>OY728145.1:869316412-879316412 GCA_963277665.1 Viscum album | reverse complement strand
AAACCATGGGTATAGGTCACCTATACCCACAATTTTAGACAAAACTGTGGGTATAGGTTATTTTTGAAGACCAATACCCACGGTTCTGCAAAACCGTGGGTATAGGTGATTTTTTTTTGAAGACTTATACCCACAGTTTTGGCCAAACCATGGGTATAGAGTTTTTTCGGCAGACCTATACCCACGGTTCTTCAAAACCGTGGGTATTGTGGTTTTTTTGGAAGACCTATACCCACGGTTTTAAAGAACCATGGGTATAGCTTTCCCTCCATAAGGCGGGAACTAAAATTATGCAGGACAATGAAAAAAACTATGGCGAGAACTCGGGTATTATTAATATATATAGATTTATACAAATAAAAGTTCAAAAAATTCCTGAAGATGAGTTGGTAAGCCGTCTGTTTGTGTACTGCATAGCCGCGGGATCGAATTCTGGCGGCTTATCTTTTTCTAAAACCGTGATTAATATTAATATATTAATATAAATGTAGATACAAATTTACGTTAAAAAGCTTGCTCGGTTGGTGTGGCGCTAGGATTTCGCTGCGACAGACGCGGGATCGAAACCCGGTAGCTTCTTTTTTTCATAATACGGTCCTAAATTAATATATATTTAAATATATAGATATATAATAATATAAATGGAGTAGATGGAGTGGTGTAGTGCTGATTAAATTAGCGGCCTGGGCGCGGGACGTTGCGGGTTCAACCCTTGCGGGGTGCAGGATTTATATATTTTTACCCACGGTTTAAAAACCGTATGTAACACCACAGGTAAATAAAGGATATGACATTTTTATATTTATCCATATTTGTGAATAAAATATTAATATTACTTTAAAGGGGATTCTATTCTCGATGGCGTACCCAACACGCAACAACGAGTTTCTTGGGAATCTTACGTTGCACTCTAATAATAAAATAATATTATTTTAAATAGTAGTTAACGCCTAGCCGTTGTAATGGCGGGAATGAAAAGAACTAACTACAAAATGATTATATATGTTTGTCAAATATTTTCACTTTTTACAATAAATGTTAGAGGATTAAAAATGCGAATGAATCCAATTTTAAGCGTAAACATTCTAATATTCTTTAAAAGGTCCATTAACAGCCTTTTGATGGCGAACCTCTTTTAAATCCACTTTTTGACATTTTTATGTGTTATATTTGAAAAAATAAAATACTTCTTTAGAATCGGGACATCAAAATTTACTTTGTGTAAATTTTTGGTATTTTTCTGAAAAAGTTCAATTTTTAATGAATAGTGAAAAATGTTGTATTTTAATTCAAAACATATTTTTAATCTAATTTATTTATATTATTAGATTATCTTTTTAATTGGTTTTAAAGTGAAATTAAAATATATTTTTACCATTTAATCCAATAGTAGTCGTTGGATTTAATTTCACTTTGAAATCGGACTAAAACTAGTGTCAATCTTTTGATACATTTTGTTTCATAAAAACACGCTATTTGTTTTGACAGCGGGAATTAATTATTAAATTAATTAATGAAACTTATATTTTTTGAATTTTTTAAAATAGACATCATTTTTGAATTTGGAATATCAAATATAGCTTAGGGTGAATTTCTGGAAATTTTCTGAAAAACTTCAATTTTTGATGAATAGTGAAACCACTAAGTGGTACTTATAAAAACTGATTTTCGGTTTAAATGAAATTTTGTCATCCTTGTGTTTTGAATTTCAAAAATATGACATACATGGTTTTCATTAAGAAGTAAAATGTGGTTCAATGGGATTAAAATAATTTTTTGGTGAATAGTAACTTATTAAGTTTGTAATCGCGATTAGAGGTAATTAGTGTAGTTTAAGATAAGAATAATGTTTTAATAAAATTAAATGACCTAGAAACATGTCCTACCCTCATTGTATGTGTCATTTCCAACCAAGAAAATCCATGGGTAAACTTGGGGACCCCATGGAGCCACTTTGGTTGGAAAATGACATAAATACCTTTTTATTTAATGTTAAAGTAAAAATGACACAAACATGAGATGTTTTACTAAAACAATTTTTACATGGGGTTATACAAGTCAGATTTTTTACTATAAATAATAATTAGAAAGATAAAAAGATTTCCTACATCATAGTAGTTTTTTTATAATTTTTAGACATTAAATAAATTAAATTATTTATGACATCATGATGATGCAGCGATGACCTCATTATTTAACGATTTAAATAAAATGGAAAGATAATGTAATATCTAAGACCTAAACATGTCCAAAACCTATTGGATGAGTGGATTTCTAACCCTTATCACCTTATACTAGAAACACATCAATGTGGGACCATTAAAATCCTAAAATCATTCTAAAATAAAGTAACATTTCCTTACATTCCAAGAGTGCCCCTCCTCTCCTCTTATAAAAGGCCCCCACCTCTACCTCCTTACCCACACTTCCAAAGACTTTGTCTCGGCCAAACCCTGCCCATTTTGTCTCTCCACATACCTCTCTAACTACTGGAAGCCTAACTTTGGGCAGAATTCTTCCCAAGGAAGCCTTTGAGCTCAAACCAAAGGGAGTTACCCGATTTTAAGGTAATGTCTTCACTTGTGTCCTTTTGTTTTATTTTGCTTCTCCAACCCCCTAAACTCTTTTTGTTCATTTATTTTGTAACAAATACAGTATCTTCAATATACTATGATGTTTTTATAAGAAGGATTCGAGATAAACTTACCCACACCTACATCTAATGGTTAAAGAACATACTGTTTCTGTGGATGGCGAATTTCTGCCTCACGAAATGATGATTGTTCAACATTCTTCTAACACCTTCAAAGGTGGCCATTAAGATGACACTATATTTATATATGATATATAATATTTTTATGTTTTACTTAAGCTTATGTATTTTTCATTTATTTCATACCTTTATGGTTTCCATTATGGGTAAACACGATATCTTCATTTAAGGAAGTGCGGACTACCGCCCCCTCAAAGTGATTTGATTCGTTAATAGGATATGTGGTACGTATAAAGGATATATTTAATGATATTATATATGATACCATAATGGAATTAAAATACTATTATGTATTATTATGTTTTATTTCCATTAAATATGAAATAGAAATGGAAGTAGCGTTCATGCGTACGTACGGCTTACCGTCTCCATGAACGGTACATTTCATTTCTTATCTCAAAATGTTATGTACTATTATAAGTACATATATATAATGGATATATATGCAATATATTACATCTAAATTATGGATATAATTCTGGAATTATAACATATGTATATATATATATCTCATTTTGTTTTAATTCCATTAATATGACAAAAAATGAAAGTAGCGTTCATGCGTACGTACGGCCTACCGTCTCCATGAACGGTGCTTTTAATTTTTATCTCCAAATGATATGGAATAGTATAAAATGAATATATACTGGATATATATGATATTTAAAACATAAATACTATTCTGGATATTATGTACCTATAACTACATGGAAAATTATTTTCCAACAAGTTCAATTTTTGACTTATGTACCAAACATCGACAAAAACGTCTGATATGAACTCATATTATTAACCAATTATTATAACATTAAAATATGTGATATGAACTGAATAATAATATTTATAGGAGGTACTTAATCAATTATAAATTGAACAAAGTTTATTATTCCGGAATATAAAGAAACGAACAAGACAAGTTGGACTTGAGGTAAGGGATCATACTCCTCTCTTTCTTTTTAAGTACACTTTTTTATGTCATTCCTTTTAAGCTCGTCTTTCTTGTGATTGTGATTTTATTTTATATTACTCTTATTGTAATTTGTATGTTCATATGATGAGAGACCCTATTCTCTCTCATCAATCCATTTTGGAAGTTTTGAGTGGCGCCGTTAGGCTGCCGAATTTTCGTAAGAGATCCAACCTCACTCTTTCTTTTTAAGTACTCTCCTTTATGCCACTTCTTTTAAGCTCCTACTTGTTATGTTGGGGATGTTATTTTGTATTCCTCTTTCTGTAAACTTTATTTTGATATTATGAGATACCCTATTTCCTCTCATCAATCCATTTTGGAAGTTTTAAGTGGCATCGTTAGGCTGCCGAGTTTTCGTAAGGGATTTTTCATCTCACTTTTATTCCCGTGAGATTTATGCTACATTTGCCACAATTTACTTTGAGTGGTGTATGTACTGCCCATTATTATACACTGTGTAGTATAATTTTATTTATGGGTATTCACATATTCATTGTATGACCCTTCTTCCATGGGGTGTACATTTCGAAAGTTACCCAACTCGGTAAGGGGACCTTTCACCCTCCTCTTTTTAAAAGTCTTCTTTTGTTATGTCTTTTAATTCACATACTATTATGTTGGGATATGTTATTTTATATCCTTATTGATGTAAATTTTATTTCCAAGTGATGATATGCCCTTTTTATCTCTCATCAACTCATTTTCTGAATTTTGAAGTGATGTTGTTAGGCTGTCGAATTTTACCAAGGGAACTTTTTAACCCAAATTCGATTTCTTTGGGTTCAACATGTTGTTATTGAATATGTCATCCTTTGAATATGTGTTAATGTCCTTTTATTGTTTTACACTTAATATCCACTTATATTGGGTGTATTTATATTTTTCACACATAATTTTGAGATTGATTTATCCTTAATTTAAGGATACCTTCTTTATAAGGGATTTCATCACATTTGATATTTCTATTGAGACTTCATTGTTGTTATGCACCAATTCACTCTTATATGGTGTATATACTGTCCTTTGGAGTATTATGTCATGAATCCATTTATTCTCATGATATTATAAAGTTCTGACTAAATGTTATTCCTCAATTATTGTATTCAAGTGTCTCTAATTTTGGTAAAACCCCTTTAACCAAAATATCGCTTTAAATGTTTTAATTATTTGTTCTTATTAATATCCATGTTTTCAAAATGGTTTTAAGGATTTATTTATATGGATATTAATGGTTTAAAATTTTAAAATCTTCAAGGTGGTATGGGACACTTTGATTCAAAAATATCTTTATTAAATGTTTTAAATGGTTTTGGAAATGGTTTCTTTTTGAATGGATTCATTATTTCAATATACTAAAATGTTATATTGTGATTGAAATGTGGAAATGTTATGTTCCCTTTATGCATGTTTTATGTGATACGTTTATGTTATGGTTCTTGGGCATTGTTATGAAAATGGGTGGTTCCGTGATAAACTAAGGGCGGGTGAGCCCGATATAGCTCTCCAATGCATTGGGTAACGCGAAGGAGTGAAACGTTAAGGTTTCTCCGAAGAGATTTAGGGAATATACTATGGTGGGTATTCCAAACGTAACCAAGAGGGTTACTCCCTACGTAAGAATGTTATGAATGCCTCAAGTTACCTTTTATGTCTTATGATTTCTATGATTTATTCATGATTTGATGAGGTATGTTAAAGTGCCTATGTTTTATGGGTAAAGTATGATTTCATTCTTATGTATATATGAACTCATGTTTCCTTTCCATTTTTTTTATAACCCTTACTGAGCTTTTTATGCTCATCCCAAGTTTTTTTGAAATGTTTCTCACAGGTCAAGGGAAAGGTACATGATATGATGATAGTGTCAAGGAAGTGTCAATAAAGAATCCATGTTTTATTTTAAATATGTTTCCGTTGATGGGAAAAAATGAATACTATATTTATGTAACCACTTTGTTTAAATGTGGAATGTAATGCAAGTTTTATGATCTAATTCTCTAAAACTCTAAACCTGAAAAGATCCTCAATGTGTAATCTTGTAATAACTCAAGATTAAGTAAGGTTTAAGGTTGGGGCCTTATACCGTAAGTATAACCCTGTGATAGTGTGGATGAGGCCTTGACACGGTGGACAAAAAAAATACCCACGGTTTAGGTGAGCACCCCTATACCGACTCCACTCAGCCCCACGGTTCCCAAAACCATGGGTATAGGCTATACCCACGGTTTTGAACCGTGGGTATAGGTATTTTTTCCAGTAGTGTTATCAGCATATCCTCTAAGGAGTCATAGGTATTATCATTTCTAGACCAGTGTTTCTAGGGTGTGGGATTAGGAGGGGGGAACATGAGGCTAGAACCATTGTTTTTTAAGAAGGATTTTGGTGTATCTGGAAAGATAGGAATGAATCTCAGGTTGAAAAAAAATTAAGCACTAGTAGAGACCTTATTATCAGAACCTAGAACCTCTTGGATTATTGACTCATGTAGGCAAGAATTGGGAGGAAGCTCCGACACTCAAACCTCTCCTAGTGAGTCAGAACCCTATTCGCACTAGAATGAGTTTCAATCAGGAGAACTAGGTCAGCTGGAGTCCCCACCTCTCTGGTCCTAAACTAAATACAGATGGGTCATGTGTTAAGGGAACAATGCTGGGAGGTGGTATGGTTCGGGACTCATGGGGTGGCTTTATCTTTGATTTTACTGCTTACTTTAGTTTTGAATACTCCTTGTAGGATGAGGAAAATGTGATTCTCACAGGGTTTTGATTGTGAAATCAGGAAAACATCATGTTGGTAGAGACTAAAATAGATTCCATGAATATATTCAATTCTCTATTTGGTTCAGGAACCACCCCTGATCAATCTCTTATATCAATATATGGTGTTGGGGCCTTATTAATAGTAGTATAACAATTCTTTATACTTGGAGAGAGGGTAAAAAAGTTTCATATTTCTTCACGTAAATGGTAGGCCAAGGAAATAGGATTACTTTATTCCCTAGCTTGACTTCCATTCCACCAGAGGGAGTGAATATATTGAGAGGTGATGCTCTTGGACTCTATTATTTTAGGTCTCCCTGGTTTTCTATTTCTTTTGGTTTCCCTGCTGGTATGTGTTTCATGTTTGTTTTTGGAACTCTTTGGAATAATAAAAATAAAATATTTAGTCCAAGGACATGAGGTGCATTAAATTCTCTACATGTTGACCAAGCTTAGATGGCACATGAAATATGGGACAGTATGCTATGTAAATAGGTTACACACCAAGTATTTCATGAATTTTCATGGTGGAAAATGCATAGTCAAATATTCATCAAGTAATAATTACATGATGCATAGGGACTAGCATTCATGTAACAAGTAGTTTGCATGGTATGTACTGGCTATACATTCCATGTACCCCACACATGTCTATGTAGTAATATATGTTGAGTCTCTAGGAATGAATCACAAACATACGATGAGAAATATACATAGAATGTAGTTGAATATACACACCATGTACCTAACATGTTTATGTAAAAAATTAAAGTTTAATCCATTACTCCTTTAAACCTTGGAAACATGTGTTTCATGTGTAAATTTATGAACTACATACCATGTATGGTTGCAATATATCGATTGCTTTATGTTCATTAAAATAATTATATGCAATGTTAATTGACATGAGTTTCAAGTTCCATTTATTGACTCATACATGCCATGTAATTATATAATAAAACGTGTATGTTATATGCTACATGAGTAGATTGTATATGATCGCATTACATATCTAGAAGTTTGAATAGGTACCTGCCAAGTCACTTCCAAGTATAATTTATGTACTTGATTTATTAAATTTTAAATAAACTTAATCTATTTAATTTATTTAAAATTGTAGCATATGGGTATCTCCAGGATAGATTAGATGAAAATTAAGATAAATTTAATTAATTTATTAATAAAATAATTAATTGAATTAATTCATGTTCATTTTTTTAATAAAATAATGAATCAAAATGAATGTTATCTAGTTATTTTAAATATGTATTCATTGCACTAGTGAATGGTCATGATCTTAGACCGACTTATGTATGTGTGTGTTTTCTTTTAATTTAATTATTGCATGGGTTTTTTCAATTATTTTTATTAAATTAAGTTGATGGTCTATGAGTCATCTCTCTATCCTTATTATGTTTGGATTTGAATTCCCATGGTTTCTTTTATGTAAACCCCCATTTTTGGTTCCCTTCACCTATAAGTGAAGTAAAAAACATTGTAAGGACTGAGTTCCCAAGTGCATTGAGTTGGTTCGAAATGGATTTGGTGTGAAACCAAACCAAGGAGATACACAAGATAAAGGTGGAATGCTTCAAACTCGATCCCAAACTGGAACAAGGAGTTTTCCCCCTAGGTTCAATAGTTTGTTTATTATCTACTCAATAAACAAACCACTAGTTAAAGCTCATGATCATTCCATGATTTATTTATTTTATTTTTTTATGATGTGAAATTTATGTTATGGATTTAAGTATGTGATTACATAAATAAATTAATGAATATGAAAATATGGAATTAAAATAAGAGGATTGTGCATAAATATTTTATCAGTGCATGGTTAATCACTTAAGTAAAATCCACTTAATATTAACGAGACATGTAAAAGATAAAATTAGAAAATTTATTCATAATAATAAAAATACATCAAGTTAATATTAAGTCATTAAATCTTCCATTATTTGAGTTAATATGGACCTATAGATAAAGTATTGATTCGGTCTTTTTTGGGGGGTACATATTATCAGGAAATATAAACAAAGATGGTGGGCAGATTTAACCAAACTTATATTGGATTTAATGGCCTTTTTATATTCAATACAAATTTTAGAGTTGGGCGATGAGGTAATTCAAGTTGAGATTTCACGATTGGAGGGTCCACTCAATGGAACAAGGATTTTTAAGCCTGTGGTTGGAAAGACCACCTACCTAAAGACCATTTATAATTTTCATGGACTTTTTCTAGATTATAATAAGGGGAATGTGGATCCTTAACACTATAATTTCTAAACTGATGGGGTATTTTTGTTTAATGGTGAGGTCTATTGAGACTTGATAAAATAGTGGGATACTTAATAAAATTAAAATTATCATGTCTCACATAATTTGTAATCAAGTAATGTAAAAATATATCTATTTTAATTATTTTAAAAATGGAAACCTAAAGCATGAAAATACTACAATCATTTCTTAACCTAGGGTACATACTCACATGAACAAATTTCTTGGAGTCTCATATATGTTTTACATAGATTTACTATTTGAGAATTTATATTGTGTGTTGGGATTCCCTAAACCTGATCATCTTCCCACCAAGCGAAGGTGAAAAATTAATGCCTATAGAAGATATATAGAGGGTTATTCCTCTATGATATCTTATCTTATATCTCTTTAAAATAAAAAATGGATTCTTAAAAATAAATTATATTCTTGCTACACTATTTTAGTGTAAATTGGAAAGGGTTTTCTTAGCTTGTAATCATTTTTTCAAGTATTGAAGTACAGATTTTAAAGTTAAGATTTCATTTGGATAAGATATTATCTATGAATATCATGTTATAATCCTTAAAACCAAGGTTATTATTATTCATCCAAGATAAAATTAATATTATGGATAAACCACTTGTAAATACTTCTATCTAAACTTCACCTAAAAGAATAAGGTTTGGTGGAAACTTATTTCTTCACTCCTTTGGTGAGAAAAATTAAATTCATGGTTATAAATCCCATGGATTTTAAATCCAATGGTGTCCTTACAATTTATTTCAAAGAGACAAAGGATTAATAGGGAGGCAAATGAATAGGAGGATATATACTTCTCATGTGGAAGGAAATAGTTATTGGAATAATTTTAATAAATTAAAGTATAAGTGGCTATAAACTTATAGAACATTCATCGTTGAATATAATATTTTCATTAGACTTCTTGGGTATTAAAATAAAATATTTTTTACATCTGTTCTCATTCTAGAATTAAAAAAGTTAAAAAATATTATAATAAGTAGGGTGAATTCTCCCAGATGATGGGAAAGGGTTATTAATATGTCAGTAGTGAGAAGACACAAATTCTAAATTAATATAATGGATCAATTCAAGTTTATAATGAGTGTTACCAAAACATTTATTTTAGTGTCCATCTAGAAATGATGAGACATTATTTCATATTTGGAATAAATGTTTTTATGGTGCTTCATACTAAACTAATGGTTTGGTAACTCTTGAATCATAGATATCCATTGCAATGAATGAAAAATGTAAAATATAAGGCTCTTACCTAACTGTGGAAATCTAATTCTTTGTCAAATAAAAATGAAATTATTTGAATTTTATATACCCATAAAAAAAATTTAGACCCTATTGAGATAAGATAGTAGGTATAATAACAAACTACTTGACATTTATAGATGAATAAACCTTTAGAAATAAAGGTACACCAAAAATCTTTTAGAGTTAGTTCAATAAATCCATATGAACTATTCTAAATCTAGAGGTAAATTCATATACTTCATGATATTCCTTTAAAAGATATATAAATGCTCGGTGAAGTAAATTAGTGAATTTTGTAAAGATAGAGGAACCTTTGAGAAAGTTTGTTAAATAAAATCTTGTCCAAGTAATCCTTGATCATACATGTAGAGTAAAGGTATTCCCAAACTCACATTTCCTTACATAAATCAATATCAAGATGGTAGTAAAAGGAAGATAAATGATGAGTCTTATATATATTGTAAATATTCCATAATTTCTTCCAAGAAATGTTTTGATAATAGTAGTGTAACAAATAACCATATGATAACTATATTTATAAATAGATTTCATATCAATTTTCATATGATAAAAATATATTAAGACAAAGCCTTAATTATTTGTTGAAAAATATTTGAAAAAGGTTCATTTTAGATAAAAACAAACGTCAAAAAAACTTAGTGAATCTAGGTTAATAATCATATAGCCACTAAGGATATTAACATCTATTCAATATTTCCTAGATTTCCATAAATTAAACCTATCTCTTTAAGGATAGTGGGGGCAGACTTAACTTCTATGGGTTAAGGCTATGGATGCACATCAGTTGGTATAGGAATGTGGACTCCACTTAGTACAATGGTATGAGTATCTCTAAAGACATATAATGTGTAGGAAGTCATAAACAAAGAGTTGTTTTATGTTCACTATAGTGGGAGATATATATTTTATTCTTTCAGAATAATGATTCAAACAAAGAATCAGTATATGTAAACATGATAAGGTTAAAAATTTTGTATGAATTCAAGTAATGGATTCTGTGTATCAAGATTTAGGGACTCTATATTTTGAATGTTTCTAAGACTTGATCCTACCGGTGAGTATTCAAGATAAACTCAACATGGGTTGTACAAGTTAATACCAATAAAGCATGATTAATTATTCAAAGGTTTGGTATATGAAAAACCTATACACCTTATGAAATATGTCTATATAACATGA
This sequence comes from Viscum album, assembly GCA_963277665.1. NCBI lineage: Eukaryota > Viridiplantae > Streptophyta > Magnoliopsida > Santalales > Viscaceae > Viscum > Viscum album. Next base: position 879,305,167 of record OY728145.1, on the reverse strand, counting down.
CCAAAAATGAGACCTTATGGTATATTTATATAATGTATAACTAAAAATTTTTGGTGAAATCAATAAATGTCAATAAGATATATAGATTGCATAAATTCATTTATATATAAATCGTGCATAATGATCATTGAATATTCATTTGAAAATGAATAAGTGACATGTGTCTCTAACAGGTTAGCGGTGGTGTTATAATCTTTCAAGATATATATGTTAATGACATATGGAAAACAAATGTTATGTCTTACTAGTTAGATAAGAATAAGGAATTAATTTCTATAAGAATGACTTAAAGTAGAAACCATGTTTTAAGGTATAAGATCTATAAAAAAATAGATTCATGGGTTTGCTGAATCTATCCATAGTACATATATTAACAAAAGTATTGAAAAATATAAGTTAAAACAATTCAAGATTGAATTGTTTTTGGAATGTAATATTTCCAATAGAACATGCATAGGCATAGGAAGATATTATTTAGATTAAATGATTTTCACAAGATTAAGTACTAGGAATTTGTCTCATGTTCCATGATATATACTAACATTTGATAACTCTGATGCATGATGCATAGCATGTGGATACCAAATAGATCCAACATAATTGCACTGACTTATATCTAGAACTATCTAACAGTTTTTGAAAAAGTAAATCTAGATGAGTTCTAGGTGTCTGGTGGAGTGGGACTATTAGTGGTCATGGGAATTAAATATTTGTCTTCATTTAGAAATATGTTGGTCTAATATTGGGTTATACCAAAATAAATAGTTTTATCATTATTATGATAATATTGGACTATGGAATTAATCAATATGTCAGGTTTCATACATGGAAACAAGAGGTGGATACTTGGTAATATCATATCTTGAGGTATTATCTTAAGGTGATGATGTTGAATTAATAATATTCACCACAAAAACATGTGTATTTACCAACCCTAACCATGAAAATGTGGTAGGCCTAGCAGATATATCCATACTTAGTAGAATCATGTTTAATATGTTATTATTAACCAATAAATAGTAGTTGGATCCAGTGAAATTATGAGTCTATTAGAGTTTGTTCCCTAGAACCAACTACTTTGTACTTTAAATTACATGTATATTCAAAGAGATGAATATTAATTAAATACCTTATTATATATTTTTTATTATTCTCTGTGAATTTAATGTAATAATTTCCTAGAGTATCTATCACATTGAAACGGGTATAGTAGTTCCCCTCTATGATGAGAACCTTGAAATTTGATGATGATATTCTTAAAACTTTTTCTACAGTCGAATAAAATTCTATGATAGGATACATACTAAGTTAACTATCAGGTGAGAATACTCATAAGAAAATGAGACTTTATATCATGAAGTTATCACTTGGTAATCTCTAAGATGGGAGATTATGAGAACAGGCCCGCCTGTGGGAAATCCACATGTTTATGTGTCATTGGATATTCCTATGTATGAGTGTGTGTAATGATCCTTAGACTTTAAGATTATTATTAATGCATTCCATGACTCACACACTTTGATGTATTATCGTAAACCATGAAGACATATGATCATATCAAATTTGGATATGTTGAGTGCATCACAAATGATATGTTATTGATGAATAAGTTGAGGGAATATTTTTACTTTCCATATTTATGAAAGTTGATATCTCAACCCTTGATTAAAATGGAATCATCATATTAAATTCCATGGTCATGGTGTAATGATGAGTTTATTTCAGATATTAAAAGAAATAAGTATCAAGCATATAGGTTGATGACATGGGTGTTCAACCTTCTTGATGAGATATCGTGACAAAGGGATTATATTACATGGTGAGTGTTTGTATGTTGTTATTGTCATTAAGATAGATCCTCTTCCTATATGGGTTCCTTAACCTGTTACTAGAAATTATTTTTATAAATTATGAAAGATCACCTAATTCCATTGAGGAAAAGGCCTAGAGGGGTCACACTCAAAGTGTTTCCTTTGATCTAAGGGTCTAAATCTGGCCCGACAGCCCAAATGCCCACTTGGCCTGGCTCAAAGCTCGACAGGGCCCAGCCCAAAAAAAAGCCTTCCTTGGGCCAGGTTGGGATCGAGCTAAGGGGTTGTTCAGTCCAGTCCTAGGACACTATATTTTGGCCTAGAACAGCCCAAAATCCCAACTTATAGGGTTAGCTCAGAAGCTAACCCTAGTGGCCCACCCTGTTAGCCCAAATCAAGCTTGAAAAAACCCAAAAAAAATTATAGAAAATTTGCAGTAGGGGAGATTTAAACCCCCTACCCTTTTCTTCCATTGTTATTCCCAAACCAACTAGTCCAAGCATTGCACCTATTATATTTATATGATATTTATAATTATATATCTATTTTATAAAAAATATTATGATGGTAATTTCAAAACAAATACCTTAATATTAAAATCATGATCGCCTAAGCCCATGGGCCAGCCCAATAACCCCGGACCGACCAAAAGAATTGTTTCAACCCAAGGTTGGGCCTAATTTGAGCTACAACACTATTTGGTTCTACCTGAACCGACCTAAATAATACCTTTCAGCCCGAAGTTTTTACGATCACGCTCGGCCCAACCCAGCCTGAGCGGCCTCGAGTCGGGTCATTCCAGACTATTTTTAAACCACCTACTTTGATAACAGTTAAATTTTATTTATATTTATATTTAACAATTGGAACAAATATTATCCTTTAGACCAAGAAGTGATATTAATTCAAGATTTATTAAATGATCACAAATATTAAATAAATATTTATTCACTGAGTAATTGTTTGATTACATGGATATATAATATTTATTTATCTATTATTATTCATAAGATAATAAATAATTATTTATTTATTAATAAATAATTTCTTGTGTGAATATTAAAATCAACATTTTATTCTACAGACTATGAATGTAATATTTATTTATTTATTGAATGTATACTTTTTATCTATTATTATTCTCAAGGTAATAAATAATTATTTATTAATAAATAATTTATTTAATTACATGAATATTAAAATAAATATTTTATTTTCCATTCCATGAATATAATATTTATTTATGACATTTATTTGAAAATTCAATAAATATCAACAAGTACGGGTGGACTCGGTTATTGGTTCGAGGATAAATTTTTATTTACCAAACTATAGATAATATTTATCATTACATGGGTTAGCACATGCCATGAAAGAAAATATTATTATTATTTTTTTACATGACATGGGGTTATTTTTGGGTTTAGCATATTATCAAGGGCTTTTGTGTAGTTAATTAATATTAAACCCTAATACTGGGTCTATAAATAGATAATTATGATAATTGTGAGAGGTGAATCATTATGCACAATAATTTCCACTTAAAATATCCATCCTTATCTCTTCCTCTCAAGAATGAGAAGAATAAGAGAAAATTCCTTCAATATCAAAGGAACGTGAATTCATCAAGTCGAACAATGCAAGATAATCAATCGTCCATGCTAACACTCGATGCTTCATCGATGTTGTTCGGAGATCGAAGGAGCATGTGTGGTTCACCACTAGAGGGGATATACCTTGGGTCCTTATTATGACACAATGATACACCGATCAGGTTATAACGATCAACATCATCAATGAGTAAAGATCACAAGACTATGGTAATCTTTCTTCTTGTGTTTTCAACTAATTATAAATCAATGTGCAAAGATCCTCACTCTTGGATTTGGTGAAATAATTTTTTAATATTATTTAGGAAAAAAATTATTGGTCATGGGGTTAATATCACATACATTATGAATGATCCATTGAATCTGAAAAAAAAAACTGAGTTGGACATAGGACCAATAGGTACTTCTGTTACATCCAGAACTATCATGAATTAATCTCATGTCAATCTGACACACAGCATGGTTGGTATAACTAAAAGTTCATGTTTTTACTTAAAATAAATATTTATTTCAAAACATGTGGAACATACTCAAAACTAAGAAAAAACACTTTATTTGTCTTGATGATTTATAGAAAAGATTTATTATTCATTTGTTATGTGTAGGAATTAATGTCAAGTCAATCTGATTCATGGTGTGTCCAGTAAGACTAAAATTTCATGTTTTCATTTAAAAGTAAAATTTTTTAAAAAAATGTTCATCACGCGCTCAAAACACAGAGAAAATAGGATCATATTTTCTTGATACTTTAAGAAAATGATATGTCATTCATTTTTGAAATTTTAGAATTAACCTCAAAAAAATTGACACACAGTGTGGCTAGATTGACTGAAAGTGTTTGTTTTTAGTTTAAATATGATATTTTAGTCTAAAATACATGTCACATACTCAAAAATGAGAAAAAATGCTTGGATTGTCTTGATATATTTTGAAAATTATCCTTTATTCATTTGTGACTTTTAGTAATTAAACTCATGTTAGTCTGACACATGGTGTGGTCGGTATGACTGGAAGTGATTATTTTTATTTAAAAATTACATTTTAGTTTAAAATATGAATCACATACTCAAAACATATAAAATGTGCTCAAATTGTCTTGATACTTTCTAAAAATGATCCATGATTTATTTTTGGAATGTAGGAAGTAACCTCAAGTCAATTTGAAACACAATGTGCCCGGATTGACTGAAAGTGCATGTTTTCAGTTTAAAAGTGACATTTTAATCCAAAACACACATCACATGATCAAAAATAAGAAAACTCACTTGGATTGTCATGATAATTTATTAAAATGATCTGTGATTCCTTTTTGATGTGTATTAATTAACTACACTTTAATCCAATATATGGTGTGGCTGATATGATTAAAAGTGCATGTTTTCATTTAAAAGTGGAATTTTAGTTAAAAATACCTATAACATAATCAAAACTATGAAAACATGATCTAATTGTATTAATGGTTTATAAAAAAATATTGATTATTCATTTTTTATGTATAGGGATTAACCTCGAGTCAATCTTACACATGGTGTGGTCAGTATGACTGAAAGTGTGTGTTTTCATTTAAAAGTGACATTTTAGTTCAAAACATGTGTCACGCACTCAAAAATAAGAAAATATGCCCAGATTGACTTGATATTTTAGGAAAAATATCTAAGATTCGTTTTTTATGTTTAGGAATTATCCGCATGTTAATCTAACACACGATGTGTTCATATTGACTAAAAGTATATGTTTTTAGTTTAAAAGTTGTATTTTAGACCAAAATGCATGTCACATACTCAAAACCAATAAAACATGCTAGTATTATCTTTATACTTTATGGAAAAAAAATTGATTCATTTTTGACATAAAGGAATCAAATGCATGTCAATTTGTCACATGATGTGACTGGTATGACTGAAAGTGTTTGTTTTCATTTAAAAGTGACATTTTAGTTTAAACTATACATTATATAATCAAAACTAAGAAAACACTCTCTAATTGTCTTGATGATTTTGGAAAATGATCCATGATTTATTTGTAGCATGTGGGAATTAACCACATGTCAATCTAACACATGATGTGTCTGATTTGAGTGAAAGTGTGTGTTTTCAATTTAAAAGTGACATTTTAATCCAAAACATGTGTCTCATGCTGAAAACCAAGAAAACACAATCAGATTGTCATGATACTTTAGAAAAATGGTCCATGATTTATTTTTGATGTGTAAGAACTAATTGTGAATCAATCCAATGCATAGTGTGTCCAATGTGACTGAAATTACGTGTTTCCATTTAAAAGTGACATTTTAGTTCAAATAATATGTCAAGTACTAATAGAAAAATCGATATTTTATTTTATGGATAATCCTATTTTTAACTGTTTTGAGAGGGAACCCTTACATAACCCAAAGGACCTTTAGATTAAATGTCCCAAAGGACCAGTGTCACAGAATCCATTACATGCCTGAAGGATCAAACCTAAGACCCCGCCATAACACAACGCCTTCCCAACTTCTTACAATCGTCTACTCTAACTTTTTGATGTCCTGACTTTCACATTCATGGATTAACAATAGTTCCTCCATGATCGGGGTTATTAATAAGTGCATCCCATGAATGTATACCCATGTCCATCTGATCATCAAAGAGAACATTTGCATCTTCATGCTCTCCACCAGTTTGAAACTACATCAACACGAATAAAATACACTCTGATTATCTTGATACTTTATAGAAATGATAGATAATTCATTTTTTATGTGTGGGAATTAACTAAAAATTAATCCAACACACGGTGTAGTTGATATGATTGAAAGTTTGTGTTTTCACTTAAAATTGATATTTTAGTTAACAATGCATGTCACACACTCAAATCCAAGAAAACATGCTTGGATTATCTTGATACTTTAATAAAATGATATTTGATTCATTTTTTACATATAGGAATTAAATTCATGTCAATCTGATACATGGTGTTTTTGTATTTATTGAAATATATATGTTCTTAGTTTAAAATTTTAGTCCCAAATGTGTGTCAAATACTCAAAACCAAGAAAACACACTCGTATTGTCTTAATATTTTATGAAAATGATTCATGATTTATTTGTGAAATATAAAAATTAATCGCATGTCAATTTGACACACAGTTTTTTTGGCATGTCTAAAAGTTCTTTTTTTCATTTAAAAGTGACATTTTTGTTCAAAACGTATGAAACATACTCAAAACCATAAAAATACACTCATATTGTCTTGAGACTTGAGGGAAATTATTTGTGATTTATTTTTGAAATTTTAGAATTAATCACACAACAATATGACACATGATGTGGATGAATTGACTGAAACTGTGTGTTTTCAGTTTAAAAGTGACATTTTAGGCTAAAATGTATGTCACATACTCAAAACTGATCAAACATGCTTGGATTGTCTTGATAATTTAGGAAATATATCTGTGATTTATTTGTAATGTATAGAAATTAACCACATGTAAATGCATCACACAGTGTAATCAGTATGACTTAACTTGTGTGTTTTTAGTATAAAAGCAATAGTTTTGCTCATAATGTGCATGTTTTCATTTAAAAGTGACATTTTAGGTCAAAACATGCATCACATACTCAAAATCAAGAAAAAACACTTGGATTGTATTTATTCTTTAGGAAAATGATTTTTGATTCATTTTTGACATGTAGGAATTATCCTTACATCAATCTGAAACATGGTGTGTTTGAATTGAATGAAAGTTCATTTTTTCTATCTAAAATTGATATTTTATGTTAAAACACACATTACAAACTCAAATATGAGAAAAATAAATTGTATTTTCTAGATACTTTTGGATAGTTGATCATGATTCATTTGTGACATGTAGAAATTAATCACACATTGATTCAGCACACGGTGTGACTAGTGTGACTAAAAGTGAGTGTTTTCATTCAAAAGTATCATTTAGTACAAAAAACATAACATATAAAAAACTAATAAAATATTGTCTTATTGTATTAATAATTTAGGATAAATACTTATAATTCATTCTTCATGTATATAAGTTAGCCCATATCAATTCGACACATGGTGTGACCATATTGCCTAAAAGTGAATGTTTTCAGTTTAAAATTGACATTTTAATTGAAAGCAAGTGTCACATGTTCAAAAATGAGAAAATACACACATATTTTCATAATAATTTAGGGATAAAAATTATTCATTTCTAATGTTTGGGAATTAACCACACATCAATCCGACACATGGAATATCCAGTATGACTATAAGTGCATGTTTTCATTTAAAAGTGACATTTTAGTTTAAAACATGCATCACATACTCAAAACTAAGAAAACATTCTATGATTTTCTTGATACTTAATGTTGATAATTAATTTTTGATGATATGAATTAACCTCAAGTCAATCCGACATGTGGTGTGGTCGGTATGGCTGAAAGTACATGTTTTCATTTAAAAGTGACATTTTAGATCAATATGCATGTCACACAATCAAAACTAAGAAAATAAACTTTTATTGTATTTATACTTTAGTAAAATTACCCGTAATTCATTTTTGACATGTAGGAATTAACCTCACAACAAACTAACACACAGTGTGGCTAAATTGACTAAAAGTGTATGTTTTCAGTTTAAAAGTGTAATTTTAGTCCAAAATACGCATCACAAACTAAAAACTAGAAAAATTTGATTATATTATCATGATACTTTGTGAAAATAATATGTGATTCATTTTTAACATGTTGTAATTAACCACACATCAATTTGACACATGGTGTGTAATGACCCACATTGTTACGGGTTGTGAATTCCTAAGGGGATTTTAAATTTTTCATATAGTGAGAGGTTCATTTTGACAACCAAGAATCATAAGGGGATTATGAGTGATTAAACGACTCTAATATGTGTTTTTGGATGTGTTTTGAGGTTCGGATTATGTCTCAGGTGTTTTTGGAGATTTTGGGGAAGGTTCGGGTTGGCTGGGATATTGAAAGTAGCGGCGGTAGGCCATTCACGACGTGAACAATGGTTCGTGTTGTGAATGTATCGGGTGGAGGGGTTATCCCTCATCCTAGAGATTTATTCATGGTTTGAACCCATTTTCACATCAAGAACCAGTGTTAGGTACTTTTTTAAGGGTCAAGTGAGTTTCTAATTTAGAAACCCATCGGGTTTCTTCTCTCGGACGGCAACACGAATAGAAGAGAGGTCAAACCTCCCTCTCCCCCCTTTAGTCCCCTTGGTTTTGGGTAGATTCTTGGAGGTTTGTCATAAAAAATTAGGTTTTATCTTCTATTTATTATCCATTACTTATCCTCTCCATACTACATTGATTTTGGTTTGGATTGGCTAGGGTTCAGATGAACGATTTCACAGGAGAATGGTGAAATTGTTTCACTGGATGGGGCTTTCATATGTAGCTAGTAGAGGACATCCCAAGAAGGTGTAAACAATGAATCATTCATCATTTGATGTTAGGTAAGTTTTTTATAGATTTATTTAGGGTTTTGGATGAATTGGTTTAAATTTTTCATCTATTCAGGTTTTAATTTTTTGGGATTTTTCATGGCTTAGGTCCAAGGGTGTGTTAGGAGTGGGCCACACCCACATTGCTTGTGGATTCTAAATCATTACTCTACCTGATGCTTTCAAAACCTATTATTCCATTTCAAGAAATTGGTTATTATTTTTTAATTAATTAATTTTATGGTGGTTAGTGATTGTACAGGTACTCATAGACACAGTGGAGGTTGGTATGAGATGGGATAGATTTATGGAATATCGGTTGAGGTAGGGGTCATGGATTTATTTGAGTTTCTTGGTTAATTGATGATTTTATGTTTTTGTGCCTTCATTAGTATTACTATATACTTATTTCCTATATCTTATGATTTCCCCCATAAGATTGGTACAATCTTGCATTGGCCTAATAGTCAACATGGACCATATAGGTTGTTAAACGATTTGATGGTGGCGCTTTGGTCGAACGGACATTGATGGACCTCCTTATGGATTTTTTGGAGGTGTGTGTTGGATTTTAAAAAGTAAAATGGTTTCACTTTTAATTTTTTTTAAAAAAAAATAGGTTGGATTAAAATGGTATTTTAAGGGAAAATGGGTGATTTTATAAATGGGGTTTGAAATGGTATTCCAAAATGTAAATGTATTTTTTAAATATTTTTTTATGGGATTTTGACCAAGGTCACGACATGATTGAGATGACATGTGATGCCTTTTTAAATTATTTTAAATAGTGTTTTTTTCAAAGTAAAGATGGAGACTTGGTTTCAGATGGTTTCGGTCTGTTTGACCTTGTGAGGAAGATACCCTATTTTCCAAATCTAGTGTGATTGTGGTGCTTCTTGATCATTCTTTTATGGTGTGAATGTTGATTCATGATGATGTGTGTTGTTTGTGTATCCATGTGATAAATTTTTTTTGGTGTCAAAGTGATGGATTGATTTTGGTGAATGGAATAAAAACCTTATGGGTTTGACATGAGTTTTGGGACATGTTCAAGATGTGAGACTAGGTCCCAAAGGATTAGTGCCCTGGTGGTGAGTTAGTGAGTCATGAGATGGGTTGTGCCCTATTTTTTGTTTTTTGTGTGTGTTATGACTATATTCTTGTTGGGCCTTGCCTTCATAGGCTTGGTTCGGTGTGCTTTATGTGACCTCCCTTGAGTGTGTGAGGATGAGTCGGTGTGCTTGATGTGACTTCCCTTAACTGTGTGGGGATGGGTCGATGTGATTAATGTAACCTCCCTTGAGAGTGTGAGGATGGGTCAGTGTTATTGATGTGACTTCCCTTGAGTGTATGGGGATGGCTCAGTGTGCTTGGTTGTGACCACCCTTTAGGGTGCAGACATGGGTCAAAGTGCTTGATTTTGACCTCCCTTGAGTGTGCGGGGAGGGTTCAATGTTCTTAACAAGGTCATGACCTAAGAAATAAGGTTTGGGTCATGTTTTGTATGTGCTAATGTGTTTCTGATAGACCGTTCCTTTCAAAAATGTGTTGAAGCAGGTAGGGTTAGGTGGCATGGTGGCATGGTTAGCACGTGATGACCTGACTTGTATGATTTTATGTGTATTGTATGTTATTATTCTAGGTGGGTGTGTCACACAGAAATGGTTTCACCTATTTATATGTATTGCATGCACATCCACTTTATCATAATAATACTAAGTATTGTTGAGGCATTGGGGATTCCTACTAGGTCTTTGGACTCACCCCCTACCCACATACACGGCATGAGTTTCAATGTATATGGGAGGACCTTCCTGATTTATCTTAAAACACAGGTACCACTTGGATCTAGGCACATGGTACATTTCTAGTAGGTTTCAGAGGCTAGAAATTCAGCCGGTTGGATCATGTGAGTTGGGTCGAAGGCCATTTTTGTTTTAGTTATTGTTCAATATGTACTGGCCAGTGTGCCACTATTTTATTTTATATATAATGCCTATTATACCATATTTATCTGTTTATTCATTGTTTTTTATTGATGCATCATATATACTAGTTTACTAAATTCTATTATGGACTGTGAGGTCTTGTGGTGGTCCCTATTTTATGTATACATGTATTTTGGGATGTCCATTATATGAACAAGCCATGTTGAATTTTCGATAGGATTGGGCATGACCATAAGGATTTATTTTAGAGATAATAGTCTCCCCATGACTATGTTAGGCCCTTTCTGCTAGTCAAAAATATCTAGTATATGGGGAGGCATGCTTGAGGTCTAGTAGTATCCCCGCATGAGCATTATTCAGGCAGGCCGGATCGGGGCATTAAAAATTTTTATCAGATAATATCTTGGGATGGGATAGTGTAGTTATCAATGAAGTTAGGTTTTCAAGACTCATGAGGCATACAGAGCACATGCCTAGCCAAAATGACATTGATTAAAACCCAAGTTTCCAGGAGATATCTAGTTTTGGGACTAGGCACTCTGAGATGGGTGAGAGGTTGGTTTGACTAAGAATACCAATGTGGGATGGATGAGACTTGTAATGAGTTATAGGTCTCATTTAGGATCCAATGAATTGTACATGCATTGTGATAGTGGCATGCTAGGGGCATGATATATGCATATATGGGTGGTGGTGTTTAACACGATGCCTCATTAGAATCCATTATTAATTGAAGATACTTATAATATAATCAATTTTTTCTCGATTACATTATAATGGGTAATTAGATTAATGTAGATACAAGGTACTTAGTTTATTGATTGTGATTTTTTGATTTGGATTCCATTGTTTTATGGTGTTTGGAATGGTTAGTTTTTTAGAAAACCCTGTTTTAAGAAGAAAACCTAGTTTTGAATGAAAACTCTTGTAGTGACATGAGGTGTGATTGAAATAGTTTTATAAGTAATTTTTACATGAAATGGACCATGGAGATGATGATTTTGAAATGAGTGGGATTTTCATATTTTTTGAAAATGTAAGGGAAATGATTTTTGAAATTGGATTTCAAAATGTATTTTTGAAACATGAACATTTTTTGGGAAAGGACCAGCTAGGCCAGTGATTTTTATTTTTGGTGAAAACATCTAGATGCCAAGGGATGTTTTAGAAAAGATAGGGAGTTTGGTGTGTGTAAAATGATTTGAATGGGTTTTGGAAATAAGAAATTGGTGTCGTGGAAACCAGATTACTTGTATTTTTGGTGTTTTGGTCGTGAATGATCTGGCTACTTGAATTGTATACTTGGCTTGTGTTTCATGTTGTTTAGAAACCACCAGATGAGATTTGTGGGTGTGGTTTGGTTTGGTGTGGCATTTTAGGAAAATCAATTAGTGCCTGTGTAGACTGGGTTGATTGGTTTTCAATGGTTAACCAGGAGTGACTTGGGTGTGGTCTTGTGCATTTTGTGGGTATGTCATGATTTTTTTAAGAGAGTCGTGTGTGGTAGGCTCATGGATGTTTTATGTTGTTGGGTTTGAGTATCCAGATGTGATTTTGGTGGGTTCATGGATTGAACCTTATGATGTGCATTTGATAATTTTACAGGTTGGACTGCTTGGTGTGTTTCAATGGGCGATACTATAGTGGGGAGCACAATTAGTTGTAATTGACCATTAGTAATAGATTATTATGGTGGAAAGCACCATAAACCTCAAGATGAGTTGGTTGTTGACAATGAAATGTTTGGGATCAATAGGTACAGTTGAGTGCCATATTAGCACTTTGTGACTGGTGTTTCATGTTTGTCACTTAGGTGTGAGTGAAGGGGTCGTTTCTAGTCATTACACGTGGTAAAAAATTGGATGTGGGTGATGAAGATTAGGTTTTTTGTTCAAAGGAGCAATGATAAGTGGACAATTGAGGCAGAGTCAGAATGGAAATGTATAGTGGGCTTGATTTATCCAATCCCATAGAGAATAGCATATGGTAAATTTGGGTGAGGATTTGGGTAGAGTTAGTGCATTGGAATTAAGCTCGGCATGGAGTTAGAGTGATCCGAGAGTGAGTTAGATCAGCGGTGCATTGATGATTGTGGGTGGATCTTGGTGGTTAAATGGGTCGATTGAGGTTTTGGTCAAAGAATCACATCAAGAGTTTGGTTTAAACTTCAATGTGATTGTTTGGATTGATCAGTAAAAGCTTTGGGTATTAAGGCATCATGATTAGGTAGTGTGGTGATGCATCGATGGGTGTGACCAATCATTTTTTGGGAAAATTGGACAAAGAAGGATCGATCAGTGCTTTGACATACAGTTGGATGCATTGAGGTGGATAATGTATCGGAAGAATCATTCGAGATGCAGTTGATGAGATTGAGGATCAAACCATATGTTTTTTTTTTGGGGGGGGGGATCGATGTATCTTGACTTAGTGTTTGGAGTTACATAGTATAAGTGTGTTTGGTGCTCATGGATAGAACATGGTTGGTTGATGATGAATTAGTGTTTGAGGTAGGTCGGGGTTCATTTTCATAGGACTGTTACAGCTTCTCGAGGATGAGAAATGTTATGGTGGTGAGTTTATAACAAACTGTGTCATTAAGAGTTGTGAATTCCATAGGGAATTTGAATTTTTCATTTGGTGAGAGGTTTTTTTTAAGAGATGAGACTTGAAATGGGATTATGAGCACTTGAACGTCTCTAAGGGGTGTTTTTTATGTGTTTTAAGGCATGGGTGGTGTCTTGGGGGTTCAGGGGATTTCAAGGAAGGTTTGGAGTGGCCAGGCTACTAAAAGCAGCAGCAACTGTAGCAGCAATAGGCCATTCACGGTATGAACAATGGTTCATTGTGAATGTATTGGGCATAGGGTATTCCCCCCCTGCTTGGAGAAGGGTTCATGATGTGAACCATTGTTCACACCATGAACTAGTGTTGGGGCCTTTTTAAAAAAAGGGCCAAGGGGTTTCTAATTTAGAAACCCCTTGGATTCCTTCTCTTGAATGGACAGACTAATAGAAGGGAGTTTGAACCCCCCCCCCATTCATTCCACTTGGTTCTGGGTGCATTCTTGGTGGTTTGTCACACTGAATCAAGGTATGATATCCTCCTTCTCCCTTGCTTCTCCTCTCTATATTTTTCTGATTTTGGTTTGGATTGGATAAGGTTTGAATGAATGATTTTTCCAGAGTATTAAAAAAACATTGTGTGTAATGGGACTTTCATATGTGGCTTATAGAGGATATCCCAAAAAGATGTAAACAAGTCATCATTCATCATTTGATGTGTGGTAAGTTGTGAAAAATATGTATTTAGGATTTTGAATGAATTAGGTTATATTGGTTATTGATTAGGGTTTTTATTTTTTGGCTTTTACATGGATTGGGTTTGAGGGTGTGCTGGGAGTAGGTCGTACCCCATTGCTTGTGAATTTGGCATCATTGCGTCGCCCGGTGATTTCATCACCTATTATTCCATTTTGGGAAATTGGTTTTAATTGTTTAATTAATTAATTTAATGGTTTTTAGTGATGATACGGGTTCTCTTGTACTTGATGGAGGTCATTGCAAGCTGGGATGGATTTATGGCACATCATTTGAGGTAGGGGCTTGACTTTATTTGAGTCTATTGGTTAATTGGTGATATTATGTTTGTGTTCCTTCATTAGTATTATTTTATACATATTTCCTATCTTGTGTGAGTTTCCCCATAAGATTGGGATGGTCTCACATCGTCCTGATAGTCAACATGGACCATATAGCTTGTTATATGGTTTGATGGTGGTGTATTGGTTGAAAGGGAGATGATGGATTTCCTTATGGATTATTTGGAGGTGTGTGTTTGATTTTAAAAAGTAAAATGGTTTCCCTTTTAAAATTTGATTTAAAAATAGGTTGGATTCAAATGAGATTTCAAGGTAAATGGGTGATTTTATAAATGGGATTTGAAATTTTATTTCAAAAAAGAAATGGATTTTCTAAAGATTTTTCGATAGGATTTTGGATAAGGGACTAGTAAGAGTGAGACGGCATTTTGAAATGGTTTTAAAGAATATTTTTTTGGTTTTGAAGTAAATTCGAAGGGCTTGGTTTTTAGATGATTTTGGCATGTTTGACCTTATGAGGGTGATGCCTTGTTTTCCAAAGCTTGTGTGTTGGTGGTGCTTTATGATCATGCTTGTTTGGTGTGCATGTTGATGCATGATGATGCATGTTGTGTGTATAGCCCTTTCAAAACCCTATTTTGGTGTCAAAGCAATTGATTGTTCTAAGTGAATAAAATAGAACCCTTAGAGGGTTGAGATGAGTTTTGGGGTGTGTTCAAGAAGTGAAACTAGGTTTTGAGGGACTAGTGCCCTGGTGGCGAGTTAGTGAGTCATGAGATGGGTTGTGTGACCTGTTTTTTATTTCTTATGTGTGCTGACTATATGCTTGTTGAGTCTTTCATTTAGAGGCTTGGGTCGGTGTGCTTGATGTTACCTCCCTTGAGTGTATGGGGGTGGGTCGGTGTGTTTGATGTGACCTCCCTTGAGTGTGTGGGGATGGGTCGGTGTGCTTGATGTGACCTCCCTTGAGTATGTAGGGATGGGTTGGTGTGCTTGATGTGGTCTCCCTTGAGTGTGCAAAGATGGGTCGGTGTGATTGGTTGTGATCTCCCTTGAGTGTGCGAGGATGGGTTAGAGTGCTTGGTTGTGACCTCCCTTGAGTACACGGGGATGGGTCGGTGTGCTTAACATGGTTGTGAGCTAAGCGATAAGGCATGGGACGTGTGTTGTATGTGTTACTGGGTTTCTGATAGACCGTTCTTTTTGGTAATGTATTGAAGCAAGTAGGGTCGGGTGTCATGGTGGCCTAGTTAGTGCACGACGTCCTAACTTTTGTGATTGTATATGCATTGTATATTCTGTTTCTAGGTGGGTGTGTTGCATGGACACGCCTGCACCTATTTATATGTATTGTATGTACATCCACTTGATCAATGCAGCACTCTGTATTATCTAGGCATTGGGGATTCCTACTGGGTCATTGGACTCACCCCTACCCAAGTACATGGCATGGGTTTTGATGTATATGGGTAGACCTTCCTATTTTCTCTTAGGTTACAGGTGCGGCTTGGAGTTGGGCACACGGTATAGGTTTATAAAGTTGTAGAGGTCGGAGATTCGGCAGGTTGGGTCATGTGAGTTGGGCTAGATGCTAGTTTTATTTTAGCTATTGTTCAATATGTACTGCCCATTATTCCATTATTTTATTTTATATATAATTTCAGTAATTTCATGATTATTTACTACTGCTTTGTTTTGTATTGATGCATCATATAGACTAGTTTACTGCTTTTTATTCTACATTGTGGGGCATGTGGGGCTCCCTGTTTTATGTCTATATGTATTTTGGGATGTCTTTTATACGAATGGTTCATGTAAAAAAATTTGTAGGTTTTTCCATGATCCTCGGGCTTTATTTTAGAGGGAATAGTATCCCCATGACTATATTAGGCCCTCACCATTAGTCAACAACCACTGGCATACGAGAAGGCGTGCTTGAGGACTAGTAGCATCCCTGCGTGGGCATCGTTTGGCGACCCAGTCTGAGGCATTACACGGTGCGATCGATGTGACTGAAAGTGCTTGTTTTCATTTAAAAGTGATGTTTTAGTTCAAAACACACATTGCATACTCAAAACTGAGAAAACACACTCGAATTGTTTTGATACTTTAGGAAAATGACCCATGATTTATTTTTAGCTTGTAAGAATCTATTGCACATCAATATGACACATTTTGTGGTTGGATTGATTGAAAGTGCATGTTTTTAGTTTAAAAGTGAAATTTTAATCCAAAATGTGCATCACATATTCGAAATCAAGCAAACACGCTGGAATTGTCTTTATACTTTAGGACATCGATCCATGATTTATTTTTTATGTGTAGGGATTAATTTCACATCAATTTGACACACAGTGTGACTGATATGTCTCAAAGTGCATGTGTTTAGTATAAAAGTAACATTTTACCTCACAGTATGTGTCACATGGTCAAAACTGAGCAAACACACTCAAATTGTATTGATATTTTAGAACAAAAATCCATGATTCATTTTCAATGTGTATGAATTAATCTCACATCAATCTGACACATGATGCGGCTAATATGACTGAAAGTGCATGTTTTCATTTAAAAGTAACATTTTAGTTAAAAATCATTGGAATAATATCTGGTTTGACTGTGATTCAGTTGCACTTGTGCAGGCGGTAAGGGTGAATCGGTGTCAACTCTCGTGGAAACTAACAGGTAAATGGATCAACTGTCTTGAAAGGATCGCCAACATGAATTACTTTGTCACGCATACTTTTCAAGAAGGGAGTTATATTGCAGATGGGATTTCCAACAAAGGTATATTGGAAGAAAGATGCATGCGACTGAACGTTGTGCCTAATGACTTGATGCATTTTCTTGTTCGGGATAAATGTAAAAATACCCTCCTTCCGTATTGTGTAACTCCTTGATTTCTCAATATTAGAGCCTATGTGCTCATCTTTCTCAAAAAAACATTGTTTTTATTACATGCACATGCTTCTTTTGTATGATGTTGGGTTGATCATTGGAGAAGATCTGTTATGGGAGTTTAATTTTTGTGTTGGTTGTAATTATTTTTGTTTGTAATTGAATTTTAGATCAATGTAATTGTATTGTACAGAAATTATTTAATGTAATATTTGTATTGAAATGATGGTGTACTATGAATTTAAATTGTTATTTATGTTTAATGTAATATTTGTACTTCAATTTAGTTCAGCATCCAAAACAAATACAGTGGGAGCAATAATAAATAAACAACCAGTGGAAATAAACACAGAGGAAGCCATAATCATAAAACCAGCATATGAAATATCAAAATGGGTACAACCACCAGTACAACTAAGTTAAAGGATCCCCACATTCAGAAAATCAATGTATATACAGTAACAAAAAAACAAAAGAATAACTAAAGCATAGAAACAAAAGATCTCGGAGTATGTCTCGAAATCATCTCAATCCCTGACAAGTTTCACCTGCTCAACAGCGCAATATAGGGCCCTTGCCCTTGGCTAGATCCCTAACAATAAAGTTTGCATATGCATTGGGGTGTCTGTCCAGGGTATCTGTGATAAAAATCATTAGGACGCCACCAACACATCCTTATCATTAGTTCAACATGCATATAAAGGTGTACGCACTCACCGAAATAAATAGACAAACACACAACTCTCATTTGGTCAGCGTGTGCCAATCGGACCACCATGAACCTCGGGCGTACCTACTTCAGCTCCATGCTAGAAGTTTCATGTCAAGCCATAATAGTTCCCAACCTATCTCCTCTTATGCAAGAGAGGGGGGGCCTTTAGTTCCCAACCCTTCTCCTCTTACGCGGGAGAGGGCACACTTAGTTCCCAACCCATCTCCTCTTACAAAGGAGAGGGCGCATCTCCTCTTACAAAGGAGAGGGCGCACTTAGTTCCCAACCCATCTCCTCTTACGCAAAACAGGGTGCACTCAGTTCCCAACCCATTTCCTTTACTCAGGAGAGGTACGCTTTATCTTAACATAACACATATCTCAAGTGAGTGGGCAAGTCCCCAGAACCCAATTACCATCTAATAGGTCACCTCGGCCTTAACCAAGTCCAAACAACACATTCTAGGCCCCAAAATACTAAGGTAGACAGCCTCACCTCAAGCCAAGAACTAGGATAGGTCTCAACATTTCTATATTATTTACATATACTTCCCCTCTAAGGGGTCATATACACCAATCTGGACATGCCCAATCACTTGGTACCAAAAGCTAAGTCTCATAGGGCTAACACACGCACCAACATGCATGTCAAATCATGCAACTTCGTACAAAAGTCGTAACATGGTAAGGACTTTCTACCTCAAACTTAATGGAGTACAATCACTAAGCAGCGCTCATTGATTCAAGCCCGAACCATCGAAACCCTAAAATCAAGCGTTGAATCCTCACATTTAGGGTTTAGACAAGAAAAACTATGAAATATGGGAGGAAGGAGACATCTGGGGCTTAGATGGGCCTAGTTTTTCCAATAGAGACTCTCTACAATGAAGGACGCTTCAGGCAGTCAAGAGGATAGGATAGAGGAGCTCAAAACGTTAAAAGGAAGCTCCCATGTTCGTCCAAATTGCGTGGGACCGGGGGAGGAGGGGGAGGGAGAAAGGGGGTCCCAAGTCAAATACCAGATCTACCCCTTTAAAAAAACACTTGACGCATAGGTCACGGCGTGACCATAGTGCTCGCACTGCGACGCACCCCCGTCTGACTTTGTCGCGGTGCGATCCCTAAGGGTCGTGCAACGATCGCTCCCAGACAGAGGGCTCGAGCCTCGAAAAAAATCAGTCGCAGCGTGACCCCCCCACCCCCTCCTAGATTGCGCAATGAATCGTCCTTATGAAACCCCTGCAGCGCGACTCTATTTGCCTCCATGCCACGAGCCTCCCCTGCTCCAAGCGTCACATCGCGACACCCCTGTGCCACACTTTAACTACTTGCATGTGGCAGAATTTTAGTTGAAGACATGTCTGATCCACTAAAACCCACTCATGAACCACCACCAACACCCGAAACAACCAGAGTTCATCAAGATGCATTATAATAAATAAAAATTTAAAGCATAACGCACCTTGAAATTTGAGGGGTGTTATATGGTGGATTGCTTATGTAGATAAGAGCTTGTAGGTAATTGCAAAAATATTTTCATCAAACAACATGGAAGAATAAAATTTGGCTACACAGTGAGATAAGTTTTTCATTTACTGTATTTATTCTAAACAACTCTTGGATATACCTTAGGGTTTTGGTTTTGGTTTTTCTGTTGCATTTAGACATGTTAAATGTCATCAAAACCCTTCACTTTTCCATTATATGATGTTTTCCGTCATCTGTATCGTGTAAGAAATCAACGTTTGAAGATCATTGAAAGAAACAATTTTGAGGTTTCTCTCTTCAATCATAGATACCTTTGAATTAATGAAAGGAGTGTTCTTAGGTACCTATTGATAATGTTGACATCTCCAATGACCTCTCTTAGGTCTCACATGTCTCCCATAATATCAATGGCCTAATTAAAGTATGCATCAACCAATTTAAATAGTTGCATCCTTAGATCTACAATTTTATTTTGTAATACATGAGGTTTTGCTTCTATTACTTTCGAGTTCCCTTCATAGATGTTGAACACATTTTCCCACATAGTTTTAGACGATTTACATCCCATGATCTTCATTTAAATTGTGTTAGACAGGCTCCCCTATGGCATTTATGTTTTTCGCATTGGTATCCATTGCCCAGAGATCATTCTCTGAGGATGGTCCTGAAATATCGACAATGATTCCATCCACAGCAGAGTTTCATACCCCAAGTGATCATAAAGAGTGAAGCATTCGATTTTTTTCATAGTTTAGCATTTTCTTTATTAAAAATACGTACACCTTTATGATTTACTGAAGTTCCCATGATAAGATCTAGAGGTGGCAATTTCTGACCTAACATGATGATCTGACTCATGAACCCGAATTCAAGTTAGATATGTCATGTTATGAAGGTTATTAGAGTTATATGGGTCAGGCTATGCAGGTTATTCGGGTTAAACGGGTTGAATGGAGTGGGTTATGCGGGTTAAAAAAGAACGATCAAAGATAAACATCGTGTATTACACACCTTTAATCGGATTTGTGTATTACACACCTTTAATCAGATTGGTATAGTTTTTAATATTCAAATGACCTTCACACTCATATTTCAAATCAACAATTGGCCCTAATTTTTGTGTATCCTCTATTCTTTTTAGCTACAAGACATCCAGTTAATGCTCCTTGCCACAACCTAGTTTTTATGTACACCTGCCTCCAAGCTTCTTTCATGACTCCAAACTCTTTAAAGCAACTTCAGACTTCCTCCAAGACCTCAAAACCGTTTTATTTCAACAAATTATCAACACAACCCCAGTGATTATATATCATACAAAATAACAAATCCATGGCATTGAATATGGTTATAATGTTGTAGTTTCTTAAATGTTAAAAAAAATCCCCATGAATTTTTAAAATTGAATCATGACAAGATTCATTATGGATGAACCAGCAGCAACACGTATAGGAAAAGAGAGGACATAAGGTGCACCATGATGAATGAAAGCGGGTCCGCTGCCTTTGAGCTAACAAAACAACGATCCGACTTCAACCATCGAGGGGCACCCGTGCATGCTCACTGCAATGACCATCTGAATCCGAACCTTCTAATGAAACCTTCTACAGGGGCTGGAGCTCTTGTTCCGGAACAGCACCATCCACGGGCTTATATGCAGTGGCTGCCTGGTGCCTGCGACGGCGCTGCCACACCAACCATATCCCCGACACAGACAGCCCCACCACCACTGCCACAACCACCCCCACAATCACTCCCACGCCATGCCGCAGCGACCATGTTCTTCGTGAAGGCGGCTCCACCTTCCATTCAACTAACTGGTAACTTCCGAAAGTGTCCGGAAGCTTCATTCGATGTTCGGCCAGCCGAGCAATTATTTCCTATACACAAAACATGGTCATTGACCCTTCATTTGTTTCGAAACCAAAACCAAAACTCCTTGCAATCCCGCAACAACATACCATTGCGGTGACATTTGAAATGTAATTTGCTGGTCTTGAAGGATAAATGATGCATCGGATCACAACATTGTTTCCTTTTGAAATGAAATCCATCAAATGGATCTACGACAGACAATTACTAGACATCAATACTGGAAAATTAAGGCTCTGGTTATGAAAACAGAAAACATTTTCATAAACCAAACGTGACCTTAGATTTGATGTAAACATTACCTGAGAAGTATCAACATCTAAATCACGAGCCATGAAGCCAACAAGTTCCGATAGATGAGGCTTCAAGACGGAGTATTTGATATTCAAAGACACGTTGAAAGTTATCATTCCAACCTGGAGCATTCCTGTAAACATATAAAAAGTAATTCAAGTGCTACCTCCGGTCTTACATTATATCAGAAATCATCACAATTGATAATGCATTCTCGAAAATACTCTTGATTCAACATTTTATATCATGTTCTCTTACATTATTTGTGGACAAACGAAATTAAACACTGCATTTTCTTAAATTTTGTACCATGGAAACATACAGCTTTTTCCTTTATAGAATGGACCGGAAGTAAAAAAAAAGTTGATAATTTTTATGCTCCAAAATATAAGACAAATTACTGTAATTCCATTATAAAACAAATGAATTTTATTAATAACGAGATAAAATAGCGGAACTGGGTGTGTATTTTTTAAAATAAATTATAATTGATAAATTCAATTATTTAACCATGTTTAACCAGTTTCCTTAATTCTTGTAAAACGGTTATTTTTTATTTATATTGTGAACCAGAACTAGTAACATCAATTGTAGAATGATAAAATAAGGGTAGACCCGAACCCCCAAGGAACTCTCTAGAGGAGGCCTTAAAGTTCTTCCGGACCACAAGTCCGATTTGGGATGCAGACGCCAACGCTCCCCCTCAAGCTAAGTGTACCTAGCTTGAACACATAAATAAAAGAGACCAAACCAAACCAATGAAAACAAAGCAATCAACAGACTGCAAACACTCTCCCTCAAGCTGGACATACCCAGCTTGACGACAAGACAAGATAAAATAGTATAAAAGATAAAACTTCAAGGCTGCTGCTCCTCCTCACGATCGCAGCTCCCCCGCACGATGATGGATGGATGAAGTTGTCGCGGGCGCAGCAGAGGAACCACAGAGACTGGGCCGGTTGACGGAATGCCAGGAATGCCGCACTAGTGAGGACGGTTGATGATACGCCGGGAAAACCACACTAGCACCGGGAAAGCCGCACTTGCGGGGCCGGCGACGGGAGGCGGTGATTCCACAGAGTCGTTGCGGGATCTAGCGGCGCCAAAGGGCCCGAATCTCAGGCGGTCGAAGTGCTGCGCCACGGTGAAGGAAGTGTGAGGGCGTGCCGGCAGACAGGGAGGTGGCTGCCAGGAGTCGTCGGGAGATGCCAGCGACGGGAGGTGGGGATTCCGCAGGAGGTGTCGACGAGGAGGCAAAGTTGTCGCAAGAGGCCGACGCAGAGGGTAGAGGACAGAGCTGGGAGGGCAGGCGCTAGACAGAGCCGGGAGGGCAGGCGCCTAGAGGTGGAGGTTCCGCCGGGAGGGATCCGTCGGGAGGTAGTCACAGCAGCTAGAGGCGCAGCAGTAGAAGGTTGTCGCAAGGGGGAAGAAGGTCGGCGCAGAGGGAACTATTACAGAGAGAGCTGGCGGGAATAATTATAGAGAGTCGTGGGAGGAGGATCCTCGAGCGGGAGGGGCGTTGTCGGGAGGGAAGGTCGTCGAGATCGCCTGGAGGGAGGGAAACCCGTCAGGATCGCAACGGGAGGAAGGGGCCGCTGGGATCAGGCAGGAGGAAGGAGTCACAGGAGAGGAGGGAGGCGGGGTCGGGCTGAGCGGGGAGACGTGACGGAGGAGTCGTCACACAGGGAGGCTGGCTGGCAGAATCCCGCTAGAAGAGGGCCGATCGCGCATGAGGGACGGAGGGGCGAGGGCCGCCTGATGGAGGTGGGGTCGATCGCGCGGGGACGACGCCGGAGAGAGCAAGGATCCGCCGGGATGGGGCCGTCGCACGCAGCGAGGAAGGGCGCCGAGGAAGCAAGCGTCGGAAGGGGGAGATGAGGCCATCGCACGCAGCGGGGAAGGGCGCCGGTTGGGAGAGAAGCCGAAGCAGGGAGGGATCCGCCGCCTGGGAAACGAGCCCGAAGGGGCGGCGGCAGAAAATAAACCTAGCCCTACATGGGGGGCCGTCGCCCCCCACGGAGGAGAAATAATGAGAAACCCGAGACAGGGAAAATAAAATGGGAGGGAGGGCTCGGGATTAGGTTCCCTCTGATGCCATGTAGAATGATAAAATAAGGTAGACCCGAACCCCCAAGGTACTCTCTAAAGGAGGGCTTGAGGTTCTTTTATAACAAATAATAAAGACCACACCAGACCACAAGTCCGATGTGGGATGCAAACTCCAACATCAATCAATCCATCAAACCAGCTAAAATTTGCTAAATCAAAATACAAGATAGGAAAAATACCATGGTATTATCTCATGATAGAACAGTACAAATCAAATATATACATATATATATAACTAATAAAAATAAGTTTCGGTTCTTTATTTATATTGTGGACCGGAATTAGGAATATCAATCGGTCTCATTGCACCAAGAGGTGCCCTATTGATAGGAATGTGTGGGCAGGGGCTGGGGTGCTGCTGTCCCGAAAGGGGACCG
Organism: Viscum album; assembly: GCA_963277665.1. Taxonomy (NCBI): domain Eukaryota; kingdom Viridiplantae; phylum Streptophyta; class Magnoliopsida; order Santalales; family Viscaceae; genus Viscum; species Viscum album. The sequence goes on along the minus strand of OY728145.1, from coordinate 879,280,996 downwards.
GGAGTTGTGCAAGGGACCTGCTGCTGAATTACTGCATAGGGCCAGGGGAAAGTGCAGTCGGGGGAGCAGGTTGGGTGAGTATTAACTGCCAGGGGCAGTATTGTATTTTCTGCAGGTCGTTGTTAGGAGTAGGTTGGGGCTGCTGGGATTAGCTGGTGGCTGGTTGGGTTAATAAATAGTGGGAGGGGTAGCAGGGGAGGGTTACGAAGGTGATTACATTTGGCTTCAGCAGCAGCTGAATGGTGGGTTAGGCCACAGCCCAGGTGCGGCGACTCCCAGGGAAACTCCAGTCCAATTCTTCTTGTTTTTCTGAAATTCTTTCCTGCTGAATCTGGAAATCAATAGAATTCTTCTGTTTTCTCTCACTCTCGTATTTTGGAACCCTGTTATTTGGTGATTTCATTAAGAGTCATTGAGAAAGCCCCGGCTGCAGATAGGAGTTCTTGAGAGAGAGATTCAAGAAATCAAATCTTGATCTGGAAATTTGAGGTTGACGCTGTACAGAGTGGTGCTGGACGAACGCTATGGGGGAAACGAGTCCCGTAGGCGCAGCAGGAAAAAAAGAGGGAAAAAACGACAGATTCTTGATCGGCCGGTTCTTACAGTGTCGGACTCAACAAATTCTGGAACGTGCAGCCTTCCAGAACATTGCAGCAGAATTTGTAACTCCCTTACGCAAGGCAGATCGACTAACAGCTTTAGAAGACATCCAACATGGACTTTAGGACAGAGATACAGATGCAAGAAATTTGGGCGAATCTGGCCAGACTGGAAATGGAGGCTGCGACTACTCAAGTGTTGCAGACTGATGATAGAGACATGCAATTTGGGACAAGCTGCAAGAAACAATTCAGAATTGTTTGAGGTTCAGGCCTTTGGGAACAAGCGACCGCAGCGCAAGTTGCAATCTGAGTTGCAAGAGCAGACAAAGGCTGCTAGAACATATTCAAGAAAAGCTTTATCTGGAACATATTCAGCACCGCAGAGGGCTGCTAGTTTTGTTGCTAATAAAGATGGGAATTTGATTCAAGAGATGCCAAGCAGGGAATCTGCTGTTCCCTTTGACCCAAAGGATATTGGGTCCACTAAAGAGAAACCCACAGATGTTTTGCATGAAGCATTTACACTGATGGAAATTACAGCATGCAGAATTGTGTGGAAAGCTGCAGGAGGGGGTTGCAAACAGCAGCTAGAAGGGGCTGTCAAAGCTGGGTTCCTTAGGGAAAAACCACACCGAAAGGAGTTTCACCGTATTCTAAATTCTATCGCTGAAGGAGAAATGAAAGCAGCAGTCTCGATTGCTGGGAAAATGCAACAAACAACTGAAAGCAGCAGTCTCGTTTGCTTTCAAGCAAGTGTTCAGGTTACCATTCTTGGCATGGAAGTGGAGCTTGACGGGTTCCATATGCTGGATGCTAGAACTGACTCTGAGGTAGGTAGGTTGGTGCGTGCTACATCAGACAGAAACAATGGTGATACTGAAATCAAAGCAGAACATGATCACAAAGCAAAAGATACTACAGGCAAGTGGAAGGGATCAGGGGAGTTGGTTGGTTTTCCAATTGCAGGAACGGGTATTGCTTGCGTATCAGATAAGCACCATGAGGTTTGAAAGCATGCTGCCAAATGGTGCAAGGCTTCTTACAGCTATTGTTGGAAAGTTTGAAATGGTGAAGGATCTTGAACACCCAGGACAACTTCTCCTGGAGCAATATCAGGTTCAGATAGACTCTGCAATACGGTCCCCAGAATCAATTCTCTGGTCCAGTTTTGGTTGAGGCTGGCATGCAGCGAGCTACTATAGAGTTGAATGGTGGAATATTAAGTGGTCACCCAGCTGCAGTGAAGCAAATTACTATGTTGGACTCTTGCACACTTAATGACTATGAGTACTACTATCCAACGTTTGCAGAAAGGAAATTGAGCAAATTCATAATACGACTTCTTGCTGTACATGCTACCCTCAGGTGTCACAAATTCGCATTCTTGAGGTGGTGGCACCAAAGTGACATTCCAGAAGAGTTTAGAGTGTTGGCACCCAAATTTTCAAAAAGTTAAAGCATTTCAGGGGAGCATTGGCTAATAGTTTTGAAGGACTGCAGTTATAACGGCCTCTGAGTGAAATTGTAAACTGTTTCTTGATGAATTTCCATCACCTAGGGAATCATTAATTTTGCAGTTTTGCCTGGTGGAAGTCTGGCCTAAAATTCTGCAAGCATTTGCACTAGATGCAGTACCAGCAAATTCTGTTCCCATAAAGCTGCCAAAAGTAGACAATCAGCGCTAGGGAAGTTGTGAACTGACAAATTCTGCTAACGACTCTTCAGAAAGGAGGCAGCATAAGCTTGCGGCTTCTTTAGACATAGAAAGACAGTGCCACAACTATGGAAGTGACTCATGATAAGTGTTCAAGTCAGAGAGAGAGGAAAACCAAGGGATTCTGTTGATTTCTACTAAAATAACAAGCAGAATTTACAGTAGAAATGGGAAAGAAGAAGAGTAGGAGAAAGGTAGAATAAATAGAAGACGAGTAGAATCTCGTGGAGTCGCTGCAGCACCGGGCCAAGGCGTAACCACTGCTCCCCTTACTTAAAGGTTGTACTGGAACCTTCTAGAGAGTCCACTTACAACTGGAAATGACAGCTGGAGCTACTTAATAGTCTAACAGCTAGCACAGCCACTAACCACCCCATTAACAGCCTTTTATAGTATTTACAATACTACCCCTGGCTAACAACCACTCCCCCCAAGTCCTGGGCAGCAGCACCCAGCCCCAACAGCAGCCCAGTCTCCCCTTCGCAGCCAACCCAGCAGCCCCTCTCTCACTAGTCTGGTGGGCTTCCTCCATCCTATCATTCCCACCATCTTGAAAAACCAGCTTGCCCTCAAGGTGGAAATCTGGTTGAGCATCTCGGAAAAGGAATGGTGGTGTCAAACCTCCCATTGTCTCCCCACTCCCAGCCTCCACTTCTTCCTTAGCATTATTATTAGGAACCTGATGATACACTTTCCGATGTAGTGGCTCATGATTATGGACCCCAACATCTGCATCGACCGCCTTCAACTGCTTATTGCTCCCTTATCTAACTGGGAGTGCTACCTGCACAATAACAGCTTCTTCCGCTTGAGCAGTTCCACACTACTGGTACTGGTCGAGTCTGTCCTTGGTGCAGATTCAACTGGCCATAGCACCTGTTCAAGCACATCTCCTCCTGTACTGTACCAGCACCCTTGCTCTCGCCAATTTCCTTTGTCGAACCAAACAAAATCGTAGCGGAAGCAGGCTCTGGTTGTTTTGCCTCCTCGGCAAACTCCATTGCGTGTACAACTGCTCTGCAGAACAGTTCTGCACCTATTCCGCAACTGCATTGCGTGTGCAGCTCAACAGGTGTTAGCTCTTGTTCTGGCACATTCCACAACTTCTCACGCGACTCCTCAATACTTGACAATGGTCCAGATTGCTCCTGAAGTTCAGAGATATTTTGATGTTACACGGCCAAATCTCCCAAGCAACTTTCCTTTGAAATGCATCGAGGTAAGCCTATTCTTATTCGGTTCCAACAAGAGAGTCCAAACCCAAGCCGCACCTTGCATACATAATTCTGCCATCGGTACCTCCATCTCTTCCAGAATTTGGCTAAGCGAAAAATAAGCCTCACAGCTTCTCCGATCCAGGCCTCAGGATCATTTCCCGATAAAACCGGCATCTCTTGCCACAATCTCTCCTCCTGACTTCTTCCCAACCTAGCGAGTGACGTCCAAATATCCATTTTTTTTCTCTGTAATGTTGTACATTCCTTAGTTGCGCGAGAAAAATAATTTTGTTGCGTCTAACACGACCACCTCAGACTTGTTCGTACCTGCCAACCAAGAACCTGCCCGAGTCAGACTCTTCACTGCAACATGACTAAGTTGTGTCTGCTTGGTTTGCTTCTTCTTGAGTTCCTCGGTCAAGATCAAGAACCTCGTTCTTCTAGTTTCTCTCTCTAGAAATCTCTCAATTAAAGCACCAATTGATAGGTGTTCAAGTCAGAGAGAGAGAGGAAAACCAAGAAATTCTGTTGATTTCTACTAAAATAACGAGCAGAATTCACAGTAGAAATAGGAAAGAAGAAGAATAGGAGAAAAGTAGAAGGAGGAGAAGAATCAAGTGGAGTCACTGCACCACTCGGCCCACCACTGGGCCGAGGCCTAACCCCCTACTGCTTCCTCTGGAAGACAGTCTCTAAAACCAGTCCTCTCACAAAGCCCACAACTCCCCTTATTTAAAGGTTGTACTGCAACCTTCTAGAGAGTCCACTTACAGCTGAAAATGGCAGCTAGAGCTACTTAATAGTCTAACAGCTAGCACAATCACTAACCACCCCACTAACAACCTTTTATAGTATTTACAATACTACCCCTGGCTAACAACCACTCCCCCCAAGTCCTAGGCAGCAGCACCCAAAGCAGCCCAGTCTCCCCTTCGAAGCCAACCCAGCAGCCCCTCTCACTAGTCTGCGCTTCCAAACCTCCATCCTATCAACGCACCTAACTTGCTAATGAGGAAGCTTCCCTATATTTTCACCTTGAGGACAAAGTGGATCTTCAAGAGGGTGGAAATGATAAGAATGTGGGGCAGGGGCTGGAGTGCTGCTGTCACGAAAGGGGGCCGGGAGTTGTGCAAGGGACCAGCTGCTGGATTACTGCATAGGGTCAGGGGCAGGTGCAGTCTAGGGAGCAGGTTGGGTGAGTATCAACTGTCAGGGGCAGTATTGTATTTTCCACAGGTAGTTTGTTAGGAGTAGGTTGGGGCTGCTGGGATTAGCTGATGGATGGTTGGGTTAATAAATAGTGAAAGGGATGGCAGGGAAGGGCTACCAAGGTGATTGCATTTGGCTTCAGCAGTGGCTGAATGGTGGGTTAGGCCATGGCCCGAGGTGCGGCGACTCCTAGGAAAACTCCTCTCCAATTCTTCTTCATGTTCTTCTTCTTCGTCTTGTTTTTCTGTAATTCTCTCCTGCTGAATCTAGAAATCAATAGGGTTCTTCTGTTTTCTCTCACTCATATTTTGGAACCCTATCACTTATGTTCCGTGTGAGCCCCGTAAGATTAACATCCGATTCATGTGCTAAATAAATGATGACTTTCATAATCATAAATTATACTTCCAACAACGGCAAGAGCAACACAAATAATGTTCTTATATATTAAATTTTAATATAACACAACAATGATAAGGATAATTCTACAAAATTAACAGTATAAATAAAGAAAACGCCATATAAAACAGGAAAAAATAGAAGAAAGTGTTCTGAAATAACTATGAGAATGTGTCCTTTGGGATGGGATCTTTGGATTTGGTGGAAATATATTTAAAAAATCTCTCCATATAAGCAAACACTTTCATTCAAATTATATGAGCTCCGGAAGAATTCTAGAATGATACTAAAAACTTAACATTAAATTTAATTCAACAATCCAGCTAAATAGTTAAAGTAATCAAACCAAATCTCAAAAATTAAAATAAATGGAATAAACAAACAATCAATGTTTTAACTTTAATAACTAAAAATAACAGAAAAGATCGCGAGCCAAAAAAAAATTAAACCCTAAAATAAAGAAGCAAATTGAAATACAAAGAAAAGAACAGGATAAAAAATTTAAAAAAATAGGTAGAAAAGAGGAATGGAGAAAGCAAGAACTGCTATAGATTTGTACGGAAGAAAAGTGAGGTGGATAGGAGGGAAAGGGAGGATCTTTTTTTAATCAAAATGTAATTTGTAGATGGAGAAAGCACACAGCTGCAACAGGTTTGTATGGAAGAAAAATGAGGTGGGTGGGAGGGAAAGGGAGGGAGCAAGACTTAAAAAAATAGTTTAAGAAGATTTTATCTTTTCTTCATAAAAAAGTAGTTCAAGTAAAAAGAAAGGTAGAAAAGAGGAAGAACTTCTTGAAAATGGAGAAAACACACGGCTGCTGTAGGATTGTATGGAAGAAAACAGAAAAGGGTAGAGGGAAGATTTTAGCTTTTCATCATAAATATACAAGGGGAGCACTCCCACTAGCAGTTACCCTGCATGTAACGAAAAACTGTGGTACAACATATCTGATGAAAATTTATTGGAAACACAAACTGAGGGAATTTTAGCCTGCAAAAAAAATGAAGAAAAGTTTTTCGTAAGGTAAAATTAAATCAAGTGCCTATTTTAACATGCATGAAGATCAACATATGTTTTACATAAGCCCAACCAAAATCTTGAGCATATGAAATTTGCATTTCCTACCTTCATAACTAAAATTTCAAGAGTATCTGGAATCAGACAAGACACGTTCATAAAAAGAGAGAGAGAAAAGCAAGGCAGGTATATTAGAAACACAAACACTTAAAGCATACAGCTTACCGTACCAGAGAAATTATAATGTGTTTCGTTAGGAGCTAATGCCGGTGGCATTCCATTGGTTGAATTCTCGGTGTTGGAAAGTGAAGGCCCCGGGGTAGCATCAGAAATGTGCAGCCTTTCCCACAGCTCAGAACAGTTAGTTTTCCAGAAACCAACCTTCTCATGCTCACGATCGTACGTGACAAGAGTATTGCGCACAACAATTCCTGTCACGGACATAAAATTACATAAAAAAAATTGTCATATAAAGTTTAAAATTTTGGAAGTTTGTTTTTATTTAAACGTTACCTCCTAAAAGAGTAGTTGGGTCCCTTCCATTCTGAAAAATGCCCAGGCAATATGCACCACGCACCTTTAAATGCTTTTTAAAGAATGGAATAAAACAGAGAGAGATGTGGGCAACAGTTCAGAAAAATATGCACTGGCAATATAATCTAACACTAAAAGCCAAAAAAGCAATCAGCTAGGGTGAACAGAAGATCCAACATTTTTTTACCAGAAATAATTACCCGAAATAAGTAGTTTTCAGGTGACAACAACAACTTTTGCCCATTGCTAAATACCATTTCAACGGTTGGAAATGATTCTGAGAGTTGTGAGACATCACTATGTCAAACATTTAAGTTTCATGTTAATGACAAGAAGCAGAGACAGGAAATCAATCAAAAAAAAATAACACACAAAATATATGTAGAACCATGTAGGAAGCACCTTTTGGCACCAGAAAAGCAAATATCGTGATAATTTGGGTCAGGGCCATGAATCTGTTTCAAGGAATGAAGCTCCCCCATTATCTGTAAACATGAACAAGAACAGAAGAATTTTCCCTGAATTAATATTTCTGATCAATATTAATAATCAGTTGTCTGGTGAGCTTGAATGGAAGACATTAAATTAAACATATTGCCAATATAATTCTAGGCATCACATGTTCCGTTATCTTGCAATCGACAGATGCAATTTGGAAAGAAAATATTTAATCATGAATGCTGTTACAGACCAAAAGATAAACATAAAGAATAATTATCCATCTTTAACTTTGATGAAAATAAACCTAAAAATAACTTGAAGATATTAAAAGAAAATTATGCAAAAAAAGCTTATAGAAATGTAACTCACAGCAATTTTAAATGCGATAAAAGCTGCTTCCGGTAAGTAAGCATAGGTAGTACCACTATCCAGAACAGTTCCATGTTTGCCATCAAAAACACTGGGATTTAAAGTCAACTGTTTCCCAGCAACCTGAATCCCATGCAGCGCAATGTTGTAGTATTGACTGTTGCCATCCCAAGACTAGAGTAAATGTGTGAGATGAATCAAATGTATTTTTTTAAAAGAAATGATGATAGTTCACATTTATGATGCATAAACGTTTTCTACTACGGACCTGCGGCCTGCATCTGAATGAGTGAAAACCATCCCAGTTGGGGCAGCAATACCACCAAGAACCATTGCACCTCCACCAAAATCCATTCCCCCATAACATAATGAAAAAGAATCATTGATAACGCCTTTATCAACAAGCTGGTCCATGATACTGAAATCGCCACGGCCCAAACCCATGATGCCATCAGCATGCTGACTAAAAAGATCACCAGTTTCCAAATTTTCACATCCAAAAACAGCTCGCTGGGGCTTAAGTTCACTTTGATTGCCAAAGGATATAAGATCCTCGCCAAGCACCCCGCTGCTTGTACTCATTTCAGCATAATGCCTCTCATAGATACATTGTTCCCTTTCATTGTCACAGCTGCAGTCAGCATTGCATTTAACTGGATGGTAGGTTTCTGACAGTTCAGGCTGGAACTTTGGATCCTGATAAGAAAAAGCATTAACATCAAGCAAGTAAATGTACAGGATAAACAGACATTCGCCAATTAGATTGGTTCTGTTATAATCACAGAAAGTATGAAATGGCACTCGATACTAGCAACTACAGTTGGAAATTCGTATTTAATTGAATTTAAAGATGATGGTGAAATCAACACGGACCAAATTTCGAATGAAGAGTAGACAGTTTGTAAAATATAGAGCTTGTAGTTACGTTCAGTCAAAGCTCGGGGCTCGGAGAGTGATATCAATATCCATAATAGACTTCTTGATCCAAAAACAAACGAACGAAATGTTCCGAAACTTAAAAAGACAGTGTCACCTGATGCAGGCCGCACTGTTCGCATTTTGAGCAAGGGACGTACGTAACAGTACTCCCCGTATCGACAATAAGAGAAAAACCCTGGGGAGGCGTCCCAATCCAAAGCCGGGTGGTGTAGTATCTGCAACAGCGGTAGTCAGATCCCAAATCCAGAAAGCCTGTAAAGAAGCGCGGATAGAAGAAAGAAACGGAGAGCACATGGACCTACCCATTGAGAAGGAGATCATCGTGGAGTCTCATGCGAGCACTGGAACGAGCAACGTGAGGATCCGATCTCTGCAGGTGGCGTCGATACAAGCCATCGGTGAAGATATGAGAAGAGTTGGGAGAGGAAAGAAAGAGGGGCAGGACCATGGCCGGACGATGATCACTGGAGGCCGATGGGGGTTGGAGGAGGAGGGTGGCGGGATCGCCGGAGGGCTCGGCAGGGGTTGGAGAATAGAGGTGGATAGAAAATAGGGCGAGGAAGATGGACGGCGTTCGGATCCGATGGCCTGCCATTCCCGACGACCGCCCAGGCAATCAATCGCAGAGGAGACCACCGGGAAAAATGGAAGCCCTCCTTTTTTTCCCTCCCAATAAGAAACAGGGGCGCGGGGCGGGGGGAGGAGCCACAAGAAGCCAGCGACGAGAGACCCAGTCGGGTGCCACGCCCCCAACGGGCTGATTCGTTGGACCGGACGACTCCCTCGCCACGACGTCGTTACACCTGGTGCGATTTTTTAACATTATCAAGTTTTCTTATTTCACAAACAAATTGAAACAAAAAAAAACAAAAAAAAAGAATCTAAAAAAGTGAAACAGGTTTTTCCAATCTTAGAAAATCAAGAGTTGCATTTTTTTTAACCAATATTTAGTGTATTGTTTCAATGGAACAACATATTGTTTCAATGAAACAACATATTGTTTCGATGAACCGCTGCGAGTGTTTCCGATGAAAATGTTTGCGGTGTTTTCCTTGATGATTTGACTATGAGGGTTTGAATGGTTGCACAATCATTCGTGCCAAGCTTTATATTTTCAAACGGCTTCCAACGGGTTTTGTTCATGGAGCCGAAAACACCTAGCGGTTCCCTTATTCGAGATGTTTTACAAATCTGCTTTCCAAAGGCATGCAGTTGTTGGGAAGTGGTCCAACAACGCTTAGGGACTCACATTGATCGAGGAATTGGGAGGTCGGGTTCATCGCACCACTTCGGGGGAAAATATTACCTACTCTATGACTCTCTTAAAGATTTAAAATATATCCTTGAATCACTACAAAAAAAAAACAACATATTAGCAACGGTTTTTTAGAGGGGGTTATGCACAACCCTCTCTAAATTTTTTAGCATTATTTTTTTTTAATATTTGGTTGAATTTTTTAGGCGGTTATGTCAAACTCATCACAAATTTAATAATTAGTGGCGCTATAAGTTTGATTGGATTGCAGCAACGCTATATATATATATATATATATAACATGGAATTTGTTTTTTCAAAAGGAAATAGGGGTGGTTTCCAACCCCCTCTGATATCTTAGATTAGAGGGGGGTCAAAACCCCCTCTCAAATCTTAGATTATAGGGAGTTTTAAACCTCATCTAGTGTCTTTAAAGTATAAGGGGTTCAAAACTCCTTCTAATTTAAGATATTAGAAGGGGTTGTGAGCCCCCACTATTAAAAAACCATAACACACACACACACACATATTTGGTTGTGAGCCCCCACTATTCAAAACCCCCTCTAGGTGTTTTAGCATTATTTTTTTTAATATTTGGTTGAATTTTTTAGGCGGTTATGTCAAACCCATCACAAATTTAATAATTAGTGGGGCTATAAGTTTGGTTGGATTATAGCAGCGCTATATATATATATATATATATATATATATATATATAACATGGAATTTGTTTTTTGAAAAGGAAATAGGGGTGGTTCACAACCCTATCTAATATCTTAGATTAGAGGGGGTTCAAAACCCCTTCTAAAATCTTAGATTAGAGGGGTTTTTAAACCCCCTCTAATGTCTTTAAAGTAGAGGGGGTTCAAAACCCCCTCTAATTTAAGAGATTAGAAGGGGTTGTGAGCCCCCACTATTAAAAAAAAATCATATCATATATATATATATATATAATTAAAACACTGTATATAAATATATTAAAATATATTATATGAACATATTATATAAAATATTTATATGATTGTATTTAATTGTATTCAATCGTATTCAATTGTATTTATATGTATACAAAAATATAATTGCATAATTTTATGTACATTAGTATATATTTAATTAGTGGCGGTTAGAAACCACTGCTAATTTGATAAATAATTTAGAGGGGGCCTGGGTGGTGGGGGCGATAATCTTAAACAAAATTAAGATTTAGAGACAGTTCTAAAACTGCCTTTAATATGTGGCCTCGATTAGAGGGGGTTAAAACCCCTTTTAATGTCGTGTTAATTAGAAGCGGTTTTGAAAACTGCACTACTACAAAAACGGGCAAGCAAAGCGTTACCTTTATCAGCGCTAATCAAAAAGCGCTGATAAAGGATAATCTTTATCAACGCTATTTAAAAGCGCTGATAAAGGGATGATTTATCAGCGCTTTTCTAGCGCTAATAAAGGAAAGGTTTTAACATCGCTAGAAAAGCGCTGATAAAGCCACCCTTTATCAGCGCTAAAATTTAAGCGCTGATAAAGGGGGGCTTTATCAGCGCTTTTCTAGCGCTGTTAAAACCTGTCTCCGATTTTATTAAAAGGAGGCCGACAGTCTCCTCTTTTTTATCGTGCCCTAAGCTCTCGCGGGACTGTACCCTTGCGACTGCTTCCTCCCCCCGATCTTCCCTTTGCCGGACCTCCGCCGTACTCCTTCTCCTTCTTCTCGACCCTCTTCTGCGGATCTTCCTCCCTTCCGAACCCTACTCCTCCTCTTCAACAGTTGGCGGCTCCTCCCGTGCACCCCTACTCCGGCGGTCGCGTCTTCCAGGCAGCGCAGAAGGCTCCCTCACCTCTTTGGACTTCCGATTTCTTCACCCAAGGTATGTGGATGCCCTAAATATTGTTTTGCAGTGTAGGTTTTTATGTCGTTGTCATTTATTTGTCGCATCTGCTTCCCCTCCTCCCTCTTTTCAGACTGAATCAATGTTATTCACTCTACTCCTGGTGATGATTTTTTTTGCATATGTTTTCGCTTATTCGTTCTTCAAATCTGCTACTGCTGTGTGTTTTTTTGATTTGATTTTCCTTATGTTAGTAATGTTTATTTCTACTGCATCATGAATTTACTCCACTTTAACTTCAATTGGTTCTGTTACTGGTGTTGATAGTGAGTCACATTAGGGGGGGCTGGTTTGCAGGGGGTGTGAGGGGGGGCTGGTGTGTGCAGGGGTACGGGATGGGTAGGTTTGGTGTGTGCAGGCAGGGGGGAGAGGGGGTTGGCGTGTGTAGGGGGGAGGTTGGGTTTGGTGTGTGCAGGCAGGGGGGGAGAGAGGCTGGGTTGGTTTAGTGTGTGCAGGCAGGGGGAGAGGGGACAAGATGGTTTGCAAGAGGGAGTGGGTAGGGGGCATGAGGGGGGAGGGAGGCCGGTTGGTGGTGCTGCTGGAGGGGGATGGGTCTGGCGTGCTGGTGGGGGGGGGCTGGCTGGTTTGTAGGGGGCAGGCTGGTTTGCAGGGGGGAGTGTGTGTGCAGGGGGGAGGTTGGCTGGCAGGCGCAGGGGTGCAAGGAGGCTGGTGGTGCAGGGGTGCAGGTGGGGGGGGTCTGGTGTGCAGGCACGGGGGAGAGGGGGGCAGGCTGGTTGGTTTGCAGGGGGAGGGGGAGGCTGGTGTGTGTGTGCAGGGGGGAGGGTGCGGGGGTGCAAGGCTGCTGCAGACTGGTGTAGGGGTGCAAGGGTGCCATACAGGGGTGGAGGGGTGTTGTGCGGGGGTGCAGGAGGGGGGAGGGGAGGGGGCAGGGAGTGCAGGGGGAGAGAGTTGTTTTGTTGTACGGGGTACAGGAGGGGGGAGGCTGGTGTGCCTGGGGGAGGGGGACAGAGGGTGCAGGGGGCTGAAATTTTTGTGCAGGGGGGCTGAAATTTTTGTGCGGGGGGGGGGGGGGGGGTCTGGGTTTTTTGTGCAGGGGTGTAGGAGGGGGGAGACTGTGCAGGGGGGAGGGGGCAGGGGGAGAGGGGTGTTGTGTTGTACAGGGTACAGGAGGGGGGGGGGCTGGTGTGCCTGGGGGAGGGGGCAGAGGTGCAGGGGGAGGGGGTTGAAATTTTTGTGCAGGGGGCTGGTTTTTTTGTGCAGCAGGCTGGTGCAGTGCAGGGGGTCCATCGGGTTGGGTCTAGGGGGGTTGGGTTTGAGTGGATGGTTCAGGTCCGTTGGGTTGGGACGGGTTGGGTCGGGTTTACACATATAACCCGACCCAAATTGACCCGACCCTCGATGGGTTGGGTTGGGTTGGGTCCTTCGGGCATGCGACGGGTAACCCGACCCCACTAGGTCGGGTTGGGTCAGGTTGGTTGCTCCGGAAGCTTGTGACCCGACCCGACCCAACCCGAACTTTTTTGTTCAGGTCGGGCCTTGAAACACCTCCAACCCGACCCGACCCGACCCATGGACACCCCTAGTTTATATGATGCGCTATTGTGCCGTGTGGTGAACCTTCTGCATGTTGACTATAAAATGTAAAATTAATTTAGTAGATTATCATGTCTTAAATTGGTTAGTCATTGTGCACCAAACTTATTCTTTGGAGGTTGTATACCTTACTCGAATCACCCCCTTAGGGTGTGTTTCTTATAGGCCCATGACCCCTATTGATCTTTGACTTGAAATTGAACCACCTTTGACATGTGTTGATATATCCCATGCCCATGGGTTTATTAAAGGGAATTAATGATATTTATGTGTAATGGACATACCCATGAACTACTTGATCACTTATAAATGAATTAAATAAAAGTTGAATGGTAAGGCCATGTTCCTTAACCATTTTTAAACAATGTAGTGCTATTGATTATATACCTTGGACCCCATCTTACTAATTATCAGTTATAAGACTTAAATTTATCAAATTAATTGATAAAATGCAAGGGTGATATTCCTTAGACTTGATCATAATATGATATGGATGTGATTACATCATTATTACCTTCTTTAATGAATATGATGTTTCATATTGATTATTTTGAATTAATAGACATGAACTTCCATATTGCTTATTCGAAATGGAATTAACATTCTATATTGTTTGTTTGGAATTAATGGACATGGCGTTCTGTATTGCTTATTCAGAATTAATGGACATGAAATTCCTTATTATTTATTTGGAATTAATGGACATGACGTTCCATATTTCTTATTCAAAATTAATGAACAATATGCTCCTTATGGTTTACATGGAATTAATGGACACGACATTCGTTATTGTTCATTTGTAATTAATGGACATGATGTTCCATGTTGTTTATTCAAAATTAATGGCGATGAATAAAGATTGGATGGATGCTAATCGTTTGACAATAGAGTATGAGAACGGAGTGAAAGAGTTCATCAAGTTTGCACAGTATCATGCAAAGGATCCTTCTCAACTCCTTTGTCCGTGTTTACGTTGTTGTTATTCTAGACTAATTACTCCAGAGGAGTTGGAAGAACATTTGATATGTCACGGAATAGATAGGAGTTATAAATGTTGGAATAAACACGGGGGAAAAGCGAATGTAGCTATTGGCTGGAATAAAACTGCATTTTATGGATCATCAGATATGATTACAAATATGGATAATGAAGAAGACCGTATAGAGGATGTGATTACAGATATCAATGATGATGAAGATCGTATTGAGGAAATGACAAGGACAGTTGAACATGAACTCCGTGATTGCCCAAAATTGTTTGAGAAGTTAAAGAGTTGTGCAAAGACGCCATTGTATGCTGGTTGCACTAAATATACTGCATTGTCAGCTGTACTGAAGTTGTATAAATTGAAAGCAGGCAACGGATGGAGTGATGTCAGTTTCACGGAACTACTTGCTCTTTTGAATGACATGCTTCCAGAAGACAATGATCTCCCAAGACGGACATATGAAGCTAAACAAATGCTACACTCGATGGGTATGATTTCTGAAAGAATACATGCCTGCCCGAAAGATTGTATATTGTTTCGCAAGGAGAACAAATCACTTACAGAATGCCCAAAGTGTGGTGCTTCTCGATACAAGAAAGATGAACGCAGTCCTACGAAAGTTGTATGGTACTTTCCAATCATTCCAAGGTTTAGGCGTCTATATGGAAGTGAAGAAACTGCAAGACAATTGTCGTGGCATGCAAATAAAGGAAATAAAGATGGAAAATTACGTCACCTGGCCGACTCTCCTCAATGGAAGAGAATTGATCATGAGTATCCTGAATTTGGAAATGAGTCGAGAAACCAGCGTCTTGCGTTATCTACCGATGGAGTGAATCCTTTTGGTTTTCAAACCAGCACTCATAGTACTTGGCCTGTTATGTTGGTAAATTATAACTTGCCACCCTGGTTATGCATGAAACGGAAATTCATTATGTTATCTTTGCTTATATCAGGACCAAAACAACCAGGTAACGATATTGATGTATATTTGGCTCCCTTGATCGATGATTTGAAGTTACTGTGGGATTCAGGTGTTATGTTGTATGATGCTTATGAAAAAGAATACTTCACGTTGAGAGCGTTGTTGTATGGGACGATAAATGATTTCCCTGCTTATAGAAATTTGTCAGGCTATAGCATTAAAGGAAGTCAAGGGTGTCCTGTGTGCGAAGAAGATACAGAATCAATTAGGTTGAAACATTCATCCAAATTTGTGTTTCTAGGACATCGTAGATTTCTACCCTGTCGACATAAGTACCGATCTTGGACGACATCATTCAATGGAAGTTCAGAACAACGCAAAACACCGTCTCCACTAACAGGTGATCAACTGTTTGAGAAAGTAAAAGACGTGAACACTGTTTTTGGTAAACCATTTTCGAAAAACCTTACGAAAATCGGTTGGAAAAAGAGATCAATTTTTTTTGAATTACCATACTGGAAATGTCTGTACGTCAGACATTTTCTTGATGTGATGCATGTGGAAAAAAATGTATGTGACAATGTTATAGGAACGTTTCTAAATGCTCTTGGCAAAACAAAGGATGGAATTAAGGCAAGGTTGGACATGGTTGACATGGGAATAAGAGAAGAGTTGGCTCCCGTGAAGGGTGAAAATCGAACGTTTCTTCCTCCAGCTGCGTACACTCTTTCTAGGGATGAGAGATATCAGTTTTGCAACTTCTTCAATGATGTAAAGGTTCCAGAGGGATATTCATCAAATATCAAAAACATTGTGTCAATTAATGATTTGAAGTTAAAAGGTTTGAAATCACATGACTGCCATGTTTTGATGCAAGATTTAATTCCTATAGCTTTACGTTGCATTTTGCCCAAGAATGTTCGTCATATGTTAAGCAAACTTTGTTTCTTCTTCAAAGCTATATGCAGCAAAGTTTTAGACCCGGCGAAATTGCCAGCTATGGAAAAAGAAATTGTCATCATATTATGTGAATTAGAAATGTTCTTCCCGCCAACATTCTTTGATATGATGGTTCATTTGATGGTTCATTTGGTGAGAGAGGTTCGACTTTGTGGTCCTGTGCACTATAGATGGATGTACCCCGTTGAACGGTATATGAAGATTTTGAAAGGGTATGTCAAAAATCGAAGTCGGCCAGAGGGTTGTATTGTGGAGCGATATATTGTTGAGGAAGCCATTGAATTCTGTACCGAATACCTATCTGATGTGGAAAGCATTGGTCTGCCGAAATCTCGTCACACTGGACGCATTGAGGGTGAGGGAATTTCTGGAAGAGATGTTGTGACAATCAATATTACTGATCGGGAGCAGGCCCACCTTTATGTTTTGCATAACAGTTGGGAGGTTGCTCCATATATTGAAACCCACAAAGAAATTTTGAGGCAGTTGAATCCATCAAGGGCTGAAAAATGGATAGCAAATACACATAATCACCAGTTTATAGGATGGTTTCGAGACCATATTTTTAAGGAGTTAGATGAAAATCCGAATTCAATTTTAGAACGACTTCGATGGCTAGCTGCCGGACCAAGCGTGTATGTATTATCTTACAATGGTTATGTAATTAATGGTTATACATTCTATACAAATAAACACGATGAAGATAGTACCATGCAAAATAGTGGAGTAACACTTGTGGCTGAAGCGATGCATGTTTCTGGTAGTAAGGATAGAAATCCAATTTTCGCGAATATGTCATACTTTGGCATTATCAAAAGAATATGGGAGTTGGATTATACGACATTCCAATTGCCGATTTTTCAATGCAACTGGGTTGATAACAACAGTGGTGTTAAAATAGATGAATTGGGATTTGTGAAAGTTGATTTCAGTAAAGAAGGGTACAAAGACGAACAATTTATAATGGCATCACAAGCGGTACAAGTATTTTATGTTCCAGACCCCGCAAACCGAAAGTGGTCGATTGTTCTGTTATCGTCCAAAACTACTGAAGGGTCCGATGAAAATTCAATTAAGGATGATCCTTTCAGTGGGACGTCGCAATCATTTCGCAACGGTCCCAATGAAGACGACGTTTTGTATGTTAGAGGAGACCATAATGAAGGGATTTGGATTATCGATAGAGGTGTCAAATCCATTCAGCCTTTGAAAAAAAAAAGAGTTCAATAAACAGGTTATATTTTGTTTGTAATATAAATATTGTTATCTCATGTTATTATCTTATCATTATTGCATTTATGTAATCCAACTTAAGTGTTAAACCTTTTTTTTGCAGATAATGACTTCTGCACGTTCTGGTGCTCCTAACCTCGAGGCTGAACAAGCCTCTCAAGCTGCTGCTGCTGCTGCTTCTGCTTCTGCTGCTGCTGCTTCTACTGCTGCTACTGTTGAACAAGCCTCTCAAGCCTCTCAAGCCTCTCAATCTCAACATATTGTTGTTGGTACTGCTGCTGCTATTGGTGCTCCTATTGTTGAGGTCCAACAACCATCTGAACATGCTGATGCTAGGATTTTAGATGAAAACATTGATGATGCTGATATAGACGAAATGGTTGGGGATAAAGGAGCGACATCACAGAAAAAACAGGTGCGTCGTAGTTTAACAGTGTTGGATAATGTTTTGAAGGGAAAGAGAAAAGGAATCAAATTCGATGTTGGGTGGAATGCACGGGGCCAACACGTTAACCCCAACAAGGCAATGTTTAACAGTTACGTTGGAATTGTCACTCGGCAACACGTGCCGATTGACATAGCTTCATGGCACCATGTTTCGTCCGGCCTGAAGGCTGTGATGTGGGAAGAAATTACGGTAACATTTTGATTTCATTTCTTTAATTTACTAGAAAATAAAATAATGAAACAATGTCTTATTCTTCACAATCCATTGCAGAGTGCATTTATAGTAGATGATTCACACAAGACTTATGTACTAAGGCTTGCGGGAAGGTGTCATCGAGGTTTTTGCACTCTTCTTACAAAATATCATCTGAAAGATTCCAAGGGTAAAATAAACCCGCAACCACCCATTGTCTACAATCACTTGATATCCCAAGAATCATGGGATTCATTTGTTGGTCATCGTGGGGATCAAAAGTTTCAGGTACATTGTGACTGATAATATATTGTTTGAGGATATACATGTATTCATCACTTTGATTGTCAATATTTCATTTATGAAACATCAACTCAGTACTGAAAACAAGGAACGCGCATCAAAACCGACGTACCCCTATCGTAAAGCAAGGATGGGGTACACCTCACTTGAAAAGAAAATGGTGCGTATTTTAAATTTACAGTGATATTGTTATGTGTCAAGAAACAACTTTATAAAAATCTTTCTTTATTTATATGTAGATTGATGCCTCTGAAACCAAACACACATCCATCCCTCGTCATGTGCTATGGAAGGAGGCACGTGTGGATACGGAAGGGAATTTGGTTGATGAAAACACACAAAAAGTGTGGGAAATATGTGTAAGTATGACACGATAAAATGTTTTGTTTTTAAATTGCTATTACATAATAATAATTACTTATTTTCTTATATCCGACAGTCACAGGAGTCAGGTACTCTTGCAGCTGGTGCAGATATATTAGCAACAACTTTGAAGCGACCAAAACAATACGGTCGCGTCAGAGCTGGGGGGTTTGGGGTGACACCCCGAGTATATTATGAGAAAAAAAAACAAGAGGATCAAAAAAATGAAGAAATGACAGCAATGAAAAATAGACTAGCAACTCTTGAAGAACATTTTCAATGGCAGGGAGAGTTGCTAGCAACTTTAATGGGTCAGAAGCCAAGAGAAGAGACAACTCAGGAACAACCAGCGCCTGAAGATCCTGCCCCACACCCCACCAGCTTTGAGGCAAGCCATTCCCCTGAAAGAGCTGTGTTAGCTGTGGTAATCAATATTCTATTAATTGTTCTGATAAAATGTGAATCAAACAAACACTGATTTCTTCCTATACTGATCTTCTGTAGGGTGATAATGATTGTGATTTATATCTTTCAACACCCACCTATCGCCTTGTAGCGAGGGCTACAGTATTCAACATCTCAGAGGACACGCTGCACAATAGAGCACTTCCAAAAGATCATCTGAAAGTGACAATTACGGTAGCTCATGAGCCAACAACACAACTACCTGTTCCACTTGATGATGATGATATTTGTACAGTCGAACAGGCTATTGGGACATTCATTGCATGGCCATCACAACTTGTGAGACTACATTCCGAAAAAGAGGTATTTATTTACAGTTTTTTAAGCCAAACCTTTATAAAAAAAAGGTATGAACCAATGAATTTTATTGTAGACGAAGAAAGGGGATGCAGTGAAAGGAGCATCGAAAGGATCGACCAGCCGATCCAAAAGATCTATTGAAAGTGGAATTACACCGCCTATTCTCTATCCACATTTAATTTAATTGAAGACTCGTGTGGATACGAAGTTGACAAATGGTAGTAGCCATGTAGTTGTTTTTGAAGAGAATATGTATGGAGAGGAAATACAAGATTTTGTTGGTGCTGAAAATGCAAATGAGATCCTTGAGTATCAGTGGCTCGGTGTCACAAGTGTAAATGTGTATATGAGGTATGTTTTCAACCCCGTTGCTTTTCCAAAAGATGATATATTGTGCTAATTATGATTAAATACATTTTATATTATTGGCATACGTATATATGAAAAGCAGTTGAAGGGTTTTCCTCATGAGCCAAAGTTCGGACTCGTCAGTCCTCATATCACATCAACACAAGAAATAGAATTATCAGAATCAAAAATTAAGGAAAGAGCGACTGCTTTGTTGAAAGCATTTGACAGCAAGATAACGGATGACCGACTCTTCCTCATACCAACCATGTAGGGGTAAAACTCTACGATTAAAGCATATCAATTATATTTTCATTTCTTTCATTACTTATTCCTTTTTGTGTATTTAGGCAACATTGGCTGCTAATTGCGGTGCATTTGGATACTCCCAAGATTTATTTTCTGGACTCAAAGCACGAATATCCAACAAACCGACCGCATGTGATGCAGTTTGTCAATCAGTAAGACACTACATCCTACATTTTAGGTCTAAACATCAATTTATATAATATATATTATCTTTTAATGAGGATTCTGTTATGATAGGGCGGTGTACCAATATCGTCTAAATCATGGTATGAGGACAGGGGCTAAGCATAGGAATATTTTTTGATACTATGTAATGAGGTAGTTTTTGTTTCTGGGTAGACGGTATCTAACTCATGGTAAGAACACTATTTGGTTGGGTTGTGATCGGTTGATGACATGCTTGTGGTTGATATAATGGTTTTTGTGCAGGTCTGTGGTTGATATACTGGTTTTTGTGCAGGTCTGCTTGGCTGGCTGTACTGGTGTAGGTTTTTTATTAGCAGCAGGCAGGGATTTAACAGCGCTAAAAAAGCGCTGTTAAAGGCAACATGTAACAGCGCTTTTTAGCGCTGTTAAAGGACACCTTTAACAGCACCTTTTCAGCACTGTTAAAGGAAACATTTAACAACGCTTTTTTAGCGCTGTTAAAGGCGACATTTAACAGCGCTTTTTTAGCGCTATTAAAGGACCCCCCCTTTATCAGCGCTGAGCTTTACAACGCTTTTCTAGTGCTGTTAAAGCCCGATTTTAGCGCTGTTATTGCCCGTTTTTGTAGTAGTGCTGCCTCTAATTATGCTACGTATAACTCAATTAGCGGTGGTTAGAAACCACCACTAATTTGATAAATAATTTAGAGGGGGCCCGAGTGGTGGGGGCGGTAATTTTAAAAAAAATTAAGAATTAGAGGTAGTTCTAAAACTGCCTCTAATATGTGGTCTCGATTAGAGGGGGTTAAAACCCCTTTTAATGTCGTTTTAATTAGAAGCGGTTTTAAAAACCGCCTCTAATTATGCTACGTATAACTCAATTAGCGGCAGTTAGAAACCACCGCTAATTTGATAAATAATTTAGAGGCGGTTAAACCCCCCTCTAAATTGAAATTTCAGGGGGTATTTAGAAGGGGTTTTAACAGCCTCTAATATGTGGCCTCGATTAGAGGGGGTTAAAACCCCTTCTAATGTCATGTTAATTAGAGGTGGTTTTCAAAACCACCTCTAATTAAGTTACGTATAACTCAATTAGCGGCAGTTAGAAACCGTCCCCAATTTGATAAATAATTTAAAGGGGGTTAAACCCCCTCTAAACTGAGATTTCAGGGGGTATTTGGAGGGGGTTTTAACAGCCTCTAATATGTGGCCCCGATTAGAGGGGGTTAAAACCCCTTCTAATGTCGTGTTAATTAGAGGTGGTTTTGAAAACCAGCTATAATTAAGTTACGTATAACTCAATTAGCGACGGTTAGAAACCATCGCTAATTTGATAAATAATTTAAAGGGGGTTAAACCCCCCTCTAAACTGAAATTCCAGGGGGTATTTAGAAGGGGTTTTAACTGCCTCCAATACAACCACCACTAAATTTACATCCATTTTACCAGTGGTTCCTCAAAACCGCCACTAACCATAGTAGGCGGGCACATTAGCGGCGACTCCGCATAACTGTCGCTAATGTGTTTAGAGGGGTTTATAACCTCTTTTAATATAAAAAATAACCCCCTCTAGTCATCTTATTTTTTTGTAGTGAATCCTTTATTAATTCCCAAGTATAAAATGGGTTGCTCTTGGGTTAACAATAAATTATTAACATGCTTGGAATTTAGAATCATTTGGATGTATTTGAAGATCTTCATCGATGGAGATATCAGTATGTATATGAGGTTCTCCATCAATTGTACCCTTTTATGAACGAATTGGAGATTCTTTGGTCATTTATTATTATGATGATGGTTTCAAGACACATGGTGGGGTGATCTGGAATTTATCATCATCCAAGAAGACAAAAGTTGTTTTGATGTCAAGATCAAACACTAATGTAGGTTTCATACGTGTCCTCGTGAAAGGAATCAGAACCCATGTAGTTCGGTGCCACTTAACGGGATACATCATACCTTTTAAGGCCATGTGATGAGGACCAAACCATACAATTTAACGTCATGTGATAAGGATGTCTAGATTAAAGGTGCCTAGCCAACGTTTGGTGTGAGATTTATGCTGAAGCGGCCCAAGGAACCTAGAAGGGATGTGAGCTCCCAGCTTGGATATGGCCTTACTGGGGATGCGACCTAGAGAGAATTAATTAGGGTTGATTTTGTGGTGTTGGGTTTGGACCTCTGGGAGGTCATTTGGGTGAGAATCAAAGCTCATGTAATTCAGTTGGGGTTGAGGACCTACACTTATGGTGGCCCTCTAATGGTTTGTCTCGTAGGGAATGTGACCCATTGAGATGTATACATGACTTTGAGGACCGATGCCTATGGAGACCCTCTGAAGGTTTGTCTCATAAGAAATGTGGCCCTTTGAGATGGATACATGGATTTGAGGACCCACGTCTATGGAGGCCCTCTGAAGATTTTTCTCGCATAGAATGTGGCCCTTTGAGATGGATACATGGCTTTGAGGATCCGCGCCTATGGAGGCCCTCTGAAAGAAGGTGAGAGGAAGATCCAAAAATTGATTCTCTATCGAGACATGCACCTGACCATGTGGATGTCATGATCAAAGCTAACCTTTAATCCCTCACGAGTCATGCTCGAATGTGAGAAACAAAAGGAAGTAGAAGATACAGGAAACCACACAGTCCTTCCATTGGTGGAAGAGGTCGGGGCTACGGGAGAAGAAGAAAGCACTTTGATGTGCCTATTTCCCCTCCCATTTTCATAACCAGGATAGTCACATCTGACTACCCGTCTGGCTACAACCTATAAGAAAGGTTAGAGGCTTACTCTAAGAGGGATGCCTTGCTCCCAGTTTCAGATAAGAGAGGAGGATAATCCAAAAACCCTTATCAAAGGGAAAAACAAATGTGATCCTCCCTCTCAACATCTGAAACAGGAGGTCCTTAGTCTCAGAGACGATGAGTTAAGGAAAAATCCCAAGCTCTCGTGTCTGGGACCAGGAGGTCCTTGACACTATACCCAGGGTTGGGGTCCTCGTGACCGAAGGTATACATAACTGCACCCACCCTGAGTACCCTACCCATTGGGTAGGACAAGTGCGGGACACCTTTAACTGAAGGAATGCATAAACGACTGGGAGACACATTGGTGTGTCCTTTACCATGGTTGTGAAAATCTGGAGGTTTCAGTGGAGGATTTGACGTGGTCTCCCTCAGATGGGATTCCCAATGAAATAGGTACCCTGACATTGGTGGTATGAAGAGGGGTCAAAGGAGGCTCACACAGTTCAAGGCTGGATGAGCTAGAGGTGTCTCGCACAGGGTAAGGCCTGCGCGGATCAGAAGTAATGTGCGTAGGGTAGGCCTATGCGAGCTAGAGATGACTTCTGTATGAAGAACAACCCAGGAAACGACACTTGGGTGAGGCCTTTCTCTAGGCTCTAAGGGTTTTCTCAGGTGTCCCTGGAAGGGCCTCACGTAGGTCCTGAGTTTTGGAGGGGACCTTCACACTAGTCTTTATTGATTAGGGAGGATATGGATCCTCAATAGGTGCTTTGTGTTTCACACCCTATAGGGAATTTGATCTCACTATCCCACTTAATTCTATTTTCTCTCAAGTTTTGGTGATATACCTGGATGGTTTTGAGGGCCTGGGCAAAGGACTAGAGCGAACAGAGCTTCAAGGCTTCTCTAAATTTTTTCATCATGTTTGGAACCATGAGGAGGATCCAGACATATAGTGATTTGGAGGTTTGGTTGGGGCTTATGCCTAAGAGGATGGCTGTGTTTTTGGAACCATGAGGAGTGTGTCGACTCATGGTGATTTGGAATGTGAGGTGGAGTTGTATGTGTCTCCACCAAAAAACGTCCTTTACCCACCTGAAAAAGTTTGCAGTGAGAATATCCATTTTTCATGGGGGTTAATGACAGTAGCGAATAGATCAGGCTAGAGGCTCGAGACCACAACCTGACATTGATCCTAAGTGGGGGTGTGTGGGTGCAGTCCCTGTGGTATGGACCATTGGGTTTGCCCAAGTGGCTCGCCCAGGTATGGGTTGCCTAGGTGGGGGCCTCATCCACATAGAGGGCTGGACATAATAGCTCGCCCACGCATGGATGGAATACTTGGGGTGAAGGAGCTGCGTGACTAGAGCACTCGCCTCACTTTTTCATTTGGGTGCTCGTCCATCCTCTAAAAATTGGAGGTGGATGGGTCTATTTATAGACTGGCTAGCAGACCTATGTGGATGGATTTGTACGAGGGCCTTGCAGGAAGGGGCTGCATGAGGGCCTTGCACGAATGGGTTGTGCGAATGACCTTTGTAGCAACACAAATTCCCTTATAAAATTTATCTGACTTTCAACAACCATAAACTTTGATCCATAAGTATTTTTAGGATTCACGACTAGTCAAATTGAAGATTGCGAAGAGAACTACACTCTCTGATATAGTGTATACACCACAAAGTTCCCTAAATACTTAAAAAAATATTTTTAATGTGTTGATGCCTTTTTATCAACGATTTTAAGGAATCAATGACCTACTCATGGAAGTGGGGTTCTCTCCATTATGCGTCCAGATTGGGAAGAATTTTTAAGGAATCCTTATCCCTCATTGCGGAGTAGTCTTGTGAAACATGGAAATCCAACTTGCATCTTCTTTGGTCATGGAGACACATCTCTACTCAAACTCGACATTTGTTTCCTAAGGGAGGATAATATCATTGATCACACAAAGAAGTGCATGGAATATATTTTTCAATGTTAACAACGAGTCAATTGATTTATAATATTATAAACATGGGTTTTGGTGCACCAACTTTCTAATACTTTAAAATCCTCCTCATCCATCTCCTATTATTGCTCCAAAACATACCCAATATACTTTTAGTAAGATCTTCAATTGTTGATATCCAATGAATTTTTTTGATATTGTGTGTTTCATTTTTATCAATCTTGACGTGGTGAGTAGGAGCATGATGGATTTGTTGTTATCTATGTCAACGATTGTATCGAGGTAATGTATTTTTCGATGGAGGGAATGTTAACATCCAATATGAGAATTTATGCTATTGTAAAGACAAAATGATAAGGGAGATTTCATGAAAACTAGTACATTGGAATCCTAGTATGTCTATCACAATTATTCTATGTAGAAGTGGGTTGGAGTTGTCTGAAGGATATTTGGGGAGTATCCAACAATAAGTGTTGAACTATGCCATGATAGAAGACTTGTCCATGACAAAAATCCAGTCGCTGATGGCACGTGCAAAACTTTTCCAAGATCAACAAGCATCCAAATAGGGATGCATCATACAAAGTTTGTGATGAAGTCCCAAGATTGTGGATACATTGATATATCAATGAAGTGGTTTTGGAAGGACTTGAATGCATGTAGGAAGTTTGCGCAAAAAATAAAAGCAAAGGAAGCATTCCCGTGCAAAGGCATATAGAGACTCGCATAAGTGTGGATTTGTGTGAGTGCATGGAGTAACCATGTAAAGTCGATGTTGGAGAATAAGGCATCACACAAAGGTGGATTTGTGCACCATTAGTAAAAAAGGAGGCATCACGCAATGTAGTGTTGCACACAATGAGAGGTTGTGTGAAGCAGAGTTGTGTGAAGGAAGAGTTTCATGAAATGTGAAGGGTTGTAATTTTGTTTATAAATACCCAAATTCCATAGAAAAAATGATAATTGGTTGAGGAATATTCTTAAGAGATAAAAACACTTTATTTTCTCTAAAGTGAATTTGTGCAAGAGGGTTACACAAATCAATCTGTTCTATGAATGACTTGTGTGAAAAATTGTGTTCTATGAACACATTATTTGCATGAACACTTGTTTTGTGAAAAGGAAAATATTGTGTGAAAGTTCTATTTTGAACAGGTTCTTGTGTATGAACTTACAAAGTCACACTTATGCAAACAAAAGTTACGTGAAAGGTTGTATCGAACATTTTCACTAAGTGAGAAGTACTAAAAGTGAATTGGTGATAATTGTAGAACTTTTCAAAGGAATAAGTTATTTCTCAAAGACATAATGAAGATAATCAGGGGAGTGAAGTTACTTCTATGAAGAATTTCACAACTAATATATGAAGAGTAGTGTGAAGATCAACGGAAGCCTTCCTATGCGTAGTGAAACAAAAACAATGGAGAAGTCATGCATTGGCCTATGTGCAAAGTAATTTCCCCTATTTGAGCAGTGATAAAGGGAGAGTATAAAGAGAGTATCCCTTGAGAGATGAGTGACTGAACCCATAACCATTTTAAAGGGAGTTACCCTTGAGAGGCAGTGATCCGCCCTTAAATCTTGTAAGGGGAGTGACCCTGAGCATTAAAGTGACCTAGATTAACCCCACCAATGAAAGCGAGTTAATGTATTTTGGTACCTGGCACATTATCATTGTATGATTCTTAGATTAACCTAGTGTGGGTGTGTTGGATGTGCACTAAAATGTACATGCGTGAGATGCATATACACATGCATATGATATATTAAGTATATATGTAATATATGACATTGTACATGTATAGTGTACATTTAATACATGCATATGATACATTTGACATCCCTATGTGTCACTTTCTTGGTAGTAATCTTGTGGTTGTTTTTCCCTGGGGTTTGTGGTGTTCCGAGTTAAAATTTTGAGTTTTTGGGAGTTTTCCAAGGGTGCATAATTAAGGAGCATAGTTTGGAAACCGTACAATATAAAATGTGCGACCCTTGTAGTGGTGGGCCAAGGGGAGTGCATGGTATATGCGTGGTTAAGGAAACCGTGTGAGACAATCTTATGATCTATGAGGTGTGGGATAGTGGCAGACACACAGTTTGCATATGGTTTGACAAATCGTGCAACCTGCCCACTTTGGGATATTTTTGTCATTTAATCTTATTTTTAATTGAGGATTCTACTCCAAGCCTCCCTCATTCAAACCCCACAACCCAAACGCCTCTCCTTGGGTTCTCCCTCCTTATTCAAGCTTCTCTAAGTAGATTTAGAGTGTTTTTTTGTGGTTCTTCATCCAGATTAAGAGGTATGAACTCATACTCCCTCTTTCTCTTGTTTTATCTCTTATTCTCCAAGTTCCTTTAACCCTAGTGGCCATAATTGGATGATTTTCTTGATTAGGGTTGTTATGAATTAGGGATTTCAGTTTGTAAAGGTTGTGATCCATCCTAGGAGTTCCTTTCCAATGGATTTTGTCGAAGGTGACATGATTTCACCACATGAGGTAGGTGTTTCCATTTCATTTCCTTTTATTTAAGAGTTCCATAAATTATTTATGCTCTAAAAGTTTTTTTTTGAATTAATGTGAAGATTTATATTATATCTAGTTTGCATTTTTCAAAGGTTTTCCACGCTTTCTGGGTTTTTCCTTTGGAAAAAATAGGTGAATTGCTTAGTGCTATGGAACTTGGTTTTTAAATGGTATTTTATGCATTCTACATGTTTGATAAAATAAAAAAGATGGTTTTCATTTAGAAACCACTTGTTTATTGGGTTTTAATCCAAATGGGGTTTTTGAAGTGAATTTCTCTTTTTGCGTTTAAAGGGTTTCCTAGTTTCAAAGGGTGGTGTTTTTTTATAAAGTAAAATGGAGTTTACCTTGGGTTATTTTAGTGTGATTGTTGTTGATCATGATTTCGTTGGATTTTTTTTGGATTTAAAATTGTTTTGAAAAATGTATTTCCAAATTTATATGCTATATGTGATACGATAAAGGCCTAGTTAGAACTTTATGATGTGTTGATTGGTTTATTGTTGATTTCACGCTTGTTGATCCCCTTGTTCTTGTTGACGATGTTGTGTAAATCCATGTGATGGATTTTTTTTATGTGATTCATGTTGTGTTTATGTATCAAGGCTCTTTCTAAGGGTAATATGTGATGTGGGAAGGACATGATTGTGGTGTTATCCCTTGGGTATTTGTTATTTTCATGAGATGACATTATTTGTTCATGTTTCACATATTTTATTATTCCACGGGGAGACCGAGGATACTAAGTGGGAAGAATTGAGAAGATGTTAGGATAGTTGATATTTACACAATGGCTAGTCGCCCCTAGTTGAATGTAATACGTGGATACATGTGTCATTGGTAAGACTAGTTGAGAGTGATTCAGTTGACGGATGTTCGGCCGTTAACCTGCCGATAGTAGGTGCACCTTTACACATCCAGTGTTGTATCTTTAGTCCCTACGATGATGCCTTATACTATGTATCATGTGTCATGCCTTTTGTTATATATGTTGGCATGCGTGTTTCTTATTACTTGGACATACTTTCTTAATGTATTGATCCTCTTATGGTTTAGTCTTATTGTTGGATTGTTTTGTTCCATCCATTGATTAACATTATTATGTCTTTATATGGTTGTTTTTTCTTTATTATTGTCATTGATTCCTTTCTTACCTTTGAGGTGGATGTGTAAAAGTTTTAAAAGGAAAAATGGAGAAATTGTTTCAAAGTGTTAGTTTTTTTGGAAATTTTTTTGAAACACTTTAAATGATGTGAGGGTTTATTTTTCAAAAGTATGTCATTTTAAAGAGAAATGATTGGCATTTTAATTGGAATGAATTTTTCTAAAACTTATTTATGTAATGTTTTATAAATGTTTTGCTTTGGTAAAGTGCATGTTCCATGATTTTTTCCCTATATCATGTAATAATGAAATGAAAACCTATTTGTCTACATTATTTTCAAACTAGAAGTTTTGGTTTCTTTTATAAAAGGAATGAAATAGACTCAGGGTGGTATCCTACTATATTCGAATCACACCCTACATACCCATGATGGTGGGTATGTAGTCTTCATGTCTTGTGCAGGTTTCTGCAAGTCTTGGCTTTCGATTTTGATCTGGTGTTGTCTTCTTTGGGAAGTGGGTGGTTGTTGGGATTGTAGTGGTGAATTGAGAGTCACATGGATACAATGAGTAGTATTTTAGTTTCATGGAACCGGTTGTCTTGAGTTTAGTTTCAGCCTATTTGGTCTTTAATTTTCTTTTATTTGAACTTCTGTTGTAGTTTTTCAACCTTGTATTAAATGGTTATTTGTTTGAATTTATCTTCGTCTCTGTATTGTTATGCCATGTTCGGATGTTTATGTTTGGATTCTTGAAGGAAAAATTGTCCCCAATAGTTATATTTTATACCCTTGATGCTTTTCATCGGTCTGGGGGGGGGGGGTTAGGGATTCTCCTCGGGTATGTGGCAGGCCAGTTTGGGTGCTGGTTCGGATGAAGACCCCCATTGGTTCATTACAATGCATATATATTTTCATCCATATGATTCATGTATTTATATATAATATAAATATATATACATTATATTAAATATGCATGAGATTCATATATAGAATTTTTTATGTGATGTAATAGTTAGC
Organism: Viscum album; assembly: GCA_963277665.1. Lineage (NCBI taxonomy): Eukaryota > Viridiplantae > Streptophyta > Magnoliopsida > Santalales > Viscaceae > Viscum > Viscum album. The sequence goes on along the minus strand of OY728145.1, from coordinate 879,251,531 downwards.
TCTCTCCTAGATAGTTTCATCAATTTCAAACCAAAGGTTGGTTTATAAAATCTTTGAATTTATTCACTAAAACAAGTTCAATGAGTTACACTCAAGAGTATTAACACATGGGATGATATATGAAGGAGGAGGGATGGATATCACCTATATAAAGAAAAGATTTATCTTTTATTGGTATTGTGTTCAAATGGTGATTTGATAATAAGTTTTATACAAAGTTTTCTATAGAAAACTCTTTTATTCCCAAGATCTGTTTATCTCTCATGATAAGTCGCTAACACCCATTCAGAAGTTCAAGTATCCTCATGATACAATCGTGGATCTTTCAGTCAGTGTATCACCTAATAGGTATGGTTATTTTGTTCATTTATCATTGTGATTCTCCTCAAATATTATCTTGAGATCAAGGAAAATGGCTGTTGAAACATTCATTTTTTCAAGTACCTTGTTTACCTATATTTTTAGATCATTCTTACACATTAATTTTTGAAGATGGATCCACTGATGTTTTAGTCATTTTCCACAACCAATAATCATTAGATGATAAGAAAACCCATCAGTGGTATTAGAGTAAGTTTCTTCAAGTTTTGAACATGTTTGAATCACTGGTTATTGAAATATAGTGTTTTCATAAATCTATTACAGTATTTCAGACCTTTACATGAGATTCATAAAGGTAATATGAGATTTAAATTTACATGATCATTCCTCAAGACTTACCTTTGCATGAAGGGTTCACATAAATTTAGTTTGATTCATACCTTTATATAAGTGGTTTACATGAAGGTAATCTACAACTTACCTTTATGAAATTGGATTTACGTAAAGGTAACTCGAGACTTACCTTTACGTGAAGGGTTCATGTAAAGGTAGTCTAAGACCCAACCTTATATAAAGTGTTCACATAAAGGTAGTTAAATGATTACCTTTACATGAATAAGTTCACATAAAGGTAATTTGCAACTTACCCTTACCCTTACACAGAGTGTCTATATAAGGATAAAAGGAGGTTACCCTCACACAAAATATGGATTCTACATAAGTGTAAAAAGAAATGTTTTAAAAATTTGTTTTATGGAATTTAATGGTTTATAAAATGTTATAAATCATTATAAAATGTATTTTGGGGATATTTAATTTATAAGGTATTAATTAATTAATTATAAAAAGTGTATAATTAATTAAATAAATGTTTATAAAATATTTTCATAAAATATTAAATGATAGTATTAAAATATCTTTTACCATAATTATATGGCATGCCTTATGATCAAGAAACAAAGGGTTTTATTAGAAATCATAAGGGGTATTTTATAAAAGGTATATAAATTACCAAATAAGGCCAAAATATAAAATTAGTTACATTTATAATCAAAAAATGTTCATAATTAATTAAATTTGAAGTGTTTAAATTAAAAGGGCCTTATTTTCATAATATTTAGAGCACATCAAATTTTTTTTGATTAAAGGTTTAACTAATAAAAAATTTGTATGATATTTAGATTATGTAAAGGCTCACGTAATAAAAATTAAATTATAAAATGTTTATAATTCATGAAATATCATATAAATTCCAAATAATACAAAATATGAAAGTTTTCATATTAAAATGAATATAAAATGTTTATATTTATGATTATGGAATGTCCATAATGTTTAGCTAATTTATAAAATTTTATAATTATCTTTTATTTATTAGTTCTTTATAAATGTTTATCACATGTTTAAATTTTGAATTTTTCATTTATTTAAAGTTTATTTCATGATTTATTCATTTTTATCAAATTATTTATGAAATATTAATATTGTGTATGCTTTAGTTTAACTATTAAACTACTTGTAGGAATTAAAAACCCGCATTATATGCTAGGTATGACTCCATGAAATTTAATTTTCATCCAACTTGGCCCTAATTTTTATTTAGAAATATTATATTGAATTTAGTTATTTGGAATAATTTGTGCATATTAGATTTTAAAGATATCATAAATTGAATTATCTCTTGAGTAAAGTCTCCCCGGGGAGAGGGAGTTGGGGTCAGACCAACTATCGACCTAGAGGTTATGCCTTGTCTAGAAAATTGAATAGGGATGGTCATCTGTCACTTTGGGATTATTCATGAAAATATTATCAATCTCATATAATTTTATGTCTTTATATGAATATTTCATGTACCTTATGCATAAGATGAATTTAGATATGTATAAATGTGTTTAGATTCTATTTTTGTATGAGTAACACAAACTTGTGGGTTTTCTAAAGACTTTCACATTAATACAGTATAAACACATTAATTTGGTGGTTGGAATATAGATTTCAAAACCAAATCATTAGAATAATTCATACACAAAAATAAATAAAACATGAGAAAATAGAGCTTGGATAAGATGTAATGGTTGTGAATTTAATATGCATATGACGTATATTAAATTAGTGAGATCTTTGAAAACCCCTCAAATACTAAGTGTGAGATTCCTATAAAAGGGACACTTTTCAAGACCTTAGTCATTCAACTAGGTAGTTTATGTCAAAGTAGGGCACCCCTATATTATCTTATATAATGAAAGAAATTAATATATGACATTAGATTATCCTTAGGTAGGTTTTGTAAAAGCAGAGTACCTCTAGATTGTCTTTTATTAGTCTGTTATTAGCATTTTCTTTAGGTAACACTTACATGAGAAACCCTTAGAAAGGATATTAGAGGAATAGAGTTGAATGAATCCATATGATAAATTTTGATAAGTGGTTATCTGCTAAACTATCCAAGAATCATAATTGTTATGATTGAGATGTTTACCTGCCTAAATAATTAAGTGGTGTGTGGAATGATGAAGTGGACTCATCACTTAATGAAATATAGATCTTGAATCACTAAAAATATATGATGTTCAGGGTTATCAATTTTAGTGGGCGCACCATCATTCAAATCCCTTAATGAAAAGATATAAAACATGATACTTATCTAATACAATATTATACTATAGATAACATCATCATCATTATCATCAATCTAAACATTGAGATTAATCCTTGAAAGGAGAAGCTTAATGTAAGTAACTCCTAAGACTGGTGGTTTAAGGAATAGTTCTTAAATAAAATTCTATGTGTCAAAGAAAAATATTCTTGAGTAACCTAGTATTGAAGTTGTTAAATAAGTGAATATAGATGTTTATGGAAGTATAAAATGATTCATTTAATGTTTCAAATGACATAATATGAAAATTAACATAAGTAATTTTAGTCTCCACTTATTTATTAATTTTTATTGGATATACCAATGACTTGGTGAAACTTGAGATTTACTTAAGGCTTATTCTGGTTAAGGAATTCATTCTAATGTCATCAATGGAAATATTTTGACAAGATGAATTAATTCATGAAAATTTTTCCTAATATTCTTAAAGAGTTGAGAATATATTAGTTGAAAATATAATGTATGGATTCTTGTACCATGTAAACACTATAAATGGTTAAATGTTCAAACTATAAGAAGAAAAGTTGGTTGGAGTGTCCAAAATGTTTCTATAAGAATCTATCTAAAGTCAATAAAACCTATAGGTAAAATCAGGAAGAACAAAGAAGTATTGGTTCCATATGATGAAATTGTCCCGATTACCTAAATATTTTTAAGAAGCCTAGTGGAAATTCCACATTAATGTTATATAATTCAATTATATTATTATGAAAGATATATGATATCAATCATATGTTTTATAAAAGCTATAAATATAGAAAATTTAGATAAGGAAATAATTAAATTTTGAATTTTATGTTAAAGTAATTGATTAAAGGAGTTAGTGCATTTCTAATTTGGATGATTTAATCTTAGATGAACTTATCATAAGATATTTATTATCAGTCTCATTTTTCTCTTGAGAAGAGAATGTAAGAAATAGTTGTTTTAATGGAATGAGATAAGTGTTTTTGATACACATAGTTATGATTTGTCTAATTCTATAAAATACTTAAAGAGAGACTAAAAATGGCTTGTTCTTGTTAGTGAATTAATGACTTTGTAAATTATGGAAATATTCCAACAATATGATTGAATTTAAAAGGTTTACTTGATATTATCAAAGTGTTGAGAATAAATGAACTAGGCATATGATGTTTAGATTCTGGTGTTGTGTAGACATTGCAAGTAGGTAAAAGTTTAAACCAAAATAATACAATTTAGTTGAAGAGTTCAACAATGTTTATTCAATAAGTTGGTCAAGGGAATTGAAATATAGGGTTGTTAGGAAGGATAAATAATAATTATATATTATGGTAGTATCTAGAATACCTGAAGAAGTTTGCAAAACTACATGGAATGTCCATGTTAAGTATCAGTGTTATAGAAATAAATTCTTTTGTTTTGATAGGTGTATAATACCAAATGTATATTTTAAAAACATTGTAAATATACAAGGGTTCAAAATCAAAATAAAAATTAATTGATCTTATAATTTACATTTATGTTATGAAGAAAATAGTTGTCACATAAAATATTTTAATGTAAAGGTATGTTTCAATCTTGGATGAATATAATTAAAGGATTTGTGTCTTTATCGCATTTATCTTATGCCATAAGAGAGATTGTTAGTTAACAAATAGTTTTTATGAACAACATGAGATGATTGATTTCATACACATGGTTTATGATTCATTAGGATTCTATAACATATTTTGAGGATAAGTTATGGTTATTTTTTTTTATACAGGATAAAGTGTTTATCCATATGTTTATTAAAATACAAGGTAATGCGTTCCTACCTCCTATTAGTGGTATATTTTAATAAAGTATTTTTTTTCAAAATAAAAATCTTCCAAAAACAAAGAATACCATATATAATATGAAATAATAGTTCCTTTGTTAATTATTCATACTAGAAAATAAATAGATGTTATTTACTAAAAAAAGTTGTTCATGTATCTTAGAAAGATATACTAAAAGGAATATAGTAACTAAGAGGCCATTGGGATTATTTTTGGACTCAGATAAGTTTAAAGTTAACAAACAAAAAAAGATAATTTCAGTCTAAGATTAAAGTGAATATCACTATTTTAGGATGTGTAATGGTAAATAAAAATGTATGGAGTTAAATTTAGTTACCATTACAAGTGAATATCACTAATTCTTGAAGGATTATACCAGTAAAAATTTTAAAAAGTGAATTACACTTGATATCCTAAAATAGTTTAGGATATGTAGGTAAATAGAAATGTTAAGAGTTGCATTAGTTACCGTAACAAAATGCATGTCACTTTATCCTAAAAGAGTTTAGAATGTATTGGTAAAAAATAATGCAATTAGTTATATAAATTAAAGGAAAAAAGTTTGATGAAAGGTTTATAAGGATGATAGTGATGTACTTGTAAAGAGTTCTTAGTAGACAGCAGAAGTTTACATCATAAAATTTGATGTTGTGAATTTATGAAGTTCAAATATGTTCAAAGAGTTGAATGTTATGAATATGATTCCTAAATATCACCATTATTAAAACTTGTTTTTTCATAGATTTTACTCACTAAAGATTTAATGGGAGGGTTTTATCTGATGGTCACATAAATATGTGATAGTAATTACATATGATGTAATGAGTTGACAAAACACTTGAAAAGTGCAGCATACTTAAGACTGATCTGGAAGTTTAAAATATATGCTTTGATAAATGATAATTTATATCAGGTTTTTTAAATATTATTAAAAATATTTTAAGGTTATAAAATATATCATGCTATTATAATAAAGACAATATCTAATTATCATTCATTCATGTTATTTCACATGAATGATCAAATGATAATATCCACTCAAAGTATGACTTTGAGTTGTCCCTAATCGATGATCATCACAGAGTATTATGGGTTTTGATGTTATGTTAAGATTAACATGAATAGAATCTTGTACCCATTTCAAAGAGTTGTATGCAAGATACAAAGAGTTATTTTATGAGGTAATAAGCAGAGACTTATTACTTATATTGACCCACAAAAGTATATCTCATGGAATGTCATACAATCATCAATATACTTAAGGGAATGTACTTATTATCATTCCTTCTTACCCGAGGTTGGTGAGATACCTAGCATGAGATCCTTTATATTTTGATACCCTACTTATTAAAGTTTGAAAATAACTTATCTAATACGGGTGTGGTTGGGTATGTTGTTGATCATGTCTTCAGTTGAAGCACAACCAAGATGATATTTTTCCACTTGTATGATAAGAAAAGATATTCAACCCTTGATTTAATTACATTAAGAAAATCTATGACCATGATTAGTTGAGTCACATATAATGTGTTCAACTATTTAGATGAGGGGCATGTGATGTAATCATCTATGAGATGAATTCCATGTGATGTATTCATCGACTTGATCAGTATTTTTTGAATAATTAAGAAAATATGAGTTGACTATACTAGATTGACATGTTCCATGTCCAGTGGTCACTTGATGTCATAGAAAAAGGGATTATATATGTATACATATGATGTATATGATACATCTTTTGGTGGACATGCTCATATATATATATGAGTATGTTTGATAGAGATCACACCACAGCCATTAGTATATTGAGTATCACTAATGATTTGATAGATATTTCTCTTTTCTTACATCTATGAAATATGGATTTCATACCTCTTTTCAACTTTAATAAGGCTCACAGGGCCACATATCTAGGCCCTTGGATAAGGATAATTTTTTTTGTCAAAATGTTTGTTCAAAATAAAGCGAGTTTGATAAAACCATACCCAAAAGAGTTGTAAAGTTTTTCAAAAAAGTCCTTATGAGATTTTAGTAAAGTGAGAGATTATTGGATATACACTAAAATTTACATGAATGCGATACATGAAGTATATATATATAATATGATATTGTATATGTATATTGTACATTTAATGCATGCATATGATGTATGTATATTTTCATGCATACTATACATGTATTAATATATACATATATACATATATATAATATGATATATATATTATTATTAAATATGCATGAGATGTATATATAGAATGTTTCATGTGATGTAATAGTTACCTCTCACCCAAATATTTTCATCAATTTCAAACCAAAGGTTGGTTCATACAAACTTTATATTTATTCATTAACACGATTTTAATGAATTACACTTAACAATAGTAACACATGATATGTGTTATGAAGGAGTATTAATGTGAATCACTTATATAAATAAAGAGTTATCTTCTGTTGGTGTGTGTACATAAATTATTTTTGTATGGTGACATGATCATCAGTTTCATGCAATTTTTTTATTGAAAACTTTCTTATTTTTTTGCTATATTTATCTCTCCTAAGATGACACCAACACCCCTTAAAAAGTTTGTGTATCCTCATGATATGAATAGGGGTCCTTTGGATGGTGTATCACCTATGATTAATGGTGCTTTTGTTCACTTTTCCTTATGAACTTCCTCAAATATTCTCCCACGATCAAGGAAGATGGTTGCCAAAACTTTCATTTTTTAGGTACCCTATTTACCTTTGTTTTCAAATTATTCTTACATGTTAATTATTGAAGATAGATCTACCTATGTTTAGATTGTTTTCCACTTCTAATAATCATTAGATGATCAAATGAGAACCAATCAAATTTCTTGTGTCTTGTGTGCATTCTTTACTTACTTCTTGTATAATGTCAATCAATGTATATAGGTTAAGTGATCATCAATATAATATAATTAAGGATAATTAAATAAAATCATCATTTATATCATAATTTAAATAAGTATATAATAGTTACCTAGTTAACAGGGATATTACTTTAAAATCAAGTGATAACGACGTCATTAAAATCGTTTCATGATGCTTTTAGTAAACAACCACTAAATGATATGTCGTTGTTAATTTAATAGAAAATATTTTTTTTAATGATGATTTCTTTGAAATGTCACAAATCATTATTTATTGGAATTTCACAACTATATCTAAATACAAACCCTATGTATATTTACTTATTAATTTAACTTCATTTGTTTAATTTAAAATTAGTTTTTAAAATCGCTACTAATTATTTAGCGGTGGTTTTAGTAAAAACACTGCTAAAATAGTGTGAAAAAATGACTTGTACCATATATATTTGTCTTTGCAAAAACTACATAAACCATATTTCATTCCAGACTCCAAAAAACTAATAAAAAACAAATACATACATAAATTATCTAGTTAATACAACATAACAACAATAGTTTCATACATTAAGATACAACACACCACTTCATACAAAATAAATAAATAACATTATAATTTATAATATTTCAATTATTAATTTTTTAAATAATGTAAACAAGTTCAAAAAATGTCAACAAACACATCACTTCTCGCTCAGATGCATCACCTTCACTCTTCACTAGTGCATCACACTACTCACCACCTCCTTGCCTGCTCTCCACCTATAGTTCCTGAATTTAAATTAATTAACCACACATTATTAATAAACATATTCAATAAAAATTAAATAAATTGAAATTAAAAATAATAATAAGATCAAATGAGTATAAAAAAATAACTCATGTTAGATTTAAGGTAGTAATTGATTAGTTCTTTTATACATATGATTGAGTGCATGTTAGAGTTGATGCATGTATGATAAAAAATTATAATTATATTGATAAAAAAAATAGTGTAAGAGGTAACCCATAAACTAGGGCCTCTCAATACAACATATTCATTGTTTAGCGATGGTTTAGTAAACTATTGTTAAAAAAATTAACTGATTTTGCAGTTGTTTTTTATGAACCACCGCTAAATATTACATTTTTATTAAAAAAATACACCCCCTGCTCATGAAACTTTTCTTATTACCCTTATACACCAAGACCCCCTTCCCCTGACCCCAATCCCTATCACCACCGTACTTTCCCCCTTGTCGGTGCTCAGGTATATCCCGAGCCCTCTGATCCTGTGTCCCCTTGAGCCCTTTCCAGTGCTATAGTCATAGCCCTTGACCTGTCTCCCCCACTCTTTCCCTCACCTGAGTCATAATCCTCACCTGAGCCCTATCCATACCATTTCCTTTGCTTGAGCCCATGCTGGAGGTGAGGTCATATAGGTTTGATTTCTCTATTCCTTTTCATTTAGAGTTTTATTCTTAAATTTTTTTCTCTTGATTTTGATTACTATAAGCGAATGATTTTTTATTATACTAATGATTTGATTATATTTCCAACTAGTGAAGATTGATTTAACATTCAAAATTTAATCATTTTGGAAATTTCAATATATTATAATTCATTGATTTTGAATCGTGAATTGAGTAGGCTGAATTTAATTTGAAATACTAACATCCTACTATAACATAATTTGTTTTTTCTGATTAAAAGATGATTTTTTCAAGTGGAATTATGTTCAGTGTTTTTTCTAATCTTGTAATATTGAAAATGAACTAAAGATATAATTTTTGGTTAGATATGTAAAAAATGGATCAAAATTTAACTTTATGTATTATAATTATTTTTTAATGAGAAAATATGAATTAAATTTTGTTACTCATCTATAAAAAAAATATAAAATTATATTTGTAAATGGTGATATGATTTATTTTTGTGATTCAAGAATGAAATTTTATGGGTGTTTAATAGTGTGGGTTATAATATTAACACGACATGTTAGGTTGGGATTGAGAATACTTGTTTGGTATAATCATATATTTTGTAAATTTGAAATCGTTGATTGATTTTAATTTTACAAGTTGAATAATAAATAAAAATTTCATTTTGATGTTATATATGTTATATAAAATGAAATGTATTAATTGATATAAGGTAACATGTTAAAATAATACTAAAAATTCATTATTTTGTTTAAAATATATATTGGTTTAATTTTCAAGAGAGATTTAATTTGAAATTTATGCATTAAAATCAAAATGAAATATCATTTTATAGGTTAAATGTTTTTTCAACATGAAATGAAATAAATGAGATTATAATGATCATTTTAAGGTTTGATTGAAATGGAATGGTTTTTATATGCGGTATATTTATCATTAATTTAAAAATAATGAATGATATAGGTTATACATTTTTGGAATAAAAAATTAAATTTCATTTTAGAGGTTTAATAGTTAATTGATATGAAATGAAATGGATGAAATGGTTCAATGATAATAATATAAAATTAATAAATTCTAGCTAATGTGTGATATATCATTGAACTATAAAGATATACATTTATTTAAAGCTTGGATATTAAAATTTTATTTAAAGAATCATGGATTTAATTTGTAATATTTTTAATTTAAAGTGTAAATTTGTGAACTTATATTTTTTGGATATGATTCATAAAAAGTATGAATTTATTTGGGAATCTCACCAGTCATAGTTTGAATTTTAATTAAAGATATTGTATGAAAATTATGTTAAAATTAAATAAGTCTATTAGGGTGAATTTTTGGTTTGGTTTTAGTTTATTGGACATTATGTCCATTTTCAAATAATTATTCAAACAAATGAAAAATGTGGTTTTAAATGGTGATATGGATGGATTAGTTTAGTTATATGCATTTATTGGATGTGTTTTTAGTATTCATTACCTAATAAATTTCCATGTTTTGTACGAATTTTTGGTGTGGTGTGCATTGTCAATCATCAAGAGAAATGTAAAGGAATACTCAAATAAAGAAATAAAAATTTTCAATTCCATTAATAAATTATTGATTTTATTAGATTGTGAAATTAAAAACTATAGAAAACCAAGTAATTTTTATTTAAGAAATCGATAATGTTTAATACTAGTTGGATGTCATGAAGATAAATAATTTTTGAAAAAATCCATTGAACATGAATTACACATTCTGTTTAAACTAATACCATAATTTTTATAGGATATAGTATTGAATAATCGAGGAAAAAAATATGTTAAGTTTAGGAGAATTTTATGTTTCATTATTTGATATGTTTTTAATGTATATTTTTATATCATTTCTTCGATAAATTGAAACTTTTTATGAATTTTTATTCATGATTTATTTGAAATTATGAGGAAGGTTAAATTACATTGAAAATGCATCGAAAGACATTTCATTGTATGGTTAAATTCTAAATGTCTTCCGTGTCAAATATTCAATAAATTATAAATAATTATTATATCCTTGAAGTATAAAAGTTAAAATATTTTTTTATTTAGAAAATTAAAATTTTATCATTGTAGTTGCGTTGAAAATTATAGATATATCTTTTTAATATTGATTTAGATTGTAAATATTCTGATAAATATGAAAATAAATTGAGGAAATTAAAATTAATTAATTTATTATTATTATTATTGAAAAGTATTTTAATTGAGGTGATATTTTTTTTGTGTTTTTAACTTTTAATAGAAACAACTTTAAGATGGGCTACTTTTTTGGTATAGGATGTGGGATGTGATATAATTTACAGACCTATTTCTCAATTTTGGGAAACTACTCACTAGCCAACACCCCTTTATATTCCCATAGATTATCTATTCATTCAAATAATTTACATTTTAATTAAAGCTCGAATCTATTTAATTCCAACTAATTCCACTTTACCATATTTTACCATTATCTATTTCCCTACTTAATAATACTTATATGTTTTAATTTTTTTAATAAAGTGTAGGCACATTATGATATATATGGATAAAACATGGATCACATTATTGAGGAAAAAACCTCAGTATGCTAAGGGTTTGGAGGACTTTTTAGATTTTTCAATTTGCAATCGATTAGTTGATGGGAGAATAAAATGTCCATGTCCTAAATGTAAATTTAGAAGATGTTTTAAGATAGATGAAGTTTTTGAACACTTGATATTGAAGCAATCGCCTGCTCAATATTTGTGTTGGATTTAGCATGGATAATCGAATGTTACCAAAAGTTTGAGCATTGATGTCAATCGATAGAACAAGCTCCCAACTTCTTAGATAATGGAAAATGAAATGCAAAACCTTATAAATGATTCATTTGGCATTGTAATACAAAAAATCAATATCAAAACATATCAAAACAACCAGTTGATGGTGCTATAAATAGAAACTTCACAAGTTATTTTTTTGGGACTATAGGAAAAACAAATCAAGATTGTAACATATCATTGGATCCTCCTATTAATTATGTGGAGAACAATGTAAGAGAGAACTTAACTAAGAAGAAAACTGCATTTCATGGTTTAGTTGATGATAGAAATCAAGAGTTATGTAGTGAATGTTTGAAATATTCAAAACTTTCTTTTTCTGATGAATTTGTACCATATCAAATTCCTATGTGGAATTACAAATAAGTCAATGTCCATGATCTTGGAAGTGTTGCGTGATGAATTTCCTGAAGAAAAAAAATCCCTGAGTCTTTTTATGATATTAAAAATGTTGTTAACAAGCTTAGTCCAAATTATAAAAAAATACATGCTTGTCCTAATGATTATATGATTTATTGGGGAGAGGATTCGAGCATACATGATTGAAAAAAAATTTATTCTTCTAGATGGAAGTCAATGGGTGATGTTGGAAGTCTGAATAAACATACTACTATGAAGAAGAAGAAAAGGAACACACCTGAAAATGTTTTGTGTTACTTTCCTTTAAATCCTTGATTAAAAATATTATTCATGTCATAAAAAACTATGGAGCACATGAAGTGACATTCTATATATAATAAAAATGATGGGTTAATGTGACATCCAATATATTCACAATTGTGGAAGACATTTGATTCATTACATCTAGATTTCTCATATGATCTTAGGAATGTATGATTGGGATTGGTTTCTGATGGATTCAAATCATTTGGGACTTTGAGCACCAGTTATAAAATTTGGCCGATTGTTTTGATCCCTTACAATCTGCCTTTGTGGATGTGCATGAAAAAAATATCTTTTATCATTTCAATGATTATTCCTGGAAAAAAAATGTCTGTAAATGATATTTATGTATAATTACAAACTCTAATTGGAGAATTATATGAGTTATGGAGCTACGATGTTGAGACATATGATGTATCTTCTAGAACAATGTTCAAAATTCAAGTTGCACTAATGTGGACCATCAGTGACTTCCATGGACTTGGGAATTTAGCTGGTTGGAAAAATTACACGGGTTTGGATTTTCCTATTTGTAACTTTGATTTTGAGCCCGAATGACTACCACACAGTAAAAAATGGTGCTTCTTGTGTCATCAAATATTTCTCAATGCATCTCATAGATTTTAGTTGAACAAGTCAAAATTTAATGGTTCTAATGATTGTAGATCCCCTCCAATGTTGTTGATAGGTTCTGAAATATTTTCAAAACTTGGAAATATTGAAACAAAATTTGGGAAGGTGCATCATTTGAATGATAGTGGGAAACGAGTTTGAAGTGCATCTTCAAGTGAAATCAGAACACAATAATGGAAGAAAAAAAGTATATTCTTCAAACTTATGTATTAGGAATTTAATTTGTTGTGGCATAATATTTATATTATGAATATTTTAAAGAATGTTTATGAAAATTTTATCTTCACATTGATTAATGAGCATGGGAAATTGAAGGAACATCTCAATGCTTAGAAAGACTTACAAACAATGAATATATAGCATGATCTTTGGACAAATGAGAATGAAAAGTTTGCTCCAACAAAAATTTCAATGAAAAATAGGGATAAAGATACATTATTTCAAATTTTAAAACATGTGAATGTATTTTATGGGTATTCAAGTAATATATCAAGGTGTTTTGACTTAAATAATCATAGGTTACATGGATTGAAAATCCACGATTCACATATTTTGTTACATTAGTTACTACCATTGGCTTTATGTACATTATTACCTGAAAAGGTTACTATTGTTGTACTCCAATTTTTCACATTCTTCAGACAACCATGTGATAAAACTCTAAAACTATTTGAGCTTTACAACCTTTAGGATATATTTGTATTGAAATTTTGTGCAATGGATATGATCTTTCCTCCGTCATTTTTTACTGTCATGATTAATTTAACTGTGCATTTGGTCTAGGAAACTAAATTAGGAGGCCCCATACATTATCGATATATGTATCCGATTTAGAGATACTTTATTTATATATTTTTTCATATAAAGCAAACAATTCTTTGAACTTCATTAAATACACAATTATGTTTTATTTTCACAGATATCTTGGGAATTTTAAATCATACATGAAAAATAAATCTCAACCCAAAGGCTCTATTTCTAAAGGCTATTTGGAAGAGGAGTGTATTACCTTTTGTTTTAGATACTTGGATGATATTGAGATAAGATTAAATTGATTTGGAAATGTTGATGACACATCATCTCAATCTCAACTACATGGAAAATCAAAAATATTTCCTATTATTGACCGATCAGTTAGTAGGAGCTCAAATGTTACAATGATAGAAATAGAATTATTATAGGAACATAGATATGTGATGCTAAATAGTGAAATTGCATGTCAATTTATTGAATAGATCAAGATTAAAAAAAAAGAGATTAATAAGATTCCAAACATGAAATGAGAAAGATATAACAAAACTATTAATAAAGATCTTGTAGAATGGTTTGTACATCATGTAAGTTCATAAATATTAGAATAAATATAGATATTAGGCTGACCTATATATTTTATAAATTTAATAATGTATATTACTTTTTTTTAGATCATGAATACTGATGCTCGAGCTAGGTTGTCAGAATATTTGAATTTTCTAGCTGGAGTTCCTCTAAAACAGGCTAGAAAGTTCGACGATTACAATGTGAATGGCTTTAAATTTCATACAGTCGATTAGGAATAGGGTTTGAAAACATATAATAGTGGTATATTTATGATTTCTGAATTTGGATACTATGAAAAGTTGAATGATATTATTGAATTAAACTATCATTGACATTTTTCAGTTGTTTTATTCAAATTAAAGTGGGTCGATATTATCAGGGGTGTTAAAAGATATTCCTTGCAATTTACTTTTGTGAACTTCTCTTGCTTGATGGATGTCAATGAACGTGAATTACATGACCCATATATCTTATCATTGCAAGCAAAAATGATATATTATGTGGAAGATGTTGTGGATAAAGGGTGGAGTTTATTTGTTCACATAAAACAAAGAGACTTGTATGATATGAGTGATGAAGTGGAATATTTTACCCCTGACATTGAATCCCATAAATAACAAGAAGTGAACTTATTTCTCCATCATAATATTGAAAATATTAGCCTTGAAAGGGTGGATGAAGTAGATTAAGTAAAGATGAATCATGAAAATGACATGATTGGAGGAAAAATGATTCTATGTCCATTCATCCATTCATTTATCAACCAATTATATTATTTTTGTAGTCATTCATTATCAACCATTGTGCATATGCTATCATTTTATTTTTTTCTACATGAATTTTTTGAAATATATGTTCTGAATTTAATTTTATTTGATTAAATGATATAAATTCCAAGGAGGAATCGTTTTACTAATCCTAGTAGACTCTCAGTCGAAATTACCTTGAACATACTGATATATGATGATCCATCAGTCTCCCTCCCTACATCATCTAAGACACCCTCCACTTCCCCCCTACACTATCTCTCACACCCTCCATTCTGTCATCTTCTGGCACACCCTTTGTCAGTATCCCATCAGTATATCAACTAACGCCTCCCCATTCAGCAGGCTTAATAGTGAGGGATCATGTCACCACTCCTATTTTTTTATAAGTATATTGTAGGGTGATAGTTATCGATATAAATTTTAATAGGAATAAATTTATTGCACTTTTTTTATACCAATAACTTTTTTATAAAATGTGGAAACAATGATACTACGTAGAGAAATATGAAAAGTTTATATGTCTATAATTTAAATATAATGAAGATAGTTGTCCCATTTGACTTTTATGGGGTCCCTATGGATGATTTCGTAGGATTATTTGGCCATATTCTAGACTAGATGGCGGAGGAGCTGGTTACCCTTCTAATTACATATGTTGATTGGAGGTATATGCCTTAATCTTGGAAAAATGAAGTTTTTGATTCAAATATAAAGGTAATTTTAATAAATTATGGTGAAATTAAATTTCATTATGTTATTAAATTTTAATATTTTAAAAATGAATCTCTTTTTTCAAATGTTTTTCCACTTTACCGTTACTGATCTTATAGCACGAAAGTGGACATTGAAAAATTTGGGTAAGAAATAGAAGTATTTTAAATGGAGATTATGGAACGAATTCAATGATACTTCATTGATCACCTAACAACTGTATGATAAGGTACCCAAAGGGGTACCTATAGAGCAATGAAAGATATTTGTTGATAGTCATCATCATGAGAAGCACATGGTATTTAAATATATATTATTATATTAATCTCATTTTACATTTATACATGCACATGAAAAGGAGATGAAATTTAATACATTAATATTAAATTACATGTTATTTATTTTAGGATGTTTAAAATAAAAATGCATCGAGTCAAGCTAAGAAAACCATCCATCACACTGCCAGGTCAAAGAGTTTTTCCAGAAGCCGTTCGGCTCTGATAATATTTTCATTAGTTTAAATATTTATAAGAAAATATTATCTATTTCATATATTAAATTGTTGATTTATATTTTTTTAATGTAGTCATATAATTTAGGTCACCAAGCCTCTCTAACAAAACTGTGGTTGGATGTTCATAAAAAATTTGATGGCAGTTATGTTAATGAGTCAGCCAAAAAAGTTGGGGTATGAATTCATTTTTCATTGTAATCAGTTTTCACTATGTTAATATGTATTTATTCAAATATGAATGATATTTGATTTATAGGTAAAAATTAAAGAACTATGGGATGCCAATCCCATGCAGTCCTTCTCAGTCTCTCATGATGACCTAGTTGGTCAAGTCTTTGGGAAGGGACATCCTGGTTGAGTGCATGTGATGAGTTTGGGACCATTACCATATAATGTATTTGATAGTCCATCGGGGATTGTAGCTGCATCTACTTTTAGTTTTAGTCACTTCCTACTTAGATATTTTTAGAGGGAGTTTGTTTCTATGTAAAGAACAATTCAGGAATAGAGGGCTCATATATCTGCATTACAGAAAGAGTTGATTTATTTATATAAAAATATGATTAGATCTATCCCTGGTGATATTACATCGATGGATGGTGGTGAGTAGGTAAATAAAAAAACTTCAAAATCATTTATTTCAAAAAAAATGATTGTTTTTAAGTTTAAATATAAATATACAACATTGTTTAATTTTCAGTATAATTGTCATGTAGGTGTCGGTAGTAGGAAGTGGAGATGAAGATGGAGAGGGTGGCGAGTAAAGTTCATTAGGAAGTGATTATTGTTCTATTTGGATTTATAAATGATGTAAAACTAAACTTATGACAAAATAACACTAATTTGGTGATTCAGAAACCATATTGTGGTTTCTATTAAGGATATATGTATTTCTATTACATTTTAAAATAGTCTATTTTAGAGTGCTTATATAATTTCTAGAATATTAATGGAATTGTTAAACTTTGAAGGTTATGATATAGTTATTCATGAATTGTGAATTTAATATTTATATTGATATTAATGGTGATAAATTTATTTGGGTGATGGTTTATATGTGTTGTTTCTACTGTTCACTGTTTGTTTTCTTCTAGGGTTGAGTGCTTTTCTAGGGCTGTAAATTTTGCAGCTACATTTTTTTTGAAAAGCAGCATATAGCGGTGGTTTAAACCACTGTTATATAATGTCGATTTTTTAGAGGTGGTTAAAATCACTTCTATATAAATTCAATATTATTTAGTGGTATTTTTTTTCATTTTTAGTGCTTTTTCAATCAATAAATATTTAGGATATGGTAGTGGTTTAAACTCTCGGTAATTCCTTGTCATTTTTTTGGTTGAAAAACCTCCGCTAAAATTAAATAAACCACCACTAAATATATGTTCTATACTGTTTACCAGAAACTGTTGCTAAATGGAAGGAACTATCACAGGTTGTATATCGAAACCAACTTTAGCGGTGGTTTTTTGAAACCATAATAGAAATATGTGGCGGTGATTTCAACTACCGCAAACAGACGATTTTCTTATAGTGTCTCATTTACTTTAGGTATAATATAGTTACAAAACCTTAAACATGTTGATTTAGTAAGGAATTATCAAAATATGGGTACAACACAAGGGGTTCCATAAAGTTCTCCCTTAGCCTATCTCAACTATAATAGCAAGAAAAATGACAAAACTTAACATTCTTTTATCCCAAAAAACAACTATTATCATATAATTTTGGTATATTGAAGAACATAAGTATTGTCTTGGGGGTTTTGGGTGAAATTTAGGTGAATAAGTTATAAAACTGGTGTTGTAGCAACAAACATTGGTTGGGTGTATAGTTGGACAATACATACATCCCAACCATTCATATCACCTTGAATAGGTAGTGGTTCCTCTTTAGGTTACCTATGCTTGAATTCAAGATATTTTTATAATACCTATATCCAATGTATAAGTGTTCTTACTCACGAATTTCACTTATATATTCATAAGTTTCCATTATGACTTTGGAATATTTTTTCCATGAAATAATGGTAAAGATCATTTTCTTTAGAAGATACATTCATAGATGTACAACAAGCCTCTGGAAGACTCTTTATCACTAAAGAAATATAAGTGTTTCAACTCTGACCAAACAACCTATTTGATCTATTTATACATACTTTATACAAATTCTATTTTTTTTATTCACCCATGTCCTTCATAGAAAAACATTTACCCAATACATCATTTATAGAATTTAAATCTTGGATTTCATTTATCATGAGTAACAAATCATATAAATATAAATGTAAAATGAAAAAAATAATTATAAATTTATGAAACTTACCAATCCTGAATATCCCACGGGTTTCTTTATTTATTTAGAAATATTACTGAGCATCCTCTAAAAAATAAAATATAATGCACTCTCAAAAGTTGAGAACTAATTATTCTATGTTTCAATAAGCATTTGATGATCTTTAATAATATTTTTAGTGCATGAATTTCTTTTTTTTCATTAATAACAACAAAATATATAAACCACTTGTAGTTGACATCGTCGAAGTAGATGTATACGACTTGACAAAGACTTATTATGGTGGTGGTCCACAACCCACCCTCTCACATTAACATAGTGTTCCTTTCCTAAAACTCGATCCATAACATCATATGAGGATATTAAAGCTGACATAGAAGGTCTGACACCCCACACTTCTCTAAGTTTGTACTGTAATTGAATAAAATTAAATTATATAGTAACTTAGTAACACTAACTATTAAATTAAATTATTTATTCCAATGTTTTCCATAGGTTCACTGACATAACCACTATAATTTTTTATGGATATCAAACCATAATTCTGTATGTCCAACAGACCGACCTACCTCTTACTATTGTATCGAAAAACTTCATAACTAAAAATTTGAAAAACTAAATTAATTGAACTGTTATAGATATATCTTTTAATTAATTAAAAGGGAATTTTTTACTTCATTTCCTAGAAAAACTCATCGACCCATAAGTGCGGGGAATTAATTTCTTCTATAGACTATAATAATTTCTCATAGAACTCACCTAATGAGATTGTATATCATTAAAAATTGAAATTTTATTGAGAGAATGTTATTAATCTATTGAAATTTAATAAAATAATTGATGTGATTTGGCATGATAATGATTAAAAAATTACTTTCAATGGTATCTAGACACCCTCAGGGACCTTCTCATATATTTGGTACATTTATAAACATGTTTAATTCATGCCAAAATCTTTATCATGTCCCGTCCTAAACCAATACATAGTAACCAGTTCGGAGAGTAACCCAACCTCAGGTACACCTCCCTATATACTAGAGGATTATAACTATAAATGATAGTATATATTGGTATAGTGGGGAGATCATACCCTCATATCACAGTGCAATAATAGTTGAAATAACATCACTCACATACAACTAGATAGATAAAAGACTACAAATCATGATAAGTGCTAAAAAATCACATAACTCATGAAATATAAAAATTAGACTACATACATGTAAATAAATCTATGCATATATAGATGATCATATGAACTAATATCCCAAAAATAAAAAAATAAAAAAACAGGAAACTCTAAAAAAACCGATCCTGAGTCCTGGACCAGTTTCATCTCTCATGTTCCATACCAGCTAACAAATCAAGCTTCGGTCATAGGAAAATTTACCCTATCCTATCCTACAACCATGAAGTTTGGTTAAGTACTAATAGCAGCTTGCATAGGTGTATGTACAAATTATTAGTCCACCACCAACATCTTCTATAAACATATTCAATCTGAGAGAAAGTGCATGTTGATGTGCTTAATAATTAACCACTATCAATCCTCAAGTTCAAAGGTGACACCTTGGATTAACTATACCCACTTCATCCAATGTTGTATGTATTTGATCCCTATATATCATGTGATTAGGCTCAAAAAAGAATTAAAATGATCATATCCGAAGCATTATGAGTCACTGGTATCATAACTGGATATTTGTAGCATATACCAGGCATTCCCAGTCAATGGATCAATGTCGAGTCCAGAGGGTATCTCTAGGAATTCCAAGTCAATATACCACCAGTGAATCCAAGGGCCATATCTCAGACATTCCTAGTCAATGGATAAATGCCATATCTAAGTTTTATATCCAAGGAATTACAAGTCTATAGGCTCAATATTGAATCTAAGGAGCATATCCTAGGCATTCCCAATTAATGTGCTCAATGATGAATCTAGGAAGTACATCTAAGGAATTATAAGTCACTAAGAACATACATTTATTATCTATATCAATTTCATTATTTGAGGGCTCAAATAGAAATCACACACATTTAATCCTATAATATTCCCTAGGTATCCTCAATAAAACACTTGATCACTATCTTAAGTCCATGAAACCCCTAGGGTCACTTTTTAATTTCCATATAAATTCCAAGTTCAAACCACCTTAAGTGGTGTATAAGGTTTCGGTCCACACTAGTTAATGGGATATTCATGACCCATGTTAAAATTCCATTTTTATAATTAGGGTCACAAAATATTTAATTATATTTTTAGGTCAAGTGCACATTGTTTCAGTGAAACTGCTCATCACATGCATAAAGAAAATAGTGACACTTTAAAGAATAACTTTAAGGCCACCTACCTTAGACTCGTAGAAGTCTACTTGTACAATATTGACCACTAATTCAAGATCAAGCAAATTAAATCATAAAATTTGATGAAAAAAATTATAATATGAAATAATACACACAAACAACATGAGAATTCTAGATAGTGAAATAATCTGAGAAAGGTTGGAGATTGAGTGTTAGACTTACCTCAAGCTTGTTGTAGTAATGAACAACATGAAATTACATTAAGATTTGAGGGAGAAATCACCAAGTGAAGGGAAGAGGAGAAGGAGAGATATACTAGGGAGGGTTGCTGGTAGATGGGAGAGGAAAAATAGATGGGTTAGGAATTTAAAATTCACAAGGAAAAACTTGTAATTTCCAAATTTTTAAGTCATTGGGTAGAGAATAAGGTTTTCCAAACCATGTGCCATCCATGTAGTTCCAACTATCTAAGAAACCTTACCCCACATGGTTGGACCCCAAAGTTTGATATACCATGCACCAACCATGAAAAATTACTTTATAAAACACTATAGGTTTTTCACAGGTTTTCCTAGCCCCTCACACAGTTTACAGAACTATGCGCTAAGCCATTATTCATCACATGATCAGGGTGCACAATTAACTTTAATGATGCACTAATCATACACTGCGGTCTAAAACTCCCATTTCCAAAACTTTGGGCCTCCAAATCCTAAAACTTCCTTATAATAACTCTGAATCCTTGATAACACTTCCATGACATACCAATGGAAGAAGAAAATAAGATTTGGTAAAAATATACAGATTCGTACCTCGTGTAGTGTTTTATAACCTCCCCACTATAAATTATTTCATCCCAGAGATACATTTCTAGACATCACCAAGACTCACTGGTGAATAAATCCATCCACTAATCCTACATATCAGACTCTCACTCTCATGTATCCTCCTAGATAAGACAGTGTTTCCATTACACTTTCACTAGAGGAATTGTATTTACACATATAGTCTTCTCTCTATGATCCATTAAATGGAATAGACACTCATAAACAATTTTCTACACACTCAGTATCACCAGTTTCATTAAAAGTGAGATGGATTGGGATAGTACTGTCAGAGTTGCGATATGCGGGACGCATCATGCATAGAAATGAAACTTCAAGGGAGATCTAGTCTGTATACCATTATTCTAACCCACTCCACTATCTTGAATGGACCCACATAACTAGGCACTATCTTCCCCTAACTTCGAACACAACATTGTATCAACCTCAATGACACCCATAAGAATACTCGATCACCCACATCAAACCCTAGAGGATGGTGCTACCAGTTGAAATCTGACCTCTATCTACTTTGAGGGGTTTCTAGCCACTTCTTGATCATCTGTATATGCTCTATGGTCTTCTATATTATAATTGACCCAATAATTATAGACTCAATGACATCTGGATAACACAAGAGTTAATGGTAAGGCATAGCATATAAGGATTAAAATAAATCCATCTAACTTGAAGTCTGATAACTATTATTTTAGGAAAACTATTCCAAATCTAAGTGGTTCTACTTATAACTACTAAATTCTAGTATACATTCTTGAATCATGTCCTCTAATATCTGAATAGTACAATCACACCATCTATCTATCTATGGATGATAGGAAATGCTCAGATGCACCTACATACCAAAATATTTCTATAATCACTTCCAGAAACGCAAGGTGAAGCAAATATCCCTATACAAAATGATACACTAAGTAAATCCATGTAATCACACTATCTCCTGGACATAGATCTTCCTTAGATCATCAACTGAAAAGGTCTACCAGATTGATAGAAAGTGATCCACTTCAGTTAGCCGATCCATGATCACTCACACTACGTTTCTGCTTCGGGGTGTCCTTGGAAACCCTATAAAAAAATCCATTATAACATCATCCCATTTTCATTCAGGAATGGGTAATGGTTGTAAAATATTAGCAGACTATTGGTGTTCATCCTTCACCTACTTACATATGGATAACTATATAACAAAACCTATTATGTCCCTATCCATCCCTGACTAATAGCACTACCAGTGCATGAAACCACTAGTACTGTGGTGCATAGTGGAAGCCAATGGGTTGGGGATTTAAAAAAAATTCATCACTAGAGTGATGAAACTTCATTATAACCAATTATTCAAGCCCTAGTATTGGTCTGATGATCTTGTGTGAATATTTCAAAGAACAAATTAAATAAATGATTACCTCATCAATTTGGTGGTGAATTCAACTGCAGCTAGTTGCCAGTGATCGTTGCTTGAAGGATCCAAATTTGAACCCCTATAGATCATCCAAACACACTCCAAGAATCTATATAGACATCGATTGTCGAATTCCAAGTGCTAGTGCTAAGCTCTGATGATTCTTTTGACATCGTGATGATCACCTCGATCCTGTCCCTTCGATCCATAGAAGGAATTCTTGGATTAGTCACTTGGAGAGAGATTTTCTATCTCTAAGATATGGGTGGAGAGAGAATATCTCATTCCATTGGAATGAATAGTCATTGGAAAGAGCTTCTACTCCTATTTATATAGTGGGAGGCTCAAATACCTAAAAAGGGTTCCCCAACCCCTGAAAATAAAATGCCCACTAAATAAGAAGTAAATGAAATGTTATAATGAACTAACTACATCATTAGCATCATTTATATTTTATCACCTCCTTGTAATATATAATAAATACACTATGTGATAAAACTTGAGTCATTAACTCTACTCATAATTCCTGCTAATATTAAATGAACTTTGAACATTAAAATAATATTTTTTTATTGTATTCACTAAATAGATCATGGATACTTTTAATAAATAAATTCAACCTAATTATTCTATACTTGAATAATAATGAATCTATTTATTCATTAGTGATTTATTACTTAGATAACTCTTGAACCCCATAGTGGGTCCCACCATGTTCAATATTTCTATTCACCAGAATAAGTCAGACTCTTGAATACCCTATTGTGTGTGAACCTCTAGGAACTTATCTCAATAGCAGCGAGTAATATTTATAAACCGAGAGCAGAGTCTAGAAACCCATCAAGGCCCTTAAAGAGATAAGGAATAATCATCACAACGACAACCATCTTACAAACATGCATTGTGTAATAGTCTATTTGTCTCGCAATATGTCATAAATCAAGATGCACAACTTATGTCATCATCCATTCTTGAATTATTATTTGTTGGTATAAATGGATAGAATTAACTTCGACTACCTTGGTAAAGGATTTATGAAGGTACCACCATCCTAATAAACTAGACCTAAGATATCACTTCCTCAACCTGAAAGCGACAAATTTTTTCTTAATTATTCAACCAATTCCATACCACCAATGATGCACCCAACACAAGATACCTCTCCATGAATTCATTATCATGGTTTTTTCCTTGTATCAAAGTATGTGATAAAATTTCACACATTGATAATTATCTCAAGTTATGAGACAAACTCACATGTCCATAGATAGGAACAACCAATGACCCCTGAAAAATTTGGTTTTTCTATTGGAAAGTTTATCCTCATGATCTCACCAACTATAGATCACCAAGTAAAAACATAATGAGAATAAGTTTCAATGATTATGAGCCCCCATCACCTGATAGTTAGACATCAACCGTGTCCAGTCAGTATGATGTATCTAGACCATAGTAAATTTGTTTAAGATTAATGTCATAGTATCTCAAAGTTCTCATTATAGTCTGGGAACTGGTATAACCTTTTTATATGATAATTAATCTATAAAAATCACCATTTAAATAATGGTTGTAGAAATATCAACACTATAATGGTAAGTGTAAATCATGTTTAACTTACTATATACATGTAATGGTATCAAAATTATTATTTAGTTGGGTTTAGGGAACCTACTATTAAAACACTACCACTTACACTAGATCCAACTTGCTAACTATCCTTGTTTTCTCTCACATGATAAGATCATGTTTCTGCTGAGTTATGAATTTGTCACGGGTCCTGCCATGTTTTCATTGTGTGGTTATTCTATTATCCATGATTCCATCTCCTTGTGTAAGACTTCACAAGAGATGTAAAATCTGAGTGAATATCATTTTTTCCATAGTATAAACTTTTCATATTAGATCATAACAACAAAAACTTTACTTACTAGGTGTAATTCAAAGAACTAGAACAAATCATTTCCTATTATACTTTGTTTCTTTAACTACATGAGAAGTCTCAATGCACTTGGTATTTATTGACATGGATACCATTTGCTTATATGATCTTTTCCTTCTCCTTACCTTATCCTAAATGTGATATAAGATTATATAGATCTAAATGAAGACTTGTTTGTATACCCTTATAACTAGTATACCTTCCTCTCCATATATAGGGTACACACCTTTTGTAAATTTTCAAGTATAATTAGATAGTTCTGACTTCATCCCTTACAGTTCTTCTAGATATAGTTAATATTTTCCTACTATAAATTATATGTTAGGAATATCACATCTTGTACATATCATGAAATATGTGACTGATCCATCTATGAAGCATATAAAATTAAACTCACCGCATTAATATCCTCCTATTCCCCATGCATTTATTCTTAGAGAGATATATTCCATGTGACACTGGTAATAATTATATCTCAATTGTTTCAACTTGAATCTTTCAATACCTTGTTAGTATATGTACTATTGACTAGGTCCAAGCAACTGTTAGATCTGTCTTAGTAGATATGGTTCCCTAGGACTTAGGTTACTACTTTAATTCAATTTTTGGAGAGTTTATTTCATTCTAGTCTTGAATAATTTAAAACTAATAGTTGTTTTCCATATTCTACCAAACATATTTTACTTGGAATACAATTTCACACCCAATAACTTTTAGTAAACACGTGGAAAAATTCATTCCAAATGAATATTCTATGATATTGCTATTTACTTTAATCCTAAACTCGATTTTAGTAACTTACACCCCTTATTGTCATTCTATAGTGTCACAATAACTTTCTAGTTGTGTTGAATATACACCTTCCATTATTGGTGGTATTGACATCCAATGCTCAATAATATGATCATAGAAAGTATCTGTAACGTCCCGTATTTTAGACTGGGTTAAATTCCCAAGAGTTTTTGAACTTTTTGTTTGGTGGACTATCTAGATTCTAAACTGAGCCTTAGAACATAATTTTGAGAGTTTGATTGACTAAAATTTATTTTTTTAGATGTGGTTTAATGATCTAGGGGTACCATGAGTGTCTTGTTGAGTTTTGGTAGCATCAGGCCCCAAATATTTAAGATTATGAGGAGCTGATGAGGGCACACAATTTGTATGAAACTATGAAACCCTTAGGTTAAACCATGGGACATAACCCAATGAAGTTGGTGGTGTGACATAGTTTTCTTAAACTGTGTGAGTTGAGCCACAAGACTATGTGAGTGGTCTGCAGTTTATTATAAAGGTGTTGCATGGGTTGCACAAAGTTTTCCCAAACTTTGTGCCTATCCCGCATTCTTAGTGCCACTTAACCAATAGCTATGTACGATTAGGCACACATTTTTCTTAACCGTGAAAGCTAACCATGTGGGGGTGTATTTGGGAAGTGAATCCCACACGGTTGGCACACGGTTAGCCAAACCATGCTGCCTAACTATGTGGTTCATTAATGAGTTGGGAAATGATCATTTTCCCCTACCACTATTTCTTTTCCTTCCCCCTCTTTCTATTTCACTCGTGGACAATAGATGATCCACGTGAGGGTTCCTAACTTATCCTCTCCTAGGTTTGGAAATATCTCCTTCGAACAATATCCATTTTGATCATCACTGGTTGTGTTGGAACCACATTGGTAATCTCTTAAATCTTCATGCTTCTCTTCTTTATTTACCTCACCTTACATAATTCTAAATTTGTGTGACCCCTTTTGCCCTATTTTTAGTGAATTAGACAGTTCTTCCAATTTATTTCATTATGGCTTAGATCAAAGCTCAATACCATACATTTGGACCGTCCTAAGTATGAGTTAGGTGGTATACTAGGTTTTCCCTCAATTTCATGTTGTTTATATAGTTTTTCCATTGTGATGCTTGCCAAAATTTTTCAAGTACTGCTCCTAAATTATTAAATGCCTTGAATTAAATGTTTAGACCATGTATTGACTACCTTGGACTCCATTACATGATTGGAGGTGATAAACTCATCCCAAATCACCCTATTAGGGTAATTTCAACACATTGACTTTGATGTGTATTTGTCTTCCTTATATTGAGCCACTCCTTAGAGTGTGATATTTAATTATGTTGATTAGAATTATTGGCTAGTTTAGATCAAATTTTTAGGGTGAGTTCTTTAATTGATTAATAAATGATATGGTTGAATTAAATCAAATGAATTATTTATTGAATTATCATGTTTTCTAATAAAACCCCTCTGTTGAGGTGGGTTTTCTTCCAAGCTAAAAAGGATGTGATGAATGTGTTATATCTTGCTTTGATTTCCTTTCATTTTATAATTGAAGTGTTATAGGGGTATGTCCCTCTCATAATGATCTTACTTATGTTAAGGCATGTTGTGGACATAGACTTCCTTATTCACAATTTATTTGTACTATTATCATGATTTTATGTATGGCCTATTTTAAATGATAAATGAATTATTGTTAAATGGATCCAATTCACCTTGAGCGATGTTAGTTACCTTTTTACAGAATGTCGGGCTAAGGAATCATAAGGAAAACAGATTACCTATATTGATTTATGACTGAGGGACTTTGAGTAGGGTTGTTGGTAATGATGTATCACACCCCCTTGGTCAATGATGGTTGGAATAGTGTCTAAATAACTTGGGTTCCTAGCTATGACATTACTTTCCCCATTTTATAGGTGGTTGGGCATGGAAAATCTTGCTACTGACCATGGTACTCAGCATGGTGGCCTATATTCATGATGTTTTATGGGCCTCACCCATCTTCCCTTGTTTATGATACTCATTATGGTGACCTATATTGATTCTAATATTTGGGAATGGCCCTTCTCCTAGTATATCTAATCCTCAGGCATGACGACCCTTACTCATTAATATGAGACTATTATTATTATTGTTAGTAGTATTATGCATGGACGCCTATGTTATGACCTGGGTCCTAGATAATACTATGTATGCATATATATGGATATAAGAATAACCACACCTATAGTGTATATATGTGTACACACACACACACACAGATATATATATGTATTTGTGTGTGTGTGTATTTTTTAGAGATATCCCAGCTTAGGCCGAAGTAGGTATATTCATTCAGGTGTCCTTGAGGAACCCGAGCCCTACCAGTTTACATTTATCATTACAACACTTATTTACTTTGATATACTTACACACTACTTTACTTTCTATACAAGGACTATATTAAACTTTAGACATCATTAGTGGTGGTCTACTGAGTTTATCTCATACCATATTCAGGCTACCATTGCACTGGGGTGCCCAAATAGATCTCATGGATGCAGGATCGAGTTCATGGATTATACTTTCTTGATGTTATCCTATTGGGCTAGGATGGAGTGTAAGAGTCGGGGACCGAGATGGTGCTCATGATGTTATCAAAGATATCTGCAATTTCTTTTATTTATTTATTTCTTTTGTTAGTCATGCTTTGTACTATACACCTATTGTATACCTATTTGTACATTGTAACATCTTTATGCATGACTCATTCATTATTTTACTATTATCAGTCAGATATTTATATTTAACTACCCTTTATTATTATCATTTATAATGTATTTATTATTTATCCATAGGGCATAGTCTCACCACTGTACCTCATTTACACCCTCACTGCTAGTCGGCAGCCTCTGGCATATGGGGAGGCATTCTTGAAGCCAAGCGGCCAATTGGATTGGGGCACCTTTTAAGTGGAATCTAAGTCAGGATGCTACAATATCTATGCCAAGTAAAATTATAATGGATCTAGGATTAATGAATTGGTATTAACAATCAATCATAATTGGTACCACATTTGTACCAACCATGTACAGTTACACTTAAATACTCACCATGGTATTCAAAATAATAAGCCCCATGTACTTTGATACATGGAATCCATTATTAAATTTTAAGTGATCTTGTAAATAGAAGCTAATTTCCATATACTACTTACTTGTAGGAATTATTATTCTCAATTAATAATGGATCACCAACCATGGTGAATATAAAACCACTACTATGGTTTCATTCTTCTAATGCAGTATGTGTCTCTAGAACATTCCTCTTCCACGAGCTTTGTGGAACTTGTTCCTATATAAACTATATGCATATCTATGAAATTGACTAAACCCAAGTCAATATTTCTACCACCATCTCAAATAGATACATTTAACCTTTTATAGAAATATAGTCTATAACTTGACTATCTCTTTTATATCTTAGGGTTTTAAGTAATATCCTTAGAAAACTTTAGTATAACTACTTTAGATGCACATTGTGTTTCTCTTGATACAAGTCTATTTATATTCTAACAAACTCTTTGTATTTAAACACATTTTATTATGAAATAATGGATTTATATTATACTATTACTCATATGATATACATTTTTCATGATAGTTTACGTATGGTTAAGGGACAATGCCTCTATTTTCAAATCATATATCAAAAAATAATAGAAGTCATTGTAATGCATATATGTCACAACATTGATGCTCCATTATTTTACATCATGACTCTGATGTGTATAAGTAAATGTGTTTTTATAAATTACTCCATGCTATATTATATTGATAAATGTTTGTATGTAATAATCACCATCGATCCTCATTATTACCATCATATATTTGATGTGGATAAGGTAATGTGTATAACAAACCTGCTCTTTATTTCACACTTAAACACAATTTATTACATAAAACCTTCACTTGATGAAATATAGAATATTTATAGGTATAGTGTCTTTGGGTATTAAGAACATTACATAACAACTTAAAACATAAAACACAACATCTTTATTGAAAAATTATTTTATATGACCACAACATTCCCTCGTACTTAACATTGCATGGGATAACCTGAGGACATGAATAAGAAAAGGGTGAGCTATAAATCCTAGTAGGGGAGTAAACAAGACATAACATGAATAATATAGTACATTTTAGGTAGTATTTATATCAATGGATCATAAGAGAAATATGAACATAAAGGCATGATATAACATGATTATCATAACATGGTAATGTGGCAACAACATTTAACATGATATTAGCATGATCCAAGGATAATTGCACATGGAGCATGAGTAAAACCTCATTTCACTTGGATTAGAATGAGTAAACTCTCATTTCAATTGACGTATCATGATACTAATCTCTACCCAATACATTGGAGCGCTATCAGGGCACACCCTTCTTAATCATTTCATTTCATGCATAAGTGTGCCACATGGATCATATAACATGGATTCATTAAAAATCATCATTTAATACATGATAAAGGAATGATTAATTAATAAATAAAACTATATAATCAATAAGTAGATGTTAATAAAGTTTAATAACCTTGATATAGAAATGGGCATGGTATTCACTACACAATAACTTTGTCTTAGAAAATCATGGTGCAATTTTGGCAGCATAGCGACATGACATAAGAATTCATAAAAATGGTTGATGAGAGAGAAATGTGTGTATAATCATATGTAAATTGAATGTACAGTAATGGGGTCATATATATACATGCACCAAAATATGTAATGGAATTTAGATTCATAATACAAAATAATTGCTTGAATGTAAATGAGAAGAGAGAAATTCCTTACAAAATTTCGACATGGTAACGGGTGTACATGAGAGGAATTAATGAGAGATAAAGGGTTATATAATAATTAAAAAATAAGTAGTTCAGTATAGGGTATGTGATAAATCATACCCCAACATTTTTAATTGAAATTATATGGGTATAAAAACATAAATAAATTTGGAAAAAAATGAGAGAGGGAGAAATCCCTTACTCGGGAGAGTGATCCCAAAGGCTTGGGAGAGGCTTGAGAGAGTCTTATTGGGAGTTTGGGGAGACTTGGGAGGATTATATAGAGAGTAGGGAAGAGTTTGGTTGAGATACAAAGGATTTGAGTGAAGAGGAAGTGGGAGCTTGGGTGGGTTTATATAGGAAAAGAGAGGGAATTTTTTATTATTTAGGTTTTGGACACCACACATTAAACTAATCAAAAACACAAACCAAAACATGGTTTTTCCTCATGTTTTTTTTCCAAAAGGGTAGTGTAAAACATTATTTTATAATTAAAATGTCATAAATTATTAAAATATTAGGTTTTTTTATGTGGAGGTGAGTCACACTCTCAAGGAAATCATTTTAAAAGTTAAAATGTTTTATAAGTCTTGGAGGGTCCACTAAGGCACCATAGAATTAATAAAATAATTCTAAAATTACATTATTTTAATTTTAAAACATATATTGGCCGAACATCCCTTTTATAGTATTTTATTACATCACTATTGGGTCATTATGATTTCATAAAACACATTATATAATTAAACGGTATTTAATTTTTACCCAAAAATTCGACTGTCTAAGAAAATTATGAAAAAATCACCATTGGATAATTTCAACCTCCTGATTCAAAAAATAATATTCATTTTATCTAAATAATTTTATAAATATGTGAATTTTTACTTTTAAAATAAAAACCGACATTTATTGAAAATTCATGGGTTTTGACAAAAATAGTTTTCAAACCTTAATAAAAATTAAAATTGTATTCATAAAAATTATAGAATAATTTATATT
This sequence comes from Viscum album, assembly GCA_963277665.1. Classification (NCBI taxonomy): domain Eukaryota; kingdom Viridiplantae; phylum Streptophyta; class Magnoliopsida; order Santalales; family Viscaceae; genus Viscum; species Viscum album. The sequence goes on along the minus strand of OY728145.1, from coordinate 879,219,608 downwards.
TAATAAAAATTAATTAATAATAATAATATTTAATTAAAATATTATTTAATTCAAAAATTCTATTAATTCATCAAAATAAATTTCTTAATTTAATATTATCTAAAAATACCATTTGTGCTTTAAAAAAACTATTTACAAAGTAACAATAATAAAATGAATGTATATTATTTATAAAAAAATAATGTAAATAATCATAGTGCTAAGGTCTTGTTACATAAACCCTTATAACACCCGCATATGACCTAAGGATAAGGTGTGCGATGATAACTGACTCTTGGGGTGGCCCAGCTAACATTGCTCGGGTGGTAATCTCTATCAACTTCCACTTCTACCGTAGATAGTTTCGTTCGAGCTTAACGTGTTGAAGCTCAACTTGGGCTTGGTCAAGAGAAAATCCCAGTGATGCCACCTACTTTAAGAGTTTTGATAAATGGGCTCCATACGGAGCAATTATACTGGATGAGGCCATCACTTCCTTTGTCTGAGTAAATTGGATTTGTTAAAGCCCTATATTTATACTAAGAAATGGTAACAATTCTTAACAGTATTTTGAAATCCAAAAACATAAAACCAAGGAAGTTCATATATTATATAACCATTTTATATAATAATACATTTAATTATATCAAGATGAATTTTCATTAATAAAAGTTTGGGTCATTACAATGTGTGTTTAGGAATTACTCTATGCTACATTATAACGATCAATGAATGCTTGGTAAAAATGTTATTCAACACACTAGCTATAAGAACTCATATATTCTGACCATGCTAATAGAATAATTCACTTTATATTCATTAAAACTCTTAAATGAAGCTTATGAAGTATATTTACTACTAGCTTAGCCTTGGAATAGTTGTCGCTCTCTAGATGAACTAATTCTAAAAACTTTGTGACCTACCTTTATTTATAAAGGTTTATTTGTCAAAAAATAAGTATATAAGTGTTTCTATAATACCTAATGTCTTTAAATCCAAAGAGTCTAAAACCATACTGGGTATATCATTGACAAATAATATGTTTTTCTTGACAAAGTATTATCTTTACCCAATTAGGTATATAAGTCTTACATTTTATATTCATCTCATATTACCAATGATTTAAGTATTACCGAACTATTAGTTGAGTATTAGACACCCCAAACAACATTCATTCAATAACTGGAATAATGTCTCCTTATGTCCAATGAACACGTTAGATGAATGTTTTGGTAATAATTAACAAAAGTTTAATTATAATCATTTACTTGGCAATTAGAAGTTGTGTGCTTTTCACCACTAACTTAGGAACCGCCCTTTCTCATCCACTTGGAGAACGCACCTTACTTCTAGTGATGTTTTTATTCTTACTTGGTTACTATATTTAAATACAAATATGTGATAGGCATATTGTATTTAATACCCAAAAAGTATAACATTACTTATAATTGATGAATACACTTGAAGAAGAAGCAACTAATTTATTCTTCAATTTAGTTTATTAAATTTAAACTTAAATAGATTTATTTCATGATATTCAAAGCAAATAACCTCATGTATGATAAGAAACCACTTTTTTTTGAATGAAATTTTAAAGGTGCCTTTAATGTTAAACTTTACATTAGCCTTTTCACATTTTATGTAAACGTATTCACCATAATAAATAAAACATTTTGTGAGTTCTTATTGACTTGGTTAACCTTACCGAAAAGGTAGTAAAGTGTTTTCTCCAAACTGGTCATTTTGTAATCTTAAACAAGTCTGGATTAAAATGGTGAAAAATTTGTAAGAGTTGGATGTATTAAAATATCGTGACCCACCTTTCATATTTACACATAACCAGTGTAATTATCACTCATTCATATCTCGCTCCACTTTCTCCTTATAAGAATCTCGGAGATGAGACAATATGTAAAATCATATATGTCCCAATATCGTATTCATAACTCACATCAGGTGTTGATGATAAAAATATTTCACAACCATTATATGAATCATACATGAGTCTCCTATAATCATTTTTCTCACCCACACTTCCTAAGGTGGTTCAACAGGTATTGGGGACACTGGCACCTTGAATTTTCTATCTTGTAGTACTTTGTACAAGCACTTGTACTACTCTTTAGATACCTATACTAGTTTGGACATGGTCTTTGACCCACAGTTATCACAATGTACTTGTGCTATCACTTACCATTTTCTAAAAAAAAATCTAGCATATTGTACTTTTATCTTTATTACTGATTAGATGTTACTAATTATTTAAATCATTAAATGTCTCTCACTATTTTATCAAACTCTTTCAACCCTCTATAAAAGAAACAGAATACTCCATCACTTGAGTATTTTTGTGGCAAATATCCTTGAAAACTCTCCTTATAGTCGTTAAGCTATGACTATGCCACTACTTAGAGAGTTCAAGGTAGGAATTTGATTGGCCAACCAAATTAACTCATAACTCCTTGATCTTTTGAGTTAAGTCTCAGGTTCTAAAATCAAAAACTTTATTTACTCAATGCTTGACTCTAAATTTGAAACAAGCTATCTTTGGATACTCCTTTGCTACCAACTTCAGTTAAGTCAACCCATTAATCTCATAATGACTCTCCGGTAGTAGGAGACACCCTCAACTTTGGTTGATGAGAACTCTATACACTTGGTTTTGTTCAAATTCAAATGATGGAAGGAATTTATTACTTAATATTTATTTCAAGGTTTATAATATTTCTTGAAAAAATATAATCCTTTTTTATTAAATTTGTTCATACTATGTTGTCGTACTCATAACTAAAAAATAATTAATAAAATACATCCATCGCTTCTTTATGCATTTTTCTATTTATTATTTTATTTATTTTCCATTGTCATGAAAATGCATAAAATAATAAACAATTCACAAAGAAAATAAATTCCTGACTAGTCTTGAGCATCTAATATTGGTTGATCCATTTAAACTTAATGGATCAACCATGACCTAGTGGTATCATACCTGAGTCGGGTCTTGACTCATGATGCAACTTGTCCTCGGTCCAGTGTGTCCATATCTTGTCCGAGTTTTCACCTCAACTTGGCATGGTCCATGACATACAATGTCATCATCTATAGCACATAAATACTTACACAAAGGTAATGGGGTATTAGGAAGTGCAATATAAATACAGATAAATTGGATTCATAGGTCCTTAAATATATTGAATGAAAAGAAGAAAATGCACAGACCATCAAAAAATTAACTACTTATTACAAAAATCACACACAGTTGTAATAAATAATTAAATAAATTAACTCAAAAAATACACAGGTTCAGTCAGTGCTTAAGACTAGTCAAGGGGTAAAATAAAAACGTGATAAGATTAATTGCAATAAATTTAAATTATGAGGGTATTTAAATAAATTAAATCAACTATTTAAATTCATATAATTTATTCTCATTCATTCCCAACATTAATTTAATTTTTATTCCAAAAACTAAATTATTTTTTTAGAATATTAAATTATTAGTATTTTTTAAACCAAAAATTAATTAAATTAATTTTTTATTATATAATTTTTTTCAAACCCCGAAACCCTATGCAGGGCGAATGCGGGTCAGGCCAACCCCACGCAAGCCCGTTCTAGGCTAATCAGACCCCATATAGGGCTATTCTAAGCCAAACAGGCCCACCTTGACTCATTTTGGGTTAGGGAGACCCACCTAGGCTTATTGTGGGGTGGGGAAGGTCAGATAAGACCTACGGAAGGCCTATTGATTGGACGAACTGGGCGGGGTACCTCGGTTGGGATTGCACATAGGTACTGAATACGACAAGGGTTTTTTGGTCACCAAGACTAGTGATGCACTGGTTGGGAGAGGCTACGGTGGCTGGACATGGTCTGAGATCCAAAGTAGCAGCTGAGGTAGTCATGATTCACAAGAGATTCGACCAGGGAAACCCAATAAGGGGCGTCACACGAGGTCAAGTGGTGGTGGGGCTTACTATGAGCAGAGGTGGACATCGCTAATAGGGTTCTGAAAGGAGGGAACCACATTGGCCAATAGGTGTGAGATGGGGAAACAGACGAATTCGTGGTGGGTGGCGGTGAGACACGTCCTGGCCAGGAGCGGTGAACGACTACTAATGGAGGGAGGGTCACACATGGGCCGACATGACCCAGGAGGGAGGAAAAGTTCTCCAGGTCATTGGAAGGCATGATGAAGTAGCCTGGCCAAGAGTGGAAAATTGAGACTATTGGAGGGAGGGGCACATGGGTCTGATGTGACCAAGGAGGGAGGAGGAGGCCAATGATAATCTTCTTAAATAATCCAATATCCTTTTTTATTTTTAACTTTCTCTACCCCTATATAGAATAGGTCCTTTTATTTTTTTATTAGTTGTCATTTTGGATAACTAATGGTCCAATTGAAATTATTGTTTTAAAAAAAGTTTATCCAAAGCCTAATAATAGTCTTGGTATAATTTTTTGTCCGCTTTGGGATTTCCATGGGTCAAGGTCCCCTTCCCCTTCATTAATAAAAATATTATTTTAAATAATATAATTATATTGAGTTTCTCAAAATTATGTGGAAGATTATCCCACCAGATGAAAAATACTATTCCGACTAGAACCTTGGCCGAGATGTAACGCCCCGACCCTAGTTACCCAGAGTCGGTGCATTATTACATAACATTGGCATGATCACAAGAAAATCATGTCTTGAAATACCGATCAGATTAGTATTATTGGAAACAAGATTCATACATAAGTTCAACTTTACAACTTGAAAAGAAATACAACACAAATTTATTCCATTGGAAACATCCAAGCCTCCTAAATAATGCCTAAAAGTCACTCATAACTAACTTCTTCATATCCTAGGAAAATGAAACATAAGAAAGGGGTGAGCTTAAATTCTTAGTAAGGGTAAGAAATACAGCGGAAGATAACATAAATATTAAGCATGGTGAATAATTGAAACCACATGCCTTTACCAATAATAAACATGAATAATTTTATGGCAGGAATATGAGTTGAGTAAATAATTCCATAATAAAACATAATCATTGGTATTATACTAGTTGAATGACCACATGAACCATCAATATTATTTTCATAATGAGGAAATGTATAATGCCGGACATTCTGAAACATTTTGTCAAGGCCTCAGCCAAGACATCTAAAAATGATTAAGGCCTCAGCCAAAACCATATATCAAATTGGGAAAGGGCCATGGCCAATTACACGTCTAGTTGTCTCATGAGACATACCGATGCATCGAGGATCTATAGCGGGCTCCACCCATCACTTACTAAGTCTAATACATTCATCATATGAAAAGGTTTAAACATATCATAAACATTCGTATTAAAACTATCATACAAAATGTCAATAATTTAACCATAAACCATGAATGGTATAAAAATAGCACATCCACAGTCAAACATATCACAAAGCCTTCAATACAATATGGAAGTTTTGTATCATAATAAATCAACTTCAAATAAACTTAAAATCCATCAAAGGATGTTGACATAGATGAAATCAAAACTATTTGAGAGAAATATCTTTTTTTTTGAAATCATTGAAAAGTCACATAATTATACAATAAAAAATTTACTTTGAAAATATCTTTATAAGATTTTAAGGGAAGATTCGAAGATTTTATAATGGCAGAAAATAGCTGCACCCGCCGTATAAGTTGAAAAAACATTCTTACATTAATTCTGTCAAAAAGGTCAAAAAGGACCTTGTTTGGAAAACGACAGAAAGATTCCTTTATAAAATTCTTATAAAAATTCAAAAAAGTGTATAAATGAATTTAACCCATAGTCTGTAAAATAGTAATAATGATTTGAAATAAATTTTTAAGAAACATGGATGTGGATGATAAAGAGGTCCCAGTAGATACTTACATAAAAACAACCTCGGATAATAAAGAGATTGTGAAATTAACCCTTACCTTGTACTTTTCCTTGGTCAAGGGTAGTTTAAACTCCTGTATAATGGTGAAATAATTTTTATTAAATTATAAAAGAATCATATACATTAATATGATATCATATATAATCTTTTAACATTTCTTCGTTAATAATATCTTAGTATTATCGTTGTTTCGGGTGTTAACTTACTCGTTTTATTTTATATGTTTTGTTACATAAGACATGTTTATTATGGATAGGTTGTATCTTATTAATATACAGGATGATATAAAGTCCTTAAACATTATTTTACATTATTTTTAATCATCAAATGAAAATTAGTCTTGAATGGATACGATGGGTAATGAATCTTATCGCGTTCGTGGAGACGGTAGTCCGTACGTACGCACGAGCGCCAATATCATTATTTTGATATTAAAATAATATATAGTTGGATGGTGTATCATATATACAGAATAATTATCATGTTATATTTATTATTTACATGAATTACACAATCATTATTATTCCCATCCATATAATAATATATTGAATAACAATTACACCATAACGTGGAGACGGTAAGCCGTACGTACGCACGTATGGTGACATGTCATTAAAAGGATGAATAAAATACTAAATATGGTTGTAAAATATTTATTATAACATCACAATATATATAAGATACTGGAGTTATTATTTTATAATGGAAATATCAAAGAAATAAGAAGTGTAAGAAGAAAAGAACTTGAAAGAGGGTGGTGAAAACATTACCTCTTCTTCGGGTTCTTCTTTTTGATTTGATCAAAAGGGATCCTTAAGATGGCTTTATAACTAAAGGAAGTCCCTTAGGATTACGTGAGGGAAGTTGAGAGTATATTTAGGCAGGGTTTGGCCGAACCAAAAGGCTTTGAAGGTATGAATTTGAGAGAAGGACAATGCCCTTTTATAAGAGGGGTGAGGGGCACCTTAGAAAAAACTTAAAATATTATTTTATAATAAATTCATATTCGGTTTATAATGGCTAAAAAGTGACTTATTTCGAGTCTAAGGTGGGTATGGGTCGAAATCCACTCAACCAATATATTTTAGACAGGTTTGGGTCACTATATTAACCTTATCATTTATATTTAACTCTTAGTTAAATAGTTTGACATTTACCATGTCTCTTTGTATTTTTATATTATATGGTTAATAAACTTACTATATACATCTAAGAAAACCCCAAGTGGTTCATTAATGATAAAACTATCATTATATAAGTCCTTTAGTTGAACCTTAAATTTTTAGGAATAGAATATCAATTAATAATATAATATTTTTTTAAATACTCATGTATGTCAATTTTGACACTATTTGGTATTTTGTTTTTTCTAAATTTATAACAGCATTATTACTTCGAAACTAATTCATTTAATCAACCCTAACATGTCATATTAACCTATAAAATTATTGTAATTTATTAAAAGTCTCAAATTATATTTATTTGGGTATTTATAATATTAATTATTTTAATATTTCATTAATTAGGTAATTAATGCATCACCATTGTGTCATAAATAAATTAAATTATTTAATGTCTAAAAATTATAAATAAAATACCATTATTTATAAAATATTTTTATCTTTATAATGAATATTTATAATTGAATTTATATTTTGTATAATCCTATATTAAAAATATTTTAGTTATTAAACTTTGATTTTAACTCTTTTAACTCTTCTTTGAATTAAATAATAATAAATGTCCTAATCTAATCCAAGTGGACCAAATAGGTTTATATTTTATTACTAAGGTTTTTTTGGTCGAATTATACTCATCCAATAGAATTAGGACATGTGTTAGGGTAATAATAATATCATTTTTACCCTTAATTACCCTATTTACTTTTAACCGTGGTAAATAAAAGTAAAAAGTTACTATTCACCAAAAATATTTTTTATCTTATTGAACCAAATTTTACTACTTGATATTAACCGTGTCTCTCGGATTTTCTAAATTCCACTCACATAAGTAGTAAAATTAAGTTTTATGTGAATTTGTAAATTCTCCTAGGAGATGAGTAAAAGACGGTGAAAAGTTCAATAAATTTTTTATATATCTAAAATTATTATAAACTGACTCCAATGAATTACATTGAACTTATATAGGTATTATGTATCTATTTTTACCTAAAATAAATTTAAATAAAATAAATAATTATATAAATAAAAATTCCGTTTTAAACTATAACTCAGTGTTTTTCACTATTCAACAAAAATTGAAAGTTTTCAGAAAAATACAAAAAATTCACCCTAAGATAATTTCGATATTCCGAATCCAAAAATGAAGTCCATTTGGAAAGATAAAATTTATAAAATTTCAAAAAGTGGGTATTACTATTCATAACGGCTAGTTTGATTGGTTGTGGTGTGTGTTAGAACTCGAAGTTGCGTACAACACACACTACTGTATTATTCAAAGAGAAGCGTACAACAGAAGCTTGGGGTATTACATTCTCCCCTCCTTTAAATTATTTCGTCCTCAAAATTTCTAGAATATTACTGCATAAAAAGAATCAGGTGGTTTTTCATCATAAGTTCCTCAGGTTCCCACGTTGCCTCTTCCATCTTATGGTTTCTCCATAGAACTTTTACCAGACGAGTCGTCCGGTTTCTCAACACTTGTTCTCTGGTATCAAGAATCCTGACGGGCTCATCACACTAAGATAGATCGGGTTTCAGTTCTACTTCCTCATAGGTGAGTACATGCATTGGGTCAGGCATGTATTTTCTCAATAGTGATACATAGAACACATCGTGAACTTTGGAGAGACTTGGCGGCATTGCCAAATGGTAAGCTACAACCCCAATTTATTCTAGAATTTCGAATGGTCCGATGAACCTGAGACTCAATTTACCTTTCTTACCAAAACTTATAACTCCCTTCCATGGAGATACCTTCAAGAAAACATGATCTCATACCTGAAATTCCAAATCCTTCCTTCGATTATCAGCATATCTCTTCTGCCTACTTTGAGATGCTTTGATGTGGTTTTGGATTACCTTCACCTTTTACATCGTTTCCTCCACCAGTTCTGGGCCTACGAGTTTTCTTTCACCAACGTCATCCTAACATGTTGGTGTGCGACATCTCTTTCCATATAACGCTTCATATGGTGCCATCCGAATACTTGAATGGAAGCTATTGTTATAGGAAAAATACACCAAAGATAAATATTGATCCCACATACCCTGAAAGTCAAGTGAGCAAGATCTCAACATGTCTTCTAAGGTTTGAATAGTCCGTTCTGATTGTCCATCAGTTTGGGGGTGGTAAGAAGTGCTCAAACTAAGCTCAGTATCCAGGTCTTTCTGAAGACTTTTCCATAATCTTGCTGTAAAACGTGGATCACGATCAGAAACAATCGATAGGGGTACTCTATGAAATCTTACAACTTTATTAATATACAGTCTTTCTAAACGTTCAAGTGGTAAATCTTATCTTATAGCAAGAAAATGTGCTGACTTAGTAAGACGATCAACAATGACCCATATTGCATCGTTCCTTCTAGAAGTCTTTTGTAGTCCCATGAAAAATTCCATCGCAATATTATCCCATTTCCACTCAGGTGTGGGAAGAGGTTGCATGACTACTCTAGGATGTTGCCTTCTAGCTTTCACTTGTTAACAAACCATACATCTTGACACAAAATCAGCAGTCTCCCTCTTCCTGTTGTCCCACCAAAAATGTTCGTTCAAATATCTATACATCTTGGTGCTCCCAGGTTGTATAGAGAAATTGGAACTATGAGCATCATCCAAAAATTCCCTTTTTAGATCAGGTATATTTGGAACACAAAGTCTCTTCCCAAATTTCAAAATTCCATCTTCATATACAAAGTCACTCAATCTCCCATCATTCACAGCTTTAATCTTCTTTTGAAACTCTTTATCATCATTCTGAAAACTCTTTATCCTTTCTAGTAAATATGGTTTGGCAACCATTTGAAAAAGTATTGATGTTTCACCTTAAATGGTGATTCCCATATCCATCTTTACTAGATCCATGAAAATAGGATCCCTCTCAACTCTCATCTTGTTCAAAACTCCATGATATTTTCTACTCAAAGCATCTGAAACCTTATTTTCCTTCCCCGGGTGGTAGTGTATCGTGCAATAATAACCCTTGAGTAGTTCAAGCCATCTCCTTTGCCTCATGTTGAGTTCTTTCTGTGAGAAAATATACTTCAAACTCTTGTGATCAGTGTAAATCTCACATTTCTCACCATAGAGATAGTGTCTCCAAATATTAAAAGAAAAGATTATAGCTGCTAACTCAAGATCACGAGTAGGATAGTTTTTCTCATTAATTTTTAGCTGTCATGATACATAGGCAATAACCCTATCATTATGCATAAGGACACAACCAAGTCCTTTCTTCGATGCATCACTATAAATAACAAACCCATCATTCCCCGATGGTAGAGTCAATATAGAATCATTGAATAATATTTTCTTCAGTTCTTCGAAACATTCTTCACACTCTTTTGTCCAAACAAATTTAACACCTTTACGTGTGAGACTTTTTAATGGGTTGGCCAACCGGACAAAATTCTAGATGAGACGTCGATAATAACCTGCTAAACCAATAAAACTGTGTACCTCAGTTATACTCATCAGTGCCGGCCATTCTTGGATTTCTCTTATCTTAGAAGGATCAAAAGATATTCTATCCTTAGAGAAAATATGGCCAAGAAAAGAAATATCCTGAATCCAGAATTCACACTTGCTAAAATTCCCATATAATTCACATCTTCTCAGAGTCTTCAATATAATGCGTAAGTGATTTTCATGATCTTCCTAGCCGTTGGAGTATAACAAGATATCATCAATAAATACTACTACAAAGTCATCAAGATATTCTTTGAAAACTCTATTCATTAGATCCATGAAAATAGAGGGTGCATTAGTCAGCCCAAAAGGCATTATTGTAAACTTGTAATGCCCGTACCTGGTTCGAAATGCTGTCTTCGGAATGTCTTCCTTCTTCACACACAACTAATGATATACAAATCAAAGGTTAATCTTTGAAAAGTATTTATCTCCATGCAGTTGGTCAAATAAATCATCAATGCGAGGTAGGGGATAATTGTTCTTTATTGTTATAGCATTGATCTCCCTGTAGTTGATACATAACCTCATAGATCCATCTTTCTTCTTAACAAAAAGGACATAGGCTCCCCATGGAGAAACACTAGGAAGAATAAATCCCTTATTACTCAATTCATATAGTTGTTTCTTTAGTTCCACTAATTCTATAGTGGTCATTCTATAAGGGGTCTTCGATATGGGCCTTGAACCAGGAATTAAATCAATGGAAAACTCAATTTCTCGTTCTGAAGCATGTCTAGGTAAATCATCTGGAAACACATCTACATATTCTTTCGCAATAGGTACATCCTCTATTTGAACATTCCTTTACTCACCCAAAATTATTTAATTCTCTTCCTCCACGATAAATGAATTTAGTTGAGCTACTGGGGGTGGATCTAGATAAGAATCAGGTGGTGACGATTCTTCTCTAAAGATAAGGTGTTCTTTATCATCATCATCAAAAATCGTAATCTCCTTCTTCTTACAATAAATCTTCACATCATGGTCCAAAATCCAATCCATATTGAGGATTATATCAAATTCAATCATGGGTATGATGATGAGATCATCATATAAAGAACATTTATATGCTCTAATAGGAACTGATTCACATAACTTTGTAGCAATGATACTTCCCTTAGGAGTTTTGACTGACAACTCCCTTGTTAAATTAAATTGCAAATATCTAATTTTCTTAGAAAACTGGGAAGATATGAAACAATGCGATGATACAGAATCAAATAAATCATTTTCTAAACTTGAGGAAACCATTAAATTACCTTCCACCACGTCTTTTAGAGCTTCTACATCAGCAGTAGTGATAGCATAAACTTGGCCTTGATCCCTTGGACTTTTCTGAGGTAAGTTCCCCTGACAATTAGGAAATTCATTTTCATAATGTCCCATCTCCCTGCAGTTGTAGCATTGAACATTGGTAGCGTCTTTCTTTCCCTTACAATCACCAGCTAGATGGCCTTTCAGTCCACATTTGTAGCATACTCCTTTTCCTTTTAGACAGGCACCATGGTGCTTCCTTCCACAATTATCACAGGGAGGAAACTCAATTCTTCCCTTCTTCCCTGTTTCCTTATTTCCTTTCCTAGAGTGTTCAGCAGATCTCTTATTCTCTTACTTTGATTTAAAGTCATAAGACTTAGAGAATTCCTTTTCTGTCTTGAAAGTACACAAGACAATATCTTCGTATGATGAGAAGGATTGTGATACTAATGCTCGATGGAGAAATGGTTTTAACCCATCAAATAAATTATCAATCTTACTTATTAGGTTACGTATATAATCTTTTGCATGCCTCGCTAACCTTGTAAAGTTAGCTTCATACTTTGCGACGTTCTCATCCTCCTTTTGCCTCAAACTTAGAAATTGTCTTTCCATATCTGCTCGATGATCATGAGGAAAGTATTTTTCTAAGAAAATTTCTTTAAAATCCCTCCATTCCATATTTTATACTTCATCATCTTCCTTAGTGTTTTGAATCAATGACCACCATTGATCAGTATCTCCAGTGAGACGGTAAACTGCCATGAAAACTTTTTCCCTTTCACTACTTCCCAAGGCGTGGAATATTTTTTATAAGGAATTTATCCTTTGTTAATATACTAGTGGATTTTTACCCCCATTTAATGTTGGTGGTTTTTGCTTCATGAAGCGATCTAACATTGATCCTCCACGCTACAGATCAGGGTGCTCCATATGGGTAAGGTTATTATTCATAACCTGAGTGAGTTGTCCCAGTATGGTGATAAGCTGATCAGCACTGGTTGTATCACCAGCTCCACTATAATTATCTTGAGCAGGAGGGAAATCCATACAAGGAGTGCGTGCATTGATACAGTTTCCATTCCTTCCAATAGGATCCATTTCTAAACAATGGCATAAACTAGATTAGTTTATGAATCAAAATATATAATTCCAAACTTCTAAAACACTTAACATAAATTGAACAGTTTATGGATATAATCCATAATCATAAAAATGTTTTCTTTGAGGAAGTATATACTCATAAATCCTTCATAATGGTTTGTAAAGAAAATGATAATTATCCTAAGCATATCCCCTGGGAGTGTCGTAACCAAGAGTGCAACAAGTCCCATTATCGTGCACCAATTCCTGTTCGAGTCTAGCTCAAAGCGGTGTTTTCTGGTTTTACCCCTAGGTACATCTGTGCTAGAGCCGCCTCTACCTGCTCGTATCCATACAGGTATGTATTTCTCAGAAAACTCACAAAATCTCTACAATACTAAAATTCTAGGAAGTTTTTCTATACTAATCCTCAAAGTCTATCTTAGGGTTATGTGCTCTAATCATAGTTTATCTAAATCTACCTTCCAAGGTTTGTACTAAACTTCCTCTGATACCAACTGTAATGCCCCGACCCCAGTTACCCAGAGTCGGTGCATTATTACATAACATTGACATGATCACAATTAAATCAAGTCTCGAAAGACCGATCAATTTAGTATTATTGGAAACAATATTCATACATAAGTTTAACTTTAAAACTTGAAATGAAATACAACATGAATTTATTCCATTGGAAACATCCAAGCCTCCTAAATAATTCATGAAATTCACTCATAACTAACTTCTTAATATCCTGGGAAAATGAAACATAAGAAAGAGGTGAGCTCAAATGCTAAGTAAGGGTAATCAATACAACGAAAGATAACATAAATATTAAGCATGGTGAATAATTAAAACCACATGCCTTTACCAATAATAAACATGAATACTTTTATGGCAGGAATATGTGTTGAGTAAATAATTCCATAATAAAACATAAACATTGGTATTATACTAGTATAATGACCACATTAACCATCAATATTATTTTCATAATGAGGAAATGTATAATGCTGGACATTCTGAAACATTTTTCCAAGGCCTCAGCCAAGACGTCTAAAAATGATTAAGGCCTCGGCCAAAACCATATATCAAATTGGGAAAGGGCCTTGACCAATTCCACATCTAGTTGTCTCATGAGACCTACCGATTCATCGAGGAGCTATAGCGGGCTCCACTCGTCACTTACTAAGTCTAATACATTCATCATATGAAAATGTTTAAACATATCATAAATATTCGCATTAAAACTAGCATACGAAATGTCAATACTTTAACCATAAACTATGAATGGTATAAAAATATCACATCCATAGTCAAACATATCACAAAAAATTCAATACAATATGGAAATTTTGTATCATAATAAATCAACTTCAAATAAACTTAAAATCCATCAAAGGATTTTGACATAGATGAAATCAAAACTATTTGAGAGAAATATCTTTTTTTTGAAATCATTGAAAAGTCACACAATTATACAATAAAACATTTACTTTGAAAATATATTTATAAGATTTTAAGGGAATCTTTCAAGATTTTATAATGGCATAAAATAGCCTCACCTGCCGTATAAGTTAAAAAAAACATTCCTACCTTAATTCTGTCGAAAAGGTTAAAAAAGACCTTGTTTGGAAAATGACAGAAAGATTCCTTTATAAAATTCTTATAAAAATTCAAACAAGGGTATAAATGACTTTAACCCATAGTCTATAAAATATTAATAATGATTTGAAATACATTTTTAACAAACATGGATGTGGATTATAAAGAGGTCCCAGTAGATACTTACGTAAAAACAACCCCGGATAATAAAGAGATTATGAAATTAACCCTTACCTTGTACTTTTCTTTGGTTGAGGGTAGGTTAACCACCTTTATAATAGTTAAATAATTGTTATTAAATTATAAAATAATTATATACATTAATATGATATCATATATGACCTTTTAACATTGCTTCGTTAATAATATCTTAGTATTATCGTTGTTTTGGGTGTTAACTTACTCGTTTTATTTTATATGTTTTGTTACATAAGCCATGTTTGTTATGGATAGGTTGTATCTTATTCATATCCAGGATGATATAAAGTCCTTAAACATTATTTTATATTATTTTTAATCATCAAATGAAAATTAGTCTTGAATGGATATGATGGGTAATGAATCTTATCGCGTTCGTGGAGACGGTAGTCCGTACGTACGCACGAGCAACAATATCATTCTTTTGATATTAAAATAATATATAGTTGGATGGTATATCATATATCCAGAATAATTATCATGTTATATTTATTATTTACATTAATTACATATCATTATTATACCCATCCAAATAATAATGTATTGAATAACAATTATACCACGACGTGGAGATGGCAAGCCGTAAGTACGAACGTATGGTGACATGTCATTAAAAGGATGGGTAGAATACTGAATATGGTTATACCATATTTATAATAACATCAAATTATATATAATATAATGGATTTATTATTTTATAATGGAAATATCAAAGAAAGAAGAAGTGGAAGAAGAAAGGAACTTGAAAGAGGGTGGTGAAAACATTACCTCTTCTTCGGGTTCTTCCTTTTGATTTGATCAAAAGGGATCCTTAAGTTGGATTTATGACTAAAAAAGGCCCTTAAGATGAATTGAGGGAATTTGAGAGTATATTTGGGCAGGGTTTGGTCGAACCAAAAGGATTTCAAGGTATGAATTTGAGAGAAGGGGGAGTGCCCTTTTACAAGATGGGTGATGAGCACCTTAGAAAAAACTTAAAATATTATTTTATAATAAATTCATATTCGGTTTATAATGGCTCCAAAGTGACTTATTTAGAGTCTAAGGTGGGTATGGGTCGAAATACACTCAATCAATAGATTTTAGATAGGTTTGGGTCACTATATTAACCCTATCATTTATATTTAACTCTTAGTTAAATAGTTTGACATTTACCATGCCTCTTTGTATTTCAAGAATGATTTTGATGATGAATTTTGAGAAGAAGAGGCATGAAATGTTTTATGAACTTGAAATGAGATGAATTGTTTTGAAAGGCATGATTTTTGATAAAAACCATTTGATATTGGTATTTTAAATGAAATGGAATGTTTTGAAAATTGAACCTGGGTCTAATTTGAAATTATTGATTGAAATACTATGAGATTGATTGAAAAGAATAATATCCCCATGTATGTTTGATTTTAATTCAAGTAAATGGTATCCTGGATAGTTAGGTGGGAGGAACACATGCTAGGTATTTATTAGATTTACCTAGAAACAAGTTGATGATGAAAACACTAACTAAACTATGATAAGGGAAGGGAGTTCATTATTTGGGATGTTTTCTAATTCCTCCTTGGCTTGAGATATAGGTATATGTGCACACCTGAATCCAAAATTCATTGATATGTGTAAGAATCATTATAATACATAACCCCAAGACTCTTAACCATGGTACCATGATTATAAATTATTTACACTTTACATTTTTTAATAGAAATTATTTATTCATGAATATTTTAATAGAAATGCTTATTCATGTCAATTTTTATGGAGATGAACTTTTGTACCAGTTTTATATAAAATCAATCATTTTAGTGTATTTTATATGAATTGATTATGTAATTATTGGTGGTATCCTACTAAGCTATTATTTCTCACACCCTACTTTTACCTTTGTATTTTTGCAGAGTTTCTTATATAATAGGTGAAGAAAAAGGGAAATCATCACTTGGAGGTGGTGGAGGTTCTTGATTATCAAGATCTTGGGAGTTGGAGGTGACTGGTGGAGCATGTGATCCACTTGTTATATAGAGTTCTTATGAAGAAGTATTTGATGGTTATGTGATGACTTAGGTTGATATACCATTTTTGAGACTTATCCTTGTCTACTTCTATTAATTTTCTCTTGTTGAGTGTTTGGAACACTGACTATTTATGTATTATTTGCGCTATTATCATCTTGTTGAGATATTCTTATGGGAAATCAATGCCTTTGATTTTTTTGATGCTTAGGAACTAGTCACCATCCTTTGGGGATTGGGAGTTCCCTTCGGGCCATGTTAAGATTGATTTGGGTACCATTTTGGCTATTTATGCAGGTTGGTTCATGATAATAAATTTCTAAGTGAAGGTAATATGATAAGAAGAGGCATGCTAAGGAGGATTTATGGTCGATGGGTGAGGAAAAATAGAGGGGTTAGGAATTTACAATTTATAGGGGAAATTTTTTAATTTCAAAATTTTTAAGTCATTGAGAAGACTGCATGATTTGATCGCATAGTTTTCCAAATTGTGTGCCAATCATATGATTACCATTGTATAAGGAACCTCACCCATATGGATGGACTGTATATTTTTATAATACATGCACCAACCATGTGAAAAACTCTATAAAAAACCATAGTTTTTTCATGGTTTTCCCCATCCCCACACACATTTTTTAGAACTGTGCTCTAGGCCATCCTTCATCACATGGTTAGGTTGCACATTTAGCTCTAGCAGTGCACTAACCGTATTACCTAGTATGAATATCCCATTTTCAAAACTTTAGGACCCCAAATATTGAAACATCCTCAGAAAAAATCCAACTCCCTGGGAACACTTCAATGACACACTAAAGAAATAGGAAAATAAGATTTGTACAAAATTAAATAGATCTATACCTCAGGAAAGAATAGGGTTTTATAATATCCACTTGAAAGATTTCTATTTCTTACTTAAGTTTTTTAATGTTCATAGATGTGAAATTGAATCAGGCATATCAAAATAAAACAACATCTACAAATAAAATATACAAAATACCTTATATTATTAACATATTAAGTAATAATGTTTAATTTAATCATATATGAATACATAAATAGGATATTACCTTTATCTGAGCATCGAAAAACTCAATCTTCCATGATAATGGAATATGTCTCTAATCTGAATAATTAATTGGTAGGTATGTCACCTCACAAGCTACATGGACTAGGATCTGAATATAAATTACCGCTACATCCTCAATGTGTACCACATAGTCATCAAAATAGAAAACTAACATTAAGTCATTGAAATTCCAAACATATTGAATATTGATGTTTGATTCTATTATATTATTATTTTTATCAATTTAACACATGAATTAAAAAATTAATATAAATATTCAAGAAACTGATCTTATCCCATGAAAATACATACCTATGATTGTGATGTGCTAGTGACATATCAATGGTAACTGGGTGTCATTCCAACTGCTAGACATATGCATCATAAGTGATCTTCCTGATTCCCTAAAAACCTCTAAAAAAGGAAACCTATGAATGTAAGTATAATAATTTATGATGAAATAATACCAAAATAAATATGCAAGATATGTGATGAAGAGTACTTGGTGTCATAGGGGTATAATAAGAATCATGCGATGTAGATAGGGTCATGATTGTAAACCTTTCCAAGGATAAAATACCTATAAAAATATCAAAAAAAAATAACTCAAATAAATATTCAATTCTTTTAAATATCATTATGTTTAAATTATGTGATAAAGTGTACCAAAAAAAGTATGTGAGGTATGTGATGAAGAATCAGTTGTGACCTTAAACCTATTAGAGTGTGAAAAACATGTAAAAATATCAAAAAAATTAACTAACTCAATTAACCATGAGATTCAATTACAAATCATTACATGTATATTTATTCGATTATATAGTTAGGGGTATAGCTGAGTGGTAAACCCTTGTAATTATGTATCGAGATACCAGAGTCCAAAACTGGGTAAGGTTAATATTGAGTTACTATATGTAAAGACCCAAACCCTAGTAGCCTAGAGTCAGTGGTTACTTTATTACACTGGAATATGAGACAAGGAATCAAATCCTGAAGGACTGAATAGTTTAGTACTCTTGGTAAACTATACACATAAATGATTCCCATATTAAATTTGAAAACAAAAATTACAAAATATTTTTTTGAGAATAAAATTATACCCTCTAACATATCCTTTCATAACAATCATAGTACATTTCATAGATTCCTGGGGAAATGAAAACAAACAAGGGTGAGCTCAAATGATCAGTAAAGGCTAAGTAAAATAGAATCTATCATAAATAAATAAGCACAATAAATATGATAAGGTAAATAGAATAAATACTTGTCATTTAATCAATAACTTGAGCATAGTATGGTTGGAATAAATGATTATCAAATAATTCCATATAAATAATAACATGAGCATGAAACTTAACCATGAAAATTCTAACTAATAGAATAATCACAAGAAATATAAATAACTTAATTCATAATTATGAAATGAATAATTATGGGAATATGAAACATAATTTCATGGATTCATGCCAAGACATCTAATACTGTCTAGGCTTTGTGCTGATATCTAATACCATCGAGGCTTTATGTAGACATATAATAAATGGGTAAGGCTTTGGCCAAAACAATATATAGTTTATCTCACAAGACCTAATAATTCATAGAGGGGTTATAGAGGTCACCATCCTTTACTTACTAAGTCTAATTCATTCCTCATATGGATAAATAATACAACTGAATCAATATGTCTTAACAAAATCAATAACTGTCTGTTTTGGAAGAACTAGTCATACAAAATATCAATACTTTTCCCAGTTAAAATGATCATAAACCATCCAAAGAAATATGATGAATGGTATCATTAGAGTAAATCCTAAACATATGATTAAAAAAGTATTTTGACATATATTAAAATACTTTAAATATATTTATGAATATTTCTTTAGAAAAAAATTCCCTTTTTTTTACTTTGGAAATAATTTTTAAAATCTAAAAAATGAGCACGTAATAAAGATTATTTTTGAAACGAAACTTCTAAAATTTTAAATTAAGCTTCAAATAATTAAGTCTTAATGATGGTAGGAAATTAAATTCATTCCTTATAAGTTAAAAAACATTCCCTTCATACTTTTTTGAGAAATTTTATAAAGTACCTTTCTTGGAAAACGACAGGAAGATTCATTTTAAACTATTTTTTAAAAATTCAAAAAGGGGTAAAAATGACTTCAAAAAATAATTAGAGAATATTAAAAAAAATTGATTTTTTTTTAGAAAAAATGTTCATTGAATATAAATATTCCTCAACCACAACTTGAAAATAAAAAATCTCGAATAATGATGAGATGGTGAAATAAACCATTACCACTTGGGTTTCTTTTGAATCATAAGCGCCATGAAAGAAATAAAATCAAATAAAAATTTAAATATCATGAATATAAATATATTAATTATATAAAATATCAAAAGGTTCAGTATATAAACTACATAAATGAATTATTGGTGAATATGACATATCTCTCACGAAAGTAAAAGTGATATGAGAAACCCTCACCACTTTGTAATCAGTTGAATCGCATGCCCCACGAATGAAATGAATGAATAAAATTTAAAAAAAAAAATTAAATATCATTATAATAAATAAAGTCATGATATAACACGTCAAAGTGGTGTTATACACACCTTATATATGAATATAGGTTCAAAAAATCAAAATATGCATCAACGAAAGAAAATTAAGACGAAGTCCCTTACCTCAGGTTCGATTTCCTTTATACATGTTTGAAGCTTATGTATAATAAATATATATTTATTATATATATATTATATATCCATAATAATACATATCATACCATATGTTATTTACTTATATAATCTTATCACATGTTTATTATCATTTCATTGTTAAAATCACTATTTTGAGTGACAACAACTTCGTTTTTCATGTATGTTTTGATTCAGAAGCTCCAATACTTATACTTTTATCATAGTTCCATCATATAAATAATATTATTTATGGTGTAAATATATATATATATATATATATATATTTAGAGTTATACATGAATATAGTGATAGAAAAATGAATTACAACATTCATGGAGACGGTAGGTCATACGTACGCATGAACGCTATTTTCATTTTTTGATGGATGGAACAAAAGATTGGTAAATAATAATTAACCTTTAAAAAATAATTATTATGTAATATATATAATATATTAATTATTTCCATATTTATAACCATACAAGTAAATAGGTGATGAAAAACAAATTACACCGCTACCCGGAGACAGTAAGCCGTATGTACACACGTGCGATGTTTTAATTTTTATAAGATGGATAAAAGGTGGAATATGGTTGTATAATAATCACAATAACACATAAGTATATATATGATACCATATTTATTAAATTATTATGGGAAAACCATATTAATAGAAATTAAAAGAAGAAATAAACTTAAAAGAGTTGGTAAAGACGATTTACCTCTTCTTCGGCGAATTTGCTTTATATCTCCTCTTAAGGGATATAGGGTTGGCATTTTGGAAGGCAAAAAACCTATAGAACTTGGAAAATTATTTTTTGAAGATAAATTGGTATTTTTTTATATATATGTCTCAAATTGGTTTTAATAATTGAAGGAAGGGGTGCCCTTTTATAATTGAGGTAAGGGGCACTTTTGGATTTTCTCAAAATATTAAAATATAATAAGATCATTCTAATAGAAATGCTTAAAAATAACATATAAATGAATAAGGTATAAATTTATAGACCATATATTATCACCTTTATGATTATTTAATATTTTTATGATTTTAAATAATTTAATAAAAATACTATATTTATTAAATATCATTATTGTCAATTTTGACACTATCCATTACTTTGACTTTAATAATATCAATAAAAAATGATAACTTCAAACAAAATATTTTAATAAATCAATAGTATGTCATATTAATCTATAAAATTCATTCATGACATTAATTAATTAAAATTATATTACTGTTAATATTTTCAATATCATTTATTTGATTTTCCATTAATTGAATAATTACTACATCAACGTTGTGTAAGCATTTAAGGTGATTATTTTTTTACTAAAAATTAAGAATAAATTACCATGATATAGATAAATATTTTATATTTAAAAATATTATTTATAGTTAAACATATCATCTGGATAACACTATATTAAAAATATTTTAGTTATTAAAAACATGAATGTGACATCTTTGACTTTTCTTTAAATAAAATATTATAAAGGTCATAATCTCATAAAAATGGACATAAATGGTCAAATAATAGAAAAATAAATAATTATATATTAAAATTACACATAAAATATTTTTTTTCAAGTGTTCGGTTCATTTATAGTATTTATCATATTTGTTTACCCTTAATTACCCGATTTACCCTTTACCATGGTAATAAAAATTACTATGGTTACTATTCATTATGAAAAAAGGGAACCATTTAATAAATTTTGACCTAATGATTCAAAATATGGAATAATTTTTTTAAAATAAAAAACATAGAAGTTGTAAAATGGAATTTAAAATTAAATCGGTAAAATGCAATGAAAGACAATTTTCTTAAACATGCATTTTTAAGACAAAAAAATGTACTTATACAAAAATTAGTTATAAGGATGATTAAAATGTAATTAATTAGATTATATCTAACTAAATATTACCTATTTTACTTTGAGATCAAATTTAAATCATCAAGGGACTTTTTAATATAATTTAATTTATAGTTTTATAAAAATTGATATTTTCACTATTCATTGGAAAATCAATATTTTCATTAAAATTACCAAAAATTCATCCTAAGATAATTTTAATATGATAATTTTAAAAATTAATTTAATTTTATCAAATAAATTTTCTAAAATTGAATAAATTATATTTATTTTCTCATAGAATGCAATAAAAATCACTTTTTGAAGAAAACATATATTTGAAAAATAAAATAACTTTACTAAAAATTACATGTTTATTTCATAAGAATAAATAATTTTTTATTGAATATTAAATTCATATATATTTCATAATATAGTTAATCCTATTCACACCCACCAATTTAATGACGAGTTTATAACGATCATGTTGAAATAATAATATTTAATAGTATGTCACAATTCATTTAAGCTTGGTGTTTCATGCACCGCAAGCTATAAATTAAATTTTATATATTATAAAATATTAGGTTGTTAAATTCTCTCCACCTTTAATAAATTACATCCTCATAGTTTGAAATTTTCCTTTAAAAATCAAAGGTTGATATTTTAAAATTCTTTTCTAGGAAACCCCAATCGTAAAAAAGGGTTAATAAAACGTCCTCTTAATAGGGGAATAAAAATGTGAAGGTCACAAAAAACTAGGATTCCGTAAAGAAGAACATTAATGGGAAGTGAAAATATAGAAAAGGAAGAGAAATATAACTATCAAGAACTGATGGAGAGTGATAAAAAATAAAATCATGATAAAGTTAACCATTACAAAGATATAAATCCATGATGAGTTAAAATGTCATTGATTTCTTGGTAATAAAATAAACAGATAATATTTTCTTTAAAGTGCCTTTTCCTAAAATCAAGGGACTATTTTACTATCCAGATAATATACCCTAGAAAATAAACTTACTTGATTTATTCCATGTCATTAGCACAATCCCATACTTTGGTTGTGCATCGATCTATGTCTAATTCATTTATTACACCAAGATATGGATATTCAAGGTGAAGTTTTATTCCTAAAGAAATTTGAACGAATCATAAGATCCATAAGTCATTTCTTTGGACTTTAAATATATACTGAAACCAAAATGGTTATAACAAATTATCCAATATGATAAATATTACTTTAACCTCAAATAATAATATTCAAAGTTTAACTCAATCCATTCCATAAGTATTTATCCTTAAGAATCTTCCAACATTTTACTGATCATATTCAAAATACAAAAAATTTATCAAAAATTTATCCCTAGACAATATAAAATAAGTTCATAATGTTACATTACAAACATGTAAATACTTTGATCACATATTATCCTAAAACATGATAATAACTTGAATCACCATAATTCCACAATAAAATAATATATTCTTAGAAAAAAAATTCAACATTTATTCCTAAAATTTACCTTAATTATATATGTTTCCAAAAATAGTGAACATATTCAAACATAAATCATTTAACACCAAATCAATTTAAAATCCCATGGTTATCTATATGAAAAAACATATGTTCCCAAAATGAACTTATCATTTATTTATCATATCATTAAAATAAAGAAAAACTATGTCATAATAACCAAGACATCACGTAGGAAAATGGTAGGCGATGGACCCTTGTCACTCTTCGGTTGTGGGTTCAAACCTTGTGGCCTTATTGGATGTGATGGGTTGTCACTCGACCTATGGGCTATCCTTTTTCTAAAACTATATTAATATAATCCTTACAAAATTCTCAAAAAATGTGACAAACATCCTAAAAAATAGCCTTAATATATTCAAAATTAAAGAAATTTTTTAACCTCAAAGGTTATATCATGCACATAAGCCTTAGCCCAGTTGATGAGGACTCTTCAAGTGCATCCACGAGACCTAGGTTTGAATTTGGGAAGAGGTATATTTTTGGGCACCTATAGCAGGTACTGTAGAAGGTACTGTTTGGTACTGTAGTAGCAAGAACTATTCATTTTCAGGCCACCAATTTGGGCCTGGAGTCCTTAAGGCCTTCGGGCCACCTTAAGGCTATCAGGGCACCTCAAGGCCTTCAGACCACCTGTGCAGATGCAAACCAGAAAAATTCTACAAGGAACAAGATTTAGAGAAGGATTCAGAGTAGGCACATTCACCAGAGTAGAGCTATGGGATTTGGAAGAATGAGAGGGTATGTCACTTGTCATCGGTACCAGGCCTATGCATCCTTGCACATGACAGCTATCCGAACAACCATGAAAAGGTAGAGAGATGATCACGATGCAGATGTTAGGGAGGGACAGTTTCAAGTAGTCATAGTCTGGGATGTATTCCTTTAAGACCTTTGGGTACTGTAATGTCACGAAGCCTAGAAGCAATGTAATGTTAGGGTTGTCCTTTAACCCTTAAAACGGGGATCATAAAAAATAAATAAAAATGAAGGCCTTCGGTCCAGTTAGGAAAATTTTATCTCATATGTTTCATTTTGCATTTCCAAAAATATAATAATCCATAATTACCTTAAAATCAAAGATCATATAAACCCTAAAGGTTATACTTACCTTTAAACTTATGTACATAAAATGTAAAGGAATTATTCATTAAATAACATTTTCACTAAAACAAACACTAAACCAATGGGTTGTATTACCACAAATGTCTCCCAAAATATCCTCAATCTTGATAAATCCCATAACATAAAATCTCAAAAGCACGTTTAATAATTTAAAATTATGATCGACATTAAACTCATAAACCCATGATGATGTCTATAAATATCAAGTTAATGTAAACATATATGCTTCTGAAATCAACACAATTCCTTATATGTTTCATGATTATTATAACCATAATACAATTGGGGAAATACTTCTTC
Organism: Viscum album; assembly: GCA_963277665.1. Taxonomy (NCBI): domain Eukaryota; kingdom Viridiplantae; phylum Streptophyta; class Magnoliopsida; order Santalales; family Viscaceae; genus Viscum; species Viscum album. The sequence goes on along the minus strand of OY728145.1, from coordinate 879,194,336 downwards.
AACACATTTTCAATCACATTCAATTTTAAACCAGTTCCTTCTAGTTCCTAACATTGACTAAAACCAAAATGTAAAGTGTAAGTATAAAACTACAATAATCAGATTGAGATATCAAATAATCATGAAATATTATTAAAATTATGTCTACATCATGACACATTATTCTCAATCTACGATTCCTTAGGTTTAACCTAGGTTATCTATGGTCATTACCAAATCTATAGAATGTTACCCTATACTTATACTTATCCTCAAAGTCAGTCATAGAGTTATATTCCATAATATATGGTTTCATAAATCTAGTTTCCAAGGTTTCTACTAAACTTACTATGATACCAACTATAAATAACCTGACCCTAGTAGCCCAGAGTTAGTGTTTACTTTATTACATTGGCATAAGATACAAAAAATTACATCTTAAAGGACTGAATAGTTTATTAGTCTTAGTAAACTAGATACATACATGATTCTCATATTACATTTGAAAACAAAAATAACAACATAATTTTTTTTCAAGAATAAAATTATTCCCTCCAGATTATCCTTGCGTAAAAATCATAGTACACTTCATGGATTCTTGGGGAAATGAAACAAAATAAGGGTGAGATCAAATTCTCAGTAAAGGTTAAACACAATGGAATCTATCATAAATCAATAAGCATAATCAATATAGAAAGTTAAATAATGTAAAAACATTTCATTTAATCAATAACTTGAGCATAATATGGAAATAATAAATAGTGATAAAATAATTCCATATAATAATCACATGAGAATAAAACTTAACCATGGATATTCTAACTAATCGAATAATCACAGGGAATATAAATAACTGAATTCATAATGATGGAATGTATAATGATGGACATATGAAACAAACTATTGAGGCTTTGTTCCAAGACATATAATATCATTGAGGATTTGTGATGAAATCTAATACTATTGAGTATTTGTGCCAACATCTAATACCATTGATGATTTATGCTAATATCAAATAAATGGGTAAGGCCTCGACCAAAACCATATCTAATTTGTATAATGAGACCTACTGATGCATCAAGGGGCTATAGTGGGACCCGACTATAACTTACTAAGTCCAATGAATTCCTCATATGGATAAATAATATAATTGAATAAAAAATCTTTAATAAAATCAATAACTATTCATATTGGAAGAACTAGTCATACTGAATATAAATATTTTTCCCAGTCAAATTGATCATAAACCATATAAATAAATATGATGAATTGAATCATTATGGTACATCCTCAACATAAGATTCAACAAATGATGTTAACATAGATAAAAAACTTTAAATATATTATTAAATAATGGAATCATGATGGAGATAAATTCTATTCATACCATATAAGTTAAAAAACATTCCTTTCACATTTTTGTAAGAAAATTCACAAAGTACCTTTTTTGGAAAATGATAGGAAGATTCCTTTTAATTTTTTTTATAAAAAGTAAAAAAGGTATAAAAATGAATTTAAAAAATCATTGTATAATAGTAAAAAAAAATTGAAAACCGGTTTTGGAAAACATGGGCATGGAAGAGAAATATTTCTCAGTTGAGTCGTAAAAATAAACAATCCTGAATAATGATGTGATGGTGAAATAAACCCATACCAATTGGGTTTATTCTGAATCATAATCCCTATAAAAGAAATAATTTCAAATAAATATTTAAATACCATTAATATAAATATATTAATGATATAAAATATCAAAAGGGGAAATATATACACCACACAAAGGAATAATTGGTGAATATGACATATGTATCATGGAAGTAAAAGCGAGGCGAGAGACCCCAACAACTTTGTAATCAGTTGAATCATATTCCCCATGAATGAATAACATTAAAAAAACTTTAAATATCATTATAATAAATAAATTCATGATATAACATGTCAAATGGGTGTTATATACACCTCATATAAGAATATAGGTGCACAACATCAAAATATGACTCAACAAAAGAAAATTGAGATGAAATCTTGTAACTCAAGTTTGACTTACTTTGTACATGTTTGAACCTAATATATAATAAATATATATTTATTATAAATATATTATATAAAAATTCTCATATATACCATACCAAATATTATTTACTTATAATATTTTATCACTCATTTATTATCAATTCATTATTAAAATCATTGTTACGGGTAGTAACTGCTTTGTTTTTCATTTATTTTTTGATTCAGTAGTTTTGATAATTATACATTTATCATAGTTACATAATCTCCAGAATATTATTTATGATTTAAATATAATATATATTAAATATATAGGTATTTAGATCCATCCAAAAAGATAAATATAGAAAAATGAATTACACTGTTCATGGAGACGGTATGCCGTACGTACACATGAATATTGTTTTCATATTTTGATGGATGGAACAAAAGAATGGTAAAGAATAATTAAACCTAAAATAATAATTATTATGTAATATATATCATATATATTTATTATTTCTATATTTATAACAATCCAATTAAAGTGGTGATGAAAAATGAATTACACCGCTACGTGGAGATGGTATGACGTGCGTACACACCTGCAATGTTTTCATTTTTTATAAGATGTATAAAAGGTGTAATATATTTGTATCATAATAATAATAACATATAAATATTTATATGATAGTATTTTATTAAATTATCATGAAAACAACATATTAAGAGTAAGTAGAAGAATAAATAAACTTGAAAGAGTTGGTAAAGACGATTACATCTTCTTCGACGAACTTCCTTTAGATATCTTCTTAAGGGATCTAGGGTTGGTATTTTGGAAAGAAAAAAACCTCTAAAACTTGGATAAGGATTTTTAGAAGATAAATTGGCAGATTTTTGTTGAGATATATGGCTAGAATTGGTGTTAATAAGTGAAGGAAGGGGTTCCCTTTTATAATTGAGGTGAGGGGCACTTTTGGAATTTCTCAAAATATTAAAATATAATAAGACTATTCTAGATTCAAATGATTCTAAATGAACTATAAATGAATAGGGTATAAATTTTTAGACCATATCCTACCCAATTTGTGATTATTTAATATTATTATGATTTTTAAATATTTTAATAAAAATATTATATTCATGAAATATCATTATTTTTAGTTTTAAAACTATTCATTACTTTGACTTTAATAATATCAATATAACAGGATAAATTTGAACTAAAAATTTTAATACATACATAATATGTCATATTATTCTATAAAATTATTTTATTACCTCAAATGATTCAAATTATATTAATTTTAATATTTTCAATATCATTTATTTATGTTTTCTATTAATTGAATAATTATTGCATCAGTGTTGTGTAAACATTTAAGGTAATTATTTATTCACTATAAATTAAAAATAAATTACCATTATGTATATAAATATTTTATATTTCAAAATACTATTTATAGTTAAAAATATCATCTGGATAACCCCATATTAAAAATGTTATAGTTATTAAAAACATGAATGTGACATCTTTGACTTTTTTAAATAAAATATTATAAAGGTCATAATCTCATAAAAATGGACATAAATGGTCATATAACCACATATTAAATTATTATTGACAAAAATCACTCACATAATAAAATTATTTAAAGTGTTAGGGTCATTTTACGGTCCTTATAATATTATTTTTACCCTTAATTACCCGATTTATCCTCTACCGTGGTAATAAAAATTACTATGATTACTATTCATTATGATAAAAATGGAAATATTTAATAAATTTGGAACCAATTAATATAAAAATATATTCCATTTTTCAAAATTCAAAACACATAATTTGTAGAATTTAATTTAATATTAAATCGGTAAAAGACAACGAAAAACAGTTTTATTAGAAATGCGTTTTTAAGCCAAAAAATGTACTTCTACAAAAATTAGTTATAAGGTTTATTAAAATGTAATTAATTAGATTATATATAAATAAATAGTACCTATGTTAATTTTATATCAAATTTATATCATTAAGGTACCTTTTAATATAAAAAAATTCATAGTTTTATAAAAATTAGTATTTTTCACTATTCACTGGAAAAATAATCTTTTTAGAAAAATTATAAAAAAATCACCCTAAGATAATTTTAATATTATTATTTAAAAAATTAAGTTCATTTTATTAAATAAATTTTATAAAAGTGACAAAAATTATATTAATTTTCTCATAGAAAGCAATAAAAAATACTTTTTGAAGAAAACATATATTTGTAGAATAAAATGACTTTACTAAAAATTATGAATTTATTTTCTAAGAATAAATAAATTTTTATTGAATATTAACTTCATATATATTTCATAATATAGTTAATACTATTAACACCTACCAATTTAACAACTATTTTATAATGGCTGTGTTGAAATAATAATATTTAACAGTATATCATGGTTCATTTAAGCTCAATGTTGTATGCGCCACAAGTTATCAATTAAATTTTATATATTATAAAATCATAGTATGTTACACTATAATAGTCACCATATTGGGTAGTATAACAGTACTATACAAATAGGACTATTTAACCTAAATAGGCTTTTGGGGTGATAAAATTAGGCCTACGGGCCACAGAGCTTTCGATCCATCAATGAACTTCGAGTCACAGGGCCTCTAGGCCATAATTAGTGTAGGGAATTTGGGCTATAGGTCCTATAGGTTATAACTAGTGGATATCAGGAAGCATGAAAAGAGACTGGGTGAACGACTTGGCATAATAGGAAGCCAGTGTAGCATGGATTCACACATGCACCATCAGATGGAAAACCTCATTAAGAGGGATGGTCATGCTAACACTTATCATTACACCTTCTTATAGTGACCCATACTTGTTATACATAAATATAATATATTATTAAATGAATATTCAATACATAACATTATGATCCATGTTATAACCATAAAGGTTTAGTGTCTTTGGAATCTCGAATACATAAATAACTGCTTCAAAAAATATCTACATTGTCTCCCACTAAGTTCTTCATAACTAGAACCCTTCTTAGACACATCATACACAATTTTTTTTATATCCCAAGGAAAATAAGATATAATAAAGGGAGATATCAGATGCTCATTAAGGGTAAAAAAATGGAGATATCGATGATCATTTAAACATAACATGTTCATAATGGGCATAAGAAATGAGCTTAACCTTTTAAAATCATAACCACTAATTATTAGATCATAAACACGAGTTATGGAATAAATTTGGTAGTTCATAAGACATGAATCATAAAGGGATCAAAGAAAGTATGCCATGAGAATATAACATTTTCATAACATTATGTACTAAAATACTGGAATAAAGTGTAGAATAATCATAATCATTGAAATATTATGCTAAGGATGCACACCAATACATTCATAACATGTTAATCTTGGGATAACTGCCAGTGTACCTACTTCAGTCTTGGGATAACCTCCCGTGAACCCTCTTTTGGGATTGGGATAGCCTATTATGCACCCTTTGATCTCATAAAACACTAATATTTACCCAATGCATTGTATTAATATATAATTACTATCCCACCCATCACATAATTATAAATCCATTCATATATATGCCACAAGATTGTAAAAAAAATCATCATAACTTAACCCATGGAAAAGAAAATGAGTTTCATCGATATTTCATCATCATAACCATACAAAATATTTGAAAGGAATAAATATAAGACTATTGGATCAAATAATTAGTAAATCCTAAGTGACATGAAAGGATTTTATTATAGATGAAAAATTATTTTAAAAGATCATTGGAATATTTCATGAGAAAAATACCCTTTTTATTTTGAAATAACTTCTTTAAAATCTAAAAAAACTATAAAATATTATGGAAATAATTTTATTTGAAAATAAACATTGAAAATTATAAAGTAATATTAAAAACATTGAGTTTTCATGATGGAAGTAAATTTTGTTCATGTTGAGTACGTTAAAACAATGATCCCATTCATATTTTTGGTAAAACTCAAAAGTACCTCATTTAGAAAATGACAAGAAGGTTTCTTTTAAACAATTTTGTAAAAATTCAATCATGGGTAAAAAAAACTTTTAAAAAATAATAGGATAATAGTAAAAAATTATTAAAAACATTTTTATAAAACATGTACATGGAAGAAATATGATTTTTGATCGAAGATAGAAATAAAGTTGAATTTACATAAAAATATTATTTTAGTTTCTTGAGTAATTAAAGAATAGAAAAAGAAATAAAAAACATGTAATATTAAGAAATAAACATAAGAGAATAAAATTAATGACATTATTGAGATATAGGTTATATAATTTCATCATCAGAAACTTGATTATAAACAATCATGATAAACAATTAGATTGTAACATAAATCTCTTACTACTTCAATAATATCCATATCAAAACCTCATGAAAGAGATAACCTTAGAAGGATTTGTAAATATCAATAATTTCCATGAAATAATCATAAAATATATTCATGGGAAACATATAAACCTCATAAAGTAAATAAGTAGTGAATATGGAATTAGTCCCATAGAAATAAAAGTGAGATGAGAAACCCTTACCGAGGTGAAAAATATTTACCAAGGTTACTGTTTATAATGAAAAAAGGGACCTATTTAATAAATTTGAACCTCTTAATTCAAAATATTGTATCCATTTTTCAAGATTCATTCTCTATAAATGTTAAAAATCAATTTTAATATAAATGTGTAAAAGAAAATTAAAAATAGTTTTTTGAAAAATGAGTTTTAAGCTTAAAAATTAACTTATATCAAAGTCATGAATATTTATAATTAAAATGGAATTAATCATATTATTATAAATAAAATGTATCATATATCACTTTAATACCAAATCCAAAATATAACAAGACCTTTAAATTTCTTTATTTAATTAAAATAAAAGACGGTATTTAATTTTTTTTATTTTTCACTATTCACTGAAAAATCAATCATTTCATAAAAATCCCAAAATTTCACCCTAAGTTAATTTTTATATTATAAATTTAAAATGATTTCATTTTTATCAAATTAAATTTCTAAAATTGGTAGAAATTAATTATAATATTCACACAAAAAATTAAATAAAAATCATTTTTGAAGAAAACATAATTTTGAAACATAAAATAAGTTTACTAAGAATTGAGTACTTATATATTATGAATTAACTAAAACATTTGAATTAATATATATATATATATATATATATTTCATAATGTGGTTAAAACTATTTTTACCCATAAATTTAATGACTGTGTTTTATTATATCAGAGTTCATTTTAAGTTTGGTGTTGCATGTCAAGAAAGCTATCAAACACTTACAATTCATTTAAAGAGAAATATATTCCAAAATCTTGAGGTGCTAAATTCTATCCCCTTAAATAAATTTCACCCTCACAATTTTTATGTTGGTAAAAATGGTTCAAAATTTTAAAATACTTTTTTTTAAAAGCTACATCATATAAATGGATAATAAAACTTCATATAAAAAGGGAAGTGGGAAGCATAAAGGTTACCTGAGATAACACATAATCTGGATCTCAGATAAGGATAACACTGGTGAGAAGTTAATATATAGACATGTAGGAGTAAACTAGCATCCAATTACTAATAGAAAATGACAGTGAACCTGGTCATAAGAAAGTTATCAACCACAAAACCATAAATCTATGATGGGTGAAAAGACCAACGATTCATCGAAATGAATATAAAAGTGTAATATTTTTTATTTCAAGATACTTTTCTTAAAGTTGAGGGATTATTTTACTGCAAATATAGAGAACATTGGAAAATATACATAGTTAATTTATTTTCATTTTATAAGAATAATTTCATCTTTTGGTAATGCATTGATTAATTTACACTTCATCTCTTACTCTAAGAAATGAATATTCAAGATGAAATTTTTATGATCGAAGCACTAAAATTATATTTTAACAAATTATAAGATACATAAGTTATTCCTTATACCTATAAATATTTACCAAAACCAAAATATTTATCATAAGTTATCCAATATGGATAAATACATTACATTAATCTCTAAAACCACAACAATAATATAAGGCCCCAGCCTTAAACCTTACTTAATCTTGAGTTATTACAAGATTACACATTGAGGATCTTTTCAGGTTTAGAGTTTTAGAGAATTAGATCATGAAACTTGCATTACATTCCACATTTAGACAAATTGGTTACATAAAAGACAGTATTCATTCTTCCCATAAACAGAAACATATTTAAAATAAAACATGGATTCTTTCTTGACACATCCTTGACACTATCATCACATCATGTACCCTTCCCTTAACCTGTGAAAAACATTTCAAAAACTTGGGATGAGCATAAAAAGCTCAGTAAGGGATATAAAAATATGGAAAGGAAACATGAGTACATGTATACATAAGAATGAAATCATACTTTACCCATAAAACATAAGCACTTTAACATACCTCATAAAATCAGGAATAAATCATAGAAATCATAAGACATAAAATGTAACTTGAGGAATTCATAACATTATTACGTAGGGAGTAACCCTCTTGGTTACGTTTTGGAATACCCATCATAGTATATTCTCTAAATCTCTTCAGAGAAACCTTAACGTTTCACTCCTTCACGTTACCTAATGCATTGGAGAGCTATATCGGGCTCACCCGCCCTTATTTTATCACGGAACCACCCGTCTTCATAATAATGCCCAAGAACCTCAACATAATCGTATCACATAAAACATGTATAAAGGAAACATAACATTTCCACCTTTCAATCACAAGATATAAATACAACACATTGATATAAAAACATTATGGAAACCATTTTCAATACCAAAATAAAAGAAAAGTAAAACATGGTATTTATTTTTCTTTTAAAAACAAGGCATGGCTTGTAGAGGAAGCTGAAACTCAAATAACGGTCACGGCGGCGGAGAAGTCGTTGTCGCTGCATACGTACGACAAAAACATTCCCTTTTGTCCTTTAGTAAAACGCTTTGTATAAAAAAGATTACTTTTGAGTAAACGTAAAAGTCAAAGGGGTTTATACACTGTATAAAAGAAGGTTGTGTATAAAACAAAATATGCCTCAATGAAAGGAGATTGAGACGAAGTCCCATACAAAGACGGTATCCTTGGTTTAAGGATAAATCAATTATATAATTATGTGTGACAAACGAATACACCAAATATAAGTGTATATTAAGTGTAAAATAATCAAATGTCATTCAAACATATTCAAAGGATGACATATTCAATAACTACATGTTGAACCCAAAGAAATCGAAATTGGGTTAAGAAGTTCCCTTGAGATCCTAACGACGTCACATAAAAATGAGTTGATGAGAGATAAAAAAAGGGTATCTCATCACTTGGACATAAAATTTACATCAATAAGTATATATGAGGACATATCCCAACATAAAAATATGTAAATTAAAAGACCCAACAAAATAAGTCTTTTAAAAAGAGGAGGGTGAAAGGTTCCCTTACCGACATGGGTATCTTTCGAAACATACGCCCCGTGAAAGAAGGACAATACAACATTGATTTAAATACTCATAAATGAAATAATATTACACAATGATTAAAATAATGGTCAGTACATACACCACTCAAAGGAAATTGTGGCAAATGTAGCATAAATCTCACGGGAATAAAAGTGAGATGAAAAATCCCTTATGAAAACTCGGCAGCCTAACGACGCCACTTAAAACTTACAAAAAGGATTGATGAGATAAAATAGGGTATCTCATCACATTACAATAAAATTTAAATCAAGAGGAATATAAAAGAACACCCCCATCATAAAAATAGGAGCTTAAAAGAAGTTACATAAAGGAGAGTACTTAAAGAGAAAGAGAGAGGTTAGATCTCTTACGAAAATTCGGCAGCCTAACGGCGCCACTCAAAACTTCCAAAATGGATTGATGAGAGGAAAAAGGGTCTCTCATAATATGAACATAATAAGTACAGTAGGATTAATATAAAATAACATCCCAATCATAATAAAGATGAGCTTAAAAGGAATGACATAAAAGAGTGTACTTAAAAAGAAAGAGAGGTGTAGGATCCCTTACCTCGGGTCCGACTTGACTCGATCGTTCTTTAACGTCCTGAATAATAAACTTGAGTTAATTTCTAATTTCTTAAGAACCTTTTTCAAGTTCATTATTCATTTTATATCAATTATTGACATGTTATAAACATTATTTAATCATTTAAGTTAATAATGTTTGTTTTGTCGATATTTGGTTCTTAAGTCAAAAGTGGACTTCTTACAATTACATGTTGTTCGTGTGGTCAATGTTTCATTATATACAGAATTATATTCATGATTTGGATATCATATATATCATATATATCTAGAATATACATGTATTTATAATATTACATAATCATTTAGAGGTAATAAATGAAATGCACCGTTCATGGAGACGGTAAGCCGTACGTACGCATGAACGCTACTTTCATTTCTTTGTCATATTAATGGAATTAAAACTAAACGAGAGGTATGTATATTTTAATTCCAGAATTATATTCATCATTTATATATAACATACCTTATATATATCCATTATAAATATGTACTTATAACAATACATTACATTTGGGGATAAGAAATGAAATGCACCGTTCATAGAGACGGTAAGCCGTACGTACGCATGAACGCTACTTTCATTTCTATATCATACTTTAATGGAAAGAAATAATATTGATATAGAGGTATATAATAATTCCAGTATAACATCATATATAATAACATTAAATCCATCCTTTATACGTCCCACGTATGGCATTAACGAATCACATCACTTTGAGGGGGCGGTAGTCCGCACTTCCTAAAATGAGGATATCGCGTATACCCATAATGGAAGCCATAAAGGTAAGCCACAAATGAAAAATACAGAAGATTAAGTAAAACATAAACATATTATATATCATATATAAATATAGTGATATCTTAATGGCCACCTTTGAAGGTGTTATATGAGTGTTGAACAATCATCGTTTCGTGAGGCAGAAATTCGCCATCCACGGAAACAACATGTTCTTTAACCATTAGATGTAGGTGTGTGTAAGTGTAGCTCGAATCCTTCTTATAAAAACATCCTAGTATATTTAGGATACTGGATTTGTTACAAAAGAAAATAATAAAAAGAGTTTAGGGGGTTGGAGAAGCAAAATAAAACAAAAGGACTCAAAAGAAGACATTACCTTAAAATTGGGTAACTCCCTTTGGTTTGAGCTCAAAGGCTTCCTTGGGAAGACTTATTACCAATGTGAGGCTTCAAGGAGTAATATAGGGAAGTGGAGAGACAAAATGGGCAGGGTTTGGCCGAGACAAAGGCTTTGGGAGTGTGGGTAAGGAGGTTGAGGTGGGGGCTTTTATAAGTGGAGAGGAGGGGCACTCTTTGAAGGTAAAGAAAAGTCACTTTATTTTAAAATGGTATTCGGATTTAAGAGGTCCCACATTGATTTATTTCAAGGATAAGGGGATAAGGGTTCGAAATCCACTCATAAAATAGGTTTTGGACATGTGTAGGTCTTAGATATTACATTATCTTTCCATTTTATTTAAATCGTTAAATAATGAGGTCATCGCTGCATCATCATGATGTCATAAATAATTTAATTTATTTAACGTATAAAAATTATAAAACAAATACTATGATTTACGAAATCTTTTTAGCTTTACAATGAATATTTATAGTAAAAAATCTGACTTGTATAACCCCATTTAAAAATTGTTTTAGTAAAACATCTCATGTGTGTGTCATTTTTACTTTCACATTAAATAAAAAGTTATTTATGTCATTTCCCAACCAAAGTGGCTCCATGGGATCCCCAAGTTGACCCATGGCTTTTCTTGGTCGGCCATGACACATCCAATAAGGGTAGGACAAGTGTCAAGGTATTTTAATTTTATTATAATATCATTTTTGCCTTAAATTGCACTAATTACCTCTAATCGCGATTAAAAACTTAATAAGTTACTATTCACCAAAAAAATTATTTTAATCCCATTGAACCACATTTTACTTCTTAATGACAACCATGTATGTCAGATTTTTTAAATTCAAAACACAATGGTGGCAAAATTTCATTTAAACGGAAAATCAGTTTTTATAAGTACCACTTAGTGGTTTCACTATTCATAAAAAATTGACGTTTTTCAGAAAATTACCAAAAATTCACCCTAAGATATATTTGATATTCCGAATTAAAAAATGAAGTATATTTTAAAAAATTCAAAACATATAAGTCACATTAATTAATTTAATAATTAATTCCCGCTGTCATGCAAATAGCGTGTTTTTATGAAACAATAAGTATCAAAAGATTGACACTAGTTTAAGTCCGATTTCAATGTGAAATTAATTACAACGACCACTATTGGATTTAATGGTAAAAATATATTCTAATTTCACTTTAAAACCAATTAAAAAGATAATCTAATCATATAAATAAATTAGATTAAAAAGAGGTTTTGAGTTAAAATACAACATTTTACACTTATTCATTAAAAAAAATGAACTTTATCAGAAAGATACCAAAAATTTACACAAAGTAAATTTTGATGTCCCGATTCTAAAGAAGAGTTTTATTTGGTCCAATAGAATGTATAAGAGTGAACAAAACTATATTTAATGATGGTTCGCCATCAAAAGGTGATAAGTGAACCTTTAGTGAAAACTAGGGCATATACGCCTAAAATTGAATTCTTTCCGTATTTTAAGCCTTTATCTTTTATTGGATAAATATAAAAACATTTAAAAACATATATAACCATATTTTAGTTATTTCTGTCCATTCCCGCCAATACAACGGCTACATGTTAACTACCATTTAAAATAATATTATTTTATTATTAGAGTGCAACGTAAGATTCCCAAGAAACTCGTTGTTGCGTGTTGGGTACGCCATTGAGCATAGCGTCCCCTTTAAAGTCATATTAATATTTTATTCACAAATATGGATAAATATGAAAATTTCATATTCTTTATTTACCGGGGGTGTTACATCCTTCCCCCCTTTTGGGAATTGCGTCCTCGCAATTTTAAAAATTGGGCTTGGAAACATCCTTGAAAGTCCCACATCGGAACAAGAGTCGGTAAAACAATAACTTTAAAATATAGAAAGATAAGTATAAAGGTCACCCGAGTTAACCCATTATAGGATTCCGTGTAGGAAAACATGGACGTGGAAGAAAAAGCAAAGGGTCATGTTCTGATGGAGAGTGATAGAAAACATGTTTAGGAGATAGTTAACCATGAGAAAATCGCAAACTTGTGATGGGTTAAACGGTATTCGATTCCCCAGTAGGAAAAGTTAATAGACAACATTTTTGTTTTAAGTTAATTTTTATTGAAGAATTTATTCATAAGGAAACATAATCACTTATCATGTTGACTTTCAACCTTTATTAGATTCCTTACACAAACTCATATTTTATCCAAAAGACGAGTATTTAAGAAGACTTGTTCACATTAAGAGTACTATAATCAACTTCTAGAGAATCACCTAACCCAAAAAAAGAGAACTATATACTTCCCATGTATTTAGACTTTAACCAAAACCAAAACCCAAAAGGTTAGTACAAGATCAGATAATCCAGAAAAGGATAACACTTTATAAAAAGAAAATCTATTCTTAATCTCCAAAATTTTTCCAACAAAACCCAAATTTCAATGAGGACCATTCGATAAACAATTTGTCCATAAAATTCTTCAAAGTAAACCAAACTAAGGTTGAAACCCAAATATTTGAGGGATTTAGTCACATAGTCTTCCAAGTTAAATCGTAACATTTATCTCCAAACAACATCTGTTGCTCTTAAAGTCTCGTATTGAAAAGTAATTAACCTAATCACATATCCTCCATGATAGGTTAAATTTTTTCATAAATAACCCAAAATCAACTTACTCTTAATTCATAAAATCATCTAACTAAAAATAATTGGTCAAACTAACCAGGGACTTCACGTAGTCTAGTGGTAGGTGATAAATACCAGTCACACTTTGGTTGTGGGTTCGATTCCCGCAGCTTTGTCCGACGCGACGGGTTGTCACACGGTCTGCATGTTATCCTTTTTCCAAAACTATATAATTCTTAAAACATTCCCCAAAATGAGATAAAATATTCAAAAATAATCATAACACATTTTAACCTCAAGTTTATCCCATTCCCTTCATTTTCCATCATATCATATAATAACCCATAATTACCTCAAAAGTAAGGATAATATAAACTCTAATTGTTACCTTTATAATTATTACCTGAACTTCCACATCGATTGGTCATCTCGTACATGATGCATTACAGAACATACCAGGGTTCAAGTGGTTGATCATTACTCCTTGATAATTGGTTTAGAAAAACCACAAGTTTCCTCATGGAATCCCCCATTTTATCTAGTATCTTAATCAGAGAACCACCACAGTTTTCTTCAAACCTGTTGTCTCTTTGGTGCCTGCTAGATCCATCCATTCACTAAAAACCGAAATGTCAGTGTGAGTATAACAACAAAACCATCATGTACTAATGAGGAAGGTAAACACTAAGATATACTTACTCATTCACTTTATCTAAAACTAGGACTCTTTCTGAAATCCTAACCATTATGGTAATGTCACTTGTGCTTAGAGAATACCCTAACCTCTAAAGTTATCTAAACCAACCTTTGATACCAACTATAAAGCCCCAGCCTTAAACCTTAATTAATCTTGAGTTATTACAAGATTACACATTGAGAATCTTTTCAGGTTTAGAGTTTTAGAGAATTAGATCATGAAACTTGCATTACATTCCACATTTAGACAAAGTGGTTACATAAAAGACAGTATTCATTCTTCCCATAAACGGAAACATATTTAAAATAAAACATGGATTCTTTCTTGACACATCCTTGACACTATCATCACATCATGTACCCTTCCCTTGACCTGTGAAAAACATTTCAAAAACTTGGGATGAGCATAAAAAGATCAGTAAGGGATATAAAAATATGGAAAGGAAACATGAGTACATGTATACATAAGAATGAAATCATACTTTACCCATAAAACATAAGCACTTTAACATACCTCATAAAATCATGAATAAATCATAGAAATCATAAGACATAAAAGGTAACTTGAGGAATTCATAACATTCTTACGTAGGGAGTAACCCTCTTGGTTACGTTTTGGAATACCCATCACAGTATATTCCCTAAATCTCTTCGGAGAAACCTTAACGTTTCACTCCTTCACGTTACCCAATGCATTGGAGAGCTATATTGGGCTCACCTGCCCTTAGTTTATCACAGAACCACCCGTCTTCATAATAATTCCCAAGAACCTCAACATAATCGTATCACATAAAACATGCATAAAGGAAACATAACATTTCCACCTTTCAATCACAAGGTATAAATACAACACATTGATATAAAAACATTATGGAAACCATTTTAAATACCAAAATAAAAGAAAAGTAAAACATGGTATTTATTTTTCTTTTAAAAACAAGGTATGGCTTGTAGAGGAAGCTGAAACTCAAATAACGGTCACGGCGGCGGAGAAGTCATTGTCGCTGCATACGTACGAGAAAAACATTGCCTTTTGTCGTTTAGTAAAACGCTTTGTATAAAAAATATTCCTTTTGAGTAAACGTAAAAGTAAAAGGGGTTTATACACCGTATAAAAGAAGGTTTTGTATAAAACAAAATATTCCTCAATGAAAGGAGATTGAGACGAAGTCCCATACAAAGACGGTATCCTTGGTTTAAGGATAAATCAATTACATAATTATGTGTGACAAATGAATACACCAAATATAAGTGTATATTAAGTGTAAAATAATCAAATTTCATTCACACATATTCAAAGGATGACATATTCAATAACTACATGTTGAACCCAAAGAAATCGAAATTGGGTTAAGAAGTTCCCTTGAGAGCCTAACGACATCACATCAAAATGAGTTGATGAGAGATAAAAAAAGGGTATCTCATCACTTGGACATAAAATTTACATCAATAAGTATATATGAGGACATATCCCAACGTAAAAATATGTAAATTAAAAGACCCAACAAAATAAGTCTTTTAAAAAGAGGAGGGTGAAAGGTTCCCTTACTGACATGAGTATCTTTCGAAACATACGCCCCGTGAAAGAAGGACAATACAACATTGATGTAAATACTCATAAATGAAATAATATTACACAATGAGTAAAATAATGGTCATTACATACACCACTCAAAGTAAATTGTGGCAAATGTAGCATAAATCTCACGGGAATAAAAGTGAAATGAAAAATCCCTTAGGAAAACTCGGCAGCCTAACGGCGCCACTTAAAACTTCCAAAAAGGATTGATGAGATAAAATAGGGTATCTCATCACATTACAAAAAAATGTAAATCAAGAGGAATATAAAAGAACATCCCCCATCATAAAAATAAGAGCTTAAAAGAAGTGACATAAAGGAGAGTACTTAAAGAGAAAGAGAGAGGTTAGATCTCTTACGAAAATTCGGCAGCCTAACGACGCCACTCAAAACTTCCAAAATGGATTGATGAGAGGAAATAGGGTCTCTCATAATATGAACATAATAAGTACAGTAGGAGTAATATAAAATAACATCCCAATCATAAGAAAGATGAGCTTAAAAGGAATGACATAAAAGAGTGTACTTAAAAAGAAAGAGAGGTGTAGGATCCCTTACCTCGGGTCCGACTTGACTCGATCGTTCTTTAACGTCCTGAATAATAAACTTGAGTTAATTTATACTTGCTTAAGAACCTTTTTCAAGTTCATTATTCCTTTTATATCAATTATTGAAATGTTATAAACATTATTTAATCATTTAAGTTAATAATGTTTGTTTTTCCGATATTTGGTTCTTAAGTCAAAAGTGGACTTCTTACAATTACATGTTGTTCGTGTGGTCAATGTTTCATTATATCCAGAATGATATTCATGATTTGGATATCATATATATCATATATATCCAGCATATACATGTATTTATAATATTATATAATCATTTAGAGGTAATAAATGAAATGCGCCGTTCATGGAGATGGTAAGCCGTACGTACGCATGAACACTACTTTCATTTCTTTGTCATATTAATGGAATTAAAACTAAATGAGAGGTATGTATATTTTAATTACAGAATTATATTCATCATTTATATGTAACATACCTTATATATATCCATTATAAATATGTACTTATAATAGTACATTACATTTGGGGATAAGAAATGAAATGCACCGTTCATGGAGACGGTAAGCCGTACGTACGCATGAACGCTACTTTCATTTCTATCTCATACTTTAATGGAAAGAAATAATAATGATATAGAGGTATATAATAATTCCAGTATAAAATCATATATAATAACATTTAATCCATCCTTTATACGTCCCATGTATGGCATTAACGAATCACATCACTTTGAGGGGGCGGTAGTCCGCACTTCCTAAAATGAGGATATCACGTATACCCATAATGGAAGCCATAAAGGTAAGATACAAATGAAAAATACAGAAGCTTAAGTAAAACATAAAAATATTATATATCATATATAAATATAGTTACATCTTAATGGCCACCTTTGAAGGTGTTATATGAGTGTTGAACAATCATCGTTTCGTGAGGCAGAAATTCGCCATCCACGGAAACAACATGTTCTTTAACCATTAGATGTAGGTGTGTGTAAGTGTAGCTCGAATCCTTCTTATAAAAACATCCTAGTATATTTAGTATACTTTAGTTGTTACAAAAGAAAATAATAAAAAGAGTTTAGGGGGTTGGAGAAGCAAAATAAAACAAAAGGACTCAAAAGAAGACATTACCTTAAAATCGGGTAACTCCCTTTGGTTTGAGCTCAAAGGCTTCCTTGGGAATACTTCTTACCAATGTGAGGCTTCAAGGAGTAAGATAGGGAAGTGTAGAGACAAAATTGGTAGGGTTTGGCCGAGCCAAAGTCTTTGGGAGTGTGGGTAAGGAGGTTGAGGTGGGGGCCCTTTATAAGAGGAGAGGAGGGGCACTCTTTGAAGGTAAAGAAAAGTCACTTTATTTTAAAATGGTATTCGGATTTAAGAGGTCCCATATTGATTTATTTCAAGGATAAGGGGATAAGGGTTCGAAATACACTCATAAAATAGGTTTTGGACATGTGTAGGTCTTAGATATTACATTATCTTTCCATTTTATTTAAATCCTTAAATAATGAGGTCATCGCTGCATCATCATGATGTCATAAATAATTTAATTTATTTAACGTCTAAAAATTATAAAACAAATACTATGATTTAGTAAATCTTTTTATCTTTCCAATTAATATTTATAGTAAAAAATATGACTTGTATAACCCTATTTAAAAATTGTTTTAGTAAAACATCTCATGTGTGTGTCATTTTTACTTTCACATTAAATAAAAAGTTATTTATGTCATTTCCCAACCAAAGTGGCTCCATGGGGTCCCCAAGTTGACTCATGGATTGTCTTGGTCGGCCATGACACATACAATAAGGGTAGGACATGTGTCAAGGTATTTTAATTTTATTATAATATCATTTTTTCCTTAAATTGCACTAATTACCTCTAATCGCGATTAAAAACTTAATAAGTTACTATTCACCAAAAAAATTATTTTAATCCCATTGAACCACATTTTACTTCTTAATGACAACCATGTATGTAGGATTTTTTAAATTCAAAACACAATGGTGGCAAAATTTCATTTAAACGGAAAATCAGTTTTTATAAGTACCACTTAGTGGTTTCACTATTCATCAAAAATTGAAGTTTTTCAGAAAATTACCAAAGATTCACCCTAAGATATATTTGATATTCCGAATTAAAAAATGAAGTATATTTTAAAAAATTCAAAACATATAAGTCACGTTAATTAATTTAATAATTAATTCCCGCTGTCATGACAAATAGCGTGTTTTTATGAAACAATAAGTATCAAAAGATTCACACTAGTTTAAGTCCGATTTCAATGTGAAATTAATTACAACGACCACTATTGGATTTAATGGTAAAAATATATTCTAATTTCACTTTAAAACCAATTAAAAAGATAATCTAATCATATAAATAAATTATATTAAAAAGAGGTTTTGAATTAAAATACAACATTTTACACTTATTCATTAAAAAAAATGAACTTTATCAGAAAGATACCAAAAATTTACACAAAGTAAATTTTGATGTCCCGATTCTAAAGAAGAGTTTTATTTGGTCCAATATAATGTATAAGAGTGAACAAAACTATATTTAATGACGGTTCGCCATCAAAAGGTGATAAGTGAACCTTTAGTGAAAACTAGGGCATATACGCCTAAAATTGAATTCTTTCCGTATTTTAAGCCTTTATCTTTTATTGGATAAATGTAAAAACATTTAAAAACATATATAATCATATTTTAGTTATTTATGTCCATTCTCGCCAATACAATGGCTACATGTTAACTGCCATTTAAAATAATATTATTTTATTATTAGAGTGCAACGTAAGATTCCCAAGAAACTCGTTGTTGCGTGTTGGGTACGCCATTGAGCATAGCGCCCCCTTTAAAGTCATATTAATATTTTATTCACAAATATGGATAAATATGAAAATTTCATATTATTTATTTACCTGGGGTGTTACATCCTTCCCCCCTTTTGGGAATTGCGTCCTCGCAATTTTAAAAATTGGGCTTGGAAACATCCTTGAAAGTCCCACATCGGAACAAGAGTCGGTAAAACAATCACTTTAAAATATAGAAAGATAAGTATAAAGGTCACCCGAGTTAACCCATTATATGATTCCGTGTAGGAAAACATGGACATGGAAGAAAAAGCAAAGGGTCATGTTCTGATGGAGAGTGATAGAAAACATGTTTAGGAGAAAGTTAACCATGAGAAAATCGCAAACTTGTGATGGGTTAAACGGTATTCGATTCCCCAGTAGGAAAAGTTAATAGACAACATTTTTGTTTTAAGTTAATTTTTATTGAAGAATTTATTCATAAGGAAACATAATCACTTATCATGTTGACTTTCAACCTTTATTAGATTCCTTACACAAACTCATATTTTCTCCAAAAGACGAGTATTTAAGAAGACTTGTTCACATTAAGAGTACTATAATCAACTTCTAGAGAATCACCTAACCCAAAAAAAGAGAACTATATAATTCCCATGTCTTTAGACTTTAACCAAAACCAAAACCCAAAAGGTTAGTACAAGATCAGATAATCCAGAAAAGGATAACACTTTATAAAAAGAAAATCTATTCTTAATCTCCAAAATTTGTCCAACAAAACCCAAATTTCAATGAGGACCATTCGATAAACAATTAGTCCATAAAATTATTCAAAGTAAACCAAACTAAGGTTGAAACCCAAATATTTGAGGGATTTAGTCACATAGTCTTCCAAGTTAAATCGTAACATTTATCTCCAAACAACATCTGTTGCTCTTAAAGTCTCGTATTGAAAAGTAATTAACCTAATCACATATCCTCCATGATAGGTTAAAATTTTTCATAAATAACCCAAAATCAACTTACTCTTAATTCATAAAATCATCTAACTAAAAAGAATCGGTCAAACTAACCAGGGACTTCACATAGTCTAGTGGTAGGTGATAAATACCAGTCACACTTTGGTTGTGGGTTCGATTCCCGCAGCTTTGTCCGACGCGACGGGTTGTCACACGGTCTGTGCGTTATCCTTTTTCCAAAACTATATAATTCTTAAAACATTACCCAAAATGAGATAAAATATTCAAAAATAATCATAACACATTTTAACCTCAAGTTTATCTCATTCCCTTCATTTTCCATCATATCATATAATAACCCATAATTACCTCAAAAGTAAGGATCATATAAACTCTAATTGTTACCTTTATAATTATTACCTGAACTTCCACATCGATTGGTCATCTCGTACATGATGCATTACAGAACATACCAAGGTTCAAGTGGTTGATCATGACTCCTTGATAGTTGGTTTAGAAAAACCACGAGTTTCCTCATGGAATCCCCCATTTTATCTAGTATCTTAATCAGAGAACCACCATAGTTTTCTTCAAACCTGTTGTCTCTTTGGTGCCTGCTAGATCCATCCATTCACTAAAAACCGAAATGTCAGTGTGAGTATAACAACAAAACCATCATGTACTAATGAGGAAGGTAAACACTAAGATATACTTACTCATTCACTTTATCTAAAACTAGGACTCTTTCTAAAATCCTAACCATTATGGTAATGTCACTTGTGCTTAGAGAATACCCTAACCTATAAAGTTATCTAAACCGACCTTTGATACCAACTATAAGGCCCCAACCTTAAACCTTACTTAATCTTGAGTTATTACAAGATTACAGATTGAGGATCTTTTCAGGTTTAGAGTTTTAGAGAATTAGATCATGAAAATTGCATTACATTCCACATTTAGACAAAGTGGTTACATAAAAGACAGTATTCATTCTTCCCATAAACGGAAACATATTTAAAATAAAACATGGATTCTTTCTTGACACATCCTTGACACTATCATCACATCATGTACCCTTCCCTTGACCTGTGAAAAACATTTCAAAAACTTGGGATGAGCATAAAAAGCTCAGTAAGGGATATAAAAATATGGAAAGGAAACATGAGTACATGTATACATAAGAATGAAATCATACTTTACCCATAAAACATAAGCACTTTAACATACCTCATAAAATCATGAATAAATCATAGAAATCATAAGACATAAAAGGTAACTTGAGGAATTCATAACATTCTTACGTAGGGAGTAACCCTCTTGGTTACGTTTTGGAATACCCATCACAGTATATTCCCTAAATCTCTTCGGAGAAACATTAACGTTTCACTCCTTCGCGTTACCCAATGCATTGGAGAGCTATATCGGGCTCACCCGCCCTTAGTTTATCACGGAACCACCCGTATTCATAATAATGCCCAAGAACCTCAACATAATCGTATCACATAAAACATGCATAAAGGAAACATAACATTTCCACCTTTCAATCACAAGGTATAAATACAACACATTGATATAAATACATTATGGAAACCATTTTCAATACCAAAATAAAAGAAAAGTAAAACATGGTATTTATTTTTCTTTAAAAAACAAGGTATGGCTTGTAGAGGAAGCTGAAACTCAAATAACGGTCATGGCGGCGGAGAAGTCGTTGTCGCTGCATACGTACGACAAAAACATTCCCTTTTGTCGTTTAGTAAAACGCTTTGTATAAAAAAGATTCCTTTTGAGTAAACGTAAAAGTCAAAGGGGTTTATACACTGTATAAAAGAAGGTTGTGTATAAAACAAAATATGCCTCAATGAAAGGAGATTGAGACGAAGTCCCATACAAAGACGGTATCCTTGGTTTAAGGATAAATCAATTACATAATTATGTGTGACAAACGAATACACCAAATATAAGTGTATATTAAGTGTAAAATAATCAAATTTCATTCACACATATTCAAAGTATGACATATTCAATAACTACATGTTGAACCCAAAGAAATTGAAATTGGGTTAAGAAGTTCCCTTGAGAGCCTAATGGCGTCACATCAAAATGAGTTGATGAGAGATAAAAAAAGGGTATCTCATCACTTAGAAATAAAATTTACATCAATAAGTATATATTAGGACATATCCCAAAATAAAAATATGTAAATTAAAAGACCCAACAAAATAAGTCTTTTAAAAAGAGGAGGGTGAAAGGTTCCCTTACCGACATGGGTATCTTTCGAAACATACGCCCCGTGAAAGAAGGACAATACAACATTGATGTAAATAATCATAAATGAAATAATTTTACACAATGAGTAAAATAATGGTCATTACATACACCAATCAAAGGAAATTGTGGCAAATGTAGCATAAATCTCACGGGAATAAAAGTGAGATGAAAAATCCCTTAGGAAAACTCGGCAGCCTAACGGCGCCACTTAAAACTTCCAAAAAGGATTGATGAGATAAAATAGGGTATCTCATCACATTACAATAAAATGTAAAGCAAGAGGAATATAAAATAACATCCCCCATCATAAAAATAGGAGCTTAAAAGAAGTGACATAAAGGAGAGTACTTAAAGAGAAAGAGAGAGGTTAGATCTCTTACGAAAATTCGGCAGCCTAACGGCGCCACTCAAAACTTCCAAAATGGATTGATGAGAGGAAATAGGGTCTCTCATAATATGAACATAATAAGTACAGTAGGAGTAATATAAAATAACATCCCAATCATAAGAAAGATGAGCTTAAAAGTAATGACATAAAAGATTGTACTTAAAAAGAAAGAGAGGTGTAGGATCCCTTACCTCGGGTCCGACTTGACTCGATCGTTCTTTAACGTCCTGAATAATAAACTTGAGTTAATTTATATTTGCTTAAGAACCTTTTTCAAGTTCATTATTCCTTTTATATAAATTATTGACATGTTATAAACATTATTTAATCATTTAAGTTAATAATGTTTGTTTTGTCGATATTTGGTTCTTAAGTCAAAAGTGGACTTCTTACAATTACATGTTGTTCGTGTGGTCAATGTTTCATTATATCCAGAATGATATTCATGATTTGGATATCATATATATCATATATATCCAGAATATACATGTATTTATAATATTACATAATCATTTAGAGGTAATAAATGAAATGCACCGTTCATGGAGACGGTAAGCCGTACGTACGCATGAACGCTACTTTCATTTCTTTGTCATATTAATGGAATTAAAACTAAACGAGAGGTATGCATATTTTAATTCCAGAATTATATTAATCATTTATATGTAACATACCTTATATATATCCATTATAAATATGTACTTATAATAGTACATTACATTTGGGGATAAGAAATGAAATGCACCGTTCATGGAGACGGTAAGCCGTACGTACGCATGAATGCTACTTTCATTTATATCTCATACTTTAATGGAAAGAAATAATAATGATATAGAGGTATATAATAATTCCAGTATAACATCATATATAATAACATTAAATCCATCCTTTATACGTCCCACGTATGGCATTAATGAATCACATCACTTTGAGGGGGCGGTAGTCCGCACTTCCTAAAATGAGGATATCGCGTATACCCATAATGGAAGCCATAAAGGTAAGACACAAATGAAAAATACAGAAGCTTAAGTAAAACATAAACATATTATATATCATATATAAATATAGTGACATCTTAATGGCCACCTTTGAAGGTGTTATATGAGTGTTGAACAATCATCGTTTCGTGAGGCAGAAATTCGCCATCCACGGAAACAGCATGTTCTTTTACCATTTTATGTAGGTGTGTGTAAGTGTAGCTCGAATCCTTCTTATAACAACATACTAGTATATTTAGGATACTGGAGTTGTTACAAAAGAAAATAATAAAAAGAGTTTAGGGGGTTGGAGAAGCAAAATAAAACAAAAGGACTCAAAAGAAGACATTACCTTAAAATCGGGTAACCCCCTTTGGTTTGAGCTCAAAGGCTTCCTTGGGAAGACTTCTTACCAATGTGAGGATTCAAGGAGTAAGAGAGGGAAGTGGAGAGACAAAATGGGCAGGGTTTGGCCGAGCCAAAGGCTTTGGGAGTGTGGGTAAGGAGGTTGAGGTGGGGGCCTTTTATAAGAGGAGAGGAGGGGCACTCTTTGAAGGGAAAGAAAAGTCACTTTATTTTAAAATGGTATTCGGATTTAAGAGGTCCCATATTGATTTATTTCAAGTATAAGGGGATAAGGGTTCTAAATACACTCATAAAATAGGTTTCGGACATGTGTAGGTCTTAGATATTACATTATCTTTCCATTTTATTTAAATCGTTTAATAATGAGGTCATCGCTGCATCATCATGATGTCATAAATAATTTAATTTATTTAACGTCTAAAAATTATAAAACAAATACTATGATTTACGAAATCTTTTTATCTTTCCAATGAATATTTATAGTAAAAAATCTGACTTGTATAACCCCATTTAAATTTTTTTTAGTAAAACATCTCATGTGTGTGTCATTTTTACTTTCACATTAAATAAAAAGTTATTTATGTCATTTCCCAACCAAAGTGGCTGCATGGGGTCCCCAAGTTGACCCATGGCTTGTCTTGGTCGGCCATGACACATCCAATAAGGGTAGGACATGTTTCAAGGTATTTTAATTTTATTATAATATCATTTTTGCCTTAAATTGCACTAATTACCTCTAATCGCGATTAAAAACTTAATAAGTTACTATTCACCAAAAAAATTATTTTAATCCCATTGAACCACATTTAACTTCTTAATGACAACCATGTATGTCGGATTTTTTAAATTCAAAACACAATGGTGGAAAAATTTCATTTAAACGGAAAATCAGTTTTTATAAGTACCACTTAGTGGTTTCACTATTCATCAAAAATTGAAGTTTTTCAGAAAATTACCAAAAATTCACCCTAAGCTATATTTGATATTCCGAATTAAAAAATGAAGAATATTTTAAAAAATTAAAAACATATAAGTCACATTAATTAATTTAATAATTAATTCCTGCTGTCATGACAAATAGCGTGTTTTTATGAAACAATAAGTATCAAAAGATTGACACTAGTTTAAGTCCGATTTCAATATGAAATTAATTCCAACGACCACTATTGGATTTAATGGTAAAAATATATTCTAATTTCAATTTAAAACCAATTAAAAAGATAATCTAATCATATAAATAAATTAGATTAAAAAGAGGTTTTGAGTTAAAATACAACATTTTACAATTATTCATTAAAAAAAATGAACTTTATCAGAAAGATACCAAAAATTTACACAAAATAAATTTTGATGTCCCAATTATAAAGAAGAGTTTTATTTGGTCCAATAGAATGTATAAGAGTGAAAAAAACTATATTTAATGACGGTTCGCCATCAAAAGGTGATAAGTGAACCTTTAGTGAAAACTAGGGCATATACGCCTAAAATTGAATTCTTTCCGTATTTTAAGCCTTTATCTTTTATTGGATAAATGTAAAAACATTTAAAAACATATATAATCATATTTTAGTTATTTCTGTCCATTCCCACCAATACAACGGCTACATGTTAACTGCCATTTAAAATAATATTATTTTATTATTAGAGTTCAACGTAAGATTCCCAAGAAACTCGTTGTTGCGTGTTGGGTACGCCATTGAGCATAGCGTCCCCTTTAAAGTCATATTAATATTTTATTCACAAATATGGATAAATATGAAAATTTCATATTCTTTATTTACCTGGGGTGTTACATCCTTCCCCCCTTTTGGGAATTGCATCCTCGCAATTTTAAAAATTGGGCTTGGAAACATCCTTGAAAGTCCCTCATCGGAACAAGAGTCGGTAAAACAATCACTTTAAAATATAGAAAGATAAGTATAAAGGTCACCCGAGTTAACCCATTATAGGATTCTGTGTAGGAAAACATGGACATGGAAGAAAAAGCAAAGGGTCATGTTCTGATGGAGAGTGGTAGAAAACATGTTTAGGAGAAAGTTAACCATGAGAAAATTGCAAACTTGTGATGGGTTAAACGGTATTCAATTCCCCAATAGGAAAAGTTAATAGACATCATTTTTGTTTTAAGTTAATTTTTATTGAAGAATTTATTCATAAGGAAACATAATCACTTATCATGTTGACTTTCAACATTTATTATATTCCTTACACAAACTCATATTTTCTCCAAAAGACGAGTATTTAAGAAGACTTGTTCACATTAAGAGTACTATAATCAACTTCTAGAGAATCACCTAACCCAAAAAAAGAGAACTATATACTTCCCATGTCTTTAGACTTTAACCAAAACCAAAACCCAAAAGGTTAGTACAAGATCAGATAATCCAGAAAAGGATAACACTTTATAAAAAGAAAATCTATTCTTAATCTCCAAAATTTGTCCAACAAAACCCAAATTTCAATGAGGACCATTCGATAAACAATTTGTCCATAAAATTCTTCAAAGTAAACAAAACTAAGGTTGAAACCCAAATATTTGAGGGATTTAGTCACATAGTCTTCCAAGTTAAATCATAACATTTATCTCCAAACAACATCTGTTGCTCTTAAAGTCTCGTATTGAAAAGTAATTAACATAATCACATATCCTCCATGATAGGTTAATAATTTTCATAAATAACCCAAAATCAACTTACTATTAATTCATAAAATCATCTAACTAAAAAGAATCGGTCAAACTAACCAGGGACTTCACGTAGTCTAGTGGTAGGTGATAAATACCAGTCGCACTTTGGTTGTGGGTTCGATTCCCGCAGCTTTGTCCGACGCGACGGGTTGTCACACGGTCTGCGTGTTATCCTTTTTCCAAAACTATATAATTCTTAAAACATTCCCCAAAATGAGATAAAATATTCAAAAATAATCATAACACATTTTAACCTCAAGTTTATCCCATTCCCTTCATTTTCCATCATATCATATAATAACCCATAATTACCTCAAAAGTAAGGATCATATAAACTCTAATTGTTACCTTTATAATTATTACCTGAACTTCCACATCGATTGGTCATCTTGTACATGATGCATTACAGAACATACCAAGGTTCAAGTGGTTGATCATGACTCCTTGATAGTTGGTTTAGAAAAACCACAAGTTTCCTCATGGAATCCCCCATTTTATCTAGTATCTTAATCAGAGAACCACCACAGTTTTCTTCAAACCTGTTGTCTCTTTGGTGCCTTCTAGATCCATCCATTCACTAAAAACCGAAATGTCAGTGTGAGTATAACAACAAAACCATCATGTACTAATGAGGAAGGTAAACACTAAGATATACTTACTCATTCACTTTATCTAAAACTAGGACTCTTTCTGAAATCCTAACCATTATGGTAATGTCACTTGTGCTTAGAGAATACCCTAACCTTTAAAGTTATCTAAACCGACCTCTGATACCAACTATAAGGCCCCAGCCTTAAACCTTACTTAATCTTGAGTTATTACAAGATTACACATTGAGGATCTTTTCAGGTTTAGAGTTTTAGAGAATTAGATCATGAAACTTGCATTACATTCCACATTTAGACAAAGTGGTTACATAAAAGACAGTATTCATTCTTCCCATAAATGGAAAAATATTTAAAATAAAACATGGATTCTTTCTTGACACATCCTTGACACTATCATCACATCATGTACCCTTCCCTTGACCTGTGAAAAACATTTCAAAAACTTGGGATGAGCATAAAAAGCTCAGTAAGGGATATAAAAATATGGAAAGGAAACATGAGTACATGTATACATAAGAATGAAATCATACTTTACCCATAAAACATAAGCATTTTAACATACCTCATAAAATCATGAATAAATCATAGAAATCATAAGACATAAAAGGTAACTTGAGGAATTCATAACATTCTTACGTAGGGAGTAACCCTCTTGGTTACGTTTTGGAATACCCATCACAGTATATTCCCTAAATATCTTCGGAGAAACCTTAACGTTTCACTCCTTCGCGTTACCCAATGCATTGGAGAGCTATATCGGGCTCACCCGCCCTTAGTTTATCACATAACCACCCGTCTTCATAATAATTCCCAATAACCTCAACATAATCGTATCACATAAAACATGCATAAAGGAAACATAACATTTCCACCTTTCAATCACAAGGTATAAATACAACACATTGATATAAAAACATTATGGAAACCATTTTTAATACCAAAATAAAAGAAAAGTAAAACATGGTATTTATTTTTCTTTTAAAAACAAGGTATGGCTTGTAGAGGAAGCTGAAACTCAAATAACAGTCACGGCGGCAGAGAAGTCGTTGTCGCTGCATACGTACGACAAAAACATTCCCTTTTGTCGTTTAGTAAAACACTTTGTATAAAAAATATTCCCTTTGAGTAAACGTAAAAGTCAAAGGGGTTTATACACCGTATAAAAGAAGGTTGTGTATAAAACAAAATATGCCTCAATGAAAGGATATTGAGACGAAGTCCCATACAAAGACGATATCTTTGGTTTAAGGATAAATCAATTACATAATTATGTGTGACAAACGAATACACCAAATATAAGTGTATATTAAGTGTAAAATAATCAAATGTCATTCACACATATTCAAAGGATGACATATTCAATAACTACATGTTGAACCCAAAGAAATCGAAATTGGGTTAAGAAGTTCCCTTGAGAGCCTAACGACGTCACATCAAAATGAGTTGATGAGAGATAAAAAAGGGTATCTCATCACTTGGACATAAAATTTACATCAATAAGTATATATTAGGACATATCCCAACATAAAAATATGTAAATTAAAAGACCCAACAAAATAAGTCTTTTAAAAAGAGGAGGGTGAAAGGTTCCCTTACCGACATGGGTATCTTTCGAAACATACGCCTCGTGAAAGAAGGACAATACAACATTGATGTAAATACTCATAAATGAAATAATATTACACAATGAGTAAAATAATGGTCAGTACATACACCACTAAAAGGAAATTGTGGCAAATGTAGCATAAATCTCACGGGAATAAAAGTGAGATGAAAAATCCCTTAAGAAAACTCGGCAGCCTAACGGCGCCACTTAAAACTTCCAAAAAGGATTGATGAGATAAAATAGGGTATCTCATCACATTACAATAAAATGTAAAGCAAGAGGAATATAAAAGAACATCCCCCATCATAAAAATAGGAGCTTAAAAGAAGTGACATAAAGGAGAGTACTTAAAGAGAAAGAGAGAGGTTAGATCTCTTACGAAAATTCGGCAGCCTAACGGCGCCACTCAAAACTTCCAAAATGGATTGATGAGAGGAAATAGGGTCTCTCATAATATGAACATAATAAGTACAGTAGGAGTAATATAAAATAACATCCCAATCATAAGAAAGATGAGCTTAAAAGGAATGACATAAAAGAGTGTACTTAAAAAGAAAGAGAGGTGTAGGATCCCTTACCTCGGGTCCGACTTGACTCGATCGTTCTTTAACGTCCTGAATAATAAGCTTGAGTTAATTTATACTTGCTTAAGAACCTTTTTCAAGTTCATTATTCCTTTTATATCAATTATTGACATGTTATAAACATTATTTAATCATTTAAGTTAATAATGTTTGTTTTGTCGATATTTGGTTCTTAAGTCAAAAGTGGACTTCTTACAATTACATGTTGTTCGTGTGGTCAATGTTTCATTATATCGAGAATGATATTCATGATTTGGATATCATATATATCATATATATCTAGAATATACATGTATTTATAATATTACATAATCATTTAGAGGTAATAAATGAAATGCACCGTTCATGGAGACGGTAAGCCGTAGGTACGCATGAACGCTACTTTCATTTCTATCTCATACTTTAATGGAAAGAAATAATAATGATATAGAGGAATATAATAATTCCAGTATAACATCATATATAATAACATTAAATCCATCCTTTATACGTCCCACGTATGACATTAATGAATCACATCACTTTGAGGGGGCGGTAGTCCGCACTTCCTAAAATGAGGATATCACGTATACCCATAATGGAAGCCATAAAGGTAAGCCACAAATGAAAAATACAGAAGCTTAAGTAAAACATAAAAATTTTATATATCATATATAAATATAGTGACATCTTAATGGCCACCTTTGAAGGTGTTATATGAGTGTTGAACAATCATCGTTTCGTGAGGCAGAAATTCGCCATCCACGGAAACAATATGTTATTTAACCATTAGATGTAGGTGTGTATAAGTGTAGCTCGAATACTTCTTAAAACAACATCCTAGTATATTTAGGATACTGGATTTGTTACAAAAGAAAATAATAAAAAGAGTTTAGGGGGTTGGAGAAGCAAAATAAAACAAAAGGACTCAAAAGAAGACATTACTTTAAAATCGGGTAACTCCCTTTGGTTTGAGATCAAAGGCTTCCTTGGGAATACTTATGACCAATTTGAGGCTTAAAGGAGTAATAGAGGGAAGTGGAGAGCCAAAATGGGTATGGGTTGGCCGAGACAAAGGCTTTGGGAGTGTGGGTAAGGAGGTTGAGGTGGGGGCCTTTTATAAAAGGAGAGGAGGGGCACTCTTGGAAGGTAAAGAAAAGTCACTTTATTTTAAAATGGTATTCAGATTTAAGAGGTCCCACATTGATGTATTTCAAGGATAAGGTGATAAGGGTTCGAAATCCACTCATCCAATAGGTTTTGGACATGTGTAAGTCTTAGATATTACATTATCTTTCCATTTTATTTAAATCGTTAAATAATGAGGTCATCGCTGCATCATCATGATGTCACAAATAATTTAATTTATTTAACATATAAAAATTATAAAACAAATACTATGATTTAGTAAATCTTTTTATCTTTCCAATTAATACTTATAGGAAAAAATCTGACTTGTATAACCCCATGTAAAAATTTTTTTAGTAAAACATCTCATGTGTGTGTCATTTTTACTTTAACATTAAATAAAAAGTTATTTATGTCATTTCCCAACCAAAGTGGCTCCATGGGGTCCCCAAGTTGACCCATGGCTTTTCTTGGTCGGCCATGACACATCCAATAAGGGTAAGACATGTTTCAAGGTATTTAATTTTATTATAATATCATTTTTGCCTTAAATTGCACTAATTACCTCTAATCGCGATTAAAAACTTAATAAGTTACTATTCACCAAAAAAATTATTTTAATCCCATTGAACCACATTTCACTTCTTAATGACAACCATGTATGTCGGATTTTTTAAATTCAAAACAAAATGGTGGCAAAATTTCATTTAAACGAAAAATCAGTTTTTATAAGTACCACTTAGTGGTTTCACTATTCATCAAAAATTGAAGTTTTTCAGAAAATTACCAAAAATTCACCCTAAGCTATATTTGATATTCCAAATTAAAAAATGAAGTATATTTTACAAAATTCAAAACATATAAGTCACATTAATTAATTTAATAATTAATTCCCGCTGTCATGATAAATAGCGTGTTTTTATGAAATAATAAGTATCAAAAGATTGACACTAGTTTAAGTCCGATTTCAATGTGAAATTAATTCCAACGACCACTATTGGATTTAATGGTAAAAATATATTCTAATTTCACTTTAAAACCAATTAAAAAGATAATATAATCATATAAATAAATTAGATTAAAAAGAGGTTTTGAGTTAAAATACAACATTTTACACTTATTCATTAAAAAAAATGAACTTTATCAGAAAGATACCAAAAAATTACACAAAGTAAATTTTGATGTCCCGATTCTAAAGAAGAGTTTTATTTGGTCCAATAGAATTTATAAGAGTGAACAAAACTATATTTAATAACTGTTCGCCATCAAAAGGCGATAAGTGAACCTTTAGTGAAAACTAGGGCATATACGCCTAAAATTGAATTCTTTCCGTATTTTAAGCCTTTATCTTTTATTGGATAAATGTAAAAACTTTTAAAAACATATATAATCATATTTTAGTTATTTCTGTCCATTCCCGCCAATACAACGGCTACATGTTAACTTCCATTTAAAATAATATTATTTTATTATTAGAGTGCAACGTAAGATTCCGAAGAAACTCGTTGTTGCGTGTTGGGTACGCCATCGAGCATAGCGTCCCCTTTAAAGTAATATTAATATTTTATTCACAAATATGGATAAATATGAAAATGTCATATTCTTTATTTACCTGGGGTGTTACAAATAACACCCAAAATTCAACTTAATCCATTACATAAATAATTAAACTTAAGACTCCTCTAAAATATGTTTGACCAAATTCAAAACCCAATAATCTAAAATATTTGATCACATGTTTTTTTTCAAGATCAAATTTAACATTTACCCTTAGAAAAATGAAGTAGCTCATAATGTCATATACTAAACATGTGAGTACCTTGATTCTTTTAAAACATGTTAATAACCTAAATCGCTATAAAAACTCAATGAAAATATATATGCTTCCAAAAATTAACACTATTCTTATTCCTAAAATAAAATTGTAGACTATTAAATATATTCCATTAGTCAAACATGTAATAAACTTCATCAAAGATGACCAAAATCACTTTTTCATAAAATCACTAACAAATTTCAAGGTTACCAATACTATCCCACTCACTTCATTAATGGAAACCAGATATTTATACCAACTAAACATTATTAGCTCAAAATTAGGCACATATTAAGGGTTATATTTCACTTAATAACGTGTTCTCCAAAAATATTACCTTACCACCAAATCAATTTTCTTGGTTATTAATACCATTCAACATATGTTTTCAAATCCTTAAAGAAAAACTATCATGGAACAATCCTAAGATATTTTACAATTCTTATAACTTGAATATCATTGATATAAAACTTTTATAACATAATTATTTAATAAAAATACATACACATTTTAATCCTTTAACTTCAATGATTGGAATAACATAGGTCCTTCTTGGGTATAGGATTTAAACCTTGGATTAGGGTATTGACTCAGATAATTCTCAAGTTACCCACAAATAATATATTGAATTACTTGGTAATTATTTGATCTATGAACTTAATTTACACATAGAAAACATATTACCCTTCCTTTGAGATATTCTCCTAGGCGATCCTTCCCACATTATTTACATGAAGAAAAATGAAATTTCTTTCCTCTGGGGCCATTACCACATGAACTTTCATAAAAGTATATCTTTATATTATTTGACATGTTATAAAAATCATATAATTTTATGTTGTTAATCATATATCATGATATATTATTAAGCATAATCACAAGTTTTTTCCTTATAGTTTCTATTTCATTTAGTTTCTTATGAGGATAATCATTCCATTGTCTGTCACATTCATCATTAACATAAATCATCCTAGTTCCAAACATTTTCTAAAACCAAAAACCATAGTGTGCACATTAATAATCATAGTGAGATATAATGAAAAATCATTTATATAATGTATAAATCATGACACCTTTTTTCCAATATATTACACCTTAGGCTTAACCTAGGCCATCCTTAGTTATTATATATTTAAATCCTTTATAATGGTTTATAAAGAAAATGTGAATTAACCAAAGAATATCCCTCGTGAGTGTCAAACTAGGTGCACTGTATGGGAAAACTAACCATGCACTAGAATGATAGATAAGATATACTTGGCTGACTCTTTTTAGGGTTATTACCCCTAGATGAATTTATTCTAAAATTTCATTCACTTTTAGTATCCAGATAAAGATGTATTTCTAGGAAAACCACACAATCACTATATTACAAAAAATTTAGGATATTATCCTATACTTATACTTATCCCTAATATTTCACCAAATTTATTTAATATTAATCTCTAATGATCAAAAAAACCTGGATCTAATACCAACTATAATGACCTATATTTTCATACATAAATATCACATCTTATTAGATAAATATTCAATATATAACATTATAATCCATGACAGAACCATAAAGTTTTAGTGTCTTTGGAAACTTGGATAAATAAAAAACTGGTTCATAAAATATATACATTCTATCCCAATTATTTCTTCATAACTAGAAAAATTCTTAGACACATCAAACTTACAACTTTTATTTATATCTCAGGGAAAAGAAAACATAATAAAGGGTGACCTTAAATGTTCAGTAAGGGTAAACAAGGGAAATATAAATGATCATTTAAATATAAAGTGAGAATAATGGGTATGAGAACATGAGATTAAACTTTTAAAATCATACCCAACAATTATTATCTCATAAACATGAGTCATGTCCTAAATATTGGTAGTTCATAATACATGAATCATAAAGGGATCAAAGAACATGATTGATGAGAACATAACATTTTCATGATATCATGCCATAAAATAGTAACATAAAGTATGGAATAATTATAATCAAAGAAATATTATTTCAAGGCTACCCACTAATACATTCATAACATGTTAGGATTGATCTAACCACCCATTTACCTACTTTAGGCTTGGGATAACCTCTCGTGTACCCTCTTTCAGGCTTGGGATAACCTCCCATGTAAATTTTTTTTCAGGCTTGGGATAATCTCCTGTGTACCCTCTTTTGGGATTGGGATAACCTATCGTGCACCCTTTAAGCTCATAAAACATCAATATTTACCTAATTAATTTGATGGATATATAATTATGGGCTCACATATCACATAATCATAAATCCATCCATATATATGATACAAGATCATAAAAATATTCATCCTAACTTAACCTGTGGAAAAGAAAACAAGTTTCATCGATATTTCATTATTATAACCATAAACCATCTAGAGAAAGAATAAATATGGTATAATTGGATCATATCCCCAATAAATCCTAAGTAAAATAAAGGATATTATCATATATGAAAAATTACTTTGAAATATCACTCAAATATTTCTTAAAGAAAATAACTTTTTCATTTTTGAAACCAATTATTTAAATTATAAAAATTATCAAAATGTTATATAAAATATTATATTTGAAAATAAGCATGGAAAATTATAAAATAATCTTAAAAACATTAAGCGGCCATGATATAAGGGAATTCTATTAATGCTGAGTATGTTAGAATAAAGATTCATTTCACATTTTCGGGAAAATTCAATAGTACCTCATTCTGAAAATGATAAGAAGATTACTTTTAAGACATTTTTTAAGAAGTAAATCATGGAAAAATGACTTTAAAAAATATTATATAAATAATAAAACATTCTTGAAATCATTTTTAAAAAACATGGATATGGATGAAAAATGTTTGTTGACTGAAGAGAGAAATAAAGTCAGATTTCCTTAAAAATATTATTTTACTCTCTTGAGTACTTAAATAGAGGAAAATGAAAAGGAAATAGATAATCTCTAGAAATAACAGTAAGATAAGAAATTTTATGTGATTATTTAGTGATAGGTTATAAAATTTCATCATCATAAACTTGATCATAAACAATCCCTTATTACTTTGGTAATCTTCATATAAAAAACTCATAAAAGAGAGAACCTTAGATGGATTTTTAAATCCATACAATTTTCATGAAAGCATCATAAAATACATTTATGGGTAGTATATACAACAAAAAAGAGAAAAAAATGATGAATATGACTTAAGTATCATAGAAATTAAAGTGAGATGAGAAATCCTTATAGAGGTGACAAATATTTAGCAAGGTTACTAGTCATAATTACAAAAAATAAAAGAGACCCATTTACCAAATTTTAACCTAATAATTACAAATATTATATCCATTTTCAAGATTAAATCTCTATAAGTGGAAGAAATAAATTTAAATATAAATGTGTAAAACACAATGAAAAATAGTTTTTAGAAAAATGGTTTTAAGCATAAAATTTAACTTATATAAAAATAATGAAAATTTCTAATTCAAATAGAATAAATTATATTATTATAAATAAAATGGACCATATGCCACTTTTATACTAAATACAAAATATATTGTGTCTTTTAAACTAGTTGATTTAATGAAAATAAATGTTCGTATTTAAAAAATCTATATTTTTCACTATTCAATGAAAAATCAATCATTTTAGAAAAATCTCAAAAATTTCACCCTAATTTAATTTTGATATTATGAATTAAAAAATTATGATTTTTTATCAAATTTAATTTCTAAAAGTGGTTGAAATTAATTATAATATTCTCACACAAAATGAAATAAAAACCATTTTTGAAACATAAAATAACTTTACTAATATTTGAGTAACTATATGTTATAAATTAACCAGAACATTTGAATTAAGTAAAATATCTATATATATTTCATAATTTGGTTAATATTATTCACACTTTTCAATTTAGTGGCTATGTTATAATATATCGTGGTTCATTTTAAGCTCGGTGTTGCGTGTCAAAAAAGATATAAAACACTTAAAATTTATTTAAAAAGAAATATATTCTAAAATATTAGGCTGTTACACTTTCAATCTCATGAAATAATAATGTGGGGTGGATGGGTTCCATTTTATGTGAAAATATACACTTAGGATCATTATGAGGATGTGGAGGAAGAGGATAGTGATGTAAGTGGGGTGATACACAAATATAACTGAGTGGGAGACTCAAAAGAGAGATGAGTGAGATAAAACCTATCATATGACCCTCCTCTCACACCATGGATGGAGGGGTACCCTGCCATGGTGTGTCGGTCTAGTATGATGCAATGTTTCATGGTAGGGGTGATGAAAATTTCAAACTGGGATCATGGTGGGATAACTACTAACAGGGGTGGTGATGGTGGTGGTGTGATGTTATATTCATGACATGGCATGATTCAAAATACCCACTCAGGTCCTTAGGGCCATGTATAGTCCTTCGGTCCACTGGGACTTCATGTCATGTATTGTAATAAAATAGTTCTAGTAGGTGTCTACCATTCCTTGTGGGATGGGATGAGGCTTGAACCATTAGGGTAATGAGGTGTGCATGTTGTTTGGTTTCTTGTAACCCTATTTACCTATAATAATAATAATAATAATAATAATAATAATAATAATAATAATTATATTTATTCAATTAAACTGTAAATAAAAAATATACATAAAATTTACTAATATTAAAAAATCAAAAATAAAATCCTATTCTTGATGGTTCATATTATCACCAACATACATTATTAATATTAATTATTATCCTCCTCCCCCCTCCACCATATTCACTCTCCCTCATAAGAATGAAATTTTCAACATCATTAAAGAAAGAAAATTAAATCAATTATAGATAATGTGATTCACTATCACAAATTACTTCACCTTCATCACTCATATCATATATGTCTCTCAATTTCATGTGGATAACTGATCGCGTTGTCAAGCGCGTCAAATTAGTTGTTTATTATTAACTAGAATTTCTACAGTATAGTAGAAACCCTAGGTTATCTCTCGATGGAGCCTTAGATCATTAATTTTAAAAGGAGGTTATGATTAAGAAACTAAAATTATAAAGGGGTTTTATAAAACTTTTGGTTTGTTGATTTAAAAACAGAAATTGAAATTATATTACTACTAAGAGAAACTAGATGAAGAAATCGCGATCAACCCGGGTAAGTGTCCCTTGATGCTCAATCCGTCATCGCTCTCAAGGGAAAGGGAAGGATAATTGATTCCTTGATTTATAAAAACTGAAACCAGTATAGCATTTGAGTTTTTACTAGGTTACCAACTAGGATTTGATCGATAAACGATATTGATTATTGGCGACCGCTCAAAATCAACAAACTTGAATCGATGTAAAAACAGAACTCAATCAAGGCATCACATCAACAATGTGATGAGATGAACAGATTTGTGTCAATGATAAAATATTCCACAAGAAAATAACATTCATATTTATGGGTTCAAGCTCCTTAAATTTATCAACCGACATAATCCATTCGCACACTCAAGAAAGAGAAGGGGTGAGAAAAGAGGCAACTACACTCAAATCATCACAAGATCCGAGTTATGCATGGAAGCATGAGGATTATTGTTACTTTGATTTGTATTTGGTCATAATAGAATAAAAAAAAAATTAAGAAGAAATAAATGAATAATAATTGAAAAAAATTTGGAAATTCAATTACCTTATGAAGATTACAAGCGTGGAGCTTGGGATTACAACAAAGGACACCCCCCAAATTGATCACTAATAGGTTTAGAAATACATGAGGGAGAAGAGAACTAAAATGGATGAAGATAGTTCTCTAATTAGACTAAACTTTACCCCTGGTATTTAAACATGAGATAATGATGGAGAAGAGTGATTTTATAGACAAAAACATCACACTTTCTACAAAAGAAGTCAAGTGCCTAAGGGACTAGGTCACCATTCAGGAAAAACTTTTTAATCCTTATTTATCTGGATGGTTTACTAACAAAAACATTTTCAATTGTTATAAAATTAAGTGTAGAGGTAAAAATTTGAGTTAGATTTCCAAGGGAGTTAGAATCAGCCAAATTGGATCTCTGAGTTCTGAGTTATTTCTTAATTACAAAAGGGTGGTCCAATCTGGCCCGCCCAGAATTTCTTCACATTGTGGGCCTATTTTGGGCCTCCAAATGGATGAATTGGGCTCCATGATCTTCTAGAGAAATTTATCCCACATTTTTTTGCATTAAAAAATCCATTTTATCCCAATTTTATGCACATATTATCCAAATTACATATTAATATCCACATGCATGCTTGGGATTTCACGAAGTTTGGCCCATTTTCTTGAATTTCGTCACGGGCTCTCCAAATCACCTCCTCCTACAATGTAAACACCGAAACAAGTAAAATTTCCCTATTAAATAGTTATAAACATTAATTCATTGAATCAAACATAAAGTTCAATTTATTATTATATTTTGAATATTCATTACAAAAATAGTTTAAAACAGCAGTGTAAGGGTGGATTTGAATAGTGAATTGTTATGTGATCATACCCCCACACCTAAACATTTTCACTCTTGGGAAAAGAAACATATCCAAAAAATGATGCATGTATATATTCCCAAAATCATGAAGTTTTAACATTTTAGGAAATTTTAATTCATTAAAGTAATGTGATCAATGCACAAACCACACCAAGGAGTTCTTCCTAGTGAAAATGGAAAAAGATGTCTCATAAATCATATCATAATGAAATTTAAAAGAGATTCATGATACCAAATTTATTAAGGAATTCAAAAGTCAACCATACCACTAACTCTCCATGTGCGTGTATGAAAACCATTCCATGCTATTATTTCAACTTTCTATCTAATAAATATAGGTTATTTTAACATTTTTTATCTTAAAGGATTTTGTCCACCGAACCTGCCCTGCACCCTTTGTAATCATATTTCAAGACCCACTCACTTAAAAATTTACAAAAGTCAAACTATAAGCTCCCGACCTAGATATCCCCATATGTTGTACATTTTATCACTCCCCTCATTTATTACTTTTTTTAGAAGTTTCATTTGGAATAAATCTCACACTCATCTCTCAAACCTTGTTTGATCTTATCACAAAACTAATAGTAATAGTTATAACAAGATAAAAGGTTGAGGATGAGTGGTTTTTTACTTGCCTAAGACACAACCTTTTTTTTGATTTTTTTGAGGGCATACAATAGTCATATATCAGGTACACAAGCATAGGTCAATCCAGTATAGTAATGAAATAGATCAGATAAGGGACGAATGTATGGAAATATCATTTTAAACTAAAAAATATTAACCTAAATTATATTTACCTTCTAGTAAGTAAAAAATATTCACACTTTTTTGTTTGGTTAAAAAACGTGTGGAGATATTAGTGACACT
Organism: Viscum album; assembly: GCA_963277665.1. Lineage (NCBI taxonomy): Eukaryota > Viridiplantae > Streptophyta > Magnoliopsida > Santalales > Viscaceae > Viscum > Viscum album. The sequence continues at coordinate 879,154,059 of OY728145.1, read as the reverse complement.
ATTTTCCTAAAAACTACTCACACAAGGGGCATCAATCATCTCAAAGGTTTCATAGAGATATAACCATTGATATCATTGAAATAAAACCAATTCACTAAAAATCACTCTCTGATGTTAAATTCATACAAACATTCATTCCATAATAGAGACATGTTTTCATAAAATGTTAAAACAATATGGAATCAAAAATTTTAACATGAATTTTTAGTAAGTTCTATGATTTGGTGACCATAAGGGGGGGGGGGGAGGAAAGTAAAAATACCATAATGAAGGAAAAAAAGAGAATAAAGAAAAAATATAATGAAAATACTAATGAACTCAACAAGATGGGGAAATGTGAAAATACCATAAAGAAGGTGAAAAAGAGAAGAAAACATAAATAAGAAAGAAGATGAAAATCCTAATGAACCCAGGAATGTATCCACCCCCACACATAGAATGTGTAATGTACTCACTATAATAATTGAGAATGTGAGAAGGAAGGATAAAACCTGGTGTGTTTCACTAGTATGTTTCTTCTAGAAGGTGGATTTCCTCCACCAGATTCTTTGTAAAATTCTCATAGAATTGTTTAAGTCGCTTCCCATTAATGGTAAGACTTCATCCACTCTGCTTATGAAAATTCTTTATTGCACCAAAAGGGTAAACATTAGTAATAGTATAAGGACTGATCCATTAGGAACGAAGCTTACCTGGGTGGAGTTTTAGCCTAGAATTGCACATAAGGATCTTCTCACCAATATGGAACTTCCACTTATGAATTATGCTATCATGGATAGCCTTTGTCTTCTCTTTATAGATCCTGGAGTTCTCATATGAACCACGTCTAATTTCTTCCAACTATTGAATCTGCAGCTTCCTATACTCACCTGTATATGAAAGGTTCATATTACATTGCTTAATAGCCCAATATACATGGTGTTCTACCTCAACTAGGAGGTGAAAATCCTTTCCAAACACAATTTTGTACGGTGAAATTTCTATTGGGGTTTTAAAATCTGTACAGTATGCCCAAAGTGAATCATCCAAGTGCAAACTCCAATCTTTCCTATTGGGTTGTACCATTTTTCCAAGATTCTATTAACTTACTGATTTGAGATTTTTGCTTGTCAGTTAGTTTGGGGGTGATATGCAGTTGATACTTTATGATCAACCCCATACTTACAAAGAAAATTTTTTATGTTGCGATTGAAAAAATTTGAACCCTGATCACTAATGGTGAATCTCGGTAAACCAAATCGACTAAAAATTTGGGACCTCACAAAATCAACAACAATTCAAGAGTCATCGGTCCTGGTGGCCTTTTATTCCACCCATTTAGAGACATAATCCATAACCAATAAGATGTACACAAATCCAAATGAATTTAGAAAATTCCCCATGAAGTCAATACCCCATGCATAAAAAATTTCATTGAATAACATGGGCTGTTGGGGTATTTTATTCCTCTTGGAGATATTCCCTATAAATTGACATAGAATACATAAATTGAAAAATCGACAGGAATCCCTATAAAATATTGGCCAATAAAGTCTGGAGTCAAGGAACTTTCGAGCTGTATGTTGAGAGAGAAAGTGGCCCCACATGCCAAAGTGCGGAAGAAAGTCAAAATAGAGGTGAAATCATGGTCAGGGACACACTGATGAACTACTTGGTCACAAAAAATTCTCCACAAATATGAGTCATCCCAAATGTACCACTAAGAATCATGTTTAAGTCTTTGGGATTGGGAAGTTCTGAAATCAGTGGGGACCCTAGATGTTGCTAGAAAATTCACAATATCCGCATACTAGGGGGTAAGGTCCACAATATCACAAAGGTTCTCATTAGGGAATAATTCTCCAACGGAGAGGGATGAGTCATCATGGTGGTCTGTTGGTGGATAAATCCTACTAATTTGGTCAGCTACAACATTTTCCACCCCCTCTTATCTCTAATATCAAGGTCAAACTCTTGGAGGAGGAGCATCCACCGTATGAGGCAGGGCTTAGCTTTAGGTTTCTTTAGGAGAAATCGAAGGGCATCATGGTCAGAAAACACAATCACTTTTGACCCAATAATATATGAACAGATTTTTTCCAAGGCAAACAAAATATAAAGGAGTTATTTTTCAGTGGTTGTGTAGTTTACCTGGGCAGGGTCAAGGGTACGTGAGGCATACACAATGACATGAGGAGCCCTCTCAACCCTTTGTAATAAAACTTCCCTAACTGCAAAGTTATAGGAATCACACATAAGTTCTAAGGGGAGATCCCACCTTATTAGTTGGATAATGGGAGGTGATGTAAGGCTCCTTTTTAGTGAATTTAATTTATCCTCACAATTTTTATCAAACACAAACTCAGAATCTTTTTGTAATAATTGGGACAATGGAAGTGGAATCTTACTAAAGTCTTTAATGAATCAATGGTAAAAGCCAACATGACCCAAGAAATATCACACCTCATGAACACATTTTGGATATGGAAGGGATGAAATTAATTCAATTTTAGATTTATCAACTTGAATTCCATTATTTTAAATGACATGCCCAAGAACTATCCCCCTCTCAACCATGAAATGGAATTTCTAATAATTTAAAATAAGATCTTTTTCAATGCAATGATAGAAGACAGAACCTAGGTGTTCTAAAAAATCATCAAAATAATAACCATATAACATGAAGTAATCCATAAATACTTCCATACAACTCTCAAGGTACTCATAAAAAATACTCAACATACGTCGCTGAAAAGTACTAGGAGCATTACATGGACCAAAAGGCATTCTTCTGTATGAAAATGTGCCAAATGGATAGGTAAATATTGTGTTTTCTTGATCCTAGGGAGCTATATGGATTTGAAAATAACCCGAATAGCCATCAAGGAAACAATAATGGGACTTACCAGCCAATTATGCAAAAATTTGGTCAATAAAAGGTAGAGGAAAGTGGTCCTTCTGCGTGGCTTGATTCAGTCGATGGTATTCAATACAGACTCGCCAACTATTTTTCACATGTGTTGGAACCAGTTCATTCTTTTCATTTGACACAATTGTTATTTCTATTTTTTAAGCACAATTTACACTAAGCTATCCCATTTACTATCAGATATAAGATAAATGATCCCCGTAACAAGTAATTTACTGACTTCAAATTTTACCACTTCAAGGAGAGTGGGATTCAACCAGAATTGAGATTGTCTTATGGGATTATCCTCATCATCCAAAAGTATATTGTGCATACAAATAGATGGGCTAATCCTGGGAATATCAGCCAATGTACATCCTATCATCTTTTTACACTATCTCAAAAGGTTGAGCAGTTTTGATTCCTGCTATGGAGATAGGTTATTGGAAATAATGATGAGCAATTGGTCAATACCCTCAATATATACATATTTTAAATTAGAAGGAAGTTTTTTAAGTTCCAAAATCAGTGGTTTTTGGATTGAAGGAGGTGGTTTAGGGGGAGTGAGGTCCATGAAACTGTCTATCTACTCTTGTTTATTCTCTAAGGAAAGAGAATATATGGAAATGAGATTTGAAGAATCATCAACAGTCATGGGTACCTCAGAATAAACACACTAATCAATCAAAGCACAAAATTTACATTTTTCATACCCCACACAAAAATCAAAACAGGAATCAAAACTCAAATCATCCATGAGAGAAGAAGAGTAAAATGAGTCAGAGTATGGGTTGAGGAGAGAGTTTTGTCTGTGTGCATCATTTGAGAGCACTTCCACCGAATAAACAGGAAGAGTGGAGTGCTCTTCAATGGGTTTTTTCATAGATTCAAGGATGTTAAATATTACCTTTTCTCCACTGAACTCCATGGACAACACATCATTGTGAAAATTAATGATTGTATTTTTTGTTTTAAGGAATGGCCTCCCAAGTATGAGAGGGGCATGTCCTTGGGTTCAGGTATATTCCATCTCAAGAATGTATAAATCAGTGGGGAAGATGATATTATTCACTCTTATAAGGACATACTCAATCAATCCCATTGGATGCATAGTAATCCATTTAGAAAGTTGTGCGAAAATGCATGTTGGTTGAATCTCTCCAAACTACAGAGAAGTATACACAGAGTGAGGCATTATATTAAAGGAAGCACTTAAATCTAGCATAGAATCAGAAAATAAGGTCTCCCCTATGGTACATAGTATCATGAATGTTCCTGGATCCTTGCATTTGGTTGACATTGCTGGCTGAATCAAGGCTGATACATTCCTTCCCAAGTTGACTCTCTCATTCCCCTTCAGCCTCCTTCTATGGGTGCAAATATTTTTAAGAAATTCGAAATATTGAGGGATTTGTTTAACTACATCCAATAAAGAAATGTTAACTTTAACCTTTTTAAATGTATTCATTATTTATTTATCAATATCATTATCAAAATTATTCTTAGATTTAGAGAGTCTTTGGGGGAAATGAAGATGAATGTATTGTTCATTTGAATAATCAATGATAACTTGATTACCATTTTTATTTTTGTTTTCTTCATTGTAATATTTTATGGGTGGATAAAGAGTTTTTTCAAGAGGGGGACATAACTATTGTGTATGATCAGTAGAAGGAGAAACTTATTTACCACTAAAAAGTGTAACTGCACATACATTACATTTATCCTTCATATTGGAAATGGGTTGGGATGGTAATTGTCTAAAACCTTGCATATTAAGCTCACTGATGGTGTTTTCCAGTTGCCCCACTTGATTTCGTAGGTCTTGAATAACAAATTGTGTGGTTTTTTGGAATTGTAGGTTCTGGGTTGCCATTTTCTTCACCATATCCTCAAGGCTTGGTTTATATTTGGGAGGGGGAGGATTATTTTTTTGAGAAGTTGAAGGATAAGAAGGTTTCATACATTGGCCTTGTTGATACCAATTATGCTTGGGGTATCTTGAGTTTCCTACTTTTTGGTAATAGAGTTTTTCTTGCCACCTAGGGTTTGGATTTGGACTAAATGGTTCTTTATTGAAGGGATGTTATTATTGGAATGGATTCCCTAGGAACATGTCTACACAAGAATTAGGTGAATCTTGAAGTTGTGGGAATTGGTCAGAAAAATTATTATTGTTAGAACAAATACCACAATGTAATGAAACAAGGGAATATTGTGAGTTAACTTGTGCTTGAGATAATTTCTTTATAAGGGTATGAATCTCATCAAGATTGTTATCTACCTTTTTTTATAGATATGAATGACTTACCTCATGAACTCCTCGGGTTGGTGTAATAGCTCGTGTACAAAATTGTTGTGTATTTTGAGCCATGTTGGATATTAAGTCACAAGTAGTGGAAGAAGTTTTATCAACTAGGGAACCACCAGCTGCAACATCAATAATTCCATGATCTATGGGGATAAGTCACTCATAGAAGTATTGGATTAATATTTGTTCAGTAATCTGGTGGTGGGGGCAGCATGAGCAAAGTCTTTTGAATCTTTCCCAATATTCATGAAGGGTATCTGCTTGTGATTGTCTAATGCCACAGATTTATTTCCTAATTGATGAATTTCGGGAGGTAGGGAAGAACTTATATAAAAAGTGTCTTTTCAGGTCATTCCATCCCCCAATTATGGTAGGCAGATAGTATATCCAATCTTTGGATACACCATCAAGGGAGAAAGGGAAGGCCCTAAACTTAATTAGATCCTCAAACATATTTTGGGGTTTCATGGTGGATCAGACCATATGAAACTCTTTGAGATATTTGTGAGGGTCCTCACCAGGAATACCATGTAATTTGGGAAGTAGGTGGAAGAGGCCCAATCTCAGCTCAAAGTTGGCTGCTTCCTTGGGATATTGGATGTACACAGGTTGGTACTCCACATCCGGGGTGGTCAGTTCTTTTAAGGTTCTATTATTCGTAGCCATGTTTTATTGGGTTTGATTAGGTTAAATTTTTGATTGGTTTATAACCACTTGAGGTTCCAAAAGGGGTTCCTTAGTGTTACTTGATTGACCTTCTCTAGATTCCTTAATTTGTGTGTTAAGTGTCTTTTCAATTTCAGGGTCAAATTCAAGCAGTTTTTCTTTTTCTGATCGGGTCATGAAAATAAGTTGTGAAGTTTGTTTTTTTATGATTTAATATGGATAAAATCACTTAAGAAGGGTGAAATTAGAATATAATGTTATACTACAGAATTATAAATATAGAGATGGAGAAGAAGAAGTGAGAGAGAGAAAGAGGAAGAATACACAAAAACAACAAAAAATAGAAACAAAAAACCAAAACCAAAACAATCAAATGAGGGTGGTGTATTGAAAGGATTACTAATTAAGAATTAAAATAAATAAAAGTAAATAAATAGAAAAAATGATCTTGGATCCCTGGAAATGGCTCCAAAATTTGACCGCATTGTCAAGCGCGTCAAATTAGTTGTTTATTTTTAACTAGAATTTCTGCAGTATAGTAGCAACCCTAGGTCATCTCTCGACGGAGCCTTAGATAATTAATTTTAAAAGGAGGTTTTGATTAAGAAAATAAAAGGGGAATGGGGTTTTATAAAACTTGGATTTTTTTATTTAAAAATAGAAATAGAAATTATATTACTACTGAGAGAAACCAGATGAAGAAATCGTGATCAACCCGGGTAAGTGTCCCTTGATGCTCAATACGAAATCACTCTAAAGGGAAAGGGAAGGATCATTGATTACTTGATTTATACACATTGAAACCAGTATAGTATGTGTGTTTTTACTAGGTTACCACCTAGGATTTGACCAATCAACTATATTGGTTATTGGCGATCGCTCAAAATAAACAAACTTGAATCGATGTAAAAATGAAACTCAATAAAGGAATCACATCAACAACGCGATGAGATGACCTGATTTGTGTCAATGATAAAATATTCCACAAGAAAAAAAAATTTATATTCATGGGTTAAATATCCTTTAATTTATCAACTAACATAATCCATTCGCACACTCAAGAAAGGGAAGGGGTGAGAAAAGAGACAACCTCACTCAAATCATCACAAGATCCAGGTTATGCATGGAATTCTGTGGATTCTTGTTCCTTTGATTTGTATTTGATAATAATAGTATAAAAACAAATTAATAAGGAAGAAATGTATAAAAATTGACAAAAAACTTGTAAATTCAATTACCTTATGAAGATTACAAGCGTGGAGCTCAGGATTACAACAAAGGACACCCCCAAATTGATCACTAAGAGGTTTAGAAGTACATGAGGGAGAAGAGAACTAAAATGGGTGAAGAGAGCTCTAAAATTCAACTAAAATTTACCCCTAGTTTTTAAAAATTAGATAATGAGGGAGAGGAGTGATTTTATGGACAAAAACATCACACTTTATACAAAAGAAGTCAAGTGCCTAAGGGACTAGGTCACTATCGAGGAAAAACTTGTTAATACTTCTTTATTCGGTTGTTTGAATGACCAAAACACGTTAAATTATCATAAAATTCAGTGGAGAGGTGAGTATTTGAGTTAGATTTCCAAGGGAGGTGTAATAATCCCAATTGGATCTTAGAGTCCCGAATTATGCCCCAATTACAGAAGGGTGGTCCAATCTGGACCGCCTAGAATTTCTTCACATTGTGGGCCTATTTTGGGCCCCCAAATAGATGAATTGGGATCCATGATCTTCTAGAGAAATGTATCTCACATTTTTTTGCATTACCAGACCCATTTTTATCCCAATTTTATGCACTAATTATCCACTGTACCTATTAATTTCCACATGCATGCTTGGGCTCTTGCATAGTTTGGCCCATTTTGCTTGAATTCCATCACGGGCTCTCCAAATCACCTCCTCCTACAATGTAAACACTAAAACAAGTAAAATTTACCTATTAAAAAATGATAAATATTAATTCATTGAATCAAACATAAAGTTAAATTTATTATTATATTTTGAATATTCATTACAAAACCAATTTAAAACAGCGGTGTAAGGGTGGAATTGAATAGTGAATCGCTATGCGATCAATAACACTCCACCATTTATATATTATATCATCAAAATAATATACAATTTTTCTTGTTAATAAAAAATATAAGGATTTTGGTCTTCCTTCCCCCTATTATCAATCAACTAAGAGAAGTTGATAGAAGTAACACTAACACAAAACTAGGTTTCCACCACGCCACCCTTTAACAGTGCTAAAAAAAGCGCTGATAAAAGGGGTCCTTTAATAGCGCTAAAAGAAGCGCTCATAAAGGACCCATTTATCAGTGCTTTTTAGCACTGATAAACGACCCCTTTTATCAGTGCTTTTTTTAGCTCTAATAAAAATGGTCTTTATGAGCGTTTTTTAGCGATGTTAAAAGGGACACCCCTTTATCTTCACCTCGATTATTAGCACTGTAAATGCCCTTTTCTAGCGCTGATAAAGACCATATTTTCAGTATTGTAAATTGTAATGAATCATTCCTTATACCCCTGTTAATATTGACCCACTTGCATATAAATAATACAACTGAAACTTTCCTATCCCAATTTAACTCTATAATATCAACCATGCTTCCATAATGACCTTGATCCATAATATTAAATATACCATTATTTTGTGTTTTTAAACCTTTCTCACAATCAATAGTATTAAACTTAAATCCACCAATATTATAATAATCTAACCACCTAACTTTATTTAAAGTAACTCGAGCTAAATACTTTAAATATTTGGATAGTTCATGAGGTACCCCATACCCACACTCTTGGAACTAGTGCTAAAAAAACATAATTTACTCATATTATTTAATACCAAGTGATATTAACCAAACTAAAAATATATTTATTTTACATCATTTCCATAAATTAAAAATTACGTATCATAATAAACACAAAACCCCATGAACCAATGGTTCAGTTTCTTTTTTAAATAGATACATAAACAACTTATTTTTCAACAATTATGAATATTTTTCCATAATAAAGCCACATTATAATCCCTTATAGACTTCTCATAAGTAATAATCACCTCTAAAACCCAGGGAATGAAATCACAATAAAGGGGTGAGCTTAAATGATAAGTAAGGGAAAAATTATTAATATGTCATCACAGGTTCAATCATAATCATATGAGAAAAGATGATCAGGGGAGAAATATATTATTAAAAATAATATATAATAATAATATTTGTCTATAATTATTGATAGAAGGACATGTAATATAAAATGAACAAACATATACCATGGAAAAATAGTGTGTAATCATGAGATAATAAACATGATCCATGGAGTATAATCATAGGTATATGGAATGGAAATGTAACATTTCCTTGAAACATAGAATAAAAGAGAACTTTTTCACAAATATAAGCATAGGGAGCATCACGTTCATGAGTCACTACTCACACCCACACTTTGTGGGAAAACTTAGTTACACCCGTGCATACATATATCATGAGATATAAACTTCTAACCATTATATTAGAGAGATACACATGACACCATCATTCAATAATACATACATGTGTGTTCCACATAGAATAAATCATTCATCATATAATAAAGAACCCATGAAAATAAAATGGGTTTAATTCATCACATTATAAAGAACTTATAGAAAGAAAATGAGTTTCATATAATTTTTAAATGGTATTCCATAAAATGGATTTAGGAATTAGATAGATTGATAACAAAATTCAATCACTAAAAATGATTATTTCCTGGAGGAATTTATAGGGTGATTCATAAAATATATCTCCATAGGATTTAGATCTTTTAAAGAGGAAAATAGAAGTGAAACCATTAAAAATAGATTTTAGAAAACATTTATTAACATTATTGTAAATAGGTAAAATTAAAAATAAATTTCAAAAATAAATTTCAAGAAGGAAACATGAAAATATTTTTAAAACACAATTTTAAATGAAATAAAAAAATAGAGACTTAAAAAACAATCATAAAGATTTTCCATAGGAAATGTGAAGCATAATATAATTAAAAAAGGAAAAACCTTTTCAATTATTATTTTTAAAATGAATTTATTGAAACCCACATGGTAAAAAGAGTAATAATTATTTAATTTGAAAATAGGTAAATATAAATTAGTATATCACCATAAATAAAACATATTTGGATTTAAAAATATAAAAGGAGAACATTGGATAAAAGGGTTAGCATGGATATGGTAGAGAAAGAGCTCATTTAGAGAGGATGAAAATTATTATTAATATCATAAAATTTTATGAAGGAATAAATCAATCAATGTAATTACATATAAAATAAGGATTAAATTAATTATAATATCATAAAATAATAGAATAAACCAATCTTGTAAAACCATATTCAAATAAAAATCATTATGAATCAAGAAAATAAGTTTAGTAAAAAACCCCTTACCTTTTACTCCCAAATTACATAAAAGATCTTTAATATCATATATCATAAAAATAAACATCTTAATAACCTATTTAATAACCTTATTCATATATATCACCATTTATAATATTTTATTATATTCATTTTTTATATATTTATTAGTCGATTATAATTTATTTTCACCATCATATGTTTAGTGATTTTGATTATTTTGCACATGATTTAAAATATAGATATCAATTATCTTTATTTGATAAAAATTCCACCATTACTAGATTATATAGGGTACTAGAATATATTATTTATAATTATATATAAATATTTAATTACATTCCATGATAATTTTAGTTATGATTCATGAAGATGGAATCAACGATGAGCTTGTTTCGGTAATTTTTGATTAACAAAAGTTGTATCTTAATTTCTGAGGCAAATACTAAAAATTACTTACCAAAAAACAAAACTAAAAAATTATTTATATAATAATAAAATATTTATTCATTAATTAATTCTTAGAACCATCCATGTACGGTGGTGAATAAAAACGAACCACATCACTCAGCGGAAGCAGTAGCCTGTATATACACACAGATGGAATTTATATTTTTATTATAATTAAATTTAAGTAGGAAATGGTTTATCTCATCCATAATATTAATAATTATATAAATAAAATATTATTTCACTAAATACCCTTTTTAAACCATCTGTTTAACTCAGTTAAGAAAAATGAAACATTTCTCTTTTTTGAGGCGTAGTCCGCACGAAACACAATTGACATTTTCATTTTTTACATGGTTAGAAGGAAGGTAGAAAATATATTATATTTTTAGAATAATAAAAATGTTATTAATATCTTATTTATTCATTAAATTCCCTTTAATAACACCCATAAAATTTGGTTATAAAGAAAATATTGCTTCATGGGGGTGGTATTCCGCACATACGCTTGAATTATGTTCTCATTTTCTAAGGGAAAAGGGGGAAAGGTTGGTAATGTTTATTAAATAAACATAAAAACATATCAATATATAAATAATACTAATTTAATCATGTTTTAATATATAATATAGGTTTTTAGAATAAATATAGATAAGGAAAAATATTAGAGAGTGATTAGTACTTACATTGAGAATTTGAACTTTTTCTTGAAGTACTTCATAGAAAGGGAGGAATTAGAGATTTTCCTTGGATAAAGGGAATTAAAAAATTTGAATAAGGATCCATGGGAAGTAAAAATGTTATAATTTTAAGACTAATTTGAAATTATAGAGTCCTTGAAAGGGTGGTGTAAGACTTATTTTATAAGTGTGGAGAGTGGTATTTTTATAATAATAAAAAGGACAAGTCACTATTCAAGGGTTAAAAAGACCCAATAATTGAAAATAATGGATTGGGTAAAGGGTAAGGTTAATAAATATATTACAAAATCATTTGAAAATATGTTTTATACATTTTTTAGGTATCTTAACCTTGGATAAACCATTTTTAACTTAGTTTACCTTTCCCACAGTAACTACTTTTTACCTAAGTAATTTATTTTTAATGCATAAAAATAAAATGGGGCTTATTAAATAATTTGGACCTAATTATTAACAGTATTAAATCCATTTTATCACATAAAATTTCTAAGTTTTATAAAAATTAATTTTAATATTAGCGCACATAACACGTAAGAACCATTTTTAGAAAAAGTGTATTTTTATGCTTAAAAATTACGATTAAGATAAAGTTATCAATGTTATTGATTTTTATGAAATTAATTATTTTATTTTATTTTTAAATAATATTTATAAGTATTTTAATTCAATACAAAACCAACTTTTACCATGAGAAAATTTAGTTTAATGAAAAGTCCAATTTTTTTTATTAGAATAAAATATTTCATAAGTTCCAAAATATTAATCATAAGATTTATAAATCCAACATAATATTTTTACATTCATAATTTTATTCCTTAAATTTATCCTTGATCAATTAAAACATCTTTATAAAAGTTTTAAGTCATTCTTAGATCATTATTAAGTTAAAATGCTATGATATTAATAAAAACAGTATTTTTTACCATTCATCTAAAAAACAATATTTTTTGAAAAATATCAAAAATTAATCTTGATATGATATAAAAATGATGTATAAAAAATGAAGTTTATTTTTTAAAATTCAAATTCTAAAATTTAGTAATTTAAATTTTATATAAAATATAATGAAAAACTATTTTTATTAGGAAAATGACTTTTTAGATATTAACTATTCTTATTCTTATTTCCTATCAATTATGAATTAAATTAGTGTTAATCTATTATTCATATCAACAATATATTTTATCATCATTAGAAAATAATATATTTAGTTTTTTAAAATAAAAAATACATATTACATAAAAAGGAACTTTTAGGAAAATATATTTTTAGAATAAAATGATCTGATTAGTTGTTTAACTATACTAATTGAATTTCATCAATACATTAGTATTAAAAATGAACTTGTTTAAAGTGAAAATGTGAAATATATAAAATACCTGTGATATATAAATAATTTATTACATTATTAATTATATGTTTATATCATCTTAATTTCTACTTACATAACCCCTTAAGATCTCAACGTAAGATCTAATCATAAGATATTTTGTAGTGTCAGTCATGGGTGGTGGTTTAGCTAGCATATATTTCATGGAAATTTCCACAAGTATAAAATTATATCACATATGAATTCACTCATACCATAATTTTTGGAGTTAATCTTGGGATTATTGTAGTGCCAAACCTAGTGATTCCACCTCTTTTCCATGCTTAGATAGGTGAACCTCATAATAAAGACTCATACTACTTGATACCAATGCTTATCATTTCCACATAATTTTAATAGTGCAGTTATTGTCATTTATAACCATTAATTTAGTAACTATATTATAAAAATCAAATTTAATATCTTTATTTTAAAATATCATGGTTTCATTTTAGTTTTGTGTTATATGTGGAATAAGCTATCAAATATAGTATTCATTTAGAAAAAATATATTCCAAAATCATAGGGTGTTACATTCCCCCCTTAAACAAATATCATACTCATAGTTTTTAATTATGTAAAAAATTTAAGTTTATATAAAAGATAGTCAGTAATAATAATATAATTTCAAGAGTGATTTTAACCTAGGAAACATATATTTTTCCTCAGAATAAGCTTATCGCTGATAATGAGTTTTTTTCTCCAAATATTTGAGCCAAGATTCTATCATTATTTGGTATTAAGACCCAAATTATATTATTGGATTCTAAAGCGTGTTCATAATCATCCTTGCATTGATAAACTATTACAGGTTGATATAAAATGTCATTTTATTATTATGATAAATAATTGTTTTCCCTCTAAGTGGAGAGAATCAATCAATTTCCAAAATCAAATTAAATTCATCTAAAGTATGGATAATATGTTTTCTTAAAAGAACTTTCTCATAAATAGAAACTTGGGATACAATAATCATACATCTAAAAGTTTCCTTTGATAATCAAATCACCAACATGTTGAATTAATGATCTTAGAAAACTTCCTAGATATACTAGAGTGCCTAGAATTAGACTCCTATAAGACTTAAACTACTCCTTCATGAAGGATTTGTGTACAATAATTATCATAATCCACTTTAGTGATAGTAATCACATAGGTTTTTCCTTATTCCCATGGTTTAGGAGGTTTTTGATGCTTATTATCTTTGGTTGTCTAGGGTTAGGGCATCAATTTGCGTAATTACCAAACTACTTATAGTTAAAGAATTGATGTGTGGATGGTGTATTAGTTGGGACGTTTATACCATCCATTATATTATCCTACCTCTTTACATGTCTTTAAAAATCAAAACCTTGATTGAAAATCCTTCCATAATTGAAACATTTTCTTATTTCTTTGAGACATTACCTTGTGTGCTTCTTCCCACATTTTTGATACATAAAAAATTGAATATTTTTTCCATCATCATCTTTATCACCCGATATTCCATGAGACTCCATCATTCTCTTATTTAGTGTGTTTGGGAATTAAAATATTTTCATTTTATTAATCATAATTATTGATAGATGGTTTTAAATAATCATAATATTTCTCACTCTATCTCTTATCCCGTTAGGTTTCTTTTTGGGGAAATCTTAGCATTATCCATGACACCCATAATTAACTTGGTTCCTTCAGGATTCATCCATTTATAAAACAAAGCGGTTAATGTGAGTGATGAACAAATAACATCATAAGATAATTATCTTAAAAAATCTCATGAAAAAATCAAACTCAAAATGATTTACTCTTTAAAAACATCACATTAGATTTTTGTTCAACCCTAAATCATTCTTGGTTCAATATAGATTTCAATCTAGGCCATTTACTATCTAATTCCTATTAGGATATCTAAATATTCCATAAAAATGTGCTCAAATCCTTCATATTGGTCCATAAAGAGTACGCGAATCACCAAATAATATCCCCTAGGAGTTTCTAGGTAGGTGTGCAATCTTAGGCCCACTCACCATTCACCGAGTGAAGATCTATTTGATACTCAACTAGCCTTTTTCAGGGTGATTACCCCTAGGTGCATCTATGGCATAACTGCATCTACTTTCCAGTATCTAGACATGGATGTAATTGCTAGGAAAATCACATAATCAAAACTTTACCAAAATTTTAGGATATTATCCTACCTATGGTTTTAAATAATTTTATCTCTTCACAATCCCCAAAAATAACTATAATAATCCAAAAAAATAACTAAACCATGATTTGATACCAACTAAGGCACCCTAGACCCACACTCCTAGATCTGGTTCTAAAAAAACACACTTTACACATAATATTTAATACCAAGTGAGATGACCCAAACTATACATATATTTATTTTACATCATTCTCATAAATCAGTCATTACATCTCATGATAAACACATAATCCCATGAATTTAAGGTTTAGTGTCTTTGAGAACTAGCTATATAAGTAACTTATTTTATAACACTTATGTGAACATGTTTACATAATTGATCCATGCTAGAATCCATTATAGACTTATTATAATTTATACTCATCTTAAAAACCTGAGGAATGAAAACATAATAAAGGGTTGAGACAAAAAGATAATTAAGGGAAAAATTATCAACATGTAATCAAGGGTTAGATCATAAGAATATGATAAAACATGATAAATAGAGAAATATTTTATTAAAAATAACATGGAATAATAATATTTTTCCATAAGTCACGATATAAGGACATGAAATCCCAAATGAACAAACATATACCATGGTAAAAGTGTATGGAATCATGAGATAATAAACATGAGACTTAGAGTATAATAATTGGCATATGACATGGAAATGTAACATTCCCTTGAAACATATTATAAAAAAGAACTTTGGAATAAACATAAGAATAGGGATCATCACCTTTGTGAGTCACCACTCACACCCACTCTTGGAGGGAAAACTTAATTGCACCCACGTATACATATCACATGAGATATAAAGTTTTACCTAATGTATTGGAGGGATATATAGGACCCACCATTAAATAATCCATACCTATGTATTCCACTTGAAATAAATAATTAATTATATAATAAATAACCCATAGAAATAAAATGGGCATCATTCATCACTTTTTAAATAACCCATGGAAAGAATATAAGTTTCATATAATTTCCAAATGTATTATATAAAACACAATTAGAAATTAGATCGATTGATACCAAAATTAAATCACCCAAATGGATTATTTTATAGCGTCATTTAAATGATGATTCATAAAACATATATAAATAGGATTTAAATCTTTAAAAAGGAAAATGAAAGTAAAACCATGAAAATGAGATTTTATAAAATAATTTCTTAACATTTTTGTAAAAAGATGAAATTATAAATCTCTTTAAAAAATAATTTTAAAGAAGGTAACATGATTTTTTTAAACTAATGCTTTATATGAAATTAAAATAATTTACCATTAGAAAAAATATAATGGTTTTCAATAGGAAATGTGGAGTGGAAGGTAAAAATGTATAATTGGGAAAGGACAACCCTTTTTAATCATTTTTTTAAAATGATTTTATTAAATCACACACAGTAAAAAGATTAACGAATCACTCATTTTAAAAGAGGTAAAGAAAAATTTTAATATCACTAGAAATAAAAAGTATTTTTATTTAAAAATGAGAAAAGATAAAGTTGGTGGAAAGGGTAAGAATGGATATAGAAGATAAGGATATCATTTGGAGATGATGAGAATTATTCTTAATATCATAAAATTTTATGAAGAAATAAATAAATAAATTTAATTTCCCAAAAAATAATTATTAAATAAATTATACCCAAAAGATCAGATCCAAGAACGCTTGGATCAAAGAAGAATAATTATGACTTAATAAATTATAATTTCATCAAATAATAAAATAAATCAATCTTTTAAAATAATAATCAAAGAAGAATCATTATGACTTAATAAAAGAATTTGAGTAAAAAACCCCTCAACTTTTACTCCTAACTTCCATAAAAGATCTTTAATCACCTGTATCATAAAAAAACCATATTAATTTCTTATTTTATAAAATTATTCATATATATTACTATTTATACTATTTAATTATAATAATTTATTATAAATTTATTGGTTAGATATAGTTTATTTTTATCATTGGATGTTTAAAATTTTTGATTGTTTTGCACATGTTTTAAAATATTGATGTCAATTATCTTTATTTGATAATAATTTAATAATTTATATATTATAAATGGAACTATAATATATGATTTATTATTATTTATAAATCTCTAATTTAATTCCATGATAATTTTAGTTATTATTTTTGAAGGCTGGAAAGCTGGTTTCTGTAATTTTTGACGAACAAAAGTGATATATTAATTAATGTGTTAAATATTAAAATTTCCTTATTAGAACCCAAAAAAATTATTTACATAATATCATATTTATTAATTAATTATATTAATATTACCATCCATGTAGGGTTGTTATGAAAAATGAACTACGTCGCCCCATATAGGTAGTAGTCTGCACATACACATAGCTGAAATTTTTATTTTTATTAGAATGAAATAAAAGTAGGAAACAATTTATCTTTTCCAGAATCTTAATGATTTTATAAATAAAATATTATTTCATTAAATAACCTTTTAAACCAACCATATAAGGTGGTTAATAAAAATTAAACATTCTGCTTTGTGGAGGTGGTAATCCATATGTAACATAATCAACATTTTCATTTCTCACATAGCTAGAAGGAAGGTAGAAAATGGTTTATATTTTTAGAATGATAATTTTTTTTATAAATATACTATTTATTCATTAAATTATATTTTATAACCACCCATGTAATTTGATTATGGAAAATGAAATATGTTACTTTGTGGAGGTAGTATCCTCAACATACGCACACATGACGTTCTCATTTTTCTAAGGGAAAAGGGGAAAGGTTGATAATGCTTACTTCATAAAAATATATAATTATATAAATAATATTTATTTAATCATGTTTTAATGGGTAAGACAGGATTGGATGATAAATATAGATAAGGAAAAATATTAGATAGTGATTAGTACTTACATTGAGAATTTGAAATTTCTCTTGAAGTACTTCTTAGAAAGGAAGGACTTATGAATTTTACATAGATAAAGGGGATGAAAAAAATGTATATGTCTCCATGGGAAGTAAAAAAATTATAAGTTAAAAAGGAATTTAAAATTAGAGTGGTCCTAAATGGGTGGTGGAAGTCTCCTTTTATAAGTGAGGAGAGTGATATTTTTGTAATAATATAAAGGACAAGTCACTATTCAAGGGTTTGAAGGAATAAATAATGGAAAATAATTGGGTGTGGAAAGGGTAAGGTCAATACATATTCAATACACTCATTTCATGGAATGTTTTTAACATGTTTTAAGTCTCTTACCCTTGGTTAAACCATTTTTAACTTATTTTACCTTTACTACGGTAACTAGTTTTTTACCTAACTCATTTTTAATGACTAAAAAATGGGATTTAATAAATAATTTGGACCTAACTTTAAAAAATATGATTTTTTTAAATAAAATTTCTAAATTTATCAAAAATTAATTTTAATATTAGCACAGATAACGCGTAAAAACCATTTTTAGAAAAAGTGTATTTTTATGATTAAAAATTATGATTAAGATAAAATTATCAGTTTTATTGATTTATATGAAATTAATTATATTATTTTTTAAAGAATAAGAGTTATTTTTATTTAAAATTAAGATAAAACTAAATTTCACCATGAGAATATTTAATTAAAAAAATTCCATTTTTTTTATTAGAATAAAATATTACATAAGTTTCAAAATGTTAAACATATGATTTATAAATCCAACATAGTATTTTAAAATTCATAATTTTATTACTTAAATGAATCCATGATAAATTAAAATGTTTTTATAAATGTTTTAATCCATTATTATATCATGATAAAGTTAAAAATGTTGCACCCATGGTAAAAACTATTTTTCTCACTATTTATTGAAAAATCAATATTTTTAAAGAAATCTCAAAAATTAATTTTAAGATAATATCAAAATGAGTAATAAAAAAACTAATTTCATTTTTTAAAATTAAAATTATAAAATTTATAAATTTAATTTTCAAATAAAATATAATAAAAACCCATTTTTAATAGGAAAATAACTATTTAGATATCAACTATTCTTATTCTTATTTCTTATCAGTCATATTTGGAGGGAGAGTAACTTTGTGACTGATTTTTTGGAAATCAAAGGGAATAATTATGATGATATCATTATTTATAATCATACTGGATCCCCCTCACAAATTTAATCACATTGTGTGAGGTGGTGCTTTAGATCTCCATCACTTTAGACCTCCATGAGATTCAATATTTTTTCTTATTGAATTAAAATGTAATTTAATTGATTGAATTACTAATTAAATTATTGTTAATATATTATTCATATCAAAAATATATTTTTATCATAATTAAACCATAATATATTTAGTTTCTTAAAATATAAATATATAATACATAAAAATTAAATTTTAAGGAAAATACATCTTTTAGCATAAAATGGTCATATTAGTTGTTTAGATATACTAATTGAATTTAATCAGTGAAATGATATTGAAATTTAACTTTATTTGTATTTAAAATTCAAAAATTTGAAATGTATAAAATACATGTGATATATAAATAATTTTTTATATAGATAATTAAATGATTATATCATCTTAATTTTCACTTATATAACCCCTCAAGATATTTGTGAAAGATCTAAGAATAAGATATACTCTAGTGGTAGTCGTAGGGGGTGGTTCAGCTGTCATGGATCTCATAGAAATTTCCACAAGATTTAAATTCTCTCACATATTATTTCTCTTATACCATAATTATCAAAGATCGGCTTGGGATTGGTCTAGATCAAACACTAGTAGTGACACCTATTTTCCAAGCTCAGACAGACCAGCCTCATAAGAAATATCCATACTGCTCGATACCACCGATCCTCCTTTATATACAGTTTTAATAGTGTTATTACTATAATTTATACCCATTAATTTAACAAATATATTATAATGATCAAATTTAATAATTTTATCTTAAAGTCTCATGCTTTCGTTTTAGTTTAGTGCTGCATGTGAAACAAGATATTGAACACATTATTAATTTAAAGAAAAATATATTCCAAAATATCAGGGTGTTACATTTCTAATTGATTATCACCATTCATTACCAATACAAATTTATATAAAATATTATTACTTAAAATATATAATTATCAATATATTAAAACCTTGTATTGGATTCAAAACTTACATGATGTGCAAACCAGTCAATTTTTTTGTTAACCACTTTTATTACCATTGTATAATTTTGATTTTGAATCCCAAGGAACATTTTCATTTGTGTCCTTAATTATTTAATATATGGATGAAAAATATCAGTATTTAGTAACACATATTTGTGTTCTTGTCTTAACTGAAAAACTATCAATGAAAATAAGGATACTTTTCCAACTTATCAACCTAAATTTTGAAACATATATGATTCATTATTTTTGTAAGAATGACTTAGATTATCATCAACATATCCCATTTGATTTAGTATTCTCTCTATCAAATCTAAATATCTCAAAAAGAAGGTTAGGAACTCTTTGAAAATGTAACCTTCTATAATATAACTTTATATTTGAGCCTTATTTTTCACATGATACATAAAATATCTTAGATAGATAATGAAAAATTAAATAAATTAATAAATAAACTTTATAAGTATTGAATTAGAAAAATATATTTCATGAATGAGAAGAAAATTAAAATAGAATACCTCTACATGGGTTACATCCTTGGATAATTTATGGTCCCTTCAACTTTATTTTCTTAGAATAAATTCACATCCGTATGAATAATCATAGTGAAATGACTATACAATTCTTTCCTAAAGTTTATCTAGTTTGATAGGTTTATGTTATTCCCAGAAAGTTGTCCAAATATTTTTCAAAATTCGATTAGAAATATAATTATTTTTTCAAGTAAAAAATTATTCATTGAAAAATATAGAAGTTTCTCTGTCAATATATACGAGTCATTAATTTTCAATCCATGTATTTTATAATTATTCCAATAAGAACATCTTGAAATGTTACTTAAATATCCATCGTGCAATTTCAAAATTTTTAATATTCAGAGGATAACATATTTTTATTTCTTTTTCATTGTAAAAATTGAAAATGGATACCTTAAATTCTCATTTTCCCATAGATTAAATTTTATATTTAGTGCTTATAAGTCCTTACAATCGTTTAAATGATATATTTATTTCCCATGTTCATTAAGAAATATAAAAATCACATTATCATTCATATTATTCTAAATGTGCATAACACCAAGATTATGACATAACAAATTAAATTCCTAGTATGGAAGTTTGATAAATATACTATTTTTCTTCCATTATTATGTTATAATCATATCTAATGGTGTTTTAACTCTTTTCCTACATTCATTAAGTTGAAAATCCTTTTTGAACTCTATATCGAAATTTGATAATTGTTTCTAGATCTGTGATCCAGAAAATAATTTTATTGGATTCCACAAATCTATTTTTCGTTAAAACATGAATTATTAAAAAAAAATATATAAAATGCTTCAAGGAATCGACAATGACACATGAAACACCACTTTATACTATAAGGTAGTAATTGAGGCTCAAAATCAAAGTTACAAAATAGATAATACAAACCTGTGTGTGTTCCAATAATAAAAATTTCATAATCCAAGAAAGTCAATAATGGTCCACATCAGGTAATTATGCATTTTGAATATTTTAATAGTATATTAATCATATTTTTCTGCACTAACAATCCATAACTCTTTTAATTATTGAATAAGAGATTGAAGGTATACATCAATTCCATTTTTAATGCCCCGACTCGAACCACCAAGTCCGAGGCAGAGATCCATAAGACCTCATGAATGCCTCCCTATAATAAAGAGGCTACCAAATAGTATTGAGGGTATGAACATTGTTAGTGGGGATACTATACCCTCAGTATCATATCCTTTCACAAATAATACAAATAAAATATAGAAACTCAAAGTAAACAAAGTGGAATAAAATAATATCATCAGAACACTTGTCATATAATAAACAAACAAACGATCTCTATGTATCGTAAGACAAAACAAATTAATAGTGCAAGATATATAATAAATAAACTCTATGAAAATCCCCAAAGTTTATCCCAGTCCTTCCACAATACCCATAATCCATGAATTAGTTGTATTCCATGGGACCCTTTCCCTAGCTTGGATCCCTATACATGAAGTCTTCACACGCATCGAGATTATTATGTAGGGTGTGAGTAATAAAACCCAGTAGGACACCACTAATGCATCCTTAACAAATGTTCACGTGTATAACAGATGTATTCCATGATAAAAATAAATGAAAAATCATGTATAAAAAATTATATATAACAAGCACCCATATTTTAACCAAGACACCATGAGCCCCGACCATACCTACTTCAGATCCGTACTGAAAGGATGGTCAAATATATTATAAGTAATCAAGAACTAGACATAAGGATGGTTACATGATACTACATATCCTCAAGGCATCGTGTCTCAAATCAATCCACAAGGACAATTGATTAACATATGCTCGATATCCATAAGGCATCAAGTTTCTATAATTCTACTTGGTATCCTAAAGGCATCAAGTTCCAGGCTAGGATACAAGGATATCATGCTGCTACCATGAGTAAGGGTCCAATGTCATCATCGTCACACATCATGTACACTACCCCTCTAAGGGGTAGCCATACCAAGATGGTCAACAATCACGAATACCAAAAACAATCTCTAATGAAATGATAATACTTATAATAGGTTATATCATAATAATATAAGAATAACACATCGTCATGATTATATAGTAGAAATATATAACAACATGTGATCAACATTAATAATGATAATAATATATTCTAGAAAAACTCATAGAAATAGGTATCACATATGGGTATCATGACAAAAAAACACCCACAAGAAATAACCATAAATTAAGAACAATAATACAAACTAAACCATCATAAATCAATAAAAAATATCATACAAGGGCCTTAAAAGGTAAGTAAGTTCCTTTCTCAAGGTTTTCGATTAATAAATCCAAGGTTTTTTAAGGAAATAAAGACTGAACCACATCACACATTGACAGAGAATGAGCTCACACATCAAAGATGCCTAAATTAGGTTTTGGTTTATCAAGAAATAATTTTAGTATGTATATTTAAGATAATTTCATGTCAAGAAGAGTGGTTCTAGAATATAATACCTTAAGAGGTCTATCAACTAAGCCAATTCTAAGGTATGTTGAAGGAGGGATTGAAAATTCACTAGATCTGTTGTTGATTTAAGAATAGATCATGAATTCCTCACTAATTATAGAATAGAGACTCGGGTCTATCTATCGATCATCGATCCTTCATCAATCCATCAATAAAAAATAGATACAAGATGAGATTCAAGAATGAGAATATCTCATGATGATCATTATAAAGAAACTTACCCAGAAACATTCTTGAAAATTAAATCTCTGACCAAGGAGGTTATCAATGACACATCAATACCTCCACCAATCTACCAAAGAATTATAAATGGATGTTTCTTCTAGAAATGGGGAGGACCTTGTTTGTTTAAGGTTAAAACTTTCCAATCGGTTTTTAAAGGGTTTTTTCATAGAACCGGAAACATCCAATGATTCTATATCCATTTGGACCTACTTTCCAAAGGTAGGTGCTCATTAGTTGTAGACCTATGAGGCTTAAGAATTTTCATTGGTCGAGAGGACGGGAGGTCAGGCTCATCACACCTTTTTGGGGGGAATTATTGCCTATTCCAGGACTCTCTCATAGATTTAAGGTATGTTCATGAATCCTTATTAATTCACCAAGTATGAAAATGAGTTTTCCTTTAGATTTAGTAATCAATGATTGATATGTATGGTATTTAGAGAATCTCTTATATGTATTTGAGGTTCTTCATTGGTGGAGAATCATCCGTATGAATTAGAGATTCTTAGTCAATGGTATCCTTCAATACATTATATAGAAATATATTGGTCATTATAATGACCATAATAGTTTTAAAGCCACCCAGTGGGGCACTTGAAGTTTATTGTCTTTAAGAAAGACAGGGATTATTTCAGAGTTGGGATCGTACCCGCAGATGGGCTACCTACATATCCTTGTTAAAAAAGAATCAGAACCCACGTAGTTCGATAAAAAGGATATAGTTTAACGTCATATGGGACGAAAAATAATTAATGAAATATGGGATTGAACCATATAAAGGATTCCTACGTACTCTACTTTTAAGGTAGAGATCAAAGTCTATGTAGTTTGGGTAAAGAAATATGGGGTTTATGTATATTTAATGAACCAAAAAGAGATGTCTTGATTACTTTTACACTCTAAGCTCACGTGAGTCATGCTTGGTGTGAGAAACAAGAGGTATTAGTAAAATTGACAATGGTGCCATGAAAGATGCAGTTATGAGAAATGATGCGGGGCTTACGTATGTATGACTGCCCAAGTAAATGAAGACCATGACTTATGAAAAAAGCCCAAGATCAGGGTCCATAAAGGTATTTATACTTTATGGAGATTTGGAATTGTAACTTGGGGATTACTCCTAATAAGGAGGCCCATGTTAAGGAGATTCAAATTAAAAGGGACTTATGATTGGGACTTACTCCTGAGAAGGAGGCCCAAATCAAAAGAATTAAAATTGGGGATTACTCCTGAGAAGGAGGCCCAATGTTTAAAGAGACTATGACTGGGGATTACTCTTGATAAGGAGGCCCATGTTAAAGGTATTTTTAACATGGGGCTTACTTCTGAGAAGGAGGCCCAGGTTAAAGGGATTTGTAACTTGGGGCTTACTTCTGAGAAGGAGGCCCAGGTTAAAGATCTTCTCATCTTAAATTATGAGGTTATATAGGAAACCTCTAACCATAGTGACATAAAACTTGTAAGACCCGAGGTTTTAGGAGAGGTTCTCACAAAATTCCTTTCAGATAAGGAATCCAACAAAGGAACCATGCCATAAATGGATTTGAAGAGGGTTTTTAAGGCTATGTCTTGAATAGGAGAGGTGTATTTGAGGAAAGGAGGTGACTAAGAAGGAGGCGCACAAGTATTGTTCTAGCATGCAAGTCCTGGTTGCACAAGTAGACTTACGCGACATGAGTCACCTTGGGTGACAAATAATCTATAGGGTAATATTTGGGAGACTTTGAACTCAAGCCCTTAGTATCATCCCTAGAGGCTTCCAGAAGTGTGGCGCGCAAGTTCCCTTGAGAGGGAAAGGCAGAGCACAAGTGTATTCATTTATCTTAAGGGGTGGACACTTAGGCACACAAGTGTTGATGAATTATAACACTTAGACCTTATTATTTCTCTTTAGATCTTCCATTCTAGGTAAAGAATTACCTTAGAAGTGTTCGAAAGATGTCATAAAAAGACTTGGGTGACCAGATCTTGAATCTAAGTTTTGGAAAATCTGCCCTCCAAATGGGGGGCCCACAGGGGCTATTTATAGGCCACTGGGAACCTTGGGCGAAAAAAGGAATAGGGCGTGCAAGTGACTTGCGCGACCCATATGTGGCACGCAAGTGACTTGTGCGACCAGAAGGAAACTTGCACGCCTCCTTCTTAAAGGGTTCCTGGTTCATCCCTTTGTCAATTTTTGATGTTCTTCAAAGGGTGACCCTCATTGGGCTTAAGGTATTTCCCTTTTCCATTCGTTGGACTCTGTGATGGAAAGGAGCATCAACAAAAAGTCCCCCCTCAGAGTTGGATCCGAAAAAGGAAAGAGGATTTGATTATGAGGAAAATGAGAAACAAGGGTTTGACGGTGCATAGATGTTGGCGCGCAAGTTCTGGCGTGCAGGTTACGGTGCGCAGGGTTGTGGGATCTCCTATATATATGGGTTTCACTTCACGCAAACCATCCTGCCTTCAAAGATTTTGAGCTCTCATCGCACAAGTGACTTCATATCCTCAGTCGATCACTCTCTTTTTCATGTCGCGCTTCTTCAGTAAGATTTTGACTTGCGCGATTTTACTTCCGCGACAATAATTGCGGGACTACACTTGCGCGACCACACCTGCGCAACTACACTTGCATGCCTTAATTACTTAGCCATTTTTTTATTTTCTTCACAAGTATTTCATAAAAAACAGACTTACTTAATAAGTTAACTATTTGAACTTTGTGCAGATTCAATGGCTCCTAAAAGAATTGGATCGACTGATGAGTTAGCCAACAAGAGAATAAATGATATGATGAATGTAGTTGGCCATGATTATTATGATATCTAAGACAACACTCTCCCAGATTTGGCTAAGTACTTGAAGAAGTATCATGTCAATTTCCCACAGAGCATTTACTTGCCTTTATATGGAGACAGTCATCTGCAAGGATTCAACATTCCAGAGGAAAAGAATTACATTCCTCATTCCTGGTTTTAGACTTACACTAATTTTGCTTCAGCAAATGTCTCAGTTGTAGGATCATTTGTCAATGCTGGAACAATGGATAAGGCATACATAATGCATCATAGCCCATGTGCTCCAGATCTGAAACCTCACAAGCCTGAGCTGCAGCCGCATTTCTATCCTTCTATTTTCTAAAATTCTCAGATGGATCAATCCAAGGGATGGAAAAAGAGGTGGGATTTCCATCCCTGAGGAGGTGTGAAGACTACTTGGATGTGGGCTTATTGGGTGTGAAAAACCTGTACAAATTTTGTCAAGGATCAGAAGGGAGCTGCAATATATAAAGCTGTCTGGGCTGGGCAGACATATGTCTACAGAAATGATAATTTTGTGCTGGAGCTAATCAGCCACTGGATCCCGAAAACCAATTATTTACATATGAATCGTGGTGAAATAGGCATCATCTTGTGGGATGTATACAAGATCTCAGGGGCTCCAATTTTGGGAGATATGTATGATGAATTCATCCCCCCAAGGTAACCTGGAACGATTTGGAGAAGACTCTGACTTTGGCTCGAGAGTTATTGAAAATTTTCCACAAGATCAAGAATTCAAAGTCCACCAAAACTCATTCTAGAAAGAATATTTATCCATAGGAGTGGATGGATATGTTTCTCATCAAGAAGAAGGAGAAGGGGCCCACATGTACTCATCCTACCAGCTACCCCATAACAGAGAAGAGGGGTGATCTTGGAACATTCTGGCCAAATCTGGAAGCAGGAGAGTTTGAAAAGTGGGGATATAAAGTGGATCAAAGAATCCCAGAGAAGACCTATCTATCAGGATTTTTAGCTTTGTGGCTTAGTGTTTATCTTCTACCAGTTAGGGATTCAAAGGGAGGCGTTAGGCCAGGGACCTTCGTTGTTATAGCCAAGTTGGTTGAGATAAAAATGGTTGGGTTGGCCACCCAGATTTTGGCGAAGATTCATAGGAGATTACTCCATGTCTATATGGGTAAGTATCCTTTGAGAATAGTAGGACCATTCCAAGATTTTTGGGGATGGATCGCCACTCACTTCAGGACATACACTGTACAGAGTGGACTACAGGTTCCTGGAAGTTCTTTTAGGCCATCGGTGTAGGAATTTTCTGGAATTTCTTCATTATCCCTCAATTACTATGATTTGAAGGTGAGGATGAGCATGTTCAAGGAATTTCATTTCTTTCCTTATAGAAATATGCCAACCAGGCGGTTTATTGATGATGGAATAGCTAGCCTGGAATTGAGGTCATATATACTAGCTTGCAGAGATGGTGTATTGGCCACCAGAATTGATGAAGAGATTATATGCGAGGCCTATGCTCCATATAGATTTGCACACCAATTCAAGTGTCTGCAACAGATTATTGTATCCCCTCCCGTGCATGTCAGGTTAGAGCATCATCCAATGGTTGCCCGACAACTATGGTTGCTGACAATTATGGAGAAAACTGGGGCAGTGTTTGATCTACCAGTTGCTAGAGCGGCGAGTCAATTGACTAAATGGTATGCTGAGAACTGGGTAGCATCATACCCTGAAGGGGTACTGAATCATCCGATCCCTCGGGTGGGGACAAAAAAGAGAACCATCAGGAAAGAAACCCTTCATCTGGAAGGTGATTCTTACTCACCCGGAGCTGATTCACCGGGTTCCTCATCTGGGGCTAATTCACCAGATTCCCAGGATGAGGATGATGAGGCACGACATGCTTCAAAGCGGACTCATGCTAGATATAATCCTCCTTCCAGAGTCAAGATACCTACTCCATAGACTCCTGGTGAGTTATATCATTGAGGCAATTTAGTCTCCATTATTTTATAGAGGAACATGTTTTATTTTCTTATCCTTTATCTATGATTGCAGGAGCTGGGAAGAAGTTGAAGTCCCAGATTGTAGGACCCTCCTCGCGGCCTTCCAGTGCACATACTGAATATTTATGACCAGAGGCTGTCCAGACATGGAGGAGTTTATATTGTGATGCTGAAACTGCATGGATGGACTTATGAGAAGGGCTACATATTCTTTGAGTGGGGAATCTCTGAGCTTCTACTGATATCCGCTTCGAGGATAACCCCAAAGAAGTGCGGTATTGCATCAGAGAGCTGGAAATGCTCATATATGCCACTAATTATTCCATTCCTATTACCAAGAAGGTGAAGGAAATGATGAATCATGGCACCACTGAGGGGATTGGTGCTTCAGTAGATGAGGATTGGCATGATTACGTGGCTCCTGAAGATGTAAATTTATTTCCTTATTTTATTTGCAACTTAATTTCAATCAAATCTTTGTTACTCAAGGAAATTACTTTCTTTATCCTGCATCTTGTTAATAAAGGAACTACTGAGGTCCCTTCACCACAGTACAACCTTAGTGGCATCGCTCTTGGAGCCGCTGAATCTCCTCACGAGCCGGGAGAGGTATCTACAGGATGACAAGCTATGTACGAGGAGTTAGAAAAGGCTTTTTACTCTCCAATACCTATATTTGGAGGTGAAGATGTCAACACACCCAAGAAGTCAAAGAATCAAAGGCATCGAAGGAAGAAGTCCATAGTTAGATGCTTCATCAGTAGTGGTAAGTCGTTCGGATAGTCATGAATCCTAAATCATGAAAAGATTGCTCATAATTCTTGGGATTGCAAGGGATTATTCGATTTCCCCTTTAAGAGAGAGGACTAACCCTCCTATGAGGATGACAGAGGGTGCTGGTGAACAGTTGAAAATTCATGCTGACCTGGATACTCCTGAAGAAACAAGGAGAGAAGAAGAACCAACTTCTGTTCCTAGTACTTCTCCTATTGCTACTGCAAGGAGAGAAGATCCAGCTTCTGGTAAATTAACAATACTTCATATAATGTTGAATGAATACATCAACTAACTTCCATTATGTGATGCTTTAGGTTCAACACCTTCACCAGAACATTTGGCGACCACTACAACTGACTCCGCAATTTTCTATGAGGAAGCTATCTGGGGTCAGAGGTCGCAGGAGGAGGGTCATCAAAAAGACATGTCAAATGCTCCCACTGGTGAGACTAACCAGTA
This sequence comes from Viscum album, assembly GCA_963277665.1. Lineage (NCBI taxonomy): Eukaryota > Viridiplantae > Streptophyta > Magnoliopsida > Santalales > Viscaceae > Viscum > Viscum album. Next base: position 879,124,672 of record OY728145.1, on the reverse strand, counting down.
ATCTGAGATATCACTGAATGAAATCATGAAACTTGGCACATATTTTGAAGAAATTTTAGATCATGTTAAATTACCATGTGATTTAGAAGATTTTGGATGTGAGTATTATCCTTCATCCTGTTAATTTTTTTTATTACATCTTTAACCATGATTGGTTGAAATTTGCAGTTCCATCTAAGCAATCTACTGATCTGCCGATGCCTAAAGGGGGTAGAGAAAACCCTATCATTGCAGAGACGTTAGCTCAAGTGGAGATTAACCCTACAGAGCTTCCTGATATCCATATTGACAATCCTGTTGAATCTAGGAAAGACGGGGAGGATCCTTCTCATGATACTGATTTATCATTGGGTAAAAGATGATAATATTTGTGGCTTTATTTAATTTTCAAGACAGCTAATCAACTTTTTTTATCCTTTGGAACTAACCAAAGATTTCAATTGACTATACAGGGCCGTCAATTTCAGTGGCTAGATCCGGAGGTGAAGCTTCAGCCTCAGCCCCAACGGGAGTAGAAAGTGAAGTTCCAAGGGTCAGGGGGGAAGAAGTAGAATATGGAACTTACTTAAGTTCATTAATCCCAAACTATATTACCCCCTGTGATAGTGATGCTGAATCAGACCCAGAGGTGTAAAAGGTTCTCCAATTCTCACGTCGCAAGGCATGAAAGAATATATGGAAGATCATATCTGAAGTGCCTCTTGAAGAGCTGTCTTCGAAGATCCCGCGACTGTCATCCTTGTTCGTCATGCTGGGACTTGGCGGTTTTGGATATCAAGAGATCCGTACCGCGGTGAAACAAGTCATCTTAAGGAGGGAATATGAGAAAAAGTAATGTCAAGATCTAATCAGAGCGAGGCTGCTAACCAATATCGGTAAATTTGAGGCTTCGGTGTCCTGAGTTGAGGCTAATCATGCTGCAAAGCTGAAGGAGCTGAAGCATAAGATCAAGGAGAAAGTATTCCAGCAGATGCATCTTCAGTAACAGTTAGATGTCGTTACTAGGGAACTTTACCAGCTTAACAATTCATTGGAAGGAGTCCAAACAGATGGTATGAAATCCATCAAAGATGCCAAGAAAGAACTTCATCAAGCTGAAAAGAGTGAAGTTGTTCGAGTGAACGAACTTCAAGTGTCTTCTGATGAATCTTGGGATACCGTAAATCAAATTAAAAGTTATGTTGAAGGCCTTTTGTAATTCTTGAAAAAGAGAAGACACTCCAATATGTGGATGTTCTTTTAATCTTGTGCATCAATGAAGAAGAAATTTCATCATCAATCATTTGTACCTGCATTATCTTGCTAATTACTTATATATTATATATTTTTTTACCTAAGCTAATGGGATTAGTAATAGTTTGATTTTTTCTAGGATTATACAAACAACCCCACAAACTTTGCATCTTTTGTTGCTCAATATTTTCTAAATCATACATTATGTATGTTTAGCGAGCTGGGACTCGACTTTTGTTCAGAGTTCCTTTTACAGGTTCCCAAATTAATGAGTACCCTATCTCTTGTTGGCAGTTTAAAGTCATGCATGTCAGACATAAAAAGACTAATGTTTAAGGTCGAATAGCTTTGACCTAATGGATTAAAATTGACTCATTTTTTTGATAATTTTCTTGAAAACATATTACCACATTCAAGTATGGGGGAAAACATGTAAAATATTACTTAATAAATTTTGAATTTGAGGGATGATATGAAAAAAAGGCTAAAAGGAATTATAGGAAGTATTTCCTAAGAGTGAAGTTACCACTATTTGACAAACCCGTTAGGGGGTTGAATTTTGCAGGGCCACTTAAGGGCATTGGCTGTATAGTCAAATAATAGCATCTTTTGGCTGACAAGTCCGTTATGTAGACTACTTATGCAAGGCCACATAGGGGCACGTGCTGCATAGTCAGGAAAAATAATTCTCATAAATTTTACTTTTCTATTGCTAAAAACCAATGGAAGTTTATGGAGATTAAAATTTTCCAAAGCACAGAGTCTGCTGTATGGAGATATGTACTTGAATATGGAGATGATATTCCCAATCAAGATTGTCAAAGAATTGGATGAATGTCACTCCTGTGAAGGTCTGACCCAAACGTAGGGAGGGGAAATATAAACCATAGACTTGAATACTTTCAGATCATGAAAAAGAGTATGAGACAAATATGTTAAGGATGACTGTTTTTGCGGATCCCTACATATCGTAGTTAAGACCAATAAGGAAAAAAAGGTTTTCTCCCCAAGAATGAAGTTACCACTATTTGAAAAACCCGTTAGGGGGTTGAATTATGCAGGGCCACTTAAGGTAATTGGATGCATAGTCAAATAATATCATCTTTTGGCTGATAGGTCCACTATGTAGACTACTTATGCAAGGACACCTAGGGGCACGTGCTACATGGTCATGCAAAATAATTCCCAGGTATCAGACATTTTGTGATCAGAAGTTAAGAAAAGGGTTATGGAGATCTGGAAGTATTTAAGATTAGAAGTATGAAACATAAAAATGGGTATTGTCTAATACATTAAGGAGATACATAGACCGATGCTGACCATAATCATGTTGTGGCTTGGTCCTGAATTGAGATGTTGTACTTCACTACATATCTCATTAGGATGAGAATCAAGCCATATGTAGTTCTTGAAATATTGTTTAACGTCTTGTGAGATGAGAGCATAGAAAATCTTAGTTTAAGGTCGTAGAGTTCAGACCATAATGAGGGAGACACATTGTGTGTTTGTTATAAACCTGATGTGAATAAAGACCAGGGTTTTCATACCACATTCATGTGTTTGTAGGGGGACTTTTCAGCCAAGGTACTGAAAGTAGAGTTTGGGTTAGGCCCAAAGACTTGGGGCTAGGTTTGAGGGATGCTCGAACATTCCTACGTATCCCATAAGGATGGGAATCAATCCATATGTAGTTCTTGAAATACCCTATGTACAGATTTAGTTTGTACATGTGAAGGGTGAAAGGGGATTTTAGTTCAATGATGGTTGGATCCAAGATTAAAGATTCAGGCATTGCCATGTATGCACGTATTCCTTAGAATATAACATGATTGGAGATCAATGTCAATAATTATTCCCTCTAAAGTGAGGGTGTCAGAGACTATTGTAGTTTATTGTCGTACATGACAAAAGTACGAATAGTTTAAGGTCATATGCATGGAACGGTGATGCATATTTTAGCATCATGTAGCTAGGACGTATTTCTATTCAGTTTAATGTCTTGCAGTGAGGAAAATGGGGGAATGTATAGTTTAACATCATATAGCAAGGATGATGGTGAACCAATGTGAAGATATTGGTTTTGGGGGGTTTCACGGATCAACATCGTATGAGATGGAGGTGAACCGACGTAAAGATATTGGTTTTGGGCTTGAGTACCCAACCTTGAAAGCAAGGATCAAAGTCTGCATAGTTCGATTGAGAATGAATTGGTGATCCAGTTGTACTTGAAGACAACCCGAAGATGGTGTTGGGACTTACGCATGGTTAACGGCCCAGAGAGGGTGTTATGGTTGAAGCTTACTCTAAGATCACGTGAGTCATGCTCAGTGTGAGAAACAAGAGGTAACAACAGCCCTAATGATGCATGGTTTAACGTCATGTTGGATGACAAAGGGGACATAGTTTAACGTCATGTTGAACGATAGAGGGGCTATGTAGTTTAAAGTCTTGCAGTGAGGACTATAGGGACCGTGCAATTTAAAGTCTTGCAGTGAGGAATAATGGTGCTACATAGTTTAGTGTCATGTAGTAGGGACAAAAGAGGTGTATTTGTGTTACATAAAATACTTCTTCAAGAATCTTGCATTGGTTGAAGTTTTAATGAGTTATCCATCCATTGAGATTAAAGAATAAGCTCCATTGGAGTAGACCTTATGTATTGAGTAAGGTCCTTACCACTTTGGCTCAAGCTTTGGAGGCTTCTTTCCTGGTATCATTGGAGTTCTGAGGACCAATACCAATTCTCCTTGAATGAATGAACTAAGACGAACTTTTTTATTGAAATCTCGTGATATTTGATTCTGATAGACTTCCAAGTGGTGCAGGGTGCACAATCTTTTTTCATATAATTATTCTAATTCATTAAATCACTTCTGAGATTGTTCATCTGTGGATGACTGTTCACAAATGGCTACTATGATTGAAGGTAATTGAACCTCAATGGGCAAGACTACTTTCATTCCATATACCAATGAATATGAAGTTGATCGTGTAGCAGTGCGGGTGGTGGTCCGATAAGACCATAAAGCATGAAAAAGTTTATCAGGCCATGATTTCTTATCTTTATCCACCATCTTTTGTAGTATATTTGAAAGAGTCTTATTGAAGGCCTTTATTTTTCCATTGGTTGCTGCATGTTACCGAGATGAATGGTTGGATTTGATGTTGTATTCTTGATACAACTTTCTCACCTCAGATGAACAGAAGTTTGTGCCATTGTCTATCAATATGATATGAGGGACAACAAATCTGGTAATGATGTTAGACTTGACGAAGCTAACAATGATTTTAGAACTAACTTCTTTTAGAGGTATTGCCTCTGCCCATTTGGGAAAGAAGTCAGTAGTAGTAAGAATATACTTAAACTGCTTAGATGTAGCCAGAGGATAAGGTCCTACTACATCCATTCCCCTTGTGGAAAATGGCCATGAGTATTTAGCTGTATGAAGAAACTATGGGGGTTGATGAATGAAGTTGGCACATACTTGGCAAGAATGAAACTTCTTAGTGAAATCAACACAATCTTGCATCATTGAAGGCCAGAAGTATCCAAGCCTTCGAATTTGTCCAGAAAGTCCATGTCCAAACTGGTGGGCACCACAAACTCCTGCGTGTACTTCATTCATGACAACCATTGTCTCTTCATCATCAATACATCTGAAGATAATTCCATAAAAACCTCACTTGTAGATAATTTTTTGGTGATCTGGGCTATTATAAAGAGTAAAATTGACCACACGTCACCGAAATTGTTCTTTCACGGATCTATCAGGTGGAAGTGTTCCATTTGTAAGGTATTCCTTGAAAGGTGTCATCCATCCTATAGTATGACCATATGGTTTAGAAATGAGACTAATTTCATTGATTTACTCTATTCTGATTTGAAAAAAAGGTGAAACTACATGACGGTGGGCAATACTGATGATTGTTTCATCCCGATTTGGATCTGCCAGGGCTGTGGCTACATTATCCAATGCATCAGCTTGGGAATTTTGTGATCGAGGGACATAAGAAAATGTCAGTTCTGAAGGAAATTCCACCATTAACTCTCTTACGTAATCACACAAAGGGATTAACTCTTCTTTTCTGATGGCATAATCCCCATTGATTTGTTTGATTACAAAATCTGAATCACCTTTTACCCTCAAGTGATTCACCTATGCCTGAAACGCCAATTCCAAGCCTGCGATGAGAGCTTGATATTCTGCTTCATTGTTTGTACCACCTTCCAACAATAAGAAGGAATAGGGTAGCACTACCTTTTCTAGGAAAATAAGCACAATTCCTAACCCAAATTTGTTGAATTTAGGATCTTCCATTTTCTTCCCTGTTGGACTTCTGGAGGCACCATCAAAGTACATTTCCCATGTTTGAGGATTATATTGAATAGAGAAGACCTATTTATCAAGAAGTTATGTATTTAAAGACGTATCTTCTACAGATGGGTGTTTATCAAGGAAATCGGCCAGATCTTAGCCCTTTATTGCCTTTTGAGACATGTACTGGATATCAAACTACTACAAAATAACTACCCACCTTGCCAAACATCTTGTAAGCATTGGACAACTAAGGATAAATTTGAGTGGGTTATTGTGAGATAATGATTAGACCTCATGATGTTGCAAGTAGTGTCTCAATTTCTGAACTGCAAAGATTAATTCCAGACACCACTTTTCAATACTTGAATATCGAGTTTCTGCCTCAATCATAGTCCGACTGAGATAATAAAGGCTATTTTCATTTCCAACATCATTCTTTTGGGAAAGGAAAGCACCCAATTATCACTCTAAAGATGTCACATAGAGGATAAGTGGTATTCATTCAACAGGTGGAATTAATACTGATGGACTTAAGAGATATTTCTTGAGGATATCAAATGCCTATTGGAAATCTTCGGTCCATTGGTAGGTGACTCCCTTCTTTATTAATTTGGTGAAGGGTAAACACTTGCCTACCAAAGTGGAAATGAAACATCGAATATAGGCCAAGTGTCCTTGAAGTCCTCTTAATTATTTAAAATTTTGAGGAGGTGACTTACCAAGGATTGATTTTTTCTTCTCAGGATCAACTTCGATACCACAATGGTGTACAAAAAAGTCGAGAAATTTTCCTGAGGTTACCCCGAAAGCACATTTTAAGGGGTTCATATTCAAATTGTGTTGTCGAAGTTTGTTAAAAATGATTTCTAGATCATCCAAGTGACTAGAACGTTGTCTGGATTTAACCACCAAATCATCCACATAACATTCAACAAATTTCCCTAAAAAGGGTTTGAAGATATGGTGCATGGCACGTTGATACGTTACACCTACATTCTTCAGGCCAAAGGGCATTACCTAATATCAAAACACACCTTGAGGGGCTCTGAAGGCTGTAGATTCTTCATCTTCTGGAGCCATTCAGATTTGATTATATCCAGAATATCTATCCATGAAGGAAAGTGCTTCATAGCCAGCTATTGCATCAATTAAGAGTTCTGTGATCGGAACAAGAAAATCATCCTTGGGAAAATTTTGATTAAGATCTTTGAAGTCAATTCAAACTCTAATTTGTCCATTTTTCTTTTTCACAGGGACAATATTAGCTAGGCATTTGGGATATTTAACTTCTCTGAAGAAGTTAGCCTTGATAATATTATCAACTTCAGCTTCAATTTTGGAGGCATAAGTTGGGTGCATTCTTCTTTCTACTTGCTTGAATCCTCGATGTTCTTCTGGAAAACCCAAATGATGAGTGGAAACATCGGGATCAAGACCTGACATTTTTGTATAATTACATGAAAATAAATCTCGATTTTTCCTTAAAAATGAAGTATACATTTTTTGATCTTCAAGAGTCATGGCCGCACTAATTAAAGTGGGGTGTGGATCTTCTTTTGTACCCAAATTTATTTCTCTAAGTTCATCCACAGTGGTAGAGATATCCTCTTCAAATGCTGGAGGAGCATCCCTGAGATCTTCCTCTTCTTCTTCAATACGTGTTACTTCTTCTGCTTCCACTTGAATAGTATATGACAAAGCAGAATTTCCATGATCAGGGGAGAAGTTAAAATTTGAACATTTTGAAGAAGAGGCTTCCATTTCTGACCCTACTGATGATGAAGGGTCTTCCTGCGTTGATAGAGAGGAGATGATGGATTGAGAATCGACATCATTATTTTCTTCTGGTATTATTATAACTTCTTATGACCTGGTTGGTGAAGTATAGAATTGCTGGATTTCAGTGGACGAAATGAAGACATATCCATTTAAGATTTCATCATTTCTTGGTGAATCAACAATTTCTCCCATGCTATTTGGCTCAATTTCTGTAATTGAAATTATGGAAGTTTCCATAAGAGTGTTTGGATTTGGGTCTATCCCATCAATTCGACTGATAGGCAACACATAATTTGTACTCACATGTATGAATGGGTTTAATGGAATATTTTTCAAACCATATGGAGCATTAATTTTGGTAACCTTCTTTGTTGTGAATTTTTCCTTTCCCTCTATGTGATAAAATTCTGCCTCAATGTATTGAGATTCACATGTTTTAAATGGGGCTTTATCACCATACAATGTCCCGATTTGACCATTGAAACAATATTTGAGACATTGATGGTATGACGAAGGTACGACCGCATGTTGATGTAGCCAAGGTCTTCCAAAAAAAATGTTGAAGGCTGTGTCCTAATGAACAAACATGAAATCTGAATTAGATACAAGGTCTCCAAATTGAATTCTGAGTGTAATTTTGACCAGAGGTTCTTGTTCATTCTTATCATATCCTTGTAACATCAAAATAGAAGGAGATAAATCAGATTCGGTGAGGCCCAATTGACGAACTTTACAAATAGGAATGAGATTGACTCCTAAGCCATTATCAATGAAAGCTCATTGGATGTCTATATCATTGACTTTTCTAGATAGATACAATGGTCTAATATGTCCATGTAAAACATCATATTCATCTTCATCTGTAAAAGATATCACTGCATGACATTCTACAGAATCATTCTATATATGGTAAACTTCAGCCTCAACAATTTCAGTTTTTAATTCTTGAGGACTTGATAAAGCCTCAATAAGCACCTCCCGAAGATCTTTTGATAGATTAAAGGCATCCAGAATTGATAACTTGGCTGGTACTTGGGCCAAATTTTTCAAGACATCATACTTTTGGTCTAAAGGTCTGCGTTTCCCATAAAGAAAATGTGGGTTTTCAGGCATCTTGGAAGTTGATGCTTTGGCAGTAGATGCATCCCGTATCGGGGTAGGAGTTGGAAATACTCCTATATCCGGTAGATTAGACCGACTAGGTCTATCTATTTGCTGAGAGGAAGAAGGTGTGACCTCTAACCAGTCTTCCAAAATAACTACATTAGGACCAAATCTACCATGTGTGGAAGAACTTTCTTGTTCTTGTTGAGCTCACTGAAGGGCTTTTCCACAAGTTTCTGCTGCATATATAGTTCTAGCAGGGGTAGGATTGAAATAGTGGCTTATGGAATATCCACGTCTTCCCCTGTATCCTAAACCTTTGTCTCTTCCTCTAATTCCTCTGTTAGATACATGGAACTTAGGCTCATCATAATCAAAATTTTCATTGGCATAAGGATCTGTTAAATGAATCATGTTAACAGAACCAAAGATCAATTCTTCATCTGATGAAGATTATGCCCGATTAACTAGTTCAGGCTGTTCCGTTTGGTGGGGCTGTGCCCGTGCTTTTGAAGCAGATGGCATAAAATCTACCAGAGTCAAAGGAAATTTAGGCTTTGACATGAACTCATATTCTTCTGACTGCTCTTATTTCTTCAAATTACGCTGCTTCTTTGAAGATTTTCCTTCTGATGAAGGGGGTTTTTCTGTGGAATTCATAACATAAGACACAATTGGTTGATTCAATTGTGTTCGTAAAATGGAATGAGTTCAGTTGATTGTTTTCCTGACCATCCAATCATCATATTTCTGCGCATTTTTTACTTTTGACTTCATGCCACTCGCCTTATTTCTCTGGATCAGTAGCAGTAACACATGCTACCTGGGCTGAAGAACCTTTCAGTTTTACCTGTCTAGATTTAACCATATTTTGAAGGAGGTATTTGAAGACAAAAAAATCCTGAATGGGATTCACCAACATCTGATGAAATGGGCAATAGTTGGGGAGGTCTTCATATCCTTCCTTGTTCGACCTTTTGGGCCTTGGAAACTGAACCAGATTGTTTTCTAGAGCAAAGATGAAGTATCTAGGAACTTGTTCATTCCAGAAAGAATAAACTTTGTTCTTCAAATCTTCAAACTGTTTCCGCCTTTGATATCTTTGATCATCTTGACTAGGCGACCATTGTTGTTGATGTTCAGGAGGTGTATCCCTTCGATATGATGAAGGTTTTGAAGTGGAAGTAGGTATAGATGCTTGTTTAAGTGTAACTATTGCAGTCTATGCTTTCCCTATTCTACTTCCTGGAACTGATGGAATCACATGAATTTTAGCCTTAGTATTCATAAGAGATTCTTCTATCTGCTGAGCGATTGAAGTAAGGTCTCGAAACCCTCATGTGTATTTCACAGGGATCAACAGTGTGCGTAATTCATCATGAAAATTTTCCACACAGATTGGAAACAATTCTTCTAGATGGAGTGATAAACTTAAGGAATATGTTAATCCCTTCTAGCGAGTAATGAAATATAAAACTCTTTCATTTTCCCTTTTATTACAATTGGTAAGATCAAAAACTATTGTTTTTGGCAATGTTGAGCTAAATTGAAGAAGGAATTTTTGACAGAGATCTTCCCAACCATTAATTGACTGGGATTGTAGCTTGTATACCAGATGAAAGCAGGCCATTGTAATGACTGCACAAAACACCCGAGATTAACTGCTTGTTGTTGTTGAGGAGTTCCCATCATAGGATCACAAAGAGAAATAAAATGTGTTAAGTGTTGTTCTGGATCTCTCGAACCATTAAAAATTGGGAATGTGGTACTCGTAAAATTTTATGGGGGAGGAATTGCATCCTCCCATTCAGGGTAAGCTCTCTTCTCCGGTTGAACTGGTGCACTCTTTCCTTCCATAGCTTCCAACCGAGATGTTAATGACTAAATGGTAGTCATTAATTTTTTAGAAACATCCGGTTGAGCTTGGACTTATGCAGGTGCAAGAACAGGAGTTTGGATGGATGTGGCGATCGGTATTGTCACCGATGGTAGTATTACCGGTTGCTTTCATGTACAACCCGTAGGACTAGACCTATGAGGGTATACTTGTAAAGGGGGATATTCTTACTCCATACCTGTAGCTGCAAAAAACTCCCTTGAGTGATTAACTCCAGCATGCTTAGGAGGAAGACTACCTTGAAGTATTTCTGCATTTAACCTTCTTAACTCCTTCATTTATTCCTCTTGCTGTACGAACCTTTCCTCTAATGAGAGTGATTGACCTTCTCTAGAGGTAGGGTGGAATGTAACCTAACTTTTTTCCTTCCCCCTTGTTGGACGCCTTTTGGAGAGGGGGAGTTGGTTATTTGAAGGAATACCTAGATTCTGAGACATTGCCTTTTGTTTGGTTGATCCCTCAGGAACTTCTTGATGAACCTTAATTTGGAGGGAATATCCTGATAATTCGGATCTGTGTTAATCTTGTGGATTCTTCCCTAATCGAGATAATACTAACTTTCACTGAGGAAGATATTGAGAATTTGAAAAAGTCCCCAGTCCAGTAGACTGGGGTTGTTCCTGTTTTTCTTGCTCAACTCCTCGAATCCTGTCTGTTGATCCTAAGGGTTGAGTTAAAAGAGTCCCCAATCTAGAAAGATGAGGTGTCTCTTGAGCTTCTACATTTGAAACTTTCTTAAAAGCTCTCCTGATTTTGTGGACTTTAGTCTGGAAATTAGCCGAATGCATCATCCTACATCCACTCAAATCACCTGGCTTAGATGACCGTTGGATTATTTCTGACACTTCTGTCACTTGATGATGTGCCTTCTCTAAATGAGAATCCTGTTCGATATTCTCATTTTCTTGATGCAAGAGTAATTCGACAACTTTTTCTTTATATGCCTGACTTTGGGAAGAACTAGTTGAGGCCTGTTCTTGAGAAAGCATTTGATTACACACAAAACCAGTTAGATGTGGCCAGCCATGGGCAATAACATGGCATGAGACCACTTTTGGTGAGCTTTGTTGACTAGGGAGCACGGTGGAATTCAATACTCCATGAACACCCCATCCTCTGATATGAATACCAGATGGGGCATTGGTAATTAACTGGAGCAACCTTTTTAACACGCTAAGTTATGAACGCTGAAGGGCTCTCTGCTACTTTTCAACCTTTGGATGTTGAGAAACTGAGAGAGATGCCAAGTCAATTTGGCGTTGCAACCCTTCTATTATCTTGACATTATTTCGATATTCATCATAAGATAATATTTTCTCTTTTAAGTGACAAAGAGTTTTCCATATGTTGAGATGAATATCGTGTATAAAATATTCTGTCATCATTTCTGGAATATCATACTAAGAGTCAGCCAAAGGCCAAAAAATTACTGGTATTTCACCTTTCACTAGTTGTTTTCTCATATTCAACACTTCCTATTTGTCATTTGATGAAGATTATTCTACCTGATTGGACCAAAGATGGTGCTTCTTTGTTTCTTCATCAGATTCAACAAGATTGGTAGAGAATTCATTTATCAAGTTAGAAGATGAATGACCCAGGGGTGTTTTGGAGAATGACCTACACCCCGGGCTATCTTCTAGTTGAGAAAGTATTTCACCTGCTAGTAGTAAGGCATCAGACATGACTGGCTTCACATTTTCAAGTGCCTCAAGATAAGAGGGCTTTCTCATTACTTCTTGTCCATTGAAGATTTTTCCAGGCAATGTAAATTACTACTATGGAGAGGACTTTCACAGATAAATTCATCATCATGGGGAGGATCACCATGGTGGGTTATAACAAAATATGAAACTTCTTACTCCTTGGTATTCTAGCCACACAGAGGGTTATCGTGACTCTCATATGAAGATGATACTTCGAGATTGACCGAATTGTCATAAAGCAAGCCTTCATGAGGAAGTGTCTGATGAAGACCTTTGGAATTATTGCTGTTACTTCTAGAATTTGGAAATGAGAGAGTAGAATCTTGAACTGTAATAGATAATTGTCCGAGGGATTCAAGAACTCCAGCATTGAGCAAGGCCTTATTGTAGATTGGCTCTTGATTTTTCAACTATGTTGGATGGGTATTTTCCTTGGACGCCTTCTTACTCACTTTTTAAACCACTTGTTGATGAAAATGGTTATTATGGGCAGATGTATGTGCCTGCTCAGGAGAAATGGTCAGGTTAGGCTGATTATCTCCATTAAAATCGGGTGTATGTACCCGACTTTATTGTCCGTATGACATGGGGGAGTATGCCCCACGACCCTCCTGAACTAAAATAGAGGTGTTTATCTGCTCCGGAGTGACATGTTGATGAGTCAATCCACTGATAGAGATATATTTATGTTTCTTTCCCTATGATGTCGTTGTCGCTGAAGTTGTTATAATATTATGACAGGTATCCAGAATATGGGCATGGATTTTCTTCTGCTCTTTCACCATTGTCAGAATATACTTGGTGACTTCAGCTACCAGAACGGGAATATACATCCATTACATGTCTAGAGTATGTTTATTTTCCTTCTCCTGTCCTCCTTTTCCTATAAACGGATATTGATAGTACTTATGCATAGGGGCAGAGAGTTGAGTCTGCTCCAGATTTTTCGTCAGAGCTTTCCGACTGACTTCTCCGGGTGCTACCAAATGAGACTGTTGGCAGGTTTGATGAACATTGGAAGGTTTATGTGCTTGCTATGTATTCTCCATCAAGTATGGTTGACGAGTTTCTTTAAATACTAGCAGACGAGACTACTGGAAGAATTGGTGATTGTAAACAGGTGTATGTTCCTACTTACGAGTTGCCACCATATTAGATTGGAGAACTTCTTTAGTTGCAGTCAGACGAGCCTACTGACTGGCTGATGAATTATAAACAGGTGTATGTGCCTGCCTATAATACTCCATCAGAATTTCCTGGTGAGATTGGCGGGTTACTTCCAGACGAGTCTGCTGGACAGCAGGATTAGAACAGACAAGTGTGTTTTCCCGCTCGTTGCTTGCCATCAAGTTAAGATGATGGACTTCTTTGAAGGGGGAAGAGGTAAGAACCTGCTCCCTGTTGGCCGAATTTTTCCTCTGATGGTTCTTCTTGCATTCTTGGGTCTGAGGGACCTGAGCCGAACCCCTAGAGGTGATACCCTCATCATGTTGAGGGTGAACTACTGCACGAGTATGGTGGTGATTGTTGATGGGAGTCCTCGGGAAGGACTCCTGTCTTCTTGAACTGAGGCCTTGATTGACCTCTTCATTCACCTCCCTATAATATAGGAGGGACTAGTTATTACATTCTGGGGATAACGACCCGAAACGATTGGAGATGGTGGTTAGCACTGCATGCTTCTTGATCATTGGTCGTCGCTGTCCAGATAACGAGGGTGAGTTGTTAACTTGGAGGGCTTGTCGAGCGACCTCCAGAGTCAGAATGTTACCGTGTTGATAGTATTCCCTCACCAACGCATTTGAGACCCAACGTTGAAGACGCTGAGTAGGTGATGTCATCCTCTGAGTGGACGATGATCCAGCAGGAGTAGTGACCGAATCATTCATAGGTGTGAAATTTAAAGAAGCCATTCTGTGTTGTAGAGAGATCTTGGAAAAGAGTGCCTGTTTGATACAGCAGACATAATCAAGATAAGTCTGGCCAGACTACATCTTTTGGATGAGTGCTTATGTTATTGACTACTTTTTTGGCCCTCATATTGAATTTAATATGGGCCTAACAAATAAGTAAAACATCATTTTAACTTGGTTAAGGATTCACGTTGGGTTCACCATTTTTTGTTTCTTCTAGAAATGGGGAGGACCATGTTTATTTAAGGTTCAAACTTTCCAATCGGCTTCTAACGAGGTTTTTTATAGAACTGGAAACATCCAATGATTCTATATCCATTTGGACCTACTTTTTAAAGGTAGGTGCTCATTACTTGTGGACTGATGAGGCTTAAGAATTTGCATTGGTTAAGAGGATGGGAGGTCAGGCTCATCACACCTTTTTGGGGGGAATTATTGCCTATTCTGGGACTCTCTCATAGATTTAAGCTATGTTCACGAATCCTTATTAATTCACCAAGTATAAAAATGAGTTTTCCTTTAGATTTATCAATCAATGATTTATATGTATGGGATTTAGAGAATCTCTTATATGTATTTGAGGTTCTTCATTGGTGGAGAATCATTCATATGAATTAGAGATCCTTAGTCAATGGTATCCTTCAATACATTATATAGAAATATCTTGGTCATTATGATGACCATACTAGTTTTAAAGCCATTCAGTGGGTCACTTGAAGTTTATTGTACTTCAGAAAGACAAGGATTATTTCAGAGTTGGGATTGTACCCACAGATGGGCTACCTACGTATCCTTGTTAAAAAGGAATCAAAACCCACGTAGTTAGATAAAAAGGATATAGTTTAATGTCATATGGGATGGAAAATAATTAATGAAAGATGGAATTGAACCTTATAAAGGCTTCCTACGTACTCTATTTTTAAGGCAGATATCAAAGTCCACATAGTTCAGGTAAATAAATATGGGGTTTATGCATAGTTAATGACCCAAAAAGAGATGTCTTGATTACTTTTACACTCTAAGCTCACGTGATTCATGCTCGTTGTGAGAAAAAAGAGGTATTAGTAAACTTGACGATGGTTCCACGAAAGATTCAGTTATGATAAATGATGTGGGGCTTACGTATGTTTGAATGCCCAAGTAAATGAAGACTAGGACTTAGGAAAGAATCCCAAGAACAGGGTCCATAAAGGTATTTATACTTTATGGAGATTTGGAATTGTAACTTGGGGCTTACTCCTAAGAAGGAGGCCCAAGTTAAGGAGACTCAAATTAAAAGGGACTTATGATTAGGACTTACTCCTGAGAAGGAGGTCCAAATCAAAAGAATTAAAATTGGGGCTTACTCCTGAGAAGGAGGCCCAATGTTTAAAGAGACTATGACTGGGGCTTACTCCTAACAAGGAGGCCCAGGTTAAAGGGATTTGTAACTTGGGGATTATTCCTAAGAAGGAGGCCCAGGTTAAAGGGATTTGTAACTTGGGGCTTACTCTTGAGAAGGAGGCCCAGGTTAAAGATCTTCTCATCTTAAAGGATGAGGTTATATAGGAAACCTCTAACCATGGTGACATAAAACTTGTAAGTCCCAAGGTTTTAGGATAGGTTCTCACAGAATTCCTTTCAGATAAGGAAGCCAACAAAGGAACCATGCCATAAATGGATTTGAAGAGGGTTTTGAAGGCTATGTCTTGAAGAGGAGAGGTGGATTTGAGGAAAGGAGGTGACTAAGAAGGAGGCACGCAAGTATTTTTTTGGCGTGCAAGTCCTGGTCGCACAAGTAGACTTGTGCGACATGAGTCACCTTGGGTGACTAATAATATATAGGGTAATACTTGGGTGGCTTTGAACTCAAGCCCTTAGTATCATCCCTAGAGGCTTCCAGAAGTGTGGTGCGCAAGTTCCCTTGAGAGGGTAAGGTGGCGTGCAAGTGTCTTCATTTCCCTTAAGGGGTGGACACTTAGGCGCTCAAGTGTTGATAAATTCTAACACTTAGGCCTTATTCTTCCTCTTTAGAGCTTCCATTCTAGGTAAAGAATTACATTAGAAGTGTTCGGAAGACGTTAGAAAAAGACTTGGGTGACCAGATCTTGAATCTAAGTTTTGGAAAATTCATCCTCCAAATGGGGGGCCCACAAGGGCTATTTATAGGCCACTGGAACCTTGAAAAAAAAGGAATAGGGTGCGCAAGTGACTTGCGTGACCCATATGTGGCGTGAAAGTGACTTGCGCGACTAGAAGGAAACTTGCGCGCCTCCTTCTTAAAGGGTTCCTAGTTTATCCCTTTGTCAATTTTTGATGTTCTTCAAAGGGTGACCCTCATCGGGCTTAAGGTATTCCCCTTTTCCATTCGTTGGACTCTATGACAAAAAGGAGCGTCAATAATGGATTAAGGATCTATCAATAATCCACCATCAAGAATAGGTATAAGAATATGATTCAATAACACTTAAAAATAGAATGATCATATTCATTGGTATATCTTAATTTGATCGAGGAATGATATCAAATTGGTAGATATATTAATGTTCTACAAATAAGGGGATAATTTATTATTGGATCATCATAGAAACTACATATCCATCATAGATCCATGCTCATCTATCAAATAGGAAGAAGGATTTGGAATAGATCTAAATAAATATCACTATTCTAAAATCACCAGATTAGTCAAATCTTATATAGGTAAGGGGAGAAGAATGGTATATCTAAGCTTCAAGAGAGGGAGACAAAAATTAGAAATAGGGGAATAGGGATCAGAATTTTGTGTTAAAGAGATTCAAAACTGATTGAAAATTAAAAACCATGGGGTGAATTAATTGTACCCTCAAACTTAGTGCATCGGATACTCGGAAGCCCTCAGTGGGAAGCTGGTAGAACCAATAGCTAGATAGTGGAACCCTATCAAATATTCAGTGGAAACCTTCCATATATAAACAATAAATACATTCCTCAAATATTTACACATTCAAAACCCATACCTTTATCCACTTTAAAAAAACCTCTAAACAAACCATAATAGTGAATAATTAAAAGAGAAAGGATAATTTATAAGTCTAAAATCTCATACATTGAATCAAAATGTGGATATTATAGTTCTCTACTATAATGAATTTATGTCCCCAAGAAGTAACTTCAAAGGTTCTTATCAAACAACTCAAGACACTAAGCCTAAGCATAAGCCTCTCACTCCCAATTATCCTCCTGGATCCATCCATGATACCAAAGAATCTAGATAAGTGGTACCATATTTCCTAGAAGGAATTTCTAACTCCAGTCTAGAATCTTTATTGAGTGATCCACATATGATGTATCAGGATCCATCTCAATATCCTCACAGTCGATGACATGCATAGGATCAGGCATGTACCTCTGGAGTTAAGACACATAAAACATGTCAAGCTAACATTAGTAGAAATAAGTAAGATCTAGATGGTATGCCACTATTCTGAACTTCTTAGTGATCTTTAGGGGTCCAACATATCATGGTTCTAGATTTCCTTGCTTCCTAAAACACCTGTGGCCTAACCAAGGAGTGACTCTTAGAAAATACTAGTCACCTAAAATGAACTCTAAAGGCCTCCTCCTACATTTGGAATAATAATTCTATCTTATTTGAGCTATGATCAGCCTCTTCTATTTTAGTTTAAATTTCTAAGAGGTCTCCTATACCATACTAGACCCCAAAATTGTTGCATGACCCACCTCATTCCAACAAAGTGGTGAATGAAATAGCCTACCATAGAGATCCTCGTAAGGAGACATCTGAATCAAATCCCAGTAACTATTGTTTTATCCAAACTCATCCAAGTATAGGTGATCATCCTAAGCTCCACTAAATTCTAGAATAAAATATCAGAGTATATCCTTTGAAGTATAAATCATCCACTCTAACTATCTAGGGAAGGTACACTTTTCCCAATCTCAACTGAGTTCCTAAGAAATTCTACAAGCCCTAATAAAACCATGACATAAAATGTGCATCTCTATCAAAGAAAATTCTCAATGAAACTCAATGTAAGTATACTATTTCATAGATATAAAACCTTCCCATCTCATCTATAGAGTGATTATTATGGATCGGTAATAAATGAGAAAATTTTGTTAGTTGATCAACAATCACCTAGAAAATGTCATGGATCCTAGTGGTCCTGATAACACTATCAAAAAGTACATAATTCCTTCCTCCCACTTCCACATGGGAACATAAAGTGGATAAAGAAAACCACCATGACACTGGTGCTCAACCTTTATCCTATTGTAGGTATGGAATTAGGAAATAAATCCAATAATGTCCATATTAATCCTTTGCCACCATAATTGTAATTTGAATTAATGGTATATATTTGTAACCTTAGTATGTACCACCCACTTAGAGGTATGTAAATATCTTATCATATCTTCCATGATAGAAGTAAGGGATAAAATTGTTCCATGTACAAGGATCACATCATAGTCATATCCATATAATGACCATCTAGGTATCAGGTTAACTCTAGCTAGATATTACTAAATCACAGCACACTCTAAGTCAGTCTCCTATTCATCCTCTACCTGGTCCACTAAAGAAGACGTGACCACTAATAGAACACACATCATAAATCTTTAGTCCTCAGAAGCATCCACCCTCCAGTCATCCAACAAGATCATCTGACACCATTGTTTATATAATGGTCATTCAACAAGCTTCTAATCCATCCACATCTTATGATTAATAGAATATTATATGATTATAACTTAGCCTGATGCATAATCTATCTCAAAGTTTAAAGTTTTTAGATACTACACCCAATGCCTCTACCTCAATTTCCTGTACCACTATGTGAAGATATAGTGAAGGATCTTATGTTCATTGTAGAAAACAAACCTCTCATACAAGAGATAGTGTCACCAATACTTCAAAGTGTGGACCATAGACTCCATCTCTAAGTAATGGGTAGGATAATTATACTTATGGGATCTTAGATAACATGAACCATAAGCTATTATCCTCTCTCTATATATTAATAATTCTCCCAAACCAATGCCCGATGTATCTCAGTATATAGATTAACCAATCCCTGGCTTGGGAAGTATCAAAACTGGAGTAGTAGTCAACCTCCTCTCTATATTAAGAAAAACCTCTTTGCATTAGTTGACTACTAGAACTCCAATCCCTTATTCATCATCATAGTCAGAGGTGAGGATAATCAAGAGAGATATTAGATAAAACCTTTGTAGTGTATTGCTAAACCCAACAATATCCTAATCTCAAACATGTTTTGGGGATGTTTCTAGTACATCACTACGTCAACTTTCTCTGGGTCCATGAATATACTTATATCAGAAACCACATGCCCATAGAATTTTTCTTCTTGCATCAAAATATACACTTTTATAGATTGAAATAAAGTTGATGTTATCAAGGTGTAATTAATACTATATTGATATGTTTATCATGCTACTCTGAGGTTAGTGAGTAGATGAGGATGTCATTAATGAACACCATGATGAA
This sequence comes from Viscum album, assembly GCA_963277665.1. Taxonomy (NCBI): domain Eukaryota; kingdom Viridiplantae; phylum Streptophyta; class Magnoliopsida; order Santalales; family Viscaceae; genus Viscum; species Viscum album. Next base: position 879,105,230 of record OY728145.1, on the reverse strand, counting down.
CAATTCAAGATATGGGTATAATATATTTTTGATGAGTTCCATGAACACTATTGGTGAATTCTTTAGTCCAAATGGAATCACCACGTACTTTTATAGTCATTACCTTCTTTAAAACATCGTCTTTAGGATGTTATCCTTTCTAACCCATAACTGGTGATAGATCAATCATAGATCAATTTTAGAGATCCACTGGGCTACCCATAATTGATCATAAATATCATCAATCCTGGATAAAGGATAACTATTCTTCATCATCACCTAATTCAACTTCCAATAATCTATTCATAGTCTAAGAATACTTCTTTCCTTATTATGGAAAAAATAGGTGCACCCCATAGTAAAGTACTCAAACTAATAAATACCTTCTATTCTAAGTCCTTGTGTTTTACCTTGAGAACCTTCAACTAAAATGACACCATATGATAAGGGGTATCGAAATTGGGCTATGTACCTAGCGTGAGATCTTTCTCAAAGACAACTTATCTATTAAGGGTAAGTCCTATGAAGTCATGTGGAAAGGTTTCTTGATATAGATCCACAACTAGTGGAAAAGATAAGGGGGATACCACTAATCCCGTTGAAAGAGGCAGGTCTGCAATCTATCCGTGATCATTCCAAGATGACTCAATTCCGAACAAACTCTACTTACTCATAGTTTCTATTCTTTGGTCATCAGGAAATTATCCCCCATGGGTGATGAAAAAGATACCCATCTCTGATAAAAATAAATGTAAGCTCAAAAATCGGTCAACTAGTCCATACCAAGAATAACATAGAATCTCATCATCTCTAGAGTCATGGAGTCCCATAGATGTCCATAATCGGCAATAACTACAGGATACTCTGGGCATAATTGAATACATTCCACCTTCATGACCAACAATGTATCAAGGGAAAGTAACTTAGAAGATAACTTAACCAGTAAGTAAATTCCAATAATAACTTGTGAAGATATAAAGGAATGTGAATAATCGGTATAAAAAAAGTAGTAAACAACATAAAAGTGATCAAGACCATAACTCAAACAGTTTATGGTCCCTCACCACCACCTACTAGAGTTTGATCCACTATATAAACACATCTCACCTCAGCTCTGTGACCCTGTCCCTAAGACGTGTGACCCTCCTGAGTCATTATTGTTTGATTCTATTATCGATGACCTCGTATGGATCCCTAGGTCATATATTGAACCTATATTGTACCCCTACAGAAACTAGACTTTGAATCATTGGAGTAAAACCATAAAAGATGCCCCATATTTCTGCACTATTTATATAATCTCTAGGGTTCTATATATAAATTTTGATAATGTTTGACCCTCACATAGTTGGAACACTGCGGAAATCCTCCTAAGGGGGATGAAAAATCCATAATCTACTCCACCCATATACCACTACCCTGTTGTATGTCCCAAATATTCTTCTTCCAGCCACCAAAAGATGCACTCATCATAGTAGTAGGAGGTCCACCTACCTATGCACAGAAGGGTGAAATAATAACAACTAATTGATCTTCCTATAGGACCTTCTTGATAGTAAAGGCCATATGTATAACCTCAGGCTATGTCGTTCTAATAAGGGTCTTGAACTGTCACCCGATTTCAGGAAAAAATGTTGATCTTGAACTTCCTAGCCTTTTTTGTATCATTTTTGGCCAAAAGATGTGAAAATATAAGTATCTCAGTAAAATGATCAGAGTATGATGATAATAATATGGGCCACTACTATAGATCTATGAAATACTATGATTAGTCTAGATTTGGAATATTGGAAAATAATTCCTTGAAAAACAGGTCTATGAAGGTCTTCTAGGTGATCCCTCATTCCTACCAGCCTATCCCATCATGCCCCACCACCTCCTGGCGGGTCCTTGTATCATGAACGATTCCAACTTCACCTTCATTTATTTAGGTGTATCAATGAGGTCAAATACACACTTGATGATATATATCTAGCCATTTTTAACCTTTTTCACTATAGTTCCCCAAAAGGCTAATGAATGTTGGAGTTGAAAATCTCTAGAATAGTCAACCATAGACCTTGGTTCCCCTCCACCCTAGGAAGGAATTATTGGAAATACTCATGTTGTAGGTGGGTCCACTTCTTACACTACTAGATCAGGTGTGGGAGAGTGCTCTACTGCACCCTATTTCACAACTAGTGGTCGAAAAGGGGAATCCTCCATAATGGGAGTTTCTTAACCCACATTAACAGGTGGCCCCATTAGTATTATTTGAGACAAAATCTATTAAATGAGAATGAAACATTTATAAAAACACTAGTAATTAGGATAAATCATAATAATTTTATGGGATCTCATAAAGGATCTCCTAGGAGTCTACCCATAAGAAAAAGTATATTCCTCCTAACACTCTCTAAGGTCTCCATCCCTATATGTTAGTCATAATCATATATATAAAAAAACATAACAACATGCTCTGGTTCAAATAATTAATACCAACATAGATATATCAAAATATAATGGAAAAAATATCATCCAACATAGAATACAATTCTATCCTAAACATATATCATGATTCAAGGCATTAAATTAAAGAACTAGTATGTAATACCCAACAAGTATATATATGGAATTTGATCCTATATGCCTAATAATTATGCATAAACGCACAAAAATCCCATAAAATAATAATAGTAATCCTATCAATGGTAACTTGGATGTCTGTTACACATGAGTTGTCCAGACACATGAAAAATTCTATACCCGAGTGTCGCATAGCTATCTCCTTTCTACCACATCCTAGGTTAGTCCAAAAGAAAAGAAGAAAAATATGTTCTATTACTATTTTGTAATTCCCTAACTCAAACCACTAGGTTCGATCCAAAGATCCACAAGACCTCATGGGCACCTCCCCATACAAAATAGGCCACCGACTAACATTGAGGGTTCACACGTTTCTAGTGGGGAGATTATACCCTAAGTATCATATAATTTCACCAATAATACAAATAAAATATAAAAACTTAGAGTAAAAAAATTATAAGAAAATAATACCAATGGAAAAATTTTCATATAATAAATAAAAAAATGGGAACCCAGTGTGGGAAGACAATCTAGAGTAATAGTGAAAGTAGAATAATAAATAAAGTAACTCTATGAAAATCCCTGGAGTCTATCCCAATCCCACCACTATCTCCATGCTCTATGAATCAGTTGTATTCCATGTTCCCCTTTCCATTGATTGGATTCCTATTCATGAAGTCTTCACACACATCAAGATGCCCATGTTGGGTGTGATCAATAAAACCTAGTAGGACACCACCAATGTATCTTTAAAAAATGTGTACATGTATAACAGGTGTATTACATGATAAAAATAAATGCACAAATAGTATAAACAATCATATATACCTAGAATATTTATTATAACCAAGACACTGTGATCCCCAACCATACTTTCTTCAGCACCAGGATGAAAGTATGGTCAGAGATGTTATAATTATTCAAGAACTAGCCACAAGGATGGAAACATTATACTTGGTATCTTAAAGGCATCAAGTCACAAGTCAGGCCATGAGGACAATTGGTGAACATGTACTTGGTATCCACAAGGCATTGAGTTATGAAAATTATACTCAGTATCTACAAGGCATCAAGTTTTGGGTTGGGCCACAAGTATAACGACCCATACTTTACATACATTGTTATTACTTCAAAATTGAAGCACACTTATTACAACATATAACAAAACCATGAAAGGACCATATAGGTATAGTGTCTTTAGAAACTGGAAAGCATAAACAACTGGTTCATAAAGCATCTACTTTTCCTCCCATTTATTTCATCATATCTAGAGTCCCTTTTTGGCATATTCTACTTAATAACCTTCTTCCTGACCTGGGGAATTAAAACATACAAAAGGGTGAGCTCAAATGATCAGTAAGGGTAAACAAAAGAAATATCAATCAAATCATATACATAGAAAATAACTTTTGAAAATCTTAACCTGCAAAAGAAATCATAATTTCATAACATGGGATAAATCATAGTAGTGAAATGTAATCCCAATAATCATAACTTAAAACATAAAACTTTGTGGCATACACACATAATCATAGAGAATCATTTCTTGTTAGTCAAGACTTATTGCCAAGACTATCTTAGTGGACAAAGTCCATTTCTAAACCGAGTTCACTCCTCGTTTCAGTCCTATTTCACTAAACCGGTTTAACCTGCCGTTCCAGCCATGTCTATCTCATGAGATATAAAATCTTTACCCAATGCATTGGAGGGATATATAGGTCCCACCCATATCATAATGATACCATTCTTATGTGTGCCACAAAATCATAAACCATACATCATAGCATAACCCATGTAATAAAAATGGGATTCTTAAACATCGTGACATCATAAAAAAATTCATATAAGATAAAGGAATTCATAAAAATAATTCCATCACAATACAATCAAATCAATGTAATAATAGGTATAGAAAGAGAACCCTTTATTATCTTAGATGGAAAATAATTTTGATAAAACACTTGAACTCCATTCTTGAGGAAAATATCCTTTCTACTTCAAAAACATTTTCCTTTCTTAACATGTCATAAAATTTTATACTAAAAGAAGTTGATTAAAAATAAACTTGAAAACATGTAAAGGAATCTTCTTTTAAATAATGTTTTAAAAATCCATTCATGCCGTATAAGTTAAAAAAACATTCTTCTCGTACTTTTGTTAGAAAAGTCAAAAAGTAACTCGTACGAAAAAAGGACAAAAGATTCCTTTCATATCTTTTACTAAAAACTCACCGAAGGTAAGATTGGATTTAAACAATTGTAGGTGAATGGAAATAATATTACATATTGAGGAAACATGTATGTGGATTATAAAATACACCCCATTAAATACCAAAGTATAAACAATCTCGGATAAAAATGAGATTGTGATATTTCCCTTACCTTAGATCCGATATACTTTGTACGTGTCTGAACCTCCTGTATAATGATTTAAATAATGTTATTGACTTATTCCAGAATCATACTCATTGTTATGATATCACATATGGTCATATTCTTAGCTTCTTATTAGTAATATTTCATTACAACTTGTTATTCGGGTGTTTTTTACTTTTTGTTCTTATGCGTGTTTTGTCGAATAAATTATTATTCTTCTCTTTAGGTTATAGATACCTCATTTCCAGAATTTTATTAGTGTAATATATATCATATTAATTTATTCAATTCATTTATATAATCATTATGCAATGAAGATCATGTATAACGAGTCGCATCACATCGTGGAGACGGTATTCCGTACGTACGCACGAGCGATGATATCGTTCCCATGATCATGGAATTGTATTGGAGTGTATGTATACTATTTCAGAATCAATATCAATTTACAATAATCATATATAGTCATTATTTACACCATTATACCCTTCCAAGTAAGGTGGTGGTGGAAAATAGATTACACCACGACGTGGAGACGGTATTCCGTACGTACGCACGCGCGATGATTTAATTTTCCGTAGGATGGATAGATGGTGAAATAGGGTTGTTTCATACTTATAATAACATATCAGTATATGACTGATACTGATGTTATTACTTCATAATGAAACAACTAAATAAGAAGAAGTGGAAGAAGAAATAAAGATGAAAGAATCGGTAACGAACATTACCTCTTCTTTGAAGTGCTTCTTTGAGACCTCCTTTTAGGGCACTAAAATTGGTCTTTGAAGAAGACCAGGACCTCTAGGATGTCTCTAGGGAAGTGTAGAGGAGAAATTGGCAGGGTTTGGCCGAGCTTGAAGGCTCAAAGTGGTGTGAGGAAGAGGGGGAGGAGGTGCCCTTTTATAAGGGAGGAGAGGAGCTCCTTTGGAAAAACTAAAAATATTATTTTATTATAAAGTCAAGTTCGGTTTTAAATACCTCCAAATTGATTTATTTCGAATATAAGGTGGGGATGGGTCGAAATAATCTCATCAAATAGAATTTAGAAAAGTTTAGGTTCCTATTTTAACCTTATCATTTAGATTTAACATTAAGTTAAATAATTTTACTTTTACTGTGTCTTCTTGTGTTCTTATACTATAAGGTTAATAAACTTACTATAATCAGCCAAAAGAACCCAAAGTTGTTTATTATTAATATATATAACCTTATATAAGTCATTTGGTCGAACATTATATTTTTAGTAATAAAATAACAATTAATAATATAATATTTGTTTTAAAAACTATTTTATGTCAATTTTGACACTATTTAGTAATTGATTTTTGTGAAAATCATAACAGAATGATTAGTTCGAAAAAAGTTAATTAAATCAATAATAACATGTCATATTAACCTATACAATTAGTGTAATTCATAAAAAGTCTCAAATTACATTTATTTGGGTATTTATAATATCAATTATGTCAATATTTCATTAATAAGATAATTACTGCATCATATTTGTGTCATAAATAAATTAAATTATTTAATGTCTAAAAATTACAAATAAAATACCATTATGTATGAAATCTTTTTAGATTTCTAATGAATATTTATAGTCGAATTTATCTTATATATATACTTATATTAAAAATTATTTACTTATTAAACTTTGATTTTAACTATTTTAACCCTTCTTTAAATAAATTAATAATAAATGTCCTAATCTAATCCAAGTGGGTCTAAATGGTCATATTTTATTCCTAAGTTTGTTTTTGGTCGAATTACACTTATCCAATATAATTAGGACATGTGTTAGGGTAATAATAATATCATTTTTACCCTTAATTACCCTATTTACTTTTAACCGTGGTAAATAAAAGTAAAAAGTTACTATTCACCAAAAATTATTTTCATCTCATTGAACCACATTTTACTTAATGACATCAACTGTGTCTCTTGGATTTTTGAAATTCCACTCACAGAAGCAGTAAAATTAAGTTTTATGAAAAATTCAGTTTTTTAACTACCACTTAGTGGTTTCACTATTCATCAAAAATTGAAAGTTTTCAGAAAAATACCAAAATTTCACCCTAGGATAATTTCGATATTCTGAATCCAAAAATGAAGTCCATTTTGAAAAATAAAATTTATAAAATTTCAAAAAGTGGTCATTACTATTCATAACGGCTAGTTTTAATAATATTTTATTAGCATATCATTGTTTAGTGAAACTCGGTATTGCATACGACGCAAGCTATCGAGGAAGGTCGCGATTTCATGTAAAGAAAGCCAAGCAAGTGTTGTGTGTAGAAAAATATTCCTTTGATGATTTATATAACATAAAAGTCTCGGGTGTTACAACAAGGCTATCATGCTCTTACCCTAATTAGGGCTCTACCATCATCATCATCACACGACATGCTCACTCCCCCTCTAAGGGGTAACCATACCATGATGGACACCTATCAAAAATACTAAGAATAACCTCCAATGGTATGGTAACATTCATAATAGGGAAAATCATAAAAAGAAAATAATATAACATCATCATGATCATATAGTAGCAACATATAACAACATGTGATCAACATCAAGCATGAAAATACGCTACTCTATAAAAACTCATGGAAATAAGGATCACATATGGGTATCATGAAAATGCACACACCCAAAATAAATCACCATTGATCAATAATAAAAATCCATTCCAACACATCATGAATCAAGTAACAAGATTATACAAGGGCCTCAAAAGATAAAGAACTTCCCAACTCAATGTTTTTGGTGAATAAATCCAAGGTTATTCAAGTACATGAAGACATAACCATATCACACACCCAAAAATAATGATATCACATGTCAAGGATGACTAAATAAGGTTCTATTTTGTTAAGAAAGAGGTTTAGTATGAAAAATTAAGAGAATTCCATGTTAAGAAGGGTGGTTCTAAAATCAAATACCTTAAGGAGTCCATCCACAAAACCAATTTCGGGGTATATCGAAGGAGGGGTCTCCAATTCACTAGATCCATTATCAATTCTAAAATGGATGTTGGTGCCAAAATATATAAAGGACGCAAAGGAGAAAACCTTCCCAAAGGGGCTACCTCGTGAAGCCCATTTGCAGATCCCCTTAGCACTGCGCCATTCACAGATCCCCATAGCACCATGGTCGGTACGAAGCCGAAGCACCCTCTGCGGTCGTCGCAGAGTAAAGAGGCGGGAGACTTTGCAATTATGACACAATTTACCGGGAGCTTCATGTTGTGGAGGGAGTCGAATCGACCTCTGTGAACTCGTCAAATTGAACGGAAGCCTCCGCAAGTGCCGCATAGAGAATCCATAAAAGCTCTGCACCGAGGAGGGGATGATGGTCGACTCCATGGTTACGATGAACTTGACATAATCCATGTCCAATCACGGAGTGCCACGTGGTTTTGCACCAAGATTTCCCTGCTTCCCGCCACCCATTGCCTATAAATATCTGGCTCCCATTGAGCCCAAAGGAAGGATACTCTGAGCTTTCGCCTTACCTGCTCTCAGATCGCGAAGCACCTTCTTCTCTACTAAACCTTGAGAAAAATAGGCTCTTACAGGTACTTGATCATTGCAAAGTACCCTTCCCTTAGCTCAAATACAACCCATATTCAAGCAGGGATGCCCTTCATGGAGCCCATGGTTCACTATGAAGGAAAGAGATCCTCAAGGGGACTCGGGTCTTTGCAAAGCACTCATGCTTCATGAAGTACCCTCCATGCACATGTGAACTATATGCTAAGAGAGGTTCACTATGCTTTGTGAAGCACATTTCTTTGTAGTGATATACTTTTCAAGGTACCCTTTCTTCATGAAGTCCTACTCTATGAAAGCCTTTAAACTTTGCGAAGCACCCTCTACACGCACCTATGCCCTATGCCTAGGCTAGGCTACCCCACTTTGCGAAGCATACCCCTTCGAAAAGCCCCTCCACTACATGGAGCACCATAGATTTACAAGGTCCCTTTCTGTGAACCCATTTTCTTCACAAACCCTTCTCTTGTATGACCCTCTAGGTTTGTACGAAGTGATTTCAAGGTCCCTTGGGCGGTGCTTCATGTTGCGTTGCTTAGACTTATTCTTCTTCGCATAGGCACGCTAATGGATATTGCTTCTTTGTATAACCATGCTAACATGGGCCCATCAATGGATCACTCCACGACACCACAACGCCATGACATTGCCGGTGCCTTCCCTTCACCAAGGGTTAAATCATTCCAGTTATGTAAGTCCTAGGGGTGTGAAGTGAACCTTCCTCATCCGAGCTGCAGGACATTAAACTACCAAGAACCATCGTCCATAGCACATGACATTAAACTGTGGCCTCTCCCCATGAAATACACACAAGGCACCCCATCTTAGAAATTCTCTACGCCCGCTCGTCTCTACAGGAGTGATATCTTCCTCACATGGAATGAGATCCTCTTTACTGGAGTGACATTTGTCCGTGGGGAAGGGCAACCATCTTGGTGTAAGACCCTAACATTTCTTGCAGGAGATAACACCCCTTATCCTCCTCTCTTCTTTGATTCCAAATACTAGAGGAGATATGGCATAGGGATCTCTTTTACCTTGTCCCTCTCCCTCTGGGCTTTGTCACCACCAAGCCTCCATCCAGGAGTAAGTCCCAATATCCATCTTCATGAGCCACTAACCATGAATAATCTTCTGTTTCCTCTTTGGGAGGCTAACCATGCATAATCCCCTGTTTCCTCTTTGGGACACTAAACACGCATAAGCCCCTATTTCCTCTTTGGGCCACTAACCACACATAAGCCCCTATTTCCTCTTTGGGGCACTAACCACGCATAATCCCCTGTTTCTTCTTTGGGACACTAACCATGTGTAAGACCCATTCCATGAGTTTCAATCCCAACACTTACTTGTCCCAACCCCTTCACATCAGATCACTCATCCCACATAACTTTAAAATGTATCCCTCATCCTAAACTATGTGGAATTTGATCCTTGACCTCTTCAAGAAAGGTACGTAGGAAGCCTCCATGTGGTTCAAGCCCAACACCCATCGGTCCTGACTACTTCAAATCAGTTCATCCTCATCCCACAAGAGATTAAACTGTTCCCATTCGAACTACATGGGCTTTGATCTTTGTCTCCTAGATAGGGTATATAGGAAGCCTCCCTGAGGTCCAATACCAATCGACGGTAATCCATTGTAATCCCCCAATCAGTGGTAATCTATTGTAGTCCCAATCTATGGTAAGCTGTTGTAATCCCTCAATGAGTGGTAAGCCATTGTAGTCCCAATCGATGGTAAGCCATTGTAATACCCTAATCAACGGCAAGCTGTTGTAGTCCCAATCAATGATAAGCCTTTGTAATCCCCCAATCAGTGGTAAGCCATTTTAGTATCAATTGATGATAATCCGTGTAATCCCCCAATCAGAGGTAACCCATTGTAGTCTCAATCGACGGTAAGACATTGTGATTCCCAACTGGCAGTAAGCTATTGTAGCCCCATCTAGTGGTAAGCCATTGCGACCCCTATCTAGTGGTAAGACATTGTGATGACCAACCAGCAGTAAGACATTGTGAACCCCCACTAGCAGTAAGCCGTTGGAAATGAAATTAGTGGTAAGTTGTTGTAGTCCCCTTTTCTGGGACCCACATCTCTGGTCCACCCCTGTGGTGTCAGGAAAAACTAGACTACTAAGCATGGGTAATCCCCAGTATATCGTCGGGTCATTGTCCTATGCGTACACCCTAATTCTATACCCCCATCCTGAACTATGCGAACTTTGATTCCCTACCTCAGGGATACGTAGGAAGAATCCATAAGGTTCAATACAATCAATCATGTCCCATCGTGGTCTCTCCCTCGATCCTATGTGTTTTGGGAAGGTCATTCCCCACCCCGAAGGTTTCACTTCCTCCGGGTCCCATCTATGCATCCATTCTTATGGGCCACCTCCTCAGGTATCCCATCACCTCACCAAACTATGCAGACTTTGATTCCTTACCATGAGGATATGTAGGAAGCCTCTCTGAGGTTCAAGACCAAAAATACCATCACCTTCATGATGGTTCCATCTCATTATCTATCCACTCTCAAAAATACATATCCATCCTGATTCTTACCCGGACCGCCACATCCCAATGAGATCATGTCACCCACATTCTCGCTGATCCTAGCAGTAATCAAGTAATTAACCACATGTTAACCCCAGTATCAGTGTTCCCTCTAGGGGTTGCACCCATATGATCCACTCCCATCAGTGTTCTGATCATTCCGATCCATCTCCGCTAGACATTAAACTCACGACATACCCTGTGTTAAACATGAGAAGCTGAGGAAAACCTCATAGACATGCCTATGGAATAAAATTCCCCACATTCTATGTGGGATGCCTTGGGCTTCTGTGCCCTCAAGAATCCCTATCATAAGGGGAAGAAACCCAGACTCACCAGTGTTCCAACATCTATACATGCCAGCGATGTCCAATGTGACTACTCCCCTGACTGAAGGTTTCTACCCTAACTTGAACCCTTGGAATGTCCTGACAAAAGCTGTGTAATTAACCAGTGTCCATGAAGACATGGCACTAGGAAGAGTTTCAAGAACAACATCTTAAGTCTATGAGGGAGACCCAAACTAGGTGACGAGTTCTGAGGAGGAATCCATGGAAGAAGGAAATGGTATCCCATCATCCCATTTTTATCATGGAGAAAACGTCACTGAATAAGTGACAGATGTCATACACCTTTGGAAAGTGGGAATACGGGGCGACAGTTGCGTGTCCTCCTCCACAGACAGATGCACGCCCCAAAGAAAGTGTCAGAAACAGAAATGGTGAACTTGATGTGAATCTATTATTCTCAATGTATGGATTAGTAGAGTTTGAGACATCAGCGGATTAGTGTGTCATCATATCCATGTATCTGGCGCCGGGTCCCACCAAGAAAATAGTGGTCCTAGTGTGAAACTCACCAGAAATTGGGGCAGTTAAATGTTGGACATCTCAGTCTACGACGTTGTCAGTGTGGATCCTTCTTACCAACCATGGAAGATAAAATGGAGCTAGGGTACTAGATATTGATTTTCTTCCTTCAAAACTAATGGTTAAATCTCCCTACTTTCTAGGACCCAAACTGTTATGACAGGAAACCAATCACTGCCTACCCACTAATATAGAGGAAGGGGAAACTTAAACATGACAATCCCATGCAGCCTCATCTCTCCCATGGAAGCCTCCATGTCCACGACTATTGGGATCCCATGCCCCATCTCCCCATCTGAAATCGTTCAGAGAAGGGTGATTAACGACCGCGTTAGACGATACGAGGAGGAGGAGATTATCCCAACCCAGGATATAGACCGACAAGACTTAGAGGCTTCTACGCCTCATCACCAATGCCATCCCCAAGGTCCGAGCAAGGATCCACTACTCCCCACTCCAACGTATAATCGTTTCGAGATCTTCTCCTTAGAATGCTTTGATGACTCCCTCCCCTACGCCAATGAGGTGAGGGATGTCTAGGCCAGCCTGGCTGGAATTCTGTTCTAGAGGCTCCCAAGGAGGTCTCCCACCAAGCTGTGTTAGCACCACCACCTGGACCCATGGGTTGAGGATCCAGTGAGCTATGTGCCTACACCACCGACCCCAGTCTGGTTAACCCGACGCCAGCATCGGGCACAGGTTGAGAAGGACGCTCTCTGAGGGGAGGAAACATCAAAAAATACCATGGCTCGTGCCACCACTGACGTATACCATCATCCCCCTGTTTATGCTAAGTAAGGGAACTCATAAAACTGGCCCAGATTGAGGCCCCTACCACCCCACTGACCGGCTAGACTGACTCTCCTGGTTGCTGACGCCGGTGGTGTCCATCGCGGGCCGACCCGCAGCGATGACATCTAGTATGGAGGTCCTCCCCGTACCATCACTAATGAGAGTGTGGGCCCTCCTCACTCCCAAGATAGGAATGGAGGTACTCCCCATGCCACCTTCACTCTGAATGAAGATACTCCCCACTGCATTGACACCTAGTACATAAGCCTCTTTCTCACCCATGGCCTGAGGTATGGAGTCGTTTCTCCTATCACAGGTCACCGATGTGACGATGCCACCCGTCCAGTCAACTGTTAGTGTGGGAGTATTCCCCATGTCCTTACAACAACCAACGAAGGTACTCCTCATACCAGGGATTAGATAAGCATATGTTTTCCTTGCTTCATGGGCACCCAACATGGAGGTCCTACCCGGGTTCAGCTCGACTAGTGTGAGGACCCTCCTCACACCGACGCTGCCAAAGGAAATAATCATGGAGGCCCTAACCATGCTCCCACTAGCTTAAATGGAGGTCCCACCCACTCCAACACTTCCTGAGGAGATTCCATTCACATGTCAGCCAGTGGACACAGAGGTCCTCCCCGTTTTACCTTTGACATCTTTCTAGGTGATCCTCACACCACGGCTCACCCAGGTGGAATTCCTATATGCCCCAACGTCAATTAGACTGAAGGTTCACCTTGAGCCAAAAATATACCCTGTCCTAAAGATCCATCCTAGGGAAGGAGGGTGGGTCACCGATTCTATAAAAAGAGCACTGAGAAGATTCAGGATATAATTAATCAATTATGCTTCTCATATTCCGAAGCAGAATGAGATTCAGAAATGAAACCCTCACCTCGATCCTCTGTGTCATGGGCCAGGGTAAGAACAAAGAGTATCAGACTCATCCTTCTAGAATGTGAGGTCCACTAGATTCCTAAATCCCTCTGAAGATACATCTAAGAGGAGGAAGATTTGGCCCCTTTATAGGGTCTGGCTATGAAATCCTCCCTATCGTCAATAGGGTCATTCTCCACTTCAACTAGAGATCATGGAGAGTTATTCTGGGGACCGATAAAGGATGAAAAATAGCATGGAACACCATCAATGTCCAAATCCCCCACATTAGAAGTCATGGTCTCCATCCCATCTTACCGAGATGTAGTGGCTCAATCATTACATTCATCACAGGACAACCCGAGATGCGGCGGCTTGTCATCCCGTTCAATATATTCTCCACTGTCTAGTCTACCATCTCAGTGGTATGCTTAAGTGCCTCTATTGGTCCCCCAGAATCCCCCAGTTGATGAGTGGGGAAACCAAGGTCCATATCTCGAGTTTGATCCAAGTATATTTTGGGACATTCTCACAACGGATCATTTCCCAGAGATGATTTGGCCAATTGCGACTGCTAACTTTAGTGCGCTGGAATCGCTTACCCAGGAGGAAGTCGCATGCTTTCACCAAAACCTATGGGAAACACACTTTTGTTTCTGTTATCAGTGAGTGGATTACCCCAAGAGTTAAGAAAACTTTAAAGATATTGACCAACAATGCTGTATGGTTGACTTGGATGCGCTATCTACGATCCAGTGCCATGAGTCGCCCGGTTACCACCAGATCCTCTAGAAATGATGCATTTAGAGTTTTAAAGTTCTCCAAAGAATTATCAAGGAGGATTCCCACCATGTTCAGGTCTATGGTCAGGGGAAGTATTCTTCCCTCCATTTCAGTTCTATCTAGTACTATCCCGACTTGCTATGAGATATTGAAGATATGCTTTCAATCAGAGTTGTGGTTAACATGGACGATCTATCAGAGGGGGAGAAAGAGCTAGAGCTCCTTGATGAGAACATACCCCCTGGGGGAGTTCCACAATTATTGGATCTATTGGGAAGGGTTAATCGCTAGTAGAGAAATATACTAGGTCTTTCCATGCCCACCGAGGCATTAGTCCTCAGCTGGAATCCCAATAAGGGTAAGAAGCACCATGGGGATGTCAAACCCTCTGACCTATCTGGCTCAGTGCAGAAGATGGAGGATGATCCTGAAAAGTCCATGTTGTGCCAATAGATCACAAAGCACAAGAATATGGTCGATGACCTCCTTGATGAATGTTCCATAGAGCGGCGACCAGACTACGATGATCGTCAGCTGGGGCAGCAGGGGCATGTACAACAGTCCCATGACAAATTACCTCTGAGTGATCCTAACCATCCTACCCACGTAGATAGGATAAAGATCAGAACTTATAGAAATAGGGCACGGTATGTGCCTCCAAATCCAATTGAGTGGTGTGATAATCCCCGGGACCCGACTTAGGTTCCCACAACAACTCCATAGGTCATCCCACCAGCAGCTCCACGAGCCACAAGGCCTATTTATCATGTTGAATAACCTACCAATGCAATAGTGGTTAGGTATCCTTGTTAAGATAGGAACCCCCACCTAGATGACCCAATGGCAGTGCTCATTTATTTCCTTGAGGAATTTGAAACTCAAAAGGTGGCAATCCCTCATGATGGAAAGCCATATCCGGCATGGGTGGATGATATGCCAGCACACCCGGGTTTCAGAAACCCCACATTCTCCACCTTTAATAGGATGGGAGACCCACTACAACATCTTTCACACTTCATCTCAAGTTTTAGACCCATGTTGGGAACTTCAACGCAATAAGAGTCCGTCAAAATTCGGTGTTTCGTACAAACATTGGAAGGGCCTGCATTTGTCTGGTACAACCAGCTACCCATTGGGTCAGTCACTAGTTGGGAAGATATCCATAGACAGTTCTTTTACCAGTTAAACTCTAACACCTAGAAGATGAGTATTTTAGACCTCTTTAAGTGAAAGTATAGGCCTGACGAGTGCGTCACATACTTTTTCGCTTAGTGGAAAGGCCTCACCTACTCCTTGGACATGCCACTGACTCAGGAACAACTACTGAAAATGTGTGTGGGGAATGTCAAAACCGAACTGGTCCCATCTCTCATTACTCAGAATTACCTTGGGGGATTCTGAGACTTCTCTGATAAGGCTCACCATATAGAGGAAGAATTATAGTAGGCCAATCAAGCACGTCTGTTTCCTCCTACAATTCCCGCAAGAAGGGATGCTAAGGCTAAGCCCACTGTAGTGGCCCAAATAGATTCCCACAGGAAACTACAGTTATTACAAGTGGATCCACCTCCATAGCCCCATAGGGTCCCTCTACCTTAGGCGTATCCTCCGAACCAGCAACACCCACATTAGAATCGGTAGGCGCCCCTGTCTAACGCGCTGCCAACACCTAGGTGAGATAACCAGGTTCCACCTCCTCGATAGGATCCTCCATCCCCTCATTAGGGCCAAGCTCCTAGACCCCCCTTCTAAGATAGGAGAAACTAGATCTACTCATTAAATAATGTTCAGGTCCTTGGTTATTTCTAAAGTTCCTTGGAACATGGAATTCTACATTTTCTTGAATGCAGGAGGCCCGAAGAGGCGGATCTCACTGATCGCCCCAATTACTACCCCTATCACCAGATCTTGGGGAACACCCTCAAATAGTGCTATGTGTTTAAATACTGGCTTCAAGACCAGGTTGATAATAACATTTTCATGTTAGGCCCAGCTCTGGCATAAGTGGAATGTGCATTCGTGAAGCCAGACAACAGTAGTGACAATGAAGGTGAGTGGCATTAGATTCTTTACCATGGGTCCTAAAATTATGATGACCGTATAGATCATAAGGTAGTAACCCATGCCCATGGTATTATCCTTGCATGTATGAATCGACCCGAGCCTTCAGGATATGCCGCATCACCCACAACCAGTAATTCTACGTCAACAGATTATCTTTTCTCTTCCCAGAAGAGCATGCATCGACAACACAAGGGAAAACAAAGCCCCCCACCAATGTCACCATCATCCCATAACCTCGATTACTTAATTCCATCGAAGATAAAGATTACCCACAAAATCCTTATAGTGGTGGAGGATTATTTGAGTGATGATCAAGGGTACGCCCTGGTTAACACCATGGAGCTGGTAAACCCCTATATGATTTTTGATGGCAAGGAGTGCCATATGGATCCTCCCAACATTCCCAGCCGTCACCAGCATCGATGGGGCCATAGATATATGGGTTATCAGAGAACCTCATTCAGTACTTCCAATCAGGCTGTGCATGCCACCGAAACCAGATAGTAGGACCAACGAAGAGCTCAACACACACAGCCTTCTCATCCGGTGTCATCAGGTCTGCCTTCGCTACCGTTTGTGTTACTTGATCATGCAGAGCCGCCCCAAACACACCGTGATCAACCACGCTCTATTATGAACTGACCTCAGTCATCTAACCCACATTTGGTAGTCACTTCATGTGCTTTGACTAGTGAGCAACGAGACATTCCCAGCACCAGTTAGTAACTGGTTCAGCCAGAAGGGCCTGTCATACCCCCAACCAAAGAACAACCTCCTATAAGCAGAATTTCACACTGGTCACAAAAGTATGATATTGTTAAGAATATTTCCATAATTCTTGTGAGGATAACTATCATTGAGGACCTTTTTCTATCAGTGTATATGCGTGAAGCCCTCGCCGAAGCTTTAAGAATCCCCCTCTAGTTTGAGATGGAGGTAGTAGCTGCAGAAGCCTTCCATGCTGAGGCAATTGAGAATGTTGAATGTCAAGAAATTATCTATTTATCTAGATAAGATGAAGGCTCTCCCATATAGTGTCACATCTGCCCATTGTACATCACTGACCACTTCAATGGTGTGGAGGTTCATCACTGTCTTGTCGACACAGGATCTGGGATCAACCTAATCCTGACTTCGAAACTCTTAAAGATAGGGCTATCCAAGTATGATATGAGTCCCTCTGACCTTAAAATACAAGGTTATGAAAGGATGGAACAGACACAAGTCAGAAAGATTCACCTGAAGACCCAGTTCAGTGGTATGGTAGCTAGCACTGAGTTCGTGATTGTCTCCCAGGACATTGCCTATAACACAATGATGGGTAGGCCATGGCTCCACCTGCATGCAATGGTCCCTTCATCGTATCACCAGTGCCTTAAGTACTCCCTTAATGTTTGTGTGGGAATACTCCAAGGTGATACGTCTCCCTTTTCTTCTTGTAAAGCCTACTATCTGGATGTAGACTATTACAAGAGCAAGGACATACAAATTCAGGCTAACGAGTTTGAACATACTATGGCTGCGAACGACCCGTGGATAGACCTAGATGATGCCTACATTTTTCTAACCCATCAATTGGAGGATATGACCCTATATATGAGGCAATGATTCATTGTTTTAGGAACGAGGGGGAAACACATTCCCAAGTCTTAGTGACGTCGGAAGATCACATCATATTAATATAAAAATCAGGCTCGAGTGATCCTAGAGCCCCCTACCCCCATAAAGTATTGGGATGTCTACCCCATGGAAATGGAAATACGTCATAATTTCTTGTTTCTCCAGGCTGAGATAAACTGGATCAAGTTTATGTACCACTATTGTTTTGATATCATCAAGTGTGGACCCTTGGGCCGAAGACCAGATGGGATCAGGTTGACAGCCTTTATCGCTATGGTTTTGACATCAAAAGAGTCCCCCGATGCAGTGTCTACTGCTGCTCAGGCTGGCACCAGCTTCCCATTAGGATTTGTTGACTTAGAGGAATCTCATATCTCTAAGGATCTCTCCTCCATAAGTGAAAAAAATATTTAGAGGATGCACCTCCTGCATTCGAAGAGGGTGTCTCCACCATAGTTGATGAATTGGTACAAGTAAATCTCAGTAGTGAGACAGATCCAAAACCCATGTTTATTAGTGCCACTATGCCTTTCGAAGAGCAAAAACAGTACATAGACCTCCTGAAATAGCATCGTGATGTGTTTTCCTGGAGTTATGATGAAATTCCAGGACTAGACCCTCAGGTCACCGTCCACCGCCTCGGTCTTCCATCAAATCACCATGGGTTCAAACAACCTCCTAGGAAGATGCACCCTTCTCACAGTTCCATGGTCGAGGCTAAAGTTGATAAGATTATTAGAGACAATTTTGTCAAGGAGGTCCAGTACCCCAGATGGTTATCCAACATTGTACTAGTCAAGAAGAAAAACAGACGGATCAGAGTCTGCATCAACTTCCGGGATCTCAACCGTCACTATCTGAAAGATGATTTCCCCCTTCCTATGATAGAAAAGTTGATTGAAACCACTGCTGGGTTCAAGGATATCTCCTTAGTGGATGGGTATTTTGGGTATAACCAAATATGAATAGCCCCTAAGGATGATGAGTCTATATCCTTCAGGGCACCACAAGATACTTTCTACTACCAGGTAATTCCCTTCGGTCTAAAGAATGTAGGTGCCACCTATCAGCGTGCCATGAACCGCATATTTAAGACAATACTCGAGACATTTGTGGAATGATATGTGGATGATTTGGTGGTCAAATCTCACTAGAATTAGGACCATCTCAAAGACCTTGAGAAAGTGTTCGACTTACTCTATTCTCACCATCTGAAGATGAACCCATTGAAGTGTGCCTTCGGGGTCACCTTCAGAAAGTTTCTCGGCTTCATTGTTAGATATAGAGGCATTGAGATCGATCCAAAGAATATTAAGTCCATCAATCAGATGTCTCCTCCAAGCAAAATTCGAGATGTAATGAACCCAACAGGCCTAAAGCCCAAACAAACTCGGCCACGCCTGAGCCTATCCCTCTGGTAGATAGCAGACCCACACCCCACGGGCAGATAATAGGCCCCCACCTCAGACCAGCCCAGATAACACGTGGTAGGAATTGTTCCCTGCCTGATGGAAATTTTAATTTGCCTCCCTTGCAACTTGAACTGGCGACCACAGGCTTATCATCCAACCAAGAGCGTTAATGAGAACCACTAATCCAATGGCCAAGTGGTACTCGTTAACGCTCCCAGTTGGCTAATAAGTCTGAGGTCGTCAGTTTGAGTTGCGAGGGAGGAGAATTAAAATTCCCATCAGGTAGGGAACAATTCCTACCATGTGTTATCTGGGCCGGTCTGAGGTGGGGGCATGTTATCTGCCCGTGGGGATGGGGTCTACTATCTGCCAGAGGGTTGGGCTCAAGCATGGCCAAGTTTTGTTGGGCTTTAGGCCTACCGAGTTCATTACATAAAAATCTATAGGCCTGCTGGGTTCATTACATAAAAGTTACCTTTTTTATGCAACGAAACCGGCAGGCCTAAATCCCAACCAAACTCGGTCACGCCTGAGACCAACCCTCTGGCAGATAGCATACCTCCACCCCACAGGTAGATAACAGGCGCCCACCTTAGACCGGCCCAAATAACACGTGGCAGAAACTGTCCCCTGCCTGACGAGGATTTAATTCGCCTCCCTGGAAACTCAAACTGGCAACCACAGGCTTATCATACAATCAGTAGAGTTAACGAGTACCACTAGTACATTGGATTAGTGTTAATTGTTAACACTATCAGTTGGATGATAAGCCTGTGGTCTCCAGTTTGAGTTGCGAGGGATGCGAATTAAATCCTCGTCAGGCAGGGGACAATTCCTGCCACCTGTTATCTGGGCCAGTCTGAGGTGGGGGCCTGTTATCTGCCCGTGGGGCGGGGGTCTGCTATCTGCTAGAGGGCTGGGCTCGGGCGTGGCCAAGTTTAGTTGGGATTTAGGCCTACCGGGTTCGTTAACAGGCCCCCACCTCAGACCGGCCCAGATAACACATGGCATGAACTATCCCCTACCTGATGAGGATTTAATTCGCCTCCCTCGCAACTCGAACCGACTACCACAGGCTTATCATCCAACCGAGAGCGTTAACGAGTACCAATAGTCCATGCCTAAAGCCCAACCAAACTCATACATGCTTGAGCCCAGCCCTTTGGTAGATAGCATACCCCCACCCCACAGGCAGATAACAGGACCCACCTCATACCGACCTAGATAACACATGGAAGGAACTATCATCTACCTGAAGAGGATTTAATTCGCCTCCATCGCAACTCGAACCAGAGAACACATGCTTATAATCCAACCAGGAGCATTAACGAGTACCACTAAGCCAATAGCCTAGTGGTACTAGTTAATGCTACCAGTTGCCTGATAAGCCTATGGTCGCCGGTTCAAGTTGCGAGGGAGGCAAATTAAATCCTTGTCAGGAAAAAGACAGTTCCTTCCACGTGTTATCTGGGTTAGTCTGAGGTGGGGGCATGTTATCTTCCCATGGGGCGGGGGTCTTCTATCTTCCAGAGGGCTAGGCTCGGGCATGGCCAAGTTTGGTTGGGCTTTAGGCTTTCCGGGTTCATTACACGAGAGCTGCGAGGCTTTCAAGGCCACTTGTCCTACATACGCCGATTCATCGCGAATATGGCTGAAAAATGTAATCCCTTTTCTTGGATCATGAAGAAAGGCACTATTTATCAATGGTACGAGGAATTCCTGGATGACTTCAAGGAAATAAAGTAGTACCTTCTACAACCTCCAATCCTGATGGAACTTGTTTCTAGAAATCCGCTGGTGCTTTATATGACTGCCCTAGAATGATATCTCGGCGCCCTTCTAGCCCAGAAGAACAATGAGGGAACTAAGAATAGTCTTTACTACCTTAGCTGCATTCTCCTCATTGTGGAGACTAGATACTCCTCCATCGAGAATAGTTTCCTTGCACTGGTATTTGCAGTACAAAAATCACGACATTACTTACAACACCATGAGGTACAACTAGTGTCCCGAGTGGATCTGCTGAAGTACATACTAAACTGACCCATGTCGATAGGCTATCTAGCTCGGTGGGCAGTGATCCTCCAATAGTTCAATATCAAGTTTGTCCCTCAGAAGGATATTAAGGGGTAAGAATTGGAAGAATTCCTTACCATCCATCCAGCTCGTACAGACCAGTCTCTGAACCTTTATTTTCCCGATGAGGCAATCCTCTCGATAGACCAAGCCATTTCGTGTTGGAAAATTCACTTTGATGGTGCTTCCTAAAGTCTTACCGGCAGAAGGCTCAATGACCCGAACTCAACAAAGTAATCTCGAGTACCATCTTAATTATTCTAGCACATTCCATTCTGCCATATTCATTCATGTTGTCAGAGGGAGGTACCAACAATGAGGAAGAGTATCAGGCTCTCATCACTCGCCTCGAGCTGGCCCTCAAGATTGATGTCCCCCACTTTCATGTGAAAGGGGACTTCGAACTAGTCATCAAGTAGACCAATGATGACTATGTCATTATAAAGATAGAGATTGTACCACTATTGGAATGTACCCACCAGTTGATGGCCCAGTTCCCATCTTAGCTAGAGGTTACTCATATCCCACGATCCCAAAACAGTCGAGACAATGCGTTGGCCAGCCTAGCTGCATCTCTTGCAGAGCCTGATCAGGATTATTTGATTATCCACATTGCACAATGGAGAGTCATCTCCCCCATCACTTCAGAAGATGATGATAGCCCACAGGTAAGTCACCTTACCACCGGTGCCTCTATGTCAGGACCTCCAGGTCCCCCTGATGTAGTGATGGAAGTGACTCCCAACTGGAGGACCCCCTTTGTCGAGTACCTCCAGCACAAAAACCTCCCTGCAGATCATGCTAAGCGTGAGAGAATTTGACACTGCACGTTGCAATTTACCCTCCAGATTGGTCCTGGTCTTGAGAAGACCCTCTACAAGCATAGTTTTGATGGGGTTCTCCTCCGTTGCATTCAAGGAGGTGAGATTTTTTCAGGTCATATAGGAGATTAATGCTGGTTCCTGCAGGGCTCATCAGACCGAGCCAAAATTATCTCACCAAATTCAGAAATTGGGGTATTTTTTTCCCTCCATGATTCATGACTACATCGAGTTTTCCAAGAGGTTCCATGAATTCCAAATCCATTCCAAATTTTTGCATCGGCCACCAGAGCCTCTCCACACTACCAAATAATCTTGGCCCTTTGCGGTTTGGGGAATCGATGTTGTGGGGCCATATCTGTCAGTGACAGCTCGCCAGTGTAGGTTCATCCCAACCACTATGGATTTATTTTCCAAGTGGGAAAATTAAATTCTGCTCAAGGAGGTCAAGTCCTATTCTATTGTTGAATTTGTGAGCTCCAACATCATCTACCAATTTGGAGTCCCACACGCCATCCTCACCGATAACGACACCAACTTCTGGGTAGCTGAGTTGAAGAAATTGTATGCCAAGTAAAAAATCCATTCTAACCATACCTCCCACTATCATGAAAAAGAAAATGAGCAGATCGAGGAATTCAGAAAAAAACCTCTCTAACATCCTGCAAAAAATGGTTGGCCGGAACAAGAAGATTTAGCCGAACAAACTCCTCAACACCCTCTGGGCTTATCAAACAATGACTCGCAATTCCACACAGGTGACCCCATATTCCATAGTGTATGGAATGAAGGCCATACTTCCAATCAATATTCAATTTCCTTTATTACTCACAAATATATATGATCATCAATCACAAGATAAAGTATCTGAAATCTGTCTAGCTAAATTAGAAGTGCTCGATGAGAACATGCTTCATGCCTTGCAAAATCTGGAAAGGCATCAGAACAATATAGCCAAAGCTTTCAACAAGAGAGTCTGCCTCCACTCTTTCTTTCAAGGTGACCTGGTGTTGGACCTGATAACATCAATGATACCTGGTAGGAAACCACCCAATCTTGAGCCCAAATGGGAAGGACCTTAAATCATTCACAATTTTTACCCCAATGGAGCGTACTCCCTAGTTACCATGGATAGAGAGCGTATAAATCCTTCCACCAATTAAAAATTACTCAATCAATACTTTTCTTGAGTAGCCTAGTCCTACATGAACTTAAACTATACATCTTTCATGACATTAAACTACTTTACCATCCCACATGACGATAAAATGCAAAATAGTCCGAGCTCTATGACCATAAACTAAGATCTATATGGTCCCACATGACCTTAAACTATTTTGTATTCACCACATGATGCTAAAATGTGTGATTCATCAAAGTTAAAAGATGTAAAACTACTCAAAACTCATCCTTCAGGTTATTAAACTAAGAGCGGCATATATACCATTATGGTCTGAGCTCTATGACCTTAAACTAAGATCTCCCCATATCCATTGTCCCACAAGACGTTAAACTGCACCTTCAAGAACTATGTCTATCTTGATTCCCATTCTTATGGGATACGTAAGAATGCTCGAACGCCTTGTCTTAGAGTCCACCCCCTAAACTCTTATCTTTGACTATCCCCCATGGGTGTAGTTCTCTTGGGAGATCTCACATGGTGTAGCATAGACTTCTTTAGCCCCATCATGTTGTGGCTATGGCGATCGCACCATGTGCCTCTCCTCATTCTTTTATCCTCCCACATCCTCACCGCATGACGTTAAACATCATGGACCTTTTAGAACTACATATGGATTGATTCCCATCCACATGGGATATATAGGAATGCCTGAACATTTCATCCATAGGCCCAACCCAAAACTCTAAGATCTCCCCTTGGGTCAAAACACATGGTGTGGTGAAGGCTTTTTCCCTCATTCACATCAAGTTCATCATGAACACACCATGTATCCCTCTCCCTAGATATCCCCACCTCTTTCCTCATCCTGCATGACATTAAAATGCATAGGTCACACAATGTGGATGCTGTGTTTCGAACGCAATCAATAGCCATCCTTCATCATTATCATCACCCCTGTATGTCCCAAATATTGGGTGAAATGATTCAGTTTTTCATGATATCCCTTCGAACATCAGTCTGCCTTGGGTAGGAGTGTTAGTAAGGTTTATGTACCCTTATATGTTGGGGGAGATCCAGATCCCATCCCCTGTTTCCCACACCGAGCATTTCTCACATAGGATTAAGAGATTTGGTAAGACAATAACCACATAAAGGGTCATGTATCTATTGTCTGATCCCTATGACCTTAAACTAAGTTCACCATCATCCTCACCGAAAGACGTTAAATTGAAAACTGGTTGGGACTTCCCGTCTTAGGTCCCTCATCCTTTTCAACCCCCTATCCCAAGTTCTCATTTTTATTGTTTGGTGTGTTATGGGATTATGTTCTCATTCACACCAGGTTACTCGCCATGCCATACACATCCCTCATTGAGATACCTTTCCCTTATCTGCATCCTTGATGCATGACGTAAAATTGCACAACATTCTCCAGAACTACGTGTGGATTGATTCCCATACTTATGAGATATGTAGGACCACTTGGACATTTAGCCTTTAGGTCCAGCCCCATTTCTTAGAAATCATTTCACCTTCATGGCCCCCTAGCCTGAGTTCTTCTAGGAGAGGGGAATGTGGTGTGGTATTGGCTTATGCCCTCATTCATGTCGTGTTTGTAACACCATGCTTTGTACATATCTCTTCGGAGAGCTCTTCATACCCCTATTCTACACTCATCTTTTCGAGTCAGCTACTCTTGAAATGGGCCCCTCGACCCTTTTTGGTAGTTCACCAATGTGCCCAGGAGCACTCTAGTTCAGCACCTAGAGTATTGAATCCTACATGGACATGTTATTTCCCATCCTCAGGCTTCATGCTCCCCTTCATTTGGGATTTCATCATCTTTCACATCCAAAAGGGCCCCCGAATGGAATAGATGCTCAACCTAAGGGATATCCTATCATTTTGGGCCAATGTACTCGAGGTCCTCGAATGAAAAATTGATACAAGTCCTGCGTTGTGAATATGGTCAGCAGTCAACACTCATTTTTTGTTCCCATTTCAGGTCATATGATTTGGATGTTGTTTTTCAAACACAGTCAACAATTATCCTCCATTGTCACGCCAACCCCATCAAGCCCTAAATTTTTGTTTCATGATTCACATCCTTTTCCACTCTATCATGTCCAAGTGGAATTTTGACACTCTTGGTACTACCCATTAGTGCACATTTTCGCGTTAGGATGACAAATCCACGATAAGGTGTCATTCAAGGCTCCAAACCTATTTCCCCTTTTGTGTGTACTTCATGTGTCCCAAAGACCTTCTCCACCCTTGTTTCCCATATCGAGCATAGCTCAAATGGGCTTAGGGATTTGGTTGAGGTTTGCACCCATTTGGAAGATTCTCGCTTATCTATGGTCTGAACTCTAAGACCTTAAACTAATATATCTTTATGTATTTCCTACAAGATGTAAAATTTCACAACATTCTCCAAAACTATGTATACCTTGATTCCCATCCTCATGGGATACGTAGGAATGCCTTGGAATCTCATCTTTGGGTCTAGCTCAGGTTCCCCTAATTACCTTTTTCGTTCGATTTTTTGGCCCTAAATTTTATAAGATTGTGTCATGTGGTGTGGGATTACATCTTCATCCACGCCAGGTTTGCAATAGCCGCACTACATACTCCCTTCTAGGAGATAGTCTCTCCTTCCTCTCTTCCTTGACACAAGACGTTAAAATGTACCCTCAGAACTATGCATGGCTTGATTCCCATCCTCATGGGATATGTATAAACACCTATAAATTTCTTTGATGGGTCTAGCCCCATATTTTTTGACCTTTTATGGCCCCTTGGGCTGAGGTTTCTTCCCCAAAATTGTGCATGGTGTGGTGTGGACCTTGTCCTCACTCACGTCAGATATGCTTTATCACGCCATGCACATTCCCTTCAAAACCTCATTTCTTCTATATGTGTCCAATCCATATGACTTTAAACTATGCTACCTAGTACCACATGACTTTAAACTATTACGTCTTTACTGCAAGATGTTAAAATACAGGGGTTGTTCTTATCATATGATCATAAACTATGACATTATCACCCTGGCCGCATGACAAAAAATGGAACTACATTGTGATGTCCTCACTCGAGGGGACATCATGTTTGGTAGTGGTTATCCACCACACCATTTTTCAATGCCTGCAGATGGATTTATTCCTATAGCAGCACCTAGATTCTCCATCCTAGATTTACCGCTTCACAAAAAAATGCACATCCATCCTAAAGAACAAACAAGATCTATCAAATGCCGCTTCTTTTGGTGCATGGGCCAGACCCACACAACGATATCATCCTTAGAATTGGTACCCTACCATGCCACTTCTAGAACTACATATGTCTTGATAACCATCATAATGGAGTATGTAGGAACACCCATGTACTTTGCCTCGGGCCCAACCCAACTTTATTTTTCAATCCCTCGACCTAAAACCTCCCTAGGGAGCACATGGTGTGATATGGACTCCTACCGTCCTCATTCACATCGGGTTTGGAAATAACCGCACCACGTGTCTCCATCCCTCCTTTCTATATATGGTCTGAGATCTAAGACCTATCCAACCGTCCTTGTCATAGGAAACCAAACTATGAGACATTTTCTAGAACTACGTGTGGTTTGATTCCCATCTTCATGGGATACGTAGGAACACCCACACATTCCTTCTGCAGGTCCAGCCCCAGGAATCTTAAATCCTGACCCTTTTTTCGGCCCCTTGGTCTAAACTCCTTTGGAATCATGTGATGTGGAAAGCACCTCTTGGGTTTTCATTCACGTCAGGTTTTGCGACAACCACACCATGTTTCTTCCTTACCGCTTTCCTACCTGGTCCGAGTTCTACAAACCTAAACTAAGATCTCCCTATGGGAACTACACATCGGGTTTGACTACTTCACCACCCTGCGAGAATTTCAATAAATTTGGTCCCATTTTAATGGTCCACTCTATGACCTTAAGTTAGGAACATGCGACCCCAGGACCCTTGTCCTTGTAAAGGGATTAAATCTCCTCTATCTGACACGTCTTATTGACATATTCAATTATGTCATGACAAAGAGCCCAAAGTGTGGAATTTTCACATGGAAGTTATTTTATTTCATGCCCAAGCTTCATGAGACCTTTATTTGGATCCCCATCAGATTCCATTTATGAAGATACCCCCTTTACAGCCTAGTCTCATGCCACATTGGATCACCTACCATCTTGATCCAATTCCCCTGAAGATCTTAGAAAACATTTGCAATAGGTCCTATGTTTTGAACATGTTCAGTGGTCAATCCTCATTTGTCTATCCCCATTCCATGCTAACACAAAATGGATGCTGTGTTTTGAACATGGTAAAAAATTATCCTTTATCATCATGCCGCCATCATTGTGATCTAGATCTCAAGCACCATGATTCACATCTTTCCACTCCCTTATTTTCAAGTGTAATTCCAACACACTCGGTTCTATTCCCCCCACACATGTAGGTGCGTTAAGAAGGAGGGTCGTTAATAGTGGAACGTCACTCACCTAGTGGTCCATTGTTCATAATGTGTGCCTCCCTGCATTAGAGAAATCCCATCACTACTCCTTGTTTCCCACATTAAGCATGACTCACGTGGGCTTAGTAGTTTTGGTGGGGAGTGCACTGGTGCAGCTATGCCATGCAAGCCTTTCATCTTGCATGACGTTAAACTATGATTATAGAACTATGTTTGTCTTGATCCCTATCATAATGGGGTACGTAGGAACACCCGAACACTTTTCCCTATGCCCATACTAACTTTCACTTTTGGTCCCTTGACCTAAAAAACTTCCTCCAGGGATACGTGGTGTGGTGCAGACTCCTTATGTCCTCATTCACACTGGGTTTATTGCTACCACATCACATGATACCCTTTTGGGATCTCCCCCTTCAATCCCTGTCCTATCGTATGAAGTTAAACTGTATGAGTCCACATTTCCTCGACACATGACACTAAACTGCGGTTCTATCCTGAACAAGTTCAGGATGACCTGTGTAATTATGGGATGTGTCAGATTTCTTTCTATAGAGGATTCCACCTACCAGCATTGGTATCTGACCACAAAATGCTTTAAGAACTACATTTGGCTTGATTCTCATCCTTATGGGATATGTAGCGATGTTTGAGCCTTTCACCTTGGGCCCATCCCTAGGGTCATTAACCCTAATAGCCCCTCAGCCCCGATCTTGGTCCAGACAGTATGACCTTAAAACTATGTGCACTGTCCTCACCATGCGACGTTTAAACTCCGTGTTTATCATCCTTATTCATATGATGTAAAACTACAAGTCACTACAAGTCATTATTAGAAAGGTCCTATTTGGAAGTAAGTTTGATCCCTGATCAGACTGATTCACCCACCTAATGTGTTTCCACTACAGTGGTGTAATTTTAAGAGTGTTGGAATCTATTCAAATAACCCATCACTCCACCCTCCATGCTTTTCATTTTCTTTATTCGTACCCTTTTCCTATTTCATGTCTAAAGGAACCCACTAACAGTATAGACGCTCAACCTATGGCTCGCCTACTATCCTGGGCTAATGTCATGGAATACTAAAAGATGAATTTTTGTGTTAATCCCCATGTTTCAAACATGGTCAGTGGTTAGCCCTCATTTATCATCTCTATTTCAGGCTAACACAATAGGGATACTATGTTTTGAACATGGTCAACAATTATCCTAATTTTCACGCCACCCCCATAGTGTTCTGAATTTTGGGTATCATGATTCACACTTTCCATTCCCCTATGTCTGGATTGATTATAATGACACTGGCGTTACTCTGCTCGTACACCAGATCACATTGGAAAAATGGAATTTCGAATGTTCTGAGAACCTTATCCTCTAGGCAGGCCTCCCTCATTCTTCCTAGAAATCCGGGTTGTTTATTCAAACCTTGGATGCCTAAAGCTTGGTCGACACCCTCATGTTCATACAAATAAAGAAGCAGTCATCCCTTGTTTCTCACATCAGGCATGACCCACGTGAGCTTAGGGATTGATCACTAGATATTTCATGAATATGATGGAAATGAAGTAAACCAAAACAAATAATAGAACTCATGCATTCATCCACCATAAATGATTAAAGCATGAAAGTACATTTAAAACTTTACATGAATTATAACACCCAAGGATCGACCCCTCCCATAGATGATTTAACCTCTTCAATAGAGCATTCTAGCTCCACCACTCTCTGGAATATGGAATCTAGGATTCTCTATCACCTGTTTAGCTCCCGCTTTTCCTCGGTAGTGATGGGGCATAGTTCATCAGCCGCGATCCGGACCTGCTCCTTATCGGTTCACATGATTGACATCTCTTCAGAGGCTCTCTTCACCCATTCTTCAGCCTCCACTAGCTGGTCCTTTAGGCTTGAAACGAGCTTCAATTACATATTGAGGAAAGCAGAGTGCTCATTCGCTCATGCCCGAAACTGCTAAACCTCACTTTTGTCCTCCCGGAGCCTAATTTCCTCCATTGATAGCCCACACCAAGGCCATGATCATGATCCTGAATATTCTCTGCCACGAAGTCTCGAATGAGCATATGAGGATGCTGGGCATCCACTCCCCTAGTGCAAAACTCACACAGCTGAGAATAAAGCCTCCTCATCTGGTCTATCCATTGCGCTTGAGGGGTCTCCCTGATGAAGTGCTTGATCAGCTTCCATGACCGATGCCAGAAGATCTTGCTATATTCTTCATCAGAAGCTATCTCATCCCATTATGTGAGTTTATAGGTAAGGAACACCTATAAGAACTCATCAGTAATATCTTTATCCGGTGTCTGGTTAGGTAGGTTTGGACCCATGTCTTCTGGTTGATCCTCATTGTCAGAATCTACCTCAATGATTTCAGGATCGATCCTACCAATGGACCCACCTATGATTGGGAGCACTGTAGTTTGTTCGGCTCGGGCATCCGCTTCCACGACCAATGAAGTTAACCTGGGAAAGGCAGTGCCAAGAGCTCCAACCAACCTCACCAAGGTAGCCCATGCCATTTGAAGAACTATGCATAGAAGAGGCACACAAACATCATTTAACCTGATCAATGGATGATAGTTACGTATTCTATGAAGAATACTTACAAAGATCAAACAGTTGGTCTCTATTCTGAGTTTTTTCCATCGGAACCCCGAGGCATGGTCCTCTATATATTGTTGGGAAGTCCGAAGGTCCGTAAGGACCACCCTGGGTGTCGCGGCCCCGCCAGGCATGATGATCGTCATAGCCATGAGCGCAGGTCTCGAAGTTCCCGCAGTTGCATATACTATCGAGCATGAGCAGATTTTGCATATGAACCCCTCCTGCACAGGTCAGGTGCTAGTTGAAAAGTTCTAAAAAACCTGAGTAAAGACTATAGGGAAGTGGTTTAGGGTTTACCTCAAGGGTCTCTGAAAACTATTCCAACTCTGGGGAGGACTTGTATGACTCTTACAGTATAGGTAAGCACTCTCTCAATTCAGTGGATGAAAACTGCGGGGGGGGGGGGGTGTTCAATCAAGAAGCAACTTTACTTGATCTTTCATTGGGAACGGAGCACCCTAGGAGTGCACAAAGTCCTCCATCTCAGTAAGGTACTTCTCCCCTCCACTTGGGATACCGCAAATACGGCCCTGATAGGACCGATCCCTGGAAAATCCATCCCGAGATGATTCAGATGTTTCCACATCTCAGACGGGTTGAGAAATTGTCTATTGAAATCCCAGATGTCCCAAGACTCTGGGAAGATAGTGTTCTCAGACATGTCTATGTGGCGCAACCACTTCCCTAGAGGCTGGGTGGGTATCCTACGAAATACCCTGGGTGGCCTCCCCTCCAGATAACTTTTATCCTCTAGGACCATCAGGTTCGCCACTGCCGCCTACCTCTCGATCGGTGTCGGTCTCGCTGCCACTGCAGCCCGCCACTACAGGACGCCCTCACTGTCTTTTGGCCCCAACCTTAATGTTGGGGAGACACTCAGTCACTAACATAGACTATCTACTGCTTTAGAATTTTCCTTAGGTAGGCTACCTCCCAGATCTTGGTGTATTCCTTCACCAGGCCATAGACTACTATGGGCGGAGGTAGCTTGTTCCTCATTTTCCCATCCTCCCATGTGAACATGAGCCACATTTTCCTCATCACACACGGTTGATCCTTGTGGCGCACTCCCAAGTAGACCCGAGGGGTCAGCCTCTGCATGCACTGAAACTACCTCACAAAGTGGTACGGGGTGTACACCTCACAGAGAGGCTCACAGTCAACCCGCACCACCATGAATCCGCCCCGAAAGGCCAAGAGGTCGGATCGATGCTTCTCCATTCCCTGGCTGTTTTCGGTGAACATGCCTATCGGTAGTGGGAATGGGTGGAAGTTGAACTTTTCCACCTTCTAGATCTGGTTTAGCACCGACTGCAAGCTCAGCTTGGTTGGGAAACTCCCCGCCATGTTTAGAATGGTTGGTCAGAAGTCCGACTCTGGAGGGTAAATAGGGTTTGGATATTCATACACACCCCTAATATGCACTACTATCCACCCATACAGAAGACGGAATGACCTGCATATCCTCTATTGATTCCTTCCTTTTCTGATGTGCCACAACACCTTATACATCTCGGCGAGCATCAAGATTTCCAGGTTAGCCCGCTCCCCAATCGCCAATGCAGACACCATGATGAACGTGATCCATCGCATGCCCATGTTTGTGTCCCTCACTGGCAGAATCCAGCTGTAGATAAGTACTAATATGAATGCATCCAACCTGACCACCGGTTTCTACTCAACATTGACACTGAATCCCCATGTCTTCCATTGGCTGTCCTCTAGGAGTCACCAATATGAGTGCTCCTTGCCATGCTGAACCCCCTTCAGGCAGGTCCGAGACCTCATGGGAAACTGTCTATCTTCAGGGAAATTCAAGAACTGCTTGAACCACCACTTAAAGTGGACATCCCTCACTGACTGCTTATCCTCCCCCGACACCAGGTCCATCAATGCCTTTTCCAGAAGTGACATATTCTCTAGGTCTTCCCATGTATTCGCGACAGGGAGGTACTCATCATACATTAACCCCAGTATTAGGACCCCCAAGATTTGGTGAAAGTCCCAGAGGCAGATACCAAACTCCCCATGGTAAATATGGAAGGTATTTGTCCTCAACGACCACCTACTCAACAACTCTAGCATCAGCTGCTTCGGCTGGTAGATGTGAAATTGGGAAGCCCAAACCACCTCATACATGCCCACTCACCTCAGATCTGCCCCAAACTCCTCATATGAGGCAGTTACCTAGTATTCCCATGCCTAGTCATCTATAAAGTTTCCGCCCTGGCATAAATCCCACTCATCAGTCCACCCCTTCTTCGGGTTCCCCAAGGCCACCTTCATAATGGTGTGGTATAGTGGAGGGTATGTCTCTAGATGCAATGCCTTCCCGTCAATGTTATTCACATGGTTGTACATAAAAGCAGCATTGACGAGTGTGAAATCCTCCCAAGTATGGCCATCAGCCACCCTGAACCACTAGCACTAGCATGATGTACTCCTAAACCAGTAGGTCAGCTCATCTCTATTCACTTCAGGAATGAAAACATCATCCTACAGACTGAATATATACAGAGGTAGCCTTTTTCACAGTGGGTAGTTCTTCTGACCCTCTGATAGTTTCTCCACTAGAGAATCATGGTCCGAATGGCTCTGTATATGTTCATAGATACCCAAGTTATTTTCCATTTCTTCTCTAATGGAAACATATGAAAGGACCCCCGTGGTAGATTCCTGATGAGCCATTCAGTCTTCAAAATATTTGAAATTTTGTCTAGGATCATGGTGCTCGATCGCGAAGCTCAATTGAAAAGATCGCTTGCAAAGCTCGATCGCAGAGGTGGGTCATGGAGCCCTACCACAGACCTCGCAGACGTAAGATGTGGAGCACACACTCGTGGAGTCGAAGGACTCATTGTGCACCACAAAGTAGAAAGGCCTGATTTAGAAAGAGCAATCACAGAGCATGCAGAACTTCATGAATTGAGAGCACAACAGCTAAAAACATGAAAATGAGAAAGGAAAAAAGAGAGGTCAACCTCTCCTATTTATAGGCGATGACCCCCCTTTGCTTCACGACACTCCTAGCCACGGTGAGCTTCATGGAGCTCCCAACCTGTGCATCGCTGCTCTGCATCACGACCCTACTTTGTAATTGTGCTTTTTGATTTGCCTAAATTTTTTGGAGATTTACCCTCAGACATAGACCCTCATTTTCTCCTTGGCTCTAAGTCTGAGGGGGGGAATTTTTTGGTTCCAAAATATGTAAAGGACACAAAGGAGAAACCCTTCCCAAAGGGGATTCCTCACAAATCCCATTTGGAAAGCCCCTTATCACTGCGTCATTTGAGGATCCCCACAACACTGTGGCTGGCGTGAAGATGAAGCACCCTCTACGGTCGTCGCGAAGTAAAGAGGCTGAAGACTCTGCTGTTACGACGCAATTGACCGGGAGATTCACATTGTGGAGGGAGTCGAATCGACCTCTACAACCCCATCGAACTGGACAGAATCCTCCACGAGTGCCGTGCAGAGCATCTAGAAGAGCTTTGGGATGAGGAGGGGATGACGGTCGACTCTGTTGTTATAACAAACTTGATACAATCCATGGCCGATTGCGGAGTGGCATAGGGATTCTCACCAAGTTGTCCCTGCTTCACGCCGCCCCTTTCCTATAAATATCGAGCTCCCCTAGAGCCCAAAGGATGGATACTCCGACCTTTTTCCTTCCCCACTCTCAAATTGAAAAGCACCTTCTTCTATGCAAAACCTTGAGAAAAATGGGATCTTCTAGCTACTTGATCATTGCAAGGTACCCTTCCCTTAGCTCAAATACAATCCCTATTCAAGCAGGGATGCCCTTCGTGGAGCCCATAGGCCACCGTGAAGGAAGGAGATCCTCAAGGGGAATCGGGTCTTCGCAAATCACTCATGCTTCACAAACTACCCTCCATGAACATGTGAACCACATGCTAAGACAGGGTCACTGTTATTATAAAAGCACATTGCTTAATTGTGATATGATTTTCAAGGTACCCTTGATTCGTGAAGTCCTACTCCACGAAAGCCTTTCCACTTCGAGAAGCACCCTTCGCATGCACCTGTTCCCTATTCCTAGGCCAGACTGCCCCACTTTGCGAAGCATACCCCTTCGCAAATCCTGTCCACTACATGGAGAATCATAGCTTCACAAGGTCCCTTTCTATGAACCCATTTGCTTTGCAAACCCTTCTCCCATATGACCCTCCAGGTTTGTAAGAAGTGATTTCAAGGTCCCTTGGGTGGTGCTTCACATTGTGTTTCTTAGCCTTATTCTTCTTCATATATGAGCTCTAATGGATATTTATTCTTCACATAGCCATGATAACGTGGGCCCCTCAATGGATCACTCCATGACACCCCAATGCCATGAATTTGCTGGTGCCTTCCCTTTACCAAGGGTTAAAGCATGCCAGTTATGTAAGTACTAGGGGTGCAAAGTGAACCTGCCTCATACGAGCTGCAAGACTTTAAAATTCCGAGCACCATCATCCCCATAACATGGCATTAAACTATTCCCTCGCCCCATGAAATACATGTGGGGTGCCCCATATCAAACATTCTCTACACCTAATCATCTCCACGAGAGTGAGATCTTTCTTACATGGAATGAGATCATCTTTTCTAGAGTGGAGTCTATCCACAGGGAAGGGAAACCATATTGGTGTAAGCTTATAACCTTTCATGCGGGAGGTAGAACTCATGCTCCTCCTCTCTTCTTAATTTCCAAAGACTAGAGGATAGATGGTCATATTGACCTTAATTACCCTGTCCCCCTCCCTCTAGGATTTGTCGCCACTAGGCCTCCATCCTAGAGTAAGTCCCAATCTCTATCTCCCAGGCTGCTAACCACGCACAACCCCCTGTTTCTTCTTTGGGCCACTAACCATGCATAATACCCTATTTCCTATTTAGTCCTCTAACCACGCATAAGCCCTTGTTTCATATTTTGGCCGCTAACCACACATAATACCCTATTTCTTCTTTGGTCCACTAACCACGTGTAAGCCCCATTCCACTTCCCACGGATACACCTTTCACGATGTGATCGTCAGGTCTTTGCTACCTCTTGTTTCTCACACCGAGAATGACTCACGTGGGATTAGAGTAGGAATTGACCATGACATCCTTCTGGGGATGCCTTAACATGTAAGCCCTATACCATTCTAAACTATGTGAAATTTGATCCTTGCCGAGGCAAGGTACGTAGGAAGCCTCTTTGAGGATCAAGCCCAACACTTACTTGTTCTGACACCTTCATGCCAGTTCACTCATCCCGTATGACATTAAACTATATATATCATCCTGAACTACATGGACTTTAATCCTTGACCTCTTCAAGCAAGGTATGTAGGAAGCCTCCCTGAGGTTCAAGACCAACACCCATCGATCCTAACCACCTCACATCGGTTCATTCTTGTCCTTCAAGATGTTAAACTATACCCATTAAAACTACGTGGGATTTTATCCTTATCTCTTAGACATGGTACATAGGAAGCCTCCCTAAGGTCCAATCCCAATTGATGGTAATACATTATAATCCCCCAATTAGAATTAAGCCACTTTAGTCCCAATAGATGGTAAGCCGTTGTAATCCCCCAATCAGTGGTAAGTCATTATATCCCCAATCGACGGTAAGATGTTGTAATCCCCCAATCAGTGGTAATCCATTGTAGTCCCAATCGATGGTAAGATGTTGTAATCCCCCAATCGGTGGTAATCCATTGTAGTCCCAATAAATGGTAAGCCATTGTAATCCCCCAATCAGTGGTAAGCCGTTGTAGTCTCAATCGATGGTAAGCCGTTGTAATCTCTCAATCAGCGGTAAGCCATTGTAGTCTCAATCGACAATAATCCATTGGGATACCCAACCAACGGTAATCCATTGTAGCCCCATCCAGTGGTAAGCCATTGTAATTCCTATCCAACGGTAATCCATTGTGATAACCAACCAACAGTAAGTTGTTGTCAACCCCAACCAGCGGTAAGCTGTTAGAACTGCAATCAATGGTAAGTCATTGTAGTCCCCTTTACTGGGACCCACATCTCTAGTCTTCCCCCATGGAATTAGGCCAAATCAGGCTACTAACCACGTGTAAGACCTAGTATATCGTTAGTTCATTTTCCTATGCGTACACCTCGATTCTATACCCCCATCCTGAACTACGTGAACTTTGATTCCCTACCTCAGGGATACATAGGAAGCCTCCCTATGGTTCAATCCATCACTCATGTCCCATAGTGGTCTCTCCCTTGATCCTATGTGTTTTGGGAAGGTCATTACCCACCCCGAAGGTTCCACTTCATCTGAGTCCCATCCATGCGCCCATTCTCATAGGCCACATCCTCTGGTGTCCCATCGACTCACCTAACTACGAAAACTTTGATTCCCTGCCATAGGGATATGTAGAAAGCCTCTCTGAGGTTCATGACCAACACTAATGTCTCCTTCATGATGGTTCCATATCATTTTACATCCACTCTCATCAATCTATATCCATCTTGATTCTTACCCAGGCCGCCACATCCTAGTGAGATCATGTCACCAACTTTCTCACTGCTCCTAGTAGTAATCGAGTAATTAACCATGTGTTAACCCCAGCATCAGTGTTCCCTCCAGGGGTTTCACCCATATAATCCACTCCTGTCAGTGTTATGATCAGTCCAATCTATCTCCGCTAGACGTTAAACTCACGAAATACCCTGTGTTAAACATGGGAAGCTGAGAAAAACCTCAGAGACATGCCTATGGCATAAAATTCCCCACATTCAATGTGGGATGCCTCAGGATACTGTGCCCTAGAGAATCCCTATGATAAGGGGAGGAAACCTAGATGCACTAGTGTTCCAGTATCCAGACATGATAGAAATGTCTAACATGACTACTCCCCTGACCAAAGGTTGCTGCCCTGACTTAACCCATTGGAATGTACTGATAGAAACAATGTAATTAACTGGCATACATGAAGACATGGCATCAGGAAGAGTTTCACGAACAATGTCTTAAGTCTATGAGGGATACCTGGACTAAGTAATGAGTTTTAAGGATTAATCCATGGAAGAAGGAACCAACATACCATCATACCATTTTAATCAAGGATCAAACATCCCTGAATAAGTGACAGATGCTGAATATCTTTGGAAAGCGGGAATGCATGGCCACAGTTGCGCGTCCTCCTCCACAGACGGATGCACGCCCCGAAGAAAGAATTGAAAACAATGGATCATGAATTCCTCGCTAATTCTAGAATATATCCTTAGGTATATCCAATGATCCTCAATCCATTATCAATCTATCTTTATAAAATACACCTGAGATGAGATTCAAGAAGGAAAAGATCTCATGACGATCATTCTAAAGAAACTTACCTGGAAACATCCTCATTTCTTGAGAATTCTATCTCCAAACAAGGGGGTTATCATTGAAATGTCAATACATACAATAATTTACCAAAGAATCATTAATGAATCAAAGCACTATCATTAATCCTCTATCAAGTAGAGGTTTAGGAATACAATTCAATAACACTTACCCATAGAACAATAATATTCATTGGTAGATCAGGATTTGATCAAGTAATGATGTCAAATTGATAAATATATCACCATTATATAAATAAAGGGATAATTCATGATTTTTAATCTGGATATGGTGATACAAGAGTGTCATGAATCAGGAAACAAGAGTATACAAGGGTGGAAACCTTCCATTCACCAAAAACTAAGACCTTCATTAATTTTTAATCATTCAAAACCCATAACCTTATCCACTTAAAACTAAACTCTAAACACCCCATAATAGGGAAAAAATAAAATCAAAATAAGAATTTATAAACTTAACATCCCATACATTTAATCAAAACATTAATGTTACATCATCTCTAAGAATTTTATTTATAGGAATAATCAACAATATGATGAATTAATTTTGTTGTATACACATCCATAATGGTATATTATAAGGGATAAAAATAGATGAACATATGCTTTAATTACTACTTAAAGTCCCAAAAGGGTTGAATACATCAACTAATAATCCCTTACACAAATTTCTAGGACCAGAAGAGATATGTGGATATAATAAATCAAAGGTCTTCCATGATTTTGAATCTCTTGGATGTCACATGAACTCATTATTTTTATCTAAAGTATTAAAATTTATATGTTCAGTGGTTTTTAATGACATAATTAGTCTTCTCAATCATGGTTTTAATGTAAAGTGACATAAAAACTTATGGTTAGTTTTATTTTTTATATTTATTTATGGTAGTATATAGATTCAGACAGGTTTCATTATTTTTTTGGTTCCATTTAGAAAAAAAACATATTTTTCACTCTTCTATATTCAAACTTCTCCACAATAAAGAATACAATAATTAGGAAATGTTTATATCTTCACATAACCAAGTCTAATATTGTTAATAATATTTTTAATCTCATAAAATGATATAAGGATATTATCTATAGAAAATACATCATGAAACGATTCCAATATCACTAATGTGACATCCCTACCTAACCCATTGGCTTGGGAAGGACAAAAATACCACTAACCTTATGTGATGTCTTACATATACCATGATAAATAGTATATGTATATGTACCAAGGTGTATATATTGGGGGTGATTATACAACCTAGTATGAAAAACCTGAGACTTCCCCTAAATGATACTAAAGAAAAGAACATGGTAGCACATATTTTATTTTAAATAAAGAAAATAATAAATCATCAAAATCAGTGATTAAAATAAAATATGTGCTGCCATGTTCTTTTCATCAAAATCGGTGATTAAAATATAAAAATATCTATATGGAAGTAAAATAACTCACACCAAAGACACACCCATGGAATGAACCCACACACACATGCATAACAATCACTAATGAAACCACTACTTGAAGGACCCTCTTGAAGCATCCAAATCATGAGTAGTATTCATCCCTCCATTTCTAAGTTGTAACTCAATGACACAATCCAATGTTCCAAAAGATTTGACACCATGACCATGTATTACCCATATGGTCCTTTATATATACATATGAACATGCACCCTTTAATTACATTCCAAGTTATCACACCTAAAACCTTTATTTTTAAGACAAAATCTATTTAATAATTTAATTGAACACATTGTGGGTGTCACCCATGACTCTATATTTTAAGACCAACCAAGAAAAATTGATTTTAAATAGGTATTTCACAATACTTTTCCAAAAAAAAGAAAAATAAATTTATTTAGAAAATAATTAGGCTTCATATTATTGGATAAAGTGGAAAAAGAGGAGAGCCACCTACCTTGAACATGATCTCAAAGATAGAATCACACAATGCCTTCATAGATCCAGGACCAAGCAAACCTCCTATGATGATACATTATAAAATACCCATCAAACATACACTAACCACTATATATATTCATATAGACCCAAAACTAGGGGTTTAACTAATATAAAACAAGATAAGAAACTAGGAGGAGGAGAATAAGATACCTTACCTTAAAATTCCTGGTTGAACACTTAACGAATCCAAGAGAAGAAGCTGTGAGATGAAAGGAATCACTAAAATATCCCAAAGGAACCCTATAGTTAAAGAGACCAAGATTTTGGAGGAATAATAGATTTTTAGAGGAATATATAGGTTAAAAACCTAATTTTTAGAATACTTTAAGGATTCACATGGTTTGGCTACATGGTTTGGAAAACCATGTGAATCAGCATTGTTCAAAATTTTTCAAAGTCACGTAGTTACAACATGGATTAACCAAACTGTATGTCAACCATGAAACTTTTCACAATTACTCTTTCCACCTATAATGACCACCCACAGAATCTTTAGGGTTTCATCTAATCATTTTACAACCATGAACCCTCCAATACACTTCCAAAATCTCCCAAAACCCTCTAAAAATTTCCTGAAACCAAACTAAAACATTCCAAAAATTAATAATACATAATAAAAACCCCAATATCATAAACTAAGGGTGTTATAATAGAAATTTATTTATTTTTAATTCCATATAGGCTCTTGATGTGGTAAAAATTTAGTAGAAAAGTTAATTTTGAA
The DNA here is from genome assembly GCA_963277665.1 of Viscum album. Taxonomy (NCBI): domain Eukaryota; kingdom Viridiplantae; phylum Streptophyta; class Magnoliopsida; order Santalales; family Viscaceae; genus Viscum; species Viscum album. Next base: position 879,064,606 of record OY728145.1, on the reverse strand, counting down.
TAATTAGAACATCCTTTATATAATTATTGATTTTAGTATTTGACTATTAAGAAAGGAATTTTTTTTGCTCGGTTAATTTTTCCATTATATTAGTCTCTAAATCATCATCCATTAATATTTTTTCATCTTTACTAGGTTTCTCTATAGTTTCAAAAGCATCATTAATATTTAAAACTTAAACATTTGGATCATCTTATGTGTTACACTCTTGATAGTGTTTCCCCACTATACCAAAATAATCATTTATCAAGTTATAAATTTCATTATCTACCATCGATGAACTAACCTATTCATTATGATGTTGGACATAACTACTTTAAATTTCTATAACATTTGATTCTCTATGCCAAGTCCACCACACATATTGAGGAAGAAATTATTTCAATATCACATGTCTAAATACTTCATATCTCTCCAAACATTATTTTAATTTACATGTAGGACATGGAAAGTTTATTCTCACATCCATGGATCTATTTTAAAATGTAAAATTCAAAAATATCTTTAAACCCTTATCATACCAAGATGTGTTCTGTGGTAATGTAATCCAACTTTTATCTATATGTAATTGATTGTCTACACTTTAAAATAAAAATATAGTTACATAAATATATAAATAAAATAATGCATTTTATTTAAAAAAGTACAAAAATTATAATTTTTAAATAAAAATTTATAGATATTTTAATTGAAAACTAATATTTAAATTTAAATTCAAATTTAATGTGACAATTTTAACTAAAAATATAAAATAAAAAAATAAATTTGAAATAAAAATTAACAATCATTATTCTATGTATCCACTATATAATAATTCAAATTTACAAATAAAATATTTATTTTGATACAAAATACAAAAAGATAATCAATAGAGCACCAGGTTTATAACATAAGAAACAATTTAAAACATAAAAAATCTATAAATGAAATATTTCTCATGCCTCTAAATTTAACATAAAAAATATATATTTATTCAGTGTAGCATAAAAAAACTTAATCAAGGTATCAAGAATCTAAATTCTTGAATACCTAACATTTAAATTCCATAGAATAGAATATATTGATTTCTAAGTTGATATAACATATCACAAATCAATCAAGTGTTTATAATAAATTGAAAATATCCCCAAACATCAATATATAAAAATTTAACTTGATTCTAGAGGTATTTTACTAATGAAAAATTTAATTATACATCGAAATATATAGTAAAGATACCACTTTTACACAATAATAATTACCATGTTGAAAAAATCTCTTTCGAAGGTCAAGGGAGATGAAAATTGTGGGGTCTAAGTGGATTAGTAATTTTGAGGTAGAGGGAGAGGTCGACGGCAGGTTCTTTGGCTCTATGAGGATAAAAAATTAAATGGGTTGAGGGTTTAGGTTGTGATAGAGGGGGATGGTGGGAGCTTGGTGACGATGAGGCCTATATATGGTGAGACACAATGACGATAGAGATCCAGCCAAGGTATTTTTCAATTAAAGAGTTGAGGATTTAGGTTAAGGGAGAGGGGATGATGGGGGATCAACAATCATAGGACTTGGAAATGATGAGTCTCAATGATGATAAGGGTTTGATAAGGGATTCATGGTCCTCACGATAGTGGGGGGGGGGGGGTCTAGGGAAATGGGTTGCGAGTGATGCATGCTTCTTTTTTTAGAAACACATAGAGACATTTTTAATTAAAACCACCAATAAATAATAACATACCATATTTTTTTGGTGGTTTTATGTAAAACCATTCTTAAATAAATATATTAGTTAAACTTTTAAGAACTATTGCTAAATAGTGGAGGAATTATATTATAAAAATGTTTAGAGGTGATTTTAGAAACCAACACTAAACAATTTTTTTATTATAGTGTGAGGTCAAGATCATTCAAGGTACTGAGAGTTTAAGGTTTATGTGGGGGAATTGGAATGAGTTTCATATACCGATTTACCTCCTCATGGAATCTCTCACTAAAGATCCATGTGAAGCCAATAAGTGGCATCAAATCAAAGATTTATATTATTGGATTTGTTCTATTATGATTTGATCTGAGTGGTTATTGGAATTAAGTTTTATTCCACCATTTAATTATCTTAGTGGCATGGGAAAGGGGAATAATATAAAGAAGAATAATAACTCCAAGATAATTCCATATAATGGAAAAATATTTGGGAAGTGCGTGATATATTTGAAGGATTCCAAAAACTATAAAAAATGGTATGAATGAATCTGATTATATATCTGTTAATTCATTTAATGATGTTGTAAGATAAGATGAGGAGCCTAATTTAAAAAGTGTTATTGGATCTTCTAATGAAACTGAAATATCAAGTAGTCTAAAATTAGAAGTTCTACATATATTAGAGGAAAAAGATCAGATAATGGAAAAAGAAAACTTGGAGCATATAAAGGAGAATAAGTATCAATAATTTTTTATTGAATTACTAGAAATTGAGGTTGGAAAACTGTAGAGTATGGAAGAAATACCGATTGAAATGGTTATTATTCTAAAGTAAAAGATTGTTTTTTCAGGCCATGGAATTGGAGGAAATGTGTAGAATCTTAGAGCTGATTCCAAGGGGAAGTGTCTTGACTCAAAATAAATCCAAAGCATAAAGTCTAAGAAGGATGAACTCACTAAACATATGTTATAATTGGTTGAGTATAATTATATATTGAAGAAAGTGGAGGTGGCCTTGAATGAATATGGTTCAAAGATGGGTGAAAAAATAAAGGACCAAAGCGATCTAATCAGATAACTTTCACTTGAGATATAAAAGCAGATGACTGAGGAGAAAGAGTTGAGTATAATCATTATATATATCAAGGCATATATTGAATATAGGATAAAGTTAGGAAAGGAAGAAAGATCAATTTTAAATAAGATTACTAACCAACTAAAGGATAATGAAGAAAATATTAAGGATCTTGATGAAAGTTTGAGAACCTAAAATGAAAAGAAAAATATATATGACATGGTAAAATCAAAAACTAAAGTCCAAAAATTTGGAAACATGAAATCAATGAGAAATAATAATATTCCTACTAAATATAGAAGAGAATACTCTTATGGGAACGTATATATAAAGTGATAATATTATGAAACCATAGGACATACCATGAGTGTATGTTTAGAAGCCTAAGACCTCAAATGTAGAAGAATATCTATTGAAAAAAATCCCAATAAATGCATGATTATAAAAGGTATACTTTTAATGGGATATTCTTTATTTGTTCTAACAATGGTCATATAGTTATAAATTATAGCAAGAGAGGTAATAATGGCGTCGAAAGGAATTCCTATATTACTATAAAAAATAGGAAGAAGGTTTATACTAAAATAAAATCTATTTTGTTAGAAAATAGATTTACTACCTTGGAGTAAAGGAATAGAGCTCAATGAAGAGTGAACTGAGAACCAATAATAACTAACCCACATGAGCTATCTTGAATAGAAAAATAAAAAAATAAAGGGAAAAGTAGTAAGATTCTCTAACCAAGATAAAGATTGATGATCATGCAAATAAAGTTACATAAAGGATAAAAAGGTATAAGGTGACTCAAATGGACATCTAATAGGTTAGACATAAATAATGATTGAGTGGTTTCAAAAGATTTACCATAAGGAAAGAGATGAATAAATTTGTGGGAGTTCCCAGGAAAATGGGAAATAACGAGTTTAATAGAGACATACACAAGAAGGTCTCTATGAGTGGCAAGGAAAAAATGAAGAGTTATAGAATAAGTTTAGTAGGAATGGATAGAGAAATATAGCATGAATTAAGTAAAAAATATATCCATTTGAAAAATATATTTCAGGGGTTGGATAACGATAATCAACATATTAAAAGTTTCTTTAAGTGGAGTTCAAAATATATTAATGAATGAAAGGTTTACTGGAAAGATAAGAAGAAGATTTAGAAAATTTAAAGTAATCCAAAATATGTTCATGATAAAGTGTGACATCCCAGACCAGATTCACTTCTAAGTAACCAAACCTAGTTTTCTAAATGGTCTCAAGAATGCCTCCACATATAAAAGAGGTTGTTGACTAGCAGAAAGGGAATAGGGTGTCAGTGGGGATACAATTCCCTCATGTCATAGTGGATCACAACGAATATAATAGATGAAAAAAAGTGGAAGCATAATAATAAACATGGTAGAAAAAATATGCATAAAAATACAAGCAATAAATAATCATCAAAAGATGTAATCCAAATCATATACAAAAGATGACATAATTTCACATCTCTACAAAAGGGAAAACATGCATACATGGCCACAGGTAGACAATTCCATACATGATATAAAAAAGAATCAAAAAGGGTAAAAACTATTCAAGCATCTTGAGTACTGACTTGGTCATCTTCTACCGAGCTCCCATCCTAAAGCATGGAAGTTAGGTGTACAAAGTGATATGCTTCCCATTTTCTACACCTATAATCATATAATCTACCCAGGTACCGATGACAACATGGATAGGGTGTGAGATAAATCTTAGTAGGTCACTAAAAAAAACATTTATACAAATACAGTCTGTGAATATAAATTGTACAGTGTGTAGGTATATATAAAATTAAAGCATTACAAATAAAAAATCCATACCTACTTCAACCTCAACCGGTGTTTGAATATGTATTAATTTAATTATTCAATTGATTATAATTCAATTTATAATAAGGATATCACATGTAAAGGTGTCAAAAGTACTGTAGTAGGAAATAATAATAAAAGGGAATCCCAGGAGAAACTAAGGAATCCTTGAGCTCAGGGGTCGAGCCAACTCATAGTGGTAGCTCATGCATTCTAGAAATAAGGGTATGAGTGTAATTCAAGGGGAGAACCCAAGTAATTATACTATAAAAGATTCAAACTGAGTCCATGAATCTTGTCTATAGTAATACCAGGATAAGCATGACTAGACCTAATGGGGTGAATCCATGGCACAATGTTTCTGAAGACATCAAGCTAAATCCAAGGAGTGTATCCAAGGTATTACAATACTTAGAAAAGATGTCAATTTAATCATCAGTATAATGATGAGGCATTCACATAATAAGACAATGACTGGTTTTCATGGTGGGTATCTCCCATGGAAATCAAGTCAACAAATCAAAATTCCATCCTTTGAGTGCTCAAGGCATTCCCTCAGGAATACAAGGATGTCTTAAGAATTACTATTCCTATAAATTTGAAAAAGGTTCAAATAAATAGAAACCTTAAACTAATTCCATTTATATCATATGAAATAATAGGCCATATAATACTCTTTCCATTTAATCATTGAATAGGTTCATTCTATTACCTTTCACTAAACACGACAAGGTGAATTAGGGACATGAAACCAATTATCAATTCAATTTATAATTTAACTAGGAAAAGTGATATCCATAAATATATAATTTCCATAACATTATTTTAAAAAGTTATTATTTATTAATAAACAACTGCCTTATCAAAGGTCAATTCATACACACACAAATAGTGTCTCAAGTGATCCCATCATGGGTCACTAAAGGTATAACAAGTAATACACCCTACTTGGGGTTACTAAAATTGAGGTGTCAACCTCCAATTATGTATAGAGGTGTTATTATAGAATTATGTTACAATTTAGTTGATTGAATTTAAGAAACACATATATATAAGGGGAAACTCCTGGTGAAATTGATGCACACACAATATAAACAATTTAAAGATTATGATACTTTAAGGGATGATTCATAGAACACCTACCTTAGGACTTTAGTAGATTCCTTTTCCAGTATCGACCCTTAGTTTGGCCTAGATCAGAAGAAAATGGAAGAATAGATGAACACCCTAAAAATAGGGCATACGATCCCACATTAAAATAACATCGTTGATAGGAAGAAGAATGGAAAAAAGATCCTAAAGAGTGGAGAAATTACTAATAGTAATCTAATGAGATGAATATATCTCAATTATGAGGTTGGAAAGAGAAGATATCAATGAACCTAGGTGGAAACCATGGGAGGAGCTCTCAATGTGAAGGAGGAGGGGGTCTTCTATCCACTGGAGGAAGAAAATAAAGAGTGAGGGTAATTTATATAGAGAGTGGGTTAAGAAGGTAAAAAATACACACTTTTAAGTGGTGCACGATTTGGTTGCATGATTTCCCAAACCATAAACCAACCATGCACTATATATTGTCTATGGATATTAGACCACATGGTTTTAGGAGCAGGGTTTGTTGAACTGTGCTATACCCATGAATCCCTCCTTTTCCTAGGGAATACCCCCACATGGGTTAAAACACACGGTTAAGAAAACCATTTGCAGCCTATTCACCCCCCCTTTGAGGAGGCCCGAAACACCCTACATGATTTATCTAACCATGTGGAGTGGGATGCATAGTTTCTACTAACTATGCGGCCCAGTTGTTTCCTCCAAACGTTGGAGTTCCGGGATCCGAAAAATCCTCGGATGCTCTCAAACCCTTACTTAAACCATACATAACATTTATAAGGATAAAATAAAGGAAAAAATATGGAATTAAAATGCTTCACACCTCAAAGAAAAACTAGGTTCTTACAGTCTCCCCCCATTAAAGGAACTCATCCCTGAGTTTCCCTTCCAAGGGTTGTAGAAATTCATCTGAGAAAAACTATGGACAATGAGTACATACATCGAACTCCCACTCCCAAGTATCATCCTTTACAAAACCATGATTCTATATCACCCTCACCAAAGGGATAGGATGGCCTTAGAGAGAATTTATTCTATAGTCAATGATGCATATATGATACTCATCAAAAGAAGCATCATCATCCAATTCAAAATCTTTAGGATCAAAAGTATGAGATGGGTTATCATGGTAACACTGAAGGTGTGAAATATGAAAGACATCATGCATGGTGAAATACCTATGAGGTAATATCAACCAATAAAATACTGTTTTGAATCTATCTAAAATCTCAAAAGGCCTAACAAAATGAGGCAATAACTTCCCTTGCCTCCATATCTGCCTATGCCCAAGCTTATGTGATACTCATAGAAAAACATGATCCCCAAAATCAAACTCTAAAGGTCATAAAAAATTATTGGTATAATATTTCTATCTAGACCGAGAAGTAGACATACATTTTTTGATCAAATCCACTTAATATGAAGTATCTTACATGAGATGAGGACCTATTAGAACTACATTACCTACCTCTATCCAGAGGTGAAAAAAATGTCCTTCCATATAAGGCCTCATACAGATCTATATGAATTATTTCCAAAAATATATTATTATAGTAAAAATATACAAGAGGGATATGCTTCTCCCAATAACCTCCAAAATAAAGGATGCATGTTCGGAGCATGTACTCCAACACCTATATAGTTTATTCTGACTAGACATCAGTTTGAGGGTGAAAACATATGCTCATAAACACTTGTGTACCCAAAGATTTATATAACACTTTTTAAAACCTCGATGTAAAATGAGAATTCCTATATGATATGATAGTAAAATGGACCTTGTGTAGTTATATAACCTCATGGACATCTAGTATTCCCAGATCATCAATTGAGAAAGTCTTCTATATAGGTAGGAAGTGGGTACCTTTGTCAGTTGATCCAAGACTACCCAAACCGTGTCTCTACCTCAAGGATACCTAAGTAAAAAAACTATAAAATCCATCAAAATTTCATACCATTTCCATTTTGGGACCAAAAATGGATGTAACAAGACTTTAGGCCACTGGTGCTCCACTATCACATACTGATAGGAAGAACACCTAGTGATAAAACCCACGAACTGAAATTTCATCCTAATCCACCAATACTGGCAGTGCATATCATGATACATCATGGAGATACCTGGGTGCACTGATCATTGAGAATCATGGTATTATCACATCAGATCCTCCCGTATGTCCGTAGGAACCCATATACACCCATTTATATACAAAATATTTCCCCCATAAATAGACCAATCTAGAGGCAGGTCCTCACCTAAAATAATTTACGATAAGACCAAACCTTATGGGTCTGAGAACTGGCTTCTCCTCAGCCTATCAAGAAGTGAATAGGTAAATACCAAGGCTCTATGAAATGGATTCTCATGAATCTCATGAAACTAAAAATGCATATTAGAAATAAGGGTTATCAATTTCTTTTCATCACCTGATTACCGAATGGACTGTGCCTAATTTTTCTAGCTTAGCTACTGCATTTACCTTTCCAGGTATATAGGCAAGCTCAAAGTCAAAATATTGAAGGTATTAGACTAATATTTACTATCTGAGATTCAATTAACATTGTATAAATATATATTTAAAGATTTTGTAGTCCATATACACAAAAAAATTCTCTCTTACCAGATAATATCTTCAATAATGTGAGGCATGAACGACCATTGCAAGCTTGAGGTTATGAATCGAGTAATTACGATCATGAGTTATCAACCGGTGAGACCCATACACAATGAATCGAGCCTCCCACATCAATACTAAATCCAAAAAAATTCTTTATGTATCATAGAACACAATATAACCTATTCTAGGCTCTAGAAGAATTATAAATAGTGCTGAATTAAGCCTTACTTTCTGCTTTTGAAAGACCTTCTCACACCCTTCAGAACACAAGAACTTCACACCCTTCTTACTCAAACTGGTAAGAGGTGTATCAAGGATTGAGAAGTCCTATATTAAAGGCATGTAATATCCACCCAACCCTAAGAAACTATGTATGTCAAACACATTCTTGGGATTCTCCTATGAAACCATAACAATCACCTTATATGGGTCAAAATATACTAATGATTCTAAGATAATATGACCTAAGAAGTGAACATTGTTGATCCATAAATGGAACTTTGTGATCTTATCATATAACTAATTCTCTCTTAGTGTATTCAAAATAATCTCAAAATGTTTGGCATGGTCATTCCAAGTATGATAATACAGTAATATTTCATCCACAAAAACCATGATAAAGGAATCCAAATAGGGGTAAAAAACCCTATTCATCAAATACATGAAAATAAAAGGTGAAATTCATAAGACCAAATGACATAAAAAGATACTCATATAGACCATATCAGCTTCAGAAATTCATACATGGTATATCTGAAGGACTAACTTACACCTGATGATAGCGTGATCTCAAGTCAATCCTTGAGAACACCCTAACTTCTCATAGATGGTCTAATAGATCATCTATTTGAGGGAAAGATACTAGTTCTTAACTGTAAGCTGGTTCAATCACCAATAATCCACACATAGCCTATGGGTCCCATTTACTTTCTTGTTGAAAATCATGGGTGGAACCCAAGATGAATTACTAGTTCAGATAAAACCCTTACATTCTAAATCCTCCAACTATCTCTTGAGACCTCAAATTTCAGTAGGTTCTATTTTGTATGGAGTAATAGATACTAGTGATGATCCTAGAATGATCTCGATCATAAACTCTACCTCTCTCTTGGGAGGTAGTCTAAATAATTTGTTTAGGAAAAAATTCCTAAAATGATCCGACACCTAAGGAAAATATATCATTAGAATTCCCAGACACTCCATATAAAATCTATAAATATAAGCTATCAATCCACCCATCCCATGCTGCTATGGTCCAACTCTACATTCCTGTACATTACACTCACCCTTATGAAGACAACTATCTCCCTCTAGTGATGTAAATGATACCTTGTGGAGATATCAGTCCATATAGGAGTGGTAGGGAACCAACCAGTCCTTCCAAATAATGAAATTGAAGCTCATCATCTTGAGGAAAAATAGACCCCATAATAAATAATAATTAGAAAACTCAAAGTGAAGGTACCTGCATTGGTGTATAACCTCTGACCATACCCCCAACTATGCATCTAAGGCTATCACCCTAAAAAGGTATAGAATTCCCAACCCAATACTTTTCCTAATAAATACTGAAATAAAGGAGTGAAAATAACTTGAATCAAATAAAGTATATATGGTATTAGAGGTCCCTAGAGTAGTACTTCATATTGTAGACATTCTTGTACTCTGATCCTCAAGTATCAACTGTAATGTATCAAATTGGCATGATCGATGAACTTGATCTATAGCTAGACTACCATGAGTAGGTCTATTATACTAGAAATTATAATCAAAAGTCTGGATACCATGACCACAAATTCCTCCTCAGACTATTCAGTTGGTACTACTCCAGCTTCCTGCCTGAAGTGGAGTCACTGATCTTGCTCCCAAAGGTGGAGTTGGCATAAGAACTAAACTGCTAAAAATAAGTGGATATTTCTATAAAAACCTCTAAATATAACCCATATGGATATAATAAAGACACTCAAGTGTGTCTATATCACATTGAGGCTTCACATGCCCCTTCCATCCACACCGATGGCATATAATAGAGCTGCTAGTGTGGATACTTTGTCTACCACTACTCTAATGAGAAATTTCAATGCTATGATTCCTTATACCAGAATAAATATTGCCCTATCTCGACACTAAACCTATGTTCCCAGTACTATCATCTTCCCTCAAGTTTTTCTCAGTGATAAGACCTTGATTTATGATCTCAGAAACTCTAGACTAGTGGAAGAAATTCATCTATGAGTGGATATCATACTTAATCCCATCCTCAAAATGTCTCACTCGTGATATCTCATCACTAGTAAGAAGAAGTGAAAAACATTAAAACTTAATGAAATGATATGAATAGTCCATGAATGAAATAACACCCTTATCCAGGTTCATGAACTATTTGGTTTGGTCAGATCTCAGCATTTAAAGGAAAAAGTAGTTTTAGAAGTCAATCTAGAAGTCCGTCCAGACTATGCCCTAATGATGACCTACCTAGGTAATCACATAACACCAGCACTTGGAGTAATCATTGAGCATGTAGGTGGATAGATTGAACCTCCTCTTTAGATTCATCTTCATATGATCGAAGATAGATAAGATGTCTTCTATCCATGACTCGGTAGCTTGAGTACCACCATACCCTAAGAATATGGGAGGATGCTACTGTTGGAACTCACGAGTAAGATCAGACATCATAGGTGCAGGTCATGAAGCACCCTACATAGAATGCATCAATCATAGTAAACCCTCTCAAAATTGAGTATCGGTTCCCATTCTAAGAATAGTATGTGTTTCCATAGGTGGAACTAATATAGGTAACACTGGTGACTTAGGGCCCACCACCTTCAGAGTAAGGTCATCACCACCCTCTAAGTGCACGACTTGAGGACTTCATGGTGGAATAATTCTACAAATTCCAAGAACATGCCTCAAAAAAATACTAAAAAATAGATTGGATCACTAAAGGAAGAATAAAAATAGAAAAAGGGTTCACTACCAAAGTCATGCTATCTTAACTACCCACTTAGAAGGTCAGGGTATTGGTAAGAATTCAATTTTTCTTTTATAGGGGTTCTAGTATATGGATGGTCAATTTCAAGTTAAGGAGTGAAATTATATTTAAATTATACTTATACTCTTTATTTACTAGAAACCATTTCATTTATAAGTTTGAATTTAAAATTTAAGTTCATAAGTGATTTTATACATAGTATAAGGTTCAATTAGATGGTTATTTATTCCCAGTTTATAAAGTCCCATAAAATTTATAAATGGAAATCGACACCCGTATAATCACAACCAGGCCCCTTACATTCAATCTCAGAATGTAACATATAAAATATGATGGTTTGATTTTTATGAATTACCCTTTACAATTTATAAGGCCCAATACACCTTATAAACTGATATTGGTAGTCATTAAATAATATTCAAATCCTAACTCATGTAACTAGGGTTACATAGCTTACATGGGTCAAAATTAGCTATTTAAGATTCCACCATCAATCTACACGGGAAAACACCATTTAGGTTAGTGCTGAAATTTTAAACAACCAATTTTTTTCCTTGAATAAGATGTTAGTGGCACATACATATATAAAAACCAAGGTACACTCAATAATCATAGGCAACACCAGCAATGAAAATAGTGAAATATACCAATATGGCATGGAATATGCATGACATGTGAATACTAGGTGACTATAATGATGCATGTAATAGATCTCCTTGACATATCGGGACAAGGTAAAATATCTATAAAGAATATCATTTACCATAATTCATGTACATCACCCAACGGTGAAAGTATATCAACTGTAATAAGAAAAATACAGAACAATAATTTCCCATTCCCAGGAAACTTGGTATTTACCCTAAACATGGGTTAACTACTCTCAGGAATGACTTATGAACAAGTTATAATATGTTCCTAATATTATATATAATTTCATCAAACAATAATATAAGAAAATAAACACCTCTTATACCACTTTGTAACGTCCCAGACTTGGTTCACTCTTGAGTAACCAAACCAGGTTAGCCATATGGCCTCAAGCATTCCTCCCCATACTCTGAAGGTTTTTTGACTAGTAGTAAGGTCCTAGGGTGTGTCTGTGGCGAGACTATTACATTAGTTCAGAGTGAATAAAAATGAATATAATAGATGAAAAAACAGCAGAAGCATAATAATAAATATGGAAGAAAAATAGGCATAAACATCTAAGCAGTAAATAATAATCAAAAGATATAATTTTAATCATATATAAAAGAGGATGTAATATAATGTCTCTACAAAATGGAAAATACACATACATGAAAGGAGGCATAAATTACCATACATGATATACAAAATAATAAAAAAGGAAAAAAATGATCCAAGAATCCCAAGCATTGGCCCGATTATCTTCTACCAAGATCCCATCCCAAAGCATGAAAGTCAGGTGTCTAAAGTGGGATGCTTTCCCTTGTATAAAAATTAGATCATATAATATACTCGAGTACCAATGACGGTCCAGATAGGGTGTGAGATAAATCTCACCAGGCCACCACCAACAACATCTATACAAATCCAGTATGTGAATATAAACTGTATAGTGTATAGGTATATATAAAAGTAAAGTAGTAAAAATAAACAACCCATACCTAATCCAGCCTCAGATGGCGTCTAAACATATATTCATTTAATTATTAAATTGATTTTGATTAAGTTTATAATAAGGATATTATATGTAAAGGTGCCAACAGTACTATATTATTGTATAATAATAACAGTGGATCCTAGATGAAACCAAGGAATCCTTGACCTCTGGGGTCGATCCAAATATTAGTGGTAACTCATGGGGTTTATAAATAATGGTCTGAGTGTAATAAAATGGGTGTAACTAAGTAATTAAACTATAGAAGATTATAACTGAGTCCATAAAGCATGTCCATAGTAATCACATGATAAGCATGACTTATCCTAATGGGGTGAATCCATGGTTCCACATGTCTAAAGATATCAAGCTGAATCCAAGGAGTGTATCCAAGGCATTCTAATATTCTTAAAATAAGTCAAGTGAATCATTCATACAACACTGAGGAATTCACATAATAAGACAAATACCAAATTCCATGGTGGGTATCTCACATGAAAATCAGATCAATGAACATGAATTGCATCCTCTAAGTGCTCAAGGAATTCCCTTGGGAATCAAAGGCTGGATCAAGTCTGACCATTCCTATAAAGATGAAATAAGTCCAAAGTAATAGACACCTTATACTCATTCCATTTATATCATATGTAATTGTAATATTCCCTGATCTGACACTCTCTTACATGGAAAAAACTGGTTGGTTATGAGAACTCAAGCACGCCTCCCTAAATGCCATAGGATGCTGACGAGCAGCAAGGGTGTGATAAGTATAGTGGGGAGACTATTCCCCTTGGTTACAGAGTTACAAAACAATTGAAAAATAAATATAAATAATAAATAAATATCAGCGTGTAGAAATAATGGAAACAATATAATACAAAATAAAACCAATAATAAAATCCAATTGAATAATCTAATAAATATCAAAGGAAAAATGTAATGACATAATAGAATGTAACTAAATGTCATGCTATAATAAATAAAAGTAAAAGAATATAAGACTCAAATAAATACTCAATAGTCCTTGACCCCGAACCCCATGTTGGTCCCACCTCCAAACCCCATCCTACCCAATAAGAAAACAATAAACAATAAGGTCCTTTTCCCTTGTCCAAGCCTACATCCATGTAATCTTCTTGGGTACCAAATGATAGTCTGAATAGGGTTTGAGTATAACTCAATAGGTCAAGACCACCATGTCTAAACATAACCATTATGATAACAAGTGATTTAAATAATCCAATAAAAAAGAGTATTTATCAATTTAAATAATTAAATCAATACCACATAAACCTTCTTCAGCACTATGCCAGAATGTCTCTGAGTATGTCTCACAACCATGCCAAACATAACCAAATTACCATGGTAAACATAACCTACCTTAGTGCCATGCCAGAATGTCTCTGAGCATGTCTCACAACCATGCCAACCATAACCTTATAACCAAGGTATAAATCACAAAAATTTGGATCAACACTAGCTATATGATCATTTTAGAATTTAATCAAGGTCGTGCCCTCTATATAAGCATTTCATCATGTTTCTCAGGGATAAACCTGGTATATAAGTATTTTAGCATGTATCTTAGGGATAATCCCAATATATAATAATTTCAGCATGTGTCTCAGGGAATATCATGGAATATAATCATTTCAACATGCATCTCAAGGCATGACCTGAAATATAAGCATTTCAACATGTGTCTCAGTACATAGCTCAATATATAATAATTTCATCACGTGAACTGGGTCAACGAACCATATAATCACAACATTTAAATCACAACATATATCATAACAGAAAGGATATCACAATATCACATTATCAGGTTCAATGCTTAATTATGAAAATTACCATTTATCTTTCAATTGAACATTTCATTTATCATTTGGTCACAACCAATAAGATACCAATTATGTCAATAAACAAGCCAATCCATGGTGATTCTATATTAAGAAATCACTCTAAACCCCATGTCATGCTAGACACACTTTAATCCATTAAACAATTCATTTATATTAAAGGGTTATCTCACTCGAACAATACCCACAATCCAGGTTAAATCCAATTGGATCCAAAGAGACGCCAAGGAATAATCCAGTTTATCATTTAATTAATTAAGATGCATGCTATATTAGAGAGATTTTAATATTGAACATATTTTACAATTATCAAACCATAGGGTTAAGGTTTAGACCCCCTACCTTTAACTACCGATCAAAAAAATGGTTCCAATGAAAAACGCCCATGAGGAAGAAAGTGCAGATGATTAAAAGAAGTATCCTAGATCAAAACTGATCAAGATCAAAGCTAAAAATCCACATGGTCAATATATTACACTGTAAAGTCTAGAGAAACAAGGGAGAGAAGGGAAAACTAGACCAAAACCACTTACTAGGGATCAAATGCATTATTAGGATGTCCTGGAGGGATTGAAGGCTTCCAAAATCACATGGAAGGTTTCCCTAGGTCAAGAGGAAGAAACTACATGCAAGATAAAATAAAAATCAACTACACAACACAATTTAAAAGAAAAGGTTGGAGAATTACATGACGTGTAATATAGTTACACGTTGTGTAATTATTTTTAATGAGATATGTAGAAAACCCCATTTCCTTGAATGAATATTAAAATCACCTAAACATTACACCACACGTAATTTATTTACATGACATGTAAATTTTATAAAGATGGTTTTTCATCCCATTTCCTCATAATACAACCCAAAACCCCTTTAAATCTTTTAAACTTACCAATAACCCGTGGTAACACTTAACCCATTTGTACTCAGGCTCCATTAATTCAAACATACATATATCCCCAAACATTAGGTCATTTCCCCCAAAAAAGGATCTCTATCTATAAACAAGACTCATCCACTAAGGCTCAAATAAAAAACTCAAGTGGGACATACTTGAAAAAAAGACAGGATCTTACTACCTCCCCACCATATAATAGATCATCCCCGAGCTTCTCTAAGCATCATTGTGGGGTATTGGCGAACAAGTCTAGCCACTGTACTCGTATATCAATCTCTATCTCCCAAGTATCCTCCTAAACTCACCCATGTTTCCATTGTACTCGAACCAACAATATAGTCCTACCTCAGAGATATCTCTCACTACCATCCATAACCTACATCAGATGCTTCTTAAAGGACTCATCATCACTAAAATCTATGTATGATACGTTTATCACATGGTAAGGGTCAGGATAATATTTTCAAATCCATGAAACATTGACACGTGCTTGTTGTGAGGTGTGGAAGAAACAAAATTTTACTAAGTTAAAATGTAGTATATTAATTAACCTAGGTTGTCTCCAGAGATGAGCGCACAACAATCAAGATGTCACCTTAAAATAAGAGAACAAAGTGGTGGTTGTTTTTGAAATTGTTTGATTTTGAAAAGACAAGAAAGAAACTAAAAAAAGGAAAGAAATTAAGATCAAATTTATAAAACAAGTGATTGAAAAATATTATATGAGATAGTGATAGATTTAGGGTTGGTTTTCCAATTTTAATTCTATCATAGTTCAAATCATCCAATTCTCTTCTGCTAAGTCGATAAAAGTGAGAATCCACAATCGTTTCTTCTCACCCCCTTGGTCAAGTAATAATAGTGAGAATAAACCTTAATAAAATCTCATATTGGTCTATTATCCTTTAATTGTGTGATATAGTTTTATATAATACACTTAATTGACATAGGAAATTTTTAATTGGGTCTTGTTTATCCCAAACATTCAAGAACATTCACTACCCCTCACACACGTACCGACGATCACTGAGTTCTTCACAACTAAGACCTGATCTATTCCATCGTATATTGAACAGAACCTAGTAGAGGGAGAAATTTATCATTGACCAAATCAATTAAAATAATATAATCTAAAATCAAATACAATCGTACATGATAATAAAAACTGTTATAATAAATTGAAACTGATTTCGCAGAAGAGAGAAAAAGATCTTAAAACATTAAGTAAAAGAAATCAAGAATTACAAAATGAAAAATCTATACTTCCCCAATCAAACATAAGTTTACCCCAGAATGGTAAGGGTAATTTTGAATAATGGGGAAGAAGAACTCATTACAAAACTAAGAACAATAAAAGAGAGGAAACAAAGAGCAAAACTTTTTCTCCTATAGAATCTGTCCTCCAGAAGTTTGCTTATGTTCTTCCCACCAGACGATCGAAAATAACTAAGGAATTTTCTTATAAGATATTTGGAATGAAGTTGGATATCTACCCTAAAAATTTCAAAGTATTTGGACAGGTGTAAAGAAATATATGTCCTAATCAATTAACATTACCTTTTATGGCCTCCAAATACTGTTTCACCCACTCCACTTGGACTCGATCAAAATATGCCTTAATGAGATCCTTAATTTATGAAATTTAATTTGAACCATACCTATGAAGTCATATGTCGAAACTAGATATAATCACATCATTTTAATGTTATTATTATGAGATATTCCTGATTTAATATGGTGGGGTCCATTCTACCGGCCAAAAATATTTCTCTACTTGATAGATTTTTTTGGGTCATTGTGTGTAGAATTGGGTATGGTTCCAGAAGACAAAAATGAATAAAACGAGTAATTAAATCCTAAAAAAATCACTTAAATTGGACCCTAATTGTAAAAGTTATTCCTAAAAACAAAAGCTCTAGAAAACTATGAATTTGGCAGAATTAAGGAATTTTCACAATTAAGCCCAAAATTCACAAAAAAACACTAAAATTATGAAAATATACTCAAATTGACTAATTGGAAGGGATTAAATCATTAAAACAAATATGAAAAATAATTAAAATATTAACTCTATCAATTCCCTCACACTTATCACTTGGACTCCTAGACAAGTAAACATTAAAATTAAACTAAGGAAAATTTAAAATATATATTAATGAGATCCACAAATTTGACAACAAGAAACAAAATATATCATGCCTCATAAAAGAGAATTATTCCAAGTTCTTATATCATACTATTCAATATATTTCTTCTTTATTTCTCCTCCCATGTACACAAAACACTTACCTAACATTCATTTTCACTCATCCCATAAATGTCAAATTTTTTCCAGTAATGTCTTTCTCATCCAAAATCATACAAGGGTCACCATTGGCTCGATAAATTCCTAAATCTCCACCCAATACGAGTCAAGTACATATGTTTATCATGAAGAATTTTCAGGGTTTTTCTATGGCTTTTGGTTGGTAGGATTTAGATGTTAAAAATCATGAGGCTGAATGTGGAGGGCTTGGATCTTTTTGAAGCAAAATTGCTTGATTCTAATTTTCACTCAAGTATGCTCTCCTACTCACTCCCATTAATAGAAAATCAGTTATATCATCACAAAAACTCTAGGAATATTCAAACATATCAGCCTATCAGTATTAAAAATTTCAATCTTCTCAAACATGATTTTTCTTAAAGGCTCTTGAAAAGGAAAAACTTTCAACAGAATGATTTGTTTTAGAAAAAAACACATCTTACATTAGATTTTCCACCCACAGTTGCACCAAATAAGGTATCACAACACAAGATAGCCCCCCCCCCACATTTAAGTTCAACTAGATAATTTATTTTCACTTTAAGAGAAGGTTGGATTGGGAAAATTGGCTTGTAATGTGGCTAACCTAATAGGCTATTCATGGATTTTAATGGTTACAAGGATTAAATGTACAAGGTAGGTCAAAATGAAAGGTATTATCTTGAAAAGGGGGATTTAAAACTAAATAAATTCCTCAATCATTTAAAACACAAGTACCCCAAACCCTTAAGTTTTGATAGGAGTAAATCAAATTTTGGTTAAATCAAGCATGATTTGGTTCTCTCAATAAGTGAGGTGAATGTAAAAAATATGAAAACAATGGTTCATAAGCCTCAAAAGAAAGTGATTTCAAAGATATAGACAGTGATATGTTGTATGGGATTTAAAAATCAGAGTAATTATCATGAAATTACTAAAGATTTGAACTTGAAACAAAGTCATTTTTAGTATTCATTTAACCTCAGTTTCATATAATAAATTGTTTCACTCGTGGACATGGGTTTCAAAAATGTCAAAGACAATCATTTTTTCTCAAAAGTTTCAAAAAAACACAAAAATTTTAAAATAAACACAAAAAATTTAAAAAAGACACATTTTTAAAAAAATAGGAAAACAAACAACAAATAAAAATCCAAAAATACAAAGGTTCCCTCCCCCACATTTAAATGATGTAGTGTCCACAAAGAATTAAAACAGATTTAACATGAAATAAGATTTGAAAATGAATCATAGGAAGAAAGAAAGTGTAAAGTAGAGGTACGACCTGAGGGATTTTATTGATAAACAGGTTGGAGGAGTGTGATCTCCTCTACTAGATCTGATGGAATGGTCCCATGGAATTTCTTTAGCCGATGTCCATTAATAATTAATGTCTTATTCACTCTATCCTTCAAAATAATCACAGCACCAAAATGATATACATGAGTAACTATAAACGAAACTTCCCACCTAGAATGAAGTTTACCTATCATTAACTTGAGTCTTGAGTTGAATAATAACACCATATCTCCAGGATGGAAGTCTTTCGGTTGGATCAGATTCTCATGAGCCACTCTTGTTCTTTCTTTGTAAATCCTAGAATTTTCAAAATCTTCCCTTATAATTTCTTCCATATCCTATAACTACAATATTATCTCTTTTAAATCACTTTTAAGATCCACATTCATCTTTCTCATAGCCCAATATTCCTTATTCTCCAATTCCACTGGAAGATGGAAACTTTTCCCATAAATCAAACTATATGGACTCATTCCAATTGGGGTTTTTTAGGCCATCCTATAATCCCATAATGTATCTTCCAACCTTTGTCTCCAATATTTTCTTTTTTGATTCATAGTATTTTCCAAAATTACTTTGATTTCCCTATTGGACACTTTAGCTTGCCCATTAGTCTATGGATGATATGGAGTTGATGTTTTATTATGCACCTCATACTTCTTCAGTAAATCCTCTATTATAATATTACAAAATTGATTCCCTTGATCACTGATGATGGCTTTTGGAACTCCAAAACTATAAAACATGTTATCCCCAAAAAAATCACAAACAACTTTATCATCTTCAGTCTTGGTGGATTTTTCTTCAATCCATTTGGAAACATAATCAACTGCAAGAAAGATATAAGAATTTCCAAATCAAATTGAGAAAGGTCCCATAAAATCTATCCCTAAACTTCAAAATTTTCACAAAAAATCATCATATTTTGGGCAATTTCTTGTCTCCTTGAAATATATCTAGAAAACTGACATTTTCACACCATTTGCAATATTCATGAGTTTCTTTAAAAAGGGTGGGCCAATAAAGTTCAGATTCTAAAACCTTACTTGCTATACTTGGATGCGCTCTCATGACACGTCAAATTTATTATGTTTACTTATAGTCTAGGAAAGACCCTAGGTCATCTCTCAAGGAGCATAGGTGGGTTTAATGTGTGGGTTTTTAATAAGAAGTACTAAAATAGGGGTGGTTTTGAAAATAGTTTAAGGATGAAATGACTTAATTGAAGGTTAAAAAGTTTAGATTCCAAATGGATTTTAAAAAATTTTAGATAAAAGTGTTCATTGTGAGTTCACTACATACATTCAAGTTCATCATTCTTGGAGATTAATTTAGGTTTGGAGTAAATATTTGGTTGAAATTAATTGGAATCCCAATTAATTCCTAAACCTTTATATTTCATTGTTTAAAGAACCAATTCTTGACATAACAATAGTATTGTCAAGGTACATAACATATGCATGTAATAAGAGCTTCTAAATTATATTGAAATCTCAACAAAGTGGGTAAGAAAAGGATTCTTGTGTTACCCAATCAGAACAACACAAGTCACACACTCAAAACCTCATGCCGATCGGTTAGAAATTAAGAGAATCTCATTCAAACGCATCAAAACAAGAATTAAAATATAAAATTATGTAAGATACACATAAATAAATGTTTAACACCCAACTTAATCCAAAACAGTAGCTAATATATGCATTGTAACTCCCTTGACATGTGTGTAGTTCCCTTATAATGAACGCCCACCGTTTAGCTCGACATCGGGGGGGGGGGGAGCTCAGGAGGAACTAATTCTTATTTCTTGATCCCCCTATAAGGATAGATGACTCTAGAACTTCTAGGATGATGATAAAACTCCTCTGGCACTCCAAATTGGAAGCATTTCACTCATTGTATAAACTACAAAATGGGGAGCCCAAGGTGCTCTTTTATATCCAAAATGGGAGGTGGTTTTGGGCATCCTGATTTCAAGAAACCACATTAACATTGTTTTAGGCAACTATACAGTCTTATCTCTATTTGGAGAAAAATAAAAAGTTATATCCCTACCTCTTGAATATCTCCACCAAAAGTTTTGCACCATTTGGACAATTACAACTCTATATATTGATAAAATACAGAACACCACTTTTGACTTTGTGCAAATTTGATTATTTGGAAAGATAAGTTAAGATGGGAGTTTAAAGGCTTAATGAGGCTTTGATTCCTTCATATGAAATGTATCCCATTAAATTTTGGACCATCTAGAAAAATTTAATCCCATTTATATGCACGGTTTAGTATAAATATGTTGTTGATTCCACTGGTGTGCATGAGTCCTATGCAGTTTGGCCCATTTTTCTTGGACATCATCGTGGGACCTCCAAATCACCTCCACCTTCAATGAGATTATCAAAACAAATACCATTTCCCTTTTTAAAAGTAATAAATACAAAATAATTGAATCAAACATGAACTGAAATTTGTTATTATTTTTATAATTTTCAATACAAAACTAGTTTAGCACAGTGGTGGAAGGGTGAAAATGAAACAGTGAATCACAGTGCGATCACACCCCCACACCTAAACATTTTCACTCCTATGAAAAGTTACATTTTCAGAAATTATTCATGTATATATTTTCAACTTTATAAATATTTAACATTCAATGAAAATTTAATTCCTGATAGAAATGTGATCAAAGAAAAAATCATACCAAGTTGTTATTCTCAGTGATCGAAGAAAAAGATGTCTCAAAAATTGTATCAGCATGAAATTCCAGGAGTTGAATGATAAAATTTTTAAAAAATAGTTCAAAATATAACCATTTCACTAATTATCCATGTGTGTGTATGAAAACCATTCAATTATATTCTTTCCACTTTCTATTGATTAGATATAAGTTATTTTAAAAAATTTCTACTTATATGATCATTTCCACCAAACCTACCCTATATCCTTTACAATAAAATTCCACGACCCACTCACTTAAGTATTCCAAGAAGTCAAACCATAAGCTCCCAACCTAGATATCCCCATATGTTTCACATTTCATAACTCCCCTCATTTATTATTTTTTTCAAAAGTTACACTTGGAAGAAATCTCACACTCTTCTCCCAACCCATGTTTGATCTCCTCAAAACATTAATTGTTATACTTATAACAAGATAAAAGGTCGAGTAAGGGTGTTTTTTGACCTTCCCAATATGAAAACCTTTTTTAGGGTGTAGAAAAATTGAATAACAGGTACACATGCATAGGTCAATATGGTACAATAATGAAATAAATCAGATAAGGAATGAACGTATGAAAAAATTATTTTGTAAAGTAGAGAAAAATCAACCTAACTTATATTTAACTTTTATTAAGTATAATTTTTCACACTTTATGGTAGGGTGTAAAGTTGTGTGGAGAAATTAAGTGACACAATTTTCCCTTAAACTATTCACAAAAATGGAACCATTCTTCTCAAAGATTTTGAAATGATATAACCATTTATATCATCGATAAACAACCAAATTTCAAAAAAAGTCACACCACAGTATTGAATTCTTATAGAAATGCACATTTCATCAGAATTGTTTTTTGAAAGTTAAATAAACATGAAATACAAAAATTACACATAAAATTTCAATTACTTCTATGATTAAATGAGCATCATTTTCCTTGATAAAGTGGGAATAACAAAAAATTAACATTTTGGCAAAAAAGTGAGGGGGGAAACGAGGGGGAAAGGAAGAAAAGTAACAATACAATTCAGAAAGCTAAAAAGAAGAAGAAAGATGATGAAAATTACTAACTAACCTAGTAATATAACTACCCCCACACCTAGAGTTTGAACTCACTGTAATAAAATAGTATGTGGGAAGGAAGGATAAAACCCAGTGGGTGTCATTTGTAGACTACTTCTTGAACTTGGAGTTCCTCCATCGGGGACTCTGGAAGGGCTTAGTGGAAGTGCTTCAGCCGCTGGCCATTGACAGTGCAAGTTTTCTTGTTTTCTTCATTTTGAACTAGGACAACACCAAATGGAGAGAATTTAGTATCAGTGTATAGTACAAAGTAGTGAGAATGAAGCTTACCTGGATGCAACTTCAGTCTTGCATTGTAGAGGAGGACCTTCTTCCCATTGTGGAACTGATGGTGAAGGATGAGACGATTGTGTAAAACCTTAGTTCACTTCTTATAAATCCTAGAGTTCTCATATTCATCTCTTCTCATTTCCTAGATCTTCTGAATCTGAAAATTACTTTGATCACCTTCACCAGAAATATTAGAATTGCATTGTTTGATGGCCCAATAAGCCCGGTGCTCAATCTCAATAGGGAGGTGACAAATATTTCCAAACAAATCCTATAAGGTGAAATTTTTATTAGGGTTTTAAAAGCAGTATAGTAAGCTGATAATGAATAATCGAGGCTAAGACTCCAATCTTTTATATTTGGTTGAACCTTTTTTTCAAGAATTTTTTTAACCTCTCTATTTGACACCTCAACTTGACCATTGTTCTGTGGGTGATCTGTAGTAGACACTCGATGATTAACCCCATAATGATGCAAAAGTGATTTCATTGTTTGGTTATAAAAATGAGAACCCTAGTAACTGATAATGGACCCAGGTAAGCAAAACCTAAAGAAGATTTGGGATCTCAAAAATTATACAACTGTTTTTGAATCATCTTTCCTTTTGGCTCGTGCCTCTACCCATTTTGAAACATAATCAACTACCAGAAGAATTTACAAGTTACCAAAGGAATTGGGAAATGGCCCCATAAATTCAATACCCCAAACATAAAAAATTTCATGAAAGATCAATGGTTGTTGTGGAATTTCATTTCATTTATAGAAATTACTCATTCTTTGACAATGAGGACAAGATTTACAAAATTCATGGGCATCCCAAAAAAGTGTTGGCTAGAAGAGACCATAATCAAGGAATTTGCAAGTAGTCCATTGGGGACCAAAGTGGACCCCACAAGCAAGAGTGTGAAAAAATATAAGGACAGATTGAAACTCGCTATAAAGAACACAACACCTAAGGAATTGATCACTACATGTGTACTAGAGGTAGGGGTCATCCCAAATGTACCAACATGACTCATGTTTTAGATGGTCAGCCTAGTTTTTTTTGAAATCAGCAGGAATGCAAGATTCTACCAAATAATTTACAATTTTAGCATACCAAGGAATAAAATCTTACACTTGGTACATTTTCTCATCAGGAAACATGTCATTTATGGGAATACAGGGGGAGGAGTCAATGTCCAAGAATGGGTGAATCCTACTGATATGGTCAGCCACCACATTCTCTGCTCATTTTTTATCTCTAATTTCTAAATTGAATTCCTGAAGGAAGAGCATCTAGCTAATGAGACATGGTTTGGTTTCTTATTTCTTAAGGAGATATCATAGGGATGCATGGTTTGAGAGCACAATGACTTTATACCCTAAAAGATATCACCTATATTTATCAAAGGAAAACACAATGACAATAACTTCTTTTTCAGTTGTGGTGTAGTTTTATTGGGAAGGTTCCAATTTATGTGAGACATAGGCAATGACATGTAGAGTTTGATCAACCCTTTGTGACAAGACTACCCCAACTACATAGTTAGAGGCGCCATACATGAGCTCAAATGGTAAATCTCATTGAGGTGGTTGGATTATCGGGGGTGACATGAGACTCTATTTTAACTTATAAAAAGCTTCCTCACATTATTTAAAAAAACTCTTTTCTTTTTGCAGTAACCAGGAGAGTGGAAGTGTAGTCTTACTAAAGTCACAAATGAAACAAGGATAAAATCCAACATGACCTAGGAATGATCATACATCCCGTACATTTTTGGGAAATGGTAGGGAAGAAATGACATCCACTTTTGATTTATCTACTTGGATACCATCCCCAGAAATTACATTTCCGAAAACTATACCTTGTATCACCATGAAATGGAATTTATCATAATTTAATATGAGATTATTTTCAATAAAACAAAGTAGGATTGAAGAAATAATACTCAAAAATTCATCAAAAGAGGATACATACACAGTGAAATCATCCATGAAAACTTCAATTTAATTCACCAAGTAATATAAAAAAAACACTAACCATGCATCGCTGGAAAGTACCCGGAGCATTGCACATACAAAATAACATCCTCCTATATGAAAATTTGAAAAAGGGGCAAGTTAATGTTGCCTTTTCCTGATCCTCAGGGGCAATATAGATCTAAAAGTATCCAGAATACCCATAAAGAAAATAGTAATAGGACTTCCCCACTAACCTCTCTAACATTTGTTCAATGAATGGAAATGGGAAATGGTCCTTTCTAGTGTGTTGGTTTAGTCAGTGATAGTCTATATAGACACACCAACTATTATGCACACAAGTTGGAACCAATTCATTGTTTTCATTTTTGATTACTCTAAGGTCATTTTTTAGGAACTAAATGAACAAGACTGACCTATTGGAAGTTAGATATGAGGTAAATGATTACAGCAGCTAATAATTTTATTACCTCCCTTTTCACAACTTCTAGGAGGTTTGGGTTCATTCGACGTTGTGCCTACCTCACTAGTTTATCCTCATCATTTAATAAAATATGATGTGTTCAAATTGATGGGCTAATACTAGGAATGTCATAAAGTGTCCATACCAAAGATTTTTTATACTCCCTCAAAAGTTCAATCAGTCTCAATTCATGCTCATGAGGGAGTGAACTAGCAATGATGACAAGAAACTTATTTCCATTCTCAATATATGAATATTTCAAATCTTGAGGCAGTTGTTTTAGTTCCAATTAATGGGGATTTTGGATTTATGGGAGTGTGTGTGAAAGTGAGAGGTCACTAATCTCATCTAACTTCTCAATGGTATCATCCTCATATGAGGAATGATCTTTTACAATCTTAGAAGTATCATCGATGGCTAGTGGATCCTCAGTGTTCAAGAAATCATCAATCAATAAACATGCATTAAATTTCTCTATACGACTACAACAATAAATACATGAATCATTTTCTAGTATTTCTATTAATGAAGAAAACTTAGAAAGAGGATAAAGGGAATGAAATTAAGTTTTTTCAATGGAAGGAATTACATATATATAATTAAAAGAGATAGAGGAATGTTTTTCTAAGGGGTGTTTCATGGCATCAAGGATGTTGAAGTGGATAATGTCACCATCAAATTCTATAGATAATTTTCCATTATAGACATTAATTATGGTTTTGCATGTTTTCAAGAATGGTATCCCCAATATAATTGTGGCATGTCCATCCATCCTATCATCTTCTATTTTAATCACATAGAAATTAGTAGGAAAAATTAAATTTTTAACCCTCATAAGAACATCCTCTAACACACCAGAAGGGTGTGCGGTACTCCAATTTGCTAGTTGAATGACTATCCCAATTGGCTTCAATTCTCCAATATGTAGTGAAGATTAAATGGAGTGAGTCATCACATTTATACAAGAACCTAAATCAAGAATAACATTGGAAAATGAATACTCCCCTATGGTGCATGGAATCAAGAAGGTTCCGGGGTCATTGAATTTGGTAGGCAGTAATGGTTCTATCAATGCTAAAACATTCCTCCTTAATCTTACCTTATCACCACCATGAAGTCTTCTTCGACATGTATACATCTCCTTTAAAAACATTTCATATCTTAGAATTTGTTTCACAACAACAATAAAGGGGATGTTTACCTACAATTTTCTAAAAGTTTCCAATATTTCTTTATTGAGTTTAGTTTCTTTTTGTTTCTTAGGTTGGGTGGACCTTTTAGGAAATATAATAGAAATTTTTGGGCTAGGTGACTCATTAATAGACACACTCTTTCCTTTTTAATGGATTCTCTCAGGACAAAGTTCTACCTCATTTGGAGCACTTTCAGTGGTTGGGATGGTGGTTTCCTTAGGAGAGGATAACTCTAATGTAGGGTTCATTTGGATTTTATGTTTTTTTCCACTCCTAAGGGCGATGAAACTGAAATTTCACTTATCCCTAGGGTTTACAAGTGGTTGATAGGGTAGTTTATCTGACCCACTACCTTGAATTTACACAACTGAGTTAGGTAGTTGGCCTTATTAGGGTTTGAGGTCTTGTATGGCTGCCTGAGTGTTTTTTTTGGAATTGGATTTTGTTGGAAACCATTTGTTTCATCATATATTCTAGTCTAGGCTCGGGTTTTGGAGGGGTTTGTTGGAAAGGCCTTTGGGGTGGTTGAGGATTTCAGGGTGGTGGTGTATGACTACTCTAACCCTATTGGTTCCATTGTTGTTGAGGTTAGTTTGAATACCCCCTTGCCTATATACTTGGTTTTCTTTCCACCTAGGGTTGGTTGGATAGTAAGGTTCTTGCCTAAAGGGTTGGTTATAGGGGTGTTCTATAAATATTGCCTCACAACTCTCATAATTATCTATCAATTGAGTGCATTGGTCAGAGTGGTGGTTATTAGAAGAGAATATACCAAAATGGATGGGAGGGGGAGATTAGGATTTTCCTTGGGAAAGATCAAGTTTTTGAAGAAGGGTACTTACCTCTTCAAACTTTTCATCCACCTTCTTCTCGAATTCAGTAGTTTTCACCTCATGGAAACCTCAAATGAGTACACTGGATCGTGTACCGAATTGTTGAGTGTTCTATTCCATGTTCTCAATTAGGGTTATTGTAGAAATTGAGGTATTTTACACTAGTGAACCATCTTCAGTAGCACCAATCATATTTCGATCAATATAAATTAATCCTTCATAAAAATATTGAATTAAAATTTGATCACTTATTTGGTGGTGTGGGAAAAATGAACATAATATTTTAAATATTTCTAAATATTCATGAAGTGTTTCACCTTGGGATTGTCTTATAACACATATTTATATCCTTATTGTTGTAGTTAAAGAGGTTAGGAAATATTTTTCAAGAAAAAGACGTTTCATGTCCTCCCAACCTCTTATTGGGAAATTAACATAATAAAGCCAGTATTTTGCAGTATCTTCTAAAGAAAAGGGGAATACTCTAAGATTTAATTGTTCCTAACCCACATTAACATTTTTTAATGTTGAAAAAATAGTGTGAAATTCTTTTAAATTCTTATGTGGATCCTCTCCGTGAAGTCCATGGAATCTTGGTATTAGATGAATTAAACCAGATTTTAGTTCAAAATTGGGTGCCTCTCCTTGTAATTGAATGTATGTGGTTTGGATATCGACATCAGGTGAGGTTAGTTATTTTATTGTTCTATTGTTTTCATCCATGTTATACAATTTTATTTCAGTTTTGATGTTGGTTCTAGAAGAAGAAGATGAAGGATCAAGAATAGTGTTGTTGTCTTGTGTGTCCTCCTTCAAAGGGTTCTCTTGTGCATCTCGGGGCCACTGACGTAAGATCCTCTCCGGTTTGGGTTTGAAAGGAAATAAATCTCTTGGATTATAATGCGTCATGCACAAAACCAACACAATAAATAAATCAGAAAAAAATATAGGTAAAGGTATAAGATAAAACAAATAAATATTCACAAAATTTACAAAAATATTATAAAAAACACACACTAAAAACCAAAGTGCTCCCCGATAACAGCACCAAAATTTGGATGTGCTGTCATAACAAGTCAAATTTATTATGTTTATAAAGTTTATTTATAGTATAGGAAATACCCTAAGTCTTATCTCTAGGAGATTTGGTGGGTTTAGATTGTGCCTTTTTTAATAAGAAGTACTAAAATGGGGGTGGTTTTGAAAATAGTTTAAGGACGAAATGACTTAATTGAAAGTTTAAAAGTTGAGAAACTAAATGGATTTTGAAAAATATGAGATAAAAGGGTTTATTGAGAGTTCACTAAAAGTTCATAATTCTTTGAGATTAATTTAGGTTTGTAGTAATTATTTTGTTGAAATTAATTGGAATCATGATTAATTCCTAAGCCTTTATTTCATTGCTTGAAGAACCAAACCTTGACATAAAAATTGTATTGTAAAGGTATAGAACTTATGTATGAAATAATAACTTCAAAAATAGATTTAAATATCAAGAAAGTGGGTAATGAAAGGATTCTTGTGTTACCCAATAGGAACAACACAAGTCATGCACTCAAAACCTCATGTTGATCGGTTAGAAATTAAGATCATCTCATTCACACACATCAAAACAAGAATTCAAATATGAAAGTATGTAAGATACATGGAAAGAAATGTTTAAAAACCAAATTACTCCAAAACAAAATCTAATACATGCGTTGGAACTCCCTTGACATGTTTCTAGCTCCCTCACAACAAACACTCACTGTTTTGCTCGACATCGGGTGGAGGAGGAAGCTCGGGTGGAACTCCTTCTTCATTCTTGACCCCCTATGAGGATAGGGGCTTATAGAACTTATAGGATGAGTAGAGGAATCCCATGTAACTCTAAATTGGTATCACTTCACTCCTTGTCTAAACAACAAATTGGGGATCCCAAGGTTCTCTTTTATAGCCAAAATGGGAGGTGGTTTTGGGAACCCTGATTTCAAGAAACCACTTGTCCCATTGTTTTCGGTCACTAGACAATCTTATATCACTTTGGAGAAAACTAAAAAGTTTTATCCCAACCTCTTTAGTATCTAAACTGAAATTTTGGAACTATTTTTACAACTAAAGATCTATATATTTATTAAATACTAAACACATCTTTTGACTTTGTGCAGATTTGATTCTTTGGACATATCAGTTAGGATGGAAATTTTAGATGCCGAAAGAGGCTTCAGTTCCTTAATATGAAATGTATCCCATTAAATTTTGGACTATCCGAAAAAATTTCATCCCATTTGGATTCATGGTTAATTATAAATATTTGGTTAATTCCACTAGTGGAAATGGGTCCTACGCAATTTGGCCCATTTTTTTGGACATCATCATGGGCCCTCCAAATCGCCTCCACCTTCAATGAGATTATCAAAAAAATTATCATTTCTCTTTTTAACATTAATAAATAAAAAATAATTTAATCAGACATGAAGTTAATGTTTTTTATAATTTTCAATACAAAACTAGTTAAGAACAATGGTGTAAGGGTGAAAATGAAATAGTGAATCGCAGTGCGATCACACCCCCACACCTAAAAATTTGAACTCCTGGTAAAAGTTACATTTTCAGAAATTATGCATGTAGATATTTAAAACTTCATAAATATTTAACATTCAATGAAAATTTAATTCTTGATATAAATGTGATCAAAGTAAAAATCATACCAAGGATTTATTCTCACTGATCAAACAAAAAGATGTCTCAAAAATTGTATTAGTATGAAATTCTAGGAGTTGAATGATACAAATTTGAGAAAATATTTCAAAAGATAACCATTTAACTAATTCTCCATGTGTATGTGTGAAAACCATTCCATGCTATTCTTTACACTTTCTATCGAGTAAATATAAGTTATTTTAAAAATTGTCTACTTATATGATCCTTTCCACTGAACCTGACCTATATACTTTGCAATCAAATTCCAAGACCCACTCACTTAAGCATTCCCAAAAGTCAAACCATAAGCTCCCGACCTAGATATCCCCATATGTTGAAAATTTCATCACTCCCCTCATTTATTTGTTTTTTCAAAAGTTTCACTTGGAAAAAATCTCACACTCTTATACCAACCCATTTTTTATCTCCTCATGACACTAATTGTAATAGTTATAACAAGATAAAAGATTGAGGAATGGTGGTTTTTGACCTACCCAATATACAACCCTTTTTTTGAGGGCATACAATAG
This sequence comes from Viscum album, assembly GCA_963277665.1. Lineage (NCBI taxonomy): Eukaryota > Viridiplantae > Streptophyta > Magnoliopsida > Santalales > Viscaceae > Viscum > Viscum album. The sequence continues at coordinate 879,033,596 of OY728145.1, read as the reverse complement.
TTGGATAATAGGTACACACACATAGATAAATCTAGTACAGTAATGAAATAGATCAGATAAGGAATGAACATATGGAAAAATGATTTTGTAAAGTAGAGAAAAATCAACCTAACTTACATTTACCTTTTATTAAGTGGAAATTTTCACACTTTATGGTTGGGTGTAAAGTTTTGTGGAGAAATTAAGTGACATAATTTTCCCTTAAACTATTCACAAAAGGCACCATTCTTATCAAATGTTTTAAAATGATACAACCATTTATATCATCAACAAACAACCAAATTTCAAAATAAAGTCACACCATAATATTTAATTCTTGAAGAAATGAACATTTCATCAAATTGTTTTTGAAAGTTAAAGCAATATGAAATACAGAAATTCCCAATTCATTTTCAATTACTTCCATGACTAAACAAGCATCATTTTACCTAATAAATTAGGAATAACAAAAAATTAATATTTTGGAACAAAAGTGAGGGGGGAAATGAGGGGTAAAGTGGAAAAAGTAACAATACAATACAGAAAGCTAAAAAAAAAGAAAAATAATAACAATGATGAAAATTCCTAACTAACCCAGGAATATACCCATCCACCCACACCTAGAGTGTTAAGTGTCCTCACTATAATAAAATAGAATGTGGGAAGGAAAGATAAAACCTGGTGGGTTTCATTTGTAGACTGATTATGGAACTTGGAGTTCCTCCATAGGGGTCTCCAGAAGGGCTTCGTGGAAGTGCTTTAGCCGCTGCCCATTGATAGTGAAGTTTTGCTTGGTTTCTTCATTTTGAACCTTAACAACACTAAATGGAGAGATGTTAGTAATAGTTTATGGTCCAAACCAGTGGGAACGACGCTTACCTGGATACAACTTCATTCTTGCATTGTAGCGGAGTACCTTCTTCCCAATGTGGAACTGACAATGAAGGATGAGACAGTCGTGGGAAGCCATGGTTATTTCATTATAAATTCTAGAGTTCTCATATGCATCTCTTCTCATTTCCTCTATCTCTTGAATATGAAACTTTCTTTGAGCACCTACACCATAAAGATTATAATTTCATTGTTTGATGGACCAGTAGGCTCGGTGATCAATCTCGACAGGGAGGTGAAAAATATTTCCAAAACCAAGCCTATACGGTGACATTCTAATTGGGGTTTTAAAATCAGTATGATAAGACCATAATGAATCGTCTAGTCTAAGACTCCAATATTTTCTATTAGGTTGAACCATTTTTTCAAGAATTTGTTTTACCTCTCTATTTGACACCTCAGCTTGACCATTGGTCTATAAGTGGTATATAGTAGACACTCGATAAATGACCCCATACCGATGCAAAAGTGATTGAATTGTTCGGTTGTATAAATGAGAACCCTAGTCACTAATGATGAACCTAGTTAAGACAAACCTATAGAAGATTTGGGTACTCAAAAATTCTACAACTATTTTGGAATCATCAATTATTGTGGCTCATGCCTCTACCCATTTTGACACGTAATAAACTACTAGAATAATGTACAATTTTCTAAAGGAATTGGGAAATGGCCCCATAAATTCAATACAACAAACATAAAAAATGTCATGAAATAGCAATTATTGTTGTGGAATTTCATTTATTTAAGAGACATTACCTATTATTTGACAATGAGGACAATATTTAAAAAATCATGGCCATCCCAAAAAGTTTTGGCCAAAAGAGACCAGAATCAAGGACCTTGCGAATAGTCCATTGGGGAACAAAGTGTCCCCCATAAGAAAGAGTGTGGAAAAATCTAAGGACAGATTGAAACTCGCTACCCGGATCACAACACCTAAGGACTTGATCACTACATGTGCACCAGAGGTAGAGGTTATCCCAAATGTACCAATGAGACTCATGTTTTAGATGGTCACCCTAGTTTTTATTGAAATCAGCAGGAATGTAAGATTCTACCAAATAATTTACAATTTTAGCATACCAAGGAATAACATCTTACACTTGGTACAATTGCTCATCAGGAAACATGTCATTTATGGGAATACAGGGTGATGATTCAATATATTAGGATGGGTGAATCCTATTGATATGGTCATCCACCACATTCTCTGCTCCTTTTTATCTCTAATTTCTAAATTTAATTCCTAAAGGAGGAGCATCCAGCGGATGAGACATGGTTTGGCTTCCTATTTCTTAAGAAGATACCAGAGGGCTGCATGGTCTGAGAACAAAATGACTTTAGACCTTAAAAGATATGACCTAAATTAATCCAAGGAAAACACAATGGCAATAAATTATTTTTCAGTTGTGGTGTAGTTTTCTTAGGCAGGGTCCAATGTATGTGAGGCATAGGAAATACCATATAGAGTTCGATCAAACCTTTGTGACAAGACTGCCCCAACAACATAGTTAGAGGCGTCACACATGAGCTCAAATGGTAAATACCACCGAGGTGGTTGGATTACTGGGGGTGACATGCGACTCCTTTTTAACTTATTAAAAGATTCCTCAAATTATTTATCAAAAACAAATTCCTTTTTTTGGAGTAATTGGGAGAGTGGGAGTGAAATCTTTCTAAATTCATGAATGAAATGACGGTAAAATCCAGCATGGCCTAGGACAGACTGCACATCCCATACATTTTTAGGGAATGTTAGGGAAGAAATGACATCCACTTTTGATTTATTAACTTGGATATCATCCCCAGAAATTACATTTCCCAAAACTATACCTTTTCACACTATGAAATGACATTTCTCATAATTTAATACGATATTATTTTCAATACAGTGACATAGTACTGAAGAAATACTACTCAAACATTCATCAAAATAGGATCCATACACAGTGAAATCAACCATGAAAACTTCCATGAAATTCTCCAAGTAATCTGAAAAAATACTAACCATGTATCGCTGGAAAGTACCCAAAGCATTGAAAAAACCAAATTGCATCCTCCTATATGAAAATTTTCGAAAGGGGCAAGTGAAGGTTTTCTTTTATTGATCCTCAGGGGTAATATGGATATGAAAGTATCTAGAATACCCATCAAGAAAATAGTAATGGGACTTCCCTACTATCGTATCTAGAATTTGGTCAATGAGTGGCAATGAGAAATGGTCCTTCCTAGTGTGTTAGTTTAGTCAGTGATAGTCTACGAAGACACACCAACTATTCTGCACACAAGTTGGAACCAATTCATTGTTTTAATTTTTGATTACTATAAGGCCAGTTTTTTAGGAACTACTTGAATGGGACTGACCCATTGGCTGTCAGAAATGGGGTAAATGATTTTAGTAGCCAATAATTTTTTTTATCTCTTTTTTCACAACTTCTAGGAGGTTTGGGTTCAGTCGATGTTGTGCCTACCTCACTAGTTTAGCCTCATAATTTAATAAAATATGATATGTAAAAATTTATGGGTAATACCAGGAATTTCAAGAAGTGTCCATCCCAAAGTTTTTTCATACTCCCTCAAAAGTTCAGGCAGTCACAATTCATGCTTAGAAGGGAGTGAACTATAAATGATGATAGACAACTTGTTTCCATTATCAAGATATGAATATTTCAAATATTGAGGCAATTGTTTTAGTTCCAATTCAGGGGGATTTTGGATTTATGAGAGTGTGTGCGAAAGTGAGAGGTCACTAATCTCATCTAACTGCTCAATGGTATCATCCTCATATGAGGAATGGGATTTTACAAGCTTAGCAGTATCATCGACGGTCAGTGGATCCTTAGTGTTCAAGAAATCATCAATCAAAAAACATGCCTTACATTTCTTGAGACCACTATAAAAATAGATGCATGAATCATTTCCTTGCATTTATATCAATGAACAAAACTCAGAAAGGGGATCAGGGGAATGAAATGAAGTTTTTTCAAGGTAAGGAAGTACATCTATAGAATTAACAAAGATAGAGGAATGTTCTTATGAGGGGTTCTTCATGGAATCAAGGATGTTGAAGTGGACGATGTCACCACCAAACTCCATAGATAATGTTCCATTATGGACATTAATTATGGTTTTGGCTATTTTCAAGAATAGTCTCCTCAATATAATTGGGGCATGTCCATTTATCCAATCATATTCCATTTTAAGCACATAAAAATAAGCAGGAAAAATTAAATTTTGAACCCTCACAAGAACATTCTCTAACACACCAAAAGGGTGTGATGTACTCCTATTTTCTAGTTGAATGACTATCCCAGTTGGATTCAATTCTCCAACCTACAATGAAGAGTAAAAGGAGTGAGGCATAAAATTTATATAAGCACCTAAATCAAGCATAGAATTGGAAAATGAATACTCCCCTATGGTTCATGGAATCAAGAAGGTTCCAGGATCATTGCATTTGGTAGGTAGTGACAGTTCTATCAATGCTAAGACATTCCTCCCTAAGATTACTTTCTCATCACCATAAAGTCTCCTTATATGTGTACACATATCCTTTAAAAACTTTTCATATCTTGGAATTTGTTTCACAACATCAATCAAGGATATGTTTACCGACACTTTTTTGAAAGTTTCCAATATTTATTTATCAAGTTCAGTTTCTATTTGTTTCTTAGGTTGGGTGTCCCTTTGATGAAATGGAAGAGAAATTATTGGGATAGGTGACTAATCAATAGACACACTCTTTCCTTTGAAAGGGATTCTCTCAGGACAAGGTTTTGCCTCATTTGGAGCACTTTCAGTGGTTGGGATGGTGGTTTCCTTAAGAGAGGATAACTCTAATATAGGGTTCATTTATCTTTTAAGTTTTTTTTTCACTCCTAATGGTAATGGAACTGACATTTCCCTTATCCACAGGGTTGAAAAGTGATTGAGAGGGTAGTTTAACTGACCCCTGACTTTGAATTTCCTCCACTGAGTTAGCTAGTTGGCCTAATTGGGTTTTGAGGTCTTGTATGGCTGCCTGAGTGATTTTTTGGAATTGGATATTTTTGAATCCATTTGTTTCATCATATCTTCTAGTATAGGCTTGGGTTTTGGAGGGGGTTGTTAGAAAGGACTTTGGGGAGGTTGAATATTTCTGGGTGGTGGTGGTGGATGGCTACTCTGACCCTATTGGTTCCATTGTTGTTGAGGTTGGTTTGAATACCCCCTTTTCTATAAGCATGGTTTTCTTTCTACCCAGGGTTGGATGGATAGTAAGGTTCTTTCCTAAAGGGTTGGTTATAATGGAGGCCTAGAAATATTGCCTGAAAACTCTAAGGAGTTTCTCTTAATTGAGGAAATAGGTCAGATTAGTGGGTACTAGAAGAGAATATACCACATTGGATGAGAGGAGGAGATTAGTATTTTCCTTGGGAAAGAGAGAGTTGTCGAAGTAGGGTACTTACCTATTCAAACTTTGCATCCACCTTCTTCTCGAATTTAGTATATTGCACCTTATGGACACCTCGAATCAGTACAAAGGACCATGTACCAAATTTTTGAGTTTTATGTGACATGTTCTCAATTAGGGTTCTTGAAACAATTGGGGTCTTATCCAATAGTGCACCACTTTCAGGAGAATCAATCATATTTCGATCAATAGGAATTAATCCTTCATAAAAATATTGAATTAAAAGTTGATCACTTATTTGGTGGTGTGGTAAACTTGAACATAATATTTTAAATATTTCCCAATATTCATGAAGTGTTTTCCAATTATATTGTCGTATACCACATATTTATTTCCATATTGTTGTAGTTTGAGATCCTAGGAAATATTTTTCAAGAAAAACGTGTTTCATGTCCCCCCAGCCTCTTATTGGGGAATTAACATAATAAATCTAGTATTTTGCAGTATCTTCTAAAGAAAAGGGGAATTATCTAAGCTTTACTTATTCAGCATCTACATTAGTAGGTTTTAATTTTGAATAAACAACGTGAAATTATTTTAAATTCTTATGTGGATCCTCTTCAGGATGTCCATAGAATCTTGTTAATAAATGAATTAAACCAGATTTTAGTTCAAAATTGTGTGCCTCACCTTGTAATTGAATGTATGTGGGTTGTATATCGACATCAGGTGAGGTTAGTTCTTTTAGTTTTCTATTGTTTTCATCCATTTTATACAAGTTTATTTCAGTTTTGATGTTTTTTCCATAAGAAGAATATGAAGGATCAAGAAGAGTGTTGTTTTCTTGTGTGTCCTCCTTCAAAGGGTTATCTTGTGCATCTCAGGGTCGCTGACATAAGATCCTCTCTGGTTTCGGTTTTAAAGGTGGTAAATCTCCCGGATTAGAACACATAATGAACGAAAAATACACAAGAAATAAATAATAACAAAAAAATATAGGTAAAGGTATAAGATAAAACAAATAAATATTCACAAAATTTACAAAAATCTTATAAAAAACACGCACTAAAAACCAAAGTGCTCCCTGGAAATGGCACAAAATTTTGGACGTGTTGCTGTGACACATCAAATTGATTATGTTTATAAAGTTGATTTATAGTATATGGAAGACCCTAGTTCATATCTCAAGGAGCGTTGGTGGGTTTAGAGTGTGCATTTTTAATAATAAGTACTGAAATAGGGGGTGATTTTGAAAATAATTTAAGGATGAAATGACTTAAGTGAAAGTTTAAAAGTTGAGAAACCAAATGGATTTTGAAAAATATTTGATAAAAGGGTTCATTTTGAGTTCACTACACACTTTCAAGTTCTTCATTCTTGGATATTAATTTAGGTTTTGAGTAAATCTTTGGTTTAAATTAATTGGAATCCCGATTAATTCCTAAGTCTTTATTTCATTGCTTGGAAACCAAACTTTGACATAACAATCATATTATCAAGGTCCAGAACTTATGCATGGAATAATAGCTTCTAAAGAATATTTAAATCTCAAGAAAGTGGGTAATAAAATGATTCTTATGTTACCCAATTAGAACAATACAAGTTACACACTCAAAACCACACGCTGATCAGTTAAAAATTAAGAGCATCTCATTCGCATGAATCAAAAAAAAGAATTTAGATATGAAAGTATGTAAGATAAATGGTATTAAATGTTTTAAAAAAAAATTAATCCAAAACAGTATCTAATATATGCATTGTAAATCCCTTGACATGTGTGTATCTCCCTCACAATGAACGCCCACCGTTTAGCTCGACATCGGGTGGAGGATGAAGCTCGGGCAGAACTCCTTCTTCATTATTGATCCCCCTATGAGGATAGGGGCCTCAAGAACTTCTAGGATTAGGAGAACACTCCTATGGAACTCCAAATTGGCAGAACTTCACTACTTTTCTGAACTACAAAATGGGGAGCCCAAGGTGCTTTTTTATAGCCAAAATGGGAGGTTATTTTGGGCACCCTATTTTTGAGAAACCACTTGTCCCATTGTTTTCATCCAATAGATAGTATTATATAACTTTGGAGAAAACTAAAATGTTTTATACCCACCTCTTGAATATATCCACCAAAATTTTGGCACCATTTTGATAACTACAACTTGAGATATTGATAAAATACAGAACACCACTTTTGACTTGGCACAGATTTGATTCTTTGGACAGATCAGTTTAGATGGGCATTGTAGTGGCCGAATGAGGCTTCAGTTACTTAATATAAAATGTATCCCATTAAATTTTGGACCACACCCAAAAATTTCATCCCATTTTGATTCAATTTTTAGTATAAATATGTGGTTGAGTCCACTGGTGTGCATGGGTTCTACACAGTTTGACCCATTTTTCTTGGACATAATCATGGGCCCTCTAAATCACCTCCACCTTCAATGAGATTATCAAAACAAGTATCATTGAAATTTTTAATAGTAATAAATAAAAAATAATTGAATCAAACATGAAGTGAAATTTGTTATTATTTTTATAATTTTCAATACAAAACTAGTTTAGCACAGTGGTATAAGGGTGAAAATGAAATAGTGAATCCCAGTGCGATCAACCCTCTAAGGTCCAAAGTGGACTCCAAAAGCTAAAGTGTGACAAAACTTAAAGATGGAATCAATTTAACTTTCTAGAAAACATATTATTCTCACTTTTTCATTGAAAATCTTCCAAAAAAATGGATCATACTAGATGTAATATCTAGATTCAAATTTCATATTTTGAATTTGGTGGGAATTTAAATGAGATTAGACCTGAGATGTTATCAGATAATTTACTATATCATCATAACAAGGAACTTATCCATCAATAAATTATGACTACTCTTTTGTAAGGTGTTTATTCAGTGGTTCTATGTCTGGGATTTCAACTTCATCAGTGTTGGCTAGTCTGCTTAACTGATCAACAACTTGGTTCTCAGATCCATTATTATATTTGATTTTTTATGTTAAAATCCTACATTAATAACATCCATCTTACTAACCTCAATTTTTATTCTTGATTATTCATTAAGTACCTAAGATCTAAGTGATCTAAAAACACCATGACTTTAGTTCCAAGTAGATATTATCTAAAATTTTCTAAAGTAAAAACAACTGCTAAAAACTCTTATGGCATGCCCTCAATTCACTGAGAAAGGACTACTCCAACTACTTGGTTTGAAGCATCACAAAGTAGCTAAAATGGTTCTTCACAATTTGGTGGCTCCATTACTGGTGATGTAATCAATATCTTCTTCAACTCATCAAATACTTACATTTAGGCACCATTGATATCAAAATCAACATCTTTCAAAATAAATCTAGAGAGAGTGAGAGAAGTCTTGCTGAAATCTTTGATAAATCTCCTGTTGAATCCTGCATGTCTTAAAAATGATCTAACATGTTTCACACAAGTTGGGTAAGGAAAATAATTTATCAATTCAATTTTTTATTTATCAACTTCTATGACCTTTTTTGGAAATGATTTTCCTAAGTACAATTCCTCTCTCAACCATGAAATGACACTTTTCAAAATTCAAAAAAGATTCTTTTCAATGCAAGTTTTCAAAAATTATTCCAGATTTTTCAAAAAATGGTCAAAATAATTTACAAAAACTGTAAAATCATCCAAGAAAACCTCCAATAAATCTTCAATATGATCAGAAAATAAACTTACCATACACCTTTGAAATGTACCTGGAGTATTAAATAATCGAAATTGAATCCTTTTATATACAAAAGTGTCGAAGGGGCAAGTAAAGGTAGTCTTCTCTTGAACCTCGAGAGTAATAGGTACATGGAAATAACCTAAAAATCCATCCAAAAAGCAATAATGAGTTCTCCATGCCAACCTCTCTAACATCTGTTCAATGAAGTGGATGAGAAAATGATCTTTCCTAGTGACCTGATTCAACTTCCTAAAATTTATGCACACTCTCCAGTTATTCTGAATTATTATAGGGATTAATTCATTCTTATCATTCCTCACAATGGTTAGGAATTGTTTTTTGGAAATACATGGATGGGGCTAACTCATTGTGAATTTGAGATGGGATAGATGATCTTAGCTTCTAAGAGCTTCTCAGTCCCCTTCTTCACAACCTCCATCAGGGTGGGGTTTAGCCTCCTTTGGGGTTGTCTAATAGGTTTGGAATCTCCATCAAGAAGAATTATATATGAGAATATTTTTTATTTGAATCATATTATATCACCTAAACTCCACCCTATTGCATGTAAATTCTCTCTCAAAATATCAATAAAATATTTTTCTTGGGTTTCAGACAAATTATTAGAAATTATCACTGGTAATTTCTCTCCCTCCATAAGGTAAACATATTTTAAATAAGTGGGGAGTGATTTTAATTCCAAATCAGGGGTTGGTCAAGGGATGAAATTAAGTTGAGGTTCCCCACTTACAAAGGGTGGAAATAATTCACATAATAAATCATATCATCATCTTTTTCATTTAAAAAACCATTTGAGAAATTAGATTTTACCTCTTACTCCCATAGGAAATCAGAATCTCCAAGAGTTTGGGAATCATCATGTTCAATGATATTTTCAATGGATAAAGTCTCTCATAAGGATAAGAATTCATGGAACATACCCGATTCTTCAATGAGATCAGTACCAATTTCACAGGATAGTGCAAAGAGGGAGTGATCATCAGATGGATGCCTCATAGATTCAAAAATATTTAAGTGGACAGTGCTATCTCCAAACTCCATAGTGAGGGTCCCTTTATATACATTGATGATGGATTTGGATTTTTTTAAGAAATGTCTCCCTAAAATTATGGGTGATTATGATGGGATCCTATCATCTTTCATATTCATCACATAGAAATCAACTAGGAATAAGAGATATTTGACTTTCACCAAGACATACTCCAAAACTCCTACTAGAAAAATTGTGGATATGTTTGCAATATGGACCAACACTCTTGTGGGATTCAAGTCTCACATATGAAAATAAGTGTATAATGAGTGATTAAATACATTAATGGAAGCACCTAGATCACACAAATCATTATATAAATTTAAAGAACCAATGGTTCATGGAATGGAAAACATCCTTGCATCTTGACATTTGGTTGGAAACTATGGTGTGATAAGTGCTGAGACACTCCTTACCAAGTTGATCCTCTAATTACATTTGAGTATCCTATTCTTTGTGAAAATATACTTCAAAAATTTATCATACTTTGTAATTTTTTTGAGGGATTCAAGTAGGGGGATATTGATTTCCACTTTCTGGAAGGTGTTCATAATTTCTTTTTGAAGCGCTTATTCCTACAACCTCTTTGATTCAATCATCCTTAATGGAAATGGTGGGGGTAAGTCTTTATTGTATCTTTTTTTCCTTTTAAATAGTGTTTCTTGACTCTTCTTCCTTGGACTATCCTTATCCTTCTCTTTCATCTCTTCTTCTTGGTACATTTTCAATGATTTTTCTGAATTCTCAACTTCATTCTCCCTTAGGCCAGATGGTATTGTTTTAGGCTCAATGGTGGATGGTGGTGGGAGTTCTTTTCCACTTCTTATTTTTATTATTCTGAAATTCTATTTTGGTTTTGGGATAGTTAGGGATATTTTTGGAAAGGATTTTTCTTGGGTTTTTGGTTATTAAGTCCATGAGACTTTTGAACTTGTTGGAAAAATCTTTTACGGTGTCTTTTAGATCATCAATCTCATATTTTTTCTGTTGGTTTTTAATTAGAGATTGTGCACTAGTGGATGGATTCTTATAGGGTCTCTAGAAAGTGGGTGGTTATTGGTAAGAAGTATGGTTATAATATTTCTTTTATTGAAATGGTGGTGGGTTCTGGAATTGATTATGGAATGGGGGTTGGTTTTGGAATTGATTTTGGTATGGGGGTCTAGCTTGATTATGTTGATTTCCAAATATATATTGGACTTGGTTAGGCTCTCTCCATTCTTGATTTTTCTGAAATTTCCTCGGCTTAAAGGCTACATCACAACTTTCCATTCCCTATATTTTATCACACTGGTCAGTGAAATGATCAGGTGTTGAGCATAAACCACATAACTTAGCCGGTGTTTGTTGGTCACCAACTTGTTTCAAGGCCATCTATCTCACCAAAATAGTTATATATTCAATCTTAGTTTCTAATAATAGTGATGGATGATAAGTTCTTACCTCTTGAATACCTCTTATTTCAGTACCTCTTGTACCAAATTGTTGCGAGTTTTGAGAAATTTCTCAATCAAGCCCTTAGATTCTTTTGGTGACTTGTCAATCAATGCACCTCCAGATGATGCATCTAGAAGGTTTCTATCATTTTCCAGTAAGCCTTAGTAAAAGAAGACTAGAAAGTGATGCTCATCAATTTCTTGATGTGGGAAGCTAGCACATATCTTCTTAAATATCTCCCAATACTCATAAAGAGTTTCTCCAGATGACTGTCTGATGGCATATATTTCCTTTATGATGCTCATGCTATTGTAGGTGGGGAAGAATCATTGGATGAAGTATCTTACCTATCCATTACAATCATTCACATATCCTATTTGTAATCCATACACCCATTCTTTGGCATCTCCTTCTAATGAAAATGGGAACGCCTACCACTTTACCTACTCCTCAACTACTCCTCAGGGTCTGAAAGTAGAGTAGACATGTGTAAACTATTTAATATGTTTTTTTGGGTCTTCACCTACTAAGCCATGAAATTTTGGAAGTAATGGAATCATTTTAGGTTTCATTTGAATATAATTTTGTAACCCTGGAATAAAAAGTTGGTTGTTTTGATTAAGGAATTGTGGTGAACAAAGGTCTCTAAGCGTTTGGTTTTGATTTTCAGCCATGATGATATGATCAGAGTGAACATTGGAAGTTTCACTTGAGTATACAAGAGAAATTTCCTCAAATTCAGATTGAAAATTCAGGTTTATAAGTCTATTAAACAAGATTATTTCAATTTTAGGATCTACGGAGGAAGGGTTAGGGTTTGTACTTATAGTCATGCAATATAAGAAAAAATGTTGGCACTACCTCCCCAGAAATAGTGCCAAGTTTTGACACGTCCAGTCATGGGGTGTGGAAAAACAATATTTTACTAATTTAAAATGTAGTATAGTAATTAACCTAGGTTTTCTCTAGAGAGGATCACACAACAATCAAGATTTCACCTTAAAATAAGAGAACAAAGTGGTGGTTATTTTTGAAATTGTTTGATTTTGAAAATAAAAGAAAGAAACTAAACAAAGGAAAGAAATTAAGATCAAATTTATAAAACAAGTGATTGAAAACTATTATATGAGATGGTGATCAGTTCAATTTTTTTCCAATTGTAATTATATCATAGTTAAAATCATCCAATACTCTTCTATTAAGTCGATAAAAGTGGGAATCCATAATCATTTATTCTCACTCCCTTGGTCAAGTAATAATGGTGAGAATAATCCTTAATAAAATATAAGATTGGTCTATTATACTTCCATTGTGTGATATATTTGTATATAATACCCTTAATTGACTTAGAAAATTCCTAATCGGGTCTTGTTTATCCCAAACAATCAAGAACGTTTACTGCTCCTCACACACGTACCGACGATCACCGAGTTCTTCACAACTAAGACCTGATCTATTCCATCATATATTTACCAGAAACTAGTGGAGGGAGAAATTGATCATTGACCAAAGAAATGAAAATAATAGAATCTAAAATCAAATACAATCGTACATGATAATAAAAACCATTATAATAAATTTAAATTGATTTTGTAGAAGAGACAAAAGGATATTAAAACATTAAGTGAAAGAACTCAAGAATTACATAAGAAAAAACCTATCATTACCCAATCACACAAAATTTTACCCTAATATGGTAAGGTTAATTTTGAATAAGGTGGAATAATAACTGATTACAAAACTAAGAATAATAAAAGAGAGGAAACAAATAACAAAAAATTTTCTCCTCCAGAATCTGTACTCTAGAGGTTTGCTACTTTTTTGCTTACCATACGGCCAAAAATCACTAAGGTATCTTATTATAAGATGTTTTAATGAATTTGGATATCTACACTCAAAATTTAAAAGTCTTTTTATAGTTATAAAGAAATATATGTCTGAATTAATGAACATTACTTTTTCTAGCCTCTAAAAACTATTTTACCCACTCCACTTGGACTCGATCAAAAGATGTATTAACGAGATCATTAATTTATGAAATGTAATGTGAACCTTCCCTTTGAAGTCATATATCGAAACCATCTAGAATCACATCATTTTAATGTTGTTATTATTATATATTCCTAATTTAATATGGTGAGGTTCATTTTGCCATCCAGAAATATTTATGCATTTGATTGATTTTTATGGGTCATTGTGTGTAGAATTGGGTCTGGGTCCAGAAGACAAAAATGAATCCCACGATCAAGGAAAACCTAAAAAAAGTAATCACTTAAATTGGATCTTAATTTTAAAAGTTATACCTAAATAACAAAATATCTAGAAAACTATGAATTTTACAGAATTAAGGAATTTTTACAATTAAGCCCAAAATTCACCAAAAACACTAAAATGATGCAAATATACTCGAATTTAATAATTGGTAGGGATTAAATAATTGAAAAAAATATGAAAATTAATGAAAATATTAACTCTATAAAACATGAAACACATCTTACATGGAACTAAAGCACTGTGGAAGGGCTAGATGGTATGCCACTAGACCGACCCTTTCCAAAATCTCAAATGGCCCAAAAAACCTAGGCACTAACTTTCCTTGTTTCCCGATATGATGTTTCCCCAACCTATATGACACCTGAAGGAAAAATATATGGCCAATATTGAACTCCAGAGGTCATCTATGATGGTCAATATAGGATTTTTACCTACTCAACATGGTCACTAACCACTTTCTAATCAACTGACCATGATCAGAAATCTCATAAATGAGACTAGGCCCAAAAACTGTTGAATCACCTTCCTCCAACAAAAAATAGGTGAAAAATACGACCTTCTATTCAAATCCTCAAAAGGTTCCATCTAAATTGATGTATAGAAGCTTCTATTATATGAAAACTCCATGAGTTCCATATGTTTCTCTAATGAACCAATGAAATCCAAAACCTATAAAATATCCTTCAAAACCTGAATAGTACTCTTAGATTGACTGCCAGTCTTAGGATGATAGGATATACTCAAAAGAACCTATGATCCTATAGCCTTATAAATACCCTACTAGAAATACAATGTGAAATGAGGATCTTTATAAAAAATCGCACTCCTTGGAACACCGTGCAGCTGAACTACCTCACACAGATAAAGAATTACCATATCATCAATTTTGAATGTCTCCATGATAGGAAATAAGTGTTTTATATTCATCAGTCAATCCAAAATAATCCATAAAACATAATTCTTATATGTTTTCTTGGGTAATCCTATCACAAAATCTATACTAAAATCATCCCATTTCCACTCATGAATGGGTAAAGGCTGCAAAATCCCAGCTGGCCTCTGATGCTCAGCTTTCACCTGCTAACAAGTTAAACATCTAGCCACGAATCCTGCTACATCCTTTTTCATTCTTGAATACCAGTATTTTCTATGGAGATCATGATACATATTTGTCAAACCAGGATGTACCACCAATTTAGAATCATGAAACTCCTTCATTATCTCCCCACATAAGCCCGTAGGAACCCATAATAAACCACATAAAATAAGATAATTTACACTATTAAGAGACCATACCAATGGTGTCTCCATACTATATAAGTTGTATGTTATAACTAATCCTTCTAGATCTGATAACTACTTAGTCTTTATTGGTCCCAAAATCATGAGTATAACAGATGTCGAGGTTATATATACTTGTCCTTGAGACTCCTTCACATATATATGCATGTTTGTAAATAGGACCATTACCTGCCACTATTTTCAAGAATATCTTACTACCTCAGACTGTGTCTCTTAAATAAATGAATCAACAACAATGTTTCCATTTCTTGGTGTATAAGTCAACTCAAAGTTGAAAGAGTTCAAATACTCGACCCACTTCTTATGTTGAAGGTTCAAGTCTTACTGAGAAAAGATGTACCTGAGGATCTTTTGGTCCGTGTACACCAAAAACCTCTCACCCATAAGATAATTCCTCCAATAATTCAATCATGTACCACCAATTATAACTCCATATTGGTATTAGGGTAATTCCTCCCATGTGGTATCATCTGACTGGAGACATAAGCAACTACTTGATCCTCCTATATCAGAACTGCTCGAAGTCCAACTATGGATGCATCATAGTACACAATATATTCTTTACCCGACACATGTAAAGTGAGGATGGGTGATAAGGCCATCCTTCCTTTCATATCCTGAAAAGATTTCTCACAATCATTTGAACAAACAAGCTTCACCCCCTTTATGGTCAGCCCTAACATCGGTGCTTCCAAATGGGAAAATTACTAGATAAAACGCTGATAATAACCTACTAAACTCATAAATCTATGAATCTGAAAGAAATTATTGGAATTCTACCAAGATACCATGGATTAAACTTTATCTGGGTCCATTGACACTCTTGGATATGAGATGACATGGCCTAATAAGTGAAATTTATCAATCCAAAAATTACATTTGTTTATCTTGGCATAAATCCAATACTCTCTCAATGTACTCAGGATGATGTCAAGATGCTGGGTATACTTGTCTTCTCATTGGGATTACACTAAGATATTATTGAAAAAAACCACCAAAAGTTTTTCCATAAAAGGATGAAATATACTATTCATAAAGGCATTGAATATCGCCAGTGTATTGGTCAAACCAAATGACATCACTATAAATTCATACAAGCCATACCTTCTTCTAAAAGTAGTCTGAGGTAAGTCCGATAGTCTCGCCCTCAACTAATTTTATCCTGATCTCAAATAGAACTTAGAGAAGATATTTTCATCTCTTAGATGATATGAGAGATCATTGATGTGCATAAGATGATATCGGTTCTTGAACTTTATCTGGTTCAATATCTAATAATCCACACATAAGTGCAAAGACCCATCAACCTTTTTGGTGAAGAGAACTAGAGAACCCCAAGGAGATGTACTAGGCTATATGAAACCTTTATATTCTAGATATTCCAACTAAACTTTCAACTCCTAAAGCTCTTCTGGTGCCATTCTATAAGCCGGGATAGAAACCGGCTATGTTCCCTTTACTAACTTGCTCGTAAAATCGATCCATTGCTCGGACAATAAGACATATAACTTTTCAGAAAAAACATCCTACAAAATGTCTACCACTGGAGAAAAATAATCCTATTACATTCCACCATCATCTATAGAAATAGCGACTATCTAATCCATGAGACAATCTAACCCACACTGAATTGGTTCTATATGACCAGCCTGAAGATCCCATTTACCTTAGTGAGAATAGATACCAACTTCTAGAGATGAAAAGGTAAATATCCTCCTATAATAGTCGATATGGACCTGGTATAGAGATAACCAATCTATATCAAGAATCATATAAAAAACTATCATTTCAATCATGAATGGTTCCCAAAATAAATAGTAACCACTAATCTCTAGAACATGCCATGTAATGTTTGATATTCTATGGTAGCACTCCCAATGGTGTGTCGATGGTCAAAAAACCACCCAATATTTCCACATCCAAGACCAAACGATTTATAAAAAGAGAATATAAAAAAGGAATACAATGATCCTATATCAAACAAAACACAAGAAAGGGTAGATGATACAAGAATCATACCTATAATAGTAGACAATCCTATATCCACACTAACCAAAGTAGTCTACATAATGTACAGTTGAACAGACCCTTTACCCCGAGATCCATCATGACTCCCTTGAGTTATTTCCTATGCTTGTTATTTCTGTTCCTGCACTAGGGTACCATATCCCCTACCTCAACAAAAACATCCTGTGAAACTCCATCTACCTATTTGTTGAGGAGTAGCTGATTCCTTCATAGACTCCAGTACCAGTCATGATCCCATTCTACTGATCTCTTTCCATATGACCCTAAAAAACCACTATAGTTGGCCCATACATCCACAAGAATGAAACTCCAAATATGGGTACATACACTAAGGCCTTTTTTAGACCGTCTTGCCACACTGATAGTACTGCAAAATAATATGGTCCTGAGATGGTTTCCCACTACCCTAACTACTCTAAGTGATGTTGACTTGATGAAATCTATCATTGGGATACTTCTTTCCACTAGAAAAAGATCTCACAGTTTTCCTTGCTGAAATAGCCTAACCACTGCTTGAGGCCTCTCTTAGATTCCCTTCTGTGACGAGTTCCTAATTCATCACATTTGCAAAACTAATCATACAAAACACGTTCACTTAAGACCCGATCTCATAGGGAAGACCATCCTACAAATGTATTACCATGGAGATCTCATCAGTTACTAAAGACGGTATAAATCATTATAGGTCGGTGAAATGTTCTTCATAGTCCAACACCAATAATACCTCCTGCGTTAGGGGCATGAACTCAGGAGCCTTCTCATCCCTCAATATCTTAGGATAGAAATGTGATAGGAAATTTGTCTTGAAGAACTTCTAGGATAACTCCTCTTACTGACCCACTGGCTCAAAAATGTTCAACTAATGATTGGATAGTCCACAAATAATATATGTAAAAAGATTCACTCTCCTATTTTCGGGTGTCTCATGAGGTTTAAATATCATTTGGATAGATTCAATCCATAACTTGGCTGCTCGGGGGCCTCCCTCTCTAGTAAATGTAGGTAGAGTATATAGCTGGAAATCTCTTGTCAACTTAGACATCAAAGGCACCGTGCGAATAGTCTCTCCTTCTATGGATATTATGGCCCTCAAGAAGCTATCTAAAAGCTGAAAATCCATTTGATCCTCATGAACTATAGGAAGATCCAATTCAGTTACATTAGGAGCATGCTGATTTCTACTTCAATGACACTCAACTCGAATACTATGAGGATACATTTTCTCTACAACATAAACACACTTCTAATAACACTAGCTATAACAAGGTCAACATCAATAGTTGATAAAAATAAAGAACCACTACTCCTGGTCTCTCTAAACATGGATTACAAGTGTTTTAGCATGGCATATCAGTTTATTTATTCCATTTATCAGATATAATAGGTATATCATATCATGGTTCAATTGGAAAGTATATATCACATGTAGTAAATATGTACCTATCATGAACATAACATGTCAATATATCCCTATGTGCCTATTATGATGCATGCATTCCCATCATGCGCCATATTAGACCATGAGCATCAATCTAAAGATCCAATAACATCATGAAATAATAACCTTACACAATATGTAAATCACTCATGGTGAAATAACATCAATTGTAATAATAAAGTAGTATAAACAACAATCCACCCCTTGGCACTTAGATTTCCATCATACATGGGTTAGCTACTCCCATGCACAAGATCATTACCAAGTCTTGACACATCATAGTCTCCTTTATTCCTTTCCCAAATATTCAATAAATATAATAGAAACCCAGTGTCTTCTGATACCACTTTGCAACATCCCCCAAGCTGATACACTCTCACGTAGCTAAAATGAGTTGGTTATGAGACCTCAAGCATGCCTACCCAAATTCAAGAGGCTGTCAACTAACAGTGGGGGTGTGATAAGTATAGCGGGGAGACTATACCCATGGTTATAGAGTTAATTATTTTTGAAAAAAATAAATATAAATAATAAATACATATTAGAGTGTGTAAGTAATGAAAAAAATATAATACAGTGGAAAACCAACAGTAAAATCCAACCGAATAATCCAATAAATAATAAAAGAAAAATTTAACGACATTCTGGAATATAAATAAATGTCATTCTAGAAGAAATAAAATTAAAATACTAGAAGAATCAAATAAATACTCAAATGTCCCTATTCTCAAACCCCATGTTGGTCCCACCTCT
The DNA here is from genome assembly GCA_963277665.1 of Viscum album. NCBI lineage: Eukaryota > Viridiplantae > Streptophyta > Magnoliopsida > Santalales > Viscaceae > Viscum > Viscum album. Next base: position 879,014,344 of record OY728145.1, on the reverse strand, counting down.
AAACTCTAGCTCATCCATCAAGAAAACAATCAACAACAAAGTATTTTTTCTTTATCCAAACCTGTATCCATGTAACCTGCTCGGGTACCAAATGGAGGCCCAAATAGGGTGTGATTATAACTCAATAGGTCAACACCACTATGTATAAACACAACCAGTCTGATAATAAGTGTATTCAATGATGCAATAAACAAGAGTATTAATTAATTTAAACAATTAAATTAATACCACATCAAACTTCTTTGGAACCATTCTAGAATGTATCTAAGTATGTCTCACAACCATGTCAACCATAACCATATAACCATGGTAAACATAACCTGCCTCAACACCATGTCATAATGTCTATGAGAATGTATCATAAACATACCAACATAATCTTATAATCAAGGTCTAAATCACACAAATCTAGGTCAAAACCTTTTATATGAGCATTTCAACATTTAATCAGGGCCATGCCAAATATATAAGCATTTTAGCATGTGCCTTAGGGACAAGCCCAATATATAATCATTTCAGCATGTGTCTCAGGTACAAGCCCAACATATAATAATTTCAGCATGTTTCATAGGGCATAACTTGATATATAAGCATTTCAACATATGTCTTAGGGAATAGCCTAGTATATAAGTATTTTAGCATGTGTCTCAAGGCATATCCTAATATATAATAATATCAGCATGTGAACCAAGCTAACAACCCATACTAGCATTATAACATTTAAATCAAAATATATATCATAACATCAAGGATATCACAATATCACATTATTAGGTTCAATGGTTAATTATGGAAATTACAATTTATCTTCTAATTACACATTAAATTTATCATTTGGTCACAACAAATAATATTACAGTTATCTCAATAAAAAAGACAATACATGGTGATTCTATATTAGTAAATCACCCAAAATCCCATGTCATGGTAAACACACTTTAAGACATTAAAAAATTCATTTATATTAAAGGGTTGACTCACTCAAATGGTATCCATAATCTAGGTCAAAGACAATTGGATCCAAAGGGACTACACGGAATAACCCAGTTTTTTATTTAATTAATTCAGGTGCATGCTATGTTGGATCAATTTATATATAAAACATACTTGAAAATTATCAAACCATACAGTTAAGGTTTAGACCCCCGACCTTTAACTGCCTATCAAACTATGCTTCCAATGGAAAGCCCCCATGAGGAAGAAGGTGGAGATGATCTTAAGAAGGATCCTAGATCTAAACTGATCAATATCAAAACTAACAACACACATGGTCAATAGATTACACTGAAAATTCTAGAGAAACAAGAGAGATAAGGGAAAATTGGACCTAAACCACTTACCAAGGATCAAATTCATTATTGGGACATCCATAAGGGAAGGAATTATTCCAAAATCTCCTGGAAGGTCTCCCTAGGTTGAGAGGAAGAAGCTTCACACAAGATGAAATAAAAATCAACCACACGACACAATTTAAAATAGCAGGTTTTGTAATTACATGATGTGTAATATAGTTACACATCATGTAATAATTTATAATGATATACACCAAAAAACATGTCACCTCGGCTGAATATTTAAATCACCCAAACATTACATGATGTGTAATCCATTTACATGACATGTAAATTTTCTGTAGATGGTTTTCAACCTATTTCCTCATAACACAAACCTAACCCCATTTAAATATTCCCAACATACCAAGAAATTATAGTACACTTGACCCATTTATACCCAAACTCCATTAATTCAATAAAACATATATCCCTGAGCATTGGGTTATTTTCCCCAACAAAGGCTCTCCATCATTGAACAAGACTCATCCACTAAGGCTCAAATAAAAAACTCAAGAGGGACATACCTGGAAAAAAATATAGGATCTTACATAATCCTAGGCCATGTAGTACTGATTCCATTTAATTATTTAATAGGTTCATTCCAAACATGAAAAGGTGAATTAGGTACATGAAACCAATTATCAATTCAATTTATAATTTCACTAGGCTAAGTGATATCTATAAATATATACTTTCCATAAAATACTTTTAAGGAATTATTAATTATGAAGAAACACTTACCTTATCAAAGTTTAATTAATACAAATCTGAACGATGCCTCAAGTGATCCCATCATGAGTCACTAAAGGTATCACTAGGCACACACCCTACTTGGGGTGGCTAACATTGAGGTATCAACCTCCAATGATGTCTAGAGGTGTTATTAGAACATTAGGTTACAATTTAATTGATAGAATTTAAGGAATATATATATATATATATATATATATATATATAAGGGGAAACACCTAGTGAAACTGGCATGCACACAATAAAAACAATTTATAGACAATTATACTTTAAGGGATGAGTCATAGACCACCTACATTATGCCTGTAATAGATGCCTCATCTAGTATCAACCCTTAGTTTTTCCTAGATTAGAAGAAAACATAAGAATATAAAAACATCCTGGAAATAAGGAATAATAGATCATACCAAAATATTTTCATTGATACAAAAAGGAATAATTAAAGGAGCCTAAGGAGTGCATCACTTACCAAGAGGAATCTAGCGAGATTAACGAATCTCAATTCTGAGGTCAAATGGATAAGATATCAATGAACCTAGGTGGAAGCCATGAGAGGAGCTATCAACATGAATGAGGGGAGGGTTTTCTATCCACTAGAGGAAGAAAAGAAAGAGGGAGGGTAAGTTATATAGACAGAGGGGTAAAAATTTAAAAATTACATACTTTTAAAAGTTTCATGGTTTTTCTAAACAATTGGACAAACCATGCACTAACCATGCACCAACTACTGTCCAAAGATAGTGTCCTGCATGGTTGGGCCAGCATAGTTTCTCCAACCATGCTCTACCCATGAATCCATCCTCTACCCAGGGAACACCCCATCATGAACTATAGTGAACGGTTTGGAAAATCATGTGAATCCCATTCACTCCCCTCTAAGGAGGCCTACAATACTCTGCACCGTTTATTTAACCATGAGGAATGGGCTGCAGAATTTATACTAATTGTGTAACCCAGTTGTTTCCTCCAAACATTAGAGATCTGGGCTTCAAAAAAGCCCCTAATTCTCCCAAACCCTTCCTTAAACCATAGAGAATATTTATAAGTATAAAACCGAGGGAATAAACTAAAATTAAAAGGTTTCATACCTTAAGGAAAAACTAGGTTCTTATAGAAATAAGAGTCCCAAAACAAGGTATGTGTTGTTAAAGATAATAATTCATATAGAGATAAACAAGGAAATAATAAGGTTTAGAGAATAAAATTATAATCAAGGATGTTCCATGAGATTATTTTCAATAAAAGTACATAAAGAATAAAATATCGTGATTCAGGTACTGAAAAAAATATCAAGACCAAGTAAAATGAGGATAAGTTAGATTCCATCAAAATCATTTCAAATCACAAGATTAATTCTAAAGTAAATGACAAGGGAAAAGTAGTGGTCTATAGTGACTCACAATTTTCCTCAACTGGAGGGAATATAAATGTTCCCTATCCCTATATATTCACATGTTATAACTATTTTTAAGTGTTTTGAGTTTTTAGAGTGATACAATCCATATGTATATTTCCTCAAAAGATTAATGTGGAATCAAGGCATATTATGAAGTTCCAATTGATGATTGGAGCATAGAAAGTGATTTATTTTTAAATATAAAGATAAAAATATATGAGTATAATAAGAGGAATTAGAGTAATAATAGGTGGTATCACAATTGGTATCAAGGTCTATTTGAAGTTTTGGTGTCACTAGCACATGATTATCAATAGGCATCATACTTTGAATATGGAAGAGGATAACTTTATGGATAAAAAATAAAAAAAATAAAAAAATGAATTTTAATGATTTATTTTATTTGATCTAACATGCGATACCATTTTATTATTCTTATGATTTAAAAAGATTATATAGATGCATGAACCTCACATTGAATATAAATTCCACATTTAGTGATGAAGTTGAGATATTCAAGGGGAGTTTTGATATGAATATCCAAAAGAAGATATCTTCATCAATTAATGAAATATAACCAATGTATGAAATAATAAATATGTTTTGAAAATTGGTATTAATTTCAATAATTAGTATCAGTTTAGTGTTGAGAGATGATCTATAAATAAGAATTCTGGTATGACTTGCACAATTTATAATTAACTTTTATTCACTAATGGTTGTGTGAAAGTTTTATTGATATTATAGGGATATTTCATTGGTATAATTTAAAGTTCTATAGATATTTGAGATGTATGGAATAGAGTGAGTGTAATTGATATCAAGGTGTTTTCGACATTATCTATTGTTTCCTAGATTGAGTTTTGACTAATTAATATTAAAGGTGTTATTGGTGTCTCATTTTTAAGTGTTAATTTAAACCAATGAAAATAATTGAGAATGTATCTTTAGTTAAAATATGTTTTTAATCTTGATATATTTTCCAAACCTACAATAAAATATAGAGTAATGGTTCGGTAGGAGAAGAGAATTTGTGGACCTAAAAAATGGAAGATGTGTTGGAGTTACACATCATAGGGGGGTATAGTCTCTCTAAATATGATGCATGGACTATGTGAAAAGGGGGATCATATCTATTGGAAAAAATACAATTCACATTTTTGATAAAGGATATAAATTTAAATGATACAATTCACGGTCTTAGTGTTATAATAGGATTAGATCTTGTACTATTTGACATTAATAATATAGGGAGATATAGATGATAGAGATGAATGTGAAATCATTATCTACTAATGTAAAGTTTCTCTAGAGGTTCTACATTCATTACATGTGGTATATGATATTATTTTGATTTGTTTTAAAATGGGGATTAGTAATTATTATAAATAAACCATCCCAAAAAATGGGAGATGAAGGAGATTTGGAGTCATGATAGTGTTTCTGAAAAATCCAAAGGGGGATAGTGATGACATCTAATGAGAATTAGTGCTATTATGTGTTGTAATTTTTTTAAAACATGAAATGGTGCATGTTAAAGTTTTTTTGTCAACATTTTTAATATTAGTATTGAAAAAATGGATTTATTGATCAAGGGAAATTTAAAATCCACTATGAGTATTGGTGATACCATACTAACAGACCAATAAGGGAGATTTCTTGCTGATTAGAAAATTTAGAGAGTGATATGTATATGGTGACTATTATATGTATAAGTGGGATAAAGTATTCTAAATGAGATTTTGGGAGTATCCAAAAGTAATTATTAGAGTATTCCATGATGGAATACTTGTCTGTGACAAAGATCTAGTCACTAATAGTATGCGAAGACTTTCCCAATATGGATGGTCATCTAAAAAGGGATTCATCATGAAAGGCCTATAATGATGTTCTACGACCATGAAGATCATCATATATTCATAAAGAGTGGTTTTGGAATGGTTTGAATGTGTGATGAAGGTTTTGCATAGAAAAAAATAGAAAAGGAAGCATTATCATGCAAAATCATATAGATACTAATACAAATGTGGAGTTGTGTGAGTGAGAGGGGGCACCATATAAAGTTGATGTTGAAAAAGGAGGCACCTCATAGAGGTGGAGTTGTGTTCCATTAGTTAAAAAGGAGGTTCCATGAATTGATTATTGTATTTATCGAGTAGTTTTTTGAATTAGAGTCACATGAAGGAAGGGTTTCACAGTAAACAAAGGGTGACGATATTGTCTATAAATACCCAAGAAATAAAGAAGAAAGAGAGAGAGAATTGTATTTGGAATATTTTTGAGAGAGAAAAATGATTTGTTTTTTCCAAAGGTAAGTTTTTTTAAAGGTTTACATGAACCACTATGTTCTATGAGATACTTGTGAAAACCACCGTGTTCCATGAACTTATTGTTTTTAAAAACCCTTATTTTTTTTTCAGAGAACTATCATGTGAGAAAGTTCTATATTGAACATGTTTTTTCATAGGGACTTAAAAATCATAGTTACATTAATAAAAGTTTCATGAAAGGTTTTATTGGATATTCACACATAGTGTGTAGTAAAGAAAGTGAGTTGGATCTCATTATAAACCTTTCCAAAGGAAGAATTTATTACTTGAATCCTCAGTGAAGATCATCAGGGTAGTTAAGTTTCTACTGTATAATGAATTTCACAGTCATTTTGTGATAGATTACTGTGAAGTTCAACATTTAATTTCCTATACATTATGTAACAACAATGATGGGGAAGTCATGCATTATCCTATGTTCCAGATAACTTTCCCTCATTAAGTAGTGAGCAAGTGAGAGGATAGAGAGAGTGATATTTGGATGAGGAGTGATCGATCCTAGAACCATTATAAAGGGAGTTAGCCTTGAGAGCTAGTAAATTATCCCTAAATCTTTTAATAAGAGTTACACTGTGACAACCCATGTATTTTTTAATAAGAATAAATTTTTTATTCATGTTATGAATTTATATTTATTTAAGAAATATTTATTTTATAAATGATCTCATTTAATTAAAGGATATTATATAACCAATTAGACACCAATGTAACTTTTAAAATTATTATGTTTACTTCTTGACATAAAATATGTTTTATTTTATGGTTAAATATATTTCCATAACATGATTTGTATTTTTATCTATCTAAATAATTATTTAACTATAAAATATTTTAGAAATTTATATTTATGATAATTATAAAGATTTATATCAATATTTATTATTATTATAGTCTTAAAAATAATTTACTAGGTGTTTTTTGATGCTTTCCATCATGGCGTGCATCGAGGTTTCGACACACTATTCTTTGCCCCGCATTGTCACTTTCCAAAGGAGGGAGACCTCTACCACCATGGTTGGTGATATAGGCTCCATGATATAAATGATATGATGAGATGTTGATTAATCCTTCCATGTATTACTATTTGGAGCTCATTTCCTAGTTAGGGTCTCCTTCATAGATTTGAGTCATGTTCATGAAACTCATTCCCAATTCCATCTCAAGATAGATGCTGATTAATTACACTACTTCTATTGCAATAGAGAAACTACCTATGGTTAGATATGATGGTGATATTGGAAACATCTATACATCTATTGACATTGTGTGTAATGGGAACCTATAAATTTTTCCTCTTTTTAAGTTTAAATCATATCATGTTCAATTAATCTTAGGTATTTTTCCTAAGGCATCCCAGGTCAGCCATGTGGTAGTTTTTACGAGGGTTGTAAGTCATATGAGGCTCCTATCTTAGGTATCCCATGTTCATCACATGAGGTAGGGGTTCTAATTTATCTGATGGGGGTCATAGATTTAGGGTCTTGTGGGGACACAACCACATGTTTAAAGTCTTGTAGGGATAGGGTTTCCAAATATTTAATGTTATGTGGGGATAGATTTTTCACGGGTTTAGAGACTTGTAGGGAGAGCTTAGTCATAAGTTTAAAGTCTTGTGGGGAATTTTCCCATATAAATTTTTTTTGTACTTGGATAGTTATGGGTTAGAATCACATGGTGACACTGAGTTCTAGTAGTGGACTTAAGTTTGGGTGGTTAGGTTGAGTGTGTTCTTAGTGGAGATGATCACACTTTAGAGTTTCCATTTTCTAGGGAGAAGACATGAAGATTTAATAAATATATTAGGGAATCATGATTGAACATCAAATAGGAATCTTGGGAATGTTAGGTTTGGACATTATGGAGGTTTCCTACCTACCCTATTAGGATAAAGTGATAAAAACCCACATAGTTCAAGTTTATAGTTTAGGGCCTTGTGCATGGCCTGGTCCATGTAGTTTAATATCACATGGTAAGGACAATCATGTTGTGAAAGGAGTGACATGAAGGGATGGTTTGGGGATTATAAATAGGGAATTTCCAAGAAGTGAAGTGTCATCCATTCAATTAATACATGGGGATTCCTATGTTCAAAACTTATTGTAGGTATATAGTTTAACATCATGCTCTAAGGATGTTGTCATGCAATTTAATATCATAAGACTAGGATATTGGGATATGTAGTTTAAAGTCTTACATCTTAGACTTGGTGGGGGGTTATCCCCATGGAGACCATTTCTAGGTAGGAGAGGAGCATGTGACATTATCCCTCCACACAAGGAAAGGTGAGTGGTTTCCCATGATAATTCCACCTTTAGGGCTTATGTGTCTCCTATGTAGGTGATTTTGGATGGAACAAGGTGTAAACATTAATGTGATGAGGTGGAACATGAGGGTCCCAAAATTAGGGTTCCTATGCCTAGGATAAAGAGGTAATTAAATATTCTAGGCCATTATTGGAGAAAAGGGTCTAGACACAAGGATTTATGATATCAATCATGTGGAAGGTCAGGTCACGAATGAACCGGGTTTGAATAGACACTTGACCCTTGATCACTCAAATTTTGTGAAGGTATATTTGATGAAAGGAGGCATGATTTGGGGGTATAATAGGTGATTTTTATGATAGTTATGGTTTTTTAAGGTTAATATTCTTTTTAAAGTAAGGCCTTTGTGAATCATGGGTTTCCTACCTCAGGTTGATGTTTTAGTTCCCATGGGGATGGTTTCATGAAGGATAGGTATCTCACAAAACCCCCAAGAAGTGTAAGGGTTTTTTATCAAGCGTGAAGGGTGTAAAACTTCAAAAAAATAATATCCACCATGGTATGAGAGTCTCAATGACACATGGGAGGATATTCGTGAAATATGGATACCGATAAGAATCCATCTCCACTTTAGCTCATGAAGGTTGAAGTTTCACAAATTCCGAGCTTCTAGCAGAAGTCCAAAGGCCACATCCCCTTAAATGTCAAGAGGAGGGAGGTATTTATAGGTTTATTAGAGGTGGATAAATATGTTTTTTTTTTAAGTTTTATTCATCACATAAGAAATTTTTTTTATGGTGCACATATGACCTTTTTGAGGAGACATACGCCGTGAAAAAGTTACCTTCTTCACATAGGGAATACTTCTAGGGTGGTTCTGATGAATTTCATGAAGGATATGAACTTCACAAATCCAGTCCCTTAAGTGAATTTTGAGACCATCACTTATTTTATTCACCTATAAATTCCCATTCATTTCTTTATGTCTCCCATCACACATATTGTTTGGCATCAACACTAAGGTATGAAACAAGAAAATGGGTTTTCATTTGAAAATGAAATAATTTTCATTTTTATTGAAACCATTTGGGGTTAAGCCCATTTATTAAAGAAAAGAAAAATAAAACCCTATTTAACTAGGTTAGGGTAACCCATTTCATGTTAAGAGGCCTAAAAACATGATCATAAGGCCCAAAGTAAAACAAAATCTCAAAAATCCCAATGATAGAAGGTTAAAAAAATAACCCGAAGGCCCAATGGAATGATGGTTTGCAAGCCCAAAGGAAAACCAGAACATCTCCCATCACCATGAATTCAATTTGATGATTATAGCCCTATCACCTCCAAGTAAAAAGTATTGAATGCCCAACAATTGATCGAATCCTTGGATGAGGTCCACCAATCTAGTCGTGGCTTTCATTTTGAAGCTTTCGCATCTACTACCGCCTTGATTCTGAATAATGAAGAAGATGCCACCAATGCCATATTTTCACCAAAAAACTCACCTCTATAAATACCATAGATATAGTTTGATTATATTTCATTTGATTATGACCCCTGCTTCACCACCGATATGCGTCATAACTGACTCCCACATCGAGTGAGGATTCTTCTTCTCTGCCAGCCCCCGCTTTGAGAAGGGGAAATCATTCGCTATAAATTTTGACCACACCCTTCCATAAAGTGTGGATTTGAGAACCATTAATCTTCACAATGAGCATAGGGATTCATTCACCATCACCCCCATGACTAGCAGGGGTTCTTCTTTACTACAAGCGTCACACCCTCACCCTTGAATGGAGGTTCGGGCTTTGCTGCCACCATCCCCCATGCTAAGTAGGGATCCTTCAACACCAAAGGCAACTCAAACCCTAAAAGATGATTCTTACCACTAGGACTCACGAAAAGTTAGTATTTTTAATTACCTATATCTATGGATTTTTCCTATGTCAGTAGAGTAGTTAGATATGAACTTTATAACTTCAAAGATCGTTGTTATCCCTAAAAGGTGAGGATTGTCACGACCTAACCCAATGGGCCCCTACTAACTAGGGGTAATCCAAGTGTGACCACCCCAAGCCTATGTTTAATAGTCCAAGGGATAAATACTAGTGTTGAGTTATCATATCTCACACATGGGAGGCCTTATCTTGAAGTACCTATGCACATGTGCACTCATCCGTCTCTATGAAACAATGTAGAGATAAAAATAAAGGATGAACATATAGAGTATAAAACATTCATGAAAAAACCTCTAGGAAAATGTTAGATTATAGTATTGTACTATAAAGAATAAAGGAAAAAAATATAATCCCACCATAACTAATAAAATTTACTAACCTTATAAGTAGGAGGGTATTATTGTCAAAAGAAACATCTGGTACACAATATGGTTTGTCTAGATTACTATGTTTTTCTTTCCCCTAGTCCTCTAAGGAATCCATCTAGGATCGTGTCATTTTCACAAGACATGACATGTGTAGGAATATCCCATGAAGGGGTGAGTATAATAATACTCAATAGGTACCCCAAAAACCCAAAAATAGAAGGGAGTAATTGAAAGGAATCATTCCGTTCAACCCATATACAATAGAATACAAAAATTCCAAATGAGAGAGAAAGGGAATTATCTATATCCATAGCTTATAAATGAATTATGAGTAAACTCAAAATCACCAAGGTATTACAATTAGGGTATAATAGATAATAGCAAGATAAAAAACCCATATACACTCAAGATGGAGACCGAGTTTCAAAGAGGTCTCAACTATACTACCAACCATAGAATTATACTTGAGGCTCAGGGTAACGCTTGTTCGGGGAAAATTTATCCATGAGAATTTCCATCTTTGATGACATTCATACAAGAGATCTCACTCATTGAGTATCACAACACTAATGGAATCCATCCTATATTTCATCCTTGTAAGGATTTCCACAATAAATCCATAATGGATCCCAATTGATCTCAATACTTAGTTAGGGGATCACACCCATGGATCATAGGGGGATTCCAAGAACCCTTATAGAACTCAGAAGATCTAAATACATAGATATGGGATCACACCTAGGACCACTTGGGGACATCTCGAACCCAAAATGGAGCTTTAGATATTTTAAAACTTAGATAGGGTATCATAATTAGGTCCTCTGGGGGACAACCCAAACCCAATATGAATCTTGGAAGATCATGATACATAGATGGGGGATCACATCCAAGACCACCTAGGGAAACCTAAAACCTAATCTGAAATAAATTTATAAGTAGGAGATCAACACCTGTGTATGTTGGAAGCATTGAATACTCAAACCCCACATAGGGAAAAAATACAATACATGATCCAACCCTAGGAATCTTGAAGGGATTATGCAAACTCTATCCAAACCAATCCTGTAGAGGGTATCATAATCTTATGAATAAGATATAATGCTATACTTTAACCTTGGAGGGATGGACCAAGGAAACACAGCCAACTGATACTGGTCTATGCATCAATGGAAAATTTTCCCACCAACACCACCTCATGTTTCATCTTCAATTCCCAAAAAGAGTCCATTGTTGTGATACTTGTGAAAAAAAACTTAGGATAGGATACTCATATCCCTCAATCCGAGTCCTGAATATGGAGATACATGAGAAATAAGTCTCTAAGGGGAGTACATGAAATTTCCTCCTAGGGTACATGGTGTGTATCATGAGGCTAAACCATGACTGAGTTCCATCATAGTAATAAGTATGTAAATGAAAAGTACATGACATGTACTGTGGTCCACATGGAGTGTAACCTCACCCAGACACATGGGTGTGTCCTCACCTTCAAATGACTTGGATGTCCATGTAGTCCTACGTGGCATGTAATACCAGTAAATGGTGTGTTCTATCACCTAGGGAATATTCCTGTGTCCTTTAGCCTATGACCATGTACATCGGTTTGTTCTCGTGTAACTGACTGTGTACTACCACATGGACTTATCCTCTTTACATAGTGTGCCTACCCATGTTCTCAGACATATGTCTAAGTACCACTACACAACATATACCCCCAATACATATCATGTAGTTCCCAAATATCATTATTCCACAAATGGGAAGAACACATGATGTGTACTCCCACACTACATGTCATGTGATTGGGATTTCCAAATGGTAAATACTTACAAACCTCTTAAAACCCCCACCCCCCTGATTAATCATAGATAGACCACCAAAGGACCCTTAATAGTCACAAAAGGGATATAAAACCTTTTAAAAAATGAAAATATGGGGATTAGGATGTAAAACTAAAAACCTTCCAACCTCATGTAGGAACGCTAAAGCTTCAGTTCCAGATCCATGCCCTGAAGCTACTGCACCATGATCAGGGAGTGATCATGATCAAGAATAGAGTCTAGTGTTGCCTCCTCTCCTAAGTTCCTCAGTTTATTCATCACTCAAAGGAGAACTTTATCCATACATCTATTAATGGAAACCAAGGTAAGGGGGTATTAAACTCCCTTATTAATTAATTAAATAAAATTATTTATTTATTTAATTACCACATTCACCTACAATCACCTTCCACTGAAATCCCGATGACGAGTAACTTTATGTCATGCCTAGGGTAAACCACACATTTTAAAAACAACCATATTCTCAAATTTATGATCCAAGACTCTATTTGGGAGACATTTTATTATCACTGAAAAATTGTGTGAATAAGATATAATATATTAAATATTTTTAATATCATTGCACCAAGGTTCTCTGAGTTTTGGAATTCCACATGTTCTCCATTCCCAACTCTGGAAATATTCCAAAAAATATGACAAATTATTAAATTTTAAAAAATGGTCATTAAAATATCCCCACCTTAGGTATTTTCATCTTGAAAAGAGAGAAGCCTAATCACAAGAGAAGATACCAAGCTCTCAACTGGGTTTCCCACTCCTAGGAGCTCTTATGAAGGTTCTTGTGTTGTCAAAAAACACGAATCTAAGGAAAACAATTTCCCACAAAGGTTCTTCTCTATCCAAGCCTCAAATTTCACCAGGAAAATTGAAAAGAAAACTCCACTCTCAACGTTCTTCTCATCCTAGTCGAGATCACGTAATGAGTCGTGCACACAGGTCCTCATCTTCAACACATGGAAAACATCAAGAACCCGATTTCACTGAAATCAGGAGGTAATGTAGTATAAAACCTTGCCAAAACAGAATAATTACTAGGAAATTGGACTAAAACCCTGAAGATAGTCTATTATCCCAACCAAATATTCATAAACTCAATGAGATAAGATCTCTCAAATCACAAGCTATCCTTGTCTAACTCCAAAGTACACCATTGTAAATCCTAAAAGTAATCATGTTGTCTCTTGGATGTACTAATGCACCATTGTGTGGACTATAAACTCTATAACCATCACTATAACCAACTCTATACCCACAAGAACTGCCTCCCACCAGATCCAATCAGTACAATGGTAGCCCAGAAAGTCTCCCATAAACATTCCTAAATGGAACTAATTTGATATTGGAGCGTGATACATGAAATCCAAAAAAGGTAAGAGATCATCCCAGCTATGACCCAAATCTAACAAGAAATCATGAAGCATGTTCTTTAGAACCTAAATGGTCCACTTTACATGGTCATCAAACTAGAGTAGAAAAACTATGATCAATCACAATTGTGTCCTAAATCCTCCCACATCCTCTCTATAATAATGATTTGAAGTAAGATTCATAGTCTAAAATGATCATTGAGGGAATTATATTAATATGGAATACCTCCTATATGAAATCATACCAAATTCTATATTAAGATATGATCTTATATGGTTAAGAAGTGGGCCAACTCATTGAGTTAGTCGATGATCACTTAGGTAGTGTTGTGACCTCATACTAATCATGGAAGCTCCATCATGAAAACTAAAATCACCAACCCACTTCCACTACCATATGGACACTTTAGTATCCACCTACTAATGGGTGATACATTAAGAGCTATAATTAGAAACAAGATACAAAATAATTGGCCACCAACCTAATGAAAAATGATATTTGTACAACCACCCCTCACCTGGGTGTACTAGTAAGGGAAAGAAACCTCCTAAACACCCTATCTCATTGTGTGATTGGTGTCATTATCCATCTTTGGAAGTATGAAATACTCTCTACCTTAAGAAAATTCATTGAGAACATGTATAGTAGATATCTAGTCACGTGATACCTCATAAACAATATATTCAAGTTTTTCCTCTCTACCTCATTAAAGAAGAGGAGGGGTAACAAATATTTACTAGAGATATGTGGAACCATCCTCACCCTCAATGGTCAAATTATAAGAGGTTAACTACTATATTAACTTGCTCAAAATAGTGTATGAAAACTTTTCTATAAGAACCTGCTTCCACAGACACACTCTTGGGTGGATCTTAGGCTAGAACTACCTCAACCATTACTAGGCCCACTATCACTCCAATTCCTGGGAAGACATAACCCAATAATTAGACCTCATGAATCCATAGCTATCTCCATAAGATATTTCCATAAGGCTGGTGATTTTGAAGTATATCTAGAACCATCCTCCAGTGTCTCGTATGCTCCATATCTAATAATAAGTACATAAGGGTGCCAAAAAATAAGTCTACAACCAAATAATCCAAGAAGGGTTAAAGATCCATTTATTAAGTCTCATAAACACTTCTAGGGAATCCAAAATTCTAAAAGGTATCACCATAATATAAAAGAAACTATAGTGGATTTAGGAATGCACCTTTGAAACAAACTCTCCTCGAACTTAGAGCTAGTGATAACATTCCCAGAGGTTAACTTCAAGAACTAATTTGCCCCAAACGCCGGTCGAATAAGTCATCAATTCTTGAGGGTGGATAATACTACCTAAAATTCACTTGTTTTAAGTGACTTAAATCCACACATAACCCTAACCTCTCATCCAAATCCTAGGTGAATAACATAGGGATATCCAGGTGATAAAACTAGGACTTAAAATACATCTTTATACAAGACCTCCAACTACACCCTTAGCTCACAAAGATTAGCAAGATCCATATGAAATGCTAGTGTAGATATTGGGGTATTCCTTGGTTTCAAGTCTATATAATTTTAACTCTAGATGGGGAGGTAAACCTGGAACACCCTTAATAAATACATCCTAATACCTCTCCAACCTCACAAGAACTTAAAGATCATAACATTCAATTCTCTAAGGGTCATACTAACCAACCAATAAAATCAGTTGTATCATCCTACACATGAGATCAGGCTACTATGCCAAAGATTTCTTCTCAAAAAAGAAGGAAAATTACATACCACTACATTAGGTACACTAAAACATAATTGGTAGTAGTCATATGAGTAAGGATAATAATAAGATAGTCCATGCTGATGAAAACATCATAGGGTCTCAATTCCAACTATGTAAATATTCACCATAAGGATCTATCTCCTCTCAAATTCACATCACACTATTAAAATATGTTTGGGATCGTTGATCCTCCTCTGTAGGATCCTCAAACTCAATGGTCGAGTAAAAATCTCCTTTGGAGTCACTAGGTCTCAGAAAAGGGATTCATTATGGGACAAGGCTTATGTTTATGTACTAAAACTATGATGAGGGAAGAGGAGATAGAGAATATACCTCAAAACACACCTGAATCATCTGGGTCATAATCCACCACCTCTAAAGGCCATCAATACCTATTTTCAACTATTCTACATAGCCAAATCTAATCCCAAAATCTTATCACATTAAAATGACCTCAATAAAACAAGTTATTAGAACTCATCCACCACACATCAACACTATCCACATTGGGTGTCACTGACTCACCCACACAGTTTTGGATTGTGTCACAATAACCTGTATTAGTGGGAAAAGTGACCCTCTTAATTACATGTAAAAAATTAATGTCAAACATCACCAATATAGGGATTCAATGATTACCCACATCATTCTAGAGAATCCTCACTTCTAGAATCACCATAAAGAGGGGTCTTATCCAAGTAGGACGCTTGCACCACGACTCACACCAGTCTACCACCTGAGAAAGGGGTATGGTTCACCATGAACCCTGGGTGATCTCAACATTTGGAAACTGAAATGCATAATCAACATATGTGAATAATCTTCTGGTACCATTGAAAACAACCATTGTTCCAAAAATAATATTGTTTGCAAGTGAAACCATCCGATCAGTCAGGTTTCGAACACTGGAAAACATGAACCAGTACCATGATCCAATCCTCCACTACCTGAGAGTTTGGATCACCATGAAACATTAGTGGTATATGTTTCTAGAACTCATAAAACACACTAATCATTCATATATCATTATCTTTTTTAGATGTAGCCATAAACTACTCAACATGTGGATGATCACCCGCTTGGACCACTGGAGGTGGGTCCAAGCACTGTTCATAGGGGTAACACTACTATGTTCCCACCTAAAGGAAAACCCCTAATAAATCATGATCAACCTATGAACATACTCAACTGATACTACTAGTGAAACCTAGTACTCAATGGGTAGCAGAAAGACTTGAAAACCACCCAGAGGTGCTACTTCCCACGCAGAGACCCCTGCACTGAAGTGTCATCACTATGAGGATCATCACCACAAACCAGCTACATAATTCTAGATGGTTGTCCACATTGAGGAATATGATGATGAAAAAGACCCACCATGGTCAAATAGTATATCCAATGAGATGACTTAATAAGTACATAGGAACAATAACCAATTCCTATATTATGCATGTACCAAAGTATTCCCTGTAACTGGTTCCCACATGTATTAAGTTAACAAAAACTATTTCAGAGTCGATTAGAATGGATACATTAGACACCACACCAACACCGTAGTCCCTATCCTGAAAGTAAAATTGGAGATACTTTAACTCTATTTCCCTATTTTCAAAACCAAACCTCATAGCTACAAAAAACTCCATTCTCTAGTCATAAAGACAACCACTCTAATACAACTCTTCCATGAACCAATCCATTGGGGTCAGATTAGCTGGTGGTAAGCATAGTGTGGCCATCCAAATCACACCTCCAATAGAATAGGGTTTGGAGAATAGCACCGAGTATAAATATTGGACACATGGGAGGAATTATCCTAAAGTACCTATATACACTCACACTCATCCATATCCATACAAAAATGTAGAGAAAAAAGAAATGTTGAACATCTAGAGTGTAAAAATTGAATACCAAAACCTCTAGGAAAGCATTAGAGTACAATAGTGTACTTTAATTTATAAAGGGAAAAATAAAATCCCACTATAACTGATAAAATAATCAAACTTTCTAAGTAGGAGTGGACTGTTATCAAATGAAATACTTGGTACACACCATGGCATTTCTAGCTCACTATGCTCCACCTTCTCTTGGTCCTCCTAGGGATCCATCAATGGGCTTATCATATGCATAAGAAATAACATGCGCGGGAAGAGCCAATGTAGGGATGAGTATAAAAATAAATAGTAGGCACCCAAAAAACCCAAAAAGATAAGGTATAAACTAAAAGTCATCAGTCTGATCAACCCATAAGCAAGAGGGTATAAAAATACCAAGTAGGAGAGAAAGGGAATTATCCATCTCCAAATCTCATCTATGAATGATGAGTCAACTCAATATCAACAAATTATATTGATTAAGATATGTCTCATACTAACTAGATAAAAACCCATATATAATCAAGATGGATACCAAGTCTCAAAGAGGTCTCAACCACAATGTTAGCCGTATTTTTCTACTTGGGGATCAAGATTATGCTCATCTGAGGGGAACTCACTCCATGGCCATTTACATCCCTAATGGAACTCGTTCGAGATATATATCTCATAGAGCATCACTACACTGATGGTTTCTATCCAAGAGGTCATTCTCATTGGTATTTCATTGTGAGAGACACAAAGGAACTTAGGGTATTTTGATACTCAGTTAGGGGATCACACCCATAGCTTATGGGAGGAAAAAAGAACCCTGTTAGAACTTAGAAGATCTAAATACATAGACAGTGGATCACACCCAGGACTATCGGGGGATACTACAAACCCAAACTGGAACTCTGGGGATCTCAACACTTAGATAGGGGATCACACACAGGATCAATAGGAGGCACCAAAAATCCAATCTAAATCTAAAAAATATCATGATAAAAAGATATTGTATCATACCTAGGACCATTGGGGGACACCTAAAACCCAATATGGAATAACCCTCTAAGCATGAGATCAATGCCCATGTACATTGGTTACATCAATTCCTCAAACCCCACATAGAGAAAATGATATAATAGAGGATCCCACCATAGGCCTCTTGGAAAGATTTTACATAATTTATCTGAACCCATCCTATAGAGGGGATCAAAATCCTATACTTAGGATATAATTTCCCACTATAACCTTATAGATATGGACCAAGGAAACACACCTAACTGATACTGGTTTACTTGTCATTAAAAGAATCATCCCACTAGAACCACCTTGCATCTCGTATTTGATGTATAAATGGAGGCCACCATTTTTCTCTACATAAAAAAACACATAGGATATGATAATCACATCCTAAATTTACTTAACCATGATCCAGGAGAAATCACCATTAAGAATGGAGTCTGACAACGCATCCTGTCCTCGGTTCATCTGTCACCCAAGGGAGAACTCTCACTATCCCTCCAGGCATGGAAACCAAGGGAAGGGGGTATTAAACCCCCCTTATTGTTTAATTAAATAAAATTAATTATTTAATTAATTACCACATTCACCTATGATCTCCTTCCACTGAATTCCTGATGCTGACCAATATTATATCGTGCCTAGGGTAAACCCCACATTCTAGAAACAACTGTGGTATCATATTTTTGATTTTAGTCTCTGTTAGGGAGATATTATATTATCACTAAAAAATTATGTGTACGGGATATAATATATTGAATATTTTTAATATCACCACACTAAGGTTCTATGAGACTCATAATTTTGCACCATCTTTATCCCCAACTCTGAAATATTGATAAAAATATTCCAATGTCATACACAAAAAATAGGTTCATTACAAGGATTATACTTTTTCATAAACCTACACATCAAGATTAGGTCTCCCTTGACCATGAAACATGAACTTACTTGTACCATGAATGGGAAACTAGATTCCACTGATCTCCATAGCTATAGAACTTCCAATGTGATAATCTGTGACCTTCCTTTTCTCGGGAGATCAGTGCTTACTGTTAACCCCTACACAAGGCTAGGGGTTTCTTTCAGCGCTACACGTGGTCTACCCCATGTGAACTGTATTAATTATATATATATATATATAAATGAATAAACATTCCTTAAATGACTATTAAATAGTGATTTATAAATATGAAATCATTTAATGTTAAAAATACATTAAAAATGTTTTTATTGCATTACACGTACTTATATTAAAATTTAAATTTATAAATTCTAGAAATTAAATAAATTAAAACGGATTTAATATTTTAAATCATAATTTAAAAATTATGTAATAATTTTAATTTCATTTTTATACATAAAAATAAGTTATTGAGGTAAATGTTAGTTACCATGGTAAATGTAAAAGAGTTGTTTTTTTAAAGAAATGTATTTTTGTATGTGTAATCTATTTTTATCTTAGTAATTTAAGTTGATAAATTTTAAAGGATTATTTTAATAAAAAATTTTAATTTATAAAAAAATATATTATCACTCATTTAATTAGTAATTTTTATGAAATAAGGTTAAGAACATTTAAAGTTTTAAAAGTGATTTTTTAATATAAATGGGTTTTCATTATATTTTATGTTTTCATTTAAAAGATAAATTTTAAAATTTTAAAATTTGAATTTGATATAATGAAATTAATTTATAAATTCATAATTTAAAATTATCTTAGATTTATTTTTTGTGTTTTTTATAAAAAAATTTATTTTTAGGTGAATATAAAAAAAATACATTTTTTAATAAATACCGTAGCTTTTATGACAAAATCATGATATAATCATGAATTAATAAATTTATGAAACCTTTTTATCATAAAAATATGTTTTTAAGGAGTAAAATAAATCATTTAAAATAAATATTTGAATTTATAAACCTATTTTTCAAAATTTTGGAACATAAATTATATTTTATTCTTATATAAAACTATTTTTGATTATTTACCTTTAATTAAGTTGTTACATGATTCCATTTATTTTTTTATTTTTTTGAATATTAAGTAAACATAAAATATTTAATAATAATCTAATAAATTTTATTGTAATAAATCCCATTCATTCTTTTTCCTAAGTAAAAAAATAATGAATACTTTATTAAAAAATGCCACCCTTTATCACTTATAAAAGCACCCATACACCACCCATTTCAAACCACAACTAAAATGATAATTTCTCCATATAATATATCATATTTTATTACTTAATAATAATAAAGAAAGTTTTTTACCTTCTATACCCATGGGGATTCCCTAATTCCTTCAAATCCAAGAAGGCTTCCCAGTGAAGATAAAATTTATTCTTTGTAAGTAATGACTTATTATCCATTATTTTCATTTATATTATTATTATACATATTAAAAATTATGATTTATCATATTAATAATATAGAAATTATATCATTAATCGTTTGGAATAATTATATTTTAGTAAAACTAGTACATAATATTACTTATCCATTGATTATAACATGTTCTTGTTTGGGTCGGTTTGACCATCTTCATGGGCACTGATAATTTTCTTTGACATGTATGGTTATGAAAACTTTATTACTGGTAATATATGATATTAATATGTAAATAATGTTGTTTTTTGGTTATATAATTGTAATATAAATATTTTACTCATAATTAATATGCCACATTTTGTTTGCTAAAAATTATTGAAGCAAATCTGTTATGAGTTTTGTCTTTAAGAATGATACCTGAAACACCCATAGAATGAACCTAGAGATTCATAAATAATTATGGTACTTATATTATAGTACCTTTAATATTATATACATGATGAAATCATAAACATGTAATGAAGATCAGAAATGTTATATCAAAATAGACAGGGGATGTTTGAAACTACCAACAACCTATAATCAATATAAACTAAAAATAAGTAATAATTATGTTAAAAATGAATATAAATGACTAATAAAAAAGGTAATATACATGAATAAGGTTATTAAATATATGTTTAATGAGTCTATTATTACTATACAAGATGTTAAAGTATGTATGAAGAAGGAGTAACCCAAGGTAAGATATTCTTTATCTCAATTTTAATTCCTTGAGATACATTTCATATTGTGCACCATGTTTTATTTTATATTGTGTAATTAATAAACTATTGTATTCATTTTTAATGAAAATATTTTATTTAATTAGATTTTAAATTCTATAACATGACATGAATTTTTTATTCTTTCTAATCTTATAATAAATATTTCATAATGGTTTTTCATTTCAAATTCCCTTCTTTGAGACATGCTTTGTATTTGTTGGATCTAGGTGCATTGGAAACACATTTTAGGGATGATGAACTTATTTTTTTATCATTATTTATCAATAATATTAGATATACATAATTCTATAAATCATACCCAATGTAATTAAATCAAATATTAATTGACATGAATGCTATAATCATAATAAGGGGATCATCACATACAATTTATAATTAATTTATAGATAGATCTAAAATTACCTGAATTTGTAATTATTTATTAAATAATAATATGGTTGATTTGATATTTTTATACTGTAATTTCATTGTAGGATCTAGGGGAATAATGCCTCTAGTATTTATCCACACATGTACCATAATCTCTAAACGTTGTTGTAGAATCTTCAGATGCTAGCACATTTTATTTTGATCGCTTGCTTTGTTTGTGGTTGATTGAAGCAGAATTATCTTTGAAGATAAATATTTCTTGGTAATATCTCAATGTATTGAAATAGTAGCAAGAGAGAAAAAATATTTATCTCTATAAATCTCTTTATGGATTAAGATATATTCTCTCTATCCATTGTGCACAATGAGTTTGAATATGGGAAGTGATATAGTTAGATATTTATTATGGTGAGTTTAGAGTTATAAATTTTCACATAGGCTCCTTTCCAATTATACAATTATTAGTTAACTTATGTCTAATAATAATAATATAAATATTATTATTATTCCCTTTACATGTGAATCACTTATGAATATATAAATAAATACCATTTATATCATTTCCAACCAGACCTTTAAACTCAGTCCATTTATCTTCATCAGTATTTATCAAACCGTGAATAATAACTATTTATTTAATAAATAAATATCAATTTATTATACTTCGATAAATATAGTAAATATTTTATTTTAAAAACCTTGCAAATAAATATTTATTTTTATCATTTAAATTAATTATTCTTTTTAATAACTTGTGATTAAATATTGGTGATCAACCAAACTCGAATACATATTAAACCAAAAAACTAGAATAATATTTATTCTAAATTGTTAAATTCAATCATCCAATTTAACTAAGATTCCATATACACTTAGTGTGTGACCCTCTAAGACTCTTTCTTAGTGACAATAAGAGAATATTCCTAAATTATAAGGTTATTATCTATAAAAACACCAAGGAACCCATAGATAAATAAGTTAATATCGCAATGATATAAAAGATCCTAAAAATTATTATAGTGTAATATAATCTATTTATAGTGATATATCCAATCAATAAGGTTTTATACTAGTGTCATCCATCTATTTTATTGATGTATCTTTCTTTGAATTTCTAGAAATGAACATTCCCATATAACACTATGTCCATAGATTTATCCAGGTAGTTCTATTCCCATCAAAGGGTATGAGATATAAAATTTCATTAAATGAAATAAGAGATAAATATTTTCTCACATTATCCATTAATTCCATATCACACATGAAATACCCAACATATTCTACTTCATTGTGAGTATATTTAATCACATTTTTTATCAATAAATCAAACCACATGACTTATGATATTCATTAATGATAATTTTAAAATCTAAGGATCAATACACACATCCTTATATACGAACATATAAGGACACATATAAATTTATATTTACAATTGGAAAATATCATTATCATATTCTAATTCTCTAGATATTACCAATGGTGAGAACTATGATAAATGTACTCAAATTTCTATGCTCTTCCACCCTTGATAGCCTATATCATTTCTGTCTCATCAAATGCTATCATTTGTCATTAGAAAATATATTCAAGAATAATATCATGACACTTCTAGGTTTACATCATAGCATGGAACTACAATAAAATTTCAATATGAAAAATATTCTTAGAAAATTATCACATATTATGTCATTCATAATAACAAACATTATGTGATAACTTGTTTATACATATTCAAGATAATGAATATTTGTAATCAACAAATAATTAGAAGTTGGTTCTAGGGAACCAACTCCAAAAAAATTCTACTTGAACTATAGACAATTTTTTATAACCTTTAGTACACTATATATTTCATGATACTCATTCCTCTTATAATATAGATACTTAATTAAGGTGTTATAAAACATTTTACTCTATGGATACTCTATTCAACGGAACATCACTTCATTAAGATAAATACATCTAGAGATGAAATTTTTTAAGTATATGATTTATTATTTGATGTAACTATGGACCTTTATAGAGGGCCACTACTGCAGTGTTATCACAGTAAATTATGTCAGGGTCTTGATTGTTAAGAACCACATCAAGATCTTGGATAAAGTTTTTAATCCAAACCACTTTTTTAGCTACATTTGAAGCAAAAAAATATACACAGAATCTGCAGTAGAATTAGAAGAAACTAGATTCTTTAAACTTTTCTAGCTCATAGATCCTATTTTGAGACTAAAGTCATGTCCTAACTATGAATTCAAATCATACTGATCTATATAAAATATATAATATGTATAACCCCTAACAACTAGGTCATCATCTCCTCTATATACCTGGAACATATCCTTAGTTCACCTCAGATACATAAGGATAATTTTAACAACATTCTAATGTTGTTCACATTGATCAATTTGATATATACCAACCATGATTAAATCATGGTAATCATAAATCATCATACATAACATGGTATACATGATAAATACTATTGTAGAATTATATAAGATCTTACTCATTCTCTCTCTTTCCTTCCGTGTCTAAGGACACATCTTCTTGGAAAGATGTATACCATGTAACATTGAAACCAATCCCCTATTGGATCGTTCCATACTGAACCTCTTAAAAATTTGGTTAATGTATATACTTTGACTTAATTTAATCAGCCTATTTTATCAATCACATGTGATATTTATTCCAAGTATGTAGTCCGTTTCACCTAAGTTATTCATGGAGAAGAACTTTCTCAACCATTCCTTAACCTCTTGTATATATTCTATCTCATTTACAATTAAAAATATTTCATCAACATATAATAATATGAAAATTAATTTACTCCTATTGAACCACTTATAAACACATGGCTCACAATTTTTCTTAATGAAACCAAATTATTTTATAGTTTCATCAAACCAAATGTTACATAATCTAGATTATTTCTTTAATCCATAAGTGAATCTATACAACTTGCATACCTTTTTGGAATTTATTGGAGTCACAAATCATTATGGTTTGTATCATATACACATATTCATAAATATTACCATTAAGTAAAGTAGTTTTAATATCTATATTTTAAATCTCACAGTCATGGAAAGCTACTAAAGAAATATTTTTTTATGGATTTAAACAAGGTGATTGGAGAAAAGGTCTCATCATAGTACATGAACTAGTTTTTTATAAACCCTTTATATAACAACCGTGATTTATAGGTACTATATAACCTTCCATGTCCATATTTATCTTGAATATAAATATTCATCCAAAGGGTTTTATATCTACTGGAGGATTGACTAAAACCCACACACAATTTTGGTACATGAAATATATATATTAATTAATGGATTCTTTCCCTTTTGTATATTATGAACACTATATTGAATCCTTGTAGGATATAAGATCATTATTGTCAAAAAATAATGAGTCATAATATTATGTTAATGGAAAACCATATCTTTCCGGTTCTCTAACCTCTATGGTAATACTATACAATACTAGTGTTTCAGGAACCATGTCTCCCAAAATTTATAGTGGATTCTATTTCCATACCAACTCTTATTTATATTGAGCATAAAATTCCTAGAAGTTGATCTTACTCCCACTATCCTTCTTAAATATGTGTTCCCTCTCAAGGAATATAGCTTGTTGAGAAACTATAACCTTTTTATATGAGAGATAATATAGTTAATATCCCCTTGTTTTGTTAAGATAACCTATAAAGATAAACTTCATAACTTTGGGTTACAATTTGTTTCATGATTCATCCTTAACAACCACCTCACACCCCCCATGCATGAATATGTGACAAAACAAGTTTCTTTTCACTCCATAACTCAAAGGGAATACTATTTTCCACTTAATTTGGCACTAATTTTAGTATGTATGCTTCCATGTGTAATACATATTCCCAAAAGTATAATGAAATTATTGTGTGACTCATTATAAACCTTAACATGTACAAAAAGGTATGGTTCATCCTTTCATAAACACCATTCCAATGTAGCATATAAGGATGAGTACATTGATATAAAATCCCATACTTATATAAGAAGATGATAAAATATTTGTTAAGATATTCAACACTTTGATCTAATTGAATTTTATTTATCTTCTTACTAAGATGATTCTAAAATTCATTATTGATCTCTTCGAACTTCTTAGTGGATTTAGACTTATACCTCATCAAGTAGATGTAACTGAACCTACTAGATTCACAAGTAAAAGTAATAAAATATGAGAATCCACCTCTAAAATCCACTTAAAAATGTTCATACACATTAGTGTGTACCAATTATAGAATCTATATGACCCTTTCACCTTCACAACAAATGGTGATTTGGACATCTTTTCTTGTAAACAAGCATGAAATATTTCTAGTAGTTTAAGATCAAAAGAGTATAAGTAATATTCTTGATATAGATTCATCAAATACTTCTTGTTTAAATAACCAAGATGGCGATGACACAATTGGTTGTGAAATGAGTAGTGTGAATTTTATTATTTATCAATTTACAATATTTGGTTTTTTTTAATTTAATATATAAAGACCATTATTCAACTACACCATACCATAACATATGATATATTTATAAAATTAGAAAAAATTATTTCAAAAACAAAAAATAAATCCATCCATGTCTAAAAAATAAACATAGACGACATCCTTAATAACACTTGGTACATAATAATAATTCTTTCAGACTAAAATAATTCCTATCATAAATGTGAGGTGGTAGTCTCCAATGTCTAAAGCATCCAAACTTGCCCCATTGGAATCCCATAGACCCACTTCGTATATAGAAACCTTCCAAAATCTACTTAGTTTATATATTTGGATAAAAATGTAAAAATCACATGCAATATCTAATATCAAAAGTATAGATATGGAAATATTACATTTGATAATGAATTCGCCTAAATATTCCCCTTGATTCTTTGATTGGGTATAGTTCCTCTTCTAGTGGACTTATTTTCCACAATAAAAACACATTGCATTATTCCCCTTTACTTGTCACTAGTTATTATTCCTCTTGGAAGGATGGTTACTAGACCAACTAAGTTAAATATCAAAAGAGGGGGAGGGGAGGGGTGAATCAGGGTATGATTGATTAAAATAATTTCCCATTCGAATCTTGTTTCTTCATTAAAAAAAACACTTCTCTGTCTCCTTCCCATATAAATGTATGAGAAGAAATAAAAGCATTCACGAGACACAAAAGAATTTACTTGGTTCACCTTTACTAAGACATGTCCTAGGAGAATACAAAGGCAATGTGACAATGTACCAAGTACACTAAAGTGAACTACTGCTACAAAGTTTGGAGCAGACTCAATGTCCCTACTATTCACAATTTGGAAGCTCGCTACTCTCTCAACTAATGTGTTCTCACTAATCCTTTAGAAGATTATTATTTTGATCACTTTAATAAATATTGTTTACACCTAATTTGGTGAATCATGGAGCTCTAATTTCATACACATGATGAATAAAAATTTACCATATAATTACTAGGACATCCCTTCTGGTTCAAACAAGATTAACTTTCAAGAAACCCATTTCTCAACTTTCACAAAACTAACCAATTATTTCTGGAAATTTTCAAACCTTCATGAAACTTTTCCTTTCATGAAACTCACAATCTTTCATAAAAATTCTAATTCTTTTCAACAACTATTTTTTTTCAAAAAACTTTCTCTTTAATGAAACATCTGTACTTCAAAAAACTAATATTCTTATGAATCCTTCATGCAAGGAAATATTTCATGAAATTACTTCACGAATTCAGAGCCTTTGGATTTTTATTAATGCTTCCTTTTTTAAAATGAGGGATATAGATTCATATTTATAGATGTATCCTCCTCTCTGCAAAAGTTTCAAGCATGCCACCTTCTTTTTATGAAACTATTTATTATTGTTCAAGAAACTAAATTTCTTCATGAAACTTCGGGTAAATTTTTCATTTGAGAAAAATCTCATAATAACATAACTTACCATATTTCCTTTGTGCATCAATAATATTTTATGAAAACAATTTGTTCGTTAAAATTCTTTTAATTGTGTAACTTAATGTCTTTCCTTTGTTCCTCTTCCATCTTTCCCAAAACATTCATTTTTGAATCTCAAAACCTTCATGACACAAAAAATTATCAAAACACAAAAATTTCATAAATTCCATGCCTTATACATATTTTTATGAGGCAGCCTTGGAAATAAAACTTTCATGATACTTGATCCATCCTTAAAAATTTAAAGCATAGAAAATTAGAAAACACTGGGAAACAGAGCCACATTGTACATGTGATTTTATATACCATTTATAAAGATTTCATACCTCTTTATTGAATATTTTTCAATATAATTGGTCAGCAATCACACTGGAACTCCACAAATAACCTTTTCCACATACTTTGTCAACAACCACAATCAAACCAAAAATTCTTCAAACTTACCTTGAGGGATTTTCCCCAAAAATCCCCCCATTTGTGTTTGTTGACAACTCTTCACCATTTGATAACAATTTAAATATTATTTCATATTCTAACAAAATCCTCTTCTTATGATTCCATATAGCGATCAAAGATTTACTCAACATACACTATAATCCCACATGATCCATGCTCATCATGAGAAATAAGAGTATCATGCAAAGTTTATCAATGAATCACTTTATTCCCAAAATATTAAACTTCTTTCATAACCCCCCCCCCTCTATTGTGAAATATAAACTTAAATCGAACATATTTAGAATCCTCTAATTTAAAACTCCCCTACTTCACTACTCCCCTATCATTTTCTCTCCTATCTTGATTAATAAATTTTCTCAACCTTTCTCAATGAACCCAAATGTCACTCATTTATTAATAAAACATTTTAAAGAACACATATTACTACATAATGGAAAACACACCATACCTAAAGTAGAGGGGGTAACATGTTCACTCTTGTTATGGGGAGTCAACTAAACTCCAAGAGCCAATTTATGTCTTTAAAACTCTTCTTTAGGTAAGGAATTCATTAGAATATCTGTAAAATATAGTTCTGTAGGCACATACTTCATCTTCACAAGCCCACGATTTAACTTCTCCTTGATAAAATGATACTTGATTTAAATATTCTTCATAAATGAGTGATAGCCTATATTTTTTTAATATTTTTTTCACTTGAATTATCACAATAGATTCTGATCAAATATTTCACTTAAATTTCCATATATTCAAGCTAATGTTTCATCCATAATAACTGCATGAAAGCTTTAGTTACCACAATATATTTATATTTTTCAGTGTTCAATGAAATTTAATCATGTTTCTTATTTATCTAAACATACACAATCCACGAAGATATAATGCACCACATGATGTTGATTTTAAATCATCAATTAAACCGGCCCAATCTGTATTTGTATAGCCCAATAAATTTTGCTATGATTTTTTATTTTACAAAAAACCAAAATAAACCATTCCCTTGATATAACAAAGTATTATTTTTTTACTATGAGTAAGTGGATTTATTTGGGGTTTATTTTATACCCCATTGCTTAGAATGCAGTAAAAACAATATCAGGTCATGTTACTGTTAAGTATAATATAATACCAATGATTTTCCTATATTTTGTGACATTAACCACTTTTCCTTCATCATCTCATGAGAGTTTCATCTAGGTATCCACCAAAGTTTTCATTTCATTATAATTATCTATTAAAAATATTCTTAAAACCTCCTTGAAATATTTGTATTGAGAAATGAATGTTCCATTTCTTCCTTGCATCACCTATAAACTAAAGAAAAAAAATAGTTCACCAATCATTGACATTTCAAACTCACTTTTCATGAATTATGAAAAATTTTATAATTATTATTCAAATTATCCACCAAATATTATGACATCGACATACACTAAAACCATAAAATTTTGATTACTTTCATTGTTGATATAGATATTGTATTCAACTCCACCATGATAAAAATCGATCTTCTTCAAAAACTAATCAAGTCCTAAATACCATGCTCTTGGTTCTTGCTTGAAACCAGATAACACATTCATTTTATAATAAAATTGGTTCTCATTCACATGGACAATAAAACTAGTTGTCTATTTAATGTAAACTTTTTCTTCCATAACCCTATTAAAAAATTTAGACGTAACGTCAATCTCAAAAACTTTGAACATTCATTTCAATATAATGGGTAAGAATAGGTGAATGGTTTTCAGCCTTGAAACAAGTCAAAATGTCTCATTAACATAAATTACCTTGATCTAGGAGTATCCCTTGCACACTAGTTCATTTTTTGTTTCAAATTACCAATCTATCTTTATTTAGTTTGTTTTTTAAGACCCATTTGACCTTGATAACATTCTTATCTACCGATATCAAAACAATATTGTGTGTTTGGTTATGTTTTATTTGTTTAATATCTTCATTAATATGCTAAACTCAATTTTAACCTCCAGTTTATTCTTTAAAAAACTTTGGTTCTACCTAAGATAGAAAGGATTCTGACTGTAAATAATTCATTCTCTATGTTTGAATCGGTGCTACCTGGTCACCATTGATGTTTTTCCTATCAATTTTAGCTCAAATATTTAGCTTCTATTTAGATATAGATTTTACTTCCACCTTATCATCACCAGTATCTTCTTCTGAATCAGTATTTCCACTTATACTCTCTCTGATTTTCTTACCCACTCATCACTATCATTAGGGAATTTTTCAATGTGTTGTTGAAGATTCTATTCATTCTCTACTACAATGAAATCATTTATTTCAATAACTTTTCCCAATATATTACTGAATAATTTATATGATTTCATTTTTATTGAGTACCCAAGGAATATCCCCATATCTTCATGAGACTCACACTTGATGTGTTTCTCTTTATTGAGAATAAAACACTTACTTCCAAATATTTGAAAGTATTTCAATTTTAGATTCTTTCTATACCACAACTCATACATAAAATTTTCTTATTTAGGATATAATAAATCCATATTATATATGTAGACCGATGTAAATATTTATTCCTTCCATAATTTCTATGGTAGGTCCTTTTCAATAAAAATTATTCTATCCATTTTACTTATAATATGTTTTCTCCTCTCAATCACTCCATTTTGTTGAGGAGTTCCCACTACCAAAACTTGGTGCCTTATCCCATGTTTCTCAAGATAATACCCCACTTGGATGTTATTGAATTTCGTATCATTATCAGTTTGAAACTTCATAATCTTCTATCCAAACATCCTTTCAACTTCCCATAGATTTTTTATGAAACTGAACATGTAAAACTTGTAGGAAATGAAAAATATCTATCCTATACTGCTAGAATCATCAATAAAAAGAACATAATACCTCTTCATATCAATGGATCGTAGAGAGATAGGGCCACACACATCTTCATGAACTAATTCGAGCACTCTAGTTGAATTTTTTTCTTTTTCCTTGTATGTATTTATAATAATATTACCTTTTTGAAAAACATCAAACATGTGAGTACGATCACATGATATATTAGGGAGATCACATGCTACATCAAATTTGACCAGATCTTCCAGTAATGGTTAACATAGATGGACAAGATATTTATTTCACAAACCATTTTATTTATCTTTGGATAGAAAGAATATATCCTCTTCTCCACTCACAAGGTAGAGATTACCCTTCATACACTTTCTATAAGGTTTCATAATTTCTAGGTATGTCCCTTTATGATTTTTTTGTTTGATCCTTGTTGGATGAGTCCTGTTCAGACACAAAGATCCTTTTTTGGGGGAAATGACCTAAATTTTGGGGATATATGTTGTTTGAATTAGTTGAGTCTAGGTATAAATGTGTTAAATAGGTTTATGAGGGTTTTCCATGATTTGGAATGATTTTAAGGTGGTTTGGGTCCTTTTTGGAATATGGACAAAAAGCTATCTATATGGGATTTACACATTGTGTAAAGGTATTACACGATGTGTAACGTCTTCCAAACACATGTCATGAAACCAATAAAGGGAATGAATTACTTACATGCCATATACTATTATCACACCATGTAAAATTCAATAAATTTTAAAATTAATCCATGATAATAGGTTTTTTAATCCCTATAAAAATAAATACAATGTGTGTAAATAAATTACACACCATGTAATTTCTCAAGAAGAAATTTTAAAGGGTGTTGTGTGGCTAATTTTTTATTCACCTCATGTGCATCCCTCTTCTCTCAACCTTATGGAATTTTCCAAGAAATTATGGAATGAAATCCTCCCTTATGAATGTCTAATTTGAGAAATTAAATCCCTAGTAATTCATTATGTTCAGGTTTTCCCTTATCTTCATTTGTTCTCTAGCCATTGTAGTGTAATATCTTGATTGCGGTTATTGTTGGTTTTGATCTTGATCGATTATGGTCTAAGATCCTTCTTGTGATCATCTATGCCTTTGTTATTATTGGAGAATCCTGGTGGAAGCATTGGTTGATCATAAATTAAAGGTAGGGGGTCTAAACCTTAACCCTATGATCCGTTAAATTGAAAAGTATGTGTAATATTTAAATATCGCCAATATAACATGTGCCTGAATTAATTAAATTATGAATCAGATTATACCTTGGAGTCCTTTTGGATCTAATTGATATTGACATGGATTATGTATACCATTTGGGCGATCGAACCCTTGATTATAAATGAATTGATAACTAGATTAAATTTTGTGTATCATGACATGATATTAGGTGATTTCTTGATATATATTCACCATGGATTGGCTTGATTATTGAAATGATTAATTGAAAAATAAATAGTAATTTTCATAATTAACCATTGAGCCTTATGATATGATACTGTGATATCCTTGCTTTTGTGACATGTGTTGTGAATTCTATGTTATAATGCTTATATAGGTAATTGGACTAGTTTTATTGTGAAATGTTTATATAGGGAATTGGCCTAGTTTATATCAAGAAATTATTATATACTAGGATATGACCTGAGACATGATGAAATGCTTATATAGAAGGCTATTCCCTAATACATGCTAAAATTATTATATAGCGGGCTATGCCCAGTGACACATGCTAAAATGTTAATATACTAGGCCAGGGCCTGATGCATACTAAAATGATTATATACTAGGCTTACCCTTGTTACATGCTGAAATGATTATATATCAGGATTATCCCTAACTTTTTCATGAAATTATTATATATAGTGTTTGGCCCAGAATTGTGTGATTTATACTATGGATATATGGTTATGTTGGCATGGATGTTAGACATGCCTAGAGACATTCCATCATGGCACTGAGGAAGGTTATGTTTTACTATGGTTATATGGTTATGTTTGAATGGTTGTGAGACATGCTCAGAGATATTTTGACATGGCGTCAAAGAAAGTTGATGTGGTATTAATTTAATTGTTTAATTAATTAATACACTTGTTTATTTCATTATTACATGAACTTATTATCAGGATGGTTATGTTTAGACATAGTGGTGTTGACCTATTGAGTTATACTCACACCCTACTTGGGCTGCCATTTGGTACTTGAGTAGATTACATGGATGTAGTATTGGACAAGGGAAAATGAACTTTTTTTTGATTGTTTCTTACTAGATGAGCAGGAGTTTGGAGACAGGTCTGACATGGGGTTCAGGATCAGGGTATTTTGAGTCTTATAGTATTTTATTTGTATTAATTATAGCTTGTAATTTAGTTACATTCCAACATGACATTACATTATTCCCTTATTATTTATCGGGTTATTCAGTTGGCTTTTATTATTTGGTTTTCCACTATATGGTATCACTTATATTATTTTACACACTCTAATATTTATTTATTATCACTATATGATTATTACACTGTGTTTTAACTATGTAACCTAGGGGTATACTATCCACACTATACATATCACATCCCATACTAGTCAGAAACCATTGGCATATGAGGAGGCACGCTTGAGGTCTCATAACAACCCGTTTTGGCCATGTGAGAGAGTACTGGATCGAGGGATGTTACAAAGTGGTATCAAAGAACACCATGTTTCTTTTTATATTTATTTACTATTTTGGAAAGGTAGAAAGGAGACTAGGATGTTTTGGGACTTGGTAATGAGATTGTTCATGGGATCAGCTAACCCATGTACATGGGAAAATCTGAGAACCTTGGGGTGGATTTCTTTTTATACTATTTTCTTGTTATAATTGATGTTATTTCACCCTGAGTGATTCACATGTTGTGTTATATTATTATTTCATGATGATATTGGTTCTTGAGATTTATACCCATGGTATGGTATGGAACGAGATGAGTATTCATGCATCATGATAGGAAAATATGGATATATATTAACATTCATTGTTCATGAAAGGGACATATTTATTTCATGTGATATATACTTTCCTATTGATCTGTGATATGATATCCCTGTTATATCCAAGAAATGAAATAAATGAATTGTTTTGTCATGCTAAATCACTTGTAATCCATGTTTAGAGAGATTGGGAGTCATCGATTCTTTGTTGTTGTCACCCATTGAGGTTGACTTTATTGTTGTATCCAATGTTATAAGGAGTGTGTTTGTCTTGAAGAGAAAATGCCTCCTCCTCATCATCAAGTTGAGTTCTAGGAGAGTGAAAATAGGCATACTCCTATTCAGCTGAACTAGTGATTTCTGTAGTTATTAAGGATCAAATGGATTTCTAGTTTCGTGGAAGCTTTCTAAGGTTCATGAGATTCATGGAAAGATGGATTGTTCATACTATGACTTTGATGTCTAAGTTGAAGAGAGAGTTCTAGATATAGTATCCTCCTATATTCACTGGGGAGAGGGGTTCATAGGCAGCTAAGTTTTGGATCAAGCCAGTCCAAATGATCTTTTAGTATCTTGAGACACCCATAGAAAGGATGGTGAAGCTTGCAGCATATATTCTTCATGGACCAGCCAATAATTGGTCGGACATTTTGGAGTAAGTTGTTCAGTAAGAGGAGTTATCTTGGAAGTATTTTAAGATGAATTTTATAATCCATTTATATCTCTAGATGTTTACGAAGGAGAAGGATCATGATTTCATACATCTAAAATGGGAGGGCATGTCAGTACTAAACAACGTTGAACATTTCACTGACCTACAATGATTTTCACAATATTTGGAAGCTAATAAGATCTCAAAAACAAGATGTTTTTAAGATAGTCTTCACTATGATATTAGGTCACATGTGAATGTGTTATATCTGAGTAGTTTTATAGACAGAATGAATCATAAAATAATCATGAAAGGAAATCTAAGAGAGGACCTGAGTAGAGGCCATGCTGTTTCAACATGGAAAATTGTGAACTCTTCTTCTAGTGTAAAGAAGAATCAATATAATTGTTTTCTCCAAGGAAATAACAGATAGTTCAATCAAGGAAGTGGGAATCCATATTCGGATCATATTCCTTTGCAATGATATCAATGTCAAAATATGGGACACAAACAACCCCAGTGTATGTACCTAACTTTAGAGTGTTTTTATTATGTTAGGATTGTCCACCAATAGAGGTTTTATAGGGGTATTAAACAGTAGAGTAGTGGAAAGAGATTATGATAGGTACTCGAGTCTGGGAAGGACTTGAGATACTCTTTAGTAGGAAGGTAGCTAGATTTTTATAGGATGTTCTGGTCAAGGCATGAGATGCGGTACCCTAATGTAGGAACAACAGTACCAGGAAGAGGTAATAGCTTAGGGGATTCAGGTTAGAGCCTAGGTAAGTGGGGATGGTCATATACACATTATGCATAATACTCCAGCTAGTGTGGATGTAGGCCTGTATATAGTCAGATGTATGATTCTTATATTATCTACCATTTCTTGGGGTTTTTTATACATTATCATCACAATAATTTTTATAATATAATTTTTTAAATGGTTTGGGCTTGGATGTGTAAATCTTGGATAGCGTTATAACCATTAATACACCATTGGGAGTACAGTCAGAGAATATAAAACATTATAAGACATGTTCTTTAGATATTGGTGGCTGACATTTCTTTTGGGAACTGTATGATATGAAAATTATAGGTTTCAATTTGATTATTGGTATAGACTAGATAGTTCTATATCAAGATCATATCAACCATTATCGAAGGATATTTAACTTTATATCTCTAAGAGGATACATCTATTCTCAGCAAGGTGAGTGGGATCTTTAGGCCAGTTGTGTAAGACCAATTTAATGTATATTGGATTGTCTCATGGATAAAATAATTGGTATTGATATAGATGATGGTAGAATAGAACAATATTCTTTTTCTCCCATGGTAGACTATTTTTAGGATGTTTTTCCTGATGAGTTCTACAAATTATCATAGATTGAACCAGATGATGGTCAAGAACTTGTATCACCTTCCACACATTGATTATCTTCTTGATCATCCGAGAGATTCTAAGATCTTCTACAAGATTTATTTGAGATCATGATACCATAAATTGAGGGTGAGACTATTAGACATACCTTAGATTACTTTCAGGTTCGTTCATGACTTTTATGTGTTCGTAGTGATGTTGTTTGGTTTGACTAATGAACTAGTGGTATTCATGGAATTGATGAATAAAATATTTCATTATTTTATAGACCAGTTTGTGGTGGGGTTTTTCAAATACATATTAATGTACTCCTAATTACCAGATGATCATGCTCAACACCTTGACATCATCCTGAGTACATTGAGAGAGAATCTACTTTACACCAAGATAACCAAATATAATTTCTTAATTAATAAAGTTCACTTCTTGGGACATGTAATCTCATGGGTAGGAGTGTTAGTGGACCCAGATGAGGTTGCATCCATGATATCTTGGGATAATCCAAATAATTTCTTCAATATTTAGATATTTATAGGTTTAGAAGGTTATTATCAGTGCATTATCCATGAATTCTCCCATATGGTAGCAAAAATGTCAAGACTGACCATGAAAGGGTTGTTTGGTCTAATGCTTGTGAGAGATAGTTTTTGGAGATAAAAGGTAGGATGAACTTATAACCTATCCTCTCTTTACCTATGTTGGGTAAATCATATACCGTGTACTGTGACACATTTGGAGTGGGACTCAGAGTAGTTATGATGTAGGAGGATTGAGTGGTTTCTTATGGATCCAGATAACTTAGATTGCATGAGAGAAATTATCCTACTCATGTTTTTTATTTAGAAGTAATGGTACATGCCCTGAGATTATGGATGAATTATCTCATGGGTGAGAGGTTTGTGGTTTACATGAACCATAAGTACCTTAGTTACATATTTTCTTAGCAGGACCTAAACCTTCAGAAGAGGAGGTGGTTGGGTATCTACAGTCTTTCAACTTTGAGTTGGATTATACACTTGATAGAAGAAACATCATTTCAGATTCTTTGAGTTGAATTATGTTGAAAGAGGCAGAAAAAGAGTCTTGTGATGAGTGGTGGGTGATGAAACTCTTTGTGGGCATGCATCTATATGTTTAGAATCTTCAGGGATGAGTGAATCTGACTTTGACATCTATTATACCCATGCTTTTAGACCAGATTAAGACAAAGAAGTTTTCTAATAATAAGGGATTAGTTCTGAGAGACGGTTTATATGGTGGGGAGACACCATCAGAATTTTCTCTTGGTAGTGTAAATTCTATTCTTTTCTATGTATGAGTATGGCTTCTTATGGGTTTTCATGAGGAGCTGATGAGAGTGTTTCATGCTTCTAGATGGGAGGTACATCCTGGTATAAAAAATATGTATCATGATCTTTATAGATAGTGTTGGGGGTCAAGAAGAAAGTAGGATATAACAATATTTGTGGTTATATTCTTCACTTGTTTGTAGGTGAAAGATGAGAATCATAGGCTAGATGGGATTTTGTATCCTTTTCCTATCCCAGAGTGGAAATGGAATGATGGCACTATGGATTTTGTGACAAGATTATCCAGTAAAACCCATAAGAATGATGCTGTATGGGTGATTTTGGATCTAATAATGAAAGTATCCCACTTCTTCCTTATTAGGGAGACCTCCACAGTTGATGATCTGGGTAGTCTTTATGAGCATGAGGTAGTTTAGATGAACAGTGTTCTGAGGAGTATCATTTAAGAC
Organism: Viscum album; assembly: GCA_963277665.1. NCBI lineage: Eukaryota > Viridiplantae > Streptophyta > Magnoliopsida > Santalales > Viscaceae > Viscum > Viscum album. Next base: position 878,976,517 of record OY728145.1, on the reverse strand, counting down.
AAAGATCCTCATTTCACATCATGGTTCTGATAGGGTCTTCAAAAGGCTCTAGGATTATAGGTTCTTTTGAGTATGTCTTGTCATCCTTAGATTGATGATCAATCTAAGGGGACTATTCTGGTTTTGGAGGATATGTTATGAGCATGTGTTTTGAATTTCAGAAGTTTACAGGAGCAACATTGGCACTCATGGAGTTTTCATATAATAACAACTTCTAGGATTCAATCTAGATAGAAAATTTAAAGGATTTGTATAGTATTCCATTCCATTATACTTTTTTAGTTAGAGTTAGGTGATTCAATGATTGTTGGGTCTAGTATTGTGTAAGAGATATATAAGTAGGTTTAGTTGATCAAGAGGTGGTTGGTGACTGTGTAAATAAATAATAAATCTTAAAATGACCATTAGGGATGAACTTTGGAATTTGAGGTTCGTCATTATGTTTTCCTATGGGTGTTACATAGTTTGGGTAAACACCACATCATGAAATAGGAAAAGTTAGCACCCAAGTTTTTCAGTCCATTAGAGATAGTGGATATGGTCAGTCAAGTGACATACTGATTAGCCCTTCCACAGTGCTATAGTTCCATGTATGATGTGTTTCACATGCAGTAGATTCAGTGATATTATCTATACCCTTCTCGTGTTATATACATAGTAGAAATCGATCTTAGTGCAGATTCATCCTTTGAGGAGCATTCAATACAAATTGTGTACCATAGTGAGAAGTATCTATAGGGTAAGGATTTTCCTTTGGTTTGAGTGTAGTGGCGGTATGAGTGATTTTTGGAGGAGACATGGAATATGGAGTTTGATATATGAATAAAATGACTAGAAATGTTCACCAAGACTACACAATGATTCTTGGAGTAGCTTAGGGATGATCTATTATATAGTGGGGAGGTTGTAAGATCCCATCTTTTTCTAGGTACGCCCCTCTTTGAGTTTTTCATTTGAGACTTGGTGGATGAGTATTGTTCAAAGATGAATAGAATTTATTGGGTAAAATGACCTAAAGTTCAAGGATATATGTTTTTTTAATTAGTGGAGTCCAAGTATAAATGTGTTAAATGGGTTTATAATGGTTTTCCATTCTTTGGAAGGCTTTGGAGGTGATTCTGGTCCTTTTTCCAAATATGGACTAAAAGCTATCTATAGGGGATTTACATGCCATTTAAAGGTATTACACGATGAGTAAAGTATTCCACACACATGATGTGAAAACAATATAGGGTGTGAATTGGTTACATGTCATATACTAAGTTCATGTCATGTAAAAGTCGAGTTGGGTTAGAATTAATCCGTGATAATGGGTTTTTTGGCATATCCCTCTAAAAAGAAATACATGACGTGTAAAGGAATTACACACCATGTAATTTCCCAAGAAGAAATTTTAATGGGTGTCATGTGGATGCTTTTTAATTCAACTCAGATTTATCCCTCTCCTCTCAAACCTAGGGATTTTCCAATCGATTTTGGAGCACCATCCTCCCTTTTGAACATTGTGTTTAAGAAAATTAATCCCTGGTAAGTCATTCTATTTACATTTTCCCTTATCTAAATTTGTTCTCCAGCCATTACGTTGTAATATCTTTCCCATGGTCATTTTGGGTTTTTATCTTGATTAGTTATGATCTAGGATCCTTCTTGTGATCATCTATGCCATCGTTCTTGTTGGAAACTCTTACTGGAAGTGTTGGTTCACCGTCAGTTAAAGGTAGGGGTCTAAAACTAAAACCTATGGTTTGTTTAAATGTAATTTATGTGTAATATTACAATTATTCCAACACAAAATGATCCTAAATTAATTAAATGATGAATTGGACTATAACTTCTAATCCATTTGAATCCAACTGATATTTTCATAGCTTGTGGATACTGTTCATGTAAGCGAACCCTTGATTGTAAATGAATTGATAACTCAATTAAAGTGTGTTTAGCATAACATGGGTTTGTTTGATTGCTTTATATATATCCAAATTGGCTTTGATTGATTATTGAAATGACTAACATGTTATTTGTTTATGAACAAAAGATAAATGAAATGTGTAATTGAAATATAAATAGTAATTTTCATAATTAATCATTGATCCTTATGATATGATATTGTGATATCATGGATGCTATGACATGTGTTGTGAATTATATGTTGTAATTTGTATATGGGGTGTTGGACTAGTTTTATTGTGAAATGTTTATATAGGGCATTGTCCCAATTTACGTACTGAAATACATATATACTAGTCTATTCCCGAGACCTGATTAAATTCTTATATAGCGGGCTATTCCCTAAGACATGATAAAATGATTATATAGCGGGTTATTCCTAGAGAAAAATACTGAAATTCATATATACCAAGCTTGGACATGATACATGCTGAAATGATTATATACCATGCTTGGACCTGTTACATGGTTAAATTCATATATACTGGCCTCAAACCTAACTTATTTCTTAAATGATTATATAGGGAGTTTGAACCAGATTTGTGTGATTTATACAATGTATATATGGTTATGTTGGCATGGTTTTTATACATGCTCAGAGACATTCTGACATGATACCAAGGTAGGTTATGTTATACCATGGTTATATGGTTATATTGGCACAGTTGTGAGACATGATATGAGATATTTTTGTATGGTGCTGAAGGAGGTTGATGTGGTTAAAATTTAAATATTTAATTATTTAATACACCTATTTATTGCATTATTTTATGCACTTATTATCAAATTGGTTATGTTTAGAAATGATGGTGTCGACCTACTGAGTTATACTCACATCCTATTCAGGCCACTGTTTGGTACCCGAGTATATTACATAGATGCAAGATTGGATAAGGGAAAAGGACCTTGATGTTGATTGTGGATTATGAGATGGGATGGAGTTTGGAGATGGGCTCGATATGGAGTTCAAGACTAGGTCCTTTTGAGTGTTCTAGTATTCTATTTTTATTTATTCTTGCATGATTTTTAATTACATTCCATCATGACATTACATTATTACCTTATTATTTATTAGGTTGTTTTATTGGATTTTATTGTTCTGTTTTCCGCTGTATAGTATTGTTTCCATTATTTTCCACACTTTGATATTTATTTATTATTATTATATGATTATTCCTCTATGTTGTAACTGTGTAACTATGGGCTATAGTATCCCCACTATATATATCACACCCCCACTACTAGTCAGCAGCCTCTGGCATACATGGACGCATGATTGAGGTCTCATAACCATCTAGTTTTGTCCATGTGAGAGATTTAAAGATCATGGGACATCACACTTTTCTTATAAAATAGTCATACCATATTTTCTCTTGATGATACAAAACTTATTGGTGAATATTATTTCATGACCCAAGTCACACAATTGACTAACAATTAGAAAGTCACACTTTTCTTATAAAATAGTCATACCATATTTTCTCTTGATGATACAAAACTTATTGGTGAATATTATTTCATGACCCAAGTCACACAATTGACTAACAATTAGAAAGTTATGACTGAGACCTTTTATAACCAATACATCATCACATCTCATATCTTTTCCCCCAAATTTGTATTTTCCTAATCTAATAATCATCTTACCTTCATCATTTCAAAATTTTGAAACACCTTCCTTGTCATATTTTATTCTTATAACAAGATCCATATTTCATGTCATATGGGACATGCATCCACTATCAAGGATCTATACACTAGCACAATCTGATGCTTTAAGGGAAATATCTACAATCATTTCCCACTCAACTAATTTCCTTTTTATCTGTATCATTTACTTTATACCTATTGTGGAATGGTATTATTGATATTCCTTAGAGTATGATGAACCAACTTCATCTTATAGATATGAAAATTGATTTTTTTTATTTATCTCATTTGATGATTATTTGAGATACTGCTTATGACCACTTTGGTTTTTTTAGCACATTCCACTACATTGTTGATGAGAAATATTTGGACATGGTTATGAATCCTCCACACCAAAAATAGTGACCATCAAAATCATTCTTGAAATATTTTACTCTATGTGGATGAATTTTATTATCTTATTCCACTTGATACCTTTTGGATATGAAATATACATTTTGATAATGTCCCATATTTTCATGAAAATAACACATAATACAAGGTGAATTCCAATGAGTTTTTATTGTAGGAACAATTGTTCCATGGCTTCTCTAAACCTTCTAATTATTATTTTTACCCAGATCAATTTTCATCCTTGGATTGGGTACTTGGGGTATAAAATCAATCATCAGATATATTTTTTGGGATCAAGCCCCACACCATCCTTTTCATTAGGATATGAATATTTTTTCTATTTTTCTGGACCTCTATGTTCCACTTCCATCTTTTCTATTACCCGAGTGATATGGTTTCCTGATTTCATATTGGGATTCAAGAATCTCTCCTGATCTTATAATTTTATTCAAAAATTTACAAATTCCTCTTCAAGTTATTTAATACATTTGATTTAATCTTTTTCTATGTTAGTAAAACTATCAATCACACTTTTATGTTCTTAATATTTGATCTTGTACTCAATGACCTTTTCCGAGTTCTCTGGAATTTAAGACTTAATATTTTCAATTTATTCCTTAAGACCGGACTTCTATTCTTCCTATTACTATATATAGAGTTTGGAATCATAAACCACTATATTTGATTTCTTCGTTCTAGATATTTAAACATATATCTCCTTAGTATAATCTTCTAATTCATCTTGGATATCTACCCTTACTTCTATTTATCCTTTATTATTATCCCTTTCTTCCCTTATATGATATTTATATAAAACTACCACCATAATATTTTCTTAATGATCCTTACATTCCTCCATCTCTTATGCCTCAAATTATTCATAACTTTCATTCTCTTGTGAAATTAGGTTCTTCTTCTTGAAGAAAATTCACTTAACATTTTTATTACCTTTCACATAGGTTGAATACTTTTTCATGGGAATTTTGACTTCATACTCATCATCATCTTGGATTTTTTTGGGGCACCTTTCTGCAAGATATCAAACCTTTCCACATTGAAAGAATACTAGAGGAAGTTTCACCTTAAACTTTCATTTTTCCTCTTTGTAGATTTGAGTAAAGGAATGATATGAACTCATCCATATATTCTTCTTCTTATCTATCTTTAATAGTGATATACTTTATGGCCTTGAATGGTACCTCTTTAGACTTCTCTTTTTCCACATACTCAGTATCATCATTTCACATCAAATATACAATAAGAGTACTCTTCAAACTATATAATTTAAGATCATTTGGATATTTATCTTATAGTATAGAAACGTTCATATTGAACTAAGTTGGAAGTATTATCAAGATGCACTTACTGATTTTACATCTTCAAGAATTTCTGTAAGACCTCATTCATATTCCCAAACAATATTAACTTGGTAAAATAATGAATCTACGAACTCATTGGGGTGCATTATCAGGTCCTCATATTTGTTTCAAAGAACCTGTAATTTTTATTCTCTGACTTTTTAATCAAATTCAAAGATATGTAATATATTTTCACACATGGCATGCATGGACTTACATGACATCAACTTCATGTATATTGTGTAAGATAAAGATCCTCTTAAGGCATTGATTCCTTTAGAATTAATATCCAATTCACTTAAGTCATATTTTTATAGAACTCCACCATACACACTTCTATAAATACCATAAATCACAGTTTTAAAGACATCCATACCTAATTATCAGAAGTAGTGATGCATCCAACTCTTACTCAATAAGAAATTGTTTCCATCAATGATCAGAATTCCTTTATTATTAATAACCTCCATTGAAACCAATGATAATGAAACAATGATTTTAAACTTTCTCTCTAATACCAATTTTTATCCTAACTAGGTTAAATACCCTAAGAGGGAGGGGTGAATCAGGGTGTGAAAAATTAAAACAACCACCCCTTTAGATATTATTTCAGCATTAAATAAAACACTCTTATATCCCTTTCTCATAACAATGTATGATTAGAAATGAAATAATTAATGAGAAATAACAATTTTTCTTGGTTCACCCACACTGGGATATGTCTAAGGAGAATACAAAGGCAATGCGACTACGTACCAAATACACTAATGCACACTGCTCTTACAAAGTTTGGAGTGGACTCACTTCCCCTCCTAGTTCACTATCATTCACAATTTGAAATCTCACAACTCTCTCAACTGAAGTGTGCTCACTTCTCCTTCATAAGATTGTTATTTTGATCATTTGAACCAATATTTTTTACAACTCATTTGGTTCATCATGAAGATTTAATTTTCTACACATGATTAATACCTATTTACCATAAAATTACTAGGAAATCCCTTCTAAGTTGTATATGATTCAGTTTCACAAAAATACTTTCTCAACTTTCTTGAAACTACCCAATTATTTGAAAGTTTTTACAAAACTTCATGAAACTTTTCCTTTCAAGAAACTCATAGAATTTTATGAAGGTTTCCAATCCTTTATGAAAATCACAACTATTCATGAAACTTTATCTTTCATGAAACATCCTTCCTTCTCAAGACTAATATTTTTATGAATCCTTTATGTAAGGAAATATTTCACAAAATTAATTCATGAATTCAGATCATTTTTATTTTTGTTAAGGATTACCTTTTTTAAATGAGGGGGGAAACCACCTAATTATAGACATTACCTCCTCTTTGTGAAACTTTCAAGATCACCGCCACCATTTCACAAAACTCTTCATTCTTGTTCACGAAACTCTATTTCCTAATGACAATTTAGGGAAATTTTACATTATTGAAACTTCTCATAGTCATAGAACTTACCATCTTTCCTTAACACCACATTTAATAATTTTTGAAACATTCTTGATTGAAAAAATTCTTATAATCATGTAACTTACTATCTTTCCTTTACACCTCATCCATACTTTTCTAAACATTCTTTTATGAATATCCAAATCTTTGTGACACTAAAATTTCACAAAAAACCAAACTTTCACAAACTTTATTCCTTTTCCATATTTTTATGAAGTTATCCTTGAAAATCCAACTTTTTTGAATCTCGATCCATCCTCCAAATTTTAGACCCCAAAAAATTGACAAATGCTGGGAAACGACACCACCTTGTACATGTAATTTTTTGTACCAATTTATGAGCTTCCATTCATCTATATTGAATATTTTTCAAAATAATTTGTCAAAAATAAAACTATAACTCCACAATTTACCTTATTAAACTTATTTTTCAATAAGCACAATCAACCCAAAAACACTACAATGTTACCTTGAGGGATTTTTTCCCAACAATGGTGTTCTAGAGCCTTAGACTTGGAATGAGTCTTCAGACCCTTTACCTCTTTCTTCCTTTTATTATTAACCATAGGAACCGTTGGTTTTTCATGCCCCATGTCTTTATAAACATGAATAATAAGAGTAATAATTTCTAAAAGAGTATTCTCCCTATTTCTCATATAGTAATTCATTATGAAACTAGAGAAGGTTTTAGGTAGTGAAGATAGAATGAGAGCTATGTGAAAATCATAAGGGATATTAAAATCTAAAATGTCTAATAATTATATGTAGTCAATCTTCTTGAATACATGAAGCCCAGCTGGCATTGAATCTCTAATATTCCATGTGAATAGTGAATTGGAGATCTCATATCTCTCTTGTCTCGCATTATTTTGATAAAGTTCATGAAGGCAAGAAATGATGCTATATGCGTATATATCCTCATATTGATTTAGAATCTCACTATACATGGAGGATTGGATGAAACATTAGATATCTATTATATTATCCACATGTTTAACGTAGAGTGATACTTATTCCTCACTATCCTCTTTAGAAATAAACTCAGGAAGTTGGGATTCTAGTATATATAATTTCTGTTCAAGGAATAGTATAACATGTAAGAACCTATACCATTCCTGAAATCTAAAGTTGGTGATAAGGATATCCTTATATAGTATGGATCATAATGATATTGTTAAATTAAAGTGGCTTTCCATTACTAAAAAATTAAAAGTAGATAATTATTACTTCCTTGATTACCAAATCTGATTAATAAATTAAAATTTTATACAATTTTATTAATCTCTCACTATTTAATAAGAACCTAATAGACCACACCATTGGTTTTTTAAAAAAAATATTTATTATATATATATATATATTCTAGTGGAAATGACCCACATTTTCTTCTGATGACTCATACTTGGGTTTCGAAAGTTATTTGAAGGGTTTTAGGTAGATGTAACCTTCCAACTGCATTAAATCATAGTTATTTTATTTGTTGAGTGGACTCCCTAATATTGTGATCCTAGAAAAATATTTTCTCAACAATTGCCTCTTGGTTTAATCATGTCCTACTTGGGAAGTTAACCCTTGATGTGAAACAAGTTAAGTCAACCCAAAACTTCAAGCTAAATGTTCCCCGATAATTGAAAGCACACCAATATGGACCAGTCAATAACTTTGAACAATGGGTTCAATTATAAATTAAGTAGTGGAAGGCTATACCGACTTAATATTTTAGTTGAGGGTTTTTTATCCTTATGCATAAAATATCAATTTTATCTTATGACATTCCTTGTTAATATTAATTGAATTTTACTTAAGTGATTTACCATGTTTGGTAAAATTTATGCATAATATGGTTTTATTTTTATTCCATCTTGCATGATTTTTAATTCATTTATTAAGTGATCACGTAGAATCTACAAACATAAATAATCAACCATGAAACTAAAAGAAATAAAATATAAGTGGCATGATCATGTGATTATCTAATGGTAAGTTTATGATTAACTAAACCTTAACCCTATGGGAAAACACCTTAAACCGTAGATTAGTTTGTGTAATAGTATTCCACCTCATCTCCTATATATCATCTCGATTGGATTTTCCTCGAATATAGGACTTGGAATGCCTCCTCTTTCCTGGGATATCCATGCATACATAATATTTTATTCACATGTAGGTGAGGGGATTCTATAGATAGGATAAAGGGGGTTTATATAAAAGAAACCATAGACATGATGGCCATTATATAATCAGGAGGGTATGAATCACATGAAATAATTTTAATTTAATCATAGTATTTTAAAAGGAAACCAATCACATATATAGGTCTGGTCCAATCTCATGATCATCTACATAGCATGGAACAAACACATATTTAAAATCTAGTTATCAAATACATTGATTCATTCTTTAATTAAGATAAAACACCACAAATTAATCCAATTAATTTAATTAATCTTAGTTACATCCAACCATCCTTGAAATTCCATCCTCCATAATTTTAAACAAACTAAATAGATTAATTTTTTAAAAAATTAATAAATTAAACAAGTCTATTTAGAGGCAATAATATGTACTCATCCAAGTTGCCCAACATGATCTTTATGATGATGAATTCTCTTTGCTTCCAACATAGATGCGTGGTAGGTAATTACATGGAACGTACTGCCAAAAAAATGACACCCAGATCACATGTGAATTACATTTCATGTGATTCTATGGATGCATGTAGAGTACACTATAAGGAATGATCATGCACAACTTATAGATTTAGAATTTAACACTGAAATTAATTTAATATATAATCAACAATCCTATGACATGGCGTGTACTTTCAAAAGAATGGCACATAGAACACTTGTTAATAGGTTTAATTATTTAATTAATTATTCACTATATGTTAAATTAAGAACACCAGATATAGTATAATACACAACCCGTACTGGGTTAAATGGTGTGTGATCTCTTCTGCCTATGTATACGACGCATGCTTAGGTATTGGTCATGTTTTTCTAATGTGGATGTTTATGAGGTACATAATGTGTAATATTCCTAGATAATGTGTTGCCTCAAAGTTTCATGGTTTGTCAGTCCCCGTGTCGTGTAATAGATACATGACATGCTTGGACCTCCATGGTCTCCACCACAAGAACACAAGGTCTCACTACAAAAAAAAACATGGTGTTTCCCGGTGATTTTTTGGCATTTAGCGTCAGTTTAAACTGTCGTTAAATGATGTGCGACACTTTATAAAAGTGCTGTGTATTTGTGTGTTGGGAATCATTTCGTGACGCTTTTTGTGTGACACATTTTTACTTCGTGGTGTTTCGTTTGGTAGTGGTTTTTTTATTTTTTTTTTAAATTTTTATTTACGTAATCAACTTATTTACTATTACTTATCAATACTCATTATTTATTACTTATTATTACTTATTATTTATTTATTATTATTACTCATTATTTATCCTACCATGCATGCATATTCCATGCATGCCATGCATAAAACTAGCAAATATATGTACTGAGAGAAATTTGAACCCCATACCGCTTGGATATACTGTAAAGACATTACCACTCCAACAAGCTCCTCATCTGGTGAGTAAACAATATGCAATATACTTATACATATATAAATAGAAAATAATGATATTAAATAAAAATAAAAAATCAATATATATATAATGAATATATAATAAAGAAGTAATAAAACATAATAAAACAATAAATAATAGATAATAGATAAATAACAAATAGATTATAAATAATTATTAAAAAATAATAAATATGTAATAAATAAATAATAAATAAATGATAAAAAATAAATAATAAAAAAAATAAAAAATAAAAAATAAAAAATAAATATTAAATGAATAATAAATAATAAATAAATAATAAATAAATAAATATTAATAAACCAATATAAAATAAATAAACACTCAATAAATAATAAAATTAAACAAATAATAAATGAATAATAAATAATATTAAATGATAATAAATAATAATAAATAAATAATAATAATTAAATAATAAATAAGTAATAAGTAATAAATAATAAATTATCAATTATAAATAAAAAAATTATAAATAATAAATAATAAATAAATAATAGATAAATAATAAATAATAAATAATAAATAATAAATAATAAATAAATATGAAATAGTTGTTTAATATTAAATTAATAATAAAAATAAATCAATAAATAATAAATAAATAATAAATAAATAATAAAATAACAATAATAAATAATAAATAATAAATAATAAAATAATAAATGTATATATATATAAATATATATATATATATACATACAAGAAAATTTACATAAATATATATAAACAGACATTTATGTTTCATAAATATATATAAACATACTTAGATATATAATTATATATTAATATATATATATATATATATATATAAACATAAGTAAATATAAATATATCAATATATATCTAGACATATATGATATAAAAATATATAAACATAAATATGTATAAATATTTAAAAATGTATATAAATATACATAAATATTTATATACATATGTATTTATTTACATATATTAGAATATACACATAAATATAGATTTTTTTATTGACACACACATGTTTATATATAAACATTACATATATAGGTGTATATATACAAATTTATGCATTTTTATAAGGTAAATAAAATCAATAATTATTTATTTTAAATGAAATGAATAAAAAATATTTATTTCCATTTGGTTTATATGTTTAAAAATACATTTCTATGTAAATATGTATTTATACAAGTGACTTATTATAAGTAAATATAAGAAAATATGCATATATTTAATTATAAATAAAACTAAATTATGTAAAAAAATAAAATTTCAAAACTATAATATCAATGTGAATGTAAACCTTAGGAATAAATTCAGTATCCACTGAAAAAGGATAATAAGACCCCCATAAATGGAGATGAATATCCATAGAATGTTAAAAAATTGGGGCACCCTGACTAAAAACTCAGTTTTAGAGGGCTTCAGTGCCTCTTTTGGCCTTGAAAATAGTGAAAAGGGTACCCATTGATTAATATGGCATAGATCTTATCTCATGATTCAATTTGATATGTGGTAGAGTCGAAACAGATACTTGGATCAAAAGTTATAGTCGTTTGAAGTTTAAGTTTGATTTCCTACTTTTCTTGAAACTATAATAAATTTTATTGTTTTAATTATTACAAAATTTAAATTCAATGTTGTTTTAGTTCATTTCAAAAGCTTTTATTTTACTGGTTATGGAACTAAAACGGACTCCTGAATCAAAATTTATGGTTAATTGATGCCGAAGTTTGGTTTCCAACTTACTGAACATTTGTTTTTACATTTCAAATTATTATTAACTAATAATTATAAATATTTATTAATCAACACATTATTATTAATTAAAATTATAAATAATAAACTATATATGATATTAAATAATAAATAATAAATCATAAATCATTAATCATAATTAAATATATATATTTTTAATTTTTTTCTTTTATTTAGAAACATTTTTTTTAAAAATGCCTCTATTTCCCAATAGATTTTTAAAAAACCCTCTCTAAAAGCCTATTTTGGCATAGCGACTACACATCGTGTACATGAGTTACATAATGTTTAGTTCTTCAAACTGTATGACTTCTAGTCCAGATCCACATAGATCATCTTTTATCAGATCTAATCTGATATCATCACATTGATCTGATAACCATGCGAGGTACATGTCAGATACATGGTTACCTGACATATATTTTAGTACATGGTGTGTAGTCTTGTTTTATCTAACTAGAATTATTTTCTTATCTATAAGTTTTTTTCCAATTTCTTTTTTTTATTTAAACTATTTATTGGTTATTTGAGTGAGAATGAATAAAAAGAGGAGAAAAAGATGTTTGGATTCCAAGATTGAATATATTTCAAGTGAAAGAATTTGAAAACATATAATATCCAATCAACAATTAATAAATAATTATAAATTAACCATATGATCGATCTGATACCACTTATAGGTTTTGAGTGCAGTGGAAGTGCCTGTTGGGCATGACCAACTCAAGATGAGGTGAGGCTTAGGGATAGTAGTAGAGATTCCTTTATTTTTATTATTTCTTTTATTCTATATATGTGATTAGACCAGTGGATGATCTATTACTATGTATTTTCATGAGATTGAGTCTGTATGAATGCTTACTTCAACCTTCACTATTTATTATTGATGGATATGTTTGTTTCTTCTGATTACTCTAATTAATGTTTTATGTTTGTGGATGATGTTTGGTTTATTTGACCTATTATTTCATTATTTTATATGGGGCTATAGTCTCCCCATGGTAACAACCTAGACCCCACTACTAGTTGGAAACCTCTGGTATATAGGGATGTGTGTCTAAGGTCCCAATGGTGACTCCCCCAGTTGGGTCACCATTCAGTGGCCACAGGCTGGGGGATGTACATTACAAAGTGGTTATAAAGATTTATTGTAACTGATATCAAAATGAGTATCATGGTTTTATTTTTCCTTACTATTTAGGGATGTATTGTAAAAGTGATATTAGAATGTTCTTGAGCTTGTGATGGATAACTAACTGGTGTTTTGCGAACACCTTTTCCAGTAGGAAGTCTAGGTTACTATGGATATGGGATTTCTAATCTTGGATTTTCTTTTATAGTTGGATGATTTGACCTAGAGTGACACAACTGGTTTTCTTGGATTTATAATTTATAGTTTATGGTTTTTTTCTTTTCACCTATTGGTAATAAGACATTGTTCATACATCATGTTGGCATGTAGGATTATCATGACATACATGTGCTTGATTGAGATTTATATCACCGATGATGAGATTTTATTCATTTAAAATGTGAATAATAACTTATATATTATTTTTCTATATAACATGTAATGAAATTTTACTCATATGGACCATAGTATATGTTTCATATAATGGAATTTCATGCAGGTTATATAGAGATTCTCAATGATGTTAACTATCCAATCCCTTGGAGTAAGTTTTGTATGATGACCCCATTTGGTTGATACATGCATTATATGCCTCATGGGTGGGACCACAATGGGTTTATGGAATAATAGTTATGGAAGATAAAATAGGTCCATTTATGTAAAGCATGATTAAAAACCTATATAGTGATTTCCCATATAGATATGTGATAACATTCTACTCAATTGGACATTATGACAATGGGATACTCAACACAGATTGTAATGGGGAGATGATTTTATATGTTTATATACTAAAATATGATAATGTTATCCTCAAGGGAGTGAATCCCACATATTGGGGCTCAATGAGGATCAACCTAATATTTTTGATTCTCAAAGGGGTAGTCCCGTTTGTGGATGCCCGATGGGAATCAGTGCCCTAGTAGGTAATTATTTGGAATGTAATGTTAAAATGGATATGTGCACCCTAAAGTGGGTATGATGGCACATGATATTCCATGTGGTGTTTGATATGGGATCAAATAGGTGTTTCACATGATTTGTGACCTATATAAGATATAAACTATGGTTTAGGTGGGAGATCCTAGTGTTTTTGAGATATAGCTCAGGGTTAGTGTTCTTGGTACCATGGATGATATGATATGTGTTTTAAGAGGGTAACTTGAGTGAGAGTTTAGATTTTATTTGTGAATGCCTTATATATGTGAAGAATGGGTAGATGATTTAGGTTAAGATCAGTGAAGATGAGGTGTAATCAGGTATATGGTATAGGCATGGAGACACCTTATGTTTCCATTATGACGTGCGCCATGAGTGATAATGACTTAGTACCAAGGTTTGGTTTTGAGGGTAAGAATAGTTGAGTGCTTAACACTAATGAATTTATGTGAACTTTTAGGGGAATGGTGAGAGCGTGGGTATATTATTTTGATTTGTAATGACTTCGGTTGGTGATAAATCATGTAATAGACCATGGCATAGGCGAGATGCTCATTTTTTGAAGAGGAGGACCAAGGGAGATTATGGCTTGCTAATATTGACATACAAGGGGATCATGGTCACTTTTTTATGAGTAAGATACTAGGTTTAATGATGTGTGACTCATGGGAACATGATTCAATTGATGAGATAGGGTTATATATGATCATAAAACTATTGGATTCAAATGAATTGACATAGATCAGTGAATGAACATGTGTGGTCTGAGGATCGGTGGTTTTTATGAAATGATTGTGGGTATAGACCAGTGGTTTTTTATAAAATTGGAAATTCCCATATGTGGTGGGGAAAACATCAAAAATGGATTGGGAGTGATGGAACAGTCGATATGGGTTGATCATAGTCAGGCATTAACATGATGGGTGAGCGTGGCTCGGGAGGAGCGGCACATGTGGGATGATGGAACCTTTTTAGTATACACTCGAATAGTGGTATAAGGGAATATATATAGTAGGGAGAGAACTATTGGCCATTTGAGGTTATGGATCTCATTATGATTGAGAATTTGGTGGGTGCCGAAGGTAACATTCCCATGATTTGAGAATAGGTAGTAGATGAGGTTTCGTGTTATCACTAAGGTATGATATGAATGAACACATCCAGTCATTACATACAGTAATTTATAGAGCATACTCCATGGAGGTAAGAATACATGTGGTCAGGGTTATGGATGTGTGATAAGATTGGTCATGGGATGTTAGTTAACTAATGAATCTTAATTATCTAGTCCTGTTTCAAATACTAGATTTTGGATTCATGTAAGGTATTGAACAAAGTCCATGCATCAGTATCAGTATTAGGATAATCTTGATGGGACCTAATTTTATTCATGGGGTTAAACATGATTCATGGTATGTTTTTTGAGGAGAATCACAATTATTTTCATGATTCAAGGGGTAAACTGTGATTCATGACATGGTTTAGGGGGTGAACTACAATTCGTGATGTGATTCAAGGGTGAATGATGTGGTGAATCATATTGATGGTGTATTTGGTGATGAAAATGAATTAGGAATAAAGGGAATATGGTACCACAGTTCAGGTACATCATGATTGGTGTCATGGGTGTATTCTAAGGTTTGTTTGGGACCTTTTGAGGCAAGGTCGATGTATGTCGACCTTATGCATAGACAGTGAGGAATCGTCTGATTTAGTTTGGAATAAGATATGAGAGGTAGTACCATATTTTGGATGGTGATTTAATGTAAAATTGGGTGCAGTGAGATAAAAACCACATCGATTAGTTCATTGGAATACTAATAATGTGTTTTTGTAGGTAGTTTTAATGCTGTAGAGTATCATGAATTAAAAGCAGTTGTTATCAGCTGAGGCTTATGGTGGGGATCAACATAATCTATATTATGAGTTTGTGATGAAACTATGGTATATAAATATGACATGTAAATGTAATATCCATCTAGGTGTTTTTGTAAATATAAATTATTAGTGGATTAGTTTATAATGAAAAGTGTGCCTTGTGTTTGGAGTTACACAACAGAAGATCGTTTTCTATTCTGAGGTAGAACATGATGAGTGGCTGGGAATTGGAAACCTAAGTGGGATGAGATTATTATTTGAATGGTTAAAGTAAATTTTCATGGATGAGAATTACTATGGTGAGTATATTTTAATGTCCCATGTATGGACAGGTTATGATATTCAAGGTGAATTTGATTTTTTCATTTTAGTGGTCGGCTCATTTAGATAATAGGGTCTCAAAATGATATTATGAGAGTTTTTACATCATTAATAAATGTTTTTATATGTTTTATGAACTATAGTTGAGGTACTGAGTGTTTAAGTGTAAACAAGAAAAGGGTCGAGTGACTAGGCTACTATATTTTTTTTTGAAAAAACCTTTTCACAGCATGACCATAGTGGTCTTGCCGTGAGTTTTTGGGGGAAGAGGGGGGAGGCACTTCTACTTTGGATGTTCACAATATAAAAATTAGTTAATACCTTGAACCCATTTTGGGGTTGTTTTTTTAAATGGGGGCTCACCCTCTGTCTTTTCTAGGACAATCATGCACGACATGATTATTTGTTCATGCCTCCCTATCTTATCCCCCTTTAGCTGGGTTGTTATGGATGTATTTTAATGACATCAAAGGTACGTTCCTTACATATCATCCTTCATTATTTTTTTCTTAGTTGGATGCTGATTTTAGATGTTTTTTTCTAGGGTTTTGATGATGATTTCACCTTATCCTGTTGAAATCTTACAATATTGATGGGGATTTTTCTTGGCTAGCATATTGGGTGACCCATGATGATGTCTTAATGTAGTTTATTTCTGTTTCAACAAAGGTATGTCATTGTATGGTTTTCATAGAGTTTTTTTGGAATTTGGGTAAAATTTTCCATTTAATCTGTGATATTAATTGGGGATTTTGTGTTTCTTAAGATTGATGGGTCCATCAGGAGTGGATCAAACCCCATCACTGGCAATTTTGGTGCGATGAGGTCAAGTAATGAGTTTCTTATAAATATAACTAATTAAATAAAATTTTAAATTAATTATGAATTTTTTACCTAAATTTAAAAATTATTTATAAGTGGTTTATAATTAATTATTGGATGTTTTTACATGATTTAGGGCCTCATGGTTATGGATGGTGGCTAGATGTACATGGGTGATCTTGGGAAGAGTTTTTAGACGATGAATTAAATTAGGAAAAAGGAATTTTTTGAGGTGGGTGGTCCCTTGTACATGCATGATGGTATTTGAATTAATTTATTTGTTCTTAGAATGTGATGTTTGGTCTCTCTACTAAGGGGGATTGAACCTTTAAATTTAGTAAAATTGTTTATTTAAAATGAAAGGCCCAGATAAACTAAACCATGTTCTAAAAGATATGGTGGACCCTTGTGCACTAGATTGATTATCTCAACCCCCCATATCCGAGGTATTGATTATAAATTAATACCTTGAAAAAAATTGACCCCTTGAGGGGCGTAATTGGTTATTGTAAGAATAATGTCCCTTAGTGTAGGTTCCCTAGAGACCTTCGAGTAGAGGGATGCAACGATATAGGAATGAGTGGTACTATTAGGACTTAGTGGATCCTTGAGATGCATTATAGCCATTTGGATTATGAGATAACTATAGGGTGAGTGTTCCTCTCCCACTATGATTTGATTACTTGGCTGGATAGACTCAATAGAGATTGATGGATGGGTTGGGAATTTTGTATGACCTAGAGTGGCTTGGAAAGGGGATGGTCTAGGATAAATATCCATTGAGATACTTTCTTAAATGTCTAGTGAGGTATTAATGAGACTTTAATGATTTAGATGGATATTATACCCCCAAAGTGATAGGTATGAACCATATATGTTGAAAATTGAGAGGGTTCATATGGAAAATGGGTAGTGATTATTATGGGTGTCACCTAGAACCTAAATTGAATGCACAATCCTATTATGGCAGTGACAATGGTGATTTGTGCACTTGAGAGGATAACCTTAGGTTTTGGGGGTAAAATAGGAGGTCTACCCCATTGAGATATTTTTTCATGAATGAATTAAGGTGGTATAAACTTCCCACCATGAAATATTGAGATACATGGGATGCCTTGTATTTTCTTCTTATATCTAGTCTTCATGACTGCTATTATTGGATACCCAAAATGTGCCCCTATTATCCAGTTGTTGAGTCTGATATTAACACCTAGTTTGAGATTCCTTGGATAAGATCCTTATATCAGTATAGTGGTATGTATAGTCCACCAAGACATGAAAATTGGTTTATATTTCCTTGTATGTGCTTCTTGAAATTGGGGATAAATTATGCAACCCTTCCAGGTTTCCTTTAGGTGTGGTTTTGATTTCCTTGGACATGGTCCTAAGAATCAACTATTGATCATAGTTATCCAATTTGGAATGCCTTGGACATTATCCTTGGATATAGATCTTGGGTACTTGATTTGTAATTACTTATAAACACTCCTTTTATTTAGCTCATATTATTTTTATTTCCTAGTAATTTATCTGAGTAATTGTTCATGGCCCAGATATAGGTTGACACAATTGTGTGAAATGCTCAGAGATACCCCAATACTGATCGAAGAAGGTTTGGGTAAATACCAGGTTCAATGGTATATATTGAATATTTAAATTATTTATTTATTTAAAATTAATCATTTTTTATTTTTGATTTTGAGCATATCACATTTTTAAACTAAATTTACTAGTTATATATGGGATCGTGTTGGTGGTTCCCTAATAAGTTGTACTCATACCTTGATCAGGTGGACATAGTACCTGGGTACCCAAGTAGAATTCACTTATTTAATGTTAGGGTTAGGTAGAGACCTGGAGTAATATTATCAAGTGGTATATCTCAGATGGGAGTGGAGACCGGGATGAGGTGAGGCTCAAGGATAAGAGTATACCATCCTATATTTTTATTATGTACATGTGATATACCCAGTAGGAAATCAATTGTTGTACACTAGCTTGACCATGAGTCTATAATGCTTAATTTTTCATTCATTAATTATTATTTGTGGATATATTTATTACTTCTGATTAATATGGTGTATGTTCTATGTCTATGGATTATTCTTGGTTTATTTTACCAGTTATTGATCACTCTTATATGGGGTTATAGTCTCTACATGGAAAAACTCTAGACCCCCACTCTTAATTAGTTTCCTCTGGAATATTAAGAGGCATACCTATTTTACTAGTGGTAAATCCCCTTGTTTAGGCACTACTTAGTGGCTACAGACCTAGGGATAGACATTATAATAGTATTGAATGAAATTCGTATACATTAGAATTTATATTTTGATATATGTGAATTAAATGTTTTATTACACTAAGGTGGTAAAATATATTTTATCACCTTTATTGATGATTGTAGTAGATATTCACATGTTCATATTATTTTATAGGTCTAGATTTTTTTTGAATCTCTAATTTGTTAATTTTAGGGTGTTTGAAGGTAGATTGGTGGGAGAGAGAGGGAATTTTGACTGGATTATCGATATTCAACACAAATCACATCCTGAACAAGGGGGTTACATCATGTTTTTTTGATCAGTACAAATAGGTTGGCTGGATTGGGTGTGTTATTCCATGGTGAGTGTGGTTTTGGAATGAAGGATGGTGTTTCACCTTGGGGGCTTAATCACATGATTTTTTGTTTCTCAGGTTAAGTATGGAACGTCCATTCTGACATGGCTTGTTTCATTATAGCGTGAGATTATCATTATGATTCTAGTTAATCTTATATGAAGAATATTTCACCATGTTTATGGGAATCATATCGTAGTGATGGGAATCACATCATATAAACTTTGGTTATAATATTTCTTGGTTCTACAGTTTTGGGTATAATTGTATCATTGTGTATGGGTTGTTCCATAGTTATTGTCTAATATTGATGAGGTTTACAGGAGAAGGTTGAGGATTGTGCTATGATACTTAGGGTTTGAGTAATGATACATGGTATCCTTTGTTTCATTGTGATCTTCCTTGTTATTATCATATTAAATTATTATTGATCATAAAGGGAGAAATTTAGGGGAGGATCATGTCATGATTCATGCACTTGGTCAACATTTCACTACAACCCTCTAAATTGTGTTTTGATATTTAGATTCTAGTTTTTTATTATAAATTTGAGGTTCCAGTGGAATCCATTCAATATTAACCTTTTTCCATTGAACCCTAGGTGGTTGTAGGGGTATTTCTTTGTGTTCCTAGGACTCTATGATTTATTTTTAAGCACTTTTTTCTTATGAAAATTCTCTTTCAATATAAGGTTATTTTTCTTCTCCTTATACTCTATAATTAGTTCCTTTCCTCTTATCTAAGGATATGATATGGATTTTGGGCCTCTATTTTATTAGTTTTGGGTTATAGTTTCTATGGAGGATTCCATTTATAAGGTTATTGAGGGTTTCTTTGTGATCTTTGTGGGGTTTGATCATTATTCTCTTTCTGGATTTGTATAATGGTTGTTGAAGATTCATTTTTGAGTCAATGGATTCAGAATTTATCATTTAATATTATGTGTGAATGTAAAATTATTATGATTTTTTTGTCATTGGGTAAAGATTTTTAATTTACCTAATAATATTATTAAGTGTAATTGAAGAAAATTTGAGAATGGAGGAAGATGTGATTCACATGTTTTTTTCTTAATGACATTGTTTAAAGTGATTAGTATGTTATTGTTGTGATATTATGATTATTGTCATTTTTTATCATATTCATAAATGAATAATATCTTAAATATGGTAAATAAAAGAGTGTGTTTAATCTATAATTGATAATTTATATTGTTTATTCCTAGAATTTCTTATAAATGTTAAGAATGATTATAACACAATTGAATAAGTAAGATTTTGAATGGTGTTCATTACCGTGCTAGTAGTTATTGATGTTTATTATTATAGTTTATTTATATGAACAGATACTATAATAACTATTGTTAAACCCATACCATGATTTCTATAACTATTATCCTTACAAGTATTATCATGGTTATTACCATTGTTGTGGTTATAGTAGTTTCAGTTTGGTTGTTTGTTGTGGAAGAAGTTGGGTTGTTGATATGTTTTCTTCATGGTGTGATTGATGGTGGGATGATGTAGTTATTATTGAATATATATGGGGGTGATTTTTCATCTTTTGGAATGAGATGATAGGGTTTTTGATGTTGTGATGGATGGTTCGGTTATTAATATAGTATGTCTAGAGTGGTTATGGTGTATACATTTCTTAGCTATCTGATATGTGGAAAGGTAACGAGTTAATAAATAAATTAACGAGATGAGTTGTGATAATATAGAATGATGTTAAAGAAGTAATTAAGTGAATGATAATCATAATCTAAATAGGTATTAATTAAATACTTAATAAATGTATTCATTAATTGAGAAACAATAATATAACATAAATGACAAGAAGAAGTGTTAATTATGTTAAGATATGGTAATTAAATTAACACCATTGAAAAATTATTCTTATATGAATTATAAATTTTGTAATATTTATATAAGTGTATGAGTTAAATGTAAGTGGATAATAAATTAAGAATGTATATGTATAATTTTAAAAAGGTAATAAGGATAATAAAAAAATGTTAGAATTGGTAATAATGTGATAAAATGATAAGTTGTGTTTTTTTTTGTGGTGATGGTATGATTGGTTGGGTTAGGATTAGTAGTGGAGGTGATTTTGTAGTGTGATTATGATATAGTATCTTACTGTCTTAGATTTAGCTAATGGATATCTACGTTTGGTATATATGATATTATATATTCACTATAGTTTTGTTATTTCATATGAACCACCACCTAAGTTGGGTAATGACACGAACCAAACCACCAGGACCCCACCTAGGTTGGTGATGAAAATGGTGTGACACTCCAAGATCACCTCTAATAGATCATAGATTAGAGAGTATAACTAAGTTGGTGCAACACACAATATGGAAGGAATTTTCCTATACAACCTTCAATATACATACATCACTAATACATAAAATAACCAACAACACCAACAATATATTCATATGGACAGCCTAACTGTATAAAAATACATACAAGAGTCAAAAAAAGATGAATAAAATTCAACATAGGCAACCGTTAGAGGGAAAATACATGTGCATAGTACAATATCATCAAGTACAATATAACAACAGGAAAGGGATGTTGCCTCCTCACTATAATAAAGTTGGAATCAACATCATGATAGTAACCATCTCTGATATGTACCACAGTACACCACTAAGCATAAAAAATATTTGACCCACCTTCTTCATGTTGCGAATATCATGTCCAGATTGTACATTTTCTATATATACACAACACTTCTAAGCATGAATCCCATATATATGTGAATATAAACATATTCAGTATGATGAAATAAAACCCAAAATGATCGAAAAAAACGTCAACTCAAAATTTGGAATGTGTGAGTAAATATAAAGAATACATTGAATCTAAATATTCTCCACAACTATAAGTATTTGATACATAAGGGAGTCCTTGTCATATCAACTTTTCTCCTTGTAGAATCATCTCTAATGAGAAACTAGGGATACTTAAAATACCTTGAGTCCCAAAAAATCTGAATTTGATGGCCCATATGCAAGTCACATGTCAAAGGAAACAAAAAATTCTTGAGGATTTGTATGTCCTAGAACATATACACTATTCATACTTTTAATTTTACCACCCTAAACCAAGTGGGGAACCCATGCCTCATTGAGGCAAGTGTTTCAATCGATGGAGTGATGCACCCGATCACCCCTAGCTACCATGCCACCATTATAAAAACATTTTATGGAACCTTCACCTTGTCCAAGAATAGTTTCTGATCAAAGTAGCATTGAAGCCTACTTTCTTTAACTACCCAACCATTTGAAAACTCACAAACCTTATATAATTTCTAGTGAGGGACACATGTCTCACTAAAGTATACATGTTGTTCATGGGATTAATGAACTCTGATAGAGGACCCATTCCTCATTGATAAAATAACATTGAATGGGGGAGTTCCTAACTCCATAAACAGATGACTATTACCTCATTGGTGGAAGAGTTTCCGATTCTATCCATCACATAGGGGACACATGCCTTGTTAGGCATAAGGGAGTGTTAAACCCACACTTGAATGTAGAGGAACCATGCCTTAGGTATATAGGGGATTACCAAACTTTATGAAGAATGTAGGGGACCCATTCCCTATCATAAACACATTACTAGGGGAGTAATAAATCCTATTTCCTCTATGGTCATCTATCCCATATCCACTCATCACCTCTATGATGATAAAATTATCAAATTTCCCAATACACATTGTCAGTAGTATTTGATGGCCAAGATGAACATACCATAATTTTATACATGAAAAAAATACTAAGAATTAACCATTTAATTACTCAATTAAAACACATGGGTGAAAAGATATTAAAAACACTAAAGGATACATAGTACATAACACTTACTTTCATATACACCCAGTTTAGTCTCTTTGGGAATGTACTACCATCATCATGCCATGGGTGTTAAACTACATGGCATGAACTTTTAAGTACCCGTAGTGTAGATATCATGGACTACCTGAGTGTGTAATACAATACACACCATGTCAAATACTAAAAGGGCTATACTTAAACACCATTTACTGGTTGGATGTATACTCTAGTACACACCATGTTGAGTAGTACATGGGGTGTACATACATTCCATATACTGGATGAGTGTATACTTCAGTACACACTATATTGAGTAGTATATGGTCTGTACATACATGAAATGTAATAGATGAGTGTGAAATCTTATACACATTATGTTGAGTAACCTAGAACTACATGACACGTACTTATAAACTACACATCATGTAATATTTAAGGAACTTAGAATAAACCCTATTCACCACTAGTGATCATACACACCATGCACTTTAGAGTTACATGAACTATGATATTTTTCAACCATATAAATTTTATCCATTGTAATGAAAATAGTACATGGTAAGTTCATCACTATTTTCATCCTAAATCATTCCCAAATCACCACATCGGACTCATAACATTACTACCACACCTTCAGGGGTCGAAATTAAACTCCTTCAAAACCCCATTGACTATCCTTGCCCTAAAATCCATTAAAAATGTACCCTTGATGACCTAAAACACTATTGTACAAAGTATTATCAAATCACCACATATATATAAACCTTTTTTCACCCTTGAACCATTCAACAATGTATTATTCTCTAATTCTATGTCTAAATCAGCTCCTCACAAGCCCAGACACTACACATTCACTATTCCAAGTCAATTTCGTCAAAGCTTCACCATAGAGAAGGATAGAAGTGAAAGTACAAGTGAAAAGGAGATAAAATGAGTAAGAATGATGTTTTTGTGTGGCTAGTTCAAAGGTATAACCACCTTTTCATTTTTCATAGATCCACTAGCGACGAGAACATGGAAATGAATTATAACTTTAGGGAAAAATGAATGAATAATATTATTGGTATTTTAATCATTTTAAAAAATAATGAATGAAAATTTAAACATGAAATAAACATGGTAATAAAAAAAACAGAGTAATAAATTAGATGATGATTCCTACCTTAATTTTGGATCGTCGATTGATGGGGATCATGTTCACATTGGATCCGATTTACAATCTCCTAGAATAATAGTTTTTCAAAATCTAGATCACCCACTTCTCTTAGGCCCTACCACTATATAATTTAGGGTTTATGGTAACTATACCTAATTAGAGAGGTTGAAGGTGAATATACAAGGAAAATTAAGGTTTGTGAGATTTAATTAATTAATTAATTTTATATTATAACACACCATTAATGGCCTAACTTGGGGTCCATATTACGAACCAAGGTTACATCACCCTTATGATAAACCACAAATTTTAGATGTAACCACAATGTTATTCTTTATATACAGGGTTCTTGTTAGGGGAAATGGATAATATTTATAAATTCATGCACATGAACTAAGAATAAAATATTATATTTAGGCGTTCATGATGTTCATCCAAAAAAAATGGCTCAAGGAATGACTAATAAAATATTATAAGGGTTTAAAATATAAAAATATGGGATACTACATCCTTCTCACATTTAAATATTTTTATATTTGAAAAAGAAAAAACTATAGATACTAAACAAGGGTCTCAAAAAACAACCCCATGTAGAAAGACAATCCACCATCGCACACACTTCTTTTAGCCATAAGAGGTCTAAGTTCTATGTGAACTTGGTGCACAACTATACAGGAAAGGAACATTCTATTTTAATCACATCCATCCAAAATTTATCTCTATGCTTACACTTCGAAACGATATCTATTTTATTAAACTCTTTTGAGGAAATATATCAGTATAAGATTACCCTCACATAATGTGAGTCTTTTAAGCCTTTACATCCAAAACATTTTCTCACCCTAAGGCCAACTAGATACATGGTAAAAAACAAAACTATAAAAAACTAACACCCACCTTAAAATGGTTTGTTGTATAGGATAAATCCTATAAGGTTGTTATGATCCCCACCTTTAAAGATAATTCTAGATAATTGTCACAAGGGAACAATCAATCTATTTTGAACTACCCTACTTAGCATAACATGAAGATTCCGTAACAAATCCATAAGAGTTGTAAGGTAAAATGATACTAAACGTTTGCTTCAAATTTTCATCATCTTATAATGATAAATCATACACACCAATGTATATAGAATAAGGTACAAGCAAATCACATGAGTTATTGATTAATATTTTCTCAATCACTAGTAGGAACCTCACTTTTTCATTGTGGTCTCCATACATGGTCACATTCATCACTAAAAATAACTTGGTAAAATTTTCACCATCGCTACTTTAAGAAAGTAAAAATTAGTACATTGATAATTGAAATAATCCTCCACAAACTACCCAACAACATGGAACTCTTTTTAACCGACCCATTCTACTATACTTTTAAGTAAACAATCTTGACCATTAAGATGACCATACTCTATCAGCTTAAGACCCCAAAATAACACATTACATAACTCAAGAAACCAAAACCAAAACCTATGGGTAAATATAATACAAAATATATTTAATGTTTTCATATGATGAGAACATCTTATAGCTTTACTGGATATACCACACTAAGGGCCACACTCCCCTAGGGTAGTCCTTACTTAGAATGTGTATCATGATATTCAATATAGATAATAAGGAAGGGAATATAGTCACAAAAAGTGGATGGAATACACCCCACATTTGAGAAGAAACTTTAGGTTCATTACCTAATAATACATGGTTATGTAATATCATTAAATTAATATTACCACTATGGGAATCTCTCAAACAAAGGGGTGGGGCCACTATTGTCGATCTAAAGTGAGCTAAATCTCCCTCTCCCATAAAGAATACATCACTTTGAGGATATATTTTCAATATAATCCTATGTCAACTTGACATGGTATCCCCTAATAAGGGTGTTAACCACCACTCCACTTCTACACTACTTAGATCTAATTAACCGCCACATCATCAAGCTTCATGAAGGCCAACCAATTATCTATTTACTATGTCAACATGACATGAAGAAAAGAATTAATGAATCCAAAACCTACAATATGAGATTTTAACACCTAGTTGATACTCTCATTGTAAGATTAAGAAAACCCATGAATTTAAAAAATCCTCCACCATGATCCGGTTCATGAGAATAATCATTTCATGTTTCCAATAAATGTGAAAAAATGTCCATCATTCTAATTAGCAACACTAAAATACCATCATTGAAATATAATTAAATTCATATTCCATATTATTATCAAGGGAGCATCATATGTATTCCTTCTGAAATAATCCATGCATTCTCTCTCAATCATAAGAAACAAGTCCTAAATCACACTAATAGTACTCAATGCTCTACTCATCATTTTTTGCACTGCTATAAAACATGGATATATCCATGAGAGGGGATTTATGTGGTTATAGCCTACCTATATCCACTATGAATATATGTACATTTTTATATGTTGGTTGTAACTATAGAATTTGTTTTTATTTTGGCTATATGTAACAATTTTTTTTTCATGTGAACACCACAAGAAAGGTTTTTTCCCATAGGAAGGGAATATGAAAGACCCTATTTCCATGGTAATGTAGGATCATGGCTATAAAACTATACACTCACACCCATTTTATATAGTCCTGTAAGACTGTGGCTATAATAATTTACAACTAGTTACTATTTACATAATCATCTAGGTTCGTGACAATAGAAAAAATTATTTCCATGGTCATATAAGAACAGTTATATAGAACTTCTCACCTAGGACCATTGACATTGTTCGTTAGGAGCATGACTATATACCTTTACACCCAAGCCTGTTTCCATTTTCAACTGGGAATATGGATATGGGACTTCATCCCTTCACACCTTTTCCATGGTCATCTATGACTATTGCTATAGGCCTCCTTGTTTCCATAGTCATGTAAGACCATGGAAATAAGCCTTCATACCCAGCCCTTATTTCCACAGTCATATAGAACTATTCCTATAGGCCTCCTATTACCATGATCATTTAGGACCATAGATATATACTTTCATAGTGAAAAAAACATAATTTATTTAATTAAAAAAATTATATATATATATATATATATATATTTATGTTGTGGTAGAGTAATTTGGATTATAGGTGAGAAACCTAAGTTTTAAATCTGTGAGAAACTTATGTTTTTTATATAATCTTATAGCCATGGTCATGGATCCCTTGGCTATATGTTTTCCATATATAAAAATATATAGATATGGGAACCTTTCCCAGGGCTATAAGTTTCCTTCATGGAAAATGTTTGACATTGGTCCAACTATAGCGAAAAACCTTACCCATAGATATAGACCTAAGTCTATAGCCATAACTTTTATTAGAATGAGCATGACCCATGGTTATAGTTTTATTTTCTTCTTGTGTATTTCTATGATACCATGATCCTATAGACCTCCAAATTATAGTTATATGTTTTTTTATTTTTATTACCCCATTATACTATTTTTAATATTTTGAAAATTATTTATCCTTTTCATGTAATGTTATGCATTGAAGCAATAAAATAGAGATAATTTTGTTATGTTTACAGTATAATTTAGCTATGGTATAATTTTATACTTCAATTAATCAGTTGTAAATAAAAATTTATTTGATCAGAGCCTGAAAAATTGTTATTGAAAAAATAAATAAATAAATTTTATAATCACAAAATAAAATAAAATAAAATAATTTAATTTTTATATATGTAATTTAAATAAAAAAATTTATAAAAATATACATGAGAAATATAGGTTGTTACATTTAACCCCACTTAATGAAATTTCACCCTTGTAATTTTTATTTATGAAAAAATCATATTAATGTTTCTAGATAATTTATCTTACCACATTATTAATAATAAAGTAATCTAAAGAATCAATTATGATAAATTATTATTTTAAATTTTTATAAACACATTGAAAAGGTTATCCCTATGTGTTTATAATAGTTATACATGCACTAGTTGTTCAGAACTAAATGTTATCTACCTATGTATTTATAACCAAATGTTTAAATATTATAATACTAAAAAATAAATAAACTCCACTCTATTACCAAATGAGATTTCCCTAGAACCATATTTATATATCTGATGAAACACTTATATATTTTAAAAACATAGAATGATAATTTTTTACATTTACTTATTCATAGAATCCTAGGTTTAGCGACTTTGGAAACAATATACATATTAAAACATTACACTATATAAAAAATAATCAAATGCATCATCATAAACCTATAATGGGTTGAGTAAACCCTTCCTTATACATGTAATATTTAACAAATCTGTCCCTAGATCCTGAACTCTAAGACCCAAATTGGGATCTCTTATGGCTTCAGGTGGGAACCTCGATCACTGGAGGCTAGTAGCTAGTGTCGATAGATAAATATAATCATTGGGGAATAATTTTCCCTTAGATAAGTAACTAAATTATTGTGGTATAAATGTATAATTTTCATTTCAAATCCAAAACCAATATTAGAATATCTTTTATGGTAAAATAAAAACCAAAAAGAGTACAATAGAAACAATAAAATAGACACAATTCTACCATGACATGATAACCTCACAAATAAAACCCATCTGATGTGAATGTCCCAACTCCACCTCCAAGACATGAAAAAAATCCAAACCCACCTTGAAAATATCTCCTAAGATCCATCACCCAGTAACATCAAATCATTTCACTTAAATTCATTATGATATAATCCATCTAAATTCACATCAAGATATAGAGGTATGGGTGAGTATGAATACCCAATTTAATTCCCTAAAACTCTCATACAATCCTATATAAGATCAAATCCCAACCATGTATCGAATTTCATGAAAACAAGATAATAAATTTAAAAAATTACTCTATCAAAGATCTAGGTAAAACCAAATATGCAGATAAAAATAATATAACAAATTATTTTCACAAATAAGGAAACCCTTAAAATATCCAATGTACTATACACCTAATAAATAACTTTTATAAGAAAAGGGTAAATGAGTAATAATAAAGTATATAAACTAATTTAAATTATACTATCATAACATACACCAACCATAGATCACCACCCATTAGAGTGTTATATAAATTTCAAATCCCTCCCTACTCATACCACACAAGTGATGAAAATTCCCATCCATATTAACTAACTTACCCTTTAATCCATAAAAACACTACTCATTCATTGATCATACCTGAAAATTCAATTCCCAACAATATTTTACATCAAAAAAATGATTTTATACAAAATAATCCATCAAAACCCAATAAAAACTCAAAAAAAATTAATATAAACAAAAATACATTTCTGTAAAAAACAGTTTAAACATAGAATCCCTAGTTCAATTTAATAACACACACAAACCATCTCCCATGGTTTAATCCAAATCCATAAACCCAAGGTTTTTTAAATATAGAAAACACACATTATCAAATAAATTTAAATAAATTATTTTATAATCAACCATATAGATAAATGATAATAAAATCAATCAGATGATAAATAATCACAATATCATATGGTGTGAATAAGGTCAACCTATCCTAGATGATGATCACATGATGATCCTATAACCTTATATCTAATGTCACCAATCATGATATAATCCTAAAAACCTTGTAAAAAATGAAACAGGATTATGATTCTTCTATTCATGGTCTAAAATTCATGTTCCAAATACCTAGATCTAATATGATGAGATATATCTTTTGAAGGAAGAATAAATTTACAAGGAGAGAAGAGATAGATTAAAAACACGCAGGGTCACTGGGATTAATCCTTTAATCCATTTTCAATTTATTTGATCAAAGAAATAAAAGTGTCACGATGATGTAAAATTTCCAATTTCACTGCAAAGGAACTCTAGATTCATCCCAAGTTGAGTTAAGAAGTTTAGTGAGGCTTATGGGTGGATGATCATGGTTTTAATAGAGAAATAACATAATGTGAACCTGGTTGCATGGTCAGGATTCATAGTCATTTTGGACTATATACTGGATGTGAAATAACCTCTTATTACCAACCAAGAGATGCATATCCATACTACATGGAAAGCAAAGATAATTAACTAATCATACACTAACCTATGCCTTACATAGATTACCTAAAAAATCCTACAACATGGTCCTCAAACTTTCACACCAATTATACAGTGTTCATTACTTTTATGAAAACCCAAATACAAAGACAAAACCACAAAATTTCAATAGAGGATGTAATTTTAAAACCCAATATGTAATAATTATCCCAATAATAGGATTTTTCATCACTAATATTTTCACAAACCAACCCAGATACCCTTGAATTAGGAAATCAAGATAGTCCGTGACAAGGCCTGAATGGAATTCCCGATCCCCATGTGCTGGAAACAAGTGTCTGAGCATTGAGAATTATCTTTGGGAATGGTTTAACCCCATAATTAATAAAATAGTTTGATATAATAACCTGGAAGAACCCCATCATACATTGGTGGGTCTTTTATCAATATAAAACTCAACAGTAATCATCATCCCAACATAACATGATATCAATGGAAACACATCAGAAATAAAACATCATAATAAAGGCTAACTGAAATAAAATGTATAACTGAAGTTTCAAAAATATATAAGGGTATGAGATGGGGAATTTATAAGGAGAAAACATGATAAAATATGAACAAAATAAACAAAATAAAATATATACCCATAACTGTGCGACAAACAAGCTCATCCTTCTATGTTACCTCCACTAGCCTAGATAATGCTATCATGAACATCCACTACCTCCATATAGTGATTCTCTATTACCTGTATCCAAATAAATGAGGTATTCATACTCCCATGGGTGTATGAAGGGCATGAACAACAAGCCTGGTAGGATACCACTAAGTGTTCCAAATCAATCCTTTGTCAGTAAAACTAAATAGTCTAGTTTCCAAATAATAAATGAAAATACCATTGAACATTATATTGAAAACAAGAACAAGTTTCATTACTACTACTAGAATAAATAACGTGTGAATAATATTTTAAAATAAAATTTTAAAAGTAAAATCATAGGATAACACCCTATGGTCACTAAGGCTAGTGTTTTTAGAGTTACTACATCACTAATTAGTGGGATGTATGTACTATGTCATTTCCCAATGGTAGGGGTTCCACATAAACTACTTCAATTGATGGGTTGAAAATTGAGAAAGTGTAAATGACCTTATTCAATTTAGTTTTACCTTCCCAAGTACCCATGGTTTCCCATGAGATTTATTTGATACCACCTAATTTAATAAACATGTCATTTTTCTTAATAAATTCATAAGTAGTTATAGTTTCAATGTAAAACATGCACTTTCCATTTCCAAATCATAAAGAAACATTTTGACCATAAAGTTATCTATAAATTAGTTCATAAAGTGGCAGATAATATCTTCTATAACATTTTAGAAATCAATTAAAAAATACAATATCCATTAGTTATTCTAACAAAGGAAATGATATGGAACCACTAACCTTAATCAACTAAAAACACATGGAAACGATTAATAACCATGATCAAGGTAGAGGAATAATCCCTATAACCCTAAATGATTCCATAAAATTAAAACCTACATCAATTAGGTTGGTAACGATGAAACCCTATGCCACAATAACTTTGAGGAGAAGAAAAAAATCAATAAATAAGGAATGATTTACTTGAAATAAGGGTGAGTAGAAGATTAATTAGTATTTATTTATAATATCTTGAAGAAAAAACATGAAAAATAAAACTTAATATGAGGGGGAGAGGTTCCTTGGTCACGTGGAAGGATAAAATTCTAGATAGAGAGTAAATGAGGGGGGGGGGGGTAAGAGATTCAATTCGAAGGAGGGAACATTGGTAATTTCAAGTTTTTAATTTAAAAAAACTACACTAAGGTACACCACAACACAACCTAGAGGGATACAGTATGGAGTCCCTCCATTTTAAATATCTAAATCATAGCCCTTGGATTGTTCAATGGTTCACCACAAGGAGTTAGTGGGTTAGGGACCCCGACTCCCAAGCCTCCACAACATAGTTCCTAAGCTACGCCATGATGTAATCAACAAAACTGGGCCTCTAAAACTTATACTTATTGGACACAATAAAATATCACCCAATTTACTCTTATATAGGTTATATTCTATGAAATTGAAACTTGTATTACCTTTATATAGTGTGGGAAGGGGTTCTCTATGGCATAACACCTTGGGTTATAGAATTTCCCCTCCCGCCTATGTGATACCATGTAAGGGTATCTGATGTTACCCTTATATAGAATGGGAAGGGGTACTTCATGTAATATCCCCTTGGGTTATGATGTACCTACTACCACTTTTGGGGTTCCCTATGGTGTAACCATAATGGTCACGTTATGAACTCCTACTGACCCAAAAACCATAGAATCCAAAATTGAAAAACTAAAGATTAAAAAATATATATAAAAGATCTAAAAGACCAATAAAAATAGGGGATTGAAAACTTATAAGAAACATTAATAAAAAAACAATTTCATACCTGAAAAATGACACCGCGAGTGTGATAAATCTCCCCAACATATCATTTTATACCCCTAGAAAGTCAACCTGATGACAGATTCATGAAAAATTGAGGCCATTTTTCTTTCATATGAGCTTACCACTCCCAATTATCATGTGAATTAGATCCATAATACCATAAAACATGGACTAATTGAATGGAATTACCATGTAGCACTTTAACTTGAGAGTGAACTATCTATATTGGGTTCTCTATTACCAAAATGTCAGGCTCCACTTCAAGGTTATCCTAATTAATCAAGTGATAAAAATTGAGATAGTATTTATTTAATTGAGAAATATGAAATAAATCATGAATCACAAATTTAGGGGGTAGTCCCAATTGGTACACAACCATCCCAACTAGTTCTATGATCATGAAAAAACCAAAAATCTTAGGGTGAGCTTCCCTTGACTTCCAAACTATTAGGACATAATCACAATGACACCATTTAAAACACTTAGTTACCAAAAGTGAACTGCAAGGTAATATGATAATGATTGAAATAAGATTTATACTAACTTTGATCTATTTACATACCCTTTTGGATAACTTAAATCTTCTTAGTCTTATCCTACACAAGGCTTAGTCCCACGAGGGAGGTTTTACCTACCTCTGTCCAATAAAAGGGAGTGTGGCATAGGAAACCATAAAAAGATTAAAAAGGTCCATTCAAATAGAGGAATAATAGTTATTATTATATAAATATTCATCCAATACTATATGGAATCCCATGAACCATAAAAATCTAAAATACAAGCTCATAGAATATCTTCTGGAATTTGATTCTCCTACTTCATCTGATCACCCATTTAGGGAGGGTAGGTCATGCTTATCTTAACTTGAGATCTCATCACCTCCTAGAGTCATTTCTAGAACCAGTAATGAAATATAATATCCCTCTAAAATACAACAATAGAGGAAATTCCATGAAATCTCATGATCTCTTAAATAGAAAGCTTCCTAAGATCC
Organism: Viscum album; assembly: GCA_963277665.1. Lineage (NCBI taxonomy): Eukaryota > Viridiplantae > Streptophyta > Magnoliopsida > Santalales > Viscaceae > Viscum > Viscum album. The sequence goes on along the minus strand of OY728145.1, from coordinate 878,942,145 downwards.
TCTACCTTTATAAAAATCGTGATAGGTATAAAGTGAGTGAAAATAATTATACAATCAATGATAAGCCAAATACCATTATTCCATAAGGTGTATGTGGTATTCTAATAATTAAATCCATGAAGTCCTTGTCTCACTTATAAATAAGTATGGGAAGAGTTTAAAGAAAGGTCGGGGGCCTATATTTATCAACATTTACTTGTTAGCAGATAAATCATCGAGATAAAAGAATTTCTACACCACTGCTCAACCTGGACACCAATAATATCACCCCATATCATAGTACATTTTGGTGGAACTATAATGGATGAACCAATGAGACTAATGTATATCCTCCATCAACACCTTCATCACAAATAAAATAATTACACACATGTTCTTAAAGTAGACAAGGACTTTTAAGGAGAGAGATTACTCAGAGATGGTCTCCCCACCATATATATTCCACTTTATGTGATGATATTTTTTATCCACAAATTTTCCATGGAAGATGAGTTCGTGGAGAGAAGGAGTCAATAAAACATTATCAAAGAACACAATAATCTCTTCCTATTTAAATTCTATATGTAATATATCAAATATACCCATAAGGTTCTATTCCTTTCTAGACTCCTTTAGTGCTTCAGATTGAATCTTCCTGCTAAGTGAATCAACAAAAGTATTCCCTTTACTAGGGGTGTAAGAAAGATCAAAGTTAAATGCTTTTAGGTGCTTCAACCATAGTATTTTCTTGAGATTTAGATTCATTTTATATAATAAGTATATTAGGCTTTTATGGTCAGTATAGATTATAAATTTCTTACCAAAAAAAGATAGTGTTTCAAACATTTAAGCACGTGCACCATAGCTTCAAAGTATAAGTCACGTGTGGGATAATTCCTCTCATGGGGTCAAAGTTATCATGAGATATATGCTACTAAATGATCATCCTACATTAGAATAAACCCCAATCCCACAATTTACTAATTTTATAAAATCATATAGACTCTATTATCTATAGAAAAAAATTAGGATATGGGTCGATGTCAGATGATGCTTTAACTCTTAGAAGATTAAAATTATGGGATCATGTTGGCACCATAAAACGTGTGCATGTAATTAACCAAATGCTTCTAAACAAGATCTCAGAGCATAACTCATTTCAAATGCTTTTATTTGACTATTTGTGGAGCCTAAATAGAGTTATAGTTCATATGTTATGGCCATTCAAAGTCAGACTGTCAAAAATGGCCATCCAGGATGATGTGGGGACCAAGTATGGGTTTGTGCGAAAAAATGGAATCTTGCATGCAAAATGGTTTTGAGCATAAAACTGGAATGGAATTTTATGCACACCATCGTTCAAGGTTTTTCCTATAAATACAAGTGCACACCCTTCTTCCAAGATCCCTCCAGAGATCAGCCGCCGCTCTAATGCGAGTAAGTCTGCATCTTTCGTGCATGCGTTCAAAACCCCACATCTTGCGTTCAAAACATCACTTTTGTGCGCAAATGTTCCAACATGACCAATTTTGCACACAAAACATAATTTTTTGTTCAAAAGTGCCACTCTTCCTAATTTTAGGTGCACTAGTGCTTCCTTTGTCCAATTGGGCACACACCTTCTCTATTGCATGAAAATATCCCCTATTGCGTGCAAATATCCCCTATTGCATGCAATTACTTCCCTATTGTGCGTACAACTCCCCTATAGCATGCACATCTCTCATATTGTGTGCATGCCTGACTTATTATGAACATGCCTTCCCTATTTCATGCAATCCATTCTTCTTACATGTAGCCTATCCTATGCATAGCACATCTTACGTGCTGCAGTATCCGGGGTGGTTCTTTCACTTCCGTCATTGAGTCCCATGAAAAATGGAGAGTCGCACCGTGAAATTTTCAGGCCCGGACGTCGGAATTTTCCATTGTGCCCTTATGCACATCCACCTTTAACCTATAGAATACCATGATTTCAGATACTCCTCCGCACACCAAGAAACACCTTGAGTCAATATATTCCTCTTTGTTCATTTCCCATTTTGTGAGTTCAAATTCTCATCATCAATTCCCCTGAGTACCTTGAGTCGAACCATTCCTCATGTAACTCATCCAAACCCCATCACTTGACTCATATGTTAGGTTGAAACAGAAAGGGATGCTCTTATGTAAGTCCCAACACCAACCATTGCTAGGCGTCTTATGCATAATATTTATATCTACATGACTCTAAACTATAGTACACCCTAAACAATAAATATAAGACGCCTCTTTCTCAAAAAAAGAGATTCCTTATGCGACAAGCATAAGATACCAATAGTCCTATCTACATGAATCTAAACTGTAGTACACCCTATATGATAAATATAGGATTCCTCTTACTCTAAACAAGAGATTCCTTATGCGTCAAGCATAATATGACAACAGTACCCTCTACATGACTATAAAATTTAATACACCCTATACTAAAAATATAGAATTCCCCTTGATCCAAATAAGAGATACCTTATGCGCCAAGCATAAGATGTCAACAATCCTATCTACATGACTATAAACTATAATATGCCCTATCATTCAATAATAGGATTCCTCTTGTTCCAAATAATAGATGTGTTATGTACCAAGCATAAGATGCCTCATGCCATGATTAAAGTGGCATAATTACAAGAGAATTAGAATCTATTAAAATATTCCATTACTCCACCTAATTATTTGTGTGTAATTTATTCATATATTCATTCTATTTCATGTCTAATGGTATCCCTAATGACCTAGTCCTATGCCGCATCAGCTCACCTATAATTTTGGGCCAACACCCCGGAAGACTTTGGACAACACTTCAATTTAGGTCCTGTGTTTCAAACATGGTCAACAGTCGACCCGCATTTGTTTGTCCCCATTTCAGACTAACACTATATAGATGATGTGTTTCAAACATGTTCAACCGTTATCCTCCATCTTCACATTGCCCTCACTGCGTTCCGAATGTCAGGCGTGTGATTTACACTTTTCATCTCCCTTTGTTCGAACTGATTCCAATGCCCTTGGTGTTATCCATCTTGTGAACTTGTGCATATGTGTTGGTTCCAATTATATGCCTCAACCCACCAGTGAGTTGGGATACCCTCATGGATAGACACAAGGAATACATTATGGGAAGCTTCTATGTGTAATCCCCATCCACCATTTCCGCTCCTTAGCGGAACTCAGGTAGCTTCCATGTGTAAGCCCTGACCACCTTTTCCACTCTTTAGAAGCACTCGAGAAACTTCCATGTGTAAGCCCCATCCACCATTTCCACTCCTTAGTGGCACTCAGACAACTTCCATGTGTAAGACCCATCCACCATTGTCGCTCTTTAGAGGCACTCAGGCAACTTCCATGCGTAAGCCCCATCCACCATTTTTTCTCCTTAGCAGCACCCAGGCAACTTCAATGCGTAAGCCCCCATCCACCTTTTCCACTCCTTAGAGGCACCTGGGAAGCTTCCATGAGTGAGCCCCATCCACCATTTCTTCTCCTTAGTGGCACCTAACCAGCTTCCACGCATGAGCCCCATCCACCATTTCCGCTCCTTAGCAGCACCTGATAAAATTCCATGCGTAAGCCCCATTCACCATTACTGTTCCTTAGTGGCACCCAGGTATGATAACAGCTATTTATTTTTCTCATAGCCATGATAACGTGGGACCCTCAGTGGATTACTCCACAAAAATCCCTCGTTACGACATTTCCAGTGCCTTCCCTTCACCTAGGTTAAAGCATGCCAGTTATGTAAGTCCTAGGGGTGTGGAGTGAACCTACCTCGTCTGAGCTGCAGGACGTTAAAATTACAAGCACCATCATCCCTAGCACATGATGTTAAACTATGGTCTCACTTCGTGCAATACACGCAGGGTACCTCATCTCGTAAATTCTCTATGCCCACTCGTCTCTATGGGAGTGAGATCTTCCTCACATGGAATGAGATCCTCTTTGCTAGAGTGATGTCTATCTGTGGGGAAGGGAAAGCATCTTCGTATAAGACCCTAGACTTTCTCTTATGAGGCATCATCCCTGCTCCTCCTCTCTTCTTCGATGCCAAAGACCAGAGGAGAGATGGGCACATGAACTCTCATTATCCCATCCCTCTACCTCTGGGATTTATCACTATCAGGCCTCCATCCTAGAGTAAGTTCCAATATCCATCTCCCTAGGCTGCTAACCACACGTAATCCCATGTTTCATCTTTGGTCTTCTAACCATGTGTAATCCCCATTCTACTTCTCGCGGAAGCACCTTTCATGACATGATCATCAGTTCTTTGTCGTCTCTTTTTTCTCACACTGATCATGACTCACATGGGATTAGAGTAAGCATTGATCATGGAATCTTTCATGGTCTACCTTAGCATGTAATATTCAAACCATCCCGAATTATGTGAACTTTGATCCTTATCTCCTATGCAGGGTAGGTAGAAATCCTCCTTGAGGTTCAATCCTAACACCTACTTTTCCCAACCCGTTCACGTTAGTTCACCATTGTCCCAAATAACATTAAACTGTATCAACCATCCTTAACTATGTTGACTTTGATCCTTTTCTCCTAGGTAAGGTATATAGGAAGCCACTCAAAGGTTCAATCCCAACACCTACTTGTCTCTACCCCCCTTCACGTCAGTCCATCCTCATCCCACATGATGTTAAACTTTATCCTCCCTCCCAAACTATGTGGACTTTGATCCTTGTCTCATAGGTAGGGTATGTAGGAAGCCTCCTTGAGGTTCAATCCCAACACCTACTTTTCCCGTCCCCTTCACATCGGTTCACCTTTATCCCGCATGACATTAAACTATATCAACCATTCTGAACTACGTGGAATTTAATCCTTGTCTCTTAGGCAGGGTACGTAGGAAGCCTCCTTGAGGTTCAAGCCCAACACCCATCAGTCCCAACCACCTCACATAGGTCCATCCTTGTCCTCCATGACATTAAAATGCATGCACCTTTTCATCTCACAAGATATTAAACTGTACACATTCAAACTATGTGGGATTTGATCCTTATCCACCAAGAAAGGTACGTAGGAAGCCTCTCAAAGGTCTATCCCCAATCGATGGTAAGCTATTGTGTTCCAAAATTGAAATTAAGCCACTGTCTTCCGCAATCGATGGTAATCCATTGTGTTTCACAATCTATGGTAAGCTATTGTGTTCCCTAGTCGATGGTAATCCATTGTGTTCCTCAATTGATGGTAAGCCATTGTCAGCCTCAATCGACGGTAAGCCATTGTCAACCCCAACCAGCGGTAAGTTGTTGGAACCCCAATCAGTAGCAAGATGTTGGAACCCCAGTCAGTGGTAATCCATTGTAACCCCAGTCAACAGTAATCCATTTTCAACCCCAACCAGCGATAAGTCGTTGTAGTCCGCAATCGACGGTAAGCCGTTGTAGTCCCCTTAGCTGGGACCCAAATCTCTGGTCCACTCTCGAACATCAGATCAACTTGGAATGATAACCATGCGTAAGCCCTAGTATATCGTTGGTTCATTGTCCTATGTGTACAACCCAATTCTATACCCTCTACCATCCTAAACTATGTGGACTTTGATTCCCTACCCCAGGGATATGTAGGAAGCCTCCCTAAGGTTCAAGCCTGTCATTCATGTCTTATCCTAGTCTTTCCCTCAATCCTATGTGTTTCTAGAAGGTCATGCCCCAACCTAGAGGTTCTACTTCATCTGGGTATTATCTGTACGGGTTACCTCCTCAAGTGTCCCATTTCCCCACCAAACTACGCAGACTTTGATTCCCTTCCACAGGGATACGTAGGAAGTCTCTTTGTGGCTTAATCCCAACTTCACCATCACCCTCGCGTCAGCTTCATATCACTCCCCATCCACTCTCAACAATATATATCTATTATGATTCTTACCTAGGCCACCACATCCCGGTAAGATCATGTCACCCACTTTCTCACTGCTCCTAGCAGTAATCGGGTAACTAACCATGCGTTAGCCCCATCATCAATGATTCCTCCTCAGGTGAAACCTATCTAATCCACTCTTGTCAGTGTTCTAATCAGTCTTATCCATCTCCTCTAGATGTTAAACTCATGAAATACCCTGTGTTAGACATGGGAAGCTGAAGAAAACCTCAAAGACATGACTATGGCATAAAATTCCCCACATTCGACGTGAGATGCCTTGGGCTTCAATGCCCTCGAAAAGCCTTATCATAAGGGGAAGAAACCTAGAACCCTCAGTGTTCCATCATCTAGACACGCCAGTAATGTACAACGTGTTTAATACCCCGATCGAAGGTTTCTGGCCTAACTTGACCCCTTGGAATGTCTTGAAAGAAGCAGTGTAATTAACCGACGTCCATGAAGACATGACACTTAGAAGAGTTTCACGAACAACATCTTAAGTCTATGAGGGAGACCCGAACTAGGAAATGAGTTTCGAGGAGGAATACATGGAAAGAGAAACCAACATCCCATCAACCTATTTCAATCAAGAAGAAAACTTCCCTAAATAAGTAATAGATGTCACCCGCCCTTGGAAAGTAGGAATGTGGGGCAACAATTGCGCGTCCTCTGAAGACGGATGCAAGCCCCGACGAAAGAATCAAAAAAAGATCCATAAAAACTTCAATCCATTTCAAGTGAGTATGGTCAAAGGATATTCATGATTTGATAAGTATATGATGAAAATATATTATTAACTTTATAATCTAAAGAATATTTGTATACCAAAGACATTTTTTAGCTCCTCCCAAGATACAATGGACTTCACCTTCTTCGGATCAACTGTAATTACATATTCATACACTACATATCCTAATAACATAACTTCTTAGATCTAAAAACTATATTTTGATAGATTTATATAGATATAGTTCTCATGAAGAGTCCTAAGGATGATTCTAAAATTATACACATTCCCCTCCTTGGTCTTAGAATAGACTAAGATATCATCTATAAAAACCATGAAAAAAGAGTCGAAATGCTAATGAAATACCTATTTTATCAAATATATAAATGATACAGGAGAATTTTTCAATATAAATGTAATAACAATATACTCATAATTCTTATATATTCTTTAAAAATACATCTTGGGAACATCATATTCATTCACTTGGAGCTAGTGTTGACCCGAACATAGATGAATTTTTGAGAACCACATTGCCCCTTTTTACTGATTAAACAAGTCATCAATATGGGGAAAGGGGTACTTATTCTTAATAGAAACTCGAATCATATTTTTATAATAAATACATACTTGGTGATTTACATCCGTATATTTAGAAAAGAGCACTGGATAATCCTATAGGGATACATTGGGGTGAATAAACCCTTTAGATTCCAAATCATCAAGATGGATCTTTAACTCTTCTAGTTCAGATAGATCCATGAGATTTGACGGTAAGTATATCAATTGTGTCCCAAAAATCATATGGATATAAAATTTGACTTACCACTCTAGGGGTAATCCCGATAAGTCTTCAGAGAACACATCAAGAAACTCTTTAACCACAAGATGTAACTCACTCCCTATGAATTCCTCAATAATATATAGGAAAAGAGAAGATATCTAACATGAAATATGGACAAAATTATAAATAATAGTCCCTTATAAACTTGAATAAATATCTCACTCTTCTTTGAATTGATGGAAACCCCCATCAGGGGTAGTGAAAGATATCATTGGGTGATAAAAATGGATATGATCCATAAAATCGTTCATCTATTCCATCCTAATGATTATATCTAATATATCTATTTCAAGATCAAGTAAATCCTAGGAAATCTACACCTTAGACATAGATATAACATAAGAAATTCATTGAATGCTAATCACCTTCTTCTTCCCAAGATGAGTCAATATCTCCATCACATGAGGGCATGTGATCAGAATAAATATTAAAAAAAATAAATACATGAGAAAATACAAAAAAGTGATAAAAATGACATCAACTAAATAAAAAACCATATATAATTCAATAAGAATGCCACCTCTCACTTTAATTGGCCCTATATTAGATTCCATTGGATCTGGATCCATAAAACACACCTATATACTCTTAACCTGATTCTAGGTCCTACTCTTATCCTGAGGCTTAATTATCAATTGAATTTTCCTACAATATGGTCTTATTCTACCTCCACAACCTCAAGGAAAAGGCCTCACAAATTTGTATGTATATGAAGTTTCTTTACAACATTTCAGATTAGAAGAACCAATACCGATCCTTTATAGAAGATTATTATTTCAAAATATATAGAGGTGTATTATTTTACCTCAATCATGACACACCTTAGAAATATTTGATTAATAAGGATTCACATGGACAAGATTTCTAAATTGGTAGAAATTAGGATACCTTTTATCTATGGGTAATAAATATTACTGCTTAGAAGGAGGTCGAGAACCACTACCACTACCTCTTCTAGGATATTTCTTCTTTCTCTTCCTCTCAGAAAATACATCCTCAATACCAAAAAACTTATCAGTGTTGTCAAGAAGACCATATATCCTAGATTGGTTGATATCCACCATTATTACTTGATTTACCACATCAGTATAGATCTTGATATTTGATAGGAAAGCTTGATATTGAATGTATAGACAAAGGTTCATTTCAAACTAGTGATCCTTTATCCATTTATAAGATATCATATCTAGAGAAAAGTGGATGAGATCAATGAATCGATTCACAAACTCTATCATGGTTTAGTCACCTTGATAAGTTTTATAAACTCTATATATTTTTCAAGAGCCATAGTATTTGGGTAAAAGTTTTGGGATAAAATCACTTTAAAATCATTCTAGTAATTTTTTTTATAATTTTTCGAAGAACATGGATTCCAAAAATTTTCAACTAGGACCCTTCAACATAAAGAAGGTGCACCAAACTTTAACTAAATTTGGAGCCTCAATAAATTAAAATATTCTTCCTATTTTATCTAACCAAACCTCTACATATTAAGGATCATTGGTATCTTGAAATTCCATTGTCCTATGTTAAAGAAACTCCTAAGATTTTTTCTTTTCATGAATTGGATGTAGACCTGCTTATTGAGGTTGTGTTGGACCTGCACCCGCTCCCTACTCCTTGGTTAGGATTGTTATTACTGCATCCTTAATTAGTTTTTTTACCAATGGTAAGGGTTTCCCATGGAAAATTATCCATGCTTGAGGCCTCCTGATAAAAATGTGTGTATATATATATATTTCATAATTTTAGATGAAAGCATAATATGTTACATAATAATTAATTACCTATAACTATAAAGGTTTAGTTTATTTAAAGACTAGATAAATAAATCAACATATTTCATGAAATATATTTAATATATACTACAAGTGTCTTGTAACACCCTGAGATTTTGTGAAATATTTTTTTTCAAATTAATTTAATCTTTTCAATATTTTTCAATTCACACAACATAGAATATATCTTATGTTATATGAAATCCCCAAGTTATTCTTCTGTTATATTCTATACTAATTTAATCTTGTTCTACATGCAATACCGGATTAGCTTGCTTTATATGCAACACTAAGTTTCTACTGAACATCATTTTATTATTATAATTATTTAAACAAGACAATTATAACCTAGACATTAGAATGGTGGGTATTAAAAGTATTAAATAAATTATGAAATTATAGTTTTCACATATATATATAATTCTTTGACTAATTGATTATAAACGAAGGTAAACCCCTTTTTTAATATAAAAGGAAGCATTTTTCTAAAAACTTATTTAAACATACACAAGTTTGTTTTATACCAATAAATAAACAATTAAATCTTGTTGGATTATAATAATGATATATATAGAATATTAAATCTAATTTTTATCATTCAACTTATGTGTTTTCTTTACATGATATAAAAACAAATATAATTTTATGTATAAAAGAAGTATTTTTCTAAAAAGGCAGTTTTTCCACCTTTTGATGGTGTATTTGTTTAAAATATTATATTTTCCAGTTTTTAAATTTTATTTGAAAAAATAAATTTCTTATTTTAAATAGGGATATAAAAATTTATTTGGGTGAACTTTTGGTATTTTTCTGGGAAGTTACATGTTTTGATGAACAATGAAAAATACTGAATTTAAATTCAAAACTAATTTTTCTTCTAACTTATCTATATAGTTAAATTATGTTTATAATTGATTTTAAAGTATAATTAAATCAATTTTTTATAATATAATCCAATTTGGGTCATTGGAATCGATTTTACATTGAATTTGGATATAAAAACATCTCAATATTTTAAACGTTTTCACTTTAAAAACTCATTTTCTCGTTCCATCAACAAGATAATTTAAAATTAATTTGTACCAAATATGTATTTAGACTTTTGAAAAATGGATTCAATATTTGGAATCATAAGGTTCAAATTTAACAATTAGTCCCTTTTTTGGATAACATGAATAGTAACTCTAATAATTTTTATTACCACAATTATGGGTAAATTGGGTAATTAAGGGTGAAAATAATGTTATAAATATTATAAAACTACCCTAAAACTTGAAAAAAAATTATTGGATGAATTTTATTCAATCCTTAACACATAATAATATAAATTTAATAATTTAATGGATATTTTTCCAAGAAATGTTTTTAAATATTATTAAACTCAAAGGGAGTGACAAAATGTCACACTCTTACTTTTAATATGTATAATATTTTTAATATGAGGTTAAATAGAATAAATGATCAACTATATATATTATTATAGAATCCAAAAATGTTTATATACATTATATAAATTTATTTTTAATTTTTTGTAAAGAAATAATTGTCATAAATAATTACAAAATGAGGATGGAGTAATTATTCAATAAATGAAACAATCAATTAAATGAAATTAGAAATATTAAAATAATTATAATTTTATTAATTAATGTGATACACTAATTTTATATATTAATATAAAATTTTATGGGTGTATTAAATAAATTGGTTTAACGTTATCTTACTGTATGGATTTTCTTAAATTTAATGTTATGAATAGTGTTAAAATTGAAACTAATGATATTCTATAAAAATAATATTTTATAAAATTATTTAAAAATTATAAAAATAATAATTAAGTAAAAGGGGATGATATATGGTCTAAAATATATTAAATTATCCATTTATGGTCCAATTGAAACTTAATATGTAGAAATTAAATCCTCTTAATATTAAAAACTTTGTTACCATATTTAAAATTAAAATGGACTAACCAAGGGTTAATAAAAATGATAAGGTTTAAAATAACATAAAAACTTGTATAAAATATATTGGTTCATGATATTACAATATTATCATATCTTTTGTTCTAATTAATTTAATGTCAAAGGAATATGGATTGAGATTGAATTTATTATAAATTAATCACTTGGAAAATTCCAAAAGTTTCCCTCCCCTATCTTATAAAAGGGTATCTATCATTAACATATATTAACACTTTAGAACCATTTTTTATCAAAAACATCTCTAAATATCATTATAACATCCCTCTCCTCATCCTAGAATCCTTACATTGGTCAGATATCCAACCAAATGAGTCCTTTTGTGAAAATCAAAAAGAAATACCCAAAGAAGAGGTAATGTTCATCAATCAATGTTGATTTATTTCTTCCTCAAATACCATAAATTACTTTTTTATATAGATTATTATTAATATATTGATATTTTTTTTATATTAAGGTTTATACCTACACTTCCACACACTTCCATCTAATGGGTAATGCACTTACTATTTTTGTGTACAACGAACTGCCGCCTCACGGAACAACGTTGCTCGTTTTTCCTTTACCACCTCTCATGGTTGGGAGTTAGGATAGAAAATATATTTTTATATGATATATATTATGTATTTATACTTATATAATTATTATATAAAATATATATTTATTATTTCCATTTTTTGTAAATATGATAACTTCATTTGTGGACGTGTGGACTTCCGCCTCCTTAAAGCGATGTGATTCGTACACACTTTACATGGAATGTATTAAAGATGAGTTTAGTGAAAGTGTATGATATATATGGAATAATAATTATACTATAATGATAATATATATATACATATATTTCATTTAATTTCTTTCAATATAACATAAAATGGAAGCAGTGTTCATGCGTACGTATGACCCACCATCTCCATGAATGACGTATTTCAATTTCTATTTATATATTTTATAGATGACCATAAATGTATATATAATTAATATATATGATATTTATATATTTTTATCATTATTTATAGAATTAAATCTTTATCTATGTATGAGGACCAAGAATAACAAGTCAAAACATGTACGAGAAACAAAGCAGTTATTACACAAAACATAACTTAAACTTCGAATTGTTAATAAGAGGGTAATATAAAGTCATAAATAAATTATATATGGTATTATATATATATGAATTTTTATCTATAATATATTTATAATAAAATTATATTTATTATACATGAGTTTTTTCTCGAGCATGACGAGATTTAAGAGATAAGGTGAGGGATTTATTTCTCCCTTTTATTTATGCGGGACACATGCCTTATACACTACTTATTTATTATATGTGGTGTATATACTACCCACGAATTAATTTTATGAGTATTATAAAAAATATTATGGTATTTTAATATCCATATAATTTTATTTTCTTCATGATTCATACGATTCTACTGATTGTAAAGTGATGAGTATTTATTTCACAATCTCATCAATATTTGGGATTGTTTCATTTTAAGTATCTATTGGGAAATATTTATCTTACTTGACCTTGTTTTATAAAAAAGTTTTAAAGAATGTTTTTAATATTATCCTATTAATTTTTAAAGTCATTTTTACCCATTTTTTACTTTTTACTACGCGGTTTGAAAAGAATATTTTCATCATTTTCCAAATGAGGTACATTGTGACTTTTTCAAAAAAAGTATGAATGGAATATTTTTTATATTATATGGAATGAACATAATTTTCCTCCATAATTAAACCTTAATTATTTGAAACTTCCTTTATAATCCTAGGAGTTTATTTTCAAAGAAAATGTTTTCTTTTAAAATTACACAATGTTTTAGAAAAAGAAAATGTTTTCAAAGAAGAAAAGATATTTTCCTCAAGAATTATTTCCAAGTGATCTCTCAAAATTATTTTACATCTAAGATAATTGTATTTGATGTTACTTATGTTTTACTGGGGATATGATTCAATAAAAAAAATTTATTTTTTCTAGGAATGTTTTATGTTTATTATGGAATGATATTTATGAAATATATTTCTTTTCTATGGGTTATGTTATGATTGAATGATGTTTATGAAAACCATTTCATTCTTTGGGTTCTGATATGATGAATGATTTATATTCTTGTGGAACACATATGTATGGTTTTAATTATGTGATGTGCGAGACCTATATATCCCTCAAATTCATTGGTTAAAGATGGAAAACCCATGAGGTATATATGTTATGCATGAACCTGATTTCATGTTCACAATTCTTTGTGTAAACCTAGTTTTCATGTCCATAATTTTATATGTGGACCTGGTTTTCATGACCATATTTTTATTAAAGGGCCTAATTTCATGTCCTTAATTTAATGAGTAAACTTGTTACTATTTATAAATTTTTTCAAAGTTACAAGTTTATGTGTATGCCATAATTTCATGTATTATTTCAATGTTATGATCTCATGGATTATGTTCTTTGATTTCCTTATGATTAATGTCTTATGAACTGAAAATATTTATTCCATGAGTCATGTTAATGATCTTTTATTTGAAGGGTATAATATTCAAATATTATGATCACATTCTCATACATTTATGATTATTTTTATGCCTATATATTTTCCTTTTTTAACCTTACTAAGCTTATGATCTCACCTTCTTCTTATGTTTCCTTTCCCCAAGTTATATGGAAAGTTTGTAAGTAGGAGTACTAAAGGGAACGATCTTTGTGGGAAAGATTTAAGATCTTTCACCAGACTAGAATTTTTTGTTCCAAGTTTCCAATAAAAATAAACTAATATGGTCTTTAGGTGTGTGTTTTTATAATGTATGAAATGTTCCTAAAAAATCATGTAATATCCATGTATGAAAATTTTGGGTCATTATAATTGGTATCAAAGTAAAGGTTTAGTCAACATTTAGAAACTAGGATGAGAAAACATTAGTGAGATCCCTAGAGATATTTCTAAGGATATGTCTAGGGATGTCTCTAAGGTTATAAGTATAATTATATGTTACAATCATAGAATTTTGATAAAAATCATGAGTAATCTAGGATTGAACCTAAGATGTTATAGATTGAAGGTAATTTACCTTGATTATCAGGTTTTCCCATTATTATTGGTGTTTCTCAAAATATTTTTTTTTCTGTTTTTAATCAATGGATGCAACCCAAAGAAACCATGTTAATGAGGAATACAATGAAAAATGAATTGATGACCATCCTGATCAACTGAATGTTATGAATTATGGTATGAAAAACCTCATTGTTATTGTTGACGCTCCTTTTTTGTCACATTGTCTAAAGGAATGGAAAGGTAAATGACTTAGCACAAATTGATGCATCCTTTGAAGAAAACATCAAAAATCGACAAAGGCATGAACAAGGCTTCAAAAGCACATGCGCCGCGCAAGTTCTAGCACAGTTGCACAAGTCCACTTGCGTGACGCCTAATTGCCGCGCAAGTGACTTGCGCGCCCTAAAGGATAACCGCACGGGGTCTTCTCCAGCCTATAAATAGACCCTGTGGGCCCCCCATTGAAGGGAGGATTTTTTCCAAAAACTCAGATTTGAGCTCCCGGCACCCAAGTCTCTTCTCAAAGCTTCTGAAACACTTCTAAGGTAATTTCTTACCTAGAACGTAAGATCTAAAGAGGGGGAGGAAGGCCTAAATGTTGAAACTCATCAACACTTGCGCGCCTGAGTGGCCAGCCCTTAAGGGAAATGACCACACTTGCACTCCACCTAACTCCTTCAATAGAATTTTCCCGCCACTCTTCTGGAAGAACCTCAAGATGATTCTAAAGGCTTTAACCAGGAGTCCCTCAAGTATTACCCTGCTGGTTAACCATCGCGCAAGTACACATGTTTCGCGTAGGTATACCTGCATGACCAGGACTTGCGCGCCCAGGCAGTACCTGCGCACCTGCCAGGACTTGCGCGCCCCTGCCTTTTTGGGTGCCCTTATTGCCCATTTCACCCCTCTTATGCCATTCCACCTCTCCTATTCAAGATTCAGTCTTCAAGACACTCTTCAAAGCCATTTATGGAATGATTTCTTTATTTGACTTCCTTATCTGAAATGAATTCTGTGGAATATCTCTCAAAACCTAGTGATTTACACATATTTATGTCACTAAAGATTGAGATTTCATTCATTCAAACTCATCCTTTAAGATGAGAGAACTCATTAACCCAAGCCTCCTTTTAAGGAATAATCCCCAGTCATAATTCTCAAATATGGGCATCCTCCTTAGGAGTAAGCCCCAAGTCCTCATTAACCTGGACCTCCTTTTCATGAATAAGCCCCAGTCATAATTCTCAAATATGGGCATCCTCCTTAGGAGTAAGCCCCAACCATAATTCTCTTAACATGGGCCTCCTTTTCAGGAGTAAGTCCCAGTCTCAAAATATGGGCATCCTCTTCAGGAGTAAGCCCCAAGTCCCTTAATTTTTCAAGTCTCTTAACATGGGCCTCCTTTTCAGGAGTAAGCCCCAGTCTTAATTTCTTTTAACCAGTCCTAATTTACCTTTGATCTGGGATTCCTTCTTAGGAGTAAAAAAAGTAATCATAAGTCCTCTCATAATTTGGTCCTCCTTTTCAGGAGTAAGCCCCAAGTTAGAGTATTCAAATCTCCATGAAGCACATATACCTTTATGGACCCTGTTCCTGGATTTCTTCCCTGAAGTAAATCCTAATATTCATTTATCTGGGCAGTCATACATACATAAGTCCCACATTATTTCTTATGATTTCATCTTTCATGGCACAATTGTCTGATTTTTACCAATACCTCTTGTTTCTCACACCGAGCATGACTCACATGAGCTTAGAGTGTAAAAGTAATTATGACATCCTTCTTTGATCCATCAATCATAAACATCATACTCCTTTACTCGAACTACGTGGCTTCTGATTCCTTTTCTAAACAAAGGATACGTAGGTAGCCCATCTGTGGGTTCGATCCCAACTCTAAAATAATCCATGTCCTTCTGAATGACAATAAAATCCAAGTGCCCCACTGAGTGGCTTTAAAACAAACATGGTCATCATAATGACCAAGAGACCTCTCTATAAATGTGTCGAAGGATACCATTGACCAAGAATCTCTAATAAATACAGATTATTCTCTATCGATGAAGAACCTCGAATACATATAAAAGATTCTCTAAATTTCCTATATAACAATCATTGATTGTCAGACCTAAAGGAAAGCTCATTTTATATTTGGTAATGTAATAAGGATTCACGAACATAACTTAAATCTATAAAGAGTGTCCCGGAGTAGACAATAATTCCCCTCAAAAAGGTGTGATGAGTCCGACCTCCCATCCTCTCGACCAATGCAAATTCCTAAGCCTCATCAGTCCACAAACTAATGAGCGCCTACCTTTGGAAAGTAGGTCCAAATGGATGTGGAATCATTGGATGTTTCCAGTTCTACGAACAATCCCATTAGAAACCGATCAGAATGTTTGAACCTTCAATCAGGGAGGTCATCCCCAAATTCCGAGGGAAAAAAAATGGTGAACCCGATGTGAATCCTTAACCAAGTTAAAATGATGTTTTACCTATTTATTAGGCCCCTATTTAAAACTCAATGAGAGGGAAAAAAACAATCATTAACATATGTGCTCATCTTAAAGATGTAGTGGCTGAATTTATCTTGATTACATTTGTTATATCAAACAAGCATTCTTTTCCAAGATCTTCTACATTTCCAGAATGGCTGCTCTCAAGTTCACACCTGTGAATAATGCTGTTGCAAATGCCACTGCTGCTACTGCTACTGGATCGTTATCCTCTCTAAGGATGACATCACCTACTCAGCGTCTTCAATGCTGGGTATCAAATGCGCTGGTTAAGGAGTATCGTCAACACGGTACCATCCCAACCCTGGAGGCTACCCGACAAGCCCTCCAAGTGAAAAACTCACACCGGTCGTCCGAACAATGACGACCAGTGATCAAGAAGTAGGCGGTGGTAACTACCGTCTCCAATTGTTTCGGGTCGTTATCCCTAGAACGCAATCACCATTCACTCCCAAATTCTGGGGAGGTGAATGGGAAGGTCCCTCAGGGCCTTAATTCAAAGAAGCAGTAGTCATTCCTGAGGGCTCCTATCAACAATCGCTGCCAGACTCGTGCAACAGTACGCCCTCAACATGATGAGGGTACCGACTCTGGGCATTCAGCTCAGGTTCCTCGAACTCGAGAAGGCAAGACGAATCGCCAGAGGAGAAATCCGGTTAACGCTGAGTAGGTTCTCATCTCTGCCATCTCCAGAGAAGTCCACCAACCTAACTTTGTGTCAAGCAATGAGCAGGCACACACACCTGCCCGTTTTAATTCCACTATCCAACAGAATCGTCTGGCAGCATCACGCCAATCCCACCAGGAAATTCCGGTGGATTACTATAGGCAGGAACATACACCTGCTAGTATTAATCAAGCCTACCAATAGTCTCACTTGGTAGCATTCATAGAAGTTAGTCAGAAAGCCCCAACAACAAACAGGAGGCAGACTCAACTCTCTGCCCCCACACTTGAGTATTGTCAGGATTCACTGACAGGAAAATGAGGACAGTAGCATGCACATACACCTACTCCAATCACGGAATGGACGTATATCCCCGTTCCGGCAACTGAAGTCACCAAGTATATTATATCAATGGTGAAAGAGCATAAGCAAATACCTGCTCATATTCTGGATGCCTTCCATGATATTATAACAACTTCAGCAGCATCTTAGGTAAAGACACATAAATCTATCCCTACCAGTGGAGTGACACATCAATAATTCACTTCGGAACATACACACACATCTGTTCCAGTCCAAGAGGGTTGTGGGGAATACTCCCCCATATCATATGGACAACCAAGTCAGGCACATACACCTAATTTGAGTGGAGATCGTCAGCCTAACCTGGCCATCTTTCCTGATAAGGAACATACACCTACTCAGAGCATCCACTTTCGTCAAAAAGTGGTTTCCAAGGCGAGTAAGAAGGCGTTTAAGAAAAATACCCTCCCAACAAAATCTGGAGATCAAGAGCCAATTTGTAACAAGGCTTTGCTCGATGCTGTAGTTCTTGAAGCCCTCAGATAGTTATCTGTTGGAATTCAATATTCTACTCCCTCATTTCCCAATAGTGGGAACATTAATTCCTAAGGTCTTCAATTGATACTTCCTCATTAAGGCTTTCTTTATGAAAATTCGGTCGATCTCGAAGTTTCATCTTCAGATGAGAGCCACATGAACCCTCTGTGTGGTCAGAAGACCAAGGAGAAAGAGATATCATCTTTTGTTGTAACCCATTATGGTGGTCCTCCCCATGATGATTAATTTCTCTGCAAAAGTCCTCTCCGCATTAGTGATGCACATTGCCCGGAAAATTCTCCAGTGGATAATGTAGTGCCAAGAAAGCCCTCTTATCTTGAGGCACTTGAAAATGCGAAACCAGTCATGTCTGATGTTTCATCGCTGGCAGGTGAAATACTTTCTCAATCAAAAGATAGCCCAGGGTGTAGGTCATTCTCCGAACTACCCCTAAGTCATCCATCTTTTAGTTTGATCAATGATTTCTCTACCAATCTTGTTGAATCCGATGAAGCAACAAGGAAACACCAACTCTGGTCAAATCAGGTAGAAGAATATTCATCAAATGATAAAGAGGAAATGCTGAACATGAGAAAACAACTAGAAAAAGGTGAAGTGCCAGTCATGTTTTGGCCTCTGGATGAATCTCAGTATGACATTCCAGAAATGTTGAAGAAAGATGGAATTCATGATATTCATCTCAACATATGGAAAAATCTTTGTCAGTTGAAGAAGAAAGTATTATCTTATGATGAATATGAAAATCATCTTAAGATAATAGAAGGGATACAACATCAGATTTATTTGGCATCTCTATCAGTCTCTCGATATCCGAAGGCTGAAAAGTAGCAGAGATCCCTTCAACGTTCATGCCTTGGCACACTAAGAAAATTGCTTCAGTTAATTTCCAATTCCCCATCTGGAATTCATGTCAGAGGATTGGGTTTTCATGGAGCACTACATTTCACGGTGCTCTCTAGTTAGCAAAGCCCGCCAAAAATTGTCTCATGCAATGTTATTGCCCATGGCCAGCCACAGTCAATGGGCTTTGTTTGTAATCAAAATCTTTCCCAAGAACATGCCTCAACTAGTTCCTCTCAAAATCAAGAATATAGAGAACAAGTTTTTGAATTACTCCTGCATCAAGAAAACGAGAATATTGAACAGGCCTCCCGTTTGGAGAAAGCACATCATCAAGTGACAGAAGTGTCGTAAATCATCCAACGGTCTTTTGAGCCGGGTGATAAAAGTGGATGTCGATTGATGCATCCAGATAATTTCCGTACCAAGGTCCGCAAGATCAGGAGAGCTTTTAAGAAAGTCTCAGACATAGCATGTCAAGAGACACCCCAGCTTGCTAGACTGGGGTCTCTTTTAAACCAACCCTTAGAATCAACAAATAGGATTCGAGGAGTTGAGCGGGAACAACAGGAACAGCCCCAGTCCACCGGATTGGGGACTTTTTCAAATCATCAATACCCTCCTCAGAGAAAGTCAGTCTTTTCTCGATTGGGGAAGAATCCTCAAGAGGAACGAAGAGACAAATTATCAGGAGATTCCCTCCAAATTACGGTTTGTAAAGAAGTTCCTGAGGGATCGAATCAAAAAAAGGCGATGTCTCATCAAAGACATGGAAGAAGACAATATCACAGAAATGATGATAGAAGGAATGCGATGCGTTATGCCTCAATCAATGTCATCAATGCCGTTGTTGCTGATCCACTAGATGAGGCTCACTCAGGGGATTCAGATGAAGAGGTTCCTGCTCAAGAAGATGTACGCACCGACACAAATGAAGAAGGTGTGCGTACACGAAATCAAAGGATTACTCAGAACCTAGGTAATCCTTCGAGTAACCCACTTCCCCTCTTCGAAAAGGATCCAACAAAGGGAGGGGAAATAATGAGGTTACATATCCTTCCTCTAGAGAAGGCCAATCGATCTCACTAGAGAAAAGGTTTGCACAATAAGAGGAGGAAATGAAGGAATTAAGGAGGTTGAATGCAGAACTACTTGAGGGTAGTCTTTTTCTTAAGCATGCTGGAGTCAGTCAGCCAAGGTAATTTTTTTGCAGCTACTGAGATGGATCAAGAATATCCTCCTCTATCAGTACACCCTCATAGGTCTAATCCTATGGGTCAAGTGCAACAACAGTGGGCAGTGCTACCATCAGTTGCAGCACCAACCACCACATCTTTCCAAGCTCCAGTCATTGTACCTACCCAAGTTCAAGTTCTACCAGATGTTTCTCAAAAGTTAATAACTACCATTGAGTCATTAACAGCTCGGTTAGAAACTGTGGAAGGGAAACTTGCACAGGTTCAACCAGAAAAGAAAGTTTACCCTGAATGGGTAGATACAATCTCTCCTCCATCCAGTTTTGGAAACCCTGTATTCCCTATTTTCAATGGATCGGGTGACCCTGAACATCATTTGATGCATTACATGTCTTGTTTTGATCCTATGATGGGAACTCCATAACAGAAAGAAGCAGTAAAACTCAGATGCTTCATACGGACCTTGCAAGGACCAGCCTTTGTCTAGTATACAAGCTTGCAATCCCGGTCAATTACTGTATGGGAAGATCTCCATCAACAATTCCTGCTTTAATTCAGCTCAACTTTTCCAAAGACAACAGTTTTTGATCTTACATACTGTAAGCAAAGGGAGAATGAAAGGGTCTCAGATTTCATTGCTCGCTGGAAGGGATTAACATATTCCCTAAGATTAGCACTCCCTCAAGAAGAATTGTTTCCAATATGTGTGGAAAATCTGCGTGACGAATTACACATGCCGTTAATCCCTGTGAAATACACAGGAGGGTTTTGAGACCTTACTTCAATCGCTCAGTAGATTGAAGATTACCTTATACAGGCTAAGTCTAAATCTCGTGTAATTCCATCAGCTCCAGGAAGGAGAATGGGTAAAGCAAAAACTGCTACATTTATGCTTAAACAAGCACCTATGCCTATTTCTAGTTCAAAACCTTCATCTTCTCGAAGGGCTCCACCTCCTGAGCGACAAAAACAAATGTCATTTCGTCCAGATGATCAAAGAGATCAAAGATGAAATCAATTTGAGGATTTGAAGAAAAAAACATACTCTTTCTGAAATGAACAAGTTCCTAGTTACTTAATTTCGGCTCTGGAAAATAATTTGGTTCAATTACCATTGCCCAAGAGGCCAAACAAGAAAGGAGATGAAGACCATCCCAATTATTTCCCTTTTCATCAAATGTTGGGGCATCCCATACATGAGTGTTTTGTCTTCAAAGACCTCCTGCAAAATATGGTCGACTCGGGACAAGTCAAACTGAAAGGTTCTTCAGCTCAGGTAGCATGTGTAACTGCTACAGTTCCAGAGGAGGAAGGCGAATGGAAAGAAGTCAAAAGCAAAAATGCACAGAAATATGATGATTGGATGGTCAAAAAGACGATCAACTGAACTCATGCTATTTTGCGAACAAAATTAAAGAAATTGATTGTGTCTTCTACCATGAATGTTGCGGAAAAACCCTCTTCATCAGAGGGAAAATCTTCGAAGAAACGGCATGATTAAAAGAAAGAAAAAGAATCATAAGAAGATGAGTATGTGTCAAAGCCTAAGTTGTCTTTGACTCTGGAAGACTTCATGCCATCTACTTCAAAGCAACAGGCACCGACCCACCAAACGGTACATCCTAAACAGGCTAATCAGGTAGAGTCTTCATCAGATGAAGAGTTAATCTTTGGTTCTATTAATATGATTCAATTAAAAGATCCATATGCCAATCGCATTTTCAATTTCGATGATCCTGAATTCCCTGTATCAAACTGGGGAATCAGAGGAAGTTCCAGAGGCTTAGGATACAGGGGAAAATGTGGATCTTTTAGAAGCCACTATTCCAATTCTACCCTTGCTAGAACTATGTACGCAGTAGAAACTCGTGGTAGAGCCCTTCAACGAGCTCAGCAAGAACAAGCAAGTTCTTCTACCAATAGCAAATTCAGTTCTGGAACAGTTATTTTGGAAGACCGTTTGAAGGTTCCATCTTCTTCCTCTTAGAAAGTAAATGGATCTAATCGGTCTAATCTTCCAAAACTAGGAATATTGCCAACTCCTATCCCAATACAAGATGCATCAACTTCTAAAGCATTTGCTTCTAAGGTACCTGCTAAACCACATATTCATGTTGGGAAACACATACCTCTGGATCAAAAGTATGATGTATTGAAACACTTAGCCCAAGTACCAGCCAAGTTATCAATTCTGGATGCTCTGAATCTGTCAAAAGATCTTCGGGAATCACTCATTGAGGCTTTGTCAAGTCCTCAGGAGTTTGAAACTGAAATTACTGCAGCTAAAGTCTATCACATAGAGAATAATCCCGTAGAATTCCATGCAATAATATCTTTTACTGATGAAGATGAAGATGATGTTGTGCATGAAAATATTAGACCTTTTTACTTATCTGGCAAGGTCAATGGCATAGACGTCTAAAGGACTTTCATTGAAAATAGTTCAGGAGTCAACCTCATGCCCATTCGTACACTTCGTCGATTGGGCCTCACAGAATATGATTTATCTCCTTCTACCATGATGTTATAAGGATATGATAAAAATGAACAAGAACCATTGGGAGAAGTTACACTCAGAACTCAGTTTGGAGATCTTGTATCCAATTCAGATTTCATGGTTGTTGATCAAGACTCAGCTTTCAACATCTTGCTTGGAAGACCCTGTCTACATCAACATGCTGCTATCCCTTCATCATACCATCAATGTCTCAAATTTTGTTTTGATGGTAAAGTTGGGACATTGTATGGTGATAAGGCCTCGTTCAAGACATGTGAGTCTCAATACATTGAGGCATAATTCTATCACATGAAGGGAAGGGAGAAATACACAACAAAGGAGATTACCAAAGTTAATGCTCCATATGGTTTGGAGAAGATTCCAGTAAACCCATTTACACATGTGAGTACAAATTATGTGTTGCCTATCAGTAAAATTGACAAGATAGACCCAAATCAAAATACTCTTATGGAAAGATCCATAATGTCAATTACAGCAATCGAGCCAGATAACATGGGAGAAATTGGTAACCCACCAAGTAGTGATGAAAGCACAAATGGTGACGTCTTCATCTCATCTGCTGAAATACATCAAGTCTATACTTTTCCAATTAGGACAGAAGAAGTTATAGAAACATCGGAGGTGAACAATGATGTCGATTCTCAATCCATCATCTCCTCTTTATTACCCAAAGAATACCCTTCATCATCAATCAGATCGGAAATGAAAGCTTCTTCTTCAAGATATGCAAATTTTGATATCTCTTCTGGTCATGAAAATTTTACTTTATCATCTACTATTCAAGTAGAAATGGAAGAAATAACACATGATGAAGAAGAAGAGGAAGATCTCAGAGATGCTCCTCCAACATTTGAAGAGGGTATCTCTACCACTGTGGATGAACTCAGAGAAATAAATCTAGGTACAAAAGAATATCCACGCCCCACTTTAATCAGTGCGTCCATGACTCTTAAAGAACAAGAGATGCATATTTACTTTCTAAAGAAAAATAGAGACATATTTGCTTGGAACTATACAGAAATTCCCAGGCTTGATTCTGATGTTGCTACTCATCATTTGGGTTTACCAGAAGAAAATCAAGGATTTAAGCAAGCCGCGAGAAGAACACACCCAACTTATGCTTCCAAAATTGAAGCTGAAGTGGATAAGCTTATCAAAGCTAACTTCATCAGAGAAGTTTAGTATCCCAAGTGGCTGGCTAATATTGTCCCTGTAAAGAAAAAGAACGGACAAATTAGAGTTTTCATCGAATTCTTGGATCTTAATCGGCATTGTCCTAAGGATGATTTCTCAGTTCCGATTACAAAACTTTTAATTGATGCAACAGCTAGCTATGAAGAACTTTCCTTCATGGATGGATATTTCGGATATAATCAGATCCGAATGGACCCATAAGATGAGGAATCCACAGACTTCAGATCCCCTCAGGGTGTGTTTTGCTACCGGGTAATTCCCTTTGGCTTAAAGAATACAGGTGCAACATATCAGTGTGCCATGCATTGTATCTTCAAATCATTCTTAGGGAAGTTTGTTGAATTCTATGTAGACGATTTGGTGGTTAAATCCAAACAACGTTCTAATCACTTGGATGATTTGGAAGTAATATTCCGCAAGCTTCGACAACATAATTTGAAGATGAACCCCTTAAAATGTGCTTTTGGGGTAACCTCAGGAAAATTTCTCGGCTTTTTTGTACGCCATCGTGGTATTGAAGTCGATCCTGAGAAGACCAAGTCAATCCTTGGTATGTCACCACCTCAAAATTTTAAAGAATTAAAAGGACTTCAAGGAAACTTAGCCTATATTTGGCGTTTCATCGCCAATTTGGCAGGGAAAAGTTTACCCTTCACCAAATTAATGAAGAAGGGAGTCACTTACCCATGGACTGAAGAATGTCAAGAAGCATTCGATATTATCAAGAAATAGCTCTTGAGTCCACCGGTACTCATGACACCTGTTGAAAGAAGACCACTGATCCTCTACGTGATAGATCTAGAGCGATCATTGGGTGCCTTTCTTGCTCAAAAGAATAATACTGGGAATTAAAATAGCCTCTACTATCTCAGTCGAACTATGCTTGAAGCAGAAACCCGGTATTCAAGTATTGAGAAGTGCTGCCTAGAATTAATCTTTGCAATTAAGAAGTTGAGACACTACCTGCAACATCACGAGGTCCAATTGGTATCTCACAATAACCCGCTCAAATTCATCCTTAGTCGTCCAATGCTTACAGGACGTCTGGCAAGGTGGGAAGTTATTTTGCAGTAATTCGACATTCAGTATGTGTCTCAAAAGGTGATAAAGGGCCAAGCTTTGGATTATTTTCTGGCTGAACACCCTTTAGTGGAAGACACATATTCAGATATTGAACTCCCTGATGAAAAAATCTTCTCTATTCAAGAAAGTCCTTAGGCATGGGAAATGTATTTTGATGGTTCTTCTAGAAGTCCAAAAGGGAGGAAAATGGAAAATCCTAAATTCAACAATGTTGGATTAGGAATTTTGCTCATTTCTCCAGAAAAGGTAGTGTTACCTTATTCCTTCTTATTGTGGGAAGGTGGTACCAATAATGAAGCAGAATACCAAGCTCTCATCATAGGTTTGGAATTAGCACTTCAAGCACAAGTGAATCACTTAAAGGTGAAAGGTGATTCAGACTTGGTAATCAAACAAGTCAATGGGGATTATGCCATCCGAAAAGAAGAACTAATCCCTTTGTATGATTATGTCAGAGAGTTAATTGCGGAATTCCCTTCGGAACTGACATTTTCTTATGTCCCAAGATCACAAAATGCTCAAGCTGATGCACTGGATAATATAGCCACAGCTCTGGGAGATCCAAATCGGGACGAGACAACCATCAGTATTGCCCACCGTCGTGCAATTTCACCTTATGTTCGAATCAGAACAGAGGAAATTAATGAAATTAGTCCCATTCCCGAACCTTATGGTCATACTACAGGATAAATGTCACATATCAGGGAATACCTTCAAAATGGAACACTTCCACCTGATAGAGCTGAGAAAAAACAAATCCAACGACATGTGGTCAATTTTACTCTTTATGATAGCCCATATCACCAAGATAAAATTCTCTACAAACGTGGTTTTGATGGAGTTCTCTCCAGATGAATTGATGGTGAAGAGACAATGGTTGTCATGAAAGAAGTGCATGCAGGAGTCTGTGGTGCCCACCAGTCTGGACATAGACTGTCTGATCAGATTCGAAGGCTTGGATACTTTTGGCCTTCAATGATACAAGATTGTGTTGATTTCACAAAGAACTGTCATTCATGACAAGTACATGCCAAATTCATTCATCAACCTCCAGAGTTGCTTTATACAACTAAATACTCATGGCCATTTTCCACATGGGGAATGGATGTCGTGGGACCTTACCCTTTAGCTACGGCCAAGCAGTTTAAGTACATTCTTACTACTACTGACTTATTTTCCAAATGGGCAGAGGTAATTCCTCTCAAGGAAGT
This sequence comes from Viscum album, assembly GCA_963277665.1. NCBI lineage: Eukaryota > Viridiplantae > Streptophyta > Magnoliopsida > Santalales > Viscaceae > Viscum > Viscum album. The sequence goes on along the minus strand of OY728145.1, from coordinate 878,915,780 downwards.
CATTTCTAAATGCGTTGTTAGCTTCATAAAGTCTAACATCATTACCAGATTTGGTGTCCCTCATACCATATTGATGGACAATGGCACCAACTTCTGTTCATCCGAGGTGAAGAAATTGTATCAAGAATACAACATCAAATCCAACCATTCATCTCGGTATCATGCAGCGGCCAATATCCAGATAGAATCTTTCAAGAAGACTCTGTCAAATATACTGCAAAAGATGGTGGATAAAGATAAGAAATCATGGCCTGATAAACTCTTTCATGCTTTATGGGCTTATCGGACTTCCACCAGCACTACAACTCGGTCAACTCCATATTCATTGGTATATGGAACGGAAGCAGTCTTGCCAATTGAAGTTCAACTACCCTCGCTCAGAGTTTCCATTTGTGATAAATTGTCTACAGATGAACAATATCAAAAGCGATTGAATGAATTGGAATGATTAGATGAGAAAGGATTGTGCACTTTGCACCACTTGGAAGCCTATCAGAATCGAATAGCATGATCTTTTAACAAAAAAGTTCATTTTGTTCATTCACTCAGGGAGAATTGGTATTATTTCTCAGAACTCCAATGATACCAGGAAAGAAACCTCCCAATATTGATCCAAAATGGGAAGGACTTTACTCAATACATAAGGTCTACTCCAATGGAGCTTATTCACTAATCTCGATGGATGGAGAACTCATCACTACTCCAACCAATGCCAGATTTTTGAAGAAGTATTTTGTATAAACACAAAATATATCAACCACGGTCTAGTATGACCTTAAACTGCACCACGGTCCAGTATGACCTTAAACTACACCACGGTCCAGTATGACCATAAACTGCACCACGGTCCAGTATGAACTTAAACTACACAACGGTCCAGTATGACCTTAAACTCCACCACTGTCCAGTATGACCTTAAACTGCACCTCGGTCCAGTATGACCTTAAACTGCACCACGGTCCAGTATGACCTTAAACTGCACCACGGTCCAGTATGACCTTAAACTGCTCCTCGTTCCAGTATGACCTTAAACTGCACCACGGTCCAGTATGACCTTAAATTGCACCACAGTCCAGTATGACCTTAAACTGCACCACCTTCCAACATGACATTAAACTGTATCATCAATGGTCCATGCATATGACCCTAAACTATTTTCACATACGTCTAACATGACGTTAAACTGTGTCCCCTTCATCGTCCTTGCTATATGACGTTAAACTATACAGCAACGGTCCATACATATGACATTAAACTATTTGTATTCCTTTCGTCTCACATGACGTTAAACTGTGACGTCCTAACTACATGACGCTAAACTATATAGAAGTCCCTTACGTCCAGCATGACATTAAACTGCACCATCCACGGTCCATGCATATGACCTTAAACTATTCGTACTTTCGTCCAACATGACGCTAAACTGTATCGTCCCGTTTTCGTCCAACATGATATTAAACAGTGAAAAAAAAGTCCTTTGATATGTCCTACATGACATTAAACTGTACTTTGTCCCTGCTACATGACACTAAACTGTGCAGCACCAATAGTCCTAACTGCAAGACTTTAAATTTCATAGTCCCTTTATATGTCCTACATGAAATTAAACTGTGCATTGTTAAGGTTGTTGTTACCTCTTGTTTCTCACACCGAGTATGACTCACGTGAGATTAGAGAAAAACTCAACCATAACACTCTCTCTAGGATACTAACCATGTGTAAGTCCCAACAACATCATTTTTTAGGTCGTTGTCCCCAAGAACAACTTGATCATTAATTCATTATTTAATTGAACTATGCGGACTTTGATCCTGGCCTTCCAGGCTGGGTACATAGGCAACTTCCCAAGGTTCAAGCCCAGAACCAATCTCTTCACATCGGTTCACCTTCATCTTATACGATTTTGATTCGTGAAACCACCCCTAGAATCAATATCTTTACATTGGTTCACTTTTGTCTTTTGCTATACGACATAAAACTATACAACACTTTTGTCCAGTATGAAAATAAACTACAATATTCTTTGACACCCTCACCTAAGAGGGAATCATTATTTATATTGATTTTAAATCATGTTTCATTCCAAAGACTACGTGCATACATGGCAATGCCCGAACCTTTTATCTTGGGTTAAATCATCATTGCACTAAAGTCCCCTTTCACCCTTCACATGTACGAACCAAATTTCTACAAAGGGTATTTCTAGAACTATGTGGGTTTAATTCTCATCCTTATAGGATACGTAGGAACGTTCAAGTGTCCCTCGAATCTAGCCCCAAGTCTTTGGGCCTAACCCCAAATTACACTTTCAGTCCCATGGCTGAAAATCCCCCATGAAAACACACACTGTGTATTTCTTATAATGGTCTAAGCTCTATGACCCTAAACTAAGATCTCTAATTCTTTTGTCCCACACGACGTTAAACTGTAGTTCAAGAACTACGTATGGATTGATTCCCATCTTTATGGGATACATAGTGAAGTCCAACATTTCCATTCAGGACCCAGCCACAACATGATTATGGTTAGAATTGATTGGTGTATCTTTGAATACATTGGAAAATACCCATCTTTATGTGTCATAATCCCAACCTTAAATATTTTCAGATCTTCATAAACCTTTTCTTAACTTCTAGTCACAAGAATGTAAAACTTCTAAGAGTTCTTTTTCCTGAATATGCAGTACACATAAACAGTCTCCAAAATAGATTTGTCAGCCAAAAGATACTATTATTTGACTATGCAGCCAATTCCCTTAGGTGGCCCTGCATAATTCAACCCCCTAATGGGTTTGTCAGATACTAGTAACTTCATTCTTGTGAAGAAAGCCTCTTTTGCCCTTATTGGTCTTAAATGACAGTATATAGGGATCTGCAAAAATAGCCATCCTTAACATATTTGTCCCATATCCTTTTTCATGATCTGAAATTATTCAAGTCTATGGTTTATATTATCGTTCCCTACATTTGGATCAGACCTTTGTAGGAGTGATATTCATCCAGTTCTTCGATAATATTGTTTGGAAATATCTTCTCCATATTCAAGTAACTCTTTCCATACAGCAAACTCTATACTTTGGAAAATTTTAATCTCCATAAACTTTCACTGGCTTTTAGCACTAGGAAAGTAAATTTCTGAGAGTTATTTTTCCTAACTATGCAGCACGTGCCCATAGGCGGCCTTGCTTAAATAGTCTACATAACAGACTTGTTAGCCAAAAGATACTATTTATTTGACTATGCAGCCAATGATCTTAGGTGGCCCTGCATAATTCAACCCCCTAACGGATTTGTTAAATAATGGTAACTTCATTCTTGGGAACTACTTCTTCTAATTCCTTTTAGCTCTTTTTCATATCATTCCTCAGATCCAAATATTCTTAAGTCATAGTTTACATATTTTCCCTCATACTTGAGTATGGTAATATGTTTTCAGATAAATTTTCAAATAATTTAGTCAATTCTAATTCATTCGGTCATAGCTATTTCGACCTTAAACATTAGCCTCTTTATGTCTGATGTGCATGAATTTAAACTACCCACAAAAGACAAAGGAACTCTGAATAAAAGTCAAGTTCCAGCTCACTAAACATACATTTTGTATGATTTAGGTAATATTGAGCAATTAAGAGATTCAAAGTCTGTAGGGTTATTTATATTAATCCTAGTAAAAATCAAACTATGCTTACTAGGCCCATTGGCTTAGGTAAAATTTAAAGCAGGTAGCAGGAAAATACGTGCACAAGTGATTGAAGATGAAAGAATTCTTTCCATTTGATGCACAAGAATTAGAAAGACATCCACAGATTGGAGTCTCTTCTCTTTTCTAGGAAATTAAAAAATATTATCAATATAAGTCTTCAATTGATGAACCGCATCTCGAGCTTCATCAGCAGCTACTTGAAGCTCATGCACCCGACCAACTTCACTCTTTTCAACCTGATGGAGTGAATTCTTGGCATCAGCAATGGTCTTCATACCATTCGTTTGAACTCCCTCCAGTGAATTATTGAGTTGGTCAAGTTCCCCAATAACAGCATTTAACTATTGCTGAAGGTGCATCTTCTGGAAATTTTTTTCTTTGATCTTATGCTTCATCTCCTTCATCCTGGCAGCATAGTCAGCCTCAGCTTGGGATTCACAGCCTCAAATTTGCTGATGTTGACTGACAGTTTCACCCTAGTCAGATCGTCACGACACTTTTGCTCCTGCTCCCTCCTAAAGATGGCTTGTTTCACGACGATATGGATTTCTTGATATCCAAAACCGCCGCATGATGAACTGGGACGACAATCGAGGGATCTTCGATGATAGATCTTCTAAAGGCACCTCAGATATGATTTTCCATATGTTGTTCCATGCCTTGCGTCGTGAGAAGCTGAGCGCCTTAAGCACCTCTGGGTCTGATTCAATTTCATCATCACAGGGAGCATGTAATCTGGGATTAATGCACTTAAGGAAGTTCCCTGTTCTGCTCCTTCCCCCCTGACCTGTGCTTCTTCACTTTCAATTCTCGTTGGGGTAGAAGCTGGGGACTCACCTCCAGATCTAGCCACTGTAGTTGATGGCCCTGCGTAATTAATTTAAAGCTTTGGTTAGTTTCAAAGGATAACAAAATAATCGATTGTCTTTCAAATTAAGTACAATCACAAATATTGTTATCCCATACCCAATGATAGATCAGCAACCTGGGAAGACTCCTCCCCATCTTTCCCAATCTCAACAGGATCTTCAAGATGGGTCTTAAGAGGGTTTACTGGGTTTAGCTCTACTTGAGTTGATGTTTCTGCAATGGTAGGGTTGACATCAATGTCTACACCCTCTTCAGGCATTGGCAGTTCAACATCTTTTATGGATGGAACTGCATATTATTTTCAGTCAGGATTAGAAGTGTAAATTATAAAAACATTTATTGGGTGAAGGATAACACTCACACCCAAGGTATTCTAAATCACATGATAACATATCATGATCATAAAATTCTTCGAAAGACATGCCACGATTCATTATTTCATCCAATGATATTTCAGAATCCTGGTTAGTCTCACCAGTAGGAGCGTTGGATGTGTTTTCTTGGAAACTTACATCCTACGGCCCCTGACCCTAGACAACATCTTGGGATAAAATCACAACATCAGTTGTAACAGCCACGAGAAGCTCTAATCCAGGAGTTGAACCTGAAGTGTCACAGAATGGAAGTTCTTATCTTCTTGCAACTACAACAGGAGGGATACTGGGAACAAATACTGGATCTTCTCCGGGAGCAGCCAAGTCAGCTTGAATATGTGATTGTTCCACAACACCCTTCGTGGTCCTTGAAGGAGGATCAATCCTTTCCCTTAGGGGGGAAATTGAATAATCCCCTGCAATCCCTAGGAATATGAACAACCTTTTCATGGGTATAGACTCATGATTATCCGAAGGACTTACCACTGCTAATGAAGCATTTAGTTGTGGACTTCCTCTTTCACTGCCTTTGATTCTTTGGTTTTTTAGTAGTATCGGCAGTCTCCCTTATTGGCACTTGAATTGGCATATCCTCATTCATGGCCTACTGGCCTGGAGATATTTTACCTGGTTTGCAAGGAGATTCAGCAGCAACCCCGATGGTAGTACCACCAGGGCTATACTGTGGCGAAGGGACCTCAGTAGTTCCTTTCTTTGCAAGCTGCAAGATGAAGAAAATAACTACCTTAAGTAACAAAGTTTCGACTGGAATCAAGTTACAAATTAAATAAGAAAAGAAAACTTACATCTTCAGGAGCCACGTAATCGTGCCACTCCTCATCAATCCCCTCAGCGATGCCACGATCAATAAATTCCTTCACCCGCCTAGTGACAGGAACAGACTCATCAGTGGCGTATATGAGCATTTCTAGCTCTCTGATGTAAGCCCGCACTTCATTGGGGTTTTCTTAGTATTGGATATTTTTAGAAGCCAGAAGATTCCCTATTCCAAGAAGTTGTAGGCCCTCACACAAATCCAGCCAGGCGGTTTCAGTACCACAGTATAAACCCTTCCATAACTGGAAAGCCTCTGGTCTTAGATATGATGGCTGCGAGGAAGGTCCTATAATCTTTGACTTCAATTTCTTCCCATCTCCTGCAACTACAAATAGAGAATAAGAAAATAACACTTATTGCTTTATAAAGTAGCAGTGATTAAATTGACATAATGAGGTAACTCACCAAGAGTTGATGGAGTGGGTCTTTTAATTCTGGCAGGAGGATTATATCGGGCATGAAACCGCTTTTCCACTGGTTGTGCCTCATTATCCCCATCATGGGAATCCGGTGAATCGGTTCTAGAAGAGGAATCTGCTGAATCAGCTTCAGGTGGGGAAGCATCACCTTTATGAGGAAGGGTTTCTTTATCTACAATCCTCTTCCTTTTCCCCACTTGATAAACTGGGTGATTTAGTACCCCTTTGGGGTATGATTCTATCCAGTGTTCGGCAAAATATGTAGTCAAATTATGTGCCGCTTTATCAACTGGTAGATCAAATACTGCCTCAGTCTTCTCCCTTGACGACAATAGCCATAGTTGCCGAGAAACCATCGGATGTTGCTCTAAACTGACATGTACTAGAGGAGATACATCAATCTGTTGTAGACATTTGAATTGACGTGAAAATCTATATAGAGCATAGGCCTCACATATAATTTCTCCATCAATCCTAGCAACTAGCACACCATCCCTGCAAGCTAGCATTTATTCCCTCAAATACAAGTGGGTTGTTCCATCATCGACTAACCGCCCGGTTGGTGGATTTCCATAGGGGAAAAAGTTGAATTCCTTAAACATGCTCAGCCTCACTTTCATGTCATAGGCATTAACCTCTAATGGAGCAACTCTAGAGAATGCTTGCACTGACGGCCTGAAAGAACTTCCAGGAATTTGTAATCCATTATGTACATTGTAAGTCTTGAAGTGAGTGGCGATCCATCCCCATAAAACGTGGAATGGTCCCACTATTCTTAAATTATATTTACCCATGAAGACATGAAGTAAACTCCTGTGAATCTTTGCTAAAATGGGAGTATCCAACCCAACCATTTTTCCCTCAGCCAACTTTGCCGCAATGACGAAGGTCCCTGGATTGACACCTCCCTTCGAATCACTGACTGGAAAGAGATAAACGCTGAGCCACATTTCCAAGAAGCCCGCCAGATGATTCTTCTTTGGTATCCTTTGATTCACCTCATATCCCCACTTCTCGAACTCTCCTGCTTCTAGAGTTGGCCAGAATGTGCCAGGAGCAACCCTCTTCTCAGGTTTTGGGTAGGTGGTAGGACGTTTGGGCCTCTTATCTGTGGATTTCTTTTTCTTGGATCCTTTTTCTTTCGGATCCTTCTCCTTTGGCTCCCTCTCTTTATTCTAAATAATAAATATATTCATCCATTCCTCCGGATGAATATCTTTTCTAGAATGAGTTAATGAGGTATCTAAAATTTTGAGCCTGTGGAAGATCTTAAATAATTATCGAGCTAAAGTAGGAGTCTTCTCTGAATCATTCCAAGTCACCTTGGGTGGAATGAATTCATCATACATGTCACCCAAAATTGGAGCCCCTGAGATATTGTGGACATCCCACAGACTGATGCCTACTTCTCCATGAGTCAGATGGAAAGAATTAGTTGCTGGACTCCAGTGGATGAGTATCTCCGACACGAAGTTATCATGTCTGTAAAAATATGTTTGCCCAACCCAGACAGCTTCGTATATCTCCACTCCTTTTAGATCCTCGAAAAACTCTGCACAGGTTTATCGCACCCAGTATGCCCACATCCAAGTTGGCTTCACACCTCCCCCAGGACAGAAGTCCCAACTTTTCTTCCAGCCTTTGGATTTATCCATCTGAGCATTTGGAAAGATTGAAGGATGACAATGTGGTTGCATCTCAGGCGTATGAGGTTTCAGATCTGGCGTACAAGGGCTATGATGCATCATGTGGGCCTTCTCCACTGTTCCAGCATTTAGAAATACTCCTCCACCTGAGATATTTGCTGAAGAAAATTTGGTGTAATTTTGAAACCACAAAAATGGGAGATAGTTCTTTGCTTCTAGGATAGTAACTTCTCGCAGATTACCGTAGTCATACAAAGGCAAATAAATGCTTTGGGGAAAGTCGCGATGATATTTCTTTAGATACTTAGTGAAATCCGGAAGATTTCTACTTTTGACGGTATAATAATCATGGCCAATGATGTTCATCATATCATCAATCCGCTTGCTAGCCAGTTCATCAGCTATTCTTGTTCTAAGAGCCATTGATTCTGCACAAAAGTTGAGTAAATTAACTTTTAAGTAAGTTGATTTTTCATAAAATTTGAGAAGGAATTTCAGAAAAAATGGAAAAGGCATTAAGGCGCACAAATCTAAACTTGGCGCGCAAGTATGGACGCATCACGCAAGTGTTAATGAGCTGCGCAAGTTTCTGGCACGCAAGTATCACCGCACAAGTCTTATTACCTTGACAGCAGCACGACGACGAAGAAACATCGGAAAACGAGAGACTTGCACGGTGAGAGCTCAAGAATCCGGAAATCATATGCTATGCGCGGCAAAGGACAACATATTTATAGGCCAGGATACCCACTTGCGTGCCTACAGTAGGCGCGCTCCAGCCTTGTGCGACGCGCACTTGCACGCCGCCCTCTGCGCCATCAACACTTGCGCACCTCTTTTCCTTTGGTTTTCTTATTTTCCTCAGAGTCACATCCTCATTTCTTTCAGATCCAACTCTGAGGGGGGAATTTTGTTGACGCTCCTTTTTCATCACATTGTCTAAAGGAATGGAAAGGGAAATGACTTAGCACAAATTGATGCATCCTTTGAAGAAAACATCAAAAATCAACAAAGGCATGAACAAGGCTTCAAAAGCACATGCACCGCGCAAGTTCCAGCACGGTCGCGCAAGTCCACTTGCGCGACGCCTAATTGTCACGTAAGTGACTTGCACGCCCTAAAGGATAACCGCCTGGGGTCTTCCCTAGCCTATAAATAGACCATGTGGGCCCCCCATTTAAGGGAGTATTTTTTCCAGAAACCCAGATTTGAGCTCCCGGTGCCCTAGTCTCTTCTCAAAGCTTCGGAAACACATCTAAGGTAATTTCTTACCTAGAACGGAATATCTAAAGAGGGGGAGGAAGGCCTAAATGTTGAAACTCATCAACACTTGCGCGCCTCAGTGGCCAGCCCTTAAGGGAAATGAACACACTTGCACGCCGCCTAACTCCTTCAATAGAACTTGTGCGCCACTCTTCTGGAAATACCTCAAGATAATTCTAAAGGCTTTAACCAAGAGTTGCTCAAGTATTACCCTGATTGTTAACTGTCGCGCAAGTACCCATGTGTCGCGTAGGTATACCTGCGCGACCATGACTTGAGCGCCCACACAGTACCTGCGCGCCTGCCAGGACTTGTGCGCCCCTGCCTTTTTGGGTGCCCTTCTTGACCATTTCATCCCTCTTATGCCATTACACCTCTCCTATTCAAGATTCAGTGTTCAAGACACTCTTCAAAGCCATTCATGGCATGATTTCTTGATTTGACTTCCTTATCTGAAAGGAATTCTGTGGAATATCTCTCAAAACCTAGTGATTTACACATATTTATGTCACTAAAGATTGAAATTTCATTCATTCAACCTCATCCTTTAAGATGAGAGAACTCATTAACCTGGGCCTCCTTTTCAGGAATAAGCCCCAGTCATAATTCTCAAATATGGGCATCCTCCTTAGGAGTAAGCCCCAAGTCCTCATTAACCCGGGCCTCCTTTTCAGGAATAAGCCCCAGTCATAATTCTCAAATATGGGAATCCTCCTTAGGAGTAAGCCCCAACCATAATTCTCTTAACCTGGGCCCCCTTTTTAGGAGTAATCCCCAGTCTCAAAATATGGGAATCCTCTTCAGGAGTAAGCCCCAAGTCCCTTAATTTTTCAAGTCTCTTAACCTGGGCCTCATTTTCAGGAGTAAGCCCCAGTCTTAATTTCTCTTAACCAGTACTAATTTACCTTTGATCTGGTATTCCTTCTTAGGAGTAAAAAAAACCAATCATAAGTCCTCTCCTAATTTGGTCCTCCTTTTCAGGAGTAAGCCCCAAGTTAGAGTATTAAAATCTCCATGAAGCACATATACCTTTATGGACCCTATTCCTGGATTTCTTCCCTGAAGTAAATCCTAATCTTAATTTATCTGGGCAGTCATACATACATAAGTCCTACATTATTTCTTATGATTGCATCTTTCATGGCACAATTGTCTGATTTTTACCAATACCTATTTTTTCTCACACCGAGCATGACTCACGTGAGCTTAGAGTGTAAAAGTAATTATGACATCCTTCTTTGATCCATCAATCAAAAACATCATACTCTCTTACTCGAAATACATGGGTTATGATTCCTTTTCTAAACAAAGGATACATAGGTAGCCCATCTGTGGGTTCGATCCCAACTCTAAAATAATCCACATCCTTCTGAATGACAATAAACTTCAAGTGCCCCACTGAGTGGCTTTAAAACCATCATGGTCATCATAATGACCAAGATACCTCTATATAAATGTGTCGAAGGATACCATTGACCAATAATATATAATAAATATAGATGATTCTCTATTGATGAAGAACCTCAAATACATATAAAAGATTCTCTAAATTTCCTACATATCAATCATTAATTGTCAGACCTAAGGGAAAGCTCATTTTATACTTGGTAATGTAATAAGGATTCAGGAATATAAGTTAAATCTATAAAGAGAGTCCTAGAGTAGACAATAATTCCCCTCAAAAAGGTGTGATGAGTCCGACCTCCCATCCTCTCGACCAATGCAAATTCCTAAGTCTCATCAGTCCACAAACTAATGAGCGCCTACCTTTGGAAAGTAGGTCCAAATGGATGTGGAATCATTGGATGTTTCTAGTTCTACGAACAAACCCATTAGAAACCGATCAGAATGTTTGAACCTTCAATCAAGGAGGTCATCCCCAAATTTCGAGGGAAACAGATATGGCCACACAACCTTATCAAACCATGAATTTTGATAAGATTCCAAATGAAAAAGGAGGGAACAAATTTTTCTTGAATCCTTCTTAAGGAAACACCCACATTCTTTTAATGGAACGACTAATACACTAGTTGCTGAGAAATGGATATGTACCATTGAAAAGATATTTTTCATTCTTCGTTGTTATAAATGTGAAAAATATAAGTTTGGAACTTATCGTTAGGAAGGTGAAGTGAATCAGTAGTGTAACTTTATCAAGAATATGATGCAACAAGATAAAATTGACTCCATAGATTGGGACAAGTTTAAGAACTTATTTTTCCATAAGTACCTCTCCCATATTCTTCTTTAAAAAATAAAGACTGAATTTTACCATCTATATCATGGCTATGATAAGAAAATAATGATATAATTCAAAGTAAACTCTAAAAAATATAGATAGAAGAAGATTAAATTTAATTTATTCTAAGGTAACATGGAGGATATTATCTTAAGGGGACTGGTAAATGTTTTAATTATGGGAAAGAATGTCATAGTTAATTTGACTACCGAAGTAATGTGAATAAAAAGAAATATCCAAAGAGTTAACCTCCCATAATTTAGTGTTTCTAATTTAAGTAGTTTAGGAATTACAGTAACAAGTGCCCTAATCCAAGGACTCATGTGGATGGTAAGCCACAAAAAAACCTATAAGGATAAAGGATAAAAGGAAAGATTATACTGTCATAATGAATCAATTAAACGATGATAATTAGTTAATAATTATCCTATTATCATTGTTGGGAATTTCATGTTTGATTTTGAATGAATAATCCATATGAAAAACTTATTTTACATCCATTAGTAAAATTTTAGGTGATTAACTACATGAAATATAGAGTAACGAAATCTCATATTCTATCGATAAAAGTATGAACCCAAGATTACAATAAATATATTTTGATATGATAAAAGTGATTATATATGGAAATAATAAGTATGTGGATTTTCAGGTTATTACCATGTTTCAATAAAATACATGATGATGGTCTTCACATGTTTAGTATGTGACAATTAGGAGCTACACCAATTTTTTTGTGGGGTTAATGATAAGTTAATTTCAAATATTTAGTGACCTTGTTTCAAAAGTCTTGTATTTTAATATTTTTGAAGGTACATATGGGTAACCATTTATAAAATTTATAAAATTTATATTTGGATGAGTTTTTAGAGATTAATGTTTCTTACTATAAGGATTTATGCATATTGGATAACTTTTGATAGCCATTTTACTGTGATAAAGATAGATGGAATGACCTTTCATTATATTTATGGATCTCATAATCTAATAATGCTTTAGGAATGAAAAATTCACCTTCATTTATTATAATAAGAGATGAAATTAAAATTTATCAAGTCACAATAAAGGGAAAGATTGTGATGAAATCAAGTAAGTATATCTTCTCATGAAAATTCTTCAACTTTAGGAAAAGAGCCTTGAAATTGAAATGTTATCCCGTTATCATCATTTTTTATGATATCAATGAAATTTTTGAATACTCTTTGGGTTATGGTTTTTTGGTCATTAACCATTTAATTACTATATTCTCTATCACTCTCCATCAGAACTTGATAGTTAGATTTCTCTTACATGTCTGTGTTTTCACTTTCCACCTATGTTCTCCTATGAGGAAACCTAGTTATGAGTTACTTTGGGAAACCGTTATGTTTCCAACATTCCCTTTTCAAAGGGAGTTTTAGTATTCATTTTTATGATGTGTGAACCTTCAATTATTATAACTTTGATAAACCAAATTAATTTTGAAGTATAAATTCATTTTAATGGGGGTATAATATAACACCCCAAGATTTTGTGAAATATATTTTGGAATTAATTTAATCTTTTTGATATTTTTCAATTAACACAAAACTGAATATAGATTTTTTATATGAAATAACCAAGTTATTTGTGTGTTATATTCTAAAATATATTATGTTTTCACTACATGCAATACTGGCTTAGCTTGATTTACAAGAAACCCTGAGTTTTTATGAAACATCATTTTATTGTTATAATTATTTAAACAAGACAATTATAACCTAACAAATATAATGGTAGATATGAACATGATTAAATGAATTATAAAATTATGGTTTACACATGTATATATAATTATCTTACCAATTGATTATAAATTAAGGTAAAACCCTTTTTAAAATAAAAGTAAATGTTTTTTAAACAATTATTTAAATGTGCACAAGTGTGTTTTATACCAATAAATAAACTAATAACTCTTGTTGGATTATATTAATGATATATATAGATAATATTAAATATATTTTTCAACATTTATATTTTGTGTTTTCTAGACATGATATAAGAACAAATCCAATTTTACGCATAAAAGAAGTATTTTTCTAAAAAGGCAATTTTACTGCCTTTTGATGACACACTTGTCTAAAATATATTTTTTGAAACTTTTATAAATTATATTTTACAAAATAAAATTATTATTTGAAATCTGTATATCAAAATTTACTTTGGGTGAACTTTTGGTATTTTTCTGAGAAGTTTCATGTTTTGATGAATAGTGAAAAATATTGAATTTTAATTCAAAACTACTTTTTCTTATAACATATTTATATAACTAAATAAATTTTTTAATTAATTTTAAATTATAATTAAACAATTTTTTTATAATTTAATCCAATTTGTTTCATTTAAATTAATTTCACACTGAATTTGGATATAAAAACATTTCAATCTTTTGAACGTTTTCACTTTAAAAACTTGTTTTCTAATTCCGTCAATGGAATTAATTTTAAATTAATTTCTGCCAATTTTATGTTTAGATTTGTGAAAAATGGTTTCCATATTTTTAATTATATGGTCCAAATTTAGTAATTAGAACCCTTTTATTTTTTTTAAATATTAATAGCAACTTTAGTAATGTTTATTACCACGCTTAAGGGTAAATTGGGTAATTATGGGTGAAAATAATATTAAAAAAATATAAAACTACCCTAAAACTTGAAAAAATATTATTGGATGAATGAAAATATACCCTCAACACATAGGAATCCAAATTGAATAATTTAATGGACAATTTTATAGGAAAATGACTTAAATATTATTAAACTGAAAAGGAGTGACAAAATGTCACACTCTTACTTTTAATATGCATATTATTTTTAATATGAAATTAAATAGAATATATGCTCAACTATATATATTATTAGGGAAGATAAAATTTCTATGTACATCATGGATTTTTTTTTATATTTTTATTGAAGAAATAATTATCATAAATAATTACAAAATGATGATGCATTAATTATTCAATTAATTAAACAATCAATTAAATGATATTATAAATATTAAAATAAATATAATTTGACATAATTAAGATTATGCATGAATTTATAGGTGAATATGATATTTTTAGGGTGTATTAAGTGTTTTTTTAAGGTTATCTTACTGGATAGATTTTCTTAATGTCAATGTTATGAATAGTGTCAAAATTCACACTTATGATATTTTATGAAAATAATATTTTATAAAATTGTTTAGAAATCATAAAAATATTAAATAAGAACAATGGGATGTGATATGGTCTAAAATATCTTATATTTTCCATTTATTCTCCAATTAAAAATTTATATGTAAAAATTACAACCTCTTAAGATTAAAAACTTTGTTATTATAGTTGAAATTAAAATGTATTAACTAATGGTTAATCAAAATGATAAGGTTTAAAATTAAATCAAAACTTGTCTAAAATATATTGGTTTATGATATTACAACCTTGTAATATCTTTTATTCTAATAAATTTCATTTTTGAGGTATTTGGATTGATATTTAATTTATTATAAATTAATCTTTTGAGAAATTCCAAAAGTGCCCCTCCCCTCTCTTATAAAAGGATACATTTCCTTATCTTTTCATCAAACTTTATAACCAATTTGGTTCAGCGAAACTATGTTTAAATATCCTCATAAAATACCCATATTCATCCTATAATCCTTACTTTGGGAATAAATCCAACTAAAGGATTCCTTTTGTGCACATCAAAAGGAGATGTCCAAAGAAGAGGTAAAGTTTATCAACGAATGTTGATTTATTTCTTCCTTAAACCCATTAAAATTATTTTTATTTCATGTTTATATAAAAAATTATGTATACTTAATATAATTTTATGTTTTTATATTATGGTTTTGACTTAAACTTACACACACTTTCATCTAATGGGTAATGAACTTACAGTTCTTGTGTACGTAAAACTACCACCTCACGAAACAATATTTTTTATTTTTCCTTTACCACCTCTCATGATTGAGAATTATGATTGAAACTATATTTTTATATGATATATATGATATATATTAATTATTTATTCTTATTTAATTATTATATAAAATATACCTATATGATTTCTATTTTTTGTAAATATGATAACTTCATTTTTGGACGTGTGTACTACTAACTCCTCAAACTGATGTGATTCGTTCACACTGCTGAAAATTAATTTTTTATTAGCATAAACTCATTTCAATGGGTAATGGAGAAAACCAACATGACTTCAAGGACTTAAGGACATAAAAAATGAGACCTAACATCCCAAAAAACCATCAACACCCAAAACAATCCAACAGGAACAACTCCCCCACACCATCAAAATTGTTATGTCCAACTTCCACCTTCTCATCAATGCTCGGCTAACTGTCACGTGTAGATCTGTACAAGAAAAGTACTGATTAAAAAAGTCATACCCTCTCAAACATCCAAATATATATAGAAATGTTCTAGTGAAAAATTCTTTCTCTGAACCTCATCTAAAGCCGCCCCTTGAAAAAGGTCTAGATGAAAGGCCCTTGAACGTAGGCCAAAAGACAAGATAAACCACCATGAAAGACATTCACACTTTACATGGAAACTATTAAGGATGGTTTTAGTGAATATATATGATATATATGGAATAATAATGATAATGTAATGATTATATATATATATATATATTTCATTTACTTTCTTCCTTTCAATATGACATAAAATGGAAGTAGTGTTCATCCGTACGTACGACCTACGTCTCCATGAATGGTGTATTTTATTTTCTATTTCTATCTTTTATAGATGAACATAAATAATTATATATGATATTTATATCATTTTTATCATTATGGATAAAATTAAATCATGATATAAGTATGAGGACCAAGAATAATAATTCAAAAACATGTATGAGAAACTAAGTAGTTATTACCCAAAACCTAACTTAAAATTGGAATTACTAATAAATGGGTAATATAAAGTCATAAGTAAATCATATATGGTATTATATATATTAATATTTATTTAAAATATATTTATAATAAATTTATATTTATTATACATTAGTTTTTCATGATCACAATGAGAGTCAATATATAAGGTACAAGATTTATGTCTCACTTTTATTTCTATAGGATATATTCCTTTTACACTAATTGTTTCTTCTACATGGTGTATATACTACCTATTAATGTATTTTATGATTCTTAAATTATGGTATTTTTATATCCATATAATTTTATTTCCTTTATAGGTCATACAATTCTACTGATTGTAAAGTGATGAGTATTTATTTCACAGTCTCATTAATATTTGAGTTTGTTTAGTTTTAAGTATCCATTGGGGAATATTTATATTCCATGACCATGGTTTATAAAAATATTTTCAAAAATATTTTTATTGTTCACATATTGATGTTTAAATTCATTTTTACCCATTTTTTATATTTTACTACATAGTTTGAAAGTAATTTTTCATTGTTTTCTAATTGAGGTACTTTGTGAATTTTTTTTTGAAAAAAGAATGAAAGGAATATTTTTAACTTATAAGTAATGAATGGGATTTTATAACATTATGACTCCTTAATGTTCTGAATCCTCCTTTATAATCTTAAAATTTTATTTTCAAAGAAAAAATTTTCTTTTAAAATTGCACAAAATTTTAAGAAAAGAAAACATTTTCAAATAAGAAATAATATTTTTCTGAAGAATTATATTCAAGTGATATCTCAAAATTATTTTCCATATAAGATAAAATTATTTAATGTTATGTATGTTTTATTGGATATATGATTCAATTATAATATTTTCATTATTTCTAATAATGGTTTGTTTTTATGATGTAATGATATTTATGAAAATTATTTCTTTTGTATGGGTTATGTTATGATTGAATGATATTTATGAAACCCATTTAATTCTATGGGTTATGATATAATGAATGGTCTATGTTCTTGTAGAATACATATGTATCATTTTAATTATGTCATGGGTGTGACCTATATCTCCCTCCAATGTAATGGGTAATGATGAATAACTCATATGGTATATATATTATGCGTGAACCTGATTTCAGGTTCACAATTCTACATGTAGACCTAGTTTTCATGTCCATAATTTTGTGCATGGACCTGGTTTTCATGTCTATATGTTTATTCAAGGTCCTGATATTAACTTCTTAATTTAATGAGTGAACATGTTACTATTTATACATGTTCACAACATTAAAGGTTTATGTGTATGCCACAATTTCATGTCATATGTAAATGTTATGATCTCATAGATTATGTTATTTGATTTACTTATGATTCATGTCTTATGAACTGCCAATATTTATTCCACGATTCATGTTTATGATCTTTTATATACTGCGTATGATATTCTAATATTATGATCACATTCTTGTATCCTTATGCTCATGTTTATGATTACATATATTCCTTATTTACCCTTACTAAGGATATGAGTTCACCCTTTTCTTATGTTTCTTTTCCCAAGTTATAAGGAAAGGTTTTAAGTAGGATTACTAAAGGGAAATATATTTTTGGGAAACATTGATGATTTTCCACCAGAATAGAAATTTGCATTCTAGGTTTCCAAATGCACTTAACTAATACAATATTTAGGAATGTGTTTATATAATGTATGAA
The DNA here is from genome assembly GCA_963277665.1 of Viscum album. Classification (NCBI taxonomy): domain Eukaryota; kingdom Viridiplantae; phylum Streptophyta; class Magnoliopsida; order Santalales; family Viscaceae; genus Viscum; species Viscum album. Next base: position 878,897,813 of record OY728145.1, on the reverse strand, counting down.
ATGATATGAAAAAATTATGTAATATCCATGTATAAATAGAATATGTTGTTATATCTTTTTTCTCAAAGTACCCTTCTTAGAAAAATTCTACTTAGAAGATTTCTTCATAAAATAGGGAAATAGAGACACAAAAAATGGTGATATGGGATGCTTAGTAAAGGTAAACATGGGAGATATCAATCGATGATCATATAGAAGAATAAGATAATAATAAGGGTATGAGATAATGGTAATAACTTATTAAGTTTATACCTAATCATTCATAGATCATAAAACATGATACATGGCATAAAGCTTTATCATTTCGAAATACACGAGTCATAAGGGTGAGGAATCATCATTAATAAATCATGATCCATGAGATAAAATCATAATCATAAGAACATGTCATAGTAATTGTTTCACAATAATAAGAATAGAAAATAATTTCATTAGTAAATGGTCATCTCCAAGACCATCATTCGAGAGTGGAAAAAGTTCTAAATGTATTGGGCTTACTCCTCAACCAATTTTCATTCTTGGAATGGGTTTATTCCCCATCCAATTTTTATTCTTAGAATGAGTTCACTCCTAAAAATATTTTAAATTATTTCATGAGATATCAATCATTATCCAATTAATTATAGGGATGTATAATTCTAGGCTCACCCATCACATAATGAAAATAGTACATATGTGTTCCACGAGATCATAAAAGCATTCATCATTTCATCATAATGTAATTAACCCACATGAAAGAAAAATGTTTCATGAAATTATCATTAAAAACCATAATTATAATCAATATAGAGAAATAAAGTGGATAATATCATAAGATCATATCCCTGATGAATGATACATCAAAGGATTTGAATATAGATGAAAAATACCTTTAAAAAAACATTCAAATATTTATTTGAAAACTTGAAAAAATATCCTACTTTTTTAACATAATTTTAAATAAAAAATAATAGAATATTGAGAATAATATTTTCTTTTAAAATAAACATGTAAACTTGTAAAGTAATATTTAAAGTAAAGAACAATCATGATTCTAGGAAAACCCATTCATCCCATATACATTAAAAGAGAATATTTTTTTTCACACTTTTGTAAAAAACAAAAGTGAGTCATATGGAAAAAATTTAAAATGATTAATTTTAAGAATTTGTAAAGAAATAAAAATGTAGTGAAAATGAACTTTTAAAAACATTTAATACTATGTAAAAACTTCTATAAAATAATTTTAAGAACATGGACATGGAATAAAAAGTTTACTGACCAAATATGAAATAAGGTTTGGTTTTATTTAAAACATTTTACAAGTAATTTTAAGTTAAATAGAGAGGGATATGAAAAAAACATGAAAAACCTATGAATAAAAATAGGAGAAGACAATATATGGGTTTTAATAGATACAGAGCATATAATTCCCCCAAAGGAGATTCAATCATAAATAATCCCAATTAAAAAATGAGATTGTTACATAAACCCTTACCTCAAGTTCAAACGGTATCCATACATGATCTCAATCTCCTTTATAATTAATTTATATTTATTATAATTCTATACTAGAAACATATTAATACTTGTATTACAATATATCACTCCCTTATAATTTCCAATTACCTATTTATTAACAATTCTTAATTAAAATCATCATTCAGGTGTTAAATGTCATGTTTCTAGGATTTTTTTGGTTCAAAAATTCTAGTCCATGAACCTTGGTCATGATTTAATAATATCTAGAATATTAATCATGTAATAAGTATAATATACATTCATTATATACACTTTTATAACCATTCAAATAATGTGGTGATGAAAAATACATTATATCACTTTGTAGAGATGACAATTTGTATGCATGAACGAGTAATGTTTTCATTTTCTAAAGAATATAAATAAATAAAGGTAAGTAATAATACATATTTACATAATAATATTAATATCATAAATATTATATATATTTATTAAATACATCCATATAACCAATCATGTATTGTGGACATGAAAAATGAATCGCATTGATTCGTGGAGGTAGTAGTCCACACATACACATGAACGATCATTTATCATAGGATAGAAAGGAGGTAGAAAATTGTTATACCATTATAATATATTTTATCATTTTAATATGTTTATATAATAATTTTAGTGGGTTATAGATGAAATGAGCTCAAAATATATCTGTAAATACAATTACCAATTCTTTGGGAAACCTATTTTTTACTTACACCTTAAGCCTTCTTAGTTTTCTCTTAGGGGAAGACTAGAAGATATAAGACATGGGGAGGTAATTTAAGAAGATATTTGGATGGGTTTTTTTGAGATATATGTCTCAAAATGTGTGAATGAGTGAGGGGTAGAGCATCATATTGTTCAGGTTTCATGGGGCAGAGCAGCACAGGGACAGGCATGGCCACGCCTCCATAATAAACTCAGAAGGCTCAAGGGGGGCCTTTAAGCTTGGGTTCGAATCAAGCCTCCCAGGGATCAAGATATATCTAAGATCAATACTGAAATTGAGAGGCTTGAGGCAAGCCTCGAGAGTAATTGGGATGAGGGGACCTTTTCCGAGCTTACCAATAATAAGAACTTCTTTGCCCACTTGCTTCTTAGCCAGGAAAGGTAGGCTATGAAGAGGTCTAGGATCAAATGGATACGTGAAGGTGACCGTAACTCTGGATTTTTTCATGCCTGTATCAATGAAAGGAGATGATTTAGTAGGCTGAACATTTGTATGGAGGATGGTTCTTATTCCAATGATCTAGACAGTGTTGGAAGGATGGCTAAAGATTTCTTCATGAAACTGCTTGCAGAACCCAACCCGAACCTACAAAATGGTTACCCGTGGGAGAATGATGAGTTTTTTAGGGAATTCTTAACATGATCACTAGAAATGTGAGCGAAGGGTTGGAATCCACTCTGACAGAGATCGAGATTAGGGAGGAATTATGGTCACTTAACCCAGAGAATTCCCTAGGACCTGATGGATTCCCAGGGTCTTTCTATAGGGACTTTTGGTATTTGATTAAGATGGAGCTGGTGCAAGCTATACATGATTTCTTTAAAGGGGGACATCTCCCTCGGGCTTCATGTGCCACTAAAATGGTGATGCTACCCAAGATCAAGAACCCTCACTCTCTTCAACACTATAGGCCAATTTTCATGTGCAACTTCCCATACAAAGTTTTGGCTTGCATCCTCAATAGAAGATTAGCCATTCACCTGCCCAGCTGGATTTCGAAAGAGCAACATGGGTTTATCAAGGGGAGGTCTATCCAGGATGCTTTTGGGCTAGCTCAAGAGATTATTGGGGATATTAACCTGAATTCCTTTGGCTCCAATATTGCTATCAATCTTGACATGAACAAAGCTTATGATAGGTTGGAGTGGAATTTTATCATTAGGGACCTCTACAAGATGGGATTTTCTACTTGGGTTATTGATCTCCTGTTTCGATGCTTTAGTTCCACCTAGATTTTGATATCTTTCATGGGAAAGCAATATGGTTTTTTCAAGACAGTTCGAGGATTAAGGAAAGGTGATCCACTCTCTCCTACTCTTTTTATCATTGCACATGATTCTCTTAGCAGGTATATCAATAGAGGTATTACAGCGGGATGCATTCTCCCTTATCGATCCAGATTTCCGGACAGTAGGATATCTCACTTAATGTTCACTGATGATACAATTGTGTTCATAAATGGAAGTAACCGTTCCATCAACGACATTAACACCATCCTTGAGGAGTATTGCAAATGGAGTGGGCAAGTGGTGAGTAAGGAGAAAATCAACCTTTTTATTTCCAGAAGATACACTGAAAGAAGGGTGGGGATTATGGAAAGAAAGTTGGGTATAAGGAGAGGATCACTCCCTATGGAGTATTTGGGTGCACCAATTTTCTATAGGGAGCCACGAGTCCATCATTTTGACAAGGTGATTAAGAAAATTAAAGGCCGAATTCTTAACTGGAAAAATCACTTTTTATCATTTGGAGGTCGAATTACCCTAATCAATAGTGTGTTGTCCTTTATTACCATGCATTTTCTCTCTGTGCTCACGATCCCTAAGGGTGTTATTTCACAAATGGACAAGTTTCTGGCCTCTTTTTTATGGGATGCACAAATGGATGGAAGACACCATTGGGAAGCATGGGGAAAGATTGCAAGACCCTTTGTGGAGGGTGGGATTAATGTCAAAAGTGTTGCAGGGTCTATGGTGGATCTTCATGCTAAGCTCGCTTGGGAGGTGGTTGAAGGGAAGACACTTTGGGGGAAAACTATGCAGAACAGATACGGAGGTGGGTGGCGGAATCAAAGTGGGAAATCATCGGTAACCTGGAACATGATTCAACCGCATCTGATGAAGCATCAACAGAACTCAAGATGGATTGTGAGGAGAGGCGACATCAACCTGTGGCAGTGCAATTGGGTTAGTTTGGAGCTGGGGTTTCCTGGATGCCTAGTTCCGGACATCACGTTCGAACAAGCGATGACCCACAGAAGCTTCATGTATGCCATCTTGGATAGAGAGCATCGATCTGTGTTCGATGCTATCATCATGATCCCTGAGCCGGATCGATGTGTCTTCACAGGATCACCATAAGGTCTCTTCTTGACCAAAGAATATCATGATCTGCAGATGGCGAAACATAACCAGGAGGAATAGAGTGATGTGCTCTGGATTAAAGAACTTCCTTCAAAAATCAACTTCCTGGTATGGAGAGTGCGGCATAATGCGCTGCCAACTGAAGCAAACATTATGCGTCTAGGTGTGAACCTTGCATCAAAGTGCATCTACTACAGGGCACTGAAAATTGAAGACACTGAGAACCTTTTTTTTCAACAGCGACTGGGCTAAAATGGTGTGGCAGGCTTTTGGTAGTTTTACAGGATGGTCTATGTAGGGGGATTCAGCTACTGATTTCTTTAGCCGATGGTTCCTGGGTGCCAAAAATAATTGTCCAGAGAGAACGGCGTGTGCCATTATTTTTTCAGCTAGATGTTGGTGTATTTGGAGAGAGTGGAATGGGGCTTGTCACCAGGGCTATGTAGGTACTGGAAAGGGCCTTGTGATCAATACCAGAAGCACCCTCATTGATCTAACCTGACTATGTAGAAAATGTGTGACAAGCCCATCTATTTTTCACTTTATCCCAAGCACTTATGCACCCGGTGTCTCCAACAACAGGTCGAGAAGGCGGGTGCGGTGGAACCCCCATTTTGAGGGACTTAAAATGAACACTGACGACTCCTTCATTTTGGGTCAGATGAAGGATGGAGGGGTGATATGGGATGCAAGAGGCTCTGTGGTTATGGCGTTCTTCGATCACTTTGGCACTGGAAATTCCATTCAAGCAGAGGCGCAAACCCTTCTCACTAGGCTTATTTTTGTAATCAGAAGAATATCCAACTTGCGGTGGTGGAAACCGATTCGATGGTCATCTTTAACGCACTTAGCGGTCACAGGTCTACACCATGGTCTATTGAGTATACCATTCAAAGATGCAAAGAATTGATGAACAACCACATGGATATCTCTCATACATGGTGCGAAGGAGACACCGTGGCAGACCTCCTGGCCTCCTATGCAACTCCAGATGAACAAATTTCATATTTCTTGAGGACTGGGTCTCTTCCCACAGATTTAGTGAATCTAGTGCGTGCAGACTCTCTAGGCCTTCACCATTTCAGGCATCCATAATTACTGGCCTTTTATTTCTTGATTTCTCCCTTGTACCTTGAGAAAATCAATAAAAAATTATTTTTCAGTCAGTCAACTCTTACCATGGTAAAAAAGTTTTACCATGGAAAATATTCCTTATGAAAAAAAATTGAAATCATTAGCAAATTTGAACCTCTTGATTTAAAATATATAATTTTTTATAATTTTCAGATTCTATAAATGGTAGAAATTCTTTTTAAAATAATCTCACTAAATGAAACAGAAAAACTTTTTAGAAAAAAAATGCATTTTTATGAATAATACTGAATTTATTCTTATTTATTACCTAGTAAAAATAATTAAATTAATGTTGAAATATTTGATTGAATGTATTATATAAACATTTTATTAAAATAATTTACCAATAGTGATTAATTTAATTTATTAATATAAAACAATATTGTGTGCATAAAAATAGTTTTTCATAAAATCATATCTTTTAACATAAAATGATTTTTTTCATTTATAACCAATTTATAACCAATGAATTATTTATACATGTGAAAACAATAAATTTTCATCATTTTAATACTCTAAATTTAATTATAAATAAGTTATATATGTAAATAACGATGCTCATCAACAAAATATCAAAAAATAGTTCTTTAGGATCAATAGTTTTTCCTAAGTGAATTAAAAATTATTTTTGAAAATTATATTTAATTTAAATACCATATAATGTAATTTTTTTTAAAATGTATAAGTATTATTCAACTATGTTCAGCATTTCATTATTAAAAATCTATCAAACTCATTTATTTATTAAATATAAATATATTCTAAATTCTGGGGGTGTTACATTCCACCTTTTAAGAATATATCCCTCAAAATTTTATCGCTCTGATAAAAAAAATAATTATACCACTTCCTCATCATATCATAAGGTTCCAAAATCACTTCTTTAAATTTAAGATTTCTTCATATAACCTTAACCTGGTGATTGATCTTGTCCTACAACACTTTATCTCTATGATCCAATATTTATATCGGTTTCTCCTCATAAGAAAGATCGTGATCTAATTGTATGACTTTATAGTTTAGTACATGTGAAGGATATGGTATTTACTTTCTCAATATATATATATATATAACATAATGAACTTGGGAGAGGTTTATAGGAAGTTCCAAGTAATAATATATTATCTCAATGTGATTAAGAATCTCATAGGGACCGATATATATGGGGCTTATCTTTCCCTTATTTCCAAATATCATAAAATTCTTGTAAGGAGGTATTTGAAGGAATAAATTATCACCAAATTTGAATTCTAGATCTCATTGATGATTGTTAGTATAACTTTTCTCTCGACTTTGAACCACCCTGATGTGTTTATGAATAGATTTAACATTTTCTATTATTTCCTCAACTTGGTCATGTCCCAATAATTTTCATTACCTAGATTCATCCCAAAATATTGGATTAATGTACTTATTTTCATAAAGGTATTCATAAGGATCTATCTTAATAATCAAGTGAAATCTATTTGTGATGTCCCATACTCGGGTTCCACTCAAAGGTACCCTGAGCCTAGTTGACCACATGGCCTGAAGTGCACCGCCCCATATTCTAGAGGATACCAACTAGAAGAAAGGTCCTTGGATGTGTTTGTGGGGAGATTATACTCTCATGTTAGAATAGATAATAAAAAATATAAAATAACAGAATCATTATAATATCGGAAAAGATATCTAAGAAAAGATAAACATCCATGCTGAATATAATAACAAGAAACTGAAAAATAATTCATATAAAAAATGATGATAAGGTATGTCATGCCTCTATAAAACTATAAAACTAGTATAAAAAGAAGTATAAAATACATGCTATACAAAAGAAAAAAAAAGAATACAAAAACTATCCAGCATACCGATCATTGAATCAGTCATCTACTACCAAGCTCTATCCTAATGCATGCAATCAAGATCAAGTGTCCAAAGCAGGACACTTCCCCTTATCAACACTTTCATACATGTAATATTGCCTGGTACCAATGGAATCCCAGATAGGGTGTGAGATATATCTCAGTAGGCCACCACCAACGAAATATATAGAAATCCAGTCTTTTAAATATAAACCGAAACAATGTGCATGTATAAATGGAAGTAAAATTTAATATAGTAATGTTAATACCCTAATACATACTTCAGCCTCAGATGGTGTCTGAACATGTAATAATTTAATTATTTATGTTCCAGTTTATAATAAGTAGTCACGTGAGGTATAAAAGCACTGAAAATGTATTATTATAATATAGTAAATAATCTAAGGTATAATAAGGAATCCTATACTAATGATGATAATGAAAGAGGATATAAGGTAGTAACTAAGGAATTTTGACCTTAGTGGTCGAGCCAACTCAGTAATATCCTAAAACCTGGATATAAGGGGTCTGAGTGAAATCCAAGGGGCATAAGCCAAGTAATTCCACTATAATTAGTTGTAAATGAGTCTGAGGATATCATCCAGGGTAAAATGGGATAAGAATGACTAGGCCTGACAGGGTGAATCAATGGAACCACATGTCCAAAGAAATCAATATGGATCTAAGAAGTGTATCCAAGGAATCTTAATATCAGGAAGATTGTGAAGTGATCCTATGACGTCATTATGGGAATACACTAGTAGATAAGGACCACTTTCCAAGGTGGGTATCTCCCTTGGAAATAAGATCCTTGAATTGGAATGGCATCCACTAAGTGATCAAGGAATTACCTCATGAATCCAAGGCTACCTCAAGTCTGACCATTATTATAAAGATGAAAAGGTCTATATACAATAGGAACCTTAGACGTATATCATTATTCAACAAATTCTATTTAATACTCATGCCTTTTTATAAGTCAATTGGTTCATTCCATTGCCTTTCATACTATGTGATAAGGATAAATAGGACATAAAGTCATTTATTACTTTAATTCCATATTTAATTATTAGGCTCATTCCTTTAACTTTCCTAATCATGAAAATTCTGGGTAAGTGTTGAGTCAATAAGGATATCTTATGACTTCTCCATTCCTTATGGTTTTATGTTTTGAAAATCACAAACACTTTTTCTTAAGTTCTGAATATTTTTTTAAGTTATGTATTTTTCTTATGATTCAAAATTGTCATTCCATTATGATTAAAAATATATCATTACATTTTTCCATTCTGTTATATTTACAGATCTTCCATTACGATTTGTGATTCAGTTTTTATGATTCCGAATCCGGTGTATATGTTATTCAGTTTTTATGATTCAAAATTTGGTGTATATGTGATTTAGTTTTTATAATTCCGAATCCGGTGAATATGTGATTCAGTTTTTATGATTCTGATTCTGGTGTATATGTGATTCAGTTTTTATGATTCTGATTCTGGTGCATATGTGATTTAGTTTTTATGATTCTGATTTCGGGGTATAAGTGATTCCGATTTTTTGATTCTGGTTCCAGAAAAAATGAGATACCTGTTTCACAATCCAATTTACTTATCCTTATGATTTTGTTTTCTTGATAATGTTATTATTAAGAATTCGTTTTCTCTATTTCTTAAGATTACATTTTCTTGATAATTTTAGAGTTGTTTTAAATGTATCATTCCAATGATATCGGATTCTAAGTTTTCTTATACTTAACATTTATCATTAACTTAACATCATTTATGTTACTTGAAACAATGTCATATAATCTGTTACAAAGTAACCGTTGTATGTTTTCCATGTGTCCAGTTCCCTATGAAATTTAAGGAAAATATGACCGTTGTAGTGGAGCCGACCGTTGGGAAAATTTGCCTATAAATACAAGCCCATTTGAATGAGAAAACTACTTCAACTTCAACAAATGACTTCAAAAAAATAAAGCTGTGAAGTGAATTCTAGCGAGAGAGGTGCTTACAACTCTCAGTGCTTCATATGGATGTCATGAACAACTTGTTCAGGCATGAAAAACTTGTTCATACTTTCTTTGTGCAGACTCCGATCGTGCTGATCGTGGGTTCCGGGTTTGGAAGACATAGGTTCTGATTTCCTTCTAAATCGAGGGCTTGCAGGGATAACAAGACAGATACCGATCTTCAGATTGAGGGATTACCTGGGTTTGGGTAAGACAGACCTTCTTGAAAGTATAAATCAAGGAACCTTTATTCAAGGTTGTTGGATACCCTTCTCTTTGGGTTAAAATAATCTTATTGTTACTTGTTTACTATTACAAGTTTTTTTAATTCCGTTGTTGTTTGTTAACTTTGTTAAAGTTAGTAATTATAACCTTCTTATACTTTGTAATTCCATTACTCTGATTATATTACATATTCTATACGCTTTAAGGTAGACTCTTTCTTTTAAGAAAATAGAATAGGTTTCTTTAAGAGGTCTTTTGAATGTTTGTTTAACCTTGTTAAACTTAACTTTAAAGGTTCCAAAGAAAATTTTAAAGTATACAATTCACCCCCCTCTTGTATTTGAGCATCTCAGTTTTATATATTCGATCCAACAATTGGTATCATAGGTTGGCTACCTCATACTTTGAATCAATATAACAATTTTTATCAGAGGAGGTCTCTGAAATACTTATATCCACATATAAGTTTTCATGTTCAAGTTTTCCTTTTCTTAATTTCTCCATATTTTTTTCAAAAATTTTACTACTAATAAGTTTTGTGGAAAGAAATATCTTTTTAGTGTGACATGAATTCATGTTGGATCTCTAGATAATCTCAATCCTACTAGACCACTGATCTTCGATGGAAATTACTATGAGTACTAGAGATATAAAATGAAGACCTTTATGATAAACACAGGTGTAGACAACTACATTATGTTAACTGGACATTATAAGATTCCTGATAAGGAACTTATAACTTTTACTAATCATAAAAAGGTGTAATATTATCTAAACTTTAAGGTATTTAATACTTTTCTATATTACATGACTAGAAATATATGGAGCCAAATTTCATCTTGTGATGCTGTAAATATTATTTGTAAGAATCTTGAAGTAACTCACTTTGGAACTTCTAAAGTCATTGAAACAAGTAGAGTTATGATCAGGGCTGAGTATCATGGTTTCTGCTTTCTTTATAGAGAACCTGTATGTAAGGTACAACAAAGATTCATGACTATTGTCAAAAACTTACAATCCATGGGTGAGAAAGGTTTAGATGATGAAGCTCTTGAAGACAAGATTATTGACATCATGCCTAACGAATGGGAATCCAAGAGGACTGCTATAGATGAAAATAGGAAAGTTACTCAGATTTCTCTTGATGAATTGTTTGGAACTCTTCTTCAACATGAAACCAGAATGAAGAGTGATGATGATAATATTAAGAAGAAGAATAGAATTGGAGGTGTTTCTTTTACAACTACTTCAAATCACATGAAATCCAAGACTCTTTAGATAATTACAAGATCTAAATATAAGAAGTTTTTTGTTCAATCTGAATCTAGTGAAAGTGAAACTTCATAAAATGAGTTATCCAATCTTACTCAGAGGATGAACAAGATTTTTGGACAGAAAAACTTTCAATATAGATACATTAAGAAAGATGTAAAAGATAAGAAAGTTGGAGAAGTGACATTCTATGAATGTAGAAGAACTTGTCATATCAGACCTGATTGTTCCTTACTTAAGAAGAGAGACAAGAAGGACATGAATTCTGAGAGAAACAAGAATAAGTTCTATAGATCAAAGCATAGGAAAGTCCTTAAATCCAATGACACTTGGAGTGCTAGTGGTGGATATTCTTCTGATGATTCTTCAGAATATGAATCTTCTGGGAAAAATAATATTGGTCTAATATCCAGAGATCCATTTCAAAATCATTGTCTTATAGATAAGGTACGAACTACTGAATCCTTAACCAATATGTCTTTAAGTGAAAATTTTCTAGATAGAGGTTTTTATTCAGATGAAGAATCTTCTTCATTAGATAATGATAATGATTTTCCTTTCTATGAGGAAGTTTCTAGATTTTCTAAGTTTTTAGAAAAGAGAAATTGTAAAGTTTATAAGAAACATGATAATGCAAACTCTATAGAATCTATTTTAACAAAAGAAATTTTATATCGTTCCAAATATCTTGATAATAAAGATGATGTTTTAAAAAATCTTTCTAAGAAATTTGAGGAAGTTAATTCTGAGAAGGATAAACTTTCTAAGGACCTTAAAAATCTGTTTTTAGAAAAAGATGTTTTAGAGGATAAATTTAACTCTAAATCTATTATTCTTGAGGATAAGAATTTAGTCCTGAGACTAAAATCTGAAATATTTTTCTTGAAGAAACTTCTTTCAAATTTTAATTTTGGTAAGGAAAATTTTGACAAGATGTATTCTCAGATCCAACCTCATGGTAATAATCAGGGATTACGTTATTCTCATGAAAAACCTATTTTTAAAAATAATTATTTTATTCCTTCTAGAGCCCCTTTTTTTCTAAATGCCAAAGTGGTGGGCATTGGAATAAAAATTGTTCTTTAAATAAATTTTAATCCCTTGGGTTTCATAAAGCTTATTTTTCTAAACAAATATGGTTACCCAAGCTTTTATTATCTAATAGTTCTGGATCCAAGCAAGTTTGGATTCCAAAATCCTAGCTCTTTATTTTTCAGGAAAATGAAGGAATTACCAACAACCTATGGTACATGGATAGTGGATGTTCCCAGAAAATGACTAGTAACAAAGACTATTTCATGAAGATTTTAAAAACAAAAGGTGGAAAGGTAACTTTTGGTGATATCTCTCAAGGATAAATTTTCAGTATAGGTAACATTATTCTTCTTGGTAAAGCTATTATTTCAAATGTTATTTTTGTAAAAGGTCTTAGGAACAACCTCATAATCATAAGCTAATTATGTGATGCAGGTTACCAAGTGAATTTTAGAAATGATAAATATTTAGTTCACAATTCCAAGGATGAGTTTATTTTCTCTGCCCTTCAGCAAGAGAATGTGTACACCTTAAACCTAGAAGACCTTAGAATTCAAGATCTATTGTGCCTTAGTGAATTTAAAGATCAATCATGGATTTGGAAAAGGAGACTAGGACATTGTAAATCATGGATTTGGTCCTGAAAATCGATAAATGAAGAAAAGTGGTTTTTGGAAAAGGGACTTGTGCGACGTGTACTTGATGGAGAGGAAACTTGTGCGCCATATGTTTTTCAAGATCAAGACATCAAAATATGGTAAAGGGATAAGGGTCGCACAAGTTTTAGAGTTGGTCGTGCAAGTAATTTGCACGGCAGAGACTTGTGCGCTGAAACTTGTGCGCCTAGGGGAGACTTGTGCGTCGTCGCGCAGGGTGTCCAAATGCCTATAAATACAGGTTGACCCCTCCTCATTCGGTGAAGAGTTCAACACTTAGAAAAATTAGAGCTCCCTTCGCGTAGGTGTGGTGGTCATGCAAGTGGTGTGTGGTCGCGCAAGTAGAGGTTGTGTGCCAGGTGATAGTTGGGCGTCCAAGGTGGTCTGGGCGAGGAAGGAAGAGAGTCGCGCAGGTTCTTGAGTTAAAGAAGGAAGTGTCGTGCAAGTGGATTGGTGACACTTGCACGCCATGTTTTAAAGAAGCACAAAAATTGTTGGTTGTGTGCCAAAATTGGATTGGTCGTAAAAGGTTGTGTGTCGCGCAAGTTTGGAGTAGCATAAACTTGTGTCGCGCAAGTGTTTGAGGTGGACTTACGCGCTAGTTTTGACTTGCGCGTAGAGACTTGTGCACCGGATTAGAGAAGGGCGCCAAGTAAGGTTGATTCTCGGTAGTGATTCAGGGCTGTGTGGAAGCTGGAAGATTGCCTAATACCTTCGGTGCAAAGTGAAATTCATCTACGGGTGAAAGTTGGACTTCAATAGAGCATCCACATAAAACAGAGGATGTATTAATTAGTGATAATGAAGAGACCTACAAGTCTATAAACTGTGAGTGAATCCTTTCCAAATATGTAGGTAAAGAAAGAGGAAGAAGGTGATCCTCTCCACCGGCAGTGATCTAGAGAGAGAGAAACATGGAGTGACCCTTGGGAAAGGAGTGAGATGACCCTAAACATTGTAAACGCAGTGAGCCTTGGAATAGAAGTGATCTATCCCGAACCTTGTAAACAGCAGTGTGCTTATAGTGGATTTGGTACATTGACACATTGTGAGTGTATCCTCCTTGGACGTAGCCCAGTGATGGTGAACAAAGTAAAAATTGTTGTTTCATGTGCATGCTTTACTTTCTGTTTTTATTATGCAACGGGAAAGAGAGAGAAGAGTGTTTTTCTTAATAGCGAAACAAGATCAGAACGGGCTTTAATTTTAAATTTGTCATACCCTGATTCACCCCCCTCTCAGGGTATTCAGACTTGTGGACCTAACAATTGGTATCAGAGGGAAAGGTTTATATCAAGTGGTTATCTCTCAAATGGAGGTCACTAATCATAAAGGGATTCTGATCTTCGACGGGAAAAATTTAGAGCTATGGAAGAATCGGATGCAACACTACTTCTGATCTTTGGGAATGGACGTATTCACGGAAGCAATACATGGCATAACAGCTGATATTAATAGTGGTGCATTATCATAAGCTGAATGTAGAGAGTTGGATGTTGATTCCAAAGAAATAAATTCCTTAGGGGGAGCCATATCCAATCCTATATATACAAAGGTGATGTCTTGAAAAACGTCACATGCCATGTGGGAAAAGTTATTGAATATATATGAAGGGGATACAAAGGTCAGAGAGGCAAAGATTCAAGTGTTGTAGAACAAGTATGAAGATCTGAGAATGAACCCTAATGAATCTATTGATGCATTATTTGACAGGGTAAATGTTGTAGTGGAGTAAATGAGAGGTCTTGGAGAAGTTATTGAAGATATAAAAATTATGAAGTGCATCCTAAGAAAACTTCCACCTTGGTTCAATCCGAAAGTTTCTGTTTTAGAAGATAAAGACCCGAAAGAGCTGACATTGGATAACCTGCACAACACCTGTGTTGCATATGAAATGAGAAATGATGATAATGATGATGTGGAAAAGGGAAAATCCAAAGAGGTGGCATTCAAGTCCATGAAGAATCTTACCATTGAAGATTCTCAAGAAGAAGAAGAGACAGATGAGGTGATGTCATTCCTTTATTCAAATCTTCAAAGAGGAAAAGGAAAGTTTAAAGGGAAACTTCCACTAGCATGCTTTTGATGTGGAAAGGTTGGTCATATTTCGGCAAGGTTCCCCAAAAAGTTTCAAGAAGAAAATGATGAAGATGAAGTTTAAATTCCCAAGAAGAAATATTCAACCTACGTGAAAGGGAAGAAGAAGTTCAAGAGAAATTTCTTTAAGAATAATAATCTTTTTCCACAAGAAATAGACAGTTCAGATGATTCTGAGGTTGAAGAGGTTGAAGAGATTGAAAATTGCAAAGATCGTGGAGAAAATGCTATGGTGGCAGTAGTCAGTAGTTCTTAAGAGAAGAAGGAAACCGAAGGTGATGAAGAATAAGAATAATTTTAAGGAAGAATGGATATGGAAGATAAGTTAGAGGCTACTCTTGAGGAGATAGATATTTGGAGAGACGAAGAAAATAAAGCTAACAAAGTTGTTCGCGGTGCC
This sequence comes from Viscum album, assembly GCA_963277665.1. Lineage (NCBI taxonomy): Eukaryota > Viridiplantae > Streptophyta > Magnoliopsida > Santalales > Viscaceae > Viscum > Viscum album. The sequence goes on along the minus strand of OY728145.1, from coordinate 878,882,546 downwards.
AAACTCTATATGCAGCAGCAGGAAGAAAAGAAGTCTAAGTTGATGGAAGAAATTGAGAAACTCAAGTTATCAAAACTAGAGAACTTAGAATCAGTTAGTGAGCATAAGCTCAAGATTGAAGAACAGAAAAGGGAGATCGATGGCTTGAATAGAAAAGTGAAAAATCAAGTCAAGTGTATCGAAGAACTTGAAGAAGAAGTGGTCAGATTGTGAAGAAAAATGAAGGATCAAGAAAAAATCTTGACCCCCAAAGTGATATCAGAAAATCAGGTCATTCAAATGAAAGAAAAGATGAAAGAGAAGGCTAGTAGTTCAGCAGGAAAGAAGCAGTAATTGAGCTCAGACGTTAAGGTTGATTCAGGGCTTTATCAGAAACAAAAATCTGTGAAAATTGAAGTCAGACTACAAGTGTCCATCCCGAGATTGAAGGTTGATCTAGGCACAAAGCAGAATTAGAATATTTAGAGATCCCAAGGTAAAAACAGCAGTGTAGAAGTGACACACAGGAATGCTCCTTACATTAGGTGCTATTACTGTGGAAAGATGGGACACTCACAAAATGTGTGTTCTATAGCCAAGAGATACCGAAGGTCACAAGAACAACAGTGGAAACCAAACCGAGCTCAATATTATAGAACATCCTTTGAAGGTCATTATTTTTGGTGTGGAGGATTTGGGCACATGGCTAGATATTTCATATCAATCATACAAAGGAATGTGCCAAAGAAAAACTCAAGAAGTTGTAAGCAGAAAGCTAGGGAATCATCAAGTGAGATGAAAAAAAAAATCAATTTACATCTCTACAGGATGAAGCTGTTCCATCACACTCTAAGGAAGATCAACTTCTCCAAACCACACCGAGTGTGAAGTCGAAGACATCGACCAAAAAGAAAAAGGATGATAAGGTAGTAGTTGCATAAATTGCCTTTAAAGATTCAGATCATTCAGGAGTATAGATCCTTGATAGTGGTTGCACATCCCATATGAAAGGTAACAAGGATCTCATTACAAGAATAATGTATGAAAAATAAGGGGTTGTCAAATTTGGGAACGATGAAGGGATGAATATTATTGGTTCTGGAAAGGAAAAAATTGGGGGGAAAGAAATGAGATGTGTTGATATCTTGGTAGTAGAGGGTCTCAGTCATAACTTTCTTAGTGTCAGTAAACTATGTGACTCTTGTCACTCTATCCGATTTACCAAGAAGATGTGTGTTGTGAAAGGAAGAGATGGAGCAGTTGTTCTACAAGGGAAAAGGACAAAGGGAAATCTTTACCTTGTAAGTGGAGAAGAAGATATGTGTCTTTTATCCAGAGAGGAAGAAAACAATTTGTGGCATAAGCGACTCAGTCATCTATGCCAACCATCTATGGAAGATCTGGTAAAGTGTGATGCTGCTAGAGACCTTCCCAAAATATCACGTGATCGTACTCATACATGCGATGCTTGCCAACAAGGGAAGATCATCAGAAAGACATACAAGCCAAAGGAACAGAAATCAACCAGAGTGCTCGAATTGGTGCATGCTGATGTATGTAGACCTATCTCACCATGAGCCATAAATGGGAAAAGGTACTATGTCCATTTCATTTATTATTATAGCAGAATGGACTTGGTATTTGTCATTACCCACAAGATAGGTGTGTTCAGTTGCATAAACCAATATAGGAGGGAATCAGAAAGGATGCTTGGGTAGAAAATTCTGAAGTTTCATACTGATAACGGTACAGAATTCACAAACAGTCAAGTAAAAGACTATCTCGAGAAACACAGGATAAGGAATCAAGTTTCATAAGTGAGAACTCCTAAACAGAATGGAGTAGTTGAAAGTAGAAATCAGATCATCAATAACATGGCCAGATGAATGCTTATTGAAAAGGACCTACCAGAGAAATTTTGGAAGGAAGCAGTTTTGACATCGGTCTACATTTCGAACAGGGCTCTGTTGTGTCCAAAAGAATGGAAGACTCCGTATGAAATGTGGTACAGAAAGAAACCAACATTAAAATACTTTCGGATCTTTGGAATTAAGTGTTTCATTATCAACAAATAAAACCACAGGAAGTTTGAGTCACGTGGAGATGAGGGAATTTTTCTGGGCTACTCAGGAAAAAGCAAAGCATACAAATGATTTAACAAGAGGCTAGGAAAAGTAGTTGAGAGAAATAATGTCACTATTGTGGAAAATGAAGAGAATATTCAACAGCACAGTGAACAGTTTCTTGATGAATGTGATGAAGAGGATAGTAACACAAGAGGAGCAGAAGTGGCGAATGCTGACTCAGAAGAAGACACTGATGATGAATAAGAAAGTGTCAAGTCTGTGTCTGCAAGGAAGCCAAAGAACCGATCTGAAATTGATAGGCATAATATCATTGGTGATCAAACAAGAAGAATGAAGTCACTACAGAAGACATATTTCCTATCTCAGGTAGAGCTGAAATGCTTTGCTGATGCAGCTGAAGATGAAAAATGGGTTCAGGCTATGAATGAAGAGCCTGATCAGATTGATAAGAACCAGATGTGGGAGATTGTTTCGAGGCCAGAAGATAAGAATGTCATCGGGAATAAATGGGTCTATCACAACAAGATGAATGAATATGGCATAGTGATTTGGAACAAAGCACGACTAGTGTGCAAGGGGTACTCCCGGATAGAGGGCATTGATGTTGATGAGACATTTTCACCAGTTGCAAGGCTAGAGACAATCAGATTATTTTTAGCCATAGCAGTGCAAAGAAAATTCAAAGTGTTCCAGATGGATGTAAAATCTTCATTTCTGAATGATATTCTAGAAGAATAGGTGTACATTGAGCAGCCAGATGGTTTTCTCATTCATGAGGATGAGAACAAGGTTTGTAGACTAAAGAAGGCGTTGTATGGGCTGAAACAAGCACCAATAGAATGGTACTCAAGGCTTAATCAGTATTTGAAGAAGCTTGGTTTCCATTGTGCAGGAGTTGATTACAATCTCTATTTCAGAAACAACAGTAATCATAGGATGATGATGTTGGTTTATGCCAATGACATAATATTTTGCAGATCATATAAAGATCAATGCATACAGTTTTCCGAATTCATGAAAAATGAGTTCGAATTGTCAATGATTGGAGAGCTAACGTTTTTCCTTGGTCTACAGGTGACTCAAGGAAGGAATGGAACATTCATTTCCCAATCCAAATATTCCAAGGAGGTTTTAAGAATGTTTGGAAGGGAGAATTCCAAGGATATGAAGACTATGATTGCTACCCAGATGAAATTATCAAAATATGAGGATGGAAAGGCAGTTAATATCACGAAATACAGGTATATTATTGGAAGCTTGTTGTAATTGACTACAACAAGTCCTGATATTGTTTTCACCACATGCCAAGCAGCGAGATATCAGATTAATCCCAAAGAAAGACACATGCTTGCAGTGAAAAGAATACTTTGTTATATCAAGGGCACGGTGGACTTCGGCTTGACATATAATGACAAATATCAGATAGAGTTATTGGGATATACTGATGTCGATTGGGCCGGTTCAGCGGATGATAGGAAATCAACGTATGGAGATGCATTCTATCTTGGTGTATTATGTATTGCTTGGTTAAGAAAGAAGCAGGATTGCATTTCATTAAGCACTGTAGAAGCTGAGTATATTTCATCTACTCAAGCTTGCACACAGTTATTATGGATGAAGTAGTATATTTAAGATATGGGAGTTGAAGTGAAGTCTCCAATTGGAATCTAGTGCGATAAATCAAGTGCTATCAATCTTAGAAAAAATCCCATCCATCATTCAAGGACAAAGCACACTGAGATAAAGTGTCATTTTATCAAATAGAAGGGGGGGAAGGGCTTGTGAAGTTAGAGTATGTGCCTACAGAGCTCCAGGTTGCATATATTCTGACAAAGGCCTTACCCAAGGAAGCATTTGAAAGGCATCGACTGGCTCTGAGAATTCAGTCAACTCCCCACACCTAAAAGAGTGTGGATGAGGGACCCCCCTCTCCCAGAGGTATGATGGGTTTTTCCCTAATGTGATGATATGCGTTCTCTACTCTGTTACAGAATGCAAAGAAGTGACCTTTGGGTTCGTTGACAAAGGGGGAGAAAATAGTGATTGCTCAAGGGAGAGACAGAGTGGATATTTGATAAATCATGATTGATATGGGGAGAATCTGGCAGGTGGAGCAACGAGATAGGGGGAGATCAATGAGAAAGGGGGAGAATAGTAAATCTGACGATGCTAGAAGTGATCGATCAAAGAATAGATATCACGACAGCTGAGGATCGTGATAAAATAAGAAGAGTGGTGTTGGAATGCGGTAATAATATTTCCAAAAATTGGTATTAGTTTGGTGTCAACAATGGGTGTTAGAGATGAAGTGATTCATTGATGAACTTTTCATTTACTCTTGTTTCTCACGCCGAGCATTGCTCATGTAGGCTTAGAGTATGTGTTGAGTAAATCCTTGATCACTATCAAAATCGCAATAGGCAAATGGTGGCTGAAGAATTAACGATGTATCTTTTTATGTAAGAGTTGTCAACAAACCCAAAGGGGGAGATTGTTGGGCAAAAATCCCTCAAGGTATCATTGAAGCATTTTTGAGGTGATTGTGTTTGTTGAAAAAGTGGACATCTGTGTTGTGATTATTGACAAAGAAAACCATGACATGAATTTTTTTTGACAAAGGGGATTTCTTTGTGGCATGTCGAGTTCAAGAGCTATGGTTAACAGTCCATGTTTGATTAAAGAACATTGACAAAGTAATGGATGATCTGGAGGCGGTACAAAAAGAGAAAAGGGGAGACTTGCGCGCTGTCGCGCAGGGTGTCCAAATGCCTATAAATACAGGTCGACCCCTCCTCATTCGGTGAAGAGTTCAACACTTAGAAAAATCAGAGCTCTCATTGTGCAAGTGTAGTGGTCGAGCAAGTGGTGTGTGGTAGCGCAAGTAGAGGTTGCATTCCAGGTGATAGTTGCACGTCCAAGGTGGTCTGGGTGAGGAAGGAAGAGAGTCGCGCATGTTCTGAGTTGAAGAAGGAAGTTTCGCACAAGTGGTTTGGTGAAACTTGTGTGCCAAGTTTTGAAGAAGCGCAAAAATTGTTGGTTTCACACCCAAATTGGATTGGGCATAAAAGGTTGTGCGTCGTGCAAGTTTGGAGTAGAATAAGCTTGTGTCACGCAAGTGGTTGAGGTGGACTTGCATGCCAGTTTTGACTTGCGTGCCGAGACTTGTGCACCGGCTTAGAGAAGGGAACCAAGTAAGGTTGATTCCTGGTAGTGATTCAAATATGCGTGGAAGCTAGAAGATTTCCCGATACCTTCGGTGAAAAGTGAAATTCATCTATGGGTGAAAGTTGGACTTCAACAGAGCATCCACATACAACAAAAGATGTATTCATTAGTGATAATGAAGAGACCTACAAGTCTATAAACTGTCAGTGGATCCTTTCTAGAGCAGTGAGAAAAGGAAGAGGAAGAAGGGGATCCTCTCCACTGGCAGTGATCCAGAGAGAGAGAAACAGGGAGTGACCCTTGGTAAAGGAGTGAGCTGGCCCTAAACATTATAAAGGTAGTGAGCCTAAGAATAGAAGTGATCTATCCCAAACCTTGTAAATAGCAGTGTGCTTATAGTGGATTTGGTACATTGGCACATTGCCAGTGTATGCTCCTTGGACATAGCCTAGTGAGGGTGAACCAAGTAAAAATTGTTGTGTCCTGTGCATGCTTTACTTTCTATTTTTATTGTGCAATGAGAAAGAGAGAGAATAGTGTTTTGCTTAATAGAGAAATAAGATCAGAACATGCTTTAATTTTAAATTTGTCATACCCTGATTCACCCCCCCTCTCAGGGTATTCAGCCTTGTGGACCTTACAGGTCTATTTTCTCAAAAAGAAATATGAAGCTTTTTATTATTTCAAAATCTTTAGAGCTCAAGTTAAAAATGAGAAAAACCTACCATTGATAACTATTCATAGTGATCAAGGTGGATAATTTGAAAATTCTTATTTGAAAATTTTTGTAGTAAAAAAGGTATTACTCATAACTTCTCAGCTCCAAGAAATCCTCCACAAAATGGTGTTGTTGAAAGAAGAAATCACACTCTTCAAGAGATATTAAGAACCATGTTGATTGAATATTCTATAACTAAACATTTTTGAGCTAAAACTATAAGTACTACTTGTTATACTATAAATTGAGTTTTAATAAGACCGTTTCTTAATAAAACACCTTATGAGTTGTGGAATGGCCGAAAACCAAAAGTTTCTTACTTCAAAGTTTTTTGTTGCAAAGTATTTATCTTGAATACCAAGGATAAATTACATAAATTTGCACCCAAATCCGACGAAAAAATTGTCTTAGGTTACTCTACTAAATCTAAGGCAGATATAGTTTTTAATAAAAACACTTTCACTGTGGAAGAAACAGTACATGTTAATTTTGATGAAAATGGTTATTTCATTTTCAAACAACCTAAATATTTTCCGGATATATTTTCCAAAACTAATCACCAACCTTTGATAGAAGATATTCCATAAAAGGATAATGTTCAAGAAAATATTTCTAAAACATTTAATCCTGAATATTTTCTACCTTATGCTGATGAAAAAGTTTTTCAAAATCCAATTCAGTTGTTACTTAGGAATCATCCGAGTGACAATATCATTAGAAATGTTGATCAACCAGTAAGAACTAGAATTTATTTAAGGAATGAAGTTGAACATGTTTCATTTATTTCACAATTTGAACCAAAGACTCCTAAATAATCCTTGGGTGATGAAGATTGGATAAAGGCTATGCAAGATGAAATCAATGAATTCGTAAGAAATCAAGTTTGGACCTTGGTTGAGAAAACTAAGGAAACTTCTATTATTGGAGTAAAATGGGTTTTTAGAAACAAATACAATGAAAATGGAGTTATTTTTAGAAATAAAGCAATATTAGTTGCAAAATTCTATAACCAACAAGAAGGTATAGACTATGAAGAAACCTATGATCCTATAGAAAAACTTGAATCTATTCATATTCTTCTATCCTTTCCAGCATTATTTAATTTTAAACTCTATAAAATGAATGTTAAGTGTGATTTTCTTAATGGTTATGTATAAGAGGAAGTCTATGTTGATCAACACCCTAGTTTTAAAGATACAAAATATCCTAATCATGTTTATAAACTTTCCAAATCTTTATATGGACTTAAAAAATCCCCTAGAGCTTGGTATGATAGACTTTCCGGATTTTTTGCTTCAAAATAACTATGTTAAGGGAACTGTTGATCCAACCCTTTTCATTAAGAAAAATAAAAAAGATGTTTTGATTGTTCAAATTTATATTGATGACATCATCTTCAGATTAACTCAGAAATCCTTAACTGATTCCTTTGTGAATCTTATGAAATCTGAGTTTGAGATGAGTATGATGGGTGAGTTAATATTTTTTCTTGGTTTTCAAATTTCACAAAAACTCGAGTTAACATACATATCTCAACATAAGTATATAAAATATCTTCTAAAGATGTTCGGGTATGACAACACTAAGAGTATAAGTACTCCAATTGGAACCTCTAATACTTTTAATATTGATGAATGGGGGGAACCTGTAGATCAAACATCTTATAGAGGGATGATAAGAGTCTTACTTTACTTAAAAACTAGTCAAACTAACTTAATTTTCTCAGTATTCTTATGTGAAAGATTTCAAGAAAATCCTAAAGAATCCCATTTAAAAGCTGTAAAAATATTTTTTTGGTATTTAAAGGGAAATTTAGATTTGGGACTATTTTATTCCTCTAGAAATGATTCTGATCTTAAAAGTTTTTCAGATACTGACTTTAGTGGTTTTAAAATGGATGAAAAAAGTACATCCAGAACTTTTCATTTCTTATGAGATTCCTTAGTTTCTTGGTCTTGTAGGAAACAAAATTCTTTAGCACTTTTCACTACTGAAGCTGAATATGTAGCAGCTAGAAGTTGTTGTGCTCAAGTGTTGTGAATGCAACACACACTCAAAGACTATAGTATGAGTTTTACTAAAACTCAAATTATGAGTGATAACACAAGTGTCATTGCCCTAAGTAAAAACCCTACACATCACTCTCGTGCAAAGCACATAGATATTAAACATCACTTTCTTAGGGATCACACACTTAAAGGAGATATTATTCTTCAATTCATCAGAACAAAAGATAAACTTGCTGATATTTTTACAAAACCTCTACTTCCAATAGATTTGAATACATTAAATAGAAGCTAGGAATGATTTCTGTAAGGTATTCATTCATATCTAATTATTATTTAAATCATTTCCTAACATTAAAATACTATTTATTTCAGGGGGAGTACATATGTTTGTTTATTTTCTTTCTTTAAATTTTTTTTCTTTACCTAGGAAAATTTTCTTATTTGAAAATTTCAGATTTGAAAATTTCAGATTTAAAAATTTCATATTTTAAAATTTCAGATTTGAAAATTTCGGATTTGAAAATTTTGGATTTGAAAATTTCAGATTTGAAAATTTCAGATTTGAAAATTTCAGATTTGAAAATTTTGAATTTAAAAATTTCAAGAAAAATTATTATAATATCGATAAATCTCTTAGAGTATTCCAAAAGGTAATATTTTTTACTCTTTATTTTCTTTATCTTAAGTTTTAGTTGTTGGTATTTCAAAATTTCTTATATTCTGGTTTACCTTACTTCAAAAGATCAGAATTCATATTTTCTATATCCATTCTCAACCGTCAGATCAGATCAGGTTTTTATCAGACGTTTGATTATCTTATGGAAGTTGAAAAGTCATATCTATGTCTATATAAGGAATGAATTTTTTTCAAGTATCACACTATCCTTACTGATCTCAGTGCTGAAGTTCTGTTTCCATCAAATATTTCGTTCCAATTCATTTGTCTCTATCACCCTGAATGTCTCTAGAATCCTCAGTAGATCAGATGTCGGTTAGCAAAGAGATTATGGACAGGTGAATCTCTAGGTAAAGGCTATTGTGCCCTAAGTTCTTTAAAAAATATGACTCTCTTATTTCTAAGGTGATAAGATCTAATGGATGAGAAAGTGTCTGTGTGGATAAGGAGAAATCTCAAGATCTGGTTTATCCTGACCTCCTTATTCAATTCTATGAATCTATTACTTTCTTTCAAAAATAATGGTAAGGATCTATTTAAGTTCAAATGCTATGATAAATCATATACAATACCCTACAAGAAGGCAACAAATTTTCTTAACATACCGTATAAAGGGGAGGCTATTATTTACTCTCAGAAACTCCCTGAGAAAGAAGGTTCTTTTGAGAAAGTAAAAGCTTTGGATTTTCTTGGTCTTAATTATGTTAAGAATCCAAAGATTACAAATCTTACAACAAACCACAAAATGGAGTCTCTCTAGATGCAATGATTTCTTATTCCAAGAAAGGGAGATAAGGATTCTCTAAAGATATGTGATATCTTTCTATTATACTTTCTTGTCAACCTAAGAAAGATCAACTTGGTGAAGTACATCTTTCTCACCATCCAAACAATAAAAAGTGTAACCATGAGATCTCAGATCCTTGTGTATCCAGCCACTATTTCTAGGATAATTGTTATGTGTATTAAAGAGTTGGATGTTTCATGCTGATCAGTCTCAAAGCCTTTCAAGATTTCTTTGCTTAGTGACGACACTCTAAGGAGGATGAAAGTAGAGCTTATTCTAGAATCAAAAAGCTTTAAAGAAATGGTTTTCCAGAATAAGGGCGATGTTCTAGAACAGAGATACCAGCTTCCTTAACTCCAAGAGGAGTTGAGAAAGGAAAATATGTTTCAGGATCTGAGTCCTCTTCATCTGTCAAAAAAGATTTTGTCAAGACATCTTTAAGAAAGTTTTTTAGCATCATTCCGGTTCTTTCAAACATAGATTCCCAAAGTCAAATGATGCAAGAGACTCTGAATCAAAAGACCAAATCGGCCAATATTCTTATAGACATGGTTTTCAAGCAAGAAGAAGACTTCATTAATCTTTTGACTAATTACAAATCTCATAAGGTGACTTGTAAGAAAGTATTTAACTGTACCAAAACTATCAATGAAGATCTAATAAATTTCGGCAAATTCATGGATTCAACAAAAGGAGCTTTTAATACTTGTGAAACTGAGTTCAACAAGGTCAAGACATCAATATCTGAGAAAGCTAGTCAACTCAATTATGTTGCTCTATCTGTTAGCAGTTAGAAGGAAGTCAGAGCCTAATTAGAGAGAAAGGTGGCTGCTCAAGAAGAAAGGATATTTTCTTTAGAATAGAATAATCAGGATCAGGATATCCTATAGAAAATATTTTAAGAAGATCATAAGGAAGTGAAGAAACCCAAAGCCTTGATAAAGAAGATGTCATCTGAGAAGAATAAGAATGGATGATTTTTTACATTATGATGTTTTGTTGTAATGTAAACCTTAGTTCTAAAATTTTCTTAAGAAGTTTCTTGCATATCTTTATTTTGTTTTCAATTGTATGCTTGATTAACCTTACAGGTACATCTTATACTTCTCTGTTCCTTTCCCTCTTTTTGAAAATCACAAAGGGGGGGAATTTATTTAAAGGAAGAATTTAATCTCTGAGAAGGAGAATCTAGTAAGGGGGAGTATGGAAAGAAAGGATAATGTCAAAGTAAGGTGGAGTTTTTTTAAGAAGAAATATTTATCTAAGGGGGGGATATTCTCTTAAGAATTCCTGACTACAAATGTCAAGAATATGATCCTTGGGAAACATAACCTAAGGGGGAGTTAGTCGTATTCATTCAAAATCTTATTCAAAAGGAAGATAAGTTTTAACTTGTTTATCTAATTCAATATATTCTTCCTTAGCAATTTTTTTTTGTGATTTACAAAAAGGAGGAGATTGTTGAGTCAATAAGGATATCTTATGACTTCTCCATTCCTTATGGTTTTATGTTTTGAAAATCACAAACACTTTTTCTTATGTTCTGAATATATTTTTTAAGTTCTGTATTTTTCTTAAGATCCTGAATTGTAATTCCGTTATGCTTACAAATATATCATTACGTTTTTCCATTCTGTTATATTTACAGATCTATCATTATGATTTGTAATTCAGTTTTTATGATTCTGAACCTGGTGTATATGTGATTCAGTTTTTATGATTCTGAATCTGGTGTATATGTGATTCGATTTTTATGATTTCGAATCCGTTATATATGTGATTCAGTTTTTATGATTCTGATTCTGGTGTATATGTGATTTAGTTTTTATGATTCTGATTCTAGTGTATATGTGATTCAGTTTTTTTGATTCTGATTCCGGTTTATAAGTGATTCTGATTTTATGATTCTGATTCCGGAACAAATTAGATTCCTATTTCACAATCTGATTTACTTTTCTTTATGATTCCATTTTCTTGATAATGTTATTCTTAAGAATCCGTTTTCTTGATTTCTTAAGATTGCGTTTTCTTGATAATGTTAGAGTTGTTTAAATGTATCATTACAATGATATCAGATTCTAAGTTTTCTTATATTTAAAATTTATCTTTAACTTAACATCGTTTTTGTTACTTGAAATGATGTCATAAAATCTGTTACAAACTAACCATTGTATTTTTTCCACGTGTCCAGGACCCTTCAAAATTTAAGGAAAATGTGACCGTTGGAGTGGAGCCGGCTGTTGGGAAATTTTGCCTATAAATACAAGACCATTTGAACGAGAAAAATACTTCAACTTCGACAACTGACTTCGATAGAATAAAGTTGTGAAGTGATTTCTAGAGAGAGAGGATCTTACAATTCTCAGTGCTTCATGCGGATGTCGTGAACAACTTGTTCAGGCGTGAAAAACTTATTCAGACTTTCTTTGTGCAGACTCTGATAATGCTGATCATGGGATTCTGGGTTTATAAGATAGAGGTTCTGATTTCCTTCTAAATCGATGGCTTGCAGGGATAGAAAGATTGATACTGATCTTTGGATTGAGGGATTACCTGGGTTTGGGTAAGACAGACTTTCTTGAAAGTATAAATCAAGGAACCTTTATCCAGGTTTGTTGGATACCCTTCTCTTTGGGTTAAAATAATATTATTGTTACTTGTTTACTATTACAAGTTGTTTTAATTCCGCTTTTGTATGTTAACTTTGTTAAATTTAGGATGTATAACCTTCTTATACTTTTTAATTCTGTTACTCTGATTATATTACAGATTCTATACGCTTTAAGGTATAATATTTATTTTAAGAAAATATAAAATGTTTCTTTAAGAGGTCTTATGAATGTTTGTTTAACCTTGTTAAACTTAACTTTAAAGGTTCCAAAGGAATTTTTTAAGTATACAATTCACCCCCCTCTTGTATTTGAGCCTCTCATTATTACATATTTGATCCTACAGTAAGGACATGAAACCAAGTACCATTTCAATTATAATTAACTAGTAAAAGTGTTATTTGTAAATATACTTTCCATTTAACCTTTTAAAAAGTCATAAATTAATTGGGACACTTACCTTAGAAGGGTCAAGTGATAACTAGGGTGGTGATATCGATTCATGATTAATAATTCATTTAATTTAAGAGGGATTACCATTAGTAGAGTCAATCCACACACCTGAAAACTGTCATAGATAAACCCACATGGGCTACCAAGGCATAAATAAATAAGCACCCTACTTGGGGTGTGAGGAATTGAGGTCATAAACTCTAAAATCATCGTGATCACATATAGAAAGGGATCTAGAATATGAGCATAATGATTAAAAACATGGGATATGAATTTGATAGGCAATTCCCAAGGAAATATGTATGTGAAAAATGACAGAAGTTTATAAAATGGAAACTCTTTAGGGACGAGTCATAGACCACCTACCTCGATCCTATAACACTCTTCTCATCCAGTATCTACCCTTAGTTTGGCATGGATCAGAAGAAAATTGTAGAAAGGATCAATGTCTTGAAAACAAGACATATGAACTCTCACCAAAATAGCATCATCGATAGAAATACGAATGAAAAACTGAGCCTAAGGATCAAAGATATTATCTGGAAGAATTCAATGAGACCAAGTGAAGCTTGATCAGACTTTTAATGGATGAGATATAGAAGAAACTATGAGGAGGGATCTTGGGAGATTGTTACGGGAGGAAAACAAGCCTCATGTACACTAGGGGAGAAATAATAGTGTCGGGATAAGTTTAATTAGAATTAGGGGGGAAATAGTAAATCTACCCCAAATATCTGGGTCACATGGTTTGGCTACACATTTGGCCAAACTATATGCCAACTGTACACCTTCTACTATCTAAGGAGGGACCCCATACAGTTAGGCTGCATGATCTGAGAAATCATGAACCAACCATGCTCAGTGGCTCTTTTAAAAACTGTAGACCAACCTAATATGTTTTATTCTTAGGTTGCATAGTTTCCACAAACTCTGAAGCCTCCTTCAACCCACTTTCCATCCCTTTCATGGTTAAGTAAATTGTGTGGACTGGCTCACATAGTTTCTACTAATCATGCGGCCCAGTCCTTTTCTCTACCATCTGATGTTCCGAGCTCCATAGTAGCCCCATACACTCCCGAAAAAAATTTAAACTCATTATACATCCATATTAAGTCCAAAACAAAGAATGTGGACAAAATTTAAAGGATCCATACCTTATAGAAAAACCAAGTTCTTATAGTCTTACCCCATAAAGGAACTCGTCCCTGAGTTCACCTTCCAAGGGAGGCGAAATGCTATCTGAGAACAACTCCGAACACTTGACACATAAGTAGGAATATCGCTCCCAAGTCTCATTATATAAATGATTGTGCTTCCATAACTTCCATAATAAAGTGATAGACCATCCTTGGAGATCCTTTATGCTTCGATCAATAATTTTTATATGATACTCCTCAAACGAATCATCGACATCTAACTCAACCTCCTTGGGATCAAAATTATGAGAAGGTTTGTCGTGATAAAAAAATATAAAATATAGAAGACATTGTGAATGGAATGATACCAATGAGGTAATAGAAACTGATAGGCTACAGGCCTAACTCTCTCTAGAATCTCAAATGGCCCAAAATAAAGAGGTGATAACTTCCCTTGCCTCTATATCTGTCTATTCCCAAGCTTGGGTGATACTCATAAGAAAACATGTTCCCTAAACTCAAACTACATAGGAAATCTATGGATATCAGCATAATCTTTATATCTAGGCTAAGAAGTAGAAATATACTTTCTGATTAGCTGAACCTGTTTTTAATTCTCCTGAATGAGATAAGGACCTAGTAATTCAACCTTTCCTGCCTCTAACGAGCAAAGGGGTGAATGGAATGACCTACCATACAAGGCCTCATAATGATCAGTCTAAATCGTCTCCTAAAATATATTATTATAGTTGAACTTGGTAAAAGGGTCATTCTACTCCCAATACCTAATGAAATTAAGGATGCATTCTTTAAGAATGTCCTCTAAAACCTGTATCATTCATTCTGACTGGCCATCGGTCTAAGGATGAAAAGTTGTGTTGAGAAGAACCTATATACCCATATCTCTCTATAACCTCTTCTAGAACCTCTATGTAAAATGCTAATCCCTATCTAAAATGATAATATTACGGACCCCATGTAGCCATATAATCTCAAATACATAAACTTTTCTCAACTCATCAACTGATAAAGTCTCTTGGATAGGAAGTAAGTGGGGCTACTTTCATCAGTTGATCCATGACTACCCAAAATATGTTTCTAACTCAAGGTGAAATCGATAATCCAACAATATAATCCATAGAAACATATTACCATTTACATTCTAGGACTAGAAGTGGATTTAAAAATCTATTAGGTCACTGGTACTTCACCTTCACCTACTAACAGGTGAAACACCTAGTGATAAAATCTATTATCTGACATTTTATCTCAGGCCACCAATACTGGTGACACATATCTCAATACATATTGGAGATGCTTAGATGAAATATCCAATGAGAAGCATGGGACTCACACATCAGTTCCTATCTCATATCTATAGGAACCCAGACACACCCATGAATAGGTAAAATTTCATCTCTATCCATGAATCAATCTAGAGGTAGGTCCTAACCAAAAATACTCTCCTGGAGAACCAAGCCTTTAGGATATGAAAATTTCATATTGTTCACCCTATCAAGGAGGAAAGAGGTAACTATAAAGTCTATAAGAAAATATTTCTCATGACTCTCATGAAACTCTAGATGTAGCTCATAAAAATGGGCCATCAATTTCCATTCATCACTAGATTTTTGTACAGTCGATGCCTGAGTTTTATAACTCAGCACATCTACTATAACATTTCCCTTTCCAGACATATTAGAAAGCTAATAGTCAAAGGAATGAAGGTATTCAAACTATATTAATTGTCTTATATTAAAATCATGTTGTGTAAAGATATATTTGAATCTATTGTGAACCGTATACACCACAAAGCGCTCACCCATCAGATCGTGTCTCCAGCTACATAAGGCATGTACAACAGCTGCTATCTCAATGTAGTGCATTGGGTAATTTATCTCATAAAGAAAAAACTACCAAGATATTTACACAAAACTCTATCCTCCTACATTAGTATATCACCAATATCGATTCCTGATGTATCATAGATTACTATATAGCCTCATCCAAGCTTTGGTAGAATCGGAATAGGTGTTAAGGTAAGCCTTCCTTTCAACTCCTGAAAGGCCTTCTCACACAATTCTGACCACATAAACTTGAAAACACTCTTCATAAGACTAGTAATAGGTGAAACATAGTGTGATAATTCCTATATGAAATTCCTATAGTATCCAGAAATCATGAAGAAGCTCCATATTTCAAAAAAATTCTTAGGTTGTTCCTAGGAAACCAAAACACTATCATTCTCTATGTTAATAGATACTCTTTCCATCCATCAAAATTTAGGAATTTTTATTTAAAGTAAGGGGGGATTCCACACAAAAAGTTATGGTGGTCTAAAGTAACAAATATTGAGGGAATCATCTTGAAATAGATTCACACACACAGGGGGTAGGGACCCAATAAAATTTATCATAGTCTCTCTGAGTATGAGAATACGCCAATATTTTTTCCACAAAGACCATGAAAAAAGATTTCATATAGGGGTGGAAAACCTTATTCATAAAATACATGAAAATGGAGAGAAAATCCATAAGACCAAATAGAATAAAGAGATACTTATAAATACCATACTTTCTATGAAAATATTTACAAGGTATTTATGAAGGCATGACTCATACCTGATGATAGCCCGATCTCAAGTCGATATTCAATAATACCCTAGATTCTTAGAGATATTTGAGGAGATTTAATATTTAAGGTAGTTGATACCATTTCTTAATCATAATTTGGTTCAATCTTCTATAATCTACACATAGATGAATGGTCGTATCCTCCTTGCTGGAGAAAAGAATGGGTGAACCACAAGGAGATGTTTTGAACCAAATAAAACCCTTAGACTCTAGATCCTCCAATTTTATCTTGTGCTCATGAATCTTAGTAGGTTATATATTATATAGATGAATGGGAACTTTATCTACTCATAGAATAATATTAATCATAAACTCTACCTATCTCTTAGGTGGTAATCCGGAAAAATTTTCAGGAAAGACATTCCTGAAATGATATACTATGGGAGGAAAATCTGTCTGATGTAAGACTTGATCCTCCATTATAAGACTAGAAATCTAAGTGGTAACTCCACCTAGACCATGGTGCTATTTTCCATCTCTACCAGCCTAGAAATTACACTCTCCCTTATGGATATAACTGTTTCCCTCTGGTTATGTAAATGACACCTTGAAGTGATAATAGTCTACATAGACGTGATATGGAACTAGCCAATCCATTATGACAATGATGTTGAATCCTATAATATCAATGAAAAATAGGTCCCATAAGAAGGGATAACTACCTACCTCAAGGGGAAGTCATTGCATTATTGTATACCCTCTGACCGCAATACTAATAGTGTGTCCAAGGTCATCACACCGCATTAGTACTGAATTTATGGCCTGAGACTTTCTACAGTAGATAAATAGATAAAGTAGTTTTAAGCACATGTACTGAATAAATAAGATACAATATTTGAGGATACAAGAATAATACCTCGTACTCTAGATGTTTATGCACTTTGATCATCAGGTATTAGCTATAAGGTTTGCAACTGACCTGATCCATGACCCTATGCTACAACTAGACTACCCTTAGCAGGTCCATTATACTAGAACTGATAATCAGAAGTCTGGATACCATAGCCAGAACCTTCTCTTCATCTATTACTACCATTGATACTCCTACTCCACACCTAACACAGCGTAAAAGATCATGACCCTAAAAGTGGGTCTGGTGCGGATCCTCTTCCACTAGAATCAGATGGATAGGTCCAATAAAATCATTGAATATTCTCCATATAGCTACAAACATGACACTTAATAGGATCTATATCACACTGAAACTTCATAATCCCCTTCCATCCACAATTATGGTGTATAATGGTGTTGTGAGTGTAGATACCCTGGATGACACTGCTTTAACAACAAACCTCAAGGGTATGCTTCCTACTACTAGAAGAACTACTACCATACCCCAATAGTGAACCAATGTGCCCAAAAATATTATATTCTCTCAGGTTTCACTCAGTATATGTTCTTGTTTCACAATATTTGAGAAGTTAGGTAGGTGAAATACATTCACCTGAGTACAGATGGCATACTTGATCCCATCCTCAAAGTTTCTAGCACACGATAACTCATCACCAGATTGAAGCGGTTCAAAGCACTACAACTCAGTAAAACACACTGAATAGTTTATAACACGAATAACACCCTTCTCCAGGTGCATGAAATATTTGGTTTGGTTAGATCTTAGCATCTGAGGAAGTAAGTAATCATAGAAGAAAATTTGGAATTTTTCCCAGACCATGCCTTGATGATGACCATCTTGGGTAATCATATCCCACCGGTGCTTGGCTGAATCAAAAATCATATAGGTGGAAATATTGATCCTCCTCTCTAGAGGTTTCTCTATTTTCTCACATATAAATAAGGTGTCCTCTATCCAAGACTCAGTAGCCTGCGGACTGCCATCCCTTGAGAAGGTAGGAGGATATTGCTACTGGAACTCACGATTCAGATTATCCGTAGTAGGTGAAAGTCATGGAGCACCCTATATGGGATTAATTTGACATAGGAAACTCTCACAAATTTGACCGTCAATTCCCATATTAGGTATAAAAGGTGGTACCACAAGTGAAACTTGTAGTGGTAAGACTGGAAGATCAGGGCCCACCATCTATGGAGTGTGTTCATCACCACCCTCTTAGTGTACAACATTAATACATCGTGTTGGAGTAGCTCTACAAATTCCAAGCACACACATCATGTCAATATTTGAGAGTATATAGAAGCTATAGTGGAATAAGATCATAATAGTTAGGGATCACTACCCGAGGGACTACCCCAACCACCCACTTAGACATATAATGTATTGGAAAGTGTTCAAGTTTAATTTATAGGGGTTTGAGTAGATGAAGGTTCAATCACATGTTGCCTCTTCATTTACTAGATACCATTTCATTTTATAATTCAACATTTACATTTATAATTTGAATTTTCTAATATAAATATATCAATGTTATATTAAAATGGGTTACTATTTACAGTGAATAAGAGATCATACACCTTATAATTGAAATAGACACCCATTTAATTTATATTTAACATTTTCCACATTTCTTCTCTTAATGTAACAGGTAATATACAATGGATTACCTTAGTTAATCACTACTTCTAACTCATGAGGGCCCATACACCTCATGAATTGAAAATAGTAGTCACTCAATCATAGACAAAGAGAAGCTCATATAACCAGAGGTATATAGATGACATGGGTAGAAACCATCTATTTAAGATGCCACCATCAACCTATACAGGAAAACACAATTTAGGTTGATGATGACACTTTATTTAACCAATTCCATTACCCTATAAAATATGTTAGCATCCTAATCATATATATCAGGCATGGATCACTCAATAATCATAGGTAACAAAAGAAAATTGAAGTAGTTAAATTCACCTATATGGCATGATATATGCATGGAATATGAATTATAGGTGCCCATAATGATGAACATAATGATTCTCCTTGACCTCATCTCATTAGGAAAAGGATAAAATATCCATAAGCATATCATATACCATAATTTATGTGTATCACCCAATGGTGAAATTTTATCTACAGTAATAAGTAGAATACAAAATAACATTTTCCCATTCCTAGGTAACTTGGTAGTTTCCCCAAACATGGGTTAATTATGCCCCGACATGAATTATAACCAAGTTCCAAAACTTTCCTAACCTTATATATAAATTCCCAAAATAATAACACAAAACAAAAGAAATATATGATACCACTTTGTGAAATCTTGAACCAGAGTTCCACTCAAAGTCACCCTGATCTTGGTTTTCTACATGGCCTGAAGCATGCCTCCTCATATGCTAGAGGCTAACGAATAGCAGGTAGGACCTAAGATGTGTATGTGGGGAGACTATGTCCTCATTTTAGAGTGTAGACCAATGGATAT
Source organism: Viscum album (assembly GCA_963277665.1). Classification (NCBI taxonomy): domain Eukaryota; kingdom Viridiplantae; phylum Streptophyta; class Magnoliopsida; order Santalales; family Viscaceae; genus Viscum; species Viscum album. The sequence continues at coordinate 878,862,959 of OY728145.1, read as the reverse complement.
AATAAAAAAAATAAAATAGCGGAAGTTGTATAATATTGGAAAAGAAAAAGGAATAAAAGATAAACATCTCGGATGAATATAATCCATAAGTTGAAAACTGAATCATATAAAAATGATGGTAATTTATGTCATGTATCCAGAAAACTGGAAAATAGGTATACAATGTATAAGGCTATACATTCTATAAAAAGAGTCAAAAAGAAGAAAAAAACTATTCAACATCCTGACCACTGGCTTGGTCATCTGCTACCAAGATCCATCTTATGAAATCAATCAAAATTAGGAGACCAAAGTGGGAATATTCCACATATCAATACCTATATACATGTAATCTTCTTGGGTAACAAAAAAGACCTGAATAGGTTGTGATATAAATATCAATATAACACCACCAACAGTTTCTATACAATACAATCTATCAAATATAAAATTAAATAGTGTGAAGGTACATATGGAAGTAAAAGACAATACAATAATGTAAATGCCCCAATACCCGCTTCATCCTCAGTTAGTGTCTAAACTTGTAATCCATTTAATTATTTATGTTACAATTTATAATAAGTATATACTTGAGGTATAAAAACATTGATAATGTATTATTATAATATAATAAAGGATCCAAGGTATAACTAGGCATCTTATAATGATGATTATAATAAAAGAGTATCCAAGGTAGTAACCAAGTCATCCTTAACCTTAGGGGTGAAGCTAACTCAGTAATAACCTGCATCCTAGATATAAGGGGTCTGAGTGTAATCCAAGGGAATCACCCAAGGCATTCCACTATAAATATTTCTAACCTAGTCCAAGGATCTCTTCCAAGGTAAAATGGGATAATCGTGATTGGGACAAATGGGGTGAATCCATGGTTCCATGTGTCTGAAGACATCATGCTAGATTCAAGGAGTGTATCCAAGGAATCCTAGTATCTAGAAGATAGTGAATGGATCATATGACATCATTCTGAGAATAAACTAGTATAAAAGGACAATATTCCAAGGTGGTTATCTCCCTTGGCAACTGGATACTTGAAATAGAATGGCATTATCTTAGTACTCAAGTCATTCCCTTAGGAATCCAAGGCTATCTCAAGTCTGACCAATACTATAAAGACGAAAAGTTCCATATGAAATATGAACCTTCTACAGATATAAATATTCATTTAAATCCATTTAATACTAATTCCTTTTTATAAGTCAATTGGTTTATTTCATTTCCTTTCATACTAAGTCACAAGGCTAAATAGGACATGTAACCATTTATTACTTTAATTCCACATTAGATTATAAGGTTTATTCCTTTACCTTTCATAATCATGACAAGGTGGGATAAGCAATTGAAACCAAGAGCCATTTAAATTATAATTAACTAGTACAAGTGATATTATTAAATATACTTACCATTTAACCTTTTAAAGATTCATAAATTAATTGGAACACTTACCTTAGAAGGGTCAAGTTATAACTTGGGAGGTTCAATTCATTCATGATTCATAATTTATTTAATTTAAGAGGGCTTATCATTAGTAGGGTCAAGCCACACACCTGAACGATTTCATAGATAAATTGACATGGGTTACCAAGGTATAATTAAAGAAGAACCCTACTTGGGGTGGAAGGCATTGAGGTCATAACCTCCAACGTCTTGGTGATCACATATATTAAGGGATCTAGAATATGAACACAATTATTATAAGAATGGAAAATGAATTATATAGGTAATGAATGATGAAATTATCATGAACACAATGCAGGTAGTTTATAAAATGGAGATACTTGAAGGATGAGTCATAGACCACCTACCTTGAGCCTATAACACTCTCATATTCTAGTATCACCCCATAGTTTGGCCTAGATCAGAAGAAAACAAATGAAAATATCAACACCATGAAAATAGGTTATATGAATTCACACCAAAATAATGTCATCAATAGAATGAAGAATGAATAATCGATCTCAAGGATCAAATAGATTACCTAAATGAATCTAATGAGACCAACATAAGCTCGATCAGAATTTGGACAGACGAGATATTGAAGTACCTTGGAAGAGGGATCTTGAGAGATTATTATGGTAGAAAAAACAACCCTCATATCCGCTAGAGGATAAATAAGAGGGTGGGGGTATGTTTAATTATACTTAAGGTAAAAATCATAAATTTACCCAAAATATCTAGGTTGCATGGTTTGGATGCATGGTTAGATAAACTGTGCACCTCCCACTTTCTAAGGAGGGACCCCACATGGTTAGGCCTCACGGTCTAAGAAACCATATACCAACCATGATCAGTGGTCTTTTAAAAACAATAGAACAACTGCATGGGAGTGCACCTCAGGCTACATGATTTCCTCAAAATATTCATCCTCCATCCCACTATCCATCCCTCACACAGTTAAGTAAACCATGTGGACTAGATCACACAATTTCTACTAACAGTGCGACTTAGTCCTTTTATCCACCAGTCGGGGTTCTAAGCTCTAAACAATCCACATACACCCCCAAAACAACCACAAACTCATTCTACATCCATATTAGGTATAAAAAAGAATTATACTTAAATTTAATGGATCCATACCTCATAAAAAACATGGTTCTTACAATATTGTTTTAATAAAATTCAAATAGAGAAAGGTGTTAATGACAACCTATTGAAATCTATAGGGAAAGCTCTTAGCATATCTTCTAGGGTTTGAATGGTCCGCTCAAACTAGAAATCTATCTGAAGATGATATATATTTCTAAATCACAACTTCATATTTAATACTTACTAAAGACATTTCTAGAACTTCCATGTAAACTTTGGATCTTAATTAGATAATATTGAGAGTGGAACTCTATAAAACCTTGCCACTTTTTTAATGTATATCCTAGAAATATTGTTAAGAACAGAATATTCTCTGATAACAATTAAATGTGATGATTTCATAAGGTGATTGACTACAACACAAATAACATTATTCCATTTAGATTTATTGGAGAGACCTATAATGAAATTTGTGGTATTTTTTCCCATTTCCACTCAATTATGTTTTATGGTTGTAACATCACCTTAAATTTACCTCTCAGCCTTAACTTGATGGTATACCAAGAACTAATATATTCACTCCACAATATCTCTCTTCATTTTTCCTCACCTAAAATGAATTTTAATATCTTTATACATATTTGTACTTCTAGGATGAATAGAGAATGATGAACTATGAGCTTCATCCAATAACTCTTTATTCAATTATAATTTTTATAGGACACATGCTCGGTTATTCAATTTAATCATTACATCATGTTCAAGGTTGAAAATTAGAATAATCCTTAACTTCTTTTGCAACTCCAAATCCTCCTTCTGTGACTATTTAATCTTTACATACATTGACGATTGAAAATTGATTTTTATAATATGGGATATTTCTCCTTTCTATATTATTTCAAGGTCCATTTTTTTAAATCCATAAGTATCAAATCTCTTTCAATACTCATCATAGAAAAACTATCATAGTTCTTTAGACTGAAATAATCATCCACCTTGCTTATATTTCCAAGGTGGTAATGTATTAAGCATTCATAATATTTAATCAGGTCTAGCCATATCCTTTGATTCATATTCAACTATTTTTATATTAATATATACTTTAGGATTTTACGATCATTATATATATCAAAAGTTTTACCATATAGGTAATTCCCCATATTTTCAATGTAAAAATTACCATTTATAGATCTAAATCATGAGTTGGTTAATTTTTCTCATGAACCTATAATTTTCACGATGAATATAATACTACCGTGTCATTTTATTTGAAAACACATCCAAGTACCTTATTTGATGCATCAATATAAATCACAAACCCTTTTCCAATGTAGGGTAGTGTAAACAAATGTTCACTAACCAACCTTCACTTTAGTTCCTTGAAATCTTATTTTCATTCAGTGATCCAAAAATAACCTGTCTCCCTTCTATATCAACTTAGTTAGTGTATTTTATAGTCATGGAAAATTTATCACAAAGAATCAGTAGTATCCATCCAACCCAAGAAAACTATGGATTCTATTCATTATGGTCTATCTTGGCCAATGTTAAATAAATTTAATCTTGGAAGGATCCACTGATATCCCATCACTTGTGATGAAATGTCCTAAGAATGATACTTTTTTGTATCCATAATTCACATTTACTATATTTTTCATAACAAATTTCCTTCCTCAAGGACTTCAAAAAAATCCTCAAATGATCTTCATTCTCTTCCTTTCTCTTGGAATATATAATAATATTATATATAAATACTACCAAAAAATGATCTAGGTAACCACTAAAGACTCTATTCATTAGATCCATGAAGATAATAGATAATTATTAAGTATAATTTGAATCACTATAAATTCATAGTGTCCATACCTCATATGGAAGGACATATTGGATATGTACTCCTTTTTAACCCCCACTGATGATATCTAGATCATAGGTTGATATTTGAAAAGAATTTATATCCTTATAGTTGATCAAAAAAACATTAATACGAGGTAGAGGATACTTTTTATTTATGGTAATATTGTTATTTTCTCAATAATCAATGAAAAATACATATTAATAAATATTTCTTCTTAATAAAAAGAAAGGGTTCTCCCCATGGTGATGAACTTATAAAAATGAATCTCTTATTAAGATTCACCTGGAGTTGTTTCTTTAATTCCAGCAATCCAATCTGGGAATTCTATAATGATTCTTTGAAATTGGTATATCACCAGGTATGAGTTCTATTGAAAACTCAACTTCAAGATTTAGGGGAAGACTAGGAAACTCTCCAGGAAATATATCAGTATAATCCCACACAATATGAATATCTTCAATGTTGAGTTTCTCCCCAAATATTTGCGATAAATACCCCTAATGAGTAGGTAGTAATTCCCCTAAAATAGATTTAGTTTCCATTAGAATTTCATGTTCATCTACACACCGATAAACAATCATTGGTTCATTTAGAATATGAAATATAACTTTACTTCCTTAGAAATTTGTATGAGATATATATAAATAAAGTCAATCCATTCCCAAAATCGTATCTAATTCAACTAAAGGGAGAATCAAAATATTTTTAGGAAACATATTCCCAAAAAAAAATTATTAGATAGGATCTATAGACTTGAGATTTGGTCATTGTACCATTAGAAGTTTTCACAAATAATTTAACATAAAATCATTGTTGTGGTGATGTAATAATTTTAAAAAACTCTTCTAATATAAAATAATGGATAGAAACAGAATCAAATAAAACATTTATAGTTATAGAACAGATAATAAGTGTAACATTATACACTTTATTCCTATGACCCACTTCAACAGTTGTGATTTCATGATCTTTCCCTTTATCTATCATATTAAGAGGTTGTTGATGCTGATTGTCATTATTAACCCTCAGATCCGTGCATTGGCTTTATAGCATTAGGTTGTTAGTGTTTCATTTATTTAAGATTTATAACCATTATTTTCATTATCTTTCCTCTTTATATATCTTAAACGTTCACTTTCTCAATGGATTTACTTTCTACACTTAAAACATTTACTGGACACTTTGTGATAGTTTCTCTCATGCATATTTCTATACTTCTAGCATAAATGAGGATTCATTTTCTCTCATCCAAGGGTTTTATTATTATAATTTCCAAAAAACTCCATCTTTATCTTCTTATCAGAACCATTATAATTATTGGAATATATACTATCTATTTCTAACTTAAGAGTACATCAAATTATTTCTTCATAGATACTAAAGTCCCATATGGAAAATTCCTTTTGAAGACTTGGTTTTATGAAACTAAAGAATCAATAAATTTTTATTTCAGTCTTGATGATAAATACATAATTATACCTCACAATTATTGTAAAATTTACCTCATATGTACTAATAGATTCATCATCATTATGCTTGAGATAAAGGATCTACCTTTCTATTTTTGTGCAAAGAGTTTTGGGAAAGTACTTTTTGAAAAATACCCTCTTAAAATAATCCCATTACATAGAGTCAATTTCTTTCTCTTTCCTCATATTCTTAATAATATTCTACTATTGATATTATTTTCCTTCCAAATTTATACCACCATGAAAACTTTTTCATGCTCTAAGCACTGGAGAAAAAAAAAATATTTTCAATATTACTGATTCATTGATTGGAAACTATTGCCTCATAAAAGAATTAATGGTGCATTGGTCTCTACTTTTTTCATTTGGAATATCATCATGATTCATGGATTGAGAGAGTTTTGTTAGCATAGCCACAAGAATTTTCATACCAAATTCCATTTCATTTGGTTTCTCGTGAGGAAAATAATTTCATTTTCTACCATATTCATTTATAACATTATTCCTCCTGGTTATATCCATTAACTAAATCCAAAAATCATGGTGTAATAATCAGTATACAATAATCAGAGTGACAAATCATATATTCATGAAAATCATTCTCGATATTTCTTAATTTATGACAATTTCTTATCAACCCATGAAACTTTTTGGCTCACCCTATATCAATTTTAGTTTATCCTAGGTTGTATTAAATTATATATTCATATTATTCCTAAACTAATCTCCAACAATAAACAACCTATAATTTGATACTAAATGAGGAAACTTGAGAAAAACATACATACATATTTTATCATTTTTGATAAAAACATAATATATTACACAATAATTTAAACCCTATGAATTTAATGGTTTTTTTGTATTTGAATAATAAATATATAATAAAATTATTTCATTAATAATATTAAACATCTCCAATAAAGTTATTCTCTCAAAGTACCCTTCTTATAAATATTCTACTTATAACCTTTCTTCATAACCTAGTGAAATAGAAACTTACGAAATGGTGATCTCAGATGCCTAATAGGGGTAAACATGATAGATATCAATTAATGATTAAATTTAAGTATATGATAAGTATAAAGTTTTGAGATAATTATCATAACTTATGATGTTCATACCCAGTCATTCATAGATCATAATTCATGATTCATGATATAAAGCTTTAGAATTTCTAAATATATGAGTCATAAGAGAGAGGAATCATCATTAATCAATCATGATCCATGCAAGTATATCATAACCACAAGAACATTTCATATGAATTGTGTCAAAATAATAATAATATAAAATCATTTCATTAGTCAAGGCTCGCTACCATGACCAATATCACATAGTGGATAAATTCCCATAATGGATTGAGTTCCATCCACAACCTCTTTTAATTCTTGGAATGGGTTCACTCTCTATAATATTTCATATAATATTATGAGATATAAATTATTAACCAATTAATTAGAGGGATATATAATTTCAGTACCACCCATTACATAATTAAAACCATACATATGTATACCACATGATCATAAAAAGATTAATCATTTCATCATATTATAATTAACCCATGGGATAAAAACAAGTTTCATGAAATCATCCTTAAAACATAATCATAAGAAATATAGATAAATAAATTGTATGGTAACATAACATAATATCCCTATTGAATCATACTTCAAAGGATGATAACATAAATTAAAAATAATATTAAAATAATATTCAAACCAATCTTTAAAAATATAAGAAAAATATCAATTTTTTATAAAATTTTAAAATAAAAAATACAAAAAATATTTATAAAAATATTTTATTTTAAAATAACCATGAAAATTTTAAATTAATTTTTAAATAAAATAATGGTCATGATGGTAGGAAAATCTATTCATGCTATATATATTAAATGAGAACATTCTTTTCACACTTTTGTTAAAAGTAAAAAAGTGAGTTATATGAAAATCCTTTAAAAATATTAATTTTAATAATTTGTAAATAAATTAAAAGTTAGTGAAAATTAAATTTTTAAACATTTAATATTTTATAAAAACCTCCATAAAATTATTTGAAGTATATTTACATGGAAGAAAAATTTCAGCAACTAAAGAAGTAAAATATTTGGATTTCCTTTAAAACATTTTCCTGATCATTTTAAGTACCGTAAAGAGTAAAATGAAAAGAAAACATGAAAATCCTTGAAATAACTATAGGAGAATAAAATATACTGTATTTGAGAAATAAATATCCTATAATTCCCCAAATGAGATTCAATTATAAACAATCCTAATTAAAAAACGATATTGAAACATAAACCCTTACCTCATGTGCTAACAATCTTCGTATACACTCTTGAACCCTTGTACAATAAATTTGAATTTATTATATATCTATAAAAAACATATTAATATTTAACTTTCAATATATAATTACCTTATAAATATTAATTTCTATTTACTAACAAATCTTTATTAAAATTATCCTTCAGTTGTTAAATGTTCTGTTTCCAATGAAAGTTTTGGTTTGTGGGTTCTGGTCCTTAAAACTTGTTAATGGTTTCATAATATAAATAATATTAATCATGTTATAAATTTAATATTTATTTATTATATACACTTTTATAACTATTCATATAAGGTGGTGTTGAAAATAGATTATATCACTTCATGGAGAGGGTAATCCGTATGTACACATGAGTAATTTTTTCATTTTCTAAAGAATGGAAATAAAGAAAGGTAAATATTAATATATCTCTATAAAATCATAATAATATAATAAATATCACATATATTCCATAAATACTTCCATATTACCATCTATGTATTATGTATATTAACAATGAATCATATCGCTTTGTGAAGGTGGTAGTTCACATGTACGCATGAACAACATTATCATTTCTCATAGGATGGAAATGAGGTATTAAATGGTTGTACCATTAACATAAAAACATTTTAGTATAGTAATGATATATATTTTATTATTTTAATATGGTTATATAATATTTTGAGGAGTTTATGTAAGAAATAAACTCAAAATAGATCGATAAATACAATTACATCTTCTTTGGGAAACCTCTATTGGATTACACCTTAATCCATATTGGTTTGCTTTAGTATTAGGGGATGATGGTAAGCTCTTGGATGTGGGGAGGGAAGTTATGAAGATATTATTTCATGTATTGGATGATATATATGGCTCAAAATGTGTGAAGGATTGAGGTGTATATGACCTCCTTTTATAAGTGAGGGCAGTGGAACTCTTGTAAATACTTAAAAAATTAAAATATAATAAAGTCATATTCAAGTGAAAGTGGATAAAATAAAACAAAAATTAAATTATAACATAATATTTTCTCTAAATACCTTCAAAAAATCATATTTATCCAAGTTTTAGAGATATTTTATTCCATATTTATAAGTTTAACCCCCATTAATCCTTTCAACCCTTATTATGGTAATAAAGTTTTACCAAGGTAACTATTCATTATAACCAAATATGAAATTGAAATCATTAAAAAAATTAAAATAATGGTTCAAAATATAAAAACCATTTTACCATATTCAATTTATATAAGTGGTAGAAATTTATTTTAAAATAATCACACAAAATTCACTGAAAACCATTTTCTGAAAAAAATAATATACATTTAAACATAACACTGAATTTATTCTTATTCCTTATTTAGAAAAAACCATTAAATAAATGTTAAAATTTTTTATATAATATATTATCTATATATGTATTTAAAATAATTCATAAATAGTTATTAATTTAACTTATTAATATAAAAACTAATTACGCTAATAAAAGTAGTTTTTAGAAATCATTTGTTTCCTTAAAATCCTTTTATTTTCATTTATTACTAATGATAACCATTGAATTTAGATTATACATGTGTAATAAATAATTTTTCATAAGTTTAATACTCTTAATTAATTTTTAAATCAAATATAATGATAAAAACAATTATCATAAACAAAATATTTCAAAACATTTCTTTAGGATCAATAGTATTTCCTAATTGAATTAAAAATTATTTTTAAAAATTATATTTCATTTAAATACCTTATATTGTGATTAATTTTATAATTTATAACCATTATTCACCTAATTTATGGGTTTCATGATTAATAATATATCAAACACATATTTTTATTAAAGATAAATATATTATAAAATTTTGGGGTGTTATAGTGCCTCCCTCCTTAGGGTTCACTAGGGGTATTTGAGGTGGCATTGTAATATATGGAAATAAACTAAAAGTGGGTAAACCCTTAAATCACTAGTAAATTTCCAAATCACAAATTCTTATAAATCAACTACATTAATTATATAATAATAATAAAATAATTCATAGATTTTCATAATATACGGCCTGTATACACAGTCTGTAGGTTGTGCACCCATTCCATACAGGAAACGATAATCTAAATTCAAATAAAAAATCATAAAATCCTAATATACTAGGTAAATTAAAATTCATTACTATTAATTTGGGCCCAACGTTCCTTCATTTCTACTCCTTAATCTTTGAAAAGAATCTCTCATATTTAAAAAACACCTAAAATATCATAAACCAAAACCCTACAGCTTTGAAACTATTTTTTCATGATCCAACTTGCTTACACCTGACTCGGGCATCCAAGCTAGTCCGTGGAAATCCCCAATCCCTAAATGATGTCAACTAGTGCCTATGAATTGATAATTCTCTTTTTGAATGGTTTCACCCAATAAATAATCAATGAGTATAATATAAGAACCTAAAAATATGCCACCATACATTGGCGGATCCTCTATCAATATAAAATTCGATATCAATCTTCATCCGAACATAACATAATATCAATTGAAACACATAAGAAAAAAATTATAATAAAAAACAATATAAAATAAAATGTATAATTTAAATATGCAAAATATATAAGTTAGAAGGATGAGGAGCTAATACGATGATACAACATCATGGGAAAACATGCTACAAGCTAAGAAAATAAAAAAATCTACCTTGTGTGACATGAGGGCTTGTCCCACCATATCACCTCTACGTACTAAGAAAAATCTATCAAGAACATTCATGGCCACCAAACATTGATTTTCTATTACCTTCACTCATATAAATGAGGAATACATACACTCATTGGTATATATAGGGTGTAATTAACAATCCCAATAAGATCCCACTAGTTCTATATTGATGCATTATTATCAAAACTAAACATTATATTTTGAACATAATAAAGTAAAATAGATTTGAACTTTCTATTGAAAACAATCATAAGGTACATTACTGTTAATGTAATAAAAAATATATAAACAAGATTTTAAAATAAATTTTTATACGTAACATCATGGGATTACACCCCACAATCACTAATTCCAGGTTACCTAGAGTTAATAAATCACTAATTAAGATAGTGACCACAATTAATGGAATTTATATAACTACGTCACTAGCCAATGGGAAGGGTAGCACATAAACTACTTCACTAGCTGGGTAAACAACCAATCTAGTGGAAAGAACCTCTTCTGATATAGTGTTACCTACCCAAGTACCCAATATTTATCATGATATTCATTTGATACCATATAAGTTAATAAACATTCCACTTTCTTTATGAAATTCATAAGAATTTATAATGTATACGCAAAATTTTCACTTTCAATTTCCAAATAATAACGGAAAATTTTAACCAAAAAGGTGTCTATAAATAAATTCACAAACTAGCATATAATATCTTCTATAACATTTTATAAAACAATTATAAATATAAATAACCGTTAATGAAGAAAAACAAAGAAAGGATATAGAACCACCTACCTTAATCAATCCAAAATGCATGACAATGATTAATAACCACAATCAAGGGAGAGTAAGAATAACTAGAACAAAAAATAAATCCCTATAATTAAATCCCACATCATTTAGATTCAGATCGATGAAAACCTATGACTATATGGATTTAGGTATAATATAAAATCAATAAATAACAAAGGAGAAACTTAAAGGAAGGGGGAGGAGCTCAATTAGGGATTATTTGGAAGATCTTAAAGATAAACTACACAAAATCCAATCAAGGAAGGGGAGATACACCTTGGACACATGATGGGATATAATTCAATAAATATTGAGAGAGTAAATGGGGTGGGGGAGAGGGTAGGGATTTAATTTAAAGGAGGGTATATTAGTAATTTCAAGTTAAAAAAACTACACTGGTGTACACCAAGACACAACCAATGGGATATGACATGGTGTTACTCCTATATAAGCCTCTATGAAAGAGCCTTTGAGATTCACCATGGTGTACCTATAAGAGGTATAGGGATATGTCCCTCGACTCTCATTCCTCCACATCATAGCCCCCTACCTGCACCATAGTGCATCCAACAGAACCGGGCCTCCACAACATAGTCTCATAGGATATGACGTAACATTTCCCAAGCTACACTTGTGTCAATGTTGCACTTTATAATAGAAAACGACATTTCCTTTATGTAGCATGGTAATATGTGCTCCATGACATATCCCCCAATACTATGACACAACCCCTTATATTTGTGTTTCACTATGTAAGGGTAACTATTTTTAGACTTACACAATGTGGGTAGGGGGTTCTCTATGGAATGACCCATTGGGATACAATGTAATCTATCCCACATATGGGGTTCCCTATAACATGTATGTAGTGGTTATGTTGTGGTCTCTTGAAAGACCAAAAACTGAATACTCCAAAACTAAAAAAATCAAAAACTCTAAAAAATTAAAAAAGAATTAAAACATCAATCAGAAAATAAAGGATTGAAATATTATACAAAGAATTAATAAATAAAAGGTTACAACAACACTATGGATGTGATAAAAAATCATTGGTATTTGATATACAAAAACAACTATAACTAATACTTCAACATTTTATCCTTTATCCTCCCAACTCTCTTATGTAATTAGATAATTATTCTACAATAACCCAGTGATATAAATATTTTATCCTCTTAGGTGTATCTCCTTCCTAATAGAAATTTTTACTAGATTTTCCAAAAAGGTTGTATTTGACTCAAAATACATCTCATCATAGGATAAAATATAAAATGGGTATTGTTGGTACTTCCTTAGCTAAAATACATTGGATAATTTGATAATTTTATTATACATTTATTGTAATCTATATGATAATCCATATATATGATTAATTTAAAAACCTCCAATGGTCCAATACACTGGGGTGCCAACTCCCCTTGCATCTTGAGTAATCTGTGTCCCATCAATGATGACACTCACAAAAGGAGTTGATCTCCAAACAGAATATCCAATGGCCATTGATGATGATCAAAGTAATAATTTTTTCTAGTTTGATCATTCACTAATCACTTCAAAATTATTTGAGACCAATATGTCACCTCTTGCACTAATGATTTCCCAAAAGTGATCTCTCCCTATATTGTTTACATATATAAATTCATTTAACATTGTTTTCCATATAAAACATTAAATGAATAAATTTTAATCAATTTATATATTATATTATTGTAAAAAAACTCAACCATATACTTATTATCCTACAAAAATTTCCTAAAATAAAAAATGTATTCTTGAATAATGTCCTCTAAGATTGGTATATCTTACTATATTTCTTCTTTTTGTTCGAGTGTGATATAATGTACTCATATTCAATGGAGTACCCTATTCTTTGTACAACCCTCTCTAAAATATCAATGTAAATGAAGTGCATTTATCTGACAAGATAGATAAATAAACTCTATGAATCCTAACCACCTCACCCCTATATAGCATGCCCTGTCCTTAATAGATACTATCTCTTGAATAGGTAAGAAGTAGTATGAATTCATGAATCAATACATAATCAAACATATCACATCATGTTTTTATGGTGATTTTTGGAAACTATTCATGAAATCCATCATGATATCTTTCCACTTAATGTTAGTATAGAAAAATGATGCAACCCCCATAGGCCATTGATTATTTTTTCTTTATTCATTGATAGGTCAAGTGTTAATATATATAATCGGATACATCCCTTTTAAAACTTGCCCACCATAACTACCATTTGATTTTAGGATATATCTTCCCCAATCTAAGATAAATTACACAACTAAATTTATGGAACACACCCATAACATCCCTCTTTAGAATCAAAGGAACCACTTCTCTATACCAAAATTAGAGTCTTTAGTTCACCACTAGTGACCACTACTCCATGGGTTCCCACCATATAATTCATCTTTATTCTTTCTATATTAAAACTCAATATTTATTCCCTTTTTTTCATTTTTCATAAGTGTATAAGTTATTTAAATCAAATGTAATATCGTTTTACATCCCTCCTCAAAAGATTCAAAATGAAAATAGGACATAAATCCCATATACTACAACAACTCCTCTAATTCCTTCACCATATGATCTATCTAACTCAAGTAATATACCAAAAAATTTCCCTTACCTAGTGTATATGATAACTCAAAATAAATTTTGTGAAGACACTACACCCATACTTTCTTTCTCATTGAAGATCCATCATGATGTTTAGCTAACAAGGTTTTGTATTTGTTGATAACTCAATTTTATTAAAGATTTTTTTGTTAATAGGTGAAAGGAAGATGATAGAAGCATATTAAGAAAAATTAATAAATTTTGGTTAGAAATTTTTATTATTAATTTTTGGAAAGTATCCTTAAATTGTTTTTTAAAACATTCTAAAAAAGTCAGATGATTTAATGATATTCATTTAAAGTCTCCAACATCATGAAAATCTCATGATTCAATTATTTTTGAAAATAGGAAGTTTGATGATCAGAAAAACAATCATTGTTTTCTATAAAAATAAATTTCTATGAACTTTTAAAGTTCTATCATAATAAAGAAGTTAATTAGATGAATATTTTCTATAAGGATAATTCCAAATGAATTTTACAAGTCGTACAAAATTCAGATCACCAGAAAAACCTATCGGAAAAAGAAAATTGATGAAGTTTGTATAAGTGTAAGTTTTTATGAACATGTTGGATGATATTTTTGGGATGGTTTTTCAATTAGAGTTTCTATAAAAAAATTATATAACTACTTAGTAGGAAAACATGATCAAAAAAATAATTTTAAGGAAAATGTTTTAATGAGTTTTTGAAGTATAAAAATGTGTAAAAAATTAAAATTAAAACAATAAATTAGTTTTTAATATCTATATAAATTAAAATGGAGAAAACAAAGTGAGAAATTCAAGTAGTGCACTCGATGAAGAAATTTAACTATGAAAAAATCTTTAAAAGTTGAAACAATGTAACAAACCTTATTTAGTGGGTTGAGGTAAATAAAAAAAAGGTAGATGTAGTTTATTTTCAAAATTTTCAAGAGAAACATATCAAGGAAGTTGAAGTTTCAAGATAGCTCATTTGTATGAAGTTTATTTTTACAAAGAGTTTCTTTGAAAAATATTTTTGAAGTTTGAATTTGTGAATTTATGAATTGTTTTGTGGAAGAAAGTCCATTAGACTAACATTTATTATGTTCATCATAAAAATCAGAACCAGATGATATTTTTTTAATAAAACCATCAACCAAATTGATCATAAATAGAAAACATTGATCCAATACACATGTGATGTTTATGAATAGGATCAGTTGAAAATAATGATAGGAAGGGTGATTTGGAAAAGTAGAGTTAGATAGAGACCTTTTTTTTAAATTAATTGGAAAAATAATTCATTTAGATAAATAAATTTCCAGTTTTGAAGTTTTGTGATCACACAGAGAAGAATCTATCAGATGTATGATCATCAGATGAATATTGTTGACTTCATTGAATGATTTTTTGGAGAAGTATTTTTCTTTTTAATTTTGAGATGATGAAGAATACTGGGAAAACATTTCACCAGATGAAGGAGTTTTATTAAAAATTTCATCAAAAAATATCCATCAGAGAGAGAAATAGTTGCTTTATAAAAAAATTTGTAAATTATAAAACCTGACAATGTTGAAAGTTTTGATTTCAGTTGGTTTTTTATTTAGAGATGTTTAAGAAAGTTTGAGAAAGGTTGAAATTTTTGGTGTATTAAAAGAAGCTTCATAAATATTCTATAAATGTTGAGAAGCATCCAGTGAATTTGAAATAAGTGGGAGATCCAAAGATTAAGCTTTAGCAAGTGGGAAAGCGAAATGTGTTTCTCACCTTTTCCACATTGGGATCAACTATATAAATGGATGAAAAGGAAATAAAATTATACAATATTTATATACATAAAAAATTTGAATCACTAGAGAAGCTATTTCAATATGATTTTCTAACTGAAGATTAGTTTTCGATTGAAGAAAGTTTCCAGATAGACAATGTCTTGATCATAAGCATCGAACATTGTCCTTGTTCATAAAATTAGATAGAGAAGTAAGATATAGTTTATGTGTAGAGTTTTATGGTGTTGAGTTTTTGTTAACTATAAATAATAAATATTATTAAATCACATATTTTTTAAATCACAATTTTTGTGAGGTGCTCTATATAGTCCTTTTTTATGTAGAAAACATCACACCAGACATATATTTATGGATAAAGAGAAATAGTTGGAGAAATTCAGATGAACTTTTCTAGAGAATTTTTTACAAAGTTTCATACTTTTGTTTTGGATTAAGTTTTGTAAGATAAAAATTATAAACTAATGAGAGTTATTATAATCATACCTATTGGTAGATAGAAGGGTTATAATGGGAGTTAGTTGAATGTTGTATTTAATTATTTTTAATAGTGAATTTCTATGGACCTACAGGAGTGGCCATGGAAAGGATGAAGGTTCTCACACTAAGTCCGAATCATGTAAATATTTTATGTCATGTTTACTTTATCATATTTACATGATTTTGATACTGTTATCAGAGTTGATAAGGAAAATAACTCTAACAAGTTACAGGGGTTAAATTTCATAAATATTGAAATTTGTAAAAGTTAACCACTAATTCACCCCCACCTTCTTAGTGGGTTCAAAAATCCTTAGGAACTTCAAATAGTATTAGATTGAAGGTTCCCCTAATGAATCATTATCATGTAAAATATCAACTTAGTGAATAGCATATGTGTCATTATGTAACAACCTAGAATTTTATCAATGGAAATTCCCTTCTTATAATTATGTCATGTAGTATAAATCACATACATCACATATAAAAATTAATAAAAACATAATTCTCATAAATTAATAATGATAATTAATTTTAAAAAAACTAATAAGAATGAAAAATATTATAGTGGGAAAATAAGTAGAAAATAAGATAATATGAATAGGAAAATTTTGATTTGCTTGATCCACTAGAATGACTGCACTCACAAAAAAAGATGTAGAAGTAAAACATAACATTGATAATAAAATATTCATTTAAAATATAAAATTATATATAACATTGGGATAAAATATAAGTGATTGGTGAATGAAATAATAGGTATTTATTGGAAGTAGTAAACCCTTATGATCATTTCTGACTATTGGAATAGTAACCTGACTATTGGAAGAATAATGTGACCATTAGGAATAGTAATTTGGCTATTAGAATAGTAACCTCACCTATGAAAGTATAAATGAAATTAATATATCTTATAAATGAAAATATGATATATTTATTTCATGGAATAACTAAATAAATGTTTTAAAAATGATAAATTAAGAGTTGGTATTTTTGTGAAGTGCTAATGTTTATTTACAATTTTATAATTAATATAATGATTTAAAATAAAATTTATTTTCATTAAATATATTCACAAATTAATTTTTTTGTATTATAATTATAAGATAATTTTATGATACCTTAATTAATTTTTTAAAGTGTCGTAAAATTGGTTATAATATTAAAATCGATATTTTTTAAATAAATAATGATTTTAATTAAAAATTAAATTTATCATATTTATAAAATTAATTTCATAAAATAGAGTATATTTTTTAAATATAAACATCTAAAAATGGTTAGGGTGGATTTTTTAGATATTTCTAAAATAGTTGAATTTTTGGTGAATGGTGAAATACGATAATTTATGGTATTTAACAAGTACATGAATTATTGAGTCATGGATGATTTATGAATTAGATAAAAACCAATTTATTCAAACAATAATGAACCATTTACTGTATTTATTCATATGAATAAAAACTATTGATAGTCTTGAGAAAAAATAATAAACAAATGAATAAAATAATCAAAAACACTCATCTTCTCCCCATATAAATACCACCCCTTATCCTCACACCTTATAAAACTTTTATATTGTATAAATTATACTAAATTACATTACAAAACCTCTTCCACACATAAAATATCTTTTGGTATCAATAAAATACCAAACCCAAGTTCCTTAAGGATGTTCTCAAGGAGATGACATTCAAGAGGTAAAATCCTCTTTCTTTCTCTTTTAAATTCCTTCTCTATTCTACCTAATCATCCCCTACCCTATTAAAAATAGAGTGATAAATCTGGTATCATATATATACTTTAATTATATTATGTTAATGTAATACACATCATAAAATATCTTATCTTCCCATTTTATCTTAAAAACAAAAACATCATCTGTGATATGTCAATTCACCACCTTCATGGACGAAAAGTTTTTGTTTTCCAGTATCACCTTCAAGGATGGTCATAAAAACATTATTATAGTTAAATAATATTATAATATATAAATTATTAATTATTTTATGTTATGTAATGAATATATATACAAAATATTAAATAAAAAAATTTGATGGTCATAAAAACTGCCAAAAATAAACTAATCATTTTCCATTAACATTTTCTCTAATGCATCATTATCATATCTAAAAAATGATATATGGGAACATTTAATATTATGTAATTATATTAATAAAATTTCATTCCAATTATGTAGTTTTTCTTCCATTTTACAAGAACTTCTATAATTATACATAATTAAACCGACCCTAAAAACCATAAAACAAACTCTCTCGGAATGAAAAAATTAAACATTATAACTCATCAAAATAACCATAAATCAACTCAATAAAATGATAATAAATAAAATATATTTAGATAAGGTAATTAATTAATTAATTAATGGATCTAATTTGATTATCATGGATATTATGTGAAATTCCATAACACATCCGGACATAAGGTAAGGGTTCTCTATAAACCTCCAAATTACCTATAAAGTACATTCTATTTATCTTTAAAACAATATATTTCTTTATTATTCTCATATAATTATTAAAAATTATGTTTATAAGTTCCAAAATTATGTATCTAGATCTATTCATCCTTCTTTTATGTAAAAATATTTGTTTAAAATTGTTCTCTTCTCAATTCCTCCCAATAAGCAATCCCGATTAAACGAAACTTCCCTATTTCTTACCCATTCTCAAGTATACTCCAAAATATATTTTAAGTCACATTTAATTTTCTTAAATCACTAATTTAATAATGAAAATATATATTAGTTCATTTCTATTTTTATACAAACAATTATGCCTGTTTCCTCATTAAAGACTCTTAAAATATTTCCCTTAAACCGCTCTAAAGTGGCTTATTTCTAAAGTTTATTTAAGACACTTTTATATGTTTTAACTTTATTTGGATGTCTTTTATCCTAAAATATACCTATTTTATCTTATTAATTTATAACTATGATTTAAATATATTCTTTCTTGTACACCATTATCATACGCCCCTTGTTTATGCTTTATTACATGATTACAATACCCATTTCTTTACACAAGTAACCATTATGTTTATCCCTAATGTGTAATTATTCATGTGGAACAAATATTCATGAACATGTTATAATTTGTGTTACTAGATAGAACTCATATTCATTGGGTAATGTTTAGTATCATGAGACATCGTGTATAGGATTAGAAAGTAAACCTAATCCATTATGGGACTTTATCCACCAGGTGATATAGTCTTAAAGTTATCCTAAAATCATGTTTATATCATGTTATATGTTTCTACAACATTCCTATTTTGTAATTATCATATTATTATATGTTCTATGTGCTACTCTTCTATATGGTTATTCATGTACCAAGCATTTTATGTTATCATGTTATACCTTCTAACTCATGTGTTATGCTTTATTCCCATGTTTATTACCTCACCAGGATTTGTAGCTCATCCCTTTTGTATATATATTCCTCAGGTTATCCTATGAATATATAAGAGATAAAAATAAATTATAATCTCATTATGAAATATTAATAAATATATGTTTTATTCTAGTTCAATGTTTTCAGTTTTATGTACCTAATCTTCTAAAGACACTAGACTTTACGATCCTTGGTTTGTATTTGATGGATAATTATGATTAAAATCATGTAATAGTTTGTGTAAAATGATAGGGTTTATATATATTACCTTTTATGCAAACAATTATCATGGATGTAAAAATAGAATGATCCCCAATCTTTTATCTCTTAGTTTTTAGATAATTAATGTAGTCACACTTGGGTTTCCACCCATTGACAAATATGATCCTATAAATTTTACTAAAAAGAAGAACATGGAGGTTTATGGAAAATATATAAGTGTTATTTTAATTTATTTGTTATACAATGTTTTTATGAAGGATATGGTACTAAAAAATAAACTTAGGCAAAACTTGAAAGTAACTTTGAGGTAAACACCAAAGTTAAAGAAAAAATTTATAAATCTGGAAAAGTAAATTTGAAGATATCAGAATGTCAGATGAAGAAACAATTAATGAGTTTTTGAAAAGAGTTAATGAAGTTGTGTGCAACATCATAGAGTTTAGTGATGTCTTGGAATATTTTACTATTGTAAATAAACTCATGAGAAAATTCCTTGATAGGTTTGATTCTAAAATTTATGCTTCATAAGATAAATATGATTTATCACTTGATGAATTGCATAACTTTTGTTATTCCTTATAAGATGAGAAAATATCCAATATTCAAAAATAATATCCAAGATTAAATAGCTTTTGAAGCTATTACAGAGATGAAAATACAAGATACTGGGAATGTTGAACTCAATGATTCAAAAGAAAAAGAAGCAGATAAAATGAATGAGAATATTTTTCTACCATCTCCAAAAACTTTCAAAGAGGTAAAGGAAATTATGGAGGAAAACATACACTCAATTTTTTTGATTATAGAATATTTTAGAATTTTTATTTGAATTTAACCAAGTAGGAATTTATAGAATATAAATATAATTATAATAAGAAACTTTAATGGAAGAAGGTTAACAAAACTTCTAATGAAGATAAGAAGTAAACTGGTGGTAATATGAAGTTTTCTTGAAACAAAATATACATTTTAAGTAAGAATTTAAAATCTAAATCTACAGAGAACAAATCTTCATAAGATGAATTTTATTAAAATTTTAGAAAATTGTTTGAAAACTTTTAGAAAAAATGAGACTCATCAAATATAGAAGAAGAAAAAGGTGAAGAATATTATATAGAATATAAAATCAGATCTGAACTTGTTGTATGTCTTGAGAAAAAAAACAATGCAAGAAATAAATCAGAATCATGAAGAGAGAAAGTGGAAAGGATATTTAAGCAAGGAAATATTTCCTTAAAATGTGAATATGATTATATTGAATAGATTATAAACCTATCACTAAAAATTATTGAATAAGAAAATATAGTGGAATATCTCAGTAAAAAAATTACTATTAAGGGAGATGAGGTCTTTAAAACTCAATATAAACTTATGAAGGTTGAAATATACTTAAGAAAAATGATTTAATATTTCATGAAAGCTTCAAAGATGAATATTTAATCATCTAAATCCATAGATAAAGCTTACTCCAAAAATTAAGTGAAATCCTCACCTACTAAATTTAAAATATTATATGATTTTTAAAATAATTCAAGTTCTAGAATAAATTATGGGAAATCTTGGATAGATAAAGTATTTGAGAAATCTACCCCATCTATAAAAGTATATAATAGCCTCTATAATAAGGTTTCCCCACATTAAGAGGAAACAAAAAATAGAAACATGTTTTGAACCTTGACAAACTGATTATAGGGAAAGATCATATTTCTAAACAAGATCAAGATTCAATAGATATTATTTATTTTTAGTATATTTGGCCATAAATATTAAAATTTTTGGCACAATATTTATTTTCCTAGAAGAATCTATGAAATGATGGAGGAAAATAGAGTAAGAAAAGTTAGAAATTTTCCAAATATGTAGAAAGTTAGAAAACCAAAGTCTAAATATGTTAGAAAATTTCTAATGAAAATTTAGTTTGGTTTTCTAGAGGAATTTTGTAGAAGATATGACTAACCTGTTGAATTTTATAAATAATGTATGACTAATATTCTAGTACAAATTTCTTATGTTATAAAAAAAGAATCTAGAAAGAAGAAATTAGAAGAAAGATCCATTTTTGTTAAGAAAACTCTAAAAGAAATAAAAAGAAGAAAATTATGGATTCTTACTAATATTTTTTCTTTTCATATGATATAAGATTCAAAAAATCTTGAAAGATGTTGAAAATTATGATGGAGGATCGGTTGATTTTGGAAATGAGAGTTCCTTAAAAATCATAGGAATAATAACATTTGAGTTAAAAGATAAGAAACTAAAATTTAAGGAACTTTTATATTTTTATAGGCAATCAAAAAACTTACTAATTGTGAGAAAACTTTTTGATGATAAAAAGGAAGTGATATTTATGAAACATTCATGTATCCTTAGAATTTTGGAAGATGGAAAAGTAGTTTCCAGGGGAGAAAGAACCAACAAAAATCTCTTTTAGATTGAAAATCTTTGTAACTCATGTCATTTGAGTATTGGAGATGTAAACAAGTTATGGAATTATTGGGTCAAGAATATTTGCTATAAAATTATGAAAAAACTTTTGAAAGTAGATACTGCAATAAAATTTATATAATTTAAAATAAAATAAGATGATATTTTTATAACTTTCCAAAAAAGTAAAATGACTAGTAAGTGGCATAAGAAAGTAGAAATTTATTTTACCAGGCCTCTTGATCTTATTGACTCCATTATATATGGTCTGATAATATATAAATCAAAGAAAGGGTTTTTTAATTTATCACTTTTATTTATTATTTCACTCAAATGACCAATATCATGTTTATGAATAATATATCAAAGACTAGAGAAATTTTCAGATTTTTCATAAGATAAGTTGAAAGAGAGTTAGGTATTTATATACTGAAGTTGAGAACTAATAATGGAAATGAGTACACATGCAATTATTTTGAATAATATCTCAACAAACATGGAATCAAACATTGATATAATACTATGTACATCCCTAACAAAATGGAGTGACATAAAAGAAAAATAGGATTTTGATGGAAATGGGAAGAAGTATACTGGATGAGTCTAAAATTTCTATGTTTTTCTAAAAATATTATATTTATTCTACTTTGTATGTAAAAATAATATATTTTTTATAATTGGAATCCAAAATTACTTCCTAAAAAATGTGGTATAGAAAAAAATCTTTAGTGAAATATTTTAAGGCTTTTAGAATCCCTTTATTACTAAAGGTAAAAAATATAGATCTTTTAAAATTTGATGAAAAAGATAAGTACTGAATTTTCATGGGATATTCATCCAATAAAAGAAGTTTAAAGTATTAGAACAAATGTTTAAATAAGTTGGTGGATTATTATAATGTAAAAGTTGTTGAAAATACATCTTCCTTGACAAATATTGTTGAAAATATTGTGGAAGATAAATTAAATATTTTTGATGAAAAAATAGTGAAGATGAAACTAAATAAAAACAAGTAACTTAATATTCATAAGAATAATGTGGTGAGGAAAGTGATATAGGAAGAAAAATTCTGAAATTTTGTACCCTATAGACACAGATTTAATCTAAGAACATTATTAGAAATTATAAAGATATATTTTAAAACCATAAGAAAGCTGAGATTAGAAATTAAAACATCAATTATCTCAAAGGTTAGACCATAAAAAGTTTCATAATTAGTTGAAAATAAATAATGGGTAGATTCTATGAATAAAAAGTTAGATAATATTTAGAAGAATTACACTTGAGAATTATTTCCATGTCCAGTAGGAAAGAGTATTATTGGGGGAAAGTGGTTGTATAAATTTTTTGAATTAAAATGGATAAGTTTTAAAAAATAAATCATGGCCTATTTGAAAAGTTTATTTTATAGGTTTAATGTCTATATTTTGAAAAATAAATCCCCTATTTTAAAATTAGAAACTATCATAATGTTCTTAGAAGTGGCTATATATCATTGTTATAAAGTTTTTTTTAAATAATTCAACATTTTAAAATGAAGAGATCGAGGAAGAAGTTTTAATTGAGAAAACTTAGGTTTTTGTTACATGATAAAGATGAAATGAAGGCATGTAGTTTTAAGAAAGCCTTGTGTGGGATAAAATAAGCTTTATGAGGCTAGTACTCCAAACTTGATAGTTTCTTGAAAAGGTTGAATTTTTCTAAATTGAAAGTTGAAAAAAAAAATTATGTAAAGGAAATGAACTCAATACCCTAATTTATATTTTTTATGTTGATGTAATACTTTTTATATGGGATAGAGAAAATTATTATAAATATTTTTCTTAAGAAAATTTATGAAATGTTAATGATCAAAGAATTAACCTTCTTTCTAGGACTACAAGTTTAAAAAAAGAGATACATTTTCCTACCTCAAGAAAAGTATTCCAGGGAGTTGTTACAAAAGTTTGTCATGGGGTATTCAAAAGAAGTTTCTAATACTATTTCAATTTTCTTAAATATGATTAAAGATGAAGTTGGGAAAAGTGTTAATTTGAATGATTTTCAAAAATTGATAGGAAGCTTGATCTCTCTTACAGCTTCAAGGCCCGATATCATTTATGTTATTACTTTATGTACCAAATATCATAGAGATCTAAAACAGTCACATACAATAATAGAAAATATAATTCTTAGATTTGTTAAAGGAACATGTTCACATAGGCTATTGTATAAAATAAGTGATGATATAAAATTTCATGGATATACCGATACTGATTGGGATGGAGATTGAAATGTTAGAAAATCATCTTTTGGGGGAACATTTTTCTTGGGAGGATATTGTGTGAAATAGAAAAGTAAAAAATAGAGTTTATTAATTTTGATCACAGTAGAAGTAGAGTATGTTTCCACCACTCATGATTTTATACAAATTATTTAGAAGAAAGTATAACTGTAATATTTGAAAGTAGAATATTATACACTATTGAAGATACTTTGTGATAATTAGAGTGAAATTGATCTTTCAAAATATCTTATCTAATATTCGAAGCACATTTTTATAAATTATATATTTATAAAAGAAAAATTTGTTGGTGGATATTTTCTGATGGAGTTAATTTCAACCAAATATCAAATTATTGATGATTTCACCAAATCTATGAAAAAAGAGATATTTTTTGAATTAAGGTTACAACTTCATGTTCATCCACCACCAATGAATTCCTAAAGTTTGTAAGGAATACCCCCACCATGCTTTATATTATGACGATAATGGGGAGAATATGTACAACTTTTTTTTGAAAGGGGGAGAGTAAAGTTTTTCCCTAAATAGAGAGAGAGTAAGTAAAATTCCAAAAAAATGAATATGAATCTATGGTTATCATAAAATGGGGGAGAAGAAAAATTAAGAGAAAAAAGTGGGGGGGGGGGGTTATCTTAACATGGACATAAATTTTATTGTTACTAATGGATGTGATTCCTTCAAATCGTCACTTTTTCTAGTAGTGAAGTGTGAGGACATTCTCTTTGATAAAGTCTATGATTTTTTAAAAGTTAAAAAAATAGAGAAATAAAATTCTGAGTGATAAAAAATGATGAGTTGTGAATATTTGTTAACAAGTATTGTCATAAAATACAAAGGGGTAGATTGATGATCCTTTGTGATGTTTTTCTAACAAATTTTTATATTTTTTTACCACTCAATTTTGTTAAAGAATGTTCTTGTTAATAGGTGTAGGGAAGCTGTGGTAAGTTGGTTAAGAAACCTTTTTAAGAGAATTTGGTTAGAATGTTTTACTATGAAGTTGTGAAAAATCAAAATTTCATAAAGTTGTAAAGTATACTTAACTTTGTTAATTAAATTTATAAAAAAGTTAGATGATTCTATTTTGTTCATTCAAAGTTTCCAACATCATGAAAATCTCATGAATTGATCATTTTTACAAATAGGGTGTTTAAGCATCGGATAAAAAATAATTATTTTTTGGACAAAGATCTTTTTATGAAGGTTGAAATTTACATCCTTAGAAAGAAGTTCATCAGATAAATATTTTATAAATAGAGAATTCCATATTAACTTTACCAAAAATAAAAAATTTAGATAACCAAAAAAACTCACTAGACAAAAGAAAATTGATCAAGTATGCACAAGGGAAAGTTTACGTGAAGATGTCAGATGATATATTGTAGCTTAATTTTTAAATGTAGTTTCTATAAGAATATTTCCTAACTAATAGATGTAAAAACGTTATTGAACAAATAATTTCAATCATATTGGTTTCTAAGTTTGTGTAGTATCAAAAAATAGTATGGAATGAAAAGTTTCATAAGAAGTTTATTTTCAATATCTATAAAAATTCAATAGGAGAAATCAATGTGAGAAATTAGAGTAGTGCAATGGATGAAGAAATTCAGATTTTAAAAAAGTATTTATAAGATTCAATAATTTATTTATTAATATTCAGTGGTTTGAGAGAAATGGGAAAAAGAAGATGTAGTTTATTTTGAAAGGGGTCAAGAGCTACGGATTGTAGACGTTGAAGTTACAAGACAACCAGTATTTATAAAGTTTCTTTTTATAAATAATTTCTTTGAAAAAACTATTTAAATTTAGAAGTTATGAATTTATGAATTATTTTGACAAAGGAATTCCATTTTTCTAACAATTTTTATTTCCATCATACAAAGAAGAACCAGATAAAGTTTTTATAATGAAACCATCATAAAATTGATCATATGGAGAAAATAATTATCTAATTGATAGAGGATTTTTATGAAAAGAATTAGTTTAAAAAAATTCTAGGAAGGGTGATCAGATAAAGTAGATTCAAATATATATATATATATATATTTCAATTAATCAGACAAACAATTCATCCGGATGAAGAAAATTCCAATTGTGAAGTTCTGTGATTAGATAGAGAAGGCTTCATCGAATATATAAGCATCAAATGAACATTTTAAATTTCATCACAATAATTTTTTTGAGGAGTTTTCTTCTTTTGAATTTTGTGATGAGGAAGAATTATGAAAAAACTTTCACCATATGGAGGAGTTTTTTTAAAAAATTTCATCAAAAATAAATCCACTATATTGATAAATAGTTTCTTTACATAAAATTTTGTAAGTTCCAAAACCAAATGATTCTGAAAGTTTTTATTTCAATTTTTTTGTTATTTATCTTATTTTGAAAAATTTTGATAATGGTTACAAATGTTGGATAATTCAAATAAGATTTATGGATATTTAAAAGTGTTGAAAATCATTTAGTGAATTACAAATGAGTGGGAAAGTGAAACGTGTTTCCCAAATTTTCCACTTCAGGGGGACCTATATAAAGGTTTGAAAATTATATTGTTTTGTACACTGTAAATATTCATAAAAAAATACAAATCACTATAGAAGTTTTTTCTATCTATGTTTCCAACTGAATATCATTTTTAGGTTTAAGAAAGATTCTAGATAGAGAATGTTTTGATCAGAAGCATCAGACAGACTTTCAGTTTAGAGGACTTGATAGAGAAATTGGATAGAGTTTCCATGAAGAGTTTTGAGGTGCTTAGTTTTTGATAATCAAATGGACCAAATATTCTAAAATCATAGTTTCACTGAGGACAAAAATTGGTAAATTTTGAGATGTATAAAAGGGTACATTAAATAGAAATTTTCAGACATAGGTAAACATATTGAGAAATGAAAACAAATTTTTTTGGTGTAGTTTTTAAAAAAGTTTCATAATTTTGTTGTCGATCAATTTTTTTAATAAAAACCTTTTAAACTGATTGAAATCAGTATAATCATGCTTATTAGTAGATATAATAGGTCTAATGGGATTTGGATCAACGTTACATCCAATTTTTTAATAGTGATTTTTTATGGACCCACAGGAGTGTCCATGGAAAGGGTGTAGGTTCTTAAACTAGGGAAAAATCATTTAAATCCTGTGTGTCTTGTTTAATTTATCATATTTTCATGATTTTGATACTGTTATAAAATTTGATAATGAAAATAACTCTAACAAATTTCAGGGTTTAAATTTCATAAAGATTGAAATTTGTAAAAGTTCACTAATGATTCAACCTCACCTTCTCAGTGGTTCAATGATCCTTAGGAACCTCACTCATGTTCAAATCCTATTGAGGTAATATGTACCTAAAAATCTTATGATCTAAATACACTATAAATATCCCACTAAATAGTTAATTTATCCAAATCTTCAACTCATAGAAAAATGATTCTATATCTATATTGTTCCCCTCATGCGGTTGTAATTACCTCAATCAATATGAAACCTCATTATACACATACATGAGAACAAACTAAAATTCTACTCTAAAACCATCACAATAAATAAAGAAACCATCACTAGTTTAAGGAAAAATTAATAGTAGAATGGATGATAGATACTTTTTCAACTCATTAAAATCCACTTGGAACTTCTCATCAAAATTAAAATTTTATACCTTTCTGAGTTGGTGTCATAATTGGAGATGTAAACATGTAAAATTCTCAAATAAAATTTCAATATTACCCTACCAATATGAGGTAATTTATAATCTTAAATATAGTATTGGATAGATCTAAATAAAACACTATTTCCGACGCTTTCACTGGGGCACGCGCATCCATCATGCGGAGGAAGCGCTGTTGTTACCCCGCATTCCGGCTTTCCAAAGGTGGGTGACATCCGCTCCTTATTCAGGGATGTATGCTCCTTGGTCGAAGTGAGATGATGGGATGTCGGTTCTTCCTTCCATGGATTCCTCCTCATAGCTCGTCACCTAGTCCAGGTCTCCCTCATAGATTTAAGATGTAGTTCGTGAAGCTCTTCCCGACGCCATATCTTCACGGACACCAGTTAATTACGCCACTTTTGTCAGGACCTTCCAAGGGGTCTAGTCCGGGTAGAAACCTTCGGTTAGGAGAGTAGTCACGTTGGGGAATCACTGGCGTGTCTTGATGCTGGGGATTAACATGTCTATCTTATGTCTCTTATTATAGGGATTCTCAAGGGTGCGGAAGCCCGAGGAATCCTACATTGAACGCGGGGAATTGTATGTCGTAGGTAGGTATCTGAGGTTTTTCTCAGCTTCCCATGTTTAACACAAGGTATGCCACAATTTTAATGTCCAGCGGATACGGATCGGACTGATCAGAACACTAGATGGAGTGGATCAGATTAAAGGACCCCCTGGAGGGAACACCGATGTTGGGGGCTAGCACCTGGGTGGCTTCCAGAATGAGTGAAGGGGAATGAGGAGTGAAGTGCCCACCAGGATGTGGCGGCCCGGGTAAGAATCAGGATGGATGGTGGCTTTGGTCTTGGGTATCTAAGAGACTTCCTACGTATCCCTGTAGTAGGGAATCAAAGTCCTCGTAGTTCAATGATACGGTGGGACACCTGAAGAGGCGACCTGTGAGAATGGACGCATGGATGATACCTAAAGGAAGTGGAACCTCCGAGTTTGGGCATGAGCTTCCCGAGACACGTGGGCTCGAGGGAGAGATCAGGATGAGACATGAGTGATGGTCTTGAGCCTTGTAGAGGCTTCCTACGTATCCCCATGGTGGGGAATCAAAGACCATGTAGTTCAAATGGTGAATACAGTTTAACATCTTGTGGGATGGGGGGTGAACCGATGATGGTTGGAATGACCGGATGGTGGGCTTGAACCTTGTAGAGGCTCCCTACGTACCGTGCCTTAGCACGGATCAAAGTCCTTGTAGTTCGGGATGGAATGCAGTTTAACTTCATGCGGGATAGGGGAATTTGGGGATTATTCTCTGAGGCGGCCCAAATTTGGAGTTGGTGAACTGACGTGAAGAGGGACCTAGCGTTCAGGTGGATTGGGGATTACGCTCTGAGGTGGCCCAAGGTGGAAATAGGGCTTGGGACACTGACACAGATACGGTCGGGGCCAATGGTTTGTGGGGATTGAACCTCGTGGAGGCTTCCTACGTACCGTGCCTTAGCACGGATCAAAGTCCTCGTAATTTAGGTTGGTTGGGGATTACGCTCTAAGACAGCCCAAGGTGGTGGGGCTTGAACCTCGTGGAGGCTTCCTACGTACCGTGCCTTAGCACGGATCAAAGTCCCCGTAGTTCGAATTGGTTGGGGCTTACACTCTGAGACGGCCCAAGGTGGTGGGGCTTGAACCTCGTGGAGTCTTCCTACATATCGTGCCTTAGCACGGATCAAAGTCCCCATAGTTCCGGTTGGTTGGGGATTACGCTCTGAGATGGCCCAAGGTGGTGGGGCTTGAATCTCATGGAGGCTTCCTACGTACCATGCCTTATCATGGATCAAAGTCCCCGTAGTTCAGGCTGGTTGGGGCTTATGCTCTGAGATGGCCCCAAGTGGTGGGGCTTGAACCTCATGGAGGCTTCCTACGTACCGTGCCTTAGCACAGATCAAAGTCCCCGTAGTTCGAGTTGGTTGGGGCTTACGCTCTGAGACGACCCAAGGTGGTGGGGCTTGAACCTCATGGAGGCTTCCTATGTACCGTGCCTTAGTACGGATCAAAGTCCCTGTAGTTCGGGTTGGTTGGGGCTTACGCTCTAAGACGGCCCAAGGTGGTGGGGCTTGAACCTCATGGAGGATTCCTACGTACCGTGCCTTAGCATGGATTAAATTCCCCATAGTTCGGGTTGGTTGGGGATTACGCTCTAAGATGGCCCAAGGTGGTGGGTCTTGAACCTCGTGGAGGCTTCCTATGTATTGTGCCTTAGCACGTATCAAAGTCCTTGTAGTTCGGGTTGGTTGGGGCTTACGCTCTAAGATGGCCCAAGGTGTGTCATGGTTGGTGCTCACTCTAAGATCATGGGAGTCATGCTCGGTGTGAGAAACAAGAGGCAGCAGAGACCCGACAATCACGTCTTGAAGGGTACGTCCGTGGGAAATGAGGAGGGGCATGCGCGTTGAGCGGCCCATGATGTCGGGACTTACTCTATGATGGAGGCCTGAGTGGGGACAAAGCACATCGGGAGAGGGATTTGGAACCCAGGAAGAGAGGAGGGGCCCCATTCCCTATCACGCCCTCCACTGGCCTTGGCACCGAGGAAGTGAGGAGGAGCAGTGGTGCTGCCTTCTGGAAGGAAGGCTAGGGGCTTACACCAAGGTGGCTTCCCTTCCCCGCGGACAAAAAACACTCTAATAAATCACCCCTTGGGACGGATGATCCCATACCTGTGGAGACGAGTAGGTGTGAATAATGTTTGATGCGGGGGGACCCTGCATGCGAGGCACGGGGCCAGGTCAAAGTTTAACGTCATGTGCTGAGGATGAGGTTCTTGGTAGTTTAAGGTCCTGCAGCTCGGATGAGGTGGGTTAGCCCTGCACCCCTAGGACTTACATAACTGGTACCCTCTGCTCCTTGTGGGAGGGAAAGCATCGGCAAGTCCGTACTGAGGGGGTTTCACAGATTGAATCATCGAGGGTTCCACGTTAGCATGGCTATGTGAAGAAGCAATAGCCGTTAGCATGCCTATGCGAAGAATCATGAGGCGAAGCAACGCAACAAGAAGGATTTCCCAAGGGACTTTTAAGTTACTTCGTACGATCCTAGAAGGTCGCATGGGAAAACCATGTATGTTGCAGATGCCCGGGGTGCATGAGACACCTGCGAATGGCACTCGGAAGGAGGGCATCGGGCGTTCACACAAGAGGGCGCTCGGAGAGAACCTAGGTGAAGGGCCCTGGGGATTGCGCGGAACCCTTGGGGCTTGCGTGAAATAAAGGGGACTGGTGAGAAATCAGTGTTGCTTGCATGGAATAGGGGGGATGAGGTTATTGCGCGTGGCATGATGGGATTGTGCGCAAAGGAAGGAATTCACACAAAGGAAAGAATTTCACACAAAGGAAGGGGTGCCCGTGCAAAGAAAGGATTGTGCGCGGCTTGGCCGGCTTGCGCGCCACGGAATGGGTTGCGCACAAGGGGCAGACCCCAAAGGGGTTGGAGTTTAGTCAAAGACATCGGGATCTAGCACGAAGG
This sequence comes from Viscum album, assembly GCA_963277665.1. Lineage (NCBI taxonomy): Eukaryota > Viridiplantae > Streptophyta > Magnoliopsida > Santalales > Viscaceae > Viscum > Viscum album. Next base: position 878,830,902 of record OY728145.1, on the reverse strand, counting down.
CGGACCCCGGGGTGACTTGGCATGAAAAAGAACCATACCTGAAGGCCATTTTTCACACGCGCGAAATTCTAATTATGCACACGAGAGGCGGTTCGAATTCTTCAGACCCGAAAAGGAAGGGGTCACCTTCTATTTATAGGAATTCGGCGGCACAAAATTTAGTGCTATGTGAAATTATTGCGCGATGAAGGAGGTGGTGTGAAAGTCCAACCGTGCGGGGCGTGGGCGTGAAATTATTTTGCGATGGTGCTGAGACTCTTCGCAAATCCCGGTACTTTCCACATGGGAGAACTTTTTTCGCGTGATTCACCCTTTTTTATGCACAACACCTATGGGCCCTCCGGACCGGGCCTCTGTGTCCGAATATGACTTCGCTTTTTCGTTTTGGAACTTTCTCTAGCACTTATGCCCTTTTCGGCATCTAAAAATGCCCCCCCACAGAATTGGATCGGTGAGGGGTTGCAACGATAGGATTTTGAGGGAAATGCTGAAATGTAGGGCATCATGGGCCCCATGCATGCAAACATCTCGAGCGGTGCGCAAAACCCAACCACGCATGGAATCTTCTTTTCACGCGGGCGTAGAACCCAAGCAGTGCCTATAAAATCTGCGGGGGTCCCAGGCTCCGTATGGTGTTTCTCGTGTGATAAGCATTGAGCTCTCGTGTGCGAAATTGCTTCTGCTTCTGCGCGAAAACTGCTTGTCTGCGCATAATTCCACCGAGATTTAGCGGCATTTTACGTGAAAACCCCGGATTTTTCACACAACGGTCTGAAATTTTGCACAACCGGTTGATTTTACATGCCAGACTCCCAGATCCCATTCTAACCTTTCCAGATTTCGCGCCCAACTCCCGAAACACTCAATTGGAAGAAGATGGCTACAAACCGTGCTGATGAGGGGGAGGCCACTGCTCGCAGAGTTGAGATTCCTGTGAACCCGGAGGTTTATGGTGCAAAGTGGGTGGTATCCAATAACCACACCCTCTTCAACATGCTAACTCCCTCCCAGAAAGAGTATGCCCTGTCTGATAATCTCCCATTGTGGGACTTCGGCATTCTGGAGGAGGTCCATCTACCGAGTTTCGAGGTTGATACCCCGCGGTCATGGGTAACCTGTAAAGATGACCTTCTTTTATACAACATCACCAACAATGGTCACCCTACCATGGAAACCAGGCACATGGATGTGTATGTCCTGAATACAAGGACTAGGACCATTTCTGGGGGTGACCTTGTCACGGAGAGTTTGTCAGCCCTCTACGTGAGAACTTTCCGTCAGAGCATCACTAACGAGACCAAGGGTTGGCTACAAGACTGGGATCTATGGTCTGGAGGTAACTTCACCAGTGAGTGGACCTGAGCGTACTGGGTTCGCCACACATGCGACCAATTCGAGGTCGAGCTGCAGCATATTGGTCTTTTTGAGGCGGTGTGGACATCGCAGTTCCACTTCTACCGGCAACCTGAGCTCGGGCTGGAGATGTTCACCCGATGGTCCCCTGACACCAACACATTCCACCTTCACCATGGAGAAGTCAGAATTAGCCTCTGGGACATCCACTACATTGGAGTCATCCCTTTGAAGGTCCATCAATACGATGAGTTCCTTCCGCCGATAAACATCTGGGGTGACAGGTCTAAAACCCCCATACTGACGTGGCACCTGCTGGAGTTGCCCAAGAAGAAGCTGAAGGTCAAGGAATTCCTGAATGAAATCACCTATAAGGAATGGTTCAACCTGTTCCTAGAGAAGGATCCAGAGGTCAAGATGACTGGGCAGGGAATATGGTGTCCAACCGCGGCTCAGAGGATCAAAAGTGGATCATATTGGAGGATCCTGGAGGCAGGGAAATACCAATCATGGGGATATAGAATCAATGAGTCCCAACACCCTAATGTACGGTACGTCGGATTCCTCACCACATTCCTGAGCGGGTGGCTCTTGATGGTGCGGGACGAAAGGATGGGTGTCTGTCTAGCGACTCTGGTGATGGCGGGCATCATGGATACCAACAAGAGGTTCAACCTGGGGGTCCCCATGATGGCTCGGTTATACTCCATCTTGGGATGCATTTCGAGAGGGGGATTTCCTAAGAGAGTATGTCTCCCCTTCCATATCTTCCATGGCTGGGTCTCGGCTCACTACGGTGGCTACACCTTCCCGAATGCCATCCGTCCTCCGAGAAATGGCCTGCAACCCTCTCTGTTGAATATCGTCGAGGTCATGTCAATGATTCTCAGCGAGTAGGGAGTACGAATCATGATTGGTAACCATGCCAACTTTGCCTTCATCCTATTCCCCACCCTAACTGGTCAGCTGATAGACGATGGGAAACGCTCGCTGGAGCAGGAGTACGTTCAGAGCATCAGAGGCGGGGTGCTCGTGGCTCGGATTGATGGGAAGATTTTCTACGAGCCTTATGTGCCGTCCAGGTTCTCTAGGTAGTTTGGATGCCTCCAGATAATTCCAAAGAGAGTATACACATATGTCTGAAAGGAGAGGCATCCCTGTGTTCTTCATCAGTTGTGGCTGATGTTCACAACCTACAGCTCTGGCGACATCATCACTTTTCCTCCCACCAGAGTCAATGCTGGCCTCTTGATAGAGTATGTTGAATATTGGACCATATCATACCCTGAGGGGCTTCTGTGGAAGCGAGTCTGGCAAATCAAGGTTTCCAGTGCAGAACCTTGGTGGCGAGAGTGCAGGCAGGGTGCCGCTAGAGGAGGAGGACCAGAAGCGCCTCAGGGAATGGGGCCTGCACAGGCCAGGACCTCAATAGCGGGGGCGTCGCATGGCATGGTCGTGATCTCATTTCCTGGAAGAGGAGGGTCCTCTGGAGTGGCCAGAGAAATTCCTGGGAAGAAAATAAGATACTTTCTTCAACCTTCCCAGGATTCTGTTTTCCCTACGCTGTGGTCGGCCAGGCTAACCCTGCGGTAGGCAATGAGTATTGAATCCCTCTGGCAGAAGATAGTGTGAGATAGGATCCAGTTGCAGGAATTAAGGCTTTTTTGGGTCACTAAAAAAGTGAACTTCCACCGACGACATGCATACCTAATGGCCATAGACACATACGCATGCCAACGGGGTTGGCGTGTGGATCCACCTCTCTTGGTGAAAGTGATGCTTGGCCAGGAGCATGATCCAGAAAGGATGCTGCCAGGGGAAGATGATAGTGACGAGGAGTCGAAGGGATGCAAAATAGGAGATGAGGTAGAAGGAGATGAAGGGTCGCAAGGGGGGTCCCACCAAGGGAGTCTTCGAGAGAGTGGCAAGATTTTCGGCTCCGATATGGATGTGACCGAGATGCTCAAGGTAGGCTTCGACCCTTATCTTTCTTCTCTTGTATTATCTTTCCTTTACAACCCTTAAACCACCTTTATAATCTTGATCAAGAGAACATCGGCACTGACCAAGCGTCTCCAACCGAAGGAGGGGATGAATCATCAATAGGACAAGGTAGGGCACCGGCGCTCGTTATCGAGCTGACAAGTGCTGAGGGATCCTCAGACATGATAGCTCCTGTAGCGGCCAAAGCACTATAGGATTATTCCTTGGGTTCTTGTAAGTTCCTTACTTCGATACTGGTACTCACTGTTGGAGGACTCAACTAATCAGGGTGCTCCTTTTCTGTACAGTGATCACGGCGCTGGAGGCTCTTCGGGCTGCTGAGCCCGTACCATCTGTTAGCGTGCCGATGGAAAACGTGCCGCCCCATTCAGAACACGCCCCCCAAACTGAGTTGGCTCTGGTAATTGGTGAACAGGGAGCGGCAGACATCGGTGGTGCTGTCATCGGGGCAGGGTCAGAAATCAATGTGGGCACCACCAGGACCGAGGGGAGATAGGAAAGCCACCCAGATGTTGAGGATCCTATTCCCCTAGGATGAATCTCTGAGTAAGACCCCGCTTCTGCCCTGTTGGCTATCTTCCCTATCTACCGGCTTGCTGATCCCGAATAAGTTGACGATTCAGATTTGGAAGCGGTCGAGGAGAGTCAGATGACGCGACGCAAGGTATGGAAGTGCATCTGGCGTTTCCTCAATCATCCCCAAGCAGAATGGCAGAAGTGAATGGGGTCACTCCACACCTGGCTACACTTTCTGTGTGCTGGAGGTGTGGATGCTAAATGTATTCACCTGACAGTCCATGAGTACATGGCCGAGAAGATGCGTGAGAGTAGTCGGCGCGCCGACATCATTTGGTGCCAGGAGGAGTTGGGGAGTACCCGAGAATTGTTTTGGGCAGATCAGAAGATCTGACGCCTCAAAAAACAGCTAAAGGAGCAAGAGGTATTCATTGTAAACTACTATAATCTTGTGGAGCAATTGAGGGCTCAGCTGGGGGATGTTCAAGATCAACTCATAGAAGCGAGTCGTCAGATAACCGAGCTCCAAGATGAACAGGCACAGGCATAGGCCAGGGTCAGCGAGTTGCGCTCCACGGCCACCGATGAAGAAAGGGTCCTCATGGGATAGGAGGTAGTCCTAGGATCCACCAGCGAAAAGGTGGTGGCATTGGAGAGATCTATCCAAGAAGTTGACCCTTAGGGGCCCTGTTTTGGCCACACCCTTACACTTGTCCTGCTTTTATTGCTTCTTGTTCTTTTGAACTATATGTATAGACAAATTTATTTTCCCCTTTGCTTAACATACTTGTACCTTTGGTTTAAAATTCTCAACCATAATTCTGAAATAAATAGCAATCCATCCCTAAGCTCATGTGGGCCGTTAGAAACAAAGGAGGCTCGTACTATCACTTCGTTTAGTTGTGGGAGCGTCAACCAAGCTTCGGGCATTAGAAATTCAAGCCCGGATTTCCAAGGAGAATAGGGAGGCCCATACAAAGGAAGATGACCTTAGACCAATTGACGTATTGTCTTCTCAACGTGCTCTAGTGTATGAGCAGGGCAATGCCAGGGGCATTGGAATCAGTTTGAACATAGGGTAATGGGAAATGTGAATCATGTTACCCAAATTTGGAACACTATGGGAAGGTAATAGTAATAAAGGATAGCTTTTGATCGTGTTCGAAACACATCATCCCCCTTGCACTAGCCTAGAATGGGGAAAACAAATGAGGGTTGACCACTGACCATGTTTGCAACACGGGGCCTAAATCAAACATCATCGATCGGTATTCTGGAACGTTGGCCCAGGACAGCAGCCGGACCATAGTTCAAGCATCCGTACTGTTAGGGGGTCCCTCCAAACATGATCAGTCTTCCGGAACGTTGGTCCAGGACAGTAGGCAGACCATAGGTCGAGCATCCGTACTATTAGGGGGTCCCTCCAAACATGATCAGTCTTCCGGAACATTGGCCCAGGATAGTAGGAGGACCATAGGTTGAGCATCTGTACTGTTAGGGGGTCCCTTCAAATGTGAAAGAGGATGAGGATCCAAATAAAGGGGTACACAAAGCGTGTAAAGTGAAGTGGTGTTTTGTTTGAGCAGAATCAAACACTCCCAAGACAACGCCACAGTGGTGAAAGCACATTAAGCGGGCGCATGAATCTGGTCGCGGATCATTTCTGCTTTTGGACAGGACCTCTCTGGTGAGGGAACTATCGCTCCCCAATGTCATTATGGGGCATCCCAAACTTGTTCAAGAAAAAATGATGCAATTACACAACTCCCTAAGAATTCAGGCCAAGGGGCCGATGGTGAGGAGGGACGGGATTTGGTGATCCCCGAGGCTGGACCCGAGATGAAATGTATGGGAATTCCTACATATCCCATAAGGATGGGAATCAAGCCACACATAGTTCTAGAAAGGATCTTAGTTTAAGGTCTTATAACTCGGACCAAGGATGGGTAAGGAGAGTAGGAGACACATGGTAGGGTGATTATGAAGCCCGACATGAATGAGGACATAAGCCCTACTTACCATTTGTTCCCTAGGGAAGTGTCCCGATCAAGGGACTGAACCCAAAAGTTAGGCTGGGCCCACGAGGAAGTGCCCGGGAGCTCCTACGTATCTCATGATGATGAGAATCAATCCATACGTAGTTATTGGAAAGTGTCACGGCATGATAAGGTACTAGTGAAAAGGATGGAAGGGGTGTGCGGGTTTAGCCCTCACACCAAAAGAAGCGGCATTTGATGTATCTTGTTTGTCCTTTAAGGTGAATGGTTTTTATTTTGTGGAGCAACCGGCCTAGGGTATAGATTCCTGGCATCTCCACAATAATAAAGCTATATACGAGCATTGAAAAATGGTATGGTAAATGACCAATACCTAACGTGATGTCCTCTATGATGAGATTATCACAATGCAGTTCCATTTTCATCATGTGGCCGAGACGATACCATCACAGTTTATGGTCATGTGGTAGGACCAATCAGCACAGTTTAAGGTCATATGGCTTGGAAATGGGGGAATGTGCATGACGCGATAAATCATACCTGACGTGAATGTAGACGAGGTCCAGATCATCACCGTGCATGATTCCGAAAGAGGAGCCTCGGGCCAAGAGGCCGGTGAGGGTCAGAGGAAAAAGGGGTGGGAGAGACTAGCTCACAGCTAATCTAGACCTGAAAGAACAATTTCCGGGCGATCCCACATATCCCATGGGGATGAGGATCAAGCTGCGCATAGCTCTTAGAGAAGATCCCAGCTTATGGTCTTAGCGCTCAGATCGTGGGTGCCCCGAGAGATGTCGTATTGCAGCTTTGTCCCCCTGATGTGCGGAGGTGCACTAAGGGATAGTTCCAAGAGTGTCGAGATTCCACCTAGACATGATGGGGTGGAACATAATGTGAATAATGTAACCAACATTCATGGCTTGAAGGGGCTAGCGTGACGATGGAGGATTACTACTGACCATGTTCGCAACACAGCATCCTGTTGCATTCGCCTGAAATGGGGACAAACAAATGAGCATCGACCGCTGAACATGTTCTCAACGCGGGATTTGTATCAATTTTTTGTCTGAAACCCTTTGGGGCATTGGCCCTTAACGGTAGGAGAGCCCTTATGCATGGTATCCATACCGTTCTTGGGGGTCCCTTCTAGTGTGAAAGATAACGGGGACCCAAATGGAGGGAGACATGAAGCTTGACAAGTGGAAGGAACTTTCATAAATTGAATCCAACACTCCAGGTCCTAGACCAGAGTACTCTGAACACATTGGAGGACCACTGCAAGGGGTCGAGGGACTCAACTTGAGAGCATCCAAGAGATAGCGGATTCCTGGGAGAAGGGGGTGTGGTGCCAAAACCCTGTACCACACCTATGTACCCCCTCGTGGAGGGGGACATGCCAAGGGGCCTAGGTGACCGGGAGATCAGGGAGATCTCTTAAGAGATGGGGCTGGACCTGAAATCTAGATATTCAGGCGGTCCTACATATCCCATAAGAATGGGAATCAAGCCACACGTAGTTCTTGAAGACACCCAGGGGTAAGATACCCTATCAAAGTGGGGGGGTGTAAGGCATGGCGAACAGCTCGGTGTGAATGAGGACATAATCCCACACCACACTGTACACTCCGGGAAGAACTGGGACTAGAGTCTAAGAAGGCCAAGGGTCATGATGGTTGGGCCTCGGTCAGGAAGGAGTTTGTCTCTTGGAGATACAACGGGGCAGAATGAACCACTACACTTGATTTTTGGGACCTATGGGGAGTCCCTAACGATTCAGGATGGTTGTTGACCCTGTTCGAAACATAGTGCCCCTATAGTGACATGAAATGGGAATAACAAATGAGTATCGACTGCTAACCGTATTCGAAATGCGGGAATTGTATTGGCTTGTTGCTCAACATCCTCGAGGGCGTTGGCCCGACGTGGTAAGAGAGAGCCCTTAGGCCTAGCATCCATACCATTCAGGGGCCCTTCTAGATGGGTAAGGTGATGAAATCCCAGTCAAGGAATGGGTGAAGCATAGTTGTACCCACCTCTCAAAGAGGAAAACGTCTCTAGGGAGCAGGATGTACAACTAGATCAAGGTTAGATCAACATGAATTGGGGAAAAAGTATTCAACCCTACCATATGTCTTGACCCTAGGGGGGGATTCTAGCGTTTAGGCTGGGCCAACAAATGAAATGTCAGGGCGTTCCTACGTATCCCATAAGGATGGTAATCAAGCCACACGTAGTTCTCAATATGCAGTTTAACATCATGAAGGACTGGATAGTTTAAGGCCATGCGGGACCGTAGGGGCCTGAATATAGGACCAAGCACAGTTTAAGGTCATGCATGACCAACATGCAGTTTAGGGTCATGCAGTATCAACATGCTTAGGCAAAGTATTGCTTGAGGAATTTTTCATTGGTGGGAGGAGTTATACGCTCACCATCCATGGTCACCAAGGAGTATTCTCCATTGGGATAAACCTTATGAACTATGAAAGGTCCTTCCTGTAACGGCCCGAAATTTTGAATAAATCTTGTTTCCTAATTTCATGTGTTATTTTATTTTATTTTTATACTCAACAAAAATGTTTTATGTGATAAACATGATTATAATTAAAATAAGACCAGTGGGTTTTGACTGTTATATGACCATCGGTCAATATGACCGCTGTGAACAAAATGTTTTGATTATTGTCTCTAAATATAAGTAATCTTGGTTAATTATTATAGAAAGAAGATTTGATGGCGTCACCTAGTAGTCTTGGACCGATCAAAGCCCATCTAACAGAGCTTGGGAAGGAGGTAGCACCATTGGGCTTTGCTCTGGACCAAATCCAAGCCGAACTTCATCATGTGAAGCTAGAACGGAATCGCCTTCGCGAGAAGTTCAAACTGATAGAAATTACTACTCGGGCAATGTTGACTGAGCCGCCCCAAGATTCTATCACCCTAGCACACCTTACTCTTAGGTCCTATGCTGGTATTACAAGGGGCTATGTAATGAGACCGTAACTGCCTTGTGTAATTATTGTTTAAATAAAAATTGGGATTTCTTCTTATGATGAAGTTTATGAATTTTCAAATGACCGGATAAAAATAGTATGCATATTTTTGATGAATTCTCAAAAGGATATTTTAAAAAAATGTTTATGTAAACCTTAAATAATTTAAAATGTGTAATGATTTTCAAAAAATGGTCTTCTACAATTATGTCCAGTACGAAATTTAGAGTCTAATAAGATCAACTTGATTTTTGATGAATAGTAAATTGTGAATAGTGATTTTACGCTTAGGATTAGTAATATGACCAAATGGATTAGTAATCTCACTTAAAGAAAGTTTTAAAATAATCTAGGCACATTGATTAAGTAATGTGATTCAATAAAATGGTTAAATAACGGTTTCATAAATTATTATTCAAGTATTAGTTTTTTCGGGTGAATAGTGTTTTTTAATTAAAAATTAAATTAAAAATATTTAGAAAATTATTTTTATAAAATGGATTTCATTTTTGAACTCAGAGCACCGATATTATGTTATGGAAATTTTTGGGGTTTTTTCTAAAAATAATGAATTTTCGGTGAATAGTGTATTTATTTAAAAAATAAATTAAAAATACTTAGAAAATTATTTTTATAAAATGGAGTTAATTTTTGAAATCAGAGCATTGATATTTGGTTAAGGTGAAATTTTGGGATTTTTCTGAGAAAGTTGAATTTTCAGTGAATAGTAAAAATACAGTTTTAGGATTTCGGTATGTTTAATGACATCATAACTGTGTCATGATGATGTCATCGGATCTTTTAAGGGTTGGCCGGCCAAGGGTGATGCATTATTGTTTTGGGGGGCCCATGTGGCCTAACTCCATGATAAATTCCAAGGGAGATCACATGGGTTTGAGAAAAGCACATGTGAGGTGTCCCTTGGCCATTAATGCCTTGTCCCCTCACTTTCCCTATAAATACCAACCCATACTCTCATCTATTTCGACTCCTCACTCTTCCCCAACGAATTTATGGTCTCATTACCTCCCAAGGAGTCCTCCCAAGGTTCCCCCAAGCCCTCAAGGTCCCAGCCTTTGAGGTTTAAGAGTTACATTTTAAGGTAAGGGATCTGACCTGTCTCTTTCATTTCAAGTAATCTCTTTTATGTCATTCCTTTTATGATCCATGTTCTTATGTTGGAGGATGTTCTTATATACTCCTCTTACTGCCCTTTTCATGTTCATATAATGAGAGATCCCCTCTTACTCTCATTATTTCGTTTTATGAAGTTTTAAGTGGCGCCGTTAGGCTGCCGAAATTTTTGTAACAGATTCTTTCTCCCTTCTCATTTTTCAAGATCTATTTTCATATAAAGTATTTCATGTTATTTTTTTTATTATATTGGGGTATGATATCTAAATTTATCATACTGATATTTTATGATCATATGATGAGAGACCCCATTTGATCGCTTCAATTCAGTATTTTGAAGTTTTAAGTGGCGCCGTTAGGCTGCCGAAATTTTAAGTGGTTCTTCACCCTTCTCGTTTTGAAGTTCTACTTTCATGTCAATTCTTTCAAGTTCCTTTTTGTTATGTTGGGGTATGATCTCTATATCTATCATACTGGACTCTTATGTTCATATGATGAGAGACCCCATTTGATCTCTTCAATTCAGTATTTTGTTGAAGCTTAAGTGGCGCCGTTAGGCTGCCGAATTTTTAAGTGGTTCTTCACCATTCTCGTTTTGAAGTTCTACTTTCATGTCAATTCTTTCAAGTTTCTTTCTATTATGTTGGGGTATGATCTCTATATCTATCATACTGGACTCTTATTTTAATATGATGAGAGACCCTATTTGACCTTGTCAATTCAATTTTTTTTAAGTTTAAGTGACGCCGTTAGGCTGCCGAATTCTCACAAGAGAAATCTTTTTTTTCTTCCTTTCATGTTCTTCATTTCATATGGTATATTTTCAAATTTCATTACCATGTTCTTAAATCTATTATATTTTGTCCCTCTACTGTTTGATGGGTCATTTATGAATGTTTGACCCATGTCCCCTCTCTTCTCAATGTTTTCTAAAACCTTGTAACATAGCCGTTATGCTACAAAATTTTCGTCTCAAAATGCCTCTCTCTCTTTTCAAAAAATTGTTTTATGTTATAAAGTGAATACTGAAAGCTCTTATTTCTACAGGGGTATTCACATATATATCAAAATGTTCTATTTTAAATTCTGGGAATTACATACATGAAACCCTCTTTCCCTTTCCGTGGGTTTAAAGTGACGTAAAGATCATGTCTTTAAAGCAGTTTTTAAAACGTTATGATTATGAAATGAAACCCATTTATTTTATGCTATATGGGTTATTTCTAAAATGTTTGATGATGATATATGTGTCTCACATGATAATAAAGGCAAATTTAAGGGTGCGCCCTGATAGCGCTCCAATGCATTGGGTAATGATGTAACCACTAGAGATTACAATTTTCACGATACCTTGGTGAATAACCTTGGTAATTTTCAAATGACACCTTGGGGATGGACCTTGGTGATATGTTCATGATTGTCTATGTTAAATGATGTAGCCACATCTTCAAGTTATGAAAATGTTATTTTTTATTATGATATGCCACATGATTTTTTTTTATCATGCCTTAAAGTTCTTGTTCATGACATAGTTGATGTATCTCAAGTTCACATGTTAAATGTTTCCCTTGTTTCCCTTACTGGGCCTTCTGCTCACCCTTTCTTTTGATGTATGCTCCCAGGTTATGTGATGCCGTAATGAACCTAGGATGAACATGAGGAGAAGCCTTTCAAGTCTTTTAGAAGAATGTTTTATGTTTTCATGTTTTAAGTTCCTGGTTTCCAAGACACTAAACCTTAAAGATCCTCAGTTTTGTATAATGTAATGAAAGTTTATGTGATAAAAAGGCGGGATGCTATAGTTGGTATCAAAGGATGGTTTAGTTATTTGTGGAAATTAGGATATGAAAACTCTAGGAAGAACCCTATAGAAAAGTTTAAATATAGGAAATCTTCCTGGTATTTTGGTGAGTATTGAGTAAGGGGTTACCAAGAAAATACATCCCTGTCTGGATACGAGCAGGTAGAGGTGGCTCTGGCACAGATGTACATAGGGGTAAAACCCGAAAACACCGCTTTGAGCTAGACTCGAATGGGAACTGGTACACGACAACGGGCCTTGCTGCACTCTTGGTTACGACACTCCCGGGGGATATGCTTTGGTAAATTCATAAGCTTGGTATGAACCATTGTTAAAGGAACAAAGATAAAATAAAATGAAGATTCACATAAGAATATATGATCATGGATAACCTAGATGGGAACCTAGGGGATCACAATTTAGGGTATACTTTTCAACTACAAGTTATCCTTATATGCTTTAAGTTTCTTTTCATGATTATTGGATAATTATTTAAGCCCCTAATTATAGTTTCTTTTCTTAGTTAATTGCGGGAAATGGAAGAAAATGTCTCAACAATCAATGTGATAGGAAATTCTACGATTTCCGTATTAATATGACAGAGATGATTAGGGGATTAAAATATGATTTTTATTTTGGAAGACATTCACTATTTTGGGGACCCTATATGATCGAGGTAAATAGATTACAACGGTATTTTCATTGAGGAGTAAGGTTGACTTATATTTTAAGAATCGATGAATTTAAGGTGGATTTATAGTAATTTAGGTTAATTTTGGGAATGATTAACCTATCTTGGGTTAAATATGTTTAGATTAGATACTTTTGTTATAAGATGTTAGGAGTGGTTGATGTTGTTTGGAGATGAACAATGAAGTTTATTTTGGAAGACTATGTTATCAAATCCTTCTTGTATTTGGGTTTCAATCTTAGTTTGGTTTATTTTGAGGAATTTTAAGGACCCTTATTTATGGAATGGACTATGATGAACTTTGGGTAGTACCATGGAACTTTGAAGATTTAAAATTAGTTTCCATTCCTATGGGATTCTTTCTTTTTGAAGAGTTGTTTTACCTTACCCTTTCGGTTTTTGGGATAATGTTTAAAGATAAAAGAAATAGATAGTTAATCTTTTGTGGATTATGTGATTCTCTAGAAGATGATTCTTGTGTTTTGATGAGACCAAGTAGTTTTGAATGCTCATAGTTTAGAGAAAATATTAGTTTTGGGTAGAAACTTATTAAAGGATGAAACTCTACATGAAGGTAGATATATTTCCTTATGTTTTTGTTCTATGTTGTAAATGAATTCCTCAAAGTTATGAAAATGAACGTAAAAAAAAACATTTTTGGTTTACGTTTACTACTAGGTAATCAAAGACCTCTTTCACACATCATAATTTTGGGATTTTCTGGTGGTTAACTTCCTCCTAATCATGTTTTCTATCACTCTCCTTTAGAACGTGACCCTTTGTTTTCTCCTCCATGTCCATGTTTTCTACATGGAATCCTAGTATGAGTAAACTCGGGTGGCCTTTGTACTTCCTTTTCTTTCTTTTAAAGTAATGGTGTTACTGACTCTTTTTCCGATGTGGGACTTTCAATGAAATTTCAAAACCCAATTTTAAAAATTGTGAGGACGCAATTTCTTAAGGGGGGAAGATTGTAACGGCCCGAAATTTTGAATAAATCTTGTTTCCTAATTTCATGTGTTATTTTATTTTATTTTTATACTCAACAAAAATGTTTTATGTGATAAACATGATTATAATTAAAATGAGACCAGTGGGTTTTGACTGTTATATGACCATCAGTCAATATGACCGCTGTGAACAAAATGTTTTGATTATTGTCTCTAAATATAAGTAATCTTGGTTAATTATTATAGAAAGAAGATTTGATGGCGTCACCTAGTAGTCTTGGACCGATCAAAGCCCATCTAACATAGCTTGGGAAGGAGGTAGCACCATTGGGCTTTGCTCTGGACCAAATCCAAGCCGAACTTCATCATGTGAAGCTAGAATGGAATCGCCTTCGCGAGAAGTTCAAACTGATAGAAATTACTACTCGGGCAATGTTGACTGAGCCGCCCCAAGATTCTATCACCCTAGCACACCTTACTCTTAGGTCCTATGCTGGTATTATAAGGGGCTATGTAATGAGACCGTAACTACCTTGTGTAATTCTTGTTTAAATAAAAATTGGGATTTCTTCTTATGATGAAGTTTATGAATTTTCAAATGACCGGATAAAAATAGTATGCATATTTTTGATGAATTCTCAAAAGGATATTTTAAAAAAATGTTTATGTAAACCTTAAATAATTTAAAATGTGTAATGATTTTCAAAAAATGGTCTTCTACAATTATGTCCAGTACGAAATTTAGAGTCTAATAAGATCAACTTGATTTTTGATGAATAGTAAATTATGAATAGTGATTTTACGCTTAGGATTAGTAATATGACCAAATGGATTAGTAATCTCACTTAAAGAAAGTTTTAAAATAATCTAGGCACATTGATTAAGTAATGTGATTCAATAAAATGGTTAAATAACGGTTTCATAAATTATTATTCAAGTATTAGTTTTTTCGGGTGAATAGTGTTTTTTAATTAAAAATTAAATTAAAAATATTTAGAAAATTATTTTTATAAAATTGATTTTATTTTTGAACTCAGAGCACCGATATTATGTTATGGAAATTTTTGGGGTTTTTTCTAAAAATAATGAATTTTCGGTGAATAGTGTATTTATTTAAAAAATAAATTAAAAATACTTAGAAAATTATTTTTATAAAATGGAGTTCATTTTTGAAATCAGAGCATTGATATTTGGTTAAGGTGAAATTTTGGGATTTTTCTGAGAAAGTTGAATTTTCAGTGAATAGTAAAAATACAGTTTTAGGATTTCGGTATGTTTAATGACATCATAACTGTGTCATGATGATGTCATGGGATCTTTTAAGGGTTGGCCGGCCAAGGGTGATGAATTATTGTTTTGGGGGACCCATGTGGCCTAACTCCATGATAAATTCCAAGGGAGAGCACATGGGTTTGAGAAAAGCACATGTGAGGTGTCCCTTGGCCATTAATGCCTTGTCCCCTCACTTTCCCTATAAATACCAACCCATACTCTCATCTATTTCGACTCCTCACTCTTCCCCAACGAATTTATGGTCTCATTACCTCCCAAGGAGTCCTCCCAAGGTTCCCCCAAGCCCTCAAGGTCCCAACCTTTGAGGTTTAAGAGTTACATTTTAAGGTAAGGGATCTGACCTGTCTCTTTCATTTCAAGTAATCTCTTTTATGTCATTCCATTTATGCTCCATGTTCTTATGTTGGAGGATGTTCTTATATACTCCTCTTACTGCCCTTTTCATGTTCATATAATGAGAGATCCCCTCTTACTCTCATTATTTCGTTTTATGAAGTTTTAAGTGGCGCCGTTAGGCTGCCAAAATTTTTGTAACAGATTCTTTCTCCCTTCTCATTTTTCAAGATCTATTTTCATATAAAGTATTTCATGTTCTTTTTTTTATTATGTTGGGGTATGATCTCTAAATTTATCATACTGATCTTTTATGATCATATGATGAGAGACCCCATTTGATCGCTTCAATTCAGTATTTTGAAGTTTTAAGTGGCGCCGTTAGGCTGCCGAAATTTTAAGTGGTTCTTCACCCTTCTCGTTTTGAAGTTCTACTTTCATGTCAATTCTTTCAAGTTCCTTTTTGTTATGTTGGGGTATGATCTCTATATCTATCATACTGGACTCTTATGTTCATATGATGAGAGACCCCATTTGATCTCTTCAATTCAGTATTTTGTTGAAGTTTAAGTGGCGCCGTTAGGCTGCCGAATTTTTAAGTGGTTCTTCACCATTCTCGTTTTGAAGTTCTACTTTCATGTCAATTATTTCAAGTTTCTTTCTATTATGTTGGGGTATGATCTCTATATCTATCATACTGGACTCTTATTTTCATATGATGAGAGACCCTATTTGACCTTGTCAATTCAATTTTGTTGAAGTTTAAGTGACGCCGTTAGGCTGCCGAATTCTCACAAGAGAAATCTTTTTTTTCTTCCTTTCATGTTCTTCATTTCATATGGTATATTTTCAAATTTCATTACCATGTTCTTAAATCTCTTATATTTTGTCCCTCTACTGTTTGATGAGTCATTTATGAATGTTTGACCCATGTCCCCTCTCTTCTCAATGTTTTCTAAAACCTTGTAACATAGCCGTTATGCTACAGAATTTTCGTCTCAAAATGCCTCTCTCTCTTTTCAAAAAATTATTTTATGTTATAAAGTGAATACTCAAAGCTCTTATTTCTACAGGGTTATTCACATATATATCAAAATGTTCTATTTTAAATTCTGGGAATTACATACATGAAACCCTCTTTCCCTTTCCGTGGGTTTAAAGTGACGTAAAGATCATGTCTTTAAAGAAGTTTTTAAAACGTTATGATTATGAAATGAAACCCATTTATTTTATGCTATATGGGTTATTTTTGAAATGTTTGATGATGATATATGTGGCTCACATGATAATAAAGGCAAATTTAAGGGTGCGCTCTGATAGCGCTCCAATTCATTGGGTAATGATGTAACCACTAGAGATTACAATTTTCACGATACGTTGGTGAATAACCTTGGTAATTTTCAAATGACACCTTGGGGATGGACCTTGGTGATATGTTCATGATTGTCTATGTTAAATGATTTAGCCACATCTTCAAGTTATGAAAATGTTATTTTTTATTATGATATGCCACATGATTTTTTTTATCATGCCTTAAAGTTCTTGTTCATGACATAGTTGATGTATCTCAAGTTCACATGTTAAATGTTTCCCTTGTTTCCCTTACTGGGCCTTCTGCTCACCCTTTATTTTGATGTATGCTCCCAGGTTATGTGATGCCGTAATGAACCTAGGATGAACATGAGGAGAAGCCTTTCAAGTCTTTTAGAAGAATGTTTTATGTTTTCATGTTTTAAGTTCCTGATTTCCAAGACACTAAACCTTAAAGATCCTCAGTTTTGTATAATGTAATGAAAGTTTATGTGATAAAAAGGCGGGATGCTATAGTTGGTATCAAAGGATGGTTTAGTTATTTGTGGAAATTAGGATATGAAAACTCTAGGAAGAACCCTATAGAAAAGTTTAAATATAGGAAATCTTCCTGGTATTTTGGTGAGTATTGAGTAAGGGGTTGCCAAGAAAATACATCCCTGTCTGGATACGAGCAGGTAGAGGTGGCTCTGGCACAGATGTACATAGGGGTAAAACCCGAAAACACCGCTTTGAGATAGACTCGAACGGGAACTGGTACACGACAACGGGCCTTGCTGCACTCTTGGTTACGACACTCCCGGGGGATATGCTTTGGTAAATTCATAAGCTTGGTATGAACCATTGTTAAAGGAACAAAGATAAAATAAAATGAAGATTCACATAAGAATATATGATCATGGATAACCTAGATGGGAACCTAGGGGATCACAAGTTAGGGTATACTTTTCAACTACAAGTTATCCTTATATGCTTTAAGTTTCTTTTCATGACTATTGGCTAAGTATTTAAGCCCCTAATTATAGTTTCTTTTCTTAGTTAATGGCGGGAAATGGAAGAACATGTCTCAACAACCAATGTGATAGGAAATTCTACGATTTCCGTATTAATATGACAGAGATGATTAGGGGATTAAAATATGATTTTTATTTTGGAAGACATTCACTATTTTGGGGACCCTATATGATCGAGGTAAATAGATTACAACGGTATTTTCTTTGAGGAGTAAGGTTGACTTATATTTGAAGAATCGATGAATTTAAGGTGGATTTATAGTAATTTAGGTTAATTTTGGGAATGATTAACCTATCTTGGGTTAAATATGTTTAGATTAGATACTTTTGTTATAAGATGTTAGGAGTGGTTGATGTTGTTTGGAGATGAACAATGAAGTTTGTTTTGGAAGACTATGTTATCAAATCCTTCTTGTATTTGGGTTTCAATCTTAGTTTGGTTTATTTTGAGGAATTTTAAGGACCGTTATTTATGGAATGGACTATGATGAACTTTGGGTAGTACCATGGAACTTTGAAGATTTAAAATTAGTTTCCATTCCTATGGGATTCTTTCTTTTTGAAGAGTTGTTTTACCTTACCCTTTGGGTTTTTGGGATAATTTTTATAGATAAAAGAAATAGATAGTTAATCTTTTGTGGATTATGTGATTCTCTAGAAGATGATTCTTGTGTTTTGATGAGACCAAGTAGTTTTGAATGCTCATAGTTTAGAGAAAATATTAGTTTTGGGTAGAAACTTATTAAAGGATGAAACTCTACATGAAGGTAGATATATTTCTTTATGTTTTTGTTCTATGTTGTAAATGAATTCCTCAAAGTTATGAAAATGAACGTAAAACAAAAACGTTTTTGGTTTACGTTTACTACTAGGTAATCAAAGACCTCTTGCACACATCATAATTTTGGGATTTTCTGGTGGTTAACTTCCTCCTAATCATGTTTTCTATCACTCTCCTTTAGAACGTGACCCTTTGTTTTCTCCTCCATGTCCATGTTTTCTACATGGAATCCTAGTATGAGTAAACTCGGGTGGCCTTTGTACTTCCTTTTCTTTCTTTTAAAGTAATGGTGTTACTGACTCTTTTTCCGATGTGGGACTTTCAATGAAATTTCAAAACCCAATTTTAAAAATTGCGAGGACGCAATTTCTTAAGGGGGGAAGATTGTAACGGCCCGAAATTTTGAATAAATCTTGTTTCCTAATTTCATGTGTTATTTTATTTTATTTTTATACTCAACAAAAATGTTTTATGTGATAAACATGATTATAATTAAAATGAGACCAGTGGGTTTTGACTGTTATATGACCATCGGTCAATATGACCGCTGTGAACAAAATGTTTTGATTATTGTCTCTAAATATAAGTAATCTTGGTTAATTATTATAGAAAGAAGATTTGATGGCATCACCTAGTAGTCTTGGACCGATAAAAGCCCATCTAACAGAGCTTGGGAAGGAGGTAGCACCATTGGGCTTTGCTCTGGACCAAATCCAAGCCGAACTTCATCATGTGAAGCTAGAATGGAATCGCCTTCGCGAGAAGTTCAAACTGATAGAAATTACTACTCGGGCAATGTTGACTGAGCTGCCCCAAGATTCTATCACCCTAGCACACCTTACTCTTAGGTCCTATGCTGGTATTATAAGGGGCTATGTAATGAGACCGTAACTGCCTTGTGTAATTCTTGTTTAAATAAAAATTGGGATTTCTTCTTATGATGAAGTTTATGAATTTTCAAATGACCGGATAAAAATAGTATGCATATTTTTGATGAATTCTCAAAAGGATATTTTAAAAAAATGTTTATGTAAACCTTAAATAATTTAAAATGTGTAATTATTTTCAAAAAATGGTCTTCTACAATTATGTCCAGTACAAAATTTAGAGTCTAATAAGATCAAATTGATTTTTGATGAATAGTAAATTGTGAATAGTGATTTTACCCTTAGGATTAGTAATATGACCAAATGGATTAGTAATCTCACTTAAAGAAAGTTTTAAAATAATCTAGGCACATTGATTAAGTAATGTGATTCAATAAAATGGTTAAATAACGGTTTCATAAATTATTATTCAAGTATTAGTTTTTTCGGGTGAATAGTGTTTTTTAATTAAAAATTAAATTAAAAATATTTAGAAAATTATTTTTATAAAATGGATTTCATTTTTGAACTCAGAGCACCGATATTATGTTATGGAAATTTTTGGGGTTTTTTCTAAAAATAATGAATTTTCGGTGAATAGTGTATTTATTTAAAAAATAAATTAAAAATACTTAGAAAATTATTTTTATAAAATGGAGTTCATTTTTGAAATCAGAGCATTGATATTTGGTTAAGGTTAAATTTTGGGATTTTTCTGAGAAAGTTGAATTTTCAATGAATAGTAAAAATACAGTTTTAGGATTTCGGTATGTTTAATGACATCATAACTGTGTCATGATGATGTCATGGGATCTTTTAAGGGTTGGCCGGCCAAAGGTGATGAATTATTGTTTTGGGGGCCCCATGTGGCCTAACTCCATGATAAATTCCAAGGGAGAGCACATGGGTTTGAGAAAAGCACATGTGAGGTGTCCCTTGGCCATTAATGCCTTGTCCCCTCACTTTCCCTATAAATACCAACCCATACTCTCATCTATTTCGACTCCTCACTCTTCCCCAACGAATTTATGGTCTCATTACCTCACAAGGAGTCCTCCCAAGGTTCCCCCAAGCCCTCAAGGTCCCAACCTTTGAGGTTTAAGAGTTACATTTTAAGGTAAGGGATCTGACCTGTCTCTTTCATTTCAAGTAATCTCTTTTATGTCATTCCTTTTATGCTCCATGTTATTATGTTGGAGGATGTTCTTATATACTCCTCTTACTGCCCTTTTCATGTTCATATAATGATAGATCCCCTCTTACTCTCATTATTTCGTTTTATGAAGTTTTAAGTGGCGCCGTTAGGCTGCCGAAATTTTTGTAACGGATTCTTTCTCCCTTCTCATTTTTGAAGACCTATTTTCATATAAAGTATTTCATGTTCTTTTTTTTATTATGTTGGGGTATGATCTCTAAATTTATCATACTGATATTTTATGATCATATGATGAGAGACCCCATTTGATCGCTTCAATTCAGTATTTTGAAGTTTTAAGTGGCGCCGTTAGGCTGCCGAAATTTTAAGTGGTTCTTCACCCTTCTCGTTTTGAAGTTCTACTTTCATGTCAATTCTTTCAAGTTCCTTTTTGTTATGTTGGGGTATGATCTCTATATCTATCATACTGGACTCTTATGTTCATATGATGAGAGACCCCATTTTATCTCTTCAATTCAGTATTTTGTTGAAGTTTAAGTGGCGCCGTTAGGCTGCCGAATTTTTAAGTGGTTCTTCACCATTCTCATTTTGAAGTTCTACTTTCATGTCAATTCTTTCAAGTTTCTTTCTATTATGTTGGGGTATGATCTCTATATCTATCATACTGGACTCTTATTTTCATATGATGAGAGACCCTATTTGACCTTGTCAATTCAATTTTGTTGAAGTTTAAGTGACGCCGTTAGGCTGCCGAATTCTCACAAGAGAAATCTTTTTTTTCTTCCTTTCGTGTTCTTCATTTCATATGGTATATTTTCAAATTTCATTACCATGTTCTTAAATCTCTTATATTTTGTCCCTATACTGTTTTATGGGTAATTTATGAATGTTTGACCCATGTCCTCTCTCTTCTCAATGTTTTCTAAAACCTTGTAACATAGTCGTTATGCTACAGAATTTTCGTCTCAAAATGCCTCTCTCTCTTTTCAAAAAATTATTTTATGTTATAAAGTGAATACTCAAAGCTCTTATTTCTACAGGGGTATTCACATATATATCAAAATGTTCTATTTTAAATTCTGGGAATTACATACATGAAACCCTCTTTCCCTTTCCGTGGGTTTAAAGTGACGTAAAGATCATGTCTTTAAAGCAGTTTTTAAAACGTTCTGATTATGAAATGAAACCCATTTATTTTATGCTATATGGGTTATTTTTGAAATTTTTGATGATGATATATGTGGCTCACATGATAATAAAGGAAAATTTAAGGGTGCGCCCTGATAGCGCTCCAATGCATTGGGTAATGATGTAACCACTAGAGATTACAATTTTCACGATACCTTGGTGAATAACCTTGGTAATTTTCAAATGACACCTTGGGGATGGACCTTGGTGATATGTTCATGATTGTCTATGTTAAATGATGTAGCCACATCTTCAAGTTATGAAAATGTTATTTTTTATTATGATATGCCACATGATTTTTTTTATCATGCCTTAAAGTTCTTGTTCATGACATAGTTGATGTATCTCAAGTTCACATGTTAAATGTTTCCCTTGTTTCCCTTACTGGGCCTTCTGCTCACCCTTTCTTTTGATGTATGCTCCCAGGTTATGTGATGCCGTAATGAACCTAGGATGAACATGAGGAGAATCCTTTCAAGTCTTTTAGAAGAATGTTTTATGTTTTCATGTTTTAAGTTCCTGGTTTCCAAGACACTAAACCTTAAAGATCCTCAGTTTTGTATAATGTAATGAAAGTTTATGTGATAAAAAGGCGGGATGCTATACTTCCCACTTGGGCCCTAACTTGGGTGGTTTCCTTCCGGGGATCATTGGTGCCCTGAGAGCTAATACCAAATCACCTTGCAGGAAAGAGCGGAGGTGAACCTTCTTGTTAAAATCTCGAGCCATCATTCTCAGATGCCTTTCTAGGTTGTACAGAGCATGGAGCATATTCTCATCTAGTGATTCCAATTTAGCTAGATGTATTTCATCCACTTCATATGGCGCTTGTTGGTCATAGACCGTTGTGCGCAATGAGGGAAATTAAATCTCGATGGGCAGGACAAACTCCATTCCGTACACCAGGGACTATGGGGTCACCTGGGTGGAATTACGGGTCATCATCCGATATGCCCAAAGGGAATTGGGGAGCTTTTCCAGCCAACTCTTATTATTCTGACCAACCATTTTCTGCAGAATGTTAGAGAGGGTTTTATTTAATGCCTCAATCTGTCCATTTGCTTGTGCGTGATAGCGGGAGGTATGGTTGGAGAAAATTTTGTACTTGGCGTACAATTTCTTTAGCTAGACTGCTCGGAATTTGGTGCCGTTATCGGTGAGGATAATGTGAGGAACCCCAAATCGATAGATGATATTGGAACTCACGAAGTTGATGATAGAATGGTTTTTGACTTCCTTAAGTGGAATTGCCTCTACCCACTTGGAAAATAAATTTGTAGCGGTCATAATGAATCGGCATTGGAGAGATGTTGTCGGTGGGTATGGCCCCATGACATCTAAACCCCAGACTGCAAAGGGCCAAGAGTACTTAGTAGTATGGAGAGGCTCTGGTGGCCGATGCACAAAGTTAGAATGAACTTGGAACGCATGGCATCTCTTAAAAAACTAGATGCAGTCATGGATCATAGAGGGCCAGATGTGCCCCAGTCTCCGGATCTAATGGGACAATTTTGGCCCGGCCTGATTAGCACCACAGGAACCGGCATGAACCACTTGCATGACCTGTGGAATCTCAACTCCTTGAAGGTAACAGAGGAGAACGCCATAAAATCCACATTTATAGAGGATCTTCTGGAAGCTGGGACCACTCTGGAGAGTAAAATACAGCGCGCTGCGTCAGATTCACTCACGCTCGGCCCAGTCTGACGGGAGATTACCGTATTGGAGGTATTCGACCAAGGGTGTCCTCCAATCGACAATTACTTCGATCACTGAATCCGAAATACCCGGGGGCCCTGACGTAGATGCATCGGTTATAAGATGGTTTACCTGTGGGCCATCATCACCCTCTCGGGCGACGGGAGCAATGAATCTCTGGTGTGCCACATGGATAATCAGATCATCATGTTCGGGCTCTGCAAGTGACGTGACCAGGCTTTCCAAATCATCTGCTTGACCATTCTTTGACCGAGGGACATAGATAACCTCTGGACAAGAAGGGAACCAGGCCATTAGTTGGAGAGTGCATTCTAACAACGGCACAAGATCTGGATTCCTAACAACATAGTCGCCATTGACCTATTTGATAACTAGCTCAGAATCCCCTTTCATATGAAAATTGGGCACGTCGATCTCAAGGGCCAGCTCGAGACCAGTGATGGGGGTTTGATACTCTGCCTCGTTGTTGGTGCAGCCTTCTGACAACAAGAATGAGTAAGGCAAGACGTCTTGCATCAGAGTAATAAAGACGATGCCCAGACCTACTCTGTTGAGCCTAGGATCATCGAGTATCCTATCGGTGGGGCTCCGGGAGGCACCATTGTTGACTCTCCTTTTCATAACATTGTCTAAAAGAATGGAAAGGGAAATGACTTAGCACAAAGTGATTCATCCTTTGAAGAAAACATCAAAAATCGACAAAGGAATGAAAAAGGAGTCAAAAGACCTAGGGTCGCGCAAGTTCCCTTACTGTAGCGCAAGTATACTTGTGCGCCGCCTAATGGCCGCGCAAGTGACTTGCGCGCCCTAAGTGATAACTGTCCGGGGTCTTCTCCATCCCATAAATACCACTAGTGGGCCCCCCATTTCGGGAGGAATTTTTTCAGAATTCAGATATAGATCTCTGAACGCCCAAGTCTCTTCTTCAGGTCTTCCGAACACTTCTAAGGTAATTATTTACCTAGAATGGAAGGTCTAAACAAGAGGAGTAAGTTCTAAGTGTTAGAATTCACTAACACTTGCGCACCTAAGTGTTTTACCCTAAAGGGAAATGGACACACTTGCATGCCGCCCTACTTCTTCACCATAACTTGCGCGCCATCTTCTGGAAATCCTCTAGGGATAATTCTAAAGGCTTTGATCAAGGATCACCCAAATATTACTCTAAGGGCTGAAAATCGTGCCATGTACCCATATGTCACGTAGGTATACTTGTGCGACTAGGACTTGCGCGCCCACATAGTACCTGCGCACCCACCAGGACTTGCGCGCCCCTATCTTTTTGGGTGCCTTTCCTGCCCATTTCACTCTTCTTATGTCATTCCACCTATCCTATTCAAGATTCAGTTTTCAAGACACTCTTCAAAACCATTTACGGCATGATTTCTTGATTTGACTTCCTTATCTGAAAGGAAATCCATGGAACATATCTCAAAACCTAGTGATTTACACATCTTTATGTCACTAAAGATTGAGATTTCATTCATTCAACCTCATACTTTAAGATGAGAGAACCCCTTAAGCATGGGCCTCATTTTCAGGAGTAAGTCCCAGTCATAATTCCCATTAATTTTGGGCATCCTCCTTAGGAGTAAGCCCCAAGTCCTTCCAAATATGGGCATTCTTTTCAGGAGTAAGCCCAAGTCCCCTAATTTGGGCGTCCTTTTCAGGAGTAAGCCCCAATCTTAAAATTCTCAAATATGGGCATCCTCCTTAGGAGTAAGCCCCAACCATAATTATCTTAACCGGAGCTTCCTTTTCAAGAGTAAGCCCCAGTCTCAAATATGGGCATCCTATTTAGGAGTAAGCCCCAAGTCCCTTAATTTTTAATGTCCCTTAACCTGGGACTTCTTCTCAAGAGTAATCCCCAGCCTTAATCTCTCTTAACCAGTCTTAATTTCCTTTTGATCTGGGCTTCCTTCTCAGGAGTAAAACCCAATCATAAGTCCCCTCCTAACTTGGGAATCTTTCTTAGGAGTAATCCCCAAGATTAGAGTATCCAAATCTCTATGAAGCACATATACCTTTATGGACCATGTTCCTAGATTTCTTCTCTGAAGTAAATCTTAATACTCATCTATTTGGGCAGTCATACACACATAAGCCCCACATCATTGCATCTTTCATGGCACAATTGTTTGGTTTCACCAATACCTCTTGTTTCTCACATCGAGCATGACTCACATGAGCTTAGAGTGTAAAAGTAATCATGAAATCTTTTGTTTGAGCCATCAATCATGCATAAACCTCATACTCCTTTACTTGAACTATGTGGGTTTTGATTCCTTTTCTAAAACAAAGGATACATAGGCAGCCAATCTGCGGGTATGATCCCAACTTTGAAATAATTCATGTCCTTTTGAATGAAAATAAACTTCAAGTGCCCCACTGAGTGGCTTTAAAACCAGTATGGTCATCATAATGACCAAGATACTTTTAGGTATCAAAGGATACCATTGAATAAGAATCTCTAACAAATACAGATGATTCTCTATCAATAAAGAACCTAGAATACATATAAAATATTCTCTAAATTTCCTACATATCAATCATTGATTGTCAGATCTAAAGGAAATCTCATTTTTTTACTTGGTAATGTAATAAGGATTCACGAACATAACTTAAATCTATAAAGAGAGTCTCAGAGTAGACAATAATTCCCCTCAAAAAGGTGTGATGAGTCCGACCTCCCATCCTCTCGACCAATAAAAATTACTAAGCCTCATCAGTCCACAACTAATGAGTGCCTACCTTTGGAAAGTAGGCTCAAATGGATATGGAATCATTGGATGTTTCTGGTTCTACAAAAAAACCCATTAGAAACCTCTTGGAATGTTTAAATCTTAAATCAATGAGATCATACCCCATTCCAGAGGGAAACAAAAAATGGTGAACCCGATGTGAATCCTTAACCAAGTTAAAATGATGTTTTACTTATTTGTTAGGCCCCTATTTAAAACTCAATGAGAGGGAAAAAAACAATCATTGACATATGTGCTTATCCAAAAGATGTAGTGGCTGAATTTATCTTGATTACGTATGTTATATCAAACATGCACTCTTTTCCAAGATCTTATACATTTCCAAAATGGATTCTCTTAAGTTCACACCCGTGAATACGTCTCCTGTGAAAACCTCTGTTGCGAATGCCACTGCTACTACTCCTGCTGGATCATCGCCCGTTCTGAGGACGACATCACCTACTCAGTGTCTTCAATGCTATCAAATGCACTGGTTAAGGAGTACCGTCAACACGGTACCATCCCAACTCTGGAGGCTTCCTGACAATCCCTCCAAGTGAACAATTCACCCTAGTCGTCCGGACAACGACGAACAGTGATCAAGAAGCAGGCGGTGTTAACCACCGTCTCCAACCGTTTCGGGTCGTTATCCCCAGAACGCAATCACAATTCGCTCCATTATTCTAGGGAGGTGAATGAGCAGCTCCCTCAGGGCCTTAATTCAAGCATACATGAGTTCTTACCAAGGTCTCCTATCAACAATCGCCGCCAGACTCGTGAACCAGTGCACCCTCAACATGATGAGGGTGTCGACTCCAGACGTTCGGCTTAGGTTCCTCGAACCCGATCAGGCAAGACGAATCACCATAGGCGAAATCCGGTTAACAGTGAGCATGTTCTCATCTCTTCCATCTCCGGAGAAGTCCACCAACCTAACTTGGTTGCAAGCAACGAGCGGGCACACACAGCTTCCTGTTTTAATTCCACTGTCCAGCAGAATCGTCTAGCAGCATCATGCCAATCCTACCAGGATATTCCAGTGGAGTATTATAGGCAGGAACATATACCTGTTTATACATCATCAGCTAGTCATCAGGCTCATCTGACTACATATGATGGAGCTCGTCAACCACATTTGGAAAATTACAATCAGCAGGCACATACACCTGCTAGTATTGATCAAGCCTACCAATAGTCTCGCTTGGTACCACACAGAGAAGTTAGTCGGAAAGATCCAGTGACAAACAGGAGGTAGACTCAACTTTCTTCCCCCACACTTGAGTACTGTCAGGATTCACTAATAGGAAAAGGAGGACAGGATCAGGCACATACACCTACTCCAAGAACAGAATGGACGTATATCCCCGTTCCAGCAGTTAAAGTCACCAAGAATATTCTATCAATGGTGAAAGAGCAGAAGAAAATCCCTACTCATATTCTGGATGCTTGCCAGGATATTATAATAGCTTCAACAACATCTCAGGGAAAGACGCATAAATCTATCCCTACCAGTGGAGTGACACATCAACAGTTCACTCCAGAACAGACACACACATCTGTTTTAGTCCAAGAGGGTTGTGGGGCATACTCCCCCATATCTTACAGATAACCAAGTCAGGCACATACACCTGATTTGAGTAGATATCATCAGCCTAACCTGGCCATCTCTCCTGATCATGCACATACACCTGCTTAGAGCAGCCACTTTCATCAACAAGTAGTTTCCAAGGTGAGTAAGAAGGCGTCTAAAAAGAAGACCTTCCCAGCACAGTTAAGAGATCAAGAGCCAATATGTAATAAGGCCTTTCTCGATGCTGGAGTTCTTGAAGCCCTCAGACAGTTATTTGTTGGAATCCAAGATTCTACTCCCTCATTCCCCAATAGTGGGAACATTAATTCTGAAGGTCTTCAACATACACTTCCTCATGAAGGCTTGCTTCATGACAATTCGGTCGATCTAGAAGTTTCATCTTCTGATGAGAGCCACAGGAACTCTCTGTGTGGTCAGAAGACAAAGGAGCAAGAGATCTCATTTTTTGCTATAACCCACCATGGTGGTCCTCCCCATGATTATGAATTTTTCTACGAAAGTCCTCTCCACAGTAGTGATGCACATTGCCCGAAAAATGCCCTAGTGGACAATGTAGTGACGAGAAATCCCTCTTATATTGAGGCACTTGCAAATGCAAAACCAGTCATGTATGATGCTTCATTGTTAGTAGGTGAAATAATTTCTCAATTGGAAGATATACCAGGGTGTAGGTCATTCTATGAACCTCCCCTAAATCATGCATATTCTAGTTTGATTAGTGATTTCTCTACCAATATTTTTGAATCCGATGAAGCAACAAGGAAGAACCAGCTCTGGTCAAATCAGGTAGAAGAATCTTCATTGAATTATAAAGAGTAAATGATGAACATGAGAAAACAACTGGCGAAAGGTGAAGTGCCAGCCATGTTTTGGCCTCTGGATGGCTCTTAGTATGACATTCCATAGATGTTGATGGAAGATGGAATTCATGATATTCATCTCAACATATAGAAAACTCTTTGTCAGTTGAAAAATAAAGTATTATCTTATGATGAATATGAAAATCATGTTAAGATAATAGAAGGGTTACAACGTCATATTGATTTGGCATCTCTATTAGTCTCTTGATATCCGAAGGCTGAAAAGCAGCAGAGAGCCCTTCAGCGTTCATTCCTTGGCACACTAAGAAGATTGCACCAGTTAATTGTCAATTCCCCATCTGGTATTCATGTCAGAGGATGGGTTGTTCATGGAGCACTACATTTCACTATGCTCTCCAATCAGCAAAGCCCGCCGAAAATGGTCTCATTAAATGTTATTGCCCATGGCTGGCCACAGTCAATGGGTTTTGTTTGTAATCAAAAGCTTTCCCAAGAACATGCCTCAACTAGTTCTTCTTAAAATTAAGAATACAGAGAACAAGTTGTTGAATTACTCCTACATCAAGAAAATGAGAATATTGAACAAGACTCTCGTATGGAGCAAGCACATCATCAAGTGACAGAAGTTTCGGAAATCATCCAACGGTCTTTCTAGACGGGAGATAAAAGTGGATGTCGATTGATGCATCTAGCTAATTTCTGGACTAAGGTCTGCAAGATCAGGAGAGATTTTAAAAAAGCCTCAGACATAGCATGTCAAGAGCCACCCCAACTCGCCAGACTGGGGACTCTTTTAAACCAACCCTCAGATTCAACAAATAGGATTCGAGGAGTTGAGAAAAGACAGTAGGAACAGCCCCAGTCCACCGGACTGGGGACTTTTTCAAATCATCAACCCCCTCCTCAGAGAAATTCGGTCTTTTATCGATTGGGGAAGAAGCCTCAAGAGGAACGAAGAGCTAAATTATCAGGAGATTCTCTCCAAATTACGGTTCTCCAAGATGTTCCTGAGGTATCAAACCAACAAAATGAAATGTCTCGTCAGGGGCATGGCAGAAGACAATATCACAGAAATGCTTATGGAAGGGATTCGATGCATTATGAATCAATTAATGTCATCAATTCCATTTTTGCTGATCCACCAGATGAGGCTCACTCAGAGGGATCAGATTATAGCATCTCGTCTTTTTATAACATAACTTTTCATTCCATTACACGGAACTGAGGATCTTTAAGGTTTAGTGTCTTGGAAACAAGGAACATAAAACATGAAACAAAAAAAAACATTCTTCTTAAACACTTGAAAGGCTTCTCCTCATGTTCACCCTAGGCTCATTACTGCATCTCATAACCTGGGGACATACATCAAAAGGAAGGGTGAGCATAAGGCCCAGCAAGGGAAACAAGTGAAACATTTTACATATGAACTTGAGATACATCAATAAAGACATGAAAAGAACTTTAATGCATGAAAATGAAATCATGAGGCATATCATAATAAAAATAAAACTTTTTCATAACATGAAGATGTGGCTGCAACATTTAATATTGACAATCGTTTCGTTTCACCAAGGTCCATCCCCAAGGTGTCGTTAAAAATTACCAAGGTTATTCACCAAGGCATCGTTAAAATTGTAATCTCTAGTGGTTACATCATTACCCAATGCATTGGAGCGCTATCAGGGCGCACCCTTAAATTTGCCTTTATTATCATGTGAGCCACATATATCATCATCAAACATTTCATAAATAACCCACATAGCATAAAATAAATGGGTTTCATTTCATAATCATAACGTTTTAAAAACTTCTTTAAAGACATGATCTTTACGTCACTTTAAACCCACGGAAAGGGAAAGCGGGTCTCATGTATGTAAATCCCAGAATTTAAAATGGAACATTTTGATATATATGTGAATACCCTTGTATAAATAAGAGCTTTGAGTATTCACTTTATAACATAAAATAATTTTTCAGAAAAGAGAGAGGCATTTTGAGGGGAAAATTCTGCAGCATAACGGCTAAGTTTCGGGGTTTTAGAAAACATTGAAATGAGAGGGGACATGGGTCACCCACTCATAAATGATCCATAAAACATTAGGGTGAAGGAATAATAAGGAAATATGGACATGGTAATGAAATTTTAGGGACATACCATTTGAAATGAAAAACATGGAAGAAAAAAAAGTTTAGATTTCTCTTATGAAAATTCGGCAGCCTTACGGCATCACTTAACTTCAAAAGAAAATGATTTGACAAGATCAAATAGGGTCCCTCATCATATGATAATAAGAGATCAGTATGATGGATATATAGATAATTCCCCAACATAACAAAAAGGAACTTGAAAGAATTGACATGAAAGTAGAACTTCAAAACGAGAAGGGTGAAGAACCACTTAAAAATTCGGCAGCCTAACGGCGCCACTTAAAACTTCAAACTACTGAATTGAAGCGATCAAATGGGGTCTCTCATCATATGAACATAAGAGTCCAGTATGATAAATTTAGAGATCATACCCCAACATAATAAAAAGGAACATGAAAGACTTGAATGAAAATAGAACTTGAAAACGAGGAAGGTGAAAGAATCCCTTAAAAATTCGGCAGCCTAACGGCGCCACTTAAACATTCTTAAAACGAATTGATGAGAGAAAGGGGGGTCTCTCATCATATGAACATGAAATAGGCAGTAGGATGAATATAAAATAACATCCTCCAACATAAGAACATGGAGTATAAAAGAAATGACATAAAAGAGATTACTTGAAAAGAAAGAGAGAGGTCGGATCCCTTACCTTAAAATGTAACTCTTAAACCTCAAAGGTTGGGACCTTGAGGGCTTGGGGGCACCTTGGGAGGACTCCTTGGGAGGTAATGAGACCAGAAATTCGTTGGGAATGAGTGGGGAGTTGAATGGATGAGAGGAGGGCTTGGTATTTATAGGGAAAGTGAGGGGACAAGGCATTAATGACCAAGGGACACCTCACATGTGCTTTTCTCAAACCCATGTGCTCTCCCTTGGCATTTATCATGAAGTTAGGCCACATGGGGCCCCCAAAACAATAATTCATCACCCTTGGCCGGCCAACCCTTAAAAAAACTCATGACATCATCATGACACAGTTATGATGTCATTAAACATACTGAAACCCTAAAACTGTATTTTTACTATTCATTGAAAATTCAACTTTCTCAGAAAAATCCCAAAATTTCATATTAACCAAATATCAATGCTCTGATTTCAAAAATGAAATCCATTTTATAAAAATAATTTTCTAAATATTTTTAATTTAATTTTTAAATAAAAACACTATTCATTGAAAATTCATTTTTTCAGAAAAAACCCCAAAAATTACCATAACATAATATCGATGCTCTGAGTTCAAAAATAGAGTCATTTTTATAAAAATAATTTTCTAATTATTTTTAATTAAATTTTTAATTAAAAAACACTATTCACCCGAAAAAACTAATACTTGAATAATAATTAATGAAACCGTTATTTAACTATTTTATTGAATCACATTACTTAATCAAGGTGCCTAGATTATTTTAAAACTTTCTTTAAGTGAGATTACTAATCCATTTGGTCATATTACTAATCCTAATCATAAAATCACTATTCATAATTTACTATTCATCGAAAATCAAGTTGATCTTATTAGACTCCAAATTTCGTACTGAACATAATTGTAGAAGACCATTTTTCGAAAATCATTACACATTTTAAGTTATTTAAGGTTTACATAAACATTTTTTTTTCAAAATATTCTTTTGAAAATTCATCAAAAATATGCATATTATTTTTATCCAGTCATTTGAAAATTCATAAACTTCATCATAAGCAGAAATCCCAATTTTTATTTAAAACAAGGATTACACAAGGCAGTTACGGTCTCGTTACATAGCCCCTTATAATACCAGCATAGGACCTAAGAGTAAGGTGTGCTAGGGTGATAGAATCTTGGGGCGGCTCGGTCAACATTGCCCGAGTAGTAATTTCTATCAGTTTGAACTTCTCGCGAAGGCGATTCCGTTCTAGCTTCACATGATGGAGTTCGGCTTGGGTTTGGTCCAGAGCAAAGGCCAATGGTGCTACCTCCTTCCCAAGCTCTGTTAGATGGGCTTCGATCGGTCCATGACTACTAGGTGAGGCCATCAAATCTTCTTTCTATAATAATTAACCAAGATTACTTATATATAGAGACAATAATCAAAACATTTTGTTCATAGCGGTCATATTGACCGATGGTCATATAACAGTCAAAACCAATGGTCTCATTCTAATTATAATCATGTTTATCAAATAAAACATTTGTTGAGTAATAAAAATAACGCATAAAATTAGGAAACAATATTTATTTAAAATTTTGGGTCGTTACAATCTTCCCCCCTTAAGAAATTGCGTCCTCGCAATTTTTTTAAAAATTGGGTTTTGAAATTTCATTGAAAGTCCCACATCGGAAAAGGGGTCAGTAAAACTATTACTTTAAAAGAAAGAAAGGGAAGTACAAAGGTCACCCGAGTTAACCCACACTAGGGTTCCATGTAGGAAAACATGGACATGGAGGAAAAAACAAAGGGTCAAGTTCTGAGGGAGAGTGATAGAGAACATGATTAGGAGAAAGTTAACCATGAGAAAATCCCAAACTTATGATGTGTGTAAACGGTCTTTGATTACCTAGTAGGAAATGTAAACCAACAACATTTTTGTTTTATGTTTCTTTTCATAATTTTGAGGATTTCATTTACTACATAGAACAAAAACATAAGAAAATATACCTACCTTCAAGTAGAGTTTCATCCTTTAACAAGTCCCTACCAACACTAATATTTTCTCCAAATGATGAGAATTCAAAAACACTTGGTCTCATAAAGGCACAAGAATCATCTTCTATAGAATCACATAATCTACAAAAGATTAACTATCTATTTCTTCTATCTTTAAACATTATCCCAAAAACAGAAAGGTTAAGGTAAAACAACTCTTCAAAAAGAAAGAATCTCATAGGAATGGAAACTACTTTTAAATCATCAAAGTTACATGGTACTACCCAAAGTTCATCATAGACCATTCCATAAATAACGGTCCTTAAAATTCCTCAAAACAAACCAAACTAAGATTGAAACCCAAATACAATAAGGATTTGATAACATAGTCTTCCAGAACAACTTCATTGTTCATCTCCAGACAACATCAACCACTCCTAACATCTTATAAAAAGTAGCTAACCTAAACATATTTTACCCAAGATAGGTTAGTCATTCCCTTAAGTAACCTAAATTACTATAAGTTCACCTTAAATTCATCGATTCTTCAAAATATAAGTCAACCTTACTCCTCAATGAAAATACCGTAGTAATCTATTTACCTCGATCAAATATGGTTCCCAAAATAATGAACGTCTTCCAAAATAATAATCATATTTTAATCCCCTAATCATCCCTGTCATATTAATACGAAAATTGTCGCATTTCCTATCACATTGGTTGTCGGAACATGTTCTTCCATTTCCCACCATTAACTAAGGAGAGAAGCATAATTAGGGGCTTAAGTACTTAGCTAATAATCATGAAAAGGAACTGAAAGCATATAAGGATAACTTGTATATGAAAGGTATACCCTAACTTGTGATCTCCTAGGTTCCCATCTAGGTTATGAATGATCATATATTATTATGTGAACCTTTATTTTATTTTATCTTTGTTCCTTTAACAATGGTTCACACCAAGCTTATGAATTTACCAAAGCATATCCCCCGGGAGTGTCGTAACCAAGAGTGCAGCAAGGCCCGTTGTCGTGTACCAGTTCCCGTTCGAGTCTAGCTCAAAGCGGTGTTTTCGGGTTTTACCCCTATGTACATCTGTGCCAGAGCCACCTCTACCTGCTCGTATCCAGACAGGGATGTATTTGCTTGGCAACCCCTTACTCAATACTCACCAAAATACCAGGAAGATTTCCTATATTAAACTTTTCTATAGGGTTCCTCCTAGAGTTTTCATATCCTAATTTCCACAAATAACTAAACCATCCTTTGATACCAACTATAGCATCTCGTCTTTTTATAACATAACTTTTCATTCCATTACACGGAACTGAGGATCTTTAAGGTTTAGTGTCTTGGAAACAAGGAACATAAAACATGAAACAAAAAAAAACATTCTTCTTAAACACTTGAAAGGCTTCTCCTCATGTTCACCCTAGGCTCATTACTGCATCTCATAACCTGGGGACATACATCAAAAGGAAGGGTGAGCATAAGGCCCAGCAAGGGAAACAAGTGAAACATTTTACATATGAACTTGAGATACATCAATAAAGACATGAAAAGAACTTTAATGCATGAAAATGAAATCATGAGGCATATCATAATAAAAATAAAACTTTTTCATAACATGAAGATGTGGCTGCAACATTTAATATTGACAATCGTTTCGTTTCACCAAGGTCCATCCCCAAGGTGTCGTTAAAAATTACCAAGGTTATTCACCAAGGCATCGTTAAAATTGTAATCTCTAGTGGTTACATCATTACCCAATGCATTGGAGCGCTATCAGGGCGCACCCTTAAATTTTCCTTTATTATCATGTGAGCCACATATATCATCATCAAACATTTCATAAATAACCCACATAGCATAAAATAAATGGGTTTCATTTCATAATCATAACGTTTTAAAAACTGCTTTAAAGACATGATCTTTACGTCACTTTAAACCCACGGAAAGGGAAAGCGGGTCTCATGTATGTAAATCCCAGAATTTAAAATGGAACATTTTGATATATATGTGAATACCCTTGTATAAATAAGAGCTTTGAGTATTCACTTTATAACATAAAATAATTTTTGAGAAAAGAGAGAGGCATTTTGAGGGGAAAATTCTGCAGCATAACGGCTAAGTTTCGGGGTTTTAGAAAACATTGAAATGAGAGGGGACATGGGTCACCCACTCATAAATGATCCATAAAACATTAGGGTGAAGGAATAAGAAGGACATATGGACATGGTAATGAAATTTTAGGGACATACCATTTGAAATGAAAAACATGGAAGAAAAAAAAGTTTAGATTTCTCTTATGAAAATTCGGCAGCCTTACGGCGTCACTTAACTTCAAAAGAAAATGATTTGACAAGATCAAATAGGGTCCCTCATCATATGATAATAAGAGATCAGTATGATGGATATATAGATAATTCCCCAACATAACAAAAAGGAACTTGAAAGAATTGACATGAAAGTAGAACTTCAAAACGAGAAGGGTGAAGAACCACTTAAAAATTCGGCAGCCTAACGGCGCCACTTAAAACTTCAAACTACTGAATTGAAGCGATCAAATGGGGTCTCTCATCATATGAACATAAGAGTCCAGTATGATAAATTTAGAGATCATACCCCAACATAATAAAAAAGAACATGAAATACTTGAATGAAAATAGAACTTGAAAACGAGGAAGGTGAAAGAATCCCTTAAAAATTCGGCAGCCTAACGGCGCCACTTAAACATTCTTAAAACGAATTGATGAGAGAAAGGGGGGTCTCTCATCATATGAACATGAAATATGAAGTAGGATGAATATAAAATAACATCCTCCAACATAAGAACATGGAGTATAAAAGAAATGACATAAAAGAGATTACTTGAAAAGAAAGAGAGAGGTCGGATCCCTTACCTTAAAATGTAACTCTTAAACCTCAAAGGTTGGGACCTTGAGGGCTTGGGGGCACCTTGGGAGGACTACTTGGGAGGTAATGAGACCAGAAATTCGTTGGGAATGAGTGGGGAGTTGAATGGATGAGAGGAGGGCTTGGTATTTATAGGGAAAGTGAGGGGACAAGGCATTAATGACCAAGGGACACCTCACATGTGCTTTTCTCAAACCCATGTGCTCTCCCTTGGCATTTATCATGGAGTTAGGACACATGGGGCCCCCAAAACAATAATTCATCACCCTTGGCCGGCCAACCCTTAAAAAAACTCATGACATCATCATGACACAGTTATGATGTCATTAAACATACCGAAACCCTAAAACTGTATTTTTACTATTCATTGAAAATTCAACTTTCTCAGAAAAATCCCAAAATTTCATATTAACCAAATATCAATGCTCTGATTTCAAAAATGAAATCCATTTTATAAAAATAATTTTCTAAATATTTTTAATTTAATTTTTAAATAAAAACACTATTCATTGAAAATTCATTTTTTCAGAAAAAACCCCAAAAATTACCATAACATAATATCGATGCTCTGAGTTCAAAAATAGAGTCATTTTTATAAAAATAATTTTCTAATTATTTTTAATTAAATTTTTAATTAAAAAACACTATTCACCCGAAAAAACTAATACTTGAATAATAATTAATGAAACCGTTATTTAACTATTTTATTGAATCACATTACTTAATCAAGGTGCCTAGATTATTTTAAAACTTTCTTTAAGTGAGATTACTAATCCATTTGGTCATATTACTAATCCTAATCATAAAATCACTATTCATAATTTACTATTCATCGAAAATCAAGTTGATCTTATTAGACTCCAAATTTCGTACTGAACATAATTGTAGAAGACCATTTTTCGAAAATCATTACACATTTTAAGTTATTTAAGGTTTACATAAACATTTTTTTTTCAAAATATTCTTTTGAAAATTCATCAAAAATATGCATATTATTTTTATCCAGTCATTTGAAAATTCATAAACTTCATCATAAGCAGAAATCCCAATTTTTATTTAAAACAAGGATTACACAAGGCAGTTACGGTCTCGTTACATAGCCCCTTATAATACCAGCATAGGACCTAAGAGTAAGGTGTGCTAGGGTGATAGAATCTTGGGGTGGCTCGGTCAACATTGCCCGAGTAGTAATTTCTATCAGTTTGAACTTCTCGCGAAGGCGATTCCGTTCTAGCTTCACATGATGAAGTTCGGCTTGGGTTTGGTCCAGAGCAAAGGCCAATGGTGCTACCTCCTTCCCAAGCTCTGTTAGATGGGCTTCGATCGGTCCATGACTACTAGGTGAGGCCATCAAATCTTCTTTCTATAATAATTAACCAAGATTACTTATATATAGAGACAATAATCAAAACATTTTGTTCATAGCGGTCATATTGACCGATGGTCATATAACAGTCAAAACCAATGGTCTCATTCTAATTATAATCATGTTTATCAAATAAAACATTTGTTGAGTAATAAAAATAACGCATAAAATTAGGAAACAATATTTATTTAAAATTTTGGGTCGTTACACAGATGCAGAGGTTCCTATTCAAGAATGTGTACGCACAGACACAAATGAAGAAGGTGTGCGTACACGAAATCAAAGGTTTACCCAAAATCTGGGTGTTCCTTCAAATAACCCACTTCCCCCTCTCTAAAAGGGATCAAACAAGGGGAAGGGAAAGAATCAGGTTACATATCATTCCTCTGGAGAAGGCCAATCGCTCTCACTAGAGAAAAGATTTGTGCAACAAGAGGAAGAAATGAAAGAATTGAGGAGGTTGAATATAGAACTACTTCAAGGTAGTCTTCCTCCTAAGCGTGCTGGAGTCAGTAAGCCAAGGGAGTTTGTTGCAGCTACTGGGAGGGATCAAGAATATCCTCCTTTATCAGAGCACCCTCACAGGTCTAATCCTATGGGTTAAGTGAAACAACAATTGGCAGTGCTACCATCAATTGCAGTACCGGCTGCCATACCTATCCAAACTCCAGTCATTGCACCTTCCCAAGTCCAAGTTCAACCAGATGTTTCTCAAAAGTTAATAACTACCATTGAGTAATTAACAGCTCAGTTAGAAACTATGGAAGGGAAGCGTGTGCAGGTTCAACCAGAAAAGAAAGCTTACCCTAAATGGGTAGATTCAATCTCTCCCCCATCAAGTTTTGGGAACCCTGTATTCCCTATTTTCAATGGATCAGGCGACCCTGAACATCATTTGATGCATTGTGTGTCTTGTTGTAATCCTATGATGGGAACTCTAGAGCAGTAAGAATCAGTGAAACTCATATTCTTCGTGCGAACCTTGCAAAGGCCAACCTTTGTCTGGTACACAAGCTTGAAATCCCGATCAATTACCAGATGGGAAGATCTCCGTCAATGATTTCTTCTTCAATTCAGCTCAACTTTTCCAAAGACAATAGTTTTCGATCTTATAAACTGTAAGAAAAGGGAGAATGAAAGAGTCTCAGATTTCATTGCTCGCTGGAAGGGATTAACATATTCCCTATGCATAGCACTCCCTCAAGAGAAACTGTTTCCAATCTGTGTGACAAATATGCATGACGAATTATGAACACCGCTGATCCCTGTGAAATACATAGGAGGGTTTCGAGACCTTACTTCAATCGCTCAATAGATTGAAGATTCTCTTATACAGACTAAGGATAAATCTCGTGTAATTCCATCAGCTCCAGGAAAGAGAATGGGTAAAGTAGAGACAACTATAGTTATGCTTAAGCAAGCACCTGTACCTGCTTCTACTTCAAAACCTTCACCTTCCTGATGGGATCCACCTCCTGAGTGTCAATAACATAGGCTATTTCATCAAGATGATCAAAGAGATCAAAGATGAAAATAATTTGAGGATTTGAAAAGAAAATTTTACTCTTTCTGAAATGAACAAGTTCCTGGTTATTTCATTTTGGATCTGGAAAATAATTTGGTTCAATTGCCAAGGCCCAAGAGGCCAAACAAGGAAGGAGATGAAGACCATCCCAAATATTTCCCGTTTCACCAGATGTTGGGGCATCCCATTCAGGAGTGTTTTGTTTTCAAGTACCTCCTGAAAAATATGGTCGACTTAGGACAAGTCAAACTAAAAGGCTCTTCAGCCTAGGTAGCATGTGTTACTGCTACAGTTCTAGAGGAGGAAGGCGAGTGGCAAGAAGTCCAAAGAAAAAATGCACAAAAATATGATGGTTGGATGGTCAGAAAGATGATTAACCGAACTCATGCTATTTTGTGAACACAATTGAAGAAACCAATTGTGCCTTCTTCCATGAATACCGCAGAAAAACCCTCTTCATCAGAGGAAAAATCCTCAAAGTAACGGCACAATTCCAAGGAGGAACAATCAGAAGAAGATGAGTATGTGTCAAAGCCTAAGCTATCTTTGACTATGAAAGATTTCATGCCATCTACTTCAAAGCCACGGGCACTGTCCCACCAAACAGCACAGCCTAAACAGGCTAATCAAGTAGAGTCCTCATCAGATGAATAGTTGATTTTTGGTTTTGTTAATATGATTCAATTAAAAGATCCATATGCCAGTTGCAGTTTTGATTTTGATGAGCCCGAATTCCCTATATCAAATAGAGGAATCAGAGGAAGTTCTAGAGGCTCAGAATAAAGGGGAAGACGTGGATCTTTCAAAAGCCACTATTCAAATTCTAACCCTGCTAGAACTGTGTATGCAACAGAAACTCATGGTAGAGACCTTCAGCGAGCTCAACAAGAACAAGTTAGTTCTTCTACAAATAGCAAATTCAGTCCTGGAACAGTTATTCTGGAAGACCGGTTGAAGGTTCCATATTCTTCCTCTCAGCAAGTAAATGGATCTAATCAGTCTAATCATCTAAAGCTAGGAATTTTTCCAATTCCTATCCTGATAAAAGATGCATCAACTCCCAAAGCATCAACTTCCAAGAAACCTTCTAAACCACATGTTCATGTTGAGAAATGCAGACCTTTGGATCAAAAGTATGATATATTGAAACACCCGACCCATGTACCAGCCAATTTATCAATTCTGGATGCCTTGAATTTATCAAAGGATCTCCAGGAAGCACTCGTTGAGGCTTTGTCAAGTCCTCAGGAGTTTGAAACTGAAATTGCTACAGCTAAAGTCTATCACATAGAGAATAATCCTGCAGAATGCCATGCAGTAATATCGTTTACTGATGAAGATGAATATGATGTCGTGCATGGACATATTAGACCTTTGTACTTATCTGGAAAGGTCAATGGTGTAGACGTCCGAAGATCTTTCATTGATAATGGTTCAGCAGTCAACCTCATGCCCATTCGTACACTTCGTCAATTAGGACTCACGGAATCTGATTTATCTCCTTCTACCATGATGTTACAAGGATATGATAAAAATGAACAAGAACCACTGGGTGAAGTTACACTCAAAACTCAGTTTGGAGATCTTGTATCCAATTCAGATTTCATGGTTGTTGATCAAGACTCAGCCTTCAACATCTTTCTTGGAAGACCCTGGTTACATCAACATGCGGTTATCCCTTCATCATGCCATAAATGTCTCAAATATTGTTTCGATGGTCAAGTTGGGACATTGTATGGTGATAAGGCCTCATTCAAGACATGTGAATCTCAATACATTGAGGCATAATTCTATCACATGAAGGGAAGGGAGAAATCCACAACAAAGGAGATTATCAAAGTTAATGCTCCATATGGTTTGGAGAAGATTCCAGTAAATCCATTTACACATGTGAGTACAGATTATGTGTTTCCTGTCAGTAAAATTGACAAGATAGACCCAAATAAAAATACTCTTATGGAAAGATCCATAATGTCAATTATGGAAATCAAGCCAGACAATATGAGAGAAATCGGTAACCCACCAAGCAGTGATGAAAGCCCAAATGGTGGCGTCTTCATTTCATCTGCTGAAATCCAACAATTCTATACTTCGCCAATCAGGCCAGAAGAAGTTATAGCAACATCGGAGGTGAACAATGATGTTGATTCTCAATCCATCATCTCCTCTTTATTTCCCAAGGAATACCCTTCATCATCAATCAGGTCAAAAATGGAAGATTCTTCTTCAAGATGTTCAAATTTTAACATCTCTTCTGATCATGGAAATTCTACTTTATCATCTACTATTCAAGTAGAAACGGAAGAAATAACACATGTTGAAGAAGAAGAGGAAGATCTCAGAGATGCTCCTCCAACATTTGAAGAGGGTATCTCTACCACCGTGGATGAACTCAGAGAAATAAATCTGGGTAAAAAATAAGATCCACGCCCCACTTTAATCAGTGCGGCCATGACTCGTGAAGAATAAGAGATGTATATTTCTTTTTTAAAGAAAAATCGAGACATATTTGCTTGGAACTATACAGAGATGCCCGGGCTTGATCCTGATGTTGCTACTCATCATTTGAGTTTACCAGAAGAACATTGAGGATTTAAGCAAGTCGCGAGAAGAACACACCCAACTTATGCTTCCAAAATTAAAGCTAAAGTGGATAAGCTTATCAAAGCTAAATTCATCAGAGAAGTTCAATATCCCAGGTGGTTGGCTAATATTGTCCCTGTAAAGAAGAATAATGAAAAAATTAGAGTTTGCATCGATTTCAGAGATCTTAATCAGCATTGTCCTAAGGATGATTTCCCAGTTCTGATTACAAAAATTTTAATTGATGCAACAGCTGGCAATGAAGCACTTTCCTTCATGGATGGATATTTCCGGATATAATCAAATACGAATGGCCCTAAAAGATGAGGAATCCACACCCTTCAGAGCCCCTCAGGGTGTGTTTTGCTACCGGGTAATGACCTTTTTCTTAAAGAATGCAGGTGCAACATATCAGTGTGCCATGCATCGTATCTTCAATCCCTTTTTAGGGAAGTTTTTTGAATGCTATGTGGACAATTTGGTGGTCAAATACAAACAACTTTCTAATCACTTGGCTGATTTGGAAGTCATATTCCGCAAGCTTCGACAATAAAATTTGAAGATGAAACCCTTAAAATGTGCTTTTGGGGTAACCTCAGGAAAATTTCTCGGCTTTGTTGTATACCATCGTGGTATTGAAGTCGATCCTGAGAAGACAAAGTCAATACTTGGTATGTCACCTCCTAGAAATTTGAAATAATTAAGAGAAATTCAAGGACACTTAGCCTATATTCAGCGTTTCATCACCAATTTGGCAGGAAAAAGTTTACCCTTCACCAAATTGATGAAGAAGGGAGTCACTTACTAGTGGACTGAAGAATGTCAATAAGCATTTGATATTCTCAAGAAATACCTCTTGAGTCCACCGGTACTCATTCCACCTATTGACGGAAGACCGCTTATCCTCTACGTGACAACTTTAGAGCGATCATTGGGTGCCTTTCTTGTTCAGAAGAATGATGCTGGGAATGAAAACAACCTCTACTACCTCAGTCAGACTATGCTTAAAGCAGAAACACAGTATTCAAGTATTGAGAAGTGCTACCTGGCATTAATCTTTTCAGTTCAGAAGTTGAGACACTAC
Organism: Viscum album; assembly: GCA_963277665.1. Classification (NCBI taxonomy): domain Eukaryota; kingdom Viridiplantae; phylum Streptophyta; class Magnoliopsida; order Santalales; family Viscaceae; genus Viscum; species Viscum album. The sequence goes on along the minus strand of OY728145.1, from coordinate 878,788,405 downwards.
TTGCAACATCACGAGGTCCAATTGGTATCTCTCAATAACCCGCTCAAATTCATCCTTCGTCGTCCAATGCTTACAGGACGTCTGGAAAGGTGGGCAGTTATTTTGAAGCAATTCGACATTTAGTATGTGTCTCAAAAGGCAGTAAAGGGCCAAGCTCTGGATGATTTCTTGGCTGAACATCCTTAAGTGGAAGACACATCTTCAGATATTAAACTCCCTGATGAGGAAGTCTTCTCTATTCAAGAAAGTCCTCAGTCATGGGAAATGTATTTAGATGGTGCTTCCAGAAGTCCAACAAGGAGGAAAATGGAAAATCTTAAATTCAACAAAGTTGGCTTAGGAATTGTGCTCATTTCTCCATAAAAGGCAGTTTTACCTTATTCCTTCTTATTGTGGGAAGGTGGCACCAATAATGAAGCAGAATACCAAGCTCTCATCGCAGGCTTGGAATTGGCGCTTCAAGCACAAGTGAATCACTTAAAGGTGAAAAGTGATTCAGATATAGTAATCAAACAAGTCAATGGGGATTATGCCATCAGAAAAGAAGAACTAATCCATTTGTATGATTACATCATAGAGTTAATGACAGAATTCCCTTCGGAACCGACATTTTCTTATGTCCCGCGATCACAAAATGCTCAAGATAATACACTGGCTAATATTGCCACAGCTCTGGAAGATCCAAATCGGGACGAGAAAACCATCAGTATTGCCCACCGTCGTGCAATTTCACCTTATGTTCAAATCAAAACAGAGGAAATTAATGAAATTAGTCCCATTACTAAACCATATGGTCATACTATAGGATGTATGTCACCTATCAGGGAATACCTTCAAAATGGAACACTTCCACCTGATATAGCTGATAAAGAACAAATCTGGTGGCGTGTGGTCAATTTTACTCTTTATGATAGCCCAGATCACATAGAGAAAATTCTCTACAAACGTGGTTTTGATGGAGTTCTCTTTAGATGCATTGATGGTGAAGAGACAATGGTTGTCATGAAAGAAGTGAATGCAGGAGTCTGTGGTGCCCACCAATCTAGACATAGACTGTCTGATCAGATTCGAAGGCTTGGATACTTTTGGCCTTCAATGATACAAAATTGTGTTGATTTCAAAAAGTTTCATTCATTCCAAGTACATGAAAACTTCATTCATCAACCTCCAGAGTTTCTTCATACAGCTAAATACTCATGGTCATTTTCCACATGGGGAATGGATGTGGTGGGACCTTACCCTTCAGCTACGGCCAAGCAGTTTAAGTATATTCTTACTGATACTGATTTCTTTTCCAAATGGGCAGAGGAAATACCTCTCAAGGAAGTCATTTTTAAATGCATTTTTAGCTTCATCAAGTCTAACATCATTACCAGATTTGGTGTCCCTCATACCATATTAAAGGAAAATGGCACCAACTTCTTTTCATCTGAGGTGAAGAAGTTGTATCAAGAATACAACATCAAATCCAACCATTCATCTCGGTATCATGCAGCGTCCAATGGCCAGATAGAAGCCTTCAACAATACTCTTTCAAATATACTGAAAAAGATGGTGGATAAAGATAAGAATTCATGGCCTTATAAACTCTTTCATGCTTTATGGGCTTATCGGACCACCACCCGCACTGCAATGCGGTCAACTCCATATTAACTGGTATATAGAATGGAAGTAGTCTTTCCCATTGAAGTTCAACAACCCTCAATTAGAGTAGCCATTTGTGATCAGTCATCTACAGTTGAACAATCTCAAAACCGATTTAATGAATTGGAACAGTTAGATGAGAAAATATTGTGCACTTTGCACCACTTGTAAGTCTATCAGAATCGAATAGCACGAGCTTTCAACAAAAAAGTTCTTCTTCATTCATTCACTCAGAGAGAATTGGTATTAGTTCTCAGAACTCTAATGATACTAGGAAAGAAACCTCCCAAGTTTGATCCAAAATGGGAAGGACCTTACTCAATACATAAGGTCTACTCCAATGGAGCTTATTCTTTAATCTCAATGGATGGAGAACTCATCACTACTCCAACCAATGCTAGATTTCTGAATAAATATTTTGTATGAACCCAAAATATAGAAACGGTCCATGCATACGACCTTAAACTATTTGCATGTCCCTTACGTCCAGCATGGCGTTAAACTGCACCATCCAGGGTCAATGCATATGACCTTAAACTATTCGCACTTTTGTCCAACATGACGTTAAACTGTGTACCACTTCATCGTCCTTGATATATGACATTAAACTATATAGAAGTCCCTTAAGTCCACCAAGACGTTAAACTGCATAACCAACGATCCATGCATATGACCTTAATCTATTGGCACTTACGTCCAACATGACGCTAAACTGTATCGTCCCTTTTTCATCCAACATGACGTTAAACTGTGAAAAAGTCCCTAATACGTCCAACATGATGTTAAATGGTGTACTCTTTTGTCCTCAATGCATGAAATTAAACCGCACAGTCCCCCTTTTGTCCAACATGACATTAAAACTGTATCTTCCCCATCGTCCTAATTACATGACGCTAAACTATGCAGCACCAATAGTCCTAACTGCAAGACCTTAAAACTGCATAGTCCCTTTATATGTCCTACAGGACATTAAACTGTGCAACATTAGGGTTTTTGCTACCTCTTGTTTCTCACACCGAGTTTGACTCATGTGAGCTTAGCGAAAACTTCAACCATAACACTCTCTCTGGGATACTAACCATGTGTAAGTCCCAACACTATTTTTAAGGCCGTTGTCCCCAAGGACAACTTGATCACTAATTATTTATTTAATTGAACTATGTGAACTTTGATCCTTGCCTTCCAGGCTAGGTACGTAGGCAACCTCCCAAGGTTCAAGCCCAAAACCAATCTCTTCACATCGGTTGACCTCCATCTCATACGATGTTGATTCGTGAAACCGCCCCTAGAATCAATATCTTTACATTGGTTCACTTTCGTCCTTGCTATACGACGTTAAACTATACAACACTTTTGTCCAGTATGACAATAAACTAAAATATTCTTTGATACCATCACCTGAGAGGGAATCATTATTTACATTTATTTTCAATCATGTTTCATTTCAAAGACTACGTGCATACATGGAAATACCTGAACCTTTTATCTTGGGTTAAACCATAATTGAACTAAAATTCCCTTTCACCCTTCACATGTACGAACCTTATTTGTACAGAGGGTAGTTATATAACTATGTGGGCTTGATTCCCATCCTTATGGGATACATAGGAATGTTCGAGTGTCCCTCAAATCCAGCCCCAAGTCTTTTGGGCCTAACCCCAAATTCCTCTTTCAGTCCCCTGGTTGAAAAGTCGCCATGAAAACACACACTGTGTATTTCTTATAATGGTCCAAGCTCTATTACCCTAAACTAAGATCTCCAATCCTTTTGTCCCACATGACATTAAATTTTAGTTTAAGAACTATGTATGGCTTGATTCCCATCCTTATGGGATACATAGTGAAGTCCAACATTTCCATTCAGGACCCAGCCACAACATGATTATGGTTAGCATTGATCTGTGTATCTCTGCATACTTTGGACAATACTTATCTTTATGTGTCATAATCCTAACCTTAAATATTTTTAGATATTCATAACCCTTTTCTTAACTTCTAAACACAAAATGCCTGAAATTATGAGAGTTCTTTTGCCTGACCATGTAGTACGTTCCCTTAGGCGGACTTGCATAAACAGTCTACATAACGGACCTATCAGCCAAAAGATGATATTATTTGACTATGCAGTAAATGCCCTTCGGTGGCCCTGTATAATTCAACCCCCTAACGGGTTTGTTAAATAGTGGTAACTTCATTCTTGGGAGGAAAACCTCTTTTGTATTTATTTGTCTTGATAATATTTAGGGATCCGCAAAAATAGCCATCCTTAGCATATTTGTCCCATATCATTTTTCATGATCTGAAAGTATTCAAGTCTATGGTTTATATTCTCCATCCTTGCATTTGGGCCAGACCTTTGTAGGAGGGATATCCATCCAGTTCTTCGATAATCTTTTTTGGAAATATCTTCTCCATATTCAAGTACCTCTTTCCATACAACAAACTCTATACTTTGGAAATTTTGAATCTCCATAAACATTCACTGGATTTTTAGCACTAGGAAAGTAAATTTATGAGAGTTCTTTTTCCTGACTATGCAGCACGTGCCCTTAGGTGGCCTTGCATAAGTAGTCTAAATAACTGATTTGTTATCCAAAAGATGCTATTTATTTGACTATGCATCCAATGCCCTTAGGTGACCCTGCATAATTCAACCCTCTAACGGGTTTGTTAAATAATGGTAACTTCATTCTGGGAACTACTTCTTCTAATGCCTTTTAGCTCTTTTTCATATCATTCCTCAGATTCAAATATTCTTAAGTCATAGTTTACATATTTTCCCTCATAATTGAGTATGGTAATATGTTTTCAGATAAATTGTCAACGAATTGAGTCAATTTTAATACATTTCGGTCAAAGCTATTTCGACCATAAACATTAGCCTCTTTATGTCCGACTTTCATGACATTAAACTACCCACAAAAGACAAAGGAACTCTGAATAAAAGTCAAGTTCCAGCTCACTAAACATACATTTTGTATGATTTAGGTAATATTGAGCAATTAAAAGATTCCAAGTTTGTAGGGTTATTTACATTAATCCTAGTAAAAAAATCAAACTATGATTATTAGACCCATTGGATTAGGTAAAATTTAAAGCAGGTAGCAAAAGAAGGTATGAACAAATGATTGAGGATGAAAGTGTTTTTCATTGATGCACGAGAGTTAGAAGGACATCCACAGACTGGAGTCTCTTCTCTTTTTCAGGAATTACAAAAGGCTTTCAACATAACTCTTCATTTGATTTACAGCATCCCGAGCTTCATCAGAAACCACCTAGAATTCATTCATTCAATTGGATACAATAAGAGATGTAGTGATACCAGCTCTTCTTGGAACAATTGTAAAAGGATGTTCTTGAGTGCGGTTTGAGAAAAGTTTCTGCTGATAAAAAAGTGACTTTGTTTCTGTCCAAGAGACTTGGAAGATGGATACATGGATTTGAGAATGAAGCATTAGAGTGGAAAACATTTCATCCCATGGGTTTTCCATTTTCATATCTGCAAGGAAATGACATGGAGGAAAAATTTGAATGTTCACACCATTGTTGTTGCTCTTAATGCACAGCATAACCGAAATAGAGGAGTAGCAGTGCAGCTGCATCTCAGGCGTATAGTTCTTTGCATCTGGAACATTGACTCCTTGTAGATGACCATGACTATACAGAGGTAGGTAGATTCTCTATGGGAAATTAAGATGATATTTCTTCAAGTACTTAGCCAAATATGGTAGAGTGTTGTCGCAGATATCATAGTAATCATGGACAACAACGTTCATCATGTCATCAATCTACTTGATAGCCAGTTCGTCAGCTATTCCGATTCTCCTGAGAGCCATTGATTCTGCACAAAAGTTTAATAATTAACTCTCAATTAAGTTGATTTTCATAAAATTTGTGAAAGAATTTGAAAAAAAATGGCAAAGGAATTAAGAAGCGCAAGTCTAAACTTGGCTTGCAAGTGTGATGTGTCGCGCAAGTATTTGGCGGGCAAGTATCACCACGCAGGTCCAGATACCTTGACAGGAGCGCAACAGCAAAGGAAAAGAAGAATAGAGAGCAACTTGCATAGCGGAGATGACCTGCGCGGTGAGAGCTCAAAAATCCAAAGTTCTGTGCAATGCGCGACAAATGAGCACATATATATAGGCCATGCCGGCCACCTGTGCGCCTACACCCAGCGCTCTCTAGCCCCGTGTGACTCACACCTGCGCGATGATGGTTGCGTGGTGAACACTTGCGTGCCTCTTTCCCTTTGGTTTTCTTCTTTTCCTCAGAGTCACATCCTTATTATTTCAGATCCAACTCTGAGGGGGGACTTTTGTTGACGCTCATTTTCATCACATTGTATAAAAGAATGGAAAGGGAAATGACTTAGCACAAAGTGATTCATCCTTTGAAGAAAACATCAAAAATCAACAAAGGAATGAAAAAGGAGTCAAAAGACCTAGGGTTGCGCAAGTTCCCTTACTGTTGCACAAGTATACTTGTGCGCCACCTAATGGTCGCACAAGTGACTTGCACGCCCTAAGTGATAACCGCCCGGGGTCTTCTCCAGCCTATAAATACCCCCGGTGGGCCCCCCATTTCGGGATGAATTTTTCCAAAATTCAGATATAGAGCTCTGAACACCCAAGTCTCTTCTTCAGGTCTTTCGAACACTTCTAAGGTAATTATTTACCTAGAATGGAAGGTCTAAACAAGAGGAGTAAGTTCTAAGTGTTAGAATTCACTAACACTTGCGCACCTATGTGTTTAACCCTTAAGGGAAATGGACACACTTGCGCGCCGCCCTACTTATTCACCATAACTTGTGAACCATCTTCTGTAAAGCCTCTAGGGATAATTCTAAAGGCTTTGATTAAGGATCGCCCAAATATTACTCTAAGGGCTGAAAATCGCACAAGTACCCATATGTCGCGTAGGTATACCTGTGCGACCAGGACTTGTGCGCCCACACAGTACCTGCGCGCCTACCAGGACTTGCGCGCCCTTATCTTTTTGGGTGCCTTTCCTGCCCATTCCACCCCTCTTATGTCATTCCACCTCTCCTATTCAAGATTCAGTCTTCAAGACACTCTTCAAAGCCATTTACGGCATGATTTCTTGATTTTACTTCCTTATCTGAAAGGAACTTCGTGGAACATCTCTCAAAACCTAGTGATTTACACATATTTATGTCACTAAAGATTGAGATTTTATTCATTCAACCTCATCCTTTAAGATGAGAGAACCCCTTAAGCCTGGGCCTCCTTTTCAGGAGTAAGTCCCAGTCATAATTCCTATTAATTTTGGGCATCCTCTTTAGGAGTAATCCCCAAGTCCTTCCAAATATGGGCATTCTTTTCAGGAGTAAGCCCCAAATCCCCTAATCTGGGCATCCTTTTCAGGAGTAAGCCCCAATCTTAAAATTCCCAAATATGGGCATCCTCCTTAGGAGTAATCCCCAACCATAATTCTCTTAACATGAGCTTCCTTTTCAAGAGTAAGACCCAGTATCAAATATGGGCTTCATCTTCAGGAGTAAGCCCCAAGTCCCTTAATTTTTCAAGTCCTTAACCTGGGCCTTCTTCTCAGGAGTAAGCCCGAGCCTTAATCTCTCTTAACCAATCATAATTTCCTTTTGATCTGGGCTTTCTTCTTAGGAGTAAAACCCAATCATAAGTCCCTTCCTAACTTGGGAATCTTCCTTAGGAGTAAGCCCCATGATTAGAGTATCCAAATCTCCATGAAGCACATATACCTTTATGGACCCTATTCTTAGATTTCTTCTCTAATGTAAATATTAATCCTAATCTATTTGGGAATTCATACACACATAAGCCCCACATCATTGCATCTTTCATGGAACAATTATTTGGTTTCACCATTAACTCTTGTTTCTCACACTGAGCATGACTCACATGAGCTTAGAGTGTAAAAGTAATCATGACATCTTTTCTTTGAGCCATAAATCATGCATAAACATCATACTCCCTTACTTGAACTACGTGGGTTCTGATTCCTTTTCCAAAACAAAGGATACTTAGGCAGCCCATCTGCAGGTATGATCCCAACTTCGAAATAATCTATGTCCTTCTGAATGACAATAAACTTCAAGTGCCTCACTGAGTGGCTTTAAAACTAGTATGGTCATCATAATTACCAAGAGAATTTTATGTATCAAATGATACCATTGAATAAGAATCTCTAACAAATACATATGATTCTCTATCAATGAAGACCCTCAAATACATATAAAATATTCTCTAAATTTCCTACATATCAATCATTGATTATCAGATCTAAATGAAATCTCATTTTTTACTTGGTAATGTAATAAGGATTCATGAACATAACTTAAATCTATAAAGAGAGTCCCGGAGTAGACAATAATTCCCCTAAAAAAGGTGTGATGAGTCTGACCTCCCATCCTCTCAACCAATGCAAATTACTAAGCCTCATCAGTCCACAACTAATGAGCGCCTACCTTTGGAAAGTAGGTTCAAATGGATATAGAATCATTGGATGTTTCCAGTTCTACGAACAAAACCTTTAGAAACCACTTGAAATGTTTGAATATTAAGTCAATGAGATCATCCCCCATTACAGAGGGAAACAACCATAAAAGTGCATCTGCCAACATGGGACGACTTGATCAACTGAGAGGATTGCCTTGTCAGGAAAATCTAGGTCCAAGGACTGGTTCGCAGAGGTTGGATGGACAGCTAGAAAGTCTACCAATTCCTACCCCTTGATAGCCTTCTAAGGCATGAACCTGATGTCAAACTAATGGAGTATCACCGCCCACCGTGCTAGTCGGCTAGTCAACATGGGGCGGCTCAGAATGTACTTCAGTGGGTCTACCCGAGAGACCAGCTGTACCTCATGGTGCTACAAGTAATGCCGCAGTTTCTGCACAGTGAATATGAGCGTATGGCAGCTCTTCTCAATGGGGGAGTATCTGGTATCCATATCAAGGAGTATGCGGCTGATGTAGTAGAGGTTGTTCTTCATCCCCTCATTGTTCTTATGGGCGAGAAGGGTGCCCAGGGATCGTTCCAAGGCGGTGACATAGAGAATCAGCGGCTTCTTGGAGACGGGTGGCATTTAGACCGAAGGTTGGAGAAAATATTGCTTGATTTCCTCGAAGGCGGTCCAGAACTCCTCATTCCACTCATAAGTTGTGCCCTTCTTCATTAGCTGAGAAAAGGGATTACACTTTCTAGCTAGATTCACAATGAATCAACTTATATAGGCTAAGTGGCCTTGGAGACCTCGAAGCTCCCTAATATTACTCAGGGGAGGCATCTGGCTGATTGCATTGATCTTCTCTGGGTCGATCTCGATGCCCTGGTACCAGACAACAAAGCCGAGAAACTTCTCAGAGGTGACCCCAAAGGCACACTTCAACGGGTTCATCATCAGGTGGCAGGAACGGAGGAAACCGAACACTTTCTCAAGGTCCTCAAGATGGTCCTGGAGCTGGTGATATTTGACCACCAGATCATCCACATAGCATTCCACCAATGTTCCCAAGATTGGCTTGAATATGCAATGCATGGCTTTCTGATAGGTGGCACCTGCATTCTTCAGGCCAAAGAGAATAACCTGGTAATAGAAAGTACCTTGAGGCGCCATGAAAGTGGTAGACTCCTCATCCTCGGGGGCCATCTGGATCTGATTATATCCAGAGCAACCATCCATGAAGGAGAGGGCTTGGTACCCCGCCGTATCGTCGATCAACAATTCTGTCACTAGAAGGAGAAAATAATCCTTCAGACAGTGACGATTGAGATCGCGAAAGTCGATGCAGACTCTGATCTTCCCGTTCTTCTTTCTGACTGAGACGATGTTGGCCAACCACCTGGGGTACTGGAACTCCTTGATGAAATTGGCTCTAATGATCTTGTCAACTTCAGCCTCAACCATGGAACCGTGAAACAGATGCATCTTTATGGGAGGCTACTTGAACCCACGATGGTTTTCCAGGAGACCGAGGCGGTGGACGGCTACCTAAGGATCTAGTCCTGGTATCACATCATAACTCCAGGAAAATACATCACGGTGCTGTTTGAGGAATTCCACATACCGTTGCTACTCCTTAGGGGATATAGTGGAGTTGATCAATGTGGTCCTCGGATCTGCCTCACTACTGAGGTTCACCTGTACCAACTCATCAACTATGGCTGAGACACCTTCCTCAAAATTAGGGGTAGCATCCTCCATATCTTCTTATCCACTTATGGAGGGATCTTCTATGGGGGAAGCTACTTATGAGATACCAAACCCTGATGGGAGGATGCTACCAGCTTGTGCAGTCGTGGTCATCACCTCGGGGCATTCTGGCACTTCTGAGACCATGGCTATGAAGGCTGTCGACCCGATCCCATTTGGTCTCCGGCCCAAGGGGCCATGCTTGATAATATCAAAGCAGTAGTGGCGAGTCAGCCAGAGTTGACTTATTCCAGCCCGACGAAACAGACAAGTATTACATTCTGTCCTTGCCATGATTCGGACGTCTCGATACCTGATAGGAGTGGGAGGATCCGAGATCAATGGATCCTGGTTCGTATAAGAATACGAAGTGATCTTATAACGCCACCTAGATCTGGGATAATGACCCCCCTTGTCCTATAAATGACAAAAAAATGTCCCATATCGGGGTTCGTGGCCTCCAACCAATGGATCGGGAAGACGTTGGCGTCATTCAGGTTTTCCCAAGGCTCGGTCGTAGTGGAAACGGGCTCAACTTCGCTTGCATGGACTTGATTATCCTTGCTCTTGTAGTAATCAGCATCCAAGTAGTGGGCTTCGCATGAGATGAAAGGAGATGCATCACCTTGGAGTATGCCTACTTGACCATTAAGGGAGTACTTGAGGCATTGGTGATATGATGAGGGGACCGCCGCATGCAGATGGAGCCATGACCTACCCATCAATGCATTGTACACGGTATCCTGGGAGACAACCATGAACTAGGTGCTGGCAATCAGGCCACCGAACTGGGTATTCAAATGAATCTTACCGACTAGTTTCTGTTCTATCCTGTCATATCCCTGGATCCTTAAATCGGAGGGAGTCAGGTCATCCTCGGATAGCCCTAGCTTTAGTAGTGTCCATATCAGGATAAGGTTGATCCCATAGCCGGTGTCAACGAGACAGCGGCGAACCTCCATACCGTTGAATTGGCCAGTGATGTACAATGGGCGGATATGCCCCTATATGGGGGAGCCTTCATCCTCTTCCTAGAATGAGATGATGACCTGGCATTCGGCGTCCTCAACTTCTTCAGCATGGAAGGCCTCTACAGCTGTTATCTCTATCTCAAACTGGAGGGGGCTCCTTGAAGCCTTGGTGAGTGCTTTGTGCATATCTGGCGATAGGTGAAGGGATTCAATGATGGAGAGCCTTGCTGGGATGCTAGAGAGGTGCCTCAAAACATCATACTTCCACTCCAGGCGCAAACTTCTGCTTACAAGAGCCTGCTCTGTGATGGAAGAATGGCGGACCTTGCCGGCTGGACCGGCAGCTGACTGGTGCTGGGGACATCCCGTTGCTCACTAGTCGAGGCTTGGAGGGTAGCTTCCAGATGAGGATCGGGCGATTGAGATCGGCCTACAGTGGGGAGAAGCTGGTCGCGATATGGCCGAAGTGGATCTGCCTGATCCAGCAGCACAAATGGTGGTGGAGGCGGACCTGTCGACACCGGATGAAGAGAATGTGGGTGCTAACTTCTGCGCTGGGCCTATTGTCTGGTCTTAGCAGTGTGCATGGCCTGGCTGGAGGTGCCAACTGACACGCCCTGGCGACCCATATGGTCGTGGTTTCGCAGACGTTGGCGTCGGCTGGGGACATCAGGGAGGTTCTTTTGGCACTCCCTCTCGTTGGGAGTCATATAGGGATTTACCAAATCGACGGTGTTAACCGAAGAGTACCCTTGACTGTCACTTGACAAATCATCCACCACTGGGTGGATTCTGGGAGGGATTCCCATCTCCGGGGGCATGAAGTTTTCGAGAGTGCGAGACAACAACGGACTTGGCGGGGCGCCTTGCTTCTTCTTGCGCTGCCGGTGCTTACCCTTCTGGGAAGCGTCTGGCTGAGATGATGATGCAGAAGTAGTGGTCGCAGCTTCTGAAGGCTCTGGCTGATTCAGTCATTCCAAAATGATTCCATGGTCATGGGAGACCATCCTATGAGCCGTCCAGTTGTTATACTTCTGGGTATCATGGTCAGAAACATGCTGCCACTCACCTTCATCGTCGCTACTGTTATCTAATCCCACAAAGACACCCGCCACATGTGTCGGGGTTGAGCCCAACCTGACTATGTTGTTGTTAATCTGGTCTTGGGGCCAGTCTTTAAACAAATATCACTGCTTGATGGTGTGCCCCAGGATCCGGTGATAGGTGTAGTATTTGGGGTGATCAGTGTGATGGGCCTCTTCCAGCTTCCGACACTCAGGCAGTCGTACGATCCTCTACTCTATGGAGTTGCGGAAGTAGCCAGGGACATGAGCCTCGTCGAATGAGTAGGTCTGATTACTACTATTCGGAAAGGGGGATCTAGGATCCTGACGCTGACGGGGGGCCGAAGGAGCCTGCTGAGGAGGAAGAACTTGATTATCCCGACAAGGTGGCGACAGTTCGTTACACAGGGGCGCCTGCCGATTCTGGGGTGGGCGCTGCTGGGCTGGAAACTATGCCCCTGGTGGAGGGCCTCTGTGAGGCTGTGGGGCTGGTGCTACTGGTAGCAATTATAGCTGCCTAGGGGCCTCTATTTGGGCCACGATGATGGGTCCAGCTCTAGAATATCTCCTTTCTGGGATTATAGGAGGCGGAAGGCGTGCCTAGATAGCATGTTGCAGGGATTCTTTGAGGTGTTGGGCCTTATCTGAGAAGTCTTGGACCCCTCTGGGATAATTCCGAGTGATCAAGGATAGAACCAGTTCTATATTGACATTCCCCACACACATCATCAGTAACTACTCTTGGGTTAGTTGCGTATCAAGGGAGTACGTGAGCCCCTTCCACCGGGCGATGAAGTCTGCGACTCGCTCATCGGGCCTCTTCTTGCACCTGAAGAGGTCTGTGAATTTTTTCTTCTGGGTGGTAGAGCTGAACTGGTAAAGGAACTGCCTGTGAAGGTCCTCCTAGATAGTCACAGATCCAACGGGGAGCTGACTGTACCAAATGAATGTCGGCCCCTCCAGCGTCTTAACAAAGAAACAGAGCTTGACGGCCTCCTACTATGTTGGGGTCCCTAACATAGGCCCACACCTAGAATTGAAGTGGTCCAGGTGCTGCAGCGGGTCCCCCGTCCCATTAAAGGGGGAGAAAGTAAGATTTTAGAATCCCGGGGGTTCCGGAATGTCATCCACCCATGCCCAGTATGGCTTGCCATCAGGCGGGATAGCCACCTGTCACATTTCCAAAGCTTCCAGGCAGGCAATGAATGTCTCCATTGGATCGTCTAGATGCAGGTCCCGATCTTGATGGTGATCCCTAACCACGAGCGCTTTGTTGGGCTCTTCAATGCGATAGCTGAGTTAAGTGGCTCATGGAACGGCTGGTGGATTGATCCTTGGGGCGGCTGGAGGAACCCGGACGGGGTTCCCTGGGTGGTCGCATCGTTCATGTGGGTTCGGCGAGACATATCATACCCTCTTTCCATGGGCTTCGGATTCTGCCATGTCAGCGAGTATGGCATGATCAGGTTTTCCTAAGAGGATCTCGTCGAGGGGTAGTTGTTCCTACCCCTGCTGCCCCAGCCTAGGATCACCATAGTCAGGTCACCGCTCTGCAATGCGCTCATCCAGAAGTTCATTGACCAACTTCTTCTACTCAGAAAGCTGCTAGCGCAGCGTGGACTTCTTGGGGTCCTCTTCCGTCTTCTGCACTGAGGATGACGAGTCGAAGTGCTTGACAGATCCAACATGCTCTTTGCCTTTAGTGACATTTCAGCTCAGTACCAATGCATTGGTGGGTGGAGGGAGACCTAGGAGGTTCCTCTACTGGTGAGTAATTCTTCTTGATGGGTCCAGTGGCAGCATGTCCTCAGGGGGGATGCTCCCATCGAGAAGTACCAGCTCATTCGACTCTCCTGTCAGATCGGTCATGTTGACAGCCACTCTCCTTGTGGGAATGTCCTTACTATCACCAAGCGAGTCAGGATGTTGGAAAATTGCACTGAAGAGGATGGCAGCGTACTACCCCCAACCATGGACTTGCACGTGGGGGGTAGCCTCTTTGACAACTCTGCGGAGTACTTGGAATCTTTGAACGCATTATTGTTAGAGGGCCCTGTAGTGGCTAGGTGACTCAGGGTGTCGAACCGTAGGGAGTGTAGCTAGGTCAAACAGGAGAAATTGTTTGATGATTTCTTCGAGGTGCTCCTGGATACCGGGATAATTTACCCGGCGATGGTGAAGACAGAGGTGAGTCGCCCAGAGGGTCTGGCAGAAACATTCAAAATCCTCCGGGGTGAGCGATTCTGGAGTACCAAAATTCGATCCTTTGACCAAACAAAACTTCTTGGGGAAGTGGCCCACTGTGAGGATGGTCCAGAAGCTCCTTGGCTCAGATCCATAGTCTGGCCTTTGATTGCCCCACTCATCAACTGAGGGTGGCTGAGGAACTGGCAGTGGCGCTGAGGCAGGCCACTGGGATGGCAGGCTGGCTGGTGTGGATTACAGAGAGCGGGTTGATTGGCCGCTGAATCTTGGGTTATCCCCTGATAATTGCAGTGACCTGACCACCATGTCACGATAGTATTGACCAGTGACCAAGGCTCCTGACGCAACATCAGCATCTACCGAGGGTGATTCATGTCACGGTTCTCCCTCTGTTGACCCCCAAAATAGCTCTGAGGCAGAGGGCGCTCCTGGAGAAGATGGTGGCGACTGCGTGGTCGTCCCCTAGAGACATTCCAGGGTCTCATACTCCTGGATATACCTTCGTAGGGTAGCAGGGATCCTACGGATCTCACATTCCGGGAGCACAAGGCTGATGTGCATCGTTCCTGCCCCATTCCTTGACTCGGATGACTGAGGGGAGGGCTCCTGCAATGAATCATACTCTGCCTCGGAGTCTGAGAAGCGTACTGGCCTGATTCCTGCCCGGCCTTCCCCAGGATTCCTCTTTTGGTGGCGGAGACCTGCTCTTCTTCCCCTGGATGGTTCTTCGGGGCAGGGTTGATTTCCGACATGGGATCCTCTGGTTGTAATAATGTCGGGGCGGAGAAAGTTTCCACCTAAAGAAGCCAGGGTGCGAGGAGCACCCGGAAAAATGTCAAAAGGGGAATGGGGAGGACCTCTATACTGGGAATTGGTGAAGTGGGGTTGGCTTCCACCTCTCCGATTGTTGGGGCGAAGAGGACCTTCTCTGATCAGCATGGGGACATGGGGCAGACCTCCATGTTGGTGAGTGACCGGACATGCAGTGTCTCCATGCTCGCGGTCCACGGTAGGGGAAGTGACCCCATACCCAGTGTAGTGAGCACAAGAGAGACCCCCATATAGAGTGTTTATGTCATGGGGAAGACCCTTTCCTGGGTTGAAGGTGGCACATGGAAGACCTCCAAGCTGAGGTTGGAAGTAGGGAGGGCTCACACCCTCCGTAGTGATGGTGCGGAGTGAGCCCCCGTGTTGGGCGGCAATGCTACGGATTGGTCCGCGGTGGCCATCGCCCGTATCTACAACCGGGAGAGTCGACCAAACCTTCCCGTGAAGTGGTTGGGTCCTCGATCTGGGTTGGGTTTATAGCTTCCCCGACTCAATGTAAGTAGGGATTTGGGGATATGAACCATTGGTTTCTCAGGCCACATTAGTCGCTGGCATTGACGCCACACAACAATAATCTTTTTCTGCTCGTGCCCGACGCTGGCTCTAGGTCAGATGGACAGGAGTCGGTGGTGCAGGCGCGTGGCTTACCAGCTCTTCGGTTCGGATAATTGGGCGGGGGTGCTGACACGACCTAGTGGGGGACCTTTCTGGGTGTCCTAGAAGTGGAACTCTGATCGGGCCGGCCCGGATACCTCCTACTTCGTCGGCGTAGGGGAGGGAGCTGTCGAGGCGCTCCGGGGAAAATCTACTGAAGTGATTGAATGTTGGGGTGGGGATCAGCGGCTCCCTGTGCGTCCCTCATGGGTGGCATGGATGGTGAGGCACAGCTGCCTCAAGATCTAGGCGGGCCATACCCCTGATGAGGATGACCCCCTCCTCCTCATACCTGCGTACAAGGTCATTGATTACCCTTCGTTGGATAATCTATGATGGGGAGAGGGGGTGTGGGCGCCCAGCAGTTGTGGCCATCATGACCGTTGTGGAAGGGGAAAAACCGCGTGGGGAAGCTGTGTTGATATTGCCCATGCCCTGACATCGGTGGGTAGGTGATAGAGCTCTGGATACATCGAATTGATTCCTGAAAGTAGGGAGATGAACTCATTAACATTTCTAGAAAAAGTAATTGAAAACCAATGCCCTAGTGTTGTTCCGTATCCCATGGTCGGAAAGAGGGATCCACGCTGAAAACATCACAAAACAGAATGCTCAACGTCCTGACTGTCCCAACTCTTGGCAAGTTTCACATCAGGCCTATTTGGTGGGACCTGGTACCAGATGACGAGGTCAGACGACATGCTTATCCATTGATGTTCCGAATGCTAATAGCCTCCAAGCTGAGGAGAGGAGCTTCATGTCAGGTTCACCATTTTCTGTTTCTGATGCTTTCATCGGATCACGTGAATCCATCACACAGAGGACGCGCTGTTGTTACCCCTCATTCCCACTTTCCAAAGGCGGGTGGAATCCGCTCCTTATTTAGGGACGTCTGCTCCTTGATCAAAATGGGATGATGGGATGTCGATTCTTCCTTCCGTGGATTCCTCCTCAGAGATTGTCACCTAGTCCGGGTCTCCCTCATAGATTTAA
Source organism: Viscum album (assembly GCA_963277665.1). Taxonomy (NCBI): domain Eukaryota; kingdom Viridiplantae; phylum Streptophyta; class Magnoliopsida; order Santalales; family Viscaceae; genus Viscum; species Viscum album. The sequence continues at coordinate 878,771,853 of OY728145.1, read as the reverse complement.
GATGTAGTTCATGAAGCTCTTCCCAGCTCCATATCTTCATGGACACCAGTTAATTACTCTGCTTCTGTCAGGACCTCCCAAGGGGTCTAGTCAGGGAAGCAACCTCCGGTTAGGAGAGTAGTCACGTTGGGGCATCACTGGCGTGTCTTGACACTAGGGATTGGCATGTCTATCTTCTGTCACTTATTATAGGGCTTCTCGAGGGTCTGGAAGCCCAAGGCATCCCACATCGAATGCAGGGAATTGTATGCCATAGGCAGGTATTTGTGGTTTTCCTCAGATTCTCATGTTTAACATAGGGTATGTCGCAAGTTAAACATCTAGTGGAGATGGATCGTACTGATTAGAACACTATATGGAGTGGATCAGATTGAAGGACCCCCTGGAGGGAACACCGATGTTGGGGGCCAGTAGGTGGGTGGCTTCCTGAATGAGTGAAGGGGAATGAGGAGTGAAGTGGCATGATCCCACTGGGACGTGGTGTCCTGGGTAAGAATCGGGATGGATGGTGGCTTTGGTATTGGGTCTCGAAGAGACTTCCTACGTATCCCCGTGGTAGGGAATCAAAGTCTGCATAGTTTGATGATATGGTGGAACACTTGAAGAGGCAACACGTGAGAATGGACGCGTGGATGGGACCCAGAGGAAGTGGAACCTCTAGGTTAGGTAATAAGATTCCCGAGACATGTGGGCTTGAGGGGGAGATTAGGATGAGACATGAGTGATGGGATTGAGCCTCATAGAGGCCTCCTACATATCCCCATGGTGGGGAATCAAAGACCACATAGTTCAAATGGTGAATACAGTTTAACTTAATGCGGGATGGGGGTGAACCAACGATGGTCGGAACAACTGGATGGTGGGCTTGAACCTTGTGGAGGCTCCCTACGTACCGTGCCTTAGCACGGATCAAAGTCCTCATAGTTCAGGATGGAATGAAGTTTAACATCATGCGGGATGGGGTCATTTGGGGATTAGGCTCTGAGGCGGCCCAAAGATGGAGTCGGTGAACCGATGTGAAGAGGGACCTAGGGTTCAGGTGGATTGTGGATTACACTCTGAGGTGGCCCAAGGTGGAAATAGGGCTTGGCACACCGAGACAGACATGGTCAGGGCCAATGGTTTGTGGGGCTTTAACCTTGTGGAGGCTTCCTACGTATTGTACCTTAGCACATATCAAAGTCCACATATTTCAGGTTGGTTGGGAATTTCTCTCTGAGATGGCCCAAGGTGGTGGGGCTTGAACCTCATGGAGGCTTCCTACGTACCGTACCTTAGCACAGATCAAAGTCCCCGTAGTTCAGGTTAGTTGGGGCTTATGCTATGAGATGGCCCAAGGTGGTGGGGCTTGAACCTCATGAAGGCTTCCTATGTACCGTGCCTTAGCACGGATCAAAGTCCCCATATTTTGGGTTGGTTGGGGCTTATGCTCCGAGATGGCCCAAGGTGGTGAGGCTTGAACCTCGTGGAGGCTTCCTATGTACAGTGCCTTAGCACGGATTAAAGTCCCTATAGTTCGGGATGGTTGGGGATTATTCTTTGAGACAGCCCAAGGTGGTGGGGCTTGAACCTCGTGGAGGCTTCCTATATACCGTGACTTAGAACGGATCAAAGTCCTCGTAGTTCGGGTTCATTGGGGATTACGCTCTGAGATGGCCCAAGGTGGTGGGGTTTGAACCTTGAGGAGGCTTACTACGTAACGTGCCTTAGCCCATATCAAAGTCCCCATAGTTCAGGTTGGTTGGGGATTATGCTCTTAGACGGCCCAAGGTGGTGGGTCTTGAACCTCATGGAGGCTTCCTACGTACCGTGCCTTAGCACAGATCAAAGTCCACATAGTTCGGGTTGGTTGGGGCTTACGCTCTGAGACTGCCCAAGGTGGTGGGGCTTGAACCTCATGGAGGCTTCCTACGTACCGTGTCTTATCACGGATCAAAGTCCCCATAGTTCGAGTTGGCTGGGGCTTATGCTCTAAGACGGCCCAAGGTGTGTCATGGTCGGTGCTCACTCTAAGCTCATGGGAGTCATGCTCGGTGTGATAAACAAGAGGCAGCAGAGACCCAATGATCATGTCGTGAAGGGTGCATCCATGGGAAATGAGGAGGGGCTTACGCTTTGAGTGGCCCCTGATGTCGGGACTTACTCTAGAATGGAGGCCCGAGTGGCAACAAAGTGCAGTGGGAGAGGGATTTGGCACCCAGGAAGAGAGGAGGGGCCCTATTCCCTATTACACCCTCCACTAGACTTGGCACCAAGGAAGTGAGGAGTATTAGGGGTGCTGCCTCCTGGAAGGAAGGCTAGGGGTTTACACCAAGGTGGATGCCCTTCCCCGCGGACAAACACCACTCCAATAAATCACCCCTTGTGACGGATGATCCCATCCCGTGGAAATGAGTGGGCATGGAGAATGTCTAAGGTGGGGGGACCCTGCATGCGAGGCATGGGGCCAGGTCACAATTTAACGTCATGTGTTGAGGACGATGTATTTGGCAGTTTAACGTCCTGCAGCTCGGATGAGGTGGGTTGGCCCCGTACCCCTAGGACTTACATAACCGTTACCCTCTGCTCCTTGTGGGAGGGAAGGCATTGGCAAGTCCGTACTGAGGGGGCGTCGCAGAGCAAACCATCGAGGGGTCCATGTTAGTATGGTTATTCGAAGAAGAAATATCCATTAGTGTGCTATGCGAAGAAGCATGAGGCGAAGAAATGTAATGGTAATATTTCCCAAGGGACTTTGAATTTACTTTGTACGATCCTAGAAGGTTGCACAGGAAAACCATGTATGATGCGGATGCCTAGGGTGCACGAGACACCTGCGAATGGCACCCGAAAGGAGGGCATCGGGCATTCGCGCAAGAGGGAACTCGGGGAGCACCGAGGTGAAGGGCCCCAGGGATTGCGCGCAACCCTTTGGGCTTGCTCGAAATAAAGGGGACTAGTGAAAAATCAGTTTTGCTTGTGCGGAATAGGGGGGCTGAGGTTATTGTGCGCGGCTTGAAGGGTTTGCGCGCAAAGGAAGGAATTGCGTGCAAAGTAAGGAATTGCGCTCAAAGGAAGAGGTGCCCGCACAAAGAAAGGATTGCGTACGCCTTGGCCGGATTGTGCACCGCAGAATGGGTTGTGCACAAGGGGCAGACCCCGAAGGGGTTAGAATTTAGTCTAAGCTATGGGGAGCTTGCACGAAGGCAGACCACGGGGCGACTTGGCGTGAAAAAGAACCATACCTTAAGGCCATTTTGCGCGCGCATATAATGCCAATTACATGCATGAGAGGCGGTTCGAATTCTTCAACCCCAAAAATGAAGGGGTCGCCTTCTATTTATAGGAATTTGGTGACACAGAATTCAGTGCTGCACAAAATTATTGTGCGATGAAGGCGGCGACGTGAAAGGCCAACTGCACAGGGCGTGAGTGAGAAATTATTTCGCGCTGGCACCGGGACTCTTCGCGAATCCCGGTACTTTCTGTGAGGGATAACTTTTTTCATGCACTTCACCATTTTTTCCGTGCAACATCTTCGGGCCCTTCGGACCAGGCCTCCGAGTCCGAATATGACTTCGCTTTTTCATTTTGTAACTTTCTCCAGAACTTACGCACTTTTCGGCGTCTAAAATCACTAACTTGACTTTCCTTAGGTTTACTAAGACATTCTCAGAAATCACATTCCCTAAGAATGTCAATTCCAACATCTAAAATTGGAATTTTGATAGTGTTTTGAACAATTTCATCTTTTGAAGTATCTATAGAAAAATATTCAAATTCTTTCCATAACCTGAATCAAATCCAAATAAATCCTAATTTTAACCACAAACACCACAATGAATGAGAAAAGGTAATTATGCAAGAAATTATTCATTAATTAAATTAAAGTTTCAAGAGTGTTAGTAAACTCAAGGAACATTACCAAGAACCAATAATTCATGTACCTACTACTATATAGTGTATTTAGAATTTCTTCCTAATTCAGCCTCTTTTGGTGATATCCTAATCACAATTTTATCAATGAAAACCAAATAGATCCTATCAATTAATTGAATATATCATTAATATGAGGTATAGTATATTTATTCTTAACCATTACATGATTTAAATTTCCTTATTCAATGTATAACTGCAAGATTCTAATAGCCTTATTGAAAAATATAATTCATACTACCCATGGATAAATTATTGGATAAAGAAATGAATTTCCCAAAAAATCCTTTATCTAAATCTTTAGTCCTTGTATCTCTATATGTTCCATGTAATGAATAGGCAATAATATCATATTGTTTTCATGAAGAAAATTGACGAAAAAATTTACATATCTCTATGGTGTAAGTCTAGAGATGTCTTCCAGAAACATATCCAAGAAATCCTCACCATTTCTAATAATTAAATCAAATACCTAGTTTCTACTAATCTAAACCAACCCATCTAGTTGTAATGTTAAATACCTAAGGTATTTAGAGATCATCCCTACCTAACTTACTTGAATGTTAGAGTCTCTTGAAATGTGTGAACACCACCACCTATTGAGGTAAAGGATACCTTCAACTCATAATAGTTGATATGGGCCTTGAAAGTCACCATCTATTCTATCCAGATTATGATATCATATGAATCCATCTTTAGAACTAGGAATTCATATATGATCATTGTATCATTGAATATAATAGAATATGATGAACACAAAATCCCCTATATTATCCTTTTCCTAAGAGATATCCCAATATTCAAAGATTAAGATATTATCTCCACATAAAAAAATTATAACCTACTACTCATACTTATATTAATGAATGACATGAAACTATATCAAACATAGGAAAGACCATAGAAGAAGCGATAATTAGAGTACCTCTCTCCATCGATGATCCTATATTGGACTCCTCTAGCCCGAATGGCCCGAAGGCCTTCTTTTTTTATTTTTATTATAGATAATCCCCCTTTTAAGGGTTGAAGGGGAACTCGTACATGACCCATAGGCCCAAGGCACAAGTCCTGACATGACCCGTAATACATGACCCGAAGGCCCAGAGGCATACCATGCCAATACATGACTCGTAGGCCCAACCCACTAGAACTGTCCCTCCCCAACTTTTGCATCATTGATTGCCTTAAGCTCCCCACCTGCATTTATGATCGTCTAGCATTACCCCGTACAAAGTTGCACGGTGCCTGGTCCCGATGGCGGTTGTCATACCCTCTCATTCTTCCAATCTAGTTAGCTCTGCTTCTGGTGACTGTTACTAGTGCCCTGATCCTCATATGGGGCCTGCTCTGTGTGAACTGGGATACTTCATGGTCTTCAATGGCTCGAAGTCCTTTGACGGCCCGAAGGCCCTGAGACCGGTAGGCCCAAACCGGTGGCCCGAAAGCCCAAATTAGGTGAATATTCCGGCTGCTACAGTACCAAAAAATGTCTGCTATAGTACTGCTACAGTGCCTGCTACAATGCTGCTACAGTACCTGGAAATTCGCCTCCACCTGGTTTTGAACCTAGGTCTCTAGGATTCCAAGTAGGAGCCCTTACCACTTGGGTACAGGCTCATTGGCTTGGAATCCTCTAATATATGCTTTATATTTAACAATTATCCCTTGAAAACCTAATTCTAGATATGATAAGGATTATCTCTAGTCATCACTTATGATTTAGCTCCAACATGCTTTACATTTTTCATACACATATTTATTACTTATGTCTTGTTGGAACCTCTAACACTACATCCTTAAGAGAGAATGTTCCTTAACTTATTTAGATTCCCAATCATCCCACACTAATTACATGTCTTCAACCCATTAGGATAGTTCTAATTCAAGTGTACCATGCTACCATACTGGAAACACCCATGATGGATCCTCATTTATGAGAAACCCAAGAATGCCCATTTCTTCAAGATGCCTCCCTAATGAGAATCATCCTACTTTTTATCCATTTAGAAAAAATTCGGTGTACTTTAAATAAATGACTAAATGAATTCACATCCTTTATCTCCATCATGTATGCCTCAACCATCACTTCCATATTTACCATCACCGCATATGTAAGTAAATATTGTAGAATCAAAATTGACCAAATTTTTTGTCAAATATTCATTTGTGAACTTCATGCCTTTATATTTTCATTGGTAGTAAACTCTAGTAAATAACATGCCAACTCTATAAAGTAAGAAACAAACTCTAGCACCATCATCTTCCCATGTTCCAGCTCTAGGAATCACTAACTTCCACAGATTCAATGTGTTTAGGCATAAATTTTGATGAAAAATATTATGGAATCTAAACCATATTATGTACTCTAAAAAAGTTTACTCCATATTTGCCTCCCACCACATATGAGTTGTTACCTCATGCATGTAAATAGAAAAATCCACCTCTGATGTCTTTTTGTAAAGACCATGACTCCAGTATCCCATAGATAGTGATTACTTTATTAAATTGAAACTAAACACAAGTAATCACATCCCAAAGGACTAAATAGTTTTTAGTCTTGGTGAACTAGGTACATACTTGAATTTCATATTACATTTTACATTTTAAATTATAAAATATTATTTTCTTTGAGATCACCATTGTCTTCTTTAGCATGTCCTTGCATGTCAATCATAAAACACTCCATGGTATACTTAAAGAAATGTAAGAAAGGGTTGATCTCAGACACTCAGTAGGAGTATGCATACATCAGAAGCTAAATAAGGAATCAATAATATGGATCAATTATATAACGATCAAATAATTCCATATAAATAATCTCATAAGTTAGAAACTTATCCATGGATATCAAAACAAATAAAGTAATCACATGGACATCGATAATTGGTTTCATAATGATGGGACTCATAATTCCATACATATGAAAATTACCATTTAGTACTCAACCAAGATATATGAAAATACCTTCAAGGCCTTATTCCATGACATATATATAAATGGGTAAGGCATCGGCCAAAACCCAAGAAAGTTTGTCTCATGAGACCTACTGATGCATCGAGGGGCTCTAGCGATCCCCACCCATCACTTACTAAGTCCAATGCATTCCTCATATGAAGGTATGAAATATAATCAACATAAAAATTCATATTGAAACTAGTATATTAAATTTTAACAATTACACTAATCAATAAAAATAATCATAAACCATCTAGAGTAATATGGTAAATGGTGTGAGAGTTGTACATCCCTAGTTAGACTGATCATAAACCATCCAATAAAATATGGTAGATAGTATCATAACATAATAAAATTAGTAAATAATAATATTCAAAAAATATTTTTTACATATATGAAAATAATTTTAAAAATATCATTGTAAAATTGATGAGGAAAATACCCTTTTCACTTTGAAATTGATTAATTTTAAAAAACTACGCAATTATAAAGGAAAAAATATTTAAAAAAATTAAAAAATTATAAAGGAATATTAAAATAAAATATATTCATGATGATGGTCTTTCACACTTTATAAGTTAAAAATCATTCCTTTCACACTTTTGTAAAAAGGTTAAAATTTACCTTATTCAGGAAATGATAAGAAGATTCCTTTCAAACCATTTTATAAAAAGTAAAAAATGGGTAAAAATTTAATTAATATATCATTGGAGAGTAATAGAAATATTATTTAAAAAGATTAAATAAAATATCAATATGGAAGAAATATATTCCCCCAAAATAGACTTAAACATTAACAATCCTAAATAATGATAAAATTGTGAAATAAACCCTTACCACTAACTTTTGAATCATAATCCCCACGAAAGAAATAAATTAAAATGAAACTTTTAAATACCATGAATATAAATATATTTATGATATAACTTATCAAAGGGTTCATATATACACCAAATAAATAAATAAATTGGTGAATATGACATAAGTCTCACAGAAACAAAAGCGAGACGAGAAAACCGTTACCTCAGGATCGACTTCCTTTGTATGTGTTCAAACCTCATTTATAATAAATATAGATTTATTATAAATATATTTCATAAGAAAATTAATATATATAATACCATATATTATTTACTTATAATATTTTATCATCCATTTATTAACAATTCTATGTTAAAATAACTATTTCAAGTAATAACGGTTTCATTTTTCATGTATGTTTTGGTTTGGTAGTTTTGGTACTTATAATTTGATTATTGTTACATCATATATAGAATGTTAATAATTATATAATTATCATTTATATTAATTATATAAATATTCAGTGTCATTCATAAAAGTTATATATATTTATATATGAATTACACTATTCATGGAGACGGTAGGTCGTGCATACCCATGGACACTATTTTTATTTTTTAACGGATGGAAAGAAAGAGAGGTAAATAGTAGTTAATAATTATAGAAAAATTTTATATAATATATATTTATTAAAACCATACTTATTACCATACAAGTAAAATGGGAATAAAAAACAAATCACATAGCTTCGTAGAGGTGGTAGTCCACATGTACGTATGAGCGACATTATCATTTTCCAATAGATTAGAAGGTGAGAATGTTGATAAGATATTATAATTTAAAAAGTATAATAATTTCATAATTATTATATATAAAAATTAAAACCATCATAATTATTATCCATAAAATATGGTGATAAAAATTAATTGTATCACTACGTGAAGACGGTGTGTCGCGCATATGCACGAGTGATACATTCACCGCCCACTTAACAGGAAAGAGGGTGGATAATTGTGGTATCATAATCATGATAAAATTTAAGTATATTTAGGATATTGATTTTATGATTTTATGATAAATAAAATAGATATATAAGAGGTAAAATAAGATGAGAAAAATAAATTGATTGGTTAAATAGATTATATCTTCTTTGGAAGAACTCATTTGGATCACCTCTTAAGGTTCCTAGGGATGGTCTTTTGAGGAGAAAAAAACTCCATAAATTGGATAAGGAAATTTATAAGTGGAATGGTCAGGTATTTTTTGGGATAGGATTCTAAAATTTATGTAAATAACTGAATGAATGGGTTTCCTTTTTGGAGGTTTAAATCTTACCTTTTGGTTTAACTGTTTTGTTAACCTATTTTAACATTAAATGTGGTAATTTATTTTTCACTCTTAAAAGTCCATAATTTTAAATATAAGCTGAAAATGGTATCACAAATGGCCATGTTATGAAACTTTAAACCATATATTATCCACCTTTTCCTATTTAATTTTTTTTTTATGATTTTTAAATAATTTAATAAAATATTAATTTGATAAATTATCATTATTGTCAGTTTTAAAACTATTCATTTAATTTGACTTTAAATACATAAATAAAAAGTTTTATTTCAAATATAATTTATTTATACATTAATAATATGCCATTTTCATCTAAATAATTTTTGTAACACTATAAAAACTCAAATTATATCACTTTTAATATTTATAATATCTTTTATTGTAGTTTTCTATTAATTGAATAAATATTGTATTAGTGTTGCATAATAATTTAAGATAATTATATAATTAATAAAAATTAAAAATAAATTACCATCATTAATATAATTTATTTTTTCACAAAATTTACATTTAATTTTTTTTCATAACTTTCCTTTGTCCCAATTGGGACTCATAATAGATATTTAAAACTAAGAGAGTGACATTTTGTAACTTTCTTTGATTTAAATATTATATTGGTAATTTTCATGGAAAAGTGTCCATGAAACATATCAATTTAGATCCTAATATGATAAGGGTTAAATTAAATTTATATAATAATAATTAGGATGAAAACGTATGACCTTATCACTATGTTTTAGCCTAGACTAACCCGATTTACCCTTTATCGAGCTGACAATTTTACAACTCTTATTATTCAAAATGCCTAAAAATAAAATGGTCATATTTGCAATATTTGAGCCTCATTGTTAAAAATATGGAATCCAATTTATCCAATTAAATAACTATAATTAGAATAAATTAATTTTAATATTATTATAAAAAATGAGACGAAATAGTTTTTTAGAAAAATACAGTTTTTCTAAAAAATCCTTTTTTGTATAAAAATATTTTTATACAAAATAAAATTATAAAAATAATTTTTATTAATCTACTTGACTTTTAAATAATATAATAAATCCAATTTTACTTTTAAAATATTTTAAAATAAAATTTAACTTTATAAATGGTTGAAAAAACAAAATTTTTAATAAAAAGTAGTATTTTCACTATTCACTTGAAAATAAATATTTTCTCAAAATTATCGAAAAGTAACCCTAAGATAATTTTCATTTGATAATTTCAAAAATGAAGTTAATTTTATAAAATAAATTTTATAAAAGTGTAAAAAAATAATTATATTGATTTCTCACAAAAATCAATAAAAATCATTTTTGAAGAAAACATATTTTTATAGAATAAAATGACATTACTAAAAACTGAATGTTTATTTCTTAAATATTAATCAATAAATTTTTATTGAGTAATCCCTTTATATATATTTCACAATTTATTTAATACTATTCATACACTTCAATTCAGTTACTAGTTTATAACAATTATATTTATATAATAATATTCCATAGTTCATTTAAGCTCAGTGTTTTCTGTCATATATGCTATTTAATATAGTGTTGTTTTAAAATTTTAGGGTGTTACACCCCCTCAATAAATTTATTCTTCACAATTTGAACTTATGATCGATAATCATGGGGTTTTCATTTGAAAATAATACCATTGTGGAAAGCCTGCATCGTTACATGGGTTAATTAAACTTTATTTTGAAAAAGGGAAGAGAAATAAGAAGGTTATCTAGAATAACACATATATAGGGTTATAAATAGGATAATGTTAGTGGTAAGTGAAAATATTGACATGGAAGAGAAAATTAACACCTAAGGATTAATATAGAGTGATAGATAATATGGTAATGAGAATGTTAACCATCACAAAATAATAAATCTCTGATGGGTTAAAAGACTATTGATTTCTCATTAAGAAAATTAAATAGATAACCTTTTTATTTCAATTCCCCTTTCATAAATCCAAGGGATTATTTTACTATCTAGATAAATCACTCTAGAAAATAATTTTTTTTATTTCTTTCCATGAAATAAGCATAATCACATCCTTTGGTTGTGCTTTGATTAATTTCTACTTAATCTATTATGTCAGGAAATGAATATTTGAGATGATTTTTTTATAATTGAATCACTAAAATAATATTTTAACAAATCATAAGATCTATAAGTTATTATTCAAATGGATGATGGTAGGGGGCATCACAACAAGAAAATCGAGATCATGATGTGAAGCTTGAATGCTGAGATTAAGACTTCATATTAAAAGACCTTCATACCATCAAAAATTGTAATGGGACTTTGTTCCAGTGGGCCTTCGAGTCATGTAAGGGTTATCTATAAAACTTTTTGAAAAATTGGGCAATATTTATTTAATAAAAAGGGTTAGTTTTCACCTTATCTGTTAAAAAATAATAATAAGATCCATAAGTTATTCCTTTGCCCTCTAAACATTTACCAAAACCAAAATGGTTAGCATAGGTTATACAATATGATAAATCATAATTTAAACTCAGACAATAATATAAAAAGTTCAAATTAATTCATTTCATAAGTATTTAACCTTAAGTATCCTTCAAAATATGTCTTGAAAAATCCAAAAATCTAAGCATTTAGGAATAAGGTTATGAAATTTCCAAAAAAAAACTTATCATTAATCCCTAATAAAGTGACCCTTAATGTCATATATAAATACCTTGATCACATGGTAAAAACTTTTATCACTAAAAAAACTCAATTAAAACATGTATGTTTCCTTAAATAAAATATCATGTAATCTAATATAAATTAAAAAATACAGTAAAATATATCATGAATTACTTTATCATTAAATCACTAATGCCAACGAGCCTATACCCAAGTGGTGCAGGCTCTTTCTTGGAATCCAAAAGACCCAAGATCGAATCTGGGCAGGGAGTAATTTCTAGGGTACTATATCAGCACTATAGTAGGAAACTATAGCAGTACTATAACAGTGGCAGAACTGTAGCAGTGGTGACACTATTGCGGCAGAGGCACTGTTGCGGCGGAGGCACTGTTGCGACGGAGGCACTGTAGCGTTGGTGGCATTGTAGCAGCCCGAGTATTGTATCATTATTGTTCACCTAGGATCTCTTTGGTCCAAAAAATGGGCTTTCAAGCCTTGTATTCAGGCCACTTGGCCTTGGGACTTCAGGATATGTAATGGGTCTCCCTTTACCCAATCAAAATCGGTATTTTCTTTAAATAAAAATGAGGCTTCGACCCTAACCTTTAAAAAAATCACTAACCACTTCCAAGGTAAAAAATACTACCCTATATGCTTCTTCAATGTTAATATTCTATTTATCCCAAATAAAAATTATTAACTCAACATCACAAACATATTAAGGGTTATATTTCCCTTATTTGTTTATTATATAAAAATATCACCATGCCACTAAGTTACTTTTCTTGGTTATCAGTACCATTCAACATATTCTTTAATATACTTTAAGAAAAATTGTTGAGTACAATCCTTATAATTTCCACAATTCTTATAACCATAATATCATTAATAAAAAAATAATTCCTGAATCCAAATACCCAATCAATTTAATCATTCAACTTTGGTAGTATAAATAGACTAAGTTTGACCTTGATCCTCTAGTTTATTCTGATCTATACTACCTCTATGTTTGGGGAGTTTGTTTGTGTAGTGCCCCATCTTCTTACAGTTGAAACATTACACATTAGAAGCTTATTTATTTCCATTTAAATCATGATCCTGGGGGTCTTTATCTCTACACTAGAAGCAAACTCCCATTCCTTTCAAGAAAGCGCAAGTATGTTTCTTTCTATAACTATCATTGTGAGAAAATACTTCTTTCCCTTCTTCCCTTTATCTATTTTTTTCTCTTTCATCCTTTTCTTCTCTTTATTTCCTTTTAGGCTGTTGGTCGGAGTGAAAACTCAAGAGAGGGGTGAATTGAGTTCCTACTTAAATTTTTTGTTAAAATTTTATGCTAAAGATCCCCCAAATTTGAAATAACCCATTTAATTAAGGCAGTAGAGATATAAATGTTTAGTTGGTCAACAGATTTATCAAAGGGAGATTAGTCCTCAGTTGAATTAGTGTAAAAAACTTCCTCAACTTTTGAAATAGGTTTACTAAATTAAACACAAACACACACAAACTATAACTAACTATCAGAGTCAATGTAAAACAGTTTTCTGTTTTTGAAATTATAAGCAACAGAAAATAGACAAAACAGGGTATTACAAAATATAGTTCATAGTAGAGTTAAATAAGAGATTCAGTCTCAAGCCGAGACTTAATCCTCTCCACTTGGTGATCATCTGCTACCAACTAAACTTGATACATAGCCTGTATCGGGATTTATAACAGTTTTCACAAACTTTCTAGGGCTCACACCCTCTACCATAGTTCTTCATGGGATAAACACAAAACCAGGCCACACATGGACTCTTCCACAGTTTTTCGTGGGAGAAAAAGGAATAAAGGATGATTGGTGTGAGGATTTTTAGTATCCTCTAGTTTAATCACAGGAGACAGTGTGTGTAACAAAAAAACACACACTTCTCATAAATTTAAAATAAAAGAACACAATAGAAATAATTTTATAATATTTATTTTAGAAAGCTCTATTTGTTTTCAGTTTAGCTCTTGACTCCTTGGAGTGAAGAAATTGCAGTTCAAGTCTTTATATAGAAGTTGTCTTCAAAACAGAGTGCCGTAACTCCAAGTTCTAGTTTCCAAGTACTGAGGTGTTATGCTTCTTGGTTTGATATATAATTGAAGAAACATATGATGCAGAGGTGAATTTGTCCCAAAAAATCGTTTTGATGCTCTTTGGTTCATAATGTAAGTGCTAGATGGTTCTTCCTTATTCTCTTTGATCTAGCGAGTAAGATCTTTCTCATGCATTCCTCTGTCTCTCTTTTCTTCATTGATCTTCTATTTTATATTTGAGGTCCGACAATAGAAATAAGTAAACTACATGCGGTTCTCCTCATACCTCATACTATCCCCAGATACGGTCTCCTAATATGTGTACAATCAGAATTAATTAATGTTAGAAGCATTAAATTTACCAAATATGACCGTTAGAATAATCTTAAGAATTTGAAAAAGTATGGAGTAGAAGAGTGAGAGTTGGTAAACTGGTATCAGTAGCCTTCTCAACAGTAGGCTTCAATAGTAGTATTTAACGATAGATTGCATTGGTAACCTTCATCGGTAGACTTTAATGGTAACCTTCAATGATAACCTTCTATCAGTGACCTTCATTTGTAACCTTCTTCGACGACCTTCTATTGGTGACCTTCATCGGTATCCTTCTATCAGTGACCTTCATCGGTGACCTTCTATCGGTGACCTTCTATCGGTGACCTTCTATCGGTGACCTTCATCGGTAACCTTCTATCGGTGACCTTCATCGGTGGCCTTCATTGGTAACCTTATATTGGTAGCCTTCTATCGGTGACCTTTCACTTAGATAAATTTTTCACTATAAACTTAATTGATGGAACAGTGAGATTAAAGATACATAGTTATTACTTGATAAAAACTAAGAATATTAATGAAACATGATTATCATAACAAAGAATCGAGATTTGGAATTATCAAAATAGGTGAGTCCTACAATCTCCCCCTTTTTGATAATCACAAATTCTATTAGTAAAATTTTATATTTAAGTATTATTGAATCAGGGTTAATCACATTTGCTAATTTTTTCAGAGGTGTGTAAAAGTAAAATTGAACCATGTTTATGGTGGAAAATATAGATAGTTTATATATGCAAGGACTCGAGTCAACTTATCAACTTAAAACTTCTCCCCCTTTGTGATTAACAAAAATAATTTAATACAAAAAGAGAGAAAAGAGGATTTTATTATTAATGAAGCAAGAGTACACTATAAAAAAAGAGTAAAAAGATCCCTATCAACTAAGACATCCCACATTCAATCCACATCAGAAATTTCCAAGGGAGATTTGTCTTTGGAAGATGAGGAGGTAGGTTCAAAAGATGGAGGGATAGGATGAGGTATGGTAGTGATCAGGGTAGGAGGTGCTGCTACAGAAGCATCAGTAGATCAATAGTGATTAGATCTCTAAGGAATCATAGGGGTCAAGCTTATGATGGCTTGTGCAAGAGTCATCAACTAGGAAGAACTGGTAGAGCCTGAGGTAGCTGAGGAAGAAGGTAATGCTAGAGGAACAATAATGGGAGTTTTTTCCACATGGAGGAAGGGTAAAAGGAGATTTCTAAAATCCATAATAATGCTTCCTCCTCTTTCCATAGCTGAGATAAAATCATCCTTATTATCCATGAATTTCTCTAATGTAGGAGTCAACTCCCTAAGCCTACTAACTTTATCCTTAAACACCTGAGTTACAGGTGGGATCCTTAAGTTTTCCAACAGTAGTTTGATGTGACCATCCATCTAATGCTTAGTGTACACCCTTTTGTAATAGAAATCAACTTGCTATTTGATGGCCTTATGATCTTGAGAAGCCTCCCTTAAATAATCTCCCACAAGTTTATGAATTTCTCTGGTAGTGTAAATGACTTGATTCATAGACTGAGGGTATGAGGTACTTGCAATAGAGAACTTATCAACTTCTTTTCTAACAACCGATCTAAAAGCTTCTAGATCAATAGGAGGAGAGGCTTAAGTGGAAGAAGATGCACAGAGAGGTTACATTGTAAAATCCATTGTCTACTTAAAAGACTTGGTCAGACCACTGATCATCCTCTTCACATCATCATCCTATCTACTCACATGTGCCTCCATAGACTTATTAAAGTCCTCAAACACAGTGACCATCTGCTAAACAACACTCTTAAAATACTTAAATTCTTTGTCCACTTGAACCCTTGAAGCCATATAGAAGTATAAAATAGAAATTGAATATTTCACAGATGCCATAGACTCTTCCAAGGTTCTTACCTGATTATGACTTTCCTTCACTTCATGTAGCAAATTTGAGTGAGAGGTAGAAATTACTCTTTCTAAGGTATATGCCACCACTTCTTGATTGAGAGCCATTGTTCTCTCTATCTCAATAGATCTCTCATCAAAGTGTCTTTTCAAATCTGATTTTAATGATTCTAAATCATCCTTATTCACATAGTCTTGAGGTAAAATAAATACTGGTTGTATAATAGTGGTATCTGAAAGAGAAGTAATTGGAGGGATCCTGTTAGTCTTGTCATCATCAAAGTATACATAGTCTAAGACCAAGACCATGAAGCCAAGGTCTTCTGACCAATATTATATTCCCTGAGAAACAACAACTGAAACTATGCCAATAGGTTACTCCCCCTCACTTAGAGAATTCTCCTAATCAATTAAATCCATCTCTATTATACCTCCTTGATCAACTTCATCAACAGGAGATTCAACTGCCACATCTTCTACAGAATATTAAACTACTGCCAGTGCAATTACATCTTCAATCGATTCAAAAACCTCTTCATCTACACTTTCTAACATTTTTTATATCCTATCAAAGGACTGAGACTTGTAAATTCCTCTTCACTTTCATTATCATCTGTCTCAAAATCATCCTGACCAGATTCAGTTTCATCCTACTCCTATGAGGTCTCTCTAATGTCTCTTAAGACATTTTTTTCTCCTTCTTCTTCACTGGTTTCCTCATCATCACTATCCCTTAGGATAGTATCTCTTCTAGGCAATATTTTTAGTGGGATAGGCTCACCAAAGTATACATTATTGGCATGAGGACTTGAAGGAAGGTCAAGATAACTCCTGTCATATATAAGATAATCCTCTCTTAGATGAATAAAAACAGCCTCCTCTTCTTCATCTAAGTATACTATCTCCACTTCATTAGGCTTTATACCTAGACATATCTTATTATTTTTCCTAGTAGGAATAGTGACAAGGTTGAATTATTCATACAGCTTAGCCTCATCATTCACCCATCTTATTTTCCAGGGGTTCTATCTTATCTTCATAAATTTTCAAATCATCATGGTAATGTAGAAGTTTTCCCTTACAACAATTGTTTCCTCTTTATTTATAGAAACTCCTTTTACTTTCAACATCAAGGATATCAATATGGCATGAAACAAATAATTGGACTTGAAACTAGGATTTTTCATATCCTATAATTGAATCATTAGCAGCTTACACATATTTATCTTCTATCCAAGCTTCAACAGACACAAAAGAAACATGTACTAATACTTCAAGGTAGAAAAGTCGCCTCTCCTGGGACTCAAAACATGATGAACAAACTTAAAAAGCAACATATATTCTCCTTCCATTTCAGAAGCAATCACTTTCTTAGGGATCCCATTCCCTATCAGTTTATCCAAATCTTCTTCATAATAGAAAAAATCACTAGTGGGAGGTAACACTCCAGAGGAGTAATCAAAAATCCCTTCATGTGGAACTCTTAAATATTCAGCCCACTCAACAGAGGAAAAGCTCACACTTACTCCATTTACCTTTGAAGACATTCAGTTTTCATTCTCAGACTACTCTAATTTCAGAGACTCATAAAATTATTTCACTAGCTTCGGGTAATAAGGTCCATTTTTTTGCAAATCATTCTACCCAATCCTGAGCTTCGAGTGCCTTCAGCACTAGAGACTTCCTTGACAGCAGCCATTCAAAACTTAATTTCTTTTTTTCCATGATTTTCCTCTTTGAAAAATGTGAATTGATTAGCTTTTCCACTACCTTTCTTTCACTACTAGAACCATCTCGAGGTCTCTTAGGGTTCGGCACATCTCCTTTATCACCAACCATCGGTCTCTTCAATATTTCCATGCAATCTGGAGCAGTTCGAGGGTTTTAGAAGAAGGTTAGGTTCCAAGGTCAAGGAGAAAGAGGTTCGATAGAGGATTGAAGTGGATTGAAATGTGGTTTGTACTTTATTTTTTTCATTTAGGGATTTAAAAAAATCAAGTAAAATAAATAAATAATACTAAAAATGTTTCGGATTCTAGTAGAAAAACGCAAAGTCCCAAAAAGATCAACTATCGGTAAGGTGCCAACGGTGAGGTCTTATCGGTGAGGTCTAACGGTGAGGTCTTATCGGTGAGGTCCTAATGGTGAGGTCCAATGGTGAGGTACAATGGTGAGGTCCTAATAGTGAGGTCCAATGGTGAGGTCCTAATGGTGAGTTCCAACGGTGAGGTCCTAACGGTGAGGTCCTAATAGTGAGGTCCAATGGTGAGGTCCTAACTGTGAGGTCCAACAGTGAGGTCCTAATGGTGAGGTCTAATGGTGGGTTCCTAAATTAACAGTTTATCATACCTAACTCATGTTTGATGTAATTTTACCTCTCAGAACTCAAAGGCTTTGTGAATATATCATCCAATTGGTGTTTAGTGCCAATGCATTCGAGAGTGATATCACCTATTTGATAATGATATCTCAAGAAGTGATGTCTCACATCAATGTGCTTTGTCCTAGCATGAGATACTAAATTTTAGAGATGTTAACAGCACGTGTATTATCATATTGTATAGAAACATGTTTGAATTGATATCCATAAAGTTTGTTTCAACCACATAATTTGAGCACAACAACTACCAACAGTTATATATTCAACTTCTGTAGTAGATAATGCAATAGAATTTTGTTTCTTACTACACCATCATACTAGTGACTTTCCCAAAATGTGACATGTTCCATAGGTGATCTTTCTATCTAACTTGCAACCAGAAAAGTCAACATACAAATAACTTATTAAATAAAATGATTGTCCTCTTGGATAAAATAGTCCTAAGTTTGCATTATGCTTGAGATATTTAAAAATAATTTTAACAGCAGTTAAATTCAACTCTTTGATATTGGATTGAAAACAAGAACGCATGCATACATTGGACATAATATTAGGTCTGATGGTAGTAAGGTAGATAAGACTCACAATCATACCTCTATAATTGGTTTATTCCACTAGTTTACTAGTTTCATCAGCATCTAACTTACAAGCGGTGCTCATAGGTGTATCACTACCTTTATTTCCATCCAAAACAAAACATTTCAAAAGATACTTAGTATACTTAATTTGATTTAAAACAATACCATTTTTATTTTGAAAAATTTTAAATCCAAGGAAAATTTTTAGTTCCCCCATTAAACTCATTTCAAATTCATCTTGCATCATTTTTGAGGAATCAGTACATAAATAATTTTTAGAGGATCAAAAAATAATGTCATCTACATAAATTTTTACTATTAAAACATATTTTTAAATCCTTTTAATAAAAAAATTAGGATAATCTATTCCTTTAGTAAAACCTTTTGAAATAAGAAAAAAAACTAAGTCTATCATACCATGCTCTTGGATCTTATTTTAGACCATATAAATATTTAGAAAGTTTAAAGGCATGATTTGAAAAATGATGATTTGTAAAACCAGGGGGGTTGTTCATCAAATACATCCTCAACTATGTACCCATTTATAAATGCACTTTTGACAGCCATTTGATAAAGTTTGAAATTCAGATGAGCTGTATAAGCAAGTAGCATCCTAAGGGATTCTAGTCTATCTACAGGTGAAAAAGTTTCCTCATAGTCTATTCCTTCTTATTGACTATATCTTTGTGCAACTAATCTAGCCTTGTTTCTAACTATGTTACCAGATTCATCAACTTTATTTCTAAACACTCATTAGTGACTATGGTCAAATTGTCTTTAGGTCTTTCTACAAATTCTCAAAATTTGTTTCTTTCAAAATGATTTAATTCTTCTTGCATAGCTATCGACCAAAATTCATCACTGATAGCATCATTAATATTTTTAGGTTCAAGCTGTGAAAGAAAGGCTTTATGTTCAACCTGGTTTCTCAGAGAAGCTATAGTTTGTGTTCCTATATTTAGATCACCTACTAAAACATATAAAGGATGATTCATGAGAGTTATAATACCTCTAGAAAGATTTTAACTAGACTCATCATGGTTGTCTATAGGTCCAAATTCACCATGCTTAGATTCTGGAAAATTTTTAGAACTAGTTGTTTTCATTAAGGGTTCACTGTCTTTATCATTATAGTCTAGAATTGACATATCATCCTCAAGATGTTCAATGGAGGTTTTGGGTTCATGTGGATCAGTTTCATCAAATTTTACATGAATTGATTCTTCCACACATTTGGTTCTCTTATTGAATACTCTATAATCTTTACTATAGATTGAGTAACCTAGTAAAATTCCTTCATCACTATTAGAAGAAAACTTTTCAAGATTATCCCTAGTGTTAGGAATAAAGACTTTGCATCCAAACACTCTAAAGAAATTAACCTTAGGCTTCCTATTATTCCAGATCTCATAAGGGGTTTTCTTAAGAACATATCTAATTAAGAATCTATTGATGATGTAACAAGTTGTATTAACAGCCTCAACCCAAAAATAAATAGGTAGGTTATACTTAGTTAGCATAGTTTGGGAAATCTCTTGAAGTTTCCTATTTATTCTTTCTATAACTCCATTTTGTTAAGGTTTCCTAGGAGAAAATAAATTGTGATTATAGCCACTATGTGAGAAAAAAGATTCAAATTCTTTATTTTTAAAATCACTGCCATGATCACTTCTCAAGGTCTTAATTCTAAGTCCACTAATATTTTCTACAGTCTTGGAATATTTAATGAAGTAAGAACATGATTAAATTTTGTGAGATATAAAGTATACCCAAGTATATCTAGAAAAATCATCTACAAGAATATAAACACAGTGCTTACCATTAAAACTTGAAACTCTAGATGGTCTAAACCAATCCATGTGAACCAACTCAATCAGTTGAGAAGTAGAAACTTATATATTTGGTTTGAAAGAAACTTTATGTTGTTTTCCTTTTTGACAAGGATTAAAAACTTTATTATGTGGAAATTCTAATTTAGGTAAGTCTCTAACTAAACCTTTTCTAGTTAGTTTTCTAAGTGAGTGAAAATTGTAGTGTCCTAATCTTCTGTTTCATAACCAGAATTCCCTATGAAAATCATTTAAACAAGAAACATTTTTCTTAGCTAAAGAGTTTAAGTCAACAACATATACATTTTAATTTCTAAGAGCAGTGAATATTAAAAAAATTAAAAATAAAAATATTTCATGCATCATTTTCAAATTTAACATTAAAACCATCATCATACAACTAAGTGATACTAAGTAGATTGTATTTTAACCCATCAAAAAAATTACTTTTGAAATTAATATAGTATTAGGGTTACCAATTTGGCCTAAGCTGATGATCTTCCCTTTAGAAATATCACTGAATGTAACATGTCCAAAATCAACTTTAATTAGGCTCTTGAAACATGAATAGTATTCTGTCATATATCTTTAACATCCACTGCCCAAGTACCATAGAGTTTTACAGAAGATCTTTAAACAATTTTCCTGAAAGATAGATTAAGTTTAGGGTAACTTTGGTACCCAGATTTTCTTAGGTCCATAGAGGTTAGAAATTAAAGCTTTAGGAACCCATACTTGTCTAAAAAATTTCCTATAATCAATAGATATTTTTTGAGACATGAATACTTTTTTAGGTCCTTTAGAAAAGTGTTTTTCAAAAGATGGAATAGCAGTGAACTGTCCAAATTTTGGAACAAATTTATTTTTAATAATCCTTCTTTGTCCTGGTTGATATCCTAGATCGGTAGTGTATTTTGGATCAATTTTTTTCCCTAGAAATTGTGTCAAGGTATCTCGACCTATAGTAAACTTCTCAAGATCCCTTTTTAATTTCTCATTTGATAATTTAAGTTTAGTATTTTATTTTAATAGCTGAGCACATTTTTATTTCTCAATATCCAGATCAGACTTATAATTAGCATTTAAAGCATGTTTTCTTTTCAATAATTTATATTTATCCTTGAGTTTATTAAATTTATCCTCAAGAATTCCAAAATATTCAAATAGTCCATCCTTAGTCATTTTATCATCATTATTTGATTCACTTTCATTCTTATAATAGTAAGCATTATGTATAAGAGAATTGAGTGTTACCTTAGATGTTTCTGTCATGAAACATGGGTTTTCATGTTTGTTATTTTCAATATTAAAAGTGTCAGATCCACTGGATCTATCTTATGAAGCACTCCAAGTAGGTTTCATAGTCTTTTTATAACCTTTTCCCTTGTCTTCATATTTCTTCTTAAATTTCATCTTGGAGAAATCATCCTTTACATGCCCTTTTTGTTTACACTCATATCAGACTATTTCATTTGTGTTTTCATTCCATTTTATATCCTTTTTCCACTATCATTTACTTTCATACCTTACTTTATAGTTTGATTTTATAAATAACTTATTCTTATGGTATAACTTATTGAATCTCCTAGGAAGATGATTCATCTCATCGTCACTGTTAGAATCTGAATCTTTAATGGTGGAAGTGTCTACAGGAGCTTGAACTTTTTCTTTATCTTTTCTCCTTGAGGTAGCAGTCTTTAATTCTATAGATTTATTTCTTGGTTCTTTATCTTCCTCTTGATTTACATTAAGCTGTTCTTCGTACATCATAAGATTTATAATTATTTCCTTCACTGGTAGCTTGCCTATGTCACGGGATTCTCAGATAGAAATAAAATTTCCTCTCCACCTGTCAGGTAGGCATCAAAGTAACCTCATAATATGATCCTTGTTGTTTACTGGTTTCCCAAACAGACTCATGGTATTTACTATTTCATTGAACCTGAGATAAATTT
This sequence comes from Viscum album, assembly GCA_963277665.1. NCBI lineage: Eukaryota > Viridiplantae > Streptophyta > Magnoliopsida > Santalales > Viscaceae > Viscum > Viscum album. Next base: position 878,749,169 of record OY728145.1, on the reverse strand, counting down.
CAGATATAAGTTCATCAGGATTCATTTTAAAATTATCAAATTTAATAGTATAAGTATTTAATCTCGTTTCTTTAACATTGGTTTTTCCCTCATGAGAAACAACCAAACTATCCCAAATTTCATATGCAGTTTTTGTAAAAACCTAAGATCTCATAGTATGTTACCTCATTAAAGTAATTTAATAGCTTGCGCTACACGTAACACCGAGTTCGAGCGCACCACAACATTACCAAACTAGCCGTTCAAAAAGTGGTTATAAATAATATTAACTGTATTTTTAATCTTATATACTCTATATAATTTTAACATCCATATTATGTGTTTCTTAGACATAATATAAGAATAAATTCATTTTTTTCAGATAAAAGAAGTATTTTTCAAAAAATGCAATTTTACCGCCTTTTAATGGAGAACCATTTTTAAATCCAATATTTGACACTTTTATATATTCAATTTGACAAAATAAACTTCTTCTTTAGAATAGGGACATAAAAATTTAGTTTTGATAAATTTGTGGTGTTTTTCTGATAACTTTCATATTTGGGTGAATAGTGAAAATTACTAAATTTTAACTAAAAACAACTTTTTTAATAAAAATAATTTATAGTGTTCAATTATACATTTGAATGGTTTATAAGTATAATTAGATTATATTTTTATCATTTAATACAATTTTGGTCCTTATAAGTAATTTCAAATTAAAATTTTACATAAACACATGTCAATATTTTGATAGTTTTTACTTTTTTTAAAACCCTGTTTTTTCGGTTTTGACAACGGGAATTACTTTTAAATTAATAATGTCACGACCCGTCCTTGGGAACCGTGTCATGACTACCCCAAGCCTACCTTCCATAGGCTATGGGCTAGTGACTATCACCAAAGGCATAAATCCCTAAGATGGGAAGGCATTGCCTTTATAAAAAGTAAACACACACAATAGAGTATATAACTGGAAGAAAAACACTAAGTAGAACTGTATACAGAAGAAGTGATGGAAAGTAAAAGGGGCCAGAAATACAAGACCAAATGTAAATTACATGTACAACTGAAATCAATTACAACTGAAAATAAGTACAACATAAAGTAAAGTAAAGTAGATACTGGGTCGTCCTACGGGGTTCCTACCTGAAGGGTAGGTACAGATGGCCTCCTCAGCACTCAACGTCTGTCCATATCCTCCATGTACCATCACACCGAGTGGTCCACCTCTGGGTACTGTCTGGTCCTGCTACTCTCTACCTCAATCAACGATGTTTGTCGTCTACAAAAAACACAACGAGGTGCGGGCATAGCCTGTGCAGGGGGTGAGTATAAAGATACTCAGTAGGGACCCTGAGACCCTCAGGGTCTCACAAAATCCAACAAGGATAAACCAAAAAAAAAGTAATCAATAGATAACCCCACTTAAGTATATGCCCATACATATACCTAAGTTATCAAGTAATCCATCTCAGTCATGAAGTAAACACAAAGTTACTGACTCAGCTCAATCCAGGATTTTATTCAAGGGGGGTAGTATCAAGTATCATCCCTAGTAAAACTTTTGAATCCTCGGCTGCTGAAGTACGCCTCCTCTATAGAGTATTGTGGGCCTTTCACGTCACACATAGGTGATTCCCACTATCTTGGATTGCTGGGGTACTCCTCCTATCGAGTATCATAGGTCTGCTACATCACACAGAGTCTCTCCCCACTGTGGGTCTACCGCGTCACACAGAGGTGCTCCCCCTCATAGCCTAATGAGGTACTCCTCCTATAGATTACTATGGGTCTACTGTGTCACACATAGGTGCTTCCCACTGTGGGTCTGTCGCGTCACACAGAGGTGCTTCCCACTAGGCTAGTCGAAACACTCCGAGTCGATCGGTCAACAGTCATCAGGTCTCATCCAGATACTAGGTCTCCACACTAAGCTCACTCATCTCCAGGGAGGATCCGCTCCATGAGCTACTGGTCGATGATCCAACTACCACGAAGTACCATGAAGAAGTATCTCAAAGTTCCACCTCATCATAGGGGTCTTAACGCAATAGATGGCGTGTCAATTCCGGTCTGTGAGTTATTGACATTTCTGTCACAGGGGCCTGGTTGGATTTTAGGTTCAAACTAACCTGACCATACCCCAACTATGTCTAAACCTCAATTGGGGTATGCCAAAAGAAACATCTCGCTCTAATCTTTCCGTCTTAGTAGATGGTTCATCGATCGGACACGTGTAGCCCAAGTTATGAGCGAAAAGGTGTATTCGGGTCAAATGGGTTCGGACTGGGGTCCGACCCGGTCCGCGGGTCCGACCCGACCCGCGGGTCTGACCTGGCCTGAGGGGGCGGCCCGGCCCAAGGAGGCGGCCCAGCCCACGCTGGGTCCGGCCCGTGCGGGGTCCGGCCCACGCTGGGTTCGGCCTGTGCGGAGTCCGGCCCGCACTAGGTCCGACCCGGCGACCCGCGTGGCCCGGCTGGTGATGCCCTACGAGGCCCGCCCAAGCTGCATGAGGGGGGGATTGCCTCACCCCCTTTGCTCCTGAATAGAACCAGCTCTAGGTGCCGGTTCGGTAACCCGTGGGAACCCGAGGGTCTTGCCTTGTCTAGCTAGCCGAACGGCCTACCGGTTCTGAACCACCAGCGATCAGCCCAGCCGGATGCCTATGCACCTCCGCCACGGCACGCCCTGGCCGTGGCTCTCCTCCTCCGTGCGGTGCGACGACGCCGTGCCCCTACGTCATGGCCCTCTTCTCCTCTACGCGGCGCGACGGCGCTGTGCCCTTCCGCCATGATTCGGCCTGGCCACAGCCCCTTTCTTCCATGCGGCATGATGATGTTGCGCCCTTCTAGCGACTCGGCGGCCTTATGCCGCCGGTTTCTTCGCGTCCGGCCTGATGTCGGCCGCCGTTGCTCTGCCTCTCCTTCGACGGCACTGTTCTGCCGCCGTCGTCATCAACAAGCAAGGGTAAACAAAGGGGGGTCGGTCCATGTTCATGCGGCCCGCACCCTTCGCCTTATGGTGATAAAAATTAGAAAAACAGAAACCAAGTTTTGTTCAATGAAGAACAGAAACAAAACAATCTTAAATTCCCCTACCTTGTATTGTTGTTCGTTGACGATGTTGCAGAAAGGCAGACGTCGTTCCTTGACGTTGGAAAGAAGACAAAGAAGTCGAGGATGATGTCATCGGCGTTCTTCAAGGACAGTGCTTCTCTTTCTTGCCTTGGTTGAAGATCGTTCTTCGTTGGTGGAAGAGGCGTTCTTCGTTGGGAGAATTAGTTCCTCTAAGCTCTTCCAACCCCTCTCCCATTGCTCCACCAAATGAAAATTCCAACAAAAAATAATGGGTTAAGCTAACCCATTATTTAATTGTTGTCCAAAATATTCAAATGATTTCAAAAATAATTAATTAATGTTCTATTAATTAATTTGAGTGGATTGGCACATTTATGAGGGAATTTCAAGGGTTTCAACCCACTTATGGAGAGTTCAAGGGGGTTTAAAGCTCGTGTGATCCCCACCTCTTTAATTGATAAGAGGTGTTTAGACCTTGGGTGGGCCCTACCACCATAACATCTCATGGGAGGTTATGTTGTGGTGTCCCCGACCTCTAACCTCCACTTGGAGGTTTTAAACACCAAATAAAAATAAGCTACACGCTTATTTTTATTTAATTTTATTCTTAAAAACTCTAAAAACTAACTTTAATTATCGACCAACTGTTGTTGAGGTGGAAGTCTTCTTAAGTGAATATTGGTGCTGCGAGTTCAATGGTGCCCTTGGATTTCAATTCCAAGCACCGGTTCAATAGTTATAAAAACCCACTCGTACGTTTACTATACGTACCCGAACAAAACTTCATAAATTGATTCCGGGCACAATGGACCTCGGAATCAACTGCCATAAAATTTTTCGGACTCGTAAAATTACCATGTATTTATGAAAAAAAATTCCACAGAAATTTCCGGGTCTTTACATTATCCCCACCTCAGGGCTTTACATCCCCGTAAGCTACAACTCGAACTATGGGAACAAATGGGGGTACCGAGCATGCATCTGAGCCTCCCGCTCCCATGTGCTCTCCTGAAGATTCTCAAGCTGCCAGCAAACGCGTACCAAAGGTATCGACCATCCTCACAGGACCTACTCTTGTCGATCCTCAATCTCCACTAGGACCTCCGTGAAAGTCGCCCCATCATCGATGTCTAGCTCTCCATGGTCGATGATGCGGGAAGGGTCGTGCACGTATCTCCTCAGATGAGACACGTGGAAGAGGTCGTGCACCCGATGCAACTATGGTGGAAGAGATAAGCAGTAAGCCACCTCGCCTACTCTATTGAGGACCTGGAAAGGTCCGATGAATTGCGGAGATAACTTGTCGCCTCAGCCAAATCTTCATAGACCTATTCATGGTGAGACCCGTAGAAAGACATGGTTGCCATCCTCGAACTCCAGGGGTCTCCATCTCCTGTCAGCATACGACTTCTGTCTGATCTGTGCAGTCTTCATCCACTCCTGGATGATCTACACCATCTTTGTGGTAGCCCGTACCATCTCTGGTCCCACTAGTGCTGACTCCCCTGGGTCTGTCCAGCACAGTGGCGATCTTTAAGGTTGACCATACAAGGCCTCAAAAGGTGTCATACCGATTGTGGAGTGATAGTTGTTTTTGTAGGAAAACTCTACCAATGGTAAGTGATCCTCCCATCTGTGACCTAAGTCGAGGACACAAGCTCGGAGCATGTCCTCAAGGGTCTGAATGGTCCACTTAGTCTGACCATCTGTCTAAGGATGGAAGGCGGTGATCAAGCAAAGCTGTGTCTCAAAAGCCTCCTACAATCCCTTCCATAGCTAGGACGTAAATCGCGTGTCAAGGTCAGAGACAATAGAAGAAGGTAATCCATGAAAATGCACAATTTCCTGCACATAGAGGTGTCCCAAGATCTCTACTGAACCCTACTCTCTGATTAGTAGGAAGTGGACCGACTTGGTGAGTCGGTCAAAGATCACCCAAATCGAGTCGTGACCTCGGGATGTACATGGTAGACCCATCATAAATTCCATGGATATCCCATACCACTTCCACTCTAGGACCTCTAAGGGATGAACCAAGCCTGCTGGTACCTAGTGTTCTGCCTTCACTTGCTGACAAGTGAGGCACCGTGAGACAAACTCCATTACTGCCTTCTTCATACCCGGCCACCAGTGCTATCGTTGAAGGTCCTGGTACATATTTTCCACTCCTGAATATACCTCTAGAGGGGACGTGTGAAAATCCCTCAACACTTCCTCCTGAAGTGACACTGGAACCATAGTACGTCCTCTGTAGAGGATGACATGCTCCACACATTCTGAAAAATCCATCAGGTGCTTGCCCTGTGGATATCTGACCACATCGCGTCTCGCAGTCAGCGTCCCCACGTTGCGCCTCCCTGAATCACTGAATAAGTGAAGGAGTGACCATAAGATACTATAGATAGGCTACTTCATCTCTATCCACAAAGGATATTTTTAAGGCAACCAGCTGCTCTATCGCCTCTCCTAGCAGCTGTATACCAGATCTCCTTCTAAGAGCATCTGCTACAACGTTCCCCTTCCCAGGTGTATATACTATCTCAAAGTCATAGTCCTAGAGGAAATCAAGTCATCAACGTTGTCTTAGATTCAGGTCCTTCTAGGAGAAGATATACCTGAGACTCTTATGATCAGAGTACATGGTAAAAAGTTCTCCCATCAGATAGTGACGCCACATCTTCAAGGAAAAGACCACTACTGCTAACTCTAGGTCATGGGTAGCATAGTTATGCTCATGTTGTCTCAGCTGACGAGAACCATAAGCAATCACTACTTTCTCCTGCATCAGGACACACCCAAGTCTGGTCCCTGATGCATCGCAGTAAACTTTGTACCCTACACCTTCCTCTAGAAGCCTCAAGATAGGGGTACTAGTCAGCCTATGCCTCAGCTCCTGAAAGCTTTGATGGCATCTCTCCGACCGAACGAAGGGTTTCCCCTTCTTCTTCAAGACTAATAGTGGTGATGAAACTTTGGAGAAGTCTAGAACGAACCTTCGATAGTATCCAACCAAGCCCAAAAAACTTCGTACCTCCGTCATTCTTCTGGGTGGATCCCAAGCAAGTACCACCTCAATCTTCACTGGATCTACTACAACTCCAGCCTCTAAGATGACATGTCCCAAGAAGTGAACCTCTGGAATCCAAAACTGGCACTTTGAGAGCTTACCATAAAGCTGGTCCTCTTGAAGTGTGTCCAGTACTACCTGCAAATGGTAGGCATGGTCCTCCTCAGTAGTCGAGTAGATCAAAATTTCATCAATAAAGACCGCGACAAAAAGATCGAGGTAAGGCTGAAAAATCCTATTCATCAGAATCATGAACACTTATGCAGTGTTGGTTATACCTAAGGGCATAACCAAGAACTCATAGTGGTCGTATTGACACCTGAAGGTCATCTTCTATACATACTCGTCTCAAACTCTGAGCTGGTGATAGCCTGATCTGAGGTCTATCTTCGAGAACCACCATGATCCCTTCAACTGGTCCAAGAGGTCGTCAATCCTTGAGAGTGGATACTTGTTCTTAAAGGTCACCTGGTTCAGGTGACGATAGTCAACACAGAGCCTCAATCTCCCATCTGCCTTCTTGGCGAACAGAATTGGGGCTGCCCAGGGAGAAATGCTGGGCTGGATGAATCCCTTCCCCTGCAAGTCCTCCAGCTGTACCCGTAGCTCACAGAGCTGAATGAGATCTATATGATATGTTGGAGTAGATATCGGTGTCGTCTTGGGGTACAGGTCAATGTAAAAGTCCACTTATCTGTGAGGAGGTAGTCCTAGAACATCATCAGGGAAAACATCCGCGTACTGGTCCACCACTACGGGATAAGTCGGACTCTTCACATCTACTGCTCTATGGGTAAGGTAGGCCAATTGACGAGTGATCGGCTACACCCTCCTCCGAGTAAGTCCATCTTGTGCTGCAAAGGCTCCCTTCTTGCTGGTGAAGGTGAACCTGGTCCCATCCGTGCAAACACACCGCACTTTGCGCCTAATATAGTCGATCTGAGCATGGACTGTAGATAACCAGTCCATACCCTAGATGACGTTGTAAGGCCTCGGTGCCGCTATGAGGAGATCTTAGCCGAAGCTCTTACCTCCTAGAGTAATCTCTCACTGCCGGAACCAGTGCGTAATCACCAAGTCTGCTCCCGTAGGAGTCTCTAGACGTAATGATAGAACTAACGGCTCCTTCGTAATCTTCGAGCTCCAAACGAGGGATGTGGCAATGAAAGAGTGATTGGAACCTGTGTCTATAAGAACTGAAGTTAAGGTGGAATAGACATAGATCGTACCTCGAATCATCTCTGGAGATCCATGATCATAGGCCTCATATACCTGGAGCTGAGCTCTCCTCTGTCTATCTTCTCCATGTGGTCGAGGTGGACCTCCGGTGGTGGTGGTGGTGGTAACACCTCAAATCATTACCCACCAATAGTTGCACAACCTGCTCCTCTACCACGTCCACTTGTGCCCTTTGGGCCGCCTCGATTTAATATCTACCTCTGCCTGGGAGTCCCTCAACTGTTTGTTGGTCATCAGTACGACGAGTCATATCTCATCCCGCCTTTTTATAACATAAACTTTCATTACATTACACAAAACTGAGGATCTTTAAGGTCTAGTGTCTTGGAAACCAGGAACATAATACATGAAAACAATATAAAACATTCTTCTTAAACACTTGAAAGCCGTCTCCTTAAGTTAATTCTAGGTTCATTACTGCATCTCATAACCTGGGGACATACATCAAAAGAAAGGGTGAGCAGAAGGCCCAGTAAGGGAAACAAGAGGAACATTTTACATGTAAACTTGATATACTTCAATAAGGACATGAAAAGAACTTTAAGGCATGAGAAAGAAATCATGAGGCATTTCATAATAAAAACAAAATTTTTCATAACTTGAAGATGTGGCTACATCATTTAACATAGACAATCATGAACATATCACCAAGGTCCATCCCCAAGGTGTCATTTGAAAATTACCAAGGTTATTCACCAAGGTATCGTGAAAATTGTAATCTCTAGTGGTTACATCATTACCCAATGCATTGGAGCGCTATCAGGGCGCACCCTTAAATTTGCCTTTATTATCATGTGAGCCACATATATCATCATCAAACATTTCATAAATAACCCACATAGAATAAAATAAATGGGTTTCATTTCATAATCATAACGTTTTAAAAACTGCTTTAAAGACATGATCTTTACGTCACTTTAAACCCACGGAAAGGGAAAGCGGGTCTCATGTATGTAAATCCAAGAATTTAAAATGGAAAATTTTGATATATATGTGAATACCCTTGTAGAAATAAGAGCTTTGAGTATTCACTTTATAACATAAAATAATTTTTGAGAAAATAGAGAGGCATTTTGAGGGGAAAATTCTGCAGCATAACGGCTAAGTTTTGGGGTTTTAGAAAACATTGAAATGAGAGGGGACATGGGTCACCCTTTCATAAATGATCCATAAACAGTAGGGTGAAAGAATAAGAAGGACATATGGACATGGTAATGAAATTTTAGGGACACACCATTTGAAATGAAAAACATGGAAGGAAAAAAAATTAGATTTCTCTTATGAAAATTCGGCAGCCTTACGGCGTCACTTAACTTCAAAAGAAAATGATTTGACAAGATCAAATAGGGTCCCTCATCATATGATCATAAGAGATCAGTATGATAGATATAGAGATAATTCCCCAACATAACAAAAAGGAACTTGAAAGAATTGACATGAAAGTAGAACTTCAAAACGAGAAGGGTGAAGAACCACTTAAAAATTCGGCAGCCTAACGACGCCACTTAAAACATCAAAATACTGAATTGAAGAGATCAAATGGGGTCTCTCATCATATGAACATAAGAGTCCAGTATGATATATATAGATATCATACCCCAATATAACAAAAAGGAACTTGAAATAATTGACATGAAAGTAGAACTTCAAAACGAGAAGGGTGAAGAACTACTTAAAAATTCAGCAGCCTAACGGCGCCACTTAAAACATCAAAATACTGAATTGAAGAGATCAAATGGGGTCTCTCATCATATGATCATAAAATATCAGTATGATAATTTAGAGATCATACCCCAACATAATAAAAAGGAACATGAAAGACTTGAATGAAAATAGAACTTGAAAACGAGGAAGGTGAAAGAATCCCTTAAAAATTCGGCAGCCTAACGGCGCCACTTAAAAATTCTTAAAACGAATTCATGAGAGCAAGGGGGGTCTCCCATCATATGAACATGAAATAGGCAGTAGGATGAATATAAAATAACATCCTCCAACATAAGAACATGGAGTATAAAAGAAATGACATAAAAGAGATTACTTGAAAAGAAAGAGAGGGGTCGGATCCCTTACCTTAAAATGTAACTCTTAAACCTCAAAGGTTGGGACCTTGAGGGCTTGGGGGCACCTTGGGAGGACTCCTTGGGAGGTAATGAGACCAGAAATTCGTTGGTAATGAGTGGGGAGTCGAATGGATGAGAGGAGGGCTTGGTATTTATAGGGAAAGTGAGGGGACAAGGCATTAATGGCCAAGGGACACCTCACATGTGCTTTTCTCAAACCCATGTGCTCTCCCTTGTCATTTATCATCGAGTTAGGCCACATGGGGCCCCCAAAACAATAATTCATCACCCTTGGCCGGACAACCCTCAAAAGATCTCATGACATCATCATTACACCATTATGATGTCATTAAACATACCGAAACCCTAAAACTGTATTTTTACTATTCACTGAAAATTCAACTTTCTCAGAAAAATCCCAAAATTTCACATTAACCAAATATCAATGCTCTGATTTCAAAAATGAAATCCATTTTATAAAAATAATTTTCTAAATATTTTTAATTTAATTTTTAAATAAAAACACTATTCATCGAAAATTCATTTTTTTCAGAAAAATCCCCAAAAATTACCTTAACATAATATCGATGCTCTGAGTTCAAAAATAAAGTCATTTTTATAAAAATAATTTTCTAATTATTTTTAATTCAATTTTTAATTAAAAAACACTATTCATCCGAAAAAAACTAATACTTGAATAATAATTTATGAAACAGTTATTTAACCATTTTATTGAATCACATTACTTAATCAAAGTGCCTAGCTTATTTTAATACTTTCTTTAAGTGAGATTACTAATCCATTTGGACACATTATTAATCCTAATCATAAAATCACTATTCATAATTTACTATTCATCAAAAATCAAGTTGATCTTATTAGACTCTAAATTTAGTACTGAACATAATTGCAGAAGACCATTTTTTGAAATTAATTACACATTTTTAATTATTTAGGGTTTACATAAACATATTTAAAATATCCTTTTTCTAAAATTCATCAAAAATTTGCATACTATATTTATCCGGTCATTTGAAAATTCATAAAAGAAATCGAAATTTTATTTAAAACAAAGGATTACACAAGACAGTTATGGTCTCCTTACATAGCCCCTTATCACACCAGCATAGGACCTAAGTGTAAGGTGTGCTAAGGTGAGAGAATCCGAGGGAGGCTCGGCCAACATCGCACGAGTAGTAATTTCTATCAGTTTGAACTTCTCGCGAAGGCGATCCCGTTCTAGCTTTATACGATGAAGTTCAGCTTGGGTTTGGTCCAGAGCAAAGCCCAGTGGTGCTACCTCCTTCCCAAGTTCTGTTAGATGGGCTTCGATCGGTCCAAGACTACTGGGTGAGGCCATCAAATCTTCTTTCTATATTAATTAACCAAGATTGCTTGTATTTAGAGACAATAGTCAAAATGTTTAGTTTCCAGTGGTCATATTGACCAATGGTCAAATAACAATCAAAACTCAACAGTCTCATTTTAATTATACTCATGTTACCAAATGAAACATTTTTGTTGAGTATAACAATAACACATAAAATTAAGAAACAAAATTTATTTAAAAAAATTCGGGTCGTTACAATCTTCCCCCCTTAAGAAATTGCGTCCTCGCAATTTTAAAATTGGGTTTTGAAATTTCATTGAAAGTCCCACATCGGAAAAGGAGTCAGTAAAACTATTACTTTAAAATAAAGAAAGGGAAGTACAAAGGTCACCCGAGTTAACCCACACTAGGGTTCCATGTAGGAAAACATGGACATGGAGGAAAAACAAAGGGTCAAGTTCTAAGGGAGAGTGATAGAGAACATGATTAGGAGAAAGTTAACCATGAGAAAATCCCAAACTTATGATGCGTGTAAACGGTCTTTGATTACCTAGTAGGAAACGTAAACCAACAACATTTTTGTTTTACGTTTCTTTTCATAATTTTGAGGATTTAATTTACTACATAGAACAAAAACATAAGAAAATATACCTACCTTCAAGTAGAGTTTCATCCTTTAACAAGTCCCTACCAACACTAATCTTTTCTCCAAATGATGAGAATTCAAAAACACTTGGTCTCATAAAAGCACAAGAATCATCTTCTATAGAATCACATAATCTACAAAAGATTAACTATCTATTTCTTCTATCTTTAAACATTATCCAAAAAACAGAAAGGTTAAGGTAAAACAACTCTTCAAAAAGAAAGAATCCCATAGGAATGGAAACTACTTTTAAATCATCAAAGTTCCATGGTACTACCCAAAGTTCATCATAGACCATTCCATAAATAACGGTCCTTAAAATTCCTCAAAACAAACCAAACTAAGATTGAAACCCAAATACAAGAAGGATTTGATAACATAGTCTTCCAAAACAACTTCATTGTTCATCTCCAGACAACATCAACCACTCCTAACATCTTATAAAAAAAAGTAGCTAACCTAAACATATTTTACCCAAGATAGGTTAGTCATTCCCATAAGTAACCTAAATTACTATAAGTTCACCTTAAGTTCATCAATTCTTCAAAATATAGGTCAACCTTACTCCTCAATGAAAATACCATAGTAATCTATTTACCTCGATCAAATATGGTTCCCAAAATAATGAACGTCTTCCAAAATAATAATCATATTTTAATCCCCTAATCATCCCTGTCATATTAATACGAAAATCGTCGCATTTCCTATCACATTGGTTGTCGGAACATGTTCTTCCATTTCCCACCATTAACTAAGAAGAGAAAGCATAACTAGGGGCTTAAGTACTTAGCTAATAATCATGAAAAGGAACTGAAAGCATATAAGGATAACTTGTATATGAAATGTGTACCCTAACTTGTGATCTCCTAGGTTCCCATCTAGGTTATGAATGATCATATATTCTTATGTGAACCTTTATTTTATTTTATCTTCATTCCTTTAACAATGGTTCATACCAAGCTTATGAATTTACCAAAGCATATCCCCCGGGAGTGTCGTAACCAAGAGTGCAGCAAGGCCCGTTGTCGTGTACCACTTCCCGTTCGAGTCTAGCTCAAAGCGGTGTTTTCGGGTTTTACCCCTATGTACATCTATGCCAGAGCCACCTCTACCTGCTCGTATCCAGACAGGGATGTATTTGCTTGGCAACCCCTTACTCAATACTCACCAAAATACCAGGAAGATTTCCTATATTAAACTTTTCTATAGGGTTCTTCCTAGAGTTTTCATATCCTAATTTCCACAAATAACTAAACCATCCTTTGATACCAACTATCTCATCCCGCCTTTTTATAACATAAACTTTCATTACATTACACAAAACTGAGGATCTTTAAGGTCTAGTGTCTTGGAAACCAGGAACATAATACATGAAAACAATATAAAACATTCTTCTTAAACACTTGAAAGCCGTCTCCTTAAGTTAATTCTAGGTTCATTACTGCATCTCATAACCTGGGGACATACATCAAAAGAAAGGGTGAGCAGAAGGCCCAGTAAGGGAAACAAGAGGAACATTTTACATGTAAACTTGATATACTTCAATAAGGACATGAAAAGAACTTTAAGGCATGAGAAAGAAATCATGAGGCATTTCATAATAAAAACAAAATTTTTCATAACTTGAAGATGTGGCTACATCATTTAACATAGACAATCATGAACATATCACCAAGGTCCATCCCCAAGGTGTCATTTGAAAATTACCAAGGTTATTCACCAAGGTATCGTGAAAATTGTAATCTCTAGTGGTTACATCATTACCCAATGCATTGGAGCGCTATCAGGGCGCACCCTTAAATTTGCCTTTATTATCATGTGAGCCACATATATCATCATCAAACATTTCATAAATAACCCACATAGAATAAAATAAATGGGTTTCATTTCATAATCATAACGTTTTAAAAACTGCTTTAAAGACATGATCTTTACGTCACTTTAAACCCACGGAAAGGGAAAGCGGGTCTCATGTATGTAAATCCAAGAATTTAAAATGGAAAATTTTGATATATATGTGAATACCCTTGTAGAAATAAGAGCTTTGAGTATTCACTTTATAACATAAAATAATTTTTGAGAAAATAGAGAGGCATTTTGAGGGGAAAATTCTGCAGCATAACGGCTAAGTTTTGGGGTTTTAGAAAACATTGAAATGAGAGGGGACATGGGTCACCCTTTCATAAATGATCCATAAACAGTAGGGTGAAAGAATAAGAAGGACATATGGACATGGTAATGAAATTTTAGGGACACACCATTTGAAATGAAAAACATGGAAGGAAAAAAAATTAGATTTCTCTTATGAAAATTCGGCAGCCTTACGGCGTCACTTAACTTCAAAAGAAAATGATTTGACAAGATCAAATAGGGTCCCTCATCATATGATCATAAGAGATCAGTATGATAGATATAGAGATAATTCCCCAACATAACAAAAAGGAACTTGAAAGAATTGACATGAAAGTAGAACTTCAAAACGAGAAGGGTGAAGAACCACTTAAAAATTCGGCAGCCTAACGACGCCACTTAAAACATCAAAATACTGAATTGAAGAGATCAAATGGGGTCTCTCATCATATGAACATAAGAGTCCAGTATGATATATATAGATATCATACCCCAATATAACAAAAAGGAACTTGAAATAATTGACATGAAAGTAGAACTTCAAAACGAGAAGGGTGAAGAACTACTTAAAAATTCAGCAGCCTAACGGCGCCACTTAAAACATCAAAATACTGAATTGAAGAGATCAAATGGGGTCTCTCATCATATGATCATAAAATATCAGTATGATAATTTAGAGATCATACCCCAACATAATAAAAAGGAACATGAAAGACTTGAATGAAAATAGAACTTGAAAACGAGGAAGGTGAAAGAATCCCTTAAAAATTCGGCAGCCTAACGGCGCCACTTAAAAATTCTTAAAACGAATTCATGAGAGCAAGGGGGGTCTCCCATCATATGAACATGAAATAGGCAGTAGGATGAATATAAAATAACATCCTCCAACATAAGAACATGGAGTATAAAAGAAATGACATAAAAGAGATTACTTGAAAAGAAAGAGAGGGGTCAGATCCCTTACCTTAAAATGTAACTCTTAAACCTCAAAGGTTGGGAACTTGAGGGCTTGGGGGCACCTTGGGAGGACTCCTTGGGAGGTAATGAGACCAGAAATTCGTTGGTAATGAGTGGGGAGTCGAATGGATGAGAGGAGGGCTTGGTATTTATAGGGAAAGTGAGGGGACAAGGCATTAATGGCCAAGGGACACCTCACATGTGCTTTTCTCAAACCCATGTGCTCTCCCTTGTCATTTATCATCGAGTTAGGCCACATGGGGCCCCCAAAACAATAATTCATCACCCTTGGACGGACAACCCTCAAAAGATCTCATGACATCATCATTACACCATTATGATGTCATTAAACATACCGAAACCCTAAAACTGTATTTTTACTATTCACTGAAGATTCAACTTTCTCAGAAAAATCCCAAAATTTCACATTAACCAAATATCAATGCTCTGATTTCAAAAATGAAATCCATTTTATAAAAATAATTTTCTAAATATTTTTAATTTAATTTTTAAATAAAAACACTATTCATCGAAAATTCATTTTTTTCAGAAAAATCCCCAAAAATTACCTTAACATAATATCGATGCTCTGAGTTCAAAAATAAAGTCATTTTTATAAAAATAATTTTCTAATTATTTTTAATTCAATTTTTAATTAAAAAACACTATTCATCCGAAAAAAACTAATACTTGAATAATAATTTATGAAACAGTTATTTAACCATTTTATTGAATCACATTACTTAATCAAAGTGCCTAGCTTATTTTAATACTTTCTTTAAGTGAGATTACTAATCCATTTGGACACATTATTAATCCTAATCATAAAATCACTATTCATAATTTACTATTCATCAAAAATCAAGTTGATCTTATTAGACTCTAAATTTAGTACTGAACATAATTGCAGAAGACCATTTTTTGAAATTAATTACACATTTTTAATTATTTAGGGTTTACATAAACATATTTAAAATATCCTTTTTCTAAAATTCATCAAAAATTTGCATACTATATTTATCCGGTCATTTGAAAATTCATAAAAGAAATCGAAATTTTATTTAAAACAAAGGATTACACAAGACAGTTATGGTCTCCTTACATAGCCCCTTATCACACCAGCATAGGACCTAAGTGTAAGGTGTGCTAAGGTGAGAGAATCCGAGGGAGGCTCGGCCAACATCGCACGAGTAGTAATTTCTATCAGTTTGAACTTCTCGCGAAGGCGATCCCGTTCTAGCTTTATACGATGAAGTTCAGCTTGGGTTTGGTCCAGAGCAAAGCCCAGTGGTGCTACCTCCTTCCCAAGTTCTGTTAGATGGGCTTCGATCGGTCCAAGACTACTGGGTGAGGCCATCAAATCTTCTTTCTATATTAATTAACCAAGATTGCTTGTATTTAGAGACAATAGTCAAAATGTTTAGTTTCCAGTGGTCATATTGACCAATGGTCAAATAACAATCAAAACTCAACAGTCTCATTTTAATTATACTCATGTTACCAAATGAAACATTTTTGTTGAGTATAACAATAACACATAAAATTAAGAAACAAAATTTATTTAAAAAAATTCGGGTCGTTACAAGTCATACAATCAAGAGCCATGTGACCCTGCCCGCCGCATGAGTAGCAATGTATGCTCCTAGCATGTATGTCATTGCCCCGGGTGCCCCGAACAACTGATCATGAGTCATGCAGTCGTCCAACCATGGGTCTGGTCCTCTTGTACCTATGCGTCATATGTCTACTTCCCACTGCAGAAGACTCTGCTGCATGTCGACTAGTGGTGGGTCTCGCTGTCGAAGACTTCTCAGCAAGGAAACTCTCTACTAAGAGGGCTCGCTCCAACACTCCTACCTATGTCAGAATGCTGAGGGAGATCATCGAGGCTCTGATCTCTCGTCTGAGCCCCTACTCGAAGGTCCGGTCCCTGAAGAATGGGTCCCACACCATATCTGTGGAGTAGTGCGAGAGGTCGGTGAACCTCACTGAGTACTGCGCTACTGTCATGCTGCCCTGCTGTAGATGAAGTAGCTCTTGTATTCGCACTGCATGAAAGGTGGCTAGTACAAACTCCACCTGGAACAGGCTCTCGAAGTATGACCATAGAAGTGTCAACTCGTCATGCACCTGGAGCATCAGGCTCCACAATCTTTTTGTTGTTTCCTGAAGGAGACTCGCCAGAAGGATCACCATAAAATATGATGGTATCCCTACCAGCCTGAAGACTCTCACCACAACCTCCATCCAATCCTCAGCCACCTATGGGTCCATCTCTCCTCTGAACCTGGGTGGCCTCTGGCGCTGGAACTCATGCAACGCGTTCAAGCGGCGTGCATCTTCTACTGCAGGGGCCGGTGGCATCGGTGGCCCAATGGGAATTGGTACCACTGGTACCTCCGCTGGTAAAGGGCCTTGCACTGAGGCCTCATCACTTGATGGGATATCAGAGCATATGACTCTTGGGGCTCTGCGGGAAGGCATCCTGAAAGAAATAGATGTGACATGGTCAAAATATTTATACATGGTGAGCTGACCTGGTTGAGATGACTTAAAGAAAAACTTTTGAAAACACACACACAATTAGTGTTTTCATGCACTGAGTCGAAAATCAGAGGTCAGGGTCCTGGTGTATAGATACGTCAGCCGCCCACACCAGCACTGGACTCCCTGAACTGAAAACCACAGTTAGTAACCTTAACATTATTGCTTCACAGAAAAGAAATATCAGAGTCTTAACGTCTGCGGTAGAACCGACTCCTCTGATACCAATTCGTCATGACCCGTCCTCGGGACCCATGTCGTGACTACCCCAAGCCCGCCTTCCATAGGCCAGGAGATGGCGACTAGCACCAAAGGCGTAAATCCCTAAGCTGGGAAGGCATTGCCTTTATAAAAAGTAAACACACACAATAGAGTACATAACTGAAAGAAAAACACTAAGTAGAACTGTATACAAAAGAAGTGTTGGAAAGTAAAAGGGGCCGGAAATACAAGCCCAACTGTAAAGTACATGTAAAACTGAAAGAAAGTACAACTAAAAACAAGTACAATGGAAAGTAAAGTAAAGCAGTTATTGGGTCTTCTTCTGGGGTTCCTACCTAAAGGGTAGGTACAGATGGCCTCCTCAGCACTCCACTTCTGTCTGTCTCCTCTGTGTACCATCACACCGAGTGGTCCACCTCTGGGTACTGTCCAGTCCTGCTAATCTCTGTGTCATTCAGCGTTGTCTGTTGTCTGCAACCAACACAACAAGGTGTAGGCATAGCCTGTGTAGGGGGTGAGTATAACGATACTCAGTAGGGACACCGTGACCCTCAAGGTCTCACAAAATCCAACAAGGATAAACCACAAAGTACATAATCAATAGATAACCCCACTTAGTTATATTCCCATACATATACCTAAGTTATAAATTAATCCATCTCAGTCATGAAGTAAACACAAAGTTACTGACTCAACTCAATCCAGGATTTTATTCAAGGGGGGTAGTATCAAGTATCATCCCCAGTCAAACTGTCGAAACCTCGGCTACTGAAGTACTCCTCATCTATAGAGTATTGTGGGCCTTTCAAATCACACAGAGATGGTTCCCATTGTCCTAGACTACTGGGGCACTCCTCCTGTTGAGTATCGTGGGTCTGCTGCGTTACATAAAGGCGCTCCCCACAGTGGGTCTGCCGCATCACACAAAGGTGCTCCACCTCATGGCCTGCTGAGGTACTCCTCCTTTTGAGTACCATGAGTCTTCTACGTCAGACAAAGGCGCTTATGACTGTGAGTTTTCCACGTCACACAGAGGCGTTTCCCACTGGTCTAGTCGAAACACTCCGATTTGATCGGTCTGCAGTAGTCTGGTCTCACCCAGCTACTAGGTCTTTACACTAAGCTCGCTCGTCTCTGGGGATGATCTACTCCACGAGCTACTGGTCGATTCTCTAACTGCCAGGAAGTACCACAAAGAAGTATCTCAAAGGTCTCCCTCATCATAGGGGCCTCAACGCAACAGACGGCGTGTCAATCGGATTCCCGGTCTGTGAGTTATTGGCATTTCCGTCCCGGGGGCCTCATTGGATTTTAGGTTCAAACTAACCCAACTGTACCCCAACTGTGTCCATACCTCAAGTGGGGTATTTCAAAAGAACCACCTCGCTCTAAGGTTTCTGTTTCTATAGACGGTTCATCGATCGGACACCCATAGCCCAAGTTATGAGTGAAAAGTTTTATTCAGGTCAAACGGGTTTGGACTGGGGTCTGCCCCGGTCCGCGGGTCCGACCCAGCCCGCGGGTCCGATCCGGCCCGAGGGGGAGGCCCGACCCAAGGGGGAGTCCCAAATCAAAGGGGAGGCCCGGACCAAGGGGGCGGCCCGGTCCGAGGGGACGGCCCAGCCCGCGCTGGGTCCGGCCTGCGCTAGGTTCATCCAGGCGGCCCCCGTGGCCCGACTTGCGGCCTGCATGGCCCAGATGGCAGCCCACTTGGCCTGGATGGCGGCCCGCGTGGCCTAGATGGTGGCCCGCGTGGCCTGGATGGTGACCCGCGTGGCCCGACTGGCGGCCTGCGCGGCCCGCGTGGCCCGGCTGGCGGCCCGCGTGGCCCGGCTGGCGGCCCGCGTGGCCCGGCTGGCGGCCCATGTGGCCCGGATGGCGGCCCGCGTGGCCTGGCTGGCGGCCCGCGTGGCCCGGCTGGTGGCTCGTGTGGCCTGGATGGCCCACGACTGGAGACACATTGCGGGGCCCTCCCTATCCACGTGAGGGGGGGGGGGGGTTTCGCGCCCCCTGTCTCCCAAACGGAACCGGCACTAGGTGCCGGTTCGATAACCCGTGGGACCCAGGGGGTCCCGCCTTGTTTGGCTAGCCGAGCGGCCAGCCGGTTCCGCACCACCGGCGGCCGGCCCAGTCGGTCGCCTCTACACCTCCGTCGCGGCCCGCCCTGTCTGCGGCTCTCCTCCTCCGCATGGATCAACGGCACTGCGCCCCTCTGTCGCGGCCCGGCCTGACCGCGGCCCTCTTTACCTCTGCGCGACGCGACGGTGCCGCGCCCTTCCGCCACGGCCCGACCTGGCCGCAGACCCTTTCTTCTGCGCGGCACGATGATGACGCGCCCTTCTGGTGACCCGGCGGACTTGTGCTACCAGTTTCTTCGCGGCCGGCCCGATGCCGGTCGTCGCTGCTCCGCCTCTCCTCTGACGGCACCGTTCCGCCACCGCCATCGTCAACAAGAAAGCGTAAACGGAGGGGGGTCAGTCCATTTTCATGTGGCCCACACCCTCCACCTTATGGTGATAACAATTGGAAAAACACAAACCAAGTTTTGTTCGATGAAGAAAGGAAACAAAGCATTCTTAAATTCCCCTACCTCATATTGTTGTTCATTGATGATGTTGCGGAAAGGCAGACATTGTTCCTTGATGTCAGAAAGAAGACAAAGAAGTCGAGGAAGATGTCGTCGGCGTTCTTCAAGGATGGAGCTTCCCTTTCTTGCCCCGGTTGAAGATCATTATTCGTTGTTGGAAGAGGCGTTCTTCGTTGGGAGAATTAGTTCCTCCAAGCTCTTCGAACCCCTCTCCTAATGCTCCACCAAATGAAAATGCCAACCAAAAATAATGGGTTAAGCTAACCCATTATTTAATTATTGGCCAAAATATTCAAAATATTCCAAAAATAATTAATTAATGTTCCATTAATTAATTTGAGTGGATTGGCACATTTATGAGGGAGGTTCAAGTGTTTCCCCCCACTTATGGAGAGTTCAAGGGGGTTTAAAGCCCATGTGGTCCCCACCTCTTTAATTGATAAGTGGTGTTTAGACCTAGGGTGGGCCCCACAACCATAACCTCTGATGGGAGGTTATGGTGTGGTGGCCCACACCTCTAACCTTCACTTGGAGGTTTTAACCACCAAATAAAAATAAGCTACACACTTATTTTTATTTAATTTAATTCTTAAAAACTCTAAAAACTAACTTTCATTCTTGACCAACTACCGTCGTAGTGGAAGTATTCTTAAGAAAATACCAGTGCTGTGAGTTCAATGGTGCCCTCAGATTTCAATTCCGATCACCGGTTCAAAAGTTATAAAATCCCACTCGTACGTTTACTAAATGTACCTGAACAAAACTTCCGAAATTGATTCCAGGCACACCGGGCCTCGGAATCAAGTGCTGTAAAATTTCGCAGGCTCGTAAAATTCCCATGTATTTGAGAAAAAAATTTCCATGGAAATTTCTAGGTCTTTACAAATAAATTCAACTTCTATGTTTTGAATTTGGTAAAATAGACTTCATTTTTAAAAATCAGAATATCAAAATTAGGTTAGGGTGATTTTTTGGTATTTTTCTGAAAACTTTCAATTTTTGATGAAGAATGAAAAACACTGAGTTATTGTTTAAAATAAAATTTTTATTTAAATAATTATTTATTTTATTTAAATTTATTTTATGTAAAAATAGATACAGAATACCTATATATGTTCAATTTAATTCATTGTAGTCATTTTATAATAAGTTTATATATATAAAAATCTTATTGAACTTTTTACCGTCTTTTACCCATCTCTTATGAGCATTTGAAAATTTGAATAAAACATAATTTTACCGCTTCTGTGAATTGAATTTTAAAAATCTGATAGACATGGTTGATATCAATAAGTAAAATGTGATCCAATAAGATAAAAATAATTTTTGGTAAATAGTAACTTTTGACTTTTATTTTCCATGATTAAAAGTAAAGAGGGTAATTAAAGGTAAAAAAGATATTATTATTACCCTAAAACATGTACTAATTCTATTAGATAAGTTTAATTCTACCAAAAACAACCTTAGGAATAAAGATATTAATCTTGGATTCTTGGGATCTTTGCAACAATGTCGTTTTTTGATCTGAGTCTGGAAAGATACCCTGAGAAGAAAGGCTCTGAATCAAAGAAGGAGAATGAACATGAAGGATCCTTTCTTCCTCAAACATAGATCAAGACTTCATGAGGTATTTCTTTCCTTGAAGCTCTTAAAGTCCCCCACCCCTCTTTTCATGCAGATCAGAAAAATCGCTCGCCGATTAAACGCTTGGAGGATGGGGGTTTCTCGGTCGAAGTTGATCCAGATGCGATCCTTCAATGACAAAGTATTTTTAAGTTTTCTATCATGGGTCATATCTCATATGAACAGGGTGATAAACCCTGGTTTTACCCTGAACTGAAACAACACATTTCAATTTTTTGGGGTATTACGAACTGTAAATCCATTCCCTTAGGTAGAGGGTATTTTCATATGCTTCTTAACTCACAGGATGATCTAGATAGGGTTTGGAGGCTAGGAAATTTTCAACTTAAACCAGGATTCCTTTGTTTATCAGAATGGGATTTTTCATTTAACCCAAATACACAGAGACGTAAATCTGCTCAAGTTTGGGTGAGATTCCACAACCTCAACTGGTTCTTCTGGCACCCAAAAATTTTAAATGACATCACTTCTTACATTGGCACCCCACTTAAGATTGATCAAATAACTTTGAATGAAAAACTAGGTATGTTTTCCAGGATTCTTATTGAGGACAACATAGAAACTAATCCACCTCAGTCCATTTCTTTCAGTGCAAATGATTACAAGACTGAGGTTAATCTTGTTCATGAGAAGCTTCCTCCATTCTGTGACTATTGCAAGATAGTCGGACATTCAATTCTTAACTGTAGAGTTGTCCATAGGAACTCAAATCAACAGAATTACTCTGAATGGATAGAAGCTAAGAAGTATAGGAAAGACAAAGCCCTCTCCCCCCCCCCAAAATAAAGGGACTTCTAAACAATCATATGAAAAATGGGTTGTTAAATCTCATGCTAAATCTTGTGTCTCATGGGATGATAAGGTGGAGGAGCTTGACAATGAAACTGATGAACAAATTATTAAACACAACATAGAGAATGAGGTTCTTCTTATTCTCAAACAACCTCAAGCTAACTTGGAGACCCCTTATAAATTCAATATGGAGTCCTCACTTATTCTGGGGAATGGAAACATTCTTAAGCCTACATCTCTAAGCCCTACCTCACAACCTGTGCTGGCTAAGAATGGGGATCTATTGATCCAGAATGTTACTAGATCTGCGTCCCCTACCCCACCCCCTAACACTACTTTTACAAAAAACCCTGCAACTATGCATGGGGTAGTTCCTTCCGAAAATCCTCCTCTGAATTTGGGAAAAGAGGTTGTGAATTCCTGCTTAACAACATCTGAAATTAATGTTGTCTCCTCTGTTTCTACTTCCCCTAAGGAAAATTATGATGCACTCATCTACTCTGAACACTCCTCTAAGGATAATGAACAGTCAGAGACTATGACCTGCCTCCCCCCTTCCATCACTTAGTCTGACACCTCACCGAAGAAAGGGGATCAAGACTCTGTCTCCCAGAATGCTACACACTCGGCCCCTTGTGACTCTGTTACAGGTTCAAAACCTATAACACTATCCACTCATAGTTTGGAGACTGACAATAGCTTGCTTCCCCCAATACCGAAGGATAAGGTGGGGGATTCTACTCAGGATATTGCTCCTCCTTTAAACAACCTGGAGAAAACCTGCACTCCTTGCAAGGATATCTCTCCTAGAAAAAATAGAAGGAAAATTTCTGGAAATAAAAATAAAGGGGATGCATCCCCTAAAAATAAGTCTTAATGCATATTTTATTTTGGAACTTTCAGGGTATTGTGAACCCTGAAACCATTAATGTTTTAAAAAGACTTATTAGTGTTCATCACCCTAGAATCCTTGCTATTGCTGAACCGAAAGTTAACTTTTCTCTCATATTTCTTCACCTCTGTAATATTGGTTTCTCTTTCCTAAGTGCCTGTAACAATGATAATATTATTGAAACCCTCTGGATTTTATTTCACTCATCTCTTCAAAATGTGAAAATATTGAGTGTTACTGATCAATCTCTGGCATGTGACTATTTCTTGGATCACACTCACATTTTCAATACTTTGTTCTATGCTAAAAATAATTATCAAGATAGAATACCCCTTTGGAATGAACTCTCCCATCTTAACACCAAAATACAGGACCCCTGGATTTTGGTTGGGGACTTTAATCCCATTCTTTCCCCCATAGAAAGACTTGGTCACACTTACTCCAACATCTCTTTAAAGGAGTTTAAATCCTCCATAGAATCCAACAATCTGATTGAAGTGAATCTCATAGGTTCAAAATTCTCTTGGTTTAGACATCATTACAATAGGGTTGTAGATAGCAAACTTGATAGATCTTTTACTAATGATGCAGCCCTTCATAAATGGTATTACATTTTGAGTATCTCTCTTCCTAAACTTGCTTCAGACCACCATCCTATTTTCGCCAGTATCCCTCAAGCCCACCAAAGACCCTGTCTTCCTTTTAGGTTTAATTTGGCCTGGTCCTCTAAACCTGATTATTTTTCTCTAATTAACAAATGTTGGGAGAACATGGGGAATCACAATGATCCCTTTTCTTTCACCACTAAATTAAATAATCTTAAACTTATTCTAAAAAATTGGTGTAAAACCAAATCTGATTCAATTAATAAATAAATTCAATAGTTAGAAAAAGATCTTTCTCTATTCCAAAATAACAACTATACCTCTATATTCACTCATGATATCCAAAATGAAATTAATATCTCTACTAAACTAATCTCTTTTCTCAACTTCAAAGACAATATCAAAAAGAAATTTTTTAAAACCAAATGGCTCAATGATGGAGATAGAAACACCAAATTCTACAACTCCCTTCAAAGATATAGAAAAGATAACAGGCCCCTCTCCTGTTTAATGGAGGATAGAAACCTCATTTACTTAGATGAAGGGATTTCTAATCATGTTATTTCTTATTTCTGTAACACATTCAATGGTCCTGATATCAAAAATGATATTTTTCCTAATGTCATTCTGAACTTGGTTACAATTGAGGATAACCGTTTACTTAACTATATTCCTCTTGATTTTGAAATCAAGGACACTGTGTTTGGTCTTAACCCTGATAGTTCCCCCGGGCCTGATGGATTTAATAACGATTTTTATCAAAAACATTTGTATGTCATTCAAAATGATATATGTAGTTTGGTTAGAACTTTTTTTGACAAAGGCATTCTTCCTCATGGCTTAAACTCTCAATTCCTTACTCTTATTCCCAAAGTTGACAATGCTGATGAAATCCATCTATTCAGAACCATTTCCCTTTTAAATTTTCTCTTTAAAATCATTACTAAGATTATTGCTAATAGACTCTCTGCCATTAGTAACAGAATTCTCACCTGGAATCAGTTTGGTTGTATCAAAGGCAGATCCATATAGGATTTTATTTTTATTGCCTCTGAATCCACAAATTTATTGAATAGAAACTCTAGATGAGGGAATGTTTCGATAAAACTAGATATCACTAAATATTTTTATACCATTGACTGGAACTTTATCTTTAAAGTTATTTATAGCTTTGGTTTTAATGAAATTTTTCTCAATAGAATTAAAAATATTTTCAGCTCAGATCATATTTCTATTCTAGTTAATGGTTCTCTTAGAGGTTACATTAAATTTAATAATGGTGTCAGATAGGGTGACCCTCTTTATGCCATCATTTTCTCCATTGCAGAGGATTATCTGAGCAGATTTCTTACTCTAGCTGTTGATCAATGCAAGATCAAACCGATTCTTTCCTCTAGTAATTTAAATGCCCCATCTCATCTTCTTTATGCCGATGATATTATTTTATTCCTTTAGTGAGATAAGAAAAAAATTAATAACATTAAATATATTATTACACATTATGAAGATGTGTCTGACCAATGTGTCAATTGGATTAAATCGTTTATCTACTTTGGAAAAATATTTCCCCTTAATCGAAAAGGTCATATCATTGATATTTTAGGGGTCAAAGAGGGTTCCCTCCTCTTTACTTATCTTGGTGTCCCCATCTTATAGGGATGACCTAAATCTTTATATTTCCATCACATTGTTGATCAAATTCATAGAAAAATTTATGCATGGAAGGGGAAAACTCTTTCAATGGCTGGAAGATTTTGTCTTGTCAAATCCACCATTGTATATAAGATGGTTTACTCTATGATGGTTTACAAATGGAATTCAGGTCTCTTAAAATGTCTGAATATTTCTATAAGGAACTTCATTTGGAGTGGAAGTACTCTTGAGAGGAAACTGGTCACTATCCCCTGGTCTACCTGTTGTAAACCTATTGAGAAAGGAGGCATTGGCATTAAAAATCTTAAGACTTTTAATGAATCTCTCCAAGCCAGACTCACATGGTCTCTTATAAATAATAAATCTCACTCAATGAGTTTTCTTAGGACTCATTTTATTGATATGCTCAAGGCTGGTAAGCTTCATTACATGACTTCTTCTATTTGTCCTTATATCAAATCTTCTTTTTCCTTCTATTTTAGCCAATTCCCAATGGATTGTCAATAAGGAATCTACTTTAAACTTTTGGTTGGACAACTCGACTAGCTCCCCCCTTATTTCTAAGATGCCCAATACTTGAACTCTTGTCCCCACTAATTTCACCATTAGGGACATGATCAATGTGCAAAGTCTTGACTTACCTGATAATATCAAAGAGGTGGTTGATAATTATTTATTTACAACTAATGATGATATTCTAGTTTGGGAACCTTCTCAAAATGGCATGCTTGATTCTAAGTGAAACTACAAACACTTCTTTTCCAATTCTGATGAAAATCTATGTTGGATAAACAAATTCAACAAAGTTTGGATAAAACCATCTCGTTTCACTCTTATTTGGAGAATAGTGCACCAAAAAATTCCCACGGATTGTTGTCTTCAATCCTGTGGTTTTAATCTTTTATCTAAATGTAGAATTTGTAATCAACATCGGGAAGACATAAATCATCTTTTTTTATCCTATGACACTGCTAATTCTCTTTCGCATTACATTTTTGATCTTTTTCAGTGCAGATGGCTTTTGGACAGTTTCATTTTTCTCAACTTAAAAGGATGGTAGAGTTCCAGAGATCTCCGCAGATTAGAAACTTATATCTCATTGATGTTGTGGAGCTACTCTATGTCCTTTTGGTATGGTATAAACGATTATATTTTTAACAATAACTCATTTAGATTAAATACAGGTAAAACAAGGATTATTCTTGCCATTAAAGAGGATGCTTTATTCCAAAATAATCACTGCAACAACTCTGTCAAAGATCTTGAGACTCTTTGTCATATTGGAGTTCATGGAATCTATCCATATCCTAATTTCACTATTTAAGTTTTTTGGAAAGTTCCTCCACCTGGCTGGATCAAATTCAATGTTGAAGGAGCCTCAAAGGGAAACCTAGGCCTTTCGGGCTATGGTGGTGTCTTTCAAAACCATCTTGATCAGATCTTAGGATGTTTCTATGGAAGTTGCGATATTGCATCAGCCTTAGAGGCGGAAATGATGGGTGTCATCCATGTCGTCTCTTTTTCCAAGCAATTCGATTAGAGCAACATTTGGATAGAAAGTGACTCGACTATTATTGTGCAATCCATCTGAAGTTGTGTTACTCACCTTGCATGGTCCCTCACCCCCATATGGATGGACTGCCTGCACTCTCTCAGAAGTCTCAATTTCATTGTCAGGCACACTTATCGCGAAGCCAACAAGATCGCTGACGGTCTTTCCAATAAGGGACTTCCTCATGATGCCATCTGAAGGGATGATCTCCCTCCTGATCTACTCCCCTTTTTAATTATAGATACCAAAAAACTGCCTTCTTTTCATCTTATGTAATCTTTCTATGTACTATTTCTTGATTTAATAAATTTTAGTGTTATTTTCTTTGACCAGAACACAACCATTAAAAAAAGTCAATTTAAAGAACAGTTAAAAGTGTTAAATTCAAGTTTTCATAACTAAAACATTTTAATATAGGGTTATACATAATATAAATTCAACTATAAATATTCATTAAAAATATAAAAAGATTTCATACATAATTGTATTTTATTTATAATTTTTAGACATTGAATAATTTAATTTATTAATGACACAATGATGATGCAGTAATTACCTTATTATTGAACGATTAAAATAATTGATATTATAAATATCCAAATAAATTTAATTTAAGACTTTTGATGAATTAAACTAATTTTATAGATTAATATTACTTTTTAGGGTTGATTAGATAAATTTTTTTCTAGGTGATAAGGTTTTTCTGACTTTCACAAAAACAAAATACCAAATAGTGTCAAAATTGACAAAAATTATTTTTTAAAACAAATACTATATTATTGGTTGATATAATATTCCTAAAAATATCAGCTTCAGCCAAATGGCTTAAATAATATTATATATGTCATTAATGAACCACTTTAGGTTCTCTCGGATGTTTATAGTAAGTTTATTAACCATATAGTGTAAGAATACAAGAAGACATGGTAAAAGTTAAACTAGTTAACTAAGAGTTAAATCTAAAAGATAAGGTTAAAATGGTAACATAAACTTGTATAAAACCTATTTTTTTAGATTCTTTCGACCCATAACCACATAATACTATAAATAAATTCATTTTGAGACATTATAAACCGAATATGATTGTATAATAAATTAATACTTTAATCTTTTCCTAAAGTGACCATCACCCCTCTTATAAAAGGGGACTTCCACTTCTCTCAAAATAACACCTAAAAAGCCACTTGGCTCAGCCAAAAGTTTCCCAAATATCTTCCCAACATTACTCCCTTCATTCTAGAGGCCTTACTTTGGTCATAAATCTAACCTAGGGATCCCTTTTGATCAAATCAAAAGCAAGAACCCGAAAAAGAGGTAAATGTTTCGTCACATCTTTCAAGTTCTTTTCTTCTTCCACTTCCTCTTTATTTATTGTTTCCATTATTAAATAATTAATCCAGTATCTTCTATATACTGTGATGTTATTATAGAAATGGTATAACCATATTCATTATTCTATCCATCCTATAAATGACAAAGTCACCATACGTGCGTACGTACAGATTACCGTCTCCACGTCGTGGGGTAGTTTGTTATTCAAACAATTAATTATTTGGATGGGTATAATAATGAGTATAACTAATGTAAATAATAAATATAACATGTTAATTATTCTTTATATATGATATACCATCCAATTACATACGATTTTTCCATCAATATAATGATATTGTCGCTCGTGCGTACATACGGATTACCGTCTCCACGACGTGATGAGATTCACTTCCACGTTCACCATTCAACGATGATTATAAAATATATATCATTAATAATTATGTAATATATGAATTAATAATTCTACTGTATATATATATATATATATTTACTTACATATATCTTATTCACCTAAATCCGTTCAATACTATATGAAAATGGAAACAACGTTTATGCGTACGTACAGACTACCATCTCCATAAATGGTGATTTCCATTTAATATATATGTATATTATACATATTTATATTCTAAATATATATGATATATAAATAATGTTTTACATTCTGGAAGGATTTAAATCAGGATCTATGTTTTACAATCAAGAGTAACAAGTTAAAATATGTACGATAAAGAAAGTGATTATTACCCGAAATGTTAATTTAACATGGAAATTATTATTAAATGGGTAGTATAAAGTCATAAATAAATCATGTATGATATAATAAATGTTAATATGGTTCTGTTATAATTTAATAACATACTACGGTCTTTATACAGAAGGTTAAATATACCCTCGAGTAAAGGAAAGTGCAAGGTAAGGGTTAATTCCTCAATCTCATTATTATTCGAGATTGTTTATGTGTAAGTTTTTACTGGGACATATTTATTATCCTTGCCCATGTTTCATAAAAGAGTTTTCAAAAGGATTATCTTAAGGTAATCTTTAACTAAATAATCATTTTAAATGTTTTAAATATTTATTCTTCTAAACCTTTCTCATTAATGTCCATGTTTTCAAAATGATTTTAAGGATTTATTTATATGGACATGAATGTTTTAAAATGTTAATTCCTTTAAAAATCATCAAAGTGGTATGGGACACTTTGATTAAAAAATATCTTTTAATTTACTTTCTTTATAAATTATGTGACATTTAAAATTATTTCATGAAAAAATGGATATTTCAGTCAAAGAGTGTTACAGATCATTTTCAACTATGTCAACATCCTTTATTGGATATTATTCTTGATTGAGGTTGATTTATTATGTTAAAAATATTCCATATTGTATTGATGTTTTTGTGATATGTTTGACTATGTATGTGTTATTTTTATACCATTCATGGTTTATGGATAAAGTATTGACATTTCGTATGCTAGTTTTAATACGAATGTTTGTGTTATGTTTAAACCTATTCATACGAGGAATGCATTGGACTTAGTAAGTGATGGGTGGAGCCCGCTATAGCTCCTCGATGCATTGGTAGGTCTCATGAGACAACTAGAGGTGGAATTGGATGAGGCCTTTCCCAATTTGATATATGGTTTTGGCCGAGGCCTAAATCATTTTTAGACGTCTTGGCTGAGGCCTTGACAAAATGTTTCAGAATGTCTGGCATTATTCATTCCCTCATTATGAAATTAGTTATTACATGTGATTATTCGACTAGTAGAATATCCATGTTCATCTTAATATGGTAATTATTTATTTATTTTTTCCATATTATGTTCAAGTTTATATTTAAAAGGTTGTTGTTTTTATTACACATCTTTCCTTAAAGGTTTATAGCTTCTGATAAATTATTTCCCCTTACTGAGCATCTGAGCGCACCCCTTTCTTATGTTTTATTTTCCCAGGATCCCAAGAAGTGTTTTATGTTTGAGATTCATGGTTAATCTAAGGGAATAATGGAATTCTCAAAGGATTTTTTTTGTATGTTAGAAATTTTAATGTAATGTTCATTTTTGTAATCTATTTTCCAAGACTGCTAAACTGATCGGTATTTCGGGACTTGATTCCTTGTAATCATGCCAATGTATTGAAATAATGCACCGACTCTGGGAATCTTGGTTCGGGGTGTTATAGCTGGTATCAGAGGAAGTTTATCAACAACCTTAGAAATATATTTAGATAAACTCTGATTAGATAACATTACCCTAAGATAGACTTTGAGGATTAGTATAGAAGAACTTCCTAGAATTTTGGTAATTTGGAGATTTTGTGAGTTTTCCAAGAAATACATCCCTGTCTGGATGCGAGCATGTAGAGGCGGCTCTAGCACAGATGTACCTAGGGGTAAAACCCGAAAACACTACTTTGAGCTAGACTCAAACAGGAATTGGTGCACGATAATGGTCCTTACTTCACTCTTTGTTACGACACTCCTGAGGGATATGCTTAGGATAATTCACATTTTCATTACAAGCCATTATGAAGGATTTAGGAGTAAATACTTCCTCAAAGAAAACATTTTTATTATTATGGATTATATCCACAAACTGTTCAATTTACATTAGGTATTTTACAAGTTTGGAATTATTCATTATGATTCATAAACTGACCTAGTGTATTCCATTGTTTAGAAATGGCACCCAGTAGAAGGAATGAGAACTCCAACAATACGTATGATCCAAAGAGTAAGAATGGTCATATATTTCATGGTATTAATCCAACATTTAGAAGGGAAATATTCTCCCATGTATTATCAACATATGAAAAAATAATATCATGTGTTAATAAGATAAGTAAATAATTATCTGATTTATATGGCTTTTAAGGGAAGCAAGAGAAGAAAAGGATGGTAGAGAGAAAGATGGATAAAGATAAGAGGGGAAAGAAGGATTTTCCCAAATGTGATAACTGTGGAAAGAATCACCTTGGTAAATGATTGAAGGGAATTGGAGTTTGTTATAAGTGTGGAGAAAAAGGATACCAAGTACTTGATTTCAAAGGTAAGAAAAAGGTTTCAAATGTAAAATGATTCATCTACAAGGCATTGGGACACTACGCGAATCAATGTCCCAGTCATCAGAGTATACCAAAAATGATGCTATTGGATAATAATGAAGTTATGATACCAACTTAGATAAAGAGGAATGACTAGTTTTATTATGTTGTTATTATAGAATTATTTCATTTGAGTGTTGTATCAACAATATACTGGTTATATAAATTATAGAGATAAATAAGGATTGTATTGTAGTACTATTTTATTGAGGATTTGAGATTATATGGTTCTAAGAAAAGTGTCTTAATAGTAAGCTAAATTTTTTGGAAAATACATGGTTGAAGGAAAGGTAATACTTAATATGGTCCTGATAATGAGGTAGTGATTTTGTAATAAGAGATGGTTGTTTGGATAAATTATATTGGATATTCTTGACTTCCTTGGAACTGATTAATAGTTTGTTTATTTCATCATTGTTGGCATATTCAAAAATTTTTAAAATAAGGAATATATCTAGAATTTTATAAAGAATAAGGGAGAATGAATGTAATCAATAAGGTTTTATGGTAATTCAGGGTGTTACCATGTTTTAAAAGAATACATGATGAAGGTTTTCACATGTTATTATGTGGAAAAAAAGAACTTCATTGTGATTAAATTCCTTTTAAATTTTGAACTGTTAGTTTGGATTGAAGTATTTTGGATAAGTCTGAAGGTTGGAATGGATTATGTTTGAAATTGGATACAATTGTTAAGGTTATTTTTTGGATTTTCATAAAAAGGACAACCCAAAGGTCGGGCAACAACTAGTTGCATCCGGCAAGGCCGCGATACTTGAACTCACAACCGAAGGGCGATACGGGTGCATCACCTACCACTGGCCTACATGATGTCCTGAATTGTATAATGTAGTTTCTTTTTTAAAAGTTATGATAGGTGAATTATAAATTCATTATTTTTGGAACCCTATACGATTAGGATAAATAGAATATTTTTTTGAAATCTTTTGGAGTGAAAGATGAGTTTGTGGTAGGAATTAGTTAAACGATGTAACTCTTCTTGTCAAGTATATATATATATTCCCTCTTATTCTATGACTAACTTAATTATTAAACTTTAGTTAAGGGACTTCATATCAATATCCTTTCATTGAGTAATCCTTTTATTTCTAAACGACATTCTTTTATACGATGTATAAAACCATTTTACTTTTCATTTCAAAGGGAATCTTTTTCTAAGAAGCGTTTTACTAAATGACAAAAAAAGGAATGTTTTTTTTAACGTAAGTAGTGACAAAGACCTTTCCACTACTGCAAGTTTTATTTGATCTTTGGATTCCATAACAATCCAAAAAAAATTTTTTAAAGAAAATAAATACCATATACTATTTTTACGTATTTTGGTATTGAAAACGGTTTTGATAATGGATTTTTTATGTCAATATATTTCAATGATATGTTGTGATTGATGATGTAAATCACTCCCTATAAATATTTAGGTTTTCCCTCCAATTATGTGTCTCTAATTTCCACCAATGTTCTCATAATCGAGATCATAATTTGGTGGTAACTTTTTCATTTCCCTTTCCCTCTTAATAAGACTAAATTTTATTAACCCAATTTCTGATGTGGGTTTTCCACAAAGGTATTTCTCTATTTTTAACCTTTTATTTTCGAAGAACAAATTCAAATTGAGAGGATGCAATTTATTGAAATGGGGTAGAATTTAACACCCCAAGATCTCATAGTACGTTATCTCATTAAAGTAATTTAATAGCTTGCGCTACATGCAACACCAAGTTCGAGCGCACCACAACATTACCAAACTAGCCGTTCAAAATGCGGTTATGAATAGTATTAACTGAATTTTGAATCTTATACACTCTATATAATTTTAACATCCATATTATGTGTTTATTAGACACAATATAAGAACAAATTCATTTTTTCAAATAAAAGAAGTATTTTTAAAAAAAATAAACTTTTACCACCTTTTAATAGAGAACCCTTTTTAAATCCAATATTTGACACTTTTATATATTCAATTTGAAAAAATAAACTTCTTCTTTAGAATTGGGACATAAAAATTTAGTTTCGATATATTTTTGGTGTTTTTCTGATAACTTTCATATTTGGGTGAATAGTGAAAATTACTAAATTTTAACTGAAAACAACTTTTTTAATAAAAATAATTTATAGTGTTCAATTATACATTTTAATGGTTTGGAATTATAATTAGATTATATTTTTATCATTTAATACAATTGTGGTCATTATAAGTAATTCTACATTTAAATTTGACATAAACACATGTCAATCTTTTGATAATTTTTACTTTTTTTAAAAACCCATTTTTTTAGTTTTGACAGCGGGAATTAATTTTAAATTAATAAATGAAACTTCTATATTTTTAATTTGGTAAAATAGACTTCATTTTTGAATTTGGAATATCAAAATTAGCTTAGGGTGAATTTTTGGTATTTTTCTGAAAACTTTCAATTTTTGATGAATAGTGAAAACACTAAGTTATTATTTAAAACCGACTTTTTATTTAAATAATTATTTATTTTATTTAAATTTATTTTAGGTAAAAATATATACATAATACCTACATAAGTTCAATTTAATTCATTGGAGTCATTCTATAATATGTTTAGATATATAAAAATTTTATTGAACTTTTTACCGTCTTTTACCCACCTCCTAAGAGCATTTCCAAATTTGCATAAAACTTAATTTTACCACTTCTATGAATTAAATTTAAAAAATATGAGAGACATAGTTGATATTAGTAAGTAAAATTTGGTTCAATAATATATAAATATTTTTTGGAGAATAGTAACTTTTGACTTTTATTTACCACGGTTAAAAGTAAATAGGGTAATTAAAGGTAAAAATGATATTATTATTACCCTAAAACATGTCCTAATTATATTGGATAAGTGTAATTCGACCAAAAACAACCTTAGGAATAAAATATGACCCTTTAGGTCCACTTTTATTAGATTAGGACATTTATTATTAATTAATATAAAGAAGAGTTAAAAGTGTTAAATTCAAGTTTTCATAACTAAAACATTTTAATGTAGTGTTATACATAAGATAGATTAGACTATAAATATTCATTAGAAATATAAAAATATTTCCTACATAATGGTATTTTATTTATAATTTTTATACATTAAATAATTTAATTTATTTATGACACAATGATGATGCAGTAATTACTTTATTAATGAACGGTTAAAATAATTGATATTATAAATATACAAATAAATGTAATTTGAGACTTTTGATGAATTCCACTAATTTTATAGATTAATATGACATTTTTGGGTTGATTAGATAATTTTTTTTCGAAGTGATAAGGTTCTTATGACTTTCACAAAAACAAAATACCAAATAGTGTCAAAATTGACATAAATTAATTTTTAAAACAAATACTATATTATTGGTTGATATAATAATTATAAAAATATAAGGTTCGGAAATAGGGCTTAAATAATATTATATATGTCATTAATTAACCACTTGAGGTTCTCTTGTATGTTTATAGTAAGTTTATTAACCATATAGTGTAAGAATACAAGAAGACACAATAAAAGTTAAACTATTTAACTAAGAGTTAAATCTAAATGATGAGGTTAAAATGGTAACCTAAACTTGTAGAAAACTTATTGGTTGAGAGTATTTCGACCTATAACCACCTAAGGATATAAATAAATTTATTTTGAGCCATTATAAACCTAATATGATTGTATAATAAATTAATACTTTAATCTTTTCCTAAAGTGAGCATCGCCCCTCTTATAAAAGGGCACTTCCACTTATCTCAAAATCACACCTCCAAATCCATTTGTCTCGACCAAACCCTGCCCAAATATCCTCCCAACATTCCTCCCTTAATCATAGAGGCCTTCCGTTGGTCATAAATCCAACCTAGGGAGCCCTTTTGATCAAATCAAAAGGAAGAACACGAAAAAGAGGTAAATATTTCATCACATCTTTCAAGTTATTTTCTTCTTCCACTTCCTATTTATTTTTTGTTTCCATTCTAAAATAATTACTCCATTATATTCTATATACTTTGATGTTATTATAGAAATGGTACAAACATATTCATTATTCTACCCATCCTATAAATGAAAAAGTCACCATACGTGTGTATGTACGGATTGCCGTCTCCACGTCGTGGTGTAGTTTGTTATTCAAACACTTCATTATTTGGATGAGTATAATAATGAGTATAACTGATGTAAATAATAAATATAACATGTTAATTATTATTTATATATGATATAACATCTAATTACATATGATTTCTCCATCAATATAATGATATTGTCGCTCGTGCGTACGTGCGGATTACCGTCTCCACGACGTGATGAGATTCATTTCCACGTTCACCATTCAACAATGATTATAAAATATATATCATTAATAAGTATTTAATATATGACTTAATAATGCAACTGTATATATATATATATATATTCATTTATTTATTTATGTACTTACATATATCTTATTCACCTATATCTGTTCAATATGATATGAAAACACAAACAACATTTATGCATACGTACGGACTATCGTCTCCATAAACAGTGTTTTCCATTTCATATATATGTCTATTATACATATTTATATTCTAAATATATATGATATATAAATCATTTTTTATATTCTAGAAGAATTTAAATCATGATCTAAGTGATACAATCAAGAGTAACAAGTTAAACACGTACAATAAAGAAAGCGATTATTACCTGAAATGTTAATTTAACATAGAAATTATTATTAAATGGGTAGTATAAAGTCATAAATGAATCATGTATGATATAATAAATATTAATATGGTTTTGGAATAATTTAATAACATACTATGGTCTTTATATAGAAGGTTAAACGTACTCTCAACTAAAGGAAAGTGCTAGGTTAGGGTTAATTCCTCAATCTCATTATTATATGAGATTATTTATGTGTAAGTTTTTACTGGGACATAATTATTATCCATTCCATGTTTCATAAAATATTTTTTAAAAGGATTGTTTTAAGGTACTCTTTAACTAAAAAATCATTTTAAATGTTTTAAAGATTTATTCTTCTAAACCTTTCTCATTAATGTCCATGTTTTCCAAATGATTTTAAGGATTTATTTTTATGGAAATGAATGTTTTAAAATTTTAATTAATTTCAAAAGTTTTAAAGTGGTATGGGAAACGTTTCTTAAAAAATATATTTTAAATGACTTCCTTTATAAATTGTGTGACTTTTAGTATTATTTCATGAAAAAAGGGATATTTCTCTCAAAGAGTTTTACTGATCATTTTCAACTATGTCAACATCCTTTATTGGATATTATTCTTGACCGAGGATGATTTATTTTGATAAAAATATTCCATATTGTATTGAAGGTTTTGTGATATGTTTGACTGTGGATGTGTTATTTTTATACCATTCATGGTTTATGGATAAAGTATTCACATTTCCTATGCTAGTTTTAATACGAATTTTTATGTTATGTTTAAACCTTTTCATATGAGGAATGCATTGGACTTATTAAGTGATGGGTGTAGCCCGATATAGCTCCTCGATGCATCGGTAGGTCTCATGAGACAACTAGAAGTGGAATTGGATGAGGCCTTTCCCAATTTTATATATGGTTTTAGCCAAGGCCTAAATCATTTTTTAGACTTCTTGGTTGAGGCCTTGACAAAATGTTTCAAAATGTCCGGCATTATGCATTCCCTCATTATAAAATTAGTTATTACATGTGATTATTCGACTAGTAAACTATCCGTGTTCATGTTTGTCATGACCCGTCCTTGGGACCCGTGTCGTGACTACCCCAAGCCCGCCTTCTATAGGCCAGGGGCTGGCGACTAGCACCAAAGGTGTAAATCCCGATAAAAGGGGAAGGCATTGCCTTTATAAAGTAAACAAACACCACAGAGTAAGCAAGAAGAAGTAAATACTAAGTAAAACTGGGTACAATAGTAGTGCGGAAAAGTAAGTGGGTCAGAATACAAACCCAAATAGAAAGCAAAGTACAACTGGAAAGAAATTACAGCAACTGAAAGTAAAGCAGCAACGTCGAGCTGTCCACCAGAAGTCCCACCTAAAGGGTGGGTACAGACAGTCTCCTCAGCTCCTCGGGTCCAACCGTCTGCTCCGTGTATGTCCCGCCCAGTGGTCCACCTCCAGGTACTGACTTGCTCCACAAGCCTCAACCACGATCAGCGCTGTCCATCGTCTGCATCCAA
This sequence comes from Viscum album, assembly GCA_963277665.1. Taxonomy (NCBI): domain Eukaryota; kingdom Viridiplantae; phylum Streptophyta; class Magnoliopsida; order Santalales; family Viscaceae; genus Viscum; species Viscum album. Next base: position 878,711,542 of record OY728145.1, on the reverse strand, counting down.
CACAACGTAGTGTGGGCATAGCCCATGCAGGGGTGAGTATACGCTACTCAGTAGGGACCCCGAGACCCCCGAAGGTCTCCCAGAATCCACAAAGGATAATCCACAAAGGAAAGATACAATCACAAAGTAACATCCAACACTACTTAGGTATATTCCCATACATATACCTAATTCATCAATTCTAGTTCAGCTCCAACATTCGAGCCCAAGTTCGATCACGTCCACACAGGATAGTACAACCCAACCAACACAGGATAGCACAACCCAATCCACAAAGGAATAAAGTCAATCATATCGAAGATAATGATTGAAACTCAAGACTCAGCTCACACAGGTATACTTCTTTGTAAGGTGATAGAGATGATCAGATATAGCCACTGATTTATCTAAGATGGGACCCACGTAGGATACTAAACCAGCTAAGCTGTCAGACCCACATAGGATACAGACCAGTTACTCTGCCAGACCCACGTAGGATAGCAAGAACAGAGTCGAACACTGCCATACCCACATAGGATACAAGAATAGTAGTCATCATCGTCGAACCCACAGATGATTTCAGTACGGTCTTCATCACTGCCGAACCCACGGAGGATTTCAGTGCAGTCTTCATCGTCGTCAAACCCACGAAGGATTTCAGTATGGTTTTCATCGCTGCCAGAACCACAAAGGATTTCAGTGTAGTCTTCATCACTTCTGAACCCACGGAGGATTTCAGTGCAGTCGTCATCACTGCCGAACCCATGGAGGACTTCAGTGCAATCATCATAGTCGTCGCAGTCGCAGCTAGATCTAGGGTTCCCGCACAAAGCATGCTCATTTTTGGGAGGGTCCGCTCCACAAGACAAAGGGGGGTTGATACATCAACTGACACTTAGTCCGGAGTTGATGTATCCCAAAGTTCTGTCTCAACAAAAGTAACTCAACGCGACAGACGGCGCGTCAATCGAATGCCCGATCTGAGAGTTATTGGTCTTTTCGTTTGAGGGGCTCGGTTGGTTTTTAAGTCAAAACCATCCCGAACGCACTACAACTGCATCCAAACCTCGAGCGGAGTAATCCAAAATGTCCTTATCACTAAGAGAAATCCAACAAAGTCGACGGCACGTCAATTGGATGTCTGGAGCTCAAGTTATAAGTGTTTCTGCTCCGATGGCCCGGTTGGTTTCATGTTCAAACCAACCTGTCCATACCCAAAGTTCTCCTAAACATTGAGTGTAATATACCTAAACGACCATCTCGATCCAAGAATCTCATCTCAACTGACGGTGCATCGATCGGAGATCCATAGCCCAAGATATGGGCAAAAGAACGAACCTGTCTAGTTTTAGGGGGTTTTGGGCCCTGACCGACCCGGCCCGAGACCCCCTGGGTCGGCCCGAACCGGGTCGACCCAAACCGGGTCCTGGTCCGGACCATTAAGGAGCGGCTCAGCCCGGTGGGTGCGGCCCGGTTCAGCCGGCACGGCCCGGCCCGGTGCGGCGCGGCGCGGCCCAGTGCGGCGTGGCCCGGCCCGGTGCGGCGCGGCGCGGCCCGGTGCGGCCGGTCCAGCCCGGTGCGGCCGGTTGGCCTAGAGCCGCGCGCCCCGCATGGCCAGCTCGGTACTGGCCGAGCCATTGCGGGAAGGGGGGGGGGGGGTTTCCCCCTTGATTGAACCGCAACCCCATGTGGGGGCCGCTGCCGTTACCAGCTGGGGGTTACAACCCCCGGCTCCTTCCGAAACGGTCGGCCCGGTCCGGTCGGCCGGTGCTGCCGTCGCGGGACCTTGCGGTCCCACCCCCTCCCGTTAATCCGATATCAAGTGGCTAAGAAAAAGACGTTTTAACGGTCAAGAATATTTATGAACCAAAATCAAACCACTACCTCGATGAAGTCGTCGAACGATGTTTGTCGCGGGAAAGGGACGTCGCGGAAGAGGGCGTCGCGGAAGGAGGATCGTCGGTGTCGCGGTACACGGCATCGTGGTACAAGGCATTGCGGAGAAGAATACCTTCGGCGTTGCGGTACATGGCGTCGCATTGTCGATCTCTTAGGAATCATCTTTATTCATCATCCCTCGTCGTAGGTCGGCATTCTTCATCGGTGACGGTGTGTTCTTCGCGTTCTACAAGGAGGAAGATGAAGATTTCCAGGCTTGAGAAAATCCTCTCCAACCTTCTCACAAAACAAAAAATAAACCTTAAATAAATAAGACTTTGTATTATTTAATTAACACACACAAGCCAACATTCAATTAGAAATTCAAAATGAATCCAAGAATTGATTACATAACTTAATTCAATTCATTAATTTAGAGAGTTGACTTGGTATTTAAAAGGGGTGCGGGTGAGTTACATATTAAATGCATGAGAGGGAGGTTAAAAGGGATTTGAAGGGTAGGGCTTGTGTGGGCCCCAATTCACTAATATCCTACCTAGTGGAGTTAGGATATTAGTGGGTCCCACTCGAACCACCAAGAATGGGTTTAAACTACCTAGAATAGAAATAAAATTTGTAGCACACTATTTTATTTTATTCTTTTGTTAACCCATTTAATTAATAACCTCACCCGAGCAAACGCAACTCCAGAAAAGGTGTTCATTAGAAATTACCGGTACTGCGGTTTCATCGGTGCCATCAGATTTCGATTCCGAGCACCGGTTCAAAAGTTAGGAAAACCCGCTCGTTCGTTTACTGAACATACCCGAGCTAAACTTCAGAAATTGATTCCGAGCACACCGGGCCTCGGAATCAGGTGCCGTCAGAAACTGCGTTCTTTTAAAATCCCAAAGAAAATTAAGAAAAAAATTTCCTTGAATTTTACGGGTCTTTACATTACTCCCACCTCAGAGCTTTACGTCCACATAAAGATACATCATAAACTAGGGGAACAAATGTGGGTATTGAGCACGCATCTGAGCCTCCCGCTCCCAAGTGCTCTCTTGGAGGTTCTCGTGCTGTCATATGATGTGCACTAGAGGTATCCCCCCTCCATGTAGGACCCACTCTTGTTGATCCTCGATCTCCACCTGGACCTCCGCAAAAGTCACCCCATCGTCAATGTCCAACTCCCCATGGTCGATGATATGTGTCGGGTCATGCACGTATCTCCTCAGCTGGGATACGTGGAAGACGTCGTGCACCTGGTATAACTGAGGTGGTAGAGACAGGCGATAAGCCACCTCACCTATCCTGCTGAGGACCTATAATGGTCTGATAAATCATGGAGATAACTTGTTGCCCCGGCCAAATCTTCGTAATCCACATCGAGGTGAGACCCGCAAGAAGACGCGGTCGCCATCCTCAAACTCTAGTGGTCTCCGCCTCCTATCAGCATAAGACTTATGCCGGCTCCGAGCTGTCCTCATCCGCTCCTGGATGACCTGGACCTTCTCTGTCTTGTCCTGGACCATCTCCGGTCCCACAAGTGCTGACTCCCCAGGGTCTGTCCAACACAGAGGTGATATGCAAGGTATGTCGTACAATGCCTCAAATGGTACCATCCCGATGGTGGAGTGGTAGCTGTTGTTGTACGCGAACTCCACCAAGGGTAGATGGTCCTCCCAGCTACGACCAAAGTCAAGGACACATGCACGGAGCATGTCCTCGAGAGTCTGAATGGTCCTATCCATCTGACCATCCATCTGAGGGTGAAAGTCGGTGCTCAGACATAGCTGCGTCCCGAATGCATCCTGCAACCCCTTCCAAAGCCGGGAAGTAAAGCAAGCATCTCGATCAGAGACGATAGATGATGGCACACCATTAAGCCATACAATCTCCTGAATGTAGGGACATCCCAATCTCTCTACTGAGCCCTGCTCTCTGATGGGTAAAAAGTGGGCCGACTTGGTGTGTCGGTCGACAATCACCCAAATGGAGTCGTGACCTCTGGAAGTGTGTGGAAGTCCAGTCACGAAATCCATAGATATCCCGTCCCACTTCTACTCTGAGACCTCCAAGGGTTGCACCAAGCCTACTGGTACTTGGTGCTATGCCTTCACCTGCTGACAGGTGAGGCATCGAGAAACGAACTCAGCTACAGCCTTCTTCATACCCGGCCACTAGTTCTATCGTCTGAGATCTTGGTACATCTTTGCCACTCCTAGATGTACTACTAAAGGGGAAGTGTGAAACTCTCTCAGCACCTCCTTGTGTAAAGAAACTGGTACCATGGTACGTCCTCTGAAAAGGATGACATGCTCTCCTCCTACAGAGAATCCATCAGGTGCCTGTCCTAAGGATATCTGTGCAAGCTGCATCTCATAGTCAGCGTCCTCACGCTGTTCCTCTCTGACCCGCTATAGTAGTGGAGGAGTGACTGTGAGTGACTGAATAAAGGTTTCACCATCTCTATCCATGAAGGATATCTGCAAAGCTGCTAGCTACTCTGCCGCCTCCCCGAGTAGCTGAATGCCCATCCTCCTGCTGAGAGCATCGGCTACTACGTTCCCCTTTCTAGGAGTATAGACTATCTCAAAGTCATAGTCCTGGAGGAACTAGATCCATTGCCTCTGTCTCAGGTTTAGGTCCTTCTGCGAGAAGATGTACCTGAGACTCTGGTGGTCAGAATAGACTGTAAAGCACTCGCCCATTAGGTAGTGTCACCACATTTTTAGAGCGAAGACCACTGCTGCTAACTCCAAGTCATGGGTAGCATAGTTCTACTCATGCTGCCTCAACTGACGTGATCCATAGGCGATCACTGCCCGCTCCTGCATCAGGACACATCCATGTCCAGTCCCTGATGCATCGCAGTAGACTACGTACCCTACTCCCTCCTCCGGTAGCCTCAATATAGGTGCACTGGTTAATCTCTATCTCAGCTCCTGGAAGCTCTGCTGACATCTATCTGACCACACGAAGGGTTTCCAATTCTTTGTCAAAGATGAAAGTGTTGCCTCAACTCTGGAGAAGCCTTGTACAAACCTCCGGTAGTACCCAGCTAGCCCCAAAAAACTCTGCACCTCTGTCACGCTCCTGGGTGTCTCCCAAGCTAGCACGGCCTCGATCTTCGCAAGATCCACCGTAACTCCCACCTCAGAGATGATGTGTCCCAAGAAGTGGACCTCACGTATCCAAAAATGATACTTTTAGAGCTTTCCATAAATATGGTGCTCTCAGAGTGTTTCCAGTACAACCCGAAAGTGGTAGGCATGCTCCTCTTCAGTGGTCGAGTATATCAAAATGTCGTCGATGAAGACCACGACAAATCAATCGAGGTATGGCTGAAATATCCTGTTCATGAGACCCATGAACACTGATGGAGCATTGGTTATGCTGAAAGGTATAACCAAGAACTCATAGTGGCCATACCGACATCTGAAGACCGTCTTCTGCACGTCCTCGTCTCGAACTCTGAGCTGATGATATCCTGATCTAAGGTCTATCTTTGAGAACCACCATGTGCCCTTGAGCTGATCGAAGAGGTCATCAATACTCAGTAGCAGATACTTGTTTCTCATGGTCACCTAGTTCAGGCGACGATAGTCGAAACACAGTCACAATCTCCCGTCTGCCTTCTTGGAAAACAATATCAGGGAAGCCCGGGGTGAAACACTGGGTCAGATGAATCCCTTGCCCTGCAAGTCCTCCAGCTGTACTCGTAGCTCTCAAAGATCTATGGGAGCTATCTGATATGCTGGTGTGGATATCGGGGTTTTCCCGAGCTATATGTCAATATAAAAGTCTACCTCTCTGCGAGGAGGTAGTCCTGGAAGGTCGTTAGGAAAAACGTCTGCATACTGATCCACTACTGCAGGAAAACTAGGACTCCGCATGTCAACTGCTCCTAGGATGAGTCTAGCCAACTGATGAGTGATGGGTTGTCCTCTCCTTTGTGTGAGTCTATCCTATGCTGCAAAGGCTACCTTATCACCGGTGAAGGTGAACCTGCTCCCATCGGTGCGAACACACCACACCTTGCGCCTAATACAGTCGATATGAGCATGGACTGTAGATAACCAATCCATGCCCAAGATGACGTCTTATGGCCTCGATGCCACTACAAGAAGATCCCAGCCGAAGATCTTGCCTCCTAGAGCAAGCTCACACTGTCGGCACTAGTGCGTAATCATAGAGTCTGCTCCCGTAGGAGTCTCTAGCCTTAAGGATCGAGCCAACGGATCCGTCGGAATCTTCGAGCTCCGAACAAGGGCAGCGGAAATAAAAGAATGACTCACTCCTATGTCTATAAGAACTGAAGCAAGGGTGGAGTAGACACAGATAGTACCTCGAATCATCTCTGGCGCACCGTGGTCGTAGGCCTCCGCTGCCTGAAGCTGAGCCTGTCTCTGCCCACCAGCTCCCTGTGGTCGGGGTGGACCTCCTGGTGGTGGTGGTGGTAAAGCCTCAAAGCGTCGCCCACCACCTACTGCTCGGCCAGATCCCCTGCCTCGTCCACCTACTCTCGGCGGACCGCCATGGTCGACCCTCTGCCTCTGCCTGGGTGGCCCCTCAACCGTCTGTTGCTCCTCTGCATGGCGGGTTGGGCAGTCACGAGCCATGTGCCCCTGCCCGCCGCATGCGTAGCACTGTCTGCTCCTCGGAAGGCTAGCTCTGCGCCGTGTGCCCCGCACCTCTAAGCCAGTATCATGAGGTCGTCTGCCTGATGGTCTGGTCTGCCTGGACCCCTGCGATGTCTGTCAACTGCCAGCTGTAGAAGACTCCGATATGTGCCGCCCTACGGTAGGTTTCGCTACTGGAATAGGCTCAGTAAGAAATCTCTCTATGAGAAGGGCTCTCCCCAGTACTCCTTCCTGTGTCGGACTGTTGAGGGAGATCATCAATGCCCTGATCTAATGCCTCAGTCCCTGCTAGAAGGTCCGGGCCCGAAAGAATGGGTCTCGTACCATGTCTGTCGAATAGTGCAAGAGATTGGTAAATCTCACCATGTACTGGGCGACAGTCATGCTGCCTTGCTGCAGCTGTAGTAGCTCCTGGATGCGCACCGCACGGATGGTGGGTGGGAAGAACTCCGAGTAGAAGAGGCTCTCAAAGTCCGTCCAGAGGAGTGATGCCTCGTCGTGCACTTGGAGCATCAAGCTCCACCATCTGCCTGCTACCGCGTGCAGAATACTCGCTGCAAGGATCACCATGAGGTCAGATGGTGTCCCCACTAACCTGAAAACTCGAACTACAGCCTCCAGCCAATCCTCGGCTGCCTAAGGGTCCATCTCCCCATGGAACCTGGGTGGTATCTGAAGCTGAAACTCGTGCAGTGCACTAAGGCGACATGCACTATCAGTGGATGGGGTTGGTAGCATCGATGGATCAGCGGGTAGAGGTATCGCTGGTGTCTCTGCTGAAAAAGGGCCTTGTACCAAGGCCTCGTCGCTCGGTGGGCTTTCAGCTCGCACAAAACTCGGAACCCTATCTGGTTGCCATCGTGGGGCCATCCTGAAAAGAAACAGGTGCGCCACAGTCAAACAGTATACCTGGTGAGATGACACAATGTAATCACAAAGAAAACTTTGGAAACACACATGCAATCAATGTTTTTGTGTATTGAGTCAGAAATCAGAAGTCAGGGTCCTAGTGTATGGATGTGTCGGCCGCCGCACCAACACTGGACTCCCTGGACTGATAACCACACTCAATACCCTTAACACTATTTCTTCGCATAGCAGAAAGATCAGAGTCCTGAGTTCTGCGGTAGAACCGAACTCCTCTGATATCAATTTGTCACGACCTGTCCTTGGGACCTGTGTCGTGACTACCCCAAGCCCGCCTTCCATAGGCCAGGGGCTGGCGACTAGCACCAAAGGTGTAAATCCCAATAAAAGGGGAAGCCATTGCCTTTATAAAGTAAACAAACACTATAGAGTAAGAAAGACGAAGTAAACACTAAGTAAAACTGGGTACAATAGTAGTGCGGAAAAGTAAGTGGGCCAGAATACAAACCCAAACTGAAAGTAAAGTACAACTGGAAAGAAAGTACAACAATTGAAAGTAAAGCAGCAACGTCGAGCCGTCCACCAGAAGTCCCACCTGAAGGGTGGGTACAGACAGTCTCCTCAGCTCCTCAGGTCCAACCGTCTGCTCCGTGTACGTCCCGCCCAGTGGTCCACCTCTAGGTACTGACTTGCTCCACAAGCCTCAACCACGACCAGCATTGTCTGTCGTCTGCATCCAACTCAACGTAGTGCGGGCATAGCCCGTGCAGGGGTGAGTATACACTACTCAGTAGGGACCCCAAGACCCCATAAGGTCTCCCAGAATCCACAAAGGATAATCCACAAAGGAAAGATACAATCACGAAGTAACATCCAACACTACTTAGTTATATGCCCATACATATACCAAAGTCATCAATTCCAGTTCAGCTCCAACACTCAAGCCCAAGTTTGATAACGTCCACACAGGATAGTACAACCCAATCCACACAGGATAACACAACCCAATCCACAAAGGAAGCAAGTCAATCATATCAAAGATAATGATTGAAAGTCAAGACTCAGCTCACACATGTATACTTCTTCGTAAGGTGATAGAGATGATCAGATATAGCCACTAATTCATCTAAGCTGGGACACACATAGGATACTAAACCAGCTAAGCTGTCGGACCCACATAGGATACAGACCAACTACTCTTCCAGACCCACATAGGACAGCAAGAATAGATTCAAACACTGCTAGACCCATGTAGGATACAAGAATAGTAGGCATCGTCGTCGAACCCACAGAGGATTTCAGTACGGTCTTCATCGCTGCCGAACCCACGGAGGATTTCAGTGCAGTCTTCATCGTCGTCGAACCCAAGGAGGATTTCAGTACGGTCTTCATCGCTGCTGAACCCACATAGGATTTCAGTGCAGTCTTCATCGCTGCCGAACCCATGGAGGATTTCAGGGTAGTCATCGTCGTTGCCGAACCCACGGAGGATTTTAGTGCAGTCATCATCGTCGTCGCAATCGCAGCCAACTCTAGGGTTCCCGCACACACCATGCTTGTTTCCGGGAGGGTTCGCTCCACAAGCCAAAGGGGGGTCGATACATCAACTAACACATAGTCTAGATTTGATGTATCCCAAAGTTTTGTCTCAACAAAAGGAACTCAACGCGACAGACGGTGCGTCAATCGGACGCCCGGTCTGAGAGTTATTGGCTTTTTTGTTCCAGGGGCCCGGTTGGTTTTTAAGTCAAAACCAACCCGACCACACTCAAACTGTGTCCAAACCTTGATTAGAGTAATCCAAAAGGTCCATCTCACTAATAAGAATCCAACAAAGTCGACGGCACATCAATCGAACGTCCGGTGCTCAAGTTATAAGTGTTTCCGCTCCGAGGGCCCGGTTGGTTTCGTGTTCGAACCAACCCGGCCATACCCAAAGTTCTCCAAAACCTTGAGTGTAATATGCTGAAACAGCTGTCTTGATCCAAGGATCTCATCGCAACTGACGGTGCATCGATCGGAGGTCCGTAGCCCAAGATATGGGCAAAAGAACGAACCTGTCCGGTTTTAGGGGGTTTTGGGCCCGGACCGACCCGGCCTGAGACCCCCTGGGTCGGCCCGAACCAGGTCGACCCGAACTGGGTCTGGGTCTGGCCCATTGGGGTGCGGCCCGGCCTGGTGGGCGTGGCCCGACCCAACCTGTGCGGCCCGGCCCGGTGCGGTCGGTCCAGCCGGGGCGGCCAGCTGGACCGACGCGGCGCGCCCCGCACGGCCCGCTCGGTGCTGGCCGAGCGGTTGCAGGAAGGGGGGGGGGGGCTTCCCCCCTTTATTGAAACGTGGCCCCACGTGGGGGTCGCTGCCCTTATCAGCCGGGGGTTATAACCCCCGGCTTCTTCCAAAACGGTCGGCCCGGTCTGGCCGGCCAGTGCTGCTGCCGCGGGACCCCGCGGTCCCGCCCCTCAGAGGTGCCAACGACCGGCGGTTCCGGCTGCCCCGCCTTGCACCGCCGCGGCTTTGAGCTACGGCCTTGTCCGACCGGCACGACGCGACGGCGCCGCACCCCTCCACCGCGGCCTCTTCGTGGTTCTTCGGTGCGGCGCAATGGTGTCGCGGCTTTGTTCGGCCTCAACTGCGCGGCGTGACGGCGCCACGCTTCTTCACCCATTCTTCTTTGTTTTCGCGCGGTGTTGTTGCACCGCACTACCTTTGTTCGTGCCGCGACAAACACATCATCAAAGGGGGAGGAGATTCGGCCATGTTCATGCGGTCTGGCCCCCTCCCGTTAATCCGATATCAAGCGGCTAAGAAAAAGACGTTTGAACGGTCAAGAATATTCATGAACCAAAAGAAGACCCCTACCTCGATGAAGTCGTCGAATGAGGTTTGTCTCGGGAAAGGGACGTCGCGGAAGACGGCATCGCGGAAGGAGGATCGTCGGTGTTGCGTTACATGGCGTCGTGGAGAAGAGGACCATCGGCGTCGCGGTACACGGCGTTGCATCGTCGATCTCAGAGGAATCAGCATTATTCGTCGTCCTCATCAGAGGTCGGCATTCTTCGTCAGTGACGGTGTTTTCTTCACGTTATACATGGAGGAAGATGAAGATTTCCAGGCTTGAGAAAATCCTCTCCAACCTTCTCACACAAAGAAAAATAAACCTTAAAGAAATAAGACTTTGTCTTATTTAATTAACACACAAAATCCAACATTCAATTCGAAATTCAAAATGAATCCAAGAATTTATTACATAACTTAATTCAATTCATTAATTAAGAGAGTTGACTTGGTATTTAAAAGGGGTGCGGGTGAGTTACATATTAAATGCATGAGAGGGAGGTTAAAATGGATTTGAAGGGGTGGGGCTCATGTGGGCCCCACTTCAATAATATCCTACCTAGTGAAGTTAGGATATTAGTGGGTCCCACTCCAACCACCAAGCATAGGTTTAAACTACCTAGAATAGAAATAAAATTTGTAGCACAATATTTTATTTTATTCTTTAGTTAACCCATTTAATTAATAACCTCACCCGAGCAAACGCAACTCCAGAAAAGGTGTTCTTAATCAATTACCGGCACTGTGGTTTCATCAGTGCCCTTGGATTTCGATTCCAAGCACCGGTTCAAAAGTTAGGAAAACCCTCTCATTCGTTTACTGAACGTACCCGAGCTAAACTTCGGAAATTGATTCAGAGCACACCGGGCCTCGTAATCAGGTGCCGTCAGAAACTGCGTTCTTGTAAAATCCCAAAGAAAATTAAGAAAAAAATTTCCTTGAATTTTAAGGATCTTTAAAATGTTAATATGGTAATTTTTTATTTATTTTTTCCATTTTATGTTCAATTTTATGTTTAAAAGGTTTTTGTTTTTATTACATATCTTGCCTTAAACATTTATAGCTTCCGCTAAATTATTTACCATTACTGAGCATCTGATCTCAACCCTTTCTTATGTTTTATTTTTTTAGGATCCCAAGAAGTGTTTTATGTTTGAGATGTAGGGTTAAGCTAAGGAAACAATGTCATTCTCAAAGTATTATTTTTTTGTTGTATGTTAGAAAGTGTAATGTAACGTTCATGTATGTAATCTATTTTCCAAGACTGCTAAACTGATCGGTATTTTGGGAATTGATTCCTTGTAATCATGACAATGTATTAAAATAATGCACTGACTCTGGGAATCTAGGTTCATGGGGTTACATTTTTATAGGATGTATTCTATTGAATTATTAATCACTTAGAGAATAGTATAATTCATTCATTGATTTACAATTATTTTTATATGTAGATTTAGTCAATTGAGACCATGTGTCCTTAGTAGTAACAGGCATTGCATGTTGTTCTTCTATTATGTCACAGATTTCAGGACCCATGCTCTCTAGAGAAATTTTCATTTTTAATTTCCACTGAGCATAGTTATTACCATTAAATAAAGGTGGCATGTTAGTGGTAGTACCCTCAAATCTGTAATCCATTGTTAATTAGAATTTCGAAGAACTGAAAATTTAGATTGACAGAAATATTAAGATCTTTAAGATACAACTAAAATCATAGTTTAAAAGAACTTGAAAACTTTCACAACAATTCATATGGTAGAATAAAAATTTAATCCTCTGATACCAAGTGTTGGTTGGAGTGGAAACTCAAGAGGGGGTGAATTGAGTTCCTACTTAAAATTTCTGTTAAAACTTTATGATAAAGATCCCCCAATTTTGAAACAGCCCAGTTAATTAAGGTAGTAGAGATATAAATGTTTAGTTGGTCAACAAGTTTCTCCAAGTGTGATTAGTCCTCAGTTGAATTAGTGTAAAACACTTCCTCAACTTTTGAAATAGGTTTACTAAATTAAACACATACACACACTAACTAGAAGTAACTATCAGATTCAATGTAAAACAGTTTTCTGTTTTTGAAATTATAAGCAGTGAAAAATAGAAAAAACATAGTATTAAAAAATATAGTACACATTAGAGTTAAACAAGAGGTTTAGTCTCAAGACGAGACTTAATCCTCTCCACTTGGTGATCACCTTCCACTATGCAGTTTATACAAATAATAAACTTGATACACATCCTGTATCGGGCTTTACAACATTTTTCACAAAATGTCATGGGATCACACCCTCTACCACATTTCTTCATGGTATAAACACACAACTAGGCCACACACATCCTATTCCACAATTCTTCATGGGAAACAAAGGAATAAAGGATTATTGGTGTGAGGATTTTCAGTATCCTCCAGTTTAAGAATAGGAGATAGTGTGTGTAACAGACAAACACACACTTCTCAAAAATGTAAAATAAAAGAATACAATAGAGATAATATTATCAGATTGAGTTTAGAATGCTCTATGTGTTTGTAGTTCAACTCTTGACTCCTTAGAGTGAAGAAATTGCAGTTTGAGTCTTTCTCTGGAAGTTGTCCTTAAAACAGAGTGTCGCAACTCCAGGTTCTAGATTCCAAGTAATGAGGTATTCTACTTCATGGTTTGATAGAGAATTGAAGAAAAACAAGAGGCATATGTGAATTTGTCCCAAAAAATCTTCATGATGCTCTGGGGTTCACAATGTAAGTGTTGGATGGTTCTTCCTTGTTCTCTTTGATCAAGCGAGTAAGCTCTTTCTCATGCATTCATCTATCTTCCTTTTCTTCCTTGGTATTCTATTTTATATTTGAGGTTCGACAATAGGAATAAGTAAACCATGTGAGGTCCTCCTCGTACCTATTACTATCCCTAGATATGGTCTCTTGATATGTCTACAATCACCATTAATTAATGTCATAAGCATTAAATTTACAAAATATGACCGTTAGAATAATCTTAAGAATTTAAAAAAGTATGGAGTAGAAGAGTAAGCATAGGTAGACTAGTAGTTGTAGCCTTATCAAAAGTAGGCTTCAATAGTAGGATTCAATAGTAGACTGCATTGATAGCCTTCATCGGTAGCCTTCAATGGTAACCTTCTATCAGTAACCTTCATCGGTAACCTTCTTCAGTGACCTTTTATCGGCGACCTTCATTGGTAACCTTCTATTGGTGACCTTCTACCAGTGATCGTCTATCAGTGACCTTCTATTGGTGACCTTCATCGGTAACCTTCTATTAGTGACCTTTATCGGTGACCTTCATCGGTAACCTTCTATCAGTAGCCTTCTATCGGTGACCTTTCACTTAGACAAATTTTTCCCTGTATAATTAATATATAGAACAATGAGATTAAATATAAATAGTTATTACTTGATAGAAACTAAGAATATTAATGAAACATGATTATCATAATAAAGAATCAAGATTTGGTATTATCAAAATAGATGAGTCCAACAAAGGCCATAAGACTTGAAGAGTTATTTTTATATATTTATAGCACATGATACTATATCCTCATGTGATTAGAATGTTTGAGAGACTAGTACCCTTCAAAGTATTAGATAAATTCCATCAAATAAATGTTCAATCTTGATATTTGGATTATGTACATTGTCTACGACAAGCCTAGATAACCTTGTAAAGTTAGATTCATTATTTGAAATATTTTACTCTTCCTTTTAAGAATTTTCTCTCCATATATGCTCATTGTTCACGGGGGAAATATTTTTCAAAGAAAATTTCCTTGAAATTTTTTTATTCCATGCTCATTATTTCCGCCTCATCCTTAGTATTTTGAATTAATGACCATCATTGATTTTCATCACAAAATTCTCTAATAACCTTCTCCATTTCATTACATTATAAAAAGATAAATATTTTCTAAAAGTAACTTATCCATTGTTTGGATACCAATGTATTTTTAGTTCCATTGAATGATGGAGGCTTTTGGTGCGTGAAATAGTCTGAAATTGTTACACTACATTATTAAGCAGCAGGATACTCTATACGAGCAAGATTACTGGTCATAACCAGAATCATCTTCCCCAATATAGTTGTAATTTTTTCAGTTCTAGTATCAACTCCATCTTAACTTCATTATCTTTTCTATGAGGGGAATTCCTATATGGATTATGTACATTGATATGGTTTCTATTACTTCCACTAGGTTCCATTTCTAAAAAATGACATATACAATATTAGATCATTAAATTATGAATCAAAATGTATATTTTATAAACAAGTGAAAATTTAATGTGTAACTAATCTCAAAATCATAATCTTGGTTTCTTTGAGATTATTCTCAAAGTCTGTCATAGGTTATCATTATCTAATCTATTTTTTCCTAAATCTAATTCCCAAGGTTTATAATAAACTTTCTTTGTTACTAACTATAAAGACCCCAACTCCGGTAGCCCAATGCCAAAGGTTGATTTATTAAATTTTCACTAAATACAAGAAACCACATCCCAAAGAACGGAATAGTATAGTAGCCTTGGTGAACTAAATACTACTTCAATTTCACATTATATTTTAAAATTTAAATTAAAACATAGTATTTTATTTGAGAAAATAATTATCCCCTTTATTATTTCATTACATATCAATCATAAAACACTTCATGGTATCCTTGGAAAAAACATAAGAAAGTGGTGAGATCATATTTTTATTAAGGGTATGAAAACAATGAAAAATAAATAAGGCATCAATAATATGAAAAGATGAAATAATGATCAAATAATTCCATATAAATAATATCATAAGCTATAAACTTATCCATAGATGTCATAAAAAATCAAATAATCACATGGACATCGATAACTGATTTCATAATTATGGAATGCATAATGTCGGACATCTAAAACATACTTTTGAGGCCTCAACCAAGACATCTAAAAATACCATCAAGTAATTTTTACATGGAATCTATATAAATGGTTAAGTAATCTTCTAAAACCCAATCTAGTTGGTCTTATGAAACATACTAATGCATCAAGGGGATATAGAGAGCCCTACCCATCGCTTAATAAGTCCAATACATTCCTCATATGAAAGGGGTGAAACATAATCAATAAAAACATTTGAATTAAAAATATAATATGAAATGTTTATAATCACCCCAATAAATAAACATAATGATAAACCATTAGGATTAATAAGGTTAATTGTACCAAAATTTTAGATCCCTAGTCAAACTGATCATAAAACACCCAATAAAACATAGTATAGGTATAATAAGAGAATAACATTAGTAAATCATAGGATTCAACAAAGGATGTTGAAATAGATGAAAATAATTTAAAAAATATCATTGTAAAATTGTTGAGGAAAATAACCTTTTCACTTTGAAATCAATTATTTTAAAAAACTATATAATTATAAATATAACATCCCATTACTTACTTTCTAGTATTTCTCTTCTCTCTTTTCATTTCCCTCTTTATTTTGGTGTGTTTTGGGACTCCCAAGGGTGGAGAGATTTTTTGGTGAAAATGACCTTATGTTTGGGGATATATGTTTTTTTGAATTAATGGATTTCATATATAAATGTGTAATGTATTTGTGGGGTTCTTACTGAGTTTGGAGAATGCTAGAGTTTTTTTTGGCCTTTTCATTATATATAAGGGAAATACACACCATGTAATGTGTTTACACACCATGTATTGGTCACTGGGAAGAAGCCATGAACAGATATAGGGAATGTGATGTTTACACACCATGAATGTACATTACACACTATGCAATGGTAAAATTGGATTTTTAGTAAAAAGGCAATGAGTTTTTTTTTATCATACTTTAGATTTTTGGATTACACAATGTGTAATGTGATTTTACATCGTGCAATTATCAAAAGTTTTTCTTTTAGGGAACTACACGACTGATTTATTATTTTATTTTTCTATAGGATTTTGGATCTCAACCTAGGATCTATCAAGGGAGATTTTTGGGACCTCTTCTCTATCTAAATTACTTATTTCAATGATTGATCTCTGTAAAATTTGGGTTGCATCTCTATGGGTAATAGTTCCTTTGGTTTTTTCATTACCTTTCATCATGGGAGCCCTATTGTAATATAGTTTTAGATCCATTGATCTGTGATGATAATTATCATGATTTATTTATAGATCTATCATATAATCTTTTTTGGGGGGTCTATCCCTTATTAGTTGTGGTGTGGAGGGTATGCATTTTTTAGGTAAGTTGTGGTTTGTCTTCTCAACTGGCCATTTTGTTTGTGGAATTGATTCTAAGATGTGTGGATTGATTTCATGGCCTCCATTTTCATTGTTGTGTTCTTTCTTATTTGTGAATCTTGTTGTAGGCATGTGTGTCCTAAGTTTTAGGTAGGTGGTTATTTCTATAGCCTATGTTGGATGAACTGTATTTCTCTAGTTTTGAAAATTTGTTTTATAAATGAAATGGAATGATTGAATTATTTGATTTGTGTGTGTAGAAATGGGTTTTTTTATAAAAATATGGGGTTCCCCTTGTTTTGGTAAATTAAAGGGTTCTTTAAAGAATTATGAAATAGATTTCTATAATGGTTTTCAAAGAATGTTTTTGATGAATTGGTTTTGGAAAATAGAGAACACGGGAATCCTTGGGTACTTAGGAGGAAGGTGTAGTAATAGGACTCATCTATTGATAATTGTGGGGGGGGGGGGTCACTCATGTGGTGTTCTCTGGCTCCCTAGGATTGTTGTTTTAGGGACATGATAGACACTATTCATAGGGTTCACTTTCTAGGGTGTTCCTCTACTACCTAGATTCGATGCATATATTTAGGAGCTTGATGTGTGCATGATTATCTATCCTGATGGTATGATTTTCCTAGTTATCATGACCAAGTGTGATCCTTGGCTTGATGTGACCTTTAGTTTTGGATTGTATTGTTTTAACTTGTAATTCCATGGATTTGATATGATATATGATGCATTATTTTCTTTGAGAAGATTTGGCAGCTTTAATATATGAAATGCTTTGTGTCACAAACTAGGTTGGGATGCCATCTGATCCGACACCAAACCCAGTCCAAGACATGGAACGAAGGGCGTACCCGATCCCCACGAGATGGAAACTTGTGTCGGGCATCAAAGTTAATCCAGAGGAAATTATTTAGCTCAATAAATAACCAGAATCAAAATAAATAAACTGAACACGCAAAGATATTAACAAAAACTAAATCTCAATAAAAAATATAAAAAAAAATAATCCAGGTACAAAATAAAACTAAACAAACTAGAATATAAAAACAAGACCAAACCAAAAACTACCAACACAATATCTATGTGAACTCATGGTCACCACCATCCACAAAACCAACCCACTATAAGACCAACATACTCCAAGAATGATTACTAGAACCAAAAATCTAAACCTGCAAAATAACTTAGGTCTACCAACACCGAATGGAACAAGTAGGGTTTGATCTAAAAACTCAGTAGAAAACCACCAAATAATCCATATAGTTCCTTTTGTAAAAATAGTCCATTAACACTAGTTTGAAATACATATATAAAAATAGGTTTTAATTATTTTTAAATAAAAAACACCACTTTCTATTTTCAAAACAACACACTCACGACATAACTATTTTCATAACGAATTTCTATTTGATAACCAAAACCCAATATAATGTCTAAACAGAATGATACCAAGATATACTAAAAATTAACAAGCAGTGAAAACATAAAACCAAGTAAAAAAATGAAAACAAGAAAATATAGATAATAAACCATGGGAATTTCCTAAATATCCCTAGAGTGACCCCTGGACATAATCAAATCGAATTCACCTACCGACATATAGTGAATCTCCATAGTCAATAACCAATTGGATTCTCTAAACTAGCCAATCTAGTGGCATGTCCCACCCATACCTATAAATTCTAGGGGGTTTTAACCCATCTAATCAGGTTTGATAAGAAATCATCACTTGACCCTCTAAAAGATGCACACAAAACCCATGGTAATAGTACACTGTGTAAGTTGGAGGCCCTTGGACGCGTGACTCACCTTACCTACCACCACCGCAGTTTCCAACCACAAACACTGACACCACCCACAAAATTACCCATGTGGGGAAATCCTCAATAGGGGTTACCACCATATAACAAATCATTCACAAGTTCCAACCAGGCTATCACATCACATGATATTTCAAACCATTTCTTGAAACAAATTAATATGCCAACTGTGAATTTGTACTTTAAAACCCACAATTTATTTCCAAAACTTTATAACGTTCTAAATGGGCCTTCAACATTATCAATTCCAATATATTACAAAAAAATTATAAACCATTTCCAAAACAAATTTAGGTTTCACTTTCGTGTGTACAATACCAAACAAGCCTTTAAACAATTTATAAGTCAATCTACTTCACAAAATTCCAAATAGGCCTTTTCATTCCAAATCTAATTACATTTCCAACAGCACTTCAAGCCAAATCTAAAACACACAACATGATTAAATATACCAAATAGGCTTTACTATCATTTATAAAACAATAATTTATCGTGTTATATATGGGAAATAACTTTAAATATAATCTAAAACTGCTTTCATTTCATTTGGAAATCAAGGCATCATTAGTAAAGCATTAAGAGTTTGAAGAAGGAAATAAAGAGGAAGGGGGGATAATTATTTTAAAAATCTGGGTTCTTAAGTTGGGGAAATTAATTTAAGACCTTTGTAATTTGTGTACCCATCCATGTGTGCACCTCAAGCACACAAAGATGTTCCCACATCCAATGGCACACCACAAGTATCCATGAAATTTCCCCAGAACCACTTTTTAAGAAACACCGCATGCTTTCGATCCAACACAACAAACCACGCTTGAGAGTCATGCTATAAAAAACCACCAATTCACACATACAATGCGAAATTCACAATCATACAATATTATAATAACATAATCAAGGCTAAACACCACTAAAAGTGAAAAGAATTTAATTGAAGGTACAATTAACATTTTAACAAACACCTTATGTGCATAACTATATAACTTGCTTAGAAAATACCTTTAAAACCACTTCTACAAAAAAACACAAAAACACCATAATAATCTCATAAAACACACCAAAATCATGGAAACCCATTTATATATCATTTAGAAATATCCAAGCATCAATGGAATTCATTAGAAAGGAAATGGATGGAAACACCAACCTCAATGACATGCAGATATGATGAAACTCTCAAAGAAGGGAGGAAACACTCCAAGGGACAATCCGTACACCCAAACATCAAATAAATTGAACCACACATCATAACCATCCTTTAGGGTTCAACTAAAATGAAACCCTTCCAGAAAATAACCATGAAATCAATAGAGGAGGGTAAAAAATGAGGAAATCGACCAAAAATCATCTCACCTTAGGAACCATCAAGGGGACACAAAAATTGAAGGTAAGAAAAGGAGGAGGAGTTTGGAGGACCCCTTGGTGAACTTAGGTATAAAAAGGGATAGTAATTCCAATTTAGGGTTAAAGACATGGAAGGAAAAACATAGAATTTCAAATTTTTAGGAATCTGGGTAGCCCACACGGTTTGGCCGCATGATTTACCAAACTGTGCATAAATCTAACTTTCACCACTATCCAAATGGACAAAACCTCACACACGCTTTCCACACATTTTAACAAACCATTCACAAACCATTAGACTTACTCTAGGAACCAAAAATAAGCCACATGGTTACCTGGGTAGGGGTGTATGATTTTCCAAACTATACCCCCAATCCATGCATAGTCCAAAATGCCACCCAAAAACTCAAAAAACATGAAAATTTAAATCAGGAACCCATTCTGAACCTCAAACAAAAGATTCAAATCCAAGAAAAGAATAAAAAAAAGTAATTCCAAGGTTGGGGTGTGACAATTATCCTCACCAAAATTAATTTATGCCCCCAAAAATTCACCCAGCCGAAAGTTAAATAAAACTTGATTTCATGCCTAGTCAAAATCAAAAGAAACAATGAACCTTGGGGTGAACCTTCACTTCAAAAGTCATATCTGACCAATTCTAGAGAAAACTGCAGAATGAAAATCAATGGGAGAACATGATAGGGTTCTCCCCACCATAAGAACGTGACTAATATAGCCAACATGAAAACTCAAATAGCACCACCTTGGGGTGACCAGCGCGGAAAATTCAAGTGATGCCACCACATGTCAACCAATGTGGGAACTCCCAACATGAACTTATACAAATTCCCCGCACAAGATAAACAATGTAATTAGAAACTTCACACACAACCTTGACCCCAAAAACTAGGGGAACCCATGAAGGGAACTGAAACCAACTAGCCAACTTGATCACAAGTTACAAACATCGATTTCCACAAGAACAAGTATCTCCAAATGGGAAAACTAAAACTAAGGCCAGAACTAACCTGAGTAAGTGTTAAGCACCCCCATAAACAAAAATCAAACATCTTACTAATAAACAAAATCAAATACCATAACCCATCCACAAAAGGATTATCAACCATAAGAGAGAAAAAACAATTTGAAAACTCACATTCAGATAAACACAACCACTTGGATTATAAAAGAACAAGTCCATCAAATGAACTTACAATAGAAAAAAAACTAAAACATGGAAACTTAAAATGTCTCTACCCAAACATGGTCGAAAAAAACTAGTCCAAGGTCCCCCGCACCCCTAGCAGTTCCTGACTACGTGTGATCTTCACTCAGAGGCTCGTGGTTGGAGCCCTGATAACTAAAGCATCTACTACCTCACAACCAGAATCTGACATCCTCCGATCAAGACCTCTTCTTTCGGAAACACTTCCTATAAAACTTCTCCATATGGACAAATGACCACAATGATGATGATACTTCATAGGATCATAATAAGACAGATTTAAATGCCTAAACCAGACACATTGGTGGCACACAAGTGAATGGTTTGATGAAGTGGAGACCAAAACCAATTTAGGAGACCCTTAAAAGATAGGTTCCTCTAGTATGCACTCTTATATAGATGGGGAACCTTCAAGATCAATAAGAGACACTGGAGTTCCAACTTCCTACACCCTAGAAACAAATTCAGCTAAAAATTATTTGTCGACCAACTTATCAAAAAGGATCCTTGGAGGAGAGGGCTTTCTCCTTGATATCTTGACAGATACCCCCAATGAAAAGAGAAGCCTTCAATAGATCCTGTGACACTACCTTTGAATAAAAAGAAAGCAGATCCTTAAAGTGTTCAACATAGGCCTTCACCATCTGTTGTCCTTGTTGAATACTCATGAGCTCTTCCTTTTTCTTCATCTTCACCACCTCAGGTATAAAATAGCAGATAAAAACAGAATTAAACACATCCAATGTCATCCCAATCTGTATTGATGGCAGAGTAAATAAATCTCATTCGTCTAAAGATATACCCTAAAACAAACCTAGAATAGCATGAACTCTAATAGATTTGGGAGTTCCTAATGATTTTAAGACATGCTCAACTTCCTCAAGCCACTCCACAACCTCCAATGGACCTCAATCACTATGAAAAATAGGCAACAACCAAGAAGAACCGTAAAATGGGCATTACTCACTAGAAACATTGGGTACCTTTCTGGGTGGTATATTCTGAACAACATCAAAACACAAGGACAAAAATCAACATCCAACCAAAACACAACCAAGGGACTATCCCAATACAAAACAACTAGCTCACAGGACAAATACATATAATCAAAACCAAAAATTGTCTTTTTAAAAATCATAACTTCTATTTTAATTTTAGAACTTCCTTCTTTAAATGACACTTTTCAAAAACAGAAATCCATTTCCACAAGACAATAATCAACTTTTTTCTAAATAAAAATCAAACCCCAAGATCATTTTCCACTCAAAACCCATTTGAAAAAAACCAAACCAAGCCTTTAATCTCAAACACTAGCCCATGGAATCTTACAAACCATCACAAATATGTTAATCCCACTTCTAATCATTTCATCCATGCACACATTACAACATGTAATTTCCATACACACCCACACATATGTGAACATTCATAAGGAACAACAAGGGTCACACATACCTCTTTATCATCAAACCCAAGCATTTATCAATTTGTTAACTCAAATTTATTTCTATTTTAAAACCCATTCTTTCCATTTGAAAAACTCTTTAAAGGAGTAATTTTCATTTGAAAAATCGTTTCCATTTCAAAATATCACTTACACCAACTAAAACCAAAACAGAATGAAACATACACCAAACCACCAGAATTAGGAATTAGTGTCTATACCTAACTTGATAACATGGTTAGTGGGCCATGACCCAAGTAGGAATTAAAAACTAAGAAGGCCTTAAATTGTTCACTTGGACTCCATATGGGTCACTACTCTGTTTTGGATCATAATGTGACACTAGATCGCCTCCATTTTTATTACTCAATCCAAAATAATACAAAATACCCCAATCCCATACCACCCCTAGAAACTCGAGGATCATTACGAGAAAAGGTTCATGAATTTCTTACCGTACCTACTTCTTGAGTCCCAAAAATCCAGGTCTCCAACTACCTAACACCCCAAAAAACAAGGGCTTGGTTTGATACCATTTTTTAATGAACCGGTTTAGGATTCCATCTAACTCGACACTTGACCCGGTTCAAGATATGGTCTGATGGGCATTATCAATCCCCATGGGCTAGAAACTAGTGCTAGCCATCAAATATAATCTAGAGGGAATGATTTATCCCAATAAATAACTAGTATAAAAATAAATAATTTGAACACATAGAAGTACTAAAAAACCCGAATCTTGATAAATGAATATATAAACTAATCCAGTTGCAAAATACAACCGAACAAACTAGAATCTAAAAACAAGACCAAACTAAAAACAACCAACATGATCTCCATGTGACCTCATGGGAACAACCGTCCACCAAACCAACCTGCCACAAGACCAACCTTCTCCAACAATGAGCACTCAAACCATTAATCCAAACCTATAAAACAACTCTAGTCTACTTATATTGAATGGTAATAGTAGGGTGTGAGTTCAACAACTTAGTAGGGAACCACCAAAGAATCCATACATTTCCTTTCCTGAAAACATTATATTAATGATAGTTTGAAATATATATATAAAAATAGGTTTTCTAATTTTTAAATAAAATTACACCACTTTCTATTTTCAAAAGAAAACACTCACCACATCACTATTTTCATAATGGATTACAATTTGATAACCAAAATCCAAAAATAATGATACCAAGCTACACTGAAAATGAACAAGAAGTATGAACATATAACCAAGTGAAATTGAATTTAAATAAGAAAATATAGATAATAAACCATGGTTATTTCCTATACATCCCTATAGTGATCTATGGATATACTCGAATCGGACTCACATACCGGTGTATGGTGTAGCTCCATAGTCAATAACCAACTAGCCACTCTAAATTATCCAATCTAGTGGAATGTCCCACCTAGCCCTATAAAGTCTTGGGGGTGCCAAAACATCTAATCAGGGTCAACAATAAACCAACACTCGAACCTCAAAAAGATACATAGGAATCCCATAGTAATAGTACACTGTGTAAGTAAGATTCCCTCACACGCACGACTCGCCTCAACTGTCGACACAACACTTTCCTACCCTAAACACTGACACTACCCACATAATAACCCACATGGGAAAATCCTCCATAGGGGTTCCCATTGTATAAAAAAACTATTCACCAGTTCCAATCATGCTGTCACATCACATGATCTTTTAAACCATTTATTGAAATAAACTAAGATACCAACTGGGGAATTTTTACTTTCAAAACCATAATTCATTTACAAAACATTATAAGTGCCAACTAGGACTTTAACATTATCAATTAAAAAATATTAAAAAAGTCTCTAAACCATTTCCAAAACAACTTTAAGTTTTACTTTCGTGTACATAATGCCAAACGAGCCTTTAAACACTTTATAAGTCAAGATACTTCACAAAATTCCAAATGATCCTTTTAATTCCAAATGAAATTCTATTTGCAACAACACTTCATGCCAAATTGAAAACACACAACATAATTAAAGATTCCAATTGGTATTTCATATCATTTAGAAACCAACCACTTCTCAAGTTTCATATGGTCCATAACTTCAAATAAAATTTGAAACTACTTTCATGTCATTTGGAAGTCAAGGATCCATTAGTAAAACATTAATATTTTGAATAAGTAAAGAAGGACGAAGGGAGGATAAGTTTTTTGAAAATCCTAATCTTAAGTTGAGAAAATTAATTTAAGACCTTTATCATTTGTGTGACCATACATGTGTGCACCTAAATCACACATGGATGTTCCCAAATCCAATGTCACCCCATAATTATCCATGAAATTTCCTTAAAACCACTTTTAAAGAAACACCACATGATTTCCAACCAACAAAACAAACCACTCTAGAGAGTCATGCTATAAAAAATCACCAATTCACACATACAATGCCAAATTCACAATCCAAAAATGTTATCATAACATAATCAAGGTTAAACACCACTCAAAGTTCACAATTTCACTTTTAAGGGAAAATTGACATTTTAACAAACACCTTAGGTGAATAACTATATAAATTTCTATGGAACACCCTTTTAAAACCACTTCCACTATTTTTTAAAAATAAAAACACCATAATAAGCCATGAAAAACCACCACAAGAATGAGAAACACATTTTTATATCATTTAAAAATATCCAATCATCATTGGAATTCATTGAAAAGGAAACAGACGGAAACACTTACCTCAAATATATGTGGATGTGATGAAACTCTCAGAGAAGGAACATCAAATAAATTAAACCACACATAATCCCCATCCTTTAGGGTTTAGAAAAAATGAATCCCCACCTAGGAAGAACCAAGAAATCAATAAAGGAGGGGAAAATATGAGGAAATTGACCAAAAAAACATGAGATATCACCTTAGGAACCCTTGAGGGGCTTCAAAAATTTAAGGGAAGAAAAGGAGGAGGGGTTTAAAGGATCCCAAGGTTCTCATATGTTAAAAAAGAGAGAAAAATATCAATTTAGGGTTAAAAATGGAGTGGAAAACTTGAAATTTCTAATTTTTAGGAATTTGGAAAGCTCGCACGGTTTGGCCACACAGTTTACCAAACCGTGCACAAACCATTTGGTCTCCACCATCTAAATGGGAAGAACATCACACGCAGTTTCCACACGGTTTACCAAATTGTGAAAAACACTTTCTCTTTACTCTAGGACCCCAAAACAAGCCACACAATTACCTGGGTAGGGGCACATGGTTTCCCAAACTGTGCACCCAAACCATGTACGGGCCAAAATGAAACATGAAAACTAAAAAACCTAAAAATTAAAATTGGGAAACCATGAAAAACCTCAACCAAAATATCTAAATATAAGAAAAAAATAAAATAAATGAATTCTAAGGTTGATGTGTGACACTTTGAAATTGATTTACCTACTTTATTTTGGAAATGTGGAAAAAGGGGTAAATTAAATGTTTTTCTATTCTTTTGATATAAAACTGTTAAAGTGTATACCGTTATTTTTTTTCTTTAAATTTGAGAATGTCTAGATTATTGTACAGATACTTGTTATGAAATGAGTAGATGGGATTCTACCGATGTTGTTAGCTCACACCCTGGGCACCACTTTAGTAGTTCGTATACCTTTGTATGTATTTCGATGCAATGAAAGTCAAGGCACTACAATGAGATGGTGAGGTTTTCTATAAACTATGTATGGGTAGTCGGTGGTGAGGTTTGCTGAACTTTCTATCATTTTATGATGTATTCTTTTAGTTATGGAATGTATTTATCACTTTCATTGTATCTATTCATTATATATATATATATATATGTGTGTGTGTGTGTGTGTGTCATGTTGTTACTATGAGTTAGGTGAAAGTTTTCCCTATGGTTGTTTTTTGATGCTCACATGCAAGTTTCTAGCCCATGGGGATTAGGAATTCCCTTCAGATATGTTAAAATTTGGGTCAAGTACCATTTTAAGAAGGTATCTGGGTTAGGTTCATCATAGTTTAGTATCAAATGAGTTATGGAATCAAGATTCCTTGTCTTAATACATTTGGTATATTGGAGATAGGATTGTAGGGACTTGAGAGGTAGGTTGTGGTGAGTTTTGGGCTAGCTCTTATCATGAAGAGACTCAAGGTACCATGGAATGTTAGGGATGTGTGTCTCCTATTTTGAATTCTTGATCTTAATATCATTTTTTCTTATGGTTTTATATTTTGAACTGAGATTACCCTATTATCAGATCATTTATTCTATTTCAGTGTGCATTGGTATGACTTCCAGATGTGTTCCATGGGTTACTTAGGAGGGTACAACAGATTCTCCTCAAGGGAATCCATCCATAGATTAGAATCTTATAAAAGTTATCTTGGAGGCAGTTCGTGTTGTTTACTAGAATATACCGCAGGTCCAAAACATAGTTTTTGAGGTACAATTATGAGCTAGTGGAGAAAGGGATTTATCACATGAGTTATTTTATGAGAAACTGCCATCCTTTAAGTGTACGAATAAACCTCAATATACAGAGGACTGGCTAGACAATATTGATCATATATTTGACTTTCTGGATACACCCGAGAGTATCAAGGTAAAGTGTGTAGTATTTAGACCTAAGGGTCCTAGAAAGCGATGGTGGGATTCCATGGTACAATGGGATAGGCATGTTGGCTTGAACGAGAAGGGTTTCAAGACTCTCTTCTTACATTATTTGTTTCCATAGTATCTAATAATAGAGAAGTCTCTAGAGTTCCGCTCTTTGTAGTTGGGAGAGTGTATAGTGTCGAAGTACACTAATTGGTTTGTGGAGCTAGTTTTTTTTTTCAACAGATGTAGTAAAGAATGAATACCTGAAAGATCATAAGTATTTAAAAGGTTTGCGACTAGATATCATATCACAAGTGTCCATGCTGAATATTTTAACCTATACTGTGATAGTGGACTGGGCTATGATGGAGGAGATGAATAGGAAAATAAATTTTGGTTATTTTTTCCATTCTCTTCCACTCAGTTGCAACTTCAATGGTGTGCAAGGGAAAAAGATAAAGTGGAAAGATAATCATAGAGGTGGTGGAGGCGATTCTCAATGTCAGGCCTCCTCTGCACCTTCAGTTACAACTGGTATTGTTCCCCTGTATTTCCATCAGTGTGGAAAGGTTGGACACACCAGGTGTTATTTTCTTGCAATTTAAAATATGTGTAACATTTTTTGATGTTATGTTTATCTTCAACACTTCTTTTAGGCTATGTCTACACCTCGATATGGTCAGGGATCGTCATCTCTAAAGGATATTGTGACACAATCAGATTGTAACACCCTGAGATTTTGCGAAATAATTTTTTAAAATGACTTTAATATTTTGATATTTTATACAACACTTATTTTATATTTTTTTACATTCAAGACTAATTTTTCTTGTATTACACACAATAATATTTTTATCTTGTGTTACACACAACACTGAGTTTAAACGAAAAATCACATGTAATTAAAATATTATTATTTAATATGATAGTTATCACATATCGATTGGAATAATGGGTATGAATAGGATTAATTAAATTATAAAAATATGGGTCACACATGTATATATAATTAATTCTTTTTGAACCAATTAATTATAACTTAAAATAAAAACCCTTTGGATACAAATAAAATCATTTTCTGAAAAACTAATTTTATTCACATAAATGTGTTTTACCTAAATAACTTAAACGAATCACTTTTGGTGAATGATTTTAATGAAATTTTTATATTATTTAGTAAATCAACTATTTAACATTCATCTTATGTGTTTTCTAGGTAATATATAATAATAAGCCCAATTTTATACTTAAAATTGTATTTTTCAAAAAAGTAGTGTTGTCGCCTTTTTATAGCGCACTTATTTTAAAAATAATTTCTGAAAAATTTATAAAATTTATTTTAAAGAATAAATTTATTTTTTAAAATTTTAATAGAAAAATTATCTTAGTTTTAATTTTTTGGTTTTTCTGAAAGTTTTATTTTTTTAGGAATAGTGAAAAATTCTGAATTTTAATTGAAAACTACTATTTCATTTAAATAATTTATAAATGATAAATTATATTTTTAGTTGGTTTTCAAGAAAAATTAGTTAAATAATATATCTGTTAATACAATTTAGGCAATTTTAATCAATTTTATATTGAAATTGGATATAAAAACTTTGTAATATTTTTGAACATTTTCGCTTTAAAAACTCACTTTCTCATCACATCTTCAGGATTAATTTAAAATTAATTTATACCACTTAAGTGAATGGAATTTAGAAAAATTGATTCCATATTTGGAATCATAAAAATTTATATAATATGATATGATAAATTTAATTTTTTACCATGATTATTAGTGAACAAAGTTAAAATTTATTACCGCGATTAAGGTTAAAACTGAGTTTTGAGCATTGCATGTGTTTGTGTCAAAATTAATTCTCCACAAACATAAGATTTTTATTTAATAAATCAGATTTAATATATAGAATAATTATGTTTCTAAATTATAAAATAAATCTATTTTAATATTAGTGTTAAATGATAAATTACCTAAGTAAATAAAAATATAAAAGTCACCTTGGTAAAAACTATAAGGATAAAATTGAGTAAACTTGAATATGAAATAACCTGGAAAAAAAAAGTGTTTCTTTTATGTATTGGAGGTTTATCTAGAAACATTAATCCCACTAATCCATTATTAATAATTTTTTGATCCACATGAGGTAATATTGACCTCCCAATAGTGAATTCTTTTGGGTATTTGTAAAACTTCCACTTCTCAATTATAAAAGGGAACTCATTACCCTCAATTATTCACACCTATAAATCCAGTTGTATCTATATAACCCTACAAAATAACATTATAAATTACCTAAACTAACCCTATAAGCCTTATTTTTTGTATAAAAACATCCTAGGAATTCTTTTAGTGAAAACCTATGGAGGATACCCGAAGAAGAGGCAATGTTCATCAATAGACATCTTAGTTTTATGTATTCCTCCACCCCTTCAATTTTTATTATATCATGATAATATAATAACCTCAGTATCTCATATATATATATATATATATTTATGTTAATGTAATTAACTACAACCATATCCACTTCCATCAAATGGGTTACAAAATAATTGTTTGTGTGTACAGTGGACTACCACCTCGCGAACCAAGGTCGTTCGTTTTTTCATTCTCACCTATCACGGTTGGAAATAATGATGGATTTATTGTTTATATATGATATTTAGGATTTTATTATGATTATTTAATTATTATATCACACATACCTTCATATTCTTCATTTTTTTTAATATGATAATGTTGTTTATGTGTACGGAAGACTACCGCCTTGCGAAGCAATGTGACTCATTCATGCTTTACATGGAATGTATTAAGGATAGTTTTAATGAAAATATGTGATTTATTTCTCATAAAAAATATTTTTTTAATGATAATATATCATTTAATTTTCTTTCTTTTAATCTGGAAAGAAAATGGAAACAACGTTCATGCGTACGTATGACTTACCGTCTCCATGAATGGTGTATTTCATTTTCTATCTCTAAATATTATGGATTGATATAAATACATATATAATGAATATATAATATATTTATATCATTGTTTACATTATATATATTATTAAACCTTGATCAAATTAAATGGACCAAAAATAACAAGTGAAAACATACACGAAAAACAAAGCATATATTGCCCAAAATGCGACTTTAACATGAAATTATTAATAAACAGGTAATAATAGGTCATAAGAAAATAATATATGATATTATATTGTTGACTCTCCTTTCCATCATAGAGTCTAACAACTGAAAAAGGGGGAATACCTTAGCATAAAGTGATTCATCCTTTGAAGAAACATCAAAAATTGACAAAGACATGAAGAAGGATTTGGTTAAGAATGGGTCGTCCAGGTTTCATCATGGTCGCAAAGGTATACCTGCGCGCCACATATTGGGTGCGCAGGTGACCCGTGTGCCCTATTTAATTTTTTCTTAGGGTCTTTAGTAGCCTATAAATACCACTTGTGGGCCCCTCATTTCGAGGATGAAAAATCCAGAAACTCATATTTGAGCTCTCGGTGCCATAGTCTCTTCTCAAAGCCTTCCGAACACTTGTAAGGTAATTTATTACCTAGAACAGAAGATCTAAAGAGGGGGAACAGGCCTAAGTGTTGAAATTCACCAACACCTGTGCGCCTAAGTGTCTAACCCTTCTTGGAAATGAAGAGACTTTCGTGCCACCTTATCCCTTCAACAAAACCTATGCGCCACTCTTTTGGAAGCCTCTAGAGATAATGTTAAGGGCTTGAGCCAAGCCTCACCCAAGTATTAACCTATGGGTTAACCATCGCACCGGTACCTATGTGTCGCACAGGTATACCTATGCGACCAGGACCTACGCGCCCAAACAGGACCTGCGCACCTACCTTCTTTTGGGTGCCCCTCCTGTCCATTCATCTCTTTTCTTCAAATCCACATATCCTCTTCAAGATTTATCCTTCAGAATCCTCTTAAAATCCATTTATGGCATGATTCCTTGGTTGTCTTCCTTATCTGAAAGGAATTTTGTAGAACATCTCTCAAAACCTAGTGATTTACATATCTTCATGTCACTAAGATGAAAGATTTAATTCATTCAACCTCATCCTTTAAAATGATAAGATCTTTAATTTGGGAATCCTCCTTAGGAGTAAGCCCCAAGTTACCAAATATGGGCACCCTCCTCATGAGTAAGCCCCAAGTTCCCAAATCTGGGCCTCCTTTTGAGGAGTAAGACCCAAGTTCCCAAATATGGGCATCCTCCTCAGGAGTAAGCCCCAAGTTCCCAAATATGGGCATCCTTCTTAGGAGTAAGACCCAAGTCCCCTAACCTGGGCCTCCTTCTCAGGAGTAAAGCCCCAGTTCTCAAGTCCCTTTAACCTAGGCCTCCATCTCAGGAATAATCCATAGTCATAATTTCTCTTAACCAGTCTTAATTTCTCTTGATTTGGGCTTTCTTCTCAGGAATAAAGCCCAATCATAAGTCTCCTCTAATTTAGGCATCCTTCTTAGGATTAAGTCCTAAGTTAAGTATCCAAATCTCCATAAAGCACATATACCTTTATGGACCTTGTTCCCGAGTTTCTTCCCTGAAGTAAATCCTAATGTTCATCTATCCGGGTAGTCATACATACATAATCCCCACATCATTTCTTATAATTGCATCTTTCATGGCATAATTTTCAAGTTTTACCAATACCTCTTGTTTCTCACACCGAGCATGACTCACGTGATCTTAGAGCGTAAAAGTAATTATGACATATTTATTTGATCCATAAATCATACATAAACCTCATAATTCTTTACTCGAACTATGTGGGATCTGATTCCTTATCTAAACAAGGATACATAGGTAGCCCATCTGCGGGTATGATCCCAACTCTGAAATAATCCATTTCCTTCTGAACGACGATAATACATTGACTAAGAATCTCTAAAAAATACAGATGATTATCTATTGATGAAGAACCTCAAATACATATAAAATATTCTCTAAATCTTATACATATCAATCATTGATTTTCAGATCTAAGGAAAGCTCATTTTCATACTTGGTAATTTAATAAGGATTCATGAACATAACATAAATCTATAAAGAGAGTCCCAGAGTAGACAATAATTCCCCTCAAAAAGGTGTGATGAGTCCGACCTCCCATCCTCTCGACCAATGAAAATTATTAAGCCTCATCGGTCCACAACTAATGAGCACCTACCTTTGTAAAGTAGGTCCAAATGGATATAGAATCATTGGGTGTTTTTCCGGTTCTACGAAAAAACCCTTTAGAAACCGATTGGAATGTGTGAACCTTAAACAAATGAGGTCATACCCATTTCTAGAGGAAAAAAATGGTGAACCTGATGTGAATCCTTAACCAAGTTAAAATGAGGTTTTACTTATTTGTTAGGCCCCTATTTAAACTCAATGAGTGGGCCAAAAAACAATCAATAACAAATGTGCTCATCCAAAAGATGTAGTGGATGAACTTATCTTGATTATGTCTGTTATATCAAACAGGCACTCTTTTCCAAGATTTTCTGCGTTATAGAAATGGATTCTCTAAAGTTCACACTTGTGAATGCCTCTGCTGTGAATACCTCTGCTGCTACTCCTGCTGATTCATCGTCCAATCTGAGGATGACATCACCTACTCAGAGTCTTCAATGCTAGGTATCAAATGCACTGGTTAAGTAATACCATTGACACGGTACCATTCCGACTCTGTAGGTTGCTCGACAAGCCCTCCAAGTCAATAATTCACCCTGGTTGTCCGGACAGTGAAAACCAGCGATCAAGAATCAGGTGGTGCCAACCACTATTTCCAACTGTTTCGGATCGTTATCCCCAGAACACAATCACCATTCCCTCCCATATTATGGGGAGGTGAATGAGAAGGTCACTCAAGGCCTTAATTCAAGGATACGTGAGTCCTTCCCGAGGGCTCCCCTCAACAATCACCGCCAGACTCATGCGGCAGTGCGCCCTCAACATGATAAGGGTGTCATCTCTAGGTGTTCGGGTCAGGTTCCTCAAACCCGAGAAGGCAAGACGAACCAGCAGATGTGACAACCGGTCAACAGTTAGTAGTTTCTTATCTCTTCCATTTCTAGATAATTCCATCAAACCAACTTGATGGCAAATAATGAGCGGGCATACACACCCATCTGTCCTGATGTTACTACCCAGCAGACTCGTCTGGCAGCAACACTTCAATCCCGCCAGGCAATTTCGGTGGAGTATTACAGGCAGGAATTTTCACCTGTTTATAACTCATCAGCTAGTCAACAGTCTTGTATGACTACAGCCAAAAAAGGTCTCCAATCTGATATGGTGTCAACTGATAAACAGGAACATACACCTGTTTACAATCAACAATTCTGTCAGCAGTCTCATCTGCCAGTATTGAAGGAAAATTGTCAACCATACTTGATTAAGAATACACAATAGGCACATACACATACCAATGTTAATCAAGCCTAACAAGAGTCTCGTTTGGTAGCATTTAGAGAAGTCAGTCAGAAAGCTCCGACGATAAATTTGGAGCTGACTCAACTCTCTGCCCCCACACATAAGTACTGTCAGAACTCAATGACAGGAAAAGGAGGACAGGAGCAGGAACACACACCTACTCCAAGCATGAAATGGATGTATATTCCCGTTTCAGTAGCTGAAGTCACCAAGCACATTCTGACGATGGTGAAAGAGAAGAAGAAAATCCCTGCTCATATTTTGGATGCCTACCAGAATATTATAACATCTTCATCAGCATCACAGGGAATGAAATTAAAATCTATCCCTACCAGTGGAGTGACACATCAACAGTTCACTCTGGAACAAACACACACCTCTGTTCCAGTCCAAGAGGTTTGTGGGGCATATTCCTCCATATCATATGAACAACCAAGTCAGGCACATACACCTGATTTGAATGGATATAATCAGACTAACCTGATCCTTTCTCCTGAGCAGGAACATACACCTACCCATAATAACCAATTTCGTCAACAAGTGGTTCCTAAAGTCAGTAAGAAGGCATCTAAGAAGAAGACTCATCCATCATAGTCAAGAAATCAAGGGCCAATCTGTAATAAGGCCTTACTCGATGCTGGAGTTCTTGATGCACTCAGACAATTATCTATTGCAACTCAAGATTCTACTCTCTCAGTTCCCAATAGTTGGAACATTAATTCCAAAGGTCTTCATCAGACACTTCCTCATGAAGGCTTGCTTCATGAAAGTTTGGTCGATCTTGAAGTATCATCTTCATATGAGATCCACGATAACCCTCTGCATGGCCAGAAGACTAAGGAGCAAGAGGTTTCATCTTTTGTTGTAACCCACCATGGTGGTCCTCCCCATGATGATGAATTTAGCTGTGAAAGTCCTCTCCATAGTAGTAATTCACATTTCCTGGAAAATTCTCCAATAGACAATGTAGTGATGAGAAAGCCCTCTTATCTTGAGGAACTTTCAAATGTGAAGCCAGTCATGTCTGATGCTTTACCATCAGCAGGTGAAATACTTTCTCAATCAGAAGATTTCCTGGGGTGTAGGTCATTCTCCGAACCACCCCTGGGTCATTCATCTTCTAGTTTGATAAGTGAATTCTCTACTGATCTTGTTGAATCTGATGAAGCAACAAGGAAGCACCACCTCTGGTCTAATCATGTAGAAGAATCTCCATTGAATGATAAAGAGAAAGTGCTGAATATGAGAAAACAACTGGCGAAAGGTGAAGTGCCAGTCATGTTTTGGCCTTTGGCTGACTCTCAATATGACATTCCAGATATATTGACGGAAGATTGTATTTAAGATATTCATCTCAACATGTGGAAAAATCTTTTTCAATTGAAAAAGAAAATATTATCTTATTATGAATATGAAAATCATGTCAAGATAATATAAGGGTAACAACGCCAAATTGACTTGGCATATCTCTCAGTTTTTCGATATCCAAAGGCTGAAAATCAGTAGAGATCCATTCATCATTCATGCCTTGGAGCATTAAGAATATTGAACCAGTTAATTTATAATTCCCCATCTGGTATTCATATCAGGGGATGGGGTGTTCATGGAGCACTACATTTCACCATACTCTCCAGCCAACAAAGCCCACCAAAAATGGTCTCATGCAATGTTATTGCCCATGGCCAGCCACAGTCAATCGGTTTTTTTTTTGAAATCAAAGACTTGCTCAGGAACAGGCCTCAACTATTTCTTCCCAGAATCAAGAATACAAAGAACAAGTTGTCAAATTACTTTTTCATCAGGCAAACAAGAACATTGATTAGTCTTCTCGTTTAGAGCGTGCACATCATCAAGTGACAGAAGTGTCAGAAATCTGCCAGCGGTCATTTGAACTAGGTGATTTGAGTGGATGTAGGTTGATGCATCTAGCCAATTTTTGGAATAAAGTTTGCATGATCAGGAGAGCTTTTAAGAAAGTCTCAGATATAGCATCTCAAGATCCACCCCAGCTTTCCAGACTGGGGACTCTTTTAGCCCAACCCTCGGAATCAACAAATAGGATTCGAGGAGTTGAGTAGGAACAGCAAGAACAACCCCAGTCCATAGGACTGGGGACTTTTTCAAATCCTCAATATCTTCCTCAGAGAAAGTCAGTCTTCTCTTGATTAGGGAAGAATACACAAGAGGAACGAAGAGCTGAATTATCAGGAGATTCCCTCCACATTACGGTTCATCAAGAAGTTCCTGAGGGATCAAATCAACAAAAGGCAATGTCTCATCAAGGACATGGAAAATGATAGTATCATAGAAATGACGATAGAAGTGATGCAATGCGTTATGCATCAATTAATGTCATAAATTCAATTGTAGCTGATCCTCCAAAACATGAGGCTCATTCAAAGGGATCAGATGAGGAAGTTCATGCTCAAGAGGCTGTGCACATAGAGGAAAATGAAGAAGTTTTGTGTACCCGGAATCAAAGGCTTACCCAGAATTTAGGTATTCCTTCAAATAATCAACTTCTCCCTCTCTGAAAGGCGTCCAATAAGGGGAAATGAAAGAATCAGGATACATTACACCTTTCCTCTGGAGAATGCCAATCACTCTCACTAGAGCAATGATTTTCACAACAGGAAGAAGAAATGAAGGAATTAATGAGTTTGAATGCAGAACTACTTCAAGGTAGTATTCCTCCTAAGCGTGTTGGAGTCAGTTATCCAAGGGAATTTTTTGCGGCTAATTTGATGGATCAAGAGTATCCTCCTTTACCATTACACCCTCACAGGTTTAGTCATATGGGTCATGCGCAACAATAATCGGTGGTGCTACCATCAGTTGCAATACCAGCCACCACACCTGTCCAAGCTCCAGTTATTGCACCTGCTCAGGTCCAATCTCAACTGGATGTTTCTCAAAAGTTAATAACTACTATTGAGTCATTAACAGCTCAGTTGGAAGCTATAGATGGAAAGCGTGTAAAAGTTCGACCAGAAAAGAGAGCTTACCCTGAATGGGTTGATGAAATTCCTCCCCCATCAAAATTTTCAAGTACCACATTCCCAATATTTAATGGTTCGGGAGACCCAGAGCAACACTTAACACATTTTGTTTCTCATTGTGATCCTATTATGGGAACCCCTTAGAAACAAGAAGCAGTTAAGCTCGGGTGTTTTGTACAGTCATTACATGGGCCTGCTTTTGTCTGGTATACAAGCTTGCAATCCGGGTCAATTACCAGGTGGGAGGATCTCCGTAAACGATTCCTTCTTCAATTCAGCTCAATTTTTCCAAAGACAACAATTTTTGATCTTACAAATTGTAAGTAAAGGGAGAATGAAAGGGTTTCAGATTTCATTACTTGTTGGAATGGATTAACATATTCCCTGAGCTTAGCACTCCCTCAATAAGATTTGTTGCCAATCTATGTGGAAAATCTTCATGATGAATTACGCACACCATTGATCCCTATGAAATACACATGAGGGTTTTGAGACCTTACTTCGATCGCTCAGTAGATTGAAGACTCTCTTACGAAGACTAAGGATAAAACTCGTGTAATTCCATCAGCTCTAGGAAGGAGAATGGGTAAATAAGAGACTGGTATAGTTATGCTTAAACAAGAACATGTACCTACTTCTAATTCAAAACCTTCATCTTATAGAAGGGCTCCACCTCCTGAGTGTCAACAACAGAGGCAGTTTCGTCAAGATGATCAAAGAGATCAAAGACGAAAACAATTTGATGATCTAAAGAGAAATGTTTATTCTTTTTGAAATGAACAAGTTCCTGGTTACTTCATTTCGGCTCTGGAAAATAATTTGGTTCAATTGCCAAGGCCCAAAAGGCCGAACAAGGAAGGAGATGAAGACCGTCCCAACTATTTCCTATTTCATCAGATGTTGGGGCATCCCATTCAGGAGTGTTTTTTCTTCAAATACCTCCTTCAAAAGATGGTGGACTCAGGACAAGTGAAACTGAAAGGTTCTTTAGCTCACGTAGCATGTGTTACTGCTACAAATCTAGAGGAAGAAGGCGAGTGGCAAGAAGTCAAAAACAAAAATGCGCAGAAATATGATGATTGGATGGTCAGGAAAATGATCAACCAAACTCATTCCATTTTGTGAACGCAATTGAAGAAACCAATTGTGTCTTCTAATATGAATGCCACAAAAAAACCCTCTTCATCAGAGGGAAAATACTCAAAGAAACTACATAATTCAAAGAAATAGGAACAATAAAAAGAAGATGAAATCGTGTCAATGCCCAAGTTGTCTTTGACTCTGACAGATTTTATGCCATATACTTCAAATTCATGGGAACCGCCCCACCAAACAGCACAGCCTAAATTGTCTAATCAGGCAGAATCTTTATCAGATGAAGAGTTGATTTTTGGTTCTGTTAATATGATTCATTTAACGGATCCTTATGCCAGTCATAGCTTCGATTTGTTGAGCCTGAGTTCCCTGTATCAAATAGAGGAATTAGAGGGAGTCCCAGAGGTCTAGGATACAGAGGAAGACGTGGATATCCCAGAAGCCACTATTCCAATTCTACCCCTGCTAGAACTGTGTATGCAGTAGAAACTCATGGCAGATCCCTTCAGCGGGCTCAACAAGAACAAGGAAATTCTTCCACCAATAGCAGATTCAGTCTTGACACAATTATTCTGGAGGATTAGTTAGAGGTTCCACCTTCTTCCACTTAAGAAGTAAATAGACCTATTCGGTCTAATCTTCTAAAGCCAAGAGTATTTCCAACTCCTACCCCGATACAAGATGCATCTACTTCCAAAACATCAACTTCTAAGGCACCTGCAAAACCACATGTTCCTGTTGGGAAACACAGACATTTGGATCAAAAATATGATGTTTTGAAGAATTTGGCCCAAGTACCGGCCAAGTTATCAATTCTGGATGCCTTGAATCTATCCAAGGATCTTCGAGAGGCACTCATTGAGGCCTTTTCAAGTCCTCAGGAGTTTGAAACTGAAATTCTTGCGGCTGAAGTCTACCATGTGGAGAATGATCTTGCAGAATGTCCTGCAGTGATATCTTTTACAGATGAATATTATGTTGTGCATGGACACATTAGACCTTTGTATTTATCTGGCAAGGTCAATGGTGTGGACATTCGAAGATCTTTCATTGATAATGTTTCAGGAGTCAAACTCATCCTCATTCGTACACTTCATCGAATGGGCCTCACAGAATCTGATTTATCTCCTTCTACTTTAATATTACAAGGATATGATAAAAATGAACAAGAACCACTGGGCAAGATTACACTCAGAACTCAGTTTGGAGACCTTGTATCCAATTTAGATTTCATGGTTGTTGATCATGATACAACCTTCAATATTTTTCTTGGAAGACCTTGGCTACATCAACATGCAGTTATCCCTTCATTATACCATCAATGTCTCAAATATTGTTTCAATGGTCAAATTGGGACATTGTATGGTGATAAATCCCCCTTCAAGACATGTGAATCTCAATACATTGAGGCAGAATTCTATCACATGGAGGGTAAGGAAAAATCCACAACAAGGGAGGTTACCAAAGTTAATTCTCCATATGGTTTGGAAAAGATTCCAGTAAACCCATTCACACATGTGAGTACAGATTATGTGTTGCCTATCAGTTAAATTGACAGGATACACACAAATCCAAGTACTCTTATAGAAACTTCCATAATGTCAATTACAGCAATCAATCTAAACAGCATGGGAGAAAGTGGTGATTCACCAAGCAATGATGAAAGCTAAAATGGAGATGTCTTCATTTCATCTGCTGAAATCCAGCAAGTCTATACTTCTCCAACCAGGCCAGAAGAAGTTATAGAAATTTCAGAGGTGAATGATGATGTCGATTCTCAATCCATCATCTCCTCTTTATTACCCAAGGAAGACCCTTCATCATCAATAGGGTCAGAAATGAGAGCCTCTTCTTCAAGATGTTCAAATTTTAACATCTCTCTTGATCATGGAAATTATGCGTCATCATCTACTATGCAAGTAAAAATAGAAGAAGTAACACATGTTAAAGAAGAAGTGGAAGATCTCAGGGATTCTCCTCCAGTATTTGAAGAGGGTATCTCTACCACTGTGGATAAACTCAGAGAAATAAATTTGGGTATGAAAGAAGATCCACGCCCCACTTTAATTAGTGCGGCCATGACTCTTGAAGAACAGGAAATGTATATTTCATTTTTAAATAAAAATCAAGATATATTTTCTTGGAACTATACAGAAATTCCAGGGCTTGAACCTGATGTTGCTACTCATCGTTTGGGTTTTCCAGAAGAACATCGAGGATTTAAGCAAGCCGCAAGAAGAACACACCCAACTTATGCTTCCAAAATTGAAGCTGAAGTGGATAAGATTATCAAATCTAACTTCATCAGAGAAGTTCAATATCCAAAATGGTTGGTTAATATTGTCCCTGTGAAAAATAAGAATGGAAAAATTAGAGTTTTCATTGATTTCAGAGATCTTAATCAGCATTGTCCTAAGGATGATTTTCCAGTTCCGATCACAGAACTCTTAATTGATGCAATGGCTAGCTATGAAGCACTTTACTTCATGGATGGATATTATGGGTATAATCAAATCTGAATGGCTCCAAGAGATGAATAATCTACAGCCTTCAGATCCCCTTAGGGTGTGTTTTTCTATCAGGTAATACCCTTTGGCCTAAAGAATGTTGGCGCAACATATTAGCGTGCCATGCATCGTATCTTCAAACCCTTTTTAGGGAAGTTTGTTGAATGTTATGTGGATGATTTGGTGGTTAAATCTAAACAACTTTCTAATCACTTGGCTGATTTGGAAGTCATATTCCACAAACTTCGGCAACATAATTTGAAGATGAACCCCTTAAAATATTCTTTTGGGGTAACCTCAGGAAAATTTCTCAGCTTTGTTGTACGCCATTGTGGTATCGAAGTCAATCCTGAGAAGACAAAGTCAATCCTTGATATGTCACCTCCTCGGAATTTGAAATAATTGATAGGACTTCAAGGACACTTGGCCTATATTAGGATTTTCATTGCCAGTATGGCAGGCAAAAGTTTACCCTTCACCAAATTGATGAAGAAGGGAATCACTTACTAGTAGACTAAAGAATTTAAAGAATCATTCAATATTCTTAAGAAATATCTCTTGATTCCACTGGTATTAATGCCATCTGTTGAAAGAAGACCACTTATCCTTTATGTGATAGCCTTAGAACAATCATTGGGAGCCTTCCTTTCTCAAAAGAATGATGCTGGGAATGAAAAAAACCTTTACTATCTCAGTCAAACTATGCTTAAAGCAGAAACTCGATATTCAAGTATTGAAAAGTGCTTCCTAGAGTTGTATTTGCAGTTCAGAAGTTGAGACACTACCTACAACATCATGAGGTCCAATTGGTATCTCGTAATAACCCACTCAAATTCATCCTTATTCGTCCAATTCTTACAGGACGTCTGGCAAGGTGGGCAGTTATTTTGCAGCAATTTGACATCCAGTATGTGTCTCAAAAGGAAATAAAGGGCCAAACTCTGGTTGATTTCCTTGTTGAACACCCTTCATTCAAAGATACATCTTTAGATATTGAACTTCCTGATGAAGAATTCTTTTCTATTCAAGATAATCTTCAAACATGGGAAATGTACTTTGATGGTGCTTCCAAAAGTCCAACAGGGAAGAAAATGGAAGATCCTAAATTCAACAAAGTTGGGTTAGGAATCGTGCTTATTTCCCCAGAAAAGGCAGTGATACCTTATTCTTTCTTATTGTGGGAAGGCGGTACAAATAATGAAGTAGAATATCAAGCTCTCATCGTAGGATTGGAGATGGCACTTCAAGCACAAGCGAATCACTTAAAGGTGAAAGGTGATTCAGACCTGGTAATCAAACAAGTAAATGGGGATTATGCAATCAGAAAAGAAGAACTAATCCCTTTGTATGATTACTTCAGAGAGTTAATGTCATAATTTCCTTCGAAACCAATATTTTCTTATGTCCCATGATCACAAAATGCTCAAGCTGATACATTGGCTAATATAGCCACAGCTCTGGTAGATCCAAATCGGGACGAGAAAATCATCATTATTGCCCACCATGTTACAATTTCACCTTATGTTCAAGCCAGAATAGAGGAAATCAATGAAATTAATCCCATTCATGAACTGTATGGTCATACTACAGGATGGATGAAACCTATCAGGGAATACCTTCAAAATAGAACACTTCCACCTGATAGAGCCAGGAAAGAACAAATCTGGCAACGTGTGGTCAATTTCACTCTTTATGATAGCCTAGATCACCTAGAAAAAATCCTCTACAAAATAGGTTTTGATGGAGTTCTCTTTAGATGCATTGATGGTGAAGAGACAATGGTTGTCATGAAAGAAGCACATGCAGAAGTCTGTGGTGCCCACCAGTCTGGACATTGACTATCTGATCAAATTCAAAGGCTTGTATAATTTTGGCGTTCAATGATACAAGATTGTGTTGATTTCACAAAGAAGTTTCATTCTTTCCAAGTACATGCCAACTTCATTCATCAACCCCCAGAGTTGCTTCATACAGCTAAATACTCATGGCCATTTTCCACATGGGGAATGGATGTAGTGGGACCTTACCCTTTAGCTACAGCCAAGCAGTTTAAGTATATTCTTACTGCTACTGACTTCTTTTCCAAATGGGCAGAGGAAATACCTCTCAAAGAAATTAGTTCTAAAACCATTTTTATCTTCCTCAAGTCTAACATCATTACCAGATTTGGTGCCCCTCATACCATATTGACGGAAAATGGCACCAACTTCTGTTCATCCTAGGTAAGGAAGTTGTATGAAGAATACAACATCAAATACAATCATTCATCTCAGTATCATGCAGTGGCCAATGGAAAAATAGAATCCTTCAACAAGACTTTTTAAAATATACTACAAAATATGGTAGATAAAGATAATAAATCATGGACTGATAAACTCTTTCATGCTTTATGGGCTTATCGGACACCACCTGCACTGCAACGCGGTCAACTCCATATTCATTGGTATATGGAACAGAAGCAGTCTTTCCCATTGAGGTTCAATTACCCTCGCTCAGAGTAGCCATTTGTGATTAGTCATCTACAGATGAAAAATCTCAAAAGTGATTGGATGAATTGGAATGATTAGACGAGAAAAGATTGTGCACCTTGTACCACTTGGAAGTCTATCAAAAATCGAATAGAACGGGCTTTCAACAAAAAAATTCATCTTCGTTCATTAATTTAGGGAGAATTGGTATTGGTTCTCAGAACTCCAATGATACCAGGAAAGAAACCTCCCAATCTTGAGCTAAAGTGGGAAGGACCTTACGAAATACGTAAGGTCTACTCCAATGGAGCTTATTCATTAATCTCAATGGATGGAGAACTCATCACTACTCCAACCAATGCAATATTCTTGAAGAATTATTTTGTGTAACACAAATTCTCCATCATCCAACATGACATTAAACTGTGTTGTCCTTGCTGCAAGACTTTAAACTACATAGTACCATACGTTCAACATGATGTTAAACTGTGACGTCCTAGCTACATGATGCTAAACTGTACAAAAGTCTCTTACGTACATCAAGACGTTAAACTACATAATCGTTGGTCCATGCATATGACCTTAAACTGTTCGCACCATCGTCCAACATGACGTTAAACTATTCCATCGTACAACATGATGTTAAAATATGAAAAAGTCCCTAATACGTCCAACATGACGTTAAACTGTGTCCTCTTTTGTCCTTACTTCATGACATTAAACTGCACAGTCCCCCTTTCGTCCAACATGACGTTAAACTGTATTGTCCCCATTGTCTTAGCTACAGGATGCTAAACTGTACAACACCCTTATTGTCCAACATGACGCAAAACTATGTTCACGTCCAACATGACATTAAATTGTGTCCCTATATTTGTCCTACATGATGTTAAATTGTACTGCTCATTCGTCCAACATGACGTAAAACCTAACAAAGTCCCTTAATACGTCCTACATGACGTTAAACTGTATTTCATCCCTGCTACATAACACTAAACTATGTAGCACCAATAGTCCTTACTGCAATACTTTAAACTACATAGTCCCTCCATATGTCCTACATGACATTAAACTGTGCATCGCTAAGGTTGTTTCTACCTCTTGTTTCTCACACCGACTATGACTCACATGAGCTTAGAGTAAATTTCAACCATAACACCCTATTTGGGCCGCTAACCATGTGTAAGTACTGACACTGTTTTTAGGTCTTTGTCCTCAAGAAAAACTTGATTACCAATTCATTCTTTAATCGAACTATGCAGACTTTGATCCTTGCCTTCTAGGCTGGGTACGTAGGCAACCTCCTAAGGTTCAAGCCCAAAACCAATATCTTCACATCGTTTCACCTTCATATCATATGATGTTGATTTGTGAAACCGCCCCAAGAACCAATATTTTTTACATTGGTTCACCATCGTCCTTGCTATATGATGTTAAACTATTTTCACTTTTGTCATGTACGACAATAAACTACAACATTCTTTTACACCCTCACCTGATAGGGAATCATTATTTACATTGATCTTAAATCATGTTATATTCTAAAGACTATGTGCATACATGGAAATGCCTGAACCTTTAATCTTGGGTCAAACCATCATTTCACTAAAGTCCTCTTTCACCCTTCACATGTATGAACCAAATCTGTACAGAGGGTATTTCAAGAACTACGTGTGGCTTGATTTCCATCCTTATGGGATACGTAGGAACGTTCGAGCGTCCCTCGAATCCAGCCCCAAGTCTTTGGTCCTAACCCCAAATTCCACTTTCAGTCCCCTAGCTGAAGAGTCCCCTTGTGAAAACAAGAATGTGGTATGAAAACCTTGGTCTTCATTCACATTAGGTTTATAAAAAACACACACTGTGTATTCCTTATAAATGGTCTGAGTTCTATGACCCAAAACTAAGATCTCCTACACTCATCCCACATGATGTTAAACTGTATTTTAAGAACTATGTATGGCTTGATTCCCATCCTTATGGGATACATAGTGAAGTCCATCACCTCAATTCAGGACCCATCCACAACATGATTATGGTTAGCATTGGTCTGTGTATCTTCTTCATACATTGAAGAATACCCATTTTCATGTGTCA
Source organism: Viscum album (assembly GCA_963277665.1). Taxonomy (NCBI): domain Eukaryota; kingdom Viridiplantae; phylum Streptophyta; class Magnoliopsida; order Santalales; family Viscaceae; genus Viscum; species Viscum album. The sequence continues at coordinate 878,667,071 of OY728145.1, read as the reverse complement.
TATTCCTAACCTTAAATAATTCCAGATCTCCATAACCCTTTTCTTGACTTCTGGTCACAAAATGTCTGATACCCGAGAGTTCTTCTTCTTGACCATGCAGCATGTTCCCTTAGGTTTCCTTGCATAAATAGTCTACATAACGGACCTATCATCCAAAGATGTTATTATTTGACTATTAAGTAAATGCCCTTAGGTGGCCCTACATAATTCAACCCCCTAACGGGTTTTTCAAATAATGGAAACTTCATTCTTGGGAGAAAAACCTCTTTTTGTCTTTATTGGTCTTATCGACAATATGTAAGGATCCGCAGAAAATAGTCATCCTTAATATATTTTTCCCATACTCTTTTTCATGATCTGAAAGTATTCAAGTCTATGGTTTATATTTCCCTTCCCTACTTTTGGGTCAGACCTTCACAGGAGTGACATTTATCCAATTCTTTGATAATCTTTATTGGAAATATCCTCTCTATATTTGAGTACCTCTCTCTATATAGCAGACTCTATGCTTTGGAAAATTTGAATCTCTGTAAACTTTCACTATCTTTTTAGCAATATAAAAAGTAAAATTTTTTAGAGTTCTTTTGCCTAACTATGCAGCATGTTCCCTTAGGCGGCCTTGCATAAGTAGTTTACATAACGGACCTATCAGCCAAAAGATGCTATTATTTGACTATGCAGCCAATGCCGTTAAGTGGCCCTGCATAATTCAACCCCCTAACATGTTTGTCAAATATTGGTAACTTCATTCTTGGGAGGATACTTCTTCTAATTCCTTTTAGACATTTTTTCATATCATTCCTCAGATTCAAAATTTCTTAAGTCATGGTTTACATTTTTTCCCTCATACTTGAATATGGTAATATGTTTTCAGATAAATTTTCAAGGAATTGAGTCAATTTTAATCCATTCAGTCAAAGCTATTTCGACCTTAAACATTATCCTTTTTATGTGCGACATGCATGAATTTAAACTGCCCACAAAAGACAAGGGGACTTTGAACAAAAGTCAAGTCCCATCTCACTAAACATACATTTTGTATGGTTTAGGTAATATTGAGTAATTAAATATTCAAAGTTTGTAGGGTTATTTTTATAATCCTATCAAAAATAAATCTATGCTTACTAGGACCATTGGATTAAGTACAGATTTAAAGCAGATAGCAATAGGATGAAGATACAAATGATTGAAGATGAAAGTATTCTTCATTGATGCACAAAAGTTAGGACATCCACTGACTGGAGTCTCTTCTCTTTTCCAAGAATTACAAAAGGCTATCAACATAAATCTTCATTTGATTTACAGCATCCCAAGCTTCATCAGCAGCCACTTGAAGCTCATGCACTCAACCAACCTCACTATTTTCATCTTGATGGAGTGATTTCTTGGCATCTGCGATGGCTTTCAAACCATTAGTTTGAGCTCCTTCCAGTGAATTATTAAGTTGGTCAAGTTCCTTAGTAACAACATCTAACTGTTGCTGAAGGTGCATCTGTTGGATGACTTTCTCTTTGATCTTATGCTTCAGCTCCTTTAACTTGGCACCATGATCAGCCTCATCTCGGGATACCGCAGCCTCAAATTCGCTGATATTGGCTGACAGCCTGACCCTGGTCAGGTCTTGACAGTACCTCTGCTTCTGCTCCCTTCTTAAGATGACTTGTTTCACTGCAGCATGGATCTCTTGATATCCAAAACCGCCAAGTCTCAACATGATGAACAAGGATCAAAGTCGGAGGATCTTCGATGACAGCTCTTCTAGAGGCACTTAAGATATGATCTTACATATGTTCTGTCATGCCTTGCGTCGTGAAAATTGGAGCGCCTTCACCTGCATGCCTCCACTTGCGCGTTCAAGACTTGCACACCGCAATTCCTTGGTTTTTCTTCTTTTACCTCAGAGTCACATCCTCTTTCATTTCGGATCCAAATCTGATGGGGGACTTTTGTTGACACTCCTTTTCGTCACAGAGTCTGATGATTGAAAAAGGGGGAATACCTTAGCATAAAGAGATTCATCCTTTGAAGAAACATCAAAAATTGAAAAAGGCATGAAGAAGGATTTGGTTAAGAATGGGCTGCACAGGTTTCATCATGGTCGCACAGGTTTACCTGCGCGCCACATATTGGGTGTGCAGGTGACCTGTTCTCCCTATTTGATTTTCACCCAGGGTCTTTAGTAGCCTATAAATACCCCTTGTGGGCCCCCCATTTCGAGGACGAAAAATCCAGAAACTCATATTTGAGCTCTCGGTGCCCTAGTCTCTTCTCTAAGACTTATGAACACTTCTAAGGTAATTTCTTACCTAGAACGGAAGATATAAAGACAGGGAAAACGTCCTAAGTGTTGAAATTCACCAACACCTGCGTGCCTAAGTGTCTAACCCTTTAGGGAAATGAAGACACTTTCATGCCGCCTTATCCCTTCAACAAAACCTGCGCGCCACTCTTTTGGAAGCCTCTATAGATAATGATAAGGTCTTGAGCCAATCCTCACCCAAGTATTACCCTATGGGTTAACCTCCACGCAGGTACCTATGTGTCGCACAGGTATACCTATGCGACCAGAACCTACGCGCCCAAACAGGACCTACACGCCTACCTTATTTTGGGTGCCCCTCCTGTCCATTCATCTATTTTCTTCAAATCCACATATCCTCTTCAAGATTTATCCTTCAGAATCCTCTTCAAATCCATTTATGGCATGATTCCTTGGTTGGCTTCCTTATCTGAAAGGAATTATGTAGAACATCTCTCAAAACCTAGTGATTTACATATATTCATGTCACTAATATGAGAGATTTAATTCATTCAACCTCATCCTTTAAAATGAGAGATATTTAATTTGGGAATCCTCCTCAGGAGTAATCCCCAAGTTCCCAAATATGGGCATCCTCCTAAAGAGTAATCCCCAAGTTCCAAAATCTGGGCCTCCTTTTCAAGAGTAAGCCCCAAGTTCCCAAATATGGGCATCCTCCTCAGGAGTAAGCCCCAAGTTCCCAAATATGGGCATCATCCTTAGGAGTAAGCCCCAAGTCCCCTAACCTAGGCCTCCTTCTCAGGAGTAAAGCCCCAATTCTCAAGTCCCTTTAACTTGGGCCTCCTTCTCAGGAATAAGCCCCAGTCATAATTTCTCTTAACCGGTCTTAATTTATCCTGATTTGGGCTTCCTTCTCAGGAATAAAGCCCAATCATAAGTCCCCTCTAATTTAGGCATCCTTCTCAGGATTAAGTCCTAAGTGAAGTATCCAAATCTCCATAAAACACATATACCTTTATGGACCTTATTCCCGGGTTTCTTCCCTGAAGTAAATCCTAATCTTCATCTATCCGGGAAGACATACATACATAAGCCCCACATCATTTCTTATGATTGCATATTTCATAGAACAATTGTAAGGTTTTACCAATACCTCTTGTTTCTCACACCGAGCATGACTCACATGAGCTTAGAGCATAAAAGTAATTATGACATCTGTATTTGAGCCATCAATCATACATAAACCTCATACTTCTTTACTCGAACTACGTGGGTTTTGATTCCCTTTCTAAACAAGGATGCGTAGGTATCCCATCTGTGAGTACGATCCCAACTCTGAAATAATTCGCATCCTTCTAAATGACAATAAACTTAAAGTGCCCCACTGAGTGGCTTTAAAACCAGTATGGTTATCATAATGACCAAGAGATATCTATATAATGTATTGAAGGATACCATTGACTAAGAATATCTAACAAATACAGATGATTCTCTATCAATAAATAAACTTAAATACATATAAAATATTCTCTAAATCTTATACATATCTGTTGACGCTCCTTTCATCACAGAATCTAAAGATCGAAAAAGGGGAATATATGAGCACAAAGTGATTCAACCTTTGAAGAAAACATAAAAAATTGACAAATGGATGAACAAGGAAAACTTTTCCCATAGGCCGCACAAGTTTCTCCATGGTCGCGCAAGTGTACTTGCGCGACTCACTTGGCGCGCAAGTGACTTGCGCGACCTAAGTGACAACCGCCCAGTAACCGCTCGGGGTCTTCTTCTGCCTATAAATAGACCCTGTGGGCCGACCATTCGAGAGGATATTTTTTCCAAAAACTCGGATTGAAGCTCCCGACGCCCAAGTCTCTTCTCAAAACTTCCGGAACACTTCTAAGGTAATTTCTTACCTAGAACGGAAGATCTAAAGAGAAGGAGGAACGCCTAAGTGTTGAAACTCATCAACACTTGCGCGCCTGAGTGGCCAGCCCTTAAGGTAAGTGGTCACACTTGCATGCCGCCTTATTCCTTCGATAGAACTTGCGCGTCCCTTTTCTGGAAGAACCTCAAAAGGATTCTAAAGGCTTTAAGAAAGAGTCACTCAAGTATTTTAATGCTGATTGAAAATCGCGCAAGTACCCCACATGTCGCGCAGGTATACTTGCGCAACCAATACTTGCGCGCCCACGTAAGACTTGCGTGCCTTTCAAGACTTGCATGCCCCTGCCTTTTTTGAGTGCCCATCTTGCCTATTTTACCCCTCTTAAGCCGTTTCACCTTTCCTATTCAAGATTCAGTCTTCAAGATACTCTTCAAATCCATTTATGGCATGATTTCTTGATTTGACTTCCTTATTCGAAAGGAATTCTGTGGAATATCTCTCAAAACATAGTGATTTATACATATTTATGTCACCAAAGATTGAGAGTTCATTCATTCAACCTCATCCTTTAAAATGAGAGAATCCTTAACCTGGGTCTCCTTTTCAGGAATAATCCCAAGTTATAAGTCCTTTAAACTTGGGCCTCTTCCTCAGGAGTAAGCCTCAAATTCTTAAAGTTCCCAAACTTGGGCATCCTCCTCAGGAGTAAGCCCCAAGTCCCCTAATCTGGGCTTCCTTGTTAGGAATAAGCCCCAGCCATAAATCTGGGCTTCCTTTTCAGGAATAAGCCCCAAGTCCCCCGAATTCTCTTTAACCAGTCCTAAATTACGTTTGATATGGGATTCCTTCTCAGGAGTAAAACCAAATTATCAATCCTCTCCTAATTTTGGGTTTCCTTTCTAGGAATAAGTCCCAAGTTAGAGTATTCAAAATCTCCGTGAAGCACATATACCTTTATGGACCCTGTTCCTGGATTTTCTCTCTAAAGTAAATCCTAACCTTCATTTATCTGGGCATTCATACATACATAAGCCCCAAATCATTCCTTATGATTACATCTTTCATGGCCCAATTGTCTATCTTATTACCAATACCTCTTGTTTCTCACACCGAGCATGACTCACGTGAGCTTAGAGGGTAAAAGTAATTATGAAATCTTTCTTTGAGCCATTAATCATAAATATCATACTCTATTTCTCAAACTACGTGGGTTCTGATTCCTTTCCCAAAACAAAGGATACATAGGTAGCCCATCTGCGGGTTCGATCCCAACTTTGAAATAATCCATGTCCTTCTGAATGACGATAAACTTCAAGTGCCCCACTGAGTGGCTTTAAAACCAGCATGGTCATCATAATGACCAAGAGACTTTTATATAAATGTTTTGAAGGATACCATTGACCAAGAATCTCTAAATAGATACAGATGATTCTCTATTGATGAAGAACCTCGAATACATATAAAAGATTCTCTAAATTTCTTACATATTTAATCATTGATTATTAAAACTAAAGGAAAGATCATTTTATACTTGGTAATGTAATAAGGATTCATGAACATAACTTAAATCTATAAAGAGAGTCCCGGAGTAGACAATAATTCCCCTCAAAAAGGTGTGATGAGTCCGACCTCCCATCCTGTCGACCAATGTAAATTCCTAAGCCTCATTAGTCCACAAACGAATGAGCGCCTACCTTTGGAAAGTAGGTCCAAATGGATGTGGAATCATTGGATGTTTCCGGTTCTACGGACAAACCCGATAGAAACCGATCGGAACGTTTGAATCTCCCATCCAGGAGGTCATCCCCGAATTCCAAGGGAAACAAAAAATGGTGAACCCGACGTGAATCCTTAACCAAGTTAAAGTGATGTTTTACCTATTTGTTAAAGCCCCTATTTAAAAGTCAGTAAGAGGGCTAACAAAAACAATCATTGACATATGTGCTCATCCAAAGGATGAAGTGGCTGAATTTATCTTGATTACGTCTGTTATATCAAACATGCACTCTTTTCCAAGATCTTCTGTATTTTCATAATGGATGCACTCAAATTCACACTTGTGAATACTGCTGCTGTAAATACCAATGCTGTTATTCCTACTGGATCGTCATCCGCTCTGAGGATGACATCACCTACTCAGCGTCTTCAACGCTGGGTATCAAATGCGCTGGTTAAGTTGTATCGTCAACATGGTACCATCCCAACTCTGGAGGCTACCCGACAGGCCCTCCAAGTAAACAACTCACACATGTCGTCTGGACAACGACGACCAGTGATTAAGAGGCAGGCGGTGCTGATTACCGTCTCCAACCATTTTGGGTCGTTATCCCCGGAATGCAATTTCCACTCGCTCCCTTACTCTGAGTAAGTGAATGAGCAGGTCCCTCAGGACCTTAATCCAAAAAGACAGGAGTCCTTCCCGAGGGCTCCCATCAACAATCACCGCTAGACTCGTGCGGTAGTGCGCCCTCAACATGATGAGGGTACCGACTCCAGGCGTTCGTCTCAGGTTCTTCGAACCCGAGCAGGCAAGACGAACCGCCAGAGGTGGAATCCGGTTAACAATGGGCAGGTTATCATCCCTGACATCTCCGGAGAAGTCCACCAACCTAACTTGGTGGCGAACAACGAGCAGGCACACACACCTGCCCATTTTAATTCTGCTGTCCAGCAGACTCGTCTGGAAGCATCACGCCAATCCCGCCAGGCAATTCCGGCGGAGTACTATATGCAGGAACATACAACTGCTTATACATCATCAGTTAGTTAGCAGGCTCATCTGACTACATATGATGGATCTCGTCAACCGCGTTTGGTGAAGTGTAATCAACAGGCATATACACCTGCTAATACTAATCAAGCCTACCAACAGTCTCGCTTGGTAGCGCACGGAGAAGTCAGTCGGAAAGCCCCGACGACAAACAGGAGGCAGACTCAACTCTCTGCCCCCACACTTGAGTACTGTCAGGATTCACTTATAGGAAAAGGAGGACAGGAGCAGGCACATACACCAACTCCAAGCCCGGAATGGACGTATATCCCCGTTCTGGCAGCTGAAGTTACCAAGCATATTTTGTCAATGTTAAAAGAGCAGAAGCAAATTCCTGCTCATATTCTGGATGCTTGCCAGGATATCATAACAACTTCGGCATCATCTCAGGGAAAGACACATAAATCTAACCCTAACAGTGGAGTGACACATCAACGAATCACTCCGGAACAGACACACACATCTTTTCTAGTCCAAGAGGGTTATGGGGCATACTCCCCCATATCATACGGACAACCAAGTCAGGAACATACACCTGATTTGAGTGGAGATCGTCAGCCTAACCTGACCATCTTTCCTGATCAGGCACATACACCTGCTCAGAGTAACCACTTTCATCAACAAGTGGTTTCCAAAGCGAGTAAGAAGGCATCTAAGAAAAATATCCACCCAGCACAGTCAGGAGATCAAAGGCCAATCTGTAACAAGGCCTTTCTCGATGCTGGAGTTCTTGAAGCCCTCAGTCATTTATCTGTTGGAATTCAAGATTCTACTCCCTCAGTTCCCAGTAACGGGAACATTAATTCTGAAATTCTTCAATGTACACTTCCTCATGAAGGCTTGCTTCATGAAAATTCGGTCAATCTTGAAGTTTCTTCTTCAGATGAGAGCCACAAGAACCCTCTGTGTGGTCAGAAGACCAAGGAGCAAGAGATATCATCTTTTTCTATAACCCATTATAGTGGTCCTCCCCATAATGATGAATTTCGCTGCGAAAGTCCTCTCCGCAGTAGTGATTCACATTGCCTAGGAAATACTCCAGTGGACAATGTAGTGCCGAGAAAGCCCTCTTATCTTGAGGCACTTACAAATGCGAAACCAGTCACATCTGATGCTTTATCGCTAGAAAGTGAAATACTTTCTCAATCAGAACATAGCCTAGGGTGTAGGTCATTCTCCAAACCACCCCTAAGTCATGCATCTTCTAGTTTGATCAATGATCTCTCTACAAATCTTGTTGAATCCGATGAAGCAACAAGGAAACACCAACTCTGGTCAAAATAGGTAGAATAGTCTTCATTTAATGATAAAGAGGAAATGATGAACATGAGAAAAAAATTGGGGAAAGGTGAGGTACCAGTCATGTTTTGGCCTTTGGCTGACTCCCAGTACGACATTCCAAAGATGTTGACGAATGATGGAATCCATGATATTTGACTCAACATATGGAAAACTCTTTGTCAATTGAAGAAGAAGGTATTATCTTATGATGAATATGAACATCATCTTAAGATAATAGAAGGGCTACAAAGTCAGATTGATTTGGAATCTCTATCAGTCTATCGGTATCCGAAGGCTGAAAAGCAGCAGAGAACCCTTCAACGTTCATGCCTTGGCGCACTAAGAAAATTACGTCAGTTAATAGTCAATGCTCCATCTGGTGTTCATATCAGAGGATGGGGTGTTCACAGAGCACTACATTTCACAGTGCTTTCCAATCAGAAAAGCCCTCCGAAAATGGTCTCATGCAATGTTATTACCCATGGTCGGCCACAGTCAATGGGCTTTGTTCATAATCAAAAGCTTGCTCAAGAATAGGCTTCAACTAGTTCCTCTCAAAATCAAGCATATAGAGAACAAGTTGTTGAATTGATCCTACATCAAGTAGGCGAGAATATTGCACAAGCCTCTCGTATGGAGCAAACACATCATCAAATGACAGAAGTTTCGGAAATCATCCAATGGTCTGTTGAACAAGGTGATAAAAGTGGATACATGCTAATGCATCCAGCTAATTTCCGAACTAAGGTTCGCAAGATCAAGAGAGATTTTAAGAAGATCTCAGACATAGCATGTCAAGAACCACCCTAGCTTGTCAGACTGGGGACTCCTTTAACCCAACCCTCAGAGTCAGCAAATGGGATTCGAGGAGTTGAGCGAAAGCAGCAGGAACATCCCCAGTTCACAAGATTGGGGACTCTTTCAAATCATCAATCCCCTCCTCAGAGAATGTTGTTCTTTTCTCGATTAGGGAAGAATCCACAAGAGGAACAAAGATCCAAATTATCAGGAGATTCCCTCCAAGTTATAGCTCGTCAAGAAGTTCCTAAAGGATTGAATCAACAAAAGACAATGTCTCATCAAAGACATGAAAGAAGACAATATCACAGAAATGTTGATAGAAGGGATGTGATGCATTATGCATCAATCAATGTCATCAATGTCGTTGTTGCTAATCCACCAGAGGAGGTTCACTCAGGGGACTCAGATGAAGAGCGTCCTGCTCAAGAAAATGTACGTGCCGATAAAAATAAAGAAGGTGTGTGTACACGAAGTCAAAGGATTACTCAGAACCTAGGTAATCCACTTCCTTCTCTCCAAAAGGTATCCAATAAAGGGAAGGGAAAGAATCAGGTTACATATCCTTCCTCTGGAGAAGGTCAATCGCTCTCATTAGAGCAAAGGTTTGCACAACAGGAGGAAGAAATGAAAGAATTAAGAAGGTTGAATGCAGAACTACTTCAGAGTAGTCTTCTTCTTAAAAATGTTGGAGTCCGATAGCCAAAGGAATTTTTTGCAGTTACTGAGATGGATTGGGAATATCCTTCTTTATTAGTACACCCTCAGAAGTCCAATCCTACGGGTCAAGAGCAACAACGGTTGGCAGCACTACCATCAGTTGTAGCACCAACCACCACATCTGTCCAAGCTCCATTCATTGCACCTACCCAAAACCAAGTTCAACCGGATATTTCTCAAAAGTTGATAACTACTATTGAGTCATTAACAGCTCAGTTAGAAACTATGGAAGGGAAACAGGAGCAAGTTCAACCTGAAAAGAAAGTTTACCCTGAATGGGTAGATTCAATTTCTCCTCTATCCAGTTTTGGAAACCCTGTTTTCCCTACTTTCAATGGATCAGGTGACCCTAAACAACATTTGACACATTACGTGTCTTGTTGTGATCCTATGATGGGAACTCCAGAACATCAAGAAGTAGTGAAACTCAGATGCTTCGTGTGAACCTTGCAAGGACCAGCTTTTGTCTGGTATACAAGCTTGCAATCCCGGTCAATCATCGGATGGGAGGATCTTCGTCAAAAATTCCTTCTTCAGTTCAGCTCAACTTTGCCAAAAATGAGAGTTTTCGATCTTACAAACTGCAAGCAAAGGGAGAATGAAAGAGTCTCTGATTTCATTGCTTGCTGGAAGGGATTAACATATTCCCTGAGTTTAGCACTTCCTCAGGAGGAACTGTTGCTAATCTGTGTGGCAAATTTGGGTGATGAATTACGCACGCCATTGATCCCTGTGAAATACACAGGAGGGTTTCGAGATCTTACTTCAATCGCTCAACAGATTGAAGATTCAATTATACATGCTAAGGCTAAATCTCGTGTAATTCCATCAGCTTCAGGAAGGAGAATGGGTAAAGCGGAAACTGCAACATTTATGCTTAAACAAGCACCTGTACCTATTTTTACTTCAAAACCTTCATCTTCTTGAAGATCTCCACCTCCTGAACGCCAACAACAAAGGCCATTTCGTCCAATTGATCAAAAAGATCAACGATGAAAACAATTTGAGGATTTGAAGAGTAAAACATACTCTTTACGAAATGAGCAGGTTCCTGGTTACTTCATTTCAGCTCTGGAAAATAATTTAGTTCAATTACCAGTGCCCAAGAGGCCAAACAAGGAAGGAGATGAAGACCGTCCCAATTATTGTCCCTTTCATCAAATGTTAGGGCATCCCATCGAGGAGTGTTTTGTCTTTAAAGACCTCCTGCAAAAGATGGTCGACTTGGGACAAGTCAAGTTGAAAGGTTCTTTGACTCAGGTAGCCTGTGTCACTGCTACAGTTCCAGAGGAAGAAGGTGAATGGCAAGAAGTCAAAAGCAGAAATGCACAGAAGTATGATGATTGGATGGTCAGAAAGACAATCAATCGGACTCATGCTATTTTGATAACACAATTAAAGAAACCAATTGTGTCTTCTACCATGAATATTGCAGTAAAACCCTGTTCGTCAGAGGGAAAATCCTTAAAGAAACGGCTTGATTCAAAGAAGAAAAAAGAATCAGAAGAAGATGAGTATGTGTCAAAGCCTAAATTGTCTTTGACTCTGGCAGACTTTATTCCATATACTTCAAAGCCACGGGCACCGCCCCACCAAACGGCACAGCCTAAACAGGCTAATCAGGAAGAGTCTTCATCAGACGAAGAGTTAATCTTTGGTTCTGTTAATATGATTCAATTAACAGATTCATATGCCAGTCGCAGTTTCGATTTTGATGAGCCTGAATTCCCTGTATCAAACAGAGGAATCAAAGGAAGTTCCAGAGGTTTAGGATACAGGGGAAGACGTGGATCGTTCCGAAGCCACTACTCCAATTCTACCCCTGCTAGCACTGTGTATGCAGTAGAAACTCGTGGTAGAGCCCTTCAGTGAGCTCAAAAAGAACAAGCAAGTTCTTCTACCAATGGCCAACTCAGTTTTGGCACAGTTATTTTGGAAGACCGATTAAAGGTTCCATCTTCTTTATCTCAGCAATTAAATGGATCTAATCAGTCTAATCTTCCAAAACCAAGGATGTTGCCAACTTCTATCCCAATACAAGATGCATCAGCTTCCAAAGCATCTACTTCTAAGGTACCTGCTAAACCGCATATTCCTGTTGGGAAACGTAGACCTCTAGATCAAAAGTATGATATATTGAAACACTTGGCCCAAGTACCAGCCAAGTTATCAATTTTGGATGCTTTGAATATGTCAAAAGATCTTCGGGAAGAATTCATCGAAGCTTTGTCAAGTCCTCATGAGTTTGAAGCTGAAATTGCTGCAGCTGAAGTCTATCACATAGAGAATAATCCTGCAGAATGCCATGCAGTGATATCATTTACTGATAGAGATGAAGATGATGTTGTGCATGGGCACATAAAACCTCTATACTTATCTGGAAAAGTCAATGATGTAGATATCCGAAGAGCTTTCATTGACAATGGTTCAGGAGTCAACCTCATGCCCATTCATACACTTCGTCGATTGGGCCTCACAGAATCTGATTTATCTCCTTCTACGATGATGTTACAAGGATATGATAAAAATGAACAAGAAGCACTGGGCGAAGTTACACTCAGAACTCAGTTTGGAGATCTTGTATCCAATTCGAATTTCATGATTGTTGATCAAGACTCAGCTTTCAATGTCTTGCTTGGAAGACCCTGGCTACATTAGCATGCAGTTATCCCTTCATCATACCATCGATGTCTCAAATACTATTTCAATGGTCAAGTTGGAACATTATATGGTGATAAGGCCCCATTCAAGACATGTGAGTCTCAATACATTGAGGCGTAATTTTATCACATGAAGGGAAGAAGGAAATCTACAATAAAGGAAATTACCAAAGTTAATGCCCCATATGGTTTGGAGAAGATTCCAATAAATCCATTTACACATGTGAGTACAGATTATGTGTTACCTATCAGTAAAATTGACAAAATAGGCCCAAATCAAAATACTCTTATGGAAAGATCCATAATGTCAATTACGGCAATCAAGCCAGACAACATGGGAGAAATTGGTAACCTACCAAACAGTGATGAAAGCATAAGTGGTGACGTTTTCATTTCATCTGATGAAGCCCAACAAGTCTATACTTCGCCAATCAGGACAGAAGAAGTTATAGCAACATTAGAGGTGAATAATGATGTCGATTCTCAATCCATCGTCTCCTCTTTATTTCCCAAAGAAGACCCTTTATTATCAATAGGGTCGGAAATGGAAGCTTCTTCTTCAAAATGTGAAAATTTTGACATCTCTTATAATCATGAGAATTTCATTTTGTCATCTACTATGCAAGTAGAAACGGAAGAAATAGAACGTGATGAAGAGGAAGAGGAAGATCTTAGAGATGATCCTCCAGCATTTGAAGAAGGTATCTCTACCACTGTGGATGAACTCAGAGAAGTAAATCTGGGTACAGAGAAAAATCCACGCCCCACTTTAATTAGTGCGGCCCTGACCCTTGAAGAGCAAAATATGTATATTTCTTTTCTGAATCAAAATAAAGATATTTTTTCTTGGAACTATACAGAAATTCCTGGGCTTGATCCTGATGTTGCTACTCATCATTTGGGTTTACCAAAAGAACATCGAGGATTTAAACAATCCGCGAGAAGAACACACCCAACTTATGCTTCCAAAATTGAAGCTAAAGTGGATAAGCTAATCAAAGCTAACTTCGTCAGAGAAGTTTAGTATCCCAAGTGGTTGGCTAATATTGTCCCTGTAAAGAAGAAGAACGGACAAATTAGGGTTTGCATCGATTTCAGAGATCTTAATCGGTATTGTCCTAAAGATGATTTCCCAGTTCCGATTACAGAACTCTTAATTGATGCAACGGCTGGCTATGAAGTACTTTCTTTCATGGATGGATATTCTGGATATAATCAGATCTGAATGGCCCCATAATATGAGGATTCTACAGCCTTCAGAGCCCCTCAAGGTGTGTTTTGTTACCGGGTGATGCCCTTTGGTTTAAAGAATGCAGGTGCAACATATCAACGCGTCATGCATCGTATCTTCAAACCTTTCTTAGGGAAGTTTGTTGAGTGCTATGTGGATGATTTGGTGGTTAAATCCAAACAACGTTCTAATCACTTGGCTGATTTGGAAGTCATATTCCACAAGCTTCGACAACATAATTTGAAGATGAACCCCTTAAAATGTGCTTTTGGGGTAACCTCAGGAAAATTTCTCGGCTTTGTTGTACGCCATCATGGTATTGAAGTCGATCCTGAGAAGACCAATTCAATCCTTGGTATGTCACCTCCTCAGAATTTGAAAGAATTAAGAGGACTTCAAGGACACGTAGCCTATATTCGGCGTTTCATCGCCAATTTGGCAGGAAAAAGTGTACCCTTTACCAAATTAATGAAAAAAGGAGTCACTTACCAGTGGACTGAAGAATTTCAAGAAGCGTTTGATGTTATCAAGAAATACCTCTTGAGTCCACCGGTACTCATGCCACCTGTTGAAGGAAGACCACTTATCCTCTATGTGACAGCTCTAGAGCGATCATTGGGTGTCTTTCTTGCTCAAAAGAATGATGCTGGAAATGAAAATAGCCTCTACTATCTCAGTAGAACTATGCTTGAAGTAGAAACCCGGTATTCAAGTATTGAGAAGTGCTGCCTGGCATTAATCTTTGCAGTTCAGAAACTGAGACACTACCTGCAACATCACGAGGTCCAATTGGTATCTCGCAATAATCCGCTCAAATTCATCCTTAGTCATCCAATGCTTACAGGACGTCTAGGTGGTTGAATTATGCAGGGCCATCTAAGGGCATTGGCTTCATGGTCAAATAAATAGCATCTTTCGGCTGACAAGTCTGTTATGTAGACTGTTTATGCAAGGCCACCTATGGGAACGTGTTGTATAGTCAGGCAAAAAAGAACTCTCAGAAATTTACTTTCCTAGTGCTAAAAGCCAGTGAAAGTTTATGGAGATTCAAATTTTCTAATGTATAGAGTTTTCTGTATGGAAAGAGGTACTTGAATATGGAGAAGATATTTCTAGACAAGATTATCGAAGAACTGGATGAATATCACTCCTATGAAGGTCTGACCCAAACGTAGGGAAGAAGAATAAACCATAGACTTGAATACTTTCAGATCATGAAAAAGGATATGGGAAAAATATGTTAAGGATGGATATTTTTTTTTAGATCCCTACATACCGTCGTTCAAGACAAATAAGGACAAAAGAGGCATTCTTCCCAAGAATGAAGTTACCATCATTTAACAAAACCCGTTAGGGGGTTGAATTATGCAGGGCCACCTAAGGGAATTGGATGCATAGTCAAATAAATAGTATCCTTTGCCTGAGAAGTCTGTTATGTGGACTGTTTATGCAAGGCCACCTATGGGCACGTACTGCATAGTCAGGCAAAAGAATTCTCAGAAGTTTGACATTTTTGTGACTAAAAGTCATGAAAAGGGTTATGAAGATCTGAAAATATTTAAGGTTTAGGATTATAACACATAAAGATGGGTATTGTCCAATGTATATAAGGATAAATAGGTCAATTATAACCATAATCATGTTGTGGCTGGGTCATGAATTGAAATTTTGGACTTCACTACGTATCTCATAAGAATGAGAATCAATCCATACGTAGTTCTTGAAATGCATTTTAACGTCGTGCAGGACGAAAATATGAGAGATCTTAGTTTAGGGTCATAGAGTTCGGACCATAATAATGAATATACAGTGTGTGTTTTCATGAATACTTTTCAGCCAAGGGACTGAAAGTGAAATTTGGGGTTAGGCCCAAAAGACTTGGGGCTGGATTCAAGGGATACTCAAACATTCCTACGTATCCCATAAGGATGGGAATCAATTCCACGTAGTTCTAGAACTACCCTTTGTACAAATTTGGTTCGTACATGTGAAGGGTGAAATGGGACTTTAGTGCAATGATGGTTTAACCTGAGATAACAAGTTTAGGCATTACCATGTATGCACGTAGTCTTTTGAAATGAAACATGATTGAAAAATCAATGTCAATAATAGTTCTTTCTCAAATGAGGAAATCAAAGAGTATTGTAGTTTATTGTCGTACTGTACAAAAAGTGTTTCATAGTTTAATGTCATATAACAAGGACGAAAGTGAATCAATGTAAAGATATTGATTCTAGGGGCGGTTTCACGAATCAACATCATATGAGATGGTGGTGAACCGATGTGAAGAGATTGTTTTTGGGATTGAACCCTGGGAGGTTGCCTACATACCCAGCCTGGAGGGCAAGGATCAAAGTCCATGTAGTTCAATTAAAAAATGAATTAATGATCAAGTTGTTCTTAGGGACAACGATCTAATAAAAAAAATGTTGTTGGGACTTATACATGGTCAGCGGCCCAAAGAGAGTGTTACGGTTGAGGTTTTCTCTAAGCTCACGTGAGTCATACTCGGTGTGAGAAACAAGAGGTAACAACAACCTTAATGATTCATAGTTTAATGTCATGTAGGACATAAAAAAGGGACTATGCAGTTTAAAGTCTTGTAGTTAGGACTATTGGTGCTGCACAGTTTAGTGTCATGTAGCAGGGAAAAAATACAGTTTAATGTCATGTAGGACATATCAAGGACTTTCTATACAGTTTAGCGTCATGTAGTTAGGACGATGGGGACAATACAGTTTAACGTCATATTGGACGAAAGGAGGACTATGCAGTTTAATGTCATGCAGTAAGGACAAAATAACTCACCATTTACGTCATGTTGGATGCATTGGGGATTTTTTCTACAGTTTAGTGTCATTTTGGACAAAAGTGCAAATAGTTTAAGGTCATATGCATAGACTGTGGATGGTGCAGTTTAATGTCTTGCTGGATGGTGGTGTTGTTTTAAGGCCATACAGGACCTTTGATGATTTTGTAGTTTAACGTCTTTCCGGACGTAAGGGACTTTTAAATAGTTTAGGGTCATATGCATGGACCATGGATGGTGTAGTTTAATGTCATACTATACCATGGTGTAGTTTAAAGTCATACAGGACTTTTTAGGGAACTTTTTCACAGTTTAACGTCGTGTGGGATGAAGTTGCATTTTAAGGTCATACTGGACCATTGCTGTATAGTTTAACGTCATATAGCAAGGAGGAACTGGTGCTGCACAGTTTAGTGTCATGTTGCAGGGACATCTTGTGAATAGTTTAAGGTCATATTGGACCAAGGAGGAGTTTAAGGTCATACTGGACCATTGCTGTATAGTTTAACGTCATATAGAAAGGACGAACTAGTGTTGCACAGTTTAGTGTCATGTTGCGGGGACATTTTCTTTTCTATAGTTTAACGTCATGTTGGACGAAGTTGTAGTTTAAGGTCATACTGGACCATTTTTGTATAGTTTAACTTCATATAGCAAGGATGAACTGGTGTTGCACAGTTTAGTGTCATGTTGCCGGGACATTTTCTTTTCTACAGTTTAACGTCATGTTGGACGAAGTTGCAGTTTAAGGTCATACTGGACCATTGTTGTATAGTTTAACGTCATATAGCAAGGACGAACTGGTGCTGCACAGTTTAGTGTCATGTTGTGGGGACATTTTCTTTTCTACAGTTTAACGTCATGTTGGACGAAGTTGCAATTTAAGGTCATACTGGACCATTCCTGTATAGTTTAACGTCATATAGCAAGGACGAACTGGTGCTGCCCAGTTTAGTGTCATGTTGCGGGGACATTTTCTTTTCTACAGTTTAACGTCATGTTGGAAAAAAGTATGAACCAATTGTAAGAATATTGGTTCTGGGGACCATATTTTGTGTTTATACAAAATATTTCTTCAGAAATCTGGCATTGGTTGGAGTCGTGATGAGTTCTCCATCCATTGAGATTAATGAATAAGCTCCATTGGAGTAGACCTTATGTATTGAATAAGGTCCTTCCCATTTTGGTTCAAGCTTGGGAGGCTTCTTTCCTGGTATCATTGGTGTTATGAGAACCAATACCAATTCTCCCTGAATGAATGAATGAAGACGAACTTTTTTGTTAAAAGCTCATGTTATTCGATTCTGATAGATTTCCAAGTGGTGCAAAGTGCAAAATCTTTTCTCATCTAACTGTTCCAATTCATTCAATCGCTTTTGGGATTGCTCATCTATAGATAACTGATCACAAATGGCTACTCTGAGTGAGGGAAATTGAACTTCAATTGGCAAGACTACTTCCGTTCCATATATTAACGAATATGGAGTTGACCTCGTTGCATTACGGATGGTAGTTCGATAAGCCCATAAAGCATGAAAGAGTTTATCAGGCCATGATCTCTTATCTTTATCCACCATTTTTTGCAGTATATTTGAAAGAGTCTTGTTAAAGGCTTCTATTTGGCCATTGGTCGCCGCATGATACCGAGATGAATGGTTGGATTTAATGTTGTATTCTTGATATAATTTCTTCACCTCAGAAGAACAGAAGTTGGTGTCGTTGTTCGTCAATATGGTATGAGGGACACCAAATCTAGTAATGATGTTAGACTTGATGAAGCTAACAATGCATTTAGAACTGACTTCTTTGAGAGGTACTGCCTCTGCCCATTTGGAAAAGAAATCAGTAGCAGTAAGAATTTACTTAAACTGCTTGGCCATAGCTGAAGGGTAAGGTCCCACCACATCCATTCCCCATGGGGCAAATGGCCACGAGTATTTAGATGTATGAAGCAACTCTGGAGGTTGATGAATGAAGTTGGCATATACTTGGCATGAATGACACTTCTTTGTAAAATCAACACAATCTTGTATCATTGAAGTCCAAAAGTATCCAAGCCTTCGAATTTGATCAGACAGTCTATGTCCAGACTGGTGGGCACCACAGACTCCTGCATGCACTTCTTTTATGACAGCCATTGTCTCTTCACCATCAATGCATCTGAAGAGAACTCCATAAAAAACACGTTTGTATAGAATTTTCTCTAAGTGTTTTGGGCTATCATAAAGAGTAAAATTGACCACACGTCGCCGGATTTGTTCTTTCTCGGCTCTATCAGGTGGAAGTGTTCCATTTTGAAGGTATTCCCTGATAGGTGAAATCCATCCTGTAGTATGACCATATAGTTCAGGAATGGGACTAATTTCATTAATTTCCTCTGTTCTGGCTTGAACATAAGGTGAAATTGCACGACGGTGGGCAATACTGATGGGTGTCTCGTCCCGATTTGGATCTGCTAGAGCTGTGGCTATATTAGCCAGTGCATCAGCTTGAGCATTTTGTGATCTTGGGACATACGAAAATGTCGGTTCTGAAGGGAATTCTGCCATTAACTCTCTGACGTAATCATACAAAGGGATTAATTCTTATTTTCTAATGGCATAATCCCCATTGACTTGTTTGATTACCAGGTCTGAATCACCTTTCACCTTTAAGTGATTCACTTGTGCTTGTGGCGCTAACTCCAAGCCTGTAATGAGAGCTTGGTATTCGGCTTCATTATTGGTACCACCTTCCCACAATAAAAAGGAATAAGGTAACAATTCCTTATCTGGAGAAATGAGTACAATTCCTAAACCAACTTTGTTGAATTTAGGATTTTCCATTTTCTTCCCTGTTGGACTTTTGGAAGCACCATCAAAATACATTTCCCATGTTTGAGGATTCTCTTGAATAGAGAAAACTTCTTCATCAGGGAGTTCAATATCTGAAGACGTGTCTTCCACTGAAGGATGTTCAGCCAAGAAATCAGCCAGAGCTTGGCCCTTTATTGCCTTTTGAGATATATACTGAATGTCGAACTACTGAAAAATAACTACCCACCTTACTAGACGTCCTGTAAGCATTGGACGACTAAGGATGAATTTGAGCGGATTATTGCGAGATACCAATTGGACCTCGTGATGTTGCAGGTAGTGTCTCAGTTTCTGAACTACAAAGATTAATGCCAGACAGCACTTCTCAATACTTGAATACCGGGTTTCTGCATCAAGCATAGTTCTACTGACATAGTAGAGGCTATTTTCATTTCCATCATCATTCTTTTGAGCAAGAAAGGCACCCAATGATCGCTCTAGAGCTATCACATAGAGGATAAGTGGTCTTCCTTCAACAGGTGGCATGAGTACCAGTGGACTCAAGAGGTATTTATTGAAAACATCAAACGCTTCTTGACATTCTTCAGTCCACAGGTAAGTGACTCCTTTTTTCATTAATTTGGTAAAGGGTAAACTTTTTCCTGCCAAATTGGCGATGAAACGCCGAATATAGGATAAGTGTCTTTGAAGTCCTCTTAATTATTTCAAATTAGGAGGAGGTGACATACCAAGGATTGACTTGGTCTTCTCAGGATCGACTTCAATACCACAATGGGGTACAACAAAGCTGAGAAATTTTCCTGAGGTTACCCCAAAATCACATTTTAAGGGGTTCATCTTCAAATTATTTTGTCGAAGCTTGTGGAATATGACTTCCAAATCATCCAAGTGATTAGAACGTTGTTTGTATTTAACCACCAAATCATCCACATAGCACTCAAAAAACTTCCCTAAGAAAGGTTTGAAGATACGATGCATGGCGCGTTGATATGTTGCACCTGCATTCTTTAAACCAAAGGGCATCACCCGGTAACAAAACACACCTTGAGGGGATCTGAAGGCTGTAGACTTCTCATCTTCTGGGGCCATTCGAATCTGATTATATCCGGAATATCCATCCATGAAAGAAAGTACTTCATAGCCAGTCGTTGCATCAATTAAGAGTTCTGTAATCGGAACTGGGAAATCATCTTTAGGACAATACCGATTAAGATCTCTGAAATCGATGCAAACCCTAATTTGTCTGTTCTTCTTCTTTACAGATACAATATTAGCCAACCACTTGGGATACTGAACTTCTCTGACGAAGTTAGCTTTGATTAGCTTATCCACTTCATCTTCAATTTTGGAAGCATAAGTTGGGTGTATTCTTCTTGCGGCTTGTTTAAATCCTCGATGTTCTTTTGGTAAACCCAAATGATGAGTAGCAACATCAGGATCAAGCCCAGGCATTTCTGTATAGTTCCAAGCAAAAATATCTTTATTTTGCTTTAGAAAAGAAATATACATCTCTTTCTCTTCAAGGTTCATGGCCACACTAATTAAAGTGGGGCGTGGATTTTTCTCTGTACCCAGATTTACTTCTCTGAGTTCATCCACAGTGGTAGAGATACCTTCTTCAAATGCTGGAGGAGCATCTCTAAGATCTTCCTCTTCCTCTTCATCACGCGCTATTTCTTCTGTTTCTACTTGCATCGTAGATGAAAAAATGAAATTCTCATGATCATAAGAGATGTCAAAATTTTCACATTTTGAAGAAAAAGCTTCCATTTCCGACCCTATTGATAATAAAGGGTCTTCTTTGGGAAATAAAGAGGAGATGATGGATTGAGAATCGACATCATTATTCACCTCTAATGTTTCTATAACTTCTTCTATCCTGATTGGAAAAGTATAGACTTGTTGGGCTTCAGCAGATGAAATGAAAACGTCACCACTTATGCTTTCATCACTGTTTGGTAGGTTACCAATTTCTCCCATGTTGTCTGGCTTGATTGCCGTAATTGACATTATGGATCTTTCCATAAGAGTATTTTGATTTGGGCCTATTTTGTCAATTTTACTGATAGGTAACACATAATCTGTACTCACATGTGTAAATGGATTTATTGGAATCTTCTCCAAACCATATGGGGCATTAACTTTGGTAATTTCCTTTATTGTAGATTTCCTTCTTCCCTTCATGTGATAAAATTACGCCTCAATGTATTGAGACTCACATGTCTTGAACGGGGCCTTATCACCATACAATGTTCCAACTTGACCATTGAAATAGTATTTGAGACATTGATGGTATGATGAAGGGATAACTGCATGATGATGTATCCAGTGTCTTCCAAGCAAGACATTGAAAGTTGAGTCTTGATCAACAATCATGAAATTCGAATTGGATACAAGATCTCCAAACTGAGTTCTGAGTGTAACTTCGCCCAGTGCTTCTTGTTCATTTTTATCATATCCTTGTAACATCATGGTAGAAGGAGATGAATCAGATTCCGTGAGGCCCAATCGACGAAGTGTACGAATGGGCATGAGGTTGACTCCTGAACCATTGTCAATGGAAGCTCTTCGGATATCTACATCATTGACTTTTCCAGATAAGTATAGAGGTTTTATGTGCCCATGCACGACATCATCTTCATCTCTATCAGTAAAAGATATCACTGCATGGCATTCTGCAGGACTATTCTCTATGTGATAGACTTCAGCTGCAGCAATTTCAGCTTCAAACTCATGAGGACTTGACAAAGCTTCGATGAATTCTTCCCGAAGATCTTTTGACATATTCAAAGCATCCAAAATTGATAACTTGGCTGGTACTTGGGCCAAGTGTTTCAATATATCATACTTTTGATCTAGAGGTCTGCGTTTCCCAATAGGAATATGCGGTTTAGCAGGTACCTTGGAAGCAGATGCTTTGGAAGCAAATGCATCTTGTATTGGGATAGAAGTTGGAAACATCCTTGGTTTTGGAAGATTAGACTGATTAGATCCATTTAATTACTGAGATAAAGAAGATGGAACCTTTAATCGGTCTTCCAAAATAACTGTTCCAAAACTGAGTTGGCCATTGGCAGAAGAACTTGCTTGTTCTTTTTGAGCTCGCTGAAGGGATCTACCACGAGTTTCTGCTGCATACACAGTGCTAGCAGGGGTAGAATTGGAGTAGTGGCTTCGGAAAGATCCACGTCTTCCCCTGTATCCTGAACCTCTGGAACTTCCTCTGATTCCTCTGTTTGATACAGGGAATTCAGGCTCATCAAAATCGAAACTGTGACAGGCATATGGATCTGTTAATTGAATCATATTAATAGAACCAAATATTAACTCTTCGTCTGATGAAGACTCTGCCTGATTAGCCTGTTTTGGTTGTGCCGTTTGGTGGGGCGGTGCCCGTGGCTTTGAAGTAGATGGCATAAAGTCTGCCAGAGTCAAATACAATTTAGGCTTTGACACATACTCATCTTCTTCTGATTCTTTTTTCTTCTTTGAATCAAGCCGTTTCTTTGAGGATTTTCCCTCTGATGAAGAGGGTTTTACCACAATATTCATGGTAGAAGACACAATTGGTTTCTTTAATTGTGTTCGTAAAATGGCATGAGTCTGATTGATTGTCTTTCTGACCATCCAATCATCATACTTCTGTGCATTTCTGCTTTTGACTTCTTGCCATTCACCTTCTTCCTCTGGAACTGTAGCAGTGACACAGGCTACCTGAGTCGAAGAACCTTTCAACTTGACTTGTCCCAAGTCGACCATCTTTTGCAGGAGTTCTTTAAAGACAAAACACTCCTCGATGGGATGCCCTAACTTTTGATGAAAGGGACAATAATTGGGATGGTCTTCATCTCCTTCCTTGTTTGTCCTCTTGGGCACTGGTAATTGAACTAAATTATTTTCCAAAGCTGAAATGAAGTAACCAGGAACCTGCTCATTTCGGAAAGAGTATTTTTTACTCTTAAAATCCTCAAATTGTTTTTGTTGTTGATCTTTTTGATCAGTTGGACGAAATGGAATTTGTTTTTGGCGTTCCGGAGGTGGATATCTTAGATAAGATGAAGGTTTTGAAGTAAAAATAGGTACAGGTTCTTGTTTAAGCATAACTGTAGCAGTTTCCGCTTTACCCATTCTCCTTCCTGAAGCTGATGTAATTACACGAGATTTAGCCTTAGACTGTATAAGGGAATCTTCAATATGTTGAGCGATTGAAGTAAGATCTCGAAACCCTCCTGTGTATTTCACAGGGATCAATGGCGTGCGTAATTCGTCACGCAAATTTGCCACACAGATTGGCAACAGTTCCTCCTGAGAAAGTGCTAAACTCAGGGAATATGTTAATCCCTTCCAGTGAGCAATGAAATCAGAGACTCTTTCATTCTCCCTTTTCTTGTAGTTTGTAAGATCGAAAACTTTCATTTTTGGCAAAGTTGAGCTGAACTGAAGAAGGAATTTTTGACGAAGATCCTCCCATCCGATGATTGACCGGGATTGCAAGCTTGTATACCAGACAAAAGCTGGTCCTTGCAAGGTTCGCACGAAGCATCTGAGTTTCACTGCTTCTTGCTGTTCTGGAGTTCCCATCATAGGATCACAACAAGACATGTAATGTGTCAAATGTTGTTTAGGGTCGCCTGATCCATTGAAAGTAGGGAAAACAGGGTTTCCAAAACTGGATGGAGGAGAAATTGAATCTACCCATTCAGGTTAAACTTTCTTTTCAAGTTGAACTTGCGCCTTTTTCCCTTCCATAGTTTCTAACTGATCTGTTAATGACTCAATAGTAGTTATCAACTTTTGTGAAATATCTGGTTGAACTTGGTTTTGGGTAGGTGCAATGAATGGAGCTTGGAAAGATGTGGTGGTTGGTGCTGAAACTGATGGTAGTGCTGCCAATCGTTGTTGCACTTGACCCATAGGATTAGACTTCTGAGGGTGTACTGATAAAGGAGGATATTCCTGATCCATCTCAGTAACTGCAACAAATTCCTTTGGCTGTCGGACTCCAGCATTTTTAAGAAGAAGACTACTCTGAAGTAGTTCTGCATTCAACCTTCTTAATTCTTTCATTTCTTCCTCCTGTTGTGCAAACCTTTGCTCTAATGAGAGCGATTGACCTTCTCCAGAGGAAGGATATGTAACCTGATTCTTTCCCTTCCCTTTATTGGATAACTTTTGGAGAGAATGAAGTGAATTACCTAGGTTCTGAGTAATCCTTTGACTTCGTGTACGCACACCTTCTTCATTTGTATCGGTGCGTACATTTTCTTGAGCAGGACGCTCTTCATCTGAGTCCCCTGAGTGAACCTCCTCTGGTGGATTATCAACAACGACATTGATGACATTGATTGATGCATAATGCATCGCATCCCTTCTATCAACATTTCTGTGATATTTTCTTCTTTCATGTCTTTGATGAGACATTGTCTTTTGTTGATTCAATCCTTTAGGAACTTCTTGATGAGATATAACTTGGAGGGAATCTCCTAATAATTTGGCTCTTCATTCCTCTTGTGGCTTCTTCCCTAATCGAGAAAATACCAACATTTTCTAAGGAGGGGATTGATGATTTGAAAGAGTCCCCAGTCTTGTGAACTGGGGATGTTCCTGTTGCTTCCGCTCAACTCCTCGAATCCCATTTGTTGACTCTGAGGGTTGGGTTAAAGTAGTCCCCAGTCTGACAAGCTGGGGTGGTTCTTGACATGCTATTTCTAAGATATTCTTAAAATCTCTCTTGATCTTGCGAACCTTAGTTCGGAAATTAGCTGGATGCATTAGCCTGTATCCACTTTTATCACCTGGTTCAACAGACCGTTGGATGATTTCCGAAACTTCTGTCATTTGATGATGTGTTTGCTCCATATGAGAGGCTTGTGCAATATTCTCGCCTGCTTGATGTAGGAGCAATTCAAAAACTTGTTCTCTATATGCTTGATTCTGAGAGGAACTAGTTGAAGCCTGTTCTTGAGCAAGCTTTTGATTATGAACAAAGCCCATTGACTGTGGCCGGCCATGGGCAATAACATTGCATGAGGCCATTTTTGGCGAGCTTTGATGATTGGAAAGCACTGTGAAATGTAGTGCTCTGTGAACACCCCATCCTCTGATATGAACACCAGATGGAGCATTGACAATTAACTAACGCAATTTTCTTAGTGCGCCAAGGCATGAACGTTGAAGGGTTCTCTGCTGCTTTTCAGCCTTTGGATACCGATAGACTGATAGAGATGCCAAATCAATCTGACATTGTAGCCCTTCTATTATCTTAAGATGATGTTCATATTCATCATAAGATAATACCTTCTTCTTCATTTGACAAAGAGTTTTCCATATGTTGAGACGAATATCATGGATTCCAACATTTGTCAACATCTTTGGAATGTCGTACTGGGAGTCATCCAAAGGCCAAAACATGACTGGTAACTCACCTTTCTCCAATTTTTTTCTCATGTTCAGCATTTCCTCTTTATCATTAAATGAATATTCTTCTACCTGTTTTGACCAGAGTTGGTGTTTCCTTGTTGCTTCATCGGATTCAACAAGATTGGTAGAGAGATCATTGATCAAACTAGAAGATGCATGACTTAGGGGTGGTTCGGAGAATGACCTACACCCTAGGCTATCTTCTGATTGAGAAAGTATTTCACTTGCCAGCGATAAAGCATCAGACATGATTGGTTTCGCATTTGCAAGTTCCTCAAGATAAGAGGGATTTCTCGGCACTACATTGTCCACTGGAGTATTTCCTAGGCAATGTGAATCACTACTGCGGAGAGGACTTTCGCAGCAAAATTCATCATCATGGGGAGGACCACCATAATGGGTTACAGCAAAAGATGAGATCTCTTGCTCCTTGGTCTTCTGACCACACAGAGGGTTCTTGTGGCTCTCATCTGAAGAAGGGACTTCAAGATTGATCGAATTTTTATGAAGCAAGCCTTCATGAGGAAGTGTATATTGAAGACTTTCGGAATTAATGTTCCCGTTACTGGGAACTGAGGGAGTAGAATCTTGAATTCCAACAGATAAATGTCTGAGGGCTTCAAGAACTCCAGCATCGAGCAAGGCCTTGTTACAGATTGGCCTTTGATCTCCTGACTGTGCTGGGTGGATCTTTTTCTTAGATGCCTTCTTACTCGCTTTGGAAACCACTTGTTGACGAAAGTGGTTACTCTGAGCAGGTGTATGTGCCTGATGAGGAAAGATTGTCAGGGAAGGCTGACGATCTCCACTCAAATTAGGTGTATGTGCCTGACTTGGTTGTCCGTATGATATGGGGGAGTATGCCCCATAACCCTCTTGGACTGGAACATATGTGTGTGTCTGTTCCGGAGTGAATCGTTGATGTGTCACTCCACTGCTGGGGATAGATTTATGTGTCTTTCCCTGAGATGATGCCGAAGTTGTTTTGATATCCTGGCAAGCATCCAGAATATGAGTAGGAATTTGCTTTTGCTCTTTTACCATTGACAAAATATGCTTGGTAACTTCAGCTGCCGGAATGGGGATATACGTCCATTCCGGGCTTGGAGTAGGTGTATGTGCCTGCTCCTGTCCTCCTATTCCTATCAGTGAATCCTGACAATACTCAAGTGTGGGGGCAGAGAGTTGAGTCTGCCTCCTGTTTGTCGTCGGGGCTTTCCGACTGACTTCTCCGTGCGCTACCAAGTGAGACTGTTGGTAGGCTTGATTATTATTAGCAGGTGTATATGCCTGCTGATTACACTTCGCCAAACGCAGTTGACGAGATCCATCATATGTAGTCAGACGAGCCTTCTGACTAACTGATGATGTATAAGCAGCTGTATGTTCCTGCCTATAGTACTCTGTCGGAATTGCCTGGCGGGATTGGTGTGATGCTGCCAGACAAGTCTGCTGGACAGCGGAATTAAAACGGGCAGGTGTGTGTGCCTGCTCGTTGTTCGCCACCAAGTTAGGTTGGTGGACTTCTCCAGAGATGGCAGGGATGATAACCTGCCCATTGTTAACCGGATTCCTCCTCTGTCGGTTCGTCTTGCCTGCTCGGGTTTGAAGAACCTGAGCCGAACGCCTGGAGTCGGTACCCTCATCATGTTGTGGGCGCACTACCGCATGAGTCTAGCGGCGATTGTTGATGGGAGCCCTCGGGAAGGACTCCTGTATTTTTGGATTAAGGTCCTGAGGGACCTGCTCATTCACTTCCTCAAAGTAAGGGAGCGAGTGGAAATTGCGTTCCGGGGATAACGACCCGAAATGGTTGGAGACGGTAGTCAGCACCGCCTGCCTCTTAATCACTGGTCGTCGTTGTCCGGACGACCTGTGTGAGTTGTTTACATGGAGGTCCTGTCGGGTAGCCTCCAGAGTTGGGATGGTACAGTGTTGACGGTACTCCTTAACCAGCGCATTTGATACCCATCGTTGAAGACGCTGAGTAGGTGATGTCATCCTCAGAACAGATGACGATCTAGTAGGAATAACAGCATTGGTATTTACAGCAGTAGTATTCACAAGTGTGAATTTGAGAGCAGCCATTATGAAAATACATAAGATCTTGGAAAAGAGTGCCTGTTTGATATAACAGATGTAATCAAGATAAATTCATCCACTTCATCCTTTGGATGAGAACATATGTCAATGATTTTTTTTGTTAGCCCTCTTACTGACTTTTAAATAGGGGCTTTAACAAATAGGTAAAACATCACTTTAACTTGGTTAAGGATTCACGCCGGGTTCACCATTTTTTGTTTCCCTCAGAATTCGGGGATGACCTCCTGGATGGGAGATTCAAACGTTTCGATCGGTTTCTATCGGGTTTGTTCGTAGAATTAGAAACATCCAATGATTCCACATCCATTTGGACCTACTTTCCAAAGGTAGGTGCTCATTAGTTTGTGGACTAATGAGGCTTAGGAATTTGCATTGGTCGAGAGGATGGGAGGTCGGACTCATCACACCTTTTTTAGGGGAATTATTGTATACTCTGGGACTCTCTTTATAGATTTAAGTTATGTTTGTGAATCCTTATTACATTACCAAGTATAAAATGAGATTTCCTTTAGTTTTAACAATCAATTATTAAATATGTAAGAAATTTAGAGAATCTTTTATATGTATTCGAGATTCTTCATCAATAGAGAATCATCTATATCTATTTAGAGATTCTTGGTCAATGGTATCCTTCAAAACATTTATATAAAAGTCTCTTGGTCATTATGATGACTAGGCTGGTTTTAAAGCCACTCAGTGGGGCACTTGAAGTTTATCATCATTCAGAAGGACATGGATTATTTCAAAGTTGGGATCGAACCCGCAGATGGGCTACCTACGTATCCTTTGTTTTGGGAAAGGAATCAGAACCCACGTAGTTCGAGAAATAGAGTATGATATTTATGATTATTGGCTCAAAGAAGGATGTCATAATTACTTTTACCCTCTAAGCTCACGTGAATCATGCTCCGTGTGAGAAACAAGAGGTATTGGTAATAAGATAGACAATTGGGCCATGAAAGATGTAATCATAAGGAATGATTTGGGGCTTATGTATGTATGACTGCCCAGATAAATGAAGGTTAGGATTTACTTTAGAGAGAAAATCCAGGAACAGGGTCCATAAAGGTATATGTGCTTCATGGAGATTTTGAATACTCTAAAATGGGACTTATTCCTGGAAAGGAAACCCAAAATTAGGAGAGGATTGATAATTGGGTTTTACTCCTGAGAATGAATCCCATATCAAACGTAATTTAGGACTGGTTAAAGAAAATTTGGGGGACTTGGGGCTTATTCCTGAAAAGGAAGCCCAGATTTATGGCTGGGGCTTATTCCTAATAAGGAAGCCCAGATTAGGGGACTTGGGGCTTACTCCTGAGGAGGATGCCCAAGTTTGGGAACTTTAAGAATTTGGGGCTTACTCCTGAGGAAGAGGCTCAAGTTTAAAGGACTTATAACTGGGGATTATTCCTGAAAAGGAGACCCAGGTTAAGGATTCTCTCATTTTAAAGGATGAGGTTGAATGAATGAACTCTCAATCTTTGGTGACATAAAGATGTATAAATCACTATGTTTTGAGAGATATTCCACAGAATTCCTTTAAAATAAGGAAGTCAAATCAAGAAATCATGCCATAAATGGCTTTGAAGAGTATGTTGAAGACTGAATCTTGAATAGGAAAGGTGAAACGGCTTAAGAGGGGTAAAATAGGCAAGATGGGCACTCAAAAAAGGCAGGGGCGCGCAAGTCTTGAATGGCGCACAAGTATTACATGGGCGTGCAAGTATTGGTCGCGCAAGTATACCTGCGTGACATGTGGGGTACTTGCGCGATTTTCAATTAGCATTAAAATACTTGAGCGACTCTTTCTTAAAGCCTTTAGAATCCTCTTGAGGTTCTTCCAGAAAAGGGACGCGCAAGTTCTATCGAAGGAATAAGGCAGTGCGCAAGTGTGACCACTTCCCTTAAGGGCTGACCACTCAGGTGCACAAGTGTTGATGAGTTTCAACACTTAGGCGTTCCTCCTTCTCTTTAGATCTTCCGTTCTAGGTAAGAAATTACCTTACAAGTGTTCCGGAATTTTTGAGAAGAGACTTGGGCGTCGGGAGCTTCAATCCGAGTTTATGGAAAAAAGATCCTCTCGAATTGGGGGCCCACAGGGTCTATTTATAGGCAGAAGAAGACCCCGAGCGGTTATCGGGCGGTTATCACTTAGGTCGCGCAAGTCACTTGCGTGCCAAGTGAGCCGCGCAAGTACACTTGCACGACCATGGGGAGACTTGCGCGGCCTATGGGAAAAGTTTTCCTTGTTCATCCCTTTGTCAATTTTTGATGTTTTCTTCAAAGGTTGAATCACTTTGTGCTCATATATTCCCCTTTTCCGATCTTTAGATTCTATGATGAAAGGAGCGTCAACAATATCAATCATTGATTTTCAGATCTAAGGAAAGCTCATTTTCATACTTGGTAATTTAATAAGGATTCACGAACATAACTTAAATCTATAAAGAGAGTCCCGAAGTAGAAAATAATTCCCCTCAAAAAGGTGTGATGAGTCCGACCTCCCATCCTCTCGACCAATGCAAATTATTAAGCCTCATAGGTCCAAAACTAATGAGCACATACCTTTGGAAAGTATGTCCAAATGGATATAGAATCATTGTATGTTTCCAGTTCTACGAACAAACCCGTTAGAAACCGATTGGAATGTTTGGACCTTAAACAAACGAGGTCATCCCCATTTCCAGAGGAAACATATATATATTAATATGATTTTATAATATATTTATAATAACAATATATTTATTATACATTATGTTTAAATGTTTATGATGTAAGTCAAGACTTAAGGTAAGGGATTTCCATCTCATTTTTATTTTTCTGTGAGACACATGTCATATTCACCACATGTTTCTTTTATGTGGTGTATATACAGATCATAAATGTATTTTATGATTATTATCCTTATATATATGTGGATTTACTTGTCTCTTTTATTATCTCACTTTCATGTTATTTATGGTTCAAAAGTTACCAAAGCAGTAATGGATTTCTGTCTTAATTTGTTTCTTTGAGATGTATGTTATGTTTTACACCTATCTTTTTTTATGATGTGTATATAATTCCCATATGAAATTTTATATCATGAATTTAATTATTTACATGATATTATAGGTTTCATTTTATGTTATTCTTTCATGGGTATTATGATTCAAATTTACCTAAGTGGTAAAGATTTTATGTTACAATCACATCGTTTATCGAGATTGTTTATGATGATGTTTCCAATGATCAAATCTTATGATCCATCTATAAAGAAAATCATTAATTTTTATTATCCTCTATTTATATAATTAGAATACATTTTTTCCTTCATTTTCTTCTCTTCATGTTCTCAATATTTTAAAATAATTTTTTAAATGAAAAATCACATTTTAAATCAAAAATTATTTTTCTTCCAGAATCATTTTTTCCAAAAATTATTTCAAAAATGTTTTAAAAAGGGTTTTTCAAATTGGAAAGAATATTTTTCTCAATAATTGTTTTAAAATATTTTTAGTTCTTTATATATAAATTTTCGAGTTTATTTTCAAAGAAAAGGCCTTCCAAAAGGTTTTATGTTTTTAAACTGATTTTCAAAGAAAAGTTATCTTCCTCAAGAAATGTTCCAAGTGATTTGTATTTCAAAATATCTTTACATATAATATGACATCATTTGATGTAACTTATGATTTATTGGAATTATTAACCAATTATACCATTCTTAATCTTTCTTTGAATGGTTTATGATTAGAATATGTTTATAATACTTGTTTCTCTTCCACAGGTTATACCATGATAAAATGAATATAAACTCATTTAATTTCATGGGTTATGATATGATGAATATTTTATGAAAATATGACACACATATGTATTATTTTCACTATATTATGGGTGGGATCTATATATCCCTCAAAATTATTGGGTAAAGATCTATATCTCGTGATATGAAAATGGGAAACAAGTCGATGGGATTGATCCACTATGGGAAACAGGTGCGTCCTAATCCACAATGGGAAACAAGTGTGTCCTAATATACAATGGGAAATATGTGTGTCCTAATCCATAATGAGAAACAGGTGCATCTTTATTTATAATGGGAATTAGGTGCATCTTGATCCACTATGAGAAACATGTGCGTCCTGGTCCACTATATTGATGGTCTTGGTAGTTAACCTTGAAAATGGAATGGTTTTCTAAATTTATGATGGTGCCACACTTTTAAAAATTATCTTATGGTTCATGATTTATTTATGATGATTTATCACTCTTAGGGAACATGTTTCATGAAATACTAAAGTTTTATTCCATAAATCATGTTTATTATCTATGAATGGTTGGGTATGAACTTTGTAAGTTATGTTCATGATCACAAAACCTTATGATTATATTATGATTTCATATGATCAAATATTGTTATGTCTTATGTTTACCATTACTAATCATATGATATCACCCTTTCTTATGTTTCCATTCCCCAGGTTATGAAGAAATTATTTAAGTAGTAGTACTAAAAGGAAATAAATTTATGGGAGATATTGAGAATATTTCATAAATTAAGAAGATTTTGTTTCATGTTTCCAAAGGTACTAAACTATTATGGTCATTAGGAATGTATTTCTGTAATGTAATGAATATTCTTCTAAAAATATGTAATATACATGTACTATAAGATTGGGTTTCTATATAGATGCTTTAAATACTATAGGGATCCAACCACAGGCCTCAATAGTGAAGAAACTTCCCATAGTAGATGAGTTTTTGGTGGAGGTAGATATGGGTCCAACAATAATGAGAGGTACCATGTTTACAGAAAATTTAGTAGTGGTTTCTTTACTTGATACTAGTGCCTCCTATTTGTTTATATCTATACATTTTTTGATATGATTAAACATAAAATAGATCTCATGTCCTTTATTATGCAGTTATAAACACTTCTTGGTATGAGGAAAGAGCAGGGGTTTCAGTTTTCTTCTTGATCACTATCAATAGTTGATGCAGAGTTACTTTGGGATTTTCTAGTTCTCAATATAGATCTATTTGATATCATCACCAGGATGGATTTTATTATGTCTCATCATGCTGAGGTTGATTTTTATCATTGTAATTTGTTGTTTCTTGTGATCGATGAGAGATCATAGGTGTTTTGGAGAGAGTGGGACCTAAGTTTTGGTCGTGCAGGACCTTCCCACACAGAGCTCAAGAGTTTTTTGTCTATTGTAGAAATTGATCCCAATGAGATTTATTATATTTTTTACCTTATCATAATTGTTTATGATTTTCTTGATGTTTTCCCAAATGATTTATATAGTATTCCTTATGCGATGGAGGTAGAGTTTATGATTGTCCAGGTTTTAGGTACAAATTCAATTTCAATACCTTCTTATCACATGACACCTGTAGAGATAAAAGATATCAAGATTCAGTTGAGTGAAATATTAGAAAAAGGTTTTGTTCACCCTGGTGTTTCACCTTGGGCAACCCCAGTTCTCTTTTCTAAGAAGGCATATGGTTCACTCTGATTGTGTGTGGATTATCGAAATTTGAGCTAAGTGACTATTAAGAACAAGTATCATTTGCCTCATGTGGATGACTTGTTTGATCAGTTAAAGAGGGAAAAGTGGTGATCAAAGATTTATCTTTGGTCGGGATATAACCAAATAAAATTTTAGGCATCTAATATACTGAATATGGCATTAAAGATTAGGTACATCCATTATGAATATCTTGTGATGTTTTTTGTTCTGACTAATTCTCCTGCAGTTTTTGTGGATTTAATAAATCAAATATTTCATTAGTATCTTGAATCTTTTGTGGTAGTGTTTTGGATGATATTTTGGTTTATTTGAGATCTAATAACGAGCACGAGCACCGTTTGGGTTTGATTCTAGAAATACTGTGGATTAACCATCTATATGGAAAGATTTTTAAATGAAATTTCTGGATTCAATAAGTGAAGTTCTTGGGGCATATGATTTTTGAGAATAGATTATCATTTGATCCTGAGAAGGTTAAGGTTGTCTCACCATGATAATAGCCAAAAAATGTCTTTGAGATTAGAATCTTCCTTGATATTTCTAGATAATATTGGTGGTTCATCAAGGATTTATAAAATTTAGAATCACCTTTGACTAATCTTACTAGGAAGGGGGTGAAATTTTCATGGTATGCAAAGTGGCGGTCTTCTTTCGAAGAGATGAAATTAAATCTAACATCAACTCCAATTTTGATCTTACCTAAGCCTAGTAAGGGGTATGTAGTTTTTTTATTCCTCTAGTGATAGTGTGGGTAGTGTGCTTATGCAGGATGATCATGTGGTGTATTAAAAATCTCATTAACTTCAACCGCATGAGAATAAATACTCCACTCGTGATTTAGATCTTATCATGTTTATGAATGCGCTTAAGTGTTAGAAGTGATATATTTTTGGGGAGAGATTCACAGTCTTTTTTTTATTATAAGAGTTTGAGCTATATATTTTCTCAAAAATAATTGGATATTAGAAAATGGTAGTGTTCTCAATACCTTTATATGTTTTACTTTGATATCTCCTATACCCTGGGGAATGAGAATATTGGTGTATATTCTCTTGGTAGAAAAGTACCACTACTGGCTATTCTAGAATCAAAGGAAGAGTGGAACCTTATGGGACTCTTTGATAAGTTTCACCTTGATGCTTAGGATAATGTTTTATGTATGGTTATGACCAATGTTCAGTTATCATAATATCTACTTGAGTATATTTTTTAATTTCAAATGCAGGATGATGAGTTTAGAGGAATTCATAAAACCCTTTATTGTGGGGATACCATTGCAGGCTAGAATCTATCTTCAAATAGTATTCTCTATTTTGGGGATCAATTTTTCATCCCAATATCTAAGAGAAACTCAGTTTTATTTTAATATAATAGTTGTTTTTTTGGTCATTCATATGGGCATTATGAAGATTTATTATGAAAAGATACGGTGATTATAGTGGTCGGGTTTGAAGCGTGACATTGTTGATCATGTGTCTCACTGTTACACCTACCAACAGATAAATGTAGAGCATCTAAAAACTTCTAGTTTACTTAAAACTATTCTAGTTTCAGTTTGGAAATTGGATGAGATATCCACGTACTTTTTTATTATATTACCATGAAAATCCCTAGGGAATAATTCTATATGGGTGGTGGTTGATCGGTTGACAAATTCATCTGATTTCATTCTGATTAGGGACACCATTAAAGTTTAATATTCGGGTAAGCTGTATGTGCAAGAGAAAATTAGGTTACATGGATTTCTTTCTATAGTTGTTTCAGATAGAGATCCAAGGTTTACTTTGAGGTTCTAGAGAAGTCTCCAAGAGGCGATGGGGGCTTAGTATAGGTTGAGTACACCTTATCATCCACAGACAAATGATCAGATGGAGCATGCTATTCAGATTCTAGAGGATATGCTTCATGCTTGTGTCTTGGATTTTTTTGGATCTTGGGATAGCCATATAGGACTGAATTGTTTTTATTATAATAGTATTTATTAGACATCAATCAGAATAGATCCTTTATAGGATTTGTATGGTCACTCATGCATGTCACCTCTTTGTTGGGATGAGGTGGGAGAAGCATCTTTGGTGGGACAGATTCTGGTTCAGGAGATGTCTGTGAGTATTTAAGATACACATCAACATCTGGTTACAACTCAAAGTTGAAAAAAAAATCATATATGAATCAGTGGCATCATCCATTGGATTTTTCCACCAGTTACTGGGATTTCATTAAAGTTTATCCTCGGTTGGGTCACCGTCTTCATGGAAAATAGAGACAGTTGGCTCTAAAATATGTTAGTCCATTTGAGGTCACTAAATGGCTTGGGAAGGTTTCTTATCATCTAAAATTTCTGGTTTAGATGATATACATTCATGATGTTTTCCACATATCGTTGCTCAAGAAATACCATCTGTATCTGTATCATGTTTTGAGGTGAGAAGAGATTAAGTTAGAGTCATTTTTTGTCGTAGAGTATCTAGTGGAGATCATTGATTCTCAAGTGAAAGTATTTCATGGGAATTTGATTCCATTGGTTAGAGTTTTATGGAGTAATGGATCATATTCTCAAGAGACTTGGGATCATGAGTCATTGATGAGGGAGTAGTGGACTCACATCTTTTACAAAATATAATTCTTCTACATGACTTCCTAGGGATATAAAGTCTTATGGTGGGAGTTTGTAACATCCCCTTACTTAATTTTAGGTATTTACCTTCTCTCGGTCAGTTACCTTTTTATTTGGGTGTGTGTTGGGATTCCCAAGGATGGAAATAATTTTATGGATAAAATAACCTAAAGTTTGGAGGTGTATGTTTTTT
This sequence comes from Viscum album, assembly GCA_963277665.1. Taxonomy (NCBI): domain Eukaryota; kingdom Viridiplantae; phylum Streptophyta; class Magnoliopsida; order Santalales; family Viscaceae; genus Viscum; species Viscum album. Next base: position 878,630,983 of record OY728145.1, on the reverse strand, counting down.
TTGAATTAATGGAGTCCATATATAAACATGTAATGGATTTGTGGGGTTCTCCCAGAGTTTGAAGAATTTAAGAGTTATTTACAACCTTTTCACTATATATTGGGGAAATACACACCATGTATTGGTCACTGGGCATAATCTATGAACCAATATAGATTGTGACAACTTTACACACTATGAATGTACATTACATGTTGTGTAATGGTAAAATTGGGGTTTTAATGAAAATGTGATCGGTTTTTCAGTGTACTTGAGCTTTTTGGATTACACGACATGTAATGGGATTAAACGCTATGTAATTCACCAAATATATGATTTTAGGGAGCTGTATGGATGATTTATTATTTCATTCTACTATAGTATTTTGGATATTTAACTGGGAGTTCGCAATGGAGATTTTGGGGACCTATGCTTTATCCAATTTTCTTTTTTCTGCAATTAATCTCTATTTTGGTTGGTTTATATCATTCTAAGTAAGAATTTATTTTATTTCTTTGTTTTATTTAATCATTTTAGACCTGTTTCACTATTTTTTTAGATTTTTTGATCAGTGATGATAATTATAATGAGTCCTTTCTAGATCCATTAGGTGATCTTGTTCTAGGGGTTTATCCCTTGTTTGTTGGGGTGTGGCGGGTGTGAGTTATTCAAGGTAAGTTATGTTTTATCTTCTTTAATAACCATTTTGTTTTTGGAATCAATTATAAGATGTTTGGATTGATTCTAGTGCCTTCATTGTCATCGTTGTGTTATTCCTTGTTGGTGGATAAAATTGCAGGTGTGTGCGACCTGAGTTTTATGTAAGTGGTTTTATCTCTAGCCAATGTTGGATGAACTACATTTCTATAGTTTTGATAAATTGTTTTATAAATTATATGACATGATTTACTAATTTTATTTTTGTGTGTGGAAATGGATTTTTTTTTGTAAAAGGTGGTTTTCCCCTAGTTTTGGTAAATGGAAGGGGTGTTCGAAGTATTGTGAAATTTATTTATAAAATGGTTCTAAAATCATGGTTTTGATTAAATTGTTTTTTAAAAATAGAGTACATGGGAATCCTTGGGTACTTAAATGGAAGGTATAGTAATTGGACTCATTCGTTGATACTATTGGTGGGTTTAGACATGGGGTGTTCTCTTTATATTTTGGTCTATTGTTCTAGGTACGTGCTAGAAAATATTGGGAGGGTTTAATTTCTAGGGTGTTCCTATACTTCCTAGATATGATTCATATATCTAGAAGCTTCATACATGTGTGATTTTCTATGTTGGGGGTATGAGTGTCCTAGTTATCCTGACCAAGTGTGATCCTTAACATGATGTATTGTGTGCTTTTATCTTGTAATGTTTTAAATTGTACAAATATAGATATGATATTATATATGATACATGATTTTATTTGATAGGATTGGATTTTTTTGATATATGAAATTCTTTGAAACTAATTTACCCGCTTTATTTTGGAAATGTGGAAGAAGGGAAAATAAAATGTTCTTCGATGATTTTGATATAAAACTGTGAAACTGTATATCATGATTTATTTTCTTTAAATTAGAGAAAATACATATTATTGTAAAGATACTTGTTATGGAAAACCTGGGTGGGATCCTACTAATCCTGTTATCTCACACCTTGCGTACCCCTTTAGCGGTGTGTAAACCATTGCATGTCTTTCAATTACGAGAAAGGAAAAGTGTCGTAGTGAGGTGAAAAGGTTTTTTATCAACTGTTTCTAGGTAGTGGGTGGTGATGTGGTGGGATTTTTCCTACATTATCACATGGAGTAGCCAGTTTTCATTCTATTTTTCCTTTGATGTTAGACTTGCACTTTCAGATATTCTGATTACTTTGATTTGTATTGTTTTTCGTTATCTTCTTTTAGTTATGGAATGTATTTATCTCTTCCATTGTATCTCTTAGTTATATATATATTCCATTTTGTTGATTCAGGTTGGGTGAAATCATTCCCTTTGTATGTTTCTTAATTCTCGGGTTCTAGCTTCCAACCCGTGAGGATCTGGAATGCCTTTTGAGTATATGGGAATTCAGGTTAGGTACCAATTTGAGAGTGTATCTAGGTCAAGTTCATCAAAATAAAGGAAAAAATTTTATCTGAAAATAGCATTATAAACTTGTAAAGGAATATTCAAAGAAAATATTATTCATGATGATGGGAAACACCGTTCATGTCATATAAGTTAAATAATCATTCATTTCACACTATTGTAAAAAGGTTAAAATGTACCTCATTAGAAAAATGATAATAAGATTCCTTTAAAACCATGTTATAAAAATCCAAACATGGGTAAAAATTTAATTAATAAATCATTTTAGATTAATATAAATATTATTTAAAACATTTTAAATAAAATAATAATATGTAATAAAAATATTCCCCCAATAGAGACTTAAACATAAACAACCCCGAATAATGATAATATTGTGAAATAAACTCTTACCACTTTGGAAACTTTTGAATAGTAAGTCTCATGAAAGAAATAAATTCAAATGAAACTTTAAATACCATGAATATAAATATATTCATTATAGAACATATTAAAGGATAAGTATATACACCACATAAAATAAACAAGTGGTGATTATGACATAACTCTCATGGAAACAAAAAGTGAGATGAGAAAAACCTTACCTCTGATTCGACTTACTTTGTAAGCATTTGAACCTCCTTTATAACAATTATAGATTTATTATACATATATTCCATAAATAAAGTCGAATATATCATACCATATATGATTTTCTTATAATATTTAATCACTTGTTTATTAATAATTCTTTGTTAAAATCATTGTTTCAGGTAATAACTGCTTTATTTTTCATGTATATTTTGGTTCGGTAGTTCCACTCCTTATACTTTGATTATGGTTAAATAATATATATAATGTTAATAATGATATAATTATAATTTATATTCATTATATACATATTCATGTTCATTCATAAAATATATATATAGAAAAAATAAATTGCATCATTCATGGAGATGGTAGGTCGTATGTACGCATGAACGTTGTTTTCATTTTTTTATAGATGGAACAAAATAGAGGTAAATAATATTTCATAATTACATAACCATTATTATATAATATATATAATATATTTTCATTAAATTAATACTTATTACCATTCAAGTAAAATGGAAATGAAAAACAAATCACATCGCTTCGTGGAGGTGGTAGTCCACATGTACGCATGAGCGATGTATCATTTCCCAAAGGATTGGAAGGTAAGAAGGTAGATATGATATTATAATTCCCAAAGTATAATAATTTCATAATTATCCTATATAAACATTAAACCCATCATAATTCCTATCTATAAAACATGGTGATGAAAAATGAATTTTATCGCTATGTGGAGACAGTAAGTCGTACAAATGCATGAGCAATACATTCACTTCCCATTTGATGGAAAATAGAGTGGATAATGTTGGTTTCATAATAATGATAAAATTTAGGTATATTAATGATAATTATGTTACCATTTTTTTATAAATACAATAGATTTATAGGAAGTAAAAGAAGAATTAAAAAAAGTAAAGTGATCAATTAAGGTGATTATCTATTCTTTGGAAGAACTCCTTTGGACCTCCACTTAAGGTTCCTAGGATTGGTATTTTGGGGAGAAAAAAACCCATGTAACTTTTATAATTATGTTTATAAGATGAATTTCAAGGTTTTTATTGATCTAGGTCTTTAAAAGTGGTGTAAATAAGTGAAGTAATGAGTGTTCTTTTATGATTGAGGTGAGGGGAACTTTTGAAATTTTTTAAAATATAAAATTATAATAATGTAATTATCTATCCCAGATTCCTAAAAATGGACAATTATTTGAACCTAGGATAGTATATTTTTTAAATATCAATAAAAATAAAATTTTTATAGGTTTATGTGGTTTTTTAATCCTTATATTTTGGTTCAACTCCTTAGTTAACATATTCTAACATTAATCGTGGTAATGTCTTTCAACTCTTAAAAGTTTATAATTTTATATATAAAGTGAAAATGGATCCTAAATGGAAAAGGTATAAAAAAGTTTACCATATATTATCCAAATTTTCCTATTTCAATATTTTAATTATTTTTAAATAATTTAATAAAATATTATTTTGATAAATTATTATTAATGTAAATGTTAACACCATTCATTTAATTTGACTTCAAATACATCATAAAATTTGTATTTATGATATAATTGAATTAAAAATAAATAATTTTCGTATTAATATAAAAAATTCATGTAACGCTATAAATCACCCAAATTATGTCACTTTTAATATTTTTAATATCATTTATTTTCGTTTTATATTGATTGAATAAATATTGTATTTAGAGTTACATAATAATTTAAGGTAATTATATAATTAATAAAAGTTATAAATAAATTATCAACATGAAAATAATTTATTTTTTAACAAAATTGAAATTTATATTCATTTATAACTTTATTTTTTACCTATGTGGACTCATAATAGATATTTAAAACTATGAGAGTGGCATTATATAACTTTCTTTGATTTAAATATTATATTTTTTATTTTCATGAACAAGTGTCAATAAAACATATAAATTTCAAGACTAAGATGATAATGGTAGAATTGAATTTATAAAATAATAATTAGGATGAAAAATATGGCCTTACCACTTAATTTTAACCTAGATTAACCTGATTTACCCTTTACCAAGGTGATAAATTTTATTGCGATTATTGTTCATAATGCCTAAAAATAAAATGAACCTATTTACCAAATTTGATTATCCTAATTCTAAATATGTAATAAATTTTATCCAATTAAATAACTATAATTTGAACAAATTAATTTTAATATAATTGTGCAAAATGCGATGAAACTTCTTTTTAGAAAAAAAAAATACAGTTTTTCTAAAAAATGTCTTCTATATAAAAAATGTTTTTATTGAAAATTAAATTATAAAATTTATTCCAATGAATATAATTGGATTAATAATAAAACATTATAACTAATTTTTCTTTTAAAATATTTTAAAATAAAATGGAACTTTGTAAATGTTTGAAAAAATATAGTTTTTAATAAAAAGTAATATTTTTCAATATTCACTGGAAAGTCAATCATTTAGAAAAATACAAAAAATTCACCCTAATATAATTTTAATATTAAGATTTCAAAAATTAATTTCATTTTATAAAATACATTTTCTTAAATTTTAAAATATAATTATATTATTTTCTCAAAAATATCAATAAAATCATTTTTGAAGAAAATATATTTTTGAAGAATAAAACGACTTTACTAAAAATTGAATGTTTATTTCTCAAAAATTAATCAATAAATTTTTATTGAGTGGTTACTTTATATATATTTCATAATTTGGTTAATACTATTCATACCTATCAATTCAACAACTAGTTTATAATTATTATATTTAAATAATAATATTTTGTGATTCGTTTATACTCGGTTTTTCATGTCGTATAGACTATCGAACATAATGTTTTTTAAAATCTCAGGGTGTTACACTTATGGGTATGATGGAATTTAAATATTTGGTTTATCCTCTTTAAATAATCATCAACATCTTTCACTCCACTATCATCCCTACATATTAACATAATTGACTTCTAGAACTCTGAAGCACGACCCACTTTCTTTAGTTACTATTTATCTAGACCCCTTGAAAATGACCCAAAATATCAGCGAGAATTCATTGGGGGGGATCATTGAATTTTATTTCTTTTAAAAATATATCTATAACAAATATTGTTCACCTATTAAAGTGAATGGCCATATCACTATTACACACACCAAATTACTCACATGGTAGGCATTAAAGGTTTTTAGAAGGATTGCTACTCAAAAATGTAGCCAAACATTTGAATTGTCTAGAATAAACCAAGCCCATACAATACACTAGTATCATTATTTTGTAGTAAAATGATAAGGGTTTATCCTTAAATAAGTTATGCACAAAATTTAACTTGACTTGCGTAAAGTGATACCACTCATAAAAATTATATATAATATGTTTTTAAAAATAAGATATTCCTCAACAAAATTAGAATTTGATCAAGTATTTGTATTTCATGTTCTAATCCTTAATATTATTTTCTTCCTTTTTCTAATTTAATACCATAATGTAATCCCTATTTCCTCTTCTTTTTAAATATCTTCTTGATTATTCATATAATACCCCTCAAATAAGTTTTACACAATAATAACCATGTTTTTCATCTTTAAATTTGAATTTCTAATTCAAAAATATAAAAGGAAACTACCTTTAACTTCTTTATAACCACTCTTTATCTACTCCTACTTCTTTTCTATCCTTTGGGTAATTCAAGAAATCTTAATCACTATTGATGTACTTTGAGATGTTAGAGATCAATTACGACTATCCCTTAAGTCATTAAATGATCCCTTTCATCAAATCCACTCAAAATATAGAATATTTAATTATCCACAACATATTAAACCTTTACTTAGACATTTTTTATACCATTTCTATAATTACTTATAGATAATGGATTTGTTATTACTTACCATGGCATGTTATATTCCATTTTAGTTCAACTGTACTAAATTAATTTAAACTCGCTTCCATAATGAATTGTGCCGTGACTTGTTCTCCCCACTTCATTTATGATAGTACTCTTTTTATCACACCATGATAGGTTACATGGAATGGTACTTGTTATTTTGAACCTTAGAAAATATCCAATCAATTTCACTTCACTAGGAATATGTCTCCTAAAAATTTTAATGATTTCTCAGAATGATCACGATATCTTGACTATGGAAATGGACTCCCTGTTTTAATTACTAGGAAAACACTTTCTTTTGGAAAAATTAAGAGACCTTACGTATTAGATATAAAATCTTAAGTATCAACCCTTTCTTTAATACTTTTCCAATTTTCCGAAACTCACACTCCATCCACCATTTCTTTGTCCACAATGTGTATAAGCCTCACTATTTCTCATAAGGAAAGATCTCAACTAAATTTTTTTCTAAAATTCCTATTTCAAATATTATATCTCCATTTACTTTCTATTTTGTGTTCTTAACTTCACCATGACATAGTCATATTGTAAAGACCCGTATAATTCAAGGGAAATTTTTTTCTTAATTTTCTTTGGGATTTTACAAGAACGCAGTTTCTGACGGCACCTGATTCTGAGGCCTGGTGTGCCCGGAATCAATTTCTGAAGTTTAACTCGGGTATGTTCAGTGAACGAACGAGCGGGTTTTCCTAACTTTTAAACCGGTGCTCAGAATTGAAATCTGAGGGCACCGATGAAACCGCAGCGTCGGTAATTGCTTAGGAGCACCTTTTCAAAAGCTGCCTTTTCTCGGGAGGAGTGGTTAATTTTGTGGTTTTAGTGAGGAATAAATAAAATTATATTACAATTTTATTTATTTTCCTCTAGGTAGTTATAACCTAAGTAAGGGAGTTGGTGGTGGGACCCACATGTTGTTAACCAACCATGAGAGGATAAATATGGTGTGGGGCCCAAACAAGCCCAACCCCTCATATTCCTTAACTCCATAACCCCCCCCCCCCCCTTAATGTGAGACCACTCACCTCCCCCTCTCTCTTCTTTAATCATGCCAACTCTCTTACTTAATTAAGTGAGTTATGTGTTTTATTTTTAAAAATTTAAATGCTTGGCTTGATTTAATAAAATAAGATAAGTCTTATTTTATTTGGGAGGGTTGGTGGTTGTGTGAGGAGATTGGGGAGATAGAACTCTTTTCTCTGGGGAAGAACTTCATCCTCCCGCGAAGAGCTTCAATCCTTCCACGAAGAACGTCATCTCTTCAACGAAGAATGACTCAACGACTCTAGTATCTCCATTCCCTTTCTCCTCCACGACAAGGGAAGAGACATCGACGTGGGAGTTCTCCAACGACACGTAATCATCCTCTTCTCTCTGTGATAAAGAGAAGACGACGTCTCCTCATACGCTCTCTGTCGACGTCTACAGAACCACGCCCTGTGATGCCACTTTCTGTGACGCTCTCAAACATCAACTCGTTATCAAGGTAGGGGTTAATTACTTTTTGTTTGTGAAATATCATTTTTCGTTCTTCGTCTTTATTTTTGGTCCGCTTGATATCAACTTATCGTTAGGAGGTCGGACCGCACGAACACGACCGACTCTCATCCCCCTTTTGTTGTTGTGTTGTTGTGGTTTGAAAGAAGGTGGAGAGGTGCAACGACACCACGCGGAATCACGGAGAAATGCGGCAAAGATGCGAGGCACCGTCATGCCACGCCGTTGAGGCCGAACGAACCCGCGGCCAGAGTCGGGCCATAGTAAAGGGGTGTAGCGCCGTCGCGCCGCGCCGGAGAACCACGAAGACACCGCGGTCGAAGCGGGGCCGCGGCGGAGGGGCGCGGTGCCGTCGCGCCATGCCGGTCGGACAAGGCCGCGGCTCAAAGCCGCGGTGGTGCAAGGCGGGGCGGCCGGAACCACCGGCCGCCGGCACCTCGGAGGGCAAGACCGCGGCGGGTCCCGCGGCGGCAACACCGGTTGGCCAGACTGAGCCGACCATTTCAAGGGGAGACCGGGGGTTGTAACCCCCGGCTTTCCAAAGGAGTGCCCCCCCCCCCCCCCACATGGGGGCCTTAGTTACTCAAATAAGGAGGCAGCGCCCCCCCCCCCCCCTTCTACTCAGCTCGGTGTGGCCGAGCTGGCCACGCGAGCCGTTAGCGCGCGCCAGGCCGGGCCGGGCCGTGCCCTAATGGGCAGGACCCGGACCCGGTTTGGGTTGACCCGGTTCGGGCCGACCCAAGGGGGGTCTCGGGCCAGGTCGATCCGGGCCCAAAACCCCCTAAAAATGGACAGGTACGTTCTTTAGCCCATATCTTGGGCTACGGGCCTCCGATCGACGCACCGACATCTGTAATGCGATCCGTGGATTGAGAAGGTCGTTTCGGTATATTAAACTCAAAGTTTTGGAGAACTTTGGGTACGGCCGGAATGGTTCGAACACGAAACCAATCGGGCCCTCGGAGCAGAAATGCTTATAACTTGAGCTCCGGACGTCTGTTTGATGTGTCGTCGACTTTGTTGGTTTTATATTATTGAGACGGACCTTTTGGCTTACTCCGATCGGGTTTTGGATGAATTTGGAGTGTTGTCGGGTTGGTTTGACTTAAAAACCAACTGGGCCCCTGGAATGAAAAAGCCAATAACTCGCAGACCGAGCGTCCGATTGACGCGCCATCTGTCACGATGAGTTCTTCTTGTCAAGACGGAACTTTGAGATACATCAACTCAGGACTATGTGTCAGTTGATGTATCGACCCTCTTTGGCTCGTGGAGCGGACCCTCCCAGAATCGAGTATGTTGTGTGCGGGAACCCTAGAGCTGGCTGCGATGATGAAGACCGTACTAAAATCCTCTGTGGGTTCGACGGCGATGAAGACAGCACTGAAATCCTATGTGGTTTTGGAAGTGATGAAGACCGTACTGAAATCTTCTATGGGTTAGACGATGATGAAGACTACACTGAAATCCTACGTGGGTTCGGCATCAATGAAGACCGTACTAAAATCCTCTGTGGGTTCAATAGAGATGACTACTATTTTTGTATCCTACATGGGTCTGGCAGTGTTTGACTCTGTTCTTTCTATCCTACATGGTTCTGGAAGAGTAGCTGGTCAGTATCCTATGTGGGTCTGACAGCTTAGCTGGTTTAGTATCCTACGTGGGTCCCAGCATAGATGAATCAGTGGCTATATCTGATCATCTCTATCACCTTATGAAGAAGTATACCTGTGTGAGGTGAGTCTTGACTTCAATCAATATCCTCGATATGATTGACTTGCTTTCCTATGGATTGGGTTGTACTCCTATGTGGACATGATCGAACTTGGGCATGGATGCTGGAGTCGAGCGGGAATTGATGACTTAGGTATATGTATGGTCATATACCTAAGTAGTGTTGGATGTTACTTCGTGATTGTATCTTTACTTTGGAATTATCCTTTGTGGATTCTGGGAGACCTTCGAGGGTCTTGGGGTCCCTATTGAGTAGCATATACTCACCCCAGCACGGGCTATGCCCGCACTACATTGTGTTGGTTGTAGACGACGGACAACGCTGATCATGGTTGAGGCTTGTGGAGCAAGTCAGTACCTTGAGGTGGACCATTGGGCGAGACGTACTCGGATCGGATGGCTGGACCCAAGGAGTTGAGGAGGCTATCTGTACCCACCCTTCAGGTGGGACTTCCAGTGTACGGCTCGACGTTGCTGCTTTACTATCAGTTGATGTACTTTCTTCTAGTTGTACTTTACTTTCAGTTTGGGTTTGTATTCTGGCCCATTTACTTTTCCGCACTACTTTTGTACCCGGATTTACTTAGTGTTTACTTCTGCTTGCTTGCTTTTTGGTTTGATTACTTTATAAAGGCAATGCCTTCTCCTTTTGTCGAGATTTACGCCTTGGTGCTAGTCACCAGCCCCTGGCCTATGGGAGGCGGGCTTGGGGTAGTCACGACACGGGTCCCGAGGACGGGTTGTGATAAATTTGTATCAGAGGAGTTTGGTTCTACCGCAGAACTCAGGACTCTGATCTTTCTTCTATATGAAGCAATAGTGTTAAGGGTATTGAGTGTGGTTATCAGTCTAGGGAGTCCATTGTTGGTGTGGCGGCTGACGTATCCATACACCAGGACCCTGACTTCTGATTTCCGACTCAATGCACGAAAACATTGATTGCATGTGTGTTTCAAAAGTTTTCTTTGTGATTACTTTGTGTTAGCTCACCAGGTATACTGTTTTGACCTTGGCACACCTGTTTCTTTTCAGGATGGCCCCACGACGGCAGCCAGCTAGGGTTCCGAGTTTTGTATGAGCCGATAGTCCACCGAGCGATGAGGTCTCAGTGCAGGGCCCTTTTTCAGCGGAGGCACTGACGGTACCACTACCCTCCGAGCCACCGATGCCACCAGCCCCAGCCGCTGAGAGTTCGCGTCGCCTTAGTGCACTGCATGAGTTTCAGTGTTAGAGACCGCCCAGGTTCCTCGGGGAGATGGACCCTCAGGCAGCCGAGGATTGGTTGGAGGCGGTTGTTCGAGTTTTCAGGTTAGTGGGGATACCAGCTGACCTCATGGTGATCCTTGCAGCGAGCCTCTTGCACGCGGAAGCAGGAAGATGGTTGAGCTTGATGCTCCAGGTGCACGACGAGGCATCACTCCTCTGGACGTACATTGAGAGCCTCTTTCGCTCGGAGTTTGTCCCAACCACCCTCTGTGCGGTGCGCATCCAGGAGCTTCTACAGCTGCGGCAGGGAAGCATGACGGTCGCCCAGTTTTCGGCGAGATTTACTAATCTCTCACGCTATTCGACGAACATGGTACGGGACCCATTCTTCCGGGCCCGGACCTTCGAGCAGGGACTGAGGCATGAGATCAGGGCGTCGATGATCTCCGTCAGCATTCCGACACAGGCATGAGTACTGTAGCGATCTCTTCTCATAGAGATATTTCTTGCTGAGCCTACGCCAGCAGAGAGCCCTACCTCAGGGCGCACGTAGCAGAGTCGTCTGCAGCTGGCATCCGACGGATGACACAGGGGTCAGGCAGACTGGACCATCAAGTAGACGACCTTAGGACACTGGCTCAGAGGTGCGGGGCACACAGCACAGAGCCATCCTTCCGAGGAGCAGACAGTTCTATGCATGCACGGGTGAGGACACATGGCTCATGACTTCCCGACCCGCCGTGCAGAGGAGCAGCAGACGGTTGAGGGGCCACCCAAGCAGAGGCAGAGGGTCGACCGTGGTGATCTGCTGAGAGAAAGCGGATGAGGCAGGGGATCTGGACAAGCAGTATGTGGTGGGCGATGCTTTGAGGCTTTACCACCACCACCACCAGGAGGTCCACCCCGACCACAGGGAGCTGGCGGGTAGAGACATGTTTAGCTTCAGGCAGTGGAGGCCTACGACCACGGTACGCCAGATATGATTCGTGGTACTATCTGTGTCTACTCCAACCTTGCTACAGTTATTATAGACACAGGAGCGAGTCATTCCTTTATTGTTGTTGCCCTTGTTCGGAGCATGGAGATTTCGACGGAGACGTTGGCTCAATCCTTACGGCTAGAGACTCTTACAGGAGCAGACTCAACAATTACGCACTAGTGGCGGCAGTGTGAGCTTACTCTAGGAGGCAAGAGTTTCGGCTGGGATCTTCTTGCAGCGGTGTTGAGGCCTTACGACGTCATCCTGGGTATGGATTGGTTATCTACATTCCATGCCTAAATTGACTGTATTAGGCGCAAGGTGCGGTGTGTACGCACCGACGGGAGCAGGTTCACCTTTACCGGTGAGAAGGGAGCCTTTGCAGCATAGGATGGACTCACGCAGAGGAGAGGACAACCCATCACTCATCAGTTGGCTAGTCTCATCCTAGGAGCTGTTGACGTGCGGAGTCCTAGTTTTCCTGTAGTTGTGGATCAGTATGCGGACGTTTTCCCTGAAGACGTTCCAGGACTACCTCCTCGCAGAGAGGTAGAATTCTATATTGACTTGTACCCCGGGATAGCCCCAATATCCACTCCATCATATCGTATGGACCCTGCTGAGCTCCGAGAGTTACGGGTACAGTTGGAGGACTTGCAGGGCAAGGGATTCATCTGACCCAGTGTTTCACCCTGGGATTCCCCGATATTGTTCGCCAAGAAGGTGGACGGAAGCTTGCGAATTTGTGTCGACTATCATTTCCTGAACCAGGTGACCATGAGGAACAAGTATCCGCTACCGAGGATTGATGACCTCTTTGATCAGCTCAAGGGAGCACGATGGTTCTCGAAGATAGACCTCAGATCAGGCTATCATCAGCTCAGATTTTGGGATGAGGATGTACAGAAGACGGCCTTCAGATGTTGGTATGGCCACTATGAGTTCTTAGTTATGGCTTTTGGCATAAGCAACTCTCAAACAGTTTTCATGGGTCTCATGAATAGGATCTTTCAGCCATACCTCGATTGATTTGTCGTGGTCTTCATCGACGACATATTGATATACTCGACCACTGAGGAGGAGCACGCCTACCACTTGCGGTTTTTTCTAGACACACTCCGAGAGCACCAACTTTATGGTAAGCTCTCGAAGTGTCAATTCTGGTTACATGTGGTCCACTTCTTGGGACACGTCATCTCTGAGGCGGGAGTTGCAGTGGATCCTGCGAAGATCGAGGCAGTGCTAGCTTGGGAGCCACCTAGGAGCGTGACGGAGGTGCAGAGTTTCTTGGGGCTAGCTGGGTACTACTGGAGGTTTGTTCCAGACTTCTCCAGATTTGTGGCACCACTATCATATTTGACAAAGAAGGGGAAACCCTTCATGTGGTCAGATAGATGTCAGTAGAGTTTCCAGGAGGTGAGACAGATATTGACCAGCGCACCTATCTTGAGGCTACCAGAGGAGGGAGTGGGGTACGTAGTCTACTGCGATGCATCAGGGACCGGACTCGGATGTGTCTTGATGCAGGAGTGGGCAGTGATCACCTATGGATCATGTCATTTGAGGCAGTATGAGAATAACTACGCTACCCATGACCTGGAGTTAGCAGCAGTGGTCTTCGCTCTGAAGATGTGGCGACACTACCTGATGGGCGAGCGCTTTATAATCTACTCTGACCACCAGAGTCTCAGGTACATCTTCTCGTAGAACGACCTGAATCTGAGACATCAGCGATGGCTTGAGTTCCTCCAAGATTATTACTTTGAGATAGTCTATACTCCTGAAAAGGGGAATGTAGTAGTCGATGCCCTCAGCAGGAGGATGGGCATTCAGCTACTCGGTGAGGCGATGGAGCAGCTATCTGCTTTGCAGATATCCTTTATGGATAGAGATGGAGCATCCTTTTTCAGTCACTCACAGTCACACCTCCACTACTGCAGCAGGTTAGAGAGGCACAATGTGGGGACACTGACTGTGTGACGCAGCATGCACAGATATCCTCAAGACAGGCACCTGATGGATTTTCTGTAGGAGGAGAGCACGTCATCCTTTTCAGAGAACGTACCATGGTACCAGTTTCTTTACAGGAGGAGGTTCTGAGAGTGTTTCACACTTCCCCTTTAGCGGTACATCCAAAAGTGGTGAAGATGTACCAGGATCTCAGACGATAGCACTGGTGGCTGGGTATGAAGAAGGTTGCAGCTGAGTTTGTTTCTCGATGCCTCACCTGTCAGCAGGTGAAGGCAGAGCACCAGGTACCAGCAGGCTTGGTACAACACTTGGAGGTCCCAGAGTGGAAGTGGGATGGGATATCTATAGATTTCGTGACTGGACTTCCTCATACTTCTAGAGGTCATGAATACATTTGGGTGATTGTCGACCGACTCACCAAGTCGGCTCACTTATTACCCATCAGAGAGCAGGGCTCAGTGGAGAGATTGGGATGCCTCTACATTCAAGAGATCGTACGGCTTAATGGTGTTCTATAATCTATCGTCTCCGATCGAGATGCTCACGTTACTTCCCGGCTTTGGAAGGGGTTGCAGGAGGCATTTGGGACACAACTATGTCTGAGCACCACCTTTCACCCTTAGACGGATGGTCAGACGAAGAGGACCATTCAGACTCTCGAGGACATGCTCCGTGAATGTGTCCTCAACTTTGGTCGTAGCTGGGAGGACCACCTGCTTTTGGTGGAGTTCGCGTACAACAATAGCTACCACTCCACCATCGGGATGGAACCATACGAGGAATTGTACAGACGACCTTGCAGATCACCTCTGTGCTGGACAGACCATGGGGAGTCGGCACTTGTGGGACCAGAGATGGTCCAGGCCATGATAGAGAAGGTCCAGGTCATCCAGGAGTGGATGAGGACAGCTCAGAGCCGGTATAAGTCTTATGCTGACAGGAGGCGGAGGCCACTGGAGTTCGAGGATGGTGACCACTTCTTATTACGGGTCTCACCTCAACGTGGATTATGGAAATTTTTCCGGGGCGGCAAGTTATATCCGCACTTCATCGGACCATTCTAGGTCCTCAGCAGGATAGGTGAGGTGGCTTATCGCCTGGCTCTACCACCTCAGTTGCACTGGGTGCATGACGTCTTCCAAGTATCTTAGATGAGGAGATACGTGCATGACCCGACGCATATCATCGACCATGGGGAGTTGGACATTGACGATGGGGTGACTTTTGCGGAGGTCCTGGTGGAGATCGAGGATCGATAGGAGCGGGTCCTACGTGGACGGTCGATACCTCTAGTGTGCATCAGATGGCAGCATGGGAACCTCCAAGAGAGCAGTTGGGAGTGGGAGGCTCATATGCGTGCTCAGTACCCACATTTGTTCCCCTAGTTTATGATGTATCTATACGGGGATGTAAATCCCTGAGGTGGGAGTAATGTAAAGACCCGTAAAATTCAAAGGAAATTGTTTTCTTAATTTTCTTTGGGATTTTACAAGAACTCAGTTTCTGACAGCACCTGATTCCGAGGCCCAGTGTGCCTGGAATCAATTTCCGAAGATTAGCTCGGGTACGTTCAGTGAACGAACGAGCGAGTTTTCCTAACTTTTGAACCGGTGCTCAGAATTGAAATATGAGGGCACTGATGAAACCGCAGTGTCGGTAATTGCTTAGGAGCACCTTTTCTGAAGGTGTGTTTGCTCGGGAGGAGTTGTTAATTTTGTGGTTTTAGTGAGGAATAAATAAAATTATATTACAATTTTATTAATTTTCCTCTAGGTAGTTATAACCTAAGTAAGGGAGTTCGGGGTGAGACCCACATGTTTTTAACCAACCATGAGAGGATAAAGGTGGGGTGGGGCCCACACGAGCCCAACCCCTCATATTCCTTAACTCCATAACCCCCCCTTTAATGTGATACAACTCACCTCCCCCTTTCTCTTCTTTAATCGTGCCAACCCTCTTAATTAATTAAGTGAGTTATGTGTTTGATTTTTAAAAATTGAAATGCTTGGCTTGATGTAATAAAATAAGATAAGTTTTATTTTATTTGGTAGGGTTGGTGGTTGTGTGAGGAGATTGGGGAGATAGAACTCTTTTCTCTGCAGAAGAACTTCATCCTCCCGCGAAGAGCTTCAATCCTTCCACGAAGAATGCCATCTCTTCAATGAAGAACGACTCAACGACTCCGGTATCTCCATTCCCTTTCTCCTCTGCGACAAGGGAAGAGACACCGACGCGAGAGTTCTCCAACGACATGTAATCATCCTCTTCTCTCCATGATAAAGAGCAGACGACCTCTCCTCAGATGCTCTCCGTCGACGTCTACGGAACCACACCCCGCGACGCTGCTTTCCGTGACGCTCTCGAGCATCAACTCGTTATCAAGGTAGGGGTTAATTACTTTTTGTTTGTGAAATATCCTTTGTCGTTCTTCATCTTTATTTTTGGGCCATTTGATACCAACTTATCAGGAGGAGGTCGGACCGCACGAACACGACCGAATCTCCTCCCCCTTTTGTTGTTGTGTTGTTGCAGTTCGAAAGAAGGCAGTGTGGTGCAACGACATCGCGCGGAATCATGGAGAAATGCAGCAAAAATGTGTGGCGTCGTTGCACCACGCCGTTGAGGCCGAACGAACCTGCGGCCGGAGTCGGGCCGCAGTGAAGGGGCGCAGCGCCGTCGCGCCATGCCGGAGAACCATGAAGACACAGCGGCCGGAGCGGGGTTGCGGCGCCGTCGTTCCGTGCCGGTCGGACAAGGTCGCAGCGGTGCAAGGCGGGGCAGTCGGAACCGCCGGCCGCCGGCACCTTGGAGGGCGAGATCGCGGCGGGTCCCGTGGCAGCAACACCGGACGGCTGGACCAGGATGGCCGTTTCAGGGGGAGACCGGGGTTCGTAACCCCCGGCTGGCCAAAGGAGTCCCCCCCCCCACGTGGGGGTCGCGGTTACTCAAACAGGGGGGCAGCGCCCCCCCCCCCCCCCCCCCTTCCACTCAGCTCGGCGTGGCCGAGCTGGCCGCGCAGACCGCGAGCGCACGCCAGGCCGGGCCGCGCCCAGGCTAGCCCAGGCTGTGCCCTAATGGGTTGGACCCAGACCCGGTTTGGGTCACCCCGGTTCGGGCTGACCCAGGGGGGTCTCAGGACGGGTCGGTCTGGGCCCAAAACCCCCTAAAAACGGACAGGTACGTTCTTTTGCCCATATCTTGGACTATAGACCTTCGATCAATTCACCGTCAGCTGCGATGCGATCCTTGGATCGAGAGGGTAATTTCGGCATATTACACTCAAGTTTTCAGAGAACTTTGGGTATGGCCGGGTTGGTTCGAACACAAAACCAATCGGGCCCTCGGAGCGGAAACGCTTATAACATGAGCTCCGGATGTCCGTTTGACGTGTCGTCGACTTTGTTGGTTTCCTCTTAGTGACACGGACCTTTTGGATTAATCTGCTCGAGGTTTGGACATATTTGCAGTGTGTTCAGGTTGGTTTGACTTAAAAACCAACCGGTCCCCTGAAACGAAAAGGCCAATAACTCGCAGACCGGGCGTCCGATTGACGCGCCGTCTGTCACGATGTGTTCCTCTTGTTGAGACGAAACTTTGAGATACATCAAATCTGGACTATGTTTCAGTCGATTTATCGACCCCCTTTGGCTCGTGGAGTGGACCCTATCGGAATCGAGCATGATGTGTGCGAGAACCCTAGAGCTGGCTGCGATGATGAAGACCGTACTGAAATCTTCTGTGGGTTCGACGGCGATGAAGACTGCACTGAAATCCTATGTGGGTTCAGCAGTGATGAAAACCGTACTGAAATCCTCTGTGGGTTCGACGGTGATGAAGACTGCACTGAAATCCTACGTGGGTTCGGTAGCAATGAAGACCGTACTGAAATCCTCCATGGGTTCGACGGTGATGACTACTATTTTTGTATCCTACATGGGTCTGGCAGTGTTTGACTCTATTCTTGATATCCTACGTGGGTCTGGTAGAGTAGTTGTTCTGTATCCTATGTGGGTCTAACAGCTTAGCTGGTTTAGTATCCTACGTGGGTCCCATCATAGATGAATCAGTGGCTATATCTAATCATCTCTATCACCTTACGAAGAAGTATACCTGTGTGAGCTGAGTCTTGACTTCAATCAATATCTTCGATATGATTGACTTGCTTTCCTATGTGGATTGAGTTGTGTTATCCTGTGTGGATTGAGTTGTACTCCTATGTGGATGTGATCGAACATGGGCATGGATGCTGGAGCCGAGCGGGAATTGATGACTTAGGTATATGTATGGGCATATACCTAAGTAGTGTTGGATGTTACTTTGTGATTGTATCTTTCCTTTGGAATTATCCTTTGTGGATTCTGGGAGACCTTTGGGGGTCTCGGGGTCCCTACTGAGTAGCGTATACTCACCCCTGCACGGGCTATGCCCGCACTACGTTGTGTTGGTTGCAGACGACGGACAACGCTGATCGTGGTTGAGGCTTGTGGAGCAAGTCGGTACCTGGAGGTGGAACACTAGGCAGGACGTACTCGGAGCGGACGGCTTGACTCGAGGAGCTTAGGAGGATATCTGTACCCACCTTTCAGGTGGGACTTCTAGTGGACAGCTCAACGTTGCTGCTTTACTATCAGTTGTTGTACTTTCTTCCAGTTTTACTTTACTTTTAGTTTGGGTTTGTATTTTGGCCCATTTACTTTTCCACACTACTTTTGTACCCAGATTTACTTAGTGTTTAATTCTGATTGCTTAATCTTTGGTTCGTTTACTTTATAAAGGCAATGCCTTCCCCTTTTGTCTTGATTTATGCCTTGGTGCTAGTCGCCAGCCCCTGGCCTATGAGAGGTGGGCTTGGGGTAGTCACGGCACGGGTCCCGAGGACGGGTCGTGACACATATCTTTTTCCTCTAACCATGGATGATCAAAACATAAATTCCATTATCATCCATGCCATTTTTAATTTTAAGGCCAGTGCAACTCCCCTTTTTTTATGATCATAGTGTGTTGATTTCACCTACAATTCAAACAATTCTCTTAAATATCATAAATGTTTCCTATTATTTTTTTATCATTCCATAACCTCATAAGGAAATTAATATAAAATGAAACACAATGAAACACTTGTTTTTAAACATGATTTATGTATTTAAAATAAAAGGTAACACAACATTCATAACCACTTCTTCAGCTTCTCTTCACATACAACTCCTATTAAGTCTCAAAAAACTCCCCAAGGAAATAACCTATATTGATCTCTCCACCATACTTTTTCATGGGATTAAAAATCACCCCTTTGGATTTTATTAAAAACCATTGAACATAAATCACTTTTCAATCTTAGAACACTTATAAGTTAATCATTATTTAATAATTTTAAGCCTATGTGAGAATACTAAAAATAATAAACAAGATCACTGAAAAAATATAATGTTGTCAGTAATAACAAATTACAACAAAATACATATTAAACCCACCAACATAAATCTTTGATAGGAATGAGGTTGAATTCATCAAATTGATAATGAGGTTGAATTCCCATCACCAACCTATTTGATCCTTTATTAAACCCACCAACAAAATATAATGTTGAACTAAAATGGAATGAGGATGGGATTTTCTATAAGTAATAAAAAATCCATTATCTATAAGTAATAAAAAATCCCATCCATTATCTATAGGTTGCTTGGATGGGTTGGTGGGTTTAATTGATGGATTTCTTAGATAATAAAAAAATCCCATCCATTATCTAATAAAAAAAATCCCATCCATTATAAGTAATGGATGGTATTTTTTTTATTATCTATAATAAAAAATCCCATCCATTGTCTATAGGTTGCTTAGATAATAAAAAATCCCATCCATTATCTATAAGTAATAAAAAATCCATTATCTATTTGATTGTATTGGATTTTTTATTAATTATAGATAATGGATTTTTTATTACCAAAAAAATATTAAACCCACCAACCTAAATTACAATAAAATACATATTAAACCCACCAAAAAAATATAATGTTGGACTTGATAATAATGAGGTTGAATTCCCATCACCAACCTAAATCTTTGAAATGTATCCTTTAGTAGAATTTTAATGAAAATATATACTATTTGATCCTTTATTATAACAAAATACATATTAAACCCACCTTTCTCCACAATCTCTTTGATTAAGTTATGTTTTATATCAATGTGTTTTTGATTGAGAATACTGAATTTTATTTCTTGATAAATTGATTTAAATTTAATTATCTCATCCCTTAAATGATAACAATATCATATTCACCTTAAGATATTCCAATTGAGCCTGCATCCAGATCAATTGGTTTGTTTCATTAGGTATAGAAACATATTATGCTTCTGAAATACCGAAGGTCATTGAGCTTCATTTCTTTATATGAAAACATACACACCAGTCAACCAAAAATAAAACTCTATCAGATGTTGATATTTCATCATCAATGTTTCCTACCCAATCCATATTGGTATATCCAAATAGATCATGATTTATAATGATATCAAATTTTAATCCATAATTTATCATGCCTTTAATATACCTAAGAATTGTATTTAAAATTATTAAACAAGACTTTTTTAGTTAAATTTGATACAAGGAACACAATTTAATTTCATACAATACATATGTTATTAAAGTTGTCATGTAAAATTAAACTCCCAACATGCTTAAATAATTATCTTAAATCAACTTACTTTCCTTTTCCATCCCTAAAAATCTTGGTTCTCACTAAAATTGGGGTAGAAACTAGCTTCAAATATTCCATGAAAAACTTATTTAGATGTCCTTAATAATACTTCTCTTTGGAAATAAACTTTTGATCTTCCTATTAAAGAATTTTTAAGGGAAAAAAGTATTTTAGCTCTCCAAGAATGTATATCTTAACCATTTTCTTCATTTATAAGGAAAATTATTTATAATATCCTTCTTAATTTCTATAAAAAATGATATCATCTACATAAATTATAAAAATTACAGATACCTTTTCATCTCATTTGATATAGAGGTTATTTTCCACTCTTCCTATCTTAAATTTTATCATATTGAAGAAAGTTTTTAACTTATAATTCCATGCTCTCGAGGCTTATTTTTACCCATATAGAGACTAATTTTACTTAAAAACATGTAATTCATCTTTACTAAGGAATAAACTGTTGGGTTTCTCAATATACACTTACTCTTTCAACTCTTTATTGAGGGAGGTTGACTTGATACCCATTTGTAAAATCTTGTACCACATTTTTTTGAAAATAACAAAAAATATTTTAATGGTCTCATGTATAATAACTAGTGAAAGGTCTCTTAAAAATATATTCCTTCAACTTATAAATACCAGTTTTACACAATTTTTTCCTTTTTTCTTATCACTTCTCCTCTTTCATTTAAATTTTTATGGAACACTAACATTTTTATAAAAACATTCTTGTTTGATGGAATTATTACCAAGTCCAATGTTTCATTTGAGATTCCTTAGGCATATAATCCTAGATTTAGGGATGAAAAACATATATCCTTTATAAAATGGTTAGATACCTACTCAAGTGATCCAAACTTAAACATACATGATTAAAAAATCAAAAAAATATTGAGTCTCTTACATAACCAAGACCTTTTAGGTTTTTATTTTTAGATAATTAGGAAAATAACTTACTAAAAAATCCCATATCTTTCTTACCAAATGGTCATTTTTTCCACCAAACTAAGGATTCCTTATTTTACCATAAGTCTTCAACATATCCTATAAAATTCTATATACAAGACATCCATCTAGACATATCATATGTAATGTTCATCTTTATATTCTGGGAAAATTAAAACATAAGAAGGGTGATCTCAAACGCTTAGTAAGGGTAAACATAATTGATAACAATCGAATATCATAAGTGCTTATAATATAAACATGTGGGTATTAGACCATAATTAAGGATCAAGAACACATTATATGGAAATCATACCTGGTATAACATGGATTATAAGTATTGAATTATAATAAAAGTCTTTTGGTGTAAATAAATAGATATCATAGGTTCATGGAATCAAAATAATGTGGCAACAACATAAAATGTGACATCATAATCATTATTTAAGGCTCAATACTAAGACAACATAAAATTGTGATCAAATTCCCATAGTAGATTGAGTTTAATTTCCAGTCCCTTATATATAATCTCATGAGATATAAAACATTACCTGATGTGTTAAAGGGATATATAAGTCTAGGATCAAATATCACATCATAATGTATAAATGTATATGTGTTACATGTAATAAAATATTATTGAATTCATCAAAGTATAATTAACCTGATAAAGAAACGTGTTTCTTGAATATTTCCACAAATCATGATCATATGTCATCTAGATAAATAATGTTATAATGAAGTCTTATTTTTAATGCATTTTACCGTATAATTATAATGAAATTTTGAAAAAAGGGCATCCAAAAAGTTCTTTAATTGATTAATAGTTATTATTTTTATTTTTTTGTGAAGAAAACACAATACATAGAATAATTGAATAAAATTAGATTAATTTAGTGCTGAAATTTTTAAAGGTTATATGCTTCAATTATTACATAATTTAAGAACAAATAATCTGGTATATTTTTGTGAAATATTGTTTAAAATAGTATTTTTTTGTGGTTTTTTCTGACTATTACTTTTGAATTTTTATTTCCAATGTTTCATTTCTTAATTTTGAATATGTCTTATTAGAATGATTTTTGTTTTATATTAATAATTTAATTGAAATATGTTTTTGAAGTAACTCACATTATCGATTTTAATATTCAAGTTCCATGTTACAAATTTTTAAATATTCTTTTCTTAAAGTAATTTTAAATTTCATTTAAAATTTTGATATTCAAGGATTAATTTAAAGAATTTAATTTTAAGTTTGAATTAATTCTAAATAATAAAATTGAGTTTTTAGTTTTTATTTTAATTGGATGTAATCCTCCATAAAATAATTTTTATTAAGTAGGTATTTTTTTGAATTCCCATAATAGGATTTCTCATAAGAGCATAAGAGAGTTACAAGTATCACTGCATAAGAGATTTTCTACCATGAAGGACATTTATTCTACTCATGTATTTAAATATTCATAGGTTCTACACCTGAAGATTATTGACTGAATGAATACATGAAAATAGATAGGATATTGAACCAAGTTTGGGCCCTAATGAACTCAAACTGAAGCCTAATCAAGTCCAAGGCTAATGAACTTAGTGTTTCCTGGTCTATTGCAAGGCTTCAAATACCAAAGTTATGTCTCCCGGAACTAATTTAGAGATTGAAGAGGTTAATATGATCCTAGATCTAGGGTTATAATTCGATATTATTGAATGAATGTTTTTAGATAGTTGACTCTCATTGAACCTTTATTGATTAATTAAATTCATGCGATCTTGAAGATGATAATGGAAAAAGTTGTAGTTCCCTAACTAAATATTAAATCAATTTGGAAACAAATATTTGAGCTCATTGGTGAATATAATGAGCTATTACAAATGAGTACCAACATTATTAATCATATCAAGGTTTACTAGTGATACCCAAGCCATTTAAAGGCTGAAAATGGAGGCCAAATCTGATGATTTGATAATTCATTCAATTTAACATAATGTTTCTAGGATTTTTCACTGATGCAGGTGTCAAAGAAATGGGGACTCATGGTTATCTAATGATATGAATATTATTCCATAATATATTGTGAGATAAGTGTTTTATGGAAGTCCTTAATGAATATCAAGCCTAAGGACATGAGTTGTGGTGCTTGCTAAAATGAAGCCTGTGTGTACCAGAATTTTGCGGGTCTAGTGAGTTCATGTTGTTCACTGCTAAAGAGGGATATCGAGCATTGAATGATATTCAGGGAAGGTGTAGACTAATCTATTCAACTTGGTCCAAATGATTTTTAAATATGATTATGTTACTTATATATCCATGTTGAAGATTTGGGATGGATGAAATTAAAAGGAGTTAGGCTCCTAACTACTAGTATAAGCCGATGAGAGGAGTCTATATGCAAACTGACAGATTATCCAAATTCATGTTTAGTAGGTATCATGTGCAGGTATCAATTAGTTATAAGGGGGAAAATTAATGTCACGTGACTGTTTAATAATATGAGTTCAATTTAAAATTAATGTTTCCACTTGGAAAAAAAGTTTGTTGAATTAAATTCCTAGATTTATATTCTGCATATGATACACATCCAGAGAGACTCACACATCTTCTTGTAAATTATAGCTGAGGTAGAAACAACAAGAAGATGAGTATCTCAGTCGATAGAAAGAGATTGTGGGTATTCTTTGTATTATCTTTCTTTATTTGTTTCTCAATATACTTGATTTGAATTTCTTATGTAGTTCTATTTTGAATATTTTTTTCTGGATAAACCATTACTTGGGGAATAAGATTGGTTCAATTCATTTATTTTACTTTTCTCATGTAATCATTTCTAAAATTGATATTAATTTCTATATAGTTCATTGTAATCATTTTATGGATTGGTTTTTGTGAACTCGTGCTCACTTTTATTGTAATTGATTTTATTTTGTAAGTGAAGAACTGAAAAATCCAATCTATTTCTAGTCAATAATATTGATATATAAAGATGATTTCAATCTTGAAATTATTAAGTCATTTATTTTTTCATGAATAAGAAAATATATTTTTTAACCAAACAATTGAAATTCCCCTTGCTTCCACATTGTTTGTTCATTTATGACATGTTTTCATTTTACATATTGAACATTTCATTTCTCCAAACTCATCATTGATCTATCTATATTATCTATTTTTTACTAAAAATATATATATATATTCAACACTATTCATTTCATTCATCCATGTTTGGTTCTTTTTTCTTATTTTGAGTTTTTTTCTTGGTCCATAAACAAATTTCACTTTCCCTAAGGTTTTAAACCCTACCCACAACTTCCCAATAGTTTATAGGTTAAAAAATAAATAAATTTGATATTTCCAATGACATATATCAAATTTTTGGTGTTATTTTGGGGGAAAGACTTTCATATTAAATA
Organism: Viscum album; assembly: GCA_963277665.1. Lineage (NCBI taxonomy): Eukaryota > Viridiplantae > Streptophyta > Magnoliopsida > Santalales > Viscaceae > Viscum > Viscum album. Next base: position 878,605,988 of record OY728145.1, on the reverse strand, counting down.
AAAAAATTAAATCAAAACTTCAACCCCCCTAACATACACAAAAAAACATAATTTTCATAAAAAATTTAAAATTAAACTAAAACTAAAACATACTATGTGTAAATATTGAAATCTACTATTAAACACTTTAAAATATATTTTTTTTATGCTCACTTGGTCCAAATTAGAAAATCTTGAGGCAATAATACTTGAGATTAGCATACACTACACAACTATTAAAAACAAAAAAAAATTGAATTGTATAATTTAAGAGATAGAGAGAGAGATAGTTGATATTGAACAACATATTAAACCTTAAATCATTCAAGAAAATATATAAAGTTTTAGGATTAGTAATTTTAAACTCCCTCAAGTTTCAAACAAACCATCTTCAATCAAGTTGGCTGCCAGATCCTAAATCTTTAAGTTCAAAAAATCACATTTTTCACTACTTACAACATTTAATGGAAAGCCTAATGGGGACTCCTTATACTTCATTGTTCATTTTTATAATATAGTGAAATAGATTCCATTGAAAGGATTTAATGATGATGAGATGAAAATGAGGTTTTTTCCCTTCTGTTTAATGAGAAATAAAATAAAACAGGTTTTGTTCTTAGAAAGGAACATTTTTTAAATATGGGAACAAATATATAACTCCTTTTTCATGAAATTATATCCTTGTAGACTTAAATTAGAGTTTTGGAACAAAATCACTTATTTTTCCTAAGAGTATGGAGAGGCCTTTCATGAGGTCTAGGATAGGTTTAAGGACCTTATAGGAAGTTTTCCTCATCATAAACTCCCTTGCCACCTTATTATGGCTATATTCTCTGAAGGTTTGTCTCATTCAGGCCATAACTTGGTTGACTAGTCAGCTAGGTGAGAATCATATAGAAAAAATTGATAAAGATATTAGGAAAAGTTATACCACATTACCTCTTAACTCACAATAAAAATATTTAACAAGAAGGATTATAAATAGAGGAGAGTACAACACTACTTTAGGGCTAGAAATGAAGTCACAACTAGATGAAATTAAATATAATCTTCAATACCTAATTAATGGAAATTCCAAACAAGGTGTTAATAAAGTTGGTTATCAAAACCTGAATCAAAATCTTAGAGAACAATAATCTCAGTGTGGTATGTTTGGGAATACTAAAAACTACTTCCTAAAATTTGATATATCTACCCAACCACATGGGAATATTAATTTTATGGGATATGGTTCTAGGATGCAAGCTAGATATGACCCATTTTCAAATAACCAAAATCCTAGCTATAAGAACCATCCTAATTTATCCTGGAAAGAATAAGGACATCTTAAACAACTTTTTGTCCCTGATTTCAAACATCATTTATAAAAAAACTAAAATAAACATAGAGATGAGTCTTATAATTATAAAGTGAATGTAAGGGGTATGTCCCAAAAGTTTTTTGGGAAATTTAACTCATAGAAGGCTTATTATGATTCAGATAAGAATGAAAATAATGCTAACATACACAAACTTGAGCTAAAATTAAGTCAATTTGCTAAAGACTTTACTTCAAGATATAATGTATAGCTTATAATAACCATTGAAATAAAACCTAGATTAATTTTCATGGATATTAAAACTATAATTGGTTTGAAAAATCAATAAAAATCCTATATTGACCCTAATAAAGTCCAGACTCAAAATCTGGAAGAATTTTAAACTCAAAAACCAGGTAACACTAAATATGGAATTATAGATAGTGACATTGAAACTATGATAAATCAAGATATTAAACCACAAAAACAAGAATAAAAGGACTTTAAAATGAAAAATAATAAAGGGAAATAAAAAACTTAAAGAAAAAAATTGAGTAATTTCCTATTGCTTTAAATACATTTTCCCCATAAATCCCATTCCCTCTGAGTTTAAAAAAATTAAGAAAAAATAAACCAGAGATTTTCTAATTAATTTTTATTTTAAATAATATCTAATTAAACATTATATTCATTTAACCATTAATTTATATTTCATAATATTTTAAATCTCTTAAAAAATTATTTTAAATAAAAAAACATGGAATAATTTTCAACTTACAGCCTCACTAAAGTGTATAATTTTGTCCTTGAAAACAAAATCCCATAAAAACATAAACATCAATGGAATTTTTTCATACCATGCACCTTAGGAAATATTGGTTATCTCAATTGTATTTATGATCTTAAGGCCAACAAAAATCCACTTATTTTATCACTATTTCAACAAGTGAGGTTAGGAAAATTACTACCCACCACTGCCATCATTCATTTAGCTGATCAAACTTTTTCAAATCCCACAAGAAGAGTTAATTACCTACTTGTTGGAGTTGTAAATCCATTTTTATCCAATAATTTTCTAGTTTTATACATAGATTATGATAAGGAAATCCCTATCATTATTGGAAAAACTTTCTTATACATAGGGGTGTTGTTGATGTTTCTAAGGGTCAACTAATTTTTAAATTTAAGTAGCAACAATAAGAGTTTAATGTATTTAGAAACAAGAAAGAATCTACATTTGGAGAGAACTATTCAAAATTTGACATACTGGATGTTGAAGACTCATTAGATTATCAAGAATAATTATATAAACAATTCTTAACTGAATAAACACCTTTATATGTTGAAAATAAATTTCCTACACATTTTTAAAGTGTTAAATATAAAAATCTAGATAGTTTTCCAATTATGAGAAACAATATTGTTCTTATTTTGAAAATCTATTTATCAGATGAATGTTATATTCTTAAGATAAGGGAGTTTTTTTGGATAAATTGAGGATACTTACCCTAATATAAAAAGGGAAGGAAACTTTGATAAATATATGGGAGAGATCTTGGATAATTTTTATGATTATTATAATAATTTTTTTTAATTCAAATTTTAAATTTAAAAATAGCGAGCTTTCCACTTTGGACAATAGTGATGAAAAACTCAATTATGGTTTAGAAATTAAAAATATGTCTAGTTTTGACACTCACTTTAAGAAACACATTCAAAAACATGGTATAACTCTATAGTGACTCGTACTTTTGATACATATATATTACATCTTAATAGATTAATATTCACTACGTAAAATTACTATCGAATCCATAATCATATAATATTAATGTCTTTGTAAACTTGGATACATAAATAACTTGTTCATAAGATATATAAATCATCTCCCACAAAGTTATTCATAACTATCACCCTTCTTAGACATATCATACTTAAAACATTTCTTCATAACCTTTGGGAATGGAAACATAAGACAGAGTGATCTCAAATGATCAATAAGGGTAAACAAGGGAGATATCAATTATCATTTAATCACAAAATGAGTATGAGTGTATGAGAAAATGATATTAAAATTTTAAAATATATACCTAGTATATCATAGATCATAATATTTAATCATGGTATAAATCTTGGTAATTCATAACATATGAATCATAAATAAAGCACAAAACATGAGCCACGAGAGCATAACATTGGCATAATACATAATTTTGAGACAAACACGTAATAATAGAAAATAACTTCCTTAGTAAAGAATCACTACCAAGAATATCATATAATATTAGGTTCACTATGAATTCTATCATATCATTAGTCAAGGTTCACTCCCAATACTATCATAGTAGACAGATTCCCTTACTAAACTGGGTTCACTCCCTATTCCAGTCCTTATTATCTCATGAGATATCTAGCTTTACTAAATGCATTATAGGGATATATAATTCCAGAACAACCTATCGTATAATCCTAAAATATTAATATGTATTACACAATTTAATTAATCATTAATCATATTTCATAACTCATGTAAAGGAAATAGGTTTCATAAAAACTTTAACATTTCATCAAATAATAACTCGTGGAAAATAAACAGGCTTCATAAACATCTTATCATAATAATCATAAAACATGTTGAGAAATAATAATAATGTTATACTTGGATCATATACCTATTAAAACATAATTAACATCAAATTATGTTATCATAAATGAAATATTTATTTAAAACATATCTGGAATATTTCTTGAAGAAAATACACATTTTATTTGAAAATCACTTATTTAAAATCTAGAAATTTTCCAAACATTAAGGGATAAAATTTCTTTAAAAAGTAACCATGAAAAATTATAAATTAATATTAAAATAATTTCATGTTCATGACAATGGAAAATTTATTTCATGCCATGTATGTTAAATAAAAGATTCCTTTCACATTATTGATAAAAAGTCAAAAGTACCTCATTCGAAAAATAAAAAGAAGATTCCCTTTAAAACATTTTGTAAAAAATTAAATCATGCATAAAAATGAATTTAAAAAATCATAGTAGAATATAAAAAAACATTTTTGAAAACATTTTTATAAAACATGGATATGGAAGAAAAAGGATTTTTGATTGAAGAGAGAAATAAAGTCAAATTTCTTTAAAATCATTATTTCAGTCACAAGAGTTCTTAAAAAGATGAAAATGAAAAGATAAAATGTAATATAAAAAAATTAAAATAAGAGAAGAAAAATCATGGGATTCTTGAGAAATAGGTTATAAAATTTCATCATTATTAGAAACTTAATCACAAATAAACTCGATAAAAAATGATATTGTAACATAAATATCTTAAATCAAGTTTGAATTGATTCAAAAGTGATCTAACCACATGTATAATAAATTTAAATTGATTATAATTATATACTATAATAATTTACATACTTATAACATCATATATGATCCACTTATAACATTTCAACACCCATTTATTAATAATTTCTTATTAAAATCATATTTTTCAGGTGTTAAATGTTTTGTTTTTTATGATAATTTTATTTCGGTAGTTCCAGTACTTGTACTTTGATCATGGTTATATAATATAAAAAATGTTAATTGTAATGGCCCAGACCTCTCTGGTCCATTACTTTGTGAAATGTTGGTGTTGGAGGTGTTCTGGGAGGTCAAGGGGACTTATTCCCAACACTTTGCCAATTTTCCAGTTCTATGAACAGTGTTTCTAGTTTTATGAATAGTAACAGATCGGTCTCACCGATCGGTCTGACAGATCGGTTTCACAGATCGGTTTCACAGATCGGTGTGACAGATCAGTTTCACAGATCGGTTTCACAGATCGGTGTGACAGATCAGTTTCACAGATCGGTTTCACAGATCGGTTTCACAGATCGGTGTGACAGATCAGTTTCACAGATCGGTTTCACAGATCGGTTTCACAGATCGGTGTGACAGATCAGTTTCATAGATCGATTTCACAGATCGGTGTGACAGATCGGTTTCACAGATCGGTTTCATGGATCGGTTTCACAGATCAGTGTGACAGATCAGTTTCACAGATCAGTTTTACAGATCGGTGTGACAGATCAGTTTCACAAATCAGTTTCACAGATCGGTTTCATGTACAGTAACGGTGGGTGAACAATGTTTCCAGACTCCTACAGTTTTTCCCTTTTTATGTTTCCTTTAATGTAAAATAAATTTAAAGCCTTATTTTAAGGGCTCTTAAGGCTGATTCAAATGCCATAAATCCTATATTAATTATTCCTAAGGCTTGGAATGTTTTACTTGGTCAAACCGCGTGGGTTAATGTGATCCGTTTTTAATGGAAAATTAACCGGATCTTAAACCGTCACCTCGTTAAATCTTAAAAAGGGATGAGATATCATTCTCCCTTGTTCTTTCCCTTTGTTCTCAACTAAAAGGTGCTAGAACCTTTCAATCCTTTCCGTAGGAGTTTCACAATCAATCTTTACTCCTAGGATTGGTTCTGCTCTGGTTTTGATGCAACCAAGCTGTGTCGATCATTCTTCCACATAAGTTGTCGCGAGAGAAGGATTGTGGCCCGCTGTGTGGATAAAGGACGTCAAGAACTCTTCGAGGTAGGGGATTCATGGCTTCTCTAATTGTTTATGTGAAACTGTAGAATTAGCATGATTTAACCCTTTGGATCACAATGAAATTGACCTAATTAAATACTTGAACCGGATTAAAAGAATTGGTTGATCGCATGTTGTTTCTTTGTACCGTGATAACGGTTTGCCTCATGTTTTCCTAGATAAAGTGATATCTATGATTTTCTTTAATTAGTTGCTCGTTCATGATGGAAATTGATAAAGAACGTTAAGCCAGAATTATTTGTCAAATAATTGGCTAAAGATAAAGAGGCATGTTAATGAATCTGTTAATTCTAGATGGATTAAAGAACTATTAGTTCGATAATTTCAAAAGGGTTCTGAGTTACCCGCTTGCTTGTAAGGCTGAATGCCTTGTGGTTTGGAGCTCTGAGTGCTCATTTTGTATGAAGGCTGAATGCCTTGTTAAAGGGCCAAGAGCCCATTTTGTGATCTTTGTTTTCCTGCTGCTTGTGATTTGATGTGAGCCTGGATGGTTGTTGTGATATGTGGAGGCATGGAGGCCTTGTGGTTGTGGCAGCGGATGACGCCTAGTGTGGCGAGATGCATCACTTTATGCATATGGGTGTCGAGGAGGACACCAAGGGTGATGGAATGGGTTGGATGTGGTTGCTAGTTGCTTGCGGTTTTCTTGAATGATAATCTGCTTTGCTTTTCCCCACTGCTCAAGGCAGCTGGTCTTGCTACCATTCTTCTGAAGGAGGCGAAGACGCGCGGGGTATTCCATGTGCTTTCCGTGTTTAGCCTCTCGAGGGAGAATGGGTATATGCTCTTTCTATAGGCGGCAAAGACTCGATGGGTAGTATATCTACTCACCGTGTTGAGCCTCCTTTGTGTTTAGAAGCATAGGATGTTTTTCTAGAATGCCTGGGAATGTGGAAAAGTAATTCTGTAATGAATGTTTGATTAAATGGTGAAAATCCACGGGGATGGAGATGCTGGAATTTAAAGGTGATGTGAATCTTAAAAAGGAGCAGTTGTTTTTGAAAGTGATGCCAATTCAGTTTAATGTGGAATTTTTCATTCTTAATTAATGTTTAAAGAATTAATTAATGTACAGTGGAACTGATAAATGAGAATGGAGTAATTTAATAAAGCTCTTCAATTGGTTGTGTGCTTATAGGATACCTAGTCTTTGAAGTAGCAGCCTGGAGTCTGAGAGACGTTAGCTGCAGTTGTATCTAAGACTAGGTAATGCCCATAGTGTGGATGTGAGATATATATATATATATATATTCTGTACTTTTTTGTGTTTCTATACGCTACTCCACCCTGTCGGTAAGGGCAACTGACACCCCGGGGATTCTGAGCCCTGGGGGGTGTTTTCCCCAACATTCCGATGGGAGGTTGAATGGGTGACTACCCCCTTTGGCCTCGCTCTCTCTCTTGGTAGATCTTTGTGCTGGTAGGCACAATGGTTAGTTTTACCCATATATGTGTGTAGAGGGTTGTGATGGATTTTGGTTATTTACCACACATATATTATGGATATAGTATCCTATGGACTACTATAGGTGTAACGTGTATAAGCTATAATGGCTTGAGGATCCTTACTCGGAGTATGGGCTGTAATGGCTTGAGGTATTATACCCGATGTATGATACATGTTATATGAGATTTGGTGGCTCTCGGAAACTACCTAGTTACTTTGGTTGTGAGGACGGTGTGGTACTTCGCCCAGGTGTCTGCGGGCAAGCCTTTGGGGTGCACGAGGTGCAGATTGTGGAGCTTAGCCCAGATGTCTGCGGGAAAGCCTTTGGAGAGAGATGCACAGGACGTATGTCGTTGGGGCAAAGCGGCAAACCAGTGGGGAAGTAGTAGCAGGGTACCCTTGATATTCTTTACTATATTCCATATTCTTGTATGCGTTACTTGGTGAGAGTAGCCATGGTGAGGTTGGGAACTTAGTATACCTATTTAGATAACGAGTTAGTTTCACTTGTTGTTCACTGGGCTTTAGCATGCTTTCTTTACTTTTGCACGAGAGGCTTGGGGAGGATCCTACTGAGTATACTGTTATACTCACCCTATGTATATATAAACTGTTTTTCAGGTCACTTGGAGTAGGTTGGAGATCAAGCTGGTTACTACTAGCTTGCGGTTGTAGGAGGAGCTGTTCGGGCTTGTGGTCGCTGCCGTTTTACTTTCTTTTGGGTACTTTTAGTTTTCCCTTTCAGTTGTAGTACTTTTGCATGAAATTTCATATATGTACTTGGGTTTCTTTTATTTTTCAGTTATGAGTTGGAGTTGGTTGGAGTCTATTCTATCTCTCTCTTCTGCATGTGTTCTCTTAGAGGGTAATGCCTCCCATTTGTGTGTGTATTATACCCTCGGTGCTAGTCGCCAACCCGGGGCCTACTGGAGGCGGGACTCGGGGGTCATTATCTCCATTCTCACATTGCCGGCCCAGGAGGGGTACACTTTGTGGGGAGGGGGTCATGACATTAATAGTGATATAAATATCTTATATATTCATTATATATATATATATTCATCAATAAAATATAGAGATAGAATAATGAATTACACCATTCATGGAGATGGTAGGCTGTACGTATGCATGAACGCTATTTTCACTTTTAGACGGATAAAAAAATAAATATAAATATAAATAACTTTATAAAATCATTATTACATCATATATATTCATTAAATATATCCTTTTTATCATTCATGTAAATCATAAATGAAAAACAAATCAGATCGCTTCGTGGATGTGGTAGTGCACACGTACTCACAAGCGACATTATCATTTTACAACAGATTATAAGGTAAGAAGGTAGATATGATATTATAATTAAAGAAAAATAATTATTTCATAAATATTATATATAAACATTAATCCCATTATAATAACTATCCATGGAAAATGGTGATGGAAAATAAAGTGTATCGCTACTTGGAGGTGGTAGTCCACACGTACGCAGGAGCGATACTTTCACTTCATATTTGATGAGAAAGAGGGTGAATAATAGTGATTAAAATATCATAATAAAATTTAATTATATTTAAGATTATTAATTTATTATTTTATGATTAATATAATATATTTATTAGAGGTAAAATAATAAATAAAATGAAATAGGTCGGGTAAAATGATTACCTCTTCTTTAGGATCCTCCTTTAGATCCCTTCTTAAGGACACTAATGATGGTATTTTAAGGAGAAACAAACTTTTAATTATAGTATATGCAAGTTTAGAATAGAATTGGGTAGGTAGTTTTTGATATATATGGATCTTAGTGGTCTAAAGAAGATAAAATATGAGTGCCCTTTTATAAGTTGGGGAAAGGACACACTTGAAATTTCTTAAAAGATTAAAATATAATAATGTAATGCTCTGGAAAAATTATTCCAAATGACCATATAATTTATTTTTGGATGGTATGAGATTGAAATATGTCCATAAAATAGTATTTATACAAGTTTAATTGGAAAAATGACCCTTATATCTTGATTTAACCCCTGGTAAACCCGTTTTAACCTTAACTACGGTGACATATTTTTTAGTGTTTTTACTATTTTTTATAACCAAAAAATAATGTGGCATCAATAAAAAAAATTAAATTATTGTTAAAAATATATAATCTATTTTATTAAATTAAATTCCTATAATTTTCATAATTTAATTGTAACATCCTGGATCCGGGTGCCACAAAAAGGTGCCCCGAAACCGGTTGGTCACATTACCTCAAGCGCATTTCCCCAGACACCAGAGGCTGCTGACTAGTAATGAGGGAAAAAGTGTGGTAATTGGGAAACTATTACCTCATTGGAAGAGTATACAGAGTGTAAACAATTAGTAACAATAGCAGAAGCAGTAATACTATACAACAGAAGTAAACAATGGAAGAGTGATAGTAATTAAACAACTGGAGCATATATATATATAAATGATGCATGTCACATGTGTCTAGGAAATCATCCAAAAAACTCACAATGATGTAAATACAATACAGAAACCAAATTACAGAAAAATAAGTAAACTCTAATAGCATTTCAATCCTAGTACCATGATCTCCAGCTCCAACAACAATCAAGTACCTGATGAAGAAGGGAGATTTACCTTATCTATACCTGTAATCATATAATCTGTTTGGGTCCAAAATATAACCCAAATAGGGTGTGATATGAATCCTAGTAGGCAACCACTACAATATCTCTACCTAACTGTTGGTGAATATATATAACAGGTAATATGGAAAAATGAAGCAATAAACTAGGAAGTACTCAAAAGTAAACAATCCTACAGTTTTCAATTACATTCATTTACATTTATTATTCATTATTTGAATCATGTAAACCTTGTTATCTAGCCTAATATCTATATCCCCTATGTATGTAACAAAATAGATGTCTTAGAAGACCATCTAAACAATCAAGTAAGATCGAGTCCAAGCTTGTGCTTTGGCTTGACAAACTCATCACAATCATTCAATTATTCAATAACAATCCTTTGGGAAAGTTCTCATAGTCTAATCCCCCATGGTCTAACATAAAAACAATTCATTTAATAATGACACTTTGGTAAATATCTCATGGTCTAACCCCTTTGGTCTAATATACTATCAAACAAGTATAAACAACCACCTGGAAGTCTCTCATAGTCTAAACCCTTTGGTCTAATATACTATCAAACAATTATAAACAACCACCTGGTAAAGATCTCATATTCTAAAACCATTGGTCTAATATACTATCAAACAATTATAAACAACCACCTAGGCACGCTCTCACAGTCTAAACCCTCGGGTCAACGACCACCTGGTATCTCTCATGGTTAATACCCCTAGGTCAACATAATAGTAAAAACATAAATAAATGACCCTCACTTAGGAAGATCTCACAGTCAATTACCCTTAGTCAAACCTTCTTAATGCATATCTCAGGAATCTCACATAATCATCAACTCCATCCTAACAATTCAAGTCATGGAAAACAAGGCAAGCCTAATAGGTATCCTAGACCAAACAACCAGAAAATAGTCAATAAGGGAAACACACCCATGGGGTGTCCCGTAAACAAGGTATCTATCCTTACGCATAGGCAACAACCCTTTATCAATCAATCAAACCATAGCAGGTAATAAACAAGGTTAAATTCCAAATCAAGCAAGACCCCAATCATGGGTATGTGACACTTTTAGCATATATAATCCAAAGAAGAACAACGAAAGGCACAAACCACCTACCTCGATATCATATAATCAATATATTTGAATTTCAACCCTTTAATAGTAAAAGACCAGCGTAGATATATCAAAAAGTGAAAAACTCCCAACCTTGAATAACTCACGAGAGAGGAAAAATCAGGAAGAAAGGATCTAGGGGTTTTGAGAACTCACCAGTGGGATTCCAACGCACCCGACGACGTATCAATCAGAGCTCGAACAGAAAATCGGGAGGTGTTCAAAGTTTTTTGGTTGTTCCATTACTCTCCTATATGAACCATGGTAAGAAGAAGAGGTTTATAGACATAAGACACAACCCCGCTATGATATAACAATTAAAAAGAAAATTACACAGCTTGTTCATTAATAGTACATGCCATGTATTAGCCTCAACCGGCCCCCAACTTAAGTGGTCTTCCAGGTCATCACACGGCCATGTACTCAGCCATTACACAGTTAGTACACGGTTGTATGCAGCAACTAGGTACATGGTGTATACATGGAAGTACATGACGTGTACACATAAAAAACCCCATTTCTTCCTTTTTCCTCAAAAGAAACCCAAAAACAAGATCCATAACTAAAAAGAAGATCTGAGTTATTTCAAAATTCCTCCCTTAAATCAATTTGTCCCTGAATTTCCCTTCCAAGGGTGGTGAAGAATAATTTGCAAACAAATATGGACACTGTGATAGTACGTCGGCCTCCCTCTCCCAATTCTAGTCCTAAACTCGGTCGTACTACCATAGCACATGTACCAGAGGAACAAACCATCCATGGAGAACCTTTATGTTGCAATCCAAAATACAAATAGGGTGCTCCTCGAAGGATGCATCCACCTCCAACTCAACCTCCTCTGGTTGAAAAACATGAAACAGGTCTTAAAAGTAACGTTGTAACTAAGAAACATGAAAGACGTCATGCATAGCCCGATACCTCTGAGGTAACTAAAATCGATAGGCAACCGGCACGACTCTCTCGAAAATCTCAAATGGCATGAAGTATCTCATTGAAAGCTTCCCCTATCCCTTAATCCTCCCATGTCCCAACATCGGTGTGACACATAAGAAAACCTAATCTCCGACCTCAAACTCTAGAGGTCATCAATATCGATCAGCATAATATTTATGGTGAGATTGTGTAGTATCCATCCTCTTACGAATCAACTCTACCTAGTTAGTGGTCTCCTGGACAAGATGAGGTCCCGACATAGGTGCCTCCCCTACCTCCATCCAACATAGGGGTGATCGGTATGACCTGCCATATAAAGCCACATAAGGTGCCATCTGAATCATTTCCTGAAACTGTAATTATAGGAAAACTCTACCAGGGGTATGTGTCTCTACTAAGAGCCCCCAAAATCTAGGAATCATGTTTGAAGAATTTCCTCCAAAACATTAATCATACACTCAGACTAGCCATCTGTCTGGGGATGGTAAGTTGTACTCAGAAGTACCTGTGTACCCAAAGCCCTCTATAGTCCCTTCCAGACACGAGAAGTAAACTGGGAATCCGTGTCTGAAATGATAGAGTGCAGAACCCCATGAAAATGCACTATCTCTCAGATGTATTAATTTCCAATCTCATTCACACTAAAGTTTTACTTGATTGGTAGGAAATATGCAACCTTCGTGAGCCTGTCGATAACAACCCAAACAACATCATTCCATCAAGGCGATCTCAGTAAACCTATCACAAAATCCATCACGACATAATTACACTTCCACTAAGGAATGGGTAAATACTATAGTATCCTTACTAGGTGTTTATTCTCCACCTTCACCTACTAATAGGTGAAACATCTCATAACAAAATCAGCTACATCCCTCTCCATACCTTACCACCAATACCGATGATGCAAATCTTGATATATCTTGGTGACACCAAGGTGAACTACCCATACTGAGGAATGAAAATCTCAAAACAGATCCTCACATATGTCTTCTGACACCCATAAACTCCCATGAAAATTCAAAACCTCATCCTCATATACAGTCCACCCAAGAGTGGGGTCCTCACCTAACATACTCTCCCATTGAACCAGGCCATTATAATCTGATAGTTGCCTTATTTTCACCCAATCTAGTAGAGTATAGGTAATAGATATAAAATAAATAAGTGCCTACCCTTTTCTATCATGCACCTCCAAATACATCTCAGAGAATAGAGTCATAAACATCCACTCACTACTAGCCTCCTGAACTACCTGTATCTAAGTCCTTATACTCAACGCATCAGTCACTGCGTTGCCATTCCTAGGCATGTAGGTAATCTCAAATTCAAAATAATGAAGGTACTCAACCCACCTTCACTGTCTCAAATTAATATCTCATTGATTAAATATATACTTTAGGATTTTGTGGTAATTGTATGCCACAAATTGTTTTACCCAAAGATAATGTCTCCAACAATGTAAAGTATGCCCAACAGCAGCTAACTCGATATCGTTTTTCGGGTAATTCCCCTCATGTGGCCTCAACAACTAAGACCTATACGCAATGAATTATTCCCCCTACATAAGCACTAATTCTATCCTGAAACCCGATGCATCGTAATAAATGGTGTAACTATTTCCTAGATTCAGAAAAATCAGTATCAGTGCTGAATTCAATCTCCATTTTAGCTCTTGAAAGGCTGAATCGCAGGAATCTTTCCACGCGTACTTTGCACCCTTCTTAGTTAGGCCTATCAGTGGAAATTCTAAGCATGAGAAGTCCTAATTAAATCGTTTTTAGTAACCATACAGCCCCAAAAAACTCCATACCTCAAATATGTTCTTAGGCTGCTCTTAAGAAACTACAGCTCTCACCTTCTCTGGGTCTAATGATACTCATGTCTTTGAGATAACACAACCCAAGAAATGAATCTGATCCATCCAAAAGTGGAACTTTGTGAGATTACTATATAACTGATGCTCTCTCAGTGTAATCAAAACAATCTCAATATGGATAGCATGGTTGTGTTGAGTGTGATAGTACACCAAGATATCATCCACGAAGACTACCACACAAGAATCCAAGTAAGTATGGAACACTCGGTTCATAAATGCCATTAAAACTGTTGTCACATTCATGGGACCAAACGACATAACCAAATACTTTTATAGACCATAACTGCTCTGAAAGGATGTAAGAGGTATATATGATGGTATAACATGTAACTGGTGATAACTATATCTCAATTCAATCTTTGAGAATACATGGGCTCCTCAAAGATGATCAAAAAGAACATCAATCCTCAACAAGGGATATTAGTTCTTGACCATAAATTGGTTTAGATTCTGATAACCCACACAAATTCTGAGGGTATTGTCCACATTCTTTACAAAAAGGATTGGAAAACACCAAAGTGAAGTATTGGGTCAGATGAAACCCTTTTCTTGAAACTCCTCTAAATACTTCTTGAGCTTTGGTAACTCTGGTGTAGCCATCCTATAAGGAGGAATGGACACTGGTGCCACTCCTGACACAAGCTCAATAGAGAAATCAACCTATTGCTCTAGAGGTAAACCTAAAAATCCATCTGGAAAGAAATATCTAAAATGATCCACCATTGGAGGAAAGTCCATATGTGAATTCCCTTGGTCATCTAGATATAAACTAGTAATCTGGGTTGTGATTCCTCCCAACCCATGATTCTCGGTTCCATCCATGCTAACTTGGACATCATATTCACCCTTAAATAGAAAATATTTTCCCTCTAGTGATGTGAAACTCACCCTACGACGATAGTAGTAAAAAAGGCATAAAAGGAGACCAACCAATCCATTCTGAGAATGAAATCGAAGCCTTCCATCTCTATGACATAGAAGTCCAATAAAAAGTGACATCCACCAACCTCAAGAGATCGGTCCTTGCACTAGCGTACACTAATAGTCCTAATCTCCAACAGAGTATCTATCATCATAACATCCTAATAAGTAAAGATACATAGCCCAAGGCTCTCCACAAGCCATATCCCGATGATGTCCTACCTGTGAGATAACATCCCACCATCTCCTGGCGGAATCACATAGCATGTAAGTCACAATCTTCACTCTCCTACTAAGAGGTGTCTCCAAATTCTCTAAGATAGAATTAATGGCGTCAAACCATGACTTTATAGTCTGTTTCCTTCCATATCCTAAAAAATTGAGAGGATGCTACTATGGGAACACCTGTATCAGCTCTGCCATAAATAGGGTAGGATGTGGTGCTCCCTAAAAAATATGCATCATCCTCAAAAATCCTTCATGGAACTATGAATCAGCACCTGTGTATGGTATAATAGTTGGTTCCAAGACAGGCATGATGGGAGGATATTTTGGTTGTCCTTGATCTACCATTTCTGGTGTCTGATCATCGCCCTGCATCTAGCGTACAACCGAAGGAAGTCTTGGTGGCATGACTCTATAAGTTCAATCACACAGCTCAATTCAATATTATGAAGGTCAACAACTTAAAAGTTCTAGAATAGAATAGAAGAAGGAAATAATTCAAGTTTTACAAAATAGGGTTACACGACATGTAGAACCACTACACGATGTTTTCTCTTTAGGCCTTAACATGGGCGTGTACCCCTACTAACCCATTCATGTAACACCCCATATACACTGTGTGTTCCTCTTGAGACACAGTGTATAATTGAATATCCCCTAATGCCTAGGTACTTATACATGGCTAGAAGTACACGGTCATACCGGTGTAACACTACACGGCGTGTTCACCCTAGACATGATGTGTACTCAAAAGTTTTATCCACTCGTGTCGTTAGTCACACGGCTGGATACACTGTCAGATATAGCATAGTGTGTACTCCTAGTACATGACATATTCTAGAAAGAGTTTACCATCCCCGTGTCTCTTCTCACAGATTCAATCACACGGTCAACAACACAGCGTGTACATATGGTACATGGTGTGTACTTAAGAAAATTCATTTCTTCTAGAACATAAGAAAACATGGCGTGTGTTCATAACATCACAAGCCTTGTTTTTTGGGTTTTTTAGACAATAAGACTCTGAAACTTATTTGGAACCCCCAAAATCTTAAAATTTGATCATTTCATGCCAAGATTCGATCTGCGAGAGACCATACTCCTCACGAATCAAAGTTTGGAATCCTTATTCATATCATATCTTATCCGAATTCAATTAAAGTTCAAGCATGGTCCACCAAATTCTGATCTAATAGGGCCCATAACACCTCAGGGACCAAATCTTGGTGTTCATTCAAATGAAAATTTACAAATACCAATAACCTATAAAAAATAGTTGGTATTTCTATCACAATGTCTATCACAACATCATGCATATCTAGCACGACATCTATCACAATAACATGCAATCAGTAATGCACCCTACATGGCATGAAAAGAATTCATGACATGTGATCTCTAGAAAGTGCATATATGATGCATGATATGGAATCCCCTCATCTCATCGGGTTTCAATAGAAATATAACCATAATTATATCAATCATAATAACACAAAACAAGTGAATCACCCAATGGTGAAATCAAATCAATTGTAACAATTTCAAAACCAAAAAAAATTCAATATTCGAGGTAACCTGGATTTTCCCCATACACGGGTTATCTACTATTGAGCACAGCTTATTACCAACTACATATTCCTTCCTATCCCATTCTATAAGATCAAAATAGTTAGGAAAAATAGAAAAAAACTTCTCTAATACCACATTGTAACGTCCTGGATCTGGGTGCCGCCCAAAGGTTCCCCAAACTCGGTTGGTCACATAACCTCAAGTGCATTTCCCCAAACGCCAAAGGCTGATGACTAGTAGTGAGGGAAAAGGTTTGATAATGGGGAAACTATTCCTTTATTGGAAGAGTATACATTGAAAAAATAATTAGTAACAATAGTAGAAGCATTCATACCATACAACAGAAGTAAACAACAGAAGAGTGATAGTAATTAAAAAACTAGAGCATATATATAAATGATGCATGTCACATGTGTCTAGGAAAGCATCAAAACAAGTCAAAATGCGATAAATAAAATAAAAAAACCAAAGTATAGAAAAACAAGTAAACTTTAACAGCATCGCAAGCCTCATCTTGGTCCCATGCTCTCCAGCTCCAACAACAATCAAGTACCTGATTAAGAGGGGCTCTTTACCTTATCTATACTTGCAATAATATAATCTCTTTGGGTCCAAAACATGACCCAAATAGGGTGTGAGATGAACCCATTAGGAAACCACCATGATATATGTGTCTAACTATCAGTGAGTATATATAGTAGTTAATATACATAAATGAATCAATAAACTAGGAAATACTCAAAAGTAAACAATCCTACAGTTTTCAATTACATTCATTTACATTTATTATTCATCCTTTTAATCATGTAAAACTTGGAATAAAGCCTAAGATCTATATCCCCTGTGTATGTAACAAAACAAATGTCTCATAAGACCATCTAAAAAATCAATTAAGACTGTGAGTCCAAGCTTGTACTTTGGCTCTGCAGACTCATCATAATCATTCAATTATTAAAAAATGACTCTTTGGGAAATTCTGACAGCCTAATCCCCCTAGTCTAACATAAAAACAATTCATTTAATAATGACCCTTTGGGAAACCTCTCACGGTATAACCCCTTTGGTCTAATATACTATCAAGAAATTATAAACAACCACCTTGGAAATATCTCGCAGTTTAAACCCTTTGGTCTAATATACTATAAAACAATTATAAAGAACCACCTATGAAATATCTCATGGTCTAAACCCTTTGGTCTAATATACTATCAAAAAATTATAAACAATCACCTAGTAAAGCTCTCATAGTCTAAAACCCTGGGTCAATGACCACCTGGAATCTCTCACGGTCAATACCCTTGGGTCAACATAACAGTAAAAACATAAATAAATGAACCTCCCTCAGGAATATCTCACAGTCAATTTCCCTTGGTCAAACCTTTGCAATGCATATCTCAAGCATCTCACATAATCATCAACTACATCCTAATAATTCAAGGCATGTAAAACAATGCAACCCTAACAGGCTTCCTAGAACAAACGATCAGAAAACAGTCAACAAGGGAAACACACCCATTGGGTGTCCTCTAAACAAGGTATTTATTCTTACACATAGATAACAATCCTTTATCAATCAATCAAACCATAGAAGGTAATAAACAGGGTTAAATACCAAATCAAGCAATACCCCAATCATGGTTATGGAACACTTTTAGCATATATAATCCAAAGATGAACAATTAAAGGCACAAACCACCTAACTCGACATCGTACGATCGATATAATTGAACGTTGGACCTTTAATCAGCCTAAATTTGTTTAGATCTAAAAAAAGTGAAAAAATCACAACCTTGAATAAATCACAAGAGAGGAAAAATCAGGAATAAAGGATCTAGGGGTTTTGAGAACTCACCGGTGGGATTCCAAATCACTTGACAACGTCTCAATCAAAGCTCGAACGAGGAATCAGGAGGGTTCCAAAGTTCGTCGGTCATTTTGTTTCTCTCCTGTTGAACCACAGGAAGAATAAAATGTTTATGAACATAAGACGTGACCCTGGTCCGATATAAAAAATAAAAAAAAGTACACAACATGTTTATTAACAGTACATGAAATGTATTAGCCTCAACCGACCCCCTGACTTAAGCAGTATTCCAGGTCATCACACGGCTATGTACTCGGCCGTTACACGGCCAGTACGCGGTTGTACGTGGCAACCAGGTACACGACATGTACATGGAAGTACACGACGTGTCCTCAGAAAACAATAATCCAATTTCTTCCTTTTTCCTCAAAATAAACCCAAAAAAAGATCCATACCTTAAAAAAAGATCCGGGTACATACATTAATTTAAAATTAAACCCAAAATATACAATGAAAAGTAGTTATCTAGAAAAAATGTTTTATTAAATTTAAAAAGTTTTTATACCAAAATTCAATATAAAATTAATTTCAATGAACTAAATTGGATTATTAATATTATAAATGAACTAATTTTACTTTTAATATGATTTTAAAACAAAATTAAGCTTTGTAAATTCTTTAAATGAAAATACATTTTTCAATAAAAGTTAGTATTTTTCATTATTCATAAAAAAAACAATCCTTTCATAAAATAATCAAAAATTCACTCTAAACTAATTTTGAAATAATGATTTAAAAAATTAATTTTATTTTTTAAAATAATTTTTTCAAAAGTGGGAGAAATTAATTTTTTTTTCTCACAATAAAATAATAACGACCATTTTGGGGGGAAAATGTATTTTAAAAAATATAATGACTTTAATAAAAATTGAGTGCTTATATATCAATATATTTTCATTATTATAAAATATTATACATAATTTTAAAATTTTAGTTATTCTAATTTACTTTTTCAACTTAATAGGTTGTTTATAATAGTATACTATATTATAGTTTTTTTAGAATCAAGGTAGCGTGTATCATAAGCTATCTACAAAATTAATTTAATTTAAAGTGAAATATATCATAAAATATTAGGGAGTTACATTCTACCCCCCTTAAAATGAATTTTTTCCCTTGAAATTATATCACTCTAATACAAAAAATGAGTA
The DNA here is from genome assembly GCA_963277665.1 of Viscum album. Taxonomy (NCBI): domain Eukaryota; kingdom Viridiplantae; phylum Streptophyta; class Magnoliopsida; order Santalales; family Viscaceae; genus Viscum; species Viscum album. Next base: position 878,586,348 of record OY728145.1, on the reverse strand, counting down.
TATCTCTATTTTTTCACATCCTCGGGTTCCTAAGTAGTTTCTTTGAATTTCTGATTCCTCTAGAGATCTTTTACCAGGTGAGTAGTCTTGTTCCATAGCACTTTATCTCTATAATATAAGATTTATACTTATTTTTTTTCATAGGAAATATCATGATACAATGGTGAAACCTTTGATTTCATTACATGTTATAGATCAAGTATGTACTTCCTTAAGAGAGATATATGGAACACGTTATGAACTAGAGAGAGGTTCAATGGAAGCACTAAGTGATAAACTACCATACCTAATCGATCAAGAATATTGAAAGGAAAAATATACCTAGGGATAATATTTAACTTCTTTATGAATCTCATAAACATATTTTATGGATAAATTCATAGTAATACATTATCACTGTCTTTGAATTCTAGATTTCACCAATGATTGTCAACATAACTTTTATGTCAACTTTGAGCTACCTTAATTTGTTACTGGATAACTCTAACCTTATTTTCCATTTTCTCATCCATCTCAAATCCCAATATCTTTATTTCTCCAACTTTATCCCAATACATTGGATTTATACACTTATTTCTATAGATATCTTCATAAGGATCCATTTGAATGATTTAGTGGATGATATTGTTGTAAAAAAACTAAACTAGAGGAAGGTTTTGATCCCAACCAACTTTCAAATCCATAGAATAAGACCTAAATATATCCTTTAGGGTTTTAATAGTTCTCTCAGACTGAATTTTTATCTTTTGATGATAAGAAGTACTAAAACACAACTCTGAATCTAGATCTTGCTGAATAATTTTCTAGAACTTCGAGGTAAGCCTCATATCCCGATCAGTTATAATAAAATATGGTACACCATGTAACCTTATCGCTTCTTTAATGTATATTCTGTCAAGATAATCAAGAGAGAATTATTCTCTAATATTAATAAAGTGCTTTGTATTTGTAAGATGGTCTACTATAACCCAAATAGAATTATAGAATTTATATATTTTGGAGAGTTTGATAAAAAAAATACACGGTGATGTTTTCCCAATTCCATTTCAGTATGGGTATTGGTTATAATATCGCCTTATTTTTTTGTATTTAAACCTTAACTTACTAATGTACCAAGCACCGAGATATATACTCTAATATTTATCTTCATATTTTCCCACCAAAAACACTCTTTCATATCTTTATACATCTTTTTACTTCCTAGATGAATAAATAATGATGAACTATGAGCTTCATCCAATAGTTATTTCTTCAAATCTGGTATGGATGAGAAACATACATAGTTTTTTAAGCTTATCATTATATCACAATCAAGGTTAAAATCAATAACATTTCTTACTTTATTTTCTAACTATATGTCTTCCTTCTACACCTCTATAATCATCACTTGGATATATGGTTGAACACCCATTTGAGAAAGATAAGATTTATCCCCTTCCTTCAAGATTTCTAGATCCATCTTTTTTAAATCATGAAATATTGGATCTTTTATGATCCTCATCATAGATAATCTTACATGATCCTTTCAACTTAAAGCATCAGCCACCTTGTTTACTTTTATAGGATGGTAATGTATTGAGATGTCATAATATTTAATCAATTCCAACCATCTTATCTGATGCATATTCAACTCTTTATTAGTGAATATATACTTTAAACTTTTTTATGATCGGTATACATGTCACATATTTCTCTATAAAGATAATTACTCCATATCTTTAATGAAAAAATTACTACATCTAACTCCAAATCATGAGTTTGGTAATTTTTCTCATGAACCATCAATTTTCATGAGGCATAAGCTATCACCATATCATTCTACATGAGAAAACATCCCATAACCTTATTTGATGCATCACTAAATATCAAAAAACCCTTCACCATTATAAGGTAGTACAAGAAGATGTGTAATGACTAACCTTAACATTAGTTCCTTGAAATTTTCCTCACATTCATATGTCCAAAGGAACTTGGCTCCCTTTTAAGTTAACTTGTTGAGTGTATTAGATATCCATGAGGAATTCTATACAAAGTGTCGATAATATATATTCAAACTAATAAAACTATATATCTTAGTCACAATGGTTGGTATGGGACAATGTTTTATAACTTCCATCTTTGATGGGTCTACTGAAATACCCTCACTTAAGATTATATGTCCAAAAAATGAATCTTTTCATAGCCAAAATTCAAGCTTGGTGAATTTTCCATAAAAATTATAATTCCTGATGGTCTTAAGTATAATACTCAATTGATATTAATGCTCTAATCTTCTCTTGGAATATATAATAATATCATTTATAAAGGCTATGAAAAACTGATCAAGGTAATCTCTTAAGACTCTATTCATTAAATTCATGAAGATAATATGGACATTAGTAAGTCCAATTGGAATTACTATAAATTCATAGTATCCATACTTCTAATGGAAGTCTATATTGGGTATGTATTCACTTTTAACCCTCAACTGATAGAATATAGATCAAAGATCAATCTTGGAAAAATATTTATCTCCTCATAATTGATCAAAAAAATCATCAATACGATGTGGAGGATACTTATTATTGATTGTGATCTTGTTCAGTTCTTGATAATAAATACAGAGTCACATTGATCCATATTTCTTCTTAACAAAAAAACAAGTACTCCCCATGGCGATTCACTTGTCCAAATGAATCCCTTATCAAGATTCTCCTAGATTTGCATCTTTAATTCCTATAACTCACTTAGGTCCATTCTATATGGAGTATTTTAAATAGTATTAGAGTTTTATTGAAAAATAAAATTCATGATTTAATGAAGGACTAGGAAACTATTACTAAATTCCCATATAATAGAAATATCCTTGATGATGAGTTTACGCCCCACAATCTGAGATAAAAACACCTTTTGAAAAGGAATCAAGACCCATACAATGGATTCAATTTCCAGCAGAAGTTCATACTTATCATTGCACTAAAATATAATCATAGTTTGGTTCATGATATAAAATATGAATTCCCTTCCTTGGAAATTAATGTGGGATTTATGTAAATAAAGTCAATCCATGCCTAAGATAACCTCAAATTCAACTAGAGGGAGAATAATGAGATTTGTTGGATGTATATTCCCACAAACTTCAATCATAGAAGAATCATAGACTTGAGATTCAATCATTGTACTATTATTTTGTTACTACTAATTAAACATATAATCATTAAGGATATGAATTATAATTCCTTGATACTTTTCTTGATATATAAGAATTAATATAACTAAGGTCAAATAGGGTACTTCAATATTTGGATCTCACCTATTACCATCTCAAATTCATCATTATATATTAAATCCCATACTGAAACCAAAATGGTGAATATGATTATAAAACATATTTAATCAGAGCGATCAATCATGAAAAAAACATTCATAAGTTGTATAATTCATGAAACATTCTTTTTAATCTATGACACCTTAGGTTTAACCTAGGTTATCTATGATCATCATCTATTCAAATCCTTCATAATGGATCATAAAGAAAATGTGAGTTAACACAAGTATATCCCTAGAGAGTGTTAAACCAAGTGTGAATTAAGGGCACACGCACCATGCACTAGAATGATGACCAAAATATACTAAACCAACTCTTTTAAGGGTTATTACCCCTAGATGCATATGTTCCAAAACCAAATCCACTTATAGTATCCAAACAGGGATGTATTTTAAAAAAAATACACTCCTTTATTTACCATAAATTAGGATGTTATCTTATTCATAAGATTATTTTAAGGTTTCTCACTAAATTTTTCTCATCCTAGTTTCCAAATGTAATAAAACCTTTCTTTGATACAAACTATAACAACTCATACTTTTCATACATAGATATTACATCTTAATATATGAATATTCATCACATAAAATTATGATACATTCTAAAATCATATAGTTTTAGTGTCTTTGGAAACATGGATACATAAATAAATTTTTTATAAGAGATATACATCATATCCCACTAACTTCTTCATAACTAGAACCCTTATTAGACATATCACACTTAAAACCTTTCTTCACATCCTGGGGAAAGGAAACATAAGAAAGGGTGATATTATATTCTCAGTTAGGTTAAACAAGAGATATATCAATGATAACATAAACATAATGTAACGCCCCAACCCCAGCTACCCAGAGCCGGTGCATTACTTCGTAACATTGGCATGATCACAAAAGATCAAGTCTCGAAAGACCGATTAGTTTAGTAGCCTTGGAAATACTAGATACATTCATAAGTTTTACATTACATCATAAAATGAAAAACTACTACAACAACATAATGTCTCCACAGTCCACACTATTATCCCCTTATAATATCCCTGCAGGTCATTCATAATTTACTTCTTCACTTCCTGGGAAAAAAATAAAACATAGAAAAGGGGTGAGCTCAAATGCCCAGTAAGGATAACAATATAGCGGAAACTTTCATAAATAAGAATAAACATTTAAGGCAATGTATAACTAAAACAAAAGCCTTTTAAACTTGAATATCAACATAATATGGCAAAAGTAAAATGAAATAACGCCATTTACTCATTCACATGGATATTCTACTAATCGAATAATCACATGCAAAATCACTAACCACTTTCATAATGTTGGAATGCATAATGCCAGACTATCATAACCACATAGCCAAGGCCTCGTGCCAAGACTACAAATAAGATTTTGTCAAGGCCTTGTGCCAAGACACTAGTTTGTCTCATGAGACCTACCGATGCATCGAGGAGCTATAGCGGGCTCCACCCGTCACATATTAAGTCCAATGCATTCCCATATGAAAAGGTTTAAACATAACACAAACATTCGTAATAAACTAGCATACGAAATGTCAATAATTTCACCATAAACTATGAATGGTATAAAATAGCACATCCACAGTCAAACATATCACAAAAACCTTCAATACAATATAGAAGTTTTGTATTATAATAAATCAACTTCAAATAATCGTAAAATCCATCAAAGGATGTTGACATAGATGAAATCAAAACACTTTTTAGAGAAATATCTCTTTCTATTTTTGAAATCATTTAAGAGCCATATAAAACAAAACATTTTCTTGAAAATATTCTTATAATCTTGTAAGGAAAGCTTTGAAGATTTTATAACGGCGGAAAATAACCGCACCCGCCGTATAAGTTAAAAAAACATTCTTACCTCAATTCTGTCGAAAAGGTTAAAAAGGACCTTGTTTTGAAAACGATGGAAAGATTCCTCTTATAAAAATTCAAAAAGGGTATAAATGAATTTAACCCATATTCTTGTAAATAATAAAAATGTTTTGAAATACATTTTGAAGAAACATGGATGTGGATGATAACGAGGTCCCAGTAGATAATTATGTATAAACAACCTTGGATAATGAAGAGGTTGTGAAGTAAACACTTACCTTGTACTTTTCCTTGGTTGGGGTAGGTTAAACTCCTGTATAATGGTGAAATAATTGTTATTAAATTATACGAGAATCATATACATTCATATGATATCATATATGATCTTTTAACATTGCTTTGTTAACAATATCTTAGATTTATCGTTGTTTCGGGTGTTAACTTACTCGTTTTCTTATATGTTTTGTTACGTAAGCCATGTTTTTCATGGATAGGTTCTATCTTATTCATATCCAGAATGATATCATGTCCTTTAAACATTATTTTTAAATTATCAAATGATAATTATACTTGAATGGATACGACGGAGAATGAATCTCATCGCGTTCGTGGAGACGGTAGTCCGTACGTACGCACAAGCGACAATATCATTATTTTGATATTAAAATAATATATAATTGGATAGTATATCATATATACAGAATCATTATCATGTTATATTTATTATTTACATGAATTTCATATCATTATTATACCCATCTAAATAATAATATATTGAATAACAATTACACCACGACGTGGAGACGGTAAGCCGTACGTACGCACGTATGGTGACATGTCATTCAAATGATGGGTAGAATACTGAATATGGTTGTTCCATATTTATAATAACATCACAGTATATAGAAGATACTGGATTTATAATTTTAGAATTTAAATAATAGACAAAGAGGGAGTGGAAGAAGAAAGAAACATGAAAGAGGGTGATGAAAATGTTACCTCTTCTTCGAGTTCTTCCTTTTGATTTGATAAAAAGGACTCCTTAGGATGGCTTTCTGACTAAAGTAAAGCTTCTAGGATGAAGGGAGAAATGTTTGGAGAGTATTTGGGCAGAGTTTGTCCGAACCAAAAGGCTTGAAAGTGTGAATAAGGTGATAGAGGTGGGGGCCTTTTATAAGAGGAGAGGAGGGGCTCTTTTGGAAAGATTGAAATGTTACATTATTATACCATGATTTTAGGATTCTAAAGGTCCCACACTTATATAATTCGTGGATAAGGTGATAAGGGTTAGAAATATCTTCATCCAATAGGCTTTGGACAAGTGTAAGCCTTGGATTTTGCATTATCTTCTCATTTTATTTAAATCGTTAAATAATGAGGTCATCGCCGCATCATAATGATGTCATAAATAATTTAATTTATTTAATGTCTAAAAAATATAAAAAAACTACTATGATGTAGGAAATCGTTTTATCTTTCTAATGAATATTTATAATCAAAATTTGGACTTGTGTAACCCCACTAAAAAACTGTTTTAGTAAGACAACTCATGTTTGTGTCAATTTACTTTTAACATTAAATAAATATATATTAATGTCATTTTCCAACTAAAGTGGCTCCATGGGGTCCCCAAGTTGACCCATGGGTTGTCTTGGTCGGCCATGACTCATCCAATAGGAGTAGTACAAGTGTCATGCTCATCTCATATTATTAAAACATTATTTGTATCTTAAACTACACTAATTACCTCTAATCGCGATTAAGAACTTAAAAGTTACTATTCACCAAAAATTTATTTTAATCTCATTGAACCACATTTTACTTCTTAATGACAACCATGTATGTTGGATTTTTGAAAATCAAATCACAGAAGTGGTAATATTTCATTTAAATGGAAAATCAGTTATTTAACTACCACTTAGTGGTTTCACTATTCATCAAAAATTGAAGTTTTTCAGAACAAAGCCAAAATTTCACCCTAAGCTATAATTGATATTCCGAATTCAAAAATGATGTCTATTTTACAAAATTCTAAACATATAAGTTGCATTAATTAATTTTATAATTAATTCCCGCTGTTACAAAAAATGGCGTGTTTCTAAGAAACAATTTATATCAAAAGATTGGCATTTGTTTATGTCCGATTTCAATGTTAAATTAATTATAGTGACCAACATTGGATAAAATGGTAAAAATATATTCTAATTATACTTTAAAACCACTAAATAGTATAATTTTTCACTATAAATTATTTTTATTTAAAAAGTTGTTTTTAAGTATTTTTCACTATTCATAAAAAATTCGAAGTTCTCAGAAAAATACCAAAAATTCAACATAGGCTAATTTCGATATTCCGAATCCAAAGATGAAGTCTATTTTGATAAATAAAATTTATAAAATTTCAAAAATTAGGTATTACTATTCACAACGGCTAGTTTAATTAGTTGTGGTGTGTGTTAGAGCTCGAGGTTGCGTACAACACACGCTATTGCATTATTCGAAGGGAAACGTACCATGGAAGCTTGGGGTGTTACATTCTCCCCTCCTTCAAATAATTGCGTCCTCGCAATTTCTAGGGTATAAAAAGACTCGGGTGGTTCTTCATCATAAGTTCCTCAGGTTCCCACGTTGCCTCTTCCATTTTATGATTTCTCCACAAAACCTTTACCAGACGAGTCGTCCGGTTTCTCAGCACCTGCTCCCTCACATCAAGAATCCTGACGGGCTCTTCACAATAGGAAAGATCGGGTTCCAGTTCTAATTCCTCATAGGTGAGTACATGCGTTGGGTTAGGCATGTATTTCCTCAACAGAGATACGTGGAAAACATCTTGAACTTTGGAGAGATTTGGCGGCATCGCCAAACGATAAGCTACGGCCCCAATACGATCTAGAATTTCGAAAGGTCCGATGTACCTGGGACTCAACTTACCCTTCTTACCAAAACGTATAACTCCCTTCCATGGAGATACCTTTAGGAAAACATGATCACCCACCTGAAATTCCAAAACCTTTCTTCTGTTATCGGCATAGCTCTTCTGCCTACTTTGAGCTGATTTGATGTGATTTTGGATTACCTTCACCTTTTCCATTGTTTCTTCCACCAGTTCTGGTCCCACAAGTTTTCTTTCACCAACGTCATCCCAACAGGTTGGTGTACGACATCTCTTTCCGTATAACGCTTCATAAGGTGCCATCTGAATGCTTGAATGGAAGCTATTGTTATAGGAAAATTCTACCAGTGGTAAGTATTGATCCCACATACCCTGAAAGTCAAGAGAGCATGATCTCAACATGTCTTCTAAGGTTTGAATAGTTCGTTCTGATTGTCCATCTGTTTGAGGGTGATAGGCAGTGCTCAAACAAAGTTCAGTATCCAAGTCTTTTTGAAGACTTTTCCAGAATCTTGAAGTAAAACGAGGATCACGATCAGAAACAATCGATAGGGGTACTTCATGAAGTCTTACAACTTCATTAATATATAATATTGCTAGACGTTCAAGTGGTAGATCCTCCCGTATAGCCAGAAAATGTGCTGACTTAGTAAGACGATCAACAATGACCCATATTGCATCATTCCTTCTAGGAGTCTTTGGTAGTCCCATGACAAAGTCCATCGTAATATTATCCCATTTCCACTCAGGTATGGGAAGAGGTTGCAATACTCCACCAGGATGTTGCCTTCCAGCTTTCACTTGTTGACAAACCATACACCTCGACACAAAATCAGCAATCTCCCTCTTCATATTGTCCCACCAAAAATGTTCCTTCAAATCTCTATACATTTTGGTGCTCCTAGGGTGTATAGAGAAATTGGAACTATGAGCATCATCCAGCAATTCCCTTTTTAGATCAGTTATATCGGGAACACAAAGTCTCTTCCTGAATTTCAAAATTCCATCCTTATACACAAAGTCCCTCAATCTTCCATCATTCAAATCTTTAATCTTCTTCTGAAATTCTTCATCATTGGTCTGAGAACTCTTAATCCTTTCTAGTAATGATGGTTTGGCAACCATTTGAAAAAGCATTGATGTTTCACCTTCCCTAGTTATTCCCATGTCCATCTTCACTAGATCCAAGAAAATTGGATCCCTTTCAATTCTCATCACATTCAAAACTCCATGGTCTTTTCTACTCAAAGCATCTGCCACCTTGTTTGCCTTCCCCGGGTGGTAATGTATCTTGCAATCATAATCCTTGAGTAGTTCAAGCCATCGCCTTTGCCTCATGTTGAGTTCTTTTTGTGTGAAAATATACTTCAAACTCTTGTGATCAGTATAAATCTCACATTTTTCACCCTAGAGGTAATGTCTCCATATCTTTAAAGCAAAGATCACAGCTGCTAACTCAAGATCATGAGTAGGATAGTTTTGCTCATGAATTTTTAGCTGTTGTGATGCATAGGCAATGACCTTATCATTCTGCATAAGGACACAACCAAGTCCTTTCTTCGATGCATCACTATAAATAACAAACCCATCATTCCCCGATGGTAGAGTCAATACAGGGGCATTGACTAATCTTCTCTTTAGTTCTTCAAAACATTCTTCACACTCTTTTGTCCAGACAAATTTAATCCCTTTACGTGTGAGCTTTGTCAATGGGTTAGCCAATCTGGCAAAATTCTGGACGAAACGTCGATAATAACCTGCTAAACCAATAAAACTGCGTACCTCAGTTATACTTGTCGGTGGTGGCCATTCTTGGATTGCCTTGGTTTTAGAAGGATCAACGGAAATTCCATCCTTAGAGACAATATGGCCAAGAAAAGAAATCTCATGAAGCCAGAATTCACACTTGCTAAATTTCCCATATAATTCATGTCTTCTAAGAGTCTTCAGGATAATGCGTAAGTGATTTTCATGATCTTCGTGGATTTTGGAGTATACCAAGATATCATCAATAAATACCACTACAAAGTCATCAAGATATTCCTTGAAAACTCTATTCACCAGATCCATGAAAACAGAGGGTGCATTAGTCAATCCAAAAGGCATTACTGTAAACTCGTAATGCCCGTACCTTGTTCGAAATGCTGTCTTTGGAACGTCTTCCTTCTTCACACACAACTGATGGTATCCAGACCGAAGTTCAATCTTTGAAAAGTTTTGAGCTCCATGCAGTTGGTCAAACAAATCATCAATGCGAGGTAGGGGATACTTGTTCTTTATTGTTATAGCATTGATCTCCCTATAGTCAATGCACAACCTCATAGATCCATCTTTCTTCTTAACAAAAAGAACAGGGGCTCCCCAAGGAGAAACACTAGGGCGAATAAATCCCTTATTACTCAATTCCTCTAGTTGTTTCTTTAGTTCAACTAATTCCACAGTGGCCATTCTATAAGGGGTCTTCGATATGGGCCTTGATCCAGGAATTAAATCAATGTAAAACTCAACTTCTCGTTCTGGAGGATGTCCAGGTAAATATTCCGGAAACACATCAACATATTCTCTCACAATAGGTACATACTCTATTTGAATCTTCCTTTCCTCACCCTCAGTAATTTCCTTCTCTTCCTCCCCAATAATTGAATTTAGTTGAGCTACTGGGGGTGGATCTAGATAAGAATTATGTGGCGACGATTCGGCTCTAAAGATAAGGTGTTCCTTATCATCATTATCAAGAATCGTAACCTCTTTCCTCTTACAATAAATTTTTGCATCATGGTCCGAAAGCCAATCCATACCGAGGATTATATCAAATTCAATCATGGGTATGACGATGAGATCAGCAGGTAAAGAACATTTAGGTGCTCTAATGGGAACTAATCGACAAAACTTTGTTGCGATAATACTTCCCTTAGGGGTTTTGACCGAAAACTCCCTTGTTAAATCAAATTGGAAATATCTAATTTTCTTAGCAAACTGGGAAGATATGAAACAATGCGATGATCCAGAATCAAATAATGCATTTTCTAATCTTGAGGAAACCATTAAATTACCTGCCACCACGTCTTTCGGAGCTTCTACCTCAGCAGTAGTGATAACATAAGCCTGGCCTTGATCCCTTGGCCTTTTCTGAGGTAAGTTCTCCTGACGCTTAGGACATTCATTTGCATAATGCCCCATCTCCCTACAATTGTAGCACCGAACGTTGGTAGCTTCCTTCTTCCCCTTGCAATCATGAGCTTGGTGGCCTTTTTCACCACACTTGTAACAGACTCCCATTCCCTTCAAGCAAGTACCAGGATGTTTCTTCCCGTATTTACCACAAGATGGATATTCAACCTTTCCCTTCTTCCCTTTATTTCCATTCCCAGATTGATCAGCAGGTCTCTTCTTCTCTTTCTTCGCTTTAAAGTCATAAGACTTAGAGAATTCCTTTTCCGTCTTGATAGCGCACGAGACAATACCTTCGTATGAAGAGAAGGTTTGTGATACTAAAGCTCGACGGAGAAATGGTTTCAACCCATCAAAGAAACGATCAGTCTTACTTCTTGGGTTACGTATGTAATCTGCAGCATACCTTGATAACCTTGTAAATTTAGCCTCATACTTTGCGACATTCTCATCCTCCTTCTGCCTCAGACTCAGAAATTGCCTTTCCATATCCGCTCAATGGTCTCGAGGAAAGTATTTTTCTAAGAACAACTCTTTGAACTCCTGCCATTCCATGTTTGTTAATTCATCATCTTCCTTTGTGTTTTGAATTAGTGACCACCATTGATCGGCATCTCCAGTGAGGCGGTAAACTGCCATGACAACCTTCTCCCTTTCACTACTCCCCAAGGCATGGAATATTTTCTCTAAGGAATTTATCCATTGCTCAGCTACTATAGGATTTGTACTCCCATTGAAGGTTGGTGGTTGTTGCCTCATGAAACGTTCTAGCATTGATCCTCCACGTTGCGGATCAGGGTGCTCCATACGAGTAAGGTTATTATTCATAGCCTGAGTGAGTTGTCCCAGTATAGTAATAAGTTGATCGGCACCAGTTGCATCACCAGCCCCACTATAATTATCTTGAGCAGGAGGGCAATCCCTACATGGAGTGCGTGCATTGATACGGTTTCCATTTCTTCCACTAGGCGCCATTTCTAAACAATGGCATAAACTAGATCAGTTTATGAATCAAAATAAATAATCCTATACTTATAAAACACTTAACATAAATTGAACTATTTATGGATATAATCCATAATCATAAAAATGTTTTCTTTGAGGAAGTACATACTCATAAACCCTTCATAATGATTTGTAGAGAAAATGAGAGTTATCCTAAGCATATCCCCCGGGAGTGTCGTAACCAAGAGTGCAGCAAGGCCCGTTGTCGTGCACCAGTTCCCGTTCGAGTCTAGCTCAAAGCGGTGTTTTTGGGTTTTACCCCTAGGAACATCTGTGCTAGAGCCGCCTCTACCTTCTCGTATCCAGACAGGGATGCATTGCTCGGAAAACTCACAAAATCTCTACAATACCAAAATTCTAGGAAGTTCTTCTATACTAATCCTCAAAGTTCATCTTAGGTCTATGTGCACTAATCAGATTTTATCTAAATCTAGCTTCCAAGGTTTGTACTAAACTTCCTCTGATACCAACTGTAACGCCCCAACCCCAGCTACCTAGAGCCGGTGCATTACTTCGTAACATTGGCATGATCACAAAAGATCAAGTCTCGAAAGACCGATTAGTTTAGTAGCCTTGGAAATACTATATACATTCATAAGTTTTACATTACATCATAAAATGAAAAACTACTACAACAACATAATGTCTCCACAGCCCACACTATTATCCCCTCATAATATCCCTGCAGGTCATTCATAATTTACTTCTTCACTTCCTGGGAAAAAAATAAAACATAAAAAAGGGGTGAGCTCAAATGCCCAGTAAGGATAACAATATAGCGGAAACTTTCATAAATAAAAATAAACATTTAAGGCAATGTATAACTAAAACAAAAGCCTTTTAAACTTGAATATCAACATAATATGGCAAAAGTAAAATGAAATAATGCCATTTACTCATTCACATGGATATTCTACTAATCGAATAATCACATGCAAAATCACTAACCACTTTCATAATGTTGGAATGCATAATGCCAGACTATCATAACCACATAGCCAATGCCTCGGCCATGACTCATCCAATATGAGTAGGACAAGTTTCATGCTCATCTCATATTATTAAAACATTATTTGTACCTTAAACTACACTAATTACCTCTAATCGCGATTAAGAACTTAAAAGTTACTATTCACCAAAAATTTATTTTAATCTCATTGAACCACATTTTACTTCTTAATGACAACCATGTATGTCGGATTTTTGAAAATCAAATCACAGAAGTGGTAATATTTCATTTAAATGGAAAATCAGTTATTTAACTACCACTTAGTGGTTTCACTATTCATCAAAAATTGAATTTTTTCAGAACAAAGCCAAAATTTCACCCTAAGCTATAATTGATATTCCGAATTCAAAAATGATGTCTATTTTACAAAATTCCAAACATATAAGTTGCATTAATTAATTTTATAATTAATTCCCGCTGTTACAAAAAATGGCGTGTTTCTAAGAAACAATTTATATCAAAAGATTGGCATTTGTTTATGTCCAATTTCAATGTTAAATTAATTCTAATGACCACCATTGGATAAAATGGTAAAAATATATTCTAATTATACTTTAAAACCACTAAATAGTATAATTTTTCACTATAAATTATTTTGATTTAAAAAGTTGTTTTTAAGTATTTTTCACTATTCATAAAAAATTCGAAGTTCTCAGAAAAATACCAAAAATTCAACATAGGCTAATTTCGATATTCCGAATCCAAAGATGAAGTATATTTTGATAAATAAAATTTATAAAATTTCAAAAAGTAGGTATTACTATTCACAACGGTTAGTTTAATTAGTTGTGGTGTGTGTTAGAGCTCGAGGTTGCGTACAACACACGCTATTGCATTATTCGAAGGGAAACATACCATGGAAGCTTGGGGTGTTACACATAAAATTTTCACAAGGGTATGATAATGAAAGATTAAAATTTGAAAATACATACCCAATATATCATAGATCATAATCTTGAATCATGTAATAAATCTTGTTAGTTCATAAGATATGAATCATAAAGGAATAAAAGAACATGAGCTATGTGAGAATAACATTAGTATAAAACATAAGTTTTTTACATACACATAACCGTATAAATAATTTCCTTAGTCAAGGATCACTACTAAGACTATCATAGTGGATTGGGTTTACTCTCTATTTCATCATATCCTTAGTTAGGATTCACTCCCAAGACTATCATAGTGGATAAATTCCCTTAATAAATTGGTTTCACTACCCATTCCATTCTCTATTATATCATGAGATATCAATATTTACCCAATTTATTGGAGGGATATATAATTTCAGCCCCACCTATCACATAATCATAATCCATTCATATGTGTTCCACAATATCATAAACCATTCATCATATATCATAACCCATGGAAAGCAAATGAGTTAAATAAGCATTACAACATTTCAACATAGTATAACTTGTGGAAAATAAGAAGGGTTCATAAATATCTCATAATAATAATAATTATAAACCATCCAAAGAAAGAATAAGGATGAGATCATTGGATAATATCCCAATTAAGTCATAAGTAACATCAAAGTATGTTATCATAACTATTTTTTTAAATATCTGTAGAATATTTGTTGAGAAAAATACACTTTTCACGTTAAAGTAAATTATTTAAAATATAGAAATTTACCAAATATTAAGGAAAATATTTTCATTGAAAATAATCATAGAAACTTATAAAGGAAGCTTCAAATCATGTATCGGTCACAATGACGGTAAATTTCGTTCATGTCATGTATATTAAAATAAATATTTATTTTACATTTTTAGTAAAAAGTCCAAAGTACCTCATTCAGAAAATTACAAGAAGATTCATTTTAAACCATTTTTTGAAAAATTAAATAATTGGTAAGATGACTTTAAAAATCATAGAATAATATAAAAAACAATATTGAAAACATTTTTAGAAAACATGGATATGTAAGAAAATTTATTTTTTATTAAAGGGAGAAATAAACTTAGTTTCCCTTAAAAACATTTTTTCAATATCTTAAGTTCTTAAAGAGAGGAAAATGAAAAGCAAACATGTAATATATAGAAATAAGTATAGGAGAAGAAAATTTATGGGATTATTAATAGATAGGACATAAAATTTCATATTTGAAACTTAATTATAAATAAGCTTGATAAAAAATGATATTGTAAAATAAATTACTTATACACAAGAGCCTCAGCCCAGTTGTTGAGGACTCGGAAAGTGTATAGAAGAGACCTAAGATAAAATCAAGGTAGAGACATATTTTCTGAGTATTTTAGTTTTATTTTAGTAGGTATTATTGCATGCACTATAATAGGTACTGTTCAGTACTGTAATAGCTAGAACTATTCATCCGTTTGAGATTTCGAGCCACCAGTTTGGTCCTCGGGTCCTTCAGGGCCTTCGGGCCACCGAAGAAATTCAGGTTAGTGAGTTTTATGGGCCACCTCAAGGCCTTCAGGCCACCTTAAAGAATTTAGGCCACTTCAAGGCCTTCAGGAAACATGAATGTTGTTCTTAAATGGACCATATAGACTCTACAAGAAATAGGATCCTGATGAGGATTCAGAGTAGAAACATTCACTATAGCGGAGCTAACAGATTTGGAAGAATGATAGATAATGTTAATTTTCATTGGGACCAGCCTGTGCTTGCACAAGAAGCCTAGCCAAATAGCCATGTGAAGGTGGAGAGCTAACATCATGATCTAGATGCTGGGGAGGAATAGTTTTAAGTAGTTATAGTCTAGATGAATTCCTCTAAGTAATTCAGGTCATGTAATGTTGAAAAGCCTACAAGTCGTGTAATGGTTATTCTTAAACCCTTAAAGGAGGGATTATCATAAATGAATAAAAAAATTCCTTCGGGCCATTCGGGTGAAAATAAATCACTTACCTCAAGTTTGACTTGCTTCAAAAAAACTATATCCTCATATATAATAAATTTAAATTTATTATAATTATATACCAAAGATTTTAAATACTTATAATTTCATATATAATCCACTCATAACATTTCAACATCCATTTGTTAATAATTTCTTATTAAAATCATTGTTTCAGGGTGTTAAGTGTTTCCTTTTTCATGAGAATTTTGATTCGGAAGTTTCGGTCCTTGTACTTTGATCAGGGTTCCATCATATATAGAATGTTAACCATGATATAAATCTCATATATATTCATTATATATATATATATATATATATTTAGATTCATACATAAATTGTAGATATATAAAAATGAATTACATTGTTCATGGAGATGACAGATCCTATGTACGTATAAATGTTGTCTTCACTTTTCGATGGATTTAATGAAAGAAAGATAAATACAAATTCACCATTTAAAAATAATCATTATATCATATATATGATATATATTAATTAAATATATCATGTTTACCATCCATGTAAATTGTAAATGAAAATTGAATCACATCGCTTTGTGGAGATGGTAGTCCACACGTACGCATGAGCACCGTTGTCATTTTCCAACTGATTGGAAGGTAAAAAGGTAGATATTATATTATAATTAAAAATAATAATTATTTCATAAATATAATATATAAAATTTAAACCCTATAATGATAACCATCCATAAAAAATGGTGATGGGAAATGAATTGTATTACTACGTGGAGGTAATGGTCCACATGTACGCATGAGGGATGCTTTCACTTCCCATTTGTTGGAAATGAGGGTGAATAAAGGTAGTTCCATAATCATAATAAAATTTTAGTATATTTATGATACTTAAGTTATTATTTTATTATTAATACCATTTATTTTTAGAATCTATAATTAGAAATAAATTAAAAGAGGTCAGGTATGATGATTACCTCTTCTTCATTAGGCCTCCTCTAGATCCATTCTTAAGGACCCTTGGAATGGTATTTTAAGGAGAAAAACACCTATAATTTGTGTATATGGAATTTTATGAGACAATTGGGTATGTATTGTTCAATATATATTGCTTAAAGTTGTGTAATGAAGAGAAAGGAGGGGTTTCCTTTCATAAGTGGGGGAAATGACACACTTGGAATTTCTTAATAGATTAAAATATAATAATTCCATAATCAAGAAGAATGATTACAAATGGAAATTGATTAAAATTTGGGATAATTTTATGTTGAAATATGTTCCAAAAATATTATTTGAAAATTTTTAATTAGAAAACTTATTATCATCTCTTAGTTTAACCCCCCCCTAGTAAACCTGTTTTAACCTTAACCGCGGTGATAAATTTTTGTTATTTTTATTATTCATTATGAAAAAAATAAATGAGACATAATTACCAAATTTTTAAATGATGATTAAAAATATGGAATCTATTTTATCAAATTCAATTCAAACTGGTGATAGAATTTAATTTAAAATTAAACCTCCAAAATACGATGAAAAACAGTTTTCCTAAAAAATGATTTCCTAAGTATAAAATACTTTTATACCAAAATCCAACCTAAATTTAATTAAAATGGTATAAATTTGATTATTAATAATATAAATGAACTAATTTTAGTTTTAATTACATTTTAATATGAAATGGATCTTTGTAAATTCTTTAAATGAAAATACAAATTTCAATAAAAATATGTATTTTTCACTATTCATCAAAAAATCAATCTTTTCAGAACATTATTAAAAAATAAGTCTAAGATAATTTTTACATGATTATTTTTAAAATTAATTTTCTATAATTAGAATAAATAAATTATATTATTTTCTTAAAAAATAAATAAAAACTATTTTTGAGGAAAAATCAATTTCTAAAGCATACAACGACTTTACTAAAAATTGAGTACTTATTTGTCAATATATTTGATTAATATAAAACCTTATACATTATTTTAAAAATGGGGTTATTTATATTTAATTCTCTAATTTAATTATTAGTTTATTACAATATACTATATTATGGTTCATTTATACTTAGAGTTGTGTGTATCAAAAGCTATCAAAAAAAATTAAATTTATTTGAAGGGAAATATATCATAAAATATGAGGGTGTTACAACCTCGACCTAAGAATCGCCCATATAGTCATGAGGCACCAAAATTAGAGCTTAAACCCATACCTACACACCTAAAATATTCATTTTTGGGCAAGAACTCACCACTGCCTATCAATATTACTTCTAAACTATATAAAAGTCAAGAGTTAAAGTTGTTGAATGTCTTGAAAAAGTTCAATATTTCCATAAGATATACCATATCTAACATTAAATGGATAATCTGTTCATTTTGTAAGCATAGGATCCTTATGGTGCCAAATCAAAAACTGAGAGTTATGGGCCCAAGAATATTAAATCCCAATATAAAAGTAGTTGTTAGAGAGGAAGTAATCAAGCTGCTAGATGATGGCATCATTTATCTTATCTCAAATAGCCATTGGGTTATTATTGTCAAATTAGTGATAAAGAAGTTAGCTTTCACAATTTTTACTAATGAAAAAATGAACAAATTCAGGTTAAAAAGGAAACTAAGTAGAGAGTCTCTATAAACTATAAGAAGCTAAATTCTTCCACTTGAAGGATCATTTTCCATGGAATTCCTAGATCAAATAATTTAAAGGTTGGATGAAAATTAATTTTTATGTTTTTGTGATGTCTATTCTAGGTAAAACTAGTTTTTTATAGCCTCATAGGATCATATGAAGACTACATTCACATGTCTATATGGGACATTTTCCTACCAATGAATGCCTTTTTGGATTGTGTGGTGCACTAGCCACCTTTCAAAGGTGTATGATGACTATATTTTCTAACATGATTAAGGGGTTCATTGAGGTGTTCATGGATGATTTATCAATTTTTGAGAGTACATTTGAGATCTATTTACAAAATATTGAATTGTTTTTATTGGGATTATTAGGGAAAATATTGTTCTTGACTGATAGAAATGTAAATTTATGGTTTCTATGGGGATTGTTCTAGGTCATAAGGTGTCTAGGAAGGGTATAGAGGTTTTAAATTCTAAGATACATGTTATTAAAAATATTTCCATCCTAAGAATGTCAAAGATATTGAAGCTTTCTAATCCATGTTTGTTTTTATTGTAGATTCATAAAATATTTTTCTAAAATCACTATGACTCTATGATCATTGTTGGAGAAAGATATACCCTTCATGTTTGATGAAAAGTATTTATAATTTATTAATTTTCATAAATATAAACTCAATTATTCACCCATCATCCAAGCCCCTAATTATAATTTTCTATTTGAAATCATGTGGATGATGGTGATGTAGCTGTTGGATCATTTTTAGGATAGGTAAATGACAAAAGGTTGTACATGGTGTACTATGATAGCAGGTTCCTAGATAATTCCCAAAGTAATTACACCACAAGAGAGGATGAGTTTTTGTCTATAGTGATTTCTCTAGATAAGTTTATCTAGTACATGATAGGGTCCAAAATCATAGTATTCATTGACCATTCTACCTTGAAATAATTTCTATCAAAAAAAGTGTTCAAACCTAGATTGATTATAAGAATACATTTGCTGCAATAATATGATTTAAGGATCAAGGATAAACATGGGCCTGAAAATTTAGTGATCAATCATTTTTCTAGGTTTTATAGTACTCAAACTGATGATCCTAGGGAGATTGATTATTCTTTTATAGATGGAAAATTTCTTAATGTGTCAGTAAAAAATATGATTGGTATGCAGATTTTTCTAATTTCTTATCCATTGGATTCATTACCAAAGAATTTATACAAAAAAGATCATTACTAATTTAAATTATTATTTTCAGGATAACCCTTTTTGATTTATAAAGTGCATTGATTTTATTCTTAATAGGTGTGTGCCTGAGGAAGAGATGTTTCTTGTTCTTGAGAGTTTTCACTCTTCACCATAGGGTGGACATCATGGTGGAGAGTGGACAACCCAAAAATTCCTGACAGATGGTTTCTATTGGTCTATATTGTCCAAGGATGTTAAGAGTCATGTAGTTGGTTGTGACAAATGTCAAAGGTTGAGTAATGTTGGTAAGAAGTAAGAGTTACCACAAAAAATGGATTCCAAAGGTTGAGATTTTTGATGTTTAGGTATTGGACTTTATGGGAGAATTTCCATCTTCTCATGGAAATGAGTACATCTTGGTCACTATGGATTATGTTTGCAAGTTGGTTAAAGCTATGGAAATTCCTAACAATTAATAAAATAGTGTTGTAAAATTCATTAAAAAAATATCTTTTCAATATTTGGAGTATCCAAATCTTTTATGAATGATAATAGAACTCACTTTAAGAATTATAAGCTCAAATATTTAATGGAAAAATATAGATGGCTTCAAAAAATTGGAACTACTTAACATCAAAAATCTTGTAAGGACAAGCTGAAATCTCAAACATAAATATTAAACAAATTTTAGAGATAATTGTGTTAATTCCAATAAAGGAAAGTCTTTGAAACTTGATGAGGCTTTGTGGGTCTATATAACTGATTTTAAAACTCCTATAGGAATGTATCCATATAGACTTCTTTTTGGGAAAGTATGTCATTTACCGATGGAGTTTCAACATCCTTTTCGGTAGTTGAGACCCCATATTTTGATTTTAAATCTATTGTTTAGAGAATATTTCTGGAACATAGTGAATTATATGAGATTATAAGAGATTCATATGAAAATTCTATAATTTATAAGGAAAGAGACATGGTTTTTCATGACCCTATTATCCAAAATAGAGATTTTAGAATTGGTAAAATATTGTTTTTGTTTAATTATTGACTAAGAATTTTTATTGGAAAGCTTAAATAAAAGTGGTTTGGACTTTTAACCATTGTTAGAGTGTTAGTTAATGTATTTTTAGAGCTGGTAGGTGAAGAAAATAGACCTTTCTTTGTTAAGGTTCAAATGTTTAATAATTGTTTTAAAGGGAACTCAAAGGTCTTGGATGTCATTCTTGTGATAAAAGATTGATCATTCACTGAAGTCTAACCAGAGACTTAAAATCCAATGCTTCATGGGAGTCAACACATGGTCATTATTATGTGTTTTCTTTTGTTTTGGTTATGAATAAAATATTGTTATGATCTTCCTACAACCCCCTACTTTTCTTATTGAATTTAATTCTATTTATGTCACTACTCTTGTAAAATAATTATATTGTCCAAACATTTAAAGAGTAGGATTTCAAAAATATTGGTGCATGAGCTTGAATTTGGTAGCCAAGTTTTGTTTTCATTTAGACAAGAAGGGAGGTATTTTGGATGAACTTCACTTTCTAAGGGACTCCATGTCAGGAAAGTCATTAATTTAATTCAACACTTGTTTTATACCTTTCCATACTGAAATTTTCTTATAATTTACCTGTATAATGTTGGAAATTTTTTTGAGAGTTCCATTTACATACTGAAAATCTTGAGCAAAATTTGGATGGTTGTTGGTACCGTTGTACATTTTTTGTGCTAAAATCAGGAATGCATGCTTGTTTTTGTGCCTCTTTGAAAACCTTTTTGAATCGCTAAGGTTTGAGCATGCATACTTATGAAAATCCTGTTTGGGAACTGAGATGAATTGGTAGCTATCTAGAAATATTTCTTTTTATTCTAAATCGTTCTGATGTTTGATGATTGTGGGAAAAATGTTTTTGAATTTTCTTGTAAACACTTAAACATTATTTTTCACTACTGAATTGAAAATCTGGCTCAACTAACCTTTATTAAAATTGTTTTTTCCTACTTGAGATTTAACAATAGGGACAATGTATGGTTTTAAGTGTGAGAGAGAGATCTTAAATGTGCTAAGTTGTATTCATTATTGTACACATCAAAAAACCCTATTTTTTTATAAAAAAAGTGCATGTTTTTCAAGCTTCTATTTTCATTTACATTGGGTGAAAAGTTTTCTTATGTTTTATGGTTGTGATTCCACTTTGTGGAGGTTAATTTCTATTACTTCAAGGATTTAATTAACTATATCATTTTATTTATCTCTTGAAACAACTTTATTTTGGTAAATTTTGAGAGTATAACTTATAATTATTATTGACTTTGAACTGCTTGATTCGAATTAAAATCATAAGATACACATCCAAATTGGCTATTAAATGAAAATAAAAATCCCGACTAAACTTTTTATTTTTACTCTTTTATTGATGAATGAGTTAATTATTCTTTATTTTTAATTACTATTATCATCCATTCATTCGGTTGTGTCAATTTATTCTATGTTAATTATGTGTGTTCATTCACCTAAAGGTAAAGAGAATTTTAGAAGTTATACTTGGATGCAAATTTAAGTGGGCTTAATTCTTTTCAAATTTTCAATTTGAATCTTTTATAAAATAAAAAACCAACTATACACTTAAACCATTAATTTTTTTAAGAGGGAAATCAAACTTAATACTTTAGAGGGTTTGTGAGTTTTTTTTTGAAAATCTAATCTTTGGGGCATTTTAGTTATTCATTATTGAGACTAAATTTATTCCACTGAATTTGTATAATTGATTGATTAAAGATATTCAATGTGTCAAGTGTGGGAAATTTTATGTGCCCTTATTTTTTATGCATTTTTTCACATTATTCTAGTAAAATTTGGTTAAAATGGTGTTCAAAAAGTGCTTTAATTGATTAATAATTGACATTTTAAAATTTTGTGATGGAAACATAATTCACTGGATAATTGAAGAAAATTAAGTTAATTCGGTGCTAAAATTTTTAAAGGTTGTGTGCTTTAACTCCTATATATTTTGAGAACCAATAAGCAGGTATATTTTTATGAAATATTGTTTTAAATAATATTTTTTTGCGGCGTTTTCATGTTAGTGGCTTTGAAATTTTAATTTCTAATGTTCCATGTCTTAATTTTGAATACCTCTGATTGGAATGATTTTCGTTTTATCTTAATGAGTTAATTGAAATAGATTTTTAAAGTAACTCATATGATATATTTTTAATTTTCAAGTTCCATATTACAAATTTTTAAGTTTGGTTTCATGGAACTAATTTGGGATTTCATTTAAGTTTGTAATTTCTAAGGATTGTTGTCAGGTGTTTCATTTTAACTTTGAATTCATTCTAAATTGTCGCAGTGAGTTTACAATTTTTTTTATTGGCTCGACAAACTGTTTTTGTAAGATCTAGTTTGGTATGAGTGATATGGAGAGAAAAGAAATGATATTGAGTGGAGAAATATATTTATGATGTTTGATGAAGTAATGTTAAGAGGGGGGAAATGGAGAAAAATGATTTTCTCTTCTTCTATTGTTTTTAAATCATCTCAAAATTGGGATGATTTGGATGAAAATGATGGAGGGTTGTTCATATTTTCAAATTCCAATTTTGTCCCTATTTTGTACACGTATCATAAAATAATTTCTTTTATTTTCTTTTAAAAACATTCACCAAACAAGATGTAGAGAAATTCAAACATAAGAAGAAAAATCACAATCATTTCTTTTCTTTTATAGACTATCAAATTATTTCTTTACTAAGGTATTAATTCAAACATAAGAATAAAAATAAAAAAATATTTCTTTTCATTTCATTTATTTTTTAGACATTCAAAAATATGGAATCCATTTTATCAAATCAAATTCAAATCAATGATAGAATTTAATTTAAAATTAAATCTCCAAAATACGATGAAAAATGGTTTTTCTAAAAAATGATTTCCTAAGTATAAAAAACTTTTATACCAAAATCCAACCTAAATTTAATTAAAATGGTATAAATTTTATTATTAATAATATAAATGAACTAATTTTAGTTTTAATTACATTTTAATATGAAATAGATCTTTGTAAATTCTTTAAATGAAAAGACAAATTTTAATAAAAATATATATTTTTCACTGTTCATCAAAAAATCAATCTTTTCTAAAAATTCTCAAAAAATATCTCTAAGATAATTTTTACATGATTATTTTCAAATTAATTTTCTATAATTGGAATAAATTAATTATATTTTTTTCTTACAAAAATAAATAAAAATTATTTTTGAGGAAAAATGAATTTTTAAAGCATACAATGACTTTACTAAAAATTGAGTACATATTTGTCAATATATTTGATTAATATAAAACCTTATACATTATTTTAAAAATGTGGTTATTTTTATTTAATTCTCTAATTTAATTATTAGTTTATTACAATATACTATATTATGGTTCATTTATACTCAGAGTTGCATGTATCAAAAGCTATCAAAAAAATTAAATTTATTTGAAGGGAAATATATCATAAAATATGAGGGTGTTACAACCTCAACCTAAGAATCTCCCATATAGTCATGAGGAACCACAATTAGAGCTCAAACCCTTACCTACACACCTAAAATATTCATTTTTGGGCAAGAACTCATCACTTTCTATCAATATTACTTCTAAACTATATAAAAGTCAAGAGTTAAAGTTGTTGAATGTCTTGAAAAAGTTCAATATTTCTATAAGATAGACCATATGTAACATTAAATGGATAATCTGTTCATTTTTTAAGCATAGAATCCTTATGGAACCAAATCAAAAACTGAGATTTATGGGCCCAAGAATATTAAATCCCAATATAAAAGTAGTTGTTAGAGAGGAAGTAATCAAGCTGCTAGATGATGGCATCATTTATCTTATATCAAATAGCCCTTGGGTTATTATTTTCTATGTAGTGCTAAATAAGGGAGCTTTCACTATTTTTACTAAAGAAAATATGAACAAATTCAGGTTAAAAAGGAAACTAAGTGGATATTCTCTATAAACTATAAGAAGCTAAATTCTTCCACTTGAAGGATCATTTTCCATGGCATTCTTAGATCAAATAATTTAGAGGTTGCATGGAAATTAATTTTTATGTTTTTTTGTGATGGCTATTCTAGGTAAAACTAGACTTTTATAGACCCATAGGATCATATGAATACTACATTCACATTTCTATATGGGATATTTTTCTACCAATGAATGCCTTTTTGGATTGTGTGGTGCACTAGCCACCTTTCGAAGGTGTATGATGACTATATTTTCTAACATGATTGAGGGGTTCATTGAGGTGTTCATGGATGATTTATCAATTGTTGATATTATATTTGAGAGATATTTACAAAATATTGAATTGTTCTTATGGGGATTATTAGGGAAAATCTTGTTCTTGACTGATAGAAATGTCAATTTATGGTTTCTATAGGGATTTTTCTAGGTCATAAAGTGTCTAGGAAGGGTGTATAGGTTGGAAATGATAAGATACGTGTTATTAAAAAGAGTTCCATCCTAAGAATTCTAAATATATTATAAGCTTTCTAATCTATGTTTTTTTATTGGAGATTCATAAAAGATTTTTCTAAAATTACTATGAATCTATGACCACTGTTGGAGAAAGATATACCCTTCTTGTTTGATGAAAAGTATTTATAATTTATTAATTTTCATAAATATAAACTCAATTATTCACCCATCATCCAAGTCCCTAATTATAATTTTCTATTTGAAATCATGTGGATGATGGTGATGTAGTTGTTGGATCATTTTTAGGATAGGGAAATGATAAGAGGTTGTATGTGGTGTACTATGATAGCAGGTTCCTAGATAATACCCAAAGTAATTACACCACAAGTGAGGATGGGTTTTTATCTCTAGTGATTTCTCTAGATAAGTTTATCTAGTACTTGATAGGGTCCAAAGTCATAGTATTCATTGACCATTCTACCTAGAAATAATTTCTATCAAAAAAAGTGTCCAAACCTAGATTGATTATAAGAATACATTTGCTGCAATAATATGATTTAGAGATCAAGGATAAACATGGGCCTGAAAATTTAGTGATCAATCATTTTTCTAGGTTTTATAGTACTCAAACTGATGATCCTAGGGAGATTGATTCTTCTTTTATGGATGAAAAATTTCTTGATTTTTCAGTAAAAAATATTATTGGTATTCAGATTTTGCTAAATTCTTAACCATTGGAGTCATTCCCAAAGAATTTATACAAAACCAAAAAAAATCGTTAATAATTTAAATTATTATTTCTGGGATGACCCTTTTTGATTTATGAAGTGCATTGATTGTATTCTTAAGAGGTGTGTTCCTGAGGAAGAGATGTTTCTTTCTCTTGAGAGTTTTCACTCTTCACCATATGATGGACATCATGGTGGAGAGTGGACAACCCAAAAAGTCCTGACAGATGGTTTCTATTGGTCTATATTGTCCAAGGATGTTAAGCGTCATGTAGTTGGTTGTGAATAATGTCAAAGGTTGGGTAATGTTGGTAATAAGTAAGAGTTACCACAAAAAAAGGATTCCAAAGGTTGAGATTTTTGATGTTTAGGTCTTGGACTTTATGGGAGCATTTCCATCTTCTCATAGAAATGAGTACATCTTGGTCACTCTGTATTATGTTTGCAAGTGGGTTAAAGCTATGGAAATTCCTAACAATTAATAAAATAGTGTTGTAAAATTCATTAAAAAATATATTTTCAATATTTGGAGTGTCCAAATCTTTTATGAATGATAATGGAACTCACTTTAAGAATTATAAGCTCAAGTATTTGATGGAAAAATATAGATAGCGTCAAAAAATTGGAACTTTAACATCCAAAATCTTATACGGACAAGCTGAAATCTCAAACATAAAGATTAAACAAATTTTAGAGATAATCGTGCTAATTCCAAGAAAGACAAGTCTTTGAAACTTGATGAGGCTTTGTGGGTCTATATAACTTCTTTTAAAACTCCTATAGGAATGTCTCCATATAGACTTCTTTTTGGGAAAGTATGTCATTTACCGATGGAGATTAAACATCCTTTTCGGTAGTTGAGACCCCATATTTTGATTTTAAATCTATTGGTTAGAGAATATTGTTGGAACATAGTGAATTAGATGAGATTATAAGAGATTCATGTGAAAATGCTATAATTTATAAGGAAAGAGACATGGTTTTTCATGACTCTATTATCCAAAATATGGATATTAAAATTGGTAAAATATTGTTTTCGTTTAATTATTGACTAATCCTTTTTCTTGTAAATATTAAATAAAAGTGGTTTGGACTTTTAACCATTCATAGAGTGTTAGTTAATGAATTTTTAGAGCTAGTAAGTGAAGAAAATAGACCTTTCTTTGTTAAGGGACAAATGTTTAATAATTATTTTAAAGAGAACTCAAAGGTTTTGGATGTCATTCTTGTGATAAAAGACTGATCATTCACTAAATTATAATTAGAGACTTAAAATCCAATGCTTCATGAGAGTCAACCCATAGTCATTATTGTGTGTTTTCTTTTGTTTTTGTAATGAATAAAATATTGTTATGATCTTCCTGCAACCCCCTACTTTGCTTATTGGGTTTAATTCTATTTCTGTCTCTGCTCTAGTAAAAGAATTCTATTGTCCAAACATTTGAAGAGTAAGATTTCAAAAATATTGGTGCATGAGCTTGAATTGGGTAGCAAAGTTTTGTTTTCATCTGGACAAGAAGGGAGGTATTTTGGATGAACTTCACTTTCTAAGGGAATCCATGTCAGGGAAGTCATTAATTTAATTCAACACTTGTTTTATACATTTTCATACTGAAATTTTCATATCATTTTCTTGTATAATGTTCGAAATTTGTTTGAGATTTCCACTTACATACTGAAAATCTTGAGCAAAATTTGGATGGTTGCTGCAACCATTATACATTTTTTGTGCTAAAATCAGGACCGCATGCTTGTTTTTGTGCCTCTTTGAAAACCTTTTTGAATCGCTAAGGTTTGAGCATGTATACTTATGAAAATCCTGTTTGGGAACTGAGTTGAATTGGTAGCTATCTAGAAATATTTCTTTTCATTCTAAATCTATCTAATGTTTGATGATTGTGGGAAAAATGTTTTTGAATTTTCTTGTAAACACTTAAACATTATTTTTCACTACTGAATTGAAAATATGGCTCAGCTAACCTTTATTAAAATTGTTTTTTACAACTTGAGATTTAACAATAGGGACAATGTTTGGTTTTAAGTGTGAGAGAGAGATCTTAAATGTGCTAAGTTGTATTCATTGTTGTACACATAAAAACCCTATTTTTTTAAAAAAGTGGTTGTTTTTCAAGCTTCTATTTTCATTTACATTGAGTGAAAAGTTTTCTTATGTTTGATGGTTGTGATGCCACTTTGTGGAGGTTAATTTCTATTACTTCATGGATTTAATTAACTACATCATTTTATTGCTCTCTTGAAACAACTTTATTTTGGTAAATTTTGAGAGTACAACTTATAATTATTATTGACTTTGAACTGCTTGATTTGAATTAAACTCATAAGATATACATCCAAATTGGTTATGAAATGAAAATCCAAATCCTTACTAAACTTTTCATTTTTACTCTTTTATTGATGAATGAGTTAATTATTCTTTATTTTTAATTACTATTCTCATCCATTCATTCGGTTGTGTCTATTTATTCTATGTTAATTATGTGTGTTCGTTCACCTAAAGGTAAAGAGAAGTTTAGAAGTTATACTTGGATGAAAATTTAAGTGGGCTTAATTCTTTTCAAATTTTCAATTTCAATCTTTTTATAAAACAAAAAACCAACTATACACTTAAACCATTAATTTTTTTTAAGAGGGAAATCAAACTTACTACTTCAGAGGATTTGTGGGGGATTTTTTTTGATAATCAAATCTTTGGGCGTTTCAGTTCTTCATTATTGAGACTAAATTTGTTCCATTGAATTTGTATAATTGATTGATTAAAGACATTCAATGTCTCAAGTGTGGAGAATTTGATGTGCCCTTATTTTTAATGCATTTTTGCCACATTATTCTAGTGGAATTTGGTTAAAATGGTGTTCAAAAAGTGCTTTAATTCATTCATAATTGACATTTTAAAATTTTGTAATGGAAACATAATTCATTGGATAATTGAAGAAAATTAAGTTAATTTGGTGCTAAAATTTTTAAAGGTTGTGTGCTTTAACTCCTATATATTTTGAGAACCAATAATTCGGTAGATTTTTATTAAATATTGTTTTAAATAATATTTTTTGCGGTGTTTTCATGTTAGTGGCTTTGAAATTTTAATTTCTAATGTTCCATGTCTTAATTTTGAATATCTCTTATTGAAATGATTTTCATTTTATCTTAATGAGTTAATTGAAATAGATTTTTAAAGTAACTCATATGATAGATTTTTAATTTTCAAGTTCCATGTTACAAATTTTTAATTCTGGTTTCATGGAACTAATTTGGGATTTCATTTAAGTTTGGAATTTCTAAGGATTATTGTCGGTGTTTCATTTTAACTTTGAATTTATTCTAAATTGTCGCAGTGAGCTTACAATTTTTTTTTATTGGCTAGACAAACAGTTTTTGTAAGAGCTAGTTTGGTATGAGTGATATGGAGAGAAAAGAAATGATATTGAGTTGAGAAATAGATTTATGATGTTTGATGAAGTAATGTTAAGAGGGGGGAAATGGAGAAACATGAATTTCTCTCCAGCTAATGTTTTTAAATTTATCTCAAAATTGGGATGATTTGGATGAAAATGATGGAGGGTTGTTGATATTTTAAAATTCCAATTTTATCCTTATTTTTTACGTGTATCAAAAAATAATTTCTTTTATTTTTTTTTAAAACATTCACTGAACAAGATGTAGAGAAATTCAAACATAAGAAGAAAAATCACAATCATCTCTTTTCATTTCTTTTCTTTTATAGACTGCCAAATTATTTCTTTACTAAGGTATTGATTCAAACATAAGAATAAAAATCACAATTATTTATTTTGATTTCTTTTCTTTTATAGACTATCAAATTATTTCTTTTATTTTATTAAAATCCCATGTAATAGAATTTTCATTTGCCAGCTTCCCTCTAAGAGAATTACAAGTCTCACCACCGAGGCCCAGCCGTGAGGCCTTGCCATCGCCTGATTTTGTTGCAAGGCCGCAAAGATCAAAGCTGTGTATCCCGGAACCAAATCAAAGATTGAAGAGGAGAATCTGAGCCCGGATCTAGGGTTCGAAGTTGAGGTGATTGAAGGCCGATGTCGAGCCAGTCGATTCTCTTCGAACCATCTTCGATTGACGAAATTCATTCGAGCTTGAAGATGACGACGGACTGAATCGTAGTTCCCTAACTGCCTATTGAATCAAATTGAAAAAAAAAAAGGATCTCTGAGCTCGTCATGGCATCGGACGAGTGAGGCCGACCGAAAACTGCCATTACTGATCGAAGCAAAGTTTACTAATGATACCCAAGTCGTTTGAAGGCTAAAAATCGAGTCTGAATCTGAAAATTTGATACTACGTTCGAGCCAAGATGTTTTCTCTGGGATTGTTCACTGAAGCAGGTGTCAAGGCGGTAGGGCCTCTTGGTTCTCCAATGAGATGACCGTGAGTCTGTAAGAGGGTGCACACCAGGTGTTCGATGGAAGTCCTCAATGAAGGCCGAGCTTAAGGATGTGAGCTACTGCGCTTTCCAAAATGAAGCCTGGGTTTACTGGAATTTCGTGGGTTCTTTGAGTTCATGAAATTCACTGCTGAAGAGGGATACCGAGCTTTGAATGATATTTAAGGTGTAGACTAAGCCAGCTGAGCTGGTTCTAAGGGTGAAGTGCCTTCTCTGTCCATATTGAAGATTTGGGATGGATGGAATTTGGAGTTCGGATCACTGCTGCTAGTGCAAGCTGATGAGAGGAGGCTGTAAGCAGACAATCAGATTGTTGAGATTAATGCTGAGTTGGTATCATGTGTAGGTATTAATTAGTTATAAGGGAAAAAATCAATGTGACATGACTGTCTAAGAATAGGAGTTGAAAGTCAGCTTCTACTACTGTCTGGAAAAAAGTCTACGAAATTAAATGCATGGATATATATTCTAGAGAAGATACACATCCAGAGCGTAGCATCCCAAAATTTTCTTTCAGGTACGTTGCTTGGTTATTTTCGGTTTCAGAATTGTTGAAGGTGCTTGGTGGCTAAAAATTGGTGTTTATACTTTTTCCAGTACAAAACGGGCTGGACCACGCATTGGTCCAAGCTGTTTTGCACTTGGGTCTCACCTGTGTGAAACAGGCTGTGCCCAAACGGCTAGCACTGGTTGTGGTCCAAGGTGTGGTGTGGGCCGTGGCCACGCCCAAAACGGCTTGAACTTTTACACTAGGGAATGGTCGAAGGCACGGTGATGGGGGTTTCAAAAATTGATATGGCTGAATGGACACTTAAACTTCGGAGATGGTTACTCTTGCAAGTGAAATCTTAATGGAGGGTTTTAATGCATCTCTGAACTAATTTTTTTTAAAAGGTTGGGGCCGAAGCCTCATTTTTATTAATAAAGCAAAGCAAATACCTCTTTTAACTGGGTAGAGAGAGACTCATTACATAACCCGAGGGCCCAGTGGGCTTGTAGCCCATTACATAACCCGTAGGCCCAAATCTTTGGCCCAATTCTCATTATATGAATAGTAACTCGGTTGCTACAGTACCGCACAGTACCGCCGCCACTACAGTACCCGCCGATCAACAGTACCGCCGCTGCTACAGTACTACTACAGTACCTGCACCCAATGGGTTTTGAACCCCCATTTTTCATCTCTGAACTCATTTTCTCTCTATTAAAACAATCATTTCCTTTGGCCCGGATTTCAGATTGAATGTGTTCTTGAAAGGTCTTTTGAGCATTACATTTTTTGTAAAAGGTGATTCATTCCTTTTGGATCATATCTTATTCTTCCATGTTGGGAGATCAGGGAGATAAAGGTTGTGTTTCATTGATCGTTGTGCATTGACCTCCTCTTGCTGTCGTAGGATCCTTCTTTCTTATTGGTTGTGGATCTGCCACGACCCGTCTTCTTCAAGACGAGGGAAGAGATAACAAAGTGTCACGTCATTTTTTCCTCAAGATGAAAGAGAGATAATGACCCCCCCGAGTCCCGCTTTCAATAGGCCCCGGAGCGACGACTAGCACCAAAGGGTATGAAATCTCACGTAGTATGGAAGACATTGCCCTTCTTATAGAACAAGATCGAGAGATAAGATGATAAATCCCAAGCAACTCCAAATACTAAAAGTAAAAGTAAAGCAAAAAAAAAATCCATTCCCACATGCATGTTCAAAAGTAAAGTTGATACAAGGTACAACAAAACTTCGAAGTAAAGTACCAAAAGAAAAGAGACTAAGCGGCAACATCAACTAATCCTGACGCCCGGGCTAGTAAAGTCCAGCACGGTTCTCGAAGACTTCCTGGAAACCTGAAAACAATTTTATATACGTAGGGTGAGCATATGAGTATACTCAATAGGGAAACTAAAGCTACTCATGCACAAATGGGGGAACATACTAATGCCCATGTGAGAAAACAGTAGAACATCAAGCACCTATCAATGTGTACTAACAAGCCCGACCTCACCAAGGCACGTTCACTAAATAACGCAAGTAAAGCAAAGTAGTAGTATAAGCACATCGATATTTGGGTACTCCGCACCACTTTCTCACTGGTTAACTGCTCATTCCTAATGGTTAACGTCTTGACGCTACCACTCTTCCCATACGCAATCTCACTGCCACAATCTGTCTGCACACACCTGAGCCTCAAACCACACACAATCCCGCCCGTAGACACTTGGGCCACAACAACCACACCTCTCGCCCGAAGACACTTGTGCCTCATCCCGAAGACACTTGAGAAAGCAATCCTGGCCCGCAAATACCTAGGCCTCTCATCCACAACAAACCTGTCCAAAGGATTTGAGACTATGGTAAGCCTCAAGCCATTACAGACTGCCCGGATTCGCTCGAGTGGTAAGAATCGGAAGATGGTTCGAGGAAGCATTACCACAAAACTGGGCAAGGCCAGCGCTAACTAAAAAGCGTTGATAAAGGGACGGCTCAAACACTATAAAAGCCCCCCCTGATTGGCAGGATTTTTTTTTATTTTTTTTTTATTTTTTTAAGTTTTTTTAGTTTTATCAGCACTAAAAAATAGCGCTGATAAAAGGGGTCTTTTATCAGCGCTAAAAAGAAAGCGTTGATAAATGACCCTTTTATCAGCGCTTCTTTTTAGCGTTGATAAAGGACCCCTCATTTATCTTCACCAGCATTAACAGCGCTTTTCTAGCACTGTTAAAGGCCATTTTTAACACTGATAAAAGACGTATTTGTAGTAGTGAAGAAAGCCAGTAATCAGCCATCCATCCTCCCACCGGGATGTTGGGAAATACACCATCTCCCATGAAATGGAGGTGTTCAACACTTAGTGCTCAACAATGGTGGAGTGTGAATATAAATCACAAGGAACTACAATTTGTACATATATATATATATATATATATAAGGAAAAACACTCAGCCCAACCTACGAGTCCCCACAACAAACAACCAACTCATAGAGAACCACATTTGCTGCTACCCCTATATCCACAACCACACAACAGCCACTGCCAAAACATAACCCAACCCCTTTTTTATTTAACCACTTGCCATTTATTAATTAAGGGATTCACTTTAATTTATTTCCAGCACTACCGGACAACTACCAACCACAACCGTATCAAAACAACAAACAAAACCAGATTTACAGTCCCATTACATGCTCCCGTTCAACCGCTACCAACTATCATTCTTCAAAGTTATATCGCACAATCCTAATATTTCCCCGATGCAGTCTCACTGCATATAAGTCCATAACCACCCCACAGTCCTACTGCCCAACGTCACTCTGTGGCCACAACACAAACAAAGGCAGTCCCACTGCCTACAAGTCCATCCATTCCACAATCAATCAGTCTCTCAAACTGGGATACCAACACACCACCTGTACCGCCCCACACACAAAGCCCATTATTACTACCATTTCAACCACAACCCCGCTACACAACGTCCCACACCCTTCTCATAGAACCAACTCCTCTATCCACCCCTGTACCCATAACCGTGCCCCCAACAACAACACCACACAACTCACACAAAACCCTACAGAACACAACACTCAGCCACACCTATCAACATGATGTATATATATTCAGATTTGATAACACTGTTCTTTAATCCACTTGATAAACATGGGTGATCATACAAGGGTTTTCATCCCGGGGCATCCGTTTCAATTAACCAAGTGTACGTGTTTAAGAAAATTCATGTTACGATCGATTATCAAACATCATAACAAAACAAACGGGACACCACCAGTGCGCAAGCAAAGGCCACCAACGACCATAAGGTATATAGCCACAAGAACCATAAAAGGATTAAAGATAACAAATAAAACAGACGATCAAACATCAAAGCACTCTCAGCCCGTTATTTCATTGACTGCGTCATCTTTTGATCATATCCCATTCTTATTTATTTTTTATTTTAAGAAAAGTATTCACCCGTTCTTCACAAGGAATCATTAGTACACCCACCTTGGATGATGCACAATTAAAGAGAGGCAGAAGAAATCCCCACTTGGATGATCAAATGATCGAAGTTCCTCCTTGCGCCAAGAATAGGGGATCACGCGAGCAGCAAGAAACTCCAAGAAAACTGAGTAGGAGGGGCTTTAACATAGGCGCACGACTCGTCTAGGGAGGATTTCTCTAGACACACCAAGGGGAACGAAAAACATACTACGAAAGGGAAGATCTCGACTTTGAAGAGTTAGATCCTATTTTAAAGGAAGAACAGTTTTAAAAGTCATTAACATGGGATCATGGTCAAGATTACGCGGTTTGAGTATCTCAAATCCCCCAGGATGTTAAGATATTAAAGATATACTCAATACCCTTCAAAACGCTCTTAAAAACACCCAATCAAGGTTTTAAACTCGGTTTTTGTCAAATAAGACCTAAGAGGGGCTAAACTGGGAAACTGAGAAAAACTGGGAAAGCTGCAAATGAGTCACCGATGGGTGAGTCACCGAAGTGGAGCCACCGACGGGTAGACATCGATGGGTGAGCTATCGATGCAACCTACCGACGCTAAGCTACCGACGTTGAGCCACCGATGCTGAGCTACCGACACAACAACTTACTGACGCCTTGACCTACCAACTCCTCGACCTACCGACGCCTTGACTCGCCTACACCGATGCCTTTGACTCACCGATGCACTAACATGCCGATGCATTGACATGCCGACACATTGACATGCCGACACACTGAGTTACGATGGAAAACTAGAAATTTGGAAAACTCTTGAAACGAGTCACCGACAGCTCCCAAAACACCTCAAACATAGGATTTTCACAAAGAAAGGGCCCAGGGAAATCCTGGTAATTACAAGATCCCTTGTTGGGTGTTTGATGATATTGTTCTTGAGGAAGGTGGTTTCATAGGGAAATTCATATCAATTGAAACTGTTGATGCTTTCTTGATTTGAAATGGATTTCTAACTAATTTTCAAACATGAATTGAGTTATTTGACAAATGTTTTCAAATGGTAAGTGTGTGTTGAAACCCTTTGATTATGGATTTTCAAATTAAGTGTTGATTTTCAAAAAAATGGTTTTAAATTGAATGGATTGATTTGGATAATGCCTTTGATGTTGATTATTGAGAAATGAATGCATGAAATGTTTTATGGATTTGAAATGAAATGAATTGTTTTGAAAGACATGATTTTTGATGAAAAACATTTGATGTTGGTTTTTGAAATAAAATTACATGTTTAAAACTTGAACTAGGGCTGATTGAATGATGATTGATGAAACTTATTTGAGATGAATGATTTGCCCCTTGATTGATTTACTTGAAGCACATAGAAGCTTGAGTAGTTAGGTGGGTTGTCCAGGACAAACACACTAAACATGTATTAGCTCTACCTGGCGATGGATTGACGATGACAATGACTCTAAACTATGATGACGCTAGGGAGTTTATTCGTTGGGGGTGTACTCATATCCCCCGGGCATGAGATTTAGGGATATGTGCACATTGGGGCCATATTTCATTGAGATGTACGAGGTTCATTGAGCCTTGATCTAACTAACCACAGAGCTTATAACCATGACGCTACGATTGAAAATGATTGTAATTTATTTATACATGCCAGTGTTTATAAAATGATTCATTCATGCTTGTTTATGATAGAAATTCTTATTCATGCTTGTTTTGACTTAAATGCTTATTTATATTAGTTTTAATTCTTACTGTTGAAATGATTTAAAAATCATTATTTATTATGAATTGTGAAAAGATTAACATGCCATGTTTTATTTAAAATTAAGCATATTTGGTTTATTTGATATGGATTGCTTATGAAATGCTTGTTGAGATCCTACTATGATAGAATTTCTCACACCATGCTTTTGTCTTTGGGCGTTTGTAGACTTTATTTTTCCAGGTTCAGGAAGAGGGAAAGCTCCACTTGGAGGCGGTAAGTGTTCTTGACAGCAGGACCTTAGGAGTTAGTGGTGACAGGCGGTGCATGTGATCCATTATGAGGAGGTTTTTGTTTATGTAATGTTTCAGGTTTTGTACTTGTCTACCTTATGGAGTTTTTCTCTTGAGGTTAATTTCGGAATACCAATTATTTATGTTTTCTTTTAGATTTATTTTATTTTTTGGGTTATTCTTTTAGCAAAATCATTCCCTCATGTTCATTAGTGATTTCTAATCGCTAGTCGCCAACCCGTGGGGATCCGAAATGCCCTTCGGGCCATGCCAGAGTTGACTCATGTTCCAATTTAGTGGGTTTTCATGTTGGTTCATGACAAATTGGTATCAAAGACGATTGCGTATCTTATTGAATGTTAGTATGCGATTTGGGATGTATTGGTACATAGAAGACTTGATTTTTGGGATCTAAGGGGTATGTTATAAGTGAGTGTATGACCAATTCTCATTGTAACGAGCCTTAAGTTAGCATGGGTGGTTGGGAAAAAATGTCTTGAGGAATAAATTGATCAAATTATAGACTTTTCCCCAACTTTGATGTGAGATATGTGTTCCTAAGTTGAGTTTTGATTAATAGAGTTGGTGTTCATATGTCTCTTGACTGATGTCTTCTTATTGTCTTTTGATGTTGTGTAATACGATGTCCCCAATAAGACATTCGATTAGGTTTTAGGAGGGAGCAACTGATGAACCACAACAAGCAAACCATCTTGTTGACTAGAACCGTGTAGAGCTAGTAGTGCATGTAGTCTAGGCTCTGGGCTAAGGAGTTGCACCTGTTCCTATTCGGTCTAGAGAGGTGGAACCTCAAAGAGACAATAATAGAGATTGGGCCTGGGAGTTTCTTCATCAGAAACCACCAACTTTCCAGGGAACAGACGATCCTCAGGAAGCAAATAATTGGTTTGGAAAGATCGAATGACTCTTCGAGTTCTTGGAGACGCTAGATTCCATTAAGGTGAAGTGTGTCGTCTTCAAGCTTGAGGGGTCTAGTAGGAGGTGATGGGATGCTATAGATTTTGTAAAAAGAATGGGGGATTAAAGTGAAAAGACTTCAAAAATATTTTCATAGAGTAAATCTATCCATAATCGATTGTCTTGGCTAAGTCAATGGAGTTTCTTAACCTCAACCGAGGTGATTGGTCAGTGACTCAGTACGCCAATCATTTTTTTGAACCTTCTCAATTTTCACGTATGGTGGTGTCAAATGAAAAGATGAAGGCCTAGAGGTTTGAGATGGGTCTTCAAAAAAATATTTGATCTCATGTATTTGTGCTGAATCTTACCTCTTATGTTGATGTTTTGGATAGGGCTCTAATAACAGATATTGACATGACTAGTAAGTCAGGGTTGACTGGAGTTCCTCCTACTTCTAGTAGCAGTTTCAGTGGTTCCTTTAATGGGAAGAGAAAGTGGAATGAGCCTTGTGGTGGAACAGTAGCGGTGGCCCTCAATAGCAGACTTGTTCTAGATCTACTGCAGCGTGTTAATGGCCAATTGACTTATTTTCAATGTGGCATGGTTGGGCACTCGAAGCATTCTTGCATGGAGGTAACAAATGTTCGTAGGTCATGCGGGAGTTCAGGCCACTTATAGAGGTTTTCCATGTTTTTTCTACCACCATTAGAGAAACAGACTCATCAATACCAAGAGGACCTGAGACATAATCATATGCTTCAAAAAATAATGGGGTTCCATCAATAGACATCAGGAACGAAGCAACTTCACACAGTGGATGAGTCTCCAGTGGGAACTAATGTGGGTCTTGTGTTAGTGAGAGGTACCATTACTATTGCTTCATATTTAGGGATAACATTAGCTAATACTCGTACCTCTCATTCTTTCATATCAATCCACACTATGGACCTATTAAATATTCTTATGGAGCTCATGCCTTATGTGATGGAATTTGTGACGTCTCTCAGGATGAAGAGAGAGAAGGGTCTCTGATGCCCCTATTGTACTTTATCTTTATTGAAGATCAAGCTCATCTGGGTCTTTTTTGTTCCTGAAATGAAACTTATGGATTTCATTCTCATGATGGACTGGTTGGTTTCTAAAGAATCTCGGATTGACTATGATCATCAGTGGGTGTTCTTTACCTCTACTAACAGAGAGTATCGTGTTTTTTAGAGAGAATGGGACCCAAGGTCTAGCCAAGCCAGACCTCCTCTTCCGGAGTTGGGTTGAATTATATCTTTGTGTGTAGTTTGATTGGATAAGGAAGTCTCTTGTGATGAACTTCTTTAGGTAGCTATAGACTTTCCAGAAGTGTTTTCGTTAGACTGTTCTGGATTACCACTGGTGAGGGAGGTGGAACTCTCTATCAGCTTAGTGCCAAGTACACTTCTTGTATCTATTCCATCTTACTATTTGACACCAGTTAAATTGAAGGAAATGAAGGATCAGTTGGATGATTTGATGTCCAAACGATTCATTCGACCCACTGTGTTTCCTTGGATTGCACCTGTGCTTTTCACCAAGAAGGCTGATGAAACCCTTCGCTTGTGTGTGGATTACTAAAAGCTCAATCCGTCTATGGTCAAGAACAAGTATCCATTTCACTACATTGATGATTTGTTTGATCAACTAAAAGTGGTGAAGTGGCTTTCTAAGATTGATCTCCGGCTTGGTTACCACTAGCTTGGGATCAAGAAGTCTGATATCCCAAAGACCACTTTCAGGAGCAGACATGGCCACTATGATTATCTTGTTATGTCATTTTGTCAGACCAATACTCCTATCCTTTTTATGGCGTCGATGAAAACCATTGATGCTTTCTTGATTTGAAATGGATTTCTAACTAATTTCCAAACATGAATTGAGTTATTTGACAAATGTTTTCAAATGGTATAGTGTGTGTTGAAACCCCTGGATTATGGATTTTCCAATTAGGTGTTGATTTTCAAAAAAATGGTTTTAAATTGAAGGGATTGATTTGGAGAATGCCTTTGATGTTGATTATTAAGAAATGAAGGCATGAAATGTTTTATGGATTTGAAATGAAATTAATTGTTTTGAAAGACATGAGTTTTGATGAAAAACATTTGATGTTGATTTTTGAAATACAATTACATGTTTAAAACTTGAATTAGGGCTGATTGAATGATGATTGATGAAACTGATTTGAGATGAATGATTTTCCCCTTGATTGATTTACTTGAAGCACATATAAGCTTGAGTAGTTAGTTGGGTAGTCCAAGACAAACACACTAAACATGTATTAGCTCTACCTGGCAATGGATTGATGATGACAATGATTCTAAACTATGATGACGCTAGGGAGTTTATTCGTTGGGGTGTACTCATATCCCCCAGGCATGAGATTTAGGGATGTGTGCACACTGGGGCCATATTTCATTGAGATGTACGAGGTTCATTGAGCCTTGATCTAACAAACCACAGAGCTTATAACCATGGTGCTATGATTGAAAATGATTGTAATTTATTTATACATGCCAGTGTTTATGGAATGATTTATTCATGTTTGTTTATGATAGAAATTCTTATTCATGCTTGTTTTGACTTAAATGCTTATTTGTATTAGTTTTAATTCTTACAGTTGAAATGATTTAAAAATCGTTTTTTATTATGAATTGTGAAAAGATTAACATGCCATGTTTTATTTAAAATTAAACATATTTGGTTTATTTGATATGGATTGCTTATGAAATGCTTGGTGAGATCCTACTTTGATAGAATTGCTCACACCATGATTTTGCCTTTGGGCATTTGTAGACTTTCTTTTTCTAGGTTCAGGAAGAGGGAAATCTCCACTTGGAGGCGGTAAGTGTTCTTGATAGCAAGAACTTAAAAGTTAGTGGTGACAGGCGGTGCATGTGATCCATTATGAGGAGGTTTTTGTTTATGTAAAGTATCAGGTTTTGTACTTGTCTACCTTATGGAGTTTTTCTCTTGAGGTTAATATCGGAATAGCAACTATTTATGTTTTCTTATAGATTTCTTTCATTTTTTGGGTTATTATTTTTGCAAAATCATTCCCTCTTATTCATTAGTGATTTCCAATCGCTAGTCGCCAACCCGTGGGGACCGGAAACGCCCTTCGGGCCATGCCAGAGTTGACGTGGGTTCCAATTTAGTGGGGTTTTCATGTTAGTTCATGAAAAATTGGTATCAAAGGTGGTTGTGTCACTTATTGAATGTTAGTATGCGGTTTGGGATGTATTGGTATATAGAAGACTTGATTTTTTGGACCTAAGGGGTATGTTACGAGTGAGTGTATGACCAATTCTCATTGTAATGAGCCTTAAGTTAGCATGGATGGTTGGGAAAAAATGTCTTGAGGAATAAATTGATCAAATTATAGACTTTTCCCAAACATTGATATGAGATATGTGTTCCTAAGTTGATTTTTGATTGATAGAGTTGATGTTCATATGTCTCTTGACTAATGTCTTCTTGTTGTCTGTTGATGTTGTGTAATACCGTGTCCCCAATAAGACATTCAATTAGGTTTTAGGAGGGGGAAACTGATGAACCACAACAAGCTAACCATCCATTTGATGAGAACCTTGTAGAGCTAGTAGTGCATGTAGTCTAGGCTCTGGGCCAAGGAGCTGCACCTGTTCCTATTTAGTCTATAGAGGTGGAACCTCAGAGGGACAATAATAGAGATTGAGCCTAGGAGTTTCTTCATTAGAAACCACCAACTTTCCTGGGAACAGATGATCCTCAAGAAGCAAAAGATTGGTTTGGTAAGATTGAATGAATCTTCGAGTTCTTGGAGACGGTAGATTCCATTAAGGTGAAGTGTGTGGTCTTCAAGCTTGAGGGGTCTAGTAGGAGGTGATGGGATGCTATAGATCTGGGAAAAAGAATGGGGGATTAGAGTGAAAAGACTTCAAAAGTCTTTTCATAGAGTAATTCTATCCATAATCGATGGTCTTGGCTAAGTCAACGAAGTTTCTTAACCTCAAACAAGGTGATCGGTCAGTGAGTCAGTACGCCAATCATTTTTATGAACTTTCTCAATTTTCACCTACGATGGTGTCAAATGAATAGATGAAGGCCTAGAGGTTTGAGATGGGTCTTCAAAAAAATATTTGATCTTATGTATTTATGCTGAATCTTACCTCTTATGTTGATGTTTTGGATAGGGCTCTGATGACGAATATTGACATGACTAGTAAGTCAGGGTTGTCTGGAGTTCCTCCCACTTCTAGTAGTAGTTTCAATGGTTCCTTTAAAGGGAAGAGAAAGTGGAATGAGGCTTGTGGTGGAACAATAGTGGTGGCCCTCAGTAGAAGACTTGTTCCAGATCTACTATAGCATTTTATTGGCCAATTAACTTATTTTCAATGTGGCATGGTTGGTCACTTGAAGCATTCTTGCATGGAGGTAACTAATGTTCATAGGTCATGAAGGAGTTCATGCCACTTATAGAGGTTTTCCATGTTTTTTCTACCCCCAGTAGTGAAACAGACTCATCAATACCTAGAGAACCTGTGACATAATCAGATGCTTCGAAAAATAACGGGGTTCCATCCATAAACATCAGGAATGAAGCAACTTCACACAGTGGATGACTCTCCGGTGGGAAATGATGTGGGTCTTGTCATAGTGAGAGGTACCATTACTATTGCTTCATTTTTAGGGATAACATTAGCTCAAACTCGCACCCCTCATTCTTTCATATCAATCCACACTGTGGACCAATTGAATATTCTTATGAAGCTCTTGCCTTATGTGATGGAATTTGTGACGTCTCTCATGATGAATAGAGAGAAGGGTCTCTGATGCCCCTATTGTACTTTATCTTTATTGAAGATCAAGCTCATCTGGGTCTTTTTTGTTCCTGAAATGAAACTTATGGATTTTATTCTCATGATGGACTGGTTGGTTGCTAAAGAATCTCATATTGACTATGATCATCGGTGGGTATTCTTTACCTCTACTGACAGAGAGTGTCGTGTTTTTCAGAGAGAATGGGATCCAAGGTCTAGCCAAGCCGGACCTCCTCTTCTAGAGTTGGGTTGAATTATATCTTTGTGTCCAGTTTGATTGGAGAAGGAAGTCTCTTGTGATGAACTTCTTTTGGCATCTATAGAGTTTCCAGAAATGTTTACGTTAGACTTTTTTGGATTACCACTGGCGAGGGAGGTGGAACTCTCTATCGTCTTAGTGCCAAGTACACTTCCTATTTCTATTCCGTCTTACTATTTGACACCAGTTAAATTGAAGGAACTGAAGGATCAGTTGGATGATTTGATGTCCAAAGGATTCATTCGACCCAATGTGTTTCCTTGGGTTGCACCTGTGCTTTTCACCAAGAAGGCTAATGAAACCCTTCGCTTGTGTGTCGATTACTAAAATATCAATCCGTCTATGATCAAGAACAAGTATCCATTTCACTACATTGATGATTTGTTTGATCAGCTAAAAAGGGTGAAGTGGTTTTCCAAGATTGATCATCGACATGGTTACCACTAGCTTGGGATCAAGAAGTCTGATATCCCAAAGACCGCTTTTAGGAGCAGACATGGCCACTACGATTATCTTGTTATGTCATTTGGTCAGACCAATACTCCTATCCTTTTTATGGTGTCGATGAAAACTATTGATGCTTTCTTGATTTGAAATGGATTTCTAACTACTTTCCAAAAATGAATTGAGTTATTTGACAAATGTTTTCAAATGGTATAGTGTCTGTTGAAACCCTTTGATTATGGATTTTCAAATTAAGTGTTGATTTTCAAAAAAATGGTGTTAAATTGAAGGAATTGATTTGGAGAATGCCTTTGATGTTGATTATTGAGAAATGAAGGCATGAAATGTTTTTATGGATTTGAAATGAAATGAATGGTTTTGAAAGACACGATTTTTGATGAAAAACATTTGATGTTGGTTTTTGAAATAAAATTACATGTTTAAAACTTAAATTAG
Organism: Viscum album; assembly: GCA_963277665.1. Classification (NCBI taxonomy): domain Eukaryota; kingdom Viridiplantae; phylum Streptophyta; class Magnoliopsida; order Santalales; family Viscaceae; genus Viscum; species Viscum album. The sequence continues at coordinate 878,542,957 of OY728145.1, read as the reverse complement.
GGATGATTGAATGATGATTGATGAAACCGATTTGAGATGAATGATTTGCCCCTTTATTGATTTACTTGAAGCACATAGAAGCGTGAGTAGTTAGGTGGGTAGTCCAGAACAACCACACTAAACATGTATTAGCTCTACCTGGCAATGGATTGATGATGACAATGATTCTAAACTATGATGATGCTAGGGTGTTTATTTATTGGGGTGTACTCATATCCCCCAGGCATGAGATTTAGGGATGTGTGCACACTGGGGCCATATTTCATTGAGATGTACGAGGTTCATTGAGCCTTGATCTAACTAACCATAGATCTTAAAACCATGGTGCTATGATTGAAAATGATTGTAATTTATTTATACATGCTGGTGTTTATGAAATGATTTATTCATGCTTGTTTATGATAGAAATTATTATTCATGTTTGTTTTGACTTAAATGCTTATTTGTATTAGTTTTAATTCTTACTGTTGAAATGATTTAAAAATCATTATTTACTATGAATTGTGAAAATATTATCATGTCATGTTTTATTTAAAATTAAGCATATTTGGTTTATTTGATATGGATTTCTTATGAAATGCTTGGTGAGATCCTACTATGATATAATTGCTCACACCATGCTTTTTCCTTTGGGCGTTTGTAGACTTTATTTTTCCAAGTTCACGAAGAGGGAAAGCTCTACTTGGAGGCGGTAAGTGTTCTTGACAGTAGGACCTTAGGAGTTACTGGTGACAGGCAGTGCATGTGATCCATTATGTTGAGGTTTTTGTTTATGTAATGTTTCAGGTTTTGTACTTGTCTACCTTATGGAGTTTTTCTCTTGAGGTTAATATCGGAATACCAACTGTTTATGTTTTCTTATAGATTTATTTCATTTTTTGGGTTATTCTTTTAGCAAAATCATTCCCTCTTGTTCATTAGTGATTTCCAATCGCTAGTCACCAACCCGTGGGGATCGGCAACGCCCTTCGGGCCATGCCATAGTTGACTCGGGTTTCAATTTAGTGGGTTTTTCATGTTGGTTCATGAAAAATTGGTATCAAATTGGTTGTGTCTCTTATTGAATGTTAGTATGCGGTTTGGGATGTATTGGTACATAGAAGACTTGATTTTTGGGACCTAAGGGGTATGTTACAAGTGAGTGTATGACCAATTCTCATTGTAACGAGCCTTAAGTTAGCATGGGTGGTTGGGAAAAAATGTCTTGAGGAATAAATTGATCATATTATAGACTTTTCCCAAACTTTGATATGAGATATTTGTTCCGAAGTTGAGTTTTGATTGATAGAGTTGATGTTCATATGTCTCTTGATTGATGTCTTCTTGCTGTCTTTTGATGTTGTGTAATACCGTGTCCCCAATAAGACATTCGATTAGGTTTTAGGATGGAGAAACAGATGAACCACAAAAAGAAAACCATCCAGTTGACTAGAACCTTGTAGAGCTAGTAGTGCATGTAGTCTAGGCTCTGGGCCAAGGAGCTGTACATGTTCCTATTCGGTCTAGAGATGTGGAACCTCAGAGGGACAATAATAGAGATTGAGCCTGGGATTTTCTTCATTAGAAACCACCAACTTTCCAGGGAACAGACGATCCTCAGGAAGAAAAAGATTGGTTTGGAAAGATTGAATGACTCTTCGAGTTCTTGGAGACGCTATATTCCATTAAGGTGAAGTGTGTCGTCTTCAAGCCTGAGGGGTCTAGTAGGAGGTGATGGGATGCTATAGATCTGGTAAAAAGAATGGGGGATTAGAGTGAAAAGACTTCAAAAGTCTTTTCATAGAGTAATTCTATCCATAATCGATGGTCTTAGCTAAGACAATGGAGTTTCTTAACCTCAACCAAGGCGATTGGTCGGCGACTCAATACGCCAATCATTTTTTTGAACTTTCTCAATTTTCACCTACGGTGGTGTCAAATGAAAAGATGAAGGCCTAGAGGTTTGATATGGGTCTTCAAAAAAATATTTGATCTCATGTATTTATGCTGAATCTTACCTCTTATGTTCATGTTCTGGATAGGGCTCTGATGACAGATATTGACATGACTAGCAAGTCATGGTTGACTAGAGTTCCTCCTACTTCTAGTACTAGTTTAAGTGGTTCCTTTAAAGGGAAGAGAAAGTGGAATGAGTCTTGTGGTGGAACAGTAGGGGTGGCCCTCAGTACCAAACTTTTTCTAGATCTACTGTAGCGTGTTAATGGCAAATTGACTTATTTCAAATGTAGCATGGTTGGGCACTCGAAGCATTCTTGCATGGAGGTGACAAATGTTCGTAGGTCATGCATGAGTTCAGGCCACTTATAGAGGGTTTCCATGTTTTTTCTACCCCCAGTGGTGAAATAGACTCATCAATACCAAGATGAACTGCGATATAATTAGATGCTTCGAAAAATAACGGGGTTCCATCCATATACATGAGGAATGAAGCAACTTCACACAGTGGATGAGTCTCTGGTGGGAACTGATGTGGGTCTTGTAATAGTGATAGGTACCATTACTATTTCTTCATATTTAGTGATAACATTAGGTAATACTCGCACCCCTCATTCTTTCATATCAATCCACACTGTGGACCTATTGAATATTCTTATGGAGCTCATGACTTATGTGATGGAATTTGTGACGTCTCTCAGGATGAAGAGAGAGAAGGGTCTCTAATGCCCCTATTGTACATTATCTTTATTGAAGATCAAGCTCATCTGGGTCTTTTTTTTTCCTAAAATGAAACTTATGGATTTTATTCTCATGATGGACTGGTTGGTTGCTAAAGAATATCAGATTAACTATGATCATTGTTGGGTGTTCTTTACCTCTACTGACCGAGAGTGTCATGTTTTTCAGAGAGAATGGGACCCAAGGTCTAGCCAAGCCGGACCTCCTATTCCGGAGTTGGGTTGAATTATATATTTATGTGCAGTTTGATTGTATAATGAAATCTATTGTGATGAACTTCTTTTGGTAGCTATAAACTTTTCGGAAGTGTTTTCATTAGACTTTTCTGGATTATCACTGGTGAGGGAGGTGGAAATCTCTATCGGCTTAGTGCCAAGTACACTTCATGTATCTACTCCATATTACTATTTGACACTAGTTAAATTGAAGGAACTGAAGGATCAGTTGGATGATTTGACATTCAAAGGATTCATTCGACCTAATGTGTTTTCTTGGGTTGCACCTGTGCTTTTCACCAAGAAGGCTGATGAAACCCTTCGCTTGTGTGTCGATTACTTAAAGCTAAATCCGTCTATGATCAAGAACAAGTATCCATTTCACTACATTGATGATTTGTTTGATCATCTAAAAGGGGTGAAGTGGTTTTTCAAGATTTATCTTCGTCTTGGTTACCACTAGCTTGGGATCAAGAAGTTTGATATCCCAAAGACCGCTTTTTGGAGCAGACATGGCCACTACGAGTATCTTGTTATGTCATTTGGTCAGACCAATACTCCTATCCTTTTTATGGCATTGATGAATACGATTTTCCACCAATATCTCGACTCCTTTTTTTTGGTATTCATGGATGGCATATTGGTTTAATCTCAAACGAAGGAGGATCTTGTGTTTCATTTGAGAGCAGTTTTGGTATTCATGGATGACATATTGGACATGCTTCATGTCTGCGTTCTTGAATTTGGAGGAGCATAGGATTTCCATTTGGGTTTGTTTGATTTTCCCTATAATAATAGATACCAGTCGTCCATTAAAATGGAAACCTTTAAGGCCTTGTATGGATGACCTTGTAAATATCCACTTTGTTGGTCAGAGATTGGCGAAGCTTCCCTTTTGGGACCTAGTTTGGTTCAGGAGATGATGAAAAAGATCCAGATGATTTGATAGAGGTTATAGACAATGAAAATCCTATATAAATCCAATATGGATCATCATAAATGTCCTTTAGAGTTCTCAGTCAGTGACTGGGTGTGTTTGATATTCTCACCTCGTCTTGGTTACTGACGACTTGAAAAGAAAGGGAAGTTGTAACCAAGATACGTGGGACCATTTGAGGTTATTGAGTGGATCAGAAGGTTGTCGTACATTTATAGTTTCCACCTCAGATGAATTTAATACATAATATGTTTCATGTGTCACATCTTAAGAAATATATTTCAAACCCATCTCATGTTTTGAATTGGGAGTACCTTGATGTGGAACTGATATGGCAGTGATTGAGTAGCCGGTTCAGATTGCCAATTCTCAAGTGACTATTCTTCATGGGAAGTCTATACCTTTGGTTCAGGCTTTATGGAAATATAAGTCAATTTATAATAAGATGTGGGAGAATTATACAATGATTAAAGAGTAGCAGCCTCATCTCTTTATAGTCCAATCTTGTTGATGAGGATTTTTGGGGGCATAAAACATTATAGTGGGGAGAATTGTAACATCTAGACTTTTTTTATGTATGTTCCTTGGTTATTATTGGTTTCAGATGTTTTAAAGGTTCTTAGTGGATAAAAATTGAATTTTGGACCTTTTCTAGTACAAAACGGGATGAACCATGCCCTAATCTAATCCGTTTTTCACTCGGGTGTCACCTATGTGAAACAGATTGCGCCAAAAAAGCCAACACTGGGTGTAGTCCTGGGCATGGCTTGTTGTTGGTTTCCCTATCCACAATGACCAACAAGGTCATACCAGGGCATGGTGGAGGCTGTGACTAGGCCCAAAATGGTCTTAAATTTTGAACCAGGGCGTGGTCTAGGGAATGGTGATAGGAGTTTCAAAAATTGAAACGGTCGAACAACCTCTTAAACTTCCAAGACTGTTACTCTAGCCATGTGTAATATTAATGGATGATTTTAATGTATCTATTAACTCATTTTCAATCTATTAAAATATTCATTTTCTTTCCTTTGGCTCAGATTTCAGATTGAATGTGTTATTGGAAGGGATTTTGGGTGTTCTAACTTCTATAAAAGGCGATTCGTACCTCTCGGCTCAGATATTGTTCTTCCTTGGTGGGAGATTAGTGTAAGGGAGATAAAGGTTGTTTTTCCTTGATCATTTTGTATGGAACTCCTATTTCTACTGTATGATCCTTCTTTCTTGTTGGTTGTGGATCCCTTGTTAGGTGTTTGACGATACCATTCTAAAGGTAGGTGGTTTCGTAAGGCAATTCCTATCAATTGAAACTGTTGATTCTTGGTTGATTTGAAAAGTATTTCTAAATGATTTCCAAAGCATGAATGGAGTTCTTTGACAAATATTTTCAAATGGAATGGCGTGTGTTGAACCTTTTTAACTATGTCTTTTTAAATAAAGTGTTGATTTATAGAAAATGTTTTCTGAATTAAAGGGAATGGCTTGAAGAATGAATTTGTTGGCAATTCTAGAGAAATGAAGGCATGAAAGGTTTTATGAATTTGAAATGAAATTAATTGTTTTGAACATGAGTTTTGATGAAAAACATTTAATGTTGGTTTTCTAAAACGAAATGGCATGTTTGAAACTTGAATTGGGACTACTTGAATGATGATTGATGAAATTGATTTGAGATAAAGGATTTTCCACTTGATTGATTTACTTGAAACACATGGGAGCCTGATTAGTTAGGTGGGTAGTCCAGAATAAGCATGTTAGGCATGTATCAACTCTACCTAGTAATGGATTAATGATAAAAAATCTTCTAAACTTTGTTGAGGGAAAGGATTCCATTCATTGGGGTGGACTCTTATTTCCCCCATGCCTAAGATCTAGGGATGTGTGCACACATGGAGTCGCATTTCACTGAGTTGGGTGAGGATCCTTGAGCCTTTATCCATCTAACCTCATGTCTTATAACCATGGAGCTATAATTGAAAATTATTTTAATTGATTTATACATGCTAGTGTTTACGAAATGATTTATTCGTGCCTATTTATGATAAAAATGATTATTCATGCTTGTTTTGATGAAGATGCTTTTTTGTACTAGTTTTAATAATTTCCATTGAAGTGATTTTAAAAGCGTGATTTTTTATGAATTTTAAAAATATCACCATACCACGTTTTATTTAAAATTGAGTATATTTGGTTTATTTGACATGGAATTCTTATGAGATGCTTGGAGGGACCTATTGTGCTAGAATTGATCACACCTCACTTTTACCTTCAGGCATTTGCAGACTTTCTTTTTCCATGTCCAAGAAAAGGTAAAGCACCGTTTGGAGGTGGTGGGTTTTCTTGATAGTAGGACCTTGAGAGTTTATAGTGGCAGGCAGTGCATGTGATCCATCTTTTATGAGGAAGTTTTGGTTTGTGTGATGTTTCGGGTTTTGTAACTGTCTACCTTCCAGGGTTTTTCTTTTAATGTTTGTATTGGCATACTAACTATTTTTGATTTCTTATTCATTTATTTTTTTTGTTTGCTTATTCTAGTGGTGAAATCATTCCTTCTTGTTCATCAATGATGCCTAGGCGTTAGTCGCCAGCCCATGGGGACTAGGAATGTCCTTCGGGCTGTGCTAGAGTCAAATTATGTTCTAGTTTTTTGGGTTATCCATGTTGGTTCATGAAAAATTGGTATCAAATGTGGTTTTGTCTCTTCTTGGATGTTTATATGTTGTTTGTGATGTCTTGGTAGACACGAGACAAGATTTTTGAGACATATGGGGCAGGTTATGAGCTAGTTTATGGCTAGATCTCATCGTAATGAGCCTTAAGTTACCATGGGTGGTTGGTAAAAAACATATTGAGGAATAAATTGACATGTTTCTTGTAACACCTCAAGCTTCCAAGGTATGCTTCTCTTTGAATAATACAGTAGCGTGTGTTGTACGCAACTTCGAGTTCTAGCACACACCACAACCAATCAAACTACCCGTTATGAATAGTAATACCCAATTTTTGAAATTTTATAAATTTTATCTTTCAAAATGGACTTCATTTTTGGATTCGGAATATCAAAATTAGCTTAGGGTGAATTTTTGGTATTTTTTCTGAAAACATTCAATTTTTGGTGAATAGTGAAAAAACACTGGGTTATAGTTTAAAACCGAATTTTTATTTAAATAATTATTTATTTTATTTAAATTTAATTAAGGTCAAAATAGATACATAATACCTATATAAGTTCAATGTAATTCATTGGAGTTAGTTTATAATAATTTTAGAAATATAAAATTTTTATTGAACTTTTCACCGTCTTTTACCCACCTCATAGGAGAATTTGGAAATTCACATAAAACTTAATTTTACCGCTTCTGTGATTGGAATTTCGAAAATCCGAGAGTCATGGTTAATATCAAGGAGTAAAATGCGGTTCAATAAGATAAAAATAATTTTTGGTGAATAGTAACTTTTTACTTTTATTTACCACGGTTAAAAGTAAATAGGGTAATTAAGGGTAAAAATGATATTAATATTACCCTAACACATGTCCTAATTCTATTGGACAAGTGTATCTCAACCAAAAACAACCTTAGGAATAAAATATTATCATTTAGTTCTACTTGGATTAGATTAATACATTTATTATTATTTAATTCAAAGAAGAGTTAAAAGAGTTAAAATCAAAGTTTAATAACTAATTTTTTTTAATATAGGGTTATACATAAGATAAATTCTATTATAAATATTCATTATAAAGATAAAAATATTTCCTACAAAATTGTATTTTATTTATAATTTTTAGACATTAAATAATTTAATTTATTTATGACACAATGATGATGCAGTAATTACCTAATTAATGAAATATTAAAATAACTGATATTATAAATATCCAAATAAATGTAATTTGGGACTTTTTATGAATTCCACTAATTTTATAGGTTAATAAGACATGTTATTATTCATTTAAATATTTTTTTTCTCGAAGTAATCATTCTGTTATGATTTTCACAAAAATCAAATACCAAATAGTGTCAAAATTGACATAAAAGAGTTTTTAAAAAGAATATTATATTATTAATTGATATTCAATTCCTAAAAATCTAAGGTTTGGCCAATATACTTATATCATGATAGGTGTATCATTAATGGACCACTTGGGGGTCTCTTGGATGTATATGGTAAGTTTATTAACTATATAATATAATAATACAAAGTGACATGGTAAATGTCAATCTAATTAACTAAGAGTGAAAACTAAAAGATAAAGTTAATATAATGACCAAAAACTGTCTAAAATCTATTAGTTAAAAGGATTTCAACCCATATTTACCTTATACTTTGAATAATCCACTTTGGATCCATTAGAAACCGAATATGTATTTATTATAAAATAATATTTCTAGCTTTTCCAAAGGTGCCCCTCACCCCTCTTATAAAAGGGAACTCCCCCTTCTTTCTAATTTACACATTAAAAGCCTTTTGACTCGGCCAAAACCTGCCCAAATATTCTATAAACTTCCATCACTTCGACATAGAGGCCTTAGTTTGATCATAAAGCCAACCTAAGGAGCCCTTTTGATCAAATCAAAAGGAAGAACCCGGTTAAGAGGTAATGTTTTCACCACCCTCTTTCAAGTTCCTTTCTTCTTCAACTTCTTCTTTCTTTGTTATTCCCATTATAAAATAATAACTCCAGTGTATTCTATATAATGTGATGTTATTATAAATATGGTACCACCATATTCATTATTCTATCCATCCTTTGAATGACATGTCACCATACGTGCGTACGTACGACTTACTATCTCCACGTCGTGGTGTAATTGTTATTCAAAACATTATTATTTGGATGGGTATAATAATGATGTGTAATTCATGTAAATAATAAATATAACATGATAATTATTCTTTATATATTATATACCATCCAATTATATATTATTTTAATATCAAAATAATGATATTGTCGCTCGTGCGTACGTACGGACTACCGTATCCACGAACGCGATGAGATTCATTCCCCTTCGTATCCATTCAAGTGTAATTCTCATTTGGTGATTAAAAATAATGTTTAAGGACTTGATATCATTCTGGATATGAATAATATACATCCCATCCATAAAAAATATGGATCACATAACAAAGAATATAAAGAAAGACGAATCCTTTAACACCCAAAACGATGATAATACAAAGATATTTTTAACAAATCAATGTTAAAAGATCATATATGATATCATATTAATGTATATGATTCTTTTATAATTTAATAACAATTATTTCACCATTATACAGGAGGTTAGCCAACCCTGAACCAAGGAAAAGTATATGGTAAGGGTTTATTTCACAATCTCTTCATTATCCGAGGTTATTTATACATAATTATCTACTGGGACCTCTTTATCATCCACATCCATGTTTCTTAAAAATGTATTTCAAAACATTCTTACTATTTTACAGAATATGGGTTAAAGTCATTTATACCCTTGTTTGACTTTTTATAAGATGTTTATAAAGGAATCTTTTTGTCATTTTCCAAACAAGGTCCTTTTTAAACTTTTCGACAAAATTAAGGTAAGAATGTATCTTTTTAACTTATACGACGGGTGCAACTATTTTCTACTGTTATATACTCGTCGAAGCTTCCCTTACAAGCTTATAAGAATACTTTCAAAGTAAATGTTTTACTTTATAATTATGTGACTCTTAAATGATTTGAAAATATAAAGAGATATTTCTCTAAAAAGAGTTTTGATTTCATATATGTCAACATCCTTTGATGGATTTTAAGTTTATTTGGAGTTGATTTATTATAATACAAAACATTCATATTGTATTGAAGGTTTTTTGATATGTTTGACTGTGGATGTGATATTTTTATACCATTCATGATTTATGGTTAAAGTATTGAAATTTCGTATGCTAGTTTTAATACAAATGTTTATGATATGTTTAAAACTTTTCATACGAGGAATGTATTGGACTTAGTAAGTGACGAGTGGATCCCGCTATAGCTTTGCGATGCATCGCTAGCTCTCATGAGACAACCAGACGTGTAATTTTCCAAGGCCCTTTCCCAATTTGATTTATGGTTTTGGCCGAGGCCTTAATCATTTTTAGATGTCTTGGCCGAGGCCTTGAAAAAATGTTTCAGAATGTCCGACATTATACATTCCCTCATTATGGAAATAATATTGATGGTTCATGTGGTCATTCAACTAGTAGAATACCCATGATTATGTTTTATTATGGAATTATTTATTCATCTCATATTCTTTCTATAAAAGTATTCATGTTTATTATTGGTAAAGTCATGTGGTTTCAATTATCTACCATGTTTAATATTTATGTCATTTTCCACTGTATTACTTACCATTACTGAGCGTTTGAGCTCACCCCTTTCTTATGTTTCATCTTCCCAGGATATGAAGAAGTTAGTTATGAGTGACCAGCAGGCATAATCTAGGAGGCTTGGATGTTTCTAATGAAATATATTTGTGTTGTATTTCTTTTCAAGTTGTAAAGTTAAACTTATGTATGAATCTTGTTTCCAATAATACTAAACTGATCGGTCTTTCGAGACATGATTTCCTTGTGATCATGCCTATGTTATGTAATAATACACCGACTCTGGGTAACTGGGGTCGGGGCGTTACATTTCTATACTTTTCCCAAAAATTTTATTTGAGAATTGTGTTCCTATATTGAGTTTTGATTGATAGAGTTAATGTTTATTCATCTCTTGACGAATGTTTTCTTATTGTCTGTTGATGCTGTGTAGCACCATTCCCCCAAGAAGATGTTCGATCAGGTTTCAGGTGGGAGATACTAATGAACCACAACAAGTAAAGCCTCCATTTGACTAGAACCTCATAGAAGTAGTATTATATGTGGTCCAAGCTCTGGGAAAAGGAGCCACACTTATTCTTGTTCGGACTAGATAAGTGGAACCTTGGAGGGAAGATAATAGAGATTGATACCATGAGTTTCTTTATCAGAAACCACTACCTTTCTAGGGAACAGATGATCTTCAGGAAGCAGTGGATTTTTTGGGAAAGATTGAATAACTCTTTGAGTTACTGGTGTTTCTATATTCCATTAAGGTGAAGTGTTTAATCTTCATGCTTTGAGGTCCTAATCGAAGATGGTGGGATGCTATAGTTCTGGAAAAAAGAATGAGGGCTTGGAGTAGAAAGACTTCAACACTCTTTTTCACAAAGTAATTCTATCTCAAGTTGATGGTCTTGGATGAGTCCATGCAGTTTCTTAACCTCCACCAAGGTGATTGATCATTGACTTTGTACACCAATAAGTTTTATGAAATTGCTCACTTTTCACCTAAGGTGGTGTCAAATGTGAAGTAGAGGACTTGGAGTTTAGATATGGGTCTTTGATTAGATATCCAATCTCAGGTATTTATGCTGAAGATTAACTCTTATACCGATGTTCTAGATAGGGATTGTTTCCCTTGGAATCTGAGGATGACCACCTTGATGGGAGGTTCAAACATTCTGATCGGTTTCTAACGGGTTTCTTCGTAGAATCGGAAACATCCAATGATTCCACATCCATTCGGACCTACTTTCCAAAGGTAGGTGCTCATTAGTTTGTGGACTGATGAGGCTTAGGAATTTGCATTGGTCAAGAGGATGGGAGGTCGGACTCATCACACCTTTTTGAGGGGAATTATTGTCTACTATGGGACTCTCTTTGTAGATTTAAGTTATGTTCGTGAATCCTTATTACATTACCAAGTATAAAATGAGCTTTCCTTCAGATATGACAATCAATGATTAAATATGTAGGAAATTTAAAGAATATTTTGTATGTATTCGAGGTTCTTCATCAATAGAGAATCATCTGTATTTATTAGAGATTCTTGGTCAATGGTACCCTTCAACACATTTATACAGAAGTCTCTTGGTCATTATGATGACCATGCTGGTTTTAAAGCCACTCAGTGGGGCACTTGAAGTTTATTGTCATTCAGAAGGACATGGATTATTTTAGAGTTGGGATCGAACCCATAGACGGGCTACCTACGTATCATTTGTTTAGAAAAGGAATCAGAAACCACGTAGTTCGAGTAAGGGAGTATGATGTTTATGATTGATGGATCAAAGAAGAATGTCACAATTACCTTTACACTCTAAGATTATGTGAGTCATGCTCGGTGTAAGAAACAAGAAGTATTGGTAAAAAAAATAGACAATTGTGCCATGAATGATACAATCATAAGAAATAATGTGGGGCTTATGTATATATGACTGCCCAGGTAAATGAAGGTTTAGGATTTACTTTAGAGAAGAAATCCAGGAACAGGGTCCATAAAGGTATATGTGCTTCATGGAGATTTTGAATACTCTAACTTGGGGCTTACTCTTGAAAAGGAGTCCCAAATTAGGAGAAGACTTGTGATTGGGTTTTACTCATGAAAAGGAATCCCAGATCAAAGGTAAATTAGGACTGGTTAAGAGGATTATGACTGGGGCTTATTCCTGAAAAGGAGGCCCAGGTTAAGGGATTATGACTAGGACTTACTCCTGAAAAGGAGGCCCAGGTTAAGGATTAAGGTTTTGGGGCTTACTCCTGAGGAGGATGCCCAAAAATTGAGGGACTTGGGGCTTACTCCTAAAGAGGATGCCCCGATTTGGGAACTTTATGAATTGGGGCTTACTCCTAAGAGGATGCCCATATTTGAGACTGGGGCTTACTCCTGAAAAGGAAGCCCAGGTTAGGGGATCTGGGGCTTACTCCTAAGAGGATTCCCAAATTAGAGGACTTATGACCGGGGATTATTCCTGAAAAGGAGACCCAGGTTAAGGATTCTCTCATCTCAAAGGATGAGGTTGAATGAATGAACTCTCAATATTTTAGTGATATAAAGATATGTAAATCACTAGGTTTTGAGAGATATTCCATAGAATTCCTTTCAGATAAGGAATTCAAATCAAGAAATCATGCCATAAATGGCTTTGAAGAGTGTCTTGAAGACTGAATCTTGAATAGGAAAGGTGTAATGGCTTAAGAAGGGTGAAATGGGAAAGAAAGGAACCCAAAAAGGTAGAGGCGTGCAAGTCCTGGCAGGCACGCAGGTACTGCGTGGGCACGCAAGTCCTGGTCGCGCAGATATGCCTGTACGACACATGGTGTACTTGCGCGATGGTTAACCAGCAAGGTAATACTTGAGAGACTCTTCATTAAATCCTTTAGAATCCTCTTGAGTTTCTTCCAGAAGAAGGGCGTACAAGATCTATTGAAGGAGTAAGGCAGCGCGCAAGTATGGTCCTTTTCCCTTAAGGGCTGTCCACTCAGGCGCGCAAGTGTTGATGAGTTTCAACACTTAGGCCTTCCTCCCCCTCTTTAGATCTTCTGTTCTAGGTAAGAAATTACCTTATAAGTGTTTCGGAAGCTTTGAGAAGAGACTAGGGCACCGAGATCTCAAATCTGAGTTTCTGGAAAGAATCCTCCTCCGAATGGGGGGCCCACAGGGTCTATTTATAGGCAGGAGAAGACCCCGGGCGGTTATCATTTAGGGCGCGTAAGTCACTTGCATGACCAACATCGGCGCACAAGTCACTTTCACGACCAACATCGGTGCGCAAGTGTACTTGCGTGACCATTGAGGCGCGCAAGTATACTTGCGCGACCATTGTAGAACTTGCGCGACCTTTGCGCAATGTTCTTCTTCTTCCTTCCTTTGTCAATTATTGATATTTGTTTAAAGGATGAATCTTCTTTGTTCAAGGTATTTCCCTTTTCATTAATTTAGACTCTGTGACGGAAAGGAGCATCAACAAAAGTCCCCCCTCAGAGTTGGATCCGGAGAGAAAAGAGTATTTGACTCTGAGGTGAGAAGAAATAAGAAATCTGGCAGTTTAATGTCATGCATGTCGGACATAAAGAGGCTAATGTTTAAGGTCGAAATATCTTTGACTGAAAATGGATTATAATTGACTCAATTCCTTGAAAATTCATCTGAAAACATATTACCATACTCAAGTATGAAGGAAAATATGTAAGCTATGACTTAAGAATATTTGAATCTGAGGAATGATATAAAAAAGAGCTAAAAGGCATTAGAAGAAGTAGTTTCCAAGAATGAAGTTACCATTATTTGACAAACCCGTTAGGGGGTTGAATTATGCAGGGCCACCTAAGGGCATTGGCTGCATAGTTAAATAAAATAGTATCTTTTGGCTAACAAGTCTGTTATGTAGACTGTTTATGCAAGGTCACCTATGGGCATGTGCTGCATAGTCAGGAAAAAGAACTCTCAGAAATTTACTTTCCTAGTGCTAAAAGCCAGTGAAAGTTTATGGATATTCAAATCTTCCAAAGTATAGAGTTTTCTGTATGGAAGGAGGTACTTGAATATGGAGAAGATATTTCCAAACAAGATTATCGAAGAACTGGATGAATATCACTCCTACGAAGGTCTGACCCAAACGTAGGGAAGGAGAATATAAACCATAGACTTGAATACTTTCAGATCATGAAAAAGGATATGGGACAAATATGTTAAGGATGGCTATTTTTGCAGATCCCTACATACTATTATTTAAGACAAATAAGGACAAAATAGGCATTCTTCCCAAGAATGAAGTTACCACTATCCGAAAAACCCGTTAGGGGGTTGAATTATGCAGGTCCAACTAAGGGCATTGGATGCATAGTCAAATAATAGTATCTTTTGGCTAACAAGTCTGTTATGTAGACTGTTTATGCAAGGCCTCCTATGGGCACGTGCTGCATAGTCAGGCAAAAGAACTCTCAGAAGTTTGAAATTTTTGTGACTAGAAGTCATGAAAAGGGTTATGAGGATCTGTAAATATTTAAGGTTAGGATTATGACACATAAATATGGGTATTGTTCAATGTATACAGAGATACACAGATCAATTCTAACCATAATCATGTTGTGGCTGGGTCCTAAATTGAAATGTTGGACTTCACTACGTATCCCATAATGATGAGAATCAAGCCATACGTAGTTCTTAAACTACATTTTAACGTCGTGTGGGACAAAAGGATTAGAGATCTTAGTTTAGGGTCATAGAGCTTGGACCATTGTAAGAAATACACAGTGTGTGTTTTCATGGGGACTTTTTAGCCAAGGTACTGAAAGTAGAATTTGGGGTTTAGGCCCAAAGACTTGGGGCTGGATTCGAGGGACACTCGAACGTTCCTACGTATCCCATAAGGATGGGAATCAAGCCCACGTAGTTCTAGAAATACCCTTTGTACAAATTTGGTTCGTACATATGAAGGGTGAAATGGGACTTTAGTACAATGATGGTTTAACCCAAGATAAAAGGTTTGGGTGTTGCCATGTATGCATGTAGTCTTTGAGATGAAATATGATTGAAAAATCAATGTAAATAATGGTTCCCTCTCAGGTGAGGGTATCAAAGACTATTTTAGTTTATTGTCATACTGGACAAAAGTGTTGTATAGTTTAACGTCGTATAACAAGGAAGAATGTGAACCAATGTAAAGATGTTGATTCTAGGGGCGGTTTCACGAATCAACATCGTATGAGATGGAGGTGAACCGATGTGAAGAGATTGGTTTTGGGCTTGAACCTTGGGAGGTTGCCTACATACCCAGCCTAGAAGGCAAGGATCAAAGTCCGTGTAGTTCAATTAAAGAATGAATTAATGATCAAGTTGTTCTTGGGGACAATGACCTAATAAAAAAAACGATGTTAGGACTTACACATGGTTAGCGGCCCAGAGAGAGTGTTATGGTTGAGGTTTTCTCTAAGCTCACGTGGGTCATACTCGGTGTGAGAAACAAGAGGTAACAACAACCTTAACGATGCATAGTTTAATGTCATGTAGGACATATAAAGGGACTATGCAGTTTAAAGTATTGTAGTTAGGACTATTGGTGCTACACAGTTTAGTGTCATGTAGCAGAGACAAAATATAGTTTAATGTCATGTAGGACGTATCACAAACTTTCTGTACAGTTTAGTGTCATGTAGTTAGGACGATGGGGACAATAGAGTTTAACGTCATGTTGGACGAAAGGGGGGGGGGGACTATGCAGTTTAATGTCATGCAGTGAGGACAAAAGAGTGCACCATTTTAACGTCATGTTGGACGCATTGGGGATTTTTTCCACAGTTTAATGTCATGTTGGATGAAAAAGGGATGATACAGTTTAGCGTCATGTTGGACGAAAGTGCGAATAGTTTATGGTCATATGCATAGACCGTGGACGGTGCAGTTTAATGTCATGCTGGACGGTGGTGTAGTTTAAGGTCATACACGACCTTTGATGATTATGTAGTTTAACGTCTTTCCGGACGTAAGGGACTTGCAAACAATTTAGGGTCATATGCATGGACTGTTGATGATGCAGTTTAAGGTCATACAGGACCTAGTTGCAGTTTTTAAGGTCATACTGGACCATTTAGGGAACTTTTTTCACAGTTTAACGTCGTGTGGGACGAGGTTGCAGTTTAAGGTCATACTGGACCATTGTTGTATAGTTTTAATGTCATATAACAAGGAAGAACTGGTGCCGCATAGTTTAGTGTCATGTTGTAGGTACATAGTACAGTTTAATGTCATGTAGGACGTATTAAAGGACTTTTGTATAGTTTAGCGTCATGTATCTAGGACGATGAAGGTGACACAGTTTAATGTCATGTTGGACGTATGTGCAATATAGTTTAGGGTCATATGCTTGGACCATTGCTGTATAGTTTAACGTCATATAGCAATGACGAACTGGTGCCGCATAGTTTAGTGTCATGTTGCAGGGACATAATACAGACTTTGCAGTTTATACAAAATACTTCTTCAAAAATCTGGCATTGGTTGGAGTAGTGATGAGTTCTCCATCCATTGAGATTAATAAATAAGCTCCATTGGACTAGACCCTATGTATTGAATAAGGTCCTTCCCATTTTGGCTCAAGCTTGGGAGGTTTCTTTCCTGGTATCATTGGAGTTCTGAGAACTAATACCAATTCTCCCTGAGTGAATGAACGAAGCCGAACTTTTTTGTTAAAAGCTCGTGCTATTCGATTCTGATAGACTTCCAAGTGGTGCAAAGTGCACAATCTTTTCTCATCTAACCGTTCCAATTCATTCAATCACTTTTGAGATTGTTCATCTGTAGATGATTGATCACAAATGGAAACTATGAGCAAGGGTAGTTGAACTTCAATGGGAAAGACGACTTCTGTTCCATATACTAATGAATATGGAGTTGACCGAGTTGCAGTGCGAGTGGTAGTACGATAAGCCCATAAAGCATGAAAGAGTTTATCAAGCCATGAACTCTTATCTTTATCCACCATTTTTTGCAGTGTATTTGAAAGAGTCTTGTTAAAGGCTTCTATCTGGCCGTTGGCCGCTGCATGATATCGAGATGAATGGTTGGATTTGATGTTGTATTCTTGATACAACTTCTTCATCTCAGATGAACAGAAATTGGTTCCATTGTCCGTCAATGTGGTATGAGGGACACCAAATCTGGTAATGATGTTAGAATTGATGAAGCTAACAATGCATTTAGAACTGACTTCCTTGAGAGGTATTGCCTCTGCCCATTTGGAAAAGAAGTCAGTAGCAGTAAGAATATACTTAAACTGCTTAGCCATAGCCGAAGGGTAAGGTCCCACCACATCCATTCCCCATGTGGAAAATGGCCATGAGTATTTAGCTGTATGAAGCAACTCTGGAGGCTGATGAATGAAGTTGGCATGTACTTGGCATGAATGACACTTCTTTGTGAAATCGACACAATCTCGTATCATTGAAGGCCAAAAGTATCCAAGCCTTCGAACCTGATCAGATAGTCTATGTCTAGACTGGTGGGCACTACAGACTCCTGTATGCACTTCTTTCATGACAACTATTGTCTCTTCAACATCAATGCATCTGAAGAGAACTCCATCAAAACCACGTTTTTAGAGAACTTTCTCTAGGTGATCTGGGCTATCATAAAGAGTAAAATTGACCACACGTCGCCAGATTTGTTCTTTCTGGGCTCTATCAGTTGGAAGTGTTCCATTTTGAAGTTATTCCCTGATAGGTGAACTCCATCCTGTAGTATGACCATACGGTTCAGGAATGGGACTAATTTCATTAATTTCCTATGTTATGATTCGAACATAAGTTGAAATTGCACGACGGTGGGCAATACTGATGGTTGTCTCGTCCCGATTTGGATCTGCCAGAACTGTGGCTATATTAGCCAGTGCATCAGCTTGAGCATTTTGTGATCTTGTGATATAATAAAATGTCAGTTCCAAAGGAAATTCCACCATTAACTCTCTGACATAATCATACAAAGGGATTAGTTCTTCTTTTCTGATGGCATAATCCCCATTGACTTGTTTGATTACCAGGTCTGAATCACCCTTCACCTTTAAGTGATTCACTTGTGCTTGAAGTGCTAATTCCAAGCCTGTGATAAGAGCTTGGTATTCGGCTTCATTATTGGCACCACCTTCCCACAATAAGAAGGAATAAGGTAACACTGCCTTTTCTGGATAAATGAGTACAATTCCTTATCCAACTTTGTTGAATTTAAAATTTTCCATTTTCTTCCCTGCTAGACTTTTGGAAGCACCATCAAAATACATTTCCCATGCTTGAGGAATTTCTTTAATAGAGAAGACTTCCTCATCAGGGAGTTCAATATTTGAAGATGTGTCTTCCACTGAAGGGTGTTCAGCCAGGAAATCAGCCAGATCATGGCCCTTTATTGCCTTTTGAGACACATAATGAATGTCAAATTGCTGCAAAATAATTTCCCACCTTGCTAGACGTCCTGTAAGCATTGGACGACTAAGGATGAATTTGAGTGGGTTATTGAGAGATACCAATTAGACCTCGTGATGTTGCAGGTAATGTATCAACTTCTGAACTGCAAAGATTAATGCCAGGCAGCACTTCTCAATACTTGAATACCGGGTTTCTGCTTCAAGCATAGTTCAACTGAGATAGTAGAGGCTGTTTTCATTCCCAGCATCATTCTTTTGAGCAATAAAGGCACCCAATGATTGCTCTAGAGCTGTCACGTAGAGGATAAGTGGTTTTCCTTCAACATGTGGCATGAGTACCGGTGGACTCAAGAGGTATTTCTTGAGAATATCGAATGCTTCTTGACATTCTTCAGTCCACTGGTAAGTGACTCCCTTCTTCATCAATTTGGTAAAGGGTAAACTTTTGCTTGCCAAATTGGCGATGAAACACCGAATATAGGCTAAGTTTCCTTGAAGTCCTCTTAATTCTTTCAAATTTTGAGGAGGTTATATACTAAGGATTGACTTAGTCTTCTCAGGATCGACTTCAATACCACGATGACGTACAACAAAGCCGAGAAATTTTCCTGAGGTTACCCCAAAAGCACATTTTAAGAGGTTCATCTTCAAATTATGTTGTCGAAGCTTGAAGAATATGACTTCCAAATCAGCCAAGTGATTAGAACGTTGTTTGGATTTAACCACCAAATAATTTACATAGCATTCAACAAATTTCCCTAAGAAGGGTTTGAAGATACGATGCATGACGTGCTAATATGTTGCACCTGCATTCTTTAAGCCAAAGGGCATTACCCGGTAACAAAACACACCCTGAGGGGCTCTGAAGGCTATGAATTCCTCATCTTCTGGGGCCATTCAGATATGATTATATCCAGAATTTCCATCCATGAAGGAAAGTGCTTCATAGCCAGCTGTTGCATCAATTAGAAGTTCTGTAATCGGAATTGGGAAATCATCCTTAGGACAATGTCGATTAAGATCTCTGAAATCGATGCAAACTCTAATTTGTCCATTCTTCTTCTTTACAGGGAAAATATTATCCAACCACTTGGGATACTGAACTTCTTTGACGAAGTTAGCTTTGATAAGCTTATCCACTTCAGCTTCAATTTTAGAAGCATAAGTTGGGTGTGTTCTTCTTGCGGCTTGCTTAAATACTCAATGTTCTTCTGGTAAACCCAAATGATGAGTAGCAACATCATGATAAATCTCAAGAATTTATGTATAGTTCCAAGAAAAAATATCTCTATTTATCTTTAGAAAATAAATATACATCTCTTGCTCTTCAAGGGTCATGGCCGCACTGATTAAAGTGGGGAGTGGATCTTCCTTTGTACCCAGATTTATTTCTCTGAGTTCATCCATAGTGGTAGAGATACCCTCTTCAAATGCCGGAGGAGCATCTCTGAGATCTTCCTCTTCTTCTTCATCATGTGTTTTTTCTTTTGTTTCTACTTTCATAGTAGATGACAAAGAAGAATTTTCATGATCATAAGAGATGTCAAAATTTTCACATTTTGAAGAAGAAGCTTCCATTTCCAACCCGATTGATGGTGAATGGTCTTCTTTGGGTAATAAAGAGGATATGATGGATTGAGAATCGACATCATTGTTCACCTCTAATGTTTTTATAACTTCTTCTGGCCTAATTGGCGAAGCATAGACTTGTTGGATTTCAGCAGATGAAATGAAGATGTCACTATTTGTGCTTTCATCACTGCTTGGTAGATTACCAATTTCTCCCATGTTTTCTGGATCGATTGCCGTAATTGACATTATGGATCTTTCCATAAGAGTATTTTGATTTGGGTCTATCTTGTCAATTTGACTGATATGCAACACATAATCTATACTCACATGTGTAAATGGATTTACTGGAATTTTTTCCAAACCATATGGATCATTAACTTTGGTAATCTCCTTTGTTATGGATTTCTCCCTTTGCTTCATGTGATAGAATTATACCTCAATGTATTGAGACTCACATGTCTTGAACGGGGCCTTATCACCATACAACGTCCCAACTTGACCATCGAAACAATATTTGAGACATTGATGGTATGAAGAAGGGATAACCGCATGTTGATGTAACCAGGGTCTTCCAAGCAAAATGTTGAAGGCTGAGTCTTGATCAACAACCATGAAATCTGAATTGGATACAAGATCTCCAAACTGAGTTCTGAGTGTAACTTCACCCAATAGTTCTTGTTCATTTTTATCATATCCTTGTAGCATCATGGTGGAGGGAGATAAATCAGATTCCGTGAGGCCCAATCGATGAAGTGTACGAATGGGTTTGAGGTTGACTCCTGAACCATTGTCAATAAAAACTATTCGAACATCCACGCCATTGACTTTTCCAGACAAGTACAATGGTCTAATATGTCCATGCACAACATTATCTTCATCTTCATCAGTAAAGGATATTATTGCATGGCATTCTGCAGGATTATTCTCTATGTGATAGACTTCACCTACAACAATTTCAGTTTCAAACTCTCGAGGACTTGAAAAATCCTCGATGAGTGCTTCCAGAATATCTTTTGACAGATTCAAAGCATCTATAATTGATAACTTGGATGGTACTTGGGCCAAGTGTTTCAATATATCATACTTTTGATCCAGAGGTCTGCGTTTCCCAATAGGAATATGTGGTTTAGCAGGTACCTTGGAAGCAAATGCTTTGGAAGTTGATGCATCTTGTATAGGAGTTGGAAATATTCATGGTTTTGGAAGATTATACCAATTAGATCCATTTACTTGTTGAGAGAAAGAAGATGGAACCTTCAACCGGTCTTCCAAAATAACTGTGCCAGGACTGAATTTGCTATTGGTAGAAGAACTTTCTTGTTCTTGCTGAGCACGCTGAAGGGCTCTACCACGAGTTTCTGCTGCGTACACAGTTCTAGAAGGGGTAGAATTAGAATAGTGGCTTCTGAAAGATCCACGTATTCCCCTGTATCCTAAGCCCCAGGAACTTACTCTGATTTCTCTGTTTGATACAGGGAATTCAGGCTCATCAAAATTGAAACTGCGACTGGCATATGGATCTATTAATTGAATCATATTAATAGAACCGAAGATTAACTCTTTGTCTGATGAAGACTCTGCCTGATTAGCCTATTTAGGCTGTGCCGTTTGGTGGGGCGGTGCCCGTGGCTTTGAAGTAGATGGAATGAAGTCCGCCAAAGTCAGAGACAACTTAGGCTTTGACACATACTCATCTTCTTCTGATTCTTTTTCTTTATTTGAATCATGCCATTTCTTTGAGGAATTTCCCTCTGACGAAGAGGGTTTTTCTACAACATTCATGGAAGAAGACACAATTGGTTTCCTTAATTGTGTTCAAAAAATAGCACGAGTTCGATTGATTTTCTTTCTGACCATCCAATCATCATACTTTTGCATATTTTTACTTTTGACTTCCTGCCATTCATATTCTTCCTCTGGAATTGTAGCAGTGAAACATGCTACCTGGGATGAGGAGCCTTTCAATGTGACCTGTCCCGATTCGACCATCTTTTTCAGGAGGTCTTTGAAGACAAAAAACTCCTGGATGGGATGCCCCAACATTTGATGAAAAGGGCAATAATTAGGACGATCTTCATATCCTTTCTTGTTTGGCCTCTTGGGTATTGGAAATTGAACCAAATTTTTTTCCAGAGCCGAAACGAAATAACCAAGAACTTGTTCATTTCAGAAAGAGTATGTTTTTCTCTTCAAATCCTCAAATTGTTTTCATCTTTTATCTTTTTGATCGTTTGGATGAAAAGGCCTTTGTTGTTGGCACTCTGAAGGTGGAGCCCTTCGAGAAGATGAAGGTTTTGAGGTAAAAATAGGTACAGGTGCTTGTTTAAGCATAACTATAGAAGTTTCTGCTTTACCCATTCTCCTTCCTGGAGCTGATGGAATTATACGTGATTTAGCCTTAGCCTGTATAAGGTAATCTTCAATCTGCTGAGCGATTGAAGTAAGGTCTCGAAACCCTCCTGTGTATTTCACAGGGATTAATGGCGTGCGTAATTCGTCATGCAGATTTGACACACAGATTGGAAAAAATTCTTCTTGAGGGAGTGATAAACTCAAGGAATATGTTAATCCCTTCCATTGAGCAATGAAACCAGAGACCCTTTCATTCTCCCTTTGCTTACAGTTTGTAAGATCGAAAACTGTTGTCTTTGGCAAAGTTGAGCTAAACTGAAGGAGGAATTTTTGGTGAAGATCCTCCCATCTAGTAATTGAACGGGATTAAAAGCTTGTATACCAAACAAAATCTGGTCCTTGCAAGGGTCGCACAAAGTATATGAGTTTCACTACTTCTTGCTGCTCTGGAATTCCCATCATAGGATCGCAACAAGACACGTAATGCATCAAATGTTGTTCTGGATCGCCTGATCCATTGAAAATAGGGAATACAGGGTTCCCAAAACTGGATGGAGGAGAAATTGAATATACCCATTCAGGGTAAACTTTCTTTTCTGGTTGAACTTGCGCACACTTCCCTTCCATAGTTTCTAACTGAGTTGTTAATGACTCAATAGTAGTTATTAACTTTTGAGAAACATCCGGTTGAACTTGGACTTGGGTAGGTGCAATGAATGGAGCTTGGATAGATGTGGCGATTTGCGCTGCAACTGATGGTAGCACTGCCAACTGTTGTTGCACTTGACCCGTAAGATTAAACCTATGAGGGTGTACTGATAGAGGAGGATATTCTTGATCCATCTCAGTAGCTGCAACAAATTGCTTTGGCTGATTGACTCCAGCATGCTTAAGAAGAAGACTACTCTGAAGTAGTTCTGCATTCAACCTTCTTAATTCTTTCATTTCTTCCTCCTATTGTGAAAACCTCTTCTCTAGTGAGAGTGATTGACCTTCTCCAGAGGAAGGATATGTAACCTGGTTCTTTCCCTTCCCTTTGTTGTATCCTTTTCGGAGAGGGGGAAGTGGGTTACTCGAAGGATTACTTAAGTTCTGAGTAATCCTTTGACTTCGTGTATGCACACCTTCTTCATTTGTGTCGGTGCGTACATATTCTTGAGCAGGAACCTCTTCATCTGAGTCCCCTGAGTGAGCCTCATCTGGTGGATCAGCAACAACAACATTGATGACATTAATCGATGCATAACTCATTGCATCCCTTCTATCAACATTTCTGTGATATTGTCTTCTTCCATGTCCTTGATGAGACATTGCCTTTTTTTGATTCAATCCCTCAGGAACTTCTTGATGAACCGTAATTTGCAAGGAATCTCCTGATAATTTGTCTCTTCGTTCCTCTTGATGTTTCTTCCCCAATCGAGAAAAGACCGACTTTCTCTGAGGAGGAGATTGATGATTTGAAAAAGTCCCCAGTCTAGTGGACTGGGGATGTTCCTGCTATTCTCGCTCAACTCTTTGGAACCTATTTGTTGATTCTGAGGGTTGGTTTAAAAGGGTCCCCAGTCTGGCGAGCTGGGGTTGTTCTTGACATGCTATGTCTGAGAATTTCTTGAAAGTCCTCCTGATCTTACAAACCTTAGTCCGGAAATTAGCTGGATGCATTAATCTGTATCCTCTTTTATCACCTGGTTTAAAAGACCATTGGATGATTTTCGATACTTCTGTCATTTGGTGACGTGCTTGCTCCAAATGAGAGGCCTGTTCAATATTCTCTTTTTCTTGATGCAAGAGTAATTCAACAACTTGTTCTCTGTATTTTTGATTTTGAGAGGAACTAGTTGAAGCCTGTTCTTGGGAAAGCTTTTGATTACAAACAAAGCCCATTGACTGTGGCCGACCATGGGAAATAATATTGCATGAGACCATTTTCGGCGGGCTTTGCTGACTGGAGAGCACCGTGAAATGCAGTGCTCCATGAACACCCCATCCTCTGACAAGAATACCAGATGGGGCATTGGCAATTAACTGACACAATCTTCTTAGTGCGACAAAGCATGAACGTTGAAGGGTTCTCTACTGCTTTTCAGCCTTCGGACATCGAGAGACTGATAGAGATGCCAAATCAATCTGACATTGTAACCCTTCTATTATCTTGAGATGATTTTCATATTCATCATAAGATAATACTTTCTTTTTCAACTGACAAAGAGTTTTCAATATGTTGAGACGAATATCATGAATTTCATCTTCCGTTAACATTTTTGGAATATTATACTGAGAGTCAGCCAGAGGCCAAAACATAACTGGCACCTCACCTTTTTCCAGTTGTTTTCTCATGTTCATCATTTCCTCTTTATCATTTGATGAATATTCTTCTACCTGATTTGACCAGAGTTGGTGTTTACTTGTTGCTTCATTAGATTCAATAAGATTGGTAGAGAAATCATTGATCAAACTAGAAGATGCATGAATTAGGGGTGGTTCAGAGAATGACCTACACCCTGGGTTATCTTCTGATTGAGAAAGTATTTCACCTACTAGCGATGAAGCTTCAGACATGACTGGTTTCACATTTTCAAGTGCCTCAATATAAGAGGGATTTCTCGGCACTACATTGTCCACTGGAGAATTTTTTGGGCAATGTGCATCACTACTGTGGAGAGGACTTTCACAGCGAAATTCATCATCATGGGGAGGACCACCATAATGGGTTACAACAAAAGATGATATCTCTTGCTCCTTGGTCTTCTGACCACATAGAGGGTTCCTGTGGCTCTCATCTGAAGATGAAACTTCGAGATCGACCGAATTGTCATGAAGCAAGCCTTCATGAGGAAGTGTCTGTTGAAGACCTTCGGAATTAATGTTCCCACTATTGGGAACTGAGGGAGTAAAATCTTGAATTCCAACAGATAATTGTCTGAGGGCTTTAAGAACTCCAGCATCGAGCAAGGCCTTATTACAGATTGGAACTTGATCTCCTGACTGTACTGGGTGGGTCTTTTTCTTAGACGCCTTCTTACTCACCTTGGAAACCACTTGTTGACGAAAGTGGCTACTCTGAGCAGGTGTATGTGCCTGATCAGGAATGATGGCCAGGTTAGGCTGCCGATCTCCTCTCAAATCAGGTGTATGTGCCTAACTTGGTTGTCCGTATGATATGGGGGAGTATGCCCCACAACCCTCTTGGACTGGAACAGATGTGTGTGTCTGTTCCGGAGTGAATTGTTGATATATCACTCCACTGTTAGGGATATATTTATGTGTCTTTCCTTGAGATGCTTCTGAAGTTGTTATAATATCCTGGCAGGCATCCAGAATATGAGCAGGGATTTTCTTCTGCTCTTTCACCATTGATATAATATGCTTGGTGACTTCAGCTGCCGGAATGGGAATATACGTCCATTCCGGGCTTGGAGCAGGTGTATGTGCCGGCTCCTGTCCTCCTTTTCCTGTCAGTGAATCCTGACAGTACTCAAGTGTGGGGGCAGAGAGTTGAGTCTACCTCCTATTTTTTGTCAGGTCTTTCCGACTAACTTCTCCGAATGCTAACAAGCGAGACTGTTGGTAGGCATGATTAATACTTGCAGGTGTATGTGCCTGCTGATTACACTTCGCCAAACGTGGTTGACGAGATCCATCATATGTAGTCAGACGAGCCTGCTGACTAGCTGATGGTGTATAAATAGGTGTATGTTCCTGCCTATAGTACTCCGCCGGAATTGCCTGGCGAGATTGGCGTGATGCTGCCAGACGAGTCTGCTGGACAATGGAATTAAAACGGGCAGGTGTATGTGCCTGCTCGTTGCTTGCCACCAAGTTAGGTTGGTGGACTTCTCCGGAGATGGCAGAGATGAGAACCTACTCACTGTTGACCGGATTCCGCCTCTGGTGGTTCGTCTTGCTTGCTCGGGTTCGAGGAACCTGAGCCAAACGCCTGGAGTCAGTACCCTCATCATGTTGAGGGCACACTGCCGCACGAGTATGGCGGCAATTATTGGTGGGAGCCCTTAGGAAGGACTCCTGTCTGTTTGAATTAAGGTCCTGAGGGACCTGCTCATTCATCTCCCCAAAATAAGGGAGCGAATGGTGATTGCGTTCCGGGGATAACGACCCGAAACAGTTGGAGACGTTAGTCAGCACTGTCTGCTTCTTGATCACTGGTCGTCATTGTATGGATGACCGATGTGAGTTATTTACTTGGAGGGCTTTTAGGGAAGCCTCCATATTTGGGATGGTACCATGTTGACAGTACTCATTAACTAGTGCGTTTGATACCCAGTGTTGAAGATGCTGAGTAGGTGATATCGTCCTAAGAGCGGACGATGATCCAGCAGGAGTAGCAACAGTGGAATTTGCAGCAGCAGTATTCACAGGTGTGAATTTGAGGGCAGCCATTATGGAAATGCATAAGATCTTGGAAAAGAGTTCCTGTTTGATATAACAGACATAATAAAGATAAATTCAGCTACTACATCTTTTGGATGAGTACATATGTTATTGACTGTCTTGTTGGCCCTCTCATTGAGTTTAAATAGGGGTCTAACAAATAGGTAAAACATCATTTTTAATTTGGTCAAGGATTCACGTTGGGTTCACCATTTTTTGTTTCCCTCGGAATCTGGGGATGACCGCCTTGATGGGAGGTTCAAACGTTCCGATCGGTTTCTAACAGGTTTCTTCGTAGAACTGGAAATATCCAATGATTCTACATCCATTCGGACCTACTTTCCAAAGGTAGGTGCTCATTAGTTTGTGGACTGATGAGGCTTAGTAATTTGCATTGGTCGAGAGGATGGGAGGTTGGACTCATCACACCTTTTTGAGGGGAATTATTGTATACTCCGGGACTCTCTTTGTAGATTTAAGTTATGTTCGTGAATCTTTATTACATTACCAAGTATAAAATGACCTTTCCTTCAGATATGACAATCAATGATTAAATATGTAGGAAATTTAGATAATCTTTTGTATGTATTCAAGGTTTTTCATCGATAGAGAATCATCTGTATTTATTAGAGATTCTTGGTCAATGGTACCCTTCGACACATTTATACATAAGTCTCTTGGTCATTATGATGACCATGCTGGTTTTAAAGCCACTCAGTGGGGCACTTGAAGTTTATTGTCATTCATAAGGACATGGATTATTTTAGAGTTGGGATCGAACCCGTAGACGGGATACCTACGTATCCTTTGTTTAGAAAAGGAATCAAAACCCACATAGTTCGAGTAAGGGAGTATGATGTTTATGATTGATGTCTCAAAGAAGAATGTCACAATTACCTTTACACTCTAAGCTTATGTGAGTCATTCTCGGTGTAAGAAACAAGAGGTATTTCTAAAAAAAATAGAAAATTGTGCCATGAAAGATGAAATCATAAGAAATAATGTGGGGCTTATGTATGTATGACTGCCCAGGTAAATGAAGGTTTAGGATTTAATTTAGAGATGAAATCCAGGAACATGGTCCATAAAGGTATATGTGCTTCATGGAGATTTTGAATACTCTAACTTGGGGCTTACTCCTGAAAAGGAGGCCCAAATTAGGAGAAGACTTATGATTGGGTTTTACTCCTGAAAAGGAATCCCAGATCAAAGGTAAATTAGGACTGGTTAAGAGGATTATGACTGGGGATTATTCCTGAAAAGGAGGCCCAGGTTAAGGGATTATGACTGGGACTTACTCCTGAAAAAGAGGCCCAAGTTAAGGATTAAGGTTTTGGGGCTTACTCCTGAGGAGGATGCCCAAAAATTGAGGGACTTTGGGCTTACTCCTAAAGAGGATGCCCCGATTTGGGAACTTTAAGAATTGGGGCTTACTCCTAAGAGGATGCCCATATTTGAGACTGGGGCTTACTCCTGAAAAGAAAGCCCAGGTTAGGGGATCTGGGGCTTACTCCTAAGAGGATGCCCAAATTAGAGGACTTATGACCGGGGATTATTCCTGAAAAGGAGACCCAGGTTAAGGATTCTCTCATCTTAAAGGATGAAGTTGAATGAATGAACTCTCAATCTTTTAGTGATATAAAGATATGTAAATCACTAGGTTTTGAGAGATATTCCACATAATTCCTTTCAGATAAGGAATTGAAATCAAGAAATCATGCCATAAATGGATTTGAAGAGTGTCTTGAAGACTGAATCTTGAATAAGAAAGGTGTAATGGCTTAAGACGGGTGAAATGGTCAAGAAAGGACCCAAAAAGGTAGAGGCGCGCAAGTCCTGGCAGGCGCGCAGGTACTGCGTGGGTGCGCAAGTCCTGATCGCGCAGGTCCTGGTCGCGCAGATATGCCTGCGCGACACATGGTGTACTTGCACGACAGTTAAACAGTAGGGTAATACTTGAGTGACTCTTCATTAAAGCCTTTAGAATCCTCTTGAGGTTCTTCCAGAAGAAGGGCGCGTAAGATCTATTGAAGGAGTAAGGCGACGCGCAAGTGTGGTCCTTTTCCCTTAAGGGATGGCCACTCAGGCGCGCAAGTGTTGATGAGTTTCAACACTTAGGCCTTCGTCCCCCTCTTTAGATCTTCTGTTCTAGGTAATAAATTACCTTATAAGTGTTTCAGAAGCTTTGAGAAGAGACTAGGGCACCGAGTGCTCAAATTTGAGTTTCTAGAAAAAATCCTCCTCCGAATGGGGGGCCCACAGGGTCTATTTATAGGCAGGAGAAGACCCCAGGCAGTTATCATTTAGGGCACGTAAGTCACTTGCACAACCAACATCGGCGCGCAAGTCACTTGCACGACCAACATCGACGCACAAGTGTACTTGCGCGACCATTGAGGCGCGCAAGTATACTTGCGCGACCATTGTAGAACTTTCGCGACCTTTGCGCAATGTTCTTCTTCTTACTTCCTTTGTCAATTATTGATATTTGTTCAAAGGATGAATCTTCTTTGTTCAAGGTATTTCCTTTTTCATTCATTTAGACTCTGTGACAGAAAGGAGCGTCAACAGGGATCTAATGGAGGATGTTGACCTAGATGGTAAGTTAGGGTTGACTGGAGTTCCTCCTACTCCTAGTGGTAGTTTTAGTGGTTCCTTTAAAGGGAAGATAAATTTGAATGATCCTCATGGTTGAAAAAGTAGTGGTGGTCCTTGTTAGAAAACTTCTTCTAGATCTACTGTAGTGTCTGATAAAGGCCAACTAACTTGTTTCCAATGCAGTAAGTTTGAGAACTTAAACTATGGTCTAATGGAGGAAACATAGAATTTTAGATCATGCGGGCATTCAGGCCACTTGAAAAGGTTTTCTATGTTTCTACAGCCTTGCGTAGTGGCATAATCTTGTCAGTACTGAGAGAATCTACAACACAGTTAGATGCTTCAAGAATAATGGGGTTTTATCCACATACATCAGGAATAAAGAAACTTCATGCAGTGGATGAGTCTCCAATGCGAACTAATGCGGGTCCTATGATCATGAGAGGTACAATTACTATTGATTCATCTTTGGTGTCTTATTTATTAGATACAAGTGCTTCTAATCATTTCATCTCAACCCATGCTATGGACCTGTTGAATATTTCTATAGATATCATGACTATATGATGGAATTTATGAAGCCTCTTGGGATAAAGAGAGAGAAAAGTCTCTAATGCCCCTCTTTTACTTTCTCTTTATCAGATACCAATCTCATATAGGACTTTTATTCCTTAAAATGAAGCCTCTAGAGGCCATTCTCAGGATGGACTAGTTGGTTGCTCACAAAGATCAGATTGACTGCTATCCTCAATTGGTGTTCTTTACTACCCCTGATGGAGAGTGCCTTATTTTTCAGGGAAAATGGATCTTGACTTCTAGCTAAGCCATACCTTCTTTTCAAGAACTGGGTAGAATGATATCTTTGAGTGCAGTTGAATTGGAGTAGGAAGTTTCCTGTGGTGAACTTCCTTGAGAAAACTGAAAACTTTACAAAAGTGCTTTTGTCAGACTTTTTTGGATTACCACTAGTAAGGGACGTGGAGTTCTCTATCTATTTAGTGTAGGGTACCTAACCTGTATCAATTCCCTCTTACCGTATGACACCAGGTGTAAGAACCTAGGATTTTGAAATCCTTTAAAATACACACTATGTTCTATAACTTGTGTCACATACTACAACATAAACAAATCACAACATATTAAGAAGACATTTTTAATAAATCACAATAAACACTAATATGGTCGACCATTAAAAGCTACCACGTTTAGTGGATAAATAATTAATATGTGTTAATATTGAAAAAAGTTATAATAAAATCCATTTTCTTTATATTGTACCTTCTTTGAAAAATTAATTTTACAAATTTTAAAATGTAAATTTGATAAAATAAAATTTATTTTTGAACCCCTCTCATGAAATTTTCTTAGTATTATTTTTTATTTATTTTTCTGAAAAGATTGATTTTTTAGTCAAAAGTATAGTTTTTGTGATTTTATCACTATGCCACCATATCCTAGAAGTTCACAAAACCTTTTAAGTAATAATATATATATTTAAAGAGTAGAATTATGCATTTTAATATATTATTTGATCTTATAAATACCATGTTAAACATTTTTAGAACTAAATAAAAATATTAGTTTAATAAAAAATGTTTTCAGTCTTCTCTTTGAATGAAGCATTTTCAAGGAGAGATTCAGTTGTGGAGTTACTTTAAAGCACCATACCTTTAATTTTATTTATAATAAATCAATTTATGTCATTAAAATCAGTAATAATGATAATTTTATCTTATATATAAATATAAAGATGAAAAACTTCATTTGTTTAAATTTTTTTTACACGATTAAGTGCGTTTATTTTAAAATTAAGTCTTCACACATTTAAAAATTTGATATGATAAAATGATTTTAAAATTTAAAATAAAAAGGTTAAAATTAGGTAATAAGTTTAATTTTAATATTAGTTATCAAAATTAATTACTAAGGTTAAAAAATAGTTACCTCTTCAAAAAGTAAAAAAATTATAAAAACAGTTTTACTTAGGGGAAATGACCAAAACATGATAAAAAAATGTTTTCAAATAAGTGGTTAAGATGATTTTAAGCATTATTTTTCCCACACTAATTGTTTTCCACTTTTGGTCCATTTACCCTTTAATAGTGTCAATAAATTATTAAAAATGTTGAGTGTTTCCAAAAGTGCCATTTTCTCCTCTTATAAAAGGATATCGCTTCCACCCTTTCAAAGATACACTTCACATTTTAATTCCTCATTTAAAATCTTCCCTTTTACTCACCCTAAAACTCTTTATCACAAGTATAAACCCATGGCCACTCATATTTAGCCTTAGACCTTCAATTTAAAGGGAACTTCCAAAGAAAAATCAAGTCTCCAATGAGTTTAAATCCCTTCCATGGAAAATCAAGGGTAAATGTAAGGTAATTGGTAACTGAGACTCCTTTATTTGAGTTATACAATTTCTTATTTAAATTTCATTTTTCCAAGTATTTCCCTTTTAAATGATGTTCTATTTTTTTCTTCTGGGGAAAAAGTGTTTTTGAATCAATTCTATTTCTAAGAAAGGTTTTCGTTTCATTTTACCTTAAAACAAAGGACGCTTTAAAAAGAGACACGTAACTATAAATTTTACAATGATAAATACAAAATTTTATAAAAAATAAATTTTTATGCTTCATTTTTCATTAGCTTAAAAATTGATCTACCTTCAATAGATTTATGATTCATGTTTCATCCTATATTATTATTTCATTTTGTGATTATTTTGGGTGATCAAGTTTTCGGTATCAAGCGATTTAATTAATGATGTTATTTGGATGTTTTATGAAACCCATTTTATCTCCTTGGTTTATTTATGAAAAGTTAATGATTTCCATTTGTATGTTTTATAAATACAATTTTATTTTCATGGGTTCCTTATGAAAATTAATTGATTTACATTTGAATGTTCTATGAAGACCTTATTTATTTCCATGGGTTATTTATACGATGATTTAGAAATTTTATTAAACTCATTTTATTTATATGGGTTATTTTATGATGTGATGTCCATTTTCAAGTGGCACACAAATATATAGATTATGAGATGGGGGAAACCTATATCTCCCTCCAATGTATTTGGTAAAGAGTTATATATCATGAGATAAAAATGCTATATGAATAGGTTAGCTAGTAGATAGGTTTAAAAAGAGCGAGTGTGATGAAGTTAAGATCTACTCATAATTTTATGTGTGAACAGGTTGTCAAGAAACTTGGTCCAGAAAGGGTGGGGGTGATAGAATTAATATCTACTCACAATTTTATGCGTGAATAGGTTAGAAAGTATCTAGGTTCACAAAGGGTGAGTGTGAGGATGTTAATATTTACTCACAATTTTATGTGTGGACATGTTAACAAGTCTCTAGTTTCACAAAGGTTGAGTGTGATGATGTTAATATATACTCACAACTATACATGTAAACCGGTTAGTAAGTCTCTAGGTTCACAAAGGGTGAGTGTGAATGTATTAAGATCTTTTCACAATTTTACATGTGAACAAGTAGGTGGGTAGCCAGGTTCACAATGATAATAAATCCCATGTTTATCATTGTACCACATTTTCAAGCTCTTTATCATGTTATGACATGTTTTTATGATTATTCTACATTTTAAAGCATTATGCACTTTTATATCATTCTTACATGTTTTTGGTTTTTGACATGTATTTTGAGTTAAGTCATAAATTTTACACATCCTTAACATTCTAGTTATGATCTTATGTTTATTTATAATATTTTATGATTATCACCTATGGTCTTATTCTCTATTAATATGATATTTAAGTATTTCTCATTCCCTCCTTCATGTTTATGATCTGATGCTTTATGATATGTTTTCCCTTACCGAGCATCTAAGATCACCCCTTTCTTATGTTTCCATTCCTTTAGTTATGAAGATGATTATATAATGTGAGATCTGTATTAAAGGGTCTATAGGAGAATGGTTATGGATAAATGATCACAAGTGTAGAAAATTAAGATGTTTATGTAGATAATCTCTAAGACACTAAAACTTTTATTCCTTGGTTTTTGTGATTGTTTGCGAGATGTATTATTTAAATCATGATATTAATGTTTAATTTATGTCGTGTTTAACATAGGTCACTTCACCATCTGAATTGAAGGGACTAAAGGAACAGTTGGATGATTTGATGTCCAAAGGTTTCATTTGATCTAACATGTCACCTTGGGAAGCACCTATGATTTTCTATAATAAGGCTGATGAAACCCTTCACTTATGTGTTGATTTCTAAAATATCAATCAAGTTACTATCAAGAAAAAGTATTAATTACTCCACATTGATGATTTGTTTGATTAACTAAAAATGTTGAAGTGTTTCTCTAAGATTGATCTTCAGTATGGTTTCCACCAGCTTAGGATCGAGGAGTCTGATATCCCAAATACCTCTTTTCAAGATTAGGTATGGACAAAATGAGTATCTTTTTATGACATTTGGTTTGAATAACACTCCTTCCATTTTTATGTTACATATGAAAAATATTTTCCACCATTATCTCAATTCTATTGTGTGTTATTCATGGATGACATATTGTTTTACTCTAAAATTGAGGAGGTTCATGTTCTTCATTTGAGAACAGTTTTGGATATCTTGAGGAATGAAAAACTTTATGAAAAGATTTCTAAATTCCAATTTGGGATTCAGGAAGTAAAGTTATTAGGGAACATGGTCTTGGAACATGATATCTCAATTGATCCCAAAAAGGTGAAAGCTGTTATGTCCTAGGAAGAACCACAATTTTTTTTGAGATTCATAGATTCTTGGGCTTAGCAGGATATTATCATTGGTTCATGAAAGACTTATCCAAGATAGCTTATCCATTGAATTATCTCACTCTAAAGGGAGTGAAGTTTGTTTGGGATTGAAAATTTTATACTTCCTTCAATGATTTGAAGCACCTTTTGACTTCATATCCAGTATTGACTCTTCCAGAGGCATGGTAGGTATTAATTTCCTTTTTTTATTCTTCAGGTTCATGTTTGGGTTGTGTTCTTATACAGGGTGGTCACATGGTGTCGTATGATTCTCATCAATTTTTTTATACATGATAAGAACTATCCCACACACAATCTAAAATCACAGCTGTGATGCGTGTGCTTAAGATTTGCTGACACTACCTTTTCTGGGAGAGTTTTATCATTTAATCCAATCACAAGATCTTGAGTTATATCTTTTCATAGAAATATTTGAGTCTCTAATAGATTCAATGGGTGGAGTACCTGTAGTATTTTTTTAATTTGACATTTCTTACACCCCTAAAAAGGGGAATTTTGTTAATGATTCTTTGAGTAGAAAACTACCACCCCAATCCATGAAGGAATTATCAAAGGAGTGGAATATCATGACACTATTTTCTTACATGCATTTGGGAGTCCAATAGGATGGGAATAAGGTTGTTTTGGCTAGCGTTCATTTTACATCCTCTCTTTGAGATGGTCCTCTAGGAGAAGAAAATTTAGAGCCAATAATACCTAGGATTAATATAAACTGTATTTCAATTAAAAAATAAAAAATTCATTGGAGAGTTTAAGAGAGAGATAGAGTGATCAAGCTAATAAAAAACAACATATTCAACCTTAAATCATCCATGAAAATGTAGAAAGGACTATGTTGAGGTGGTTTCAACTCTGTCAAGTGTTAAACAACCAACCATCAATCATGATGATTCTTAGAGCCTGAAACCATGAGTAGAAATAGTCACATTTTCACTAATTCCCATGTTTAATAGAATTCTTTATGAGAACTTAAAAATCATTAGTGATTTTTATTATATATTGAAACAACTTCCATTACAAGGATTTAATGGGGATGAGTTGAAAATGAGGGGTTTCCCTTTCTATTTAAAGGTAAATACAATAAATTGGATTTTAGCCTTATATGGGAACATTTTTGAAACACGGTAACAGATCTATAACCCTTTTTTCATGAAATTCTATCCCAAGTAGCTTAAAGAATAGTTTATAAAGAAAATCACTAGTTTTTACCAAGAGGATGAAGAAGCTTGTCATGAGCCATGTGAAAAGTTTAAGGACCCACTTAGGAAGTATCCTTATCACTAAATCCCTCTCCAACTTAATTCCCCTAGAATCCTATTTCGCCCTCTTAAGCTTCTGGTCACAATACATTATCCTATGCCTTCTATTTCCAAGGATTTTTATAAGGAAAATCTCAAGTCCTAAATGCGAGTACTAATTTCCCCTAATTTCTATTATTTTCTATATTAATTCTAAAAATTTATTTTTCTAATTACTATATAATTAAATAAATATATTTTTGTACTAAATTTTATCATTATAAGAGAATAAATATTAATCACCTTTCCCTTTTTCCCCTGAGGAAAAAAATTACATTTATACATGTGTGCGAACTATGACCTCCATGACACACCATGTTTCATTTTTCTTAACCAATTTACACAGATGATACTATAATTAAATTTAATAAATAAGTATGATATTTATAACATAATTTTAATTATGAAATCATATAATATATTATACATTTATCCTATTCAATGGAAAATGAAATCATCAACCATGTGTACATGCATGCTACTGCCTCTATGGAACAATTAATTTCCATTTTTTATTTTCATCGTCAACTTTAATATATTATCATGAGAATGAGTCTAAAGGATTAAAATTATGTTTATGAAATGATTAATTTTCTGTAAATACAATTGGAAAACCTATTAATAATATGAGCAATAAACAACTGTGCTAAATTCAACCGTCCAAAAGAGATTTCTGAGAGAAAAAAATGATTCCATCATACTATGTAATAAATTTTTATAGTTTATATTATTATTACTAAAATTATGTTCAATTATGATATATCACACTAATAAACACTAAATAATTCTATTATTATTCTTCTATAATGATATTACTTCCTAATCATCCAATATTTATGGTATGTTCTTATTTTGGTCATTTGACCACCTACTTGAACAATGATATACATTTATGCCATGGAAAACTATGGGAATTTAATTTATATTAATATATTATATAAATAAGTAAATAATTAATTTATTTTAGTTTTATAATGGTAATATTAATATTAAACAGATTAGTTGATATACCATTATCTGCCTATTAAAAATCACCGAAAAATGATCATCATTTATTTCATTATTAATAATCATAATAAAAACTCCCATAGAATGAAATTATAAAATCATAAATAATTATAAATAATCAATTATAATACCTTGTATGATATTTGAATGATTAACATTGGGAGAATAATTAATAAAAACATCACTATTACGAAACTAGTTCAAAATGATCAAGATTACTCACACGATATGAAAAATAGATAACAAATAACTAATATAAATGTAGAGAATAATTATAAATGAAGTTTAAAAAAGTTTATATATATAAAAAATGTTCTTAAATATTTGATTAAGATATTTATTTTTTTGTACATGAGATTTACGTATTTTAGTGAAATTCATAAATTAAGGTAAGGGTTTATTGTCTCAAATTTTCACCCCTTGAGTCATATTTCTAATTATACACCATTTTTATTTTGTATAGTTTGTATACTACCCCATTAATATTTTGTATCATGATACTATCATTACTCATGGAATTTAATGTTCAATTTATAATTCTATCCTTCAAGGGAATTTTACTCAAAATTTTCTAAGATTGTAAGGGACCTTTGGTCACAAATTCCTTTTTTTGAGACATGTTTTGTATTGTGCACCTAATTTCAATTGTATGGTGTATATAATACCAATTTAATATACTATATTGGTATACCTCATGAGATAATATATCTTGGGTATCAAAATATTCCTTACTCATTAATGTATGATTTCTTGGAATAATTCCTTGACAATAAGTTTATGATTTATGATATTATGTTTTACATCAATATGAGATCAATAATTATTATCCATGTTTTTATTTATTTTCATGGATATAATATGTCCTAAGTTTCATTTGATTATGAAATTATTTTGATCATTTTATCTATACTATTTATTCTATTCTTATGTTATGATAGATTACACTTTATACTAATCCTTATTGAGAATCTGAGTTCTCCCTTATTTTGTTTTACTTTCCCCATGAAATCTATAAGGGAACTATGTGTAGTTTTCAAGGATATTCTAGAAGATATAATAATGTCATCATGGAGTTTTTATAATTTATTATATATACTCATTTTTAATGTAAAAAATATGTAAGTATCCATTCTTCAAAGACTAATAAGCTGTTACATCCTTTCATACATCTTGTATTCTGTACCAATAATTTAATATAACTACCGACTTTGGTTTCTAGAGATAGGGTTTTTGCATCTTGAGTTAAGGGATTTTTTAGGAGAACTTGAGGATACATTACCTACTTTAAATAGAGAGGAAAACTCTGATAAATGTGGGGGATATATCTTAGAATATTTTTACAATTATGATGATAATTGTTTTAATCATGATTTCAAATTTGAGAATAGTGAGCTTTCCACTTTGAAAAAAAGGGATTAAAAACTCAATTTTCGTTTTAAATATTCAAAATCTGTCAAGTTTTCACAACCAATTCAATAAAATAATTAAATACCTTAGGCCACCTCAACCTAATATTCTCCCATTTAGTAAATAGGAACCATAACTAGAGATCAAACCCTTTTCTACAAACCAATAATATTGATTCATGGGTGAAAAATCATCACTTCCTATCATTATTTATATTGACCTAGATAAAAGTAAAGAGTTAAAGTTTTTGAATGTATTGATAAATTTTATAACTACTATAGGATGGGCCATAGATAACATTAGTGGGATTATCCCTTTATTATATATGAATATGATCCCTATGGAACCAAATCATAAACCAAGAGTTGAGGGCCAAAAAACATTAAATCCCAACAAGAAAGAAGCTGTTAGAGAAGTTATTAAGCTTATAGATGCTGGTATCATTTATCCTATCTTTGAAAGACCTTGGGTTTGTCCCATCCAAAAATTATAAATAAGGGAGGTTTCACTGCAGTTATTAATGAAAAAAATTAAAAAAATCACGTTCAAAAAGGAAATAAGTGGATAGTATGTATAGACTATAGGAAGAAAAATTATTCCACTAAGAAGTATCATTTTACCAAGCCATCCTTAGATCAAATTATTGAGAGGTTGTATGGAAATTAATTAATCTATTTTCTAGATGTCTATTTTGGGTATAATTAGATTATCATATCCTCAAAATATCAGGATAAAACCACATTAACATGTCTATTTGGGACATTTTCCTACAGGTGAATTCTCTTTGTCTTGTGTGGTTGTAACACCCCAAAATTTTATGAGAAAGATTATTTTTAATTTCTTTGATGTCATGTGTTGTACGCTACACCAATATTATCTTTCACTATACGCAACACCGTATTAGCTTATAGTATACACAAACACTATTCTTGGCTTGTGTTTCACGAAAGAGCGACCTTCCTCAATAGCGTATGTTGTACACAATATCGAGTTTCACTAAACAACGATATATTTTTATAATATTATTATGAACTAGAAGTTATGAATATTATTAACCAAATTTTGAATTTTTTAATATTATCATTTATCTTACAAATTATCTAGAACATTTTATGAGAAAAATATAAAATTTTCGGGTAAAATAAGTATTTTTCAAAAAAATGCAGTTTTTTCGCCTTTCGATGGCGCACCCACTTTAAATCTAGTTTTGACACATTTATAAGTTCAATTTGAAGAAATAAAATTATTTATTTCAATAAGGATATAAAAATTTACTTTGGATATTTTTTTAATATTTTTTCTGTTAACTTTCATATTTTGATGAATAGTAAAAATATGCTAAATTTTAATTAAAAATAACTCTTTTTTCATCGAGATAATTTATATGGTTAAATTTTAATATTTAATGGTTTTAAAGTATAAATAGAATATATTTTTATCATTTAATATAATGTAAGTCATTAACATTAATTTTACATTGAATTCATAGGTAAAAACATTTCAATCTTTGACAATGTTTTAACTTTTAAAACCCGTTTTCTTAACAACGAGATTAATTTTAAATTAATTACTGCAACATCTCTGTTTTGAATTTTGAAAAATAGATTCCATATTTGGATTCAGTGAGTCCAAATTATGTTAATAGGTTACTTTAGTTTTTTGATATTATGAATAATAACTACAGTAATTTTTATTTACTATAGTTAAAGGTAAATCGGGTAATTAAGGGTAAAAATAAGATTATAAAATTACCCTAACACCTGCCAAAATTCTATTGGATGAATAAAAGTAGACCCATATCACCTAAGGGTCTGAATAGATTCATTTCATGAACTTTGGACCATGAAAATTATATAATTATTATTAAAACCAATGAAAGTGACAACATGTCACTCTCTTATATCCTATAAGTGTAATAATTTTAATTTAGTGATAAACTTCATAAAAATTAGAACATTAATATTCTCCAGAAATATAATAAAATTATCTACATCATGTGAATTTATTTATAATTTTTAGAGATTAAATAATTATCATTAATTATGACACAATAATGGTGTTGAAATTATTTTATTGATTGAAATATCAAATAAATGGTATTAAAAATATTAAAATAAATATTATATGAACTATTTAATCTTCTAAACTAAATTTATAGATAAATATGAAATGTTATGAATCTATTAAATCTTTCATTTTGAACATATATTCTATGTGTATTTTATTTAAATTCAAATAAATGAATAGTTTCAAAATTGACACTATTGTTATTTTATAAAAATAACAAATTATAAAATTGTTTAAAAATCACAAAAATATTTAAAAATTATAAATTGAAAATTATATGGTCTAAAATGTCATAAAGTATACAATTTTGGACAATTAACAACACATAAGTAATTATTTATAATAATTTAAAATTTAGAATATTATTACCAAAAATAAAGTTAAATAGATTAAATAAGTATAAATCAAGTTGATAAGGTTTAAAATAATTTTGCAAAATGTCTAAATTTTATTTTTTTATGATATTAAAACCCTATCTTATCTAATATTTTGATTTGAGTCATTTTTGGAAGTTTTTAAGTGGTGTTTGAATTTATTATAAATTAATATTTCTTATATTTTCAAAGGTGCCCCTCTCCTCCCTTATAAAAGAGCACCTCCTCCCTCTCCTCCTCACACCATTTTGTGCCTTCAAGCTCGGCCAAAACCAGAAAAATTATCTTCTCCACTTACATAGAAATATACTAGAGGTCCTGGTCTTCTTAAAAGACCAACTTTAGTTCCCTAAGAAGAGGTTTAGAAGAGACGCGTCGAAGAAGAGGTAATATCCTTTACCGATTCTT
This sequence comes from Viscum album, assembly GCA_963277665.1. Lineage (NCBI taxonomy): Eukaryota > Viridiplantae > Streptophyta > Magnoliopsida > Santalales > Viscaceae > Viscum > Viscum album. Next base: position 878,502,130 of record OY728145.1, on the reverse strand, counting down.
TCAAATTCATTTATTCTTCTACTTCCTATTATTTTGTTGTTTCATAATAAATTAATAACATCAGTATCAATAATATACTGATATGTTATTATAAATATGAAACAAACCTATTTCACCTTCTATCCATCCTACAGAAAACGAAATCACCGCGCGTGCGTACGTACGGAATACCGTCTCCACGCCGTGGTGTAATCTGTTTTCCACCACCACCTTGCTTGGATGGGTATAATGGTGTAAATAATAACTATATATGATTATTATAACTTGATACTAATTATTATATATTTTATCATCCTCTACAATACCATTCAATAATTATGGGAACGATATCATCACTCGTGCGTACGTACAGATTACCGTCTCCACGACGCGATGAGATTTATTCTCCATGATAACCATTCAAGAATGATTATAAAGTATATATATAATATATAATCATGAAATATATGACATAATAATTCTACTGGATATATATATATATATATTTCATTTACTTACTTCTATTCAATTTAATAAGGAAACAAAAATAATGTTCATGCGTACGTACGACTTACCGTCTCCATGAATGGTGTATTTAATTCCATTTATAGATCTATTATATATATCTATATTATGAATATATTTTATATATAAATCATGTTTTAAATTTTGGAAGTAAGTAATCATGATCTAAGTAATCATATGAATAATTACAAGTCAAAACACGAACAATAAATGAAACGATTTTACCCAAAACGCTGCTTTAACATGGAATTGACAAATGAACGGGTAATATAAAGTCTTAAGTGAATAATATATGATATCATAAATATTATTATGGTTCTGTTACAAGTTAATAATATTGTTAAACCCACTATACAGGAGTCTCAGACACATACCGAAGAAATTGGACATAAGGTAAGGGATAATTTTTCAAATCTCATTTTTATTTGAGATTGATTATACGTAAGTATTTATCGAGGTTATATTTTTCATCCATGTCCATAAAAATGTTTTTCATAAAGTGTTTAATATTATTCCATGTATGTTTAAAGTCATGTTTACCCCTCTTTTATTTTTACATTGTGTTATGGAAGGAATCTTTCTTTTGTTTACCATACGAGGAACTTTTTTACTTTTCTAGAAAAAGTACGAGGAGAATGTTTTTTTAACTTATATGAAATGAATGGATTTTTTTTGGTTTCACAATGTCTAATTTTCATGAATCTTACTCTAAAATATTTCATGATTATTTTCAACAAAATCATTTTCTTTTAAAATTGAATGGAATTTTGTGAAAAGAAAATGATTTTGAAGAAGAAAGGATATTTTCCTCAAAATTCATTTCAAGTATTTTTTCAAAACTATTTTCCATCTAAGATGACATTATTTAGTATGATTATATTTCAATTATAATGTCTCTATTTTTCCATGGTTTGATTCTTCTTATTATGAAATGATATCCATTTGTTTTAAATGGATCATGTTATGATGGGATGATGTTTATGAAACCCATTTTATTCTTTGGGTTATGATGAATGATTTATGTTTATTTTGTGGTGCAAGAAAGAATGATTTCATTATGATATGGGTGGGACCTATATCTACCTCCAATGAAATGGGTAAATATTTATATCTTAGGAGATATACATGGCCAGAACGACAAGTGAATCTGGTTCAGTAATACAGTGCTAGAATGACAAGTAAACCCAGTTTAGTAATGGACTTTATCCACTATGATGGTCCTGGAAAAAATTCCTTGGCTACTATGGAAATCATAACATGTGCTTAATGATTCCCACAATTACATGTTTTATTCCCATGCTATTTTATCATGGTTAATGTTTCCTTATGATCTATGCCTTATGCACTGCCAAGATTTATGTCATTACTCATGATTTTGATGTTTTATGTTCATGTTCTTACATTCAAATGTTTAGGGATTGTTTTATGTTCTCCATGTTTAACCTTACTGAGCATTTGAGATCACCTTTTTTTTTTATGTTTTCTTTTCCCCAGGATACAAAGAAAGGTTTTAGGTAAGAAAAACAAAGGGGAAGATCTTTATGGGAGATGTTGAAGATATTTCACCATGATTTAACAGATTATGTTCCAAGTTTCCAAAGACACTAAACTAATATGGTCTTCGGGAGTCTGTATTTGTAATGTATTAAGTATTCTGCAAAAGTAATGAAATGTCTATGTATGTCAAGTATGGGTCTCTATAGTGGTGCACCAACCTAATTTCAAAGGTGTATACTGTATATATTTTTTTACATTATTGATAGGATCATTCATGTTTTCATGGATGATTTATCTATTGTTGGGAGTATATTTTAGAGTTATTTTTAAATTCTATAATTATTCTTATAGATATTTCTAGAGACCAGTCTTATTCTTAACTAAGTTAAATGTCAATCATGGTTTATGAGGGGATTTTTCTTGGTCATAAGGTGTATAGTATGGGTATATAGGATAAGAATTTTAATATAGAGGTCATTAAAAAGTTTCCCTATCCTAATAAAGTCAAAGGTTTTATAAGCTTTCCAAGACATGAATATTTTTATCAAAGATTCATAATTTTTTTTTTCTAAAATCACTTGGACTCCATTCTCACTTATAGAGAAATATACACCCTTATGGTTTGATGAAAAATATTTATAATTCTTTAGTTTCATTAAATATAAACTCACTTATTCACCCATCATCACTACCCCTAATTGGAAGTTTCCATTTGAAATCTTATGTGATGCTAGTGATGTGGTTGTTGGAGTAGTTTTATGATAGAGGAAAGATAAGTGGTTTCATGTGGTGTACTATACTATTAGGTTTCTAAATAATTACCAAAGGAATTATACCAATTCTAAGAGGGATTTATTGTGTGTATTTTTTTCTCTAAAGATGTTTAAATAGTACTTTCTATTTTTCAAATTCATAGTATTAACTAAGAATTCTGTAATAGATTTTTTGAGAGTAAAAATGATAAACGATTCTAGAAATGGGAGTAAAAGGGAGAAAAAAATAATAAGAATAAGATCCCATGAAACAAAAATTTATGTGGTTCAAGAATAATGCCTATATACATGAATATGAATAACAATTTCACTAATTTGAGAGTATAATTATACGGTGAATTTTAGAGTATAAAAAAGCATAGCACAAATGAGCTCTTAAAACAACATTGTGAACAGTAACCCAAATTTCTATAGTTCCCTAAAAAATTCCACTATGATATAATATATGATGATAGGAAGTACATAATGATAAAGTTACCAAGTTACTCAAGTCTAAGAAGCAATAGTAACTGGTGCTAATAAGTCTACAGAACTATAATATCACTATCACATGTTGCTATAGTAAGGATACGAGAGTTATTGTCTGATGTTATATTCTAGGCCACTACCTATTTGCCCAAAAGTTTCCCAAGTATTGGGATGCATCATTCCAAAAATATCATACTTAGAGCCTGATCCTTCATGCTAACCTACTTTGATTCTACTTAAATAGATGATTTACTAAATCTGATCTCCTCCTCCTCTTTAATCACCAATGGGTGATTCCCATCAAAGATTCAATTTTAAGCTAGTGATTCATGAAATAATAGATATTTTCTATTCTATGATCCCATAGTGTTCTCCCATATTCTACATATCATCCTCCATTCATTAGTATACACCAAAAGAGGCACAATAATGCCTCAAATTCTCTATTACCATTGGCTTCTTCAACATGTATGCCTGATTATTGGTTCCATGAATCTTTTATAATGTTAAAAACCTATCTTGTATAAATACTATAATAAAATGGTACTTTAATTGAATATTATTTATTCGGGAATGAAACACTAGGCTCTTTATCAATTTTACTATCATAGTGCAATACATTTTCCTCCTAATTTGTATCCACCTTCTCCAAGAAGTTCTTTATCCAAACCATATCATTCATAGATTTTGTTACAATAATGTATTCTACCAATGTGGTGGATAAATCCACCACCTTATATAATTGAGATATCAATCTATCTACAGTTCCTCCACAAGTAAACACATAACCTATAATACTCCTCCCACTATCAACTTTACCTCTAAGGTCTGTATCCACATACCCTTATAGTGAATTTTCCTTCCAAAATAACATAGATACTTACTTTCCTCCCTTTAGGCACTTCAATATTTACTTGACAACTTCCCAATGTTTCCTTCTAGGCTTATACATGTACCTACTCATATCTCCCACTACATGAATAATATCAGGTTAGGTATAAACCATGGTATGTATCAAGCTTCCAACTGTTGATGAATTTTCTCTAAACCATTCCAATGTAGTTATCCTGTGATAACATCAAGGTTCCAGTTATGCGATCTCTCTTGATCTTCATACCCAAAATCTTGTCAGCTTCTCCAAGATCTTTCATCTCAAAATCCTTATCCAAATACCCTTTCTGTTCATCATTCGTCTATATACATGATAATGTAATGATAATTTCATCTTCATATAGAAGCAATATAATATATCCATCACCAAAATAATTTTAATAAAATAATTGATCTGTAACACACCATTTGTATGAATTTTTTCACATGAATTTATCAAACATCTCATTTCACTATCTGGGTGCCTAATTTAACCCATATAAGATCATTTGGAGTTTTCACACCAGGCTTTCCTTTAATGATGCAACATATCCCTCTAGATGATACATATAAATTTCACCTTCAATATCTCCATGAAGGAAATAAGACTTCACATCAAGATTCTCAATATGTAAATCCTCTAATGTAACAATATTGAGATCCACCTGAATAGTGGTAAGCTTCACTATAGGTGAAAATATTTTAGTGAAGTCAACACCTTTCTTCTTTTTAAATACTTTTATAACCAGCCTTTACTTATATATCCTCTTATCATCATGTTTTTCCTTGAATTGGTATTCCAATTTTTTCTATAATTATTTATTTTCTTATGGTAAAGGTGTCAACTCCTTTTTATTGTTACCATTCAATGAATAAATATCGTAATTTATAGACAAATCCCCTAAGATTGACTCCTTTAACTAAATTTCCTCTTTAAATCATTCTATTTCTCTACCACAAATCAATAAAAAATAATGTAAGGATAGATAATACTACTACTGCATAGGACTTCTCACACTTGTTAATCTCCTCAAATCCACTTGATGAGTAGACTCTAATGGTTTTAGTGTCACATGATCATGTATACCTTTAAGCTTTACTTATTCCTAGAATTTTGATTCTTTATTCCCATCATCAGTTTTAATAGCATGGTGGTTCTTGTATACAACAAATTCATTAAATATAATGTTATAAAATGTAATGATCATCTTGTCCTTATCATCCCAAAACTCATAATGAAACTCCTAAACACTATATCCAATAAAGAAAAATGATTTGGAATTAGCATCAAGTTTGTACCTTGCATTAACATCTATATGTATATATGACGAAAAGACAAAGAATTGTAAATGAGAGAGTCTTACCTCTTTTCCTAACCATATTTTCTTAGGTATAAATTCTTCCATTGGTACAACTATACTTCTATTGATGAGATATGGTTCAATGTTTATTACCTCTACCCATAAATTCTTGGGTAACTCTGAGTGTAGTCTCATACTCTTGGAACATTCATTAAGTGTCCCATTCATCCTTCCAGCTACACCATTATGTTGTGGTGTTCTTGGAAGAGTATTCTCCCCCAAAAAATACCATTATAATTGTATAATTACATAAACTTCTAGTTTCCATATCTTCCTCCATTTTTACACCTTAATCATTTTAACTTTGACCCTAAATCATTTTCCACTAGATTATCCCACTTTTGAATCATGGTAAATACATCATCATTTCTTTTTAAAAAGTAAACCCATACCTTCACTATATATTCATTGATAAATGTCATATAATACTATGACTCGCTAAGGGAATACAGAAATGAAGGCCCCCAAACATCACTGTGCACCAATGAATCTTCCCAAACTTTGATGTTATGCATGCTTTTGTAAATAATACCTTCTTTTTTATTTGCAAATATACAATTTTCACACAAACCAACTTTCACTGAATTCAACTCCAATATTATTCCTTTCATTTCCAACACCTTCACCCTTTCTCACTCATGTGGCCCAACCTATAGTGCCAAAGTTATGAATCATCAATAGAATTTATTGTTTAATGAATTCCCTTATAGGTCTCTACCATATTGTACATGGTTTCATTATTTACTCCAGATAAATAACTATGGATCCCCTGGAAATTTCCCACACACCATTAGTTAATGTAGTTATAAATACTACATCATCAAGATGCACTATTGAAGTAATATTCATTTTTATATTAGGAATATACCTCACATTTTTAAGGATGAGAAAAATCCCCCTATTGTTCTTGATCTGTGCATCACCATTACCTAGAATCTATAAGGGTTCATAGTTAATAAGATTTATCTTTACAAAATATATTAGAAACCTAATTGTTCAATAAAAACTTCTTTAAAATTGAATGAAAATAATACCCTAAGTCTAAAATCCAAGACTCCATAGGCCTATACATGCTTAGTAGAAATACATCATCGGTTCCTTCAGTTACCGTGTTTGCTGTATTGGTTTCAGGAACCCTATGTTTTTCTCTACACTCCTTTAGATGTCCTTTCTTCTCATAAATCTAGTATGTGGGACTAGTCCCCTTTTATTTATCTTAGATCTTTCCCCTTGACTTTGATCATCCCATGTGATTATCTCACTACATGTATATAAGTCTTGCTTCCACATTACAAGTAGAACTATAGAACCCACCCAATTATATTATCTGACTATCCACACTGATGATTAGATCTTAAAAATCATTCAACTTATTTTTTTTACTTTTTGAATAACTTTTCATGACTGTTACAATAACTTCCCAAATTTAAAGTAATGAATACAGTAAAACCAACATGTATACCTCTTCATCAAGTGTGATTATCATAGATGACAACTAAATTATGATGGTGTTGAATTCATTAATGTGATCATCAACAATATTCCCTATATCCATCTTCATGTTAAACAATCATCACATCACATATACTTGGTTCGATGTATAAGGATTCTCATATATATATATTCATGATAGATTTCATCAATCCATCTATTGTATTATCTTATCTAATGTTAAACACCATTTTTTTCCAATATAAGGTGAAAAAAATCCTAGAACCTATTGATCCATTAGCTCACACTTGTATTCTCTATCTCCATTGGGTTTTCACCCAGAAGAGGCAAGTGCATATTTTTATGATAAAAATAGTCTTTGATTTGAATCCTACAATAACTAAAGTCTGTTCAATAAAAATGATCAATATTTACTTTTCCGTATTCCACATCCATCATTCAATTCAAGAAACAATGAACTCAATATTATGAATTTATCCTATTATATAGGTTTTATGGAAATTTTAGGAGTAATAACAATTAATGATTCCATAAATGAGAGTAAAAAGGTTGAAAAAAGAACAAATAAAGAACCATAGGACCTAATTATTTACATTGTTCATGAAAAATCCTTACATCCATGGATAAACAAAATGATTTCACTAATTTGGGAGTATAATTATAGGGTAATTTTTAGAGTATACACAAACCCTAGATTGAATGAATTCTTAAATAAACATCATGAATAACAACTCATGTTTCTATAGTAACCGCATAGTAAGTCTTCTATGATACAATAATTAATGGTGGGAAATCTATGTTTATATAGTGACCTATTCACTCAAGTCCAAGATATAATAGTAACCAATCCTAATAAGTCCATGAAGATATAATATCATTGTCACATTTTTCCATAGTATGTACACACTGTTACAATCCTTTTTTAGCTTCACCATTCTACTCTTTAATAGGAAGTATATTGTTACAATCACTAAGAGAGTTGTGGTCTAGTGTATAGTTTAGGATACTAATATTTGGCCCAAATTCATCTAAAGGATTGAGCTACACCATTCCGACACATTCTAACTTTTAATTATTATAGTCCAAAAAAGTTTCCAAACATAAATTGATTACATAGATACTTTTACTAAAATAATTTGATCTAGAGATCTTGGATAAACATGAGGTTGAGAATGTAGTGAATGATCATTTGTTTAGGTTGTCTAGTATACAAACTCATAATCTTAGAGAGATTGATTCTTCTTTTTTGATTGAAAATTTTCTTACCATGTTAGTCAAATAATCTACTTGGTATGTAGATTTTGATAATTTCTTCGATTTTGGAGTCATCCTCAAATAATTTACACAAAAAGGAAGAAATTAATTTTTGACTTAAAGTACTAATTTTGGGATGAACCTTTACTATTTAAGAGGTGTGGAGATGGTATTCTTAGGTGGTGTGTTCCTAAGAATAGATTCTTCTCATTCTTGCGAGTTTTCACTCTTAACCATGGGATGTAAATCATGGTGGATAGAGGATAGCCTAAAAATTCATATAGTCTTGTTTTTATTTGACTAAAATGTTTAAGGATGATAGGAGCCTTGTAGTTGGATGTGAAAAATCTTAAATGTTGGGTACTGTTGGTAGGAATCAAGATTTACTACAAAAATAGATTATAGAGATCAAGTTTTTCTTATGATTGGGGCTTGAAATTTATATGGCCATTTCATATTCTCATGGGAATGATTAAATTTTGGTCACTGTGGATTATTTTTTCAAGCGGGTTTAAGTTGTTACTCTTCCAAACAATTAGGAAAATAATGTTGTAAAATCCATTAAAAAGAATATATTTTCAAGATTCGTAGTGCCTAAAGATTTTATACCCAATAATGAAACAAACTTTAAGAATTATAATTTTAAATATTCAATAAAAAATATGTATGTCTTCAAAAAATTAGGACTGTTTACTATCCACAATCTAGTGGATTATATGAAAGCTCAAATAGGGAAATTAACCAAATTTTAGAGAAATCCATATCTAGTTTCATTAAATATTGTTATTTGAAACTTAATGTGGATTTAAGGGCATATAAAATTTCATTTAAAACACCCATATAAATATCTTCATATAGATGCCTTTTTGATAAAATATTTCATTTACCCATGGAGAATTAACTCAAGTCATTTTGGTCTATGAAGGACCTAAAATTTGATTTTAAAAATATTGGTGAAAGGAGATTGCTGTCATATATAGAATTAGATGATATTAGAAGTGATTCATATGAAAATTCTAGAATCTATAAGGAAAGATCCAAGGGTTTTCTTTAACATGTTATCCAAAATAAGGATTTTAAGGCTAGTTAGAGAGTATTATTATTTAATTCCATGCTTATATTTTTTCCTATAAAACTTAAATACAAGTGGTATAGACCTTTCAAAATCTATAGAGTGTTAGTTAATAGTTCTTTGGAGATATCAGAAAAAGATAAAATACCTTTCTGAATTAATTTACAAAGTTTTATGCATTATTTTTAAGGGTAAACAAAGGGATTAGATGCAATTTCTATGCTAAAATGTTGATCTTTAACTGAATTTTAACTAAAGACTTAATTCAGTGTTTCAAGGGATTTTACCCATTCTCATTATTATGTGTTTTCTTTTTTTATTATGAATAAAATGATTATACGATCTTCCTATTATTGTCTAATTTGATTAATGGATTTAATTCCATTTCCCTCATTTATCTAGAATAAAAATACTATTGTGTAAACATTTGAAGAGAATGATTTCAGAACTATTGGTATAGGTGCTTTAATTAGGTAGCCAATGTCTATTTTTCCTAGAAAAAAGGGAAGTATTTTAGAATAAATTCACTAGAGAAATTATTTATTTAATTATACACTTGTTTTACTCCTTTTAATATTAAAATATGATTTTTTATTTTCATACATGATGCTAGAAATTAATTTTAGAGTTCCATTTACAAGCTTAAATATTTTCTAAAATTTCACTAGTTTCTACAACTATTGTATATTTTTTGTGATGGAATTATGAATCCATAGAATTGTTTTTGTGCCTCTTAGAAAGCCTTTTTGAATATCCAAGGTTTGAGCCTACATCATTATGAAAATCTTGTTTGGAAAATGAGTTTAAGTAGTAACTATATGGAAATATTTTGTTCAGATTAAATATTTTTGATGTTTGATGATTGTGTAAAAACTGTTTTTGATTTTTCTTATAAACCCTTAAAAATTATTTTCACCATTGAATTGAAAATATGACTGATCTAACATTTATTAAAAATGTTTCTCCCACTATGAGATTCAATATTATAGAAAATTTTAGGTTTTAATTTTGGGTTAGGAGTCTTAAATGTGGTAAGTTTTATTCATTGATGTACACACCAAAACCCATTTTTTTAAATTGGTTGTTTTTCAAGATTATATTTTCATTTTTAGTGGGTGAATTTTTTTAATAATTTTGAATGCTGTGATTCCACTTTTATGAGGTTAATTTATATTACTCTATGGATTTAATTGAGTGCATCATTTTATTTTTATCACAAACCAGATCTAATCACCATCCAAACCGGCACCTGAATTGGCCCATGGAAAGGCCCGAAGGGATTTCCTGATCTCCAAAGGCTGTCTCAAGTGACTGGGTATCACAAAATGGAATTTGGGAACGATTTACCCGAGTTGATAAACATAAAACAACAAACAAATCCAATATAAAAAATCTGGATTTTTCAAAACAAACCATATTTTACAAAAATTCAGAATTGAATTACATAATTTAAAACAGTTATCAAAGACTATAAAAAATGAAGAAACCCAAAATGGACATCCCAAGAACCTCCTCATGGCAAGGGGAACCACCCTCAAGCCATCACCATGACACTGTGCCAAGAAGGACTGCTAAAATCCCAAACCACTGGCACTAAAAGCTTTACCCAAACCTGCGACAAAATAACCAAGTCTAATTACACTCAAGGGTGTTAGTAGGGTATTATCCAAATTCCAATAGAATGACACCACAAAAATATTCCATTTGATAAACATTCAAGGATGAAAATATTGAAAGTTTTCATAAACATGAAATGATAATAAGAATTTTAAAGAGATGTAATTTTAAATAAAAATAGTTTTTAGGTGGGATACTTTAAAGAATCAAAACTTTTAAATAGAATGCCAAAGCTACTTAATTTTCCAGAAAAACATACCATATGATGACGGTAAGCATAAATTATCTAATGATCACAAGCAATGAGAAATAACCCCTAGGCACTAGCTCACTATGGGTCCTAGGTACCTCGTATCTCGATGAAAGTAACCATACAAATATCTGTTCCCATGCACACGAGCCACTAGTATGGATCATAAACATAACCCAGTGGTACAAAAACAACATAATCATAATCATCATAGTTTAGTTAGTGTTTTCATTGTCAAACTTTCTACATGAAACATGGGCCAAACCTCACGGGATCACTAGCCGACTAGTACACGTCTACCCACCTAGATACCCAGGTTTTCTCTCTTGTGCTCAAAAAAGTTCCACAAGACATGAAATAAAATTTACACATGAAAATACCACTTCTAAGTCACACACACACCAAAAATCCAACACACATGTCACATAATACTTCTTTCACAAACAAAAATTCATTTTTCACATAATACTCACACAAAACAGCCCACAAATGTCTTTCACGCCTTTCTTACAATTTGATAAATCATTTCAACAATTTACAAAACATAATAAATTTTTTGACATCTTAAATCAATTATTTACCTTCCAAAAACCCATATTAAGTGAACACACTCACTAAAACACTACATGTACATTCTTTTCCCACTTTGTTTAACTCAATAAATCCTTTACAATTTACATAAAACAGTCCCAAGGGGTATAAGCATGTTTTTTACATAAAACCCATTTCAAAAACCTCTTTCAAGGAAACAATCACACCAATACCAATCTAAAATATAGTTTTAATCCCTAGAAACATTTTTTAAACCACTCTCAAATGTTATAAAATTTCCTCAAATAATACCACAAAAGATACACATGAAAAACACACATTTTCAAATATGCAACTTTGAAACTAAATGCTTAATCAATACCACACAAAATGGTTCCAACAACAAACATAATGTAATATTAACATTATAAAAATATAAATGAATAAAAACTAACTAATCTTAGGATTCTTACACATTGAACCACCAACCATTTGTTCCAAAAACTCCAATCTTGGTGGGAAACTTTAACTGGATCACCTCCACACCACAAGGAAGTGAAATCGAGCTCTAATCCACAATATTTTACCAAAAATACTCAAGTTTAAACCCTAGACACAAACCCTAGATTATGTACATTTTATAACCTCAATAAAAGTGTAAGAAACCCTAAGAAAATGAGAGGAACATGAGAGGAAACCCACTTACTTGAGATATCTTGAATAAAATGACCCTAATACACTGGTATCTAAATTTCCAAACATCCAAAAATTTAATTGAGGTTTGAATAAGGCTGAGTAGGTAATGTAGGAATTGAAATGGGGGAAAATAGTAAAAATTAAAGGAGTTATGAAAGAAACAATTTACCTCTTCAAATCTGGACGATTTGAGAAATTTAGAGATGATTCACCATAATTCGTGATGAATATGAGATCCAAATAGGATTAGGAGATAATGGGGGCGCGCCTTGGTTACGTGGTCTCGGGTGAGAGTTATAATCACCAAAAAAACATAAATATTGAATGAGATATTAAATAATTAAAAAAACTATAAAGCATGAAATGGGCTTTCGGGCTGGCCCAATACCTTAATAAAAAACCCAAATCCCTCATGATTAACGATTCCTATGAGGTCCAAATGTATATGGTGGTTTTAATATACCAGGGTATTATAATTGGGAAGTGTAATTGGTGTAAAATGTTAAAAAATGAAAGATTTATAAATGAAACAAAATTTGTTTTTAAATCAGGAAATGGGATCACGGTTTGGACCAAATCATGAAAACTCACCCTTTCATCCTAAAATGTATGGGAAACCCCCACAAAAAATAAAGAATGGAAATTAAATGAAAAAAATACCTTTAGAGTAAGTCATGTATGTAAAATTATCCCCACCATAAATCTTTCCTCTCTCAGAAAGCCACAACAAGGCCAAACGCAAAAACCAAACCCAACCGAAAGGCTGAAATGAACTCATTTTCCAAGATTCGTCCCAAAGGACAAAACACATCTAGTGATCAATTAAGGAAGGAATACTCTCAAAAACCCAAAATTACACCACTTTCCTAAAACAATCAAGCGCATTTAGACTTTATCCCAAAATAAAACTCCTCAAACACTATCTAAACAAGACTCAAGCAATTTACCCAAATGAACAATGACATCGAACAAGGTTACACTTAACTTACTTTAACTAAATCGTTGGGTGCTCTCCAATTACATCGTTTACCCAAGGAAGATTTTGGTAGTTAGATATCTCCAAACAAGACTACCTATCACTAATAAAAGACCAAGGAAAAATTTAATTTACTAGTATGAGGAGACACACATGGGATCCCCGCCATAAGAGACAACTTAAATTTTCTTGAGACAGAATCAAGACACTAACAGGGGGAGGCCCAAATGGACTCCCCATTTCAAGAGGTATAATTCAATTAGAAATTTCCAAAAGAAAATACATGATACTCATAGTGGGTCTCCCCACCATAAGAACCAACCATCTTAACCGACCAGCATGGGCCGACACAAGAGGACCACATAATTTAATGATTTGGGATAACCGCATGGTTAGTCCGCACAGTTTAGAAAACCATGGGCTAAATGTGGGAATCCTTCTATCTGTGTGGTTTTATGGGGCACAGTTACTACTAACTATGCACAAATCGTGTGATCAAATTGTCTAACCAAATTTTAAACCTTTCTCCAAAAACTCAATGGAAACCAAAGGGGGAAATAATGACATTGGGCGATAACATGGTAACGAGTCCCTCCACATCTTTCCATTGAATGGGAATATTAGATGCAAGATGATGAAACTAGAGGTTTAAAATTTTCCCATATTTCATACTAAGGATAGGACTTTGACTAAAGGATTGAAAAACCCTGGGATTTCTCTTGACTATATGCCAGCTTCACTCTGGGACCTATGGCTGGAGCTCGAATGATTGAAGCATCTTCAGCCTCGCAGTTAGGCTTTGGAAACCCCTCGAAAGGAACTTCTCCTTTTGGTGACATGAAAACTATACCTTGATCCCAGATGGGTTCAAAAATACATAACATATTCCAAACTCACTTTACCATAAACCGAAATTTCACTAAAACAAGTGCTTTGAAGACGCACACACATCACCCCTTGTTTCTTCATATGAAAAACAGAAAGATGAAATGATATATAGGAACACATTACTATAAACAAAGGATTTCAAGATATCCCAAAAGGAGACACACTTTTGAAAAACAAAAATACTCACAAAATATTTTACAACTTCACCTTTATAATAAAAAAAGTACATGATATCACAAAGCATCACCGAACATGACCATTTCAACCGATAGAGACAATACATGGGAAGGGACCTTATGTCAAGTCCCCAAACAACACACATTTTCAGAAAGTTTCCATAAAAACCTCTGATGACCATATTTCCTAAACTGGTGGTTTAACATGAAACCATGCTTTTAAGAGACTACTAAGGACTCAAAGTCCCTCTTAGACACCATCCACACTAATAACCCCAGAATACTTTCACCTTCAACGAATCAGGTAACTTAAGAAACTAAGGTCTCTTTTAACATTACATGAGAAATATCCTACTATAAGAGGATTAAAAAAGCCAAGAAAGTAAAGGGTGTAGACTCAATCTAAAAATCTAGAGAAAAATATTCCTTATATTGATCAACTAGATGATCTTCCAACGACAAAACAATCTAGGATGCACTTCAGTCGTGCATTAACTCTTAGTGGGGGCATACCTTATCCAATGGGAGAACCCAAGGACCCAACCAATCTGGTCCATTGGTAAAAATGTGCCACAAAATAGAACCTAATAAATGAGGGGGACCACCATAAAGGCTTCTTGAACTTTTCTCAGAAGAGATCACTAACGAACCCTTCAACCCATTTTATCGACCAAACACAAACCCAAAACACCATTCAAACAAGAGGGGTTCTTGGACTCAAAAAATCCCACAATGAAATTTTTTTCAAAAACACATAAGACACACCATACCAAACCATTCATCAATACATCATGTTTTTCTTTAAAATCATCTCTTTGAAAATAAATGGTTCAACGATTTGAGTATCCAACAATGGCACCCCATGGGCCTCACACATGCATATCTCCGTGCCACTCCAGGAACCCTCCTCATATCCATCCTGGAACTCATCTAGTAATTCCATTAACTATCCATCATACCATGTAACCCTATGCATGTGGTTGCCCATGAAAATACCAAAGGTTAAAACAGAAATTCTTTCCACTTTTCAAAACCTAAACAGTCAACCAATACTTACTTTTTTCTCAAGACCGCTAACCATGAAATAAAAATCCCAACTTACTTCTTATAAAAATATTTTTTTGAAAGGCCCAACCATTCAAATAAGAACTCAATTTCAAGTCATACTCATTAATTTCAAAACACATCATCCCATTTCAAAACACTCCCGGTTTTATGAAAACTCCCTTTCATCAACCCCCATTCCTTTGAAAACTCATCTCTTATTATTTAAAACAAGGTTAAAATATTTCATATTTTTTTTTCAAAATATCACCAATCATTCAATAAAAACTCAATTTCAATTCATGTACATTAATTTAAAAACGTTTCAGCCCATTTCAAAACACATCTAATTTAATGACAAACTCCATTTCATAAATCCCTATTAAATTGGGAACTCAACTCTTCTCATTTTAAAACAAGATTTCAAAATTTCATTAAACTTTTCAAATGATCTCTAGTTACCAAATAAAAATTTATTTCCAAACTCCACACATGACCTAAAATAATTCCATACCATTAAAACACTATTCAATAGTTTAGAGAACTCTATTGGAAACATTTTTTTAAAACCAACTTCAACACACTTATTACTTTCAAAAGAGGTGTAAACACACCATTTTCAATTTCAAAAAAATTATAAAAATTCATTTCTACCATTTTAGAAATAAATCAATTTTAGTTTTACTAAAAAATCATTTCATAAAAGTTAAAATTTATTAAATGAAGTCTTTTTTTCTTAAAACCAAGTTCCAAGATTCCAACACCAAGAGACACGAGACAATGCGAGAGTAAACTAGTTTCAGTGGGTGTCTTGGAAATATGGTTGGCGGCCAAACTCTAACCACTTCACTATCATGGAGATGTTCTAGGGAAATATCCCCAGCTCCACATGGCTTGTTAGGACCTGAGAGATAACTGAGACCATTAGACCAACTCTCTTTTAATTCCCCTATTAATCATCAAACAAAAGAAACCAAAGGACTCATATAAAACCTGACTTCCCCTGGCGAATTGAATCACGTCACGAGGTGTGCTGGATAGACACACTACTCGTAATCAGAATTTCAAGCCCCAAAAATCCAAACTATATACTATCATGACTCTTCCCCAAATAACATGACCCAAAGAGTGAACCTAACCATATTTGATACCATTTTTTCATGAACTAGATTTGGTCTCCATCAAAACCGGCACCCATCCTGGCCCGTGGTAAGGCCCAAAGGGAATTCCTGATCCCCACGGGCTTGAACAAGTGATCGGGTATCAAAAAATTGAATTTGGTAATGATTTACCCGAGTTGATAAACATAAAACAACAAACAAATCCAATATAACAAATTTGGATTTTTCAAAACAAACCATCTTTTACAAAAATTCAGAATTGAATTACATAATTTAAAATAGTTATCAAAGACTATAACAAATTAATAAATCCAAAATGTATATCCCAAGAACCTCCTCATGGAAAGGGTCACCACCCTTGAGCTATCTCTATGACACTACACCAAGAAGGACCGCTAGAAACCCGAACCATTGGAACTAAAATCTTTACCCAAACCTCTGACAAAATAACCAAGTCTACTTACACCCAAGGGTGTAAGTAGGTTGTGAGCCAAATCCCATTAGGATTCTACCACTAAAATATTCCATGTGATAAACGTTCAAGGACAAAAAGACTTCATGTTTTCATAAACATGAAATGCTAATAATAATTTTAAAGAGATGAAACTTTAAATAAAAATAATTTTCAAGTGGGCTACTTTAAAGAATCATCACTTATAAATAGAATGAAAAAGCTAATAGATTTTTCAGAAAAACATACCGTATTCCGAAGGTAATCATAAATTATCTAATGAGAATAGGCAGCGGGAAATAACCCCTAGGCACTAGCTTGCTATGGGTCCCAGGTACCTCATATCTCGGTGAAAGTAACCATACAAATATCTGTTCCCGTGCACATGAGCCACCAGTAGGGATAATACCCATAACTTATTGGTTCACCAACATCATAATCATAATAATCATAGTTTATTTAGTGTTTTCATTGCAAAATTTCTACGTGAAATAGGGGAAAACCCCCCTGAGATCAGTAGTATACTAGTACACGTCCACCCACCTAGATACCTGGGTTTTCCCTCTTATTCTCGAACAAGTTCCACAAGACATGAAATAAAATTTTCACATTAAAATACCACTTACAAGTCAAAAATACACAAAAAATACCACACACATTTCACATAATACTTATTTAACAAACAAAAATTCATTTTTCGCATCATACTCACACAAAACAACCCACAAACATGTTTCAATCTTCTATTGAAATTTGATAAATCATTTTAGAAATTTATAAAACATTATAAAAATGTTTTACATATTAAATCACCTCTTTAACTTTCAAAAACCCATCTTATGTGAACAAACTCACCAAAATACTACATGTACATCCTTTTCCCACTTTTTTTAACTCAATAAGTCATTTAAATATTTTATAAAACAATCCCAAGGGGTATAACCATGTTTTTCACACAAAACCCATTTCAAAACCATATTTAAAGGAAAAAATCACACCAATAACAATCCAAAATAGAGTTGTAAGCCCTAGGAAAATTTATTAAACCAATATCAAATGTTATAAAATTACCTCAAATAATACCACAAAAGATACACGTGAAAAACACACATTTTCAAAAAAATATGAAAATTTGAAACTAAACGCTTAATCAATACTACAAAAAATGGTTACCACACCAAAAATAATGTAATAGAAACATTATAAAAATATAAATGAAGAAAAGATAACTTATCCTAGGATGCTTAAACATGGAACCACCTACCATTTGTGCTAAAAACTCCAAATCTTGGTGTGAAACTTCAACCGCACCACTACCACACCACAAGAAAGTGAAATAAATCCCTAATCCACAATATTTCAGAAAAAAGACTCAAGGTTAAACCCTAGGTATGATCCCTAGCTTCTAGAAATTTTATAACCTCAAGAAAAGTGGAAGAAACCCTAAGCAAATGGGAGGAACATGAGAGGAAACCCACTTACTTGAGATATCTTGAAAAAATAACCCAAATACACCAGTAGATGAATTTAAAAACATCCAAAGATCCATTTTAGGTTCTAATAAGGATGAAGAGGTCATGTAGGAATTATAATGTGGGAAAGAGAGTAAAAAATGAAGGACTTATAAAAGAAACAATTTACTTCTTCAAATCTGGATGATTTCAGAAATCTAAAGAAGTTTCACTATAATTCATGATGAATATGAGCTCCAAAGAGGGGTATAAGAGCATGATGGAATGCCTTGGGTAAGTGGTTTCAGGTGAGAGTTGGAATCACCAAACAAAATTTAAAATTGAATGAGATATTAAAGAATTAAAAAAAATTAAAGTAGGAAATGGGCTTCTTGTGGTGGCCCAATAGCTTAATAAAAAACCCAAATACATCATGATTATGAATTCCTATGAGTTCAAAATGGATATGGTAATTTTAATATACCAGGGGATTCCAATTGAGAATTTTAATTGGTATAAAATATTGAAAAAATTAAAGAGTTATAAAAAAAAATTGGGTTTTAAATCTGGAATGAGCTCACAGTTTGGACCAAATCTTGAAAACTATCCCTTTACTCCAAAAATGTATGGGAAACCCCAACAAAAAAAAAATAATGGAAATTATATGAATAAATACCTTTAAAATAATTCATGGATTTGAGAATTTTCCTCTTGAAAAAAAAACATTTTTGTAAATTTTGGGAGTATGTCTTACAATTATTGTTGACTTTAGTTTTATGAACTTTTAATCATTTTTAATTATTTTCAAAATTTTAATTTCAAATTTTTTTAAAATATGAATCCAACATTTTACTTAAACCATTTATTTTTTTAAGATCTAAATCACATTTACTACTTGAGCAGGTCCATGGTGTAAAATATTTTTGAAAATAAATTATTTATGGAATTTTAGTCTTTCATTCTTGAGACTAACCTTCTTTCACCAAATTTGGATAATTTATTATTTAAGGAAAATTAATGTATTAAGTGTGGGGGAATTTGTTGTGAACTTATTTTTAATGATTGTTTTCACATCATTCTATTATAAGTTTGGTAAAAGGGTGTTTGAAAAGTGATTTAATTGATTAATAATTGAGATTTTATCATTTTTATGGAAAAATAATTCATTGAATAATTGAATAAAATTAAGTTAACTTAGTACCAAAATTTTTAAAGGTTATGTGATTTAACTCTAATATATTTTAAGAACCAATAATATCATATATTTTTGGGAAATAACATATGAAATAATAATTTTTGTGATGTTTTCCTGTTTGTGTCTTTAGAATTTCTATTCCAAAAGTTCCATGTCTTAATTTTGAATATATCTTGTTGGAATGATGTTTTTTTCTCTAAATTATTTAATTGAAATGTGTTTTTAAAGTAAATAAAATTATGGATTTTTAATGATCAAGTTCCATGTTAAATTTTTTTAAAAATTATTTTATTTGAACTAATTTTGGATTTTTTTTATGTTTGGAAATTCAAGGATTATTCTTGTGTCATCTCATTTAAATTTTAAATTCATTATAAATCATCAAAGTGTGTTTAATTTTTTTTTATTTTTATTAGAATGTAATATTCCATAAGAGAATTTTTATTTACTCCATGTTTTTTAGAAGTCATGTAAGATAATTTCTTGATAGAGAACTGGGCATAATGGAATTAGTTCTCTATCAAATTAAGATAAATTTAGGGAATTAATGTAAGATAATTTCAAGCAGGTAGACTTATAATATAGGTTTCACCAACAAGCTCCTGTAAAAGAAAATATTATTGAAAACCACATAAGATAATTTTTATCTATTGGATTCCATATAAGAGAATTAAAATTCTTACAATATAGGATATTTTTTTACCTTGAAGAAAATTTCTTATATGTGTCTATTTTAATCTCCCAAGGTTCTGCACTTGAATATTACTAACTGACTAAATTTACTAAAACTGATAGGAGATCGAACAGAGGCTGAGATCTACTGAACTCAAACTAAGGCCAAATCAAGACCAATGCTAATGACCTTGATATCACCTAATCTATTGTAAAGCCATAAAGAGAAATTAATTGTCTCTCAAAACTAAATTTAATATTTAAGAGTAGAATCCAATCATAGATCTTGGGTTACAAGTTGATATTATTAAAATTTAATTATGAGATATTTGATTCATTACAAACCTTCTTATATTGATGAAATTCATCCAATATTAAATATTATGATGGACTGAGTTATAGTTCCATAACGACTTATTGAATTGGATTGAAGATTGTTCTCTAAGATAGTTAAGGTAACAAATGAGTGATACCAATTGAGAAACTCCATTAATGATCAAAGAAATGTAAAATGGTGATACCCAATTCATTCAAAGTCTGAAAATCGTGGCTGAATTTGATAATCTAATATCTTATTTGAGCCAAGATAATGTCACTGGGATTGTTCACTAATGTTAGTTTCAATGCAGTGAGACCTATTTTTTCTTTAATGATACAAACATGAGTATATAAGTGGGTGAATGCTATGTGTTTGATTAAAGTTATTAATGAAGACCATGCATAAGGATGTGCGTTTCTATACTTTCCAAAATGAAGCCTAGGTGTACTTAACTTTTGTGGGTCCAGTGAGTTTATGTATTTCACTAATAAATAGGGATACCGAGTTTTAAATGATGTTTAGGGAAGGTTTAGACTATACCAACTGAGATGGTTCAAAGGTTTTATAAGTATAGTGAAGTTCCATCACTACCTATGTTGAAGATTTTGGATGGATAGAATTTAGAGGAGTTCAAATAACTACTATTAGTAAAAGATGGTGATAGAAGGATGTATGTAGACTAGCAGTTTTCTAGATTCACATTGAGCTAGTATCACATGTAGGTATTAATTAGTTACAATGGAAAAAATTAAAATCACATAACTATATAATAATAGAATATGAAATTCAATTTACTGTTTCCACTTGGGAAAAAAGTATGTAAAATTAAATTCCTAGATATATATTCTGTAGAAGATACACATCCATAAAGGCTAAAAATTTTCTTAGAGAAAATATTTGAGTAATAAACAAGTAGATGATGAAGAGATCAATTGAGGGAAAAATATCAATGGATGATTCTTTGTATTCATTATATTTCTTTCTTTCTCATTGTACTTGATTAGAATTTATTGTGCTATTTTTTTGAATATATTTTTTGGATAAATAATTTCTTGGAAAATAAGATTGATTTAGTTCATTTTTTTTTATTTTTTGATGCCATTTTTTCTAAAATTTAGTTTCATTTCTCTATAGTTTACTAAATTCAATCAGAATAATGGTTTTATTGGACTCAACATCACTTTTATTATAATTGATTGGATTTTTTAAGTGAAAAACTGAAAAATACAATATATTAATTTTCAATCAACTTGATAGAATAAGTGAACTTCAATCATAATATTTTCAAATCAGCTATTTTTCCATGAATGAAGAAAAATATTTTTTAAATGAACAATTGAATTTCCCCTTAATTACACATTTTTATTAATTGATTTTCTATTTTCATTCTACTTATTGAACCTTTAATTTCTCAAAACTCATAATGTATCTCACATCTATTATTTTACTATAAAATATATGTTCAAAACTATTCATTTCATTCATGTATGTTTTGTGTTTGTTTTCTTATATTGAGTTTTTTTCTTGGTCCACACTCAAAATCCCTCATTCCTAAGGTTTGACACCATTCTCACCACTGATTAGTTATTTATAGGTAAAAAAAATTAATATTTTCAATGATAGAAATCAAATTTAAATTATAATTAGATAATATCTCAAGTAAATCATAAGGATAAGATAATTTTAACATATATTAAAAACACTTTTATAAAAACATGAGTTACTTAAAACTTTTGGATGGTATTATATAAGATGATATCAGAAATTAGATCTTTTCATACCACAAGTTCAATCACCCAAAATAAAAACATTATAAAATAATTTAGAGGGAAATACCTGAATTTTAACTCTAAATGATATAGATATTTTAGAGTTTTAGATAAAAATGGGAGAAATATTATAAAAATAATTTTATTAAAGCTTTTGTAACATGATTTTTAAAATAAACTTATATGTCACTTAAGAAAATATATTTCAAGTGGATTAAAAAATTATTTTTAAAAAATTTATTTTAAAATAATTTCAAATTTTGAAACCTTAATGATATAAAAGGTTGAGTGTAATTTAAAAATATATATAAGTGGAACGATACCCCTTTATTTAATATTCTATAAAATTAACCTTTTTTTAAAATGAAAAATTTAGAAAATAATGGGAATAAGAATTACATTGAAAAATAATGAAATTTTGAAGAGGAATATTAATTAAGAAAAATAATTATAAAAGCGGGTAAAGGTAATATTCCTTAAAATTATATTCTTTTCACACATTTATAAATAAGTAAAAAATTGAACATGTGTAAAACGCTAAAAATACTCTTTTTAATCCTTTATAAAAAAATTCAAATATAGTGTAAAGTTTTCATAAAATATCATTAAAGGGTATATAAGAACATTGTCGAAACATTATAAAGAATATAGACATAGATGAGAAAGATTATAATCTATAAAAATGAGATAAAAAACCCTTATGAAGAAAGGAAGTTATGAACTATAAATCCTTAAGTAAGGAAAATAGGCCATAAATTCAAATAAATGTGAGAAAAATGGTAAGGTACAAAAATAATAAATTGAATTTGAATCATAGAATATAAAATATAGAATTAGAAAATAATACTTGAAATGAGTGGAGACTTATAAAGGAAACCCTTACCAAGAATGCAACATATAAAATAAGAGTATATAAATGAAGATATTATGTGAAAGAAATATAAATATATATATAAACAAGTGGAAATACACCATAAAATAATATGAGGTTTTAATTCATAATATCTTATAATAACATAATCAATGAAGGATATAATTCAATGAAATTAAATATAGTTAAGAATCCCCTTATTTATTTGGTAATGATTCAAAAGTGTATGGAAGTAGATCATGAAAAAGACATTTAAATCACATGAATTCAAGGTGATATGTTAAAAATAAATAAATTGATATTAATTGATTTATTTTAAATAAGAATAGGTATATAATTTGAAACATGTCTAAATAAATGGAAATCGAGTCAAAGACCCCTTACTTTAGGGCCTGTCTTATCTCATCACATTTGTACCTTTAATATAATAAATTATGTTTATTAAAAAATGAATTTATAAGTGAATTATATTACTTTTTTTATTATTTATTGGTTATAATCATTATAGTTTTTTTCTTACTATTTATTTTGAATAGAGAATGAATTAAAGACATGTTTTCTTTTAAATTATCCAATTTTTTTTCGATTTCATAATTTTGATTGTTTGAAATTTATCATTTTTGGAAAATTATTTATATAATATTATAATAAATTAAAATAAATTTATATTATATAATATATAATATCTAGAAATTTATGAGGTGATAAGTAAACTAATGGTAACACTGTCATAGGCAGATGAAACTTTCCATTATCAAGACGTGTCAAAATAAGGGGAGAGGGAGTATATATTATAAATAGATTAAAATAATTATACCCATATAATAATAACATCAAAATGTTATATACTTAGATATGAAATTTTTTATGAAGGTGAAGAAATGAAATTTATTAGGAGAGTTGAAAGAAAAAGTTAAAGAAAACAATGAATGTGAATCAGAGTTACCACTTCATGGAAGATTTAATACTTTGATAAAACCTTGAAGGATTGGGTTTGTGTAACTATAGAAAATATATAATGGTACTGAGAGGCTTAGGATATTGGAAATGAGTAAATATTGGGCTTTAATCAGTGAAAGAAAAGTTCTTTTCCAAGGGAAATAATATGGGAAATTTATACTTGAGGAGTGGGGTATTTTTGGATTAGAATATTTATTATTTTATTATTTAGGCCAAAGATTTTTTAGTATTAATGGTTCCCATGATATTATTTGGTTTATTATTTAAAAAATTATAGTTAATTTAAATTTAGATCATTCCAAAACCTAACGGAACCTTCCAAACATTCAATTAAATATAAAAAACCAAAATTAGTTTTTTATTAGGATAAAATATAATTTATGTTACAAAATACCAAATATAATATTAAAAACTTAAATTAATACTTCTAATTTTTTTATTTTACTCCTTAAACACATATTTTATCAATAAAATGTTTTCATAAATATTTTAACTCATGCTTATAATATGATGATGTCATAAAAGTTGAAGTATTTGTAAAAAAAATATTTTTTATTATTCATTAAAAAATTAACTTAGAAAAATATCAAAAATTAACCCTAAGATACTTTATACATGATGATTAAAAAAATTAATTTCATTTTTTTAAATTAAAATTTTGAACTTTATGAATTTTAATTTTAAATAGCAACATATAATATAATGAAAAAATATTTTTATTAAAGGTAATGAATTTTTAAACATTAAGTGTTCTTAATCATATTTCATATCAGTTAATAATTAAATTGATGCTAATATATTAGTTTATAAATTGAAAAATTCAATTATAATAATCCTTTATAAGTGTTTAATTTAATTTATTAAGACAAAAATATGTAATATATGTAAAAATAAAATTTCAAAACACTCAATGATTTTAATCATATCCCACTACATTTAATAATTTATATTTTAACCATTAAATTTAATTAATTAATTAGTATTATAAAAAATAAATTTATTTTTTAAAACACTAATAATAATATGCAAGGAATTAAAATAAGTCTTTATTTACTTGAGGTAAAACTATTCTTTTAATTTTCTTGATGATATTTAAAATTTTATTCTCATGATATATTAATGATTATATTGCATTATAAAATATATCATAGTTCATTTATAGTTTGGTTCTATGTATGATACAATCTATTCAACATATTATTTATTTTAATTAAAACACATAATAAAATCTTGGAGTGTTACATTCTACTCCCGTAAATAAATTGAATCCTCCCAATTTTAATTTCTATAATTGATAAAAATAGATGAGGGTGTTCTTAATATATTCATTATTTTTTATATAAAAATGTATTCAAAACCTTTATAGTGGTTTGTAAATAGATTGTGAAACATCTAAAGTAAATCCCCCCAAGAGTGTCAAACTAGGTGTGAAATTAGTAATTCATGTTGCACATAAGGTGAAGACCGAGTTAATAACCAACCAACCTTTTTTAGGGTTATTACCCCAAGGTGAATCATAGTCAAACCCTTTAACCAATTTTAGTATCCAGATATATTTTCTATTTCTAGGAAACCACACACTTTTTACTTTACCAAAATTTTAAGTAGTTTTCCTATATTTAGATTTATCCATAGGGTTTCCACTAATGAATTCTAATATCGACGCTAAAAAATAACAAACCCAAAATTATCAGGAACTTATTTACTATATTCTTAGCCCAAATATCATGGAAACCTATGATACTATAATTAAAATTATCCTTTAATTATTGAAAAAGATAAAATTAAATATAAATCAATATAAACTTAAATCATATATACTCCCCAAAAAATTATTATTTTCCCCAAATAACCATAATTTCCTTAACATCAAATTAATTTTTATCCCCCTAGGTTATCTATAATACTTAGATTATATTTCCAAAATCAATTAACCCATTTTACCAATTAACCATAATTACCTAAAAATAAAATCACATATCAACTTTAAGAGTTATCTATAACTCAATCCTGTATTATTTATAAAACTAAATAAAAATCTCTAAAATATCATTAATCACCATAAATTATATTCACATAAGACCTAAAAATGGTTATTTTGGCCTTTAAACTTATTATAAGACTTATAAATATTAAGAAATGATGTATCTAAAAGTGTTAAATTATCCTCATTTGATAACATCCTAACCTATAAAGTTATCTAAACCCTGCATTGATACCAATTGAGATGTTTTATACCCGCACTTCTAAATTTGGTTCTAAAAACACATATTCTTTACAAACTAGATAACTACCTATCGAAGTGACCCAAACATAAAAATACATAATGAAAATATCAATAAAAAACATTGAATCACTTACATACCTAGAAATTTGATTTTTAGAGTTTTAAATAATTAGGAAAGAATATTTAACTAACAAAACTAATATATTTGTCATAAAATGGGCATTTTCCCACTAAACTAAGGATTTATTATTTTTCCATACACATCTCCCAAAAAATTCTTCACATAAGATAACCATATAGACATATAATATTTAATACTTATCTTTATATCCTAGGAAAACAAAAACATAAAGTGCGTGATATGAAACAGTCAATAAGGTTAAGAATAAGTGATAATAATTAAAGATCAAAACTAAGAATAAGATAAACATGTTGGCATGAGAACAAAGTCAAGAAAAAAACACATCATAAAGAAACCATACTTGATACAATATTAATCATTAGTCATGAATCATAAAAGAAGGATTTTGTAATAAACAAGTATAAATAATAGGTTTACGACATCATAAGAATGTTTAAACAATATTAAACATGGCATCATAAGCATAAGTCCAAGATCACCACTAAGAAAACATAACATTGTGGAAAAATTCCCATAGTGGATAGGGTTTTCTATCGAGTACCTTATATATCAAATCATGATATATAAAACATTACCCAATTTATTTTAGGGATATATAATTATGAACTCACCCATTACATCATAATATGTACATGCATATGTGTTCCATATAATAAAATATTCATGAATTAATCAAAGCATAATTAATATGAGAATAAAATAGGTTAGATGATGATTTTCCAAAAACATGATCATATTATATATAAATAAATAATATGGATGGTATCATTAGAGCATATCCCTAGTGAATCATAAGAATGGTCAAATGATGTTAACATTGATTAAAAAAACTTTTATACAAAGATGGGTTACCTAAAACTTTTAGATGGTGTCATATAAGATGAGATTAATAATTGGATTGTCTTATAATATAAGTTCAATCACCCAAAATAAAAAAATCATAAGGTAATAAATGAAATTTAACTCCAAATGAGATATATATTTTAGAGTTTGAGTGAAAATTAAAAGTAAAATTAAAAAAATAATTATCATAAATTAATTGTAACATGATTATACAAACAAATTTATAAGTCACTTCAAAAATTCATTTCAAGTGGATGTAAAAGGACAATTAAAAACTTAATTTTAATAGAAATAAAAATATCTAAACCTTGAAAATAAATAAATTTAATGATAAAAAATTTGGAGTGGAGGATAAAAATATACATAAGTCAAAAGAAATTAATTTATTTAATCTTCTAAAACATTAACCATTATTTTAAAGAAAAAATACATAGAAATGGAAATATGAAATTATTTGTAAAAAATGAATACATAAATTGGTATAATCATTAATAAAAATGGTTATAAAAGTATGAAAATACGTTCGTGTAAAAAATGTTAAAAATGAGATTCTTTTCACACTTTTTTTAAAGAAATACTAGTGCAGGAAACAATAAAAAGATTATTTTTAGAATTTTGTAGAGAAATTAAATGATAATGTAAAATGTAAAAAAATCATGAAGGTTATATAAAAAAATTATTGAAAAATTATAAATAATATGGTCATGGAGGAGAAATATTATTATCCATAAAAAAGTGATAAAAATACATGCGAAAAAGTAAGGTATAAACTATAAATATGTAAGAAAGGAAGAGAATATTAATTCTTAATTAATGAATGTAAAATAGTAAGTTAAAAATTTAAGAACTTTAATTTGATTCATATAAGAGAAAATGTATAATTTAAGGAAAACACTTTAAATGATTTGAGAATAGAAAAGGAAACCCTTACTAAGAACATGACATGTGATGTAAGAATATATCAATAAAGAGATTATGTGAAAGAAATGTATATCCACATAAAACCATTGGGAACAAATAAAAAATAGGTTTTAATTTAAAAAATATTATAGTTTAATAATCAATGAAGGAATTATATAACTCAATTATAGGAAATTGAGGAAAGAATCCCTTATGGGTTTGGTAATGAATTAGAAGCACATGAAAATAGACCATGAAATTAAAATTTAAATTAGATGAATTAAATTTTATTTATGATAAAATAAGTCAATGGACAGTAATTACATCCTATCAAATAATAATAAGTATATAATTTCAAATATGTCTCAAGAAATGTAAATTAAGACAAAGAACCCTTACCTTAGGTCCAATTTTTTTCTTCATGTTTTCACCTCTGTTTATAATAAACTTATGTTTATTAAAGCATGATTATAGAAGAGAATTATATTACATTTTATCATCATTTATTAGTAATAATCATTTTATTTTATTTATTACTATTTATTTTTAAGAGAGATTGGATTAAATAATTTTTTATTTTAAATTTCTATTCTATGTTTTGATTTTGTGATTTGGATTATTTTTAATTTATAATTTTGTAAAATTACTTGTAAAATATTTTGATAAATTAAAATAAAATAATATTATATAATATACACTGAGAAACCATATAGTAGGTGACCAGCAAACCATAAACAACATCCTCATAGATGGATGAAACCAACCATTTTATGGACGTGTAAAAATTGGGGAGTGAGAATATATAAAATAAATAGGTTAAAATAGTTATACCATCACCACAATACCATTAATTTTTTTATATAAGTATATATAAAATGTTTTATGAAGTTAGAGAAAATTTATTAGGAGAGTAGAAATAAGTAGATAAAGAAAACAATGAAAGAGAATCAGGGATACCTCCTTATAGAAGATTTACTCCTTTGATAAATCCATGAAGGCTTAGGTTTGTGTAACTCAATAAAATACCTAAGGGTATTTATATGCATAAAAGATAGTAAATGAAAATATCTTAGGCTTTGAGAAGTGTTTTTCAAAGTGAAAGAAAATGATAAATTTATACTTGAGGAGAGGGGTATTTTTCAGTTAAAATATTGATTATTTTATCATTTAGGACAAAGAATCAGTATGTTTATTATTAAAAAAGAGGGTTATTTGAAATTAAGATCAATAAAAAACCTAATGGAACCTTATATCTAGTCAATTAAATACAGATAACCAAAAATATTTTTATTAGGATAAAATATAATTTATGTTCCAAAATATTAAAAATAAGTTTCTAAACACAAATTGATGTTTTTAAATTAATTTTTGGACTCCTTAAATAAATATTTGGCTGATAAAAAGGTTTTATAAATTTTTTCAAGTTATTATTACATCATGATGATTCCATAAAAGTTTTATTATTTTTAAAAAACTATATTTATACTATTCACCAAAAAATTAACTTCATAAAAAAAATCACAAAACTTTTCCCTAAGATAATTTCAATTTGATGATTAAAAAAATTATTTTTTTGTATCAAATTCAAATTATAAAATTTAGGAATTAAAATTTTAAATGAAAACATAAAATAAAATGGAAAAAAATTTATTAAAGAAGATAACCTTTTAAACTTTAAGTGTTCTTAATCATATGTTATATCAGTTACTAATTAAATGAGTGTTAATATATTATTTTGTACATTGAATCATTTAATTATAATAATCATTTTAATGAATCCGATTTAATTTTTTAATATAAAAATACATAATATATATAAAAATATGCTTTTAAACAATAAAATATCTTAATCTCATCCCATTGAATTTAATTATTTATCTTATAACCATTAACTTTCTTAAACTCATCGGTATTATAACACATAAAGTTATTATTTAATATAGTAATAATAATATATAAGGAAAGAAAATAAATTATTTTGACTATTTTTATATACTTTTGGTTTTACTCTTATTCTTATTGTCTTTATGATATTTCAAATTTTATCCTCATGATGTATTAATAATTACTTTTCATTTTAATATATTGTAATTCATTTTAGTTTGGTGTTTCACATGATATAATTTATCAAAATAATATTATTTTTAAAGGAAAACACATAATAAAATAATATGGCGTAACATTATTATTCTCAATTTAATCCAACTCCTCAATAATAGAATCAATATCATGACACCCTAGCCCAAATTTACGAGGTCTAATATAGAGGGCCACATGACCTCATACATTCTCTCCCATACAGAAGGGGATACCAACTAACAACTTGGGCCTAAATGAGACAAGGGGGAGCCCATTCCCTTAGTATTAGATAACCATCAAATTAACATAATATCTATAGGATTAAAAATAAAGGTAACCAATATAAGAACATAGAAAAATAATAATAACATCATCTCATAAAATATTAGAGTGGCATAAAACAACCAATAAAAAAAGTTAAAATGGATCCCCACATATGGATAATCAATATGTATATTTAGAATAGAATGGAAAAATAAATAAATGAACCACCACTATAAAAGATCCTGAAGAATGTATCAGTATCACCTCAATCTCTTCCACTAACATACACTAATTATCCTATTATAGGGACCTTTCCCTTGGTTAGATCCCTGACTATGAAGTCTATATATGCAATGAGATATCCATGTAGGGTGTGAGTATAAAGACAATAGGAAAACATCAATTGGCACTTAACATAAGTGAATCAATGATATAAAGGTATATGCATCAAAAAACTAATTAAATAGATAAATAAAATACTCTTTATGTCACCAGGTATTAACCAGGATGCCACAAACTCACAACCGTACATGGTTTAGACCTATGATAGAAGGAAGTGTTAGATGGAAACTCATTATCTAAATAACACATGAATTCGGTATAATAATTCAAGACACAACCTCATTAAGCACACTTGACTCATCTCTTATCACTCAAGGAAGGTCACATCACATCCTAATTGGAACCATATCACTCAAGGATGATCAAGACATTGGAAATCATGTGACATAAAACAATAAAAAACACCCATAAAATAACACATAAGAAAGGGGGCTCAAAACCCGAACCTTTGTACCATCTTTCTAGGATATTATAACCACAACTGAGCCTTAAGACACCTAAAAAGTCTATTTCTTTAGAAAGAAAACCCCAAAATTGACTAAAAAACAAGATAAAATTGCAGCTTAACCAAACCATAAACCCATTTACCCCCTCTAAAGAATCAAAATAATCTCTATAGATATAAACTTTCACTTTTATACCACAAAAATAGTTCTCACATGGTAACCCATGCACCCTCATCCAATTTTAGATATATTACTTTATTTGAAAGCTGTAAAATGGTAAGGACTTCATACCTCAAGTGTGATGAAGCTCAATCACTAAGGAATTCCACCCAAATCAAGATCGATGCAACAAATATGTACAATCATCCACAAAATTTTCACATTAGTGTTCTAGAAAGGGAAAATAATAGGTTGAGGAAGAATGAGTCATATAAGGGATATACATGCTTAGAACCATTGAGAGAAAATTTCCTCAATGAGGAAACTTCAAACTATCAAGGTAAGAGAATGGAGGAGATCAAATAATCAAGGATAAGCCTCCCATGCCACTTAGATCACATGATGGTCATGGAAGATGAAGGAGAAGGTAGAACAAGTGTAGGTTCTAAAGAGAACTAAAAACTTTCCTTTAAAAAACAACCTAGGCGATGGTCACAAAATGACCGTGTAGGTTTCAAGAAGACTAATCATAGATAGTGGGCCTTTTCATTTATTAAAATTGTTGTAGTGTGACTTATAGGCATCACACTATGATCAGAACCTCCAATATAATTTCAACTACAAAGATAGTGTAGTTCTCCCAAGATCACACCTGAGCCATCCTAAACACCCAAAATAGCTAAAAACCATAAATAAACATTAGAATTTTTTTTAAATGTATCACACATCGAAATTATAGGTGCGTTAAAAACTTCCCATCCAAGTACTTATTGTCATTAAGAAGAACCTATATGGTTATTGGGAAAACAACATCGACCACTGCACCTATTTATTTAAATCTCACAACCAAGTATCATATTGGGTCCTTTCATGCTATCATATTACTTAGAAAAATGGAACTATATTACAATGGATCACCTTATTCCTTCAATTTATTTTTTTTCATAGGGAACTCCTTAAACTAAGAATCTGCCTATAACTCAACATTATTGCAATTTATTATTTGTGCAGGGTCTAACTCATACTTCCATAACAACCTCACATGGAACACATAATGAATACATCTATGTCACTAAAGGAAGAGATAACTGGTAATCCACCATCCCAATATGTTCCATAATATTTAATGGATCAACATACCATGGCATGATCTTTCCTTATTTTCTCAACCACCAATTCCCCAACCAAGGATATACCCACAAGAACACATGGTAACCCCCAAATAACTCCATGGTTCATTTTTTATGGTCAACATACAAAGACTACATGCTCTAAGTGGTAACTAACCACTTATAGACCAACCTCACCCACTCTGTGGTTTCCTACACCAAACTCAGTTCGATCATAATAGACTCACCCACCTCCAACTAATATAATGATGAGAAACATGTATTTTCATAAATATCATCAAAAGGAGACATCTATATCAAATACTAGAAGATATTGTTATATAAAAACTCTTACAAGGTTAGATGTTCATCCCAACCTCCACCAAAATCAATAATACATTTTTTAATCATATCCTACGATATATAAATCTTCCTCTCTGATTATCCACCCATATTTGGGTTATATATTGTGATTATATTCATTTTCGATATCATAAACTTCAATGTGACCTTACAAAATCTTTATGTGAAGTGTTATTATTGATCTGAAACTATTCATACAAGTACATCATGAAACAATAATATCTTCTATACATATAACCTACTTAAATTATCTATAGATGGATCCTAAAAAATAGGTAAAAAATACATGATCATTATCAACCGATCAACTACCACCCACATTGCATTACAACCCCTTTAGGTCCTAGGTAGTCCAATGAAGAAGTCCATGGTCACCTCATCCCATCTTCATACCAGCATTGTAAAGGGTTGAAATAACCCTCCTAGCTTATGGTGCTCTACCTTTATCCTATTATAGGTAATGAAGTGACAAATAAAATCCACAATATCCTTCTATATACTCAACCACCAGATACACCCCTGATATCCTGACACATCTTGGTGGAACCAATATTTTTTACCCATCACGAGGCATGCGAGTTCCCCCAAAACTCATCCCTTATCAAAGTGGAGACAAATACCTTACCATGTACGTATAACACATTATCTCCATCCTAATTCCAACTTGGGATAAGATAATTCTATATGATTCTTTCCCTCATTATAAAGAAATCCAAATAATACATCTAGATAGATTTCACTCAGTATACTAGAAAATATAAACTAGTTAAGGGTGAGAAAAAAACCACCTCTTGGTCCTTTGACACATCCATTTTCCATTCCATAACTAATCTCATATAATTTAACTCCTCTTCAAAAGTAAAAACTCATAATTCCTAGGTTTCTATGATCAAAGTAACTGTAATAACATTACCCTTCATCATGGAATATTCTATCTAAATTTTATATTTCTAGAGATACTTGACCCAATATATCTACCAAAAATTTAAGCCTCACTGATAAAATAAATATTGTAAGATCTTATGGACCATGTAAAATAAAACTCTCTCACTAAATATAAAATGGCACTAAAAATTTATATAATGAACCACAACTACTTGTTCTAAATAATGGGTAGGGTATTTATACTCATGATGTTGAAGTTGAAAAGATATATAAGTAACCAAATGATCCCTATGTATTATAAAAAACTCTTGGTTTTACTTTTGAGGAATCATTATTGAATTTATAATTGATCCTAGGGTATAGAATAATTATAATCAGAGTAGACATCAACCTATTATTCAATTCTTAAAAATCCTTATTACATCCTATGGTCCACTCTAACTTGATCACTTTTTTGGTTATCCCATTAATAGGCTCACCTAAGTGAGATGATTCTTAAATGAACCATGTTGAATATAATCATAGGATGATTACAAGACATAACCACTTCTAACTTCTCTAGTAAACTAAAATACATACCTTTGAGATCACATATCTAATAAAATGATCCTCATAGATCAAAAAGTTACACTTTTAGTACTTGGAATAAATTTTATGTCACCCAAGAAAACTTAGTACAATCTTAAGGTGCTCAGGATGTGAATCCTAGGCCCCTGAGTATACTAAGATGTCATAAAAAACACCATGATTAAGGTGTCTAAGTAAGGATATAAAATTTTGTTCATAAGATCTACAAACACTTCTAGAACATTTATCAACATAAATGACATCAAAAGATAATTATATAACCCATAACCACTTACAAACACCATCTTTGGTGTATCCATAGTATTGAACCACAATTTATTATAACCTAATAACAAATATACATTAAAAAACCACTAAGATCCTCTCATCTATTCAAAAAAAATCATCGATCCTCAATAATAGATATTGGTTATTTACCATAACCTGGTTCATTTTTCAGTAATATACACATATCCCAAGACCATAAAATTCCTTCTTGGTGAATAAAACTAGGGAACACCAAGGAGAGGTACTAGAGTGGATAAAACCCTTTACTTCTATATCCTCGGTCTATAACTTTAGTTATCTCAACTCGGATAGTTTCATATGATAAGGGGAAATCAATATGAGATCTTCACCTTGAATGAGATCAATTATGAACTCGATATCCTTTCCTAGAGGTAGTTCAGATAAATCCTTCAGAACAATATCCCAAAACTAGTCCACCAATAAAGAAAAAGTGGTTGGAACTATCACTTGATAAAATGTGAGAACTACACCCACCACCTGTATTATAATGGATCCTAACTAGATGAAATAATGTCTATATATACCTACCTCAACATCCTAATCCCCCAAAAAAGCATAGTACTATCCTTTAAGGGATATAAAAGACACTTGCCTTTAGTAGTGATCAATGAAATCCTAGAAGCATGTTAACCAATACATCCCAAGAATAACATTGAAACTCATCATATTCAATACTAGAAAATACCATAAATTCCCATATCCTTCGACCACTATGATATAGAAAAACACCTCTGAACATGGATTATCCTCTTCCCAATAGGTATATAAAATGCTAAAAACTTCTGGGAATACTCTACAATAAACCCCAAAACAAATAAATATTTATTATAGATAAAGGAATGTGAATATATGGTATAGAAAAAGTTATTGAAATCACAAATACTGAGAAATGTGCCTTTAACAGTTGAAGGAACCATACCTTCCTTAGCAGCAATGTAGTCCAATACATAAATTCATTAAGCCTCAGATTCATGGACATACCCCATGATCCCTGACTTTTATATGGAACTAAATGTTGAGGCACTTACTATTGTAACTGCTGATACCCTTGGCTAGCTCTCTGACCTGACCACTAAAATATCATCATGATATCCATATGAGATCCACCTAACCAAGCCCTTAAGGATTGTATCTATCCCAATCATTTACCCATACATGAATAAGATAACCAAAAATAAAATCACTATATATATATATATCCCATTACACCACATGAATTTCACCCAGTCAGATTAATAGTATACATCCCATGGTAATGAAAATACCACCTACACAAAAACCAAATAGAAGGGGTCCCTCATGAAACTAGTTGAGATAAACCACCACCCTACCCTAAATTCATGTAACTGACCTAGTGAATATCCTCATAACACATCTTTATACCACTAGAAGAGGAAATAAAAAAATAAATCATAAGGATACCACTTTTTCCATTGAAGAAAGAAATAATCCCTACTATACTATCTGCTGCTATGCCCTTATCAACTATGATAGCCTTGTATACTTCTATAGAGTAAGATATCAGGTCAAAAATTCATATCTAGAACTTAAAACTAGTAATAAGGCCAATTTCAAACATCCTTTCCCTCTAAGCCTTGTTCTTAGGAAATAATAGATAAAAAATGATCAACTCCCAAAAACAGACCACATAGTCAGCTAAAAATTGTACCACTACTGGAGCTCTATAAACTTATAATCTTCATGAATCTTTAGAATCTCATAAAACAACTCATTGAAAGGGGGTTATTTAAAATATTTCCATTATATAACCTCATGACTTTGAGCTTAGATAATAAATCTTCACCACCTTCTAGCAGGTTTTTATATTATATAAGTTTTCATATTTACATGAAAGTCATCAGGAATCTCCAAAATCTCAATAATACCGTAAATAATCTTGATCATATCTTTAGAGTAAAGATAACTATTAAATCCATAGAATTATAGAGGGTGTTTTAGTTTAAAGTATTGAGAAAAAGTCAATCCCCGTAAGTACTCAATGGGAACTGCCACCTCCCATTGAAAAAATGTGAAAATCACCTAGTTAAAGAGGCTTTTCTTCCTGAACTACATGATTAGCATTAGGGTAATGCTCAAATTGACCCTCCTAGAAATCTAGAAGTATAATAGGAACACTCCTTACCTTGGGATAATCCCCACCCTAGTACCTCATCAACATTTTAGGATGATGATGAGACAAATTTATTTTAAATTACAAACTAATACTCATAAACATCTTTAATAGATTAATGTTTAACAAATAAATAAGATAATATGAAATAAAAACCCTAGGAGACACCCCCAAATGATTACCCACAATCCCCAGGTATATCCCTCTAGAAAATACCTGTGGAATAATCCCATGTCTTTAATATCTAAAAGTTATTCATAGTCATAATAAGCATTAATATTTTCATAATTAGGTTAAATTAATTAAATGTCACCAATAATGTATCAAAGAAAACATTGAATTTATTAATACTAGCATTTAATTAATTTATAATTGCATTAATCACATGCAATCAAGAGCATGACATGTTAACCTATATTATTAAATAATATGCATGTAATCACCCACTCTTTTTAATCGAACCAAGATAAAATCCCATGAACCATAAAAAAAATACTAGAGTAACAACATGAAACCATAATTTAACAACCAAGAAAAACAAATCCCACCACCATGGTAACTTGGGAGTACACTATAAAGGCATTGTATAGACACAAGTATTGATTTTTACTCAAGTTTCATTGACTCTACCTCCATCCTATCAATCTAAAAATAGTAAATCAAAATAAAAGGAGCTCTAATACCATTTTTTGATGCATTAGACTAGATTATTGGGCCTAAGATAGAGGGAAAGATAACCTCATGCATGGATCCTCATATGCATGAGGTTGTTGAATAGCGGGGAGGGTCTAAATAAAACCATGGGGAAATTATGCCCTTAGTATCATATAACTATTAGAGTAATGAAGTAAGGGAAGCAATAAAAATAAATACAAGAAACACATAAAAATAGTATAATCAATAACAACATCATCACATGTAATATGAGAGTAGAATAAAACAAATGATATAAAAAGTCAAAAGGGATCCCCACATGTGTTAGATCAATATGTATATATTTAATAAAAGAAGGAAATAAATAAATGATGCATCACTATAAAAGAACCAAAATCATTTTTGGATATCACCTCAATATCATACACCAATATCCACTCAGTAGTTAATTATAGGACCCTTTATCATAGATGAATCCATGACCATGAAGTTTGTATACGCATCAAGATTCCTAAGAAGGGTGTGTGTATAAATATAGTAGGAAACCACCAATGGGCCCTTAAAATAATTGAAATAATGACATAAAAGTGTATTAATTGTCCTAAATAAATAAATAAATAAATTCAATAATCGTTGGTTCATATTATGTAACTAGGTCACCACAAACTTATAGCCATACCAGCTTCGACCCCTTTTCATAAGGAAGTGTCTTCCAGAAACTCAATAGAAAAAAACACATGGATAATACCTTATAACTAAAGACACGTCCACATCATGCATACCTGACCCATCCCTTCTCACTAAAGGGAGGTCACATCATACACACCTGACCCATTCCTTATCACTTAAGGGAAGTCACATCATGTCTCAAGTCATACCTTATCACTAATGGTGGACCCAGACTTTAATAATCATGTGACATAAAAAAAGAAACAATACTTATTAAAAGCCACATGGTCAAGTTTACTCATCACTTGGCCCCCTATACCACCCCACCCAACAAATTATTACCAAAAACTGAGCCAAAATAGGTAGATATCCCTAATGTCACCCATGTAAAAAGATGAAATTGCACCCTAATCAAACCATAAACTCATATATCCACCTATAAAGGGTCAAAAACATCTCTAAGAACCTACCCTATCACTTATATATCATAAGAAAATCTCTCATAGTTCCATATACATACTCTCTTATAATTCGATAAATGAAAATTTATAAAAAAACTATAAAGTGGTAAATAATTTATACCTCAAGTATGAAGAAGCTCAATCTATAAGTAACACCACCTAAATCAAATCCAACACTACCAAATAACTAAATTTATCCCCAAAATATTCACATTATGGTCCTAGAAATGGAAAATAGTAGGTAAAGGAAAGAGGAGTCATCTTGGAAATAGACATCATTATACTTATCAAGAAAAACCTTATGCAATTAGTGTCCCATTAAAGTATCAATTGAGGATAAGGGAGGATCTTAAATCTCTAAGAATAATCCTCCCACATCACCTAGTCCATGTGAGGGTTAATGAAGATGAAGGAGGAAGTAAGGGGGGTTCTAATGTGAATTTCTAACTTGACCTAAAAAATTGCTCATGTGTTAGTCACAACGTGACAATGTAGGTCACAACATTACCGATCATATAAATATCCCAAATATTAAAACTATCATGATATGGCTTATAGTCTTGACACTAAAACTGAAACTTATAACATAATTTCAACTACAGGGTTGGTCCGATTCTCCCATGGCCACTTTTGAGCCATTCCAAGGACCTAAA
Source organism: Viscum album (assembly GCA_963277665.1). Lineage (NCBI taxonomy): Eukaryota > Viridiplantae > Streptophyta > Magnoliopsida > Santalales > Viscaceae > Viscum > Viscum album. The sequence goes on along the minus strand of OY728145.1, from coordinate 878,462,689 downwards.
GCAACTAAAAACCATCAAGATACATTAGAATAAAAGAAATTTAAATTTAATGAACCTTGAAATTTTTAAGGTGTTAAAAATCCAATCTTAATTCTCTAATTCCTCTTTCACATCTATTGGTTGAGCCTTAAAAAATAACGAGGTATGTATTTTCTCCCACTGTGGTCCATGTTTGAACTAGTTTTCCTTGTTTTCCAATGATATTTTTAACCTAAAATAATTTCTCTACATTTAATTCCTTGAAAAATGTTATAATTCATTACTTGAAATGGATGAATCATTATATACAATTTTCATTGCTTCTAAATTCTCAATATTTTTAGAAACTTCATCCTACTTCTCAACAAAAACTTTTTTATCATTATCACTTCTAGAAATTTCTTTTGGATATGTGATTTAATTACTTGAGTGTTACAAAACCTTTACTTCATCATTATTTAAAATCTTCTCCATCCATTTTATATAATAACAATACCCTATTCTATTTTGAGTATAATCAAGGAAGATACCATCAACTCCTATCTACTCAAACTTTGTAAGATTTTGACCTTTAACTTTGATAAAATAGGGACTTACAAACACCCTTTAGTATTTAAAATGCGGGTAATTATTATAATACATCTTGTATAGTGATATATTTGAATTTAATTAATAGAAACATTAATTTTGTATGTGAACCATTGTATAAATTTCTTTTCTTTAGAAATAAAGAGAGGTAGCATGCTCAATCAGCATTTTATGATCAATCTCCACCAAAATCCTATTATTTCACTCAATGAAACCATTTTTTGTGGGGTTGTAGGGTTAATTGAGTTTATATATAATACCATACTTCTTAATATATAGTTAAAATGTTTTCTTAGTATATTCAATACTATTATTTTTCCCAATATTCTTAAAGGAGAAACCACACTCCTTTTTCACTTATTTTAAAACTCTTAAATGTTTTTATATCATTGATATATGTTTCATGAAGATAATTCTTATGATATGAGTGAAACCATATATAAAATAAACAAAATACTTACCTCAATTTATAGATTAATTCCTCATTCGACAAAAAATATCTGAATGAATGAGCTCAAACAAGTGAGATATTTGAATTTTTACATTTTTATGTGATGAATTAATAATCTCAACCTTTTTTAATTTATAAAACATATAATTTATTTATCATTTCATTATAGGAACATAATTAACATTATACCCTTAGGTAATATTTCTCATGTTATTTTGTCTAAGATGAATAAGACCTCATTACCATTACTAATTTTACTCCTTTAAGATTATGTAATATGAATTATCAGTATCAATAACCTGAAAAACGTTTTACTATATTCTCTATCCCCTATTTAATACAAATCCGTCATTTAACCTCTTAACTAAGAATACATCCTTTTAAAACAAAAATTCATTTCCTTTATCATAGATTTGAGATACACTTAATAGATTATGTTTCAACCCATTAATTTATAATTCATTCTTGGAATTCAAATTATATTTTCCCAACACTTCTGATCCAAATCCTTTGATTTTATATGACCCATTAGTTCCAAATGTCACTAAACCTCCCTTATATTCGTTAACATCATTCAATATCTTTAAATATCCTTCAATATATGAAGAAAATAAACTATCTAAAATCCATATACATTCCATTTTTGATGTATCATGTGTAAAACCAACAATAAAATCCCTTTATTTTCCATTTTTATGTATTCTTAAAATCCTTTTGAGTATTGTTATTCATACTCAGTTATGTAAATTGAATGGTTATAGATTATTCAACAAAGTAAAATGGCTGGTCACATATTCCACATACCTCCTCTAATATTTTTAATTGTTCCCAACCGTTGATACTAAGTGGGGTTGAGATGATTTTGTAAGTATTTTTTTGAATAAGTGGTTGAAGTGGATGTGATTCATTTTTTTGGATTTTTTTCAATACATAAATTACATTCAAACTCAGATTTATTATTATGTGAAGAATTTTGAATATCAATTCATATGATTCTTAATATGATTTTTAGTGATTATATATAATGTAAGGAGTTCATGATACAAGATATTTAAGGAATAAGTATCACACTACAAATATTGTTTTTGTTCCATATAAGTTTATTGAAAAAGTAAGATTTCACCATAAAAAAAATACTATATCACAAAGGAGACCAGGTCATTTTTTGGTGGCCCTGTCTATTTAATGGACTCCATTCCATAAGGACATTTATACACTATAAATAAGTACAAACAAATTTTTAATGTCACTATTATATTGAGGAACTATACAATATATAGGAGTAACCACATTTCAATTGATGTTATTATGAGTTTATAATGCAATGGAAGTTGGACCATGATATAAAGGAGAAGAATTGTTTGATTTTGGTGTCTTTAGAATTTTTATGGACCCTGCATCATAATCAATGTACCATGCCCCCACAAGTTGAGAGTAAGGTAGTTCACGCTATAGGATAGTATCAAACTCTGTAAAGGATTTTGATAATTTATTTCCATGTAATCTAAATTTGGGACACATCTAGACTTCATTGAAAACATCACACCATAATTATTTCAGGTAGTTAAAAAATAACTGGTTTGAACTACCATGTCATGCCAAAAAATAAGAGTCTATGTTGTGAAAGGTAGAAAGATTGATAGTTCGGTCATCCCTGATGATTTGGATTTATATAAGAGGTTTGGTGGTCTTATTAATATATAATAACTACAAATTCAAATATTATGGTGAAGATTAAAAGGAATATAATCCAAGGGCTATGTTTGAAGAGGAATATTTGAATTTGAATTTCAAATTCAAATCTAAATTAGTAAAAAATGAGAATACTATATAGATTTGAAAATGGTGAAAACTAATAAATTCAAAAATAGTGGTATAAATAAAAATTAGAGTAGAGAAGAAATTATGTTTTGTATATGTTAAAAATAAATAGGATTCAATGACTATCCAAATTTGAAGAAAGGAAGTAGAATAAAATCTAAGTTCTTATGTGCATGTGTTGTGCATACGAAGTGAAGAAGAAAATTGTCCCTATGAAAGTTTAAAGGTGAATTTATACTTTATTTATATAATTTAAGTAGAGAAGAAGTGTAATAACTCAAAAAAAAAAATCAATGATTTAGAGGAATTTTATTTAATTGAATACTTTTTAGTTATTACTAACATTTATCTTTATAATGTGGTGGATGAACTTGTGTGTGCGGTACACCAATTAATAGTCGATAGATAGGTAAGTATGAGTTTAAAGGTTATACCTAACTAGTTTTTACTCACATGATGATTCTTGTGCGTAGTTTGATCCTAGATAAATCCATATCACATCAAATACCAGCTTTCTCATAGTGATTTATTAACCTTAAAAACCTTATATATTCCCTCATGCTTGTGTGTATGTGGTTGTGAATACACATTATATCATGAAAATTTAACAATTAGATAAGTTTCTTTCTAAAAGAAAATTAAAATTTAATATAGAATATTTATTTACCCCCTCTCAATGATCACTCACATATTCTACAGGCTGATTCTCAAGTTGTATAAGAGCTGGATTTCCTTTGTTTGTGATTTATATTTGTAGTCTCTATTAAGAAGAATAATCAATCATAATTATCTCTTATAAACTATAGATAATTTTAATTCTATGAACATAAAGGGGATTAAAAACTTTTATGGGAAAGTATTTCATGTTTAGAAATATATAATGTTTCCATATCTTCTCTTTATTATTTATCATGATTTAGAAGCTGCAACTAATGGATTTTCCCCATATGATGATAGTGCTTCTATAAAAGAATTATACTAAAATAATATAGAAAATTATGGTCATTATAAAAAGGAAAATTTATCTTCTATTTCAAAATGATAATCGAAAAAGGTTAATGTAATAAAAAATGGTATTTGGGAAAAACTGGAGATTATATGAAGGGAAAACAAAAGTAATGTAAGAAAATTTTTATCTTTGGAGACTTAAATATGAAGATATCCAGATTGATAATGATGAGACAATTTAAAGATTATCTAAGAGGGTAAATAAATCTATAATCATGATCAAAACTTATGGTGGGAATTGAGAATACTATATTATTATAGAGAAGATCTTGAAAATCCTATATGATAAGTTTGATGAAAAAGTATCTACTTTAGGAGAAAATAATCTAGATGAAATATATCATGATGATTTTTAGTACTATTATTTTTTATTAAATGAGAAAAGGTAATTATATCAAGAAATCGGTAAAGGATAAAAAGGACATTTTGTTTAAATTATCAAAATATAATAAAATTAAGAAGTATATTTGTGAAGATGATGAAGCAGGTTATTCAGATTCAGATTCAGATATGGATATAAGGTTTAATAAAATTATGTCTCTTATCTCAAAAAAATATGATAATTGGTAAGGTAAATTTTTAAGATAAGTTACCAATTTAATTTCTCAATTGTGGATATGTTGGAAATTTTGTAGAAAAATATCAAAAATTAAAAGAAGATAAAGCTAGTGTTGAAGAAAGAAAAAGACCCAAAAGACCCTAAAAAGAGAATTTAGCCTAGAAAAAAATTCATTTATAAAAACATGGTATTAATTTATCAAAAAAATAAATATTAATTTAATATCTCAATTTTAAGAGGGTGAAATGAGTGTTAAAGAAGAATAGTTTTTTACTAAAAGTGATAGAGGTGAAAAATTTATCATTTCTAAAGTGAATGATGAAAATTTAATTAGTATTAAAGATGATAATTTAAGAAGTGGATATTAGGAAACTTATATGGAGTTTATATTGAAAACATAATTGAGATAATTTCTCTCAAAAAATCAAATATTTAAAAATAAAATAAGAAATTGAAGATATATTATCAACCATTAAATAATAAAGAATCGGTTTATGAAGAATAAAAATCTAAGACACTAAAGGAGATTTAAAATCTGAATAAGTTTTTTAATTATATGAAAATCTTGAATATCAGTTGGAATTAATGGTTAAATATATATATATATATATACATATAAGAAGATTGGTCCTATTCAAAAGAAACTGATCAAAGTTGAAGAATAATGGAATCTATCCATAATTATTTTTCAAAATTATATTCAAGAAGCTATGGAGTGTTTAAAAAAGAATGAAGCAGAATAATATCAACAAAAAATATCTTTTTAGGATAATGTTAATATTTAAAATGCTGATGAAGAATCAAATAAGAATAAAAATGTCAAAAGGAAAAAGCTTTTGGAAAAATCAAACAAGTATTAGAAATTTGGAAATTACGAGAATCTAAATTTTGATTCATAATTTTCTACAACTTAAGATGCTTGAAAGTTTGAGAAGAAGTCTAATTTGAAGAAGAAGATTTTTGGAGATCAGCAAAATTATGGTTCACAAAAATGATTCAAAATTTTTTATAAGAAGGAGGTTGTAATTCATTAAAATATTTATATACAATTTGTAATTTTTAATTGAAAATATGTTTTTATGGACAATGTTAGTAGTGTAGAGGTTTTGGGAATATTTCATGTAAGGAATTATGATTTTGGATCCATTAAATTAATATCATCTTTGATAGCTTGTGTCACAAACAACACTGAACTAATGAAACACCCTACTGAAATGAACTACGACTTGTTAAAATTACAAGATAAATATTATTATTAAAAAATATAAATATAAAAATCAATTAAAATAATTAAATATTATTATTTTTCTTTGACTAATATTTTCGAAAGGATGCCTTTCAAAGAAACATTTTAAAAATGTTATTGTGTTTTAACTTAATAAATGAAATTGATCATTGTTAAAATGTTTATTATAATAGGTTATATTTATATTTATAAAATAATATGTCAATATTCAATTATTTAAAAATTTATATAAAATATAATTAAAGACACTTGAAATTTAAACATGTCATTTTTTTCAATAAAATAAGTTTTCCTTTATATTTTTTAATTTTAAAATAAAATAATAATTTTTTAGAATTTTAATTTTCTAAAAAGAACTTTATTTTTGGATTAATAATTACAATATTGGTTTAGGATATTTTTTTCTTTCTAAAATCATTAAATTTAAGTGAATAATGAAAACACCATTTTTATGAATATTGTAATGTTTATTAGTCTATTATAAAGTACGTATTACTTAAAAACTTATAAGAATATTTATTAAAAAAATATATGTTTAATGAGTAAATTTATTCATTAAAAAAATACTTTTTTTAATTTATAAAACCCATGTATAATGCTTTGGAAACTTATGTAGTATTTTACTCTAAAAATTGTTTTTTATTCGCTTATATGAAAAAATAGTTGTCATCAGTTATACAAATTATATCTAAAAAAATTAATTTCATATTTTAGACAAAAATAATTATATAATTTAATAATTAATATTTCATTTTTATTCATAAAATTATGATTTCTAGGATTGGATTTAATTACTATGATAATGGTAAAAATGTAATTTTCAAAGAATTATTTTATTAATATAATAAAATCTTCATATAATCAATTAAATTAATATATTTTAAATAATGAATACAATATAATGTTTGAACATATATTTATGTATAGTAAAACTCATTTAATTTATGACCAATACTAAATAATATTAAAAACACATAATTCTAAAATTTCCTTTTTTATAAAAGCAATTTTTCTCTCTCTATATTGTATGTTTTATGTTTAAAGTAAATTTTATTATATTTAGAAATTTAATTGGATTAAATAGAGTATATATTTATGTTAATCAAACATAAATTATTTAATAGGGGTTATTTTATAGTAAAACATATATTACTTAATTAAAAACTACTTACCTAGTTGAAAAAATGAAAACGATAAAATATAAAAAAACACAATGGAAAATGATTTGAAAGATGTTTAAAATATGTGTAAAAATGAGTTTTAGAGGATTAATTTACCTTATATCACACCAAAATTATTATTTATTACCTTTTTAACCATTGAACCTTGAATAGTGTCACTCTATTATTGAAAAATAATTGGTGTTCCAAAAAGTTCCATCTTATTCACTTATAAAATATGAACACTTACTCCCACTCAAAGAAAAACATAACATTATATTTTTCCTTGAAACCCTACAAAATTTTACTATATTAGAAGTTACTTTAATTACCCAAATCCCCTAGTCACCATAATTTATCCTATCCTTCATTTATATGGATACTTTCAAGATAAAGTTCAAGGTCCAAAATTGAGTATTACTTAATCCTTATCCTTTTATTCTTAATATTTATATTCAAAAACTAACCTAAAAATAGTAATATAATGATCTAAGTATCATAAGTATACTCAATAATTATTATAATAATAGAACAACCATTATCTATTCATTTCCATCCACTTATAAAAACAATAGAGTATTAATCATGCATTTGTGCATACTACCGTCTCCACGAAGCAATATCTTCTATTTTTCACCATCGCATATCCTTAATAATTATAAGGATGAAATTGAATAATAAACATGAAATATATAATATAATTATTATTATGAATATAAAAATTATAATCCAACTTCATTCACTCTCATTCATCGGGAAATGAAAATGTTAACCATGCGTTGTGTGGACTACCACCTCCATGAAGTAACATTTTTTCATTTTTCATGTATATTTTTATTATTTATAAAAAATATAAAAATATGATACAAATATAATATAAAATATATATAATATAATTACTCATATGTTATAATGATATTATGTTTTAATAAACAATTTTTTAAACATACCCACCCATCGAATTATTATATGTTCATGTTTGGGACGATCTAACTACCTAATTGAACAATGCTATAATAATATATCATGGATGAATATGTGAAATTAAATAATAAAATTATTATAAATTATTAATAAAATAAAGATTGGTTTATGGTTTTGGAAAGGTTATATTATGTACTTAACTTGTTATTAAAATATCATATTCGATCACCAAAACCACCAAAATAAGAAGACACAAATTCAATTCTCATGAAAAAATAAAACACTTATAGAACTAGATAATAGATTTATAAATAAATATAATTTATCTATTATATTACATTTAATTTTCTATTATTTATGAACTTTTTATCATATAATGGGTACCAAAATATATATCATAAAGCATACACGAAACCAATAAATCTACTAACACCTGATGGTAAAAAAGTAAGATATAATTAACTAATATATTCATAATAAATGATCATAAATTAATTATATATAAGTAAATGTTTATCAATAAGGATATAAAATATAATATTATGATATTTATGTTTAGTTATACCAGATCTTATAGTGCAATTAACAAAGTAGGGAAACAAGGTAAAAGTTTCTTAACTAAAATTTATTTTCCTAAGAAATATTTTTTTATAATACACCATGTTTGATTTTGAATGGAATATATAATTAAAATTTAATATTTTTTATCCTAATACTATCATTATTCAGGATATTTAATGTTTATTTTGAAATTATGCCCTTCAAGGGGTTTTGATGTGAAATCTTCAAATATCACAAGGGGTTCTTATCTTAAATTTAATTTATTGAGACATATTTATTATGGTGAACCATGATATATTTAATAAGGTGTCATTATTTCCTAAATAATTTATTTTTTATGGTTTTAGATTCATAAGATACCAATTTTTGAGGGTTTCTTTGTCTCATTTTCAACTCCAAGAGACCTGTTTGATATCACACAGTATTATTTATTTTATACGGTGTATTCACTACCTTATTAATTTCATGTATGAAATTGTATTCTATTTTGTGAGACTTTAATGTACATTTTAATATCTTAATATTTATATCTTTTGATTCTTACATTACCAATACTGTGTGGGTTTCATCACCAATCTCATTTTTAAAAAATATTGATTTTGAACTATAATACATTTGGAGAATTTGTATACTTTTCTCTCTTAAAACCCAAATATTTTATTATCCTCTATAAATTCTTGGGGTTTTAATTCTATTATCCATATTTTATTTTCCCCTTTGGATAATGTTTACCCATTTTAAGGAAACCCAAACTTCCTATTCTTTTTATTTGGAGATCCTTCTCTTCTATAACCTTATTATAATACCCATTTGTTCGAATAGGTTTCAGAATTCTGATAAATTTTGAATTTTGAATTATTAGGAAGATTGGATTTTAAACCATTGATTGGAATGGAATTATAACATCTTGAAAAAATAAAATTAGTGTTTTTAATGTGAATTGGGGATCAAAAGGTAGTTAGGAGATGTCGAGAATGTCATAGTTGGCCTAGGGTGGCTAGGAGGATGGTAACTAGCATCCTGTAACCCTTAGTGATCCAGTGAGGCCCATCAGCTCACCGGTGTGGCTTTAAGGGGTAATATTTCCCTTAACACTTTGGTTTTTAATGGAAAATCCATCTTTTATCACCCATTTGCATGCATAAGGCTGGATGAACCCTTCCTCATTCCCCTTGGTTATCCTCCATTCTTGGCCATTTCTGTGGAGATTATTTAATAGATTGATGTGATTTCTAACCTATATTGATATCCACTTTTCCTTTACTCTATTATTATTTAATTTAATTTTCTATTGGATAGGGATTTAGTTATATTTCCAATAGATCATGGTGAAATATGTTTAATATGAATGGTATTTCATGCTTCTTGTGTAGAGGGTGTCCCAAGATGATGTCTACCTACCACTGTTTTTTATTTCGATGAAGGTGCATCACACTAACAGATTTATTATGATTATTTATTGAAATTAAATTTTTATTACAATTAAATCATCATGGTCAATTAATTATTTGAATCAGGTTGGTGTCAGGGGACGCTTATGAGTCTTCAATGATTTTTCGGACTTGGCTTTGGTGTGACACAACTATGCTATGAGTTATCTATCTTTATGCCAAAATAAATAATATTTGTGTAATTAATTATAAATGTTATAATTAATTAATATTGGATTTTTAGGATTTAATTATGATCTTAGGTATTTTATATGAGCTCAATTGATCATAGATGAGGCTGGATGAGTTTGGGAAGATGCTTATGGCCTTTATAAAACAAACCAAAAAGAGCTTTAAAATGAGGTAGGTGGTCTTGCATATATACCCATTGAATTTTATCATGTTTTTATATGACATGTGATATGTAGCCTCACCCCATCATGAAAATAACCTATTATAATTAATTTAATTTTTTAAATAGAAATGAAATGCCTGATGATAAACCAAAAAAAGTAACAAGGCCACTAAGGTCCTTGTGCACTAGCTTGCTAGCCTCAAGCACTGAGTGTAAGATCCTGAAAGTTTTTAGAGATGTATCAGGAATTTTTAAAGGTATTATTTTTCCTTTTTTTGAGTATAACTTTTTTGGGTCTTAACTTTGGTGTGTTTGGGTGATAATTGATGAATTTTGGAAGGAGGAGAGGCTTTTCATACTTTTCACATGGTTTTCATATAGTTAAAAAAAGCGTGCAAGAGGGTTGTATGGTTTGTATATGGTTAAAAAGGTGTGAAATGGGGTAGCATAGTTTTAACATGGTTAAAATAAGTGGGCATCCTAAGTTTGAAAATGGGTTCATGGTTAGGTGAATGGTTAGTGAAAACCATTTTACTTAACCCAACAAACCATACACATGAAAATTAATGTCAGAAATTTTGGTTTTAAAATTTCATGAACCCCTATATTAACCTCAAATCAACCCAAATAAAATTATATCATTTTTATAGGCTCCCAAACACATTCCTAGGGATCCCAACCTCCATTATTGGAAAATTAAAGGGTGGATTGAAGATCTGCACCTCTTTGGGTAAGTGGTCTCCTCCCATTTAGATATCTCTTTCTCTCCTGATCCTCTTATTAAAAAAAGAGTTATTTTTATCCACAACAGTATTTATATATAGACCTAGGTTTAATAGATCTTGTTTCACTTGACATGGGATCTAGGATTTGAATCAAGATCTCAATTTTCGATGTGATTAGGGTTATTCCATTCAAATTGGGGATTTCTGTTGGGAGATCACTCATCAACTAATTGAGGTAGGTGGTCTATAATTCAAATCCCAAAGTCTTTATTTCTATTATATGTATGAAATTATATAATTGATATTAGGTGATTAGAAATTTAGTTTTTCTACATTGAATTAATTAATTGGGTAGATTAATTAATTAAGGTATTTGAGAAATTGGGGATATTGAATTGATTGAGATAGAACAATTAATTGAGGAATTAATGAAAGATATTGAATTGATTAAGATATAATAATTAATTGAGGATTTTTAATTGATTGACATGGATCAATTAATTGATGAATTAATTGGAGTTATTAAATATTTTAAGTTGGAATAATTAATTGATGAATTAATTATGAGAATTTTTGTGATTATGGATCTCATTAATTAACTATCATATTAATTAATGAAAGTAATGGGTTAAATTAATTTATGAATTAATTAATGGTGTAATGTAATTATTTAATTGTTTAATTAAATAATAATATTGATGAGATTAATTAATTGTTGAATTAATTAATTAAGTAATGTAATTATTTGATTATTTAATTAAATATTAGGATTTATGGGATTAATTAATTTATGAATTAATTAATGGATTAATTTGATTGTTTAATTATTGATTTAAATAATGGTATTGATGTAAATAATTAATTGACAAATTAATTATTGAAGTAATGTGATTATTTAATTATTGAATTAAATAATGTTATGGATGTGATTAATTAATTGATGAATTAATTAATAGAGTAATTCAGTTATTTAATTGATGAATTAAATAATTGGATTGATGGAATCAATTAATTGATGAGTTAATTAATGGAGTAATTTTATTATTTAATTTTTGAATTAAATAATGGGATTGATGAATTTAATTAATTTATGAATTAATTAATGGAGTAATGTGATTGTTTAATTATTTAATTAAATAATGGGATTTATTAGATTAATTAATTGATGAATTAATTAATGGAGTAATATGATTATTTAATTATTGAATTAATTAATAATATTTATGGGATTAATTTATTGATGAATTAATTAATGGGAGTAATGTTATTATTTAAATACTAAATTAAATAATGGTATTGATGAGACTAATTAGTTGATGAATTAATTAAGGGGGTTGACATGAAAAATTAATTGATGAATTAATTTAAGTGAGTGAATGTGATTAATTAATTGTGGAATTAATTTAAGAAAATTGATGTGAATAATTAATTGGTGAATTAATTGAGGGAGTTGAATATGATTAATTAATTATAGAATTAATTGATGTATTTGATGTGAAAAATTAATTGGTGATTTAATTGAAGATATTAAATATGATTAATTAATTTTGGAATTAATTAATGGAATTTATGAGAAAAATTAATTAGAGAATTAATTTAGGGGATTTATGAGAATATTTAATTGTTGAATTAATTAATGTTATTGACATTATTAATTAATTGTCAAATTAATTAATGTTGTTAACATGATTTATTAATTATTTAATTAAAAAGAGGAATTTACCTAATTAATTGATTATCGAATTTATTAGTGTTATTGATGTGATTAGTTAATTGTTGAATTAAGTAATGGAATTGATGTGATTAGTTAATTTTTGAATTAACCAATTGAATTGATATGATAAATTAATTGTTGAATTAATTAATGTTGTTGATTTGAATAGTTGATTGTTGAATTAACCAATGGAATTATTTTTATTAATTAATTGTTAAATTAATTAAGGAAACAATGAATTGTAACAGTTTAATTCATATGTGAATTGAAATGGTGAATGGTAACAATGACATTCATATGTGATTGATTGTGAAATGGGGTGTGGGACATGGATTAATGCTCTAAATACCCACAGGGTCCTAGCCATGATGTTCTAGGGCCCAAGGCATGCATGAAAATTGTATGAGACAACAACAGATTCTGTAAAAACCCATGACGTGTGTGAAAAGGAATGATGCTCCAAATACCCATAAGGTGTGAGACATGGGCTGATGCTCCAAATACTCACAGGGTGTAAGACATGGTGATGTACATCCAAAATGTTGGTATTGGACTATAGTTCCAATTAGCCATGGCAATGAATTGAAATGAATGGATTATGAAACCCCATTACATTATAATGAATTGTGAAATAAATGTGTTAACTAGTTTAGACTATGGAACGGGATGAAGTTGGTATTATGGTTTGGTTGTCCTTAGGAATCCATGTATTTATTTGGTTGAATAAATAATAAATAATAATGTGATAAATATTTACTTATACACTTTACTTATTTATTTATACAACTGTATAAACTGTTATTGACTGGATTTGTTTTAGACGTCATTGGTGGTGGCCTACTAAGTTGTACTCACACCCTACTCAGGCTACCTAAATGGTATCTGAATATATTACACATTTGTAGGACATGAAAAACGAAAATTTCCTATGTTAGATTACTGATTTAGGGATGGAGCATGGATGAGGGAACCCAATGTGGTTCAGGACCCGCTTGTGAGTTATCAGTGTATTTACTTTTGAGTTTTCATTTTGATACTTGGAACAAACTTTAACATAGAATATCTACTATTCAGTTTTGATATTGTATTTATAGTTTTGGGTCATCTTGTAATTTTGGTACTATTCTATTTATGTTATATATTATTTAGTTATTGTTTCTTATTTTCCACTAGTGTGTTACTTTGATAAAAGAGGGTATAGACTCCCCATGATCGATATTATATCCTCACCACTAGTCAGCATCCACTGGCATATGGTGAGGTGCACCTAAGGTCATGTAACCAACCAAATTGAGGCACCGACATATGGAACCAAGGATGGGATGTTACACTGAGGGTCAAGGCTTGGTATTTGGTTATATTCCATAGATGGATGAGCCCCACTTGAGGGGTTCAAATTAATTAAATTGAACCCATTGATCACAAATATCCTAGTTTATAATTCTTTAGACACACTTAAGTAGAGGTGTGAGTTTAATTAGGTCCCTATCCATTGTAGGACTTATATAACATTTTTAGTAGTTTCCTTAGACCTCCCTTGGGAAGATAGATGGTGTTTTGAGAGTGGTTGGACTATGTTTACCATGAATCACCTTGATATTACTTAGTTTCTTAACCTTGGTTGAGATTATTTGGGATACAAGAGGAGTATTATGCCATCTCTTGAATGATACTAGTAAGGGTTTAATTGTGATTCCAATGAGGCCATAATATGATTAGAGTTCCATTGGAGGATGAGTTTCCTTGAGTGATAGGTTTTCACCCTAGTGAGTCAATTTTTTATAGGAAACCCCAAGTAGGTTTCCCCTATTATGTGTTGACTTAAAGGTATCTAAGTAGGTTACCATTTCTATATTGTAATCTAGGTGACCATAATTGGTTCTTAGATGATAGGATGACCCTGATATGGGGTATTTGAGCATGGGTGGAAATGGTAATAGGCTTCTTCTTAGGACCCATACCTTACATGTGGGCCCAAGGGACCATGGATAGTGGTGAGGGGTGTGTCTATTTAGATATCCCTTGGAATTTATTTATTTATCTATTCTTTCAATTGTTTATTTTTTATGCATTTATGGATGCCCAAATGTTCTTCCTAGCATACTTTTTATAAGATTGATATTACACGATGATGTTGACATTTTGGATTCCTAGAGGTGATTCTTGGGATCTTGATTTTAATTCTTATATGATATATTGATTTTTATATGGAGTCTTGAATGTTATTACTGGTATATGACTGTTGATCCATGTGAAGAATTCCTGATATTCTAAGATTCAACTTTGAGGCTGTGTGGGATACCTCAGATGCTAAGGATCCCTATGATGCCTACCATTTCTAGGATTCAACTATTTAGGCTTGGGGTATTATCATTATCATGATCATTATGTGATTCTAATTTCACCCATATGATTTGGCTAGTTGATCCCAATGACATATATTTACTTTATTGGGATGCTCAAGACTCATGCGATTCATATAGTTTTCATGGTGACATGGAGATGATTTTGTGATTGCTTGGGATACCTAAGAATCAACCTCAAAAAATTTATTTATTATGGAGTTTGGACAGACTCTTATGATGATTATGGTCTGGCTGTTGATCCCTTAATTATATGATGTTTGGTTATTTTATCCTGATCTTATATGGATTCCTATATTACTTCATAGGTTTCAGTGTTATCACCTTAGTGGAAGCATGTGCATTAGATCCCAAGGTAGAAATTGTATCCTCCTATAGTGATGTATTATGCTTAGGGACACTCCGATACTGGATTAAGCATGTATAATCCATTGGGGTTGCATACATGAGGATTGATAGGGGTTTTTTTTTATATTTTTCCCACTATTTATTTTTTTAGCTAATCATGTCACATTTAAAAATAAATACCTTTCTGTTATTTATAATAATGTATTTTTGGTTCCCTACTGAATTTTGTATTCACACTTTACTTGGGCCACAATTTCACTTGGGTAATCAAGCCGACTCTCACTTGGTTGTAGGTATAGGTTGGGATAATGTCCAATATTATATGTTCAAGATGGAAAAACTCAAGTGGGAACATGATACTATAGGCGAGGCCTAGAGTTGGGGGTATGACCTATTTTATAGTATTTTTTCCATTGTTGATTTAATTTTTATATGTGATCGGCCTAGTGGGAGTCCTATCTTGTATGCATGTATGTTAGTATTTAACTATTATATAATTTTCATACTATTTTATTATTTTTATACTAAAATGGTCATGGAATTTTTATGGTATTTAGTTATTTATTTTATAATTACACAAATTGATATAGAGGGTATAGTCTCCCCATAGTACGTCCTAAGATCCCTGCTACTAGTTGCCAGCCTTTGGCATATGTGGAGGTAAGCCTAATGTATTTTGGTGCTCCGAACATAATCAACTATATAGAATCTAGAATTCTAGATATCCTAAAAAAATTAAAGGTTGTGGTATTCAAATAACAGTTTTCATCTGTGATTTGATTGTAAAAAATATATTAGGAAAGGGGGAGTATTGATTGATGTGTTTGGTAGGATAAACAGGGTAAGTTATCTTGTAATTGAAATTCACTAATGTGTTTTTTGGGTTGATTGATAGGTAGGTTTTTCATAATAAATCTATTTAATAACCCCAAATATTGATATTATTTGTAATGGTATCACATGATGAAATATTAATGGTCAAAATATTTGTTTTTCCAAAGTCTCACATGTTTTCTACACTAGGGTTTACCATGTACACTTAGAGTAGATTAACTAAAGACTCTTGGATAATTTGTGTGTGTTTTGACATCCTTATCTCACAATATAATTAGGGTATAATTAAAATTTAAAGATGGAGAAGAAGTTTTTTTTAGAAATAACTTTTATCAAGGAAAATTTGGAGAAAAATAATAGAGGTACAACTTCTACACAACCATTTTATTTAATTTTCAATAAGGAGGGAAATGATAAAACATATTAAAATTAGAGATGTTCAGTGTTATTGAAAATAATTAAAAAGTGAGATATGTATATGACCAAGAATGTATTGTACTTATCATTAATAAGAAATGTTTAGAGAAATATGAGAAGGTGTCAATATGTGTTGGATATGTTGAGGTGCCATCATTGTACATGTAAAGGGAATAAGTGTAGTATATTACTTAGTATAATTGGTTAGAAAAGTTCAATAAGTATCCCTAAATTTGATGATTTATGTGAAACTTTTCAGGGAAAATTAATAAAAGTTTTGGTTGATATTGGGAATATTTATACAACACATTGGAATAGGTTTTGAGTTTTCTGAGGAAGGCCGAAGATTTTTTGAGTAGGACTTGTTTTTAAGTGAATAAAGTCTAGAATTTCTTGAATGGGGTTGATCTACATGGTTGATCCATTGATACAATCAATCTTTTAGCTTCACATGGTAAGTATCTATGTTTGATACTCTATACATATATTCAATCCATATAGTTGATTTTTTTTCTTCACATGGTTGATCTTTATAGTTAATACATCATACATGTGGTCAATTTAATATGACCACTTTTCTTCTTTTCATTATTGATCCTCATAGTTAGTCTAATATACAAGTAGTCAATATTTATGGGTAGTCCATTGAGTTGAGCTGCGTTAACCTAAAATTTCTACCATGTGAATATAAATTATGTTGTGTAAAAATAATATAAGAACTATATGAGCATCATAAACTTCCATGTATACATGATTTTATTTCCACATAAATATCATTCTATGCATAACCCAAAATATGGATGTAAAAATTTAATATGCCTTCTATATGAAGTTATGTTTTGATGAGTTTCTTGATAGTACATTCTAGATATCTAAATTTCATTCCATAAGAAATAGACCTACATAAGGGTAAATAATTATTGATAAATTAAGAATTAATATTTTTAATAAATGGAAAATATACTAATATAAATCCTGAAAATGATTCGGTATTAATCTTTAATAAATTACTATTAAAATAAAGAACAATTATTGTTATTCAAACTCTGCTAAAATGAGGACCCTTAAATTTATGAAAATCAAGCTATTTTTGTGTAAGGATAAAGTTGAGAAGAGTTCCAAACTGAAGAAATAGATGCTATGCTATAGGTGCTATGAATTGGAGAATCCACCATGCTATAGTGATATTTCAGTGGGTTTTTTGGTTCTCATCTTATCTCAAAAGAAATAAGGAGTAATAATAAAAAGGGATTTAACCACACTATAGTGATGTTTCCATGTTTTTTTGGTGAATTATGTGAGTTCTATGATGTAAAAAATGAGATCCACATGAAATAGATGCATGAAACCATACATTTGGAGATTTTAAATAATCTGAAAAGAAAATTTATTGGATAATTAAAATAATAAAATAATCAAGTATTTAGGAATATTTTTAAAGAATTAAAAATGAAAAGTTTTATGGATGATGATAATGTTATATTTTAATATCTCATAGGAGAGAAATAAATCCAAAGTCTTTAAGAGGTTAAATGTGATTTCAATGAGAAGATTAAGCCTACCAATTAGTGAGAGAGTTTCTAAATTCAAATTGAAACAAAATATTCATGTGATATTATTATATGAATATAAATTGTGCAGGTATCAAAAAAGGAATAATTAATTGATAACTTGAAAAAGACAGTATTTTACAAGAGAAGAGAGAGAAATTGATAGAATTCAGGTGATCTTTTGCATCAAAAAGGAAAGAGAAGAAGGATAACACAAGGGATGTTTTATTGAATCAAAGGAGAAAAGTGAGAAGTATAGACCCTTTAAAAATACATTTGATATTTCTATATCTTTAAGAGATCCTTGGAGTAAGTCATTTTGATTCTCAAGAGGAGAGAATGTAAAGAATTAAAGGGGAACAAATCCAACACACATTACATCAAGAGACAGTGTGATCAAATTATCATTTGAGAAGGAGTCTAAGAGAACCCTTGAATAATTTTTGATAAGTAGTATAAAGTTCCCAATGGGAGTGGATCGAAGCTTTAATCATATACTGAGGTTGAATTAAGAAATAATATTCCTAAAAGAAAACATGATAATTAATTTAACTCCTTAATCTCTTAATGATATCACTAGATCATAGAACAAAAATTTTGTAAAATCCTACCATATAAAAATAAATATAATTTTTTTAGTAAAAATAGAGTCCAAAACTAAATTAGACTTCAATATAGACGTTGTTATACTTATTATTATTCTACTTCTTATTTATTTTCAGCCTAATTTAATTGTATAATAAAAATTAATCTCTATTTTATCTTTTTTTACTATCTTGTTGGTTATTCATGTAATATATCTCAACTAGTATTATATATTAGAACCTATGGTTTTTTATTCTTAAAATTATAATTTCAAATTCAAAAATTAGATAGAAAAATACCTTCAACTTCTTTTTAACTAATCTAAAACCTTTTGAGCCTTTGGATCATTAAATAACTCTTAATAACCATTGATATAATTAGAAAAATTAGAGATTAAGTATGTGTATCCCTTGATTCATATAATGATCCATATCATAAAATCCACACAATATATGGAACTCTACATTGTCAACAACTTGTTAAATCTTCAACATGATTGTTTTATGTTTTTTTGGAATTTTTTATAGACCATGACTTGTTCCTTATTTACCCCAACATGTTTTAACCATTTAGTTAAAATATACTAAACTTCTCTAAAAACTCCTTACTAATTCCTTCTTCCATGGAATTTTCTCCCCTATTTATTTCATAAACCAATATTTTTTCTCACACCACAACATTTTATATGCCCGAGACTCCATATTTTGATCCTTAGAAAGTAGAAAAATCCATTTCACATAACTGGAAATAAGTCTCTTTGAAATTTCAAAGACATATCAAATTAACCACCACATCTTGACCATGGAGTGAGACTCCTCCTTTTGATTCCTTGAAAAAAATTATCTTTTTTAAAATGTAAGGAACCTTATGTATAAGATATGAAATCTTAAGTATCAAACCTTATTCAAGTAATTTTTCAATTTTACAAAACTCACACACTAAATACCAAACATTTGACCACATAGTGTGTGATCCTCATGGTTCTTCATATAAAAACTTCTCAACTAAGACTACTTCTAAAATTCCCATTTCAAATATAGTCTTCCCATTTCATTTCTATTCCTTTTTCTTCAATACACCATAAAATAGTAATATATTCTTCCTTAGAACATGGTAAAAAACATCTATTTCCTAGAATCCATTTCATTTTAATTTCTTGGATAGTAACAGACCTCATTTTCATATAATCATAGTGTGGTGATCTTACTTACACTTAAAATATATCTCTTAAACATATAAAATTCTCCAATAATATTTCAATCACTCTAAAACCTTGGAATGAATTTCACCTCAAATAAAACATAGAGAAATACTTGAGTTTGAACATGCTTTATGTGTTGACAACAAAAGTCAAAATAATAATAATATACACTTATTCAGCTTCTCAATATATCAAACTCATCTTATGTCTCAAAAAACTCACTAAGTAAACAACCACTCTTGATCGCAATATCTTCTTCATTCATGGGATAAACACCATTTATACATTTATGGATTGAGATAACTATCATGTTCAAGAGTTTAAGAACACTCTACACATTCTAAGATCCATTCTTATTCACATTCTAACCTCTTAAATTCCTATAATTTTACTCTTAAAAATTCTCTCTACATATAGATATCTCTATAACACTACAATATAAGGAAGAAAATCACATAAGGTATTATAAATAAATTTCTTTTATTGGAACCAAGAAACCAAAAACACTAGATCTTGAATCTTCATATATGTGTATTTATTCATATTATAGTGATTTCATCATAATAATATGTCACACTAAAAATAAAAATTAATTTCCACCAAATTCATTTTAAATCAAAAACTTATAAAAAACATTTTTAAATCCCCTTTAAAACAACTTTTTGATAAGAAAACATTTTTTGAAAATCCAATTGACATGTATATTATCCATACCTATGCCTATCATGATGCATGAAAAAAATAACCTTCCTAAACTATCACCATTGTAAACACCTACATGCCACAATATACCATAATCCTACAAGGTATCCATATAATCACTTTTCCTAGTAACCAATGTCTTTATATAAAGAGTATAGTTATTCATTTTTATGGGTTCTTTTTGAGATCCAACCACTACAATATTTATTGCAAAAAACTTTCTAAGATAGAAACTTTAAAACCCTTACCCTATACTATTTTGTGATAACCCCATACTGAGATCATAATCCTCAATGCTGAAGCCACAAATCCATAATTCCTTAAACCCATTCTCTCATTGGAAAAGACTGGAAACTAGTCCTTAAGGATAAATATAATTATTTGGGAGTGGTTTTACCTCAAATAATTGACCAACTATATGTGAAATTAATATATAATTTCCATTTAAAATATAAAACCATATTTAATGTATCATTTAATATAAATAAAAAACTAAATAGAGTGAAATAAAATCACACAATAACTCCCCCTTAAATGAACGACCAAACACCACCACATTCACCATGAACTCGGATACTATGGTCCACCATCTATGAGCATCATGGACTTTTACTAACCTACATCATGACAATGAGATCTATATACACATTGAGATGTGACAGTAGGGGTTAGTAGGAATACCCAATACAATTCATGAATATTGTCATAGATTCCCATTAATGTTATAATATTAACTATGTAACTAATTCCCCCCTAATATGTTATCATATTTAAATAATAATAATTTATAAAAAATATAGGTAAAACAAAAGTAGAAGATGAAAATAATATAACTAATAATTTTACTAGATAAAAAAACCCTTCTTGGGTTAATCCTAGTATATATAAAATATATAACAAGTATAATACAGGGTTATAGGAGAAATAATATATAACTTGACTAAAATTATATCTAGTGATCATAGAATATTATATGGATAACCACTAACCTGATTGGATCCCAAATTTCATGGATCACCACTTTGTTATTACACATTTGATGGAACTTCCCATATGACTTTACTAAATTATTATTTCTGTATGTACCTAACACTTCTTGATCATTTATCATACCAAAAAATTAAATTTCCATCATTAATTTACTTATTTTTTAACTAAAATATTCAATAATAACACAATAATAAATCAATTTTTTACATGAAAATATGTTTTCCAAAAAAATCATTTAAACCTAGATCACCTACTTTATTAAAAAAATGAACCAAACCCACTCCCATGGTTTATCCTAAAACCCCAAACCAAAGGTCTATTAAATATAGAAAAGTAACCATTATTAAATAAATTTCAATTAATTGTTTATAGATATAAAAATAACTTAATAGAATAAAATAACATCAATAACACCAAAATGATTCCCAATATCATTATAATTAAATAATAGGAACATACCATGGATTATGATCATTTGATGATACTAGAACCTTAGATATGATACCAAAAAGTATGATTTTCTCCTCTAAATACTATCCATAAGAACATATAATCAGGATTCTTCCATTCATGATTTCAAATCCATGATCTAATGAACAAGATAAAATAAAAATGGATAGATTTTTTCATGGAAGAATAAATAGACATAAAGAGAAGAGACAAGACAATTTTTTTCCATCAATGATATAAAAACCATGATTCATTTTTTATTTGATCAATCCTAGAGAGAAAATCATTATTTGATGATGAAAAATCCCTAATTTCACTCTAGAGTGACCCTAATGTCATCCCAACTTGAGAAATATTGTCTAATGAGGATTAAAAGAGTCTAATCAGGATTTTAAGAGGGAAATCATGTAATTGAAACCTGATTACATAGATGTATTTCATAGTTTGTTGAGACTGTGTGTTAACCGTAAAGGAACCTCTATTCACTATTCAAGAGCTATACGATCACCATGGCCATTAACCTATGACCATGTATCAACCACGAACTCTATTATACTTATCCTAGATGAAGTGCATGGCCCTATAACATGATCCTCAGGATGATTAACCAAATCATGAAACATTAAATGATCATTTAAAAACTCAAAACAATTCCAAAAACCAGAAAACCCCAAATGAGACATATATATCAAACCTCATAAGTCACATTATCACATAGTGATATGCATAAAAATATATGTTATAAAATCTCAGTAAGGGGAAATAAAATGTAAAATGGGGAAAATAGCCAATGTGACATACCATGAAAACACTAAATATTCCATGGGATCATAAAATAGGATATATATAAGGCATAACATAGGAATATGGTATATAAATTTGAAATATCTTTAGATTAATGAGTGAAACCTAGGATCATAAGAGACACATGATTCATAATAATAGAATGTGGGATACTAGGTAAAAAAATAATATGATTATGGAATATGAATAATAGAAAAACAATATAAAATTTAGTCAAGGAATACTAAAAAGGAATCATAAAAATCAGACAAATCTAACTACATCATGTATATATATAATATTGTAGACAAATTTGACTATATCACGTGTATGCATAACATTGTGAAAAAATCTAACCACATCATGTGAATGAAAAATGATCTCAATAGATATAAATATTCAATAAATTCATTAAGTGATGTGTAATTCTATTCCCACTTGTTGCATCATAATATTTTCAAATTCATGGGTTCAACATAGGAAGGAAACATACATCAAGAAATAACATGAAATTACTCATTAAAAGAAAATTAATTTAAAATTAATTTCATAAATAATATATTGATGTATAAACCAAGAGTGACCTAAATGAAAAAGTGATTAATTTATTTTAAACATTTAAGGGTAGCATAAATAAATATAGATGTATAGGTCATAGCGAAAAAAATAAGAAACATATGAAAAATCAATTTGATATTTTAAAAATAAAGCATTTATAAATATTTATTAAAGTGGGATATAGATTTATCCTAAGTAAATAAGGACATGAATATTCCCCTAAGAAATAAAGGGGAAAAAATAAATGAAATTTAAAATGTATTCCATGATAATTTAGAAAAATCATAAGGAATATAGAAAATATGAGAGAGTATAAATGCATACGAAATGGAAAGATTTTAATAGTCCCATTAAAAACATTTATGTAATACCCAATGTTTCAGTTATTTATTTAATTAATATTATTATTGGTAAATTAAAAATTTTTGAGGGGTCTAAGCATGGATTATAAAATAAAAAATAATTAATTATTAAATTATGGTACCAATTATAATGTAAAAACATAATAATAATAAAATAATTAAAAAAGGAAAAAAAGAAAAAAGTGGAACCCCCTCCCCCCTTCCCATGAGATGCGACCCCCTGTCCAAACTCTATCACATGATGCCCCCAGGCGACCCCTCTCCTTTAGAAATTCCTTCCCAGTTTCTTAGAGAATCATGGTCAATCCTCCAAGGAAAGGTCTCCCCATTCCTCCTTTCTCCCCTTTCTCACATTTTCTTCTTACCATACCATTGTATCTATATTAACCAAACCCTAGGTAGGGTTTATGTTCTATAATTGTTTTTGGTTCTTGTTGTTTGAGCATGTGATTTATTTCCTAGATTTTTTTTATTCCTTATTTAAGCTCTAAATCAATTTCCATTGATTATAGTTAGGTTTTCCTCATGAAATATTCATTAATTTTTGAACCATTGATTGGTTTCTCCCTAAGTTTTTGTTTTAAATTTATAATGTTTGTATTAATTTTATTTATTGAATTTATAATGAATAAAATTATATTTCCGTTCTTTCCCCCCCAGGTTTTACCCTTTGTTGCCTCTACTTTTGTAAAATATGTTATATATTTTCTCTAAAAATATTTCGATTGTTTTTCCAAGAAAAATAGTCATTTTAATATTATTTGAGTTGTTTATAATATTTATATCGATTATTGATGGGTTTAATTTAGCTTGTATGATTCATTCCATTTTTTACTTGTATCTCATGATAAATTTTCTCAATTCACATTTAATATCTATAATGTATACATATATGTATATAGATATGTTTTTATACATATTCATGTTGTGTTGGAATAGATATAAAAAATATAAAGATAAAAGAGGGGAGAGGTGAATTATGTTTTTCAAAAACATTGATAGATTTAGAACACCTCTCTTGTTATGTAAAAAACCTTTCCTTCTCTCTTAAAGATGTGTGAGAAAAAAAATAAATAAGGAAATAAACACAATGATGTATAGTGGTTTAGGGAACAAAGATCCCCTAGTCAACTCCACCAATGCTATACTCTCTGAGCATGGTGATTTTCACTATTAGGTAATATTATCTAGAGATCTATTAATAACTAAGTGCAAGCAGTTGAAGCCTTATAAGACTTTTATAGGTCCTTCTGTTTCTTTTATAGGGAACCAAAAATCCACAACTTAGAACAAGAAGATGAAACTCCACCAAAACCATGAATAATTCTGAGCATATGAAACTCCAGAAAATCAACAGAGATTGATTTTATTGAGAACACAAGTTTTTATTCACAGTTTTAGCAGCAACTGACTAATGTATTTAGATATTTAATAATTTAAAATAATAAATAGATCTTCAATGATGCACATGATTTCTTCTAAGAGTGATAGAGAAAACACTAGATAAATGTGTAAACATGTATTTATCCAAATTTTATCACTGAAAAATGTTTTATCATTTTTTTGAATAATATGTAACAATAAGGTGTAGCAGTAGAGAAAACAGTGAGTCAATCAGACAGATAAAAACATTTATGTCTTCAATGTGAATATTTGAAGGGAACAATGCAATTTTTTTTCAAACACAACTCTTCATTTTCTATATATATATATATTGTATCTCATATCTATTTTTTGATGATTATTATCTTTATATTTATACTATAGGTCAAACATCTCTTGTTCAATCCATCTCTAAAAATATCACACAATAAATCATAAATATTTGAATAAAAAACCATTCAAGAGATTTATAACTTCCTGCAAAAATAGAAACAATTTATTCCATTGAATGTGATTCTTTGAATCAATCATAAAATATATTTGAATAAATATTTACTTTTGGTGAAACCATTGTAGAAATTATGAATAATATCTTGAATTTAAAACATTCTCATTGAATAAAAATACATATGGTTCCTTCATATAATGAAAAAAAATCCAAAAGTATGGATGATAACATATGGTTATTCACAAACATAAGGTTGATAACGTACAATTGTTTATAAACATAGGGATGATAAAAAATACTTTTTTCCTCTCAAATTTATGGTTTTTTCTAAACATAGGGTATATGATCCATATGGTTCCTTCCAAACGTAGGTGTTCCAAACCTTACATTATTTTTACAGATAGAGGGTATGAATAATATTTCCAGAATACTTTGAAAGCACATCTAGAATACATTAAAAAATATTTACCATAGATTAATGACTTGTATATATTTTCAAAAAAAACATTATAATGAATATGATATTCTTGAAATTCACTTAAAATAAACTTAATTAGTAACATAAATGTTGGTTTTTGTGAGCACCAAAACCAAAAAAAAATTAATTAAATTGTTTAATCAATACATGCTAATTTTTTTCCCATTTTGATGATCACAAAAACCATAACTAAATTCCAAAAATTAAAAATTAAAATAATTATTAGAAGAAGAAATTTCCATAACCATAAATAAGTTAAACAAAATATTTCTCCAACATTTGTCATAAGTTATTCTATAAATTTCTCTACAAATTTCTCTATAAATATAAATTTATCCATATATCTTTCCTATGATAAACATATAAACTTCTCTATATATAAACTTCTCACTCTTTTTGTGACATCAAAAAATATGAGAGTAAAATGTATCAAAAAAAATCCCCATATATATTCATGCTTTAAAAAAAAGTGATTAATGAGCATATAAAATAATTTTCAATGAATAAAATGGGTTTGAAACAAACATATTAAACTCACTTAGATACCACTTTGATATATAAAAAAATCAAAAACTTTCTAATAAATCCCCCTAAGTCATAGAGTAGGGTATATTAAAGGAATTAAAATATTAAAAATATTTCTATTTTTTTCACATCATATTGTAGAAAAATTATTTATTATTGGTATTAATATATTAATTTACCACATGTAATGAGATAATGAAATATTAAGTACATGATTACATATGATAACCAATAAAAGTATAGAACTTTAAAAAGAAATTACAAAAAAACCTATAACACATATTTTTACTAAAAAATATATTAAAAATAGGATATATATAACATTGAATTTAAATAATATATAGAAAATAAAATAAGGGTGTTAGGAAGGATTAGACGATTCATTTGATCTTTCCAAACTTTGAGCTTTCTTACTTAAATTAGCTAAAACGTTTGATAGTTCTTCTATTTTCATTTGAAAATATACTATTCTTTGATATAGTAAATAAGACAAACATTTTTCAACCATGAAAACATTCAACTTATCAATATCAAACTCAGAAAAAACTACTCTTTTGAGTAACTTCATCTTAATTATAATTTCTACTTTAAATGATTCAAAGTCTCCTTTTGAAATCAAGCTTTCTTTCACATTTTAATATTCCTTTTATAGTTCCTCATAAAAATTTCTAGACATATTTAGATCAGATCATAATTTCACTTTTTCTTCATTCAAGGTTATTAATTTAAATAAAATATTTTAATAATATATTTGAGATGAAGAGACTTCTAGTTCTTCATAACTATGAGATTATTTAATTTTTTCAGGAGATTTTCCAAAATAATACTTAAAATATAAAACCAAGTGTTCTTTTAACAAATCATAAGGGTTACCTTTTGTTATTTTTTGAGAAATTATTTCTTAATAACTTGAAGTTCTTGATCTCTTCATCTTTCTATTTCTGATTTTCAGAATTCTATGAATAAGATTTTTCAAAGAATACAGAAATAAAAAGTTTCTAAGAATAAAATTACATTGTTTTAAAGTGAAAAAGATACATTTTGTTCTAACATATTGTACAATATTCTTCGCATTCTTGGGTTGAAAAAATACTGAACAATCATTACATATTTTATTTTTTAAAAAGACATTTTATTAAAATATATCTGTCCAAAAAATGTTACGTAAACGAATAAATAAGACTTTAAATAAATAAAATCATCATCATTATTATTATTATTATTTATGTACTTATCTAAATATTTTAATAACTTGATTCAATGAGTAAGAAAAATTATCTATCCCTATATAAAATAGTTAATATAATAAAAACATATATAGTAATAAAATACTTCATAGATTATATATTAAATCTCTAAGGATTTTCATTTTGATAATTAACCACTTCAGAGTCAACCAATTATTCTTTAAGATAAATATTTCCATATACTTTACAGACAACCATTTCTTGATTTAGAGATGTATCTTAGTGGTGTATTCCTGAAAAAAATCAAATAAAAGTGCCTTTTAGTACCCATATGATTTTGGTTTCAACAGTGTTGGTAATTAAATTTTTAGGTTACCAAACATGTTTATTTTGAGTTGAGATTCTACTATTCATGTTTAGCAATTATTTTTAACAATAAACATTTTTAAGAACAGAAATTTAATGTTTTCTAAAGAAAAATTAATTTTTATAATGTCTATTAATACCATAATAAAAAAATTCAACAATTTATATGATTTTT
The DNA here is from genome assembly GCA_963277665.1 of Viscum album. NCBI lineage: Eukaryota > Viridiplantae > Streptophyta > Magnoliopsida > Santalales > Viscaceae > Viscum > Viscum album. The sequence continues at coordinate 878,434,463 of OY728145.1, read as the reverse complement.
ATATTTGAACCTAGGTCAAATTTATTACTATATAATTTTTCTCTTTCACTATTACTTTCTATTCCACATTTTTCTTTTTGAAATTTATTTTAACCAAGGATTTGATTTAAATAATTTTATCCTTTTATCAGTATACTAGAAGAATGTTTTTAAGTATTAACTTCAACCAATAGATCTTTAATCTTAGTTTCATGCAAGTCATAAGAAATTTTAGAAGCATTATATTTTAAATCTATAATCTGTTTTAACAAACTTTCATTATCTAATAAAATAGAATCATAAGATTTTATAATTTTTATATAATCTTATTTTAAGGATTCATTTTTATATTTTAGCATAAATAAATACCTATTTAATTAATGATAATAATTTTTTTCACAATTATACTTTTGAGAGTAAGAATGTTGTGCCACATAAATTTGAGCCATAAGAAACACTCTTTGTTTTTTATACTATGTCTCAAAATATATAGAAGATTCATCATGTGTAATAGAAGAATAAATCCATGTATCCATCATACTTTTCTTTTATTTTCTCTTATAATCATATTTCCTTTGATATTTAAGAAAAGGACTTTTAACCTTTTTATGAACCTTTTATTTACATTCATAACATCTATTTTCTTCAGTCCCTTTATTTTTTTTATTGTACATTTTTTAATTTTTTTTAAAAAGTTTTGATAAATATTCATCTAAATATTGATGAATTGAATCAAATGATTCATCCATAATAGTTTTTAGAGAATCTTATTCTTGTTTTATATGATTTTACGATTTATCCTATATCTCAAATTCACACATCATTAAAATTCCAATAAATTATTTCATAGAAATATTTTTTAATTTTATATATTGAAATATAACTATAGATATTCCATTCCAATTAGAGGGTAGTTCTCTGAGTAATTTTAACACTTTATCTTATTGTGAAATTGGATCTCCCAAATCAACAATATTATTAAAAATTTCTATCTATATCTCATTAATTTGAGTGATAATTTCATCTTCATGCATTCTAAAAGTATAAAACCTTCATATTATAGTAATATACCTCAATTGTATGATATTTTCAGTTCCTTCATTGGAAAAAATAGTGTAACACGTCTTATATGCAATATCACATTAATAAACTCAATTAAACTCATCGTTTCATAAACCACAGAAACCAACATTCATTACTTTTTAATTGAGATCATATTATTTTTATTGATCATAATCCCATTTTCTAAATCTTCCTTAGTAATATCATAAGTCTTGAAAAACATTAAATAAACTCTTATCCAAATAATTTTCAAATAAATAATCATGTGATATTTCTATCATCCACAATGATCACCATTAAAGTAAGGATCACATATCATCGATATACATTATTTAATATTATCCATTTGGAGATTTGTCTTCATCCAAATCTTTAACCCAATCTTGTTAGAGCTTTTGATATAACACATGAGAAAAATAAAATTTATGAACAATAAATCACTTATTCTAATATCACATGTAGGTATCAAGTATAACATTAAATTCCAACCGTTTGATACTATTTTTTGTTATCATAATAGTTAAAAAATATATAAGGATTTTTAGAATGAGAATATACTAGTAGATCCCAACCTCTTATGCAATTGTTGTGTCAGAATGGTTAGGAAGAAGATAAAAACACGAGCTGGGGGGGGGATGGATTTCTCTTTTGAAAAAAATTGATAGATTTAGAACACTTTCTTATCATGTAGCAAACCACTCCTTCTATCTAAAATATCAGAGAGTCGTGGAAATAAATAATGATAATAAAATAGTGATGTATAGTGTTTTAGGGAACAATGATCCTCTAGTCCACTTCACCAATGCATTACTCCATGAGCTTGGTGGTCTTAAATAGTAATTACTCTCATCCAAAGACCTATTAACAATTGATTGTAAGAATTTAACACCTTACACGGCTTTTACAGGACCTTTTAGATCTTTTATAGGGAATAAAAAATCCAAAACTTAATATAAGAATGACACCCCAACAAAACCATGACTGAGTTCGAGCATTCAAAACTCCAATAAATCAACAGAGATTTATTTGATTGAGAAAACTTGTTTTGTTTCAAAAATGTACCAACAACTAAAAAATCTATTTATATATTCAATAATGAACCCTAATAAATACATCTTCAATATTGAACAATATTTCTTCAAATAATAATAGAGAAAACAATAGAAAGATGTGTAAAAAAGTATGTCTCAAAAGTGCATCTCTAAAAAATTATTCATCAATATTGCATAAGAATATGTAACAATAATATATAGAATCAATGACAGTAGTGAGTAAATCATATAGATCAATACATGTATGCTTCCAAAGTACAGTTCTGAAGGAAACAACACACTTATGTTTCAAATAGAAATATTCTTTTTCTATGTATATATATTGAATATCTCATATCTCTTTGTCCAATGAAGATTATATTGATATTTATACTATAGTTAAAATGTATATTTGTCCAACCAGAACCATAAATATCACACAATAAATCATGAATATTTGAATTCAAAATCATTAAAGAGAGTAGTGACTTCCCATAAGAATAGAAATGATTTATTCCATTTAATATGAGCCTTTGAATAGATTATAAAATAACTTTGAATGGATACTTACTTCTAGAAAAACCATTGTGGAAATCATGGATAATATCTTTATTTTAAAACTTTTTTTGAATAGTCAAATATAGGGTTCCTTCACATAATGAAAAAAATCCAAAAGGTGGGTTAACAACATACAGTTGTTCACAAATGTAGGGCTAAAAAGGTATGTTTTTTATAAACATATGGTTGATAAAAAATAATTTCCTTTTTCCAAACATAGGTTTTCTTACAAACACATATATATGATCCATATTATTTCTTTCAAACACAGGGTTTCCAAACGTTATGTTATGCTTACAAATGTAGGGTATGAATACCGTTTCCAGAATACTTTCAAAACACTTCCAAAATAATTTAACAAGTATTTCTCATGGACCAATGACATGAATATATTTTCAGAATAAATATTCTAATGAATATTTTATTATTGAAATTCACATAAAATAAACTTCATTAGCAACCTAAAATTGGGTGTTTGTGAGCCTCAAAACCAAAATGAAATTAATGAAATTATTGAATCAACACATTCTCAACAATTCACACCTAGGGGTGTGAATATTAAATTGTTATGAGATATCTACATATTGAAGTGAATATTATTATATGGTTAAAGTGAATATTTGGAATTAGGTCTTAATGTTCGAATCTCGATGTTAAAATGGGGTTCTTAAATGTGATCTTTTAATATTTTTTTATCACTGATTTTAGAATACGTGAATATATGGACCCCCAATTGAGCCCCTTTCTAGATTGTACTTAGGGGGGGGGGGGGGTTATCATGTTTGATATAGATTGTAACCTATAGGTAATTATTTATTTTATATATAATAGTTATATATGAATGAGGATGTTCCTTGAAAGGGATATGAAGGTTGGGGTTAGTTTATGGTATGTATTTATTATTGGATGCATTGATTTATTGTTTACTCACCCTAATTTTCTTTGGTCATCAAAACTCACATCATTAGGTTGGTATGGATATGTGAAATATTTATTATGTATCATGTTCTAACTAATTTATTGTCACGACCCCCTCCCCACAAAGTGTACCCCTCCTGGGCCGACAATATGAGAAGGGAGGTAATGACCCCCGAGTCCTGCCTCTAGTAGGCCCCGGGTTGGCGACTAGCACAGAGGGTATAGTAACACACAAATGGGAGGCATTACCCTCTAAGAGAACACATTCGAAAGAGAGAGATAAGATATACACCAATAAACTCCAACTAAAATCTGGAAATATAAAAGAAACCTAAGTGCACAAATGGAATGTCAAGAAAAAGTACTACAACCAAAAAGGGGAAAAACTGCAAGTACCCAAAAGAAAGTAAAACAGCTACAACCACAAGCCCGAACAGCTCCTGCAACCCCAAGCTAGTAGAAACCAGCTTAATCTCCAACCTAATCCAAGTAACATGAAAAATAGTTTATATATACGTAGGGTGAGTATAATAGTATACTCAGTAGGATCCTCCCTGAAGCCTCTCGTGCAAAAATAAAGAAAGCATGATAAAGCATAATGAAGAACAAGTGAAACTAACTCGTCACCTAATAGGTATACTAATTTTCCAACCTCACCATGGATACTATCACTAAGTAATGCATACAAGAATATATCATAAATAAATAATATTAAGGGTACCCCGCTATTACTTCCCCACTGTTTTGCCTCTTTGCCCCAACGTCGCACGTCCTAAGCATCTCTCTCCAAAAAGGATTGCCCACAGACACCTGGGCGAAGCACCACAATATGCACTTCGTGCACCACAAAGGCTTTCCCACAGACACCTGGGAAAAGCACCACACCATCCTCACAACCAAAAGTAACCAAGTAGTTTCCAGGAGCCACCATAGCTCGCATAACGTGCATCATACATCAGGTATTATACCTCAATCTATTACAGCCCATACACCGAGTAAGGATCCTCAAGACATCATAGCCTATACACATTACACCTATAGTAGTCCATAGGATACTATATCCATAATATATGTCTGTGAATAACCACAAGCCATTACATCCCTCTACACACATATAAGAGGAAAAACTAACTGCTGTGCCTAATGGAACAAGTATCTACCAAGAGAAGAGAGTGGGGCCAAAGGGGGTAGTCAGCCATTCATCCTCCCACCAGAATGTTGGAGAAAACACCCCCCATGGCTCAGAATCCCCGGGGTGTCAGTTTCCCTTACTGAAAGGGTGGAGTAGTGTATAGAAACACAAAAAGTACAAAATATACTATATCTCACAACCACACTATGGGAATAACCTACTCTTAGAAACAATTGTAGCTAAAGTCTCTCGGACTCCGGGCTTCCACTTCTAAGACTAGGTATCCTATAATCACACAACCATTTAAATATATTTATTAGATTACTTCATTACCTTTTTATCAATTCCACTGTACATTAATTAATTCTTTAAAATTAATTTACCATGAAACAATCCACATTAAATTTCATTAGCAACACACCCAAAGTCAACTATTTCCTTCAATAGTTTTCAACCTCATCATTATGTTCTGGCAACTCCAACCCCATGGGTTAACACCATTTATTCAATTATTCATTACAGAATTACTTTCCCGTATTCCCAGGCATTCTAGAAAAGCATTCTATGCTACTAAACACAAGGGGGATCAACATGATGAGTAGATGTACAACCCAGCGAGTATTTTCCACCTATAGCAAGAGTGTAGAACCATCCTCCCTTGAGAATATAGACACAGAAAGAACATGGCATACCCTGCGCGTCTTTTCCCCTTTCGGGAGAAGGGTAATCAAGAACAACTACCTTGAGCAGTGGGGTAAAGTAAAGAAAATAAACAACCAAAGAACCAGAAAGCAACCAACAATCCCATCCATCCCATCCCATCAACCCCGATGTCCTACCTGACACCCACATGAATAAACTGATGCATCTCGCCACCCTAGTCGTCATCTGCTGCCACAACCAAAAGGCCTCTATGGCCCCACATATCACAACAACCATCCAAGATCACATCGCAGCACAAGTAGCATGAAAGAAACCATCGCATAAATTGGGCTCTTGGACCTTTAACAATCAAGAGGGTAACTCAGAACCCTTCAATGAATTATCAAACAATCAAATCATTAAACCATCTTTAATTAACAGATTTATAATCCGTTGGTTCCAAAATCGGGAACCTAACTTGTAAGCTATCACAAATGATTAAACATGCTTACTATTCAAATTTTATTAACATAAAATTGCAACAAGAACCGGATTCATTTTTGTGCCTCTTTATCCTTATCCAAACGATTATCAATTAATCCCAATTTACATTCTTTACTAATTTCCATCAAGAACGAACAAAAAATCAAAGCAAGCATAGATATCACACCATCTAGCAAAACATGAGGCAATAACATACAATCAATATCAATTTCTTTATCCGGTTAAAATATTTATTATGTCAATTACATTTTTCATCTAAGGGGATTAAAAATGCTAAAAATACAATTGCACATAAAAGAAAGAGAAGCAACGAATCCCCTACCTCAAGGTTTTTGATGAAAACCCCAACAATGAAGAACGCATAAGAAAGCTGGGTTGATTTTCCAAAAACTCGCCTTAGATCTCTAATCCTAGAAAGATCAAGACCAAAACTCATCATATTTGGAATCCACACACTTAGATCTACCCATAATGGGCATAGATCTAAGAAAACGAGGGAAAAGGAGAAGTAGATCTATGTAGATCTAAGAAAACAAACAAGAACGATCACATACCACAAGAAACCAGCTTTGATTCTCCAAGATAATCCTTCAGATCACCTCCAAAACGCTTGGGAGAGGTTCTCCTACCTTCAAGGAAGGGTAATCCTGAGTTATGGCCGCTTAGAAGCCTAGACAAACCATTTAGAGTCAAAACGAGTTAGATCCACAATTTTAGGATCTATGATTAAGATTCCGCACAGTTAGTCCACACGGTTTGACAAACCGTGCACTAACCATGCGTTAGATATTGCCTCGCCAAACAATCATCACATGGTTAGTCCGCACAGTTATCCAAACAGTGCACTAACCGTGCGTTATCCACTACCTCTAACACTAACCTCGCACTGTTTGGCCTCACGGTTTAGACAAACCGTGCGCAGCCCATGCGAAAGATACTGCCCTTTAATATTCCTTAAAAGTCCACCCAAACACACCCCCAAGTCACCTTGACCTTCCATAACACCTCTAACACCACATTTTCACAAAGTAATGGACTAGAGAGGTCCGGGCCATTACATAATATACCTCTCAAAATATTCTCATCCTCGAGAATCCAAAACCCACCTAAAGTGAAAACGAAACAGGGTCTGAACAACCACCCCTAAAGATACATCTCAAAAGAGATCAAGCCACAAAAGCAACAAAGGGAGCCATCACATACACATGAAAGTTTCATAACCAAAAAAGTTACAACGATACATGAGGAGAGTCAAACATCAAACAACTCTGGGTACTGGACATGCATCTGTGACTCACATTCCCAGGTACTCTCCTCCAAGCCACCATGTCGCCACAAGACATGAACTAAGGGGATAGAATGCCCGCACAACACCTTATCCTTGCGGTCTTGGATCTCCATAGGTTGCTTCTCAAAGGTTGCATCATCATCAACATCGATCTCTCCCTAATCGATGATGTGAGAGTCTTTGTGAAGATAATGACAGAGATGTGATACATTCAAAACATCATGTATCTAACTCATTTGAGGGGGAAGTGCTACTCGATATGACACAACTCCAAAATGAGCTAACACCTTGAAAGGCCCAACAAACCGGGGATAAAGATTACTTACACGACCAAACCTTCACTGCCCACGATGGGGAGTCACCTTAAGAAACACATGATCCCCAAAATTAAACTCTAAGATCCTCCTTCTTTGATCGACATATGATTTCTGATGATCTTGCACTGTCTTCATCCACTCACGAATCACCTAAACCATATCTGTTGTATTCTGCACTAGTTCTAGTCTGAGAATTACTGACTCTCTGACCCCAGTCCAGCACAACGGAGAACAACAAGGACGTCCATACAAGGCTTCAAACGGCGCCATACCGATGGTGGAGTGAAAAATATTATTGTAAGAGAACTCCACCAAGGATAAGTGCCTCATCCACGAACCTCTGAAATCAAGAACACAAGAGCATAACATGTCTTCAAGAGTCTGGATGGTTCGCTCTGTCTGACCATCTGTTTGAGGATGAAAAGAAGTGCTAAGGCATAGTTGAGAACCAAAAGCATGTTGGAGACCTCTCCACACTCTGGATGTAAAATGAGAATCTTGATCAGAAATGATCGTCCTAGGGACTCCATGAAGTCTCACCACCTCCTCTAGATACTGCCTCGACAAAACTTCCACTGAGCTTGACTCCTTGATTTCTATAAAGTGGGATGATTTTGTTAAATGATCCACTACCACCCAAATAGCATCATGTCCTCCCGGAGCTCGAGGTAAACAAGTAACGAAGTCCATTGAGATGTCCTCCCACTTCCACTAAGGAATATCTAATGGCTGGAGAAGACCACCAGGAACATGGTGTTCGACCTTCACCTTCTGGCAAACTAAACATCAAGACACAAACTCCGCAACCACACGCTCCAGCCCAGGCCACCAAAACTAACTCATCAAGGATCGGTACATCTTTTTCATGCCAGGATGTAATGCTAAGGGAGAACTATGGAACTCTCTGAGAACCGTCTCATGCATCGACAAAGGGACAAAAGGCCTTCCATGATACAACACTCAGTGTTGTTCATCTTCATTCCAACCATCAGGGGCCTCACCACAAACAACTCAGTCTCTCCAGACTTCTACCTCTAGATCTACCAACTGGGACTCTTCCACATTCTATATCAGGGATGACTATACCATCATCTAAAAAAGATAGCCTCTTCCCCCAACTTCTCCCATATCAAGATGTAATGCTGACAGTTCTTCCATTACTCTCCAGGAGTCACCGGATTTACGCACAGCATCACTACGTGAATTTCGGCTCAGTGCATCAGCTACATCATTCCCCTTTCCAAGTGTATATGATATTTAGAAGTTATATTCCTATAAGAAATCCATCCACCGACGCCGTCAGAAGTTCAATTCACGCTGGGAGAAGACATACCTCAAACTCTTATGATCGGTGGAAACCAATAAGCGCTCACCAATGAGGTAATGACTCCACAAATTCAAATAAAACACCACGAATGCCAACTCAAGATCGTGGGTGGCATAGTTGCATTCATGGGGATGAAACTACCAAGACCCATAAGAAACAACTGACCTCTGCTACATGAGAACACAACCTAACCCCAGATGTGAAGCATCACAGAAAACATCAAACTGAACTCCTTCAGCTGGAAGACAAAGGACTAGAGCACTTACTAACTTCTCCTTTAGATACTCGAAAGCTGCCTGGCACTGATCAGTCCATATGAATGCCTGATACTTCATGGTCAAAGCTGTCAGAGGAGTTGCAACTCATGAGAAATTGGCTACGAACTGCCTGTAGTAGCCTGCGAGACCAAGGAAACTTCTCACCTCTGAAACTATCTTGGGGGATTCCCAAGACACAACTGCTTCTATATTTGATGGATCCACAGCTACTCCCGATTGGGACACAACATGCCCCAAGAAACAGACTTCTCAATCCCAAAACTCACACTTCAACAACTTCCCGAATAGATGATGTTGGCGAAGAACTCCCAAAACAGCTCGTAGATTCTATGCATGCTCCTATTTGGATGTGGAGTACACAAGGATGTCATCGATGAAAACTACCACGAAATTGTCCAGGAACTCATGGAACACATCATTCATCAATCCCATGAATACCGCTGGAGCATTAGTCACACCAAACAGCATTATAACGAACTCATAATGCCCATGATGACAACAGAAAGCAGTCTTCAGAATATCTTCATCCTTCACACGCATCTGATGATATCTTGACCGCAAGTCGATATTTGAGAACCAACTTGCACAATTTAATTGATCGAATAATTCATCAATCCACGGAAGAGGATAACTATTATTTATTTTCACTTTGTTTAAGAGATGATAATCGACACATAACCGCAAACTGTTGTCGGCCTTCTTCACAAACAAAATTGGTGAACCCCATGGTGACACACTTGGCCGAACAAAACCACACTGCAACAGACCATAAAGATGTATACGTAGCGCTCTCAAATCAAAAGGGGATATCCTATATAGAGACATAGAGATAGGAGACGCTCCTGGATGTAGCTCGATCCCGAATTCGATCTCTCGTCAAGGGGGTAAGGCTACAACCTCTTCTGGAACCTCTATGACCTGAGGAAATGCCAACTGCTGAACCTTTGAAGAACTCAGCGTCATCTCGACCATCATGGACGATAAGGATGATACACACCTATGACCCATCCGAGGATCTCACTCACCAACAAAAACCACTTGCTCTCCATCTTCACCAAAGAAAACGACCTTATTCTTGAAGTAATCCATGATATACTGCACCGAATAAAACCAATCCATTCCAAGGATGAAATCATATGGTTGTATTCGTAAACATAGGAAATCTACCCAAGAGTGGTGTTTCCCCAAAAATAGCTCAGAGTCTATACATACTTCAAACAATTCAGCTTTACATCCAACTGGCATAGTCAACGCCAAGGGCACTAGAATCCTCTCTACCTCAAGTCCCAAAGAATGGACAAGGGTAGGTGATATGAAGGAGTGTGTTGATCCTGAATCAAACAAGGAATAAAACAAGGTAGAAAACAAGCAAAGGGTACCTTGAACGAGATATGGATCATCTGGTGCTGGCAATGCTAGAGCATGAAGCTGACCATGACCTCCTCCATGAGCTCTCTGACCCTGATGAAGACCACCACCATGGCCGCACTCTACTTTCTGAGGATGGGGAGTGTCATGGGGCTGTCCTCTGCCGGCCCCATATACCCTCTGCTGATCTAAAGCTGGTGCAAATGGATGCTGCTGCCTCGGCTGGAACTGCCTCAATGGAGGAACCTGGAGTATAAAACTTGGTGCATGATGACCACTCTGAAAGGTCTAGCACTCCTACTATTGATGGCCATGACCACCACAAGAAAAAAAAGCACCTGATCCCTTGACATAGGCCCAAAAGTTTCTGCCTCTAGAGAAACGAGATGTGAAGGGATGGGACCTACCCCCGGATGAACGAAAACTCTTTTGCCCTGAAAACTGAGAACTCCGGACCACATCCTTGCTTCATGAGGGATCATGAAGATCCCCCTCTCGTGATGATCCGGTCCTGGAAAAAGTCCTTTCGACAACCTCTACCCTTTCCAACACCTTAAGATATGTCTTCAGCATAAATGGGGTGACCTGGCGCTGGATCTTTGGATGCAAAGCCTCCTCGAAATGCCTCACCCTGGCCTCCTCATCTAGTAACAGGTCCGAAGCATATCGTAAAAGGTTCCTGAAATGGATTCCAAACTCTCGAACAGTAGAGCTCCCCTGTCGAAGGGTAAGAAGCTCCTGGCATCTAGACGCCTTCACAGTTGAGGAAAGAAACTCAACTCTAAACTTTTCTCGGAACTCCTCCCATGAGATCGCTAACTCCTCACGATCCCTGAGGAACAAGAAACACCATTGCCTTTATGCTCCACGCAGCATCGTCACAGCTAAGGACACCCAGTGCTCCTTCCGAGCATAGATCAAACTGAAGCCTATATCGACCTCCTCCAAACAGTCTTCCATGACTGCATTTGAAACGGAGCCCTCGTACTTCTGCAGACTCTGGCATTGAAACTCTCGGAGTGTCTTCCTCCAAGTGTCTTCATCATCAACCTCTACCTTGTAGCGATCTGCTGGAACAGCCTGCTGAACATTTTCTGCGCAAACCTGACGAGGACGTTAACCTGGAGCCATACCTGTAAAATAACAAACCGTTAGAGCTCCTAAACCTAGAATATGGAAGACTAAACATTAATTAATTAATTGTTTTCTTTTATTCATTTTAGTTTAACCTATTCCAAGGTCTACCCATTAAAGCACAGAAACAAAGAAGAATGATTCATGATCCTTTCCTAGGTCTCTACCCAACAACTAGTATCACCTTGTTTAGTAGCCATTGTAAACTTAAAGGTCCGTACATTAGATCATAGGGGGCCTTAAACGCCTATGTCTCAGCCAGTCTCCAGTGTTTACCTCAATTTCTAAACATGAATGACACTATTTCCCAACCAACCCATGCAACCTCACATGTGCCTAACTCAAAACTCCATCCTATCCCTCAACCAGACCTCTAATACCACTCTGTCACGACCCCCTCCCATAAAGTGTACCCCTCCTGGGCCGGAAATGTGAGAAGGGATATAATGACCCCCGAGTACTACCTCCTATAGGCCCCAGGTTGGCGACTAGCACCGAGGGTATAGTAACACAAAAATGGGAGGCATTACCCTCTAAGATAACACATGTGGAAGAGAGAGATAAGATAGACACCAATCAAATCCTACTCAGAATTGGAAATATAAAAGAAACCCAAGTGCACAAATGGAATGTCAAGAAAAAGTACTACAACCAAAAATGGGAAAAACTGCAAGTACCCAAAAGAAATTAAAACAACTGAAACCACAAGCCCGAACAGCTCCTACAACCCCAAGCTAGTAGAAACTATCTTGATCTCCAACTTCCAAGTAATCTGAAAAATAATTTATATATACTTAGGGTGAGTATAACAGTATACTTAGTAGGATCCTCCCCAAAGCCTGTCGTGAAAAAATAGAATGCTAAAGCACAGTGAACAACAAGTGGAACTAACTCATCACCTAACAGGTATAATAAGTTCCCAACCTCACCATGGATACTCTCACTAAGTAACGCATACAAGAATATATCATATAATAAAGAATATCAAGGGTACCCCACTATTACTTCCCCAATGGTTTTCCGCTTTTCCCCAACATCGCACGTCCTAAGCATATCTCTCCAAAAAGGCTTTCCCACAGACACCTGGGTGAAGCACCACAATCTACACCTCGTGCACTACAAAGGCTTACCCGCATGCACCTGGGAAAAGAACCACACCATCCTCACAACCAAAAGTAACTAGGTAGTTTCCGGGAGCCACCACAGCTCACATAACAAGTATCATATGCTGGGTATTATACCTCAAGCCATTACAGCCCATACACTGAGTAAGGATCCTCAAGACATCACAGCCTATACACATTACACCTATAGTAGTCCATAAGATACCATATCCAGAATATATTTGTGTGAATAACCAAAATCCATTACAGCCCTCTACACACATATAAGAGGGAAAACTAACCGCTGTTCCTAATGGAACAAGTATCTACCAAGAGAAGAGAGCGAGGCCAAAGGGGGTAGTCATCCATTCATCCTCACACCAGAATGTTGGGGAAAACACCCCCCAGGGCTCAGAATCCCCGGGGTGTCAGTTTCCCTTACTGACAGGGTGGAGTAGCATATAGAGACACAAAAAGTACAAAATATACTATATCTCACAACCACACTTTGGGCATAACCTAGTCTTAGACACAACTGCAGCTGACGTCTCTCAAACTCTGGGATACCACTTCTAAGAATAGGTATCCTATAAGCACACAACCATTTAAAAGGATTTATTATATTACTTCATTCCCTTTTAATCAATTACACTGTACGTTAATTAATTCTTTAAACATTAATTTACCATGAACCAATCCACATTAAATTTCATTAGCAACACACCCAAAGTCAACTATTTCCTTCAACAGTTTCAACCTCATCATTAAGTTCTGAAAACTCCAACCCCATGGGTTAACACCATTTATTCAATTATTCATTACATAATTACTTTCCCATATTACCGGGAATTCTAGAAAATCATTCAATGCTACTAAACACAAGGGGTCTCAACATAGTGAGTAGATGTACTACCCGTCGAGTCTTTTCCACCTATATCAAGAGCGTAGACCCATCCTCCCTTGAGAATCTAGACACGGAAAGCACATGGCATACCCCACGCATCTTCACCCCTTTTGGGAGAAGGGTAAGCAAGACCAGCTGCCTTGAGAAGTGGGGAAAAGTAAAGGAAATAAACAACCAAAGAACTAGAAAGAAACCAAAAATCACATCCATCCCATTCCATCAACCCTAGTGTCCTCCCCGACACACACATGCATAAACCGATGCATCTCGCCACCCGAGGCATCATCTGCTGCCACAACCAAAAGGACTCTATGCCCTCACATATCACAACAAATATCCAGGATCACATCACAGGACAAGCAACAGGAAAGAAACCATCACATAAATTGGGCTCTTTGCCCTTTAACAATCAAGAGGGTAACTCATAACCTTTCAATGAATTATCAAACAATCAAATCTTTAAACCATCTTGAATTAACAGATTTATAATCCGTTGGTTCCAAAATCGGGAACCTAACTAGTAAGCTATCACAAATGATTAAACATGCTTACTAAGCCAATTTGATTAACATAAAATTGAAACAAGAACCAGATTTTTTTTCATGCCTCTTTATCCTTAGCCAAACAATTATCAATTAATCCCAATTTATGTTCTTTACCAATTTCCATCAAGAACGAACAATAAATCAAAGAAAGCATAGATATCACACTATCTAAAAAAACATGAGGAAATAACATACAATCTATATCAATTTCTTTATCCGGTTAAAATATTTATTATGACAATTCTATTTGTCATATAGGGGGATTAAACATGCTAACAATACAATTGCACATAAAATAAAGAGAAGAAATAAATCCCCTACCTCAAGGTTTTTGACGAAAACCCCAACAACGAAGAATGCACAAGAAAACAAGGTTGATTCTCCAAAAACCCGCCTAAGATATCTCCTCATAGAAAGATCAAGACCAAATATCATCATATTTGGCATCCACACACTTAGATCTACCCATAACGGGCGTAGATCTAAGAAACCGAGGGAAGAGGAGAAGTATATCTAAGTAGATATAAGAAACCAAACAAGAACGATCACATACCTCAAGAAACCGGCTTTGATTCGCCAAGAGAAGCCTTCAGATCGCCTCCAAAATGCTTGGGAGAGGTTCTCCTACCTTCAAGGAAGGTTAATCCCGAGTTATGGCCGCTTAGGAGCTTAAACGAACCATTTAGAGGCAAAACGAGTTAGATACACAATTTTAGGATCTAAGATTAAGTGCCCACACAGTTAGTCCGCACGGTTTGACAAACCGTGTGCTAACCGTGCATTGGATACTACCTCAACAACACTCCTCACATGGTTAGTCTGCACAGTTAGACAAAAAGTGCACTAACCATGTGTTATCCACTACCTCTAACACCAACCTTACACGGTTTGGCCGCACGGTTTAGACAAACCGTGCGCAGCCCGTGAAAAAGCTACTGCCCTTTAATCTTCCTTAAAAGTCCACCCAAATGAACCCCCAAGTCACCTTGACCTTCCAAAACACCGCTAACACCACATTTTCACAAATTAATGGACTATAGAGGTCCGGGACATTACATTTATGGTTCCCGTTGGACCTAGTGAGATAAAAAAATATAATTTGTCCTGGTTAGTTCTGTAGTACTATCATGATGCTGACTTGTTCTCCAGTGACAATGTAGGAATATAGTCACCAGTTTAGGTGTATTTAATCAAGTTATAGAAATAATACTATAACGCACATTATTTTATTAGTGTTTTAAATAATTTTTTTCCTCTATATGTTGATTTTTCTTCCCTATAACGTCCCAGATTTTTGAGTCGGGTAGAAAACTACTCCAAATAAGATGTTTTGAAATATTGGCTATTCCATTTTATAAACTGATGATAAGATCTAAATTCTAAGAGTTCCATAAGATTTTTATCATATTTTTACACGGGTTTAATGCTTTTTCTAAAGACTCAGATGTTTGGAAGAGGTTTCAGGAGCGTCGGAGGCCGAATGGCCTGTTTTAGAATAGCAGGGCTGGGCGCACGATTTTGGGTAAAATGTACATCCCATTATAGGTAACCATGTGGCCCAATTTTTACCTTCCATATATTTTTTTGGTAAATTGTGTGAGTTGGCTTCATGGCCATGTGGGATCGTCTAAAAAATTTTTAGAGAGCTACTACACGTTTTTTGCAAAGTTAGTGAAAACTATGCGGTAGACCACACATGTACTCCCACTTGAACAGTACCTTGACACTGTAGTACGTACGGTTACCGCATAGTTTGAGAAACCTTGTCGGTAAAATTTGAGGCCCAATAAATGATTAAAAATGACATTTTTTACCCTTTGTAAGTTTTCTTGTTTTTCTTATTCTTTTCCCTTTATTCTTCCTTGGCTTCATGCACCAGAGGTGGTCTCCCTCCACTTTTCTCCTACAATTTTGGATCCATATCTTTTGTTAGATATCCATTCATTGATTCATTGGGTTCATTAGAATAACCTTGGTAAGGCTAACCTCAACTATACCTCTCTTAACTTTTTCTTTCACCATGTAGAGCACTAAATCTATTTGATCCATTTTTCCATATTTTTAGAGAGCTTGACAGAAACTCGGATCTATATCGATTGGATTCGAATTGAAGCTCGATATCAGACATCCCTACATCTACGGGTCAAATGTAGGTGGTTCATACCTTGATTTGTGTTTTCATGGAAATTTTGGGGGTGAAACTTTTAGCGTGAATTTAGTAAATTGAGCAAGACCCCCACTGCTTTATATTAAATTGACTGTACACCTTATGGGTTGCCATTGGGAATTATCTTACCTTATTTATGTGAGTGAGGCTGGGTTAAAGGCTGTCTCTCCTAGGGTTATTTGGCTAGGGGTGATAAATTCCTTTTAATTGGTTTGTTTAAAATGAATTGATTTGTTCTTTTGAGTTTGGGGCATTCAATACCTCCTTACTAAATGGTTATGTTTGTATTGATGATGTAATTAAATCATATAAAATTGAATTGTCAATTTAGATTGGAATAGAGATGTTCTATTTAATTTTATTTAATTGGTTGATTATTGAAAGTGAATTGTTATATGTAATTGCTTGTGATAACATCTGACACCCAAGGGGACATGATAGGCTTATACCAAAGTTGATGTGGCTTGGACATCGGGATTGAGTGATGTAATCACTGGTTAGGCATGGCATGGATTTCTTGAGTGGTTTGACGATAATATTGGGTGTCAAGGATGTTGTTTGAGAAAATGAGGCCATAAATTTGGGCATAGACCATGATATTTGGATGGAAAGACCATCATATTTTAGTGACATGGTTTTAGGGACATGAGGTACCAATTGATGTGGCTTAGGGATTTTATATTGGAGATTTTCGCTCGGCCTTGATGGAAAAAGTGCCAAATTGAGTCGTGTGCACATAGAATGAATTCATTTATGAGGTAGTTTTGACCAATCATGTGGGTAGAGGACTTTGGTAGTGTGTATTAGGATATGGTTTTGGGGTGATTGTCTTACAAATCCACATGGAAGGTGAGGATCCTTCAGTTGGTAGTGATGCAAATATCAATTGGGGGATGAGGCTGGTCGTACTTGAGGTCGTTGGCCTAGATTTATATTTGAGGATGAAAAATGCCATTCTTACTTACATTATGATTTGATCCAACGATGTATATTATTTGAGTATAAATATTTCTGTTCCCCTGGTTTTTGGGCATTGGGATGATGTGTGATCTCAAGAAGGGGTCTGAGGGACTAGTTAATAAATGCTTGGTCATACTTTCAGGATGTTAGTACTTATTGAGGAATGAGGCGTCAAGAGGCATGAGGTGTTGGGTTAATTTATTGAGGGGGAAATTGAGGGTTAACCTAGGTTATAAAGTCATAGCTTCCTTTGGCCATGGGCCAATGAACTTCATATATTCTGGGATCCCGATGTTAGCTAAGGAAGGTGATGGATTCCTGGAAGCTATTGAGCACCAGGGAATCCTTATTTGTTAATTGAATTGTACTTATTTATTATATTATGCACACGTGCTAAAAAATATGATTGGTACACACTTTTGGGTGGTATCCTACTATGACTTGATCTCACACCACAAACACCTCCTTCAAGACATGTATAGACTTTATGAATTTACATTCAGGTAAGGGATCGACTCTTGGAGTAGGACCTTAGTAGCTGTTTGAATAGAGATTGGCATGGGACACTATGGTCATGCCTAGTTGGAGCTTCTGTTTAGTTTAATTTTTTTATATCTTGTATCTTCATGTTGTTTTGTATGTGTATGTACTATACGGTGGTTGGACCCTTGGGAAAAACTTCTTTTGTATATTGTATGTATGACCTATTTTGATATGCATGTCGGTTATTTTTAGTTTCTACAAGTGGTGTGTTTAGTATGCTGGCTAGTTTATTTACTTTTTTCTGCTTCTCTATTTATTTCTTCTGCTATTTATGGTTATTGACTATACTTCCACCATCAACAAGTTTGGCTTGAGTATGGTAAGTATTATTTATTCCACTACATTCTATATATTATTACTTAGACCAGCATTATTATTTATTTCAAGAGGTTATAGACTCCCCACTATACCTTATTACACCTCATTTCTAGTTGGAAGCCTTTGGCATTTGGGGAGGCACGCCAAAGGATAGTGGAACCCACCCCGATAGCACTGTTTGGGTGGCTATTTGGGTTAGGTATGCTACAAGTGGTATTAGAGGATTTATTTTACCTTTTTTTATGGTATTACTATTTGGGTTATGGTAGGATAGAGATTAGGCATTGTTATAATTTGATTTTGAACTCTTTATTGGGTGCCTACAACCCCATGTATGAGGGATGGATTGAGATACCTTGGGTGGCGATTCTGTCCTATTTTTATCAGATTACAGTTTATATGATTTCCACCTCGGTCGCTCACCTGGAATGTGATGTTATTAGTTGTGATCTGTGACCCTTGACCTGGTGAGGCAAGGGAGAATTTTTAACCTTGTCCCAGTATGGAAAGGTGATGTAGCTTATGATTTCTTGGTTTTTTATATTTTGATAGGCACATTTTAGGGTATTTATAATTTATAAATGCTTGTATGCATTATAAAATGATTATTCCAGGTGATAAATATCAAATTCCATGTGAAAATGTGAAATTCCATGATAGGATATATTTGATATATGTAATGTTATATGCCATGTGTTTATATATATATAATGGAATTTGATGTTAAATGGTTATGGATATTATAGTAGTAAGAAGGTACTATGGTTGAGGTGATTTTGATCACTAGGATTTTGCGACTTGGTCGTCAGTTTGAGGTAGTGATGGTTTTTACGATAGGTATGGATTGAGGATAACATGATACTTGGCTCTATAGAGGGTGGAAAAGAAGGCCATGAAACTGGGATTCCATGTGGCATGGTTGCAGTGGGGGAGAGTAGGGGTAATGAGGATGCACTACATTTTATTTCTTTACCTATTTGTGTTATATATATTATATATATATGGGATGCATGAAAATTTATTGCATTCAGAGGGTTCCTCTAAGATGGATTGAATAGAGCATCAGGTGGGCGATGGAACTGTGAAGCAGGATCATGAGTAGGTTCAGACTCCTAAGGGTCAGACAGAGCATGAGCCACAAGTACATGCTCAGGGAAAGGCTCAGTTTCTAATGTTGGTAAAAAAATCTATATATTTGACAACATTTGGGAAGTGTCTATATGAGAAGCTTTGAGGGAGCCTGGTGTGGGTTATCTAGGGAATCGATTAGGGTTCTCATGGAGTAGATCCATATATGGTGTATCTGAGGTGGTGGTTTCAATTGCAGCACCTTCCTATTTTCAGGGTGAGGGTGGTCCGCAAACAACTAAGACCTAGATCGAGAGCATATAGATGATCTTCAAGAAGCTCGAGATGACTCCAATGTGGATGGTCAAGATGGTAACATACATGCTTATAGGGTTAGCTAAGTGCTAGTGGGATGTGTAGGTTTAGGCCGACAGACATGAGGGTTAGGCCTAAAAGGATTTTGAGGCCAGATTCTTCAAGCACTTTCTCCTATCGACACTAAGGGAAGAAAGGTCTTGGGAGTTCCTAATCCTTTAGTAGGGTGGAATGTCCGTCATGGACTATGTAGAGACATTCACTGAGTGATCTCTCTTTTCACCTGGCATAGTCAGTGATGAAATATCTCGAGTGAGGCTCTTCGAGGATGGTTTACGACATGCCATTTGGGTGCAGGTAAACATATTTATATTTTCCTCATTCTTCAAGGAAGTGAACCAAACGTTCATAGTTGAGGGAAATATAACATATAGGTCATACTCGTTCTAGGAAATGACTTCAGGTGACTTCAGTGGTGACACTTATGATGGTAATAAATGATATCGAGATGAGTTCCAGAAGGGAATTCATGCTAAGGACTTTATAATACCACCTCATAGTAGAAGTTATATAATTTTATTTTAGTTTGGGAAACCCGGAAATGTACAGAATCAATGTGAGTGGCCTCTAAATGAGTGTCAGGCATGTGGGAAGATCAGTCATCTTGATAGGTTCTAAAGGATGAATTCTAATTCAGATTATGATTAGGTTTAAGGGTAGAATCAGACCATGTGGTTGGTTCATGATCAGTACTAGGTGAGGGTAGCTGAGGTTTAGCTGCATGTGGAGGTCGTGTCAGAGATAGTGGGGACCAAAGGTGGGGTCAATGGCCGGTGGTTAGAGTAGAACCATAGGAAGGTTAGGCTTCAAGAATTAATGCTTTAGGCTAGGTGCATGATGTGGAGCTACCATAGGATGAGTGGGATGGTGATTTAAAAAAAGTCATATGCACTCCTTAGATGTGTCCGTGATTGTATTTTGTTTTTGTTTGGCATGGCCTATTGAGGCACGTCTGTTTTGGTGCATGTGGTGCACGTGGTATGTAAATGGACTGACTAGATGCTAGTTAGAGGTTGGAATCATATGATATGTGTGATATATATATATATATATATATGAGGTGTGAGTCACCAGTTTATGTACTTGAGAACCATGGGTGTGGGATTTTAAGGTTCTTGGCCTCATGGGAATTTATGAATGCAAGTTTTTGAGGTGCTTTAGCATCAATACATCTAGGTTGAAGGTTACATTAAGTGTGAGGAATTTGGGCATCATGAAGGTGTAGTACTTGATTGACATATGAGGCACCATGACTTATTTGATCATTCATGGTGATGTGGGACATTGTTGGTTCCATGTATGACATGGGATCAAGGAAGGCATCGACGTGTTGTGTGATTTGAATAAGTTTCATGTATGGAACATGAGCACATGTTGAGGTATGGGAGTGATGATGCATCAAGGTAGGACCATGGGTCCAGGAAATAGGCCCATTGACCTTTGTTTCACTTGAGTTTTTAGTCGGTTTAGATTGGGCTAGGCAATTCCTAAGGTGAAGAGCCCTTCCTTGAGGAATTCGACCTATACCTTTTAGACTGAGGTAGTTTGAGTTAGATTTTACTGGGATGGGTATGTTCGATATCATCTTCATGTATCTTTTGATAGCTTGGGGATGAGCTATATTAAGGTTGTTAGATTGTAACATCCCAGGTTTTTGAGTCGGATCGAAAACCACTCCAAATTTGAAGGTTTAAAATGGTGCCTATTCCATTTTCTAAACTGATGATCGGAACTAAATTCTGAGAGTTCCATCAGATTTATTCATGTTTTTATATGAATTTTCAAGATTTTTAAAAATTATTGGCTATTTAGAAGAGGTTTTGGGAGCATCAGAGGTTGAATGTCCTGTTTTAGAATATCAAGTTAAGTCGCATGGTTTAAGGCAAGCTGTGTGTCCCATTATAGGTAACCATGTTGCCCAATTTTGAACTGCTACATGATTTTAGTAAAATATTCCAGTGGGGAACACGACCATAGAAGCTCGTCTGAGGAATTTACATAGATCTACCCACAGTTTGTGCATGGTTAGTTAAAACCGCGTGATAGACCACACAGTTACTTCCACTTAGGCAGTACCTCAACATTGTAGCACACATAGTTACTCCATAGTTTGGAAAAATTTGAAGGTAAACGTGATTCCTAGTAAACGAGGAAAAATTAAATTTCCCCCCTTTTTAAATTTTCTTATTTTCCTTCTTCTTTCCCCTTTATTCTTCTTTGTCCATATTCATAGGAGGAGGTCTCCCTCTACTTTCCTCATCCTCCTATTTTGGATCCATTTCCTTCATTAGAGATCCATTCGTCAGTCCGTTGGGTGTGATGGAATCACCTCAGTAATACTAACCTCAACCATACCTCTCTTCACTTTTGTTTTCCTCTCACAGAGCACTATATGCTTTTGATCCATTTCACCCTATTTTTAGGACACATGATAGAAACTTAGATCAATTCGAATTGGATTCGAATTAGAGATTGATATTAGACGTTTCTATGTCTATGGATACAAGGTAGGTGGTGAATACCTTGTTTTTTATTTTCATGGATCTTTTAGGGGCACATAAGTTAGCGCACTTTTGGGAAATTGAGAGAGACCCCCACTGTTCATATTAATCTTACCATACACCTTATGGGATTACTTTGGGAATTACCTTACCTTGTTTATGTGAGTGAGGTATGGCTAGAGTCTGACAATCCTTGGGTGATTTATCTAGGGGTGTTAAATTCATTTTAATTGCTTTGTTTAAAATGAATTGATTTATTCTTTTGAGTATGGGGAATTCAAGACCTCTTTACTCAATGGTTATGTTTATATTGATGATTTAATTCAATCGTATAAAATTAAATTTTCTTTTTATATTGGAATTGAGATGTGCAATTCAATTTCATTTTATTGTTTTATTATTTAAAGATAATTTTTATATATAATTTATTGTGATAAAATGTTAAGACATAAGGGGACATTATGTGATCATCCTAATGTTGAGGTGTCTTGGCCATCAGGATTAAATGATGTTTATCACTGTTTGGGCTTGGCCTTGATTTCTTGAGTGGTTTGACCATAGGATTGGGCATCAAGGATATCATTTTAGGCGATGAGGCCATTAAGTTGGGCATGTCCAATGATATTGGGATGGAAAGGCCATTGGATTTTAGCAACATGGTCATAGTGGAATGAAGTTCCAATTGATGTTAATTAGGGATTTTTATATTGGTGATTACCGCTCACCCGTGATGGTCAAAGCACCAAATTGAGTCATGTGCACATAGTATGACTCCATTGATGAGGTGTTTTGACTACTCATGTGGATAGAGGCACCCAATAGTGCAACTTCGGATATGGTTTGTGGGTGTATGCTCTAGAAAGCCATGTGGAAGTTGAAAAGCCTTCAGTTGATAGTGATGAAGCTATAATTTTGGGGCTGAGGATGATTGTGATTGAGGTTCTATGGATGAATTTATATTTGAGTACATACATCACCGTTCATCCAGAAATTGTGCCTTGAGCTAAAGGTAGATATTTTTTGAGGACAGATATCGATGTTCTTATGATTGTCGGGCCTTAGGATGATGTGTTCTTTCGACAAGGGGTCTAAGGGACCATTTACTAAATGTTTGGGCATGCATTTGAGACATTAGTACTTATTGAGGCATGAAGTTTCATGAGGAATGAGGTTCCAAGTTACTTGATTGAGGTGGAACCTGAGGGTTCACCTGGGTTATGGTGTAAGAGGTATCTTGGTACATTGGCCAAAAGCCTTATTCTATTATAAAATCCTATCATTGTCCGAGGCAAGTGATGGATTCCTGGTGGTTATTGAGCACCAAGTAATCCTTGTTTTTAATACATCATACTACGTTATTTATTATATTATTCACACATACTGAAACACATATGCTAGGTATGCACCATTGGGTGGTATCCTACTGAGACTTGTTCTTACACCCTACCAGGGTCCTTCAGGATTCCTATATACTTTATGAATTTACATTCAAGTAATGGATGAACTACTAGAGAAGGATCTTAGCAGTAGTTTTCATAGATATTAGAAGAAGACCCCGAGGTCATGCCTAGTTGGAGCTTCTATTTAGTTTCTTTTTGTTATGTATTGTATCACATGATATTTTGTATGCATATGTACTATACTATGGTGATCCCCTTAAGTGACCCTTCTTTTGGATATTATATATACGACCTATTTAGATATGAATGCTTGTTTGAAAGTTGATTTTTTGGCATTCTAGATTGTTTATTTACTTTTCATTGCTTCTGTATTTAT
The DNA here is from genome assembly GCA_963277665.1 of Viscum album. Taxonomy (NCBI): domain Eukaryota; kingdom Viridiplantae; phylum Streptophyta; class Magnoliopsida; order Santalales; family Viscaceae; genus Viscum; species Viscum album. The sequence continues at coordinate 878,410,665 of OY728145.1, read as the reverse complement.
TGCTTCCACTATTGCTTGTTATTGACTATGATTTCCCCATTGGAGGGTCTGATTTGAGTCTACTGAGTCTTATTTATTCCTTTTTATGGTATATATTATTACTCATACCAATATTATTATATATTACTAGAGGTTATATCCTCCCCACTATACCTGCTTACACAGTCACTACTAGTCGAAAACCTTTGGTGTTCGAGGAGGCGCGCCTAAGGCCAATGGAACCCGGACCGATAACACTATTCAGATGGCTATTCGTGTTGGGGACTATATATTCCCTAAGCTTATGATGACTATGGTACCCTATTTTACTGTATTCTTTATATTTCTTGTTGTGCGAAACCCATTTTTTTGGTCACTCTCCCATTTTTTAGTTATTCTTCTTTAAATGTTTTTCAAATTTATTTTGAAAAAATCATTGGAAATTAAGGTTTTTCACATGAGGGTTTAAATTAATTTTTAAGGTGGTCTAAAATAGGAATTTCTAAATAACTTTATAAGTGAACCTTGAATGGAAGTTTTGATAAGGATGATACTTATACCAAAATGATTTATCTCAACATGTTTTCATACTGGTTATCCATAAATGATGTGAAAAAATTATTACCACATAGGTTATTCAATAAACACCATGGTAGATAAAATGGGAATATTTTTCACATTAGTTATTGAATAAATAACATGAAAAAAATTATTTCCTACATTAGTTATTAAATAATTGATGTTGAAAATAAAACATTTTTTTTCAAAATTTTTATTCAATAACCAACTTGAAAAAACTTTTTTTCACGTTGATTATTAAATAAATGATGTCAAACATCATCATTTGGTGCATTGGTTATAAAATAACTAATTTGTAAAAGCTTTATAATTTTAATTGGGGGTCTAGAGAATATATTATGGTTTCATTCATTCACACAATAACCTTCAATTTGTTTCTCACATTCTAAACTATAACCCTTCCATCTTCGATCCATGGACTCAAATATTTTAAATCTTTGATCCATTGCCTAAAATATCTTACTTATTAGATATGTGAACTTGAATATCTTTCTTTTGGTATCCACCATCACTATCCACCATCACCTGGGATCAAATGATACTTTCACCTTATTCCCATTGGTCTCTCCTTCTCAATAATTTTGGTTCTGATTTCAATATACGATTTATGTTTAATGTTTCAATTTTACATGAATCCAAGTTATATTAATTTTTATTTGAAGTTTAAATTTTTTATTGATGTCACTTTATATTTAAGTTTCCATCCACAATAGATATCCACTTCCACCAGTCATATACTACCACTTGCTCCTTCTTCCCATTGGTGTCTCATTCTCCGTTTCCCCAGTTATGATATCAATTTATGGTTTATGTTTATTGTTTTGATTTTCCATGCATACAAGGTATTTAGATTTTTATTTAGAGTTTCAATATTCCACTGATGTCTCTTTATCTTTCAGTTGGCATCTGCTACCGCCGTCCACCATCACCCATCGTCATCCACCCCTTGTAGCTTCTTCCCACCAGTTTCGCATTCTCAATCAACCCCATTTCAATATCAATTTATGATTTGTGTTCATTGATTTGAATTTATATGAATGAAAGGTATTTTAATTTGTATTTGTGGTTTTAATTTTCCATTGAATTCATTTTATCTTCACTATCTATATTTACAGTTCTGATTATTCGAACATCTTATGTATTTTTTAATTGATTAATAATAATTTTTCAAATATGGTTCCTAATTTTTTATTAAATAATTATGATTAAATATGTTAAAAGTTTTATTTTTGTTTATAACATATGTTATATTTCCTTTTTTGAAATATTTTATGGTATATTTTATTGTTATTTATAAAAGTAAATTTTAAATTAAATATGAAAATATAATAAATTGTTTTCAATTTTTGATATTTGTTATAAATAATAATGTGAAAAAGTTGTATTACTATACTATGAAAAAGTGATGAATATGAGGAAGGTGTTGATGATTTATTGTAATTTGATAAAAAAATGTTCCAAACAACGACATGTTTTTATATCCATTCCTGAAATGTTTTAATGTGAATAAGTTGAAAAGAAGAGGGATAAAAGATAATTTAATTTTTCAAAGTTTTAATCAGAGTTATAGACCTTGGATTTTTCATGGTGAAAATAGGAATACTTTTAGATATACTGATGATAATGATTTAAAAGATGGTAAGTCTGATCAAATTGAATAAATGATTCATGATATTAAAGTAGTGAAAATTGGGAAATAATTGAAAATTTAGCTCTACACAGTGATGCTAAAAAAAATTGTATCTCGGTTGTACAAAATTTATGATTTTATCAATGATGTTAATATTTATTAACTTAAAGGTGAAAATGGATAGAGAGACAAGATTTTTATAGATTTTATATAGTTATTGAAATAAATACTTCCTAAGGAAAACAATCTCTTAGATTCACATTATAAAGAGAAGAAAATATTATGCTCGATGGGTTTGGGGTACAAGAAAATACACGCCTCATCAAATGAATTCTTGATATATAGGAAGGAATGTGAATTTTTTTCAAAGTTTCCTAAATGTGATATGTCACAATTAAGTTAAAAGAAAATCATAGGCTGTTTTAGTAATTATAGATACTCATTCTAAGACAATTTGGTATCTTCCTATAATTCCTCATTTGAAAAGTTTATTTGAAAATTAAAATGATAAAAAAGGTTAATATGGAATGTAAATGAGTAGATATGTGATGAAATATTAAATCATCCAGTTTATTGTCCATAGTGCAAAAAGTAGATCAATAGTTTCCTACATATGTAAATGAAGTTAGAAATCTTAGACTTGGACTATTCATAGATGGAATAAATCCATATCAAAGCCTTAGTAGCGTATGCAGTTCATTTTAGAAACTCATATATTCCATGTATTATTTCTGGATATTGTATGGATTATTTTCTAGGGTAGGTGCTGAGACTTAGTGTGATTCTGAGGCTCAATGATCCTGAAATAAATGTCTGAAATATATTAAATATTTTAAATGAACAAGAATGACGTTTTCATAAAAAAGTGGAATAACATCTAAATGGGTACTTAGATTGGAAGTCTGAGGCTTCCATTGAGTTTATAGCATGAGTTTTACCCTAGGTATGGCATAACCTTGGAATGTATTCAGTGTTTGGGTTGAGGCGTGATCATGAATGGATGATTAAAATAAATAAATAAAATTATTAACCCTGAGCTAATAGATCTCTATAGAATCATGCTTAAGGAAAATTTTTAGGGTTAGATGCATAACCCTAAAAATAGAGGAGAGACATAAGAAATCCATTGAAGGAACATCTATTGGTGAACCAAAACCAAATCTAAGATCGACAACCAGTGTGTAGCGAAATTCGAAGATTTAACCAACAACAACAACACAGATTCATTCATCATCACTGATCAATCCATATTAAGATATGATATTTATTTATTATATTCTTTCGCTATTTTTTATTTTATGAATAACACGAATCAATCAACCAATTGATTGATACACATAATGGTCATGTTTCAGGATGGGTATATCTATGAGAATTTATTAAGAGAATTAATTATTTTTTTGTTTATTCATTTATCCTTATAAATAAACAAATATAGTCCAATTAAACATGGATGATTTTTGTTCATCTTTGTTTTTTTATTTCTCCCACTATTCTTTTCCATATATCATTGGTGCATTGTTTTATTGGTGGTTCCGCCAAAATACCTAGTAATGAACCATTGTGAACCCATTTATGGAAAAAATGGTTCAATATCACTAATTCTGTCTTAGATCAATGATGATATCGAGCTATAATAAAAGTGGTAAGGTATCAGACAGATTCGGGGATACCCGATCTTTATTTTCATGGGCATGTGATGACAGACGACAGCTACGGATGATTCTTGAATAAAATCTATGGGCAAGAACTTGATGATTAACTTTTTCATGACTTGTTAGGTTGTGATTCTCAATTTTCTAGTGAGTTCCATCAAAAGATAGAGGGATGGAGGAAAATTTGAAGATATGGCATCCATATTTTGGATTTTGGAAAATCCCAATACGCATAGTGTATAATACAGGAACAGACATCATGTGGGACCCCCTACTACGTTTCTTGGGTTCCAAAGATAAGCTAACTATCACATAGATTTTGACCATTTCACATGTATTTTTACCCTTCCCAGTTGTCTTGGTGTGTAAATGGGATATTACATGGGCATAGGAATGGACACAACTAGCCATACACAAACACGACCAACTATACATGGAAACGGTCAGGAGTATATGGGCTCAGACACACCGTGTACTCTGACACAGACAAGGAAACAATTCATGATACATAGGAACAACATAGTTCTAATGTGACCTTCCATGTACTACTAGTACGTTCCATGTACTCCTTCAAATTTATATTAGAGCTCTTGTCCTCTTCAACTTGGACAAGTTTCCTTAGGATGCATTCCTTTGGTCCTTTCCCTGAGAATTAGTATAGAATCACATCCTACACATAGGATAGTGATCCATTCAGTGGTAATTATTATATAGAGTTGTGTAATCCTTATGTAAGGCCTATAGTGGGATCATCTATTATCTTATTTCCCTAAGTATAGTTTTTAGTATCATTGTGACCGACACTAAGTAGGCACTGATCCTCTACATAATGGGTTATTCTATATTGAGTTGTTAGTATACCCCTTGGTCCTGGGTTTGATCCTCATCTATGTATCGTTATATTTAGAATTCTAGAATATAATTTTATAGAAGGACTCTATGACCAATACATCTCAGATGAATGCCATCAGTGCTATCTGACTCATGGAGTGTTTTCTCCTAGATAAGTTCTACTTGGAATAATTGAGCATGATTCCTCGAATAGCATTACAGATATGGATTTAATTTGAGACTTCATTTATTTATTGAGTATATTTTTATATTCTTGTTATATGTGATGTAGACATATACCTATGTATATTTGACTGTTATTCCTATTTTTATATGCATAGTTAGTTCGAGGTGTCTTACTGGGTATCATTATACTCACCCATGCATGAGATCTGTCCACATGTGTCATGTCTTATGTAGATGATCAACCCTTTTACAGATTCCTAGAGGGACCTAGACCATGTGGAGATTAGTGAGTCAAACTGACCAAGGTGTGTTCCTATGGTTAGCTTTATAATAGTCCCCTTATATACTTTCAAGTTGGACTTGTTTCCAGACTCTTCATGGTGGGATTGTATTAGTCCCTATTTACTTTCCATTGCTTTTTATTGTACTCTAGTTATGGGATTCATATGTTTGATTTCATGTTTTTCCATTTGTTTACTTTTTTTCATTATATAGGCTTGGAGATGTGTGTGTGTACAAGCACTTTAGGAAAAGGCCTCCCATGTTAGTGACATGCCTACTCGGTGATAGTCTCTAGCCCTTGGCTTATTAAGGTAAGGATTGGGGAGTCTTGGCACAAGACCCATTGGGAAGGGTCATGACAGAGTGGTATCAAAGAAGTCATTAATACCTTAGGAATAGAGGTTTTTGGAAATAGTGTTAAGTGTTTTGATTTCAGTTTTCAGGCTAGGGACCCCAGTGTTGATGTAGTGGCCAACGTATCCATACAAAATGACTTGTATAACCTGTTTTTTGACTCGATATATGTGGATAATGGTTTTAAGGACAAACAATGGTATAAACATCATATAGGAATAGGTTATGGTTTCTATGGCCTTTTAAAGAAAACTCTCTAGATATACTCATTGACCACGATACATATTGTCTATTTCCGGATGCCTCCGTGATGTATACTAGTTAGAATTCAGCATTAGGATCAGGAGGATGATCCACTCTATGATGAGACATTGATATAGGGTCTTGTTCCATAGGTATTACCTTAAGGTGGTGCACTAGTTATACCACCATATATTGAAAAACATATGGTACTTACAATATCGGCAGATGAGGTGCACATATTGAGAACACTTCATGAGTTTCGGTGGTAGTGACCCTTCAGGTTCCGAGGAGATCCCAACCCACAAGCGGAAGGGAATTGGATTGAGGTGGTGAAATGATTTTTCCATATTTTCATGAAACTAAAAGATTATATGGTGGTTTTTGAGGCGATCCTTCTATTTATAACTATAGGGTGATAGAGGGGTTTAGTGACCCAGTCTTATGATGAGGTGACTCTAGCATTGTCAAAGTTTGAGCGCCTTTTTAGATAGGATTTATCTCCAGCTACATTGATGGCTATACACACCCATTAGATTCTATATCTTCAGTAGGGTAGTTTGAATGTGGCGGAGTATTCATTAAGGTTCACCAAGATATCTAGGTACATGATGGATATGGTTTGTGATCAGTTCTTTTAGGATCAAACCTTATAGAAAATAATGCATAGAGACATACGATCAATCATTATACCTTTGTGCATTTCTATCTATGCTGGGGTGTTAGAGAATGCTTCGATAGTCAAGAGTTTCTTTGTTGAGTAGACACAAAAATTGGTTGCCAACAATGGGCACACAAGAGAAGAGAATTCAAAAATAGGGAGATAACATCAGTCTCAGGGATCTGGATGTGCGAGACATTTTAAGTGGTGGTCCTAGGACAAAGGGTCTACAATTCAAAACTCATAAGATGAGTTTAGTCATACCAGGGAGAGGAGGTTCTACTCATGTGATGTTAAGGGAAATATTATGAGGGATTGTCTGACCCACCATGAAACTGACAGATAGATAATGGATGGGCCGCCTAGGTAGAGGAAATGATCTACAGGGGTAAAATATGGGTAAGAGGAGCTTGAAGAGAATCTGGAGGAGGTATACGCTACGACTTATTACCACAACCACCCCCAGGCGGTCCATGAAAATCTTAGGGAGTTGGAGGAAAAATATGGGGGCCGCTGTAGGCAGTCGAGGCTTATGACCCAGAGGCACTACTACAAAACATGGTTTTATCATCGCAAAAAAATTCCTTTATTAGTGCTAAAAATTACTAATAATCTATGTTCTATTAAAAGGGGTCCCTTTTTTCAGCGCTAAAATAAGAGCTGATAAAAGTAAAAAAAAATAAAAAAATTTAAAACAATTCTTCAAATCAGAGGGTTTTAACAGCACTTGACCCCCATTCAAAAATGATATGAAGCACCCCGCCCAAATTCCCTAGCCACCCCTACACACCCCAAACACCCCCAACCATTTAACAGTGCTAGAACCACCCTTCATCAACTTGCGCACTCACCCCTGCCTCCCCTGGATTCGAACTCAAGACCTCTCCCCTGCGTGCCTGGACCCTTTACCACTCCCCCATGTTGCTTTACTCTCCACTTAATGATATATATATATATAGTTCTATTTATTCTTATATTAATATATATGTATGTTAACACACACACAATATATATATATATATATTTATAAGGCCCCAGCCTTAAACCTTACTTAAAATTGAATTAAATGAATAATTCACGTTGAGGATCTTTTCAGGTTTAGAGTTTTAGAGAATTAGAACATAACTATTACATCTCAAAAGATTACAAATTAGTCACTTCTACTAGGTTTCCATAAAATAAAAACTTTTAAAAAGAAAGATGTCTAGATTCCATGTTTTATATAGCATGACATTCCCTTGATCCCATCCTTGACCTTATTCCACTTTAAGTCCTGTGAAAAACATTTCGAAAAAACTTGGGGTGAGCATAAAAAGCTCAGTAAGGGATACAGAAAGAATGAAAACTGTTAGTTTTTCAAACATCAAATAAACCATATATACTCTATCAAAGTAATACCTTCACCTTCATGAAGTAGTAAAAACTCTTTAATGAATAAAGTATCATTACTTACCTTTTTGTAACCAAAGGATTACCATAAAATCCATAAAAAGAACACATAACATTTATAAAGGTAACTTGGGACATAAACATACTTAAGTGGAGTAACCATACGGTCGACTTCCACACATATCACTTAATGGAATAGCCATACGGCCAATTTCCATACATACTTAATGGAATAGCCATACGGCCGACTTCCATACCCAATGCATTGGAGGTTATAACGTAACCACCCGTACTGGTATTCACGGCACCACCCGTCATATGGTTTATAACGTAACCACCCGTTAAAATGTCCAAGTACCAATATAAAATCATAAAACATAAAACCAATATAAAGGAATGATAACATTTCCACATTTCAATCACAATATATCATAAATATATTGACATAATAGAATCCTTTTTCAAAACCATTTTCAATACCAAAATACATAAAATAGTATATGGTATTTATTTTATTCTAAAAACATTACGACTTGTTGAGGAAGCCAAAGATCAAATAATACTCGCGGCGACGGAAAAGGTCGTTGTCACCGCGTACGTTAAAAAAACATTCCTTTTTTTTGTTTAGTAAAACGCTTCGTAGAAAAAGATTCCTTTTGTATAAAAGTAAAAGTCAAAGGAGTTTATACACCGTATAAAAGAAAGTTGTGTATAAAACGAAATATGCCTCAATGAAAGGAGATTGAGACGAAGTCCCTTACCTCGGGTCCGACTTGACTCGATCGTTCTTTAACGTCCTGAATAATAAACTTGAGTTAATTTATACTTTATTAAGAACCTTTTTAAATTTCATTATTCTTTTTATATCACTTATTTCCATGTTATAAACATTATGTAACCATTTAAGTTAATAATGTTTGTTTTGTCAATATTTGGTTCTTAAGTCGAAAGTTGACTTCTTACAATTACATGTTGTTCGTGTGGTCAAAAGTTCTTTATATCCAGAATGAAATTCCTGATTTGGATATCATATATATCATATATATCCAGCATATAAATGTATTTATAATATTACATAATCATTTATAGGTAAGAAATGAAATGCACCGTTCATGGAGACGGTAAGCCGTACGTACGCATGAACGCTACTTTCATTTCTTTGTCATATTAGTGGAATTAAAAATAAATGAGAGGTATGTATATTTTAATTCCAGAATTATATTCATCATTTAGATATATCATTAATTATATATATACATTATATACATGTAATTTTAATAGTACATTACATTTGGGGATAAGAAATGAAATGCACCGTTCATGGAGACGGTAAGCCGTACGTACACATGAACGCTACTTTCATTTCTATCTCATACTTTAATGGAAATAAATAATAATGATATAGAGGTATATTATAATTACAGTATAACATCATATATAAAAACTTTAAATCCATCCTTTACACGTCCCACATATGGCATTAACGAATCACATCACTTTGAGGGGGCGGTAGTCCGCACTTCCTTAAATGAAGATATCGTGTTTACCCATAATGGAAACCATAAAGGTATGCCAAAAATTAAAAAAAACAGAAGCTTAAGGAAAAAATAAACATATTATATATCATATATAAAAATAGTGACATCATAATGGCCACCTTTGAAGGTGTTAAATGAGTATTGAACAATCATCGTTTCGGGAGGCAGAATTTCGCCATCAACGGAAACCGTATGTTCTTTAACCATTTGATGTAGTTGTGTGAGAGTGTAGCTCAAATAAATCTTATAAAAACATCCTAGTATATTTAAGATACTGGTGTTGTTACAAAATAAGTAAATAAAAAGAGTTTAGGGGGTTGGAGAAGCAAAATAAAACAAATGAACAAGAGAGAATGAATTACCTTTAAAAGTGTAACTCCCTTTTGATTTGATCCTAAAGGATTCCTTTGAAAGGATTATGCCCAAAGGGAATCCTCTAGGATGAGGAGAGGGATGTGGAGAGTAATTGGGCAGGGGTTGGCCGAGCCAAAGGCTTGAGAAGTGTGTGAAATGAGGTAGAGGTGGGGGCCTTTTATAAGAGGAGAGGAGGGGCACTTTTGGAAAGTAAAGAAATATTACTTTATTTGAAAATGTGTTTCAGTTTTAAAAGGTCCCACATTGATATAATTCGTGGATAAGGTGATAAGGGTTCTAAATCCACTCATACAATTGGTTTTGGCCATGTGTAGGTTTTAGATTTTTCATTATCTTTCCATTTTATTTAAATTGTCAAATAATGATGTCATCGCTGCATCATTATTATGTCATAAATAATTTAATTTATTTAATGTCTAAAAATTATAACAAAAATACTATGATGTAGGAAATCTTTTTATATTTCCAATTACTATTTATAATCAAAATTTGGACCTTTTTAACCCTACTTAATAATTGTTTTAGTAAAACAACTCATGTTTGTGTCAATTTAATTTTAACATTAAATAAAAAGTTATTTATGTCATTTCCCAACCAAAGTGTCTCCATGGGGTCCCCAAGTTGGCCCATGGCTTGTCTTGGTCGGCCATGACTCACCCAATAGGTGTAGGACAAGTGTCATGGTGTTTTCACATTCTTATAATACCATTTTTACCTTAAACTACACTAATTACCTCTAATCGCGATTAATGAAAAAAAGTTACTATTCACCAAAAAATTATTTTAATCTCATTGAACCACATTTTACTTCTTAATGACAACCATGTATGTCGGATTTTTAAAATTCAATACACATTAGTGTTAAACTTTCATTTAACTGAAAAATCAGTTTGCTTGATTACCACTTAGTGGTTTCACTATTCATCAAAAATTGAAGTTTTTTAGAAAATTACCAAAAATTCACCCTAAGCTATATTTGATATTCCGAATTCAAAAATGAAGTCCATTTTACAAAATTCAAAAAATATAAGTCAAATTAATTAATTTAATAATTAATTCCCGCTGTCATGACAAATAGCGTGTTTTTGTGAAACAATAAGTATCAAAAGATTGACACCAGTTTAAGTCCAATTTCAAAGTGAAATTGATTCCAATGACCACCATTGGATTAACTGGTAAAAATATTTTCTAATTTCACTTTAAAACCAATTAAAATAATAATCTAATCATATAAATAATTTAGATTAAAATGAGGTTTTGAATTAAAATACAACACTTTACACTATTCATTAAAAAAATGAACTTTATCAGAAAGGTACCAAAAATTTACACAAAGTAAATTTTGATGTCCTGATTCTAAAGAAGAGTTATATTTGGTCCAAAATAATGTAAAAGAGTGATCAAAACTATATTTAATGACGGTTCACCGTCAAAAGGTGATAAGTGAACCTTTAGTGAAAACTAGGGCATATACGCCTAAAATTGAATTCTTTCCGTATTTTAAGCCTTTATCTTTTATTGGATAAATGTAAAAACATTTAAAAACATATATAATCATATTTTAGTTATTTCTATCCATTCCTGCCAGTACAACAGCTACTTGTTAACTAACATTTAAAATAATGTTATTTTATTACTAGTGTGCTACGTAAGTTTCAAAGAAACTCATCGTTGCGTATCGGGTACGCTATCGAACATAGCAACCCCTTTAAAATAAAATTAATATTTAATTCGTAAATATTAATAAATATGAAAATACTTTATTCTTTATTTACCTGGGATGTTACATCCTTCCCCCTTTTGAGAATTGCGTCCTCGCAATTTTATCCACTTATCAAAATAAGTGGGGGTATTTATCCCTCATAGCATTTTCAGATTCCCACATTGCCTCTTAAATCACATGGGTTTTCCACAAAACCATTACCTGATGAATCACCTTATTCCGTAACACTTGCTCCCTGTGGTCAAGAATCTGGACCGGTTGTTCCTCATAAGATAGGTTCTCTTCCAGCTGAACTACCTCTGGGCTCAAAACATGAGATGGATCTGGCATATACTTTCTAAACATTGAAACATGAAAAACATTGTGTACCTGAGATAAACTTGGAGGTAAAGCCACTCGGTATGCAACTGATCCAACTCTCTCCAGAATTTCGTATGGTCCAATGAACCTTGGACTCAGCTTTCCTTTCTTACCAAATCTCATCACACTTTTCCAAGGAGAAACCTTGAGAAAAAACATGATCACCTACCTCGAAAGATAGATCCTTCCTCCGGTTATCCGCATAACTCTTCTTCCTGCTCTGAGCTGTTCTCATGTGCTTCTGAATCAGCTGTACTTTTTCTGCCATCTCTTCTACCAATTCTGGTCCCATCAACTTCCTTTCACCCACTTCATCCCAGAAAGCTGGAGTTCGACACCGCTTCCCATATAATGCCTGAAATGTTGCCATCTGTATACTGGAATGAAAACTGTTATTATAAGAAAACTCAACCAAAGAAAGATGTTGGTCCCAACTTCCCTGATAATCCATAGAACAAGCTCGTAGCATATCCTCTAATGTCTGAATTGTTCGTTCTGAATGCCCATCTGATTGAGGATGAAAAGCTGTACTAAAATTTAATTCAGTACCCAACGACTTCTGAAGGCCTTTCCAAAATTTAAAAGTAAACCTGGGATCATGATCCGATACAATGGAGAGAGGAACTCCATGTAACCTGACTATCTCTTTAAGATACAAACGGGAAAGTTGATCAAGAGAGAAAGTATCTCGTATAGAAAGGAAATGAGCAGATTTGGTCAAGCGATCAACAATAACCCAGATTGCATTATTACCTCGAGATGTCCTCGGTAATCCCACAACAAAGTCCATGGATATGTTTTCCCATTTCCACTCTGGCACTGGTAAAGGCTGAAGCATCCCTTTCGGTAACTGTTGCTCTACTTTAACCTGTTGACATGTCAAACACTTCACAGTAAAATCAGCAATGTCTCTTTTCATTCCATCCCACCAGTAATACTCCTGCAGACCTCTGTACATCTTAGTACTGCCAGGATGAAAAAACAACTCATTCTTCAACTGTGAATCACAAGGAACACATAACCTCTTCCCAAACCTCAAAACAAAAACTTATCCAAGAACTCATGGAAAATTTTATTCATAAGGTACATGAATACAGCAGGTGAATTGGTTAACCCAAAAGGCATAACTACAAATTCATAATGGCCATATCTAGTACGGAATGCAGTCTTCGAAACATCTGCTTCTTTTACTTTCAACTGATGGTACCCCGACCTCAAGTCAATCTTCGAAAAATACTGAGCTCCCTGGAGCTGATACCACTTCATTCGATGGCCCAACATCTGCTGAAGTTGTTGCAAATGATTTTACCACCCCTTTATGCTTGTAGTCTAGCTGCATTCTCCCAGTTGAGTTCTTTGTTGGACACTCATTTGCATAATGAACCATTTCATTACACATAAAACATCTTACCATTGGCTTTTCATTTCCTGCTTGATCATCTTCCTTACAGTTACGAGCAATATGACCAGACTTACCACACCGAAAGCACTTTCCAGACTTGGATAAACATTCTCCAGGATTCATTTTACCACACTTTTCACAGGATGAATATTTGGTTTTCTTACCTCCTTGCTTCTTTGATGAATTCTTCCCCTTTGCCTGCCAACTAGACCTCTTATTCTGTTGTTTGTCATAGAACACCTGATCATCGGCAAACTCCATTTCCACCTTCTCCGCACATCGAACAAGTTTTTCATAACTTTTGAACTCACGAGAAGCTAAAGCCCTTCGATACTTTGGCTTTAACCCTGAGTAAAAACGGTTTATTTTACTATCAAGATCTCGTATGAAGTTTGGAGCATACCTTGCCAATCGAGTGAACTCTTCTTCATAAGCAGCCAATGAATCATCCTCCTACCTCAATTCTAGGAACTGCTTTTCCATCCTAAGATGAACCACCTTAGGAAAATATTTCTCAAGAAACATACCTTTGAATTCGTCCCAGTGAAGATCCTCAATCTCATCACTATCCCTTATATTTTTCACCATCGACCACCACTGATCAGCTTCACCTTCAAAACGGTAAACAGAAAGACTAACCTTTTGATGTTCTGAACACCCCATGACATCAAAAATCTTCTCCAGTACTTTAATCCACCCTTCAGCTCGCACAGGGTCAGATGATCCTCTGAATGATGGGGGATGTTGCCTCATGAAATATTCCACCACTGACATGTTCCTCTGCGGTTGATCTGGCTGATCTCGTGCATGGATACCACCACCATTTATAGCCTGAGTCAACTGTTCCATCACTGCAACAAACTGTTCAGTTCCGATTCCGACCATCTCAGGTTGCTGATTTGGAAGGTTATCTTCCTCTTGATGTCGTCCCAACATAGCTGCTTTGTTTCCTCTGCGGAAAACCATTCTGCACACAGAAATATCTTAGGCGAAACAACATGGTAATCCGTAAATGCTATATCATTTCAATCATATTATAATTTAACACTTTTCTAACTCGTAAAGTTGTCTAAACCGACCTTTGATACCAACTATAAGGCCCCGGCCTTAAACCTTACTTAAAATTGAATTAAATGAATAATTCACATTGAGGATCTTTTCAGGTTTAGAGTTTTAGAGAATTAGAACATAACTATTACATCTCAAAAGATTACAAAGTAGTCACTTCTACTAGGTTTCCATAAAATAAAAACTTTTAAAAAGAAAGATGTCTAGATTCCATGTTTTATATAGCATGACATTCCCTTGATCCCATCCTTGACCTTATTCCACTTTAAGTCCTGTGAAAAACATTTCGAAAAAACTTGGGGTGAGCATAAAAAGCTCAGTAAGGGATACAGAAAGAATGAAAACTGTTAGTTTTTCAAACATCAAATAAACCATATATACTCTATCAAAGTAATACCTTCACCTTCATGAAGTAGTAAAAACTCTTTACTGAATAAAGTATCATTACTTACCTTTTTGTAACCAAAGGATTACCATAAAATCCATAAAAAGAACACATAACATTTATAAAGGTAACTTGGGACATAAACATACTTAAGTGGAGTAACCATACGGTCGACTTCCACACATATCACTTAATGGAATAGCCATACGGCCAATTTCCATACATACTTAATGGAATAGCCATACGGCCGACTTCCATACCCAATGCATTGGAGGTTATAACGTAACCACTCGTCCTGTTATTCACGGCACCACCCGTCATATGGTTTATAACGTAACCACCCGTTAAAATGTCCAATTACCAATATAAAATCATAAAACATAAAACCAATATAAAGGAATGATAACATTTCCACATTTCAATCACAATATATCATAAATATATTGACATAATAGAATCCTTTTTCAAAACCATTTTCAATACCAAAATACATAAAAGAGTATATGTTATTTATTTTATTCTAAAAACATTACGACTTGTTGAGGAAGCCAAAGATCAAATAATACTCGCGGCGGCGGAAAAGGTCGTTGTCACCGCGTACGTTAAAAAAAACATTCCTTTTTGTCGTTTAGTAAAACGCTTCGTAGAAAAAGATTCCTTTTGTATAAAAGTAAAAGTCAAAGGAGTTTATACACCGTATAAAATAAAGTTGTGTATAAAACGAAATATGCCTCAATGAAAGGAGATTGAGACGAAGTCCCTTACCTCGGGTCCGACTTGACTCGATCGTTCTTTAACGTCCTGAATAATAAACTTGAGTTAATTTATACTTGATTAAGAACCTTTTTAAAGTTCATTATTCTTTTTATATCACTTATTTCCATGTTATAAACATTATGTAACCATTTAAGTTAATAATGTTTGTTTTGTCAATATTTGGTTCTTAAGTCGAAAGTTGACTTCTTACAATTACATGTTGTTCGTGTGGTCAAAAGTTCTTTATATCCAGAATAAAATTCCTGATTTGGATATCATATATATCATATATATCCAGCATATACATGTATTTATAATATTACATAATCATTTAGAGGTAAGAAATGAAATGCACCGTTCATGGAGACGGTAAGCCGTACGTACGCATGAACGCTACTTTCATTTCTTTGTCATATTAGTGGAATTAAAACTAAATGAGAGGTATGTATATTTTAATTCCAGAATTATATTCATCATTTAGATATATCATTAATTATATATATACATTATATACATGTAATTTTAATAGTACATTACATTTGGGGATAAGAAATGAAATGCACCGTTCATGGAGACGGTAAGCCGTACGTACACATGAACGCTACTTTCATTTCTATCTCATACTTTAATGGAAGTAAATAATAATGATATAGAGGTATATTATAATTAAAGTATAACATCATATATAAAAACTTTAAATCCATCCTTTACACGTCCCACATATGGCATTAACGAATCACATCACTTTGAGGGGGCGGTAGTCCGCACTTCCTTAAATGAAGATATCGTGTTTACCCATAATGGAAACCATAAAGGTATGCCCAAAATTAAAAAAAACAGAAGCTTAAGGAAAACATAAACATATTATATATCATATATAAAAATAGTGACATCATAATGGCCACCTTTGAAGGTGTTAAATGAGTATTGAACAATCATCGTTTCGGGAGGCAGAATTTCGCCATCCACGGAAACCGTATGTTCTTTAACCATTTGATGTAGTTGTGTAAGAGTGTAGCTCAAATAAATATTATAACAACATCCTAGTATATTTAAGATACTGGTGTTGTTACAAAAGAAGTAAATAAAAAGAGTTTAGGGGGTTGGAGAAGCAAAATAAAACAAATGAACAAGAGAGAATGAATTACCTTTAAAAGTGTAACTCCCTTTTGATTTGAGCCTAAAGGCTTCCTTTGAAAGGATTCTGCCCAAAGGGAATCCTATAGGATGAGTAGAGGGATGTGGAGAGAGTAATTGGGCAGGGGTTGTCCGAGCCAAAGGCTTGAGAAGTGTGTGAAATGAGGTAGAGGTGGGGGCCTTTTATAAGAGGATAGGAGGGGCACTTTTGGAAAGTAAAGAAATATTACTTTATTTGAAAATGTGTTTCGGTTTTAAAAGGTCCCACATTAATATAATTCGTGGATAAGGTGATAAGGGTTCGAAATCCACTCATCCAATTGGTTTTGTCCATGTGTAGGTTTTAGATTTTTCATTATCTTTCCATTTTATTTAAATTGTCAAATAATGATGTCAACGCTGCATCATTATTATGTCATAAATAATTTAATTTATTTAATGTCTAAAAATTATAACAAAACTACTATGATGTAGTAAATCTTTTTATCTTTCCAATTACTATTTATAATCAAAATTTGGACCTTTGTAACCCTACTTAATAATTGTTTTAGTAAAACAACTCATGTTTGTGTCAATTTAATTTTAACATTAAATAAAAAGTTATTTATGTCATTTCCCAACCAAAGTGTCTCCATGGGGTCCCCAAGTTGGCCCATGGCTTGTCGTGGTCGGCCATGACTCACCCAATAGGTGTAGGACAATTGTCATGGTGTTTTCACATTCTTATAATACCATTTTTACCTTAAACTACACTAATTACCTCTAATCGCGATTAATGAAAAAAAGTTACTATTCACCAAAAAATTATTTTAATCTCATTGAACCACATTTTACTTCTTAATGACAACCATGTATGTCGGATTTTCAAAATTCAATACACATTAGTGGTAAACTTTCATTTAACTGAAAAATCAGTTTGCTTGATTACCACTTAGTGGTTTCACTATTCATCAAAAATTGAAGTTTTTCAGAAAATTACCAAAAATTCACCCTAAGCTATATTTGATATTCCGAATTCAAAAATGAAGTCCATTTTACAAAATTCAAAACATATAATTCAAATTAATTAATTTAATAATTAATTCCCGTTGTCATGACAAATAGCCTGTTTTTGTGAAACAATAAGTATCAAAAGATTGACACCAGTTTAAGTCCAATTTCAAAGTGAAATTGATTCCAATGACCACCATTGGATTAACTGGTAAAAATATTTTCTAATTTCACTTTAAAACCAATTAAAATAATAATCTAATCATATAAATAATTTAGATTAAAATGATGTTTTGAATTAAAATACAACACTTTACACTATTCATTAAAAAATGAACTTTATCAGAAAGGTACCAAAAATTTACACAAAGTAAATTTTGATGTCCCGATTCTAAAGAAGAGTTATATTTGGTCCAAAATAATGTAAAAGAGTGATCAAAACTATATTTAATGACGGTTCACCGTCAAAAGGTGATAAGTGAACCTTTAGTGAAAACTAGGGCATATACGCCTAAAATTGAATTCTTTCCGTATTTTAAGCCTTTATCTTTTATTGGATAAATGTAAAAACATTTAAAAACATATATAATCATATTTTAGTTATTTCTATCCATTCCCGCTAGTACAACGGCTACTTGTTAACTAACATTTAAAATAATATTATTTTATTACTAGTGTGCTACGTAAGTTTCAAAGAAACTCATCGTTGCGTATCGGGTACGCTATCGAACATAGCAACCCCTTTAAAATAAAATTAATATTTAATTCGTAAATATTAATAAATATGAAAATTCTTTATTCTTTATTTACCTGGGATGTTACAATATTAATATTAACATATGTATATTTATATATATATTTATTCATATATTAATATATATACATCTATAATTATATATATATATTTATTCATATATTAATATATATATATATATTTATATTTTTTTATCCGTATATTTATTCGTATATTAATATATATTCATAAGACCTGTTTTAAATACATTTATATAATATGTTTTTTTTGTGTGTTTATAAATAAATAAACACATATATACAAAACACCCGCACATATATATTATATGTGTATTTGTAAGTATAATTATACATATTTATATATATTTATAAATATTATACATTAATATGTATATACATGTGTTAGAATATAGAGATAATATATATCAGTTTGTTAATACAGACACACACAAGCACACACACACACATTATATAGGTATATAAATATTCATATATTTGTATTTTAAATAAAATGGTTGTTAGTTTTATTTAGATAAGGCTTATATATTGAGAAATATATTTTATATGTATGTATATTTAATTATTTATTTATAAAATTAAATTTTTATGTATGAATATATAAAAAATATGTATATATTATTATATATTTGATTATAAATAATATTATAGTGTGAAAAATGATAAAATTTAAAATCAATAATATCAATATGAATGTAATACCTCAGAATAAATTCATTTCGCATAGAAAAAGAGAAAATTAACCCCTAAAACGAGGCTGAAATTCCATCGAATGTTAAAACATTTGGGTATCTAGACTAAAAACTCAGTTTTTGGAGACTTAAGGGAATTTTTTCACCTCTAAAAATGTGTAAAAAGGTTTTCTTATGTCACTAGATCATAGAGCTTGTTGCATAATTTGATTTGATAAGTGGTAGAGCTCAAACAGACACCCATATCAAAAATTTTGTCTGTTTGAAGCTTGAGTTACGTTTTCATCTTATTTTAGATCTTTTATTATTATTTTTATTTATTGTGTTTTCAAATTGTTATTAAATTAATATTACTTGATGATAATGATAAAATTATTAATTAATTGTATATTTTTTTTAAATATTTTATAATCCATTTTCACTAGATATCTTATATATTAAGAGTAAATGTCTATTTATAATTGACTAAAAAATATTCAAAAAATATATATTATATTTATATCAATATAAATATATTTATATATTTATATGTCAATATATTATTTTTAATTATTTTTTTAAAATATACCTTTTATCAGTGCTAGTAAAAAAACACTGATAAATACCCTCCTTTATCAGCACTATAAAAAAACACTGATAAAGGGGATCCCTTTAACAGTGCAAAAAAAGAACTGATAACGGGGGTCCCTTTAACAGTGCTAAAAAATAATTGATAAAGGAGGTACCTTTATCATTGCTAAAAAATGTTGATAAAGGTTCACTTTTAATAGTGATTTTTAGTGCTGTTAAAGAACAATTTATCAGCATTTTTTAACAGTAACAAAGGTACCCCTTTATCCGTGCTTTTTTTTGCGTTGTTAAAGGGCAGCACTATGAAAACCTGTTTTTGAGGTATTAAGGCTCTTTAGATGATATGTGGTATTATATTCATCTTTTATACCTTATATTTAGTACTAATAGACATAGGTTCTTGACATTACTTTATTTCCACTTATCTGGTTTGAAGCATGGAGATCCTAGATGATCCCTTAGCTTGATCCTTGCACTTGTAAACTCCTAATAGAGATGAATCAGTGATCACACAATTATGCCGATAGTATAAACTGAATCTTGGAGATGAGAGTTTATATTGGGATATCTTTATATCAATGATGAGACCTTATGATGCCATCTTAGGTATAGACTAGTTATCCATATTTTATGCCCAGATAGATTGTTTCAGGAGGAGGATGTGGTGTGTCCACAGTGATGGGACTAGGTTTTCCTTTTTGGTGGAAAATGAAACCTTGGAAGTGCAGTATAGACTCATTAATAGCAGGGTTCATTCGATTACTCATCTGTTTTATAGGATGACCCTTGGTGTAGTGGATGATAAGAGTTTTTATTTCCCTTCAATGATGGAAAAGTATAAATATGTCTTCCTAAGGATGTTCCAGGATTACCTCCCCACTGAGATATAGAATTATGTATTGATCTACACCCTGGTATGAACCAATTATCTACACTAGAATATTGGATGTCTTCTATAGAGTTTTGCGAGATGAGGGTCTAGTTGGAGAACTTGCAGATCAAGGGATCTATTCGACATAGTGTTTCACCATGGGAATCCCCAATATTGTTCATCAAGAAGTCTGATTGGAGTTTGAGGTTATGTTTACAATACCATATATTAAACCAAGTGACCATAAACAATAATTACACACTAATGATGATTGATAAACTCTTTTATCAGTTTATAGGGGCACTATGATTCTTGAATATTGACCTCGGATCAGTCTATCATAGTTGCAAGTATGAGATGAGGATATGCCAAATATGGAATTTAGATGTTGCTATGATCACTATGATTACTTTGTGATTCCCTATGGTGCGATGAATTCCCCATCAATGTTCATGAGACTCATAAACTAGATCTTTTAGAATTTCTTATACTGGTTTGAGGAAATCCTCAACAATGATAACCTAGTGTACTCGATGTTTAAGGGGGATCATGCAAGACACTTGAGGATGGTTCTGGATGTACTTTTAGAGAACCATATTTTTGGGAAGCTCTTTAAGTACTAGTCATGGATTTAGGAGGACCACTTTATGAAATATTTTATCTTAGGAGGTGGTGTGGCAGTGGACCTAGTGAAGGTTGAGGCAGTGTTATATTGGGAGCCACCCAAGAGCACGACGGAGGTGAAAATCCTCCTTGAGTTGGTAAGATAACACTAGAGATTAATACATTATTTCTATAGGATATCATCATGATTGATATATTTTACCCAAAAGGCAATCCTTTCGTGTGTAAATAAATGTGCTAAGATTATTTACAAGAGTTGAGAAAGATATTGATGAGTTCCCCAATCTCAAGATTTATAGAGGAGGGTGTCGAGTACATTGTGTTTTGAAATGAATCCAGTACCAAGCTTGATTGTGTTATGATATAGAGGTCGTTTGTGATTTCTTATGATTCACACCAGTTGAGACCACATGAGAAGATTTACATGACCCATGATATTGAGTTAGAAATGGTAGTATTTTCACTGAAGATGTGAAAGCAATGCATTATGGGTGATTAGATTATCATATATTCTGACTATAAGAGTAAAAAATATATCTTCTCTTAGAAGGATCATAAATTGTGGAAAAAACGGTGACTAGAGTTCCTATTGGATTATGAATTTGATATTTTATATACTCATGGGAATGGGAATTTGGTAGTAAATTCTCTCAGTAGGAGATCTTATTCACAGTTACTGAGTGACGCGTCAGAGAAGTTGGCCTCATTGAAGATATCATTTTAGGATGGAGGTAGATAAGCTTACCTCTAGTCGATGGTTGTTAGCCATCTGATTTTATTTTGAGTTTAGGAGGCATAACTTGGGGATACCGACTATGAGACAATACGTACTCAGATATCAATTGGACATTATCTCGATGGATTTAATGAATGTGGAGAGAATATCATTCTTTTCATAGGATGTATGATGGTACCAGTTACATTTCATGAAGTGGTTTTAAGGTTGTTTCATACATATCATTTGTTAGTACATCCAGGTGTGTAAAATATGTACCAGGACCTTCGATGTTAGTTTTGGTGGTTAGGGATAAAGAAAGGAGTTGCAAAGTTTATCTCTCGATGCCTTACTTGTTAGTAAGTGATGGTTAAGAACTATGTTCTAATGGATTTATACCAACCCCTTGAGGTTCCATAGTGGAAACGGTATGTGATATCCATAGACTTCATGATAGGGTTACCACATACATACAAGGGACACGATGGCATCTAGGTGATCGTAGAACAACTCACTAAGTGGGCCTACGTCCTAGACATCTAAGAGAAAGTTTTAGTATAGTGATTGGAACACCTCTATATGATAGAGATAGTATGAATCTATAAAGTTCCCTCGATGATTGTTTCTGAACATGATGATCACTTCACAAACGGGTTATGGAAGGGATTTCATGAGGATTTTGAGACTAATCTATGTTTGAGCATGACTTTTTACCCCCATACAGATGGCCAGACTGAGCGAACCATTCAAGACTATAAGAAAATGTTGTGGGCATTTATGTTGCACTTCTTCCATATTTGGGAGGATCACCTAACATTTATGAAGTTTTCATATAATAAGAGATACCATTTCACCATCGGTATAGCCCAACTTGAGGCCCCGTATTGGTGAACCTACATGTCACCACTATGTTGGACTAACCTAGGAGAGTCAGCACTTATAGTCCCATAGTTTGTGTGATCCACTAAAAAGAAGGTTTGGATTATTTAGAAGTGGATTATATCTACCCAGAGTCATTAAAATTCCTATGCTAATTGATGATCGAGGCCTTTGGCGTTTAAGGAGGGAGAACAGGTGTTCCTTAAGATCTCACCTTGATGTGGATTATGAATACTTGGCTGGGGTGGAAAGAATTATATGAGATTCATTGGACCTTTCTAAATAATATATAGAGTTGGAGAGATTACATACATATTAGCTCTACTACCATAGTTAGAATGGGAACATGATGTATTCCTTATGTCACAGCTGAGGAGGATCATGCACAAGCCATCACACATTATCGATATGGGTGAGCTGGACATCAAGGATGAGGATACCTTTGCTGAGTACTCAGTAGAGATCGATGATAGACTGAATAGGATCCTTCATGGGTGATTGATTCCCATAGTGCATGTTTGGTGGAAACATGAGAATCTTCAAGAGATCACATATGAGTAGGATACATAGATGCATAATCAACACCCACATCTCTTTAAGTATCCTTTTGTTTAGATTTTTAGAATGTAAATCCCCAAGGAGGGGAGAATATAGTGACTCATATTTTACATGTATTATTTTTGGATAGTTTATAAATTATGTTCAAGGGTAGGTGTTGAGATGGAATTTGATTCTGAGGCTCAATGAGCCTGGAATAAATTTTTGAAATATATTAAATATTATAAATGCATGTGTGAACATTTTTCATGAAAAAGAGGAATAAATTATAAATAGAGGCTCATATTGGAAATCTAAGGATGAAATTGAGTTTATAGCATGGGTTTTACCTTAGGCATGACATAAATTTATAAGGCATTGGGCGTTCAGGCTAAGGCATGGTCATGGGAAGATGTTGAAAATAAATTAATTTAATAAATTAATTTAATTAATTTCCACAACCTAATACATCTATTTATAATCACGATTATGGAAAATTTGTATGATTATCCATATAACCCTATAAAACTAGGAGATCTATTGGAGTAAAATTATAGAAACTTCTATTGGTTAATGAAAATTGGATCGAAGATCGAAAATTAGTGTGCAATGGAATTCGAGTATCTCGCCAACTATAACAAAAAAAATCTTCTTTATTTATCAATGATCGACCCATTTAAAGGTAGGATATTATTTTTTTCATTCTTTCCCAATTTTTTATTTCTATGATGAAAATGATTAAATTGAACAACAGATTGATTCACGGATCGATCATGTTGAGGGATAGGTTTATCTGAATGGATTTATTGAGATAATTGTTTATTTATCTTCGGTTCTTTGTTCTTAGTTATAAAAACAATGAATAAAGGAAAAAAACATGGTCAAGGTTCATTCCTCTTTGTGTGTTTTATGGATTTCTCCAACCGTTCTTTCACATTCATCATTAGTACTTAGTTTGACCAGTGGTTCAACAAAAATACTAAGGAATCAACCAATGTGCACCCATTTCCTGCTAAAACGGGTTGATATCACATATATAGTTTTGGATCGATTTTGGGATCGATATATGATAGAACAGACAATAGATCAGATGGATTTTGAGATACCCTATCTTTTTGTTCTAGGGTGTGTGTAGACTTATGATGCGTGTAGATGATTCTTGAATAAAGTAAAAGGGATGGCACTTGATGATAGACGATGGCATCAATATTCATGTTGTATTTCTTGTTTTTTCAGTGAGATAAATTGTTAGATTGAGGGCTTAAGGAGTGTAAAAATACATGGGATCTAGATTTGGGATTCTAGAAAATCATAATACACACAACATGTAATCTAAGAACACACACCATGTGGGACCCCATGGTGCAGTGATAGGGTTCCACAGAGAAGATAAGTATCACATGGAATATGAACCTATCACATGACATGTGGCCTTTCCCAGTTTTCTTGGAATGTAACTTGGATGTTACACAGTTATGAGAATAGCTATCCATACACAGACATGACCAGCTGTACACAGACATGGTCAGGAGTATATGGACTCTGACACATCATTTACTCTAACAAAAACATGGTAATAGGATATGATACATGGGTAGGACCTGATTCCAAAGGGAAACACTATGTATTATTATTATATGTTATTTACTCCTTCAAAGTTAGATTAGATCCCTTGTCCTCTTCATCTTGGAAATGTTTATTTAGGGTGAATTACCTTGATCCTTTCCTTGGGGTTTATTATGGAATCACATCCTACACATAGGATAGTGATCTCTTAGTGGGATTTCATGGATGGAGTTGTGGAATCCTTCTATGAGGTCTAGAGTAAGATCCTCTATCATCTTCTTTCCCTAGGTTGAGCTCTTAGTATCATCACGACCAACACTACGTGGGGGATGATCCTCTACTTAGTGGGTTTATTCCAGATTGAGTTTTTGGTATACCCCATGACCTTGGGTGTGATAATCATATATGTATCATTATCTTTAGACTTCTAGTGTATCATTATAATGGTGGGACCTGATGATCAGTACATCTTAGATGGACTCCATCGGTTCTATCTAACTCATGGAGTGTGTTATCCTAGATGAGTTCTATGTGTAACCTTTGATCATGATTCCTAGACCGACATTACGATTATGGATTTACTTTGAGATTGTGTGTCTTTTTTGAGTATATCTAGATATTATTGTTATATGTTATGTAAAGATATACCTACGTAGAGATGACTGTTATTCCAATTTTTATATTCTTAGTGATTTTGGGGTCTTCTACTGGGTTTTTTTATACTCACACATGTATGGGATTTTACCACACGTGTCATGTCTTATACAGATGATCAAACCTTTAATAGAGTCCTAGAGGGATTTAGACCAGGTGGAGCTTAGTGATCCAGATAGAACAAGGTGTGTTCCTATGGTCACCTTTACAGTAGTCCCCTTTTATAGTTTTAGGTTGGTCTTGTTTCTATAATCTTTGTATTGGGCTTATATTTGTCCCTATTTACTTTCCAATACATTTTTTCGTACTCTAGTTATGGTATTTAGATGTATTATTTAACATTTTATCAGTTGATTAATTTTTAGCATTATATGGGATTGGATATGTGTGCATGTGTACAATTAATTTAGGAAAAGGACTATGATGTTAGTGACATGCCTACTCATCACTATTCTCCAGTCCCTAGATTATCATAAGTGGGTTTGAGGAGTCCATCATAGGCCCCATTAGGATTATTTGTGACCATTTATATCCTATTTACCAACAATTTACAACTTATCTTCTGAATTTTTCCTGAATTGAAAATATGTTATGTTGAGTTTAATGATATCTAGACCAAAAAATCCTAGGAATGATATTGGTGTTTTATTTTCACCATTGATTGATGATTTGAAGATTTTATGGGAGGAAGGTATTAAGTTGTATGACTATTATATAATGGAACATTTTCAACCACACACAATGATTTTGTTCAATATTAGCGACTTCCCAAAATATGGGAATTTTTATGGATTTAGTGTTAAAGGGAATTCAATTTATCCAATTTGAAAATAAAATAATTCATGTTATCAACTACAATATGGGATAAAGATAGTATAAATGGGTTATTAGTGGTTTTTGTCTATGGATTACTCTTATCAAAGATTAAAAAAGGAATTCAATGTCTCATAAGAACTTGATATTTCTTCAAAAAAAATTACTACGAATTCGTGTTTTGAGTTGGTAAAAAACATTGATTTTATATTAAAAAAGACACCAAAATATGCTAATGATAGAAGTATTTTGAGGAAATAATCAATTTTTTTAGATACCATATTATAGATACCATGAGGTAAAATATAACACTGATTTCATGCATGTGGAGAAGAATATCTATGATATTCCGATTGGAACATTTTTAGATATTAAATCAAAGACTAAATATGAGTTTAATGAAATATTAGACTTACTATAAATAGTAATATGTTTAGATTTAGCTCCCGCTCTCGATGGAAGGTGAGAAAACCTTCACTCCAGCTTTCCATACATTATCCAAGATAGAGAAAATTAGTTTTTTTTAGTATATCTATTGTATCAAAGTACCTCTTGGTTATTCTTTAAATGTAAAAATTATGTAGCACTAAAAGGTTTGAAGTTGACAGACATGAAATATCAAAATTATCGCATCACGATGAAACAAATCCTATTAGTTTAATTGTGTGGAATATTGACTATCCAAGTCATAATGACTATCAGGAATGCATTTTATTTTTTAAATTAAATTTTTAACAAAGTGATTGATTTAAATTCCTTGATTTTTTTGATAATGATGATGGTTATATAATTTTTCTATTGGAAATGTATTTTCCTCAATATTTTTCGATATCATGGTGCATCTAATGGTTTATTTTTTATGATAGATAAAACTTTGGGGATTTATTTATCTATGTTTTATATATCATTTTGAAATATATATGAATATTTGAAAGAGATATATTAAGAATACATATCAACCTGAAGCCTCCACTATTGAGAAATATATTCTTGATGAGTTTTTAGTGTTTTATAAAAGTTATTTGTTTGCAGTGGATCACATCAGTTTGACTATATCTTACCATGGGCATGTCAATTATGGGGGGAAATGGGATCCCTAGATTGAAAGTAAAATCATTGAAAACTAAATAGATAAATGATGTACATTTATAAAACTTGAAAAACATAGATGATGCTCATCCATATATTACATTGAAAATTAATTTGTTAAAATAGTTTTATCTAAAGAAGAGAGATACCTTGATTTTGAATGATCATTAGTTTTTCTATGGTTTAAATAGACCATGAATTTTAGATTCGATACATCTAAAAATTTAAGATGGTTATAAGGTGGCCCAAGTTTAAATTTGATAACATGGTCCAAATATGACCTTAATGGCTATACATTTCATATGAAATATAAAGATAATAGAAGTGAGGCCTATAATATAGTGTATTGGTGTTCGTAGAAGAACTGATTTTTTCATGTTCTAAATATAAAAACCCAATCTCTTCATTGAGTGAATATCATAGAGTCATTGATGAAATATGAGAGGTTTATTATAATAAATTTCTATTTCTAGTGTTTAAATACAAATGGATTATCAATAAAAATAGAGTATGATACAAAGAATTTAGTATGACACTAGTTAATTTGAATATATTGAAATAAACAACCAATCCTTTTATCATGGAAACACATGATTTTTTTCTATGTTCCATATCCATACATCATGCATTGGTCTATCATTTTAGAAGAAAAACATATTAAATTGGTGATGAAAACCCTGATAAAGACGTTGATTTATCTAAGATCCCTACTTTTATGGAAATATTAATAGATAATATTGATGAGAACATCACAGACATGGTTTGTTCCATATGAAATGATCACGAGGGAGGTATTTTGGAAAATAATATTTTATTAATTTCTTAATATTATAGGTAATGTATATTTATTACTTCTTTACATTTTTAAATTTAATAAAATGTTAGATATATTAGTTTATTTTATTTATTAAAACACATATTATAACTAATAAGTAAAATTGTTTTTTATTAGCTTAGTTTTATTTATTTTACCATGTTTACCCTTTCTCGACTTATGTATTTATTGATTTTATATAAAAAAAATTAATTTTAATAAAATATTTTCATAAAAATAAATTTTTTTATAAAATATTGTACTCAAAAAATATATATTTTTGGTTTAAAAATGTTATAATAAGTTGAATCATTCTTACTATTCACACACCATTTCTAGATTTGTTTTAATTTTTTTCTTTTTTTTTAATCACACGTTAATTTTGTTAAAATTTTAATTTACTAATTTAACAAATAGAAATAATTTTTTTAGTTTAGTTTACTTTTTTGGGATCATTTTTTATTTTTTATTTACTTTTAAATATAATAGTTGGATTTGTATATTTTTGTACTAATTAGTTTTTATTCACACAAATTTTTTGTATTTTATTCATTTTTATTTCATTTTATCTCATTAATGTTGTTAGAATTTTTGTTAACTATTTTAATGAATATAAATAAAAATCTATTTAGTTTAGTTTACCTTTTGTTTGACCATTTTTATTTGTTATTTACTTTTGTATTTAATAGTTGGATTTGTATATTTTTTTACTAAATTGTTTGTTAGTTTAATATGTAGGATAATGATATAATAGACATCTGATCCACTATATAGTTATAGGGAGTACCTTACAAATAATTCTTTGGAGGTTTATACGCATACTATTGTTTTGGAACCTCCTCATCCTTCTGCACACGATCTACCTACTTCTAAAGGGAAAAACGAGTTTGAGGGTTAATAAACATGGATGCACACATTTAAAAAAAATTAACAGTTACCTATATATGGGACCAAATGATACCATTTTATTTTGATGATAATGATATCGAAAAGGGTCCAAATAAAAAAATTCAATACATTTATTGCAACGTAAGATTAAGGAAACGTTAGTATTTTGATTTCTGATCGGAGAAGGGTTGAAAAAGTGACTATATCACAATTACGGGAGAAAATTTTGGTAAGATATCTTGTTATTATTTTACTAATCATGTAATGTTTTTACTAATATAGGTTTTTACCCTTATTATTAGATGAAATATGATATACATGATACAGTAGGAGTCATAAAGATTTTTTTTCTTTGAACACTAAGAGATGGAGGGATTTTAAATCAACCCCCATAATAGAATTCATTTTTGGGGATAGAAAAAATTAAAATTCATGTGCTATATATCCATTTATTGATGAAGATACATTGAAGAATTTTTTAAATGCAGGAAATAATAAGCATTTTTGGTAAGTGAGATGTTAGATTTTAGAGGTTTTTTTATATTAATAATCATATTAATGATTTATTTATTCTTAATTTTTAGTAAAGGAGAATATATCATCAGGATATCTAATAAAAGAATATATACCCTTATAATTTATCTTTTAGAGGGTAAACATTATTGGAAGAACAAATGATAGCTGAAAAGTTCAGAAAATGAGAGATGAGTCTTCAGGATTCATAAAGGTTGACCCTCCCCCAGCTAGATAGGCATAATGGAAGAGGGACTGAGTAAGTAAAAAAGGGATAATATCATATGAAGGAGTAAATATATGTTAATGAGAGGATTTTAAAAAGTTATTTAATTTATATTGGTTCTTTTAATCAAATCAAATCATTATATAATCTCATTCACTATAGAATTTTTCAAATATTCTACAATAGATTCCCTTAAGGAGAAGAGAACACAAATGCCCTTAATGGTTGGTGGTCTGAAGGATATTTTATCTACTTTTTTTGGAAAATCATGAACACATCGGTTGTGTATGTGAATACCTGGTAGGTGTATTAGTAAAAAAGGTGTTTGGTCAATTTGAAACTTCTTCAATAGAGGATGTTTATAAATGAAAAATAGAATCTTTTAAAACTAAATTTTAGGATATGAGTGAGAATATAGAGAATAAGATCAAAGCTTCAGTATAGTCAATATTTGTAGACATGAAAAGATAGTTTCATGATACTAATATAACTCCTACACCTTTTCCTATATATCTAACTACTCTATCTCCTCCTACTTATCCAACTCTTAAACCTCCACCTCTATTACTTCCCGTTTATTATGAGTTATATGTTGATGATACACAACATAATATTGTTGAATATGAGATTATATATTATATTAGCGATACCATACATCATAAAAAATATAGAGATAGATATTTTTAGGGTCATTGTATATGATATTATAGATAGATCAGTAATAATAACAATTCCTAGAGATGAGGTTAATATAGTTGAAAAAAGTATGATCCATTTTTTAGTTTTTCCATCTAGACATGTTTGAAAAATTACCATTAAGGTATGCGTAGATTATATCCTTTATTCCATATTGATGTTGAATTTATTTTAACATTTTAAAGTTTATATATTTATCAATTTTTTATTGGAATACTTTAAATGTAAAAACATACTATATAAAAAACAATAAATATATATTATGATGACTTCAGATAAAACTTATTATACTCTTGATATATTATCAACATATTTAAATTTATCATTAGAAGTTTATGAAATTCCAATAGAATATGAAATTTTTGTGTGTGAAATGAATATTATTATTTTAAAAAAATATCATGGAACTTGTAACTAGTGTTGAGTTGGGAATCAACATGATATAAGTATTTTCCATTTATGTTGGTTATCATATATCCTTAAATTATTTTAATTTATTGAAACTTTATACTTATGTTTATTTTGTATAAGGTATCTTTATAAAATTCATATAAAGTATGACATGTCATCAATATATGGATTTATGGACCCATAATTTAATTCACCTTTAGTGATGAAAATTACTTATGTATAAAGAACAATTTATATTGCTAAAAGAAATCAAGAGAATGCTATTTTTTAGTGCTATATGATTCCTTATCTTAAATAGAATGAAAAATATATCTCATAAAGTGTTATATCTCTTAAGATAATAACCAATCATATTATATATTTTTTATATTAGTCTCCATCAGATGTTGGTAGTTTTTTCCAAGAGAGAAGAAACTTTACTGGCTATGCTCTATCCATGGTGATATACAAGATAATTTTAAGAATGGATTGAAAATGTAAGTTTGAATACTTGAATACTTGTATATATTATAATGAAATTTAGATTTATTTCATACATATTATTTTTCAAATGGATAATGGGATTACTTTAAAGATATAATAAAAAATCAAAGTGTAAAGATCAAATATGTAAAAGCAAAGGTAACCTTTATTTTACAATTACTACATTTTGGTTCTGTGTACTTAAAATTTTATTTTGAATTGAAAAATTATTTTTAAACAGAAGTGTCATCAACAAGGGGTGAAGGAATGTAAATACTATATTATAATATTTATGTATGAAATAATTTCAGCTGGGTCACTTATAAAATTCCAGAAGGTGAGATTTTATTATAAACGTTTCATTTAATTTTTCATTTGTTTTATTTAGAATACATGTTAAATTCTTTCATTTTAATTTGTAACTTTTTTATGATCCTCAACCTTATACTAGAAAAGATATCAGACATTTAAAAAGTGAATGTGA
The DNA here is from genome assembly GCA_963277665.1 of Viscum album. NCBI lineage: Eukaryota > Viridiplantae > Streptophyta > Magnoliopsida > Santalales > Viscaceae > Viscum > Viscum album. The sequence goes on along the minus strand of OY728145.1, from coordinate 878,378,870 downwards.
ACTTGTTTTCATAGTTCTTATTTGGTTTTATTTTATTTATAATATACATTGTAAGGTTTAAAGTTCAAATTCTAAATGTTTGTGATGATATTTTTTTTTGTTTTTGGTATGATTTTTTTACTATTAGGAGGGATGAATTTATTGATTTTTATTTAAATAAATTATTTTTCTTGTTGTTTATTTCATAATTGATGTGAAAATTTTAAAAAATATTTATCGGATTAGTTTTTCTAAAAAAATGATGGGATAAATCATTTTCTACATCAGATTTTATATAACTGATGTGGAAAACCACCTAAAATTTTGAATTTTTAAGTTGTTTTAAATTATGGTTATGAAAGAATCAATGTGATAACATGTTTATCACTTTTTTTAAACAATTTGTGTGATAATATTTTTTTCACATCAGTTATATTAAAACTGATGCCGAAAACTACCTCAAAAATATGATTTTTTAGTTTGGTTTTAACATCATTTTTTCTAAAAGAAAATGTTAAAAACCCTTTATAACAGGCTTTATCATGTTAGTTATGAAAAAATGACATGATAAACCTCCTCCATATATGTATTTATAACGTCATTTATTTTTAACCAATGTGAAAAACTTATTTACAATGTAGCCTGCAATAACATCCTAGGGTAATCAATGTTAAAAAAACAAATGTGAAAAATCTTTTTTTATCACTAGTGGGGATTGGATTTTTTAAATGATATTCAAGAAAATATTTTCATTCATTTAATAAAAATAAAATATATTTAAAATTTTTTGTTTAGTTATTTAGTTATTTAATAATAATATTGGTAAATAAAAGTTTTTAGAGGGTCTCGGGCATAGATTTTAAATTGATGAAAAAATTTATAAAACAATCATGGTATCAATTACAAGGGAGAAAATAACATAATAATATTTAAAAACATAAAAAAATAAAGGGGAATCCCCTTTCCTACATGATGAAACCCCCTCCCCCATAATCGAGCTCCATCATGTGATTCCCCCCTAACCGACCCCTCTCTTTGGGAGATTCGTTCTGAGTTTCTTTTCCAATCATGGCTGATCCCCAAAGGTAAGGTATCCACTTTTCTTCCTTTATCATGGTTTCTCTATCTCTATATCCCTCTTATACATGTTGAGTCAATAAGGTTTCCTTATGACTTTTCCATTCCTTCTTGTTTTTAAAATCACAAATACTCTATCTTAAGAAAAATTTCTTTTCACCTATTTTTTTATTCATAAGGAAAATTTTCCTTCCCCAAATAAATTTATCCTTAATATGTTTTCATTGTTCATATTATAATCTAACTCATTTTATTTCTATGTATAAAATTCGGTTTCTTATATAAAATATCAGAATCTTATAAATACTTATATATAGAGCATTCTGTATTCAGAATCTGAATTCAGGTTCCGAATTATCTAAATTTAGACTTTGAACTTTCTGAGTTCAAACTCCAAATTCTTTGAATTCAGACCCTAAACTTTCTGAGTTTAGACTCTGAATTATCTGAATTCAGACTCCGACCTTTCTGAGTTCAGACTCCGAATTCTATGAATTCAGACTCCAAACTTTCTGAGTTCAGACTCCGAATTCTCTAAATTCAGACCCTAAACTTTCTGAGTTCAGACTCCGAATTCTCTAAATTTAGACTCTGAATTCTTTGAATTCAGACTCTGAAATTTCTGAATTCAGACTCCAAATTCTTATGAATTCAGAATCCGAATTCTTATGAATTCAGACTCCAAATTTCCTTGAAATTCAAACTCCAGAATTATATAGAACTCAGGTTCCAAATTATTTTGAAGAAAGAATCCAATTATTCATGTATTATAGACACCGAATGATTTTTTGGTTAGACTCTGAACTTTTATTTTTCTTTACACTCCAAAAAATGGATTTGGTTAAGCAGCCATAGTTTTTTTTACTCTTGTTATAGTTATAAAATTATGTCATGATTTGTGTTTCTAACCAACCATTGTTTGAGTGACACATGTACACGTCCCTCCAAAATTCAAGGAAAAATATGACTGTTGGAGGAGGGATCCGACCATTGAAGATGTGCCTATAAATAGGATCTCATTTGAATGAGCTCAATAACACTGTTGATCGATCTAGATATTACATGCTACTGATGTTATTGAGGTTTTTCTGGTTTGAGTGTGGTGGAATCGTCAGTATTGTGGCAGCAGAGTGTAATATTTTCAATGGGAACTCCTCATGAAATTGGTATTGTTTGTGGTTTCTTGTGCTGTTGTTTCGTGTCTTGAAAGTTTGGTATGATTTGAAAATAGTTAAGGCTCAAACGAAGATGAAATGTATTCTGGAATGTAGATATTCGGATCTTATTTATTTTGACTTGGTGAAGGTTGGGTTGTTTTGTGTTGGTGTGCACTGTGGAGGATATGCAGTTCGAATTATGTGAATTTTTTGTGGCTCTATGTGACTATGGGTTTGGTCCATGAGACTCTGTATCCAGTTTTCTTTTAAGGGACTACCCAGATAAGGTTCAAAGCAGGGAGCGTCCTCTATTTCATTGGTACTCAGAATTGGAAGTTTTGAGAGGGTATGGAATTTGACATCAGTATCGGGATCATGCATCTTTGCACGAGACAGCTAGCCGTGTAGCGATGGGATGGTGGATGCTGATCGTATTGTTTTTTTCTAGGGTGGGACTTTTTCTTACTTTTGAATTGGATTTCCTTTTGTCTTGATGAACTTAGCCCATGGATGCATGGTTTTGTATTAAGTCTTTGATGTCACTCTGGTTTCTCACTTTTCCTCAAAAGTGTTTTTGAAATAAAAATTTACTTTTCAGTCAGTCAGCGTACTGAACATCTTGTTCAGAATTTCTTCGTGCAACTCCAAATATTGCTGAGTATATTTGAGGGCTTCCAGGGATAGGAAGAAAGAGGTTTCTACAACCTTGGAGTTGAGGGCTTGTGGGGATAGCAAGACAAACTCTGATATTCATATTGATGACTTTCCCTAGTGTGGCTAAGATAGACTTTCTTGAAAGTATAAATCAAGGGACTTTTATCCAAGTTTGTTGGATACCCTTATCTTTGGGTTAAAAGATTTACTACTTGTTACTTGTATTGTTTCAAGTTTTCAACTACATTTTGAGTTTTGAATAAAGTATAACTATCTTATACTTTCTTATACTTGTACTCTAATTAGTAAGATTCTATACGCTCTAAGGTATAATCTTTATCTTTTTAAACTTTTCTTAAGTTTCATTTCCAGAACCACATTTTCGGAATCAAGCAAGTTTTTTTTAACTAAGGTTTTGTGAATTTACCTTGTTTAACTTTGTTAAACATTACCATCTTTAAAAGTTACAAAGGAATTTTTATAGTATACAATTCACTCCACTCTTGTATATTGAGCATCTATATCATCATTTTGATCCTAAAATTGGTTTCAAAGGTGGTCTCTGAAATACTTATATCCACATATAAGTTTTCTTGCGCAAGTTTTTCATTGTTCTATATTTTCCTTGCTCAGGATATTTTTATCCTTGTTTACCAACTTTTATTACTAACATGTTTGTTTTGAAAGAAATTTTCTTTGAGATGGTAGGAATGAATGTTGGTTCAGTTGATAATCTTAATCCTATGAGACCACCTATTTTTTATGGGAATGATTATGAATATTTCAAAGATCATATGAAGAATTTTATTATTAACATTAGAGTGGACAACTTTGTTATGATTAAAGGAGATTATAAGATTCCTGATAAGGAAGTCAGAACTTTTACTAATCAAGAGAACTCAGAATATCAACTAAACTACAAGGTATGAAAAACTTTTTTTTGTTCCATTACCAGGAATATATATATCCATATTTCTTATTATGAAGTTGCAAATTGTATTTAGAAGAAGCATGAAGTAACTAATTTTGGAACTTCCAAAGTTATTGAAACTATAAGAACTATGCTTAGAGATGGGTACCATGGTTTTTTCTTTCCTTATGGAGAACCTATATGTAAGTTACAATGGATATTTATGACTATTGTCAACAACTTAAAATCCATGGGTGAAAAAGGTTTGGATGATGAGGCACTTGTAGAAAATATTATAGACATAATGCCTAATGAGTGGGAATCCAAGAGAACAGCTATAAACGAGAATAAGAAAGTCTCACAGATTACTCTTGATGAGATTTTTGGAACTATTCTTCGACATGAGACTAGAATGAAGAGAGATGATGATAATGTTAAGAAAAATAATGGGAATGGTAGTGTTTCTTTTACAACTACTTCAAATCATATGAAATCTAAGACTCCTGAGAGAGTTACAAGATCTAAGTCTAAAAAGTTCACTGTTTTATCTGAATCAAGTGAAAGTGAACATTCTGAGAATGAACTAGATAACCTTGCTTGAAGAATGAACAAGATATTTGGGAAGAAAGACTTTCAGTATAGATACAAGAAGAAAGAAAGAAAGGATAAGAAGGACTCTGAAGTCACATGTTATGAATGCAACAAAGATGGACATATAATGCAAGATTATCCTATGCTTAAGAGAAAAGATAGAAAGGAACAAAATTCTGAGAGGAATAGAAATAAGTACTACAAAGCTAAAGATAATAATGTTTTGAAAGCTAATGACACCTGGAGTGCTAGTGGTGGAGACTCTTCTGATGAATCCTTAGATTATGAATCTTCTGGACAAAAGAATCTTGGTCTAATAGCCAGATTACCTATTGAAAATAATTATTTAATGGCTAAGGTACACAATGATAAATCCATAAGAAATGTATTTTTGAATGCTAATTATAGTGATAATAAATACTATGAATCCTCAGATAAAGAATATTCTTCTGATGAAGATAATACTTTAACTACTTATGAAGAAGTTTATAGGTTTGCTAAGCTCCTTGAGAATGAAAATTCTAAAGTCAATAAAAATATTGATAATGTAAATTCTAGAATTTATATTCTTACTAAGGAAATATCAGATCTTTCTAAAGATCTTGATATGAAAACCCTTTATTTTTAAAGTATTTCAAAGAAACTTAAGGAAGTTAATTCTGAGAAGGATAAACTTTATAAGGATCTAGAAAAGGTAATTTCTAAGAAAAATGTTATTGAGCCTAACATTAGTAATAAAACTGATGTTTTTGAGGATAAGAACTTAGTTATTAGACTAAAGTCAGAAATATTTTCCTTGAGGAAGTGTTCGTAAAATTTTACATTAGGTAAGGAAAACTTTGATAAGACGTATTACCAAATTCGACCTCTAAGGAATAATTCTAGTTTTGGTTATAAAAGTTAATAACCGATTTTTAGTAACAATTATTTTGTTCCTCAAAGTTTTCCATTATCTACTAAGTGTCAGTGTGGTGGGAATTGGGAAAAAAATTGTTCCTTAAACAAAACTCAGTCTTTATGTTTTCATAAATCTTATTTTTCAAAGAAAATTTGGATACCTAAAATTTTTCTTTCTGAAATTTTCAGATCCAATAAAGTTTGGGTTCAGAAAGTCTAACTCTCTTATTTTCAAGAAAATAAATATAGTACCATCAATAATACAAGTTAAGAGAATGTATACACACTAAACATAGAAGACCATAAAAGACAAGATCTACCTTGCCTTAGTGAAATGGAAGATCATTATTGGTTGTGGTATAGAAGGTTAGGACATTGTAACCATAGGAACCTATGAAAAATCTCTAAGAAAATACTAGTTAATAATCTACCAGATATTAGATTTGATTCTTCAAAAGTTTTTGATCCTTGTCAATATGGAAATAAACATAAATCAAGTTTTAAATCAGTTGGTAAAGTCTCAACTATTGATGTATTACAGTTAGTACATATGGATCTTTTGGATCCAACACAAACTGGAAGCATTTGAGGAAAATATTATGTATTTGTCCTAGTTGATGCATTATAGTTAATGCATATGGATCTTTTTGATCCAACACAAGCTGGAATCATTTGAGGAAAATATTTTGTATTTTTCCTAGTTGATGATTACACTAGATTTAGGTGAGTATATTTTCTAGAAAAGAAATCTGAATCTTTTTCTTATTTCAAAATTTTTAGAACCCAAGATAAAAATGAGAAAAACCTTCCTTCGATAACTATTCATAGTGATCATGGAGGAGAATTTCAAAATTCTGATTTTGAAACTTTTTGTAGTAGAGAAGGAATTAATCATAACATATCTACACCAAGATCACCCCAACAAAATGGTGTTGTTGAAAGAAGAAATAGAATTCTTCAAGTGATAATAAGAACCATGTTGAGTGAATATTCGGTAGCCAAATTTTTTTGGGCTGATGCTATAATTACTACTTTTTATTCTATAAATCATGTTTTGATTAGACCTTTTCTTAATAAAAATCCTTATGAGTTATAGAATGGTAGAAATCCTAGACTTTTCTACTTCAAGGTTTTTGGTTGCAAGGTATTCATTCTGAATACTAAAGATAATATACAAAAATTCTCACCAAAATCTGATGAAGGAATTTTCTTAGGATACTCCGCAACTTCTAAGGCTTATAGAGTTTTCAATAATAATACTTGTATTGTTGAAGAAATAGTACATGTAAGATTTCATGAAACTAATCCTTTTGTTTTTAAACAACATCAAACTACATCTTCAGATGTGTTTTCAAAAACTGATTATCAACCTTTGTTAGAAGATCCTTCTGATAAGGAAAATGTCCAAGAAGGTATTTCTGAGACATTTACCCCAGAAGATTTCCTACCCAACATTGAGGAATAGGTTTTACAAAACCCAAATCAGTTGTTTCGTAAGAATCATCCCAGTGATAGTATCATTGGTGATGAAAATCAACCTGTAAGGACAAGAATTTCCTTTAGAAATTAAGTAGAACATCTAGCATTCCTTTCCCAATTAGAACTAAAAAGAACTGATGAAGCTTTAGGTGATGATGATTGGATAAAATATATGCAAGATGAGATAAATGAATTCAAAAGGAATAAATTCTGGACATTGGTTGAAAGACCTAAGGAAACTTCTGTTATTGGAGTAAAATGGGTCTTTAGAAATAAATGTGATGAAAATGGAATCATAGTAAGAAATAAATCTAGATTGGTTTCTAAAGGATATAATCAAAAAGAAGTAATAGACTATAAATAAACCTATGCTCCAGTATCTAGACATGAATCTATTCATATTCTACTTGCCTTTTCAGCATTATTCAATTTCAAACTTTTTCCAATGGATCTTAAATGTGATTTCCTTAATGGTTTTGTAAAAGAGGAAGTTTTTTTGAACAAACTCCTGGTTTTTAAGATTCAAAATATCCTAAACATTTTTACAAACTTACCAAAGCTTTGTATGGACTTCAGCAAGCCCCTCGAGCTTGGTATGATAGACTTACAAGTTTTTTGCTTCAAAATAATTACGTTAAGGGAAATGCTGATCCAACCATTTTTATAAAGAAAGATAAGAATTTTTTTTGATTGTTCAAATTTATGTTGATGAAATCATATTTGGTTCAACTCAGCAATCTTTAACTGATTCCTTTGTAGTTCTAATGTAATCTGATTTTGAAATGAGTATGATGGGTGAGTTAACATTTTTCTTTGGTTTTCAAATTTCTCCAAAACTAGAAGGAATATATATATCCCAACATAAGTAAAATATATTCTTAAAAATTATGGATATAAAAACACTAAGAGTATAAGTACTCCCATTGGTACCTAAAATTCACTTGATCTTGATGAAGCTGGGAAACTAGTAGATCAAACATCTTTTAGTGGTATGATACGAAGTCTACATTAATTGACAGCTAGTTGTACAGACATAATTTTTTTAGTATAGTTATGTGCAAGATATCAATCCAATCCTAAGGAATATCATTTAAAGGTAGTGAAAATTATTTTTCGCTACTTAAAGGGAACCATGGATATATGAATCTTTTACACTTCTGGAAATGATTTTGTTTTAAAACGTTTTTCAGATGCTGACTTTGGTGGATGTAGAATGGATAGGAAAAGTACATCCAGAAATTTTCATTTCTTAAAAGATTCATTAGTTTCTTGATCATAAAAAAAGAAAAACTCAGTAGCACTTTCCACTGCTGAAGCTGAATATGTAGCAGATAGAATTTGTTGTGCTCAAGTGTTGTGGATACAACACACACTCACAGATTATGGAATGAGTTTTACCAAAAAAAATATTGTGAGATAATACTAGTGCCATTTCCCTAAGTTAAAACCCTGCACAACCCTCTCGTACAAAACACATAGATATTAGGCATCACTTCCTTAGGGATCACACACAAAAGGAGAAATCATTCTTTAATTTATCAGAACACAAGATCGACTTACTGATATTTTTACAAAATCTTTACCCTCCAATAGATTTGAATACATTAAACAGAAGTTAGGAATAATAACAGTAAGGTAATCTTCCATGTTAACTTTTTGTTGAAACCAATCTCCTTATAGTAACGAACTCCTTCTCATAGGGGGAGTACATTTGTTTGTTATATTTTTTAAAAAAAATTCGTAGTCTAAATCTTTTTTCTTAGTCAATTTTTTTCCATATTCAAAATTTTCATAATGAAGATTTTCGTACTTAAATTTTTTGTAATGAATATTTTCATACTTAAAATATTCATAATGAATATTTTCATACTTAAAATCTTCGTAATAAAGATTTTCATACTTAAAAATTTCGTAATGAAGATTTTCATACTTAAAATTTTTGTAATCAAAATTTTTGGAATCTAAAGTTCTTCATAAAGAATTTTCCTCATTACGAATAATATTTCTAGAAATCCGAAAGGTATGTTTCCTTTATTAAATTTTCATAATCATCTTTTAATTGTTGGTATTTTCATATGTTTTTAAAATTTTCATATTCTATTTTCCTTGAATCTGAATGTTTTTATTAAAAACCTCAAAAGATCGGAATCTATCAAAATTCTTCTTCGGTCATTTTTTTAAGCCGTCAAATCTGATCAGAAGGTTTTTAAACCATTGGATTGAGTATGGAAGCTGAATCGTTGCCTCAAATGCCTATATAAAGGAACTCCGATGGTTGTCCCACATCGAAACTCAAGCCTTTGCGTGTTAAATCTCTGAACCTCCTACATAAGCTCGTTCTGGATCTTCAAGGTTTCCTTAGCTCCGAATTTCTGTTGAAGCTTCAACTCAAAAAGAAATTTCGTCCATAAAGGAAATCTCTGAATGATAACTTTATAGAGAAAGGTTGGTTTATACAAATTTCTTCACTAACTATGATTCCATTGTCTCTAAGAATATAAATCTGAATTTGTGGGAGAGTGTTTGCATTTCTAAACCGAAAGCACAGGATCCGGTGTATCCGGAGTTGCTCATTGAATTCAATGAGATAATAAATTTTTTCAAGGAAGAAGGCAGAAGAAATTTTTCTTTTAAGTGTTATGGGAAGACATGTTCTCTTTCCTACACCAAGGGTGCAATCTTGGTTGGTATTTCTTATGAAAGAGAAGTAGAGTTCTGCTCACATAAGCTGCCTAATGTTTATGAAGTTTTATTAAAGAAAAATTCATTGGCTTGTCTTGGTCTTTCAAAGGTAAAGACTCCAAACATTCTTCACCTATCTACAAATTTTGGGATTCTTGAATTGTGGGTTCAAGGATTCATCATTCCGAGAAAAGGTGATAAGGATAAATTAAAGAAGAGTGACATCTACACTCTGGATTTCTTGGTAAACTTAAGAAAGATAAACTTGGTTAAGCATATATTGGTTACGATTGAGAAGATAAAGAATGGAAATATGAAGGCTCAGATTATTATGTATACAACCATTCTTTCAAATATGGTTGTTCGGTGTTTATAATCCTTAAAAATTCCTTGAAAATCTAAGTCAAGAAATTGAAAAGTCATGTTGCTGAGTGATGACACATTGAGAAGGATGAAAGTGGGTTTTTCCAAAGAATCTGAATAATTCTATGATTTTCTTTAAGAGGAAGTTGAAGCTATTTCAAAGAAATAGGAAATGGCTGAAACCTCTAAAAATGGTGGAAGGAAGAGGAAGGTAAAGGAAGTGGAAGAGAAGGAAAAAAACCTTATAGAAAAGGAAATTCAGTCAGCATCCCTAAAGCCAAAGAAACAAAAAGAATATCCTGATGAGGTTGTGGCTAAGTGGAGGGAAGACAAGAAAAATCAGAAATAAGGGGAGTGTAAGTTTGGCTTGGATCCTGCTGAGGAAAAATATTTGAAGGAAAATTTTGTTGAAGAGCTTGATAAGAAAGAGAAAGAGAAGAAGCAGAATAAAAAGTTTTCTGAGGTAGAGATAGTCCAATAACTTTTAAAGGCTTCTAAGAAAGCATCCGAGAGTATTCCGGTACCAAGATCATTTCTGATAGAATCTTTACTAGAGACTCCAGGAAAGAAGTTTGAGACTCCAGAAAAAGTACAAGAAAAATAAGTAGAAGAAAAATAAGTAGTAAAAGATGAAGAAGAAGGCAGTGGTGATACTGAAGACTTGATAAAACAAGTAGAGGATTTTCATGAGAATAAAATCCCTTCTGAAAAATTATCATTATGAACCTATAAAGACGATTCTTCAAAACATTATACACTAGGAATAAATGAGAAAGGTGAGGAATTAGTAAAAAAGTTTTATAAAGAGCATAGTAGTAACCATGATTTTATTCAGCCAAAATATACTGAGGTAGGAGATCATAAGGAAGAGGTAGATGAAGGTAAAATTTTACAACCATCTGATAGTGCACACGAATCACCCAATCAAGAAGAAGTAATTCCAGAAGATGATAAGGGAAAAAAGTTGGTTGTTGATACACCTAGTAGAGCAGTGGTGAAGAAGAAAGTGGGTGCTTCATCAAAGAGGAAATCTGCTTATATTGAAAAATAATCCTCGCCAAGAAAAATATCTGATTTGGAATCGTCCTCTCTTGTACATGATTTTGTAGTCTAGTCATTGAAGAAGCTTGTTGGGACTATTCCAATATTTCCCAATATAGACTCGAGATGCCAGATGCTTCAGCACAACTTAAATCAAAAATCAGATTCAGTGTCCATGATGATGGATAAGTTCATCAAACTTGAGGCCGATTTCAAAACCTTTTTCATAAACTATGAAGACCACAAAAGATCTTGCAAGAAAATGACTTGTTGGTCAAAGAAAACGATAGAAGACACAAGAATTCTTTATGAATTCCACGAAAGTGTCAAGGATGCATTTGACATCGAAGATGTGAAGATCAAGGATCTCAAAAATAGTTTTGAGGAAAATCTATCTCTTGAAGAAAATACTTGGAAGCAAGAAGTGAAAGATCTGAATGGTAAATTATATTCAGTTGATCAGAGTTAGAAGAGGGAAAGAGATCTTAGAAACAAACTTGAGGAAAAATTTGCTAAGAAAGAATAAGTTCTAAAAGGACAAGAAGAATCTCTTAAGGTTCCGGAAGAAAAAATCAAATCCTTAGAGAAGAAAATAGAAGACTAGAATTAACTTCTTAAATGTGTAGAGGAAGATCATAAGGAGCTCAAGAATCTCAAAACCATAGTAAATAAGTTGATACTGAAGGAGAAGGAAGGATAATATAGTTAAATTCCGATCTTTTATTGTATTTATTCCCTGTATAAATTTTTCCAATCCTAATAAAATTTTTGGTTACTCATCTTTTGGTTGTTTAGTATTAATATTTTAGGCACCATATTTTTTTTTCCATTCCCTGTATTCCTTTTTGAAAATCACAAAGGGGGAGAAAGGAATGTTAAAAAAAGAATACAAAGTAAAAGAAGAAATTTCCCTAAGGGGGAGTTCATCTAAGGGATATTTCTTATCCAAGAAGATTTTCATATGCAATAAAATGCTAAGACTCAATCCGGAAACCAAGAATACGATCCTTAGTGTTTCCAAATCGTAAAGGGGAGTTAGTCGTATACCACTTTTCCCATGTGTTAAGGAAGATACGTTTTTTTTCAAAGTCTAGAAAAATATTTTCTAAGTTCTTATATTCTTTTTCATAAGGATGTTTGTGCTTTCCGAAAAGGGGGAGATTGTTGAGTTAATAAGGTTTCCTTATGACTTTTCCATTCCTTCTTGTTTTGAAAATAAAAAACACTCTATCTTAAGGAAATTTTATTTTCCCATATTTTTTTATTTATAAAGAAAATTTTCCTTCCCCAAGGAAATTTAATACTTACCATGTTTTCATTGTTCATATTGTAATCTAACTCATTTTATTTCTAAGTATAAAATTAGGTTTCATATCTAAAAACTAGGAATCTTATAAATACTTAGATATAGATCATTCTGTTTTCAGAATCTGAATTCAGGTTCCAAATTCTCGAAATTCAGTCTCTGAACTTTCTGAATTCAGACTCCGAATTCTCTGAATTTAGACCCCGAACTTTTTGAGTTCAGACTCCGAATTCTCTGAACTCAGACTCCGAACTTTCTGAGTTCAGACTCCGAATTCTCTAAATTCAGACTTTGAACTTTCTGATTTCAGACTCTGAATTCTCTGAATTTAGACCCCAAACTTTCTGAGTTCAGACTCAGAATTCTATGAATTTAGACTCCAAACTTTCTGAGTTCAGACTCTGAATTCTTTGAATTCAGACTCTGAACTTTCTGAATTCAGACTTCGAATTATTATGAATTCAGACTTCAAATTTCCTTGAAATTTAGACTCCAGAATTCTATAGAATTCAGATTCCAAATTCTTTTGAAGACAAAATCTGATTATTCATGTATTATAGACACCGAATGGTTTTTTGGTTAGACTCTGATTTTTTTTCCTTACACTCCAAAAAATGGATTTGGTTAAGCAATAATATTTTTTCTTAATCCTGTTATAGTTATAAAACGATGTCGTGCTTTTTTTTAACCAACCATTGTTTGAGTGACACATGTACAGGTCCCTCCAAAATTCAAGGAAAAATATGACCGTTGAAGAGGGAGCCGACCATTGAAGATGTACCTATAAATAGAAGCTCATTTGAATGAGCTCAATAACACTGTTGTTTAATCTAGAGATTACATGATGCTGAAGTGATTTCTAGAGAGAGAGACTTTATTGCTTTGTGCATACTGAACATCTTGTTCAGAATTTCTTCGTGCGACTCTGAATGTTACTAAGTATATTTGAGGCCTTTTGGGGATTAGAAGACAGAGGTTCCGACTACCTTGAAGTTGAGGGCTTGAAAGGATAACAAGACAGACTCTGATATTCGTATTGAGGGCTTACCCTGGTGTGGGTAAGACAAAATTTCTTGAAAGTATAAATCAAGTGACTTTTATCCAAGGTTGTTGGATACCCTTCTCTTTGGGTTAAAATATTTACTACTTGTTACTTGTATTGTTTCAAGTTTTCCGCTGTATTTTGATTGTTAAGGAAAGTATAAATATCTTATAATTTCTTATACTTGTTCTCTAATTAGTAAGATTCTATACACTCTAAGGTAGAATCTTTATCTTTGTAAACTTTTCTTAAGTTTCATTTCCAAAACCACATTTCTGAAATTTGGAAAGTTTGTAGAACTAAGAGGTCTTGTGAATTTACCTTGTTTAACATTGTTAAACATTACAATCTTTAAAAGTTCCAAAGGAAATTTTAAAGTATACAATTCACCCCCTATTGTATATTGAGCATCTATATCATCATTTCGATCCTACAATACAAACACTATTTAGGGGTTTAGTTCTAAGATTTATTCTTTTTATTTATTGATAGGGAATGCAATGTATTTCTCAGACTTAGTTCATGTTGTATTTGAGCTCAAGATTGATTTCCATCGATTCCTGGTAGGTTTTCATCATGACATAATCTTTAATTTTTGAACTATTGATTTCTTTCTCCCTAAATTTTTGTTTTACCTATTTAATGCCAATATTAATCTTAGTTATTTCATTTCTAAAGAAGAAAATTATATTTCAATCACTATCCTAGGGTTTTTTTGGCATTTAGCAGTGGTTTAAACCACCGTTAAATGATCCGTTACACTTTTTAAAAGTGAAACATATTTCCGTGGTAAGAATCATTTTGCAGCGCTTTTTGGCTGGTAGTTTTTAATTTATTAATTATTAATTATTAATTAATCAATTAATTAATAATTATTTAATATTTAATATTTATTAATTTATTTACTAATTATTTATTTATTAATATTACTTATGCATGCATGGAATATGCATGCCGTGCATAAATTTGGAGAATATATGCACTTAGAGAGATTTGAATCCCTTACCTCTTAGATATACTACAAAGACAAAACCACTCCACCGGACTCCTTATATAGTGAGTAAACAGTATGTAATATACTTATACATTTACTAATTAAAAACAAATAATGATATTAACTAGTAATAAATAATGAACATATAATGAATATATAATAAAGAAGTAATAAGTAAATAATAAATTAACAAATTAATAAATAATAGATAATAGATAAACAATAAATAGACTATAAATAATTATTAAAGAAATATTAAATATGTAATAAACAAATAATAATTAAATATTACATAAATGATAAATAAATGAATAATCAATAAATAATAACAATAATAATAAATAATTAATAATAAATAATAACAAATGATAATAAATAATAAATGATAATAAATAATAAATGATAATAAATAATAAATAATAGATAATAATAAATAAATAATAAATAACTCAATAAATAACTAATAAATAAATAATAAATAAATAATAAATAATAATTAAATATCAAATGTATAAAAAATAAAAAATAAAAAATAAATAAATAAATAATAAGAATAAATAAATAATGAATAAATAATAAATACATAATAAATAAATAAAAATAAAAAATTATATATATATAATATATAAATATTAAATAAATAAATAATAAATAAATAAATAATATATAAATAATCAATAAAAAATAAAAAATAATAAATGAATAATAAATAATAATAAATAATAATAAATAATAAATAATAAATAAGAAATAAGAAATAAGAAATAAGAAATAAGAAATAAGAAATAAGAAATAAGAAATAAGAAATAAGAAATAAGAAATAAATAAAAAATAAAAAATAAAAAATAAAAAATAAAAAATAAAAAATAAATAAGAAATACATAATATATAATAAATAAATAAATTAATAATAAATATATATTAAATAAATAATAATAAACAAATAAATAATAAATAATAAATAAATAAATAGTCATTAAATAATAGAAAAAATAATAAATGAACAATAAAGAATAATTAATGATAATAATTAATAAATAATAAATAATAAATAAATTTTAAATATTCATTTAAAAATAAATTAATAATAAAAATTAATCAAAAAATAACAAATCAATAATAAATAAATATTAAAATAAAAAAATATAAAAAATAAGAATAAAATAAAAAATAAAAAATAAAAAATAAAAAATAATAAACAATAAAAAATTAAACAATAAAATATAAAAATAATAAATGGATATAAATATCAATAAATATATATATTTATAAACAAATTTACTTAAATACATATAAAGACACATTTATGTAACATAAATATATATAAATACACTTAGATATATAAATATATATTAATACAAATATATCTATAAACATAAATAAATATAAATATCTATATTTATATATACACATATATGATATAAAAATATATAAACATAAATATGTATAAATATTTAAAAATGTATATAAAATTGATAATTATTTATTTTAAATGAAATGAACGAAATATATTTATTTTCACTTGGTTTATATGCTTAAAAATACATTTTTATTTAAATATGTATTTATTCATGTTATTTATGATAATTAAATATAAAAAAATATGTATATATTTAATTATAAATAAAAATACATTGTGAAAAATGATAAAATTTCAAAACCACAATATCAATATGAATGTAATACCTAAGTATAAATTTATTACCAACCGAAAAAGGTAATAAGACCCCCTTAAACGAGGAAGAAAATCCATAGACTGTTAAAAAATTAGGGTACCCTGACTAAAAAATCAATTTTGGAGGCCTTTTGTGTATTTTTGGGGTAGGAAAATAAGAAAAATCTTGTAGATATTAATCTATTTGTTTGAGACATAGAGCTCACCATAAGCTTCAATTTGATATGTGGTAGAGTCCAAATGGACACTCAAATCAAAATTTACGATCATTTGAAGTTTAAGTTCGATTTCATATATTTGTTGAAACTACAATAAATTTTATTCTTTTAATTATTACAAAATTTAAGTCTAATTTGGTTTTATTTCATTTTATAAGTTTTGATTTGATTGGTTGTGGAGGTAAAACAGAATACTGGATCAAAAGTTATGGTCAATTGATGGAGATGTCTGATTTTCAACTTATTAAACATTTTTTTTATGTTTCAAAATATTATTAACTAATAATTATACATATTTATTGAATAACACATTATAATTAATTAAAATTAAAAATAATAAACTATATATGAGAGTAAATAATAAATAGTAAATCATAAATCATAAATAAATATTTTTTTTAAAACTTTTTCCTTTAATTTAGTGGCTGTTTTTTTTAAAAACTGCCACTAAAAAATTAGAATTTCTTTTGAAAAGAAATTAAAAAAAATATTTAAAGAAAATTTAGTAGTGGTTTTCAAAACTTCTATGAAAAAACTGTCGAGAAACACCATTTTTTGTAGTAAATTTTTATTCCCCTAGTTTCTATAATTGTCTTCTCTTCTTTTGTGAAATATGAGATACATTTTCCTGAAAAAATACTTGTGATTATTTTTAAAAGAAAATTATGAATTTTAATATGAATTGATTTGTTTCTAATTTTTATATGGATTATTGATGGGTTTAATTGAGCTTTTATGCTTCATTTTTATTTTGACTACTTGTAGATCATGGCAATTTTTTTAAGTTATCCTTATTATCTATACCATTTACATATATGTATATAAATCCTTTTATGTACATATTCACACTAATAGGTGTGAATATGTACATTGTGATGAGATTATAAATATATATTAAAGTGAATGTGAGTATAAGGTTAAAGGAAATATTGGATCTTATGTCCTAAATATTGAATCATTATTTCAAAATGGGGTTTTTAAATGTGATGTTTTAAGAAAAGTTTTATCACTAATTTAAGATTGTGTTAATGTACGGAACCCTCTTAAGACCTTTTCTAGATTTTACTTGAGGGGGAATTAATCAAGTTTGATATATATTTTCTACTGTGGGGAATGTTTATATATATAATGTAGATATATTAATGGCTCTATTCTATGAAAGGGGGATGGAGGTAAGGGTTAGTTTGTGGTTTTTATTTATTACTGGATGTATTGATTTTTTGTTTTCTCACCCTCACATTATTTTTTCATGGGAACTCATGTAACTTGATAAGACTATATATATGTAAGATTTAGTATGGATCATGTTTCATCCAATGTATGGTACCTATTGGACCTAGTGATATAACATAATTGTAATTGGGCTTAGTATTTCACAAGACTACCAGGATACTAAAAGGTTCTCTAATTCCAACATAGGAAACAATTCACTTGTTTAGGTTAATGTAGTCATGTTCTATGAAGTATCCTATAACACACATTCTTTGATTGGGGATTCACATAAGAGTTTTCCTATATATGTTGATTTTTCTCTCGTATACTTATGATGATTATGGCACCATATTTTACTATATTCTTTACAATTCATACTGTATAACACTCACTTGTTTGGTTACTCACTCACTATTGTTGGTTATTCACCTTTAAATGGGTCTCAAATTTATTTGGAGAAAATATTTAGAATTCAATGTTTTTAACTTATGGGTTTTAAAATGGTTTTTAAATTTTTTTAAATGGTAATTTATAAATAATTTTATAAGTGACTCTTGTATATAAGTTTTGATAAAGAGGGATTAGTCTTTTTTTAAATTGTTTTTAACTAACTATTTTCATTTATTCTAGATAAAGAAAATATATTTAACATGAATTTGTTTTTTTGTATGTATCCTTTATGTGAGGGATAGTTTTTTGTAAAAAACCTTATATTGAAAATGTATTTTAAAACATGATTAAAATGGATCTTAAATTAAAGTTTGGTAATGTGGAAAGGCGAGTGGTGGTCTATTAAGTGCTTATGTTCTCACACCTATATTATATCTTAGTTTCAGGTTCAATATCATCTTCTATCCACTCCTGGAGTGTTGATTGATTTTGTATTTTTAGGTTAGTGGTTTTAGTTTATTTTATATAATTTTTTGAAGTCTCCCTATTACATGATTTGTTAGGATTTACTTTATTTTTATATGATGTTTTCCAAGGGTACCTTTAAATGAGTTCTTTAGTTATTTCAGTTATGGTTATTGGTGGATTTCATTATTTATGTGGAGGATGGGTGATTATGGATTTGAAATATGTTGAGGGGTCATGGAAGGGTTAGTGGAGGTATACTAGCTAGGTAATGTATTGTGAAGGTTGATCCAAGGGATTAGTTTATTTCTATTTACATTCATTTATTGTGTATGTTTTGTTTATATCTATTGATTTGTTTTTGGCATGTTTATCTAACATATGGATGAGTGATTCCAAAATTTCATAAGAAATATACTACTTCTTTTACTATGATTTAAGAACAAAATCATTCCCATTATAAATATATTTGATTCTCTAGTTTTTTTCACCAGCCCGAAGGGATCAGGAATACCCCACCGGTCATTAGTGAGCTAGTTTGGGTGCTAGTTTAGATGGAATCCCATGATGGGTCATTATAATATAAAGGTATTATTTGAGAAAAAATTATTAAGTTTATAATGAATATTTTATAAATCCACAAAAAATCTTAAAAGAAGCTAAATATGTGAGTTATTATATAGAAATATGTGATTTTTTAATGAGACTAATAAAATAAGAGAGTATCAAAAATATAAGGATCAAGATAACTTCTCTTTACATTAGGTATGGTTAGGATTCTTCTCAGTTACACCTCTTGTATAACTAAATTATGTCATGAAAACAATTTTCAAGAGGTATATTAGACTAATTTAAGTTATTTTTGATTACTTATTACCATTATAAATTAATTATTAATTTTTTTAATGACATAATGGTGTGATGGCATGTTCGTCTGATTTATTACAATTTCATTTTGTTTTCATGATTTTTATCATTTTTAATAATCCATTAGTTAAATTATCCCTAGAATTATAAAAATATATAAAATAAAACATTTATATTTTATATTTAGGATATACTAACAATCTATGAAGGAAACAATAATTAAATAATTGACAACGTCTTTATTGGTGGTTAAAATGATAATTAATCGGACATGTTGGAAGTGCGAGAGAGAATATATATACTCTAAATATTTTATAATAACTATAACAAATAATAATTACATTTATATATACATATATAATTATTAATTATTTACTTTTTGAAAGGTGAAAAATTAAATGAGAATAAGATTGGAAGGTGAAAAAATGAAATGAAGAGGATGTAGGTGTTAGTTCTTCTTTGATTATTACTCTTTTTTTGTGGGACTAAGGTCTTGAATTATTTGAGTAGGATGAGACTAAAAAAATATCCAAGTATTTAAGGGGGACTAAGAGATTATATTTGAAAAATTATTAGTCAATTAGATGAATTTTGTAGGTGATGTTCCAAGAGGGTGATGGGGGAATTTATATTTTGAGGGTAGCGGTATTTTAAGTTAAAATATGAAATTAAATATTATTTCAAGACCATGACTTGAAACTGTGGTCTTATTTGAGAATGTGAATAATATTTAATTAAAAATACATTTTTATGACTCTTAAACCCTTCAAACACGAAATTTAGGTTTTATTGTAAATTATAAAAATAAAAGAAAGAAAAATATCAAAAATAGGTTTTTAATAAATAAATTTTCGATGTAGATGATGAGATTTTATTTTGATGATTTCAAAAAAATTTAATTATTTTTTAAGGATTATTTATCAAATTAAAATTAATTTTCGTGGATAAAACCACTCTAGACTTCATTACATCATTATAATTTCAATATTAAGTCATAAAATGTACTTGTTTTTGAAAAATTATATTTTTTTCTATTCAACAAAAAATTCAAGCCTTTCAAAAAATACCAAAAAAATAAATCTTATCTAATTTTTATGTGATAATTCCAAGAATTATACCCATTTTATAAAAATAACTTCTGAACATATGTAATTTTAATTTTTAATTATTAATAAAAAATTACAGTTTTAATAAAATAAGTTAAAACATACCTTATTATAAACATGTGGTTATACTTTTTGTTGAGTAAAATTAATTTGAGTATTTTTTATTGATTTTTTCTACTTATTTTATTCATAATAAATATTAAATTCTATCAATTTTATGATTTAAATGGCCATGTTTTTATTCCAAGGGCCACACAATTGTTTTAACTGTCATGCTAGATAATAGTAACATTGCCTTTATAATTTCTATAAATCCTTATAATTTACGTCAATCATCAATAAATAAGTTTTTTCTAAAGGTAATCTACACATTTTAAATAAATATAATTCACATTTCAAATATTTGTTTTCTTTTTACAATGTTTTTAAGGGCTGTGATATTTCTAGTAGAATATGATCTTATGGATTTTTAAAACCCAGTCACATTGTTTACTTTTTTTTATTATCCCATCATAATATTCTTAATTTATTAGAATGTATTTATCATTTTAATGTAATATTCTATTTTGAATAAATAAAATATGTATTTATTTATTTTGTGTCTCATATATTTTTTATGGTATACTTTTAAAACATAAATTCAAATATTATATGTAATCATGTATTTAATTATGGTCAAAAAAATTATTAAGAAATAAATATTTATGTGTTTCTGGTTCTTATCAAAAAATAAATAACTTAGAAATTTAACTTTCACACATATAAGTTATGAGATAAAATTTATAAAAAATTATATGATAAATTTGTACTGTTACAATCATATACTTAGAAGAATTAAAAAAATAAATTGTAAAACCCCATATCCTTTTTATGTTGGAAATTCAAGAGGGAATTTTATTTTTTTGTTTTAGTGAGGTGTTAGTTTTGAGAACCATAATTCAGATTAATATTACAAGATTTTAAACGTCTTGAATATGTGTTCTTGGACATGGTTAATAGTCCGTAGAGTGTTTCAAGTGCCCAAGTGGGATACATAGAGAATAAAAGTGGACTACAGTGAAAGTTTTTTATAAGTTCCACACCATGGGGATGAACACATTTTGGTGGACCTATGGTGGAGGGTGAAACAACCATTGCGAATGACACACCCCAAATTGAAACTCTAAGGTTTAGTTCCAAAAACACTTTCTTTATATATAGACATTGATACCAAGTGAGATGAACAGAACTAACCATATATACGTTTTAATAATTTAAACATTAAACCTCATAATAATCATAGAATCATATGAATATAAGGTTTAGTTTCCTTGAATATCAACTACATAAGAAACTTATTTTTGATACTTTTTAACATTTCTCCAAAATCAAACTTCACTAGAACCCCTTTTATACTCATTATAAGTTATAACAATCTTCTTAAATTAGGGAATGGAAACATAACATAGGGGTGAGATCAAACACTCAGTAAGGGAATACTCAACAACATTTCATCTAGGTTCACATCATAAGCATATAAGAAAACATGACCATGGGATAAATATATTATTAAAAATAACATGGAACTATAAGAGTTTTCCATAAGATGTGATATAAGGACATGTAATCTAAAATGAATTAAACTTTAGCATAAAATAAGAGCGTAAGATAATAAACATGATCCATAGAGTATAATCATTGGAATGTGACATAAAAACATGTAATGTAATTAAAAAATAGCTATTGAAACTTCTTTTTTACTTCTTATTTTTTAAAATAAGTCACTTTTAGGTTAGTTAGAACCGAAAAAACAAAGGGAAGAACAAGAAAAGGGAGTCATAAGTGGGGTGGTCTTGGAACCACGCCCATGTCTAGACCTTCCCAATAGAGAAACTGGACAACAACAACCAAAATCACTTTGAGGAAAAGTGAGAACCATAGAAAACGACCGACCAAACCGACCGACCAAATTCCATGGACGCAGTACTCAGAACCAGACCTGTTGAACTGCACCATGGGACTATCAGAGCCATCAAGAACCATGCCATGAAACCAAAATAGCACCCCAATAGAACCAACTTCACTGAAGCCACCAAAAAGATCCAAAACGTCATGAAATCCATCACACCCAACCAAAATGGGGTCGTGCGTGAAGGATGATGAGGAAATGGAAGAGGAAACGAAGGAGAAACATGAACATATAGGCACAACAAAGACAGAAACATAGAACAAACTATAAGGGAAGGAGAAGCCAACTGGCGAGGAGAAACACCACCAATACTGAGCATTCCTGCATCTGCCATCCGCGACTGCATACTGGCCCAATAGTTGAAGACAACCCTACCACATTACAACTCACATGAAACCCAACTGTCTTCACCACAACAAGACCCATGAAAACCAAGAAACCTTCTTAGAGGAGCAGGACGAGCTGGTTCCATGAACTCAGCCTAGATCGAACCACCGGCATCTCTGTATGCGGCAGCGAGTGTTCCGCATCACAGATTCCCACAAAAATCTAGGAGACGATCTTGTGCATTCTAGAGGATGCCGACTCGCCCGCACACAAATCAAAAAAAACCCCAAAAATTTAAAAACTAGAAGAAATGTGGCACCGGCTTGTGAGAAAAAAAAGTATAGGTGAAATTATAACATTATGAACAAACAAAATTATCATGATTTATGTTTCGAAGAAAATGTCTATGTTTTATGTTGTGAAAATAAAAATTTTCTTGAATCATGTTATGAACAAATAAAATATCCATGCTTCATGTTGTGAACAAAAAAAATGTACACTATTTATATCCTGAATAGACAGAATATCCATTCTACATGTTGTGAACAAAAAAAATATCCATTATTCATGTTGTGAATGATCATAATTTCCACACTTAGAATCATTATATCATGTGATATAAATCCTTAATTAGAGAATTATAGGGTGATATTAGACCCCAAAATTCATAATAATAATAATCCACATATATATATATATATATTCCATTAGAAAACAAAAACAATCATATTTCAAACATAACCTAATTAAAATATGGGAAAGAGAAGGGTTTCCTGAAAAACATTCCTAGAACATTCTACAAGACATCTAAATAAAGAAGTTGGATGGTGTTATAACTGTATCCCCAATGCAACATAAGGATCATTAAGGATGTTTACATAGATGAAAATTTTAATTTTAAGATCATTGGATAAATCACATGAAAAATAAGAGGAAATACCAATTTTTTGAAAGTCTTTAGAACACTTTAAAAATGATTTTGTTTAAAATTAAATACATTGAGCTTGATAAAAAAATTATAAAATATACCCATTAAATCCTAGAATAATATTTTTTGAAATTAAATTTTAAAACATAAATATGTTTTTTTCAAAAAAATTCTCCAAGAATACAAATAATAATAATGAAGAATTCATTCTTAAAAATACCAGCCTTTAAAATCCCTTTTAAAATCAAGAATTATTTTTTTTAATCTAACTTTTACTTAAAAAAAAATAAAAAAAATAAATTTTATTTTAAAAATATATCATAATTAAAATAATTTGAAAAAATATTTTAAAACATGGAAGAGAATATTTTTAAATAACAATACTTATAACTGTGAAAGAAATTT
This sequence comes from Viscum album, assembly GCA_963277665.1. Classification (NCBI taxonomy): domain Eukaryota; kingdom Viridiplantae; phylum Streptophyta; class Magnoliopsida; order Santalales; family Viscaceae; genus Viscum; species Viscum album. The sequence continues at coordinate 878,355,157 of OY728145.1, read as the reverse complement.
TAAACAAGTTTTTTAGAAAACCTTTTTAACATACTCATAAAACAAGTTATGGGTCACATTCAAATGTAATTTTTAAAAAGGCAAGTGATTTTGTTTTAAATTTTACTTTTAAAAAGTATCATAAATAACGGATCCTGAAATTTATATAATTTTTTTTAAAAGAAATTTTGACTGGAATATAAAACATATAATCATGGAAGGAAAAATATTTTTAATAATTACCTTTTTTTTGAAAACCCACATCATAAGAAGGGATAAAAAACCGAATTTGTAAAATAAAAAGGTGGAAATTTAAGGTTAACATGGTATAAAACATAATTGGGTTTCCAAATATAAATTAGAACATTGGATGGAAAAGAAAATATGGACAATGAGGGGAAACCATCATTAAAGTGGATACAAATTATTATAAATATATACTTTTTTTGGAATAAACTTTTAATGGTATATGTTTTGAATTAAAAAGTAATTATACTCATAGAATAAGGAAAATTTTCATTAAATAAAATTATGGTTGTGGAAGCAACCATGCTTGGAAGGAAAAAGTTCAAGAAGAAGCATTGTAACTCAATAAAGGGAGTTGAGTTAACAAATACCCTTACAACTTTGGTATATTTTGAATCAAAATCCCAAAAAATATAGAATTTGATATGGATTTATAATTACATTAAATTTAATTAGATTTATTAAATAAAAAATTGTGGGCCAATATATACACCATAAAAGAAAATAAGTGGTGAATATGAATCATTTCTCAATGAATCAATATTGAGATGCTAAAACCCTTACCTTAAATATCGATTAGCTGAGCATTCTATAAACTCATTTATCACAAAAATAAATATTTTAACAACATATTTAATAAACTTATTAATATCTATAACCTTTTATAAACTTCATTGATAATAATTTATTACAAATATATTAGTTAGTTATATTTTATTTTCATCATCATATGTTATTAGCTTCGATTATTAGTTTCATAATGAAGGTGTTTATTCTTGTTTATGGATTAAATGTTAATCATTAAAAGATAATTATAGGTAATATAATATATTCTTTATAATTATTTATCATTTTCTAATTTCATTTTATATTTATTTTAGTTATTATTCTATATGATTAAGTCGGCAATGAGCTAGTTTTGGTAATATTTATAGAAAAGGGGTGGTATCTTATTAACATGTTATATATTAAAATTACCAATAAAAAATAACTAATTATTATTTAGTTATTATTATTAAATACCACCACTATTTACATTTCCTTTATAACCCATGATAATATTTTATAGAATTATTCATGTTGGTGGTTAAACCGACCTAAATAAGAACATGCTATAATTTATGTGTGCGTATGATTAAAAAAGTTATTAATTTGAAAAAATATTATTATTTTATAATAATAATGATATTATTTATATTTTAATGTGGTAAATATGGTTATAATATATTTTTATACATAATAAAATAATAGAGTGAAAAACAAATATGTCCCTTTCCTATGCGTGGTAGTCCGCATGAGTAATAATTTATTTTCCATAGATCAGGAGGAATATTAGGAATTGTTTAAAATTTTATAATATTTATAATGTTATAAATATAATATTAACCCCTTAAATTATATTTTATAACCATCCCTTTAATGTGTTAATGAAAAATCAAGCATGCCATTAATGGAGGTGGTAGTCCTCACGTACGCATAATGACATCTTAATTTTTATAATGGTTTTGGGGGAGGGAATAAAATTGATATTCCATGAGTATTAAAAAATTTAATTATATTAGAAACAATTACTTTTTTACTTCTATTTATATAGTAGGTTTTAGGGGGTATAAGAATAAAATAATTAAGAGATTTTTATTGACAATATTAGCTCTACCTTTAGATTTTCTCCCTTGGGAAACACCTTAAGACTCCTTAGATTGGACTTTTGGAAAGACCAAGGATTATAAAATTTAGGGATAGAGTTTATGATATTCTTGGGTTGAGTTGTTTTTCAATATAAGGCTTTGTAATGGGTGGTTAAATGTGGTTATGTTATCTCCTTTTATATGTGAAGAAAATGACATTTTTGTTAATACCTGTCACTTTTGCAATGATGGAATGCCACTATTCAAGGGTAAATGGATCCAAAAGTATGGAATAATTAATTTTAGGGTTATATATATTTTATCAAGCCTCTAAAATTTATTTTCACACAATATTTAAACATGTATCAAGTATTTTACCACTATTTTTTATATTTTAACATTTTGATTTTTACCTTGGTAACTAGTTTTTATCCAAGTAATTTATGTTTTATTAAAAATATATGGTATTTATTCTTACCAAATTTTACATTATGAACCTAAATTTTATTTCCATATACTCTAATTAAACTTCAAAATAAGAAAAAATAACTTTTAAATTGAAACATTTAATGAATGGTGAATCATTTTTAATACTTTAAAATATTTTTTTGTTGAAAACCCACATCATAAAAATGGATACAAATATTCATTTTTAAAAGAGGAAAAATGAAACATAAAATTTCACATGATATAAAACATAATTCAGTTTCCAAATATAAAGAAAGATATTGGTTGGAAAGGAGAATATGGGAAAGGAGGTGAAACCATCATTAAAGAGGATGGGTATTATTCTCAATAATGATATACTTTTTGAGGAATAAATTCATCAAGGTAAAATATTTGAATTAAAAATTAATTCTACTTATATATGAATAAAAATTACCATGAAATAAAATATTTAGGAGTAATTAACCATGATTGTAAGAAAGAGTTCTAGAAAAAGAATTATAACTCAATAAAGGGAGTTGTTTTAACAAAGACCCTTACAACTTTGGTATCATTTGGATAAAAAGACCATAAAAGATAAAATATGGCATAAAATTATAATTTGATTAAATTAAATATTAGTCATAAAAAAATAAATACATGTCCAATATATATACCACCAAAGGAAATAAGTGGTGGATATAATTATATATCAATGAAGTAAAAATTATGATGCAAAACCCTTACTTTAAATCTTGCTTAGACAAATATCCTCTAACCTAATATATAAAAAAATAACTATCTTAATAACATATTTCATAACATTATTAATACCAATAAAATTTTATAAAATTTACTTCTAATCATTTATTATAAATATTTTAGTTAGTTATATTTTATTTTCAACAAAAGATGTTATTAGCCTAGTTTACTTATTCCTTAATAGTGATACTGATTCATGTTTATAGATTAAATGTTCATCTTTAAGATATAATTATATGTACTTGAATGTATTTTTTTATAATGATTTATCTTGTTCTAATTTCATTTCAAAATTATTTTAGTTACGTTTCATGATAATGAAGTCGACGACGAGCTTGTTTTGGTAATTTTTATGTACAAGGTATGATATCTTAATAAAAAGTTATATATTACTAATACCACTCCAAAACAAAAACAAAATGATTTTTTACTTATTATTTTACAATATAACCATTATTTACATTTTCTTACTTACCCATGATATAAATTTATTTCATTTCTTATTTAGTTGGTTAAACCAACCAAACAAGAAAAAACTATAATATATATGTGAGTATGGATTACAAAATAATTACTTTGGAATAATATCATTATTCTAAATTAATAGTTATATTATTTTTATTCTTTAAATGTGGCTAATCTGGTTATAAGAGAGTTTTTTACATAATAAAATAATATAAATACGTTAACTTTGTGGATGTGGTAGTCAATATGTATACACGATCAATATGTTCTCTTTCCATTGATGGAGAGGAATATATGGAATGGTTTAAAATTTCATAGTCTTAATAATGTTATAAATATAATATTAATCCTTTAACAAGTATTTTAAAACCATCTGTTTAAGAATGTTATGAAAAATCAAGCATGTCATTCATAGAGGCAGTAGTCCGTACGTATTCATGTCAATATCTTCATTTATGAATGATTTTAGAGGAAAGTATAAAATGGATATTCAATTAGTATATTAAAATTTAAGTATATTATTAACAATTATATTATTATAATTAAATTTATATAGTTGTTTTTTGGGGTATAAGATGAAAAAAATTACTAGAGCTCAGTTAATAAAATTACCTCTCTATTGGGATGTTCTCCCTTGGGTAACACCGTAATGCAAGGGAGATTGGTATTTTTGAAAGAATAAGGATTATAGGACGTGGGAAGTGAGTTTAGGAGATAATATTTTATATTTATAGTCAATTTAAGTCTTTATATTTTGTGTTTAAATGTGGTGGAAGTGATAAACTTTTATAAGTGAAGAAAATGAAAATTTTATTAATATGAAATACTTTTTCATTATTAGCATGACACTATTCAAGGTTAAACTAATATAAAAATAGTAAATAGTGAATTTTTGGGTTTATATAAGGTTGATAAAGCCTGTAACATTCATTTAAACACATTTTTTAAACATGTTTCACGATTTTTATCACTAGATCATCATATTTTATAATTATTGTTTTTACCTTGGTAACTAGTTTTACCCAAATAATTTATATTTTATTAAAAATATAAGGTAACCATTATTAAAAAATTTGAATTTTATGAACCTAAATTTAATATTATTATAATTTAATTGAATTTAAAATTAATAAAAAATTAAATTTTAAAATAAAAAATTTAATATATAGATAAACTATTTTGTAGAAAAATGATGTTTTTACCATTAAGTGCTCTTTATATTATACAAAATTAATTACCAATTAAATTAGTGATAATATATTTTTATAAATTTTTAAAAATTATATAAAATTCATCTTATAAAATATATCAATTTCATTTATCAGTAAAAAATTACACAACATTAATGAAACAATTCTTTGAAAACAACCCTTTCACGATTATCATGGTCATTAAATTTAATATTAGTATTCATAATTTAATGCATAAAAATGAAATTGAACTTATTAAATAATATGAATATATTGATCCAAAATATTAAATCCATTTTATTATATTTAATTTCTATAAGTTATGAAAACTAATTTTTGATATAAGTAAATAAAAACAGTTTTTAGAGTAAAATATTACTTAGGTTATCAAAATGTTAAACATTAGTTTTATAAATTACACATTGTATTTTTAACAAAATCATTTCAAAAATTAAAAATATTTATTTTATAATACAAATGTTTAATTTTTTGATGTAATTATTACTTAATGATTAAGTTATAAACATACAGTAGTAAAATAACATTTTTTACTATTCAAATAGAAGTCAACAATTTTAGAATTATCCAAAAAAATTCACCCTAAGATAATTGTGATATGATGAATTAAAAAATGAAGTAAATTTTAAAAATTTAAAATTTAAAAATTTAAAATTTATCTTTTAAATGGCAATGAAATATATAAAGAAAAAACCACTTTGGAAAATTTCCTTTGAAAATTGAAAGTGTTCATTATCCAGTTTTTATGCATTTATAATTGATTAAAATGTTTTTATTTACTTTAGGTTTTATTATTCATAATTTTTCTTAATAATATTAATATAACATTTTAGAGATAATTTTATTTTATTTTTTGTGTGTAAAACAATCACTTTAACACATATTATTTATTTAATGAAAATATATAGTGTAAAATCTTGGGGTGTTAGAGTGATGGGTCTGGTTATTGGGTTGGGTGTGGTGCTTGAGGGGCATGATTATCAGAAATAGCTAGGGTGAAATACCTTTAATGGGTGTTTTTGAGGAACATGGTGGTTCTTGGGCAAGAAAACCATTCTTTATCACGTAATACATGGGTATTTTTGTTTTATGGGTTCATATGTTTCCACTGTGGGAAACAATGAGAAAAATTCTTGAGGATAGTCATGGTGGTGGCCTTTTCGGATGGCCTGGATTATGGGGTATTAGGATATTATTATGTGAAATGGTAATAGGGGGTATGGTATTGGGTGTTTTTATAGGAATGTTAGGGCTTCTTCAGGGATTCTGGGAGGTGAACCACAATGTAGCACATGTCGTGGTTCATGCCCCTTTCCCATACAACACAATTTAAAATTTTTGGAAAATCCAATTTTACCCTCATTTTTTAATATGAATCTTCATATATCCTTCTCCCTTATATGTGGCCAAGTAAGGGGATCCCTCCCATATCTCTTGTCTTTCATTAATGGACCAAAGGCCTTGATTTTTTATTTATTACTGAATAATACCCTTTTTAACTAGGTTGAGAGGGAACCCTTAAATTACTCATAGTCCTAGTGGTATAAGGACCAGTACATGATCTGAAGGATCATAAGAAAAATTCCCAACACATGAACCAAAGGTCCTACCAAACTACACTTGAACTACCCCTCCCTAGCATCTGCATCATTGAAGGTTCCTAGTTCCCCACCTCACACTGCTGATCTACTAGAATTTCCCCATGCATAGCTCCACAGTGCTTGGTACCGATGGTGATTATCATACACCCTCATTATTACAATTCGGTTAGTTCTGCTATGGTGGCTACTACCTACTCTAAATCCTCTTCTAGGAACTTCATTGTGTGGTCATCCTGGATTGCTCCATATTCTTTGGTAATGGTTATCCCATGTATTTCTTAGAATAAATTGAGATACCTTAGAGACATTGGGCTAGTACATCGATCATGTGGTGAGTTTTTTCACCATTGAGATGTGAGAACTTGGGTAGGTATTCCTTGGGTAATATTTGGATGAATTTGGTGTGTTAGGACCAACCTAGTAATTACTTGGGAAAGATATAGAAATTATTCCGTCTCTCCATAGTGGTGCTACCGTGGCTTTAATTATAAGGCCAATGAGACCTTAACTAAATATTGATGATGTCAAGGGAATATATGGATTATTAATGATAGTTTTGTACCTGATTGATGGAAATTCGATTGAGGAACCAAAGAAGTGTGTCTTAGAAAATATATGATATATAAAACCTTGGTAGGTACCCTAGTAAAATGTTGACCCTTGAGAGGGTTCATTTAATTAATGTGAATAAATGATTTTGTGTGTCACATTAGAACCCAAATAAAATTTTTATCCTAATATAAATATATTGATAGGGATGGTAATTTAGTTGAGAGTTTGACCTTAATTATATTAGAAGAGTTAGTAAAATGGGTCAATCCTTATAAGATTTATATTATGAGATGATTTGGGTTAGATGCACTACCGACCAAGATTTATTAAGATAAATGGGATGACTCGAATGTTCTCCTGGGTCCAGAATTCATTCTTGTTACTAATGGGACTATTTAGGTGGGACTTAATACCCACCAAAATATATTGAGATATATGGGATGCCTTGGATATTATCCTTGTATTTGGAAGTCATTCCTTCTACTAATGGGATTATTCTGATGGGATGCACTACCCATTGATATGTATTGAGATACATATGATTCCTTGGATGTTTTACTTGGATCTAACCTTGATTCTTAATATATGGGACTGATATAATTGAAACACTTACCTCGATGTGATATATGATATATATGGGAGGGACACACTACTCCCCAATGATACATATACATGAGATGCTCTAAGAGGGATGCAATGCTTCCAAGTGATTAGTATACCATGATATATTCTAGGAGGGATTATATCACCCCCTCGATATGTGTATGTGAGATAATTTTGGAGGGATGTATTGCCTCTTGAGTGATCAGTATAATATGTAATTCCTTGTAAGTTCTCTAAGAATCCATCCATTATTCCTAATTCAATTGGATTTATTAGGAATTAATAATAGGAATCAGTCAAGAGTATGATATTTTTTGGTATATTTGTGTGAAATTCTCATAGAAACTCCAACACTTGATGAAAAAGGTTTAGGACTATACCATGTGTCATTTTGGAAACCAAGGATCGATAGTGTTTATTTATTTATTCTTTTGATCCAAATTTATTACTATGGTAAACAATATAATATACGTACACCTTGTATTTATTAATTATGTATGTGACCATGTTGGTGGTTCCCTACTGAGTTATACTCACACCCTTCTTGGGGGCCACAACACTTGGGTACCTAAGAAGACATCACTGTTCATAAGTTCTTGTTAGACTTAAGCTTAATGTGGCATGAGCGAACATGATAAATCAGACAGAATCATAGATTGAAATTTAGGTATGGATCAACATTGGTAGTGGAGACTCAATTACTTATTTTTTATTTAATTTATTATTTTTGAACATCCTAGTGTGTTATCAGTCATTATATATTGGCATGACCATGAGTTTTTATGTCCACTTGCTTTTGTATATCATTTTATATAACATTGATATGTTTTATTTATTATGTGTAGTTTGATAATTTATGATAAATTTTTTTCAATTATTTGTTCTATTATTGTATACTATGATATGGTAGTATAGTCACCCCATGATAATTTTCTAGACCCTCATTGCTAACTGATATCCTATGGCATATGGGGATGTGTGTATGAGGTTAATTAGAAACTTGATCCTATTATTATAGAGTGAACTAGGGTGGGGTTGTTACAAAGTGGTATCCAAGATTTTATGTGACTCATATCATATAGTGTATCATAGTTTTGTTTTTTGTACTATTTGGGGAGATGGTAGGTATGTGATATATTAATGTGTTGGAGAATTAATTATACAATATATTAGTGTACAAAAATCATATTTTCTAATGGGAAGTCAAGGTTACCATAGATCTTGGATTTTTATTTTTAAGGTTCTATGATTTCACCTAACTTGACACACCTGGATTTTTGGATTATGTTTTTTTATTTTTGTCTCTTGGATCAATGTAAATATGTCAATTTTCTTGAATTATATTTGTAATATTGGATTCACATGACATATATATTCTTATGTGTGATTGATATCATTTATTTTTAGGGTTTAGTTGTTTAAAGTTTCAATAATAACCTATACTGTGTTTTCTCGTATAACTTACTGGTGGAATTATACTCTACACTATATATTTATTATGATTATAGGTTATGTGGATAAATGGTGATATTATACTTAATGACTATACAGTTCTTCATGTTAGAGATGTATATTTACCCTAATAGGATAGTACAAACATTTCATTCCTTAGTGATAGACCCCTTATAAGTGATTATGGTACTTGTTCCAAAAGGAAAATAGGGTTGGTTATTTTATGTTCCAAAAAAACTTATATGTTATTTTACCATATAGACTCTTGGTGGAATTATACTCAACTAAACCACAAGTTTATAGTATACTCGACATATATCGTTGTAGAAAAAATACTATTATACATATATGCTGATGAATGGGAATGTGATCCTCAAGGGGGTGGATCTCAAATGCAGAGGCCTAAGGAGGATTCTCTTGAAATCATGATTCTAAAGGGTGTATTTTCAAATATATATTTCTAATGAGAATCAGTTATCTAACAGGTTGATTACTTAACATTTAATGCTAGATATGTATATGATATTCTAGAACATTAGAGTGGGTGTTGTGGCTAGTGAGTTGATATTTAACTTTTGGAATTGGAACAAATAGGTGTTTCCAATGATTTTTGACCTATAATAGATGTGATTTATGGGATTAGTTGAAGAACCTAGTTATTTTTAAATATATATTGGGGTATTTGTGATATGGGTATTATTGTTTAGATGATAAAAAATGAATTAAGGCAACCTAAGTGAGGGATTAACCTGGGTTTATGAGTTCCTTAGAGATGGGAAACATTTTCAAATTATTTATCTTATGAAGTTAATGAAAATAAGGTGCTAATGGGTATGTGTTATAGGCATATATATTCCTTGTACTTACATTATAATGATAAATTTAAGTGATCGTGCAATAGTATCAAAGTTTGGTTTTGAAGGGAAGGATCTAAAGGATGTTTAGCCCTGGTGAATTTGGATATGGTTTCCAATATGATGGTGTATCATGATCCTAGATTCTTAGATATAATATATTGAGGGAAAGGGTAGATTCTTATTTATTTGGAGATGAAATCGATTGTTGGGTGTTCTTATGGTAAACGATGGAATAGGTGAAATTCTTAGTTTTGAAGGGGAGCATCAAGGGTACTCTTTTTAGATGAGACTATCATGCCTTAAGAGTATGGCCAGTGGATTAAGCATGTGATAGTAGATTTCATATGATGTGGACTATGGTATCATGAGTTGGTATCTATAATTGGGATGTATTGGAGTGTAAACCCATTGGGTTATATGTAAATTAGGTAGAATGTTCTGGTTACACGTGGCACCATTGGTATGTGAATTAGTGGGAAATTGTGTATTAGCTGAGTGACATCAGCATTGATTAAAGGCTTGTGGGAATGATTTTAGGAGTGTTTTTATGAGATGGATAATTTACCTCTGTGGTATGTTGTGATGATAGAGATGGATTGGGGTTCCTTTATTTGATTTGATTTGAGTGCATGTCTTGAAAAGTATTTCCGAGGTGGTATGAGGATGGAATATGTGACGATTGTGGTCATGTATTGTTAAGGTAATTCATATGGTGGGGATTAATCCATTGAACATTGAAGGGTGTGAGCCTTATTGTGAATATAGTTTCCACTATTAATGAAAATGATGTTCCTGGTGATTTGGTAATGTATAGATATTGGTGTTTCATATTGGTTCCTAGTTATAAATAGGGTGATCACATCTATCCATTATTCACTGTGATGGATGGGGTGTGGGTTGTGGACAGTGTGATGCGACTGGGTATTGGTTTTTTGGAGGTGACATTTGGATGTTGGGGAGAATATTAATCTTATTTATATGGTTCTATATAAAATACAACCTATGGGTCTTGGATATTGTATTGGATTATTTCTATGCATTATCACTAGGATCATGAAGAATTTTAGTATGATACAAACACAATTTTGATTAGATGTGTGATAGTGTTCATGTTGTGAACATGGTGGTGGATTATGTTTGTTGAGGAACAAAATATGTAATTATATAGGGGGATTGGATTATAATTTGGTATGAATGGTCGGATGATATTGGGATACCTTATAGGATTAAGGAATCATGACTGGATGATGATATAATAGCACATCGGTTGGTAAAACCAAGTGTTTTTGAGAATAGTCAGCCAAAGGAGGATAGAACAATGTTTTTAAGTGTAATTTTGGGTGTTGATATAGAAACCACATTGAATGGGTAATTGTAATGTTAGAAATTTTATTTAGTATGCGATTTTGATGGTGAGGATCACCATGGATCTGAATCAGACCTCATGAGAAAAGACCTGTAATGCGAAGAACCATGTTCCTAGGAATGGATTGGCTGATTACACTTTGATGACTTGGGATAGATTCATTTCATATAGAATTGTTTTATCTTTTATGATGATACAAATTGAGTGGACTGTGTTTTGATGAATAAGCCACCTTGAGTTTGGATCTATGTAGTAGTATATCATTTGAAATTCTAGGGTATAACACAATGAATTGAGAATGAATTGATGACTAGTATAGATTGAGGTAAATGGTTGAAATATCATAAAGTCCTATTAAGGATGATAATATCCATGGTTGTGAGGTTTTAAAACCATGATTCCTTTTCTAGTTTGAAAATTCATGATGGAATTTTAATTTTTGGTTTTTCTGAGGGGTTCAGTTTGAGAACTGGAATTTAGATTGATATTTTGAGAGTCTAAACGTCTTGAGGATTTGTTATTAGATGTGGTTAGATTCATATAGACTGTTTTAAGTGATTTAGTGGGTTTAGATATATTACAGGTGGACCTGTAGTGAAATTTAACTATAGATTCACCACTATAGGAATGGCCATGCCATGGTGGACGTTGTGGTGGACAGTGAAATACCAATGAAAAAGATATGGTTTCTAATCTAAGAATAGAACCTAAGGGGAGAGACTTCCAGAAATAGACAGAGTGAAAGTCCTTATCTGGGTGTTTTTCTTGACCATGGTGGCACATATGTATGGATATAACACCATAGTGCTTGATAATTGGGAATTTTGGTGGCTTTTTTGGTTGAGGGATTTGTGTTCTTCCACTGTGGGAAATAATAAGAAAAACACATGAGGATGGGAATGCTGAAGACTATTTTAATCACCCTAGAGTGTAAGGATTGGATGATTCCTTTTAAAAATGATGATAGGGGTGAGTGATTGGCCATTTTCCAAGTATATTGGGTATCGTTAGGGGCTACTAGGAAATGAAACATGTCTTATCACAATTCATGGTGTATACTATTTTTATACCCATCATGGTATTAAATTTTATAAAAAAAATAAAATTTTCGTATAATAATCTCATTATTCTCAACTCCCTCACATTATACCAATTAAGGGAATCTATCCCCCACACATCTTTATTGATCTTCCATGGAAATGGGTTGGTTTTATGATTCAATTTAGATGGTGATTCACGGTGCGCCTCTCCTATTTTATTCCATATTATTGTTCTCTTATCTCTTCCTTTAATTTTGGGAAAACCAGTTGGGGTTACATAGTGATTACACTAGAGTATGTTGTAATCATCCTGATATTATGGGGCCTTTTCATATGATGGATAAAGGGTGTCCTAATGTGATGATCTCATGTTGTTTCATGTTTTTACATTAAATGTACACCACCATGTGATTTTATTTAGGGGTTTCGCTTAAATTAAGAAACATTTCTTATTAATTGGTTCTATTTGTTAGGATTTTTTTGGGATGGTGTTGGGAGTATGTCATGGACCTTACATGTGTAGTTAGTCATGGTTCTTGTGTAATTTGTTTTCTTAGTGAGTTTTTTGGAGACTATTCTAAATCTATTTAATTATGAAATTAATTGAAAACTTTTAATTAACTATATATTGATTTTAATTAATTAATTTGTAAGATATTTCTTGAATTAGTGTCTCATATGGTCATAATATGGCTATTGGAATTGGAAAAACTTTAGTGAGGATAAAAAAGATACATTAAAGGGAATAAATCCATGATGAACATAAATAGTCCCTTGAGAATGCCCCTAGGAATTTTAATTTGTTTATATATATGGAATGCTATATGTGTGGTCTCTCTAGTATAAGTGATCAGCCATTTTAATTAATTTTTTTATTCAAATGAAATATCTTTACAAAATAATGTTTCAAGGCCATAATTGACCCTTTTTCACTGGATTCATGCCTCAACCACTGATGGATGAGGCCTTGATAATAAATTTATTCCTTGAGATAGATGATAACCTATGGGATATAAATTAAATGAAGCGAGTGTAACATAGTGGACCTAATGTAGGAGACTTAGAAACATCCTTGTATATGGTAGCATTAGTTTGGTGATAGTTGGACAATGTAGGTCTTGAAGGAAATTGAGATGCCTTAGAGTCATTGGGATAATACGGTGAGCATGGGGTGAGTTTTTCTTTCTCCTTGAGATGTTATAACATAGGTAGATGTGCTTTGGGAAAGATTTAGATGGGTTGAGTGTGTGAGGATTGAATTTTTGATGAATTGGGTTATGATACAAGCTTTATGAAATCTTCAAAGTCTAGAGATAGTGTGTCTTTGGTAAGGTTGCCAATGAGTACTTGATGATTTCTTTATGGAATAGAGGGTCACTATTCCTTATGAATGATGAGTTTGGGCCCGAGTGATAGAAATGAGATAAAGGAACCTGATATGGGTGTCTTAGATAAGATGTGATCAAGGGAACCTCAGTAGGTTCCCTAATGAGATGTTGACCCTTATGGGGGTGTGTGTGGGTAACTGTAATAGATGATTATGGGTGTCACATTAGAAAATGAATTTATACTATGATCTTGATGTGAATATAGTAACAAGGATATGCCATTCACTTATTATGACAACCTAAATTATGTGAGATAGGTTTGGACAATGTTCCAAAAACATATGACATTCATATTATGAGATGATTCAACTAGGACACACAACCCAATGAGATGAATTGAGATACATGTATATATTGGATGTTCTCCATGGATCTAGCCTCCATGTTTTCTATTGATGGGTCAATTCAAGTGGGATGCACTTCCCATTAAGATATATTGAGATACATGGGATTCCTAGGATTTTATCCTTGGATCAATCCTTTTTTGCATACTATTGATGGGGTGATTTAGGTAGGATGTAATACCCATTGAGATGTATTGAAATACATGGGATTCCTTGGATGTTTTCCATGGATTCATCCTTCATGCTTGATATATGGGATAGATGGGAGGGACATATCTCTCCCAAGATGTGATTTTTGATATGGATGGGATGGATGAAATTCCCCCAATGATATGTATATATGAGATGATTTGGGAGGAACACAATTCACCTAAGTGATTAATATACTATGGTATATTGTGATATAGACAGACTACTCCTAATCTCTTATGTGAGATGATCCAGGTGGGATGCACTGCCCCCAAGTGATCACTATACTATTTCATATTTATGAATTTCTCTTAGGATCCATTTTTTGAGCTTGATACTGCTATATTTCCAAGGACTTGACTTATGTAATTTTCCATGGGCTAGATATTGGTTGGTGTGGATGTATGACATGCATAGAGAAACTCTGACACTGGAAATATCAAGTTTGGGATGATCTTGGATTTCAAATTATAATGTAAGGATCCATTTTATTTATTTATATATGATTCCGCAACATATTTATTATTTCACTGAGAATATAACATGTTTACACCCTAAATTTATTTGTTATGTGGGATACCACATTGATGGTTCACTGCTAAGTTATATTGGTAACCTGATCAGGAAACCATGATACTTGAGTACTCGAGTAGACACCCCTATTTATAGGTTCAGGTTGGGAAGAGGCCCAGTGTTTCATAAGAAAGTGAGTAAACCTAGATGGACTCATAGACCAGGGTTGAGGAATGGATTAATGTTGTAATTATATCATCAACACCTTCTTATTTTTTTTAGTATTTTGTGATCAACTTAGTGTGTGATTAGTCATTATAGTTAGGCATAATTGTGAGTATTTATTATTTCTTTCCTCCATAACACATTTAATATAATATTGATATTTTTTATTGATTATTCATACTCTGATTATCTATAATGGGGTTTTGAGTAATTTTTTCTATTAGTGAACACTCTTGGGGTATAGTCTCCCCATAGTATCACCCTAGGCCAAAAATTCTAGTCAGAAGCATCTAGAATATGAGGAGGTGTGCATGAGGTCATGTAGTGACCTGATCCGGTTACTATATAGTGAATCAGAGAAGGGATTCCACATAAATAAATATAGGTTAAAATTCCATGGCCAACTAGGTCCTCAACAACACATTAGAACCCACTCTTATCCTTTAAATACTCCATAATCTATTCAAGATATTGGTCCTTTTCCCTTACCTTAAATAGTAAAATAAGGGTTTTATTTCTATCTAGGTGCACATGGAGAGTGTCTATAAAAAACATATTTGGCCACCAATATAAACTATTGACCTCACCTGTTTTGATAATCCCAATTATGCTTTCACATACTTTGATAATCCCAAATAATGTTTGTCTATATATTAATTCTTTCAATCTATGAAATTCTATTATCAAGATGATAATAATATTAAAATAATCTTTGAAATATGTTAATCAATGTTTATCTATGTTTATATGAATTTTGAAATAATTCTAACTCAAACAGATATGATTTTCATAAAGCAGATAAGTGTTAAGTCACTGATATGCTTATAGCTACTGATACAGATCTACCGGTACTTATTCTACCGATAGAAATAGTCATCGATAAGCAAAGGTCACCGATACGCAGAGCTACCGGTATGTATAAGTCCACCGGTAAGCACATACCACCGATAGATCAAGTCCACCGATACAGACAACTACTGATATAAGCTGAGCTACCGATAGAAAAAGTCTGCTGGTATGCATAAGTCTTGTGGTATACACTTAATCACTGGTACAAAATGAATCTACCAATATGCACAAGCTACCGATACAAAGTTTACCGATACAGACAGTCACAAATACAAAACGAGCCACTGATACAAATGAGCCATCGATACAAGCGAGCTACCGATAGACCAAGAGATGCCGATAGAAGGAGTCACCAGCACATAGAGCTACTGATACATAGAATAACAGCTACCGATACAAAATGCTACTGGTATAAAGACAAAGAGATACCGATAGGAGCTCAATGCTATACAAAGTCCACCGTTACATATCTACCAATAGAAAGCTACTGATGAAAGACTTACCAGTCACTAATTCCTAAAATCTACTTTTGTCAACATTATTTATTTATTAAGAAACAGTCATATTTGATGATTTTAATGCAATTAATGTTATTTAATGATAGTTGTTGGAATGTTAGGGAACCATACCTTGTACCTGTAAAAAGTTAACCATTCCCATTGTCCGAGCTGATAGCTATATAAGGAAGGACCAATGCCCGACATAAAAAAGGTGCACAAAAAGGGAAATAGAATGCTGTAAAGTGGTGTATATAAAAGACTACATCCATACTAGAAGAAAACTGGACATACACAAATCAATCCATACAAGAAGGGAACACAAACCGAACTTCTTTCAATGAGTGAAGAACTACAACGACCTTCTAATACACTCAAGATGAACAAGCTGAAACTGAAAACCAAGGAAGAAAACAACACTCTGTTTTTCAGACAAAAACCAGAGAAGGACTCAGAAGCATTTATGTCAAATCAAAAGGAGTCCAGAGCTGCACTTAAAATCACTAGAGAATTCTAAACTCATATCTACTCTCTTAGTGATTATTCTATTTACATTTAGAGTAGTGTGTGTACTCTGTATATTTTATACACACACTTTATCCTTTTCTAAAATGGAGGATCTATAAATCCTCACAGAAACCTTACATAACTCTTTTGTATCCCACTGTGGATAGTGGTAGTGGTCATGTAAGACCTGGACAGCCAGTGTGCTGTTGTTTCATTTTCCCACGTAGAACTGTGGTAGAGGTCTTAGTACCTGGACAGTCTTTGCACTGTTGTTTACCCCAATCCAGGGTGTGGATCAAATTTATATAAATTTTTTGAGAGGACTAAGTCTAGGCTTGAGACTGAACCTCTTGGTTATATCTGCTGTGCATCTTAGATTAAGTCTAAATTATATTACATACTTTATTTTATTCTACTAATTACTTTGAAATTCAATTTGTTTTAAAGTTACATTGATAGTTAATCTAGCAAGTGTTTGTAACTATTGTAAATCAGTAGGTTAGTTTCAAAAGCAAATTTAATCTTCTGATTAAATTAACTGAGACCTAATAAATATTTTGATAACCTAATGGAACCATTATAGTTTTAAAAATTCACTACATTTTAACTTGGTTTTTAAATTGGGGGGATTTTAATAGAAATATTTTTAACAGAAATTTTAATTAGAACCCAATTCACCCCCCTCTTGAGTATCCACTCCGACTGACATTTGGTATCATAGGTTGTTTATTATTAAAGATTTTCGAAACACTCTATTTTCTAACTGTGATTTTAGTTGTATCTCAAAGATATTAAATTTCTATTAGTTCTAAATTTTATCTCTTCAAATACATTTGATAAAATCAAATTATGGATAATAGACTTGAAGGTGCTACTACCAACATGCCACCTTTCTTTAATGGTACAGATTATGCCCATTGGAAGCTTAAAAAGAAAATTCATTTAGAGAGTATGAGATTTGATATCTGAAATGCTATAAAAACTCAATATAAGATTCCAGAATCTAAACAAACTACTTGGGATGAACCTACTAAAACAACTTATAATAATAACAGTAAAGAAATGAATGATTTATATTGTGCTTTAGGTGATGAGGAATTTAACAGAATATCTTCTTGTAAAAATGATTATGAAATTTGGGACACTTTGGCTATTTCCCATGATGGAACAACCAATATTAAGGAAATGAGATTGAACACATACACTATTAAATATGATAATTTTAAAATGAGGCCTGATGATCCCATCTATGATATGTATCACAGGTTCAATGATATTTTAAACACTATGAGCTCTCTTGTTAAAGTTGTTCCTGCAAAAGAACAGATCATGAGGATATTAAGATGTCTTCTAGAAAGATGGAGAGGCACATCTGTTTCCATTAGAGAATCATGCAACATCAGAAAACTGCCGGTTAAATAATTAATTGGTAAGCTAATAATGTATGAGGAAGAGATGAAGGTCAACAAAGAAGAGGATGATGAACCAAGGAAGAATTCAGTATCCTTCAAGACATCTTCTTCAAAGATTAAAGACAAAGGAAAAATTCAAAGTGAAAGTTATAGTTCAAGTAGTAATGAGAGTGCATCTGAAAATGATGTTGAGATGGCTTAGATAGCCAGAAGATTCAAGAAGTTCTACAGGAAGAAGAAATTCTTCATAAAATCAAATTACAAAGGAAAATATGATAACAAAGGTCATTGGAAAAAGGACTAGAAGAAGCCTGATAAAAGTGATGAAATTGTCTGCTATGAATGCAAAAGGAAAGGACATGTAAAAGTAGACTTTCCAAAATTGATGTTCGAAAAGAAATATGACTACAAGGACAAAAAGTATAAGAAATCTATGAAAGCAACTTGGAGTGCTTCAGAGGATAGTTCAACTGATTCTGATTCTACTCAGGATAAAAAATCTCAAAAAGCTAATATGTGTTTAATGACAAACAAATCTGAGGTAACATTGGATACTCCTTCTTTAAATTCATATTATTCTGGAGTTGATTCTGATTTTGAATCAGAAAATATGAATAGTGAAGAATTATTTTAATATTGTAATATTCTAGAAGAAACCTGTAATGAATTGAAGGAAAAGTATAGAACCTTAAAGAAATAGCATGCTCTAACTAGTTCTATTAAATCTTCCCTTGATATAGAAAAGGAAAATAATGTTCAATTACTGAAGGAAAATACTGAAATGAAAATGACTAATGGGAAACTAAGGAAGGACATAGAAAAGTTAACAAATGGAAAAGATACTCTTACATAATTGTTAGGAAAACAAGTGACACCAAAATATACCACTGGTATAGGCTATCAGTCTGGAAAGAGATAGATTACTAAAACTATATTTATTCCAAAATCTAGACAGAATTATGCTAGTTCTAGTTCTATAAATCCATATGCTTCAAATAGTTACTCATATTTTTATATATAAAATAAATTTTATTTTTTAAAAACTATTTATTCTGTAGATTATATTAGACCAATGAGACAAATCTGGGTATCTAAGGCTTTTCTTGCTAACTTATCTGGACCCAAGAAAATCTGGGTACCAAAATAATTTTTTGTTTAAATCTGCTTTGTAGGAGACATGCTTGAAGAGTTATCATAAGAAGGTATGGTACTTGGACTGTGGATGTTCAAGACACATTCTTGGAGACTACTAATTCTTTAAAAACTTAATCAAAGATGATGGAGGCCATGTCACCTTTGGTGATAACTCTAAAGGAAAGATCATCGGCTTATTCTAGAGTGGTAACACTGATTCAGTTTTAATTTCCAATGTTTTATTTGTTGATGAACTTAAATATAATATATTGAGTATTTCTCAGTTATGTGATGATGGTTTCAATGTTAAATTTTAAAATTATTCTTGTAATGTTTTCAACTCTAAAAATGTTTTAGTATTTTCTGCTTTGAGAAATGAAAATGTTTATCCTGTTGATTTGAATTCTTTAGCTAAACAAAACATTACTTGATTAAATTCTTTTCATAAAGAGTCTTGGATATGGCACAAAAGATTAAGACACTACAATGTTTATTCACTTAGAGAACAGACTAGAAAAAACTTAGTTAGAGACCTACCCAAACTTAAATTCCCAACAGACAAAGTTTGTATTCCCTGTCAAAAGGGAAAGCAACATAAAGTTTCTTTTAAATCAAATAAAGAAGTTTCATCTTCTCAACCTCTCAAGTTGGTTCACATGGACTTGTTTGGACCTTCTGGATATTCTAGTTTAAATGGTTAGCATTATGTCAATGTCTTAGTAGATGAATTTTCTAGATATACTTGGGTATACTTCTTAGCTCACAAAAGTGAAGCTTGTTCTTACTTTATTAAATACTCCAAGTCTATAGAAAACCTTAGTGGACTTAAGATTAAGACCCTGAGAAGTTACCATGGTCATGAGTTTTAAAATAATGAGTTTGAATCTTATTGCTCACACAATGGCTATAGTCACAATTTCTCTACCCCTAGAACACCTCAGCAGAATGGTGTAGTAGAAAGAAGAAATAGAACCCTTCAAGAAATTCCAGAAACTATGCTTAATGAGTATGACCTTCCTGTTTAATTTTGGGATGAAGCTATAAATACATCTTGTTATATTATCAATAGAGTATTGATTAGACCCGTTCTCAAGAAGACCCCTTATGAGTTGTAGAATAATAGGAAACCTAAGGTTAATTACTTTAGAGTTTTTGGTTTCAAAGACTTTATTCTCAATACAAAGGATAATCTTGACAAGTTTGCATCCAGAAGTGATGAAGGAATTTTTATTGGTTATTCTTTATCTAGAAAAGCCTATAGAGTTTTCAATAAAATAAGCAAATGTGTGGAAGAATCTGTTCATATCAAGTTTGATGAAACTGATCCACATGAACCTAAGTCCTCTCTTGAAAATCTTGAAGAAGATATGTAAGTTCTGGACCTTAATGATGAAACCAAAGAACCTGCTGTAATGACAACTAGTTCTGGAAACATTTCAGAATCTTCTCCTAGTGAACCCGAACTTAGAGAAGAACCTGAAATTTCTAGTCCTATCTTTACTAGATAAAATAGGATTCTAAAGAATCATCCTTTGGATGTTGTTGTTAGTAATCTTGATTGAGGGACATAGACTAGAGCTTCTCTAAGAAGTCAGGTTGAATATCAAGCCTTTCTTTCACATTTAGAACCTAAAAATATCAATGATGCAATCAATGATGAATTTTGGGTAATGGATTTTCAAGAAGAACTAAATCAATTTGAAAGAAACAAATTCTAGGAATTGGTTGAAAAACCTAAGGACACTTTTCCCATATGCACTAAATGGGTTTTTAGAAACAAAGTTGATAAATCAGGAAATATAGTTAGAAATAAAGATAGGTTAGTTGCACAAGGGTATAGTCAAGGGGAAGGAATATACTATGAGGAAATATTTCCCCCTATATCTAGATTAGAAGCTATTAGGATTCTACTTGCCTATGCTGCTCATCTGAATTTCAAGTTATATCAAATGGATGTTAACAGTGATTTTCTAAATGGTTTTATAATTGAAGATGTTGTTGTTGAACAACCACTTGGATTTACTAATCCTAATTTTCCAAATCAAATTTTCAAACTATCTAAAGCTTTATATGGTTTAAATCAAGCTCGACGATCTTGGTATGATAGAATTAGCAATTTTTTATTTCAAAAGGTTTTACTAAAGGGATTGCTGATCCAAATCTTTTTATTAAAAGAATTTATAAAGCTGTTTTGATAGTAAAAATCTATGTTGATGATATTATGTTTGGATCTTCTAAACATTCTTTATGTACTGATTTTTCAAAGAGTATGAAAAATGAATCTGAAATGATTTTAATGGGAGAACTCAAATATTTTCTTGGATTTCAAGTTTTTCAAAATGAAAATGGTATTATTTTGAATCAAAGTAAATATAAAAAGGATCTTTTAAAACGTTTTGGTTTGGATAGTATTAAGGAAAGTGATACACCTATGAGTACTGTTTGTAAATTGGACATTGATGAAACTGAGAAACTAGTGGATCAAACAAGTTACAGAGGTTTGATTGGAAGCTTACTTTACCTTATTGCTAGTCGACCAGATATTATGATTAGTGTGTGTATGTGTGCAAGATTTCAAGCTAATACTAAAGAATCACATTTTCTTACAGTTAAAAGAATTTTTATGTATCTTAAACATGCTGCAAATTTGGGTTTGTTTTATCTGAAAGGGAAATCTTTTGAATTAATGAGTTATTCATATGTTGACTTTGTTGGTTGAAAGTTGGATAGAAAAAGAACATATGGAACATGTCATTTATTAGGAAAATCCTTAGTATCTTGGTGTAGTAAGAAACAGAATTATTTTTCTTTGTCCACTACTGAAACAGAGTATATAGCTGCTGGTAGTTGCTGTGCACAAATTTTGTGGATGAAACACACTCTTTTGGACTATAGCTATTATTTTAAGAATTTTTCAATAAACTGTGATAACATTAGTGCAATTAATATTTCAAAGAACCCTGTATCTCAATCTAGGACCAAACACATTGATGTAAGGCACCATTTCTTGGGAGATCGCTACCAAAAAGGTGATATTACTCTAGAATTTATAGGTACTAAACATCAATTAGCTGAAATTTTCACCAAACCTTTATGTTTGGATAGGTTAAGTTACATTAGACATGAGTTAGGAATGATAGATTACTGTTATACCTCATAGGTATGAAACCTCACTGTTATACCTCACCGGTGTGAAACCTCACTATTATACCTCACCGGTATGAAACCTCCCTGTTATACCTCACCGGTATAAAAACCTCACTGTTATACCTCACCGGTATGAACCTCATCGTTAATGGACCTCACCGTTTGGAATTCTCACCAGTATACCCTACCATTAAGTATGCGCTATTTTAAAACTTCTATCTAGCTGCCAGAATCTATATCGTTTGTACTTTACTTATTATTTTTTAATTATTTATTTTACAATTCCTAAATGATAAAACACAAGTCTTAACCTCTCTCGATCCACCTCAAGCCCCTTACCTTCAAACCTCTCTCGATCCACCTCGAGCCCCTTACCTTCAAACCTCTCTCAAACCTTCGAACCCTATGCCTAGAGATTCAATGGAAAGAGTAAAGAGACCATAAATCAGTGGAAATGGAGATAAACCAAGTTCTAAGAGACTCAAAGGAGATTATAGAATTGGAAGTGAAGTGAAGAAACCCGCGAATCGACATCTTGTTGAAAGGAAGAGAGTAGTTGAAAGGGAGTTGTGCACATAATGGATAATGTCAAGTGAATCGTTAGTTATATAAGTTCTGGAAGATCAGAAATAGATAGAATGCTTCTCAAACAACAATGGACCCTACTTTCCAAAGTTGGTAAAATATTTATATGAGTATGTTCGATTTGAGAAATCAGAAGTCGAGAATATGATGGTATCGGTTGTGAATGGAAAGGAGATAGCTTTTTCTTCTATTGAGTGGGCTGAATGCCTGAAGGTTCCACACGAAGGTGTTTTTTTGGATACTTATCAAAATCATCACCTCCTACCAGTAATATCTTTAAGTATGAAACTGCATTGAAAGAGCTAACAGGAGATGGAACACCTAGAAAAGTAGTGGCTACATAAATGAGTGGAGATAACCGGCTGCTGTTTAAGTTTATTCAGCATGTTTTAATTCCAAGGAGATGAGATTTTTCAAATATTAAATACCAATATATTTACTTGATGCATCTGTTGAGACATGGTGTTAAGATAAATTTGTGCAGGCTGTTAATGGTTCATATTGAGGATATGACAAGGACAAAGTCAAAAACCAATGTCTTATTCTTTTCCAAGTTGATCTCAGTGATGATCAAAGTGAAAGGAGTAGCTGAGTCTCAAGGAAAGACAGTGGTGTTAAAGAACAACTTCTGTATCATAAGAATAATATGCAAATACATGAAGATCAATTGGAATCTGTGGAAGACAGAATGGGTTAGTGATGATGAGAAGCTGTATGATAAGTATAATCCTATAGATCATCCCTCTAGGCCTAAGGATGTGAGGGATCCAGGTATAGGACCTGATGAAGAAGAGACACAGTATAGTGATGATTCAGAAGAGGAAGATTCCTCTGTAGAAGTTAGGGGAGATCTTGACTTGCCTCCTATCCCAGATCCTGAAAGTGTGTCACAAGAAAAGTAAGTTCAGTAGAAATCAGATCAGGAAGAGGATGCTCGAGAAAATAAAGAAGAAGTTCATGAAGAAGAAGCACCTGTTGATGAGAAAAACAAACCTGACCCAAAGACTAAATAAGTAGAAGAATTTGAATATGGAGAATCTGCTTCTATTTTCTTGAGCCTGAGTCTATTGATTGGAAGCTCAGTTGTACCTGTTGAGATTATTTTTGCTAAAAAAGAAGAACCTGTACCTATTCTTGAGGAACCTCCTACTGTTGAATAATTGGAAATGGTTTTGAAGGATTCTGATGAGGAAGACCAAGAAGCTGAGGGTACTGTTGCTGTACAAGAGAATGTACCTGTTGAGGGGGAGCATCCAATGAATTTCGGAAGTGTTTCTGTGGATGTTGAGTTTGAAGACTGGGTAGAGGACCCAAGGTTTGTAGTTTGTGGATTATAATATCCAGATTCTGATAATGAGACATCCCTTCAGAGACCAAAAATAGATTATGATATTCAATATGAGATATTACCTGAAGATGTGGTTAGAACACATGATCTAGATAAGCACAAGTCTGATCTCAAAATTAGTTTTGTGGAAGAAATAAGGAAAATGGAAGCTTGACTAGTGTCATCTATTCAATCGATTATGAATGACTCTCTGGCCAGTATAGCATCTGAAAGAGCACCAATTGTGGTTGAACCTACTGATATGATCACCAGGGATGACTTAGCATCCTTAAAGGATGAGATGAAAGAGTCTTTGAGTGATTCTGTTGCTGAGTTAATGAATCGCTTTGTTGAAGATATGAGCAATTTGGAAAAGTCCTTCGAACTTTTTCTTGGTTGTAATGTGTCGAACTTTTTGGCAGAGATAGTGGATGAAGTTACATATTTCCAGACTCAAGTATCTAGACTGATAGAGACTGTTTAAGTTCTAAAGAAATGAGTTATCTCTCTAAAATCCCATATGAGTTCTAAATCTCAAGAAGACAAGGATTTGGCTTATGTGAAGAGTGTAGTTAGCCAAATGGTCTCAGTTTTTGGGGAGTTTAAGCATTCTATAACAAAGCATGTTAGTACCCAAGATTCTACCATGAAAAATCTTATTAGTGGGATAACTAAGAGTTTAAAGGAAACTGTGACCTTTTATCTTGGTTCTCTTTCTTCCAGACCTTCAGTGGATTTGGATCAGATTAGAGCTTTGATGAAGGAGGATCTTGGTTCAGCATCAACCAGTGGATCTGTAGACCCATCTAATCTGACCAAAGTAGTGAATTCTACTAGAGATACCACTAGAGATATCATGATGATTGTTCTAGAATATATGATAAAAGATTATGTTTCTAAAAAAGAGGTGAATGAAAAGGTAGATTATTATTTCCAAAGGGTTTATACCAAGCATCATCTCAAAAACCATTTCAAGCTTCTGTTAGAAAACATGAAGCTACCACCAGTCAATCAATCCTTCAGAGAAGAAGTCAGTAAGGTCAGAGAGTTGACACCTGCATGGGATAAATTCATGGAAAACAAGGATGATTTCATTTCTTCCATGGAAAAAGGAGGAGGAATCATTATGAATTTCAGAAACCTCTTATTGCCCTTCTTGCATGTTGATGCTCGACCAGGGATTGTACCTCTAGCTTTACCTGCATCTGCCTCTGCTACTTATCTTGCTTAGATGACTCCAGCCCAAGCTATCTAATGCCTTACTCCTATAATCACTTAGAGAACTACACAGTATAGGCCAAGAACAGTTTTAGTAGCTCAGCCACCTCTGGTCATTTCTGGTGTTCCTAACCCTCCACCTGAATCCACTACACCTGAATCCTCTTCGATCCCAAGGGGAAATCTCATTCTGAGGATGTGGATTGATCAGTGGCTAGGATTTTTGATAGGAATCACTTGTATTTATTTTTGTTTTATTTATGTATTTCTTTGTATCTGTTTACTCCAAGAAATATATATGATCTTACTTTATTTTACCCTCTGTTACTTATCTTCTCCTGTATTTACTTCTTTTCCCACTTTTTGATTATCACAAAGGGGGAGAAATACAATATAAGGGAAACATATCTGCGGGATAACTAATATATTTTATGAAAAAGGGAGTGTAATACTATATTTTATGAGATTAATTCATTTTCCTCTGGTACATTTGTTTTATATTTTATCTTTTCTATATATGTTTTATAATACATTGTTTTCTATGATAAAATTCAATCTAATGCAATATAATCTGATACATTACTAATTATTTTGGGCTTATAATATCATAAGTTGTGATTATCAAAAAGGGGGAGATTGTTGACCTCACCTGTTTTAATAATCCCAATTATTCTTTCACATACTTTGATAATCCCAAATAATGTTTGTCTATATATTAATTATTTCAATCTATGAAATTCTATTATCAAGCTGATAATAATATTAAAATAATCTTTGAAATATGTTAATCAATGTTTATCTATGTTTATATTAATTTTGAAATAATTCTAACTCAATCAGATATGTTTTACATAAAGCAGATAAGTGTTAAATCATTGATATGCTTATAGCTACTAATACAAATCTACCGGTACTTAGTCTATCGATAGACATAGTCACCAATAAGTAAAGGTCACCGATACACAGAGCTACCAGTATGTATAAGTCCACTGGTAAGCACATTCCACTAATAGATCAAGTCTACCGATACAGACAGCTACCGATATAAGTTGAGCTACCGATAGAACAAGTCTTCCGGTATGCATAAGTCTATTAGTAAACACTTAATCACTGGTACAGAACGAAGCTAACGATATGAAAAATCTACCGATACAAAGTTTACCGATACAGACAGTCACAAATACAAAATGAGCCACTGATACAAACAAGCCACCGATACAAGCGAGCTACCGATAGACCAAGAGCTACCGATAGAAGGAGTCACCGGTACATAGAGCTAATGATACACAGAGTAACATCTACTGATACAAGGATCTACCGGTACAAGTACAAAGAGCTATCAATAGAAGCTCACTGTTATACAAAGTCCACCATTACATATCTACCGATAGAAAGCTAATGATGAAGGATTTACCAGTCACTGATTCCTAAACTCTACTTTTTTCAACATTATTTATTTATTAAGAAACAATCATATTTGATTATTTTAATGTAATTAATGTTATTTAATGATATTTTTTGGCATGTCAGGGAACCGTACCTCATACTTGTAAAAAGGTAATCATTCCCATTTCCCAAGATGAAAGTTATATAAGGAAGGACAAAGGCCAGACAAAAAAAAGGTGGACAAAAAGGGAAAAAGAATGCTATAAAGTGGTGTATACAGAAAGAATACATCCATACTTGGAGAACACTGGACATACAAAAAGTGATCCATACAAGAAGAGAACAAAAAATGATCTTTAGTCAAGGAGTGAAGAACTACAAAGAGCTGCTCATACACTCAAGCTGATCAAGATGAACCTGAAAACCGAGGAAGAAAACGACACTCTTTTTTTCAAACAGAAACCAGAGAAGGACTGAGAAGCATTTCTGTCAAATAAAAAGGAGTCCAGAGCTGCACTTAAAATCACTAGAGCATTCTAAACTCATATCTACTCTCTTAGTGATTCTTCTATTTACATTTCGGGTAGTGTGTGTACTCTGTATATTTTATACACACACGGTCTCCTGTGCTAAACTGGAGGATCTCTAAATCCTCACACAAACCTTTCGTAACTCTTTTGTATCCCACTGTGGATAGTGGTAGAGGTCAAGTAAAACCTGGACAACCAGTGTGCTGTTGTTTTGTTTTCCCACGTAGAACTGTGGTAGAGGTCTTAGTACCTGGACAATCTTTGCACTATTGTTTACCTTGATCCAGGGTGTGGATCAAATTTATATAATTTTTTTTGAGAGGAATAAGTATCGTCTTGAGACTGAACCTCTTGGTTATATATTCTGTGCATATTAGATTAAGTCTAAAGTATATTAAATAATTTATTTCTGCTGCTAATTACTTAGAAATTCAATTTGTTTTAATGTTACTTTGATAGTTAATCTAGCAAGTGTTTGTAACTATTGTAAATCAGTAGGTTAGTTTCAAAAGCTAATTTAATCTTCTGATTAAATTAACTGAGACCTAATCAATCTTTTGAGAACCTAATCTAACCATTACAGTTTTATAAATTCACTATAGTTTAACTTAGTTTTTAAATTGGGGGATTTTAAGAGAAATATTTTCAATAGAAATTTTAATTGGAACTCAATTCACCCCCCTCTTGAGTATCCACTCCGACCAACATAAACCCATTAGAATATACCATCATGTATTTAAGTGAGTACATGTAAAATGTAATATACAAAGCTATAACACATATTATGAACTATATAATTCGATCAATAATATTCTAACTTTTCTACCATGATGACCAACCTTATCTTATTTGGGATAATACTGGTGAATTTTAAATTTAAAATATAGAAAAATTATTGATAGTACTTCTATATTCGTATGATCAGTCCATCAATAACGGTATTTTTTTAGAGGACCTGACACATTGTTATCTCCTTAAAGGAAGTAGGCATGTGGCCAACTAATTTTTGTTCCCTAAGGAGAATATTACAGAGGACCTTATATGTTTTCTTACACCTGGAAGAACTGTACAGATGACATAACATTTATTCTCCCCCAGGAAGAACCATATGAAGGATTCAATGCATCGTCTTACTAAGAAAGTACTATATAGTGGAACAAAATCATAACAATACCCTAGAAATAATTGATAATTAATATAGGAATTAACTCATAGACATCCACTATAGAGAAAATTTTACCAATATAGGATATATCTTATAGTTTTTCCCTATAATCTAAGAAACCATTGGAAGAAAAAAAAACAACTATCCATCACACATCCAATACCTTTCCCCAAGATATAATTTTATGCATCCCTTGTGTATCACATCTTAATGTACACTACCTAGAACTCAAATAGTCCCAATTAATCATGTTTTTCTCATAATCCTTGCAGTCCATGTCCATCACTAGCGATAACCATATCCAACGAATCTATCATACTAATAATTTCTTTCCCAGATACCACTGTTACTTCTTAAGATAATTTCTGTGATAATTGCATAGATTATAGGCCATAACACACTATTCTCACCGCACAATTCTCAAACTGAAAGAGATGAAATAACCATCTTAGCAATATAACCTAAGGTAGGTTATCTCTCTAATCTATAAAGTATTTTATTAACTTTGATGTCATCTATAATTCTCAAACTTTGTGAACTTCTTCCCCTATACATCCATTATATATAAATAATTCAACAATTTATTTTATATTATTCTTCTATAAGTAATTATTTATATCCATACCATATTAATAATACTTGGGGATTTACCAAATTTTTATCTTAATGAATTATTTAAGAACATAATGTGAAAATTCATAAAATCTCATGTTTTTAATAAATAAATTGATATTATATATTTTAATGTAATGAGAATACATTAAATTAAGTTATTTTATAATTTACAAGTATGGAAATCTAAGGAGGACCTTATAAGAATTAAAAGTTAGATGTTTTGTTTAAGGAAATGTTTAGGCCATCATGTGTAGCATATATTGTGTTAATTGGTCAACAACGATCATGTCCAACCTTTATAAAATTACAACCTCAATGTGATCTCACAATAACACCTCATAATTCCTCAAACATAATAATAAATCCTCATATCACCACTTTAGAATACAAAAAACTCATAATGAATCACTCATCAACTATGTATGACTACACCCATGAAAACATAATAGGACATCCCAAATAGAGGCTATGTCAGCAACTAATAACACCAATATTCATTCCAATAGAAGATCCAATGTAATCAATGTAATTCCAAAATTCAATGATAGGATAAAAAATATCAAAAATTTATTATGGAATTTTCACTAGAGGAAATATTAAAAGGATAACATCATGAGATTTGTAATGCTCAAAATT
Source organism: Viscum album (assembly GCA_963277665.1). NCBI lineage: Eukaryota > Viridiplantae > Streptophyta > Magnoliopsida > Santalales > Viscaceae > Viscum > Viscum album. The sequence goes on along the minus strand of OY728145.1, from coordinate 878,325,305 downwards.
TTGGGAAGTTGATTCATCACAGACTTGAGCATCCTTAGCTATTCAATGGAATCCCTTGTCACCCCATTAGTATATGTCAATTGATCAATGATATCAAGTTTTCTCTCCACATATTACACTCTAAGATAGTATAAAGTATATTGACTATTTTAGGGCACGTCATACCAAATGATACCTCATGGTCGACTACCTCATACATTTTCAACAATGAACTGATTCTGCGTCCACCTATCACTACTATACTGTACCCAATGTTATCTAATGGATAAAAAAAATCATCCAAAATCTATGGAATTTTATTAATTTTTTGATCATATTCTCTAAAATATATGATAAATTAATGTTAAGAAACAATTTCTTCTCAACATAATATCAAAACTATAAAAAGTGGTATTTAGCTACAGTTTTTTAGTGGTGGTGTTCAAAACAACTGCTAAATGTTTTGTTTTAGTTTTTTTCAATGGTTTTAGAAAAACACCACAAATTCACAATAGTTTATTAAAAAATTACTAAAAAAATATAGATGATTTTTTAGTGTCTCTTAAAACCATTGCTAAATTTGAAATTTTATTTTATTTTTAAATTTTAGCGAGGATTTTTAAAAAACAATCACAAAATTAATAAGTGTTAATAATAATAATTAGCTAATTAAAATTTTATTTACTTATTAATTGTTAATAATTATTAATTAATATTTTTAATTTTTATTATTGAAAATTTAAATAATTTTAAATTTTAAATTAGTAATTATTTACTAATTATTAATTATTTAAATATATATATATATATTTAAATATTAATACACACATATACCTATTTTTTTTTTATAAAATTATTTATAATTACGGATATTAATATATGTATATATAGTTATATTTATATATATATATAGCACTCATAAATGAAAAACACTTTATATACTATGAAATATGACATTATAGTATAAAAATATATTTCTATTGATATTGATATAATGTATGTTATTAAATATGACTGATATAATAATAAATATGTATTTATAGTTAATATATAAAAAAATTAGTAAAAATGGTTTATAAAATAATTATAAATTAATATTTTTGTAATATAGATTTAGTTGAATTTTAGTGAAAAAATTAATAATTTAATAATATCTTAAGATAAGTGGAAAACATGACTTGAAATTCAAATGGATGGGACATTTGATTTGAATTTTCATTTGGTATCCACAACCTATAAAATTGAAGCTTTCAAAGAGGTAAATGAAATTTAATAGTAGTAAGCATGGAATACATTTTTTCTCAGTTAACAGTCCTAGAATTACTCCCAAAGAGATTTTTTAGTTGAGATTCCCTATTTTTTAAAAATTTTATGATATTTCAACTTTGTTTAAGAGAGTCTTCTTATCTGTTTTCAATGGAGAGTGAATTTATTCTTCAAGATTACATTCAAATGGATATTATGGTGTTTAAAATGTTCCATTTTCCATATTGTAGGGTTATTTAAAAATAAATAAATAAATATACATATATTTTTATATATTTACATATTTAAATTTAATTTTATAAATAAACATTTAAATGTATAAATAAATATTATGTGGATGTATATATATATATGGGTATTTATGTATCTTTTTATGTGTAGTTATATATATATACATATATTTATATATATATATATATATAACTGTATATATAAATTTATTTACATTTATTTATAATTATATATATTTATTGATATTAATATGTATTTATGTATATTTATGTATATCAATTTTTATTTATATCAATATATTTTTTTATATATTATGTGGACATATATATATGTATATTTATATGTCTTTTTTTGTAGAGGTTTATATAATTATATTTAATTATATACATATATGTCTTTATGTATATTTATTTATATATATGTAAATATTTATCTGTGTCTGTATATATATATTATATATATTTGTACATATTATGTATCTGTGTACATATATACACACAATTATATTTGATTATATATATATATATATATATATTTATTTGTATTTATATATATTTGTGTAAATTTTTATATATATGTAGATATTTATGTATATTTATATACATTTATATATATTGTATCCCTATATACAAACAGACACAAACAAATGTTTATGTGTAATTATATTTTAATATGTATGTATTTATAAATTAGGAATATAGACACACACACACACACAAATATGTATTTATTTTTATATAAGTAAGTATATTAAAGTTCGTTTAGTCACAACATAAAGGACTTGGTGGAGTGGAAAATGCTTTACAGAATAACCAAGAGGTAATAGGTTTAAATATCATCATATATATATGATAGATTTTATAGAGTGAGTCTAGGTGGAAAAGGGAATGGTGGGAATAATAAAAAAATCACCACTAATTGTTTAGAGGATATTCTTAAAATCATCATGAAATCAATTCACCACGAAACCATTTTGGAATGGTTTAAACCACTTCTAAAAGCCAAAAAACATCCCATAAATAGAATTTTGGCATCTTAAAATCCATGATGCACTGTCCATAAATCTTCAAATAAAATATCATCTTCTAGAGAAGCATTCTATGGCCACCCAAAATAACGTCACCATGCAATGGAGGTAGTGTTATCCACCCAATTATTTCTAGTATAAACCATAAAAAGAAGAAACACTTGAGCCATGAGATACTTCATTCCTTAAAGTTTCATACATGGAAAAAATAAAAGTGATGTGGGGATCAAGGGAATATTCCATTCTAAGTTTCCTACCAAAATGAGTAAAATAAAAAAAAGACATTCCATGTGTGTAAAACCCCGACTCTAGTAAGCTAGATCTAGTGGTTATTTTCTTACATTAGTACAGAATAAAATAGGCTACATTATACATGATCTAAAAGATTAATTTTATTAAGTGACATATAAATACATAATACTTAAATTTCACTTAAAAGCATAAAATAAATCATAAAAATTCAATTAAAGATTTATTATTCATTCTAGAAAATCATTGAATCATTATTAGGACTCCACTTGGTTTCTTATGGAAAAGGGAAACAAAATATAGGGGTTAGATCAGATTCTTAATAAGGGATAACGTATAATGGAATCTATTATGGAATAGTCAAGGAAAAAATAATATGGTTGGAATCAATAATAATAAAATAATTCTATATAACTAATAATATGAGTGTGAATTATATCTTTGTATAACATAACAATGTAAAATAATAATAGAAGTGAAAAGGAATTAAAAGGACATTAAAAAGAGAAATAAAGATAAAGGTTCAAAAACATTAATCTAGATATGTTCCTTAAAAATTATTTAGAATGAAATCCATAGATCATTAGAGTTTGAGATCTCAAAGGAGAAATGTAGATAAGGGTTTGAGAACCATTACCCTACTAAATCTCTTTAGAAAATCTATTTGGACTAGATTTGAGACAGAATTAGAGATAAAGTTTGGAACTATTATCTATATAACTCTCCACCCAAAGTTTCTTGAGAGTTAAAATGAGGGAAAAACCATGCTCAATGATTTTTTAGTAGAGAGTAATGAGAGAATGTGTGGGTATTTATATCAAATGAGGGGGAATTATTTATTAATTTTTAAACAATGGTCATGGAGTCTAGGTTTTTGAAAAATTGAAAACTGTTGGCCTTTCCATGATTTTATTAAATGAATTTTTTTCATTTAGGGACGCATTTATATATTTTAAAATTTTAAGTTCCAAACTCCTTCAAACTATATTATTTTGTACATATATAAAATATTTAATCATAAATAATCATCTTTGAAATATTATAATATACTTTAGGAATTAGAGACATCATTATAAATTTTGAAAATTAATTTTATTATTTGAAATTACATTAGTTCAATGAGTAAATATATTTTTGGTTGAGAAATAATTTATATTATATATTAAATAATTTCAATGTAATTATGATTTCATAATACTTATTGTATATTTATACAGTATTTCACTATTTACCTAAAAATCCAATTGCCTTAGTAACTCTGAAAAATTAAAATTTAGATAATTTCAATTTGATGAATCTAAATTTAAATACCTTTTTTGTGAAACTAAATCTCTATATATAAAAAAATTAATTTTGAAATAAAACCCTCAAATTCCAAACCATCCATTGGAGATGGAAATTTTTGAATGCTTCTTTATTAAATATTATTTTTATTCTTAATATGTATATGGGTAATTATATAATTTTTAATTATACAATTAATGAATGAATTTATGTATTTAATTATAAATTTAAATGTATAAGAGTTAATTACTATTACAATGGTTATAAATAGAAGTTTCTATTATAACAGTTTGATTCCCAATGGTTAGATCAAATGGTCACCTCACCCTTCCAATGATCATATTACCCCTTATATATACACTTCTTCATAACATATAAAATCATTCATATCCTTCTTTTAGTTCTTATACCATTTATATTCCACTTCTTATTATTTTCATTATAATAGAAATGTATCTCATCTACTTGTCATTCTTTTCAGATTCCGAACTTCTAGAGTTTTAGATTAACGGGATGCCCTATATTTTTACTTGTTATATATTACTATTTTTAGTTTTTATAGTGAATGTAAAATTTTATTTTTATGATTTACTATTATTATGAAATAATATTATGCATGTTTTACAATAGTTTTTCTGATGAAGTGTTTATTTACTATAGTTTAATATCAGGTCTCATATTCCCCCTAATTAAATTTTTCCTTAAAATTTATTGTATACATAAATCCATAAAAAATGTGTGTAATTCATCATCATCTCTTCATTAAGAATTTAATTATTCCCACTAACTTGTGATTCCTCTAAAGTAATTTCTTGAGTTGATCCTTTCCACTCCACAAAAATTTCTTTCAAGTATCAAGAATATTGAACGGATATTCATTATAAGACAATTCAGGTTCCAAATCTCTTTACTTATTGGTGAGTATGTGTGTTGGGTGTGAAATTTACTTCCTTAATAATAAGATAAATAAGGCATCATGAAATTTAGAGAGTTTGGGTGGCATAACTAAATGGTAATACACAACTCTAATTCTCTTTGAAATTTCAAAAGTCCTGATGTAACTTGGTCTTAGTTTCCCCTTCTTAACAAACATTATAAATTCATTAAATGAAGATAAATTAAAAAAGACTTGATACCATACTTGAAATTCCAAGTCCTTCCTCCAATTATTAAAATAAATATTATATCTTTTTTGATTCGTCATGATATGATTTTTAATAGTTAAATTTTCATAGTGGTCTCCTCAATAATTTTTGGAGCTACTAGATTCCTTTCTCCTAGTTCATCCAAATAGTTAAGGGTGTGGTATCTTCTTCCATACAAGGATTTATATGATTCTATTTGAATTAATTAATGGAAACTATTTTTATATAAAAATTTTATAAATGGAAGGTACTAGTCCTATGTTTCTTGGAAGTCAAGTGAGCATGGTCTCAATATTTATTTGATAGTCAATTCAGAATTCCCATTTATTTGAGTATTATAAATGGTTCTAAAATGTATCTTAGTATTAAATTTTTTTTAAATACTCATCTAAAGTTTTTATGTGAAATTATGGTTATGATCAGATATAATTTATAGAGGTTCACAAAGAAGTCTCAAAACATCATTGATATAAATATATAAAATATTCTCAAGGGTTATATCCTCCCTTATTATTAGGAAATATGCAGGCATGATACAATGATTCAAAACGACCTATATAACATAATTTTTCTTAGAAATATTAGAAATTCCATAAATTAATTACATTTTAATATTATCCCAGTTCCACATTGGTTTAGGTAACTGTTTCATGACACCCTTAGTATGTTTTCTTGAATTTTACTTTTAGCTTACCGTGTATCATAACACATAGAAATAAATGTATTACTTCATGTTACCCCACTAGAATTATTCTATTAAACCCCTAAACATCATGGTGTTACTAGGATGTATAGATAAAATTAAACTATGCTAAATATCTAGAAAATATATCTTCAACTAAAGTATTTATAGAACACATAAAACCTTTACAAATATTAATTAACCATATTTATAGATAATGTCAATTTATTTATCATCATTCATGGATTTGATATTCTTTTGTAAACCCCTGTTATCTTGCTGATAATTGTTTATATTCTCTAATGAATATGGTTAAGAAATTATTGTGAAATGGAATGATTTTTATCCTTAACTAATAATATCCATATCTAACTTTAAAAAATAATTGATTATAGTATCCCCATATATCATTTTCATGGGAAAAAATCCATGATACTTCCTACTCAAAGAATCAACCAACTTGTTTACCTTCCTGGGGTGATATTTTATTGTGCATTTATTGTCCTTGAGTAGTTTGAGTCATCTATATTATCCCATTATAGGATCTTTCTTTTTGAAAATACACTTCAAAATATTGTGATTTATATATATTTATAATATATCATCATAGATATAGTGTCTCTATATCATCAAGGAAATAATAATGGATTCTAATTCAAGATAATTAGATAAATAATTTTGTTCATGTAACTATAATTACCATGATGTTTAAGAATGAAATCAATCCTTTTTATAAGGAATCCTCTCAACCATTTCTTTGATGCATCACTATATCTTATAGGTCCTTCCTTCCCTGACGTTAAAGTCAATACCAGTGCATTGAATAGTATCATATTCAATTACTAATAACATTCTTTATAGTCCTTTTATTGGGTGTATTTTCACCCTTAAAATGTCAATCTGGTTAATAGGTTTGCTAATCTAGGAAAAAATTGAAATAATAATAGAAATCAACCTTTTAAACTAAGAAAACTACACATATCAATTATAATTATTAGTGTGGATCATTATTAGACTACCTTGGTCTTTAAAAGGACAACATATATTCTATACTTGGAGATAATATGTATAATAAAAGAAACATATTGTATCCAAAATTCACTCATAATTAATTTACAATATAACTCATTTTTTCAGAGAGTCTCCAAAATAGTTTATTAATGGTTCTCATTATATTTATGTATTTTGGAGTATATAAATATATCATTAGTAAATACTACCCAAAATTTATCAAGATTATCTATAAAAAATTGATAGATAAAATATATAAATATTGATGCTATATCAATTAATTAAAATGGATCTATAGTAAAATTAAAATGTCTATACCTCATATGAAATACAATATTTGGTATATTATCCTTATTTACTCTTAACTGATGATAACCATAATAATGATCTATATTTATGAATTATTATAAAACTTGAAATTGATAAAAAATTCATCAAAAAAAAGTAAATGATATTCGTTATTTATAGTAATGGAATTGATTTTTCTATAATCAATGAACAAACTCATAGACCCAAACTTATTTTATAGAAAGAACTAGTGCTGACTAAGGTGATACAATAGGGAATATAATCTCATAACTCATATATTTGTTCCTTTAATTCCACTAATTCAATTTAGGATATTCAATATAGAGGATTAGTAATGATTTTTTCATTAGGGATGAGTTCAATGGAAAACACATCTTAACATTCAGGTGGATTTCCGGGTAGTTCCTTAGAAAATACATCAACATATTCTTGTAGAATAGGCACATAATCTATTATTTAGATATTTCTCCCATCCATAGATTGTGATTTTTCTTCTTATTCTCCCATAATTTCATTAATATGATCTATAGGTGGTGGCTCTAGACCATACTCAAATAATGAATTAAATCCTCTTAAAATAAGGAAATCTATTCTCTATTTACAAATTATAATATCCTTCTCTCAAAAGTAAATTATTTTACTTTAATTTAAGATATTATACATCCCAATGATTACTCTATAGTAAACCATATGTATTACTATCATGTTTGATACTATAAAATATATATTCATCTTAATGAAAATTTCCCAATATATCCTCATTATAATAAAATTTCCATTAGGTGTTTTAATTTTCAACTCCTTCCTTACTGAATTTGAGGATTATTCAATGTTATTAAAAAACATATAACGCATGAAAGAGTTTATATATCTATAATCAAATAAAGCATTATATAACATTGAGTTTATGATAAAAGTACTTATTATCACATCATTTAGGAATTCAACCTCTGCTATAGTAATTTCATAATCCTATGATTTTATCTTGTACTATTAAAAGGTATATCCCCTTAATGATTAGGAAATTGATCGAAATAGTGTCCCATATCCTTGTAATTGAATAATTAAATATTGGAAGATTCTCCCATGACTTCAAATTCATGATCTTGATGGATTTTACCTCCAAACTTATAGAAAATTCCTATTTTATTCATGAAATTACAAGATTGTTTCTTCTTACATTTAATATATATTAGAAATTCCACCCCCCTTATTTTTTCCTTGACTAAATTACTATCGACATAGACCTTATGTATCATATTTTTCTCTTGATTTTCTTTGAAAATATTTGATATGGATAAATTTTTCTCATTCCTGATAGCACTTCTCACTATCTTCCCATATGAGGAATATATTTAAGAGAAAAAATCCATTTGAAGGATTGTCTTTAATCCATTAAAGAATAATTTGATCTTTATTTTTGGATTATATATATATCCCAAAACATGTATTTTTAACCTTGTATATTTATCCTCAAACCCAATAACACATTTCTTTACATTTTTTCTTAAATTTTAATATTTTATTTCTATTTTTTCCCTCTAGTCTTGAGTAAAATATTTTTCAAGGTGTAACACCTTAATATTTTTAGACTTCATGGTTTTTATTTCTTCATTTTTTATTGTTTTGAACCAATGAAAATAATTTTATTTCTTCATTTTTTAGTGTTTTGAACCAATGAAAATAATTTACCAAAATCTCCCTATAGATGATATACTTATATGATAAACTTTTACCTCTCATAATATCCCATGATGAGGAATATATTCTCTTGGTAATTGATCCCTTATTCAGATAAAATGGATTACTAGTTCCATTAAATAACAAATTTTTTCTTCATGAAGTTGTCTAACATTCTTACACTATGTTAAGGTGAAATTAGTTATTCAATGCAAGAAAGGTTATTGGTCATCATTTGAGTTAACTATCCTAATATAGTTATAATCGGATATACCAAAACACCATTGACTTTATTAGGAGGGAAATGTGGTTTGGTGTGATAAATATTATTTGGGTAAAGTATTGGGAATTTTAAAAGGAAAATTTCTATAAGTAACACTTGGGAATCCATATGGATACATTACACAAAAACTATCAAGTGTTTTGAATGATTCCAATAGGAGGAACTTGATCTGAATAAGTTGAACAAATAGAGTTCATCAGATGCAACATGGGTGAATGAGAGTTCACCAGAACATGGATATTTTAACCAAATGCAATGTATTTTGGAATAAAATTTCAGAAGGATAATTGAATTCAGAATCAATAGAATAATTCTAGGAAGAGGTAGTCTATTATAAGCAATGTGAATCCTGAGTACTAAAAAGGATAACTTCCCAAAGGATCTTATAGGTAGTTATTCATGTTTCATAGGAATATAGTGAGGTAATCATAAGTGTAATCTTCTAATATCAGAATAAAAGTTTTAGGCGGTTTTTGATGAAGTGTTGTACGAAAGTTATTTTGATGAGAAGACACTGAAGATGAAGTGATGAAATCACTCCTTATATATTTTTGGAAAGAGATTTTGTGTAGAATCATCAATTAGTAGATCTAAATGTGAAGTTATCTATTCATTAAAAGGTAGTGGTTGAGGTGGTGATTATGATAAGAAATTACAAGTCACCAGAGTCAATAGATTAAGGTCTTCACATATTGGATGGTAGTGCTAACTGGATGATCAGTTGGGAACCTCTATAAGAATACCATTAGAACAACTAGGATGAGAATTATCGAGGGGAACTGATAAAGTTTGTTGAAGGATTATGCATACCCCTATTAGGGAATCCAACAGGGGTGCACACATGTGTTGAAGGAACTAGATCAAAATATGAAGGTTGAGGCTCATAATAAAGGTGACTAGAAGGAGAGTGTCAAATGATGTGGGAGGTGTATACATTACTGATACTTCTTTAAGAAGTTTTATTAAGGTGATTGGAAGGTATGATTTACCTTTTAACAAAAAATTATCCCTGAATGAAAAGGTATTTTTATTTCTCTTATGGATGTGTGATGCATGTCTGAACCACATAATTCCTATTTTCCATTGTTCTTATTTTTTATACTTTAATATTTGTGCATATTTCTTGTGTTATTTCATTTTTAGGAAGAATAATCAGATTGAAATCAAAAGTAAATGTTGGAAACTTGGTATGGTGGTCATGGTTCTTGGAAATCCTAATTATGGAAGCTAAAGTTAGAGGAAACTATCTAGAAGTATCTTCCATAGTTTTTCTTCTGGTGGTGTCGTGGTAGCTTCTGATGGTTTTTTTATAAGTAGTAAATTCAATTATTCCTCAAAATTGGTATTAAATGGATTTTTATAGTTTTTAGTGGAATTTCATGGTAGTATATTTTTCAAGTGAGTAGTTTATTAAATTCTCAAAGGGAAGCCATAATGAAGTAGAGAAGGTACCTAAGGGTTTTTTGATATAAAAATTATTCTTGAACAAATAGAGTCTTTAGGTGGGATTCATTTTTATGTGATTTTTGAAGCTTGATTTAAATACTACTAGGTTATTTAGTTTAGTTTATCCATATGGTTTGAAAGAATATTCATTAGAATATGGTAGTGGTTTTAACAATTTTTTTGGATATCAAAAATCCCCTTGGAATGTAATGTATTTCAGTGTGTTCAATTAATTGGTTGAAATTTTTGAGCTTGGTAGAAGACTATAAAATGTTTTCAATGAAGCTTTTACAATGTCTGGATTCAGTGTGAGTTATTTTTTTTATAATGAAGTGTTATAAAGGGATCAACACCAGCATGAAAATATGATGGTAGAGGTTATTGATATTTAAAAGTGTTTCTGATACCACTCCTATAGAATTTTAATGTTCCATTAGTTGGAGTAGTTAGTTTATAGAAATGAATAAAATTATAGGGTGTAAATATTATAGGATGTTTCTTAATGTTGAAGTCATTTATATGTTTCAGGTTCCTAAAAGGATAAATTTAGATCAATTCTATTGTTTTTTAGTCGATGAAATTTTCTATAGGTTCCCCTAACTTTTCATGGGTTTTCTAATAGAAATGGATATTATAGAAGTATATATAGTGAACAAAAGATCATATTACAAAAGGTTAAATTTCTATAGGTTCTCACAATCTGTAGTTGGGGAAAGTAACTAAAATATTTTTAAGTGTTCAATTTGAGCTATCTTAGAATAATGTGTGGTGTGAAAGGTTTTCCATGTTCAATGGAATATGATTATTAGAAGAAAGAGGATTTTGGATGAGAATGAGATTCATTTTGGGGGGATTTATGGTTCTGGAAAAGTGTGGATGCGTTTTTTAAACTTTGAAAGAATTAATTTAGAAAAATTATTGGTTTACTGGGACTGGATAATAGGAGGAAGGAATCTAAGGCATGTTAAGTGAGAGAGAAATAAGGATAAGAATTTAAATTCATTCAAAGTACTGTTGGAACTCAATGAGAGATAGTTCAATATTCAGTAGCTACAACTGATGTTCAATGTTCTAATTGTTTCTCTTATAGAAATACATTTAACTATAATATACCTCAATCATAATAACCATGATGTAGGTGGACTATAGGTTAGTATAGAATATGAGAGTATGAAGTGAATATATTTTTGAAAGATGTATGGATGTTGTTTCTCTCATATAACTTTTTTAAGGGATTGAACATATCCACATTAAAACATGATGAAAGGAAACACTGAATCATGATCATGTGTTATCTTTCCAAATTAGTGATGAATACTTTGACTACATCCATAATTGTGGAAAAGTTCATCAGAATATTTTAGGAGAAATGGAAGGAACTCTAGAATAGAGGTGTGTTCCTTGAAGGATTGGGTCCAAGTGTTGCAATTGGATAAAAGAAATATAAAGGCCTCAGGTTCTCTAATTTTTTTGTGGGATTCAGTCATACCAATTACATTAGAATTTCTGAAAGGTGGAGTTCTAGATGGTTCTCAATCTGATGATGTTGTTGAAGAACATTATACTAAAAAAATATTAGGTTTTATAATCTTAAGTAATCGTAGTTTCAGTTACATATGTTCAATTTAGTAAGTCCATAGACTTAGTGAAAAACATAACAAGTTGACCAAATTTTCAACAAAGTTGTAGGATGGAAACTAGGGTTCCAAATAGATTTTAATGAATTCTATAGAGTCTTTTAGATGGGTTTTAAATAAAAATTAAACAATAAATAATGGTTTTAGAGGTTGAAGGAGGACTTATTCTAGTGGGAGACTAGTTGATCAGAAGGAATAATGCAGCAGAGAACCCTGAAATTTCTACAATAGAAGAAATTTGAATGAAAGCTAAGCCATATGGGGACTTTGGTGCAAGATGGTGTTGGGAAAAAATCCCTCAAGGGTGATTTTGTTGCTTTTTTTAGTTGGGCATGTTTCTTTGACAAATTTGGTTAACAAGGAAAATTATTATGTTCTATAACGATTAGTGAAAAATTATATGGGAAAAGTTCCATGACTGTGTTATGAAAGCTTTGGAAGGTGTAAAAATGTTTCATGTACAAGGTGGTTTCATTTTCTAGTGTTCCAAAGTTTTGGGGTCCAAAATTTGGAGGAAGGGAAAAGTTTCTCAAAAATAGAGTTCCATGTTTTTCATATGAAATTATGAAAAATGCATAAAATTAATGAAAAATTAAGTTCTTTCACTAATGTAAGTTTAATGAAATTGACAAGATATGTGAATTCCACATGTATTTTTTATACATATGCAAAAAAAATGATATGCCTAAAGTTTCCACCATTATTGAAATTCACATGAACAAAATGAAGAGTTTCATGAAGGGGTGAAAATGTATATAAATAAGAAGATACCCCTATATTTTTTAGTGAATATTCCTTAATAAATATATGAAGTCTCACAATTCATGAAAGAGGTTCACAAAGGTTTTTCTTGCATGGAGCACTCATATAAACATCAGTTCAGTGATGAAGTAAACTTGGGTCAATCTGACCAAGGAAGTTTCATGAAATTTTATAAAGCTTCATTAAAGTCTATGAGTTTCAATAAAGTGTAATGTTTCATGAAAATATTGGAAATTTTTGTATATGTTTGTCAAGGGTTGTGTGAATTTTAAACTTATATGAACTAGAAGTATTTTCCTATAAATTATGTGGCAAATTTATATTTATCAGGTGAATGAAATTTTTGATTTATGATTCACCAAATGGGATGTAAACATCATTGATTTGATTAATCAATTGAAGAATCATTTGAAGAAGTGGTTATCACACTTTATTTGATAGAGTAGGGAGCTTTTAAAGTGTGATTGTAAGTGAACCATGATGTATAGTGAGTTTGTTCCAAATAATATTATAGTAGTTTACTTTAATATATTTCATGCGTCAAAACATTGCCTTATTATACTCTTTATACTAGTCTAGTTAAGGTTCAATAAAGTAAAATTGTTGTGCATTATGCACGTTTTCATTTTTACTGATACATTTATATGGTAAGGAGGGAGCATGGTGTTTTGTTTAATGAAAAAAAAGTTCCAAATAGGGGGGGGAGTGTTTTTAATATATCATACCCCGATTCACCCCTATCTCAAGGTATTTAACCAAGTAGAACCAATAATATGAGAATAATATTTTTGTGGGACATTATTAGTCTCAATTTGAAAAAATAATTCTCAAGTGGGAGATTATTGTGTTTGGTGAAAGAAATGTTTTTTGTGTAATGTTTTGGGAATTTTAGATGGAAAATTTTCAGAAGTAATACATGGAAATATATATAGAGACACTATACTATCACTATAGAATATCCTTAATGAGTCTAGTGTAAGGACCTTCATTGAAATAATTTGAATGGGTGAATTTCAACATATATATCATGGGTGATTAGAAGTTCACTAGAAGGATTTCATTCTAGATGAATGTAGAGTTTTCTAAAATAAATTTACAGAAAGAGCCTTGAAGTTAGGATTAGAGGAATATGGCAGGGTAGAGGTAGTGTAATATAATCATAGTATATCCCAAGTACACAAAGGGGTAACTTGTGGAATGATCTTATAGGTAGATGGTTATTTTCTTGATGAATACATTGAGGCAATTAGAAGGGGAAGATTCTGGTAGCTCAAAAGAAGTTTCAAAGGTTTATTAGTGAAGTGTTTCAAAGAACTCATCCTGAAAATAAAAAACTAAAATCACTCCTTTAAAATTTGTGGAATGAGATGTTATAGATAATAATTAGTGAACATATCACAAGGTTACTTGTACTGTTCACTAGAAGTCTATGGTGAATTTTGCGATTGTTATAGGAAATTATAATCAATTAAAACCAATAGATGTAGGCACAAAAATATCAAATAGCGATGATTACAATATGACTGAAATGGTATCTCTACAATAATACCATTGGACCACCTGTGCTATGTATGACAGAGTGGCGCTGACCGGGCCTGATAAAGGCTAAGGTAGATCCCCCTTTGGGGATTCCAACTTGGGTGGACACAAGTGCCATATAAACAATATCCAAAGGCAAAAGTTCATATTTATAATGAAGAATACCAGAAGAAGAGTATTGAAAGATAAAAGAGATGAAAATATTATCAATACTTATTTGAGTAGTTTGAGTAAGGTGAGTGGAAGGTGTGATTTTCCTTGTAACATGAAATTACCTTTAAATGAAAAAGTATTTCCATTTATCCCATAGATATAAGGCCCCATCCTTAAACCTTACTTAATATTGAGTTATTACAAGATTACAAATTGAGGATCTTTTCAGGTTTAGAGTTTTAGAGAATTAGATCATGAAACTTGCATTACATTCCATATTTAGACAAAGTGGTTACATGAAAGGCAGTATTCATTCTTCCCATCAACAGAAACATATTTAAAATAAAACATGGATTCTTTCTTGACACATCCATGACACTGTCATCACATCATGTACCCTTCCCTTGACCTGTGAAAAACATTTCAAAAACTTGGGATGAGCATAAAAATATCAGTAAGGGATATAAAAATATGGAAAGGAATCATGAGTACATGTATGAAATCATACTTTACCCATAAAACATAGGCACTTTAACATACCTCATAAAATCATGAATAAATCATAGAAATCATAAGACATAAAGGTAACTTGAGGCATTCATAACATTCTAACATAGGGAGTAACCCTCTTGGTTATGTTTGGAATACCCATCACAGTATATTCCCTAAATCTCTTCGGAGAAACCTTAACGTTTCACTCATTCATGTTACCCAATGCATTGGAGAGCTATATTGGGCTCACCCGCCCTTAGTTTATCACGGAACCACCCGTTTTCATAACAATTCCCAAGAACCATAACATAAATGTATCACATAAAACATGCATAAAGGAAACATAACATTTCCACATTTCAATCACAATATAACATTTTAGTATATTGAAATAATGAATCCATTCAAAAAGAAACCATTTCCAAAACCATTTAAAACATTTAATAAAGGGATTTTTGAATCAAAGTGTCCCATACCACCTTGAAGCTTAAAATTTTAAACCATTAATATCCATATAAATAAATTCTTAAAACCATTTTGAAAACATGGATATTAATAATAACAAATAATTAAAACATTTAAAACGATATTTTGGTTAAAGGGGTTTTACCAAAATTAGAGACACTTGAATACAATAATTGAGGAATAAAATTTATTCAGAACTTTATAATATCATGAGAATAAATGGATTCATGATATAATACTCCAAAGGACAGTATATACACCATATAATAGTGAATTGGTGCATAACAACAATGAAACCTCAATAGAAATGTCAAATGTGATGAAATCCCTTATAAAGAAGGTATCCTTAAATTAAGGACAAATCAATCTCAAAAATATGTGTGAAAAATATAAATACACCAAATATAAGTGGATATTAAGTGTAAAACAATAAAAGGTCATTCACACATATTCAATGGATGACATATTCAATGACTACATGTTGAACCCAAAGAAATCGAAATTGGGTTAAAAAGTTCTCTTGACAGCCTAACGACATCACATCAAAATGAGTTGATGAGAGATAAAAAGTGTATCTCATCACTTGGAAATAAAATTTACATCAATAAGGATATATGAGAACATATCCCAACATAACAATATGTAAATTAAAATACCCAACAAAATAAGTCTTTTAAAAAAGAGGAGGGTGAAAGGTTCCCTTACCCACTTGGGTATCTTTCAAGACATACACCCCATGAAAGAAGGACAATAGATCATTGTTGTAAATACTCATAAACGAAATTATATTAAAAGAAGAGTAGAATAATGGTCAGTACATACACCACTCAATGGAGTTTGTGGCAAATGTAGCATAAATCTCACGGGAATAAAAGTGAGATGAAAAATCCCTTACGAAAACTCGGCAGCCTAACGGCGCCACATAAAACTTCCGAATGTGGATTGATGAGATCAAATAGGGTATCTCATCACATTAAAATAAAATGTAAAGAAAGAGGAATATAAAAGAACATCCCCCAACATTACAAAGATGATCTTAAAAGAAGTGACATAAAGGAGAGTACTTAAAAAGAAAGAGAGAGGTTAGATCTCTTACGAAAGTTCGACAGCCTAACGACGCCACTCAAAGCGACCAAAATGGATTGATGAGAGAGAATAGGGTCTCTCATCACATGAACATAAAAATTACAGTAAGTTTAATATAAAATATCATCCCAATAACAAGAAAGATGAGCTTTAAAAGTAATGACATAAAAGTGTGTACTTAAAAAGAAAGAGAGGAGTAGGATCCCTTACCTCGGGTCCGACTTGAATCGATCGTTCTTTAACGTCCTGAATAATAAACTTGAGTTAATTTCTATTTGGTTAAGAACATTTTTCAAGTTCATTATTCCTTTTATATCACTTATTTCCATGTTATTAACATTATGTAATCATTTAAGTTAATAATGTTTGTTTTGTCGATATTTGGTTCTTAAGTCAAAAGTGGACTTCTTACAATTACATGTTGTTCGTGTGGTCAAAGGTTCTTTATATCCAGAATGACATTCCTGATTTGGATATCATATATATATCATATATATCCAGCATATACATGTATTTATAATATTACATAATCATTTAGAGGTAAGAAATGAAATGCACCGTTCATGGAGACGGTAAGCCGTACGTACGCATGAACGCTACTTTCATTTCTTTGTCATATTAATGGAATTAAAACTAAATGAGAGGTATGTATATTTTAATTACAGAATTATATTCATCATTTAGATGTATCATTCATCATATATATCCATTATATACATGTACTTATAATAGTACATTACATTTGGGGATAAGAAATGAAATGCACCGTTCATGGAGACGGTAAACCGTACGTACGCATGAACGCTACTTTCATTTCTATCTCATACTTTAATGGAAAGAAATAATAATTATATAGAGGTATATAATAATTCCAGTATAAAATCATATATAATAACATTAAATCCATCCTTTATACATCCCACGTATGGCATTAACGAATCACATCACTTTGAGGGGGCGGTAGTCCGCACTTCCTAAAATGAAGATATCGCGTATACCCATAATGGAAGCCACAAAGGTAAGAAACAAATGAAAAATACAGAAGCATAAGTAAAAAATAAACATATTATATATCATATATAAAAATAGTGACATCATAATGGCCACCTTTGAAGGTGTTAAATGAGTATTGAACAATCATCGTTTCGGGAGGCAGAATTTCACCATCCACGGAAACCGTAAGTTCTTTAACCATTTGATGTAGTTGTGTGAGAGTGTAGCTCGAATAAATCTTATAACAACATCCTAGTATATTGAAGATACTGTTGTTGTTACAAAAGAAGTAAATAAAAAGAGTTTAGGGGGTTGGAGAAGCAAAATAAAACAAATGAACATGAGAGAATGAATTAACTTTAAAAGTGTAACTCCTTTTGATTTGAGCCTAAAGGCTTCCTTTGAAAGGATTATGCCCAAAGGGAATCCTCTAGGATGAGGATAGGGATGTGGAGAGAGTAAATGGGTAGGGTTTTGGTGAGACAAAGGCTTGAGGAGTGTGTGAAATGAGGTAGATGTGGTGGCCTTTTATAAGAGGAGAGGAGGGGCACTTTTGGAAAGTAAAGAAATATTACTTTATTTGAACATGTGTTTCGGTTTTAAAAGGTCCCACATTGATATAATTCATGGATAAGGTGATAAGGGTCCGAAATCCACCCATCCAATAAGTTTTGGACATGTGTAGTTCATAGAGTTTACATTATCTTTCCATTTTATTTAAATCGTCAAATAATGATGTCATCGCTGCATCATTATTATGTCATAAATAATTTAATTTATTTAATGTCTGAAAATTATAAAAAAAATACTATGATGTAGGAAATATTTTTCGCTTTCCAATGACTATTTATAATAAAAAATATGACTTGTATAACCCCACTTAAAAATTGTTTTAATAAAACATATCATGTTTGTGTCATTTTTACTTTTACATTAAATAAAAAGTTATTTATGTCATTTCCCAACCAAAGTAGATCCATGGGGTCCCCAAGTTGACCCATGGCTTGTCTTGGTCGGCCATTACACATCCAATGAGGTTAGGACATGTGTCAAGTTCATTTCATATTATTAAAACATTATATTTACCTTAAACTACACTAATTACCTCTAATCGCGATTAATGAAAAAAAGTTACTATTCACCAAAAAATTATTTTCATCCCATTGAACCACATTTTACATACTAATGACAACCATGTATGTCGGATTTTCAAAATTAAATACACATTAGTGGTAAAATTTCATTTAACTGAAAAATCAGTTTGCTTGATTACCACTTAGTGGTTTCACTATTCATCAAAAATTGGAGTTTTTCAGAAAAAAACCAAAACTTCACCCTAAGCTATATTTGATATTCCGAATTCAAAAATGAAGTCCGTTTTAAAAAATTCAAAACATATTAGTCACATTAATTAATTTAATAATTAACTCCCGTTGTCAGAGCAAATAACGTGTTTTTATAAAACAATAAGTATCAAAAGATTGACACTAGTTTGAGTTTGATTTCAAAGTGAAATCAATTCCAAAGACCACTATTGGATTTAATGGTAAAAATATTTTCTAATTTCACTTTAAAACCAATTCAAAAGATAATCTAATCATATAAATAAATTAGATTAAAAATAGGTTTTGAATTAAAATACAACATTTTACACTATTCATTAAAAAAATGAACTTTATCGGAAAGATACCAAAAATTTACACAAAGTAAATTTTGATGTCCCGATTCTTAATAAGAGTTTTATTTGGTCCAAAAGAATGTTTAAGAGTGAACAAAACTATATTTAATGACAGTTTTCCATCAAAAGGTTATAAGTGAACCTTTAGTGAAAACTAGGGCATATACGCCTAAAATTGAATTCTTTCTGTATTTTAAGCCTTTAGCTTTTATTGGATAAATGTAAAAATATTAAAAAACATATATGATCATATTTTAGTTATTTCTATCCATTCCCGCCAATACAATAGCTACATGTTAACTACCATTTGGAATAATATTATTTTATTATTAGAGTGCAACGTAAGATTCCCAAGAAACTCGTTGTTGCGTGTTGGGTACGCCATCGATCATAGCGTCCCCTTTAAAGTCATATTAATATTTTATTCACAAATATGGATAAATATGAAAATGTCATATTCATTATTTACCTGGGGTGTTACATCCTTCCCCCCTTTTGGGAATTGCGTCCTCGCAATTTTAAAATTGCGCTTGGAAACATCCTTGAAAGTCCCACATCGGAACAAGAGTCGGTAAAACAATCACTTTAAAATAAAGAAGGATAAGCACAGAGGTCACCCGAGTTAACCCATACTAGGATTCCAAGTATGAAAATATGGACATGGATGAAAAAACAAAGGGTCATGTTCTGATGGAGAGTGATAGAAAACATGTTTAGGAGAAAGTTAACCACAAGAAAATCACAAACTTGTGATGGGTTAAACGGTATTCGATTCCGCAGTAGGAAAAGTTAATAGACAACATTTTTGCTTTAAGTTACTTTTTAATGAGGAATTTATTCATAAGGAAACATAATCACTTATCATGTTGACTTTCAACTTTTACTAGATTCCTTAATCAAACTCATATTTTTTTTCCAAAAGACGAGTATTTAGGGAGACTTGTTTGCATTAAGAGTACTATAATCAACTTCTAGAGAATCACCTAATCCAAAAAATAGAACTATATACTTCCCATGTATTTAGACTTTAACCAAAACCAAAAAGGTTATTACAAGATCAGATAATCCAGAAAAGGATAACCCTTTATAAAAAGAAAATCTATTCTTAACCTCCAAAATTTGTCCAACAAAACCCAAAGTTCAACGAGGACCATTCTATAATCAATTTGTCCATAAAATTCTTCAAAGTAAACCAAACTAAGATTGAAACCCAAATATTTTAAGTATTTAGTCACATAGTCTTCCAAGTTAAATCGTAACATTTATCTCCAAACAACATCAGTTGCTCCTAAAGTCTCGTATTGAAAAGTAATTAACCTAATCACATATCCTCCATGATAGGTTAATCATTTTCATAAATAACCCAAAATCAACTTAATCTTAATTCATAAAATCATATAACTAGAAAGAATCAGTCAAACTAACCAGGGACTTCACGTAGTCCAGTGGTAGGCGATAAATACCATTCACACTTTGGTTGTGTGTTCGATTCCCGCAGCTTTGTCCAACGCGACCGGATGTCACACGGTCTGCGTGTTGTCCTTTTTCTAAAACTATATAATTCTTAAATCATTCCCCAAAAAGATATAAAATCATCAAAAATGATCATAACATATTTTAACCTCAAGTTTATCTCATTCTTTTCATTTTACAGCATATCATATAATAACCCATAATTACCTCAAAAGTAGGGATCATATAAACTCTAATGGTTACCCTTATTATTATTACCTAAACTTCCACATGGATTGGTCATCTCGTACATGATGCATTAAAGATCATACCAAGGTTCAAGTTGTTGATCATGACTCCTTGATATTTGGTTTAGAACAACCACAAGTTTCCTCATTGAATCCTCCATTTTATCTAGTATCTTAATCAGAGAACCACCACAGTTTCCTTCAAACCTGTTGTCTCTTTGGTGCCTGCTAGATCCATCCATTCACTAAAAATAGAAATGTCAGTGTGCGTATATCAACAAAACCATCATGTACTAATGAGGAAGGTAAACACTAAGATACACTTACTCATTCACTTTATCTAAAACTTGGACTCTTTCTAAAATCCTAACCATTATGGTAATGTCACTTGTGCTTAGAGAATACCCAAACCTCTAAAGTTATCTAAACCGACCTTTGATACCAACTACAAGGCCCCAGCCTTAAACCTTACTTAATCTTGAGTTATTACAAGATTACACATTGAGGATCTTTTTAGGTTTAGAGTTTTAGATAATTAGATCATGAAACTTTCATTACATTCCATATTTAGACAAAGTGGTTACATGAAAGACAGTATTCATTCTTCCCATCAACGGAAACATATTTAAAATAAAACATGGATTCTTTCTTGACACATCCTTGAAACTGTCATCACATCATGTACCCTTCCCTTGACCTGTGAAAAACATTTCAAAAACTTGGGATGAGCATAAAAATCTCAGTAAGGGATATAAAAATATGGAAAGGAATCATGAGTACATGGATGAAATCATACTTTACCCATAAAACATAGGAACTTTAACATACCTCATAAAATCATGAATAAATCATAGAAATCATAAGACATAAAGGTAACTCGAGGCATTCATAACATTCTTACATAGGGAGTAACCCTCTTGGTTACGTTTGGAATACCCATCATAGTATATTCCCTAAATCTCTTCAGATAAACCTTAAGGTTTCACTCCTTCGCGTTACCCAATGCATTGGAGAGCTATATCAGGCTCACCCGCCCTTAGTTTATCACGGAACCACCCGTTTTCATAACAACACCCAAGAACCATAACATAAATGTATCACATAAAACATGCATAAAGGAAACATAAAATTTCCACATTTCAATCACAATATAACATTTTAGTATATTGAAATAATGAATCCATTCAAAAAGAAACCATTTCCAAAACCATTTAAAACATTTAATAAAGGGATTTTTGAATCTAAGTGTCCCATACCACCTTGAGGCTTAAAATTTTAAACCATTAATATCCATATAAATAAATTCTTAAAACCATTTTGAAAACATGGATATTAATAAGAACAAATAATTAAAACATTTAAAACGATATTTTGGTTAAAGGGGTTTTACCAAAATTAGAGACACTTGAATACAATAATTGAAGAATAACATTTAGTCAGAACTTTATAATATCATGAGAATAAATGGATTCATAATATAATACTCCAAAGTACAGTATATACACCATATAAGAGTGAATTGGTGCATAAAAACAATGAACCCTCAATAGAAATGTCAAATGTGATGATATCCCTTATAAAGAAGGTATCCTTAAATTTAGGACAAATAAATCTCAAAAATATGTGTGAAAAATATAAATACACCCAATATAAGTGGATATTAAGTGTAAAACAATAAAATGTCATTCACACATATTCAATGGATGACATATTCAATGACTACATGTTGAACCCAAAGAAATCGAAATTGGGTTAAAAAGTTCCCTTGACAGCCTACAGGCATCACATCAAAATGAGTTGATGAGAGATAAAAAGTGTATCTAATCACTTGAACATAAAATTTACATCAATAAGGATATATTAGAACATATCCCAACATAAAAATATGTAAATTAAAAGACCCAACAAAAGAAGTCTTTTAAAAAAGAGGAGGGTGAAAGGTTCCCTTACCGACTTGGGTATCTTTCAAGACATACACCCCATGAAAGAAGGACAATAAATTATTGTTGTAAATACTCATAAACGAAAGTATATTACACAAAGAGTAGAATAATGGGCAGTACATACACCACTCAATGAAGTTTGTGGCAAATGTAGCATAAATCTCACGTGAATAAAAGTGAGATGAAAAATCCCTTACAAAAACTCGGCAGCCTAACGGCGCCACATAAAACTTCCGAATGTGGATTGATGAGATCAAATAGGGTATCTCATCACATTAAAATAAAATGTAAATCAAGAGGAATATAAAAGAACATCCCCCAACATTACAAAGAAGAGCTTAAAAGAAGTGACATAAAGGAGAGTACTTAAAAAGAAAGAGAGAGGTTAGATCTCTTACGAAAGTTCGGCAGCCTAACGACGCCACTCAAAGCGTCCAAAATGGATTGATGAGAAAAAATAGGGTCTCTCATCACATGAACATAAAAATTACAGTAAGTGTAATATAAAAGATCATCCCAATAACAAGAAATATGAGCTTTAAAAGGAATTACATAGAAGTGTGTACTTAAAAAGAAAGAGAGGAGTAGGATCCCTTACCTCGGGTCCGACTTGACTCGATCGTTCTTTAACGTCCTGAATAATAAACTTGAGTTAATTTATATTTGGTTAATAACATTTTTCAAGTTCATTATTCCTTTTATATCACTTATTTCCATGTTATTAACATTATGTAATCATTTAAGTTAATAATGTTTGTTTTGTCGATATTTGGTTCTTAAGTCGAAAGTGGACTTCTTACAATTACATGTTGTTCGTGTGGTCAAAGGTTCTTTATATCCAGAATGAAATTCCTGATTTGGATATCATATATATCATATATATCCAGAATATACATGTATTTATAATATTACATAATCATTTAGAGGTAAGAAATGAAATGCACCGTTCATGGAGACGGTAAGCCGTACATACGCATGAACGCTACTTTCATTTCTTTGCCATATTAATGGAATTAAAACTAAATGTGAGGTATGTATATTTTCATTACAGAATTATATTCATCATTTAGATGTATCATTAATCATATATATCCATTATATACATGTACTTATAATAGTACATTACATTTGGGGATAAGAAATGAAATGCACCGTTCATGGAGACGGTAAGCCGTACGTACGCATGAACGCTACTTTCATTTCTATCTAATACTTTAATGGAAAGAAATAATAATGATATAGAGGTATATAATAATTCCAGTATAACATAATATATAATAACATTAAATCCATCCTTTATACGTCCCACGTATGGCATTAACGAATCACATCACTTTGAGGGGGCGGTAGTCCGCACTTCCTAAAATGAAGATATCGCGTATACCCATAATGGAAGCCACAAAGGTAAGACAAAAATGAAAAATACAGAAGCATAAGTAAAACATAAACATATTATATATCATATAAAAATATAGTGACATCATAATGGCCACCTTTTAAGGTGTTAAATGAGTATTGAACAATCATCGTTTCGGGAGGCAGAATTTCGCCATCCACAGAAACCGTATGTTCTTTAACCATTTGATTTAGTTGTGTGAGCGTGTAGCTCGAATAAATCTTATAACAACATCCTATTATATTGAAGATACTAGTGTTGTTACAAAATAAGTAAATAAAAAGAGTTTAGGGGGTTCGAGAAGCAAAATAAAACAAATGAACATGAGAGAATGAATTAACTTTAAAAGTGTAACTCCTTTTGATTTGAGCCTAAAGGCTTCCTTTGAATGGATTCTGCCCAAAGGGATTCCTCTAGGATGAGGATAGGGATGTGGAGAGAGTAAATGGGCAGGGTTTGGCCGAGACAAAGGATTGAGGAGTGTGTGAAATGAGGTAGAGGTGGGGGCCTTTTATAAGAGGAGAGGAGGGGCACTTTTGGAAAGTAAAGAAATATTACTTTATTTGAAAATGTGTTTAGGTTTTAAAAGGTCCCACATTGATATAATTCATGTATAAGGTGATAAGGGTTCTAAATCCACCAATCCAATATGTTTTGGACATGTTTTGTTCATATATTTTACATTATCTTTCCATTTTTTTTAAATCGTCAAATAATGATGTCATCGCTGCATCATTATTATTTCATAAATAATTTAATTTATTTAATGTCTAAAAATTATAAAACAACTACTATGATGTAGGAAATCTTTTTATCTTTCCAATGACTATTTATAATAAAAAATATGACTTGTATAACCCCACTTAAAAATTGTTTTAGTAAAACATATCATGTTTGTGTCATTTTTACTTTTACATTAAATAAAAAGTTATTTATGTCATTTCCCAACCAAAGTGGATCCATGGGGTCCCCAAGTTGACCCATGACTTGTCTTGGTCGGCCATTACACATCCAATGAGGTTAGGACATGTGTAAAGTTCATTTCATATTATTAAAACATTATATTTACCTTAAACTACACTAATTACCTCTAATCGCGATTAATGAAAAAAAGTTACTATTCAACAAAAAATTATTTTCATCCCATTGAACCACATTTTACATACTAATGACAACCATGTATGTTGTATTTTCAAAATTAAATACACATTAGTGGTAAACTTTCATTTAACTGAAAAATCAGTTTTCTTGATTACCACTTAGTGGTTTCACTATTCATCAAAAATTGGAGTTTTTCAGAAAAAAACCAAAACTTCACCCTAAGCTATATTTGATATTACGAATTAAAAAATGAAGTCCGTTTTACAAAATTCAAAACATATTAGTCACATCAATTAATTTAATAATTAACTCCCGCTGTCAGAGCAAATAGCGTGTTTTTATAAAACAATAAGTATCAAAAGATTGACACTAGTTTAAGACTGATTTCAAAGTGAAATTAATTCCAACGACCACTATTGGATTTAATGGTAAAAATATTTTCTAATTTCACTTAGAAACCAATTCAAAAGATAATCTAATCATATAAATAAATTAGATTAAAAAAAGGTTTTGAATTAAAATATAACATTTTACACTATTCATTAAAAAATGAACTTTATCGGAAAGATACCAAAAATTTACACAAAGTAAATTTTGATGTCCCGATTCTTAATAAGAGTTTTATTTGGTCCAAAAGAATGTTTAAGAGTGAACAAAACTATATTTAATGACGGTTCGCCATCAAAATGTGATAAGTGAACCTTTAGTGAAAACTAGGGCATATACGCCTAAAATTGAATTCTTTCCGTATTTTAAGCCTTTAGCTTTTATTGGATAAATGTAAAAACATTAAAAAACATATATGATCATATTTTAGTTATTTCTATCCATTCCCACCAATACAACGGCTACATGTTAACTACCATTTGGAATAATATTATTTTATTATTAGAGTGCAACGTAAGATTCCCAAGAAACTCGTTGTTGCGTGTTGGGTACGCCATTGAGCATAGAGTCCCTTTTAAAGTCAGATTAATATTTTATTCACAAATATGGATAAATATGAAAATGTCATATTCATTATTTACCTGGGGTGTTACAATAGATGTATGATGAATGTCCAAAACATGTAATTCTTATAGTGAATTGTTCTTGTTGTTTTTATATACATGTTTATATGGATGTTGTGTGTTAGTTCATTGTTTAGGATATCCAGAGGCAAATCAGAACTAGATGGTGATGACTCGGTATTATGGCTCGGGTACTTAGACTTCCCCATTATAGAAGAAAAAGTTGGAGGGAATTATTTAGAATCATTTTCCACTATTTTTTTTAAAGTTGACATGGTATATTTTTATTGATGTTTCAGAAGTAATATCTTCCTTTTCTTCTCAATATTAAATCGATACATTGAAAATGTTCATTGACACAGTTTATTTTCCTTGTCTTTGGATCCATTTATAAAAAATGGAATATAACATGTTAGTTTACTAATTACACTGAATTATATGATTTTTATTCATATAAATGATTCTCTATTAAATTAACTTAAGCGGTTTTCATAATGTTTTATTTTCTAGATATGATATTCTAAATCTATCTCCTAAGGTTTTTAATAAACTTTTTCTAATACCAACTTTAAGACCCCAACAGTAATAATCCTGATCTGGTGATCATTTTATTAAATTAGTAAAAAATATAATATATCAAACCATTTAGGATCAAATGGTTTTGTATTCTTATGAGGAAATATATATACATTATCACCATTACACTTGAACAAAATAAAATATATCATAAAAATTCAATGAAAATGTTACTATTATTCCAAACATATACTTTTATCATTTATAGTACTACTTATGGTTCCCTAGGGGAAATATAAATGAAATAAATGGGATATCTTAGATGCCCTATAAGGGGTAGAATATAGTGAAATCTATCATTGAATAAAAAATATAAAAAATATAAAAGGAACAAATAATAATCAAATAATTCTATATAACATATAACATGAGTGTAAAAAATATCCATGGAAAACATACTTATGGAAATAAATAATCATGTGGATTATAATAAATTATTTCATAGTAATGGAATTCATGATGTCACACATAATAAACATAGCATCAAGGACTTATGCCAATACATCATACATAAATGAGTAAGGCATGCACCAAATACCGAAGATAGATTTTATCATGATACATACTATTGTATCAAGGGGATACATAATTATATACCCCACCTATTACATAATAATTTGAATTTATCCTTCACTTGAAATATATTTTCTATCAATGTATATCATAATATTCTGAAAGCAACCACTTATATACACATGTATTAGTAATAAATACTTGTCCGTATTTATGTAATGGGTATATATATTATAAACATTTTCTAATCAATTGAATTATATGGATATCTAGGTTAATATATATTGATCATGTATCAATTATTGGATATTCACAATTCATTTTAATGCATCATTGATAATTTTTCAACTATGTAGGATATTTTCATCATATGTGGGTGTTGATAGGTATCATTGAATTAAATAGTTGAAGACTAATCAAATGATGGAAATTTTTTAATTTTGGAATAAAAATAAAATTAATGGAAATTTAATAGCTTATGTGGGTGGAATAATAAGAGAAAATAATAGTTTCTTATTCAAAATAGAATCATGGGTTTTTAAAAATGAAACAAAACATCATTATATATAGAATTCTAAAGGAATTTAATTTTTTTTTGAAATAAAATAAAAAATAAATGTATAAATACTATTTTATTTCTATATAACATTGAAAATATAGACAATTAAATTCTTCAAAACATTGAGTTTTGGATCTTGAAAGATAAATGTAGATAATGTTTTGGGAACCATTACATTATCAAGCCTCTTGAAAAGAAATATTAGGATTAACATTGAGATAGAAATGGGGTATAAATTGGAACTCTTATCTACATAATTAATTGCACAATTTTTATAAAGAATGAAAATGAGATATAATAAATTCTCAATGGTTTTTTATCAGAGAGGTATAGTGACTTAGGATTAACAAACATGGATATTTCATCATTTTTGATTAATATAAACAATATAACAAAAAAACATGCCCGAGGACCATAATATTTTAGTGTCTTTGTAAACTTAGAAAGAATCATCTAACTTTGTGAAAGATCTTCAATTTTCCCCAAAAAGAACTTCCCCTTTTTGAAATTTGACTTAAAACCATTATTTATAACTTGGGGACTAGAAACATAGGAATGAGTGAGATCAGATTCTCAATAAGGTTAAATTATTAAGATAGATAAGCATAACATGAGCATAATGGTATGAGAACATGATCACAACATTAGAAGATAATACTCCACATATCAAAGATCATAAAAATGAATCATGGAATAAATATTGGTAGTTCATAAGACATGAATCATAATGGATGCAAGAGCACAATCCATTAAATAATAACAAAAAAATAAGACATAGAATTTATGGAAAACACATAAGTATATAAAAATAATTTCCATAGTAGTCAAGGATTATTGACAAGGACACATTAGTAGTACGGGTTCACTCCTAAAGCCATATTAGTTTTCATGGTTAACTCTAAAGACCATCTTAGTATTCCAAGTTCACTCCCAAGACCATCTTAAAAGTCAAAGTCCTTTACTGAACCAAGTTTACTCCCCATTCCAGCCATGTCTATCTCGTGAGATACAAATATTTACCCAATGAATTATAGGAATATATAAGGCTCATCCATATCATAATGAAATCATATATACACATGCCACAATATTATAAATAATTATATCATAACCCATGAAATGAAATGGGTATCATAAATATGTAATCATATCATAACCTATGAAAAAGAGATAGATTTATTAAACATTTCATTAAACCATAACCCATGAAAAGAAGTATGTTTCCTAATAATATAACTTACGAAAGTGAAACCAGTTTCATAAACATACAAAACATTAAAGATAAATGGGTTTCATAAACATATAAATCATAAAAGAGAAATAGGTTTCATAAATATCATGTCAACAAAACATAAACCATTCAGATAAATAATATCAATGGAACCCTTTAATCATATCCCTAGTAAGTCATGTGTAACACCAACAGATGTCATCTTATATGGAACATAATTTTTTAGAAATATTTTAAAATCATTTCTTAAGGAATACATTCCTCATTATTTGAAAAAAATCTCTTTTAAAACATAAAACATTTTCAAAACTATTTTCTATGAAAATAACCTTTAAAATTTATAAAGTAATCTTGAAAACATTTTGAATACATTTTTCCTTAAAAGTATACATAATAAGAATGATTTTTTTTGAAAACATTTAAAGGAATCTTGAAAACATTTTGAAAACATTTTTCCTTAAAAATTTAAAAATCAAGCTTGAAAATATCTTGAAATTATTTTTCATTGAGAAATTATAAAAGATTATTGAAATTTTTTTGAAAACCATTTTCCTTGAAAATTTATAAAATTATATTGAAAACATTATGATTTTTTTTCTTTAAGAACTTATAAAAGAATTCTGAAAAAAATTTTAAAACCATTTTCCTTGAAAAATTATAAAATAATCTTGAAAACATTTTTAAAACTTTTTTATTTTAAAACCACTTAAAAAAATGAATGTCTATAATAATATGAAAACATTTTTCTTATAAAAAATTAATCTTACAAACTTTAAAAGGAATCTTTAATGAAAATATTGTCATTATGGAGGATAAATCTATACATCATGAACATTACTTTTTCATTATAGAATGTTTAGAAAAGTACCTCGATTAGAAAAATAAAAGATGATTAATTTTTTATAAACCTTTTTTTTAAAATGTAAAACATGGGTGAAATTTCTTTTAAAGATCATATAATAATATTAGAACTTTTTTGAAAATATTTTTAGAAAATATGGTTTTGAAAGAATATAGATTCTGATTGAAAATAGAAATAATGTTGAATTTTATTAATTTTTTTCTTAATTATCTTAAGTACCAAAGAGTGGGAAAATGTTCCAATTACATGAAGATATAATTAATAACCAGATTATAAGAAACATCATTCAGGTTCTTGAGATATGGATCATAATATTTCATCAATGGAAGTATAATCATAAAACATCTTGATAAACTATGAGATTTTTGTAACAAACTGTTACCACTTTGGTATCTATGAATTATAATCCCCATGAAATCACAACATTAAATGAAGATTAAAATATCATTAAAATAATTATATTCATGATATAAGATGTCAAAGGTCAGTATATACACCTCATAGAAGAATATAACTTCATAACATGGCATGTGTCTCAAAGAAGTCAAATTGAGACAAAATTACTTTACTGATTACTTTAGGGGAGACACATTTTTTGTGATGAAAACATTTAAGGATATTCACATGGAGTGTTATAAGGTAACCCATATGGCAGGGAATGAAGAATTGTCTAGTTGAGGGTGGTAACCCTAATTATGAATTAACTTTTGGATTCTTCCATGGGATCAATTCTCAAGAATTAGGAATAGGTGTTGTTTTGATGTCATGGGTTGGTTCTCAGGAATGAGTAGTTCCGACCATGATAATCATTGTGTTGGAATATGGGTAGACTATGGTCCTTGGAAATTGGAGTTCATTTTTGAGGTGATGATAAGGATACTCCTATGGTGGGGAGTACTAGATTAGTCTTTTCTGAATGTATCTTATGTTGATAGAGAGTTGTGGATACTACGAGACTAGTCATTGGACCATAAATATATCATAACTACGTAGATTTTTAGGTTGAGAGCATAGATTATAATTAAACACCAAGGATTCTTGGGGATGAGAAGGGTTGCGGGAGGGATGTTGTAAAGACCCATGTTTTTATGTACTGTAAAATTGAGAAGAAATTTAATTTTTTTTCTTTTGAATGATAATGAGGGGTGAAATATCCTCCCTCATAGAATATGATCTCAAATAAATTTTCTAACAACTCCATTGGTCCAGGAATAGGGTGTTTACCCTAGTATAGTAGTTTGGTGGAAATCTGAGTAGTTTGAATTTTCATGGAATAATTAATAATTAATAATTAATTAATTAAATTTTAATCTATTCATGTGTGTTAATTATGTGTTATATTTAGAATAGATTGTCATATTGAGATTACATCTTCACAGCTGAGTTTGGAACATGGGGTTTTTACTAGTCAAGTCATAAACTCATGTCAGGTGTAAGGGACATGCCTAATCCCCTTTATATCTTTTTTCCTTTTCTTTCTCTTCCTTCCATTGATTATAATGAACACCCCCTTAGTTATTCTATTAAAAATGAATGAGATAAAAAATAGATAGATATTGAGATAGATAAATAGTGATGGAAGATGGTAGATGCCTTAGTGGAGCTTGAGAGAAGCTGGATCGTCATGCGATAGCTATGAAAAGCGGATGTGGGCGAAGCTTTAGTGGATTCCACCCAAAGGTCAAATTTTTTAACATTTTTTCTGTAAATACACATATAGACACACCCACACAAACACTAATTTATATTTTTTAAATCCATTTTATGGTTTCTAAAGACCCCCAGGGGGTTAATCTTTAGCTATTGTAGGGAAAATGAGGGTTTTGGGATGATCACAAGGGTTTCTGTTTGGAAAATCTAGATCACATGGTGTGTGGTTCCATGGACACCTGACATATGTTATTACTATTATGGGAATGTGAATTTTTGGAAGTTCACACTATATACTTAGATTATATACCATGTAGTGCTACTTGAATATATATCCATGTACTTGGAAAGATGGAGTTTTCGGGGCTACATGTCATTTAGCTAGAGTATATGTTGTGTAGTAAAACATGTCTATATATTCATGTACTTAGGAATACAATCCATATGAAGAGTAAATGAATAAGTTTTATTACATGGATAAACCCCAGACATTTATTGGCTATGTAGAAGTACATGACCAAACCCCATCTATTCCATGGATGTGTGGTGGTACACGAAAAAACCCAATGTGTGCCAATCCCTGTAAAAGTACATGGCCAGAATTGAGGTTTTTAAGTACACATTATGTACTCCTGGTACATGATTTGCAGTATTCCCCTTTTACCCATTTGGGTTTTTAGTGATTTTATGCTCTAGGTATAGAATTGGACATAAAAGTCATCCATTTTGATGGTTTTTCATATATAACATAATGGTGGACCCCGCGGGACATTTTGGGGAGTTAAAAAAGGTTTTTTAGGTGAGAGAATTAATGGAGAGGTTATTCCTATATTAAATGTTTTCAGAGGTCTCGATAGAGAGACATGGCATGAGACCCAAATAAGGGCCATGGAAATGGTTTTTGGATATGGCATGGAATCACTAATATTAGTTTTTACTATTTTATTGGGTCAATCCTCAGTTAGAGGGACTGGGATGAAACATGAGAAATATAATAAGTAGGGTGTTCAGGATAACCTAGAGGGGGGGGGGATTGAATAGAGATGAGCCATGATACATATCCCTAGGCCAACGTTAAAGTGGATTTTTCATTTGAGTCCATGAGGTTATTTTGTGTGTTTACACTTCTGAAAGTTCTGTTTTCCCAGAGAGATGGGTGTTTTCATGATAGACTAGTTAATAACTAATAATCAAAAGAGTAATGACTCTACTTAAGATATGATCAATAATATCCCATGTAGGATGCCTCCACTTTCATACTATTTTCCAAGGGTCCCAAGAGGGATACTTATGTTTATGTGTGGACCTCAAGAATCCTGTAAAGGATGTCTCTCCTATATATTGACCTAGGGGACCCTTATGGGTGTCCTAATGGTTGATTGACACTAATGTAGAACATTAAGGGGTTGGGTAGAGATAGTAGTGGGTGTCACCTTATAACCCATACAAAACATGTGAGCCCAAGGGGCTATGACAATAATGATGGTTTTAGGCATTTTACAACCTTAATCTTTTATTATGCTTTCACCCAATTACAATTGGTAAAGATGTGATTTCTAGAGGTTCTTCCTAGAAATATGACCATGGGGCCTGATGTAATGTGATTCTATAGCGGGGATTCCATAGGTAATTCCTGGTATTAACCTCATAAAACATAGTTGTTTGTATGATAGCATTACTAAACGTCTCATTTGTTTTTGGGATTCCTCTCAGATCATGGATTACACAGGAGGTCTCCAATTTCTTCTTAGAACCCCCTCTTTATTATTGTGACCTGGTGTATGCTTAACTCTCTAGGATACAAGTGATTATAGAGGTTTCCATGTTGATGTATTTCCTTGAGTACAATATTTTTATGACATCTCTGAGGATTGAAAATGATCTCATTAATTGATGCTGAGGATAATCCCTAGGGTCATGTGGAAAAAACATTACAACTTTTCCAATAATTTTTCTAGAATGTTTTATTGCACATGATATTGAATGATGTCGAGTTTTTTCTTGGATATAAAGAGTATTACTTATATATTACCTAAGGGTCATACCCCTTTGGGATTATCAAAGTTTTAATGTTGTGATTTCCTATGGATGAAGACCTAGAGATCTAACATTAGATTATATTACACATTTCTTGAGTGGTATTAAATCCACATCAATGTCATATTTTAAGGATACCCCGTTGATATGTGGAATACATCCTTATACACCATAGGCAAGTATGGGTGATCCCAGGGCTATAACTTGTATCCCCCTATATTGAAATAGCTTTCTCAAATACATTGTAGTCTATCCAAAGAAAGTATAGTTGATCGAGATCATGGACCCAAGGTTCAACTAGATTACACATGGAATGAATGGTATGACATCCAACTCAATAATTTATTCATGATATGTTCTTTTGATCATGATCTAAAATGAAAGGAAAATCCCTAGATTGATTGTATCAATTCATTATAGTTATGCCCAATCTAGGCTGGGCATATTGTATGAGAATAACACTTCTAGATCTATTTTCTATACCAATGGTTCAAAACCATTAGTATAGGCTGAAAAACCATTGGTGTTGCTTGTACAAATGCTTTTCCAAACCATTGGCTCATTGGTTATTGGTATATCCCTATACTAGAATTTTTCATTGAACCATTGATATAGGGGTAATGGTATTTTATATATACCTACAATTATTATAAAATTTTTGGTATAGACCCCCCAATTCCCTAAGCAGTATCATCCCCAGCCTGCCCAAACTACCACCAAAATCCACCAAAAATCACTACCCTACACAAATAACCACCGAACACCACCAAAAATCACAATAGCACCCATCCTAATGAATTTAATACAAAAAACATCACTGACCAATATACAAAAAATGATAACACAAGAAACCAATTAATGCATTCAAATAGTGATAACACACATTCAAAACATCACATATATTAATTTAGAACAAATTATCAAACATAAAATTTCATAAAGATAAGTAAAAAATTTAAAGGACCAGTCTATCCCTCATCACCAACATAATCACCATCATCACCATCATCCTCACCATCATCCTTTACATCATCCTCACAATCATCCTAGTCATCATCCTCATCATCATCCTCACCATCATCCTTACCCTCAAGTTTTCCATCACCATCACCAATAACATCATCGTACAAACCACCACTAGGACTTCTTCTAGGTGCACTATATAACATTAACATCATTGTAATATATGAATCACAAGCCATGGAGGTATCTGGTGGAAGTGATAGATATAATACTTCCAGAAATTTTATAAATTCAGCATTGGACCTTTGACTTCGTTCATTATCATGTGTGACCATGTTTTGGTATCTTATCCCCAGTAATGATCCTATGCTACCCCTGAATTATCTTTTTCTAACTCAGTGCTACCAAAATAGGCACATGAAGTGGGAAAACATCTAGTTGTGACAATAATCTTCCCTGGTTGATAGTGTACTCTATTATGGTTCTCATCTCAAAAAACCTAATGTAAGTGATCGTTTTACCCAAAGTTATCATCTTCATGCTCATCAAGGGACACCAAAGAACACTGTTAAAAATATAAAAGAATTATTAATTTATAAAACATATATTAAAATTTGAAATCAATAAAATAAAACTTACAATCTATTTCTATGTTCGATAATTTACCATGCTTCCATATTTCTTCTTTATACTCAATCAAAATAGTTTTTCTTGAGGAACAAATCCTTCAATATTTAAAACTTTCATCTATAATGAAATTTAATATAGAAAACCATAATTTAAAATATGTTATTAATAATGAATTTTATAACTAAAATAATATGGATATATTTGATGATGAAATATGATTTTCTATTATGATTGATTAATTTTTTCTAGTATGATATGAGTTGTTTAACAAAATAATATTTATAGAATAAATTTATAAAATTGAAAATGTGATCAAATAATGATTTTATTAATTAAATTAAAGTTGAATTTAAGGATTCTTATGTGTATATATTATTTCCATAAATTTAAGGTAAATGTAATTTAAGAATAATGGAAATGGATTGTATTTATTAAAAAAATCAAGATTAAATACATGTATAATATGCTAAAATATAAAGGTTAAATGTATTCCAGATGTGTTACTATTTGGTTTTTTAAGTTTTTGTGATTTATTTTGAAAGGGGTTAAAATATGAAAAAACATGGTAAAAGTTTCATTAAAGGATTTTAATGACAACATATAGTCAATACCGGTGCTTGTTTTTGTTAAAAAGACACATGAAGGAATACGATTTATGGTTTATTTGGTTAAATAATGTTAATTTTTAGTTATCAAGAGAGTATATAAGTCATATTGGTTTTGATCCTTATTGTTACTATTCATTTTTACATGGTATAATTTTATTTAGTTCTTTTTAATTAAATATGGTCAAGTATGGTTCAATTAAATTTAGTTTATTTCAATTATATTCAATTTATATTGGTGACACATGATTTCATTATCATCAGCTTAGTTATTTCATCGTTTTTCAGTTTGGTTTATTCTAAATTCAATTTATTTATTTTGATTTTCCTATATTTATATAGAACTTTTCATTTAAATTTTAATTAGTTTGTTCATCCCTCATATGATTCAGTTTATATATGTTCCTTTATATTCCCTTAATTATATTATATTTCATTTGATTTATTTAAATTGAATTCAGTTTAATTTTATTTATTTCAGTCTGATTTATTTCATTTTTTATTCACATTTTTGGATCATGTTCAAACTAGTACATTTATTTTTTTCCTTTGGTATTGGTTTCTCTTCCCGTGAGGTTGGTTCATTTTAATTTGATTCCAGTCATTTTAGTTTGCTATTATTAATTTTTTATCATTATTTATTTAGTTATGTTTTGGATTGGTTTGTTTGTGATGCATTGATTTGTCTTTGCTTCTTCATTATTAGTTTATGTAGTTTCACATTCATTTAGTTCTGGTTGATTTAAGGCTAATTAAGTCATCTATATTCTATCTAACTTTATTAAACTTATGATAGTTATGTTTCATTTTCATTGTATAATATTTACACTTTTTTATGTTTATTTCAATTTAATTATTTATTGATGGATTATTTTTTTGGTACAATCTGGGTTGGGTTTGATGAGCCTATTCAGTTTTATTCAATACAATTAAATTCTATTCTAGATTAATTTTTAAAGTTTGTTTGATTTTGATATGGTTTATTTCAGGTCAAATTGTTTCAACTGAGTATATCTTGGTTGGTTTCTAGTTGATTCACTTTGGATTAGTGATTTTAAGTTTTCTCAGTTTATTGGGGTTAGTTTTTTATTTCATGTTTGGGTTAGTTTATATATATTTTATTTTATTTTCTTCCAATCACTTAAAACCAATGAATACTGTAACGTTATAAATTTCTTTCTATTTTAAAAAATCTTTTCTTTTGATATTTTTTCTAATGTATGAGTTGCTTCAGAATATGGGTAGTTAGATGTCTGAATGTTTTTTGAATAATTTTATGTTCTGGAATTTATCTTGGAATAAGAGATAAATATATCCCTAAATTAAATTTGAGGTGGAATAATTTTTTCATAAAGTGTTTTTTCGGAATTTAATTATTATTGTGTAAGTGTAAGTTGTGTATTCTGGGCGTTTTATACTAAAGAACTATAGGGTCAATATGTTTTGAGAAGAATTTACTGTCAATTAAAAGTTTGAGAGTTATTTTGGAATGTAATTTTGAAGATATTTGGAGAAGTATGAGATGGTTTAAAGATTGTTAAATAAGGATGATAGGGGTTATTCTCTAGAGGTTTTGTATTTATAGATGTTAGGTATTTGAAAAAACCTTGATACATTAATGTAACCCAGAAAATATATAAAGGTAATGTAGTATAGTATATGAAGGTTACCAAATATTTAGTGTTTTCAATGTTATGATATGTAAAGGTAACTAAGAAAATACATTAGAGTCATTGGGGGATAATATGTAAAGGTTTCCAATATTATAAATGTTGTAGAATTTGAAAAGTTTCACACATAAGGGTTTATATGGGAGAATATGTAAGTTTTGATTAGAACATTAAGTATAGAAAATTAAATCATTCCGTTTGATATGTAATGGTACTCATAAGTGACATATAAGAACATTACTTTATCTATTTTATATTTTACAATAGAATTTACTTTTATGTATTAGTTTATCTAATATAGTTACTATTATGTTTGATTCAATGCACTTTTTTATTTTACTCATAAGTTTTATGTGAGAAAAATAGAAAATTCAAAATATGTAATGGTAACCAAGATGCACTTTGAGAAATATAAAAGTGTTGATCTGTACTAAAATACACAAAATTATATTGGATCATATATAAGAGTAACTATATCAAATAAATTTATACATAAGAGTAAATTCTATTATCAAATATAGAATAATATTTATAATGTGGCCAACCATGAATTATAAGATAAAATAATGTTCTTTGTTTAAATTTATTAATCAATACTATTAGGAGAAAAGTGAAATAGATTATTTTTTATTACATAATGGTTATTAAGTATTTATATCATTTTATAGAAATAATAGCATTCATACTAAGTTTTAAATTCTTTTTACAATTTTGATTACATGAACATTATATGATGTTAGATTGGATATTAAAAAATTCAATATGAGAAACTTATTTTTATAATGAATAATGTGTAATACTAAAGTCAACACTACTTTATAGTTATTTTATTTTACCTATCCATATAAAATTTTCATTTAAAAAATTTTGTTTCATGATTCTTTAAAATATTTTAAATAAATCACATTTCTTCTTCAAAAAATTTAAAAATGAAAAACAATAAAAATAAAATTATAAATTAGTTGTAACCTTCCTGAGGGGAAACCATAGGGAAATCTTCACTTCATTATAAGGTGATAAAACATGAATACATATTCAAAAAAAATCTCATCCATTAAACTAAAAAAGTATAAAATAATGCATAATTTTAAGGGGATAAAACCTTATGATAATTTCAACATAGTTTATTTATATAAAATATTAAAAATGTTAAAGAAAAATTATGATAGTTATGACCATTTGAAACATTATGTATAAGAATATCCTATATTTATACAAATTAAGTTGAGTCAAAGAAAAACTCTAAATCCTATTTTAAATAAATTAGAGAATAATAGGTTAACCATGAGAAAATCATCCCATACATGTTCCATTACCACCCTCCTCATGGGTGAG
This sequence comes from Viscum album, assembly GCA_963277665.1. Lineage (NCBI taxonomy): Eukaryota > Viridiplantae > Streptophyta > Magnoliopsida > Santalales > Viscaceae > Viscum > Viscum album. The sequence continues at coordinate 878,286,127 of OY728145.1, read as the reverse complement.
TGGTAGATATGGGAGTTGGATGCTACCCACCTGGTTAAAGTCCCTGGTTACTTTTATTTATCATTTCATGTTTCAAAGTGGTAGATGAAACCATATATTATTATTATTTTTTATATAATTATCATCTATTCACTTCTAATGGATCCCTATAATTTATAGTTGATGAAATTTTATTTCTATAAATTATTTAAATAGAGAAATTATAAACAAGTGTCATACCTTCCTCCCCTCATGGATTGGCATTAAAAACCATAAATTTGATTAATAACTTGAACCCAATAATCATCTAATATGTAATAATTTTATGATAATATGAAAATAGACACTCATTCATGATAGTTGTGGCCTCTAAATCTACACCTACTCTAGAACACCATCCACTATATAACTAATTCTTATATTCTCTCCATAGAACACCCAATTCCATGAGTCATGCTATCCTCATAGACTCACCATTGAAAAAATTATAATGAAGCCGGAACCAAATTATTAATTCATATAAATACAATAACAATATAACATTAAATCCAAATTATTAATTCATATAAATACAATAAATATATAACCATCCTTGTTGTACTCCACCATGAGCTATATTTAGTTGTTCCACACCACACACATGCACGTATTCCAACACTACCTAGTGGAATATCCATCTATTAAAGTAAAAATAAATATTATATAAATACATCTTATAATGAATATAAATTATGGTCAAAAAATTTATTAGGATTATATAAATTTAATTGACGTAGTCCGATCTTTGGGTGCTGCTAGATCCCTAGGATTAGAAGGAAAATCAACATGTATAGATGGAGTGGGACCTAATATCAACTTTAGAAGTTCAGAATGTGTCGGAGTAGATGTCAAAGGATAATTAATGTAGAAGACTAGGGAGAATTAAGTACAAGGGAAAGAAGATGATATAGACATATATGGAAATTTATAATATGGATGGGGAGTAGAAGCCATCATTAGATAAGGGAATGATAAGTGAGGAGGGTTGATGCAAATGGTGGTGAAAACATAGGCAACCTAAATATCTCAGGTGCCTCTAATGACACTACAGAATGAGAAGGTGTGCTAGATGGTATGTCAGAGGAAGGGATATAGTGTGATCGGGTACACTGAGTGTTGATCGTAGCCCTAGTAGCACCCCCTCAAATCTTCTAGATGAGAACTTGTACAACTAGGATGGTTAGATAATTAGTGTATCATAGGTAGTGGATCTTGATTAAAAGTTAGAAACAAAATTAATCACATGAAATTATATGTTTTTGATATATATATTTGAAATAAAATACTCACAATAGGCACCAATGGAGGGACTCCTGTCTCCCTCATTCAGTGATTATTTTCTTTCATCCTTTTCCTTTGTATATATTCATTATTTTCAATTACCTTTATTTGAAAAAAATATAGAATTAATTAGAAATCCATAACTAATGTGTAATATAAACAATAAAGAATATGAACATGACTTAATTAAGTAATAATAATTGGAAAACCAAATAATGGATGCATAGTGATATAAAGTTTCATTTTATATTTAGTGGGAAGAATTCAAAACATAATGACATGTAAGAGAAAACTAAATACGTTCAAATTAGAATGTTTATCATGGGTATGATATAGAATTATTCTATTTTCAATTAGATACAATTCAATTTTTGTTAGAACATTTGGTTCATTTTGGTAAATTGATAAGGTCATTTGTCCATTTTTATTTGGATCAGGTCATTTGTTTCATATTTTAGGTTATGTCAATTTGACATTTTTTGTTAGGTTATTATTTTCATTATTTTTTATTTTCATTTTAATTAGTTTAATATGTTTTAATTCAATTTAAATATTTTTTTTTCATTCTAATTTAATTGTTTTAGTTTTTTTTGGTTTAGTAGGTTTTAATACAAATATATTCAGTATTAGAAAACACAAATTAATGAAAAATGTAATGAGTATATATTAAAAATGAACATTAAGGTCAAGTTTGATATAAAATATTTGTAATTAATAGTAAATAAAATTAAATAGCACCAACCTTAACAACCCAAGTTGAGATAAACTAAAAGAACTAAGAACATAGATAGTAACTTCTATATATTTTCAACACCAACTTCAGGTTCATAGTTAACTATGAATATTGAACTATTGTATTCATCATAAGTAATAAATTAATTAGGTCCAATGGGAGTAGGTATGGTGTCAATTCCATCATCACCATCATAAAAAATATGTAGCTGGATTACATCAATAATGAAAACAAATTCAGTTCATGGATGACCTTTTACATAAAAAACTTATTTCTCCATTAATACCAATATATATGGCTCATCAGTAGAAAGAATGCATGTCATGTCAATAACTCACAATCTATAATAAAAAATAAATGTTACATGCATCATCATAAAAAAAACCACTTTAATTTCATTATAGTGACTCGATCATTAAAGTAATAATATAATATTAGTATTTTCTTAATGACTCCATAATACGATACATTTTTAAATCAAGGTTTAATATCTAATGCAATGGTATAACAGTCTATTGTGATAGTTAAAATAACACTATAATGTTGTGTTCTCATGTTAATTACTCGCTCAATGATAATAAATCTATACCTATTGACCACAGTTGATTTTCATTCATGAACTACAAAATTAGGATCAATATCAAAATATTTGATTTCCTCAGATACATAGTTGGTATGAAAGTTCAATAGCAAAAAAATAAATTAATTTCAAATTTAATGAAATATTAATTTTATTAATTTATTATAGTAACACTTCTACCTTCAATTTAAACTAATCAAAAAACTCTTTTATATGAAAAGTATCTCTCTTTCACAAAGATAACAAATGAAAATTTCTATTTTTCATATTTTTTATAGTCCATGCCAAACAAATATAAATAGTTTAACTGGTATGTAAACTTACATGCTATAAGATAATATATACATGTTCAATTTACTTTATCGATGTAGTCATCAAACAAACCATAGTTAAAAAGATTGTGAAATGTTTCATCTCCCTCTCTTCAAGGTTTAATATGGTCAATTTATATGATATAAGAATATACCCTATTTAGGGAAGTGATGGAAATATGAGTTTAGTTTTCTCATTGTTTTTTATTAATTTCTCATTAGTATGTTCCATCTTGAAGTCACATCAGACAAATACATTGAAAAAAAATTCATACATTTTTGATCCATGTAACCTTTCATGATAGAACCTTCAGGATGATTCTTATTATGGACATAAGTCTTCAATGTGTATGTAGGTTTTTAGTTAAATACATATAATGAAATGAAATAGGTCCTAAAAGAAGTATTTTAGTTGGAATACGGGTAGTTAAATTAAAAATACATGTGATAAATTATGGAGGAAATATTTTCTCTAAAGAACACCAAATTAATGGTGCATCTTCCAATATTTTTTGAAATAAAGAATTAGAAAACTTATTATTAAAAATATCTCTAAAAAAATAGAACAAATAAATATCTAACACCCTTACATTATTTAACATAATATTATGAATTTCCATTGGAATCAAATCATGTAGAAGGATGTGATAATCATGTTTCTTAAAATATTTCAGATTCAACTCTCTTATATTGACCCATTTTGATATGTTGATTGAATATCTATCATGAAATTTAATAGTCTCCAGTACTTCAAAAAATTCAATTTTTTTCAACATGTTTCATCACATAAAAATCACATAATACTTTCTATTTCTTTTCACTAATACACACAGAATGTAATTCTATTTTGATAACCCAATCCGCCAAGTCAGGTTGAGGCTGTAAATAATATTTCGTCATTCCCTTAGCATTTAGAAGAATTGAAGTAAATATTTCACATTTATTTTTTTCAATGTTAACTACATCTAATAAATTATTTAACAAATTGGTTGACCAATAAGGTAACTCAAATAAAATAATTTTCTTCTTCCAATTATAATTTCTTTTAGTGGAAACATTCTTCTTCTTTCTGTATTTCATCTTAACCTTCCTGAATAAAAAACTGACATATTGTAATTCATTAGGCACATCAGTTCTAGATATATGTTGAGGTGTACTATCAGTCTCCATTATATTTTCAAACCTTCAATGATTATTCCTATCTGGACGATGCATTGGAAAGAATCATCGATGTACCATAAAACTAAAAATGAAATGATATTTAAGTCTTAAAGATTTTATATTGTTCATACAAACATGAAATGATATATTTCCCCTAATTATCCATGTAGAAATTATTAAAAAACGTGGAAATGCTTTTATCAAATATAAGAACAACACATATCTGAAATACATATTTCGAACATGCATCATATGTGAACACACCCACATTACAAAGATGTTTCAACTCTTTTATTAAAGGTTACCAGTATAGTTCTACATCATTTTTAGGATTAGAAGGTCCATATATGAGTATAATCATAAAAGAAAAAAGTTTTTTTATACACATAATTAAAGTAAGTATATAAATGTGTATGAAAATTTTCCATATTCAGCGTGAATTTAGAATCTTTCCAAATTGATTAAAACCATCACATGATAGACCCAAACTCACATTACAAAAATCAGCTGCAAAATCAAGGTATTGAGTATTAAATTTATATCAAGAAAATCTATCTAAATGATAAACTAACCCATTATTATCCATATTTCTCTTGGTATTATTCCATTTCATTTTTATTGATATTTCATTATACATGAAAATATTGAAGAGGCATAGAATCCATGAAATGTTCCATATTACTTTCTATGGAACATGATATGGTGTTTCATCAGCATTTGTATTCCATTAGAATGTGCCAAATTTTATAAAATAATTTTCTTCAGCAGTTTCATCCTAGAATAAGCTTTAATCCTTTGGGAAAACATGAATTTTGTTTTTATAAAATCCAATTTCCTCAAATAAATTCCATTCTATATAATGTTTGGAGGGAATATCTGTATCATTTGGAAGTAATTATTTCAAAAAGTTAAGAATATAATCGATGGAATTATTGGAAATACAATACATGATTTTCTCATGAAATAGTCAGATTAAAAGATACACCTTTTTCATTTTACCACATTGTTGATATACTAGAGTCATGAAAGCATCATTCATTTTTCTAACCATGTCAACATCATTATATTTATTACATGAATCATGTGTGATTGTATAAAAATATTGTTGGGTTAATATCCTTTCCTTATCATGATTATGAATAAATGGAAACCGATCATTTAATAAATTCTCAAATCTAGTCCTCTCATTTTGACCTAGAACATTTTGTGATTTCATTTTGTCCCCATTATGATACCACACATAGTTTTTTGTTTGAAAACCATATTTTTTATATAGTAGCCAACTTCTTCATGACTTAACCAAGGTATTCTACTATAATTATAACCATCCAATGTTACCATTTTTATTCAAAAAATATTGATATATAGAGAGAGAAATGACCAGTGTCTAGAGGGCCTGAAATAATGGAGACCAAGGGAATCACCCCAAATCAAGTTCACCCCCTTAGGTTTGAAATGAGAAACATGAGTAAGACAACTAACCATGATACCAGGGGTCGCCATAGAGGCTAAGTGATCTTCCACCTTCTTTACCTCCCTCCACATGTGAGTGACTCTAGTGCTACTCTCAAGGAGATCCTTACACTTCCAAATAATTTATAAAATGGACCAAGGGATGATACCTTTACCATGAAAGGCATTGTAGATAAACATAGAGTCAGTCTCCACTTGGGAGATGTCAAGCACCCGCTGCCTACAAATAGTGATACCTATAAGAACCATCATTGCCTCTACCTCCATAGAATTCCCATAACCATAATTCACTGAGAAGGCCAAGGCCACACTACCCCTAGAATCTGGGATGGCACCGCCACATCGCATATAACCTAGCATGCAAGAACCATCCGTGTTAAATTTGAAGCCAACTTCTGGAGGACCCCACCAGACCCAGTTCCCTTGTTGCCTAGTAGCTGACCGCTGAGCCATGCTGTTATGCACATACAACCTGCAAAGGGAGGGGGAATACATACAATCACCATTAGAGCCACAAAAATCAACCAGGATACATCATACCCTGGCGGTAATGGATCTCCCTATAGATGCAAGCCCCTGGAACTTGTCCTGGTTCCTTGTTTACCATACACACCAACTAATCACATTGAAGACTATGGATCTCACCCTCCTTTCATTACCGGAACCATCATCCCCCTGTAACCAACAATTCAAGAAGGAATCATAGCTCGTCACTTTGGGGGAGTACCTTGTAAGTACCTCAAAGGATCCGCACACCTGGCGGGACTAGTCACCCTCGAAGAATAAATGGGATATGATCTCTTCACACTTATGCGTGAAATAGTGTTAGTAAGACGCCCTGATAATTCCAAGCCTCTTGATGTTATCGTTGGTAGGTAAGGCTCGATTCTAGATCCTCTATGTGAGGAAATTAAATTTTGTAGGGATACTCTTACACCAATCCAGATCGTACCCACCACCCTGCTGGCCCTGTGACAAGTTTAACCTATAAAACTCATTTGCATTGAACCTACCCGAGGTGGAGGGGCTGAAGACACACCGGTCTATATCTAAGCTCATAAAAACAGATTCAAAAACCTCTTGCTGATCCGTTTCTAGAATGGTTTTGAAAAAATGTGGGCACTGACTCACCTCCTTGAAAGTGATCGTGGGGGCCAAGCACCCTGGGTAGCCCAGAGTCCTTCCTGACTAGTTGTGGAACCAAAACTGGATGTTCCCCTCCACAATAATCTACTATGAACTCTAGAGGATGGACAAAATAAAACTGCTAATAGAGGACCAGAGTGGAGACCCAGTAACTGTAAAAGATTCAGTGTTGAACCAGTTTCTGTAGGACATCAGCTTACCCCACAAAGATCTCTCTTCAATTACCTCCCATTACAGCTTCGCGTGCATGTAATGTATAGTGTTTGTATGGATTTTAACTTTGATCCCTCCCTCCGAAATTAGATGATCCATCTTCCCCCAATAAATCAAATGTCTCTTCCCCTATGAAGATTCATCACAAATGAAACGAGCCAAAAGTATATCAATGGCCTTGATAACCCCCTTCAGCAAATTGGTGGAAAAAAGAGCATGTACCAGAATGGCCTATAGGATGCTATTAAAAAGAGTAATACAACCTCCAATGGATAAAAAATGGTTCTTCCAATTGTGAATATGCCTCGTAATCTTACTCATGACGGGATCAAAATCACTGATGCACATTCTTCTTGGAGACACGGGGGTTCCAAGATACTCCATGGGAAATGAACCATGCCTCATACCCAAGCTACAACCTATATTTGTCACCCTTCTCGAAGAGAATGTCTAAGACACATAGAATCCACTCTTATCCCTATTAATTTGTTGACCTATCTCATGATAGTACTCCTCAAGAATCGTGATAGTCCCATGCACAGACCACCACCCCACATTGATGAAGATGAGTGTATCGTCTGCAAACATTAAATGAGAGATGGGTGGTAGTCTCAACCTCCTTCAGTAAGGTAGAACATACCCATTATAGATTCCTCTGTTAATTAGCCTACTTTAGGTATCCTTCATAAGAATGAAAATAATTAGGGATAAAGGATCACCTTGATGAAGTCCTCGAACTATCTTAAAATCCATGAGTTCACCCCATAAACAACACAGCCATCCAGGCCGAACTGAAGCACCTAGACATAATATCACAAGACCATATTGAGAAACCCATCTTGTTTAGGACCCTATTAATAAATCTCTACTCGATCCTATTATATGCCTTATTTATATCGATCTGGATGGCCAAATTAGATCGACGAACCTTGGTATTGATATCTCTCAGCATCTCCTAATCCAACACTATAGCTCCCTAAATAGAGTGATCATTGACAAAACCATGTTGTTCCTTGGAGATCCACCAAGGAATATTGCTAGACAACCTCCTGGTAATTATTTTCTCTAGTATTATATATGTAAATTTACAAATACTTGCAGGCTAAGAATGAAGAAGTGATGAGGGTTCTTTGATCTTTGTTAAAAGGAATAGAGTTGTGGAAGACGTAATCTATGGAAGGCTAACCCCTCTGAAGAAATCCTGGATAGCATTGATGATATCCCCATTCACCACCTCCCAAGAGCTCCTATAGAACGAACTTGGAAATATATCGGGACCTGCGATAATCTCTTGATTGAGACTCACTATAGTCGTAAAAATATCCTCCTCCTCTAGGATCCCCTCCATCAATTCATTATCCTGAGGGGACACAAGGTGTGCAATCCCCTCCCAAAACTCACCCACCCCCGTAGGGTAACCCTATAACATGTTAGAATTGGGTCCTACAAGAAGTTCCTTAAGGTAAGAATATGCCAATCCCCCAACCACTTCACTATCATTAATGAAAGATCCATCTTCTAAAGCTAGTTTCGGTTGTACCACATGCCACCTCTCCCTTATACATGCATGGAAGAATTCAGTATTCTTATAGCCTCCCTTAAGCCATTTTATCCTCGAATAATCCCTCACCCTTCTTTCACGCATGAGTATCATAACCACAAATGAGTTATTTTTCTCAGAGAGCTCACCAAAGGTAGCATCATCCCAAACCTCATCAATACTAGCCTCAAGCCATTTAATATACTTCTTGAGCACATATAACTCCTAGTCTAAGGGAAGGATTATTATAGACCATGAGTGGAGGTCCTACTTGAGACACCTCAACTTACAGTGAAGCACTAGCTAGGAGTGCCCCTAGATCAGTTCCTCCTAAATTCTCCTCACCGTCTGGTGAAAAACCAGAACACTCGACTAGTGGATCATATAAACCTGATTATGGAGCCTCCATCCTTATTAGGGAAAGCAAGAGTAGGGAATGGTCAGAGATGTTGTAGGTAAAATTCTAAACCTTCACCTCTGGAAACCTTGAAATTTCTTGTACATTAGCTAAGCACCAGTCGAGCCGGCTCCAACAACGAATTTTTCCCCTACGGTTGTTACACCATGTGAAAGGGTCACCAGAATACCCTAGATCCATCAGCCCCTTGCCAACCATAAACTGTCGAAAAGCCTTGATAGAACTCTTTGGAAAATATCCTCTCCCCTTATTCTTTTTCAAGTCAGTGACAATATTGAAGTGACCACCCACCACCCAAGGCTGGTCCCCTAGGTCAAAAGAACTTAGATCACTCCATAACTCTTCCCTGTTCCGTGCATCATAGCATCCATAAATGAAAGAAACAAACAGGGAGTCTCCACTATAGGACACCCTCATCTTAACATTCTGATCTCCTACTTGAATTAACTCCACTAAAACCTCCCTATTCTAGAGAATCCAGATAAACTTATTTATTGGATCTACATGCATAGATTCAAGCAGCTTTTGCTTATGCGTGAACTCATTGATCTTTGTAGAGTTCTTCTTGTGCTCGAGGATTTCCACCACCTTAACCATATGTTTCTTATCTTTTGAAACAATTAAATCATATTTGAGTCTTACCATAACTCCTCGAGAGTTCCAGATGACGATGGGAATCAAGGAAACAATATTTTTCTGTCTTTGTCCCCAGGAAACACAGTTTCTTGCACGAGGGAAACATAACCCTCCCTATCCTGCAGCCTCTTCGATGATGACCTCATGAATACTTCCAAACCTGTACCAGAACCAACATGGATTGATGGGGAAGGTATGGTCCTCGAAGTAAGCTTAGAGTCCCTCCCCTTCACCTTCAAAGGAGGAGAACGAGCCATAGCATCCGACATCGATAATTCCTGCACATATGGATTGGGAAAACCAGCAGCAAGGACACTACTGTCTAACAAATCAACCTCTATATGGGGCCAAGATTCATGAAATTATGCTTCAGCAATACATCCATCTCCATCCAGCAACCTATGGACAATAAAAAGATCCACTCTAGGAAGAGAACCTCCCTAACCTGCAACCACCTCGGGCAACTTCTCATCATGAAAGAAAGGAACCATAATAGCTCACGGGAGACCCTGAGAAAGAGAAACCATCAAACTCAAAGCAATATTCATAAGAGTATCCACCAAAAAACCTTTAAAGGTCAGCCGGGGCTATGAGCGTTACCATGTAGAGGCCACTTGGGGACCCATACGATTAACCTGTAGCACATAGGGAGCTAGAGATGCACCTGGGGAAACCTCTGGACTAGGAAAGGAAGGGACGATCTCTTTAAAAACTGGGAGCATAGGAAGACTTCCACCAAGGCAAGAAGATATAGACGTATCAGTGGACACAAGATGAACCAGAACTGAGCTGGACTCTCCACCCGTAGAGGAGGGTGAGCCTCTTGATGGGGAAACTATTCCAAGACGAGGCCTCACTCTAGGACATCGCTTCCTATAGTTCTACCTCGAATTCCCCTACAGAATAAACTCCGAAGAAAACCTGGGAAAAATCTAATAGACTATATCCTATGACCAAATAGTGGAATCCTGCACCTTCAGGGACAATTTCTTCGAGATAGGCACTGATAGATCAAATTCCATGCGGATCTGAGGGGCCGGCATCTCCTCACCTCTATGAGTGCGCGCGTCCATGCAACAAAAACCCCAAGGGAGTCTCCGATGACCCTGAGGAAAGTACTATTCTGAAAAGGGAGCATCAAGCTAGGGATACATACACAAATTGTAGCACGAGGATCTTCCTTCCCCTTATGAACCTCCATCGACCACCGAGAGAGGTTGAAGCTCCATCAGCCCAAGACACGAGGGGAATGGAACTGGGCCTTAAAGAAATCCTCTTCCAAAGCTAGAACCAAGCGGAATGAGAACCTGTAAATAACCAAAATGAGAACCTCTTCCTTCAGACCCCATGAACCCAAAAATAATTGGAAAATAGTATGTGAAAGTTCTCAGCTCTAAAATGCGCCAACAGTGCCAATTTGAGTCCAGAAATAACCTCATTGACCATCTAAGAAGGAGCCGACAACAAAACATGAGAGCCTTCCTGGACCACCGAATGCGAGAACAGATCGATTACCGGAAATAATGGATCCAAAACCCCTAAACCTGGACTGAAAAGCGCTTCCTTGAAGGACAGAACTAAACTCTATAGATGATGAGGTAGATCAGGAGACCCCCATCAAGGAGAAGATCCACCGGATGGGACCACAACCCTAGGATCAAACATCAATGAGGATGGATGCATCGTTGGAGGGCGAGGTGCTGGGACATAAATGAGAGGAAGAATTTGAAAATCCTCCGGTGTGTGAGGCATGTTATTTTGGAGACACATTCCCTTAATATAATTATAACATTCATAGTGTTAATGAACTCTATTTGAAGAATTATTAAAAGAAAAATCTAAAAATATTTCCAAACTATTTTGAAAATAACTTGAGATCCTATTAGTTTCATTCATCCAACTTCTATCCATTTTGTAAAAAATATTATATATCATTTCATAAAAGCAATGAAATAATATTGATGTTAAATAAAAAATATATTTAAGGAAACAATAATTGTTCACTCTCTATGAAATCACAACTGACACACCCGTATATATGAGAAGAATAAAATAAAAGACAATAAAATACTATATATATAACAAAATACTATAAATATAAATCCATTATATTAAATTCAATTAAATCAAAGAATATAATAACTGATAGGCGGGGTAAGTCCTCTTGGTTTAACCACAAGGGATCTAGTGTAAAATCAATAGAGAAATAAAATAAATTAATGAAGAATAACAATATTAGTAAATAATAGCATAAATCTATCAACAATATGTTCCATCCGCATTAATATTGGAAAGATGAATGTTTAAGAATCACAACATGTGGGATGATATTCATGCATGTCGATTTTCTCGGTGTTTAAACTTTAATGTTTTGAAATCCTAATAAATTCTTAAATTAATTTCAATTTCCCTTAATGTATATAATATCATCTATCACTTCTTGGAATTCATTTTAATTCCCCCATTCTCTTAATCACTTTCTTATTAGTATTCATGTGTCTTGGTTAAATGGTGAAGATTATTCACATGGGAATATATCAACTCCTATCCTTATTTTAATCCATTCCCAAGATATTAATCAACATAAAATTATTAAACGGTTGTAATATGGAATATTTGGAGGAGAACATACTTATTTGGCTAGAATAGAAGAATAAAATTATTTAATGTTTATCCCAAAATCAATTTTGTGAAAATCAATTTTTATGTTATATAAATTTCTAAATAAGAAAATGGAATTTAATATTATGTTCTAGCACATCCAAGGAATATAATTTTAAATTTTAGGTCTAGGAATAAATTCTTTTACACATCTCATAGTCTACCCAGAAGTTACATTTGGATTCTAGAAAATGACTCATTCATATCCCTCCTTTTCAAAATTCTCTTGTATAGAGTAAAACTGACCATAATTCATCAAGGAATGAATCTAATATTTTTATAATATGTCCCTTATTCATCAAATGATTACCCTAATTTTTCATATAATTCTACATATACTTTTTAGAGTTCTATAGATCTTTTTCAATTTATATTTTTTCACTTTGTGTATCCCTTATTAAATGTAATATTACACTTACATAATTGATAACTTAACCTAAATTCAACTAGATACTTCTAAATGAATCTTACACATCCCCTCTAGAATTTTATATTTTCCATTTTTATTAGTTTTAAGATTCTAGAATATAAAATATCTATCACTCATCCTTATATCTATTCCTTTATCCTAGATTGGGGTTATTATTGATTTTATAAATTATTTATTATAATATTGATTCACTAAAACTTCAAAATGATTAAATAATAAGAAAATAAATTATATAAAAATATTTTTATAAATTATAGAGAATAAAAAAGTCCAATTTATGATATTAATTATATATTAAAGGTAAATAGATGTGAAAATTGTATAAAATACAAAGAAAAATTTAAAAAATATGGCTTGATCATCATCCATATTATTTATTATGTCATCAAATCAAAGTAGAAAATCAAAGTATCTAATATTTATCTTTAAAAAAAATCATTATTGAACCAAAATCAATTTAAGAAAATATCATTAAATTTTAATACCAAAATCAACCAATGAACACTCCCTAGTGATCATCATGCCAGAACACTCTTCAATATAAATTATATTTCATGATATAGTAAAACAATTAACGTAAATGTTTTTTTTAAAATGGATAATAATTCATTTATATTGATCCAACAAATAAATAAAACCTCATTTTCTATCATTATGGATATATTTTTATGCTACCTTCATTAACATAATCATAAAAGATAAAACAATATTATAAAAATATATGCATTACAATTGATACATGAAATACCAAAATAAAAAAATAAAATAATTTTTGAACCCCTATATTAACATGTAGAAAACAAGAGAAATAAATAATAAAAAATTATAAAATTAAAAAATTCTACTTCAATATATGTTTTGAAAACCATTTTTTCAACAATCAAAATCAGATTTTAGCATATCAAATGAAATTAAATGTAGAAAAAATGAATCTATTGTGGTGTTTTAGACAAGGAATAAAAATTAAATTGATGGTTTATAGAATACCTAAATGATTTTGAAGTCCTAGATTTAATAATAAAGGACAATGAAAATAAAAAAATAAGAGAGGAGAGATCACTACAGGTGGGGAAGAAACCCAAAAACCAACTAATAAAGTTCGATGACTCTAGATTGAAATGTGATGTGAAGAGGATACTATGTGGTATATGGGTAGGACTATAATAAAATTTCATTAAAAACATTATTATATCATCTCTATACACAATATTTTATGATTCTATACCAACATTTAGTTTAAAATATTGATATAGGATGAAGAAATCAGACTATCCAAATAGCATTTGAAAATTGTGGGTATAGCCCCATTTGTATAGGTATAGTTTCTAGTAGTTTAAAATTATTAAAATAGGTTATATGTTAACCATTTGGGGTGGCCGACTGAAATTTATTTCTCATACACCTTCACATGAACCTTAGTGTGCGTGTAAAACTCTTTTTTTTCTTATAGGTTGAGAACAAATGAAAAATAGATTGGGCTAAGGCCTAGGGTAGTATGATTGAGCAGGGTTGCTCATGTGGATTCTTATGATTAGGCTATAGAATATTGATGGTGTCAGTAGAGACCAAGTATGTGGTTTGACTAAAATTTAGTAGTATATCCTTAGAATTTTATTTATTTCTTTCACTCCTATATCTGCGGTTGGGAAAATGAGTGAATAATGTTGTATGCATGACATGGTTATTTGGGCCTTTATTAAATTTAATTTATCACAAACTTATTTATATGTATTTATTCTATAATTTGAATATTTACTACTGTGGATGATGTTTAGTTATGTCTAATATTTACTTACTCTGATATAAAGTCATAGTCTCCCAGCAACACACCCTAGGCCCTCATTGCTAATAAAAAACATCTGGTGTTCAGAGAGGCAGGCTTGATGCTTTATCACCAACTAATCCAGTTACTATTTATAGAGTGATCTAGGTTGATAAGTGATAACAATGATGTATTGAAAGGGAGGAAGTGATTTACCTTTTATAAGTGAATGAGAGGTATGTTTTCATGGAAAAGAATGTTATGTAAGGGGTATGAAGGGAATGACATGAAATTTATGTGATTTAGGTGAGATAAGTTTATTAAGGTATGTTTCTAAAAATTTATATCCTAACAACTGATTTCCTGAAGGTCTAGTGGTTATGTTAATTTAGGAAAATTCAAATCACCTTATATTAGTCATGTAAAGACGTTTTAATCTTAATTAAATATTAATCATGATAATTATTTTACTTATACAAATATAGGTAGAACCTTATTAACAAATTTTGACACAATGATTTTGAATTTGGCCTATATTTATCCCTATTCATTTTATATATATGAGAAAATATTATTTTAAATTAAACACACATAACATAAACAAATTGATTTTAATTAAATTAGTGCTTTTCAAATTTAAACAAATTTATATGATAAATTTTTTATGGTTACTAATTTTCATTATATTATTTAATTTATTATGAAAAAAATAATTGTATGTGGCTTTAAAATCAATCCAAAATCAAAAGTCACTATGAAAATATTTAATTAAATGGAACAAATGAAAATTGTTTTTAAATTCTAATAAAAGGTTTCTTGAACCTAAAATACTAAAAATCGTATTTATAAGTTAAAAATATTATTTTTTATTATAAAATTATACCATTAATATATATATATATATATATATATATATTTGATCAATTAAAATATTTTATAAACATCTAGGCGTTTAATATATAAAAGTCATCATTAGGAAAAAACCATTTTTTTCATTAGTCACCTAAAAATAAATTATTTTATAAAAATAACAAAAATTATTATTAAGTATATATGAGCATGTGAAATTCAAAAAAAATGTTAGTTTTTTCAAATTCATATTTAAATTTTTTTAAATTTAATTTTAATGTAAAATAATAAAATATCGTGAAAATTATTTTTATAGGGAATCATTTTTTTTATATTAAATATTATTCTTAAATTAGCGATAATCATAAATGTATAAAACTGTGTATTTTTTTTAATTAATTTTAAGCATAAAAAGGGATTTTATTAGTTTATTAGCTATACTGATTGAGTTTTATGTTTAAATAGAATTTTATTTTGTTTTTTTATTATATATATATATTTATATATATTTCATAATTATGTTACCATTTTTTATAACTTATAATTATATAATATTTTTATTAAAGTCTATATTGTTTTTGTTTTCAGTGTTTCTTGTAGATAAAACTATAGAACACAATATTTATTTAAGGAGAAAAACCTATGTTTTTACATTGTCCCCCCTAAAATAATTTCTTCCTCAAAAATTAATTAAATGGAAGGAAACAAGTGAGGGAACTTTTATCTCATAATATACTTAAGTTCCCACATAAACTCATCAAACTTATGATTTCTCCATAAAATCTTTACCACATGAGTGGTCTTGTTTCGCAACACCTTACATATTTGATCAAATATCTCTATAGATTGTTCTTCATAAGAGAGTTCATGTTCTAGTTTCAAAACATTTGGGTTTAGTATATGTGATGGATTTGGTATGTAATTCCCCAAAAATAATACATGGAAGACATCATGTACATGGTAGAGGTAAGGAGGAATTGATAAAAGATAATATATGATTTTATCATGAACAAGGATCTCAAAAGGACCAATGTATCTGGGATCAACTTCCCCTTATTCCAAAATCTCATGTCCAATTTCCATGAACATATTCAGAGAAATACCTTATCACTAACTTCAAACTCTAGACCACATTGATGATTATCAGCATAACTATCCTGTTTAATTTTTACCAATTCCATATGCCAATGAATGGTTTAAAACTTATCCGCAATTTATAGGACAATTTCAATACATATCAGTTTCATCTTTCCAATATCGTCCCAATATATTAGAGTACCACATATCTTCCCATATAGAGCCTCATCTAGTTCCATATCAATGCTAAAATGGAAAATTTTGTTATATGATAGCTCTATTAGGGGTAGGTGTTGATAGAAACTTCCTTGGAAATATATGGTACAAGTTCTCAATATATCCTATTGAGTGTTAATTATCCAATAACATTGACTATCTATCTAAATATGATATGAATTTCTAAATCCCACCTCTATCTCCAATGATTTCTAAATAATTCTCAAGAAATTAGAGGTAAACCTCAGATATTAATCAGATAGAATAGATAGTGGTACTCCATGAATCCTTACAACTTCCCTTATATATATATCTTAGCGAGTTGGTCAAGGTATAAATCTTATTTGATTGAAATAAAATGAAATTACTTTATAAGGAGACTGACTATGAACAATATGGAATTATGACCCTTAGAAGTTTTAGGGAGTCCTAAAATAAATTCCATGGTGATATTTTTCCATTTACATAAATGTATGGGTAATGGTTGCATCATTACTTTACTATTATGTTATTATACCTTAAATTACTAATGAACTAAACCTCTAGATATCTAATCAATTATTTCCCTCTTAATGTTATCCTACCAATATATTTCTTTAGATATATTTATATCTTTGTGCCTATCGGATTGATAGAGAACGATGGTCTATGTGGATAATATAAAAGATATTTATTTTGTTCCAATATAGGTGCAATACATATGAGGTTATTAACCCTATGACTCAATATTTATCAAATTTAAACTTTATAATATTTGATACCTTTTTCTATACCTCAACATCAACTTTTTTTGGGTTTCTTAGATATTCATACGAATGGATGGTTGAGTAGTTACATGGGTTAAATAGGATTTTCATCCTCTAATAATGACTTAAAGACTCACCATCTAAAAATCCATGAGTATTGGATCCTTTCCAATCCACATCATGGATAGAGTAGCATGGTATTTTCTACTCATAGAATTTTCCACCTTATTTTCATTTCTAGGGTGGTAATTTATTAAGTAGTCATGATATTTGATTAACTCTAACCATTTCATTTAGCATATATTTAAATAATTATATGTGAATATATTTAATTCTCTTACGATGAGTGTATATATCACATTACTCACCAAAAAGTTAATGTCGCCAAATATTCAATACAAATTTCACTATTTTTAATTCCAAATCATATGCCATATAATTTTTAACAAGTGTTTTTAATTAGTCAGAGTCATAATAAATTACCTTTTTATTTTTTATGATGACAAATCCAAATCCTTTTATTGATGCATAATTGTAAATTAAAAACCATTCAACACTTCAGGGCAATGTAAGCACAAGTGTAGTGACCAAACATTCTTTGATTCCTTGAATATTTCCTCAAATTGTTTTATCTAGAGTAACTTAAATAGTTTCTATGTTAGAATGGTTAATGGGTTTTATAGACATGAGAAATTTCTCAAAAAGGGTTTATATATTCAGAAAACCCAAGGAAACTATGGTCTTCATTCATAGTGATTTTTTTGGATCATTTCTTAATAACCTCAGTCTTTTATAGATATGAATATATACCCTAATTTTTCATGAAATGAACCAATAATGATAATTCTTTTATCCAAAATTCACATTTTTTATGTTTGAAATACAATGTCTCCTTCCATAGGGTATTAAAAATACTATTTAACTGATCTTTATGATCTTCCTTGATTTTATAATATATAAGGATATCTTCAATAAAGTGTAACACACCTAAATTATAAAAGAATAACATTTTATTCAATTGCATTTACAAAACAAAAATATTTGTTTATAAGGGAATATAAAATACCAATAATTTAAGATATATTTACTATTTTAAATAAATTTAATATATTATATAGTTCTTAGTTCACACAATATTGAGTTATCTTGGATTATATGTAAGAATGTATTTCTTCAATAGCGGGCATTAAATTCAAGAATGAGTTTTAATGAATATTATTAATATCAATATTTAAAATGAAAATTATATCATATATATTAAATTAGTATTTATAAATAATATTAAATAACTTATAAAAATATATGGTTAAACTCATTGGTAACCATTTAATTAGAAATTAATATAAGAACCAATTGAATATAAAGGGAATGTTTTTATAAAAAACTATTTTTATGTGTCAAAGAAATTTAATCATATTAAATTAAATAAATTTATATCAGGGAATGATATTATTTAAACTTATATATTATATACTGAATAATTTTTTTTACATCCATCCAATATAGTTTTAGGCTTAATATAAGAATAAATACAATTTCACCCACAAAGGTTTGTTTTTCCAATGGCAATTTTTCCACCTTTTAATAGAGAACTCTTTTTAAAAATAAATTTTTACAATTTTATAAATTATATTTTACAAGATAAATATATTTTTTAAAATTTTAATTATAAAATATATCAAGGCGAATTTTTGGAGTTGTTTTGAGATGTTTAATTTTTTAAAGAATAATGAAAAATAGCAAATTTTAATTGAAAACTGACTTTTCATCTAAATAATTTATAATGTTAAATTATATTTTCAATAAGTTTTAAGGTTACAATATAAAAATTATAAATCTATTAATCTAGTTTATTCCATTTTAATCATTTATATATTTAATTTATATATAAAAAACTTAGTAAAATTTTGAACATTTTCACTTCAAAAACTCACTTTCTCATCTCATCCATAGGATTAGTTTTAAACTAATTTCTTCCAATTTTATGATTATAATTTGGAAAAATGGATTAAATATTTGTAATCATCATAATTTATATTTTTTGATAAGGTCAAATTAATTTTTACCATAATTATTAGTGAATGTAGTTAAAATTAGTTACTGTGATTAAGGTAAAAATGAGTGTACTCAGTGATTAAACATAGAATATAAGGTGTAAAGACAACCCTGAACATGTCCAAAAATCATTGTATAAAAATATTTATACCTTAAAAATTAATACATCGAACAATTTTTTTGTTATGGAAGCCTCTTGTTAGGTAAAAACTTGGGTTCAAATAACTTCTTTTAAAGAATGAAAACTGTGTCCCCTCCCTCACTTATAAAAGGTTACCCCACTCATAATTATTCCCACCTATAAACCACTTTGATTGGGTCATGAATTGAAACAATTGATCATAAAATTCCCTCCCTTCATCCCAGAATTCATATCTTTATAATAAATCAATCTTAGGAAGGAATTAGTGCAAACATAAGGAAGATACTCGAAGAAGTGGTAAAGATTTTCTAAAATAGTTTTTATTATATTTTCTTCTCAAACTCTTAAAATTATTATTATATATTTATTATATAAAAAGATATGTATCATAAATATACATAGGGTTTTTATGTTAAGGTTATGACCTACAACCACACACACTTCCATAAAATGGGATACACAATCATCATTTGTGTGTACACCAGACTACCGCCTCGTGAACCGATATCATTCATCCTTCCATTACCACCATTAAAGGTTGAGAATAATGACTGATTTATATTTTAGATATTATATATATGATATTTATAATGTTATATTCTTCTATAATTATTATATAACACATACCTTTTTGATTTATATTTTTGGGAATATGATAACATCGTTCGTGTGTATGGCGGATAATCGCCTTGCGAAGTGATGGGATTCATTCACATGTTACATGATATGTATTAAGGAATGTTTTTAAAATAATATGTGATATATATATATAATGTAAATTTCAATTTAATGATAATATATATATATCATTTAATTTTCTATCTTTCAACACAACAAGGAAATAGAGGCAATGTTCATGCATACGTACGACTTACAGTCTCCAAGAATGGTGTATTTAATTTTTATCACAAAAATTTATGGATAAATATAAATAAATAAATATAGAATATATATGATATTTACATCTTTATTTAAATCCATGAGATGATTAAATCATGATCTAAGTAAGAGGATAAAAAATTATAAGTCAAAACATACTGAAAAAACAAGACAATTAACACCCATAACAATGAAAATAATAAAATATTATTAATAATAGGCAATAAGATGTCATAAATGATATTATGAATATTAATATAGTTCTATTATAAGTTAATAAAATTCTTAAAACCATAAAGAAGGATGCTAAATAGAATTTAACCAAAAGGAAGCATACAGTAAGAGATTTCATCTCAATTTCATTTCATTAAGACATATTATAATATTATGCTCCTAATTACATTTATGTGGTGTATAAAATAACCATTGAAATGTAATATCATTAATAATTTATTATTAATTATATTATAAGTTCCAATTTGAATTATTTAATTTAAGTGGATTTTAATCAAAAGCTACCAAGTGGTAAATAATTCCATAACCCAATTCATTTTCATTAGGATATATTAATTCCTTATTATAGTTAATAATATAAGATTATGTGTGTGTAATGAATTTTTGATATATATTATTGTATTTACACCTGATTCATATGGATTTAAATTTTATACACATAAGATATTCATTTTTTTCCACTTTAATTTTATGATCTTTGTAAGTGTTTACTTCACAATCTCATTCTATTTTGGATTATTTATACTTGATATTCCATGGAAGAAAATCATTTGATCATTGACTAATAAACCCTTTAATTTTTTTTAAATATAGTTATTCATTATTATTTTCAATTAAAATTACTGTTTTTTTAACTCTTTTGTTCTTAATTTTTTATAAAATGTTTTTAAGAAAATCTAACTTCATTTCTATCTTCGATCGAAAATATGTTTTCTTTGAAAACCTTGTTTTCTAAAAACCTTTTCAAAAATGTTTTGAAATTTTCAAAATATTTTAAAAAGAAAATTTCACCCATTTTTACTCTTTAAAAAATATTTTTAAAGTGATTTTAAAATGAAAGTATTTTAAAAATGTTTTTCAAAATTAAAAGGATATTTCCTCAAGAATTCTTTTAAAGATTTTGTTATACTATTTATATTAATCAATTATAAAAACCCTTTATTTTTACTCCAATATGTATATGTTGTATTGATACCATACTTATCATTTCTATGTATGGTTTATATAACATTGTTCATATTAATATGTGTGGTTTATGGTTATATTTACTAATTTGGGAAGTGTTCACATTTCATATGATAGAATTTGAATATGAATGTTTATGTTTTTAATGTTTTAACCCTTTCATATGAGGGATTAAAAAACATAGTATGTGATTTTTGTGGTCTATTATATCCCCTTGATGCATCGATAGGTTTCATGAGAAAAACTAGACATGGTTTTGGCTGAGGCCTTACCCATATATTAGATTCTTGGCATGGAGCCTTAATGTTATTAGATTCTTAATGTGAAGTCTTGAAGATATAATATTCTTGGCATGAAAAATCGATAGTATTAGATTCTTGTAAAGAATATTTAATGATATGTTTTAGATATCCATAATTATGAATTTCTTCATTATGAATTTAGTTATTGATATTCCATGTGACTATTCAATTAGTTAGAATATCCATGGTTTAGTTTAATGATCATGTAATTATTTATATGGTATTATTTGATCACCTCTTATTACTACCATATGATGCTCAAGTTATTAATTTAATGACATGTATTTTAGTTATTTACATTCTAATTTTGATTAATCCTTATTTAATCATAGATTTTTTTATACTTAACCCTTACTGAGAATTTTATCTCACCCTTATTTTTTTCCTTTCCCTATGATTCTATGAATTTTTCCATGAATGATATGAAAATATATTCTAGATGGAATGAAGTTTTTATAAAAAAACTATGTTTTAATTTTTGTATTCAATTATAATGGTATATTCATGTATGTATCTAGTGTACCAAGACTAAAAAACTACCCAGTCCTTTGGGACATGATTTACTTGTATCTTATGCTAATATAATGGTAGAAGGAACTGGATCCGAGCTTAATGGGTTCAGGTTGCTATAATTGGAATCAATTTTTTTATTAGAAACCTTGGGAACTAGATTTGGAAAACATATATTGGGGAAAATAATCCTAAGATAGAATTTGATGATAAGTATAGGAGAACATCCTAAGGTTTTCGTAATGTAGAGATTATGTCGGTTTTCCTCGTATTAAATCTCTATTTGTATAATACAAGTGGATGCGATTTTGGCACAAATTTACCTAGTGGTAACAAACATGAAAATGTAATGTTAGTATTTACTCGAGCGTAACCTAGTACATGAAAAAAGCCCTTATTTTCACTTGGTTTGACACTCTCGAGTGACATGCTTAGGATAATTCACATTTTATATAATTTTTTTTGAAGGAGTTAAAAATAAATATATTCCCAAAGAATCCATTCTTATGATCTGGAGATTATCTATGTTATGTTTTCCACTAGTCTCGGAATTATACATTTTTTTTCATAATGTTATGATCTAATCTAGTTCATGCCATTATTTAGAAATGGTGCTTAAAAAATGAAATGTAAACTGTATCAATGCACATACTCTATATAGGTATTTTATTCTAGGGAATGTTAATGAAGATAGAGATGGATTTATAGTTAGAACTAATCAAATTATAAAAATATTAGGTAAGCTAACTCAGGTTATGATTAATAACATATCTCATATAGAGAAGCCTACTGATCCACCATGCAGTGTAATAATGTTAGTCTTCTTCATGCGTCAGCATCCTCCGTTATTTAATGGGATTAAAATTCCATTTTTAGTGTGGAAATGGATAAGTTAATTTGAGAAGACATTTATTTCTCTAGGAAGTAGTGAAAGAGAGAAATTTTTCAAGGAATTTTATCATCTCTCAGGAGATGCAATCTAATCATGTTCATTGATTAAAAACATCAAGGCTGAGGAAAAAATAACAAGTATGAAGTGGAAGAATTTCATGGTAATGTTTTTTGAAAAATATTTTCCTTGTGAGCGATGAACGGGATATATAAATACAATTCTTGAGTCTAATAAGGAAGTAATAAGAAACATTTTCTAAGTATGAATCCATCTTTAAAAAGTTAGAAAGGAATACTGCAGAATATATACATAATACAAAGGGTAAGATTGACCATTTATTTTATGGAATTAAGACAATTCATTGAAGGGAACTAGTCTCCCTAACATTCTCATCATATGAGGACATAATATCATGTGCTATTAAGAAATAAAAATAATTTTCATTTTCATATGTATTCGAAGAAAAGTAATAGAATAAGAGGATAGTAGACTAAAAAGCGGATAAAGGAAAGAAGGGAAAGCATTATTTTCTAACATGTGAAACTTGTGGAATGAAACACCTTGTAACATTATTAAAAGGAAAAGGATATTGCTTCATGTGTGGAAAAAAAGGACACAATTATAAGGATTTAAAGGGAAATAAATAATTTCCCAATGTTCAATGCTTCAAATGTAAGAATATGGGGTACTATTTGAATGAATTCCCCAAGCATTGACAGAATATTCCTTAAAATGATCTAAGGGATCAATTTCAAACTTATGTTATTACAATTGATGAAGTGGAATGATTAATGTTCTTACATTTGGATTAAAGAATTATTTTATACGAGTTTGTTAACTAATAATATTATGGTTACTATAAAATGTATAAGGATTGTGCTGTAATAATTTTCATAAAGGATTTGAAAGCATATGTTTGATGATATAAATGACCATGAAAAATAACCCAGTGGCAAGTTAAAATTCACAGAAAACACATTACTGAGGTAAAGATAACCATTAATATGTTTTTAATGTTTATATAATTATGTTGGGATAAAAAGATGATTGATATGGATTATCTAAATTGGACATTACTAACTACCTTGGAATTGATTAATGATAAGTTCATTTGGGAAATTCAGTAACCTTCTTTCTAAAGTTATGGATCTTAATATTTGTATAAGGGTTATAATATTAAATATTTAGGATATGGTTTATGTTAAACATTGGACAAAGTTTTCTAGAATAATTTATTATATTTGGTAACCTGTTCTAACCATATTGGTTTTTGGATAATATTTAGAGACATACGAAAGAAATTTTCACTATTTTATGGATCTTGTGACCCATTAAAAGTACACTTTAGTTCTTCAGGAATATAAATTAATTTATAGATATTCATTTCATTGAGTAAGTGATAAAATAACAACCAAAAGATGAATTTGTTCTTATGAAATTCAAATTTATCAATTAAATATATATCCTTATATTCTTATATAGTAAAAAAATTCCTCATCTTCATAAAAAGTATCTTCAAATAAAATTATGTCATATTGAAATCATTTTTAATGATATCAATAAATTTTTTTACACGTATTAGATTTATTTCCTTGAATCCATAAACATTCAATTTATCATTAAATTTTTTGGATCAGTGACAACAATCACTCTCTATAAATATTTATGTTTTTCCTCTATGTCCATATCTTTACTTTCCACTGATGTTCTCCTAATTAGTAATATAATTATTTTTAATT
This sequence comes from Viscum album, assembly GCA_963277665.1. Classification (NCBI taxonomy): domain Eukaryota; kingdom Viridiplantae; phylum Streptophyta; class Magnoliopsida; order Santalales; family Viscaceae; genus Viscum; species Viscum album. The sequence goes on along the minus strand of OY728145.1, from coordinate 878,261,157 downwards.
TCATGAGTAATTATAATTTTTTCTATTTTTAAGGGGATATTTTATTAACCATTTTATTTTTAGAATTTTTTAACAAATTAATTTTCAAATATCAAACCCTATATTAATGTGATAAAGTTTAAATTTCAAGGATGAAATTTATTTGAGGTAGAGAGAATGTAACACCCTGAAATTATAAAGGAGTAACATTTTATTTAATAATGTGTATACAAAGAAACAAAAAATGTATGAGGGAATATAAAATACAGATAATTTACTATATATTTGAAAATTGGGTACAGCCGTGAAAGCGAAACACATGCAACTAAGAAAATTACATGTTAATCGCAAGCCCAGGGACTTGACCCTGCGACCTGCCCCTCACCCCCCAAGCCCTTACCACCCCAACACCAACGGTGGGGAATTTACTATATATTTACTATTTTAAATAAATTCAATATATTCTATAACTTACAATTCATCAAACACTAAGTTAGCTTGTGTTACAGACAATAAAAACTTTCTTCGATAGCTTGCGATACACACAAGACCGAGTTTTACCGAAGACTATTAATATAATAATTTTAAATGAAAATTATATCCTAGACATTAAATTGGTAGTTATAAACATCTTTAAATAACTTAAAAAAATATATGGTTGAATTCATTGGTTAATAATTAATTATAAATGAATATAAGAACCAATTGAATATAATTGGAAGGTTTTTATAAAAATCTATTTTTATACACCCAAGGAATTTTTTCTTAATAGATTTAATTAATTTATATTAGTGAATTATATTAATAAAATTTATAGTTTATATATTCAATAAAAATTATTTACAATCATTTTATATATTTGATAGGTATAAGATACAAACAAATCCAATTTTCCCATAAAAAGCTATATTTTTTTAAAGGCAGTGTTTCCACCTTTTAATACAGAAATAACTTTAAAAACAAATTTGGATAATTTAATAAATTTTATTGGAAATAATAAACATCATTTTTAAATAAAAAATTTAAAAAATATCTTAGGGTGGATTTTTGGTAATTTTTTGAGAAGTTTTATTTTTTATGAATAGTGAAAATATTGAATTTTAATTAAAAGGTAAATTTTTTTATAAATAATTTATAATGATAAATTATATTTTAATTAGTTTTAAATTCAAAATATATCAATTATAATTCTATTAATACAATTTAAGTCAAATTAATCATTTTTTATATTGAATTTAGATATAAAATCATAGTAAACGTTTGAATATTTTTACTTTCAAAACATTATTTCTCATCCCATGTACATGATTAATTTTAAGTTAATTTATACCAATTATGTAATTTTAATTTTTAAAAATGGATTAAATATTTATAATAATCATAATTTATAATTTCTAATAAGGTCAAATTAATTTTTTTACAATAATTATTATTGAATGAAGATAAAATTAATTACTGTGATTAAGGTAAAAATGAGTTTACTTAGTGGTTAAACTTAGAGCACAAGGTATAAAAATGACCCCAAACTTGTACAACACAAATTAGATGGCCATATGTACACCTTATATATTTAATTTTAAAATTTTGTGTGTTATGTAATTCTATATTTATGTAAAAATGTTGGCACACCTAACTTCTTTCAAAAAATGATAAGTGTGTCCTCTCTCTCACTTATAAAAGGTCACTCTGTATCCCTATTATTCAAACCTATAAAACCACTTTGGTTCAGAAAATACTAGAAAAAATCACTCCCACACTTCCCTACCATCATCATATAATCCTTATCTTGGGAATAAATCTAACTTAGGAAGGAATTTGTACAAACATAAGGAGGATACCCTAAGAATAGGTAACGATTTTATAAAAGTGTTTCTATTTTATTTTCTTAAAAAACTCCATAAATTATTATTATATCTTGATTATATAATAAAATATGTATCTAAAATATACTAAGATGTTTTTAGGTTAAGGTTATGACCTAAAACGACATACACTACCATCATATGAGATACACAATCATTATTCACGTGTATGAAAAACTACATCCTCATGAACCAATGTCATTTGTTCTTCCATTATCACATTTCAAGGTTGATAATAATGAAATATTTATTGTTAATATATGATATATATGATATATATATAATGTTTTTATTCTTCTATAATTATTATATGAAACATACCTTCATGCATTCCATTTTGAGGGAATACAATAATGTCGTTCAGGTGTACGGTGGACTACCGCCTCACGATGTGATGTGATTCGTTCACAAGTTACATGAAATGTATTAAGTATGGTTATAATAAAAATATTTTATACATAAAATAATAATTATACATTAATATATATATATATATATCATTTAATTTTATTTCTTTCTATACGACAAGGAAATGGAAATAGTGTTCATACGTACGTATATCCTACCATCTCCATGAATGGTGTATTTAATTTCAAACCCCCAAATTTTATGGGTTAATATAAATACATATATAATGGATATATATGATATTTAAATCATGTTATACATTCCATAGATGATTAAATAACTATATAATTTAGAGGAACAAAAAATAAAAAGTAAAAACATATTTAAAAAACAAGGTAATTAACACTCGAAACAATGAAAATAATAAACAAATTATTAATAAATGGGTGGTAATATGTTATAAAAGGATATTATAAGATATTATAGATTTTAATATAGTTATTTTATAAGTTAATAACATGAATAAAATCATAATACATGAAATTTAATTGTGTTCAACAAAAAGTAAGTGCAAGGTAAGGTATTTCATCTCAATTTCAATTCATTGAGGCATATTGTAATACTATGTACCTAATTACATTTATATGGAATATATAATTACAATATAAATGTAATATCATGAATACTTAATTATTTATGGTATTTTAACTTTCAATTTTAATTACTTATTTTCAGGTAATTTTAATTAAACGTTACCTAGTGGCAAAGAATTCCATAACGCAATTATTTTTCATTAGGTTATATTACTTCTCCATTTTCATTAATATTATAATATTATATGTTTAATGATTTTTTACTATCTATTAATTTATTTAAATTTTTTTGTGTGGATATACATTTGATACACATAATCTATTCATTGGTTGTCTCTCACTTCATCGTTATTATCTTTATAAGGGTTGACTTCACAATATCATTTTATTTGGGATTGTTTACACCAGAATTTCCAATAAAGGAAATTATTTTATCATTTATTATTAAACCATTTAATTTTATTATCCATTATTTATTCATGATTATTTTCAAGTAAAATAAATTTTTTAATACTCTTTGGTACTTAAAATATTTTATAAATTGTTTTCAGTAAAATCCACCTTCATTTATCTCTTCGGTTATAAATATGTTTTCTTATAAAGAAATTATTTCTAAAAATATTTTAAAAATTTTTTTTACCTTTTCAAAATGATTTATAAAATAAATTTTCATCCATTTTAAATCTTTATAAAAATTTAAAAGTTATTTTCAATTAAAATTTTTTAAAAAAATTATTAGAATGAAATGGATAATTTCAGTAAGAAAGTTTTTAATGATTTTTAGGTATTTATATTAATATAAAAGCCATTTATTATTAGTCCAATTGGTATATGTTGTTTTGATACCATACTTATTATTTATATGGATGGTTTATGAATAGTTTGAATATGGATGTTCTATTTTGATAGCATTTTCCATATTACTCTGAGTAGTTTATGGTTATATCTACTGACTGAGAATGTGTTCACATTTTATATGCTAGAATTTCAATATGAATGTTTATTTAATTAATGTTTTACCCCTTTAATATTTGGAATTAAAACGACCTAGCATATGAATTTTGGGGTCCTTTATGGGCCCTCTATGGATTTTTAGGTTTCTTGAGACAAACTAGATATGGTTTTGTCCAATGCCTTTCCCTTATATTAGATTATTAGCATTAAGAATTCATGGTATTATATTCTTGTCATGAAGCCTTAACGATATTAGATTATTGGAATGAAGCCTTGAAAGTATTATATTCTTATTATGAATCCTCTATTATAAGTTTTAGATATTCATCACTATATATTACATCATTAAGAACTTAGTTATTGATATCCCATGAAATTATTTGATTAGTTTGAATATCTATGGTTTAGTTTTATGCTCATGTCATTATTTATATGGAATTATTAGATAGCCTATTATTCATACAATATTATTCTAATGCTATTAATCTAATTTCATTTGTTTTAGTTATTTACATTTCCATTTTTATTATGCCTTATTTCTCAAAATATTCTGTTGTATATAACCCTTACTGAGTATTTGATCCCACCCTTATTTTGTTTCATTTCCCTAGGATTCCACAAAGTTTTCTATAGATGATATATAGGATCATTCTAGATGGAATAAATTTATTCTAAAAAAATTATATTGTAATTTATGTATTCAATTTTAACTAAAGATTCATGTATCTTACTAGTTTACCAATACTACTAAACAATTTAGTCCTTTGGAATGTGATATTCATGTATCTTATAAAAATGTAATGGTAGAAGGCATTGGTTTTAGAATTACTAGGGTCGGGTCACTATATAAAGACTACCAAAAAATGATCAAGGTAATATCTAATGACTGTATTCATGAGATCCATGAAGATAATGATAGAATTTGTAGGCCCAAATGACATTACTATAAACTCATAGCTTCCATATCTTGTCCAGAATGTAGTATTTAGAATATCCTCCATTTTACCCTTAGTTTATGATATCAAAATTATAGATCAATCATTGAGAAGTATGGAGATCCTTTTTATTTTATCAAATAGGTCATCAATAATTGGAAGTGGATACTTGTTTTTCATTTTTTTCAGTTCATAATAATCAATGAAAATACACATTGATACATCCTTTTTCTTTACAAAGAGAGATGGTGCACCCCAATGTAAAACACCAGGGCATACAAAAAACTTGTCAATATTCTATTGTAAATTATTCTTAAATTTTTCAAATTCAACATAAACCTTTGTATAGGGATAATTTTAGATTGACAATGATTTAAGGAAGAGTTCGATTAAGAACCCAACATTACGTTCTAGGTGAAGACATGGAAATTCATTAGGAAATACATCAAAATATTGGCACAAAGTAGTTATGAATATATATAATAATATGATAAGGAACCCATTTTCCTTGACAATCAAGACCCATATTATATAATTTTATTCAAAAAAGGTTTGGGACAATCCTTACATTGATACTTGATAACTAGATGATTAGGGATATGAATAGGGATTTTCATTTCATAGAAATTTGATATGAGATTTATATAAAGAAAGATGATCCATAACCAGAATTATGTCAAACTGAACTATAGTTATAAGAAATAAATTTTTTGGAATTGTATATCCACAAATATCAATTTGGGATATTTTTTACACCTTAGTTTCATTTATCATACCAACATATATTTTTATAGATAACTCAATATTTAAAGTTTCAGGGGCTGAGTCCATATAATTTTTAAACCTAGAATATATAAAAGAATGAAAATAACCAGAATAAAACAAGGAATTCATAGTTCTATAGTGGATAACACATTTACCACTCACCATATCATTATTTTGGTGTATCTCTATAGTAGTGATTTCATATGTTCTCCCTTTCTACCTTGGTTTTAGGGCTGTTTTAGCATATTCCCTTCATTAAATATAGGGTTAGGGAATTGATGCACATAATTTGCATAATTATATAATTTTATGAATTACATTTAAGGTGATGAGAAAGGGGTCAACTGATCATGTTGATGTTAATCCTATTGTGTTATTGAGAGGATTGCAGTTGGGAAGAACTTACTGATTGCACATCTTGTACTACAAAAGGGTGGGAAGCCTATGAGATTTTATGATATCATCAAGATAATATCGTTTTTTGGGGATCCTCTGATTGGAAGTTTTTTTCTTGGTTGTGGATTTTTTAATTTCATTTTCCTTTAAATTATTGAAAAATACATGAACGGAGCATCGGGTCTCTGGTACTAAATCCTGGATGGATTCACCTTTATGAATGGTTCCTGGAATTCAATGCCTCACGTGCAAGAAATAACTTTGCTCAGGTTTGGGTTTGTTTTCATACACTTAATTGGGTCCTTTGGCATCTAAAGTTTCTCCATGACATTGGTATGGCTATTGGGACTAATATTCATCTCGATAAGTAAACTGATGTGGTTCGATTTGGAAATTTTTCCAGAATGCTTATTGAGATTGATCTGATCTCCAATTGATTGATAAGCTAACACTCTCCACTCCCACAGATAATATTAATATTAATGTTGAATATGAAATAAATCCTCTTTTATGCACTAAATATATGGATGTTGAACATTATTTGGAGTTATGTCAGTAGAAGATCACATGTGAGAGATGTGGAATGAAGGGTCATCTAGATACTCTCTATATAAAAAATCCCAAGTGAAAATGTGGGTCTTTGTAAAAGTATATTTTTCATGATGATGATGTTATCAAAAAGAAATTTCCACTAAGGATGATATGGTAAACAAGTCTTCCCCTCAGGTGTCTAGTTTTAATGACAAAGGTATCATGGTGGATAAATCCCTGATAAAAAATGATAGTGGTCCCTCTTATTTTCATAAGGATATTATATCCATTTCACTTACAGAATTGGTTGAGTCTGGAAAAGATTCTAGACTCTCTACTACTGGGTCTCCAGATCATTTTGACTCTCCATTTCCAAATATGGATGTTATTCCTGGTTCAGGATTGCTCCATGATGGAACAGTTGATTCGAATCATGGGTTGGATCACATTGGGACTTCAGAACATGTTTATTTTCATCAATAAATCCAGAATATTTTTAATTATTCTAAGATATCTATAAAGTGGGGTGACATCTCTAATGCTTAAGGTATGGAAGTGGGTAGCATTGATCCTATATCTTTCAAATATTCCCTCTTATTTGGAAAAGGGAATACATATGAATGTATTTACTTCACTCCTTCTCTATCAAAGAGAAATCTGAGTAAGTAATATTGTAACACACCTCACACCATGTCTACACAATCTTATAAGCTATTCGGAAATTTCAATACTGATATTATTAAGATCATCAATCAAGGTAAATCTCAATCTGAATGGGAAACTACTGATGAATCTGATTATAGGAATGACATGTCTTATTATGATCTTTTACTTTTTTGATGAATGAGGGAAATTCCCTTTATTTGACCCTATTCATCTCTTGTTTACTTTTTTCTTTTATTTTAATAAATGTTCATAAGCTTAGAATCTAAATGTACTTCCTGTCTAGAAGGTGGAGTATCATTGGGTAATTTTTCTCCTCTGTGGTGTTATTCAACCTCTTTCAATTGCTTATAATGTCATGAGTTAAGTGGCCAAATTTACAACACTTTCAACACTTTCAGAAACCTTTAAGTAAATTACCTGGGTGTTTTCTCCCACATTTTTTACATGCAGGTAAATTTAACTTTCTTATCCCCATGAGACTGCTCACTATGACTTCAATAATACTCCATCATTATTTTCCTTTCACTAGAATCACATGGGTCTCCATCTTCCATTTCAACCTTAAGTGCACGTCGGAAAACTTCTTTATATCATCCAAACTCTCTTATAACTAATGAATTTTTATTATTGATTTTTAAGCCACAAAATAATTTATCAAACTTATTTTCAGGTTTAGAGATAGAATTTCAGTAATACATTTTGAGTATTGCGAATTTTTCCTCATAAGATCCAGCAAACCCATCTTCCCTTTATTTCAGTTCTAGGAATCCTTATTCCATCTTAGTGTGAAGAGTCTGAGAGAAATATTTAGTAAATAACATTACATTGAAAACATACCATATCATTGAATCAAATTACTTCCCTTTATTTTTATTCTTAATTACATTCACCTATTGGTCAACCTCACTTTCTAGATGATAGATAACCAAAATGAAATTATCTTGATTCTAGAATTAAAGGATAAAAAATATCATTTCCATTGTATTAATTAATTGTTTAGTAATCAAAGGATTTGAAGTTCCATTAAATGACAGTGGATGTTGAAATATAAAATATTTAATATCAAAATACTTTATTCTTGGGGAATTTGGGATCTTCACATTATTCATGTTAAAATTCATTACATGATAGAGTTAAGGGGGAATTACTAAGATATTTTAAACTCCAGTCGCTATCTCACTTGTACAACCACTAAATTTACCATTACATCTATCATTAGATCAATTCCTTCTTTATCAAGCAATATCATTATTATAGGAAAGTTAATGGTGATTATAACTGAATTAATAAATGTATAAAGTAAAAAACTATGATCAAAGAACAAAGGCCTAAAAAATAATGAGTATATTCATCATTAACATCTTCTAAGGTTTCAATCTCAGTTATCTATGATTATTTCCCAATTATATCTTCATTAACCATGATAGTTTACATGATATCCAAATTCTTCATAATGGTTCATAAAGCGAATATAAATTAACCAATTCATATCCCTTGCGAGTTTCAAACTTGGTTCCTAGTAAGTACCCATTAACCGTGAACCATAATGATGGAAGAGGTACAATCAACCAAATAAATTTAGTATCATTAACACTGTATGAATCTATACCAAAAACAAATACACTTATAGTATCTAAACATGGATGAATTTATAATAAAAACACACTCATTTATTTTCTATAACTCAAGATGTTGTATTATAAATAGGCTTTTGTTAATGCTTCTAACAAATGTTTTCTCATTCTAGCCTCAAAAATAACTAAACCCTACTCTGATACTAACTAAATAGACCTAAGATAACCATATATAAATAATACATTGATACCATGGTTTAAATATTATATTCCACAAATAGTTTCATAACCCAACAACCTAAAGGCTTAATTTATTATAGATTAGAAATATAAAAACACATAATTTATATGATGAGAACATTTATAAATAAACTAGACCCCCTCTTAGGTATTCAATGAGACATAATCATTTTCAAATCATGGGGAACAGAAAACAGAAAAAGGGTTGGTCTCAAATGCTTAGTAATAGATAACATATCAAATAACATAATTATTATATCGTAAATATATGGATAAACATTAATAAAGAAAAAAAATTTATTTAAAATTAAAAAAATCAACAAGTATTAACTATAAGTATGAAATATTGACATATCATCTCAAATGAAAACAATTATACGATGAGATAATAAAATAAAATATGAAGCATAAAACAAAATCCATGTAACATAGAAAATAAAGTGGCACAATTATAAAGATATAATTTCTTATCCTTGTGAACATGGATACCCACAAACCCATTCACCCATAAAATTGTTAGTAGAGATAAATTCTATCACACTAAACATTTTTAAACCTAGCTACGTTCTAATCCATTGACATAACATTCCTATATCATGAGATATAATCCTATAAATAAAGCATTAGAATGAAATATAGGCCCCAAACAGATCATAATCCATATATTTTTGAGCCATTTAAAATCAGTCATCACAGCATAAAAAACACATCGAAAGAAAATAAGTTTCATGAAATTTCCAAACAGTCATATAAATAACCCATGGAAATAAAATGGGTTTCAAAAATCATAAAAATGGAAATCATTAACTTTTTATAAATAACCCATGGAAGTAAAATGGGTTTCATAAAATATCAAAATAATATCAGGAATTAAATAACAATATATTTAAAACTTGATCACCCAAGATAGAAACATAATAAAATAATAATATAGGGTGAAATAAGAAGCATAAATCCATTGGTGTTTGATCAATTTTAATATATTGAAAACTAAATCTAGAAAAGAGATTTTTTGAAATATTTTATTCTCATCATTATAAAGGTCTTATTTATGATTCTATTTTCAAAAAATTATCTTTATTTAGGAAAAATGAAAAGAAAAATATTCATGGAAATTAAATTTATTCAAAAAAATATTTCCCCCAAAATTTAAAAAGATAACATCTTTTTAAAGTTAAGGACTTTGAAAAATTAATTTTAAATAAGAAATTGTAAAACTGAATGAAAGGAGTTTGAGTTACCTAGTCTGTTACATTTACCCTTAATTTCCAAGGAATCAATTTAAACTCCTATACAATAGAGATAAAAAATTATTTATTTATTTAATAATATTATTTATATAAATTTACATAAACAATTTCAATAATAAAAATTATATTCATGTATTAGATTTTGGTAATCACTTTTCATCATCGGGTGTTAATAATCATGACTGTTTTGAACTAGGTTTATAAAAACAGTGTAGATATTAACTTTTATCCCAAATATAATGATTTATATACCATTAATGTTATTGAAATTGATTTTTTTATAAATAATTATAATTTTATAATACCATTACATTGTATTTTTAGTTATGTTTATGGAAAATGAAAATAGTAATGAACTAGTTTTTGGTTATTTACTGATATTTTCGAATTACCTTTTAGTGATCAATAATTTTTGTGTTATACCATAAATAACCTTATTAATGATATATAATACACACACACACACACAGATATATATATATATATATATATATATATATATCATATAAAATCATACAATATAGACTAATACTATCAATTTTTGTATGTTTAGGAAAATAAAACATGTTTATTCTTGGAGGTAGTAGTTCGCACAATGGACAAATAATGATATCCATTACTTAATGAATAATAGGGGTAAAGGTGGATAGTGATTTTTCTTTTAAAAAACATAAATAAATTATATAAAAAATATTTATTCATTAATACCCTAATTAATACCATCCATGAGGGGGTGGTGATGAAAAAATGAAAGCGTCACTTTATGGAGGCAGTAATCTTCATGCACAAACTAAGAAACTAAAAAAAACCCATTAATTAATTTATTGAAATTTTCTTTTTATTATAAAATCCATAAACATAGGGGGGATTGAAATAGAGAAGGACTAGCACATCTCCTCTAAAAACAAGGTTACAATCATGTGTTAAGGCACCAATATAATTATAAAGTATCATCCACATGTATTCATTCATATTTTCTTTTTCTTTGGTAAAAATTAACCTTTTAAATTCTATATAAGGATCTTGTTTAAATAATCCTTTAAATATACAAGAAAAAATATAACATGGATTTAAAATTATTGATTTTCATAACTTCTATTTTTGTTCTATCTTAATTTCATCTTTATATTTTTTCCAGATAAATTCTGTATTCTATGTGGCTAACATCTTTGTGACACCCTTGAATCATTTTGGCATGAACGTGAAAACAAAGGGTGTCCCATATTTGGTTCATGATTTTTTTTGCAAAACCTATATTTCATGTGCATGGGATGACGTGTCCTGACCTGACTTATTCTTCTATTTGAAAACATTATCTCTCATGTGCAACATGAGCTTTAAGCCTTTTTAGTAGATGCTTCAATCTTAGACCTCACACATCCTTGTTAAAGGATTTGGTAGTGGTATAAATATAAATCAATAAGATATGATGGAGTCTCTAGGATAGTCATAAAACAGTGACTAGAGAAAGAACTAGAGGTAGAAAAAGTCGATAATGGTAGCATGGGTATCACTGGTGGTAGAAATATTGGGAAGTGGTAGAAGGTAGTGATTACCTTTATGCAGCCCCATCCTTACCCTTAAATTACATTTTGAGAACTCTGTACTTCCTTTATACAGCTAGTGAAAATAATATGGTACCCTTACTCAGTTCTAAATTACCTTTACACAGTGCATAACATACCTTTACACAATGCTCGAAAATTATGGGTTATCCTTATTCATTCAATGATGTAACCTCACACAATATTTGAAATCCTATTTTTACATTTATACATGGTTTCAAAATCTCCCCTTAATAAAGGTAGATCATTTTAGCTTTATAAAACCCCTAGGATATGTGTATGGGTAAAAAAAACTTCCAAATATTTTCATTTTCAACATCAATCTTTGAAATTCAAAATTTCTACATCTTTTTCTACCAACAAATTATTTAAATTAAAAATACCAACATTTAAATAAATCAATTAATTAATTGGTAAAATGATTAAAAATATAATGAAATATATTTTAAAAATGTTCAAAAATCTTGAAAAATAATGGAATCAAATACCCTCACACTTGAACTATGATTTTCCTAATGCATTGGATATCAACAATAAATATTAGACGAAAACAATGCAACCAATATTCAAATTTCAAACAAATTAAACAAAATTATTCTAAATTTTTTAAAATATCAATCCAAGTTCATATTTTTTTGGAAACAGTCAACCCATACATTTTACTTTTTATTGGAAAGTAGTGGGTCTTCTCTTTCCATCCATTTAAGAATCTCAATTTATTACTATTATACTTTCCAAGTTGGGATCTAGATTGATTTAAAATATTTTCTTCTCTATTCACACATGGTAACAAGTTTAAATAGAGTTATTATAATATCTTGGGTACATGCTCTTTTTCATATTATTTTAATGTATCTATATTCTCCACTTTGTAAAGATATAAAATTTTATAAAATATTAAGGAATTTTCACTCAATGTTCAGATAAATTTGTGGTATAAATCTTGTATAGATTGATGTGAAAAATAGTAAGGCTCAAAGAGTAGAATAGATCTAAATCATAACACATGATATTAAAAGTAAAATATCAATTAAAATATCCCCACAAAATAGTGATGACATACTATTCCCTAGCTTAAAGTAAAGGAAATGATCAATGAAATATTAATGAATGATTTACACCTTCTAGAATTTTCTATATTATTTTACCTTTTTTATTTTTTAAACTAATTTTTCATATTTTTTTATTTTTTTTAATTTATTATTTGAAAAAAATCTCACATCCATCACCTAACCCCATGTGATAAAAATCATAGTTCTGATTATGGTGATTTTTAATCTTCACAAGTAACAACCCATTCTTTTTTTTCTTTTTTTATTTTTATTTTATTTTTATTTAAAGAATGGAAAAAAATAGAAGTATAATAAATGAATCATTAACCTTTAAAAATACCTAAAAATAATCATCCACACATTTTTTAATTACAATGTAACTTCCCTCACCCACACAATTTAACTTTAATATGTCATGAAAAACACCAAGAGGAAGGAAGGAATGAATATAATTGGTGTATAATGTTACATAATATTAAAACATTTATTCATAGATTATATGGGATAGAAAAGATTAATTCAAGTGGTGGTTCCAAATATAAGAGCTAAATCAAGAAAAATAACTCAATCATATTAAATTTGAAAATGGAAAGTTATATATTTGACATGTTACAACATAAGTTCTAGTAGGTGTGATGCGCTAAAATCTCTAAATAAATATAATCAAGACATAATTTCGAAACATTAGTCTAGAAAACCTCTCAGGAATGAAAAATATATATTTGTGAAATCACATACGACTTACAGTAACAATAAAAAATAAATCCACTTGAATTTCATAAATTTAAAGTATGGAAAATGGTATGGATATTCCATTTACATGAATAAAAAATCCTTCAAATTATGATTCATCAAATTAACACATATTCTTTAATATAATCATTAAATTCTCTATCTTACTCATTAAATCTTATTAATATATAAATAAAAAACTCGGTATCACTGTATTACTAAGAAAATATTATCATCTAGATAATATAAGTAATGTAGAGATCCTAAGTGTGGGAATGAAAATTATCTTTTGAAACTTGAAAATATATTTTAAACAAACCAGGGAGTTAAAAGGGAAATTAATTTAAAAATTAACTCTACTTTCTGATAAATATTGAGTATTTCTCCTTGTTTCAGACCTTACTATTGGGATGCTAACTCCATCATCATTGAAATATAAAATAAAATCACACATTATAGTGTAAAGTACTTGTTATACTAAGCTAAAAAATAATGAGGAGGAATGGATTGAATCATAATATAACCCTAAAACTAATTCCTAAGAAATAAAAAAATTACTAGAAATAAAATAATAGAAATTAAAGATAAGTCTTAATTTGATCCCCCGTGTGGGCCATGGGTTTTGACTACCTCTAGAGGGGAAGTACCAGCTGTCATCCAAAGTCTAAAAATAGGTTAAGTTTCTTAGATTTTAACCACTAACACTTATTACTTCTAGCCTTAATTCATTATTACTTTTTTAGGACTCCATGAATATATTACACCAAATCCACCCCATTAAATTAATTTAGAACTTTCATGGTGGGGTGGGATAACGAATGGGTCATACTAATTCTTATTAATACTTTTACAACCTATTATTGACTCTATAGTGACTGATTAAGGTATGTTTCATAAATCTAATAATCAAATGGGTAGTTTAAAATTAACTTTTTTTGAACAAAATTTATGAATGAATATTCAAAATATAAAAAAATTTCCCTTCAATTTAAGAAGCTTCTATCTCTACTTCCTTAGTAAAAGTCACTTTGATCTTATCATGGACTCCCTCTAATAAATTCTCAATATGTTCTAAGAGATATATCCATTTTTCATCAGGTGAATATATCTATTTATTATCTTCCTCCAAGAAAAAACTTGAGTTGGATGTTTTTTAAAATTCAAAATAGTGGGAACTTATACTCCATTATATTTTAAAAAAATTAGATGAGAGTGAATTTAAGAAAATATCATCTCCCTAAGTTGTGTCAACTTTAATATATTCTTTGGTGTAAAGTGCCTATTGAGGTTGATTTTCACTATATTATGGTAGATAGTGAGGCTCCTCTATGTTATCTTAAAAACTACTTGGGTGGTTTCTTATTTCATAGCAAAATATTTTCATAAAAGTGGTTATAGTTTAACTTTTTTAACAATAAGGAGATCACATTTACCTTCATATTCATTCCAAAATTCATCTAAATTGTGTTGATCTACCATATACATTCCATAAAAAATATTTATTATCAAGAATACCCTCTATCTCTTCATGAAAGGATTAGATCTGGATCATGTTATGGTTAGGATGTGGATATTCGTCATGTAAGGCCTAAACCTCACAAAATTCTTCCTAAAAATTATGATGATCTAATGGTAATTTTTTCACATCCATTGATCTTTGATAATATATTTTGATTTGATTACGAATTCCCATCACTTATTGAAGTGAAAGTCCTATCACTTTTCCATTCAACATCTAATTTACTAGTACTATGAAATCATCATCCATTTCTTAGAGGAACTTATCATTATTATCAACAACTTTTCCTTGAATATTCGAGTAACTAGTCCATGAATATTAATAATCAATTTAATACATCATGGAAAATATATTTTTTAGATTTTCATTATATAATAATGAAAACTATTTATAATGTAAAAATAAAAATTGAATAAAATGGATTCTTGGAACCCATAAAATGGTTGCATGTTTTGAGAGGCCTATTGTAGGTAGGTGAAAAAGATATTATATTTTTCTTAGTGAAACACATTAGCAGACCATGGATTTCTTACTTGAGGATATTTACAATGGATCATACACTAATCCTATTTCACTTATTGTCTCTTTTTTTATTTTTTTGATTATTTAAAATAAATGAATTATATGGGGAATATAATGAAATGAAAACTTAACCAAACACACATATGAAAAAATGGATGTGAGTTAGAAAATAAAGGTCCTAGTCCAAAGGTTTTTCACTTTGGTTCCTTCAATATTCATTTTTTGTTTAAATTATATTTTATAATATAACCTATCATACATGAATTTTTCCCCTCTATTTAAAGTGTGAAATTGAGCATGGGTAATAGAACTTTTTGGAACACAAAATAAATCCTCCTATAATATCCAATTAAGTTAAATACCTTGATAAAGAATGTAATTTATTCTAAGAAACGACTCCATAGTTTTTTTATTTCATCACTTTGATCACCCTAGACTCCATCATATGAAGAGTTTACCCAAGATAAGGGAGGGAATGGTGATTTGGTAAAGAATATGAATTATTTTGAGAGTCATGTTGAGGTGGATGAAAATAGTACACCTAAAATTATATCTCATTCACCCCAAATATAATTAAAACATTAAGAATTAAAGGAGAAATAATTCAAGAACCCTACGAAAACCTTTCCTAAGGCCAAGCCTCTGGTTAGTCACTCAACATGGTGAGTATAAGTGATCATGTCAGAATAAAGGGAATGATATAGATAGATAAACAGAGATAATTGAATGGTACAGTTTAATAAATATATATATGAATTGAATAAAATAAAACTATTCAAAAAAAACTAAGAAACTAAATTGTTTCCTCATCCATTTGGTTGAGATCTGGATATTGAGATGATATCTAGTGTGGTGAAACACCCCTCTATATATAGTAAAATTATTAGCCATCTATCTATATTAGTATCTTATTTATCATTAGTATAATTTTTTTGTTTTTAATTCCACATGAAAATCTCCTTTTAAATTATCCTTTATTTATCCAATAGATATATAACAAGGTGTTGACTTTAGAATTTTTCATAAATTCTCCTTTGGTCATATCTTAATTTCATCTTCATAATTTAATAGATAAACTTCTTTTTCTACGTTACTAATGACTCATCACCACCCTTGAATCATTTCAGTATGCATGTGAATGGAGAGGATGTCCCAAACGTGTTTCGATCTTTGTTTGAAATCCCCAGTTTTCATGTGAAAGGGATAACATTTCTTAAGCAGACTGCTACCTCTATTTACCTAACCTAGATCATGTGTAAAACATGGGCTTCAATATTTTTTAGTGGATTATTCAAGCTTATACATCACTCTTCAATGTGAAAGGCTCTAGTTATGGGAGTATGATCTAGTGGTATCTGATGATGTTGGAGCTCAGATAGAGATAACATGGAGGTTAGTGAAAGTGATAGAGGTAGTGGAATCATGATACTATTGCATATGTGACACTATAGGTAGCAAGCTTGGAAAGTAATAGTGGGGAGTGGTTGCCTTTATGTAGCAACATCATTACCATTACATAGATTTTTATAACTCAGTACTAACTTTACATACCCAGTGAAAATTGGTTGGTACCCTTATACAACATCAACTTACATTTATATAACACATAACTTACCTTTATTCAGTATATGATAATTATGGGTTACCCTTAAACATTTCATGAGGTAACCTCATACATCCTTTGGAATCCTTCTATTACCTTTACCCATGGGATGAGAAACTCTCATGTGTAATGGTTGATCATTTTACCCTTACGCATCTCATAGGCCCTGAATAAGGGTAACCAAAAACATAAAAATATTTTAATTTTCATATTTAATCTTTAGAATTCATAATTTCAACCACTTATTCTCTTAATTAATTATTTTAATTGAAATCATTCAGTTTTAAATAAATCAATTAATTCAAGAGGAAAACTACTAAAAATACATTGAAATTTATTATTAAAATGTTAAATAATTTTCATGAAAAACAATGGCATTAGGGTTCATGAAAATATACAAATATGACTGGGGTATTGAAAGTGTTTAAGTGGTCCCCCTTATATAAGTGAATAAGAGGGACTTTTTCATAGGAACAATTTTAAGAATGGGGTAAGGATATAATAAAAAAATAACTATGTGAGTTTTGTGATTTAAGGTTGGTAAGACTTGTAGGTAATAATTTACAACCTAACACTTTATTTCAAGAAGGTCTAAAAGTCATGTTTATTTCAGAAAATTTTAGCAACTATAGGTTAATAATTTAAACACTTATTACTCTTAATTAAATATTAATCATGTCAATTATTTTATTGATTAAAATATATTTAGAGACTTATTACCATGTTTTAACATAATTATTCTTAATTCTGCCTCCATTTAACCTAATTCATAACATAACTATGATAAAATACGATTTTAATTTTAACAGACATAACATACACAAACTTTTTTTAATTAAATGATTGTTTTTAATCTTAAAAGAAATTTATATGATAAATTTTTTATGGTTAACAATTTTCATGATAGTAATTAATTTATTATATAAATTAAATTTAAGGTATGTTTCATTAAAATGATACCAAAATTGAATTTTACTATTAAAATATTTAATTAAATGAAACAAATGAAATTATTTATGAAATTATAATAAAATGTTAGTTAAGTCATAATATTAAAAATATAATTTATATATTCAAAATAATATTTTAGATTTTTTAATTATACCCTTAATATATATATATATATATTAGAAATTAAAATATTTTATAAACTTTTAGACATTGAACATATAAAATTTGATGTTTGGAGAAAACTATATTTTTCGCTATTCACCTAACAATCAATTATTTTAGAAAAATTCCAAAAATTCATCTTTCAATAATATGACCTTGGTAAATCCAAAAATAATGTCATTTCTTTCAAATTCACATCAAAATATTTATAATTTTAATTTGAATATAAAATCATAAAATATCATTAGGGATATTTTTTTATAGGGAATCATTTTTTATATCAACTATTCTTCAAAAATTATATATAATCATAAATATATAAATCCTTAAAAAATATCCATTTTATAAAATAAATTTTTTTAAAAAATTATTTTATTAGTTTATTAGCTATATTAATTTATTTTAATGTTTAAAGAGAATTTAATTTTTTTTAGTTCTTATATATATTTATATATGATTCATAATTTTATTTCAATTTTTTATACATGTTAGGTCTATGGATACCTAATTATTACCTATATTATTCTGGTTTTTGGTGTTTCATGTGGATCTAACCATACAATATTTTATTTATTTAAGGAAAAAAACTCGAGTTTTTAAATTTTACCCCTTTAAAATAATTTCATCCTCGAAATTTCATTATATGGAAGGAAACAAATGAGGAAAATTTTCTATCATCCCACCCTCTAGTTCCCATATATTATTCTCAAATGTATGATTTCTCTATATAACTTTGTCAAGATGAGAGGTCTTCTTCCACAACACCTTATCTCTTAAGTCCAATATCTCTATGGGTTATTCTTCATATGGATGGTTATGTTTTAGTTGAACAACTTTTGAGCTTAGTACATGTGATGGATATAAAATTTACTTCCTCCAAAATGATTTATGGAATACATCATGTACTTTGTAGAGGTTAAGAGGGAACACTATGTGATAAGCTATGATTCTCACACAATCAAGGATCTTGAAAGGACTAATATATTTGAGTATTAGCTTCCCTTTCTTCATAAACTTCATAACCTACTTCTATGAAGATATTTAGATATATGAATTATCACCAAATTCAAATGGTAGATGTCATTGATGATTATCTTCAAAAATATTCTATCAAATTTGTTCCACTTTTATATGATGATAAATAGATTAAACCTTCTCTATCATATCTTGGAAAAGTTCAGGACCTATCTTTTTACTCTCCCTAACTCCATCCTCACATGTTGGATTCCAACATATCTTACCATACCGAGTTTTATATGGATCCCTATTACTCATAGAATGTAAAATGTTGTTATATGAAAACTCTTCCAGGGGAGGTGTTGATCTAAACATCCTTGGAAATTAATTTTAAATGTAATGTCTCGATATAGATGCCACTAATTAAGTGCTATAAACTAGTTCACCTTGAGGCCTTAAGCTTTCCTCCCTATACCCCAGAGGCTTCCGAATAGTATTGAGGGACTAGGGTGTGAAGTGGTGATAATATTCCCTTGTATTAGAGTAAGAAAAATAGTGTATATAGATAAGAATCATACACAAGTGTAAATAAATAGATTTTGGAAGTTGTAAATAAACCAAAATTTAACATGCTATAATAATAAATCAAAATTCTATAATATTCTGAACAAATATTTCATACATATAACACCGGTCAGCCACAAGGGTGACTACATATACCAGAGTAAAAAAAATGGAAATAAAAGTACAGGGTTCTATTACCAACTCTGAGCTAGAATTAATACCTAGCCTCCAGACACTATCAAATTGCACTATCTTAATTAGAGGTATCCACATGAGAGGCTGCACTGGATCATGCAACTCTGGGCCTCAACCCTATCCAGCATGCATCTATGCACAACATGAAAAGTGGACACAAGGTTTTTCACACACACCAAGGTGCATGTATGAGGGAGAGAATATAATACCATTTGGCCACCCAAATGATGAAACTTTAAATCTTCTATCATAAGGGAATGCTCATGTAATATTATCTTCCTAGATGAGACTCAATTGAAAATATAAGTACATCCAATAAATGTGAAACTATATTCGAACCCCGGGTCCATAATCCCAGTAAAATGGGTGATGTTCTTTCATGAATATCCGTATTTATATGAATATATATGTATAGTTCCATAGTTATACACATATAAATAAACATTAATGTACATGAGTAAGGTGAATGAAATAAAATTAGGCCATCATCAGTCGATCCCTAGGTTTGTAATCCCAATCACATGGATATCATTTGAAAGGGAATTGAGATGGATTCCATACCAATCAAGTCATGTATCATTAAGTTGATCTCCAAGTCCATGATCCTAATCGACATATACCTTCTTCAACCAATGCTAAAAAAAATTCTGTGAAAGCTATGTAATCACATAGGGATACTCATCATAGCCTTAGGATCACTCATAATCACCTCAAAAAACTATAAATAAGGATTCCAAGGAAGTACATGGATACATCCTGTAAAAGGTAACTGATTTGGATGCCATGTTGTTCATTATTTGTAAATCCTGTCCAATTTCTAATCCCTAGGTCCCAAATCGTAGGTGGACACAACATTATGACACAGATGAATCCTAAGGGGCTAACCTTTAGGCTATCAGTAAGGGGAGATCACCAGTTCGATGTCATGACCACCCCTGGAGGTCTCTAATAAGGGAGAGTGGAATCATACCTATCATCCAGGAGAGTGTAATCATCTATGGGTATCCAATGATGTGAAACTCCATGTCCAACACCGTGGTCAAGTAACTAATAAAGTATAGCGTAATAATCCTTACCCATTGGAAGATCATAATACTTTATTAGTATCATTATATAAAAGGGAGCGTAATCATCCTCAACACATAACAACATGAAGAGATCAGAATCATCCACATCACTCAGGACAGGGGAATCATCCATGATTATTTTTACTAGGGATTTCATGCCCATATAACATAATCATAGTCTCAACAAACAGATTATAAGAAGAACCTCTAGAGATCCCAATGATATTATAATATAACATATTGGTTCATTAGCTAGATCCCAATTAGTACCTTTGAGTATAAGAATAAATAAGAAAAGAACATGGATCAGAAGCTGTATCCCAGAAAAGCATGTATGGTCATCACAGTAATAAATAATATGGATCCTAGTATTAACATCAAGCCATAAAAAAAGAAGCTTCATTGTGCCAGGCCCGACATGAACTGACCAAGAAGAACCTCTGGTAATCCTCACTACATCAGTTGTAAACAAGAAAAATTATGAATAAGTAATGAGTGAGGGTTGATGAAAGCCTAACCCAGCACTACAGACTTAACCTCTAAGGTTTACAAGTTTAGAATGAGTTATACGGTGACACCCTCTACCTCTCTACCTGAACCCCACATACTAGCTTAGGGTCCGTCAAACATTGAGGTACCCACTTGGTCCCCTAATTCAAGAAAATAGAGTCATCCAACTTGGGATCCAAAATTTCTATACATAAGTGAATTTATCCTACTCAGGATACATAGATTAGAAGTTAAGTGAGGAATCCTTCATGGGATCCTTTAAAGTAAAGTTAGTAGAGGCATCCTAAAAGGGATCCTTAGAACAATACGTAGGTAAAGGGATCCTACTAGGGATTCCCTTGGTCATCATGTAAGAAAATTCATCACATAGGGGATCCCTAGTAATAGAAAAAAGATAAAGGTATCCTACATGGGATCTTCTAGGTTGAAAATTATGCATTATAATCCTATAAGGGATCCACAGAAACAACTAGTCTCATGGACTCTTAGACCAAAAGGGAATATATCACAAGGGTGATGTTCTCTGGGGAAAAGAAAATAAGGCATTAGTCAAGAGAGATATCTCATGGAATATCTCAGATAAATGTCTCAAACTAGGTTGGTTTGAACACACAAACTATCATTATCATTTCAAGTATTTCCCTCAGGATATGTTTGAATTTGATTACTATAGGGAGAACCTATCCATTTAGATAAAATCTTTAAATAACTCTCAGAAGTCCTCAAAACAACCCAAGGTTTTCACCATCATGATCTATGTGGAAGGATACTCATAATGGACTACTCTCTGGTCCAATTCCGACTCTTAGGAAAGAATATATAAAAAACCTCAAAGGGTAGCAAGAGAAGAGTACATGGAGTGTGTACCCTAGTACACAATGTATACCCACAAGGCCCCACTTGGGCATGTACTCTATCCGGACATGGAATTTAAAAGACCTTGTACATAGAATAATGGCTATGTACATGGAATATACCCTACATGGGGTACTCGCCCATGTACCTATAATGGAATGTCCATGTATATTGCCTGGTCATGTAACTCAACATGGCATGCCACCCACATGGGGTTTGTTCATGTACACTACATTTCCATGTGCCCCTATGTGGCCTGTCTGGACGGGTAATTGGATACACAACTGATTCCCAATACATAGAGTATATACACCATAAAATGTGTATACTTTCTAAAATTTACCTTCCCGGATTAGGAAGAACTCATGTTGTGTGTTTCTTAAACCACATGTCTTGTAGATGGGTTTTCCCAAATGGAAAACCCTCAAATCGCCCCTAAACCCCCGTTTCACTCTGAATGCACTAGTTCAACCCACAAGGGGTTCTAAGAAACTATAATATGTGATTAAAACATGAAAAAAAACTATAGTTATTTGTGAGAAAACATAAAAAAGCATACATTTGGGCAGAATTTGTGGAATCTTTTCCCATTTCTATATTCCACAGCTACCATACGATGCTCCAACATGTTCCAAGAACTGCAGTGGCACCCTTATTCCTCTCTCTCTCCTCATATCTCTCCCTCTCACATTTTATATCTGGGTCACATGAAGGGGGAAGCCATAGTTGGGCATGCATGAGAGTCCATAGGGGAAGGAAGAAAGAAAATAGGAAAAGAATAAAAGGAAAAGAAATGGGGGCCTATCCCATCCCAAGTTCCCAAATCGAGTTTAGGCCCCACCTAGAAAAAAACCCCCCATTACAGACTCAATGAAAGGGACATAATTTAAATCCAATTCTGCATTGAAAAGACATACCTGAAGGAACATGCTTGAATAAATAAATATTGTTTTAGTTAAATATTAAATATTAATTATTCCACTAAAATTATAATGGCTCATATTTACACCAAACTATTATCCTAGGGTAGGAACCCTATTCTGAGACCAATGAAGTGGTTAGAAAATTTATACGAGGACATTCACTAGGGGTAAAATACTTCTTTACCCCTTACAAGAATTTGAATGAAAAAATGAAATTTTTAATCAAAATTGTAGTATGAAAAAACAAAGGTCCTTATAGTCTTTCCATCATAAACATTATCATCCCCATGAAGCCTGGTGGTAAGACTAACCCAATCATCAACAAAAAAAGATATCTGAACTATCCAATGAATAATCTCATAACATCAAAAACTTTCTCTTACATGGAATACATTTCAATACAACTGATATGTTATTCCCCCCCCATAGAGATACCCTTATTTTTATCTCCAACCAATATTCATGCTAAAAAACCCAAGAAAAACACCGATTTAAATAGAAATGGGGGTCACCACCAACAAATAGAAAATGATGTACTCTATGCCATATGTGTTACCTTATACCGCTCCTCGAGTTCAACTTAAAAAGGTTCCATCAACAAACATGAAAGGATATTTAAAATTAAAGAATATTGGAAAAGGTCCAACACTCTCTCAGTGTACTCAGGATGACTTCAAGATAAATATTGATCATCTCCAACTAAAAGAACACTAAGATTCCATCAAAAGGTGTGTAAAACACTCCTAATCTATGCTCAAAACCAACAAGGCTAAACTTTAATTTAACCAACACCTAACACAACTTCACCTAACAATGTGTGTTCAGGTACAATAATGGTTCAACTTTCTCATGGAACCAGATTAATTTCCAATGTCACCTCTACCATGGAGGTATATTCATTAGTTTACCACAAGTCTCAAGAAACCATGCCACGAAAAGTATTGAAAATATAAGTCCTCATCTCACACCTAACCATGCACCAATTTATGATTTTTAAATGACACAACTCACAACCACTGTATACCTTTATCACCTGACTCATACTCCGGTGAGTCATTCATTACAAGTATAATATGACCATGCTACAAGAAACATCAACCTCATTAATCCATAAGCTCCCTTGGAACTCCTCTTCAAAACCGGGTACCTCACTTATGCCACAATTTATTCCATAGAATCCCATCACCTAGAATCATTCCAATCATGAGCATTTACCTGCACTCTAACTATATTATAAATAGTGGAAAATATGGTTGACCGGTCCAGGAACTCGAACAGTCCTTACCGTTAAATCTAGTCTTGATTCCAAATCACCCTAGGTGCTTATAAAAATCTAAATGAATAAAAAATTTTATATCGCAAAACCTGAGCACTAACCATGCATCAATATTAAAATGCGAACATAACCAAGCTTACTACTTGAAAAGAAATTCATAAAACTAGGCCAAAATATCACACAAGTTTTCCTTAATAAAAAAATGAGACTACAAGGGTTTGAATCAAAACTAAGGGCCTCTAGGTCTCCCACATATCCCTTTATATCATGTCTCATAACTGGGTCACTAGGCCTAACCACCTAGCCCAAATGATCAAACCTATCTATATAAGGTAAAGATCACAATGAATTAAGAGGTTTAAAACTGTCAACATGGACTACAAGGGCCCATTATTCTCTGATCACCCTCATAAGGAACTACTCCTTAAAGGTCACAATACCAATGCAGAAGAAACATTGAACTAATAATCACCCAACATCCACATATGGTAATATCCCCTCAAGGTGCAGTTTGTGAGAAATGTCCTGGTACCCATTGACATCATACTCATTAATATGACTATATAACCATGATTTAGGTCAGTTAATTATAATTTCACTATAATCTATGTAGAAAAACACAGTATATATTGTTACTGAATCTTAAAAAATAATTGATCTTGACAAATGAAACCCTATAATGGGTTCGACATCTAGGAATTACATGACCTATAGACATACTAGGATCACTATACCTCATGTGCATGATTATTGAGTCATCAAAATCACCACCAAAACCCTCAATTTAGATCCACATGACCTACCATCAGAAGGAAATATATATACCTATAGGATAAATTGAGTATAATTCGACTAAAAACCAATACAAGAAAACACCAGTTAGGTTTTTTATCACATTAAATAATTAGACTATATCATTAGTATACTAACACACTAGAAGTCTTATAACATGTTAATCCTATATGGAAAATATGATGCACGAGACACCTCTTTCCTTTTCCATCCAAGATTTGAAATCATTCAACGACCTCTTGACAATGGGCCAAGAGCCAAAAATCCAAAATAATTCATAACATCCACACAACATTTTCATCTCTAAATGTGAAAATCATATACAACTATAACATTGTATATTAGAATAGTAATCCCATACCCCTAGAAAACTGGGAGTTCTTATAAGAGAATGTGTTCTCAACGTACCAGTCCGATATACATCATAGGTTCCAACACATTCTTATTATGCTTGTCTATATATCTGAAATAGTAATAAAATAGAAGAAGAAACATATATGATACCAATTTTTAACATCCCTACCCAAATGCCACTAATCCGGTGCTCAGATCTAGTTCACCAAAAGGCCTCAAGCACACCTCCCCATACACTAGAGGCCACCAACTAGTAGTGAGTGCCTAGGGTGTGACAGTGGGGAGACTATTCCCTCATATCAGAGTAAGAAAAATAGTGGAAATATATAAGTATCATACATAGTAGTAAATAAATAGAGTGTAGAAGTAGTAAATATACATAAATAGAACATTCTATAATAATAAATTAAAATTATAAAAAATCCTTGACAAATATGTCATACATGTAGCTTTAGTCACCCATTGGGATGACCATACATATATATGAGTTAACAGAAGAAACATAAATAAAATTATAGAGATCTACTACTAACTTTGAGCCCGACCACACACCTGGTCTTTTGAAATTGTTGAACTACAATATCCTGATCAGAAGTATCCACACGAGTGGCCTTACTCGATCATGAAACTATGGACCTCTTTTCTATCGTACATGCATCTATGCTAAACCAAAAAAGCAGACATAAGGTCTGCACACACACACGAAGGTACACATACAAAGGTGAGAATATAATCTCAGTAGGACACCCCAAATCTGTACCTATAAATCTACTATCATAAATACATGCTCATACAATATGATCATCCTAGTTAAGATTCAACTTAAGATAATAAGTCAATCCAATAAGCATGAAACTACATTCAAACCTCAGGTCCGTAATCCTAGTCAACTGGGTGAAGTGATATCATGGATATCAATATTTATATGTGTATATATAATTATAGTCCAACCCTATCCACATATACATAAAAATGAATATACATGAGTAAGGTGAATGAAATAAAATAAAACCATCAGCATTCAGTCCCTAGGTCTGTAATCTGAATCACCAGGATATCTTGAACATGGGAATTGAGTTCCAAGTCATACCACTAAATTCCTGTATCCTTAAGTTGATCTATGAGTCTATATTCCCAATATACATATCCCTACTTCATCCAAGGCTAGAAAACACTCTAAGAAATCTATGTCACCATAGGGGAATACTCATCCAAGCCCTGGGTTCACTCGTACTCACCTCCAAACACTATAAAGAACGATTCCACAGAAGTAGATCCAGACATGCTACAAAAATCCACTAAGATGGATTCCATGTCACTCATTCCTTGTAAATACAATCTAATGTCTGAGCCATGGGTGTCAAGCTATAGGTGATCATGGCATTTTGACTCTGATAAACCCTAAGGGTCTAGCCCTTAGGCAATCTATAAGGATAGATCACTGGTGAGATACAATGACCACACAAGGAGGTCTATAATAAGGAAGATAAGAATCATCCCTATCATTTAGGAGAGCATAATAATCCATGGGAATCCAATGATTTGAAACACCATTCCCAACACTATGGTCAAATAACTAATCGTGTAGAGTTTAATCATACCTATCCCTTGGGAGAGTGTAATCATCCATGAATATCATTTGATCTAGGAGAGAGTAATCATCCTAAACACATAAAAACCCGAGGAGAGTAGAGTAATCCTCATCAATTGGGAAATTAGAATCATCCACGGGTATTTTTACTAGGGATGTCATGCTTTTATATCATAAACATAGGCTCAAAATACAGATTCTAGGATGCACCTCTTGAAATCCCAATAATATAATAATCAAATATACAGCCTCATAAGCTAGATCCCAGGTAGTACTTATAGGTATACAAATAAATATGAATAGAACATGGACCAGAAGCTGTATACTAGGAAAGTACCCTTGGTAATCTTCAAAAACAATAAGAAGGGTCCCTAGAAGAATGTATGGGAATTGCAAAGATAAAGGAAAATGCATCATGTTGGGACCAATAGCCACTAACCAAGAAGAACCTCTAGTAATCCTTGCTGCTATAATGACCTGTCCCCTGGGGCCCATGCCATGACTACCCCAAGCCCTCCTTCCATAGGCCAGGGGATGGCGACTAGCACTGAAAGGCATATTCCCTAAAACCAGGAAGACATTGCCTTTATATCCTGTAAACACACGCAACCAAGCACACAAAAAGATATGAACACAAGTAAACTGTATAGTAAAAGTGTGACTATAGTAAGAAAGAGGGGCCAAAATACAAGCCTAACTAGAAAGCATAGGAAAACAGAAAAGTATAAGTAAACTGGAATAGATCCTATGAACACCCACCAAGGATCCTACCTGAAGGGTAGGTACAACTCTCGAATAGTCGTCTCTATGGTACACCTCGTCTAATGTCCACCTTCGAGCTACCTTCAATCCTGGTACCCTCGTCCTCAGTCAGTTTTGTCTGTCATCTGCACCAAACACAACAAGGTGCGGGCATAGCCCGTGCAGGGGTGAGTATAACGATACTTAGTAGGGACCCCAAGACCCACAAGGTCTCACAGAATCTTCAAAGGATAAACCATAATGCATGAAATAAACTAAATACCCTACTAAAGTATATTCCTCTATAAATACCTAATTTATCAAGTATGCCCATCTCAATCATGAGGAAAAAAAGTCCAACTCAAAAGCCCAAGCTCAACTCTTCCATAAAGGAAGGAGTACCATGAAGGTAAGTACCACAGAAGTACGCCACACAGAAGAATACCACCAAGGTATTACCACAAAGGAAAGTACCACACATGTACAGACTCAGCTCACACCAGGTATAACTTAGGTACATTAGTAGAGATGATTAGATGTAACTACTCATTCATCTTACTCTATTAAGAGGCAGACCCATGAAGGATCCAAAATCCTCTTCATACCCACAGAGGATATTAGTACATCGTCAGACCCACACAAGATCCTAGTACGTCGTCAGACCCACACATGATCCTAGTACTTCGTCAAACCCACACAATATCCAAGTACATCGTTAGTACATATTCAGACCCACACTGGATCCTAATACATCGTTAGTACGTCCTTAGACCCACATAGGATCCTACTACATCATTAGTATGTCATCAGACCCACACAAGATCCTATTACATCGCCAGTACATATTCAGACCCACACAGAATCCTAGTACATCATCAGTACATCTTCAGACCCACACAAGATCCTAGTAAATCATCAGTACATTGTTAGACCCACACATGGTCCTAGTACATCATCAGTACGTCGTCAGACCCACACAGGATCCTAGTACATCGTCCGTACATCGTGAGACCCACACTGGATCCTAGTACATCGTCAGTACATAATCAAACCCACACAAGATACTAGTATATCGTTAGTATGTCATCAGACCCACACTAGATCCTAGTACATAGTCAGTACGTCGTTAGACCCACACATGATCCTAGTACATTGTCACAACCAGCTACAGGGTTCCCCCCTAAGCTCACTTGTCTCTAGGAGAGACCTCTCCTCAAGCCACATGTCGATTCTACAACTTCCAAAAAGTCCAATAAAGAAGTACCCCAAAGGAGTTCTACTTAATAGGGGTCTCAATGTAATAAACAGTGAGTAAATCGGACAACCATTCTTTAAGTTATTATCCTTTTAGTTATGAGGGCCCGATTGGAATCATGCTCGATCCAACCCAGTTGGATTCGTGCTCAAAATCGTGCGCTGTCAATTTTCGCAGACTTGTAAAATTACCATATAATTTTTTTAAAAATTACATGGTATTTACAGGTCTTTACATTCTCCCAACATTAGGGCTTTACATCCCCGTAATCCATAACTCAAACTAAGGAAACAAGGGGAGGTACTAAGCCTGAATCTGAGCGTCCTACTCCCATGTACTCTCCTAGAGGTTCCCGTACTGCCAGAAAACATGCACCAGAGGTATCGACTGTCCACAAAGGACCCGCTCATGTTGATCGTCAATCTCTATTGGAACCTTCTTAAATGTCGTGCCATCGTCGACGTCCATCTCACCATGGTTGATGATGTGAGAATGGTCGTGCACGTATCTCCTCAGTTGGGATACATGGAAGGCGTCGTGAAACCGGTGCAACAAAGGTGGAAGATCTAAGCAGTAATCCACCTCACCAACTCTGTTGAGGACCTGAAATGGTCCAGTGAACCTCAGAGATAACTTTCCGCCCCAACCAAATCTCTGCAAACCTCATCAAGGTGAGACTCGTAGAAAGACACGATCACCATCCTCAAACTCCAGAGGTCTCAGTCTCTTGTCGGCATAAGAATTCTGCTTGCTCCGTGTAGTCTTCATCTGCTCTTGGATGATCTATACCTTCTCCATGGTAGCCCTTACCATATCTGGTTCTACTAGTACTGACTCTCCCGGGTCAGTCCACCACAAAGGTGATCTTCAAGGTTAACTGTACAATGCCTCGAAAGGTGTCATCCCAATGGTGGAGTGATAGATGTTTTTTTATGAAAACTCCACAAAAGGCAAGTGATCCTCCCATATACGACTGAAGTTGAAGATGCAAGTATGTATCATTTTATTAAGGTTCTGAATAGTCCGCTCAGTATGGCCATCCATCTGAGGATGGAAGGCGGTTCTCAGACAAAGTTCCATCACAGAAGCCTCCTGCAACCCCGTCCATAGTTGGGAAGTGAAACATGCGTCACGAGAAGAGACAATCATTGAGGGTACTCTATGTAGCCACACAATATCCTAAAAATAGAGGCATCACAAGCACTCTAATTAACCTTGCTCTCTGATCGGTAGGAAGTGAGCCGACTTGGTGTGTCGGTCGATGATCACCCAAATAGAATCATGACCCTTGGATGTACATGGAATTCCTATAACGAAGTCCATGGATATCCCATCCCATATCCACTATAGGACCTCTAAAGGCTGAACCAAGCCTACTGGTACCTGATGCTCCACCTTCACTTGCTGACAAGTGAGGCACCTAGAGACAAAATCTGATACTACTTTCTTTATTCCTGGCCACCAGTGAAATCGTCGGAGGTCCTGGTACATTTTTCCACTCCTGGATGTATTGCTAGAGGGGATTTGTGGAACTCTCTCAACACTTCATCTCAAAACAACACTGGTACCATGTTACGTCCTCTGAATAGAATTATATGCTCCCCAAATTTAGAAAATCCATCAGGTGCCTATCCTATGGATATATGAGCATGTCGAGACTCACAGTCAGTATCCCCGCGCTGTGCCTCCCTGACTCACTAAAGAAGTTGGAGAGTGACTGTAGGAGACTGAAGAAAAGATTCTCCATCTCAATCCACAATTTATATATTCAAAGTGGCCAAATGCTCCGTCGCCTTGCCTAGCAGCTGTATACCAGATCTCCTACTGAGTGCATCTGCTACAATGTCCCCCTTCCCAGGAGTATTGACTATCTCGAAGTCATATTCCTGGAGGAACTCAATCCAATGTCGATGTCTCATGTTCAGGTCCTTCTGTGAGAAGATATACATGAGACTCTTGAGATCTGATTAGACTGTAAAATGCTCGGCCATCAAGTAATGTCGCCACATCTTCAAGGTGAAGACCACTACTACTAACTCCAGGTCAGGGGTAGCATAGTTCTGATCATTTTGTCTCAACTGTTGAGAACCATATGTGATCACTTCTCGCTCCTGCATCAGGAAACATCCGAGTCTGGTCCCTGATGCGTCACAGTAGACTATGTACCCTATTCCCTCCTCTGGAAGCCTCGATATGGTCATACTAGTCTGCCTCTGCCTCAGCTCCTGAAAACTCTGCTGGCATCTCTCCAACCACACAAAGGGTTTTCACTTCTTCATCAATGTTGATAATGGTGCTGAAACTCTAGAGAAATATAGCACAAACATCTGGTAGTATCTAGCCAAACCCATGAAACTTTATACCTCCGTCACACTCCTTGGTGGATCCCAAGAAAGTACCGCATCAATCTTTGCTGGATCCACAACAACTCCAGCCTCCAAGATGACATGTCCTAGAAAGTGAACCTCTCAGATCTATAACTGGCACTTCGAGAGCTTACCATAAAGCTGATTCTCTCAGAGTATTTCTAGTACTACCTACAAATGATAGGCATGCTCCTCTTCAGTAGCTGAGTAGATCAGAATGTCATCAATGAATACCACCACAAAGTAATCATGATATGGCTGAAATATCCTGTTCATGAGTACCATCAACACTGATGGAGCGTTGGTCACGCTTAATGGCATGAACAAAAACTCATAATGGCGATACCGACATCTGAAATACGTCTTTTGCACATCCCTATCTCGTACTCTGAGTTAGTGATAGCCTGATCTGAGGTCTATCTTAGAGACCCATCTTGATCCTTTCAGCTGATCAAAGAGGTCATCAATCCTCAGGAGTGGGTACTTGTTCCTCATGGTCACCTGGTTTAGGTATTGATAGTCAAAAAAAGTCTTAAGCTCCCATCCTCCTTCTTGGAGAACAAAATCAGGGCTGCCCAAGGAGAAACACTGGTCCAGATGAATCCCTTCCCCTGCAAGTCTTCTAGCTGTACCCAAAGCTCTCGAAGCATCATGGGGGCCATCCGATACGCTGGTGTAGATATCGGTGCCATCCTGAGGTGAAAGTCAATGTAAATATCCACCTCTCTACAAGGAGTTAGACCCGGAACATCATCTGGGAAGACATCCGCATACTAGTCCACCAATATAGGATAATTGGGACTCTCTACATCAACCGTTATGAGGGTAAGGCTAGCTAACTGATGTGTAATCTTCTGCACCCTCCTCCAGGTAAGTCCATCCTATGATGCAAAGGCTCCCTTTTCATCGGTGAAGGTAAACCTAGTCCCATCTGTACAAACACACCACACTTTGTGCCTAATACAGTCAATCTGAGCATGGACTATAGATAACCAGTCCATGACCAAGATGACGTCGTAAGGCCTCGACACCACTACTAGGAGATCCCAGCCAATGCTCTGTCCTCTTAGAGTAAGATCACATTGCCAGAACCAGTGTGTAATCCTCGAATCCTCTCCCGTAAAAGTCTCTAGCCGTAAGGATTGAGTCAATAGCTTCATCAGAATCTATGAGCTCTGAATGAGGGTAGTGGAAATAAAATAATGACTTGCACCTGTGCCTATAAGTACTACAACTAAGGTGGAGTAGACAAAGATCGTACCTCATATCATCTCTAGAGCGCCATGATCATAGGCCTTAGTTTCCTGGAGCTGAGCTCACCCCTATCCACCTGCTCCCTACAGTCGGGGTGGACTACCTGGTGGGGGGTGGCGATATCATCTCGAATCTTCACCCACCACCATCTACACGACCAACTTCTCTACCAAGTTTTCCTACTCCCTACAGACCTCCTTGGTCAAACCTCTGTCTCTGCCTGGGCGGTCCTTCAACAGTCTACTAATCATCCGTACGGTAGGACAGACAGTCATGACCCATGTGACCCTTCCCTCCACATGTGAAAAATTTCCTGTTCCTCGCATGATTGAATCTATCTTTGGTGCCCCGCACAACCGATCCTGATTCATGCGGTCATCCACCTATATGTCTGGTCCTCTTGGACCTCTATGACGTCTGTCTGCTGCCAGCTGTAGAAGACTCCTCTATGTGACGTCCGATGGTGGGTCTCGCTGCTGGTGACTGCTGAGTAAGACAAATCTCCACTAACAGGGCTCGATCTGACACCCCGCCTATGTCGGGATGCTGAGATAAATCATCGAAGCCCTGATCTCCTGCCTGAGTCCTTGCTCAAAGGTCTGGGCCCAGAAGAATGGGTCCCACACCATATCTGTGGAGTAGCTTGAGATGTCGGTGAACCTCACTATGTACTGATCCACATTCATACAACCTTGCTTCAGATGAAGTAGCTATTGTATGAGCACTGCGTGAAGAGTCATTGGGAAATTTTTTTCCTGAAATAGGCTCTCAAAGTCTGCCCAGAGAAGCGTCACTTCATCATGAACCTATAGTATCAAGCTCTACCATCCACCTACTTATGCCTATAGAAGACTAGCGGCAAGGATCACCATGAGATCAACTAGTGTCCCTACTAGTGGGAAGACCCTCACCATGTCTTCCATCCAATCCTCAGCCGCCTGTGGGTCCGTCTCTTCCCTGAAACTGGGTGGCCTCTGGTGCTGGAACTCATGAAACACGTTCAAGTGGTGTGCACCCTCTACTGCTGGGGTAGTGGAATCAGTGGCCCAATGGGTAATGGTACCTCTGGTGCCTCCGTTGGTGCCTCTACTGAAAGAGGTCCCTACACCGAGGCCTCGTAGCTTGGTGGGATGTTAGTGCGTACTATATCTTGAACCCTAGATTGTTGTCTACGTAGTGGAATCATAAAAAGAAACAGGTTCTCCACAGTCAATAAGTTATAAATGGTGAGCCAACTCAAAGAGATCACAAATAAAACTCTTGAAAACATACATGCAATCAGTGTTTTCGTGCACTGAGTCGGAAATCAGATGTCAGGGTCCTGGTGTATGGATACATCGGTCACTGCACCAACACTGGATTCCCTAAACTGATAACCACACTCACTACACTTAACATTATTTCCATTAAAAAGAAGATAAGAGTCCAATGTTCTATCATATAACTGACTCCTCTGATACTAATTTTCCACGAACCGTCCCCCGAGGCCCGTGCCGTGACTAGCCTAAGACCACCTTCCATAGGCCAGGGGCTGGCGACTAGCACCGAAAGGCGTATTACCTAAAACCGAGAAGGCATTGTATTTATATCCTATAAACACACACAACCAAGCACACAATAAGATATGAACACAAGTAAACTGTATAGTAAAATTGAGAGTACCGTAGGCAAAAGGGTCCAGAATAGAAGCCCCATTGGAAAGTACAGGAAAACTAAAATGTACAAGTAAACTGGAACAACTCCTATGGACACCCGCTAAGGATCCTACCTAAAGGGCAGGTACAACTCTCAAATGGTCATCTATGCAGTACACCTCCTCTAATGTCCACCTCTGAGCTACCTCTAGTCCTAGAACCCTCATCCTCAGTCAGCGGTGTCCATCGTATGCACCAAACACAACAAGGTATGGGAATAGACCGTGCAGGGGTGAGTATACCAATACTCAATAGGGATTCCGAGACCCTCAAGGTCTCACAAAATCCACAAAGGATAGACTACAAAGAATGAAATCAACTGACAACATTACTTAGGTATATTCCCATACATATACCTAAGTTATCAAGTATTCCCATCTCAATCATGAGGAAACACAGAGTCCAACTCAAAATCCCAAGATCAACTGTTCTACAAAGGAAGGAGTACCATGAAGGTAAGTACCACACAGGTACGCCACATAGAAGAATAAAACCAAGGTATTACCACAAAGGAATGTACCACACATATACAGAATCAGCTCACACCAGGTATAACTTAGGTACAGTAGTAGATATGATTAGATGTAACTACTAATTCAACTTACTCTGTTAAGAGGAAGACCCACGGAGGAGCCTAAATCATCTTCAGAACCACAGAGGATCGTAGTACATCATCAGACCCACATAGGATCCTATTACCTCGTCAAACCCACACATGATGCTAGTACATCATCAGACTCACCCAGGATCCTAGTACCTCGTCAGACCCACATAGGATCCCAGTACATCATCAGAACCACACATGATCCTAGTACACCGTTAGTACATCATCAGACCCACACAAGATCATAGTACATCGTCAGTACATCGTCAGACCCACACATGATCCATGCACATTGTTAGTACATCCTCAACCCCACATAGGATCTTAGTACATCGTCAGTATGTCTTCAGACCCACACAGGATCCTAGTACATCGTCAGTAAGTCGTCAGACCCACAAAGGATCCTAGTACATCCTCAGTACATCGTTAGAAACACACAAGATCCTAGTACATAATCAGTACATCGTCAGACCCACACAGGATCCCAGTACATCATCAGTACGTCATCAGACCCACACAAGATCCTAGTACATCATCAGTATGTCTTCAGAGCCACAGAGGATCATAGTACATCATCAGTACGTCGTCAGACCCACAAAGGATCCTAGTACATCGTCAGTATGTCATCAGAACCACACATGATCCTAGTACATCATCAGTATGTCATCAAGCCCACATAGGATCCTAGTACATCGTCAGTATGTTGTCATACCCACACAGGATCCTAGTACATTGTCACAACCAACTACAAGGTTCTCGTACTAAGCTCTCTTGTCCCCTGGAGGGTCCTATCCTCAAGCCACTGATCGATACTCCAACTACCACGAAGTCCCACAAAGAAGTATCCAAAAGGACCACCATGTAATAGGGGTCTCAACGCAATAGACGATGCATCAATCAGACACCCGGTCTGTAAGTTATTAGGCTTTTAGTTCCGAGGGCCCGATTGGATTCATGCTCAATCCAACCCAACCGCACCCCAAATTTATCCTATCCTCAAGTGGGTTATACAGAAAGGACCGTCTCATTCCAAGGTTTCCTGCACCATATCCAGTTCATCAAATGGACATCCAATTCCAATGTTATGGCCAAAAGAATGGGATGGGTCGAAACTAGTCCGGGTCTGGTCCAACCAGGTCGGGCCGACCTAGTTCAGGTCGACCTGACCCGTGCTGGGCGGCACGACCAGGCCGCCCATCCTGGGCGGTCCGATGGTGTGGGGAGGCCACGGTGCTACGAGGTGGTGGTCCAACGTAGTTGGCGGGATGGCTAGCCATCCTCCCTTCTCCGCTGCGGCACAAGACACAGTTCTCTTCCGTTGTGCGGCGCAGTCGCACCATCGCCATCGTCGCGGCCGACAGTGTGCCAGCCACCATATCTAAGTCCCACTGGTGCCATTCTTCGGCACTGGTCGCCACTCTCTTCAATTATAAGGAACAAAAAAAACTCAAGGATATGTGGAGAGGTCGAGCCATGTTTGTTTCTCCCGCACCCTCTGCATTAGGTTGGTAGTAAGTGGCTTAAAAAATATTTTATGTAGAATATCAAGAACGGTAAGGGGGAATACTCAAAACATCAAACCCTACCTCGAAGGTTCTTATTAGTTGGCGAGGAGATAAGGGTGGATGTCAGTTTTTCATTGTCGAAGACGTCCCTTGTTGGAGGATGACACGTTCTTTTTTGGAGAAGATGACGCGTTCTCCATTGAAGAAGTTCTTTGTTGGGAGGTGTTCTTCATTGAAGAAGATTAATCCTCCCAAAAGTTCTCCCCTTCTCCATTTCCAACAGTTTCTCCCAACAAAAACAAGGGTGAATCCACCACCAAATTAAATTAAGTCTATCAATTTAATTTTGTTGGCACAATTAATTGGAACCATTAATTAAAGGTGGGTGGCAAAATTAAGGTGGAGGAAGTTCAAGATACTTCTCCACATTAAAGAGAGAGTTTTTAGTTCGGGTGGTCCCCACTATTTAAATTCAAAATGGGGGGTTTTAGTTTGGGTTGTCCCTAACTCCATAACCCATATATAGGGGTTTCAAGAATAAAAATAAAATGTTAAATAATTTTATTTTTATTTTCACATGAAAAAGTGAAAACCTAACTTTCACCGTCGACCTACTGTGGTTGAGGTGAAGGTATCCTTAATCAAATAACAGCGTTGCAAGTTAAACGGTGTTCTTGGATTTCAATTCTGAGGATCGGTTCAATTGTTACAAAAACCCGCTTGTACGTTTACTGAACATACCTGAAAAAAAGTTTAGAAATTCATTCAGGGTACACCGGGCCTCGGAATCACGCGCCGTCAATTATCACGAACCCGTAAAATTCCCATATAATTAAAAAAAATATTTACATGGAATTTCAAGGTCTTTATAGCAGCATTAGTAGATAATTTTTTAATGTATAAATAAGTAAAGAGTGAGGGTGTTTTAAGTCCTAATCTACCATTACAGACTCAACCTCTCAGGTTTACAAGTTCAATATGGGTTCTAAGGTGACACCAGCTACCATCTCTACCCCAAAACAATGTACTAGATCAGGGTTGATCAAACATTAGGGCACACAATGGGTCCCTCAGGTCAAAATAGAGATTCATCCTACTTGTTATCCTCTAGGTTTATGCATAGGTGAACGAGATCCTCATCTGAGATAGTAATAGGGGAGTCCTATGTGGAATCCTCGAATGAAAAGTCAAGAAATGCATCCTACATGGGATCCTCAGAATGGTACATAGGTGAAGGGATCCTACCAGGGATTCACTAGGTCAACATGTAAGAAAAGAAACCCCATAGGGGACCCCTGGTAATAGGAATACGATATATGCATCCTACGTGAGATCCTCATCTGAGATAGTAATAGGGGAGTCCTATGTGGAATCCTCAAATGAAAAGTCAAGAAATGCATCCTACATGGGATCCTCAGAATGGTACATAGGTGAAGGGATCCTACCAGGGATTCACTAGGTCAACATGTAAGAAAAGAAACCCCATAGGGGACCCCTGGTAATAGGAATAAGATATATGCATCCTACGTGAGATCCTATAGGTTTAACCATAATCATAGGAATCCTATTGGGGATCCTCAAAAACAAATAGTCTCATGGCCTCTTAGACTATAAGGGAACCTCTCACATGGGTGATGCCCCCAAGGGGAATGATCTAAAAGAATTAGTCTAGAGGTATATATCATGTCCTATCTCAAATAATGGTCTAAAAATAGGTTGGTATGAACACACAACCTATCATTCTCATTTTATGCCTCTCCCTTAGGAGATGACCGAATTCAATTACCAGATGAAGAACCTATCTATTTAGATAAAATATTTAAATGAATCCCAGGAGACCTAAAATAATCTCAAGGTTTTCAATATCACGATCTATGCATAATGATACTTAGAATGGAATACACTCAAGTATAACTACAAATCTTGGGGAAAAAAGATATGAATAACCCTCAAAGTGTAGTAAGAGAGAAGTACATGGCATGCATACCCTAGTACTCATAGTCTACCCTCAATGATCCACCTGGTCTTGTACTCCGGTTAGACGTTGATTGAAAAAGACCATGTACGTGGCGTGATGGCCCTATACATGGGGTGGACACTACATGGGGTACCCCCCGTGTACCTCACATGACCTGGCCATGTATATATTTTGGTCGTGTAACTCTACATGGCATTCCACCCACATAGGGTCTACCTATGTACACCAGAGGACCATGTTCCCCTACATGGGCTGTCTAGCTAGGTACTCGGCAACATGGCCAAGTCCCAATACATGATATGTATACACCATACATGGGATATACTTTTGAAAATTCATCTTCCTAGAATAATAATAACACACTATGTGTGTTCCCTAAACCAAATTCTATTTAGATGGGTTTTATCGAATGGGAAACCCTCAAATCAGCTCTAAACCCCTGTTTTCACCCCAAAAGTAGTAGATCGAACCACAAGGGGTTATAAGAAATTGTAATAGGGTATTAAACCTTAAAAATGAAAAATTACTTGAATTTGAGTAAAAACTTTACAATGTACCACCATTATGTGAAATCCACATAACCATCTTCTGTTTCCATGCTCCATGACTACCGTATAATGATTCAGTGAATTCTGAACTATGTAGAGGTACCCTTATTCCTCTCCCACTCTTTATCTCTCTCTCTCTCTCTCGCCCTCTACCATTTTATATCTTTTCTTCATGAAGGGGTAATAAAAAGGTGGAATGCATGATAACACATAGGGGAAGTAATAAATAAAAGAGGAAATGAAAAGAAAAAGAAAAGGGGCCCCGACCTGGCACTGGAAACCAAACCGGGTTTATGACCAAACTTAGAATAACTCCCAATTTTGGACTCAATAATAGAGAAAGAATATCAATCTGATTCTATTCTAAAAATATATGACCAAACTAAATTTTATGAATAAAATTAATATTTATTTAATTAAATATCAAATATTTATTATTTTTCTAAAATTTAAATGACTTAGATTTCCACAAAAATCATGTCCTAGGATAAACACCATATTCCAGGACCAACAGAGTGGTCATAAAAATTATCAAAGGACATATTATAGGGTAAAAATAACATTTTACCCCTTACAAATACATGATATACAAAATTAAAATTTCTGCACAAAATACTAGTTTGAAAAAACACAGGTCCTTACAGTACAATATCTTAACACATCCTCTAGAGTTTGAATTGTCCTATCAGACTAACCACCCTATAGAGGATGATATATAGTGATAAAGCTCATCTTTATCTCTAAATATTTATAAATAATTGTCTATTACCTCAAGGCAATCCTTGAATCTCAATTAGATACAATGGATAATAGATCTACATATAGCCATACCACTTACCTTATATATATATATATATATATATATATATCTCAATGAGTTGGTTAAAGGATATATCTTATATGATGTAAATTAATTTCACTGAATTTTTAAGGTGATCAACTCAAACACATATAGAATTTTAAACTTTATATGTTTTGGGGGGTCATACAATGAAGTCCATGGTGATGTTTTTCCATTTCCATACATATATGGATAATGGTTTCATCATACCTTTAGTTTTCTTTCAATATATCTTAACTTACTAACATTTCTAAAATCTAGATATATATTATTTGATTTCCGTCTTCATGTCATGCCAATAAATGTTTTTATTCAGATATATTTACATCATTTTTCCTATAATATGAATAGATAAGGATGATGTATATGTATCATCCCAAAGTGTTATAGTTGGTGACTAGTAACCAACTACTTAATACATTGGATTTCATGTATATTCAAAGAAATTTATATTAATATAAATATATTATCACATATATTTTTTATTCTATATAAAATTGAATTGATAATGTCCCCAAGTATATTTCACATTGACATTTTCATAACAGTTCCTCACTATGATGAGAACCATGAAATGCTATAATAATATTTTTAAATATAGTTCTATATTGAGACAACATTCTATGATGGGATGTAAATAATGTAACTATTAGGTGTGAGTACTCGTAAGAGGATGAAGATTATTTTCCTGAAGTTGTCACTTAGTAATATCCAAGAAGGGATATTATGAGAACAATTCCACCAGTAGGAATTCCACATGTTTTGGTGTCATCAGATATTCCTATATACGAGTGTGTGTAACGGTCCTTAGACTTTAAAATTATTATTAATGCATGTCATGACTCATTCAATTATATTTATTGACAAAACCATCATGCCATATATTGGAGGGAAGTAGGGTTTTTTGGGTGTATAGTAAATGATATGTTATGAATGGATAAGTAGAGGAAATATTAGTCCCTATAATCTTTATAGAAGTTTATATCTTAACCCTTTTATTGATGTATAACTATCTCATAAATTTCATGGCCATGGTGTAATAATGTTTATTTTAGATATTAGAAGAAATACATATCCAGAACATAGGTTTATTACACATATGTGAACCCTTCTTGATGAAATACTGAGAAAATTAGATTATATTATAATGTGCGAGTTTGTATATGGTTCTCATTGTGGTAGTATTAAGTTATTTTTCTTGGGTTCTTTAAACAATTTCTAGATAATAATATTTAACATAAGACATGACCTCATAATTCTAATGTGAAATAATTCTAGGGGGTCATACACTAAGTTTTTCCACTGATCTCAATTAAATTTTAATATAATTTCTGCAATGAAATACATATTATTCTAAAGATTGAGGAATTTTTTTTTCAAGTTTTATTGATCACATAAATTAAATAAATATTTATTCACTATATTTTGAATAAAATATATATTTTTAACATTTAATAAATATTTATTCACTATAATTTGGATTAAAATATTTATTTATGAATAAAATTTTTATTTGGGTGTTCAATAAATACTGAGGAAGAATAGGAAAAGGCCATGTTTATTGATAAATTTAAATTTTACAACAGGTAAAATTATATGTATCATCGTGTAAGTTAGATCATGCCATAATAATAATAATATTTTATTATTATACAGAATCCGTTTTTTAATGGTTATTATATTATTTAATGTCATGTACACAATTAAATAATATTTTATCCTAAAACCTGGCTCTATAAATAGATGGTTATGTCTATTTTGTAGGGTTAAATAAAAAATTTAGAATTGTAAATATTTTGGAACAGTGAACCCCCTATCCATCTCTTGAATTTTCCTCCTATATTCCTCTCAAGAACGAGAACAACTCATTCAAGTAGAAAGTAATTTGTGTGATCAAGATGAATAATGAAACACAATTTCTTCACTATGATAGTACCCGAAAATCAATTAGTCTTCTTTGGAGATCAAAAGTATTATGTTTAGATCACTGTTAGAGGGATTATACACCTATATCCTTACAATGAATCAAATGTAATGTAGAAAAGGGTTTTTGGAAAGATCAATATCTACAAAAAATAAAGAAACAAATATGAGGTAATCATTTCTTCTAATATAAATAAATTAATTATACATTTAACATGAAAAGATCTTCTTAAGGGGTTTTAGGAAACTATATGTTAAAAGAAATTTCAATATATCACTACTAAATGGTTTTCTACTACACCAGGAACCTTGAAGTTGTATTAGATATGTCGCATTTTGAATTTATAATTATTTACTTTATTTTTGACCTATATATGCATTAGAGGATATATATTTGATTTTAATAATATTTTTTCTACAATAAAATTTTTATTAACATGTTATAATCATTTTAGTTATCATGGTTCATAATTTTATTTTCTTAAAATTCTAAGAATAGATGAAGAACTACTAAAAATTCCATTGATAATTTCTAAGATTTATGGCTAGTAAGGCTAGGTTACATGGTGTGTAGTCAAAGTATATGTCATGTACCCAAGTGGACTATATCTGGAAAGGTTGTGAGACACACGAAATTAAAAAAAATAACTACATAGGGTGTATTCACTACACACCACATGTAGTCTGGGCCAACCTAGCACATGGCATGTCAGATTACTCAGCGTGTAGCAGACGTATTGGTTTTGTAGTCTACCTAGTATAGCGAAAAAATTCACATATCCTATGTGGTTATAAAATGATCAAAACCACGTGATACTGATATCCTAGAGTAACAATGAAATACATGGCATGTATATGTATTTTATATCTTGTTTGGTTCATTATTTCTTACATCTAAAATAAATCCTGAGCTATTCGGTGAGTCAAGAAGACTCACAAAAAGACGAAAACATGGCGTGTAGCTGGAGTACATGGCATGTGGTTCCATGTCCACATAAAACACAAAATAGTTTTGCGGGTCAAGAAAACACACAACCAGAGTGATTTACATTTTGTAGATTGATTGTACACATTTTTTTGTCCAGTAAGGGAACACACTGAAGCCCCAATCATGTAACCTAGGTACATGAAAATCAAGACACATAGTGTTCAGATCGTAAGTACACACTGTTTAGTCTCACAATATTAGATACAATTAAATTTCATTAATTTTATAATTGTAGTATTAAAACATTATTATATTGATTGGAACCTTATGTGTTTTACAATTTAATAATGGATTTAAAAAATTACTAAATTATTAATTTTTTTATTTTAATTTCTTGTAATTATTGGTCCTACCATTTATTTTTCATGAATGCCATTAGGATGGGTATATCTATAAGTATTCATATGGTCATTCATATGAGAGGTAATTAATTAATTAATTAATAAATAA
Organism: Viscum album; assembly: GCA_963277665.1. Taxonomy (NCBI): domain Eukaryota; kingdom Viridiplantae; phylum Streptophyta; class Magnoliopsida; order Santalales; family Viscaceae; genus Viscum; species Viscum album. The sequence goes on along the minus strand of OY728145.1, from coordinate 878,217,727 downwards.
ATTAATACAAGAATGTTCATCTTCATAAATAAATAACAAATAGAAATGAATGTTAGATAGTAAAATTTTTTATAACCATTGGATGTTTATGACTATTCATGAGCTTGACCAAGACCCGTGTATGAGTTTTCTTTGTTTGATATAATTTATTGAATGGGTTTTTAATTATTTAATATTAAGTTAAATTTTATGGCCTCAAATTCATGCCTCCCTCTATTATGTAGGACTTGTGTGTCAAAGATTATTTATATAAATACCCTTAACCATTCCCTTGGTTCCCCTCACTAGCGTGTGAGTTATAAATATATGTAATCAATGGAGTATCTCAAGGTTCATGGATTTGGTTCAAGATAAAACAATAATGATTCTAACCCAGGTGATACATAGGTCAAATGTTGGGAATGCTATAAATCTTTCCAAGATGAAAAAACAAGTTATTCCCCTACGTAATAGGTAGATTTATTGTCTAAAAAATAACTCAACCATTATATAAGAGCATGATTGGGTAATTTATTTATTTATTTATTTCTGTTTATCCATTATTTAATTTATGGATGCAAGACCATGATCAAATAAATAAATGAACTAATATAAAAATAATAAATTTAAATAAATGGATCATACATAAATGTTTTACCCAACATTGTTAATTAGTTAAGTAAAATCCACTTAATATTTAAAATTAATTGGAAGGATAAAACAAGATAAAATTTATGTATAATAAATTAAAATATATCAACTAAATATTATGTTAGACTTGGCCTTCTATTACTTGAGAAAGATTGAAATCATTAGAACTAAGTGTCTGTACAACCCTCATTGGGAAACTTACTTTTAACATAGAGTTGTTATGAAGTTTACGGGTTGAATTAACCAACATACATCTAGAGAAGTAGCTATCCAGAAAAGATATATCTTGGAGGTTGGGGTTCAGGAAATATAAATCCAGATTTTAGGATTAGGGAGTCCACTCAATGGATCAAAGATTTACAATCCTGCAGTTGGAAAAGAGATTCCAACCAAAATATTTTCATGTATCTTGACTAACCCTCATTCGGTTTATGAGAAGGGCATATGGATCCTTTTCACTAGAATTTCCTTATAACTAGACATTTAGAGTTCAATGCTAATGGATATTAGGTTTTGATAAAATAGTGGGAGACTTAATAAAATTAATTATTATTATTTGTCATGTATATTGTAATCAAGTAAAATACTAATAATCTATTTTAATTATTATATAAAATGGAAAGTAAAAGCAAAAAAATAGTGTGATCATTCCATAAATTAGAACACAAAAAATATAAATTTTCAGATATGGTATAATCATTTATATGAATAATCATTATCATAAATCTTATATTATGTGTTGGAATCCCCTACTCATGTTCTGCCACTCTAGTAGGTGAGCGAAGGTGAAAAGGATTCCTACCAAAGATATGTTGAGGATTATTATTATGTATGTTGTATTATATTATCAACTATTTCTAAAGGGTTAATTATAACACATAAATAATTGGATTCCTACACTATAATATGCTATATTATTTCTCTTGAGAGTGATAATTAATGTGTTGAAAGAAATAAGATTTCCAATGCACTATATTAGTGAAAATTGGAAGAAGGAAATCAAACTACTGACCAAGCTTTCAAAGTGATGAAGTATATTGATCAATTATTGAAATCAGGCTTCTACTTGGATAATAAATTATCAATTAATATTAACTTATTATACTTAATATTACATTTATCCTTATTTTTCCATCATTAGATAAGAAAAATAGGTAAATTGGTTGGGAAATTGATTCCATAATTCACCAAGAAGTTGAGGATTTTTTGAAACCTATTTATCCACCCCATATCATGAATTTTTTTAAAGAAAAGTCAGAATATAACATGGATAATATAAATCCAAAATATCATTTACAAAATCCTTTAATGGGATAAAATATTCAAAGGTAAAAGAGTGAACTGATGGCTATTTTCTTCTTATGTGGAAATAATAAACACTAGAAAAGAAATTACAATGAATTAAAGAGGAAAGTGGCTACATCCACTTCTGGTATATTAATGATGTTTATATTTTATGCTTATGTATTAAATATAATAGGATTAAAACAAACATGTATTAAAATAAATGAAACTAGTAAGAATAAAAAGGTTATAAAGTGAACTCAAAAAGAGATAAGAAAGGGAGATCCATATGTCATCCAATGTGAGATCAATATTTATCATTTATGGATTGGATTGATCCAAGTGAAAAATAATTGTGACTATGAAATTTATATCAATGTATATATTGACACAATGAGACATTATCTTATTTTTAGAACAAATGTTGTTATATTACTTAAATACTAAACTAATAGTTTAGTAACTCTTTAATAAAAAATATATATTGAAATGAATGATGAATATAAAATAAAATATTATTAATTGATTATGGTAAGATAATTATTTTTCAAATAAAACTGAAATTATTTGACATTTTTATAACTGTAGAAGTGTTGTAGTCTAAATTGAGCTAAGATATTGCACATGAAAACAAACTACTTATCATTTTTTCAATAAAGAAACAATTATAAACAAAGGCATGTTAGACAAATTTTATAATTAGTTCAACATAACCATGTGAAAAATTTTTAAGTTAAAGTTAAACTCGTACACTTCATGATATTTTATTGAGAAAATTTTGAAATGCTCGGGGATGAGAATGAGTGCACATGGTGATGGTTGAGGAATATATGAGTTTTATTATAAAAAATCATCTTATCTAAGTAATCATTGATAATATATTTGGATTAAAGGTTACAAATTACTCATATTTTCTTATATACATAAATTTCATGATGGTAGTAAAATGAATATTAATGACGAGTCTTATATATATATATAAAATCGTCCAACATTCCTTTCAAGAAATGTTTTGAAAATCATAACACAATAACTAACCATATGCCAAACAAATTTTCTAATGGATATCATATCAATTAAAATATGATAAGAATATATTAGGGAACCACCGCATGTTTTTGTTGAGAACCGTTTGTTAAAATTTGACTTAGCTACAAATAAACATTAAAACAGTAAGGTGAGTCTAATTTAATGATTCTATAAATACTAAGGATATTAATGTCTAGTCAAGAATGAATATATTTATATAGAGGAAACCTATCACCTTAAAGATAGTTCAAGAAGAATTAAATTCTATTTGTTAAGGATCTAGATGCATATGAGTTGGAAGAGGTATAATAGACTCCACTAAGCTCAGCGGGAGAAGTAATTCATGAGACACATACTATGTAGGAACTTATAACCAGAGTGGTAGTTTATGTTCACCATGGTGGGTGGTACATATATTTTATTCTTATAGAATAATGATTATTACAATTCATTAGAAAATAGTAATATACTAAGGCTGAAAAGTTTGTATAAATTCAATTAATGTACGTCATGTATCAAAATTCCAAGATTTTGTATTATAAATGTTTCTAATACTTGATAATACTGGTGAGAATTCAAGAGAAAATTATTATGGATGGTAAAAGATGGTACTAATAAAAATGATTGATTATTGAAAGGTCTACTCATTAATAATACCAATACTCCAATCATCATAACTAAAAACCCTTTTTAAATTTTCTTTGTCAAAGCAGATTTCTATGATCATTATATTGGGATATTTATTTTCAAGGACACCTAATTTAGAGGAATACATATACTATATATCAATATGAAATTAAGAAATAATACCCTATTGTATATGTCTACAAGGAATAACTAAATGGTTTAGTGACATCAATTAATTCCAATAATATATACAGATTGTATAAATTCATTTATGAATAAATCTTGCATAGTGATCATAGAATATTCATTTGGAAAAGAATGCATGAATTGTGTATCTAACTAGTTAGTGTGATTGATATAAGTTATCAAGAAAAATGTTTTGATAACATATGAAAAAAATTATTGATTCTCACAAGTTTGTTAAGTCTAAGGAATGAAATTTCTCCAAGTTTGGATTAAAGTAGAAACCATGTTATGGGGAATAAGATATAAAAAATAGATCTATGAATTTTCTAAATCTTGTAATAGTATATATATTAACATATTATTGAAAAATAAAAATTGGAACAATTCAGGAAAATAATTTTGTTGGAATATAATCCTTCCAGTATGGGCATAGGAAGAGATTATGAAGATTAAAAGAATTTCAAAAACTTAAGATCTAGGAATTCATCTAATGTTCCATGATATGTACCAATGTTTGATATTATTAATGTATAAATAATAAGAGGTTATTATATAATATATCCAACAAAATTTCATAGGCTTTCAATCAAAACTATCTGACAGTACTCAAAAAAGTAGAACTGGATGAGTTCATAGTGTCTGGAGAAGTAGGAATACTAGTGAACAAGGGAATTGTACAATTATATTAATTTAGTTAAATTTGATCTATTATAACTAATAATTATACAAAAATATTTAATAAAAAATTATTACATCCAATGTTTTCCATATCTATAGCATCTGAGTACATTACAACTTCAGATACATCTTAAGAAGTGATTTAGAAACATTCTGTTCTGATTTTGGGTTTTACAAAAAGAAAGAGACATATCATCTTATAATAATATTTAACTACAGCTAGTCAATATTTCTGAATTCTAACCTAGGACCAAGAGGTGGATACTCATTTATATCACTACCTGAGGAATTTCCTCAAGATACTAAAATTTCACTAAATAGTTTTTTTGTAGAGACAAGTGGCTTTACCAACCCTGGCCAAGGAAATGTGGTAAGCAAGGGAGTTTTTTCCATTAACACAAGAAGTATGTTTTTCTTATGAGTAATAACTAGTTATTATTGGTTGAATCTAGTTAAAGTGGGAGTTTATTAGAGTTGGTTCCTTAGAAAAAAATAATTTTTACTCTGTATTACATGTATATTCAAAGATGTGAATATTAACACAAATATCTTAACAAATATTGTTTGTTATTTTGCAACATTGATGTGATAATGTATTAGAGTATCTATCACATTGATAAGGTTATAACTGTTCCATGATATGATGATAACCTTGAAATTTTAAGTCAATATTATTAAATATAGTTCTACGGTCTGATAAAAATCTATAATGGGATATATAGTATGTGAATTTTTGGTGAGATTACTCATAAACAGGTTAGGATATTCTCTTGAAGTTCACACTTGGAAATATCCAAGTAGAGAGATTATGAGAATAGACCATCCAACATGAATTCCACATATTTTGGTTTTATTTTATATTCCTATATACAAGCACGTGTTACGGTTATTAGACATTATGATTATCATTAATACATTTCATGACTCACACACTTAGATTTATTCACCAAAAAAATCATTCCATATGATGGTGGGAAGCAGGGTACATTGGGTGCATCATGAATGACATGTTATGAATTTATAATTCAAGGAGTTTTCCTATCCATATTTATGGAGGTTTTTATCTCATACCATTGAATAAAATATAACTATCACATAAATTTCATGTCCATGGTGTTACGATGTTTATTTCAGATAGTCAAATAATGATGTATCAAGCATATAGTTTGATGACATGTTCCAGATTATGAATGATATATTAATAAAAAGATATTATATTATGCAATGATTATTCATATATGGTTTTCTTAGTTATTACATTATGTTCTTTCTCTTAGGCTCCTAAACCCATTTCTAGATAGTTATCTTGGACTTTAGATAATCCCTCCTAATTCTAGGAAGAAATAATCCAAGAGGGTCACACGCTAAGTGATATCATTGATATCATTAAATCTAAATTGAATTTAAATAATGAAATAAATATTATTCTTAATACTAAGTAATAATTTTTTTCATGTCTTATTGATCTCATGAATTTAAAAAAATTTTATTCACCAAATTGTAAATAAAAAATATAGATTTATTTAATTTAATATTAATAAATTTTTATTTACTAGATTATGGATTAAAATATTTATTTATGAATAAAATTTAAATTTGGGAACTCAATGAATACTGAGGATGAAGAATGTACTAAGATAATGTCTATAGATAAATATTAATTTTCCATTTGGTAAAATTATATTTATGATTGTACAAGTTAGAAAATTCCATAAAAATAGAAATATTATTTTATTATTATATGGAATGATGTTTTTAAAGATTATTATATTATTTAATGGAAGGTATGAAATTTAATAATATTTTAACCTAAACACCAACTCTATAAATAGATAGTTATGTCTACTGTGTAGGGTTAAATAGAAAATTTAGAGATGAGAATCATTGTGCACAAAAGACCTCTCTATAGAGACCCTAGCCTTTTACACATATCCTTACATGATTTTAATCATAATAAAGCGTCATATTACAAGATAAGGATCTTAAAGTCTAGTGTCTTGGAAGACTGGACACATAAAATTGAAAACATGGGACTAAATAAAACATTTATTTATTTAATATTCATAAAGAGATCCTAACTTCCATTATGATCATACATCTTAATAGGATAACATGTGGATAACATGAGCAAAAGGATGATCTAAAAACCCTGTTATGGGAACAAACATAAGAATCAATCTTTAATACATGGGTTATAAGGAATGACATAATTATATAAAAAGGCATGGAACATACGAATTTATAAAATATAAATAAGGGATCATATAAAGACGGGTTTATAGAAATGTGGTAGAAAAATAAAAAATGAGTTTAGAATGATTCAAGGCTAATTTCACATAGATGAGAACAAGTCAAGGTTAACCACAAAGACAGTTGCACATGGTAGCGTGAGTCCAGGCTAACCACCAAGACCATTGCACATAATGTCTCATGAGACTCAACACTACCTAATTAATTTGATCGCTATCTCGGTACACCCATAATAACATGTTCATGAATATTATTACCAAATATAGAATCATACATAATCAATCATACATAAACATAAGGGTTACCCATATTAATAAGTGGGAATCATAATCATCTCACAAAGCATAACAAATGGGAGTATCATACAAATTTACACAAAGGAAAGAAATTCGATCATATATAGACAATACCATGGTAGAATAGGAATATATCATGAAAATTTATGTCAACATAATTAATAACATGTAAATAGAGTACTTAATAAACTTTATAATTGAATCATTTTAGTGCAGTTAAAGGAAAATATCAAAGGTCATTTAAAAAATAAAAGGGAATAATAATTTATATAAAACCAGAAGTGAACCAAGAATTTTTTCATAATAAAACCAGTGATTTTATAAAAATAATAGTGGATTAAAAATATATTATATAGTATACTTGAAAATGGGTAAAAATTTTCAAAGTTCACTTAAAACGGTCTTACTTATTGAGAATAATTGAAAAAGGAATCATTTAAAAACATATATATCCCTGAAAGATAATGATGAATGGACATTGATACATGATTTTGGATCATATACAAAGAATTTATAATATGGTCATAAATATAATAGATAACTTTATTTGGGTAAAAATAAATATTAAACAACCCAAAGGAATAATGGAGGTTCGGGTAGAACCCCTTACCTTAAGTACGATGGTGTCCTTCACATGATCTTAATGTAATGGATAACCAAATTACATTTATTAATTAATATTTAAATATCCTCTTATACATTTAATTGATTTATTATAACCTCATGAAGTTTATTGATGACTTTTTTGGTGGGTTAATATGTTTAATCTCATTGTTTTGGGAACATTTGTTTCTTTAGTTTTCATGATTAGTTTAATTATATACATTTAAAGATAAACATATAAGGTTAGAATATTTTTCTAGAGTTGTATTTATAGGTTATTAGTGAACATTCAGAAGATTACTTGGTTATAAAATTCATCTGGTTGTTTGGAGAGAAGATAAATCATTATATAAAACTTTAATGATAACCATTTTGGTTAATTAGAGGTTTTTGATCACAACGAACACATTTGGATTTATAAATTAATATCATGTGTAAAAAATATTAAAGATACTTACATTAGACATAATAAATATATTATGTTCCTTTTCAACCATGAAAATGGTTTCATGACCAGAATTGAATATGGTAAAAGAAATTGAAAATGTGTCATTCTGGAATGTGATGAATTAACACATCTCAGATGGTGTTTCCATTTCTAGTATCAAAGGAGGGGAAATGAGAGATGCAAATAAATTATTCCATTAGAATAAAAATATTCCAGTACATTTAAGTTAGTAGGGTTATCACACCATATCGTTGAGAAGATGTGAAGATATAAATGAAAACAAAGGAACATGAAAAGAAAATAAAAGAAGATAAAAGAGAAATTTACCTCTTGAATATATATTCCTTGAGATCCTCTTTAGGGGAGAGGTTTTAGTCTTTTTATAAGACAAAAAACTACCAGATGTGGGAGAGGGGATTAAGGATATATTTGAGTATAATTTTGACTAGGCAAAAGGCTTGCGATGGATAAATTTTATTTATAGTTTAATTAGTGAGGCTAAAATTCAATTGGTCAGTTTACTATTCATTAGGGTCGCATTACTATTTCAAAGGTCATGTTACTATTTTATTGGTATACATTTATTAACTTCTAGATATCCCTTTAATTTTTCACATTATTCATTTATAAGGTTTGAATTGTGTTATATATTTAATCTTATATGATTATACTATAAGACATTATTATAATAAGGTAAATTCATTGATTAAACTTGGGGTCATTACATTCTTACCACTTAAGAAATTTCACCTTCAAAATTTTCTTTTACATTATAAGCTGAAAACAAGTGTGGGTACTTTTCCTTCATTGATTACTCCAGTTCCCATGTTGCCTCTTTGTACTTATGGATCCACCATAGTACTTGGACCAGGTGAGTAGTCTTATTACATAAAATTTATCTATACAATCCAAGATCTTTACTGGATTCTCCTCATAAGATAGATCATTCTATAAATTTAACACCTATAAAGAATGTACAAGTGAAGGATCTGGTATGTGATTCCTCAAGAGGGATACATGGAAGACATCTTATACTTTATACATAGTATATGGATGTGCTAGTCGATAGGACAAAACACCGACATGATTAATAATCTCTAAGGGGATGATGTACATGGGACTTATCTTTACTTTATTTCCAAATCTCATAACCTTATTCCATAGAGATATGTAGAGGAATACCATATCTCCAAATTTAAACTCAAGGTCTCATCAATGATTTTCTACATAGCTCTTTTTTCGAATTTGGGTTGCCTAGACATGCTGCCGAATGGTTTTCACCTTCTCCAAAATTTATTTGACCATTTTAGGTCCTAATAGGTTACACTCAGCAAATTCATCCCAACACACCAGTGTTATACACCTTTTCTCATAAAGGGATTCATATGCTTCCATTCAGATGATTGAGTGGAAACTATTGTTGTAAGAGAATTTGACTAGTCGAATATGCTGATCCCATCCTCATTTTAAGTCCATAAAACATGCTATCAACATATCTTATAGTGTATGAATATTTCAATCATATTGTCCATCAGTTTGAGAATGATAGGCCGTACTGAATTTTAGTTCAGTGCTTAGAGCTTCCTGGAGACTTTTCTAGAGCTTTGAGGTGAATCTCAAATCTCTAACAGATACAATAGATAATCTTACTCCATGAATTCTTAACAAATACTTGATATATATATATATATCCATGTGTGTGTGTGCATGTTTATTCAAGGATAAGTCCTATTGAATTGTGATAAAGTGAGCTGTCTTTATAAGATGATCCATAATGACCCATATAGAATTATTTCCTCTAGATGTCCTTAGAAGCCCAGTAAAAAATTCCATGGTGATGTTCACCCACTTCCATGTTGGTATGGGTAGTGGTTTCATCATCCCCTTAGATGTTTTCCTTTCATCCTTCACTTTTTGACATACTGGGGACTTTGATGTATACTCAAAAATATCCTACTTCATATTGTACCACCAATAATTCTCATGGAGATCTTGATACATCATCATGATCCTTGGGTGAATAGAGAAGGTTAATCTATGTGAGTAATTCAGAAGATTATTATTTTTCTATGGACCATATCATACACATAATCAGGACCCAAATATTACGGACCCATATATTTCAATATTGAACTCAGAGGATTTCCCATTTCTGATAGGTTATGCCCTTTTCTGAATTTCCACATCATTTTTTTAAGAATCCTTTATTTTCTCCAAGAGGGATTACTGAGTAATAATTTGAGAAAGGATTGATGATGTTCCTCCCTAAATCATTCTCATGTCCATCCTCTTCAAATATAATAATATTGGATCCATTTAAATTCTCATTATTGATAAAGATACAAGATCCTTTCTATATAGAGCATGTGCCACCTTATTTTCCTTACCGGGATAGTAGTGGATTGAGAAGTCATAATTTTTGATAATATTCAACCATATTCTATGGAGCATATTATTTTATTTATATTTGAATATACATTTGATACTCTTGTGATCAGTATATTTCTAAAACTTCTTCTCATAGAGATAATGCCTCTATATTTTCAATGCAAAGATCACAGCTGCCAACTCTAGATCATGAATGGGATAGTTTTTCTCATGTTGTTTTAGCTATCTTGAGGTGTAATCTATGAATTTATCATTTTATATTATTACATATCCTAATACATTCATTGAAGCATCACCACACACCACAAAGAGTTCTACACTTATCAGGAGTATGAGTACCGGTGTATTGATAATCCCCTTTTTGAGATCCTTAAAGCATTCCTCACAATCTTGAGTCTAGACGAACTTTACATAATTCCATGTTAGCTTGGTCATTGAGTTTTAAAATCATGATATGTTCTTAATAAAATTGTCTATAATACTTGGATAGACCCATAATTATGAATATCTCTATTACAGATGTTTTCCTAGTCAACTCTTCAATTGCCTTTGTCTTGGAAGGGTCCACAGATATTCCTTTTCTTGTGATAACATTCCCCAAGAATGATACTTCCTCCATCCAGAAATCACATTTACTATAATTTTCATAAATTTTATCACTTAACAAAGTCATCATAAGTGTATTCAAATGCCTCTCATGTTCCTCATTTCTCTTGGAGTATATCAGAATATCATCGATAAAGACTACCAATTTTTTTGAGGTAATCTCTAAAGACTATATTCATTAAATCCATGAATATGTATGGAACATTAGTGAGTACAAATGGAATAATTATGAAATCAGTGTCCATAACTCATTATAAAGGCTTTTTTGGGAATATCTTCCTTTCTCATGTGTAATTGGTGATATTCCGACTGAAGGTCCACCTAAGAGAAATAACTAGCCCCACATAGCTGATCAAACAAGTCATCTATCTGAGAGAAGGGATACTTGTTATTTATCTTGATTTTTCCATGCTTACAATAATCAATTTAGATTCTCATTGATCCATCCTTATTCTTAACAAATAGTATTGGTGAACCCTATGGTGAAGGACTCAGGCATATAAAACCCTTCTCCAGATTCTCCTTTAACTTCTTCTTTAGCTCTTCCAGATCAACGTGGCTATTATTTAAGGTGTTTTTGATATACATAGGGATCCAAGAATAATTTCAATTTTTATCTCAACCTCTTGATCAAGAGGAAGAATATTAAATTATTTAAGGAATACATCATTGTAATCCCTCAAAATGGTAATATCTTCTAGAAATATCATCTCCTTTGTCTCAAAGAGTAAGATATGTTTACTCAAAAAGAAACATTATCCACACTTGAGATGATGATTCTGAAGGAGATTCAACTTCCTCATTACACCTATATAGGATTGGAGGATACTCTGGGATGTTAAGAGTGATATCCATTTCTTGATAGTTAATTTTGGATTTGTATAAAGAGATCCAATCCATGCCCAAAATAGCATTAAACTCCACCAGAGGAAGTATAAAAACATGTTTTGGAGGTTTAGTCCACAAAAATTTACCAGGGAGGATTTATAATTATTGGAAAGAAAAATTTACCCATTCTATGTTCTCATAAATAACTTAACCTCAAAATTTTGAGGTGGTGTTTGAATAGTTATACTAAACTTGAAAGATATGAAATAATGCATATAACTAGAATCAAATAGCACATTCACTATTATTGAATGAATAACTAGCATACCTATCGCCACATTGTTTTTGGATCCACCTCAGCAGTAGTGATAAAAAATCCCTTCCTTGTTTCCTTGGAGGTTATTGTTTATTTCCTCTGGAAACCCTAGTCTTTGGGAAAATTGTTCGCATAATGTCCATGTTTCTTGTAGTTATAACACTACAATTCAGGATGAGTGTTGATATGAACCGTCCTTTCTTCTTCCATGTTAGTGGGAATATTTATGTCCCTCCAATTTTTCTTAGCTAGATTTTCCATTATTCTACATTTGAAGCAATTACCAATTCCCTTTAGATAGTTCCAAAGATGCTTCTTCCCACAATTTTGACACGTGGGATATTTGATCTTCATTCCATCATGGGGTTTATTTTCCGAACCATCCATATTAGATTCAATTTTAAATTTTTTTTAATTGGGACCATGAGAACATTGAGAGTCACTAATAACCATTTTAACCTTGATGGAACAATAGATAATATCCTCATAATTGTCGAAGTCTCAAATTGCCAACAGTTTTCATGGACATGGATTTTGTCCAATAAAGAAGTGATCCAACTTGATTTTAGTGTTCATGATAAGACCAAAGGCGTATATTGAAATGCTTATGATGTTTTATTCATACTCCTCAATAGAATCACCTTCCTTATACTTAAGTCTCAGGAACTCTCTTTCCATTTTATGATAGAGGGTTTGAGGAAAATATTTATTGAATTTTCTTTCTTGAATTCCTCACAATACATGGAGTTAATTTCCTCCTGGGACATTCTATTATTGATAAGTGTCCACCATATAACAACTTCCCCATAAAAATGATAGACCACCAATACGAATTTCTCTTCTAATGAACACTAAAGGATAGAGAATATATTTTTAATGGAGTTAATCCACTATTCTTCCAGGAGGGGATTAAATAATCCACTAAACATGGGAGTCCTTTTCTGCATGAAGTATTCGATGAAAAATTGATCTTTCCTTGTATAAGGAGTTCAATCAACATGATTTAAGTAATTATTCATAAATAGATCCAGTTGAGAAATTACTATCACAATGTATTGAGAACTAGTTCCCATTATATTAGAAATATCATTAGGGAAATCACCACATTCCCTATCACATTGATTATTGACACATGTTCTTTTATTTTTCCTCCATTAACTAAGAAAAATAATTTACAATTATAGGTCTTGAATATTTATCTAATAAGAATAAAAATAATTTCACATAAAAGCATAAACTCTTAAAGGGAAATTATATCCTAACTCGTGATTCTCTAGGTTTATATCTTGTTTACCCACGATCTATTTCCTAAAATTTATTCTTATGGGCATTTTTTGTTCCCTTAATAATGGTTTATACTAAGATTATGAATTTACAAAAGAATATCCCCTAGGAGTTTCAAAACAAGAGTGTATTAAGGCCCATTTTCATGCACCATTTCCCATTCATGTCTATCTCAAAGCGGTGTTTTTGGGTTTTACCCCTATATATATCTATTCCCTAGCCACATGATATTCTTAATATCTAGACATGGATGTATTTTACTGATAATCCACTTACTCTATACTTACCAAAATTTGGTGATGTTTTTATATACCTAGGATTATCCCTAAGGTTATTACTAAAATGATCTATTAATAATCTCAAAAAATAATAAGAACATCCTCTGATACCAACTATATTGGACCTATACATTAACACATATCATTACATGATTCTAATCATAATAAAGCATCATATTACAATCCTAGGATCATAAAGTCTACTATCTTGGAAGACTTGGTACATAAAACTGAAGACATAGAACTAAATAAAACATTTATTTATTTCATCTTCATAAAAGTATCCTAATTCTATTATGGTCACACATCTTCATAGTATTACCAAAGGATAAAAAAAGGGATGATCTAAAAATCTCATTAAGGGAATAAACATAAGAATAATGCTTTAGAACATGATTTAGAAGGCATGAAATAAGGATATAAAAAGGAATGAAACATATGGATTAATAATATAGAGACATGGGATCATATAAATAAGGAGTCATAAAAATGTGGCCATAATATAAATCATGACTTAAGCCCAAGTCAAGTATCATTTCACATAGATGGGCACATATCATGGTTAACCTCTAATATTGTTGCAAATGGTACCACGAGTCAAGGATAACCTCAAAGACTGTTGCACATAACGTCTCATGACACTCAAAATTAACCAATTAATTGAATCACTATCTAGTCTCACCCATCATAACACATTCATGAATATTCTTTTCACATATAGAATCATACATAATCAATCATACATAAACAAAAGAGTTACCTATGGTGAGAACTGGGTATCATAATAATATCATAAATCATAAAAAATGGGAGTATCATAAAAATGTCCATAAAGGAAATGAATTAGATAATGAATGGAAAATAATAGGTATAATAAAAATATTTCATGAAAATTTTTGTCAACATGAACTAATTACATGTAAAAATAGCACTTAATAAACATTATAATTAAAACATTTTAGCATGGTTGACAGAAAATAACAAAGGTCATTTAAAACCTAAAGGGAATAATATTTTATATATGAAAAAAATCTTACCGAGAAGGTTTTCATAATGAAAAGAGTGGTTTTATAAAAATACTTTTGGCTATAAAATAGATTATATAGTGTACTTGAAAATGGGTAAGAATTCAAAAAGTTCCCTTAAAACGGGTTTGCTAATTGGGAATAATTAAAGAGGATATCATTTTAAAATATGAATATCCCCAAAAGATAATAATGAATGGATCTTTATACAAGAGTGTAGAGCATGTAAATAGAATTTAGAATATGTGAATAAAAATAATATATAACTTAATTTGGTTAAAAATAAATATAGAACAACCTGAAGGAATAATGGTTATTCAGGTAGAATTCCTTACCTTAAGTATGATGATGTACTTAAATTGATCATAATGTCAGGGATAAAAAATTAAATTCATTAATTAATAGGAACATAACCTTTTCTACATGTAATTGATTTACTATAACCTAATTAATTTCATTCATGACATTTTTTGGTGGGTTAAGAGGTTCAATTTCATTGTTTTGTAAGCTTTTGTTTCCGTAGTTTTAATGATTGTTTTACATATATACATGTAAGTATAAACAAGTAAGGTAAGAATGGTTGTCCAGAATTAGAGTTATATGTTACTAGTGAACATACATAAGATTAAATAGTTATAAAATTCATTTGTTTATTTAGAGTGAAGATGAATCATCATATAAAACATTAATGATAACTATTTATGTTAGTTGGTGGTTTTTGATCACAACGAACACATTTTTCTTTACAAATTAATATCATGTGCACAAAAGATTCCAGAACCTTACATTAGACATAATACATATATTATAGTTTAGTTCATCCATAAAAATAGTTTCATGACCATAATTGAATATGGTAAAAGAAATTGAAAACCTATCATACTTGAATGTGATGAATTAACACATCTCAGATGGTGTTTTCATTTACAGTATAAAAGGAGAGAGAATGAGAGAGAATGATGAATTATTCCATTATAATAACAATATTCAAGTACATTTAAGGTACTAGAGTTATCACGCAATTTGGATGAGTATAGGTGAGGATCGAAATGAAAAGAAAGGAACATGAAAAGAAACTAAAACAAAAGAAAAGATGAATTTACCTCTTGAATATTTCTTCCTTGAGAGCCTTTTTAGAGGGGAGGTTTTGATATTTTTATGAGACAAAGAGATCCTAGACGTTGGATAGGAAATTACAGAGAGTTTTGATCATAAATTGGACTAGGTACAAGTCTTTAGAGGTGTGAGGAGAGGAGGTAAATAGGGGTGGTATTTATAGTGGAGGAGATGAGGGGTTTCCCATTATTTTAATTATTAGTTTAATATATTTGATCAATACTATGAACATTCTTGATTATTATGGCCTAAAGTAGTAAATAGTGCATGTGATTTTTAAAAAAGTCTATTTAAATTATCGATGACTTAATCATTATGTAGAAATTCAGTTATTTTGCATTTATCGTAAATTATCATATTTTAATATTCACAAAAAATTCAAGTATTTTTAAAAAATCCCAAAAAATCATCACAACAATTTTTGGATGTTTAGAATTCATAAATTAACTTAATATTTTGAAAATAATTTTCTAAATATGAGAAATTTAATTTTTTTATTAAATTCATAATTTACTTGAAAAATAAAGATTTTAAAATTAAAACTACATTTCTAGCGCTTTAAAAAATTAATTAAGGTCTCCTAAAATTATATTATAATCATAAGTCATCAAAATAATTATTTATGAATACATTTTATGAAAATATTTTTTAAAATATTATTAAATTAATCATAAAATTGTAATAAAATATACACGACTTACAAAAATACCAACTCTTAATTAATATGTTTGAAAATATTTACTTACTTATAATATGATATATTTATATCATATTTTCACTTATAAGATGAATAAATTTTATTTATACTTTCATTTTTTTGGTTACTATTTAATAGGCTGGTTTACTATTCATAAGGTTCACATTACTATTCCAAAGGTCAAGTTACTATTTCATCGGTATATGTTCCTTAACTTCTTGAGATACCTTTTATTTTACTCATTCCTCATTTATAAGGTTTATATTGTGTTATATATATGTAATATTGTATGATTATAAAATAAGACATAATTATAATATGGGAATTTCATTTATAAAACTTTGGGTCTTTACATCTCTATCTCTATCTTGTGCTTCCCCCTCTATTCCTATCAATAATGAGAGGAACTCCTAAAAGTATAAAGTAAGTTGAGTGATCAAGACAAATAATTCAGGATGATTGATTCACCATGAGAGCACTTGAAAATCAATCGGTGTCATATGGAGATCAAAGGATCACATTTGGATCACCACTAGAGGGATTCTACACTTAAGTCCTTACAATGCAATTAAGGTAATCTAGAAAAAATTATTTGGAAATTTCAATATCTACATCGAATAGGGAACCTAAGATTATGTAATAATTTCTTCCAATATAAATAAATTATTTACACATTTAACATGAAAAGATACTCTATTGGGGTTTTATGAAACTCCATGGTAAAATAAATTTTAATATATCACCAACCAAAGGAGATTCTGTTATGCCCAGAACCATCAAAAAGATCCTTCATTAGTTATGGTATAAATGGGACACATATTTGGGTTCCAAAACTTATAGCTCCATCTTTATCAATATTGAACTCCAAAATATTTTAATCCTTTTTCTATAGTTCTACATCAACATTTTGGGTTTCTTTGATCTTTATGTGAATGGATGGTTGATCTATCACTTGGGTAAGATAGGATTTATCTCTTCCCATTACTAATTCCAGATTAATCCTATAAAACACAATGATTATTGGTTCTTTTCCAATCATCATATTGGATAGATTGGTATGGTCTTTTTTACTCAGATCATTAGACACATTGTTTTCCATTTATGTGGGGTTATGTATCAATAATTCATAATATTTTATTAACTAGAAACATATACTTTAGTACATGTTTAACTCCTTCTATGTGAATATATATTTAAAGATATTGTGATCAATATATATATCACACTTATCACTATAAAAGTAATTCCCCCAAATATTTAATAATGATATCACAACCAATAATTCTAATTAACACATTCGGAAATTTTGATCGTGAGTTTTTAATTAATGGGTTTCATAAGTAATTTCCTTTTATTTTAATACGATGATGAATCCCAAGATATTTAATGATACATCACTATAGGTTACAAATTCTTCACCACTACAAGCTAATGTAAGCACAGGTGAAGTGAACAAACTTTAATTGATCTCCTTGAAGCTTTCCACACACTCTTTTATTTTGATTAACTTGAATTATTTATACATTAACTTGGTTAATGGTTTTGATTAATGTGAGAAATTTCTCACTAAGTATCGACAATATCTATATAACCAAAAAAAATTATAGATTTAATTCATAGTGGTGGTTTTGGGTCATTTATAAATAAATTAAGTCTTTAATGGATCTACAGATATACCCTTTCTTGTGATAACATTAACCAATAATGATACTGTTTGTATCCATAATACACATTTTCTGAGTTTGGCAGACAATATATACTTCCTAAGGGTCCTTAACACTGTCCTAATGTGATCTTAACGATCTTCCTTACTTCTGGAATATACATGATATCATCTATAAAGACTACCAAAAATTGATCTTGGTAATCTCTAAAGACTAAAATTTTAAAATCCATGAGGATGGTAGTGGGAATTAGTAAGTCCATAAACATCACTATAAACTCATACTGTCTATATATTATCAATAATTTTTTCTTTAGAGTATCCCTTTTTTACCTCAGTTGATGATATACATATCATAGGAGAATCATTAATAAGAATTGAGATACTTTGAGTTGATCAATCATGTCATAAATACGGGGTAGTGGGAACTTGTTTTTTGTCTTGATTTTTTTTACTTCACAATAATCAATATAGAGATGAATTAATCCACCCTTTTTCTTTACAAAGAGGACTGGTGAACCCAATGATGAAGCACCAGGGAGTATAAAACCCATGTGAAGATTCTCTTGTAGTTTTTTCTTGAATTCCTTTAATTCATAGAAATCTATTCTATAGGGAGTGTTTATGATATGAAATGATCCAAGATTGATTTTTTTTGAGAACTCAACCTCATGTTCTGGGGGAAGACAATAAATTTTTCTCTAAAAATAAATCAGTATATTCCTATAGAATATACATATCCTAAAACATGAATTCCTCCATGATAATATGAGCTAGAAACCCATTATTGTTGGTAATTAAGACCCATATTATAGAATTATATTTCAAAGAAGGTGAAAGATCATAAATGATTTGATACTTGATAACCATATGATTAGGGATATGAAAGTTGATTTCCATTTATTGACAACTAGTTTGGTATTTATATAAGGAAATCCATTCTATATAAAAAATTATATCAAAATCAACTATAGGGAGAAGAAACTGATTTTTGGGTAGCAAATCTCCACAAATATCGATTGGAGAGGTTTTTTACACCTTATGTTTATATAGAATCCCAACAGGTCTTTTCACAGATAGTTTGATATTCAAAGATTCAGGTGGTGAATCTATATTCTTTACAAACTTATTAAGTATTAATGAAAATGAAGAACCAAAATCAAATAATGAATTCATGGCTATATATTAGAGAATGAGTGTAACTTTCACCACTTCATTATTATGGTCTACCTCTGCATTAGTGATTTCATTTAGTGTACCTTTCTCCCTTAGTTTAGTAGTCTACTGATACCTCTTCCCTTTATTAACTATAGGGTTAGGGATTTTTTTTCACAATTCCTATACTCCCAGAATTTTAATCATTGAAGTGCAGGTGGAGAATAAACTGGGGACTTCATCCCATCAATGGTTTTATTCATAATTTTTTCATTACTTCGACATTCACAAGCTATTTAGAATTATTTACCACACTTTTAAAACTTCCCAGAACATTTACGTTAATTACCCAGGTGTTTTATCCCATATTTTTTACATTTTGGTTATTGAATTTTCTTATCCCTGGGAGGTTATTCATTAGGGATTCCATGATACTTCATCTTCCTTTTCCATTATCAAAAATCTTATGAATATCCATTTTTTATTTCAAAATTAAGCGCACATTGAAAAACATCCACATAGATTCCAATCTCTCTTATAGGTAATGATTATGGAATACTAGGTTTTCAGACACTAAATAATCGATCAACCTTATTTTCAAATATAGTTATAGAAACCATGGAAGACCTTTCAAGTCTCATGGTTTTTTCCACATAAGATCCAAAAAAATAATTTTCCTTTTTTTAATTCTTAGAATTATAATTCCATATTTGTTCCTAGAGTATGAGAGAAGTATTTAGTGAATAATATTCTTTTGAAATCCTACCACATCACAGAATTGAATTCCTCTATTTTCATTATATTAATAATAATATTTATCTACTTTCTACCTCACCTTTCATATAAAATACATCCAAAATGAAAATATCTTGATATGGGTATTGAAGGTAAACAAATTATATTCCTTTACATTAATCCCTTTATTAGAAATCAATGGGTTTGAAGGAACATTAAATAATGGTGGGAATTAACACATAAAAGGTTCTATATCATGATTCTACCTTATTGGTGTATTTTGGAACTCCTCATTATTCATGTTATTATTCATTACAGGAGAGAGTTAAGTGAACATTTCCAAGATATATTTATCTCTAGTCTCCATATCATTTGAACAACCACCACTTTTTCCACGTTAACCATCATTAGCTCAGTTACATTATGTTCCATACCTATATTTGATAAATTAATTTTCATGGAAAGTATACATCAATTAATAAATGTATAAAGGGGAAAAATATTACTATAAAAGAAATAACTCAAAAATGATGAGTATATTCTTCTTTAAAACACAATAAGTTTAAATCTAGGTTATCTATGATTATTTCCCCACTAAGTTTTCCTTAACCATTCAAGTTAACATTATAAACAAATAATTTATAATGGTTCGTAAATATAATATTAATTAAGCCAAGAATATCCCCTAAGAGTTTATAACCAAGTGAGTGGTAGGGACCCATTTACCATATACTAGAATGATGGATGAGATATACTCTACCAACTCTTTTTAGGGATATTACCCCTAGATGCACCTATAGAAAAACCATATCCACCTTTAGTATCTGGACATGGATGAATTTTTTGGAACACCACACTCTATTATTTACCATAACATTGGACGTTCTCCTATACACAGGCTTATCTTAAGGGTTCTCACTAAAGTTTTCACATACCAGTCTCTAAAATATCTATACTGTAATTTGATACCTAATGAAGTGACCCAAGATAAAAATAAATAAAAAATATATTGATACCATGATTTAATTATTACACACCAAAAATAGTTTCACAAAAAAGGCCCTAAAGGTTTAATGTCTTAGATAATAGAAACCTAAAAACAATTATTTTACATGATGAGAATTTTTTTCAATAAACTATATCCCATCATAGACATTACATGAGGAAATATCTTTTTCAAATCATGGGGATAGGAAAACATTAGAATGGTTGAGCTAAATTTTTTTGTATGTGATGAAATATCTAAAACCATAATTGATAGATAATAAACATAAGAAAAAATATTAATAAGAAAATATTTATGATCTAAAAGAACATAAAACAATAAGTACTAACCATAATCATGAAATAAAGATATATCATCTCAAATAATAAATTTTTACCATTGAATAAGAAAAAGATCCATGAATTATAAAACATTATCCATGGAATGTAGGAATGAAATTGGCACAATCCTAAACATTGGATTTCTTACCTTTGTGAACTTGACTACCTGCCAACCCATCAAATCATAAAATTGTGAGTAGATATACAAACCATCACACTCACCCTTCATTAAAATATCTACCTACTAACCTATTCTTATAAAATCCATCATTATATGGAATATTTTACCCAATGCATCATTGGTATATATAGTTACCACTCATCTCATAATCCATATATTTGTGTAGCCCATTGAAAAAATCATAACATATAAAATATCCCATAGAAAGAAAATGGGATTATTGAAATTTAAATATCATCATATAAATAAACAATGAAATTAAAATTGGGTTAGAAAAACAACTAAATGTAAATAATTAAATTTTCCTAAATAACCCATTGAAATAAAATGGGTTTCATAAAAAATATAAATAAAATCATGAATTGTAATTATTGATACTGAAAACTTTATCACCCAATATAGAAAATTAATAAAAGTTTAATATAGGGTTAAACATGAAACATAAATACAATTAAGTTATATCAATTTTAGTATAATGAAAACAAAATCCTGGCAATATATTTTTGAAAAAAGTTTGTATTCATTATTGTAAAAGTCATAGTTTCAGGTCTGTTTTCAAAATATCCTCCTTTATTTTTAAGATAAATAAAATGAAAACATTTCCCAAAAATGTTATTGGTTAAAAATATGATTTTACTCATAAGTAAAAAATTTAAGATCATTTAAAATGTAATGTATTGGGAAAATGATGTTTAAATAAGTGATTTTATAACTCAATGAATGGAGTCTAAGTTACCAAGTCCCATACATTTACCCTTGATTCCCATGGAAGTGATTTAACCTACTGTATAAGAAATACAAACATCATAATTACCTATTTAATAACCTTATTAATTTTCATTTCTATTTATAATATTCATTAATAACAATTATCTTCATGTATTATATTGTTTTAATATCTTTTAAACAATAGGTTTTAATAATATGGAATGTTTTAAAATAAGTTCATAAAAGTGGTGTCAATATTTCTTTCCCATAAAATATAATCATTTAATAACCATTAATGGTACTTTCATTGAGGTTTTATAAATAATTATAATTTTACAATACCATTATAAAAGAGTTCTAGACTCATTTTAGAAAATGAAAACGAAATTGAACTTGTTATGTGTTATTTACCGAGTTTGGAAGATTACCTTATAACGATCATTAATTTTTGTGTCACCGAAAAAATTATCATAGTAATTATACATATTTAATATATATATATCATATAAACTCATCCATTATAATATAAAACTATCAATGTTTTCATGTGAAGGAAAATGAAACACATTTACTCATGGAGGAGAGTCTGCACAATGCACGATTAGTGTTTCTATTACTCAAAGAATGATAGGGGTAAAGGTGGATAATAAGTGGTCATTTAAAAATAATAAATATATTTTATAAATAATATTTATTAAACCATTACATCCTTAAGACAATCCATGATGGTTGGTGATGAAAAACAGAATGCATGGCTTCAAGGAGGCGATAATCTACACACACACACTAACGACAGTTGTTATTTTTTTAGTAGATGGAAGACAATATATAATGGTTATACCATTATTATAATAAAATATCAACAAACTAATTATTGAAATATTATTATTATACTATGGTTATGGTTTCTTTAGAAAGGAAATATTAAGAAATAATTATTAAGAAACATTTGATACCTACATTGAGACCTTGAACTTCCCCTTGGAGAGGGCCTTAGATTTGAGGGATGTTGGATAATTTGTGGTAAAAAAGAGAATAAGGACGTTTAAAGGAATTAAATTATAGGAAATTTGGTCTGGTTTTAAATGAAATTTCAAATTATTATTATGGTATTTAAAGGGTGGAAGTGAAACCCATTTTATAAGTGGAGAAGAGAGAGTTTTTCATAGAAAAGAATATTTTGTATGGGATAAGAATGGGATGACATGATTATTAGGTGATTTAGTAAAGGTATGGTTGGTAATAAATGAATGATATACTTTAAAATGTAGTAATTTATTTATATAATGTCTAAGTTCATGTTTATTTTGAAAATTCAATTCACCTTTGATTATTCATTAAAACACATATTACTCTTAATTAAATATTAGTCATATAAATTATTTTGTTTCTAAAAATATATGTATACCCTTATTAATAAATTTATACATTATTATTACCAATGTTTCCTCCATTTAACCTAACAAATTTCATAAATATGAGAAAATATGATTTTAAATTAAACATACATAACACATAAAAATTGTTTTTGATTAAAAGAATGCATTTAAACATTAAAATTATGTATATGATATATTTTTATGGTTAATTATTTTCATGATATTAAGGAATTAATTATAAAAAAAGTAAATTCATTTGGTTTGAAAATTAATAAAAAATAATTTCACCATTAAAATATTTAATTAAATGAAAGAAATAAAAATAGTTTTTAAATTTTATTAAAAAGATACTTAAGTACTAAAATATGAAAAATAGAATTTATTGGTTCAAAATAATATTTTTTATTTCATAATTATACCCTAAAAAATATATATTTCATGAATTAATTTTTTATCAAATTCTAGTCCTTTCTCATATAAAATCCACCATTTGAAAAAATACTATATTTTTCATTATTAACCTAAAAATCAATTATTTTATAAAAATATCCCAAATTAGTCTTAAGATAATAAAATCACGAAAAATATATAAATGATATTTTTTTTTTCAAATTAACATCCCAAAATTATTAAATTTTACTTCAAAATGAAATCATAAAATATCATGAAAATATTTTTATAGGGAATCCTTTTTTAAATATTAACCATTCTTTTATAATTTGTACTAATCATATATATATGTATATATATTAAACATTAAAAATATCCATTTTTTAAAATACATTTTATGCTTAAAATGTGAATTTATTAGTTTATTACCTATATTAATTGAAGTCGATGTTTACAGTGAAGTTTATTTTGTTTTCTTATTATTATATATCTACATATTTATAATTCTATTACCACTTTTTACACTTGATAATTATATGACTACCTTATGACGATCTATGTTGGTTTGTTTTTCAATATTTCATGTGGGGAAAAGCATATAACACAGTATTTACTTAAGGATAAAAACTCAGCTCCTTGCACTTACTCATCATCTTTCATATCCTTATCCGTATCATCATCTATGGGATAGGCTTCGAAAATGGAAGGAGGTATAATAATTTTATGGACTCTTGGATCCATCTGAGGAGTGTAATTTTTATGGATCCTTAGACAATCATAAATATAGTGTTAACACTATGGATTCCACTGTATGAACATGAGTTGAACCATGAGATAGCACAAAATGATATCAAGTGATGGTATCTCAGAATAAATGTTTCCAAGTTCGATGCAAACATAAGAGAATATACAAATGAGGAAGTGGAAAAAAGTTATTTCCTTAAACTATCAAGGTTGTGATGAAATGTATTACATAACTTGAAAATTTATGTCCCTTGAAATAAATTATATGGCATAGATTTAAATTAACTTGGAATTATTGTTTTTACCAATATGAGAGGAAATTTAATTTTGAATTACCCTATCAAGTATTCTATTTTTTAGAGAGAGATTCATGAGATTGATAATGTAGGAAGAATCTTATTTCAATATAAAAAAGAATAGTTTTTATTTGATGAAAGCTAGAGTCCCTTGGAAAGTATCCTTTTGTAAAGAAACATGAACCAAGTGAGGAGATACCATGAAATACACTACTTCAAGATAAGTGACCAAAAAATGTATTCCCTTTATATTTGAAGTGATGGAATCATAATCATGTTCATTGTCAAAGATATTATGGGAATACAATTATTCGTTTAAGGATGGGTAAAAAACATCACTAGGGGTAGTTGGAAGAAGGAATTCTACCCTCGTAAATCGATTTGCATTTTTAAATCAAGATGATAATTTTTAATCCAACAAGGATTGATAATCCTACATAACATGATGATGTTTTCATCCAAATTTTGATTAATCTTATCAACCAGAGAAGGGTCTGATGGTTCTAATCCCGTTACCTTTATTTTAGAATAAGTATCTTGGGTATTATGTGAGAAAATTGTTGAAATAGAAAACTTTAGCTATAGATTTTGGAAATTAAGAACAAGGATAACATAAAAAAACAAGGATAAATCAATGAGACCCGGGTTCAAATCTAGGTAGAGGTATATTTTCAGGTATTGTAGCAGTACTGTGGAATGTACGAATATAGTTACAATGGTAGGTACTGTTTGGTATTATATAATCCCAAACTATTCAACTTTAGGCCACTGGTTTGGGCTTGGAGTCTTTAATACCTTTGGACCACCCATGCCTATAAGTTATTATGGCTTTCAGTCCACCTTAAGGCCTTCGGGCCACCTGAGGTACATACGCAAACAAGAAAAATTCTATAAGGAACATGCTCTAGAAAAGTATTAGAATCAAGGCACTTTCACAAGAGAAGATATATTATATTTGGAAGAATGAGTGGGTATGGAATTTGATATAGGTACCAGACCAATGCCTCCTTTCACAGGAAAGCTAGCCGAAAAACCATGAAAATGTGGAGGGATGATCACGACGCATATACTGGGGAGGGGAAGATTCAAGTTTTTATAGTCTAGGATGACTTTCCTTAAGACGTTTGTGTCTTGTAATGTCACGAAGACTATAGAAAATGTAATTTAATGGTTCCCATTCAACCCTTAAAAGAGGTAGTATAATAAATGAATAAAATTAAGGCCTTCGGCCCATTCAGGTAAGATGATGAATGAATGGGAGAAAAAATTTAGTGGTACTTGAGTAGAAGGGGGGGGGGGGGGGTTATAAAACACCCTTTCTTAGGTAGTTTAAATGGGATAGTTTCGATGCCACCAGTTGTATGATAGTAGTTTTCCAGAAGTGGTGGTTCTATAAATCCCACCATTTATTCGATGAGGATCCTTTGACTAGCTGATGAGATCTTGGCCATCATAGACTAAAACTTTTAAATGAAAAATAAATTTTTTGAAAAGACATAATTAAGATAAGGAAATAAAAATTATAAATAAAATATTTTAATATAAATAAAATAAATATTTAAATAATCATGAAAATGATCAAAAAAGTTTTTAAATTCCTATTTAATTCAAGGAAAAAATATTGAATGCATAATTTAATGAGCATAATTCATTATATCAATGGAAAATTGAGCATGAAAATTAAAATGAAAGAAAATTTGATTACAGAAAAATGGAGAGGTGATAAGTCCTTAATATTTCATATCATAATTCAAAAGGTTCATAAGTATACAATTCCAAATTCCCCCTTAATAAAGTTAAAACTATATAAAGTAGAGGGTTTACTGAAAATATCATCTAACTGATGATATTTAATAATTAATTATAGAACGATATCTCCCTTTTGACACTGATCTCTTAATAAGTGAGGCCTAAGATAAATGTTTCTAGTGATAGTATATTGGATCAAATTCTAAGAAATTATAATGGAACTAGTGTTTCCACACATAATAGGTACATGATCATATGTAATACCATAATCTAAGAGATTGTGTTTCATCCATATAATTTTGGAAAAAACTATGTATAGATATATATTATGCTTTGATGATTGAAAAAGCTACAATTTTTTCTCTTACTACTCCTAGAGACTAGAGATTTTATAATTAGGTGACAAGTCCCAATTTTACTTTCCCTATCTAATTGCAATCCTCTAAAATTATTATCAAAAAAAAATTAATTTAAAAATAATTATTTTTTAGATAAAATAAACCAAAATTTTTAGAACTTTCTAAATAATTAAAAAATATTTTAAGAGATTTTAAATTAGATTCATTATGATTGGATTGAAAATAAGAACAAATAAAAATACTAGATATTATGGTTGGTAGTGTTACAGTATGGTAAATAATACTACCAATCATACCTCAATGAATTTTATTGTCATCTAGTTTATCAACTTCATCTAATAGTATCTTACATGAAATAATAATAGGTGTAATTTTATGTTTAAATTGATCTATTCCAAAATGTTTTAAATGTTTATTAGTGAATTTTACTTTGTATAGAAAAACATCATCCTTATTTTGAGAAATTTTAAAACAAAGGGAAAAATTTTATTCTCCAATATGAATCATTTCAAATTCATTTATCATAATGTTCTAAAATTAATTTCAAATATATTATTGTGTAGAAATAAAAATTATGTTATCAGCATAAATATGAATAATCAATAAATCCCTTAAAATATTCTTCCAAAACAATTTTGAATATGATTTTATTATTTAAAAATTATTTTCTAAAGGAAGATACATCATCATTTTATACCAAGCTTGAGGGACTCATTTTAAACCCTAAAGATTCATGGAATACATAAAAACATGATTTTTAAAATTATAATATTTAAATATGGGTTGTTTTTTGAATTTTGTTTTAAAATAAAACCATTGAAAATGAAAATTATAATGACTATTTGGAAAAGATTATAATTTAAATTGGTTGAGAATACTAATAATATCCTAATTGATTCTATCCTAGTGATAGGGAAAATTTTATCACCATAATCAATTTATTCTTCTTGATTATTTCCTTTAGCTATAAACCTATATTTATTATGAGTGATTTTACCATGCTAATATAACTTGTTATTCAATCCCCATTTAGTACTAATAATGGGATGATCATCAAATCTTTTAAAAATATTCCAATTATTGTTCCTCATGAATTGGTTCAGGTATTTTTTCATTATAAGTATACAATTTTCATCATTAATTGAATCATTAAAATTTTAGGGTTCTAGGTCTGAAACAAAAGTATGATGTTTAACCACATTTAAAAAAAGCATTAGTTTGAGTACTAGCTCACAAATATATAATTAATGTTTCTAAAGGATGTTATTTGGATTTCACCCATGCCTTGTATAAAGGTAAATATGGATGTTATTCCTCAAATTAAATTTATTTAGATGTAGTTGGTTCATTAAAGGTCATGTTTTCATTATCAACCTCAATATCATCTTTTTTTGGATGAGGTTTAAGAGAATTATCATTACATTTTATGTGAATTGATTACTCTATAGTTTTGATCCTTTTAGTAAGGACAAAATATTAATTTTTTGAGTTATAGTACCCTAGAAAAGTACATACATTATATTTAGGGTCAAAATTTTATTAAGATTCCACTAGTGTTAGGAATATTGCATTTACACGAAATCACCTTCAAATAGAAACTTTAGGTTATCTACCTTTCCAAAGACCATAGTTGGTTTTATTATGGATTGCTTTTACAAGAAGATATTTCAATGTATAAAAAGTTTTATTGGCTGCCTCAGCCAAAAAATGTTTAGTGGGTATGAATTAATTCAAGACTATTCTTGTAATATCTTAAAGAGTTAGATTTTGTCTCTCAACAACCCCATTTTATTGGGTATTCCTATGAGAAGAATAAGAGTGATGGTAACCTTGTGAAATACAATGTTCATCAAAATCATTATTTTAAAACTCCCCCATATGATCACTATGAATGGATATGATCTTATAACATTTCATTTTTTACCTTTTTATTATATTTAATAAATTCTTTACAATCCTCATTTTTATGTACCAATAAATAAACCTAGGTAAATATTTTCTAATCATTGATAATTAGTAAAGTGTAAGATTTACCTCTTACAATTTAATATTTGTTATTAAAAATAAATTTAGCTGTACAAGATCAAGGGGAATTGATGTAGACACTTCCTTTTTATATTTAAAAGATGATTTGTGTTACTTACTATGTTGGAAAGTATCACACACAATTCCATTTTTGAAATGTAATTTAAGAGAATATGATACTACTTTACTTGAGTTGAGTTTGAAAAGTGTGTGTATATTTTATAGACCATATATTCTATGAAAAAACCACAACTAACTATCTTATACACTCAAACATTTAACATGTTTTCTACTAATATATTTTGAATCAATAACATAATCATTTTGAAAATGAGAAGAAAAAAATAAATGTTATTATTTAGAATAATTTTTTTTAAGAAATCATTTTTAATAGAAAATCTAAAAAAACTATCACAAAATTTGGTAATATTAATCAAATTATGTTTAATATCTTATCATATAAAAAATTGTTAAGAATAATATAATTTTTTAAAAAATAGTACCTATTAATACAATCTTACTTCTTAAGTTATCACCAAAGGTAATATGTCCTCCATCAATATTTTTAAGATGGTTAAAATTGAAGTAGTCACCTAATATGTTTCATAACCACCCACTATCTATGTACTATATAGATCCATGAAATTTTCTTATGGGACATTTTACATCATCACTAACCTCCATTTAATCTGTGATACATTTCAAACTTTCAGAACTTGACTTGCTTGAGGAAAGGGAGTCATCACTTTAACTCTACGTTGAATCTTTAAAGACCCTATTTATTTTCGTATTTTCTTTCATATTATTTTTTTAAAATAGGTTACTTTGTCTTTATGTTTCCCATAATTTTTAATTAATAAAATGTTATAAAAATTTATTTACTCCCGTTTTCCTTTTTTAAACATTTTTAGTATTTATTTCCCTTCCTGAACTTGTTCATATTATTGGAATATTAAGAATTTTCTCCATTTTTATTGGACGATATAAATTTCATTAAAATAAATTTTCTTCTTCTCTTTAATTCTTTAGTTTTTTTGGATTTCCTCTTCATGGTAATTTCATAGCTCATGAGAGACCCAATAAGTTCTCTAACCAAAATATTATTGACGTACTCTACTTATTGAATTATTATTACCTTGGGTACTAAGAAATTTAAAAACATGAATTATATTATTCACTAGTGTTTCTATAGAAATATAATCAGAAATATATTTTCTAAAATTTCAAATGTCAGTAAAATGTGTAAAAGTTTCTCTTACAGAATCATTAGAATGCATGATAGGACATTCAAAAACATTATGGTACATGTCAATCCTAGTGTCCTTGACTTTATTCGTACCCTAATTTGTAACATAAAATGGTTTTTAAATTTCATTTGTAGTTTTACAAGTGGGAATTTATATTAAATTCAGTTTATTCTAGTCCATAATGGAGAGTATTCATGGATTTTATATCAAGCTCCAAAGTGGAAATATCATTGGGAGTCCTTTTTTTCCTTTTATTCCTTAGTGGGAGTATAGCCCTAGAAAAATATTTTTCAAACAATATATCCTATAATTATAATAAAATTATACATGTGTGTTTTCAAATAACTCTATATGATTCATTAAATAATGGGGTTCAATACATAGAGTGGCCTTCAAGAGGACCCTGGGTGATAGAGGTATTAGACATCTTATTTATTCATTCCATGAAATTGGTGAAGTATTAGAAAAAAATATTCCTTTTATACCAATTTTTAGTTAGAATTTTATGGAAGGAGGGATGGGGGTAAATTTAAATTTAAAAATTAAAACTAAATAATGTGACAAATAAAATTAAGTGCAGTGGTAAATTAAAATAAAAGACAAGGAATAACACTTTGACAAAGGAGTTTGGATAAAAATAAATACTTGATTCCCTATGTATCCTCACTCAATTATTTGGGGTTTTAAATTAATCCATTGGATTTAATGTTATCCATGATAACTGATAAAGAAAATGAAATGTTCTTTTCAATGGGGAAAGCAAGAAATCTAATACAACACTTTGTTTTTAGTGATTAATAAGGGGAACACAAGAAATCCTACATTGATGGTAGTGAGAACCCAAGAATAAGAATTATAAGGGGTGGTTTATTAATGAAAACCCCTTTATTGGGAACAACCAATTCCCATGACAATATAGAGAGGTAGAAAATAAAAATAAATAGATACAAATGTCATAGAGATAGCAAAATATTTTGAAAATATAGCATATAAGATCTCAAATGTGTACATAATAACTTCAATATTCTATGTGGTAGTCAATTCATATATCAAAGCCTTCAAGGATGTGTATGTATAGTATTTTGATGTACCTTGAGGGTCAAGAAGGTCTTGGGACTTCAATAGAGCCATTAGAAGGTGATAGAAGTCAATAGATATAAGCCTTAATGAATATGTTAACTTTTGGGAAAAGAATAGCTAGTTGGACAGTAGGATCCAACATCTTTCTGGTGGGATTCTTGGCCCTCAAATAGCCTATATAGGTTTCAAATATGTGTCTATGATACAATGATAACTAACTTATTTCCTAGGAAGTAGCTAGGTGTGACTGCTAGCTACACCACTTCATCGATGGTAGGCCACCAACATACTAGTGGTTCTAAAGAGGGGTGGGTGATTCTGTTTATCTCTACTTGTTGGTTGATGCATTCCCACTATATATCATGTTATTTTATGTAGTAAGGGTCTTAAAAAGGTTCCTCCAAGTTCCTATTAATTCTACGGTTCATCCTGGAAACTTTGTAGGTTGATTTACAAAACTAAATAATGAATGCACATGAAATGAAATTGTTCAAAACTTATTTAGTTTTTGTTATCATTAAAATAAATTTATAAAGTGTACTTTTAAACATGGACCCCATATGTCCACTCAAATTTAGTATTTTATATCTCAAGTCCATCTCTAAGAAATTATGAAATGATAATTTGGGATAAAAATATACCTATAATCCATGGTGTGAAGATCACAAATTTGGAACTAGTTCTTGAAAGTTAATCTAATTTGGAAATGTCACGATGAAGGATAAAATATGATGTAAAACGTTTTTACCTCAATTTTAGATAGATTAATGGATAACAACCCATTTTTTAAGCTCTATTATTGATTCTCCTTAAACAATTCATTCATTATATCCTTCAATCTTGGCCAATGATCTCCTCCCCTTTTTTTCTCCCTCTCTCCCTAACTGGGGTTTCTAAGGATAATCCAAGAGTGAGGGATGGATGTTTAATTTAATATATATATTTGGTCTAAAATAAATTATTGAATTAATTAATACATTAATAATTTGAACATATTTATTAGTGATATGAATCAATTATATTTAATTAATTTAATTAATAAATTCCACCAGTTGTGGGTTTAAACTCGGGACCCCAATGATGATGAGTATTATACTTATTATAGGGTAAAACTCACATTATAGATGTATTCACATTCTTAGATTCACCATCCAAATCTCTAATTTAATGGAAAATAATTTTTCCATGAATTCATGGACTTGGACTACAAGTAATATATTATTTTTGAAGCCTCATGGCCCCAAAACTGAAGATATTACTCAGCAACCAACCTCAAATATATTATTTAAAACATTATAAAGGTTTAAAACTACAAAAAACAAGGTGTATACATCTTCCCTACTTTCAATTATTTTTCCTTGAAAAACATCACCTACTAGAAATCATGATAGTATTGAGATGAGATATGGTTTTCAGGCCGAGAAAGAATCTATTTAAGGTTCCATACTATCAAAAGTCACATACTTATGCAATTTCTTATCTATAAAGAGGCTTATCCTACTTGTTTTCAATATTCAATTGGTACTTTGAGAATGTGAGTTTATCCTTGATGTCCAACTCACCCCAATCAATGACATATGACGGGTAATGCACATATTTCCTTTTCTATGACATATAGAAACTTTCATGCATTTGGTAAAATTATGAGGAAAATATAAGAAGATATGTAATATCTCTCACCCGACATAGGATTTGGAATAGACTAATGAATCTCAATGATAGATTTCCTCCACGAAATATCCTCATAACTTGCTATAGAGAGACTTTTAGGAACACGTGATATCCCTCCTCAAACTCTAAAAGTCTTCTATTATTAGTCCATGTAAGACTTTTAACTACTCTAATAGGTCCTCATTTACACCTAAATAAAATAAAAGTCTTCTATTATCACCCACACCAACTTTTGATCCATCAGTTACCACAATCATACCACTAACTAGCATAGAAGAAACCCACATGGTCTCCTGTATAATGCTGCAAAGTTTTCCTTGCCAATGATGGAGTGGTAGATATTTTTATAGACAAAATTTAGTAAAGTCTAGTTATCATCCCATATATAACTAAAATCCATCACATAATACCTTAATGTATATTCAATAACTTAAATGGTTTACTCAGTTTAGCTATATGTTGGAGAATCGAACACTATACTTATCTTAAACTGAGTCCTGGATTACTCTTACAAACTTCTCCACAGCTCAGATATAAATCTAGCATCTTAGTTAGAAATTATCATTGAGGGTATCCCATTCATTTTAATGATACCCTATATATAAAATCATCTCAATATCCCTACTAAAATCTACTCTTGAATATTAATTAAATTGGTTAACTTAGCCAGTTGGTTGATGATCAACTATAAAGAATTGGAAATCCTCACTAACCAAGTAATCCTTATCACAAAATCCATTAATATTCCATCCCACTTCCATTCCTATAACTCATGGTGTTGTACTAAACCTATTAGATTATTGTTATCTCATTTCACCCACTGATAATGGAGGAATCACGAGACAATCATGTGAGAACTATAATTTATACCTTCCCACAAAAAAAGAATCTTGAGATCTTGGAACATCTTATTCACTCTAGGATTTTTCACTAAAGGAAAAGTATGGAACACACTCAGCACCTTCCCACATAGTATGACCAGAACCACAGTCTTTCCATAAAATATGATGGTTTCTGCACCACCATTATAATATCCATATCGTGCATCACTTGTGAATATCCATTCATGAAGATTATCATAATTTTTTATAACCTATATGGGCCTCACTCATGTGATGTAGAATCTGAGGGGCTACCACCATCAATCAGAGAAAAGAAACTTATCCTTAATATACAATTAGAGTTTCAATGAGGTCAATTTCTTAGCTTCATCCCACAAAATTTGGAACAAGACTTCATAATAAGGTAATTATCCCCCATATTTCCCATTTTCAGAGTATAGAAAATTTAGATGACAAATCCATATAAGAAATCCTTCTATGTCCTCTAACCTGGGTTAAGATGTACTTGAGTAAATATGTTACAGAGACCATTACTATCCATATAGATTACGAAATACTATAAAAATGGTAATTACACTATGTCTTCATATAAAACACTACCATTTCTATCTCAACATTCTCATTCTTGTAGTTCTTCTCTTGGAGTCTCAACTGTCTAGACCCACAAGCAATCACCCCTACCTATACATTAACACTTAACCATGTGTAGCTCTAAATTCATAGTAGAACACCACATAATTGACCCCCTACATTGTAAATAATAGGATTATAGTACTCAAAAACCTTTATTTTGGATCCTTGAGATCTATTTAGCCACAGTCATGATAAATGAATGGTTTTGCCTTTCAGGTAAGGGTTTTCTTGGGGATCAAAATCCTTGAGAAGTGTTTCATGAATCTCTGGTAGTACCCACCTCAAACATCTTATTGGTAATCTCCCATGATAACCCAACCACAATATTTAATATGTATACATCTATTCCCTACTTTAAGAGGACATACCACATAAAGTGTAACTGTTAGATCCAAAACTAAAATTTTGAGAGCTTTTTATATAGCCGATGCTTTGATTTTTTTGTAAAATCCTTAGATTCTTTGAATGATTGTTCTATACTATTGAATATATTAGTTTGAAATCAATGAAAATAACCACCATCAAATCATATAAAAAATAAATGATCTTATTTATTTTGTCAGTAAAAATATTTGAGACTTTATTTAGGATAAATGACATTACTAGAAATATATAATGGTCACAGCTTCACAAAAATACCATATTTAGATTCTACTCATGAAATAAAAGATATTGATAGTTGAACATGATATTGATCTTCTAATAACAATTCAATCTATTTGATGGTTTAAGAGGTTTTTGATCCTCAAAAGTGGGTAATTATTTCTTATTGTTACCTAATTCAGGCTGTGATAGTCAATATAGAATAGCAGGATCCCATATGCCTTCTGGGAGAAAAATACAGGAGTTATAAAAGGGGATAAAATTTATCTAATTAAACCTTTCTCAATAAAGTCCCCCAACCACACCTTCATCTCCACAATCTTGGTGAGTACCCTCAAATAAACTGCAGAAGATATTAGTGTATCCCCTGGGTGTAGATTGATATAGTACTCTACCTATTAGAAAGGAGAAAATATTATCACATTCTTAAGGAAAATATCCATTTAATATTATACCACCATGAGAATATGGTATTATGAGTTATCTACCATATATTTATCTAAAATTGGCAATTTATGGGTTACCATCCAAAATATATCTTGTATAGTCCTTTATTATATCGAATGAAGGTCACACTCACCCATGATGGAGAATATCGGTCCATCATCTTGAAATAAAATAAATTTACATTAATAGAAGTCTATCTTGACATATACTATATATAATTAGTCTATAACAAGGATAAAATCAAACAACTTCATCAAAAAATCTATGATATCTCATAAAAACCTTTCTCTACTGAACACAATATCACAAAATTAGTAGATGTGGGAGAGTATATGATCACTTCCAATATGAGTCTCTATAAACATTGGCCGGGATAAGGGATCTACTTGAATATTTATCTTCCTAAATAGGAATGTATGAAAATAATAATGACTCACACTATTATCTATGAGTATTGGTGACAATGTAGAGTAGATACAAAAAATACCTTATATCATGCCTAAAACCTCCTGGTCACAACCGTCCACTCTTGGTATCTGGTTGCATCCCTGACCTATAACACTTTGATATTGGAATGGACCACCTAAAGGTGGTAGTTATGGAATCAGAATTTAGATTCATCCTCCTATATATGTTACTGCAAGTGCACCCCCAACTCTTCTAAAAATACAACCTGCCCTAGGACCACCTTTAACGCCTATAGAAGGATTTTATCCACATCACTACCTTTAACATGGGGGACAATATACTTCTAGACTTACTTTTTCTCTACATAGGTTGTGGAATCATGATCCATATGGCCTCATAATTTATAATGAAAACTATCCCCCCATGGACTAGATCCCTTGAGTGAATCACAAGCTACCGACCCATTGGACTGATTAGTTTCATGAACCTATCATTTATATCATGACAGTGACACTTCACAGCAGCCATCCACAACTAACAACTCTTCTTTAAGATGACTTCCACTGGGATCTTATACCCACTATCCACATGATAGAAAGATCCCCATCACTAAGGATTTCTTTATAACCCTAAAATAGATTGGGATAAAAAGAGGCATAATCTCTTCATGAATGAATTTATAGAGTCGAACACTCAAACATTCACAGTCAAAATAATACATCACCGATAATTTTTGTGGGAGTACCTTATGAGATTAGTGAATCTCAATGTATAATAATCAAATGACATTATTATCTACTAAAACTATAAGAAATAATGGATACTAATAGATATTATCCTCCCTATTCCAAACTCCACATTAAATAAATTCTCAGTATTTTTTAAATGAATCACTACCTCATCATGATTCTGTAGGACCAAAGGCCCCCAGAAGCCTGTTACACCATAGAGACAAGTAGTTAAAAGTACTAACTTCTATTTAGAAGGAATAAAAATAAATAAAAATATTTGAACCATCATATAAAGATAGTTATTGTCCACCTAAGGTCCAGGATCACCTTTAAAGATAAGAGTTCTATATAATTGGAACTCATGTATTTCACTAAAACTACACATATCGTCATCATGTCTCATAATAATAATGGTTACTAAATAGTTAGGAGAGTGTCCAAATATACTAGGAGACATGTGTATGATGACTATAGAATATGTGGAGTTATTTATAGCTACAATTTTAGTGAAAGAACCTCACGAACTAAACTCTAGGATAAAGCATCATCAATTAGTTGGCCACCAATTAGATGATAAATCACTTTCACGAGCACATCACAACAATTACATATGATCTAATATGTTTATCTATAGGGACCCTAAAATTTTACAAGATAGACAATATTTATTAAATCATATCTTAGGATTTGTATCAATATGTAATTGGAAATCAATGATTTATTTCTATATGATCTATGTGTCATTGATTTGATCTCTGCATTCTACGCCACAATACAAAAAGTTGACAAATAAGTTATCGGAGTCCTTATGAATGGATACATAAATTCCCAAACAAATAATGGGTTCCTTAGCCTAAAATCTAAACTCAATAACCCTTAAAACTACTTCTCTAAATTCCCAAACTAATACTCACCAAAAATTCAACTCCATACACCATTTCTATGAAATACTCACTTTGATACCACTTTGACATGACCTGATAGATCATGTGACATTTTTCCAATATTTACACACTTATACATGTGGTTTAAATTTTCATGAGTAGTATCAATTAATTTAATCATTTTTCATTCAACCCTCAATTTTCATTTATTATATAAAAATATATTTAAAAAGGTAAATTTCATCATTTTTTTTATTTCCATGGAAAATAAATTTTTTTATTTTTATCATAGCATTCACTAATCTAGTCCAAAATAATTTTCTTAAATCACATAGTTGTTAGGATCTATTTAATTCAAATGGACCAATTATTATATCCATTTATATGATGCTCAAATAAAGCATACTGGTTAGGATAAGAAAGTTATCCACAGTTTGGATGAATTATAATACTGGGACCATATCTCAACAAATTCGTTTCTAAAAGAGATAAAACATTGTTTAAGGATAGAAGTAATTCCTAATAATGACTTAATTATCTATTAATTTTATATATTAATCAATTTTCCTATCAATAAATTAACTATAAATCAATAAATGATAATGTTATGAGTCTGCCAATCCATAAAATTTATCCTTATGAATATATCCATATATTTTTTAAAATGTTTCAAATAGATATCATATTTTGTGTTAAAGTATTTAAGATTTATAAGAACAACTTCATAGAATAAAATTTTAGGATCATTGACAATTTATTCTGTTAAACTTGTGATTACATTTAAATTCCACAATTATTAGGAAATTTTTCCACCTTTCTTTCTTATAAACACATACCTGTGCTTATATTAATGATTAACTATTTATTAGAAGAAAATGAAGGGTTTTCACGCCCAATTGGTATTTCTTATAGATTATGGTTTTTTATAGTTTTGGCGTTTATAATAATAGTTTTCTATATGTCTCTCATCATTTTCACTTTTTTGTTTCCTACAACATAACATTATCGTCTCCCTAGTTATGGATAACTAAAACCCTTTATTTTTAATTGGAGAAGTAATGAGGATTTGAGTTTCCATATGCTTCAATGTTATCATATTATTTTATTTTAATAATTTAATAGTATTTAAATATAGATTAATGTGTGATTACTAGGTTTTACCCACTATTATGTTCTTCTTACTCATTCATTTATTTTCCTTCCCGTCAAAATTTAAATCATTCATATAGTGGATTTTAACTTAGTTATTATTATATAATATATTACTCCTGAATTAATAGTACCTAATGTAGTGTAATTTCCATTAACACAAGATAGTGTAGAGTTATGGGTTTTGATATCTTCATTTAATATAAAAATTATATTATATTTTAAGTAAAAATTTTAGTATAACTAGGAACTCCCAAAAAAAATTCTACTAACTTATTTTTGATTTTTTGATTTTTTTGATTTTTTTATGAATTCATATATTTTTTTAAATATTTATCACATAAATGTTATAATACCCCCACTAGTATAATATTTTATTTTGTAGTATATTTAGGTAATAATAAGTGATAATATAAGAACAATTGTTCAAGTATCCACTTTAATAGACTGACCTATGGTACACCACAATGGTGAATTTCTATTTTAAATTTTTTAAAATGAATTATTGAAAATTAAATAATTTAATTTGATTCCATTGTTGAGGAGCCCAAAACACATTCACACCCTTCTTTATAAAAAACTACAATAAAACCATAAATTTCTAAAACTAAAATTTATATATTTAATTAATATCATTCATTTATTAGTTCAAATATTGACTTTCATAGTGATTTTTTATATGCTCAGCATGTTAACTATTTTGATGATTCTATAAGGGAAGGATATTTAATGATTAAATTAGTTAAAAATTTCAAAATTATTGAAAACATGAGAAACCAATTGAACATTTTTTTCACTTCTCATGGGGAAATGAAATCTTTAAGAACATAATAGAAACAAAAAAAGTTAAAGAAAAAGTGAATTTCATTCCACTTACATCTTATATTAAATAACCCAAGGAGGAGAATAGGGGATTAAAGTTAATTTAACTTAGGGATATAATATATCCTTAAATGCATTTTTTCATTATTTTATTGAAATTTAATTAATTATTACCACCCACTAATTATAATTTCTAGATTTAGCGAATAAATGGATTTACTTAGAGGATGATAAAGAAGAAAAATAGGATGCACCTAATGAGATTAAGTTAAGTAACCCTATTTTAAGATATCAATTTCCAAGATGACCTACGAAAAAAAGAAATTTACTATATTGTTTACTATTGTGTTAATTTTATTCAAATTGATTTACCCACTAACATACCCTTACACGAACATTTGAATGTAAAATAATTTGAGTGATCCATGGAGGTCAAGGAAGAGTATACACAAGTAGTGTCAATAAAAATGGAAGAACCATAATTTTTACCTCCCCTTCCATTAAAATTGTACCTAATTGAAATAGGGAATAAATAGGAGTACAACATCCATGGGGTATTCTATAAGAAGTCAATGATGAAAGGAATTGATAATAAATTGATTTTATAATTTATGATCAAGAAATTTCATCCAACATTAGATGATGGATGACTATCTAGACCTTCCAGACTATATGAAGTAAAAGCTTAGCACCACTTGGAGGGGGGGGGGGAGGTCACCCAAGATATATCATACTTTATCTTCCCATTTTAATTTATTTATTTTTTATTTTTTTCCAATAAAATTTTCATTTATGTTTCTATTTCATGTTGGTTTAAAATTAGTATAATATTAGAGATTAATCAAGGATTCCACCACTTAAACCAAACCTATTTTTTTATCCTTATATTTGG
The DNA here is from genome assembly GCA_963277665.1 of Viscum album. Taxonomy (NCBI): domain Eukaryota; kingdom Viridiplantae; phylum Streptophyta; class Magnoliopsida; order Santalales; family Viscaceae; genus Viscum; species Viscum album. Next base: position 878,177,039 of record OY728145.1, on the reverse strand, counting down.
TTTATTTTCTGAATACTTTTTAATTTTTTTTGATCTTAAAGGTAGGGTAGTTGAATTTTTAAGTGTGGGGGATTGTACAACTATGAAAATAGATTTTTTGTTCTTTATTTTTTGATTTCATATTTTTAGTAACTTTGATATAAATGTATATTATTTATAATTTTTCACTCTAGAATTTATTTTGAGGGAGTTTTCTTATTTTTTATAGACACATATTTTTAAATGATTCTTGATATGGACAATTTTATTTGAATATTTTTTTCAAATATTTTTATGATTTTAACCAATTTTTGAAATAATTATCCATGAAACACTAACCCAAATTATTTTCCTTGTACTATATTGTATTTTCATACCACATTTATTTATTCTTTATAATAATATCACTTCAATGATAGAAATTATGTTTTTTTGGGAGAACCATAACATGTGATTTATTCTATTTCAAATATTTAAAGTTCAAACTTTTTCTTGATATGGTTGATACACTTCATTGGATATCCAACATTTTTATATGAGACCTAATCTTTACATAAACCCTTGTTTATCCCACATAATAAAAGAATTTTTTTATAAGTGTAATTCATAGTATAATATATTCTATCACCACTAACCATGACTCTTAATATGTCTTCACAATTATTTCAATGTTTGAGTGTGGGGGATGTTCCCTTTATGTTTTTTCATTGGGAATTATAAAAATTATACAGTGTGTAGGGGGGTGTCACTATTGTAGGAAGTGGAGAGAGAAACTATCATAAGTCACTATCATCATTTTTACATCATTTTTATCAAAATTTTCTCCAAAAAATTATGTAAAAAATATGCAATATAAAAAATAAAAATTAAATATATTTTTTCATTTTACTTACAGTTATGGATCATGTACCTCATAAAAACAATGGCATGAACTACCATTCATTCATTACATTTTATTTTCATATAATCCTACTTAAGCAATGATAAAATCTGCAAAAAAGAGAATTAGGATGAAATATTTCATTGTATTTTGTTTTTGAATTATAGATCCTTCAATTCCAAAAGGGTGTGAGATGTTTAACATTTTTAAGGGTAATTGAGTGTGGGTTTCCCATGGTTTCACTCTATTATTCATATGATTTTATTTAAGAGTGTTACCACCAATATTCTACCATTGATGTTTTAAATACTTATAAACACTTACCCTTAACGACCAAATCACCTTAGAAAGACCTCATTATTGGAAGAAATTTTATATCACATAGTGTACAGAGTTGATAATTTATATAAGGCTTTGGTGATACAAGAATTTTTTAAGTATGAGTATTACTCTATATTAAATTTCTAATGAGAGAAGAGTGGAATGACCTTCCATGTGTCTTAAATTATGATTGGGTCATGGATAGATGTTTGAAGTAGAAAAAATTTAAATTAGAGAGAATAAAATGAAAGGAATTGATTTTTGTAAATGAAACAAGATTTAATTATATATTGCTAAATATATTTTAAAATATGTTTTAAATTTTATCAATTTTTATATAGGTGTTAATTATGATTCAGATATTTATTTTTTCCTAGGAGTAAAAAAAATAGGTGTGGGGGTGTTATCATGTAATTAATTGTATAATATGATCACTCATACACATTTATTTAACATTATATACATGGTATAGTGTCATATAATATTTTTTCATTCAAATCTAATTTTTCAATCATTATATAAAATTACATTGAAAAGGTAAATTTCATTTTAATTTATTATTTCAATAAAAACATTAGAATTCTATTTTTATTATAACATTAACTATACATATAAAAATTAAAAAATTAATTTTTTAGGATTATATCGTTATTGGGGTTCATTTAGTTCTGTAGTACATATTAAAGAATCTAACCATTGGAGGTCCAAATGAAGCCTTTATGTTGGGATAAGAAATATGTCAATATTGTTCAAATTTTTTATTATTTTTCCCATATCTCAAAAACTAATGATCAAATATTGAACAAATTGTAGATAGATACAATTCAAAGGAACAAGTTAATTTACCACAACTGATCAAAATTTGACCATTTTTGATTCCATAAATTCCCAAGAAATAAAAGATTAATAATTTGAAGTGTCTTCTAGACCGGGAAATTCATCTTTAGAAATATGATAATACCTTTTTACATACGTGTCCCACAGAGTTTATTTTTTCATAAATAATATTAAGATTTAGAGTAAAAATTCATTTAAGATCACTTTTTTAAATTCATACATTAAATGATTCAAACATGTGTCAAAATTTAAAGGATATAATTTGAAGGAAGGTTGGTCACCTTCTTGATTATAAACTTGCTCCTCTATTTTAATCGAAGAGTTAAAAATTTTTCAGAAGAAAATGGATATTTATCACACATAAGGGATGAGTTAAAGTATACTGTGGTTTTATTTTGTATATTTTTTTGTATTTATAATAATATTTTCCCTTCTTTTCCTTATCCATATATTTATCTATCTTATCGTCTATTTGTGTCTCCTCCATAGTAACCTTCTTATCTACTTTGTTATATAGAACTAACACCCTTTATATGAAATGGTGGAATCAGTGATGCTTTGATTTTTCTTACGTTTTATTATTATCTAATTATTATTTTTTAAGAATTCATAATTAGTTAAACTATATGAAATTTGCATTCATTTTATTGTCCTTTGTTGTATATTATTCTTCTCCATTCATTTATTTTGTTTTCCACCAATATTTAATTTATTTATATGGGGGATTATATCTTAGATATTGATATTAAAGAGATTATTCTAACATTTAGAGGTATATGTGTAGGATAATTACAAATAAAACATGATTATGTAGTGTTATAGGCTTAAATATATGCATTAAAAAAAACAATGAGATCATATTTGGAAGAAAAATGATAGAATCACACAAAAATCCCAAGGACATCAACTTATTCTTCTAACATCATTGGGATTTTAAATTTCAATTTTCTTTTTCATTCATTCAACAATCTATATATATGTTTCATGTACATTTTATAATAGCCCAAATATTATAGTATTTTATTTTGTAGTATATTTTAGTAATAAATAATTGTAATTAAATAATAGATTGGTGAGTTGCATCCTCAAGAGATCGACCTAGGTTAAACCACTATGGTTATTTTCTTGTCAAATTTTATTAAAATTTATTCACAAAAAATCTATCATTCACCAACCTACAAGGATCCTTTATAGGTGGATGTACGATGAGTAAAACAGCCCAAGGACACTTATAATAGACTAAAGGATAGTGAATATCACCGAGTAGGCATATGGTACATAATGGGAGGACATAACTTGAAACCCCTACAAAAAAATTATTAACACATCATTATTGGGAGTATATTCACAAATATATTTATATTATTCTTAGATATAGAACATTGTGTAACCTTAGGGTCACTCTGAAGTAAGAAGTTTCACCCATTCTAGTGATATTTCAAAACACCTTTTGTTTTTCTTATAAAAATTTGAAAGAAGGAAATGGAAAAATATATGCATGATAATAAAAATCATCGAGGTGGGGGTGGGATAGAAATAGTAAATAAGAACTAAAAATAGATAAAAATGGAAAAACAAAGGAAACTAATGTTTTTAAGAACATGCTCAAATTTAGGTTGATCCACTCTTAAATACTTATTATTGATCTCTATATTGATTATATCATTTCCCAACCTCACTCAATGAATGATTAATCTCATAAGTTACACACCTCACTCAACCAAAATGATGAACACTCAAACAAAGAACCTCTTCTTACACCTGAGAGTTTCCTTAAAAGTTAATGATCAACCAATTGGACCACTCCAGTGAGGAATATCTTCCCAGTTGAAGTGATATTAATGAGATCAACAATCACATAACCACTTCATAGATACTATATCAAGTTATCTAAGAAGATAAGGTGATAATGGTGAAAGGGAACAGAGTAACTAAAACTCCCCTTAGGTAGTTGTTCTTGTTAGAGTATATCCCTACTACTTTAATTATTTTATGTTTTGATAATTAATACATACTACATTTCATAATTTATTTATTTTTGGATATTTATAATAATATATACATTAAGGTTTATTGGAAAGTTTTTTAATTTAATAATTTTATTTATTCTTCATTTATTTTTAATATGCTTATTATTATACATAAGTATTTGTAATTATTTCATTTGAGAAATTATTTTTATAAGGTTATTTTTTACATCTATACAAGTTTTATAAATTTATTCTTACCCTCTTGTGAGTTATTTTTTTACCTTTATGCATGATTTTTAATCTTTTAAGTACACTTAGGTAAGTTATTTTTTACCCTTACACATGCCATATAAACTAAGAGGTACCCTTACGTGAGTTTACTTGTACCAATACACTACTTATAGCTCACCCTTATGCATCATAGGTAATAACTGTTTACCCTTATGTAGAGTAATTTTTTACCTTTACATATAATATTTAAATATCTATCTACCCTTATGATGCTTATGCAATTTTTCTTAACCCTTATGCAACTTCATGTCTACCCTTATATATCATGTTAGTATACCTTTACACTACAGATGGTATTCAGTTATAAATTTATTGTTACTTATACATATCATTATAGCCTACCCTTTCATATATTATATCTATTCTAAGTTACCTTTAGACACTATTTTTATTTTTAATCACACCTCTACATGAATTATATATTTTATAATTTTCCCTTTAATCAAATGTGTAAAATATAGGTTTACTTTAAATATTGTTTTGAACTTCAATTATAGCTTTATGTATTCACGGAAAATTACACATACATGGATTTTAAACCATGAAATTTTTAGTTTTCTTTGTTTCATGATTTTCAAGGTATTTTTATTTTCATTATTTTTTTTCATGTTTTTAATGTGTTTTAATGCTTTTTAAAAATTATTACTAATGATAAAAATCTATGAAAACTATTTTTACATTGTTTTAAACACATTTTTATGAATATTAATTATATTATTAATTCATGCATATATTTATATCATGAAATTCAAATATTTCAAATTTATTATTTTAAGTTGATTTTTATGATTTTAATGTTTCTAAATATATTTTTGATACTAAAAATGATATTAAATTTTTTTTGGTTCATAATGAAGTATCTTTAATGTTTTTTATCATCTCATGTTTAAATATTGAATGAAATTTAAAATATAAATTTTGAATATTATAGAATAAATCTATTTTATTTTTTCGTGTTATATTTGACCTATTATTTTTGAAAATGCTTTGAACTCTTTAAATGAGCGTTTTTTAGTTGTTTTGAAATTTTCAAATGGTTTTAAATTCAAATGATAGTTATATTGATTATTCTTTTTCTCACTTTCTATCTCTCCTCAAAAATTTTGGAATATTGTTATTACTATTTTGAATTTAAATTTCCAAACTATTTCATTAGTTGTGTTGAGTTAATTATTTTTAAAGGGATCAAGTAGGTTTGAACATATAATGGTTAGTTTATCTAAGGTAAACATATTCATCTTCAAGAAAACTTAATGATTACACTACATTATCGAAGGAATTAATGGCTATAAATAAAGGATTGGGTGGTGTGGAAATACAAAAATTGATATGTGTTGAAAATCACTCTCCAAAATTAATGCACTCCATCACCAAATCTAACTCAATGTGATATCATTTCTAAATCATTATTCCTCCTTCTATAGTGTGAATAAATTTTTTATATCTAAATCAATCTCATATGTAATTTTCATTCAGTCCTAGTGTCTATAATGTTATTTTAGATAATTAGGACAGAGCATCAAAGTGATTAATCCTAAGAAATATTTATCTTCCCCATATTTTATATAATTTTACTTTTTATACCATTAAATTAAGGGAAAATTATTTTCAATACATTTAACTTAAAAAATAAAGGGACTATTATTTGAGTTTTCTATCTTTTTTATTAAAGTTCTAGTGTCTATTATTTCTAGTTTCTTACTATAACCTAAAAATCAAGGGATTGTTTTTTATATAATCCAAGCTATTTTTTTATATTGAAATTGTTTTCAATTGATAGTGAAGATGAAAAGTCAATGTGTTATTAATGTGACATTTTCAAATTGGTTTGTATTTCATATATCATGTATCATCAGTGGGTTGAATTGACACATTGTTTTCAAAAAAGATTTAAAGAAAAGTTCGATCCATGAAAAATATTTTTTGAGTTGGTTGGAATTTATGAATGAATTATGAATAAGAAGGAGATCTAAGAAAATGATGTTTATTTTTAATGAGGATTTTATGTTGGATTTGTATGACTTTATATTTTATTGGTATGAATATCCATGAAAAATGATGTTTATTTTTCAAGATGATTTTATGTTGGTTTGGTATGATTTTTTGTTGGATTGGTATGTGTTTTATATTGGGAAAAGTATTTATTGGGGGTTTATTTAAAAATTATCTCTAAGATACTAAGCTGACCAGTAAGCCTCAGCCGAGAGATTATGCTAGACACTAGTTTGGCCATGCCCATGGGATACCAGGAAATCCTGCCCGCAAGCGGCATGAAGGGTCGTGTGTAAGCCCTAGGATTACATGGATGAGACTGTGTATAGCATCGAACAATATCCAGTATGGAGGTGGGTGTAGGATCCTACCCATAGAACCGGAATGGGGTGGTATTAGGGGACATAGAGGATAATTTTGAGAGATGAATGAAGTGAGTTGATTGATATAATGTGCCTAATCCGTGTTAATGTTTCGATGAGGGATCATGTTACTGTATGTGTGAATGAAACTCAGCCATCCAATCTATTGATCTAAGATCATGGACATCTGATCATCCACCCAAGATTCATGGCCATCAGATCTGTCTGATTAATCATCTGAGTCGTGAAAACCCCTTATTGCATTTTATTCTCTAGGAAGCCGTCGAGTGATCCTGTTCAACAAAAGCACCATTTCAATGTCGAACTAAGCCCTATTAGAGGCCTCAAATCATTGTTTTATCATTCTTAAAATTTTAGGATGATCAAGATGTGTTGAAACATCATCTATATCATTAATCAAAGATCAAACCATCGAAATATAGTATGAACAAAATGAGAAACTATCTGAATATGGTGTTCTCTAACGGAGTGGGTAGTTCATGTGTGATTATAAAAGGTTTATAGATGTTCTTAATTTACATTAAATACCAATTCCTACACGTTTTTAAGTTGATTATTTTTTGGAGAATATCTCATTTTGAAATAAACTAATAACGGTGAATCTCTCTAGATTATGAAGGTCATCTTTCTACTTCTGTTTATCTGAAGAAGTCTAGAACCCACAAGTTCTTGACATGTGATTTTCGCAATAGAATAGCTTTATGATGAAACTAGTTTTCACAAAGCACTCAAGATAGCACTTCCTGTTCCTCAAATATTTCAAGATGAAGATTGAGGATACAAGCACGTCACATGAGATACAGTTCATACATATGTTAAGATAGTTAACTATAATGTGATGTAAAATAACCGTAAAATCATATCTTATTTTTTCAATTTTTGTAAGAATACAGACATATTTTACACAATGAAGTTGATGACTTTCATTCTATATATTCATGGGGTTTTTGAAAATAATGAGAAGGGGTTAAATGTGTGACATCCCAAGTAAGTAATGAATAATATATATTTTTATCTATGTATATTAATGATTTAGATAGTGTTTTAGAGGCTTAAAATGAAAATAAATCCAATCTTAAGCATAGAATACACTAATATTCTTAAAAGATTGTTTTAGTGTCTTTTGATGGAAAACCCTTTTTAAATCAAACTTTTGACAATTTTATAATCTCTATTTGTCAAAATAAAAATATTATTTATGATTGGGACATTGAAATTTACATTGGATAAATTTTTGGTATTTTTCTGACAATGTTCATTTTTTTAATGAATAGTGAAAAATACTGCATTTTACATCAAAACTGCTTTTTCATTTAATTTAATTATATGGTCAGATTATCTTTTTAATTGGTCTTAAAGTGTAATCTGAATATATTTTTACCATTTAATCCAATGGTGGTCATTAGGATTAATTTCACTTTGGAATTGGTCATAAACTAATGCCAAACTTTTCATAGATATTGTTTCAAAAAAACCCGCTATTTGTTTTGACAACAGGAATTATTTTTAAATCAATTATTGCAATTTATGTGTTTGGAATTTGGTAAAATGGATTACATAATTGGATCAGAAGGTCCAAATTATGTAATCAAGACTCTTTTGTTTTTGGACATTGTGAATAGTAACGACGGTAATTATCTTAAATTATCTTGATTAATGAGTAATAAGGTAGTTAAGGATAATAAAATAATATCATAATAATAAAAAATGACAAAAAAATTTGTCCTAAGGCTACTGTTTGTCTCATGGCCGACCATGGGATTCCTTGTGCCAAACTTGGGGGACCCATGAAATCACTTTTGTGAGAAAGTGACTTTTTATATTTTTATTTTTAGAGAATGTTAAATGTAACAAAGAATGTATCACCTAAGTAAAATATTTTTAATTTTGTCTACATAAATGATATTTTGGACTATAAGTAGTCATTGGAAAGATAAAAATATTTTCTACGTCATAGTATTTTTTTTATAAATTTTAGACATTAAATAATTTAAATTATTTATGACATCATAATGATGCAGCGATGACCTCATTATTTGACGATTTAAAGAAAATGGAAAGATAATGTAAACTCTAAGACCTAGACATGTCCAAAACCTATTTGGTGGGTATATTTAGAAACCTTATCACCTTATCCTCTAATTATATCAATGTGGGACCTTTAAAATCCGAAACCTATTTGAAAATAAAGTAACATTTCTTTACTTTCCAAGAGTGCCCCTCTTCTCCTCTTATAAAAGGCCCCCACCTCTACCTCCTTACCCAAACTCCCAAAGCCTTTTTCTCGGCCAAAACCTGCCCATTTTGGCTCTCCACATCCCTCTATTACTCCTTGAAGCCTCACTTTGGGCAGAAGTCTTCCCAAGGAAGCCTTTGAGCTCAAATCTAAGAGAGTTACCCAATTTTAAGGTAATGTCTTCTTTTGAGTCCTTTTGTTTGATTTTGCTTCTACAACCCCCTTAACTCTTTTTATTCTCTTCTTTTGTAAAAACTCCAGTATCCTCAATATACTAGGATGTTGGTATAAGAAGGATTCGAGCTACACTTACACACACCTACATCTAATTGTTAAAGGACATACTGTTTCCGTGGATGGTGAATTTATGCCTCCCGAAACGATGATTGTTCAACATTCTTTTAACACCTTCAAAGGTGGCCATTAAGATTTCAATATATTTATGTATGATATATAATATGTTTATGTTTTCCTTAATCTTCTGTATTTTTCATTTTGGGCATAACTTTATGGTTTCCATTATGGGTAAACGCGATATCTTCATTTAAGGAAGTGCAGACTACCGCACCCTCAAAGTGATTTGATTCGTTAAATACCATATGTGGGACATATAAAGGATGGAACTATGATATTATATATGATATTATACTGGAATTATAATATACCTTTATATAATTATGATTTCATTCTATAAAATACGAAATAGAAATGAAAGTAGCATTCATGCGTACGTACGGCTTACCGTCTCCATGAACGGTGCATTTCATTTCTTACCTCTAAATGATTATGTAATATTATAAATGCATGTATATACTGGATATATATTATATATACATAATGATTATAATTCTGGATATAATGGATACATGAACAACTTGTAACTATAAAGGGTTTATTTTTGACTCAAGTACCAATGATCGTTAAAACGACCGTTATTAACTTAAATAATTACATAGTGTTCATGACATGATAATAAGTGATATAAAAGGAATAATGAACTTGAAAAAGGTTCTAAAAAAAGTAGAAATTAACTCAAGTTTATCATTCAAGATATTAAAGAACGACCGAGTCTAGTCAGACCTGAGGTATGGGACTTCGTCTCAATCTCCTTTCATTGAGGCATATTTTATTTTATACACAACCTTCTTTTATACGGTGTATAAACCCCTTTGACTTTTAAGTTTATCCAAAAGGAATCTTTTTTATACGAAGCGTTTTACTAAATGACAAAAGGGAATGTTTTTGTCGTACGTATGCGGCGACAATGACTTCTCCGCCACCGTGACCATTATTTGAGTTTCGGCTTCCTCTACAAGCCATACCTTTTTTTTGAAAGAAAAATAAATACCATGTTTTACTTTTCTTTTATTTTGGTATTGAAAATGGTTTTCATAATGTTTTTATATCAATGTGTTGTATTGATATCTTGTGATTGAAAGGTGTAAATGTTATGTTTCCTTTATGCATGTTTTATATGATACAATTATGTTGAGGTTCTTGGGCATTATTATGAAGAAGGGTGGTTCCGTGATAAACTAAGGGCGGGTGAGCCCGATATAGCTCTCCAATGCATTGGGTAACGCGAAGGAGTGAAACGTTAAGGTTTATCCGAAGAGATTTAGGGAATATACTGTGGTGGGTATTCCAAACGTAACCAAGAGGGTTACTCCCTACGTAAGAATGTTATGAATGCCTCAAGTTACCTTTATGTCTTATGATTTCTATGATTTATTCATGATTTGATGAGGTATGTTAAAGTGATTATGTTTTATGGGTAAATTATGATTTCATTCTTATGTATATATGAACTCATGTTTCTTTTCCATATTTTTTTATATAACCCATACTGAGCTTTTTATACTCATCCCAAGTCTTTTTTGAAATGTTTTTCACAGGTCAAGGGAAAGGTACATGATATGATGATAGTGTCAAGGAAGTGTCAAGAAAGAATACATGTTTATTTTAAATATGTTTCCATTGATGGGAAAGAAGAATACTATCTTTATGTAACCACTTTGTTTATATGTGGAATGTAATGCAAGTTTTATGATCTAATTCTCTAAAATTCTAAACCCAAAAAGATCCTCAATGTGTATTCTTGTAATAACTCAAGATTAAGTAAGGTTTAAGGCTGGGGCCTTATAGTTGGTATCAGAGGTCGGTTTAGATAACATTAGGAGTTAGAATTCTATTAAATTATTATCCAAAAATATTATTTTTTGAAATGATATAGCATTTGAAGATTACCATGTTTCTTCATATAAGACATGTTTGTTCAGAATGGTTTTCCGCAGAGGAAATAGGGAAGTAGTGCTAGGAAGCCATACAGAAAGAAATAACCTTCCGAATCCACATCCTGAGATGGTCAGAATTGGAACTGAACCGTTTGTTGCAGTAATGGCGCAGTTGACTCAAGCCATAAATGGTGGTGGTATCCATGCACGAGATCAGCCAGATCAACCGCAGAGGAACATGTCATTGGAGGATCATTTCATGAGGCAACATCCCCCATCATTCAGAGGATCATCTGACCCTGTGTTAGCTAAAGGGTGGATTAAAGCACTGGGGAATATTTTCGATGTCATGGGGTGTTCAGAAAATCAAATGGTTAGTCTTGTTATTTACCGTTTGGAGGGTGAGGCAGATCAATGGTGGTCTATGGTTAAAAATATCAGGGACGCTGATGAGATTTATGCTCTTTACTGGGATGAATTCAAAGGTATGTTTCTTGAGAAGTATTTTCCTAAGGCTGTTAGACTTAGGATGGAAAAGCAATTCTTGGAATTGAGGCAATAGGAAGACTCAATGGCTGCCTATGAAGAAAGGTTCACTCGATTGTCAAGGTATGCTCCAAATTTTATCCGGGACCTTGATAGTAAAATCAATCATTTTTACTCAAGATTAAAGCCAAAATATCGAAGGTCATTAGCTTCTCGTGAGTTTAAAATTTATGAAAAGCTTGTTCGATGTGCAAAGAAGGTGGAAATGGAGTTTTCCGATGATCAAGTGTTCTATAACAACCAACAGAAAAAGAGACCGAGGTGGCAGGAGAAAGGTAAGAATTCTTCAAAAAAGCCTGATGGTAAGAAATCTAAGTTTCCAATTTGTGATAAATGTGGAAAAAGGCATGTTGGGGAATGTCTTCTGAATTCTGGAAAGTGCTACTGATGTGGTAAGATGGGACATAAGGCTCGTGATTGCACTGAAAAAGATCAGGGTGATGGTAAGAACAAATTTGATTTACAGTTAGTGAAATGATATAAGTGCAATGAGATTTTTCACTATGCAAATGAGTGTCCGACAAAGAGCTTGGGTGATGGGAAGCAGTTAGACTACAAGCAGAAAGGGGTGGTGAAATCCTTTGGAACTACTTCAGCAGATGTCGGTCCATCAAATGAAGTTTTATCAGGTACTTTGTTTGTTTTTTCAGATTATGCCAGTGTGTTGTTTGATTCGGGGTCTACACATTCTTTCATCTCTGAAACCTTTTCTAACAAAATGGGAATACCATCTCAAGAAATGACTCCAGAACTTTTGGTAAAAACACTTGGGGGAAATGTTGAGGCAAAACGAATTTATAAGAATCTTCCTATCCTTATCTTTGGAAAGAACCTACTTGCAAACCTTATTGTTCTACCTCTAGTAGAGTTTGATGTTATCTTGGGTATGGATTGGCTCTCTATTTACCATGCTAAGATTGACTGTTGAGCTAAAGAAGTTTATTTTCAAAAAGACTTTTATTTTGTGTACAAGAATGAACCCTTACTGTTGATAACTTATCAAGAGTCCAAGAAACTTATAAAAGATGGAAATGAATGTTACCTTGCACACATCGTTGAAAATAAAGGAACTGTTCAGATTAATGATGTGCCAGTGTTAAATGAGTATCCTGATGTTTTTCCTGATGAGTTTATTGGAATAATACCAGATCGGGAAGTTGAGTTTACTGTTGACTTTGTTCCTGATGCTAAGCCGATTTCAAAATCCCCTTATCGAATGGCTCCAATTGAACTTTTAGAGTTGAAGGAGAAATTGCAAGATTTATTAGAGAAAGGTTTCATTCAACCTAGAACATCACCATGGGGTGCTCCTATTTTATTTGTTAAAAAGAAAGATGGTTCAATGAGACTTTGCATTGATTATAGAGCCTTGAATAACATCACTGTTAAGAACAAATATTTTTTGCCTCATATCGATGATTTGTTTGATCAGCTCTAGGGAGCTCAGTATTTTTCAAATATTGACTTGAGATCGGGGTACCATCAGCTGAAGGTAAAGGAAGAAGATGTTCCGAAGATCGCGTTCCGTACAAGATATGGCCATTATGAATTTGTAGTAATGCCTTTTGGTCTAACCAATGCACCTGCTATATTCATGGACTTAATGAATAGAATTTTCCATGAGTTCTTGGATAAGTTTGTGGTGGTTTTCATTGATGATATTTTGGTGTTTTCTAAAAGTAAATAGGAGCATGAAAGACATTTAAGGGTTATCTTGAAAACCTTAAAAGAAAAGAAACTGTATGGAAAATTCAGAAAGTGTGAGTTTTGGTTGCAACAAATTTCTTTCCTTGGTCATATTGTTTCTAAAGATGGTATAACTATTGATCCTGCAAAAACAAAGGTTGTTGAAGAATGGCGAAGACCCAAAAATGTAACTGAGATTCGTAGCTTCCTTGGTTTGGCAGGCTATTACCGAAGGTTTGTTAGAAATTTTTCACGGTTATCTAGTCCAATGACTAAGCTAACATGGAAGGGTGTTAAGTTTATCTGGACAAAAGAATGTGATGATTGTTTTCAGAAATTGAAAAGAAGATTGGTGAATTCTCCAGTTTTGGTACTACCTTCTAGGAATGGTGAGTTTTTTATATACAGTAATTCTTCATTGAAAGGACTTGGTTGCATCCTAATGCAGAATGATCAGGTAATTGCTTATGCTTCACGACAGATGAAAATTCATGAGGTAAATTAACCTACACATGATTTGGAATTAGCTGCTGTTGTTTTCGCTTTAAAAATTTGGAGGCGTCATTTGTATGGAGTAAAGTGTGAAATATATACTGATCACAAAAGTTTAAAGTATATATTCACTCAGAAAGAGTTAAACATGAGACAGAGGAGATGGATAGAATTAATCAAGGATTATGATTGTACAATTCATTTCCATCCGGGAAAAGCAAATAAAGTAGCTGATGTTTTGAGTTGAAAAAGTAATGCTTCATTAGCAATATTGTTCTTGGAACGTGATCCTTTGGTTAAGGATTTGATGAACTTTGGCATAGAAGTTGTTGGTGCAGGAAGTTCTTATGTTTTGTTTCAGGTATCAGTGAGATCATCTCTATCAGATAGAATCAAGAAAGCACAGAAGCAAGATAGTGAGTTGTAGAAAAAGGTAGAGCTAGTTCAGAAAGGTAAGTTTCCTGAATTCAACATTGATAATGATTGCGTTTTGAGATTTGGGAAGAGATTGTGTGTGCCTTGTGATTCACAGTGGAAGAGAGAGTTGTTATGTGAAGCTCATAGTTCTCTATTTTCAGTTCATCCTGGCAGTATTAAGATGTACATAGATCTGCGGGAGTATTACTGGTGGGATGGAATGAAAAGAGATATTGCTGATTTTACTGTGAAGTGTTTGACATGTCAGTAGGTTAAAGCAGAGTGGCAGTTACCTAATGGGATGCTTCAGCCTTTACCAGTGCCAGAGTGGAAATGGGAGAATATATCCATGGAATTTGTTGTGGGATTACTGAAGACATCTCGAGGTAATAGTGCAATCTGGGTTATTGTTTATCGCTTGACAAAATCTGCCCATTTCCTTCATATATGAGATATTTTTTCCCCAGATCAACTTTCTCGATTGTACCTTAAAGAGATAGTCAGATTGCATGGAGTTCCTCTATCCATTGTATCTGATCGTGATCCTAGGTTCAATTCTAACTTTTGGAAAGGCCTTCAGAAGTCGTTGGGTACTGAATTAAATTTTAGTACAGCTTTTCATCCTCAATCAGATGGGCAGTCAGAATGAAAAATTCAGACCTTGGAGGATATTCTATGCTCTTGCTCTATGGATTATCAGCGAAGTTGGGACCACCATCTTTCTTTGGTTGAATTTTCATATAATAACAGTTTTCATTCCAGTATACAGATGGCACCATTTCATGCATTATATGGGAAGCGGTGTCGAACTCCAGCTTTCTGGGATGGAGTGGGTGAAAGGAAGTTGATGGGACCAGAATTAGTAGAAGAGATGGCAGAAAAAGTTCAGCTGATACAGAAACACATGAGAACAGCTCAGAGCATGCAGAAGAGTTATGCGGACAATAGGAGGAAGGATCTATCTTTTGAGGTAGGTGATCATGTTTTTCTCAAGGTTTCTCCTTGGAAAAGTTTGATGAGATTTGGTAAGAAAGGGAAGATGAGTCCAAGGTTCATTGGACCATATGAAATTCTGGAGAGAGATGGATCAGGTGCATATCGAGTGGCTTTACCTCCGAGTTTATCTCAGGTACACAATGTTTTTCACGTTTCGATGTTGAGAAAGTATATTCCAGATCCATCTCATGTTTTGAGTCCAGAGGTAGTTCAGCTGGTAGAGAACCCATCTTATGAGGAACAATCGGTCCAGATTCTTGACCATAGGGAGTAAGTGTTATGGAATAAGGTGATTAATCAGGTAAAGGTTTTGTGGAAAAACCACATGATGGAAGAGGCAACATGGGAATCTGAAAATGCAATGAGGGATAAGTACCCCCATTTATTCGATAAGTAAATAAATTGTGGGGATGAAATTTTCTAAAGGGGGGAAGGATGTAACATCCCAAGTAATTAATGAATAATAGATATTTTTATTTGTGTATATTAATGATTTAGATAGTGTTTTAGAGGCTTAAAATGAAAATAAATCCAATCTTAAGCAAGGAATACACTAATATTCTTAAACGATTGTTTTACTGCCTTTTGATGGAAAACCATTTTTAAATCAAACTTTTGACAATTTTATAATCTCTATTTGTCAAAATAAAAATATTATTTATGATTGGGACATTGAAATTTACATTGGATAAATTTTTGGTATTTTTCTGACAATGTTCATTTTTTTATGAATAGTGAAAAATACTGCATTTTACATCAAAACTGCTTTTTCATTTAATTTAATTATATGGTTATATTATCTTTTTAATTGGTCTTAAAGTGTAATCTGAATATATTTTTACCATTTAATAAAATTGTGGTCATTAGGATTAATTTCACTTTGGAATTGGTCATAATGTAATGCCAAACTTTTCATAGATATTGTTTCAAAAAAACCCGCTATTTGTTTTGACAACGGGAATTATTTTTAAATCAATTATTTCAATTTATGTGTTTGGAATTTGGTAAAATGGATAAAATAATTGGAATCATAAGGTCCAAATTATGTAATCAAGACTCTTTTGTTTTTGGACATTATGAATAGTAACGACGGTAATTATCTTTAATTATCTTGATTAATGAGTAATCGGGTAGTTAAGGATAATAAAATAATATCATAATAATAAAAAATGACCACAACATGTGTCCTAAGGCTACTGGTTGTCTCATGGACGACCATGGGATGCCTTGTGCCAAACATGGGGGACCCATGAAATCACTTTTGTGAGAAAGTGACTTTTTATATTTTTATTTTTAAAGAATGTTAAATGTAACAAAGAATGTATCACCTAAGTAAAATATTTTTAATTTTGTCTACATAAATGATATTTTGGACTATAAGTAGTCATTGGAAAGATAAAAATATTTTCTACGTCATATTATTTTTTTAATAAATTTTAGACATTAAATAATTTAAATTATTTATGACATCATAATGATGCAGCGATGACCTCATTATTTGACGATTTAAATAAAATGGAAAGATAATGTAAACTCTAAGACCTAGACATGTCCAAAACCTATTGGTTGGGTATATTTAGAAACCTTATCACCTTATCCTCAACTTATATCAATGTGGGACCTTTAAAATCTGAAAACCATTTGAAAATAAAGTAACATTTTATTACTTTCCAAGAGTGCCCCTCCTCTCCTCTTATAAAAGTACCCCACCTCTACCTCCTTACCCACACTCCCAAAGCCTTTGGCTCGGTCAACCCCTGCCCATTTTGGCTCTCCACATCCCTCTCTTACTCCTTGAAGCCTCACTTTGGGCAGAAGTCTTCCCAAGGAAGCCTTTGAGCTCAAATCTAAGAGAGTTACCCGATTTTAAGGTAATGTCTTCTTTTGAGTCCTTTTGTTTGATTTTGCTTCTCCAACCCCCTTAACTCTTTTTCTTATTTTCTTTTGTAACAACTCTAGTATCCTCAATATACTAGGATGTTAATATAAGAAGGATTCGATCTACACTTACACACACCTACATCTAATGGTTAAAGGACATACTGTTTCCGTGGATGGTGAATTTATGCCTCCCGAAACGATGATTGTTCAAAATTCTTTTAACACCTTCAAAGGTGGACACTAATATGTCACTATATTTATATATGATATATAATATGTTTATGTTTTCCTTAAGATTTTGTATTTTTCATTTTGGTCATACCTTTATGGTTTCCATTATGGGTAAACGCGATATCTTCATTTAAGGAAGTGCGGACTACCGCCCCCACAAAGTGATTTGATTCGTTAAATATCACATGTGGCACATATAAAGGATGGAACTATGATATTATATATGATATTATACTGTAATTATAATATACCTTTATATCATTATGATTCCATTCTATAAAATACGAAATAGAAATGAAAGTATCGTTCATACGTACGTACGACTTACCGTCTCCATGAACGGTGCATTTCATTTCTTACCTCTAAATGATTATGTAATATTATAAATGCATGTATATACTGGATATATATTATATATACATAATGATTATAATTCTGGATATAATGGATACATGAACAACCTGTAATTATAAAGGGTTTATTTTTCACTCAAGTACTAGTGATCGTTAAAACGACCGTTATTAACTTAAATAATTACATAGTGTTCATGACATGGAAATAAGTGATATAAAAGGAATAATGAACTTGAAAAAGGTTCTTAAACAAGTATAAATTAACTCAAGTTT
The DNA here is from genome assembly GCA_963277665.1 of Viscum album. Classification (NCBI taxonomy): domain Eukaryota; kingdom Viridiplantae; phylum Streptophyta; class Magnoliopsida; order Santalales; family Viscaceae; genus Viscum; species Viscum album. Next base: position 878,159,041 of record OY728145.1, on the reverse strand, counting down.
ATTATTCAGGAGATTAAAGAACGACCGAGTCAAGTCGGACCTGAGGTATGGGACTTCGTCTCAATCTCCTTTCATTGAGGCATATTTTATTTTATACACAACCTTCTTTTATACGGTGTATAAACCCCTTTGACTTTTACGTTTATCCAAAAGGAATATTTTTTATACGAAGCGTTTTACTAAATGAAAAAAGGTAATGTTTTTGTCGTACGTATGCGGCGACAATGACTTCTCCTCCGCCGTGACCATTATTTGAGTTTCGGATTCCTCTACAAGCTATACCTTTTTTTTAAAGAAAAATAAATACCATGTTTTACTTTTCTTTTATTTTGATATTGAAAATGGTTTTCATAATGTTTTTATATAAATGTGTTTTATTGATATCTTGTGATTGAAAGGTGGAAATGTTATGTTTCCTTTATGCATGTTTTATGTGATACGATTATGTTGAGGTTCTTGGGAATTATTATGAAGAAGTGTGGTTCCGTGATAAAATAAGGGCAGGTGAGCCCGATATAGCTCTCCAATGCATTAGGTAATGCAAAGGAGTGAAACGTTAAGGTTTCTCCGAAGAGATTTTGGGAATATACTGTGGTGGTTATTCCAAACGTAACCAAGAGGGTTACTCCCTATGTAAGAATGTTATGAATGCCTCAAGTTACCTTTATGTCTTATGATTTCTATGATTTATTCATGATTTGATGAGGTATGTTAAAGTGATTATGTTTTATGGGTAAATTAAGATTTCATTCTTATGTATATATGAACTGATGTTTCCTTTCCATATTTTTATATATAACCCATACTGAGCTTTTTATGCCGATCCCAAGTCTTTTTTGAAATGTTTTTCACAGGTCAAGGGAAAGGTACATGATATTATGATAGTGTCAAGGAAGTGTGAAGAAAGAATCCATGTTTATATTAAATATGTTTCCATTGATGGGAAATAAGAATACTATCTTTATGTAACCACTTTGTTTATATGTGGAATGTAATGCAAGTTTTATGATCTAATTCTCTAAAACTCTAAACCTGAAAAGATCCCCAATGTGTATTCTTGTAATAACTCAAGATTAAGTAAGGTTTAAGGCTGCGGCCTTATACAATGTATGTGCTTGAATGAGTTCTTGTATGACATAAAGAGTGAATGCATTAAATAATAAGTGTAAAAATATATTTCTAAAAATGTTTATATAAGGTAAAATATATTGATAAAATAGTTTAAAATATATTCAAGCCTCCATGCATATACATTCACTGAGTATCAAATACTTAACATTGTGTGTATAAATAAAAACATTTTAGACATTGCGAAGTGGTTGTTCAAGTGAACATTGTATGTTCGGGTGTGCAAGTAATAAATACATACATGGACAATAAATGTCATTGATATAAGGCAATATGAATGAAAATTAATTAATGAATATATAATTTGACAAGGTCATAGATAGTTTTCTATACATTCATGAAGTTTTAAGAAGTGAACATGAAATATATATTGTATAATTAGTGTACAGTTTTCTAAGAATGAAGTTGGGAGTGTATTACATTTATCATTTACAAATAATGTATTCATCAGTGTTTTTAGTGTTCAGTGAGGCTAGATCATTAGCAGAATAAATAATTCTTGCCTGAGTAGTGTTTTACTATGGAAACTAATCATATTTAGTGATCATAATTATTTGAGCAAGTATAACATCTGGGAAAAGTTATTGAAATTGTACAAATACCAGTTTGATCAATCATGATCATAGAGGTGGATGTTCAATTGATCATCCTATATGTGGATAAGATATTTGAAGAAGAAGTAGGAGCTTATGACTGGGGGGGTCTAACCTGTCAAATGGTTGGGGTGTCTAACCAACTCATGAAGAAGAGTTGTATTGTTGGGGTATATAACCAAAATCAACTGGAGGATCGATTATTGGGGTGTGTAAGCATTTTCTGAATGAACAATTTTAATTAAAAAAATATTATATTGGATAATCCATGTTTCAGGGTCTAATCAACATAAAAAGGATGTAGGTCTATGTATCTAACATTGTAAAAAATATCGTGCGATGTGTTTAATTTACTTTCATCATTGAATTCATAATCCAATCATCTTAATAGGTGAAAAAGGCTTGAATTAAAAGGTAAAAAGGAATTTAGTAAAATTGGTCACACCTAATTCACCCCATCTCATTGTGAATGCACAATCATTGGACACATTAATTTTTTATGAGTATATGCCACCTCTGATTAGAACTACTATACTTGTCCAATTCTTTATCAGAATCAAATGAAGTAAAGATTCGATTTCGAAGAAAATATATAAGAGCATAATATGGAAAATCTTCTTTCTAATATTAATGTAAGAAATGTTGAAGTTTTAGTTAATTATCAACAAAAAAGGAATAAAATAGTGGAAGATTATCTGAAGAAGAATTCGAAGATAAATGATGATCAATTGAAAAGTAAAGGTACTCTAAGTGTTCATTGTTTACTAAAATCAGTTAATTATAATTATCATGCAGAAATTTCAATCTATTATGATTATATAATCAATTTTGAGATTAGAATTTATGAAGAAATTTCCTAAGGAAGTAGTCATATGTATGACCAATGTTTTCAAGTAACTTCATGATGAAAAATTACAGCTATAACAAGAGGCCAATGCTATGAAAGAAGTATTGACTAAAATTTTTTTCATATGAAATACTATCACAAAACTTATGGAAGAAATTGAAGAAAAAATCTCTTTCCAAAAAAATATATGCTGGAGATATTTCAGAATTTGAAAGTAATGTTTATGAGAATGTTTTTTTAAATTTTTTTTACAGAATTTATCTATGAACTCAAAAAGCAATATAATAAATCTATGAATGTCCAAGATGCTATGTTGAATGATAGAGTTGAAAAAATAAAGGATCGTGAAATTTTTTTACTAAAAGAAAATCAGATAAATGAAGATGAGATTCAGAAAATGAAGATTCAGTGGAAATAAAGCATGAAATATATTGAATATGAGAATATTTCTCTCAACTTAATTTATATTGAACTAGAAGTGAAATTGATAAATATGGAAGTGACACAAGCTGATTAGTCCCATTTTTATGAGAAAATAATTATTTCCAAGGATTCATCTGATAAGATTCCTATTTAGGAAAAGGCTCAATATTTTGGAAGGAAGAGATTGACATTATCTAAAGATGAATCTTCTAATGGAATGTTGAAGAAGGTAACCCTTTTTTCTGGATAAATATATGTGTACTAATGTTCTTTTATTGAATAGTGTAAATTTAACCTTAAAATCTGAACAAACATGGGTGGAGAAAAATAATTAAGAATCTGTAACGCCCCGACTCCAGCTGCCCAGAGTCGGTGCATTACTTCGTAACATTGGCATGATCACAAGAAAGATCAAATCTCGAAAGACCGATTGGTTTAGTAACCTTGGAAACACTAGATATATTCATAAGTTTTACATTACATCATAAAATGAAAAACTACTACAACAACATAATGTCTCCATAATCCACACTACTATCCCCTCATAATATCCCTGCAGGTCATTCATAATTTACTTCTTCACATCCTGGGGAAAAATAAAACATAGAAAAGGGGTGAGCTCAAATGCCCAGTAAGGATAACAATATAGCGGAAACTTTCATAAATAAGAATAAACATTGAAGGCAATGCATTACTAAAACAAAAGCCTTTTAAAATTGAACTTCAACATGGTATGGCAAAAGTAAAATGAAATAATGCCATTTACTTATTCACATGGATATTCTACTAATCGAATAATCACATGCAAAAATCAATAACCACTTTCATAATGTTGGAATGCATAATGCCAGACTATCATAACCACATAGCCAAGGCCTCGTGACAAGACTACAAATAAGATTTTGTCAAGGCCTTGTGCCAAGACACTAGTTTGTCTCATGAGACCTACCGATGCATCGAGGAGCTATAGCGGGCTCCACCCGTCACTTATTAAGTCCAATGCATTCCCATATGAAAAGGTTTAAACATAACATAAACATTCGTATTAAAACTAGCATACGAAATGTCAATACTTTCACAATAAACTATGAATGGTATAAAAATAGCACATCCACAGTCAAACATATCACAAAACCTTCAATACAATATAGAAGTTTTGTATCATAATAAATCAACTTCAAATAATCTTAAAATCCATCAAAGGATGTTGACATAGATGAAATCAAAATTCTTTTTAAAGAAATATCTCCTTTTATTTTGAAATCATTTAAGATCCATATAAAATAAAACATTTTCTTTGAAAATATTCTTATAAGCTTGTAAGGAAAGCTTTGAAGATTTTATAACGGTGTAAAATAACCGCACCCGCCGTATAAGTTAAAAAAAAACATTCTTACCTCAATTCTGTCGAAAAGGTTAAAAAGGACCTTCTTTTGAAAACGACGGAAAGATTCCTTTATAAACCTCTTATAAAAAGTCAAAAAAAGGTATAAATGACTTTAACCCATATTCTTGTAAATAGTAAAAATGTTTTGAAATACATTTTTAAGAAACATGGATGTGGATGATAAAGAGATCCCAGTAGATTATTACATATAAACAACCTCGGATAATGAAGAGATTGTGAAATAACCCTTACCTTGTACTTTTCCTTGGTTGGGGTAGGTTAACCTCCTGTATAATGGTGAAATATTTGTTATTAAATTATACAAGAATCATATATATTAATATGATATCATATATGATCTTTTAACATTGATTTGTTAATAATATCTTAGAATTATCGTCGTTTCGGGAGTTAACTTACTCATTTTCTTTTATATGTTTTGTTACATAAGCCATGGTTGTTGTATCTTATTCATATCCAGAATGATATACAGTCCTTAAACATCATTTTTAAATCATAAAATGATAATTATACTTGAATGGATACGATGGAGAATGAATCTCATCGCGTACGTGGAGACGGTAGTCCGTACGTACGCACGAGCGACAATATCATTCTTTTGATATTAAAATAATATATAAATGAATGGTATATCATATATACAGAATCATTAACATGTTATATTTATTATTTACATGAGTTACACATCATTATTATACCCATCCAAATAATATTATATTGAATAACAATTACACCACGACGTGGAGACGGTAAGCCGTACGTACGCACGTATGGTGACATGTTATTCAAAGGGTGGATAGAATACTGAATATGGTTGTACCATACTTATAATAACATCACAGTATATGTGAGATACTGGAGTTATTATTTTAGAATGGTAAGAACAAAGGAAGAAGAAGTGGAAGAAGAAATGAACTTAGAAAAGGGTGGTGAAATCATTACCTCTTCTGCGGGTTCTTCCTTTTGATTTGATCAAAAGGGCTCCTTAGGTTGGCTTTCTGATCAAACTAAGGCCTCTAGGTTGTATTGAGGGATGTTGGGAGATTATTTGGGCAGAGTTTTGCCGAACCAAAAGGCTTTGAAGGTGTGAAGAAATGAGAAGGAGGAGTGCCCTTTTATAAGAGGGGTGAGGGGCACCTTTGGAAAAGCTAGAAATATTAATTTATAATAAATTTATATTCGGTTTTTAAAGGCTCCAAAGTTGACTATTCAAAGGATGAGGTGGGGATAGGTCGAAAACAACTCATCCAATAGAATTTAGACAGGTTTGGGTACTTATATTAACCTTATCTTTAAGTATTAACTCTAAGTTAATTAGTTTCACTTTTACAATGTCTCTTTGTATTTTTATATATTATGGTTAATAAACTTACTATATACATCCAAGCGACCCCCAAGTGGTCCATTAATGAGGAACCTATCATAATATAAGTCTCTTGGCCGAACCTTAGATTTTTAGGAATTTAATATCAATTAATAATATAATATTTGTTTTAAGAACTCTTTTATGTCAATTTGACACTATTCAATAGTTGATTTTTTTGAAACTCCTAACAGATTGATTACTTCGAACAAAGTCAATTAAATCAATACTAATATATCATATTATCATATAAAATTATTTTAATTCATTAAAAGTTTCATATTATAATTATTTGGGTATTTATAATATCAATTATGTTAATTTTTCACTATTATAGTAATTACTGCATCATCATTGTGTCATAAATAAAATAAATTATTTAATGTATAAAAATTATAAATAAAATATCATTATGTAGGAAATCTTTTTATCTTTCTAATGAATATTTATAATCGAAAATCCAACATGTATAACCCTATGTAAAAATTGTTGTTCTAAAAGATATATGCTTGTGTCATTTTTGTATTCATTTTGACTAAATTAAAATAAAGTGTCATTATCACTTACAAGTGGATCCATGGGGTCCCAAAATTGACACAAAGATGCCCATGGTCGACCATCTATCAACCAATAGGGTTAAGACACGTTTTTAGGGTAATTTTGTATTATTATAATATTATTTTTAACCCTTATTTACAGGATTTACCCTTTAACCATGGTAAATAAAATATTTACCGCAGTAATTATTCAAAATGTCTAAAAATAAAAGTTACCTATTTACACAATTTGAACATCCTGATTCCAAATATGGAATCCATTTTTCTAAATTCAAAACACAGAAGTGGCAGAAATTAATTTAAAATTAATTCCCGCTGTCAAAACAAAAAGCGTGTTTTTAAGAGATAATAACTATCAAAAGATTGACACTTGTTTATGTTCGGTTTAATTGTAAAATTATGTCTAATGACCAACATTATATTAAATTGTAAAAATATATTCTAAATATACTTTAAAACCATTCAAATTCATAATTTATCACTATTAATTATTTTGATTAAAAAAGTTGTTTTTAATTAAAATTTAGTAATTTTCACTATTCATCAAAATATGAAAGTTATCCGAAAAGTACCAAAATTTCACCTTAGGCTAAATTCGATATTCCGAATACAAAAATGAAGTCCATTTTGAAATATAAAATATATATATTTTCAAAAAGTAGGTATTACTATTTATAACGGCTAGTTTGATTGGTTATGGTGTGTTAGAACTCGGTGTTGCGTACAACACACACTATCACATTATTCAAAGGGAAACGTACCGTGGAAGCTTGGGGTGTTTCATTTTAAAATTTTGATGTCCCCATTTAGTCAAAAAGTTTAAAATATTGTATTTAAAAAGGTTTCACTATTAGAAGTTGATAAAAGTGAAATACTGAAAATGAATCTGTTCTTGCATTATGACTAAGAAACTCATAATAGGGATTCTAAAATTATAAGGATTATATAAACATTAAAATTTATCTAATACTATTCATAACCTCTTTTGAATGGCTTGTTTGGTAAGTCATGGTGTGCTTGAACTTGGTGTTGCATGTAGTGAAAGTTATTGAATTATTTTGAAGAACTAACACACTATGAAATCTTGGGGTGTTACATTCTCCCCTCCTTCAATAAATTGCGTCCTCGCAATTTGAAATTGTTCTTCGAAAATAAAAGGTGGAAAATAGATAATATATTTGTGGGAAACCCCACATCGGAAATTGGGTTACTAAAATTTAGTCTTAATATGAGGAAAAGAGAAATTAAAGGGTCACCACCAAATTATGATCTCGATTAGGAGAACATTGGTGGCATTTAGAGACATATAATTGGAGGAAAAACGTAAATATTTATAGGTAGTGATTGAGGTCATCAATCACAAACAAGTATAAAATTGAGGTCCTTAAATTCATCAATCTATGATGATTTGAAATACCATCAGTTCAACAAAACATAGGGTATTAGGATAACACATTTTTGATGTTTCAAAATATCCTAGTTGAAATCCCACATCGAAAAATGAATTAATGAGGCCTCTATTTAAAATAAATAGTCGAAAGTATGAAGATTACTGAATATAACACATACTAGGGTTCCATTTAGGAAAATATGGATATGGAAGAAAAATCTAACCATCAATTATCTGATGGAGAGTGGTAGAGAACATGGCTATGAAAAGGCCAACAATCCCAAAGCCATAAATTAGTGATGATTTAAGGTACCATCTAGGACAACATTTTTGTTCTAAGTTCCTTTTATTAATGTTGAGGAATTTATTTATGATATTGGCTAAGATCATAAGGAGATATACTTACTTTATAATTAGAGTTTTATCCATTAATAAATTTCTACCGCATACTCATCTTTCACTCTAAAAGATAATAGAATGTAAAAAAATTCTATTTACACTATTCGTATAGGGTTCCAAAATAAACGAATTTATAATTCATCTAAAAGATCTTTTAATAAAAACTACATTATTTAATCCAGGACATCTCATGGGCTAGTGGTAGGTGATACACCCTTGTCGCCCTTCGGTTGCGGGTTCAAGTCTCGCGGCCTTGCCGGACGCGACGGGTTGCCGCCCGACCTCCGGGTTGTCCTTTTATGGCAATCCAAAATAATCCAAACTAGAACTATCCAAAATACTTCTGTCCAAACTCATAGTCCAACATTTATAAGGAAGGTAAGCATAATTTAGATTCTTTTTACCCCGTAATAGCATATGAATACCTTCATCATGTATTCTTTTAATACACTGAAACATCCTGAATTACCATATTCCTTATTGATTACATTCATGCTCCCTTATTCCATATAAAATGCTGGATATACTTCATTAATCCAAAAATGTTTTAAACCCCAACAATGATGGAATATACAAATCATTAATCAGTTCCAAGGTAGTCAAGAATATCCAATATAATTTATCCAAAACAATCATGTATTATTCCAAAATCACTACCTCGGTATCAGAACTATATTATGGTTTATCATTCTCTCAACAATATATTTTCCAAAAATTTATCCTGCTATTGAGTCACTTTTCTTTGTTCCACAAAATCTCAAGTCCTTAATGAAATAGTACTGCAGTACAATCCTTACATACTCCAAGTAAATTGTTGATACACACTCAATTGACATAATCAACATAAGAAATCTAATCATTCCTCTTCATCTGTGGTAGTATCATAACTTGATTATTATCCAATAACATCATTTGCGGCATAGTTTGATGACTGGGACATAGGTTCGCGTAGTGTCCAAACTCCTTGCAAATGAAGCATTGTACATTTGAAACCATTTTCTTACCCTTGCAGTCACGTACTTTGTGCCCTTTTTCTCCACACTTATAACAAACTCCCATTCCTTTCAGGCAAGTTCCAGGGTGTTTCTTTCCACAGTTACCACATATGGGAAAATTCTTCTTTTCCCTCTTCCCTTTATCCATCTTTCTCTCTTCCATCCTTTTCTTCTCTTGCTTCCCTTCAAATCCATAGGACTCAGTAAAATCTTTACTTATCTTATCAACACATGATATTATTTCTTCATATAATGATAATACATGGGAGACTATTTCTCTTATAAATTCTGGATTAAGACCATGAAAGATATGATCCTTCTTTCTCTTTGGATCATGTGCATTGCTGGAGTTCTCATTCCTTCTACTGGGCGCCATTTCTAAACAATGGAATACACTAGATCAGTTTATGAATCAAAATACATAATCCCATACTTATAAAACAATTAACATAAATTGAACTATTTATGGATATAATTCATAATCATAAAAATGTTTTCTTTGAGGAAGTATATACTCATAATCCCTTCAAAATGATTTGTAAATAAAATGAGAGTTATCCTAAGCATATCCCCCGGGAGTGTCGTAACCAAGAGTGCAGCAAGGCCCGTTGTCGTGCACCAGTTCCCGTTCGAGTCTAGCTCAAAGCGGTGTTTTCGGGTTTTACCCCTAGGTACATCTGTGCCAGAGCCGCCTCTACCTGCTCGTATCCAGACAGGGATGTATTGCTCGGAAAACTCACAAAATCTCTACAATACCAAAATTCTAGGAAGTTCTTCTATACTAATCCTCAAAGTTCATCTTAGGTCTACGTGCTCTAATCAGAGTTTATCTAAATCTAGCTTCCAAGGTTTGTACTAAAATTCCTCTGATACCAACTGTAACGCCCCGACCCCAGCTTCCCAGAGTCGGTGCATTACTTCGTAACATTGGCATGATCACAAGAAAGATCAAATCTCGAAAGACCGATTGGTTTAGTAGCCTTGGAAACACTAGATATATTCATAAGTTTTACATTACATCATAAAATGAAAAACTACTACAACAACATAATGTCTCCATAATCCACACTACTATCCCCTCATAATATCCCTGCAGGTCATTCATAATTTACTTCTTCACATCCTGGGGAAAAATAAAACATAGAAAAGGGGTGAGCTCAAATGCCCAGTAAGGATAACAATATAGCGGAAACTTTCATAAATAAGAATAAACATTGAAGGCAATGCATTACTAAAACAAAAGCCTTTTAAAATTGAACTTCAACATGGTATGGCAAAAGTAAAATGAAATAATGCCATTTACTTATTCACATGGATATTCTACTAATCGAATAATCACATGCAAAAATCAATAACCACTTTCATAATGTTGGAATGCATAATGCCAGACTATCATAACCACATAGCCAAGGCCTCGTGCCAAGACTACAAATAAGATTTTGTCAAGGCCTTGTGCCAAGACACTAGTTTGTCTCATGAGACCTACCGATGCATCGAGGAGCTATAGCGGGCTCCACCCGTCACTTATTAAGTCCAATGCATTCCCATATGAAAAGGTTTAAACATAACATAAACATTCGTATTAAAACTAGCATACGAAATGTCAATACTTTCACAATAAACTATGAATGGTATAAAAATAGCACATCCACAGTCAAACATATCACAAAACCTTCAATACAATATAGAAGTTTTGTATCATAATAAATCAACTTCAAATAATCTTAAAATCCATCAAAGGATGTTGACATAGATGAAATCAAAATTCTTTTTAAAGAAATATCTCCTTTTATTTTGAAATCATTTAAGATCCATATAAAATAAAACATTTTCTTTGAAAATATTCTTATAAGCTTGTAAGGAAAGCTTTGAAGATTTTATAACGGCGTAAAATAACCGCACCCGCCGTATAAGTTAAAAAAAAACATTCTTACCTCAATTCTGTCGAAAAGGTTAAAAAGGACCTTGTTTTGAAAACGACGGAAAGATTCCTTTATAAACCTCTTATAAAAAGTCAAAAAAAGGTATAAATGACTTTAACCCATATTCTTGTAAATAGTAAAAATGTTTTGAAATACATTTTTAAGAAACATGGATGTGGATGATAAAGAGATCCCAGTAGATTATTACATATAAACAACCTCGGATAATGAAGAGATTGTGAAATAACCCTTACCTTGTACTTTTCCTTGGTTGGGGTAGGTTAACCTCCTGTATAATGGTGAAATAGTTGTTATTAAATTATACAAGAATCATATATATTAATATGATATCATATATGATCTTTTAACATTGATTTGTTAATAATATCTTAGAATTATCGTCGTTTCGGGAGTTAACTTACTCATTTTCTTTTATATTTTTTGTTACATAAGCCATGGTTGTTGTATCTTATTCATATCCAGAATGATATACAGTCCTTAAACATCATTTTTAAATCATAAAATGATAATTATACTTGAATGGATACGATGGAGAATGAATCTCATCGCGTTCGTGGAGACGGTAGTCCGTACGTAGGCACGAGCGACAAGATCATTCTTTTGATATTAAAATAATATATAAATGAATGGTATATCATATATACAGAATCATTAACATGTTATATTTATTATTTACATGAGTTACACATCATTATTATACCCATCCAAATAATATTATATTGAATAACAATTACACCACGACGTGGAGACGGTAAGCCGTACGTACGCACGTATGGTGACATGTTATTCAAAGGGTGGATAGAATACTGAATATGGTTGTACCATACTTATAATAACATCACAGTATATGTGAGATACTGGAGTTATTATTTTAGAATGGTAAGAACAAAGGAAGAAGAAGTGGAAGAAGAAATGAACTTAGAAAAGGGTGGTGAAATCATTACCTCTTCTTCGGGTTCTTCCTTTTGATTTGATCAAAAGGGCTCCTTAGGTTGGCTTTCTGATCAAACTAAGGCCTCTAGGTTGTAGTGAGGGATGTTGGGAGATTATTTGGGCAGAGTTTGGCCGAACCAAAAGGCTTTGAAGGTGTGAAGAAATGAGAAGGAGGAGTGCCCTTTTATAAGAGGGGTGAGGGGCACCTTTGGAAAAGCTAGAAATATTAATTTATAATAAATTTATATTCGGTTTCTAAAGGCTCCAAAGTTGACTATTCAAAGGATGAGGTGGGGATAGGTCGAAAACAACTCATACAATAGAATTTAGACAGGTTTGGGTACTTATATTAACCTTATCTTTAAGTATTAACTCTAAGTTAATTAGTTTCACTTTTACAATGTCTCTTTGTATTTTTATATATTATGGTTAATAAACTTACTATATACATCCAAGCGACCCCCAAGTGGTCCATTAATGAGGAACCTATCATAATATAAGTCTCTTGGCCGAACCTTAGATTTTTAGGAATTTAATATCAATTAATAATATAATATTTGTTTTAAGAACTCTTTTATGTCAATTTTGACACTATTCAATAGTTGATTTTTTTGAAACTCCTAACAGATTGATTACTTCGAACAAAGTCAATTAAATCGATACTAATATATCATATTATCATATAAAATTAGTTTAATTCATTAAAAGTTTCATATTATAATTATTTGGGTATTTATAATATCAATTATGTTAATTTTTCACTATTATAGTAATTACTGCATCATCATTGTGTCATAAATAAAATAAATTATTTAATGTCTAAAATTATAAATAAAATATCATTATGTAGGCAATCTTTTTATCTTTCTAATGAATATTTATAATCGAAAATCCAACATGTATAACCCTATGTAAAAATTGTTGTTCTAAAAGATATATGCTTGTGTCATTTTTGTATTCATTTTGACTAAATTAAAATAAAGTGTCATTATCACTTACAAGTGGATCCATGGGGTCCCAAAATTGACACAAAGATGCCCATGGTCGACCATCTATCAACCAATAGGGTTAAGACACGTTTTTAGGGTAATTTGGTATTATTATAATATTATTTTTAACCCTTATTTACAGGATTTACCCTTTAACAATGGTAAATAAAATATTTACCGCAGTAATTATTCAAAATGTCTAAAAATAAAAGTTACCTATTTACACAATTTGAACATCCTGATTCCAAATATGGAATCCATTTTTCTAAATTCAAAACACAGAAGTGGCAGAAATTAATTTAAAATTAATTCCCGCTGTCAAAACAAAAAGCGTGTTTTTAAGAGATAATAACTATCAAAAGATTGACACTTGTTTATGTTCGGTTTAATTGTAAAATTATGTCTAATGACCAACATTATATTAAATTGTAAAAATATATTCTAAATATACTTTAAAACCATTCAAATTCATAATTTATCACTATTAATTATTTTGATTAAAAAAGTTGTTTTTAATTAAAATTTAGTAATTTTCACTATTCATCAAAATATGAAAGTTATCCGAAAAGTACCAAAATTTCACCTTAGGCTAAATTTGATATTCCGAATACAAAAATGAAGTCCATTTTGAAATATAAAATATATATATTTTCAAAAAGTAGGTATTACTATTTATAACGGCTAGTTTGATTGGTTATGGTGTGTTAGAACTCGGTGTTGCGTACAACACACGCTATCACATTATTCAAAGGGAAACGTACCGTGGAAGCTTGGGGTGTTTCATTTTAAATTTTTGATGTCCCCATTTAGTCAAAAAGTTTAAAATATTGTATTTAAAAAGGTTTCACTATTAGAAGTTGATAAAAGTGAAATACTGAAAATGAATCTGTTCTTGCATTATGACTAAGAAACTCATAATAGGGATTCTAAAATTATAAGGATTATATAAACATTAAAATTTATCTAATACTATTCATAACCTCTTTTGAATGGCTTGTTTGGTAAGTCATGGTGTGCTTGAACTTGGTGTTGCATGTAGTGAAAGTTATTGAATTATTTTGAAGAACTAACACACTATGAAATCTTGGGGTGTTACAGAATCCAAAACATCTTCAAGGATGGATGTGAAGAATTGTATAAATTAATGTTCCCCAAAGAAGTAACAGAAGAAGAAATGTGATACCTATATGTAGAAAAATGTCAAAGATTGTTATAATTTTTTACAAAAGAATAAGTTAAGATTTATTGGCTACTATTTGTGTTGTTTGAATTTTGGACCTTAGGTAATTAATTTTTAGAATAATATGCCATTGTATGAAAATTATAGAATTCCTACATTTAAGGGGAGTAAATAGGAATAGAAATTGATTATTTCACAAGAGAAACATATCTCAAAAATATAGAATCAATTTATCAAGAATGAATATGATTACTTTGAACATTTTTTTGATTATTTCAATAGAAGTTGTCATCTTTATAACGATTGTTGGTATATACAAATCATGCACAAATAATGTTTTGATGTGGATAGAAGACTACAAAAAGTAGTTAAGTAGTGAAGATGACAAGTCAATATTGGGATGTAAACAAAAGAAGGAATTTTTTAAACTTCAACTCCTAATAAGTTTGTAAATAATGATTTGAAGAGTGTCACACCAAATAAAATATCATTCTATTGTGGTAGGAATTTTCACATCATGGACTATTTTAAATTGTCCAGGAATATCAATACTAATAGGAGAAAGATGGATTTAATGAAAGGATCAATACAAAAGAGAAACAACATGTTTAATTTGGTGAAATACTTATCTGAGTAATATTCTAAAAAGTTTTATACAAGATAATTTTTTTAGGAATAACGGTAAAGTATTAATGTCTTATAGTGTTTGGAAAAATAAGTATACACCGAAAGTAAAGATTGAGCATATTCCAAAAGATTTCTTGATCATATGGATAGAACAGTTAGAAGAGGAAATTTATTTGGAAAAAGTAGTTAAAATATAATTTATTTTTTTATCAAGTGATCCTTTTTCATCTAAGAATGTTATTGGGTGGAGAAAAAAAGTATTATCTCCGTTTCTATAAATAAGGAGAATTAAAGAGACACCTTATTCCCATATATATTGTGTTAATTTTTTATATAGGGAATAGAAGGTGAAGTATATATTTGTAGGTAGACCTGAATTTATAAAATCTGTGAACATATTACAGCTAAAATTTATTCATCATGGAAGACTATTGGCATCATGTTGTCTCATTATAACATTTAAAATAATTTTATAATATGAATTGAATTTATTCCTGATGAAATTCAATCATTATGAAGAAGTATTGTGCACATATCTTGAGGGGTAGAACAGAAGATCAGCCATCAGATATTTCTATATCAATTGGGATCATATGAATATCATAAGTTCTAGAAAGGTATGAATATGATAATTAAAAAAATTTATGAAATTGAAGCATTTAATCATTGAGGTATGTTGATTACCTTCTCAAATTTTCATGATAAAAATCAATTCTAAAAGGGAGATATTTTTTTATGAAAAAAGGGAAAAGTAATTTGAAAGGGGAAATAAATTAATTATATTGAATGTTTTAAGTTTTTTGGTGAGATGTATGTAGGAAATTATTTTGATTTTTGGGAGAAATTTATTAAATTTTCAGTGATTGATATCACATGGTAAAAGTTTATCGACAACATTGATATTGAATTTGACCACACTTTTTTTGCTACATATATAATTTCTCATGTAGAATTAGTGTTTATTAATTTTATCTATTTTCCATGATAGTGGAGACTTCATCCTTTCCTAGAGTAAAATAGTTTGTAAATATCATAAGGGAAGAGGACGTTCTTAAAATTTGAATTTTGGAGGTATGAATCCCTTTCCATAATTTTATCTTTTTCTTTATTTCCAATAATGTGGAGAAGATATCATTGAAATTAAAAATAAAATAGTTATTGACAACAAATATAAAGGGGGATATTGAAGAATCCAAGTACTTTTTTGTTGTTGTAATTATTATAAACTACTTAAGAAGATGAAAAGTCAATTATTTATAAATGTAACATTTGGAGATATTGTTTTTATTCTATATAACATGTATTGTCGATAGTTTTAACTGAATCATTTAAAAAAAATGATTTTAAGAAGAGTTAGAGCCATGAAAAATATTATTTTAGTATGGTTTGAATTTATTAATAAATTATAATAAATAATAAGATCTATGAAAATTGATGTCTATTTATCATGAGGATTTTATGTTGTCTTAGTATGATTTTATATTGGCTCAGTAAGAAGATCCTTGAAAAATTATGTTTATTTTTCATGAGGATTTAATATTGGCTTGGTGATTTTTTGTTGTCTTGGTATAATGTTTCTTTTGGGAAAAGTGTTTTTTGGGGGTTAATTAAAAAATTATCGTCAGCCTAATAAGATGACCATACACACTCAACCAAGAGATTATGCAGAACACTAGGTCAACCAGTCTCAAGGGAGGCTATAAATGATATCCCATAGGTGTCATGTAGGAATGTGTGTAAGCCTTAGGCATGAACAGTTGAGACTATTAATAGTATGGACCAATATACCACAAGGAGGTGGGTGTAGGAGTGCATCCATAGAACTGACATGAGGCATTACTAGGGTAGGGAGAGAAGAATTCAGAGCGGTGAATGAAGTGGATTGACTAATATACCATGCCCCATCCGTATTTATGTTTCAATGTGGGATCAGGTTACTCTAGTTGTGGATAAACCTCATCTATCTAATCTATTGGTCTGAAGATCCTACCCATCTTATCATCCCATCTGATATTAACGATTATCTCATCTATTTGATCAATCATATCAGTTTTTTGAACCACTCTCCATGTTTTCTTCTCTAGGAAGCCATCAAGAGATCTAGTTTACCTTAAGCTTCACTACAATGTCGACCAAATATCTATCTAATGCCTCTCATCATTGTTTCATCATTATGATAATCTAAGAATGGTCAAAATACATTGCATACTTTTTTTCATCATTAATAGAATATCAGACATTCGAAATATAGTATGAAGAAAATGAGAAATTATCCTATGATGGTGTTCTATTATGAAGCAGGCAGTTTGTCCGTGATTCTTAATGGTTTTGATAGGATCTTGTTTTCCAATAAATACCAAGTCCTACACTTAATTTATTTTATTAATTTTTAGATAATCTCTCATTTCTGATGAAATGAAGCACCATAAATCTCTCAAGCTCATAACAGTTTCCATGTTGCATTTATTTTCACAAAGAAGAGTATATCCTGAAAGTGTTTGAAATGTGATTTGCACAATCAAAAAGATTTGTGATGAAACTGGTTTCTATGAAGCACTCGAGATAGCACATCTTTTGTCTCCTAGATTTCATGAATAAAATTGAGGATACATGCTGATCACATAAGATACAGTGCATACATACATGAAGATTTTATACTACACTGTTTCACAAAGGAACCTTGAAATCATATCTGATTTTTATGATTTGTGTAAGAATCCTCATATATATTACACAAATTAGGTGATGACATGCATGTTGTACATGCATAGGGTTTGTGAAAGAAATGAGAAAGTGCCCAGTGTATGTTATTGAAAGATTACATACATGATATATGTAGAGAATTCATTAGAAAATAATTGTTGACAACATATGTGTAAAAAGGATTAAAGAAGGTCTCATATATTGAGAAAATTTTATAAAATATATGAAATCTTTTATTCATAAACATTAATTGAGTATCAAATAGTGAACAATGTGTGTATGAAGAAAATCATTTGAGACAGTTTGAAGTGCCTAAGAATGTAAGCATTGTATGTTATGATGTCCATGAAATAAATACATACATACACATGCAATTCCATTGCCATAAGGAAATATACATTCACATGAATTAATTCAAGCATAAGTTGACAAGACCGTGTAGTGTGTTATGTACATGCATGAAATTTGAAGAAGTGAAAATGTAATCTATATTGAAAATTTAGTGTGTAGTGTTATAAGACTAAAGTTGGGACTGTATTATACTTAGTGTATCAAAAGAATTTTTATATCCATGTATTTAGTGTTTGGTGTGCCTGAGTATTTAGTAAAAGAAAAATTATTGCTGGAACAGTTTTGTACTAAGGTAGATGATTATATTTAGTGATCATAATTATTTGAACAAGTACAACATCAGTGAAAAGTTACATGAAATTATACATGGTCTAGTTTGATCAAGAAAGATCATGGAAAAGGATATTCAATTTATCATCCTATCTATGGATTAGATATTATAAAAACAAGGAGTAGCTTGTAACTGGAGGGTCTAACCAATTATTGAAGAGTCTCTAAAGACTGGTGGGTTTAATTAGTCAAATAGTTAGGGTGTCTAACCCACTGAGGCATAAGAGTTAGATTACTAGGGGTGTAACCAGAATCCACAAGAGGATCAATTCCTGGGGAGTATAATTAGTTTATTCCTGAACCATTGTAATTGATAAAAATATTATAGTGTATATTCCATGTTAGGGGTCTAACCAACATGGAAAGGATATATGTATATGTACCAAACATTTTACAAATACCATGTGTTGTGATTCATTTACTTTCAGAATTTCATGCACAATCCACTCATCTTAACAGGTGATAGAGTTTTGAATTAAAATGTGAATGAAATTAAGAAAAATAGGTCACACCTGATTCACCCCCCCTCTCAGTGTGACAGTATGATCCTTTGGACACTTCATTTTGGTATCTTGGTTACCATTAAAGAAAATATACAAAAACATTAAATCCATAAGGGATTAAGGTGGTAGATGTAGTGGTTCCTTCAAATACTGCTACTAAACTTCCTAACTAGATATCTTGTCTCTTTTACTTTCCACATTTTCAATTATTTATCACTTTTAATTGTTATTTTATTTACGTGTTTAATCCATAAATTAACACTTAATAGGTTGTTTCTCTAAAACCCTAGTTGATTTATTCCTCTACATTTATTATTATATTTATTTAATTATTTTATCTTTAAAACATTTATCTTATTTTTATAATCAAAAGGTTTTAATTTAATTATTATTTAATACATATTTTACTAAAATTGGATTTTTCCATTAATATTTCAAAGGGAAATTAATACCCCTTTTTCCATTTTACTTATATTAATCCAACATTTGGTATCAAAGGATTTTTTGAATATTTTTTTCAAATTATATCAATGTTTTTATTTTCAAAACCATTAAAATATTTTAAAATTAAATATCACTTTTTTAAATTGGATTTTTCAAATAATCATGGTGGTCCCAAAAAAAATCTTTGGGTCGTACACTAGGTTTTTATGGAAGTAATTATTGTTATTATAAATCTCACATGAATAATTTTCTTAAATATTTTATGTATCTTATTAATAATAGTTCTTTACATGGATATACTCTTATAAGTGAAAAAGATGGTAAATGGACCCCAAATGATATTGTTTCTTATGAATTAGATGGTAAAGCTATGAATATATTTCATTTTGGTTTAGATCAAAATAAATTTTATAATATTTATTCATGAAAACAAGATCATGATGTTTGGAAACATTTTTAAGTAACTTATGAAGGAACTAAAAAAAATAAAAGACACCCATTTAAATATGTTTTGAGCAAAATTTAAAAGATTATCCATGAATCCTAATGAGTCAATCACTACTATTTTTACTAGATTTATTAAAAAATTTAATGGTTAAAAATATCTTGGTGACTCTCTTTCTATAGAATCGTTGGTCACAAAAATCCTCTGTGTTTTTCCAAGTCATTGGGAACTAAATGTTACTGTGATCCAAGAAGTTAAATATATTAAAAATGTGGAGGTTAAGGAACTCATCAGTTCTCTCATGAAATTTAAGATAACTATGATGAGACATGACAAAAATGAGGCTAATGAGGTTAAGGAAAATAATGGAAAATTGATATCAAGGAAAGTAATAATGATTCTTTAGAACGAGACATAAAAAACTAAATTTAATTGAATTATTGATGTGAAGATTGAGAATATTAAATAGTTTAAATAGAAGGAATAAATCCTTTTAACAGGATAAAAAAGTTATCTAATTGATTTTTCAAAAGAAATATGCTTCAATTTTAAAAAATAATGACTACTTAAAGTCGGGTTATCCCATGAATACAAATTATAAATATAAGAAAGTTATGAAGGCTCTAAAAGTATCAATATAGAGTGAAAGAGAATATTAAATTTCATCTTATAATACAAGAATCTTAACTCTTAAATGCCTCATGTCTCAACTTGAGGTATGTGAAGAGGTTAGTTTCCATTCTCTATCTAATTCATGATCCTACTATCATTCATTCTATTCTTTATTCACCTCTCCTTCTTATAAAGAAATTGGAATTTTGGTCAAGAACTTATCTCAAAATATGAAAATATTTCAACGAAATATTAATGTATTCTTAATGAGTAAATATTTTTTTCTCATGATAAAAATCACATTTTAAATAAAAATGATGATTTAATTTTGAAATTAAGGAATCAATATGAAGTGAATATTTCAAAAATGAAATCAAGGATCTAAAAATACCTCTTTAAAAATTTATCTATTGTGAACAATATATTAATATGATTCTGGGTTATCAATGCTTTAAAGAAATAATCAGTGTTTTTAATTTATAAAATATAATGAAACCCCTTCAAAAACTACTTATTTTATTAAAGTAATTTCTAAAAAAATTTGTGATTATTACAAGAAATTTGATAATCTAGAATACGAATACAATTGAAAAAATGGAAAATATGGTAGACCAAAAATCATTCATCTTTATTTTTAATTTTCTAAAATAATTTCTCATTATAATCAACTTTAGGTTTTAAAATCCTTATTAGGAAAAATTTGTGGATATAAATTTGTTA
Source organism: Viscum album (assembly GCA_963277665.1). Classification (NCBI taxonomy): domain Eukaryota; kingdom Viridiplantae; phylum Streptophyta; class Magnoliopsida; order Santalales; family Viscaceae; genus Viscum; species Viscum album. The sequence continues at coordinate 878,138,158 of OY728145.1, read as the reverse complement.
CCATGAACAAATCATCATTTTCTATCTTTTAAAGATCCTCAAGTGTACCAACAGGATTTTTTTATGATTTCTTATTGGTACTTGCCTCTAGACCACATTAATCTATCCTATATTCACATCTAAATAAATTTGGTTTTCTCCTCTGGAAGTGATTGATCAAATCTTTCCCATCTTGATATTAATATTTGTACTACAACTGAGGGGGTTCCTACCTGTTTTATTCATAGAGAAGCTTTGGACATCAACCTTCATCTTCATGGGAATAATGTTCTTAGTTATTTTTATGTTAAGTTATGTATTGAATATTTTTTCAAAATATATACTCTCATTTTTCTTTGACTAAATATTAACCTTCTATTATCAAAACACTTTTAATTAAAAAGTGAGAAACCACAAGGTTAAAACAAATCATGCATAAAGGAAACCACATAATTATTGAAGAAAAACTTGAGCCTGTAGGAACTATTTTCCCTAAATTGTTTCTAATATACATTGGTTACGTGAAGGTATGGATCATCCTTTATATGTTCTTGAATGTGATACACCAACTTATCCCACGTTTGGATGTATTAATTTCTATCTATCTTCCCTTCATTAAATCTTATTATCAGTATTAAGTCTTTCTCAAAAATCTATACACTCTTCTCACTATTATTATTCACCAAAATTTGTATTTCCATCATACTATCAAATTATTCTTGTGTGGAATCAATAAAAAATAACTCCACTGCTATTTTAATCCTTCAAATGAATAAGAATCTATATATAAATAGAACACTCCATGTTTTCCTCCAACTGTTGTCCATGCAATTCACCCTTGATGGGGGTGGCCACCAGTCTTGTAGTCTTAATCCTATTAGATGTGACCATAATGGAGGAGAAAAAACCATTGATCCCTCATACTTCTGATTATAATCCTCCAATGGGCCTCCTTCTTCTCCTTAAACACCATCCAACCTATCATGATTCTCGCTTATAGTAAGATCATCCACCATCAAGTCGACCTGTATCAGATTGGGGACTCCCAAAACCCCACTAGCAAGGTCTTTTTCTTTAGAAACTGGAACCTTTAGGTACTTACACATTATAAATATAAAAAATGTCCACTTTAATTATCCTTATATTAGATACTGATCTTGTATCCCTAGCTTTGGGGAAGAAAGAATAATATTTTCATCCTTTATATTTCTTCCCTTTGGTTTGGATGCAACTCCCTAAGTCGCTGCCTCTCCTCCTCCCATTATTCCTTTTTGGACTATAGATTCCTCTTCTGAGTTTATTGAGTTTCACAACATGAAATTGGATTTTAAAATTATCCCTCTATCACTTAATTTCTAAGATCACAATACATTGGGGCATACAAACAAATGAGAAACACATATATACAATTGGAAAATAGAATTACAGTGAAAGTAAATAGTAGAGAAGATAGTGAATCAGAGATATGTCTCACATGTCAGGAATTGAAGGCTACCATCAGTCTCCAGGAATGAGAAATATAGAGTGGCGAGATTATCCTTTTATTCAAATACATCAAAAAATAAATGGTGACATCCTAAACTAAGAGGCATCCAAATATCCACATGGCATGCTCTTAGGTGCTTATAAATAACTTTAAATTGAGTCCTAGTGAAATAATACAACCTCCTATATAAAACAAACTCCCCTTTTATTTTTCTTTCTATGAAGTTACCATAATCCCAATATTATATGTTCTATACATGTAAGGATCAAATGACATGATTACAAAGTGAGAATGCTCGAATATTATATTCATTCCCATGATCACCATTTTATGTGCATGTAGAAAATTTTCCTTATTCAAGCCGGTAGAGAAAAAGACTTGAAATTGAACTTGAGGTGAGTATATATGTTTTGGGAAATCTGATTTGATATTCAGTTGCTTGTTTTGAATTCAATTTCTCAATATCTTAATTTTAATGCTTTCACATAATTTCAAATTATTTTCCATGGTGTTCATGTATCTTTTGGGACGTATTGGATTAATCAATTTATCTGGGCCATTGTAGGGAGCCTTTGGCCTTGTGTCTCCTCTAAAAAAATCATCAAGTAGTTTATGGGAGCCCCTCAAAAAACACTCATTCATAATGATCAACACCTTGGGGTTCCAACATCTCAAACCTAAAGATAATCAAAAAAGTGATCTAGAATGATCAACCATCAATACTCTTAAAATAACCATAAATCCATCTAAACTTGGATAAAAAATTATTTTTCCCTCACATCATATTCATTACTCTTCATGAAATACATACACGACACGGTTTATTCAAAATCTTGCATCGACTTCAACATTCTGAAATCCATGGCTATGGGTTGATCAATCTTGGGCTTGCACTCTTCAACTAGCTTGGTTTATCATCATCCAGTGAGATCTGGCTTCCTTATTAGGATATGGAAATTCTATAATGGGTGAAATATCTAATTCGGTAAACTTAGGTTACTGTTCTTATGTTGGGATCAAACATCTTTAGATGTTAAGCTCTAATAGTGGTTTTATGAACTAGGACCCCTTAATCTTTAATCTAAGCTCATCCTCATGTCTCCAAAGATGGCATCTTCAAAATCTGAACTTGAATTCCTTGTTCTCATCCAGTGCTCTTAATTTGGATTCGATATCAATCATAGATCTAATCCTATTTCTTTTATATAACCATAAAATTTAAGTTTCCATTGAACTTCCATCATAGTAGAGAAAATTACACTCTTTTTGGTCACTTGGATTAATAGGCATGTGGTCAGTTGAACACCCTAAGTGTCATAGTAAGTTGTTGTACAGTCACAAAGACCTTATAAATTAGATGGGTTTAAGAAATGACCTATTATAAGTTTCAAAATTACACATACTTAAGGTTGGAATATCCATACATGTGTTCAGTTTGAAATTGAGGGTTCACTCACTTATTTTTTTGGATGAGAGTCAATTAAGTGACCATGGGTGTGCTTTGTGATGAGTTAACTAACCAAAAATAATTCATATGGTCACTTCTATTGTTTACCATTTTTCTAGAACATCCTATAAAAAATTAATTTTAAATTCCATAGAAATAAAATATTCAAATTAAAATTCAATCATCAAGCCCTACAAAAAGAGGGCATTAAATATAGTTTTTTTTGGAACTGGTGGCGGTTTAATCCAAAAACTAATATTATAGTGGTAATTATTAAACCAATAATGTATTTTAAGATCACCAATAATGTCATGATTTTTTTAAATTTAGTGTTGGTATCGATATGTGTTGTTTTTTTAGAAATTAGAGGCAGTTTAGGTTTTATTTAGCAGCCATTTTTTTACAAATAACACGAAAATAAAATAGGTAATATGTTCTTAACCACTAATAATATATTTAGTGGTAGATATGTTTATAATTGGTTAATATTAACTTCCAATAATTATAATTTCAAATAATTTACCTAGCGGTAGTTATTAAAAGTCGCCGCAAAATATCACTATTAAAATTTATTTTTTTAAAAATATTTAATTAACAAATGTAAATAAAAAAATGATGTGTAATAAACTAAAACATAAATGTATGATAAAATCATCATAATAACATCATACATCCAAAATCATATATAGAAACATCTATAGTAAAAATATCCACACTCAACATATACCTCAGTCAACTGATAGCCTTTGTAACATCCCAGACCCATATGCCACTCAACAGTGCCTCCAGCCCAGTTGACCACACGACCTCAAACGCATCTTCGCAAACACCAGAGGCTAAAAACTTACAATGATGGTTTGAGGTGTGTCTATGGGGATAATATTCTATATTACAAGAGATAAGGACAATACAATATTAATAAAATATAAGTAACAAAATTAGTAAATCATATACACAACAAATACAAACTAGGAATAAATAAAAATATCAAAAGGAATCTCAGATACAATGAGGATGATACATTTCATGTGTCTAATAAAGAAAGAAATACTAGTAAAAAAAATACAATTCAATATATGTAGAAAATGTAGAAAATGGCCAGAATCTATCCATCTAGAATCACGAGACTCAACTCGGTTCTGTGCTCCCCTGCTCCTAAGTAGAAATCAAGAACCTATAGTAGGGTGCTTTCCCTTATCCATACATGAAATCATATAGTCTGTACGAATACCCAAAGGCAGCTAAAATAAGGTATGATACATAATTCCTTTTGGCAACCATCAATGATCCAATTACATCTAGTTAGTGAGTATATAACATTCACAGTGTTCATTCCGTAATTCAATATGCAAAGTACTTAATGTAACATCCCTTAAATTATAGGATATCATTTAAAATAGAATTAATTTATTGATTAAATTCCATTTAATATGTAAGTCTAGAGACTTAGAATAATTCCTAGTTTCCCCTATGTAAGGATATGATCAAAGGATTAAAAAATAGGTCATCCAAAAAGTGTAAGACTAAGACTGAATCCAAGCTTATGCTTTGCCTTGGCAGATGCGTCATGTGATTCATTTCATTTATTTTTCAATTATGAACCTATTCCCATCCTTGGAATTTCTAATTTGGAATTAAATAATCATTATAGGTATAATATAAACAAATGACCTATAAGCCCATCCATGGCGATCCTCACAGGAACCCAGGTACCACCCTAGGTGTGGTATAAAATCCCTGCCATTCAAGTCCTTCCTTTGCATTACACTAAGGGATCCAAAGTATCAACCATGGTTTATATGATGAATTTCCAATTGATTCTTTGATTGAAAATCCATATGGTGTCCATGTATCACTCAATATATAATAGTCAACCCTATGAGTCCGTCCTTATTAGTCCATATCAGAAGTCTAAGTGTCACTCTGACATAAGAAAGGTACAAGACAATTGAGTCCATCCATGATATTATTATATAAATCCATGTGTCACGAATGTCATATAAAAATTTAAACACTTTAAATCCATTTAATCAATTTCATATGATCAATTTCATTTAAACTTTTCTAGTTTATCACTAAAAACATTTCAATTCAATCTCACATAAAAAAGGTAACTCAAGTCATGAACAAAGATTAGAAGGATTACCATTAAATTACTCACACAACCAAACAATTATAAGGGAAAATCAAGATTCAACAAGATATTATATATCCAAGTCCAAGGGAATGGTCATCTATCCCTTCCTTTTAATAAAATCAATTCCAATTTGAATTAACATTTAATTTACCATTCAATTCATAATTCAATTCACATTTGAAATCCTAAAGAAAGGTGTTAAAGGGCATACCATAAGGCATCCAATTCCAAAAGACACCCATGGTGGTCGAATTCCTTATCAGCTCATCCAAGGGGCGGTCTTAAATAATGTTCCATAACATATAATCATTCATTAATGATCCTCATTAATTACATAGGCTATGTGTAACAATTTAATTCAAAGATTTTAATTCATTTCAAGGGTGATGGTATGAGAATTGGGTTCCTGAAAAAAAAATATAAACACTTAAAATTTAAATGAAATGCATGAGACCACCTACCGTAGGTTCATAGTCGATATATAATTCAGTATCCTCTTTTGATTCAACTCTGATTGGGAGAGGATCGAAGAACAGACAAAGAACCTATTAATAAGGAAAATTATATTGTGCCTAAATATCACAGTTGATACCAAAAAAAATTAGGAATGACACCAATGGAATAGAGAAGTCACTAATAAGAATCCAATGAGACTGATGGAACTCGATTCTGGTATCATGTAGAGACAATATATCTATTCTATGAATATTCATTAATAGGAACTATCAAAAGGGAGGGGATATCCAAAGTATGAGAGAATTAGGGTTGAAATTGATTTAATTAAGGGAAAATGGTAATTTCAAAAGAATTAAAGCGTTTCATAGTTTGGCCATGTGTTTGGACAAACCATGCACCAACCGTGCAACCTTTTCTGTAGGAAGGGGCACACCACACAATTTCCTGGCATAATTTATCTAACCATGCTCAAACTATATAGAATTACACTTTCATTATTGCAAACATTTTCACACGACCATGCACCACAAGACACACCATTTTTTTAATCGTGTGGCCTATAAGAATTCATTTTCCACACTTGCACTATTATAAATAATCATGCATTCTACCATCCATGGTTTCTTCTAACCATGGGCCAAGAAAATTTCACCCTAAGGTGGGATTCCAGACTCTATGCCAGCCTCAAACACCCAGGACACCTTCATGACCTCAAAAAGAATTCATATTAGGCCATATTTAAACATTTTAACTAAAAATTAAAGGAAGTAAAATTATTTTCACCACAAATGATAATCTGGTTCTTAACCCCCCCCCCCCTTAAAGATATTTACCCTGAATTTCCCTCTCAAGGGTGGTCAAGAATGTTTGAGAATAACTCTTGTCACTATGACTGTACATCAGCCTCCCGCTCCCTGGTCTCATCATATACTCGATCATTCTACCATATCACCCACAATAAATCAATTTACCACTCTCAGATAACCTTTATTCTATGATCCATAATACGAATATTATGTTTCTCAAAGGATGTATCTACTTGTAACTCAACCTCCTTATGATGAAAATCATGCGATGAGTATGAATGATAATGGCACAACTAAGTTTCCTAGAAAACATCATGAATGGACCAATACCTTTGAGGAAACTACAACCGAGAAGAAACCGACACGACTCTCTCTAGAATCTCAAATAGTCTAACAAATCATGGTGATAGCATACATTATCTTCTAATCCTCCTATTTCCCAGACTTAGTGTGACACACAAAAAAGTCCTGATCCCCAACCTCAAACTCAAGAGTCTATATACAATGATAAAAATATGATTTAAATTGAGGCTGCATAGTAGCCATATATTTATGAATCAATTAAACTTTCTATGTGGTCTCTTGAACAAGATGAGGTATACAAATAGATGTATCTCTTGCCTCTAAGAAACACATGGGTTATCAGCTTGACCTACCACAGAAGACTCACAAGGTTCCATCTGAATAGTTTCTTGAAATATATTGTTGTAGGTGAATTCAATCAGGGGTATATAACTCTCTCAAGAGCCCCCAAAATATAAGATTCATGCTCACACCATGTACTAAAGCAGCAATATCATATGCTCTAATTGGCCATCAGTATGAAGTTGGCATGCAGTGCTTAGAATCACCTATGTATTTAGTGCTCTTTTCAAAATATTCGAGAAATAAAATGTAAACCGAGCAACCATATATGAAATTATATTGCATGAGACCCCATGAATTCATACTATCTCATGGATATAAAACCTATCAAGATCATGTATTGAAAATGTCTCATTAATAGGTAGAAAATGCGCGACCTTTGTGAGCCTATCAATAATAGATAACATGGAATCATTACCTCGAGGTGACCTCGATAAACCTGTCATGAAATCCATTTCAATGTCAACCCACTTCCACTCAGGAAAGGGTAAATATTGTAAAATACCAGGTGGTCATTGGTTTTCTGCCTTTACCTACTGATAGGTATAACAAACCATGGCAAAACCAACTACTTCTCTTTTTATACCCAGACACTAGTATTGGCGATGTAAATCATGATACATTTTAGTGATGTTAGGGTGCACTATCCAAGGTGAAGCATGAAAGACTCACATCATATTCTCAAGAATCTCTGCTAAAACCCATACACAACCATGTACACACATAATATTATCCTCACATATAGTCTAACTATTAGGGGGTTCCTCACCTGCCACACTCTCCTATAGGATTATCGTCTCAGAATCTGATAGTTGCCTCACCCTCACTTTATCTATAAGGGTAGAGGTAATAGATAAGGATGAAAGAAAAGTCTACCCATGAATATCCTGCATCTCCATGTGTATCTTATATAACCAAGAAATGAATTTCCACTCACTACAGGCATGTTAAACTACCTATATCTGAGTCCTCTTATGAATTGCATCAACCATTGCATTGAATTTACTAGGCATGTGGGAAATAATGAATACAAAATACTGTAGGTATTCAAACCACATTTTTTTGCGTCATATACAAATCATGATGTGTAAATATATACTTGAGGATTTTTTGGTCTGTGTACACTAAAAAATTCTATCCAAGTATGAAATGTATCCAACAAAATAGTTTATTAAAAACTATAACTAATTAGAGTTCATTCATCAAGAAATTCTTCTATTGCCAACGAGCCTGTAACCAAGTGGTACAGGCTCCTGCTTGGCTTCCAAAAGACCTGGGTTCAAATCTGGGTAGGGATGAATTTCCGGGTATTGTAGCAGGGTACTGTAACGGGGCACTGTAGTAGACACTGTAGCAGCGGTGGAACTGTAGTGGAGGCAACACTGTAGCAGCGGTGTACTGTTGCAGGATACTGTAGCGGTGGCAGTACTGTAGCGGGTACTGTAGCTGTGCAGGGTACTGTAGCAGTACTATTCATAGATGGTTGTTTGGGCCAAAAAATGGCTTTGAAGCCTTTTATTCAGGCCACATGGCCTTGGGCCTTCGGGCTATCTATTGGGTCTCCCTCTACCCTCTAAAGAGGTCTTTGATTTAATAATAAATTGAGGCTTCGACCCCAACCTTTTTAAAAAATATCAAGAAATTCTTCTTGTGTGGTCTGAATTCCCAAGACCCATATGCCATTGCTATACCTCTTGCATAAGGACCGATCCTAAACTGATACCTGATGAATCAAAGTGAATGTTGTAACTCTTTTCGAGCTCTAGAAAATTCATTATTGATGCTGATGTCAATCTCCCTTTCAGCTCCTAAAACGCCATCTCATAAGAATATTTCCATAAAAACATCACACCCTTATTATTAAAGCCTATAATTAGTTCTTCTAGGGATGAGAAGTCCTGTATGAAATGCTTTTAATATAAAAAGATTCCTGAGAAACACCATACCACAATGATGTTCTCAGGTTTCTCTTGGGAAAATATGGCTCTCACCTTTTCTAGGTCAATTACTATTGTCTTTGAGATAGTTTGACCCAGGAAGTGAATATGATCCATCAAAAAGTGTCACTTTACAAGATTAACATATAAATGATACTGTCTTAGTGTATCCAATATGATCTCAAGATGTTTATCATGGTCATGATGATTATGAGAATACACCAAGATAGCATCCATGAAAACCACTAAAAATGAATCTAGATAAGGATGGTAGACTCGGTTCATCAGTTTCATAAAGAATGATGGCACATTCGTGAGACTAAACCACATAACTAAATACTCATATAGACAATACCTACTATGAAAATGTGACGACCCAAAGTTTTTCAATGGAAAATTCCCTTCTTATATTTATGTCATAAAAACACAAAATAATAAACTACTAAGTGATAAGTGACCTTTAAACATAATTTTGTCACCCCTATGTTTGGAATTTTAAAAATCCGACATACACGGTTGTGTTCAAGATAGTTTTTGGAGTCTAATGAAACAAATTTTTTTTTGTGAATAGTAACCTACCCTTATGAATAGTAATATGACCCTTATGAATAGTAAATAAGTGTAACATTACCTATGAATAATAAAATAAAATTTAGACATCATAGAAAGTGATAATTTGACCTTAGTAAATGTTTTTCGTATTTTATAAGTCATAAATAATTAATTATAATTAATTAATTAATTTAAATGAATATTTATTTTCCTGAAATATATTCTTAAATTATTGAATCAATGTCTAATAGTTTTTAGATAATTTTATAAGACCCTACGTAATTTTTGAAAGAACTGCAAAATCAGTTTTAATTTTAAAAACTGTTTTTAAGTAAATTATGATTTTAATTAAATATTAAATTAATGATATTTAGAAAATTATTTTTTAAAAATGGACATCATTTTTGGATTCTACACTTCGAAAAATGGTAGGGGTAAATTTTTTGGATAATTCTGAAATACTTCAATTTTCGGGTGAATAGTAAAAAATACAGTTTTTCGCATAATCGGTGTACAGTAAATTGCATCATTAATGATGTAATGATGACATAATAATTCTAGAACTTTAGTTTCGGCCAAAACATATTAAATTTGATAAATTGTTCCTTTAAATACAATAAATCCAATTCTCAAACCTAAAAAGAACTTTCCAAAGCCTAAAGTCAAAAGGTGATTCCTTAAAGTGTTTTTTTCTCTTTCTTTCACTTTCCTTTTAATAAATTAATGAATTCGAAATATAAAGAAGAGTTAAAGCCTAAAACAAATTATATTATATTTATATATGATTTATGATGTCAAAAAACTACTATTACCAATGTAACTTATGATATATTATTTTATTTAATATTTTATGCCAAAAACACCTCCCTCCTCATGTATAAATAAGTCCTCCCCCTCCTCTTGCCAAACCACACCTCTCAAGCTTCAAGAATTGTCTAAGATCTGCCCAAGAATCTTCACTAGCCTCTCCCCCATGTCCAAGATCTCCTGGACTCATAAAAAGACCAAGCTTAGGCCCTTAAGGAGGTTCTCAAGAGGAGGATCCAAAAGGTGATTTCTCTCCCTCTTCTCCTTTAATTTCCTTTCATGTTCAAGTTCCTTTCTTGATCTATCCCTACCTATCTTCATACAAATTGTTTTGTAACTCCAGTATTATACATATAATGTAATCTTATGATTATAATGGTATATTATATCACCCCACACCCTTTCCCCCTTCCTTTTATTTTATTAAAGAGAACGTTGTTCATGTGGTGATAATTTATCAGCTTCAAAAACAACATGCTCTCTTCTTCCATTTCTACCTTCAATCTGGTAATGAAACCATTTTTATGGTTGAACCAGAATATTTTATATGAATTATGTTCTATTTTATGTTCTGGAAATAACCTATGGCCTTATTACTAAGTTAAATGTTAAAACAAGATCGTTGTGATCCAAAAACCGCTCAAATTAACCCAAATAACCATCATTAATTTTTTATCTAATGATTCGTCCACTTGGATCTAATATAATTAACTATAAAATTATTAAAGCTACTGTAATATAATTAATAAAATTTAGTATCATTTTTGGATGTTTACCCATGATCTACCCAAACATCAATTTAAGAATACAAGTGGACCGCTCAAGAAAACCATAAAAACGAACATCCCCGAACAATGTTTTTAAACTCTATAAGTCATCCAAAAGAACATAATATGAAATAATGAAACCAGAATGAACCCAATTAATGTATAAAAGGTTATTTAATTTCTAATTAATGAATATAATGTCATTATACAGGACATTAAAGAGAAGGAGGCATTCGAGTTCAAAGTAAGGGGAAATCTCGAACCCAATTTTCTTCCTTCGGGTTCTCCCTGTTTCACTCCATTTTTTATATGGTTACTCCTCAAAGATCAGTTTTTCATCATTTAATTTAATTTTCTGGGATATACATGTTTGTCACTGGTTTTTATGTCCATCAAAATGTTTTCCAAAAGAATTATTTCAAGATCTCACCTTTTACCTCTCATTCAAGGTTGATAGTTCTTTTATCAAGTATGTTGTTCCCACTTTATTTTTGGAACCCAATGCTTATGAATATGTTATTATGAGATGAAACCCATTCCATTCCATGGGTTATTTATGTATATGTCTGATATGTGTTCTATGTGGCAAGCATGATAATGATAATGTTATGATGTGACGGGTGCGCCCGGAATTACATAGCGCAATATGAATGTTTAAATGTGACGGGTGCGCTCGGAATTATACATCGCTCCAATGCATTGTGTAAAGTGATGAATCTCATGAGTAAATGTGAAATGATATGTGAACATGATTCTAGATTTGTTTACAAGTATGTGTGGTAGTTAACCACTAAGACAAGATGTTTCATTTTTATGCATTGCCACATTTCATGTTTATTATTTATGCTCCTCTCATGTTCATGATTCTTTGCCTATGTCATGATTATGCTCACCCCATGATATATTGTTCTTATATATCCTCTTATTGGGCTTCTATCTCACCCCTTTTGATGTATATCCTCAGGTGGATACATGTACTAAGGAGAGGACAAGTGCCACTAAGAATCTAGTGAAGAAGAAGTTAAATAAATGTTTATAGTTGATGTTGTATTTGTCATGCATGGTCCTAGTTTTCCCAAGACACTAAACATATAGATCCTCCATGTGTAATACTATTGTGTTGTTTATCTTTAAAAAGATGTAATTGTAATGTAAAAAAATGTCGGGTCTCTATAGTTGGCATCAGAGGAAAGGTTTAGTTAATTTGGGAATTAGGATTAGTAAAACCTAGAGAAAACCTCTAGCATAAGAATAAGTACAAACACATACACAAGAATATTTACCTAGGGATCCCATATGTTATGTTTTTGGTAAAATTGTTTAAATGAATAAGTTATTCATGATTTTTTTACATATGTTTTGTTCTAACCTTTTATATTTTAGAAAATGGTGGGAACCAGGAGAAATCAGGCCAACAACTCTTGTGAGGGCCAATGCAACGATTCCCCGAACGACATCCCCAATGATTTTAGAGGACGAGTTCAAAACTTCATGGCGATGATTACCTAATTATCTCAGGTTATGAATAATAACAATAATAATGGGGAACGTCCTCTTTCACCAAAGAGGGAGCAACTAGCTATAAAATGTTTTATGCGACAATGACCACCGACGTTTTGTGGATCTTCCGATCCACTAGTTGCAGAACAGTGGGTCAAATCCAGTGAGAAGATATTTTCTGTTCTTCACTCTTCCTAGACAGAGAAGGTGACTCTAGCCTTTTATCGTCTAGATGGAGAAGATGATCAATGTTGGTCTTTGATTAAGAACACCAAGCCAAGGGAGGAAATTGAAGAGATGGAATGGGAAGACTTTAAGATAATGTTTCTTAATAAGTACTTCCCATGAACTCTTCGCATGAAGATGGAGAGAGAATTCATAGAGCTCATGCAAAAAGAAGGAGAATATGTCACAACCTATGAAGCAAATTTCACAAGGCTCACAAGGTATGCTTCGGATTTTGTTATCAACAATGATAGCAAAATTGATAGATTATTTAGTGGATTAAAACCACATCTTCGAAATGCTCTTGCAATTAGAGACTTTGGGAGTTATGAAGAAGTTGTTCGGTGTGATCTCAAAGTGGAGATGGAGTTTGGATAATGGTACCATGGCTATGGTGATAAGAAAAGAAAGATGGAGTTTCAAGCTGGTGGATCTATTGATAAAGATGGGAAGAAAACACAACGACCCACATGCCAAAAATGTGGGAAGTTGCACCATGGGAACTGCCTAAAAGGTATGGCGAAATGTTTTAAGTGTGGTAAGGAAGGACACCAAGCTCATGAGTGTCTAAAAGAAATGAAAAGGAAGGATAATGTAGCCGATGAAAGGAGATAACCACTGGTGGTTCAATGCTAAAACTGTAGGGAGCTAGGGCACTATTCAAACCAGTGCACTAAACCTCAAGCTCTCGAGAGTAATTAGTGCCAGCAACCACCAAAGACAAAGGAACAGGGGAACGCTTATTCCATCACTACTGCGGAGGTGGATCATGATAATGAAGTCGTACAAGGTACACTTCCTATTCACTCAAGAATGGCAAAAGACTTATTTGATTCTGGTTCTATGCATTCCTTTATATCCTGCAAGTTTTCTAGAACTATAGAATCGAAGCCCCGAAACCTTGATGTAGAGATATCTGTAAAAACACCAAGTGGTGCAATCATTACAACCCAAGTGGTTTATTCTTCTCCTGTTGACGTATGTGGGGAGATTCTTCCGTCAAATCTCATAATACTTCCCTTGGTGGAATTCGACGCTATAATGGGAATGGATTGACTCTAGTTATATAGAGCACATATCAACTATCAGGAAAAGGAAATATATTTTCATATTCCGAACCATCCCATGCTCCTCTTCAAATGCAAGGAAGATCATGATTATCCTTTGAAAAATCCTTCAATGGTGTGGGTGTTGATTCCCTATGAAGAAGCATACCTCGCCCAAATGGTTGAGTCGAAGGAAAGTGCCAACCTTGAGGAAATTCCCATCATAAGGGAATACAGCGATGTATTTCACGAAGAGTTACCTGGAATTACCCTGGATCGTGAGGTAGAGTTCTCAATTTAACTCATACCCGGAGCTACTCCTATCTCGAAGTGACCCTATAGGATGGCTCCTATCGAACTGGAGGTGTTAAAGAAGTAGCTGTAAGAGCATTTGGACAAAGGGTTCATATTCCCTAGTGCGTCACCTTGGGGTGCGCTAGTGCTCTTTGTAAAGAAGAAGGATGGAACCATGCAGCTGTGTATCGATTATTGGGAACTCAACAAGATCACCATAAAGAACAAGTATCCTCTCCCAAGTATTGACAACTTGTTCGATCAGTTAAGAGGAGATCAATACTTCTCAAAGGTGGATCTTCGTTATGGATATCATCAAGTAAAGGTGAAGAAGGAAGATATTCAGAAGACTGCCTTCCGTACAAGGTATGGGCACTATGAGTTTTTAGTGATGCCCTTCAGACTTACTAATTCCCCTGAAATCTTCATGGATTTGAGGAATAGAGTCTTTAGGCATTACCTCGAAAAATTTGTGGTAGTGTTTATTGATGATATTCTCATCTAATCTAAGAGCAAGGAGGAACATGAAGAACATCTAAGACTTGTGTTGGCGACATTGAGAAAGGAGAAGTTGTATGCCAAGTTCAGCAAGTGTGACTTTTGGATGAATCAAGTCACGTTCTTGGGACATGTGATCACAAGCGAGGGAATTTCTATGGACCCTTCAAAGACAAAGGCGATTGAGGAATGGCCCATGCCCTCTAGTGTCACAGAAATCCATAGTTTTCTTGGATTAGATGGGTACTATCGACGTTTTGTGAGAAACGTCTCACGATTGTCAAGCCCACTAACTAAGTTAACAAGGAAAGGGGTAATGTATGTATGGACAGAAGAATGTGAGGGAAGCTTCAAGGAGCTAAAGAGAAGGTTGATCACTGCACCTGTACTCACACTACCGAAAAGTGGAGAAACTTTTGTGATATACAATGATGCATCAAAGAAAGGATTGGGTTGTGTACTCATGCAAAATGATAATGTGATAGCCTACGCCTCCCGACAGTTGAAGATCCATGAGCAGAACTACCCGACGCATGATCTAGAGCTGGCAGCCGTGATTTTTCCTTGAAAATCTGGCGGCACTACCTTTATGGCGAGAAGTGTGAAATATACACTAACCATAAGAGCCTAAAGTATATATTCACACAAAAGGAGATCAACATGCGTCAAAGGAGATGGTTAGAGCTAATCAAGGATTACGATTTCTCTATTCACTATCATCCTGGGAAGGTGAACAAGGTAGCTGATTCTCTAAGTAGAAAAGAACCTGCTACTCTATCCATGTTGAGGATTGAGAAAGACCCTATCTTCTTGGATATGCAAAGGATGGATTTGGGAATCGTAAGGGAAGGGGATACATCCTACCTTGCCCAAATTATTGCACAACTATCCATCCAACAGAAGATTAAGGAAGCACAAAGGGATGATGTGGAGATACAAAAGAGGGTGAATGCAGTAAAGGAATGGAAGCTGCAAGAATCCATATCGATGATGATGGTGTGATTTGGTTTGGAATGCGGCTTTGTGTTCCTTCATCACCCGGAAAAAAGAAGGAGCTATTGGATAATACACATAGCTAAACTTTCTCTATTCATCCTGGAAGTACCAAGATGTATCGTGATCTCCGAGAACACTTCTGGTGGGATAACATGAAGAAGGAGATTGCAGAATATAAATCAAGGTGCTTGGTATGTCAGCAAGTTAAAGCTGAGTAGAAAGAGTCCAAAGGTATGGTGCAGCCATTACCTATACCCATGTGGAAATGAGAAAATGTTACTATGGACTTTGTCACGGGTCTCCCGAAAACGTCAAGAGGAAATAATGCGATATGGGTTGTGGTTGATCGAATAACCAAGACTGCCCATTTTATCGCTATTCGGGTGGACCTCTCACTAGAACAACTTGCAAGGATATATGTGAAGGATTTAGTGAGATTGCATGGTGTTCCACTCTTGATTGTCTCTGACCGTGATTCAAGGTTCACATCTAAATTCTGGAGGAGCCTTCAACATGCTTTGAGTACTGAATTAAATTTCAGTACGGCCTATCACCCCCAAACCGATGGCTAGTCAGAAAGGACTATTCAGACGCTCGAAGATATTCTAAGATCATTCTCTCTAGAATTCAAAGGTGGATGGGATCAGTACCACCAATTGGTTGAGTTCTCGTAAAACAATAGCTTCCACTCGAGTATTCAGATGGCTCCGTATGCAGCTCTTTATGGGAAGCGATGTAGAACTCCAACCTGTTGGGATGAAGTTGGAGAAAGAAAGCTACTTGGATCTGATTTTGTGCAGGAGATGACTGAGAAGGTTCAAGTCATCCAGAAACACATCAAAGCTGCTCAAAGTCAGAAAAAGAGCTATGCTGACAATCATCGAAGGGACTTGGAGTTCGACGTTGGAGATAAAGTCTTCCTTCGAATATCTCCATGGAAGAGAGTCATGAGATTTGGGAAGAAAGGGAAGCTAATCCCAAGGTACATTGGCCCCTTTGAGATCCTTGATCGTATAGGAGCCGTGGCCTATCGTCTGGCACTTCCACTGAATATGGCTCAAGTTCATGATGTGTTTCATGTATCACTACTGAGGAAGTACATTCCAGACCCCTCACATGTACTAAACTCATAGGTGGTACAGTTGGAAGATGATCTCTCCTATGAGGAGCAGCCGATAAAAATTTTGGACCGAAGTGATAAGGTTCTACGCAAAAAGACTACCCGCATTGTCAAAGTGTTGTGGAGGAACCAAAAGTTTGAGGAAGCAACTTGGGAATCGGAAGAGGCAATGAAGGAGAAGTACCCTCACCTATTTGTGTAAAGTGAAATTTCGAGGGCGAAATTTCTTAAGGGGGGAAGAATGTAACGACCCAAAGTTTTTCAATGGAAAATTCCCTTCTTATATTTATGTCATAAAAACACAAAATAATGAACTACTAAGTGATAAGTGTCCTTTAAACATAATTTTGTCACCCCTATGTTTGGAATTTTAAAAATCCGACACACACGGTTGTGTTCAAGATAGTTTTTGGAGTCTAATGAAACAAAAACAATTTTTGGTGAATAGTAACATACCCTTATGAATATTAATATTACCCTTATGAATAGTAAATAAGAGTAAAATTACCGATGAATAATAAAATAAAATTTAGACATTATAGAAAGTGATAATTTGACCTTAGTAAACGTTTTTGGTATTTTATAAGTCATAAATAATTAATTATAATTAATTAATTAATTTAAATGAATATTTATTTTCCTGAAATATATTATTAAATTATTGAATCAATGTCTAATAGTTTTTAGATAATTTTATAAGACCCTATATAATTTTTGAAAGAACTGCAAAATCAGTTTTAATTTTAAAAACTCTTTTTTAAGTAAATTATGATTTTAATTAAATATTAAATTAATAATATTTAGAAAATTATTTTTGAAAAATGGACATCGTTTTTGGATTCTACACGTCGAAAAATGGTAGGGGTAAATTTTTGGGATTATTCTGAGATACTTCAATTTTCGGGTGAATAGTAAAAAATACAGTTTTTCGCATAATCGGTGTACACTAAATAGCATCATTAATGATGTAATGATGACATAAACATTCTAGAACTTTAGTTTCGGCCAAAACATATTAAATTTCATAAATTGTTACTTTAAATACAATAAATCCAATTCTCAAACCTAAAAAAAACTTTCCAATGCCTAATGTCAAAAGGTGATTCCTTAAATTGTCTTTTTCTCTTTCTTTCACTTTCCTTTTAATAAATTAATGAATTCAAATTATAAAGAAGATTTAAAGCCTAAAACGAATTATATTATATTGATATATGATTTAGGATGTCAAAAAACTACTATTACAAGTCTAACTAATGATATATTATTTTATTTAATATTTTATGCCAAAAACACCTCCCTCCTCATGTATAAATAAGCCCTCCTCCTCCTTTTGCCAAAACACACCTCTCAAGATTCAATCATTGTCTAAGATCTACCCAATAATCTTCCCTAGCCTCTCCCCCACGTCCAAGAGCTCCTGGTCTCATCAAAAGACCAAGCTTAGGCCCTTAAGGACGTTTTCAAGAGGAGGATCCAAAAGTTGATTTCTCTCCCTCTTCTCCTTTAATTTCCTTTCAAGTTCAAGTTCTTTTCTTGATCTCTCCCAACCTATCTTCATCCAAATTGTTTTGTAACTCCATTATTATACATATAATGTAATCGTATGATTCTAATGGTATATTATATCACCCCACACCCTTTCCCCCTTCCTTTTATTTTATTAAAGAGAACGTTGTTCATGTG
The DNA here is from genome assembly GCA_963277665.1 of Viscum album. Classification (NCBI taxonomy): domain Eukaryota; kingdom Viridiplantae; phylum Streptophyta; class Magnoliopsida; order Santalales; family Viscaceae; genus Viscum; species Viscum album. The sequence goes on along the minus strand of OY728145.1, from coordinate 878,119,777 downwards.
GTGATAATTTATCACCTTCAAAAACAACATGCTCTCTTCTTCCATTTATACCTTCAATCTGGTCATGAAACCATTTTTATAGTTGAACCAGAATATTTTATATGTATTATTTTCTATTTTAAGTTCTGGAAATAACCTATTTCCTTATTACTAAGTTAAATGTTAAAACAAGATCGTTGTGATCCAAAAACCGCTCAAATTAACCCAAATAACCATCATTAATTTTTTATCTAATGATTCGTCCACTTGGATCTAATATAATACACTATAAAATTATTAAAGATACTGTAATATCATTAATAAAATGTAGTATCAGTTCTGGATGTTTACCCATGATCTACCCAAACATCAATTTAAGAATACAAGTGGACCGCTCAAGAAAACCAAAACAACGAACATCCCCGAACAATGTTTTTAAACTCTATAAGTCATCCAAAGGAACATAATATGAAATAATGAAACCATAATAAACCCTATTAATGTATAAAAGGTTCTAGAATTTCTAATTAATGAATATAATTTCATTATACAGGACATTAAAGAGAAGGAGGCATTCGAGTTCAAAGTAAGGGGAAATCTCGAACCCAATTTTCTTCCTTCGGGTTCTCCCTCTTTCACTCCATTTTTTATATGGTTACTCCTCAAAGATCATTTGTTCATCATTTACATTAATTTTCTGGGATATACATGTTTGTCAGTGGTTTTTATGTCCATCAAAATGTTTTCCAAAAGAACTCTTCTTTCAAGATCTCAACTTTTACCTCTCATTCAAGGTTGATAGTTCTTTTATCAAGTATGTTGTTCCCAATTTCTTTTGGGAACCCAAAGCTTATGAATATGTTATTATGAGATAAACCCATTACATTACATGGGTTATTTATGTACATGTTTGATATGTGTTCTATGTGGAAAGCATGATAATGATAATGTTATGATGTGACGGGTGCGCCTAGAATTTTATAGCGCAATATGAATGTTTAAATGTGACGGGCGCGCCCAGAATTATACAGCGCTCCAATGTATTGGGTAAAGTGATGAATCTCATGAGTAAATGTGAAATGATGTGTGAACATGATGCTAGCTTTGTTCACAAGTATGTGTGGTAGTTAACCACTAAGACATGATGTTTCATTTTTATGCATTGCCACATTTCAAGTTTATTATTTATGATCCTCTCATGTTCATGATTCTTTGCCTATGTCATGATTATGCTCACCCCATGATATATTGTTGTTATCTATCCTCTTGTTGGGATTCTAGCTCACCCCTTTTGATTTATATCTTCAGGTGGCTACATGTACTAAGGAGAGGACAAGTGCCACTAAGAAGCTAGTGAAGAAGAAGTTAAATAAATGTTTATAGTTGATATTGTATTTGTCATGCATGGTCCTAGTTTTCCCAAGACACAAAACCTATGGATCCTCCATCAGTAATACTATTGTGTTTTTTATCATTAAAATGATGTAATAGTAATGTAAAAAAAGGCCGGGTCGCTATAGTTTTCATCAGAGGAAAGGTTTAGTTAATTTGGGAATTTGGATTAGTAAACCCTAGAGAAAACCTCTAGTATAAGAATAAGTACAAATACATACACAAGAATATTTACCTAGGGATCCCATATGATATGTTTTTGGTAAAATTGTTTAAATTAATAAGTTATTCATGATTTTTTTACTTCTGTTTTGTTCTAACCATTTCTATTTTAGAAAATGGTGGGAACCAGGAGAAATCAGGCCAACAACTCTTGTGAGGGCCAATGCAACGATTGACCGAACGACATCCCCATTGATTTTGGAGGAGGAGTTCACAACTTCATGGCGATGCTTACCCAATTATCTCAGGTTATGAATAATAACCATAATAATGGGGAACGTCCTCTTTCACCAAAGAGGGAGCAGCTAGCTATTGAATGTTTTATGCGACAACAACCACTAACGTTTTGTGGATCTTCCGATCCACTAGTTGCAGAATAGTGGGTCAACTCCATGGAGAAGTTCTTTTCTGTTCTTCACTGTTCCTATACAGAGAAGCTGACTCTAGCCGTTTTTCGTCTAGATGGAGAAGCTGATCAATGGTGGGCTTTTATTAAGAACACCAAGCCAAGGGAGGAAATTGAAGAGATGGAATGGGAAGACTTTAAGATAATGTTTCTTAATAAGTACTTCCCACGAACTCTTCGCATGAGGATGGAGAGATAATTCATAGATCTCCAGAAAAAATAAGGAGAATCTGTCACAACCTATGAAGAAAATTTCACAAGGCTCACAAGGTATGCTTCAGGTTTTTTTATCAACAATGATAGCAAAATTGATAGATTCTTTAGTGGATTAAAACCACATCTTCGAAAGGCTCTTGCAATTATAGACTTTGGGAGTTATGAAGAAGTTGTTCGGTGTGCTCTCAAAGTGGAGATGGAGTTTGGAGAATGGTTCAATGGCTATGGTGATAAGAAAATAAAGATGGAGTTTCAAGCTGGTGGATCTAGTGATAAAGATGGGAAGAAAACACAACGACCCACATGCCAAAAATGTGGGAAGTTGCACCATGGGAACTGCCTCAAAGGTACGGCGAAATGTTTTAAGTGTGGGAAGGAAGGACACCAAGCTCAAAAGTGTCAAAAAGACATGAAAAGGAAGGATAATGTAGCCGATTAAAGGAGAGAATCACTCGTGGTTCAATGCTACAACTGTAGGGAACTAGGGCACTATTCAAACCAATGCACTAAACATCAATCTCTCTAGAGTAATCAGCACCAGCAACCACCAAAGCCAAAGAAACAAGGGAAGGCTTATTCCATCACTACTGCGGAGGTGGATCATGATAATGAAGTCGTACAAGGTACACTTCTTATTCACTCAAGAATGGAAAAATTCTTATTTGATTCTGGTTCTACGCATTCCTTTATATCTTGCAAGTTTTCTAGAACTATATAATCAAAGCCCTAAAACCTTGAAGTAGAGATATCTGTAAAAACAATAATTGGTGTAATCATTGCAACCAAAGTGTTTGATTCTTCTCCTGTTGACGTATGTGGAGAGATTCTTCCGGCAAATCTCGTAATACTTCCCTTCGTGGAATTCGACGCTATAATGGGAATGGATTGGCTCTCGTTATATAGAGCACATATCAACTTTCAGGAAAAGGAAATATATTTTCATATTCCGAACCATCCCATGCTCCTCTACAAATGCAAGGAAGATCATGATTATCCTTTGAAAAATCCTTCAATGGTGTGGGTGTTGATTCCCTATGAAGAAGCATACCTCGCCCAAATGGTTGAGTCGAAGGAAAGTGACAACCTTGAGGAAATGCCCATCGTAAGGGAATACAGAAATGTATTTCCCGAAGAGTTACCCTGAATTCCCCTGGATCGTGAGGTAGAGTTCTCAATTGAACTCATACCCAGAGCTACTCCTATCTCGAAGTGCCCCTATAGGATGGCTCCTATCGAACTGGAGGTGTTAAAGAAGCAGCTGCAAGATCATTTGGACAAAGGGTTCATACGCCCTAGTGCATCACCTTGGGGTGTGCCAGTGCTCTTTGTAAAGAAGAAGGATGGAACCATGCAGCTGTGTATCGATTATCAGGAACTCAACAAGACCACCATAAAGAACAAGTATCCTCTCCCAAGGATTGATGACTTGTTTGATCAGTTAAGAGGAGCTCAATAATTCTCAAATGTGGATCTTCATTCTGGATATCATCAAGTAAAGGTGAAGAAGGAAGATATTCAGAAGACTGCCTTCTGTACAAGGTATTGGCACTATGAGTTTTTAGTGATGCCATTCGGACTTACTAATGCCACTGCAATCTTTATGGATTTGATGAATAGAGTCTTTAGACTTTTCCTCGACAAATTTGTGGTAGTGTTTATTGATGATATTATCATATACTCCAAGAGCAAGGAGGAACATGAAGAACATCTAAGACTTGTGTTGGCAACATTGAAAAAGGAGAATTTGTACGCCAAGTTCAGCCAGTGTGAGTTTTGGATGAATCAAGTCACGTTCTTGGGACATGTGATCACAAGCAAGGGAATTTCTGTGGACCCTTCAAAGACAAAGGCGATTGAGGAATGGCCCAGGCCCTCTAGTGTCACAGAAATCCATAGTTTTCTTGGATTAGCTGGGTACTATCGATTTTTTGTGAGAAACTTCTCACGATTGTCAAACCCGCTAACTAAGTTGACAAGGAAAGGGGTAAAGTATGTATGGACGGAAGAATGTGAGGGAAGCTTCAAGGAGCTAAAGAGAAGGTTGATCACTTCACCTGTACTCACACTACTGAAAAGTGGAGAAAGTTTTGTGATATACAGTGATGCATCAATGAAAGGCTTGGGTTGTGTACTCATGCAAAATGATAATGTGATAGCCTACGCCTCACGACAGTTGAAGATCCATGAGCAGAACTACTCGACGCATGATCTGGAGCTGGAAGCCGTGATTTTTGCCTTGAAAATCTGGCGGCACTACCTTTATGGCGAGAAGTGTGACATATACACCGACCACAAGATCCTAAAGTATATATTCACACAAAAGGAGCTCAACATGCGTCAAAGGAGATGGTTAGAGCTAATCAAGGATTACGATTGCTCTATTCACTATCATCCTGGGAAGACGAACAATGTAGTTGATGCTCTAAGTAGAAAATAACCTTCTACTCTATCCATGTTGAGGATTGAGAAAGACCCTATCTTCTTGGATATGCAAAGGATGGATTTGGGAATTGTAAGGGCAGGGGATACATCCTACCTTGCCCAAATGATTGCGCAACCATCCATCCAACAAAAGATTAAAGAAGCAAAAAAGGGATGATGTGGAGATACAAAAGAGGGTGAATGCAGTAAAGTAAGGGAAGCTGTAAGAATTCCATATCAACGATGATGGTGTGATTCAGTTTGGAACGCAGCTTTGTGTGCCTTCATCACCCAAAATAAAGAAGGAGCTATTGGATAATGCACATAGCTCAACTTTTTCTATTCATCCTGGAAGTACCAAGATGTATCGTGATCTCCGAGAACACTTCTGGTGGGATAACATGAAGAAGGAGATTGCAGAATATATATCAAGGTGCTTGGTATGTCAGTAACTTAAAGATGAGAAGCAAAAGTCCAATGGTATGGTGCAGCCATTGCCTATACCCATGTGGAAATGGGAAAATGTTACTATGGACTTTGTCACGGGTCTCCCGAAAACGTCAAGAGGATATAATGCGATATGGGTTGTGGTTGATCGACTCACCAAGAGTGTGTTGGAACCATGGATGTTCTATGCAGGTATTGGAGTTTTGGTTTGTGTTTGTTGTCAATCCTCAGTGGAAGCTCCGAATGTGTGCCAACAAAGTGATCATACAGTTCACGTAGAAAACAGTATTGAAGTTGGCGTTGTTTCCCAGTGTTTGCCAAATTTTTGGGCCTCAAAATCGGGAAATGAAGACATGGATCATCTGCAAAAGGAAGTGCTCACAAAAAGGAAGTGTTGCGTGAAATATAAGAGGCTTGCGCGAAATACTTAAGTTGGGCACGAAAAACAGCGGGATGCACGAAATAGGGGATCAAGGTTTTCCACGCAAATAGTGTTTCGAATTCAGATTGGTGAAAAATGGCAAAGGCATGGGCTGCGCAGAAAATAAGGTCTGTGCGCGAAATACTTGAGCTGGGTGTGAAAAATAGCGTGGTGCGCGAAATAGCGGAGCAAAATTTTTTGCGCAAATGGTGTTTCAGATTCACACCGTTGAAAAATGGAAAAGGCATGGGTTGCGTGAAATATCTGGAGAGGTGCGCGAAAAATGATACCTACGCGAAATATTACGTGCCAGATGAGAGGATTTCTGCGCCGAAGAGGATTTTGCGCGTGGGGATATTAGACTCCTATAAATATGAGGTGACCCTCTTCTTTGGAAGGAGTTGAAGACTTAGAGAAGATCTGAGGTCTGATGCGCAAAAAAGGATCACTTAAAGAGGCTTGCGCGAAATATTCGGAGTTTCGCGAAAAGGGGATTTTTGCGCGAAATATTGTTTTCCGCGCAAAAAGTGAATTTTGCGCGCGATAAGAAGGTTTTTCGTGCAAAGGGGTTGGTGTTGCGTGCAATTGTCAGTGAAGTTTTTCTGGACGTTCTGGTTATCCAATTCAGTGGCCCTGTGTGTTCCAGTGCATCTATTTTGGACTTCGATGCAAGCAGAGTCTCGTGCTGAGAAGAGGAAAAGACTTCAATGCAAATCTATTGAAGAGACCTTCACGTCTATAAAATGAGTGAGACTTAACCAAGGGCAGTGAACCAGGGGGATTCAATGGGAGTGACCCGAGGGAAGCAGTGAGCTATCCTTGAACCATTGTAATGGCAGTGAGCCTGGGACAGAGTGACTGTGCCCGAACAATTGTAACCTGCAGATAGTGAAGCATAGTGACTTTTGGTACGACTGGAAACCTGTCAGCGTATGATCCTTGGACGTAGCCCTTAGTGGTGAACCAAGTAAAAAGTGTTGTGTCCTCTCTGTGCATTTGAATGTTTGCTTTCTAATCATAATCATCATATAGGTTCAACAAGTTCCTACCAACATGGGAACATGATCCACCACTTTAAAAGAAAACGTTGACACCCTGATTCACCCCTCCCCTCTCAGGGTGTCCCAGGGTCCTTCAAGTGGTATCAGAGGGAGGTTTCTTTTATTGAATCTGACCTTTTTCGTCATGGAAAACGCCGTCAATGTCCGGGGAGTCCCTCCATTCGATGGAAGCAATTTCCAGATCTGGAAGAACAGAATGAGATCTCATTTAAGATCTCTTGGAATGGAAGTTCTCTTTTCTACTATTCAAGGAATACAAGTCACTGATCCAACAGGATTTGCTATGACTGACACAGACAGGAAACTTATTGATGTAGATTCCAAAGCACAGAATGCACTCACTACAACCCTTTCTGATCAGATCTACCTAAAGGTGATGAATTTCACCTCAGCAAAATCCATGTGGGATAAACTTGAGAATATTTATGAAGGAGATAGCAAAGTGAAGGAGGTGAAACTACAAGTGCTGCACAATCGGTTTGATGATCTGAAGATGCATCCAGACAAGAATGTAGACTCTTTCTTCAATCGAATTACTAAAGTGGTTGGAGCAATTTGGGGTCTAGGCGAAGAAATCAAAGACATTGATATTGTAAATAAAATATTAAGAATACTTCCACCTCTGTATAATGCAAAGGTTTCAGCCCTTGAGGAAAGAAATCTTTCCAAACTCTCTCTTGATGATCTACTTAGAAGCTTGGTAGCATATGGAATGAGAGTCAAACCAGAAGATGCTACGACTCGGGTGAGAAAGGAAATGGAATTCAAGGCCATAAATAAACTGAAAATCTCAAAGGATAGTAGCGATGAAGATGATGAAGAAAAAGAAATCCTTTCTCTCATTTCAAAGAAGTTCCAGAAGGGGAAAGAAAAATTCAAAGGGAAGTTACCTCTCGCATGTTTCCATTGTGGAAAAGTTGGGCACATTGCCTCTCGGTGCTTAAGAAAGATCAATGATGAAAATAGTGAAGATGAAAACTTTGAGAAGCCTCAGAGAAGGTTCTTAAAAAAGGCAGAATTCAAATATGGTAAGAAAATGCAAAGGAAGAGTTTTTTCTGTGAAGAGGAATAAGATGATAATGAATTCTGTGATAAAGAAGAATCGGAATTCAAATCTGGGAACTATGCGTCTATGATGGCCACTGTTGAAATGTCAGAAGATACTGATGGAGAAAAAAAAACTGAGAACTTGTGTAGATCCTGAGATGCAACTTAATGATGCAGTTAGTAAGCTTAAGATTAAATGTAAGAGCTGAAATAAGTGGAAATCAATTGTAGAAGAATCAAATGAATAAGTTGATCAAATTGAAGCTGAAATTGAATGACTGGAAGAATTTGTGAAGGTACAGTCTAAAATAATTGAAAGAAATGATGATGTAGTAGATCTAAAGCTGAGAATTGTAGAGAAGGCAAAGGTCATCAATGAACTCACCTCCAGACTAGATGAAAAATCCAAGACTACTGAGGGTTTTCAAGAGGAAGTTGTTACTCTAAGGAGAAAATTGGAGACTAAATTAGTTCAAAAATAATCGAGGAAGAAAATACAGTTTGGAAGATTCTTAGATGCAGAATTACTAGCAAGAGCCAAGTGTGGTTCAGATGGGGTTGGAAAAATCTTGAGCGATCAAAGACCCGCTTGCATGGGAAAGAGTGGAATTTGCTGTGAGGTTGAGACATCAACAGCTGGAAGTGAAAAATCCAAAAGAAATATAAGATGAAAGTTGAAAATGTTGAAACGTTACCCAGAGTTCCAAAAAAGGAACCTTCAATCCAAACTAAAAGGATACCTGAAAATTATCCTCAAACATTCAGAAATGACAGACAGTCTTACTATTCTCCCAAGGAAGAAGGTATGAGGAGAAATTCAAGTGAGAAGACATTTCCTCTCATGAAGTGTCAGTTCTGTGGCTATCTGGGCCATACCATGTCTTATTGTGAAGAGGCAAGAAGCTATCTGAATGGAGAAGATATAGAAGCTCAACAAATGAGAACAATTTCATATCCTAATTCTTATAGAAGAAATAATTTTTATGGATATTGTTTCTGTTGTTCTAACTTTGGTCATAAGGCCGCTAATTTCAGGCAGAGAAGGGACATGGACACCTCATACCGAAGTTCACAACAATTCATGTCTCTTCAGCAAGACTATGTTGCTCTTTCAAATAGGTTTTCACCTCTCAAAGAAGACTCTGACTATGAAGATCCTGGGTATGCGGAAGAGATAATAGAATGTCCATCAGTTCTTTATACTCAATCTAATGTCTCATTGAAGTAAAGGAAGAAGATTGAGAAATCCAACCTTGCAGAAGTGGCCCTCAAAGCTACAAAGAACAATAGTACCTGGATTCTGGATAGCGGTTGTTCATCTCATATGAAAGGTAATGCCCGCCTACTAACGAATATCATAAAGAATGCCGATGGTACAGTAATATTTGATAATGATGGGGCTCTGAAAATCAAAGGGAGTGGAAGTACTGAATTATCTAATGGAGAACTAAAGAAGACTGAAGTCCTTTACGTAGATGGACTATATCATAATCTTCTTCGTGTGAGTCAACTCTGTGACTCACGACTTATAGTTACGTTTAATCAGAAAGGATGCACTATCAAGGGAAAGAATGGAAATTCACTTATGAAGGGATGCAGAATAGAAGGCAACTTGTATTAGGTTGATAGTGAAGAAAATGTATGTTACATGACTGTTGAAGAAGAAAACAATTTGTGGAATCGGAGACTGGGACACATCAATCAACAAGACATGGAGAAAATATCAAAATTGAGAATTTTCATGGACATTCCCAACCTGAAGCGTGAGCGTGAAAAATCTTGTGATGCTTGTATTCGTGGGAAGCAAGTCTGCAGTTGGTTCACGCCCAAATTTACCCAAGAGAAGAAGGGTAGAACGGTCCTTGTAGTGTAGCTTGGGTTGTCGATTCCACAGAGACCTAAGAAGATACCTAAGATACAAAACCTAAGGGATGGATTTTTGGCTATGAAGTGGCCAACTTGGATTGATTTTGGATGGGTTTTAATGATATCTAAAAGATTTAAGTGGATTCAATTTAAAAGAATGAGTTGATCCTAGGTTATCACTCGGGGTGGATTGGATGTATTTTCTTTTTAATGATTTCAATTTCTTAAATTTGAGATGGGTTCATTTAAGGAGATAAAACAACATCATCACTTACTGGTTTAATGCCTACACCCTCTAATACTAATCACCTATACACTTGAAGGATCAAAGTTTTGAGCACTTCAAGGTAAAGGATCGTATTAGTACTTGAAGTGTGTGGCCTTAAATTCAACAAGGACGATGGAGTTTAAAAATCATCAAATAAAAATCCCAATTAAAGAAGTGATTATACATTAATTAGGTGATAAATAACATCCAATCCAGCCCCTTGCTACTCCCTTGGATCAACCCATAAGTGGGTTAGCCCTCCATTGATCCCATGGTTTCAATGGAAGCGGAAAGTAGACTCATAAGGGAGGAATGGAGAAGTAAAGAAAACAACAAAAATAAAATGATCACTCCACCGTTGTGTGAATAATTTCACAAGATTTGGTGTGAATAAATTCACACCTTAATCCAACGGTATCAAAGTGATATTAAGAACAACAGAATAAGAGTAGAAGAAGAACTTTTATTAAGAAACTAAAGTGAATTGAACAACTTACATGTGAAAGACAAAATTGAGGCAACAAAAATGCAGCATAACATTACAAGTAAACAAAGCATCCAAGATCTTCAACTCCTTCACCACCACTGCCTTAAATAGGCATTTTGGGAGCCTTGGGTCGAGCCTTCAACAGTACAAGTCATCCCACTTGAGTATGGTAGGCCTAGGGTGGTGGAAAGTTTGTGGAATTTGGAATTTTCCACATTTGACCCGAGGTGGCAGCCAGATTTCATCCACCGAACAGACGCGTTTGTATGACCTTCTAGATGGCCGAATAAGGGTAGTCCATAGAAGAAGCAAATGGAGCTCCGGATGTCTGATAACCGCCTGTAAAATTTGGGCCCATTTGGAGTTGTGTATTCTGAGATATGATCAAAATGGTGGACTGTTCTTCTGGGCCGCAGAATCTGGCCCATAATTTTATCTCTAACTTGGGCCGCCTAAATTACCAACATGGAGGCCGAATTAGCATTAACTCCTGAAGAGTGATTTGTTCCTGTACATGTCTTCTATCATCCCACGAAATTTGGGATTACTTGGGCCTGTATGTTGGGCCCCACAGTCTCATCAGTGGGCTGGTGTCCAATCTGCCTTCTCCAGAATTGCTTCCTTTCATTGCCAAATATCTCTATCATCCTCCATAAATTCTCCATTGATCCCTGAATCAAACATGTTCATATTTAAGTGTAGATCAATTTCCAAACATATCAAATTAAAATATGTAAAATTCAATTCCTTACAATCAGATGAATCATTGGGTACTTTAAATGATGTTCAAAAATGTACCACATAGTAGTGCATTTTAAGAAGGTATTACAAACATAATGTGAAATGATGTTCAAAGTGTAAAATGCACTAAAATGGTGTTTATGAATAACAAAGAACATGAAAATTATGTATATTAACAATGAATATTAGCCTCATTTAGTGGCTAATCACACCCCCCAACTTGAGTTTTGCTAGTCCCGAGCAAAATATATCTCATCAAAAATGAAATTCAAATTCCCTTTTCTAAAAACATTTTAATACAAAATAATCACCAAAAAACCTTATACCAAACAATCATGAAACCCATCAAAATATTTTAATACGAGATAGTTTCATAAGCAGATCCCAATCCCAAGCCCATTCCTTTGATCAAATCCATCATCATACTTCATCCAACTCAATTAGGTGTAATGATGTGTTGTGAATCACAATAGATATGGGGTTCATTTTCATTCAAGGGGGAAATCATGGAAGCGCTAGGTGGAATCACATTTAATCCTAATATGAGCATTCTTCATCCCTATTTTTTTTTTGATTTTTTTTGCAATATTTCTATAGTAATTGAGATTGCAATTAATCAAATTAACCCATGTAGCAAGACTTTGCCGATGACTCCCAGACTCAAAGGCCTTAGGGCACCAAGTGAAGCCCACATACTCGGGCATCGTCTCGAGTTAACTTAATCAAAAACAAAGTCATATTACCATAAATAGAGATAGATTGAAAAACTCAGGGCTAGACAACTCTGGAGTCACGATCCCCAAGTGCCGAAAGCCTCGCATTTTATCAATCCATTGCTCTACACGCAAATTTTTATTTTTATTTTTTATTTTTTATTTTTTAATAATTATTTTTTAAATTTTTTTTTTGAGTACTCATATTATTCATAAAAATAAAACCATCCTATGCTATTTATTATGGGACCCCAAAAATTCAAATTAGTACCCCACAGTCTAGAGGACGTGCATTGTGGCATTTTTTTTTATTTGGATGAAAATATAAATGATGACATATCACATTGGACAGCCAAACTTTCCAAAATCTATGCTCATGAAATTATACAAGGATTAAAATCAGAATCAGGGCATGCTAAATTATTTGATATTCAGTTTCAAAGTGTGCAATGTGTATTACCATGTTCGAAGTTAAAGGAATTTTTCCTTCCATTTACTTTTTTTTTTCAAATCATTCAATTTTTGTTTTTGACACAAAAGCATTTTTTTTATTTTATCTCCCCCCCAACTTAAAACAACACTGTCCCCAGTGTTTAAATAAAAGAAAATTTATAAGGGGGTAGAGGTAGAGAATTAAAGTTCAAAAATGAAATTGAAAATGAGGGTTATGGAATGAAGTCACCTGGTGGTTGAAGTTGGAAGTTCTTGCAGCTTGAATTTGTTCCTTTGATATCCATGTCTCTTGCAAAGTTCCCTAGTGGAAAAAGGAAAAAAAACAAAACAAACAAAACAAACAATATATATATATATATATATTTATATAATAAAGGAAGTAAAATATAAGAATATATATAAAAATTATAGAATAAGGTAGCACAAGAAGCCGCAGGTCAGTGGTAAGCGCGCGCCCCTGTCTCCCTTCGGTCCCGGGTTCGAGTCCCCGCGGCTTCGCCGGTTGTGACGGGGTTTGCCCCACGGCCTATGGCGTGGACTTTTTTTTTTGTATTATTATATATTTTTTTTAACCCATTGAATAATAAAAACAAAATAAACTGATGATACATTGTCTTCTTTTTAAATTTCTGGGTAAGGTATTACTCAAGGATCACACCACGTGACACGGATGAATATGGTGCTCCTCTTTCGTACCCATCCATACTCATAATAGAAGAACAGGTCAAGAGTCTATTTTTTTTTATTTTTAAATATAAAAATGATTAAGTAATCTTATTTGAAAAATAAAGATGATTCAGAAATATTAGAAACATAAAAACCACGGGTTGCCTCCCGTGCAACGCTTTGTTTAACGTCGTTAGCTCGACTTAAACCCCTTATTGATTAATTGTTGTTTTTTTTTCATCAAAGGTAGGTTCACTCAGGTCTTCATCAACTTCATGTTTTTGGAATGGTTCTATGAATGGTTTGACTCTATGACCATTAACTTTAAATATTTGACCATTGGTGGGATCTTGAATTTCAACAGCCCCATGGGGGTACACCTTATGCACTATGTATGGACCAGACCATCTAGACCTCAACTTTCCTGGGTGCAAATGAAGTTTAGAACTATACAAAAGCATAGGTTTCCCTGGTTCAATGTGTTTAGTTTTAAGATTCCTAGACTGGTAGGCTTGAACTCTAGCTTTATTGATCCTTGAATTTTCATAAGCCTCCATCCTAAGTTCCTCAAGCTCGTTTAGATCCAATTTCCTCTTTATTCCGGCCAAAGAAATGTCAAAGTTCATTTTTTTGATTGCCCAAAAGGCCTTATGCTCAATCTCCACTGGCAAATGGCATGCTTTACCATAAACCAACCTATATGGGGACATTCCTAGGATAGTTTTAAATGCTGTTCGATATGCCCAAAGAGCATCTAAGAGTTTGCTCGACCAATCTTTCCTAGATGGATTAACAGTTTTCTCAAGAATTTGTTTGATTTCTCGATTGGCTAACTCAGCTTGACCATTGGTTTGTGGGTGGTAAGCGGTGGACACTTTGTGAGAAATTCCATACTTCTCCATGAGCGATGAGAATGGGCGATTGCAGAAATGAGTTCCACGATCACTAATGATAGCCCTAGGAATCCCAAATCTAGAGAAGATGTTTTCTTTAAGGAATCTAATCACAGTTTGATGGTCATTGGATTTTGTAGGAATGGCCTCAACCCATTTTGAAACATAATCGACAGCCAAGAGAATGTAAAGATATCCCCTAGAGTTTGGGAAGGGACCCATGAAATCAATTCCCCAACAGTGAAAGATTTCAACCACTAATATTGGAGTGAGAGGCATTTGATTCCTTTTTGTGATGGATCCTACTTGTTGACACCTAGGGCAGCTTTGACAAAATGTGTAGGAGTCCCTTGAGAGGGTGGGCCAAAAGAGACCACATTGAAGAACCTTGGCAGAAGTTTTCTTAGAGGAAAAGTGACCTCCACAAGCCTCACTATGACAGAACATTAGGATGGACTCTTGTTCGGATTCTGGCACACACCTCCTAATAACTTGGTCAGGACAGAACTTATATAGGTATGGATCATCAAACACATAATGCTTGACATCAGAAAGAAATTTTCTTCTAGCTTGGGTCCCTAAGAATTTTGGAATGACCCCTGAAACTAAGAAGTTGGCTATGTCAGCATACCAAGGGCAATCACTCACAGAATAGAGGTTCTCATCAGGAAATGAATCAGACACAGAAAGGTGATGTGATTTGTCCTTGAATTCCAACCTAGAGAGGTGATCAGCTACAACATTCTCGACACCTTTTTTATCCTTAATGGTTAAATCGAACTCTTGAAGAAGAAGGACCCACCTAATCAATCTAGCCTTTGCATCTTGTTTTTGGAAGAGATATTTTAGAGCTGAATGGTCGGTGAATACAATGATGGGTGATCCTAAGAGGTAGGACCTGAATTTCTCTAAGGCAAACACAACAGCAAGTAACTCCTTTTCAGTGGTGGTGTAATTGATTTGGGCATCATTTAAGGATTTGCTTGCATAAGAAATGACATATGGAGTTTTATCACACCGTTGTCCTAACACAGCTCCTACAGCAAAGTCACTGGCATCACACATGAGTTCGAAAGGAAGGTCCCAGTTTGGAGATTTCATAATGGGAGGAGAGGTGAGAGCGGATTTAAGGGTTGAAAATGAACCCTCACAGCTTTCTGTCCAAACAAATGGAGCATCCTTTACTAGGAGAGCACAAAGAGGGCGAGAGATTGAACTAAAGTCCTTAATGAATCTTCTATAGAAACCAGCGTGTCCTAAGAAGGACCTCACTTCCTTAACAGTTATGGGTGATGGAAGGTGACGAATGATGTCAACCTTTGCTTTATCAACTTCAATTCCCCTACCCGAGACTATATGGCCAAGGACTAACCCCTCTTTTACCATGAAATGGCATTTTTCCCAGTTTAGGACCAGATTCTTTTCTTCACATCTTGACAAAACTCTCTCCACATTCCTAAGACATCCCTCAAATGTATCCCCAAAGACAGAGAAGTCATCCATGAAGACCTCTAGAAAATCCCCTACCATATCTGAGAAGATTCCCATCATGCACCGCTGGAAGGTTCCAGGGGCATTGCATAACCCGAACGGCATGCGTTTAAAGGCAAAGGTACCGAAAGGACATGTGAATGTAGTCTTCCCTTGATCCTCTAGGGAGACCTCAATTTGATTGTAACCTGAGTACCCATCTAGGAAGCAATAGAATTGATGACCCGCCACTCGCTCGAGGACTTGATCAATAAAGGGCAAGGGAAAATGGTCCTTCTTGGTACAAGAGTTGAGCTTCCTATAGTCAATACAGACTCTCCAGCCACTACTCACCCTAGTTGGAAGAATTTCCCCATCCTTATTAGTGATCACAGTGATTCCAGCTTTCTTTGGGACAACTTGAATTGGGCTTACCCACTCACTCTCAGCTATGGGGTAGATGATACCAGCTTTCAACAACTTAAGAAGTTCTTTCCTTACCACATCCATAAGATTTGGATTGAGTCTCCTCTGAGGTTGACGACATGGTTTGGATTCAGATTCAAGAGTAATCCTATGAGTTCCAATAAGTGGGCTAATCCCAGGAATATCAGACAGGGTCCAACCAATGGCTTTCTTGTGTTTCCTAAGGACATCTAGAAGCATCCCCTCCTAATTGTCTTCAAGAGAAGAAGATATGACTATAGGATGTGTTTGATTTTCCCCTAGGAAGGCATACTTGAGGGAAGTAGGAAGTTCCTTCAATTCAAGATCTGGTTGGTTCAGAATTTCAGCAGAATATTGGGGCATTGGATCAAGATCAAATTTGTTTCCTAGATTTTCAGATTGAATTGATTCCCCATGTGTAGAAGTTTCAGCCACAAGATTGTATTGACCTGGGTTAGGGAAGGGAGTTTGAGTTGTCTCCATGAATGTGTTTTCCTGAAAGGTTTCACTGATTGTTGGTCTTAAGACATCATTATAGGAGCAATTTGAAAATGATTCGAGCCAAGGAGATAAACTTCCTTCATGTGAACAAAGGAAATCAATCTCATTCTGACTTAAACATTCATCAAATATTCCTTGATGTTCCATGGATTCATTATCAATGCTTCCTATCATGTTTACTTCATGAATATCCTCGTCATCCCCTATTTGTGAGCTTGCATTATAGATGTTCAAGTCTAGACTCATGTTCCCAAAGGTGATGGTCATGTTCCCATTTCGGACTCGGATAACAGAGTTGATTGTTGCAAGGAAAGGACGACCAAGGATGATTGGGGTTTGTTCCTTATTTCCTAAATTTGGATGGTTGTCAAGTACAATGAAATCAGCAGGGTAGATGAAGTTTTCAACCTTTACCAGAACGTCCTTTAAAATCCCCTTGGGAACCCTAATGCTACGATCAGCAAGCTGAAGTGTGACAGATGTGGGTTGGAGCTCTTCTAGGCCTAACTGGCAGTACACAGCATATGGGATGAGATTGACACTAGCACCTAGGTCACACAAGGCCTTGACAACTTTGCTTTCTCCTAGTTCAACATTAATGTAAGGGCAACCTGGGTCTTTCAACTTAGGAGGAATGGTCCCTTGAATGGTGGTACTCACATTAGCAGCCAAAAGGACTTGGTTTTTATGTGAAAATTTTCTTTTAAAAGTGCACAAGTCCTTAAGGTACTTTGAGTAGGAAGGTATGGTTTGGATTGCATCGAGAAGGGGTATGTTCAACTTGACTTGTGAGAAGATTTCCCTCAATGTTTCACTCAGTTCAGGCTTGGTTTTCCCCCTCATGCGTTGAGGAAATGGTGCAGGTTGTGGGGTTGTTTGTTGAAGAGTTGTTTCTTTCACATTGTTATCAGTTTCATCAGTTTGATCTTGTGGTTCATTTAAATTTTCATCCAAGTTTAAATCTTCAGGTGGGTTCTGAATTAGTTGTTCAGGTTTCTCAATTGATTTCCCACTTCTTAAAACAGTCACAGCCTTTAGTTGTTCATGAGTTGTTTGAGCACAACTTGACTCTCCCCTTGAAGTTGAGGATGGCACCGCCTGAGTAGGCATGGGTGCCTTTCCTGTTTTGATGGTTTGAAGTTCTTGTTTTAGGGAAGATACCTCCGAGTTCATCCTCTCCATTTGTTTGCACAGTTGTTCTAGTAGGCTTTGTGGAACAGTTTGGGTGGGTGCTTGAGTAGGTTGGTTTATCCTAGGGGGATATTTTGGAGGTGGGATGGTTTGTTGAAAATGGACCGGTGGTTGTTGGTATTGGATAGGTTGGGTTTGGAACTGGTTATGGTTTTGGTAGTTCTGATGGGGGTAAGGATTTTGTCCCTGTGGTTGGCTAGGTTGTTGGTTATCTTTCCAGCGGAAGCCTGGGTGGTCATTGTACCTTGGATTGAAGGTGTTTTGGTATTGGGGCTTTTGAAAGTTTAGGGCATTGACTTCCGCTGGGGGTCCTCCTAGAAGAACATCCTTGATGGATGGAATGGTTGGGCAGTTGTCTGTTTTATGGTCATGTTTGTCACAAATTGTGCAAACAAGGTCTACATTTTGGATTTCATGGACTTTCCTAAGGTCTATCTCTTCAACCTTCCTAGAGAGTGCTGTGAGTTTAGCCCTAAGGCTTTCCTCTTCTCTAAGTGTATGAATTCCAGTGGTTCTTTGTGTCTTTTCAGAATAACGTGAAGTTCCCCAAGTTTGGTTTTGTTCAGCCAGACTTTCGAGATACTCGTAAGCATCATTTGGGGCCTTGTTTTTAAAAGTTCCATTACACATCATGTCAATGAATTGTTTATTACCCGGACCCAACCCTTCATAGAAAATTCTCACTTGTTCAGGTATGGAAAACCCATGGTGTGGAACCATGTTTAGGGTGTCTTTGAACCTCTCCCATGTTTCATAAAATGACTCTCCCTCTTTTTCAAAAAAGTTTTGGATGCTCTTTTTAAGTGCAATTGTTTTGTGATGAGGGAAATATTTTTTGTAGAATTCTCTTTGCAGTTGGTCCCAAGAGTGGATTGATGCAGGTCTCAAGTTGTTTAGCCAATTTTTAGCTCGATCCTTTAATGAAAAAGGAAATAGCCTCATCTTAGCGGATTCTAGTTGATGTGGGGGACACATGGTTTCAACAATGTCGTTGAACTCTTTGACATGAAGGTATGGCATTTCTGACTCCATCCCATGAAAGGTTGGAAGGTGGTTTAGGACATGGGGTTTGAATATGTAGTTGGTGTCTCCTATGGAATTGTGTCTAATGCATGAGGGGGCATTGGTCCAAGCTGGAGTGAGGTAGTCGTTCATGGTTTGATCAACTACATTCCCTAAGTTTGGAGCTTCTTGGTTTTGGTTTCCCATTTGATTACCCCCAGGGTTTACAATTTGATTTTGTGGATGACCCTCCATTGGACTTGTTTCAAGTTCTGACTTTGGGGTTTCAAGAATATTTGAATCTGATTTAAACAATCCCTTAGGTGCACTTGACTCCCCTATCCTAGGACTTTCCACCCTAACTAGTCTGTTTGAGAAATCGCGGGTGTAGGCGGACATGCGCCAAAAAAAAAGCGAGAAAGGGAAAAGATAAGAGATCTTGGGTGAGAGTAGAAGAATGGAGGTGAGGAAGGAAGGTTTTTTTTTGGATCTAAGGTACTTACTTGGTCCCCGGCAACGGCGCCAAAATTTGGTTCACGCCCAAATTTACCCAAGAGAAGAAGGGTAGAACGGTCCTTGTAGTGTAGCTTGGGTTGTCGATTCCACAGAGACCTAAGAAGATACCTAAGATACAAAACCTAAGGGATGGATTTTTGGCTATGAAGTGGCCAACTTGGATTGATTTTGGATGGGTTTTAATGATATCTAAAAGATTTAAGTGGATTCAATTTAAAAGAATGAGTTGATCCTAGGTTATCACTCGGGGTGGATTGGATGTATTTTCTTTTTAATGATTTCAATTTCTTAAATTTGAGATGGGTTCATTTAAGGAGATAAAACAACATCATCACTTACTGGTTTAATGCCTACACCCTCTAATACTAATCACCTATACACTTGAAGGATCAAAGTTTTGAGCACATCAAGGTAAAGGATCGTATTAGTATTTGAAGTGTGTGGCCTTAAATTCAACAAGGACGATGGAGTTTAAAAATCATCAAATAAAAATCCCAATTAAAGAAGTGATTATACATTAATTAGGTGATAAATAACATCCAATCCAGCCCCTTGCTACTCCCTTGGATCAACCCATAAGTGGGTTAGCCCTCCATTGATCCCATGGTTTCAATGGAAGCGGAAAGTAGACTCATAAGGGAGGAATGGAGAAGTAAAGAAAACAACAAAAATAAAATGATCACTCCACCGTTGTGTGAATAATTTCACAAGGTTTGGTGTGAATAAATTCACACCTTAATCCAACGGTATCAAAGTGATATTAAGAACAACAGAATAAGAGTAGAAGAAGAACTTTTATTAAGAAACTAAAGTGAATTGAACAACTTACATGTGAAAGACAAAATTGAGGCAACAAAAATGCAGCATAACATTACAAGTAAACAAAGCATCCAAGATCTTCAACTCCTTCACCACCACTGCCTTAAATAGGAATTTTGGGAGCCTTGGGTCGAGCCTTCAATAGTACAAGTCATCCCACTTGAGTATGGTAGGCCTAGGGTGGTGGAAAGTTTGTGGAATTTGGAATTTTCCACATTTGACCCGAGGTGGAAGCCAGATTTCATCCACCGAACAGACGCGTTTGGATGACCTTCTAGATGGCCGAATCAGGGTGGGCCATAGAAGAAGCAAATGGATCTCCGGATGTCTGCTAACCGCCTGTACAATTTGGGCCCATTTGGAGTTGTGTATTCCGAGATATGATCAAAATGGTGGACTGTTTTTCTGGGCCGCAGAATCTGGCCTAGAATTTTATCTCTAACTTGGGCCGCCTAAATGACCCACATGGAGGCAGAATTAGCATTAACTCCTGAAGAGTTATTTGTTCCTGTACATGTCTTCTATCATCCCACGAAATTTGGGATTAATTGGGCCTGTATGTTGGGCCCCACAGTCTCATCAGTGGGCTGGTGTCCAATCTGCCTTCTCCAGAATTGCTTCCTTTCATTGCCAAATATCTCCATCATCCTCCATAAATTCTCCATTGATCCCTGAATCAAACATGTTCATATTTAAGTGTAGATCAATTTCCAAACATATCAAATTAAAATATGTAAAATTCAATTCCTTACAATCAGATGAATCATTGGGTACTTTAAATGATGTTCAAAAATGTACCACATAGTAGTGCATTTTAAGAAGGTATTACAAACATAATGTGAAATGATGTTCAAAGTGTAAAATGCACTAAAATGGTGTTTATGAATAACAAAGAACATGAAAATTATGTATATTAACAATGAATATTAGCCTCATTTAGTGGCTAATCAGCAGTTCATATCGGCCAAAGAAGAAAAGGGCGTCTCACCTTCTTGATCTAATTCATACAGATGTTTGTGGGCCAATAAATGTTGTTGTAACTCATGGAGAAAGGTACTTTGTACTTTTCATAGATGATTACAGTAGAATGGCATGTGTGATGGTCATTCATAGGAAACAACAAGTCCTTGACTGCATGAAAACTTATCGGCGAATCGCCGAGAATGATACTGGACGAACAATCAAAGTGTTGCGATCTGACAATGGAGGAGAATACACATCCATTGAATTTGAGAATTATCTAGAGAAGCATGGGATACAACATGAGGTATCTTCTGTGAGAACTCCACAACAAAATGGAGTTGTTGAATGTAGGAATCGACAGGTGAACAACATGGAACGAACTATGCTGATTGAGAGTCGTATTCCACGACATTACTGGAAAGAGGATGTTCAAGATGTAGTGTACATTCAGAATCGAACAGGACTTTATATGGGTGAGACGAAGACACGATATGAAATGTGGCATGGATGGAAGCCTTCTCTAAAATACTTTCGTGTCTTTGGAAGTAAATGCTTCATCAGGAAAAAAGAAGGAAATCAAGGGAAATATGGCGACAATGCAGATGAAGGAATTTTCCTCGGTTACTCAATGAACAGCAAAGCCTACAAATGTTTCAACAATCATTTTAGAAGGATTGTGGAAAGAAGTGATGTTAAGATAATTGAAGAGAAAACCACAAATGCTTCAAGGACGTCATATGATGATGTGATAGTAAGTCAAGAATAATGTGAACGTGAAGAAAATACAAATTTAGAAATAGAGGAAGCTGTCCAAAACACTCAGCAGTCACATCATGATGTTGACTCAGAAGAAGAATCTGAAGAAGAAACTATGGCTGAAGAGAATACTACTAAACCTCGTAGGAGAAATCGAAGAGCTAAGATTGATCCATCCAACATAATTGGGGACAAGAGTGCACCCACTCAAACAAGAAGGATGAGGAATACCACGCAATCTGCATTTCTATCAGTTGTAGATCCATCCTCATTCGAATAAGCTGCAAAAGATAAATCTTGGGTGAACGCCATGAATGATGAATTAGATCAGATTGACAAGAATCAGACATGGGATCTTGTCCAGAGACCCGAAGGTCACAATGTGATTGGTACCAAATGGATCTTCAAAAATAAGTTTGATGAGCATGGAAGTGTCATCAGAAACAAGGCACGACTAGTATGTAAAGGATACTCCCATATTGAAGGGATTGTTGTTGAAGAAACCTTTGCTCCAGTGGCTAGAATGGAGTCAATCAGGCTATTCCTTGTCATGGAACTCCAAAGAGGGTATAAAGTATATCAAATTGAAGTCAAGTCAGCATTCTTGAATGGTGTACTCAAAGAAGAAGTCTACATTGAACAACCAGTGGGATTTGTTTTGGGTACTGATGAAACAAAGGTCTGCAAACTGAAGAAAGCTCTATATGGTTTGAAGCAGGCACCACGGGCATGGTACTCACGACTGGATTCATATCTCAAGAAGTTGGAATTCAAAAGAGGAGGAGTTGATCACAATCTCTATGTGAAGAATTCTCCAAAAGATCAATTCATGGTTCTTGTCTACGTTGATGATATTATATTTGGTGGCAGCAGGCAGAAATCAGTGGACGGATTTTCCAACCACATGAAATTAGAATTTGAAATGTCTATGATTGGAGATCTCACATATTTCTTGTGGATGCAAGTGATTCAAAAGAAGGAATACACTTTCATTTCTCAGGAAAAATATGCAAGAGAGCTGCTGAAGAAGTTCAATATGCAAGACTCCAAACCAATTTCAACTCCGATTGCAGTTGGAACTAAACTTGGAAAGCATGAGGATGGGAACTCTGTTGATCCCACCATGTATAGGAGGATCATTGGAAGCCTACTGTACCTGACAGCGGCAAGGCCAGATATTGTCTTTGCAACATGCCTTGCGGCCCTCTTTTAGAGTAATCCAAAGGAGGAACATATGACAACAGTAAAAAGAATCATGAGGTACATTCAAGGTACACATAACTTCACATTATTTTTCCTGTAGGACGGGATAGTGAATTATCAACGTTTTCTGATGCTGACTAGGCTGGTGATGTAGTAGACAGAAAGTCCACTAGTGGTGAGATTTCTATATTGGGCAGAAATGTGTTGGATGGTTGAGCAAGAAATAAGAAAGTACTTCTCTTAGTACTGCTGAAGCTGAGTATATCTTTGCCACAAAGGCATGCACTCAACTGCTATGGATGAAGCAGCAATTAACTGATATTGGCGATGAGGTGAAGCAACCAATGGTGATTTACTGTGACAATAAGAGTGCAATTGATCTTACGAAGAATCCTATTCAGAATTATCGTACAAAACACATTGAAATCAGGTATCACTTTATCAAAGAGAAAGTTGAGCAAAGCATGATTAGATTGGATCATGTGGGAACAGATGTGCAAGTGGCTGATATCCTGACAAAGCCACTATCAGCGGCTGTGTTTGAGAAGCATCGGTTGAACCTCGGTGTTTGGCCTCCTCCCAGTGCATAAGGAGGTTACAGAATTCCCCTCTCCCCATTTATGGTAATTCTTTCTATCTGGGTACGGCTGTGATGCAGGTTTATGGAGGAGATACTATCCAGGGAGAGTATGGTTTGAGCTGAACGTTGATTACTTTACCGGCCTTTGGGTTTATTTTCAATGGGGGAGAAAGGAAAGGTATAAATTCTGGAATACAATATTGTTTGTGGACATTTTATGCTTCTGTTACACAATGAGAATTCAGTGTAAGAATATAGCGTCATTGAGCATTCCAAAACACGAGAACCCAATTCAAGCTTCCTCTCTTGTTTTTTACACCGAGCATTTCTCACGTAGACTTAGAGTGTTGGTTGAGTTGATCCTTGCACTTTTGGTATGCATGTGGATGGTGATATGTTGAATTTATTTGGTGATTGCCAACAAACCCAAAGGGGGAGATTGTTGGAACCATGGATGTTCTATACAGGAATTGGAATTTTGGTTTGTGTTTGAAAAAGTAAGTGCTCACAAAAAGGAAGTGTTGTGTGAAATATAAGAGGCCTGCACAAAATACTTAAGTTAGGCGCAAAAAACAACGGGATGCGCTAAATAGGGGATCGAGGTTTTTCACGCAAATAGTGTTTCAAGTTCAGATTGGTGAAAAATGGAAAAGGCATGGGCTGCGCGAAAAATAAGGGTTGTGCACGAAATACTTGAGTTGGGCGCGAAAAATAGCGTGGTGCGCGAAATAGAGGAGAAATTTTTTTCGCACAAATGGTGTTTCAGATTCACACCATCGAAAAATGGCAAAGGCATGGGTTGCACGAAATATCTGGAGAGGTGCGCGGAAAATGATACCTGCACGAAATATTATGCGCCAGATGAGAGGATTTACATGCCGAAAAGGATTTTGCACGCGGGGGTCTTAGACGCCTATAAATATGAGGTGACCCTCTTCTTTGGAAGGAGTTGAAGACTTAGAGCAGATTCGAGGTATGATTCTCGAAAAAGGATCGCTTAAAGAGGCTTGCGCGAAATATTCGGAGTTGCGCGAAAAGGGGATTTTTGCGCGAAATAATTTTTTCCGCACAAAAAGTGAATTTTGCGCGCAATAAGAAGGTTTTGCACGCAAAGGGGTTGGTGTTGCGCGCAATTGCCAGTGAAGTTTTTCTGGACGTTCTGGTTATCCGATTCAGTGGCCCTGTGTGTTCCAGTGCGTCTATTCCAGACTTCAATGCAAGAAGAGTCTCGTGCTGAGCAGAGGCAAAGAAATCCATGCAAATCTATTGAAGAGACTTTCACGTCTATAAACTGAGTGAGACTTCACCAAGGTTAGTGAACCAGGGGGAGTCAACGGGAGTGACCCGAGGGAAGCAGTGAGCTATCCTTGAACTTTTGTAAAGGCAGTGAGCCTGGGACAGAGTGACTGTGCCCGAACAATTGTAACCTACAGATAGTGAAGCAGAGTGACTTTTGGTACGACCAACAACCTGTCGGCGTATGCTCCTTGGACGTAGCCCTTAGTGGAGAACCAAGTAAAAAGTGATGTGTCCTCTCTGTGCGTGTGAATGTTTTCTTTCTAATCATAATCATCATACAGGTTCAACAAGTTCCTACCAACATGGGAACAAGATCCCCCACTTTAAAAGACAAAGTTGACACCCTGATTCACCCCTCCCCTCTCAGGGTGTCCCGGGGTCATTCAGACTGCCCATTTTATCGCTATTCAGGAGGACCTCTCACTTGAACAACTTTCAAGGATATATGTGAAGGATTTAGTGAGATTGCATGGTGTTCCACTCTCGATTGTCTCTGACCGTGATCCAAGGTTCACATCTAAATTCTGGAGGAGCCTTCAACATGCTTTGATTACTGAATTAAATTTCAGCACGACCTATCACCCCCAAACCGATGGCCAGTCTGAAAGGACTATTCAGACGCTCGAAGATATTCTAAGAGCATTCTCTCTAGAATTCAAAGGTGGATGGGATCAGCACCTCCCACCGGTTGAGTTCTCATACAACAATAGCTTCCACTCGAGTATTCAGATGGCTCTGTATGAAGCTATTTATGGGAGGCGATGTAGAACTCCAACATGTTGGGATGAAGTTGGAGAAAGAAAGATACTTGGACCCGATCTTGTGCAGGAGATGACCGAGAAGGTTCAAGTCATCGAGAAACACATCAAAGCTGCTCAAAGTCGGCAAAAGAGCTATGATCACAATCGTCGAAGGGACTTGGAGTTCGACGTTGGAGATAAATTCTTCCTTCGAATATCTCCATGGAAGAGAGTCATGAGATTTGGGAAGAAAGGGAAGCTAAGCCCAAGGTACATTGGCCCCTTTGAGATCCTTGATCGTATAAAAGTCGTGGCCTATCGTCTGGAACTTCCACCGAATATGGCTCAAGTTCATGATGTGTTTCATGTATCACTACTCAGGAAGTACATTCCAGACCCCTCAGATGTACTAAACTCAGAGGTGGTACAGTTGGAAGATGATCTCTCCTATTAGGAGTAGCCGGTAATAATTTTGGACCGAAGTGATAAGGTTCTATGCAACAAGACAACCCTCCATGTCAAAGTGTTGTAGAGGAACCAAACGTTTGAGGAAGCAACTTGGGAACCAGAATAGGCAATGAAGGAGAAGTACCCTCACCTGTTTGTGTAAAGTGAAATTTCGGGGGTGAAATTTCTTAAGGGGGGGAAGAATGTAACGACCCAAAGTTTTTCAATGGAAAATTACCTTCTTATATTTTTGTCATAAAAACACAAAATAATGAACTACTAAGTGATAAGTGACCTTTACACATAATTTTGTCACCCCTATATTTGGAATTTTAAAAATCCGACACACACGGTTGTGTTCAAGATAGTTTTTGGAGTCTAATGAAACAAAAACAATTTTTAATGAATAGTAACCTACCCTTATGAATAGTAATATGATTCTTATGAATAGTAAATAAGAGTAACATTACCTATGAATAATAAAATAAAATTTAGACATCATAGAAAGTGATAATTTGACCTTAGTAAATGTTTTTGGCATTTTATAAGTCATAAATATTTAATTATAATTAATTAATTAATTTAAATGAATATTTATTTTCCTGAAATATATTATTAAATTATTGAATCAATGTCTAATAGTTTTTAGATAATTTTACAAGAACCTACGTAATTTTTGAAAGAAATGCAAAATCAGTTTTAATTTTAAAAACTGTTTTTTAAGTAAATTATGATTTTAATTAAATATTAAATTAATAATATTTAGAAAATTATTTTTCAAAAATGTACATATTTTTTGGATTCTACCTGTCGAAAAATGGTATGGGTAAATTTTTGGGATTATTTTGAAATACTTCAATTTTCAGGTGAATAGTAAAAAATACAGTTTTTCGCATAATCTGTGTACAACTAAATTGCATCATTAATGATGTAATGATGACATAAACATTCTAGAACTTTAGTTTCTGCCAAAAAATATTAAATTTCATAATTGTTTCCTTTAAATACAATAAATCCAATTCTCAAACCTAAAAAGAACTTTTCAAAGCCTAAAGTCAAAAGGTGATTCCTTAAAGTGTATTTTTCTCTTTCTTTCACTTTCCTTTAAATAAATTAATTAATTCGAATTATAAAGAAGAGTTAAAGCCTAAAACGAATTATATTATATTGATATATGATTTAGGATGTCAAAAAACTACTATTACAAGTCTAACTTATGATATATTATTTTATTTAATATTTTATGCCAAAAACACCTCCCTCCTCATGTATAAATAAGCCCTCCCCCTCCTCTTGCCAAACCACACCTCTCAAGCTTCAATAATTGTCTAATCTATGCCCAATCATCTTGCCTAGCCTCTCCCCCACGTCCAAGAGCTCCTGGTCTCATCAAAAGACCAATCTTAGGCCCTTAAGGAGGTTCTCAAGAGGATGATCCAAAAGGTGATTTCTCTCCCTCTTCTCCTTAAATTTCCTTTCAAGTTCAAGTTCCTTTCTTGATCTCTCCTTACCTATCTTCATCAAAATTGTTTGGTGACTCTAGTATTATATATATACTATAATCTTATGATTCTAATGGTATATTATATCACCCCACACCCTTTCCCCCTTCCTTTTATTTTATTAAAGAGAACGTTGTTCATGTGGTGATAATTTATCACCTTCAAAAACAACATGCTCTCTTCTTCCATTTCTAACATCAATTTGGTCATAAAACCATTTTTATGGTTGAACCAGAATATTTTATATGTATTATGTTCTGTTTTAAGTTCTGGAAAAAACCTATGGCCTTATTACTAAGTTAAATGTTAAATCAAGATCGTGTGATCCAAAAACCGCTCAAATTAACCAAAATAACCATCATTAATTTTTTATCTACTGATTCGTCCACTTGGATCTAATATAATTCACTATAAAATTATTAAAGCTAGTATAATATAATTAATAACATGTAGTATCAGTACTGGATTTTTACCCATGATCTACCCAAACATCAATTTAAGAATACAAGTGGACCGCTCAAGAAAACCATAAAAACGAACACCCCCGAACAATGTTTTTAAACTCTATAAGTCATCCAAAGGAACATAATATGAAATAATGAAACCATAATGAACCCTATTAATGTATAAAAGGTTATGTAATTTCTAATTAATGAATATAATGTCATTATACAGGAAATTAAAGAGAAGGAGGCATTTACGTTCAAAGTAAGGGGAAATCTCGAACCCAATTTTCTTCCTTCGGGTTCTCCCTCTTTCACTCAGTTTTTTATATGGTTACTCCTCAAAGATCAGGTTTTCATCATTTACTTTAGTTTTATGGGATATACATGTTTGTCACTGGTTTTTATGTCCATCAAAATTTTTTCCAAAAGAACTCTTCTTTCAAGATCTCACCTTTTACCTCTCATTCAAGGTTGATAGTTCTTGTATCAAGTATGTTGTTCCCTCTTTCTTTTGGGAACCCAAAGCTTATGAATATGTTATTATGAGATTAAAACCATTCCATTCCATGGTTTATTTATGTACATGTTTGATATGTGTTCTATGTGGCAAGCATGATAATGATAATGTTATGATGTGACGGGTGCGCCCGAAATTATATAGCGCAATATGAATGTTTAAATGTGACGGGTGCGCCCAGAATTATAAAGCGCTCCAATGCATTGGGTAAAGTGATGAATATCATGAGTAAATGTGAAATGATGTGTGAACATGATCATAGATTTTTTCACAAGTATGTGTGGTATTTAACCACTAAGACATGATGTTTCATTTTTATGCATGGCCACATTTCAAGTTTATTATTTATGCTCCTCTCATGTTCATGATTCTTTGCCTATGTCATGATTATGCTCACCCCATGATATATTGTTCTTATCTATCCTCTTACTGGGCTTCTAGCTCACCCATTTTGATGTATATCCTTAGGTGGCTACATGTACTAATTAGAGGACAAGTGCCACTAAGAATCTAGTGAAGAAGAAGTTAAATAAATGTTTATGGTTGATGTTGTATTTGTCATGCATGGTCCTAGTTTTCCCAAGACACTAAACCTATGGATCCTCCATGTGTAATACTATTGTGTTTTTTATCTTTAAAATGATGTAATAGTAATGTAAGAAAAGGCCGGGTCGCTATAGAAAAGTTGTGTGAGGTATGTATGATGGCCTAACATTCACATGATGATAACCAGATCTCAAATAAATCTCTGAGAAAACCTGATCTCCTTAGAGTTGGTAGAAGATATCATCTATCCATGGTAGAGAATATCGGATCTTAACCATCAACTAGTTTAATTTATGGTGATTCCCACATAGCCTAATGGTTCTTCCAGACTTTTTCTTAAAAGGATTGGTGAATCCCATAGAGAAGTACTGGGTTAGATAAACCTCTTTGTCTCTAAATCCTCTTGCTTCCAATTGAGATCTTTCATCTTAGTAATAACCACCTTGAAAGGAGTAATTGATATGATTGAAAATCCTAGCATTGGATTGGTAGAGAACACTACCTCTCTCACTATAGGTAATTCTAAAAAAAATTCATGTAAAACATCCTGGTAAAGATCAACCACTAGAGGGAATTATTCTTGACACGTTCCTTAATCATCCAAATATAAACTCACAATTTGGGATATCATCCTGCCTAGCCCCGATGCTCAGGTCCATCTCGACTCAGCTGGAAATCCCATTCACCATTTTGAATAAACTTTCCACACAAGGTGATGTGAAAGTAACCCTATAATGATAGTAATCAATGAAAACCTGACAGGGAAATAAAAATTCCACCCCAAGAATGATGTCAAAATATTTTATCTTGAGGAAAAAGATATCCCATATAAAGTTACATCAATCAATCATAAGGGAGAACTCCCTACACTGACATAAATAATCTATTATAATCCTCAAAAGAGTTTCAAGTGCCATAAAACCATCATAATTCAGAACACTAAGACCAAATATCCCTATAACGGGTGCATATATAAATCTATGAGAATAACCTATATGAAAATGTAAATAAGCTAAAGTAGAGGCTACTAGTAGTGCCATTGATACTAGATGGAATGATATCCTACTCCCCAAGGGTCAGTTTCACTACGTATATTTGGCATGATCCATGGACTGATGATATAGCCTGGCTACCCTGATCAGACCCACCATACATTCACAGTTAATCTAGGGTCTGACTACCATGAACATGACCCCCACCTCAACCTGATTGGATAACAATAATATATCTCCTTTCCTAATGAGAATATGATGACCCTGCTCTAGAATTTAGATTCGGTGTAGACCCTCTCTCACCAGCTACTGGAGGAAAAGTTCTGTAGAAGTGCTTTAGATGGCCCATTTTTCTACAAGATCAATGCTCGATTGGGTGCTTCATACACTATTACCTCGCATGCACCAAAATTCCATACTGTTAGAACCACACCTGGTTACATGTTCATGTGCTATGGATACTAATGTCACTATGAGGTAGCTCTAGATGACACTTCCTACTACCAATTGACATAACACCGAATCTAGACATCGAACCACCCTGGTTCATAGACAACCGCACTTAGGCTATGCTCTATGATAATCTCATGATTCACAATTATAGAATTGGTTGGTAACAAAAATACATTCAATTGTGATAAGATGTCATCCCTGATACCATAATCTAATCACCTAGCTTTAGATAATTTTTTACCCATAAGAATGGGTGTGAAGAGATGAAGATCTGTAGAACGGTTTGAATAATCCATAGCTAATAACATGTCCTACTCTAGGTGCATGAAATCATAGGCTCTACCAGACCTCAACATCTCCTGATAGAAGTAATCATATAAGTATTTATGAAAATACTTTAAAGACCTATCTTGATGATGATCAATATGAGTAACAACATCCTACCATCTCTTGGTAGAATCACACAGAATATATGAAGTCAGATTTATGCTCCTCTCAAGAGGAATATTTAAATGATAAAAGATAGATAACATGGACACTTTCCATGAATCTGTAGCCTATAGTCCTCCATCCCATGAAAATGATGGTGTATGATTCTTTTGGAACTCACACTTCAACTATAACATAGTCAAGATAGGTCATGGTGCTCCTTGAATGGTCTATGTGAATCATATTAAACCATCACACATTTGTGCATCAACACCTATATCACATGAAACTACAAGTTCATTAGTGGGAACTACCGGAAGATCCACTGGTATCCCATGGACCACCACCACTAGTGTTTGGTCGTCTCCACCCTTCTGGAGTATAATTGGAGGACATCATGGTGAATTCCTCTACAATTCCAAACACACACCTCACTTCAAGACCATTATAAAAGTTTGTAGATCAATGTGCAAATACTAAAATAGGATAAACAAAATCATTCCTATATATAAATACACCCCTCTTCATTCTCCTTGGGTCATTTCTAGATGAAATATATATCATATAAAAGTAATATATACTACCTACTACCTACTATTAAAGTTAGGCCTGGGTCATGTTCTCGGCTATAAAAAAAATTCAGTTTCAATTGAATTTATATATTCATTTCACATTTATATCACAATTTATTTTTAATGTTTGAACTAATGGTTCATAAAATTATTATCTATAAGGGTACATAACCCTCATGAATCAAAATGTGGCACCCATATAATCCACACCATAACACATTCTTCTATACCTATCACAAGAGAAGATATGTCTATCATGACACCTATCACAACAACACGTAACAAGTAAGTCATCATAAATTTAATGACATAATGCATTTCATGTGATTCTTGTAAAGTTCCTAAAAGGATGAATTAGATGGAATACCCACATCTCATTGGGTTTCAAGAAAATATAACCCATAATCATATCAATAATAACATCACAATTCATGTGCATCACCAAACGGTGGAATCAAATCAACTACAATAGTCAAAATCCATAAAACAAAAATTTAATTAGAGGCCATTTGGTTTTTTTCTATACATGGGTTAGCTGTGCCCAAAAAACACTCATTACCAAATTCTTGTTCCTTTGTATCCCTTTATACTATCTCAAAATAATAAATCAAACCAGGAATATATCCTCTGACACCATATTGTAACATCATAAGCCTGAATGCCACTCAGTTTTGCCTCAATCTTGGTTGACCACATGACCTCAAGTGAATCTCCCCATAATTTAAAGGCTACAAACTAGCATAAAGGGAATAGAGTGTTAAGCATGTGTTGATTAATTTTTTTTGTTAACTTCTTTTTTCTTTTGTGGTTTAAAGAACCCACATTTGTGTTACCAATGAATTTTATTTTAAGTGAATTTCAGGAAATTATGATTCATCAGAATATTTATTCTAGAATCATATTCAAGTCTGTGATTTTAATAAATATAATTTAATGTACTAGGAACATGTTTTAAAGAATTCGGAAAACTCTATTCATACACTACGTTTGTAAGTGTAGCATACAAAATGAACCCTATGTTTCAAACAACACGTATGGATCTTATATTCTACATTTGGATGGAATATGATGTTCCTGAAAAGGAAAAGTATGGATAATGGACACTACATTTATAAGAAACCATGTATTTGAGGAAACAAACATATGGTACATCAACCCTAATTTTGTGATCAACCCTACATTTTCAACGCTTTGTTTGAAGTTTTATCATCACATAAAGGAACCCCACATTTGACTATTCAATGATAGAGTTTTAAATCTTCAATATTATCCATGATTTATGAAATGGTCTTGGAGGACACAAATATATGTTGAAATATTGTTTATGGATTATTTAAAGAATCATTATGAATAATTTAAGGGTTCATATTAAATGAAGTAATTTTTCCTATTCTTATGGGAAGTTAAGACCTCTCTATAATGTTTTTGAATTAAAATATTGACTATTTATTATGCATTTTTTCTTGAGTTGGTTTGACCTAGAGATATTTGACCTACAATATAAATATCAAGACACTATTCATTGGAATAAAAGATAAATATGTAGAAAAAGTTGATATACATACAAATCTAGGTGTCACTGCCTTCAGATAAAAAATTTGGACACATACATGTATTGATCATTTCACACACTATTGATATTTTAGTTTCTACTTTACATTATGATTACATCATGTTCTGTAAAATTAATTTTTTTATGGAGATACACTTTGGAGAAATAAATTTTTATACATCTATCTAGTGTTTTTTATATAACTATTTGAAAAAACCCTAAGCAACATTTGAAGATATATTTGTTGCTATGCCTTATTGATGATCTGAATACATCTGTCAGTAGTACCTACAACTGTGAAGTTTAATATGCATTGTAAAAAAATAAATCACTATTAATTTGGTTATGTTTTCACTGCTCAGACTCAGTTGTGGTTAAGTTCTAGATTTTTACACTAAGATGTGGATTTACAGTTCCTTGTAAAAGAACTAGAACTCCCTATAAATCCTTATTGTAAAGGTGTAAACTACCTATAATCAGTTATTGATTAAAGGTCTTAGGATAAGAGGACCTAGTGAAAATCACCAAGATCATGGATTTGAGAATTGGTGAAGTGGACTAAGGTATCTTTGTTCCTTGAAAGAATATACATCACTATGTTCATTTCCTTTATTTATTTCTGTTGCATGCTCATATTTGTGAGAAAAGAAAACAATGCTTCTTAGAAAAAGATGTGTTTTGAATCTGTGAAAGTCTGGAAAACCCAAATTCATCCCACTTATGTATAAGTATTATTCATTATCATCGAAACCTAATATAGGGTGTATCTATAGGGATACTATACCCTCTCACTAGAGATTAACATGGAGGAATATCAATAAAAAATAAGTATCAAAAGAAGTAAATCATAGAGAAAATAAATACACAACATGAATAGATAACAATATCAAAAGGAAGCACATATACAATGATGATGATACATATCATGTGTATAATAAGGCATCTAAAATAGGTGTAAATTAGTATAATTAAATATATGTTTCAAAAGTACAAAAAGGCTGAAATCTATCTAGCTAGCATCATGAGCCTTGAATCAGTTTTGTGATCCCCTACTCCTAATAAACAAACAAGAACCATTAGTAGGGTTCTTTCCCTTCTCCATAAATATAGTCATATAGTCTATTCGGGTAGCCAAAGGGGGACTGAATAGGGTGAGACATAATCCCAGTAGGCACCCCATGGTCTAATTCTATCATGTAAGTGAGTATATAATAGTCATAGTGTGCAAGAAGTAATATAATATGGAAAGCATTGAAAGTAACATCCTATAAAGTATAGGTTATTATTTGCAAAAAAAAATATAATTTAATGATTCAATTTAACTTAATAAGTATGTATTGAGACCTAGAATAATGCCCAATGTACCTTGTGGAAGGATATTACTAATGGACTCCAAAACAGGCCATCCATAAAGTATAAGACTAAGACTGAATCAAAGATTGTGCTTTGGATTAGACGATGCATCATGTAATTCATTTCATTTATTATTCAATTTTGAACCCAAAACCATCCTTGTAATTTCTTATTTGGAATCTAAGAATAACTCCAGGCATAATATAAACCAACACCTTACAATCCCATCCATGGAGATTCCCCCAAGAACCTAGGTATCTCTCTAGGTGTGGTATAACATCTCTACTTTTTGACTCCATCCTTGGGGGTCCACTAAGGGATCCCAAGTATCACCCATGGAATATATGATCAAGTTCCCCTTGATTCCATAATAGTAAATACATATGGAGTATAAGTATCACTTGATATATAATAGTAATCTCTTATAAGTCTGTCCTTGGTAGTCCATATCTGGAGTCTAAGTGTCACACGAGCATAAGTAAGGTACAAGACAATTGTGTCTGTCCATGGATTCTTATATGAATCCATGTTTCAGCCATGTAATATACACATAAAAAAAGACAAAACCATTTAATCAATTTTTTTATGATCAATTTCATTTAAACATGTTAAGGTCATCACAAAGAACATTTCAATTCAATATCACTTCAAATGGAAACTGAAGTCATGGGCTATGATTAGAGGAATTGAAATTCAATTACGCACATGGAGAAACCATTATAAGGAAAACTCAATATTCAACAAGATATTACATAGCCAAGGTCAAGGGCATGGTCTTACATACCTTCTTATTAATCAACTCAATTTGAATTTGAATAACAATTCAATTTACCTTCCAATTAAAAATTCAATTCACATTTTAAATCCTAAAGAAAGGGGTGAAAGGGTACACCATAAGGCAACCAATTCCAAAATCCACCAATGGTTCTCTAATTAATTAACAACTCAGATAATGGGTGGTACTAAATCAAGGTCCATCACCTATAAAAATTCATTTATGGGCCTCTTTAATTACAAATGACATGCCTAATAATTTAATTGAAGGATTTAAATTCATTTCAGGGGATAATTTCTAAGAATTAGACACATAGAACAACAACATATATCAAAACCATGAATTTAAATGAAAATAATGGGACCACCTACCATATGTTTGTAGTGGATAACTCATCTTGTATCAGCTCTTGATAACACTTTGATCAGGAGAAAACTAAAGAACAGATAAAGAACCTATTAATAGGGAAAATTATAGTTCACCTAAAAAAGAACAGCTGATACCAAACCAAATTAGGAAGGAAAAAAGAGAATTGATAAATCACCGATACAGATCTAACGAGATAGTGGAAACTTGATTCCGGTATCAGACAGAGATGATCTCTCGATTTCATGAATATTCATCAAGATGATATTTCAAAAGTCAGGTTCTGTACAACATTTTAATAATGATAGATTTAGGGTTGAAATAGATTAAATCCAGGGGAAATAGTAATTTCCCAATAATTACATGATTTTATAGTTTTTTCGCATGGTCGGCCAGACTGTACGCTAACTGTGTACCCATTATTGTAGGAAGGGGCACACTACATGGTTTGTCTAACTATTCTCAGACCTTGTGAAAATACACTATCATAATTATATACATTTCCCACAAATGTGTTCCCCAAGTCGCATGGTTTGTTAATCGTACAACCTATAATAATTCACAAAACATCCTAATATTGTTAGAAGTAACCATGTGGCATGCCCCACAAAGTATCTTCTAATTATACACAAAGCCATTTCACCCCAAAGGCTAGGTTCCAGGCTCCGAACCTACCCTGGACACCATTAAAACCTCTATGACCTCAAGATTCATTCATATTTGGCTATATTTAAAAATTTAAACTAAAAATTGATGGAAGTGAAAGGATCATTACCTTTCAGAAGAATCGAGTTCTTACAAGAACAATTGGACCATAACTTAATCATCAATATATACATATAAAATATGTCCAACAATAACCCATGCCCAATATACATACACCCACGACCTTCACTGCATATTTCTACCTCCACATCATCTCATCAACTAAAACTGACCACATCATCACATCAAATGTAACAAAAAATAAAATAGAAATTAAATATAAACATAATAAATCAGAATTAAAATAGAACCATTAGTAAAATTTAAATATAACATACAGACTAAGAACCATCAATTTTTTTTTTGAATAATTTCATGGATTAGAATGGTCAACCTCCTTCCTTCTACTGGTATATTTCACTTATAATAAATACTAGAACATTTAAGAAAAGAATTGTGAAATAAAAAAATGAAAAGAATGTATTCAGAGTGTTTCACATAAAATTTATTATTTTATTAATCAAATAGAAGATATTTTAACATAAAAAAATAAAATATCATGCAATTTATTTAAAACAATAAACATTACCTATTTATGATATGATTCAACACTTGAAACTGAAAAGTGATAAGTAAATTTTAAAATGAATTTTCAAATTGACATACAATGTTCTTGAAATTAACTTAATAAACAAAATTTAATGACTTTGATATGAAATCATGTACTGAATTTAAAAAATAACTCAACAGTGGTTCTACCATGATTTCACATCAGTCTGAGGTGAATTTATATGGTTTTGACTATTACATGAACATTTTAGTGTTTTAAAACACTAAAAACATGTTTATTGGAATTATATGAAAACTGTAACTAAAAATGATGTGACTTCATTTCCTAAATTTCACAAATCAGTATACGACTATTTTACCCTATCTTTATGTTAATTTAACATTGTTTTTCTAGTTTTGACCCACCCGATACATGTTTTTAAAGGCTTTGATACCTTTAAAAACTATTGACCAAGTCATTGTGACCACACTATACATAATATTGACATGGTGTGAATGTTTACACATAAAAAATAACTCAAAAATGGGTTTTCCATGATTTCCTACCAATATGAATTTATTTCTTATAATTTTGACCATTACACACATGTTTTTGTGGTTTTAAACACTAAAAATACCTTTACGACCATCCCAGGAAAACTGTAATGTAGAATTATGTGATGTTAGATCATATATTTCAAAAATAAATCTAAGGTGTTTTCCCTCTATTTTTAGGGTAATATAACATCATTTGGATGGTTTTGACCCTTATACACATGTTTATAAAGGCTTTAGTACCTTTAAAATCATTATATTGAGTCATTATAAACACACTACACATAATATTACTGTGTTTTTTGTGTGTACATGTCAAATATAACTCAAAAATGGTTTTCTCATGATTTCACATCAATATGAGGTTTTTTTCTATGGGTTTGACTGTTACATGAATGTCTTTTTTTAAAACACTAAAAACATGATTATAGGAATATCAGAGAAACTGTAAACAAGAATGATGAATGGTTGGTTCCTACATTTCTAAAATACATATAATGTTGTTTTAATATGATTTTATGGAAATATGAAATCATTTTCATAGTTTTGATCCCTAAGACATGCTTTTAATGGCTTTGGTACCTTTAAAAACTATTTACCCAGTCATTTCGACCACATTTCTTGTAATATTGATGTGTTTTCTATGTTTAAATTTGAAAAATAACTCAACAGTGTTTTTTCATGATTTCACATAAATTTGAGTTTGTTTTCTATGTTTTTTATCATTACATACATGTTTTAGAGTCTTAAAACACAAAAAATGCCTTTACGACCATCCTGATCAAACCATAAATAGAATTTTTTCCCACCAGTTACTACATTTCAAAAATCAATATATAGTCATTTTACTCAAATTTTATGGTAATTTGATGTTTTTCCCTAGTTTTGACCCTGTAACACATGTTTTATAAATCATTTTATACCTTTAAAAAGTATTTTCTAAGTTATTTTAACCACAATGCATGTTGGATTGACGTGTTTTGTTCGCGTACACATAAACATTAACTTAAAAGTGGTTTTCCCATTATTTAACATAAATATGCGGTCAGTTATTATGTTTTTGGCCATTACAAGAATGTTTTAGTGTTTTAAAAAACTAAAAATTTATTTATGAGTATCCAAAGAAAACCATAACTCTGAATGAAGTTCTGTCAGTTCTTACATTTAAAAAATCAATCCATAGTCATTTTAATCAAATTTTATGAAAATATGACATTTCTTTTCCTAGTTATGACCCACCGATAGATGTTTTCATATGATTTAGTACCTTTAAAAACTATTTATCGAGTCATTCTGACATCCCCATATGTGAGATTGATGTGCTGTCAATGAATATAAATAAAAAATAATGAAACATTTGTTTTCCCTTGATTTCATGTTAAAGTTAGTTTGTTTCCTTTGGTTTTGACCATTAAATGGATGTTTTGTTTCTTTTAAAACACTAAAAATGATTTTACAGTCATCTAGGGAAAACCATAACACAGAATTACATACCTCTAGGTCTGACATTTATGAAATAAATTTTCTATAATTGTCCTATGATTTTAGGGCTGCATGCTGTTGTTTTCTTACATTGGACCCTTCGATACATGTTTTTAATGTCTTTAGTACATTTAAAAAGTTTTTACATAGTCATTATGACCACACTATACATCATATTGATGTGTTTTCTATGAACACCCATCAGAAATAGCTCAATGGTGATTGTCCCATGATTTCACATCAGCTTAACGTCATTGTCTATGGTTTTAACCATTATATGAATATTTTAGTGTTAAAACACTAAAACAATGTTTATAAATATCCTGTGAAAAACGCAACTCAGAATTATGGGTCTTCAGTTAATACATTTCAAAAATAAATATATTGTAGTTTTACTCTAATTTTAGGATAATGCAATGTAATTTTTCTGGTTTTGACCCACTGACACATTTTTTTAATTGTTTTGACACGTTTAAAAACTATTTACTAAGTCATTACAACCATTTTTCTTGTTAAATTGATGTGTTATATAAACCTACATGTTATAAATAACTTAACAGTAGTTTTCCAATGATTTCACATCAGTCTCAGGTCATTTTCTATGTGTTGATAGTTATATACACATTTTACTGTTTTAAAACACTAAAAACGTGTTTATGTCCATACTATGAAAACTGTAAATTTAAACGAAATTTCTTCCATTCCTATATTTAAAAAATCAATCTACAGTCATTTTCCTTTGGTTTCAGGGAAATGTGATATCATTTGACTAGTTTTACCCACTAACACATGTTTTTAAAAACTTTGGTATCTTTAAAACTATTTACTATGTCATTCCAACCACACCAAATGTCGAATTGATGTTTTTTGTGTGTACATTTCAAAAATAACTAAAAGGTGGTTTTACCTTGATTTTATGACAATATGAGGTATTTTTAAATGGTTTTGACAATTACGCACATGTTTTAGTGTTTCAAAACACTAAAAATGAATGTATAGCCATAAAGAGAAAAAATAACTCAGAATGATGTATCGTCGGTTCCTATATTTCAAAAATAAATATACAATTGTTTTCTTCTCATTTCAAGGAAATATGACATCGTTTTCCTAGTTTTGACCCCTTGACACATGTTTTTAAATTGTTTTATACCTTCAAAAACTATTTAATGAGTCATTACGACCACACCGCATATCTGATGGACATATTGTATACATTTACACATTAAAAATAACTCAATAGTGATTATCCCATAATTTCACATCAATATAATGTTTTATTGTTTGTTTTTTCTTCTATTACAAGAATGTTTTAGTGTTTTAAAACACTAAAAATGTGTTTACATCCATTCTGGGAAAAGCGTAACTCAGAATGATGTTCTGTCAATTATTGCATTTTAAAAATCAAAATTTGGTCGTTTTACTCTAATTTTAGTTGAATCCAACATTTTTTATTGGTTTTGACCCCCAATAATTGTTTT
Organism: Viscum album; assembly: GCA_963277665.1. Classification (NCBI taxonomy): domain Eukaryota; kingdom Viridiplantae; phylum Streptophyta; class Magnoliopsida; order Santalales; family Viscaceae; genus Viscum; species Viscum album. The sequence continues at coordinate 878,079,872 of OY728145.1, read as the reverse complement.
TAAAGGATTTGTTACCTTTAAAAACTATTTACTGAGTCATGTTGACCACACCATACATTGGATTAATGTGTTGTATGTGAATACATCTAAAAACCCCAATGGTGTTTTACCCATGATTTCATATCTATATAAGGTAGTTTTTTACAATTTTGAATGTTACCCAAATATTTTAGTGTTTTAAAACACTAAAAATGAATTTATGACTGTAATGGAAAAAACATAACATAAAATAACATGGAATTTATTTTTACATTTTAAAAATAAATCTATGGTCATTTTCTAGTAATTTTATGATAATACGATATAGTTTTATATGTTTTTACCCCATGAAACATGCTTTAAAATGCTTTGAAACCTTAAATTTTTTACTGAGATAATTCCACTACACCCCATGTCATATTGATGTGTTTTCTTCACGTACATGTAAAAAATAACTCAAAAAATGGGTTTCCCATGATTTTATGTCAATATGAGGTCGTTTTATTAGGTTTTGACTATTAGACATATGTTTTAATGTTTTAAAATCCTAAAAATGAATTTATGGGCATCCCAAGAAAACTGTAACTCAGAATGAAATGACTCCAGTTCTTACATTTAAAAAATAAATCTACACTACTATAAAACTAGGTTTATCTTGCTATAAGGATTTAACAGTGCTAGCTAAATGTGTTGTCAAATACCCCTTTTTCATCACTAAAAAAAAGCATAATTAAAAGGTGTCTTTAACAACACTAAAAATGTAACGCCCCAACCCCAGCTACCAGAGTCGGTGCATTACTTCGTAACATTGGCATGATCACAAATGATCAAGTCTCGAAATACCGATTAGTTTAGTAGCCTTGGAAACACTATATACATTCATAAGTCTTTCATTACATCAAAAAGTAAAAAAAACTACAATAACACGGTCTTCATACTCCACACTCATATCCCTTTCCGACTATCCCTGCAGGTCATTCATAAAATACTTCTTCACATCCTGGAAAATATTAAAACATTGAAAGGGGTGAGCTCAGATTCTCAGTAAGGATAACAATATTGCGGAAGCTTTCGAAAATAAACATTAACATTTAAGGAAATGTATAACTAAAACAAAAGCCTTTTTAAACTTTAACTTCAGTATAATATGGCAAAAATAAAATTAAATAATGCCATTTACTTACTTACATGGATATTATACTAGTCAAATAATCACATGCAATATCTATAAACACTTTCATAATGATGGAATGCATAATTCCAGACTATCATAACCACGTAGCCAAGGCCTCATGCCAAGAACACAAATACGATTTTGTCAAGGCCTCGTGCCAAGACAGTAGTTTGTCTCATGAGACCTACCGATGCATCGAGGAGCTATAGCGGGCTCCACCCGTCACTTATTAAGTCCAATGCATTCCTCATATGAATAGGTTTAAACATATCATAAACTATAACATAATCGTATCACATAAAACATGCATAAAGGAAACATAACATTTCCACATTTCAATCACAAGATATCAATACAACACATTGATATAATAAAAACACTTTCAAAACCATTTTCAATACCAAAATAAAATAAAGGTAAAAAATGGTATTTATTTTTCTTTAAAAAAAGGTATGGCTTGTAGAGGAAGCCGAAACTCAAATAATGGTCACGGCGGCGGAGAAGTAGTTGTCGCCGCATACGTACGAGAAAAACATTCCCTTTTTTCATTTAGTAAATGCTTCGTATAAAAATATTCCTTTTGAATAAACGTAAATGTCAAAGGGATTATACACCATATAAAAGAGAGTTGTGTATAAAACCAAATATGCCTCAATGAAAGGAGATTGAGACGAAGTCCCTTTCAAAGATCATTTTTTAAATAAAATAGATCTATTATGTGTATTTACTATAAGTACAGATAAATAAAGTACAAATACAAGATAGTACATAATAATATCATGACACAATTTGAAAATAGGAGATTAACCCAAAGAATGGAAATTGGGTTAAGAAATTCCCTTACCTCATGTCCGACATGACTCGACCACTCTTTAACCTCCTGAATAAAAAACTAGAGTTAATATCTACCTTCTTAAGAACCTTTTTCTAGTTCATTATTCCTTTTATATCACTTATTACCATGTCATGAACATTATGTAATTATTTAAGTTAATGACGGTCGTTTTGTCGATCTTTGGTACTTGAGTCAAAAATATATTTCTTATAATTACAAGTTGTTCATGTGTTGAAATATCCATTATATCCAGAATCATGTTCATGATTTAGATATCATATATATCATATATATCCAATATATACATGCATTTATAATATTACATAACATTTAGAGGTAAGAAATGAAATGCACCGTTCATGGAGACGGTAAGCCGTACGCACGCATGAACGATACTTTCATTTCTATTTCATATTTAATGGAATGATGTTATAATTATATAAAGTTATAATATAATTCCAGTATAATATAATTTATAATACCATTTAATCCATCCTTTATACATCCCACATATGGCATTAACGATTCAAATCACTTTGAGGGGGAGGTAGTCCGCACTTTCTAAAATGAAATTATCGCGTTTACCCATAATGGAAAACATAAAGGTATGCCATAAATGAAAAATACATAAGCTTAAGTGAAACATAAACATATTATATATCATATATAAATATAGTGTCATCTTAATGTCCACCTTTTAAGGTGTTATATGAGTGTTGAACAATCATCGTTTCGTGAGGCAGAAATTTTCCATCCACAGAAACAGTATGTTCTTTATCCATTAGATGTAGGTGTGTGTAAGTGTAGCTCGAATCCATCTTATACAAACATCATAGCATATTTAGGATACTGTTTTTGTTACAAAAGAAATGAATAATAAGAGTTTAAGGGGTTGGAGAAGCAAAATAAAACAAAACAACATTAGAGAAGACATTACCATAAAATCGGGTAACTTTTTTTTGATTTGAGCCAAAGGCTTCCTTGGAAATAATTATGCCCAAATTGAGGCTACTAGGAGTAATGGAGGAAAGTTTGGAGAGTATTTGGGCAGAGGTTGGCCGAGCCAAAAGGATTTGAAAGTGTGAGTAAGGTGGTAGTGGTGGGGGCCTTTTATAAGTGGAGAGGAGGGGCACTCATGGAAAGTAATGAAATATTACTTTATTATACAATGATTTTCGGATTTAAAGGTCCCACACTTCTATAATTCTAGGGTAAGGTGATAAGGGTTCGAAATATACTCATCCAATAGTCTTTGTACAAGTGTAAGCCTTGTATTTTAAATTATCTTTTCATTTTATTTAAATCGTTAATTAATGAGGTAATCGCTGCATCATCATGGTGTCATAAATAATTTAATTTATTTAATGTCTAAAAATTATAAAACAATTATTATGATATAGGAAATCTTTTTATATTTCTAATGAATATTTATAGTCAATAATATGACTTGTATAACCCCATTTAAATTTTTTTTTAGTAAAACAACTCTTGTTTGTGACCTTTTTATTTTAACATTAAATAAAAAGTTATTTATGTCCTTTTCCTACCAAAGTGGCTCTATGGGGTCCCCAAGTTGACCCATGGATTTTCTTGGTCGGCCATGACACATAAAATAGGGGTAGGACAAGTTTAAAGGCCATTCCATATTTTTATAATACTATTTTTACCATAAATTTCACTAATTACCTTTAATCACGATTAATTAAACTTAAAAGTTACTATTGACCAAAAAATTATTTTAATCCCATTGAACCACATTTTACTTACTAATTACAACAATGTATGTTGTATTTTTGAATTTAAAATCACATAAGTGGTAATGTTTCATTTAATGAAAAATCAGTTTTTTAACTACCACTTAGTGGTTTGACTATTCATCAAAAATTGAAGTTTTTCAGAACAATGCCAAAATTTCACCCTAAGCTATAATTGATATTCCGAATCCAAAAATGATATCTATGTTAAAAAATTCCAAACATATAAGTTTCATTAATTAATTTTATAATTAATTCCCGCTGTCACAACAAATAGCGTGTTTTTAAGAAACAATATATATCAAAAGATTGACAATTGTTTATGTCCAATTTCAAAGTGAAATTAATTCTAATGAACACCATTGGATAAAATGGTAAAAATATATTCTAATTATAATTTAAAACCACTCAATAGTATAATTTATCACTATTAATTATTTTGATCAAAAAAGTTGTTTTCTGTATTTTTCACTATTCATAAAAATTGGAAGTTCTCAGAAAATTACAAAAAATTCAACTTTGGATAATTTCGATATTACGAATACAAAAATGAAGTCCATATTGAAATATAAGATTTCCATAATTTTAAAAAGTGGGTATTACTATTCATAACGGCTACTTTGATTAGTCGCGGTGTGTTAGAACTCGAACTTGCGTACAATGCAAACTATTGAATTATTGAAAGAGAAGCGTATCGTGGAAGCTCGGGGTGTTACATTCTCCCCTCCTTCAATAAATTGCGTCCTCGCAATTTGAAATTTTTCTTTGAAAATAAAAGGTTTAAAATAGAAAATACCTTTGTGGAAAACCCACATCGGAAATTAGGTTAATAAAAATATAACTTTAAAATATTGAAAGATAAGTACAAAGGTCACCCGAGATATCCCATACTAGGATTCTATGAAAATATGGATATGGAGGAGAAACAAACCATCAAGGTCTGATGGAGAGTTGTAGAAAATAGGATTAGGAGAAAGTTAACCACAAGAAAATCACAAACTTGTGATTGCTTAAACGGTCATTGAATCCCTAGTTGGAAAAGTTAACCGATAACATTTTTGTTTTAAGTTACCTTTTATAATGTTGAGGAATTTATTTAGGAGATTTACTAAGAACGTAAGGGAATATACATACTTGTTATATATACTTTCATTCGTTAATACATTTTTACCACAAACCCATCTTTTACTCCAAATGGTAACATAACTCAAAAATATTCTATTTATCCTAATTGTATAAGGTTCCAAATATTAACACATACCATTTAGATTAGTAAAACTATTTTGTAATAACCAGGGACTTCCTGTAGGCTAGTGGTAGGTAATAAAGGCCTGTCGCACTATGGTTGTGGGTTCGATTCCTGCATCTTTGTCCGACGCGATGGGTTGTCACTCGGTCTGCGTGTTGTCCTTTTTATAAATATCCAAAAATAACCTTAACAATAGTATCCAATGTAAAATATAATCCATTCCAACCTTTATAGTTATCCAAAATACTTCTGTCCAACTCACAGTCCAGATTTTTTGAGGAAGGTAAACATAATGAAGCTCCTTTTTTTCTGCGTAACAACATGTGAACACCTTCATCATGTATTCTTTTAAAACACTACAACATACTGAATTAGCATAAATCCTTATTGATTACATTCATGATACCTTATTCCTTATAGAAAACTAGATATACTCCTTCTATCCAAAAATGTATAAAAATCATTAATCAGTTTCAAGGATGTTAAGAATATCCTACATAATTTATCCAAATCAATAATGTATTTTTCTAAAATCACTATCTCTGTATCAGAACTATATTATGGTTTATCTTTCTCTCAACCATATATTTTCCAAAAATTTAACCTGCTGTGGAGTCACTTTTCTTGGTTCCACACAATCTCAAGTCCTTTATGAAATAGTACTGCAGTACAATCCTTATATACACCATAATTATTATAACCAGTGCATCATTGATACAACACTCAAATGACAAAATTATTTAATAACAACATAAGAACTCTAATAATTCCTCCTCATATGTGGTAGTATCATAACTTGATTATTATACAATAACATCATTTGGGGAATACTCTGATGATTTGAACATTGGTTTGCGTAGTGTCCCCAATCCTTGCAGATGAAGCATTGTAAATTTGAAACCTTTTTATTACCCTTGCAGTCACGCACTTGGTGTCCTTTTTCTCCACACTTATAAAATACTCCCATTCCCATCAGGAAAATTCCAAGGTGTTTCTTCCCATAGTTATCACATATTGGAAAATTCTTCTTTTCCGTCATCCTTTTATCCATCATTCTCTCTTCCATCCTTTTCTTCTCTTTCATCCCTTCAAATCCATAAGACTCAGATAATTCTCTACTTATCTTATTAACACATGATACTATTTCTTCATATGTTGATAACACATGGGAGACTATTTCCCTTCTAAATGTTGTCTTAATACCATGAAAGATATGATCCTTCTTACTCTTTGGATCATACGTATTGATGGAGTTCACATTCCTTATATCGGGCGACATTTCTATACAATTCCATAAACTAGGTTAGTTTATGAATCGAAATACATAATAACAAACTTGCAAAAACTTAACATAAATTGAACTATTTATGGATATAATCCATAATCATAAAAATGTTTTCTTTTAGGAAGTATATACTCATAACCCTTCATAGTGGTTTGTAAAGAAAATGTTAATTATCCTAAGCATATCCCCTGGGAGTGTCGTAACCAAGAGTGCAGCAAGGCCCGTTGTCGTGCACCAGTTCCCGTTCGAGTCTAGCTCAAAGCGGTGTTTTCAGGTTTTACCCCTAGGTACATCTGTTCCAGAGCCGCCTCCACCTGCTCGTATCCAGACAGGGATGTATTTCTCGGAAAACTCACAACATCTATATAATACCAAAATTCTAGTAAGTTCTTCTATACTAATCCTCAAAGTCTATCTTTGGGCTATGTGCTCTAATCAGAGATTATCTAAATCTAGCTTCCAAGTTTAGTACTAAACTGCCTCTAATACCAACTGTAATGCCCCGACCCCAGCTACCCAGAGTCGGTGCATTACATCATAACATTGGCATGATAAAAAATGATCAAGTCTCGAAAGACCGATTAGTTTAGTAACCTTGGAAACACTAGATACATTCATAAGTATTTCATTACATCATAAAGTAAAAAAAACTACAATAACATGATCTTCATAGTCCACACTCATATCCCTTTCCGACTATCCCTACAGGTCATTCATAAAATACTTCTTCACATCCTCGAAAATATTAAAACATTGAAAGGGGTGAGCTCAGATGCTCAGTAAGGATAACAATATTGCGGAAGATTTCGAGAATAAACATTAACATTTAAGGCAATGTATAACTAAAACAAAAGCATTTTTAAACTTTAACTCCAGCATAATATGGAAAAAATAAAATTAAATAATTCCATTTACTTACTCATATGGATATTCTACTAGTTGAATAATCACATGGAATATCTATAACCACTTTAATAATGATGGAATTCATAATGCCAGACTATCATAACCACATAGCCAAGGCCTCGTGCTAGGACCACAAATAAGATTTTGTCAAGGCCTCGTGCCAAGACACTAGTTTGTCTCATGAGACCTACCGATGCATCGAGGAGCTAGAGCGGGCTCCACCTGTCACTTATTAAGTCCAATTCATTCCTCATATGAATAGGTTTAAACATATCATAAACCATAACATAATCGTATCACATAAAACATGCATAAAGGAAACATAAAATTTCCACATTTCAATCACAAGATATCAATACAACACATTGATATAATAAAAACACTTTCAAAACCATTTTCAATACCAAAATAAAAGAAAGGTAAAACATGTTATTTATTTTTCTTTAAAAAAGGTATGGCTTGTAGAGGAAGCTGAAACTCAAATAATGGTCACGATAGTGGAGAAGTCGTTGTCGCCGCATACGTACGACAAAAACATTCCCTTTTGTCGTCTAGTAAAGGCTACATATAAAAATATTCCTTTTGAATGAACCTAAAAGTCAAAGGGGTTTATACACCATATAAAAGAGAGTTGTGTATAAAACCAAATATGCCTCAATGAAAGGAGATTGAGACGAAGTCCCTTTCAAAGATAATTTTTTAAATAAAATAGATCTATTATGTGTATTTACTATAAGTACATGTAAATAATGTAAAAATACAAGATAGTACATATTAATATCAAGACATAATTTGAAAATAGGAGATTAACCCAATGAATGGAAATTGGGTTAAGAAATTCCCTTACCTCGTGTCCGACTTGACTCAACCACTCTTTAACCTCATGAATAATAAACTAGAGTTAATATATACCTTATTAAGAACCTTTTTCTAGTTCATTATTAATTTTATATCACTTATTATCATGTCATGAACATTATGTAATTATTTAAGTTAATAACGTTCGTTTTGTCGATCTTTGGTACTTGAGTCAAAAATATATTTCTTATAATTGAAAGTTGTTCATGTGTCGAAATATCCATTATATCCAGAATCTTTTTCATGATTTAGATATCATATATATCATATATATCCAGTATATACATTCATTTATAATATTACATAACATTTAGAGGTAAGAAATGAAATGCACCGTTCATGGAGACGGTAAGCCGTACGTACGCATGAACGCTACTTTCATTTCTATTTCGTATTTTATGGAATGATGTTATAATTATATAAAGGTATAATATAATTCCAGTATAATATAATGAATATTACCATTTACTCTATACTTTATACATCCCACATATGGCATTAACGATTCAAATCACTTTGAGGGGGCGATAGTCCGCACTTCCTAAAATGAAATTATCGCGTTTACCCATAATGGAAATCATAAAGGTATGCCATAAATGAAAAATACAGAAGCTTAAGTAAAACATAAACATATTATATATCATATATAAATATAGTGACATCTTAATGGCCACCTTTGAAGGTGTTATATGAGTGTTGAACAATCATAGTTTTGTGAGGCAGAAATTCGCCATCCACAGAAACAGTTTGTTCATTAACCATTAGATGTAGGTGTGTGTAAGTGTAGCTAGAATAATTATTATAACAAAATACTAGTATATTGAGTATACTGGTGTTTTTACAAAATAAAGGAATAAAAAGAGTTTAAGGGGTTGGAGGAGAAAAATAAAACAAAACAACATTAGAGAAGACATTACCTTAAAATCGGGTAACTTTTTTTTTTGATTTGAGCCAAAGGCTTACTTGGAAAGAATTATGCCCAAAGGGAGGATTCTAGGAGTAAGGGAGGGAATTTTGGAGATTATTTGGGCTGAGGTTGGCCAATCCAAAAGGATTTTAAAGTGTGAGTAAGGTGGTAGTGGTGGGGGCCTTTTATAAGTGGAGAGGAGGGGCACTCTTGGAAAGTAATGAAATATTACTTTATTATACAATGCTTTTCGGATTCTAAAGGTCCCAAACTTCTATAATTCAAGGATAAGGTGATAAGGTTTCTAAATATACCCATAAAATAGGCTTTGAACAAGTTTAAGCCTTGGATTTTACATTATCTTTTCATTTTATTTAAATCGTTAATTAATGAGGTAATCGCTGCATCATCATGGTGTGATAAATAATTTAATTTATTTAATGTCTAAAAATTTTAAAACAATTATGATGATATAGTAAATCTTTTTATATTTCTAATGAATATTTATAGTCAATAATATGACTTGTATAACCCCATTTAAAAATTGTTTTAGTAAAACAACTCTTGTTTGTGACCTTTTTAGTTTAACATTAAATAAAAAGTTATTTATGTCCTTTTCCTACCAAAGTGGCTGCATGGGGTCCCCAAGTTGACCCATGGATTGTCTTGGTCGGCCATGACAAATCCAATAGGGGTAGGAAAAGTGTAAAGGGCATTACATATTTTTATAATACTATATTTACCATAAATTTCACTAATTACCTTTAATCGCTATTAATTAAACTTAAAAGTTACTATTCACCAAAAAATTATTTTAATCCCATTGAACCACATTTTACTTCCTAATGACAACCATGTATGTCGGATTTTTGAAAATCAAATCACAGAAGTTGTAATGTTTCATTTAACGAAAAATCAGTTTTTTAACTACCACTTAATGGTTTCACTATTCATCAAAAATAGAAGTTTTTCAGAACAATGCCAAAATTTCACCCTAAGCTATAATTGATATTCCGAATCCAAAAATGATGTCTATGTTACAAAATTCCAAACATATAAGTTTCATTAATTAATTTTATAATTAATTTTTGCTGTCACAGCAAATAGCGTGTTTTTAAGAAACAATATATATCAAAAGATTGACAATTGTTTATGTCCAATTTCAAAGTGAAATTAATTCTAATGAACACCATTGGATAAAATGGTAAAAATATATTATAATTATACGTTAAAACCACTCAATAGTATAATTTATCACTATTAATTATTTTGATCAAAAAAGTTGTTTTATGTATTTTTCACTATTCATAAAAATTGGAAGTTCTCAGAAAATTACAAAAAATTCAACTTTGGATAATTTCGATATTACGAATAAAAAAATGAAGTACATATTGAAATATAAGTTTTCCATAATTTTAAAAAGTGGGTATTACTATTTATAACAGCTACTTTGATTAGTCGCGGTGTGTTAGAACTCGAACTTGCGTACAATGCAAGCTATTGCATTATTGAAAGAGAAGCGTATCGTGGAAGCTCGGGGTGTTACAAAAAAAGTGCTGTTAAAGGGGTCCCTTTATCAGCTCATGTAAAAAAGAATTGATAAATGGTATATTTGAAAAAAAATATTTCCTTAAAAATAATATATAAATATATAAATATATAAATATATTTATATTGATATAGAAATATTATATATTTTTTAAATATGTTTTTAGCTAAGGATAAATAGGCATTTACACTTAATATATATGACATTTAGTTAAAATGTATTATTAAATAATTTTAAAAATATTTTTTATTAATAATTTCCTAATTATTTTCATCTAATAGTCATTTTAAAACAATTTAAGATAAAAAATAAAAAAATTAATAAAATATCTAAAGTAAGTTGAAAATGCAACTCGAACATCAAATAGCCATAACATTGGATTCAGGTGTCCATTTGGGCTCAACCATATATCAATTCAGATCATGCGACAAGATCAATGTAGTATTAACAAGGGGACCCCAGTAACTGTTTTTTCAAGGTAGAAAGAGGCCCAATAGTCCTCATAATTGATTTTCTAGTTGGGGTACCCCAAATTTTTAACATTCGATGGAATTACAACCTCTTTAAAGGGGGTATTATCGTGTTGCTAGAACGTGAGTACCCATTTTTGTATATGAAATTATATAAAATATATATTTTATATTCTAGGATTACTAATTTAGAGACCAAAAACTTCATTTATATTGTTAAACTCTCTCAAATTAATTATATAACACCATCTAATATTTTACCAAACATCTCTATTTTCCATGAACAACCATCTCAAAATTAGATAATTTTAGTAATTAATTAAATTACATTATAACTAATTATCCAATTAAAACAAAAATTAGAACATTACTATAAACTTACTACGTTGTTTTATGAAATAGAAACAACCTTCAATAATATATAGATAGTGTATTACAATCTATCAGTTGGTCAATATGAAAAAACTAGATGGTTCCAATCGTAATCAAAAATAAATTTCGAAAGAAATTGGAAAAAAAATAAAATTCATTAATGATTTTACTATATAAAAATTAGGAGAAATGATTTTTGTTCATATTTTCTCAATATCCTCAATATATAACATGGAAAATATCCTTGGTAATGGGTTGATTTCACCATAATTCCCTGAAATACATCATAAAATCCATCAGTGTAAACATAAAAAATATTAGTAAAACCAAGAGAAGAAGAATTCAGAAGAGACAAAAGAAGTTGTTACCTTAAACTACTATTATAAACCATACATGAACCTCCTCAAATACTAAAATAGGGATATAGGGTGAGAATAATCAAGGATGAATTACCTCTCAATAATCCAGCCTTCTGAGAACAAATACCGCTAAATGGGTTTTATAGGGAACCCCATAAGAGATAAAAATGCCCCATATAAGTAGGGTGTTGATTTATATTACTGAACCCTTGGTGGACCTTAAATTGAAGTTTCATGGGCCAAAAAAATGTTTACTGTGTCACTATGGTCCTTGTAGAACACCACTAGGTTGTTTGTTTTACCCTTCTGGGATACCATATTTGTAGTGAGATACCATTTGGAGTCTTGTGGTCTCTATTATAGGCCAACATTCCCCATTCATTTACATGACCCATAAAATTACTCTATATGAATTTATATTCTTAATTCCACCTCTAATATTTTCTATGTAAATATAAAATATATATCTCTAACTCCCTTACCTCGATCAATTTTACATAAAATAAAATATACAAAATTACGATTCTTGGATTCTTAATATTTTTACAATTCCGATGAAACATAATTTCGTGGTATGTTACAAATAATTTACTATAGGGATCATTTACCTGATAATAATTATCAATTATCTCTAGAAAAATAGTCCCTTCATAAAGATTCAATGTCCATCTCAAATCCCAAAATGTCATTTGATATGGGTATGTTTTCACAACACTCAATATTGTACTCCCTAAAAAAATTATATCTATGACCTATCAAACACACCCAAAAATTCCCAAATGATGTTTTATATTCCAATTTATCCTCAAAATTTCTGATTATGGGTGTTATATACCCATTTATATTGTATTATACTGATTTACCCTACAATATATCTATAGACATATTTTTGGAACCAACCAATTATACATCTAAAATTTTCCACATTTACACTATTAAAATATCATTATAATAACATTATAAATAAACTCAAATTGATTAATAAAATATTGTTTTTTCACATTAATATACTATCTGATCCGAGTTTCCTAGCCTATTCCCACTCAACATCTATACTTGAATCATTGTCTCTTATGCGTGATAAGATCCACCATGTAATTATAAATACTTGAGATCATTTTTATATAACTTTATTGGGTGATATAATTATCTAAAACATGTTATATACTAATAAAACTCAATGAAATCCATTTTTTATCTCGAACCACAAGAACTGACATCTTTATAAGTGATATATCAATTTTTATACCCACAATCATCTCTCGATCTATATGTTATCTTTCCATTCTCATTATTAATCCATCACAATAATACAATATCTTATCATCGAGGTTACAAAAATCATTATTTATAAAACACATCCAAGTTTCATGACTGGGGTCACACTCTGGGATGATTGATAGGGTGATTTTGAACTAAGGATTATCTATATCATCCCCAAACCAATACTAACTCACCTAGATTTTGATGTCTCCAAAAGACCATAACTCTTAAGCCTCACTCATCAAAAATACAAATATCCGTATTTTAAACATTTATCTACTGTTTGTGGGAATCAAGGTTCTCTATTACCACACATATCATGAAATAATTTATTTATTATAATAATAAATTTTCATTAATAAAAATACTTATATAGCTCACATATTAAAATGATGAACCACTACACAAGAAACCTTTTAATACAGCTGTTTCAAAACCAAAGTTTTGACCTTTATAAAAATAGTTGAACCATGATAGATGTTATTTGAAACCCATGTGAAACCCAGAGAATAATTCTTATATATATACAAGGAGTTTTAGAAAACATAATTGGCATCCATACTATTGAAAACATAGATATCTCTTTATCCATTCCATAGAGATCAATGGAAAACCACTAAAAAATCTTATCTCTTTTTTTTCCAATTTATCATGTGATTTTAATTTCTATCCAAAAATCAAATTTTTCTCTTGTAAATTAGATATTACAACATTTTATTTGTCATAAAATAACCCTACCAAAGATTTAGTAAGATTTATCTCTAAATCCCAACTAACACAAGACTCTATCACCCTCTACCCATGAACCCTTTAATAAAATTTATAAATATTAAAAACACATCACTCTTATTGTAGATTCCCAAGGGAATTTCCTACCAAAGATTCTCCAAATCCTTAATGGAAATTCCAACCTACCTGAATGGCCTGAATACCTTCATCTTTATTTATTTTTGATAACCCCCCTTTCAAGGGATGAGGGGGAACCATTACAAGGCCCATAGGCTCATAGATTACATGGACCATAGGATTAGGAGATTACATGACCGAAGGTCTTAGGGAATTCAACCAGACTATCTACATGGAACTGCCCCTCCCCAGCCTCTTCATCTTGATAGTAGCTCTCCACCTTTGCATGACTCTTTTGTTAGGCTTCCCATGAAATCATAGGCTGGTACCGATGGCATAGACATACCCTCTCATTCTGACAATCCATTTGGATCTGCTTTGGTGAGTGCGCCTACTCTAAATCCTCTTCTGGGGATGCCCCTTTTTTGTAGTGTGTTTGGTGACTGCATTCATGTGGCCTAAAGGACTTGGGATCTCTAAGGCCTTAAGGTGTCCTTATGGCCTTGAGAACCAACTGGCCTGAAGGCCTTAGGTGGCCCGAAAGCCTTCCAGGACCTGAGGACCAAACCGGTGGCCTTAAGGCCAAGATGGATGAATAGTTCCAGCTGCTACAGTAATGAATAATGCATGTTATAGTACTACTACAGTGCCTGCTACTGTAACCCAGAAATGTGTCTTATAGGTTTTCCCTAATCCAAAATCCACTTATTAATTTTTTTCCTAGACCATTACCATTCAAACCATTATCATTAGGTATGTATATCCAATACCTTAATTTTATAGTTTTATATGATCATGATTCCTCAAAATGACCGTATATTTTAAGAGTTTTCCATATAATACCTATGTTTCGCACAATTCATGTTGAGTGAGAATCAATAAGAACACCATTAAATTGTCTAGATCAGTTGATATTATTTAATATAATCTACATAATATGAAACTTCACACAATCTATCCAACATGTTAAGAGATAACTAACAAATAAAACTATCAAAGATATCCAATTATTTGACCCCATAATTAATATGATAAAGGTATATATTCCCTCATACCTTTATGATGGGATAAATTCAAAAAATAAAAGCCCAAATAATATCATCTAATCAATGTTTGAAATTTAAATATCACAAAATATAACCTCACTTGTATTTATAGAAAGAGTGAACCAATAAGCCAATAAAAACACAAATTCTTCTAATCTAACATATCTATGTGTACATGATTCATTAATACCCTTCCAACATAGTCAACTAATGAAACCATGAGTGTTATCACACTAAAACTTAGCTCACCTACCAAAAGACCATTATTAGGAAAATAATGCCACCCATCACATTTCCCATCCATATCCCACAAAAAAATATATTCAAAATCATTCCTAAATGAACTTAATGCTTTCTATATTCCTCACTCTATCCCCTTCCAGGTTCTTAATCTATACAGATATCCAATTCCCATAAAATGCATAACCAATATTAAAATTTTTATCCTATTCTATAAATCATGATGTAATATCTTTTGTGAATCCAAATAAGAGATATATGATGTCTCCACTAAAACAAATCCAAGGAATAAAAAAACTTTCCCATGCATTTATGGGTTATATTCACACCATATAACATGAACACCATCATCCTCAAGTGTTAATAACTTATAAATCATCCCACAATTTTTTTTAATTATCATAACCCTAACAATTTATTTAAGAAAACATGAAATATTTTAGTTTTAACTATTATTAAATAAAATAATAATTCAAAAAGCTTTCAAATGTTTTACTTGAAATTTTTTTACCCAAAAACATTTATCTAAAATTTATTTTTCCCAACACATAATGTCACGAACATGTGAAACGATCATAAATTCTATATATGATATATCAATACATGACATATTTATATCCAGATATAGGATTAAATAAAAAAATAAAAAATATAAAAAATATAGTTTTACGAAAATCTAATCATATATAATAATGAAAGTCAAAAACTATAATTATTTAACCCTGATAACATATAATTCCACTATAGAGGTGTTCATGAGTCCCAGGGTCGATATCCATAATTAGATCTCACCAATCCCATCTCTATATACCATACCCCAAATCATTAAAAAAATAAAAAGGGAATTTGATAATATTTTCATTTCCCTAAGTAATCTTACCCAAAAAAGTATCCATGTCAGTCACTCTATCACCAAGGGAATACATCCCCAAATATCAAAGGCATTCATCTACTAGCGAGGGTCTGATCCATAGAAATGTGAGACTATGACCTAAGTATCATAATAATATAATAGTAAATTAATTGAGATGTAAGTCATTAAATAAAGAAAAATAGTCTTACAGAAAAATAATAATGAAGAAAATATGATAACTGTTTTTGTATCGAAATGAAACTCATGTAGTCCATACCTCAATTATACAATATATGACGACCCTTGATGGATTTTGTAATATGTTACAAAGGATCCACTTGGTATACAGGTTATCTATCATTAACTCCCAATGAAAACGTTTATAACATTTATCTTTTTAATAAACATACCGTACCTGAGTCCCTTAAGTAAACCATTTAACAGTTTACTTCAGGTGATCCAATCTTTGGAATTAAATCACACCCTTAGTCCAATAAATATAATATTTACTTGATTCACATTAATATAGATAGTGGGTCTCATGATCCAACCTAAAATACCATATAACAACCCCTATAGATATATTTAAGGTTCTTAAAAAATCCATAAACCCTTATACTAACAATAAATAAAATGGAAAATACACTATAATGTCATCACTCACTGAAGATTCACCCCATAATATTCTCTTTATATAGTTACAAGAGACCAATATTGTATCTTTTATCCAACTTTACCATAAAATAACATTAGTTCATATATATATATATATATACCTAACTTGAGAAATATGTTGTTATTTTAATGAATAGAAATTCCAAACCCATTATGTTAAAATCTGAACCACCCTAGGGAATCATTACTTCTTAAAGTTAGAGGTAAAATTATAGATTTTTGTGGCAATGTCACTAAGTTTAATAAGACATAGTATAATAAATAATTTAAAAGATTAAACTACTGACAATAATGTATGTTAAAAATCCTAATATAAGGCTATTCTTAATTGTTGATCTATAATTTTTGAATTAATAAAAAGTAAAATCTAGTGTTTTCCAACAAAATAAAATAAAAATAGTGGTAATAAGTAATATTTAATTCAAAAGTAAAGATTATGAAATAATTTCAAAGAATAATAACAGTAAAAATTTTGAATTCTTTTTATAATAGAAAAAATTGACTCGATTATTATGATATTTCTATTGTAAATTATTTTTTATCAATTAATTTTTAATTAAAACTGTCATATACCATTAAATTAATTAAATATAAAATAAATTTCTAACACTAGAATTTTTTATGATGTAATTATTTGATAGGGTAAATTTTTTCCAATATATTCTAGTACTTTATGTGTTTTTATGTTTAAAAAATACCTATTTTTTACTATTGAATTTACCTTATCCATTTCATATTTTATCTTATTCTCAAGAAAAGTTTTATATGGGCACAATGAAACATGTTTTACCAAAGTACATAATATTATATGTAATTTTTTATCTTATATGTGAATGAATTCTCTTATGAAGATAACTTAGTACTTGAGCTAGAATTTCAATTTGCGGTAATGTATTGTATCTCATAATGGATATGTATAAAAAGGAAATGGTACTATGTAAGTGAATTATATTACATATTAGATGGATTGTCTTCAAAAGACGTCAATATTATAATAATAAGTTAGTTTGATGATCAAGAAATTATTTTATCTTACATGAATTATCTTATGAAAAGGAAATTCATAAGTGGATCATCTTATAGATGTCAAGAAAAATTTATAATAATTCATTTATCTTATATAAGTTAAAGACTATATTATAAAGTCAAATGATAATGGATTTATATTACATACAATCCTTTTTTATATAAAGATTAATCATGTTACAGAAATATAAAACCCATGTCAATTATTTTATTAACTGATTAATTTAATGATTTAATAGCTATTTTATCGTAACAAGACACTTATCATTAAAAGATGGAATTATATTATGATAATATCTATTTAATAATTTTAATTAATGAAGATTGATTTATATTTTAGAGGAATGATATGTTTAAACTCATTACTATTGATGTATATTTTTTTAAGACAACTTATTCTTTTATGAGCATGAAAAAATGAGTTTACCAAATATAGAAAGTTCAATTTTGATAAAAAGAATTTTTACCAAGGATGAAAAAAATTTAATAAAGATGAAACCTGTTATATCCTTCCATTATTAATCACTCTATATTTTGAAAATAAGAACACATACTAATTAAGATCCCCTCACTTTAGTTTTTTTCTGATGGATTATCTTCTCAAACATTGGTATTATTAATTGTACTTAGTTAAATATAAAAAAGAAGAGATATAAAAATAAGGGCTTATGGGTTCATTTAATAGATGATATATAAAAATTAAATATATTAATAATAAAAACAAAATATGTTCATTTTACATGATAATATCAGTTTCCATGCTTATAAGATCATTAAATTAAATTGATGAACTTCCAGAGAAAATATTGGATGATATTCATCTTATGTAGATGTTTCATTAAAATATATCTGTTACTTCTTTCAACCATGATCAACACCTATTCCAAACTTCATTTTTTATCTTTTTTTTGATCTGTACTCATTGGGATTATGTGTGACAACGTCATTCAAAGGTCTTGTAAAGAGACACCTCGGTTTAAATTTTATTAAACTTTATAATAAGTAACATATACTTTCACTAAATTGGGATACCCTTGGAAAAGGAATGGTATAGTGAAAATCTCCAAATATTTATATTAGAGTTTTGGTGGAGTGGACTAGGGAATCTTTGTGTCTTAAACCACTATAAATTCTCTAGTTTCTATCTCTCTCTTATAGCATTTCATTTTGTTTTTATTAGCGAAAAGAGAATATATGAATTGTTCAGTGGTAAAGAGAGGGTGTATTTTACATAAAGAAAAATTCAGGAACTCAATTCACCCCTCTTGATTTATTTCAACATTTGAATTATACTAACAATTAATGTCAAAGTTTTTAACTTGAAAGTTATATACTTTAAATGCTCTACATTGGGAAGATCAAATTAAAATAGATGAAATGACTGAGAACAGAGAATGAATATCATTTTCTAGAAGAAAAATATTTTAATATTAAAAAAATATGGATCCTACAAGTATCAAATGGTTATATTTATAAAACAATTGGTCTAAAATTTTATCTGAATTTTATTAATCCCTATGAAATTCCCATTATTGAACTTGAAATATTGGATACTACTACTAAAGTCAGCTATGATATAAAATAAAATTCCACGAACTCTATCATATGTGTATTTTTTCAGGATGGGTTCAATAGAGTTTCATAATATGCTATAATATATGAAATTTGGACAACCATTTTAGTATATAATTACAGACCTAAAAATGTTCATAAACCTTGATGTAATACTATTAACATCATTCTAGATACCTTTAGAATGATAAAAGGGGAAATAATCCACCCGTTAAATAAAATATTGAAAATATTGTATTTGATGATGCTTCTTTAGGAACTACTATTCATGAAAGAGATAAAGAGCTAAAAATTTAAGAATTATAACGCCAAAATAGAGTATTATTTCAAATTTTATTAGTCTATATACTATGGAAAAAACATCATAATAAAAGAACTTTTCAGTACTATTATTATTGAAGAATGTGCAAAAAAATTTATAGTTGGTGAGAAGATCTATTTAAAATGGAAAATACTACATTGAAAGTCCATACATAAAACTATGTTAATAAGAACCAAGTTATAATTTTTTTAAAATCATCTAATGAAGAAGCTTCAAGAAATTTAGATTCAAATTATGATCTTTATTAGTTTTCCAAGGCTTTTAAAAAAATTATAAAATAATAGAATAATATTATTAAAATACCTTTACAAGGAAAATAAGTATTATAGAAATGATAATGGTGAAAGATATATAATATTTATAAAAATTATTTCATACCTAGTTCCAAAAAGAAAAATATCTATAATCTTACATGTATTCATTATTTATTAAATGGAAACTTTAAAAATAGTTTTTTCTTAAGAAACACATAAGTGAGTGGAATAAATAAATACATTAGTTATCCATAGTATTGTAATTATAGGATTAATTATTGAAAATATAAAAAAAATCGATTCCCAAATATTTTATATCAAACAATTCTAGGCCTAAGAGAAATTGGGTACAAAGAAATATTATTACTCAATTTGTTTTTGTAGGGATCAAGACACATTAACAACAATGAAAAATGGTTTTTGGTAAGTGGTTGTTCAAGAAATAATAGTGTATATTATTCCAAATTTCACTCATTATATAATATTTAAGGAGAAAACATACAATTTAGGGACAATTTTTAGTAAAAGATAGTTGGAATTGGATTTTTTTTGAAAATAATCAATCAATCCTCATTAGTAAAGTACTTTTAAGGCTTAAAGAAAAACCTGAGAAGTATTTCCCAACATTGTATTGGTGGATATTCAGTTAATTTTTCTAACAATGTATTATCTATTTTTAAGGATATAAAACTTAAATTTAGATCAACTAGAATTGTAATTATCTGTAATTTAGATCTTAATTCCTTTTATAGAAAAAATGTAAAATTTTTCAATGATGAAACCAATTAATCAGGGATTTGGAATAGGATAATTCAACATTGATATTTTTATTCCTTAATAAATTTAGCAAAAATAGAATATTATTTCTAATTTACCGAACCTTAAATTAAATAAAAAGAAACTTTGTGATGAATGACCAATGTTCAAGATAAAAAACTTCTTTTAAACCAATAAAAGAGGTTACTACATTTATACCATTAGAACATATCCATATTAATCTATTTATACCTTCTAGAATAATAAAATTAGGTGGAAAATCTATTGTTCATGGTTTAGTTTATGTTTTTTTATGATTTACATGGGATTATTTCTTGATACTTTAAAGTTAAGCCAATCCTATTTTTATTATATTCTTTGAAACTTTTAAAGAATGAAATAGATGCCAAAATCGAGACATTAAGAAGCGAACATAGGGGAGTGTTTTGGAATCATGAATATTATTCATTTTTATCAAAAAATGAAATTATATATACCTTTTATGACCTTAAGAAACCTAAATAGAATGGTGTCGTTAAAAGAATAAATAAGGCCTTGTGAGAAATTACTAGAAATATGTTATGTGATTATAACTTTTCCACTCCCTTTTGTGATTAATCTATTAACATAACATTAAATAAAATTAACATAGTTTTAATAAGTATTGTATTCAAGAAAACAGATCAGGATCTATATAATAATAGAAAACCAAATATATGATAATTTAAAGTTTTTATATTTATGTTTTATAACTTCAACACCAAATAAAATATTGTATGTTTGATCCAAAGGATGATGAAGGAATATTTATAGGTTATTCAAATTCTTCTAAAACCTATAGGATTTCTAGTAATAAGTTAAAGGTAATTGAAGAATCCACTCAAGTTATGTTTTATTAAAGTATTCCTTTTGATAAAAAAGACGACAATTGATAACTTGAGTGATTTTATGGAAAAACTGAAACTCAAAACGCTCTTTGATGAAAGTAATTAAGATAATTTGTAATATTATTAATAATAATCAAACTAGATGGGATTGATTATAAAGAACCAAAAAGTGTAGTGCCTAGAAAACATAGAACCCTTAAGGATCATCCTCTAAAAACTGTTATATGAGATCTAGATATATGTGTCAAGAGAAAAAGAATTATATGAAACCTTATATAAATCTATACCGTTATTTCTAGTTTAAAAATAAACCATATAGGAATCCATGGATTATGAAAATTTAGTAGTTTCTTTGAAATAAGGGTTAACTAGTTGAAAAAGAAAAAGGTATGTAAATTAATATATATAACCTATAACTATCCAATTATTTTATCTTAATGGGTATTTAAGATCTAGAAATATGATGAAATTGTGATCATTAGAAATAGTTATTGGTTAGTTTCCAATGATTAAAATCAAGAATAATGAATAGATTTTGGGGAAACTTTTCCCCAAGTGGAAATATTATAATCCCTTATAATCCTAAAAGTATATGTATTTCATATAAATTTAAAAGTATATTATATGGCAGTAAAATACGATTTTTAAATAATTTTTAATGGCGTAAGATATATTGATCAAACTCATATTTTTGAAGACCCCAATTTTCAAAATTCTATTTGAAAATTTACTCAAGCTTTGTATGGTATTAAACAATCACCTTGATTATGGTATGAAAGATTATGTTCATTTATTTTTTCAAATGGTTTTAAGATGAGTTTTTAGGATCCCTCTTTTTATAGAAAACATAATCAAAGGATACTTTTTTGGAGAAAATATATGTTTATGATGTTATTTCTGGTTCAATAAAATCAAAAAATGCGTAATGATTTTTCAATACTCCTGAAAATAGAGATTGAAATTAGTATGATGGGTGAGTAAAACTTTTTCATTGATTTTCAAATTTTCAAAAGGATTTTGGAAATATTTTAAACCAAACCATATACATAATTTATTTACTTAAAATATTTTTACTTGAAAGCATTAATAATTTTTTAACTCTTATGAGTTCAAATATTAAACTTGACATAGATAAAGATGGAAAGCTAGTTAAAAACAAGATAAATTGAAGAATAATTGGGTAATTTATTTATATTTCTAAAATTAGACCATATATTATGTTTCAGTATTTATTTATGAAAAATTTCAATAAAAACTAAAAGAATCTCATTTTATTACCATTAATATTATTTTATAGTATTTAAAATGAATAGTGTCACTTTATTTTCTTTTTCCAAATAATTTAATTTTTTCTTTATATTCAGACTCTGATTCTGATTTTGTTGAGTATAAAATAGATAGAAAAATTACCTCAGGAACCTTATATTTTCTAGGAAAATCATTAGTATCATGGTATAATAATAAAAAAAATGTATCATTATCAACTTCAAAGTATGAATGTATTTCAACGAGAAGTTATTTTGGATGAAACACACCATGATGGATTTTTTTTCAATTTTAATCATCTAATAATTAAATTTGATAAAATAAGTGATATAATGTTTAAAAAAAACTAAACCATTGTAGAATAAAACGTATTGATCTTAGTCCTAATTTCTTAAGATATCATGCACAAATATGTGATATATCATGAGAATTTATTTGCATAAAGAATAATTTAGCATAAATTTTTACTAAGACACTTCCTATTTATGGAAATTATTTTATCAAATATTAATTAGGATTACTTAATTTCAATTACATGCAGTCTAATTAATTTTTTTATGTTTTGTCATGAGAAAATTTATTTTTAAGTAAATATTGCAGATTTTTTGTTTTTATAGTAACCTTTTTTGTTTTTGTACTATATTATCATGACACTTTGACTATTTTATAATTATTACCATTCACATCACTAAATTAAACCATTAATTTATATCAAAAGGGGAAGAATAAATGAGCCTTACATGTGAAAATATATAACCCTTGAAAACATCAAATATCACTTCCTTTTCAATCAAAACTTTTTTTGAAAGAAAATTTGAAACTCCTTTCCTTAGTTCAATCTATTACCGGAAAGTAAATTTTAATTTCTAGTGATTTCCATAATAGATAAAAGTAATTTAAGTATTTAATAAAAGTTTTTATTATAAATGTGATCTATTTTAGCTGGATAGATCATAAGAACCTGCTTTAGAAAAAGTTTATCAATAATCAAGGTTGTGAGTTTTTTTTGATGTAAAGAGGATTTTTTTTGAAAGAAGAAGTGTGTTATTTCTATGAGAATGTAATCCTTAAATTTATAGATACATAAGATCATTTCACATCAATAATAAATTAATAGGACATCTCAATGTCATCAGTGGAAATTGACACTATATTTAGAAGTCCACCAAAAAGAATCTTAAACTTAAATACCTCAATTTCTTCTATGGATGAAGTAATACAAGAAAATATTATGAAATATCTTTTCAAAATTTCTCATTTAGAGAAAAAGGTTTTATTGGATCCAGATCATGAAATAAATGTTCATGTCAAATTCATTCAATTAACGATTTCCTAGAGGAATTATTAGTTCAAAAATATGTTTTAAGACACAATGTTAATATAGTTTTTTATAATATAAAAAGTAATTAATCTAGCATGATATATCTATGATATATGTTTCATGTTGAAAATATGTCTATAAAATTTTATCCACTTGTAAGGATATTGATTCTAGTATTCTTGAAAGGTAATGTTCACCTAGATGAATCTTTATTTACATGTTGTCATGGTTTGACCAATCTCACTTTCAATAGATTAAAAATAAGTATATATTTTTATTGTTTCTATATAAATAAGATATTACCATTTAAAGATAATTAATAGATTGAATTAGACCTTTATTAGGTTACAAGGGAGTGATTTCAAGTGGTTATTGTTGCTGATACAATGAAAGTGGTTACTACTAGTAAATTCGTGGAAGACCCATTGGATGTAGTTTATCTTGCTGACTAGAGAAGGCGAGAATGATTGGTTGTATCAGTTGAGATTCAACCCCAAGGTGATTCTATAAATAAGGAAGCGACATAAGAGGTGGAATATGAAGTGCATAGGTTATTGTTCACGTAATTCCCAGATATTTTATTGTATAACTCTATAAACCTAAATTTGATTTATTCGATATATTTATTTACACGAAATATCAAGTTTAAAATAACTGTGACATACTATCCAAAATATTATTATATAATATGACATATATTACTGAACCATTGGATTGGTAGGTATGAATAATGTTGGTTTTGTGCACAGCAAAAGCACCTTTGGTGAGCATAATATTAAATATTCATTTTATAAAGTGTTTCTTAATACCATTAAAGGTGATATTTCTTGTTAAATTTATAATTCATTTATTTAGATATATAATAAATTATTTCCTTATATTAGGATGATTTATTTTTTATGATATAGTTCTTCCAAAAACCCTTTCTGATTTCAATCATTTCACTATAAGAATTCAAGGATTTAATACCTCTAGCGGTGATCCACACACGCTCCTTTGATATTTGAGTAACATGAATTGATTTCTTGGTCTTAATATAGAAAATATAATATCTTGCATTGTTAATTTTGATTGATCATCCTTCATTCTTTAATGAATCTCTATTGCGTTTCAAATTCTTGTTAGGGAGAGATTAGGAGGAGCTGTGAGAAAATTTTGTTGTGCGAAATGATTCTCTATTTTTTTTACCACTCTACACAATTTACATAACCATATATTTTTAGGTACATGTTTTAGGATAATAAATATTATTTAGTTGCATTTTATCCCTTAAAAAACATTATATTATCAAAAAACGTCTTTCAATATAATAATAATAATATTATTATTTATCATGAGTTCCATTGTGCACAATAATAAATAATATATATTGAATTGTAAATAAATATTTATCAATAGACATGGATTTATCCATTCATCCTACATAGTATTTATAGAATAACTGAATAAATATTTAATTTAATTAATTCATTCATCAATAAAAATTATGATTAATAAATTGTGATTAAAATTATTCCTTGGTATTGAGAATACATTTTATTCTATTACATTCAATATAGAATTTCATAGAGATCAATGGAAACACTTAGTGTGTGACCATCTAGGATTCCTTCTCATTGGCATTAGGTGGGTTTTTATAAAGTCTATGATTTATATATAGAAATGGACCAAGGACCCCAAGAGAATGAACTTAATTTCATAATAATTAAAATCATATATGAACGCTCACTATGTAATATAATCTATTTTCTACAATATTGAGTTAAGAAGGTTGAAAATCCATGACACCAACCTATTTGATAAATACATATTTTTATTAATATCTAGAATAAATGTATCATTACCGCATGGACATGAAATTCAATGTGACAATTCTATTCTAATTAAAGTACCGAGATAATGACTTATATAAACATGGAAGGGAAAAATCCTTCCATGAATTAGTCATTACTAATAAGTCAATCCTAATGTACCCAATGTACCCTACATCCCAAAAACATATGGAATTAGTGTTTTAATTATTAAATATAAGTGCACAAGTCATGACATGAATCAATTAAAATTTTAAATTCTAAGGATAATTACTCATGATCGCCGATCAAAATATCTCATGACACCAAAACATGCAGAATTTATACTCGCAGATCTATTCTCACAATCTCTTATCATAAAGATTACCAAGTGATAATTTTGTGAGAAGAGGCCTCATCTACTAATGAGTAATATCAACTAACATTATTATTATATGTGTCCCATTAAAGAACATTATCTGACTGTAGAACTATATTTAAGAATATCATCATAGTACTTCATGCTTCTCATCATTTCAGGGGACATCCATGACATTATCAATGTGATGAATACTATGGGACACTATTAAAATAAAGTCATATTAAAAAATGAAAAATATGTAATAATATATTTTATTAATATTCAAATCATCAAAAATACATGTAATCAAAGTAAAATCAGTTGGTCCTAAGACACCAACTCCTACAAACTCTCACTTGGACTAGAGACAACTACCCATGATGTTCAGTCAGCTATACCTCACTTGATAATCATGTTTCTTCTATGTTATTAAATTATTCAAGTGTTCCACCATGTATAATTTCTTTTATGTAAATAATACTCACTACAACCTCACCTCTCTAAAAAATCACTCAAGCGATGATAATTCAAAATTATGTGATTCATCCATAGATGTGACCATATTACTTTTAAAAGATTCAAAGCTACCATATTATCACAATAGCGTGTGATAGGAACACTATTTATAGGTATCATGTAAAGATACTGGATGAATTTATATATCCACACTTCTTATTTATCCACCTCATAAGACAAAATATACTTGTACTGTACTATAGAATAACCAAGCACAACTTACTTTATGCCGTTCCAGCTCACAACACATTCATTCAAAGTGACGATGTATCCCATTTTTGATTTCATACCATCTTAATCTATTTGGAAACTATCATATACATATCCTCTAATGAATAGTTCCTAATCTCCTATATAGAATATAGACATATCCTATGTATTCTTTAGGTACTTGAGTAGAGTCTTGACTTCAATCCAATGGTGGTCACATGGGACTTCTAGATATTTTACTACCATAGTTAATGTGTAAGAGACATCAAGAATAGTACATAGCATATCATAAAATACTATCCAAATAGTTGATATATATAGAATCTTTTCCATTAAATTTTTCCCTATTTTTTCTAAGGATTTTTTTTCCAAAATTATGAATTCCATGTGTCACTGAAAACAATCCCATCTTGGATTGTTTCATGTTAAATATATTTAATAATTTTTTAATATATTTAATTTGAACTAGAATGATAATCCTCTTGGATATATCATAAATGATATTTATCCCAATAATACATGATTCATTACCTATGTCCTTTATGGAGAATCACTTTCTCAACCATTCCATAACAGATTGTATGGATGATATTTTTTTTTTCCAATAAGTAATATTTTATAAAAATATACTATTAAGTAAACATCCTCACTCTAACTAATCATTTTGAATACACAATGATCAAATTAATTATTTACGAAACAAAATTCTATTATTCCTTCATAAAATCAAATGTCCCATGTCCTAGATTCTTATTTTAATAAATAAATGGTTTTTTCAACTTACATATCTTATTATCATATTTTGAGTAATAAACCATTCAAGTTGTCTCAAATATACATATCCCTGATGGTTCCCATTAAGGAAGGTTATTTTTACATCCATTTTATAAATCTCATAGACATGAAAGGTTCTAACGGTAAGTAGAATTCTCATATATTTCCACATTGAAATTAGTGAAAAGGTTTCATTGTAGCCAATTCCTTGATGATGTTTAAATTAATTTCAACTAGTCATGCCTTATATGTACAAAGTTTTCATTTTATGTCTAATTTCTTCATAAATAACTATTTGAAACCAACAATATTTACATCCACTATAGGATCTACCAAAACCAATAATTCCTTTTGGAACATGGAATCCATTTCATAATTCATGGTTTCTTTCCACTTGGAAAAATCTATTCCACTTTCTACTTCATTTTAGGTTAGTGTATCATTATTATCAACGAATAATGAGTCACCTTGCTCAGTGACTTGGTTTAGTATATATGATTTTGTTTATAATGAATATTCCAAAATGGATAATAGAAGATTATCATGACTCATCATTGATCACACTATGTCTAACAAGGTGTTATTATTGATTTCAATTAAACCATTACACTGTTTTCTGTAAAGAGGAGTGAGTTGAGATAGGATTCCAAACTCCTATAAATATACAATAAAGTCTTGATTAAGATATTATCTTCCAAGATCTAAGATAATTTTCTTATTCTTCATACTAATATGGTTCACAAATTCATTATTGTATTCCTTGAATTTATCAAAGTAATTTGACCTACAACTCAATAATTATACATATCAATTTATACTAAAAACACTAGTAAAATTTATGAAGTATGAGTACCCTCCCCATGCTTCAATAAGAAAATATCGAAACACATTGGTATGAACTGATTCAAGAATATATTTCTCTATTTCACCTTTTCAAATAAATGTGGATTTGTTAATTTACCATCTAAAATGTATGACATATACCATGTGGTTTTATATCAAAATAATCTAAATAATCATCTTGGTATAATTTAATCATTATTTTTTTGTTATCATGACCTAGTCGACGATTCCATATTTTTTTATGTTATGAATATTGTGAAGTAGTTTCCTTATCAATTTTCATTACTTAGTTCATGTAATACAACACATTAATACATTTATTTAAATGTGAATTACCATAATTTTTTTTACCTTTATAAAATAAGTAACATTTATTTCCAAACATGAAAATAAATCCATTTGTATCATGTTTGGTTATAGATATAACGTTTTTGATAACATATTGCGCATAATAAAAAAATTATATAACTAAGATTATACCAGTTGGAAATGTAATGTGGTTGTCACTAATAGCTACAAAAATAAGCTTAGATTCTTTGGTTTGTTGAAGATCTGAATCTCCTCATTTCATCTTTCTGAATCTACTTAGTTCATGTATTTGAATATACATGTGAGAATGAAAAGTTGTATCTAATGCCCAATTTTTAGAAACAAAAAAATTAAATTTTTTAGAAAATGCGCCTAAATATTACCCATATTTCTTAGAATTGGTGAAATTTTTATTCCAGTGGACATTCTTACCATATGTGAAACAAATAGTGTCTTTCTCTCTAGATTTCCCCTTGATATTCTGTTTCTTGGAAGTGCATTGTGAAGAATCGTTAAGAATAGAGATCTTCACATGGATTTTTTTTATTCACCATAAGGACATAAGGATTTTTAATGTTTTTATTCTTGTATTCTTGAATATTAAGTATAAGATGATCTTAGAGAGACCTATCAATTGTTTTTCATATTAATGTTAACAAAAAAGCCGAATAAGCTCTAAGGGAGTGATGTAAGGTTGAGAGATGTTCCATGTTCTTGAAGGAGTTTAAACCCAAAAACCTCTAGATTATTAACAAAGAAAAACATATTGCCTAAATGATTCCTTGTAATGTAATTATCTCTAATATTTCTCTAAAAAGAGTCTTGGAGTTCTAAAACTATTCCTGTCTATCTCTCTCCTAATATAAACCATGATGAATCTCGAGCATGCTATAAGCATCCATGTATTGTTTTTTGTGACTTCATGAGTTCACTAGAAATAGATAATAGGACCAAAAATTTAACATCAATCACGTTTCTCACATGTTTTTTATAGACAATAAACTATTCATTACTCACATATTTTGAAAGAAGATCCATAAGTGAGGATTCTAGGATGTAAGATTTCTGTTCATGGTGAAACAAAACATGAAGATGTCCAATCCACTCTTGGAAGTTAATTACAGCGAGGATATAGATTTTCTATAATATAGATAAAAGGGATTGTTTGGATGATGATGTTTCTATTTTCTATAAATATTAAAGACTACATTATTAGTATTTTTATTGAATAAAAATCATGTGATAACTAATAATAATTTATTTTATTAAGTCACCGACTATTTTCCAAGTCCTAATACCACTCACCATGGAACTAAAAATGTTTTGTTTATTTGAAATTTTATTGTAATGGATCCATATTCCCTTTCTAATAACCCCAACATTGGTTGGTCAAGATACTTTAAGGACTTTAGGTAGGAAAGTCTTTTCCAACTACATGATTTATCTTTCTTGAACTATTTAGTAGACTGTTCAATCCTAAAATCGTGATTCATATTTCCTTAACATTTTTCTCTAAATTGTAACTTTTCTATAAAGGGATACTCCTCTTGATGCTAAATGCTTAATTCAACCCAACAACTTCATAAAAACTATCCTTATAGAAGTAAGTTTCACAACATGAGTTGGTCAAACACTTAGTTATATTGGTCTCATTACTTATCAGTAATAGAGGTCTAAGTAAGACTTAATATATATATATATACATACTAATTTGATATATTTTAATTTATTATGCATAAAATTTATCTTTATTTATCATTTACACATCTTTTGAATATTAACTGAATTTTAATTAATTAATTTACCATGTTAGGATAAATCATTTACACACAGTCAATTTATTTAAATTACATATTTTCACATTAATTCATTTATCTATGTGATCACAACCTTGCATCCAAAAAATAATTATTACATAAGATTGAAATAAATAAATAACAGAGGACCATTCATCATCTTATCAAATTGTTTATTTATTGAGACAATAATTTATAAAGCTATGGCCTATATAAAATAACTCCTATTGTTTGTCTTGAAATGAGTTAATATAATCCACCTATCCAACTATGTATCACCTGGGTTGGCATCGTTATGGATCCATATTGAACAACCTCAACACACATTTGGAAACTCCATTAATTATAAGTATTTATAACTCACACACAGGTTATGGGAACTAAATGATTGGTTAAAGGGAGATTACATAAATAACCTTAGATATGTAGGTCCTACATAATAATGGAGGGAGGGGTTACATGCATGACATCTAATTTAATTTAATGATTAAAATTAAAAATTCATGTAATAAATTAAATTAAATAACTCTAAATCATACATAGGTCTTGGTCAAGATCATGTTTAGCCATAAAAAACCAAAAATTTAGTGTTTAAAATAATTAGATAACATTAATTTAAATTAATTATTTAGTAAGATATAGAAGACAAAAATTAATACAATTATTTATATTATTAATCAATTAATTTGTTCTATCTTATTTCATTCAATAATTAATTTTTTTTCCATCCACTGTGATTTTAAAATAAATAAATAACATAATGTTATTTAATACACAATAAAACAATAAGAAAACTTTTTATTTTGAAGCAACCCAATGATTACCTATCTAAACTACTTAGTATGTTTAAATTATTAACAATGCCCTCATAGTGAATATTGTGTATGCATCATGAATCAAAATTTCACGATGCATACTATCAACTTAATTACCCCAAAACACATGAAAATTATGTAGCTTGTACAATTTAGTGCAATGAGTCTTTAATATACATTAACCATACATTATTCATAGTCTTGAATATTAACCCAAATTAATTAAACATTTAATATAATATAAAACCTAATAATAAGTGTATACTATCAACATAATGACCCATATAACTCAAGTCAATAAGGTTTATGGAGCAATTAATTAATTTTAATATTTCCACAGAAATAAGTAAAGTACACATTGTGTACAATACAACTACATGACATGTACATATGTTCACTAAATACACATAATACACACCTCGAGACTTAGGATATATTATTTTGAAGATTTATTAAGTACATGGTATATATATAAGATAAACAATATGTACTTATAGTTACATGGTTTCTAGTATATACATGGCATGTATTAAATACACATGGTGCATTAATTACATGAAATATTTTGACTCTATTTTTTGTGTCTTGAAAACAGATAGATTACACTATGTGTAGTCAAACAAAATGGAATTTACTTCCAAAAATATTTGTTCCAACTTGAATGGTCTACATATGGTTCATTAATTTCATGAGGTGTACACTTATTACATTACAAATCAGAATCGACACGGGCATACTTATGCAGTGAACAAGAGTACACAATGTATACTAATGAAGTACACATCATGTATTCTTATGTTATCTAGACAGGATCCTAAAAACTTCTATATGACATCATCATATGTAATACTCATTAATCATTCATTTATTTTGTTAATATTTTTGATAAAAAAAATTTAAAGAAGATATGTTGATAATAGTTCAAGAAAAAAAATTAAAACTTGAAATGAATATTAACTTTTAAATGAAAAACAATCAACAATCAAATAAATAATTATAAATTTGAACATGACTACTCGAATACCCATGTAGGTTCTAGGAATATTAGAAGCAACTTCGGTGGGAGTAATATTAAAATTTATATTAATATAGAGTTTCCTAAAACCTTAAAAAGGGATCTTTCCCATTAAGTTTATAAATAATTTATTTAGATATGTAATAAATAATTACCTTGTTTTAGGATCCATTATTTTTTGATTATTTCTCACTTATGAAAACCCTTTCGGATGGAATTTATTTTACTATGAGTATCCAAGAATATAATCTCTTTATAAGTGATCCACATGTGCTCATTTTATATATATGGAACACTAATTGATTTCTATGTGATAGAACTATGAATCGATTGTCATGTGTTTTTTGTGTTGATCGATTGTCCTTTGGTCATGAAGGAATCTCTCTTGTGTTTCTCATTTTTAAGAGAGATAAAGGAGGAGTATAGATAGAATTTAATTTTTCACAACATTTCTATATTTTTTATTACTCAACAAAATATATATAGAAGCATGTTCATAGATCTACGGTTTAAGTTAATAAATATTATTTAATTGCATTCCGACCCTTAAAATTATAAAATATTATCAACAAACCCCATGAAACATAATAATAATATTATTATTAATACTTTGTGATGTGTTCCAGTGTGAAAAATGCTAAATAATATTAACCGTCTTGTAAATAAATAATAATCAATAGATGTGTTATTGGTTCGTCCATCTTCCTTGAAATTTATTAAATACTCAAATAAATATTTAATTTAAGTATTTTTTTCATTAATAAATATTTTTTATCAGTAAAATGTGAATATAATTATTCCTCATACTTTAGAATAATATTTATTCTAATAAATTCAAAATAGAATTTAACTGAGATCAATAGAATCACTTAGTTTTTAACCCTGTAAGATTCTTTTTCATTGGAATTAGGAATGATTGCCCAAAGTTCAATATTATTATCTAGTAATGGGTCAAGTCCCCCAATATAAAAATCTTAATGTCATAATGATGAAAACCATATGTGAACTCTCATTTTGTAATACAATCTAATTTATATAATATCTCATTGAGAATCTCACACATCCGTGTCACCAACCTACATGCTCAATATATATTTCTTTAACTACCTAAAATAAAAGCATTATTACACCATGCATATGATATTTAATTCAATGATTATATTATAATTAAAGGGTTGATATATAAAACTAAATATATTTGGAAGTGAAAAATCCATCATTTACTTACCAATTAAGAATAATTCATTCATGATGAACCTGATGTAACAAACTTCCCGCAATCATATAGAGTGATAATTTTCATTGGTTAATCTAAGTCTATTAGTCCTGAAATGCATCAATGATAATCATAATGTACAAGGACCATTACACACACTCTAAAATATACATATCCAATAAAAATTAATAAATCATATCAGTGGGTATATTCTCTTAATATCCCATATTGGAGAATACTAAGTGTCAATTTTGTGATAACCAACCCCATTTACTTATTAGTACTCATACATGATAGTCATGTTCTATTAGTCTCATCGTAGACCATTATCTTACCATGAAAATATATTTTAAAAATATTTTTATAACACTTCATTTTTTTCATTATAATGGAGAACTTCTATGACCATATGAATGTGACAAACACTATAGGACATTATGAAAATAAATACATATAGACCAAAGAAAAAAAATTAATATGTTTGTTAATATTCAAATCATCAAATATACAAGTAATCAAGGTAAAAATAGTTGGTACTCATACAATAAATCTAAAAAATATGGGTAAATATATTATGAATAACATATGGTTTACACATGTATAAAATTAATCCATTTCTTATCAATTTATTATAAACAAAAATAAAAATAATTTGAAAATAAACCATATGCTATTCAGGAAAAATATTTCTATGCACGCATAATCTTTTTTATTAATAAATTATATAAATATCTATTCATGAATGATTTTAATTAAATGTATATATTATATATTAAATAAAATAGTTTAACATTCATCTAAGTTTTTTCTAGGCATGGGAAAAGAATAAATCTAGTTTTATGCTTAAAAATGTATTTTTATAAAAAACTAGTGTTATCGCATTTTTCACACTTATTTTAAAATGAATTTATACCACTTGTATAAATATAATTTCAGAAAATGAAATCCATATTTTTAATCATGAGTTATATATTTGAAAAACATGACCTTTTCGTTTTTAGGCATTATGAATATCAACTGTGATAAAATTTATCAAATTGGTAAAGGGTGAATCAAGTTATTATAGGTTAAACCTAAATGATAAAGTACCCATTTTTATCCCAATTCTCATTGGATAAAGGTACTATAACCATTATCAAATTATTCTTAGCATAAAATTGTTTAAGGGTCAACTATTCATTAAAATGGCCCATATAATATTTAATGCAAAGAAAATAAAAAATGTCACACTTTTACTTTTAAATATCTCTTATGTGTTCACATTGGAAAAAAAGTAAAAAATGAATATTAATAGTTATTTTGATCATAATAAAATTATTTCTATTATAGTAATTTATTTATAATATTCATTAATTATATAATTACCATAAATTCTTACAAAACACCGAAACAACATTTCTTCAATTAATAGAAAAATGAAATAAATGATTTCAAAAATATTAAAAGTAATATAATTTGATTGAGTCATAGTGTTATATGAATTTTATAGATAAATATAATATATTAGTGGTTTATTAAATTACTGTATTTAACATACATATTTTTCATTATGTCTTTAGTTTCAAAATAAATCAATGATGTGAAAAATGACATTAATTATATTTTTGGTAAATAATATTTTATTAATTTTTTTAAAAATAAAAAAAATCTTGAAAGTTGATAAAGTGGATAAGTTATGGTATAAAATTTCATTACTTTACCATTTATGATCCAATTTTAACCTTATAAGTAAAATTACAACCCATTAGGGGTGAAAACTATGTTATCATAGTCATGGTTAAAATATATTAACTAAGTGGTTAAAACAAAAGATAAGTTTCAAAAATTACTAAAACATGTCCAAATTTTTTTGTTATTTATATTTGAACCAAGTATCACCTTATCTTAAAATAACTGGCCATTTGGAATTATTTTATATATAATTATATTTTAATATTTTAATATTTTATGAAATATTAGGAGTGCCCCTCCCCAAAAATATTGAAGGACACACCTCATTTAGATTCTTTACACCACATTTCACCTTCTAGATCCCCCAACACAACCAAAATCATATTCTAACCATAATTAGACACATTTTAGAGGTAGTAGTATTTCCAAAATACCTACCATATGATCTTTAATAGGATATATAAAAAATTTCTATTAAAGAAGAGGTAGGCACCTTAACCGATCACCATTGGATCATAATGTAATATATTGAATATTCATATAATAAGATGATATATTTATTTATAAAAAGTAAGGGTCAATATATTTGGTATCATCAAAAGGTTATGTTAACCTTTGTAAATTGGGATGAAAATTTTTAGTGATAACCCTAAGAATAATCCTAAGTATTGGAGAATGTATTTTGTTATGGTAAAGACAAGAGTGTGGTTTTCATAGAAAAAATACCTATCTATATACTACAAGTGGATATGGTATTTTAAAAATTGTATCTTGGGGTAATA
Organism: Viscum album; assembly: GCA_963277665.1. NCBI lineage: Eukaryota > Viridiplantae > Streptophyta > Magnoliopsida > Santalales > Viscaceae > Viscum > Viscum album. Next base: position 878,043,750 of record OY728145.1, on the reverse strand, counting down.
ATATCTAAATTAGTTGGTCGAGTATATCTCATCAATCATTATGGTTCATGGTGACTTTTCCATTACTATGCACTTGGTTTGACACTCTTGAGGAATATGCTAAGGTTAATTCACATTTTCTTAATAAACTGTTGTGAAAGATTTTAATAGAAGATAAACATGAATGGATTAGTTTAAACTTAGGGTTTTATATATTGGAATAATAATTCAGGATTTATATATTATATAAAATATTATAAATGATTATGTGGTTTCCTACTTTGATTATTATTTCTTAGACTATTATTCTTTGTTTTAGTTAATGGATAGAATGAAAAAAAACCATGTTAATGATGAATATAATGAAAAATGAAATAATTTTACTCATAAGAAACCAAAAGTTATGGGAGATTGAATGAAAAATATTCTTTCTAATATTATGAAACTTTCTCAACCTATGAATCATGATGATATTCCAAATGAAAAAAAGAAAGAACAATGTTTTATTGATTCCTTCATGAGGAAAAATGAAAATTCTTTTTGTGTTCCTGCTTATCCACATGTTTTTATGAAATGGATTTGTACTAATGAAAAACTATTTTTCATTATCCAATGTATAGAATATGAAAAAGTTATTTTAGAGTTCTATCATTTAGAAATAAAAGTATATCAATGGTGGAATCTTATTAAGAACATGAGGTTATGGGAGAAAATTAACTCCATTGAGTGGGTTGACTTTAAGATATTATTTTCGAATAAGTAATTTCCTTATATTATTTATATGAATATGGATAAACAATTCCTTGATCTAAATAAAAAGGAACATGAATCTATTAGAATATACGTGAAAAAGTTTTCATGGCTTGTTATGTATGATTCTATTATTATCACCCAACATGAAAGTAAGGTTTATAAATTATTTAATGGATTACAAAAATTTGAATGTAATTATCCATTTGATACATTAATATAAATGAAGAAATCATTTGATGTGATATGAATGTGTAAATAGAGAATTGAGTTAAAAATCTATCTCATAGTTTTATAAGTATTGAAATATGTAATTTTAAAGAAATTATAAAAAATATGGGGATAAGAAGATGATATTTATTTTATGCTTGAAGTGTGGATGGAAACATAGTAGAAATTATATGAAGGGGGATTGTAAATATTTTTATTATTGAATGGAAGCTCATCTGGATATCGAATGATGAAGTAATGTAAATTAATCATCCAATGAAATGAACAATGACAAAGCTCATGAAATTCCCCACCCAAAATTAGGTGTTTAAAATCTATTGATTATGGGAATTATGTGGAACAGTTCTCAAATATGAATGTTAATGATTATAATTAAAATTTTAAACCTCTTAAAAGTTATGGACACTATGAAAATATATTTATTCCATCTTGTATTACTAATTCCCATGTTATCTTTATGGATTTAATGAATTGTCAATATAGATTACATTGATCAGTTTTTGGTAGTCTTTACAAATGCGATTTGTATATACTCAAGACAAAGGAGGAGAATTAAGATCCCTTGAGAATTTTTTTAATAACCTAAGGAAGGATAAGATAATTATTTTTACAAATTGTAAATTTTGGATACAAAATGATTCATTTTTTCACATAATCTCAAGAGAGGGTATTTAAGTAGATTTATCAAAAAAAAAATTAATTGAACATTAGACCAGAAAAATAACTACAACTTATATCCACACATTATCTTCATTTGGATGGTTATTATTGAAAAGTTTGTGGATAATTCCTAATGAATAAAAAACTCACTAAATTAACTCATAATGGAGGAAAGTTCCTATGGAAAGTTGATTGTCAGAAAAGATTCATGGAACTAAAGAGAAAATTAGTCAGTAAACCTATGGTTACTTTACCATATAGTAGATAAGGGAGTATAAACTATATTGATGAATCATAGAAGGTACTAGAATGATTTATCATGAATAATTATATGGTTATAGCTTATGCCTATCTACAATTGAAGGTTCATGAGAAAAATTACACAACTCATGATTTAAATTTTGATACAGTATTTTTTTCATTAAAGATATATAGGTATTATATTTTTGAAGAAAGATGTGATATATATATATTGATCACAAAATTTTAAACTATATATTATCTCAAAATGATATTAATATGTTCCAAAGAATATGGTTGGAGTTGATAAAATTTTATGACTGTTTAATACATCACCAACCTTTGAACGAAAACAAGGGGGAAAATGCGCTGATTGGAAGGAATCATATTTGCTTATCGATGAAAATTATCACTAGAGATATAATATTTATATATTTTAAAATTATATATATGGAAATATTTATGTAAGGGGAGATATATTACATTTCCTTAATTTATTTCACCCTCACGAACATTGTCATCCCCACCCTCAGGCGATCATCTGAGAAACCCTAAATCTGACCCTCAATCCTTTACTGATGTCATTATCGGACGGGCTGTGAAGACTGTTGCACCTCCTGATGTGGGTGGTGTTATGGATGAAGAAATTGTCATTGATCCAAATATCTTTCATCATAGAGGTCATTTGGATATTTCCTTTTATATAAAGGAAGTAAATATTCTTTCCTCATATTTTCACTTAGTGCTTGTTGGAAAATTTAGTAGGCATAGAACATCATTGATCATTCTAAGGAAATATCTAAAATCTATTGGGTTTATTGTATTCCACATTTTCTTGCTAAACTCTTCCAATATCATTTATTGATTCTCATATGAAAATGAGTATTATAGATTTTGGGTGAGGAAATCACGAGTTTTTTGTGGTTTCACGATGATGGTCCTGAAATGGACCGCTGATTTTGATCCTGCCATCGAATCGCCCATTGTTCCTTCTTGGGTTGGTTTCCATAGACTTCAACTTCATCTATTTAAGAATATTTCCTTATTATTGATTGTTATCCTTATTGGTTATCCACTTAAATTGGATCTTGCAACAAGAAAACTCTCAATACCTTCAGTTTCTTGGGTTTGCACTAAGATTGATGTCTCTAAACCTCTTCCAAATCCGATCTGGATTCAAAATAGAAATTATAGTTTTTTTCAAGAGGTGTTTTATAAACACTTTCTTGCTTATTATAGTGAGTATTTTAAAATTGGGCTCCCATCCAGTGAATGTGTAAGGACAATTCATCCACCTATCAATAAGTTGACATGGGTTGAGAAGAGCAAGAAGAAGTTTGACTTGGAATATTTCACTAGAGAGTTAAAGACAATGATGACATTTTCTAGCCCTTCTAGAACTAGGGACACATTGGTAGGGAAAGAAGAAGTTGTTGAGAAGTTTGTTGAAAATATGACTCAGGTCATTCCCAATGAGGATATTTGTTCTCATCCTGAGATGGTTAATGTTTTCTCAGGTTTTTGTGATATTATTCAATGTACTTTGGGTGATCCCACTGTTGTCCCCCATGCCCCCCACTTTGGAGAGGTATTGAGATGATCACAGTGACTCTTATAAAGCCTTGAAGGATGTACATGATAATGCACATCAAGTTGAAGTGGATTTTTTCCAATCATTTACTACAAAAGTAAATAAAGCGGTTGTGGATTCAGATGGGTTTATTAACCCACATCCTAATAAAACAATGAAGCATAGGGATTATTCCATGTTGAAGTGAACCATTTTTACGAGATCCTTGGGACTACATGCTAAAGTGAATATGGTCCTTTCACAAACTAAAGTCAATGAATTAGTTCCATTTATTGAAGAAGAGAACTTTGATGAGATATTTAATCTTAAAAATCATCTTTGGACTGCCAAGGAAGATATCAATAGAGATATTTACTCATGGATGAAAGATAATGATTCCTTGGTGTTTCAAAGGTATCGAAAAAGGGACATTACCTTCTATGAATATTCTCAAATTATGGATCACATGCTCTATAAAATTCAGTTGAATTTTGAGTGGAATCCCTAATTTGTTAATGGGACACAAATATTGCTTTTGGATGCCTTGTGTTGGGAATAAAGATGAGTGCTAGGATTGTGATGATCCCATCTCTATCTTTGTCTTGTGTTAGCCCATTTAGTTTTGTGGGATATCTTCTTGGTTGTGTTCTCTTTGGTATGTATTCTTTTTTGCTACTGGATCATTGGAACTTTTTATTCCACAACTAGTTATGAAGTCTCTTCACCGAGTACAAAACTTTCTGCTAAAATGTCAAGAAAAGAAATGTTTTATCTAGGACGTGGATGATTCTCTCATTCTCACAAATGTTCTATAAATAGAATATATACAGATACTTTCTTGGCATGGGCTTACAAGGTTGATGTTTCTCTTCAGGATGTATGAATGTTTTCTATCAAAGTGATGTGCCCATCCAGTCTCTTACTTTCATTAAGGACACATCACAATGAGACATACTCTTATTGCATGGTGGTGCTATGATTTTCATGCAATTTGTAGTTTTTTGTTTGGCTATTTTTGGGGTCTTACGGGATCAATTATTAGCTATGATGGGAAATATTTCATCAAATGAATCAGAACGAGCATACACCGCAACAATGAAAGTGCATGATGTGATGTAGTGAGATGCTTCGGTCTTTCACTACCCCAGATGATAAACCAGATGCTCTTCATTTTCTACCTCCCATCTTGTAACCTTTTTAACCTCTTTACTTAAACTAGTGAAAATACTTTTCACCTCATGTAATCACTCTGTTTCTTATTTTCATTAATACATTTTTGGGGTATGAGTTGGTCCCAACTCATACTCAATTTCTTTGGGTATATCCTAAATGAATATTCAATAATCAATCTCTATGAGGATTAAAGTGTCATAGAAGTAATATGTGGAATAGAAGAAAAATGTGATTTGTTTCCTAATTTCAACCTTGATTTTCATAGAATTATAGGTTTATGAACCATTTATTTTTTCTTTACATAATATATTTAAATAAGGATCTATTATATGTGGCTCATAGTTCATAATTCTATATTCATACTAGAAGTGTGAAGATGTATAAATATATAAAAGAGTATTTCTAGTGAAGAAACATTAAGATAGATATTTAAGAGTATGTATATTGATGGTAAGTAAGTGACAAAGTTAATAATGAGGGAAATAATTATAAAGGTATTTTAAAATCATTACCCACACTATAATGGAAATGTTAAAACATCAAAATGGATTTTTTCATCGAACTCCCCAAAACCTATAAGGGACATAATACTATTTGGATTATAGTTCATGGATTTAAAATGTATCTACACTTCATTTTTATAAGAGAATATTTTAATCTTGATAAACATTCTAGAATATACATTAAGAAAGTGGTAAATTTTCATAGAGTACCATAATTTATTGTATCTGATCGAGTTCCAAGGTTTACATATAATTTCTATCGATGTCTTTTGTAGGATCTAGATAAAAATATGAAATTTTTGAAAAAATTATGACCCTAAAAAAGTTTTTTAAGTCTTATAGAACCATTAAAAACCTAGTTGATATGTTTATATTATGTAATATGTATTTTAAATGTAGTTAGAATCTACAAGTTATTGTATTCGAGCTTTCATACAACAATAGCCTTTACTTGAGCATTCAAATGGCTCTTTATGAATCCCTCAATGGAAATAAGTATATAATTCTAACACAATGGGATTAAGTAGGAGAACAAAAGATATTGGGAACTTTAATAGATGAGGAAATGGTAGATAAAAATGGAATTATTTAATTTCACATTAAAGTATCTCATAGTTGATAAAAAAAGTATACTAATAATCATCAATGATGTCTGGAATTTGATGTTGGTGAGAAGGATTTTATCTGAATATATTAAGGGAAGAAATTTATGATACTAGAAAATAAGTGAAATATAATCCCAAGGTATATTTTACCATTTGATATTCTTGATTGAGTAGGGATGGTATCTTGTCGCTTAGGACTTCTATTAAACCTCTCTCAAGTTCAATATGTGTTCAATGTATCTCTCCTAAGTAACCACATACCTAATCCATCACATGTACTAAACACTTAGGTCATACCACTAGATAATTATCTCTTCTTTGGAGAACAATGAGTAGAAATCTTGGATCATAGGGACAAAGTGATACAGATAGGACTACTCACCCGATTATAGTTCTCTTGAGGAACCAAGAATTTGAAGAAGCTTCTTGGGATCCCAAGGATATAATGAAAAAAATATATCCTTATTTGTTTGTATTATAGTTTTGAAGTTTCAAAGATGAAATTCATTTTAATAAGGGGAGTGGGTAGAATGTAAAACCTTGATATTTTTTATATAGTTTTCTATAATTATTTTGACTTCCTGGTGGCTTTTCTTACACACTACACAAACTTTAAATAAATAGTGATATACTATTAAAATTCTATTATTTAATTTAACAATTATCATCTAGCCATTAGATTATAGGGAATGAATATGACTACCTAAAATTATTAAAAATGTATGTTTTAAACATGTATAAAATTAGTCCATTGGTTATCAATTAATTATAAATGAAAATAAAAACCATTTAAAAATAAAGGAGATGTTTTTATGCAAAACTATTTCTATCTACACAATGTGTTTTTATCTTAAAAAATTAAATTAATTAATATTGGTGAATTATTTTAAAGAAATATATATATTTCATATTCATTGAAATGTTTTAATATCCATCTAATGTTTTTCATAGGCATGAGGCGAGAATAAATCCAGTGTTATTCTTAAAAATTTATATGTCTAAAATATGTTTTTCATTACATTTTGTGAAATATTTTTAAAATGATTTTATACTAATAAAAAAATTATTTTTAAAAATAGATTATATATTTTTACTAATGAGTTCCATAATTTTAAATAGGCTTCTATTATTTTTAGGGATTCAGAATAGTTACCGTGGTAAAATTCATCACCTCGGTAGAGTGTAAATCGAGCTATCCTAGGTTAAAACTGGATGTTAATGTCAATATTTTTCATCTTAATTCTTATTTGATGAAGGTAAATTGAAACTTATATCCATAGTCTCGAATTATAAATTTTTAAGGGACACTTGTTCATGAAATGGCCTATATTATTTTTAATGCAAAAAATAAAATAAAACTTCACCCTTTTTCTTTTTATTATGTTTTATGTTTTTACATATAGAGAACATAAATTTGTAAATGAATATTATTTTTTATTGTTATAATAATGAAATTATTTTCATTATCTTGATTTATATATATTTGTTTTAATTATATAATTAGCTGAAATTATTATGTTACTCCGACATTATATTTATTCAATTAATAAAAACATAAGATAAATAATATTATAAATATTAAAATTAAAATAATTTTTCACGAACCATCCCCCGGGGCCCATGCCATGACTATCCCAAGCCCACCTTCCATAGGCCAGGAGCTGGTGACTAAAACAAGAAAGGCATATCTCAAAAAGGGAATACATTTCCTTTAAACCAGTACACACACAAATAGGGAAAACTACACAAAGTTAACCACAAAGGAAAGAAAAGTAAAATAGCCACCACAAAGTACGACCACTGAGAGTAAAGTGTGTAAAATGAATTTAAAGAGTATATTATACAATTTGAATTGAAATAAAAGTACAACAAAAGAATTACAAGCTTCTGAGGTTGTCCACCAATGATCCTTCTTAAAAGGTAGGTACATCTCTCTATCGAATGTCACTAAAACACACCACGTCTATCGATCCACCCCCCAAAACCATCTAGTCATGTCTCCCCAAAGTCTTGGTCAAGGTTGTCCATCATTTTCACTAGACACCACAGGTGAAGGTGAAGACCATACAGGGGTGAGTATAACAATACTCAGTAGGGACCCTGAGACCCTTGAAGGATTATCAGTAATTCATAAAGGAAAAACACCACAATGGAAGATACCAAAGAGGTATTACCACCAAGAAATACCTCAAAAACATAGAACAAAGAATCATCTCACACCTGGTATAACTTATATACATAATTAAATATGATCAGTCATAATTCTAGATCTTATTATTCTATCAAGAGGTTCTGCTGCTGACCCGCACAGGGTCGCTAGGTGCTCACCCACAGAGGATCACTAGGTGCAGACCCACATAGGATCACTAGGTGCTGACCCACAGAGGATCCCAAGATTTTGAACCATAGAGGATCATTATGTTCTAACTAACACATGATCTCTAGGTGCTAACCCACTTAGGATCACTAGGTGCGGACTCACACATGATCTATATACTTTCTTCACATCACAACCAGCCATTGGATTCCCTCACTTAGCAGACAAGATTTTCAGAGGATCCTCTCCTCTATCCATCGACCATACCTCAACCTCCACAAATTCCCACATAGAGTAACCCAAAGGACCATCTCATCGTAAGGGTCCCAATGAAATAGATAACACGTCGTTCAAACGCCCGATCTGTAAGTAATATGACTTTTAGTAAAAAGGTCCCTAATGGATTCGAGTCCGATCCAACCTTTACATACTCTAACTTCCTCAAAAAATCATGTGAAGTATCTCTAAAAGGACATCCTCATACCAAGGGTCCTCTCATCATAGACGGTGCATCAATCAGACACCTGGTCTGCAAGTTATGATTGTTTTAGTGAAACGGGGCCGGTCGGTTCAGGGTATGGTCCGACCCGGTTGGACCGACCCATCCAGACACTCTCTGGGGGTCCGATGTGGGTCCTACATGGGTCTGGACCAGCCATCCCATTGGGCTTGCAGGTCCGGCTTGGCAGTGTGGGTCCATCCCACTAGCCGACACGGTCATACCAGTTGGTAAATGGTAGATAGTTGCATTCAGCCTCACTCCCACCTCACGGTCGACGCAGGGTGGTTTCCTCATTGTGGTCAAGTGACCGCATCAGCGCCACGTGACCGATCATGCTGGCTAGCAATTTATCACGCACTTGGATCGGGTCTGCGTGCCTTCAGTGCACTTGACCGGCCCGAGCAGGCCCCTTCTACATTCGGTACCGATGGGTGCTCTGCCAGCACACTTCCGTGGTGCGCTGATGGGTGCACAACCATTCACCGCCTGAAGCCACTACCGTGGGCCGCTACGCCAGTGGTACCTTCGACGGGCCACTAGAGTCGCTTAAGTGGTCCGTTTCTCAAACTGATTGCATCTACGGAATCAATAGGCCCTCACCTTCACTATGATAACCTCAAAATCTCTTTTTCATTATCTTGAGAATTTATCCATAAAGAACGAACAATAAACAACAATGGTGGAGGGTCTGGTCCTTGTTCATGTCAGCCCACACCCTCGACATTAGATTCTAAGCATGGGGGAATGTATTAATCCACCCAACAAGAGTAAAAACCCAATTATAGTCCCCGTACAATACCCCCTATAATAATGTGCATTTTGTGGATCAACCTATTAGTCGTTTGATATGTGTTCATCATTAATTCTCATGGATGAGGAAGAAGTCATCAAAAACATAGAATGCATAAACCCCTACCTGGATTCACTAGATATACTGATGATGGAGGATGTGATTCTCATCTTCATTGATCCAAGATTTTTGGTGTTCATCTCTGCTTTCCAACCTCTAAATCTAATCCTCCAATGATTTTCACATTGTTCTTCAGTGGAGAGGGATTCCATTAGTAGTTTATCTAAGATTTCCCACATTTATAAATTCCCAAACTCCAACACGTTAGATTATTAAAAGAAAAAACATCACAGCAATGTTGTGTCCATTAAATATTCTCATTAAATGATCCACATTTAATGATCCATTAAGATAACATCATCGTGATATCAAACGATCCATTATTGACCCTCCATGAATGTGCCTCATCGCTGCACTGCAGTGTTGCTGTCTTCCACTCAACAGTTAGAAAAGAAATAAAATAATTGTTTTATATTATTTTATTATATTTCTCAAAAAGTCTAAAAAATAAATTTTCCACTCGACATTTTCTAGCCAATGTGAATTCATTTATAGGTGAATCCTAGAGTCTCAAGTTCAATGGTGCCCTCTGATTTTTTTATCCAAGCACAGGTTGAAAATTAAGAAAAACTCACTCACCCATCTACTGAACATACCTAAAAAAAGTTCAGAATTTTGTTCCGAGCACACTGGGCCTCGGAATCATGTGTCGTCTGAGTGCGTGGTCTCATAATAATTCCATATAAATAAAAAATGGAATTTCTAAGACCTTATACCCTCCCCAACCTTAGTGATTTATGTCCCAAAAGCCAAAAAAAAACTAATCAAATATATGGGGATACTGAGCATGAATGTAAACCTCCCTCTAATATGTGACCTCCTAGATATTTCTATGCTGCCGCCGAATGTGCACCAGAGGAATCAAATACCCATGCAGAACTTGATCCTGTCAGTCCTCTCTCTCCAACAAGAATTCCGTAAACGTCGCCCCATTGTCAATGTCCATCTCACCCCATTTGATGAAATGCGATGGATCATGCACTTACCTCCTCAACTACGACATGTGGAAAACATCAAGCATTGAGTGCCTTTGTGGGGGAAGATCTAGGTAGTACGCCACCTTAACAACACTGCTCAAGATCCGCAAAGGTCTAATGAACCTCAAGGATAGATTTATTCCCTGACCAAATCTTTTTAATCCTCATTGGGGTGAGACCTAAATGAATACATGATCTCCCTCCTCAAACTCCAATGGTATCCCTCTTCTATCGGTAGAATAATTATGCATACTCTATTCTGTCCTCATCCGCTCCTGAATGATCATCACCATCTCAGTGGTTGCCCATAACAACTCTGTACCTTTGAGTGCTGACTCCCCTGGATCTTTCCAGCATAGGGGTGATCTGTAAGGATGCTCATACACAACCTCAAACAGTTCCATGCCAATGGTAGAGTGATAGTTGATGTTGTATGAAAGATCCACCATTAGAAGGTGGTCCTCCCAACTAAAACAAAAAACTAGGACACAAGCACAAAGCATGTCCTCTAAGGTCTATAAGTTCCACTCCTTCTGACAATCCTTCTAGGGGTGAAACGATGTGCTCAAGCATAGATGAGTCCCAAACAACTCTATAACCCCTTCCACAACCAAGATATAAAGTGTGCATCACAGTATAAGATGATCATCAAAGGTACCCAATTAAATCACACCATCTAATGTATGTAGAGGTATCCCAATCCCTCTTCTGGTACCAACTCTCGGATGGGTAAGAAGTGAGAAGACTTAGTGAGTCAGTTAACAATCACGTAGATGGAATCATGACCCCTAGTTGTACATGGTAACCCTATCACAAAGTCCATTGAGATACTATCCCATTTACACTCCAGTACCTCAAGTGGCTGGGCCATGCATACTTAAACCAGATGCTTGGTCTTCACTTGCTGAAAAGTGAGGCATCGAAAAAAAGCTTGTCCACTACTTTCTTCATCCATGGCCACAAGTACTAACATCAATGGTCCTGGTACTTCTTTTCCACTACAGGATGTAGAACCAATGGGGATTTATGTAATTCCCTCAACACCTCCTCCATCAACATCACTGGTACTACGGTGCACCCTATGAAAAGGATGACATGATCCCCACCTATCTAAAATATATTATAAGATTGTCCCGAGGACAACTGAACATGTCGGGCCTTGCAGTCATCGTCCAAAAATTGTGACTCCCTAACTCATTATAAGAGTGGGGGAGTGACAGTCATAGACTAGAGGTAAGATTCTCTATCACTATACACGAAGGATATCTGCATCGCGGCTAGTTTCTCCATCGCCTCACTTAGAAGCTACAAACTAGACCTCCTGCTAAGTGTGTCTTCCACCATGTTCCCCTTCCTAGAATTATAGACTATATCATAGTCATAGTTCTAGAGTTACTCCATCCATCGTCACTGTCTCATGTTCAGGTCATTCTGTGAGAAGATATACCTCATACTCTTGTGGTCTGAGTAGACGGTGAACAGTTAACCCATCACGTAGTGCCGTCACATCTTCAAGGAAAAGAGCACTACTGCTAAATCCACATCATCGGTCGCGTAGCTCTTCTCATGATGCCTCAACTACCATGAGTCGTAGGCTATCACTACTCACTCCGGCATCAGGACACAACCCATTCCGGTCCCTGATGCATCATAATAGACTACATACCCAACACCCTCTTCAGGTAGCCTCAAGATGGGGGAACTCGTCTGTCTCTGCCTCAACTCATGGAAATTCTACCGGTACTCTACATATATACTAAGTGTTGTGATTTTATTGTAAAAGCTAACAAGCGTGATGATACTTGGGAAAAGTAAGGTACGAACATTCGGTAGAACCTTTCCAACCCCAAGAAACTCCACACGTTGGTCACGCTCTAGGGTGGTTCCCAAGAAATCAGTTCCTCTGTCTTCTTCAGATCCACAGCCACTCCATCCTCTGAGATGACGTATCCTAGGAAGTGGACCTCCATAATCTAGAACTAGCCCTTTGAGATCTTATCATAAAGTTGTTTCTCTCATAGTGCATTTAGGACTATCCGTAGGTATATATCATGATCCTCCTCTGACGCTGAGTACACAAGGATTTCATCAATGAAGACCACAATAAACCAATCAAGGTAATTTTGGAAGATTTTGTTAATGAGTACCATGAACACTACTAGGGTGTTGGTCACTCTGAAAGGAATGGCCAAGAACTCATAGTGGACATACCAGCAACTAAATTTTGTCTTCGGTACATCCTCATCCCATACCTGAAGCCAATGATATCCCAATATGTGGTCTATCTTTGAGAACAACCTCACTCCCTCTAACTAGTTAAAGAGGTCGTCAATCCTCATTAGTGGATAATTGTTCTTCATGATCACCTGGTTTAGGCACTGGAAGTCCATTCATAGCATCAAGCACATATCTTCCTTCTTGGAAAACCACACTAGGGATACCCATGGAGAAACACTGGGACATAAAAAACCCTTCCTCTACAAGTACTCCATCCGTACCCTCAACTCACGAAGCTCCTCAGGATCCATCTGATATGCAGGTGTAGATATTAGTTCTGTTCTTGGGTACTAGTCAATGAATAAGGCTGCCTCTCTGCAGGCAGGTAGTCCCAAGACATATTCTGGGAAGGCATCCTCATATTCATCAATCACTACAGGAAATCTCAGACTCCCCTAGTCTACTGTACAAAAGGGTAAGCTAGAAAACTAGTGAGTAGCGGCTGAAACCTTCTCTGAGAAAGTCCATCCAATGCTGCTAAGGTTCCCTTCTCATAGGTGATGGAAAACCTGGTCCCATTAATGTGAGAACACTACACTTTGCACCTAAAACAATCAATCTAATGATGGACTTTGGATAACTAGTCCATATTAAAGATGACATCGTAAGGCGTTGATGCTGCTACTAGGAGATCCCAACCAAAGCTCTCACCTCCTAGAGTATTCTCACACTACTGACACTAGTATGTAATTGTTAAATCCCCTCCTGTAGGAGTCTCTACTCTTAAAGAATGAGCCAATGACTCCAGCAGAATCTCTGAGCCTCGAACGAGGTTTTTGAATGGAAAATAGTGACTGGAACCTGTGTCTATTAGAACTACAACTAAGGTGGATTAGACACAGATCATAACTCTAATCATATCTAGAACATCATGGTCATAAGGATCCATTATCTGAAGCTAGACCTGCCCCTGTCCACCTACTCATGGAGCTTTTGGTGTACCTCCTTGGGGTGGTGGGGGTAGTACATCAAACTATTGTCCACCGCATGTTGCTCGACCTACTCCCATGCCACATCCACCTCCCTATGGACCTCCTCAATTGAAGCTATATAACGTTTTTGGAAGTCCCTCAACCACATGTTGGTCATTCGTGTGGGGATTTGGATAGTCACAATCCATGTTCCCGTGCCCACCGCAAGAGTGACAAAATATAGCACTCAAATGACCTCTTCTACCTCACGAGCTCCACACCTACGACCCTGCATCTGGGGGTTGTCCTTCGGACAGTTGGGCCAGTCTGGGCCTTTACATCATCTGCCTACTGGTAGCTGTAGATGAATCATCCACCTATCGCTCAGTGGTGGATTTCAAATTTTGTGCATGTTCATCTAAGAAAATCTCCACCAATAGTGCTCTCTCCAGCACCACATCCTGCATCAAGACGTTGATAGAAGCCATCAACTCCCTGATCTATCATCGGAGTACCTGCTCAAAGTTCCAAGCCCTGAAGAAAGGGTCCTGCACAATGTCGGTGGAGTAGCGGGAGAGGTTTTAAACCTCGCCGAGTACTGGGCCATAATCATGCTACCCTATTGTAGGTGTAGTAACTCTTGAATACACATTGAGAATACTTTCACTGGTAAAAAATCCACCATGAAGAGGCTCTCAAAGTCCATCTGAAGAAGGGTTACCTCCTTGTGTGTCTAGAGCGTCAAGCTCCACCACCTCCCTACCATGCCCTATAAAAATCTATCAGCTATACCTCCCATCTAGATTGTAGGTATCTATACTAGGAGAAAAAACTAAGTAACTACCTCCATCCAATCCTCAGATTCCTAAGGATTTTTCTCACCACGAAACCATAGAGGCCTCCATATTTGGAACTCATGCAGCATGCCCTGTTAGCATGCACTATCCGTTAGTGTGGATGGTAGCAACTGCTGCTCTCCGAGTGGTGGTGGTGCTGGTACACCACCGGAAGGTTCTATCACTATAAGTGGTACCTACACTAACGCATCATCACTCGGTGGTCCATCTTCATGATATCTCACTAGAATCCTAGATGGCTATTTTTGTGGAGGCATCTTATAGAGAAACAAATGCGCCACATTCAATAAGTTATACCTTCTGAGATAACTCAAAAGATGTCACGATAAATTCATTTCCAAAACACATGAAACTAGTGTTTTTTTTTGTAGTGAGTCAAAAAATACAATTCAAGGTCCGGGTGTATGGATACATCGGCCATCGCCCCGACACTAAAATCCATGGACTTAAATCCGAACTCAAGACACTAAACATTATTGCCTCCATTGAAAACACAGAATCTTAGTTCATTTGGTAGAACCAACCTCCCTCTGATACCATGTTTTCATGACCCATCCCTCATGTCCTGTGTCATGACTACCCCATTACTACCTTCCATAGGCTAGGGGCTGGTGACTAGCATCGAAAAAGAATATCCCAAAAAGGGAAGTCATTTCCTTTAAACTTGTACATACACAGACTAGGAAAACTGTACAAAGATAACCATGAAGGAAATAAAAGCAAAAGAACCACCACAAAATACCACCAATAAGAGTAATGTTTTTAAAATGTAAGTAAAGAGGCCAGAATACAAGACCAAATAAAAGTAATGTATAGAAAAAGAAGTACAACATTCAGAGGTCGTCCACCAAGGATACTACTTGAAGGGTAGGTACAACTCTCTGTCTGATTTCACTATAGCACACCATGTCTATCGATCCAACCTCGAGAACCGTCTAGTCTTGGCTCCTCAAAGTCCTAGTAATGGATGTATGTCGTCTGCACAAGACACAACAGGCGTAGGTCAAGCCCATGCAAGGGTGAGTATAACAATACTCAGTAGGGACCCTGAGAACCCTGAACGTCTCTCAATAATCCACGATGAAAAACACCAAAAAAGAAGATACCATAGAGGTAGTACGACCAAGAAGGACTTAAAACATATAACATAATGACTTAGCTTGCACAAGGTATGAATTAAGTACAGAAGTAAAGATGATTAGTCGTAAAGGTAGATCATCTTATTCGTTCGAGAGGTTATGCTACTGACCCGCACATGGTTTCTGGGTGCGGACCCATAGAGGCTCACAAGTTGTTGTCCCAGATATCATCACTAGGTGCTAACCCACAGAGGATCTCAAGGTGCTTACCCACAGAGTATATCTTGGTTCTGACCCACAAAAGATCGCTAGGGTTTTACCCACTCAGGATCGTTATGTGCAGACCCACGTAGGATCGCTATTATTTCTTTATGTCACATCCAACCATTGGATTATTGAACATGGAATGCCTGATATTCAAAGGATCTTCTCCTCAATACATCATTCATACCTCAAACACCAAGAATTACTCCATATTGTAAAACAAAGGACAGTATCGTCAGAAGGTCACTGATGCAACAGATGACGCGTCGTTCGGACACCTAGTCAATAAGCAATAGGATTTTTAGTAAAAATGGAACGGTTGGATTCGAGTCCTATCCAACCTGATCATTCTCCAAATTCTGCCAAAAATTAAGGGGAGTATTTCAAAAAGTACCACCTCATTATAAGGGTCCTCGCACTGTAGATAGTGTGTCAATTGGACGTCTGGTCTCTAAGTTATGATTGTTTCAGTGAAATGGGGTTGGTCGGGTCCAGGTCACACATGACTTGGTCGGACTGACCTGAACTGACCCCACCCGAGGGTTAGGTGTGGGTCCCACATGGGTCTGGCCTAGCCATTCCATTAGGCTCACGTGTCTGTCTTGGTAGGACAGGTCCGACCCAGTGGCACGGGTCCGACCACCATAGGTAGACCAGTCTGCCAGGTTGGGATGCGGCTGACAGCCGCGTCTGGCCTCCCTACTACCATGTGGTTTGGGCAGGGTGGTCCCTTTTCCATGATCAAGTGACCGCGGTAGCACCACGCTATTGGCCAGGCAGGCTAGCCATTTTTCACGCACGCAGATCGGGTCTGTGTGCCTCCAACACACCCAAACGAGCCACTCCTCTATGGGTGACAACAACCGCCTTGCCCCCTTGTTGCTGCAACGAGCCAATGGGAGCACCATCATCCTCCACCCGTGACCACCACCATGGGCGACCACCAGCCACCACTACAGGCCTTCACCGGTGACTGCCACGAGCCCCCACCGCTGCTGCAGCAGGCCACCGACGGCCGCTGGTGCGGGTCACCGCCAGCCTCCAGCATCGGCGCGCCTATGGTACCTTTGACGGGCCACCAAAGTTTCTCTGGTGGTCCGTTTATTGAACTGATTGCATCTACGGAATTTCAATCATGTCACCTTCTCTGGGATGACCTCAAACTCTCTTTACCTCTATCTTGAGAAATAATCTGTGAATAACACACAATAATCAACCATGGCGGAGGGTCCAATCCTTGTTTGTGTCATCCCATGCCATCAAAATTAGATTATAAGTGTGGGAGAAAGTATTAATACACAAAGAAAGAGTAAAACCTTATTTCAAACCCCCACACAATATCCCCCCCCCCCCGCAAGAAAGGGAGATTCATGGATTAACCTTGTAGTCGGTTGATCTATTTCCTTCGTTAATTTTCAAGGACGAGGAAGAAATCATCAATAACTTAGAATGAATGAACCTCTACCTGGATTCATTATATCTGATGATGATGAAGGATGTGATTCACATCTTCATCGATCCAGAGCCTTTGGCGTTTTTTTCCGCTTTCCAACCACTAGATTAGATCATACAACGTTCGTCACTTCATTCTTTTTTCTTCGTTGGAGAGGGATTCCATCAGTGTTTAGTCCGAGATTTCCCCGCATTTATAAATTATCGAACTCCAACATGTTAGACTATTAAAATAAATAAAAACCACAGTGACATTTCACCCATTGAATATGCTCGTTAGATGATCCACATTTATTGATCTACTAAAAAAATAGCGTTGTGGTTTCAAATGAGCCATTATTAACCCTCCATTAATGTGTCTCGTCGTCGCCTTGTCACTACATCGTAGTGTCTTCGTCCGAAAATCAATGTTGAGAAAAGAAATAAAATAATTCTTTTAAATTATTTTATTATTTCTCCCAAAAATTCCAAAAAATAACTTTCCTTCTCGGCCCTTGTCGGCCGATGTTAAGTTCTTTCTAGAAGAATCCTGGTGTTCTGAGTTCAACATTTCCCTTAGATTTTCGATCCGAGCCCCATTTAAAAATTTAAACAAACCCCACTTGAACAATTACCAAACATACCTTAAAATTTTTGTTCTAGCCTCACTGGGCCTTATAGTCATGTGCCATCAAAGCGCATGGTCTAAAATAATTCCATATAATTTAAAAACATTACATAGAATTTATAAGAAATTACATAATTTCATAGAGTTTTAGTTTTACATAGATTTTATATAAGAATATAAATATTAATTGTTTTTTACATGATTATATATTAATTACCTATTTTTCCTGGTGTATTTAGTGTATAGTTAAATGAATAGTGTTAAAAATAAAATTAATGATGTTTTAGGAAAATAATATTTTATTAAATTATTTAAAAATTATTAAAATATTGAAAGAGAATAGGGTGGATAATATAGGGTAAACAATATAAACATTTTTTCACTTACAAGTCAATTTTCACCTCATAAGTAAAATTATAATCCTTAAGAATGAAAAATACATGGTCATAATTAAGGTTAAAAAAAGTTAACAAAGGGGTTAACCAAAAGACAAGGTTTAAGACACCATTCAAACCGAAAAAATTTTATAGTTTGATGATATTTGAACAAAATACTACCTTATCTTTAAATATCATACCATTTTTAATCATTTTTATATATAATGACATTTTTTATATTTTAATATTTTATGAAATTCCAAGAGTGCCCCTCCCCTCTCTTATAAATGGGAACCCCTCATTTCTCTTATTTATAGTAATTTTAGCCTTATATATGAACCAAAAACAAAAATAGTATCTTCTAAAAATCCATATACACATTCTATAGGTTCTTGTATTCTCAAAATACCAACCCTAGTATCCTTAGTAGGATATCTAAAAGAGTTTTTTCAAAGAAGAGTTAATCGCCTTAGCCAAACACTTTATTTTTTTTCTTCTTCTATTAACTCCTTAGTAGCTACAATATTTATCGTAAAATTATATATTAATTATACAAAATACACTCAAATTTTATAATGATTATTAAAACACCATTATCTACCCTCGTTTCTATCAAATGGTAAGTGAAAGTATCACTCATGCGTACATATGACTTACCATCTCCACATAGCGATACAATTTATTTTTCATCAAAATATTTTAAGAATGTTCATTATGATGGGTTTAATGTTTATATATGATATTTATGAAATAATTATTCTTATTTAAATATAATATCAATCCATCCTTTTACTTTATAATCCATTGAATAATGATAACCATGCTTGTGTGTACGTGTGGACAACCACCTCTTCAAAGCAATTCAGTTCATTTTTTATTTTATATTTACATGGATGGTAATAAGGATGATTTTAATGAATATAAATGATTTATATTATATAATAAATATTTTCAATGGTTAATTATTATTTACCTTCATTTCATTTCATACACCAAAAAAGTGAAAATAACTTTCACCCAGACGTATGACCTACCATCTCTGTGAACAATATATTTCATTTTTCCATACATAACATTTATGCATTACTATAAATATATATAACGTATGTATATGATATTTATATAAATTAAAAAATCATATATATAATATGACCTTGATCAATATACATGTTTAATAAATAACGAACCAGAATTCTTATGAAAAAACAAAATAGTTAACACTCTGAAATGATGATTTTAAGAACAAATTATTCATAAATGGATGTTGAAATGTAATAAAGGGATAATATATTATGTTATAAATATGAAAATTATTATTTTATATAATTATAATAAATTTAAATTTATTATATATAATTATAAATCACTTTCGATTAATATGTAACTCTAGTTAAGGGTTTTATGTCACAATCTCAATGTTTATAGAGATTGTTTATGATTATGTCTATAATGAGAAAATATTATGATATACCTCTCAATAATCTCATGATTTTTGTTTTACTATGGTTATAAAGAGATAATACATGCTTTCATATTATTTTCCTTTCTTTATGAACTCAAGAGGCTAAAATTATTTTTTAGGGAAAATATACTATATTAATCTCTCTGGTTGAAATATTTTTTTCATCAATGACCTTGATTTCAAAAAATGTTTTCAAAAAAATATTTTATATTATAAAATTAATTTAAAATTAATTTTTACCAATGTGTTCATTTTTTTAACTTTTTTTAAAAGGAATATTTAGTTCATTTAATGAATGAGGTATTTATTTTCCATTGTTTGAAAATGTATGAAAGGAATGTTTTCTTTTAACTTCTATGGAATGAAATTTTTTCCCTCAATCATGAATAATAAATAATTTGAAGATTAAATTTCAAGGTTTTAATGTTATTTTTAAAATATATATTTTTCATAATTTTTTTTAATTTTTTCTTATTTACAAGAAGTTACTTTAAAATGAAAAGTGTATTTTTCTAAAGAAATATTATATGTGATATTTTAATGTGATTTTATTCAATTAAAACATACATTGATGTTACTTGTGATTTAATAGGGATATGATCCAAGGATACCATAATTATTCATTTTTTAGATTCTTTCTGATTATGAAGATAATATTTTTATAAAACCCATTCCTTTCCCACATTTTATGTTATGATTAATTTATTATGAAACCATTTTTTTTCTGAGTTATAACATTATTAAATGTTCATAAAAACCATTTATTTTTCACAGGTTATGATATTTTAATTATTTTATAATCATATAGAACACATATATATGGTTTTCATTATGTGATGCATGGGACTTGACTTATAGAGACCATAATTCATTGGGTAAAGATTAAAATCTCATGAGATAAATAAGAATAAAATAGAGAGTGAACCAATTTCATTTAGGGAATATATAAATTATAACAGTCTTGGGGGTGAAACATGAATAATACAATGGAACAGGTAGTGAACATAAACCACTATCATAGTATTTTAAGTGATCATTTGAAACAAATAAAATTATTTTCTATGTTCAAAAGCATTCCAAAAATCATTGTCTTATGACAACGCAATGAAATCATGGATCATGTTTTTTGATTCATCTATGATTCATATCCATTGAACTACCAAGATTTATTCCATGAATCAATTTTATGATCTATGATATATAAGTTATTGTTTTCAATTGTTCAAATTATATTTTCATACACATTGGCTCATGTTATAAATATGTGATCACTAATGTATCTCTTGTTTACCCTTACTAAGAATATGATCTCACCCTTTCTTATGATTCCATTCCTTAGGAAATGAAGAATTTTTTTAAGTATTATATGTTTAATAAGGGTCCTGTTATAATAAATTAAGTGGGAGATAATGTATATATCTTATTAATAAGTTTCTTATATTCCCAAGTGTCCAAAGATACCATACCTATACTATTCTGGAATGGATCATTATATTACGTATTGAATATTAATATAACAATATATAATATTTATATATGAAAAGAATAGGTCACTATAGTTCAATAATAGATGTTTAATGACATTATACCACTAGTACTTTTATATTATACTTCCAAAGAGAGTCTGTATATGACCATTATAATGTTCGTAATAATTGGTTAGGATAATTCCATTTCAATATTTTTAGGAGTTATACCCCTATTTAAAGTATCTCCACCAATTGATATTATAAATATAATAAGTGGTAAGTAGTTCATTTTATTCAAAATGGTTTTCTAGGATCTTAAGATTAAGTAAAATATATATCAAAAGAATATTATTTATTTATAGTAGTGAGGGAGGAGAAGAGGACTTTAGGTCATCCCTCTCAAGTCAGTAATCAACTAGAAATCCCTCAGGAAGTGGATGGGAATATATAATTTCATTCACCAACCCATATTGAAGTTAAATTCTGTATCACTAAACTTCTTATAGCTTATGTTAAATTTGTAGTGAAAAAATTCTACCAGACTATAATGATATATTGATATAAGTGAATTTGTTGAAGATTGATTTGATGAAATGTCAATATAAAGATACATTCCTCAGATGAAATTCAGTTTCCAAGGATTATGTGGATTCTCTAATGAAGATGGTGGTTATCCACTGTGCATATATTTACGAATACCCACTTATCATTTAAATCATATTTCAAATACTAATTTTGATTGGTTTATCACCTTAGTCTAATATATTTTCAATGAATCTATAAGAGATTATAATGATAAATCATTGATGGATGACTCCCTAGATTATAGTATTCTAGAAACCAATTTGGAATACATTTCTCATAAACATAATACCTTGATTACTATAATAGACTCCATGATGTGTGAATTTTATTCCCCTAATAATTTTTCATTTGTACAATGTGACTTAGTCGTTGAAGATGTGATCATTCCAATCATTACACGAAGAAAAATCAATGGATTGAAACATTATATGAAATTTTTGAATAATATAATTCAGGATTTTTTTTAAAGAGGCATATATGCAAGAACATAAGGATGAGATATTTATTTCTACTCGTATTGAGAAACTTTCACAGTCATTATCCAATAAATAATTTTATTTAAAAGAAAATATTTTAATGAATCATTAGTTAGTTGTGAATTATTTTATATCTAACTCTTCCTTAGAGGAACAATATGCATTTTTAGAGGAAAAGAAGTTGAATTCTACCTCTAAAGGGAAATAAGTTGTTGTGGTTCATGATTCCCAGTTATTCCATGTTATTTCCTCCATTTCAACGAGTAAACCTAGTTTTTCTAAAGACCAATTAGATATAATGAATAATTTTATTATGATATATGATAAAAATGATAATATAAAAATCAGTTTTTTAGTTTTACATTAGAAGAAATTGAATGTTTTCAATGCTTTATTATAATTATTTAATAATGATTCTGTATTAACTTGTCCTTTCATGAAGGAAAAGATCATTTGTTATTCAATTTTAATCCTTTATTTGATCACGATAAATGTGAACTACAACATAAGAAAGCTCCTATGAGCATTTCGGTATTTTTTGGATCCAAGAGTTCTGAGAAAATGGGGAAAATATTGAGTTGTATGGTGTAGAGAAACCATGCCACCCATCCCATACAGTTTTTCTAAAACCATGTGGTTATAAACAGTGAATATTTGTAGGCCGCATGGTTTGTCTAAAACAATGATTTCCCAGGAACATAGCTATGCGGTGCTACTGAGATGTGGGATATAGTGTTTTTTCATGGTTTGTGCATGGTTAGATAGACCACATGCCTAACCATGAAGTGCATCCCCTTTTAGATATGACTTGAACATAGTTTGCGCATGGTTTTCAAACCATGCACCAAAATCGTTCACCCCATATTTTTGAAGTAAAATTATTATTTTGTCATTCATTTAATTCTTAACCAATTTCTCCTCTCCTATCTCTTCCTTTAGTGGGATTACATGGCTTTCCTCCGCCTATGAGATCAAGAACCCCTCATGATAGGTATTGAGTTGACTCCCACATATAGCATTTGATCCTTGATCAGTTAGAAGCATTGTATTTGTCTAAGTAATCTCATTAAGTATCTTACCTTCTATATAAGTTTATTTCTAGATACATCACAATTTTTAGGTGTAAGCTCATTTACCCTATTTTAAGGTTCTGGACCATTTTTAAGATATCTTCTAAAATAATTTGTATTTGAGTTTGATAAAGAGTGATGAGTCATCTAAAACCTTTAGGTATGTGGCCGCATCATTTTCCCTTTCATTTTTGTAACTTTGTAGCTACACCACTGTGCAACATGTAAAAGTTTTATGATCATCCCCATATAATTGTTTCCTTCATATCAAATTTATTCTTTCACCTTTATAAATGTTTGTTTATCCTTGTCTCATAAATTTGATGTTGTTGAATCCATTTATGGACACCCCTTGGGTGTGCCAAGTCAAATCTCCCTTTGTGGTTAATTGTGTAAATACCTGAATCTCCATCCAAGAATTTCTCTTAGTTTATTATTTGGATTTTCTTTGGTGTGTAATTTTTATAAGTCCCCAAAGCATCTATTAGGTGTTTTCACAACCTATATTTGGATTTTCCCAAGTAGGAAATTGCTATATTTAACCCCAAAACATATCTAAATGACCACTGATGCATTGATAATTGAAATTCCATGTTGAATGACTTAAATGGGTTGGTTTTATAAGGGAAGTATTATTCATGAGGTTTTCCTTTTTTCTTAAATTAATTTAAATGGTTTAAGTGAAATGGATTATTTGGAATGTGGTAGATTTCCTTCCATATAATGAATTGAATAAATGTAATGCAATGATATATTGCATGTTTTATTAAATGATCCTTATGAAATGTATTTCTTTGTATATAATGTAACATGGAAAAAATAATAATAATAGGGTTTTAATTATGTATTATATTAAAAAATACAATTATAAATTAATAAGGGCTATGGTACAATGGTAAGGGAATAACTGAGAAAGATGGCGTCATGAATCCTTACATTGAGTGTCGAGCATTGATTCTCACACCAATAAAATGATAAGGATGTTGGGCATGAATCACCACATCCATTTTTCAAGTGATGAAATGATGGATCTCTAACCATCCCTAGTGTCAAGCATGACGTCTCCCACTCTTATTAGGATGTAGGTAACATACACTATTACTTGAGCTTATAGGCTCATTAAACTATTTAGGAATGTTTGAATTAGGGAATGTCCAACCAACAACAAGTATTCCATGTATACGACCACTTACGTCTGCACATTCTTGATTCATATCGGTGGATGAAAAATATAACTAAACCATATATATATTATTACTATTTATATTGTAACTGACTAGACTTCCATTATGACCATGAGACGAAGTAGGTAGAGCCTTTAGATGTCCTTTGGTAACCTAAGTGGGTGGTTGTTTGTTTATCTAGATTTTTATTTAATTATTTATTCTTTCATACTGTTTCATTACAAGAACTACTTGTATTACACATAGACACCATTGGTGGTGGCCTATTGAGATTTTTATCTCACACTTTGCTCAGGATGCCTATGGTACCCGATAAGATTATCTTTATATAGTTACAGATAAGGGAAAGATCCCTTTTATTTGTTGTTGATATGAATACCTATAGTTAGATCTTAGGAGAAGAGGATTGAGCATTCTCTCAAGATGATATTGGAGGAGTTTTTTGTCAAATTTGCACTTTTTTTATTTCATGATAGTATGGCTATTCTACTATTTCATTTTTGTTCCTTATTATATCTTGAATCCATGTATTGGAACTACCATATAGAATTTTGATTATATTATCACTTCTTCAATTTTATTTATTCTTCAACAAATTATTCATTATGTCTATTTATATATTCTTCCATTTCTATTTTCTTATTATATTTGTATCCATTGTTCCACTTTGATAATAGGCTTTAGTTTCCCCCATCGTACCACCTTCACACCATCACTGCTAGTTTCTGGCCTCTGGAATATGGGGAGGCATGAATGAGTCCATGTGACCCATCAGATTAGGGCACAGATTATGTGGACCTTAGGTCAGGATGTTACAAAAGTGGAATTATTGGAAAATTTTCCTTATATTACTGTTTGGGTATAATACATAAGAATAGGTGTTAAATGAATTCAGAATTTGACCCTATTCCTGGACGTAACAAACCCATGTATAGGGGAAACCTAAATTGCATAGGATGGGAAATTGTTATTATTTATTATTCCATTTATAGTTGATATGAATTCAACATTGGGTGAAAAACGTTTTTTTATGATTTTATTGTTATTGGTAAGATTGAAATGATATTTCCTTCTACCAAGGCACTATGAAATGATTGCTTTGCATTAGATTATGTATTATTATTAGACACACTAGGATAAGTATTCCATGCATTTTTCCTTGTTACGTCTATTTTTAGTGTGAATTTTATGGTTTCAAATTTATAGTGATTTGAATATGTATTGAATTTTGATGAAACTTCTTCAAGGAAGTGGAAAACATATTTGATACTTAAAGTGCATGCCTTATCCTAATAATGATTTTTTAAATAGGTTAATGAAAACACCTTAAGTAGTCTGTTATGACACATTGATCTATGGATAATTGGTCACATGGTCCTAAGTGTGTTATGGTGTGGGTCAATTGGATACCATGTTTTGGATAATAAGGTGTATGTGCCCTTATGGACTAGAAAATGGTAAACCATCTGACTCAACCATTTTACGTGGTTTAAATACTTGTACAAGCACAAATTCAAAATGAATATGACTTATAATGTAAGACCAACCATCTTATATATATCAATTATAGAGACTCAGACAAGAGTCTAACATTATTTGTGGGAATTGGGGTCTCTTACATTCTTATATCCTGTTATAGTCTCTTCTACCATCTAGTCTGGTTTTTTTGAGCAGGAAAATATCTGTGATCGTTTCTATAGGAAGGATTTAATAATGTACTATTTTCAATCTATAAACTCTTTAGTTGTTAGAATATCTTATGAGGAACTCATATATCATTGTAGTATCATCCCACCATGATGCCCTCCTAACATATTCCTTGAAGGTGGTGATGACTATTTACCTGAGGTAGAGGGTCGTGATCCACTAGTGATTACTATTGTAGATACACTTGTGTATACTCATTCTATGATTGATGTGGTCACTAATACATAGTTATGGGAGGCTTTTCTATGTATACTGTATAATATGTAAGGTTCCATTTGACCTACCCCATGTATGACGATGTTCACTTGGGAATTTTAGCAACAACATCCTCCCAACTTTTCATGGGATGATGAACAATACACTACAAAGTCTTGCATTGAGACTATATTATCTATATTTGTGCATCTGAAGATGCCTCTAGTGTTGTGTGTCAAGCTGAAAACCTATATACTGTACAATTCGGCCAAGTGGTGGTGGGTTGGGATCACCTAGGTGGATCGACATTGTGATGTGTTTTGGGATGATTTCAAGGTGATCTTCTATAAATAATTCTTTCCCTGTGATATGAGGATCGATAGAACTAGATTATTCATGAACCTATATCAGGGGATCATGTCTGTAATTATGTATTTTCACAGAGTTATAGTGGTTCACTCTTACTATAGTAGGTGAAGATATTATAAATTCCATGAGAATCAAATATGGGTTGGTATACACCATCCAGTCACTGGTAAATGTGTCCAGGTTGACCACTATTTTTTAAATCATCAACAAGATGCTAATTATAGAGAGAAAATTTAGGGAATCTGATGGTGTGAGTCAGGGCAGTTCAAAACCTAGAGCTACCAGTGATTACACTTATGGGAGAAAGATGTATTTTGAGGCTATTCATAGAGGCATCAGCAACCAGGTACCATGTAAAGACATTTTCTTGATCTTTCACTCATTTTTGAATCTAGGACACCTAATTTCATAGTGTTTATATGATCCAGTTAAGATTAGAAGATGTATATGGATAGATTATATCCAAAACTATTAGAGGACATTCCCTCAAATTACTAGTGAATGGGGATCTATACAAACTCCTCAGTCAAGAGCAGGACCAGTAGGAACATGCCAGGAAAGCAGATACAATACAACTAACTAATTAGACCGAGGAGTTGGTTGAGGTAGTGGTAGTTAGACATATGATTCTCTGTGAAAGTATAGTGAAC
Source organism: Viscum album (assembly GCA_963277665.1). Taxonomy (NCBI): domain Eukaryota; kingdom Viridiplantae; phylum Streptophyta; class Magnoliopsida; order Santalales; family Viscaceae; genus Viscum; species Viscum album. Next base: position 878,016,342 of record OY728145.1, on the reverse strand, counting down.
TTAATTAAGGAAGTTAGAAAGTGACTCAAATCCATGGTACATGCAGGTTACTTGTATTCCAACCTTCACTGGAGGAGCCAAGCATATGATCTTCTACTATATAAGGTACTATCTAGTAGCATCCACATTAATGTCAATTTTATTTGAAACAGGAACGTATCACTGATTTATATTTTTGGAAATCACAGGGAGTCTGGGTGTCGAGATAAAACACTTTCATGGATTTTTGATGCTAGATACACTATTATGTATTCCATTAAAAGGTGTCCTTCATTGTATGAACTGCCCATTGAGATAGTTGGTTACCACTTTGAATGGAGTCTTTAAGTCCTTGACCAGATGATATTTTACGTAATCATTAGGTTGGAATGATTATTTCCCTATTGATCCTAAAATGACTTCTATCATCGCACGATGAAATTTACATCACCTTAGAGATTTATTCATGTGAATAAGGGAGAATGGGATGTCAGTGTGACATAAGCAGGTCCCGAGTAGAAAGGGATTGGATGTGTTAAAGATTAGATCATCTGTATTTTCCTAGAAGACCAGGGGTTACAACCCACTATCTTTCCTCCTATAGTGGATCGTTTCAGAGTCATATTTCCTGACGATTTCTCTGGTGTACCTCCCACACAAGAGGTAGATAATTCAATTGAACTTTTTCTCTGAGCATCACTAGTGACCATCCCTCCTTATATTATGGAACCTAAAGAGATTATAGAACTCAAGAATAAACTAGAATATCTAAAGGCCAAAGTATTTATTCACCCTTGAACTTTTTATTAAGGTTAACAAGTTTTATTTCACAAGAAAAAAGATGGTACCCTTAGGGTCTAGATGTGTTACCATCATTGGAATTAGCACAAGGTAAAGAATCAGTATCCACATACTTGAATATGTGACCTCTTTGATCATCCATGAGGAGAGAGATTATTTTCAAAGATAGATATAAGGTTGGGTTATCACCAGGTTCATGTCAAGTCCTTAGACTTACCTCATAAAAAAACTAGGAGTAGTTATGTCCTATATGAGTACCTAGTCTTGTCATTTAGACTCATGAATGAAACTATGGTTTTTACGGCTCTTATGAATCAGGTTTTCCACTTTTATATGATTCATTGTTGGTAGTCTTTATTTATGATATCTGGGTGTATTCATGATCTAGAAATGACCAAAAAAACCAAATTGAGATCATGGGGGTATAATAATATAACATAAACTATATTCTAAGCTCAGTAAATTACAATTTTTGGATCAACAAGGTCCACTTATTTGGCCACATTATCTCAAAGCCAGGAGTTTCAGTAAACCTAGAGAAAATGAGAGCTATAGTTTTTTAGGAGAATCCAAAGAAATTATTTGAAATCCTGAGTATCTTGGGACTATCTAGATATTATATACTCTTTATCAATCATTTATCATTTCTTACAGTTACAATTACTGTCTTGAAAAATAATGGTGTCAAATTCATATGGTTCGAAGCTTGTGATGTTGCCATTAAAGTATTGAAGGGTCATTTTACTTTAGCTCTGATACTAATTATTCTAGAGCCATAAATAACTTATAATGTATTACATGATTTCTTGGGTATTGGGATTGGATCTAGTATGATGTAGGATAAGTGAGTCATTTCATACAGGTCTCATTTGTTGAGGCTACAAGAGTGGAATTATTCGAGACACGACATCGACCTCACTGTTATTATGCATGCCTTATGTTGTTGGGTTCACTATCTACATGGAGATAATTTTTTGGTTTTAAAAGTTTAAAAGTCTCAAATATATCTTCACACAATGGGGTCTAATTATCATGAAATGCATGTGGGTTGAATACCTATAGTCTACTGTTTCTGAGCTTGCCTTTGTGCTTGGTAAAGGCAATTTTGTGGCCGATACTCTTTACCAAAAGACTCAAACACTTGATTCTTCAAGATTCTAGAGATAAATCGATGATTTTGGCCATATTTTCATAGATACATGTTGAGGTTCAAGATGAAATTGGTTAAAAAATCCTATTGGACTTAGTGGTGAATTCAACTCTTCTAGAAAACGTAATAATGAGACTATTATTAGACCCTGAAGGCCTTGTACTAAGGGAAATCATTTCAGATTATGATACATCTTCAGGTTGGGACATGGATGGGGATGATACCGATTTTCTTTATGGGCGTGTATGGGTCTCAGAAGACATTAGAGAAGATATGACGAGGGAATTACACACCTCAGCATGAGTGGTTCACCTAAGTGTCATCAAATGTATCGATACCTATGAAACTGGTATTGATGGAGGGGTATCAAACATGGGAATTATCTCTCGGTGTTCCACCTATCACCAGTAGAATGTGTAACATCAGTCTCTAACTATAATTTTACATCTCTGGTCTATTTTCGAGTAGAAATAGAATGATTTTTTTGATTGATTTCATGAATGGTTTACCAAGATCACCATTAAAAATGATATAGTGTGGGTTTTCATTCATCATTTGACGAAGTTCTCTCATTTATTACCTATTCAAGAGACCTTATTAGTATATGGGTTAGGAAGACTATACATCAGGGAGGTTGTACGTCTTCATGGAGATCTTAATTATTTCATTTATGAGAGAGATTCTCATTTGAAATCATGGTTCTATATGGGGTTACATAAGGCCTTGGTTATGAAAGTATTTTTGAGCACAACCTATCATACATAGACCGATGAATTAATGGAGAATATTATCTAGGTGTTAGAGTACCTGCTCTGTGCACGTATCCTTGACTTTGGGGGTTTCTGTGAGAAACACATTACCCTCATCGAGTTTTTTTTATAATAATAAAATTCAAGATACCATCGAGATGGATCCTTATGGATCCTTATATGATAGGAATTTCGGTTCAACTCTAGGATTTCTATCGGTAAGGGAAGTGACTATTCTTGAACCATGTATCATGAAAGAGACTATAGAGTTGGTCCAACTAATCATAATATTCATGATAAAGTCTCATTCCAGATAATAGTCGTATGCAAATAGACATCGACAACCTCTTGAGTTATAGGTCAGAGACTAAGTCTTATTGTGAGTATTAGCAAAGTTAATATATATAAGTATTAAAAAGTAGTGTAATATCTCATTGAAGTTTGTTAGAGCCTTCGAGGTTGTAAAAAATTGAACCAATAGATTACCAATTGGAAACCAGTCATTGAATGATGTATTTTATGTATCATAGCTTCACTGATACTATCCAAACCCAACACATGTCTGTAATACCAATGATTGTTAATTGGATGTGGATGCTTCTTTTGAAGAGTATGTATTTTGTGTTGTTTATTGGAGCGTGAAGACACTTTAAGGCATGATGGTTTCTTTAGTAGAGGTGCTATGGAAGCACAAACTAGTACAATAAGATACCTGGGAATAGGAAGATGATATGAAAGCTCAGTGTCTAGAGATATTCTATGAAGATAACTCTTTACCATTTGAAGAAAAAACTGGGAACAAGTTGATTTAAGGAGTGGTGATTATAATGAAACATATTTTCAAGAAAGTACAAATCCTTTTTTTTCAATTTAAATATTTTTGTTGAAAAGGGTAAAAAATAATTACAACCAAAGGAAGGTACCATGAGATTTTAGTGCTTGTTTTGAGTCCAAGTTCCAAAAAAAGTGCAAAATACTAGGGCACATAGTTTGGAGAAACAGTTCCACCTTGCCCACACAGTTTTTCTGAAACTATGTGGTTGTAGATAGTGATGTCATGTAGGCTATATAGTTTGTTTGAAACTGTTCAAGCCAAGGCGTATGACTATGTAGTGATGCAGATATTTGGTATAGAAGCATTTTTTCAGGGTCTTTATATGGTTATATAGATAATGCATCTAATCATGTGATTTCCCCTTTATACCAGTGAATTGCGCAAAGTTTGTGAAAAGTTTCTAAACTGTGTGCTTGAACTGTGAACACCTTATTGTTTAGTTGAAATTATTAATTACCCCTTAATTTAGATCCTAACCTATTTCTCCTCTCCCATCACTTACTACAGTGAATGAAAAATATTTTCCCCATCCTTTGAGCTCAAGAACCTCTTAAGCTAGGCATCAAACTAACCTCCACATATGGCGTCTGATCCTCTATCCATCAAAATCATTGGATCCATCTTGAAAATCTTCTTTAGTATCCAATCTTAGTTATAAGATTATTTCTGGATCCATTGGTATATTTAGGTGCATGCTAATTTTACCTCTTTCAGGGCATTAGACTATTTCACACATCTTTTCCATCTTGAAACAAATCTGAGGCCAATATCGAGCAAGGAGTTGTCTAGGACCTTGAGGTAGGTGGTCACATCATTTTTCCTTTGAGTTTCATCACTTCATAACTATGAAATTGTTCTACAAAATGATATTTTGAGTATCCCTTTTAAATTGGTTACTTCATATAAAATTGAACCTTTCACCTTGACACATGTTTTTTGATCCCTTTCTAGTGAATTAGAAGTAGTCGACTCTAATTCTGGACACCTATTGGGTATTCCATGTCAAATTTCCATTTACGGTTAATTGTGTAAATGCCCGAATCCCCTTACAAGCATTCATATTGGTTCATTATTTAAATTTCCCTTGGTTTTTAATTGTTATAAGAGACCAAAACAACTCATATGTTTTTGGCCCAACCTATATTTGGATTTTACAATGTAGGAAATTTCCATATTTAACCAAGTCACTTATTTAAATGACCAATTGAGCTTTTTTAATTGAAATCCCATGTTGAATGACTTAAATGGGTGGTTTTTATAAGTTTTTACCTATTCATAATGGTTTTACTTTTTCCTAAATGAATTAAAATGGTTTATGTGAAATGGATTATTGGGAATGGACTTTATATGGTGGAATTCCTTCCCTATAAAGAATTTAACAAATAAAATGAAATGATCTATTGAATGTTTTATTAAATTATCCTTATGAAATGTATTTCCTTGTATATAATGGAACATGGAAAATTAATGGAAAATGGGTTATTCATTATGTATTATATTATAAATACAATTTCTCCTAGATTGAGTCTATGATACAATGTTAAGGTAATATTTGAGCATGAAAACATCACACTCCCTTACATCGGGTGTTGATCATAATGTCTCACACCATTGACATTATTAAGAAATTGGGCGGGACACGTGATTTTCTGTTGATTGAGTTATGAAATTATGGATCACTCACAATCCGAAATGTTGTGCATGAAAAAACCCAATCTTATTGGGATATAGGAAATGTAACCTATTTCTTGATATTATAGGTTCATTAGACTGGTCATGGATGTCTATGTTATGACTAGTCCTACGAGCCACTAGTATTGTAGGTATATGGCCACTTTCCTCCACATGTACTCAATTCATATAGGTGTATCCAATATATAACTAAACTATATATATATATATATATTATTACCATATATTACGAACTGATTATAATTATATTCAATCAATGAGAAAAAGTAGGTAGATCTTCCAGGTGACCTTTAGGAACCTATGTGGGTGGTAATTTATTAATCCAATTTTTTTATTTAATTAATTAATCCTACACACTATTTAGTTACAATAACTTCTTGGATTTCATATAGACACCATTGGTAGTGTCCTACTAAGATTTTTATCTCAAAACTTACCCAGGATAATTTTGGTACCTGAAAAGATTATATATCTGTAGGTATTGACAAGGGTGTGCTCCCTTAAAAATGTTTTTGATATGCTTAACTATATTTGGAGTTTAGTAATGGAGGACTGAGAATTCTCTCTAGATTCTAATAATTTTTTTTTGCTATTTTTACTTTCTGTATAGCATGATTGTACGCTTGTTCTCTTGTTCCATTTTTATTCATTAGCAAGCCATGCATCCATGTTTTGACACTACTATAGATCATTTTGATTATGTTTTCAGTTCTTTATATTTATTTATTATAATGTTAATTATTCTTTATGTCTATTTATAAATACATTCACTACTATTTTCTATTTATATTTGTATCTATTATGCCACTTTGATAAGAGGGTATAGTCTCTCCACCGCACAACCATCACACCCTTCCGTATAGTTAGAATACTATACCATATAGGGTGGTACACTTGAGGCCATGTTACCCAGTAGATCATGTCACATATTAAGTGGACCTATGTTTGAGAAATTAAATATTTAGTTAAACTCATTTATAAATGTGAGTATGATTTATTACACTTGTGAAGAAGAAATTATTTTCGAACTTCCATTATAGATCAACATCATTCCACATCACAAATGTTGAAGACGATTTTTGATCATGAAGTGATCATTAGGAAAGAGAATCATAATATTAGGATTACATAATCAATGACTACTCCTAAGTCCTCAAGAATGTTAAATTTTAGTCTTATACAATAGATTTATTTAAATAGAGAAAATGAAAAATTAGTTGGTATCCAGTTCAACACTTTTCAGACCATTCCCCATAATCGAGTCTCCTCAAAATCCATTTTGGTTTAGATTATCTAATCATGTATATATATAGATAGAATGAGAAATGGTATTATTATTACCACATCCTTACCTATAGAACATCCTTTATCGATCAAGAAACATCTTCTTAAGAACTATCTGATTTACCCAAAGATGATGGGATAATTTTACTTAATTTTTATGTTGTGTTAGACTACTAATATATATTGGGTTGTTCTATAAATTTTAATGGTTGTTTAGTCATTTTATTTTATGATTATTTCTTTTTAATTTAACTCATATCATTCATTTAATTATTTTTATCCTTTAATTCATTGAATGCTATTTTTTTATTATTTCCTGTTGTATTTAGTTTTGTTTCATTTATTTAATTCCCATGAAAAATAATATTCAACTTCAGACACCTTCCCTTGATTTTATAGAATATGGTTAACATTTTTAATTATAGATAAGATTTATTAATACACTTTCATTTTGAAAAAATTGATATAATTGGATTGCATGGATTGAACATTAGCTAGATACCTTTCCCATTCTTGTATTAACTATTACAAATAATGATGATATGATATTTAAGGATGGTATTTAAGTTCTAGATAAGATTAATTTACATGGGTATGTGAGTATATCGTTAACAGATTACATTTATTTTTTAAATACTAATAAAAATAGACAGATATTTTGAGAGAAAATGAGAAAATTCATCACTTTTTTGAACGCTAAGGTTTTCTTTATACATTTAGATGGAGGAGAATGGGATGTGGAAGTTAACCAATTTTAATGGAGAATAATGTTACCCTAATATTAATTGAGATTAATTTAATATAAAAAATTTAACTTTAGAGTTAAAATTCTTTTTTTAATCATAATATCTAATTTGTTCACAATGTAAATTACCCACTTTAATCCTCATAAGATGCCTATAGATGTCCATTTGATTTATGTGGATTTATTTCTATATGGAGATAGAAGTAAATTTAATACTTTTGTATAAAATTTATATACATGAGACTAAGAAACAAATCCAATTAAGGTGATTAAGAGTGATGAGTGTACTTGTTTTTTAAAAAGGTAGATCATATATGGCATCGTTAATGATAAGAGGTTGAATAATTTGATGGATAAAGGAGAATAATTTTTATTTTAAATAATAGATGAGGTATGTTTAGGAAACTAATGATTTTATGGGTTTTGTATTTTAATTCTATATTATGAAAAAAATTATTATTATGATTGATTTAATTTTGAATGTGATAAAGTTTGAAACCTTTTTGGATTGTTGTTGAGTGCTTTTTCTTGAGGAAGAGAAAATATTCCAGTGTAGATGAATTTGATAACCAAAATTTGTGTATAATATTTTTCCATGATTTGATTTCTTTAAATAATAAAATTATACCTATTTGGATGTGTTTTAATTTATTCTTTGTATAGTTGTTGTTGATAATATTTGAGGGGATGTTTGGATATTTTTTGGGAAAATGTAGAGATTTTATGGTACAATGTCTTACTCTAGGGAGTGATGATATTTCATCAAAGATATTAATGAATAAACAATTAATAAATTATATTAAAAACATTTATCCATACTAAAAATATCATATTTGAGTAATTCATGAAAATCAAAAGAAGGGTTGGTTGTTCCATGATGATAACTATTGAAATATAATGGGATTATGCTGGATTAATAAAGAGGATGGGTATGGATATATCCTTAGTGAAACATTGAGCTAATTTTTAATTGTGTCACAATGTCTACATAACAACACAATAAAATTCAAATGATGAAACAAAATATGTCTCAACCTAAGGTATATTAACCTAGGCAGTAGACACTGTAGTGTTGGAAAGCCATGCAACAAAAAGATATGCACCCAGACATAAAGAATGAATAGGTGTCTCATGGGAAATGGAATGGATAGTGGACATAACTACAACTTTTCAGCATATCATAGTAGAAATAAATTGAACCCCAATGATATGTAGTACCCAACACAAAAACACATCCATATATACCCTACACTTCAAGATAATGGGTCACACATTTTAGTATACAAAGTATAGGCCATTACCAAATCATTTTCGATGCGGGATTAGAGGAATACCATGTTATGCCATAAGAGGGTGTTCCAGTGCACATGGTTGAGGATATATATAAAAAACATGGGAATTTTAATGTTTTATTCCTTATTTAAAATTTTATATTCACACCACAACCACAATGCATAAGTTTAACTTTGAGGATGTTCAGTGGAGATCATTTTTGGGAAATATCGTCACATTGTGAAGATACATAAAGAGGTAGAGATATAATATTTCAATCAAGAATGTTTGTTCCCCAAAACAAATAATTCATTATAACCTACTTGAATGGGGTTTTGAAGAGATTCATATTACACTAAATGATTTAAGATGTTGTACCATGATCTTTGGGATATCTATGACTTGCAACAAATATATTTTCATTACACACCATAATATTTTCCCCTATGTCATAATGATACTAAATGGAGAATAAATATCAAATATTTTTAATGAGTCTCTCCTTACCCACTATATTAAATAATTATGATGTATAAATCGATAAATATTTGATTTAGATGGTCTTTTTAGGTTGTGGGGTAAAATTGATGCTTTTGGGGAGATTAATATTCAGTCTAGAGAAAACATGGATTGTTTTGTGGAAAGATGTGTAACAACCCAAGATCTTATGTTCCATTTTCCTTTAAAAAACATAACTTTTTCAATAGCATTCTTCACATGAAAAACCAAACCAAAATAAATTGTGGAAAATTATATAACCATTAATATATATCTAAATAAATAGTGGTTAAAATAGAGGTAACAAATTATTAAATGTAAATAAAAATAAAAATAATGGTTATAATTAATACAAATGCATTGAAAAAATTGATTTAGTGTAGCTAAATAACACATAAAACTGATTTATTATTTATAATGTAATTGAATTGTATACGATTAACTATAAGATACTAAATATGTTTTTGATAAAATATATTATTGAAATGAATAATATGTTAAAACCAAATTTTACTAATAATTGATTGAATACAAGAATAAGAATGGTTTATATTTCATAAAAAGTTATTTTCATATGTAAACTGTTTTAATTATATTTTAATTTTTATTTTAAAGATAAATTTTAAATTTTTTGAATTTTAATGTTAAAAATTTTAATTCATTTTTAGATTCATCATTTCAATATAATCATAATATAAATTTTTGGTATTTTTCCGAAACATTGGTTTTTAGTTGAATAAGGAAAAAATACAGATATTTCTAATACCGTCACGTTTAAAAACTTATATTAATATAAGAATGAATTAATTGTTTTGAGAAATGTATTATATATATATAGCTATAAGTATTCAAATTCATTTGAAATTAATATGTTTCATTTATAAAACCCATGTATATCATTTTGAAATCTTATGTAATATTATACTAAAAAATTATTTTTATTCACTTTTATTAAAAAAATGTTAGTTCTATAACTTATAGAAATTAATAAAAAAATTGGATTTCATAATTTGTATCTAAAAGATCATATTATTTAATAAGGTCAATTTATTTAATGGGTAAAAAATGATGATTACTAAGATTAAATTTAATGAACATGATAATAGTAAAACTCTTATTTTCAAAGAATTGTTTTACAAACATTGTTTAATTTTTATGTAATAAAATAGATTAATAACTTCTAAATTTTTTCATTAATATAATTTTTCAGCCAATATTTAAATAAATTATCACCAATTTAATTATAAATAAATACATAAAATATTAAGAACACTTGAAAACAACGTTTTCTACAAAATAGTTTCTCAATATATAAAATGTTTTAATTTAAAATGTTAATTTTATATTAATTATTAATTGTATTATAATAAATTTATATTAAATTTAGGTTCATTGTAACCAGTTTTGGGGACACATTTTTTTATATTTTTATTAAAACATATGTTTCTTGGATAAAAACTAGTAACTCAAGTAATAAGAAAAAAAATAAAAAAGTAAAAATATAAGAACAAATGACTTCAAATATGTTTAAAGCATGTACATAAATAATGATTTTAGTCTTTAATGAACCAATATAACCCGACACTCTATTATTTCATACTTTTGGAACCTTTGACCCTTGAATAGTGTTGTTACATTATTGAAAAAAATAATGGGTGTTACAAATGTCCCCTTTTCATTTCTTATAAAAGGGGACACTTACACAACCTAATTCAAAAATTATTACATATAATTTATTCCTAGAACACTAATATATTTATACTCCTATAATCATAGTTCAATTTTATAACCCCCTGGTCACAATTATTTATCCTTGTACCTTCATTTTCAAGGATACTTTCAAGCGAAAGTTCACGACCGCAAAGAGAGTATTACAAAATCCTTAGATTTTTATTCGGATTAATTACCATAAAAAACTATCCTTAAAATTGTTATATAATGAAATAAAAATAATTATTATACTAAATTGTTATTATATTAGTAATAAAACTCTTATTTATTCCTTTATATCTACTTAGAAAAAAAAGAATATCGGTCGTGCATTGTGTGGACTACCCCTCCATGAAGAGACGTCTTTAGTTTTTCATCATCACCTATGTCCATGGGTTATAAGGACTTAATTTAATTATATTTATTAAATATATAATATAATTATGATTATGAAGATAAAAATTATAACCCACCTTCATTCCCTCTCATTTTTGACAAGTGAAACATTAACCATGTGTTGTACGCACTGTGACCTCCTTGAAGTAACATTTATATTCATCATTATTTTTAAATATTTATCCAAAATAATTAAAAAATGAATAAAATAACTAAAAAATTATAAATAATATTATTAGTATTTTATTATAATGACATTATTTCATAATAAATAATATACTAACCATACTCACCCATTAAATTATGGTTTGTTCATTTTTAGGTTGGTATAATCACCTAATTGAACAATGATATAAAACTATATAATGAATGACTATGTGAAATTAAATAATAATATTATTATAAGTCATTAAGAAAAATCATAATTTTACATGATTCTTCAATGGGTATATTAAGTAATTAATTGAATATTAAAACATCATATTTGATCGATAAAATTACCAAGATAACCCGATACTAATTACATTTCCATGAAACATAAAAAAATAATTCAAAAAGATAAGTAATTTATAAATAATTAAAATATATATATTATATTTTCATAATTTATCCATAATAATAAACTTTTGGAGAATAATAAATAGAAATAACCCCATTACAAAAACTTGTTCAAAACAATCAAGATAACTCACACCCAATATAGAAAATAGATAATAACAAACAAATAGAAATGAATATAATAATTATAAATTACATTTATAAATGTATATATATATATATTAATAATGTTCTAAAATATGTTATTATTATATTTTTATTGTATATAGGATATTAAATCTAATTAGTGGAAGTCACGAGTTAAGGCAAGGGTTTCTTGTCTCCGTTTTTAATATGTTGGGGCATACTTCATATTATACACCATTTTTTGGTATAGTTTATATAAATAACACATAATATATTATATCATTATAGTATAATTATAAATGGTATTTAATGTTTCATTTTAAATCATATCCTTTTAGCTATTTTAATTCTAAATTCTTTAATATCGTAAGAGTTATTTATCTCAAATTTCAATTCCTTAAGACATATTTATGTTATACACCATGATTTCCATTGAATGGTGTAGTTACTAATATAATTATATTTTTTTATAATTATTATCTCATTATTCATGGTATTTAATGTTCCATATGATGTTTTATTCTTCAATGGGTCTTGATTCAAATATTTCTAAATCCAAAAGTTTTGTGTCTCAGTTTTTATTTAAATGAGACAAGTTGGATATTTCACACCATATATTCTTTCATATGACCCATTAAATGAACTATTTACTTTAGTTAAAATGAATATAATTTTATTCATTATATTTTAATTTCATGGTATTCTTTTTGTGTGCTTTTGATTCTTTTATTACCATTATTTTATGTGTTATTCTTTAAGAATTTTCTTTTATTGACATATGATTCATATTCAACACCTGTTTACTTTTTGTGGGGTATATATTGGTCATGTATCACCTTATAAAACATCTTATACTATTTTATTTTGGAACATAAAATTCATATAAATCAATCATTGCCTTTATCTTTCCAAATCACTCCAATTATAGGCATAATTTTTCATCCAACACCATTCATTTGAGAAAACTCTATATTTACTTCTTTCTATTGAAGTGCATTTACCTATATTCCATACCTTGATTGATTTATAAAATTATTGACTTAATAATATACCTCTTTCTCTATACAGTGTTAGTTTAATGGATACTTACATATAAGGCTATTACATTTATTGATTGGTGAAATACTGAGAATATGTATACTTTCTAATACAATATGGATATTTATTTATTATTAAGGAATATTGGTTTTTTATTTTATATGTTATTCATTTCTTCATATGATGAGTGCATTGGATAAAATTAGTGACGTATATGGCCCATAATTTACCCTTGATGCATAAATATGTCTCATAAAACAAACTGTACTAGGTATTTTGGTGAATGGAAACCATGAAAAATATATTTAATAGACACATGGTCTAAATGGTATGATTATGATGTCTAAAAAAAGTATTTTTTGACTTATTTCATGGTTTTATTTTTTCAAAATTATTCATTTAATGTTTAAGGAACTAGTTATTATTATCTGTTGGTTTATTTATTGACACGTAAACAATGGATATGTTATGATTACAATTTCTTTTGATTATGGAATTATTTTGATTATATATTACTAAGATATTATTTATATTCATCTCACACTCACTTATGATATTTGATTATTATAACTTATATTTACCCTAATTGACTATTTGAGCTCACTCTTACTGATGTTTCCATTTCCCTATGTTATGATGAATTGTATTACACATGATATTCATACCAAAATTTATTATGTGGAGAATTTAAGAATGACATAGGATTTATTATTTTATGATTTATCCCAAATCTCTAAAACCATAAACCTAATAGGTTCTTTGAGTGTATGTGACTGAATATTTTTTTAGTGATATTGTAATTATTAATGGTTAAATTTGGGTTATATTGTTTCATTTCAAAGATGGTATATAATGAAGGTTCTCTTTCATGTTGGGACCAAGTTGGAATGAAGTTGTTTTTGGAAGATGGAAGTTTTTTTTCATTGTCTTTTGTATTCAAGGAAATATAAAAGAAGAAAAAAATAACATCACTTTGCACTGGTTGGTGATCAAAATCACCATTATATTCATAATACCAGACTCACAATAATGAAAGAAGTACATTGAATTGAGAAGAATATTTCTAAAATAATAGGTTGATAATATTAACATCAGATCCCAAATGAAGTGTTTATCATAATGAGAAGATGTAACAAATATTCATGTATAAGATGTAAATCTAATAATGATTTTCTGATCTTGGAGTTCTCATAAATCTTATGTTATCTGAAATATTGTGATGAAATCCTTATGAATGAATGAGGGGTAAAAAGTGATGACAATTGTATTGTGGTTTGTATTAGAAAGAAAAAAGTTTCTAGGATGTTATAATATATAACAATTTAAGTCAGAAGATTAATAATCTGATCTTAAATGTATTCAAATTCATGAAGAAAGAATGATACAAGAAAATATTTTTAGAAAAAAAGTTTGTGATGAAAAATCTTTTTGAAGCTTCTAACACAGATCATCAGACACATGGATGGTTGCAAAAGGGAATCTGAGGTAGAATTATTTTTAGTGGGAGATGTTGGGACCAATGAATAAGAAAATAAGAAATTTTGTTGGTTTTTACTTGAATGAGAAAATAAGCTATCAATAAACAAAGTAGTCAACTATTTTCACCAAGATAAAATTTTTCTTTCAAGTGTTTAAGAAAAAAAAAGAAAATTTTGATATATTTTCAATTGGGTTGAGATTCATCATACCAACACATATACAAATGATTATAGTAAAGTAGACATCGATCTATTAGATGTGGTCTAACACTGATGATATTATCATATTCATGATCATTAGTTTGATAAAAATAAGAAATGAATAATTGTTTTAATTGGCTATAAATTTGTGGTTATGGGGATCTCAATGATTGAGAAAATGTTTGTCAAATAGGTTAAATCCAATGCCAAATTTTAATAAGGAAGTGAAGGAATAAAAAAAATATTCCACTATGTCTATGGAAAATTAAAATGTGATTTAAGTGTAACAAATTAGAAAAAACTTATTTGAAAAAATGGTATCAATGTTTTTTATCTTTCAAGTTGGAATAGATCATCAGAATGAGTTTTTTCTTAATCGATTTTTATAGAGCATCAGAACTAGTAGTTTGTTTTTTTTTGTATAGATCATTGGAATGGAATTTTTTAGTTGATTTTGAGATTCATAATGGAAACATATATTATTTTTATATGATTGTATTTCAAATGGTGTGCAAAAAACAAAATGAATAATCTACTATTTCCAACTTAATGAGATAATGAGAATGGAAAATCAGAATTGGATGGATGGTTTTGAAGTGATTCTAATGCAAGATGATGTTGTGAGAATATTTTCGATGTTTTGAGAAGAAATGAGAAGAGTTCAAAAGTACCAAAGAATTCAAATATTTAACAGAAATCCAAGGGAAATTGATGTTTTAGGAATTTTTTTGAGTGTGAAATATTTTCACAATCAAACCCAAACTTTATTCAGATTACCTATATATAAAGGAAATACTTTAATACTTTTAGAAAACATATACTATTCACAAGTGAATAATTGTTTTGAAGATTCTATTTTAGAAAGTTGACAATGTTGTACAATAACATGTTTTGAATCATCTCATGAAAGTTTCATAACTTTGTAAAACAATTTATCACATCATTTCATTTTAATTGAAGAAATTGATCTGTTGTATTAAACATAGTGCAATATGAGTTTAAAGGTATATCCTACTCATTTTATTCACACAAAATGATTTTTTTCTTGTAAAATGTGTATTATTAGATTTTTTCTAATCCATACAAAGAAATTAGATACTCTTGTTGGGTAGTGATCCTTGTAAATTCTTGTGATCTTATTGATGTGTTCTTGGTTTTTTTAGTAGAGTAACAACTCTATAATATGAAGGGAACGTTGTTTCAAAAGAAAAGATACTTAAATTAAAGAATATAATAGATTCAACCCTCCTCCACTTCATGATACATTGATCTTGCTAGAAATTATCAATTGTTATCAGAGCTAAAGTTCCTTTCTTTACTCTTTGCTTGAGGTTTGAAAGAGAAATTCAGATGGATAATCCGAATTGTTTGAATTGTAAAGGGATTTTAATCTTTGAGGGAAAGAAATATAATATCTATAAATATAGAATGTTTCCTTATCTTAATTCTATTGGGTGTGATGTTCTTGAAGACCAAATTGATGGGTTTTATCTTATTGATGGAAAAGTTCCTCTTACATCCATTTATAAGAATAATCTTGATAATTATAGAAGTTATATGATTGATTTACTATCATAGCTTCCTCAAAGTTATTTTTAAGAGTAAAAGTTATTTCCACTACCAAGGGTATCTATGATAAGTGGAAGAACATTCATAAAGGTAATAAAAAAGTAAAAAAATGAAAATATACAAATATAGAGGTTAAAGATTAAATATATTAAGATGGGTGCGTAAGAATATATTGGTGACCTCATTACCATGAAAAATAAAATTTTTATCACTATCAGTTGTCTTTGTGAAAAGCTAAAATATTTTACTATTGT
Organism: Viscum album; assembly: GCA_963277665.1. Lineage (NCBI taxonomy): Eukaryota > Viridiplantae > Streptophyta > Magnoliopsida > Santalales > Viscaceae > Viscum > Viscum album. The sequence goes on along the minus strand of OY728145.1, from coordinate 878,000,007 downwards.
TTATAATACCTCAAGAATTATTCACGAAAATTTGGATGCCAATGTTTCTTTGTTGGAAAATATAGATATAAAATCATTATCTCTGGATGATTTGTATAGTTGTATCATTACATAGGAAATGACATGTCATAAATTTATTAAGGGAAAAAAACTCGATCAATAAATTTCATTCAATGTAGCTAAGAAATTAAAAGCTTAATAATATTCTTTAGGAAGAAAAATTTAGTGATTCTTATTCAAAATATGTTGTTTTTAAAAATCTTGATGAATTTTTATCCTTGTTTTCTAAAAATGTGAAAAGAGGTACATGTAACTATAAGGGTAAAATTACCATAATTTTATTAATATGGAGATGTTGGGAACTTTTTAGGAAATTTTCCTGAAATATGTGGATAGTGATAAAGATGATAGAAGGTAGATAATATCTTAGAAGAAACACAGTGATAAGGATAAAACTTATTCCAAAGGAAAATATAAGAAGTTATCCAAAACCAAAAGAATAATATTTTTATCTAAAGATGATTGTTATGATGAATGTGGAATTGAATACCAAAAATATGATGATAATTATAGAGAGAATACTTTAATTTTTATAGTAATCAATTTAGAACTTTGAAGCATAAATTTTTAAGAATAAGAAACCCAATTATAATTTCCTCTAAAGGAATAGTTGAAAAAATGTCTAAGAAATATTGGGAGGATTGAGAAAGAAATTTAGAAGTTGAAAAATGAAAATTCTTCAAAAAAAGTTAAGAATGTTTTCTTGATGGGAAAGTCAAGAAACTGGAATAGATTTATGACTTCAATAAATCTCATGAGAATAAAAATAATCCTAACAAACATCTAGAAGATAAGTTAAAAGTGAAAGAATAAGTGTTGGAAATTTTCCCCAAAAAAATTTCAAAAGACATTAATAATATTACATGTTTTAGGAATTCTATTTATAAATTTTGTGAAATCATAATAATGGATAAAATTGAGAAGGATAAAAAATAACCTTAAAAGTTAGAGAAGAAATATGATGTTGTTTCTGAGAAAAAGAAAACTAAAAAATTATGTATGTGGAAAAAATCCAAAAAAGTTTAGAATCCACAAGTTTCTAAAAATTCTATTTCTGAAAATGTATTAAACCAACACATATTTTATATGTGCCCAAATCCCCCACAATACTATTAGAATCCATAAAAAAGAAGAATGATCTTGGATTCTAGATTTTTTTCTTCATATATGATAAGAGAATAAAAATTATTTATAAATTTGAAGTATTTTAAATAAGTAAAAATGATATTTGGAAATGATGAATCTATCAGAATCGAATGTGTTAGATCAACCATCATTTGGAAAGAAAATTTGAAATCTATGAATTAATTTCTTTGATGGGATAAAAAATTGATAAGTGTTTCATAACATTGTGATGAAGGCAACAAAATATTTTGAGAAAATTGGGGTTTGTTTTGAAAGGTGGGTAAGATAGAAAATTAGTTATAAGATGCCAATGTAAAAAAAGAATATTGCTCCAAGTTGGTGAGGTTCAACACTCTAGTTACTTAGGCATTGTAGAGACCCGAAGCATGGCGTACATGGAAATTACATTACATTTGCGGAATACTTAGTACATAACAAAAATACACACACAAGGATCGTAATAGTTTAGTGTCTTTGGAAACTCGGAACGTAATCTTCTAATCGTGGTGAAAGATCATCAACATCTCCTATAAAGATCTTCCCTTTTTTTTACCTAAACCTTTTTTTATATCCTGGGGAAAAGAAAACATAAAAGGGTGAGCTCAAATGCTCAGTAAGGGTAAACAAAAGAAATATCAATCACATCGTATTCATAAGAACATAACATTTTGGAAATCTTAACCTGCAAAAGAGAGCATAATTTCATAACATGGGATAAATCATGGCAGTGAAATGTAATCACAATAATCATAACTTAAAACATGAAACTTTGTGGCATTCACACATAATCATAGAGAATCATTTCTTGTTAGTCAAGACTCATTGCCAAGACTATCTTAGTGGACAAAGTCCCTTTCTGAATCGAGTAACCCTCGTTTCAGTCCTGTTTCACTGAATCGGTATAACCTACCATTCCAGCCATGTCTATCTCATGAGATATAAAATCTTTACCCAATTCATTGGAGGGAGATATAGGTCCCACCCATCTCATAATGATACCATTCTTATGTGTGCCAGAAAATCATAAATCATACATCATTGCATAACCCATGTATTAAAAATGGGATTCTTAAACAACATGACATCATAAAACAATTCATATAAGATAAAGGAATTCATAAAAATGTTTCCATCACAACATAATCAAATCCATGTAATAATAGGGATAAAAAAAGAACCCTTTTATTATCTTAGATGGAAAATAATTTTGATAAAATACTTGAACTCCATTCTTGAGGAAAATATCCTTTCTACTTTAAAAACATTTTTCCTTTCTTAACATGTCATACGACTTTATAATAAAAGAAGTTGATTAAAAATAAACTTGAAAACTTGTAAAGGATTTTTCTTGGAAATAATTATTTAAAAATCCATTCATGCCGTATAAGTTAAAAAAAAACATTCTTCGTACTTTTGTCGGAAAAGTCAAAAAATACCTCGTACGGAAAAACGACAAAAGATTCCTTTCATATTCTTTACTAAAACTCACCTAAGGGTAAAATTGGATTTAAACTATTGCAAGTGGATGGAAACAATATTACATATTGAGGTAACATGGATGTGGATGATAAAATACACCCCAGTAAATACTTACGAATAAACAATCTCGGATAAAATGAGATTGTGATATTTCCCTTACCTTAGATCCGACTTTCTTTGTAAGTGTCCGAACCTCCTCTTCTTTGAAGCGCCTCTTTGAGACCTCCTCTTAGGGCACTAAAATTGGTCTTTGTGGAAGACCAGAACCTCTAGGATGTTTCTAGGGAAGTGGAGAAGATATTTTGGCAGGGTTTGGCCAAGCTTGAGTGCTCAAATTGGTGTGAGGAGGAGGGGGAGGAGGTGTCCTTTTATAAGGGAGGAGAGGGGCACCTTAGGAATATCTCAAAATATTATTTTATATTAAAGTCAAAATCGGTTTATAATGGTTCCAAAGGGTCTTATTTCGAAGCTAAAGTGGGGATGGGTCGAAATCCTATCAACCAATAGGATTTAGACAAGTTTAGGGTATTATTTTATCCTTATCAATTAGATTTAACTCTCAGTTAAATAATTTAACTTTTACCGTGTCTTTTTGTTTTCTTTCACTATATGGTTAATACACTTACTATAACATGACAAACGAACCCCAAATTGTATATTATTAATACATATATCCTTATCTAAGTCATTTGGACGAACCTTAGATTTTTAGGAATAAAATAACAATTAATAATTTAATATTTGATTTAAAAACTATTTTGTGTCAATTTTAACACTATTTGATATATGATTTTTGTGAAAGTCATAACAGAATTATATGTTCGAACCAAGTTGATTAAATCAACAATAATATATCATAGGAACCTATAAAATTAGTGTAATTCATAAAAAGTCTCAAATTACATTCATTTGAGCATTTATAACATCAATTATGTTAATATTTCCTTAAAAGGGTAATTACTGTATCATTGTTGTGTCATAAATAAATTAATTTATTTAAAGTCTAAAAATTATAAATAAAATATCATTATGTAGTAAAGCTTTTTAGCTTTCTAATGAATATTTACAATCGAATTTATCTTATGTATAACCCTATATTAAAAATGTTTTAGTAAATAAACTTTGATTTTAACTCTTTTACCTCTTCTTTGAATTAAATAATAATAAATGTCCTAATCTAATCCAAGTGGGCCTAAATGATAATATTTTACACCTAAGGTTGTTTTTGGTCGAGATACACTTGTCCAATAGAATTAGGACATGTTTTAGGGTAATATTAATATCATTCTTACCCTTAATTACCTTATTTACTTTTAACCGTGGTAAATAAAAGTAAAAAGTTACTATTCACCAAAAATTATTTTCATCTCATTGAACCACATTTTACTTACTGACATCAACGGTGTCTCTTAGATTTTTGAAATTCCATTCACAGAAGCGGTAAAATTAAGTTTTATGAAAAATTCAGTTTTTAACCTACCACTTAGTGGTTTCACTATTCATCAAAAATTGAAAGTTTTCAGAAAAATACCAAAATTTCACCCTAGGCTAATTTCGGTATTCCGAATCCAAAAATGAAGTCCATTTTGAAAAATAAAATTTATAAAATTTCAAAAAGTGGTTATTATTATTCATAACGGCTAGTTTTAATAATATTTTAATAGCATATCGTTGTTTAGTGAAACTCGGTATTGCGTATTACACACGCTATCGAGGAAGGTCGCGATTGCGTGTAATGCAAGGCAAGTCAAGGATGTGTATTGTGCAAGCTCCTTTTGGTGTAGCGTACAACACAAGACATTAATAAAATTAACAAGAATAGTTTTCATAAAATCTCGTGCTGTTACATTCTACCCCCCTTAAAATGAATTTCTCCCTCGAAATTCGTCAGGGTTAAAAATAGTTTACTATTCAAAGTTTCTTTAATAGAAACCCACATCGTAAAAAGGAATACCAAAACCAATCTTTAAAAACAAAAGTATGAAACGTAACGGTTACCCAAATAAACCAATCACTGGGTTTCCACATAGGTGAAATTATGGATATGGAAGAGAAATCTAACCATCATGTTCTGATGGAGAGTGGTAGAGAACATGGCTATGGAAAAGCCAGTAATCACAAATCCATAGATTTGTGATGATATAAGGTACCATCTGATTCATCAGGTATAAGATCACTAGGACAACATTTTTTGTTTTCAAGATCATTTCCCTAAAGTTGAAAATTTTGAATTAGAATAAATACTTACTTTATTTTGGTACAATCTCACTGTTGTTCGTGCCTTGAACAATTTCCACTTCATCTCTTAAATAAATGAAGTTGAATTTTTTATTCGTGAAGTGTTAGCAGATCATGTGATAGAACGACGGGTCATTCCATCTGTCTCAAACAAAAGGTTAGCAAAAATTATATACATAAGTCGATCTATAGTGAGATTAATCATATATGGTTCCTAAAATGGACTTATACCTCATATATCATACTGCTTAATATAATAAAACTAGTTTCTACTAAACAGGGAATTCCTGTAGGCCAGTGGTAGGCGATAAAGGCCAGTCGCACTTCGGTTGTGGGTTCGATTCCCACAGCCTTGTCCGAAGCGATGGGCTGTCGCCCGTCCTGCAGGTTTTCCTTTTTCTAAAACTACATTACTATAACATCCCATCAATAATATCGAAAAAAAAACTTCTATCCTTAAACAATACTCACTTATGTCCAACATAATCCATTCCAATCTTTAGGATTATCCATAATACTGCAGTCCACTCTCATAACATAGTGAAAACGATTACCAGAGATTTAATACCATTGTTGAACCCCATATATCATAAGATATGTTTTGTTGGTCACATTCCAAACATTCAAAGTCCTTAATCATGTATTCTCTTGAATACCTTAGTGAAAACATGAATGCAGTTTAAAGTTAACACTTTCCACATACCAAAATCCTCAAAATTCTATATACTCAAACCATGATATCACTTAGTCCTTATATCAATCATGAGCTCATGAATACTGTTAAACATTTCATTTTCTTGTTTTCCCTTCATTATGCGCATATCATCTTATTTCCAAAAATATCTCAATCACTTTGAATACCACATTAAACCAATACATAAATATTCCAATACTCCATGATACAACATTATTTTGGAATCCCATTACATAAACACTTAATCATTCCACCACATCGTTATCATATTCAACATCGCCAATAGTGATCGCATGTGACTTCCCTTTGTCCTTTTCCTTCAGTGGTTGCTCATGTTGATCATCACTAACCCTTGGATTAGGGAAATTATTAGCATAATGCCCCATTTCCTTGCACTTGAAGCATTGAAGTGTTGGTGGTGCGTTCTCTGCAGTGTTTTCTTTATTCACATCATTAGAAACCCTTTTTCCATTACTTTGACACTCAGCTGCTCGATGACCTTCTTTTCCACACTTAAAACATTTTCTAGTCCCTTTAAGACAATCTCCACCATGATTCTTTCCACACTTTGTGCATAAGGAAACATTCATCTTCTTTTCACCATTATTCTGAGATTTCTCCTTGAACTCCATCTTTCGTTTCTTGTCAAAACCATGAGATGGATATGTAACACCAACTTCCATTTCTACCTTGATAGCACAACGCACAATTTCTTCATAGCTACTGAAGTCTCTTATAGCTAATGCCCTTCTAAGACTTGGTTTTAAGCCACTGAAAAATCGATCAACTTTACTTTCAGGTTGGATGATAATACCAGAAGCATACCTTGCAAGTCTTGTAAAATTTGCTTCATAGGTACCAACAGATTCATCTTCCCTTTGCTTCAGTTCAAGAAACTCTTTCTCCATCTTTGTTTGAAGAATACGAGGGAAGTAATTACTGAAAAACAAGTTCTTGAATTCGTCCCATTCCATGGACTCAATTTCATCTCTTGGCCTCATATTCTTTATAAGATTCCACCATTGATCAGCTTCACCTTCCAAACGATATACTGCTAAGATGACTTTATCATGTTCAGAACATTGAAGAACTGAAAATATCTTTTCAGTAGTACTGATCCATTGTTCAGCCACAAGTGGATCAGAAGACCCACTGAAAGAAGGTGGACGTTGCCTCATGAAGGACTCAATAGAATATTGTTCCCTTCTCTGCTCATTTGGAAGTCCAGAATGATTCATAGCTTGTGTAAGTATAGCAATAAGATTTTTCACTCCATCTCCCATAACATTTGTTTGTTCAGGAGGGCAATCATTGCATTGTCCATTGCATTGATCAACACGGTTCCTTCGGGTTCCAGCTATTGTCTAAAACCCAAAAAGAATAGTGTGAGAGGAAAAAATCATGCTAGGGAAAACAACATAATAAAGGGGGAGTACCTTCAATATCCAACATCTTAGGTTTAATTCTATGATTGTTAGCGTAATTCTATTACTATAACCTATACGTATACTTATCCCTAGGGACATCCCTAGACATACCTTAGAAATATCTCTAGGGATCACACTAACGTTTTCGCATCCTAGTTTCCAAAGGTTGACTAAACCTCCCTCTGATACCAACTGTAGAGACCCGAAGCCTGACGTACATGGACATTACATTACATTTGCAGAATACTTAGTACATAACAAAAATACACACACAAGGATCGTAATAGTTTAGTGTCTTTGGAAACTCGGAACGTAATCTTCTAAACGTGGTGAAAGATCATCAACATCTCCTATAAAGATCTTCCCTTTTTTTTACCTAAACCTTTCTTTATATCCTGGGGAAAAGAAAACATAAAAGGGTGAGCTCAAATGCTCAGTAAGGGTAAACAAAAGAAATATCAATCACATCGTATTCATAAGAACATAACATTTTGGAAATCTCAACCTGCAAAAGAGAGAATAATTTCATAACATGGGATAAATCATGGCAGTGAAATGTAATCACAATAATCATAACTTAAAACATGAAACTTTGTGGCATTCACACATAATCATAGAGAATCATTTCTTGTTAGTCAAGACTCATTGCCAAGACTATCTTAGTGGAAAAAGTCCCTTTCTGAATCGAGTAACCCTCGTTTCAGTCCTGTTTCACTGAATCGGTATAACCTACCATTCCAGCCATGTCTATCTCATGAGATATAAAATCTTTACCCAATGCATTGGAGGGAGATATAGGTCCCACCCATCTCATAATTATACCATTCTTATGTGTGCCACAAAATCATAAATCATACATCATTGCATAACCCATGTATTAAAAATGGGATTCTTAAACAACATGACATCATAAAACAATTCATATAAGATAAAGGAATTCATAAAAATGTTTCCATCACAACATAATAAAATCCATGTAATAATAGGGATAAAAACAGAACCCTTTTATTATCTTAGATGGAAAATAATTTTGATAAAATACTTGAACTCCATTCTTGAGGAAAATATCCTTTCTACTTTAAAAACATTTTTCCTTTCTTAACATGTCATACGACTTTAAAATAAAAGAAGTTGATTAAAAATAAACTTGAAAACTTGTAAAGGATGTTTCTTGGAAATAAGTATTTAAAAATCCATTCATGCCGTATAAGTTAAAAAAAACATTCTTCGTACTTTTGTCGGAAAAGTCAAAAAATACCTCGTACGGAAAAACGACAAAAGATTCCTTTCATATTCTTTACTAAAACTCACCTAAGGGTAAAATTGGATTTAAACTATTGCAAGTGGATGGAAAAAATATTACATATTGAGGGAACATGGATGTGGATGATAAAATACACCCCAGTAAATACTTACGAATAAACAATCTCGGATAAAATGAGATTGTGATATTTCCCTTACCTTAGATCCGACTTGCTTTGTAAGTGTCCGAACCTCCTCTTCTTTGAAGCGCCTCTTTGAGACCTCCTCTTAGGGCACTAAAATTGGTCTTTGTGGAAGACCAGAACCTCTAGGATGTTTCTAGGGAAGTGGAGAAGAGATTTTGGCAGGGTTTGGCCGAGCTTGAGTGCTCAAATTGGTGTGAGGAGGAAGGGGAGGAGGTGTCCTTTTATAAGGGAGGAGAGGGGCACCTTAGGAATATCTCAAAATATTATTTTATATTAAAGTCAAAATCGGTTTATAATGGTTCCAAAGGGTCTTATTTCGAAGCTAAAGTGGGGATGGGTCGAAATTCTATCAACCAATAGGATTTAGACAAGTTTAGGGTATTATTTTATCCTTATCAATTAGATTTAACTCTAAGTTAAATAATTTAACTTTTACCGTGTCTTTTTGTTTTCTTTCACTATATGGTTAATACACTTACGATAACATGCCAAACGAACCCCAAATTGTATATTATTAATACATATATCCTTATCTAAGTCATTTGGCCGAACCTTAGATTTTTAGGAATAAAATAACAATAAATAATATAATATTTGATTTAAAAACTATTTTGTGTCAATTTTGACACTATTTGATATATGATTTTTGTGAAAGTCATAACAAAATTATATGTTCGAACCAAGTTGATTAAATCAACAATAATATATCATAGTAACCTATAAAATTAGTTTAATTCATAAAAAGTCTCAAATTACATTCATTTGAGCATTTATAACATCAATTATGTTAATATTTCCTTAAAAGGGTAATTACTGTATCATCGTTGTGTCATAAATAAATTAATTTATTTAAAGTCTAAAAATTATAAATAAAATATCATTATGTAGGAAATCGTTTTATATTTCTAATGAATATTTACAATCGAATTTATCTTATGTATAACCCTATATTAAAAATGTTTTAGTAAATAAACTTTGATTTTAACTCTTTTAACTCTTCTTTGAATTAAATAATAATAAATGTCCTAATCTAATCCAAGTGGGCCTAAATGATAATATTTTACACCTAAGGTTGTTTTTGGTCGAGATACACTTGTCCAATAGAATTAGGACATGTGTTAGGGTAATATTAATATCATTCTTACCCTTAATTACCTTATTTACTTTTAACCGTGGTAAATAAAAGTAAAAAGTTACTATTCACCAAAAATTATTTTCATCTCATGGAACCACATTTTACTTACTGACATCAACGGTGTCTCTCAGATTTTTGAAATTCCATTCACAGAAGCGGTAAAATTAAGTTTTATGAAAAATTCAGTTTTTAACTTACCACTTAGTGGTTTCACTATTCATCAAAAATTGAAAGTTTTCAGAAAAATACCAAAATTTCACCCTAGGCTAATTTCGGTATTCCGAATCCAAAAATGAAGTCCATTTTGAAAAATAAAATTTATAAAATTTCAAAAAGTGGTTATTATTATTCATAACGGCTAGTTTTAATAATATTTTAATAGCATATCGTTGTTTAGTGAAACTCGGTATTGCGTATTACACACGCTATCAAGGAAGGTCGCGATTGCGTGTAATGCAAGGCAAGTCAAGGATGCGTATTGTGCAAGATCCTTTTGGTGTAGCGTACAACACAAGACATTAATAAAATTAAAAAGAATAGTTTTCATAAAATCTCGGGCTGTTACAGGCATGGTGTAATAGAATCATTTGTGGCATAGAAGGATGGGACACAAGTCTCAAAGAAACATTAGAAAGTTATCAAAGAGATATAGTTTCCATGGTAAACCTGTCATGTAAAGAAAAAGAGATTGGTTTTGCAAGATTTTTTAAAAGGGAAAGATAAAAAACTCATTGAAAAATAATGTTGAAATTTTTTCAGAAAAACCCAAGGGATTTATTCGTTATGATATATTTGGTCCAATGAGAATGAAATCAACTCACAAAGATAGGTACTTAATTAATTTCATTGATGAATTTACTGTCATTACTTCTGTTATGTATATGAAACATAAGTGATATGATTTGAAGATGTTTAAAATATTGAGGAGGAAAGATGAGATTTAATGTGAGTATTTAGTGAAGAGGTTTAGAACTGAAAATAGTGGTGAATACAAAAAAATTATAATTTGAAATTTATATTGATAAGAATGGAATTCAGCATGAGTTCAATACACCATATAATCCTAAGAAAAATGGTGTTTTTGAGAGTTATAATAGAATTTTTGTTGAAATGTGAAGAACTATGCTACTCGAATATGGTCTCAATCATTACATTTGGAGAAATTCCATGAGTACTACTATTTATATTCAAAACTGATGTTTCAACATTCCATGTTTAGATATGAATCCATATGAAATGTTTTATGAAAAAATTCTATGCTTGAAACACTTAATAGTTTTTGGGAGTCTATTCATCATAATTAATAAAGGTGGAATCCTCTAGAAGTTTTACCAGATATGGATTTGCAATTTTTCTTGGATATGATATTGAAGGAAGATTATATATATGTTTCAAAAAGAAACATGACCAATAATTGATTATATTGATGTGATTTTTTTTGAAAAAAATATTGGATAGGAAAAAAACTATTGGTGATAAGGAAGAAAAAACATAAGAAATAATATACGGTGAAAATTTGGATATGTATATTGAAAATGGTAATCCTACTCGAGAAGAAGAATCAGACTCAGATATTTCAAGTGATGAGGAATAATATATAAAATCTCATACCAGGTTGAGGAATCATGTGGTATCTAAAAACATAATTGGTGATCAATATTAAAATATTAAAATAAAAAGAGAATCAAATTTTTTACACATAATTACTTTTATTCAAAAGTTGATCCAAAATATGTGATGGAACATTTTGAGCATCCAGAATTAGTTCAAGCTCTAAATGAAGAGTTAGATTAGATAAAAAATAATGACACATGGGAACTCATACATAAACAAATTAAAAAATTTTGTTGGTGAAAAATGGGTTTTCTAAAACAAGAGGAATGAAGAAGTTGATGTGACAAGAAAAAAAATCAAAATTAGTGGGAAAAGGTTATTCACATATTGAAGGCATTGACTTTGATTATAATTTTTATTTATTGGAATGTTTATAAACAATCATATTCTATATTTTTATTTCTTAACAACAAAGTTACAATTTTTTTAATATGGATGTGAAATCATCTTTTTTGAATGGTGATATTAATGAGAATGCTTATATTGAACATCCATGTGGATTTGTTGTTGGAAATGATGAAAGAAATGTGTTTAAGTTAAAAAAATTATAGTATGGGATAAACAATGCTATGAGGGAGTGGTTTTTAAAATTAGATACCTATTTTGGATGTGGTGGTAAGGGTGGGAAGGGGTTTAGGGAATGGTCATGGGGTCAAGTCCCTAGGCCAGTGATTGAATGTATTTTATTCCTTCTATGCATGCCACATTCACGGTTGTACCCAATTTTAAAAAAGTAAGCAGTACATCAAATAAAACGAGGAGTTTTCCCTAATTATAATTGTATATGTTGAAGACATTATCTTTTCTGGGAATGGAGAATGAACCTATGAAAGATTTTATGAATAGATGAAAAAGTTATTTGAGATATCCATATAAAGAGAGTTGATGTACTTTCTTAGGTTACATGTTTTACAAAAGGTACACATATTTATTTCCCAAGAAAAGTATTTCAAGGAACATATTATGTTGTTTTTTATGTATGATTTCAAAATTTTTTACACACCTATTTCAGTGGAAACCAAGTTGAAAAAATATTGTGAAGGGAAAGAAATTAACTCAAAATAATTTCATAATCTAATTGGAGGTTTTTTAAATTTGACTATCTTAAAAACTGACATTGTTTATGTTGTTACCTTATGTACACTATTTTTGAGGGATCTAAAATAATAACATTTAATGGATAGGAATAAAATTCTCAGATATATCAAAGGAACGTAAAATTTCAAAGTTAGGTATGATATCTATGAATTTATTGAATTTCATGGGTATTCATATGCTAATTATGTAAAAAATGTTGATGAAATACGATCCATATCGAGGGGATTTTTCTTTCTGGAAATTTTTTTGGTTAATTTTCATACAAAGAAACAAAATTTAGTAACTATTATAATGTATTAAGATGAGTATATTTCATCCACTCCAGACCCTACTCAACTTATTTGGATTAAGATTCAGTTATATGATTTAATTGTTGAAGTGAATTTAAACTTGCTCTTGTGTTATGATAATAAATATACAATCAAACTTATAAGAAACACATTACTACATTATCATTTAAACCATATTGATGTAAAATATCATTTCATCAAAGAGAATGTGGAAAATAACTAATTGAATCTTGTTTATATTTTTACATCAGAATAAGTTTCTGAATTTTTCACAAATCCTAACCAAAAGAACTTTCTTATAAATTTAGTTTCAACATGATAATCCAACATATTTCTAATTAATGTAGATATATGTGTTTATTTCCATTATCTCATCTTTTCCTTGGATAATGTTATCAAAGGGGAAGAATTTATTCATAAATCTATCCATTGATATGTGCTAAAACTTTTAAGGAAGCATGTATGTAGGGGAGTTTTGGGTAATCTGTGAATCCAACATTGTAAATATGTGAACAATTATAATTATTTATTGGAGTGGTTATAGAAAATTTTTGTTTAATGTAAAGTAGAAGAAAAAATGAAATACATGAAGAAATCTATGAAGAAAAGTTGAGGATGTTTCAAAAGTAGCTACTTTTGGATGACATGGTTTTGTTTTTTATAATTATTATTTCTTACAATGATTTAGATCACATAGGATTAGAATTTTTTATATTTAAGCTATATTTTAAGGTTAAAAAGTTTGGTGATTTATGAATATTGGTTGAAAAAAAGACCAAATAGGGATATTGTTGTGACCATGTTATAAAGGAGTTTTTTTAGAAGTTGGAAGATGTTTTCGTTGTATTTGTTTTCAAGGAAATGTAAAAGAAGAATAAAATCAGCTCAATTTTTATTCGTTGGTGATCAGACTCACAATCATATCCAAAGGACCATAATTATTTTTTTTGAAGTAATTCCAATGGATTGAGAATTAGTTTTCAAGAAGAAATAGTTCATCAGCCTCACCTTAGGTTTGGAATTCAGTGTTGATTGTAATAATAAAATGTATAGGATTATTCTTGAATGCAATATAAATATGATGATGCTTTAATGATATTATAGTTCTCATAAATCATAAGTTATCTGAAAACTTATTCTTAAATCCTTATGAAGGAAAGGGGGATAACAAGAGTTGTTAATCATGTTGTGGTTCATATTGGAAGGAAATAAGTTTATGAGAAGTTACATTACTTACCAATGTATGTTAAATGATATTGAAGACATTCTAATATGTATTCAAAGTCATAATGAAATCATGAAACTAGCTGATGTTTGTAGATGATGAAATTTTTTGCAGATAAAATTTTTTGGTCCCAGCTCATCAATGTGATAATACTAGATGCAGATATGTTTTTTGGCTGGGAATATTGATCATAATGTGAGAAGATGAATATGTTGTTTTTATAAATACCTATTACCCATGACATACAAATCTATAGAAAAGGAAGTTTTCGAATTTTAGAATTGTGAAACTCAATTAGAGAAAAAAACAAGTTGTTGAAGTAGAATCTTCTTAAACCAATCATCAGAAATAGGGATGGTTGAAAAAGGGAATTAGAGTCATAATTTCCTTTAGTGGGAGATATTTATACCATTAAATAAGAAAATAAGAAATGTTTTTTGGGGCCAAACTAAAGAATTAAATTATAGATCAATAAACAATTTAGTCACCCATTTCTGTCAAGATAAATTATTGTTTACATTCAAGTGGTTCAATAAAAAAGAAAAATCTGATATGTTTTCAACTGGGTTGAGAGTCATAAGACTAGAACTGACACCGACTATCACAGGATGACAAATACCAATCCATCCAATGTGGGATCACACTGATAAAATAATTTAATATACGATAACTGGTCCGAGAAAAATAAGAAAAAATTAATTTTTTTAATCCAATACAAAGGTGTTGTCAAGGGGAGCTCAAAGATTGATAAAATGTTTTTCTAAGAGGTTAAAAATAATTCTAAATTGTTTTCAAGTAATTTTAGGAATATTTAGAATTTTCCACAATGTTTATGGTAACATAAAAGCTAATTTAATTCTACAAAGTAGAAACAATGTGTTGGAAAATTGATTTCAATGTTTTATATATACCATGTTTTAATGGTGTATCATAATGATTTTTTTATCAGTTGGCACAAAACCTCAAAACAATCAGTTTTTTTTGGTATAGAGCAACATAATGGAATGTTTTTTAGTTGATTTTTAGATTTATAAAAGAAAGACATCTTGTCTTAATATGTTTTCTTTTCAAATGAAACAGAGTAAAATAATAAAGAATATACTATTTCCATCAGAATGGGAAAATGAAAATTAAAAATTGGAATGAAAATGATGTTTATGAAGAAATCCTATAGAGGAAAGATGTTGTGAGATGATTTTAGAAGTTTTTAAAAGGAATGAGAAGAGTTAAAAATTATTGAATAAGTCAAAGATGTATATGAAATTCAAGGGGAATCAAAATTTCATGAAATATGTTTGAGTGGGAAATATTTTCAGAATCCCACCAAAACCTTATTTGGATCACCTATAAATAGAAGAATTACTTGTTACATTCCCCACACTTGTACTATTAATGGTTTAAGAAGAAATCATGTGGAGTACTAAAGAAGGTTCAAAGAGAAGGTGTTTCTATATTGGGATTTCTTTAGGATATTTATATGAATAAAGAAGAATGCGATGATCATATTCATATGATCATAATATTCGGATGTTTCATCAGACTGGGAATTAGATTGTGATTTTTGGACTGATGTAGAAGTGGTTAAAATTTTTTTAGTATTATTCTCGTAGTGTATTATTTCTAGAATAGGAAATCATACTGGGGAGATTGGAATGGGAAATCAGACTGAGTATCATTATGAAGTCCAGGAAGTTATTACTTAATGCTCGGTAGGAAAGTGAAGAATTTTTTTTAAAGATGATATTTGTGAAAGTTGACATGGCAGTACAGTAACTTGTTTTGAAGCATACGTTGAAGGTTCATTATCTTGTTACAATTTTTTTACATCATTTTATTCTAATTTATTTTCATGAACTAATATAATTAATATAGTTCTACATGATTGTAAGGGTATATCCTACTTGTTGTATCCACAAAAAATTATATTTTTTGTAGTGGATTGTGTTTTATTGGATAGTTTCAAAACCATATAAAGGATGTAGATACTTTTTTTGGGTAGTGAAACTTGTAAATTTTATGTGTTCTTGTGGATGTGTGATTGGTTTTATTTTCATCAAGGAAAGAAATCTTTAACAGGAGGAAAATATTGTTTCAAAATAAAGGAAACATAAATTAAAAAGATATCATAGATTCACCCTCTTCCCCACTCAGTGATACATTTATTTTTCTGGACATTCTCATTTCACACAGGATTTTTGGAGTGTAAGTCCAATGAATCATAGTTAGTATCAAATTAGGTTTTAGATAACCTTATAGAATATAATTTCATCAATTGATGAAAATTAAAGAGTGATAAATGTAATTATGGTTCGATAAGTTAAGGTTGATAATGTATTTAAATGTATTGGTAATACTTTAGGTTACTTGAAGTAACATTTTTTTGGATTAAGATAGAAAAAATATTTAGTGTCAAACTTTGGGATAAATCTAGGGGATAAGTATATGTATAAGATAAAATCTTGATATTTTGGTAAATTAGATATTTTGGGATTCTCCTTAGAATTACATCCCTATCTAGATACTTTAAATTGGAAAAGACTATGTCATAAATTCATATAGGGGAAATCCCCTCTAAAATGATAGTGAATCTGAAAATCAATATTCACTCTAGTGCATAATGAGTGGTACTATGAATGTACACCTGACTAGTCACTATTAATGGATATTCTTGGTTAATAAAATTAACTTTTAAAGACTTTATGAATGATTTATTATGATATAGAATTGGGTTGCAAAATATGAGATAACCAGAACTAACGAAATCTAGATTGAACCAAAAGTAATTTAGGTTGAACTAAAATCAAATTTAATAATTTTGAAGAATATAAAATTTTTATGTTGAATTTTATTATCTTTAAATAATTCGTTTTTGTTGTTCTTCAATAAGAGTAATTTTTTTAATTTAGTAATGGATGACACTCTATGGAACCATTGAATCAGTAGATTCCATGGAAAATGTGGATATGGTACCAATAAGAAGCATAATAGGATAAGAGATAGATAGAAAAATGTATTATTTTAAAAAATAATCTTTCAAGAAACATGATTTACATAATGAACACATTTTAGTCCCTAAATAAGCTAGTTAATATAAAGGTGGATTCTCATGTAATTTCGGAAGAAAAAAATGAAGAAGGAAAGTAGATTGAATTTCTTACAATTAAATAATGTGGAAAGAAACACCTCAAGGATTTCTTAAAGGGAATGATAATTTACTATAAATTTTAAATCAAAGATTATCATGCTCAAAAGTTTATGGTAAAGAAATAAACTAAAATAATTCATTTATTAAATTTCAAGGAAATTGGTCAATATTCAAATCAATGCATAAATCCTATGGCCAACAAGGAAAATAATCACTTAGAACCTCTTAGAACATTAAAATAAGAAAAATACTATGCAATGACTACTATTAAATAGGATAGTGATTATTCTCTTTATATTTTTAAATTTAGTATTACATGATTTTTTTTCACCAACTATTGTATACCGAGTTAAAAATAAACATATATGTTGATATAATTATTATTAAATCTTCTTCATGGTTTTTGGGATGTTAATTCATACAAATCTAGCATTTCCCTTTAATTTTATCTGGTATTATGATGGATTATCAATCTTTGCAATGTAATTATGTCAATTTTATTAATGGTAAATTTCACTACATGTTATAAATCAACCCATGGTCATATATCGATGTTGTCTATGAACATCCTATGAAAATTAATTTTATCTTATAGGTCTTGATACACAATCTTGAGATTATTAGTATTTAAAATAGAATTTTTGATATCTCATTATAAATTAAAACCTATATCTTAGCTGTCTTTGGTATATTCCTTACTATATTCATTATAGATAAATATTTAAAATTTTTGAGGATGCAATTTATTTTAGGAGAGGAAAATGTAACACCCAGAGATCTTAACTTATATTTTCCTTTAAATAATAAAAATGTGTTAAAATGGTTGATTCAAATGAAACACCAAAATAATAAACCAAGAAATAGTATATAACTATTAAAATATAATAGTAGAAATGGAGTGAAAAATATTGGTGGTGATACCCAATTCCCCTTTCTAGCTGGTAAACACCATGTTTGGAACTATAAGTTAATGCGCCTATTCCACCACTAAGGTGGTACATTTATAGGTGGTGTAGAAGTGGAATGACATGGATTTTCACCTGTAACTTTTTCTATAGATATGGGTTCTCTTAAAAGTCACCATACCTTTGGTTTCAACCTGTTCACAGTCATTATCCTTTAAAGAAGGTTGAATTAAAACTGCAGGAACTGTTGGTCCCAAAGGTCGATCATGTGGTGGTCAAGCACTTGTACAATCAGTCTTTCCTGGATTTAACTTCATCATATGGTCTCCAATGGCTTTATTCATTGAGCCAAGAAGTCCCAACATCCCTGGTATCCATGATTCATGGATCTGTTTTCCAAAGGCAGGTGCTCATTGACCGGTGATTCAACAAATGACACTTAAGGACTCCATTGTTCGAGAGGATGGGAGGTCAGGTGCATGAAACCCTTCTGGGGGAGGATTATTGCATGTTCTAGGACTCTATTATAGATTTATGTCGTGTTCATATGTTTGTTATTCCTTGGTTCATTCCCGAAGAGTGTGTGCACGAGCTACCCTTAGTCTACAGGATCGTTGTAGGCATTCATATATTTGATGCTACAGAGGTGATTCTGACTTGAGCCATATTATTAGGGGCTCTGGAGTTTATCATCATCCAGGGGGGACAGGAGGTGACTTGATGTTTGTATCAGGCCTATAATAAGGGATTCCTATGTATCATTGGGGGAGAAATTAGAACCCACCTAGTTTGGATTGTGTAGTGATTAAATATGGGAGCTTCTCATTTGAGGGGACATGGTTGGGTGAACCCTTTCAGATGGGCACCCTTTTGAGCTTGGGCCTTCTGGTAGGCATCCTACGTATCCTAATTTGGCCTGGTTCTAGAGTTCTCATAGTTAAAAATAAGTATATGTTCTAATCCTTAAAACCTCTAATCCCATGTGAGTCATTCTAGGTGTGACAAACAAGAGGATGTGAAAGATTCAACAATGAACATGCCTCCTCCTATATTGGTGGGGTAGGGAGAGCCCACAAAGAAAGAGGTCGGGGAATCCGTGGGCAAAGGCATGGTGTAATGTGTTGAAAGAGGGTGACCTATACCCTACTTGTATTGTACATTGATTACCACTACATATATGCAGTTTGTTATAATACATGTGTTTCTCTTTCCATAATAGTATAGATACTTCTCTATCCACTTTGTTTATGACAATGTAATTAGATTATACATCATTTCAAAGTGTTAGAAAAGACCCTATGCAATAATGAGAACCCAGAAATGCCATGACAGTAATCTTAAACTAATGTCCTATGGTCCAGTTACATCATTCTGAAAGGACACATATGATGTGTGAAGATCAGGTGTTGGGGGATCATAAGCATTGAGACTTTTTCTCATGAAGTTCACACTTTATGATTTATAGTAGTTGAGATAAAGGGGATAGAACTGCATAATAGGAACACCATAGGCTTCAGGTTTCATTGGTTGTTATTATCTACAGACATGTGTAATGGTCTCCAGACTTGAGATCATTATCAATGTATGTCATTTCATTACGTACATTGATGCATGGAGAATACCATGGCGATAAAGTCGTGGAGAGGTAGTTTGTGTTGGGGTATATAATTGGTGACATAACATTGATTAAATGATTAAGATATGATTTATCACTTCTATATTGAGGAATTTATATCTCAGACTTAGTTTATTAGGATGGTTTCACCTTCATTAAATCCAATTCCATGGTAGAGGAAGGTAAGTCCATCCGAAAAAATAAACAAATAAAATAAAGAAAGATAAATGATGATGACACTATTAAGCATTAGAATTTATTGAGATATCGATGATGAAGAGATTATATTACACATACCATGTTCATAGGAAGGTATTCATTGTTTAGACTTTTTCTTATATCTATTGGTGTGAGCACCCAGCCCTAGAATACCTAGAGCCTCTACCTTGAATCAGGATGTTTAATTTTTAACAAAAACATGAACTGATAAATTACACATCATGTCCTTTACAGAGGATAAATTTTGGTTTAGGTTCTAGAAAACTAGCTACTCTTGACAAGCTTCTTCTCTTGAAAGATGCCTCCTGAAAATTTTATTACAAAAAAATAGGGTGATCATAAAAATGCCCAGTAAGGGGTTTTAAAACATAACATAATAAACCAATATAAATTATTAAAACATCATTTAAAAATTTCCATAAAACATTTTCTTAAAAATGATGTAAAACATGAAACATACCATAAACAGTGTCTATATAATGCCCCATCCTTAAACCTTACTTAATCTTGAGTTATTACAAGATTACACATTGAGGATCTTTTCAGGTTTAGAGTTTTAGAGAATTAGATCATAAAACATGCATTACATTCCACATTTAAACAAGGTGGATACATAAAAGATAATATTCATTTTTCCCATCAACGAAAAAATATTTGAAATAAAACATGGATTCTTTCTTGACACTTCCTTGACACTATCGTCATATCATGTACCTTTCCCTTGACTTGTGAAAAACATTTCAAAAACATGGGATGAGCATAAAAAGCTCAGTAAGGGATATAAAAATAGGGAAAGGAAACACGAGTACATATATACATAAGAATGAAATCACACTTTTCCCATAAAACATAAGCACTTTAACATACCTCATCAAATCATGAATAAATCATAGAAATCATAAGACATAAAGGTAACTTGAGGCATTCATATCATTATTATGTAGGGAGTAACCCTATTGGTTATGTTTGGAATACCCATCACAGTATATTCCATAAATCGCTTTGGAGAAACCTTAAGGTTTCACTCCTTCGTGTTACCCAATGCATTGGAGATCTATATCGGGCTCACCCGCTCTTAGTTTATCACAGAACCACCCGTCTTCATAATAATTCCCCAGAACCATAACATAATCGTATCACATAAAACATACATAATGGAAACATAACATTTCCACATTTCAATCTCAAGATATCAATAAAACACATTGATATAATAAAAAGATTATGAAAACCATTTTCAATACCAAAATAAAAGAAAAGTAAAACAGGTTATTTATTTTTCATTAAAAAAACGGTATGTCTTGTAGAGGAAGCCAAAACTCAAATAATGGTCACGGCGATGGAGAAGTCATTGTCGCCGCATACGTATGACAAAAACAATCCCTTTGGTCATTTAGTAAATGCTTCATATAAAAAATATTCCTTTTGAATAAACTTAAAAGTCAAAGGGGTTTATACACTGTATAAAAGAAGGTTGTGTAAAAAACAAAATATGCCTCAATGAAAGGAGATTGAGATGAAGTCCCATACCTCGGGTCCGACTTGACTCGATCGTTCTTTAGACTCCTGAATAATAAACATGAGTTAATTTCTACTTGATTAAGAACCTTTTTCAAGTTCATTATTCCTTTTATATCACTTATTACCATTTCATGAACACTATGTAATTATTTATGTTATTAACGGTCGTTTTAACGATCATTAGTACTTGAGTAAAAAATAAAATATTTATAATTACAATTTTTTCATGTATCCATTATATCCAGATTTATACTCATTATGTATATATCATATATATCATATATATCCAGTATATACATGCATTTATAATATTACATAACGTTTAGAGGTAAGAAATGAAATGCACCGTTCATGGAGACGGTAAGCCGTACGTACACATGGACGCTACTTTCATTTCTATTTCCTATTTTATGAAATGGAATCATAATGATATAATGGTATAATATAATTCCAGTATAATATCATATATAAAATAATTAATTACATCCTTTATACGTCCCACATATGGCATTAATGAATCAAATCACTTTGAGGGGGCGGTAGTCCGCACTTCCTAAAATGAAGATATCGCGTTTACCCATAATGGAAACCATAAAGGTATGCCATAAATGAAAAATACAGAAGCTTATGTAAAACATAAACATATTATATATCATATATAAATATAGTGACATCTTAACGTCCACCTTTGAAGGTGTTATATGAGTGTTGAACAATCATCGTTTCGTGAGGCAGAAATTCGCCATCCACGGAAACAATATGTTCTTTAGCCATTAGATGTAGGTGTGTGTAAGTGTAGCTCAAATCTTTCTTATAAAAACATTATAGTATATTTAATATACTGTATTTGTTACAAAAGAAATGAATAAAAAGAGTTTAGGGGGTTGGAAAAGCAAAATAAAACAAAAGGACTCAAGTGAAGACATTACCTTAAAATCGGGTAACTCCCTTTGGTTTGAGCTCAAAGGCTTACTTGGGAATAATTATTCCCCAAGTGAGGCTTCTAAGAGTTATAGAGGGATGTGGAGGGAAGGAATGGGAGGGTGTTGGCCGAGCCAAAGGCATTGGAAGTTTGGGTAAGGAGGTAGAGGTGGGGGCCTTTTATAAGAGGAGAGGAGGGGCACTCTTGGAAAGTAAAGAAATGTTACTTTATTTTAAAATGCGTTTCGGATTTAAAAGGTCCCACATTGATATAATTCAAGGATAAAGTGACAAGGGTTCGAAATATACCCAAAAAATAGGTTTTGTACATGTGTAGGTCATAGATTTTACATTATCGTTTCATTTTATTTAAATCCTTTATTAATGAGGAAATCGCTGCATCATCATGATGTCATAAATAATTTAATTTATTTAAAGTCTAGAAATTATAAAAAAAATACTATGAGGTAGGAAATCTTTTTATCTTTCAAATTACTATTTATAGTCAAATATCTGACTTTTATAACCCCATTGAAAAATTGTTTTAGTAAAACAACTCATGTTTGTGTCATTTTTACATTTACATTAAATAAAAAGCATTAATGTCTTTATCTTACCCATGTGGCTCCATGGGGTACCAAAAATCGACCCATGAGTTGTCTTGGTCGTCCATGACACATCCAATAATGTTAGGACATGTGTCTAGGTAATTTTATATTATTAAAACATTATTCTTACCTTAAATTACACTAATTACCTCTAATCGCGATTAAAACTTAAAAGTTACTATTCACCAAAAAATTATTTTAATCCCATTGAATCAAATTTTTCTTCTTAATGACAACCATGTATGTCGGATTTTTGAAATTCAAAACACAGAAGTGGAAAAGTTTCATTTAAACGAAAAATCAGTTTCTTTAACTACCACTTAGTGGTTTCACTATTCATCAAAAATTGAAGTTTTTCAGAAAAATACCAAATCTTCACCCTATGCTATATTTAATATTCTGAATTCAAAAATGATGTCTATTTTAAAAAATTAATATCATATAAGTTACATTAATTAATTTAATAATTAATTCCCGATGTCATGACAAATAGCGTGTTTTTATGAAACAATAAGTATCAAAAGATTGACACTAGTTTAAGTCCAATTTCAAAGTGAAATTGATTCCAATGACCACCATTGGATTTAATGGTAAAAATATATTCTAATTTCACTTTATAACCAATTCAAAATATAATATAATCATATAAATAAATTATATTAAAAAGATGTTTTGAATTAAAATGCAACATTTTTCACTATTCATTAAAAAATGAACTTTATCAGAAAAATACCAAAAATTCACACAATGTAAATTTTGATGTCCCAATCATAAAGAATAAGTTTATTTTGACAAACATAGATTATAAAATTGTCAAAAAATAGATTTAAAAATGGTTTTCCATTAAAAGGCAGTAAAACAATCTTTTAAAAATATTAGTGTATTCCATGCTTAAGATTGGATTTATTTTCATTTTTAGCCTCTAAAACACTATCTAATTCATTAATAGACATAGATAAAAATATCTATTATTCATTACTTACATGGGATGTTACAGTATAGGAAATATAAGTGCACAAAAAATCATATTATAGGGGAAAATGATTCAATTATATGAATGGTCGTTCAGAATTATAAGTGAAATACATTCTAACTTTTATATGTATGACATGTGAAAATGCATGTGCCATATTTAATAACTAAGAGTATTACAAGATCAGAGTTGAACTTAAATAAAAACATAAATTTCATTCTTTACTAATGATAAGCAAGCACTAGTTAAATACTCTCTGAGTACTGCAAAAATACATTGCCCTAACTGTTACTTCTTTTGATTTTCATGTACATAATATCTTTAACCAAGAATATTCTACTAGTCGAATATTCTTCTGGTTAATAAAATTTCATACCCATAACATAACATAATCATGTGTATTCTACTAGTCTAATGATCACACAAATCATCAATAATATTTTCATAATGTGGGAATGAATAATGCGGGACAACATAACCATACCGTCAAGGCCTCATGCATAGACCATAAATAATCATTTTGTCAAGGCCTTGTGCCAAGACCGTAATTTGTCTCATTAGACCTACTGATGCACCAAGGGGTATAGCTGGCCCACCTGACAAATAATATGTCCAATTCATTCCTCATTACTCTAAATCAAAGTTTACATACCAATCTGATTTAGGAAATTACTTATTACTTATCATTTCAAGTGACATGTATTTCTTATTTCCTTATTTCACATTACTCAAAGTGTCCCATACCACCTTGAGTAATTTAGTGTTTAATCCAATTGGTCGTAATGGTTAAATTTCTTCCTTTAACATTTACATAATATATATAATGTTAATCATGTGTTTAGATTTTAATAAAAGGTCTATCTACTACATGAAAATGCCACTGAATGGTGAAAAGCAATTATTTTTGGCACATGTGATGACAACTAATGCACTAAAAGAAATACAAATTTTGTCCAATATAATTATTAACTCTATAACCATATTAATCAATGGTATATATAAAATTTATCTCATGCATAATTAATTAAAAGGTAAATCAATAATTTCATGTTGGTTTTAAAGCATGCAGATTCTCAAACATTTATTAAAAAAATGATTTTTCATAACACACCATACTTTCCAAAATAGGAAGCAAGAAACTCAACCACAACCAATACAAAAAACCCACTAACACCTATATGACATAAAATTATCAGTGGATCTTGAATTTAAAGCCATAGTGTAATTCA
Organism: Viscum album; assembly: GCA_963277665.1. Lineage (NCBI taxonomy): Eukaryota > Viridiplantae > Streptophyta > Magnoliopsida > Santalales > Viscaceae > Viscum > Viscum album. The sequence goes on along the minus strand of OY728145.1, from coordinate 877,975,038 downwards.
ATGGGTTTACTTATTTAAAATACATATGTATATACGTATATGATTTTGTAAACATGAATATTTCACAAGTATAATTGAGTACCCTGTTGGGTCTTACCCCAAAGTTAGTTGTTACTTATTAATCAAAAACATCTAATAATCTTAGAAGTTCAATTTTAAAGGACTATATAATTGGTATTGAAGATGAGATACACAAACTATATCATTGTATGAGACCATTTATACTTTATATGAATATATATGTGAAAATATAACAAAATTCTACCTCATATTTGAAACTTAAATTATAGAGGAATTGAAACTGAACATCAAGGAGGTTCTTTTAAAAACATATGGTTATATATATATATATATTTAAAAACATAAAAAATCAGGTATGTAATGTTTATAAAAGATTTATACAAAACTTAACTCCTTGCATTTTGTTGGCATTCATTAACTTTGAAACTCAATGTTTTAAAAAATCATTAATCTGAACATAAGAGGGGTTTATGTAAAACTGTAAGGTTTTACATATGTGTATTCAGATATATATATATATATATATAATTTATATATATATATATGTATATATTGCATGTAGAAAGAAAATATTCCTTCTAGTTTGAAAATATTGTATAAATCAATATCTGAAGGACCTAGTGTCGCCTATTTGAGGGTTTCCTCCCAAAACTGAATAATCACACATGTTTATGTATATATAAACTGAAAATAAAAATAACTATATGTATATATATATATGTATATATAAAGCATGCATTTATGTTTTTAAAGAATTAAGTGAACCCTTAAGTTCATAATCCTTTTTGGACTCAAACTTCAGGAGACTCAGGTTCGGTTTAAGGGAAGTTTTAACTGAACCATAGAGTTGTATATATATATATATATATATGAATATAAAAGTACATACATATAACCTCAAAAAACAAAAACATGGAAACACTATATTCCTTTACCTTGGTCTGAGGAGGAGGAGAGCTCGAGGAATACTAGTGGAAGCTTGTTGTAGGTTCGAGTGTGGAAGATACGAGGGTACTTGAGGTGTGACAGGTGTGTCTAAATATACTAAATTATACTAGAATTTACATAATATTTTAAGGACACAATTATAGTATCCGATGCTTAAATGGATTATAAAAATACTAAGGGGTCGGTCTTTGTGGAAACCACCTGAGATGAGGGACCAGCGGCAGCGAAGGGTGAAGAAAATGGTGCAAATAGGGTGTAGAGGTAGCTAGTTCTATGCATGCCATAGAGAAGAAGACGACATTGTGGGTCAAAAACCATAAAAGAAAGGATGGCTGGGATTTGTTCTGGCCTTGATCAGATGGTTGGGGTGTGTCTGTGGATTTTAAAAGTGATGGACGGTCATGATTAGATCTGCAGCAGATTGGGTGCCTCTGGTTATCTTGGTGTTTTAAAAAGTCTCATGCGGTCATGATTAAACCGTGACATATCAAACGGTACACAAAAAATATGGAGGAAACCACAACTCATGATAATTGAGGCCCAGACCGCGATGGACAGCCTAGATCATGCGCAGCATGATCCGATGGCTCAGATCCTGTTTCACCTGAAAACCCTTATCCCACATCGATTCTGCAAGAATTTCCACAGCACTTTATAAGCCTGAGGCTCCGATGGATTGCATAGAAAAAACCAAACCCACACATATGGATCCATATACACGGGCTCCCCCCCCTGCAGGCCTTAGCCTACCCCTACCCTTCTGTGGCCTCGTGCCCACGGTGGTACACTCTAAACCCCCTTTCTCTCTTATGTGCCCTTCATGGAATCTATTCCCATGCTCGGGCCAGCCTAAGATTAGGCTGAGGGATAGGCTCAGTGGCCCAGCACAAGCTTCCTCCCTTGGCCTGGCTAAAGGGATGGAACTAATGGTCTATGTTTTAATAAAATCAAACTTTCCAAATTATAAAATCATAAGGAAATTAGTTCATTCATTTTAACTATAGAAAATATATCACAAAACCTGACTTTTATTTAAATTTTTAATGGTTAATGAATTCAAATTATAATTTTTCTTAACTAAAAGTATTAATAAAATTATTTATAAACACTAAAGCTTTAATAAACTAGGTTATAAATTGAAATTTAATATACACACATGAAAAATTTTATACTAGTATTAATGAAGTCAAAACTTAGTTTAATTAAAAACATAGTTTAATTAAAAAGATATTAAACAAAGTTTAATTAAAACACTATTTAAGCAATAAATATGAAAAGGTTTACAATATATTTTAAATATTTTCAAGGTGATTGAAATCCTCATCTCATTTAAAAATCACTTGAGTGTAATTCAAAATATTATACCATGTCCTTTTAAGGTTCATAGATAGAGGTTATCTTAAAATTTTCAATTCATAACTTAAATTTTTGGAAAACTATGTTGTAAATAAATTTTTTTAATTAATTCACCACAAATACAATGGATATAATTATAGCTGTTAGAATTCAACAGTCACCCAAGGAAATGGTCAAGTTTATGCCTTATGAAACCATGTCTTGGGGTGTCATAAACTCAAGGCAACTGAATCATATGGATCTCATCATTCTATTGGTGCTCAACATGGATGTTGTAGATTTTTCCATACTAATGTTATTTATTATGGATCCTAAGGACCCATATTACCTTCTTGGGGTTTTTATTGTTGGGGGTGGTCTCCTTGTAATTTTGATAGGATTTTTAATAGGTGTTTTTGGGTAGAATGGTTTTTTGTGATCTTGGAGCATTGTAAACACTTCAGTGTCTTGTTTAAATAAAAAAAATCCTTATCTGCATTTGTATGGTTCATTCGGATTGCAGAAGAAATAAAATAAACTAAAACCATATTATTATCATTAAATGAGAAAGAGTCTTGGGGAAATACATTATCCCCCCCTTAACAGGAATACCGTCCTCGCAATTCATTTCATAAAACCACACCTAAGGATACTCCCTGTTATTCTTTACCACATCCCCCATCATGGATGATCATCTGGTGTGGCCAGTTGAATTCCTAGATTGATGTTCAACTCCTATAATTCCTTGGACCAGACACACCTCGGGTAGAATGGGTTGAACTCTTGCATAGTGCATTCTGGCTTCCAAAGTGAGGCTCGGATGGGGGAAAGTTCAGAGATGTATAAATGGAAAATGTCTCTAAGGAATCACTGAACTATATTATCATTGAAAACATCTAAGTCATAGATGTGGTCATATAAGCTGAAACTGAGGAGTTGGTACATGTAGGCTACCCAATGTTTTCCCTCGAAAGCTGCCTCTTGAAATTTTACTCTAACCATGAATTTTTGAGCTAGAGTGAAGCTTAGGAAAATCCCTTCAAGGTATTTTCCCCTTCTCTTGTACTCATCCTGTTGGACCATTTATTTGCGGTAGTTTATGTAAGAATTTCCCTGGCAGGAGTGGAGAATGTATGGACTATTTGATATTTCGTAAAGTGTCTTGCACGTTCTTCACATGTTTTCAATGGGTAGGTACTCTTCTTCACAGGTTTTGACCATAATAACCTCCAGTATCTCAATGAGAAGGGATAAAATGCGGGTTTTTCCTTCCATCTAAAAAATTAATTATGAAAGTTCACTTATTCAAATCCACCCCAAAGTATAAATGATGAAAAGATATCCAGAAAAAGAGATAACAAGTCGTATTCTCATATAACCACTAATACATAAAAAGTGCTATTGGTTCCCCTAGTACCCTGTTACATGAATCCCCAAATAAATTTCAAAAATATCAATCTCTCTGAACCATATGAAACCCGAGAAATCTGGTTCAATCTCATGGGTGCACTTATGTTGTCTCTAGAGTCTAACTTGAGGGGTGTATAACTAAGAGACGTCAGTATGTACTTGTTGTCTGTACACAGAACGAGAGGCTTCAAATTCAAGAATGTCAAAGTCCATTACTTGACCAAAATGGCCATAAGACAAGACTTGATACATATATGCTTCACGAAGATCTCTCGCTGCTGTGGTTTCATGGAAGGCCTTGAGGGATGAGATGATTTCCGCTGCAGTGAGGCCTCTAAAAATTCATTCGACGTATTTCCCAAGACGGGTGTAGGATAGAAATTGGTTTTGCATCATAATAATATAGTCCAAACCAGCTCCTTAGTGGAGTTAAAGTACTCATGGAGAGTTGGATTCATTATAACGGTGTTTTTATATCATACGGATATGGGCATTGTTTACAAAAGTTTTGTGGCAGACTATGGAAATTAGGGTTTCTAGTGCCTTGTTAGGAAGAGACAGAAGACTAGTACCATCATTTTCCTTTTGAAAATTATGAAAAACCTAATATTTAGTAATTCTAAAGTAAAATTGTTTCTTCATCTCATTTCTAGTTTCCCAGAGTTATCTGAACCGAATCCTCTTATACCAAATCTGAGCACCCGACCCTAGAATACCTGGAGTTGGTGCCTTGAATCATGATGTGTAATTTTTAACAAAAACTTGAACTAATAAATTACACATCATGTCTTTTATAGAGGATTGATTTTGGTTCAGGTTCTGAGAAACCAACTACTCATGACAAGCTTATTTTGTTGAAAGATGCCTCCTGGAAATTTTATTACAAAAACATAGGGAGACCATATGAATGCCTAGTTAGGGGTTTTGAAACATCACATAATAAACCAATATAATTTTTGATAACATGATTTAAAACATTCCATTAAACATTTTATTAAAAATGTTGTAACACATGAAACTTACCATAATAATTTTCTAAGAAATATAACTGCACAAAAAATCATATTACAAGGGAACATGATCAAATTATAGGAATTCTTGTTCAGAATTATAAGTGAAAGACATTCTGAATTTTATAAGTATGAAATGTGAATATGAAGGTGCAAAATATAATAACTAAGAGTATTACTTGATCAGATTTGTTCTTAAATCAAAACTTAAATTTCATTCTTTAGTATTGAGAAGCTTGCACTGGCTAAAGAATCTCTGAGTACTGCATAAATATATTTCTATAACTTTTACTTCTGATTTTCATGTACATAATCTCTTTAAACAATAATATTCTAATAGTCGAATATTATTATGGTTAATTAAATTTCATAGCCATAACATAACATAATCATGGGTATTTTAATAGTCTAATAACCACATGAACCATCAATACTATTTCCATAATGAGGGAATGCACAATGTGGGACAACATAACCATACTGTCAAGGCCTCATTCCAAGACCATAATTGATCATTTTGTCAAGGCGTTGTGGCAAGACTGCAGTTTGTCTCATGAGACCTACCAATGCGCCGAGGGGCTATACAGGGCCCTACTTAACACTTACTATGTCCAATGAATTGCTCATCACTCTATATCAAAATGTACATACCACTCTTATTTAGTAAATTACTTATTAATTATCATTTATAGTCCCACATATTTCTCAATTCCTTATTTCACATTACTCAAAGTGTCCCCTACCACCTTTAGTAATTTAGTGTTTAATTCAATTGGTCATAATGATTAAATTTCAGCCTTTAACATTTACATAATATATATAAAGTTAATCATGTGTTTAGATTTTAATAAGAAGTCCATCTACTACATGACTATGTCAATGAATAGTGTATATGATAAGTATGTTTTTTGGCAAATGTGATGACAATTAATGCACTAAAATAAATACAAATTCTGTCACATATAATGATAAAATCTAAAACCATAGTAATAAATGATATCAGGGAATTTTATCTGATGTGTAATTAATTAAAAGGTAAACCAAACATTTCATGTAGGTTTTAAATCTTGCAGATGATCAAACATTTATTGAAAAAAAAAATTGTATAACACACCATAATGTCAAAAATAGGAAGCAATAAACTCAACCACACACAATACCAAAAACCCACTAACACCCATATGACATAAAATTATCAGGGTACTTGAATTTAAAACAACAGAGTGTTATCTAAAGGGTTTTCCTATTTAAAATACTTGTGTATATATGTATATTCTTTTGTAAACATGAATATCTCACATGTATAATTGAGTACCCTAATGGGTCTTACCCCAAAGTGAGTTGTGAATTATTAATAAAAAACTCCCACTAATCATAGAAGTTCAATGTTGAAGGATTTTATAACTTGTCCAGAAGGCGAGATACACAAACTATATCATTGTATGAGACCATGTATACTGTATATGAATATATATGTGAAAATATAACAAAATCCTACCCCATCTTTGAATCTTAAAGTACAGAGGACTTGAAACTGAACATCAAGGAGGTACTTTTAAAAACATATGGTCATATATATATATATATGAACATAGATAATTGGGTATGTAAAGTTTATAAAAGATTTATACAAAACATAACTCCCTACATTTTGTAGTCCTTGATTAACTTTGAAACTCAAAGTTTTAGAAAATATTAAATCTGAACATAAGGGGGTATTATGTAAAACCGTAAGGTTGTACATATGTGTATTCAAATATATATAAGTTATATATTTACATATGTATATATTTCATGAGGAAAGATAATATTCCTTCTATTTTGAAAATATTTCATAACCCAAAATCCAAAGGTCCTAGGGTTGGGTATTTCAGGGTTTCCTCCCAAAACATAATAATCACACATGTTTATGTATATATACACAAAAAATAAAAATAACCACAAATATATATACAAAGCATGTCTTTATATTTTGTATGCATTAAGTGAACCCTTAAGTTAATAATCATTTTTAGACTCATACTCTAGGAGACTCAAGTTTGGTTTAAGGGAAGGTTTAACTGAACCGTAGAGTTATATATATATATATATGAATATAAAAGTATATACATATATCCTCAAACAACAAAGAAAATAAAACAACAGATTCCCTTACCTTGGTCCGAGGAGGAGGAGAGTTGAAGGAAGATTAGCTGAAGCTTGCTGGCAGTTAGAGTGTGGAAGAGCCAAGGGTTCTTGAGTTGTGATAGGTGTGTCTAAATAAACTAAATTATACTAGACTTTATAGAATATTTTAAGGACACAAGCATAGGATCCGAGTCTTAAATGGATTATAAAAAGTACTATGGGGTCAGTCTTTCTGAAAATTGCATGAGAGGAGGGACCAGTGGCTACAATGGGTGAAGAAAATGGTGCAAATAGGGTTTAAGGGTTACTGGTGTTGCGTACACCATGAAGAATAAGACGACCCTATAGGAAGAAAATCGTAAAAGAAAGTATAAATGGGATTTGTTTTGGCTTTGATCTAATGGCTGGGGTGCATCCTTGGATTTTAAAAGTGTTGGACGGTTGCGATTAGATCTATGGAGGACCAGAGGACTCTGGTTATTAGGGTGTTTTAAAAATTCTCAAACAGTCATGATTAAATCGTGATGGATTGACCAGTACACAAAAAACACGGAGGAAACCACAAATCCAAATAATTGAGGCCTAGAATATGATGGAAATCCCAGATCGTGTGCGATGCAATCCAAGGGTTTAGATCCTGTTTCAACCAAAAATACTTTTCCCACATCAAATTGGAGAGAATTTCCGTGGCTCTTTATAGGCCTGAGGCTTAGATGGATTGCTCAGAAAAAAAACACACACATAGGGAGACTTATACACAGGCACCCGCCCCCCGCAGGCCTCGACCTACCCCTGCCTCGTCATGGACTCACACCCACGGTGGCAGATTCTTAACCCCCATTGCGCTCCTATGTTTCCTTTGGGGGAACTATGACCACGCTTGGGTCGGCCAAAGCTGAGGTTGAGGGCTAGGCTCAGCCGCCAAGCGCAAGCTTCCTCCCTTAGCCCGACTAAAGGGGTAGCCCTAATGAGCTAATTTTTTAATAATATTCAAATTTCAAAATTATAAAATCATAAGTAAATTAGAACATTATTTTTAACTATATAAAATATTTGACAAAACATGAATTTTATTTAAAAATTGAAAGGATATTGAATACAAATTATACATTGTCTTAAATAAAAGTATTACTAAAATTATTTATAAACACTAAAGCTTTAAAATACAAAGTTATAAATTGAAATTTAATATACCCACATGAAAACATTTATACTAGTATTATAGAAGTCAAAACATAGTTTAATCAAAAACATAGTTTAATTAAAAAGTTATTAAACATAGTTTAATTAAATGACTGTTTAAGCATTAAAAATAAAAATTTCTACAATATATTTGAAATATTTTCAAGGTGATTTAAATCCTCATATCATTTCAAAATCACTTGAGTGTAATTTAAAATATAATACCATGTCCCTTTAAGGTTCATAGTTATAGTTTATCTTAAAATTTTTAATTCGTAACTTAAAGTTTCTGAAAACTATGTTGTACTTAAATGTTTTTAATTAATTTACCACAAAGCCAACGACTATAATGATAGTCGTTAGAATTCAACGATCACCCAAGGAAATGGTAGAGTTGATTCATTATAGAACCATGTTGTAGGGTGTCCTAACCTCAAGGAAATTGATGAAAATGGTTCTCGTCATTCCATTGGTCCTTTACACGGCAAGTATGACTTTGACCATAGTAATGTTCATTATGACTGATCCCAAGGACCCATATTACCTTCTTGGGGTTTTTTTTTGTTATGGGTGGTTTCCCTGTAATTTTGATAGGGTTTTTAATAGGTATTTTTGGGTCAAATGGTTTCTTGTGATCTTGGTGCATTCTAAACACTTCGGTGTCATGTTTTAATAAAAAAAAGCCTTGTGTCCATTTGTATGCTTCATTCAGATTGCATTAGAAATAAAATAAAATAAAACCATATTATTATCATTACATGAGAAAGAGTCTTGGGGTGTTATAATAGGGGCCTCAATGGGTTTCTAGACCCCATTGATGGTCAGTGGATATTATTCCCTGATATTGAGATAAGGGCATAGAGAGTCACACACTATAGTGATTTGAGAATCTTCCCTATTCTGGGAATTGGAATATAGAACTTGTTCGACCCCTCCAAGTGGTCTAAGTATTATAATAGTTCTATGGACTACCAAGTAATAAAAAATTCTTTAATTATTCATGTTTGGAATAATTATTTGAATTTATTGATAACTTGTATTTACAATTTATTAGTAAATAAAGAGATAAAATATTATTTGAACAGATTTAAATATCTAGGGTTCGTTTAATATTTTCAGGAGAATTAAGTTGATTTATAGACTCAAGTTTATCACAAAATATATATTTAATATATATTTAAATGTTTGATAAAATTATAGATATTATTTATGGAATAATTTAATTTTAAATAAATAAATATTTATAAAACTTGTAATGCGAATATCTATTACACGGGGGATATGAACCCATAAAAAATATTCTAGATATTCTCTTTATAATTAAAAGATAGTCTCTATCCATGTAACTATTCATGAGTCAAATTTGAGAGCCTCTCTCTTCACCTGGAATCTAGAGAGATATTTTCTTAAGCAAGGAAGAACTTCAAGATTATCCTTCTTGGATCGAAGTCTCTTGCCTTGTGGCGATCACTGTTGCATTGAAGAGATCATTAGTGTGCCACACTAGCACCTGGATTCCTATGAATGACACTCGTGCAGATTTTAAAGGAAAGTGTTGATGTTCTAGAGGAATTCGACATTGGAGTCTTCGAGCAAAGGTCACTAGCATCCTGCAACGCACATGAACATGTCAGATTTTAACAAGGTACTTGTTCATTTTATTTTTATTCTCTATCAAATCCACACATAGTCCTCAAGCTATACTGGGATAGTTGACTAAATTCGACTTCATAACGTTGCTCTGGTGATTCAAAAATTTTAAATTATCAGGCCATTGGCTTCTGCTACCCATCGTAGTACCTAACAGTGGTATCAGGGGGACACATGATTTCTAAAAGTCAAAATAAAAATTAAATTGCATTAAATTTAAGTACAGGGCATTAAATTGATTACAACAGATCTGACCGTACGTTAATCCGTTTCTGAATGGTTGAGTTATGTCCATTTAAAAATTTTAATGGGATTGAGATCATCAGTTTTAAATTTTATTGTTATTTTTATGATGAACGCATTTCAATTTTATTTATGTGTTCTTCAAAATACCGAAATCTTGCCACACAATGGTCAGAATCCAGTCGCCAAATTTTTTTTTGGTAATTTTATTTTTTTGAGATTAATAAGTTATATTTTTATATAATATTATTTTATTTTTCTCAAAAATAATAAAAAATCAAAATATTAATTAAATGGGCCTTTAAAGACTTGGGGTCAAGGCTTGTTTTTTATTTATTTAAATTCTTTAGAACTTAATATTGAATAGAAAAAAATTGGGGACTAAGACCCCATTTTGGGTATTCTTCCCTTTTTAATTTTTTTTAAAAAGTGGAGGGGGTGTATGTTTTTTTAAAAGACAAAACAATAACAAAAAGAGAGAATAACCTTTGGGTATCCTGACTTGTGAGGAAAAAATCCCTCTATAAACCCTAATCACTATTCCACATTGAGCAGCACCCCCCTCCTGGGTCTCTACTTCTCACCGGCTCACCACTGCCTGGCCGAACCACCTCCCCGCCACTGATCTACCCCAGGCTGCGCCTCCCTCCAATCCAAGATGCTTGAAACCCCTCACCATGGCCTCATCTCAACCTTGTGCCAACCTAGACAGACCAAGCTACCTCCCTCCGGCTCATGCCTCATCGGACCTTGTCGTCTCGCCCCACCTTACTCGGTGTTGCACTGGAACAATCGGCCACTGCCCATGCGGCAGGCTAGAGCATAGGGTTTCCGCCCTTGTGGCTGGCTAGAGTAGCACGAAACCTCCCTTTTATGTCGTTGGAAGGCACCGTCTCTATGATATATTACTAGACTGGGCTTATACACCACAGTCAATACGTGGTCATGCCACGGTCACACCGTAGTCTCTCCGCGATCTCGCTACGATGATGCCAAAATTTGTCCCTGCTTCAGTAAGACTTCCTCATGGTGGTTCATAGTCCTTCTAGATTCCTTCCCAACTAGGGATAACCTCGTTAATTAATTTTAATTATTTTAGTTCTTTAAATTAAATTAATTGGAATTATATTTGGTTTAAATTTATTATAATATGAAAAATTAATTTAATTATAATTAAAATTAAATTAAAAGTTTAATATAATTTTAGAGACAAAATTAAATTAAATTTTTAATTTAGTTATTTAGTTAAAATTAAATTTATGGTTTAATTTAATTTTTTGAAATAAAATTAAATCAAACAGTTGGAACTGATAAAGATAAGTTAATTGAATTTATTTAAATTCATTTCATTTATAAGCGAACCCTCCTACTCTTTAAATTTTATTGAAGCTTAATTTTAATTGTGCTTAATTTACACCGAATAGTCTTGAGAAAGCATCCAAACTATGGATGCCTAGTTTATATGATTATTTAATTATTTATTCAATGCATGCGATGATGGTAATAATTAATTAGATAAATTACAGTTTTTGAATCATCTTTTAATTACAATATGTATAAGGGAATGTGTGTCCAATGCAGAAGATGTATTTTGTACCCCTAGACCCCCTCACTTGTGTGTGAGTATATTTATAATTAAGCAGTGATGATCTGATATGCAGACCCCACCAAGTTTAGGCGGTAATCCAGACGGGAGCAAAGCACATTTCACCGGGGCTAGCTATAACATGATTCAAGTGTCGACTCTGGTATGGATGACCCTAGGTCATGATTGGTCTTTTATGGATCAATATTTATAGAATGATCAAGACCAGTCAGATTTCATGATTTACCTGTATGCATTGTTTATTATTTTATGCAAGTGCATGATTATTTCTTAATCACATAGAATAGTAAACAAGATAAAAAATGCATAAAGAAGTGACAAATATATATTTCTATTTGCATGTTTGTTTGTAAGCACAAAAATGTAGTTTGAACATATAAATAGAAAAGTATTATATTCATCAATTAATATAAAAATACCAAAAAGATATATTAATTCCAAAATCATTCCATTTCTCACATTTAAGAAAAAATGGGTGTCTAGGGTGCGCGTCATCCAATTTTGAGAGTTCTTCTTACTACCGAGGCATTTTCATGAGAGAACTAGGTCGACTTAACTAATTTGAGTAGTCAAGGATTAGCTATAGCTAACTTTCAATCACTTTTGAGGCAAGATATTGAGGGATTCATGTTCACATTCCCAAAGCTGGGACTTTAATCGACAACACAAGGAACCACAAGTCATGTGGTTGGAAAAACTAGTGCCTACCTTGAAACCCTTCGAGTAGTGGCGTAGCTATAACTTGTAGACTATGAGGGAGGTTTAGAGGATCCTTTCCACTAAAATACTCAAGTGACAGAGTATTCTAAATCTAATAGTGAGGGCTATTAAGGTTCATTAAAATAGTGGGATACATTAAAATGATATAATAACTTATTAATAATAAATGTCAAAAGGTATAGAAGAAGAATTACTAACTGTTAAACGCTTATATTATGTATATTTAAGATGGAAATAACCAACACCACGAGTAGTTTATCACTGTTATCAATTCTGGACAAAGAAAATATCCTGACTGGAAAGAACTTCCAGGAGTGGTACAGGTGCTTGCGCATAGTACTACACCAAGAAAGAATGGTATATGTGATGGAATCCCCAATTCCTGCTAAGCCTCCTTAGGGAGTAAGAAATGCAGAAAAAGATAAATGGAAAAATCATGTAGATGATGAAGGTGATGTTAAATGCATCATGTTTTCATCTATGTCCAGTAAATTGAAAAAAATGCATAAGGATGAGGATTCCTAAAAGCTTCTTTCACATCTCCAAAAACTATATTAGGAGAGGGATAGGCAGGAAAGGTATGAGATCACAAGTTCTCTTTATAATTGCAGGCTAGCAGAAGGGCACAAAGATGGTCCTCACATAATCAAGATGATTGGGTATATTGAGAGGCTTGATGCCCTGGGATTCAAATTGAACCATTAACTAGAAGTGGTTCTCATTATTTCCTCTTTATCGTCAATATTCTTGACTTTATTTTCAGTTATAAATTGAACGATATGAAAATTATCTCCCGTATCTTTTGGATTTAGTTCGCCAAGATGACAAGGATATGAAAAATACCAATGCATATGTCCTTAGGGTAAAAAAGAAAAATAAGTGCAAGTAAAATGGGTCTAAAGCCATGTCAAGGCCAAAGACAGCAATGCATCATCCTTCAAAGAAGCCAATGATTCAGAGGTAGAGTAATGAGAAGGAAGTTGTCTACTTTAGATGTGGCAGGAAAGGCCATAGAAAGAAGAATTTCATAGCTCAAAAGAAGAAGAAAACTAATGCTTTTACTTAAGGTATTTTTTTCATTGAATGCAATCTATCTTTATCTAGAAGTTGGGTATTGGATACGACATGTGTCTCACACATTTATATTCATATACAGGAACCAAGTAGGTTCAAGAATATTGAAAAAGGATAAGTGGATCTCCGAGTTGCAAATGGTGAATGTATGGCAGCCTTGGTAGTGGGAGACTATGACTTAACCTCTCTAAGTGATTTGATTCTAGTTTTAAACAAGTTTTATTATGTACCTTCTGTTACCAAGAACATTATATCTATGTCGAGTTTAGAAACTATTGGTTTTTATTTCATGTTTGGAAATAAATGTGGTCTCTTTTATAGGGATAACATATGTTATGGTATGGAACATCTTAACAATGGTTTATACAAGCTGGAACTCAAGAACCCCACAATGGAAATCAATGACAAAAACAACCAACATGAGTCAAATATCACCCGCTTATAGAACTTTAGGCTTGGTCATGTAAACAAGAAGAGATTACAAAGATTTCATCAAGAAGGGTATTTAGTCTCAATACAGTTATAACCCTTGGATGTATGTCAAGTTGGTTTACAGGGAAATATGACCAAAACACCTTTCTTAGGAATGGGTGAAAGAGCCAATGTAGTACTGAAATTAATACATACTGATGTATGTGGTCCATTTTCAGTAGAGGCAAGGGGTGGTTTTTCATACTTTATTAATTTTAATGATGACTACAGTAGATATGGATATATATACTTCATGAGGAATAAGTATGATTCCTTTCATTTTTTAACGAATACCAAAATTAATTAGAAAACCAACTTGGTAAGAAGATAAAAGAACTCTGCTCAGACCGAGGCATAGAATATCATAACCAATATTTCATTGATCATTTGAAGAAGTGTGGGATAGTATCCCAACTCACTCATCCTTTTACACCACAATGTAATGGTGTTATTAAAAGGGGGAATAAGACCTTTCTTAACATGGTCAGATCAATGATGAATCATGCAACTCATCCATTATCCTTTTGGGGATACACATTTCAGACAGCAGCATATACCCTTAACTAAGTACTAAAAAATGTTATAGATGGGATTCCATATGAGTTATGGCATAGAAAGAAACCCAGTCTGATAGACATATGTGTATGGGTGTGCAGTTCATTTTTTAAGACTTTACCAATTGTCAAATTAGCATCCAGAATCCCCGAGTGAATTTTATAGGTTACCATAAGGAAACTAGAGGATATTACCTATATAACCCTTTAAAGAGAAAATTTATTGCGGCATGATATGCCATATTTCTATAAAGGGAACGCATTTCTATTGAAAATAGTGGGACCAAGGTTTACTTCGATGAAGTTAATGCACCATATGCAAAAGAGTTGTTAGAGGAAAACTTTTCATAAGATAAAGTGAAAGAAGTTGTTCCTGAGACACAAATTCTACATTAGAGGTTAGAGAACCAGAGCGTTATTATTTTCTTTTCACCGATTCAGGTGAAACATTAGTCCTTGAGGGTGATTAACCTCTAACCTACAAGGAATTAGTAGAAGGAAAAGATGATGCTAAATGGAAAGAAGACTTGAATTCTGATATAAAGTACATGTACCATAATCAAGTTTGGATTTTGGTAGACCCTACAACTGATATAAATCCCTCTGGATGAAAAAGGGTATTCAATAAGAAGCTGGAAATGGACGGTGAGGTTAATACCTTTAATGAAATACTGGTAGCAAATGGTTTTAGGAAATGTCAAGGCATCAACTATGATGAAAACTTCCCACAAGTTGTAATGATTAAATCCATCAGAATATTTCATGCAATAAAAAACATTCATGGTTATGAAATTTTGAAAATTGATGTAAAATCTACTTTTCTAAATGGTACGTTGGGTGAAGACATCTATATGACTCAACCTGAAGGGTTTTTCAAGTAAAATAACACCAATAAAGTGTGAAAGCTACAGAGATCCATTTACGGGTTGAAGTAGGCATCATGATCATGGAATGTTCATTTGGACGAGGCTATAAGAGAATTTGGTTTTGTAAAAAATGAAAGCGATATTTGTGTCCATAAAAAGGTTGAAGGTAATACCAACATTTTCCTAGTGTTACATGTTGATGATATATTAATTATGGTAAATGAGGTGAATGTATTACAATCAGTTAAGACTTAATTAAATCAATGTGTCTCTATGAAAAACTTAGGTGAAGCAACCTAAACACTAGGGATCAAGTTCTATCGAGATTGATTTCAAAGGCTTCTTGGGCTAAGTCAAATTTAATTTATTGACAAGGTAATAAAGAGGTGCAATGTGGAACAATCTAATATATGATTTTTCCTAGGTCACTTGGTATAAATTTCTCCAAGAAAATGTGTCCACAAAGATAGGATGAGATTGGAAGAATGAGTAGAATCCCTTATGCCTCGGTAGTCGGTTCTATCATGTATTCCATGTTATGTACTAGGTTTGATGTTGTATTTACTTTAAGCACGGTGGGTAGATATCAAGCCAATCCAGGAGAGCTGCATTGGGTGGATGTTAAAACAATCCTAAAGTTCTTGAGGCGTACTAAGGATATGTTCCTGGTGTATAGAGGAGATGAGGAACTAGTAGTGAAAGGATATACTAATTATAGTTTCCAAACAGATCACGATGATCTAAAGTTGTAGTCAGACTATATCTTTTACATTAATGGAAATTTAGTGAGCTAGTGATGCTCAAAGCAAGCTGTGGTTTACGATTCAATAGGAGAGTTCAAATATATTGCATCTTATAATGAAGCAAAGGAAACAATCTGGATATGCTGCTTTATCTCAAACATTCGTGTTGTACCTAGCATTGTAGACCCTATTCTAGTATATTGTGATAATACTGCTGTAGTGGTGCTTTTTAAGGAGCCCATGTATCACCAAAGGACAAGAAATATTCTTCGGAAGTTTCATCTCTTGAGGGATTTTACTCAAAGAGGTGGAGTCACAGTTAGCAGAGTAGCTGTAGAGGACAACGTGGTTGACCCCCTGACTAAAGATATTTCTCAGCAGAAGCATGATTCTCATGTGAGAGCTAGAAGATTGAAATTTTTTAGTAGTTGGCTTTAGTACAAGTGGAAGTGTTAAAGGTGGGTGCCTTATACCCAACTTGTATTTTACTTTTATTACCATGACATGTATGTAGTTTATTATAATATGTGTGTTTCTATTGCTATAATAGTGAAGATACTTTTGCATCCATTTCTTTAGGCCAATTTCCTTAGATTACATGTCGTATCGAAGGGTTATAAAAGATACCAAGCTATAATGATAACCCTGATATTCTACGAAGGTAATCCTAAACTAATGTCCTATGGTCCAGTTACATAATTCTAAAATAACACAAATGATGTGTGACCATCAGTTGCTGGTAGATCATAAGCATTTAGACTTTTTCTCATGAAGTCCGCACTTGATGATATATTGTATTTGAGATCATGAGGACAGACCCTAATAATCAGAACACCACAAGTTTCAAGTGTCATTGGTCATTCCTATCTACAAACATGTGTAATGTTCTCCAAACTTGAGATCATTATCAATGTATGTCATTTAATTACGTACTTTGATGCATGGCAAAAACCATGGAGATAAATTCATAAGGAGGTAGTTTGTGTTTGGTACATCATTGGTGACATGAAATTGATTGAATGATCAAGATAGGATTTGTTGCTTCCGAGTTGAGGAAGATATATCTTGGGACTATTTTATTTGGATGGTAGCACCTTTATTAAATCCATGCCTGTGGTAGAGGAAGGTAAGACCATATGGAAAAATCAAAAAATAAAATAAATCAAGATAAAGGATGATAACACTAGTGTGTATTATGATTTATTAAGATATTGATGAGGAAGAGATTATATTACACAGACCACGTTCGTTGGAAGTTAGTAATTTCGTTGACTTTAACTTGTCTCTATAGGGGCCTCGATGAGTTGCTAGACCCAACTCTTGGTCGGTGGAAATTATTCACTGCAATTGAGATAAGGTCCTAGAGGGTCACACACTATAGTTCTTTGAGAATATTCCCTATTCTCGGAATAAAAATATAAAACTTGGTGGGACCCACCAAGTGGTCCGAGTATTATCCAAGTTCTATGGATCACCAAGTAATAAATAAATTCTTTAATTATTGAAGTTTGGAAGAATTTTTTGAATTTATTTATAACATGTATTTACAAGTGATTAGTAAATACGAAGATAAAAAATTATTTGAAAGGATTTAAATATCTAGGGTTCATTTAATATTTTTTGGAGTATTGAGTCAAGTTATAGACTCCAGTTTATCATGAAATATATATTTAATATATATTGAAATTAGTGATAATATTATAAATATTATTTATGGCATAATTTAATTTGACATAAATAAATATTTATAAAACCTGTAATGTGAATATATGTTACTCGGGGGCCGGGAACACATAACAGGTATTCTAGATATTCTCTATATAAGTAAGAGAGAAGCTCTATCCATATAACTATTCATGTGTCAAATTTGGGAGCCTCTATCTCCTTTTGGATTCTAGAGAGAGATTCTCTTAAGCAAGGAAGAACTTCAAGATTATCCTTATTGGAACGAAGTCTCTTGCCTAGCGATGATCAATGTTGTGTTGAAGAGATCATTTGTGTAACACTCCAGCACCTGAATTCCTAATGATGATGCACATGAAGATTTGAAAGGCATGTGTGGATGATCTAGAGGAGTTAGATGCCAGAGTTTTCAAGAAACAGTCATCGGAATCCTGCGATGCACTTGCTCACATCAGATCTGAACAAGGTACTTATTCATTTTATTTTTCTACCTTGTCAATCCACGTGTGGTCCTCAGACCATAAAAGGACAGTTCACTGGAGTTAACGTTCTAACGTTGCTCTGGTGGTTCAAATTTTTTAATTTCTTGGCCCATTGGTTTCTGATGCCCGTCTCAGTACCTAACACAAAGAACCCTTCAATGTGGAATGAAATTAATGGTCATGCAGCCTAGAATTGGATGATTGGGGAATTACCTTAGTGGGAGGGCCCCAAAGCACGTTTTGGGATGGGGAGGAGTTTCCTCCATGTCAAAGGGGGGAGAAAACCTAACCCCTTTGACTGATCACTATTCCTCATTGAATGGAGAAACAAGTGATCACCATTAGTCCCGAGAATGGGGAGGTTCACATCGGCATCCCAATGTTGGGCTCCAGGTTACCATGGGAATGTAACTTCACATGCATTCCTGAAGCCCGCACCGTTGGGGGAGAGACTTCATGACTCTGCTTATAGTGGGTATGTAGACTCAATAGGGTGCACTGATGCAGCCGATGGTCTAATAATATGTGTCCGGTGGCTTTGGATGAGGCTTTGGCCTGATTCCAGAGGACTGGTTAATGGAGGGATCATGGAGGACTAGACGATAGTGGAGGGGTGAGGTTGGAACCGATGGAAACAATACCCAAAAACAACCCATTCCGCATTCGGGTTTCCTATGTGGGATTGGGGAGGCTCCACATACCATAGTGGTATGCAGGAAGATCAGACATCCACTTACCGCTACGGTATGTGGGAATGGGTATAGACAATTGTGTACCATAGTGTTATGCAACCCATTACACCGCTTTGGGTTCCATCTGCATACTGATTTAGTACACAATGCTAGATTCAATCCACGTAATGATATAATACACAGAGCACCATATTGAAGGGGGTCTCATGGATCATCGTTTGCGGGGAGTTCATCTGCAAGAAGCCTTTGGTTCAAGGTTCACCAGTTAGGTTTGCAGTTATATTATTATTATTCAATTCCCCCATTTTATAGTTCATGGATGGTTGTACCTGCAGAGGGAGTGGTTCACAATTTGTTCTTTTCTGATGAAACAATATGGTAGATGGAGTACAACCTCTGAGTCTCCCTCAAGATTTCGGCATTCATCCATCACTCTATCCAACTCTTTTTTCATACTTCTGCTGTAATCTTTTTATAGAGCATCAGAGAAATCGTATATATTGGACATGAATCACCATTTGACAAGGCCCATTGAAGCAATATACTAACCTGCAGAAGACTCAGTCAACCGGGGTTTGCAGAGGATTCAATTCATAATAATGGTTGATGGAACCCTGCTGGTTTGTTTCATCCACGAACTGATGAGTTCACAACATGGAACACATACGGTATTTATGCATATGAATCCCTTGGAAACACAGTTTGTAGTCTGCCTTTTCATTGTCCATCACCTCGTGGTCCAACGGTTCATGGATCGTTCTGTGTACTTGGTGGTTTACAGTCAAGCTGCTCCACATTCCATTACCGGTGATGGTACGTAGGCAACTTAAAAAACCATGAAAACTTAAATTCCTTCAAGTTTCTTCGGAATATTTCACCTCAATTTGAGTATTTTTACCTTGATAGACTATTATGAGTAATTTATTCATTCTGAAAAGAGTTTGTGGGGGTATTTTATTCCCTTCAAGGAATTTTCAAGACCCTACAAATTCCCCCATTAGAATGCGGTCTGTTCGGAATGAAAAGGGGACTAATCTGATCTAGAAGAGGTCCTAAACAAAAATGGTTCATAGTAGAATAGATGGATCTGGTTGGTGAGGCCCACACCTATATATAGGGTGCTAATTCATTTTCCTTTATCATTTATCATGGATAAAAGTGAAATAGATTTCTCTTGCTTCCTCTGCTCCCACGTATCGTGCTCCTAGAGAAAGACTTGTTCACAAACAGCTTTGTACATTCAGTGAACCTATCTCCTCACCATTTTTCAATCTATGTACCATGTTTTGGATTTCATGAATAGATTTGTGGAATTTGAAGACATAAAATCCATATTCCATGTAAGAGGATTTTATGTGACTGGTTTTTCTGCGTACTACACTTACATCAGCGAACTAGACTTTTTAGAATAATAACAATCCGAACATAAACTTTAATCCACCATTCTGAAATAAGAACATAATCAAGGACTAGGTTCATGATATCCTATTTATGTGAACCTTTCTATTCACATACCAATGATTTTCATGCTAACGCCTCACGGGTAGATCACATATCTTGGCAGTACGCAGTGGAATGAATTCACATACTATAGTTATAGGTGGGGTTACTTATGCGTATCATTTATTATGAGGGATGTGGATACCACATACTATTTTAGAAATAAATACATGGAGATTTAAGTGTAAATGTGTTAAACATTTTAGCCATTATTCCATAGCCTCTATCCAACAATTTTTTATTGGACTGACTTTTCATCAGCTTCTGGATTTTCTGGGCAGGCTACAATGGATGATTCATAGGTTGTTGTAAAATCGAGAAAGACAAGGTCTACCATAGCGGTGAATAATGATGATTATCTTAGATCCCAAACCATTACCTATGAAATCTTCTTGACATACATCTTGACAGCAGATCTCTTAGCTTACCCATTATACATACAGTGGCCACTTTACGACATTGGTCTTCCTGCCGACGTGCCTCTACCATTTCCTAAACCTGAAATTCCATTCATCCTCTTAGAGGCACCACAAGTTCATGACCATGCCAATATTTCCCCATTAGGAGAATTCATCGCCACACCGATTTAGGAGAACATCTTCATACTGTGAGGATCAACATGAAATCTAAAAAACTATGAGTGTTGTGATGGTGTCCCGAGACTAGATACTCGAGAATACCCATCCATTATCAGCATCACCTGAGAAAATCCTAGAAGTGGGTGGAGCATGAAGTGGGATTTGCGGGCCAGAGAAAGTTTCTCCGATGAGTTGTCTTAGGCATTCTGGGTACATCAGACCTGTCTAGAGTCCCCAGACTAGCTAGAGGTAGTGGACTTGTACCAAGGAGCTTGGGATTCTCAATTTATATTCTTTTCTCTAGGAAAAATCCTTCCAGAATTATTGAGCCACTGGTGTTCAAGAACCAACACCTTCCACCTACTTTATGGGGAGGTAGGAATCAATTTATGAGATATCTACCAGCTTGAGGGACACCCCATCATTGAAGAAATGTACGACAAGTTTCTCCTGGCAGCCACAACATGGGACGACACCGATCATGTGTCTCCTTTGACAAGGATCTTACTGGTTATGGAAACAAAATCACTAGATCATAACCTTGAGGCTTGTTACCTCATCCAATTGGAAGTGTGGATAAGGTTATTCCTTCAGACGAACAGAACCATGTCGAGGGATCTCCACAGTCGAACTCATACCACTCGCTATTCCTGTATAACCCCAGGGTCATATTATGCTACCCTTGAAGTAGGGAGATATACCACATGGGGATATGAGATTAGATGATAAATTTCACATGATCTTAGTTTGGAAGGTTTCCTTGGAATTTTTTAAGTGGATGTATCTTCCCATCCTATAACGTATATACGGGGCTTAGGGATTGCACTTTGATGATAGTGTCCATGCTGTCAGAGGGTCGACCCATTAATTTTTCACTTCCCACCCTTGCCCAAATTTATGAATTTTTGGGGAATATATAGGACGGAAGACATCCACATCGTCTCAGCAGACCATTCCAATTCTTGTACCGATGGATGGTGGAACACTTCCCCTGTTAATAATACCAATATACTGCAAGGGTTCCACTTTTTTACTTCCATAAAACTCTTCTTGACACTTCTATTGTTTTTCCTAGGACTCTGAGTGTTACCGATGTGGTTGGGCTGTTGAACAATGCCTCATATCTCTCTTTCGAACTGCATCCTACCCCTAATGGATCATTGATAGGTGAAAGGGGAAGTTACATGGAGGAATTATCATACCTCTTCAACCATTTAGATGGGATTCTCACTGCTCATGTATACTGAGTAGTTATTTGTGATCCATACCTCTCCTACTAGTTTTCATGGAAATTTGGATGCCTTCAACAAACTGTGTTGGTCCCGGTTGTTCAATTAAGGGGATAATCTCATCCTGTGGTTTTTTTCCAATTGTGGCTTATAATGATGAATGTGGATTCTGCTTGGGAGATTATCATTCCTAACAAAATGGGGGCCACCTTTCTATCACTAGACAATTCCCAACTTTGGGAAAATTGTTACCCCAGTGGGATGCTAAAAGAACCAGATTGGTGGGTGTAGAAATCCTTGACCATTCCCTACCCCTTCCTTGCCCCAACAACAACACTACACATTCCTTCAATCGAGAAAAGTGTAACATCTACGCCTCCAACATTCATACCTATAGAAACCAATATGGATACAAATCCAACTCCTACTATTGTGGTAAGAAGGTGTTCGGTCCATCATCAAAATAATCAGAGAGGGGTTTCATCATTACAAATCATTTTGGTGGTAAGTGATTCAGTATACTCTCCTCCTACTGATATTTTCCACGATCTTAATGAGACTGGAACCAGCCGAGTATCCCTGATCATCCCAAAAGTTGTGGTTATTCTTCCTCATACGGTCCTAGTGGCTGGGCCATCTAAGGGAAAAGTGAGGCTCCAATATTGGGTTACATACCATAGGTTCTTCCCCACTCCTATGGAGATTATTCTAGCTAACATACATGTGGAAGTAAGAAAGGATCAAAGTACTAGTGCTGCAGAAAGGCACCGAGTAATGCGAAAAGGGGCATGGCACCCATTATGTTCTCTTATTATGGAGACACCCCTGGAAAATTTTTCTGATGATGGGGAAAAGTTTTAGCATCTATTTACTAAGATGTATTCCAAAGGCTTTGATTATCATTAATTACACCTCATTATTTACCAAATAATTATTGCCCGAGATGACGTTGCCTCCTGCAAGGACAAGCTGGCCAAGTTAAATTCTTCCCATCACTAGGTGGCAACCATTCGAGATATTTAAAAATAATTTGATCATTTGACAGATGAAGAGGTAAAGGATCGTGATTTGGTGGTGACCCAAGAGGAAGATATGTGGGATTTCGAAGCCCACGCATCAAGGTTGAGGGAACAACTGGCCTCCTCACATGTGATCTATGAAGCCATCCAAAATAAAGGGTAGGACCTTAAAGTTGTTCTGGAGTGGGTGAGTCTAATGGTCAAGGCAGACACAGAGGAGAAATATTCCATGAAATAGGCTATTGATGTCCCATTACAATCACTCGCTATCCTATTGGAAAGGGAAAACCAATACTTGTTGTAGTTATGTCCCAAATCATGATATGTAATCTTCCCTGTATTTTGATACTTTGGAGAGTCTTAGAATTGGGGATGTTCTTCTATTTTTTTCTAAACTCAATGGAACTGATTTGGATTTCAAATTTCTCTCTCTTTACCTTTTATTATCATGTAAATTTTGTTTAAATCATGTATTAATTTGAAACCATGACTTGAAATCAGTAAACTAAGATAATCGAATCAGAATCTAATTTTTTCCTGAGTCAGAGGACTCAGTGAGCATAGTTTGACTATTAATGGGGTTTCGTGGAAAACTGCAAGAAATTTTGTGCATCTTTATTTTATATTACCCTAATTTTTTCCTAATCCTACTTTGTATGGGCTTGGAGGGTGTAACTTTTCTTCTTCTTAGGCCTCCCTTTTCGGGTTTTCTCCCAAACAAGCTTTATGCCTTCTCTGATGGATCGATGTTTTACCTAGAGGTTCCCTTTGTGAATTTATCCTCTATAAAGTTTGGAGTATTTTTTGCAAGTAGTTAAAAGTCCTATAAATCAAACATATTATTGATGTTTTAGGTCAAACAACATTGACCAAACTAAATGGGTCAAGGGCCCCAATTCGGGGCCATCAGCTGGTAATATTATAATATCCTTCAAACATGGATTAGGGATTTTTCTTGACCCTTTATTTTTGGATTATAGACATGAAGGAGTCTCTTGAGCTAGTTTAGGCATACAAAGGTAATAAAGGAATATCCCAGAAATGAATTTTCCTTTTATTGAGAGCCATTTTTGTGGGCGACATATTCAAAACCATGAGGGAGTGATGTTTATAGTCAATCAAATGTTTCATCAGGACACTGGACTTCCAATTTCGGATGGCCTGGTAGGATTTGAAACATTTTAAATTTATTTCAATGTTGGGAGCCACAACGGGTGGACGGCCTGAGTAGTTTGGTCTGAAAACATTAGGAATATTCATATCATATTTGAGTCAACAACTATTTTCACACATTTTTTACTTGCATGAGGGAGAGCTAGTGAATGGTCAATTCAGTTAGGAGTCTTTTTTATGTCAGGGGCACATGGATCAAAGGAGGTACATAAGTCTTCATCAAAGAGTTTTGCAAACCCCAGGGGGTGTGACAGGATAGAAATGTCATTTGAGCATATGAAAGCTGGAAAAGACTCCCCAAGGGAATAATTTTCCATTGATTGAAGATCATTTTTGTGCTGACATATGTAGAGCCCCCATAGAATGATGTGTATAGTCAATCAAGGGTGTCCGTAGAACAATATCCTTACATATACAATGTCCATTGAGGATTATAGATATTGGGACCTTTCTGAATACAGTGTGTGACCTTTGACGAGGGGTGCACCTGAACGTCTAAAAGGGGAATTTTAACTGAGCTTCTCCAGGGAAACCTGAAAACAAGTGGGATCACTCTACTTTTTTATATAGATCAACTTAATTCATATGTATGGGATGTCTTTAGAAACCAAAAAAGAGACCAGAGACGAATTAGGCCCATTTGTTCTGATATATCTGGGATGTTTGTAAGGAGGAAAATGTAAACCATGACTTTGAGGGACCTTGTATCTTGAGTGATGGGACGCAGCTTGGTATCCATTGGGCATACTGAGATAGGAGAGGACTCTCCTGGAGACTAATTTTCCTTTGACTGACATCCATTTTTGTGGGCAATATATGTAGAGCCACTGGGGTATGATGTGCATAGTCATGTAAAGGTGTTCACCAGACACCGGCCTTCCATCCCAGATGGCCTTGGAAGGATATGAATATTCAATATCACTTAGATTATGGAGTTTTAAATATAACAGTAGTGTATCCGGATGTATTGGGGACATTTGGGTTGTGATTTAATCATGGTATCGAGTGTCCCTTATGTAGATCTGACTTGTACGTAGTGTGAGTCCTTCACTGCATATTTTGTATACATGGTTATTTAATATCACATGGCCATGTCACAGAGTTCCTCTTGGGGGAGGGAATCATAACATGCCTTTTAGGGTTGTTTCTCTAGGACCAAATTCTTGGAATATTTTTTCATAATGCCACGGTGGATCTCTTTCTGAAATCCCTAAAATCAAGAGAGCTCTGATCAGTGTGAGAAACAAGGGCTTTTGAGGATTCTGTGTTATTGATTAGGAATAGACAAATCAAAATTAGAGGCCACTTTTGGCCTTAAAAAAATTTCATGTAGTTTAACATCACACAACAAGGATGATTTTGGCCTTGCAGTTTAACGTCGTATGGTGAGGACGTGATACTATGCAGTTTAGAGTAATGTAGTGAGGACGATCATATAGTCATAAAGATATTTAATGTATTCAGGTTAATCACAATTTGGATGTTTTGGTGTTCCATAGACGTGTGTGATGATAGAATGTGTAAACTATGGTCTTGGGGGAAACTTGAATTAGGAGGGATGAGATGATGCTTGGAAGTCATTGGGCATAATAATATAGGAGGTGACTCTCATAGGGATGAATTTTCCTTTGATTGATAGTCATTTTTGTGGGAAACATATAAAAAGCCACTGGGGCATGATATGGATAGTCAAGAAATGGTGTATACGGGACACTGGCCTTCCATCTCCGATGGACTTGTATAATTATGGGGATCCAAGTTTTCCTGTGGTATTGAGAGTGATAAATGGGAAATATGTTCTTGGGAATGTGAGAATACCCAGACCATGATTAATTTTGAACTACACGGAGCTTCCACATAGGTATGACTCATATGTATAGGGGGAAGCAGGATCTTTTGGCTTCTCATGACTGAGAGGCAGGTGCGGAATATCATAATACCAAGGACTGGGCAACACATAACTCTTGAAGAATGTCATAGTTTATTGTCATGCGATGGGACCTTTCTTAGACTCCTAGTATAAGTCTAATGTACATATGGGGAAAAATGGGAATTTTTCTCCAGTGGCTGGGCCGAGATTCCAAATCCGATCGTCACTATGTGTCCTTCAAGGGATGAAATCAAGCAGTACATAGTTTTTGATTCTCCATGCAAATGTTTGATTGATGTGTAGGGAAATTTGAGGGCATTTTTTTATGATGGATGGGCCTGGATTCCAAATCCGAGAATCACTACGTATCATATGATAGAACCAATCAATCTATATGTAGTTCTCGGTGCTCCATGTACTGATCTGGCTCAATCCATATGTTGGTGCATTTCCGTTTCATTTGCTTGTAGTGCTAAGTCCACCAAAATTCTCCATAACTTATTTGTGTAGGATAATTATTACCACTAAACCTAAGCTCACATGAGTCATACTTATTGTGAGAAACAAGGAGTGGATATATAGTTTCCTTTTTAGGTGCTGTGAGGTAGAGGATATGATGGGGGCATTTTATTTTTCTTTCCGGGTGGGGCTGGGGGAAGATCGAGGATCAAGGAATCACAACGTATCCCACCAGGGCATGAATCATGATATACGTAGTTCTATACATACACTATACCTATTTGGATCGGTCCATGGGTAGGGAAATTTTCATTCTATATATCACAGTAGGAAGGTCTATCATGTTACCCCATAGTAGGATTTTGAAAGATTATCTCCACCACTAATCCAAAATTCATGGGAGTTATACTCGATGTGAGAAACAAGGAGTGATAAGGGTTTCCATTACAAATATGGGTAGATAGGGGGCTTGATGGAGGAATTTTTTTGATGGTGGGGCTGGTCCAGGATCGAAGATCAGGGCGTCACTATGTATCATGTGATGGAAGGAGTCAAGTCGTGTGTAGTTTTGTAAGAGATCATACAGTTTATTTTCATGCAATTAGGATGTCTTGTGTAACGTGGTTTAACATCCTACGGTAAGGACATGAGTCATAGTTCATTTTCATGTTTCTGGTATGATTTCTTCATAGTTTACTGTCATGTGGAAAGGAAGATGACTCATAGTTTAAAGTCTTAGAGTTTGGACCATGGCATTAAGGGTAATATAACTCGTAGTTTAGGGACATAGAGCTCATACCTTGGCATTGGGGGTACTATAACTTTTAGTTTAGGGTAAAAGATCTTAGAAAATGGAATTGGGGGTTTCATAACTCATAGTTTATGGTTATAGAGCTTGGACCAAGGAATTGGGGTTTTTATAACTCAAAGATTAGTGTCGTAGAGCTAGGAAAATGTCATTGGGGGTTTTATAATTTATAGTTAAGGTCATAGATCTTGGACCATGGCATTGGAGTATTACTATAAAAAATACTTCATCAAGAACTTTTCCTTTGTGGGCACCGTGATGAGATTCTCGTCCATTGATATCCAGTCATATTCTCTTTTGGAATAGACCCAATGTATGACATATGGTCCTTCCCACTCTGGTTCATGATTTGGGGGCTTGTTCCCGATTATCATCATGTTTCTGAGGACCAACACCATTTATCCATCAGGGAATGATCGAAGGTGAACTTTTTGTTGAAGGCTTGTGTAATCCAATTTTGGTAGACTTCCAAATGGTGTAGAGTATGCAGCCTTTTCTCATCTTGCTGCTCCAATTCATCAAATCGTATCTAGGATTTCTCATTAATGGAAAGTTGATCGCAAATGTCCACATAGAGTGATGAAACTTAGATTTCTATAGGTAACAAAACTTATTCCCTATATACTAGTGAGTATGGGATTGCCTGGGTGGATGTGCGGTTTGTGGTCCGGTAAGCCCACAATGCATAAAATAGATTTTCTGGCCATGATTTTATGTCCTTATCAACCATATTTTGGAGTATATTGTACAAAGTCTTGTCGAAAGCATCTATCTGACCGTTGGCCACCTCGTGGTAACTGGAAGAATGGTTCTCTTTAATTCGATACTCCTGGTACAGCTTGTCCAACTTAGTAGAGAAGAAGGTGGTGTTGTTGTCCACCAAGATAGTATGAGGGACACCAAATCTGGTAATGAAGTTGGTCTTCACAAAGATGGAGATATTTTTCGCCCCAAATTCATTAAGGGGTATGACTTCAGCCCATTTGTAAAATAATTTGGTCTCTCTGAGTATGAACTTGAATTATCTGGCTGTAGTGGGAGGATATGGTCCCACAACATCCTTCCCCCATGCAACAAATGACCAAGAGTACTTAGATGTATGAAGTAACTCTAGGGGATTGTGTATGAAATTAGTGAGAAATTGGTAGGAATGGAACTTCTTGGTGAATAAGGCACAATCATGCATCATAGTGGGCCAGAAATACTAAAGCCTACGAATTTGGTGGGAGATCTTGGTTGCTGATTGGTGTGATTCACAAGCTTTTCCATGCACTTCCTTCATGATAGAGGATGTTTCTTCTCCATCAATGCACCTGATAAGGACTCAATCAAGACCTCATTTGTAGAGGACCTTTTCTTGGTTTACCCCATTGTACATGGAAAAATTGACTACCCATCTTTGGACATGCTCCATTCCAACCCTATCTGGCGGGAGTTCCCCATCCCAAAGGTAATTTTCATTGGGCGTCATCCAATCGGTGGTATGACCATAAGGTTCATTGATGAGGACAAATTCATAACATTCCTCCATATTTATCCAGATAAATGGATAGACCATCCGGCGGTGAGCAATGCTAATGACTATTTCTTCCCTGTTGGGATCGGCCAAGGCTGTGGATGCATTTTCTGAAGCATCAACTTGAGCATTTTGGGATCTAGGGACATAGGACAACATTGGTTCTGATGGGAATTCTACTACCAGTACTCGAACATAGTTCATCAAGGGAACTGATACTTTTTTCTTGATAGCATAATCACCATTGACCTATTTGATGACTAGCTCTTAATCACCCTTTTTTAGGTTTTTGGATTGCACATGATGTGCATGTTCTAGGCCTGCAATGAGGGCCTAATATTCCACTTCATTGTTTGTGCACCCTTCAGAAAGTAGGAAAGTGTAAGGAAAGATATCCTTTTTGGGGGATACAGGTATAACTCC
This sequence comes from Viscum album, assembly GCA_963277665.1. Classification (NCBI taxonomy): domain Eukaryota; kingdom Viridiplantae; phylum Streptophyta; class Magnoliopsida; order Santalales; family Viscaceae; genus Viscum; species Viscum album. The sequence goes on along the minus strand of OY728145.1, from coordinate 877,945,646 downwards.
CAGACCCACTTTTTTAAGCTTGGGATCCTCCATCATTTTCCCTATTGGGATTTGAGCAGCACAATCGATGTACATTTCCTATATCCAGGGGGCCTCCTAAACAAAAAACACTTCTTCAACTAGAATTTTAGCATCCAGCGATGGTGTTTCTTCTAAGGGGTGTTCAACTAAGAATTTTGATGAAGCATGGAATTTAATTGACTTCTAGGGTACATACCGTATGTCAAACTTTTTTAGGATGATAGTCCATCGTGATAGGTGCCCATTTAGCATGGGATGATTGAGGATATATTTGAGCGGGTTGCAGTAGGAGACCAGTTGGACCTGATGGTACTGAAGGTAATGCCTGAGATTCTGAATTGTGATGATTAGGGCTAGGAAGCTCTTTTAAATTTTCAAATACTGAGTTTCAACATCGATCATTGTCCAACTAAGGTAGTAGAGGTTGTTATCCCTGCTGGCATCATTCTTCTACGTGAGGAAGGAGCCAAATGACCATTCTAGGGCAGTTACATATAAAACTACTAGTCTCCCCTCAACCGGCAGCATGAGAACTGGAAATCTTAGGAGTTATGTTTTTTTACCATCTAATGCTTCATGAAAATCATTATCCCACTCATACGTGACTCTTTTATTCATGAGCTAGGTGAAAGGTAAACATTTACCTACCTGGTTGGCTATGAAGTGTCGAATGTAAGAGAGGTGCCCCCAGAGACCTCTCAAATTAGAGAGATTATGAGGTGGGGACATGGAAAGGATGAATTTTGTTTTCTCGGGGTTGAATTTGATTCCGAGATGGCGTATGACGAAGCCGATGAATTTTCCTAAGGTAACACCAAAAGCACACTTTAGGAGATTCATATTTCAAACTGTGTTGTCACAATTTTTTGAAGATAGTTTCAAGATCATCCAGGTGGATTGATAATTTTCTTGATTTAACCACTAGATGTTTGACATAAAACTTGACAAATTTTCCAAATAAGGGATTTAAAATTCAATTCATGGGGTGCTGATATGTGGAATCGATATTCATTAGACCAAAGAGAATCCCTTTAAAACAGAACATGCCCTGAGGGGACCTAAATGTGGTATCTTCTTCCTCTCCTCGGGCCATCCGGATATGATTGTATCAATAATATTCATCCATGAAAGAGAGGGCTTTGTATTTGGTTGTTTCATCAATCAACAATTTTGTGATTGGGACTGAGAAGTCATCTTTTGTGCAATGCTAATTAAGGTCCCTGAAGCCAGTACAGATTCTAATATTTACATTCTTATTTTTGAAAAGAACTATGTTTTCAAACCAAATCTGATATTGGACATCCTGTATGAAGTTGTATTTGATCAGATTTTCAACTTTATCAACTATTTTGGCAGCATGTGTTGGGTGGGTCATTCTACCTACTTGTTTATAGCTCCAGTGATCTTCTGGTAAGCCCAGATGATGGGTGGTGACCTCAGGATCGAGGTTTGGAATCTCTGTGTAATTATAGGACAAAATATCTCAATTATTCTTTAGGAAGAAGGTATATGCCTCTTGTTCCTTGATAAGCATGGCCTCACAGATCAGAGTGGGCCACATTTCATTTTTTGTGCCCAAATTTATCTCTATAAGTTCATCGATGGTGGTGGAGACACCTTCTTCGAGTGAAGGAGGGGAATATTTGAGGTCTTCTTCCTCTTCTTCTTCTTTTAATCATCTTCATCATCTTCCTCTTCTGATGGAGAAAGGTTTTTTGAGACAAACTCTCCAATTTTGTGAGAGAAATCGTCTTTTTCCATAGTGTGTGAGGCAAGGGCAGTTTGATGTCATGAGGACGGGTCAGAAGAATCTTTGATAGGGATTTTCCTAACATCGTTGGATTCATCCTGCTCATTCATGTCATTGAGATTAGTGGTCGTAATAGAGACAATGAAGACAACTGATTCTGCATCAGGTCCTGTTCTTACGCATTCAACCTAGTTAATTGGTAGTAAATACTCTTCGAAAAGAAAATGGTGGGGGTCGGTAGGATCCATCTCCAATCTATTTGAAGAATTGATCCAATCAATGTCTTCAGACGAAATATGTTTTTCTTCTAATTCAATGGACCCTGCATCAATATAATGTGATTCACATGATTAGAATGGAGATTCGTCGGCAAGAAATGTCCCAGTTTTCCCATTGGTGAAATATTTGATGCACTAGTGGTATGATGACAGAATTATAGTGTGCTGATGCAGCCAAGGCTTCCCTAAAAAAACGTTGAAGGCCATACTTTGTTACACTACCAGGAACTCAGAATCTGACATGAGATCTCGGAGCCAAGTTTTAGGCTTGATTTGTCCCAACGGTTTCTGCTCACTTTTGTCATATCCTAGAAGAGTTTTAGTGTATGGTGTCAAGCTGTCTTCATCATATCCTAGACGTGGAAGTGTTCGCAGCAGGAGGAGATTGACTCTAGATCCATTATCAATGAAAATACTATGGAAATAAACTCCATTAATATTTCCAATCACATATAAGGGTTTGATGTTCCCTTTCATGGTGGCGTCTTCATCTCAGTTTGTGAATGAGATGATGGCATGACATTATTTGGGACTGGTCTCTGTCCGATAGACTTTGGCTACTGCAACTTCAGCCTCGAACTCATGGGGTCTTAGAAAGGCCTCAATGAGTGCCTCCCTCAGATCTGTGGACAAACATAACACATCTAGGTTTGAAAGCTTTTTTGGTACTAAATCCAACTGTTTTATAATATCATACTTATTCTTTGAGGTCGACACTTCCAGGATTAGGGTTTCTCTTTCACATACACTTTAGGGGTTTGATATTTGAACATAAATGGTTCGTCCTCTATGATAGGGGCAAGTGGCACTAAATTCCTATCCAAATTTGGTGGGGTGGTGCCTTTTTTATCGTTTGGCTGGTCAGTGCCCATTGAACCATTTTGCGGGGTGATTCCTGTTATACTAATACTATTGGCATGAAGTCTGAAAGTTTCCACACTGAATTTGGCTTTGGTGTTACCTTATCCTCAGGATATTTTTTATACCATTCTTGCCTTTAGAGGGTTGTGGGGATAACAAGGATGGTTGTGTTGTATCAGGAGCTTTTGGGGGGGTATACTTGGCTGTTTAAACTATGCCTGGAGGAGGCCATGGATTCAGTTGATGATCTTTCGGGTCATCCAACTGTCAAAATTTTTCTCCTTATTACTAAAGAATTTCTTTCATTCTCTACCTCTCTTGAGTCTGAGGTGGAGACACATGCCACATGTGTGGGTGGCAGGACCAACTTGACTTGCCCGGAATCCACCATAATTTTTAGAAGATCCTTGAAAATGTAGAATTATTAGATTTTGTGTCCCAGTATCTAGTGATATGGACAAATAATTTGGATGGTTTTCAATACCCACTTCATTGGCTCACTTTGGCTCTAGTATCCGGAGAATATTGTAATTTATGGCAGCTATGAATTAGCCACAGACCTGGTTCTCTCATAATGAGTAGAACTTATTTCTTCATTCTTCGAAATGATTTCTTTTGGAACCTCATCGCTTGTATTGTCGAGGTGGGGGTGTTTGTGGGCATCCAAGGGGTCCCGAACGGTTTGGTGGGGGCATCAAAACTGGAGCTGGTGTCGGGGTGGTTTATGTGTGATAGAAGATGCTTAATCTTTTCCCATTCTTTTCCCAGGGGCTAATGGGGCCATTCAGGACTTAAGGTTGGTCTGTTGCAAGGAGTCTTATACCCTTTGGGAGATGGAAAGGAAGTCTATAAACCCACATGTGTATTTCACCAGTATTAGTGGCATTCACAATTCATACTAATGGTTATCGATTCACATGTCGATCATATCATCATGGGGGAGTGGCTGGTTCAAGGGATAAGTCATGCCTTTCCATCTGGAAATGATGTATGAGACTCTCTCGTTCTCCCATTGCTTATAGTTCATGAGGTCATTAAACATTGTGTTTGGTAGCATTGAACTGAACTGAAAGAGAAATTTTTTCGGAAGGTCCTCCCAGCCTATAATTTAATTGGATGGTAGGTTAGTATACCATACGAAGGCTAATACATATAGGGTTCGTATGAATAATCTGAGTTTTACCACTTCTTATTGCTCTGGAGTGCCCATCATGGGGTCACAGTAAGAGGCATAGTGAATAAAATTCTTTTTTGGGTCCTTCGAGCCATTGAATCTTAAGAATATGGGGTTCTCAATGTTAGGTGGTGGTGGAACATTTCTCACCCACTCAGGGTAGGGTTTGTGCTCTGGTTTTATCGGAGTGCACCACCCCTCCATGTCTTCTAGTCAACCTGTTAGCTACTCGACGGTGTTTAAGATCCCTTGATGCATGTCTTGTTGAAATTGAGCTTGAGATGGTATGTTAGTGTCCAAGACTGGGTGTGCTAGTGCTACTAGAATTTGGGGTTGATACCAAGCTAGAGGGATCATTTGTGGGTTTACCTGAATATATAACGTCAGTCTTTCCTAAAAGGGGATGTCATGATGTCCTTCTGGTCCTGGGTTGAATGGTCCTTTGAGCTTGAATTCATTCAACCGGATGAGTGCATGTGGTATGGGAACCTCTTCTAGAATCAACTGTTGACGTTCCATAGGGGGAACACATCCGGCAAGGTAGCTCCCTCAACATAGATTGACATTAATTCTCTTGATCTCTTTCATTTCTTCCTTCTTCTTGGAGAACATTTCCTCGAGGGCGAGGGAAGGATTCTCAGGGGGAGGAGGGGGCAGGGCACATATGACATTGGATTTTATATTCTTCTCTTTGGGGTTTCTAGGTGGATGTAATGATAGGTTAGCTGAAGGGGAACACAAATTTACTATTTCTATCTGGTTCTGGGTATACACTCCATCAGCTCAGTGTGGGATGCCTCTAGGAGGGAACCTTCTTACTTCGCATCCTATCACCATGTGTCATTTCTGGTGAGATCTATGGGGTTTAGGTTTACCATGTTCATTGAGGCATACCGCATTGGGGTGGTGTGCCTGGTGCCGAATGGTAGTGAGGATTCTTTCACCCTTTATTGTACATTCTCCTTACACTCTGTAGTATTCTTTGAGTTTCTTGCCAAATATTGACCTGAATGGAGCCCTGTTATGACCTCGTAATGCGCCATTGACTCAAAGGGTGTGAACCACGAGAAGAGGTAGAATAGGTAACTCCTCTATCCATCGTTATTCCTAGATGCGGTAAGACAAATGTCTATTGTGTAGGTATTTGAGGTAAAAATCCCCCCAAGCCCTATGGGTAGGGGTTGTTCCCATTCTTTTACTAATGCGCTAAGATCTGGATTTGTTGCTATTAAAGGGGTATTTTGATTTAAAAATTCCCCCATCCTCTGGGTTGGGATTTTTTCTGTATCATAGTGGTAGCCACCGCTATTTCCACCCTTTCAATTTCACGTACTCCAGCGCAGGTGTAAGCAGAGTTTGGAATTGGGCTTTCACAGAGTCTATATTATTTTGATGATATGAGAACTGCATGCTGGTTGGCCTCCCATATGTTGGAGGCATGTTGGATGTTCCTCATTTCCGGACTTATAAGATTTTTGATGGCTTGATCTCTTCATCCTTGAAGCTTTTGAGACTTACTTTGGGCCAGTTTTTGTCAAGTATCCCATCTTTCATGAGAAGGGGTTTCACTTGATTGTTTCCTTTGGGTGATGACATTGTAGGATGTCATTTTTTGTGGGGCCTAATGGTCGTGACATGAGGTGATGTGTAGAGCTCCATGTTCTCCCCGTCCCCAAATGTGAACTTGAGCCGGGGCATTTCTAAAGAGGTGAAGCAACATATGAAGTTCATGGAGGTAGGTGAGTTCAATGTTGTTATTTCATGTTTATGATTAGTGCATCTATTTCTGATGCTTTCGTCAGGGCACGCATATCCATCTGTGAGGACATGCAGCTATTTCCCCGCATTCCCACTTTCCAAAGGCGGGGGCCATCCTCTCCATATTCAGGGATGTCTGCTCCTTGATCGAAACGGGATGATGGGATGTCAGATCTCCCTTCCTTGGATTCCTCCTCAAAACTTGTCACCTAGTCTGGGTCTCCCTCCTAGATTTAATACATTGTTCGTGAAACTCTTCCCAGCGCCATATCTTCATAGACACCAGTTAATTACACTGCTTCTGTCAGGACATTCCATGGGGTCCAGTCAAGGTAGCAACCTTCGGTTAGGGGAGTAGTCACATTGGGGAATCACTAGTGTGTCTGGACACTGGGGGATTGGCGTGTATATCTTTTGTCCCTTATTATAGGGATTATCAAGGGTGCGGAAGCCCGAGTAATCCCACATTGAGCACAGGGAGTCATATGCCATGGGAATGTATCTGAGATTTTCCTCATCTTCCCATGTTTAACACAGGCTATGCCGCAAGATTAACATTTAGTGGAGACAGATTAGACTGATTAGAACACTGATTAGAGGTGATCAGATTGAGAAACCCCTTGGAGGGAACACTGATATTGGGGCCAATGCATGGGAGGATTTCTGAATGCTGTGGAGAGGAATGAGGTGGCAGGATTTCACTAGTATGTGGCGGACCGGGTAAGAATAAGGATGAATGATGGTTTTGGGATTGAGCCTCGAAGAGACTTCTTACGTATCGTTGTGGCAGGGAATCAAAGTTTGCGTAGTTCATCTGGCGACGACTTAGCATTAAATGAGGTTGAAAATGGCTTGCTACTGAATGAGGTTGAAACAGCTTATTACTGAATAAGGATGTCAACAGCTTACCAATGAATAGGGTCACAATGGCTTACCACTGAATAGGGCTACAATGGATTACCGTTGGATGAGGTCGGACCGACGTGAATGATATTGGAAGGACCGGGTAGAGGTCTTGAACCTCAGAAAGGCTTCCTTCGTACCATGCCTTGACATGGATCAAAGACCATGTAGTCTAGGTGTATAGTTTAGCATCATGTGGGATGGGGGAGAACCAACGTGAAGATGGATAGGGGGTCCGATGGGTGTTGTGTTTAAACCTCGTGAGGCTTCCTACATACCATGCCTTGACATGGATCAAAGTCCACGTAGTTCAAATGGATATCGATGAACCGACGTGAAGGGACCAGGGGCCCAGGTGTGCTTGAACCTCATGGAGGCTTCCTACGTACCATGCCTTGACATGGATCAATGTCCTCGTAGTTCAGGTGTACAGTTTAACGTCATGTGGAACATGGTGTTATTCTTGAACCTCATGAGGCTTCCTACGTACCATGCCTTGACATGGATCAAAGTCCCCATAGTTCGGGTGGATGTCAGTTAACCGACGTGAAGGGACCAGGGGTCTAGGTGGATGGTGGGATTTATCCTCGGGGAGGCTTCCTACGTACCATGCCTTGACATGGATCAAAGTCCTTGTAGTTCAAGAAGGGGGCATGTCGGTGAACTGACATGAAGGGACCAGGGGTCCTGGTGGGCTTGAACCTCGTGGAGGCTTCCTACGTACCATGCCTTGACATGGATAAAAGTCCCCATAGTTCATATGTACTATTTAATGTCATACAGGATGAGGTGTTGGGCTTGATCCTCGTGAGGCTTCCTACGTACTATGCCTTGACATGGATCAAATTCCCCGTAGTTCGGGTGGATGTCAGTGAACCGATGTGAAGGGACCAGGGGTTGAGGTGGGTGTTGGGCTTGAACCTCGTGAGGCTTCCTATGTACCATGCCATGACATGGATCAATTTCCCCATAGTTCAGATGTACAGTTTAACGTCATGCGGGACGATATTTTGGGCTTGAACCTCATGAGTCTTCCTACGTACCATGCCTTTACATGGATCAAATTCCCCGTAGTTCCGGTTGTACAGTTTAACGTCACGTGGGATGAGGGTGATGTCATGGTCAATGATTAATCTAAGCCCACGTGAGTCATGCTCGGTGTGAGAAATAAGAGGCAACAAAGGCCTGACGACCACATCACGAAAGGTGCATCCCGTGGGAAGTGAAGAGAAGTGGGGATTATACTCTAAGGCGGACCAAGGTGCTGGGACTTACTCCAGGATGGAGGCCCTTGGCGACAAAGCGCAGCGAGAGAGGGACTTGGGGCCGAAGAAAGGAGGAGCCCCATTCCCTATCACGCCCTCTTCCGGCCTTGGCACCGAGGAAGTAAGGAGGAGTAGGGGTGTTGCCTCCTATAAGAAAAACTAGGGGCTTACACCAATGTGGCTTCCCTTCCCCCATGTACAAATGCCACTCCCATAAAGAAGATGTCATCCCATGTAGAGACTAGGGGGGATGGATAATATCCAAGGTGGGGGGACCCAACGTGCGAGGCACGAGGTGAGGCCATAGTTTAACATCATGTGATGAGGGAGATGGGGCTTGAAAGTTTAACGTCTAGTAGCTTGGATGAGGTGGGTTTGATCTGTACCCCTAGGAATTACATAACCGGTACCCTCTGCTCCTTGTGGGAGGGAAGGCACCGGCAAGGCCGTACTGAGGGGATGTCGTGAAGCGAACCATCGAGGGGTCCACATTAGCGTGGCTATGAGACGAAACAATAGCCATTAGCATGACTATGAAAAGAAGAATTAGGCATAGAATCGCTACAGGCGGTATCATCCAGGGGACTTTGAAGTCACAGTGTGAAAACCTGGAGGGTCACACGGGAAAAGGATTTTCCAAGCAGAGGGGTACATAGGTAGGGGCCTTGTGGAGCTCTGTTTCTCTGCGTGGTGGAGGGAACTTGCGAAGGGGTATGCTTTGTGAAGTGGGGTTCCGTAGCCTTATCATGGGGCCGAGGTGATAATTGGAGGTTCTTCACAAATTGTAAGGTAATTCGCAAAGCACAGGCTTGCGGAGCAAAGGTGCCTTGCGAAGCAAGGTGTAGGGAAGCAATGTGCTTCGCGAAGTACAATGACCCGACCATAGCATGTGGATCATCTGTACATGAAGGGTGTTTCATGAAGCATAAATGCTCCGTGACAACCTGAGTCCCCTTGGGGATCCCCTTCCGTCAAGAGAACCATTAGGATTTGTGAAAGGCATCCCTCTCGGAAGTGGGGATCAAAACGAGACATTGGGGAGGCACTTTGCGAAGCAGAAGTACCACACACAGCTCATGGTTCACCAAGAGGAAAAGTGCTTCACGATTCGGGAGTTGAAAAGTCGAATGGTCATATTGTCCCCTCCAGAGAGCTCAGGGGAACCCAGTATTTATAGGCAAGAGGCACCACAGAGCGGAGCTCACACAGTGTGAATAGGAACTGGGTTGCTTCGTGGTGGGATCGCGAATGTCAAATGGGTTCGCGGAGCTTCCCACCTCTTGTGCTTCACGGCGGTTTCGCGAACGTCAAATCCATTTGCGGAGTGTCTCACCTCCTTTGCATCACGGCGGGTTCGCAAACAACAAATTTGTTTGCGGAGAGTCCTACCTCCTTTGCTTCGCGGCGGGTTCGCGAACGTCAAATTCGTTTGCGGAGCGTCCCACCTCCTTTGCTTCATAGTGGCAACAGTGTATGGGGGACTCTGTGAAGTGTCTTCACGAGGTAGCCCATGGGGCCATCTATGGGGATTTTCTTCATTATGAATTCTGGAGTCAACAAATTCCCCCCCTTAGACATGGAGCCGCAGAGAGATAAATGGTCTAAGTCTGAGGGAAATCACCAAAATCCTTGGTTGTTCGCGGTGCTGACTCACAAAGAGGGCTTGTGAGGCGGATAGGGGACGAGCGGGTTGGGCGCGCCATGAAGCTCCGCGCAAACTGGATGCGCCGCGAAGTTCCGAAGGTCGTCGCCTATAAATAGGGGGTCTTCCCTATCTTTTTTCCTTTCCTTCCTCCGCGATTTTGTCTTCTTTTGCTCTTGATTCATGAAGCCCCGCATACTCCGCGAGTGGTCTCTGCGAATCATGGCTTCGTAGCGCACAATGAGTCCTCGACTCCGCATTTGCGCTCTACGATCCAACTTTAAACGCAGAGGCAGCGTCCTGCGAACAGTCTTCATGATCGGCCTTCACGAACGCACTTTTTGAATGATCTTCGCAAACTAGCCAACCAAGAATCCATGTTCTAGAACCAAATGGCCCACCAAGAAGCTTCCCAGGGGGTCCTTGAGGATGCCTCTTAGAGTGATGAAATGGCGAATAGTCTGGGGAAATGAGAGCTATTCCGTAGCCACTCAGACCATAGTTCATTGGTGGAGTAGTTGTCAGAGAGCCGAAAGAACAACCCGCTGTGCAGGAGGTTTCCTTTATACTGCTCCGGGCTGAGGGATGACGTCTTCAACCCTGAAGCGGGTAGAGATGAGCTAACTTACTGGTTCTGTAGAATGCCGTGTCATCACCGATGGTTTAGGGTGCCCGATGGTCATTCTCGAGAGGACTTCACGCCTGTCACCGATAACTGCCTATACAATAATCTGATCAATGTAGATGGGAGGTCATTGCAGACAGATACATCCCCTCCCCTGTACCAAACCATACTTAAGGCAGTGATGGGGATCCCGAAGAAGGGGTGGTCTGAGGAATGGGACCTATGCGAGGGCAGAAACTTTACAGACTATTGGGCATGGTCCTACTGGGTAGGCACCTTGTGCAAGGAGTTCTACGCAGAGATGAGAAGAGTGGGACTGTATGAGGCATCTTGGGCTTCCTTGTTCCATATCTATCATCCGAAGCAGTTAATGCCAGAGCTGCTGAGCCGATGATCACTGAGGACTAACAACTTCCATCTGCATCATGGGGAAGTCGGCATCAGCCCATGGGAAATGCATAATATCTCAGGGGTCCTGATACTGGGGGTGATTTATGACGAATTCCTACCGGCTATGGGTGTGTGGAAGGATCCGGAGCAGATGCCGCGTCTGGTGATGGCATTGATGGAGCTCGTGCATGGGGAGGACAAGGAGGCGGTGAGGGATGCCCACTTCAGGAACTGGTTCAATAAGATTCTGAACTTCCCCAAAAGCAGGAAGTTCCTAGAAAGGCCTTGAAGTTGTCTAAAGGGTGCCTGGAGTAAGGAAACCTCATACTGGCGGCTGTTGGAGAATATCCAGTGGAAGACCTGGGGTTTCAGCATCTGCACTGAACAACAACCAACAGTCAGGCTGGCAGCATTCATCACAACCTTCATCTGGGGTTGGATCCTGCTAGTGAGGGATACAAATATGGGAGTGTGGCCAAACACTTTCATCATGGCATCCACATTGGAAATAGGAGGGCAGGTTAACATGAGGATCCTGATGCTCACTAAGTTGTACAAAATGTTGTGGCACATCAGCGAGGGGAAAATTCCACAGAGGTTATGTGGGTCGTTCCCCTCCTGTACGGGTGGATGGTAGCGCACATCAGGGGGATTTATGAGTATCTGAACCCCATATCGCCACCAAGGTCGGACTTCTATCCCTCAATCATGAACGCGGAAAGTAGCTTTCTGACTAAGCTGACTGAACTGTCGATTCTGAACTGGGTGTGGAGGGTGGAGGAATTGAATTTCCACCCGTTCCTACTACTGACAGGGGCCTTCACTGACGATGAACATGGGAAAGAAGAGCATCAGGACTACCTCCTAGCCTTTCATGGTGGAGTCTTGGTGGCCAGGGTGGACCGCGAGCGTCTCTACGAGCCGTACACCCCACACCAGTTCGCCCGACAATTCTGATTCTTGCAACGGCTGACCTCGTAGGTCTATCTGTGGGTGCAATATGAGGAGCACTAGTGTGTGATAAGGCATATGTGGCTCATGTTCACACGGGAATATGGGAATATGCGGAATTCACTACCTCTACCGACCACTGTCCTTGGGATAGTAAAAGAATATGCCCAGAGCTGGGAGGCGGCCTATCTAGGGGAGATGCTGAAGAGGCCAACCATCTTGGTTGGCGAGGGTGATCTTCCTAGACCATGGGGATGAGGCCAAAAGGTAGAAAGGGTGTCCCGCACTGGTGGGTCTTCTATAGAGGCGGTGCCCATGCCAGTTGAGGAGGGAGTAGTGGTAGCGGATCCGGTGGCGGTGGCGGAGCCGGTGGTCCCAAGAGAACAGAGTCATCTATAGGGGAGGCCACCGAGGGGGTTCCTCGGTATTTATACTCAGGTCCTGGGGAAACGGTTGTGCCACTATTACATGTTGGATAATGCCATCTTCCTAGAGGCCTGGGAAATCTAGGAAGTCAACCGACAATTCCTCATCCCATCCGAGTTATGGCAGCACCTCAACCACCTCTGGATGGATTTGCCGGGAATTGGACCCATTAGGGCTGGTTTTGCAGTATCCCAAGAAGAGGCAGAGCAATACATAGCTAAGCTGGAAGACTTCATCCACTCCCGGGGTGCCCAGCACCCTATGACAGACCGGGTCAAGGTGTTGTTGGGTGGTACTGTCCCTTCGCAGCTGTCAGCTGCTGATCTGAGGGAGTGCTTACCTCTGCCGGACTAATCAGATGAGTCCTCCTAGGGAGATGATGCTGGTAGAGAAAGTTCACCTGAGGAGTGTGAAGTAGGAGACCAGTCTTCCGATCTCGAAGGCTTTACGGAGGCCCTTAAGGTAAAATCCCAAGTTCCTTCTTCAGATTCCGCCCTTAGGCTACTATGGATTCCTTATCGGCGTCTGTATTGTGCAGGAGGACCTTGTGCATAGACCTCGTTCTCACCCCTCAGCGGGTGCCAGCGCGGGGCTTTCAGGATCCACACCCGTGTCTGCATCAACTTCCACGTCTGGTGGGGCTGGGATAGTCGAGGCGGCTCCCCCAGAGTCTCCAGACCTACCAACCATATACGGTGGGCTGCGTCTCGGGGTTTTGACGACATCAGCCCAAGAGTGAGACTAGGGATTTGACCTTTGTAAGTTTTCTCTACTGAATTCATGACTATCTTCCCCTGAGCGAGCTAACTAACATTCACGTCCCCTTCTTGTCATGTACATTCCTTCAATTGGATTGGGTTGCTATGGTGAATTTGGTCAGAGCTTCTTGTAGCTCCATTCCTTGAGGCATGCCAATGGTCGTGGAGGTGGACATTAGGCCTGACCGAACTGCAACACTCCCGATCGCTGGTGGGGAAGCCAGTGGGACCACTCCTGAGATTATCAAGGTGGGATCCGATGATGAGGATCAACAAGATGATTGAGGCCCTTCCACGCCTGATCCAACGCCAGATGTGGACCCGATTGAGGAGTTCTTGGGGGTATTCCCAGTATACGAGCATGCCAATCGCGCCAATTGGGACCAGACGACCTCTGATGAGGAGGACAACAAAATATTCTATCGTCGATCGTGGAAGATGATCACGTGCTTCATCAATGACACCCCCAACCACTATGGTTTGATGAGATGGACAGACATAGCTCACAACTACGCGAACTATGTGCTGGGGGAGTGGATGCCTAGAACCCTCACATGCTCGTCCGAGATCTTATGGCAGAGATGATTCGGGAGTATGACTGTGGCGTCGGTGTGGGATGGCAGCGGAGGAAGGCGGTGAACATCAAAGGGCTGCAGAAGGTTGAAGAAGAGGTCTAGCGGTTGCAGAATTAGACAGATGAGCATTCGACCTCCCTCAATGCGCAATCTGAGCTAATATTGCGATTGAAGGCCTAGCTGGAAGAAGCTGAAGAGGGACTGAAGCAATCTTATGAGGAGATGATCACCATCCGGGCCGACATAGAGCAGGCTCGGATTGCAGCCAATGGGTTGTTCCCTCTAACCGATGAGGATAAGCAGGAGCTGAACAAGCGACAACAACTTTTGGACCCCACCAGCTAGAGGGTGGCAGAGCTTCTACGCTCTTTTGACGAGGTCAACCCATCCATGGGGGTAGTCGACCCCCGGGTATTATAATGATTACAAACCCTTAAATTTACTTTCAGTATTTTATTGTTTTATGTCGTATCATGCATGAGTTCCACTGTTTTCATTGGTTTATTGCATCCTTGCGAGGTTTTTGGAGCATCCAGCGATCCTTCCCTAAGAACACGTGGGTTTGGCCCGATGTGAGAAACAAGGGATGGACACCTTATCGCACCATCCCAATGTAGGAGTGCAATCCAAGATTCGAGCATCTGGGGTTTGAACAAATGGTCCATATTTCTTGGATAAAATGGGGGAGACCTGATTGGACAATGAAGCTCTCCTAACAGCCTAATTACAGTTTTCCTAGCGTGATCTTGTGCACGAATGGGGTAACACCAGGGGAGTTGAAATCGATATGAATAGATGGGAATGGGAAGTGTGAATCATTATACCCAAGATTCAGAACATTTTGGTGGTGTGGAATGACAATAAAGAATAACTATTGGCCGAATTCGAAACACAATATTCTTATTGCATTAGCTTGGAATGGGGACAGACAAATGAGGGTCGACTGTTGACCATATTCAAAACATAGTACCTATCACAAATTTCATCTGTTAGTCTTCTAGAACATTGGCATGGGACAGCAGGCAGGCCATAGGCCAAGCATCCATACTATTACGGGGTTCTTCCAGACATGAAAGAGGATGAGGGTCTGATTAAAGGGCACGCAAAGCGTGGAATCTAGAGTGAGGGTTTGTTCAAACAGAATCCAACACTATTGAAATTATGACACCGTGGTGGAATCACACTAGATGGATGCATCAGTTTGATCATTCATCATTCCTTCTTTCAGATAGGGCCTCTCTGGGGAGGGATCCGCTACTTCCCAATGTCATCTTGGGGCATCATGAACTTGTTCGGGGTAAAGTCGTAGTTACGTGGTTACTCAGAAGGCGTCAGGACAGGGGCAAGAAATGGGGAGAAATAGGATTTTATGATTCCTATAGCTGGAACCTAGGAAAAATACCAGGGTGTCTCTACGTATCCCATGAGTATGGGAATCAAGCCGTACATAGTTCTGGAGGCACAATTTAACAACGCGCGGGATGATGAGAAGCCTGGTTGTGCCGGTACACATCTCACCAAAACTACTAAGCCCACGTGAGTCATGCTTGATGTGGGAAACATAAATTAATGGGGGACTTTCCTGACACGGGATGGGTCATGTTAGGGTGGAGGGACACTTGGTTAATGCTGGCTAAATAATGCTAAACCATCCACGTAGCACACCTAGATGCGCGAATAGGCAAGGCCGAGTATATCAGAATTCCACTTGAACATGAGGAAGTAGAAATCTGTGAATCATGGTGCTAGAAATATGGATCACAATGATGGTGACATGACTATAGAGGATAAAAATTAACCGTGGTGGAAACGCAGCATCCACATTTCATTATCTTGAAGTGGGGACAACAAATGAGGGTCGACCGTTGACCATGTTCGAAACACAAGACCTGTCGCAGATGTCGTCCGAGGTCCATAGGGACATTATCCTGGAATTGTAGGAGAGCACTTAAGCCTAGAATCCATGCCATCTGGGGGTCCTTTTGGATGTGGAAGGGGATGATGATCCAAATAGCGAGCTCAAGAAGCCCAGACATGGAACAAGGGGAATGTCTCCATGAAGATTCCACACTTCTGGCTCTTTGTCAAAACACATCTGAATACGACAACAAGACGTATTAGATATAGTGAGTCGAGTCCATTCCCATGGGGAGATCTTAGTTTAGGGTCGTATAATTCGGACCATGGATGGTTGGAAACACGGGAGACACATGGTGAGTAATTACAAAAACCCGACGTGAATGGGAACCGGGGGTTCTGACTACCACGTGTTCCTTGGAGAGGATTTTAGGTCAAGGGACCAACAATGAGATTTGAGCTGGGTTTGAGGCAAGGTGCACATGAGTTTTTACGTACCTCATTAGGATAGGGATCTGGCTACACGTAGTTCTTGAGGTGACATGGTAAGGTACCAGTTCCAGGTATAAAAGGGGCGCGTGGGCGTGGCCCTCGCGCCAAAGAAGCGGTATTTGATTAATCTTGTTTGTCCTTTAAGGTGATTGGTTTTTTTTTGTGAAGCGACAGGCCTAGGGTAGAAGTCCCTGGTATCGCCACAAGAATCGAGCCATAGAAATCATTGAAAAATGACATGGTGTGAGCCTAATACCAAACATGGTGTCCCCTTGATTGAGGACATCACAATGTAGTGCTGTTTTTCGTCGTGTGACCAGGACGATATTGTCATAGTTTAGGGTCATGTGATAGGACCAAGCATGCATTTTAACGTCATGCAGAGAAAATGTGTGGGTAATGTGTATGGTGCAATAAAACATACCTGACATGAATGTGGACATGATCCCATATCACACCGTACACAATTCCGAGAGGGGAACCTCGGGCCAAGGGGCCCAAATAGAGGTAAGAGGGAAAGGGGCCAGAGAAACTAACTCCCTATTGAGCTGGCCCCAGAAACGAGACGTCCAGGTGGTCCTACGTATCCCATAAGGATGAGGATCGAGCCACACCTGGTCATTAATGAATATCTTAGATTACGGTCTTAGATATCAGACCGTAGGATCCCCTAAGGATGCCATATTGCAACTTTGTCCCCATGATGTGCGGAGGTGCACTGAGGGATAGCACCAAGAGTGTCGAGATTCCACCTGGACATGATGGGGTGGAACATAATGTGAATCGTGCAACCAAAATTCAAGGCCTGAAGGGGATGGCATGATGACGGAGGGCTACCGCGGACCATATTCACAGTACTACATCCTGTCGCATTAGCCTATAATGGGGAAAAATAAATGAGCATCGAACACTGACCATGTTCTAAACGCGGGATTTGTATCAATTTGTTGTCTGAAACCCTTGGGGGTGTTGGCCCATAATGGTAGGAGAGCCCCTAGGCATTGTATCCATGCAATTCTTGGGGGTCCCTCTAGGTGTTAATGAAAACGAAGGCCCAAATAAAGGGGAACACGAAGCTTGACAAGTGTATGGAACTTGCCTAAGTTGAATCTGACACTCCTGGTCCTAGACCAGAGTACTCTTAGCACATTGGAGAACCACTACAAGGGGTCGAGGGACTCAACTTGAGGGTGGCCAAGAGATGGCGGATTCCCAAGAGAAGGGGGGCATGGTGCCAAAAACCCAACATGAAAGAGGGAATATCCCTATACCACACCTATATATCCCCCTCATGGAGAGGGACAGGCCAAGGGGCCTAGGTTTAACAGCCCGAGATTTTATGAAAACTATTCTTTTTAATTTTTTTAATGTCTTGTGTTGTACGCTACACCAAAAGGAGCTTGCACAATACGCATCCTTGACTTGCCTTGCATTACACGCAATCGCGACCTTCCTCGATAGCGTGTGTAATACGCAATACCGAGTTTCACTAAACAACGATATGCTATTAAAATATTATTAAAACTAGCCGTTATGAATAATAATAACCACTTTTTGAAATTTTATAAATTTTATTTTTCAAAATGGACTTCATTTTTGGATTCGGAATACCGAAATTAGCCTAGGGTGAAATTTTGGTATTTTTTTGAAAACTTTCAATTTTTGATGAATAGTGAAACCACTAAGTGGTAGGTTAAAAACTGAATTTTTCATAAAACTTAATTTTACCGCTTCTGTGAATGGAATTTCAAAAATCTGAGAGACACCGTTGATGTCAGTAAGTAAAATGTGGTTCAATGAGATGAAAATAATTTTTGGTGAATAGTAACTTTTTACTTTTATTTACCACGGTTAAAAGTAAATAAGGTAATTAAGGGTAAGAATGATATTAATATTACCCTAACACATGTCCTAATTCTATTGGACAAGTGTATCTCGACCAAAAACAACCTTAGGTGTAAAATATTAACATTTAGGCCCACTTGGATTAGATTAGGACATTTATTATTATTTAATTCAAAGAAGAGTTAAAAGAGTTAAAATCAAAGTTTATTTACTAAAAATTTTTTAATATAGGGTTATACATAAGATAAATTCGATTGTAAATATTCATTAGAAAGCTAAAAGGAGTTCCTACATAATGATATTTTATTTATAATTTTTAGACTTTATATAAATTAATTTATTTATGACACAACGATGATACAGTAATTACCCTTTTAAGGAAATATTAACATAATTGATGTTATAAATGCTCAAATGAATGTAATTTGAGACTTTTTATGAATTACACTAATTTTATAGGTTACTACGATATCTTATTGTTGATTTAATCAACTTGGTTCGAACATATAATTCTGTTATGACTTTCACAAAAATCATATATCAAATAGTGTCAAAATTGACACAAAATAGTTTTTAAATCAAATATTATATTATTAATTGTTATTTTATTCCTAAAAATCTAAGGTTCTGCAAAATGACTCAGATAAGGATATATGTATTAATAATATACAATTTGGGGTTAGTTTGGCATGTTATAGTAAGTGTATTAACCATATAGTGAAAGAAAACAAAAAGACACGGTAAAAGTTAAATTATTTAACTTAGAGTTAAATCTAATTGATAAGGATAAAATAATACCCTAAACTTGTCTAAATCCTATTGGTTGATAGGATTTCGACCCATCCCCACTTTATCTTTGAAAAAAGACCCTTTGGAACCATTATAAACCGATTTTGACTTTAATATAAAATAATATTTTGAGATATTCCTAAGGTGCCCCTCTCTTCTCTTATAAAAGGACACCTCCTCCCCCTCCTCCTCACACCTATTTGAGCACTAAAGCTCGTCCAAACCCTGCCAAAATCTCTTCTCCACTTCCCTAGAAACATCCTAGAGGTTCGGGTCTTCCACAAAGACCAATTTTAGTGCCCTAAGAGGAGGTCTCAAAGAGGCGCTTCAAAGAAGAGGTAATTTCCGTTACCAATTCTTTCACCTTTATTTCTTCTTCCACTTCTTCTTCTTAGGTTGTTTCATTATGAAGTAATAACAACAGTATCACTCATATACTGATATGTTATTATAAGTATGAAACAATCCTAATTCACCATCTATCCATCCCACGGAAAACGAAATCACCGCGCGTGCGTACGTACGGAATACCGTCTCCACGCCGTGGTGTAATCTGTTTTTCCACCAACACCTTACATGGATGGGTATTATGGTGTAAAGAATAACTATACATAGTTATTAAAAAATCATATTGATTCTGATATATTGTATAATCCACTCCAATTCAATTCAATAATTATGGAAATGATATCATCGCTCGTGCGTACGTACGGACTACCGTCTCCACGACGCGATGAGATTCATTCTCCATGTTAACCATTTAAGAATGATTATAAAGTATATATAAGAAATAATAATGAAATATATGAAATTATAAATCTACTGGATTTATGTATATATATA
The DNA here is from genome assembly GCA_963277665.1 of Viscum album. Taxonomy (NCBI): domain Eukaryota; kingdom Viridiplantae; phylum Streptophyta; class Magnoliopsida; order Santalales; family Viscaceae; genus Viscum; species Viscum album. The sequence continues at coordinate 877,926,443 of OY728145.1, read as the reverse complement.
TATATGTATTTCATCTACTTACTTCCATTCAAGACAATAAGGAAAGGAAAACAGCGTTCATGCGTACGTACGGACTACCGTCTCCATGAACGGTGTTTTTCATTTCATTTATCTTTCTATTATATATATATATATACTGAATATATATGATATATAAATCATATTTTATATTCTGTAAGTAAGTAAATCATGATATAAGTAATAATAATGTCAAGAACAACAAGTCAAAACACCTACGATAAATGAAACAATTTTACCCAAAACGCTTCTTTAACATGGAATTTACAAAAGAACGGGTAATATAAAGTCATAAGTGAACCATATATGATATAATAACAATTAATATGATTCTGGAATAAGTAAATAACATGATTTAAATCATTATACAGGAGGTTCAGACACTTACAAAGCAAGTCGGATCTAAGGTAAGGGAAATATCACAATCTCATTTTATCCGAGATTGTTTATTCGTAAGTATTTACTGGGGTGTATTTTATCATCCACATCCATGTTCCCTCAATATGTAATATTGTTTCCATCCACTTGCAATAGTTTAAATCCAATTTTACCCTTAGGAGAGTTTTTAGTAAAGAATATGAAAGGAATCTTTTGTCATTTTTCCGTACGAGGTATTTTTTGACTTTTCCGACAAAAGTACGAAGAATGTTTTTTTTAACTTATACGGCATGAATGGATTTTTAAATACTTATTTCCAAGAAACATCCTTTACAAGTTTTCAAGTTTATTTTTAATCAACTTCTTTTATTTTAAAGTCGTATGACATGTTAAGAAAGGAAAAATGTTTTTAAAGTAGAAAGGATATTTTCCTCAAGAATGGAGTTCAAGTATTTTATCAAAATTCTTTTCCATATAAGATAATAAAAGGGTTCTGTTTTTATCCCTATTATTACATGGATTTGATTATGTTGTGATGGAAACATTTTTATGAATTCCTTTATCTTATATGAATTGTTTTATGATGTCATGTTGTTTAAGAATCCCATTTTTAATACATGGGTTATGCAATGATGTATGATTTATGATTTTGTGGCACACATAAGAATGGTATAATTATGAGATGGGTGGGACCTATATCTCCCTCCAATGCATTGGGTAAAGATTTTATATCTCATGAGATAGACATGGCTGGAATGGTAGGTTATACCGATTCAGTGAAACATGACTGAAACGAGGGTTACTCGATTCAGAAAGGGACTTTGTCCACTAAGATAGTCTTGGCAATGAGTCTTGACTAACAAGAAATGATTCTCTATGATTATGTGTGAATTCCACAAAGTTTCATGTTTTAAGTTATGATTATTGTGATTACATTTCACTGCCATGATTTATCCCATGTTATGAAATTATGCTCTCTTTTGCAGGTTAAGATTTCCAAAATGTTATGTTCTTATGAATACGATGTGATTGATATTTCTTTTGTTTACCCTTACTGAGCATTTGAGCTCACCCTTTTATGTTTTCTTTTCCCCAGGATATAAAGAAAGGTTTATGTAAAAAAAAAGGGAAGATCTTTATAGGAGATGTTGATGATCTTTCACCACGATTAGAAGATTACGTTCCGAGTTTCCAAAGACACTAAACTATTACGATCCTTGTGTGTGTATTTTTGTTATGTACTAAGTATTCCGCAAATGTAATGTAATGTCCATGTATGTCAGGCTTCGGGTCTCTACAGTTGGTATCAGAGGAAAGGTTTAGTCAACCTTTAGAAACTAGGATGCGAAAACTTTAGTGTGATCCCTAGAGATATTTCTAAGGTATGTCTAGGGATGTCCCTAGGGATAAGTATACGTATAGGTTATAGTAATAGAATTACGCTAACAATCATAGAATTAAACCTAAGATGTTGGATATTGAAGGTACTCCCCCTTTATTATGTTGTTTTCCCTAGCATGATTTTTGCCTCTCACACTATTCTTTTTGGGTTTTAGACGATGGCTGGAACCCGAAAGAACCGTGTTGATCAATGCAATGGACAATGCAATGATTTCCCTCCTGAACAAACAAATGTTATGGGAGATGGAGTGCAAAATCTTATTGCTATACTTACACAAGCTATGAATCATTCTGGACTTCCAAATGAGCAGAGAAGGGAACAATATTCTATTGAGTCCTTCATGAGGCAACGTCCACCTTCTTTCAGTGGGTCTTCTGATCTACTTGTGGTTGAACAATGGATCAGTACTACTGAAAAGATATTTTCAGTTCTTCAATGTTCTGAACATGATAAAGTCATCTTAGCAGTATATCGTTTGGAAGGTGAAGCTGATCAATGGTAGAATCTTATCAAGAATACGAGGCCAAGAGATGAAATTGAGTCCATGGAATGGGACGAGTTCAAGAACTTGTTTTTCAGTAAGTACTTCCCTCGTATTCTTCGAACAAAGATGGAGAAAGAGTTTCTTGAACTGAAGTAAAGGGACGATGAATCTGTTGGTACCTATGAAGCAAATTTTACAAGACTTGCAAGGTATGCTTCTGGTATTATCATCCAACCTGAAAGTAAAGTTGATCGATTTTTCAGTGGCTTAAAACCAAGTCTTCGAAGGGCATTAGCTATAAGAGACTTCAGTAGCTATGAAGAAATTGTGCGTTGTGCTATCAAGGTAGAAATGGAAGTTGGTGTTACATATCCATCTCATGGTTTTGACAAGAAACGAAAGATGGAGTTCAAGGAGAAATCTCAGAATAATGGTGAAAAGAAGATGAATGTTTCCTTATGCACAAAGTGTGGAAAGAAGCATAGTGGAGATTGTCTTAAAGGGACTAGAAAATGTTTTAAGTGTGGAAAAGAAGGTCATCGAGCAGCTGAGTGTCAAAGTAATGGAAAAAGGGTTTCTAATGATGTGAATAAAGCAAACACTGCAGAGAACGCACCACCAACACTTCAATGCTTCAAGTGCAAGGAAATGGGGCATTATGCTAATAATTTCCCTAATCCAAGGGTTAGTGATGATCAACATGAGCAACCACTGAAGGCAAAGGACAAAGGGAAGTCACATGTGATCACTATTGGCGATGTTGAATATGATAACGATGTGGTGGAATGATTAAGTGTTTATGTAATGGGATTCCAAAATAATGTTGTATCATGGGGTATTGGAATATTTATGTATTGGTTTAATGTGGTATTCAAAGTGATTGAGATATTTTTGGAAATAAGATGATATGCGCATAATGAAGGGAAAACAAGAAAATGAAATGTTTAACAGTATTCATGGGCTCATGATTGATATAAGGACTAAGCGATATCATGGTTTGAGTATATAGAATTTTGAGGATTTTGGTATGTGGAAAGTGTTAACTTTAAACTGCATTCATGTTTTCACTAAGGTATTCAAGAGAATACATGATTAAGGACTTTGAATGTTTGGAATGTGACCAACAAAACATATCTTATGATATATGGGGTTCAACAATGGTATTAAATCTCTGGTAATCGTTTTCACTATGTTATGAGAGTGGACTGCAGTATTATGGATAATCCTAAAGATTGGAATGGATTATGTTGGACATAAGTGAGTATTCTTTAAGGATAGAAGTTTTTTTTCGATATTATTGATGGGATGTTATAGTAATGTAGTTTTAGAAAAAGGACAACCTGCAGGACGGGCGACAGCCCATCGCTTCGAACAAGGCTGTGGGAATCGAACCCACAACCGAAGTGCGACTGGCCTTTATTGCCTACCACTGGCCTACAGGAAGTCCCTGTTTAGTAGAAAATAGTTTTATTATGTTAAGCAGTATGATATATGAGGTATAAGTCCATTTTAGGAACCATATATGATTAATCTCACTATAGATCGACTTATGTATATAATTTTTGCTAACCTTTTGTTTGAGACAGATGGAATGACCCGTCGTTCTATCACATGATCTGCTAACACTTCACGAATAACAAATTCAACTTCATTTATTTAAGAGATGAAGTGGAAATTGTTCAAGGCACGAACAACAGTGAGATTGTACCAAAATAAAGTAAGTATTTATTCTAATTCAAAATTTTCAACTTTAGGGAAATGATCTTGAAAACCAAAAATGTTGTCCTAGTGATCTTATACCTGATGAATCAGATGGTACCTTATATCATCACAAATCTATGGATTTGTGATTACTGGCTTTTCCATAGCCATGTTCTCTACCACTCTGCATCAGAACATGATGGTTAGATTTCTCTTCCATATCCATATTTTCACCTATGTGGAAACCCAGTGATTGGTTTATTTGGGTAACCGTTACATTTCATACTTTTGTTTTTAAAGATTGGTTTTGGTATTCCTTTTTACGATGTGGGTTTCTATTAAATAAACCTTCGAATAGTAAACTATTTATAACCCCGACGAATTTCGAGGGAGAAATTCATTTTAAGGGGGGTAGAATGTAACAGCCCGAGATTTTATGAAAACTATTCTTTTTAATTTTATTAATGTCTTGTGTTGTACGCTACACCAAAAGGAGCTTGCACAATACGCATCCTTGACTTGCCTTGCATTACACGCAATCACGACCTTCCTCGATAGCGTGTGTAATACGCAATACCGAGTTTCACTAAACAACGATATGCTATTAAAATATTATTAAAACTAGCCATTATGAATAATAATAACCACTTTTTGAAATTTTATAAATTTTATTTTTCAAAATGGACTTCATTTTTGGATTCGGAATACCGAAATTAGCCTAGGGTGAAATTTTGGTATTTTTCTGAAAACTTTCAATTTTTGATGAATAGTGAAACCACTAAGTGGTAGGTTAAAAACTGAATTTTTCATAAATCTTAATTTTACCGCTTCTGTGAATGGAATTTCAAAAATCTGAGAGACACCGTTGATGTCAGTAAGTAAAATGTGATTCAATGAGCTGAAAATAATTTTTGGTGAATAGTAACTTTTTACTTTTATTTACCACAGTTAAAAGTAAATAAGGTAATTAAGGGTAAGAATGATATTAATATTACCCTAACACATGTCCTAATTCTATTGGACAAGTGTATCTCGACCAAAAACAACCATAGGTGTAAAATATTATCATTTAGGCCCACTTGGATTAGATTAGGACATTTATTATTATTTAATTCAAAGAAGAGTTAAAAGAGTTAAAATCAAAGTTTATTTACTAAAACATTTTTAATATAGGGTTATACATAAGATAAATTCGATTTTAAATATTCATTAGAAATCTAAAACGATTTCCTAAATAATGATATTTTATTTATAATTTTTAGACTTTAAATAAATTAATTTATTTATGACACAACGATGATACAGTAATTACCCTTTTAAGGAAATATTAACATAATTGATGTTATAAATTCTCAAATGAATGTAATTTGAGACATTTTATGAATTACACTAATTTTATAGGTTACTATGATATATTATTGTTGATTTAATCAACTTGGTTCGAACATATAATTCTTTTATGACTTTCACAAAAATCATATATCAAATAGTGTCAAAATTGACACAAAATAGTTTTTAAATAAAATATTATATTATTAATTGTTATTTTATTCCTAAAAATCTAAGGTTCGGCCAAATGACTTAGATAAGGATATATGTATTAATAATATACAATTTGGGGTTCGTTTGGCATGTTATAGTAAGTGTATTAACCATATAGTGAAAGAAAACAAAAAGAAACGGTAAAAGTTAAATTATTTAACTTAGAGTTAAATCTAATTGATAAGGATAAAATAATACCCTAAACTTGTATAAATCCTATTGGTTGATAGGATTTAGACCCATCCCCACTTTAGCTTCGAAATAAGACCCTTTGGAACCATTATAAACCGATTTTGACTTTAATATAAAATAATATTTTGAGATATTCCTATGGTGCCCCTCTCCTCCCTTATAAAAGGACACCTCCTCCCCCTCCTCCTCACACCAATTTGAGCACTCATGCTCGGCCAAACCCTGCCGAAATCACTTCTCCACTTCCCTAGAAACATCCTAGAGGTTCTGGTCTTCCACAAAGACCAATTTTAGTGCCCTAAGAGGAGGTCTCAAAGAGGCGCTTCAAAGAAGAGTTAATTTCCGTTACCAATTCTTTCACCTTTATTTCTTCTTCCACTTCTTCTTCTTAGGTTGTTTCATTATGAAGTAATAAAAACAGTATCACTCATATACTGATATGTTATTATAATTATGAAACAATCCTAATTCACCATCTATCCATCCCACGGAAAACGAAATCACCGTGCGTGCGTACGTACGGAATACCGTCTCCACGCTGTGGTGTAATCTGTTTTTCCACCAAAACCTTACATGGATGGGTATTATGGTGTAAAGAATAACTATACATAGTTATTACAAAATCATATTGATTCTGATATATTGTATAATCCACTCCAATTCAATTCAATAATTATGGAAATGATATCATCGCTCGTGCGTACGTACGGACTACCGTCTCCACGACGCGATGAGATTCATTCTCCATGTTAACCATTTAAGAACGATTATAAAGTATATATAAGAAATAATAATGAAATATATGAAATTATAAATCTACTGGATTTATGTATATATATATATATGTATTTCATCTACTTACTTCCATTCAAGACAATAAGGAAAGGAAAACAGCGTTCATGCGTACGTACGGACTACCGTCTCCATGAACGGTGTTTTTCATTTCATTTATCATTCTATTATATATATATATATACTGAATATATATGATATATAAATCATATTTTATATTCTGGAAGTAAGTAAATCATGATATAAGTAATAATAATGTCAAGAACAACAAGTCAAAACACCTATGATAAATGAAACAATTTTACCCAAAACGCTTCTTTAACATGGAATTTACAAAAGAACGGGTAATATAAAGTCATAAGTGAACCATATATGATATAATAACAATGAATATGATTCTGGAATAAGTAAATAACATGATTTAAATCATTATACAGGAGGTTCGGACACTTACAAAGCAAGTCGGATCTAAGGTAAGGGAAATATCACAATCTCATTTTATCCGAGATTGTTTATTCGTAAGTATTTACTGGGGTGTATTTTATCATCCACATCCATGTTCCCTCAATATGTAATATTGTTTCCATCCACTTGCAATAGTTTAAATCCAATTTTTCCCTTAGGAGAGTCTTTAGTAAAGAATATGAAAGGAATCTTTTGTCGTTTTTCCGTACGAGGTATTTTTTGACTTTTCCGACAAAAGTACGAAGAATGTTTTTTTAACTTATACGGCATGAATGGATTTTTAAATACTTATTTCCAAGAAACATCCTTTACAAGTTTTCAAGTTTATTTTTAATCAAATTCTTTTATTTTAAAGTCGTATGACATGTTAAGAAAGGAAAAATGTTTTTAAAGTAGAAAGGATATTTTCCGCAAGAATGGAGTTCAAGTATTTTATCAAAATTATTTTCCATCTATGATAATAAAAGGGTTCTGTTTTTATCCCTATTATTACATGGATTTGATTATGTTGTGATGGAAACATTTTTATGAATTCCTTTATCTTATATGAATTGTTTTATGATGTCATGTTGTTTAAGAATCCCATTTTTAATACATGGGTTATGCAATGATGTATGATTTATGATTTTGTGGCACACATAAGAATGGTATCATTATGAGATGGGTGGGACCTATATCTCCCTCCAATGCATTGGGTAAAGATTTTATATCTCATGAGATAGACATGGCTGGAATGGTAGGTTATACCGATTCAGTGAAACAGGACTGAAACGAGGGTTACTCGATTCAGAAAGGGACTTTGTCCACTAAGATAGTCTTGGAAATGAGTCTTGACTAACAAGAAATGATTCTCTATGATTATGTGTGAATGCCACAAAGTTTCATGTTTTAAGTTATGATTATTGTGATTACATTTCACTGCCATGATTTATCCCATGTTATGAAATTATGCTCTCTTTTGCAGGTTAAGATTTCCAAAATGTTATGTTCTTATGAATACGATGTGATTGATATTTCTTTTGTTTACCCTTACTAAGCATTTGAGCTCACCCTTTTATGTTTTCTTTTCCCCAGGATATAAAGAAAGTTTTAGGTAAAAAAAAGGGAAGATCTTTATAGGAGATGTTGATGATCTTTCACCACGATTAGAAGATTACGTTCCGAGTTTCCAAAGACACTAAACTATTACGATCCTTGTGTGTGTATTTTTGTTATGTACTAAGTATTCCGCAAATGTAATGTAATGTCCATGTACGTCTGGCTTCGGGTCTCTACACTAGGTGACTGATAGATCAGGATATCTCAAATAGATGGGATTGGACCCGAAATCTAAATGTATATGCGGTCCTACATATCCCATAGGGATGCGAATCAAGCCACACGTAGTTCTTGAAGACACTCGGGGGTAAGATACCCTATAAAAAGGGGGTGTATGACAAGGCTAACAACCTGACTTGAATGAGGACATAATCCCACACCACATCGTACAATCACATAAGAGAGAGCCTGGTCCAGGGGCTCGAAAATGCCAAGGGGAGTGAGGATGGCCCTTGGTCAGGAAGGCCTGACCTGTTTTCTATTTAACGTCTTGCAGTGAGGAAGGGGATCGGGGGCCCAAGAAGCCCAAAGGGCCCGAGGCTGGGCCTTGGTCAGGAAGTCCTGGACAGCTTGCAGTTTAACATCTTGTAGTGAGGATGAAGAGTGGAATAAGATACCCCAAACAAGGGAGGTGTACGACATGATGACTAACCCGATGTGAATGAGGACATAATCCCGCACCACACCGTACAATCCCATAAAAGAGAACCAGGGTCGGGGGCCTGAAAAGGCCATGGGGCCTGAGGCTGGGCCTCGGTCAAGAAGCCCATGCACCCCCTTTCCCGAAGGAATTTCATCACTTGGAGACAAAATGGGGCAGAATGAGCTACTTCAATCAATGATTGGGACATCTTGGGGTGGTCATAACAATCCAAGACAGCTATTGACCATGTTCGAAACACTGCATCCCTATATTGACATGAAAGGGGAGCAACAAATGGGAGTAGACCTCTGAACATATTAGAAATGTGGGACTTGTATCAGTTTGTTGCTCAACTTCCTCGAGGGAATTGGCTCGAAGTGGTAAGAGAGCCCCTAGGCCTATCATCCACACCATTCAGGGGCCCTTCCGGATGGGGAAGGTGATGGAATCCCAGTCAAGGAATGGGTGAGGCATAGTTGTAACAATCTCTAAAAGAGTCTAATGTCTCCAGGGAGAGGGATGTATGACCGGATTGAGGTTGGATCAACGTGAATTGGGGAAAAGGTTTTCACCCCTACTATACATCTTGACCCGGTGGGAAGATCCTGGCGTTTGGGCTGGGCCAACAGACGAAATGTCTGGGTGTTCCTACATATCCCATGAGGATGGTAATCAACCCATATGTAGTTCTTGAAAACCATGCAGTTTAACTTTGTGTGGTCAAGACGTGGGAGGATAGAAGAGTTGGACTGGGCATGTGGTGAGACCATTATAATCCCTGTATGAGTGGGGCTAAGGAAACCTACACCATATCATGTGAGGATCCTCCGACAAAGCTATACCCAGGGGGAATAGTCAAAGAGAAGAGTTCAAGCTGGGCTCAAGAAAAAGTGTTTGAGCATTCCTACATATCCCATGTGGATGGGAATCAAGCCATACGTAGTTCTAAAAATGTAGTTTAACGTCATGCTGGACGATGCACAGTTTAAAGTCATGCAAGACTAGACAGTTTAAGGTCAGGCAGGACCGGCGTGTAGTTTAGGGTCATGCGTGACCGTCCAGTTTAAGGTCGTGCATGACCATTAGGCTCAGGAAAAGTATTTCTTGAGGATCTTGGCATTGGTGGGAGGAGTTATACGCTCACCATCCGTGGTTACCAGGGAGTACACTTCATTGGGGTAAACTTCGTGGACTATGTAAGGTCCTTCCCATTTGGGCTCAAACTTGGGTGGTTTTCTGCCAGGGATCATTGGCGCATGGAGGGCCAATACCAGGTCGCCTTGCAGAAAGGAGCGGAGGTGAACCATCTTATTTAAGGCTCTATCCATCTTATTAAGATGCCTTTCCAGATTGTGCGGGGCACAGAGCCTATTCTCGTCAAATGAATCCAATTTAGCTAGATGGATTTCTGCCTCCTTATCTGGAGCCTACTGGTCATGGACCGCAGTGCGTAACGAAGGAAGCTAGATCTCGATGAGTAGGACGGCCTCAGACCCACACACTAGGGAATATGGAGTCACTTGGGTGGAATTGCGAGTCATCATCCGATAATCCCAGAGGGCATTGCAGAGCTTGTACGACCCACTCTTCTTGTTCTGGTTAATCATTTTCTTCAAAATGTTAGAGAGGGTTTTGTTGAATGCCTCGATCTGTCCATTTTCATATGCGTGATAGCGGGAGGTATGGTTTGAATGGATATTGTACTTCATGTACAATTTCTTCAGCTTGGCTGCTCAGAAGTTGGTTCTGTTATCGGTGAGGACAGCGTGAGGGACTCCAAACTGGTGAATGATATTGGAACTCATAAAGTCAATGATGGAACGAGCCTTAACTTCCTTGAGTGGAATTTCCTCTGCCCACTTGGAAAATAAATCCGTTGTGGTCAGGATGAACCAGCACTAGCGATCTGTCACTGGTGGGTATGGTCCCACGACATCAAGTCCCCACACTAGAAATGGCCAAGAGTACTTGGTGGAGTGGAGAGGTTCTAGCAGCCAATGCAGGAATTTAGCATGAACTTGGCATGTGTGAAATCTCTTGGCGAACTCGATACAATCATGGATCATAGAGGGCCAGAAGTACCCTAGTCTTCGGATTTGATGGGACAGCTTTGGCTCAGCCTGCTGGGCACCACAGGGACTGGCATGAACTTCCTGCATGACCTAAGAAATCTCGACTCCTTGGATTAAACGGAGGAGAACACCATCGAACCTGCATTTGTAGAGGATCTGCTCATGGATGGGACCACTTTGGAGGGTAATCTACTGCGTGCGGTGTCATATTCACTCACTCTCAGCCCAATCAGTAGGGAGGCAACCATTTTGGAGATACTCGACAAAAGGGGATCTCCAGTCGGGGATCTCTTCAACCACTACATCTGATAAGCCTGGATTTCCTGACATGGAAGCTCTGGCGATAAGTTGTCTTACCGACATGCCAACGTCATCCTCTGGGGTGACAGGAGCAATGACCCTCTGGTGGGCCACATGTATAATCAGATCATCCTGCTCAGGCTCTGCAAGTGATGCAGCTTAGCCTGCCAAAGCGTCTGCTCGACCATTCTATGACCGAGGGACATGGGTAACCTCCAGTCGAGAATGGAATTGGGCCATTAGATGGAGGGTGAACTCCAATAATTGTACGAGCTCTGGCTTTCCGACAACATAGTCACCATTGACCTGCATAATGACTAGCTCGGAGTACCCTTTCACATGCAAATGGGGCACGTCGATCTCAAGGGCCAGATCAAGACCTGTAATGAGGGACTGATACTCTGCCTCGTTGTTAGAGAAGCCTTCTAACTACATGATTGAGTATGGAAAGACGGCTTGAACCGGGGTGATGAAGATGATACACAGGACTACTCTGTTGAGCCTATGATCATTTAGCCTCCTACTGGCGGGGCTTCGGGAGGCACCATCAAAGTACATCTTCCAACATGACACGACTTGATCGACCAAGAGTATTGCCTCATCAGAAAAATCCAAATCCAGGGACTGGTCCATGGGGGTTGGATGGGCAGCTAGAAGTTCTGCCAATGATTTCCCCTTAATAGCCTTATATGTCATGAACCTGATGTTGAACTGCTAAAAGATTACCTCCCACCGTGCTAATAGGACATTCAACATGGGGCAATTCAGAATATACTTCAACGGGTCTACTCAGGACACCAATTGTACCTCATGGTGCTGCAGGTATTGCAGCAACTTTTGTACAACAAATACTAGCGCAAGGAAACTCTTCTCTGTGGAGGAGTATCTGGAATCTGTATCAAGGAGCATGCATCTGATGTAGTAGAGGCTGTTCTCCATCCCCTCGTTGTTCTTATGGGTGAGAAGGGAACCGAGGGACTGTTCCAGGGAAGTGACATAGAGGACCAATGGATTCCCAGAGACTGGTGGCATCCAGACGAGAGGTTGGATCAGATACTGGATGATTTCCTCAAATGTGGTCTAGCACTCTTCATCCCACTCATAAGTGGTGCCCTTCTTCGTGATCCGAGAAAAGGGCTTACACGTGCCGCCCAGATTTTCAATGAATCAGTGTATGTAGGCTATGTGGCCTTGAAAACCTCAAAGCTCATGAATATTGCTCAGGGGAGGAATTTGGTTGATTTCCCTAATCTTCTCTGGGTCGATCTCAATGCCTCATTACCTAACAAAAATGCCAAGAAACTTCCCGGAGGTGACCCTAAAATCGCACTTCAACAGGTTCATCTTCAAGTGGAGGGAATGGAGGAAGCCAAACAATTTCTCAAGATCATTGAGATGGTCCTGGCGCTGGTGAGATTTGACCACCAGATCATCCACATAGCACTCCACCAATGTCCTGAGGATTGGCTTGAATATGAAATGCATGCCCCGCTGATTGGTGGCACCTGCATTCTTTTGGATGAAGGGCATAACTTGGTAATGGAAAGTACCTTGGGGCGCCCTGAATGTGGTGGAACCTTCATCCTTAGGGTCCATCTGTATCTAATTATATCCAAAGTAACCGTCCATGAATAAGAGGGATTGGAACCTCATTGTAGCATCGATCAACAATTCTGTCACTAGAAGGGGAAAATCATCCTTCAGACAGTGATGGTTGAGATACTTGAAGTTGATGCAAGCCCTAATCAGCCCATTCTTCTTCCTGACTGGCATGATGTTGGCTAGCCACATGGGGTACTAGATCTCCTTGACGAAGTTGGCTCTGATGATATTTTCAACTTCGGCCTCGACCATGGCATTGTGAGATAGATGCATATTTTTGGAAGGCTGCTTGAACTCGTGGTGGTTTGCTGGGAGACCGAGGTGGTGGAAGGATACCTGAGGATCTAGTCCTAGCATCTCGTTGTAACTCCAGGAGAATATATCACGATGATGCTTAAGGAAGTCCACGTACCTCTTCTAATCCTTGAGGGACATGGCAGCACTGATGAATTTGGTTCTCGGATCTTCCTCGCTACCAAGGTTCACCTATACCAGTTAATCGATTGTGGTAGAGATTCCTTCTTCAAAGGTAGGGGGAGCATCTTCAAGATCCTCTTCTCCACTTATAGAGGGATATTCCAAGGGGGAAGTTTATTCTAAGCTACCAGACCCTAATGGGAGGCTGGTGACGGCTTGAGTAGCCGTGATCATTACATAGAGGCACTCCGGCATGGCGAAGACCAAAGCAAGGAAGGCTGTCGACCCGATCCCATATGGTCTTCAGGCCAAGGGGCCACACTTGATAATATCAAAGAAATAGTGGCACGTCGGCTTGATCCGGTTAATTCCAACCCGACAGGAGAAACACATATTACATATTGTTGTTGCCATGGGGAAGACATCCCGATATCATACGAGGGTGGGAGGTTACGGGATCACCTGAGCCTGGTTTGTGTTGGAGTACGAGGAGATTTTACATCGTTGCATGGACTTGGGAATATGCCTTACTCTTGTACCACAGAGAAAAAAGTGTTTCCCCATGTTGGGGGTCGTGGCCTCCAATTGATGGATTGGGAAGATGTAGGCGTCGTCGAGACCTGCCCAGTGGTCACTAGTGACCGTGGTGGGCTCAACCTCAATTTCCAGAATCATCTTATCTTTGCGATTCTAATAGTCAGCATCCAGATAACGGGCTTCAAAAGAGGCAAAAAGAGATGCATCACAACGGAGTACGCCTACTCGACCATTAATGGAGTACTTGAGGCACTGGTGATATGATGAGGGGACTATCGTGTGTAGGTGGATCCATGGCCTACCCATCAATGCATTGTACGCAGTGTCCTCGGAGACGACCATAAATTCAGTATTGGAAACTAGGCCACCGAACTGTGTCTGCAAATAGATCTTACTGACCGGGGTCTGCTCTGTCCTAGAATATCCCTGGATCCTTAAATTGGAGGGAGTCAGGTCATCCTCGGATAACCCCAACATCCGTAGTGTCCGAGTCAAGATAAGGTTGATCCTAGAGCAGGTGTCAATGGGATAGTGGCGAACCTCCACACTGTAGAATTGGTCAGTGATGTACAACAGGCATATGTTCCCTTGTATGGGAGAGCCTTCATATTCTCTTAAGAATGAAATTATGACCTGACATTCGGCATTCTTAACTACTTCAGCATGGAAGTCTTCTGCAGCTGCTACCTCCGTCTCAAACTAGAGGGGGCTCCTTAAATCCTCAGTGAGGGCCTCATGCATATCTGACAACAGGAAGAGGGATTCAAGGATGGAAATCCTCGCTGGGATGCCGGGGAGGTGCTTGAGGACATCATACTTCTGTGCCAGGCGTGAAATTCTGTTTATAGGAGGCTACTCTATGATGGAAGGCATGGAGGGCCCTTCCGTTTGGACCGACAGCTGACTAGTACTGGGAATATCCTGCTACCCACTAGTCGAAGCCTGAAGAGTAGCTTCTGGATGAGGATTGGACGACCAAGATCGGCCTGTAGTGGGGTGAAGCTGGTCACGGTATAGCCAAAGTGGCTCTGCCTGATCCAGTAGCACAAATGGGTGCAGAGGTGGTCCTGAAGACACCAGATGAAGTGGCTGTGAGTGATGAGCTCTACGCTGGGCCCGCTGTCTGGTCTCAGCAGCTTGCACGACCTGGCTAGAGGTGCCAACTGACACACCTCAATGACCCATATATCCATGGTTTCGTCGACGTTGGCGTCAACTGGTGACGTTGGGGATGTCTGACTGGCGTTCCCCCTTGTCTGGAGTCATATAAGGGTTTACCTACTCGACATTATTGACCGAAACGTATCCTTGACTGTCACATGAAGAATCATCCACCACTGGGTGAATTCTGGAAGGGATCCCCATCTCAGGGGGCATGAAGTCGCTAAGATTGTGGGACAACGACGACATTGGTGGGAAGCATTGCTTCTTCTTGCACTGCTGATTCTTTCTCTTCTTAAAAGAGGTTTGCTGAGATGATGATGCAGAAGTGTTGGACACATCTTTTGAAGGCTCCGATTGGTTCGGGAATGCACAGATAATTCCATGGGTGTGAGTAACCGTTTTACAACCCATCCAGTCATCGTACTTTGGGGATCTGCAGTTGGGAACCTGCTGCCACTCACCTTCATTGTCTCTACAACTATCGAACCTCACAAATACACCTTCCACTTATGCTGAGGTCGGGCCCAGCCTGACTATGTTGTTATCGACCTAGTCATTGAGCCAGTCCTTAAAGACATATTAATTCTTGAGGGTGTTCCCCAGGATTCGATGATAGGGGCCGTAGTTAGGGAGATTAGTGAGATTCACCTCTACTGGCCTTCTGCACTCAGGGAAGCGTACAATCCTCTACTCTAGGGCACTACGGAAGTAACCGGGGACCTGATTCTCGCTGAATGAGTAAGTCTGGTGTATTCTTTCTGGATAGGGAGCCCTTGGATCCTGGACGTGATGAGGAGCCGAAGGGGCTTATCGAGGAGGTAGACCCTGATTGTCCCGCCTGGGCGGTGGCAGTGCATTACGCAGGAGTGCCTTCCGTTTTTTAGGATGATGTGGGGCCAGAGGCTTTGACTGAGGTGGAGGACCTCTGCAAGGCTACAGGGCCGGTGCTACTGGTAGTAACTCTAGCTGCCTGGGGGCCTCTATCAGGGCCACTATAGCGGGCTCGGCTCTAGCAGCCCGCCTTGCTGGGATTGCAGGGGGCAACAGACGTGCCTGTGTGGCCTGTTGCAGGGATTCCTCAAGGTGCTGGGCCTTGTCGGAGAAGACTCGGAAACCTCTAGGATAGTTTTGAGTGATCAGGGAGGGAAACAACTCTGTCTTAACATTCTCCTCGCACATTGTCAGTAATTTATCTTGAGTCAGTGGCATGTCATGGGAGTATGTAAGTCCCTTCCACCAGGCGATGAAGTATGTGACTTGATTATTAGGACTTTGTTTTCACTTGAAGAGGTTGGAGATGCTGCTCTTCCGGGTGGTAGAGATGAACTAGTAGAGGAACTTCCAATTGAGGTCCTCCCAGCTGGTCACAGATCCGATTAGGAGCTAGTTGTACCAAAATAGCGGAGTTTAGCGGCCTCCTGTTGCGTTGGGGTCCATAACATAGGCCTGCACCTTGAGTTGAAGTGGGACAGATGATGTGGCGGGTCCCCCATCATATTAAAGGGGGTGAAGGTGGGATTCTTGAAACCCAAAGGTGCCGGCATATCATTCACCCAGGCCGGGTATGGCTTTCTATCCAGTGGTATTTCTACCTTCCGCATTTCTAATGCTTCAAGGTAGGCTATGAGTGTCATCATATGATCATCCGGGAGGGGTTCCCTATCTTGACGGGGATCCCTAACCACAAGTGTGTTTCAATGCTCTTCAACAAGGTAGATAGGCTCAACGGATCATGGAGAAACAGGTGGAGTGACCTACGGGGCAGTTGGGGGAACCCGGGATGGATTCCTTGGATTGCTGCGCCATTCGAGAGGGTTTGGTGAGATGTACCGCGCCTTCTTGCCATGATTTCCGGCTTCAACCCTATCCGTAGGAGCGGTATGATCAGGGTTTCTCGGGGGAATCTTGTCGGGGGGAAGTTGTTACTGACCCTTCTGCCCCTACCTAGGATCACCATAGTCAGGTCGTTGCTCTATAGCATGTTCATCGAGGAGTTTATCAACCAACCTCTTTTTCTCCACAATTTTCTAGTGCAACGCGGCCTTCTCAGGGTCCTCCTCCATCTTCTGTACCGAGGCAGATGGGTCAGAGTGCTTGACAGCCCCGACATGCTTGTTTCCCTTACCAGCATTCCAGCTGAGTACCAACGCCTCAGTGGGAGCAGGGAGACCTAGAAGGCTCCTCTTCTAACGATTAATCCCCCCTGATGGGTCCAACAGAGTTGGCACACCCTCAGGGGGTAAGTCTCCATCGAGAAACTCTAGCTCATCCTCCTTGTCCATGACGTCAACCATGTGGACCGAGACCTTTTCTGGGGGAATGTCTTCAATATCGCATAGTGAGTCGGGCTCCGCCGAATAGGACTGAAGAGGAGGGCAGCATAATGTCCCCAGCCATGGACATGCACGTGGGGGGTAGCCTCCCTGATAATTTTGAGAAGTACCTTAATACTTTGAATGCATTGCTGCTAGAGAGACTCATGGTGACCTGGTGACTTGGGGAGCTCGGCCACAGGGAGTGCATCCAGATCGACAAGACGACACTACTCACTGACGTCTTTGAAATGCGCTTGGCTCCTTGGATAGACCACGCGCTGATGACAGAGACTGAAACGTGTCACCCAGAGGGTGTAGTAGAAGCACTCAACTTCATCTAGGGTGAGAGACTCAGGTGTAAAGAAATCCTACACTGCAACGGGCCAGAACACCACAGGGAAGTGGTCTACTGCAAGAATTCTCCAAAAGCTCCTCGACTCAAATTCAGGGTATGGCCCTTGATTTCCCCACTCGCCAACTATGGGTGGTTGAGGAACTGGCAGCGATACTGAGTTAGACCGCTGGGATGGAAAGTTGGCCGGTGGAGAATACAGTGAACGGGCTGACTGGACGCCGATTCTTGGGATGTCCTCTGATGAGTGGAGCAACCTATCCGCTACGTCACGGTAGGAGGGGCTGACGGCCACCGTTCCTAGCTCAGGGGCTAGGGCTGCTGGTGAAAGTTCGTGATGCTGCTTGCCTGCCATCAGTCCCCAAAATAGCTCTCTGTGATCTTTTGTGGAGGTAGAAAGTGCTTCTGATGATGATGGTGGTGACTGCACGACCATAACTTATGGGGTTTCCAGGTTTTCATCCTTCTGGATAAACCTACGGAGGAAAGCGGTAATCCTATAGACTTTTCATTTTGGGAGTACCAGACTGATGCACCTCATCCCAGCCCCAGCCCTTGACTTGGATGAGTGAGGGGAGGGATCCCAGGCTGAGTCGTACTCCACTTCAGAGTTTTAGAAGTGGACTGGTTTGATCTCTATCCAGAGCTTCCCAGGATTCTTCTTATGGTGGTGACAACCCGCCTTCCTGTCCCTAGGTGGATCCTCAGGACATGGCCAATTTCCGACATGTGGTCCTTCGACCGCACTGGTGGTGGGGCATAGAGGGTTTCCACCTGAGAAAGGAAAGGTGCGAGGAGCACCAGGACAAATGTCTAAGGGGAAATGGGGAGGACCTCCATGAACAACACTAGAGCATGAAAAACCTCCACAGGAACCAGAGGGAGCATGTGGAGGAACTCCATGCTTGGTGCGAGTGGAGCGAGGTTGGCCTTCACCTCTCTAGTTTCCAGGGTGAGTATGACCTTTTCCAGTTGCGGAGAGGACATAGGGAGGATCCCCACATTGGATAGGGACTGGATGGGCAATGTCCCCACATCGACGGTTGAGGGCAGGAGGAAGGACTCCATACCCAGTGTGATGGGCATGGGAGAGGTTTCCGTACCGAACATCACTTCTGTGGGGCGGACCTTCATTTGGGTCGGGGGTAGCATGGGGAAAACCTACATGGAGAGCCTCAGATCAGGGGAGACCCGCGCTCTATGTGGTACTAGTACGAGGAGGACCTCCGTACAGGGTGTCATCACTACGAGTTGGTTCACTACGACCCCCACTCGTGCCTGTGACCCAAAGAGTCGACCCAGCATACCCGTGGGGCGGTTAGGGCCTTGATTCCGGTTGTGAATATAAGCACCTTTGGTCAGTGTGTGTAGGGACTTGATGATATGCATCAACGGTGGCTTGAGCCACAGTAGTCGTCGACGTTGATGCCCCTTGGCGGGCTTCCTCAGCTCGTGCCTGACACTGGCGTCGGGTTAGATGAGTCGGTGCTGGTGGTGTAGGTACATAGCATACCTGCTCCACCGGCAAGGCCGGGCGGTGGCGCTGACGCGGCTGGGTGGGGGCCCTCACTGGGAGCCCCCGAATTGGGACTCTGACCGGGCTAGGCTGGAAGTCACCCACCTCATCAGCGTATGGTAGGGAGTCATCAAAGGACTCTGAGGACCGGCTCCCGAAACGATTGAATGTTGGGATGGGCAGCAGTGGCTCCCGACACGACACTCGGGGGTGGTGTTGATGGTGGGGCCTGAATTCTTCCAGGTCCAGGTGGGCCATATGCCAGGTGGGGATGATCCCCTCCTCCTCTTAGCTGCGTTCAAGGTCATTAATTACCCTTCACTAGATAATTTCTGATGGGGAGATGGGGCGTGGGCGCCCAGAAGTCATGGCGGTCAAAGCTGTCATGTAAGAGGCAGGACCGTGCGGGGTAGCTACGTCAGTATTGCCCATACACCTGTGCCAATGGGCAGGTGGTCAGGCTCCAGATGCAACAACTTGGTTCCTGGAAGCAGGTAGATGACCTCATTATCACTAATAGGAAAAGAAATCGAAAACCAGTGCCCCAACGCCGCTCCATCTTCCTTGGTCGGCAAGAGGGATCCACACTGACAACGTCGTAGAACGGGATGTCCAACGTTCTACTACCCCAACTTCGGGTGAGTTTCACGCTAGGCCTACTATTTGGTTTGTGGTACCGGGCGCCGTATGTCAGGATCCGGTGACACGTCAATCTATGGATACCCCAAGCACTACTAATCTTCATATTGAGGAGAAGAACATCACGTCGGGTTCACCATTTCTATTTCTAACACTTTCGTAGGGGCGCACGTATCCATCTGTGAGGATGCGCAGTTGTTGCCCCGTATTCCCGCTTTCCAAAGGCGGGTGGCATCCGCTCCTTATTCAGGGACGTCTACTTGTTGATCAAAACAAGATGACAGTATATCAGTTCTTCATTCTATTGACTCCTCCTCAGAACTTGTCACCTAGTCTGGGACTCTCTCATAGATTTAATACATTTTTCATGAAACTCTTCCCATCGCCATATCTTCATGGACACTAGTTAATTATGTTGCATCTGTCAGGACATTCCAAGGGGTCTAGTCAGGGCAACAACCTTCGGTTAAGAGAGTAGTCACGTTGTGGCATCACTGGCATGTCTGGATGCTGGGGTACTGGCGTGTCTGTCTTTTGTCCCTTATTATAGGGCTTCTCAAGGGAGAGGAATCCCGAGGCATCCCACATCAGGAGTGGTGAATCGTATGCCATGGGCATGTATCTGAAGTTTTCCTCAGCTTCCCATGTTTAACACAGTGTATGTCGCAAGTTTAATGTTCAGCGAAGATGGATCAGACTAATCAGAACACTGATTAGAGTGGATCAGATTGAGGAACCCCTTTGAGGGATCACTGATATTGGGGCCAGTGCATGGGTGGCATCCGGAATGCTATGGAGAGGAATGATGTGGCATGATTTCACTGGGATGTGGCGGCCCGGGTAAGAATCAAGATGGATGATGGTTTTGGGCTTGAGCCTCCAAGAGACATCCTACGTATCCCCGTGGTAGGGAATCAAAGTCCGCATAGTACATTTGGTGACGTCTTACCATCAAATGAGGTTGAAAACGGCTTGCCACCGAGTGAGGTTTCAATGTATTACCGCTGAATATGGATGTCAACGACTTACCTCTGAATAGGGTCGCAATGGCTTACCGCTGAATAGGGTCGCAACGACTTACCGCTAGATGAGGTCGAACCGACGTGAAGGAGATTGGAATGACCTAGTAGAGGGTTTGAACCTCAGGGATTCTTCCTACGTGCCATTCCTTGACATGGATCCAAGACCACAGATTCCAGGTGTATAGTTTAATGTTATGTGATACGGGGGAAAACCAATGTGAAGATGGACCGGGGGTCCGATGAGTGTTGGGCTTAAACCTCGTGAGGCTTCCTATGTACCATGCCTTGATATGGATCAAAGTCTACGTAGTTCAGATGGATGTTATGAACTGACTTAAGGGACTAGGGGTTCAGGTGGGCTTGAACCTCATGGAGGCTTCCTACATACCATGCCTTGACATGGATCAAAGTCCTCGTTGTTCGGGTGTCCAGTTTAACGTCATGTGGGACAAGGTGTTGGGATTGAACCTTGTGAGGCTTCTTACGTACCATGAATTGACATGGATCAAAGTCCCTGTAGTTCTGGTGGATGTCAGTGAACCGACATTAAGGGACCAGGGGTCCAGGTGGATGGTGGGCTTGAACCTCGGGGCAGCTTCCTATGTACCATGCCTTGACATAGATCGAAGTCCCCTTAGTTCAAGAAGGGGGCGTGTCAGTGAACCAATGTGAAGGGACTAGGGGTCCAGGTGGGCTTGAACCTCAAGGAGTCTTCCTAGGTACCATGCATTGACATGGTTCAAAGTCCCCGTAGTTCGGATTTACAGTTTAACGTCATGCGGGACGAGGTGTTGGTCTTGAACCTCGTGAGGCTTCATACGTACCATGCCGTGATATGGATCAAAGTCCCTGTAGTTCGGGTGGATTTCAGTGAACCAATGTGAAGAGACCAGGGGTCCAAGTGGGTGTTGGGCTTGAACCTCATGAGGCTTCCTACGTACCATGCCTTGACATGGATCAAAGCCCCCGTAGTTTAGAAGTACAATTTAACGTCATGTTTGACGAGATGTTGGGCTTGAACATCGTGAGGCTTCCTATGTACCATGTCTTGACATGGATCAAAGACCCCATAGTTTGGGTTGTACAATTTAACGTCATGCAGGACGAGGGCGATGTCATGGTCACTTCTTACTCTAATCCCATGTGAGTCATGCTCAGTGTGAGAAACAAGAGGCATCAAAATCCTGATGACCACGTCGCGAAAGGTGCATCCGTTGGATGTGAAGAGGAGTGGGTCTTATGATCTGAGGCGACCCAAGGTGCCAGGACTTACTCCAGGATGGAGGCCCATGGCAAAAAAGTGCAGCAGGAGAGGGACTTGGGGCCGAAGAAAGGAGAAGTCCCATTCCCTATCATGCCCTCCACTGGCCTTGGCACCGAGGAAGTGAGGAGGAGCAGGGGTGCTTCCTCCTACAAGAAAAGATAGGGGCTTACACCAAGGTGGGTTCCCTTTGACCGTGGACAAACACCACTCCCATAAGGAAGATATCATCCCCTGTGGAGACCAGGGGGCGTGGAGAATGTCCAAGCTGGGGGGACCCGACGTGTGAGGCACAGGGCGAGGCCACAGTTTAACGTCATGTGCTGAGAATGAGGGTGCGTGGCAGTTTAACGTCCTGCAGCTCAGACGAGGTGGGTTTGCTCTGCACCCCTAGGACTTACATAACCGGTACCCTCTACTCCTTATGGGAGGGAAGGCATCGGTAAGGCCATACTGAGGGGGTGATGCGGAGAGAACCATCGAGGGGTCCATGTTACCGTGGCTATGTGAAGAAGAAATATCCATTAGTGTGCCTATGCGAAGAAGCATTAGGCACAACACTGCTACGGGCGGTATCGTCCAGGGGAATTTGAAGTCACATCGTGCAAACCAAGAGGGTCGCATGAGAAAAGGTCTTTCCAAGAAGAGGGGTCCATAGGCAGGGCCTTGTAGAGCTCTGTTGATCTGCATGGAGGAGGGCACTTGCAAAGGGGTATGCTTATCAAAGTGGGGTGCCTTATCCTTAGCATGGGGAGGAGGTGCAAATGGGAGGTTCTTCGCGAAGTGGAAGGGAATTCGCGAAGCATGGCCTCACGAAGCAAAGGTGCCTCATGAAGCAATGTGTTAGGAATCAATGTGCTTCGCGAAGTACAGTGAACCTGCCTTAGCAAGTGGATCATGTGTACATGAAGGGTGTTTCGTGAAGCATAAACGCTCCGCAATGACCCGGGTCACCTTGGGGATCCCCTTCCTTTACGAAATCCATTAGGCTTTGCGAAAGGCATCCCTATAAGAAGAGGGGATCAAAATGAGACAATGGGGAGGAACTTCGCGAAGCAAAAGTACCTCACACAGCTCATGGTTTACTGAGCGGAAGAGTGATTAACGATTTGGGAGCTGAGAAGCCAAAAGGTTGGATTTCCCCCTCCGGAGAGCATAGGTGGAGCCCAATGTTTATTGGCAAGAAGGTCCACGGAGATGAGCTCAAGAGGCGTGAGTAGGAACTGGGTTGCTTCATGGAGGGCTTGCGAATGTCAAATGGGTTCACAGAGCTTCCCGCCTCCTGGGCTTCGTGGCGGGTTTGCGAACATCAAATCTATTCACGGAGCATCCCACCTCCTTTGCTTCGTGGCAGGTTCATGAACGTCAAATTCGTTTGCCGAGAGTCCTGCCTCCTTTGCTTCGTGGCGGGTTCACAATCTTTAAATTAGTTCACATAGTGTCCCCCTCCTTTTCTTCATGGAGACCGCGGTGAAAGGGGGACTCTGCGAATTGGCTTCACGAGGCAACCCATGGGGACGTCTGTGGGCCTTTTCTTCATTCAGAATATCGGCACCAATAACTAATTTGCAGATGGGAGGGATTCCAAGTTTATTAGACAAAGAAACTCCCCTATCTTGCTGACATGGTATGCATACCCTTTGTAGGGTAGGAATTTTTCTTTCAGTTTTCAAAGAGTCATCCAAATATTGATGCAAATGTCATGCGTGCATTCCCTAGACAACACTCATGGTATGTAGAAGTGAGAAGTGGATGTGGGAAAATACCTCACACGTATATTATCCTTAGCTATTTGTTTTCTCCCAAGAAACATATCATGCTATTTTCCTTCTGGAGGCTCATCTATTTGATCTTCCTAGCTAAACTGCTTGTTAATGATTTCATTCCAAGCAGCTAGGCTGGTGGGAGCCTTATTGATTTGCAGACTGTGTGGGGGTCGTTCAAAAAATGAGTGTGGCCTAGGACTATCCTATGGTTGAGAAAGAATATCAATCATTCTAGATGGAGTGCCTGATGTGTCTGAATCCTTTCTGAGCATCTCAACATAGTATGGATTTCACATATTTGTTCCAGAAAGGGGATGACCTTTTTTCCCGTATGAATTTTGATTGCAGGGAGGACCTCCGTAGTTGGTCCTGCAATAGAGAGGGAAACTATTGCAACATGATGCTCGACTATGATAATTTTCCTTATAGCGTATAACCGAGGGAGGACCTTCTAGGTGGGCTATAGCAATGGTATGACCTTATTTCTTCTTTATTTCACTGAGGGGAGGACCTTCACAGAAACCATCATTGTAGGGAGGTCCCTCGCAATGACCGTCATCATGGAGAGGAATACCATCATTAGTTGATATCTGGCTGTAGAGAGAATTTCTACAATGTACATCCTGGGGAGGGCTTTTAGTATGTACTGCAATGAGGGGAGGACCTTCTAGTTTCTTAGCATTAGTATAGAAATGACCTTCATAGAAACCACCTTTGGTAGGAGGGCCTTCACAATGACTGTTATCATGGAGAGAACTACCATCATGACTTGATGTCAGACTACAGGAAGAAGCATATCTGAAGCATATACCCTGGGGAGTACCATTAGGGTGGATGACAGAAAGGGGGGGACCTTCTTTTTTTCTGATCTTCAGGCTGAGGGGAGTTTTTCCCAAACGTGCATCAGGAGATAGGTTCTTGTGATAGATCATTCTTGGCCCATGGAGTAAGCCCATGAGGGTGCTCAGTGGAGAACCTTCAGAGCTGCTGGTAGTGACATTGCAGGGAGGACCTTCACAACTACTACTGCCACTTCATAATTTGGAAATGGAATGATAAGGTATTGAGGCTTTGTTATTATATGTTTGAGGGTGTCAAGAATAGTAGCTTCCAATAGAGCATGATCATGTACGTTCTCTTCATATTTTGGATGCATTTTTCTCCTTCCATTTTTGGGAAGTCTCTTGCAGATAAATGGGGCCATATGCTATTGGTAATGACCCTTATATATGAGTCCCAGTCTTTTTGGGTCCCATGATGTCGGTGGGATATGCCGACAAACATCTTGAGTTTTGGTAGGGATATATGCCTGCCCTGAAGCAGCCACCACATTGGATCGACATCCCCTAGTTGGAACATGTATTTGTTCCTGATCCGGTCATATGTGAATTTTGAGGTACTACCGTTGACCCTCCTAGACTGAATAAGAGATTCATAACTACTCCAGTGTGACTAACTCATTTTGTGAGAGTCATTCCGTTCGAGGAAACCTAGTCATGCGCCCAATTTCTTGCCTTTTCCAATGATGAAATGAAGTCTTGGAATGTTTGGAGGATATGTTCGGGAATTTACTTATGATATTCCATAATTTCTAGGATTTCCTAGGACACATCTTTGGCTGTAACAGGTTTGAAGGCCCATTATGATGTCAGAGCAGGAGTTGGTGCCTGCTCTGGTCCACCATTAGTTTTTAGTGGATATTGGCAGTTATCCTGTGAAGGGACTGAGGAACGAATCTGTCTCCAGTTTTCTTCTCTGGTCTCCACCATATTTGACTGGTGGTATTCATTTTCTTGAGTGGGGTTTTTCATCCACTCGCTTGTTGATGTATTGGTATCATGGGCTTTGTATCCATCCGAATAAATTTGACTCTACTTGTATTTGGTTTATGCCCTATTTAGATGGAGGACTTGATATGCATCCGTAAGTATTTATGCCTACGTAGAGCCTATCACTTCCCTATTTTGATTGTAGTCTTGAAATTCATTAGCATGTGTTTGTGCCTATGTGTAGATGAGTGTCATCTTATTTGGATGGAAAGCTTATTGTGTATCATCATGTATTTTTATCTTCTTGTAGTTTTATTCTCTATCTGCATGGTGGTACCGACGAGCATTAGCTAGGGTGTGCATGTGATCATATTATGCCACCCTATTTCCATGGTGGGCTTGAGTGGAGGGTGAAGAATCATATAACCGCCCATTGGATACCGCCACATTAGTATGACAAAGCTTCTCCTCAAGAACTAGGGTGACAACGTGTTCCTAGTTATATATATTTTTACCTTTCAGGGGTATCCTAAGGGGCCCGAGTCTCCTGGACATTGAATGGTGATCCTGGCATTAAGTTATATCCAGTGGGAGGAGGCATGAACGTCCGGTGTCGGTGTCAATGCTCTCCAGAGGGGGCCTGTGAGTAGGACCCTTGTCCAGTTGAGATGAAGTCATCAGCATTGAATTCATCTATATACATAAGATAAGGGAGGTAATCATTTTCACATATTGAGGATAGGCTCCCGAAATGGATTGAGATGACCGCATAGGACACCTTGTTTTGGGGTGTCAGCCGTGGTTGAGGAAGCAGCTAGCGAGTCTTCACAGACTAGGGTGTTTGTCTCGTGGATTCCAGTGTGGAGAAAGTAACATTTCATTGGTACTCTTTGATCAGCATATCAGATACCCAACATTGAAGATGCTTGGTAGGTGATGGGGTCTTTCTCTTCATTGGGGCCCCAACCGCATATGAGATCGCTGATGTGAGTGTCTTCATGGGTTGTTGGGTTGTCATTTGGATAGAAGGTTTCTCTGTGAGAACCTAAAATATACATATTTAACATACAGACCACAAAAAATCATCAAATCAACATTACCTTTAAACATATGCATATTCAGAAATTTCAACTTGGCCCCCTTCCCCTTTTATATTGCTACGGGGTGAAGTGGCCTCAGTGGGGTAAGCTCGCTACCTTGGTTAAGGATTCAAGTCAGGTTCACCAATTTTCTCTTAACTTAGAGGTGGTGCATTTTCGGGCAGTGCAGAAATGGAATGATGGGGATTTTCACCCGTCCCTTTTTCTATAGGGTCAGGTTCCCATAAAAGTCACCATTCCTTTTGTTTCAACCCGTTCGATGTCATTATCTTTTAAAGAAGGTCAAATTAACCCTTCCGGAACTGTTGGCCCCAGCGAGCGATCACATAGGAGTCAAGAACTTGCACAATCGTTCTTTATCAGATATAACTTCCTCAGATGGTTTCCAATGGGTTTATTTATGAAGCCAAGAATGCCCAAATACCATGATATCCATGCTTCATGGACTGACTTTCCAAAGGAAGGTGCTCTTTGACCGATGATTCGACCAACGACACTTAAGGAATCTATTATTCAAGAGGCTGGAAGGTCAGGCTCCCCAAAACCTTCTGGGGGAGAATTCTTTCCTATTATGTGACTCTCTTATAGATTTAATTCATGTTCATATGATTGTGAATCCTTGGTTCATTCCCTAAGAGTGTGTCCACGGGCTACCCTTAGTCTGTAGGATCATCGTAGGATTGAATATAATTGATGCTATAGAGGTGATGCTGACTTGAGCTATATAATAAGGCACTCTAAAGTTTATCTTTATCCAGGGGGACACAAGGTCACTTGATGTGGGGATCAGGCTCATAAGGATAGCTTCCTATGTATCCTCAGGAGAGGAATCAGAACCCACAGAGTTTGGATTGTGTGGGGCTTACATGTGGGTGCTGCCCATTTGAGGGGACATGGTTGGGTGGACCCTTTCGTATGGGCACCCTTTTGATCTCAGGCCTTCTTTTAGGAATCCTACATATACTAATTTGGTCATGAACTTGAGTTCTCATAGTTCATAACGTGTGTATGTTGTAATCCTCACAAACCTCTAAGCCCATGAGAGTCATGCTTGGTGTGAGAAACAAGAAGATGTGAAAGATTTAACAATGTACATGCCTTCTTCCCTAATGGTGGTTGAGGGAGAGCCCATGGTGGAAGAGGTCAGTGTGATCATGGGTGAGGGGGCGGTGCAATGAACCCATCTATGTGGAATGACATTGAAGATCATGCGGCCCAGCCCCAGAGGATTTGTTGACTTACCTCAGTGGGAGGGCCCTATAGCATGTTCTATGGAGGGGAGGAGTTTTGTACTCATAAAAGGGGGGAGAAAACATAACCCCATAGACTAATCACTATTCCTCGTTTAATGGAAAATAAATTGATCACCCTTAGTCCAGAGAATGGGGAGGTTCACATCGGCATCCCAAGGTTGCATTCCAGGTTACCGTGGGAATGTAGCCTCAAATGCATTCCCGAATCCTGCACCGTTGTGGGAGGAGCCTTTGTGACTCTGCTTACCATGGGTATGTAGATTCAATGGGGCACACTGATTCACCCGATGGTGAGATCATATGGGTTTGGTGGCTTTGGAGGAGGCTTTGTCCTGATGGTATAGGACTAGTTAGCAGAGGGATCATGTAGGACTAGAGGGTAGTGGAGGGGTGAGGTTGGAACAGGTGAAAATAATACCTGAAAACACCCCATTCCTTGTACTAGTTTACTTTGTGGGAAGGGGGAGGCTCCAAATACCATAGTGGTATGCGGGAAGAGGGGCCATCCATGTACCACTTTTGTACATGGTCATGGGTATAGAAAACCGTGTACCATAGTGGTATGTGGCCCATCACACCGCTTTGGGTTCCCTCTGCATACTAATGCAGTACACGACACTGGGTTTAGTCCGCATAGCAGTATGCTATGCGGAGAACCTTGTTAAGGGGGGGGGGGGGTCTGAGGTATCATCCTTCCTAGGGAGTTCATCCGCGATAAGCCTTCGTTTCATAGTTAACCAATTAGGTTTGTGGTTCTATTATTATTATTCAATTCTTATATTTTATGGTTCATGGACGACTGTATATGTGAAGGGAGTGGTTCACAGTTGGGCTTCGCCAATGAAATAATATGGAAGATATAATACAACCTATGAGTCTCCTTCAAGCTTTTATTGTCCGTCATTCTCTCTATGTGTCTATTTTTTTACTTCTATTGTGCTCTTTTTATAGAGCGTCAGAGAAATCGTATCTATTGGGTATGTGACACCATTTGCTGAGGCCCATTGAATCAATATCCTTACCCATGGAAGACTCGGTCAAACATGGTTTTTTGAGGCTTTGGTTCGTGATAATGGTTTGTAGAACCCTACCGGTTTGCTTTTTCCATGAACTGATGAGTTCAGGACAAGATACGCAGACGGTATTTACTCGTATGAATCTGTCGGTGACTCAGTTAATGGTCTTACTTATTCATTGGCCATCACCTCACGGGCCAGTGGTTCGCGGATCATCCCACATACCTAGCGGTTCGCAGTCAAGCTGCTCAACATACCTTTTCAGATTATGGTATGCAGACAACATAAAAAACCTTGAAAACTATAATTCCTTTTAAGTTTCTTATCAAGATTGCAACAGAATTTGAGTCTTTTCCCCTTTCAAGATTTGTATGAGAACTTTCTTCCTTCTGCAATGTATTTTTGGGTGTATTTTCATCCCTTGGCAGAATTTTCAGGACCCTACTACTCCCTTTAAAGAGCTTTAATTCATCAATTTATTTAAAATATTAATTTTAGAATTCTAATTTGACAAAAATAACCATATTTCAGAATCCATAATATTAAAAATAGCTTAGTATTAATTTTTTTTGAAGTGTTCGGCTTTTTGTAGAACAATACGATTTTTCCAAAAATTTCGATTTGTATTAATATATCACTATATAAGAACGATAAAGAAGTTTAAAAAACATTTCAAGTAAAAAAATTATGAATTATAAAATATTATTTGAACTTATGAATCCTATATCTAACATTTTTATAACTAATTAAAATGTTGTTTTGACAAAAAACTTTTTTTGATATTTTATTTAAATCATGTATTTTCAAGAGAGATTAATTTTTTTTATTTCTTTAATAGCCTCATATCAATTTTTTTAATAATTTAATTTATGTAATTAAAATAATTAACCAAGATTATTTTATCTTATATGTAAAGTTAAATCTTGAAAACATTGTTTTTCTAAATTTTTTTATTTAACTAAATGTGTTTATTTTAAAATTAACATTTCAAAAGTTTAAAATTTTTATTTTATATATTTTTTCTAAATTTTAAATAATAATTATTAAATTTTATAAAAGTTTCAATCTTAATCTTAATCATAAAAAATAATTAATTAGATTTGAAATTTATTACCATGTAAAATGTAAATTAGGATAAAAGTTAAAATTTAAAATTAAAAGTGTTAAAACTCTAATATTTAAAAAAAGGATTGGTTGAGTTTATTTTAACGCAAAATCAGTATCCCTAACCTTTCTCCATTTTCCCATTAAACCTTTAATAATGACCTTATATTATTGAAAATGTCAGGGTTACTCCCAAAACTACTTGTCTTCTCAATTATTAAAGGATTACATCTCCACCACTTCAAGAATAAACTCTCCTATGAATTTACTATTGAAACTCTATAAATTTTCTCATCCTATAAACTTTTTCCACATTTAAAATATTCTAGACAACATTACTTAGCATAAAACAATAATTTCCCAAGAGGCATTCAAGGAAAATTCAACTCCTCAATGTGAGGATCATAAACTATTTAGTTTTTATTCTTAATTATATTCTATAAAATTTATTCTAGTAATAATAATATAATTATATTAATAAAATTTATATAGTCTATTATTACCATTGTATTGCAAATATTATTGTTTATTCATATACCCCAACCATTATAAAAAAACATGTTGCTCATGTGTTGTGTGAATTGCCACATCCACGATGCAATAAGTTTTCTTTTCTGTCACCACATTACAAGGCAGGGTAGGGGGATACTATTAAAGAAAAAATAAAATTATAATTATATAATTAATTTTCATTTTTGAAAAATTATAAAAACTATTAATGATATGATAAAAAATGTCCATTATTAATTTAAGCTTTTAAAATATGAATACTAAGAGGAAAACCTTTTATTCTATTTATGTAATATTTTAATATACATTAGCTATTACTATAATTACTTATAATATTTATATATCACACTAATACACACTATATAATATAATTATTCTTGAGGTATAATTATATTACACAAAAACCACCTCATTATCATTCATTAAATCTAGGTATGTTCATATTTGGGTTGGTTTAAGCACATACATAAACAATATTATGAATTTAAATCATGGATGACATTAAGAAAATAATTAATTGTATAATATAAATAAAATGTGTAAATAAATATATTTTTTGGATATATTTCATTACTATTTAATTTATTAATTAAGAAAACACCCTTTTACTATTAAGAACCATAGAAACATGTTAGTTATCGATTTCATCTTCAAGGATAATGACTAAAAAACTATTGAATTTAATTTAAAATAGCATAAATCATCATAAATCATCACTAAAAGTAAATTTTATTTCCAATTATTATTTAGTGTTTAATGGATAATGACTATACGTAAGGCTTATAAAAAACAAGTACAAATAATCAAAACTATAAACACCCAATGTGAAAAATTAGAAAAAAAGTCCATGTAGGGAATGACAATTTATAAAGAGTATGAATGAAAATTTTTACTAGTTAGTTTATTAATTAATTTATTAATATGTTTAATTTTGTGATATAGGAGGTTAAATTACGTTTTTGGGAATTAGGATAAGAATTAAGGGTTTTCATTATCAAATTCCTCTATTGGAGACATGTTTGGTATTATAAACATAATTTCATTTATGTAGTGTCTATACTACTTATTAGATATTTTACATCGTGAAATTAATTTATTCATGTTATTTTAAGATAAATTTTAATACCTAAACATTAATAGGTTTTTATTTAATTTTTAACCAATATATATTTAGGGGTTTTTACTTATCAAATTTCATTCATTGTGATTCATGTTATATTTACCAAATATTTTATTTTGTGTGGTGTATAGATTTCCAGGGAAGATTTTTTCAAATTAATAATGAAACCTATCTGATTTAAAAGTAAATATTCTTATCCAAATATAATATTCTTATTTACTCAAGATTTACCAAAACCCTTGTAAAATTCAATCCTTTCTATGGCTGGAAAACCATCCTATGTTTTATTAAAGTAAAATTGTGTGTAATTTCCACAAATATTCATACCAATCTAGATGCTAGAAAGTGAGTATGACTATGGAATAGATGAAACTAGGGGTAATAACATAAAAAAGGGTTGTTTGATCATTTATTCAATCGTCACCTTAATGCACGATGAGTGGGATTAAGATTAAACACCTGGAAGGACACTGATATGGGAGATGATTTGGAATACTGACATGCTCTCTATGAACCATGATAAAGTTTTTTTGAAAATTTCTTTAGTCTGCAACTAATGAAAACTACTGGAACCAATATACTATCTTATAATAATAACTCCATACATTATAAGTACACTCACCCTTATATTTATTTTATGATAGAAATTTATATTACATTGATGTTACCTCAAAACTTCTATGTTGATTATGGGATATTGTACCAGACATCCAAATTATTTAATTAAATAAGAAATTATTTGAATTCCATATTTATGAGTATACATATAACAATGTTTTACTTTAAAAAATTTTCTTTAGGGAATGGTTTAAAATTTCATGATGGATCTTATGGAGAATGAAATAAACATAATCAAGTGATTGGTGAGAAATAAAATTATATATCCCTATGATGCATCAAAATATATCATGTGACAAAAATTTTGAGTTTTTGTTTAAAAATCTACACATGAGTGGATAGTTTCCTCGAACAAGGCATTGAATGTAATTTTTCAAATCCAATATTATGCATTCCATTGGTATGATATCAATGAATATTTTATCCATTATTTTATTTCATATCATGGATATTTCATGCCCTAAGTTTATGTTGATTACGGTTTTGTGTTTTTTATTTATTCATTCCATGTTTATTTTATTAAACCTTCCATTGTATGAAAATATTTACTGAGCATTTGAGCTCACCATTATTTTTTTCCCTTTCCCATGGAAACCTATAGGTGTACTTTGTGTAATATTTAGGGATATGATGAATGGAATAATAATTTATTTGAAATTTGTTCATGCTATACTATAATGAACTAGGATTAAAATACATTGACTTTCCTTCAATTTAGAATAATATTCATAATATTACAACAATAAATTATTGAGTACCCTAATTGTTTAGTGTCTTTAGAGACTTTAAAACACAATAATTTATCTTGGGGAAAGAACTTCATCATACCCCTTAAAGATATTTACCTTTAGTAATCCTACTTAAAACCTTTCTTAATAACATGGGGAAAATAATATAATAAAGGGGTGTGCTCAGATTCTCAGTAAGGGTGAACAAGGAAGATATGTAAGAATAATATTAGAATAAGGGTATGAGAAACTGATCGTATCATTAAAATATCATACCATACATATAAATCCTCATAAACATGAATCATGGAATAAATATTGGCAGTTCATAAGAAACGAATTGTAAGGAAATTTAATAACATGATTCCTGATAGCATAAAATTGGAATAAGGTATAGACTTGTGGCATACACATTAACTTATAACATTGTGAACATGTGTAAATAGAAATAGGTTCCCTCATTATGTTTTGGAAATGAAATCAATTCCCCACATAGAATTATTTACATGAAACTGGGTTCACACATAACATTGTGAACATGTAATATGGTCCACACAAAACATTGTGAACATGTTATCAGGTTCAATCATAACATTGTGAATATGTAATCAGGTTCACACATAACATTTTTAACATGTAATCATGTTCATGCATAAAATTGTGAACATGTAATCAGGTTCACTCATAAACTTATAGACATGAAACCAAGTTCTTTCATAACATTCAGAACACGTAATTAGGTTCATGCATAACATTTTGAAAATGTAATCTTGTTTATGCATAAACATATGGACATGAATCTAGGTCCATGAATAACATCATGAACATGTAATCAGGTTGTGGAATAACATTTTGAAAATTTAATAAGGTTTAATCAAAAAATTGTGAACATGTAATCTGGTTCATGCGTGACATATATTCTCAGGGGTTATCTATCATTACCCAATTCATTTTAGGGGGATATGGGTCCCACCTATCACATAATGAAATCATACACATGTGTACAAAAAGATCTCAAACATTCATAAAACTCTAACCCTAAAATGAAATGGGTATTATAAATAATTCAAACTATCATAATATAAGAAAAATGGACAAGTTTCATAACCATTTAATCATATAACAACCCATGAAATGAATTGTGATTCATAATAATTTTATCATGGTGTAACCCATGGAAGTGAAATGGGATTTACAAGAATCTTTCCATCGTAATCCTACACCATTCAATGATAAATTAGAATGGTGTCCTTGGATTATATCCCCAATAAATAAGAAACAATATCAAAGAATTTAATCTTAGGCAGAAGATGATTATTAAAGATCACTTGGAGAATTTAAAAAGGGAAATAAGATTTCTTTAAAAAATCAATTTTTGAAACATAAAATATATTCAAAATTATTTCCTTTTAAAACATCTTTAAAAACATATAATGCAATATTTACAAATAATTTAAAACATTTCTTGAGGAAAATTTTCCTTCCACTTTGAAAAAAACCTTTTAAAACATAATAAATTTTTTAACCATTTTCTATGAACAGAATACTAAAAACATATAAAAGAGGATTCGAAATCATTGAAATAATTTTCTTCGAAAATAATATTTTAAAAACATATAAAGAAAGATTTGAAAAATATATAAAACATTACTTAAAAATAATTTTTTAAAAACCTTTTTATTTAAAAATAACCGTGAAAACTTATAAAAAAGCATCAAATAAATGACCGTCATGACAATTGATAAATCTATATATATCAAACATTATTTATGTGCTGTAAAAGGTTTAGAAAAGTGCATTGACTAGAAAATAAAAAGAGTATTCCATTTTTGAATAGCATTTTTTTTAAATGGTAAAACATGCGTAAAAATGAATTTTAAATATCATACGATAATAGTAGAACATTTTTTAATACATTTTTATATAGAAAACATGGTTTTTAATGAAAACATATTTCTGATCAAAGAGAGAGATAGAGATAGATATTCCTAAAAACAAATTATTAATTTTATTAAATACCAAATAGGGTATCATGAATAAGTATATGATAATAAAATTCATTAGATTTATTGAGATATGGGTCAAAAGATATTATCAATTGAAGCATAATTATAAAAAATCCAAATAAAATATGAGATTATAAAAATAAATTGTTACCCCTTTGGTAACATTGAATCATAGTTAAAATGAAATAATAAAAATAAATGAATATTATAATATAATTAAAAGAAATATAATTATTATTTAACTTTAAAAATGATATTATATGCATATCATAAAAGAATATACGTGCATAACATGACACGCATCTCAAAGAAAGTAAATTGAGATAAAATTACATTACACATTTGAAAACTTTTGAACCACAAAACCCATGAAATATACATCATTAATTAGATTTGTAAAAACCAAAAATCTAATTATAATAATCATATAATACATTAATGAGGATTATATACTTCAATAAAAAGTGCGGTGAATAAGGCATAAGTCTCAGAGAAATAAATGTGAGATTAGAAAACCCAAACAACAAGTATTGAATTTCATCACACATATTAAAACCTCATTAATAAATGTAATTTTATTATAAAAATACCAAATTAAAATATTATTATATCTAATACCATATGTTGTTTTATTATGACTTTATAATACATGTTTATTAACAATTCCTTGTTGATATTACGTTTCATGAGATTTAAGCTTTGTTTTTCATATATGATTTGACTTTTTATTTGTTATACCATTATTTATATGATTATTTCAATATTTAAATATAGTATAAATGGATATAGATATCATATATATTCAGTATATAAATATTTATTATAATCTATAAAAGATATAAATATGAAATGGAATACACTATTCAAGGAGATTGTTGGTTGTACGTACACATGAGCATTGTTTCCGTTTTATTGTCATATTGAATGAAATTAAATGAATTATATATATTATAATTAAAGTATAATTATTATTTAATACATGTCATATACATTTACTAAACCCATCCTTGATATATTCTAGAGAATGTGTGAATCAATCACATCGCTTTGAGGAGGTAGTAGTCCACACGTCTGAAAATGAAGTTAACCTATTTACAAAAATGGAAAGAATGAATGTATCTTTTATATAATAATTATATAAGAATAAATAAACATTAAATTTCATATATATCATAAAAAATATTTCCATCATAATTTCCAACCATGAGAACTGGTAAAGGAAAAAATGAACGACACTGTTTCACAAGGACGTAGTCCATCGTACACCTGAACAATAAGTTTGTTACCTATTTGATGGAATTGTGTGTATGTGTAGGTAATAAACTTATCATAAGAAAATATAAATATATTAATTATAAATTTTTTGTTATATAATTATTTAATAATAAAAATTGAGGTGGTGTGTGAAGAAAAGAAAAAAAAAGTGTTGTTGAAGTACGTTGACTCATATTTGGGTAACTACATTTGTTTTTCAACAAATGGATTACTTGGATAGATTTATTCCAAATGTGAGGAATTTAGGAAAAATTATATAATTTTAGATCTTATTTTGTTAGGTTTTTTCAACGAAAAAGTGTATTCGAAGGTGTGCAGAAGGCCAAGATTGAATGTCTTTTTATAAAGGAGGATGGGTGGCATTCTTGTAAATACAAAAAATGTAAAAACAATTGGAAGGTCCCCTTACCTCATGTGATTAAAAAATGAATAAATAATGTATTAAATGGGAATTATGTTCTATAAAAACCTCCACCACACAAAATTTAGTGATGTTTTATAATGTTGTTCATTATCTTGTGAGTTTCCCCACTTTTATCATTTTTGTTTTTATTAAGATGACTAGTTTATATCCTAAGTAATTTAACCATTAAGTCACAATTAAAGTTCGGTTTTTTAGAAAATAAAGAAACTTTTAATTATAAATATGATATAAAATTTTAAAAAATAATATAAAACTAACTCCCATGTGTGTTGGAAAATGATTTTAAAATAAGTGCATGTAACATGCACAAACACTGCTTTAACCTGAACCGTGCGAAATTTTTTTTTACTATTTAAAGGTTAATATTTTAATTATAAAAGATAATTCGGTCCACAAATAAACAATATTTTATATTTATTAACATGAAAAAAATCTTTTTCCATAATATAGTATTTTTAGGAAATTTTAAATCATCTAATAAAATACCATTTATTAAAAAATAACATTAATGACTGTTTTAACATTATATATTTAATTAAAATTTTAATAAATATCAAGAAAATTATGTAATTTGGATATATTAAGTTAAAAACTATGTAACATGATATATTCATGTAAAAATAATTCAATCAATTTACCTTACTTTTAATATTTTTAGTATCATTTATTTTAGTTAATTATTAAAAAAATAATTACCTCATTTGGAATTACCTAAGTAGTTAATCTAAATAATTATTCTCAAAAAATTAAATATAAATTAATATAATGAGAAAAAATTATTTAAATTTAAAAATAAACTTTACAACCGAAATAATGTAGTTTTTATCTATATCTCATAGTTTTTTTAATGTTAATGGTAAGGAAGGTTCTTTCTTTTTTTACTTAATTAACTTTGAATATAGGACAATTTCCTGGAAATAACTCATAAAAAATAACAAAGAGATTATAAGGTCTATTTTTTTTCCTAAAATAATTTTTTACAAGTTTCAATGACATTTTTTCCCTAAGATTAATGTTTAACCACTAAGTAAACTAATTCTTGCATTAATGGTTGTAATTAATTTTAATTAATTTCCCAAATCATTTTGTTCAAAACTATGTTGAAATTATATTAAATTATAAATTATTATTATTCCAAATATGGAATCCATTTTTCCATTTTCTAAACACATAAGTGGAATAAATTAATTTAAAATTAATCCTGCAGATGTGTCGCGAAAGTGGGTTATTTATGTATACAATTTCAAATGATTGGAGTGTTTTCATATAAAATTTCAATGTTATATAGGTTAGAATAACCTAATTTGGATTAATATATGTATAATTTATACAACTATTATTTAAAAACAAATTAAAATATTATTTAACTATATAAATAAATTAGAAAAATAGAAAATTGGAATTAAAATTTAGTGTTTTTTATTATTCAGCAAAAAATTATGTTTTTCATAAGGATCAAAAAAATTCACCCCAGGATAATTTTTTTATTCAGAATTCAAATATTAAGACTATTTTAATAATTTAGATTTCTAAATGTGTCTAAAATTAATTTTATTGTTGTTCATAGAAGGACATGAAAAGTAGTTCATTTGTGAAAATATTTTTTTTTCAAAACTTATAGAATTTACTGACAGTTATATATTTCAATATAAATATGTTTTATTTAAATTAAACCATTATAAAGTATATTTAAAATTAGTTATTAATATTAATATTAATAATTTTAATGACTATGTTATAACTATCATGTTTAAATAATTATCATAATAAAATGTTGTTTCATAGAAAACTTAGTGTTGTTTATAGCGCAAGAAAATCCTATGTTGTGTGTATCACAAGATTAAATAGTTTTAGAATATAAAAAATGTTTAAATTGTCTTATTATTTAATTAAAAATTTATAATTGAATTAAAAAAATCAAAAAAAATGTCCACAAAATCTATGGGTGTTACATGTATCTTATGTTTTGAAATGTAATGTATGTGTGTATCTATTTTTCAAAAACTGCTAAACTATTGGATCCTTCAAGATG
This sequence comes from Viscum album, assembly GCA_963277665.1. Taxonomy (NCBI): domain Eukaryota; kingdom Viridiplantae; phylum Streptophyta; class Magnoliopsida; order Santalales; family Viscaceae; genus Viscum; species Viscum album. Next base: position 877,887,810 of record OY728145.1, on the reverse strand, counting down.
TTTTATATTCTATAAAAATAATGTAATATAACCACTATATATTGGTTTTTTACCCTAGTATGTTATAGTTAGTGTCAAATAATGTTTAGTAGGAACCTTTTGGATTTTATTTTGATGAACCAAGTGAGATATAACAAGAAATTTAAAAAACCTTCAACATTACTAGGAAAAAATCTATAAAACATAATAGTAATTATAATTTAAAATTCAATTCACTATGATAATTATCTATATTCTATTTTAAAAATATGGTGACTGATAGGAGGAAGGGGAATTGTATCAATACCCTTAGTCAATACATGCATATTCCGCCTGAACAATTTATTGATACTAGAGTTAAGGATACTATTTTCATAACCCTATTGGGATAGTTGTCCGAGGTTATTAAAAATAATCATTCCAATATATGGTTACTTAATTGTAAATAATATGGTGTAACTATGTAGAAACATTTCATGAATTAAAAACCTCCACATTAAGTGGAACTAAAAAATACATTGGTAGCTAAACAATGAATCATGTCCCTAGAGATGATCTTTCTCACCTTGGGAAGTAGTGAAAAGGAAAAAATCAGCAAGGAGATTAATCCTAATAAGGGATATTAAAACCATTAATTGGTTATAAATAAAAAACTAAAGAGGAATATAAAATAAAGTGCATGGAATGGGAATCTTTTAAAGATATATCCTATGATACATACTTTTCTCATGAGAAAAGTGAAATAATGGAAAGCTAGTTTATCTATATTAGAAAAAATGAGGAGTAGAAAAATATTGATTGTCAAGATAAATTTATAAGTTTATCTATAATTTAATTATACTATTAACATAGACTATAATGAAATATTGATCATTTCATTAATAGGTTAAATTCGGTCATTCAAAAGGCAATCGTCTTTTAGGGATTTTTTTATAAAAGGATATATTCTCAAGTTATATTAAGGTAGAAAATAATTTATCCATGTTTTATATATTCTTGGTAAATAAGGAGAAGAATAGTTTGTATTGAAATCATGTAAAATAAATATTGAAAATTGTAATAAAGGGTGTGATTTCCCACATGTGATAAATATGGGAAGAAACAACATGGTGATTACTATAAAGGAACCCGAGTTTAATTAACCATTAGAGAAAAATGTCATCAATCTCACCAATGTAAGGTAAATACGGAATATTTTGTTTTTAAATTATTTAATTATAGGGATAAGGTAAATTATGTGATCCAATACCCCAAACATCAATGTAATTTACCTCATAAAATGAAAAGGGGGAAATCTCTAGTTATGAAATTTCCACAAATGAAGTTGAAGTTCTTAATGATATAGTGGTAGGTACATTGATTACACCTTCAATGTTTGATAATATATTATTTTACTATATATCTTCACACTCTTTTATACCTTCCATGTTTTCCAAAAAAATAGATATTTACCTTACACACTAGTAAGGGAGTTATCAATTAATACACTATGTGGGAATCTTATTTCAGAAAAGATGTGTTGAGAAGTTACAATTATTATGCATGGGAACATCATATTTGAAAAACTGGTCATTATACCCATGTATTATTGTTATATGATTATTGGTATGGATTTTATTTAAAAGTATAATGACAAAATTATTTCTAAGCGAAGTGGATTTCAGTTCATGAAGGTGAGGTGTAATCTCTGTTATTTAGAAAAAAAAATTCACCATCTAAATTTTTTCCATTTCCTCCATCAGTATCTCTTATTAATAATATTATATGAATACAGGAATATCAAATATGATCTATGGATAGGGAATATATCATAATAATATAGGTTGTATCTACGGTAAAAAAAATCATTCATATATTTCCAAGATAATTTCCTAGTCATCCACCAGAGTGTGATGTTGAGTCCTACATTGAGCTAATTTATGAGGCAAATATTATTTATAAAACAACATATATAATTTAAGTATATGAGATAGTGGAGTTTAATAAACAAATAATGGATATTAGTGTTAATAGATTTATATATATATGTATTTGGCCTTAGATAGCCACAGTTTTATTCATGAAAAAGAAGGATCGGTCTATGTGACTGTGCATCAATTAGAATGAAATAAATTCCATTACAATAAATAATACATATCATTTAACTTAAATTATTTACTTATTTGATCAAATTAAAGGATAAATACACTCTTCAAATTGATATATTCAATTAGATAATCATTAAATAATGGTGAAGAAGGGTTATATTGTAAAAAGTACATTTTCAGTAAAGTATGAACATTATGATTTTATGATAATTCCATTCGAATTGACTAATGAACATTATTTTTTTATTGATAAGATGAACATATTCTTCAATTGTTATATAGATAAATTTATGATGGTATTCATTAATGATATCTAAATATACTATAAGATAAATTAAGATCATGAGAGTCTTCTACAAATAATTCTAGAGACCCTTGTGAAAAATGAGTTAAATGAGAAATATATTAGGGGTAAATTTTTGCTCAATGAAGTTTATTTTGATGGATATATAATCTCCATAGATAAAATTTCTACTAAACTATAGAAGACAAATGTATTCAAATAATTAACTACACTGATTACCATAACTGATATATAAAGTTTCATAGGCTTAGCTGGTTACTTTTAGCGGTTCGTTCAATATTTTTCCTTATAGGATATCCCTTTAACCAAGTTAACACGTAAAGGTGTTGAATTTTCATGTTTACGGGTATGTTGTGGATATTTTTACAATGTGGATAGAATACTAATCAATTAACCATTATTAACTATACCATCAGGTAATTAATGTTATTTAATTTAAATTGATGGATTAAATAATTGACTTGGTTGTGTATCAAGGTAATTGAAAATCCATGAACAAATCTATCCATATCGTGACCTTAATATGGAAGCTAGAATATTTTATTTTAAAATATATTTACATAATCTATATTGTGAAATATTTTATAAATATATTGATAAAAATAATTTGAAGTATATATTCTCTCAGAAGGAGATCTACATGTGAAAAATAATATGGTTCGAACAACTTTAGGATAATGATTTCTTAATACCCTACCACCTTTGGAAATAAAAAAAGGGTTGTTGATGCATAGAGTTTAAAGGATCATGGAGTTTTGATCATGATTAGGATTAAAAAGGATAATATATAAAAATATTTTGTATATATGCATATAGATATTTTTAAGAAATGGGATCCATCTTTCCTTTCTCAAAGAATTTCTAAACCATAATTATTAGGAAATATAAGGAAGAATTAGTAGGATAAAGAGAATATACTAAGTAAGATTAAAGTATTGAATAAAGCTAAATTTTCTAAATTTATCTATAAGGATGGAATATTGATATTTGGGAAGAGGTCATATATAAGTCCCCAGCCTTAAACCTTACTTAATCTTGAGTTATTACAAGATTACACATTAAGGATCTTTTCAGGTTTAGAGTTTTAGAGAATTAGATCATAAAACTTACATTACATTACACATTTAAACAAAGTGGTTACATAAAGATAGTATTCATTTTTCCCATAAATTGAACATATTTAAAATAAAACATGGATTCTTTCTTGACACTTCCTTGACACTATCATCATATCATGTACCTTTCCCTTGAACTTTGAAAAACATTTCAAAAAAGACTTGGGATGAGCATAAAAAGCTCAGTATGGGTTATATAAAAAAAATATGGAAAGGAAACATGAGTTCATATATACATAAGAATGAAATCATACATTACCCATAAAACATAATCAATTTAACATACCTCATCAAATCATGAATAAATCATAGAAATCATAAGACATAAAGTTAACTTGAGGCATTCATAACATTCTTACATAGGGAGTAACCCTCTTGGTTATGTTTGGAATACCCATCACAGTATATTCCCTAAATCTATTCGGAGAGAGATTAACGTTTCACTCCTTCGCGTTACCCAATTCATTGGAGAGCTATATCGGGATCACTCGCCCTTAGTTTATCACGGAACCACCAGTCTTCATAATAATTCCCAAGAACCTCAACATAATTGTATCACATAAAACATGCATAAAGAAAACATAACATTCCCACCTTTCAATCAAAAGATATCAATACAACACATTGATAAAAAAACATTATGAAAACCATTTTCAATACCATAATAAAATAAAAGTAAAACATGGTATTTATTTTTCTTTTAAAAAGAAGGTATGGCTTGTAGAGGAAGCCGAAACTCAGATAATGGTCACAGTGGCAGAGAAGTCGTTGTTGCCGCATACGTACGACAAAACATTCCCTTTTGTCGTTTAGTAAACGCTTCATATAAAAAATAATCCTTTTGAATAAATATAAAAGTCAAAGGGGTTTATACACCGTATAAAATAAGGTTGATTATAAAACAAAATATGCCTCAATGAAAGGAGATTGAGACGAAGTCCCATACCTCGGGTCCGACTTGACTCGATCGTTCTTTAATGTCCTTAAAATCGTGTAACTCCCTTTGGTTTGAGCTCAAAGGATTCCTTGGGAAGACTTATACCCAAAGTGAGGCTTCAAGGAGTAAGATAGGGAAGTGGAGAGACAAAATGGGCCAGGGTTGTCCGAGCCAAAGGCTTTGGAAGAGTGGGTAAGGAGGTAGAGGTGGGGGCCTTTTATAAGAGGAGAGGAGGGGCACTCTTGGAAAGTAAAGAAATATTACTTTATTTGAAAATGATTTTCGGATTCAAAAGGTCCCATATTGATTTAATTTGAGGTTAAGGTGATAAGGGTTCGAAATACACCCATCCAATAGGTTTTGGACATGTGTAGGTCATAGATTTTACATTATCATTTCATTTTATTTAAATCCTTTATTAATGAGGTAATCGCTACATCATCATGATGTCATAAATAATTTTATTCATTTAAACTCTAAAAAATATGAAAAAAATACTATGATGTAGGAAATATTTTTATCTTTCCAATGAATATTTATAGTCTAAAATATCATCTATGTAGACAAAATTAAAAATGTTTTAATCAGGTGATACATTCTTGTTATATTTACTTTCTTTAAAAAAAATAAAAAGATAACAAGTCACTTTCCACAAAAGTGATTCCATGGGGTCCCCAAGTTTGGCACAAGACATCCCTTGGTTGGCCATGAGACAACCAGTAGAATTAGGACACATGTTGGTGTCATTTTTTATTATTATGATATTATTTTATTATCCTTAACTACCCGATTACTCATTAATCAAGATAATTAAAGATAATTACCGCCATTACTATTCATAATGTCCAAAAACAAAAGAGACTTGATTAAATAATTTGGACCTTATGATTCCAAATATTTAATCCATTTTACCAAATTCCAAACACAGAAATTTCAATAATTGATTTAAAAATAATTCCCGTTGTCAAAATAAATAGCGGGTTTTTTGAAACAATATCTATGAAAAGTTTGGCATTAGTTTATGCCCAATTAAAAAGTGAAATTAATCCTAATGACCACCATTGGATTAAATGGTAAAAATATATTCTAATTTAACTTTAAAAAAAATTCAAAATATAATCTAATCATATAAATAAATTATATTAAAAAGCAGTTTTGATGTAAAATGAAGTATTTTTCACTATTCATTTAAAATTGAACATTGTCAGAAAAATACCAAAAATTCACACAAAGTAAATTTTGATGTCCCAATAATAAAGAATAAGTTTATTTTGACGAACATAGCTTTTAAAATTGTCAAAAGATAGATTTCAAAATGGTTTTCCATCAAAAGGCAGTAAAACAATCTTTTAAAAAATATTAGTGTATTACATGCTTAAGATTGGATTTATTTTCATTTTAAGCCTCTAAAACACTATCAAATTCATTAATAGACATAGATAAAAATATCTATTATTTATTACTTACATGGGATGTTACATCCTTCCCCCTTTAGAAAATTGCGTCCCCGCAATTTATTTACTTATCAAATAAATGGGGGTACTTATCCCTCATTGCATTTTCAGATTTCCAAGTTGCCTCTTCCATCATGTGGTTTTTCCACAAAACCTTTACCTGATTAATCACCTTATTCCGTAACAGTTTCTCCCTGTGGTCAAGAATCTGGACCAGTTGTTCCTCATATGATAGGTTCTCTTCCAGCTGAACTACCTCTGGACTCAAAACATGAGATGGATCTGGCATGTACTTTCTCAGCATCGAAACATGAAAAACATTGTGTACCTGAGATAAACTCGGAGGTAAAGCCACCCGGTATGAAACTGATCAAACTCTCTCCATAATTTCATATGGTCCAATGAACCTTGGACTCAACTTTCCTTTCTTACAAAATCGCATCACACTTTTCCATGGTGAGACTTTGAGAAAAAACATGATCACCTACCTCAAAAGTTAGATCCTTCCTCCTGTTGTATGCATAAATCTTCTGCATACTCTAAGCTATTCTCATGTGTTTCTGTATCAGCTGAACTTTTTCTGCAAACTCTTCTACCAATTCTGTTCCCATCAACTTCCTTTCACCCACTTCATCCCAGAAAGCTATAGTTCGACACCACTACCAATATAATCCTTGAAATGGTGCCATATGTATACTAGAATGAAAACAATTATTATATGAAAATTCAACCAAAGAAAGATGTTCGTTCCAACTTCCCTGATAATCCATAGAGCAAGAACGTAGCATATCCTCCAATGTCTGAATTGATCATTCTGACTGCCCATCTGATTGAGGATGAAAAGCTGTACTAAAATTTAATTTAGTACCCAATGACTTCTGAAGGCCCTTCCAAAAGTTAGAAGTAAACTTGGGATCACGATCGGATACAATGGAGAGAGAAACTCCATGTAACCTGACTATCTCTTTAAGATACAAATGGGAAAGTTGATCTAGGGAAAAAGTATCTCGTATAACAAGGAAATGAGCTGATTTAGTCAAGCGATCAATAATAACCCAGATTGCATTATTACCTTGAGATGTCTTCGTTAATCCCACAACAAAGTCCATGGATATATTCCCCCATTTCCACTCTGGCACTGGTAAAGGCTGAAGCATCCCTTTCGGTAACTGCCGCTCTGCTTTAACCTGCTGACAAGTCAAACACTTCACTGTAAAATCAGCAATATCTCTTTTCATTCCATCCCACCAGTAATACTCCCGAAGATCTCTATACATCTTAATACTGCCTGGATGAACTGAAAACGGAGAACTATGACCTTCACATAACAACTCTCCCTTCAACTATGAATCACAAGGCACACACAATCTCTTCCCAAATCTCAAAACACAATCATTATCAATGTTGAATTCAGGAAACTTACCTTTCTGAACCAGCTCTACCTTTTTCTACAACTCACTGTCTTGCTTCTGTGCATGCTTGATTCTATCTGATAGAGATGATCTCACTGATACCTGAAATAAAACAGAAGAAATTCCTGCACCAACAACTTCTATTCCAAAGTTCATCAAATCCTTAACCAAAGGATCACGTTCCAAATAAAACATTGCTAATGAAGCATTACTTTTTCGACTCAAAGCATCAACCACTTTATTTGCTTTTCCCGGATGGTAATGAATTGTACAATCATAATCCTTGATTAATTCTAGCAATCTCCTCTGTCTCATGTTTAACTCTTTCTGAGTGAATATACACTTTAAAATTTTGTGATAAGTATATATTTCACACTTTACTCCATACAAATGATGCCTCCAAATTTTTAAAGCAAAAACAATAGCATCTAATTCCAAATCATGTGTAGGGTAATTTACCTCATGAGTTTTCAACTGTCGTGAAGAATAAGCAATTACCTGATCATTCTGCATTAGGACGCAACAATGTCCTTTCAATGAAGCATCACCGTATATAAAAAACTCACCATTCCTAGAAGGTAGTGCCAAAACTGGAGCATTAACCAATCTTATTTTCAATTCCTGAAAACAATCATCACATTCATTTGTCTAGATAAAATTAACACCCTTACGAGTTAGCTTAGTCATTGGAATAGATAACCGTGAAAAATTTCTAACAAACCTTTGGTAATAGCCTACCAAACCAAGGAAACTATGAATCTCAGTTACATTTGTGGGTCTTGGACATTCTTCAACAACCTTTGTTTTTGCAGGATCAATGGTTATCCCATCTTTAGAAACAATGTGACCAAGGAAAGAAATTTGTTGCAACCAAAACTCACACTTGCTGAATTTTCCATATAGTTTCTTTTCTTTTAAGGTTTGAAAGATAACCTTTAAATATCTTTCATGCTCCTCTTTAATTTTAGAAAACACCAAAATATCATAAATGAAAACCACCACAATCTTATCCAAGAACTCATGGAAAATTCTATTCATTAAGTCCATGAATACAGCAGGTGCATTGGTTAGCCCAAAAGGAATTACTACAAATTCATAATGGACATATCTTGTATAGAACGCGGTCTTCGGAACATCTGCTTCCTTTACCTTCTGCGGATGGTACCCCGATCTCAAGTCAATCTTTGAAAAATACTGATCTCCCTAGAGCTGATCAAACAAATCATCGATATGAGGAAAAGGATATTTTTTCGTAATAGTTATGTTATTCAAGGCTCTATAATCAATGCAATGTCTCATTGAACCATCTTTATTTTTAACAACTATAACAGGAGAACCCCATGGTGATGTGCTAGGTCGAATGAAACCTTTCTCTAATAAATCTTGCAATTTCTCCTTCAACTCTAAAAGTTCAATTTGAGCCATTCAATAAGGGGGTTTTGAAATTGTCTTAGCATCAGGAACTATGTCAATAGTAAGCTCAACTTCCCAATCTAGTATTATTCCAGGCAACTCATCATGAAAAACATCATGATACATATTTACCACTGGAACATCATTAATCTGAACAGTTCCTTTATTTCCAATGATGTGTGCAAGGTAACATTCATTTCCATCTTTTACAAGTTTCTCGGCCTCTTGATATGTTATCAACAGTAAGGGTCCATCCTTGTACACAAACTGAAAGTATTTCTGAAAAGAAACTTCTTTAGCTTTACATTGAATCTTATCATGGTAAATAGAGATCCAATCCATACCCAGGATAACACCAAACTCTACTGGAGGTAGAACAATAAGGTTTGCAAGTAGGTTCTTTCCACATATTAGGATAGGAAGATTCTTATAAATTCTTTTTGCCTCAACATTTCCCCCAGGTGTTTTTATGAAAAGTTAATGAGTCATTTCTTGAGATGGTATTCTCATTTTACTAGAAAAGGTTAAGAGATGAAAGAATGTGTAGACCCCGAATCAAATAAAACACTGTCATAATCTGAAAAAACAATCAAAGTACCTGATACAACTTCATTTGATTTCCTGACATCTACTGAAGTAGTTGCAAAAGATTTCACCACCCCTTCTGCTTGTAGTGTAACTGCTTCCCATCACTCAAGCTCTTTGACGGACACTCGTTTGCATAGTGACCCATCTCATTGCACTTAAAACATTTCACTAACTCTAAATCAAATTTGGTCTTACCTTCACCTTGATCTTTTTCAGTGCAATCACGAGCCTTATGTCCCATATTACCGCATCAGTAGAACTTTCCAGAATTCAAAATACATTCCTCAGCATGCCTTTTACCACATTTATCACAAATCGGAAACTTAGTTTTCTTACCATCAGACCTTTTTGAAGAATTCTTTCCTTTCTCCTGCCACCTCAGTCTCTTCTTCTGCTGGTTTTTATAGAACACTTGATCATCGGAAAACTTTATTTCCACCTTCTCAGTACATCGAACAAGCTTTTCTTAACTTTTAAACTCACGAGAATCTAATTCCCTTCGTTATTTTGTCTTTAATCCTGAGTAAAAATGATTGCTTTTACTATCAAGGTCTCAGATAAAATTTGCAGCATACCTTGCCAATCGAGTGAACCTTTCTTCATAGGCAGCCACTGAGTCTTCCTCTTTCCTCAATTCCTAGAATTGCTTTTACATACTAAGTCGAACAGCCTTAGGAAAATATTTCTCAAGAAACATACCTTTGAATTCATCCAAGTCAAGAGCATCAATCTCATCGGCGTCCCTGATGTTTTTAACCATATACCACCACTGATCTGCCTCACCCTCTAAACGGTAAATAGAAAGACTAACCTTTTGATTATCTGAACACCCCATGACATCGAAAATCTTCTCCAGTTCTTTAATCCACCTATCAGCTAACACGGGGTTAGATGATCCTCTGAATGATGGGGGATGTTGCCTCATGAAATGTTCCACCACTGACATGTTCCTCTGTGTTTGATCAGGCTGATCTCGTGCATGGATACCACCACCATTTATCGCTTGAGTCAACTGCTCCATTACTGCAAAAAACTGTTCAGTTCCAATTCCGACCATCTCGGGATGCTGATTCAGAAGGTTATTTCCTTCTGTATGCCTTCCTAGCACTGCTTCCCTGTTTCCTCTGCGGAAAACCATTCTGAACAAACATGTCTTAGATGAAGAAACATGGTAATCTTCAAATGCTATATCATTTCGAAAAAAATATTTTTGGATAATCATTTAATAGAATTCTAACTCCTAAAGTTATCTAAACCGACCTTTGATACCAACTATAAGGCCCCAGCCTTAAACCTTACTTAATCTTGAGTTATTACAAGATTACACATTGAGGATCTTTTCAAGTTTAGAGTTTTTGAGAATTAGATCATTAAACTCGCATTACATTCCACATTTAAACAAATTGGTTACATAAAGATAGTATTCATTTTCTCCAATCAATGGAACATATTTAAAATAAAACATGGATTATTTCTTGACACTTACTTGACACTATCATCATATCATGTACCTTTCCCTTGACCTATGAATAACATTTCAAAAAAGACTTGGGATGAGCATAAAAAGCTCAGTATCGGTTATCTAAAAAAAATATGGAAAGGAAACATGAGGTCATATATACATAAGAATGAAATCATACTTTACCCATAAAACATAAGCACTTTAACATACCTCATCAAATAATGAATAAATCATAGAAATCATAAGACATAAAGGTAACTTGATTCATTCATAACATTATTATGTAGGGAGCAACCCTCTTGGTTACGTTTGTAATACCCATCATAGTATATTCCCTAAATCTCTTCAGAGAAACCTTAACGTTTCACTTCTTCGCGTTACCCAATGCATTGGAGAGCTATATCGGGCTCACCCGCCCTTAGTTTATCACGGAACCACTCGTCTTCATAATAATTCCCAAGAACCTCAACATAATCGTATCATATAAAACATGCATAAAGGAAACATAACATTCCCACCTTTCATTCACAAGATATCAATACAACACATTGATATAAAAATATTATGAAAACCCTTTTCAATAACAAAATAAAAGAAAATTAAAACATGGTATTTATTATTCTTTTAAAAAGAAGGTATGGATTTTAGAGGAAGCCGAAACTCAAATAATGGTCACAGCGGCGGAGAAGTCATTGTCACCGCATACGTACGACAAAACATTCCCTTTTGTCGTTTAGTAAACGCTTCTTATAAAAAAGATTCCTTTTGACTAAATGTAAAAGTAAAAGGAGTTTATACACCATATAAATTAAGGTTGAGTATAAAACAAAATATGTCTCAATGAAAGGAGATTGAGAAGAAGTCCCATACCTCGGGTCCGACTTGACTCGATCGTTCTTTAATGTCCTTAAAATCGGGTAACTCCCTTTTGTTTGAGCTCAAAGGCTTCCTTGGGAAGACTTCTGCCCAAAGTGAGGCTTCAAGGAGTAAAATAGGGAAGTGGAGAGACAAAATGGGCTGGGGTTGGCCGAGCCAAAGGCTTTGGAAGTGTGGGTAAGGAGGTAGAGGTGGGGGCCTTTTATAAGAGGAGAGGAGGGGCGCTCTTGGAAAGTAAAGAAATATTACTTTATTTGAAAATGGTTTTCAGATTAAAAAGGTCCCACATTGATATAATTCGAGGTTAAGGTGATAAGGGTTCGAAATCCACCCATTCAATAGGTTTTGGACATGTGTAGGTCATAGATTTTACATTATCATTTCATTTTATTTAAATCCTTTATTAATGAGGTAATCGCTGCATCATCATGATGTCAAAAATAATTTAATTCATTTAAAGTCTACAAATTATGAAAAAAATACTATGATGTAGGAAATAGTTTTAGCTTTCCAATTAATATTTATAGTCTAACATATCATCTATTTAGACAAAATTAAAAATATTTTAATCAGGTGATACATTCTTGTTATATTTACTTTCTTTAAAAAAAATAAAAAGATAACAAGTCAATTTCCACAAAAGTGATTCCATGGGGTCCACAAGTTTGGCACAAGACATCCCATGGTCGGACATGAAACAACCAGTAGAATTTGGACACATGTTGGTGTCATTTGTTTATTATTATGATATTATTTTATTATCCTTAACTACCCGATTACTCATTAATCAAGATAATTAATGATAATTACCGTCGTTACTATTCATAATGTCCAAAAACAAAAGAGTCTTGATTACATAATTTGGACCTTCTGATTCCAAATATGTAATCCATTTTACCAAATTCCAAACACAGAAATTGCAATAATTGATTTAAAAATAATTCCCGTTGTCAAAACAAATAGCAGGTTTTTTGAAACAATATCTATGAAAAGTTTGGCATTAGTTTATGCCCAATTCCAAAGTGAAATTAATCTTAATGACCACAATTTGATTAAATGGTAAAAATATATTCTAATTTAACTTTAAAACCAATTAAAAAGATAATCTAATCATATATATAAATTAGATTAAAAAGTAGTTTTGATGTAAAATGCAGTATTTTTCACTATTCATTAAAAAATGAACATTGTCAGAAAAATACCAAAAATTCACACAAAGTAAATTTTGATGTCCCAATAATAAAGAATAAGTTTATTTTGATGAACATAGATTATAAAATTGTCAAAAGATTGATTTAAAAATGGTTTTCCATCAAAAGGCAGTAAAACAATCCTTTAAAAAATATTAGTGTATTCCATGCTTATGATTGGATTTATTTTCATTTTAAGCCCCTAAAACACTATATAATTCATTAATAGACATAGATAAAAATATCAATTATTCATTAATTACATGGGATGTTACATCCTTCCCCCCTTTAGAAAATTGCATCCCCGCAATTTATTTACTTATCAAATAAATGGCGGTACTTATCCCTCATTGCATTTTCAGATTCCCATGTTGCCTCTTCCATCATGTGGTTTTTCCACAAAAACTTTACCTGATTAATCACATTATTCCGTAACACTTTCTCCCTGTGGTCAAGAATCTGGACCGGTTGTTCCTCATAAGATAGGTTCTCTTCCAGCTGAACTACCTCTGGACTCAAAACATGAGATGGATCTGGCATGTACTTTCTCAGCATCGAAACATGAAAAACATTGTGTACCTGAGATAAAATAGGAGGTAAAGCCACCTGGTATGCAACTGATCAAACTCTCTCCAGAATTTCATATGGTCCAATGAACGTTGGAATCAGCTTTCCTTTCTTACCAAATCACATCACACTTTTCCATGGTGAGACTTTGAGAAAAAACATGATCACCTACCTCAAAAGTTAGATCTTTCCTCCTGTTGTCTGCATAACTCTTCTACCTACTCTGAGCTGTTCTCATGTGTTTCTGTATCAGCTGAACTTTTTCTGCCAACTCTTCTACCAATTCTGGTCCCATCAACTTCCTTTCACCCACTTCATCCCAGAGAGCTAGAGTTTGACACCGCTTCCCATATAATGCCTGAAATGGTGACATCTGTATACTAGAATGAAAACTATTATTATATGAAAATTCAACCAAAGAAAGATGTTGGTCCCAACTTCCCTGATAATCCATAGAGCAAGAAGGTAGCATATCTTCCAATTTCTGAATTGTTCATTCTGACTGCCCATCTGATTGAGGATGAAAAGATGTACTAAAATTTAATTCAATACCCAATGACTTCTAAAGGCCCTTCCAAAAGTTAGAAGTAAACCTGGGATCACGATCGGATACAATGGAGAGAGGAACTCCATGTAACCTGACTATCTCTTTAAGATACAAACGGGAAAGCTGATCTAAGGAAAAAGTATCTCGTATAGCAAGGAAATGAGCAGATTTAGTCAAGCGATCAGCAATAACCCAAATTGCATTATTACCTAGAGATGTCTTCGGTAATCCCACAACAAAGTCCATGGATATATTCTCCTATTTTCACTCTGGCACTGGTAAAGGTTGAAGCATCCCTTTTGGTAATTGCCACTCTTCTTTAACCTATTGACAAGTCAAACACTTCACTGTAAAATCAGAAATATCTCTTTTCATTCCATCCCACCAGTAATACTCTCGAAGATCACTATACATCTTAGTACTGCCTGGATGAACTGAAAATGGAGAACTATGAGCTTCACATAACAACTCTCTCTTCAACTGTGAATCAAAAGGTACACACAATCTCTTCCCAAATCTCAAAATGCAATCATTATCAATGTTGAATTCAGGCAACTTACCTTTCTGAACCAGCTCTATGTTTTTTTGCAACAAACTGTCTTGCTTCTGTGCATGCTTGATTCTATCTGATAGAGATGATATCACTGATACCTGAAACAAAACAGAAGAACATCCTACACCAACAACTTCTATGCCAAATTTCATCAAATCCTTAACCAAAGGATCACTTTCCAAACGCAATATTTCTAATGAAGCATTACTTTTTCGACTCAAAGCATCAGCCACTTTATTTGCTTTTACCAGATGGTAATGAATTTTACAATCATAATGCTTGATTAATTCCAGCCATCTCCTCTGTCTCATGTTTAACTCTTTCTGAGTGAATATATATTTGAAAATTTTGTGATAAGTATATATTTCACACTTTACTCCATACAAATGATGCCTCCAAATTTTTAAAGAAAAAACAACAGCATCTAATTCCAAATGATGTGTTGGGTAATTTACCTCATGAGTTTTCAACTGTCGTGAAGCATAAGCAATGAACTGATCATTCTGCATTAGGACGCAACCAAGTCCTTTAAATGAAGCATCACTGTATATAACAAACTCACAATTCCTGGAAGGTAGTGCCAAACTAGAGCATTCACCAATCTTCTTTTCAATTCCTGAAAACAATCATCACATTCTTTTTTCCAGATAAACTTAACACCCTTCCGAGTTAGCTTAGTCATTGGAATAGATAACCGTTAAAAAATACTAACAAACCTTCGGTAATTTCCTACCAAACCAAGGAAACTACGAATCTCAGTTGCATTTGTGGGTCTTGGACATTTTTCAACAACCTTTGTTTTTGCAAGATCAACGGTTATCCCATCTTTAGAAACAATGTGACCAAGGAAAGAAATTTGTTGCAACCAAAACTCACACTTGCTGAATTTTCCATACAGTTTCTTTTCTTTTAAGGTTTGCAAGATAACACGTAAATGTCTTTCATGCTCCCCTTTACTATTAGAAAACACCAAAATATCATCAATGAAAACCACCACAAACTTATCCAAGAACTCATGGAAAATTCTATTCATTATGTCCATGAATACAGCAGGTGCATTGGTTATCCCGAAAGGCATTACTAAAAATTCATAATGGCCATATCTTGTATGGAACGCGGTCATTGGAACATCTGCTTCCATTACCTTCAGCTGATGGTACCCCGATCTCAAGCCAATCTTTGAAAAATACTGAGCTCCCTAGAGCTGATTAAACAAATCATCGATATGAAGCAAAGGATATTTGTTCTTAACAGTGATGTTATTCAAGGCTCTATAATCAATTCAAAGTCTCATTGAACCATCTTTCTTTTTAACAAATAAAATAGGAGCACCCCATGGTGATGTGCTAGGTCGAATGAAACCTTTCTATAATAAATCTTGCAATTGCTCCTTCAACTCTAAAATTTCAATTTGAGCCATTCGATAAAGGGGTTTTGAAATTGGCTTAGCATCAGGAACTAAGTCAACAGTAAACTCAACTTCCCGATCTGGTATTATTCCAGGAAAATCATCAGGAAAAAAATCAGGATACTCATTTACCACTGGCACATTATTAATCTGAACAGTTCCTCTATTTTCAACGATGTGTGAAAGGTAACATTCATTTCCATCTTTTACAAGTTTCTCGGCCTCTTGATATGTTATCAACAGTAAGGGTTCATTCTTCTACACAAACTGAAAGTCTTTCTGAAAAGAAACTTCTTTAGCTCTACATTCAATCTTAGCATGGTAAATAGAGATCCAATCCATACCCAGCAAAACATCAAACTCTACTAGAGGTAGAACAATAAGGTTTTCAAGTAGGTTCTTTCCATAGATAAGGATATGATGATTCTTATAAATTATTTTTTCCTCAACATTTCCCCCAGGTGTTTTTACCAAAAGTTAAGGAGTCATTTCTTGAGATGGTTTTCTCATTTTACTAGAAAAGGTTTCAGAGATGAAAGAATGTGTCGACCCCGAATCAAACAACACACTGGAATAATCTGAAAAAACAAACAAAGTACCTGATACAACTTCATTTGATGGCCCGACATCTACTGAAGTAGTTGCAAAGGATTTCACCACCCCTTTCTGCTTGTAGTCTAACTCCTTCCCATCACTCAAGCTCTTTGTCGGAAACTCGTTTGCATAGTGACCCATCTCATTGCACTTAAAAAATTTCACTAACTGTAAATCAAATTTGGTCTTACCTTCACCTTGATCTTTTTCAGTGAAATCACAAGCCTTATGTCCCATCTTACCGCATCGATAGCACTTTACAGAATTCATAAGACATTCCTCAGCATGCCTTTTACCACATTTATCACAAACCAGAAACTTAGTTTTCTTACCGTCAGACCTTTTTGAATAATTCTTTCTTTTCTCTTGCCACCTTGGTCTCTTCTTCTGCTGGTTGTTATAGAACACTTGATCATCGGAAAACTCCATTCCACCTTCTCCGCACATCGAACATGCTTTTCATAACTTTTAAACTCATGAGAAGATAATTCCCTTCGATATTTTGGCTTTAATCTTGAGTAAAAACAATTGATTTTACTATCAAGGTCTCAGATAAAATTTGGAGCATACCTTACCAATCGAGTGAACCTTTCTTCATAGGCAGCCACTGAGTCTTCCTCTTGCCTCAATTCCAAGAATTGCTTTTCCATCCTAAGTCGAACAACCTTAGGAAAATACTTCTCAAGAAACATACCTTTGAATTCATCCCAGTCAAGAGAATCAATCTCATCGGCGTCCCTGATATTTTTAACCATAGACCACCACTGATCTGCCTCACCCTCCAAACGGTAAATAGCAAGACTAACCTTTTGATTGTCTGAACACCCCATGACATCGAAAATCTTCTCCAGTTCTTTAATGCACCCTTTAGCTAACACATGTCCAGATGATCCTCTGAATGATGGGGGATGTTGCCTCATGAAATGTTCCACCACTGACATGTTCCTCTGCGGTTGATCTGGCTGATCTCGTGCATGGATACCACCACCATTTATCGCTTGAGTCAACTGCTCCATTACTGCAACAAACTGTTCAGTTCCAATTCCGACCATCTCGGGATACTGATTCGGAAGGTTATTTCCTTCTGTATGCCTTCCTAGCACTGCTTCCCTGTTTCCTCTGCGGAAAACCATTCTGAACAAACATGTCTTAGATGAAGAAACATGGTAATCTTCAAATGCTATATCATTTCGAAAAAAAATATTTTTGGATAATCATTTAATATAATTATAACTCATAATGTTATCTAAACCAAGATTTGATACCAACTATAAGGCCCCAAGCTTAAACCTTACTTAATCTTTAGTTATTATAAGATTACACATTGAGGATATTTTCAGGTTTAGAGTTTTATAGAATTAGATCATAAAACTTGCATTACATTCCATATTTAAACAAAGTGGTTACATAAAGATAGTATTCATTTTTTCCCATTAATGGAACATATTTAAAATAAAACATGGATTCTTTCTTGACACTTCCTTGACACTATCATCATATCATGTACCTTTCCCTTGACCTATGAAAAACATTTCAAAAAAGACTTGGGATGAGCATAAAAAGCTCAGTATGGGTTATATAAAAAAAATATGGAAAGGAAACATGAGTTCATATATACATAATAATGAAATCATACATTACCCATAAAACATAAACACTTTAAAATACCTCATAAAATCATGAATAAATCATAGAAATCATAAGACATAAAGGTAACTTGAGGCATTCATAACATTCTTATGTAGGGAGTAACCCTCTTGGTTATGTTTGGAATACCCATCAAAGTATATTCCCTAAATCTCTTCAGAGAAACCTTAACATTTCACTCCTTCACGTTACCCAATGCATTGGAGAGCTATATCGGGCTCACCCGCACTTAGTTTATCACGGAACCACCTATCTTCATAATAATGCCCAAGAACCTCAACATAATCGTATCACATAAAACATGCATAAAGGAAACATAACATTCCCACCTTTCAATCACAAGATATCAATACAACAAATTGATATAAAAACATTATGAAAACCATTTTCAATACCAAAATAAAAGAAAAGTAAAACATGGTATTTATTTTTCTTTTAAAAAGAAGGTATGGCTTGTAGAGGAAGCCGAAACTCAAATAATGGTCACGGCGGCGGAGAAGTCGTTGTCGCCGCATACGTACGACAAAACATTCCCTTTTGTTGTTTAGTAAACGCTTCGTATAAAAAAGATTCCTTTTGAATAAATATAAAAGTCAAATGGTTTTATACACTGTATAAAATAAGGTTGAGTATAAAACAAAATATGCCTCAATGAAAGGATATTAAGACGAAGTCCCATACCTCAGGTCCGATTTGACTCGATCATTCTTTAATGTCCTTAAAATCGGGCAACTCCCTTTGGTTTGAGCTCAAAGGCTTCCTTGGGAAGACTTCTGCCCAAATTGAGGCTTCATGGAGTAAGAGAGGGAAGTGGAGAGACAAAATGGGAAGGGGTTGGCCGAGCCAAAATCTTTGGAAGTGTGGGTAAGGAGGTAGAGGTGGGGGACTTTTATAAGAGGAGATGAGGGGAACTCTTGGAAAGTAAAGAAATATTACTTTATTTGAAAATGATTTTCGGATTAAAAAGGTCCCACATTGATATAATTCAAGGGTAAGGTGATAAGGGTTCAAAATCCACCCATACAATTGGTTTTGGACATGTGTAGGTCATATATTTTACATTATCATTACATTTTATTTAAATCCTTTATTAATGAGGTAATCACTGCATCATCATGATGTCATAAATAATTTAATTCATTTAAAGTCTAAAATTTTTGAAAAAACTACTATGATGTAGGAAATCCTTTTATCTTTCCAATGAATATTTATAGTCTAAAATATAATCTATGTAGACAAAATTAAAAATGTTTTAATCAGGTGATACATTCTTGTTATATTTACTTACTTTAAAAAAATAAAAAGATAACAAGTCACTTTCCACAAAAGTGATTCGATGGGGTCCCCAAGTTTGGAACAAGACATCCCATGGTCGGCCATGAGACAACCAGTAGAATTAGGACACATGTTGGTGTCATTTTTTTTATTATGATATTATTTTATTATCCTTAACTACCCGATTACTCATTAATCAAGATAATTAAAGATAATTACCGTCGTTACTATTCATAATGTCCAAAAACAAAAGAGTCTTGATTACATAATTTGGACCTTATGATTCCAAATATGTAATCCATTTTACCAAATTCCAAACACATAAATTGCAATAAATGATTTAAAAATAATTCCCGTTGTCAAAACAAATAGAGGGTTTTTTGAAACAATATCTAAGAAAAGTTTGGCATTAGTTTATGCCCAATTCCAAAGTGAAATTAATCCTAATTACCACCATTGGATTAAATGGTAAAAATATATTCTAATTTAACTTTAAAACAAATTCAAAATATAATCTAATCATATAAATAAATTAGATTAAAAAGCAGTTTTGATGTAAAATTCAGTATTTTTCACTATTCATTAAAAAATCAACATTGTCAGAAAAATACCAAAAATTCACACAAAGTAAATTTTGATGTCCCAATCATAAAGAATAAGTCTATTTTGAAAAAAATAGCTTATAAAATTGTCAAAAGATAGATTTAAAAATGGTTTTCCATCAAAAGGCAGTAAAACAATGTTTTAAAAAATATTAGTGTATTCCTTGCTTAAGATTGGATTTATTTTCATTTTAAGCCTCTAAAACACTATCTAATTCATTAATATACATAGATAAAAATATCTATTATTCATTACTTACTTTGGATGTTACATCATATGTTCCATAAATACCCGAATTGTAATGGGAACTGCTAGATGAAGAAAATAGATCAAATCTACCTATACACCCTGGTATCCCAAAGATGTGTAGTGATTTAATAAATAATTTATTGATGGTTTGTATAAAGTGGGAAATTTTGGACTATGTGTCCAGATTCATCGTATTATTGTATGTAAAGGTTGAAATGCAACATCATAATGGAACCATCCAACCACTAACTATACCTATATAGAAGTGGGACAATGTTATAATGAAAATTTTCACCAAATTTCAAAAGTATCTAAGGAAGATCAATGCTACATGGGTAATCATTCATCATATAAATAAGTGTAGTCATTTATTGGTGATAAGAAAATAATTACCCTCTAAGAGACTTTCCTGGCTCTTTATTAATGAAATAGTAATGCTTTATGGGGAAAATCTATTGATTATATAGGATCATGAACCTAGGTTCACATAACAATTCTCAAAAAGTCATTACAGGGATTTGGACACTAAGATATATTTATGCATTGCCTATCACCTACAGTCTAATGGGAATTCTAAAAGAACTATCTTGACATGGAATACATGTTGATATCATGTTTAATTGACTTCTATAATATGCATGATCAATATGTACAATTTTTGGATATTATATATAATAATAGTTTCCATTAAAGAATCCATATGGAACCAAATGAATAATTACATGTGAATAAGTGTTATACTCCAACTTGTTGGTAAGAATTTGGATAAGGAATGTGAGTTGGATATATCTTGTGGAGGATATTAATATTAACGTGCAAACTATTTGAGGTCATATTAAAGAAAAAATGATTTGAAAAAGGAGTAAGGATGATAATTGAAGGAAAGACAAGGAATTTCATGTCGGGGATATTTAATTCTTAAGGGTTTTAAAATGGAATGGATTTTTAATATTTGGAAAAATGGTGAAGTTAATCCCTAGATTCATTGGGAATTTTGAAGTGATTGAAATAGTTAGACAAGTAGATTTTTGATTGGCTATATTGCCAAACCTTTTCTAAATTACATGATGTCTTCTATATTTCATTAATGAGGAAATACACGTCAAATCCAATTCATGTTCTAACATATTAGAGAATATCTGTGAATTATAACTTGTATTATAATGAGGATCCTATCTATATTCCTGATACTAGATAGAATGTATTGTGTCATCGGACAACACGAATAGTGAATATCCTATAGATAAAACAAAAACTAGAAGAGGCTACCAAGGAGCCTAAAAAATAAAAAAGTATGAATACTAGTAATTTTTCAATAATGAATATATAACCCAATTTTTAGGATGAATTTATTTATGGGGGAGGGGATAATGTAACACTTTAGACCCTTCTATAGTAGGTAATCACCATGTCCAGAACTATCATAAAATGTGACCTTTAATCAGACATTATTCATGAATTTATTAAAAATATTAATTTCATAATTTGGAACAGACTAAAATCACTTCATTTTTGAATTCATCAAATCAAAATTATCTTAGTCTAAATTTTTGTGCTATCTCTAAAAAGTGTTTTTTATAAAAAAATACTGTTTTCACGAAACATACAACTTTATTATTATATAAGAATGATAAATAAGTTTTTTTAAAAAATTACATAAGTAAATATCAATTTAGGGAAAAAAATATTCTTTTTGAAATAATATTTCATATTATAAATACCATGTTCATTATTTTTAGAACTGATTAAAATGTTACTTTTACAAAAATAATACTTTTTGCATTTTCATTGAATCAAATTTTTTTAAGAGAGTTTTGGTTTTGAATTACCTTGAAAGAATAAAATCTTTTATTTAATTTATAATAAATCATTTTGTGTCAATAAAATGAGTATACATGACAAATTTTGTTGAGTCAATAAGGTTTCCTTATGACTTTTCCATTCCTTCATGTTTGGGGAGATTATTGAGTCAATAGGGTTTCCTTATTACTATACTATTCCATCATGTTTTGAAAATTATAAACACCTTATCTTAATGAAAATTTCTTTTACCCTATGTTTTACTTTCATAAGGAAATTTCCCTTCCCCAAGGAAATTTATCCATACCATTTTTTCAATTGTTCATATCATGTCTAAGTAGAAACCACAATTTCATATCCAAAACCTCGAAATCATATAAATACTTAGATATAGAGCATTCAGTTTTTAGGATCCAAATTCAGGTTCCAAATTCACCGAATTCAAGTTCCGAACTTTCAGATTTTAGAATTTGAGTTTTAATTAATTCAAACTCTGAACATTGTATGTTCAGACTCCAAATTATAATGAATTCAGACTCCGAACTTTCTAGGTTCAGACTCTGAATTCTTATGCATTCAGAATCTGAAATTTGTAAGTTCAGACTCCGAATTCTAATGAATTCAGACTCTGAAATTTCTATGTTCAGACTCCAAATCCTTATGAATTCAGACTCCAAACTTTGTAAGTTCAGACTCCGAATTCTACTGAATTCAGACTCTGAATTTCCTTGAAATTCAGACATAGGAATTCTATAGAATTCAAGGTAATAATTCTTTGGAAAACAAAATCCGAATATTTATGTATTATAAACATCGAATGGCTTTTAGTTAGACTCTGAACTTTTATTTTCTTTACACTCTGAAAAATGATTTTGGTAAAGCAATCGTATTTTTTCTTACTCATGTTTTGGTTATAAAACGGCGTCATTTCTTCAGCTACTAACTAACCATTGATTAAGTGACACGTGTACAGGTCCCTCCAGAATTCAAGGAAAAATATGACCGTTGGAGGAGGGAGCTGACCGTTGAAAATGTGCCTATAAATATGAGCTTATTTGAAATATCTCACAAATTTGATGAACTGTTCTACAACTCCAGAGATTACATGATGCTGAAGTGATTTATATAGAGAGACTTTCATGCTTTCTGCATACTAAACATATTGTTCAGAAATGCATCGTGTGACTTCGAATGTTGCTGATTACATTAGAGGGCTTCTGGGGATAGGAAGACAGAGGTTCCGACTACCTTGAAGTTCAAGGGCTTGCAGGGATAGCAAGACAAAAACCGATCTTCATATCGAGGGCTTACCCTTGTGTGGGTAAGACAGACTTTATTAAGAGTATAAATCAAGGGACTCTTATCCAAGGTTATTGGATACCCTTCTTTTTGGGTTAAAATATTTACTACTTGTTTCTTGTATTGTTTCATGTTTTCCACTGCATTTTGCTTGATAAGGAAAGTATAACTATCTTATACTTTCTTATACATGTATACTCTGATTTAGTAATATTATTTACTCTTTAAGGTAGAATCATTATCTTTGTATGTTTTTGTTAAGTTTCATTTATAGAACATCTTTTCTGAAATTATATTATCGGAATCACATTTTTGGAATCAAGAACGTGTATAGAACATAGAGGTTTTATGAATTTACCTTGTTTAACCAAGTTAAACAATAGAAAAATTTCTTACCAACTTTAATAGTTCACAATGAAGTTTTAAAGTATAAAATTCACCCCCCCCCCTCTTGTATATTGAGCATCTACATCATCATTTTGATCCTATAATTGGTATCATTGGAAAATATCATACTCCATACCAACCTAACAATCGGTATCAAAGGAGGTCTCTGAAATACTTATATTCACATATAAGTTTTCTTGCTCAATTTTTTCATTGTTCTATATTTTCCTTGCTTAGGATATTTTTATCCTTGTTTAAAAACATTTCATTACTGATAAGTTTGTGTTTAAAAAATATTATAAAGATGACAGGAATAAATATTAGTTTAATTAACAATCTTAATCCTACTAGACCACCTATTTTTTGTGGGAATGATTATGAATATTGGAGATATCATATGAAGACTTCGGTCATCAATACTGGAGTGGACAACTTTTTTATGCTTACTGGAGATTAAAATATTCCTAATAAGGAATTCATAAACTTTACTAATCAAGATAAGTCTGAATATCAACTTTACTATAAGGTACATAATACTTTGTTGTGTTCCATGAACAGGAATATATATATCCATATTTCATCTTATGAATTAGAAAATTGTATTTGGAAGAAGTTTGAAGTTACACATTTTGGTACTTCTAAAGTTATTGAAACTATAAGAGCTATGCATAGAGCCGGGTACCACGGTTTTTTATTTCCTTATGGAGAACCGATTTGTAAGGTAAAACAAATATTTATGTCTATTGTCAACAACTTACTATCCATGGGTGAATATGATATAGATGATGAGGAACTTGTAGACAAGATTATAGACATCATGACTAATGAGTGATAATCTAAGAGAAAAACTATAGATGAGAATAAAAAAGTCTCACAGATTACTCTTGATGTGATTTTTGGAACTCTTCTTCAACATGAGACTAGAATTAAGAGAGATTCTGACAATGTTAAGAAGAAGAATGGAAATGGAAGTGTTTATTTTACAACTAAATATAATTATATCAAACCAAGACTCTTGAGAGAATTACTAGATCTAAATATAAGAAGGTTGTTATAAAATCTGAATCGAGTGAAAGATAACATTCTGAGAATGAACTAGCTAATCTTTCTCAAAGGATGAACAAGATAGCTGGGAAGAAGGACTTTCGGTATAGATACAAGAAGAAAGAAAGGAAAGACAAGAAAGACTTTGAAGTCATAGGTTATGAATGCAAAAGAGCTGGACATATAAGGCCAGATTGTCCTATGATTAAGAGAAATGAAAGAAAGAAAAAGCATTCTGAAATAAATATAAAGAAGTACTAAAAATATAAAGATAAGAAAGTCTTGAAATCTAATGAAACCTGGACTGCCAGTGGTGAAGACTCTTCTGATGAATCCTCAAATTACGAATCTTCTAGACAGAATAATCTTGGTCTAATAGCCAGACTACCTATTGAAAAAAAATTGAATAGATAAGGTACACAATGTTGAATCTATCACCAATGTATCCTTGAATAATAATTATAGTGATTGTAATTACTATGAATCATTGGATGAATAATCTTCTTCTGATGAAGATAATACTTTACCAACCTATGAAGAAGTGTCTAGGTTTGCTAAGATTCTTGAGAATGAAAATTCTAAATTTAAGAGAAACCTTGATAAGGAAAATTATAGGATTTCTATTCTTACTAAGGAAATATCATATATTTCTAAAGATCTTTATAAGAAAACTTTTGATTTTGATAGTATTTCAAAAAAACCATAAGAAGTCAATTCTGAGAAGCATAAACTTTCTAAGGACCTAAAATATTTAATTTATTAGAAAAATGTTTTTGAGCCTGTCTCTAGTGCGAAAACTAATGTTTTGGAAGATAAGAACTTAGTTATTAGACTAATGTCAGAAATATTTTCCATGAGGATGTGTTTTTCAAATTTCACCTTAGGGAAGGAAAACATTGATAAAAATTATTCTCAAATTCATCCTCTAAGGAATAATTCTGGTTTTGGTTATACAAGTTCAAAATCGATTTTTAGTAACAATTATTTTATTACTCAAAGTGCTCTATTCTTCACTAATTGTTTGTGTGGTGGGCATTGGGAAAAAAATTGTTCCTTAAACAAAACCCAGTCTTTAGGTTTTCATTAATCTTAATTCTCTAAGAAATTGTGGATACCTAAAATTTTGCTTTCTGAATTTTCCGAATACAAGAAATTTGGGATTCTAAAAGTCTAAAATTATTATTTTTAGGAAAATAAAGAAATTACCAAAAAAAAAAACATGGTACATGGATAGTGGATGTTCCCGCCATATGGCTGGTAACAAAAAATTCTTTGAAAAGTTTATCAAGAAAAAGGAGGAAAAGTAACATTCAGAGATAATGATAAGGGAGAAATTATTTGTATATGTAACATTATTCTTCTTTGAAAAACATTGATTTCAAATGTTTTGTTTGTTAAGGGTATTAAGCACAACCTCACTAGCATAAGTCAATTATGTGATGAAGGTTACCTTGTGAATTTTAAGAATGACATTTTCTTAGTACACAATTCCGAGGAAGAGTTTGTGCTTTCTACCCATAGGCATGAGAATGTTTACACACAAAACATAGAAGACCTTAGTAGCCAAGACCTACCACTATGGAAAAAATGTGTTATTGTGACGAGTCATTTTCTACGGGATATATTCCCATTGAAAATGGTCCAACTGAAGACACATTTGCGACAGGAGTGCATTCCCATCGTAAATAATTAGTTATTTGCGACGGTGAGAGATGCCCCATCCCAATTGTTTTTGCGCAGATTTCACGCCAAAACGTGGGAAGGATATTAGCGACGGGACGTATCCTCCCCTTCGCAAATACTAGGTGGTAGTAAATAATGTTTGCGACGAGCTCGCTACCCATTGCAAAAAGTTCTAGCGGCAGGGGTATTTGTGATGGGTCCCGTCAGAAATTCCCTTTTAACCGTAGGCTGTAATTAATGCAGCGAATGTATTTGTGACGGGACCCGTCACAAATTCCCTTTTAATCGTAGGCTGCAATTAATGCGGTGAAGGTATTTGCGACGAGTCTCGTCGCAAATACTTCTAATTGCGACGGTACACCCGTCACAAATAATCTAACCCATATATACCCCTATCCGTTTTTTCCAGAACATCCAATTCCTCTCTATTTTCTCTCTACAATCTTCAGTTTTAATAGTTTTAATTTTTTTTTCGAGTGGAATTCGAAGGCATCAAAAATTTCAGCATAAACTTTAAGGTATTTTTCTTTTATTTATTTTTATATTTATTTCATTTTTATATTAATTTTAATTTTTTTCAATTAATTGTAATTTAGATAAATTTAATTTAATTTATTATTTATATTTAGTTTTATTAAAAAAATGACTTTGTTAGTAATAATTAGGCATAATTAGTAGATAAACAATATAATTTGGTATAATTAGATTCTTTATCAATCAAGTAATCATTTTCGGGAAACGAACAAGTAGAGGTGGCTCTGGCGTAGATGTACCTAGGGGTGAAAGTCCCGACAACGAATTCCGGGCCTGACTCGTGGTATCCTGGTACATGACAACGGGCCTTGCTGCACTCTTGGTTCCACACTCCCGGATGATATTTGTTTGGTATTAATCTAATTTAATTAGAAATAAACTAATAATTAAAATAATTAATAAATAATTTAAATAATTAGCTAATAATTAGTTAGTAATTAGAATAATTACCAGATAATTAGAATAATTACTAGATAATTAGAATTATTACCAGATAATTAGAATAATTACCAGATAATTAGAATAATTACCAGATAATTAGAATAATTACCAGATAATTAGAATAATTACCAGATAATTAGTATAAATACCAGATAATTAGAATAATTACCGGATAATTAGAATAATTACTAGATAATTAGAATAATTACCAGATAATTAGATATATTACCAGATAATTAGAAATATTACCAGATAATTAGAAACACTACCAGATAATTAGAAATATTACCAGATAATTAGAAATATTACCAGATAATTAGAAATATTACCAGATAATTAGAATAATTACCAGATAATTAGAATACTTACCAAATAATTAGAATAATTACCAGATAATTAGAATAATTACCAGATAATTAGAATAATTACCAGATAATTAGAATAATTACCAGATAATTAGAAATAATTACCAGGTAATTAGAAATAATTACCAGATAATTAGAAATATTACCAGATAATTAGTAATATTACCAGATAATTTGAATAATTACCACATAATAAGAATAATTACCATATTATTAGAATAATTACTAGATAATTAGAAATATTACCAGATTATTAGAAATATTACCAGATAATTAGAAATATTACCAGATAATTAGAAATATTACCAGATAATTAGATTAATTACCAGATAATTAGAATAATTACCAAATAATTAGAAATATTACCAGATAATTAGAAATATTACTATATAATTATAAACATTACCAAATAATTAGAAATATTTTCACATTCTGTCTCCACCTGTAATATTTGCATTCATTTTCAAAATTATCAACCTCCTCACCAACAGAGAGGTGAAAGTGAATGTAAATATTACAAGTGGAGACAGAATGTCATGTTTCAACACTTAATTAGAATAATTACCAAATAATTAGAAATATTTTCACATTATATCTCTACAAGTAATATTTGCATTCATTTTCAAAATTATCAACCTCCTCACCAACAGAGAGGTGAAAGTGAATGTAAATATTACATGTGGAGACAGAATGTCAAGTTTCAAAACATTATTTGAATAATTACCAGATAATTAGAAATATTTTCACATTCTGTCTCCACATGTAATATTTGCATTCATTTTCAAAATTATCAACCTCCTCACCAACAGAAAGGTGAAAGTGAATGTAAATATTACATGTGGAGATAGAATGTCATGTTTCAACACTGAAAAGAGAATTGTAGCATAATATAAAAAATTATATTATTTTAATATTAATAATAATAAAATACTAATAATATGATAGTTATAAAATAATTAAAACAATTAGAAAATAATTAAAACAATTAGAAAATAATCAGAACAATTAGCGAATAAGCAGATCAATTAGAGAACAATTAGCGAATAAGTAGAACAATTAGCGAATAAGCAGATCAATTAGAGAACAATTAGAAAATAAGAAGAACAATTAGCGAATAAGAAGAACAATTAGGGAACAATTAGCGAACAATTAGAACAATTAACGAAGGTGATAGATGAACATGTTTGTTTTGGTTAACCAGTCTCTATGCATATCTTCTCATTACTAATTAGTAACATAATTGATATTATAATTAGTAATGTAATATAATAATGTTATTAATTTTATGATTAATATTTATGAAACAATAATATTAATATTATTAAAATAATAAATAAATAATAAATTATTAAAATTATCAATATTCGCAACAAGATATTATTAACATGTTCAAATGCTAAATGATCGTAAATGTTTATGTCATGCTCAATAAGAAGTTTGAGTAAGTCATGTTCGATGTAAACTCTATAATTGTCCTTGCTTGGTTGACCACCTTGCATGTAGTGTTTCAATGAGATGATCCAATTCACGTCATTCTCGTCTATAAGAATTATATAACATGACCCTTTACATAGACCATTCTTCCTTAAATATTTTAGGGATTAAATTTTTTAGGAAGAATGATCTATGTAAACGGTCATGTGAGATGATTATTTTAGGTGGGAACAATATTAGTTGGGTCGTCATATTGCAACAATAATTGAGAGGTGATCAACCTTGTAAGGATAATTTTAGAGTTTAAATGGGACATGATTAACGTGAACTTTTTATTGGGCCTGATTTAAAAATTAACGACCGTTTAAGATTTTAACTTGTTAAGAATAGTCTCATGCGAATATTGATAATTTTAATAATTTATAATTATTATTATTATTTTAATAATATTAATATTGTTTTTTTATAAATATTAATCATATAATTAAAATCATTATTATATTACGTTACTAATTATATTATAAATTATGTTACTAATTAGTAATTATTTCATTGAAAATTGTGTCGCTCGTATGTAGTGGTAATTATTATAGTTTTCTCTTTTAGAGATTGTTTTTCTTCTATCAAATTATTCAAAACCAGTAATTCTTTTATATTTTATAGAAAAATATGGAACAACGAAGTCGAAAACAGACATTATTAGATGACCGCATATGGATAAATCAACGTAGAAATCCAAATGGTTCTGGTTTAAATCCAGTATATATTGAGGGTGTGGAGACTTTCTTAGCATTTGCGGCATCAAATTCAGAATTTGTTTCAAATGGAACAATAAAATGTCCTTGTAAAAAATGTGCACTGTGAACGTTTGACACGTTTGACAAAGTTGGGGGGACATCTCTTGCGTTTTAGTTTTCAATCGGATTATGTTTTTTGGTATCAACACGATGAACGTAGTTCCAGAGAAGGTGATAGTTACTTGATTCCGAATCAATCTCAGTTTCAAAATTTAGTACATGATGTTGCTGGTCCATCTATTCAACATATAGCAACTCAAGATGATATTAATTCAAATACTGAGTTTGCACCATCTGAATTTTATGAGTTGTTGAGGTCTGCTGAGGATGCATTATATCCTGGTAGCAAGATAAGCAAATTAGAAGCAGTTTCTAAATATATGGCTATCAAATCAGATAATGGAATGTCAAACACTTGTTTGGATCATATATTTACTTTGATTAAAACACGGTTACCCGAAGGAAATTTTTTTCCTACAAATTACTATGAGAGTAAGAGGCTGGTTCGGAATTTGGGACTTAGTTGTCAAAAGATTCATGCAAGTTCAAATGATTTCATTTTATATTCTGGGGAAAATGAGTTGTTGGATAGTTATCCCACATGTGGGCAACCGAGGTATAAGGAAGCGCAACATGGGAAGTCTGTCTTGATTCCTGTAAAATAGTTGAGATATTTTCCGCTTACATCCAAACTTCAGCATTTATTCATGTCTAAGAATACATCAACAATGATGTCATGGCACAAAATGAATATTTCAACTGATAAAAGTTTGTATCATCTAGCTGATGGTGATTCATGGAAACATTTTGATAGATTACATCCGTCATTTTCTTTAGAAGCCCGAAATGTGCGACTAGGTCTTTCCACTGATGGTTTCTATCCGTTTGGATCTTATGGTAGTCAGTACTCATGTTGGATGATTTTTTTAACTCCATACAATTTACCACAATGAATGTTGATTGAAGAAATCTATATCTTTTTGACGTTACTAATCCCAGGACATCCGAAGAAGAATATTGATGTTTATTTGAAACCGTTGATTGATGAATTAAATTTATTGTGGAGTACCAGTGTCAGTACATATGATGTTGCTTTGAAACAGATTTTCATACTAAGAGAATCATTGATGTGGACAATTAGTGACTTACCGGCTTATGGCATGTTATCTGGATGGAGTACACATGGTCCGAAATCATGTCCTTACTGTATGGGAGAGAACAAAGCATTTATGCTCGTCCATTGAAAAAAACCATTCTATTTTGACTGTCATCGTAGATTTCTTCCAGCTGATGACCCTTTTCGCAGAAACAGATATCATTTTAGAAAAGGAACAATTGAATGGGATAGACCTCCAAAAATTCTATCAGGTACAAAGTTAAAATCAGTTGTATTTTCATTACCTCCCATTACATTTGGACCCACAATAAACCAACAGAAAATTTCTGGTTTTGGGAAACATCACAATTAGATAAAACATAGCATATTTTGGGATTTTCCATATTGGTCTAATTTGCTGGTCTGCCACATGTTGGATGTCATGCATATTGAGAAGAACTATTTTGATAATTTGTTTCATATTGTTTTGGATACACCAGGAATGGGCAAAGACAATGTAAATGCATGATTAGATCTTGCCCAAATTTTGAAGCGTTCAGAACTCAAATTGTTTGAGAATGTTAGAACAGAAAGGTTAATGAAACCAAAAGCAGTTTATACACTGTCCAAAGAAAGTCGCTTATTATTTTGTCATTGGATTGCAGATTTGAGACTTCCCGATGGCTGTGCTTCCAATTTGGGTAGATGTGTAAAGAATGGTCATATTACCAGATTAAAAATTCATGATTGACATGTTTTAATGGAAATACTTTTTCCCATTGGATTAAGAGGTCTGTTGAATTCCATGATTTGGGATTCCATAACAGACATATCATATTTTTTTCGGGACATTTGTGTGGCGACAACAGAATATGATGTTCTAAACAAACTTGAAGAAGTTGTTGTTGTAATTATATGTAAACTGGAAAAAATATTTCCACCATCTTTCTTTGACTCAATGGAACAATTGATATTACATTTTCCATATGAAGAAAAATGTGGAGGTCTGGTACAGTTTCGATGGATGTATCCATTCGAAAGATGCTTGTAGAAATTGAAAAAGAAAGTACGTAACAAAGAATCTATTGAAGGATCTATTGATGAAGCTTATTTGCAAGAAGAAATATCTTTTTTCTGCTCCCACTATTTTGAATCTGAGTATCCTTCAAAACACAATCGTATGGGATGGAACGAGATGAATGTTGATGAAAGCAATAATCAATTATCTGTTTTTAACCAGCCAGATCTTGGTTTCGGTGATGTTTTTGAATGATGGATTTTAGATGATGAACATCACAGAGCTCTTACGTATGTTCTGCTCAACTGTGATGAGGTGACATCATTTGTACTGTAAGTGTTTCTATCACTTATTTTATCATTTATGTTAAAATAAATAACTTTGTTTTTCATAGGTTATATGATAATCATATCAAGAAACAACTTCCACATCTTACAGCAGCTGCTCTCGAAGAACACCGACAAAACTTTTTTTTCAGTGGTTTCAAAAATTGGTAACATAAATTCTTAATCTTTTAACATCTCATTAAATTTATAGTTTATTATATTAATAATTATTTCACAAATTTTCAGGTGTCTCGATATGTTGATAAAATTGACAAACGGTTGTTTATATTGAGTAACCCACCATCCAAAATGGTTAAATCTTATAATGAATATGTGGTGAATGGTTTTCGATTTCATACACATGCATACAGGGAATCAAAAAAGACAATGAATAGGGGAGTTTTCTTGAGAGGATCTCATCCTAGAGAAAATGAAGTTGACTTTTATGGGATTATTGATGAAATTATTGAACTCTGTTATCTAGGAAAACATTACATAATGATGTTCAAATGTCGGTGGTTGGATACTGAGGGAGGCATACATGGTAATCCGACTCATGGAATCATCGATATTAAATATATAAAGTGTTCTTGCAGTAAATGAACCTTTCTTACTAGCTCAATATGCACATAATGTTTATTACACAAAGTAATGTGCTACGTCAAGAGACGTGACTGATTGGTGGAGCATAATAAAAACAAAATTTCAGACAATCAATTTAAGAAGAGTGAATGTGCTATCACTGAAGTACAAGGAATTGAAGTTTTTCAAGAGAGTACTCAAAATAAATCTTTTTTACAAAGAGACATGAGTATCGATGATGACACCCTACAATTAAGAGTCGGTGATGATGATGATGTTAATGATGTCACAAATGAATATGAAATGGTAAGAGATGAAGAAACTGGAATTCAAATGGATATCGATGATATTGAGAAGGAATATGATGATGATATCATCAGATATGAAGATGATGATGAAGGTGAACATTGATACAATTCAATGATAGTTATATGTAATCATAACTAATATATATGTATATATAATAATAATTTTCATTTTTTTGATAAAAATATTTATTTTCTGTTTCAGATGGATTTAGACATAATTCGTGAGTTGTTGGAGGCTAATCTAGATTTCGATGAGGGAGATTTGGTGGCATCTGACCGACATCCTGCAGGTGCTTCAGGAGGTACACGGAAAGGGTGCGGTCTTGCCCGACTGGTGATTCCTGACCCCATCGCTGAGCGACGTCCACATCTTGGGTTTGATGCACGCACATAGAGGTATGATAACCTGTTCATTTTAATATGATTTCATTAATCTATTTACATAATAAATGTTTTATTGTTTTTACAGTTTTATGCATATAGCATTCGGACAGGGAAACACTATCTTGCACAAAACATTTTCTCAACCATGGACCACATTGGAGCAGATTCCTGTTGATGTGTAGTAGGCCATGTTCGACCATTGGTTTGTACGTACGTAAATAAATAATTTTTATTTTGAAAGTTATTTCATTTATAACTTGATATTTTGAATTATTTGTAGGGTTTATGGTATCCGATCGAGGATACCATGTGTGACCACATCCACGAGGCATGGATGGTGGCCATGCGTGATCGCTTTCATTAGTTTTTTCACAACTTAAGAAGGGATACCATGAATAAAGCATGAGTGTCAGTGTTTGATGACTCCTGTAGACCGCACCGACTAGAGTAAATTTCATCCCACGTATGGGATGGATTATGTTCACATTGGTTGAGTGGTGGATTTCAGAGGAGATCATCGATGGGGAGACAGAATCGAGGGAGATAGGAGGTGACTCATCGAGCTGGGAGTCATACATTTAGTACTCATAGACAACATCTAGTACGTACATTTTTTATAAATATTTTATATAACTTTAAATATTAAAAATTTATTTTATATTCTTATAGGCTGTCGAGCAGCCTGATTTTACGGAGTACGATGTATATCGGAGGATGTATATTGATCCAGCTATTGGGGAGATTATAGGTGATCGCCAGCAGCAGATTGTGGTCAGTATTATTTGTTTTTCAATTTTAAAATAAACTGCATATAATATATTCATAATTTTAATTTTAAATTTCAATTACAGGAGTCATATGAGGCCGTAGCGTCTCAGACTTAGGCTGAGAGTCAGGCTGAGACAGCTGATCAGGCTAGTGGCCACCAGTTTGATGAGGCGTCCTGGATGCAGGCGACCCAGTATGGATTCGAGAAGGGCCGAGTAGTTGGTATCGGCAGTCGACTGACTCCTGGAGATTATTGTGGAATTGCTGCGATGTTGGCGTCCAGCTCGAGAGGAGATCATGCATCATCTTCCGCTTCACAGTATGAGGATCAGTTGATATCTCAGACTGAGTTGAAAGAGAGTCTCCATAAGGAGCAGGAGGAGATGCGTCCGCAACAGCAACAGTATGAGGAGGAGCGTCGACAACAGCAGCAGGTGTACGAGGAGCAGATGAGTCTGTGGCAGCAGCAGTAGCATGAGTAGATGGAGTACATGAGCAGACTTACTCGTGCATTAGGGATGGAGTTTCCTCCACCAGCTCCTGCAGATACACCCCCTCCCCCTCCCCCTCCTCCTTCAGATCAATGATTTTTTTTTTGATGTTATAAAGTTTGTGAATTCAAAATATATAATATTTTCTATTCAGAGTTTCTGTCTCTCTTATATATTGCATTATATAATTTATATTTATTTTTAATAGTTTATTTTTTATTTTATTAATAATAATATTATACTTAGTATTTTAATTATTTGTTTATATTTTTTTACAAATTTTGATAATTTTCATATTTTTATTTTATAATTATTTTAATAATATTATATTCAATATTTTTAATACATAACAAGTTTCAAATATTTGAAATAAAATTATAATTTTTTAATTATTTATAATAATATGAATTCTTTATATTATTATTATTATTATATAATATTATAATATTAATATGATTAATAATATTATTAATAATTTATAATAGTTAATATTTTTATATATATTAAAATTTTCAAATATTTTAATTTAATTATAATATTTTTAATATGAATTATAATAATAATAATATTATTATAATATTAATATTTTATTTTTTTTATTTTTTATAATTTTTTAATTAATTATAATAAATTGAATTCTTTATATTATTATTATTATTATATAATATTATAATATTAATATGATTAATAATATTATTCATATTTTGTAATAGTTATTATTTTTATATATATTAAAATTTTCAAATATTTTAATTTAAATATAATATTTTTTAATATGAATTATAAAAATATTAATATTTTTTTTATAATTATTTGTGACGGGATGACGACCCCGTAACAAAATGTAATTGCGACGGTCCTGTAGCAAATACTTTTTAATATATTTTTTGTATATTTTTTTTATTCTTATTTGCGACGGTATGAGTAACCCGACGCAAATAACATTTCCGACGGTCCCGTCACAAATGCTTATTTAAAGATTTTTTTTAAATACATCGACTAGTATTAGCGACGAGAATTCATCTCGTTGCTAATAATATTTTTAGTGACGGTTTTGTCACAAATAGATTTAGTTGCCACGCCATTTTCCACAATGGGCCATTTACGACGGACCCCCGTCGAAAATTTCCTTTTGTGATGGGATCCCATCGCAAATGACCCGTCGCAAATAAGTCTATTTCCAGTAGTGTACCTTGATTTAGTGAAATGGAAGATCATTCTTGATTGTGTCATAGAAGGTTAAAAAACTATAACCTTAGGAATATATGCGAACACTCTAGGAAAAGACTAGTTAAGGATATACTAGTGCTTAGATTTGATTCTTCAAAAGTTTTTTATCATTTTTAATATGGAAAGAAACATAAATTAAGATCTAAATCAGTCATTGAAGTCTCATCCACTGATGCATTATAGTTAGTGCACATGGATCTCTTTGGTCCAACACAAACTGGAAGCATTGGAGGAAAATATTATGTATTTTTCTTAGTTGATGACTACACTAGATTTTTGTGGGTCTATTTTCTAACAAAGAAATCTGAATATTTTTCTTATTTAAAAAGTTTTATAGCCCAAGATAAAAATGAGAAAAACCTTCCTTTGACAACTATTCATAGTGATCATGGAGAAGAATTTCAAAATTCCGATTTTGAAACCATTTGTAGCAGAAATGGCATTACTCATAACTCCTACACACCCAAAACAACTCAACAAAATGGTGTTATTGAAGGAAGAAATATAATTCTTCAATAGATAACAAGAACCATGTTGAGTGAATATTATATAGCCAAAAAGTTTTGGGATGATGTTGTAAGTAATGCTTGTTATACTATAAATTGTGTTTTGATTATACCCTTTCATAATAAAAATCCTTATGAGTTATGGAATGGTAGAAAACCTAGACTTTCCTACTTCAAGGTTTTTGGTTGCAAGGAACTCATTCTAAATAATAAAGATAATTTATAAAAATTCGTACCAAAATCTGTTGAATGAATTTTCTTAGGCCACTCCACAACTTCTAAGGCGTATAGAGTTTTCAACAAAAATACTTGTACTGTTGAAGAAACAGTGCATCTCAAATTTGATGAAACTAGCCCTTTTGTTTTTAAACAACATAAACCTACATCTTCGAATGTGTTTTCAAAAAATTATTATCAACCTTTGGTAGAAGATCCTTATGATAAGGAAAATGTTCAGCAAAATATTTCTGAAGTATTTACCCTAGAAGACTTCCTACCCTCTGTTGATGAACATGTTTTACAAAACCCAAATTAGTTTTTTCTAAAGAATCATCCCAGTGATAGTATCATTTGTGATGTAAATCAACCTGTAAGGACCAGAAGTTCCTTAATAACTGAATTTGAACTTTTAGAATTCCTTTCCCAATTAGAGACAAAAAGAACCGATGAAACATTAGGTGATGAGCATTGGATAAAATCTATGCAAGATGAGCTAAATGAATTCGAAAGTAATAAAGTCTGGACCTTGGTTGAAAGACCTAAGGAAACTTCTATTATTGGAGTAAAATGGGTCTTTAGAAATAAGTGTGATGACAAAGGAATCATAGTAAGAAATAAAGATAGGTTAGTTGCAAAAGGCTATAATCAAAAAGAAGGAATGGACTATGAAGAAACATATTCTCCAGTAGCTAGACTTGAATCTATTCGTATTCTACTTGCCTTTGTAGCATTCTTCAATTTCAAAATTTTTCAAACGGATGTTAAATGTTCTTTCCTTAATGGTTATGTTCTAGAGGATGTTTTTTTGAACAACCTCCTGGTTTTAAAGATATAAAACGTCCAGAACATGTTTTTAAACTTACCAAAGCTTTGTATGGACTTAAGCAAGCCTCTCGAGCTTGGTATGATAGACATACCTGATTTTTTATTCAAAATAATTATGTTAAGGGAAATACTGATCCAACCATTTTTATAAATAATGATATGAAAAATGTTTGGATCGTTCAAATTTATGTTGATGACATTATATTTGGTTCAACTCACCAATCTTTAACTGATTCCTTGGCGGATCTAATAAAATCTGAGTTTGAAATGAGTATGATGGGTGAGTTAACATTTTTCCTTGGTTTTCAAATTTCTAAAAAACCAGAAATAATTTATAGATCCCAACTTAATTATATAAAGATCTTCTTAAAAATTATGGATATGAAAACACTAAGAGTATAATTTCTCCCATTGGTACCTCAAATTCACTTGATCTTGATGAAGCTAGGAAACCAGTAGAGCAAGCATATTTCAGAGGTATGATAGGAAGTCTACTTTACTTAATAGCTAGTCATCTAGACTTAATGTTTTTACTATGATTATTTGTAAGGTATAAATCCAATCCTAAGGAATCACATTTAAAGGCGGTGAGAAGGATTTTTCACTACTTAAAGGGAACCATGGATCTAGGACTCTTTTATACTTCCGGAAATGATTTTGTTTTAAAAAGTTTTTCAGATACTGATTTTGGTGGATGTAGAATGGATAGGAAAAGTACATCTGGAGCATGTAATTTCCTAGAAGATTCATTTGTTTCTTGGTCTTTAAAAAAGCAACACTCAGTAGAACTTTCCATAGCGGAAGCTAAATATGCAGCAGCTGGAAGTTGTTGTGCTCAAGTGTTGTGGATGCAACACACACTCATAGAATATGGTATGAGATTTACTAAAACAAATTTTTTTTGTGATAATACTAGTTACATTACCTTAATTAAAATCCCTACAAATAACTCTCTTTCAAAACAAATAGATATTAGACATCACTTTCTTAGGGATCACACACAAAACAGGGATATCATTCTTCAATTTATCGGAACGCAAGATCAAAATGCTGATATTTTCACAAAACCTTTACCCTCTGATAGATTTGAAAACATTAAACAAAAGATAGGAATGATAACTATAACGTAATATTCCATGTTAAATTCCTATTGAAACCAATATCCTTATAGTAAAAAAATACTTTTCATAGGGGGAGTACATTTGTTTGTTATGTTACTAAAATTTTCTAAAAACTATTTCATAGTTTAAAAATTTATTTCATAGTCAATGATTTTTTAGAATTTTTTTGTACTTCATAATTTTCGTAATATAGATTTTTGTACTTCTAAATTTTTGGTAATGAAGATTTTTGTAGTTCAAAATTTTTCATAATGAATATTTTTGCAGTTCAAAATTTCCTGTAATGAATATTTTTTTAGTTTAAAATTTTCATAATAGAAATCTTCATATATTTTTTTATATATTTGAAATTTTTGTAGTTATATTT
This sequence comes from Viscum album, assembly GCA_963277665.1. Classification (NCBI taxonomy): domain Eukaryota; kingdom Viridiplantae; phylum Streptophyta; class Magnoliopsida; order Santalales; family Viscaceae; genus Viscum; species Viscum album. The sequence continues at coordinate 877,848,525 of OY728145.1, read as the reverse complement.
TTCGTAATAAAATTTTATCAGTTTTAAAATTTTTCGTAGACAAAATTTTTGTAATCAAAATTTTCGAAATTTAAAGTTCTTCAAGAAGATTTTTCCTCAATATGAATAATCATTCTAGTAATCTGAATGGTATGTTTCCTTTATTAAATTTTTGAAATCATCGTTTACCTGTTTGTATTTTCATCTGTTTTTAAAATTCTCATATTCACTTTTTCTTAAATCCAAATGTTTTTATAAAAAAACCATAAAATATTGGATTCTATCAAAATTTCCTTCCGTCTATCATCTCAACTGTCAGATCTAATCACATGTTTTTTCAACCATTGGATTGAACATGGAAGATGAACCATCACCCCAATAACCTATATAAAGGAACCCTGATGGTTGTCCCACATCGATCCCAAAGCTTTCCCATACTGAAGCCCTGACCTTCTACTTAAGATCAATCCGAATTTTCAAGGTTTCCTCAACTCCAAATGTTTGTCGAAGTTTATTCCCAGAAAGAAATGTCAACTATCAAGCCAATTTATGAATGGAAGACTTACAGAGAAAGGTAGGTACATCCAAATTTCTTTTCAAAGTCGGATTCTATCATCTCAAAAAACATCAAGCTGATGGGATGGGAGAGTTTTTGCGTATCGAAACCAGAAGATCGAGATCTAGTATATCCAGACTTGTTGGTTGAATTCTATGAGTCATCAAGTTTTTTCAAGGAAGAATGAAAATATAAATTCTCCTTCAAGAGCAATGGGAAGACTTATGCTCTTTCTTACACCAAGAAACCAAGTTTGATTGTAGTTCTTTATGAAGGAGAAGTTGAGTTTTGTTCTCATAAGCTACTAGATGTTCAAGGAAGCTTTGTTAAGGTGAAGGAAATGGCTTTCCTCGGTACTTCAGATGTTAAGACTACGAGGATTTTTCACCTATCAACAAATTATAGGATTCTTGAATTCTGGGTTCAAGGATTCATCATTATGAGAAAAGGGGAAAATGATACTTTGAAGATGAGTGAAATGTATATCCTGGATTTCTTGTTGAATCTAAGAAAGTTTAACTTGTTTAAGAATATTTTGATTACAATTGAGAATATAATTAATGTAAATCTAAAGGCTTAGATTATGTATCCATCCATTATCTCAAAGCTGATTGTTCAGTGTTTAGAGACCTTCAAAATACCTTCTAGTTCTATGCCAAGAAATTTCAAAGTCATGCTGGTAAGTGATGATACTCTGAGAAGGATGAATGTTGGATTTTCTAAAGAATCCAAAGTATTTTATGATTTATCTGAGGAAGAGGTAGAAGCCTTAACGAATAAATAAGAGGCCGATGAGACCTCTAATATGGGAGGAAGGGAGGAAGGTGAAGGAAGTAGAAGTGAATGAAAAATCCCCAAAGGCCAAGGAAATCCAATATGCACCACCAAAGACTAAGAAGTAGAAAGTGTATTCGGATGAGGTAGTAGAAAAATGGAGGGAAGACAAGGTGAAAAAGAAATTAGGGGAGCCTAGATTTGGTTTGGATCTTGCTGAAGAAAAATCTTTAAAAGAAAAGACTATCGATGAGCTTGAAAATAAAGAAAAAGAAAAGAAACCAAATAAGATGATGACTAAAGTAGTGATTGTGAAATCTCTTCTGAAGGATGCTGAGAAAGCCTCCGAAAATATTCCAGTACCAAAATCCTTCTTAGTAGATTCTTTACTAGAGACACCAGAAAAGAAATTTGTGACTCTAGAAAAAGTCCAAGAAAAATTAGTGGAGGAAGAAGAAGAGGAAGAAGAAGCCAGTGATGATTCCGAAGATCTCATTAAGCAAGTAGAATATTTTCATGAGAAGGAAAGTCAATCTGAGAAGATTTCAATCCGAACTTCTAAAGTTGAGTCTTCAAATCTTTCTACCCCTGGGAAATATGAGAATGGTAAAGATGACAAGGTTGAAGAAGAAGTGAATAAGATGTCTGAAGAAGAAAGTTCTAATCATGATTTCATTCATCCAGAGGATGCTGAGGCATGAGTTAAAGAGGAAAAGGTTGATGAAGACATAATTTTTCAACTATATGATAGTGAACAAAAATCCTCTAACCAAGAGGAATCCATTACAAAGAATGTTAAGGGAAAATAAGTGGTTGTTGATACACATATCAAAGTTGTGGTTAAGAAGAAAGATGTTGGTGGTTCTTCAAAGAGGAAAGCTACTGATACAGATAAATATCCCTCACCAAGTAATGTTTCATATTCGGAATCATCCTCTCTTAGAAATGATTTCGTAGTCCAGTCTTTGAAGAATATTGTTGGCACTATACCAATATTTTCTAGTATAGAATCCAGATGCCAGATGCTTCAACAAATCTTAAGTCATAATTCCGATTTAGTATTCCTTGTGATGGATAAGTGTGTCAAGCTTGAAGCATATTTCAAAACTTTTATCATAAACTATGAATCCAACAAAAGATCTTGCAATAAAATAACCACTTGGTAAAATAAAACCATAGAAGATATGAGAATTCTTGATGTGTTCCAAGAAAGTTTCAAGGAAGCATTTCACACCGAAGATGTGAAGATCAAGGATCTCACAAATAGTTTTGAGGATAAGCTAACCCTGGAACAAAATTATCAGATTAAAGAAGTGAAAGATCTAAATGGAAAGTTATATTTAGTTTCTTAGAATTGGAAAAGATAAAGGGATCTCATGATTGAGATTGAAGAAAATCTTGTCAAGCAGGAAGAAGCCATGAAGTCTCAGGCTGCTAATCATAAGGCTGAGGAAGAAAAAATCAAATCCTTAGAGAAGAAAACAGAGGATCAGGATCAGATTCTCAAATGTGTAGAGGAAGATCACAAGGATCCCAAGAATCTCAAAACTATTGTGGAGAAGTTGATGCCAAAGGAGAATGAAGGATAAAATTGTTCAATTCTGATCTTCTGTTGTATTCGTTCCTTGTGCAAATTTTTCCAATCCTAATGAATTTTTTGGGTTACTCTTCATATATTTTGTTGTCTAGTACTAACATTTCCGGTACCATATTTTCTTTTCCATTCCATGTATTCCTTTTTGAAAATTTCAAGGGGGATAAAGAAAAAAAGAATACAAAGAATAGAAAACATGTACCTATTTAAGGTGGAGTTCATCTAAGGGGGAGTTCTTATCCAAGAAGATTTTCGTATGCAATAAAATTCCAAGTATGATTCTGGAAATCTAGAATACGATCCTTAGTGTTTCCAAAGCCTAATGGGGAGTTATTCATATTCATCTTTGCCCATGTGTTAAGGGAGATAATTTTTACTTTCAAAGTCTAGAAAAATATCTTCTAAGTCCTTATATTGTTTTTCGTAAGGATGTTTGTTCTTTCCAAAAAGTTGGAGATTGTTGAATTAATAATGTTTCCTTATTAATTTTTTATTCCATCATGTTTTGGGAGATTTTTGAGTGAATAAGGTTTCATTATCACTCTACCATTCCATCAGGTTTTGAAGATCACAAAACACCTTATCTTACAACAAATTTCTTTTACCCTATGTTTTACATTCATAAGGAAATTTTCCTTCCCCAAGAAATTTATCCTTACCATTTTTTCCATTGTTCGTATCATGTCAAAGTAGAAATCTTGGTTTCATATACAGAACCTCAGAATATTATAAATACTTAGAAATAGATCATTCTACTTTCAGGATCTGAATTCAGGTTCCAAATTCTCTGAATTCAGGTTCCAAACGTTCTGAGTTCAGACTCTAAGTTCTAATGAATTCAGACTATGAAATTTGTAAGTTCAGACTCTGAATTTTAATGAATTCAGACTTTGAACTTTATAAATTCGAAATCATAATTATTATTCATTCAGACCCTAAAATTTGTAAGTTTAGACTCCAAATTCTAATGAATTCAGTCTTCGAAATTTCTACGTTCAGACTCTGAATTCTTATGCATTCAGACTCCGAACTTTGTAAGATCAGACACCGAATTCTACTGAATTCAGAATCTGAATTTACTTGAAATTTAGACTCCAGAATTATATAGAACTCATGTTATGAATTCTTTGTAAAATAGAATCTGAATACTTAAATATTATCATCACTGAATGGTTTTTGGTTAGACTCTGAACTTTTATGTTCCTTACTCTCCTAAAAATGATTTTTTTTAGGAAACCATATTTTTTCTTAATCATATTTTGGTTATAAAATGATGACATGCATTCATTTACTAACTGATTGTTGATTAAGTGACATGTGTACATGTCCCTCTAAAATTCCTGGATAAATATGACCATTGGAGGAGGGAGCCAACCATTGAGAATGTGCCTATAAATAAGAGCTCATTTGAAAGATCTCACAACTTAGATAAACTATTCTACAACTCTAGATATTACATGCTGGTGAAGTGATTTATAGAGAGAGACTTTCATGCTTTTTGTATATGAAACATTTTTTCAGAATTGCTTTGTGCGACTTTTAATGTTGCTGAGTACATTTGAGTGCTTCTGGGGATAGGAAGACAGAGGTGCCGACTTCCATGAAGTTCGAGGGCTTGCGGGGATATCAAGACAGACTCCGATCTTCGTATCGAGGGATTACCCTGGTGTGGGTAATACATACTTTCTTGAAAGTATAAATCAAGGGACCTTTATCCAAGGTTGTTGGATACCCTTCTCTTTGGGTTAAAAGATTTATTGCTTATTACTTGTATTCTTTCATGTTTTCCGCAGCATTTTGGTTGTTAAGGAAAGCATAACTATCTTATATTTTGTTATACCTGTATACTTTGATTTAGTAAGATTCTATACGCTTTAAGGTATAATATTTAACTTTCTAAACTTTTGTTAAGTTTCATTTCCGAAACTACTTTTTTAGAATTACATTCTTAGAATCACATTTTTGGAATTAAAAAAGTTTGTAGAACTTAGAGGTTTTGTGAATTTACCTTGTTTAACCTTGTTAAACAATACAAAGGTCTCTTACCATCTTTAAAAGTTCCCAAATAAGTTTTAAAGTATATAATTCACCCCCTCTTGTATATTGAGCATCTACATCATCATTTCGATCCTAAAGTTGTTATCATGGGAGAATATCATACTAAATTCCAACCTAATGAATCTACCTTATATGTTACAATAATGATTAAAAACAATATTTTTATATGAACCATTTTTATGTGATTAAGTGTATTTATTTTAAAATTATCTTTTCACACTTATAGAAATTTATTTGATAAAATTAGATAAAAATTCTAAATTAGAATTACAAAATTTGGGAAAAGGTCCAATCTTAAAATTTTTCATTAAAATTAATTACTTTGGTGATAAATTATTCACCAATGTAAATGTAAATTTAGGTAAACGTTAAAAGTTGAAAAATCCATAAAAACATCATAGTTTTATAAAAAATTAGTACTCAAGATGATTTCTTCTCCATAATAAATATCCCCACCTCTTTCATCCATTTCTTCCATTGACCATTGAATATAAACTTTACATTATTGAAAATATATGGGTTACTCCTAAAACCACCATTCTTCTAACTTATAAAAGGATAACATATCCACCACTTCAAGAAACACACATAATTTTGATTTCGTATTTAAACACATAAAATTTTATCATCTTAGAACCCGATTGTACATTAAAATTAACTTGATAACTAGGCATCATTCCTTCATTTCCAATTTGATTTCCAAGGAAAATTCAAGTCCCCCACATAAGTATTATCCACTACACTAATTTTATTATTAATTTTATTTTTTAAAATTTATTATAGACACAATAATATAATAATATTAATATCATTTATATATTTTCATATCAATATATTATGGTGTTTTTATTTATTATTCATATACCCCATCCATTAAGAAAAAAAGCCACTTTTTGTTTATTGTGTGAAGTACTGCCTCCAAGACACAACACGTTTCATATTCCATCACCTACATTAAAGGTTGGATGTAAGGATGATATTAAATTTAAAATATTATTCTTATGATATAATTATGGTTGTATTATGAAAAATTAGATAAACACTAATAATATGACCAAGAAATGATAATTGTTATTTTAGTTATTTAAAATCAGTTTACTCAATGGATATCCTTTAATTAAAATTGTGGAAAATTTTAATATCCATTAATTATTCTCTGAAATAATTTAAATTTAGATATGTAACACTACTAAAAACTAAATAGAATAATGATTATTATTTTATAGTTATATTATACTAAAACCACCTCATAATCATTCATTAAATCATTGAATGTTTATGTTTGGGTTGGTTTAACCGCCTACTTGAAAAATAGGATGAATTTATATCATGAATGATCATCGAAAAATAATTAATAATATAATTTATTATAATTGTGTAAATATTTTTTTTTTATTTTTAGACATTATATTAATATATAATTCATTAATTAAGAAATCACCATTTGGTTTAAAAGAATCACCACAACATTCATGTTATCAGTTTCATCTTCAAGGATAATGAATAAAATGTTTAAGAGGGAATTGTAAACATCATAAATACTTATAAATCACACCCAACATTAAATTTAATTACATAGTGATAATTAAATTTCGAAGTATAATGAATAAGGACCGCGCTATAATAAAACAAACACAAATAATCAAAACAACAAACACATGTTACAAAAAATTAGATAAATCCATTTAGAGAATGACTATTTATGAAGAGTATAAAAAAAATTATATTACTATGTTTATTAATTAAGTTATTAAGATATATATTGTGTGATATAGAATTTTAAAGTACTTTTTTGGAAGTCAGGATATGAGGTAATGGTTTTTCATCTCAAATTCATCTGTTTGAGACATGTTTGGCATTATGCACCATGTTTTATATAGGTGGTGTATATATTTATTACTTGAGATTTTATATCATGAAGTTAATTTATTCATGTTATTTTAATATCAATTTGAATCACCCTATTTTAATAGGGTTTGATTAAATTTTTACCTTCTCATTAGTGGGTGATTTTCGTCTCAATTATTATTCTTTGGGGATCATAGTATATTCACTACCTATTTTTATTTGTGTGATTCATACATTTACATGAAATATTTCTTCCACATTACTCAAGATATTTATTGGATTTATTTTTCTATATTTTTATCCCTTAGTCATATTATTTTAATTCAATAGTTACCAAAATCATTGAAAAAACCAGTCTTTTCCATGGTGGGAAAAACATCCTATGTTTTTGTAGAGTAAAATTATGAGTAATTTCCAAGAAAATATATCTATGTCTAGATACTAAAATTTGAATGAGGATATGTAATAGAATCTCCTATGGGTAATCACCCCCAAAATGTTTGTTTGAGTATTATATCAATCCTCGATGCATGATGAGTGGGGCTAAGACCATACAGTTGGAGAGATACTCCTAAGGGATATTATTTAGAATATCCACACACTCCTAATGAACCATGATAATAATTTTTTATACAATTTACATGGACTCATTAAAATAAAAACTACTGAACCAAATTACTATCTTCCATGGATAATTTGACACATTAGAAGTACCATCATCCCCATATTTCATTGATGGGTGAATTTCATGTTACTTCGATGATACCCTAAAGCTATTAAGTTGATTAAGAGATGCTCTCCTAAACATGGTAATTATTCTATTAAATAATAAATTATTTGGTTTATATAGTTATCATTATATGGATATCCATGTTTTATTAAGTAATAGGATCTTTATGGAACGATATGAAAGGTCTTGATGACTCTTATGGAGAATTCATTGGACATAACCAGGTGAAGGGTATAGACCAAAATTGTAAAGTCCCAAGATACAATGATAGTTTTCATGAGGTATAAGTGGTCAGTTTTTTGTATAAACCTCTTCCCATGAGAGGATTGTGTCTTGGAACAAGGCCTTTTCAGTAATATTTGATTAATGATTTTACATATTCTATCAATATGAGATCAATGATTATTTTTTTTTCAATTTTTTCATTTATTGTGTTGGATTAAATATTCCCTCAGTTTATGTTGATTATGGATTCATGCTTTTTATTTATTCATAACATACCAATTATTCTTTTTTATATAAAGAATGTTTCAATTATATACTACTCCTTATTGAGAATCTGATATCACATTTATTTGTTTTCCATTCCCTAGGAAATATAGTGGTGGACTATTTTCAATTTTTATAGATATTATAGAAGGGTTAAAAATGTTATTGAAATATGTTCATATTGTATCTTATATATTTAAATGTAATATATGTATGTATTTAGTCTAATAAGTCTACTAAACTATTGAATCCTTCAATAACTATTACATTCTATACCAATAATGAAATATAAATTTAAGTTATATGTTTTTGGAGCATGGGAAGTTACATAGTTAAAAAAATTATGAAATTTAATAGGAATTAAAATAAAGGCCACTGTTAAAACTAAGGAATTTATAATATTCAATTAGTGTATCTTGATAACGAATAAGACTTATTTATGGATTAAAATGTAACTGAATTTATGATATTAATTTTATGATAGTAATTATATTATGGATAAAATTTAATATTGTTATGAAAAATTATGCTAACCAAAAATTTGATGAGTATATAATATGAAAAAAGAATATGAGTAGTTAATATTATTGAAAATAATTATTTTCCCCTGAAAATAGTTTTCATTATTTTATTATGTTATTATTTTAAAGTAAAATTTTAATGTTTTCAAATTTTAATTCCCCCAATGGAATATAATTTTTCGATTCATAATGTTAATATAATATTAAGATTATTTTTTAGATTAATCTGAAAATAATGGTTTTCAAATGAATAGTGGAAAACTATTGATATTGCTAAAATTTTCACTTTTATAAATTTATCAAAATAAAATAATTAAATAAATGATTTTGAAACATTTTGATATAAAATGTAAATATTTATATTAAAATAATATATTTATAATCACTATTTTTTTATAAAAACCATGTATAATGTTTGGGAAACTTAATTAATATTTTAACCTAAAAACAATTTTTATTCCTTTATATTAAAAAATCTGTTTTCATCAATTATAGAAGTTAAATATATAAAATGTATTTCATAGTTAATATCAATGTTATTAAATTATTTAATAATGTAAATTCTCTTTTTAGTTAGAAAATTATGACTACTATGATTAATGTTAATGAATTTGATAATGGGAAATTTTTTATTTTCGAAGGATTGTTTGATTAATATTTTTTAATTTTTATATAATAAAATAAATTAATAAAATATAAAAATTGAATTTTATATAAATTTTAATTCTATATTTTAAAAAATTATCACTCATATAATTGTAAATCGGTACTAAATAAGAATAAAAACACTTAAAGGTGAAAATAATATTTTTTATATAAAAAAGTCTTTTTATATAAAATTATCAATTTAAAAGATAATTCTATAATAATTATAAATTTTGTTATATTAAATAGAGATTACATTTTGTTTTATAACACTCAAATCTTGTAAAATATTTTATTTTTTATTTTTATTAAAACATATTTTACATTCATAAAAATTAGTTTTTTTAAAAAAACAAAAAAAAGGTAAAAGAATAATATAAGAAGAAATGATTTCCAAAAATTTATAAAATTGTTTCTAAATATATTTTTCAGGTTTTATCGACCTAGTATCACCCCAAAATTCATTATTTCTCTCTTTTGGAAGCATTTACCATTAAATAATGTCATTCTATTATTGGAAAATAATGGTTATTCACAAAATTTCCCTTTTCTTCACCGATAAAAGTGGGAATATCCATCCCTTTATACCACACCCATTCGGCATAATTTCTTCCAAAAAAATTATTTTTCTTCTCATATAATCACGTCTTACATTCATAATCCTATGGAAAAAATTATTTTTCCTAATAACTTCATTTCTAAGGTAACTTTTTAGAGAATGTTCGAGGTCCAAAATATAATACTACTGAATCCATATCTTTTTATTATTATTAATACACTTATAAAACTATCCTAACCATAGTTATATAATGAAATAAGTATATTATTATTTTAAATTCTTATTATATTTATGGAAGAACCATTATTTATTCATTTCCAGCCACCCTGAAATAGAAAAGAATACTAAACATGCGTTGTGCGGATGACTACTTCTATAAAGATACATATTCATTTTTTCACCACCACTTCTATTAGATTTATATATTGATTTAATTTATGAATAAATGGTACATAAATATAAAAAATATGATTATTAATAGAAAAATTATAATCCACCTCTATTCTATCTCATTTTTTAGGAAATGAAAATATTAAATGTGTGTCGTCAAGAATACCACCACTATGAAATATTTTTTTGTTTTCCATATTGTTTTTTAAAAATTATTAATAACACATAAAAAAGTTAAAAACATTAAAATATTTAAATAATATAATTTTTACTATTTTATAATGATATTATATAAAAATTAACATGTTCTTTACCATAATAACCAATAGAATTATGGTATGTTCATGTTTGGGATAGTCTAACCACTTACTAAAACAATTATGTACATATCTATAATGGATAGATATAAGAACATAAATAAAAAAATTATTTCAGTTTAATAAAAAAATAATTATTGTTTTATGATTCTGGGTATTTTATATTGAGTAGTTAACTTATTATTAAAATGTAAACTTTCATTGTAAATAATCACTGAAATTTACCAACACTGATTCCATATTGACAGGAGAAAAATAAAATAATAATGGAAGATATTTATTAAGAAATAAAATTTATCTATTACATTACCTTATTTTATCTAGTAATTCTTAATTTTTAGAAGAGAAAAAACAACAAGACCACTATTATGAAACTAGTTCAAAATGACCAAGATAAATCACACCAAATATTGAAAATAGATAATAACTGATTAATTTACATGTAGAGACTAATTATTAAATAATGTTTTAAAATTTTATTAATATGAAGAAGTTTATTAAAAAGGTTATTTAAATATTTTTTTATATAGGAGTTTCAAGCACTTCACTATAATTCAAGAATTATGGTAATATTTTATTATCTAAATTTTTAATCCTTTGATAGATAATTCTTATTATACATAATGATTAATTTTTTTCTATTTATATAATGAAACTTTAATATATTTTATTATTACCCTCTCATTATTCACATTATTTAATGTTTTATGTTAAATTATATTCTTTAAGTGATTCTTATTAGAAGGTTTCTAGTGTCGTAAGGGTTATTGGTCTCAAAATTTAGTTTCTTAAGACATGTTTATGTTATTAACCATATATTACATTTTATAGTTTACTGAATTCCATTTTTATATTCTACATCATGACTCTATAATTATTCGTTTTATTTAATTTTCCATTATAAATTATATCCTTCGAGGGTTTTTGATTCAAAATATTCTAATGTTGTATGTGTTATTTGTCTCTCTTTTTAGTTCTATGAGAGATTTTTTATATTGTAAAAAATAGTTCATTTAAAATTGTTTCTTTAAATACATTATTGACCTAAATTAAAATAAGTATTTTTAATTTCATTTTAATTTAATTTCAGGGTAATCCTCTCATGTTTTTTGATTTATAAGTTACCATTACCATGGGGGTTCATGTGTCTCGACTTTTCTTCATTGAGATTTGATTTTATTCACCACTTGTTTCCTTTTTTTGGTGTATATACTTGTCATGTTACATTATAAATAATCTTATAAAATTTTATTTTTGGGGATTAAACTTGAGGAAATCCATCATTTCTTTTTTTTCTCTCTCCAAATTATCCTTCTTTAAAGGCATAATTTGTATTCCAAATCCCTTCCTTTGTAAACACTATGTATTTATTTCCTTTGATGACAGGGTGTTCACCTAGGTACCATATGTTGATTTATTAAAGAAATTATTGAATTAACCATACAATTATTACTACATATGGTGTTCGTTTGATGGATACTTACATAAAAGTGTATTCTATTTATTGATCGAGGAAATATTGAAAATCCATATATTTGTAATTATAAGATAGATATTTTTTATTATTAAAGATTTTTTGTTATTTATTGAGTAACATATTAATTACTTTATATAATGAACTCACTGGACTTATTGGTGATAGGTGTTTCATAGAAAATCGCTTCAATCCATTGATAGGGCTCATGAGAGAAACTATCTTAGGTAATTTGGTGTATTCTTACCGAGAATAAAATATTTCCTAGATAAATTTCATTGAAAATGATATTATAGTGTCTATGATCATTATATCATGGATTAGGGCATGAAATTAGATATCTGGAATTATGTATTATATCTATAAGGGAAAAATTATTATTATTAGTGAGTTTATTTTTTGATTTTCAAGCATTGTAATGTTATTATCATAATTTATTTTCATTATGAAATTACATTAAATATCTATTACTTCCATATTATTTTAGTCTTCCATATTCTAACTTATGATCATTGATTATTATTGCTTATATTTACACTTAATGAGTATTTAATCTCACACTATCATATCATTCAATTTTACCAAGATATGAAGGAATGTAATACAAATGATATATATAATAGAATATCATATGTGGATAATTTTAGGTATATGTAAAAGAATTATTATGAATTGAGTTGTTTTTTATATTGTAGGAAAAAATTTGTATTAGTTGAGAAACGCACCATCTTTATTAGTTTACGATTTCTTACTTACTATATAAAACTCTAAACATAATATATCTTTTTAATAAAAGTGAATCAATATTTTTTTGTGATGTTGTAAGTATTTATGGGAAAAATTTGGTTACATTAGTTAACATCAATGAAAATATATAATGAAGGTTTTTTATAAACCATATTCTAAGAGTGTGATTTCATGGAATCATAGGATGGATTATATATTTGAATTATAGTTATGATTTCATAATTATCATATGTGTTTTATTTTAATCCTATTTTCATTTTGTATGTTTCTACATTCCCTTTATAACAATCCATTACTCTTGATATATGTCTTTTCCTTCTTGTGTGAGTTGTTTCAAATTAGATGGTGGATCCAAAGTAGGAGGATGGTTTTAAAATTTAGTTGATTGATTTATATTTTGGATTTAATTTTTAGAATTAATAAGACAATTATCATAAACCAATATCCCATTGATTAATTTCTCTTTGGGTGAAATTTCAATTTAGTGATGATTCCAAATGGGCCATGGAGGGATGTGATTATGAGATCTATATTTATTCATATTTTTTTATAATGAATTTTAATGCACCATATCTTTATTACAGTTATTTAAATACAATAAATTGAATAAATGTAGATATTAATAGTTGATACCAAACATGTGGAGGTTACTTACACTAATATAATCTAATAAATAATAAATATTGTTATTCTGGAAGTGCGTTAAATTATAATCCATTGAAAACACATACACTAAAATGCATGAACCATCTTGTTTTAATGATAAAAGGTTTTCATTACAATAAAAATGTTCTTCTTTAGTTTTGATTTCAACCTTTATTTTTGTCTTAATTTACACATAAATCTTCATACCCATAGTTGAGAAAATACCCCTAATATAGAATTCAAAAAACATTCTCAATAAATAAAACTTAATAATTGACATTTTTATACAAAACATTGTGGTTTTGTAATTTGGTGTTGTTAAAATAAATTTTAACTCTCAAAAATGACCCTAAGAGTAGAAAATATAAAGGGGATCATTAATTATGATAATTAGGGGAACCGTTTTACTTTTCATGGTCATATAATTTATCCCCTAACTCAGGAATTCATTATCCTTGAGTTCATTTAGATGATTTTTTATGACCATTAGTGTTCCTAATATATATCTTACTTCCATGATCTTTATGTAGTATTTCGTGATTAATGTTTTTTCATATTGTGATTTGTTGAAGTAATTTTTTCTATACCATTATGAGTTTTATTTATCATTGAATTTTATAAAATGAAAATAATTTTTAGTAAATTTCATGTTTTTGGAGGATTTAAGGTTCCATATATTATGAGAATTGTGTTATAGTTTGAGGTAGTTTAGCACATTCCATATAATGGTGTTTATACATGGATTTTATATTATTAGGAATATTTAAATGACTTAATTATTTCCAATGATCCATTTAACATGAAAATTGATTCTATTATTATGGAATATTTTTCTATGATTTTTTAAGGAAGTATGCATTCTAATATGATGTTTTGTATTGAAATTTTGGTTAAATATATATAAATTGATGATATAAAAAAGGAAAGGATTGGATGATTTGTGGAATTTATTTGAAAATTAATGGAGCTGTCAAGGATATGAGAAATGGGAATAAAATTAATGTTTTATAAGGGATTTGGAATATTATATGATATTTATTTCTATATAAATTCTAGTGATAATTATTTGAGTTTCATTAGGTTATTAATATGAGGTTAATAAATATATATGTCTTTAAATCCAATGTGTACTTCTGAAATCAGTATATAATCATTTTATAATAAAATTTTAAAATTTAAATCACAAAACATTAATTTGAGGAGTTAATAGTGTGTTTATGTATTGATTGTTTGAGGTTTACCATGAATTTATGGGATTTATAGTTTCTAGAATTTATGGTCCAAAGGGGTAACATGATGTTAAAAATGGAAATTTAATTCTAATAATGAATGAATTTTAAAGGTTTATAATAATAATATATTTGGGATTTTTTAATATGTAAACACATTAAAAATATTATGTATTTTTTATTTTATATAGGAAAGTGGATTCATATCAATTTCATGTTTTTTCCAAGGTGGATTTGTTTTCTAATTGGAATAATGTATAGTTTATTTGATGAATGGAACTATAATTAAAGATTTTTCTTAGATGATTTCTAAAAAACATTGTGGTGAGACAAATTTCCCTGATGTTTGGAAACTTACAGGGGGACATAACATATGATGTGACATGTGATATCATTAGGAGAGTCACATTTTTGGATTGTACTTCTTTTAAGGAACACAAATTATGTGATTTAATATATTTCACATAAGAGAAGATATTATTCCCTATGTTTTCCATGTGATATGATAATGATCCATGTGTTTTTCTAGCAATATCCATAGGTACTAAAATTGACCAAATATTTTATGTGTGTATTTGAGTGACACAGTTTGTAACTTCTTTTTTACCTATATGCTATAAATGATATTATCAAATAAATTATAGCTTTTCCCTATTGTATATAAATATTGAAAACCCATTAGATGATAGGGGTTTCATTTCTTTCTATTTTGGTTTATATTCCCACTCCTTGTATATAAATAAATATTTTGTGTATATATTTTCATGATATTTTAGTTAAATCCGAGATACATTTTAGGTTTTGTGTTGGAATTTAGTGTTGCTTTGGATAATTTTTGTGCCTTTAGAGTCACTTGGAAGGGGATTCCCCCATTTTAGTTCATGTTTTATTCAAGTTTTATTTAAACATTTTAGTATATTAATTCTATATTTGAGTAATTTTTGGTTAGATTCCATATGATGGTATTATTGGGATGATGTTGTGGTTCATTGATATTATTTTTTTATATTTTTATTCTTGATTTCATTATTATTTGTTGAATTAATTTGTTGTATTAAATGTGACAAATTAAGAGTGGGTAAATAGCCCTATAAGAGTTTTCTTTAATCCCTTTATGCAAGTAACTTCCCTTCAGTTATTGAGAATCATAATTGAGGCGATGTGATGTTTTTTCTTAGTGTCATGTACATATTAATGTCATATTTTATAGAATTTTTTTAGAAGTTTTCATTCTAGTTGATTGATATTTTCTATATAGTGAAGTGAAATATTGTATTCAAAAAAAGGAATATAATATTTATGTGTGTTCATGGCTTGAACAATGGTATGAGAGGTATAAAAATCCTAGGGTTTAAGGTATTTTATTCTTTTAATTTAGTAAAATGGTTTTTGTGTTATGAAAATAGCTCTATTTGGAGTGGGTGGGGGTAATTTTACATCAATATTTTAGCACATAAGAACAGGGAATTACTTTTCACATGTGTTTTTTAATTATTAGTGAATATAATATTTTTCAAATAATTATATTCTTAACAACCTAATCAATTAATTCCTCAATAGTTTATTAATATTTAATTAATTTAAGTGAATCTCAGGTATGAAATCATTGACATAATCATATTTTTTTTAATTGAATTATTATCTTGAAAATATATGTTAAAAGTGATGCATGGTGTATTTATTTAACAAGGTTTTGTTTTTTGTTACTATCAAGTATACTAAATCCTTTTTTGAATATTGGACCTAAGAGATGAGTTTATGAGATTTATGTAAATCAAGTTGAGTATGAGTGTTTTAATAAGGTACATATAGATTGGGAATATGATCTTGTAACCTTGGGGGTTGAGAAAGAGACTCCAGTATAAGATATGGTCACTAAGACTCTATTAAAAGTGATCTAGAATAATAATTTGAAATGGGCGGGGCAAGGTGGGGCAGGCCAAGCCCGCGCAGGTTTGTACCCTTGCCGGTTTTTCCTCAAAAGACCATATATAATGCGAACAAAAAAATACAAGCCCTCCCCACCCCGAATAAGCCCTCAGGTTCCCCATGGGCTGCGCATATTAAAAATAAAACTATTTATAATCTTTTAAATATTGTATTTTTTTCTCATTATTAATTTTATTTGTTGGGAGATATATAAATTTACAATAGCTAGAGTTTCAGGAGATGTGATGGAACATTTTTCTATGGGTTAATGGTGTCATGTGCTGGCGTCGATGTGGCAGTGAACTATTTCAATTCAAAGTAGGTGACTGATCAATGAGGGGAAAATTATTATATAGATCGTGGAACGATGAAAATGGCTAGAAGTACGAATGAACGACGACACTTCAAGCAATGAATGGTTTAAGAGGAGGATATTAGGACCTCATTAGTTACTTTCATGTTTTTCTTAATTACAAAATAATATTATGAAATAAAAAAATTAAATCTATCCAAAAAATGTTATAATTATAATAAATATTTTATAATTGAAACCATGTGTAGGAGAGATGAGTTCTATTTTTCGAGAGGTGCGATGACACTCCATGTGAATATAGTTTTATAATTACTATATAAATTTTATAATATCATATTAAAACAATAAATTCTGAACTATTTGAAATTTACAAGTATATTAATTGTGAATTTATATGACCATTATTTTGAGAAATCATATGTCATGATTTAATCTTGTTTAAAAAAACTAAAATGCCAAAGAATCATTTGTTGTACAAAAAAATTTAAATTAGGCTCGCGGGTCGGCCCACACTTGCGCGGACTCAACCTCTTTGGCCCACACCCATGTGGGATCTACCCGCATTGGCCCACGCTCTTTTCGGTCAAATGTTTTAGGCCCATCCCGCCCCATATCTTCCCCATAGCCGCAAAGCCTGCGGGCTGCGGCCCTGTTTTTGATCACTAATCTAGAATATGGAAGTGAGACTAGATCCGGGAGTGATGTTTGTTTATGATGTGATATAATATTTATTTTAGAAATAATCCTCATATATTTTAGGATAATATGGACATAATGTAGATGATGATATGTTATAAGGAATGTATTTCATTTTTAATGTTAATTGATACCTCATATGAGAAGAAGGTGAATCTAGATATCAATTTTTCTGGAGGAATATGCTCAATACTTGTGTGAAAACTATGTCTAATGAAAATTAACTAAGGGGTTATCATGGGAATATTTTCAGGTTATCTTAATCATAATGTTCTATCATATAATGTTGATCATTAATAAGGTAAATAGTTCTTCGTGAAAAGGTTGGTAAATATATATTTCCCTGATTATTTTTCCAAATTTACAAAGTTGCTTCATTTTTCTCAAACCATGAGTAAATATGATCTTTCTAAGGAAAATAAGTTTTATTATGGGTTGATCTAGTATATTTAATCCAATGTGTTCCATTTTTATTGACCTACTTTTATAATAGTAGACATTAAATATGTTCTGACTAATATGTAATGTTATATTGTAAATATATCAAAAGTGGGGGAACTTGGAATAGTAAGTGAGAATAAGTGGAAAGTAGATGACAATCAAAATGATGGACAGAAATCAAGTTGTCATGGGGGAAATCTTTTATTCCCATTATAATAGTATAATGACACTTATAATATGTTACCAGTATAGTAGGAGACGTCATACTCGATTAGGTTTTACCAATAAGCCTAAGTAGTTTTACTCTTATGTTAAGGCGATAATTTTTAAAATGTTTTATTTAAATGGTTCTTAGGGGAGTGAAGGTAATGAGTTGGATTATATGCCAACATTATGCTAATTGGATATTGTATCACCATAGAGTATAAGTCATATAATATTAAGGATGTCTATTTAAAGTAGTGTATGAGGTTTTCAGGGGTAGGGAAAATGAGGATATATTTGTAGGGGAGACCTGATTTCAAGGGGTTAGGTTATACTAATATTTCTAGTCAGTTATTTGTTCTTCAGCCAAAACTGATGGATCTCAAATGATGGTTCTCCATAGTGAGAGGAAAAATGTTATTTACCACTAATATGGTTAATTTTTTATTTAATTTTTGTTATTCAAATTGATTAATATCTTATTTATTGGATTATAAAATGGATTTTGTTATTGAGATTCTATCTTAAGTTTTATCTATGAATACCCCATTAGGAAAAAAAGAGGATCTTATAAATAGATTATTTGAATGTGATGATGATATTAGTGGTTATTTTCATCTTTTGGATTTATTATTGTTGGAGATGAATGGATTCAATGTAACTGTTGTGATAAGTTAATTGATGATTTACAAGGAACATATCTATTGATTCTAGAGATGTGTGATGTTCGATTTGTATTTATAAGAATACTCTTTTCTTAGATAGTGTGATAATCATGAAAAAGGGGGTTTTAAGAGTTGGGTATCTATGAAGGATTATATATTAGGTGGTGGGGATGTATTTAGTACTTTTTAGGGCATTTCTAGTGATTTTTTTCCGTCTATTTTTGATTAGTATGTAGTTTTCTTTCCTTAGAATAGTTCTAAGTTTCCACAAGAGTGGAAGGTGGAGTTCATGAACGATTTAGTACATGGAATAAAGAGTATTTATATAAATATTTTTTTATGTAAAATTCTATGTATAGATAATTAAATAATTCCATAATTGACCTTGATTATATGGTATTTATTTGATAGAGCATGTTTCTATTAGATGATCCAATGATTTTATCTATGAAAGAGGATGTGATATTATGGTTATATTTTGATTACCATAGGATGAACCAAGTTACCATGAAGAATTTATATCCCTTAATTTATAACTAGGACATAAAATTTTACTTTGGTTAGTTTTTTGGTATTTTTCTGATAGAGATCATTTTTTAATGAATAGTGAAAAATATTGCATTTTAATTCAAAAGTACCTTTTAATATAATTTATTTATATGGGTGGATTATCTTTTTAGATGGGTTTAAAGTGTAATTAGAATATATTTTCACCATTTAATCCAATTTTGATAATTGGAATTAATTTCACTTTGAAATTAGACATAAACAAGTATCAATCTTTTGATAGTTATTTTTTCTTAAAAACACGCTATTTGTGTTGATAATGGGAATTAATTTTAAATTTCATTAATTACACCTATATGTTTTTAATTTGAAAAAATAGATATCAGTTTTGAATTCGGAATATCAAATATATCTTAGGCTGATGTTTTGGTATTTTTCTGAAAAACATCAATTTTTGATGAATAGTGAAACCACTTAGTGGTAGTTTAAAAAACTGACTTTTTCATTTAAATGAACGTTTACCACTTATGTGAATTGAATTTCTAGAATCTGACATACATGGTTGTTATAAAGATATAAAATGTGGTTCAATAAGATGAAAATAATTTTTGGTGAATAGTAACTTTTGAGTTTTATTTACCGCGATTAAAGGTAAATAGGTTAATTTAAGGTTAAAAGAGTATTATAATAATTTAAAATTACCTTAACACATGTCCAAACCTTAATTTTTGAGTCATTTAACACCATGGGCATATTTGGGTCGATTTTGGGACCCCATTTAGCCACTTGGGAGTGATAATGACAATTTAGATTAATTAACTTAAATTAAAGGAAAATATGAAAAAAGAAAATATCTTTTAGTATATTAATTTTTATAAGGGGTTATATAAATTATATTTTGTCTATAAATATTCATTGGGAAGCTAAAAATATTTCATACATGATATTATTTTTTTAATAATTTTTAGACATCGAATAAATTAAATTATTCATGACACAATAATGATGCAGTATTTAACTCATTAATAAATGGTTTTAATAAATAAGATTATAGTGATTAAAATATTATCCAAAACATGTTAAATTATAATTTTATTAATTTATTTCTACCACAAGTAATCTTATCTTTGACTATAATGATTTTTGGATCTTTAGAAACCGAATATAATTATATTATAAAATAATATTTTCACACTTTCCTAAAGAGACCCTCCTCCCCCTTATAAAAAGAGACCATTTATAAACAATTGCTCACACCTTTAAAGCCATTTGGATCGTCCAAAATCTACCCAATTAATCTACCTACATCCCTCTCCTCCTTCTTGAAGCCTTACTTTAGTCAGAAGTCACTTAAATAAGTCCTTTGGTTCAAACCAAACAGAGTTACCCAAATTAAAGGTAACAATTTCTCTTAAATTTTTTTCTTTTATTTTACTTCTCCAACCCCTAAACTCTTTTTATTACATTTTATTGTAACAATAAAATTATCCTCAATATACTATGATGTTTTTATGAGAATTATTCGAAATACACTTACACACACGTCCATCTAATGGATGAAGAACATAATGTTCCTGTGGATGGAAAACTAAGGCCTCACGAAATGATGATTGTTCAATTACATCGTACCGCCTCTCATGGTGGCCACTATGATGGAACTGTATTTATATATGATATATATTGTGTTTATGATTTCTTTATGCTTATGTACTTTCCATTTATATCATTACATTATGGTTTCCATAGTGGGTAAATACGATAATCTCATTTGAGGAAATGCGGGCTACCGCCCCCTCAAAGTGATGTGATTCGTTAATGCCTTATGTGGGATATATAAAGGATGGAATCAACGAAATTATATATGATATTATACTGAAATTAAAATATTCATATGTGTCATTATTTTTTATTTCCATTAAAATAAAAAATAGAAATGAAAGTAGCGTTCATGCGTACGTACGACTTACCGTCTCCATGAACGGTGCATTTCATTTCTTAACTCTAAATGTTAAGTACTATTATAAAAACAAGTATATGATGAATATATATGATATATATGATATCCAAATAATGAATATCATTATGGATATAATAATCCTTTGACCACATGATCAACATGTAATTATAAGAAGTCCATTTTTGACTCAAGTACCAAATATCAGCAAAACGAGCGTTATTAACATAAATGATTATATAATGTTTATAACATGGTAATAAGTAATATAAATGGAATAATAAACTTGAAAAAGGTTCTTAATCAATTATAAATTAACTTTAGTTTATTATTCAGGAGGTTAAAGAATGATCGAGTCATGTCGGACATGAGGTAAGGGACTTCGTCTCAATCTCCTTTCATTGGGGAATTTTTGGTTTTATACACGACTTTATTTTTTACGGTGTATAAACCCCTTTTACTTTTCATTTTATTCAAAGGGAATCTTTTTATATGAAGAGTTTTACTAAATGAAAACATGAATTGTTTTTTTTACGTAAGCGGTGACAACGACCTTTCTGCCACCGCAAGTATTATTTGATCTTTGGCTTCCTTAACAAGACAAAATGTTTTTAAAGGGCAATATAAATATCATATACTCGTTTTGCGTATTTTGGTATTGAAAATGATTTTTAGAATGGATTTATTATTTTAATATCTTGAAATGATGTTTTTTTATTACAATGTGGAAATGTTATCTTTCTTTTATGCTTATATTATGTGTTATGATCATGTTATAGATATTGGGTATTATTTATATATATGGGTGGTTCCATGATAAACCTAGGGCCGGTGCGCCTCAGATAGTTCTCCAATGCATTGGGTAACATGAAGGAGGTAAATGTGAATGTTTCTCCTAATAAATTTAGGTAATATACTGTAATGGGTATTCCAAATTAAGTCCCTATGTAGCTGTGATTTCAACAATGTAAGTATGATATGGATGCCACAAGTTACATTTATGATTTATGATTTCTATGTGTCTTTCAGAAATCTTATGATTTCATGAGGTAAGTAAAAGATTTTAGGTTTTGTATGTATTTATGAACAAATGTTTTCATTCTTTGTTTTACAACCCTTACTGAGCCTTTTCTGCTCATCCCAAGTTTCAAAATGTTTTCATAGGACTTTTAGATGAATAGGGTCAAGAATGGGATCATGGAAAAGTCGTGTTGTCTTTAACATGGAAATAGACATGACTCTTTTTTTCAAGAGTTCATGTTTTGTAAAAAAATGAAACAGTATAGAAGTGTCTACTTTGTAATATTTTGATATGTAATAGTTATGTCCTAATTCTCTAAAACTCTAAACCTGAAAAGATCCTCAATGTGAATTATTTATTTCATTCAATATAATGAAAGGTTTAAGGTCGGGTCCTTATAGTTGGTATCATAGGTCTTTTTAGATCAATTTAGGTGTTATGGTATTGTTAAAGTAATATCCATAATGTAATTTATGTTAATATTGACATCATATTGCATTTATAGATTACCATGTTGATTCTACTAAGATATTTTTGTGTTCAGAATGGTTTTCCATAGAGGAAACATGGCAGCTATGTTGGGACGACATCAGGAGGAAGACAACCTTCCAAATCAGAAACCTGGGATGGTCGGAATCAGACTTGAACAATTCGTTACAGTGATGGCACAATTGAATCAGGCTATAAATGGTGGGGATATCCATGTACGAGATCAGCCAGATCAACCACAGAGAAACATGTCAGTAGTGGACCATTTCATGAGGCAACATCCCCCATAATTCAAAGGATCATCTTACCCTGTTCTAGATGAAGGGTGGATTAAATCACTGGAAAAGATTTTTGATGTCATGAGTTGTTCAGAACATCGAAAAATTATTCTTGTTGTTTACCATTTTGAAGGTGAAGTTGATCAGTGGTGGTCGATGGTGACAAATATCAGGGATAGTGAGGTGATTGATTCTCTCGATTGGGATGAATTCAATGGTATGTTTCTTGAGAAATATTTTACTATGGTGGTTTATCTTAGGATAGAAAAAAAATTCTTGTAATTGAGGTAGGATGATGACTCAGTGGTTGCTTATGATGAAAAACTCACTCGACTAGCAAGGTATGCTCCAAATTTCATATGAGATCTTGATAGTAAAATCAACCATTTTTACTCAGGATTAAAGCCAAAGTATTGAAGGGGTTTAGATTCTCATGAGTTCAGAAGTTATGAAAAACTTGTTCATTGTGCGGAGAAGGTGGAAATGGATTTTGGTGATGATCAGGTATTCCTTGAAAAACAACATAATAAGAGGTCGAGGTGGCAGGTGAAATGGAATAACTCTTCGAAAAAGTCGGATGGTAAGAAAATTAAGTTTACAGTTTGTGGAAATTGTGGTAAAAAGCAAGCTGGGGAATGTATTTTGAATTCTGGTAAGTGTTACCGATGTGGTAAAATGGGACATAAGGCTCGTAATTGTACTGAAAAAGATCTGGGTAATGGTAAGACAAAATCTGATTTATAGTCAGTAAAATGTTTAAAGTGAAATGAAATGGGTCATTATGAAAATGAGTGTCCAACAAAGAACTCAACCGAAGAAAACTGCCAGACTACAAGCAGAAAGGGGTGGTGAAATCCTTTTCAACTACTTCAGCAGATGTTGGGCCATCAAATGAAGTTGTTTCAAGTACACTGTTTGTTAGTTCATATTATACCATTGTGTTGTTTGATTCAGGGTCTACACACTCTTTCATTTCTGAGAAGTTTCCTAGTAAATTGGTAATTCTATCTCATGATATGAATACTGAACTTATGGTAAAAACACCTGGAAGAAATGTTGAGACAAAAAGAAAACATAATAACATTCCTATACTTGTGTGCGGAAAGAATATACCTGCAAACCTTATTGTTTTGCCTCTAGTAGAGTTTGATGTTATATTGGGCATGTATTGTCTTTCTGTTTATCATGCTAAGATTGACTGAATAGATAAAGAGGTTTCTTTTCAGAATGATTTTCAGTTTGTATGCAAAAATGAACCGTTGTTGTTGATAACACATCAAGAAGACGAGAAACTAGTAAAAGATGAAAATGAATGTTACCTTGCACATATTGTTGAAAATAAAGGAACTGTTTAGATTAATGATGTGCCAGTGGTAAATGAGCACCTTGATGTTTTTCCTGATGAGTTTCCTGGTATTATACCTGATCAGGAAGTTGATTTTACTATTGACTTAGTTTCTGATGCTAAGCCAATTTCAAAACCCCCTTATTGAATGGCTCAAATTGAACTGTTAGAGTTAAAGAAGCAATTGCATGAGTTATTAGAAAAAAGGTTTCATTTTACTTAGAACATCACCATGAGGTTCTCTTGTTTTTTTTTGTTAAAAAGAAATATGGTTAAATGAGACTTTTCATTGGTTATAGAGAATTGAATAACAACACTGTTAAGAATGAGTATCCTTTGCCTCATATCAATTATTTGTTTGATCAGCTCTAGGGAGCTCAGTATTTTTCGAAGATTGACTTGAGTTCGGGGTACCATCAGTTGAAAGTAAAGGAAGTAGACATTCCAAAGACCATATTTCATACTAGATATGGCCATTATTAATTTGTAGTTATTCCTTTTGGGTTAACCAATGCACCTGCTGTATTCCTGGATCTTATGAATAGAATTTTCCATGAGTTATTGGATAAGTTTGTTGTTGTGTTCATTGATGATATTTTGGTTTATTCCAAAAGTAAGGTGGAACATTAAAGTCATTTAAGGGTTTTCTTGCAAACCTTAAAAGAAAAGAAACTATTTGGGAAATTCAGCAAGTCTGAGTTTTGGTTACAAAAAATTTCTTTCCTTGGTCACATTGTTTCAAAAAATGACATAACTGTTTATGCTGGTAAAATGAAAGTTATTGAAGAATGGCCAAGACCCACAAATATAACTGAGATTCATAGTTTTCTTGGTTTGGAAAGTTATTAACAGAGGATTGTTGAACATTTTGCATGGTTATCTAGTCCAATGACTAAGTTAACTCCAAAAGGTGTCAAGTTTATCTGGAAAAAAGAATGTGATGATTGTTTTTAGGAATTGAAAAGAAGAATGGTGAATGCTCCAGTTCTGGCACTGCCTTCCAGAAATGGTGAGTTTGTTATCTACAGTGTTGCTTCGTTGAAAGGACTGAGTTGTGTCCTAATGTAAAATGATCTGGTAATTGCTAATGCTTCATGTCAGTTGAAACCACATGAGTTAAATTACCCTACACATGATTTGGAAATATCTTCTGTTGTTTTGCTTTAAAAATTTGGAGGCATCATTTGTATGGAGTGAAGTTTGAAATGTATACTGATCAAAAACGTTTGGAGTATATATTCACTCAGAAATAATTGAACATGAGATAGAGGAGATGGTTGGAATTAATCAAGGATTGTGATTTCACGATCCTTTATCATATGGGGAAAGAAAATAATGTGGATGATGGTTTGAGGTGAAAAAATAATAATTCATTAACCATGTTACGTTTGGAATGAGATCCTTTGGTTTTTGATTTGATGAACTTTAGAATAGAAGTTGTTGCTGCAGGAAATTATTCTGTTTTGTTTTAGGTGTCAGTGAAATCATCTCTATCAGACAGAATTAAGCAAGCACAGAAGGAACAAAGTGAGTTGCAGAAAAAGGTTGTGTTGGTTCAGAAGGGTATGTTTCTTGATTTTAACATTGATAATGATTGTGTTTTGAGATTTAAAAATAGATTATGTGTGCCTTGTGATTCACAGTTGAAGAATGATTTGTTATGTGAAGCTTATAGTTCTCCGTTTTTAGTTCATCCTGGTAGTAATAAGATGTACAGAGATCTTCGAGAGTGTTACTGGTGGGATGGAATGAAAAGAGATATTTTTGATTTTACTATGAAGTGTTTGACTTGTCAGCAGGTTAAAGTAGAGAGATAGTTACCAAAAGGAATGATTCATCCTTTACCGGTGCCAGAGTGGAAATGGGAAAATATATCCCCAAACTTGGTTGTGGTATTTCCAAAGACATCTCGAGGTAATAATGCAATCTGGGTTATAGTTGACCGATTGACTAAATCTGCTCATTTCCTTCCTATTAGAGATACTTTGTCTCAAGATCAACTTGCTCGGTTGTATGTTAAAGAGATAGTTAGGTTGCATGGAGTTTCTCTCTCCATTGTGTCTGATCGTGATCCCAGGTTCACTTCTAACTTTTTGAAAGGCCTTCAGAAGTCATTGGGTACTGAACTAAATTTTAGTACATCTTTTCAACCTCAATCAGATGGGCAGTAAAAATGAACAATTCAGACCTTGGAGGATATGTTACGTGCCTTCTCGATGGATTACCAGGGAAGTTGGGACCAACAACATTCTTTGGTTGAATTTTATTATAATAACAGATTTCATTCTAGTATACAAATGGCTCTATTTGAGTCATTATATGGAAAGCATTGTCGAACTCTAGCATTCTGGGATGAAGTATGTGAAAGGAAGCTGATGGGACCAGAATTGGTAGAAGAGATGGCAGGGAAAGTTTAGTTGATTAAGAAGCACATATGAATAGCTCAAATAAGATAGAAAAGTTATACAGATAACTGGAGGAAGGATATTTCTTTTGAGGTAGGCGATCATGTCTTTCTCAAAGTTTCTCCATGAAAAAGTGTGATTCGTTTTGGTAAGAAGAGAAAGTTGAGTCTGAGTTTCATTGGACCTTATTAAATTCTGGAGAAAGTTAGATTTGTTTCATATAGAGTGGCTTTACCTCAAATTTTATCCCAGGTACACAATGTTTTTCATGTTTCAATGTTGAGAAAGTATATGCCAGATCCATCTCATGTGTTGAGCTCAGAGGTAGTTCAGTTGGATGAGAATCTCTCTTATGAAGAACAACTAGTCCGGATTCATGACCATAGAGAGCAAGTGTTGCGGAATAAGGTGATTCACCAGGTAAAGGTTTTGTGGAAAAACCATATGGTTGAAGAGTCAATGTGGGAATCTGAAAATAGTATGAGGGATAAGTACCCCCACTTATTTTGATAAGTGACTAAAAATTGCACGGACGCAATTCCAAAAAGGGGGGAAGGATGTAACATCCCAAGTAAATGAAGAATACAAAATATTTCATATTTATTAATATTTGTGAATTAAATATTAATTTTACTTTAAAGGGGTTTATATGTTCGTTAGCGTACCTGATACGCAACAACAAGTTTCTTTGAAAACTTACATGCACACTAATAATATAATATTATTATTTTAAATAGTAGTTAACTATTATCCATTTTATTGGCGGGAATGAACAATACTAACTACAATATGAATATACATTATTGTTAAATGTATTTACATTATCCAATAAAATGTTAGAGGCTTAAAATGTGGATGAATCTAATTTTAAGCATAATTTACATTAAAAGGCCGGTTTATCTCCTATTAATAGAGAACCCTCTTTAAATATAGTTTTGGTTACATTAATACATTTTATAAGACCAAATAAAATCCTTCATTATAATGGGTACATCAAATTTTTCTTTGGGTAAATTTTTGGTATTTTTCTGATAGAGTTCATTTTATAATGAATAGTGAAACATATTGCATTTTAATTCAAAAGTTCCTTTTAATCTAACTTATTTATATGTCTATATTATCTTTTTAGTTGGTTTTAAAGTGTAATTAGAATATATTTTTACCATTTAATCCAATTTTGGTCATTGGAATAAATTTCACTTCCAAATTGGACATAAACAAGTATCAATCTATGGATAGTTATTGTTTCTTAAAAACACACTATTTGTTTTGATAATGGGAATTAATTTTAATATTAATTAATTCAACTTCTATGTTTTGAATTTGGAAAAATAGAAACCATTTTTGAATTCGGAATATCAATTATAGATTAGGCTGATTTTTTGCTATTTTTCTAAAAAATTTCAATTTTTGATGTATAGTGAAACCACTAAGTGGTAGCTAAAAAAACTAAGTTTTTCATTTAAATGAAATTTTATCACTTCTCTGAAATGAATTTTAAAAATCCAACATACATGGTTGTTATCCAGAAGTATAATATGGTTCAATAAGATGAAAATAATTTTTGTGAATAGTAACTTTTGACTTTTATTTACCGCGGTTAAAGGTAAATAGGGTAATTCAAGGTTAAAAGAATATTATAATAATTCCAATTTACCGTAACACTTGTAAAAAACTTATTCGTTGAGTCATTTACGACCATTGGCATCTTTGGGACGATTTTGGAACCCCATTGAGCCACTTGGGAGTGATAATGACAATTTAGATTAATTAACATAAAGTAAAGGAAAATATGACAAAAGAAAATATCTTTTAGTAAATTAATTTTTAGAAGGTTTTATATACATTATCTTTCTTTCTATAAATATTCATTGGAAATATAAAAATATTTCCTACATGATAATATTTTTTTTTTAATTTTTAGACTTCGAATAAATTAAATTATTCATGACACAATAATGATGCAGTATTTACATCATTAATAAATGATTTAAAAAAATAAGATTATAATGATTAGAATATTATCCAAAACATGTCCAATTCTGATTTTATGATTTTATTTCGACCACAAGTCATCTTATCTCTGACTATAACGATTTTTGGACCTTTAGAAACCGAATATAATTATATTATAAAATAATATTTTCACACTTTCCTAAAGAGCCCCTACTCCCCCTTATAAAAGGATACCATTTCTAACCAATTCCTCACACCTCTCAAGCCATTTGGATCGTCCAAACTCTACCCAATTAATCTCCCTATATCACTATCCTCCTCCGAGAATAATTACCTTAAGCAGAAGGCACTTCAAGAATCCCTTTGGTTCAAACCAAATGAAGTTACCCCAATTAAAGGTAACATTTTCTCTTAAGTTATTTTCTTTTATTTTACTTCTCCAACCCCTAAAATCTTTTTATGACTTTATTTTGTAACAAAAATAGTATCCTCAATATACTAGGATGTTGTTATGAGAAGTATTCTAACTACACTTACAGACACCTCCATCTAATGGATGAAGAACATAATGTTTCTGTGGAGGGAAAACTAAGGCCTCATGAAACGATGATTGTTCAATTACATATTACAGCCTCTCATGGTGGCCATTATGATTGAACTATATTTATATATGATATATATTATGTTTATGATTTCCTTATGCTTTTGTAATTTCCATTTATATCACGCCTTTATGGTTTCCATAGTGGGTAAATACGATAATCTCATTTGAGGAAGTGCGGACTACCGCCCCCTCAAAGTGATGTGATTCGTTAATGCCTTATGTGGGATGTATAAAGGATAGAGTTAATGATATTATATATGATATTATACTGTAATTATAATATAACTATGTATCATTATGCTTTATTTCCATTAAAATAATAAATAGAAATGAAATTAGCATTCATGTGTACGTACGGCTTACAGTCTCCATGAACGGTGCATTTCATTTCATACCTCTAAATGTTATGACTATTATAAAAAAATGTATATGATGGACATATATGATATAAATTATATCCAAATAATTAATATCATTCTGGATATAATGAACTTTTGACCACATGAACAACATGTTTTTATAAGAAGTCCATTTTTGACTCAAGTACCAAATATCGACAAAACGAACGTTATTAACTTAAATGGCTGTATAATGTTTATAACATGGTAATATGTGATATAAATGGAATAATAATATTTAAAAAGGTTATTAAGAAATTATAAATTAACTTTAGTTTATTATTCAAGAGATTGAAGAACGATCGAGTCAAATCGGACACGAGGTAAGGGACTTTGTCTCCATCTCCTTTCATTGAGGCATTTTTAGTTTTATACACAACTTTATTTTATACGGTGTATAAACCCCTTTGAATTTTCATTTTATTCAAAGGTAATCTTTTAATATGAATCATTTTAATAAATTACAATAAGGAATGTTTTTTTACGAAAGCGGTGACAACAACCTTTCCACAGCCGCAAGTATTATTTCATTTTTGGCTTCCTTAACAAGTCGTAATGTTTTTAAAAGGAAGAATAATTATTATATACACTTTTTTACGTATTTTGGTATTAAAAATGATTTTGAGAATGGATTTATTATTTCAATATCTTGAAATGGTATTTTTTTATTTCAATGTGGAAATGTTATCCTTCCTTTATGCTTATGTTATGTGTTATGCTCATGTTATGGATATTGGGAATTATTTATGTATACGGGTGGTTCCATGATAAACCTAGGGTGGGTGAGCCCGAGATAGATCTCTAATGCATTGGGTTACATGACAGAGGTAAATGTGAATGTTTCTCCTAATATATTTAGGGAATATACTATGATAGGTATTCCAATGTAACTCCCTATGTAGCTGTGATGGCTACAATGTAAGTATGATATGGATGCCACAAGTTACTTTTATGATTTATTATTTCTATGTGTCTTTCATAAATCTTATTATTTCATGAGGTAAGTAAAATATTTCATGTTTTGTATGTATTTATGAACAAATGTTTTCATTCTTTGTTTTATAACCGTTACTGAGCCTTTTATGCTCATCCCATGTTTTGAAATGTTTTCATAGGACAAAAAGATGAATTAGGTCAAGGATGGGATCAAGGAAAAGACGTGTTGTCTTTAACATGGAACTAGACATGACTCTTTTTTTCAAAAGTTCTTGTTTTTGTAAAAATAAAATAAACTGTGTAGAAGTGTCTACTTCGTAATCTTTTGAGATGTAATATTTATGTCCTAATTCTCAAAAACTCTAAACCTAAAA
This sequence comes from Viscum album, assembly GCA_963277665.1. NCBI lineage: Eukaryota > Viridiplantae > Streptophyta > Magnoliopsida > Santalales > Viscaceae > Viscum > Viscum album. The sequence goes on along the minus strand of OY728145.1, from coordinate 877,817,455 downwards.
AGATACTCAATGTGAATTATTCATTTTATTCAATATTATGTAAGGTCTACAGACAGGTCTTTATATTTTAGGAATCTCGTTCCTGGTGCCATATCATTGTGGATTCCAGTAAATTATAGTACTATAGTCCAGAAATTACATGGGCTCTTGACATGGTAGAAACATTTAATCAGAGTTAATGACAACATCAAGCATGTCGAGGCATCTCTATATGCGTGGGCATTGGGGAACGTGTATTCTTCCTCATAAGAGGGCATCTCAAGGGAATATAACCCAACGCATCCCATGTCGGTTATGGGTTTTATTATGCTGGAGGCATGTATCTAAGGTTTTCCATAGCTTCCCATGTTTAACATAAGGTATTATGCGATTTTAAAGTCTTCTAGAGACGGTTATGCCAAAGGTGTGTATTATGAGGTTTTCCTTAGGCATATCATGTTTAATACGATGTAGGATGCGAGTTTAACTTATTTCAGAGATGGAATGAGAGTGATAAGAATATCCCATAGAGATTGATTAGATTGGTACATCCTTAATAGGGAACACCTGGAAGGTTTACTAGATGGATGGATTAGAATGCCCAATGGGGATAGACCTGATGTGGTGTGTCCCATAGAAGGAAGATATCACACCATGAAAGATGATCTGGACACCAATGAGGGAGGATCAGAAAGAGTCCACCCTAGAATGGGGAACACTGGATGGATAGGTCCCAATTCCAAATGAGAGCAGACCTAGGGTGGTGTGTCCCATAAAGGGAAGATGTCACACCATGAAGGATGATCTAGACACCACTGAGGGCAGATCAGGGAGAGTGCACCCCTGAATGGGGGACACAAAGTTTTACCATTGGATGGGATTAAACCTCATGGAGTTTTCATACGTACTCTATTTATATTATAGGTAAAAAACCCACATAGTTCTAAGGGGTGATGAATTAGGGTGTACACAAAGAATAACGACCCAAAGTCATGTTGGGGCTTATACGTGGTTAGCGGCTAGAGTACTTCTTGGAGTATTGAGGAGGTGGATGTCATGATCTCAGCGGGATGTGGCAGCCCAAGATGAAAATCAAGATGAATATTAATGGTTGAGATATGTGGATGAAGAATGAGATGAAGCCAACATGAGGATGGCGGTGATATTGGGATTGAACCTTGAAAAGACTTCCTACGTATCCCCATGGTGGGGAATCAAAGTCCATGTAGTTCGGTGGGGTGATGGGACACCTGAGGAGGAGGCCCATCAAATGGATTCATGGATGGGATCTAGGAGAAGTAGAACCTCCGGATTGGGGGAATAACCTTCTCGAAAAATAGAGGCTCAAGGAATAGACCAGGATGAGACATGGGTAATAGGCTAGAGCATGAGGGAGGATTCGTACATATCCCTGTGGTAGATAGTCCAAGTCCAATTAGTTTAGGATGAGGCATAGAATCAGGTTGTTCACAGGGGACATCACCAAAAGGCATGCTGAGATTATGTGTGGTTAGAGACCTGGGTTGGTTTGACACCATGGGGGTGGACCAGAGATATGGGTCCCATCAAAGGGGACTATAGTAGATTACAGTCGATTATGGACTAAAATGGCTTACAAATGGTTGAGGTTTCAATGTATTACTTCTGGATGTGGTTCCAATGGCTTACCATTGGTTGGGGATACAACGGCTTACCACTAGTTGGGGTTACAATGGCATACCATTTTTTGGAGTTCACAATGGATTACAGTCTACTAGGAATCACAACGTCTTACTGTTGGTTGGGGTTAAAATGGATTACCACTGGTTAGGGTTCCAAAAACTTAACGTTGGTGGGGTTACAACGGATTAACAATGTTTGGGGTTCCAATGGATTACCACTGGTTGGGGTTACAATGTCTTACCGCTGGTTGGGGTTCCAATGGCTTACCCCTAGTTGGGTTTCTAATGGCTTACCACTGGTTGGGATTCCAACGACTTACTACTGGTTGGGGTTGGGCCTTAGGGAGATTTCCTATATACCCTGTCTCAGGGAAAAGTATCAAAGACCAAATAGTTGGGAAGCATACAGTTTAATGTCATGCAGGGTGAAAGGGGGCATACAGTTTAACATCATATAGGACGAGGGAGGACCGACATAGAGTAGTCGAGACTGATGGGTGTTGGTCTTAAACCTTAGGGAGGCTCCCTAAGTACATTTCATAGGAGAGTAGGATCAAAGTCCACATATTTTGGTATGAGGGATACAAGTTAACATCATGTAGAATGAAGGAGAACTGACGTGAAGGGGTCAAGACAAGTAGGTGTTGGGCTTGAACCTTAGGGACGCTTCCTACGTACCTTACATAGGAGACAAGAATCAAATTCCATGTAGTTCGGTAAGAGGGTTATAGTTTAACTTCATGCGGGAATGAAGTGACCGATGTGAAGGGGTCGGGAAAAGTAGGTGTTAGGATTCCAAATCAGGGAGGCTTCCTAAAAACCTTTCCTAGGAGACAAGAATCAAAGTCCACGTAGTTCAGTAATGATTTGGGGATTACACGTTAAGGTTTCCCAAATAGGATACCATGGTAAATTCTTACTCTAAGACCGTGTTAATCATTCTCGGTGTGGGAAAAAAGATGAAAAAAACATGACAATCATGTCGTAAAAGGTGAGTACACAAGAAGTATAATGGGGATTACCCATTGTTAACGAACCATAGAGGAAATAGGGGTTTATTCCTGGTTAGAGGCCCATGGATATAGAGATTGGGACATAGTACAGGATGGAGCCCCTGTGGCGACAAAGCCTAGAAGGAGAGGGAAGGGGTAAAAAAGGTCCTAGTGCCCATCTATCCTATAGTATTTGGAATGAAAGAAGAGAGGAGGTGCAAGTATTTTACCTCCCACAATAAATCCTACGGGGATTACACCAATATGTTTTCCATTCCCCACGAACATATGTCGCTCTAGAAAATAGGATCTCATTCCATGTGCGAAGATCTAACTCCCATGGAGATGGGAGGGCATGGAGAATGTCTGAGATGGGGAACCCATGTATATTTATTAGGGAGAGTCCATAGTTTAAAGTCATGTGATAAGGATGATGGTTCTTGGAAGGTTAACATCTTACAGCTCAGACAAGGTGGGTTCACTCCATACCCCTCATATGTACATAACTGATACCCTCCCACCCTTGGGGAAGGGAAGGAATCAACAATTTGATGGTGAGGGGGTGTTGTGGAGTGATCCACTAAAGGGACCATGTTATCATGACTTTTCTATGTAGAAAGATCCATTACTGTTCCTATGCAAAGAAGCATAAGGCTAAACAAGACAACATGAAGCACCAGCTAAGGAAACTTGAAATCACTTCGTACGAACCTGGAGGGTTGTATGGGAGAAGGGTTTGTGAAGTAAATGGGTTAACAAGAAATAGAATTCTAAAGCTCTAGGGATCCATGTAGGGAAGGGACTTTGCAAATGGGTATGATTCACAAAGTGAAGTGGCCTAGATTGGGAACATGGTATATGTGAATATGGATAGTGCTTTGCGAAGTAGAAAGACTTTCACTGAGTAAGACTTTGTGAAGCCAGGGTAACTTGCAAAGCATAGCGGTGTGAAGCAATATGCTTTGGAAAGCACAGTGATCCTGCCTTAGCATGTGGTTCAAATGTGCATGGAAGGTACTGAGTGAAGCATGATTTCATTGTGAAGACCCGGATCCCCTTAGGGATATCCTTTATTTGTGATGGCTTGTGGGCTCTACGAAGGGAATCCCTGTTTGAAGAGGGATGTTTTTTGAGATAAGGGAAGGGTACTTCTCAATGCTCAAGTACCTTAAAGATCTCATTTTTCTTATGGTTTCACAAAGTAGAAGGTGCTTCTTGATTTGAGAGTTGAGAATGTGAAATTTCATGGTATCTGTCCTTTGGGATCGAGGGGAGCCCAATATTTATAGGCCAGGGGAAGTGAAAAGTAGGGCTAACTCAGTGTGATTCCATGTGGTGCTCTGCGACTGGCCGAAGATTGCATCATGTTTTTTGTAACCGCGAATTCGATCTTCATCCCCTTGTGGGCACGAAGCTCTCCTGGGTTATCTTTGTGGTGATCTCGGAGGCTTCTGTCAAGTTCAAATAGCTCACGAAGGTTGATTTGTCTACCTCTATGGCGTGAAGCTCCCGATCAATTGCATTGTAACTCTGAGGACTTTTGCCTCTTTAATATATATTGAACATGATGGGGGCTTTGGATTTACGCTGGAAGCAGTGCTGCGGGACTCTGCGAAGGGCGTAGTTGTAAGGGGACATGCGAATGGGCTTCGTTAGGTAGCATCATTGGAATTGGTTTTATCTTTGCGTACTTTTACGTTGCACATTTTTTGGCACCCACAAATGACCTCCCTCAGACACGGAGTCGAGGAGAAAATGAGGGTCTTTGTTTGAGGGTCATTCACCAATTTTTTTAGGCCAATTGTAAAGAATGATCATCAAGTAGGGCCATGATGTGGAGAGGAGACACAGGTAGAGAGTGCCGTGAAACTCACCGCGACCAAATGCACTATGAAGAAAAATAGGTCAACAATTATAAATATGGGAGGATGGACTGTATTTTCTACTTTCTCATCTTTTCATTTTCATGCCAGATATTTCGATTTGAAAATTTTGGCACACTCTGCAATCATCCTTTGAAAATAAATCCTTTGTTCTCTACGACAAATAGTGAGTCTTAAAACTCTGCGAGTGTGTGCTTTGTGTCTTGTGTCTGTGAGGCCTTTGGCAGGCCTCTGCGACCTATCTCTATGATTGAGCTTCACGATCGAGCTTTGTGATCGAGCTCTGCAATCCAATAAAAAATTTCAAATAATTATGAATACTGAATGGATCATTAATAAATTACCAATGGTACCTTGAAGATGCTGCCCCGAGGAAAGAAATTGAGAATATCTTGGGCATTGGGGAGTCTATGTGAAGCCATTCAGACCATGAGCCCCTGGTGGAGCTGCTATCGGAGAGTCAAAAAAACTACCCTCTATGTAAGAGGATGCCTCTATGTGGCTATTTTCTAAGGGAAAATTTCATTATTCTTGAAGCGAGCAGGGACAAGCTGACTTACTAGTTCAAGAGAATGAAGTGTTTACGCTAGTGGTTCAGGGCAGATGATGACCATAATTGGGAGTATTTCACACCTATCAATGCCGATTTCTTATACAACATTGTTAACAATGTCAATCGGAGGGAATTTCAACCAGAGGTATCTCCTCTATAGTATCACACCGTTATGAAGGTGTCCATGGGGAACCCAGAGAAGGGGTGGACTAATCAGTGGGACCTGTGCCAAGGTGGCAATTTCATGGATGACTGGGCATGGGCCTATTGGGTATGTGCCTCGTGCGAGGAGATCAGGGTAGAGCTGAGGTGAGTGGGCCTATATGAGGCGGCCTAAGATTCCAAATTTCACTTCTACAAGCTGAAGAAGCTGATGCTGAGGTTGTTGAGTTAGTGCTCATCGAGGACCAATACCTTCCATCTTCACCATGGGGAGGTTGGTATCAGCCTTTGGGACTTGCACCAAATCACTATGGTTCTGGTACTAGGTTCAATGTATGATGAGTTCATCCCTACCATGAATATATGGGAGGACCCGAATTAGATGTTTCCACTGTCAAAGGAATTGATGGACCTAGTGTTGGGGTAGGATAAGCAGTCTGGGAGAGATGTCCACTTTTAGCGGTGGTTCAAGCAATTATTGAATTCTAAAAAAATGGAAAGTTTCCCATGGGGCCTCAAACCTACCAGAAGGGGGTTCAGCACAGCAAGGAGCACTAATATTGGCGACTATTGGAGGACAACCAATGGAAGACATGGGGATTCAGTGTCAGCACTGAGCAGAAACCGTTGGTTAGGTTGGATGTGTTCTTCACGGCTCTTATTTGTTGTTGAATTTTTCCCATAAGTGACAAGAACATGGGAATACGGCCAAGAACTTTCATCATGGTGTCCATGTTGGTGATAGGGGAGAGGGTCAAACTAGGAATACCAATTCTTTACATGCTGTAAAAGGTGTTATGGCACATCTGTTGTAACACCCCAAGATTTCATAGTGTGTTATTTCTTCAAAATAATTCAATAACTTGCACTACACGCAACACCGAGTTCAATCACACCATGACTTACCAAAAAAAAGGCCATTAAAAAGAGGTTATTAATAGTATTAACTAAATTTTAAACTTTATATAATCCTTATAATTTTAGAATCCATATTATGAGTTTCTTAGACATAATGCAAGAACAGAATCATTTTCAGTATTGCACTTTTATCAACTTTTAATAGTGAAACATTTTTAAATACAATATTTTAAACTTTTTGACTAAATGAGGACATAAAAAAATTTAAAATGAAACATCCCAAGCTTCCACGATACGCTTTCCTTTGAATAATACAGTAGCGTGTGTTGTACGCAACTTCGAGTTCTAACACACCACAACCAATCAAACTAGCCGTTATGAATAGTAATACCTAATTTTTGAAATTATATATATTTTATATTTCAAAATGGACTTCATTTTTGGATTCGGAGTATCGAATTTATCCTAAGGTGAAATTTTGGTACTTTTCGGATAACTTTCATATTTTGATGAATAGTGAAAATTACTAAATTTTAATTAAAAACAACTTTTTTAATCAAAAAAATTAATAGTGATAAATTATGAATTTGAGTGGTTTTAAAGTATATTTAGAATATATTTTAACCATTTATTATAATTTTGTTCATTGGGCATAATTTTACAATTTAACCGAACATAAACAAGTGTCAATCTTTTGATAGTTATTATCTCATTAAAAACACGCTTTTTGTTTTGACAGCGGGAATTAATTTTAAATTAATTTCTGCCACTTCTGTGTTTTGAATTTAGAAAAATGGATTCCATATTTGGAATCAGGATGTTCAAATTTTGTAAATAGGTAACATTTATTTTTAGACATTTTGAATAATTACTGTGGTAAATATTTTATTTACCATGGTTAAGGGTAAATCTGGTAAATAAGGGTTAAAAAATAATATTATAATAACACTAAATTACCCTAAAACGTGTCCTAGCCTTATTGGATGATACATGTTCGACCATAGGCATCTTTGGGTCGATTTGGGGACCCCATGGGGCCACTTGTAGGTGATAGGGACACTTTATTTTAATTAAGTTAAAATGAATACAAAAATGACACAAGCATATATCTTTTAGAAACACAATTATTACATAGGGTTATATATGTGGGATTTTAGATTATAAATATTCATTAGAAAGATAAAACTATTTCCTACATAATGATATTTTATTTATAATTTTTAGACATTAAATAATTTATTTTATTTATGACACAATGATGATGCAGTAATTACTAAAATAGTGAAAAATTAAATTAATTGATATTATAAATACCAAAACAAATATAATATGAAACTTTTAATGAATTAAACTAATTTTCTAGGATAATATGATATATTAGGATTGATTTAATTTACGTTTTTCGAATTAATCAATCTTCTATGAGTTTTAAAAAAATCAACTATTGAATAGTGTCAAAATTGACATAAAAGAGTTCTTAAAACAAATATTATATTATTAATTAATATTAAATTCATAAAAATCTAATGTTCGGCCAAGAGACTTATATCATGATAGGTTCATCATTAATGGACCACTTGGGGGTCTCTTGGAGGTATATAGTAAGTTTATTAACCATATTATATAAAAATACAAAGAGACATTTTAAAAGTGAAACTAATTAACTTAGAGTTAATACTTAAAGATAAGGTTAATATAAGTACCCAAACCTGTCTAAATTCTATTGGTTGAGTTTTTTTCGACCCATCCCCACCTTAACCTTTTAATAGTCAACTTTGGAGCCATTGGAAACCGAATATAAATTTATTATAAATTAATATTTCTAGCTTTTCCAAAGGTGCCCCTCACCCCTCTTATAAAAGGGAACTCCTCCTTCTCATTTCTTCACAACTTCAAAGACTTTTGGTTCGGCCAAACTCTGCCCAAATACTCTCCCAACTCCCCTTAATTCAACCTAGAGGCCTTAGTTTGATCAGAAAGCCAACCTAAGGAGCCCTTTTGATCAAATCAAAAGGAAGAACCCGAAGAAGAGGTAATGATTTCACCACCCTTTTCCAAGTTCATTTCTTCTTCCACTTATTCTTCCTTTGTTGTTACCATTATAAAATAATAAATCCAGTATCATATATATACTGTGATGTTATTATAAATATGGTACAACCATATTCAGTATTCTATCCACCCTTTTAATAACATGTCACCATACGTGCGTACGTACGGCTTACCGTCTCCACGTCGCGGTGTAATTGTTATTCAATATAATATTATTTGGATGGGTATAATAATGATGTGTAACTCATGTAAATAATAAATATAACATGGTAATTATTCAGTATATATGATATAACATCCATTTATATATTATTTTAATATCAAAAGAATGATATTGTCGCTCGTGCGTACGTACGGACTACCGTCTCCACGAACGCGATGAGATTCATTCTCCATCATATCCATTCAAGTATAATTATCATTTGATGATTTAAAAAATGATGTTTATGGACTTTATATCATTCTTGATATGAATAATATACAACCTATCCTTTAAAAACATGTCTTACGAAACAAAACATATAAAAGAAAACAAGTAAGTTAACACCCGAAACAACGATAATACTAAGATATTATTATCAAATCAATATTAAAAGATCATATATGATATCGTGTGATTCTGGTATAATTTAATAACAATTATTTCACCATTATACAGGAGGTTAACCTACCCCAACCAAAGAAAAGTACAAGGTAAGGGGTTTTCATCTCACTCCTTATTTCCGTGAGATTCATGCCATATTGCCACCATCACCTTTTGTGTGGTGTATGTACTGCCCATAATTATATTCTTTGTGTAATACACACTAATTTATGTTTATTTACATATTCATTGTATGATACCTCTTTCATGGGTTTTATGTTTCATAAGTTACCAAATTGGTAAGGGTTATTTCACAATCTCTTCATTATCCGAGGTTGTTTATACGTAATAATCTACTGGGATCTCTTTATCATCCACATCCATGTTTTCTTAAAAATGTATTTAAAAACATTTTTATTATTTACAAGAATATGGGTTAAAGTCATTTATACCCTTGTTTTACTTTTTATAAGAGTTTAATAAAGGAATCTTTCCGTCGTTTTCCAAACTAGGTGATTTTTATCCTTTTCGACAAAATTAAGGTAAGAATGTTTTTTTTAACTTATACGGCGGGTGTGGCTATTTTTCGCCATTATAAAATCGTTGAAGCTTCCCTTACATGCTTATAAGAATATTTTCCAAGAAAATGTTTTATTTTATATGGATTTTAAATGATTTCAAAATAAAATAGATATTTCTCTAAAAAGAGTTTTGATTTCATCTATGTCAACATCCTTTGTTGGATTTTACGCTTATGTGAAATTTATTTATTATGATAAAAAACTTCAATGTTGTATTGAAGGTTTTGTGATATGTTTGACTATGGATGTGCTATTTTTTATACCATTCATAGTTTATGGTGAAAGTATTGACATTTCGTATGCTAGTTTTAATAAGAATGTTTATGTTTTGTTTAAACCTTTTCATATGGGAATGCATTGGACTTAATATGTGACGGGTGGAGCCCGCTATAGCTCCTCGATGAATCGGTAGGTCTCATGAGACAAACTAGTGTCTTGGCACAAGGCCTTGGCAAAAATCTTATTTGTAGTCTTGGTACGAGGCCTTGGATATGTGGTTATGATAGTCTGGAATTATGCATTCCATCATTATGAAAGTGGTTATTGATTTTTCATGTGATTATTAGATTAGCAGAATATCCATGTTAATAAGTAAATGGCATTATTTCATTTTATTTATGCCATACTATGTTTAAAGTTCAAGTTTGAAAGGATTTTGTTTTAGTTATACATTTCCTTAAATGTTTATTCTTATTTATGAAAGTTTCCTCTATATTGTTATACTTACTGGGCATTTGAGATCACCCATTTTCTATGTTTTATTTTTCCCAGGAAGTGAAGAAGTAAATTATGAATGACCTTCAGGGATATTATGTAGGGATATGAGTGTGGATTACAGAGAAAATATGTTTTTTTAGTAGTTTTTCATTTTATGATGTAATGTAAGACTTATGAATATATCTAGTGTTTCCAAGGCTACTAAACCAATCGGTCTTTCGAGATTTGATCTTCCTTGTGATCATGCCAATGTTATGTAATAATGCACCGACTCTGGGTAACTAGGGTCGGGGCATTACATCTGTGAAGGGAAGAAGCCCTAGAGGGTATGTAGGTCATTCCAAATTCTATATGGGTGGATAGAGTCACATATTAGGGATGTGTTTAAATATTCATACCCTATTTACCACCTAGGGTTAGACTTTGTCTATCCATTCTAAATGTGGAGGGGATTATCTCAACCAATATGACCTTTCCGCTGGAGTTGAATAGGGTCTAGAAGGTGGATGGGTTCAACTTCTACCTATTCCCACTACCAAAAGGTGTGTTCACTGATGATGGCTAGGGAACAAAGTAGAATCGGTCCTACATGTTGGACTTTCGGGGTGGATTCCTAGTGGTGAGGGTTGAATATGAACCTCTCTATGAGCTTTACACCTCGATCTATTTCACAAGGTAGTTTTGGTATATCCAAAGTGTCACCCCGCATGTTTACTTGGGAGTGATCCATGAGGATCACCTATGTGTGATAAGGAAAATGTGCCTCATGTTCACATGAGAAGAAGGGAAGATGTGGAATGAGCTGCCTCCATACAGAGTTTTCTATTGGAAAGTGAATGAATATGAAAAGTATTGGGAAGCAGCCAACTTGAGGGAAATGCTAAAGCAGCAGACTATCCGTGCTAGTTATGGAGTGCCTCCCCAACCCCGAGGTTAGGGCCTACAGGTGGAGAAGATATCCTATGGTGTTGGGGATGTAGTGGCAGATATACCTACACCAATTATGAGGCAGGTGGCAGTAGTAGACCTGGAAATACTAGAGGATTAGATTTATCCATAGGGGAGACTACCCAGGGGGTTCCGTAGGATACCCACCAGGATCTGAGGAAGTCGTTGCGCCACATAAACATTCCTGAGAATGTTTTTTTCACAAAATCTTGGTACATCTAGGATGTCCACATACAATTACTTAACACGTTCGAGATATGGAATCATCTAAATCATATCGGGATGGATTTTTCAGTGTTCGGTCCTGTCAGGGCTGGCTTTGCAGTAACCCAGGAGGAGGGGGAGCAATACCTTGCTGAGATGGATGACTTTGAACATTCATGGGGTTCTCCACGTCCAATTATGGATCAAGTGAAGGTGTAGCTCAATAGAATGGATCCTTTTTTGTTTTTGGCCTCAGAATTTAGAGAGTGTTTACCTCTATCGGAAGAATCATACGAGTCCTCCTTGGTAGAGGAGGCCAGTGGAGGGATCCCTTTGGAAGAGGGTGAGGTCAGCAATTCAGACCTGTAGCCCAAAGAGTTTAGAGAGGCCCATGAGGTAATACCATAAAAAACTTCCTTATAGTCTTCATCTAGTCCATTCAGGACTTCTCAAATAACATATGACATGTAAAGGAGGGTCCCATATGCAAAACACACTCACACTAAATACTAGATGCAGCTGCGGGAACATCAGGATCTGCACCAGCGACTACGGTGATTATCGTGCCTAGTAGGGTCGTGACACCTAGGGTGGTCCTCCCAAATCCTTTGGACTTCCTGACCATATACGTGGGTCTATTCCACAATGACCCAATGAAAAAAACTCAGGAGTTATACCGACTATTAGAACTTTGTAAGTCTTCTTTTGGGAATTTGAAACTGTCCTTCATTGATTTGGTTAACTGATGTTCATGCAATTTTTGTATGCACAGTTCTTCAAATGGAATGGGAAGCCATGGTGAGGTTGGTTGGAGCTCCAAACACTGCCTTTATCAGGGGAACACTAGTGTTATTGGAAGTGGACTCCCAAACTGACCAAACTATATTGCTCCCTATCACAGGTGGGACCGTCCGTAGAACCGGTCATGCAATCATTGAGTTGGAATCCGAAGATGGGGATCAATCAGATGACATGGGTCCTAACCTACCTGACCAGACACCCGATGAAGACCTTATTGATGTGTTCTTGTAGGAATTCCTCGAATATGAACCTACCGACCCTGCAGACCGGGACGAGACAGCTTCTGGTGAAGAAGATAGAAATATCGTCTATCATCAGACATAGAAACTGATAAAGTGCTTCATCGGGGAGACTCCTCAAGCGCAATGGATAGACCAGATGGGGAGGCTTATTTCCCAGCTGCATGATATATTTTTTGGGGGATTGGATGCCCAATGTCCTCATATGCTAATCCAAAAATATATGGTGGAGAAGATTCGGGAGCATGATCATGGACTTAGTGTGGGCTGGTAACAGAGGAAATCAGTGAAGATTAAAAGGCTCTAGGAGGCTGAAAGTGAGAATCAGTGGTTACGTACAATAGAGAACGAGTACTATTCAATCCTCAATGCATAATCAAATCTCGTGTCGTGCCTAAAGGCCTAGCTAGTGGAGGATAAATAACGGATGATGCGGGCCTCCGAGGAGATGGATATCATCTAAATCGATGAGAAGGGGGTCTATATCGCAGCTGATGAACTACGCCCCTCCACTGTAGAGGAGGAACAGGATCTAAACAGGCAACAACAAATCTTGCATGCCAGAATCCAGAGAGTGGAGGAGATGGAATGCTCTATTGAATAGGTCAACCCATCAATGGGGGGTGGGGGGGAGGGGGTTCTTGGGTGCTGTAATGTGTGTAAAGTTATAAACTTAATTTCATGCATTGATCATTTATTCTAGCTTCATGCATGAGTTCCATTATTTGTTTTGGTTTACTGCATGTCCATTACATTCATAAAATCTATAGCGATCAATCCCTAAGATCACGTGGGTTAGTCCTGATTGTGAGAAACAAGGGATGGCCTCCTTGTTATTCTATCCAAATATGAAAGTGTCATCCCACCTTTAGTCCTCACGGATTTGAAAAATTGATTCCAATTTCATGGATACAATAGGGTGTCCTGAATGAAGGATGAAGTTCTCAGAACATCCAAATCACTGTTTTCCAATCATGTTCTAGTGCATGAGTGGGGTAACGCCAGGGATGTTAGAATCAATCCAAATAGAGGGGAGGGTAAGGTGCAAATCACGATACCCAAAATTCAGAACACAATAGGGATGACATGACAAAGAAAGATAACTATTGACCAAGTATGAAACACAAAATCCATTTTGTGTTTGCCTGAAATGGGGATAACAAATGAAGGCTAACCACTTACCTTGTTTAAAACACAGGGCCTAAATCAAAATTTCATCCTTTAGTATTTCAGAATGTTATCCCATGATAGTATGTGATGTATAGGTCGAGCACCCATACTGTTAGGGGGTTCCTTCAAACATGAAAGAGGACAAGGGTCCAAATAAAGGGTTCGCAAAGAATTAAGGGTGGAGTGATGGGTTTTTGGAATGGAGTACAACTCTCTTGAAATTATTCCATTGTGGTGAAAACACATTAGGTGGGTGCATTAGTTTGATCATGGATTATACCTACTTCCAAACAGTACCTCTCTAGTAAGGACCTAGAATGCTCTGTAATTTTACTTCTTACCAAGGACAATGATATACATGCAGTTTACCATTTTACAGTGTAACACAACAAGCTTCCACAGTACGATTAAATTTGAATAATACAATTACTTGTGTTGTATGAAACATTGAGTTCTTGCACAACACGACCAATCAAAAAACCTCTTATGAATAGTAATATATATATTTTAAAGTTTTTTATATTTTATTTTTCAAAATAGACTTCATTTTTGGATTTGTAATATCAAAATTATCTTTGGGTGAATTGTTTTTATTTTTCTGAAAACTTTTATTTTTTGATGAATTGTGAAAAACACTGTGTTACTGTTTAAAATGACTTTAATTATAATAATAATAATTATTATTTAAATTTATTTTAAAGTCAAAATAGATACATAATACTTATATTAGTCTAATTTAATTTATTGGAGTCATTTTATAATAAGATTATATATATATAATTTTTTTGATCTTTTCAACGCCTTTTAACCACCTTCTAGACACACTTACAAATTTGCATAAAACATAATTTTACCACTTAATTGAAATGAATTTTAAAAATCAATGATACACGGTTGACATCATTATGTAAAATGTTTTTCAACAAGATGAAAATAATTTTTGGTGAACAGTAACTTTTGAATTTTATTTACCACGGTTAAAAGTAAATAGGGTAATTAAAGTTAATAATGATATTATAATTACCCTAACACGTGTCCTAATTCTATTGGATAACTGTATTTCGACCAAAATCAAGCTTTGGAAAAAAATAGGATTCTTTTGGTCCACTAGGACCAGATTAGGACATTTATTATTATTTTATTTAAAGGAGAGTTAAAAGTGTTAAATTCAATGTTTAATTACCAAACTAGTTCTAATATAGGGTTATACATAATATAATTTCAACTATAAATATTCATTGTAAAGTTAAAAATATTTACTACATAATGGTAGTTTATTTATAATTTTTAGACATTAAATAAATAAATTTATTTATGACATAATAATAATGCATAAATTACATTATTATTGAAAGATTAAAATAATTGATATTATAAATATTATTAATATTGTAAATTGATACTTTTTAGGTATATGAAGAATTTTATAGGTTAATATGTCATGTTAGGGTTGATTAAAAATATTTTTTTCGATCTGATAAAGTTCTTATGACTTAAAAAAATACTAAATAGTGTCAAAATTGACATAAATGAGTTTTTAAAACAAATACTATATTATTAATTGATATAATATTTATAAATATATACGTTTTATCCAAAGTACTAATATAAGGTTAGATATATCAATAATTTACCACTTGGGGTTCACATGTATTTTTATAGTATTTTTATTAACCATTTATTATAATAACACTCAAATATATGGTAAAAGTTAAACTACTTAACTAAGAGTTAAATCTAAAACATAAGGTTAATATGGTGACCTAAACCTATCTAAAAACTATTGGTTGAGAGGTTTTAGACCTATACCCACCTTATCCTCAAAATAAATCACTTTTAATCCATTATAAACATAATATGATTGTATAATAAAATAACATTTCAATCTTTTTCTAAAATGACCCTCAACTCTCTTATAAAAGGGTTCTTACCTTCTCTCAAAATCACCCAAGAAAAGTCATTTGGCTCGACCAAAACCTGATCAAATATCCTCCCATCTACTAAAAACTGAACATTGAGTCCTTACTTTGATCTTAATCCAACCTAAGGATCCCTTTCGATCAAATAAAAAAGGAAGCACCCAAAGAAGAGGTAATAATTTCATCACCTCTTACAAAGTTCTTTTCTTTTTCCACTTCTTCTTTATTTGTTCTTTACATACCAAAATAATAAATCTAGTACCTTATACATACTATGATTTTATTATAAATATGTCACAACCATATTAATTATTCAATCCATGTTATGAATGATAATGTCACCATATGTGCGTACGTATGACTTACTGTCTCCACGTTGTGCTGTGGTTTTTTATTCAACAATTAATTGTGTGAATGAGTATAATAATGGGTATAATTAATGTAAATAACAAATATAAAATTTTAATGACTCTATATATATGATATATCATCCAATAAAATATGATTTCACAATCAATATAATGATATTGTCGCTCGTGCGTATGTGCGGATTACCATCTCCACGAATGTGATGAGATTAATTCCCCATCGTAATCATTCAAAAATAATTTTCATTCTATGATTCAAAATAATGTTTAAGAACTTAATATCATTATTTATATGAATAAAATACATCATATCCATAGAAAACATGACTTATGTAACAAAACATATAAAGAAAAATTAATTAGTTAACACCCGAAACAATGATACTACTGAAATACTATTAAAAATATATATTAGAAGATCATATAGGATATCATAATTTTGTATGTGGTTCTTTTATAATTTAATAACAATATTTTAACTATTATATAGGAGGTTAATGTACCCTCGACCAAGGAAAACTACAAGGTATGGGTTAATTTTACAATCTCTTTATTATCTGAGGTTGTTTATATGTGAGTATATACTGGGACCTCTTTATCATCCACATATGAGTATTTTAAAAATGTATTTCAAAACATTTTTACTATTTACTATACTATGGTTTAAAGTCATTTATAACCTTTTTTTATTTTTTATAAAATGGTTTTAAGGGAATCTTTCCGTCGCCTTCCAAAAAAGGTACTTTATGACCTATTTGAGAAATTAAGGAAAGAATGTTGGTTTTAACTTATATGGAGGGTGCAGATATTTTTTCTGTTATATCACCTTCGAAGATTCCCTTACAAGCTTATAATAATATTTTTAAAATAATTTTTTTCTTAAATAATTACATGACTTTTAAATGATTTTAAAATACTAAGAGATATTCTCTCAAATAGTTTTGATTTCATTTATGTCAACATCCTTTGATTGATTTTACACTTTTTAAGATGATTTATTATGATACAATATTCCATATTGTATTGAAGGTTGTGTGATTTAGGTGAATATGAATGAGTTATTTTTATACCATTTATGGTTTATAATTAAATTATTAACATTTTGTACACTATTTTTAATATTAATGTTTATGTTATGTTTCAACCATTTTATATGAGGAATGCACTGGACATAGTAAGTGATGGGTGGATCCCACTATAGCTCCTCGATGCATTGGTAGATCTCATGAGAAAAACTAGTGTCTTAGCAAAAGGCCTTGATAAATTATATTTTTAGTCTGGGCATGAGGCCTTGACTATGTGGTTATGATGTTTGACATTATGCATTCCATCATTATGAAATTGGATATTTATATTACATGTGATTATTCAACTAGTAGAATATCTATTAGAATAAGTAAATGGAATTTTTTGATTTATCTTTTCCATATTATGGTGAAGTTTAATTTTAAAAGTCATGTGTTTAATCTTATAAATTGACTTAAATTTTTATGCTTATTTATGATAGTTTCTGCTATAATGATATATTTACTAAGAATCTGAGCTCACCACTTTCAATGTTTTATTTTTCCCTGGATGTGAAGAAGTATATAAAGATTAGCCTTCAATAATCAGCTAAGGGATATTAGCGTTTTCAATGGGGACACAATGTTTTTGTTGTTTTCCATTACATGATGTAATGTAAAACATATGTATGTATCTAGAACTTCTAAGGATACTAAACTAATCAGTCATTCAAGAATTAACCTCTTGTTATCATGCCTATGTTATGTTTTTTTAAAGGTTGGGGCTGAAGCCTCAATTTTATTATTTAAAGAAAAGACCTCTTTAGACAGGGTGGAGGGTGACCCATTACATAACCCGAAGGCCCAAGGCCAAGTGGCCTGAATACAAGGCTTGAAACCCCATTTTTTGGCCCAAAGGACCCCTCGGTGAACAATACTGCTATAGTACCCACGCTGCTATAGTACCTACTATAGTAACCGCCACCGCTACAGTACCTGCTACAGTCCCTCCGCCGTTACAGTGTCGCCGCTGCTATAGTTCCATGGCTACTACAGTATTGCTAAAAAAGAGCTTCGATCTTGACCCAAGGTGTCCTAGTAATGTAGAGATTTTGTGAATTTTCAAATAAATACATCTATGTCTGGATACGAGCATGTAGAGGAGGCTTTGGAACAGATGTACCTAGGAGTGAAAACTCTAACATAGAGCTTTGAGCTTGACCCAAGGTGTCCTAGTACATGACAGCGGGCCTTGCTGCACTCTTGGTTATGACACTCCATGGGGATATGTTTAGGATAATTAAAATTTTCATTACAAACAATTATGAAGGATTTATGTGTAAATAATTCCTCAAAGAAAACATTTTTATGATTATGGATTATATCCATAAACATTTTAATTTATTTTAAGTGTTTTACTGGTTTGGAATTATGTATTGCGATTCAAAAACTAATCTATGGTATTACTTTGTTTAGAAATGGTGCATAGTGGAAGGAATGGAAACCGTATCAACGTATGTAATCCATGTAGGTATTTCCCTCCGAGTCAAGATAATTATAGTGGAGGTGGTGATGCAACCGGTGCTGAACAACTTATAAGAATACTGGGACAACTCACTCAAGTTATGAATAATAACCATACTTGTATGAAGCACCCTGATCCACAACATAGAGGATATATTTTCGATAGATTCATGAGGAAACTACTTCAAAAACTCAATGGTACTACAAATACATTTTTAGGTGAGCAATGGATAAGTTCCTTAGAGAATACATTTCATGATTTGGGGAGTAGCGAAAGGGTAATAGTTGTCATTTAAGTTTATCACCTCACGAGAGATACAGATCAATGGTGGTCATTAATCCGAAGCACAAAGAAGGATGCATAAGTATAAAATTTGGAATGGAGGGAGTTTAATAATATTTTATTGGAAAAATACATTCCCTGTTACCATAAAGCGGATATGGAAAGACAATTTCTAAGTCTAAGGAAAATGGGGGATGAGAATGTCGCAAACTATGAGGCTAACTTTACAATGTTAGCAAGGCATGAAATAGATTTTATATATAACATAATTATTAAGATAGATAAATTATTTTATGGGTTAAAACCATTTCTTCATCGATTATTAGTCTTACAATCCTTCTCATCAGATAAAGATATTATCTCTTATGCTATCACAACAGAAAAGGAATTCTCTAAGTCTTACTACTTTAAAGAAAAGAATGAGAAGAAGATATCTTCAAAAAACTATGGAAATTGAAATAAGGGGAATAAAGGAAAAGTTTAATTTCCATCCTAATGTAAATGTGGTAAGAAGCACCCGAATAATTTCTTAAAGGGAATGGGAGTCTATTACAAGTGTGGGGAAAAATTCCACCAAGCACGTGATTAAAAGGGAATGAAAGAGGCTATCAATATCGAATGCTAAAATTGTAGAGAAATGGGAAATTTTGAAAATTAATTTCCTATGAATTAGGTAATTTTATCTTAGAAAAGTCCATGAGAGAAATTCCAAGCTTATGCGATTACTACTACTGAAGTTGAAGATCCGAATGATGTGGTGGTAGGTAATTTAATGGTTTCCTCAAATTTATCCAATGCCTTATTTGATTATGGATCATATTATTATTTCATATCATCCTAATTTTCTAAGAAATTATATATTTATAATTTGATTTAACAAGGGAGTTCCCAGTAAAAATTTCTACGGTATATATAATAGAAACAATGTTTTTGTGAATCTGTTCCCATTAGGGAATATAAATGTTCGTTATCTACTGATCTCATCGTCATTACCTTGTATGAATTTGGTATAATCCTCAATATGGATTGGATTTCAGACCATGATGTGAAAATTTATTGTAAGAAGAAGGAGGTTACAATTTTCGATGATGATAAAGAGTACCTTATCTTTAGAGTAGAAATTTCACCATTTGATTCTCATTTAGATTGACCCCTAGTAGCTCTACTAAATTAAATTATTGGGAGGAATAGAGTGAAATAACTATGGGAGGGGAAAGGAATGTTCAAATAGATGACGTATCTAATGTTCAAGAATATATTGATGTGTTTCCAGAGGATTTACCTGGACATCCTCAAGAACAAGAAATTGAATATTCCATTGATTTAATTCATGGTTAAAGGACCATATCAAATACCCCTTATAGAAATACCACTGTAGAATTAGTGTACCTAAAGAAAAAACCAGAGGAATTGAGTAATACATGATTTATTTTCCCTAGTGATTCTCAATGGGGAGCCCCTATTCTTTTTATTATGAAGAATGAAGGATCTATGTGGTTGTTCATAGACTATAGGGAGTTCAATACTATAACAATAAAGAACAAGTATCCCATACCTCGCATTGATGATTTATTCAATCAATATCATGGAGCTCAATATTTTTCAAATATTGAATTTCGATCTGGATATCATCAGTTGCGCTTGAAGAAGGAAGATATTCCGAAGACAACATTTTGTACAAGGTATGGGGATTATGAGTCCTTTTGGACTGACTAATGCACCCTCTGTCTTCATGGATCTAGTGAATATAGTTTTCAAGGAATATCTTGATTACTTTTTAGTGGTATTTATTAATGATATATTGGTTTTCTCTAAAAGTTATGAAGATCATGAAAATCACATATAAACTATTCTAAAGACTCTTAGAACAAATGAAATATATGGGATGATTTGAAAGTGTGAATTCTGGCATCAGGAGATTTCTTTCCATGGCCATATTGTATCTAAGGATGGAATCTCTATTGATCATTCTATGATAATAGCAATACCAAAATTTCCAGCACCAATTATTATAATTGAGGTATGCAGTTTTATTGGTTTTGTAGGTTATTATCAGTATATCTTCCAAAATATATCCTTATTGGCTAACCCATTAACCAATATCACATGTAACGGGGTTAAATTGTTTTGTACAAAAGAGTACGAAGAATGTTTTAAAGATCTGAAGAGAATATTTTTCAATGATCCTATCTTGACTCAACCATCGGGGAATGATGGGTTTGTTATTTTTAGTGTTTCATCAAAGAAAGGACTTGGTTTTGTTCTTATAAATAATGATAGAGTTAATTCTTAGCATCAAGATAGTGAAAAATTCATGAACAAAACTATGTAACTCATGATCTTGAGTCTGCAGCTGTAATATTTTCTTTGAAGATATGGAGACACTATATCATTGGTAAAAAATGTGAGATATATACCGATCACACAAGTTTGAAGTATATTCTCTCATATAAAGAACTAAACTTGATGTAAAGACAATGGATTGAACTACTCAAGGATTATGATTTCACTATACACTACCACTCAGGGAAGGAAAATAAGGTGGGAGATTCTTTGAGCTGAAAGGATCATAGAGTTTGGAACAAGATTAGAGTTGAAAGGTATCCTATGTTAATGTATATAGTGAAGATGGATATGGGAATAATCATGGAATTTGAAACATCAATACTTTTTCAAATGGTTTTAAAACTATCTTTACTAGAAAGGCTAAAAAGTTCTCAGACTAATGATGAGGAGTTTCAAAAGAAAAATAAAGCTCTAAATGATGGGAGATTGATCGACTTCGTATATGAAGATGGGATTTTGAAATTTTGGATGAGACTTTGTGTTCCTGACATACCTGATCTAATAAGGGAATTGTTGGATGATGCTCATAGCTCAAATTTCTTTATACACCCCAGTAGCACTAAGATGTATAGAGATTTTATGAAACATTTTTGGTGGGAAACCATGAAGAGGGATATTATTGATTATGTGTCATGATGCATGGTTTGTTAATAGGTTAAGGCTGGAAGACAACATCCTCAAGGATTCATGCAACCTCTTCCCGTACCCTAGTAGAAATGGGATGATATTATGATGGATGTTGTCATTGGGCTACCAAATACTCCTAGAAGGAATGATGTAATATGGGTCATTGTTGATTGTCTTACCAAGTCAGCACATTTTCTTCCTATAAGATAAGATTTTCCACTTGAACATTTAGAAAGACTATATATTAATGAAGTTGTAAGACTTCATGGAGTTCCCCTATTGATTGTTTTGGATCATGATACCCGTTTTACATCAAGATTCTAGAAAAGTCTTCAGAAGGCCCTAGATACTAAACATTATTTGAGCACTGCCAACCACCCTCAAACTGATGGTAAATCAAAATTGACTATTCAAACCTTAGAAGACATGTTGATATCCTACTCACATTACTTCCAAGGTATGTGGGATCAATATTTACCTTTGGTAGAATTTTTCTATAACAATAGATTCCATTCAAGTATTCAGATGACACCATATAAAGCGTTATATGGAAAGAGATATCACATACCAAAATTGTTGGGATGATGTTGGTGAAAGAAAACTGCCAAGACTAGAAATTGTTGAGGAAATAATTGAAAAGGTTAATATTTACCGAACCCACATCAAAATAGCTGAAAGTAGGAAAAATAACTATACCAATAACTGAAAATAGGATTTGGAATTTAAATTAGGAGATCATGTATTCTTGAAGGTATCTCCATGGAAGGATGTTATACGATTTGGTAAGAAGGACAAATTAAGTCCCAGGTACGTCAGACCATTCAAAAATTGAGAATGAATTGGACTTATAGATTACCATTTGGCAATCCTTCCAAGTCTATCCAATGTTCACCATGTGTTCCACATATCACTATTGAGAAAATACATGCCTCACCGAACACATGTACTTATCAATGAAGAAATAGAACTAGAACATGATCTACATTATTGTGAAGAGCCTATCAAGATTCTTGATAGAAGAGAACAAGTGTTGAGAAACCAGAAGACTCATCGGGTAAAAGTTCTTTAGAGAAACAATAAGATGGAAGAGGAAATGTGGTAACCCGAGAAACTAATGATGAAGAACCACATAAATCATTTTGTGCAGTAGTGTTATAGAAATTTCAAGGAAGAAATTATTTGAAGGAGGTAAGAATGTAACACCACAAGCTTCCATGGTACGTTTCACTTTGAAAAATACAACAGCTTTCTTTGTACACAACTTTGAGTTCTAGCACACCACGACCAATAAAACAAGCCATTATGAATAGTAATACACACTTTTTTAAAATTTTATAAATTATATTTTACAAAATGAAATTCATTTATGGATTCAAAATATCAAAATTATATTGGGGTAATTGTTTGGTATTTTTGCGAAAAAAATCATTTTTTGATGAATAGTGAAACACTACGTTATTGTTTAATAATGACTTTTATTTAAATAATAATTATTTTTATTTAAATTTATTTTAAAGTCAAAATAGATACATAATACCTATATTAGCCTAATGTAATTCACTAGATTCAATTTATAATAACATTAGATATATAAAATTTTGTTGAACTTTTTAACGTCTTTTAACCACCTTCAAGGTACACTTGCAAATTTTCAAAAAATATAATTTTACTGCTTCTGTAAATTGAATTTAAAAAATCTGAGAGACATGGTTGACATAAGTAAGTAAAATGGGGTTCAATAAGATGAAAATTATTTTTGGTGAATAGTAACTTTTGAATTTAATTTACCACGATTATAAGTAAATAGGGTAATTAATGGTAAAAATGATATTATAATTACCCTAACACATGTACTAATTCTATTGGATAAGTTTAGTTATAAAAAATCACATTTAGTAATAATATATTATCCTTTTGGTCCACTTGTATTTTATTTGGATGTTTATTATTATTTTATTTAAAGATGAGTTAGAAGTGTTAAATTCAATGTTTAATAAATAACCATTTTTAATATAGGGTTATAAAGAAGATAAATTCAAATATAAATATTCATTAGAAAGATAAAATTATTTTATACGTAATTTTATTTTCTTTATAATTTTAAGACATTAAATAATTAAATTTATTTATTACACAATGACGATGCAGAAATTACCTTATTATTGAAAGATTAAAATAATTTATATTATAAATTTTAATATAATTGTAAATTGAGACTTTTTATGTATTCCACGAATTATATAGGTTAATATGAAATTAAATATCTGATTAAATAATTTTTTTGAATTGATTAAGTAGTCATGATTTTCACAAAAACCAAGTACTAAATAGTTTCAAAATTGACATAAATGAGTTTTAAAACAAATACAATATTATTAATAGATATAATATTACTAATATTCTAAGGTTCAGAAAAAGGAATTATATAATGTTTGATATATCAATAATTAAACACTTGGTGATCTCATGGATTTTTATAGTATGTTTATTAACCATTTATTATAATAATACCAAAATACATGGTAAAAGTTAAACTATTTAACTAAGAGTTAAATCTAAAATATAAAGTTAATATGGTGACCTAAACTAGTCTAAAACTTATTGGTTGGTAGTTTTTCGACCCAAAACCACCTTATCCTTGAAATAAATCCTTTTGGAGCCATTATAAATAAAATATGATTGTATAATAAAATAATATTTGAAGATTTTCCAAAAGTGACCCTAACCTCTCTTATAAAAGGGAACATCCCCTTATTTCAAAATGACACCTCCAAAGCCAATTGGATCAACAAAACCCTTCTCAAATATCCTCCAAACTACCCTCAATTCATACTAGAGGCCTTAATTTGATCAGAAGCCATCCTAAGGACCCCTTTGGATAAAATCAAAAGGAAGCACCCGAAGAAGATGTAATAATTTCATCACCTCTTCCAAAGTTCTTTTCTTCTTACACTTTCTCTTTCTTTGTTGTTTCAATACCAAAATAATAACTCTAGTTCCTTATACTTACTGTGATGTTGTTATAAATATTTTACAACCATATTAATTTTTCTATCCATCCTATGAATGACAAAGTCACCATACGTACGTACGTATGGCTTACCATCTCCACGTCATGGTGTAGTTTGTTATTAAACACTTCATTATTTGGATGTGTATAATAATGATTATAATTGATGTATATAATAAATATAAAATGTTAATGATTCTGTATATAAGATTTACCATCCAATTACATACTATTTCTCCATCAATAGAATGATAGTGTCGCTTGTGCATACGTACGGATTACCGTCTCCATGAACGCGATGAGATTCATTCCCCATCATAATCATTCAAGAATAATTTTCATTCTATGATTAAAAATAATTTTTAAGAACATAATATCATTCTATATATGAATCAAATACATCATATTCCTAGAAAAAATAACTTACATAACAAAATAGATAAATGAAAACGAATCAGTTAACACCGGAAACAATGATACTACTAAAACATTATTAACAGAACAATATTAGTAGATCACATATGATATCATATTTATGTATGTGGTTCTTGTATAATTTAAGAAAAATTATTTAACTATTATACAGGAGGTTAACATACCCTCTACCAAGTAAAAGTACAAGGTAAGGGTTAATTTTACAATCTATTGGTTATCTGAGGTTGTTTATACATGAGTTTCTACTGGGACCTCTTTATCATCAACATCTGTGTTTCTTAAAAATGTATTTCAAAACATTTATACTATTTACTATACTATGGGTTAAAGTCATTTATACCCTTGTTTTATTTTTTTAAAAAAATGGTTTGAAAGGAATCTTTTCATTGCTTTCCAAACAAGGTACTTTATAAACTTTTTGACAAATTAAGAAAAGAATGATTATTTTAACTTATACAGCATGTGCAGCTATTTTTTTCTATTATAACACCTTTGAAAATTCGCTTACAATCTTATAATAATATTTTAAAATAAATGTTTTTTATAATCATATGACTTTAAAATTATTTCAAAATATAAAGAAATATTTCTATCAAATAATTTTGATTTCATCTATGTCAACATCCTTTGATTAATTTTACACTTGTTTGAAGTTGATATATTATGATAAAATCATCCAAATTGTATTGAAGATTTTGTGATATATTTGACAGTGGACGTATTATTTTTATACCATTCAAGGTTTATAGTTGAATTATTATCATTTCATATGCTAATTTTAATACAAATGTTTATGTTATGTTTCATCCTTTTCATATAAGGAATGAATTGGACCTAGTATGTGGTGGTTGGATCCCACTATAGCTCCTCGATGCATAGGAAGGTCTAATGAGATAAACTAGTGCCTTGGCACAATTCCTTGAAAAAAATCTTTTTTGTAGTCTTTTCACGAGGCCTTCACTATGTGGGTATGATATCCAACATTATGCATTCCATCATTATGAAATTGGATATTGATATTACATGTGATTATTCAACTAGTAGAATATCCATGTGAATAATTAAATGTCATTATTTGATTTATCTTTTTCATATTATGCTGAATTTTATGTTTAAAAGGCTTGTGTTTTAGTCTTATACATTTCCTGAAATGTTTATTCTTATTTATGATAGTTTTTGCTATATTGTTATCGTTACAGAGCATCTGAGCTCCACCCTTTCTATGTTTTATTTTTCCCAGTATGAAAAAAGTATATTATGATTAGCATGTAGCAATAGGCTAAGGGATATGAGTGTGTTCAAAGGGGACACAATGTTATAGTTTTTTCATTTCATGATGTAATGTAAAACTTATGAATGTATCTAGAACTTCCAAGGATACTAAACTAATAAGTCTTTTGAGACTTGATCTGTTCTGATCCTTCCAATGTTATGTAATAATGCACCGACTCTGGGTAACTAGGTTCAAAGCATTACATATAGTGAGGGCGGTGCACATAGTTTCAAGGACCTGGGGATGGGCCCAAGGTGAATTTCCTGAGCATCGCTACATATCCCATGTGAATGGGAATCATGCCAAACATAGTTCTCGAGCACAACAGGGTCAGAGAGCAATGCCGGTAGGTGGAGTCTTCTTTGACGAGGAATCTGACACATCCCAAAATTAACATGGGCCATCATGAACATGTTCAGGGTAGAACCGTAGTTTAAATTATTGCGTCAAGGAACTATGGACTTGTGTATTTTAACATCATATAGTAGGATGGAGACTGAAAGAGGATATCCCAAAAAGGGAGTACGTCATGCGGTAGCTATAAACCCGACATGAATGAGGATATAAGGAGTCCACACCACACCAAATATTCCCAGGGGGAGTATTTTTTAGGTTGAGGGACCAAAAGTTAATGTTAGGTTGGGCCCTAGACAAAGTGTTCAAGCATTCATTTGTACCCCATTAGGATGGGGATCAGGTTGTACGTAGTTCTAGTATTTTAATTTAACATCAAAGGGGAAAAAATCCTGTGTGGTACAACTGCACTAGTACACACCCCACCAAAACTACTAAGACCACGTGAGACATGATCTACGTGGGAATCAATGAGTACCGATACGATTTCTCTGGTACATGGAGGAACGTATTAGGAGACGCCTACTTAACACACATAAATGCATGGGGGGGGGGGGTAGAACCGAGTGTGTTGGAATTCCACTTAATCATATTAGAGAGGAAAGATGTGAATCATAATGCCCGAGATGTGGATCAAAATGATAGTTGCGCGATGATAACAGATAACTATTGACCATCTTTGAAACAAAATATCCATTTTTTTAGCTAGGAATGAGGATAGATTAATGAGGGTTGACCACTGACCATGTTTGAAACATGGGACCTATCACAAAATGTTGTCCAAGAACTTCTAGGGAATTGGCCCAAAACGATAGGTGAGCCAATGTGGCATGAGACTAGGCCGTAAAGGGGTACCTTCAGATGTGGAAGAGCATGATGATCCAAATAAATGGATCTTGAAGTGTGGACATGAAACGAGGGAATGTCCTTGTGAAAACTCCACACCTCAGGTTCTTTACCACAACGCATTAAGGTACGCTAACAAGAAGTGTCAGATCAAGGAGGCCAAATCCCATTACAAGGACAATGGTACTAGGGTCTCATGATCCTAACTTATGGTTGTAGATTGGACCATTAATAAGGGACTTGAATGAGATCCCAAGAGGTACTCACCGCACCACATGTTCGCAAATGGGTTTAGGCTAAGGGGACAAAAACAAGGGGAAGGATTTAAGATTCCTATGGATGGACCCATAGATTCAATGTCCATGAATTCCTACATATCCCATGAGGATTATGTCTTGTGTCAAGGTTGTGGAGAGATCATAGTTTTAAGTCCTTAGATATCTGAACATGGATGGAAAAGCAGCAGGGAGAAACATGGTGTTGTAATTACAACACATGACGTGAACAAGGACATGAAACCATATCACACAAATTGCTCCCTGGGGTGGTTTTAAGTCGAGGGACCGAAAATGAAAATTGGGCTGGGCCCAAGGCAAAGTTCATGGGAGTTCCTATTTACCCCATCACAATAAAGATCAATCTGTACATTGTTCTAGAAGTGGAATGGTAGGGTACCAATTCTAGAGACAATACTATCATGTGGGTCTTTCCCACACACAAAAAGAAGCTTCATTTGAGGGATCTAATTTTTTCATTAGGATGAAGTTGTGTGTTTTCTTGGTGAAGAAATGAACTTGGGATGGAGAATCTTGGAATCAGTATAGAAATCAAGCCTTATGTAGGCCTTAAAAAATGGAACAGTGGAGAAATGATTACAAACACGATGTCCACTTGTGTGAGCATATCAAAATGTGGTTCCATTTTTCATCATGCATCAAGGATTCTAATGTCATGGTTTAGGGTCTTATGATAGGAACAACCCTTGAATTTTAACATCATGTAGAAAAGACGCATCAATTTAGAGTCATGTGGTACCAGGAAGTATAGTTTAATTTTATAAGACTTGTACGCACATAGAAGAGTTCAGTTTTGGAGGGGAATACGCATGGCGCGATAATGAATAACCAACGTGAATTAGGACACTAAGTGCACCCCACCCCATGCGTAATCCAAGGAACGAAACCTCAGGAAAAGGGTCCAGAAAAGGTTTAGTAATATGGGGCTGAACCCGATGATGAGACATCTGAGTGTTCCTACATATCCCATGAGGATGGTAATTAGGCCATATGTAGTTCTGTTCAGAGAGTACAGTTTAACATCATTCGAGATAAAAGGTAGGAGATACTAGCTCCTAGAAGGGGATTACATGGTGAGGATAATGAAAAACTGATGTGAATAAGGACATAATATCACACACACCACACCAAAAAATCCTATGAAAGTTAGGTACGAAATTCCAAACCAAAGAGATAATTAGTGGAACCTGATCTAGACCCGAGGACAAGATGCACGAAAGTTCCAACATATCCCATGAGGATGGGAATCATGCTATACATAGTTCTACTAGTGTCGTGTAGTTTTATATCTTTCCACAAGGATACATAGAGATCATAGTCTTAAGTTGTCAGATCTCATGCCATAGAGAAGAGAGAATATTCCAAACATGTGCAAACCTCGACCAAATCCCTATGCCCATGTGATCTATGATCAATGTGGGAAATCAGTGTAGAGCCCAAACGATGCATCACCATGGATTTTTCTCCTAACGTGCAAACACAGACTGAGGGATAACACCAATAGTGTCAAAATTCTACTGGGACATGATGGAGTGGAAAAGGATGTGAATCATGCAACAGATATTTAGGGCTTTATGGGGGTGGTGTGATGATGGAGGAGAGCTATAGACCATGTTCAAAACACAACATCCACATCATGTAACCTAAAATTGGAATAAAAATGAGCATCAACCACTAAACATATTCAAAACACAGAACCTGAATCAATTTCCATTACGAAATTCTTAGGGATGTTAGCCTAATGCGGTAAAAGAGCACTGGGACTAACATCTGTGTTGTTCAGGGGTCCTTTAGAAAGTGAATGATGATAAAAGCCCAAATAAAGGGGAACATGAAGCATTATTATGGGTGATAACAAGTCTATGTATAATCCAACACACTAGGTTCTGAACCAGATTTCTCTAGGGAACATTTTTGAACTACCAAAGAGTGTATAGGGGCACATAACAAAAGCAAATGACTCCAAAAGATGAGTTTAGAATAAGGGGAAAAATATCTCTCATGTGGGATAGGTATGTGGCGAGGCTGTTACAAACCCAACTTGAATGAGGACATGGGGTCCATACCCCACAATATACCTCCCCCCGAAGAAGAACTCCAGCGAGGGGACCAGGAAGATAAGGAGGATTCTACGAAATAGGTATGGACATGAGGACTAAATTTTTGGGTGGTCCTACGTATCCCATGATGATGGGAATCAATACACACATAGCTCTGGAAGGTGTTGTCCAGTTTTACGTCATGTAAAAAGGAAATGAGTGTCATGTAGTTTTACATGTTCTAGATATGACATAGTGATATCTTAGTTTTAAGGTATTAGAGCATAGACCATATAAAAGAGAGAGTCTGAAAAATGGGTGCAAACCTTTACCAAATCCCTAAGACCACATGATCTATGCTTGATGTGGGTGGCAAGGGTGGAGAAGGTCTTTGAAACCCTTGGAATAGACAAAAAGGAGAAATTGGTACAGAGCCCCAAATGATGCCTAACTAGGTTTTTTTCCTCCTAACGTGAAAAAAATACTAAGGGATATCACCAAGAGTGTTAAAATCCCACTTAGATGTGATGGAGTGGAAAATGATGTGAATCATGCAACCAATATTTAGGGCTTTACGGGGTGTTGTGTGATGATGGAGGATAATTGTTGACCATGTTCAAAACATATCACCCACATCGTGTGACCTGAAATGGGAATGAACAATGAGAGTCGACCGCTGACCATATTTGCAATGTGAGACTTGTATCAATATGTTGTTCGAGATCCTTGATAACGTTTGTCCAAAATGGTAGGGGATCCCTAGGGCCTAGCATCCACACCGTTCGAGGGTCCTTTTGTATGTGAAAGATGATGAAGACCCAAATAAAGGGGATGCATGAAGTATGAATATGGAAGTGTAGTTTAATGTCATGCGGGACAACAAAAGAGGTGGAGATATCCAAGGAGAGGAATACGTTGTGAGGTCATGGTGAACTCGATGTGAATGAAGGAAAACTCTTGAACCACAACATGTGTTTTTACCCAATGTAAGATATTGAAGTTTGGGGTTGGTCCTATGGAATAAATGTTTGTGTGTTCCTACGTATACCCTGAGGATGGGAATCAATCCACACGTAGTTATGAAAGGGCCATGTAGTTTAACATCGTGAGGTTATGATATGGGAGGTAGAAGAATGAGGGGAGGGGGCACACGGTGCGACCATCACAACCATGACATGAGTGGGTCCAAATAATCCTACACTATACCATGTGGGGTCTTCTCAGAGAACTATACCCCGAGGTAGTCCAAGAGAAGAATTTGGGGGCTGGACTCTAAGATGAGGCATCCAAGCATTCCTTCGTATCCCATGAGGATGGGAATCAAGCCATATATAGTTCTTGAAGATGTAGTTTAATATCTTTTGGGATGATGGATACAAGGAGATCTTAGTTTAAGGTCATAGTGATCAGACTATCTTGTAGTTTATTGTCATGCAAGATGACTGCAAGGCAATTTTACATCCTTCAGCTTGGAAAGATCACACATTTTAACGTCATGCGGTAAAGATGTCACATTTTATGGTCATGTGGGACTATATACAATTTAATGTCATGTGAGACAACATAAAATTTAATTTCATGCGGGATAGGTGTTGAGTAGTTTTATGTTCTTCATCTCAGACGAATCATGAATTTTAATGTCATGCGGTAAAGACATCACATTTTATGGCCACATAGGATAAAGCAGTTTAATGTCATGAAGGATGATAATGACCATTTTAACATCATGTCAAGAGAAGATGAGAAATTTAAAGTCATATAAGAGGATAAAGAGTAGTTTAACATCATGAAGGATGCTAATGCAGTTTAATGTCATGCTTGAGAAAGATGAGTTGTTTAAAGTCATGCAAGATGATAATGACCAGTTTAACGTCATGAAAGACGATAATACAGTTTAATATCATATGGGATGAATATGATCAGTTTAAAGTCATGCAAGATGATAATGAGTAGTTTAACGTCACGATGGAAGAAGATGAATAGTGTAAAGTAAAAAAGGATGATAAATCAGTTTAACATCATGCAATACAAAGATGAGTAGTTTAATGTATTCCAGGGAGAAAATTCATTTTAACGACATGCGGGATGAAGATGAGTATTTTATAGTCATGAAATATGATAATAAATTTTAAGGTCATACAGGATAAAGATGAGTAGTTTAAAGTCATGCAACATGATAATGATCAGTTTAGCATCATGACAGAAGAATATGAACAATTTATTGCCATGCAGGACAGTAATGCAGATGAACATCTTACGAGATGAAGATGAACAATTTAATGTCCTGCAGAACAATAATGTAGTTTAATGTCTTGAAGGATGAAGATGATCAATTTAATGTCTTGAAGGACTAGGATGTCTATGTCTCTCAACTATATCAGTACACATCATAAGAAATCTATTAATCCCACAAGATTCATGATCGGTGTGGGAAACAAGGAGTAATGATGGGATTTTCCTAACACATATAAGAACACATAAAATGGAATAGAGATGTCAATATAGGAACATCCCAATAATAATATCCCTCTCAATCAACATGCAAAGATGCACGGAAGGTTAACACCAAGGGTCATGGAGATCCACTAAAAAAATGAGATGTGAATAAAAGGGGTGAATCATGGAATCCGATATCTAGATCCCAATGATGGAGGTATAACGATGGAGGAAAGATATTTAATACCTTCAAAACACAACATCCATATCATGTTTCCTAGAATGAGGACATACAAATGAGGTTCAACTACTGACCATGTTTGAATCTAGGGACCTGTAACAAAATGTCATCTGAAGACTTCTAGGGCATTGTCCCAATATGGTAGGTGGGCTAATGTGGCATGAGGCCAGGCTGTTAGGGGGCTCTTGCAGACATGAAGTAAGGTGTGGATCCAAATAAAAGGGATCCTATGAAGCGTGGAGATGGAGTGGTATTATGTCAATTTGGAGTTCCAAACTATGGGTTCTACACCACATCACATCAAAATGTGTAAGTGGGAAGACGTATATGGACTCAAAGTAACAGAACCTAGTGATTCAAATAGTTTAAGGTGTTATTTTTTAGACCAAAGGTTCTTAGTATATGGTTATAGAGTTTGGACCTGGTGCATAGTTTAACGTCATGTAGCTAGGATGAGTGATGGATGGAATTTAGGGTCACATAGCTTTGGCCATGGTTACTGTGGTTTTAGGTCGTATAGCTTTGACCAAAATGTTGTACAGTTTTATGTCATGTTACCAAGATGTTGTCCCATAGTTGAAGGTCATGCTTCTGAGATGATGGTTATTATGAACTTTAATGTCATGCAATAAGGACATAGAATAATGATTTTCTAGGTAGAGGGATGATCATCTCTACCACATTCCAGTGACTTGGGATTAGGATGGAATCTGTTTGTTGGGATTACACTAAAATTCCCCCAGCGTATTCATGGATGTTCTCCATGCATGAGTTGGGAATCCCTTGGTGAACATTCCATAATCTGGTGTCAAGAACATAAGGAGGACATCTATGATCGATGCAATGGAGCAGTTGGGATCAACATAGAGTCACAAGTGTGGCAGGTTTTATAGCATGCCATCAATCATGAGTGGCAATGGATCCCATAATATGTGAAAGCCTCTATTGTTGGAATGATGGGGTGATGGAGCCCGAAAGGCATGTAATCCTAGAACTTCAGTATGACAGGGCGAAAGAGCCCATAAGGCATGGAAGAATAAAACATCGTTATAATGGGGCAATTGATCCTGAAAGGCGTGGTAGCCTGGAACGTCGGTATAAAGAGGCAAAGGATCCCAGAAGGTATGGAACCCTGAAACATCCATATGATGAGGTGATGGAGCCTGAAAGGCCTGGAAGCTTGGAACATCGATACAACGGGGTGAAAGATCCCCAATGGCGTGGAAGAATGAAATGTCAATACGACTAGGAGAAGGATCCTAGAAGGTGTAGAATCCTGAAACTTCTGTATGGTGGGGCGATGAAGCCTAGAAGGTGTGGAATCCTGAAATGTCAGTATGACAGGTAGATGGATCTCGGAAGGTTTGGAAGCCTCGAAATCCATCTCACAATGTAGAAAAACTAGAGCAGGGATTTGATCGAACTATTCCCATTACCGGTTATTCATATAAATGCATGGATTTTACATAAGGAGGACCTCCATGACGGATTTTCTAGATGCATGGAGAGGACATCCATACTAGTTGACATCAGGGGATTGGAGGTATCTCGTGCCTGAATAGTATCAATACGTGGAGGACCTCTGCATTAGATAATGATGGAAATCGCGAGGGATTTCTTGCCTAAAAAGTAGAAGTGCAGGGAGGACCTCCTCAATGGATTATGGTGCTGTGGGATATGATCTATTGGATTGGGGGTGGTGGCCCCATGTGCGGTCAATCAGGGAATCAGATTCGGCGAGGAGTTGATGGAGTTTGGGCTCATGCCCCCTATGAAGCCCATTAGGGAAGCGAAGTTAGAGTGGAGCCGATGAAGTTAGGGGTAGATTCCCCCTTTGAAGCCTCTTAAGGTGACAGATTCATTGAGGATCCGATGGATTTGGGGACGGATATCCCTTGTGTGGCCTCTCAAGGACACAAAGTCGAAAAGGAGATGATGGCATCGCAGGGGGATCCCCCCTGCCTAGCCTCTTAAGGCGGCAGAGTCGGTAAGGAACTGATGGAGTTGTGGGATGATACCATCTGCACATCCTCTTAAGGTGGTGAGGTTGGCAAGGATCTGTTTCAGTCGGGGGAGGATGCCCCCTATGTGGCCTCATGGAGGCGGAAGTGTCATTGAAGAGACAATGAAGTCAGGGGTGGATTCCCCCTATGTGACCTCTTAAGATGGAAGAGTCAGTGAGGATCCGATAGAGTCGGGGGAGGATGCCCCTTATGTAGCCTATTGTGGTGGTGGACTCAGCGAGGAGCCGATAAAGTCGGGGGGCTGATGCCCCCTTCGTGACCTCTTAAGGTGGAAGAGTCAGTGAGGAGCCGATGGAGTTAGGGGTGTATGCCCCCCCTGCATGGCC
This sequence comes from Viscum album, assembly GCA_963277665.1. Classification (NCBI taxonomy): domain Eukaryota; kingdom Viridiplantae; phylum Streptophyta; class Magnoliopsida; order Santalales; family Viscaceae; genus Viscum; species Viscum album. Next base: position 877,782,721 of record OY728145.1, on the reverse strand, counting down.
TCTTATGTCGGCAAAGTCAGCAAGGAGTCGATGGAGTCGAGGGCTCATTTCCCCTCTGTGACATCTTATGGTGGAAGAGTCGGTGATGATCCATTGGATGTAGGGTTGGATGCACCCAAAACGGCATCATGGAGGCTGTGGGGTCAGTGAGGAATAGATTAGGTGGGGGTGGATTCCCTCTACGTGGACTCTAAAGGTGGTAGAGTCGGATTCCCCCTCCGTGACCTCTTAAGATGGTGAAGTCTGTGATGAGATGATGGAGTCAAGGGGATGATACCCCCTTTGTGGCCTCTTAAGGTGGCTGAGTCATTGTTGACACTCCTTTTTCATCACATTATCTAAAAGAATGGAATGGGAAATGACTTAGCACAAATTGATGCTTCCTTCGAAGAAAACATCAAAAATAAACAAAGGCTTGAACAAAGATTCAAATGCACAAGGGTCACGCAAGTTTCATCATTGTCGCACAAGTATAATTGCGCGCCTCCTAATGGTCGTGCAAGTGAATTGTGCGCCCTAAGTGATAACCACCCAGGGTCTTCTCTATCCTATAAATACCCCCGGTGGGCCCCCCATTTTGGGAGGATTGTTTTTTTCAGAATTCAGATTTAGAGCCCTGAATGCCCAAGTCTCTTCTTCAGGTCTTCCGAACACTTATAAGGTAATTCTTTACCTAGAATAGAAGGTCTAAACAAGATGAGTAAGGTATAAGTGTTAGAATTCACTAACACTTGCATGCCTAAGGTGTTTTACCCTTAAAGGAAATAAACATACTTGCGCGCCGCCCTACTTCCTCACCAAAACTTGCGCGCCTCTCTTTTGGAAGTACCTCAGGATAATTCTAAATGCATTGGTCAAGGATCGCCCAAGTATTACCATGTTGGTTTACAAACGCGCAAGTACCCATGTGTCGCGCAGGTATACCTGCGCGACCAGGACTTGCGCGCCCACACAGTACTTGCATGCCTGCCAGGACTTGCGCACCCCCTGACTTTTTGGGTGCCTTTCTTTCCCATTTAACCCTTCTTATGCCATTAAACCTTTCCTATTCAAGATTCAGTCTTCAAGACACTCTTCAAATCCATTTATGGAATGATTTATTGATTTGACTTAATTATCTGAAAGGAAATCCATGGAATATCTCTCAATACCAAGTGATTTACACATCTTTATTTCACTAAAGATTGAGATTTCATTCATTCAACCTCATCCTTTAAGATGAGAGAACCCCTTATCCTAGGCTTCCTTTTTAGGAGTAAGTCCCAGAAATAATTCCCATTAATTTTGGGCATCCTACTTAGGAATAAGTCCCAAGTCCTTTAACCAGTCTTAATTTACTTTTGATCTGAACTTCCTTCTCAGGAATCAAACCCAATCATAAGTCCCCTAATATGGTCATCCTTTTCATGTGTAACCCCCAGTCTCAAATATGGGCATCCTCATTAGGAGTAAGCCCCAAGTCCTAATTAACTTGGGACTCCTTTTCAGGAGTAATCTCCAGTCTCAAATATGGGCATCCTCCTTAGGAGTAAGCCCCAAGTCCTCATTAACATGGGCCTCCTTTTCAAGAGTAAGCTCCAGTCTCAAATATGGGCATCCTCCTTAGGAGTAAGCCCTAAGTCCCTTAATGTTTTATTAACCAGTCCTAATTTACTTTTGATCTGGATCTCCTTCTCAGGAGTAAAACCCAATCATAAGTCCCCTCCTAATTTTGGCATCTTACCTAGGAGTAAGCCCCAAGCATAGAGTATCCAAATCACCATGAAGCACATATATACCTTTATGGACCTTGTTCCTGGATTTCTTCCTTGATGTAAATGGTAATCCTCATTTCTTATGATTTCATATTTCATGGAACAATTGTCTGGCTTTACCAATACCTCTTTTTTCTCACACCGAGCATGACTCACGTGATCTTAGGGTGTAAATGTAATTATGACATCTTTTTTTGAGCCATCAATCATAAACATCATACTAACTTACTTGAACTATGTGGGTTATGATTCCTTTTCCAAAATAAAGGATACATAGGAAGCCCATCTGTGGGTACAATCCTAACTTTGAAATAATTCATGTCCTTCTGAATGACAATAAACTTCAAGTGCCCCACTGAGTGGCTTTAAAACCAGTATGGTCATCATAATGACCAAGATACTTTTATGTATCAAAGTATACCATTGACTAAGAATCTCTAACAAATACAGATGATTCTCTATCAATGAAGAACCTCAAATACATATAAAATATTCTCTAAATTTCTTACATATCAATCATTGATTATCAGATCTAAAGGAAAACTCATCTTATACTTGGTAATGTAATAAGGATTCACGAACGTAACATAAATCTATAAAGAGAGTCTTGGAGTAGACAATAATCCCCCTAAAAAGGTGTGATGAGTTCGACATCCCATCCTCTCGACCAATGCAAATTCCTAAGACTCATCAGTCTACAACTAATGATCACCTACCTTTGGAAAGTAGGTTCAAATGGATATGGAATCATTTGATGTTTCCAGTTCTATGAACAAACCCTGTTAGAAACCGCTTGGAATGTTTGAACCATAAATCGATGAAGTCATTCCCAATTCCAGAGGGAAACAAAAAATGGTGAACCTGACGTGAATCGTTAACCATGTTAAAATAATGATTTTCTTATTTGATAGGCCCTTATTCAAAACTCAATGAGAGGGCCAACAAAAACAATCATTGAAATATGCGCTCATCCAAAAGATGTAGTGGCTGAATTTATCTATATTACGTCTGTTATATCAAACATGCAATCTTTTCCAAGATTTTCTGCATTCTATGAAATGGATGATCTCAAGTTCACACCTGTGAATACCGCTACTATGAATTCCACTGCTGCTAATCTTGCTGGATCGTCGTCCGCTCTAAGGATGATATCACCTACTCAGTGTCTTCAACGCTGGGTATCAAACACGCTGGTTAAGGAGTACCGTCAACATGGTACCATTCCAACTCTACAGGCTTCCCGACATGCCCTCCAAGTGAATAACTCACCCTGGTCATCTGGACAACGATGACCAGTGATCAAGAAGCAGGTGGTGCTAACCACCATCTCCAACCGTTTCGGGTCGTTATCCCCAGAATGCAATCACCATTCGCTACCTTATTCTTGGGAGGTGAATGAGCAGGTCCCTTAGGGCCTTAATTCAAGAAGAAAGGGGTTTTTCCCAAGGGCTCTCACGAGAAATCACCGCCAGACTCGTCCGGCAGTGTGCCCTCAACCTGATGAGGGTACCGACTCCAGGCATTCAGCTCATGTTCCTTGAACCCGAGTAGGCAAGAAGAATCTCCAGAGGAGAAATCTAGTCAACAGTGAGAAATTTCTCATCTCTTCCATCTCCGGAGAAGTCCACCAACCTAACTTGGTGGAAAGAAATGATCATGCACACACACCTTCCCGTTTTAATTCTGCTGTCTAGCAGACTCATCTGGCAGCGTCATGCCAATCCCGCCAGGCAATTCCGGTGGAGTACTATAGGCAAGAACATACACATGTTTATACATCACCAGCTAGTCAGCAGGCTCGTTTTACTACATATGATGGATCTCGTCAACCATGTTCGGCGAAGTGAAATCAGCAGGAACATACACCTTCTAGTATTGATCAATCCTACCAACAGTCTTGATTGGTAGCATTCGGAGAAGTCAGTTAGAATGCTCTGATGACAAACAGGAGGCATACTCAACTCTCTGCCCCTAAACTTGAGTACTGTCAGGATTCACTGATAAGAAAAGGAGGACAAGAGCAGACACATACACCTACTCCATGCATGGAATGGACGTATATACCCGTTCCGGTAGCTGAAGTCACCAACACTATTCTATCAATGGTGAAAGAGAAGAAGAAAATTCCTGCTCATATCTCAGATGCCTGTCAGGATATTATAACAGGTTCAACGACATCTCATGGAAAGGAACATAAATCTATACCTACCAGTGGAGTGACACATCAACAGTTCACTCCGAAACAGACACACACATTTGTTCCAGTCTAAGAGGGTTGTGGGGCATACTCCCCCATATCATTCGGACAACCAAGTTAGGCACATACACCTGATTTGAGTGGAGATCATCAGCCTAACCTAGCCATCTCTCCTGATTAAGAAGATACACCTTCTCAGAGCTGCCACTTTAGTCAACAAGTGGTTTCCAAGGTGATTAAGAAGGCATCTAAGAAAAAGACCTGCCCAACACAGTCAAGAGATCAAGAGCCAATCTGTAACAAGGCCTTGCTCAATGCTGGAGTTCTTGAAGCCCTCAGGTAGTTATCTGTTGGAATTCAAGATTCAACTCCCTCATTTCCCAGTAGTGGGAACATTAATTCTGAAGGTCTTCAACATACACATCCTCATGAAGGCTTGGTTCATGGAAATTCGGTCGATCTCAAAGTTTCATCTTTAGATGCGAGCAACAGGAACCCTCTGTGTGGCCAGAAGACCAAGGAGCAAGATATCACATCTTTTATTGTAACCCACCATGGTGGTCCTCCCCATGACGATGGATTTTTCGGTGAATGTCCCCTCCGTAGTAGTGATGCACATTTCCTAGAAAATTCTCTAGTGGATAATGTAGTACCAAGAAATCCCTCTTATCTTGAGGCACATGCAAATGCGAAACAAGTCATGTCTGATGTTTCATCGTTGGCAGGTGAAATAATTTCTCAACCGAAAGATAGCTCAGGGTGTAGGTCATTCTCCGAACCACCCCTAAGTCATGCATCTTCTAGTTTAATCAGTGATTTCTCTACCAATCTTGTTGAATCCAATGAAGCAAAAAGGATGCACCAGTTCTGGTCAAAACAGGTAGAAGAATCTTCATCAAATGATAAATAGGAAATGATGAACATGAGAAAACAACTAGAGAAAGGTGAAGTGCCAGTCATGTTTTGGCCTCGGGCTGACTCTCAGTATGTCATTCCAAAAATGTTGACGGAAGATAGAATTCATGATATTCTTCTAAACGTATGGAAAAATAATTTTCAGATGAAAAAGAAAGTATTATCTTATGATAAATATGAAAATCATGTTACAATAATAGAAGGGTTACAATGCCAAATTTACTTGGAATCTCTATCAGTCTCTCGATATCTGAAGGATGAAAAGCAGTAGAGAGCCCTTCAGCATTCATGCCTTGGCGCACTAAGAAAGTTGCCCCAGTTAATTTCCAATGCCCCATCTGGTATTCATGTTAGAGGATGGGGTGTTCATGGAGCCCTGCATTTCATGGTGCTCTCCAGTCAGTAAAACCCTCCGAAAATGGTCTCATGCAATGATATTGCCCATGGCCGGCCACAAATACCTGGCTTTGTTTGTAATAAAAAGCATTCCCAAGAATAGGCTTCAACTAGTTCCTCTCAAAATCAAGAATACAGAGAAAAAGTTGTTGAATTACTCCTGCATCAAGCAAACGAGAATATTGAACAAGCCTCTCGTTTGGAGCAAGCACATCACCAAGTGACAGAAGTGTTAGAACTCGTCCAATTGTATTTTGAACAGGGTGATAAAAGTGGATGTCGATTGATGCATCTAGCTAATTTCCGGACCAAGGTCCGCAAGATCAGGAGAGATTTTAAGAAAGTCTCAGACATAGCATGTCAAGATCCACCCCAGCTCGCCAGATTGGGAACTGTTTTAAACCAAACCTTAGAATCAACAAATAGGATTCGTGGAGTTTAGTAAAGACAGCAAGAACAGCCCCAGTCCACCAGACTGGGAACGTTTTCAAATCATCAACCCCCTACTCAAAGTAAGTCGGTCTTTTCTCAATTGGGAAAGAACCCCCAAGAGGAACGAAGAGCAAAATTATCAGGAGATTCTCTCCAAATTAAGGTTTGTCCAGAAGTTCCTGAAGGATCAAATCAACAAAAGGAAATGTCTGATCAAAGAAATGGAAGGATACAATATCTCAAAAACGCTGATAGAAGGGATGCGATGAATTATGCATCAATCAATGTCATTAATTCCATTGTTTCTAATCCACTAGATGAGGCTCAGTCAGAGGGATCAGATGAAGAGGTTCATGTTCAGGAAGTTGTACGCACAGACACAAATGAAGAAGGTGTGCGTACACAAAATCAATGGTTTATCCAAAATCTGGGTGTCCTTCAAATAACACACTTCCCCCTCTCCAAAAGGGATCAAACAAGGGAAATAGGAAGAATTAGGTTACATATCCTTCCTTTGGAGAGGGCCAATCGCTCTCACTAGAGCAAAGATTTGCGCAATAGGAGGAAGAAATGAAGGAATTTAGGAGGATGAATGCACTTCAGGGTAGTATTCCTCCTAAGCGTCCTCTATTCAGTCAGCCAAAGGATTTTGTTGTAGTTACTGAGATGGATCAAGAATATCCTATTTTTTCAGTACACCCTCACAAAGTCTAATCCTACGGGTCAAGTGAAACAAAAATTGGCAGTGCTGCCATCAGTTGCAGTACCAACTACCATACCTGTCCAAGCTCCAGTCAGTGCACCTATTTAGATTCAAGCTCAACCAGATGTTTCTCAAAAGTTAATAACTACTATTGAGTCATTAACATCTTGGTTGGAAGCTATGGAAGGAAATCATGCGCAGTTTCAACCAGAAATGAAAGCTTACCCTGAATGGGAAGATTTAATCTCTCCCCCATCAAATTTTGGGAACCCTGTATTCCCTATTTTCAATGGATCAGGCGATCCTTAACAAAATTTGACACATTATGTGTCTTGTTGCGATCCTATGATTGGAACTCCGGAGTAGCAAGAAGCGGTGAAACTCAGATGCTTCGTGCGAACCTTGCATGTACCAGCTTTTGTCTGGTATACAAGCTTGAAATCCAATTACCGGATGGGAAGATCTCCGTCAATGATTTTTCTTCAATTCATCTCAACTTTGCCAAAGACAACAGTTTTCGATCTTAAAAACTGTAAGAAAAGGGAGAATGAAAGAGTCTCTAATTTCATTTCTCGCTGGAAGGGGATAACATATTCCCTGAGGTTAGCACTCCCTCAAGAGGAACTGTTTCCAATCTGTGTCACAAATCTACATGACGAATTATGCACGCCATTGATCCTTGTGAAATACATAGGAGGGTTTCAAGACCGTACTTAAACCCCTCAACATATTGAAGATTCACTTATACAGACTAAGGCTAAATCTCATATAATTCAATCAGCTCCAAGAAGGAGAATGGGTAAAGTAGAGACTGCTACAGTTGTGCTTAAGAAAGCACCTTTACCTGCTTCTACTTCAAAACCTTCATCTTATCGAAGGGCTCCACCTCCTGAGCGTCAAAAACAGAGGTCTTTTCGTCAATACAATCAAAGAGATCAAAGACGAAAACAATTTGAGGATCTGAAGAGAAACACATAGTCTTTCCGAAATGAAAAAGTTCCTGGTTACTTCATTTCAGATTTGGAAAATAATTTGGTTCAGCTGACAAGGCCCAAAAGGAAAAACAAGGAAAGAGATGAAGACCGTCCCAATTATTTCCTATTTCATCAGATGCTGAGACATCCCATCCTGGTGTGTTTTGTCTCCAAGACCTCCTGCAAAAAATCGTCGACTCGGGACAAGTCAAACTGAAAGGTTATTCAGCTCAGGTAGCATGTGTAACTACTAAAGTTCCAGAGGAGGAAGGCGAATGGAAATAAGTTAAGAACACAAATGCACAAAAATATGATGAGTGAATGGTCATAAATACGATCAACCGAACTCATGCTATTTTGCGAATGCAATTGAAGAAACCAATTGTGCCTTCTACATTGAATGCCGCAGAAAAACCCTCTTCATCTGAAGGAAAATCCTCGAAAAAATGGAATGATTCAAAGAAATTGAAAGAATTAGAAGAAGATGAGTACGTGTCAAAGCATAAGTTGTCTTTGACCCTAGCAGATTTCATGCCATCTACTTTGAAGCAACGGGCACCACCATATCAAACGGCACAAACTAAATTGGCCAGTCAAGCAGAGTCTTCATCGGATGAAGAATTGATTTTCGATTCGGTTAATATGATTCAATTAACAGATCTGTATGCCAGTTGTAGTTTCGATTATGATGAGCTCTAATTCCCTATATCAAATAGAGGAATCAGAGAAAGTTCCGGAGGCTCAGGATATAGGGGAAGACGTGGATCTTTCAGAATCCACTATTCCAATTTTACCCCTTCTAGAACTGTGTACGCAGCAGAAACTCATGGCAGAGCCCTTCAGCGAGCTCAACAATAACAAGCATGTTCTTCCACCAATAGTAAATTCAGTCCTGGTATAGTTATTCTGGAATACCGGTTGAAGGTTCCATCTTCTTCCTCTCAGAAATTAAATGGATCTAATCGGTCTAGTCTTCCAAAACCAGGAATATTGCCAACTCCTATCCCGATACAAGATTTATCAACTTCCAAAGCATCTACTTCCAAGTCACCTAATAAACCATAAATTCCTATTGGGAAACGCAGACCTCTGGATCAAAAGTATGATGTATTGAAACACCTGGCCCAAGTACCTGCCAGGTTATCAATTCTGGATGCTTTGAATCTGTCAAATCATCTTCGAGAGGCACTCATCAAGGCTTTGTCACGTCCTTAGGTGTTTGAAAATGAAATTGCTGCAGCTGAAGTATATCACGTAGAGAATAATCCTATGGAATGCCATGCAGTGATATCTTTCACTGATGAAGATGAAGATGATGTCGTGCATGGACATATTAGACCTTTGTACTTATCTGGAAAGGTCAATAGTGTAGACGTCTTAAGAGATCTCATTGATAATGGTTCAGGAGTCCACCTCATACCCATTCGTACACTTCGTCGATTAGGCCTCACAGAATCTGATTTATCTCGTTCTACTAGGATGTTACAAGGATATGATAAAAATGAACAAGAACCACTGGGAGAAGTTACTCTCAGATCTCAGTTTGTAGATCTTGTATCCAATTCAGATTTCATGGTTGTTGATCAAGACTCAGCTTTCATAATCTTGGTTGGAAGACCATGGTTACATCAACATGCGACTATTTCTTCATCATCCCATCAATGTCTCAAATATTGTTTTGATGGTCATGTTGGGACATTGTATGGTGATAAGGCCCCGTTCAGGACATGTGACTCTCAATACATTGAGGAGGAATTCTATCACATGAAGGGAAAGTATAAATCCACAACCAGGGAGATTTCCAATGTTAATGCTCCATATGGTTTGGAAAAGATTCCAGTAAATCCATTTTCACATGTGAGTACAGATTATGTGTTGCCTATCAGTCAAATTGACAGGGTAAACCCAAATCAAAATACTCTTATGGAAAGATCCATAATGTAAATTACGGAAATCAAGCTAAACAACATGGGAGAAACTGATAACCCACTAAGCAATGATGAAAGCTCAAATGGATATGTCTTCATTTCATCTGCTGAAATCCAGCAAGTCTATAATTCTCCAACCAGGCCAGAAGAAGTTATAGCAACATTGGAGGTGAACAATGATGTGGATTCTCAATTCATCATCTCCTCTTTGTTTCCCAAGGAAGACCCTTCAACATCAATTGGCTCAGAAATGGGAGCCTCTTCTTCAAGATGTTCAAATTTTAACATCTCTTCTGATCATGCAATTTTTTTTCATCATCTGCTATGAAAGTAGAAATGGAAGAAATAACACATGATGAAGAAGAAGAGGAAGATCTCAGAGATGCTCCTCCAGCATTTGAAGAGGGTATCTCTACCACCGTGGATGAACTCAGAGAAATAAATCTGGGTACAAAAGAAGATCGATGCCCCACTTTAATCAGTGTGGCTATGAATCTTGAAGAAAAAGAGATGTACATTTCATTTTTAAATCAAAATAGAGATATATTTTCTTAGAACTATTAAAAAATGACCGGGCTTGATCCTGATGTGGCTACTCATCATTTGGGTTTACCAGAAGAAAATCGAGGATTTAAGCAAGCTGTGAGAAGAACACACCCAACTTATGATTCAAAAATTGAAGCTGAAGTGGATAATCTTATCAAAGATAAATTTGTCAGAGAAGTTCAATATCCCAATTGGTTGGCTAATATTGTCCCTGTGAATAAGAAGAAAGAACAAATTAGATTTTTCATAGATTTCAGAGATCTTATTCAGCATTTTCCTAATGATGATTTCCCAGTTCTAATTACAGAACTTTTAATTGATGCAACAACTAGCTATGAAGAACTTTCCTTCATGGATGGATATTCCGGATATAATCAAATCCGAATGGCCCCAGAAGACAAGGAATCCACAGCATTCAGATCCCCTCAGGGTGTGTTTTGCTACCAGGTAATGCCCTTTGGATTAAATAATGCAGGTGCAACATATCATCGTGCCATGCATCGTATCTTCGAACCCTTTTTAGGGAAATTTGTTGAATTCTATGTGGACTATTTTGTGGTCAAATACAAACAATGTTCTACTCACTTGGCTGATTTGGAAGTCATATTCTACAAGCTTCGACAACATAATTTGAAGATGAACCCCTTAATATGTGCTTCTGGGGTGACTTCAGGAAAATTTCTCAGCTTTGTTGTACGCCATCGTGGTATTGAAGTTGATCCTGAGAAGACAAAGTCAATCCTTGGTATGTCACCTCCTCAAAATTTTAAATAATTAAGAGGACTTCAAGAAAACTTAGCCTATATTCGGCGTTTCATCACCAATTTAGGAGGAAAAAGTTTACCCTTAACCAAATTGATGAAGAAGGGAGTCACTTACCAGTGGACTGAAGAATGTTAAGAAGCATTCGATATTATCAAGAAGTATCTCTTGATTCCATCGGTAATTATGCCACCTGTTGAAGGAAGGCCACTTATCCTTTACGTGACAACCTTAGAGTGATCATTGGGTGCCTTTCTTGATCAAAAGAATGATGATGGGATTGAAAACTACCTCTACTACCTTAGTCAGACTATACTTGAAGCAGAAACCCGGTATTCAAGTATTGAGAAGTGCTGCCTGGCATTAATCTTTGCAGTTCAGAAGTTGAGACACTACCTACAACATCATGAGGTCCAATTGGTATCTCGCAATAACCCGCTCAAATTAATACTTAGTCGTCAAATGATTACAAGACGTCTAGCAAGGTGGGAAGTTATTTTGCAGCAATTCGACATTCAATATGTGTCTCAAAAGGCAATACAGGGCCAAGATCTGGCTGATTTCCTGGCTGAACACCCTTCAGTGGAAGACACATCTTCAGATATTAAACTCCCTGATGAAGAAGTCTTCTCTATTCAGGATAGTCCTCAGACATGGGAAATGTACTTTGATGGTGCTTCCAGAAGTCCAACAGGGAGGAAAATTGAAAATCACAAATTCAACAAAATTGGCTTAGGAAATGTGCTCATTTCTTGAGAAAAGGAAGTGTTACCTTATTCCTTCTTATTATGGGATGGTGGTTCCAATAATGAAGTAGAATACCACGCTCTCATCGTAGGTTTGGAATTGGCACTTCAAGAACAAGTGAATCATTTAAAGGTGAAAGGTGATTTAGACCTGGTAATCAAACAAGTCAATGGGGGATTATGCCATCAGAAAAGAAGAACTAATCCCTTTGTATGATTACATCAGATATTTAATGGCAGAATTCCCTTCGGAACTAACATTTTCTTATGTCCTGCAATCAAAAAATGCTCAAGCTGATGCACTGGCTAATATAGCCACAGCTCTGGCAGATCCAAATCGGGATGAGACAACCATCAGTATTGCCCACCGTCGTGCAATTTCACCTTATGTTCGAATTAGAACAGAGGAAATTAATGAAATTAGTACCATTCCTTAAATTTATGGTCATACTACAGGATGGATGTCACCTATCAGAGAATACCTTCAAAATGGAACACTTCCACCTGATAGATCCAAGAAAGAACAAATCTGGCGACGTGCAGTCAATTTTACTCTTTATGATAGCCCAGATCACTTAGAGAAAGTTCTCCAAAAATGTGGTTTTGGATGAGTTCTCTTCAGATGCATTGATGATGAAGAGACAATGGCTGTCATGAAAGAAGTGTGTGCATGAATCTATGGTGCCCACCAGTCTGGACATAGACTGTCTGATCAAATTCGAAGGCTTGGATACTTTTGGCCTTCAACGATACAAGATTGTGTTAATTTCACAAAGAAGTGTCATTCATGCCATGTACATGCCAACTTCATTCATCAACCTCCATAGTTTCTTCATACACCTAAATACTCATGGCCATTTGCCACATGGGGAATGGATGTGATGGGACCTTACCCTTCAGCTACGTCCCATCAGTTTAAGTATATTCTTACTACTACTGATTTCTTTTCCAAATGGAAAGAGGAAATACCTCTCAAGGAAGTTATTTCTAAATTAATTGTTAGCATCATCAAGTCTAACATTATTACCAGATTTGGTGTCCCTCATACCATATTGACGGACAATGGCACTAACTTATGTTCATCCAAGGTGAAGAAGCTGTATCAAGAATACAACATCAAATCCAATCATTCATCTTGGTATCAAGCAGCGGACAATGGCCAGATAGTATATTTCAACAAGAATCTTTCCAATATACTGCAAATGATGGTTGATAAAGATAAGAAGTCATGGCCTGATAAACTCTTTCATGCTATATGGGCTTATCGGACTACCACCCGCACTGTAACGTGGTCAACTCCATATTCATTAGTATATGGAACAGAAGCAGTCTTGCCCATTGAAGTTCAACTACCCTCGCTCAGAGTAGCCATTTGTGATTAGTCATCTACAGATGAAAAATATAAAAAGATATTGAATGAATTGGAATGGTTAGATGAGAAAATATTGTGCACTTTTCACCACTTGGAAGTCTATCAGAATCGAATAGCCCAAGCTTTCAACAAAAAAGTTCATCTTCGTTCATTCACTCAGGGAGAATTGGTATTAGTTCTCAGAACTCCAATGATACCAGGAAATAAACCTCTCAATCTTGAGGCAAAATGGGAAGGACCTTACTCAATACATAGGGTCTACTCTAATGGAGCTTATTCATTAATCTCAATGGCTGGAGAACTCATCACTACTCCAACCAATGCCAGATTTCTGATGAAATATTTTGTATAAACAAAAAATACATTGTTACAGTCCACAAATATGACCTTAAACTATTTGTATTACTTTAGTCCCACAGGATGTTAAACTGCGACGTCCTAACTACATGACGCTAAACTTTACATAAGTCTCTTATTTCCAGCATTACGTTAAACTGCACCATCCACGGTCTAGGCATACGACCTTAAACTATTTGCATGTCCCTTACGGTTCAGTATGTCCTTAAAATGTACCTTCGTCCAGTATGACCTTAAACAAAACCATTGTCCGGCATGACATTAAAATTGCTCATTATGTTCAGCAAAACGTTAAACTGCATCACCATCCACGGTCCATGCATATGACCGTAAACTATTAGCCCTTTCGTCCAACATGACGTTAATTTGTATCGTCCCTTTTTTGTCTAACATGACGTTAAACTGTGAAAAATTCCCTAATAAGTCCATCATGATGTTAAATGGTGTACTCTTTTGTCCTCAATGCATGACATTAAACTGCATAGTTCCCCTTTTGTCCAACATGACATTAAACTATACTGTCCCCATCATCCTTACAACATGATGCTAAACTATACAGAAAGTCCTTTAATATGTCCTACATGACATTAAACTGTGCTTTGTCCCTGTTACATGACACTAAACTATGCAACACCAATAGTCCTAACTGCAAGGCTTTAAACTGCATAGTCCCTTCATATGTCCTACATGACATTAAACTGTGTATCGTTAAATTTTTTTCTACCTATTGTTTCTCACACCGAGTATGACTCACGTGAGCTTAGAGAAAACTTCAACCATAACACTCTCTTTGGGCTACTAACCATATGTAAGTCCCAATCCCACATTTTAGGTCATTTTCCCCAAGAACAACTTGATCACTAATTCATTATTTAATTTAACAACGCAAACTTTGATCCTTGCCTTCCAGGCTGGGTACGTAGGCAACCTCCCATGGTTAAAGCACAAAACCAATCTCTTCATATCGGTTCACCTCCATCTCATACGATGTTGATTCATGAAACCACCTTTAGAATCATTATCTTTACATTGGTTCACTTTCTTCCTTGCTATACGACGTTAAACTATAAAACACTTATGTCCAGTAAGACAATAAACTACAATATTCATTGACACCCTCACCTGATAGGGAATCATTATTTAAATTGATTTTCAATCATGTTTCATTTCAAAGACTACGTGCATACATGACAATACCTGAACCTTTTATCTTGGGTTAAATCATCATTGCACTAAAAGTACCCTTTCACCCTCACATGTATGAACCAAATTTGTACAAAGGGTATTTCTAGAACTATGTGTGCTTGATTCCCATCCTTATGGGATACGTAGGAACATTTGAGTGTCCCTTCAATCCATCCCCAAGTCTTTTGGGCATAACCCCAAATTTCACTTTCAGTCCCTTGACTGAAAAGCCCCCATGAAAACACACATTTTGTATTTCTTATAATGGTCCAAGATCTATGACCCTAAACTAAGATCTCCAATCCTTTTGTCCCACACGACGTTAAATTTTAGTTCAAGAACTACGTATGGCTTGATTCCTATCCTTATGGGATACGTAGTGAAGTCCAACATTTACATTCAGGACCCACCCACAACATGATTATGGTTAGTATTGATTTTTGTATCTTTGCATACATTGGACAATACCCATCTTTATGGGTCATAATCCTAACCTTAAATATTTTCAGATCTTCATAACCCTTTTCTTGACTTCTAGTCACAAAAATGTCAAACATCTGAGAATTATTTTTCCTGACTTTGTAGTACATGCCCTCAGGTGGCCTTGCATAAATAGTATCTAAAGCAGATTTGTTTGCCAAAAGATGATATTATTTGACTATGAAGACAATTCCCTTAGGTGGACCTGCATAATTCAACCCCCTAACAGGTTTGTCGGATACTGGTAACTTCATTTTTGAGAAGAAACCCTCTTTTGTCCTTGTTGGTCTTAAATGACAGTATGTAGGGATCCGCAAAAGTAGTCATCCTTAACATATTTATCCCATATCCTTTTTCATGATCTGAAAGTATTCAAGTCTATGGTTTATATTCTCTTTCCCTATGTTTGGGCCAGACCTTCGTAGGAGTGATATCTATCCAGTTCTTCGATAATCTTATTTAGAAATATCTTCTCCATATTCAAGTACCTCTTTCCATATAGCAAACTCTATACTTTAGAAAATTTGAATCTCCATAAACTTTCACTGGCTTTTAGCACTAGGAAATTAAATTTCCGAGAGTTCTTTTGCCTGAATATGTAGCATGTTTCCTTAGGTGGACTTGCATAAGTAGTATACATAACGGACCTGTCAGCAAAAAGATGTTATTTATTTGACTATGCAGCCAATTCCCTTAGGTGTCCCTGCATAATTCAACCCCCTAACGGGTTTGTTAAATAATGGTAACTTAATTCTTGGGAACTACTTCTTCTAATGCATTTTAGCTCTTTTTCATATCATTCTTCAGGTTCAAATATTCTTAAGTCATAGTTTACATATTTTACCTCATACTTGAGTATGGTACTATGTTTTCAGATGAATTGTCAAGGAATTGAGTCAATTCTAATTCATTCAGTCAAAGCTATTTTGACCTTAAACATTATCCTCTTTATGTCCGATGTGCATGAATTTAAACTGCCCAAAAAAGACAAAGGAACTCTGAATAAAAGTCAAGTTCCATCTCACTAAACATACATTTTGTATGATTTATGTAATATTGAGAAATTAAAAGATTCAAAGCTTTTAGGATTATTTATACTAATCCTAATAAAAATCACACTATGCTTACTAGGCTCATTAGATTAGGTAAAATTTAAAATAGGTAGTAGGAAAATATGTGCACAAGTGATTGAAGATGAAAGAATTCTTTCCATTTGATGCACAATAATTAGAAGGACATCCACAGATTGGATTCTATTATATTTTCCAAGAAATTACAACAGACTGTCAACATAAGTCTTCAATTGATGAACCACATCTCGAGCTTCATCAGCAGCTACTTGAAGATCATGCACTCGACCAACTTCACTCTTTTCAGCCTGATGGAGTGATTTCTTGGCGTCTGCAATGGTATTCATACCATTCGTTTGAACTCCCTCCAGTGAATTTTTATGTTGGTCAAGTTCCCTAGAAACAACATCTAACTGTTGCTGAAGGTGTATCTTCTGGACGACATTTTCATTGATCTTATGCTTTAGCTCCATCATCTTGGCAGCATAATCAGCCTCAACTCGGGATGCCGCAGCCTCAAATTCTCCGATGTTGACTGAAAGTTTCACCCTGGTAAGATCTTCGCGACACTTTTTCTCCTGCTCCCTCCTAAAGATGATTTGTTTCACCATGGTATGGATTTCATGGAATCCAAAACCGGCAAGTCCTAGCATGATAAACTGGGACGAAAATCGAGGGATCTTTGATGATAGCTCTTCTAAGGCACCTCAGATATGATTTTCTATATGTTGTTCCATGCCTTGCGTCGTGAGAAGCTAAGTTCCTTAAGAACCTCTGGGTCTGATTCAATATCATCATCACAGGAGGGCATGTAATCTGGGATTAATGCACTTAAGGAAGTGCCCTGTTCTGCTCCATCCCCCTGACCTGTGCTTCTTCGCTTTCAATTCCCATTGGGGAAGAGGTTGGGGCCTCACCTCTAGATCTAGCCACTGTAGTTTATGCCCCTGCATAATTAATTGAAAGCATTGGTTAGTTTCAAAGGATAACAAAATAATCGATTGTCTGGTAAATTAAGTACAATCACAAATATTGTTATCCCTTACCCAACGGTAGATCAGCAACCTGAAAAGAATCCTCCCCATATTTCCCAGTCTCAAGAGGATCTTCAAGATGGGTCTCAAGAGGGTTTACTGGGTTTAGATCTACTTGATCTAATGTTTCTGTAATAGTAGGGTGGACATCAATGTTCACACCCTCTTCAGGCATTGGTAGTCCAACAGATTCTATGGATGGAACTGCATATTATTTTTAGTCATGATTAGAAGTGTAAATTATAAGAAAATTTACTGGGTGAAGGATAACACTCACACCCAAGGTCTTCTAAGTCACATGACAAATTATCATGATCATAAAATTATTTGAAAGACATGGCACGAATCATCATTTCATGCAACGATATTTCATAATACTGGTTAGTCTCACTAGTAAGAGAATTTGATGTGTCTTCTTGGCGGCTTACGTCCTGCGGCCCCTGACCCTGGATAGCATCTTTGGATAAAATCACAGCATCAGTTGCAACAGCCGCCAGAAGCTCTAATGAAGGAGTTGAACCTGAAGTGTCATAGAATGGAAGTTCTTCTCTTCTTGAAATAGCAGCAGGAGGAATACTGGGAATAGATACTGGCTCTTCTCTAGGAGCAGCCAAGTCAGCTTGAATTTGCGATTGTTGCACATCACCCTCTGTGGTCCTTAAAGGAGGATCAGTCCTTTCCCTCAGGGGGGAAATTGAAGAAGCCCCTGAAATCTCCAGAAATATGAGCAACCTTTTCATGGGTATAGACTCATGATTACACGAAGGACATAATGATGCTAATGAAGCGTTTATCTGTGGACTTCCTCTGTCATTGCCTTCGCTTCTTTGGTTTTTTGGGAGTATCGTCAGTCTCCCTTATTGGAACCTGGATTGGAGAATCAAAAGTTGTTTCTAGCTCCTAATTCATGGCCTGTTGGCCTGGAGATATTTCACCTGGTTCATGAGGAGATTCAGTAGCAACCCTGATGGCAGTACCACCAGGGCTATACTGTGGCGAAGGGGGCTCAGTAGTTCCTTTCTTTTCAAGATGAAAGATAAAGAAAATAACTTCTTTAAGTAACAAAGCTTCGACTAGAATCAAGTTTCAAATCAAATAAGGAAAGAAAACTTACATCTTAAGGAGCCACGTAATAGTGACACTCCTCATCAGTCCCCTCAGCGGCGCCATGATCAATCAATTCCTTCACCCGCCTGGTGACAGGAACAGACTCATCAGTGGTATATATGAGAATTTCTAGCTCTCTGATGTAAGCCCACACTTCATTGGGGTTATCTCATATTGAATATTTATAGAAGCTAGAAGATTCCCTATTCCACGAAGTTTTAGGCCCTCACAAAAATCCAGCCGGGCGGTCTCAGTACCACAGTATAAACCCTACCATAACTGGACAACCTATGGTCTTAAATATGAAGGCTGTGAGGAAGGTCCTACAAACCGTGACTTCAATTTATTCCCTACTCATGCAACTTTATATGGAGAATAAGAAAATAAGACTCATTACTTTATAAATTAGCAGTGATTAAATTACCACAATGAAGTAACTCACCAAGAGTTAATGGAGTAGGTCTATTGATTCTAACTGGAGGATTATATCGGGCACGAGGCCGCTTTGCCACTTGTTGTGCCTCATCATCCCCATCATGGGAATATGGTGAATCAGTCCTAGAGGTGGAGTCTGGTGAATCAGCTTCAGGTGGGGAAGCATCACCTTCTTGAGGGAGGGTTTCTTTAATTATAGTCCTCTTCCTTTTCCCCACCTAATAAACTGGGTGATTCAGTACCCCTTTTGGGTATGATGCTATCCAGTGCTTGGCATAATATGTAGTCAGGTTATGTGTTACTTTTTCGACTGGGAGATCAAATACCACCCCAGTCTTCTCCCTTGAGGTCAGCAACCACAGTTGCCGAGAAACCATCGGATGTTGCTCTAACCTAACATGTACTGGGGGAGATGGAACAATCTGTTGCAGACACTTAAATTGACGTTTAAATCTATATCGAGCATATGCCTCACATATAATTTCTCTATCAATCCTGGCAACTAGCACACCATCTCTGAAAGCTAGCATGTATGCCCTCAAATCCAAATGGGTTGTTCCATCATCAACAAACCGCCCGGTTGGAAGATTTCCATAAAAAAGGAGTTGAATTCCTTAAACATGCTCAGCCTCACTTTCAGGTCATAGGCATTAACATATAATAGAGAAACTCCAGAGAATGTTTGCACTGACGGCCTGAAAGAACTTCCAGGAATTTGTAATCCATTCTGTACATTCTAAGTCCTAAAGTGAGTGGCGATCCATCCCCATAAATCTTGGAATGGTACCACTATTCTTAAAGGTGATTTACCCATGAAGACATGAAGTAAACTCCTGTGTATCTTGGCTAAAATGGGGGTAGCCATCCCAAACATTTTTACCTCATCCATTTTTTCTGCAATGAAGAGGGTCCCTGGCCTGATGCCTCCCTTCTAATCCCTGACTGGCAAGAGATAAACGCTGAGCCACATAGCCAAGAAGCCCGCCAGACGAGTCTTCTTTGGGATCCTTTGATTCACCTCATATCCCTACTTCTCGAACTCTCTTTCTTCTAGAGTTGGCTAGAATTTTCCAAGAGCACTCCTCTTATCAGGTTTTGGGCAGGTGGTAGGATGTTTGGGCCTCTTATCCTTGGATTTATTTTTCTTGGATCCTTTCTCCTTCGTCTCCTTCTCCTTTGGTTCCTTCTCTTTCTTCTCAATAAGAAATATATTCATCTATTACTTCAGATGAATATCCTTTCTATAATGAGTTAATGGGGTCTTTGAACTCTTGATCATGTGGAAGATTTTAAATATTTCCCGAGCTAAAGCAGGAGTCTTCTCTGAATCATTCCAATTCACCTTGGGAGGAATTAATTTATCATACATGTCGCCCAAAATTGGAGGCCCTGTGATCTTATGGACATCCCACAGACTGATGCCTACTTCTCCATGAGTTAGATGGAATGAATTAATTACAGGGCTCCAGTGGCTGAGTATCTCCGGCATGAAGTTATCATGTCTGTAAACATATGTTTTCCCAACCCAGGCAGCTTCGTATATCAACACTCCTTTTATATCATCGACAAACTTTGCACAGGTTTGTCGCACCTAGTATGCCCACATCCAAGTTGGCTTTACGCCTCTCCCATGATGGAAGTCCCAGATTTTATTCCAGCCTTTGGATTGATCCATATGAGCATTTCGGAATATTGAAGGATGATAGTGTGGTTGCAGATCAGGCGTATGAGGTTTCAGATCTGGTGTACAAGGGCTATGATGAATCATGTGGGCCTTCTCTACTGTTCCAGCACTAAGAAATACTCCTCCACCTGAGATATTTCCTGAAGAAAAGTTGGTATAATTTTGAAACCATGAAAATGGGAGATAGTTTTTTGCTTCTAGAATCGTAACTTCTCGCAGATGACTGTAGCCATACAAAGGAAAATAAATGCTTTGGGGGAAGTCACGATGATATTTCTTCAGATACTTAGCCAAATCTGGAAGAGTGCTACTTTTGACGGTATAATAATCATGGCCAATAATGTTAATCATATCATCAATCCGCTTGCTAGCCAGTTCCTCAACTATTCCAGTTCTAAGAGCCATTGATTCTGCACAAAAGTTGAGTAAATTAACTTTTATGTAAGATGATTTTTCATAACATTTGTGAAAAAATTTCAAAAAAATTTCAAAGGCATTAAGGCGTGCAAGTCTAAACTTGGCATGCAAGTATGGATGTTTCACGCAAGTGTTAATGTACCGCGCACGTTTCTGGTGTGCAAGTATCACTGTGCAAGCCCTATTACCTTGACAGCAATGCGACAACAATGAAATAGAAGAAAACGAGAGACTTGCACTGTGAAGGTGACTTGCATAGCAAGAGCTCGAGAATCCGGAAATCAGATGCTATGCGCGGCAAATGACCACGTATTTATAGGCCAGGCTACCCACTTGCGCGCCTACAGACAGCACGCTCTATCCCGCACGCTCCAACCCTGCGCACCTCACACTTGCATGACACCCTCTGCGCCATCAACACTTGTGCGCCACCTTTCCTTTGGTTTTCTTCTTTTCCTCAGAATCTCATTCTCATTTCTTTCGGATCCAACTCTGAGGGGGGACTTTTTTGACGCTCCTTTTTCATCACATTATCTAAAAGAATGGAAAGGGAAATGAATTAGCACAAATTGATGCATCCTTTTAATAAAACATAAAAAATAAACAATGGCATGAACAAAGCTTCAAATGCACAAGTGTCATGCACGTTTCATCACTGTCGTGCAAGTATACTTGCGCGCCACCTAATGGTCACACAAGTGACTTGCATGACCTAAGTGATAACTGCTTGGGGTATTCTCCATCCTATAAATACCCCTGGTGGGCCCCCCATTTCGGGAGGATTGTTTTTTTAGAATTCAGATTTAGAGCTCTGAACACCCAAGTCTCTTCTTCAGGTTCTTCCGAACACTTCTAAGGTAATTATTTACCTAGAATGGAAGGTCTAAACAAGAGGAGTATGATCTATGTGTTAGAATTCACTAACACTTGCGCGCCTAAGGTGTCTTACCCTTAAAGGATATAAACATACTTGCGCGTCGCCCTACTTCCTCACCAAAACTTGCACGCCTCTCTTCTGGAAGTACCTCAGGATAATTCTAAAGGAATTGGTCAAGGATCGCCCAAGTATTACCATTCTGGTTTACAAAAGCACAAGTAACCATGTGTCGCGCAGGTATACCTGTGCGACCAGGACTTGCGCGTCCACACAGTACTTGCGCGCCATCCAGGACTTGAGCGCCCCTGCCTTTTTGGGTGCCTTTCTTGCCCATTTAACCCTTGTTATTCCATTCCACCTTTCCTATTCAGGATTCGGTCTTCAAGACACTCTTCAAAGCCATTTATGGCATGATTTATTGATTTGACTTCCTTATCTGAAAGGAACTCCATGGAATATCTCTCAAAAACTAGTTATTTACACATCTTTATGTCACTAAAGATTGAGATTTCATTCATTCAACCTCATCCATTAAGATGAGATAACCCCTTAACCTAGGCTTACATTTTAGGGGTATGTCCCAGTCATAATTCCCATTAATTTTGGGCATCCTCTTTAGGAATAAGTCCCAATTCCACTAACCAGTCTTAATTTACTTTTGATCAGATCTTCCTTCTTAAGAATAAAACCCAATAATAAGTCCCCTAATATGGGAATCCATTCCAGGAGTAAGCCCCAATCACAAATATGGGCATCCTCCTTAGGAGTAAGCCCCAAGTCCTCATTAACCTGGGCCTCCTTTTCAGGATTAAGCTCCAGTATCAAATAAGGGCATCCTCCTTAGGAGTAAGCCCCAAGTCCTCATTAACCAGAGCCTCTTTTTCAGGAGTAAGTTCCAGTCTCAAATATGGGCATCCTCCATAGGAGTAATCCCCAAGTCCCTTAAATTTCTCTTAACCAGTCCTAATTTACTTTTGATCTGGATCTCCTTCTCAGGAGTAACACCCAATCATAAGTCCCCTCCTAATTTGGGCATCTTCCTTAGGAGTAATCCCCAAGATTAGAGTATCCAAATCTCCATGAATCACATATACCGTTATGGACCCTGTTCTTGGATTTATTCCCTGAAGTAAATCTTAATCCTCATTTCTTATGATTGCATCTTTCATGGCACAATTGTATGGCTTTACCAATACCTCTTGTTTCTCACACTGAGCATGACTTACATGAGCTTAGGGTGTAAAAGTAATTATGACATCTTTGTTTGAGCCATCAATCATAAACATCATACTCCCTTACTTTAACAACGTAGGTTCTGATTCCTTTTCTAAAATAAAGGATATGTAGGTAGCCCATATGTGGGTACGATCCCAACTTTGAAATAATTCATGTCCTTCTAAATGACAATAAACTTCAAGTTCCCCACTGAGTGACTTTAAAACCAGTATGGTCATCATAATGATAAAGGAACTTTTATGTATCATAGGATACCATTTACTAAGAATCTATAACAAATACAGATGATTCTTTATCAATGAAGAACCTCGAATACATATAAAAGATTCTCTAAATTTCCTACATATCAATCATTGATTGTCAGATCTAAAGGAAAACTTATTTTATAATTGGTTATGTAATAAGGATTCACAAACATAACTTAAATCTATAAAGAGAGCCCTGGAGTAGACAATAATTCTCCTCAAAAGGTGTGATGAGTCCGACCTCCCATCCTCTCAACAAATGCATATTCCTAAGCCTCATCCGTCTACAACTAATGAGCACCTACCTTTGGAATGTAGGTTCAAATGGGTATATAATCATTGGATGTTTCCGGTTCTACGAAAAAACCCGTTAGAAACCGCTTGGAATGTTTGAAACTTAAATCG
This sequence comes from Viscum album, assembly GCA_963277665.1. NCBI lineage: Eukaryota > Viridiplantae > Streptophyta > Magnoliopsida > Santalales > Viscaceae > Viscum > Viscum album. The sequence continues at coordinate 877,759,464 of OY728145.1, read as the reverse complement.
ATGAGGTCATCCCCAATTCTAGAGGGAAATAGTTTTCAAGGAGATGATTGATTCAAGGGAGGATTCCCCCTCTGTTGGCTTCTATGGTGGTGGATTCGACAAGGATTTGATGGTGTCTGGGGATAATTCCCACTATGCAACATGTTAATGAGGTGGATTCAGTGAGGATATGATGGAGTCAGGGGGAGGATGCCCACATGAATGACCTTTTAAGGCGGCAGAGTCGGTGAGGAGCCGATGGAGTCTGGGGGATGATTCCCCCTTCGCATCCTATTAAGGCAGAAGAGTCAGAAAGGAGCTGATGGAGTCGGGGGCAGATGCCACCGCGCGACCTCTTTTAGAGGATGGGTCGACATGGAACTGATGAGTCTTTGGTCTATCCCCCCTGCACGGACTCCAAAGGTGTCAGTGTTGGTGATGTGCTGATGGAGTCGGTGGAGAATTCCCCCTGAGTGACCTCTAAAGACGGTGGGGTTAGTGACGAGTCGATGGAGTTAGGGGCATATTCCCCCTGTGTTGCCTCTTAAGGTGGCGGGGTCAGTGAAGAATTTATGGGGTCGGGGGGGATGCCCCCTACGCGGCCTCATGGAGGTGGAAGAGTCTGTGAGGAGATGATTTAGTTGGGGGGTGGATGCCTCTTATGCAACCTCTTAAGGCGGAAGAGTCGAAGATGAGCCGATGGAGTCGGGGGCGGATGCACCATGCGTGACCTCTTAATGCAGCGAATTCGGTGAGGAGCCGAATGAATCTGGGTGGGGGTGGATGCCCCTTGTGTGGCCTTTTATGGTGGCAGATTCGATGAAGTTCCAATGGAGTTGGGATATGATTCCCCTTGTGCGGCCTCATGCAGGCGGTGACGTCGGTGAGGAGCTGATGGAGTCAGAGGTGGATGCCACCCTATATAGCCTCTTATGGCGGCCGAGTTGGTGAGGAGCTATTGGAGTTGGGGGTGGATACCCCCTACGCGGCCTCATGTAGATGGATACATTGGCGAGGAGATGATGGAATTAGGGGTTTATTACCATTAAGAGGTCTCTTAAGGTGGAGAAGTTGATGATGAGCCAATGGAGTAGGGGGGATTCCCCCTCTGCGGCCTCTCATGGAGGCGGAGTCAGTGAGGAGCTGATGGAGTTGGTGACAGATTACCTCTACACTGCCTCATGCAGGTGGTGACATTAGTGAGGAGTTGATAAAGTTGTGGGGTGAATTCCACCTGTGTGGCCTCTTAAGGTGGCAGAGTCGGCGAGGATCTATTGGAGTCAGAGGAAGATTCCCCCTTCACGACCTCACGGAGGAGGTGAGGTCGATGAAGAGATGATGGATTCGGGGCATGGATTCCCCCTTCTTGGTCTATTAAGGCAGTGGAGTCGACGAGGAGCCAATGTAGTCAGGGGTGGATGCCCCTTGCATGACCTCTTAAGCTGGCAGAGTCGGTGAAGAGACAATTGAGTCGGGGGAAGATTCCCCCTATGCGACCTCTTAAGGTGGCGAAGTCGGCGAGAAGCCGATGACTTCTGGGGGTGGATTCCCCCTACGCAGTCTCAAGGAGGTGGAGTAGTAGGCATAGAGACGATGGACCATAGTCTTAATACTCCCTTTGTTACACATCCTCCCACACATAAAAGAGAGGGGATTCATAGGTGTTATTTCTCAATTTTCCTAACATATTTGGTGTACTCACTATTGAAGGAGAAGAGATTCAGGTCAGGTTCACCATTTCAGTTTCCGACAGTTTTTCTGGGGTGCGCATTTGTTTGTGGAAGACGCGCTGACATTTTCCCTACATTCCCTCTTTCCAATGGTGGGACGCATCTGAAACTTATTCTGGGACATTTTCTCCTTGACCGAAATGGAAAGATGGGATGTCAGTTTCTCCTTCTTTGGATTCCCCCTCGGAATTCGTTACCTAGTCTAGTTCTCCCTTATATATTTGTGTTGTCGTTCGTGAATCTCATTCTCGGTGCCATATCTTGGTAGACGGTGGTTAATTACACTTCCTCTGTTAGGACATTTCATGGGGTCATGACATGGTAGCAACCTTCAGTCAGCGTAGATGACAACATCAAGGATGTTGGGGAATCTTTAGATGCGTGGACATTGGGGAACCAATATTCTTCCTCATAAGAGGGAATATCAAGGTCATAGAACCTAAGGCATCCCACATCGGTTGCGGGGTATCTTATGCAGGAGGCATGTATTTGAGGTTTTCTTCATATTCCCAGGTTTATCATGGGGTATGCCACGAGTTTAACATCTTGTAGAGACTATTACACCAAAGGCATGTATTCTGAGGTTTTCCGTAGGAATATCATGGTTAACACCAGGTAGGCCTCAAGTTTAACATGTTGTGAAGATGGAATGAGAGTGATTAGAACAACCCATAGAGACAGATCCGATTAGTACATCCCTAAGAATAAAATACCTTGAAGTTTTACCAGATTTATGGATTAGAATGCCCAATGAAGATAGATCTGAGGTGGTCTATCTCATAGAGGGAAGATATCACATTGTGAAGGATGATCTGGACACCACTAAGGGAAGATCAGAAAGAGTGCACCCCAAAATGTGGAACACTAGATATATAGGTCAGAATGCCCACTAAGAGAAGACCTAGGGTGGTGTGTCCCATAAATGAATGATTTCACACCATGAAGGTAGATCTGGAGACTACTGAGGGTATATCATGGAGAGTTCACACCAGAATGGGGGACACCAATGTTTACCATTGGCTGGGATTGAAGCTCTTTGTCATTTCCTACGAACCCTATGTAGACGACATAGATCAAAACCCATGTAGTTTGAAGGGGTGATGAATCAGCATGTACACAAAGGGCAATGATCTGGATACAGGCTGGGGATTTAGCATGGTTAGTGGCCTGGGTATTTCTAGGAGAAGTGAGGATGTGGATGACATGACCTCACCAGGATGTGGCTGACCGAAAAAAGGATGGATATGGATAGTTGAGAGAAGTTGATGGAGAGTGAGATGGAACCAGACATGAGGATGACATTGATGTTGGGCTTCAAACTCAAAGAGACTTACTACATATCCCTGTGGAAGGTAATCAATTTAAACATAGTTCGGTGGGGTAATGGGACAATCGAAGAGGCTGCTCAAGAGAATGGATGCACAGATGGGATCCAGAGGAAGTAGAACCTCCAAATTGGCGGAATGACTTTCCTAAAATGTAGATGCTCAAGGGAGAGACTAGGATGAGACTTGGGTAATGGGATTGAGCCTTATGGAGGATTCTTACATATCCCTATAGTAGGGAATCAAAGTCCCTGTAGTTTGGGATATGGCATGGAAATCGAGGTGAGCACAGAGGATAGCGACCCAAATGCATGATGGGACTTACACGTGGTTAGTGGCCCAGGTAGGTCTGACACCATAGGGGAGGACTAGAGATATGGTTCCCAATAAAGGGGAATACGACAGCTTTCCATCGATTGTGGACTATAATGGATAACCACTGGTTGAGGTTCCAATGAATTACTTCTTGTTGAGGTTCCAATGACTTACCGCTGGTTGGGGTTACAATGGCTTAATTCTAGTTGGGGTTACAAGGGCTTACTGCTGGTTGGGGTTCAAAAAAGGTTACCATCTATTGGGTATCACAATATCTTAGCATCAATTTGGGTTACAACGGATTACAGCTTGTTGGGGTTACAAAAGCTTACCGTTAATTGGGGTTACAACAGCTTACCGCTAGTTGGGGTTACAATGGATTACCGTAGATTGTGTTATAATGACATACCGATGTTTGGGGTTCCAATGGAATAACGATGGTTGGGGTTCCAATGGCTTACCGTTTATTGGGGTTCCAATGGCTTACCACTGCTTTGGGTTGGACATCCGGGAGGCTTCTTACGTATCCTACCAAGGGGACAAGGATAAAATCCCACATAGTTTGGCATCATACAGTTTAACATCAAGCAGGAAAAAAGGGGGGCATACAGTTTAACGTCATTCTAGATGAGGGAGGACCAACGTGGAGTGGTCAAGACTGATGGGTGTTGGGGTTGAACCTCTGGGTGGCATCCTACCTACCTTTCCTAGGAGACAAGGATCAATGTCCACATAGTTTGGTATGAGGGATACCGTTCAACGTCATGTGGGACAAAGGTGAACCAACGTGAAGGGTTCAGGACAAGTAGGTATTGGTATTGAACCTTAGAGAGGCTTCCTATGTACCTTACCTAGGAGACAATGATCAATGTTCACATAGTTCTATATGAGGGTTACAATTTAACATCATGCGGGACAAAAGTGAACCGACGTGAAGGGGTCTAGACAGGTAGGTGTTGGGAATAAACCTCAGGGAGGCTTCCTACATACCTTTCCTAGGAGATAAGGATCATATTTTACATAGTTTAGTATAGATTTGGGGATTACACACTAAGGCGAACCAAAAAGGATGCCATGTTCAATGTTTACTCTAAGCCTACATGAGTCATGCTCGGTGTGGGAAACAAGAGGCATAAAATACCTGACAATCTCATCATGAAAGTTGTGTACATGATAAGTGGAGTGGGGCTTAGATGTGGTTAGCAACCTAAAGCGGAAACATCAGCTTATGCATGGTTAGCGGCCCAAGGAGATGAAGACTGGGACTTACTCCTAGATGGAGGCCCGAGGGAGACAAACACCATTGGGAGAGGGGTAGGGTAATGAAGGTCCCGATGCCCATCTATTCTTTAGTATTTTGCATGAAATTAGATAGGAGGAGTAGGGAGGCCACCACTTGCAAGAAAGGATAGGGGGATTGCTCCAGGATGGTTTCCCTTCCTTGCGGATAGATGGTGCTCCAGCAAAGAGGATATCATTCAATGTGAGGAAGATCCCACTCTCGTATAGATGATAAGGCATGGATAATCTCTGAGACATTGAACCCTGTGTATATTGCATGAGGAAAGGCCATAACTTAACATCATGTGCTGAGGATGATGGTGCTTGGTAGTTTAACGTCCTGCATATTGGATGAGGTGGGTTCACTCCTCACCCCTAGGACTTACATAACTCATACCCACACACCCTTGGAGAAGAGAAGGCATTAGTAATTTCATGGTGAGGGGGTGTTGTGGAGTGATCCATTGAGGGGCCGACGTTAGTGTGGCTATGAGAAGTAACAATATCCATTAGTGTTCCTATGCAAATAAGCATAAGGCTATGCAATGAAACATGAAGAACAACCCGAGGTACCTTGAAATCACTTTGTACGTACCTGTAGGGTAGTATCAGAGAAGGGTTTTCCAAGAAAATGGGTTCACAACCAAGATCCTTTTGAAGTCTAGTACTATACATAGGGGAGGGACTACGCGAAGGGGTATGCTTCCTGAAGTGAATTGTCCTAGCATGGGAAGATGGTATAGGTTCATATGGAGGGTGCTTCACGAAGTAGAATGGCTTTCATTGAGTAGGACGTCACAATGCATGGGTACCTTACAAATCATAGCACTGCGAAGAAATGTGCTTTGCGAAGCATATTGATCCTACCTTAGCATGTGTTTCACAAGTTCATGGAAGGTACTTCATGAAGAATGAGTGCTTTTCGAACACCCAAGTCCCCTTAGGGATCTATTTCCTTTGCGATGGCCTGTGGGCTCCATAGAGGGAATCCCTTCTTAAAGATGGATTGTATTTGATCTAAGGGAAGGGTACTTAGCAATTCTCAAGTACCATGAAGATCTCATTTTTCTACAGGTTTCGTAAAATAGAAGGTGATTCAAAATTTGATAGATGAGAAGGTGAAATTTTTGGGTATCCGTATTTTGGGATTGTGGGGAGCCTGGTATTTATAGGTGAGGGGTGGTGAAAATTAGGGGAAACTTAGTGTGAAGCCACGTGGAACTCAGAGATCTTCTATAGATTATGTCATGTTTTTCGTAACCGTGGAGTCGATTGTCATACCCTCCTTGGAACAGAGCTCTCCTAGGTTCTCTCTGTTTAACTTGTAGAGGATTCAATCATGTTAGATTGGCTTGCGGAGGTCCATTCATCTCCCTCCATGGTGTGAATCTCCCTGTCGGTTTCATTGTAACTGTAGAGCCTTCTCCAGTTTACTCCACGACGACTACGAAGGGGGCTTTAGCTTTGCACCAGCTGCAATGCTACGGGGCTTCATGAATGGCATGATGCAAAGGGGACCCGCGAATGGGATTCACAAATCATGTTTTTTCTAATTGGTTTTCTCTTTACCTCCTCTTCTCCTACAAATATTTTGGCTCCCAAAATGGTAATTTTTTTCAGAGTGATGAATGCATCCATTTTTTATGGACCTAATGAACTATGTTTTCTAGCATTATTAGGTTTTTTCCATGATGATATTTATGAATGATATGTTAATATAAAAAGGATCCTATGAGGAGAGTGGGAGAAATATAGATATTATCTTTGATAAATTGACACGTCATCCCTTTTATGCTAAGATATTGAAATCTATTTTCATTATCCAAGAAGTGTTGATTATTGTATGTGCTTTAATTTAATTAATGATATAAGTGGATTAAGAAAATGTGGTTATGATAATTAATTGGATGATCCCCTATAATGTCTTTGAGGTTTGTATCTTCTTGGATCATATGAGATATTACTAACTTTTTATTCAGAAGATTTATCATTTAGCAGCACCAATGATAACATTGTCCATGAAGGAAGTGAATTTATAATTATGAGATATATTTGATTGTACATTATTGGATCTAAATAATAAATTGACATTAATAATTATTAAATATCTATAGACTCTAGGTAAGAAAAATGAGCTATATTGTGATGCTTCCAGTATAGAACTAGTTTTTTTGTAAACATGATAGGGTTTTATAGTGTCATGTCCCGACTGGGGTGCCATTCATTGGTTCCCAAAACTAATTTGTTACAAGATCTCATGTGTTATTCCCCATACTACATAAGAAAATGACAAGAATAAATGTTATAATGAACATGTGGGGAGGATGTACCCTTTTTATTAGAGTTTGACACCACAGATAAGATAAATATAATAGATCAATGGAAACGATAATCATGCATTCTGATTTTTTTTCAACAACTGGGAACATGCCCATAACCAAATAGTAAATATTCCACGTCATTTCATACATTAAAAAAAGTAATGAAAAATCCAAAAAAAAAATATTCTAAAGAATCCCAAAAAATTGGTCTTGACACAAAGTCTGGTTCCTTTATACATCCATGTCCATGAGCCCAAATAAACCCCTCAGTATAGTGAATTTTCCCTTATCCTAACATCTAATCATGATGTTTTCTCAGGATCCCAATGTTTTCCCAAGAAGGGTGTGTGTAAAACTCTATAGGCCACTAAAAAGAGTGTCTATAAAATATCCATTCTAATATATTGTACGCATATTTCATGTTAATAATGAAACTGAAAAAATAAAACATGTTACATTATTTATCATTTTTTAGATTAATTACTTCCATTAACTTATTCCATGTTATACCTATTTTCGTTGAACCTAATTTAGCCCATGATAGTATTCTAATCCATATATCTAAAGGTTCATAGGTTACTAAACGTGGAACATAATTCCATGAAATTGAATTGGATTTGGAATTCCATGTGTAACCATCTCCACAAAAATATGGAACTCCATGACCATACCCTTGGGTTCAAGAGTGTTAGTCCATTCCTTGAATAAATACTCTGCGCAGGGGTTCCTTGAGCATCATTTAGCCTCCTCATAAGAGTGGGTCATCATTCCAACATCCCACAACCATATATCAAAATCACATAGTGTCATCATCACTAACCATTTCATTATAGAAAAACAAAAAGGGCATACCATTCCATTTAATCAAATTTCGATGTTTCTTTACAAAAATCATGTTCTTAAATACCAACACAATCCCATTTTACCATTTAACACATTACACCCATTTATTTCCTTTTCCAATAGATTTAACCATGAGGCCAAACCCAATAAGAAAATATCACATACCTCCCCTTACCCATCATCAATTAATTAACTCTTCAAGTTAATACAAACATATCATCATTACATTTTACTATTTCAATCATATTTTACATTGTTTTAACATCCTAAACCCCACAATTTATCATTCATCATTCAAATATTTAATGTTCAAGGGAGTGGTCCACCCCATGGGAATATATAGGCCCGATAAACTCATCATTATCAAATACCATGGAAATCATGAGGGTTTCAATTCATTCAATTAACCTAATTACCATGTACTACCAAGGAAACTAAATGTAATGAAAGAATATGACACCAAACAAACACATGCACATTTAAATAAAAAACCATGACTATGGGATATAACTTATATACCACCTACCTAAAGTTCATAGATGGATTCTCGTTTAACATTAGCCTTTGATTCATACTCAAACAACCATCAAAGCACCAACCTAAAAGATTCTAATAAAATTAATAGGGATTTAGATGGAGAAGAAGACCCAAAAAAGACATTTTACATAAGAAATAATCAATCCGAGTGTTAGAATCACCCAAATTTTTGATTCACACACAAACGCACTCCAAATAACCAATAATATATTGAGAATCTTTTATCAGAAGCTTAGTAGGCTGAAATTCATCACCTCGGTTTATATAGTGTGAAATGGAATGAAAATTTGGATATAACCCTTAAAAATTGAGGAGGATGAGGATTTAGAAAATCCCCCTTTTTAATGAGCTGCATGGTATGGCCGAACATTTGTAGAAACTATATTTCACTTATGTCCACACTCTATTCAAATGGTGCCTTAGTGTCACATATCTTGAGAAGCCACAAGGTTTGAAAACCACATGGTGTCCATGAAAAATGTCTCAGTTAGAATTCATATAGTTTTGAGGATCACCCTTGAATGGTTTTCTAACCATGAACCTTTCCCATATAGGCCACATGCTTATGGTGCAGGATTACAACCAACTTTGTGAAGAGCATGTGACCTTACCAGAGTGTCCTCTTTTCTACCTTTTTCATGTACTGAACTACTAGAATACCCCTGAGCATCCTTATATACCCAAGAACCATATCATTCACAAAAATAAAGGGATGTTAACAAAAATTTGAACCATAATGCACCTCATTGGAAGTACACGATCTTATAACTTCCCTATCTTATAAAACGTCATCCATAATCCGCTATCCCAAGAATTAATGAGTCTCCAAGATAAAAAGATTGGTCCAATGGTCATATATATTCCCCTCCCTATCCCAAGTCTCCTCTTGAACATTACTATGTTTCCACAACACACTATCCAAATACATGTTCTTACCCCACAATATTTTTCCACTATGATCAACAATATGAACTTGATGCTCCTCAAAGAAGGCAACAACCTCAAGATCAACATCATAAATAGTGAATGCCTGAGAAGGTTTTGGGTCATACTTCTTATATGTGAGACATCAAAAACATTATGCATGCCACTATACCACTATGGAAGAGATAATTGGTATTCCACTAATTTTATCCCCACTATAATTTTATATGGCCCAACATACTTGGGAACTAACTTAACCTTATTTTAAATATGATGGTGACCCAAACATGGAATCACCCGAAAGAAAACATGATCACCCACTATAAACTCAAGAGGTCGAGGAAGTTGAATATCATATTAATTTTATGAACTTTTAATTATAACCATAGGTTTTTGAATCAACTAAACCTAATTTGATATATCATAAATGAGACTCACCCCCAACAATTCTGATTCCCCATACTCTATAAAACAAAACGGGGATCAACATGGCCTACCATTGGGAACCACAAATTATAGAATCTTAATAGTTTACGAGTAACTATTAGAGTGGGTGAACTCAACAAGAAACAAGTGATTTTAATAGGTTCCACCAAAATAAAGAACACATTATCTCAATATGTCCAATAACACCTAGATAGTACCCTCGGATTGACCATTTATTTGTGGGTAGAAGTCCATACCCATAAGCACCTAGGTAGTCATCATCATCATCTGCTATCTGCTCTAGAATATAAAAGTGAAATGAAGATCCTGATATGAAACAATACTCTAAGATACCCCTTTCAAATATACTATTTATTGAACACATAAGTCACCTAACTGGTCCATGGTAAAGGGCTATTGAATTGAAAATAAGTGTTCCACCTTTTTCAATTGACCGAAAATTAACAATATCACGTCACTATTAAATGGTGTTCTTGGAAGACCCATCATGATGTCCATGGTGGCATCTTCCCACTTCTATTTTGGAATGGAAAATGATTGTAGCATACCACCTGGCCACTAGTACACAAAATTCACCTACTGACAGATATAACACTCCAACACAAAACCGGTAGTATCATTCTTCATCCCTAACCACCATAACTATTTATGAATATAACAATACATTTTTGTTGAAACAAGATGGAACACCCATTTAAAGGCATGTAACTCATGAATCATCTCCTTTTAAATACTCATGGGTACTAAAATACATCATAAATCCTAAATTATCTCATCATTATTGGTAGTGTAGTTGGAAGGTGACTCCCCACCTTCAAAAATTTCCCTCAAATCAGAAAAACTCTAGATCCTCATATAGAATTTACTTGATTCTCCCCAGAAGTGTGGAACCAACTGACACATTTATGGGGGTCATCTTTCCCAAGCCCTCCTAAACCTATATATGCATCTTAACAAACCAGGTCTTCATCATCCTCTCAGAACTAAACTCCTAAACTAGCAAAGGTTGTGTCCTTTGGATATGAGAAATTTCAACACTATTTCCTCCCACTTATGTATATAAAAAATAAAAAATGATGGATTTCATATACTTGATCCATAATCACTCTAATAGGATCAAATTCCACTAGTTTAAGATGTAAATAATGATTTTTTGGTCAATATAAAAAATAATTATTTCAAAAAATAGGTGGTACTGCCAACACATTAAAGAAAAAATCATTGTATCCAAATTGAGATCATGCATATAATAATTTTTTTCATGTGGCAACAACTTTTGAGACCCACCCACTATGAATCGATCTATTTACATCATCACTACTATAAGGATGAATCCAGACAGATAAAAAAAAGTTCACACTTAAGCTGGCTCGAGTATGATCAAAATTGGACTGGTAGTAAAACAATTCTTCATCACCTAGAAAGAATTCTGACGTCCTTATAACCATTCAGACTTTACAAACTTCTTGTTCATGCTCTAAATTGGTACTGATTAGAAAGAAATTTTCTTGATGAAACATCAGTAATAGCCCTTTAGAACTAAAAATATTTGATTTTCAAAAAAAATATTGTGTTTATCCCAAGAGACAGTTTCATTCACTTTTTCTGGGTGCACTAAAGAACATTCTTTAGAGATAATGTGGCCAAAGAAATGTAAATTAGTAATATATAAGCTATGATTGGATAGATTTTCATATAGATGATGGTCTATCAGCATAATAAATATGATTTCAAGACAGTTTACCTTATCATCATGGGAATGTGAGTACACAAATATTTTATCCACAAAGAAACTATAATTTGGTCTAACTATGGGTGGAATATTGGGTTCATCAATTCAATAAATACTGCTATAAAATTCATTAACTTGAATGGAATAAAAAAATTAACCTATACCTTATCTTAAAATTAGTCAGTATAATATCATAATTTATCACCCTCTAATTATGATACCCTGGCCACAAATCAATTTTAGGGAACATATAAGCACCTATTAGATGAAAAGAAAGTCATCGATATGTGAAAGTGGATATCAGTTCTTAACTATTATCTGTTTTGACTTTTGATACTCAACACAAAATCACAACGACCCCCCAAACATCATAGAAAACATGATGGGTCAACCCAGAGGTAATTTACTTGCATGGATAAAATAGTCACCCTCCAATTCATCTACCTAATCCTTGAGCTCTTGATGTTATACTGGTGCCATTATATATGGTGTAATGGGAACCAGTTCTTCTCCACGTACAAACTCAACCATGAACTCAACACATCCCATAGGTGAAAACCCTATGAAATCCTTAGAGAACACACCCTAAAATCAATCCACCACAGAAGGAAATACATCATGATCTCCTTCTATATTGTCAAGAAAAATACATGACACTTGAGATATAAGAACACCTAACTACCGAAGAAATAGGCCTACATGACCTGCCATGATACCAGATTCCCCATGATAAAAATAAGTGTCACCATCATAGGACGTGAACATTACCCTTCGATAGTAGCTATCATTATGGGATCAAAATGATACCAACCAATCCATCCACAATATTAGTTCAAAACCTTATATCTAAATCAAAAAAAATTCACACAGGACATAGAACCCCTCAACCTTGAGAGAACACTCCCTACATTTCTGTATATTTTCTTCTCATACTCCCAACACTATGTCAATTGACATAACCCTGCACAATTGTTCCACTAGTAGACCCAAATAATTTTAAAATGGGAAGATATAAAATAATGTTATTCCCAGATATCAGATAAATCACTAGAAATTGTGGAATCTATAATAATTGTAGCCTGATCATTTGATGGACCAGCCTCACCATTTCCATGTGTAGGATGAACTATATAAAGTTGAACTACCCCTCTACCTTAGGATAAAATCTACATTCCTGGTGTTACACTACCCTACTAATATGAACACTCCTATCTTGAAGTAACATGTCCCCCACCCTAACCAGTATAACCAATCAAACTATAACTGGATGACTGATATGGAGTATCTCAACCTTGTCGTTTCTCTATACAGGACTAGATCACCCACCACTACCTTCCTATCATGGGTTCCTGAATAACCTATGTATATGAAACGTCCTAAAATATTCTTGACATTCTATTGGTGTTCATGGAATCTGACATCACATGTGGCCTAGCCTTCCACACTGATAGCAGATGACCGAGATACTCCCCTGGGAGATGGTTCCCCTCACAAAACTACTCATTCAAAAAACTATCTTGTGAAAAGTCTCAAAGTGATTCTTCCTACTATAATAAGATATACCAATCTATCTCTTAGTTGAAATGATTTTTCCACAAACTGAGGCTTCATTTAGGTTTCCTTCAGAAATGAGATCTTGGTCTACAACCACAAAAAATCTGTTGAAGAAGAAGATATTTACCTAGGAATTGGTCTCACATCTACGCCCATCTTGAAACCACCTTTCCATAAAAATATCATATCCTACCAACTTTGGAGAAATAAAATTTCTGATTTGTGAATATTTCATGAACTATCCCACCAAGGCCCAAGCTGCAACTCCCCATGCCCAATTCCAATAGGCCAGGTGCTAGCGACTAGCACCAATTATGTATATCAAAAACATGGGAGGCATTATCCTAAGGGACATATACACCTGAATTCATATCCATCTCTATGAAATAGTAAAAAGATATTAAATTAAACTTAATACAACATTAATGAATACATCTATATCCCATAAGTAGAGTAAGGAATTTATAGAAAGTAGTAAAAAGGGATAAATATAAGATGGAAAAATGAAAACTACAAAATTATTTAACCTACTTATATGTAGAGGATCATTTTCAAATGCATGAATGGAAACCAACTTGGTTTCTCAGTCCATAACTATGCTCCTCCCACTCCTAGTCCCCCTGTTATAATTATAGAATACCTATTCTATGAATAATAAACAATATGTGTGGGTGAATCCCATACTTGTGTGTGTATAAAAATATATATCATGCATCCCAAAATCCCAAAAAACAAAACTCATAGGAATCAATATGCTCAACCCAATCTATAGGAAAACCCAATAAGAGAGAAACTCAATCTCGACAAATCCCCTGATATAAACAACTAGCCATCTCAACACCCCCAGTATGTCAAGTAGGATGAAACATAACACAAGGTCTCCCATAACATCCCATATATACTCACAATAAACTCCAATTCTCATGGTCCACAACCATAAATTTATCTACAACCACCAACTCGAGGATCCAACAAAACATTCTCCACGGAGTACTCACTCTGTGATCCTAGACATCCTTGATGGAACACAACCCAAAATATTCAACACATCGGGCATCTAGAAGTTCATGTTAAATCATCCCCATCTTATATGGTACTTAGTTGGGAGATTTAAATCCATAGGATTCTTCTCTACCAACCCTAATGGTGCTAATAGGATCACTCATTATGAATTCTAAAAAGATGGCATCACCATGCCATCCCTAGTGGAACCTATCCGAGAGGGTTTTCTTGTCAGACAATGCCATTAGAAAGTCACCAAGTAACCAATTTTTTTCCCAAAAACATAGGTAAGGGATCACTCCCAGGACCAATGGGGGACACTATGAACCGTAGCCGAAATGACACACTCTGAAGAGGGTATCACATAATAACCATAATATGGAATGAAATTCTAATAAGATTATTAAGATGTACCCATAGAGTTTGGAATTTCTATTGACCACACTCTTCCTAGGAAGAAATCACCATTGTGATCTAAATGGAAACTGAGAGGATTCATTCGAGATAAACACTAGATCAAACTATATCACTATCAAAATATTAGATCACGATATAAAGAAATAGGTTCTAAACTCAGGAATCACTGGCCCTCTGTCCCATAATGGTAGCATCCTCCTGGGTAGTGGATCAAAAATTGAATAAATATTGGTCACCCTGATTCAAAAAACCTACTAATGGAAATAATAACTGATGTGAGGACCACTCCAGGCCTCTCAAAGGGACACACATGATAAGCCTCTTAATCTACAGTTGAAGCATATTGAGACAAATCACTCAAGAATACAGGAACACACCCATACTGCACAAGCTCTAGGCACCAAAGGGGGGTTATAATACTGTGATGAGAAAGTTATGCCACAAAACCTTATAATAAAAAGAACACAGGAACTCAATCAACCACTACTGGTCTAAACTGCACTAACCAATTCATCCCATGATGTCACAATGTGTCATATCTCAAAGTCCCAAACCACATCTACCGTTGAATTATTTGTGGAATATTCTCAATATAGAATTCTCATGGGCCTCCATTGGTGTCTTGAAGAAGAAGATATGTGATAAGGACAAGTATCCAAAGAAGGCATATGATGTGTACAAGACATACACAATGTTCCACTCAACACTAGCCTTATCCATGCTCTCTAATGGTAATTGATGTTTCTAAAGGGAAATGAATCATGTTTAACCCATTTCACATGGTGTGTGACTATTTATAAACCCTTTGGTGTGTCCTTTCCCATACATGACCTCATTGACCATGTAACACCACACGATGTGCACAACACATACACGATGTGTCTCACTTTACCTAGGCCTCACCCCATTTCTTTATTCTCATAGATCGGTTGGCTGTGTCTTCCGCATGGTGTGTAACCTCGGTACACTGTGTGTCCTAGATAACCGGACATTTGGGTGGTGTTCTCAAGTTGTTTTCGTGTCACTCGACCTGTGTCCATGTCTTCTATATGTGTTCCCTTAACTAACCATGTGTTTTGACATGAGAAGTCCGACTATGATCCCTGGCTGCACAACCTTTCCCACTACATGGCATGTATCCCTCAAACATGGAGTGTAGTATGGAAAGACCATCTTACCCAAATGGGAAGAACACAAGACAAGTTTGACTAAATAACACATCATGTTATCAGAAATACCATAGTAGAATTCACCCTGAGCCACTCAATACCCACGATTTACATCTGGAAACCATAGATCGACCCCTACAGGGTCCCTAGAAATAATCTAATGGATCTATAATCTAAAAAAATTATAAAAAGGGGGATGCGATGTAATATCATAAACCTTACTACGTTGTGGAAGAACACCGAAGCTTACTGATTCTCGATCTGGTGATGATCAATGTCAAGAATGGAGATCAGTAGAACCTCCTCCCAAATTCATGGCCTTTGGTAATCCACCTCAAAATGGATCTCCCTATTCCTTTACTCTACATGAATAAAGTCAATGAAGTATGTGGTGGAATTCGGTTTGGTTATTAATTAATTTTTTTTAATTTATAACCTCAACACAAAATGACTCTCCAATTCCCCCTCAACCATGCAGTCGACAAAAACAAATTAATGTCGTGCTTATGGTACACACTATATTATGGACTCAACAGTGGTCTCAAATTTTTTTCCTAAGAATATAATCAATAGTTATTCCACATTTTTAAAGAAACCGTGAATGCTTGATAAAATATATTTAGTAATTTTTATTTCACCGCATTGTGGCTCTCTGGGCTCTATAATCTCATGCTGACATAGCACCTGGCTTCATGAATATTCCTAGAAATATTCCAAAGTATTATATGTAAAAAAATCATTAAATTCTCCCAATATTAAATTTCCCCTAAAAAAGTTAAATTCATGTCCCATGGAAGAAACCAGGGTCTCATCAAGGTCTTCCACACATGAAAGCACTCCAAAAGGATCATGTGTAGTAAAAAAACACACACCTAGGGAAACTATATGCCCAAAAAGGATATTCTCTTGGAAAAAAACTCCACACCCAACTCCAAGCTCTTCATAGATGAAAGTTTTTTACAAGCCATGCACATGTCACTAAAGCTGTGTCAAGTGAAAACCACACAACATAATCCAAAGCCACTAAGGGTTTAGAGACACAACACCACGCTAAACCACACTAGAAAAAAAAGGGTTTACAAAACATAAAGATATCAAATAACTATGGCCAACACTCCAAACCCATTATAATAAGGACTATCACTGAATATGAGATCACATAGTCAAAAAAAAAAGGGTTATCATCGTTGGTGTAATGAACCCTTGAATGAGACCTATGAGACCTCACCCATCATTGAATGGTTTGTGCATTATTTGAAAAACACCTTGAAAACATGAAAAAACCCAATCAGAATATTCTAGAACCTGAATGATCCACTTTTATAATTGGTTGTGCCACTGAGGTAAAGGAACTTTCTCATGACCATCTCTCTCTATGTGATTGGTGTCAACGTCAGTCCTCAGAAGGTTGAAGTACTCCCCACTTTCAAAAAATCCATCCAGAACATATCTATTGAATATTCAACCATGCATGACTATGAAAACAAAAAACTTAAAAGGTTCCTCCATTACTCACTAAAAATTGAATGGGTAACAACCATCAACTTGATAAATACCGTATCAGCCTCATCTACAGGGGTTTACTTCAGGAATCCAACTACTTCACCACATCATTCACCAATAGTGGAAGGAGAACTTCAGTACAAGAATCTACTACAAGCGTTCTAAAGGTATACTAACACTCATTCACCTGGGATAACACATCTCTGGGAGTGCACCATGTAAGTGTATAATTGGTACTCAAGAGATTTATGTTATCATGTAACACTTAGATCATGATTAGAACCATCCTCAAGTATCTTGAGTACACAAATTCGATACCAAACACAATAGGATGATACCAAGGAAGACTATGTGAAGCAGTCCTAAAAAAGGTTAAGGACCTATTCTATTAATCTCTCAACATTACTCGGGTATCCAACATGATAAATATATCAACATAAACCAAGAAAAATTCCACCCAAACCTAGATCTGGTGAAATCCTAACCTAAGGACAAAAAATGAGAACCATCTAGCCCCAAGCCTCTAGGAAATGATGTCATTGACTCTTTGGTGTGGGTACTTGGCCTTGACATTCACCTGAACTATGAGACGTCATCCAAACCCATCCTTAGGGATTTTTTATCCAAGGTAACCAATATAGGGTTTCCAATGATATAAAAATGGGTCTTTCAATCCCTTCTCCTAAAAATTACCAATACATAGATGCTCACAAAGCATCATGGGTGTCCCTGACATGCTTGTGAAAATACCGGGGTAGTATCGGGGTGCTGGTCTTTGATGAAGCCAATAGTCAAGAGAGATCAACCCGATATGGAATTTGGAGATGTCCACATATCCACCACCATAGTAGGGAACACAAAATCTCAAAACACCGCTACTTTAATGGTTATACAATCCATCTAATAAAGATCGAATATATCTCACCACACATGTTCTCATCCTCATTTTCCTGGGATTATTACTCTTAAATTGAGAAATTCATTTACAAAAGACATCCACAAAACCACACTCAATGATAGGCACCATATAAGAATTAATAGCATGGAACCATTCGATACTATGTAAAACAATATAGGGTCCCACTACAACTACCTAAAGGCTTCCATGTGAGTATCTCTCTATTCTTCTAGAGTCAGTTCACCCTATCAGTATAATCATGTGATCATGTTCCTCTCTGTTGGATCCTCAAACATAAGGGTTGATAAAAATAGATCCAATGATATCACTAGGTCTCAAATAGAATATACAACCTAGGAAAAGTGTCTCATTACATTGTGCAAACTAAAACTAAGGAAAAGAATTCCCCTGTGTTAACCCAAATCAGAATCTAGCATTCAACCTAGAAACTAATTATTCTAGAATCTCATCCTTTCCTATCCCACCCATCCTTCCAATGTAGGATTTCTTTAACACCATGAAACATAAAAAATCATAAAAACACAAGTAGGTGAATTTCTTCCACAACACCTCTATATTAACATCTTTTGGTGGAAATGAATCACCCACATAGTTTTGGATCACATATCTAAAACGTGTCTAGGTGGGGGAATTTTCTCTTTTCCATGCATTTATAAGGTCACATCAACCAAAAACACAACAGAGTTCCACTGACAACTTGATCCACCCTAGAAAGACTCAAAAAATAAGTGTCAAGGATAAGGTACCTCGATTTTGTATTTAACTAAACTACTGCAAACATAGAAGGGTTATAGAGCATACCTACAAACTCTCTCGGAGATGCTGGGTCAAAACCTTCTTGAGTGTTTCACTTCCCATGTATGAGACCTCAAGATCCTCGATTATAGCTTGGAAAATATCCCTTATGGTTGGTGGTGGTGGAAGCAAACTAAAGATCCTTCCAACTACTACATATCCTATGCCACATTCACTGCCCTTAAGATCTACAAACTACAACATCTAACCCTACCACATCAGTTGAAAAACTATTTCTATTCCAATATCTAGATGAGTAGGTCACTCCCACGTGAGATTTTTGTACCTCTAAAAATCATAACAACACCTCACTCTAAGGGATGAGCTATTCATGAGGTCCATATAAACGACAGTGCCACCTATGTCACACATCAATTATTTATAGGTCATTCTAAATTAAAGACATAGAAAACCCCTTTCCTATAAGACCATAATATATGTTCGATCCTTTCTGATTTTATTCCATCACCAATAGATCCATCCATGTCTCCGTCTGACAAGATGCAACCACCTGATCTACTGGATGTCGATCTAGGCACTAATCAGTGGGTGGAAGATCTACCAGCTATCCACTCGGAAGAAACCCTGCCTCATAACTAGGACGCACAATGAGACCTCATCACTCATCTTTTCATAACCTCAATCTAGGAATAGAATCCCCAAATTATGTTGTCATCAAAACATCCTGAATGCTGGAAAAAAGTTCTATGATCCAAGAGTATATCTAGGGAGATGACTCAAGGAGGACATGGAAACACAAACCAAGTCTTATATGATTCTTGTACCATTTATTTCCTTGAAACCATTTTCTAAATGTTATGGGTCAATAATAAAGTTATAGAGGTTTGGGTGAATGGATAAATCATCCACCACACAAACACTGGACCCCATTCCCAGAAATCCAAACAGCAAAATGCTATACACTATTTCTCAAACACATGATCTTAGTTAAATGACCCAAAAATTCCAGTAACAATGTAAAACCCACAATAATACTATTCATTCATGACACATACTGCTGGGATCTAATTTATGACAACCCAATCCCACCTTCAATAGGCTAGGGTCTGGTGACCAACTTCTAGTAGGTATATCACACACATGGGAGGAATTAGACTAATGTACGTATAAGAATTCACCAACATTCATATCCATTCAATAATGTAGAGATATAAAAGTAAAAGCACAATAATATGAATAAATACATATATATCCCACAAATTGAGTTATACGATACCAAAAATTAGTAAAAAGGTAAAAATAAAAATGCACCAAAAGAGAACTGTAAAAGAGTCTAACCAGATAAAATGGATAGGATAACTATCAAATGTATTACCACAACCCACCTTAGTCATCCCAATGAATAAAGATACATCTCCCACTCCTGGTCCCCCTGTGATAGTGATAGAATACCTATGGTATGCACAAGACACTACATGTGTGGGAAAATACTATGCACATTTGAGTATAAAAATACTCATTAGGTACCCCAAAAACCCAAAAGAAAAGGGAGAAATTTAAAGGAATCATTCCACTGAACCCATGACAATGGAAAACCCAGTGAGGCAAAAAATACATCTTGACCACTCCCTGGCTACAAACAACTAGTCATCTCAACACCACTTGGTATGTCAAGTAAGATGACACATACCTCATAGACTACTAGAAAATCCCATATATACAAAAAACTGACTTTAAGTACCATGGTCCATAAACCTAAATCTGTCCATATCTTCCATAGTGAGGTTCTAACATAACACATTAATATGAGTTCTCACTCCATGAGTCTATCCACCCTAGATGACACAGACCCCAAAAAATTCCACACATTGGGAATCTAGAATATCATGCCACATCATCACCATCGTAGATGGTACTCAACTGATATATGTATCTCTACAGGTTACTCCTCATCTATCCCTGATGGAACTCATTTGAACACTCCTCATGAATGATAAAATACTGAACAATCCCTTCTATATTTGGTGGAACATATTAGAGAGGGTACGCTTGTCAGGATAAACCATGGATATAGTTATCCATTGAACAAGAATATCTCCAAAACTTAGGTAGGTGATCACACCCAGAACGTCTAGGGTTTACATAGAACCCTAGATGAAAAACATTACTCATAATAGGGTATCACACAAAAAACACTACTATGAAGAAACACAGTAAGTAGAGGGTCAATTACCACAGGGATTTGAGCATTCCAATTCCCCTCACTACTACTAGGAAACCATCACCATAGATCCCTCAAAGTAATCTGAGGGGATTCATCTGAGACACATAGTTGATCAGATTACATCCCCATCGTAAAGATAAGATATCGATACATAGATAGAGGATCTATGATCGTGGATCACTGGGGATTCATCCCATACTAGAAGCGTCCTCCTGGGATGAGGATCAACATACAAGTAAATATTGTCCATGTGATTCCATAACCCTACAAAGTTGAACATGAAAGGATGTGAGGATTACTATGGGCCTCTCATAGGGATACATGCTCTAAGATAATGATTCTGTAGTCAAAGAGGACTGAGACATATCACTATAGAATATGGTAACACACCCACACTACATAAGCTCATGAAACTAAATAGGGATCACAATCTTATGATGAGGATGTGATTCCACAAACCCTCATTGGAAAAGACCACTAGAACTCACTCAAACACTTATGGTATAAAATTAGCTAATTGAACCGAACCATGATTCCACCTCATGTCACTTTTAAAAGGCCCAAACCACAATAACCATCACATTATACATATAAAACTTCTCAGGGTAGACTACTCATTGACCATCATATGAGTCGTGAAGAAGAAGATACATAAGGGAGAAAAGTTTCCAAAGGAGTAACACATAGTGTACCATCGATACATTGTGTGTGTCTAAACAATTACCCCTAGACATGTTACTTGATGGTACTAAACATGTATAAATGTAAATACATGGTGTTCAACCCATGTCACATAGTGTGTGACCACATCTAAACCCCTGGGCATTTCCTTTCCCATACACGACTTCATTGTCCATGTAAAACCACACGGATTTCACACCTTGTACATAGTGTGTCTCTCCTTACACAAGCCTTAACATTTTTACTTTTCAAAATGGGTTGTCTAGTAATGTTTTCCACCTGGAATTTACCCTCGGTGTGTGGCATTTCCGTACTGACCGGCCCGTTGGGCCGTTTTCTCATGTTGGGCTAGTGTAACTTAACTAATGTCCATGTCTCGTTGTAGTGTAACAATACAAAACCACGTCCTTTGACAAGACACACTTTTACATTAACCTTGTCCACACTACCTATCCCAGCACATGTCATGTAAAACTCATACACGTTGTGTTGTTCCAGAAGATCATTTTCCATAAATAGGAGGAACACATGGAATGTTCCATTGAACTATACACCATGTGATCAGAAATCAGAAACAATAATTTTTGTTGACCCACCAGAAACCACTGATTTTTACCTAGAAATAAGATGTCAACCCCATAGGGACCATAGTAATCATCTAATGGATGTAGAACCCTAAAAACACATCAAAAATGGGTATGGGATGTAATATTGTCAATATACTTAGCTTTTTGTGAAACAGCAAAGCATCAATCTAAATGATGCTTAATACATATTTATTCATGATCAAGTGATGATCAATGTCAGGAACAAATATCAGAAGCAACCCCTCCCTACTCCATGACCTCAGGTCATCCATCACACTATTGAGATTCCTATCCCTTCTTTATGTGTGACAAAAGGTAAAAAAGAAGGTGGGGGAATTAGGTTAGGTTATTAATTAAATTAAATTTATTTACTAACCTCATCACTCAATTCCCCACCAACTCACCCCCATCCATGCACCCAACATAGACAACAGTATGTCTCACCTAGGGTAGACACCATATTCCAAACTCCAACAATGTCACAAATTTCTGATCCAATACTTATATAAATAGTTATTAAATGTTTTCAAACAAATCATGCACATGTGTTAATATATATTTAATATTTTTGTTATCACTATACTGAGGCTCTTTGGTCCCTGAAATCTCATGCCGACTCAACACCTAACTTTATAAATAATCCTATAAATATTCTAAATACATACATGAAAAACAAGAGTCATTACAAAATCTTCCATCACAATCCATTATTATTATCTTCCCCTGAGTCAAGTGTACAAACTCTATATAATTTCATTTCCTCATGGTCTCTAGGAAAAAATGTTCTAGAAAATTCTTCTAGAATTCTTTCCACTCCATTCCATCCATATGATAATCCATAGAAATTATATCCCACCAATGATTTACTGGTCCCTAAAACATATATGTCAGAAGCTTAAATCTATTTTCATGTGGTTTCATCAAGTTATCCAGAGTCTCTTGGATGGAATCAATCTAACTATCCATTGTATTAAGTCCACCCTCTCTAGAAATCGTTGGAGGTTTCTGTTGATACAAAATTATTTTAAAATCAATCGTACTCAACTCAGTATTCCCTACATCTCACTCCATAGACTAAATAAAATAGGAAAGGTTCATATATAACCGATCTTCCCTTCTATTACCTTTAACTAACAGTGTTTTCTACTCCACTATTATAGGGTAATTCTTGGTGATACCCTCTTTTCACCCAATAGATAAATATTTTCATGGAGGAATCAATATTTAATTCCAAAATAAAATCTCAAAACATAGAAAATTGGATTTATTTTCAACAATGATGCAAAAGAAGGATCACTAGTAGACATAAAAAAACCCACTCCAAATGAACTATCCTAGAAAACATTCCCACTAACCCAACACAATTACCAAACACCCACAACTTGGGCTATTTCAATAATGGGTAAACCAACTCCAATTTTTTTAATTTACATTAGATGAAACATATATTAACACACAACCAAATTTCTATTTCTTTCAAATTATACATTTTATTTGGAACATTTTATTTAAACACATTGGGAGACCATCGTCAAGGGTCTAATAAACACATTAGGAGACTATAACCTCTTTATCAAATTATTCCACAAAATATAAGATAAAGAACAATAAATCAATATGAAATAAAATCATTCATTCCCAAAACAATTTCCCAAAACTGGGTACATTCCCATAACAAAACAATAAATATTCCATTTCATGTCATGCAATGAAAATTATAATGAAAAACCCAAAATAAATACATAATGAAGAATCCAAAAAACGGGTCTCGACACTAAGTCCAATTCCCTGATCTATACAAGCCCCTGATCCCAAATTGACCCTATAAAATAGGGTCATTTACCTTATAATGACCATTAATCATGATGTATTCTCGGGTACCAAATGAAAACCCAAGAAATGTGTTAGTAAAACATAGTAGGCCACCACCAATGGAATCTACAAAATATCCAATCTAATGCAGTCTATATAGAAGATCATGTAATAAATAAAAAAAGAAAAAAGGATAAATCATTTAACATTTATCAGATTAATTACTTACCTTCCCTTGTACTATGTTTTACCAATTTTCATCAAACTTGCTTTAGACCATTCTGATTCTCTTGTCCATGTGTCAAAATTGTCATAGGCCAACAGACGTGGATCCTCATTCCCTAAATCTGACTAGAATTTGGAACTCCATGTCCAACCATCCCAAACAAAATATGGAACTAGATGTCCACACCCTTAGGTTCTTGAGCATCATTCCACTCCCTGAATAACTACTGTGCATTGGGGAGCTTGTAGAATTAGTCTAGCCTACCCACACGAGTGGAGAATCAGTATAACATCTCAAAACCATATATCATAATCACATAGGATAATCATCATTAACTATTTTATTAATGAAAAAAGTGTATACCATTCAACTTAATCCCAATTCCCTACATCTTTACAAATATCATGTACTCAACTCCCAACATAAGCCTATTTTTCAATTTAACACATAATAACAATTTATTCCCATTTTGAAGTTATTTAACTATGAGACCACACCCCATTAACAAATTATCACATACATACATTTACCCATATTCAAATATATAACTCTACCAGATTATCTTAACATCTCACCGTTCAATGTTATTGGTTTAATTAAATTTACCAATGGTGCAATATCATAAATCCCATGATTTATCATTCAACATTATAATATTTCATTTTAAATGGAGTGGTCTACCCCATGGGTGTCCCTAGGATCCGTAAAATCATCTTAATTGGATCCCATGATGATCATAATGGTTTCAATTCATCATTCGATTAACGTAATTTAAATTTTATACCAATAAAAATAAATGTAAAGAAAGAATATACCATCACACCACCACATACACATCAAAATAGGGAATCATGACTATAGGCTACAACTTATAGACCACCTATCTCAATTTTATAGATGGAAACTCACTTTACCTTATCCATTTATTCATACTAAACAAACCTTCAATTACACAACATAAAAGTTTCTAAAAAATTATGTTTTAGAGATTCAGATAGTTAAAAACAACCACATAATACTTTTTCAAGAAAAAGTAACAAATACGAGTGTTAGACACACTTGGATCTTCTATTATCACCCAAACACACTCCAAACTAGAAAAAATCATGGGATAATCACCCCTTGGAAACTTGGGAGGAGTAGGTTCATCAATTAGATTTTTTTACGGCGAAATGTGAGCAAAATTAGTTTAAAAATATTAAATAACAATGGGATAAATTTGGAAATTCCCCCTCTTTAATGAGGAACACAGTTTGGAAATATGGCTGTGAAAAATATGCACCAACAATGTGACACCATTTTTTCAAAGGTTTCCGGGGTCACATGATCTCATGGGAGCCCAAACAATATAAAAAACAATGTAGTGGACATTTGAAATGGATCTATCCAAATTCACATAGCTTTTATACTCCCCTGGTATAGTTTTATAACTATTCAAAATCTCCATACATGAATCACGAGTAAGGATCACAATTAATATTAAATATGGAAAACTCATGTGAACTACCTAGAGAATCCTCATTTATTCCACTTTCATGTACTAATCCCCACAAAGAACCTAATAATCCTTCTAAAACTAAAAACCACGACATTTATTAATATAGAGGGAGTTTAACAAAATCTTAAAGAAAAACCTACCTGATTAGTTATACAGGATCATTAATAAAATGTATCATTATTCGTTGAATATAATGGTACATGAGAAAAATTGTGCCACTCATGATATTAAATTAGATGCATTTTTTCATGATCTTCAAATTTGTTGACATTATTTGTTGAATTAAAGGTTTTCTATATTCTCCAAGAATAAGAGTTTGAAGTATATATTTTGTAAAAGGAATTTTAATCTTTGACAGAGGAAATGGGTTTAATATCTTAATTATTTTAATGTTGAGATGATATACCTTCATGGGAAATAGATTTTAGTTGCTGACACTTGGAGTAGGATGTCCTATGTTGATGATACTCATGTATCAAAACAAGAGTGAAAGATTACGACTCACTCATTAGGGTTGTATCTTGATATTAATGAGTAGGAGGTACGTGTAATTAATATTCATTTTACCTCACCCCATATATAATGGTGTGGGTAATGTAGAGTTATATTTTATATACAGAGTGTAAGATTCACAATAGAAATCTCTATGGTGAGGAGAATATGCTTGGGTGGGTGCCTGGTGTCAATTCATTCTAAAACTTTTCAAGGGTGTATTTATATAATAATTACTAATTTTGAATAAGTGATAAGGGACTATAATTTTTTTAAAAGTTTTAGGGTAAAAACCCCTTAAAATAGGCACTAAAATTAAATAAACCCCTTTTTAAATTGGGTGAATATTGACACATTTGTCATTTTAAAATGGAAATGGGTTGATGTAACCAATGATTTCAGGATATGTTTTATAAGGAAATGAACGTGTAATGATTTAGTTTTGGTAATTTTTGATTTATTGAGTACAGTTTCCCATTTTTGAAAACCTTGATATTTTTTTATATATGTATATTTACATAAATTAATTTCTTTGATATCTTACTTTAAATACAAAATTGTGTTTAAATGATCCACAAAATATTATTAGAATATTATTACAAGATAGCTATCACTTATAAATTAGAGTGGATGTGAAAAATAGGATTAAAAACATTAGGGAAAATTTTAATAGATATTTTATTTAATAAATATTTATTGACTAATTCTTAGTAAATAATTACTCAATATTAAAAAAATCAATTTTATGCTTCATTAATATGATTTCTTCAAAAGTGGTTTTTATTATATTTTTTTCATAGATATTATAATTATTTTCTATAAATTTTATAAATTTAATTTTATAAAAAGGATATCATTTTTTAAATCATAAAATAAAAATTATCCTAGGGTTTTATTTGGATTTTTTTAAAATGAATGATTTTTTAGTGAATAATAACAAAATACTAATTTTTCAAATACTACCATTTATAATCTTTAAATCAAGTAATTTAAAAGTCCCATTATATTTTTAATTTGATATTAAAGTGATATATGATTAATTTAATCCATAATAATAAAATTAATTCTACTTTATTCCTTAATATATATTTTATTTATATAAGATTTCATTTATTCATAAAAATACATTTTTTCTTGAAATTGTTTATCTTTTCATTTTAAACATTTATATTGGATTATATGACTTATAAAGATTTAATATTGAAAAAATTAAGACCATATTTTGAAATTGGAGGTTCAAACTTAGTGAATAGATCCATTTTATTTTTGATTATTATGATTGTTAACCATTATAAATATTTGTGACACCAATAAGGAAAAAATAGGTAAACTTGGGTTAAAACCATGATATAAGATCTCAAAGTCAACCCAATACGTTTATTTATTTTATTTTTTCGTATACATTCAATCAAATTGATCCAAAATTCAAATATATGTAATTGTTGTGACATATGACCTTGATAATGACATTTATATTTTTTCACGTAAAGAGAATCTCAAAATGCCGCTCTCTTTTAATTTATTTTATATGTTGACATAGTGATAAGAATATATTATGGATGAATATAATTTTTCATTTTGAATATAAATAATTTATATTCATTATGGTACTTTTTTTAATTTTTTATAAAAGTTATAACTACGTTAAATGCTTACACAAATCCAATACAATATTTGTTCATGTAATAGAAAAATTAAATAAATAAATTAAATAATATTAAAACTAAAAAAAATTGGATATATTATTATATTAAAATTATTATATATATAAATATAACATGAAATTTATGTTTTAATGTCTTATATTTTAATTACACCAGTATTTTATGAACATTAAAGTCAAATTAAATGAAGAGCGTCAAAAATGAAAATAATTTTATTTTATGAAAAACAATATTATATAAAAATATTTAATAATAATGAAAATCATGAAATTATACAATATGGATAATATAGTTTTTATAATTTCATCCTATTTCCATTTATTTGGTAATTTTTAACTTACAATAACAATTATAACCCTTTTATATTTAAAATGTTATTACCCTGGTTAAGGTTTAAAATAGTTAACCAAGGGGTTAATACAAATGAAAAGTTTTAAAATTATATTTTAAACTATGTAAATTTTAATTTAAAATTATATTAATTCAATATAATCCTTATATTCCAATAAATATAATTTTTTAATTTTTTGACATGATTTAGACTGAAATTATATTATAATATTTCATGAATCTCCAAAAGTTCCCCTCCCCTCACTTAAAAAATGAAACCCATTTCTTCTCTTATTTACAACAATTTTATCCACTTATCTTGAACAAAACCAGACCAATTATCTTTTAAAAGACACTATATATGATTTATAGGTTCTTTTATTCACAAAATACAATTCCAAGGCACCATAACCTGGGATCTAATGGAAGTCTATCAAAGAAGAGATAATCGTCTTTATCAGCTCTTTCGAAATTCATTATTATTCTACTTCATATAAATTTGTTGTAACCATACTAAAATAATAAGATTAGTATCATAAATATATTGAGGTATTTATAAGATTTTGGGACAACCACTTTCATCACTTTTTCATCCTATATAAGGATAATACATCGCTCATGCATATGGATGATATACCATTTCCACATAGTGGCGAAATTATTTTTTCTTCAATATTTTACATGGATGAAAATAAATTTAGAAATAATAAATATATATAATCTTTATGAAATTATTATTTAATTATAATATTGTACCAACCTTTTTATATTCCCATTTATTGGAAAACGATAACGTTGCTGGTGTATACGTGTGGAATTCCAGCTATACAAAGTGATGTGATTCATTTTTCATTTATACATTACATGGATGGTAATAAGGATGGATTTAATGAATATATATGTTATATATGATATATCAATGATCCATAAAATTTAATAATTATCTTATTCTCTTTATTTCTATCAGTTTAAAATTGAAAACAATATTCTTGCGTAAGTATGACCTACCTTCTTTATGAATGATGTGATTCATTTTTTCATCTCTACCTTTTATAATTGAATCCAAATATGTATATATATAATAAATATATATGAAATTTTTTATAATTATTATAATTATATAGATTATGTAATTATGGTAAAATAATAAGGACTAAGTCTTCTAAACAAAAACATTAAAGAAAAATGAAATTTTTGTCACCGGGAAACAATGATTTTAATAAAGAATTATTAATAAATGAGTATTGGAATGCTATAATGGGGTAATATAGGATATTATAGGTTTTTATATGGTTTATTTATATAATAATAATAATAATAAATTTATTTTACAGATGTTTAAAATAACTTATGAGTAAATTCTAACTTTAGGTTTGTGATTTGCATTCAATCGCATTGTTTACTAGGACTGTTCATGATTAAGTTTCAGATAATGAAATTTTAGGATATATCACTCAAGAATTTCATAATTGTTTTTATAATATAGTTATTTCTTGAGATTAATTTTTTTCCTAATTTTTTTCTCTTTATTTATTGAAGAGATGAAAATAATATTTTTAAAGAAGGTCAACTTTTGTTTCTTTATTTAGTAGAAAATACTTTTTATTCGATATCTATGTTTTCTAAAAGAACATTCAAGAATTTTTTCAATATTATCCTATTATTTTTAAATTATGTTTACCCATGATTTATTTGTAAAAAAAAATTATAAATGTAATCATATTATAAAATTTTAAATTATTTTCTTCCGAATTTTTACAAAAAATGTGAATGTAATATTTTTCTAAATGATCAAGTAATGGAACAAATTTCACACAATCATGCCTACTGAATGTTTTGATGATACCTTTAAATTTTTCCTAGATCATTTGCAAAGAAAAAAATTTCTTTCATTTTTGAGAAATTTTTAGATATTAATAATTTACATCAAATTGAAGGTGGTATTTTTCATCAAGAAATGTTGTAGTGATCTTTTAAATGTATTTTCAGTAATGAAATAACCAATTGATGTTAATATGTATATAATAAAATTATTCCATTATTATTATTTCTCTATATTTTCTATGATGATAATGTGTTTATCTTCTATTTTCTTGATTCGATGCAAATAAGTTTTTATTTTTAATTCATTTTGAGATTAAATTGTATTGATCATTCCAAATATTAGGAATTAATTGAATGTGAATGTGATGGGTGTGGCATTATTATAGATTCCCTCAATGCATCAATAGGTATCATAAGACAAAATAGTATGAATTCCATATTAGTCGAGTATTTTTTTTACACTTAACCATTTATTAAAAATTATATACTGGTTGAGAGTAAATGATTATAAAATTCATTATATATAAGTTGAGAGGACTTTATCAAGAAATTTCATAGTTATGAATTTTTTTAAGAATTTAGTTTCTAATATCGACGTGTTTTATATGCTCAAATTATCCATGGATGCTTATTAAAAAATTTAATTATTAAATGACATGTGTTTTAATTATCCACCCTGCCATGTTGATTATCCCTTATTAACTCATGGTAAGTTCTATTTTATGTATCCATTACTAGGAATATGAGTTTACCCTTTATTTATTTTCCTTTACATATGATTTGAATAAGGATATTATGAATGATATTATGGAAATAAATTTTTTTCAAATTCCACGTTTTTATATTTCCAATGTAATATAAGAATCATTTTTGTATCTAGTTTTACAGTACTTCTAGACTGATTGATCATGCATGGTGATATTCTTTGTATATTATACCAATGTAATAATGTAAACATATAATCTTGGTTACAAGATTCAGGGTTTCAATACCTGGTATCTGTGGAAAGATTTGTGGGAAACTTGGGAATCATATTTTAAATGCATATAGGTAATATGAGAAATATAATAATTCCTTACAGTAATTTAGAACTTTTACCATTATATGAAATTTATTTTATACCCAATATTCATTATGATTATGAGATAAATCTGTGAGTGCAATTTTTTAGTGATGTCATTTAATAGAATAAAGAAGATCAAAACCTGTAAACAACTTTGGGATTTTCCTACTAGGAAATACAATACAACTAGTGTTGTAACTTACCAAATCATTAAAATATTAAGGTATATAACTAAGGTTATAAATTATAACCCTTCCCATATAGAAGATCCTATAGTTACCTAACATGATTAACCTATTCTGGATCACTTCTTGTGATATGAGACTTCATATTTTAATAGAAATACTAATAAATTGGTAGTTGGATGAAAGATTATGTCCCTTGAAAATATATTAAAATTTTGGGTGGTAATGAAGGTAAAATGGTTATTCTCGATGTTTGTTGTTTGAAAGAAGATTCTAATAAAAAGAGGTCATTGATACAAAACACTAAATAAGTTGAAAAAATATAAAAAATTTAACGGAAAACATTTAATGTGATATTATTTAATAAATAAATCAACTGATAACATTGTGAAGAAATAGGGATGAATTAATTACATTAAATAATATAGAAGAATATGGTGTGATGGAGTATGAGGATAAAATTACAAGATTATCAAATATTTATATAGATTCAATACATAATCTATAAATTAATATTGGTCATTTTTTAATGGTCTTAAATTGACTCTCCCAAGGGAATTGGTTTCTCAATAATTTTATTCATATAATAAAATATGTTCATGTTCTATCAGGATAGATATGGAATTTTATAGAAAATAAATTTTTAAGGTATGACATGAAAAAAAATTTAACTGAGAGCCAAAAAAATAAATGTGTCAAATAAAATGAATGAGAAGGCGAGATTTATTAAAAGTTATAATTGTTAAATGAAAAACCCAGGAACTTAATGGGAACTTGAGTTACTTTTAACCGTGGATAAATGGGTCGTAAGGATATAAAATTAATGTTGATGAATAATTCCAATTTTATCTAGTGCTTCAACAACAAATAGATGGGGTATTATTTAAACCAACTTTTCAAGTGTTAAGGGAACATATGATAAAAGAATCTAACGGAGGAAATCCATGTCTATGCAAATAATGCCACTAAAGTGGGAGCCTCTAATGATGTGGTGAAAGGTACACTTACAATTCACTATGAAAGTGATAATAATTTTTTAGATTTAGGTTATAAACAATATTTAATATCTGAGGAATTTTCTAAGCATATCACATCACCACATCAACAATTATATGTTTAGATTTCAGTGATAAGTACAAAAGTTAAAAATACCTCACCTAATGTGTATAGATCCTCATTGATAGAAGTTCGTGGGAATGTGATTCCAATAAATCTTGTTATTCTTCAAAATGTTGAATATTATGTTATTTTTTTTCTGTGGATTGAATCTCTCTATATAAATACCATATCAATTTTCATATGAGGTAAGTTACATATGATATTCCAAATTGATCTATGATTATATATCTACTTAAGTATGAACTTGGCCACCTAGTGGAAATAATTTATAAAACATGGGTTTTACTATATTTTAAAGAAGGATATTTATCACATATAGTTGGTGAGAAACTCAAAATATTGGATATGCCTATTTTATGGGAGTCTATCGATGTATTTCTACAAGAGTTTCTTCGTATTCCCCAGAATCCTGAAGATGATATTTCAATAGAACTCTCAAATAGTTCTCTTCTAATTTCAAAAAACTCAATATAGAATGTCTCCGATTGAGTTAAAATAATTGAAGAAGAAACTCTAAAATAATATAGATATGAGATTAATTTATATTAGTGATTCACCATCGGTTTCAAATGTTATTTTTGTTAATAAGAAGTATGGTTCAATGGATATTTAAATTTATTATCAATAACATCACTATATCAATATCAATAAAATGTATCTTCAGACTCATATTAATGATCTTTTTGATCAATTTCAAGGAGAGAAACTTTATTACAAGATTAATATTAAATCTGTATATAATTGTGAAAGGGTCAATATGGAGGATATAACCAAGACATTCTTCAACATGACGTATTCTAATTATTAATTTATAGTAATTTAATTTAGAGATACCAATTATCATACTATCATCTAGTATTTAATGAATAGATCTCTAGATATTACCCTAATCATTTTGTGTTGTTATTTTGACATGATATAATTATATATATGAAGAAAAAAATGGGAATGAAGAACATTTTAGGATTATTTTGAGAACCTAGAGGAAGTATAAAATATATTTTAAATCAATCATGTGTGAATTTTGAATGTAAAAAGTGTTGTTTTTGGGATATATAATTTCATGTGAGGTTATATATGTGGATCCTTCAAAGATATAAGTTATTGAAAAACTCCACAGACCAAACATGATAAACTAGATCAATAGTTTTCTTTAGTTGTATGGATACTAGTGAGGTATTATAATAGATTTCCTATTACTATCTAGTCCACTCACCATGTTGACTCTGGAGGGGAAGTTATTGTAGAAAAATGAATGTGATAATAATTTCAAATAACTGAATAGTTTTTTTCCAAGTTCACCTATTCTTAAAATACCTTGTAGTAGAGAAGGGTTTGTTTTATATAGTGATAAATAAAAGAATCTAGTAGTATTAATACTCATATATAATGATATGGAGAGAGATTTTGATTCATACTAATTGAAAATTCTTGATAAAAATTACTCCACTCATGATTTGGATTTGGTAGTGGTAAATATTTAATTAATGATATTAAGGATTTATCTATATGGGTAAAGGTGTGATATATATACTGAAAATAAAATATTTAAGTACACAAAAATAGTTTAATGTGTTCCATAGAATATGGTTTGTTTTGATCAAAGATTATGACATCTCAATACATTACCACCCTAGGAAGCTGAACAAGGTGGATAATCATTTGAGTTGGAAAGACAATGCTCATTTTTACATGATGATTATTGAAAGATATATAATATTTATACATTTGGAGATGTTAGATCTTGAAATCATGAAGAAAGAGAATGATCGTATCTTTATCATGTGAATGGTCATCCCTCCATCCATGAGAGTATTAATAATGCAGAAAAAGAAGATGTCTAATTATAGAAAAAGTTGAGGAATATTTATGAGTTCAACCTTGACCATGATAAAATGTTAAGGTTTTGGATCCATTTATTTTTTCTATCAATATCATAATTGAATAAAGAGCTATTTGATAAATCCCATAGTTCATCTTTATCTATTCATCATGGATGTTCAAGGATGCATAGAGATACAAAAGATTATTTAAGGTTGGATACCATGGAAATGGATATGAAAAAGAATGTATCCTATTTCATGGTGTGTCAGAAAGTTAAGGCTACGATACAGAAGTATATGGAGACATTAAACCCATTAACCATACCATAATAAGAATGTGCAACCATTAAAATATATTTCATCATCAGACTGCCCAATATATCTAATGTCCATAATTTTATATGGTTTACAGTCGATCACCTTATGAAATTAGTGATTATTTTGATATTAGAGAAAATTTTACTCTTGATTGACTTAATATTTTATTCATTAATGTGATTATTAAATTTCATTGAGTGTCTCTCTCATTAATATATAATCTGGATTCGAGTTTTTCCTCAATTTTTTGGAGAAGTTTTCAGCAGGATCTGGATAAAAAATTTCATTTCAATGATTATTATCATCCTTAAATAGATGGTAAGCCTAAAAATAATTTTAAAAATATTTAATACATTTTTATATCATGATTTATGGATTCCAAATTTGGTTTGGATCATCACCTCCCACTGTTATAATTTTCACACAACAACATCTTTCACTAGTGAATTCAAATGGACCCCTATGAAGCTCACTATAGAAGGATGTGTAGAAATCCAATATACCGGGAATTATTTGGAAGAAAAATATATTAATATATATTCTTGATGAGGAAATGGAAGAGATGTTTATATCCATTCAAAAAGACATAAAGGTAGATTATATTTGATAAAAAAGTTATACCGACAAAAATTAGTGAGAACTGGAGTTCAATGTAGGTGACAAGGCACTCCTTTGAATATATCCTTAGAATAAGGTTATAATATTTAGACTGTAGGAAAACCAAAGACTTAGATAAATTAGTCCCTTTGAAATTCATGACCATATTGGTATAGTTTCATATTGTTAGGTGCTTTCATTGAATCTATATCAATTTCATGATGTCACTTAGGTATCTCTCTTGTAGAACTACATAACTGAAACTTTAAATATATTAAACAAAACATTTATACCAATTGATAAATATTTATCTTATGTAGAACATTGGGTATAGATTTTATACCATAGTGGGAAATTTCTTTGAAACAAGGCCACTCACCTCATTAAAGATTGGTGGATAAATCATAAAATTGAGGAAGCTATATGGGAACCTAATGATGTTATGAGGAAAATTTATACTTAGTAATTTGAATCTATTTGGTGGAATTTCAAGGGATAAATTATTATAAGGGGAAAATTTTCATAACCAAGTATTTCATGATATATATATCTTTAATATGTTTTTGGATATCATTATTTACATGCAACATTGAGTTTAAAAATGAAAAAATACAATTGAAATATCATCATATAATAGTTATCTCCTAGAAATTAGATTATAACATATGAATATAATTAAACACATTCTAAATAATATTTATAATTCTTTTATTTAATTTTAAGGTATTTACTAATTCTTTGGAAATAAGTAGTCAATTTTCGGAAAAGCTATGTTATGCTATAATAATATGATTTATTCATAAGAATTTTTTGAATATTTGTTGTGTAAATTATAATTTAATTATAAAATTTTTATTAATTGAATTTTATAAAAATCATATAATTTTCTAAATCAAAAAATCAAGATTAATTTAGGGTGAATTTTTACAATATTTCTGAAATGATTTATTTTTCATTGAGTAGTAGAAAACTCAATTTTTTGAAACACTATAATTAATTATTATTAAATAAATTAATGGAATTTTACTATTATATTTTTAATCAGATCTTAAATTTACATATGATACATTTTATTTGTAATTTTATTATTTATTATATTTTAATCTGTATGATCTGTGATTTTGATATAAGGTTATTTTTATACTTAACAACCCATTTTTATAAAATTATTTTCCATTCATTTTATGAATTAATATTAAATTAAAATACATATTGTTATTCAATCATTAAAAAATGGTTATAATATTTGGAATTGGTAGGAAAAAAATTAGTACATAGGTTTATTTTTTTCATTATAAATAGTAGTTATGGTTAACATTTCTGACCCTAGTAAAGGTAAAATTTGTAAAATAGGCTTAAAACCATCTGATAAAGCCTCAAAATCAACCTAAAACATGTATTTATTTAATTATATTGAATTAATTCGACCCAAACCGTCCCAAAATCTAATATATGACATTTTTGTTCTATTTGACCTTCAAAATGACATTAATATTTTTTAATTAAATTAAATTCCAAAATTTCACTCTTTTTCTTCCAATTTCCTTTACATGCTAACATAGGGATATAAATATGTTAGGAATTAATATTAATGTTTATTTTTAACATATTTAATTTATTTTATAATAGTGATTTATTTTTAGTTACTATTAATGGCATAATTACCTTAATTTATTATGCGATGAAAACACAATATTTGTTCATGTAATAGAAAAATAAAATAAATAATTTTAAAAATATTAAAAGTAATAAAATTTGGATAAATTGTTATATTCCATGAACATTATAGATGAATATTATATATTAGTTATTTTTAAAGGAATATATTTTAATTCCATCAATATATTTCATACTATAAAGTTAAATTAATCGAATAGTTTTAGAAATGATAAAAATGATATTTTATGAAAAAGAATAAATTACTAAATTTCTAAAAAATAAAAACATATGAATTAAGGAACTGAGTAAAATATATTTTCTAAAATATAATACCTATTCCATTTATAATCCAATACTAACCTTATAAGTATAATTATCACTCTTTAATATTTAAAAAGTCATTACCATAGTAAAGGTTAAAATTGGTTTACCAAGGGGTTAATCCAAATTATAAGGATAAATATGATCTAAAAACCTATAAAAATTTATAATTTTTATTATATTAAGATAATTTAGTCCTTATATATGAATAAATATCACTATGTAATTATTTTATAAGAGTTACGTACATATTATATTACAATATTTCATAAATTTCTAAAAGTGCCCCTCCTCTCACATATAAAAGGAAACTACCTCCATATCTTATTTCCATTACATTGAAAAAAATAGATTGAAAAAAACATAAACAATTACCATATAAACTTCTTTTTCAATGAATTATAGGTTCTTATATTCTTAATGGACAATTATAATTGGCCTTAAAAAGGGATGTAAAGGAAGTATACCAATGAAGCGGTAATCAACTTTACTGACTATTTCTAATGTTCTTCTTCTTCTACATCCTAAAAATCTATTTTACACATAATAAAATAATAAATAAAATATACTAAATATAAATATATGTTTGTGTTATTATTTAACCAATATTTTACATATCTTTTTCAACCTACTAAAAGAAAAACACATCACTCGCTCGGACTTACTACTTACCATCTTCATAAAGGGGTGATATTGATTTTTTATCACCATTTTACTCAAATGGTTATAAAGATATAAATAAATAATATAAATGATATTAATGAAATAATAATAATTATTTAATTATAATATCTTAGCTACCTTCATACATTACCATCTATTGGAAAAAGTTAGCATCACTCATGCATATGTGTGGGCTATCACCTCTACGAAGTAATGTGATTCAATTTTTGTTTCTAAATTACATAGATTGTAATAATAATGAATTTAATGATTATATAAGATATATATATATATATGATATATCAATTATTCTTTCAAATTTAATTATTATTTACCATTATTTTGTTTAATGTACTGAAAAGAAAAAATAAAGTTCAAGTGTGTGTGTACCATACCATCACCATGAACAACAAAATTATTGTTTTCTATATTTACCTTTTATTGATGAATATAAATATATATAATGAATATTTATGATATTAATATCATAAATAAAATTATTAATGTTTTAACCATGATCAATGTACAAGGATCAAAACATCCAAACTAAAACTCTAATGAAAAATGAAACAATTTTCAACTAGAAATGACGAATTTAATTAACAATAATTAATAAATAGTTATTGTAATTTTATGAATGGATCATATATGGTATTATAATAATGTATATAGTTTATTATATAATTATAATAAAAAAAAATATAAAATAGAAGGACAAAATCACTTACAAGGCTTTCCAGAATTGAGGTAAGGGATTTTTTTTACAAATCCCATTTTTATGGTATTATTAATGATCATCTTTCTCATGATTAAATTTTATGATAGATCGATCAAAAAAATCATGAATTTTCTAATACATAGGTTATTATTATAGAATAAATTTTTTTGTTTTATTTTCCTCTCTTTATGTACTTAAGAGGCTGAAAGAATATTTTCAATGGAAACATACTTTATTTCTATCTTTAGTCTAAAAAACTTTTGTTCCATATAAAAGTATTCTAAAGATGTTTTAAGAAATTTTTTATATTATCCAATGATAATTTAATATTATTTATGACCATAATTAATTTTTTTAA
Organism: Viscum album; assembly: GCA_963277665.1. Taxonomy (NCBI): domain Eukaryota; kingdom Viridiplantae; phylum Streptophyta; class Magnoliopsida; order Santalales; family Viscaceae; genus Viscum; species Viscum album. The sequence goes on along the minus strand of OY728145.1, from coordinate 877,720,548 downwards.
TTTTTTTTAAAATAAATCTTATTGTCATGTTAGAAATGATGTACTTATCACTTTTTAACAAAAATGATAAAGGAATATTTATTTTAGCATACATGCATTGATAAAAATTTCATATTTTTCTGACTAGTCAATGTTTTTAAATTTCTTTTATATTTTTACAAGTCCAATTTGAAATAAAATTTATTCGATGATATTTTATTATTTTAGATTTTCATAATTGATTTCAAAGTAAAATGGGTGTTTTCCTCAATAAATACTCCAATGTTCTTTTAAATGTATTTTCAACTATGAAAACATCCACTGATGTTACATTAGATATGACCCATTGATACCATATTTATTCAATTTTTTATATTCTATGATGACAAATTTTTGATATTCTATATCACTAATTCAATACAAATAATTGTAGACTTATAAGTCATTTATAGAATGAATTGAATAGATCATGAAATACATGAGGAATGAATAGGAAATGAAAGTTATGGGTGGGTCTTGGTAATATTTTTAGCTCAATGAATTGATAGGTATCCGAAGACAAAACACCATGCGTTCCATATTATATGGGTATTTGGTTTAAACTTACCCATTCATTAAGAACATTTAATTGTTTGAGAGAACATGACAGTAAGATTAATGATATCATGGTTCAGAGTACATGATCATGAATGTCTTGAATTATACATTTAATTTTTTAAGAATTTAGTTTAAAAAATGAATTTTTTCTATGTTGATATTACCCATGGATTCTCATAAAACTCAAGTGTTTATTGAATGAAATGTGTTTTAATTATCCACAATGGCATGTTTATTATTCCTTATTTATGTAGGATAAATTCCATACCCTTTATATCCATTCCATCCCCCATTATTAGAATAAGGATATTATGAAAGAATCAAGGATACAATAATATTTCCAATGAAACTGTTTTATATTTCCACAAAATATAGAAATAATGTATGTATTCATTTTCTATAACTAAAAGACTGATAGATCATGTGGGATGAGATTCCTTATATTTTATAACAATGAAATAAATTAAACACTAGATCTAGATTATTAAATATGTGGTTTCTATACATTCTATACTGATCAAGGACAATCAGAAGGTTCAAGATATTATAAATATTTATATCAATGATATTGTGATAAATAATTGAAATCTCAAATATCAATATGTAATATTATGATATGAAATTCACATTGTGATTTTTTTGAAATTTTCAAAAGGGCATGGGTACTAAATTGATTTTAGGAATAAAATATCATCAAAAAATTGATGGCCAGTCTAAGTATACCGTTTAGGTTCTCAAGTAAATTATCTATGTGTGTGTTCCAAATTTTTTGGGTTCTTAGGATGATCTTATTGAATGAGTAAATTTTATTTACTATAATAGATACTAATCATATTTTGAAATGGAATTGTTAAATTAATTTTTATAGCAGTCTATGTTTGTGGCCATTGTGTTGGAATAAATCTAACAGGACATATTTCATTAGACTATGTTTAGTGCAAGAGACATTGGTTCACATGAATAATTTTGGGAATAGTTTGACCTCATATTAAATTAAGTATAAGTAATATGATAATCATATGAATTTTCCACATGAGTATGATGTTTGGGATCATTTCATTTGAGAGAACTAGGTTTTTACTATAATAGACTTTGGAATATTCTTGATGTTATTCCAGAGCAGCGCCTTTAGCCGGCGTGTGATTCTGAGCCCCGGTGTGGGCGGAATTAAATTTTCAGTGCATTCACACTGAATATGCCAAATGAATAGAATAAATCCTAAACAGTAATTCAAATCCTAAATCTGAGAGTAAGTATGGGTCCAAAATGGGGTGTTTACCCCAGGAACAACATAAAATATGTTGTCACGGGATGTTTGGACCCCTCGCCCGTTAACAGAATGTTAAATGGATAAATAAAATAATTAATTTATTCGTTTAATGGTTAAACTCAAGTATCTCATAAAAGGTAGCTCAGATTGGAACATTGAGGGCACCGTTGATTCTGGAGCGTGCCGTTTACCCTAGGAGGAGTGTAATTTTTGCGAGCGTGAGCCTCATGTGAAAAATGACACCAGGGGAATTTTTGTAATTTAGTGGCCTCGGGGGTTAAGTTTTATATCTTTTGAATGGTGGCTCAGATAGAAATTTTGAGACCATCGTTGTGATCAAAATGTGGTGTTTACCCTAGGCACAGCCTAACATTGATCTATGTCGGGGGTTTCATACGCATATTTAATTTGGATGAGTTTTTTTTAATTAATTAAAGGTAAATTTATTTATTTTTACTTAAGTTCTTTTCCCAATCCCCTCATTTCCTCCCCCAAGCCAAACCTCATATCTTCCTCTCCCTATAACTCTTCCCACCATCCTACTCCTCTTCCTCTGATCAATATGGGTGCAGTGGTGGCAAGGCGCGGATCATGCGATGAAGCTTCGGGCTAAGCCCTGCATGTAGGTCTTTTATATTGGATTTCTTATTCCCAACTATGAATAAATTTGGTTATTGTTTTTCTTGAAATGGAAATTGTATGATAAATATTGATCTCACTTCCTCCCTTTCTTGAGTCTCGATGAACCCAAACGAACATTGTCAGTAATCGATTCAAATTTGTGTTTTCGTAGTTTTTCTTCCTCCATACTACTTGCAATCTTCATCGATTTATCTTTCGGACGATGGTGAAACAATATCCAAACCCAACAGATTATTGACATGAAAACTTCTGCCAACACATCTTGTTAATTGAATCAAGATGTAATCGAGGGTTTTTAACTACAGATCCGCACAACAGAATCACGGTGAAGGCGGTAGCGGCTTGCGGCGGCCAACCTAGGGTCGAGCGGTGGTCCGAGAGACAGTGTGCAGTGGCTCGTGGTGGCTCACAGGCTCCTAGGCGGTGGCTCTAGCAAGGTCGGTTCTGAAGCGGACCAGGGGTAGCAGGGGACCAGTGTTTGGCGACGGCTTCGGGTGAGCCCAGGCAAAGGCAGTGTGGCATCATTGAGCCTACGTGATAGGGTTTACAAGGAGGGCGTGAGCTTGGGGAGTAAGATGAGAGGATAGATGATAAAAAAACAAAAGAACATGGAAAGTGGGGAGGACTTGACCCACATGGGGAGACAAATGGATTCTCATATAATTGGAGAGATAACGTTCCACCGATAATGAAAGGAAAATTTGAAAAAAAAAATTATAAAAAATGATTTTTAATAATTATAATAATGTAATAATTATTAAAACATTTAATTGGGCATAACTTCCCCGTGCGACACCCAATTCATGTGCTGTCAGTGGAATTGTAACTCTATCATTGATATGGTGTTTTTAAGACCAATGTTGGGTACCTTTCACTAACTCATGGAGTGGGTCATTAAAACACCCTAAAAATAATAATTTTATTATTATTTTCAAACGCTGATTCGGAAGTAACTTCTACATGGAGCGTCTGATTAATGTGCCGTCTATGGTAGCGTGTCCATGACCTTGAGACGGTCATTTTGAGTCCAATAATTGATACTTAATTCAGGCTCGTGGCTCGGTTACCCGGAATTCCCAAGTATAATAATTACAATATAATAATTATTATTTGAGGGAATCTTGTATCGGACTGTACATCTGCATTCGACATCTGATTGACGCGCCTTCACAGCACCATGACCCAGAAGTTGAGCTGGACATTTCAAGACTTATTTTTTCTAGTACTTAAACCCATATCAAGGGGAGGGCCCCATGAGGGTCATTTTGGGCATTGACAGTGAATTTATAACTCTTTCATCGAGTGTCTGTTTCGAACAAGTGATTAGTCAATCTTGTGTACTTTTTCAAGAGGATCAAAATGGTGCGATCTTTTGGAAGTGCGACGGGACCGTGTTGTGTGTCCCACGTAGAACTGCTCGTGTGCGGTATGACGAAATACATCTTTTTCTCTGGATATCTGTTATGCGCAAGTAAGCAGTCAATTTGATGTGTCTTTCTGAGGAAATCGCAACTGTGGGACGCACCCGACTATTTTTGGGACGGAGGCTCGGGGCCACGGGACACCCTTCAGGCGTAAAGCGGTGTTGGAAACTTTTTTGTCAGATATCCGTTTGAGGCATGTAAATATTCGATCTCACATGTTTTTTCATGAGAATTACAATCGTACGATCTGTTTGGATGTGCGGAGACTCATTCAATATATCATTAAATGGGGAAGCATGAAAGGTGCTCTAGTGGTGCCTCTTCGTGTTGTGCGTGGAAGCGAACCCTTGTTGTGTGATCTCGTTCACTCCCGTGTGAGTGAATTTGATGCTTAAAAAGATGTGGTTGGTTGTGCTAGGGCCATGGAGGAAGCAGGTTGGTGTAATTTCGTTTTCATCCTTTTTTCGTTGACGTTGTACATCGTTTGAATGATAGCCTTTGGGCTAGAGAAGTGGTATACTATGGGAGTATGTGAGGTTTCTTGGAGGTACATGTTGTAGTACCTGAGAACGTTTGTGTGTTTGGTTTAGAGATGAGATAGAGCCACATGTCGTGTGGGCCCCTTGTGCGTGCCGTGTTCTGCTTTTCAAACCATTGATCTCTCGCGACGTAGAGGGTCCCTCTGTTTACGACGGTTTAGACCAGCAAGGTTGAGTGGTTTCCCCTGGTTTTTCTCATTGACTTCTTCGGGTTTACCATCCAGCGAGGCTGGGCAGTGGGTTGCTCATCGACTTCTCTGTGTTTACCCTCCAGCGAGGCTGGGAAGTGGGTTGCTCAGGGACTTCTTCGGGTTTACCCTCCAACGAGGCTGGGAAGTGGGTTCCTCATTGACTTCTCTGGGTTTACCCTCCAGCGATGCTGGGCAGGGGATTGCTCATCACGTTCTTTGGGTTTACCCTCCAGCAAGGCTGGGCAGTGGGTAGCTCATCGAATTCTTCAGGTTTACCCTCTAGTGAGGTTGGGCAGTGGGTTTCTCATCAAATTCTTCAGGTTTACCCTCCACCAAGGCAAGGAAGTGGGTTTCTCATCGAATTCTTCAGGTTTACCCTCCAGCGAGGCTGGGTAGTGGGTTGCTGATCGACTTCTTCGGGTTTACCCTCCAGCGAGGCAGGGTACTGGGTTACTCATTGACTTCCTAGTGTTTACCCTCCAGCAATCCCTGAGCAGTTGGTAACCCGACGACCTCTTAGGGTTTACCCTCCAGCAGAGACTGGGTAGTGGGTTTCCAGATGACCTCTTAGGGTTTACCCTCCAGCAGAGACTGGGATGTTGGTTACCCGAGGACCTTTTAGGGTTTACCCTCCAGCGGGGCTGGGTAGTGGGTTACCCGATGACTTCTTTTAGACTCAGTCCATTCTACTAGGCTGGTCTGTGGCTTTTCTCTGTGACTACTGGAGCGGGACCCTTGGTTGTACGGGTTAGTGTTGTGACAACTTCGACTTTGAGAAGACCTATCGACTTTGTGAGAGAGATGATGTGTGGTTTGACCTTTCTATATAAATGTCAAGTATGAGGGGCACTTTCCCCACCAAGATGCGTCCTTGTGAAGTGACCTAAAACTGTGCGGGCGAGTCTGTGCCGCCCAAAGAAGATAGTGTCAAGGTGCGGTTATTTGATCCCATTGACTTGCAGTTTGAGGCAGACATGAGGGATACTGGACATCGATGGTGTTTACTTCTGAAACTGTTGGCTACTCACTTTCTTGGGCTGAGCTATGGGATGGAGATCCCCTTGCGATCATGTTCGGGTTTCTTGTTTGAGCATATGAATATTTATATACCTTGTTCCAGTACCCACTTCTTGGGTTTTACTTACTCTCCTTCTATGAGAGATGAAGACGCGTGGGGTATGCCACATGTTTTCCATGTCTAGCTTATCATGGTTAGACGAGTCTACTAACTTTCTATAGGTAGAGAAGAGTCGACGAGAAGTTCATCTTCTCGCCGTTTCTATCTCCTTGTCTTTAGACGATTCTGCTTCCTTCCACTTATTGGGTTGTGTTGTACTATTAACTGCACTCGACTGTAATCCTTTACTTTTCCCTGTTTTATATACTGCTCACCTCTTCAGTACCTTCTTTGTTGCTTCCTCAAGCCTTTGAGGCATCTTACTGACTATTTTTATAATCACACCTACATGGGACTTGCCCACACTTGGTGTTCCCTTGAAGACAACAGATAGGTTGGTCATGACTTCAGCAAAGCTTAGGAGTTCGGGAGCTTGGACCACGTGTGATGGTCATAGTCGGGATCTAGGTGTGGGACTCTCCCAGCAGTTTACTATTGTTTAACTTTTGCTGGGTTGTGGCACTTTTTTGGTTGGGCCCGTGTTTTTCCCTTTTCTTTTCAGTTTACCTTCTCCACTTACCTTGTACTATTTATAGGTCGATTCACTTTGTGGTTTATTTATGGCAGTTGTTACTTTACTTTTACATCAACTTTCCACTTATGCATTGAGTGGGATGCGTGTGTGTGTGTGTACATGTATTCATAAAAAGGCCTCCCTGAGTTTTTTAGCCTTCGGCGCTTGTTTCCAACACCTGACCTATGAAGACAGGCTTGGGGTAGTTCCGGAATGATCCCGGGTAGGGTCCGATCGTAAAAAAGTGGTATCAGATGTGGTTCATTCCTTTCGACGTTGTTCGGATGTCCCTAAAAAGGAATTGGTTGGGATCTAGGGCAACAGTGTCAACGTGTCTCGAGAGCGGCTCTTAGCCCAGGGAGTCCAGTGATGGTGCAGCGGTCGACGTATCCATTCACCAGGACCCTGATAACCCGCTTGTTGACTTGACATGCTGAAACAATCGTTATAGGGAAATTGGTTTGTGAATCACATAGGATCGAGTCCTTGACTGTCCTTCTTGATTTATCTCCCTATTATCATGTCTGTTACATATATATATATACTCATCTGATCGCGACACTCCTTGATAACATTCAGGATGTATCCGTGAAGACAACCATCCAGGATACTATCTCTGGTTCGTGATGATGACTTTTTGAGCTATGAGGCCTCATTACATAACCCATCATTAGAGTCCCTTTCTCAGGATGGTCTGGTAGAAGCACCCCCACCTGGTGAGCAGTAGACATCTCCAGTAGAGCTGATAGAGCTTGAGCGCGGGTTGAGCGAGCTCCGTGAGTTCCAGCGACAGAGACAACTGAGGTTCAGTGGTGAGCCAAACCCTCAGGCAGCAGAGGTTTGGCTCAAGACAATGGTTTGTCTCTTCAGGCTTGCGCAGACACTGGAAGATCAGAGGGTGGATTTGGCAGCTAGCCTTTTCCACAGTGCAGTTGGGCATTAGTGGAGTCTGGTGACTAGTTACTCGATGAGTCATCACTTTCGTGAGATGACTTTTAGCTTCTGTTTCATGAGGAGTTTCACCTATCCTACTTACACTCCATTTGGATCCAGGAGATCCTACAGTTTTAGAAGGGAGGGATGACAGTGATTGAGTATGCGACTAGTTTCACAGACCATGCACGTTTTTACCTGGACTTGGTCCATGACAGAAACATCTGAGCTCAGAAGTTAAAGCAGGGTCTCCACAGAGATATTCGACCTATCATAGTACCCTTGGGGATTCCCACTTATGTCAAGGTTCTAGAGAAGGCATTGGTGACAGTTTGTTTCCTTCCACGCTCTAAAGTTGGTGGTGGTAGCAGGCACGATGGAGCCAAGACATCTTCCGCAGCTGGTGGGCGTCGGCAGATAGAACCTCGATGCAGGTGGATTTCCGATAACCTGACTTAGGGGCATGTTCGTACAACACAGGGGTGCCGGAGGGCACCAGGGCAACCCAGAGAGCGCCAGTGCTATTCTTGTGATGGGCACTTGGCATGGTGTTATCCGACCAGGCCTGCTGAGAATATCAGGCAGCCAGCGCGTGCACCACCACGACATAGGCAACGTCGTGATCAGAGTGGTACCTAGAGAGGTGGTTCTAGCAGAGGAGTGGGAGAAAATGGAAGCAAGGGATGACATTATGAGGTCTTCCCATTACCACTAGTCGGTCCACGTCAGGCTTCGGGAGCTGATAGTTAGGACCGCAGACAACCACGAGCTTTGGATGTCTACGATCTAGCAGATCATGAGGTGATAAGAGGTACGCTCTACAGTTCTTCTACTTTTTTCACTAGAACTATTAGACTCTGTATGTGAGATGCTTTCCTCCCTACTATTTGTTTCAGGTGTTACTAGTGTGATGCAGGGTTTCAGGTGTAACCCTATATTGGTAGATTAAGAGGCATATAACCTTTTCCATTAATCGATGGTGTTTGATCCATCGCTTTCCGAGCGTGTAAGAGAGTCTTGGTCATGGGACATTGATTGTGAAATCATGTGTGACTAGATATCCTTGGGTGTTTCATCATATGGATATTCTGAAGGAGAGAATCACCAGGATTTTTCCCAGGTCCAAACGGTGATTCCAGTCACGACATGTGACGTAGGGGATCAACCGGGGAGGTGAGATACCTTTGAGGGCCTTCGGGCCGTTTGAGACCGTGCGAAGGGATAGCAAGGTTACCTACCACCTTGAACTAACCCCAATGTCTGGAGTGGGTGCACGATGTCTCCCACACGACTCACCTGAGAATAAGTGTGCATGAACCTTTGCACGTCATCGTGAGGGATGACACCACAAAAACGGACCAAATCCTTTGGTCTAGGCGTGGTGACGCAAAATTGTGCAAGAGTTCTTCTGGGTATGGGAGAACCAGGTGTGAGATTAGTACCCTGAGTTCCTTCCCTAGTTTTTATTTTTGGGGATGAAAATATTGAAAGAGGGAATGATTTGATAAAAATGTTTTAGCTATAAAAGACTTTGGAATATTCTAGATGTTTTTCCTGAGCAGCACCTTCAGACGACATGCGATTCCAAGCCCTGGTGTGGTCGGAATAAATTTTCAGTGTGTTCACACTAGGAACACCAAATAAATGGAATAAATCCTAAATGGAAATTAAAATCCTAAATCTGAGAGTATGGATGGGTTCAAAATGTTCTGTTTACCCCAGGAACGACATAGAATATGTCGTCACAGGCATTTGGACCCCTCGCCCATTAACGAAACATTAAACAGATAAATAAAATAATTAATTTTTCATTTAATGGTTAAACTCAAGTATCTCCTAAATGGTATCTCAGATTGGAAAACTGAGGGCACTGTTGAGTCTATAGCTTGCCTTTTACCCTAGGAGGAATTTAATTTTCACGAGCACGTGCCTCCTGTGAAAAATGACACCAGGGGCGTTTTCGTAATTTAGTGGTCTCGGGTGTTATGTTTTATATCTTTTGAATGTAGGCTCAGATTGAAATTCTGAGACCCCCGTTGTGATCTAGATGTGGTGTTTACCATAGGCACAGCCAAACTTTGATCTGTGTCGGGGGTTTCAGATGCATATTTAAATTGGATAAGTTTTTTAAGTAATTAATCGTAAATTTATTTATTTTTACTTAAGTCCTTCTCCCCCTCCACTCATTTCCTCCCCCCTGTCCAAACCTCCTCTCTTCCTCTCCCTATAAATCCTCCCACCATCCTTCTCCTCTTCCTCTGATCAAGATAGGAGCGGCGGTGGCACGACCCGGATCGTGCAGTGAAGCTTCGGGCTACGCCCTACATGTAGGTATTTCATTTGTAGATTTATTATTCCCTACTATGAATAAATTTGGTTATTGTTTATCTTGAAATGGAAATTGTAAGATAAATATTTAACTCACTTCCTCCCTTTCTTGAGTCTCGATGAACTCAAAAGAACATGGTCAACAATAAATTCAAATTTGTGTTTTTGTACATTTTCTTCCTCCATACTACTTGCAATCGTCATCGATTTATCTTTCGGATGATGGTGCAACAATATCCAAACCCAACACATTGTTGACAAGAAACTTTCTGCCAACACATCTTGGTAATTGAATCAAGATGAAATTGAGGGTTTTTAACTATAGATCCGAACAACAGAATCACGGTGAAGGCGGTAGCGGCACGTGGAGGCCTACCTAGGGTCGAGCGGTGGTATGAGCGATGGTGTATGGCGGCTCGTGGCGGCTCACAGGATCCTAGGAGGTGGATCAGGCAAGTCCAGTTATGCAACTGACCAGGGGAAGCAGCGGACCGGTGTGTGGAGGCGGCTCCGAGTGAGCCACGATGAAGGCAGTGCGACGTCGTTGAGCCTGCGTGATAGGGTTTAGAGGGAGGTCTTGAGCTTGGGGAGGAAGATGATAGGATAGAAAAAAAAACAAAATGACTTGGAAAGTGGGGAGGACTTGACCTGCATGGGAAGACAAGTGAATTCTCCTCTAATTGGAGAGATAAAGTTCCACGGATAATGAAAGAATTTTTTTGAAAAACAAATAAATTATAAAAAAAATAATTTTTTTAATTATTATAATAATTTTATGATTATTAAAACATTTAATTGGGCGTAATTTCCCCGTGCGGTGCCCAATTCATGTGCTATCAGCGGTAGTGTAACTATATATTTGATACAGTGTTTTTAAGACCATTTTTGGGTACCTTTAACTGACTTTTGGAGTGGGTCATTAAAACTCCCTAAAAATAATAATTTTATTATTATTTTCAAATGCTGATTTGGAAGTAACTTCCACATGGAGTATCTTATTAATGTGCCATCTCTATCAGCATGTCCCTAAACTTGAGACGGTCATTTCGAGTCCAATTTTAGATACTTAATTCGGGCTCGTGGCTCGGTTACCTGGAAAACCCAAGTATAATAATAATATTATTATTATTGTTATTTGAGGGAATGTTGTATCGAACTATACGTCTGCATTCGACATCCGATTGATGCATTGTCAGCAACATCATGACCCTGATGTTGAGGTTTACTTTTCAAGACTTGTTTTTCATGCGCTTAAACAGAGATCAAGGTGTGGGTCCCATGAGGGTCATTTTGGGCGTTGATGGTGAATTTATAACTCCTTCACCGGGTGTCCGTTTCAGACAAGTGATTATTCAATCTTCTATACATTTTCAAGAGGATCACAACCGTGCGATCTTTTGGCAGCACTTCAGGACTGTGTTGCGGGTCCCATGTAGCACCGCTCATGTGCGGTATGACGAAATGCATCTCTTTCTCTGGATATCTGTTCCGCGCAAGTAATAAGTCAATTTTAAGTGTCTTTCCGAGGAGATCGCAACAGTGTGACGTGCCAGACTGTTTTTGCGATCGAGGATCGGGGCCACGGGACGCCGTTCGGGTGTAAAGCGGTGTTGGAAACATTTACATCATATATCAATTTGAGGCATGTAAATAGTCGATCCCGCATGATTTTCACAGGGATTAAAATGGTATGATCAGTTTGGATGTGTGAAGACTCATTCGAGATCTCATTAAATGGGGAAGCATGAATGGTGCTCCGGTGGCGGCTCTTCTTACTGTTCTTAGAAGAGAAGCCTTGGCATGTGATCGCGTTCACTCCCGTGTGGGTGAAGCTGATGCTTAAAGAGATATGGTTGGCCGTTCTAGGGCCATGGAGGAAGCAAGTTGGCGTAATTACATTTTCACCCTTTTTGCGTTGACATTAGACATCGTGTGCACGATAGCCTTTGGGATAGATATGTGGTATACTCTAGGAGTATGCGAGGATTCATGGAGGTACATGTTGTAGTACTTGAGAACATTTGTGTGTTTGGTTTGGAGATGAGATAGGGCCACACATCGTGTGGTCCCCTTGTGCATGTCGTGTTCTGCATTATGTACCTTTGTTCTCTCGCGACGTAGAGGGTCCCTCTGTTTATGATGGTTTAGACCAGTAGGGTTGAGTGGTTTCTCCTAGTTTTACTCATCGACTTCTTCAGGTTTACCATCTGAAAATGCTGGGCAGTGGGTTGCTCATTGACTTTTTCGGGTTTACCCTCCAGTGAGGTTGGGGAGTGGGGCTCTCATCGACTTCATCGGGTTTACCCTCCAGTGAGGCTGGGTAGTGGGTTCCTCATCGACTTCTCTGGGTTTACCCTCCAGCGAGACTAGGCAGTGGGTTTCTCATCGACTTCTTTGGGTTTATCCTACAGCAAGGAAGGGTAGTGGGTTGTTCATTGTATTTTCCGGGTTTACCCTCCATCGAGGCTGGGCAGTGGGTTGCTCATCAACTTCTCTAGGTTTACCCTCTAGTGGGGCTGGGCAATGGTTTGCTCAACGACTTCGTCGGGTTAACCCTCCAGCGAGGCTACACAGTGGGTTGCTCATCGAATTTTCCAGGTTTACCCTCTACCGAGGATGGGTAGTGGGTTTCTCATTGACTTCCTAGGGTTTACCCTCTAGCAATGACTGGGGAGTGGGTTACCTGATGACCTCTTAGGGTTTACCCTCTAGCAGAGACTGGGCAGTGGGTGACCTGATAACCTCTTAGGGTTTACCCAACAATAGAGAATGGGCAGTGGGTTACTCGATGACCTCTTGGGGTTTTCCCTCCAGTGGGGCTGGGAAGTGGGTTACCCGACGAATTCTTTCAGACTCAGCCCTTTCTACTAGGTTGGTCTGTGGCTTTTATCTGTGACTACCGGAGTGGGACCCTTGGTTGTATGGGTCAGTGTTGTGACAACTTTGACTTTGAGAAGACCTATCAACTGTGTGAGAGTGACGAGGTGTGGTTTGACCTTTCTGAAGAACTATCAAGTACGAGGGGAACTTTATCCACCATGACGCGTCCTTGTGACATGACCTAAAACTGTGTGGGTGAGTCAGTGCTTCCCAAAGCAGATAGTGTCGAGGTGAGGTGATTTGAGCCCCTTGACATGCAGTTCGGGGAAGACATGTGGGATACTGGGCATCGATGGTGTTTACTTCTAGGACTGTTGGCTACTCACTTTCTTGGGCTGATCTACAAGATGGAGACCCACTTGCGATCTTGTTTGGGTTTCTTGTTTGAGCATATAGATATGTATATACCTAGTACCAGTACACACTTCTTGGGTTTTATTTACTCTCATTCCAGGAGAGCTGAAGACGCACGGGGTATGCCATGTGATTTCCGTGTCTAGCTTATCATGGTTGGACGACTCTACTCACCTGCTATAGGTAACGAAGACTCAACGAGAAGTTCATCTTCTCACCTTTTCTAGCCCCTTGTGTTTAGACAAATCTACTTCCTTCCTCTTGTTGGGTTGAGATGTACTCTTAAATACATACGATTGTACTCCTTTACATTTCCCTATTCGATCTACTGACCATCTCTTCAGTACCTCCTTTATTGCTCCCTCGAGCCTTCAAGGCATCCTACTGAGTATTTTTATACTCACCCTTGATTGGGCTTTTCTCGCACTTGGTGTGCCCTTGCAGACGACTGATAGGTTGGTCGTGACTTCAACAGAGCTTAGGAGTTCGTGTGGTTGGACCGAGTGCGGTGGTCATAGTCGAGATCCAGGCGTGGGACTATCCCAACTATTCATTTTTGTTTACCTGTTTCCAGGTTATGGAACTTTTCTGGTTGGGTGCATGTTTTTCCCTTTTCTTTTCAGTTTACCTTCAGCACTTACCTTTTAATATTTAGAGGTCGATGCACTTTGTGGTTTATTTATAGTAATTGGTACTTTAGTTTTCCTTTTACTCTGCACTTCATACATTAGTGGGCTACGTGTGTGTGTACATGTACTTAGGAAATGGCCTCCCTGAGTTGTTTAGCCTTCGGTGCTTGTCCCCAGCCCCTGGCCTATGGAGGCGGGCTTGGGGTGGTTGCGGCTCAAGCCCGGGTAGGTTCGGGTCGTGACATCATTCATCATGCCTCACATTGAAAATGTTGTCAATGAATTGGTAGGTATGGGTAGTTGTCTCCCTGGTATGTTTTTTAATTTGTGATATTGGAGAGATTTAAGGGGTTCCTTAAATATTAGTACAACCTCTAATATTTAAAACCATGCATTATTTTTTAATGTATCTGAGATAAGGTATTATGACCTTGACCGATATAATGTCGTAAAATGTGATGATATAGAGATGGATATAGAAACCTCTTTTTTTGTGTTACTGGTGTTAATTTTTCATCATAATGAGAGCTGACTACAGGTAAAATTCATATGGATTTTCAATTTTCTATTAAATAATGTATGAGTGAAAGAGGAGACCGTATATTGAGAATTATATATGTGGTTTCAATGTTCAGAACTTTTTATTGGTGATGTTTGATGAGGCTTCTCAAGGATGATAATCCTTATATGAAAAAATTATCATGAAATTTACTAATAAGGTAAGTCTTTAATTTAATTATAATGTTTTTAAATCCATTTTAATCATTATTTGGGTACATTTTAGGTGTTTTGGATAAAATTTGGTGAATTAAAGTAGTGATATTGGTTGAATTTTCTTGAATTTTATATTAGAGGCCATCAAGTACCCTATGGTTGTGTATTGGGTACCTAGTGTAGGAGATAGTGTTATTGTAATATTACACATGCCACATTTCGATAGGTATAGGATCACAAAGTGGAAAATGAGAAACTAGGGGGTTAGTGATGGGGGAGGGTCCCTAGTGATCTCTATCTTGGGTTTTAATATGGGTTTCTTGTTTTTAGGGCCATAGTACTTTTTCCGTACAAAAAGTTTCTTCAATATAAGAGTCTTTTTGATGATTTTGAGAAAATTATTGGTGTTCCTACTCTTTATTTTTTATCCTATGATATAAGGATTGATTTAATCTTTCTTTGAGGCTAATTGTTTAATTAAATAAAGGTGTTATATTTGTCTCAAAAATATCATTAATAATATTTCCAATTTTTTGATTTTTATATGTTTTGTTCACCACCATGACCCAAAATATTCTATTTTTCATTTTTAGGGATTTTAATGATTCTAAATATTCTTTAAATGATAAGTTTCTATATCATTTTCATATTGAATTTGAGATTTAAAAAAGGAGAAATATTTCATTATTTTTGTGCTCATATTGTTATTATATATTATTTTTTCACTTTAAAATTATTTAGTTTTTTCATGTGATTTTGTAAATATGTAAATTGATCATATTATTATAGAAATTGTTTTATAATATTTTGAAGGAATTATGGGTTCAAAAATGATGTTAAAGTGATGTAATGTTTTTTACTATGTATATGTTAATGATATAATTAGATGAATGGTTGAATGAATGGTCACATTCATAGTGTAGTCAAGGATGGTGGAAATGGGGCTAGAATTAATGTTTTAATCAGGGATTTTTAATGTTATGTGAACATCAATTATATATAAATTATTGTGAAAATGATTTAATTTTTTTATATTGTTAAGATGAGTTTAATGAATTTATGTGTGTATAGATCCAATTCTTTCTCCTAAAATGTGTACATATTCATTTGATAAGAAATTTTTATAAGGGAAATACATGTAGAGAGAACTAGGAGAGTTATAAGGAATTTATGTATTATTTGATTCTTGTTTTTGGTATCCTTATATGATGAGTGATTTCGAGATTTTATGGTTAAATACTGTATGGTGAAGTTAAAATTTGAAATATATGTATGTTGCCTAAAATATTTGAAAGAGGTATAAAATACTAAAAAAGGAATTTTTAATTTGTAAACTCCATCTGAGTTTTGTCTACTTAGTATTGAATAATGAAAAATAAATTTTTAACAATTTTATTTATTATAAAAAGTGGTTGCATTATCCTTGTGGAATAACATGTATCTAATTTGATGTTTTTCATTGGGAATTAATGTTTTCTCCGATAATTTCCATAAAAGTTTTTTTTGAGATAATTTTCTCTAAAGGTATCAACTTTTAGGAATCCCGAAGTTAGGTTGAGATATGTGATCTCGATTTGAGAGTCCTACGTTTTTTTCGGTATAGTGTTGAGACCTAGAAGTTATGTGATTCATTTTTTTTAAAATAGTAAAATATTTTTTCAATATGTTCAGAATATGGGATGATGATGATCTAATTGTTTGGATACTAGGATATAAGGGTACTGATAATGGTTGAGGCTAGTATGAGAGGTGACCCGAGCCAAATATGTATACTTATTTCTTCACATTTGATGAAAACATAATATAATACCCAATAATTGATGCCATTAAATCGTAAAGGATAAGTGTCTTTAAATACTTGGTATGTAATAAAAATATTTCATGATAGATATTCAAAATATTCTATAAATGTTTTCACTCAAGGTACCATTAAATGACATATTATACATAGAATGTTTCTTCATAACCTGGGAAGATGGAAACATAAGAAAAAGTCTTCTCATATATTTAGTAAGGGTAAATATGGTAGATATCCATTGATTATCACAAGAAATAATATCATTATCATAACGATATGGGTTAATGATAAAAACATAAAATTTTTATATATTATCAATCATAGATCTTAAATATTGATCCACAACCTAAATATTTATCATTTCAAAATATGTGAGTTATATGAGTGAGGAATCATCATTAATCAATCATGAGATATGGGAGAACATTATAAGAATAATAAAATGTCATAATATTTTTGGCACAACCATAAGAATATAATTTTTTTTCATTTGTCTAGGATCACTTCCTAAACCACAATTGTATAGTTAAAAAATCCTAATAATGGATTTGACTCACTAACCAACTTCATTTTATTCTGGGAATGGGTTCACTTACCTTCCTCTTTTTATTCTTACAATGGGTTCACTGCTAATCCTATTTAATTTTGGGAATGGGTTCAGTCCACATAATCAGTCATATTATTTAATGAGATATCAATCACTACCAATTTTTTTGAGTGTTATATAATTTCAGAACCACCCATTTTTTTAAAGGTTGGGGCCGAAGCCTCATTTATTATTAAATCAAAGAAAATACCTCTTTAACTGGGTAGAGGGAGACCCATTACATAGCCCAAAGGCCCAGTTGGAATTTAGCCCATTACATGACCCGTAGGCCCATTTGTTTGGCCTAAAGCTCATTTAGTGAATAGTACTGCTACAGTACCCGCACTGCTAGCGTACTACACAGTACCCACCGCTGCTACAGTGCTCTACCGCCGCTACAGTGACCTGCCGCCGCTACAGTGCCCACTGTTGCTACAGTCCTGCCACTGCTACAGTGCGCTACGGTACTACTACAGCAACCTGTGCCCAATGGGATTTGAACCACCCATCACAAAAAGAAAACCATAGATATGTGTGGTACAAGATCATAAAATCATTCATCTTTTAATCATTTTTAAATGGTTTGTATGAAAGAAATAGGTTTTATGAAATCATACTTATCAAATATTAATCATAATACATCTATAGAAATGAATTAAAAATAGTAATAAGATTATATCCCTAGAGAAGCATAAATCAAAGGATTTTTACATTGATGAAAACACCTTTAAATGATCAATTTAATCATTCTTTGAAAAAAATATTAAAATATACTTTTATTTGGAAAACAATATAAATAAAAATTCCCATAATAAGGAGAATAATATTTTATTTGAAAATAAACCTAGAAACATGTAATTCATTCTAAAAATAAATGAAAAATCATGATAGTGGGAAAGTCAATTCATGTCTTATATGTTAAAAGAAAACATTACTTCCACGCTTTTGTAAAAAGAAAAAAGCGATTTAAAAGAAAAATGTTAAAAATATCCATTTTTATAATTTATAAATTGATTCAGAGTTAGTGAAAATAAAAATTGTAAACCATTTAATTTTTTTATACATTTACATAAATCAATTTTAAGAACTTTGTTATGGAAGAAAATTTTCACCGACCAAAGAATAAATAAGGATTACATTTCTTTAAAACATTGTTCGAATCAAATTAAGTACCATGGAGGGGAAAATGAAATAAATACCAGAATACTGGAGAAATAATTATTGGAGAATAAAATATACAGTGTTTAATATATAATGTGTATATAATTCACCCAAATGCGATTTAAGCATAAATAATCCAAAATATAATGTGATTATAATATATAACCTTACATTGGATCCCTATTTTCTTATTAAGTTATCATAATATCCTAAATAATAAATTTATATTCATTATAAAACTATAAAATTACTATATTCAGAATTATATTATTATATATCATTACATTATAATTTCATATTATCTATTTGTTAAAAAGTCTTCATTAAAATCTACATTTGGTTGTTAGCTACACTTTTTCCCATTCATGTTTTGGTTCGGTGATTCTATTCATTGCACCTTGGTCATGGTTTTATCATCTAAAAAACCTTAATCATTTTATATGTTTCAAATTTATACATTATATAAAATTTTACAATCATTCATTAATGGTGTCATGAAAAATTATTTACAAAACTTTATGGAGATAGTAGTTTATACTTATACAAGAATAAGGCTTTTTATTTTCCAAAAAAATAATGAAAAAAGTAAATTAATAATATATCATTATGAAATAATAATAATATCATAAATATAATATAAATTCATTAAATACATCCATATGAGAAACCATTTATGATGTAAATGATAAATGAATCACATCACTTCATAGAGGTGGTAGTCCACATGTATTCTTGTATGACGTTATGATTTCTCATAGGATATAAATGAGGTATAAAAAATACAATAACATTAAAAAAACATTTTAGTAATTTAATTCTACTTTTTTAATCATTTTAATATGTTTATATAATATTTTTTAAGATTTAATGGTTGAAATAAACTCAAAATAATTTGGTAAATGATATTTTTTCTTTTTTGGGAAACAATACTTAACTTACTAGTTAATCATTATTAGTTAGGTTTTAGTGGAATTAAATAAGTTATAGGGCACGGGGATGAAATTTAGGAAGATATTTGGGTTATTTTGGCTGAGATAGGTATCTTAAAAGGTGTTAAAGTGTGAGGGGGATATAACCTTCTTTTTTAGGTGAGGGGAGAGACACTCTTGTAAATAATTAAAACATTAAAATATAATAAGGTCATATTCATGTGAAAGTGGCACTAAGGTTACCCAAATCAAAAGATATGATAATTCTTCATTTAAATCCATACATACAATCACATTTATCAATTTTTTAAAGATATTTTGTACCTTATCTATATCGTTAAACTTCATTAATCCTTTTAACCCTTATAATAATGAGAATGTTTTACCATGGTAACTATTAATTATGGAAAATGAAATTGGATTCATTAGAAAATTTGAAACTTATGGTTCCAAATATTTTAAACATTTTAACATGTTAATTTTTTTAAGTATCATACACACATTTTAAATTATGTGAATAAAATTCAATTAAAACCATTATTTGAAAAATACAATTTTATGTATTAAAATTAATTCATTAATATTAATTTTCTAGAAGAAACCTTTTAATTAATATTAAAATATTTTATTTAATATATTATCTAACAATTTTATTAAAATAATTAATTAATATGTATATACTTTATTTATTAAGATAAAAAAACATTCCACACACAAAATTAGTTTATCAGAAAAAATCTATTATTTACCATGAAATGAATTTATTTTCATTTATAATAAATGAATAACCAATTAATTCAAGATCTAAATGTGTAAAATAGTTGATTCATAATTTCAGTACACTAAAGTATTTTTCTAATTAAACATATATTATTAAATATATTTTCATAAACAAAATACATAATATCAATTCATTTTGATCTGTAATATTACTTATTTGAATTAAAAATTATTTTCAACAACTATATTTCATTTAAATAAAAAATAACATCCTTAATTTTACAATGTATAAGAATTATTCAATGAATTTCATGATTGTATTCTTTATAATCTATCAAACAAATTTGTTTATTTAATATAAATATATTCCCAAATCATTTGGTGTCACATTATTAGATTATTCAGGGGATATGGTTTGCACCAATTAATTTATTTGGTTGTTGGAAGTGATATTATTAAATAATTTAAATAATTTAATTATTTTTTATCATCATATATTACCCATTTTATTATATAGTTTACATTTATCTCTATAATGTATTATATTCTTATCCTTGTATGTATATACCTAATTTTTATACAAATCATATGAGTGATATTTGAGGTAAATGAATTCATGTATTGGAAGAATAGAATATTTCAATGATATCTATACTCTTTTGTTTTGTGTTGGTAGATGAAATCTTTGTGTATTCAAAGACAAGGGATGAACACATGGAACACCAAGAAATAGTGATAAAAATATTGAGAGATCACCATTTGTAATCTAAATTATCAAAGTTTGATTATTGGATACATGAATTACATTTTCTTCCCCATATCATTTCTGAGAAAAGAATTTATGTTGATTCTAAAAAGATAGAAGCTATTATCTTGTGGAAACCACTGAAGAAATCCTTCAAGATACGAATTTGTCTTAGTCTAGATCATTACTACTGATGCATTGTGCCTAATTTCTCAAGACTATATTTACCAATGATAGCTCTGAAAAAGAATAATGGTCCATTCCAATGGACTGATGAATTCCAAAAGTCTTTCCCGGAAATAAATTTTTTCACTACATAAAGACATATCTTGATTTTTCCAAAATCCGGATAGGGGTATATGTGTAATGTGATGCTTCCTAGTCAGGGTTGGGATTTGTTACCGTATAAGGAGATCATTTGGTTTATTATAGTTCAAGGATGTTGAGGGTTCATGAGAATAATTACCCAACACACGACTTGGAGCTAGCTACAGTCGTACATGCTTTGAAAACCTGGAGAAATAATCTCTTGGTGATAAATTTAATGTGTTTACTGATTATAAAAGCTTGAGACACCTTTTCTCACAGTAAGATATGAATCTGGGGAAAAGGAGATGGATAGAGTATCTCTAGATGTTTGAATTTGACTTGATTTATACACCTGGAGAAGAAAATTTAGTGGCATAGTCATTGATTAGAAAGTTATATGATTAATTGGCGAAAGAAGCGTCAGATGAATGGTGGTTGATGTTGGTTCTAGCTGACATGCATGTGGCATGTGAAGTCCAAGGTGATGTTGCAGTTTTCATTTCAGCTATTATTATTCCTGATATGGTTAGAATGGTCAACAAGGCACAAACATCTGATGAAAAATGTCTTGTTATAAGTTTAAAACATAATGGTAGGGAGACTATTGAGGGCTGTAAAATTGATTGAAGTTTAGTTTTGTGTTTTCGGGATCATATGGTTGTATCTAAGGATTTTTAGGAATAAATCTATCATGATTTCCACTATATGATATGGGATTTATATCCAGGCACCCAAAAGAAGTATAACGCGTTGAAGGAATAATTTTGGTGGAGTGGCATGAAATTAAAGGCGGCTGAGTTCATCTCACGATGCTTAAAATGTTAGCCGGTTAAAGTAGAGCATCAGAGACCTATAAGTATGTCATATTATTTACATATTCGAGTGAGAAATTAGACCAGATAGCGATGTATTTTTTATAGGTCTTCCATGAAAGATTTGAATATACGATACAATTTGAGTGATAGTTGATCGGCTTACCAAGTCATCCCATTTCATCCCTATTAGTGAAACATATACGGTAGAAGATCTGCCTAAAATTTATATCCAAGAAGTTGTAAAGAGACATGGCATTCCAGTTTCAATCATCTTAGATAGATATTTCAAGTTCACATATCATTTTTAGAAATCCTTACAGAAAACCCTTCGCACTCTATTGAATATGAGGATGGCATATCCTCCTCAAAGGGATGGGAAATCTGAATGGACGATACAAATGTGAAAAGAATTTTTTCAGGATTTTGTAATGGATTTTGGTTTCTCATGGGAGGGTGACTTAACCTTAGTGATGTTCTCATATAATAGTAGCTATCATACCTCAATACATATGACTCTTTTTGAAGCATTGTATGGGTGTCCTTATCATTCCCTACTATAGTAGATGGAAATAGGTGAAACATCACTAGTTGGGTAGAGCCTTGTCTAGGAAACTATGATGAAGATCAATTTAATTAGAAAGTGGATGGAGATAGCTCAGATTCATCACAAATCTAATGCCAATCATCATCGAAGGACATTTTCATTTTCCATGAGTGCTCATGTGTTCTTGAGGATCTCTCCAAGACTTTTACATCGTAGTTTTGAGAAGTAGGGAAAGTTATCTCCTTAACACATATGCCCTTTAAAGATACTTGAATAGGTCAGAGAGGTGTCATATTCGTGGGAATTACCACCATAGGTTTTTTGGTACATAATGTGTTCCACGTATTCTAATTGAAAAAGTATCATCCTGATTCTGCCCATGTGATCAGATGGGGTCACATTGACCTAGATCCAGATGCTTCATTGATACATATCTCTGTACGGATTATGGATAGGGAAGATAATGTCTTCAATGGAAAAATAATAATCTTGGTGGCTATTTTATGATAGCATGGTCATATTCTGGAAGATACTTTGGAACATGAGAATGAAATGAAAGAGAAATGTCCAAAACTCTTTTAGAGAAACAATAGTTTTCTACTATCCAAGGATGAAAAGAAAGATGGTGTGGAGAATGTAGTACCCCAAGTTTGTGGTATATAACATTTTATTTGTGTTTTTATAGATATAATTTAAAAGAGGTAATGTTTGGAGAGTTTGGTGAACTTTTAGTATGTTTTGGGGGTAAAGGAGAAACGTACGGGCTGGACATGGTTTATCCAAGATATGCACCCATCATAGTAGAAACCATGATAAATGTCATGATTGAGGTAGATTAATTCATCATATTGTGTGCACTATTAGGGAGATAATGTGAGGAGGCCGTGTGAGGGTCTTCTTATACAGTAGCTAACACACGATTAGCACACAGTCTGTCTTTTCATGCAAACTATCCATGTAGATGGTTTAAGTGAGATCCTATAATGTGGATCACAAAACGTTTTGCCTATAAGTGGATTTGTTTACTTCTAAGTAGCCATAACTCAAGATTTCTCTTCTATTAAGTTATAAGATCCTATACTAAGAAATTTGAATTCAATCAGAAGGCTTTCCTTAGTGGTTCAAACCTAAATTCTTGAGGTATGTGATCATTCTTCATCGTTCTTGATCGGTTTCTTAAATCTACTTAGATCTACTTAGATTTACTTCTCAAACCTTAAAGATGTTTCTTGAAGAATGAACCGGTTTTCTTAATCATTCTTCATCCGTGTCAAGTTTCGTCAAAACCATTGAGATATGGGGATTTTATCTTGAATCCACTTAGTATAACTGATGGAAATTTTATCAAAAGGAATATTTTTTGTTGAATTGGTTGTGATTCAATTGTTTATAAATTGTTGGAAACCCTTCTTTTTGATGGTTTGGAATGTTGGGGAAATCTAGGAAATTGGGTGTTTTGAATAGAGTGATTTTATTCTTGGTTTTAGATTATGGATTAAAAAATGGGGATTTCCTAGAATTGTGGCACATGGACTTGATTAGATGGATTCAATAAAAAGGGGATGCATATGGAAATGAAATTTTTGTTTTAAAAATGGTTTATTCTTTAGTTTTTAATAAATGTGGGATTTTTTTGAAATTGTTTGAAATGGTTATTTGGAATGGTTTTGAAATATATTGGGTTTTTTGTGAGTTCATGTTCGATGTGACCCTGAAAAAGGGATGTGTTACACTAGATTATATGGTGCGTGGCACTAGATTGGGAGCATGTTTCATTGGGACACAAGGTATTTTGATGAGGGACGACTCATGAGTTTGGAACTGTGAAAGGAAGCATGCAAGTGTGGGTGTGTTTGAAATTTGGAATGGTTATAACAAAATGATAATAATAATTGGTTTTTAATTTTTGATTAGTTATTTTGTGGAAAATAACTTAATGGAAATTGGTTTCATTTACTTTTTTTCACTTGGTTATAATTGGTTTTCAAACTTGTTTAAATTTGGTTGTAAACAGTTTTAGTAAATTATTTATATAAACTGTTTTGTATAATGTGGTAACAATTCTATAATAGTTGAGTGAGTAGAGAAGTCATTGGTAAAACCTACTGATTTATATACTCTCCCCTTCTTTGGCCCTTTTGTGATTTTGCAGATGCTACCTTCTGAAACTTTGGAAAAGGTAAAGTATTATACTTTTTTAGAACTATGTCATGATACTTTGGACTACATGGTCATGTTAGAGCATGGATATTGTGGACAATGGAGTCTTGTTTTCATCATAGGGTTTATTTGTTGTCTCTATTCTATTTACACTTATGCGGGATTTTCTTCTACTATAGAATACTTTGGTTTGTTTTTATAAGGAGAATGATTAGAAAGTATTGGTTTATTTCATCCATCATCTTTTGAGTTGTTTGTTGTTGGTTATTGGTCTTAGTAATTAAAGGGTAAATCATCCCCCACTTACTATGAAACACTTATTTATTTATTACCAACCTTTGGCACATTGGGGATATCACTTAAGGCCCAGTAATGACTCATTGAACTCAAAATATAATGATAATTGGCGAGTCATTACAATATATCACCCCTATATTTTCTTTACCCAATCCTCATATCATGTTTGAAATGGATCATATTGAAATGAAATTATTATATATATATATATATATATATTAAATTCTATAAATATTCTTCCTTGATTATCATGACGTAAAATCATGAAAATATCAGCTATACCTTCCTATTATTGTTTATCAATTAAGGTTTCAAGTTTTAAATGATAATTTGCATATTTAGTACTTTAATCAAACCTTCCAATTATTTTGTGATATTATTTATTCACCTCATGACCCATACATTAATAATTTCTCCAAAATATTCTACTAATATGTAATATTTTAAGGAATAATAGTCTGTGTCATGGTGTAATAAATTATTCCTTAGCTCATCTTAGCAACACATATGTTGGAGAATTATAGTGTAAATTGTATTGGTTGTGCTATTGTATTTTATAAATTAATAGCATTATATTCTATAAAACTAATCACATAATGGTATCTTTTTTATTTTCAAATGATTTTACTAAAATGGAAAAAATATTCCCAATTTTCTCTCACTCATTTTGAAGTCTCTTTCAGAAAAATGACCAAAATTTTGATTTACTTTATCTAATTAAACAATAGAAATATGGAAAAAATTTATACACAATTTGGTTGACAAATTCCCTCACACACGAAAAATAAATTTTCCCCAAGGTAATTATTAACATCAAATAAACATGAATGCATATTTTAGAAAGGAAAATATTTTCAATATACTCATGAAAATAGAGTCATGGATAGTAATTTAAAAACATACAATTAATCCAATATTTAGTGATTCTGTATGACTTCCCATATTATTAAAATTCCAAAACTCATTTCTTATTTAAGACAAATTATTCAATAATTCATTATTATCCATTCAAAAAATAATCCAACAAGTTAAAATTCTTTTCAATCACTGATCAAGATAAATTTATGAAAGTTATTCAAAATCTCAAATATATTCACTATATATATAGGCTTAAATTTATTTAAATTTAAATTTTAAAATAATATAAAAAAAATCCAGAGTTCATTCTAAAGGTTCATTATTTAGGTTAAGGTAGGTGGTTCATGATTTTGATATTTTAAATCATGTCATAAAATAAGGGATAAATTATTTATGTACAGTTAATAAAATTCAATGAATAGTAATCAAAACTAAATTCTACATATTATTTAAAAAACATAAACTACAACTTCCATTTTTCACGATTCTATAATGGGTTAGATCTTTGAAAATTGAATATAGTTATTAAATATCCTATTTTCATAAATTTTGCTTCTTTCTTATATTAAATATAATATTCACATTATGTTTTAATCACACCATTGAAAGTAAAACAAAATTTCTACCTCTAACCCCACCATTAATATTCCCCTCACACAAATTATTATATTTATAAAAATAAAGGTGATTATGACTAACTAAAGGTCAGTAAAGGTAATATATTTCTCATTTTTATTTAAACTAGTATAATAAAAATATTAGCACAATCAATAATAGATTGCTAAATAACTCTCAAAAATAACTGGTAATAAATCTCCATCATATTTATCTACCTCATGGTATTATCAAATTAGAGTTACTTAAATAAAAAATATCCAATGTTTTCAAATAAAAACAAATCATAAGCTTTATATTTAGAAATTCAATTATAAAGGATAAGTTATATAATAATGCAGATTCCTATAAGGTAGTTCATGGTCTATCTGAGAATGTAAATGAATCAATAGAAATATTATTTTAAAGGTCAAATGGGTTGAAAAATATTTAAAAATATCATTAATTAGTTCAATCTGAACTATAACATTTATGGGATAGTTACCACTCTATAAATTTAATCAAGATTCAATTTCTTTATCCTTGGATTCAATTGATGATATAGACTTAACTTGAATTTGTCGTATTTTTGAGTGATCTAAAATCATATAAAATAACAGCCCAGAAGTTTTTACTGGTATGTCCAAAATATGATATAAATGAATATTAAGATAATATATATTTTTAAAAGGTCATTGTATATTTATTTAATCGAGAGAGTATTAAATGATTAAAAATGTTTTGTAAGAGTTCTTATCATGAATGGGAATACCTATAGATTAGAAGAGTGCTCGCTATCCCATGAATTTCTTTGTGGTGTCTCATTTGTGGGGGAAATGATAGTGGAAGAGTCTAATGTGGGTTACATATCATGGTTTATATCCATGGGACACTTAGTATTGTTTTTAGTTGATGATTTCTCATGAAGGTCCAGATTATTTTCCATAGACTTCCCTATGATCCAGAGATATGATGTATAATGAAAAAATATCAATAAAATGTATCTAGAGAGAACTATTTAAAATTATTTTCACATTATCTAGTAATTAATACCATGTTTTATGATCCAACTTGCATCAATAAGGGTATCCATCATGCCATGACATGTCACTAGGATTGGTGTTTGAATTATCATGAATTTATATAATTCAAGGGATGGAGGGGGATGAAATATATGGTAGAAGTATATGGATGGGAGGGTTGATGGTTATGGGTGGGAATAAATATATATGGTGTCTCCTATAGTTAATGGGGGTAAAGTTGAATAGTTCTCAAGAGATAGAAGGGGTATTAGTATTTATGTTTGAGTTAGAACTAGTGTTGGATAATATAAATGAATCAACCACTAGTATATCTATTTTTAAAATCGAATATTAAAATAAAAAACACCATTCTAATATCAATTAATATCCTCTTCAGAAAAACATGGATATAGTGTTGATGTATGTACTTATTTGGATGAAGTTGGTGGGGCCATAGTTTGGTGGAAGGTAGCCTAATAATTAATGTCAGTTGCCTCATAATCTCCTTCTATATAGGTGTACACATCTATCCAATCATATCCATTAAATTAATTTTTTAAGCATAAAATAATATCATATAAATGTAATTCAATAAGATAAATATTTATATGAAATTAAAGGGAGAAATTATCATAAATCCTATGATAGATAAGTAATGAAGTCATTTCCCATTATATTAACTTTGAATTTCTTCCTTTAACCTTCAAAATGGATAGTCGATCATAATTATAGAACCCTTAAATTGGGTAGTTAAGATCTTATTCAAATTTATTCATTCTATTTTTTTGTTTATAATCTTTATAAACCTCAAATCCATGCACATATGTACCAAGTCCAAATCCAAAGTCATTCTGAGAGATATTCAAATGATTCAAGAAAAATCAGTGTTATAAATTCTCATGATCATATTCAAAGTAGTTATAAACTTTAGTGACAACACAAAATAATATTTTTCACATAATTGAATATTATTATAAAGATTCATGACTCAAAAATCCTCCACAACCTTCTAAATGATGCCAATATGTGATCATACATTCTTATCCAAAAATTTCGAGGCTAAAAACTTATCAATTTCAACTTTCCCAATATCTTTCTGTGGTACATAGACATAAATTATAAGAATAAGTGTGTTATTTTAAGAAGTATACTCACCCTATGATGAGTAAGGGTTTTAGGTTTTGGGTAATAAGGTAGATTGGAATAGGTAACTTGGAAGGCTCAAGTATTAAGAAAGGATATAATTATAGAGGGTTATTTTTTAATTTCTAAATCCCTTAATTGGGAAGATTTTAAGTTTAAGATAGAGTTTTGTTCCATGTTATTATAGGTTGAGAATTTTTCTTATGAAAAATGGTAATGGAATGTATAAAAATTAATTATATAATGGATTCATAAAGGTCTGATTTTATATAGTGGTTGTGAATATCAGTGATGTTTTGTGTGGAAAATCATGTATTTAGAGTTTTATTTGGGAAAATGGATGATATATATTATTAAAATGACATATTAATGGTTAGGAATAAAAAAAGTATATTAGATATAATAAGTTTTCAATTTAGTTTTTATAGAGGTGATTCTCTCATGAGGTGTCTTTTTTTATGAATTAATATAGAGTGGAGATGTAGCTCCATGATTTGTCCTAGGGTTTGTTTTTGATCATTATTAATTTTAGTAACATTACGGTGTGATGTTAATAGTTTCACTTCGAATTTTTGATTTTCAATTTTTTTAGTTTTTAAATTATTTTACGTTCAAATACTTATAGTATGGTATCATCCAAAAAAATTAATGACATGGAATGTTTTATTTTTATGGTGTTGATTTTGGTAATGGTTACAATGTGAATGGGAACATCATGAAAATTTTGATGTGGGTTATATAAACTCAATAATTCACTTGTGGTATTATGGAGTATACTAATACATTATAGTTTCGTTTCCTTTAAATTATTTTCTTAATATTGAAAAATTGTAATGTAATGGGGTCCATATTAAATTTTTTATTTGTCTTCCTTTATTTGAAGTATTTTAGCATGGGATCATGTTCTATACGATGATGTTTCATATATTTAATGATTATTCCATTCAGATGTCGAATTATTGCATGAATTATGACCCAAAAAAGTTTTAATGTTCCCTGTTTTATTCTCATCAAGGGATTATTTAATGATATGGTATGTGATATTTTGATTCACTCTCTTAGTAAACCTTAGGAAAGGTCTTGTGTTAAGAAAAAATCACTTTACAGGATGTTTGATTCCCATTAAAAGTTTCCTTTTTTCCTCAACCATTAAATTACATATTATATAACTAAGTTACAATGCATCATTTATCTTATTAGGTAAGTTTAAAATTTATTAAATAGGTATATTAAGTGTTTTCCTTAGAGTGACTAATTCAAAACAAATATCCAAACAGAACTTCTAAACATACACTGAATTTAAAAGAAAACATAAAAAACTAAAGGAATAAATTCATTGGTTGACTCCCAACAAGAACTATATTTAACATTGAATTATCAAAGTAACGAAGTATATTCAATTAAAATGATGTGAGAAGACACACTCCTCTAGATAATTATAAATGTGGTTCTTTAGGTGACCATCATTCATCTTAAAAGATGCTTCCAAATTGATCATAATCTCCATATCTCTATATTGAAAATTTTTTCTACGATATAAAAGGTGTCAAACATTATAATTTGATCTTACTTTTGAATAATCAAAAATCTGAGTTAAAAATAAGTACTTTTCCTCTTAGGTGTAACTCTTTAATTTATATGTGTTATTCATTAAATATAGTGAATTTCTTACTTTATATAATACATTTTCCATCAGCATCACCCATAATATTTTATTTATAATCCAAATCCTGTATATTTTTTCTCCTAACAATATATTCATTACAATTATTCATCTATATCACCAATTATGATTTTTATACATGCTCATATAGAAGGTGGGGTAGTATTCTAAACACCAAATGGAATAGATACCTTCCAATCATTATCTTATTGGTTGTATCATAATATCAAAATACATCATTAAGTTTCCTTGACCAATCATTTAGACTTACATAGGTCTTATCATGAATCATATCAGACGACCTATAAGGAATATCCAATATTCCATGTATTTCATGGAGGAATAGAGTAATTGGGATGTATAAAAATCCATACTTCTTTATCACTCTCCTAAAAATTTTGGTTGGAAAAGCGGGATTCTTTATTTTAGAGTAACCATTAACAATCTTTAAACCTAAAAAAAATTCTTCGTACAAGTGTTTAAGACCACATTTTCCATGATAGTCGAGGTAGATTTAGGTTCAATAATTTTTTTCACATAGTCAATATAACATTTTGTTTACATTTTCCAAATTAATTGGAATGGATATGTAATGTAGGCTCTCCATATATTGGATACCTCAATATCTATTAACTATTCATCCCATTTAATAATATATTTTTTCATTGAAGGTTATCACATGGATCAATGAATATTTAAAAACCTCAATGTAATATTGTCTATAATAATCTATTTTGATAGATTTTAGCCAATTTATATCATATACTCAATTTTTATCTTTTTACTGAGGCATAAAGAAACACTAACATGTTCTCTACTTTATTATCTAACACATATTGATGAATAAATTCATAATCTCACAATATGAAGGGTATAAAATAATACAAAAATTAGTTATTGAAATCCATATATTATCATTATACACTATTAGTATTTCAATTTAATGTCTATTATACCAATAAAAAAGATTCAAACCTCTATATTCATAAAACACTAACTCGTTTAACAGTATACATGGAAAATCCTATCCATCCATTTTCTATTCACATTTCCCATGGTGTAGTCACTTGTGTCACACATAATTTTGAATGGGTAATTTAAATATTGGGTTATAAGAATTTTGATATTGGAAAATATTTTATTTATCACCTTAAATTAATCCTCATACTTTGAATAAATGATAAATCTACATCCTTTTCCAAAGAATGGGTAATATGTTGAGTGATTTGGGAGAAATATTTAGAAATCCTTTAGAAGAAAACAACATGTACCAAAAATATTTGAATCATAATCTCTATTATGGTTTAAAAAATTCATTTACCACCATGATTTTTGGAGGATCAACCTTTATAGTTTCTTTAGAAAATTAGTTTCCATCTATCGTGTTGTTTTTCACCAATAAATGGAACACTACCCATGTTTTAACTAAGATAATATATTATAATATTTATAGTATTAAATTAGGTTTTTTATACATCATATGAATAATAATCCATATACTGATATATTTTATAAGAATATATAATGAAATTACTCTATCATTCCTTGATAAATGGGTTCTATGTAGCACTGAAAGGATATGGGTGTATTACACATACTAAAAGACAAGGGTTTCTATATAAAGGTTACATGAGGGAATGTCAACATTTTCCAAGGACATTAATTACCAAAACAGAATGGCTGTATCTATATAATCCTTTAAAGATAGAAAATAATATTATCAGGAAACAATTCTAGTTTTTTTATGGTAAAAGGTCGGGGATATCAATATTTCCTCATGGAATCATTGAGATAATTATAGTAAAAAAATTCTATGAATTCAGACTATTATAGTTAAGATAAAATAAACAAACATCTTCAAAAATATCATCCCTAATTTCTCAAGATCCACATACCAATTGAAAAATTATTCACTATGAAATATTGGATAGATGTTCTCATTATCCATGAGTATCAAGAAATCATTTTTCATGACATCTTTTATTGGATATACCCACTTTATTTTTGGATATCTTGTTAAGATTAATCCTTATTAAAGTATGAACTTATAAGTAAAATTGGATTGTATGGTTCCCTTGATGTTTGTTTTAACGACTTATAATTTTATCAATTTACTAGCCCTTTTAATTACATAAATGTATCATATTTAGTAATGTAGTTGTATATAAATCACATGAAATAAATAATGAAAACTAAGGACATTTTATTATTTTGACATATAAATTAAATTTGAATAATAAATATAGATATAATAAATTAAAATAACCTAAGGGGATAAAAAATATAAAATAAGATAACTATAACCTGAAAATTTAGATATGCTTAGTCCCTCAAAATGATGACACTCATTAACAATACTATAGAAAAAAATGGTATATTAGTAATGAAATATTAATTTTTTTTAAAAAATACATATAACTTTTTTATAAAAGAGAAGTTAAATTTTAATGAATGAAATATGAATTATTTATAGAAGTTAAGTAACCCATATAACATTTTAAAATTTAACCATTGGAATAGTAATTTGACTGTTGAAATTGTAATTTGATCATTAGGAATAGTAACATGACTACTAGAATAGTCAACTCAACTATTTAATTTTAAAATAACTTTTATTTATCTCATAAAATAAAAATGTGAGGTATTTATATCATGATTCAAGTAAATAAATGTTTAAAAATGATAAAATAACAATTTTTATTCACGTAAAACGTATGTATTTTATTTGATTTTTTTATAAAAACATAAATATTTGAAATAAAATTCATGTTAATAAAATGGTTTTATCAAATAATATTAGTTTGAAATATAACGATAATATAAATTTATGAGATGATATGTAACTTTTCAAAGGTCCATAAAAATGATAATAACATTAAAATTGGTATTTTTCAAAAAAGAAAGAATTTATTCAAAAAAATATGTTTCTATTATTTTAAATATTATATTCTTTAAAATGATTTCAATTTTTGAATGTAAATATTGATAATTATTAAGGTGATATTTTTCTATCTTTCTAAAATAGTTTATTTTGTTTGAATAGCGATATATAAAAAATATGAAAATTTGAAAAATAATCAAAATACATATTGAAAGGAGTCATGGATGATTTAAATTACCATTTTATTAGCGTAAACATAAATAATAAATTGATATAGTTAGATGATTCATCACTATTGTTAGCATTGAGGGAAAATAAAAAAATTGTGAATATAATATAAATAAACACCCCGCTCATACCATTATAAATACCTCACCAATCCATATCCTCACACCTTATAAGACATAGTGCATACCCAAAATCATTCGAAACATCCCATAATATCTATCCCTATATCTTTAGAATCATTCTTATCCAAGTAAGAATAATCCCAGGGTTCCTTATTTATAATCATAAGAGGAAACATCCAAATGAGAAGGTAACTCTCTCAACCAATCATTATTTAGATATTTCTATATTTTAACTCCTCAATAAATTCCTATCCATGATGGTATTATAATTTAAATATTTTTAAAACACTAATTTTTTAATATATTTTTAATATATCTTTTATATTATTTAAAAGTCTAAAAATGAAAGCAATTTCCGTATTTTTTCAGTTTAACATCACTATGGACAATATTTTTGTAATCCGTTACTGCCATCATGGTAGGTTGATATTAACTTATTATGATATCCCAAGAACTACACTCTATGATCTAGTGCTAATAATACTATATTTTTTTTAAGAAAAGTAAGTAAAAAATATATAGTCCTTTATAAAAAACAATGATCTTTTTCCTATCTAGGATTTGAAGGATTAAAACAATTCCTTTCATAATACCTTAGATTTTTAAAAAATGGATATTGTGAATTTCCTCATGATAGGTTCTTAACGATACTAAAATTCATTGGAACTTATAATGAGACTACAAAAATCATTTTAAAATGTAGGGTTAGTATGAAATTCTATAATAATGGGTTTTAAAATATAGTGAATATCCTTTCTATAAATAATTTTAAATGCCACTTTTGAAAACAATTTATTTTTCATAAAATATAAAACATTTGATGAATAATATTAAAATATATTATTATAGGGTTTTCAAAATTTATGACCATAGAAAATAATTATTAATAGAAAATTTGAAAATACATATCATTTTAAAAATGTTATTTTGAAAAAATTTCAAAACATTTCATATGATAAATATATTTCAAAAAACATACAAATAAGGTTTTCAGAATATATAACCATATGGAATACATCTCAAAATACATTGAAAATACATATCATTTTGAAAAACTATTTTAGTTCAAAATAAATTTTGAAATCGTGAATGAAAATAAATTTATTAATAAATGAATCTATTGATTTTCATAACAATACTTTTCAATCTCATAAAAAACCATATGGTAATATTAGAATATTGAAGGATATATGGGGCATATCCATATTATACGGTTGGGTTCACTCCCTAGATCCCTATCATGTTTAAAAAACCCAATTACCAATTTTTTTATAAAACATTTTGGGCTAGTTACATTTTTATTTTTCACTAGAGTATCAAAATTTTGAAAATATAAAAATGAATACTTACATATATATTTATATATATATATTATTATATATGTACATCCTTTCAAAATTATTCACTAATCAAGAAGAAACTGAACCACTTGGGAATAAAATATTATAAAATGTTCATGGATTGTTAGTGACATAAAAAATTCATGTCCATATCTAAAAATATGCGTAATATACATAAATTATAAAGAGAATAATTCTATTGAAATAAAATAACATAAAATGATAAATATTATAATTTGAACATCATCTTTTAATTAATAATGTAATATTTATTTTTAGAATGAACCAGTTTAATTTTAAATTTTCCGGAATGAAAATATGGAATTTCCACTATAAAATAACAAATAAATAATGATTTTTATTTGTTTAAAAAGGGATTTTTTATAAATAACCATATTACATAAAAAATATTACATTTAAAATCATAGAATCAATATAGTATTTTGAAAATAATAAATTCCATTCCATAAAAAGGGTTTTTCAATAATAATAAAATAATAAAATATGTGTTGAAAATAATTTATCCCTTTACAAAAATATAGTTTTAAAATACTCTATAAAATATAATATCTTGAAAATAATAATAACATATTTTAAAAAATTATAAGTTTTTAAACAATTAATAATATTATGATTTGAAAATAATATATCCCATTACATTAATTATAATATATAAAATACGGATGTTCTTATAGCCTACATGAATGTATAAACTAGGTGGGAAATGACAGAAGGAAATAGGGAAATCTCAACTCATGGGTTTCCAATTACTGAATATTGGATTCTTTGAACATTTACATGCACACACACACACATGTATATTATTTTTATGAACCCAATTTGTGAATGAGTTTTATTTGTTGTTTATGATTGATATTGGTTGAAAAGGTGTTCAATGAAATATTATGAATTGATTGATTTCAATATGATAAATAAGTTCTAATGAAGAATCTTGGATGGTGTAATCAAGTATTATTGTCTGGATAATGTTCTTTTGAATAATTTTAATTTCTAAGGTGATGCCTAAATTATTATTTTGGATTTAGTATATAACTATGGATGTGATTATTGAACAATCATCCTAGTAGCATATTCTATTGTGGAAGTAATATTATTTTTTAAAAAATATATTTTAGTGGTGGATTATTTTTTACAACAATTTATAAGATGAGATAGAAGTGTTTAGATGATGAATATTTATTAGGAATTTTTATTCCAAAAATAGAAGAAGTTGAATAAAATATGATCATGAAAACGATTATTTTCATGAAAATACTTTGAGAAAGAAGGAGACATGAATTTGATGTTGGCCTTTCTGTTGACACGATGGAAATATTTCACTTAGATTTTATTCTATTTGTTTGAAACAAAATATGGCCAACCCACTATGCTACATAGGAAACTCAACCAAGAGAACATGTGGGACCCATATGTCAACCACACCCAATATATTAGCCTTAGATTTTCATGGGTGGTTGGGATCATATAGTGTAAATATGAGAACAATAAGATCATTTATAAGGCTCGTAGAGTGAACTTCCAAAGGCACACATAGGTTATGATAGATTATCGCAAAGGAATTCTTATTGAGCACGTGTGGAAAAAACCATGTGGTAAAGGTGTCTACAGTATATTTGTGTTGTGACCATAGTGCCTTATTGAAGGTGAAGCAAAAACACAATCATTAATATAGAATGTTTTAAACATGGGGAGAGTAGATGTGGCATAAGTGATTTTGTGGGTCACTGGTAATCTATATAAAATGTTATGAATAAAACATCAGAAACTCAATCCCCTATATTTTATATATTGGATTGATTCATCTTTATCTTATTCCTCTAGCTTCATTGGATTATATATACTTGTTAATATCTTCATGATGAAAGGATGGATTAATTTAAATGAGAAATATCTCTTGAGAATTTGACATAGGTTTGATCTGGATAAACATGAATGTTTTTTTAATGATTTTGAAACTATTTGGGCGGAGAAGTCAAAAATTCTTAATGAAAACAAAGTTAGATGAATCATTTTGAGTAGTCAATAACCATGTACTAACATTGATCTCTAGGAAAATGATTCTCATTCGATCCTCATCATATTTAGATAAGTATATAACTATAATATATAAAGGAGAAAGAACCACAATTTTCTGTACCATCAAAACCATTTTTCGAATAATTCAAAGAAAATATATTTGGCCTTTTCAACTGGTCTTGGCATGGTATATTTTTCAAAGATTTATAATGAAATTAATGGCAGTGAAAGGTTGTGTTAAATGAATATTTAAATACCCATTAAACGAACTGATAAGAGGTGATGAAATTCATTATTTCCATTCAGAGATATCATTTAATTGAAAAAAGAGTACTCTGCAAACTTCTATTCAATTGAAGAGGCATATGGTTCTACGATTCTTTATAGATATATAAATGGAGACCTTTAGAGAATAAGTTTCTTCAACACGGAAGATCCTCAACTACTTGATATGAATATAACACAATAAAGTGTTTCTTAAATAGGCTGAGATAC
Organism: Viscum album; assembly: GCA_963277665.1. Classification (NCBI taxonomy): domain Eukaryota; kingdom Viridiplantae; phylum Streptophyta; class Magnoliopsida; order Santalales; family Viscaceae; genus Viscum; species Viscum album. The sequence continues at coordinate 877,683,930 of OY728145.1, read as the reverse complement.
CAAATATTATGTTTTCAAATAATCATCTCCTACAATAAGAACATATCCATGAACCGATGGTTTCGTGATACCAACACCCTATGTTACATGAATGATTTTGTATGCATAAAATACATTACTTGGAAAATAAACTATTACTAATTTTGTGTATACACACAAAGAATGTATGATCAGTGATCCTTAAAATGGCCTCATGGCTTGCACAAATAAAGAAATAGATTCATACAAAACTCATGTGAAAACAACTGGTTTGTACAATGATAACAGAAGGGGGATTTCACATGAGATAGTGAACACACAACTATAGTGTGTGCATATTCTTGTGTGTATGAAGATAATGTGAAAATTTTGTGCATTCATTCATTTATATGTTTATGAATATTCACATAAATATTTAATTAAGATAGTGTGTGCACTTGAGTGAATAAAGAAGAAGGAAGTGAACCCAGGTAACTTAAAATAGATGAAAAGAACAGGAATTGATTTTAATATATATATTTTCATTATTTTGATAGAATATAAAAAATATAAAAAATATATTATATATATGTTTTAGTGTTTTTTTGAAGAAGAAATAATTTCTTGTAGTTTCACTAGTGAAGATATAACATGAGGAGAAGAAGTGAGTTCCCAATATATATTCAATGATTTTCATTTTGTTTTATGAATAATTTTGTGATAGTATGTATACTGCACTTTCATATCATTCAGAACAAAGGATAAATTATTTTTGATGATGCTATGATGAGATGATATTTCATTTATTAAATAATAACAAATGAATTCTATTATTCTAGAAACAAAAACAGGAAGGGTCAATGTATTCTATTTTACAATGAAGAAGAAATATATCATGACACTTACACAATTTCATATTTTTTTCTGTCAAAGATACGATGCATAAGAATAATTGAAAAACCAATATTTTTCATTAAAATATCATCTAGGTCAAAATGAATTCTATTATTATCATTCCACCCCAAATTCATTTTTTATGATTATTTTCATAAGTAGAAGAAGTGAAACTTTTAGTTTACTACTACTATGAAGAAGAAAAGTTTCTTTCATGTTGTTTTGTAGTTAATAGTTTAATATAGTGGAATAAAAAATTTTCACTATGACATCTAATAGAAGTATAATATGTCTGAAGGCATTCTTGGTGTCACAAATATCCTTAAAAATAAGGAAGATAATATCTTTAAACGCAGTGTAAAGACCCATAGAAAAGATTTAAAACATGAACTGTAAATTGACTATAGATTAGTGAATGTTAAAGGGAATTTCATACTTGTAGTAACCACATTTAAAGGATAATTATCTAGTGGTTTTGTGGGTAGGATTATTTTTATACCAAGACACAGATTATGTACTCTGATTTAGTAGTAAACCTTGTAAAAACATCTGGCATTATTTTCTTACAGATTAAATAAACTTGAATGCGATTGTTAAAAGAGAATAAGAGAATTGAGATCCTAATAGGTAAATGAAATAATGGGATTAACATATTTAAATGGATTTAAAAGTCCCCGACATTAATTAACCCCTATTAATGTAAATAATATAAAAAAAAGGTCATTTCAATTGGTATTATAGTGTTAGTACACCTTTGGTGGATTCTTCAAAGTGGACATATTCTCTTTTTAAGATTTTAGTTTCTTTCTTACGTAAACAATGAAGTGAATTTTTGGTGAATAATAAGTTTTCTGTTAATATGACTATATTTCTACCAAGACCATGATGAATGAGAGAAATAAAGAGAAAATAAATTTTATGATTATGTCCTAATTGTATAAAGAATATGAAGTATATTTTTCTTCAGGACTTTATAAAAATTATGTCATATGAGGCTTCATAAATAAAGTTATAATGGATCTTGTTTCCAAAAAGTAGAGGGATTACATTATTTTATCCAATGATTAGGAGGTATGTGTAAGTACGTTTCAAAACTATTACTAAGATGAATATCCTTTCACAAGTTATTATTCCAATCAATCTAGATCTTTTCAAGAATTATAAGTTGATTGATTAAGATATATTCATCGTGTTATTCCTAAATAAAATGTCTCCGATGTTTATTGAGAATTTCTATATATGTAGTAAGACATCATCCAGATGGAAGGAGAAGTTGATATTATGTAGAATCCTTTTCATTTTTTTATAATTTTTAAAGATCTCTATACAGGTTTCACACCTAAAAAAACAAAGAGGAAAATTGAAATAAGTTACTCTAAATGGATTAATGTAGTTGAAGGGAAATATGTATTAAAAAATACATTGTATTAAGAGATCTATGAACATGAATTTTTTTTAAGAATAACACCAATATCAAGGGTTTACAATGAGAATAAATATAAAAGAGATAAGATATTTGATATAAAAAAGGTTAATATACTTGAATATGAAGCTGAAAGAATTAATAAGAATTCTAAAGATAATATTATCATTATTTAAGATCTTAAAATCATCATCAATATAAAATAACTTAAATTTGAAGTATATTTTTAAAATCTTGAGAATGATAATATTGAAAATTCATAAAATAATGAAATAGTTTCTATTTATTTTCAATTCTCACTGAAGTATTATAAGGATAAATGAGCTATAAAATGTAATAAAAATATCACAAATTCAATAGATGATATCTCTCAAAAGGATATGATGAAAAAAGTACCATACATACCACTTTTTAATAATGCTTATAAACTTTTTATCGTGAATATTTAATGTTCTAAAAAAAATTACAAACAATTATTGATTAATAAAGGTGATATTAAGCCTAAAAAATGACATAGATCGAAAGAAAAAAGAGTGTGGAATATTTTTCCCCAAAAAGAGGACAAAAAGTTATGAAGAGAACCCAAAAAAGCCTCTAGATGAAATTAAATGATAAAGGTTTATCAGTCAATGTAGGTGTTGTAACGAATTTTTGAATTATGCATTAGATTATTGATAAATTCCACAAAATGAAAAAGTACATAGAAATCCCATATCAAGGTGTATTAAGATAGAAATTAATAAGAAACATCCACATGTATAGAAGAATTTGTATACTATATAATGATTTGTAAATCGTGAAAACATATGTGTTGTATGCAATATTGGTGGTCACAAGGATAGTACATACTCATCTTGACATGCATCCAATGTTGGTATGTAAATAATAAAACATAATATATCTAATAATAAACAAAATTAATTGGGAAGAAATCAATAGAATTTTTTAAACAGAAATTATCCCAAGAAAAAATAAATTATGTAAGATTAGGTTACTTGGGACTCAATATCAAAGACGTTGAAGGAAATATTTTCATCCAAAATAACACATAAAAAGTAAAACCCTTAAAAGAACCTAGGTGTAAGATATAAACATAATTTTATAGTTCTTACTTACATGTTTGTTATTTAGACAGGATAGTTGGAAATAATAAGGAAAATGGAAGTTGCACAAGATAAGGCAAGTGAAAAATAATAATAAAAAGATTAAACATAATTTAAACAAAGTGCATGAGAGTATATTAATCAAATTAAACTAATATTTTAAATAATTTTTGTGTGAGATATGTGATATATTTAGTAATATTTCAAAATTTATTTTAACCATTATACTACAAAAAGAAGCAACCCTTAAGATAATTAGAAATGAATCATCCAAAAAATCTATTAAGAAGAAAAATTCACCACACAATGAAGAATATAATGTGATTAAATCCATAATACCTCAAAAAATATTAGAACATAATATCAAATGTGAATTACTGTACACTAGAGGAAATAAATCAATTATGTAGGGAAATCTATATCAACCATGCTATTTAAATTGAGAAACAAGGGAGGATCCAACTTATTCACTTAAACCATTTGGTACTATATGTTTACCAATAATGTAGGGAATCAATTGTAAAGAAAGTTCACAAGGGAGAATATAAGAAGCAGTGAGTGATTTCAATTTATTATTGAGTAGATGAAGTAGTCACCATCATTGATTTATTCCTCAATTGATATTAAAATATTAATATAATATAGGATCATCTTTTATAAATTTAAATAATGTTATATCTTATTATCGACAACCAAAATAAAGAATAAACTATCATTTCTTGATCTAATTTTTGGTATCATAAAAATTAAGTGTTCAAGAATATCGACCATAGTGAAGTTATGAATGTTTTCCATTCTAGATAGTTACAAGTGGAATATCTATTTCAGTGTATTATTCTTTTTGGAATATTCTAAAAATACATTCTTTAATTGATTCATCATTATGAGGATGATGAGTGCTTCCCTTGAGGGGGGGGGGGTGAATAAAAATGAAGACGATTCTAGAATCATTACCTTGATAGGTTCAAATAAGATTATTATAAAAATCACATGAAGATAATGTCATTGTAAATGGTATTTATCTATTAACCTCTCCTCCTTGGTTATCAAAAATGAAATACATAACAAAAAAGGGGAGTAATTCAATTATAAAAATACATAAGAAAATTTGGAACTATGGAATTTCTCTAAGGCCACTTATCCTACTAATTGTACTTGAATGTTTTGGATTTGTTTTTTTAAAGTGGGTGCAAGAGTTTTAGGTTAATATTTCTTAAAAAGGTTTTATATATTATTTAGGTATATCTATATAGGAACTATGGTGGAAAATCCATGAATAAATTATATGAGTTCTCATTTCATGAGGTATCATGATCAATGAATAAGTGACTAATTTTTTGTCTTAGTCAAATTTTCAATGTTTATACATTGAGCACATATCGAGTAGACATAGATTAATATGATATATTGAATATTTCTTATGTATGAGATGATAAACATTTCTCATTATGTTTTCTTCAATAAGGTGTCGAGAAATTGAAATGAATGTTTTAAAATTAAAGGGAAGATAGATGAAAATGACACACATATTGACACATTAATTTGGATAGAAAATTAAATGTATTTTAAAAAATTGGAGAGATTGATGATCCCACTTTTTGTTTGATTTGTATTTGTTTTCAATGATTGATACTGGTTGTTAATGGTTGTTAATGAAATTACAAAATGTCATTTTTTTCTGTATGATCAAGATGTTCTAATGAAGAAGATGGGATAGAGTACTAATGTATTATTTTCTAAATGAAGTTTTATTGAGGACTTTTAGTTTGAAAGTAAATGCCAGGATAATTATTATATATTCAATAAATAACATTGTAGTTCATTCTTGATCGATTCCCCTAGTAAATTTGTTAAATTTGGAACTAACATTAAGTTCATAAACACATGTGTCCATGGTGTCACATTTTTTACAATAATTTAAAAGATGAGAAGAAATTTGTTTGGCTGATGACGAGTTATTTTGAATATGTATTTCAAAAATATAAGAATATGAGTTAAGGATGATCATGAAAATGACTATTTACATGATGAAACTTTGATGAAGTGGTGTACATGAATGTGATGTTTTACTTTTTTTATATAATAGACATATATCACTTAGATTTTATTCTAAGAGTCTGTAACAAAAATATAGAGAACCCACTAAGATGCCTGGGATACTCAACCAAGGGAATATGTGACACTCAGAGGTTAACCATGACCAACGGAGAACCCCTAGGAAGACCATGGGATGAAAAGAGTGCATAGTTCCCCTATGAGATGGTTGGGTCTGTGTATAAGGCCCACAAAGTGATCTCCCAAATGCATGAAATTGTTAGGCTAGATTGAAACTTTATTGAACCCTAAAAACCATGTGCTACTAGAACCATAATGGAATGTGTGTGTAGTGTATCTAGGTGCCATTATATATGTCATATCTATGGTGAATCATGAGAACAATATTTAATATAGAACGAATAAAATGTGGGGATAATTGATGTGGGATGTAGGATTATGTGGGTGACTATTCATCCATTTACAATGTTACAAATAATTCCCTGACTACTTTATCCATTTATAATGAGCCATTTCATCGAATCACATTCATACTCTTCCTCTAGCTTCAATAAAGTATGTCTTTAATGACTCGTGTTTTTTAGTCTGACCAAAAAGAAAAAGTAATTTGAATTTTAGAATTTACAGGATGAGTTTTTTTTTAAAACCAATATTCAGAATGTAATTCAGAGAGTTGTAACAATTCAATTTGTTATTTTTTGACTTTGGTAATGGGCTGAGGGGCCCCTCAGGTGTCTTGTTGATTTTTGGGAATGTCGGGGTCTAGAAATCTTCTGTTTGGAGGGTCTTTATAGGGAACACAATTTATCTAAAACCACGAGTCCCTCAATAGAAAATGGTGCATATTATATCATAGGAGAAAAAGTTCCCCACATGGGCTATCCATGGTTTTCCAAAACCATGTGCCTATCTAGCACGTTTAATGCCCAATAGGAAATACCTATACACTATTCACTATATAATTAGAACGTAGTTTTGTCAAACCCTAAAACCCAGTTTTTTGGGTTTAAAATGAACAAAAATATCATCAAACCCTTATAATTTTCTTTTTCTCCATTATTCTCCCTCTAGAAACATCGAGTGGCCTCCTCCTTGTGAAAATGGTTCTCCCAAGTTCCTCCTCCTAGGCTTAGTTATATCTCCTCCTATGTTTGTCTGATCAAGTTTCATCGGTCTCTATATATACACAATGGTATACTCTCGAGTCCTTTTGAATCTTTCCTAGTTTAAACTCCTATAAGTTTAAATATTTTGGTGAAATATCATTATCCCTATTTTCTGGGTAAAGGTTTGTTTCTTTAATTTGTTCCAAACCAGACCAAATCAAAGAATGATATTGGGAGAGTGATATTTCTTATGTATGAGGTGGTTGTCCTATGTATTTTCCCATAAATTTCCATCAGTTTAGAAATAATTCAATTGCACCGTACACCATCCTTTTCCGCACATTCCCTTTAAATTATGTACTTCATATCAAATTGAATGTTGCAGCATGATATACATCCTTCGATTCCTGTTCATAAATAGAGAGGATGAGTACTTGTTATATGGATTCCACATGGATGTTCCAAGTAAAAGTGCCCCTTTTTAATTAAATCATTAAAATCATGGAACACCTCTTATGTTTTTTTACATAGACTATAAATTATTTCCCCCATTGAATGTAATTATGTAAAGGATAATGAAACCTTTTTAATTAAATTTTAACCTTTATGTTTTGAATTTCAATGTTTGGTAGTCAATCTTAATGTGCCTTTATTTATGAATCCAGACTCCATGGAATAGATGTTTTAATATTCTTAATGAATTGTTTTATAAAAAATGTCCAGTTTTTATAATAAAACCAATTGGATGAGGTGTGATGTCTTCTAAACATAAAATTATTGATTGGTTATTATATCATACTGATCCTTATGGCGATGGTGTTTCTATTATGATTATTTTGTAACTTATAAGGAATCGTTTTTTCATATATTCAATTGACCTTGAAAAGTAGAGTGTGCCTCTCCTATATAAATGTACATTTTGAAATAGTACCTCCTTTGTGCAAGGAATGATCAGTCATACCTAAATAAATAATGGACTAAGCTCTTTATAAGGGATTGGTATGATTAATTAGCTGGATTACCCATGTATGTAGTTTTCCAATTGACTATGGTACATTATAGGCACCACATTGAAAATTTAAAAAATAATTGTTAGGTTTTTTTGATTTGATGGCATCTTTAAAATGGACTGGAATATGATCAATGGTAACGTAATTAAATATTTAAAATAAAATTGCTCCATTTAAATAGTTTATAAGGGTGGTGAGGCCATGTCTATTTCTTTTGTTTTCTAAATTCTTATGTGATATTTATGATCTTAATTAAATTGATCTTGGATTTTGTAATGTATAAGAGGAATTTCTGTATGTATTATATTATAAATTTTATGTTTATTTATATGTGATTGATAAATTTAATTCATGAGAGGTTTTTTATAACTGGTATTTATTATAAATAGGATTATTCCTTAAACATAGGATGAGGAATGATGGAAAGGGTTCTGTAGAGCAAGGAGGCATCATGCTCCCTTACATTGGGTGTTGAGCCTAGCATATCACACCAATGATACTATATGGGTATTGGGATGAGGTGCCACATACAATTATTAAGGTGTTTCCATGGTGGCTCAGTCTTCATTCTAAGTGTTGTATCATGGATTCCCTTAGTCTATTGGGATGTAGGGAATGTTCTCTATTTTATGATCTTATAGGCTCATTTAGACTGGTTATAGATATCTGAGTTATGACTAGGTCCATCTAGAAACTAGTATTCAAGGTATATGTCCACTAGCCAAGACACACACTTTATTCATATATGTGGATGAAAAATATAACTAAACTATATATATATCACGATATATATAGTTACTGTTTAGACATTTTATTATGGACGTGAGTAAAAGAAGGCAGAGTCGGCAGGTGTCCACTAGGAACCTGAGTAGGCATGTTGTTTATTTATTTTAGTACTATTTACTTATTCATAATACCTATAATGATATACTTTATACATGAACATGATTTAGTTGTAGACTCTGTGGTTAAGAACCTTCTGTAATTATTATCTCACACACTGCTAGGGCTGCCACTACACTCAGGTAGCTAAGTAGACCCTCTATTTATAGGACCTTAGTGGATTGCTTGTGATGTTTAGATTGTACATGGGAGTTAGTAGCATAGGATTGAGCTTAAGCCTGGGATACTTGTGGAGATCATCCTTGAGGATTTTATTTTCTTTTGTTTCATACTATGGTATGGTATCTTATATAATTCTGTATGTTTACTATTTTAGATTCTATATCACCACATGGATATGTAGGCATTGTTATGTATTTTCATTGGTCACATTATATTGTTATAGTTTATATTATGTTTCACATGATCTGTCAATTATTTATTAATGCATTCACTGTTTCATCTTGTTTATTTCCTAATAAATCACTGTAAAAATCTAACATGAGGTTATAGTCTCCCAACTGTACCATATTTACACCCTCACTGTTAGTTAGAAGCCTATAGCGTATAGGGTGGAGTGTTTGGTGCCATGTGACCCACAGGTATGGCTACCATATTAGTGGTATGTTGGGACATGATTTTTCAAAGTGGTATTAAAGATATTTAGTTTTCTTGTCTTTTTATTTTGGTATAGTTTAAATAATATTAAGAATGTTTTGGTGCTTGGTAAATCGCCGTTTTAGGGATTTATCACCCCACCCTTGAGAAAAATTTCAACTATCATGGGATGTGATTTTTTTTCATGTCATTTGATATTATAGTTGATTTTTATTTAACCTTGAGTGAATGGTGAAATTTCCATTAATAATTGATATATGAGCATATAGTATTTTACAATTTTCCTGGTATATAATGAATGAATCCTTTTATGCATCATATTTGGCACATAAAAACTCACCTTCCTTGCATATGTCAGTAAATGTAGTTCTATTTATTGGTTTCCTAGTCTTTTGGAAATGTGTTCCTTGACTATTATGCCAGGTTTTTATTCTCTTTAGAATGGGTAATTATTTAACATGATTGGATGTATTATTTAGTATATTGATATGTTGTAATGATTAGGTAATAATATTAAAATCTTCCAATTTTATTTTTTGTTCTATCACTATATCATGATTCTATGTTAATAGCATGCTCTCTATGTTTATTGGTTATAATAACATTTTTTTAGTTTTAATATCTAAATGGTTTCATGTGATAAATATAGTGGTTACGATTAAATTGGAACCAGTTTTAATTTATAAGGTGTTTGTGAGGCTATAATTAAGAAAAGGAATCATGTGTATTCAAACCTTATTTGAGCTTTATATGCATCTAAAGACCCTTGTTAAAGTGTAATAGGATGATAAGGTAATGTTTTTATGATACTTGGTTGTAATTAACGAGTTATGATTTTCAATTTATGTAGTGTATCAGTATTTCATAAATTGGGAAATATAAATAATTGTAATAAAACTTATATATATATATGATGATGATATGAATTTGAATATGGTTATACATGTAAAATATTTCTAAATTAGAATGTTAAAGTTGAATGATTTCAATTAATGGGATCCAAATTCCAATATGAGATGTGTATGGGATCTTTATGGATTGGTAAATCATCACCAATAAAAGTAATCCATTATACATAACCATTGTTTATTTTGAAATGGTTATAAATTTGTATGTTGATTAATTTTTATCTGAAATGAATTAATTACTTTTTAAAATTCACAACTGGACCCACATAGGTAAGTTAGGACTTGTTTAATATGAGATAACCCAGTTGGGTGTTTCTAGTTTCAAAAATTAAGCAACTACTTTTGGGATACGTTCTTATGATCCCATGTATTAACAAGACCCTTGTCGGCCACCTTATGTACAACTACATGGTAAAATAATAATGAATTTATTTGATAAAATTCAAAATTATGATGGGATTTCAAAAAATGGTTAATGTCTAATGATGGAATTTGATAATATTTTCATATTATGTATTGGGGTTTTTTAATAATTATTTTAAATTTTTAAATATTTTTTTGAGTCAATATAATATATTTAAAACAAAACCTAATGTGGTGTTCTTTATTTAGAACCTTGTGTAAGGGAAATTTAATCACTCCATTGAGTTTTCTTGGAATGGATATGTGATTGTTTTCTGTAGGCCTTTATTTTTTTTTGTAATGTCTTAAACGATAGGATCATGAGCCTAGTGACTTTTTAGTTGGCTTGATCTAGTGATAGGATCATCGCTATTTCTTTGGTCAGGGGATAGCCAATGGTATGTAGCACCATTCGGTCATGAGTTCCTTACTAAATACTGTGTTTTTTCAGTATTTTAGTGTCTTTCAAGTGTCTTTGTCCCTAGTAGGAAACTTAGATTCTATGTGAAACCCTTGTTCACATGGGTGTTAATTTTTTATTTGTCTTTTTGAAGGGAATGAGCAACGAGTAATGCCTAGTTTCAGCATGTTAGACATTCTTCAAGCATGATCAACTGCTTTATATATTGTTTGAACATTTCTTCATCCATGGTGATGGACAATGTAGTACATCTCTATCTTAGTTAATGGTAGTATGACGTAATACAACACTTGGTTAAATTTCTTGTACATGCCATATGACAATTGAATTCATTGGGAGGAAAACCTATGGATAGTATCAAGGGTGTGTCTTCATTTTTATGAAACCTAGGGGTTTTATGTGTTCACATACGTAGTTCCCAGAGAGTGAAAAATTATGTAATGAACCAATTCTGTTTGGTGAAATAGTTATGCCTTGAGCTACTTTGTACTTTCTAGGGACATCCAAGAAAATAGTGACATGGGCGTTAAAGGGTGAAGGTTCATCCCAATGCTTGGGATGGATACCTAAAAGTATCTAGTGTTTTGGCATATAAATTAGATTTCTTATAGCCTTCATATAAAATGTATTTTTGTTGTGATGTGGTGATCAGGAAATGGAGGAGTGACACATGAATGTTTAAGGTGGTTTTGATCACGCACACTTAAGAAGCAGTTGGTCTATTTTTCCTTTCTCTTGAAAACTATAACACTCCTAAGGTGGGGAGCATCACATATATTATAGTGAATACATCCACTTCACTGTAGAATAAACACAACCTAGTAGGGCAATTTGAAAATGGTTGGTACTTCTTGAGTTCATTCAAGGAATGAATTTCTTAAATCATGTTTGTGCTTGCTCGACAACATGAAATTGAAGTTGTTGTTTTTTTATAAAAACCCAGAATAACAATGTTTTCCTTAGATGGGCTCTAGGGGTTAATCATTAATGATTAAAAAATTCCTCAATTGGTGAAGGAATTGTGGTTCGGTTCGTATCGATGCATCATTATAAGAAACAGATCTTTTATCAAGAAGTTTAGTAGTATTAGTTTGATTGTCCTTCTTTTGGATTTCTTTGTTTGCATCTTAGTGGATATCCCCTATATTTATTCCATCCTTGATGCACTAAGAGAGCATCAGTCTTACATCGTGATGAATTTTTATGTCTATTGGACTTGAGATGTGATCTATACCTAGTTACGCACTTGATGTGTGGTTCTTATTAAGGTAGGTTTATTACGAAATGATACTTTTTTTATCCTATAACAATTCCTTGGGTGGAATTTTGGACACCAACCATTATTATTTGAATTTACCCCTGGGTGGATGCTGCTATGAACTCAGGAAATGTTTTTATTTTGACATCTTGGCATAGTCCTGACATATTACTTGTAAATATGGAGTATGAAGTAGCTTGGGTTAGTTACATAGACCCCAGTTTTATGAATTTGAAGTTATCCAAGAATTGTGGTTAGGATTTGAGGTTCTATTATAAAGGGGACAAGTCTAGTGGCCTCAATCTATGTTACATATTTATTCATGATGAGGAATAAAAGATTAAAATGACTGGGTGGTGGATTGATATGATAATATTAGGGAAAGTGAGGTGTGGATTTTAGTGGATTTCCTTGTGAAAATGAATGATTCCTTGGAGGAATGTATTGTGGTTTATTTTGAAATGTGCCAAACATTTAGGCTGATCATCTTCTTAAATTTCATCCATAGGTGGATAAACCTATTTTTTCTAGTTATATTAATAATATTGGAAAATATTTCTTTAAAAAACACACTTTTAGGTTATGAAAGGAGTGGTTTTAGGGTGGAAAGTGTATTATAGGAAAACATACAAGACCAGTTTTGGTTTTTCTGATTGGGATTCAACCATTTCATTTCAATGAGGTCCCTTTTTAAGACCTTATATGTAATCATGTTCACCATATTAAATAAATCACACTAAGAGAGTCATTAGAATGATTAAAATCATTTCTTGTAAGGATATTCTCAGTGTGGATGTGTCATGGTTTGGAATCGGTCCCTTATGATATTGAAGACTATGGTGGGGAGAACCATCAAACTTTTGTTTAACATGATGATGATGATATCACATATCTAGATAAATGGGATTGGGTAAGCTTGAGTAAGTATTTTGTTTTGAAAATAAGCATTGGATTAGTTTTTAACGGCTTATATGACATATGATTATGTAATCATTAAAGGGGAATTAGGCATTTGGAAATGCAATGTGGCCACTTGAACAAAACTTCATGACAATCATTGGTTGGGTGATTTTTTCATTTTTCCTAAAGGAATCTTGTGGATGTGAAGTTAATATGTAGGGAGTTTGTAATGAACCGTGTTTTTGAAACAGACAAAAATCCAAAAGAATTTGAATTTTGGAAATTAATTAATGGTCTATTTTGAGAATTGAGATTTTGAACTGAATTATAAGAGTTGGAACACATTAATGTGTTGTTTTTGTACTTCAGTAAAGGTTAAAATATCCCCCCTTGTAATATCATTGAGTTTTGAAACTTTTGGGGTATGGAAAGATCAATTTTGGAGGGGTTTCACAAGGTATACAATTTTTATGAAACTGTATAGTCCTCATCAACAAACCATGAATCTAATAAGAGAGGAGATTAAGTTCACCACACAGGCTATACATGGTCTTCCAAAACCATGAAACTATCCTACACAATTATTTCCAAATTAGTAGTACATATTCTCTATCCATCGCACGATTGGTGCATAGTTTCAAAAAACTATACAGCTAAACTTCATGGCCAAATTTTTATTGGTTAAACGACCAAAATATCCTTAATACTTTATAATTTTATTTCTCTTCATTATTCTCCCTCAAGTTTCCACTTGAGGCCTCCTCCCTGTTCAAATGGAGCTCCAAATCTCCTCTTCATATGAGTGGATAGATTTCCCCTTTCAGTTATTCAATTCATGTGCCGTCAGTCTCTATATATCTAAATCATAAATTTATCGAGTACTTTAGATTCTTTCTTTTTAATATCCTCTAATTTGTACTATTTTCATGTGAGATCATTTGTTCTACTTTCACTGAAATGGTTTATTTATTTTATTTCATCGAAACCAGACCAAATCAAAGGATGGTATTAAATGAGTGATATCTCTTTCGTATATGGTAGGTGGTCTATGGATTTTCCATAAATTTCGGTCACCTTAGAAATAAAACTGTTGTTCCTTACACCAGGCTTTACCATGCATTTCATTTAAATTAATTTATTCACATAAAATTGAATATTGTTCCATGATATAAATCCTTTGATTACCATTAGGAAATTTAGAGGATATAAACCTCTCATATGGATGCCCCATGGGTGTTCCTATTCAAATTTCCTCTTTTTAATTAAATGACTAAAATCCCAGAACACCCCCTAATCATTAAATTAGACTATAAATGGTTTCCCCCTTATATGTAATTGACTAAGAGACAGTGAGAACTTTTTAACTCCGTTTCAATGTTTATGTTTCAAATTTCCATCTTTGGTAGTTAATTTTAAATTTCCTATATTGATGAATCAATACATTCCTTGGTATAGTTGGTTTAATATACTTAATGAATAGTTTTATAAAAATATCATGTTTTTATAAAAAAACCCTCATATGAGGTGTAATTTTTTCTAAAATTAAATTTTTTTATTTTCTATTTTTATCATGCTTATCCTTGTGTTGTTGGTCTACCTATTCTTCCTTTTTTCTTTTATAAGGCATGTTTTTTTTCATTTCATCGAATGAACTTGATAAGTGGAGTGGACATATCCTATATAAGTGTTTATTTATCTATGAAACCTCCTAAGTGCATGGAATGATCACTCTTTCCTAAATATATAATTGATCAAGCACCCTTTAAGGGCTTGGTATGTTTAATAAGTCAGATTACCCATGTATGTATTTGGAGAATAGACCATAGTACCTTCTACGAACATCTTTGGTCCTTGTAAAATGGAATTCCATGTATTATTTGATTTGATGGCATATTTAAAATGGAATGGCATATTCACAATGAGTTTTTTACCATAAATGTAATTAATTGGTTTAAATGAAATTTCTCCCTTAAAATGGTTTTTAAGCGTGGAAAGGTCACGCCAATTTCTTTATTGATCGTAAATTATTATGTCCAATATAGGGTCTTATTGGAATTGAACTTGGATGTTGTATTTCAAAATAGGCATTTACTTCCATATTTTATTATATGTTTGATTATGAATTTATATTGGATTGAAACATGTAAAGAAATAATAATATTTCCCCATTGATGTTTATTACAATAATGATTACGCCATATACATTGTATATGGAATGATGGTAAGGGTTTTATTGAGCATGGAGGAATCATTATCCATTACATAAGGTGTTGAGAATGATGTCCCAAACCAGTGATACTATATGAGAGTTTGATTGAGGCACCACATACAATGATTACTGTGTTTCCATGGAGGATCACTCACCATCTTGAGTTTTGTAGCATGACGTCTCTCACTCTATAGGGATGTAGGGTATGTAACCTATTACACGAGACTATAAGATCGTTTCGATAGGTTATGGATGTAATAGTTATTCCCTGGTCCATCCATCAAATAGTATTCCATGTATAAGTTTATTAAGTATCAGCACAGTCTTAGTTCATATAGGTTGATGAAATATATAACTTAGAAATATATATATATATATATATATATATAATTAATATATATATATATATATATTTACTGGTCAGAAATCTTATTCTAACTACGTGCCGAAGTAGGTAGAGCTACCATATGTCCATTAAGTACCGGATTGGGCTGGCTGTTTATTTATTTATTTCAGTACTATTTATTTATTTATATTACCTACACTACATTACTTTATAGGTACACTAGATTCAATCATAGACTTACTGGGTGGCAACCTACTAGGATCGTTATCTCAAACACTTCTCAGTCTAATATTTCTCTTGGGTATCCGAGTAATCCATCTATTTGTAAGACTGTGGATGATTGCTTATGCGGTTTACCTTGGACATGGGATTTAGAATCATAAGACCAAGATGGAGCTCACGATACTCATGGAGATAACAGATGGGGAGTTTCCTTTATTTCTATTATTTGTGCTGTATTTAATCTTGTAGAATGTTGCATGTTTAGCATTTTTTATTCTACATCATCGCCTAGAAATTAATTCATTATTATGTATTGGCATTGGATATCTTTATTTATTTAAATTTATGTTATACTTCCACTACTCTGTCCATTATTTATAAATGCTTCTGATATTTCCGGTTGTTTATTTTATGATACACCCCTGTGCATCATTGAAATGAGGGTATAGTCTCCAAAATGTACCATATTTACACCCTCAGTACTAGTCAATAACCTCTGGAATACAAGGTGGCGCTCTTGAGGCCACGTGACCCACCATTCCAACTATTGTATTAATGGTCAGCTGAGTCGGGATGTTACACTGTATGTTCACTAGTTTCAATATTCCATAATTATGGATAAATTAAATGGTGTTCAATCCCATGATAATTAAATCGTAGTATGATCTATATCCACAAGAAAAATTATTTTGATGAATTGTAAATATTTGTTCAAAGAAGTACTCTATGACGAATTCAAACAATGTTGTAGGAAAAATTTCAAGTAGTCGATCACCATAGATGAACATCGATCTTTTGGGAAAATTATTTTCATACTATCCTCATCACATGAACATGAGGATATCACTTCATGGGATAAAAATAATGGTTCTGAAATTTTGGATGTCATTGAAACCCATGTTTGAAGAATTTAAATCTAATATATTTGTCTCATTGAATCATTATCAGAATGGAATATTCTTTGGTGATTTAACATGAAATGGAAGTTGGTTCAAGGAGGTGTGAACCTTAAATATAAATGACCATGAAAATAGACGAGGAGATGTTATTATATTCACATTTTCCCTTGATAATTATCATTTATCTAAAAACAGAATACTCTCCATGATTTTATTAATGTAAAAAGGTAGAAGGTTCCATAAGCCATTAAGGAAACATGAATATGGGTGTATCGTGAAACGTTTTTTGAATGAAGAAGTTATATGAAGAATTTTATTTTACTAATAATATCCTTTACCACTAGATATGAGACTCATGCAGTCAAGTGTTTCATGAAGTGGTTGAAATATTATGCTTGACTTTATGAAATAGTCATCTCACATATAAAGAACTAATCCACTAACCAGTTGTGTTTTCATACCAACTCTTTGTGTTTCATGAAGGATTTTTTATTCATACAATACCAAACATTAATAAGAAATTAATTTTTCTTTTATATATACACACAAATCATGTATTATCAATTTTCCATGTTAATTACTTATAGCTTATGTTGGGGAATAAATAATTACATTCTAAACTCCTATGTGGACACCTCGTTTGCGTAAAGATAATAGATGCTGGAGTTCACATGAGGTAGTGAAAAGAAGAATACATTATTTGTATATACCTATGTGTGTGAAGAGAAAATGAATAGTTTTTGCATGTATCAAATGATATATGAATTCATATGCATCCAAATAATTAACCAAGACAGTGTGTTAACTATTGTGTATAAGGAAGAGGAAATTGTTTATAGGTTCCTTAGCTTACATTAAAAACACGTGAATTTCATGTAACATATATATGCATGATTTGGATAGAACATAAAATATTATATTATTATGTTCTATACATGTGGTAGGGATTTTGTTTTTCAAGAAAAAATTATTTCAAGTAGTTTAACATGAACTAATATGAGAGGAAAAAAGAAGAAGTAAGAGATCAATATGAGTTTAGTGATTTTCATTTGAGTTGAAGAATAATTCACTGGTAGTTAGTTTAATAAAAATTTATATTGTTGAAAACAAAAGATAAATTGTTTTAATGATGTTATGTTGAGATGATATTTAATTTCAAAAATGTTCAGAAAGTAATTTTGGGATTCTTTCAACAATAAGGGGATATTTCAGTGGAGTCTATTTTGAATTGAAGAAGATAGAGATCAAGATAGTACCACTATTGCATAATATTGTGTGTCAAATATAAGAGAAAAAATTATAATTTATCAGCCAATATATTTCAGTTATTTTTTATTTTTTCTAAAATAATTATATTCTTATTAGTCTACACCATATTTGTATTATTGATACTGAAGTCAGATGAAAAGGAAGTGAATCCTTCTATTTTTTTTTTGAAGAAAAAGACTAGTTTATTTGAAGTTATTGTGAAAGAAATAGGTGAAGCTAGTGGATGAACAAATCAACACCATAAAATCTAATATAAGTATCATCAAATGAAATAATTTCTCAGTGTTATAAAAAAAAATTATAATGAGGTAGATAATATCATTAGATATAGTATAATGATCCATATGATAGATGTAAAACATGAACTATTAATTTACTATAGTGAATTCCAGGTGAACGGTTATTTCTTAATTTCTATAACCACATTTAATGTTTTTATTAAATTTTTTGCATGGTTAGTAGTATTTTCAGACCATTCCAAGGACCATATACTCTAATTGTGTTTTGAGCATTGTAAAAATATCATTATTTATCTGTACATATTTTATATACATTCATGCAATAGGAAAAATGAGAATAATAGAATCATGATCCTAATAGGTAAAATATATAAATGGGTAAAATGTTCTAACTTGATTAAAGTATCCCCAATATGGATTCACACCCCACTTAGTGTCAAGAATAACCCAAATTGGTTATTTCAGATACTAGATACCATAATTGGGTGGTTTAAAGCTTGAAAGTGGTGTTGTTCTGTAGGAGTAGGATGTGGAAAATAAAAAAGTGTATCTTTTAACCTATGTGGTTACAAGTTGGAATTTATTTGAATATATAGACACACACACAAATATATACATACTATCATTGGGGATTGATAACATGTGAATTTAAATTATTTTTTATAAATAATTAAATTCACTAGTTTCAAATTCTTTGAATATCAAGGTGTCATTGGGAAGACATAGCTTTCCATTAGTGTTGGATCTTCATTACGGGTTGAGACCTATAAAGGGTAGATGTTGGGTTATGGATTTGTCTCCATGAGAAAATGGAAGTTGTGGTATGATGGTGTACTATGTGTAGTTCATCTACACTAATGATATCCTATGGTGGAAGGGGTTAGAGATAATGAAGATGACGATGGTGGGATTTGGTTTGGTGAACCAAGGACATAGGCAGTAATATAGTGTTCGACTATGGGAAGATGACATGTGAGATGAATGGACTATTGGGGATGATTGGATCACATATGCATGAGATGATTGACTATTTTAATATGGGTGACAATTACATATGAGTTTGTGTCCCACATGAATTTTTTCACATTGTATTTGAGAGATTAATAATAAAGTTGCTACCAGAACCCACTCAAGCCGACACCAAGACTAGCACCCAAACCCAACTTGCACCAATTCCCCACACCGGTCATGCTGAACCTAAACAACCAAAATATGAAACCTTTATATATTCTAAGCAAGCACCATGCACACCCAAGTCTTGATTAAAATGAACTATGTCTTCACAAAAGCTCACCTTCCACTACCAAGGCTAGACAAGTGTTGATGTACCCATGTAAGTTGTGGCTGTGTGAGTCCTCTTTGCTAGATAGGTAGTTGGATATTTTTCGAATCACATAATTCATAAAAAAACTTTTAAATACAAACTATATAATAGAGTATGTAAATTTTATAAATATTCATTTCCACCTTCTAGTATCTTATAATCATTAACATTATGGTACTTGTATATGTTTTATTATCATGTAATCATAATGTTTTAATATAAGTTATTATTATTAAATATTATTACTGAAATAATAGTATTGTATTTTTTATTTTTGAAACCAAATTTGCAATTTCTTAAAGCTTAGAATTTTCAAAATTCTATAAATAGAAATTTATTCAAAAGTAATAACATAATATATGAATGATGTGGATTAAATTGAATTTTCTATTAAATAATTAATAAACCCAAGTATTTTTTTATGAAAATCAATTTTCTAAAAATAAAATTAAGTACATCCACCACTGTATGCATTTAATATTTTTATTGCAAAATCATATTTACTAGGTTAAAAGGGATTATTATTTACAGGTAAAATAATAAATGATATCAATTTAATATACTTTTTAGCTTTATTAAAGAAATTAAAATTATTTAAAGTATATTAATATATAAAAATATTTCCGTTAAAATAATCCTTAATAAAAAGTTCATTTCTTGGAAAATAAAATTAATATTTTATAATTTTGATTTTTTAACCTAATTTATAATCAATAGTTATTTTAATTATAAGGATTTTTTTAATAAAATATTATGTAAAAACATATATTAGCTTGTTATATAAATTATAAAACATTATATTTATTAGATTTTAAATTAAAAGAAGAATATTCTAATATTATTGGGATGTAACACTAACAATGTATTAAAATAACTAAAATATTTTAAGTATATTTTTTTTCATATTAATATTAATTAAAATGAATCTAGTTTATGATGGTTTGTAAAACCAACTAAATGAACTATCCATATATAATTAATATTTTCAACAAATAAAACATCCATATATAAAAAATCATATATATATTTGGAAACATTTGATTTTTTTATGTAAATTTACATTATTTGATTTCAATTATGGTGTTTTAGTTCTACATGGAAATAAGTTCAACAATTATCCCCATGTGATCTGAACTTGGAACCATGAAGTGAATTCCCTCTGAATAATGAAATTAAACATTATATCTTATTGAAATAATTTTAAATGAACATATTATAATTATACCAAATAAAATATAGATGGAAAAGGTGATGAAATAATTAATGAATGAATAAATTTTGATTATTTAGGAAGCTAAGTGAAAGTGAATAATGATTATAGACTTATTGTTTTTGATATCCATGAAAAAAACTATTTTATTGGATTATGCATTCTCTCTCTCTACCTCAGTTTAACTCTCTATTTTTCTTTCCTTGATTCAAGTAACACTCAATGAATTGATTTTAACCTTCCTTACTTTCAAAAAACACCCATTAAACTACAAAAAAAATTCTAGTTCAATTATTATAGACATTTTTATAACAATACCCTCCTTAATGATTCTTTCCCATTTTTCGTAAAAACCCACTTAAAATGAATATTTTCATAATTATTTTTCCAATAATTTTAATTTCATCTATTAACATAGACTTCGTTTTCATTCCCTATGATTCACTAACTATATATGAATGTATATGAATTATTTAATCCCTTATTTCATGTAATTTATTATGATAGTAAATTTTTATATAGTATAAGAGAAGATAATGTAACCCATTTTTTCCAGGGGTTTTTATGATTATAACCAATTTATGTTTTTTTGTACATGGATTATATATGCATGTACAAGTTAGGATGACTGAAACCAGAAAGAGCTTTAATTAATTGGGCAATGTGTATGTATCATGCAATGATATGTTTGATATTATGGTATAAACCAAATCCATTATGTGAATCTTTCCACATTGAGTTTGTTTCTTAGCGGATATCATTGAATTATGATTATATCATGTTTTAGGTTTTTTCCACATTATTATGTTTCCATGATGTTATGATTCCATGTTTCTTATGTCATGCTTTAATATGAATTTTGTAGAGCATTGTCTTTTATGATATCATGTTACACATTTTGACTCATATGTTATGATTCTTCATCAACTCTGTTACCTTATATGGATTTATATCTCACCCATTTTGATTATTTATTTCCCAAGTTATCCTATAAAGTTTTAGTATATTAAATGGTATATTGAATTCATTATGTAGATTAACATAAATACATTGTAGTTTAGTTTTGAATTGATGTATTATGAAACAAGTATTCCAAAAATAATAGTCCTCTCGATTCATGGTAAGGTTTATTTGATATTTTGGTTCAAAATATTGTAATTATATTTTTAAAAGACTTGTGTCACAATTGTTGGTATCAAAGAGTTTTATTTTTAATTTTTGGGGCTTATAAATAGAATAAATTAGTAAAAAACATATGGGTAAGTATATGTATAAGAAAATATCTTGGAATATTGGTAATGTATAGAGTAAGTGTTTTCTAAATAGTCACACCCCTATCTTGATACTACATGTAGATATGGATCTAGTAAAAGGTACCTAAAGATATAAACCTTAAAAGGGATAGTTGTGTATTAACTGGAACTATTATTAATATGGGATAAAGATACCTTACATCACACTTGGTTTGAAACTCATAGGGGATATTATTTATAAATTTCATAATCTATTTATGAACCATTATGATAGACATGAAATGATTGCTAGGTTATAGAGATAAATAAGAAAATTACCATCGAATACTGAGATTAAAACCTATAGAATCGTAATTTAGGATATATGTTTCAATTATAATTTATTCTTTCTAAGTTAATAGTTTCTCTTTTATTTGATTTTTATTTTGAGTATTTTCACACCCATGGGGCATCATTAATTTCCTATGGGGAATTTTTTTTAATTATTTATAAAAAGAATCAAATTATGTCTCTAATTTATTAAAATTTAGAAATATCTAATTCCAATGTTGAACCCACTATGTTAGTGAAATTACTTTCTAGAAATTATAAATAGAAAATATTATTTATATTGGTTTTGAGGAAGAGTGAAAAAAATAAGATTGTTTTTGGATGTAGTTTGTATGAATGAAAATATAGTAAGCGAAGTAGGTTTGGATTTTTATTAAAGTTTAGAAAATGAGTGTTGTAGTTTTTTTATGTATGGTTCAGGTGAAATTGGATTTAGATATTATATTTTTCAATTCGGGTGTGGTGTTAATGTTGAGATGAAGTATATTTAATGGTCATGGAATCCCCAGCCTTATATGAAAATATTCATTTTCCCATGGTTTTGTAATTATAGGAATTACTGAATCAATTTTTCATCAATAGAAAATTTATAAGAAATATAACTATATTATTTAATAGACATGAGATATATTTTTGAAATTCAGTTCAAAATATTAAATTGTTATTTTTAGATTAAAAATCAATGGGGATGATAACAGAAAAATAATATAGATTATAAGTAAAAATAAATTTATTCCTAAAATCCAATAAGAATAAAATAATAAAATACCACCAACACACCTTTATTACTTTTATATACATCACCCTAGAACTTTATTTTTAGTTAACCTATAAATCTTTAAATTCAGAAGTTGGTTTTAAGAATAATAATAGAAGAAATCATGATTAAAATGGAGTAAAAGACTAGTGGAGGACTCTAAATTAGGGCAAAAACACAATCCTAGGATTTAGTCTTTAGATTGATCCTTAATAGCGACATATTAGGCCTTTATTTATTGATATTCTGGGTGTTGATGTTTTATTTAATTTTTATAAAAATGTTTTAAAATAAATTTATTCTTGGTGTTTAATAGTTATTACATGTCATAAGTAATGATTTTTGTTGAATTCTACATTGATCCCATCCATACAAGGGAAGATCTGTTTACTTTTAGAATATAAATCTAGTTTTCAAACAATAAATGTAATTGGACATTTTTCAAAAAAAAATTGATGTTGTTAATTCTATTTTTAAGTCTTAATTTAAATTTCTAGATCATAAATTCTTTTTCCATTTCCTAAATTCTCAACATGAAAACATTTTGGTCCTCAACTTTACTATTTGAAAAGATTTTAATCCATGAATTCTCTTTTTAGGCCCTGAATTTAGAATTTTCACCAATTTCACTCAATTGGATCCTTATTCGTTAGTTCAAATGCAAGAAAACATCATAAGACAATCCTTTACCCTTGAAAGCCATTATTTGTCGAAATATTGATCAGTTTATTATTTTATTATTTTTCTAAAATCTTTATATCCTTGAAAATATGAAACAAATCATTAGATATCTAAGAAACACTTAAATTTTTAAACCAAAAGAAATAATTTATTTTATTATTAATATGGTATGAATGAAATGTAAATATTAAATACCCTCACACTTGAATTTAGGTATTTAATCCAGAAAGAAATCCCAAAAAACTACAAAGGATGAGTAATTTACTTTAATGACCCAATATTTATTAGTAATATTTGTTTCTTGAATAAATATCTGTTTCATTATATTATATAATATTATAAACATACAAAATTTCGAGAAACCAACAAAAAATTTATTTAATCACTAAATAATTTTACACCATTCATCAATGAAACTAATAAAAATTCCTAACATTAAAATTAGAAAAAATTTAAAATAAAAAATAAAAAATGAGAAAATATAGATCTCCCCAATTTACTATAATACTCATCCCCACATCCAATACTATATAAAATAAATAGAATATTAGTAAAACTATCATTATCTTAGAAATTGAATATATAAAAAATTCAAAGGAATTGATTTTGATATGATTGAATCAATTAAGTGGTATATATAAGAAGTAATTCTACATTTGGAATATTACTCTGACTGTTGGAATAGTAATATGGCCATTGAGAATAGTAACATGACCATTGGGAATGGTAACCTGAATGGTGGAATAATAGTTTTACCTCTAAATAATAAATAATGACGTGGATAATATTTATCATGATTAATTTATGTAAATATAAATATTATAATTCAAATACAAATATCAAGGGAAAAAACTCAATGAAAATATAAGCACATTTTTTACAAACACTATTTTAAAAATATTTAATGAAAATCATCAATTTTAAATTAAGATATAAAATAAAAGTTTTTAGAAATTTATTTTAACAAAATTAATAAATATTTTCAAATCATAACATCAAAATTTTATAAGGGCGTTTTTTTTGTAATTTTATGATATAATTAAATTTTTAGGTGAATAGTAATAATATAGAATTTCACCAGTCTAATGTATCTAAAATTTCATAATTAATGATTTAACAATTAAATAATTCTTTATAACACTTGAGGTTCGTACATGATATATTTTATTTAATAAATCATTTATTATAAATATAATAAACTTAATTTCCAAACAGAAAAATCAATTTCCAAAACCTAAAGTCAATGGTGATTCCTTAAAATAACAATTTATTTCTTTCCACTTTAATTTCTAAAAAAATAATGAATTTTAATAATAAATGGGTATTAAATTCTTAAACCAATTATATTTTAGCTATATATAATTTATATTTTCAAAAAATCACTATTACAAGTTTTACATTTGATATATTATTTTATTTAATATTTTATTCTGAACTATCCCTCTCCTCTAGTATAAATAACCCCCCTCCATCCCCTTTGAAAACCACTCAACAAACCTATAAATCCCATTATAATAATAAGGGTCGTTATATAGTAAACAAACTACAAATATCAGGGTATTTAATATAGATTACAAGAGAATCCACATCATGGATTATGTATGTTTTGATCAACTCTTCTCTTTTTTTATTTATTCTTCTTATTATATTTATTTTTTTCACCATCCTTTTAAAAGAAGAACAATATAATATTAATTAGTCATTAATTTAACGTTATATTAATTATTTTAACCTATTATAAGTTTCATATATACTATATATATAAATTTCAAACCTCTCTATCCCGCTCTCCTGACAATGTCTGTTAAAAGGTCAGTTAACTTCCTACGTAATCATTTACATTTAAACACATATAATCATTATCATGGATAAACATTATAAACTAGATATAATATATAATTATATAATTATATTTATTATATGATCCTAGAATTAATTTTATGAAATTATAATTTATATTTAACAATATGGTGCAATTAATGGAAAACAAGACATTTTTAAGTAAAATATGATATCAAAATAACTACCCTATAACCAAGGAAATTAAGAAATATAATCAAAATACTATAATTCAAAAAGTATTTTTAAAAATTAAAACAATACAATTCTTGATTAATATTTTAATAAATATTGATTTTTTATCCAGGAGGCACAAAAGAAATGAAATAAACAGGAATTAAGGTAAGGTGATTCTCAATCCAAACTTCATTTCTTTAGTTTTTACCTATTTTACACAATTTTTTTAATGTATATTATTTTAATTTTCCTTAAATATAATTTCATTATTCTTACCTACGGTTTTGGGGATATACATGTTTTTTACCATGAGTTTTATACTAAATACAATGATTTCCCGAGAATACTATTATTTCAAAAACAAATCATTGGCCCCTCATTTTTTATTTTTATTCAATGAAAAATGAAATTTTATTTCAAAGTGTGATATCCATTTTTTTAAATTAAATTTTATTCATGAATATTTCATTCATGAAATCCCTATAAAACCCATTTATTTCCATGATTTTGTTCATTACTATGATAGTTATATGTTCTATGTGGAACGAATAATTATGTAAATAATTAAATTTGGTGGGTGGTACTAGAAATATATATCCTTGAAATGAATTTATTAAAGTGATTTAACTCATGAGATAATGTGTTATATTCATGAAAATGATTCTATCTTTTTTAACAATGATTATATTATGATTATTCACATAAGGTACATGTGAACATGATTTTAGATTTGTCCATAACTCAATGTGGAATTTGACCACAATGAAATGTGGTTTCATTTTTATAGATTTCCACATTACATGACTTTATCACTTCTTTCCCTCATTTTGTGATGATGATATTATGGTTATGATATGATTATGATGATTATGATCACCCAAAGTATATTTAATTGCATCCCTTATTCATCCACTTACTGGGATTTTAGCTTATCACTTTATTCGATGTATTTCCTCAGGTGATTTCATATACTAAGGGGAACATGTTCTTTTAAGGATAAATATTAAGTATTTGAATAAATTTTTATGTTGTATTATGTTCATGTTATGTATGAGACTAATTTTTCCAAGACACTAAAAATTTTGATCCTGGATTTGTATCTCTATCATGTTGTTTATCAAAAAAACATGTATTATTTAATTAATGAAAATTATGGTCACTATAGTTGTTATAAAATCATGTTTTAGTAATTTGGGAATTAGTATTAGATAACATTAGTTAAAACCCTTATGATATGTCATATTTTATGTAAATATCAATGATTATTTATTTATAAAAAAACAAATCATAGATATCCCATAAGATATTCTTTTTGAGTTAATTAAAAAAAGAATAAAATATTTAATCATGATTTGTTTACTTATATATTTTTCAAACCTTTTCTATTTTATAAAATGGTGTTAATCAGGAGAAACTAGGAAAATAACCCATGTGAGGGAAAATGTATTGATTTTATAAACAAAATACCCAATTTCTTGGTAGGTGGAGATGAAAAATTTAGGATGATGCCCACCTATATGTATGAGGATTTTAAACATAACTTGAACTGTATAAAACATATTTCCTCATCCAAGAATGTGTAACTCGCCATTGATTCCATTATATAACAATGACCACAAATGGTTAGTGTAACTTATGATCCACTTTCCATTGAAAAGTGGTTTAACTCAATGAAGAAGATTTAATCTATAATGCATTGTTCTGAGAAGAACAATGTGACTCTAGAAATCGATCATTTATATGGAGTGGCCAATAAATGGTGGGAATTGATTATGAATAAAAATTTGGTGGATTAAAATAAATGAGTTGAAGTGGGAGTAATTTAGGAAAATATTTTCTGGCATGTATATTCCTCAAACTATAAAAAATAATATGGAGGGATAATTGGTAGAGAAGATCAAAAAGGAAGTAGAATGCATGAAAAACTTAATAAGGAATTCAAGATACAACTTGGGTTTTGTTATAGATAATGATAGTAAAATAGATATATTATTTAGTGGTTTACGACCAAACCCTTCAGATCAATTTGGCTATCCAATACATCAGATGTTATGAAGAATTGGTTCAATTTTCCATCAATGTAGAGATGATGTTTGGAAACTAGTCCGATGGTTATGAATATTAGAAGATAATAATGGAGTTTCAAGCAGGTGGATCAAATTAAAAAGGTTAAAAGAGGATCCAACTACACACATGTCAAAAATATGGGAAGAAGCATCATTGGAATTGTCTCAAAGGGACGAGTAGATTCTTCATGTATGGGAGAGATGATCACTATGGTCATGAATGATAAAGATACATGAAGAAGATTGAAAACCTGATGGAAATAGGAAGAAACCTTCTAATTAATAACCCATGGTTCAATTCTTAATCATTATGGAGAAATGGAATTATAAAAAACAGTTCAATAAACCATAGGTCATCGAGGGTAATCAATGTTAGCAACCACCAAAGATAAAAAAATAAAGGGAAAACATATTCCATCATAATTGTAGAAGTGGTTCATGGAAATAAAGTCGCACAAGGTACACTTTCTATTCAATTAAAAATGGAAAATGTTTTATTTCATTTTTTTCTATGAATCCCTTTATATCCTTCATGTTCTGTAGAACTATTAAATCTAATACCAAATTCCTTGAATTAGAGATATCTATAAAAACAATTAGTAGTGAAATGACTGCAACCAAAGCATTGTAATATTATCCTCTACGAATTTCTGTAAATATTATTCTAGAGAATATCATAATACTTCCCTCAGTTAAATTTGATGTTATAATAGTCATGGAATTTTTTCCTTATATAGATCACACATTATATTTTGTGAAAATGAAATCTCTTTTCATGTTCAAAACCATCCAACGCTCTTTTAAAAATGAATGGAACATTATGAATCTCCTTTGGAAAATCTATTAGTTGTGTTGGTGTTGATAACATATGAAAAATCATAAATTTCCCACATTGATGAGTCAAAGGAATATACCGACATTAAGGAAATGGACTATTCTTATGGAATAAAATGATTTGTTTCCCAATGAGCCAACCAAACATCCCATAGATGATGAGGTAGACTTGTCAAAAAATTTCATACCCAAATAAATTGTAATCTAAATATACCTTTAAAGAATGGCCCTGATTGAAAATGAAGAGTTAAAGAAGCAACAAGTAGATAATTTAGAAAAATGATTCATATTCCTAGTTATCTATTTAAAGAATACGGATATGTAAATGTGGTTGTGTACCAATTATCGAAAGATAAAAAAGTCCACCACAATGAACTTGTATCATCTATAAAGGATTAATAACTTTTTCTATCAACATTAAAGAGATCAACACTTCTCAAAGGTAGATCGTTATTCTAGGTATCATAAAATGATGGTTAATAATTAATATATTCATAAGTCTACTTTATAAACAAGGTATGGACCCTTTGAGTTCATAGTGATTCTGATCGGACTTATTAATTCCCCTAAATTTTTTAGGGATTTTATGAATATAATTTTTAGATACTATCTTGAAAATTGTGTGCTAGTCTTTATTGATGATATTCTAATCTAATCCAAGATCAACGAGGATGATGAAAAGAATGTAAGGATTTAACTTGAAAAATTAGAGAATGAGAAAATGTATTCTATGATTAGAAAGTGTGAATTTTGGATGCAGTAAGTCACATTCTTGGGGAACATGATCACAAGTGAGAGAATTTCTATAAACCCTTAAAATGAAAAGGAAATTGAGGAATGGATCAGACCAACCAGTGTCATAGAAATTATTAGTTTTATTTTCTTAGCTGTGTCCTAACGAAAATTTGTGTGTAATTTCTCTGGATTTTCTATCCCACAAACTATGTTCACATGAAAATGGTTAAGGTATATATGGACATATATATGTGAGGAAAGAATTAAGGAGATCAAGAATAGGATAATAAATGTACATATACTTAAAATACCAATTAGTGGATAAGGTTTTGTGATATATAGTGATTCTTTAATAATAGGCTTGGTGTTTATTCTCTTGTAGTATCTTAAAGTGATAGAATGTGCATCATGATAGTGGATGATCTGTGAGCATAACTGCCTGATGAAATATATGGTGTTAGTAGCAGCTATCTTTATTATAAATACATTTCAACACTACTTCCATGTATAAAATTGGGATATATATACTTATAAATAGATTCTAATGTATATATTCACATAGAAGGATCTCAAAA
Source organism: Viscum album (assembly GCA_963277665.1). Lineage (NCBI taxonomy): Eukaryota > Viridiplantae > Streptophyta > Magnoliopsida > Santalales > Viscaceae > Viscum > Viscum album. The sequence continues at coordinate 877,654,027 of OY728145.1, read as the reverse complement.
TGTGTCAAAGATGTTGGTTAGTGCTAATCATGGACTATGATTTCTCTATTCACTACCATCCACACAAGGTGAAAAAGGTCGCTACTACCCTTAGAATAAAAGAACCAACTACTCTATCCATGACATGGATTGATAAATATCCTATCTTCCTGGATATATAAAATAAGGACATAAAAATCCTAACATATGTTAATACATCATAACATTCCCAAATTATTTCATGATCATCTATCCAAGTAAATTTCAGGGAGGTATAATGTGAAGACATGGAGCTACAAAACAAGGTGAAAACATCAAATAAAGCTATGTTACATGAGTTCCCAATTAATGATGATGTTTTAATTTGGTTTGGAATGAGTCTTTGTGTGCCGATATCAACTAAGATAATGTAGATATTGTATAATGCACATAACTCATATCTATCTATCCATTATTGAAATACTAATATATTCCAGGATCTTCGAGAGAAATTATGGTATGAAAAAATTAATAAGGATATTTTGAAGTATATATCATGATGTTTGGAATGTCAGCAAGTTAAATTATAGTGAAAAAAGTCCAAGGGGATGATGAAACAATTTTACATACCCATGTGGAGATGGGATAATTTCACTATATACATTTTCACAGGACTTCCGAAGGAATCCAAAGGATAATGATATATGGTTTGTGTTGGGTTGAATCACTAATACATCTCAATTCATTACTATCTAAGAAAATTTATCACTTGGAGAACTTTCAATGACATATTATATGGAAGTGGTGAGGTTGAATGGGGATCCAATTTCAATCATCTCTAGTCATGATCTAAGGATCACATCAAAATTCTATAGATGTATTTAATAATATTTGATCATTGAATATAATTTTAGCACAACGTATCACACCTAAACTAATGGCCAGTCTAAATGGCCTATTCAAATGCTTGAAAAAATGATAAGATCCTACTCAATGGAATTAAATTGTTAATGGGATCAAAATATCCCATTATATGAGTTCACATATAACAACATATTACAATAAAGTATTAAAATGGATCCATATGATGATATGTAAGATAAGCGATGTAGAACACAAAATTATTAGGTTGAATTTGGAGAAAAATCTACTTGGACATGATCTTGGGAAGGAGATGATAGAGATGGTTAAAGCCATATAAAAACGTATAAAAACTACTCAGAGTTGGTAAAAGAGATATGATAACAACTGTTGATGGGACTTAGATTTTCTTGAGGGAAAAAATATTTACCATTGAATATCCCCATGAAATAGAGTCATGTACTTTGGAAATAAATGGAATCATAGACCAAGGTACGTTGTACCCTTTTATATCTTTAATTGTAACGGAACTGTGGCCTATTGGCTTGCAATGTTTCTAATTATGGATCAATTTCATAAAATGTTCAATATATCACTCATAAGGAAGTAAATATCAGATCCATCACATGTACTAAATCTAGAGGTGCTACAACTGGATAATCACCCCTCATATGAAGAACCTACGGTGAAGATCTTAGACCCTAAAGACAACGTTCTACACAACAAGACTATTCCACTAGTCAAAGTATTGTGGAGGAACCATAAGTATGAAGAGGAAACATTAGGACCTGATGAAACAATAAAAAAAAGTACCCTCATCTGTTCTCAACTGAGAATATGAGTTGAAATTTTAGGGATGATATTTCTAAAGGGGTAATGAATGCAGTAAAATGTTGTTTATTAGTTATATTTTTTTCTTGACTAAATGTGTGTTGTTTTATATTATATAATATTATACACATATAAAATCATATAAACAAACACAACACTATTTAATTAATTAATACTATCATATTAATCAATAATGTAACCAATAAAAATTACAAACACTACAACTAGAGAAATAATATTTTATAGAAAACATTCAATGAAAATGTCTCATCAAAGGTTAGCTAACCGCCTATAGAGACATTTCTATGTCAAAAAATATAACCATCATAAAATATAGATATTATAAACTATATATAATATATAAAAATATAGTTATACGTATTATAATATTTATGAATTTATTATTCTAAATTAAAATTTACATATAAAAAATAGAGAAATCAAGGTAAGATGGGAAATGTTTAAGTAATAGTTGTGTACTGTAAATTAGGGTGTCTATGCTTACCATGCATAAATATTAGTATGAAAAATTTTTGATCAAATTGTGAATTAAATGTTCAAACATCACATAGTTAAATTTTATCAATCTCCTACCTTCCAAATAATCAATTCAACCAAGTATTTTACTTTTCTTTGTTTAATATGACAATAAAATTTATTTCATCCATTTTTATTTTTTAATTAATTATTAATATTCATTCCATTTTTAATATATCTCACATTGAATTTTTCTATTCACCATCATGGTAAATAATATAAGCTAAATTTAGATCATTCCATAACAATATAATACGTACTATAGGCTTACAAGGCATCTTAAATCTCCACCGTGTAATGACACAACTAAACAAAATCATGAGGGATTCATAATTAGGCTAAAATTACACTGAGGCATAGGGAAAGTAGGTAAATGATGTTAAAAAAAATTAAATCTTAAGAAAAAGGTTAATTCTAAGGCATTTATCATGATAAAAAAATGTCATAATGAATTTTTTTTCCGATTCCATCAATCCCCCAATGCTCGATGTTGTATCATGAAATTATGTTAATTAAATGAATAAAGCACCATGCTGTTTCAATATATGTTTTATTCTTTTTTCCAAATTTTTTGAGAAAAATATTACGTCTTCCACTTAGACATATATAATCAAATTATTTTTGTTTTTGAAATATTGATTTTTGATCCTACCAAGACAGAACCCATTTATATAAGGTTTTGAAATTAATATAATTCATAAATATCATTTTTCTTTCACTAAATGTCACAAAAAATATCCCACAAAATTATTTTTGATATACACATCCCAACCTCCATGGATGAATCCTCCATACACTTATTTTTGAAAATAATTCATAATATATAAAGGGAGGTAGGAATGGATAAAATAGGCTTGAAACGTGGCTCATTTCCTTAAAACACACTTCATGGATTATATGTAATTTAAAAAGGATTAATATAATATTGGTACAAAGAAATATGTTTAAACAAAATAATTCTTTAATCATAAATAATGTGATTATCATTAGTTATAGTTTTGATAATATTCCCGGAATGTTTAATAAGAGAACATTCCCGAGTCTCTCAAAAAATATTCTAAAGAAATAATTTTTATAATTAGATTTGAAAATTCATAACGAATGAGAATGAATAATTAGGTAAACTAATCATGGAAATTCATATGAGTAATACAACCAAATAACACAAATATCTGAGAATTAATGCCATCCGATTCTCATCAAAATTTAACTTACAAAAACTAACTAGTCTTTCTAGATAATGTGTTTTAAAAAAATAGAACATTATCTAGAATTATTATTTTTATATTTTCTCAATAAATGTTTTTGAAAAAGAAATTTAAAAACATGGAATGGTAATTATCTTAAGCAGTTTATGTCTCATTTTTTAGTTTATTAAATCACGAATCAAGGAAAATAATGCAAATATTTTTTCAAAGCTCTAAGAATAATTAATTATTGAGTGTAAAGTGGAAAATTACCTAACTGAAATGCTTTATTAAAGTTAAATTAAAATTTTAGTTTGGTCTCTATAGGTTCTGTCTAGTCTACATTCAAGATTTGAATTTTTCCTCCAACCACTTTTCATAAAACTCTTTTATGTCTTGATAGAAATAAAAAAAATACAAAAGTGATAGTACTAGTTATTTTTCAATGAAATTTAAAATATTTGGGAGGAGATAAAAATAATAAAAAAATGAAAAAATGTATTTTTTCTATAGAAGCAATTTGGTTTAACATATTTCACTAAACCTTATCTATTTTAACTCATGTGATAGATGATTGAAACAATAATACCTGGTCAGTGTTTAAAATTTACTCAGTTATTACCTATCCATGTAGTTTAACATCTTTACTTCTGATTAATATAAATAAATTATTTGTATTAGTAGAAGATAATCAAATTCCATTGGACTCATCTATTAGTGGGGTTTTAATCCTAAAAAAATTAATAAAATGTCATATAACATATATACATAATGGAATTTCTTAGTATTGATAGAACATGTCACTCCTCTAGTGTCAGTGTTATGAGTTCTCATTTTACAATTTTTTTCAGTATTTTAATTTGAATTTCTTCTTGTACAAATACCTAATTTACTACTTCAATATCAATAATAACATCAAATTTAGGTTTTTTTACTCTACTAACTAATCTTCATATTTCACATCATAATTTTTCATCATCCAATGAATGTTGAATCATATATCTTCACTACCAACTCATAGAATAATTTATCGACTTTAAAATTATCTCAGTTCACACCCCCAAGAAAGAAATGGTCTTCCTAAAATTACAGGACTCCTATCGCCCTCTATGTCCAACACTACAATGTATTATAATTTTTCAAATTTGACTATGATGTATTTAATCTTTACCTGATGGTAATTTATTATTGAATCTTCTAGGTGGACTGAAAATATTTTTTTATTTATATACTTTATACCCATGCTTCAAAACGTGTTATTTGTCACGATGTATACATCCACACTTAAATTTTAGGGTTCCTTCCCAAATTTTTTAGAAAATATATTAATAGGAATTAAAAATCTAACTAGTTATCACTATTTATTTTTTATTTCTTTCAATACTATTGTAGAGAATTTTTTTGTGGGTCGTATAATGTCAATTTCCTCTAGCTTACATTTTTTATAACAAATTCTTTAATGAATTTGTCATACACCATCATATTATAAATATCCTCTAAAAAAGTGTTTTTTGATATGATTTGTTTTTAATTTTTTCATTGAATTCTCAATTCTAAGAACCAATTTATTATTATGTTAGCAAATATACAAAATATATCTAGAGATTAGAATGTAGTGGTTATTTTTTTTCATCATCAATAGCTACGTTTTCATTTCCTTTTCTATATTTTCAACTTTTATTTTATCATATTTTTGGTTGTCTCATACTTCATTAAAAATATTCTTTAGAGAATTTTCCAATCTACAAAGAAATGGATTTCAAATCATACTATGGGTGTACTTCAGTGAATCTTAGTTATAGAGATCTTGGACTATCATAGAGTTGATAAAAAATCTTCCCTACTTGTAATTCATGGTTTTGTAGTTAGACCTTACGAATCCTTGAGTAATCCTTCAGTTTTTTCCACTACATGATATTTTGAGAAAAATATATATTCCTTGATGGTATCCACATTGGTAGTTATGAATTTTTCTATGTTATCTTCTAGAGTGTGAAAATAACATTATAATGATGGTCCTTATTGTGCAAGAAATCCAAACACCGTTATCTTATAACCTCTCCCTTACTGTTGTGGCATCCAACCCAAAAATTAATTTATTAGTTTTAAGCATCATAATTTAATTATTCTACATACGTACCTTGGGGTTGTTATAAGCCAATAATCATGTCCATTTTCTTCATTAGCACATCCATTTGCACCACCATCAAGATGTTGATGTCGATCATGTGCACACCTCTTTATGGCATATCTTTAGTTTACCATTGGAAGCTATTGCCTGTAATTTTATCCATAAGATAGTGTCCTTCCTCATGTGATGTCTTCATTAGTGACACAGGTGTTTCAGCATATACAATCGACTTATTTACCATCGCATGTCTCTTATAGAATGTTTTTATTAATGGACATGTCTCTATGAAATTTTGTTTTTATTTCTATATTAAGTCATTAAATTGAACCCATGTTCTATAAAATGACTCATCCTAAAATCGAATAAATTTCATAATTTTTTCCTAAATATCCATTTACTTAGAGGGTGGAAAGAAATAAGTGATAAAATATCCTTCTATCTCATCCTATGTACCGATTTAATTGATTCATAATATTTGAATATATTCTAGAGGTCCCTTTTTTGATGAAAATCTACTAACTTGGAGTATTAAAACATCAATTAACATGTTTAAAAATTATAAAGTCTCACAAAGCTTAAGATAACAACTTATATGAATGTTTGGTTCTACATGATGTAGGAGATAAGAGTACCATATTGATGATCATCTTGATAACAACTCACATGATATCAATTTGTATAGTGTCTACTAGCAGTATGAGTATTATTTGTTGAGAACCAAGGATTTATAGTCTTTCGTAAATATCTCATAATAGAAGATCATTTCTTAGTGATCATCTAGTTATAGGATTTTTCTCCACGCCAACCATGGTATCACCATACAATTTTTTTGGTATTATTCAGGTTTGGGGTCCAAAGTGAGGATTTCATTCACTTTTTCCCGATTATAGTGGGTGTGTATAAAAATTAAAAATCTAAAATCAATAGAATGAGAACACAAAATGTAAAAAGGGAAATAAAATAAAATAAAAATTATAAATTTCCTAAAAAATAATTAGAAACCATCCCTAACAATGGATCTAGAAATTTTATCATGTACGTGGCATCATTAATTCTACAGGGGACAAACCAAATTTAATTATTTATAAAAAGAGACAAACCATGTGACAAATTAATTGCAATGAATGAAGACGTATGTTTGAGTGATAAACCATACTGATTTTGAAATTAGTTTTTGGGAGTTTTAAAGAGAAATGATTGATTGGATGGGTTTTTATAAATAGATAAAGAAAAGAATATTGGTATTCAAATAAGTTATTATGAAAAAAATAAAGAAATAGAGGTTGGTAGAAATCTTGTTTAATATTTGAAAAAGGAAAAAGAGAGTTTTGTATATTTAAGGATAAATTTTAATTGTATTTAGAAATTAAATTGGTTAATTTATGATTTGTATTGGATTTGAGATGAGGTAGATTGAATACTCATGGATTCACCTCATTAATATGACAATCCCCCCATTTCCCACATACAAATAATTTAAGGCATTGCTAAATCATGTTTCCCCTAATACTATATTTAATCCTTATTTACATAAACTATTTAATGTAAATAAAATAGTTTATGGGAATTTATTTCAAAATTTAAATGGATCTTTTTTTGATTAACACAACAATGGTAATGATAAAATAAAAATAAAAGAGATTGTAATTACACATCACTTTAATAAAGTAACACATCAAGAATAAAATAAGAAAATACGACCAGCACACATGCTCCATTTTATCAAAAACACCATAGAACATGGTGGGAGATGCCCCCTCATTATAGAAACAAATTAACAAGGGATAAAGAAAATTACAAAAGAAATCATGAAGAAAATTTAGACAAATATTGGTGGAGGACTCCACCATAACACATCATCTCTACCGAGGCCTATGTCTCTAACTAAATCCTTGGTAGTGGATGATTAGTCCTTTATTTATAGAACTTCATGGCTCTTATGTTTGCTTTGATATTACCATTATGGAATCAAAATGTATTTCCAGGTCAATATTACAGTTTTATGTCCATTATAGACCATAAGTGAATCGTTCTGTTGAATTCTATATTGAACCCAACCATTACCACGAAAATATAACTATTTCTATATTTAAAAGTAGTCTTCAAAACATAAAGGTCATGGTACACCTATTCATTTTGTGTTTTCACATCTAGAATTAAATATTTAGACCGTGAATCACATTCTTAGTCCCTAAATTAATTATGCATATCATGATTTCTCTACGTGAAAACTTTTCAGGGCCTGAATTTCTTTTCAGGCTAAGAATTTACTCAATGAAATTTTTTTAGTCCATGGAATAACATTTTAGGACCTAAATAAATATTTTCCACCATTTTCACTCTATTTTATCATTATCCTTCATCTCTAAGCCATGAAGAATCCTAATATCATCCATTGTTATGGAAATCCATCCTTTACTAGACAAATTGATCTTTTTAGCTTGTTTTGGTTGTTCTAAAAAACAACTTTTATCTTACCAAATATGAAAAAATTATTAAACATCTAGAAATAATTAATAGTATAAAACACACCCAAAAATTTATTTTAATTTAAAAAATGTATGTAAAAATGTACTTATTAGTGTTGTCATCCCAGATTTTGATTTCATTACTTTTACTTATTGGAGGGAAATATGAGAAAAAATTCTGACAAATAATGTGATAGGAAATATGATGATCTATCTAACGAGACACCTAACCTAATGGTTTAAGGATCTAATAACTACATGGTAGAACTATATTTGGGGAACCAATCATTGAATAAAATATAGAATCTTGTGGAATGGCCTCCTTTTAATATGAAAGAGAAAAATGTGGTTGAGACCTTAATGTGAAGAGTTCTCATACTATTATTGTATATTATGACCCCATCATCACAAAATATTGAATTAAATATATTGATAATTTTTTTTAAATTCCATCTCCCAGAATAAGAGAATTTAATATGGGCCACTTAACACATGGTGGGAGAAGCTGATCAGTGGTGGACATTGATGAAGAACATGAATAAAAAAGGGGATTTAAATTCCATAGAATGGGAAGGATTAATGGAAATATATTTCTATAAATATTTTTTTTGTTAAACTATCCATATTAAAATGGATAGGGGGTCTCTTATACATAAGAAAAATAAATACAAATATATTGGGAGAATATAAGGAAATATTTACAAGGATTTAACAATATGCCTTTATCTTTTTCATCAACACTAAATGTAAGGTGGAAAAATTATTTAGTGGATTAACCCAGAGAATGTGAACATGTTTTGTGATTCAATACATTGATATCTATGACGATATTTCTTGTTTTTCCTATATGGTTGAGATACTGATTCTAACTCTCAATGACCTTTTGGGGAGATAGATAAAATGAATAAAATAGAGTATTATTCTTCTAGATAAATTGATAAATTCCATGAATTAGATAAATTCAAACTACTCACATGTCATGAATATAAGAAGAAGAATCCTAGAAATAATCTCAAGAGAGTAGGGAGATCCTTCAAGTGTTGAGAATGGGGAATTAGGCTAATCAATTACATTGAGAGATAAATAATCACATTAATTCAAGGATGGAAAATAATGTTTTGATCAACACTAATCCAGTAGTCTAATGTTTCATCTTCTAGGAACACACATATCATCCAATCTAATTTCATAATTTAGAGTTTTCAGAGATAATCAATGATAAAAACCTCTATGTCCTAGACGTCAAGGAAGGGTATTTTTTATCACCACTTATGAGGTGGATTTTGATAATGATCTGGTGATCAGTACACTATTTATTCATTTAACAATAGTGAACATACTATTTAATTTTTTTTATAAAAATTCTTTCATATCATACATGTTTAGTATAACCATTCATATTACACCTCAAAACATGGAGGTTGAGTTATCCGTGATAACAAAAAATAGGGAAATTATTGTATCCCAAGTGTATATCTCCCCCTAATTATTGTTTGTGGACTGATCCTCCTAGAAAATCATGGTATACTTCATTTAGTAGAATTTGGATCTATATTAATAATTGATTGGATACCCATATATTAATCCAACATCGACCACTAGAAGAGGGATGCAACTCTTCAATTTTCTAGTCATCCACCGATTCATTACAAGTGTATAGAGAAAAACAAATTTCTTTTAAAATATTCTTCTCAGGAATAGATGCTACTAATTCATCATTTATAATATCTAGATGAAATTAATGTGATAAGGAGGGAATAATTCGTGAAGCCATTTCCACTATGAGGGACTACAATGATGTATTCCATAAATTGTGTTCTGGTATTTCTCCTCACTAAGATGACGAGTTCTCAGTTGAACATACACCTAGATCTCTACCCATAATTAAGAAACCTAATATAATAGTAACTAATGAGTTAGAATAACTAAAAAAGATACATGAAAATCAAGAAAACGGTTCTATATTCACGAGTGATTCACTATGGGGTTCGTCGGTCCTACTTTTGAAGAATAAGGATGGGCTAATGTGCCTCTATATTGATTATCATGAACACAAATGGATCACAATAATGAAAAATTATCCACTATAATAGTTTTATTAATGGTTTAATCAAATATAAATGGAATAATACCTATCTTAGGTGAACATTTGGTTGGTATATCACTAACTAAAGTTGAAGATGTAATATATTCTCAAGACTAACTTTAAAATAAGTTATGCGAAATATGAGGTTATATAAATTCTTCTCTGTTTCACTATTCCTACTATAATATTCATGGAATTAATGAATAGTGTATTCAGAGAATACCTTGATAAATTATTGGTAGTCTTTACAGATGATATTATAAGAAACTATAAAATCTAGCAAGATCTTGAGAATAAGTTTAATAATGTGCTAAAGACATAATGAAAGAAGAAACTATTTGAAAATTATAGTAACTGTGATTTTTTATAGAGGATGTATCATTCTTGGGACATGTTAACACCATTAAAGAGATATCTATAGACCCTTCAAAAAAAAGAAAATTAAGGAGTGTCCATTACCAACATATATAATGGACATCTATAGATTCCTAGGAATATATATGTGTTACAAATGATTTATGGGAAATTGCTAATGATTCTCAAAGATAGTAACCAAGATGAATCCTATGGGGGTAATGTTTTTATAGACACATAAAAGTGGCAGACAATTTAAGGGGTAAAAATAGTGGCTTATCATTGCACCTATCATCATACTAACGTTATGTGGGGAACTATTAATGGTATATATCTACAATTAAGAAAGATAATTGTTATGTGAACTATTTAAATGTTATAAATTATAGGTTATTCCCCAAGGTAATTGAAATTTTCTGATCACAACTATCCAATGCATGATTTGGAGTTTGAATTAGTATTCATTATATTGAAGCATTAGATGTATTATCTATATGTGATGAAGTTTGAAATATATAAAAATCATAAGAGACTCAAATATATATATATATATATACACATAAAAAAGTAGATTAATATGATACCAATAAGATGGTTAGATCTGATAAAAAACAATTAATTACTCAATCCATTTCCATTTTATAAAGGTAAATAAAGTAGCATATTCTCTAAGTAGAAAGGATCAAAAAACCTTATCCATGATAAGAATTTAGAGGGGTCTAATCATATTATAAATGAAATGGATGGATATGGGAATCATAAAGGTTGGAACGTCATCATTCCATTCTAAAATTATTTATTATCCATATTTTAATGAGATGATAAAAGATGATCAATGAGTTGGAATAGAAATTTAGAAGAAGGTGTAAGACATAAGAAAAAGGAAATCCTTAGGGTTAAAAACTATTGAACAAGGAGATATTAGATTTGGGGAATGACTATTTGTAAAATAAAATCCTGAGATAAATAAGGTGTCATTGAATGGTGCACATAACACGGCCTTCACCATCCACCCAATGATAATTGAGATGTATCGAGATATATGATAAAACTATTGGTGGGACAATATGAAGAAGGATTTAATAGAATATACAAAAAATTTAATAGTATTTCATCAAGTGAATGAAGAAAGGAAAAATTATAGGGGGTGATAAAATAATTACCCAACTATATACATAAATGGGAAAACATTACCATGGACTTTTTCACTAGTATTAGGTATACATACTCAGGAGATTGTGCGATATGGGTTGTAGTGGATTTTCATAAAAGTTCTTATCACTTCATTGTTATTTTATATGATATATCACTCAATGTACTTACAAGTATATAAATCAAAGAAGTGATCTGGCATTATAAAAAAACTATGAATTTAATCTGTTCAATATTTATGATTTACATCCATGTTCAGGATAATTCTCTAATATTATCTAAACATTGATTGGAATTTCAATAGAACTTATCACCCCAAAATGATTCCAATTTGCGTGTACTCTAAAGAAACTTGAGGATATGTTGAGAGAAAAATCAACAAACTTCAAAGTATGATGGGATCAATATCATCTGATGGTGGAGTTCTCATACAATAATAACATACATCCAAGAATATATATTGCTCTATATGAAGACCGTTATGAGGAGATATGTAGAACAAAAGTGTGTTTGGGATAAATTTGAAGAACATAAGTTGTTGTGACATAAAATGGTAAAATAAATATTATAAGATATAAAGACCTTTCAATAACACACAAGGCTCCTTAATGAAAACATAAAAGCTATGATTTAAATTATTGAAGAGAACTTATGTTTTCCATTTATGATAATGTGTTCATCTCTTTAACTCCTTAGAGGAGAGTTGGATATTTTTGAAGAAGGTAAAATTATATCCCAGTTACACCATACCCTTTGTTATTATTGATTGCATTGAATAAGTGGCTTATAGACTGACACTCCCAAAAACACACCCTCAAGTACATGACATGTTAAATATAAACCTATTGACAAATTACATACCAGATCCATCACATGTACTTAATCTAAAGGTGGTACAGTTGGATCATGATATTGCATATGAGGAGTAGCTGGTGAAAACCCTAGACTATAGAGACCAATTTCTACACAATAACATAACTCCCCAAGTAAATGTATTATATAATAACCATAAGTATGAGGAGGGAACATGGGAACTAGACAAAGAAATGAAATTAAAGCACAATAAACTATTTTCACTTTAATATGTAAAACAAAATTTCAAGGATGTAATTTATTTGTGGGGAACAATATAATGACCCAAAATTTTATAAATGTAATTTAACTTTTAAATATATAAATGTGTCATATTAAGAAATTTAGTATTATATAATGCAATTCCACACATAATGAAAAATAGAAACACTATTATTTTGACTTGGATACGAAATCTATAGAATAAATATTACTAGAAGAATGTAAAATATTAAAATAGAACAAAAAATAGAAAATAAGATAACTATAATATAAAAATATGGATCTGATCAGTCCTATAAAGTGATTATATTCATCAACTACCCTATAGAAATAAAAATTATATTAGTAAAGCAATATTAATTTAAAAAATAATTATATATAAATATAAATATATAAATAACCTAGATAGAAAATATTAGTGACTATTAAATGAATAAAACATAAGGTATTTCTAAAAGGTATGAAACCCATATATCCATTATAAGTCTGACCGTTCGAGTAGATGATGACCATTGGAATAGTATTTAGACCATATGAATAGTAATAAGACAATTATAATAGAAACCTTATCTATGTAACTGTAAAATATTATTAATTTATCTCATAAAAATAAATTATGACATATTTATATCATGATACAAGTAAATAAATGATTCAAAAATGATAAAATACATGTTTATATTTTAAAAAAAACATATGTATAATTTATATGATTTTTTATGTAAAATATAAATCTTTAAAATCAAATTATTTAATAAAATTATTTTATAAAATGATATTAATTTTCATTATAATGATAATATAATTTTATGAGGCAATAAGTAAATTTTCAATGCTTCTGAAAAATGATCACAATATAAAATAGATATATTTTAAATAAATAAAAAATTTCTTTTATAAAATAAATTTCATATATTTAGAAAATTATTTTCATTAAATGGATCTAATATCTATGTATCAAAAAATGTCAATGGTGATTTTTTTGAATATTTTTTAAAGTATTTTAATGTTTGATGAGTAATAATGTTTGAAAAGATATAAGAATTTGAAAAATAAAAAAAAATACATCAATAAATGAGTCATGGATGATGCATGTTAGCCTTGAACTATCCTGACATAATCTAATTAATATATATAGTCCAAAAATAAATGACAATTTGTAGTACTAATGAAAAATAATAAACTAATTAATATAATATTTAAAAAATACTCCCATACATTCTTTATAAATACGTCCCCTCACCACCCTTATCCTCACACCTTATAAACCTTGATGATTACAAAAGATCTGACCAAATATCCCCTCATACCCCTAACCACGGTCCTATAATATTTTTTCTCCTAAAAAAATTTAAAGGATCCTTATGTTGAATCCTAAGAGGAGACATCCAAAGGAGAAGGTAATACAGTCAACTGAGAATTCGTTGCTTATTTGATTATTGTACCTCTTAAAGAACTATATATCCATGATTTTTTACGAACATCAATGTTCATAACATATTTATTTGTTATTATATCTATTTAATATCGCCTTCTTCTCTAGTAGTGTTATAAAAATGAAAACTTCATCTAAATTATGTATCATTACCGCCTCCATAGAGGATGAGTTTTTATTTTCCATTTCCACCATAATGGATTGTTTAAATCCACAAATAATAGTTTTAAATGACCTTAATATATATATTATATATTTCATAATATTATATAATGGATTTATATACAAATTATTAAATAAAATTAATGTAGTTCATTGTGGTCAAGAAAAAAAACCTAAATGTTCTAACCATATAACGATAACATTTTAACTAAATTATTCATCCCTTCATCAGAACACACAAATACACACATGTATATATATATATGGGACTATTTGAGTTTATATAATGAATTTAATATCATTTTATTTCATATATGGAGTTGTAGTCTCATTTTAAAAGAACTTTAATAATTATCCACAAGTGATCCGACTATAGAACCATGAAATAAATTCCATTAGAAGAGAAAAATTAAACATTATATCTTATTGAAACAATTTTATATTTATAAAATAAATATATTTTAGATTAATATTGACATAAAATATTAAAATTATGTAATTAAAAAAATTTATTTTATTACTCATGATTTTTTGTACAAGTAATGAATGATTTTGGACCAAAGACATGTGATCTATCCAAACCAACATATTGTTATTGGGTTATTCTTTCTATCTATTTTCACGACCTTAAATATCTGATATTCTGAATTAAATATTAAATATTCTATATATATGTCCATAAAATATCTAACATATTTAATTCACCAATTCATTACTATCATATATATGTTTTAAGGGTTCCCTTCTCAATTTATATTATTTTGAATAACTAATTAAAGGGAAATCATATTTGTTCATGCCTCATCTCATGGACCACACAATGAAATGATTCTAACATTACTTGGTTTCTAAAAAAGATCATATTATTTTGTAAAACAATATTATCTTAATTTTTGTTTTATATAAATTGTTATTCCCTTACCCTATTTAATTATTCTTTCCCATTTATCTTAAAAGCCAACTAAAAAGGAATATTTCAAAAAAAAAATCTACAAATTTTTATGTATTCAATTGACATGGAATTTATTTTCATGATCTATTATTATTTAAGTATATATGAACCTATATTATTTATTTAGTCCATTTTTTTCATTTAAATTATTATGTTATTCCATTTTTCTTTATTATAAGACATGATCATGTATCCCATTTCCTTTCCATGGGTTATTTCCACTTATTAAGCCTTATGTATGATTTATTTACCTGGAACACATATATATATATAAGTACATATAATGATCAGTGTACACAAATAGCTCTCAAATTCATTGGAAAATTTTTACGTATTATTAGATGATATGTGAGGTATTATGGAGTAAAACTAATCCACGATGGGAGTCTGTCCGCCATGTTATGTTGTCTTGGGAGTTAACCTTGACTTATTCTTATATTATGGTTTATGTTTTTTCCACAGTCTAATGTTTCAGTTATTTTATTATTACATGCTACTTATGTGATACTACCATATTATTATCCATGATCCTTTTACATTATGATATCATGTTATTACTCTCAATTCATATATTATGATTCCTCATAATATTTATCCCCATAATGGGATTTATAGTTCACCCCTTTTGATTATGTGTCCCCCATGTTATCCAATATAGTTTTATAAACATAAATGGATTTAAGAGAAAATTATAGAGATTAAAATAAATAATATTTATTTTAGTTCCACTTTTGATGTATTATTAACATAGTTTTCAATGAAACGAGGCTCTCGATCCATGGGTTATGTTTGTTTGATTGTTTTTGTTAAAAAAAATTTAATGATATTTTAAAAATAATTGGGGTTTCTATATCATATAATCTCTCTCTGATGAACTTATTTTTTTTCCTCAACACCTTATACAAATACTTCCCTTATTCTCATTAAATATTAACAATCAAGATCAAAGATAAATCCACTGCATCTCTGACGAATTAGAACCTAATATAATATGAGTGTTCCTTTATCTCTAGATTTGGAGGCTCCATATTTGTTAAAACATAAAAAAATTCCATAAAAATTTATTATACAATAGTGAATCCTTATTATTATGAATGTTTCTCCGTACCAACCTTTTCATTTTCCCACCTCTATGCTAATGAGTCCAATCATAGATTTCCCCTCCTCAATATTCATTTACAACAACCCATACTCATCTTTGAAATTTACAATGGAAATAAAATATTTTGGATTATCTCTACCCTTAATTAATTTTATTATAAATAAATTAATTTATTTTTATTTAACATATAAATCAACAGAACATAATTAAAATATTTTAGTAACTTTTTTCTATTTAGGTATATTCATCATAAATCGAATGGAACTTCTATATATTGATCCAAATATAGAATTTTAAAATCATAAAGAAATATAGATTTCATTAAATTAACAAAAAAATAATCTATAATAATAACCAAGTACTCAATGGATCAATATTCAGATTAAATGGAAATTGACATGGGATTTGAATTACACTACCCAATCTATATAAAAATTCAAAGAATTATAATATTAAAAAGATTATTTAATTCAAAAATATATTTTATAAAAGTGAAATATTCGATAATTCTAAAAGTATAAAATCTATTTTGATCATGATGTTTTTTTAGGATATTCCGTTAAAGCAATACTACACACTCTTAACTAATAGATGTCACTTCCAAGTCTTCCAAATTCTTATTATTTAATAATAGTTATCTAATGAATTTTTCATAATGTGATGTTTGATATATTTACTGAGTGGAAAAATTTTGTAGATGATTAAATATATCCACGAATATATTTTATTAATATTTAACCATTAAAATATGCATCATAATTGTAATGGGAATTTGTAAACTATAAAGTTTCACTTTGGGTGGCTATAAAGTGTAATTTTATGTATTTATTGCATCCACCTGAACTTATTTGATTAAGCCAGATCTAATTTCATTATCCTTTAATTTCATATCATTTATATTTTCAGTATTATACAATTTATTATTATCTATATAGGTACCCATTTCCCTCAGATTCCTTTGAGTATTCATTGTTATAGTGTTTCACCCCCTCAAAACTTTTGTATTACCTAGTAATATACTAGTTGTTATTCAAAAAATCTTTTTGGGAAAAAATAATAAGTGATTCCCAATGTTTTATAGTAAATACTAGATTTTTGTTATGTATATATAACACTTTAATACTTTTACAAAAATATAATATATAAATTGGTTATTTTTTTAAATGTATTTGGTTTGAAACTCTCCAAAATAGGGTTTTATTGTTTTTACATGATGACAAAATTGTTTGTGATAACATCATTTATTTCCATCGGGATTAGAATTTTTTTCCAATGGTTCATATTATTTTATATACCTAAGAAATAATAGGGGGACTATTGAAATAATTCATTTTTTTCAAAAACTGTTGTTGTTTCTAATCTCAGTTTTGGTTTTTCAGCTAATTGTTTTTTTTTCAAATTGATTTGGAAATAACACAATGGTCAGTTGTAACCCATAAATATTGAATTACCCATTTTATTCTCAATAATCCTAAATTAAAATTTTTAAAATTGGTTTATACCTTTAAACATATCACAGGAAAGGGTTCATTATGTTTTGGGTGGTGCTCTACTATTTGTCAAGGATAACAAGACATCATTTTTTTAAGGTTTCAATATAGGTAGGTAGATTTATAGTATATTTTGGTTAATTAATACCTCTTTGTATATGATCTTTTTATATTTTTCATTGAGAAATAATAATATAAAAATAAATAAATATTTTTTATGCATTATTTTTTTTGTTTTTATCATGATTCATTCTTCGATAACAGAATTAACCACCACTTTGTAACAACCTAGGTAAATAAAGAATATAAAAATTTTATATTAATTAAAATTTGTGAATTAAATATTAATTTTACTTTAAAGGGGATGCTATATTTTATGTTGTACCTGATATGCATCAATGGTTTTTTGAAAACGTATGTAGCACACAATGGTGAGTTATACTGAGAAATGTTAATATAATATTATTATTTTAAAGGGTAGTTAAATTCATAGCCATTATAATGTAAGTACTGAATAGAAATAACTAAAATATTATTATTTATGTTTGTTACATGTTTATATAATTATCCAATACATTTTAGAGGTTAAAAATAAGAAATAATATGATTTTAAGCATAAATACTCTAATATTCTTTAAAATGCCCTTTTATAGCCTTTTGATAGAGAGATTTTTTTAAATATAGATTTTTCAATTTTATATGTTGTATTTGAAAAAATTAAAAATTTATTTATAACTGGGGAATCAAAATTTACTTTGGGAAAATTTGTGATATTTTTCTGATAAAGTAAATTTGGAAATGAATAGTGAAAATACAGCATTTTAATTCAAAACTACCTTTTCATCTACATTATTTATATGGGTATATTATCTTTTAAATTGGTTTTAAAGATTAATTTGATTTTATTTTTACCAATTAATCCAATTTTGGTCATTGGATGTTATTTAACTTTGAAATTGGACATAAACAAGTGTCAATCTTTTGAAAGTTATTATTTTTTAAAAACAGACTTTTTGTTTTGACAGTGGGAATTAATTTTTAATTAATTTCTGCCACTTAGTTTTTTTTGAATTTGGAAAATGGATTCGATATTTCTAATAAATAGGTCTAAAATGTATAAATAGGTAACTTTTATTTTTAGAAATTTTGAATATTTACTTTAGAAAATATTTTATTTACCATGGATAAAGGGTAAATCTGGTTAATAAGGGTGAAAATAATTTTATAATAATAGTAAATTACACATAAACAATCCCTAACCATATTTTAGGAGATATTTATGACTAAGGGAATTCTTTGATAGATTTTGGGATCCCATGGAGTCACATTGGAGGGATAATGACACTTTATATTAATTGATTTAAAGTGAAGAGAAAAATGACATAAAAATATATCTTTTAGTAAATATTTTTTTATATGGATTTATATATGTTTTTCCTTCAACTATAAAAATTAATTTTAAATATAAAATGATTTCCTACATCATGGTAGTTTATTTATAATATTTATACATTAAATGAATAAATTTATTTATGTCACAAGAATGATGTAATGATTACATTATTAATGAATCATTTAAATAAATAAGATTATATAATATAAAAAAACATCCAAAACCTATACAATTATTATTGAATTATTCAATTTAAAACAATATTCATCTTATATTTTTTTAATTTGTTTTGGACCTTTAATCCATGAATCATTTTATAATAAAATAATACATTCAATCTTTTTTAAAGAGCCCCTCCCCACCTTAAAAAAATCCATCACCTCTATCCCATTACTCAAACTTCTCAATCCCATTGGCTCATCCCAAATCATCCCAAATAAGCTCACAAAAACCCTCTATTTAACCTAAAATCCTTACTTTAGGCATAAGTCACTTCATGTAAACCGTTTGGTTCAAACCAAAGGGAGTTACATGATTTAATGGTAATGCCTTCCCTTAAGTTATTTTCTTTTACATTACTTATCCAAACCCCTAAACTACATTTATTCGATAAATTTACAATAAAAACAGTATCCCACCTATAATAGGTTGTTTTTATGGGAAGTATTCTAACTACACTTACACACACCTCTATCTAATAGATACGAACATATAGTTTCAGTGGACGACGAACTACTGCCCCAGGAAATGATGATTGTTCAATTATCTCTTATCACCTCTCATGGTGGAAATAATGATGGAAATGTATTTATATGTGATATATATTATATTTATACTGTCGCTATACTTATTTATTTTTCCTTTATAGCGTACCTTTATTCTTTCCATAATGGGTAAACGTGATAATTTCATTTGGGGAAGTGTGGATTACCACCCCCTCAAAGTGATATGACTTGTTCATTCCATATGTGAAACGTATAAGGGATGGAGCTAATGAAATTATATATGATATTATACTGGAATTATAATATACCTATTTATCATTATGTTTTCATTCCATTAAATATGAAATTTAAATGAATGTAACATTCATGCGTACGTATGACTTTCTATCTCCATAAACGATGTATTTAATTTCTTATCTCCAAATTTCATGTGTTGTTGAATATATATAGAGAATATATATGATATAAATTATATATAAATCATGAATATCATTATTGGAGATAATGTAATTTTTACCATAGGGAGAACTTGTAATTATAATAAGTATGTTTTTGACTCAAGTACCAAATATCGACAAAATGACTATTATTAACATAAATTATTATTTAATTTTTATGAAACTATAATAAATAATATAAAATGAATAATAAACATGAAAAAGGTTTTGAAGCAAGTAGAAATTAACTTTAGTTTATTGTTCAGTTGATTAAAGAAAGAATGAGTCAAGTCGGACACAAGATAAGGTACTTCATCTCAATATCCTATAATTGAGTCATTTTTTAATTTATACCCAACATTATTTTATATGGTATATAAACCCCTTTGAATTTTCAGTTCATTCAAATGGAATATTTTTATATGAAGAGTTTTACTAAATGAAAAAAGGAATGATTCTTTTTAACGTACGTAGTGACAACGACCTTTTTTCCACCGCTAGTATTATTTGACCTTTGGCTACCTTAACAAGAAATAGTTTTTTTAAAGGAAAATAAATATCATATACCATTTTTATATATTTTGGTATTGAAAATGGTTTTGAGAAAGGATTGATTATTTCAATATCTTTAAATGATATATTTTTATTGATATGTGGAAATTTGATCTTTCCATAATGATTTTTTTATTTATTATGAATATGTTATGGTTCTTGGTAATTATTTATATATACAGACGGTTCCATCATAAACATAGGGTGGGTGAGCCTGAGATAGATATCTAATACATTGGGTAAAATAATGAAGGTAAACGTTAATGTATCTTCTAAGAGAATTATAGAATATACCGTGATGGGTATTCTGAATGTAACTCCCTATATATACGTGAAAGCTACAATGTAAGGATGATAATGGATGCCACAATATACTGTTATAATTTATGATTTCTTTGTTCTATTCATAAATCATATGATTTCATGAGGCCTGTTAAAGATCTTACGATGGGCTTGTATTGATGGAATAATATTTTCTTTATTTTATAACCCTTACTAATATTTTTATGCTCATATAATGTTTTGAAATGTTTTTTCACAGGACATAGATCAATAGGGTCAAGTATGGGATCAAGGAAAAGTCATGCTGTTTAAAACATAGAAATAGACATGACCCTTTTTTCCAAAGTTTTTATTTTATCAAAAAATTGAAACTGAGTAGAAGTGTCTACTTTGTAATTTTTGAGATGTAATTTAATATTCATGTCCTAGTTATCTAAAACTCTAAACCTGAAAATATCCTCATTGTGAATTATTCATTTAATTTAATATTATGTAACAGTTTAAGGATGTGTCCTTATTGTTGGTATCACGATATTGTTAAATTAATATCCATAAAATAATTTAATGTACGATTGAAATGATATAGAATTTATAGATTACCATGTAGCTTTGCATATGATTTTTCTGTATTTAGAATGGTTTTATGTCGAGGAAATATGGTAGCTATGATGGGATATCTTTAGAAGGAAGACAACTTTTAAAATCAGTAACCTGAGATGGTCGGAATTGGAACTGAACAGTTTGTTGTAGTGATGGCACAGTTGAATCAGGATATAAATGGTGGCGGTATCCATACATGAGATCATCTAGATCAAACACATAGGAATGTCAGTAGTGGAGAATTTCAGGAGGCAAAATCCGTCATTATTCAGATCATCATCTAACCATGTTCTAGAAGAAGGGTGAATTAAAGTACTGGAAAAGATTTTCAATGTCATGGGGTGTTCTTAACATCAAAAGGTCAGTCTACCTGTTTACCATTTTGAAGGTAAAGCTGATCAGTGGTGGTCGATTGTTAAAAATATTAAGGATATTGAGGAGATGTATGCTCTAGATTGGGATGAATTCAATGGTATGTTTCTTGAGAAATATTTTCCTAAGGTGGTTTGTTTTATAATGGAAAAACCATTCTTGGAATTAAGGCAGGAGGATTACTCAGTGGCTACTTATGAAGCAATATTCACTCCACTTGCAAGGTATGCTCCAAATTTAATATGAGAGATTCATAGTGAAATCAATTGTTTTTTTACTTTAGATTAAATCAAAAGTATCGAAGGCCATTAGCTTATCGTGAGTTCAAAATTTATAAAAAACATGTTTGATGTGTGGAGAAGGTATAAATGGAGTTTCCCGATGATCAGGTGTCTTTGAAAAACAACAAAACAAGTGGCCGAGGTGGAATACTAAAGGGAATAACTCTTCAAAAATGTCTATTGGAAAGATACATAAGTTTACAATTTATGAAAATTGTGGTAACAATCATGCCGGGGAATGTCTTTTGAATTCGGGTAACTGCTAATAATGTGGTAAAATGGGGCATAAGGCTCATAATTGCACTGAAAAAGATCATGGTAATAGTACGACAAAATCTGATTTACAATCAATAAAATGTTTTAAGTGGAATTAAATGGGATATTTTGCAAATGAGTGTCCAATGAAAAACTCAAATGATGGAAAGAAACCTGACTAAAAGAAGAAAGTGGTGGTGAAATCCATTACAACTACTTCAGTAGATGTTGGTCCATCGAATGAAGTAGTATCAGGTGCACAGTTTTTTATTCAGATTATTCAAATGTGTTGTTTGATTAAGGGTCTAAATATTCTTTCATTTCTAAGAAGTTTTCTAGAAATTTGGGAATTTTATCTTAATATATGAATCCTAAACATTTGGTAAAAACATCGAGGGGAAATGTTGAGACAAAAATAAATTATAAGAACCTTCATATCCTTCTGTGCAGAATGAATCAATCGAAAAATGTTATTGTTTTTCCTCTAGTAGAGTTTGATGTTATATTGGGTATAGAATAGATTTCCATTTATCATGCGATGATTGATTGTAGAGCTAAAGAGGTTTATTTTCAAAATGATTTTTAGTTTTTGTACAAGAATGAACCCTTACTTTTGATAACATATAAGGAAGCTGATAAACTAGAAAAAGATGTAAATGAATGTTACCATGAAAAAATTGTTGAAAACAAAGGAACTGTTCTGATTAATGATGTTGCAGTAGTAAATGAGTACCTTGATGTTTGGCCTAATTATTTTCCTGGTATAATACAAGATCGGGAAGTATAATTTACTATTGACTTAATTCCTGATGCTAAGTCAATTTCAAAACCCCCTTATCGAGTGGTTCAAATTGAACTTTTATAGTTAAAGAATCAATTGATGGATTTATTATATAAAGGTTTCATTCAACCTAGCATATCACTATGGGGTGATCTTGTCTTTTTTATTAAAAATAAATATGTTTCAATGAGACATTGAATTGATTATAGAGCATTGAATAACATCACTGTTAAGAACAAGTATCCTTTACCTCATATCGATGATTTTTTTGATCAGCTCCAAAGAGCTCAGTATTTTTTGAATATTGACTTAAAGATGGAGTACCATCATTTCAAATTAAACGAAGCATAAATTCCAAAGACTGCATTTTATACTAGATATGGAAATTATGAATTTGTGGTTATGCCTTTTGGGTTAACCAATGCACCTGCTGTATTCATGGATCTTATGAATAGATTTTTCTGTGAGTTCTTGGATAAGTATTTCGTTGTGTTCGTTGATGATATTTGGGTTTATTTCAAAAGTAAATAGGAACATGAAATTAATTTATGGTTTGTCTTGGAAACATTAAAAGAAAAGAAACTGTATGGAAATTCAGCAAGTGTGAGTTTTATTTACAACAAATTTCATTCCTTGGTCACATTGTTTAATAAAATGTCATAGTTATTGATCCTAATAAAAAAAGTTGTTGAATAATGGAAAATACCCACAAATATAACCAAAGTCCATAATTTTCTTGGTTTGGCATATTATTACCAGATGTTTGTTGAAAATTTTTCATTGTTATCTAGCCCACTGACTAAATTAACTCAAAAAGGTGTTCAGTTCATCTGGGAAAAATAATGTGAATATTGTTTTCAGGAATTGAATAGAATATTAGTGAATGATCCTATTTTGGAACCACCTTCAAGGAATGGTGAGTTGGTTATCTACAATGATGATTTGTTGAAAGGAATTGGGTGTGTCCTAATGCAAAAAGATCAGGTAATTGCTTAATCTTCACATTAGTTGAAACCTCTTGAGTTAAATTACCCTACCCCATGATTTGGAATTTGCTGCTACCTTTTTTCATTAAAAATTTGGAGGCATCATATTTATGGAGTAGAATGTGAAATATATACCGACCAACAAAGTTTGAAGTAGATATTAACTTATAAAGAATTAAACATGAGACAAAGGAGATGGCTAGAATTAATAAAGGATTATTATTGCATGATTTATTACCATACGAGAAAAGAAAATAAAGTGGATAATTATTTGAGTCAAAAAATTAATTCTAAATTAATCTTTTTTTATTTGGAACAAGATAAATTGATTAATGATTTGATGAACTTTGGAATATAAGTTTTTGGTGTAGGAAATTACTCTATTTTGTTTTAGGTATCAATGGAATTATCTATATCAAAAAGAATTATGTAAGCGCATAAGGAAGATAGTGAGTTGCGGAAAAAGGTAGAGTTGGTTAATAATGGTAAGTTTCATGATTTTAACACTGATAATGAGTGTGTTTTGAGGTTTTGGAAGAGATTATGTGTGCCTTGTGATTCACAATTAATGATAGAGTTATTATGTGAAGCTCATAATTCTCTGTTATTAGTTCATCTTGACAGTACTTAGAAATATATAGATATTTAGAAGTATTATTGGTGGGATGGAATGAAAAGAGATATTTCTGATTTTACTATGAAGTGTTTAACTTGTCAACAGGTTAAATTAGAGCAGTATTTTCCAAAAGGGATGTGTTAGACATTACCGATACTGGATTGGAAATGTGAAAATATATCAATGGACTTCACTGTGGAATTACCAAAGAAATATCAAGGAAATAATTCAATATGGTTTATTGTTGACCGATTGACTTAATCTTCCCATTTAATTCTTATTCAAGATACTCGGTCTCTAGATCAACTTTCTTGGTTTTATGTTAAAGAGATAGTCAGGTTGTATAGAATTCCTCTATCTATTGTATCTGATCATGATACCAAGATTACTGATAACATTTTTAAAGGCCTTCATAATTAATTGGGTTCTAAATTAAATTTTAGTACAACTTTTCATCCTCAATCAAATGGGAATTCAGAATGAACAATTCAGACATTGGAGGATATGCTATCTGCTTTTTCAATGGATTACTAGGGAATTTGGGACCACAATCATTATTTGGTAGAATTTTCATATAATAATAGTTTTCAATCCATTATATATATGGATCCATTTGAGGTATTATATGGAATTTGGGGTCCAACAATAGATTTTTAGGATGTTGTAGGTGAATCGAAACTGATGAGACCAGAATTGGTAGAAGAGATGACAGCAAACGTTCAGTTGATTTAGAAGCACATGAGAATAGGTCAGAGAAGGTAGAAAATGTATGTGAATAACCAGAATAAGAATCTTTCCTCTGATGTAGGTGATCATGTATTTCTCAAAGCATCTCCATTGAAAAATGTGATACATTTTGGTAAGAAGGGAAAGTTGAGCCAATGGTTCATTGGACCTATGGAAATCCTAGAGAAAGTTGGATCAGTTGTGTATAGAGTAGATTTACCTCTATGTTTATCCCATGTAAACAATTATTTTCATGTTTCTTTTTTGAGAATGTATATTCTATATCCATATCATGTTTTTAGTCTAGAAGTTGCTCAATTGGAAAAAAATATCTCTTATGATGAAAAACCAGTCTAGATTCTTGACCGTAGAGAGAAAGTGTTACTGAATAAGGTAATTTATAAGGTAAAAGTTTTATGAAAAAACCATATGGTTACATAGGCAATGTAGGAATATGAAAATTCTATGAGGTATAAATACCCTCATTTATTTAATAAGTGAATGAAATTGAGAGGATTCAATTTCCAAAAAGGGGGGATAGATGTAACATCCCAGGTAAATAAAGAATATGAAATTTTTATATGTATTAATATTTATGTAATAAATATTAATTTCACTTTAATGGGTATGATATTTTAGATGGTGTACCAGATAAATAATAATGGGTTTCTTTGAAAACATACGTTGCACACACCATTAACTTATACTAAAAAATATTAATATAATAATATTATTATAAATGGTAGTTAAATGCCTAGTCGTTGTAATGGAGGGACTGAACTGAACAAACTAAAATATGATTATACATTTTTGTTAAATGTTTTTACATTCATCCAATAAAATTTAGAGGCTTAAAATAAGAAACAATCTGATTTTAAGCATAAATACTGTAATATTCTTTAAAAGGTCGTTTAGCGCCTTTTGATGGAGAAACCTTTTTAAATCTAGTTTTTGTCACTTTTATATATTCTATATTCCAAAATAAAATCATTCATTAGAATTGGGACATCAAAATTTACTTTGGGTAAATTTTGTGTATTTTTCTAATAAAGTTAATTTTGTAATGAATAGTTAGAAATACCGCATTTTAATTCAAAACTGCATTTTCATATACATTATTTATATGGTTATATTATCTTTTTAATTAGTTTTAAAGTGTAACTAGATTATAGTTTTACCAATTATTCCAATTTTGGTCATTTTAAGTAATTCAAATTTGAAATTGGACATAAACAAGTGTCAATCTTTTGATAGTTATTATTTATTAAAAACACTCTTTTTGTTTGGACAATGGGAATTAATATTAAATTAATTTCTGCCACTTACGTATTTGTAATTTAGAAAAAATGATTCCATATTTGTAATCATGTGGTCCAAATTGTGTAGATATGTAACCTTTATTTTTAGACATTATGAATATTTACTTCAGTAAATATTTTATTTTCAATGTTAAAGGGTAAATCTCAGAAATAAGGGAAAACAATAATATTATAATAATAATAAATTAACCTTAACCTAGTCTTAATCCTATTGGATGGGATCTTTATTACTAATGGCATCCTTGGGTCTATTTTGGGACCCCATGGATCCACTTAGGAGTGATAATGACAATTTATATTAAATAATTTAAAGTGAAGAAAAAAATGACATAATCATATATCTTTTAGTATATGAATTTTTACATGAGGTTATATAAGTTATATCTATGCCTATAAATATTAATTGGAAATATAGAAATATTTTAGACATCATGGTATTTTTTTTATAAATTTTAGACCTCAAATAAATAAATTTATTTTTTTCACAAGGATGATGTAACAATTACCTTAATAATGAATGATTTAAATAAATGAGATTATAAAATTTAAACAAATATCCAAAAACAGTTCATTTAATATTGGATTATTTTATTTAGAAAAATTTTAATATTATCTTTTAATTGAATTATTTTTGACTTTTGAAAAATAGAATCATTTTATAATAAAACAACACTTTCAAACATTCCTAATGATCCCCTCTTCCGCCTTATAAATAACGATCATCTCTATCCCATTACTCACACCTCTAAAGCCCCTTGCATCGACCAAATACTACCCCAATGTGCTTCCCACATCCCTATATTCCACCTAAAATCCTTACCTTTGTATGAAGGCACTTCATGCAATCCTTTTGGTTCAAACCAATGGTAGTTACCCTATTTAAAGGCAACATCTTTTCTTAAGTTCTTTAATTTTATTTTACTTATCCAATCCCCTAACCACTTTCTATTCCATTATTTTATAAAAAAATAGTATCATAAATATATTAGGTTTCTGTTATATCAATTATTCAAACTTCACTTACACACACCTCCATCTAATGGAAACCAACATACTGTTTCTTTGGATGGAGAACTACTGCCTCACGAAATGCTGATTTTTCAATTGTCTCATACCACCTCTAATAGGGGATATTATGATGGAAATGTATTTATATATGATATATATTAAATTTATATTGTATATATACTTCCATATTTTTCATTTATAGAATACATTTATGGTTTCCATAATTGGTAAACACGACAATTTAATTTGAGGATGTGCAGACTACCACCCCCTCAAATTGAAATGGCTCGTTAATTCCATATGTGGAACGTATAAAGGAAGGAGTTAATAAAATTATATATGATATTATACATGAATTATAATATACCTATGTATAAATAAGTTTTAAATCCGTTAAATCTGAAATAGAAATGAAAATAGTTTTCATGCGTACATATGGCTTACCATCTCCATGAACGGTGCATTCCATTTTTTATCTTCAAATGTTATGTACAATTATAAATACATATATATACTAGATATATATTATATATATGATATCCAAATCATGAATATCATTTTGGATATAATTTAAATTCAACCATAGGGATAATTGGTAATTATTATAAGTTTATTTTTGACTAAAGTACCAAATATCGACAAAATGATTGTCATTAAAATAAATTATCATGTAATGTTTGGAACATGGAAATAAGTAATATAAAAGAAATAATAAAAATGAAAATGTTTCTAATGAAATTATAAATTAGCTTTAGTTAATTATTCATGAGATTAAAAAATGAACGTATCAAGTCATACATGAGGTAAGGGACTTCGTCTCAATATGCTTTCATTGGGGAATATTTTGATTTATACACAACTTTATTTTATATGGTGTATAAACCCCTTTTACTTTTAATTTCATTAAAAGGGAGTATTTTTATATAGTGAGTTTTACTAAATAACCAAAAGGAATATTTCTTTTTAATGTATGTAGTGACAACGACCTTTCCACCGCTGTGAGTATTATTTGATATTTGGATTTCTTAACAAGATGTAGTTTTTAATGAAAAATAAACACAATATACCCTTTTTAACTATTTTGGCATTGAAAATGGTTTGGAGAAATCAATTATTATTTCAATATCTTTAAATGATATATTGCCATTGAAATGTGGAAATGTTATCTTTCTTTTATGCTTATTTTATGTGTTATGAATATGTTATATTTCTTGGGAACTATATACGTTTAAATGTGGTTCCATGATAAACCTAGGGAAGATGAGCCTGAGATAGACTTCCAATGCATTGGGTAATGTGATTGAGGTAAAAGTTAATGTTTCTCCTAATTTATCTAGGGAATATACCATGATGGATATTCCAAATATAACTCTCTCTGTAGCTGTGAAAGCTAAAATGTATGTATGATAATGGATACCACAAGTTGCCTTTATGATTTATGATTTCTATGTGTTATTCATAAATCTTATGAATCATTAGGTATGCTAAAGATCTTATGCTTGGTATGTATTGATGAAAAATGTTTTCTTTCATTATTTTATAATCATTATTGAGCTTTTTATGCTCATCCCATGTTTTGAATTTTTTTTCATGCGACTTAAAGAAGAATAGGGTCAAGGATGGGATTAAGGAAAAGTAATGCTGTCTAAAACATGGAACTAGACATGAATCATTTTTTTCAAGAGCTTTAATTTTATGAAAAAAATCAAAACTTGGTTGAAGTGTCTAATTTGTAATTTTTTAGATATAATGTAATAGTTATGGCTTAATTATCTAAAACTCTAATGCTGAAAAAATCCTCAATGTGAATTATTCATTAAATTCATGATTATGTAATGTTTAAAGGCTGGGTCCTTATAACTTAGTCATAATGTTTCGAACCAATGTAAAAGGTTTATAAACATTTCCAAATAATCACTGTATAGTGTTTGAAAATTATGAACAGTTTCCTAATGTTCCCCCAATACATACATGTATAATTTCTATATTTTTTTCCTGATGTCTGGAATATCACTTTAACGTTTAATATTTTGATTGACAGGATGTATTTACTTGTAAATATCATTGAACGATCATCTTGTATGGTGATTGAACTAGAAGAAAATTATTTTCTCAAATTATCAGAATGAATTTCAATAAAAAAATGGAAACAATGTTAGCCTTATAACATCCCTATACACCCTATTGTTCATTAATGTGTTTCAAATATATTAAAATATTTGGGAAGTTTCCATTAGGATCTTGAATTTTCATAACCAAAAATTATATAGTATTTTAAATAATTGTCAGTTGTGTCAAATTTAGAAAAATGTTAGTTCAAAATCACCAATATCTTGAATATATGAGTACATCCATAGGTTTAAAGGACTAAATATTCTATTATGGTTATATTTCTTTGAGATTTTGGGACATTTTTTACCGAGTACCAATTTCATTATTCATAAAGGGGAGAAATGTGTTTTTAATCCCTAAAATTATGTATAAAATATATATAACAGATTCTTAGGGATAAAATATAATGATTTGGTATTTTAAAATCACCATCTTTCTATGAATGTAGTATCACTTATTTACCATAAAATGATAAAAAACACTAGCACCCATATAATTAAAATGAAAAAAATGAAAGATGAGACTTGAATAAAAAAACCAATAATAATAGGATATATTTTATCAAATAAAACAGTGATAAAACAATAACCCACCACTAATCATTATCACTTCTCAAGGACGAAGGTCAAAGTTTAGAATTTATATTCTGGACTATTTTAAAAAAATAAAAATATATAGTACACAAATTTAATGTTCGATTTTGAAACATTGTGATAATTGTAAATCATAAATCCCAAGATATGGTTATTTTAAATTATTTTTATAATATTTAAAAATTTAAACAACTATAAATGATTTTTAAAATAAAATTAAAACAAATAAAACTAATGAAAATGAGTACTCTTATATTCAAAATTATATACAATGAATCAATTTCAAAAAGAAATTATCTTAAAAACTATGTTTTATTTATCATATATGAAATATTGAAAATATTATTCATGATATTCATAAAGCTAATTAATTTTCATTGTTTAGATTTAAATTAAAACCATCCCAATTCTTTTTATTCTTCATTAAAAATCATACAAATATTATAATGCATTACAATACAATCTATATTGAAAAATACGATTCAAAACTCCCATCATAGAAAAAACATTCTATTTCTCCAAATTGATGTATCTCTAATTCATATAAATTCTCATAAACAATAATCAGGAATGATATGTGAACAAGGAAAAATATAATAAAAATTCAAAACCAATCCACCTGCATGAAAAATAAATCAATAAATTTAAATAGAAAATCCATTTACATTTAATTCATTAGCCTTAATGAGAATACACACTCATGACTAGCAGAGAATTAATCATGAATCGTAATTTCATCTTAATTAATTTATGAAACTCACAAGTCGTGAATAATATTAAATAAAACATGTAATGGAATTTAAAAAACATAATTTAAATTCCAAATCATTATCCAAGTCGTCCATTTAAGTTTCATTTTCATCCATGCTCTCCCTAAAAATATTTAAAAGTATATGTGTGTGTCTGACAACATTAAAATTTATATATTTATAAATTTTTTCTATGTCATGATATCATAATAATAATAATAAAATCTTAATTAACGTATAACTCAGAACGTTTCATTACCATATACCATAACCAGACCACAATAGTATTTTTTACAATAAGATTATCATATCTCCACTCATCAAATTGAAATCCTTAATACTATGGTGCAATATCTTAAAAAGGATGACTATGATATGAGCTTATAATATATCTCATGATATATTTGATCCATGTATCCATTTGGAACATGAAATGTTTTTACCACTTCACTAGTTGAGTCTTCCCTTATGAGTATAGGATGATATTATTTCATAACATAAATATATATAATTAATAAATTTAATAAAATATTCTATACATATGTAATGTTTTATGATAAAATGGATAGCTAAACATTAAAAGAGATTCTCCCCCAAATTTATCATGTTATTTATATATAGGGGAATTTCACTATTATAACTTCCTCTAAAGTTTCTCCAATGCCTCCAATTATATCCTTATTTAAAAAAATCATTATTATATAATATTTTACATCATTAAAAAATAAAAATTTAACAAAATTATATGAAGAAGTACGGTCATGAAAATTTAATTTTAATTTTTATCTCACTAGTTTCAATAAATTTAATGTTTATAACCAATCCCTATTAATTCTATCCCAAGTCATTTGTACCTTTTTTCCAACACATATAAAAAACATTGCAATTAACAGAAATTATGAAGTGATTAATATTTTAGGGGGTTACTATATCATTTCAAGTGGGGAAACCTTTAAGAATACTAATAAAATTACATATATGATTATAAAAACTCTATACATTGTCCTTGGAACTCAAATCAACCCATAATCATATATAACTTAATTAAAAATATTTATATTTAATTAACCAATTAGAACCATAATCATTACTCACCCCAAACAAATATATATATATATATATGGAGTGGTGTAGAGGATTTTAAATGGATACCAATGGAATGCAAGTGATAAATAATATTATCACACTATGGTAACATTGAAAATACCCATGATTATGAAATTAATCACTAATTA
Organism: Viscum album; assembly: GCA_963277665.1. Classification (NCBI taxonomy): domain Eukaryota; kingdom Viridiplantae; phylum Streptophyta; class Magnoliopsida; order Santalales; family Viscaceae; genus Viscum; species Viscum album. The sequence goes on along the minus strand of OY728145.1, from coordinate 877,621,225 downwards.
ATTTTGAGTCAAATTGATAGTTCTTTATAAAAATACATTGATGAATTAGTAAAAGTAAAAAGGAATGAAATGATGTGTGTTCATCCTTTTTCAAATCCCCAAGTCACTATATCCAGAATCCTAAGGACAATATTTTTTATTCCAATATGATGTGGTAATATCCATCAATGTATCCCTACGTGTGATAGTTAAAAATTAGATTAAAATCATAATAAGAAGAAAATGTAATAAAATAAGAATCTCATTTCTCATACCAATGTTAAGAACTATCCCAAGACTAATTTGAATCAATACAGATAGACCTATGAGGAGGAGAAGCATAATAAAAACCCTTATTGACCATCCAACCGTCTAAGACTAAATAAACCTAAAGGGGGGTTAACCCCCTAAAAGTAAGAAAACATTCCCAACTTATGTTTGTGTCATCAACCAATAATGAGATCATTCCTGAACTTCACTAAAAGTTTGGTGTCCCACCGAATGTTTACTACCACTAGTATTTTTTTTGAGGACTAGTATAGCCAAATCTACCCCAGTAATTTACACTAAATCTAAATTACTCTCTTATCCTTTTTACCTATAATTCTTCCTTTAAAATATCAAATTAAAAATTCAATGAATTAATTTAACACAATTATTATGATACATTCTCCTAAAATTTAAAACTATACAATTTTTAATTCTATTATGAACATAAATTTTATAAACCTGCTGATATAAAACCAATAAAGTCATTACACTTATCCACTTATAAGATTAAATTTCAATTTTATTGGAAGTGTAAATTTTGTAATCAAGAACTTTGAACGAAGGTCCCCAATTGGTATTCTAGGTTCCTAGATTATTATATATAAATTAATGTAGATTTTATAGTTGGGAAATATATTATACACAATAAAGAATTTTTTATTGATAAACTAATAAGAAATGAATACATGGACTATATGATGGGTGTTTTTTAAGGAATGGAACTTATACTAGTATCTATGTTGTCTAATAAATTATAAACTGTTCTTGGTATTATATCATAAAATTAGTAAACATTATGAACCATAAAAATTCATTTTCGATTAATATATATATATATATAAATATATAAATTTCCTATTTAACCTTATTTCAATGTGATAAAAATAAGGTAATTGAATGTTTTTTATAAGATGTAGCTAAAATAAAAATACTACAAGTTTTAATGGAACTTTTATATTGAATATATGATTTATTTTATTATTTTATCACTAATAATAACATATCATATTAAATTTATTATATAAGTTAAATGGATAGACATGATTTTGTGGGGTTTTTAATTTTTATTATTATCATTCTTAACCATCATGAAACCCATCGATATATTACAAAATGTATGAAAATTAATGATTATTGAAATGGTAAATGAGAATTAAACATTATATTGACTATTGTTTAAAATCATGGTGATCTGTTAATGTGATGAATGATTAGGGATAATTCTTGAACCCTAAGATAGACGAGACGAGTTTATATAGGGAATCTAGTTTCACTATAACATAAGTTGAATACATTATCTTTGATATTTAGTTAAATTTTATTTCCATTTTATTTGATTTTTATTCCACTTTAATTAGTAATTTATTTTTGGAGATAATTTGATTTTATGATTTTTTGTTTGAAAACACATTTTTTGTCATTCATTTGGGTCGCATTGATTTTTCATCTACATATTACTTATTCTTATTGTTTTCCTAAGAATATAATTTTTTTGTTACTATTAGTGTTTTGAAAATTATATGGGGAATGTTTTTATAGATAATATTAGTTTACTAAGACAAAATCCATATTAGGTTTAGTGAGAGAGCGTGGTCAGATAATCTTATTATTATCTCAATGAGTTAAGTGGCTGGAGAAGTATTCAATCTGAATATTTTAGATACAGGTTATATTTCAGATATGTAATTCCTTATGATATGGTAGTTATTTCATAACTATATAGTACATTAAATATAGAAAAATTTATTATATTATATGATGATTTTGGATAAGAGTGATTCATTGTGAAGATATGAATTTATAATACATATTGATAATTTTTTATGTCGTAATTTTAAATGGAAGTCTCCATGGTAATAGGGATATTATAAATTATGACTAGGGTTATCTGACACCTTAATAAACAATAGAGAATTTGTAGAAGGAAATGTTTTGACATGAACCAAGAGGGGAATTTATTAGTGGATATATCATTTTGTTATCAATTATATGAGATTGATCAATGTTTATGTTATTACTTACTCCATTTTGGGAATTATCCAATTTTAATTTTATGTCTTTGGGTGAGTGAGGTACCATGAAATATGTGATGTGAATGTTTAGTTAATTTTTATTGAGTCTCTTTGAATTTTGGTAAGAGTTCCATGGTGTCCTGGAATGAAAAAAAATTACTGAAATTTTAATTTTTTTATCAAATCATTTGGTACATGTTTTTCTAGAATTATATATTTTTTAAATTCATTCAAGTTATATCTTTGCATATGTTTCGTCCCAGTTTCTAACATCCTTTTGACTGTTTTTTCTCACACTATACATATATATCTTAATATATATGAATATAATTAAATGTTACTTATAGTATTGGGATATGGATGAGGTAAAGGTGTTGAAATGTTTAAGATATCTCAAAGACATGATTTGATGTTTTCAATTAGGGGGATATTAAGTAAACTTCAAGAGAATCATCATTGCTTATTCCCTTTTTATTTATTACTATATTATTATTTATGATTTAAAAGGTAAATATTCTTGATACATTTAGAATATACATTGAATATTTAAAATTTAAAATATTAATTTTTATTATTATTGTTTTTGAAGGTTATTAACTTATTTTTTTTCATGGTATTGATGGGTAAATTAATCACCATAGATTTATGGTAAAACCCCAAAAAAAAATCACAAGCCTTTGGTGATTATGGAGTGATCCAATGTAAATATTTTTCTCTTAATCATTTAATGTATTTTAAATATAGTTGGGACATTTCATGATGGTATCAAAGCATTTTTGTGAATTTAGTCAAAGGATAGGGTGAAAATTCTATTTTAAAAATTTAAAGAAAACATGTTAATATTTTTATCTAGCGTAATTATATCTATAAATAAGTTACCATGTAGGTTTATAAAAAAGATATGAATTATAGAATTAGGAGAGGTAAAAACATTAATTTTTTTCGTTTGGATATTTTCCTTTACCAATGCAATGAACATATTTTCATTTGGTTTTAAACTTCATTTAGTATTTATATGACATATAAGCAATTTCATTAGTTTTGAGACATTTTTAAATGATGTGATTTTTGAATTTCAATGAGGAAATGTAATAAAATGGTTTATTGTATTTTTACGTTAATTTATTATGTGATATATATTTGTAATATAAATCATAATAAGGTCATATTTGAAGACATATCAAATGTGTTGATATTAATTAACAAATTCTACAATATCAATGAGTATAATTTGAATGATCAATTATGAGAACATGGTATTTTTTCGTGATATGATAATAAAAAAAATAATTTCTATTGTTTCATTAATATAAGAATATATAAGAGTTTAATTTTAATTTCCCAGATTTTAATGGGAATTTCTATTTTTCATTAAGTAAAACAAGGTTTTCAAGGGACTATTACAATTCTGTGGGAGTGAAAATTCATTATGATGAGATACATTATTTTATTAAATTTTATTGTATTCAATTGTATTCTATTTATAATTTCAACGATATAATGATATTACATGTGTTGATTCTGCCTTTTTCAATTAATGATAATTTATTGAAAATGACTAGAAAAATTGGAATAATTCATTTTTTGAAAATTAGTTATTTTTATGTGAAAATGATATAAGATAGACTTTATAGGATATGATAGGAATGAATTAAATTATGTGTTTGTTTTTAATATAAAAATTTATATGATTTGAGAGAATGAAATTAATTAGTGTTTTATATGCTATGATAAAATTGTAATATCATTTAAACGATATTATATGGTATTAATATATATAAAATATAATTTGGACAATGTTTATGTTCCATGATAATTATTTGTTATTACGAATTATAAATTGGATGAAATATAGAGACAAAACTTTTGTTTTAATGGTCTTTGGGGGATTCCCAAAATTTTATGATATATTGATTTATATGTTTGATTTGAATTGGACATATTTTCTAAAGAGAAAAAATTAATGTATATCATGAGTTATTAATCATTTGGGTATGATGATATATAGTATTAAGGGTTAAATATATTTATTGAAAATTATGTAAAATAGTCAATGGTATTACGTTTTCTAAAAATATATCTGATTTATTACAAAACAAGATTTGATTATTTTAAGTTTCCCTCAAAATGTTTTTCTTAAGTATCACATTACATTGAAATATTTTATTAAATATTTATATTAAATTATAAATTGTTTTAATTATGTATGAATAATTTTAAAATTGATAGTTTTAATGTTGTTATTGATTTTTATTTATACATTTTTTGAATTAAGCTTGGTTATATTACAAATAATGGCATGAAAAGTATAGTTTATTATTTTTGACTGTATTTTAGACTATATAAAAAATATTACTCCATTTTTATAGTAGAATCTAAAATATATTTCACAAATATACATTTCATACAGCACTTTGGGGAAGTCTATGTTAGATAGCTTGATGTTTCAAGTAGACTTGTGGTGTCTACCCAATGTGGTGTTGATAACTATTCCATTCCTCCCATTAGTTAACCCATGTATGGAAGTTGGGATACCAAACATATCACTGTACTTTGTAACAATATAAAACGTTTTTAACATTACATATAATATATTGGGTACATTATGGTTTTAACATAATATTGGAATTTCATTCAGTAGAGTACGATTACTATCCAAAAAATATGAAATGTTTCTAAAAAAGTTTTCTTCACAATACAACACATATGATAAACCATGTAGTGTTTCATCCTATACTACCCAAACACTCTTTTTTCATAATTTACCTCTTACATGACCCAAATTATAACCTAAATTATTCTTCGACTATTAATTAACATAAATTTTTGTTTGGGTGTACTTTTGGGCCCTATTATATAATAAATAAATGATCAAAGATTACAATATATCTTCGGTGATATTTATATATAGTCCAAAGATTCATATAATGTATATCAATCTTATTATTCAGAGGAATATTAATTGAAGTGATGTATCCATAAAATGAGTTTGATATTTTTAATATTGTATTTTTTGAACCATGATACATGAGGTAAAATATTAATGAAATGAATTTTTATATGCTTTATTGATAGTTTTTAATGTATTTTTTAGAATTACAGTTAAATAAAATTATTAAATCAGAATGAAATGATCATATTGAGACATATAAAATTTTATGTTCTATTTTTTATTAAGAGTTAGTTTAATATTATATTACAGTGCTCATGAATCAAATATTAAGGTAGAATATATAGTGGGTGGTTGACACTTAAACATTTTATTAAAATATGAAAGTGTGTTTTTTGAAACGTTTAAAACAGTGTAGAAAAAAATATAGTCATTCTATATTGGGGTAATATGGGCTGTGGAATCTAGAAAATAAGTTATTATCAACATGATTCATGTGGATAGAATGATAATTGAAACTATCATTTCTATTTATGAAATAATGTTTTAGTTTTCTGAAATTTAAATCTGTTGGCTATAATATAATATAATGTATGTTGTGATCATTGGTTTAAACCTAAACTTATGATTATGAATCATCTTATATAAAAAATTTCCAACACTTTCATTGTTTTTTTGAGCCCATGATAATGTTAAAATATACATAATGGAATTTTGAAATTAGTATGTCATGGTATATGCTAAAATAATATGCACTACAATTCTTGTCAAAATTGAGTGGTTTTTTATTGAATAAAAAATATATTTAGATGAATTGATTTATCTTTTTCTTCTAATATTAATTATAGAGATTTAATTAATACTATTGTAGTTTTATGGTCTTAATATATAATTTATTTATCCATTGATTGATTTATGAATCATAGAAAATTGGATAGGCCTTGGTTTTATATGAAAGTTGACGATGTTCTGTATGAACAAAGATGAATTTGTTCTTTGGGTAGTAAATTCATTTGATTTGTATTTTCAGTCCACATTATGGGATTGTTTGACATGTGTAAATTTTATGTGGTCGGGACTTAGAAGGGTAATTTTACAACTTTTTAATGATTATATATTTTTTCTCAAGGAATGTTTATTTGGAAGTTAAAATATTTGGAAATGGTAAAATTAATAAATATATTATTGATATTTTCTAATGTGGAGTCCTTAATAGAATATTGGGTGTAATATTAATCCTAGAAATATTTTTAATAGGGAAATTATAATTTTTGGTTTTTATATAATAAATTTAAAGATCTTGTTATAGAATTCCAATTATTGGAAATTGGTGTACATGAAAATTTGGTGCAATTAGGATATTTAAATCATAATTAAAATTCCATGAAGGTAGGGGAACATAATTAGTTTTCATAAATGTTATGATTCTAGAATGAATGAAATAGAAATTATAATGATGTTATAAATGTTCAAAAAGGGATTACATTTTATTTAAATAAATGACCTCTTTGTTCTTATATAAGATTAATTAGATGTGATTGTTGAAATTATGTTTAAGAGGAGTGAAGTTGTAAGAGGTTTTAGCTATTTGTGGGGTATTAAAAAAATATATGATAAAATTTGAAAAATTAAATATCTTGATTGTTGGGGATTCATAATTATTTTATGATTTTATATTCAGACATTCATTTATCATGATTTTCATAGAGTGAACATTTTTATATTTTTGGTATGATGAATGCAATTTGAAACCACAAAGGAGTGTAAAAACAATATTTTGAATATAATGATATTTAAAATATAATTTATTATAAATTAATCATAAATATATATTTCTTAATTTTAATACTCAACCCTATTAGATAACACTTGAGCTAGATGTATGATTGAGTCATGAGACCCAAATGGTGCATTAATAGTCTATGGGTTATATACTAGAAATGTGTGATTAAATCACTTGAATGAGAGTCATTAACAACATAATATAATACTACATATACATATATCATTGAAATAAGACCTTAAATAATTTAATTACCTATATATACTCTTCTATATATTAATAATCACATTTATCTATACACCTATCACTTCAATAAGACAAAATGTGTCTATGCACACATACTACCAACTCCATTTATGAAAAAACTGAATAGATAAGGGAAAACATGATATATAAATTGGGGTGAGTATATACATATAATTATTAGGTTCCTCCTATAACACCTATAGTTTCTTTATAATAATTTCATACTGTTACTTTCAAGAGATGATAAAAAATAAAACAAGGTTATGATACCAAATAGAGGTCAACCTATATTATTTATTCATACCTTATAACTAATAGTGATAAAAAAAATTTCATCATATTTTATTAGAATAAACAATAAAACCATTTCCCCATCAAAAATATCTCCCCATTAACATAATATAATTAATTAAATCTATTAATATAATATCTAGTCTCATCATAATGACCTAAAAATGGTTGATGCTTCTATGTAGTTATTCAACTCTAATATCACACAACATGGATCCTCCACCCAATGTTATGGAATAACCACCTACTAAGAGAGTAATCACATTTGACACAAACAATATATGAATAAATATTTTCCCACGGGTTAATAATGTAGCTAGTTACCCTATCCCAATGACATTATTCATGCTGCCTCTAGAAATTGGGATGTTATAATAAATACTAATCTAATAACTGCACCATATACCACACTATACAAACCCATTAGCTTGACACACTACTCCAATACCATTCAACAATCTGGATAATCGTTTGGGAATGGAGTAAATATATACTATATAATGTAATATACTAAAATATTATAGTTTGACACTTCTTACATAACATATAGTGTTATGACATTATAACAAAAATGTTAATGATAGAGCTTACTAAACTATATCTGTAATATATTATCACCCTTACCACCAACCGCAAAATTTAATAATCTGTTATAATCAACCAATCATTTTGAATACAAGTAACAACCCATTAAATGTCATATTCAGATTATATTATAGTAAAAAATAATATTTCCACATATATACTTCTCATTTCATAATTCTATAACATACATCACCTATCATTCCATAAACTTATATTTTACACTCAGTCACTAAAAAATTTCCCCATTAATCTGTGATATTTTTCTATCATTCCTCTATTTATATTACAATCATCTTAGAATATTTAACCTTAAAAAGCCTATAAATAAATAAATACAAAATAACTTATTCGAAAATGTGTATCCACCATTTTATTTTTATTCTATATCATAACATTATATGAATTTTTTAGGAAAATAAAGGATATAACATTTTGTAAAACTATAATCTCAATTTGGAATCACCCTATGATACTTTGTAACTACTCTATGTAAGTTATAATAACGTTACATTGAAATTTTATAGAAAGTGGTGGGGACCCCATAAAATTTTTGAACACTACCATAATGAATATTTTAAAAAGAAAAATAAAACCTCATTCGTGAAATTTGGTATAGAATATGTTTATCTAATATGGATCAACACATCATTAAATAACAATTACTCAAAAATCTATAAATTAAATATTATGTAATTGTAAAATAATATTTAAAAAATATATAATCATCCTTAAGAATCCATAAATATCCTTAATCCAAAATAATCATTAAAAATATATTCCATAATTCATAATGAAATGATTAATTTTATTAATCATCATTACATTAAATTAACATTAATTATATATTCTACTAAAAAATTATTTGATCAGAAAGAACTAAACAAAAAAGGTTTATAATCCCCTACCTCATGATATCATTATTCCCTACCATAGTTGATTGTCTAATATCTGTTAAACTACTAATCCAACACACTAGAAACATTAACATATACTAACCTGAATAAATATTAGTGAGTGGAAGAATTTTATTAGTGGAGAAATAATCGATCCATTCTCCTTTATAATTTACCTCAATATTAAATTTAATGAATCATCACCATTAAAAATATGTAACATATTCTTAACATAAGCATTAATATATCTATGTAATTATGACTCAAATTTATTTAATTATATCAATGTTATCTCAATCTTTCCAACTATCACTAATTTAACCACCAAGAAATTTTTAAAATAATAAAATATCATATTAAAAATTTCTATATTATAAAATATTTCTATAAATTGAATATTATTACTCTACCTGATAATATGTAACTCCATGACCCTAGTTACCCGAATTCCATGCATTATTACATAACATTGGCTTGACCACAATGGATGAAATCCTAAAATACCGATCAGTTTAGTAGCCTTGGATGTACTAGATACATACATAAGTTTTACATTACAATATGAAATGAAAAAAACAACATTTTTCCCCTTTTAACACACTCAAATCCCTTAAATTATCCCATCAAGTTAGTCATAATATAATTTGTTTGCTTCCTGGGAAAAATAAAACATCGAAAGGAGTGAACTCAGATGCTTAGTAAGGATAACAATATAGCAGAAACATTCAAAAAAGCCTAAATAAATCAGGAAATTTATAATACTGAAACAAAATACTTTTAAACCTAAAATTTGGCATAATATGTAAGAGATAAATCAAATAATGGAATTTACTTTTTCACATGGTTATTCTACTAGTCGAATAATCAAATGTAATATCAGTAGCTAATTTCATAACAATGGAATGCATAATTCTAGACATCATAACCACATAATCAAGGACTCATTCCTAGACTACAAATAAGATTTTTTCAAGGCCTTATTCCAGGACACTAGTTTGTCTCATGAGACCCACCGATGCATCAAGGAGCTATAGTGGGCTCCACCCATCACTTACTAAGTCAAATTCATTCCTCATATTAAAAGGTTAAAACATAACGTAAACATTCATATTAAAACTAGTATACGAAATATTAATAATTTAACCATAAACCATGAATGGTATAAAAATATCACATCCATAGTCAATCATATCAAAAAATCATCAATAAAATATACAAAATTTTATAATATATATCATCTTTAAATAAACAGAAAATCCCACAAGTATGTTGACATAGATGAGGTCAATTCAAAAACTATTTGAGTAAAATATCTCTTTCTACATTGAAATCATTTGAAATTAAATAAAACATTCATTTTAAAAACATTATTATAATCTGGTAATTAAAGCTTCAAAAGTATAATAACAGCATAAAATAGCCACACCCCCTATATAAGCTATAAAAACCTTCTTACCTTAATTTGTCGTAAAGGTCATAAAGTACATTGTGTGGAAAGCGAATAAAAGATTCCTTTAATTTTGTTTATAAAACTTCAAATAAGATATAAATGAATTTAAATCATAATCTAGGAAATAATAATAATGTTTTGAAATACATTTCTATAAAACACGGATCTAGATGATAAAGAAGTCTCAGTAGATACTTACGTAAAAAATATCTCGGATAAAGGAGACTGTAAAATTAACCTTTACATTATACTTTTCCGTAATAGAGGGCATGTTAACCTCTTTTATAATGGTGAAATCATTATTATTATATTATTCACGAACCAAATATGTAAATAAGATATCATATATGATCTTCAAATATTGGGTTGTTAATAATATTTCTATAGTATCATAGTTTCAGGTGTTAACTAATCCATTTTAATTAATATGTTTTGATAAATAAGTCATCTATGTTGTGAGTAGAATGTATTTTATTCATATTAAGAATGATATTAAGTTTTTAATCATTATTTTTAATCATCAAATGAAATTTTGTTTTGAATAGTTACGATGGGGAATGAATCTCATCCCGTTGGTGGAGAGGACAATCTGTATGTACGCACGAGCGATAATATCATTATATTGATGGTTAAATCGTATTTAATTGGATGGTATATTATATATACAGAATAATTAGCTGGTTATATTTATTATTTAAATCAATTATACTCATTATTATACCCATCTAAATAATTAAGTGTTGAATAAAAAACTTCACCACGACGTGGAGACGATAAGTTGTATGTATGCACGTATAGTGAAATTTTCATTCATAGGATGGATAGAATAATGAATATGGTGTACCATATTAATAATAACATCACATTATGGATAATATATTGGATTTATTATTTTGGTATGGAAACAACAAAGAAACAAGAAGTGGAAGATGAAAATATCTTTGAAATAAGTGACGAAATAATTACCTCTTCTTCGGGTGCATCCTTTTGATTAGATCAAAACAACTCCTTAGATTGGATTTCAGAGTGAAGTAAGGCCTCTAGGTTGAATTTAGGGTAGTTGGGAAGATATTTGTGTGAAAAAATGTATTTGTATGTGTGAAATTATGAGAAGGGTAAGTACCATTCTATAAGAGAGGTGAGGATCACTTTTGGAAAATATTGAAATATCATTTTATTATAAAATTAAATTCGGTTTCTAATGGATCCAAATTGATTTATTTCGATTATAAGGTTGGTATGGGTCGAAAGTCTTTCAAAAAATAGGTTTTATACACGTTTAGGTCACCATATTTATGTTATCTTTTATATTTATTTCTTAGATAAATACTATAACGTTTACCATATCTTCTAGTATTTTTATATTAAATGGTTAATAAACATACATTAAAATGACAAGAGAACCACAAGTGGTTCATTAATGACATATATATCATTATATATGTCTTTTTTCTGATCATTATATTTTTAGGAATATTATATCATTTAATAATATAGTATTTGTTTTAAAAACTCATTTATGTCAATTTTGACACTATTTAGTATTTGGTTTTTGTGAAAGTCATAACAACTTTAACACATAGAAAACAAATTATTTAATATACTCTAACATGTCATATTATCCTTGAAAATACATTTAAAGCATTAAAAGTCTAAATTTACATTTATTTTGATATTTATAATATCAATTATTTTAATATTTTATTAATATGGTAATTAATTCATCGTCATTGTGTCATATATAAATTTAATTATTTAATGTCTAAATTTTATAAATAAAATACCATGTTTTAGGAAATACTTTTATATTTCTAATGAATATTTATAATCAAAATTATCTTATTTATAACCCTAAATTAAAAATTTCTTAGTTATTGAAACTTGAATTTTAAACTTTTAACTATTCTTTAAATAAAATAATAATAAATGTCTTAATCTAGTCCAAGTGGATAAAAAAGGGTTATATTTTATTCCTAAGGTTTATTTTGGTCAAAGAAAACTTATCCAATAGAATTAGGACATGTTTTAGGGTAATTATATTTTCATTTTTACTTTTAATTACCCTATTTACTTTTAACGGTGGTAAATAAAATTTAAAAGTTACTATTCAACAAAAAAAATATGTCCACCCTATTAAACCTCATTTTATTTACTTATATCAACCAAGTATCATTAATTTTTGAAATTCAATTCATTGAATTGGTAAAAATATTTTTTTATTAAAATTTTCTAACGTTCCAAAAAGGTGGGTAAAAGATGTTAAAAAGTTCCATAAAATTATATACATCTAATCTTATTATAAATTTACTCCAATGAATTACATTGAACTAATATTGTAATTATGTATATATTTCAACAAAAAATAATTTTAAATAAAATAAATATTTATTTAAAAAAATGTTGGTTTGAAACAATAACAAAGTGTTTTTCACAATTCATCAAAAATTGAAAGTTTTTAGAAAAATCCCAAAATTTCACACTAATCCAATTTTGATATTATGAATCTAAAAATAAAGTCCATTTTAAAAAATAAAATTTATAAAATTTCAAAAAGTGCATATTAGTATTCATAATGGCTAGTTTGATTGGTCTTGGTGTGCTACTACTCGAAGTTGCATACAACGTAAGCTATTGCATTATTCAAAGAGAAACATACCGTGTAAGCCTGGGGTGTTACGTTCTATACTCCCTCAAATAATTTCACCCTCAAAATTTATAGAATATTACTGAATAAAAATATTTGGGTGGTTCTTCCTCATAATCTCTTCAGGTTCCCACATTGCCTCTTCCATTTTATGGTTTCCCCATAGAACGTTTACCAGATGAGTCTTCCGATTTCTCAACACTAGTTCTCTAGTATAAAGGACCTTGATAGGCTCTTTACAATAAGATAGATTAGGTTCCAGTTCTATTTCTTTATTGGTGAGTACATGTTTTGGGTCGGGATTGTATTTTCCCTACAGTGATATGTGGAACACATCATGATCTTTAGATAGACTAGGTAGCATTGAAAATTGATTAGTTATAAATCCAATTCATTCTAGAATTTTGAAAGGTTTGATGTACTTAGGACATAATTTACACTTCTTAATGAATCCTATAATACCCTTACATGGAGATACCTTCATGAAAACATGATCTCCTACATGAAAATTCCAAATCATTCCTTTTCTTATCATCACAATTCTTTCAGCTACTTGGAACTACTTTGATATGGCTTTAGATAATCTTTAACTTGTCCGTTATTTCCTCAATATGTTTCGGGCCTATGAGTTTTCTTTCACCAACATCATCCCAAAACGTTGGTGTGCGACATCTCTTTCTATATAATGCTTCATATGGTTCTATATGAATACTTTAATGGAATCTATTTGTTATAGGGAAATTATATTAGAGTTAAATACTGATCCTACATACCTTGAAATTCAAGTGAACAAGATATCAACACATCTTCTAAGGTTTGAATAGTTAATTATGATTGTCCATCAGTTTGAGGGTGGAAGGCAGTTCTCAAATGAAGTTCAGTATCCATGGAATTCTAAAGACATCTCTAGAATCATGATGTAAAATGGGGATCATGATCAGAAACAATCAATCAGGGTATACTATAAAGACTAAAAACTTCATTAATATATAGTCTTTCTAAAATTTCAAGTTTGAAATCTTCTCTTATAAAAATAAAATGTGATGAATTGGTAAGAAGATCAATAATAACCCATATTGCATCATTCCTTATAGGATTAATTGGTATCCCCATGAATAATTCCATCGTAATATCATCCCATTTCCACTCAGGTATGGGATTAGGTTTTATAACTCATATAGGATGTTGTCTTCTAGCCTTCACCTATTGACAAACCATACATCTTGATAAATAATTAGTAATCTTACTCTTCATGTTTTCCCACCAAAAATTTTCTTTCAAATCTCTATATATCTTTGTGATACCATAGTGTATTGAAAAATTGGAGCTATGAGCATCATCCAACAATTCCCTTTTTAGATCCTATATATCAAGAACACAAAGTCTCATCCCAAATTCCAAAATTCCATCTTCATATATGATGTTAAACAATCTCCCATCATTCATAGCATTAATTTCCTTTTTAAACTCCTCATCGCCATTTTGAGAACATTATATCCTTTCTAGTAAAGATAGTTTGAAATGAATTTGAAATGTATTGATGTTTCACCTTCCATGACTATTCCCATAACCATTTTTACTAGATCCAGGTACATATGATCCCTTTAAACTGTCATCTTGTTCAAAACCCCATGATCCTTTATACTCAAAGCATCTTCCACCTTATTTTCCTTCCCCATATGGTAGTGTATTGTACAGTCATAATCCTTGAGTAATTCAATCCATCGCTATAAGGCCCCAGCCTTAAACCTTACTTAATCTTGAGTTATTACAAGATTTCACATTGAGGATCTTTTCAGGTTTAGAGTTTTAGAGAATTATATCATAAAACTTCCATTACATACCACATTTAAACAAAGTGGTTACATAAAATATAGTATTCATTTTCCCAAAAACGGAAACATATTTAAAAAAACATGGATTCTTTCTTGACACTTCCTTGACACTATCATCATATCATGTACCATACCCTTAACCTGTGAAAAACATTTCAAAAACTTGGGATGAGCATAAAAATCTCAATAAGGGTTATAAAATGTATGGAAAGGAAACATGAGTACATATATACATAAGAATGAAATCATACTTTACACATAAAACATAAGAACTTTAACATACCTAAAAAAATCATGAATAAATCATAGAAATAATAATACATAAAGGTAACTTGAGGCATTCATAACATTCTTACATAGAGAGTAACCCTCTTGGTTACGTTTGGAATACCCATCATAGTATATTCCCTAAATCTCTTCATAGAAACCTTAACGTTTAACTCCTTCACGTTACCCAATGCATTGAAGAGCTATATTGGGCTCACCCACCCATTAGATTATCACGGAACCACCCGTCTTCATATCAATGCCCAAGAACCATAATATAATCATATCACATAATACATGCATAAAGGAAACATAACATTTCCATATTTCTATCACTAGATATCAATACAACACATTGATATTAAAAACATTATGAAAACCATTTTCAATACCAAAAGAAAAGAAAATTAAAACATGGTATTTATTTTTTATTTTTAAAAAAGGTATGGCTTGTATAGGAAGCCGAAACTCAAATAATGGTCACAGTGGTGGAGAAGTCATTGTCTCCATATACGTACGACAAAAATACATTCCTTTGTCATTTAGTAAAACACTTCATATAAAAATATTCTTTTTGAATAAGCATAAAAGTCAAAGGGGTTTATACACCATATAAAATAACGTTGTGTATAAAACAAAATATGCCTCAATGAAATGATATTGAGACAAAGTCCCTTACAAAGACGATATCCTTGGATTAAGGATAAATCAATTACATAATTATGTTTGAAAAATGAATACCCCAAATATAAGTGGATATTAAGTGTAAACACATCACAGGTTATTCACACATATTCATAGAACAACATATTCATGGATTACAAGTTTATCCAAAAGAATCAAAATTGGGTTAAGAAGTTCCCTTGCAAAAATTCGACAGCCTAACGGCGTCACTTCAAAATTCAGAAAAAGAGTTGATGAGAGAAAAAAGGGTATCTCATAACTTGGACATAAAATTTAAATTAATAAGGATATAGAATAACATATCCCAACATAATAGTATGTGAATTAAAAGACATAACAAAAGAAGCCTTTTAAAAATAGGAGGGTGAAAGGTTCCCTTACCGACTTGGGAATCCTTCAAAACATACACCCCATGAAAGAAGGACAATACAAAATTGATGTAAATAATAATAAATGAAAGTATATTACACAAAGAGTAGAATAATGGGAAGTACATATACCACTCAAAGGATATGGGGGAAAATGTAGCATAAATCTCACGGGAATAAAAGTGAGATGAAAAATCCCTTATGAAAACTCGGCAGCCTAACGGCGCCACTTAAAAATTATAAAGAAAATAATTTATGAGAGTAAGAGGGGGAATCTCATCATAAAAAAATAAAAATTACAGTATGGTTAATATAAAATAACATCCTCCAACATAATAACATGGAGCATAAATGAAATGACATAAAAGATGGTACTTGAAAAGAAAACGAGAGGTCAGATCCCTTACCTCAAGTCCGACTTGTCTTGTTTGTTTGTTTATATTCCTGAATAATAAACTTTGGTCAATTTATAATTTCTTAAGGACCTCCATTAATGATTATTATTCAGTTCATATCACATATTATAATGTTATAATAATTGTTTAATAATGTTAGTTCATATCATAAATTTTTATCGATGTTTGGTACATGAGAAAAAAATGAACTTGTTTGAAAATGATTGCCCACGTAGTTATAAGTAAATCATTTAAAGAATATTATTAATGATTAAAATATCATATATATACTTGACATATTAATTTTATACTATTCCATAACATTTGGAGATAAAAAATGAAAAGCACCGTTCATGGAGATGGTAGGCCGTACGTACGCATGAACGCTACTTTCAATTTTTTGTCATATTAATGGAATTAAAAATAAATGAGAGAGAGATATATATTATAATTCCATTATAATATATATGTTATATAGGTCACATATGTTCATTAATTTAATTCTTTATACATTCTATGTGTTGCATTAACGAGTCACATCACTTGAGGGGGCAGTAGTCCACACTTCCTCATACGAAATTATCGCATTTGCACAACAAGAAAAGAATAAAGGTATGTTTTAAATATAAAATACATAATCATATAGTAAACATAAATAACATATATATCATATATAAAATACAGTGACATCATAATGGCCACCTTTAAAGGTGTTAAAAGAATATTGAGCAATCATCGTTTCGTGAGCAATAAAATTGCCAACCACAGAAACAGTATGTTCTTTAACCATTAGACAATGGTTTGTCTAAGTGTAGATCTAATACATCAAATTACAAAATCCTAGTATATTTAAGATAGTGGTGTTTTTACAAAATAATAGAATAAAAAGAGTTTAGGGGGTTGGAGAAGAAAAATAAAACATAAGAACACAAGATAAAACACTACCTTTAAAACGGGTAACTCTCTTTGAGTCAAGCTCAAAGGCTTCCTTGGAAAAGATTAGGACCAAAGTGAGGGTTAAATGATGAATAGAGGTATGTGGAAAGATTAAATTGGAATTGTTTTGCCGATCCAAAGGCTTGAGAGTTGTGTGTAAGGTGGTAGAGGTGGGGGCCTTTTATAAGAGGAGAAGAGGGTCACTCTTGGAAAGTTATAAGATATTACTTTATTATAAAATGATTTTCGGATTTTAAAGGTCCAACAAATATATATTTCGAGTATAAGGTGATAATAGTTAGAAATACACACATACAATAGGATTTTTACAAGTGTAGGTCATATATTTTACATTAGTTTTTCATTTTATTTAAATCGTTCATTTATGAGGTAATCACTGCATCATCACGGTGTCATAAATTAATTAATTTATTTAATGTATAAAAATTATAAAAAAATATCATGATATATAAAATCTTATTATATTTCTAATGAATATTTATATTAAAAAATATGACTTATATAACCCCATGTAAAAATTGTTTTAGTAAAACAACAGATGTTTGTGACATTTTAATTTTAACATTAAATATAATGGTATTAATGTCATTTTCCTGCCAATCTGTCTCCATGGGGTCCCCAAGTTGATCCATGGATTTTATTGGTCGGAAATGACATATACAATAAGGGTAGGACATGTTTCAAGTTCATTTAATATTACTAAAACATTATTTTTACCTTAAATTACACTAATTACCTCTAATGACGATTAAAAACTTAAAAGTTACTAATCACCAAAAAATTATTTTAATCCCATTGAACCAAATTTTACTTCTTAATGACAACCATGTATGTTGGATTTTTGAAATTCAAAACATAGAGGTGGTAAAATTTCATTTAAACGAAAAATCAGTTTTTTAAGTACCATTCAGTGGTTTCACTATTCATCAAAAATTGAAGTTTTTCAGAAAAATACCAAAAATTCACCCTAAGATATATTTGATATTTCAAATTCAAAAATTATGTCTATTTTGAAAAATTCAAATCATATAAGTTACATTAAATAATTTAATAATTAATTCCCGTTGTCATGACAAATAACGTGTTTTTATGAAACAATATATATCAAAAGATTGACACTAGTTTAAGTCCAATTTCAAAGTGAAATTAATTCCAACGACCACTATTGGATTAAATGGTAAAAATATATTCTAATTTCACTTTAAAACCAATTAAAAATATAATCTAATCATATGAATAAATTAGATTAAAAAGTGGTTTTGAATTAAAATACAACATTTTTCACTATTCATTAAAAATTGAACTTTATCGGAAAAATACCAAAAAATTAAAAAAAGTAAATTTTGATGTCCCGATTCTAAAGAATAATTTTATTTTGTCAAATTTAACACATAGAATTTTCAAAAAGGGGATTTAAAAGAGATTCAATATCAAAAGGCGGTTTATCGAACTTTTAAAGAATATTAGAATGTTTATGCTTAAAATTGGATTCATTCGCATTTTTAATCCTCTAACATTTATTGGAAAGTGTAAAAATATTTGACAAACATATATAATCATTTCTTATTTAGTTCTGTTCATTCCCACCATTACAACGGCTAGGCGTTAACTACCATTTAAAATAATATTTTTTTTATTATTAGAGTGCAACGTAAGATTCCCAAAAAACTCGTTGTTGCGTATTGGGTATGCCATCGAGAATAGCGTCCCCTTTAAAGTAATATTAATATTTTATTCACAAATATGGATAAATGTGAAAATGTCATATTATTTAATTACCTGGGGTGTTAAATCCTTCCCCCCTTTCTGGAATTCCGTCCTCTCAATTTTAAAATTGTGCTTGGAAACATCATTGAAAATCCCACATTGGAACACGAGTCAGTAAAAAAATCACTTTAAAATAAAGAAAGAGAAGTACAAAGGTCATCCGAGTTAACCCATACTAGGATTCCATGTAGGAAAACGTGGATATGGAGGAAAAAACAAAGGGTCATGTTCTAAGGGAGAGTGATATAAGGCATGTTTAGGAGAAAGTTAACCACAAGAAAATCACATACTTGTGATGGGTTAAACGGTATTTGATTCCCCCATAGGATACGTTAATAGACAACATTTTTGTTTTAAGTTTATTTTCATTGAGGAATTTATTTTTGATCTTAAGTAAACATACTTACTTGTCATGTTGACTTTCAAATTTTACTAGATTTATTACACAAACTCATACTTTCCCCAAATGATAATTATTTAGGAAGACTTGTTTACTTTAATAGAGCTATAATCAACTACTAGAGAATCACCTAATCCAAAAAAGAGAACTATATACTTCCCATGTATTTAGACCTTAACCAAAACTAAAACCAAAAAGTTTAGTATGAGATTAGATAATACACAAAAAGGATAAAAAATCTATTCTTAATCTCCAAAATTTGTCAAAGAATATCCAAAGTTCAACAAAGACCATTCAATAAACAATTTGTTCAGAAAATTCATCAAAGTAAAACAAACTAAGATTAAAACCAAAATATTTGAAGGATTTGATCACATAGTCTTCCAAGGTACAAATTAACACTTATCTCCAAATAACATCAGTTGCTCTTAAAGTCTCATATTGAAAAGTAATTAACCTAATCACATATCCTCCATGATAGGTTAATAATTTCCATAAATAACCCAAAATCAAATTACTCTTGATTCATAAAAACATCTAACTAAAAAGAATAAGTCATACTAACCAGGGACTTCAGGTAGTCCAATGGTAGGCGATAAATACCAGTCGCACATTGGTTGTGGATTTGATTCCCGCAACTTTGTCCGACGCGAAGGGTTGTCACACGGTCTGCGTGTTGTCCTTTTTTTAAAACTCCAAAAATAACCCTAACCTATTTTAACCTCAATAGTTTCCTTATACCTCTAATTTTCACCCAAATTTGTTACGATCTAAACATCTTAATTCTTCAAGTCTTATTTCACCACCATAAGATAAAATAAAATGACTCCAAAAAATGAATAACATCATACCTTGATCATGGCGTCCACTCGGTTTCATCGTCATCTTTCTCAATTAGGTAGAAGTCCCATGCATTACAACAATGATTTAAAGATCCTTCAAAATAATTTTCTTCCTCCATCCAAATACACCTTGTACAACATGGTTCATATGGTTGTTCACAGAAAAACAGTTTTGGAAAATAATCATGTATGACTTATAATTCCAAAACATCTGATAAAACATGATTTCTCTAAAATAGTCGGACAGAATTTGAGTTGAAACTTTCTATTGTTGGTCCTTTTAAAATACCATAAGTATGTGCTAAGAGACTATATTTTAAAAGCTAATATAAATAGGTTGTGCAAGGGTCTCCTTCCTCAGCACCATTTTTAAAATCATAATATGCTTCAAATTATCGTGATAAGGTAAAATATTTGAAAATACCTTGATAATATTTACCTTTATTGAATATATGAGAATATTGTAAAAATATTATTTTTCTAAATACAACCAATGATCCACGATGATAATGAGGTATAGTGGAGGTGTTTGATATCTCAAACAACTGCTTTCAAGTGAGTTGTATGCTAGAAAGAGTTTCACAATCATCTGAACATGACTTTGAAATAATTATTGCAAGCATGTCACCAGGAAGAGATAGGAATGTCGTTTGAGATCCTTCTCCTACCATTCCTAACCGACTTTACCGGACCTGAAAAAATTTATAAAACAATGACTTAACTAAAATAATAGATATAGGGACTAATCATGTGTCTAACAAAAATTCCAAATCCCTAAAGTTGTCTAAACTGACCTCTGATACCAACTATAAGGCCCCACCCGTAAACCTTACTTAATCTTGAGTTGTTACAAGATTACACATTGAGGATCTTTTCAGGTTTAGAGTTTTAAAGAATTAGATCATAAAACTTGCATTACATTCCACATTTAAACAAAGTGGTTACATAAAAGATAGTATTCATTTTTCCCAAAAACAGAAACATATTTAAAATAAAACATGGATTCTTTCTTGACACTTCCTTGACACTGTCATCATATCATGTACCATTCCCTTGACCTATGAAAAACGTTTCAAAAACTTGGGATGAGCATAAAAAGATCTGTAAGGGTTATAAAATGTATGGAATGGAAACATGAGTACATATATACATAATAATTAAATCATAATTTACCCATAAAACATAATCACTTTAACATACCTCAAAAAAATCATGAATAAATCATAGAAATCATAATACATAAAGGTAACATGAGGAATTCATAACATTATTACGTAGGGAGTAACCCTCTTGGTTACTTTTTGAATACCCATCAGACTATATTCCCTAAATCTCTTCGGAGAAACATTAACGTTTAACTCCTTCGCGTTACCCAATGCATTTGAGATCTATATTGGGCTCACCCGCCCTTAGTTTATCACGGAACCACCCGTCTTCATATCAATGCCCAAAAACCATAACATAATCGTATCACATAATACATGCATAAAGGAAACATAACATTTCCATATTTCAATCACAAGATATCAATACAACACATTGATATAAAAAACGTTATGAAAACCATTTTCAATACCAAAATAAAATAAAAGTAAAACATGGTATTTATTTTTCATTTTTTAAAAAGGTATGGCTTGTATAGGAATCTGGAACTCAAATAATGGTCACAGTGGCGGAGAAGTTGTTGTCGCCGTATACGTACGACAAAAAAACATTCCTTTTTCGTTTTGTAAAACGCTTCATATAAAAAAAAGATTCCTTCTGAATAAGCATATAAGTCAAAGCGGTTAATACACCGTATAAAAGAAAGTTGTGTATAAAACAAAATATGCCTCAATGAAAGGATATTGAGACGAAGTCCCTTACAAAGACGGTATCATTGGATTAAGGATAAATAAATTACATAATTATGTGTGAAAAAAGAATACACCAAATATTAGTGGATATTAAGTGTAAAACAATCACAGGTTATTCACACATATTCATAGAACTACATATTCAATGAGTACAAGTTTATCCCAAAGAATCAAAATTGGGTTAAGAATTTCCCTTTCAAAAATTCTACAACCTAACGGCGTCACTTCAAAATTCAGAAAAAGAGTTGATGAGAGATAAAAAAGGGTATCCCATTACTTGGACATAAAATTTACATTAATAAGGATATATAATAACATATCCCAACTTAAAAGTATGTGAATTAAAAGACATAACAAAAGAAGTCTTTTAAAAACAGGAGAGTGAAAGGTTCCCTTACCGACTTGGGTATCTTTCAAAACATACACCCCATGAAAGAAGGAACATACAAAAATGATGAAAATAATCATAAACAAAAGTATATTACACAAAGAGTAGAATAATGGGCAGTACATATACCACTCAAAGGAAATGGTAGCAAATTTAGCATAAATCTCACGGGAATAAAAGTGAGATGAAAAATCCCTTATGAAAACTCGGCAGCCTAACAACGCCACTTAAAAATTCTAAAGAAAAGAATTGATGAGAGTAAGAGGGGGTATCTCATCATATAAAATTAAAAATTACAGTATGGTTAATATAAAATAACATCCTCCCACATAAGAACATGGAGCATAAATTAAATGACATAAAAGATGGTACTTGAAAAGAATGCGAGAGGTCGGATACCTTACCTCAAGTCCGACTTGTCTTGTTCGTTTCTTTATATTCCTGAATAATAAACTTTAGTCAATTTATAATTGCTTAAGGGCTTCCTTTAAAGATTATTATTCAGTTCATATCAAATATTATAATGTTATAATAATTGTTTAATAATGTTAGTTCATATCATATGTTTTTGTCAATGTTTGGTACATGAGAAAAAAATGAACTTGTTTGAAAATTATTTCCCATGTAGTTATAAGTAAATAATTTAAAGAATATTATTAATGATTATAATATCATATATATCCGGTTAATATTCATTTTATACTATTCCATAACATTTAGAGATAAAAAATGAAATGCACCGTTCATGGAGATGGTAGGCCATACGTACGCATGAACGCTACTTTCATTTTTTTTGTCATATTAATGGAATTAAAAATAAATGATATATATATATATTATAATTACATTATAATATATATGTTATATAGGTCACATATGTTCATTAATTTCATTCTTTATACGTTCCATGTATTGCATTAATGAGTCACATCACTTGAGGGGGCGGTAGTCCACACTTCCTCATATAAAATTATTGCATTTGTACAACATGAAAAGAATAATGGTATGTTTTAAATATAAAATACAGAATCATATAGTAAACATAAATACCATATATATCATATATAAAATACAGTGGCATCATAATGGCCACCTTGAAAGGTGTTAAAAGAATATTTAACAATCATCGTTTCGTGAGGCATAAAATCACCAACCACAGAAACAGTATGTTCTTCAACCATTAGATGAAGGTGTGTGTAAGTGTAGCTATAATCCTTCACATAAAACATCCTAGTATATTGAAGATACCGGTTTTGTTAAAAAATAAAAGAATAATAAGATTTTAGGGGGTTGGATAAGCAAAATAAAACATAAGAACACAAGAGAAAACACTACATTTAAAACGGGTAACTCTCTTTGATTCAAGCTCAAAGGCTTCCTTGGAAAGGATTCAGCCCAAATAGAGGCTTCAATGATGAATAGAGAGATGTGGAGAGATTAAATGGGCAGGTTTTGGCCGAGCCAAAGGCTTGAGAGGTGTGTGTAAGGTGTTAGAGGTGGGGGCCTTTTATAAGAGGAGAAGAGGGGTACTCTTGGAAAGTTATAAGATATTACTTTATTATAAAATTATTTTCGGATTTTAAAAGTACCAGAATTACAAATTTCGAGGATAAGTTGATAATAGTTCGAAATACACACATCCAATAGGTTTTTTACAAGTGTAGGTCTTAGATTTTACATTATATTTTCATTTTATTTAAATCGTTCATTTATGAGGTAGTCACTGCATCATCACGGTGTCATAAATAAATTAATTTATTTAATGTCTAAAAATTATAAAACAAATATCATGATGTAGGAAATCTTTTTATCTGTATAATTAATATTTTTAGTAAACAATATGACTTATATAACCCTATTTAAAAATTGTTTTAGTAAAACAACACATGTTTGTGACATTTTAATTTTAACTTTAAATAAAAAGGTATTGATGTCATTTTCCAACCAATGTGGATCCATGGGTTCCCCAAATTGACCCGTGGATTTTCTAGGTCGGCAATTAAACATCCAATAAGGGTATTACATGTGTCAAGTTCATTTCATATTATTAAAACATTATTTTTTACCATAAATTACACTAATTACCTCTAATCGCGATTAAATACTTAAAAGTTAATATTCACCAAAAAATTATTTTAATCCCATTTAACCACATTTTACTTTCTAATGAAAATCGTGTATGTTGTATTTTTGAAATTTAAAACACAAAGGTGGTAAAATTTCATTTAAATGAAAAATTAGTTTTTTTAAGTACCACTTAGTGGTTTCACTATTGATCAAAAATTGAAGTTTTTCAGAAAAATACCAAAACATCACCCAAAAATATATTTGATATTCAGAATTAAAAAATGATGCATATTTTAAAAAATTCAAATAATATAAGTTAAATTAAATAATTTAATAATTAATTCCCGCTGTCATGACAAATAGCGTGTTTTTATGAAACAATATATATCAAAAAATTGACACTAGTTTAAGTCCAATTTCAAAGTGAAATTAATTCCAACGACCACTATTGGATTAAATGGTAAAAATATATTCTAATTTCACTTTAAAAACAATTAAAAATATAATCTAATCATATAAATAAACTATATAAAAAATTGGTTTTGAATTAAAATACAACAGTTTTCACTATTCATTAAAAAATGAACTTTATCAGAAAAATACCAAAAATTTACACAAAGTAAATTTTGATGTCCCGATTCTAAAGAAGAATTTTATTTTGTCAAATATAACACATAAAATTTTCAAAAAGTGGATTTAAAAGAGGTTCTCCCTCAAAAGGTGGTTAGTCAATCTTTTAAAGAATATTAGAATGTTTACGCTTAAAATTGAATTCATTCGCTTTTTTAATCCTCTAACATTTATTGTAAAGAGTAAAAATATTTGACAAACATATATAATAATTTTGTAGTTAGTTCTGTTCATTCCCGCCATTACAACGGCTAGGGGTTAACTACCATTTAAAATAATATTATTTTATTATTAGAGTGCAACGTAAGATTCCCAAAAAACTCGTTGTTGCGTATTGGGTACGCCATCGAGCATAGAGTCCCCTTTAAAGTAATATTAATATTTTATTCACAAATATGGATAAATTTGAAAATGTCCTATTCTTTATTTACTTGGATTTCCATTGCCTCATGTTGAATTCTTTCTATGAGAAAATATACTTCAAACTCTTTTGATCAGTATAAATCTCATATTTTTCACCATAGAGATAGTGTCATTAAATTTTTAGAGCAATGATTATAGATTCTATCTCAAGATCATGAGTGGGATGGTTTTTTTCATTAATTTCTACCTGCCATGATGTATATGAAATAACCCTATCATTCTTTATAAGGAAACAACCCAGTCCTTTCTTTGAATCATCACTATAAATAACAAACCCATCATTCCTTGAGGGTAGAGTCAAGATAAAAGAATTGACTAATATTCTATTTAGTTCCTAAAAACATTCTTCACTATCTTTTGTACAAAAAACATTTAACCCCTTTATTTTTGAGCTTGATTAATGGGTTATCCAATCAGGGAAAATTCAAGATGAAATGACGATAATAACTTGTTAAACCTATAAAAATGGATACCTTAGTTATAATTTTCGGTGTTGGACATTCTTGGATTGCCCTTATCATTTAAGGATCAACAAAGATTTCATCCTTATAGAAAATATGGCCAAGAAAAGAATTCTCCAGAAACCAGAATTCACACTTAATAAACATCCCATATAATTCCTTTCTTATAAGTGTCTTACAATAGTGCGTAAGTGATTTTTATGGTCATCGTAGATTTTGGAGTACACCAAGATATCATCAATAAATACTACAACAAAGTATTCAAGATATTTATAGAAAAATCTATTCATTAGTTCCATGAAAACCGAGGGTACATTAGTCAGTCAAAATGGAATTACTGTAAACTTTTAACTCCCATAGATGGTACGAAATGTTGTCTTTAGAATTTATTTATTCATCACACACCAATGATGATATATATATCAAAGTTAAATCTTTGAAAAATATTTATCTCAATGAATTTGATCAAATAAATCATCAGTACGAGGTAGGGGACACTTTTTGTTTATTGTTATTTTATCGATCTCCCTGTAGTCAATGCACAACCTCATATTTATATTCTTCTTCTTAATAAAAACAACAAGGGCTCTGCATGGAGAAACACTAGGGTGACTAAAACCTTTATTACTAAATTCCTTTAGTTGTTTCTTTAGTTAAACTAATTCAATAGTGTCCATTCTATAAAGGGTATTTAATAAGGCAATTGAACCAAGAATTAAATCATTGGAAAACTCAATTTATCATTGTGGAGGAAGTCTAAGTAAATCATTTGGAAACACATAAACATAATGTTGAACTGTATGTATATCCTATATTTGAACATTCCTTATCTCAACCATAGTTATTTAACTCCCTTCCTCCCAAATAATTGAATTTTGTAGAGATACTGGGGGTGGATCTAGATAAGAATCAGATGTTGACATTTCTTCTATAAAGATAAGGTATTCTTTTTCATCATCAAAAATTGCAACCTCCTACTTCTTAAAATAAATTTTTGAATAGTGGTATGAAATACAATGCATAACATGGATTATATAAAATTAAATCATGTTTATGACAATATGATTAGCAGATAAATACGGTTTACATGCCATAATGGTAACTTATTCAAAAGACTGTGTTGTAATGATACTTCCCTTAGCAGTTTTAACTGACAACTCCCTTGTTAATTTAAATTGAAAATATCTAACTTTATTAGAAAAATGGAAAGATATGAAAGAATGTAATGATCCAGAATCAATTAAGTCATTGGATAAATTTGTGGAAACAATTAAAGTACCTGCCACTACGTTATTAAAAACTTCAACCTCAGTAGTAGTGATGGAATAAGATTTGGCTTTCTCCCTTAAGACTTTTTTGAGGTACATATATTTAACTCTTAGAAAATTAAATTTCATAATGCCCCATTTCTCTACAATTTAAGCCTTCAACATTGAAACCCTCTTTCTTCCCCTTGTAATCATGAGCGTGGTGGACTTTTTCACCACACTTGTAACATACTCCCAATCCGTTCAGGCAAGTACTAGGGTGTTTCTTCCCACATTTACTGTAAAATGGAAATTAAAAACTTCCATCATTCCCCTTATTTCTATTTCTATATTGTTCAGTAGATCTCTTCTTCTCCTGCTTTACTTTAAAGACATATGACATAGTGAATTATTTTTCGGTCTTGATAGCACATTAGACTATATCATCATACAACGAGATGGACTAGGAGACTAATTCTTGAAGGATAAATGGTTTGAACTCATCCGAGAATTTATTAATCTTACTCGTTGGTTTATGTATATAATCTGCAGCATTACTTGGTATCCTTTTAAATTTACCCTCATACATTGCAACATTCTTATCCCCCTTTTTCCTTAGATGCAAAAATTTCCTTTCCATATCTGCTCGTTGGTAATGAGGAAAGTATTCTTCTGAGATAAGATCATTAAACTCTAGAAATTCCATATTTTATACTTCTTCACCCTCCTTTATGTTTTGAATTAATGACCATCATTGATCTGCAACTCCTGCGCGGTGATAAAGTGCCATAAAAACCTTTTTCCCATTCACTACTCCCCAATGCATAAAATATTGTATCTAAGGAACTTAACCATTTATTAGCTACAAATGGATTTGTATTTCCATTTAATTTTGGTGGTTTTTTCCTCATGATGTGTTCAAACATTGATCCTCCATGTTGTGGATCATGGTGCTCCGTATGGTTAAGGTTATTATTCATAACTAGAGTGAGTTGTCCCAGTATGGTTATAAGTAGTTCAGCACTAGCTGCATCACCATCTCCACTATAATTATCTTGAGTAGTAGGGAAATACCTACATGGATTAGTTTCATTGATACAGTTTCCATTTATTCTACGGGGTTCCATTTCTAAACAATTGTACACACTAGGTTAGTTTATGAATTGTAATGCATAATTACAAACTTGAAAAATACCTAACATAAATTTAATAGTTTTTGCAAATAATCCATAATCATTAAAATGTGTTTTGAGGAATTATTTCCTCATAAATCCTTCATAATGGTTTATAAATAAAATGTGAATTATCCTAAGCATATCCCAAGGGTGTGTCAATAAAAGGAGTGCAGCAAGGCCCGTTGTTGTGTACAAAGATACCTCGGGTTAAGCCCGAAACACCTTGTCGGATTTTCCACTCCTAGGTACGTCTGTTCCAGATCCAACCCTAACTATTTTTATATAGATATGGATATATTTTCATAGAAAACCCACATAATATTTTCAATACAAAAATATTTGGATGTTATTCTATATTAATCCTCTAAGTCTATCTTAGGGTAATGTTCTCTAATCCAAGTTTATCTAAATCTAGTTTCCATGGTTTGTAATGAACATTCTCTGAGACCAACTGTAATTCCCCAACCCTAGATACCCAAATTCGGTTCATTATTACATAACATTGGCATGATCACAAGGGATTAAATCCTGAAATACCGACCATTTTAGTATCCTTAGAAGTACTAAATACATACATTTGTTTCATATTACATTATGAAATGAAAAACAATAACATTGTGTCTCCTTTTAACACACTCGTATACCTTAGCTTATCCCTATAAGTCTTTCATAATATACTTCTTCATATCCATTGAAAAATAAAACATAGAAAGGGTTGGTCTTAGATTCTCATTAAGGATAACAATATAGAGGAAACATTCATAAAAAATTTAAGGCAATGTATAAAACTAAAACACATGACTTTTAAACATAAAATTTTTCATAATATGAAAAATATAAATCAAAATTTTAAATTTACTTATTCACATGGATATTCTACTAGTAGAATAATCCCAAGTAATATCAATAGCTAATTTCATAATGAATGAATGATTATTACTGGATATCATAACCACATAGTCAAGGCCTCTTGCCAAGACTACAGATAAGATTTTTTCAAGGCCTTGTTCCAAGACAATATTTTGTCTAATGAGACCTACCAATTCATCGAGGATCTATTGCGGGCTCCACCCACCACTTACTAAGTCCAATGCATTCCACATATGAAAAGGTTGAATCATAACATAATCATTCGTTTTAAAACTACCATAAGAAATGTTAATATTTTAACCATAAAAAATGACTCTTATAAAAACAGAACATCCATAGTCAAAAATATCACCAAAACATGAACACAATATAGAAAATTATATCATAATAAATCCACTTCAAATAAGCATAAAATCCAACAATGATGTGGAGCTATATGAAATCAATCCCAAAACTATTTGTGTAAAATATCTCTTTCTACATTGATATCAATTTAAAGTAATGAAAAATTTTATTTTGAAAATATTCTTATATGGTTGTAAGGGAGTCATCGAATGTATTATAACGGAAAAAAATAGCTGCCCCGCTATATAAGTTCAAAAGCATTCTTACCTTAATTTGTCCAAAAGGTTCTAAAGTACCTTGTTTGGAATGAGACAGAAAGATTCCTTTCAAAACATTTTATAAAAAGTAAAAAAAAAATGTTATAAATGATTTTAAACCATAATCTAGGATATATTAAAAATGTTTTGAAATCTATTTTTAAGAAACACAGATGTGGATGATAAAGAAGTCTCAGTAGATCCTTACGTACAAACAACCTATGATAATAAAGATATTGTAAAATTAACCCTTACTTTGTACATTTCCTTAGTTGAGGGTATGTTAAAATTCTATATAAAGGTTAATTAATTGTTATTAAATTATAAATGAAGCAAATACATAAATATGATATCATATATGATCTTCTAATTTTGCTTTGTTAATATTATTTATGTAGTATAATTGTTTCGGGTGTTAACTGATCCATTTTACTTCATCTATTTTGTTACGTAAGTCTTATTTTTTATGGATAGGATGTATTTGATTCATATCTAGAATGATATTAATTTAGTAGACATTATTTTTATCATTAAATGAAAATTATTCTTGAATAGTTATGATGGTAAATGAATCTCATCACGTTTGTGGAGACAATAATCCATATGTTTCCACGGAAAAATATCATTCTATTGATTGTGAAATCATATGTAATTGGATGGTATATTATATATAAATAATAAATAATATGTTATATTTATTATTTACATCAATTATACGCATTATTATACCCATCCAAATAATTGAGTGTTGAATAACAAAGTTCACTATGACGTGGAGATGGTAAGCCGTACGTACACATGTATAGTGACTTTGTCATTCATAGGATGAATATAATAATGAATACGGTTGTACCATATTTATAATATCATCACAGTATGTAGAAGGTACTGGAGTTATTTTTTGGCATGGAAAAACCAATGAAAGAGGAAGTGGGTGAAGAAAAGAACTTTGAAAGAGTTGATGAAATAATTACCTCTTCTTTGGGTTCTTCCATTTGACATGATCAAATGGGATCCTTAAGTTGGATTTATGATTGAAATAATGTCTCTAAGTTGAATTGAGGGTATTTGGGATGATATTTGAGCAGGGTTTGGATGAGACAAAAGGCTTTGGAGGTGTGAAATTAAGAGACGGGGAAGTACCTTTTTATAAGAGAGGTGATGGTCTCTCTAGGAAAAGCTTGAAATATTAATTTTTTAAAATATCATATTCGGTTTCTAGTGGCTAAAAATGGATTTATTTCAAGTATAAGGAAGGTATGGGTCAAAATACCCTCAACCAAAAGGTTTTAGACATGTTTAGGTTTCCATATTAACCTTATATTTTATATTTAATTCTTAGTTAAATAGTTTAACTTTTAACATGTATTCTTGTATTTTTATATTACATGGATAATTAAAATTTTATAAAATTCTAATCGAACATCAAATGGTTCATTAATTACATATATATCATTATATACGTTCTTTTTCCTAACCATAGATTTCTCGGAATAATATATCATTTAATAAAATAGTATTTGTTTTTAAAACTCATTTATGTCAATTTTGACACTATTAAGTATTTGGTTTTTGTGAAAGCCATAAAAACTTTTTAACTTCGAAAAAAATTAATATAAACAACCTTAACATTTCATATTAACCTACCAAATTTTTGAAATTCATAAAAAGTCTCAATTTAAATTTATTTTGATATTTATAATATCCATTATTTTATTATTTTATTAATAAGGTATTCACTACATCATCATTATGTCATATATGAATTTAATTATTTAATGTCTCAAAATTATAAATAAAATACCTTGATGTAGGAAATCTTTTTATATTTCTGATGAATATTTATAATCAAAATTTTCTTCTGTATAACTCTTTATTAAAAAATTTTAGTTACTGAAATTTTAATGTAACACTTTTAACTCTTTAAATAAATTAATAATAAATGTCTTAATCTAATAAAAGTGGATAAAAAAAGAATCATATTTTATTCCTAAGGTTGCTTTTGGTCGAAAAACACTTATCCAATAGAATTAGGACATGTTTTGGTGTAATTATAATATCATTTTTACCTTTAATTGCCCTATTTACATTTAATTGTGGTAAATAAAATTCAAAAGATACTATTCACCAAAAATTATTTTCATCCAATTGAACAAGATTTTACTTGATGATGTCAACAGTGTCTCTTGTATTTTTGAAAGTCATTTAAAAAAAGTGGTGGAATTTCGTTTTTGGCAAATTTGGTAACATGCCTAGATGGTGGGTAAAAGATGTTAAAAAGTTTAATAATATTTTATACATATAATATTGTTATAAAATGACTCCAATTAATTACATTGAACTAATATAGGTATTATGTATATATTTTGACTTAAAATAAATTTAAATAAAATGAATAATTATTTAAATAATAAGTCTGTTTTAAACAATAACGTAGTGTGTTCCACTATTCAACAAAAATTTATAATTTTTAGAAAAATACCAAAAATTCACCCTAAGATAATTATGATATTCCAAATCCAAAAAATGAAGTACATTTTGAATAATAAAATTTATAAAATTTCAAAAAGTGGGTATTACTATTCATAATAGCTAGTTTTATTGGTTGTGGTGTGCTAGAACTTGAAGTTACGTACAACACAAGCTCTTGCATTATTCAAAGAGAAACATACCGTGGAAGCCTGGGTGTTACATAATAATCATTTTTAAATCCCAAAATTAAGATTTTTTGTTTCCCAAAATAATAATTCAAACAAATGGTAATATCGTCCCGCATAAATTAGATAATTTCACAGCTAAAATTACATCATTTTTAGAATATGTATCTGTATTTTATTTAATAATAATATATTATTATTAATTTTATTACCATAATATTAATCTTGTATGATAAATTAAAAAACACAATAATATAATAAATAAAAATAATCACATAAGATACAAAATAATTATAATTTTTATTAACGAATTGATTTCACCACTACATTAACACCTTATCATGGTAAACATTTAAATTCTATTTTTAATAAATTATAAAAATAATAAAAACTATTATTCAAATGAATAATTGTAATTCTTATAATATATTAAAAATTCATTTTAAATACATTTTATGTTAACCATATGGGTAATATTAGTAAAGGTAACATAATTAATGTATTTATAAGAAATGTAATTAAATTAAAAAAAAGAATAACCTATTTTAAGTTGTTTTTGGATGTATATTCTACATTAATTAATAAAATAATGTGATATTTTTACTTGTAAAAATTTTAGAAATAAAATAACACCCAAAAATATTTACCAATAATTATATTTTAATAATTATTGAGTCAATTGACTCATCTGACTCCTTGTTTTAAAAATCATAATAACGTTAATTTCGATCAAACTAATATTTTCGGTTAATATTATATATGGGATGTTTTTATCCAACGATCTTAATTTTAATTGAACTAAATAAGGCCATAGAATTAGAATAAATTTTGGAAGACTTGTTGAATTCTCTCTTAGAGAGTGGAATGTATTATTAGAAGATTAATCAATATTTACCAGTAGATGATTTATAATTAAATCCTATTGAAACTGAACTTGATGAAATTAGAATTTTACTACTGGAGTTTCTCACAATGAATAATATGAATATAACAGTTGACTTTGAAAAATGGAACACCACATTATAGCAATACTGATGACAAAAAGTGTATTAAATAGTTATTTTTTTTATCATCTCACTTCCTTTGAGTGTATCTATTTTTTATTTTTTTAATGAATTTTTAAAGCTAAAACTCCCGACAGTTTTATTGTAATAATATATGTTTTCCTATTGTAATTTATCTTTGTCTAATATTCATGATCAATGAAATTCTAGAGTATAATATAATACTACAAATAATTTTTATTAACTAGGATCTAGGACTAGAAGTCTTCATATTTTATTGATTATTGATGATGTTATGGTAAATAATTATAGCTTCCAATTAAGAAGGATTAATAGGTTCTCGAGGAAAGAGCTACATGAGAATAGTTTAATTTAATATATCCCTGGGGTGGAACATTTTTGTCATGGAATGGTATTTTAATGAATGTAAAAATGATTATGATCTTTGGGATATCTTGCATCTATTTTAATGACCCTATTACAACTTTGGAAAAAAATCAAATAAATATTTGATAATAAGTGTTTTAGTAATAATAAATTTTATGGGTATTCAAATTGTTATCTAATAATTCAATTTTTTTTAAATTTATGTTATATTTTTTTGAATTTTATTACTATTTCTCATGTTTATTTATCTTTTCAAAGTGTTATTTTCCATTGATCATAATATTTTGATGATTTAGTGTTATTTTCCAAATGTTTTAATTTTCATTTCTTATTGTACTTTCAGAATATAACTCTGAATTGATCAAAAATTACATCTCTTAATTAGTTTGTGTGTCCAAAACGAATAAAACATTTAGTTCTTGATTTTAAAATCCATACACCATTATTTTATAGGTAATGTTTCTTCTATAACTAGGATATATGTTCTCTAAATTTTCATCGATTCCAGAATTTTCTATTTTTGTACTGTATCATTTTTCTCAGAAATTACACATTTCAACACACTAAAGTGTAGATAATGAAATAAAATTTGTTTTTTACATGAAAGGACTTTTAATAATAATAATTGAGAATTTGAGTCCCAATCATCCTTTGAAAACGGGAGGAACAAATTATAAATATTGGTGTGATCAAATAATATCCCTTATTATCATAACTTGAGTAGATCATTTTTTGATGATGTACAAAAATCAAAGAGTCATAAAGATTGGAAATTTTGTGTTTACTCAAGAAGATAAAAATTAATTATAATACAATTAAAGAGTTTTGAATACTTTTTATTTCTTAGTGAACATAGGTATCAACAATCAGATTTTTTTCAGGTTAGATAGTTAATGAGTTTATTCAAAACCCAATATTACTATATAATGAACATTTAATATTCTTAAGACATGAATGGAGATGCTATATATTGATTATCAATCTGTTGGTTTTATACTAGGAGAATCAGTGGAAAAATACATCAATTTATTGTGATGGATGTTAATGGAATAAAATCACTTGGTAAAAAGGATATTACAAATGAAAAAATCCCAAAGAAAACTATTGATATTTTTCTAATGTAATGGGATCCTAGAAAAATATTGAAAAATAATACTAAGATTCTTTTATATCATATTATTAATGATATTTTTGGGACTATCACATAACAAAAATATCATGTGAAGGGAGATTCTAAGATGGATAATAGAAATAATGGAGTTAAATTTTCTACAACATTGGGTGCTTCATAACCATGTGATCAAATTTAAAACATTACTACCCAAAAGAATATGTTTAAAAAACATTAAAATGTTTGTAATTTCAAATATATAAAATTTAAAATAACACAGATTATGAGAAGTTATGAATAATATTATCTGAAAGAAGAGCTTACGGTATAATTATCAAATTTATAAAAAAGACATATAAAAATGTAAAATCATCAAATAATATCACTTATGAGTGTAATTAACTAGGTAACATATGAATTAATTATCATATGTTGAAGAAGAGGAATAAAAATGTAAAATATTATAAGAGGAAAATGTTAAAATATTCTATACCTTTAAATGATACATGGTGTCTTCATGGGGATACATCAGTCAAAAATATTACTGATTCTGAGTGGTATAATAGTTGGAAATTCAAAGATTTTTTACAAATACTCCTTGGAATTATTTACACATTTTTGGGAATATAATCCCTTATTCAGTTTCATTGTTTTCCTTTAATGAGTTTTTTATTAATATTATGATAATAGTTTAA
Source organism: Viscum album (assembly GCA_963277665.1). Lineage (NCBI taxonomy): Eukaryota > Viridiplantae > Streptophyta > Magnoliopsida > Santalales > Viscaceae > Viscum > Viscum album. Next base: position 877,585,094 of record OY728145.1, on the reverse strand, counting down.
TATTACCTGTATATGAGTATGACATTACACAATTTATAATAATATATAGATATATGAATTTCATATAGAAGGAAAAAACGTTAAAGATAGTATTTCTAAAATATCCTCAAATATTTATAATCATAATACTAATCTAGTTGCAAAAACAAATAGAATTTAAACTAATGATGATAAAAAAAACTGTTGTCAATCTAAAATCCAATTCTTATATTCCAAAGAATCTTTTTTCTAATTTTAAATTTTGTATAGAGAACATTGATAATATCTCAGGACAGTTTAAAAGTAATATTATATCTTTTGAAATAATTTCTAATTCCAGAAAGTCACATTAACCATTAAAATATATATTTTTTAAAATACACGTTTATTTAAATTTTTTTAGAGAGAATGAAATTAGAGGGAACATTGATCACTGAACAGATATCAATCCTTTTGTACTCATGGTTCTTATAATTATAGAGATCCAACTATGATAAAACATCATAGGGTTGGAATTATATTTATTACTAAGTTTATTTTTATCAAACTTTCAATCACCATGCATGTTTGGGTATAAAAATCATTGATCCAATTGATTTTATAAACATAGGAAAAGTACAAAAAACAAAAACTCTTAGCTCATGGGCAGTGATTGTTCTTGTCCGTTTATTGGAGACAAGTTCAATTTTCAAAAAATAAATGAATTTGAATGGAGGATGATTCACTTTTTGAGACAATGTAAAATATAATTTTTTTGGTATAAGGGACATTGTTTTTCTTATTATGATGTCAATTCTGAATATACATTATGTTTTTGGACATAATCATGACCTTATTCACTTATACCAATAGTCTAATAATGTTTACTCTATAAAATATTGGCATGATAATTGTTCCATCAAATTTTTGAAAGGTGTATTTGTAGTATATTCATATAGACATGATAATGGTAACACTACATACTATATAAGATCTTATCTATTAGAATATCACTTGTATTATTAAGGTTTGTGAATATTATTAGCATTGTAATTATAGATCAGGACACTATAATGTTTATACCTTACTTATCATTTCTATGAAATTACTATTGAGGTAACTTTCAAAACATAATTTTAACTATACTAGATATCTTGATCTTTTCTAATATATTATGAAACAAAAGTCAAGATTTAAACCTCTTGGTGAAGTTTCAACTTCCAGAGCTTTACAAATATAACATATAAAACTTTTTTCATGTAAAAAAATTATTAGTATTTGATTAAAATTATATATGTATTTATTATTTTATGATTATATTGGATGATATTGGTCCTATTTTTAACACATAAATCAAAATGAATCTATATTTTTAAATATTGTGTTAATATTATTGAAAAATAAAAAATATATCTATCATCACTCTCTAGAGTGATCATTATCCAAATTTTTTAAATTAAACTTTTGAATATTTTTATAATGAATGATATATTTCTCAAATTTTAATGTCACTGAGAACTCAATAATAGAATAGTTAGGTTTAATGAATAAATATAACTCTACATTATGTTACCTAATTTATGTTGTGTGAATATTAAATATTCAGGTTTTTTTCAGAAGCAATGAGTAGAATCTATTACACTGTAAATCAAGCTTCCATTTAATAATTTATAGGTAAGACCCATTAGCATTTGTTGGCATGTAAGGATTCCAATTTTGTCAAATTTTATAGTAAATTGATGTAAATTATTCATTTTGAATACCAACGATCATCTTAATAAATTTGATTCGAAAAATGAAGAAGGAATTGTTTTCTTGCATTCCACCTCTCATATAAGGATTATCAAATTTTCAACAGATGAATATAAATCATTAATTAAATTTTAAATGTTTCATTTAAGGAAATAAATCCTCGTTTGACTCTAAGAAACCAGGAATCTACTTTATAGATTTTATTTTTGAAGCCATTACCATTTTGATACCAGAAGATAAAACCTGTATAAATGAAATTAGTACATTTAAATTGGGATTAAATAATGTATACTATGAGAATTTATCCTAACTTATATAAATCCACCAAGAGATGAGATATTTCATTTCTTATTACATAGAAATAAAATTAAATTAAGGAATCATTCTAGTTATAATATAATTAGTGATATAGTCCAATATGTTAGAACTCATCATTTCATATGAAATTTAAATGATAATCTTATCTTTTAATCAAAATTTTAACTAAATGGTAAATAATGGCTTAGTTGATAGAGTATGTAACTTTACCTGAAAAATTTTATTTATAAATTAAATAAAATTTTAGACCTTTTCCACTTGATCCCCAGACGAACCAACAAATGCATCAGTCATGGGGGTACTTTGCAGAACTGGGTCACTCCCAGCAGGCTTATCAACTACACCATGGGCAACATTTGCATAATAAGGGTCAGCACTCCCTATAACCTCATCTGAAGTGGGGATGACTAATGCCATGGGGTTTCAGGCTGAACTGGATGCCCCTGCGGTCACCCACAATTGGTTTGATATGCTTGGAGGTGATAATCAGACAAAAAGAAAGACATTATTGTGACGGAAGGCAACAGAGTTTTGAAACCTGGGTGTTTTCGCATTGGTCATTGGCAGACAGGAGGTGGCAGACAGGCTGGGTAAGATGTATAATCTCTATATCAGCTGCCAATCTGGTGTCGTATATGAGGATTCCGTTCTTGATTTTGAGAGAGAAAATGATGATTCCGAATGTATGTATGAGGATGATTTTTAGGATTTACTTTTGTCTCATTTATTGTCCTCACCATTTGTGTGACCTTTAGTTTATCACTTTTTCTTTAAAAGTGTTCGTATAATAAAAAAAGTTAATTTTCAGTAAAAATGATTCAATTATTTTTTTTAAAATAAATGTGAATAAAATAATATTACTAGTTTTTAATGGTTATAACCCAAGATATATAGTCTTGATTACATCCATATTTTACTAGATTTATTAACTCATCGTAAATTTAATCTATTTTAAATGGATGTAAATAATCTCTTACTTAAATTATTTTATTTGGATGATGTTTATAAAAAAACACATTGTTATTGAAGTTATAAATTTTCCAAAACATGTATTTAGACTTACAAAGGAACTGTATGGACTTAAAGACATCGTACGATCTAGGTAAAATATATTTTCTATCTTATTAAATAATAATATTTATTTTAAGGATACAAAATAACCTAATAAAATTATCAATATTTTTTTAGAGATATTGTAATTCTAAAAATCTTTGTTGATACCATCATTTTTTATTCAACCCGAAAAATTGATTCATTGGGTACTTATGGGAAATTAATTTTTGATGAGTATGACGGGAGAACATAACTATAGTTTTTGATTTGAAATAAGCCAGAGACAAGAAGGAATAATACAAATTCAAAAAGAGTTTATGGGATATTTAAATAATCATTTTAGTTTTGATAGTGCCTATTGTGTTAGTACTTAATATGTATTTTTTTATACACAGTTTTGATGAATTAGACAAATTGACAGATCAAATATTTTTAGATATCTTAAGAAACAAATAATGGAATCCCATATTAAATAACATTAAATGATATCCGATTACATTAATTTAATATTATAGGTTATTATATTTTATTCCTTTAGAAAAAATTTTATTTTTAAGATCCATTTTGTTGCTGAATTTATCATTTGTGGAATGTATCAAAGGATATATTTTTGGAATTTATATTTTACATGAATATTTTTTTTCATGGTGTGTTATGAAATAACATTCAGTTTCAATTTCTACCACTCATGAAGTGTCTTTTTCAAAATGAAATTATTAAACTTAAATTTTTCTAATGAAACTTCCACTAATGAATTTTGGATCGAGTTTAACTAATAATTCAATTACTTTTTAGTTAATAATTATTATTTGTTCATTTAGAAACCCAACACATAATTCATGATACAATTATATATATAGATATATATTAGGTCCCGCATCCTTAAGAACCAAACAAAAAAAAGCGACAATATTCCCTATTTCATACGAACTAAAGACCAACATTCTAATATTTTAACTAAAGATTTAAATTATTATAGATTTAACTATATTAAACAGAATTAAGGTATGATTAGTGCATATTAGTAATAGTTTCTTCTTCTTTTTTAATTATCTTCTGACATTGAATTACTTATTGATAAAGGGGGTGTACATTATTCGTTTAAAACTATGCTAACTTCTTAATAAGGTATATTATATAATCTGAAATTACATTTAATGTAACTTAATGGATGTTATATAAATATATACATGAGAACTTCTTTACAAAATTTACATTTTATAGTGGAATTTAAAGGTATTTAAAATTTTATAGGTATTATTTACATTACGTTTCATTCTGGTGTTAAACCCCCAATTATATTTAAATAACTATAATATAAATATCTTAAATTTGGAAATATTATGCATAAATATCTTACATATTAATAATATATTTATTTATTTAATCCTATTATCTCATTATATAAATTTTACTTTTACACATTTGGAATCCATCTTACATTTTCAATATTATTCATGCATATTATTTGTTACTTTGTAAAAGTTTGTTACTAATATTATTTAAATTTATTATATATGAACAATTTATTAATGCTTAATTTATTATGTTTGAAATATCTTAAAAATTATTTCCATGTGAGTTTTATGATGACATAATAATCACAGAAGGGAGTTTTGTTTTCAGTTTTTATAAAAAAGACTGTAATGTTTCATTTTATAAAATAACACATAATATATTTAGAATATTTATAGAATAAATAGTTATCTATTGGTAAAATAATTCGCAAAATGAATAAAAATCTACATGGAGAACAATTAAATTAATATCTGAAGACATAATTACCTCAATAACCTGAATATTATTATTTTTAGTGAGACAGGCTATATCATATATTGTAGCTTACATCATTAAAAATTTAATTTTATTCTTCCAAAATAATCATTCTTGTTAAATTATTGGTCAAAACAAAGGGTTAAAAATACCTTAAATCAATGAAATATATACCAAAATAACATAAATCACTATGATAAATCTCTATATAATCTTGTAATATAGTTAACTTCACCAAAATATTATGAATCATGTTTAGATAATAAACTAAAAGGTAGTCCTTAAGTTGACCCCGAATATCTCCAAAAATATCACATTATCAATGAATCACATTTCAATTATCCGGATTATCTGAATACTAATATCTAATACACCATAATTAACATAATGATAAATAATATACTAACCCAATGGGTTATTTGACCCCCAATAGAGTTTTCTTCAGAAATCCCATTAATTGATTGAAATCACCTCAAAATCCTATTGCTTAAAACATCAAAAGGGGCCTTTCATAATTTGTGCTTATGATAAAAATTAAACCTATAAACCAATTATTGAATCTATAACTCATACGTCAAACTTACATGAAAATGTAAAATCTTCAAAAAACTAACACAATACTTATTCAAAAAAAATTCTCATACAATTTAATACATTCTATAAATACAAAAATTATATAAAATTCACCAATGATGACCTAAATTACTTTATCATTAAATCAGTAACAAATTTAATTTTCACCAATACTATCTCATAAATTTCAGTCATCTCTTTTTTCAAATAAAAAAATTCACATTTTTTATGGTACCATTCAACAGATGTTTTAAAATCATTAATTAAATAAATATGGAATAATAGTTATATGATTCATTATTCATATATCCAGGATATCATTGATATAATTTCGTAATCCAAATATATAAATACTTCAATCCTTTCACTATAAATATTGTGATAACATTCCATAGAATGATATTTTTCCAGTTTATTAGGGAATTATCTTGGAAAATTACCATATTTTACACACACAAGAAACTAAACTATAAATGATACCTTAAAATGAAATTAATTTTCCTCCAAAAATATCTTTATTTAATGTTGAAACATACATGATTTTTACAGTTCATTTTTTACAAAGAATAATTTGATTTCATTGAGACATTCCCTTTTGTGCCTCTTCCAAAATTATCTATGTATAGGAAGAAAAATCATCATTACACTATAGTCTTCCAGATAATCCTTCTTTTTTCTAATTCGGTGTGTTAATAAACACACCCAAATAGACGTTTCAAATCATATAATGAGATATCTCATTATGAAAAACCATAATTTTTTATATTCAATATCATATTTTATTTGATTTCTCGTTTATACAATCATTCCATTGTTAGTTAGCATTAACATGAATCCTAATGATTTTATCCAATGACTAAAACAAGAAATCATAGTGTGAGAAAAAATAATCACAGCGTTAAACCACATAATCATGAAAAATAATTAATTATATGTCTAAATCAAGAAATGTTGTTTTCAACATATGAATCTTTAGGACTAACTGAGATCATTCATGACCATTAGATTTTTTTGGATATTATCATATACATAAGACCATCCCTAGGGTTACCACAAATATTCTTTTAAAAATAGTTTCCGAAGGATATCTAAATATTTCTCTAATACCAACCATAACATCCCATACATTTCATATATATATATTTTTATCTTTTTTAGATTAATATTCATTACATAACATAATGATCAATGGTAGAATATTATAGATATCGTGTGTTTGGAAACTTGGATACATAAAAAATTGCTTCATAAATTAACTACATCATCTCTCACCCAATTCTTCATAACAATCACCCTTATTAGAAATATCATACCTTTAATATTTTTCCATAAGCTGGGGAAAGGAAGCATTAGAAAGGGTGATATTAGATGACCAGAAAGGGAAATTAAGGGAGATATCAATGGTCTCACAAGAATAACATGATAATAATTGTATAATAATATAACTATAACATTTGAAAATGATATAATATATATCAAATATAGAATCTCGATGTCAATCTTATAGGTAAGTCTTTAACCTTGTCAGGGTTTTTTCTTTTCATTGACTAGGTAGGTTTGAAATCCAATTGAGAGGATACCTATAATGGTGAAGTCAGACATTTTTTGGACTCTAAACATTAACTAACCTTTTTTTGTTGGATGCCGGAGGGAAAAAAGTTGTGAAAAAAGATTACATGTCATTTAATGGTTCTGCATATATGTCATTAAGGGTTCACATTATGAAGGGTACACGACAAGATGAGCCCTTACACAACCTGAGTGATTTATAGATCTGTTTTAAATGTGGAGCATAATTTTTTAATTTGAGGTGAAACATTTTTTAGTGGTTATAATGATTAAGTGTTTCATGATGTGTATTGAAGTTACATGTCTTGTAATGCCCCAATGTTAGTTTTTAAATAGGCAGTGCAGTTGGGATTCTATTTTTATCCTCCACTCTAATTTATTCTCCCTTGACCTAAGGCATTCCCCATGTAATCTTGAAGCTCTCCAACCCTTATAGGTCGTCTCGTTTAGTGTTCAATAATCGTCGCTCTTGTAGTGTGATTTCCATGTAAGATATGTCCTAAATTATTCTTACTTATCTATTTATTCTCAGTTTTTATTTCAATAGACCATCCTTAAATTAACGGATCTATGCTCTGTGATGTTGTATCCCATTTCTAGATTGAGTTTTGAGGTCTTCTATACCTTTTTTCTCATTGATGTGTGTCGTTGCAAGAGTTGAGCTTCAGGAAAAGGTAGGTGATTTTGTATTGTTTAGGAAAATTGATTAAACATGAATTGATTGATTTATTTCAGTTTTTTATTTATATTAAATTTCTCAAACAAAACTTAAATTGATTTAATAAAATCATATTCTAGTGATTTGGGAGATTTGAAAAAGTTTTTCCATTATAATTTTCAAAAACACCCAATCTCATTGAATTTGGTTTTGTATTTTAATATTTTTTGGATTTTAAATTGTTTAATTTAAATTAGTGTTTTTATGGAAATGATTTCCATTAAATTATTGAAATCAATTATTAAAAAGAATTGTAAAAATTATGGAATTGTTTTTAATGGATTTCAATATTGTGAAAATGAATTAAAATGTTTTCATAGACACCTAGTGGTTTTATCTTTTTAAAGAGTAATGATTTTCATTAAAATCTATTTTGGTTTTACAAGGTAAATTGTAATTTAAATATAATCACATGACTTAATTTTAATTTAATCAATGTTAAAATAAATTTTATATCACTGATTGTCTAAGAGAACATGAAATACTTATGTAGTTTTTGAGTTATTTGGGTACACTCTATGAAATTAAAACATTATAAAACAAAGATATAGAGGATCACATCTCCGATTGGATGCTGATGATTCACCATTGTAAATTTTTAGGGGGGAGTATGTGTAAACTTTTTTCTAATAACACTTAGAGAGTTAAGAGTCATGTAGCCTCAAAAATCTGTACCTATTTAGTAGATGACTGTGTCACTTGCTGGTTTTATATTTATGATATAAATATATAAAATTCTTTTTGAACTAATCATAGTGATGTTGGGTAGCATAATACCACTGATAAGACATGATAATTAAATACAAGAATAGGCTATTTCTGAACCAAAGCAATTGAATCCTCTAGTGGAACTAAATCTGGTTGGGCTAATCATGAGTAGAATCCATGCACTCAGATAGGCACGACCTTCAGTCCCCGTTCAGGCTCCAACTATGGATCCCCAGGGGGATGTTCTATGAAATTGTTATAATGATTTTCCCCCACAATAAACTAATTTTCAGGGCCCCCCATGATCCTCAACTTGCTATGGAATGGTTGGGAAAGATAGAACAAATGTTTTAGTTCTTGGATACACTATATGAGATCAAAGTGATGTGAATCACCATTATACTGGAGCAACTGAGCATGAGATGGTGGGACATAATGGGGATGAAAAGGAAACATGAGTTCTTAGTGTGTAAAGACTTTAAGTTTATTTTAATTGAATAGTTCTATTTAGATTTTATGTGGTTGGATAAGGCTATTGAGTTTTTCAATATGGAGTAGGTTGACCGAATCGTGACTAACTATTCAAATCACTTTTCTAAAATCATATAGTTTTCACATGAGATGGTATCTAACAACAGGATGAAGGCTCAAAAGTTCTAGTAAGGATTTCAATCAGATATCTATTACTAGGATTTCTTGAAAAAGATGCACTTATATGATGATATACTGTATAAGGAGATAATGGTCGAGATCGAAATGGATGGAAAGTCAAGGTTATCATGAGTTTCTTTCTCTCTAAGTATTAGAATGATTTCCTTGAAATGAAAATTAAAGAATGATGATTCACATTAATGTTTTAAATGGAAGATTCATTTTAAACCTCTGACAATTCCATGTATAAGTTCTTTGATTTTCAATATATGTTGAATTATAGAATATTTTAATATGGTTTTCACTAAGGCACCAAATAATTATAGCTCTGGTGGACATTCTGGGAACTTTGAGAGATTCTTCCATAAATTTTCTACTATGTGTAGTGAAATATGATATTTAGATCCATCTAAAACAATGGGGAAATCAGATTATTCACATAAAAATGGTTCCATCCATAAGAATCTGGAGTAAATCTACTTCATGCAGTGGAAGAGTCTCTAGAGGATATAAAAACATGTCCAGAAACTACGAGAGTTACAGTTAATATAAATTCATTATTAGTGACTCATATATTCGATACTAGTGCATCGCATTCATTTATTTAAACTCATATTGTAAATATTCTTAATTTTCCTATGAAAATTTTATCTTGTTAAATAGATATTACTACACCCTTGGTACAAAGAGAGAGTGGGGTCTCCATAATTCAGCTTGTGCATACTCTCTATTAGATGTCATGTTCTCCTAGAGTTTTTTGGTCCACAAATTGTAATATTTTGACACCATATTTGAAATGGATGGGATCATTTCCAATAAATCTTATATTGATTTTTATCTTCAGTGGGGCTACCTTACTACACTCAGTGGTGTGCCTCTTGTCTTTTATGGAGAAAGGGTCCTAAGGTCAAGTATGTAGAGACATTATTATCTAGATTTGTGGAAGGTAATATCATATTTTGGATTTTATTTTGAGAAATAATTAATGAGTGGCGATCTCCCTCTATTTTTCATCATTTTTTGTAATGTGTTTCCTTATGGTTTCTCTAGTTTTCCACCAATGATCATGGTCAGGTTTTCAATTGACTTAATACATGGTACTCAACTATTATATATTACCTCTTACCATATGGATCTAATTGAAATGAAAGACCTGAAGTCCCCATTGTACAATCTTCTTGAGAAAGAATTTATACACCCAAATGTGTTACCTTGGTCGGCGCTGGTCCTCATTTCCAAGAAGGATGATGATTATATTTACTTATATATTGATTATCGAAAGATCAATTATGTTATAGTAAAAGGACATCTTTTTTTCATGGATTGATGATGTTTTTGATTAGCTAAAAGGGGAGAAGTGTGTTTCAAAGATCGAACTTTGATATGGTTACCATCAGTTGAGGATAATTGAATTTTACATATAGAAAAACACCTTCTAGAATATCTATGACCATTATGAGTAACTTGTTATACCCTTTGGTCTACAAAATGATCCTGCAGTTTTCATGGATTTGATTAGAAGGATTTTCCATGAGTATCTAGATATATTTTTAGTATTATTTATGGATGATATCATCATTTACTCCAAGTCAGTGGAGGATCATGTGTATCATCTGAGGAAAGTTATGAGTCTACTGAGGAATATCGAACTTTATTCCAAGGTTTCAAAGTGTGATTTCTGGATTCATGAAGTGAAATTATGGGTAAAGGTGGAATAAAAATATGGTATATTAGTTGATTATGAGAAGGTAAAGGCTCTTACGACATGGGAGAAACCACATAATGTCTTTGATATTCGAATCCTCTTGGGATTATCTATACATCACCTCTGGTTTGTGAATGAATTTGGAAATATGGCTTCTTCGAGGACTAATTGGACTCATAAGGGGGTGAAAAATTCATGAAAAGGGAAATTTCAAAGTTCTTTTCTTAAGATGAAATGACTTTTGACTGATGCACTATCGCTGAATATTCTAAAGGTCGGTCAGTTCTATGTGGTATTTTTTTATGCATCGAGTTTAGGCTTGGGATTTGTTCTTATGTAGGGTGATCATGTAGTGGATTATTATATCATCATCATAGGCAACATAAGAATACTTATCCTACCCATTTCATATTGGAGTTCAACAGAAAGGGGAATAAGTTTCTTTAGCCATTGTTCATTTGAAATCTTCTCTTCTCTAGATTATTCTTCAGGATGAAGAGCTTGATGATCAATTTTATAGGATTAGAGACTATTTTTATGGTGAGGAGACAATTTTCCAATGTTCGTTCTCTATTGAGTATATTCTATGATATTAGAATCACTTGTTTGTGTTGTTTGTGGAAATGAAAGCTATAATGGGGATTGTCATAATTCCCAGTGGGATGTTCACCGAAGAACCAGTAAGATGTTATTTGATATAAGGTATAAATTATAGTGTCCTGGTATGAGGTAGGGTATGGATGAGTTTGTTTCTTGTTGTTATACATTTCCATAGGCGAAGGCCAAGAAAAAAACATTCGAGTTTACTTCAGCCACTTCCTATCCCAAGATAGAAGTGGGATGAAATTTCTATGGACACAGTAGTTGGGATTCCTTATACCTAGATAAAGAATAATGTGATATAGGTTTTTATTGAAATGCTAACCATGTTGGATCACTTCATCACCATTCTAGATACAATCAATGTTGAGGATTTTGGAAATATATATGTTAAATTGATTGTACTTTTTCACAGAGTTCCATTTTCTATAGTCTTTAACTGGGATCCTCGGTTCACTTCTCACTTTTGGATTGGCCTTGAGGAGGCACTAGGATCTCATGTCCATTTGATATTGGTATTCCATCTGCAGTTTTATTTACAGATAGAGAGATATATATAGATTCTAGAGGATATACTTTGCACTTGTGTTCTTTACAACAGTGGATCTTGTGATGATCACTTTGGACATTTGTAGTTTTCATAGTGCAATATATATCAGTCCATGATCATAATGGAACCTTTTAAGTAATTGTATGGATATCCATATAAATATTTGTTGTTTTGTTTGGATATTGGTGAAAGATCCTTGGTTGGACAGAGTTTGGTACAAGACACAATATCAAGGATTATGTTGATTTGTCCTAGAATGTTGACAATGTAGAGCCAGTATATGTATTTTGTTGATCATTTAAATAGAACTTTGTATTTCTCAGTTGATGACTATGTGTTCTTGAAACATTCACCCTGGTTGAGTTATCAATGGATTTGGTTCAAAGGGAAACATGCTCCTCATTTTTTGTGACCCTTTGTGGTTGTTGAACATGTGTGGAAAGTTTCATATCTGTTATCACATACACCAAAACATAAATTGATATATAATGTGTTACATGTGTCACCACCGAGAAAGTGTATCTTTGATCCATCTCATGTTTTGAGTTTAAGTGATCTTGAGACTGAACCTCATTTACCATTAACTGAGTGGCTAGTCATGGGAGTTGATTCTGATACCTAGGTACATCATGGGAGGAAGATACCTTTGGTTCATGTGAAATTTCAACATTGTTCTAATAATCACGATACATGAGAACAAGATACACCAATGAGAGGGAAGTGGCCTCATTTCTTTGTCAAGGAGGATTCTATATAGGCTTTCTATGGAAAAAACTTTATTATAGTCGGGATGTTATAACATTCAGCTACAAATCTGATAGGTATCAATTTAACCATGTGGTGTTTCTTCCTGTTCAATGACTTGGTAGGGCAGAGAATGAATTAGGTGGATACCTATAATGGTGAAGTAATAGATTTATTAGAATCTCAGATTTAACGGACCCTTTTTGAAGTCTAATGGAAGGTGACACATCCTTTATCAAGGTTACATATCATGTAATGGTTCTACATATATGACTTGAAGTGTTCACGCTATGAAGGGCACCTGATGTGATGATTCGTCACACATAATGTGTGTACTAGATATCAGTTTTAAACTAGGAGAATTAATTTTCAATTCAATAAGATTTGTTTATCGGAGGTTATGGAAATTAAGTGTTTCACGACGTGTATTATAGTTATACATAATGTAATAAATTGAATGTGCTTTTTAAATAATTTGTGTGGATGAGAACCTTTTTTCACCTCCAATACTATTTCTCATCCCTCAACCTAAGGCCTTCTCTAGGAAATGTTGAATCTATCCAAAAATTTCAGATCCACACGTTCATCATTCGATGACCGTTTCACTTGTGTTGTGATTCCTTGGTAAGATTTATCCCTCATTATTCATCATTATATGTTTTACCTCTATTGGGATTACAATGTGTCATCTAAAAATTGATGGATCTATTCATTGTTATATTTGATTTGGATTCTAGGTTTAGTTTTGAGGTCTTCTAAACAATCGTTCTCTTTGACAGATGTCATTGCAATTGTTGATATTTGAAAAAATGTACGTTATTATATCTTGTTTAGAAAAATTTAATAACCTTGGATTTATTGATTTATTTCAATTGTTGGTTTAAATTTAATTACTCAGTATTTAATTCAATTGGACAAATAAAATCCAATTCCAGTGAAATGGGAGATTTGAGATGTTTTTGGCATGAGAATTTAGGAAAACCCCCAATCCCATTGAACTAGGGTGTGTTTATAGAAATTTTATGATTTAATTTAATTTTAAATTAAAATTGGATATTTAATGGAATCAATTTCTATATAATTTGTGAATTTAACTATGAAAATTAATTGGAAAATAGATGGAATTGATTTTGAATGTATTTAAAACTTTTATAAATACATTAAAATATTTTCATAGAAACACTGTGGTTTTATATTGTTGAAGTGGCATGGTTTTTATTTAAACCCATTATGGGTTTAATGGGAAAATTGAAATTGAAATGGAAGAATGATATTTAATTGAACTATAATCATTCATAAAATAAATTTCCCATCATTTATTGTATAAGATCACATGAAAGACTTAGTTAGTTAGTGAGATATTTAGACACACTCTATGTTGTTACAATGTTGTAAAACATACATGAGATGGGTCAAATCCCCAATGGGATGTGGATGAGTCTCCTTTTGCCGGTGTCAGGGGGCATGTTTATACCCATATATATTAGATCACTTAGAGAGTGAGATGTTCTATATCTTGGAACATGTGTATCAATTTTCTAGATGACCATGTTACTTTCTTGTTTTATATTTGAGATATAAATATATGCTAGTTCTTTAAACTAATTTAAATACCTTCTAAATTTATATAAACTATTATATATTTTTTTATTTAATCCATTATTTTAGAAATATTCCATCACTTTTAAATCATTTTCACAATATATTTTTTTCAATCATTTAAATTGTATAAGATGTTTATTTTAAATATGATTTGAAATTAAAAACCTATTTATCTTAAATGGTGGTATAATTTCATTAGTTAATATAATGTTGGAGCCTATTATGAAATCCATGGTGAGACCTACTAGGATTTTTATCTCACACACTACATGTGACTTCTGGTGTTTTAGATTATCTTAATCTAGGACCAAGCAAGGGGGAAGGATATGTTGGAGGTGGATTTAGCTACCAAACCATAGACTTGGTGAGTTTTTCCCTAGTACATGGGTTTTTTAATCTGTTTTGGTACTTGGGATGTAGTAATTTTGGCTTGTTTATGCCTTGTCATATTCTGGTACACTATGTCTAGTGTAGTTTCATTTGTTATGCATACTGTCTTATTTCATATTGCTTATAAAATGATTGTAGAAAAATGATTCCCACTTTCTATTTTAGGATTCTAGGTGTTGGTGGTCGATGTATAGGGATCGGAAATTCTATTTGAGATATGTTAGTTCTAAAATGGTTATCAAGTTTCTATGGTACCCATTCTAGTTCGTGACATCAAATATCATAATCTTGAGTCATGTAATAAATCAAAATAATTCAATAAATATGAATTATAAAATAATAAGTGAATATGAGAAAAATTAGAATAAGACAAAGAATTGTGAATACACAGAAATTTTAACTTTTTGAATATGTTTAAATTGAAAATAGTTCAATAATTAAGTTATGTACATGTAATAATGCCCTCACATAATCATATGTAAATGAAATCTGGTCCACATATAATCTTATGAGAATTAAATCCAGGCCAATTCATAGACTTATGGATTAGGTAACCTGTTACATGCATAATATCATGGATATAAAAGCTAGTTACATGAATAATAATATTGATATGCAATACAGGCCCATTAATAATTTTATGGGAATGAAATATAAGTCTATGCACAAACTAATGGACATGAAAACTAGTTCCACATATGAAATTGTGGACATGAAATTTTGCTGACACATAACTTATTTACCTCATGAGTTTTCAAATTTACTAAATCAATTGGAGGGATATTTAATAATGGGACCACTATTCATAAAACTAAAATAATATACATGTTTTTTATAAGATCTAAATAATTTATCATCTGAAAACCACTAAGAATAAAGGGGTATTACAAACATTCATCACAACATAACCAATGGGAATGAAATTAGAATAAAAAAATATTACCATAATAAAAATAAACCTCCAAATAAAAAGTATGGACAGTTTACATCAAATATTTCCCTAGAAAATATATAATTAAATAATGGTTTTTTACGTTTTATGAATAGAAATAAAATTAAAATATAATTAATGAATTCAGGAGTGAAATTCACATTACACATTTAAAATATAATTTCTAAAACATAATATTCAAAAAATATTTTGAAAATATTTTTCTTTGGAAATACCCTTTAAAGCTTCTAAATGAATTGTCTCTGTTTTTATTGGCCATGATAATGGGTAATTTTGTTCATGTTATATATGATAAAAGAAGACATTCCATTCATTTTAAAAGAAATTCAAAACGTACCTCATTTAGTAAATGAAAAGACAATTACTTTTAAAACATTTATTAAATAGTAAAAAATGGTTAATGTGACATTGAAAAATGATTGTATAATATTAAAAACCCTCCTTAAAACATCTTTATAAAACATATATATGAAATAATCATATTTTTAAACTAAAGGGAAAGATAAGGTTAATTTTCCACAAAAATATTCCTTGGATATATTCAGTACATAAAGAGAGAAAAAAGAAAAGAAAACATGTAATTTCAATAAATAACCAAAGGAAAAGAAACATCATGAGTTTATTTAGAGGTATGTCATAATAATTTAGTTTTCAATGCTTAATAAAAAATAAATCTTGATAAAAAATGAGATTGTAACCTAAACCCCTTATCATTTTAATATCATTTGAATCAAAATCCACATGTAATAAATAAAATTATATGGATTTGTAAATAACCATAAATTATAACATAATTTTCATAAAATACATTCCTGGATAGTATATACTCCACCCAAATGAATCATGCAGTGAACATGACATGTGTCTCAGAGAAATAAAAGGCATACGAGAATCAATTACCTCGAGTTCCTCTAACATAAAAATCACTCTATCCTCATGTATAATAAATTCAAATTTATTTTAAAATATATAAAGTAATAATTTTTATTTTTATAATACATATATGATTCCTTTATAAAATTTAAACAATAGTTTATCATTAATTCATTATTATTTGTTTTGTGATCATGGTTCAATCATATATAGAGTTTTAGTATTGATTTAAATATTATATATATTAGTTATATATATATATATTATTTGAGACATGAATACATGTTATAGATATAAAATTTAATTACGAAATTCATATAGATCGTAGGTTGTATGTATGCATTAAAGATGTTTTAAAATTTGAGGGATGGAAAAATAAAGATAAATAATAATTCACCATAATCAAATCATTATAATATCTTATAAATCATATATACATATATATATTCATAAAATCAATCCTTATTAATATCTATGTAAAATGGGAAATGAAAAAAATTCACTTCACTTCGTGGAGGTGGTAATCCACACATACCCACAAGTGATGTTATCATTTTATATCATATTGGAATGTGAGAATTTAGATATGATATCATATTTATAAAACAAATTACGTGAAATTAAAAATATATAAATATGAAACCCGTCATAAAAATCTCCTATAAATAATGGTTATTCAAAATGAGTTTTATCTCTACATAAAGACATCAAGCTATACATACACTTTAGCATTCACATCCCATATGACAGAAAATGGTGGATAATAGTGGTTTCACAATTATAATAAAATTTTAGAATATTTATTATACTGAATTTATAATTTAGGATAAATATAATAAATTTATATGAAGTAAATTAATAGTTCAAAATAAAGTGATTGGTTTATAAGATTACCTCTTCATTGAAACAACTTTTATAGATATCTCTTAAAGATCCTAGGGTTGGTATACTGGAATCTAAAAAGATATAGAATTTGGATAATGATGTTTAATTTTTTTGGTAATGGTTATTTGAGATAGAAGGATCAGATGTGGGTTATTCTAAGAAAGGAAGCATGCCCTTTTATAATTTAGGCGAGGGTCACATTTGGTATTTTATAAAAAATTAAATTATATAAATTCATTCCTAAGAAAAATAATTCCAAATGGATATGGATTCAAACATTAGTGAGGATATTTTTTCAATCCCATCCAACAATAAAATTTTTATAGGATAACATTGTGATTTATGTCTTATTTATGGTTTAACCCCTTAGATAACATACTTTAACCATAACCATGATATCACCTTTTTCACTCTTAATGGGATATAATTTCACATATATGTTGACAATTGGCCCATAAATTGACAAGTTATGAAATTTTAGATGATTTAATATCAAAATATTCCACTTTGAATATTTTCATTATATTTAAATATTTTAAAAAAATAATTTTTTTGATTAAATATCTTTAATGCCTATTTTGACACTATTCAAATAATATTTCCAAAAAATACATAAATACAAAGTTAAAATTTGATTATAATACTCTTAATCATCAAGAAAATATTATATTTTTATAATAAATTTGTGGAACACTATAAATCCATAAAATTATATTACTTTTAATATTTTTAATATCATTTGTTTTAATTTATTTATTAGTAGAATAAATGATGTATTAGTGTTGTCCAAGAATTTAAGGTAACTGTATAATAAATATAAATTTTAAATAAATAACCATCATGACTATATTTTTTATTTACTTAATATATAGTTATATTTGATCATAACATGTTTTTCCTCTTTTGTGAAAACATATTAGATATTTAAAACTGAGTGTGTTATTTTTTTTAACTTTATCTTCTTTGAATATGATATAGGTCATTTGAAAAGGAAGGTGTCCATCTAAAAAATATATTTTTAGCCTATGGTGAAAAGGTTATACTTATATTCATCAAATAATAATTCACATGGAATATTATGGACTTATCACTTATTTTTAACAAATATTAACCTAATTTATACTCTACCGAGGTGGTAAATTTTACTAAGATCGCTATTCATAATACCTAAACATAAAAGGGAAGTATTTACCAAATTTTAACCTTATAGTAACAAATATGGAAACTATTTTATCAAATTCAATATGTGGTATAAATTAATCTTAAAATAAGTACACAAAATGCAATGAAACCCCCTTTTAGAAAATAATAGTTTTATGAATAAAATTGAATATATTCTTATCAAATAATTATAAATAATATTAAATTAATGTTAAAAATTTAAATTGAATACATAATATATGAATTTAATTAAAATTATTCACTAATATTGATCAATATAATTTATTTTTGTAAAACACTTTTCATGCATAATTCTGTTTTTAGAAAAATTCCTT
Source organism: Viscum album (assembly GCA_963277665.1). Taxonomy (NCBI): domain Eukaryota; kingdom Viridiplantae; phylum Streptophyta; class Magnoliopsida; order Santalales; family Viscaceae; genus Viscum; species Viscum album. Next base: position 877,566,224 of record OY728145.1, on the reverse strand, counting down.
TAAACAAAAAAATGTATTTGTAAAACATAAACATAAAATTGATTACAATTAATGTATTTGGACTTTATATAATATAATATAACTAATTTTAATTATATTCCATTTTAAAACAAATAATTATTTTTTTACATTCTTGAAACAACAATATTATTTTCAATAAAAATTAATATTTTCACTATTCACTAGAAAATAAATCCTTTCAGAATATTTTTAGAAATTGAACCTAGTGTAATTTTGATATGCTAATTTAAATTTTTTTTCATTTTACAAAATAAAATTTCTAAAAGTGCTAAATATCAATATATCATTTGTTAATAAAAAAATCATTTTTGAAGGAATTGTATTTTAAAGCATAAATAACATTACTTAAAAATTAAATGCTTATTTATTAAGAATTAATAAATACTTTTTTTTGTGTAGGATATATATATATATATATATATATATATCATAATTTGGTTATTCTTATTCATACACAATAATTGAATATATAGTTTCTATGGTCATATATAATATTTTATTGTTCATTTATGCTTGATGATGTGTGTCGTATACGATATTGAACATAATGTTAGTATTTTAAGATAAAGATGTGTTATATTCTGTATTTTTAATAAATTTCATCCTTTAAATATTAAATATTTATTAGAAATATTGGGTAATAATTTTTAGTATTTCTTTTATTGAAAGACCATATCATGAAAATGGTTAGTAAAGCATCTCCTTGAAATGTGGGAAAAAGAAATATGAATGATATATCAAATAAAAAAACATCTTTTCTGAATAAGATAAAATTACCGAGAAATGAAAATATATACATATAACATAAAACTAATTCCTAGGGACTAATAGAGAGGGATATAGGATATGTTTGGGATAATGTTATAATAAAAAAACGCTAAATCTATGATGGGTAAAAAGACTAGGGAATCGTTAGAAAGGAAAGTGAACATTTAACATTTTATTTCAAGATCCTTTTCCAAAATTTGAAATTGTTTTTTTTACATCCAAGAAAAAATATAAATTCTTTTTTTACTTCCATATCCACAACACAATTTCATCCTTTGGTTTTGCTTTGTTCAATTTCCACTTCATTTCTTAATCGAGGAAATGAATAATCAAGATAATATTTTTTTCCTGAAGATATAAAATTAAATTTTATCAGATCATATGATACATAAAATAATTTAAAGTCATTCCTAAAATCTCTATACATTAACAAAAAAAGGTTAGCATAGGTCAAGAAAATTCTAAAAATGAATAAACCATAAAATAAATAAATATAAAATTAGTCTCTAAATCCCTAATTACATTAATAACATAAACATTAAATATTGTTTTAATATAAATGTATTTATCAAACCCTTCATCTTACATCTTCAAAATTTAAATTATATTCTTCCCAAATAATCATTCATGCTAAATAACTTGTTAAAACTAAGGGTTACCCATACATTAACCCAATGAAACATCTCCTAAAAAATCAATAATCACAATGATAAGTCACTATATTGTCTTTTAAATTAGTGAAATTCACGAAAATAATATGATTAATGTTTAGATACTAATATGAATGTTAATCCTTAACTTGACCATCAATATCTCAAGACATTTCACCTTATTAATGATTCAGATTTCCACCAGCAATATTATCCATATCACACTATCCAATAGTCAATAAATAATTTTATATGAAATCATATAATAAACCAAATGGTAATTTATACCCAATTGATTTATATTCATAAAACCTAATAAAATATTAAATTAAACTCAAAATAATGTAGTTTGAAACCTCAAAAGGAGGACATAAACCTTTTAACTTATGATCAACATTGAACGTATAAACAAATGATGGAATCCTTAGCTTTTAAGATGAATTCAAATGAAAAATATAAAATCTTACAATAATTGACAAAATATTAATTCATAAAAAATCACATACCATTGAATATATTCCATAAATAAAAAAATTAAATAAACAACATAAAATATCACCTAAATCAATTTATTATAAAATCACTAACCAATTTCATGGTCATCAATATTATTTCATGAATTTCTATTATCTTTTTATCCAACCTAAATAGTATCACTTTTCATTGTTATTGGCACCATTCAATATATGTTTTCAAATCCTCAAAGAAAACTATTTGGATAAATTCATAGACATTTCATGATTATTATTTCCAAAATACAATTAATATAACTCTTTAATCCCAATATATAATCAAATCAATCCTTTCACTTAAAATATTTCCATATAATTGGTCCTTATATTCCTTAAGAGTTAACCACTGTATTTTTCCATTGGCATGGATAATGCCCATAATTTACACTCAAGAGAAATTGAACTTAAATAGAACCTTAAGATAGAATTAATTTTCCAATATTTAACTATTCAGTTTTACTCATTAATAAATTTCTCTATTTCCTTTATTTCTACATAGAATAAATATTCCAATTCATTTGAGGAATTCCCTTAAGTAATTTATCCCATAGTCTTGACATAAAGGAAGATGAATCTAATTTCCTCCATGGAATTCAGGAAACTCCCTTCTCTTATTATGTGTGTCAAAAAATGTACCCATGTTGATGTTGTTAATAATATAATGGGATATATTATTAGGGAAAATCATAAGGTTTCATCTTCTAGTTACCATTTTATTGGTTACACATTAGGAAAATCATTCCATTTTTGGACAATGTTAACACGAATTATCATCATTATATCTGTTGAATAAAACCACAAATTATTGTGTGGGCAACAATAATCATAGTAGGAGACCACATAATCATGAAAAATTAGTTATTGGATGTCTATATCAATGCACCTTATTTTAAATCTATTAAACAATATGTTTAACCAAGATCATTCATGATCATTACAAAAAACATGGGATGTTATCCTATACGTGAACCTATACCTTGGATTATAACTACTATTTTTTCATCATAGTTTCCAAAGGTTAACTAATCCTTGATATGATACCAACTATAGCGACCAATATTTTCATACTCATAAATTTCTTATTTTTAGATGAATATTTATTATATAATATAACAATACCTTCCACAATCATGTAGGTGTAGTTACTTGGGAAACAGATGCATAAACAAATGGCTCTTATATTAACTACATCATCTTCCAATTAGTCATTTATATTTAGAAAGTATCTTATACATATCATACATTAAATCTTTTAATATGACTTATGGAAATACCTAATATATATTTCACTCAAATTCCCAATAAGGGTAAGTAAGGGAGATATCAATGATCCCAAAAGAAAAAAACTAGTATAATACTATGATAAAAAGATATTAACATTTGAAAACCACATCCTATAGATCAAGGATCATAATATTGAGTCGTGTCATAAATATTTAGAGTTCTTATGTCATGAATTATAAATGAATCGAAGAAAATGATCCATATTGGAAATTTTTTTGGAATTGTGATATACACATTAGATTATAACATTCAGTAAACTTACAAATAGAAATAGGTTCACTTATCAAGTTAAGGAAAAGAAATATGACCCACCTATATACATATAGACATGAAATAACTTCCACACAAAATCATAAGGACATAAAATCCATGCACATTCCTAAAATTATAGATATTAAAACTTAGACCACACATAATCATATGGATATGAAATATTGTTACAGGTATAATTTTATGAAAATAAAATCCAAGACCATACATAATCTTATGGAATGACATCTAGGTTCATGCATAATGTAATGGACATAAAATCTTGGTTCAAAAATTTAATTGTGAACATGAAATTAGGTTAATAAATTACACATTTACCTCATAATTTATCAATATTTACCCATGAACTGAATGTCTATATAATTATTAGACCGCTGATAACATAATTAAATTAATAAAAAATGTGGCATGATTTCATAAAACATTTATCATATCGTAACCGATGAAAATAAAATAGTTTAATAATTATTTTATCATATCATAACCCATAGAAAATAAATTAGTTTCATTTTAACCTTTTCATAATTAACATAAACCATATAGAGAAATAATAAGGATAGTATCCTCAGATTATTTACTAAGTAATTCATATGTTCAATCAAAGGTTTTTGTATTTTATGAATGAAAATACTAATACATGATTTGTTAAAACATTCTTGAGGAAAATAACAATGGAAAATTTAAAATTACATTTCCAAAAAAAAATTCATGAAATATAGTGAAAATACAATTCTATTAAAATTTCTTTAGAAAATTATAATCTAATCTTCAAAATAATTTTTAGTCAATATTTTAGGGAATTTGATTCATGTATTATAAGTTAAAAGAAAAAAAATTCTTATCCCATTTCTATAAAAAGTCAAAAAGAATGTTGTTTGGAAAATGAAAAGAAGATTAATTTGAAAAAATATTTTTAAAGGTAGAATATTGGTAAAAATCAATTTACCAAATCAGAGGGTAATACTAAAAACCATCATCAAATTTTTTTTATAAAATATTAAAATGGAAGAAATTGTATTTTCAACTAAATAGATGGAAAATTTTGATTTTATTTAAAAACATTATTTCAGTATATTGAGTACCAATATAGAGGAAAATGAATAGAAAAGAAAATTAATTTAAATTAATAAACATAGGCGGTTAAATCACATGTATGTTTCGATAGGTATAACATCACAATTAATCTTCAGAAACTTCTACATAAACAATATTTATAAATAATGAGATTGTAACATAAAACCCATAACGTTTTATTATCATTATAATCAAAATCCACATGAAATATGGAAAATAATATAGATATATAAATATTGACATATTGGAAAATAAATATCATAAAATACATTCATGGGTTGCATACATACTACATAAAAGAAATAAGTGCTGAATATGATATGTGTCTCAATGCAATAAAAGTGAGATGAAAACCCCTTACCTCAAGTTATAAATGTATTGAAATCACACTATCCTCAGGTATAATAAATTTAAATTTAGTTTACTTCAATAAAAAAACAACTTTCATACATAAAATATCATATATGATCCCGTTATAACATTTCAACACCTAATTACTAATAAATCTTTATTTGAATCCTTATTTATAAGTGTTACATGATTCAATTTTCAGTTGAATTTCATTTTGGTATTTCTAATACCTATAATTTGATCATTGATACATAATATCTATTGTGTAATTCAAGATATAAATATATCATATATTATATATTTATATATATATTTATCTATAAAAATAATAATTCAAAAATTAATTACATTGTTCATGGAGATATTAGGCCTTACGTACATGAGAACACTGCTTTATATTTTGAAATATAGAACAACATATGGATAAATAATAATTAATATTCATATAATCATTACTATTTCATTTAAATATAATCTATACACAAATTAAATCCTTATCAACACATATTTTAAAAAAATGAAAAATTAATCACATCTCTTCATTGAGGTGGTAGTCCATATGTACGCACAGCCGACATTATAATTTTCCAATGGATTAAAAGGTAAGAAGATATATATAATATTTTCATTAAATAATAATATTATTTCATTAATACCATATATATATTAAATTCATCAAAACACTCATCAAGAAATATACTGATGAAAAATGAATTGTATCCCTATGTAGAGATGATAAGCTGTATGTACGCACACTTGATACATTCATATCCCATTTGATGGAAAGAAATTTTTTATTATAGTGGTTTAATAATAATAATAAATAAAATTTAGTATATTTATTATACTTAAGATATCATTTAATTATTAATACCACATATTTATTAGAGGTAAAATAAGAATTAACAAGAAAGTTATCAGTTTGGGAAATTACATCTTCTTTGAAACAAATTTTTTGATCTCATATAAATGATCTTATTTTGGGTGTCTTAGAAATAAAATATCCTCTAAAATGTGGTAAATAATGAATATAATGTATATTTTAGGGTACATTTGATATAGAAGGTTTAAATTTGTATGAAGAATAGAAATAAGGTGTTAACATTTATAATTTTCATGGGGTTACTTTTAGATTTTTTTAAAAGATTAAATTATAATAAAGTATTTATCAAGAAAAATACTTAAAAAAATACATATATTCTAATATAAGGTAGTATTTTGTGGTAAAACCATAAAATAATAAAATTTGGATTGGTTTATTTAGTGTTTTAAAATATATCTTTTGGTTTAATCACTTTGTTAATCTATGTTAACCTTAACCAAAATAACATATTTTTCACTAATAAAAGGTATTAATTTTTCTGAAATAGTGAAAAATGAATCATAAAATTTTATGTTATGAATGTTTAAACCGAATAAATTCTACTATTTACTCTTTAAATATTTTTATGATATATAAATAATTAAATAAAATGTCATTTTTTATAAAATATCATTAATGTAAATTTGGGTACTATTCATTTTATTTTACTTAATAGATATAGAAAGAAATTTTTAATTAAAAAATAACGATTTTAAAGATATTTAATATGTTACATAAATATAAAAATTACAGTGAATACTATAACTAGCTCAAATTATATTACTTTTACTATTTTTAAAATTATTATTTTTATTTTTTTTATTTTATAAATAATTTATTATCATTTCACATGAATTTATGATAATTATTTAATAAATGAAAATTATAAATAAATAAATATTATAAAAAAAACTCATTATTAAAAAAATATATTTTTATATTCCTTAAAAAAATTCTTCTTTCTTTATCTGGACACATAAGATATGTTTAAAACCAAATGAGTAAAATATTTTAACATTCATTATTTGAAAAATTATACAGGACATTTCATGGATTAATGTCCAATAAAAAATTAAATTTATCCAATAGTGATAAGGGTTTAATTAAATTCATCAATCATTATTAAGATGAAAATATATTTCCATATCTTTTAGTTTTGACCAATATTAACACAATGTACTATTTATCAAGGTGATAAAGTTTACTAAAGTTATAATTCATTATGCCTAAAAATGAAAGGGATTTATTTACCATATTTGATCCTACTTATTATAAATATTTAATGTATTTTATCAAATTCAATAGGTATAAGTCGATATAATTCACTTCAAATTATGTGTACAAAATGAAATAATTTTTTTTAGAAAAAATATATTTTTAGTATAAAACCAATTTTTTAACATATATTGGATAGAAATAATATTTTATGATTCTGAAGATATTTTATTGAAAACCTAATATATAATTTTTTTTAAAATCATTCAAAATAAGAGATAACTTTAATTAATTAAGGTAAAAACAATTTGTGCTCATAAAAACTAATTTTTTTTTTTCTGAAAAATGCCTTTTTACATATATTTGTTTATAAAATTTAAGCATAATATTGAGTACAAAGAACAAAATTGTATTTGCAAAAGTATAAGATAAATAATTTTTATTAAAACCAGTTTAAAACAAAAATTCAGTTTTTTACATTCTGGAAACAAATATATTAATTTTAGAGAAAATTAGTATTTTAACTACTCACTAGAAAATCACAGTTTTCAGAAAAAATCCCATATATTCACACTAATATATTTTTCATATTATAATGTCAAAACTGATGTTCATTTTATAAAATAAAATGTCTGAATGTTTTAAAATTTTAATCTATTATCTTCTCATAAAAAATCAATTTGATAGGAAATGCATTTTATAAGCATAATATAACATCACTACAGTATTGAATACTTATTTCATAATAATTAATCAATACATATATATTCGGTATGACCTTAACATATATATATATATATATCATAATGGGGTAATAATTATCCATTCATTTAAATTCAACCACAAGGTTATGATAGTCATATATAATATGTTATAGGTCATTTACGATATGTGTTGCATATTGAATGCACTTTTGAATATAATGTCATTATTTTAAAATATTGAGGTGTTACATGTAATAATTTTTTAAAATTATAATATCATTTTTTAAAAAATTTGATCTGACTTGTAAATTTTGTTTAACTTCTATATTTATAGTTTTTATTGAATAATCATATTTTGTATTGAGTTGAAGTGATCTATTGAATTTATATAAATATGGAATATGAACTAAATACTATATTAGAATATTAAAATATTCAACAAAAGATAGAGCTACCTTAATTCATAGATAATACACCTCTATATTTACTTATAACTGAACATGAATAATTTATAATTTAACCATTGGTTTTTATAATGGATGATATAACTTGAATCATGTACTTGATGTAATGGTACACACCAAATATTTGACACCCCAAACACAATATTGAATCCAGTGCTCAAAGACACATACCTACTTGATTTGATACTAGATATAAAGGTCGGAATTTAGCCACCATTTAATAAAAAATAAAAAATATTTTTTCTTATATTATTCTCTGAAGGATCTTTTCATTTATTGAGATTTATAGAATTTTGACACAATCAAAACATGAAAATACCTTGTTATTTGTATCAAGTAGAAATTTTTTATGTTATATATTAAACTAAACTATTTATAATGAAACCTAAACATCTCACACAAATTATTCAAAATTTTCTATTCATATAAACATTTCACATATATTTATTTTCATTACATCCTAGGGAAATGAAAACATAAAAAGGGGAGACCTCGAATGCTCAGTAAGTTAAAAAATACAATTAATGAACTTATGGAATAATCATGGATTGAATATTTTGAGAGTAATAAGTAGAAAAAGGAATCTATAATCAACTAGAAATTGAGAACATTCTATATCCATGACATTGAATTAAAACAGGGATATGAATATTACCAATCTCATAATGATGGAATGATTAAAGTCAGACACAAAAAACATGATTTCAAGGTCATAGGCCTGGACACATTACTTGCCTTAATGCCCATAATCAAGACATATTTATTAATTGGGTAGGTATACACCAAATACCAAAACCCGTTTTGTCTCATAATATCTATCAATACATCTAGGGGTTATATAACTATAAGACCCACACATCACTAAATTATGTCCAATTCATTCACTATAAAAGTCAATAAGAACATTCATACCATTTACTATAGATTATTTGGATAAATAAAAAAATAGATATTTGTATTATGATGCTTATTGAATATAAATGCATGATTGACCTAGGTAATTAGCCAATAATCATAAAAAATATCAATAATTTTACCAATTTCAATAAAGGGCTAACATTATCACAACTCATCTCTATATAAAAGGTGGATGGTCAAATAATACATTATTAACATAAAAAATATATTCCATACAAAAATATATAGATAAATGATTCTTTTCCCCGAGATAGAATATCATATATTCTAGGTTAACATTAGGAATTCTGAATTACAGAAAATTTAATGTTCAAATCATATATAAAAATGAGTATACAACTTATTAAAAAATGGAAAAACATGATCATAGTCCATCCAGAGATAGGAGGTGGATGGTTTCAAAAAACATATCCTAAGAAGTGAAAAATATTTTTCAAGGGGTTATAGTGGTATTAATGTATATCCCTATAAAACAAAAATTGAATTACACAAAATTAAATTAATGTGTATAAGGTACCCAACTTTTATAAAATATGTTCTAGATAACAATTATAACTCATTAAATGAAAGGTGAGTTTCTAAAAATATTTATTTATATGGAAACAACTAAATTAATATCCATATGACTAACGAGACATGATTTTACAAGTAAATAACAATAAATAATTAGTATGATAATAACTATATTCATGGTTAGTGAATAAACCATACAAATATTTCATGATGCACTAAATATATTATGTCTTAGATAATTAGAATTCTGACCAAGAGAAACGATGAAGATATTCATATTTTTGAATCAATTTTTTCAAATATAGGATAATAAATTGAACATAAAATATAATTATTATAATATGATTAACGATATGATATCTTAATTATGTAGTATTTACAAAAAAATTAAATTAGGTGTATACTTTGAAAAGTTTCTCAAGGAGATGAATTCGAGATGAAAACCATTAAATATTTGTTACCTCATAGATCAGAAAAAACTGAGATTTAAAACATGAAATTTATGTTTATATATTAGGATGAAAATTATCCATGATAAGATATATCAAATTGGTGGTATACACAATCGATAAATTAAAATAGGTGTATAGGTACAACACTTGTAACAATAAATCAAAATTGAGATGAAAACCCATACATTTTTTTTTGACATTCAAGAAAATAAATTATCATTCTTTATAAAAATCATAGATATCTTAATCAATTAATTTAAAACCATATTAATTTCTATTTCCATTCTTATTTTTTTTAATATTAATTATCTATATGGATTTCTCTAATTTTCCATATCCTGTGCTTATAGTATTGATCATTTATACCAGTTTCATAATATCAGTTTCCACATTTATTCTTATTACAAAGTCCATCATTAATATATCATTATAGTTACTATTAGGTAATATGTAATGTTATTAATTATTTTTCAAATACATTTTAAGAGAAGTTTAATCATTATCATAAACTATGAAATTGATAATAAGCATACTTTAATGATTCTCAACAATCAAAGAGTGTTTTCTTAATTAATTAATTAAATATTAATATAACATATTTAGAATAAACCGATGACTAGTAACACATTAATCTCTTATTATATTAGTAACTATGATTCCATAGTAAATCTTGATATAAATTCCTAATATTGTTCAATTTGGTGGATAAACAGACCCAAGCCAAAACATACACTGGTTTAATAAATTATTATGAGGTAGTTCTGTTGTAATATAATAAAACAAGATAAATAATCATATTATATATTGTTTACTAGTGTTTTATATTATAATTTTATGGAAGTAAAAAAGAAGAATTTATTGACATGAAAACATTTCAAAATTTGTATAAAATATTTTTCACCTAGAATGCGTATTTTAAACGATTTAATTAACGATGAAAATTTATGGTCATATAATTAACCTTTTCGCTAATTTTTTATTCAAAAACCTAAATAATATTATAAAAACGTATTTATCCTTTAATTAAATCCATATATCCACCCTTTAAAAGCATTAAATAAAAACAAAACACATTACATTGTGGTATCTGCAGTCCACATAAGGCATGGACGACAGTTTTATTTTTATAAATGAATAGAGAATATTAATAAAAAATTGAAATACCATTAATTAAAAAACATTAAAATATATAAATTATTCTAATATCAGTATATAATAATGGTTCGAATTATTTTTTAATAATATAATTGTTTCCGACTATATCACCATGGCGCGCGCGTCCGTCTCGTTCGGGGACAAGGGGCACAGTTTTTGTTACCCCAAATTCCCACATTCCAAAGGAAGGTGGAATTTGCTCCTTATTCAGGGATGTATGATCCTTGATCGAAACATGATGATGAGATATCAGTTCTCCCTTCCGTGGATTCCTCCTCCGAACTCATCACCGAGTCTGGGTCTCCCTCATAGACATAAGACATTGTTTGTGAAATGCTTCCCGATGCCAAATCTTTATGGATACTAGTAAATTACGTTGCTTCGGTTAGGACATTCCAAGGGGTCCAGTCAGGGCAGCAACCTTCGGTTAGGGGAGTAGTCATGTGGGGAATCACTGGCGTGTCTGGATGCTGGGAAATCGACAAGTCTGTCTCATGTCCCTTATTATAGGGATTCTCGAGGGTGTGGAAGCCAGAGGCATCCAACATAAAACGTGGAGAATCATATTCCATGGGCATGTATATGAGGTTTTCCTCATCTTCCCATGTTTAACATGGGGTATACCGCAAGTTTAACTTCCAGCGGAGATGGATCAGGCTGATCAGAACACTGACTATTGTTGATCTGATGGAGTAACCCCTTGGAGGGAATGCCCATATTAGGGACAACATGTGGGTGGCTTCCCAAATTCTATCAAACGGAATGGGGGATGGGGTGGCATGAATCCACCAGCCTGTGGCAACCTAGGTAATAATTTTGATAGATGATGGAGTGTTTGATGGAGTGGAGGGGGGATGAGATTGGACTGTCATGAAGGTGACGATAGTGTTGGTATTGAGCCTAAAAGAGACTTCCTACATATCCCCGTGGTAGGGAATCAAAGTCCATGTAGTTCATATGATGATGACTTACCTCCTATTGGGGTTTTCAATGGCTTACTTCTGGTTGATGTCACAACGGCTTACTGCTAGATGGAGTTTCAATGACATACCGCTAAATGGATGCCGACAACAGATTACCGCTGAAAGAGGTCCACAGTTTAACATCATGTAGGACGGGAGAGAACCGACGGGAAGGAGGACCTGAGGTCCAACAATGGTGGGCTTGAACCTCGTGGAGGCTTCCTACATACCCAGCCTTGGCAAGGATCAAATACCACGTAGTTTAGATATGGGGGATTGGTGCTTTGATGTGAATATGGTTGAGACCAGGGGGTGCTGGGCCTAAAACATAGGGAGGCTTCCTACATACCATGACTTGATATGGATCAAAGTCCTCATAGTTCCGGTTATGGGTTGGGGATTACACTCAAAGGTGGACTAAGGTGTTGGTGAACCGATGTGAATATAGTTAGAACGACCAGGTGGTGGGCTTGAACCTCGTGGAGGCTTCCTACGTACCATGACCTGACATGGATCAAAGTCCTCATAGTTCGGGTTATGGGTTGGGGCTTACACTTTGAGGCGGCCCAAGGTGTTGGTGAACCAACGTGAAGATGGTCTGAATGACGGGGTTATGGTCTTTAACCTCATGGAGGCTTCCTACGTACCATGCATGACATGGATCAAAGTCCTCGTAGTCTGGGATGGGTTGGGGATTACACTCTGAGGTGGCCCAAGGTGTTTGTAATGGTTGATGCTTAATCTAAGCTCATGTGAGTCATGCACGGTGTGAGAAACAAGAGATATCAGAGATGTGATGATAAAGTTGCGAAAGGGGTATTCGTGGGAAATGGGATGAGGCTTACACCAAGATAGTTTCCCTTTCCACGCAGACAAAATGCCACTTTGATAATGAGGATATCATCCCCTATTATGGGGGATCCCATCCCCGTGAAGATGAGTGAGTGTGGAGAATGTCCAAGGCGGGGGGACCCTGCATGTGAGGCACGGGGCTAGGTCACAGTTTAACGTCTTGTGCTGAGGATGATGGTTCTTGGATGTTTAATATCCTACAGCTCGGATGAGGTGGGTTTTTTCCACACCCCTAGTACTTACATAACCGGTACCCTCTACTCCTTGGTTCAGAGAGGGGACAGGCAAAGCCAGGGTGAGGGGGTGTTGCGGAGTGAACCATCGAGGGGTCCACATTAGCGTGCCTATGCGAAGAAGCAATATCCATTAGCGTGCCTATGCGAAGAAGCATGAGGTGAAGCAATGCAACAAGTGATATCATCCATGTGACTTTGAAGTCCCAACATGCAAACTTGGAGAGTTGCATGGGAAATGAATTTCCAAGCAGAGGGGTCCATAGGCCAGGGCCTTGGAAAGCCCTATTGCTCTACGTGGAAGAGGGAACTTGCGAAGGGGTGTGCTTCACAAAGTGGGGTTCCATAGCCTAAGAGTAGGGAAGAGGTGTGTGTGGGAGGTGCTTTGTGATGTAGAAAGGCATTCGCAGAGCACTACCTCATGGAGCAAAGGTTCCTCACGAAGCATGGTGTCATGAAGCAATGTGATTGTTGAAGTACAGTGACCCTGACTTAGCATGTGGATCATGTGTACATGAATGGTGTTTCGTGAAACATAAATTCTCCGCGACAACCCGGGTCCCCTTGGAGATCCCCTTCCTTCGCAAAGGCCATTAGGATTCATGAAAGGAATACCTCTCGGAAGAGGGGATCCAAAAAAGACAAAGGGGAGGAACTTCGCGGAGTAGAAGTACCTCACACAGCTCATGGTTCATAGAGCAGAAGGATGCTTCACGATTCGTGAGCTGGGCAGATGAAAGGTCATATTGTCTGTCCTTTAGGCTCAGGGGGAGTCTGGAATTTATAGTCAAGTGGCGACGTTAAGCGGAGCTTATGTGGCTTGAAGACGGACTTCATTGCTTCATGGCAGGCTCACGAATTTCAAATGTGTTTTCGGAGCGTACCAGCTCCATGCTTCGCAACAGGCGCGTTTCTAAGGGGACTATGTGGAATAGATTCGCGAGGTAGTCACTAGTGCCTCCTTTTTATCTTCTTCTCTGTCCTGAATTTTGGCACCAACAAATTCCCAACCTCAGACATAGAGCCACAGAGAGATCAAGGGTTGAAGTATAAGGGCAATCTCCAAAATCTTCGGCCATTCACGAAGATGACTCGCAAAGAGGGAACGTGAGGCGGATAGGGAATGAGCGGTATGGGCACGTTGTGATGATCGGTGTGAACTAGACATTCCGCAAATCTCTGAAGGCCATTGCCTATAAATAGGGGGCCTTACGTCTTTTTAGTCCTTTCCCTTATCCGCGAATTTTTCCTCTTTCAATCTCGATTCGCAAGGCTCTGCGTACTCCACGAGTGTTCTCTGCAAAGCAAGTCTTCATAGTGCACAACGAGTCCTCGACTCCATGTTTTCGCTCTGCGGTCCGGCACTTGAACGACTCGGTAGCACTCTGCGAATAGTCTTCATGAAGAGTCTTCGTAAATGTGCTCTGCGAACAAGATTCTCGAACAAACCTGAAAATCTTCCAAGTCCAAGAACTGAATGGCCCACCAAGAAGCTTCCCAGGGGGTCCTGGCGGATACTGCATGAAGAGATGAGATGGAGAACAGACTGGGACTAGAAGAGTTAGTCCGTAGCCACTTGAACCATAGTTCATTGGTGGAGCTGCTATTAGAGATCCAGAAGAACTACCCATTGTGTAGGAGGTTTCCATTGTATGGTTTCAGGATGAGGGATGACGTCTTCATACCTAAAGAAAGTATGGATGAGAAAGCTTACAAGTTCCATAATATACCGTATCAGCACTGATGGTTCACGGCACTTGATGGTCATGCCCAGGAGGACATCACACCCTTCATTGTAGACTATTTATACAATCATCTAAACAATGTAAACGGGAAGACATTGTAGCTGAAGATGTCCCCTCCTATGTACCGATCTATCCTCAAGAAGGCACTAGGGAACCCGATGAAGGGGTGGTATGAGGAATGGGACCTTCGCCAGGGTGGACACTTCACAGATGATTGGTCATGGGCTTACTGGGTAGGCACCTCGTGCGAGGAGTTCAGAGCGAAGCTGAGAAGAGTGGGCCTATATGAGGCAGCTTGGGCTTCCCAGTTCCACATCTACCAGCCGAAGCAGCTAATGTCGGAGCTGTTGAGATAGTGGTCAACGGGGACCAATACCAACCACCTAAATCATGGGGAGGTCGGCATCAGCTTATGGGATGTGCATCATGTCTCGGGGGTCCCGATACTGGGGGTGATGTATGAATAATTCCTCCTGGATATGGATGCATGGGAGGATCTGGTGCTGATGCCGCATCTAGCAATGGAATTGATGGAGCGTGTGCCAGGGGTGGATAAGGAGGCGGTGAGGGATGTCAACTTCAATAATTGGTTCAAAAAGTGTACGAAATTTCCGGTAGACCGTCAGTTTCCAGTGATACCTCGAACATTCCCAAAGGGGGCCTGGAGTAAGGAACACTCCTACTGGCGGCTATTAGAGAATAGCCAGTGGAAGACCTGGGGGTTCAGTGTCAGCACTGTGCAACATCCAGTAGTCAGGCTAGTAGCATTCATCCCAAATATTATCTGTGGTTGGATCCATCCAGTGAGGGATACCAACATGGGAGTGTGACCAACACATTAATCATGGAGTCCACATTGGAGACAGGAGGAAAGGTCAACCTAGGGATCTAGATGCTTGCCACGTTTTATAAAATGTTGCGGCACATCAGCGAGGGGAAGAGGCCAAAGAGGGTATGTGAGACATTTCACCTCCTGTATGGGTGGATTATGGAAGACATCAGGGGGATCTATGAGTATCAGAACCCCATATTTCCTCCAGGGTCAAACATCCACCCATCGATCTAGAATTCCTTCGGGAGCTTTCCGACCAAGCTGACCATACCATCGGTTCTGAACCGAGTGTGGAGGGTGGAGGAATTCAATTTCCACCCATTTCTATTGCCGAAGGGTTTATTTAATGATGACGACTGGGGGAAGAAGGAGCACCGGTCCTACCTCCTTGCCTTTAGAGGTGTAGTCTTGGTGGCCCGGGTGGACCGCGAGCATCTCTGTGAGCCATGCACCCCACACTCGTTTGTAAGGAAATTTTGGTGCTTGTAGCGACTGACCCCGTAGGTCTACATAGAGGTGCCTCATAAGGAGCACCTGTGTCTGATGAGGCAGATGTGGCTCATGTTCACACAAGGAGACGATAAGATGTGGAATGAATTGCCTCTGTCGACCGCCGTCCTCGGGCTGATAAAGGAATATGCCCAGAGATGGGATGCGGCCTGCCCGGGCATGATGCTGAAGCGACCAAGAACTCTAGTGGTGATGGTGAGCCTCCACGACCTTGGGGCCGAGTTCAGAAGGTTTCAACAACATCCCATAGTGGCGGGGCTCCTGTAGCAGCGACGCCCGCACAAGTTGAGGGGGAAGCAGTGCTAGCAGATCCGACAGTGGCAGCGGACTCGGTGGTCCTAGGAGAACAGAGTCATTCGGAGGGGCGGTCACCGAGAGGATTCTGCAATATTTCTACTCTAGACCTGGGGAAACAACTATTCTATGTTTACATGCTGGAGAATTTTGTCTTCTTGGAGGCTTGGGACATCTTGAATGTCAACAGACATTTCCTCGGCCTGTCCAAGTTATGGTAGCACCTCTACCATGGTGCCCTGCTCCCAATTACAGACCGGGTCAGGGTGTTATTGGATCTTACAGTCCCTCTACAACTGTCAGCTACTGACTTGTGGGAGTGCTTCCCTCTAACAGAAGAATCAGACGAGTCCTCTTGGGAAGATGAGGCAGGTGGAGGGAGTTCATTGGAGGAGGGTGAAGTTGGTGATCAGTCCTTGGATCTTGAGGATTTCACGGAGGCCCTCAAGGTAAAATCCCTAGTCCCATCCTCTGGGTATCCTCTTAGGTTACTCTAGATTCTTTATTTGAATTTTTACTACACAGGAGGACCTTGTGCATAGACCTCGTTCTCACCACTCATTTGGTGAGGATGTGGGACCTTCAGAACCACACTTGTGGCTACATCAACCTCCATGTCTGGCATGGCTAGGACACTTAAGGCGGCTCCGCTGGAGTCTCCAGACCTGCTAAACATATACAGGGGTCCGCGTCTCAGGGTCCCAACGACATCAGCCCAAGAGCGAGACCAGGTATTTGACCTCTGTACGTCTCCTCTACAGAATTTATGACTGTCATCCCCTGACTATGTTAACTGACATTCACGTACCCTTTTTTTGACATGTATAGTCCTTCAGTTTTCCTGGGACACTATTGCAAAGTTGATCAGGTATTCTGGTAGTGCCCTTCCTAGAGGTGTTCTAATGGTCATGGCGGTGGAAATCTATCCTGACCAAACTACAGCGCTCTTGATCAATAACGTGGGTTCCAGTGGGACTACTCCTGAGGTTATCGAGGTGGGATCCGATGATGAGTATCAAACAGACAATTTAGGCCCTGCCACGACTGATCTAACACCAGACGTGGACCCGACCGAGGAGTTACTAGGGTAATTTCCTACATACGAGCTTTCCAACCACGCTGACTAAGATGAGTTGACCTATAATGAGGAGGATAGCAAAATAGTCTGTCACCGACCATGGAAGCTGATCACACGCTTCATCAATAACACCCCCAAGATTTATAGTTGGATTAGATGGATAGACATCACTTGCATCTACACGAAATTTTTGCGAGGGGAGTGGATTCCCAGCATCCTCATATGCTCGTCTGAGATCTTATGGTGGAAAAGATTAAGGAGTATTACTTTGGCCTCGGTGTGGGCTGGCAGCGCAAGAAGGCGGTAAACATCAAGAGGTTCCAGGAGGCTGAGGATGAGTCCCAGCGGATACAGAATTAGGCGGACGAGCATTCAATATCCCTCAAAACGCAATATAAGCTAATATTTTGATTGAAGGACCAGATTGCAGAAGCCGAAGAGGCCCTGATGTGAGCCTCTGACGATATGACCGCTATCCGGGCCGACGCGGAGCAGGCCCCGATTGCGGCTAACGAATTGCGCCCTCTCACTACTGAGGAGGAGCGGGAGTTGAATAGGTGAAAAAAACTATATTACGCAACTAGCCGGAGGGTGGAAGAGCATCTACATGCTTTTGACAAGGTCATCCCATCCATGGGGGGAGTTGACCCTCGATTACTATAATGATTACAAAACCTCAAATGTACTTTAATTGTTTAACTGTTTGATATCGTAGCATGCATGAGTTACATTGTTTACATTTGTTCATTGCATCCTTGTGATGTTCATGGAGCGTCCAACGATCATTCCCTATGCTCATGTGGTTCAGGCCCGATGTGAGAAACAATAGATGACCTCCTTATCATCCAATCATAGGAGAGAAAACCATGATTCATGCATCCAAGGATTGAACAACTAGTCCAGATTTCCAGGAGGAAATAGGAGAGACCTGACTGGAGAATGATGCTCTCAGAACAGCCAAATTACCATTTTCCATGTGTGCTCTTGTGCACAAATGGGGTAATGCCAGGGGCTCTAGAATCAATCTGAACAGATGTGAATAGGAGGTGTCAATCATGCTACCTAGGATTCAGAACATTGTGGGGGTGGCGTGACAATAAAAAATAACTGTTGACCACCGACCATGTTCGAAACATTGGACCTGACTCAAAATTTCATCCATTAGTCTTCCAAAACATTGGCCCAGGAAAATAGGTGGGCTATAGTCCAAGCATCCATACTGTTAGTGGGTTCCTCCGGACTTGAAAAAGGAGGCGGTTCAGAATAAGGGGCATGCAAAGCGTGGAATGTGGAGTGATGGTTTGTTCAAACAGGATCCAAAACTCTTGAAATTAAACCACCGTGGTGGAATCATATTAGATGGACATATCAGTCTAATCATGGATCATTCGTTCTTTTAGGAATAAACTCTCGGGCGAGGGAGCCCTCACTTCCCAATGTCATCTTGGGGCATCCCGAAATTGTTCAGGGAAAAATTGCAGTTACATGGTTCCTCACAAGGGGTCAGGCCAGGGGCGGGAAATGAGGAGGAATATGATTTACGATTCCTGGGGTTGTACCTGAGGTGAAATTCCTGGGTGTCCCTACGTATCCCATGAGGATGAGAATCATGTCGTATGTAGTTCTGGAAGCGAAGTTTAACGTCATGCAGGATGATGAAAAGCCTAGTTGCTCCGGTGTTCATCCTACCAAAACTATTAATCCCACGTAAGTCATGGTCGATGTGGGAAACAAGAAATGGTGGTGGGACTTTTTCGACACAAGAAAGAACATGTTAGGGAAAAGGGACACTCACTGAGTGTTGGCCCAATGATGCTAACCCATTTATTTAGTGCACCTTGATGCACAAAGAAGTATAGAAGAATATGTCTGAATTCCACATGAACATGAGGAAGTGGAAACGTGTGAACCATGATGCTCAAAACCTGGATAAAAATGATGGTGGTGTGACGATGGTGGATAACTGTTGACCGTGTTTGAAACATAGTATCCATACCACATTATCCTGGAATGGGGATAGAAAAATGATGGTCGATTGTTGACCATGTTCGAAACACAGGACCTGTCACAAATTTCATTGGAGATCCTTGGGGACATTGGCCCAAAATGGTAGGAGAGCCCTTAGGCCTAGCATCCATGCCATCTGGGGGTCCTTTGGGATGTGGAAGAGGATGAGGATCCAAATTGCGAGCTCAAAAATCCTGGACATGGAACGACGGGAATGTCCCCATGAGAATTCCACACTTCAGGCTCTTTTTCAAGATGTATCTGAACACGAAAATGAGACGTATTAGATAAAGGGAGTCGGGTCCCTTCCCATAGGGAGGTCTTAGTTTAGGGTCATAGAATATAGACCATGGATGGCAGGAAATGTTGGAGAAACATGGTGATTTAATTATAAAACTCGACGTGGATGGGAACTTGGGGTTCTGACCACCATGTGTTCCCTGGGGAGATTTTAAGTCATGGGACCAAAAAATGAGAGTTATGCTGGTCTCAAGGAAAGATACACGAACGTTCCTACATACCCCATGAGGGCGAGGATCAAGATACACGTAGTTCTAGAGGTAGCATGGTAAGGTACCAGTTCCAGGGATAAAAGGGGCATGCGGGTGTGGTCCCCACACCAAAAGAAGCGGTATTTGATGTATCTTGTTTGCTTTTTAATATGAATGGTATTTTTGTGAAGCGACATGCCTAGGATAGAAAGTCCCGACATCGCCACAAGAATCAAGCCGTATGAAGGAGTTGACAAATGGCATGGCGTGTGACTTATACCGAACATGGTGTCCCCTTGAGTGAGGACATAAATATACAGTACCGTTTTTTATCATGTGGCTAGGATGATAATGTCACAGTTTAGGGCCATGTGATGGGACCATGTGTGCATTTTAACGTCATGCAGTGCAGACGTAGTAGAGATGATGCTAAGTGGGGAATGTGTACAGTTCAATAAAACATACCCGACGTGAATGAGGAAATAATCCCATAACACACTGTACACAATTCCGAGAAAGGAACCTCGAGCCAAGGGGCCCAAATAGGGGTAAGTGGGTAAGGACCAGGAGAAATTAGCTCCCAATTGAGATGGAACCACAAATGAGACATTCGAGTGATCCTAAATATCCCTTAAAGATGGGAATCAAGTTATACCTAGTTCTACAAAGGGGTAATACAAAATGGTTTTAGTTTAGAGTACTAGAACTCGGACCATAGAGATTCAGGACTATCCCATGTAAAGGCGGACCTTAACACAATCCATAAGCCTAATTGTGTTGAAATTGATGTATGAAATGAGGGTGGATATAGAATTCACAATACATGATATGAAAGCAAAGGGGAACTCGTGAAGCCCCATGCGATCACCTTATCACGACTTTTTCCTTCCCAACATGCGGATGCGCACTGAGGAATTGTACCAAGAGTATCGAAGTTCTACATTGACATGATGAGGTAGAGAAGGATGTGAATCATGTAACTGACATTTTGGGCTTAAAGGGGTCTGCGTGACAATGGAGGATGATTTTTGACCATGTTCGAAACACTACATCCATATAGAATTAGCCTGGAATGGGAACAACAAATGAGCATCGACCACTGACCATATTCACAACGCGGGATTTGTATCATCTTGTTGCTCAACATCCTCGAGGGTGTTGGCTAGAAGTGGTAGGAGATCCCTTAGACCTAGCATCCATGCCATTCAAGGGCCCTTCTGTATGGGAAAGGTGATGGAAGCCCTAATGAAGGGGAATACGAAGCCTGGGAAATGGATGAAAGCATGTATGAATAGAGTCCAACATTCCAGGCATTAAACCAGAGTACCCTTGGGCACATTGGTGAATCACAAAAGTGGATTTAGGGGCTCATCTTGAGAACTGATGATTTGAAGAAATAAGGATAGAACTAGGGTATGGAAGATTCTTTGGAGAAATAGGTACGTGGTGGGGTTGTTACAAACCTGACGTGAACGAGGACATATCCTTGTACCACACCACATATCCCTTTGATTGGAGAATGTTAGTCGAGGGGCCAAGATGGGGCTGGACCCGAAGATGGGATGTTAGGGAAGTCCTACTTATCCCATGAGGATTGTAATCAATCCATACGTAGTTCTAGAACCGCACATAGCGGTAGGATACCCTAATGAGGGGGGAGGGGGTGTACGACGTGGGAAGAAACCAGATGTGAATGATGACATAATCCCATTTCACGATGTACAACCCTATATAGGAACATGGGATGGGGGCCCAAAAAGGCTTAGGGTCCAGAGGCTAGGCCTCGGTCAAGAAGGCCCAACCAGGTCATAGTTTAACGTCTTGCAGTGAGGATGAAGAGGGGAGTAAGATGTCCCACAAAAGGGAAGTGTACGACACGATGAAAAACCCGACGTGAATGAGGACATAATCCTATACCACGGTGCACACTCTATGTAAAGACATGGGCTGGGGCCCGAGATGGCCAAGGGTCCTGAGGCTGAGCCTTAGTCAGGAAGGCCCGACTAGTTTGCAGTTTAACGTCTTGCATCCAGGACGAAAGGTATCTCATCTGGGGATGTTTACGGAACAGTGAGTAACCTGACATGAATGAGGACATAATCCCATACCACACCGTACAATCCCATAAGAGAGAACCAAGGAAGGGGGACCGAAAATGCCAAGGGGCCTAAGGATAGGCCTCAGATGGGGAGGCAATATGCCCCCTTGTAAGGTTACTGCCTCATCATAGCTCCAAATCCCACGTGAGTAATTCTCGGTGTGGGAAACAAGGAGTCGATCTCGGCTCTCCCCGTCATACGGGGCTTGATAGCTGGCATTTCCTAAAGGGATTTCATCGCTTGGAGATACAACTTGGCAGAATAAACCACTACACCCAATGTTTGGGACATCTTGGGGTGGTCTTAACGATCCAAGACAACTGTTGACCATGTTTGAAACATAGAATCCCTAATGTGACCAGAAATGGCAACAAAAAATGAGCATCGACCGCTGAACATATTTTAAATGTGGGACTTTTATCGAGATGTTGCTCAACATCCTCAAGGGCGTTGGCCCGAAGTGGTAGGAGAACCCTTAGGACTAGCATCCATGTCGTTCGGGGGCCCATCTGGTTGGGGAAGATGATGGAGTCCTAATCAAAGAAGTGTGTGAAGCATAGTTGTACCCATATATAAAATAGGTGAACGTCTCCAGGGAGCGGGACGTATGACCAGATCGAGGTTTTCTCTACGTGAATTGGGGAAAAAGTCACACCCCACCATATGTATTGACCCATGTGGAAGACTTTGGCATTTGGGCTGGGCCAAAAAAAGAAATGTTCGAGCATTAGTATGTATCCCATAAGGATGGGAATCAAGCCATACATTGTTCTTGAAAGCCATGTAGTTTAACATCTTGCAGTGAGGACGTGGGAGAATAGAAGAACGAGGGAGCACATTGTGCGATCGTCACAACTCCCACATAAACGAGGCCAAGGAGGCCTGCATTACACCACATGAGGACCCTCTGAGAGGACTATACCCAAGGGGGATAGTCAAAATAGAATGTTTTGGGGCTGGGCTCAAGACGGGGCATCTCAGTGTTCTTATGTATCCCATGAAAATGGTAATCAAGACATACACAGTTCTCAAAATTCAGTTTAATGTCATGCAGGATGATTCATAGTTTAAAGTCAAGTAGGACTTCACAGTTTAAGTTCATGCCGGACCGACGTGCAGTTTAGGGTCATGCGGGACCATCCAGTTTAAGTTCGTGCAGGACCATCTAGTTTAAGGTCATTCATGACCATCTATTTTAAGGTCGCGCATGACCATTAGGCTCAAGAAAAGTATAGTTGAAGGAACTTGGAATTGGTGGGAAGAGTTATACACTCACTATCCATGGTCACTAGGGTGTATGAACTATTGGGGTAAACCCTATGAACTATGTAAGGTCCTTCCCATTTAGGCTCCAGCGTGGGTGGTTTCCTGCCAGGGATCATTGGTGCTCAGAGGGCCAATACCAGGTCACCTTACAGAAAAGATCCGAGGTGAACCTTCTTGTTGAAGGCTCTATCCATCTTATTCTGATACCTTTCTATAGTGTAAAAGGCACATAGTCTATTCGCTTCATGTACTTGCAATTCAGCCAGACAAATTTCGGCCACCTTATCTGGAGCCTTCTGGTCAGAGACTGCAGTGCGTAGCAAAGGCAGGTGGATCTCAATGGGTAGGACGACCTTAGCTCCATACACTAGAGAATATGGTGTCACCTGGGTGGAATTACGAGGCGTCGTCTGATAGGCCCAGAGGGTGTTGGGGAGCTTGTCCGATGAACTATTCTTGTTCTGGCCAACCATTATCTCTAAAATGCTAGAGAGGGTTTTGTTGAATGCATCAATCTTCCCATTTTCCTACCCATGATAGCGGGAGGTATGGTTTGAACAGATTTTGTAATTTGCGTACAATTTCTTCAGCTCAGCTGCTCGGATGTTGGTGCTGTTATTGGTGAGGATAGCGTGAGGGACTCCAAATTGGTGGATGATGTTGGAGCTCATGAAGTCAGTGATAGAATGGGACTTGAACTCCTTGAGTGGAACTGCCTCTTCCCACTTGGAAAAGAAATCTGTGGCCGTCAGGATGAACCTTCATTGGTGAGCTATAGCCAGTGGCTATGGTCCCATGACATCGAGTCCCCACACCGCAAATGTCCAAGAGTATTTGCCGGAGTGGGGAGGTTCTGGTAGTTGATGCGTGAAGTTATCATGGATTTGGAATGCGTGACACCACTTGGATAACTTGATACAATCATGGATCATACAGGCCCTGAAGTACCCCAGTCTCCAGATCTTATGGGACAGCATTGGCCCAGCCTGATGAGCACTACATGAACCGATGTGAACCTTCTGCATGACCTAAGAAATATCGACTCCTTGAATGCAATGGAGGAGAACACCATCGAACATGTGCTTGTATAGGGTCTTATCAAGACTGGGACCACTCTAGATGGTAAACTGTAGCACGTGACATTGGATTTGCTCGTGCTCGGCCGGATCAGCTGGGAGACAACCATTTTGGAGATACGTGACAAAAGGGGCTCTCTAGTTGGGATTCACTTCAACCACTACATATAAATAACCTAGGGGTCCTGACCTAGAGGATCTAGTGGTAAGATGGCCTACTCGCAGAATGTCATCATCCTCTGGGGTGATGGGGGAAATGAAACTCTGGTGTGCCACATGTATAACCAGATCATCCTACTCGGGTTCTGCAAGTGATGCAGCTAGGCCGACCAGGGTATCGGCCCAACTGTTCTGAGATTGAGGGACATTAGCAAATTTCAACCAAGATTGAAACTGGTACATTAGCTGGAGGGTGCGCTCCAACAATGGGTACAAGATCTGGATTTCTGAAAATGCAGTCATTGTTGGTCTGCTTGATAAATAGTTCAGAATCCCCTTTCACATGCAAATGAGGTACATCGATCACGAGGGCCAGCTCAAGGCTGGTGATAAGAGCCTGATACTCTACCTCGTTGTTGGTGCAACCTTCTAACAACAGGAATGAATATGACAGAATGTCTTTCGCTGTGGTAATGAAGATGATACTCAGGCCCACTCTGTTGAGTCAAGAATTGTTGAGTCTATTACCGGTAGGGCTCCGGGAGGCACCGTCGAAGTGAATCTGCCAACCCGAGATGTCATGATCGATCGGGAGGATTGCATCATCGGGAAAATACATGTCTAGGGACTGGTCCATAGAGGTCGGATGGGCAGCAAGAAAGTCTGCCAATGCCTGTCTCTTGATGGCATTCTGGGGGACAAACCTGATGTTGAACTGCAGGAGGATTACCGCCCACCGTGCTAAACGACCGGTCAACATGGGGTGGTTCATAATGTACTTCAGCAGGTCTACCCGAGAGACCAGATGTATCTCATGGTGATGCAGGTAATGTCACAACTTTTTCACAGTAAATACGAGTGCAAGTTAGCTCTTCTCGATGGGGGAGTATTGGTCTCCCTATCGAGGAGCATTCGGCTGAGGTAGTAGAGGCTGTTTTCCATCCCCTCATTGTTCTTCTGGGCAAGAATGGCATCGAGAGATCATTCCAGGGAAGTCACGTACAATATTAGTGGATTTCCACATATGGGTGGCATCAAGACCAGAGGCTAGAGCAGATACTACTTGATTTTCTTGAATGTGGTATGGCACTCTTCGTCCCATTTGTAGGCAGATCCTTTCTTCATTAGCCGAGAAAATGGATTAAACTTGTCGTCCAGATTCCCAATGAATCGGTGTATGTAGGCTAAGTGGCCTTGGAAACCTCGATGCTCCCGAATAATGCTTAGGGGAGGCATCTGGATGATTTCCATGATCTTCTCTGGTTCGATCTTGATGCACCGGTACCTGATAACAAATCCAAAAAACATCCTGGAAGTGACAACGAAGGAACACTTCAATGGGTTCAACTTCAAGTGGTGAGAACGAAGGAAGCCGAATACTTTCTCAAGGTCCTTGAGACGGTCCTGGAGATGGAGAGGTTTTACAACAAGATCATCCACATAGCATTCCACTAATGTCCTGAGGATTTGATTGAATATGCGATGCATGGCCCACTGATAGGTGGAACCTACATTCTTCATGGCGAAGGGCATAACCTGGTAATAGAATGTACCTGGGGCACCCTGAAAGATGTGTAATCTTTATCCTCGGGTGCCATTCAGATAATATTATATCCAGAGTACCCATCAATGAAGGAGAGGGCTTGGAACCCAGGCTTAGCATCGATCAACAATTTTGTCACTGGATGGGGAAAATCATCCTTCAGACAGTGATGGTTGAGATCTCGGAAGTCGATGAAGACCCTAATCTATCTGTTATTATTCCTGACAGGTATGATGTTTACTAACCATTTTGGGTATTGGACCTCATTGACAATGTTGGCTCTGATAATCTTGTAAACATCGGCCTCGATCATGGCATAGTGAGTAGGGTGCATCTTTCTAGGAGGCTTCTTGAACCAGAGATGATTTTTTGGGAGACCGAGGCAGTGGAATACTACCTGAGGATCTAGTCATGGCATCTCGTCATAGCTCCATGTGATTACATCATGGTGATACTTCAAGAAATTCACATACCGTTGCTGCTCCTTGAGGGAAATTGCGGCACTAAACAATATGGGTCCCAGAACTACCTCGCTACCAAGGTTCACCTGTACCAGTTCATCGACCATGGCAGAGACACATTCTTCAATGACAGGGGGAGCATCCTCCAGATCCTCTACTTTTCTTATAGAGGAGATTTTCCCAGTGGTTGAAGATTCCCCTAGGTCGGAAGAACCTGACGAGAGGCTGACACCAGCCTGGACAACAGTGAACAACATATCAGGAGATTAACGCGCCGTTGAGACCATAGCGATGAATTCAGTTTACCCAATACAATCTGGTCATCACCCCAAGGGGCCACACTTGATGATATAAAATTAATGGTGTCTCGTTTTCTTGAGCTGGTTAATTCCATCCCGGAGAAATAGACATGTATTACGTACTTCGGTTGACATGGGGCAGACGTCCCGATACCATACGGGGGTAGGAGGTTCCGGGATCACCAGACCCTAGTTTGTGTAGGAGTACGAGGTGATTTTCTGCCATCTCCTGGACCTGTGAATATGAATTCCTTTTTTACTAGAGGCAAAAGAGAATTGACCCATATCGGGGGGTCGTGGCCTCCAATCGATAGATCGAGAAGACGTAGGCATCATCAAGACCTCCCCAGGGGTCATTTTTGACCGTGGAGGGCTCAACCTCACTTTCCAGAATCTGTTTATCCCTGATCTTGTAATAGTCAGAGTCCAGATAATGGGATTCGTAAGAGGCAAAAAGAGATGAATCACCTTGGAGTACGCCTACTTGAACATTTATAGAGTAATTGAGGCACTAGTGATAAGATGAGGGAATCACTGCGTGTAGGTGGCGCCATGATCGGGCCATCAATGCATTGTATGCGGTGTACTGGGAGACAACAATAAACTCGGTACTAGAAACATGGCCACTAAAATGGGTCTTCAAACAAATCTTTCCGACCAGGGTCTGCTTTATCCTATCATGTCCCTGGATACTTAAATCAGAGGGAGTCAAGTCATCCTCAGATAACCCCAGCTTCCGCAGTGTCCCCGTCAGGATAAGGATGATCCAAAAGTCGGTGTCAATGAGACAGCAGAGAACCTCCACACCGTTAAATTGGTCGGTGATATACAACGAGCGAATGTTCCCCTATATGGGAGAGCCTTCATCTTCCCCTGTGAAAAGAAATGATGGCCTAGATTTTAGCATTCTTGACTGCTTCATCATTAAAGGATTCTGTAGCTGCTACGTCCGTCTCAAACTGGAGGGGGCTTATTAAAGCCTCAGCGAGGGCCTCATGCATATCTGATGATAGGAGGTGGGATTCAAGGATGGAAATCATCACTGGGATGCCGGAGAGGTGCTTGAGGACATCATACATTTGATCCAGGCATGAACTTCTTCTTATAGGAGGCCTCTCTGCGATTGGAGGCTTGGAGGGCCATGCCGGCTGGACAGACAATAGGCTGGTGCTGGGCATATTCTGTTGTCCACTAGTCAAAGCCTGAAGAGTAGCTGCCAAATGATGAACAGATGACTGAGATTGGCCTAAAACTGGGTAAGTCTAGCCGCGGTCTAGATGAGGTAGCTCTATCTGATCCAGTAGCAGAAATGGTGGTGGAGGTGGTCCTAACAACACCAGATGAAGAGGCTGTGCGTACTGAGCTCTACACTGGGCCTTCTACCTGGTCTCAGTGGCATGCACGAACTGGATTTAGGTGCCAACTGATGTGTCTCGATGACCCAAATGGCCACAACTCGGCTGATGTTGGCGTCGGCTGGGGGCGTTGCTGAGGTTCTCATGGCACTCCCTCTCGTATGGATTCATATATGGATTTACCAATACCATGGTGTTAACTGAAGAATACCCTTAACTATCACTCAAAGAGTCATCCACCACTAGGGGGATTCTATAAGCGATCCCCATCTCAAGGGGCATGTAGTCGTCGAGAGTGCGGGATGATGACGGCACTGGCGGGGCACATTTCTTTTTCTTGCATCGTTGATGCTTTCTCTTCTGGGAAGAGGCCGGCTGAGATGATGATGTGGAAGTGGTGGATGCAGCTTTTGAAGGCTTTGGATAATTCAGTCGTTCTAGGATGATACCATTGGTGTGAGTAACTATCTTACAACCCATCCAATCATCGTACTTCTGGGATCCACAGTTGGAAACACGTTGCCACTCGCCTTCGCTGTCGCTACTGCTGTCTGACCCTACAAGGACACTTGCCAGTTGTGTTGGGGTCAGGCCCATCTTGACTAATTTTTTATCGAATAGGTCTTGGAGATAGTCTTTAAACATATAAAACTGCTTGAGGGTGTTCCCCAGAATCCAATGATAGCGGCATTAATTGGGGCGATCAGAGAGATTCACCTCTTCCAGCCTTCTGCACGCAGGAAAGTGTACAATCCCCTTCTCTAAGGCGCTACGGAAGAAACCGGGGCCTAATTCTCACTAAATGAGTAAGTCGAGTGTCTTCCTTATGGAAAGGATTCCTTTGAAGCCTAGACCTGCTGAGGATCTGAAGGGGAATTTTGAGGGGGTGAAACATGATTGTCCCACCTAGGCGATGACAACGCATTACACTGAGGCACCTATGAATTATGAGGAAGCTGCTGAGCCAAAGACTGTTCTTGAGGTGGAGGGCCTCTGCGAGGCTGTAGGTTCAATTCTACTTGTTGCAACTCTAGTATCCTGGGGTCTTCTATTTGGGCCACCGCGGAGGGCTTGGCTCTGGCAGCTCTCCTTCCTGGGATTACAGGGGGAAACAGACATTCCTAGCTAACCTGTTGTAGGGCTTCCTCAAGGTGATGGGCCTTTTTAGAGAAGTCTCTAAATCCTACAGGGTAGTTCTAGGTGATCAGATAAGGAACCGGTTCCTTCTTGACATTCCATATGCACATCGTTAGAAATTTCTCCTGAGTCAGTGGCATGTCCAGGGAGTATGTGATCCCCTTCCACCGAGAGATAAAGTATGTGAATCACTCATCAGGCCTTTTCTTTCACTAGAAGAGGTCTAAAATGCTGGTCTTCCAGGTGGTAGAGTTGAATTGGTAGATGAATTTCCAACTAATGTCCTCCTAGCTGGACACGGATCCGACGGGGAGCTGGTTGTACCAGACGAATGTCAGCCCCTCCAATGTATAAACAAAACAGAAGATCTTGGTAGCCTCTTACTACACTAGAGTCCCTAAAATGGGCCCACACCTTGTATTGAAGTGGGATAGGTGCTGTGGGAGCTCCCTCATCCCATTAAATAGGGAGAAGGTGGGATTCCTGAAACCCAGAGGCGCCGAAATATCATCCACCCATGATGGTTATGGTTTAACATCAGCTGGGATTGCCCCTATCACATTTCCAATGCCTCAAGGTGGGATATGAGTGCCGCTAAAGGATCATCTGGGGGATCCATGTCTTGACGGGGATACCTAATCATGAGTGCGTTTCCAGGTTCTTCAACATGGTAGAGTGGCTCAGCGGCCCGTGGAGCAGCTGGTGGAGCGACTTGCGGGCAGCTGGGGGAACCCAGGCCGGATTCCTGGGATTTTCGTGCCATTCGGGAGGGTTTGGTGAGACATAATGTGCCCTCTTTACATGGGTTCTAGCTTCTTCCTGTTAGGTCGGAGAGTGATGGCAAGAGGGGGGGTGAATTGCCTTTGTAAAATAATTAGCAACATAAAAACAATTGATAAATGCAGCGGAAATAAAAAGGGGCAAGACACAATTTGATAACGGAGTTCGTCTTAAACCAAAGCCTACGTCTCCGCTCCCAACTCAACCGTTGAGAGATTTATACTTCATCTTGCTTTTTAATGGTTGTAGCAAGAAACCCACTAGCCGTTTTAAGGTAGGCTAGATCACCTTCGTACAGCTTGCTTTTTTATTATGGTTGTAGCAAGAAACCCAAAATGAAAGTGAGGAAGAAAAGGATGGTTTGTCTTAATACAAACCCAATGATGAACTAAACAATTGAAATAAATAAATTATAACAAACTAGAGGAAGCCTTGATCACCAAGAGTGTGAGAGTAGTTGATGTAGAGGCAGCCCAAGCTTCAAGGATGGAGATGGATCACAAGTAGCCTTAGAGATTTGTCGTTAGAGCTTCAAGGGATCAAAATATCATTCCAATGTATCGGTGGTGTTCACGGCATCTATCCTCGTCTATTTATAGGAGAAATATCCCCAAATACTTCAATATGGCCGTTGGAGGGCTTTCGGAGCCGTTGGGGGTCAAAAGTACAAGTCCGGTCAAAGCCCAACGGCTAGTTTGACTGGGCTTACCGGCTTACCGGTGCTTGGCCACCGGCCGGCCGGTGCTCCAGACAGAAGGCAGAGCTTTCTATCTGGGTCCACCGGCAGGCCGGTGATTCAGACACCGGTTGGCCGGTGGCACCTGGCAGGGGGCAAGGCCTACTGTCTGGTTCCACCGGCTGGCCGGTGGTCAGGCACCGGCTGACCGGTGGAACCTGGCAGAGAGCATTGCTTCTGCCAGAGACCACCGGCTGGCCGGTGGTAACCCACCGGTTGGCCGGTGGACTCAGAGAGTCCTTTTCCATTCTTCTTGGGCCAACTCTTTGGCAACCTTTTTCCTATCATCAAAAAAACTTGAAAACAAGTTAGAACACGATGAGAGTGATTGTGATCATTAAAATCCAAGAGAGAGGGGTACAACAATCTCCCCCTATTTTGATGATCACAATCACAAATGAGAAAGCTTTTAAAAAGGATATGCCAAGTAAAAAGGAATGGAAAATTTTAGAGATCATTTTAATACAAGAATTTCATAGATGTATCATGTATTGAAAAAGATATTAATATTGAAAGGATTGAAATAAAGAGAATGGTTCATTTTGAAATTGTAACCATAGGTCATTTAAAAGAAACAACTGAAATCAATAACTTAAAAAGAGCACTTAATTAAATAAAATAAGTAACTATGTAATAGAGAGTCTTTCTCCCCCTTTGGGATTATAAAAATAGGAGGAAAAGTATGAAAGAAAATTATGAAAAACAATAATAAGGAAGTAAGCAATGACAAAAAGGATAGATAGATAAGACAACTTGAATTTTATAAAAGATGAAAAATTACATAGAAAGTTCAAAATAAAAATACAAAGAAAACTCAAAAAAAAACAGGAAAGTCTATATTCACTCCTAGAGGGTCGAGAGTGACGACGACGCCTGAAGGTCGGAGGAGCTAGAGGAGCCTGGACCACCTCAAAGCGACGATCAAGAGAATCAATCCGAGAGTGGAGCTGATCAAACTGAGAGCTGAAGTAAGAAAACTGTAAGTCGAGCCGGGTCTAAATTTGAGCCTGGAAGCGAAGGAATTGATCAACCATCACCGACAA
This sequence comes from Viscum album, assembly GCA_963277665.1. Classification (NCBI taxonomy): domain Eukaryota; kingdom Viridiplantae; phylum Streptophyta; class Magnoliopsida; order Santalales; family Viscaceae; genus Viscum; species Viscum album. Next base: position 877,534,053 of record OY728145.1, on the reverse strand, counting down.
GCCACCAGTATCAGCGGGAGGGGGCACAACCTCAGCGGGCTCTGGTGCATCATCACCCGCTCCATCTTCCTCATCAGCAGCAGCAACAGCCTCACCTTCACTGTCACCACTCCCTTCCTCTTCATCAGCACCACTGTCCTCACTTTCTGAAAGAGGATAGGCAGCGGAAATAACAGGAGGCATGGCAAGGGAAGGAGGGTGTGAATGTGTCTGAGGGGAGTAAGCCTTGAGAAGGCCCTCCTTGTCAGTAATCCACTCCTGACGCCAAGGATGCCAACGAATGTTCATCCGTTGCACCATCATAAAATTGATGATGCTATCCTTCTTTGGCTTCTCGAAGGAGGTAGCACGGAGAGGGACATCAAGAAAGGTAAAGATTTTGGTCAACAGCCGCCCGTGAGGTAGAGTTTTGGACCGGTGCGGGTGCTCAGCCACATAAGACATGGCCCGGAACAGGAACCAGACCAAATTGAAATGAATGCCTCTGGTGATATAAGAGAGAAGATAAATATCAATAAATTTCACCGTATCATAATCACCAATACGGGGGGCAAGGGTGGTCTGAATGAGGCGCTCAATGATGCGATGGTTAGGGGTGAGCTGGGAGAGCTCGACAATTGGATGGTGGGGCTGCACGGTGAGATGCTCAAGAGCGAAAGCAAGATCAAAATCAGGGTCCCGAGGAAACTCCCCCTGAGCAAATGCATGAGGTCCAACATGAGGAACTCCTAGCATCCTGGCAATCTCCAAAGAAGTGAAAGTGATGGGTTGCCGAAGAGCGGTGGTGGAAATGGTATCGACGTCGTCAGAAACCGACCACATCAGGTGAGCATAAAATTCTTTGACAAGAAGGGGATAAATAACATCCTTCTTAGGAGGTTCAAAAAAAGAATGCCAGTGTTGATATTCAATAATGGAGAAAAGCTCGAGACGAGCAGAAGAAAGCCAAGGATAGTCAATCACTCTACCAGGCAGAATGACTTTGTCATGCCAAATGTCCGGAAGTTGAGGGATTGAAGGAGGAGGAGGTGAGGCTTGAGCGATACCCTTTCCTTTGCGTGAAGAGCGAGTACCCATGATGGCAAAAGGAAAAAATTGAGAGAGATTGATAGAAGAAGGAGTTTGAGAGGGCAAGGAGGAAGAAAGGAGGCTAGGGCAAGGAGGAGCCGCGGGTCTGGAGGGGCCGCACGAGAGAGAGAAGAAAGAAAGGGGAAGGGTTTTAATTTTAACCATTCCTTCGGTCGGCCCAAAAAAGCAAAACCTGACACCACCGGTTAACCGGTGATGTACCACCGGTTTACCGGTGGTATTAAAATTCATAAAAAATTAAAATAAAATAAAAAAGAGTTTAAATAACTTAAAAAAAATAAGCAAGCCAAAAAGAGTCAAATAATAAATAGTGCTCATTGACGAATCATTCCTAACTCCCCCTTAATAAAATCAAAACGTTCAACCGGGAGCGGTTTGGTAAAAATATCAGCTAATTAGAAATCAGTAGAAATGAAGTCCAAAGTGATATCCCCTTTTTGAAAATGGTCACGAAGGAAATGATGCCTTAGGTCTATATGCTTTGTCCTAGAATGTTGTATTGGATTCTTAGAAATACTAATGGCACTAGTGTTGTCACACCGTATAGGGACATGATCGTAGGAAAGGCCATAATCCAAGAGAGTGTGCTGCATCCAAATAATTTGGGCACAACAATTACCAGCTGCTACGTACTCGGCCTCGGTAGTAGAAAGAGCAACACAGTTTGGCTTTTTGCTACTCCATGAAACAAGGGACTTGCCTAGCAGATGACAGGTTCCACTAGTACTCTTACGATCTAATTGACATCCTCCAAAATCAGCATCCGAATATGAAGAAAGTTCAAAAGTAGTATTCGAGGGATAAAACAAACCAATGTTTTTGGATCCTTTTAAATACTTAAAAATTATTTTGACCGATTTAAAATGTGATTCTTTGGGATTGTCTTGAAAACGATCACAAAGGCAAACACTGAACATGATGTCAGGACGGGTCGCAGTTAGGTAAAGTAGACTCCCGATCATACTCCTATAAATCTTGTTATCCACCGGTTTCCCGAATTCATCTAACGTAAGTTTACAAGAAGTACTCATGGGGGTACTAATTCCCTTTACTTGATCCATACCAAAACGACTTAAAAGTTCATTTGTGTATTTCCCTTGGCTTAGAAAATTACCATTTGAATTTTGAAAGATTTGAAAACCAAGAAAAAATTTTAATTCCCCCATAAAGCTCATTTCAAATTCTTTTCTCATTAAATATGAAAAATCAGTACAAAGTGATTCTTTGGTAGAACCAAAGATAACGTCATCGACATAGATTTGTACGATTAAAATATCCTTTGAAGTGTGTTTTAAAAAGAGGGTACAATCAGCTTGACCCATTTTAAAATCATTTTCTAAAAGAAATTTTGTTAACCGCTCATACCAAGCCCGAGGGGCTTGTTTTAAGCCATATAGAGCCTTGGTTAAATTAAAAACATGATTTGGAAATTTCGGATCTTCAAAACCGGGGGGTTGTTCAAAAAAGATTTTTTCTGAAATAAAACCATTTAAAAAAAAGCACTTTTAACATCCATTTGAAAAAGTTTGAAATTTAAGTGAGCGGCGAATGCCAACAAGATCCTAATGGATTCCAATCTAGCAACGGGCGCAAAGGTTTCACCATAATCAATTCCTTCTTCTTGATTATAGCCCTTAGCTACTAGGCGAGCCTTGTTCCGAGTTATATTTCCTTGATCATCAAGTTTGATCCTAAAAACCCATTTAGTGCCAATAATTGGATGATCATTGGGTCTTTCAACAAGAGTCCAAAAATTATTTCTAGAGAATTGATTTTGTTCCTCTTGCATTGCAAGAACCCAATTCTCATCATTAATGGAATCATTAATGGTTTGAGGCTCTAGTTGAGAAAGAAAGGCTTGATGTTCAACCTCGTTGAGGATTGATCTTCTAGTTCGAGTACCGGCTTGAAGATCACCTATAACATTTTCTAAAGGATGGTCTCTAGAAGGTTTCCAAACCTTAGGCAAGGTGGAAGATGAAGAAGGTGAAGAGGGTTCTTGATGGTCATCCTCCTTGGGAGGAGAAGAGGAATCATTCAAATGAAGCTTATCAAGCTTATCTTCAACATCTTCAATGACCGGGTGAGGTTTTGGAAGAGTTTCATCAAATTTGACATGAGATGATTCTTTGATGGTTTTTGAACGTTTATTGAATACACGATAGGCTTTGCTTGAGTTGGAGTACCAAAGAAAAATACCTTCATCGGATTTGGAATCAAATTTCCCTAGGTTATCTTTTGTGTTAAGGATAAAGCATTTACAACCAAACACTTTAAAATAACCAACTTTGGGCAATTTGCCTTTCCAAAGTTCATAGGGGGTTTTCTTAAGAAGGGGTCTTACAAGGACTCTATTGATAGTATAACAAGCATTGTTTACCGCCTCGGCCCAAAAATATTGAGGAAGGTTGAATTCACTAAGGAGGGTTCGAGCAATTTCTTGGAGAGTTCGGTTTCTCCTTTCAACCACCCCATTTTGTTGTGGAGTCCTAGGGGCAGAGAAGGTGTGATTGTATCCTTGAGAGGAACACAATTCATCGAATTCTTTGTTCTCGAATTCACCTCCATGGTCACTACGGAGCGATATAATTTTATATCCTTTTTAGTTTTCTACTTTCCTAGAGAATTTCAAAAAGGTTATACAAGCATCATTTTTATTAGCTAAAAAGAAAACCCAATTGAAACGAGAAAAGTCATCTAAAAGGACAAAGGTATAGGATTTTCCACCTAGACTTGCTACAGGGGTAGGACCAAAAAGATCAAGATGAAGGAGATCAAGAGATTTTGAAGTGGACACTTCCTTCTTAGATTTGAAAGAAGATTTGTGTTGCTTGCCAAGTTGGCATGGCTCACAAATCAAATCTTTCTTAAACTTAAGTTTAGGAAGGTCACAGATGAGCTTGTTCTTATTAAGCTTTAGAAGTGAATGAGAGCTACAATTCCCCAACCTTCTATGCCAAAGCCAAGACTCATTGTCAAGAGCACTTAAACATTTAACATTTTGGCTAGCTAAAGACTTTAAATCAATAATGTAAACATTTTGAAAATGGGAAGCAGAAAATATCAATTTGTTTTGGAAATCAAACACATTGCATAAATCATTTTGAAAATTCACTGAAAAACCACTATCACAAAGTTGACTAATGCTAATTAAATTATGCTTTAAACCTTTAACGAATAAAACATCTTTAATTAAGGAGGTGCTACCAAAACCAATGGTACCTATTCCGACGATCTTTCTTTTTGAATTGTCACCGAAGGTGACATATCCTCCATCGAATTCTTCAAGGGAGTTGAACTCGGAGGGATCGCCACACATGTGCCTTGAGCATCCGCTGTCGAGATACCACGAGCCTTTCGAAGTCCTACTTCTTTGGTGTTTATCCTAAAAAATCAAAAGAGAATAGATTTTGGTACCCATATAAGTTTGGGTCCGGAAAGATTATCTAAAAGAGACTTTTGAACCCATACTTGTCTAGAGGGATACATCCTAAGATATTCATCCGAGTAGGTAATGATTTTGGGGCGGCCATATCTAGCATTTTTACAATCGCATTCATAAATCATATGTCTGGTTTTTCTAAAATAATTACAACATTTATTTTGAGAGCTCCCCCTTATAAAAGTAGTGGGTGCTCTAGAAGAAGTGGCTTGCTTGTTAAAGCCAAGTCCACGTGTGGTTCTAGCCGAACGTTGAGAACCTAGCAATTTGGTCAAATTTTGTTCACCTTGGGTGAACTTGGCAAGAGATTCCCTTAAATCTTTAATAGTTGAATTCAAAGAATCAACATTTGGAATATCTTGGACCTTTAGGGAAAGTTCCTCATTCTTTTTGAGAAGTTGATCTTTTTCAGAAATTAGAATTTTGTGTTTCTTTTTTAAGGCATAAAATTTAGAGGTAAGTTCATGAAAACCTTCCTCTAATTGATCTCTCGCATTTTGGAGATCTTCATAAGACATGTCATTATTAAAAGAAGAAGATGAGGAAGAGGAGTCGGAAGAAGATACCTCATCAAGTGCCATTAGGCATTTTCCACCTTCATCGCTTGAGTCGCTTGAAGACATGGAGTCATCGCTTGCACTCCATGTTGACTCTTTGAAAGCCTTATTGTTTTTCTTTTCCTTTAAACTTTTCTTGAAAAGAGAGCACTCCGGTTTGATGTGGCCTTTCTTTCCACATTCAAAGCATGTAACTTCTTTTTCTGCTTTTGGCTCTTCCTTTCGTGCCCTTTGAAAATTCTTCTTTTTCTTCATGAACTTGCTCATTTTTCTTGCAAGTTGAGCAATCTCGGATTCACTATCATCGGAGGAGCTTTCTTGCTTTGCTTTGAATGCTATGTTCTTATTCTCCTTGAAGATTTTACCTTCTTTATCGGCTTGCCTCTTCATGGTAATCTCATAGGTCATAAGTGATCCAATGAGTTGTTCAACCGGCATTTTCTTGACATCATTCGCTTCTTGGATTTCCGTCACATTTGGAGCCCATGAGCTTGGTAGGACCCAAAGAATCTTCTTGACCATCGTCTCTACAGAAACATCATCTCCAAGAGACTTTCTCCCATTACACACATCAGTAAAGCGAGTAAACATTTCCGTGATAGATTCGTGTGGGTGCACGGGGAAACTTTCAATGTCTTGACGATACATATCTAATATAGTGTCTTTGACTTTGTTAGTGCCCTCATGGGTCACTTCCAAAAGCATCCAAATTTCATGAGAAGTGGTGCAAGTAGAAATACGATTAAATTCATTACGGTCTAACCCACAATGAAGAGCATTCATGGCTTTGCCATCAAGCTCAAAATTAGCAATGTCTTCGGGGGTCCATTTAGACTCATCTTTGCTAGAGAGAGTGTAGCCTTGCATAACAATTCTATATATAGGATAGCCAATACTTCTAAGAAATGTTATCATGCGAGTTTTTCCAATAAGTGTAGTCGGTTCCATCAAAGAATGGAGCCCGAGTCATGGAATACCCTTCGGGTGCTTGTGAGGAAGAATCCATCACTATGGATTTTAGGTTTGTAACCGGTTAAGGTATTACACAAACTACCCTCTGATACCAAATGTTAGGTCGGAGAGTGATGGCAAGAGGGGGGGTGAATTGCCTTTGTAAAATAATTAGCAACTTAAAAACAATTTATAAATGCAGTGGAAATAAAAAGGGGAAAGACACAATTTGATAACGGAGTTCAGCTTAAACCAAAGCCTACGTCTCCACTCCCAACTCAACCGTTGAGAGATTTATACTTCAGATTGCTTTCTAATGGTTGTAGCAAGAAACCCACTAGCCGTTTTTAAGGTAGGCTAGATCACCTTCGTACAACTTTATTTTTTATTATGGTTGTAGCAAGAAACCCAAAATGAAAGTGAGGAAGAAAAGGATGGTTTGTTTTAATACAAACCCAATGAAGAACTAAACAATTGAAATAAATAAATTATAACACACTAGAGGAAGCCTTGAGCGCCAAGAGTGTGAGAGTAGTTGATGTAGAGGCAGCCCAAGCTTCAAGGATGGAGATGGATCACAAGTAGCCTTAGAGATTTTTCGTTAGAGCTTCAAGGGATCAAAATATCATTCCAATGTATCGGTGGTGTTCCCGGCATCCATCCTCATCTATTTATAGGAGAAATATCCCCAAATACTTCAATATGGCCGTTGGAGGGCTTTCGGAGCCGTTGGGGGTCAAAAGTACAAATCCAGTCAAAGCCCAATGGCTAGTTTGACTGGGCTTACCGGCTGACCAGTGCTCCAGACAGACGGCAGAGCTTTCTGTCTGGGTCCACCGGCTGGCCGGTGATTCAGACACCGGTTGGCCGGTGGCACCTGGCAGTGTGCAAGGCCTACTGTCTGGTTCCACCGGCTGTCCGGTGGTCAGGCACCGGCTGACCGGTGGAACATGGAAGAGAGCATTGCTTCTGCCAGAGACCACTGACAGGCCGGTGGTAACCCACCGGTTGGCCGGTGGACTCAGAGAGTCCTTTTCCATTCTTCTTGGGCCAACTCTTTGGCAACCTTTTTCCTATCATCAAAAAATCTTGAAAACAAGTTAGAACACGATGAGAGTGATTGTGATCATTAAAATCCAAGAGAGAGGGGTACAACACTTCCCTATCTGCAGGAGCGGTATGATCAGGGTTTCCTGGGGGAATCTCGCCTGGGGGTAGTTGTTCCTAGCCCTATTGCCCCGGCCTAGGATCACCGTAGTCTGGCTGTCTCTCTACATCACTTTCAGCCAAGAGTTCGTCGAACAACCTCTTTTGTTCAGAAAGTTTCTGGAGCAACGTGGCCTTCTCGGGGTCCTCCTACATCTTTTGCACTAAGGCGGATGGGTTAGAGTGCTTGAAAGCTCTGTCATGCTCTTTTCCCTTACTGGAATTCCTTTCGAGTACCAATTCCATGGTGGGTGTAGGGAGACCTAATAGGTTCCTCTACTGATGAGTAATCGTCCCCAATGGGTCCAATTGTGGTGGCACACCCTCAGGGGGTAAGTCTCCATCGAGAAGCTCCATCTCATCCTCCTTTTCCACTATGTTGGCAATGTTGACCGTGACCCTTCCTGGGGGCATGTCCTCAATATCGCATAGAGATTCAGGATGCCGTTGGATAGGACTAAAGATGAGGGAAGCATACTACATCCGGCCACTAATTTTCATGTGGAGGGTAGCCTCAATGAAAATTTTGCATATTTCCTTGAATCTCTGAACACATTGCTGCTGGAGAGCCTCACGATGACCTGGGGACTCGAGGCGCTAGGCCACAGGGAGTGCGGCCAGATCGATTAGATGACACTTCTTGCTGATATCTTTGAAATACATTTGGATCCTTGGATAATTGCAGTACTGATGATGGAGACTGAAATGTGTTTCCCAGAGGGTGTAGAGGAAACACTCAACATCCTCTGGGGTGAGAGTTTCTAGAATGCAAGAATCCTGCACTACCACTGGCCAGAACATATCAGGGAAGTGGAATGCTGCAGGGATGCTCCAGAAGCTCCTCGCATCAAATTCAGGGTCTGGCCCCTGATTTCCCCACTTGGCAACTAGGGGTGGTTGAGGAACTGGCAGCAGTACTGCGGCAGACTGTAAGGACGGCAGGTTGGCCGGTGGAGAGTATGACGAACGAGCTCTTTGTCCACTGATTCTCAGACAATCCTTCGAAGAGTGTAGCGACCAGGCTGCTACGTCACGGTAGGATGGGTTGACGACCACCATTCCATGTTCAGGGACCAGGGTTGCTGGTGATAGGCTGCAATGCTGCTCGCCTACCATTGGTCCCCAGAATAGATATCCATGATCACTTGTGGAGGTAGAAAGTGCTTTCGGTGATGATAGTAGTGACTGCATGACCGTAACCTGTGGGGTCACCAGATTTTCATCCTCCTGAGTTTGATCACCTTTCGGGCCTTCCCATGATTTTCTTATGGTGGTGACTTCCAGCCTTCATGTCCCTAGGAGGATCCTCGCGACATGGCCGATTTCTGACATGAGGTCCTTCGGCCACACTGGTGCTGGGGCAGAGGGGTTTCCCACCTGATAAAGCCGAGGTGCGAGGAGTACCAGGACAAATGTCAAAGTGGAAATGGGTAGGACCTCCATGAACATCACTAGATCATGCAAAACCTCCACTAGAACCGTCAGGAGCATGGGGAGGACCTCCATGCTTTGTACGAGTGGAGCGAGGCTGGCCTTCACCTCTCTGGTTTCCGGGGCGAGGAGGACCTTTTCCAGCTGCGGAGACGACATAAGAAGGATCCCCACATTGGAGAGGGACTTGATGGGAAATGTCCCCACATCGACGGTTGGGGGCAGGGGGAAGGACTCCATATCTAGTGTGATGGGCATGATAGAGGTTTCTGTACTGAACACCACTGCCATGAGGCGGACCTTCATTCAGGTTGGGGTAGCACGGGGAAAACCTCCATGGAGATCCTCAGTGCGGGGGAGACCCACGCTCTATGTGGTTGTTGTATGGGGAGGGCCTTCGTAAGGGGTGACATCACTACAGGTTGGTTCACTACAACAACCTCTCATGCCTGCAACTGGGAGAGTCAACCCAGCCTGCCTGTGGGGTGGTTGGGGCCTTAATCCCAGTTTGTCATATAAGAGCCCCCACTGAGTGTGTGCAGGGACTTGATGATATGTGTCGGCAGAGTCTCGGGCCCCAGTATCCATCGATGTGGATGCCCCTTTTCGGGTGTCCTCAACTCATGCCTGACGCGAGTGTCGGGTCAGATGAGCTGGTGCTGGTGGTGCTGTTGCATATATTACCTGCTCCTCCAACAAGGCCTGGTGGCGGCACTGACACGGCTAGGTGGGGGCCCTCGCTGGGAACCCCTGAATTGGGACTCTGACTGGGCTGGGCCGGACATCACGCACCTCATCAGCGTATGGCAGGGAGTCGTCAAAGTGCTCTAGGGATAGGCTCCCAAAATTATTGAATGTTGGGGTGGGTAGCAGTGGCTCCCATCACGGCCCTCGGGGGTGGTTTTGATGGCGGGACATGGACGCCTTCAGGTCCAGGAAGGCCATATCCTAGGTGGGGATGATCCCCACCTCCTCATACCCACATAAAAGGTCATTATTTAACCTTCGCTGGCAATGGGTCGGACGATCCATGGTTTGTGGTGCGGGTGCATAGCTTACATGCTCCTCGTTCGGCAAGAACGGGTGGCGGCGCTGACGCGGCTGGGTGGGAACCCTTGCTAGGAGCCCCTGGATTGGGACTCTAACTGGGAAGGTCCAAACATCACCAACCTCATCAGAGTAAGGCAGAGAGTTGTCAATGCGCTCTGGGGATAGGCTCTCAATGCAGTTTTATGTCGGGGTGGGGAGCAATGGCTCCCTGTGCATCCCTTGGGGGCGGCGTTGACGATGAGGTGCAGACGCCTCCAGATCTAGGAAAGCCATATCCTGGGTTGGGATTATACCCTCCTCCTCATAACAATGTATGAGGTCATTAATTAACCTTCATTGGATAACTTCTGATGGAGTGATAAGGCTTGGGCACCCCACGGTTGTGGATGCAGAGGCTGTCGCGGAAGCGGTGAAGTGAAACGGAGTGACTGTGCTGGTGTTTCCCCTGCCCATGGGTAGATGGGTGGGCGGTGATCGCATTCCTGCGGCAGCAACCTGATTCCTGAGAAGCAGGGAGATGGACTCGTCAGTGATGAAAGAAAAAATAATTTACAACTAATACCACAATTCCAACCAGTATTCCCTGATCATAAAGAGGGATCCACACTAGCAACGTCACAGAATGGGATGTCCAAAATTCTACTGCCCCAACTTTTGGTGAGTTTCAAGCATGACCTGCTATTTGCTTATCGGGCCCCGGTGTTGGATGTCTAGATCCGGTGACACTTCAATCTATTGATGCCTCAAGCACTACTAATATCCAAATTGAGGAGAATAAATTCAATTCGGGTTCACCATTTATGTTTCTGACTCTTTTTCCGGGGCACGTGCGCCCGTCTCGTTTGAGGATGAGGGGAGCGGTTTTCGTTACCCTGCATTTACGCTTTCCAAAGGCGGGTGGCATCTGCTCCTTATTTTGGGACATCTGCTCCATGATCGAAAAGGGGTGAGGGAATGTCGGTTCTTCCTTCCCTGGATTCCTCCTCAGAACTCATCACCTAGTCCGGGTCTCCTTCATAGACTTAAGATGTTGTTCGTGAAACTCTTCCCATCAACATTTCATCATGGACACCAGTTAATTACGCAACTTCTGTCTAGACATTTCAAGGGGTCTGTTCAGGGAAGAAACCTTCGGTTAGGGGGGGGTAGTCACATGGGGCATCACTGGCGTGTCTGGATGCTGGGGGATTGATGTATTGTCTTATGTCCCATTATTATATGGCTTCTCAAGGGAGCGGAAGCCCGATGCATCCCACATTGAATGTAGGGAATCATATTACATGGGCATGTATCTAAGGTTTTCCTCAGCTTCCCATGTTTAACATAGGGTATTCCGCAATTTTAACATCTAGCGGAGACAGATTAGGCTGATCATAACAGTTACTAGAGTGGATCAAATAGAGTAACCCCCTGGAGGGAATGCCGATATTAGGGCCATCACGTGGGTGGAATCCCAAATGTTGTAAAATGGAACGGGGAATGGGGTGGCATGATTCCACCAAGATGTGGCGGACTAGGTAAGAGTTAGGATGGATGATGGAGAGTTGAATGGAGTAGCGGGGGGATGAGATGGGATCGTCATGAAGGTGATGGAAGTGTTGGTCTTGAGCCTTGAAGAGACTTCCTACGTATCCCTATGGCAGGGAATCAAATTCCACCTAGTTCATATGATGAAAGATTACCGCAGATTGGTGTTTTCAATGGCATACAACTAGTTTATGTCGTAATGGCTTACTGCTGGATGAAGTTTCAATGGATTACCGCTGAATGGAGGCTGACAATGACTTATCGCTAAAAGAGGTCCACCATTTTATGTCATGCGGGACGAGGGCGAACCAACATTAAGGAGGACCTGCAGTCCAACGATGGTGGACTTGAACCTTGTGGAGGCTTCCTACGTACCCCGCCTTGGCAAGGATCAAGGACCACGTAGATCTGAAATGGGGGCCTGGTGCAACGACGTGAAGATGGTCGGGACCAATGGGTGATGGGCTTGAACCTCAGGGAGGATTCTTACGTATCATGCCTTGACATGGATCAATTTCCTCATAGTTCATGTTATGGGTTAGGGTATACATTCTGAGGAAGCCCAAGGTGTTGGTGGAATGACGTGAAGATGGTCGGAATGACCAGGTGGTGGGCTTGAACCTTGTAGAGGCTTCCTACGTACCATGCCTTAAAATGGATTAAATTCCTAGTAGTTTCGGTTATGGGATAGGGATTACACTCTGAGTTGGCCCAGGGTGTTGGTGAACCAACATGAAGATGGTCGGAATGACCGGGTAGTGGGCTTGAACCTCGTGGAGGCTTCCTACATTCCATGCCATGACATGTATCAAATTCCTCGTAGTTCGGGATGGGTTGGGGCTTACACTATGAGGAGGCCCAAGGTTTTTGTCAATGTCAGTTCTTGCTCTAAGCTCACGTGAGTCATGGTCGGTGTGAGAAACAAGAGATAGTATATACTTGACGATCACATCGTGAAAGGTGTGTTTGTGGGAAATGGGGTGAGGCTTACATGTTGAACGAACTAAGAAGTTAGGACTTACTCCAGGATGGAGGTTCGATGGCGAGAAAGAGCATCGAGAGAGGGACTTGGGACCGAATAAAGGAGGAGACTCATTCTCTATCACGCCCTTTACTAGACTTGGGGATCGTAGATGAAAGGAGGAGCAGGGATACTGACTCCTACAGGAAATCTAAGGGCTTACACCGAGATAGATTCCCTTTCCCCGCAGACAAAACACCACTCTGATAAGGAGGATATCATCCCCTATGAGGGGTGATCCCATCCCCGTGGAAACATGTGGGCGTGGAGAATGTCCATGGTGGGGGTACATTGCCTGCGAGGCATTGGGCCAGGTCACAGTTTAACGTCATGTGCTGAGGACGATGGTGCTTGGCAGTTTAACGTCCTGCAGCTCAGACAAGGTGAGTTTTCTCCGCACCACTAGGACAAACATAACTGGTACCCTCAGCTCCTTTGTGCAGAGAGGGGACAGTCAAATCCATGGAGATGGGGTTTCATGGAGTGAACCATCATGAGGCCCACGTTAGCATGGCTATGAAAAGAAGAAATATCCATTAGCATGCCTATGCGAAGAAGCATGAGGCGAAGCAACACAACAGGTGATATCGTGCAGGTGACTTTGAAGTCACATTGTACAAACCTGGAGGGTCGCACAGAAAAACGAATTTCTAAGTAGAGGGGTCCATTTGCAGGGGACTTGTGAAAATCTGTTGCCCCACGTGGTGGAGGGAACTTGCGAAGGGGTGTGCTTCACGAAGTGGGGTGCCTTAGACTAAGCATACAGAATATGGGCATATGGTAGGTGCTTTGTGAAGTGGAACGACATTCATGGAGCACTGTTTCACAGATCCAAGGGGCCTCACGAAGCAAGGTGTCTTGAAGCAATGTGCTTCGAAAAGTATAGTGACCCTGCCTTAGCATGTGGATCATGTGTAAATGAAGTGTGTTTCGCGAAGCATAAATTCTCCACAAAAACCCAGGTCCCCTTGGGGATCCCCATTCTTCGTGAAGGCCCTTAGACTTCGTGAAAGGAATATCTCTCGGAAGAGGGGATCAAAACGAGACAATGGGAAGGCACTTCGCATAGCAGAAGTAACTCGCACAACTCATGGTTTGCAGAGCAGAAGGATGCTTCGAGATTTGGGAGCTGGGAAGTCGAAAGGTTGGATTGTCTATCCTTTGGGATTAGGGGGAGCCCAGTATTTATAGGCAAGAGGCGCCATGAATTGGATCTTACGTGGTGCGAAGATGGACTTGGTTTCTTTGCGGCAGGATCGTGAACCTCAGATCCATTCGTGGAGCGTCCCACCTCCTTGCTTCATGGTGGGCTCATGAACATCAAATGTGTTCGTGCAGCATACCACCTCCTTGCTTCATGGTGGGCGTGGTGCTAGGGGGACTCCACAGAATAGTTTCGCAGGACAGTCATCAGTGCCTCCTTTTTAGCTTCTTCTCTATCCCAAATTTTGATGCCAACACTAATTAATAAAAAAACTATGTTGTTGATAATACTCACATCTAGGTCTTGGATTTTCCTCAGATATCTCTTTTAGAAATGAAGACCTCATGACAACCTATGGGGAAGAGAATATTTTGAATGTGGGAGAGGGTTATATAAGGAAAAAATGGTATATTTTCATGAATAAATTAGAATGAAAGGTGTATCTTGATGTGGTGATGATGTGACCATGTTATAAGTGATAGAAATTTAGTTTGGGAGTACCCCTTAAATTTTCAAGAATCCATGGTTATTATTAAATTTTTGAAGAAATTAAAATGGAAAAAAATTTGATAGGAAAATGATTGTGGGTTGAAATTCATCTCATTGACTTTTGTTTATAGAAATTTTAGTGTTTTACGGAATTTGTTTATCAATTTTTATCTTACACAAACCTACTTTTACCATAGAAATTTATTTCTACACTTATTAAATAACTAGTACTCACCCGTGCTATTGCACGACATATTCGATTATAGGTTTTTCATTTAATAAGAGATTTATATTTATAAAAGACGAGAATAAATAGTAATGTTGAAAAAATTATTATTAGAAAGTAATGGTGTATGATAATCAAATAGGAGTGCATAAAATATGAAGATGGCATTAAAATAGTTGAAAATGAAAAAGTAGAGTAAAATTATATGAATCATTAAATGTTGTGTAAGAAGATTTGAATTTGTTTTCAATTTTGATAATAATAACTATAATGCAGGAACTGAAAGAAAAAGGGAACTAAAATAAAAAGTGAAATCTAAATCAAAAACAAAAAACTACAGTTCCTTGGAACAGTAGTACCCTTCTCTTCCTCCACCAGAACTATCATATTCCACATTAATGAAATGTTGAATAAATCAACATTTAGTTACATAGTTCATGATCAGTTATAGAGTACAACACATATCCCTCAAATTCTATCAAAAAAGTAATAAACCAAAGAATGAAAACATATTTTATTGACCATATGTTATGTACTTATTAATAATAGGAATTTTTCAAGTGAATATTAATCAGTTACCATTATTCTATTAGACCATAAATTATAATATGTTAAATTTCTAGTAATATTGATTGTGATAGAAAATTTTATTGTGATTTAAATGTCATACCTTATTACAGTATGAAGATAGTCTTTCATCATGACCCTTGTGGTAGAAGTAATTCACTGAATCCATCCACATAAGAAAAATCCGACAAGGAAAAAATGAACCACTCCTACAAAAAAATGATACATCATGAATAATGTATAAATCAGAAATTATTCAAATGCGTGATATCTTATTTGTAGATGTAAATAATAAACTAAAGAGTGATCAAATTCAAAAAAGGAATATAATAACTATATTAAAATAGATTAAAATGATCCACTAATACCTCAAAATGAAAAATCAGTTCTGTTCACATTCATCTATAAGCATTCTAAATCTCTATCCAACTAGTACCTGAAAATGAAAAATCAGTTATGCTCAGAACAACTACCACATTCATATTGAAATGGACTCCAAAACAGTGGAAAATAATGATTGGGATGTCTTTAGACATGAAAAATGTTATTTTTTGATTCAAAAGAACATCATGATGACCACAAATCTTCATACTAGAAAATATTTCCTCAGACCAAAATCCCAAATATCACCTGTATGAACAGTAACATTCAAATATTAGCTTCTACTTTTGTTGGCCTCTGACTACTAGATCATTACAACCACCATAAGTACAATACATATTTTCTTATAGAACAGATAATATTTATCATGTTCAGTTTCATGATAGAAACAATGGATTTGCTATATTGATAATTTTCTCTTCTTTATGGATTTGAGGAATTTCATCACCTAGAAGCAGTAGTTTCCCACCTTAATTCCTTATTTCAATATAGGTGGGTGGAATTTCTTCTATTCAAAATAACAGCATCATGAGTCTCCCAGCTAAACAGAATAATATATTCACTGATATACCAATAAAAAATAACGATATATGTTGCTGCTCATATAACCAATATACCTATATCAGTAGTAGCATCACCAACATCACCAGTTTCCATAATCAGATATATTTTGCTGATCAGATATATGTTGCTACTAAATAGAAGAAAAATCCAATATATGTTGCTTCATATATAGGTGACTGGAATTTCCTTGTTCTAATATATTCATTAATATATTTACCAGTTTCCTCTGTTCAGTTTCCTTGTATGTGAATATATATGTTGCTGATCATGCCATCCCCAGGATGCATGTCTATAGAGTAATCCTCTTTCAAAGGATACATGTTTATAAAGTTATCAAAATTCATGGAAATGCAGATATCATACCTCAAATAATAAACACCATGACCTGAATATTTAATTTCTTGATGTACATCACCATATGGTCCCATAAGATGGTACCATGAGTTCGGAATATGCTACCAAGACCTGGTGGTGTAATTGCTATGAAAAATTTCCTAGATATACCTCATATTGTCTACAAACTAAAATGTTCTCTTTATAATATGGAAACATGTGAGAATTAGACATGATATGATCAGTGAATGTTTGTATTTCTTCTCAATATTTCCTCTTCCACATTAAAACCCATTGATGCTTTGATCACTGCTCTGATGAGGGATCCTTCTTCTTGTCTAGTATACTTTGTTAAGTCTGTTTCTTAGTTAAATTATACCAAAGAGGGAACAAATTCTACTGATGATAAGATAACCAAAAAACACAGTATTCCGGCATAGAAAGGTTGACCTCTTCCCTTTTTCAATGGGACCTCCAGCACTAAAAATGCACGTGCCAATCATAAAATGAAAGAGGTGATTTATAGGCCTATAAATTTAAATAAAAATTCAAAAACCTGTGAATTAAACACATTCAATATGCTTCTCAAATGTTCAATGATGCGAGGAAAATTGGTAGGAGTTCATTTATAACACATAAAATTTCAGATTAAATTATTTCTATTTGTAAATTAAAACAATTCCAAATTCGATTCTTAAAAAGAACCAGATTCATAGTGGAGAAATCAAGCCAAATATCAAGAATGAACATTAATTAAGAGATGAAATTTGAAAAATAATCAGAATATCTCCCTTCTAGAATCCATGAAATATCAAAATGAATTAAGAATAAATCACCAAGGGATAAATCATCTGTTATGAAAACAATACCTCTCTGCTGAATTCCATCTATTGTATCCCTCGTGATTATATTAAGAATTGACGTTTTAACACTGGGAAGGGAAGAATCACTATTCGTGACCGCCATCCCTTATTTCTCCATTTATGTAGAAAACATTTGGATGTTAGTGAATGAATCATAATTTAAAAAACAAAACCATATATTGATTAATACATATATGAAAACTTGTTTGTATTTATTGCCTTATAGTCTCCACTCCAATCAATTTTTGGTGAAATGCTCAGCAAAAAAGTCCTGTAAAATCATAAATAAATCAACAATATTAATGTGATATGTTATATTTAGAAAATAATAACACATACATTAGGTAATAAAAGTATAATTAAATTAACAAAAAATCATGTAAATATTAATAAGAATCTAATATCCTATTTTTAGTTGTTTGCTTCGATGTCTCCACTGAATCTCTGGTCAATTCTGGATAACAATTTCAGCGATAATGTCTGGTAAAATCATAAATAAGTCAACAATGTTGATGGGAAATGGTACATTTAGAAACTAATGAAAAGTACTGTAATAGTACAATGAAATTAACAATTCACAAAGATGCGGTGAAATTTACAATGGTAGTTGAATGATGGAATTTATGTTTAAACAGTTTACATATGACTCCCAAAGAACTTCAGATTTAGGTAGTGATGGATAAAAAATTGGTTGAAGTGCTAGTTTATAGAAAATTGTAATGGAATCTACTGGAATTTGGGTAATAAAACATATATCCAATTCATGATTATGTATTCACATAGACAGAGAAAAAAACTATAAATGAATAAAATAAAATAGGAAATATTAACATAGGAATATAGGGTATTTTTTTCATGAAATGAGGATAGAACAACTTTTGCGCAAATAGTGTCACTAATTATAGGAACACCATTTGTCAATATATTTGTTGGTAAAGGTTCAATTTTTGTAGTTCCAAACATACTGATAGATACAACTGACGATTTTCCAGTACATATCGCCACTGATATTGTGGAAATGTCAATGAATACAGACAAAAGAAGAATATAATTGACATGAAAAATTTATAGTGACAATATTAGAAAAAAACCATAGTTATGTAGTTTCTTCATCAGCAGTATGCATTGTACCATTTCATCTGTATAGTTTTATGTTCAATCAATGTTTGTATTTGATCGAGCAGACAACTATTCAAGCACTGCAAGAAAAGTAGTGTAGTTTGACTGATGTTGGTTAGTTTCAATTATTTCATTACATGTTTCACTCAATCTACATCAAATTGGAAATGTATTAGGAAGAATGATAGAGAGAAAAAAATGATAAATTTACCCAATACAAAACTCAGTACTATAAAGAAACAATTATGGCTTATTAAAAGAACAATACTAAAAAAGATATCATGATTTATTCAGGGGGTATGAAGGTTCAACCAATTTAGCATCAATAAGACTAAAGAAGTGACATTTCTTATTCAATAAAAAATTGCAACCCATATTTTTAATAAGATAGAACACAAAGAAGAAACATGTATAAGAAGAATGAATGAGATGCTTAATTGTGAACCGCGATGAAATAGTAAATATACAGTATGGCATACCAAAGTTTCTAATACAGAAAAAATTTATAAACATATTTATTAGGAGGTTTAATATGAAAATCCACATGAATGAATAATGAGAACAATCCTCTTAAAATACATTTTGTAGTATGGTAAAAAGAACAAAATTAACATACAAACATGTTACCTTTGAGAAAAATGTTTCCTTGAGTAATTTGGGGGAATATTTATTTTTTTCCTAATCCAATATTTTTCCTGCAGTAAATAACAAAATAAAACAAAAATAAATAAGGAGTACTTTGGTGTAGAAGAAACAATTGATAAGAAATATATATGTGTTTTTGTGATTTCAAACACACATGTATCTTATAAAAATAATACATAATTGAACTATAAATAAATGCATACTGGGTGAACATTGTTTTGTTTTCAAATGTTGAGTTATTAGAAATTATAGTTTCGATTATTTTATCACATGTTTCACTCTATCTACATAAAAATTAGAAATGGTTTAGGAATAATGAGGGAGAGAAAAAATGCTATATGATGGAAATTAATGGGTAGTATAAAGAAAGAGATTACTTTTCTTACAATAAACATGGGTCTTGAGACTGGTCTTCGATAACCAGTTCATTATGTGTGTGATCAATGCTTGCATAAGTGTGGAGCCAGTAAAATTTGGAATGGATGATCCATCACAAATAAATAAATAAAAGAAATTATGAAAATACAAGGATCAGATAAACATAACTAGTGAAAATGAAAACCAGAAGATAATTTTTAGAGTCAAATGAGTCCCAAGAGATTCAAATAAATGAAACATACCTTTATGAAAGAAATGATACCTACAATCCCATACCTGCATACCAGATAGAAATAATGTTATTAAGTAATGACACCAAACACATTCAAATCTCTAATCAGACATGAGTTTAAAACATTTCCATGACCACATAGTCACATAGTCAAAAAACACCGAAAGGAAAAAAGAAATCAATGCTATATAAAAATCATTACCTCCAATACATTTTATGCTCCAAAGCTCATTTTTCAATAGTGGACGTCATGCTTTAGAGAATTGGAATGTTAAAATGAACATTCACTATATTTATGACACTATAGTGTTTTAATTAACATGCTTCGTTGCACAATATCATTTTTGCATGGTCAAACAATTTAAATAGAGATAAAAATACATGGTGAAATAATATGGAAGACTGTAGTAGTATACCATGATTTATTATATTAATTACATGATCGTACTTGTTATTTTAGATAATTTGTGACTTATGAAGTTACAGTTTCTGTAGGACATGTAAGACATGATGGACTACAATAAAAACATACTTTCAGCAATTTCAGTCATAGAAAACAGTTCATATGGTACCTAGTTTTTGTTGTCTATAGGATTTCATATTTTTAAAAGTCATGTGTGTTGATCAAGAGTTGTTTTCAACAATACATAATATTGTTATTTAAAGGGGGAGTTTATATTAATACTCTATCTCTTTATGATAATTTTGATGCTCACAAATACCCTTAATTATTTTCTAATGATTTTACTTGTCATGAATTTTGCAGGAATTTACCATTTTATTTTACTCTTGAAAATAAGAGAATTTATTATTAAGGTATTCATATTTAGCGTGTTCTAGAAACATTGTTCATGCTCTACTTATTCAGAATCTGTTTGAGCGTGTTCTAGAAACACTGTTCATACCCTACGTGGATAAACATAGTGTATGATAAAAACCGTGTATACGTTTTTGAGATAAGGATAAAATATGGTTAAACAACCATACGTTATCGATAAAGTATGGAATAAGAACCCTACATTAGGAAAGAACCCTACATTCGGGATATCAAAAAACTATGGAAGAAGAACCGTACATAAATATTAAACGGTACGTTTGTTTCTAAAAAGTTTGGTTCATCAACCTTACCTTTGTAAATAACCATACGTTCTTGGAAAAGTATGGATCAAGTAAAAGTATGGATGACCAACCCTACGTTTGGAATGAACCTTATGCTTGTTGTCATCCTTACATTGTGAACCTTATGTCTGAAGACTATGTCATCAACATTAGGTTTAGAGGACACATACAGTTTAACATAACCTTACGTTTGACGTCAAAGAATTTATAGTCGATATTTTTATACAACGGTCAAAATGATGATTATTAAGAGGATTTCAATACATATTTAAAGACAATTTTAAAGTACGATTTTATCTAATTTAAAATTGTTTCATCAATGATTTGATAATAAAATTAAACTATGCTTTTTATGGCGAGTCTTTAGGGAAGTTACGACTACTCTGTAAATTCAAATGTTTGAATATTGCCAGTAAAAACGCGACTTGTGTGGATCTAATTTTACAAGAGATGTTCTTATCGTTATTTTATTTATATGTGATTTTTGAACTGCATCGATCAATTATTGATCGTGTGTGTCCTTTTGATTATTCTGAAAAAAAGGGAAAAACAAAGACTACTGAAACACAATGATCTGCTGGTTCAAAAGGAGAGTCAAAGCTCTGTTTGTTAAAAGAGGAAGGAATGATATAGAAGAGTCACTTGTTCTTTAAATAAGATCTAATGTGAATTTTCTACTACTAAAGTTGTGAATTATATTTCTATATCTACTGCAACAGGGTCAACTCAGAACATTTCTTATGTGAAGATTATTATTTCTAAAGGCAACGATCTACCTACTGTCAATTGCATGTTGTTGCAATTGTGAAGAACATCTGGAAAGTATTTTCAAAATACGAAAATATTTTCTTTCTATTCATGAGTGATTGGCTTCTCGTACTAAGCTATGTAGGTTATGTATGTGAACCAGAAGGCTTTGTTTTGCCTTGGATTGTAAAGGTGTCAACTGCCTGTACTCAGTTGGGAACTGGTCTGTTGAAACGATGACCAGATAGTGAAAATCACCAAGCTCATGGATTAAAGCATTGGTGGAGTGTACTAGGGGCCTTCTATTCCCCTAACCACTATACATCTTGTGTTACTTCCGTTTAAATTTCCTTTGCATCATTATATCTGATTAAAGTTAAAAGGTATAATACAATCTCGTAAAGATTTTTGAAAAGACACAATTCACCCCCCACTGTGGTGTATATTTGGTGTAATCCAATCCTACAATTGGTATCATAGGTTCAGCTTTCTGACAAAGCTTTAACAAGATGAAAGGGATTATACACAGATCAGGATGAATGATACAAGAGAGGGAATGTCTATGGTCAGAGAACCATACTTAAATGGAGAAAACTATGGATGCTGGAAGTCTCGAATGATTATCTATCTACAAAATCTAGGATATAGAGTCTATTCTAAGATTCTCACTCTATATGAAATACCAGAAAAACCTGAAACATGGAGTGCAGCTACTAAAGAAGAATATGATTTTAATTCAAAGGCAATTAATGAAATTTTTTGTGGTCTAGGACTTGATGAGTTTAACAGTGTATATCAATGCCCAACAACATATGAAATGTTGCAAACTATTGCTGTTTCTTACAAAAGAACTAACAATATCAGGGAAATGAGATATGCAACTTCTAATATTTAATTTGATATATTTGGAATGGTTGAAGGTGAGAGTATTACTCAAATGAATGGAAGATTGACAGAGATTGTCAATAACATAACTACCTTGGAAGATCCCATTAAGCAAGCTGATCAAGCTTTAAAAGTGTTGAGAGTACTGCCTACAAAATGGAATGGAATCTCTACAGCAATCAGACAGTCAACACCTTTCAAAATTTAACCATGAGAGAACTGATTGGAACATTAATGATGCATGAAGATAAGATGGAAGATGAATCTAATGAACATAAATTGATTATCAAAAATAAAGGATACTGCCTTGAAATAATTATCATAGAGATAAAACAGAAAGATTAAGAAAAATGAAAAAGAGAAGCCAGAGAGTTCTGAGTTATCTAATTCTAATGTAGAATTGGCTCAGCTAGCCCAAAGATTAAAAAAATTATTTAGAAACAAAAGAGGCTTTGAAAGATCCTTTAAGAGATATGATAAGGAAGTAATATGCTATGAATGCAAGAAAATGGGTCATATCAAACCTGACTGTTCTCAGCTAAAATAAGACAAGATAAAGAAAAGTTTCAAAATAAATGACTGTGAGAATAAGTACATGAAAGCCATGAAAGCTACATGGAGTGTATCTGAAGACTGTATTAGTACTTTTCAATCAGACTCAGAGAAGGAGGAAGCAAATATGAAGCCTGCATGTGTTTTATGGCAGAAACATATGAGGTACAATCTTACTACTCTTCTGATTCTAGTTCTGAATCTAATCACTCTAATGAAAAACTTGCAGCCTACTGCAATATGCTTGAAAAAAAATATGACTCTCTATTTAAGAAGCATAAGTCTTTAAAGAATATTCATAAGGTTGTTTCTGATGAAAGAGATACAATGTTGAAACAATATTAGGAGTTAACCGAAAATTTTATTCTATTAATTCTATCAATACAGATTATGAATCAAAGATAAAAACACTGTAAACTAAAGTATAAACTTATAAAAATACATCCCTTGTTTTTACCAAAGGAGAAAATACCGTAAATGATATACTTGTGAAAAATGTCATTAAAAAGGAAAGATTTGGAATTGGTAATAAAGGTGAAAAACCCAAGCTTTACAAAAACTATTTTATTCCAAGTGAAAAAAGACTAAATTGTAATTATTGTGGAATATAGGGACATATTTCTAAAAAATGTTACTTAAGACAACCCCAAATAAGTGGAATTAAGAAAGATTTTGTATCAAATTATCTATTCGACTCATGTAAAATTAGAAAAACAAAGCAAGTCTAGATTCCCAGATCCCTGCTAGCTAACACTACTGGACCCAACATAATATGGGTACCAAAGCAATATGTGTAAATGTCTTTGCAGGGAGAAGGTCAAATGAGAAAAAAGGACATATGGTATATGGACAGTGACTTCACAAGACATATGAGTAGAAACTCATTTAATTTCTCTACACACACTCAAAAAGATGGTGGACTTGTCACTTTTGGTGACAATGACAAAGGAAAAATCATTGGTATTGGAATAGTTGTGATCCTGAAGCTATCTCAATTAATAAAGTACTTTATGTACAAGGATTGAAACTCAATATGATAAGTATCTCTCAACTATGTGATTATGGATATGCTATTGATTTTTCTACCAATTTTTGTTCTATTTTCAAAATTAAATTTCTTAAATTTAGAGCACCAAGAACTGATAATGTGTATACCCTGGATTTAAATTCATTGTGTAATCAACGAGTAAATTTATTGACTGAAAAAATAAATAAATCATTTATCTGGAATAGAAGACTTGGACATTCTAATATCTATTTTTTAAAAAAGTTGTCTAAGAAACATTTAGTTTCTGATTTGCTTAGTCTCAAATTTTAAAGTCACAGATTCTGTGATGCATGTCAACTTGGGAAACAACACGAATCCTCCTTTAAATCTATTAACAAATTTTCTACATCTAAACCTCGAGAACATATTCATATAGATTTTTTTGGACATTCAAGAGTAGAAATTTTGGCTGGTAAATTATATGTATATGTTTTAGTTGACGACTATTCTAGATTTACATGGATTTTCTTTTTTGAAATAAGAAAACGAAGCTTTTACTTTATTTGAATGTTTTGGTAAAGCTTTTCAAAATGAAAAAGGTTTCAAAATAATTTCATTAAGAAGTGATCATGTTGGAGAATTTGAGAATCAAGAATTTAATACCTTTTCCTCAAATATGGGTATTAAATACACATTCTCTGCACTAAGAACACCTCAACAAAATGGAATTGTTGAAAGAAGAAATAGGACTATTCTGGAAATGGATAGGACTTTGCTAAATGAATACAGCCTTCCTACCTACTTTTGGGAAGAATCTGTAAGCAAATCCTGTTATATAATTAATAGAGTTATAATTAGAACCCTTTTGAAAAAGACACCCTATGAACATTGGAATAACATAAAACCTACAGTTAACTACTTTAATGTTTTTGGATGGAATGTTTACATCTTAAACACTAAGGATAATCTAGGATTGTTCGATCCTAAATCTGATGAAGGAATTTTCTTAGGATACTCAGCTACTCCCAAAGCTTATAGAATCTATAATAAGAAGTCAAGGTTTGTTGAAGAATCGGTTCATGTGAAATTTGATGAATCTCATGCCTTTGAGAAAAGGAAAGATCAAATGGATGAATTTGAATCTAATGATAACATGAGAATTGAGAACATGAAAAATGATTTTCAAAAAGATATAAATAAAATTCAGTACATTTTTGAAGAACATGATACTGATGAACTTATAATTGTGTTTCCTAGAAAGACTAGAACCCTAAAGAATCACCCTTTAGAAACAGTAATAGGTGACATAGATAAGGGAATAAAAACTAGAAGAAATATAGGAAATATTGTATAATTCTCTGACTTTCTATCCTAATTAGAAGCCAAGACTATTGAAGAAGCTTTAAATGATGAACGCTGGCTGATAGCAATGCAAGAAGAATTAAACTATTTCAAAAGAAATGATTTCTTGGAATTAGTTGAAAGACCAAGAAATTATCCAGTAATAGGAACCAAATGGGTCTTATAAAAATAAGCAAGATGACCAAGGAATAATAACTACAAATAAAGCTAGACTAGTAGCTAAAGGATATAATTAGTTAGAAGACATAGATTATGACGAGACCTTTGTACTTTTAGCTAGAGTAGAAGCCATTAGAATCCTCTTATCCTATGCATCTCATAAGAACATTAAATTATTTCAGATTGATATTAAGTCTGTCTTTTTAAATGGTTATTTAATGGAGGAATTTTATGTTGAGCAACCTCCTAGATTTGAAAATTCTCAAAAACCAGATTCTATTTTAAAACATTCTAAATCTCT
Source organism: Viscum album (assembly GCA_963277665.1). Classification (NCBI taxonomy): domain Eukaryota; kingdom Viridiplantae; phylum Streptophyta; class Magnoliopsida; order Santalales; family Viscaceae; genus Viscum; species Viscum album. The sequence continues at coordinate 877,508,665 of OY728145.1, read as the reverse complement.
TATGGCCTTAAACAAGCACCTAGAGCTTTGTATGAAAGATTAAGATCTTTTCTTTTGAAAAATTACATAGGTGTTGGAATGGAAGATCCAACAATGTTTAAGAAAACTCTGAATTCTAATTTTTTTGGTTCAAATCTATGTTGATGATATAATATTTGGATCAACTAATAAAACAATTTGTCATGAGTTTTCAAAGTTAATGAAAAATGAATTTGAAATGAGTATGATGGGAGAAATTTTTTTTAGGACTTCAAATTAATCAAAAATATTTTGGAAATGTTTTTAATCAAAGAAAATAAATTAATGATTTGTTGAAAAAATTTGTACTTGAAAACAACAAAACATATACAACTCCTAGGTGTACTAATATAAAACTCTATTTGGATGAAACTGGAAAATCAGTTGACAACAAGTTATATACAGGTTTGATTGGTAGTTTATTATATCTTACTGTTAACTGGCCAAATATAATGTATTAATTTTGTATTTGTGCTATATTTCAATCAAATCATATTGAATCTCATCTAACTACTGTTAAAAGAATTTTTAGATATTTAAAAGGAACTATTTTTCAATATCTTATTTATCCAAAAAATCTTGATTTCAATTAAATTTCATATTAAGATGCAGACTTTGGGAGTTGTATATTAGATAGGAAAAACACTTCAAAAATTTGTCACTGTTTAGGAAAATATTTAGTGTCATGGTCAAGTAAGAAACAACATTCAGGTGCCCTGTCAACAGTTAAGGCAGAATATGTTTCTGCTGGAAGTTTCTGTCCACAGGTGTTGTTGATGAAAAACACTCTTATGGACTTTGGAATAAATTTTAATAATACTCTTATTTTATGTGATAATACTAGAGCTATAAATATTTCAAAAAAATCCTATTAATCATTCTAGAACTAAGAATTTTCATATCAGACATAATTTTCTAAGAGATCATGTTCTTAAGAAGGATATATCATTGGAATTTGTAAGTACTAAAATTCAATTAGCTGATATTTTTACTAAACCACTTCCCACTACAAGGTTTGATTTTATTAAGGGGATATAAGTTTATTTGTTTTTAAATAAAAGTTTATTTTACAATGGAAGTTCTTTATTTTAATTCTGCTTAAAATAATTTAGCTATTTTGTATTTCAAATAGGATAAGTTTCTTTTCCCCACATAATATATTGTATTTATTTTTAAATATATGTAATGATTATAAAAAACACGAGAATCGAGGTTTTCAGAAACCATTTCGACATCTAAACCATTTCATTTCTATCGAAACCTTTCAAACCCGCAAACAACACCTCTGCTCGTCAACCCTAATCTTCGAACGTCTGAAACACTAACCTTCAAACCTTTAGTGATTCTCACAGATATGGTAACGAATAAAAGAGCCAGTGAAGCCGAGATAAGCAATACCAAGAGAAAATTCCCCGAAGGAAGAAAAATCTTATAGGGAAAGGGAATCGATCTCGACTGGTTATTTTAGACAAATCTACTATTGAAACAAGCACTTTCATTTCAGAACCTTGAATAGAAGTTCAATAGTGAAAATATGGAATTTCTGTATGAGGTTGAACTTAGATTCTTCTTCAAATCTGAACAGTTTAGTCTGGGAGAGACTATGGATAGTATAATGGCTATGATAGAGGAATGGGATTTCACAATCTTGTTAGTAGAAATTGGTCAGATTCTCAACTGCCCTCATGACATATTTTTTCATTGCAATTTGAAAAATATTGGAGATTTTGTGCATAAATCAGAAGACATAATGTCGTTTATCATTGCTATTAAGACTTTAAAGAAAATGTTAACCAAGGGATTGGAGCCTGATCCGAAAATATTGGTCAAATTTGTGCAAACAGGGATTGCACCGAGGATGTCTCATATGGAAAAGATATTATATCCCGATATGTATATAATGTATCTTTTGCTTAGTGATGTCAAACTCAATTTTCCTAGGTATATGGTTAGATACCTAAGCTATTGTTGTCAGAGTGATGCCCGAATGAACTATAATCCTTTTGGTCGATTCATTTCCAAGCTGTTGCTTAAGAAGGACATGGTGAGACTAGTGGATGCCAGAGTACACTGTCATCACAGTAATGTGTTTATTGCAGGAAATTTAAGGATGATTGGATATTTGTAGAGTACTATGAAAGGAAAAAAATTTCTAGTAGGAGCATATGATGAATCAGGGAGTTCTCAAGCTCAATCTACAAAGTCCAAGGAGGGACAAGTTGAATCAAGAGTCAGCACTGTGATAAGGAAGATCAGATTTGAAGTTGTAGAAACTGAGGAAGAAATAACTCACGAGGGACTTCAAACTCATAGGAAAAGACCCGTGATTGAGGAACTTACATCTCCTGACTTAACTACAAAAGATTTAATCTCGTACATCTTTTTCAGAGAAAATGTTGTCGAACAACCTCATGAATAGAATGTCACTGTTACAGATCCTGATCATGAATATATTTTAGTTGAAAGATCAGAACAACAGGCTGTAGCTGATTTTTCTGTTGTACGTCCATAAGAAAAGGAGGCAGAGACCGGTGAGGAAGTTCCCAGACCTGAGGAAACTCCAGAGAATATAATTTTAGATATTTCATTAGATGAACAAATTGAAGATATTCATGTTGAGCATGATTCTGAATCTCACACAGAATTTCATCAAGAGGATTTTTCTATGGAAGACTCTGAAAAGGACTCCGAGGAAAAATATGGGGACCAAGCTACTCAGGACAAGTATGAAGAAAAATCTGATGCTGAAACATTATGTTTACTATTACTACCTCTCCTAGAATGCGAGAGTATGAATCAAGAACCAGGTGTTTCTAATTCAAGTAATACAAAAGCTGAAGAGTTATACAAAAAGCTATCTCAACTGCAATGTGTGAACGATTCTCTGAGAAGCATCTTAGCATCTGAACAATTGAAATTTCAAAAGATTAAGGAGAGTACTGTTTCAAGGAAAGAAGTTGAAATTTTTAAAGAGGATATGCTAAATGCTGTTACCAAAATGAAATATGAAATGGTTATGTAGTCATATTTCTCATATCTTAAGTTGTTTCTGGAGACACAATTTGCATAAGTTGGAAATAGCGCTGTTAGTGGATTAGGCACTTCACCTGATTTAATCAGAAGATTTCAAGCTATCACAGCTGCAATGACCAATATGAATGACATGTTTCAAGATCTTTAGTGAAACAGTGCTCCATTATCTATTCTCCTAGATAATCAGATATTTTTAGATGATCAGTTAACATCCAGTGAGCTAGGGATTCGCTTTTTCTTAGAAAAATTATCAGAGAAGCTGTCTTTGTTTATGGAGAAAGAAGAAAGGATTCATGAGTTTTTAAGAGTCAATCTTATTAAAGATATTCATATGACTCAAGAGGCCATAAATATTATTATTAAGCATGGTGATGGATTAAAGAAGAGGTTGAGAGAACAATTAGTAGAAATCATGTCTATGGTCCAGAGAAGATAAACCCTACCTGTTCACTGAAAAAAAACCTTGATTCCTATGTTTATCATCATTGTATCTATTTTTGACTATTAACGAAAATCAGTTTCTTTCTTTCTACTTGTTTTAATATCTTTATTTTTCTATGCCATTACTCCAGACTTAATTATTGATAAACATTTAATAATAGAATTTACCTACAGTTCATTGCAACATTAAATGTGTTAAAATCCATGATTTATCATTATTTTTTATATCACAAAAAGGGGCAGAAATTTGGATAAACACAATATTTTATATTAAGTTTCTAAAAACTTATTTAGATTATTTCATGTATATTTAAAATGTTTTGAATTTATACGGATTTATACTTATAGAGAGGGATAAATTTGGATAAACATAAAAAAATTTCATGTAGGGGGAGAAATTTTTATTTATTCAAATGATTTTGTTAAAATTAAATATTGTTATATCCTCTTAAAATTATAAAACGTTATGAAACCAATCTTGAAAGTTAATTTAATTTAATTATTCTCATTATTTTATGGGTTTTGTGATCATCAAAATGGGGGAGATTTTTGAGCAAGTGTTGTTTTCAACAATACATGATATTATTATTTAAAGGGGGAGTTTATATTAATACTCTATCTCTCTATGATAATTTTGATGCACAAAAATACCCTTAATTATTTTCTAATGATTTTATTTGTTAAGAATATTACAGGAATTTATCATTTTATTTTACTCTTGAAATTACAGGAATTTATTATTAAAGTATTCATATTTAGCGTGTTCTGGAAACACTATTCATGCGCTACTTATTCAGAATCTGTTTGAGCGTGTTCTGGAAACATTGTTCATACCCTATGTGGATAAACATAGCGTAAGGATAAAAACCATGTATAATTTTTTGAGATATGGAAAAAGTATGGTTAAACAACCATACGTTATCGGAAAAGTATGGAAGAAGAACCCAACGTTATGAAGGAACCCTACGTTTGGGATATCAGAAAAGTATGGAAGAAGAACCGTACGTAAATATTAAATGTTATGTTTGTTTCTGAACAGTATGGTTCATCAACATTACTTTTGTAAAAAAACCATACGTTCTTGGAAAATTATGGATCAAGTAAAAGTATGGATGACCAACCCTATGTTTGGAACTAACCTTACGTTCGTTGTCAACCTTACGGTGTGAACCTTACGTTTTAATACTACGTCATCAACCCTATGTTCAGAAGACACATAAAGTTCAAATTAACCTTACGCTTGGTGCCAGATAATTTAAAGTTGATATTTGTATGCAGCGATCAATACGCTGATTATTAGGCAGATTTCAAGCTAGATTTAACACTGATTTTAAAGTACGATTTTGACTAATTCAAAATCGTTTCATCAATGATTTGATAATCAAATTAAAAGGAGCTTTTTATGCTGAGTCTTCAAGGAAGTTACGACTACTCTATAAATTCAAATTTTTGAATATTGCGAGTAAAAAGGTGACTTGTGTTGATATAATTTTACAAGAGAAGTTCTTATCGTTATTTTATTGATATGGGATTTTTGAACAACATTGATAAATTATTGATCGTGTGTGATCTTGTGAATATTCTGAAAAAAGGAAAAAATAGAGACTATTGAAACACACTGATCTACTGGTTCAAAAGGAGTTTCAAAGATCTGTATGTTAAAAGAGGAAGGAATGCTATAGAAGATTCACTTGTTCTACAACGAAGATCTACTGTGAATTTTCTACTACTGAAGTTGTAAATTATATTTATATATCTACTACAACGGGATCAAATCAGAACGTTTCTTATGTAAAGATTATTATTTCTGAAGGAAACAATCTACCTACTGTAAATTGCATGAAGTTACAATTTGTTAAGAACATTTGGAAAGTATTTTAAAAATATGAAAATCTTTTCTTTCTATTATTGAGTGATCGACTTCTCGTACTAAGCTGTGTAGGTTCTGTAAGTGAACCTGAAGGCTTTGTTTTTCCTTAGATTGTAATGGTGTCAACTGCCTGTACTCAGTTGGGAACCGGTCTGTTGAAATGAGGACCAGATTGTGAAAATCACCAATCTCGTGGAGTAGAGCAATTGTGGAGTGGACTAGGGGCCTTCTGTTCCCCGAACAACTATACATCTTATGTTACTTCCATTTAAATTTCCTCTGCATCATTTTATCTGATTAAATTTAAAAGGCAGAACAAAATATCATAAAGATTTTTGATAAGACACAATTCACCCCCCTCTTGTGTATATTTGGTGTAATCTGAACCAACAATTTGATGGAAATATACCAATTTTAGTGTCTCAACTGCATAGTTTTTAAAAATGAATTCAACTGCATCTAAAAAATACAATAAAAGGAACATTGGAAGGCTTTTTTACCCTCGATGTTTACATTTAGACTTGAAAAATAGTAAGGATTAGGTTTCTGCATCTAAAAAATTACATGGATTCAAAGCCAGAGGTATTGAGTTGTTAATGTGGAACAAAATCATATAGAAAAATTATTTGTTTAGGGGTTACCATAGGTAAAGGGAAATAAAATCTCAAGACTGAGGTGGTTTTATGGTGCGTCAAGGTGAGTCCACTATAAATGTAGTATTTATCAAAAGATACATGCTCCATAAATCGTAATCCAAAAGAGTTTTTAAGGGACAAGACTGTAACCAAAAACCATATGAGACGAAAATGGAACTTGATAGGGGGAGGACTAGGGATTTGACTGATAGAGACCAATGGTAGAAATAGGAGGATTACCCAGTCGACTTCAATGTGAAAATAATAGGTGTCAGAGCCGTTGGAGGAGATGACAGGGATCATGAGCATGACCCCAGGAGGAGAGTAGTAGATTCATGAGTACTTATTTACGGCGTTTCAAGGTGAAGCCACTACAAATATTGGGTTTTCGTAGATACAATATACAGATATCGCAAGACGAAGGTGTTTTGAAGGGACAATATAATAATTGAAAACCATATGAGAAGGTGAAGGCAATGGACAGTGAGTAGGGAAGAATGGAGGAGAAGTAGAAACCTGTAATGGAGAGAGGCAAATCACAACGGGGAGCCCGATTTTGACGGAAAGGAAATCGGTGGAAGGAAACCCTAAGATGGAGGGTTGACCGAAGGACCCTCGGGCGAATTTGGAACACGGTAGATGAAATAGTGTTTTTGGAGGGATGATATAACGGATACCACATAGAGGGGGGTGGGGCATGGATCATTGAATGAATGAAACGTGTGAAAAAATTTGGTGTGGAGAAACGTGGGTGGGACATGTGGAAAAAGGAATGCCAGAATTAGTATAAATATAGATTTTAATAAAAAAAGATCCAGATTAACAAATTTGACCTAATATTATATTTCTAATAAACATTTAAAAAATATTTTTGTCCTATAATATTAATAATGTTGTGAAAAAATAATTTTAAATAAATACACATAATCACATAAGGTCAATTTTAAGAGAAATACAATTTTCAAGCATTATAATTTTATATAAGATAAAATTATATTTGATATTAATTTTAATGATATAAAAAGAGTTATAATAATAAAATAATGTATATTAATCTTCAATTTATAGCCAAAACTAAATCTCCCTTGAAATATTATAGATTTAATTAATTGACTTAAATTTTCTTTTATATTATGTTAACATTTTTGTTAGTTATAAAAATATTTTCCACAGGTTCTTTAGTTTTATTATTAATTTAAAAAGAATAAATTCATTTATAAAATTAATATTTTATTTCTTAGATGTTTTTTAAAATTTCTAGGCCATTATTATAAAAAGGTCAAACTGTCCAAATAACAAGTTTCATGAAAACCATATTTTTTAACTAAAAACTAACCTCCTATAAAAAGCTTTTAAATTAATCCTATGTCATCTTATTTATGATTAATTGAGAAATGAATTTATTTATTATTAATTTCAAACACTAAAATTTATAATTTAAGAATTTGAGTACAATAATAGAATATAATGATCCATTGATTTTATTATAAAATGAATGTTTCATATATTAGTTGTTATTATTCTAATATAATATCATTTACTAACTAAATTATTGTCAAAAAATTACTAAAAAAACAAATAATTTACTATTAATTTTTTTTTCTAGAAATAAAAATATATAACACAAAAAATGATTTTAGAAAAATAATTTTCAAAACATGAATTGATCTTATTATAGATTTTTGTTAAAATAATTTATTTTATTTCATATTAAATGTAGCCTTTATTTTCTATATACGTAGAATTCATAAGTACATTTTTCTTAATCATTCCTGATAATTCATTGACTAGGTTTTAATGGTAATTGTTAAAAATTTATGTTTTATTTGAATATATCATAGTTTATTTTATGTTTGGTGCATCATGTGGAGCATGATATTAAAAAGATTTAATTTTTAAAGGTAATAATATGTAAAAATAATTTAATGTAACATTATCAACCGTTAAAAAATTACATTATCTTAAACTGACTCATAAGATCATATTAATTTCTCTAGGGAATTCAGAATTAACAACAAAACACTTAATGATCATTTTTTTATTTTGGTTATGAAATGAGATCTATCTATATGATATATAATTATAACCTCTTTAGTAAGAGAGATAACAAATTTATTATTTTTTATTAACTTATACGAATGGTTTTATATCTAGTTCCGTAAGGAAAAACATTCCACAATCCCTAAAAATGTTTAATAAGATAATTATAACACTTTGGTTTGTATTTATAACTCAATATATAATAGTTGATAAAAATGTAAAAGATAAAGGAAATTATAAAATCTAGAGTGAATACTGACTATATATTTTATTAGAAGTAATAAGATTTCCCTTATTGGTGTGGTTTTTGGCGATTATCTCTTTCACTAGCCATTGGATTTAGTACATTGAGTGACATAATACCAAAACTCTTACAATTTAAGAAATGTATTTTTATTGATTATCGCCTCCCCATTAAATTTTATTTATGATGAACTTAATCTCAATTTTTTTTGATTTTTTCCATCCCTTTAAGTCCTTTCCCCCCACGATTCTTTATATGTTTTTATCATATAGGAAACTGCTTCTAATTTCCTTCATTATGTTCATCACTCTATATTTCATGAGATTCTATATTGTTATAACATGATTTGTAAACCTTAGTAATTATATAATAAATCATTTTAATATTAATATTCTTTAATCGGGCAGTTATATCCATTATTAATATATTAATTAAATTTAAAAATAAATAAGGAAGTAATTTTACTAACACAATTTTTAATAATTTTTTATTTAAAAGTATAATGTTAAAATTATTTAATTTTAATTAGAAAATGTTAATTTAATTTTCTCATTCATCATTTCAAAATAATCAAATAATAAATTTTTATGAATTTACTTAAAATATTAATATATTAATCAATAGTAAAAAATACTAATTTTTATTTAAAATTGTTTTTCAAATTCAAATTACATTTTGGATTATTTATAATATATAATTATTTTCTATTGATATAAAATAATTAAATTATGGGATTTGAAATATATTTTACCCTTGAATTTAGCGTAAATACATTTTATATTTGTAAAGGCATTTTTATGGAAAACATTTTTTCATACCATTTGGCCAATTTGAATATAAATTAAATTATGAAAATTACTTGATTTTAATCATGAAAAATGGATTAAATAATTGGAATAATGTGATGAAAATTTTTAAATAGACCCCTTTTATTTTTTTATCAAAATTAATAGTAACCTTATTATTGTTTTTACCATAGTAATGGGTAAATTAGTTAATTAAGTATTAAAAATAAAGTGGTAGGGACTATAAAATAAGAATAAAACATGAGTAAATTTTATTTTTTGATTATATATCATATAAAATCATCCCAAAATCCAATATAATTATTTTTTCCATTTAATTAGAATATGACTTTAATATTATTTTATTTTAAGAAAATTAGAAAATGTCACACTCTTGTTTTTAATAAATATAATATTTTTAATATTAGAAATACTAGAGGATATTTTTATTTATAAGTAGTATTTTGAAATATAAAATATATATCTTCATCATGGAAATTTATTTTTAATTTTTAGTGTGGATATTATTACTTTAAAAATTTAGAGAATACTAGTGTTGTAATTAATCAATTAATGGAAAATCAAATAAATGATATTAAAAATATTAAAAGTAATAGTATTTGAGATATATAATAAGAAAAAAATCTCATCCATGTTAATTAAATGTTATGGATATAATAGAATTTTTTTACAAATTATAATTATTATCTTGAGGTGATTAAAATAAAAATAAGAAATAATTAAAAAAACTAACATAAAATGATATATTATAAGAAATAATATATTATTAATTGATGTAAAATTTTAAAAAAATATTTTTTTCATAAAATTGATTAGTATATTGTTGATAAAATTCAAAATGTTTAATTATGGGAAATATTATTTAATTATAGTAACTATATTAATCCTTAATATGTAAAAGACCTTATTGTCAAGACAAGGGTGAAAGGGGTTAATGAGGGGTTTATACTAATGATAAGAGTGAAAATGTAACATAAAATTGTCAAAAAATTATTTTATGAGAGAAATTTCATCCATACACATAATATATTATAACAAAACCAGTTTGTATCCATTTATAATTGAAAATTATTTTATAATATTTTAATATTTTGAGGAATAACTAGAGTTCCTGTCTCCTCACATATAAAAGGGAACTTATTCTTCTATATAATTCAAAATAAATAATTTATTTTTGTTGAATAATAACTAAAAAAATAATTTATTATAATCCCTTAACTCGTTCTATAGGTATTATTTTAGGAATAAAACCATCCTTATAAGGGTGTATTGGGTGACTAAAATTATGTTTTCCAAACAAGAGGCGTAGTTTTTTCTAAATGTTTTAGATTTGTTTATTCTTCACATCAATAAAATCCTGTTAACCCATGTTAAAATAATCAATAAAATATCCTAAATATAATGATATGTTATTATTTTATAGTAATAACATATATACATCTCCAACATCCATTAAATTTGAAAAGGATCTGCTATTCATGTATACAAAGGACTGCTGTCACACGAACCGATGTAAATCATTATCCGTCACCACCTCTCATGAATGGATGTAATGATTGAATAAAATTTTACATTTTATATTTTGGAAATATTTTTTATAATTAACATATAATATATCATTTATTTTATTAGTATTCTATTCTCTGAAAAATGGTAACGTTGTTTGTGTATCTGTAAGTATTACACCTCCACAAAGCGATTTGATTCGTTTTTTATCATGAAATCACATGGATGATATATATAAGTAAATTTGATGAAGAAAAATTATATTTATTATATTATGATAGTAATAAAGATAAAATAATAACTACCTTATATCTAAAATTAATGTTGAAACATGGAAACATTACTCATGATTACGCATGACCTACCATCTCTATGAGTGTAAGGTAGTTCATTTTTCATAAAAATATATAATGTTAAGATTTATATTAAAAATTTAAATATTTAAATGATAATAAATTAATTATTATTTTTCAATATATGATGTGATAATTACCCCTTTTACCATTTCATCCTTCCAATGTCATTTCTTACATATGAGAAGAATATCATCATATGTGTTTTACATGAACCTAAATGAATAAGTAATTATATATTAAATAATAATATGTGATATTAAAAGAATAATAAACTAGAAAAAGTTTTCAATAAATTAAATAAATAACCTATTTTTACTGTTCAACAATATAAGAAATGTATGTGATGACATGGAATCATGGTAAGGTACTTTTATAATGAAAAATAATCTTTTAAAGTTTCCCATAAAACACTATTTTCATGAATATACCTATTTTCTAAAAAATTTTAAAAAAAATTATTTCTATTCTCCTATTATTTTTAAAATTCATTTTACCAATGTATTACTTTTTAGAAAATGGTTTAAAAATATATTTTTGTCATTTTCTAAACAAGGCACACTATGACTTTTCCTAAAAAAGTATGAAATGAATGTTTTTTTTAACATATAAGGCATGAACTAATTATCCCTCAATCATGTGTAATATTTTAATTAAAGACACTCTTATATTTTTAGAAGGTTATTTTCCAATAAATCAGATTCATTGTTATTTGTGTAGTTTTTTTATTTTAATAAAATATCTACTTTTGGTTATTTTCAATGTTTTACTAAAAGTTATAATTTTACCGAATGATTGCCTTTATATACAAAAGGCCAAAAAGGATCGTTATATTTCAATATATATGGTGACAAATAATTTTATCATCATTGAAATAATTATTTTTTTGGATTATTTTATATTATTTTATATTTTATTCAATTAAAATATATATATCCTTTTTCGGGGTATTTTTGTGTTTAAAATTAATTTTTAATAGAAAAATGGTATTTTAATATCCATAAGTGATTTTCAAAGGGGTTAATAGGTATTTATCAAAGGGATTTATGATGAAATGTTTAAATCATAAATTTTCATTCATGATATGGTACTTGATAATTATATAAAAAATAGGAGATCCCTATACATCATATACATTGAGTTGAGCCCTGTTATAGCTCATGAGTGAACCCAACATGGTATATTTTAAGGTTTAATCCCCATATAGCTCATGAAAAATGGTTGATCCAAATATATATTATATTGATGGTTGAGACCTAATATATCTCATGTAAAATGGGTTATCCGAATATATCTTATATGTATAGTGAGCCCAATTATATCCTTCTAATTAATTTTTTAATGATTATGTTCTCCAAAGAATTTTTTCAGAAATCAGTTGTATAGTTATTACCATTGACTTGTTCCTGAAAGTGCGTTATGAATATAAAGCTCTATGTTACCAAAAATGTTTCTTTTTTCATCCAATGGTTTTTATAGGTTTTATTTGATCCAATAGTGTGTGTGTTTTTTCATATGCAAATGTTTTATTTCATACAATAAAAGAATAATAATTATAAAGGTAAACATTACATGGGTTTTATTGTTATTCAATTGACCAATGAATTTCTTATTTTAATTCCCCGAATGTGTTTTCTATGCCAATATAAATTTTTAATATTATTTTCACTAGGATTAATAGTGGGAATGAACAAGGAAGTAATCATGTTTAAAGTTAGGAATATTTTTCTTGAAAAGAAATCACGTTTTATTTTAAAAAATGCACTATATTTTAGAAAAAAAGGGATACTGACCTGAATTTTCTACTTAATAAAATATCATTGTCTTATGCAAGGGTTATAATTTTTTTTAATAAAACTCTAAACCAAAAATATATTAGGCTTATAAGAAAGTTAATTCAATTTTAAATTAATATAATTTGTAATGTTTAGGGCCATTTTATTAATGTTGGTAATACATAAAGGTAATAATAGCACTAATGGTTAGGATAATGTCAATAAAATTCCATTTATGTATTTTACTTAATGTTTTTTTAAATGATATATGTAACAAACTAAGATTTTAAAATAAGAACATTGTATTTTATAGAAAATGGGACACACAACAATATGATTAGAAGAAAATATAACACCTGATGGATTTATGATATATTTATTTATAAATAAATTCAATCACCTCAATATTTTGTGTCCCATATAACACTTATATTCGCATTAATTACACAGAAAACCCACTTTAGATTTCATTATAAGAAACATGAGTTTTTTATCAACAAAATACTTTTATTTAATACATCTACTAACTATTAGAATGGAGGGTATTAATAGGAATAACTAAATTATTAAAATATATATTTTTAACATGATGATTATTTAATTATTTATTATAAATTAAATAAGAATAATATAAAAGAAAAATATTGTTTTTGGAATGACAATAATATTTTTAAAAGATAGTTTAATCATACTTTACGTACATAATTTACAATTATTTTCTAAAAACAATAGGAAATGTATTTCAAAAAATAAGATTCGTTTTTGAAATAAATATAGCATAATTATCTTAAGGTTAATTTTTGGGATTTTTATGAACAATTTTATTCGTTATGAATAAAGTAAAATACTGAATTTTAATTAAAAACTACATATTTATTTAAAAAAATATATAATGTTAAATAAAATATTGAATTTTTTTCATAGTAAAAATATTTCAATTTTATATAAATTAATCCAATTTAGGTCATTTTAAGAATTATTACACTGAATTTTGATATGATAATACTATAAACTTTTTAACAACTTTACTTTAATAACACATCTTTTTATCGCATTTGTGGGAGTAAATTTAAATTATATTTCAAAACTTCTGTGAGTTGAATTTGAAAAAATAGAATATATATTCGGAGTTATAAAAATTTATTTAATCTAATAATGTAAAATTAATTTTTTACCATTATGATTAGTGAACACTGTTAAAATTAATAACACCAATTAAGGTTAAAACAAGGTTTTATGCATTATATGTGTTTGAATGAAAACTAATTTTACACACACATTGTGTTTTTATTTAATTTAATTTAATTTTTTGAATCCAATGGTCAAAATTATATAATAACCATTCGTATAATTTTTGTCTTAAAGGATAAACTGCCTTGGTAAATAGAAATATACAAGTTATCGTGGTAAAAATAAAAAGGTAAAATTGAGCAATTTTAAATAGTAAAGAATAATATGACAAAGAAGTTTTTAATTTTTTGTTCTAGACGTTTTTATTGATGAAATAAACCATTAACACCATTATTTATCTTTTTTTAAGCATGTGTGGTATATGAGACCTCCTAATAGTGACTACTTTTGGATATTTAAAATAATGACACTCGTCCTCAATTAAAAACACGCACTCACACCCCTCACTAACTAACACCATTAAACCAATTTGGATTAGTAAAAAACCTAAAACATAACTTCATAAAATCCCTCCCATAATCTATGAATCATTTATTTTGGATGAAATCCAACCTATGAATGATTTAGAGAAATCCTAAGGAGGATACCCGAAGAAGAGGTAATTTTTTTAATGAGTGCCTTTATATTTATTCTTTCTCGACCATAGTAAAATTTTAAAACCATGATGATATAATATAAAAATTATCTTCCATATACTGGTAAGTTTTTATAATAATGGAATTACCTAAAACAATCTCCACTTCAATCCAATGGGATTCAAAATCATCAATCGTGTGTATAGAGGACTACCGCCTCGCAAAAAGATGTCTTTTATTTTTTCATCCCCATCACTCGTGGTTTGGTATGATTCTTAAATTAAATTATATAATTGATAATTATAAAATATTCATTCTTATTGAGTAACTATATAATATATATCTCTTTACCTTCTATTTCGTAGGAGATATTATTATGTCTCTTATGTGTATAGTGGAATATCGCCTGATGAAGCGACACGATTTGTCTTTAACTAATGCTTCACAAGGAGATAAAGATAAAGGTAATGATTATATGTGATATAAATAACATATTTATGATATTAATTATATATATTTCATTATATAAATATAATACATATTATTTTCTTTCTTTTATTTTCACTCATGGAAAATTGATTACTTCATTCGTGTACTTGAGGACTACCACCTTCATAAAGTTATGTGATTCTATTATACTCAATAAACCACATTTATTTTGTATATAATTTTATAATATTATATATATGATATTAAAATAATTATTAATATTAAAATTTTACTTACCTCCTTTCAATAATGATCATTTAAAAATGGGAACATTACTCATGCATACGTTCGACCTAATTTCACCATGATCATGACACACATAAATTCTTCTATCCATCATTAATGATTGGTTTTAATATAGAAAATTATGTATAAATTATATAATTATTTCCTTATTATTCAAAATATTATTAAGTAATTTAATATATAAAATATCTATACATTTAATGACAAAACACACATGAGAAAACAAGACAATAAACATCCAAAATGAAGAAAATAATGAATTATTATTATCAAAATGGGGGGTAAAATTTTACAAAAGGATCGTATATGATATTATTAATACTAATATGGTTATGGTAAATGTTTATTACTTAATTAAAACCATTATATATGAGGTTAAATCATTTTTGACCAAAAAAATCTTTAGGTAAGGGATTTCTAGTTTCTCTTTTATTTCTTGGAGGAGTATTAAATAATCAACAAATTGTTATTTTGTGGGGAGTATGTACACCCCCTATCACATGTTATATCTTGAATATAATTATTTTCATGATATTTAATGTTTCATTTGATGTTATTATTTTTTAGGTCTTATGAATAAAAACATTTCTAAAGTGGTAAGAAATTTTGTTTTAATTTATAATACATTGAAAATTATTATTTTTTCTCCAATTCAATTTATATGATGTATATAATTCCAAATTGACCTATAATATCATGATTCATTCATAATTCATGTTATTTTGAGATTCAATTTGAATTATCTCATCCCAAGGTGTTTTACCTTAAAATTATGACGTAGTAAAAGTTAATATACAATCTCACCACCTTTTGCGATTTATAAAATTACCTTGAAAAAATCACCTTCTTATAATCATTTTTTATTGAACGTCAATTTTTTTATAAATATAAATATTTTTTTTGATGGACATGATTTTTTTGTAATCATTATAAAATTTTAACATAGGTTTTTTACATTAAATAATATTTATTCATCTGGGTAAATAAAGATATATCCATATTCGTTATTTAACATGGATATGTGAGGATAAGAAACATTTTTTAGGAACCAAATTGATTATTATATATATGTGGAATGTTTTGGAAATGCAAGACATGGATTGTTGACTGGTTAAATAAATCCACTTGATACATCTCTAGTCGGATGAGAGAATGTTTTGGAAAAATAATATGGGTTTATACCAACATACATAAATTATCTTGAGGATAGATCAAGGTAGTAATTGTATTGAGGATATATATTAACATTTAAAACATTAAACATTATTCATTCCATCATTATTAATATTCCATGTAATTATTTGGATTTTTATAATATCCATGTTCATGTATCAAGCTAATGTGATTATATATATGCAATTATAGGATCACATTTATTCAATTCATAATATTATCATATTATTGATTAATTGTAATGTTTTTAGTTATTTACATTTTGGTGATGATTATTATATATTTAATCATGATAGAATATGATTTACATTAACAATAATTATCATTTTAGCTTACCGTTATTGTATTTCCTTTCCATGTGATACAAGGAAGAGATATTAGATACAATTTTCAAGGATAGCATTTATTTTATTTTCTAATGTGTTATGTTATATTTTATTTTCCAAATTGAAAAATTGAAATATGTATGTGTGTGGGTCTAAAAAATAACTAAAAATACTAGTATTTTGGTATTTAACTGATGGTATATACACCAATTAAAAAATATAAGCCATAGGATTTAAATTATTATGGCTTGAGTCCATACAGTTGGTATTAGAGGATGTTTAGTAGAATCCTTAGAAACTATATTGAGGAAAACATTGATTTTGGATCATAATCTAATGATATACATTGAGGATAGTTGTATAAGAACATCCTTTTATTTTGGTAAGGTAGATGTTATGTTATTTCCCTTGAAATACTTCCATCTATGAATAATAAAAGTGGATGTTGTTTTAGAACAGATGTAGGGAAATAACTATATAAAATAGAAGAATGAGAATTTCCAGATCATCACCATATAAAAAATATGGGCCTCACTATACCCATTATTTGATACTCTTGAGGGATAAGATTATAATAATTCACATTTTATTTATAAATAATTCTGATGGATTTGAAAAGATAATGAAAACCAAATATCTAAGATAAACCTAATGTATATTAGGCTGAAAAGAAAGTGTCCCAATTGAATGGGTAATTATTCAATTTGTGGAAAATATTTTCATAAATAAAATAATTTCACAGGGTAAATAATGTGTGCAATGGATGAAAATAAATTTTATCATAGGGACCCATTTATTATTTAGTGTCATAAATATGGGAAACATGTGTATTATCTAATTCAATTCCCTCTTCTAAAAAATAATCCATGGTCTAAGAATAAACATATAATGAAATGAAATATATGAAAATTATTTTACCAATGGAATTTCCTCATAAGAATTATGAAACATATAAGGATTTTTATAAATTTAAGATATATATATATATATAATAATTAAGATAAGAGTAATGGATAACATCATTGGTCAATAATTTTATGATTAATCATAAGTTCAAAGTCTAAATACTCTTTCTAATATTTATTTATGAATATAACATGTATAACGACATTTATGGATAGATTTATGTAGATTTTATGTTTTAGTGGGAACGTTATTTTAGTAATCGTTCCTTTATAATTTATAGAAATATGTTTAAAGTCATTGATTACCTCTAGGGTTAATATGATGATTAATGAAATATTAAAAAATTTCAAATAATATTATTTGACTTTGTAAAAAATATTGTATTAAAATCATTAAAAAAATGTTAGTTAATGATTATCTTTTTTTCATGGATGTCCATCACATTTTCTGAGAAATGTTACATTAATTTTATTAATATGGTTTTATGAAAAGGGAAAACAACATGTTGGGTGAAAAACCAAAACATCCAGAAAGGTGGAGGGTCTTGAACCCATAACCAAAGGATGATAAGGGTTTCATGTTGACCATTGGCCTATATTTTGTCCTTGTTAATATGTTATTATTTTTAGCTAAATTACATGAAAAATAAATATTAATGATGTACCAAAGGTTCCAATTTTTACGTTTAAGGATTAATTTATTATATTGGATAACATTTAATAAAAATATTGATTTATGAAAATAGTAAGAGATAGAAACAAATAATTATTTATTTATTTAATGATCCGTCAAATTTGAATTTTAGTACTTGAGACATAAACAATTCATTTTTCAGATATTCATTTCACAGAGAAAGGGATGAATTTGAAATTGACAAAGTAAAAAACAAAACAAAAAATTAAGCTTATAAATTTGAAATATATCATGAATTTATATTTCTTTATATCTTTATACAGGAAAAAAATAACAAAGATTTATGAGAAAAATTAAAAAACAAATTATTTTATTACCTTTACATCCAATCAATCTAATGTTAATTAAAATAATCACATATTTATGCTTTCTTGGAACTTAAAATTACATTGATCATTAAAATATTTTATGAAAAATTCCCTGAATCACTCTTTATAATCATTTACACTTTTCCTCTAGGTCAACGTCTTCACTTTCCGCCAATATTCTCTTACATGGAAACCATGTTTTGTGTTACTCCATAGAACATTATTAGATATCATTATTTATCAATAAAAGGATATTTTGTTAAATCTTTTTATGATGTGTATTTTTCAGAAATTTTATTTACAAATATCAATCCCATTACTAAAAAGATCATGTTTTAATTTTGGGGACATAATTTATTTAAGGTGGGAAGAATATAACACCCTTAAATTATAAAATTAGAACATCCAACACAATTTTTTTTAAATATCCACATATAGAATACAAAATTCATAACTAAGAAAAACCAAACCGTGACCCACCACAACAACTTCCAGAAAACCCCAACAAAATTCAAAATTCAAATTAAAAGTCATCATCACCCATCTTAGAAAACGATATGCATTTGCCTCGAGTCACACACCCATCACCACAGCTGCCCTATCTGTCCTAAGGTGCTCCATCAACGTCGCCGAAAAATCACCATCACCGTCATCACATTAACACCTCACTATGGTCATCAATATCTATGCCTCGTCACTACCGGCCTCATCCCCGAAGTCCACCGCCTCTTTCAGAAACCATCGTCACCTGAACATAGAACATCATATTTGATAAAGTATATAAAACACAACACCAAATTTAGAATAAAATATAACAACCTCAGGATTTTTGATATACTTATTTTTATATAAATCCAATCTCCTCATTTAATTTCATTAAAAATATCCCTATGTTTAGCTAGGGTTAAAAGAAACACTGAGTTATACCGAATTACAAAATAATAATATTTAATATATCACCTAACTGTTAGAATGGAATTTATGAATATGATTAACTAAATTAGGAAAATATATAGTTGAAAAAAATTCAAATTTTTATTTATTTATTATAAATAAAATAAATACAATTTAATAGAAAAAGAATGTTTTTTAAATAGTATTTTTTTATAAAATATGAGTTTTCTGCACATTGCACACACAATTTAAAATTAAATTTTAAAAAAAATTATAATTTATTTTAAAAAAGAAATTTTATATTATAAATAATAATATTAAAATTATCCTTGGGCGATTTGTTTCTATTTTTTTGAAATGTTTCATTCTTTGATGAATCGTGAAAAATAATAAATTTTAATTGAAAACTACAATTTCATTTAAATAATTTATAATTTTAAATTATATTTTGAATTGGTTCTAATGAAAAATTATTTAAATTTTATATCAATTAATTCAATTTAGGTAATTTTAATAATTATAATGTCAAATTTTGATATAAAAACACTATAATCTTTTGAATGTTTTCACTTTAAAAATATGTCTTCTCATTGTGTCTATGAGATTAATTATAAATTAAATCAGGCCACATTTGTGAATTAAATTTTCAAAAATTATTTCCATATTTGGAATTATAATAATTAATATTATCTAATATTTTTAACCTAATTTATTACCATAATGTTCAGTGAATATAGTTATAATTAATTATCAGGATTATGGTTAAAATTATGTTTTTCACATTAACTGTGTTTTAATTAAAAATAATTTCACATAAAAATATGAATTTTATTTAATTGGATTTTATAAGAATAATAATTAGGTATAAATTATATAGTAATTAAAATTATAATTTTATTCTTAAAGTATAGTTTAACTAGGTAAATAAAATATACAAAATACCTTGGTATAAACTAAAAGGTTAAGATTAGGTAAAATTAAATACTAAGTAATGATAAGATAAAAATGTATTCATTTTTGTGTGGTGGGGGTTTGTATCGAAAATATAAACCACCTACATTATAGATATACTTTTTAGTCACATTAGGTAAGGAAAACCTACCAATAGTGAATATATTTGGGTATTTTCTAGAATTCCACTCCTCCTCAATTATAGAAGAGAACTCACTCCCTATACTTATTCACACATTCAAACCACTTTGGTTCAATAAAATATCTACCAAAATCTATCCCAGATAGAAAAAAACACATCTTATAAGCCTGAATTATGTAATAAATACATCCTAGGAAGGATTTAGTGCGAAACTAAGGGGAATTCCCAAATAAGAGGTAATGTTATTTAACGAGTGTCCTGATCTTACATCCTTCTCCACTCCTATAAAATTGGTTACTAAATCATCATCCATGTGTACGGTGTACTAGCACCTCACGAATCGATGTCGTTTGTTTTTTCCATTTACACCGCCAAAGGTTTGGTGTAATGACATATATATATACATATATATCTTATTTATAATATAATTATACTTTTTTATTCACTATATCATATATATATATATTTACTTTTCATTTCATAGGAGATTCCATAATGTTGCATTTGTGTACAACGTGCAAGTGCCTCATGAAGCGATGTTATTCTTATTTTATTAATGCTTCACATGGAAGGTGATAAGGATAAAGTTAATTATTTTATATAAAATAAATGACATATTTTATTATATTAATGAATTATTTATAATTATATGAAGACAATATATATCATTTTATTTCTTTCTTTTACTCTCGTATAAAGATGATAACAACATTCATGTATATGTGGACTATCGCCTTCATGAAGTGATTTGACCATCTTTTCATCTCCACACCCCATGTTTGATATATATAGGTCAATAATATGTTATATATATGATATTATTATGTTTATATAATTTCAAGCCATTAATATTATATTTACTAATGATCATTGAAAAAATTAAATGTTACTCATGTGTATGTATGGACTACTATCTCCATGATCGCAACATACATCATTTTTAATAACCTTATTTCATCATTGGTTTTTAAAGTATAATTAATGAAAAAATATTATAATTGCTTCATGATTATTATTATTATTTATATGTTGAAACTACATAGTATGTGAAAAACATGATCATTAATGACAAATTACACATGACAAAATAAGTAAATTAACATATAAAATTATGAAAATATTAAAATATTATTTTCAAATAGGTTGTAAAATGTTATTAAAGTATCATATATGATATTATAAATATAAATATGGTTATGGTGTGAGTAAATGATGTGTTTTAAACCAATATATAAGAGGTTAAAACACATTCAACCCAAATTATGGACGAGGTAAGGGATTTCTAGTCCCTCTTTTATTTCTAGGGGATATATATCATATTCACAACCTATTTCATTTATGTGGTGTATATGATATACATTGGAGATTTAATATCAGTAATATCCTTAATTTAATTATATTAAATTTTTCATTTGGTTTTTATTATTTATTGGGGATTAGGATTCCAAAGTTTACCAAACTGGTAAGGGATTTTGTCTAAATTTCGCAATCAATTGAGACGTACTTGTTTTTATGCACCAATTCACTTTCATGTGTTTTATATAATAACCAATTGGAAAGTAATATCCCAAATCATTCCTAATTAATTCAATTTTATGTTTAAAGCTTAATTAACTCATCCAGTGGTATTTGACTTGAACATTATCACGTGGTAAAAGTTATTATACACTCTCCCTTCCTTTTGTAATTTTTATTCTTCTTTTGAAACAATCAATTTATTATAATTATTTTTCACTGGAAAATATATTTCATTTAAATATTTATTTCCTTGTATGATTGATATTATTATTTCTTAAACCATATTCAATTTTAACATATGACATTTACATTAAATGTTTTTTGTTTATTTTGGGAAATGTTGATAAATTCATCTTATTTTAACATTATGAATATTTGATGATAAGGAAAATTATTTATGAATTAAATTTTTTATTCGATATATGAGGAATTTTTTTGACATATAATAAATTATTTAATTATCGATTGATAAAATACCCATAATTCATCAATAGTCAAATGAGATGAATCAGTTGGCTAAATCAAATAGATTTCTTACCATAGAAGTAAACATTTTTGAGGTCAAATCTTAATTGTAATTGTATTGAGGATAGATATGGATAGTTTAGATGTATGAAATTATAAATTCCACCATTATTTTTATTCTACGTAATTATTTTATTTGTTATTATAACTTTGTTCCATTTTCATGGTCATGTGATTAATTATATGGAATTATTTGATCATTTTTTTCTTACAATATTAGGCACAAGTTATTGATTAAATGGTATGTGTTCAGTGATTTCCCATTCCATATTGTCTATTCAGTATTTAATCCTGATAACTTAGGTTTTACTTAACCCTAACTATGATTTTTAGCTCACCCTTATTTGTTTCCATTCCACCATTTTTGAGGAAGATATATTTTATTGAGTTTTAGAGGATGCAATTTATTTTTTATTTTCATACATTATGATTTATTTTATTTTCCCAATGTAAAATGGTATCATGTTTGTATTTGGTTATCGAAAACTACTCAACTAATTGGACCTTTGGGATTCAACCCATTTTATCCATAAAACTGAAATAATGTAAGGTACCAGCTCTAGATTAATGGGGTATGGGTCTTCATAATTTAGAATTTTAAGATTACTATGTCTATTTGTCTAAACAATGTTGCTTCAAAATATTTTTCCATAGAGGAAATATGGATGATGTAGTGGGAAGGTTTCAAGAATAAAATATCATTCTAAATGGGAATCTTTATATGGTTGGAATTGAGATAGATATTTTTTGAAGTGAAGGATCAGTTCACAAAAGCTATAAATGGTGGTGCAATCCATGCTAAGGAGAAGTCATATCTACCATAGAGAAAAGTTTCAATACTCGATCATTTTGGAAGACAACATACCTCAACATTAAATGGATCATATGGAACTATGTTACTATAAGAATGATTCAATTCCATGGATAAGATATTTGAAGTCATGGGATGTTCAAAATGTAAAAAGGTAACCATTTAAATTTACATTTTTTATGGTGAGGAAGATCAGTGGTGATCTTTGGTGAAGAATTATAAAGATTAATATTATCCTGAATCCATGGAATAAGAAACATTTTAGAATGTTTCCTTGAAAAAATCACCCTAATGTTTTTTGTATTAGGATGTATAAAGAATATTTGTTATTCAACCACAAATATTAAGACTCAGTGACTTAAAATGAAACAAATTTCACAAGATTCTCCCTGTATATACAACAGTTAACCTAGAATAATGATTGATAAATTAGTTAGTTGTACTTAGGAATGAAACTGATTGTATGAAATGATTTAGATTCCAAATTTTTTTATAGTTATAAGACAATTTTAATTTATGCTAAGAGATTATAGATTTAGTTTTCTGACACTTATGATCCTTTAGAGGAAAAAAGTAAGAAACATTAATGGTGGAAAACAGAATGGAATCAACCTAATAGGAAGTCAAGAGGTATGCCC
Source organism: Viscum album (assembly GCA_963277665.1). Classification (NCBI taxonomy): domain Eukaryota; kingdom Viridiplantae; phylum Streptophyta; class Magnoliopsida; order Santalales; family Viscaceae; genus Viscum; species Viscum album. Next base: position 877,484,558 of record OY728145.1, on the reverse strand, counting down.
AATACACTATCCATGTATGGTAAAACAGATTTTGGGGAATGATTTTATTGATCTTGAATGTGTTACTAGTGTTTTTTGATTAGTTATTAGTATCTTTACTTCAAAATAGAGTATCAAACAATACAATAATGAGATAGCTGATAAACGGTCAATAAAGATATGTTTTAGCTACAATGAGTTTATATATTGTGAAAATGTGTGTCTAAAGATACATAATCAGGGTGTAAATCATCATGATTTAAAATATAAAGGTGTGGAAAATCATTTTATACTACCATAGTTGATTTTAGTCAATCAAGTGAAGTGATGGAATGTATGTTACTTGTTTATTCAAACTATTTCTATACACTATCAGACAATGGATCATCACATTCTATCATTTTTTAGACTGTTTCGTATAAAATGGGAATGTATCAACAATAAAGGAATATAAATATTTTAGTGAATACTTGGGGTTGAATTATTAAAGCAATAAATATTGACATGGATATTCCTATTATTATTATTGGGACATTATTTCATTGAAATCTAACTTAACTACCCATAATGAAGTGTTATGTTATTATTATTGTGGATTAAATTTCACTTTATAATGTTCAAGTATATTTTAGAGTGAAAAAAGTTTTATTCAATTATTTCTTACCTTGAATAACATACCAAGAAGGTAAAAAATTGAATAGATGTGGCAATGTAAGTTACAAAAGACATATTGTTGAAAAGAAAGAGAATGCTCAAATTAGTGAAGTCATTATTCTAAATTATCATATAATAGTTTTTTGGATGATATACCAGGTTTTATTCTAGATTTTGAGTTTGAGTTTATGTAATGTCCTGACCTGGGTTCCACAAACTGGTACTCCGATCTTGTTGGTCACATGACCATAGGCGCACCTCCCTAGGTGCCATAGTTTGTCAACTAGTAGCGAGGGTCTAATAGATATACCATGGGTAGAATTTACAATTTATATCATAGTATCAATATAGTAGAAATAAATACACAATATCCGAATGAGAATAATCAATAACAAATATAATTTCATAACAAATAAATTCAACCATAAAATAATAATCCCAAAACATGGAAAACATAGCATAACTCAAATAATAGGTATGGAATTCCATATAAGTGTCAAATTTTTAATACATACCAAAATATAAAGACATAGTTAAAGCTCCCAATTGGATCTCGACATCACATCTGGTTCCCTAATCCATGCCCCATCACAACTCAGCCATCTATCATAGGGCTCATGCCCTTATCCAGTTCTACAATCATGATGTTTATTCGGGTACTGATTATGAATCCCAAGTATGGTGTGAGTAAAAATCAGTAGGACACCACCAATAGTTTCTAAAACCATATTCAATTTATAATAGTTAAAGAGGTTGTATAAAGAATAAATTACAATACAAAAGTTAAATAGTTATCATATTTCATTGTTATTTAACTAAACACATAAATTTACCAGTTTCACAATGACACCCAAACCATCAACACCTACTTCATACCAGGACTATGTCTGAACCATATCTCAGAGGGGAAACACAATTCATTATAACATGGTCTTTCATTACTCATATAAATTCAGTTTCATAACATGAATACTTGGAATACCATCCCAATGCTAATATTATGGGTCCTAAACATCATGTCTAGCATCACGTGGTTATTTGGAGCATTGGTAGTTGTTTGGAACCTCATGGTCATTTGAATAATTAGTCTTTATCCCATATAATAATATCCACATACATGGATTTGGTTCTAGAATGTCATGTATAGAACCCATGGGTATTTTGAGCATCATTCATAATACAAACCCCACTTATCAATAAATCACACATATATAACATATATCAAATTAATAAATGATAAGAATCTCTAACCTTCTTATAAAACATTCTAATAATGGTAATCCATTTCAATTTATCACACCAATTATTGGTATTTATTTAAATAAAATGGTATAATATGACAAATTCACCTTTAAACCATCTATTAATAGTTGATCATAATTTCCATTTACTCTTCTTGATTAAACCAAACAACCATTTGATTAAAATTATCAATCAATCCCATAATAACATTAATTATACAATTACATAATTCTAATGAAATTCTGATTCTATGATCCCAATATCCCAACAATTCTATAATTTTATTAATTACATTAACTAATAAATTTAACCAATTAGTTAATCCAATTCAGGATTCAATATCCAAACACAGAAATTGAAATTTGACAAATACATACATGTAATTTTAATTAAATACTATAGGAATTGATGTTTATACCACCTACCTAAAGGTCATTTACAGACATCATCTAAATAATTAATCCTTATATTGAAGCATATCGATCAAGAACACGAAAATGTTGATGATCAAGAAACAAAACCTAATAAAAAGTTCAAATCAATTAACATCCATCAAAACCTAGATCTAAAACATATCAATTTCTAGATCAACCACTATTCTTCATAAAAATTGAGAGATGAGAGATATAGAGAGAGAAATCCCACTGGGGTATAAATTACTTACCAAAGGAGAGAGGATCCTTCAATCGGATCTTTGGTTTTTTCTAGAATGGCATTTAAGGACCCTTGGAACTTTCCGAGAAGAATTATTGTTACTATTAATGTATTTAGTTTAGAGTAGGGGAAATTAGGGATCAATACCATGGGGTTTGGATTTTTTTATAAATTTTCCAGGGATTAAAATCCTGCATGCATGGTTTCCAATACATGGCCTACAATTTTTCAAATAGTGTGCCCTAATGATGGGGTGAATGATTACTCCTATGTGGGAACATGGTTTGTCAATATTTGAATCAACCATGTAGAACATATACTTTTGAGGTTGTATGGTTTTCTTGGGAGGGAACACGGTTTTTGAAAATATTACATGATTATTTCATTTCCCAAACAACCTCCAAAAAAAATAAAAAATTATCATAAACACACCAAATATAAGAATAAACCAAAAAAACAACCTAAATATACCAAAATAAGGGATAAATAGTACCTTTAAATGATCCTAAGTCCCCTAATGAAATGTTTAGGATCTAACAATCTCACCATCTAATAATAATTCAACCTCGAGCGGTACTCCCAAGATGATCTAAGCTTCTGAGGCAAAGAGATCAGGACACTTAGCTCACATATCTACTTCTCTGTACCATATTTCCTTCAATTCATGACTAGGTTTCCACAATACTCAATCTATCATTATGGTATTTCCCCAAAAACACTCTCACTATGATCCACACCATGTATCAAATACTCTTCTAAGGATACATCTACATCAAGATCAATATCATCAACATTAATCATAGGAGAAGGGTTGGGGTGATATAGATGATGTTACAGAGAATGAAAATCATCGTTCATATCACTATACTTCTATGGAAGTGACAATCGGTACGACCATAAACTGATTCTCTCCACAATATCAATAGATCCAAAAAAACTAATAACTAACATTACCTATCATTGAATCATATAGTGACACAATAGAGTAGACACAAAAAGTAACACACTTTAACTAAATATTAACTCAATGGGTCGTCAACATTGGTCATCATACATATTTTTTATACTTTGAGCTATAGAGATATGTTTTTGAATAATATAACCTACTTCCACGTATCATTCATGAGACATGTTCTAAACAACTCTATCTCACCTACCTTTATCCATTATATTGATGATATGTATGTCCGAAGATAAATAGCCTCATATGGTTTCATATGAATTGTTTACTGATAGTTGTTGTTAAAGGTGAACTCAATGATTGCTGGGTGATTCTCCCAAAACCCACCAATGTCATGAATACATGCTCGTAACACATCCTCCAATACCTATATAGTACATTCTGAATTCACTTCTATCTATAGATGGAATATTGTACTAAAAAATAATTATGTCCCATGTTCTTTTTGTGATACTTTCCTGAAACACGAATTGAAACATGATTCATGGTATGAAACTACACTCCACATTACCCTATGAAGATGCACTATCTGTTCAACATATATGTACCTAAACTGATCCATCGATAAAGTCTCTAAAATATGACTAAAATGTGATGTTTAATCAATATTTCCATAGTCATCCAAATTATTTCTTTCTTATAGGGAGTCCTTTGAAGGCTATCTACGATGTCCATAGTAATTTTGTCCAAAATCCATTTTAAAATGTGAATGAGTTGAGGTAATCCACTAGGTCATTTATTCACGGCCTTCACCTATCGATAGGTGTATCACTCAATCATAAATACTACAATGTCCATTTTATGCCTGATCACCAATACTATTAATATTGGTCACAAAATATTTTGAAGAAACTAGGATATACCTCCCACTTCATGGCATGAGACTTTAATATCACATACTCTCACATACTCATAGACAAAACTTCATAATTTTAGAAAGATATTAATTCATCCACTTCTATGGTCGAATCAAAAGGTAACTCCCAATGATCATGGATTTTCTTCAAGGCCAATCACTCTAGATCCTCATATTGCCTCTCTATCATATGTATAAAAAGTGTCGACTCAACAGATACTTATATGAGTGTTATATCCTCTAGGCCCACCCATACCACAATATCCATATCAACCAACATGGTTATCATCTTCTAGTAAAATCTGGACTCCAGATACGCACAATTCTGTATTTTCCTGATCAAAGAATTAATAAAACTAATTACTTTACAGGGGGTATATGCTTGCTCAAAATCAAATCATGGCTTATACTCAACCCCAGCTCCACTACCGTAGATTCAAATTTCATTGCAAAATAATAGACAATAAGCTCTTTTGGTTTGTATACATAGTAATATATCTACCAAATAGATAATCCTCACAACATTTCAAAGTACGAACCACTTCCTCTAACTCAAGATCATGCATAGGGTAGTTCCATTCATGTGGCCTCAATTACCATGAACCATGTAGTAAAAATCAATCTCCCTAAATCAACACTACACCAATTATGATCTATAATGTGTTACAAAAATCTATATACTCCTCTCATGGCTCAGGAACGATCAAGTTATGTGTGGTGGTAAAACACCTCTTTGACTCGTAGAAAGCAACTTCACATGCTCCAAACCATTCAATGTTAACTACCTCCTTGGAAAATAACTAATGTGGTGATTCAAAGCGGTGAAATTACAGGATAATCCTATGATAGTATATTTCTATACCCATAAGGCTATGAATATTAAAAATATTATTAGGATGCTCCCACAAAAAAATTACATTCATGTTCTGTGGTCCTACCAACACTCCTTCATTTGTGATGATGTGTCATAAGAAAAGTACACGGTTGATCCATAATTGACACATAGATAGATTTTATTATGTTATATTCTCTCTCAGTGTAATTCGGTAAATGTAATGATTTTGGGATTGATCAAAAACTGTCCTGGAGTTCCCTATGATTTCATCCAAAAAACATCCTTAACCTCTTCCAAGTACGGGTGGAAGATTCGATACATCAAGGCCATAAACACTACTGGAGCACTTTTCAACCAGAAAGACATCATGATGAACTCATAATGGATAACCCTATATCTAAAATATATCCCTGGTATATCATATGTTATAATTCTCAGTAGATGATACCCTGATCTCAAGTTATTCTTAGAGAACCCACATGATCTTATCAACTAGACAAAGAGATCTTTAATACGTTAAATAAGATACAACTTTCCCTACCATCCTGTTCAACATCCAGAAATAACACATAACCGCAACACCACATCATCCATCATAGAATAAAAATCTGGGGAACCCCAAAGTGGCATACATGGATGGATAAACCACTTATCCATCAACTATTCTAGCTAATTCATAAGCTATTAAAGCTATATTGGTTACATCATATAAGGCTGAATATAAAGCATCTCATCTCTAGAAAAGAGACAAATCGTAAAGTCCACATCCCTCTCATGTGGCTCGTAACACCTTGAGATTTTTTTTAATTTTGTTTCTAATTAATTAAATTTTTGATATTTAACATTTCAAGCAATACAGAAAATAAATTATGTTATACTAAATAATTATGTGTGGATTTTGTTATATGCAACACCAATTCAACCTTAAACTACAAAAAACACTTATTTTAGCTTGTAGTACATGCAAGAACATGTTTGGATTATATTATATACAATTCTGAGTCACATTGATACTTTGTGTTACACTTAATGTCTAGTTTTACAGAACTAAAAGATAATATTACAGCTGTTTTTAAAATATTATTATACCTACCATCTGACCATTGGAATTTAATTTATGAATATTAGTAAATAAATTGTGAAAATATGATTTACACATAAATATAATATTAATCTTTTTATTATCATTTTGTATAAGTGAATGTATGAACTATTTGAAAATGAATCAATTACTTTTCTAAGAAAACTAATTTTCAATGCAAAAACAATATTTTATCTCAATAAATTAAAAAAAATAATTATACTTAATGTTTTCAATAATATTTATATTTTAATTTTGATGCATATCTAATATAGTTGATAGGAGTAATATAAAAATAAATAAAAATTTATGAATTAAAAGATGTATTCTTCTAAAAAGTAATTTTAAATATTTTTAATGGAGAACCCATTCAAATTATAATTTTATACACTTTTTTTGAAAAAATATATACTTAATTTTTTAAATAGTAACTATAAAATTATATTACGGTTGATTTTTGGAATTTTTTTGTTACGTTTAATTTTTTATGATTAGTGAATAATACTAAATTTTAATTCGAAATTTATTTTTCATATAATTTATTTTTAAGTATAAATTAGGCTTTTGAATTGTTTTAAAGCTAAATTATATAAATTTTTAATAAATTAATCCAATATATTCCATTAGAATCAATTTAAAATTGAAATTTTATTTAAAAACAAAAAAAAAATTGAACATTTTTTACTTTAATTATCTACATTGTTATTCCATATGCATGACTAAATTTGAATTACATTCTACCACTTATATGATCAGAATTTCAAAAAATTGATTCCATATTTTGAATCATCATAATATATAATCTGAAATTTGGTCAACATAGTTTTTGCAAAAATATTTATAGAAAGTAATTAATATTAATTACAACGACCAACAAGAAAAATTAACTTAATAATGAAGTAAAACATACACTTAAGGTCCAAAATAACCTTTAAACTTGTAAAACATACATTTTCGTGAATTATTTCCACACTATTCACCCTTTCATATAAAATCATTCATTATTAGAGCCACATTTCATATTAAAAACATGGGTGGAATTCCCCTTCAGAATATTTACAATAATTTTACTCATCTACTATAGAAAGGAACTCACCCCTCTTATTTATTCCCACATTTAAATCCATTTTTCACACAAATAATTTGCTAAAATAAGTACCCAAAATTCATCTCCTAACAAAGAAGCCTCACCTTGTTCATAAATCTAGCCATGGAAGCCCTTTGGTGAAACCCAAAAGGAGTAATTGAAAGAAGTGGTATCATTGTTCTTCAAGATCCGTTGTTTTATTTTCATTCTCCACCACCTAAAATATTATTATTCCTTGATTATATAATAACCATTGTATACTAAATAAACTATGATTTTTTTATTCCATGTGGTATACCTAAAAATACAAAACAAAATCATATAATTCTAATGAACTTACAGTTCTTCTGTACGACGAACTACCGCCTCACAAAATGATGTTGTTTGTTTTCATTTACCACCAATCATGGTTGGAAATTATGATTGAAACTCTATTATCATGTGATATATATGATATTTAGGATGTGTTTCTACTTCTGGAACTATTATATAAAACATACCTTCATGCAGTCCATTAAAAAAAATTTAACTTTGTTTGTGGACGTGTGGATAATTGTCTCTTCAAAGCAGCATGATTCGTTCAAACATTACATTAAATGTATATAGGATGGGTTTAGTGAAATTAAATGATATATATTAAATAATAATGATACTATTATTATTTTATATAATATATATACATATATTTCAATTACATTCTTTCCTTCAATATGACCATATAACAAAAACAACATTCATGCGTACATACGACCAACCCTCTCAATAAATGGTATATTTCATTTCATATACCTATATTTTATAGATTATTTTAAATATTTATATAATTAAAATGTATGATATATATATATATATATAAATTCATGAAAAATTTACATAATAATATTAGTAATAGGATTCAAAACAAAAACTTAAAAAATATTAAAAAAGAACAACGTAGATATTGCCCGAAACGTAAACACTAACATGGAATTGTTAATAAATAGCTAAAATAAAGTGGTGTGTATACTTCAAAAGAATATATTATATGATTATTATACATAAATTTATGTGTATTTATATATCCCCATGATGATATTTATTTCAAAGGGTTTATGTTTCAGAAGTAACCATAGCGGTAAACTAATTTTGTCTTAATATTCATTCATTGGGACACATGCCATATTATGCACCTTTATTTTTATATGAAGTTTATATACTCCCATTATGTATTACATTAAGATTAAAATAATTTTCAAGTTATTTTCCAGAATATTTAATTTTGTTATTTCTATTGAATTATGACTTGAAGTGACTAAGGGGGTAATAGATTATTGTTACAATCTCATCGTTTATCAAGATTATTTATGATTATGATTCCACTGATGAAATATTACAATCCAAATATCAGGAACACACATAATTTTTATTAAACTATGATTATTTATGTTATATCCTAGTAACGGAAGAAATTTTCATCTATTTATTTACCAAAATTAAAAAATGATTTTTTTAAATATATGAATTTATTTATGCTTTCAGTCAAAAATATGTGTTCTTTGAAGACTATGTTTTCTAAAAATGTTTTTCAAAATATCATAATATTCTCTTATGATCTATAAAATAAATGTTTACCCATTTTATAACTTTTTATATAATGGGATATAAAAAATTAATCTTATTTTTATTTTTTGATCGGGGAACTATCTTGAACTTTTTATGGCGCAAAAGAAATGTTTGGGATGTATAGATTTATCTACCATAAATTAGATCATTATTTGAAGCTTCAACTAAATGTTAACAAGATTAATTTTTTTAATTTTTTTCTTAATAATATAAAAATCCAATTTTTAATGTGGTTTTCAAATTAAATGGTTTTCAAAAATATTTGTTAGAAGAATAGTTTTATGTGATTTTCAAGGATTCGATTAAAGACTTTTAAATGTATTTTTAAAGAAAGAGGTTTTAAAAATTGTTTTATTTAATTTTTTTAAAATAAAATCAATATTATTTTATAATTTGTCAATGAAAAATTTCTTCTGAAGTTTATAAGCATCCACTATATTATATCAAAGATATTTTCAATAAATTATTTTCAATATAATTTGTATTTTAAAGAATATTATTTTCTAAGAGAAGAATATATTTCTTTAAAGAAATGTTTTTAAATTTTTTTTCTTAACTCCTTTATATATTTAAAAATAATTTTATAAGAAACATATTTTAAAAATTTAATATATTCTAAAAAGGTTTCTTAAAAGTTATATATCAAAATAATTTTATATGTAACTTGAAATCATTTATTATAGATTTGGAATTACTAGGGATATAACCCAAGGGAACCATTCATATTACTTATCAGAATTGTTTTTGTTTTTATGGCTTGGATTTTTTTTATCCATTTTATCTTTCATGGGTATTCGGAAATCCACTTCATTTCATGAGTTATATTCTTATGAAACCCATTTCTCTTTGACATGTTATATTATTTGGATACCCACTTCTTTAATGGGTTATTTTCTTATGAAAACCGCTTCTTTTCACTTGTTATATTCTTTTGCAACCTGCTTTATTTCACATGATATATTCTTATCACGCCTATTTCCTTTCTTGTGTTATGGTTTTATGAAATGATTATGAAGCCTATCATTTTAAACAAGTTAATATATCATTATACATTTATGTAACACATTTACTTTCATCAGTTATGATATGATATTTTATGATTTTTTGAATCATATATGTATGATTTTATAATGAGATGGGTGGGACCTATAACCTATTTCAATTTATTGGGTAAATATTTATATCTAATAAGATAATGATAGTAATATTGTTGATGGGATTGATCAAATATGGAATATGGGGAAATGTTATAAACTATGGGAAGATGGGGAAACTAGATCCACTATGGGATGATGGAGGGAACTGATCTATAATCATATGATAGGGAAACCAAATCTCTAATGGGAATATGGGGAAACCTGATCCCGTATATGGAAATTATTGTAACAGGTGATTATGGTGGGTCCCTCCCAGTAGGTGTACTCCCCATGAAGTTCCCATATATGTTTTTAGAAATGATCCATGACTTATAATGAAATATATTACATTTTAAAATGTTATCCACAAATTCTATATATCATGCCTATGATATCCACACATCATTCAGGTTCATGATTATAATATTATTCATGTCTTAGTAACTGAAACATTTTATGACATGTCTTATATTTATGATCTTTGATAGGCAGGGTATGGTCTTCAAATGTTATTCTCCTGTTCTCACACACTTATGTTCATGTTATGCTTACGTATATACATTATTTACCCATACAAATCATTTTAGCTCCCCCATTTCTTTTGTTTCCATTCCCTAGTTTATAACGAAAGTTTTTAAGTATAACTTCTAAAGAGGAATATATTTTTCGGAAACATTGGATATCTTTAACCATGTTAAAAGAGTTTTTTCCATGTTACCTAGAATTGTAATATATTATGATCCTAGGGCATGTATTTTTTTAATGGGTTGAATATTCATAAAAAGGATTTAATAACCTTGTATGTGAATCCTGGATTGCTATAGATTATTTCGAAGGAATAGTTTAGTCAAACATTGGAAAATAGGATGAGAAATTTTTTTGAGACCCCTAGGTATATTTTAATGGACCTTTATATAGATCTCCCTATAGATAAGTATAAGGATGAGTTAATTTATAGGAAAATTTCATTGAATTTTGGTAATGGATATAGTGAGTGGTTTCCTATAAATACATCACTATTTGGATAATACAAGTGGATGTGGATCTAGAAAAAATGATAATAGGTGGATATCAACAACATTGTTTTGAGATAAACACAATCGGTTACTGGTGCATGACAACGGGCCCTGCTGCACACCTGATTTGACACACCCAGAGGATATGCATTATAAATTCAAAAACTCCTCACAATACATCATGGTGAATATAAATATATTATGACTGTGAATAACCTTTGATAAACATAAGGTTTTATATATTAAATTAGCAGACTTTATGATTAAGAAATCATATAAGTAATTCTTTTATTGATTATGTGGTTTCCCTCATTGATAATTAACACTCACAATATGTTTTTTGGTTTTATTAAATAGAGGTAACCTAAAAAAATTAGATTAAAGTTAAATTTTATGGATTTTTTTGATGAGAATTCAAATGGGATGGTCACTTGTGTAATGATATTGTGATCACATCTAATCGGTGTTCATAGATCACGATTAACAACATGTTCCTTAACAATCTATAAAAATAACGAAGAAAGAGAAGGAATGAGTTCACTGAGATTTAGCTTATTATAGGCCATGGATGAAAGATGATTCAATTTCCTATGTCTTATGAATGTGGAAATAATCACATAAGTAGATGACATGATGAACAAGAATATGTTTGGACTATGGAAAAGAAGGACACAAATCACGTAACTACAAAGGAAAAATGAAGGGATCAATTGACAGAGTGGATTGGAATATTGGCATCCATAAGTCATCATTGATGCTTAAATTATTTAAGTGTGGGATGAATGGCCATAATTCAAATTGATTTTTTAACTGTAAATATACCAATGATAATCAGAGTTGGGGTATAATTAATTGTTATATTTTTATTAATAATGATACTACATATGAAATGTGGAAGGAATGACATGTTAAGTAATAAGATAAGGTAAACTTCTTATGAATTAGGGTTGAAGTAGAATAATATTTGTTTTCTATATTTAGATTCAATAATTATGTTATCCGAATGGTGAAAAATATTCGGCTTTTTTAGTTTATGTTTATTCACTATGGATTTATAATAATACATTGAATGATTCTAAGGGACATGTAATGTGATTCAATGGAATGGTTATGTTCATAAAAATCACATGATTAAAGAAAATATAACAAATATTATGTTCCAAATGTTAATATACTTTTTTTAGATAAAGATATGTTTCATATGAATAAGTATGATGGATGGTAGTGATTACCTTGGAACAAATTAAGATGTTTTTTCAAGTGGTTTATTCTATAATAAATGAAGTTTACAACAATTTTAGATTTAATAAACATATATAATAAATATTGGAATAAAGAAACATGCATGTTTTCAATATGAATTTGTGGTAATTCAGGTTATTTCTATGTTACAAGGTAATAAATTATGAAGGAATACACATGTCTAGTATGTGACAACCATGATCTACTTTCTGATATATAGTGGATCAACAAAAATTTGTTTTTTTGAAATTTTGTGACATTATTTTTCTGGTTTTTTAATTCATTATTTCATAAGGGTTATATGGATAACAATTTATGGAATGATTTATGTTAAATTATTATCTCTCTATATAAGGATTTATTTATATTTGATAACTTGTGATAATATTTTTTTTCTAATGAAGACATATGGAATGAAATGTCATTCAATTTATGGATCTCATTATCAATTAATGATTCAGGAAATAAAATATCACCTTCATTTCATGTAATAAAATATGAAGTGGAAGTTGATCTAGTCACAACATATTGTTAGGTTCTACTTAATTCATGTAAGTATATATTTTAATGAAAGTTTTAAAATTTTGAACTACATATCTTGAAATACGAATTGTTATCCTGGGACATTTGTTTCCGATGAATCAAATGAACTCTTAGATCATCAATGATTTATAGATTTTTTATAGTAAACCTTCTCCTAACATTCTGTATATAACAATCCATCCGAGCTTGATAGTTGTATTTATCTTTTAGGTCCATGTTTTCATCTCCCACCAATGTTCTCCTATATGGGATCCTAGTTATGTGTTTGTTTGGGTAAAATATGTCTCCAACTTTCCCATTTTGTAAAAAGTTTTAGTATTTATTATTATGATGTGGGTTTCTGTGAAACAAACTTTCAAGTATTGAACCTTTGATAAATGAGGCACATTTAGAGGAAGAAATTCATTGAGGAGGTGGAATGTAACAACCAAATATTTTTGAATTATTTTTTTTAAATTAATTTAATAGTTTCATTTTATACGTTTATAATGACAAAAAATGTTTATTTTTTATATGAAGGAACTATGTTTTTATGGAATAATACTCAACACGTTAATATTACGTTACAAGAAACATAGAGATTATCTTGTAGTACATAGAAAGCTACGTTTCTCTTGAATTACACACAATTCTAAGTCACTTCAATTGATTGTGTTACACACAAGGTTTTTTTCGAACTACAAGAAAATGTTAATATTATTACTAAAAATATTATTACAGCTAACAAAAAGATGTTGGAATTGATTTTATAAAAAAGAATAAAAACATTTTGAAAAAATGATTCATACATGTATATAAAATTAATCTATTGCTTATTAATTAGTAGATGTAAATATATGAATTATTTGAAAATAATGAAATATATTTTCTATAAAAATTATTTTTCTAAGTACAAACTCAAAATTATATCTATAATTTAAACCAAAATTTTTTAATAATTTTATAAATAAAATTTATATATTATTTTTTAAACTCAATAAATATATTTTATATGTATACAATTATAATAAATCCATTTTTATGAATAAAAATTTATAATCTTATAAAATTTAATTTTGCTGCATTTAAATGGTAAACTATTTTAAATTTTATTTTTACACTTGTATAATTTTTATTTGACAAATTAAACATTATTTTTGAAATAATAAAATAAAAATTAGATTACGGTTAATTTTTGTAATTTTTCTATGAGGATTCATTTTTTGATTAATAGTGAATAAAACTAAATTTTAATTCAAAATTAATTTTTAACTAATTTATTTATAATGTTATGTTTTTATTATATTAGTTTTAATGTTGAATTAAATCAATTATACATCAATTAATCAAATTTCTTCATTGGAATCAATTTCACATTGAAATTAGATGTAAACAATTACCATACTTTTGAGTATTTTTACATGAAAAACCTGCTATGTCATCGTGTCTGAGAGATTAAATTTGAATTAGTTTCCTACAATTATGAGATTGGAATTTTGAAAAAATACATACGTGCTTGGATTCATAATAATATAATTTCAAATAGGTTCAACATTTTTTTGATAAATATAGTAGTGATTGTAATTTAAATAAATTACAACGACGTAGAGTAAAATTTGTTTAACAGGTGAATAAACATTACATTTATGATAAACAATGATCTATATAATTTTAGAAAATCTATTATATGACCTAATTTCTACACTATCCTCCCAAATATTTAATTTAGCTCATTTTTGGAGCCACATGTGATTCGAAAAATGGGGGTGGAATTCCCTTTTCAAACATTTACAAGAATGTCACTCATCATCCACTATAAAAAGGCAGTCACTGATGCCATTTATTACCACATATAAACCCCTTTGGATCACCCAAAAATTATCATATAATCTCCAATATTCCGACACCAAAACCTATAATTATTACATTGGGAATAAATCAAACCATGGAAGACCATTCATGAAAATCAATAGGAGTTACACATAGAATACGTAGCATCCTTCCTGAATCATCTTTTTTTACATTCATTTTATGCCACCACAATTATTAGTATTCCATGGTCATAAAATAACCTAATTATCGTCAATATACTAATTTTTTTATTATAATCTTTAACCGTACACTTATACACACTTCCATTGAATGGGTAATGAACTTACCATTATTGTGTAAGATGAACTATTGTCTCACGAAATAATGTTCTTCGTTTTTCCTTTACCACCATTAATTGTTTTAAATTATGATGGAAAATATACTTTTATATTATATATATGATATTTATTATGTCTTTATGATTCTTTTATTATCATCTAAAACATTAATTCATGGTTTCCATTTTTTGTAAATATAATAACTTCATCTTTGGATGTTTGGACTTCCGCCTCCTCAATGTGATGTGATTCATTCACACATTTCATGGTATGTATTAAGGATTTGAATATTGAACATATATGATATATATATGAAATAAAAATAACCCTTAATTATTATATAAATAAACAAATATATTTCAATTACTTTCTTTATTTCAATACAACAAGTAAATGGAAACAACATTCATGCGTACATACGGCCAACCATCTCCATGAACGGTGTATTCCATTTCATGTAACTATATTTTATAGATTATTATAAATGTATAAATACTGAATTTGAATTATATATAAATAATTCTTCACATTATATAAATAATTAAATCATTATCTATTTAATATGATCAATAATAACAAGTCAAAACACATTTGAAAAACAACATGGATATTACCTGAAACGTAACGTTAACATGGAATTATAAATAAATAGGTAATATAATGTCACAATAATATATTATATGATATTATATTTAATAATATGGTTATTTTGTATATTTATAAAAAAATATTTATTATATAGGAGGGTTGACCATTTATGAAGAGATTCATGGCTTAATGTAAGGGTTTTTAAGTCTCTCATTTATTTTAAGTGAGACACAAGCCTAGTCCACCTCATATTTCTTATATGTTGTGTACATAATTTCAATTAATTAGTTATATTATTATTATAATTATTTTTATGGGTATTTTATAATCAATTTTAGGATATTTATTTCATGGGGATTATGTTTCAAAAGTTACTAAATCATTATTGTAATTTTGTCTCAATTTATCTTCTTTGAGACACATGTTAGGTCTACCATATATATTTTTTCTAGGATGTGTGTAAAATTCCATTTAAATGTTATATCATTATTTTAAATATTTTAGTGATATTTTAAGCATCAATTAATTTTATAATATCCTATTTATTATGATTCGAACTTAATAAAGTTATAATGGTTTATTGCAAAAATCTATTTGTGTATCAAAATTGTTTATGATTATAATTCAATCGATGAAATATTATGATTAATATAACAAGAAGGTTCATTAATTTTATTATAAACATGTTATTCTTGACATATCCCAGTAATGGAAACAATTTCCCACTCCTTTTTAATTCATGTAAATTTTAAAATGAATTTAGGAAAATCTAACATTATTTCTCCTTTTCAAAAAACATTAATGTTCATTCAAAACCATGTTTTATAAAAATGTTTTAAAAAATGATAGAATGTTATCCAATGATCTATAAAATAATGTATTAATTATTATATACTTATTATTTTTTTAAAAAAATAATCTTCTTGGAATTTTTAGATTTTAACGCTTTTCAATAAAATGATTGACGCAAAAGAAATATTTGGAATATACATATTTATTTTCTGTAATGATCATCATTATTTAGAGATTACATTCCATGTTTACTATATTTTTATAAAACAAATTCCTTAATAATCATTAAATTCATTATTTTTTATGTGGGTTTCTAAGGAAAAGGGTTTCAAAATTTTATTTGTTAAAAATGGTTTTTAAAATGGTTTTAAGTTCCCCTTATGATTTTTGAGGGAAAAATGTTATCAAGATTTTTTAAAGATTCCACTATAGGTTTTCATATATATTTTCATAGAAAAAGTTTTTCAAAATTCTTAATGTTTTAAATTGAATTTCTTTAAGGAAAAAATATATTTCCCTTAAAAAAAAATTTTAACCAATTTTTATTGATTCCTTAATATAATTTCAATGTGGTTTCAAAGAAAAGATTAAAAAAATGTTATATATTTAAAAACAAAATATTTTACAAATGGAATTTCAAAATCCTTATCCATTTAATATGACATACATTTTTATGGTTTATTCGTTTCCATGGATATGATCCAAGGGAACCATTCATAGTACTTTTTCTAAATGGCTTATATTATGATATAACAATTTTTATGAAACCCGTTTCTATTTCATGAGATATATCCTTGTGAAACCCGCTTCTTTTCATGGGTTATATACTTATGAAACCTTTTTATATTTCATGGGTTATATTATTATGAATCACACTTATTTTCAAGGATTATATTCTTATGAATCCCACTTATTTTCACAAGTTACATTCTTATAAAAAATTCTTCTTTTTATGGGTTATATTTTTATGAAACCTGTATCTTTTCAATGGTTATGTTTTGATGAAATTATTAGGAAACCTATCTTTTTTACATCATAATATTTGATGACATGTTTAGGAAACCCATATAATTATGTGGTTTATGATATGATTGTCTAATATTTTTTCCCACATGTTTGTATGATTCCATTTTTCGATAGGTTGGACCTATATCTACCTACAATGAATTTGGTAATGATTTATATCTTATAAGATAATGATGGGAATCAAGTTGGAGAGCATGATCCACTATAGTAGATGGGGAAACATGATTTAGTCTGGGAATATGGGGAATCCCGATCCACTATTTGGAGATAGGGAAACCTGATCCACTATGGGAGGATGGGGAAACTGAGTCCACTATGGGATGATGGGGATACACGATACCTTATAAGGAAATTATTCTGACTAGGGGTGGTGGTGTGTCACACCTTTTAGGTTAGTCCCAAGGATGTTTCCTGATAAGTTATTGGAAACAATCCTTGACTTATTTGGAAATTTACTATATGTTTATTTGTTTTCCATAAATTCTATGTCTTATTAGAATGATATGCACACATGGTTCATATTCATGATTATTTTATGATTCATGAATTAGGAACATCCAAACATTATTCCATGTATCATTTTTTCAATCTTTTATATTTAGGTATAATATTTAGAGGTCATACTCATGTTATTTTATCCTTATGTTCATGTTATTATTATTTATTTCCATTATTTACCCAAATTGGGAATTTAAGATCACCCCTTTCTTAGTTTTTCATTCCTCATATTATGAATAAAATATATAATTTTATGTACTAAATGGGATTATACATGTGTCAATGATTGAAGGTATTTCACCATGTTAGAATATTTTGTTCCATTTTTTCAAACACAGTAATCTTTTATAGTCCTCATGCATGTATTTTTTAATGTTTGGAATATTCACCTAAAATTATGTAATATCCATATATAATAGGCCTGGGATTCTTTGTGGAATACCAGAGAAGTCCTAAATAAACACATCATAGAACCAATCTATTATTCGTGGAAATAAATATTTATTCAAACACTCCCCCATCGATAAAAATAATAGATACCTAAGTGGTGAGCTCCCCAGGTTGATAATGAATTGGACCTGTATAGATCGCCTTAATATCTCACTCTCCATGATCAAAATAATTTTCTACCATAGGAGATATAAAGGTAACTCTCCAGTAGTAAAAATCATTATAGGCTTTATTGGATTCTTGATAATTCATACAAAATATCAATTCAAAACCTAACAATTCAAGTATGTAAATATCATAGTATCAATGGTACCCCCTAACCACAAGTAAAAACCCCTTGCATAAATAGATGTCTCTCAACTATAATCACAATGGTTTTTCAATCCTCATAAATGCACTCACAAATTCTACTACCAGACTCAAGATATTTAAAAGATGTGAATATATAAATGAATTGAAGGAATTAATATGAAATAGTGAACTATAAATTATAGAATGTACAAGAATCGTACATAAGACTATCGATGGTCCAAACTCTCTATCCACAAGTGAAGGATGAACTACATGTAATTTTCCATACCCTCTTCCATGTGAGGCATTCTGATCCCCTAAGGTACACCACTATGCTAATAAGAGCTCTCTTTCCCAAAAGAACCTCATCCACTACCTCAACTACCATGTCTAGTAGAAATACATCTACCATACTGATATGGGTAGAAGACCCACTTCTAGCACTCTAATTATTCTTAGATCCTCCGTCATTACTCTCCTTTCATGGAATCCTATAGAACCATTTTAGATTGACTATCCTACCAAAATTATGACACTCTATTAGTGGTCAAGGTAGTTGTATACGAAGGTGACCCAACCTAGCCCACTGGTCAAATAGAACTCTATTAATGTCTTGTGTAACTGACCCTTCCCACTAGCCACTATACTTTTGGGTAATCTAGTTAATATTATAATAGTGTTTATTTCTAAACATTGGAGATGTACTACATGGATATCCACCATAGGATAATCTTACATTGGAAGCCTCTTTCATGTTCTCATCAGATATTGGATCCCCATTCAACAACTTAGAAAACATCTCTAGCCTAAATATGTCAACATGGGAAATAATCCCACATTTAACCCCAACCTAAAACTATTTCAGCAAAATTGACTCATCCACTGATAATTGTAGAACAAATACCAATACTTTATTAAATCATCTAGCATAGTCCATAACCTACATTCTCCCCTCAATAAACCTCATGAACTCATATTCATTCTCCCACCTGAGCATATCATGGTAATAAATCTGTAATTACTTTTTTAAAAAGTGATTCCCCTCCATATTATCCAGCTGTCCATCCCTTTTTTGGGATTCTGATAAATTTTTTAATTGAACATGTTAAATACAAGCTTCTAGTTTGATTCTACAGTTATTAAGTGTCTTCATATGGTCATGAATTGTATAGATAGACTCAATCCAGAACTCTACTGCTTTAAGACCACCCTCTTTGGTGAATATTAGGGGATGCTTCCACTATAACTCCTATGTCAGTTTTGAAATACTATTCACAACCTACCGTGGGTATATTTCCATAAATTTTATAATGTGAGTAATGTTTTCATAGAACTGCTCTCCCATATCTACACTAAAATTTATAGGGTCCTTAGGTTTCAGTATTGGAAGATAATTTCCATCAATATCCTCGAATCATTATATCAAAAAGAATTATAATGGAGGCATGTCTATATAATTAAAAAAACATGTATTAGGAAACATTTCATATCATTAACACTTTTATATTAGAGGGTTCAAAATAATTCATAACAATTCATCCCTCATACCCAACCACATGGTCAAAATTGAGGCACTAGGAGTACCCTCAACGATCCATCTTCTAGGCCATGGTTAATTAATGGTAAATTATTCTCATTTATAGAGGATTCTCATTTGAACCCCATTCAACCTTTTCATTTACTATAACCAGTATCATTTACATTCTTCAATTTCAAATTTGGAAACTTTCCATTTAAAGTACACAAGTAATGAAAAGAATATTCATTTTAATAACTCACTGAAAACCATCTTTACTATGTGCACCTAAAAATTATGCATGTAACTATAATCATTGAGTACCAAAAATGATGCATATAAAATCAAAATTCATTCAATATTTAGCCAAAAATAAAATATGAGAAAAAATAACATCAAACAACAAGTGAAAAATAGAAGGTGAAATAACATCAAACTATAACATCACAAATAAATAACTGAAATCCCATTATGGTTACATGGATTTTACCACATACATGGGTTACCTACTCTCATGCATGAGATCATTACCATGGCCTGAATATTACTAGTCTCATATATACCTTTACCAAATATCAAGGCAAAAAATAGTAAATAATACTTATCTGATACAACTTTATAACATCCCTACCTGGGTGTCACATACTAATTTCCTAATCACACTTGTCACATAACATCAAGAACCCCTCTCCCTATGCCAAAGGATTCTCATTAGAAATGGGGTTCTGATAAATATATCATGAAAAAACTATACACTTTTTTATTAAATTTGCACTATAGGAAATATAATTATCCAATTGGTAAATGATAATAATAAATAACTCAAATAATACAATAACCAATAAAGAAAAACATCACATTTTAATCCCAAAACATGGATAACTAAACGTAAATAAAATAGGTGATTTTCCATGATGTATAAGTTCCAAGGGTAAAATGACAACAAAAATGTAAAGACACATAGGAAAATCCCCAAGTGGGTCCCGAAATCATGTCCTTTTCCCTCATCCATACCCCATCCTAACTTAGCCATATATTATAGGGCTCTTTCCCATATCCTATCCTCCAACATAACGTCTACTCTTGAATTAATCAAGAAGCCCATGTTGGGTGTGAGATAACTCAGTAGGGCATTATCGATGTTGTCTAAAATAATATCTAATGTATAAGTATATACTAAGTTGTATAAATAATAAATTATAGTAAAAAAAAGAAAATAGTAATCACATTTCATTATTCTTTAATTAACCACATAAATTAACATAGTTTTTGATGATACCTGAAACATCAATACCTTATTTTACTTATGCCATAGTTTGAACTATAACAACTAGGTAAAACACAATTCATTATAATAAGGGATATAATTATTCATTTAAATTTATTTTTATAACATAGAAACTTGGAAATCTAGTAAAATTAAAATATTATGGGTCTATAATGTCATGTATTTCACCCCATGGGTCCTTATAGAATCATTAAATTTCACACAGCCTATGGGTTTTTTGAGCCTTATCCATTGTTCCATATAATAATACTCACATGCATGCATCTAGGTCTAGAACATCATGTCTAGAACCCCATGAATATTTGGAGCATCAGTCCCCATACTACACCCCATTTATCAATCAATCACACATATGTCACATGTATCACATTAATCAAGGTTAATCATCATTAAAATTATTATTCAAAATTATTATTATGGAACACCAATTCAATTTATCCCAACAATCATGATTCATTTTTTAAATGACATGGATTAATATAAAAAATTCACCATTAAACCATTTATCAAAAATTAATTATATTATCCATTTTTCTCTATGGTTCATTCAACAAACCCTTTAATTTGAACTATCATTCAATCCCATAATCCAATTAATTAACCAATCCCATAATTCCAATAACCGACTGATTCCATAATCCGAATATCCCACCAATTTAATAATTCAATTTATAAATTTAACCAATTAATTAATCCAATTAATGATTAAATTATGAAATATGAAAATTAAATTTATAAAATTACAAAAAAGGAATATTACTTAAATACAATGGGAATTGAATTTTAGACCACCTTCCTTATGGTTGTTGACTTGAGGTTTTCTTAACTAGAAATACCAAAATGCATGCACATCGATCAAGAATGAAATAGTGTGAAATTTCTAGGAAAAAACCAATGAAAAAGATCATATGGATTAAAATCCATCAAAAGATTTATATAAAACATCTACAACACTATATAAATTACTCATCTCCATCAAGAATGTGATAAATGAGAGATTGAATTCCAATTGGGGATGAAATTACATACTCTATGTTAAATAATTCTTCAACCAAGTCTTCAATTATTCATGAACAGGTTTTATGGATCCTTGTAACCATCCCAAGATCTTCCAAATTCATATGAGTGAGTTTTGGTTTTAGTAGGGTAAATTAGTTATTAATACCTGGGGTTGAAGAATTTTTTTATAATTACTTAGGGGATTAAAATCTTGCATGTAAGATTTTCTGTAGAGGTAGCACTGTTTGTCAATTTGTTCAGCCTAACCATGAACCCCTTCGATAGTGGTGGATGTTTAATACATGGTAGGTGAATGGTTTGGAAAACCATACAGAAACCATTCATACCATATATATTTGATGGTGGATTATTTACATAGGAGCTAACATGGGTTGGGAAACCCGTGGGCCAACCTTGTACCACCAAAAAACCCTAAAAACATTCAAAGCCTTCCAAAATCAGCCTAATATAAGACTCAACCAATACCTCAAGCATGATTTAAAAAAATAATAGCAAAGGAGTACTTATAAATGATCATAATACATATCTTGTAATATTTGAGATCTTACAGTTTAATATTGATTTTGTAGATTATATTAAACCTATTTCTAAACCCCCACATATCAAATTACTCTGGTAGAAATTGTGGAATTAAAAAATTTTACTAATGAATTACTAGATAATGGTTTTATTCATACTATCACTTCACCAGTTATGATCATATTTTATTTTTTAAAAATAAAGAAGTTTAAAAGGGACCTTGTATTGATTATGGGGCCTTGAATAACATCATTGTTATGGAAAAGTATCATTTGACTCCTATTTATGATATATTTGATAAGCTCCATGGATATCATTTTTTAGAACGTTGATCTGAGGTTTGTATAATAAATGTTGAATCTAAAGGAGGTGGGTATTCTAAAGACTGAATATTCAACTAGATATGGGCATTATGAGTTTGTTGTTATACCCTTTGGGGTGTCCAATGTACCTACTTTATTTATAGACCTTATAAATAGATTTTTTCATGGTTTCATTGAGAAATTTTTTATTATGTTTATTATTTATATTTATATTTATTATAAAAGTTTGGAGGAACATTATTGGAACCTATGGAATGTTTTGAAAACTTTAAAATCAAAAAAACCAATATTGAATGTTTATTATGTTTTAATTTTGTTGTAATAAATTCCTTTCCATGTCCATATTGTTTCTAAATATGGAATAGATGGTGACCCAACCAAAATAAATGTAATTTTAGAATAGAGAATACCCAAAAATCGGATACATATTTATAGATTTTTTGATTAGCTAGTTATGTCCAACAGTTTGTTGAATTGTTTTCTCCATTGTCTAAAACAAAAAATAAGTTAACTTGGAAGGGGGTTAAATTCATTTGAAAAAAGGATGTGAAATTTTTTTCCAGTAACGAAAAATAAGTTGGTTGAATGATTTTGTTTTCTCCCTAACTTCCATAAATACAGAATATTTCATCTATAATGATTCTTTATTAAAGGTAATATTTTATTTTCTGATGTAGAGTGATCACATAATTAATTATACTTCCCATCATTTGAAACATCATGAGTTAAATTACCATACTCATGATATAGAATAATATATAGTAATTTTTTATTTATAAATTTAGATACATAATGTATTTGGAGTAATGTGTGAATTATATACTAATCATAAATGTCTTCAGTATATATTAACTTAGAAATAATTGATAATGTGGTAGATTAGATGGGTGAAACTGATAAATAATTATGATTACATGATTTTGTATCATCTTGGAATGGAAATGATGCAGCTGATTCTTTGAGTTAGAGAGATAATCATACACTAATGATGTTATATTTAGAACATGATACTTTGTTTAATTATTTTCTGAATTTTTTCAAATAATTTGGGGATTATGGGACATCCTCTATTTTGTTTCAGGTTTTTGTGCATTTCACTGTGTTAGATATAATCAAGAAAGTTCGGAAGGAGGATCATGATTTTCCAAAAAGTTTGGAATCTATTATAATGGGTATGTTGCATGTGTTTAATGTTGTTATAGAAGGTCTTTTGATATTTAGAAAGAGATTATATGTGCTTGTTTATCCTTATTTGATGTAATAATTGTTGAGTGAAGCTCATTGTTCTTCATTTTATATTCATCATGGCATCACTAAGATATAATAATATCCTTAGCTGTTTTACTGGTGGGATGGACTAAAATGATTTACTGAGGAATTGACCATTAAATTTTTGACATGTAATAAATTTAAGGTTGAATAATAATTATAAAATGGAATGATTCAATATTTTCCAATACTATAGTGAAAATAGAAAAATATATCAATGGATTTCATGGTGGGAATCTGAAATATATCTCAAGGTAACAATGTGATTTGGGTTATTATTGATCATTTGTCTAAATTTTTAAATTTCATTCCCATGGAGTTCCTCTATCAATTTCAGATGACCATGATACCATATTTACATTTAAATTTTGAAATTAATTTATATGTAATTGGGTACTTGATTAAATTTTAATACAACTTTCCCAACTTCAATATGCTTGAAATTCTTGAATAGATGATTCAGTCTATTGAAAATATTCATTGTTCTTGTTAGATGGATTACCCAATTATTTTGGATCAAGAACATTATATGGCTGAGTTTTTTTATATGAACAAATTTCATTCAAGTATACGTATGAAAATATTTTAGGCATTATATGGAAGGTAATATCGGAGGAAATTTTTTATAAGAAGAAGTATGAGAAATAAAGATTATAGGACCAAATATTGTAGAGGAAATGTTTGATAAGTTGTAGTTTATTTTGAGATATTTGAGGATGACATAGATCTGGAATAAAATTTATGTAGATAACCAAATGAATGATATTTATTTTTATGTTGGTTATAATTTTTTTCTTAATGTATATCCATAGAAATTTTTTATGTGATTTGGTTAAAAGGGGGAGTTGACACCACATTTTAGTGGAAAATATACAAACCAATACAATGTTAGATCATTTTCCTACTAATTGGATTTGAATATGAGTTTATCCCAAACACATAATGTATTCCATGTTTCAATGTTACAAAAATATGTGCTAGATACATCTAATTTTTGGAACCCTAAAGTAATTATGTTGGAAGAGAACCATTATTATGAAAAATATATTATTCATATTCTTGACCATAGAGAGAAAGTATTTCAGAACAAGGTAATTCATCAGGTTTGTGTTTTGTGGAGAAAACATATGGTTACAAAATCATCATGGGAATCTTAAAATTCTAGGGGGTAAATATATACCAACTTGTTTGATCAGTGAAAAAAATTATGTTAACATAATTTCCAAAGGGGTGGGAGAATGTAATCACCGAGGTATGGATTTAATAAATCATTTTCACATTAATATTCTTGAACATATTGTTAAATTAATTATAAATATATTATGTAATTTAAAAAGAAATTAATTTGGAAATTAATTTGTTAAACTTAATTCATAAAACGTTCTTATAAAAAAATTAATTCAGAAATTATAGAATTTTAATTACGAAAATTAGATTCAATTTTTTAATACAGCATTTTAAAAAATATTTTAGGGTTAATTTTTTAAAATTCTCTAAAAAAAATGATTTTTATTGAATAGAAAAAAATTATTGATTTTTATTGACTATTTTATTTAAAAAGTAAAATTATGGTTTGGATTAGTTTTATAATTTAATTAGTTCATATTTATTTTTTATAATTCAATTTTGTTTTTTAAATGTAATTTACAATTTAAATTAGCATAAATACATTTTATATTTTAAAATGACATTTTTTTGATAAACTGTTTTCATCTCATATTCTTATTTGATTTTAAATTAAATTATTCAAATTCTTTTTTAGTCTACAAGAATGGATTTCAGATTTTTAATCAGGAGTTTTAGATTTTATAAATTGTCCCCATTTATTTTTTATTGAAAAATAATAGAAACCTTAGTAATTTTTGTTACCAAAATAAATATTAAATATAAAAATTTATGGTTATGAATAAAATGACATATAATGTAATATAAACCTAAGACCATCCCTCATTTTATTGAAATATAATATCTCATCCATAATCAAAAAATGGTATAATTTATAGAATTTTTCCCATTTGGATTATATTATGAACATTATAATATTTTATTTTAAGAAAAGTAAAAAATGTCCCACTCTTGTTTTCTAAATCTATAATATTTTTTACATTTAGATATCGAAATAATATTGTGGTTATAAGTAATTTTTTGAAAAATAATTTAATTTTCTTCATCATGGTAATTTCATTTCTATTTTTATTTGAGATACATAATCTGAATCAAAAAATTTAATATATGAATATTAAATTTTAGGGATACAATAAAACATTTTATTTGAATTTTTCTTGTTTTCCTAAGGCTATTAAAATTAAAATAATTATTAGTTCTAAAAATTTACCTTAATGATATATATATATATAAATTATTTTATTTAATGATATAAAATTTCTAAAAACATATATTCAGAAAAGCGACTAGTATATGGATGATAATATCATCTATATTCTATTTATTAGTAGTTATTCCATTTATATATACAATACTAAACCTCAATGATTAAAAAACCTTATATTCATAGTAATGGTAAAACAGATTAATAAGGGGTAAAAAATGATATGATTAAATATGTAACACAAAATTGTCAAGATGTTATTATAAAAGACTATTGGAACCCACCCAAATCCTATATTTTAAATAAACTAATTTGGATTTATTTTTAACAGAATATTAATTTATATTAATTTAAAATTTTTAGGAATTTCTAGAGTGCCCCTCCCCTCTCTTATAAAAGGGGACATATTATTCCTTTTACATCAAACAATAAATCTTATTTGGATTTTAAAATAACTAACATATTTCCTACATAAAATCCTTAAACTTATTCTATATATCATGTTTTATTTGGAACACTAACTTTAGATTGTTTAAGGTGTTTATAAAATGAGTTTTTCTAAAGAAGAAATATAGTTTTCAATGGCATGTTTTTGTTCTTCTTCTTCCCCTACCACTATAAAATATTATTAAACCATGAAAAAAAATAGTTCAATAAATATAATTATATTTTTTTTTTGATAAAACTATATCCATCTAAAACAAGTATCAAATTGGAAATAGAACCACTGTTCATGTGTAAGAAAGAATACGACCTCGCAAACCGATGCAATTTTTTTTTTCAATAAATACTTCTCAAGGTTAGTTATGATGGTGAAATTAATTCCTGTATACGGTATATATGAAATATTTTACATTTTTAAAATATAATTTATCATTTACTTTCTTGCTATTCTATTCACTGAAAAATGATACTATCATTCGTGTGTATGAGTAGATTACCACATCAACAAAGAATTGTGATTCATTTTTCATCACCACATTACATAGATGATAAATATGAGTAAATTAAATTTATAATATTAAATTTATGAAATTATAATCATTCTAAAATGATAAAATAATACATATCTTCCTTCTAAAATAATATTTAAAAATTTCAAGAGTTACTCATGCATACATATGACCAACCATCCTCATGATTGCAATATAATTATGTTTTCCTAAGCATATTTAATGGTCGAATTTGAAAGTGTAATTGATATATAAAAGAAATAAAACATTTTATTATTATTTTTTAGATATTATAAAATAATGACATATTTTACCATTTCCAACTTTCTGAGGTCATTATTGACATACGAACATAATATTAGGAAAAATGTTCAACGTAAACATAAATAAATAAGTAATTTCATATAATTTTTTAATAAGTAATATAAAGGTATTAATAAAATTTAAAATGTTTATTAGCAAAGTAAGTAATTCACATATTTGTATTATTTAGTATTATAAAGAATATACATGATGAGGGAGACTTAAGGATTGTGATTTTATTTTAAAGAATACTATTTAATGTTTCCTATAAAAATTTCTTTTCATCCATATTGATATTTTCTAAAATAATTTTAAAAGGTTTTTACAATTATCCAATTATTTTTTAAATTATTTTTCCCTTGTTTTATATTTTTTAAAATAGATTGAAATAATTTTTTTTCATTTTCCAAATGAGGTACTTTGTGACTTTTCCAACAAAAGCATAAAATGAATTTTTTAACTTATACAGCATGAACAGATTTTCCCACCAAATTGACTAATATTTATATTGATGATTCCTTTATATTTTTAAAAATTATTCATTACAAAATGATGTCAATATTATGTGTGTGGCTATTTTATTATTGTAAATTATTTTCATTTACTTTCAGTAAAAAGTTCAAAAAAAGAATCTTTTTATGGGATGTAATAAATTCTTTACAAATGGAAAAATGTAATGTTTTAATTTAATGTATATGGTGACAAAAACAATAATTTCCATCATAATCATTATTTTTTATTTGTATTGATTTACATGTTTTCATTCATTACTCAAACAAAATCCTTATTTACCTTTTTCTGGGTATTTTTCTTTTGAATATGTGGTTTTAATGTAAATAGTATTTTAATATCTGAAATTAATTTTTTTATGCATTCAAAGGTGTTTTACAATGTTTATTATGAATAAAATTGTAAATAATTATTTTTTATTCATTATTGGGTACTTGATAATTATATAAAAAATGATGGATCCTAATACAAGGTATACAGTAGGTTGGGCCCCATTATAGCTTACACGTGACCCTGATATAGCCCTTATGAAGAATTAATCCCCATTATAGTTCATGAAAAATAGGTGATCCTGATATAACTTATATGAAGGTTCTATCCATGTTAGATATGTTGAAAATGGGTGATACATATATAGTTTATAGTTAGGGAGATCAAAATTATAGCTGTCAAATTCACTGGTTAATGATTATGTTTTTCAAATAATTATATTGGATGTCGGTCATATGGTTGTTCCAATAACAATGGTTTTTTAATCTTTTAATGAAAATTATTTTCTAAGTGCAAAAAATGTATTTTATTATCTTTATATGGGTTTTAAAGGTTTTATTTGAAGACAACATGTGTGTGATTTTAGTGTGGATATTGTTTATTCCATATGGTCAATGAAATTTAATGATATCTGTAAACATTACATGTATATTTATTTTTTTTCACTGGACTAGTTGTTTTTTATTCTTTATATCCATTTCTTAGGATTTAAGGCTCATTTCATGTATTAATATTCATACAACCCAACACAATGGGGTCCATAACACAACTCCCTATGCAATAGGTCAGGGGTTGAGGACTAGAGCCAATTATGTATATCACATAGAGGGGTGGACATTGCCTAAAGTACATGTACTTCTACACCCAAAATCTCCTTGATGAAATTGAACCGTGATTTAAAAAAACTAGAAATTTAAATGCATGCATGTATCTATCCCAAACCAATAAAAAATAGAAGTACTAAAATCCTAAGAAGGGGAAAACACACAATTACAAAAAACTAGAAAAGATTTATTCATCTTTGAAAGAGGGGGTCACTTTCAAATGGAACGTCCAAAAAAATCATCATTTTATCTTTGATAAACACCTCGGTTGGTCTAGATCACTAAGATTTTCTTTCCTTGGGTCCTCTAGAGACTTTATTCAATGACTTTTAGTATAGATAAGAATGAAGCAGTGCAGGAAAAGTTTTTTGCAATGGTGAGATTAAAAATACTAAGTTGGTGCCCTAAAAAACAAAATAAAAGGGGGAAATAAAAGGAAATTGTATGGTCAACCTATCCTAAGGGATCAAAATTGAGAGAGGAAATCCATATAACACCATCTGAATCTATACATGACTATTCATCTCAGTCTATAAGGGGTTTCAACCTACGCATGTAAAAAACCTAAAGGACTTCTAGTAATACCTGGATATACTCTTATCAGACTCCATGTATCATGAGGTTCTAACTTCATAGATAATGACATGATTCTACTCAAGACTGTAATGGTAACAAAAAACAAGTAGAACACACTTCATGAGATTAGGCTTCCAAGATGGCACCCACCTGAGAGTTACACTCCATTAGTAACAAACTCACCAGGTTCCATTCTAGTTCCCAACAATAGAGGTCCTCCCATCACTAACCTATGCCCTGTGAAATTACATAATAACCTAAGTGGAGATTCATATTCATCACCACTACAAACAGTTGAGGGATCACTTCTACAGACTATGAACAATGTGCATCCTCGCTAATGAGAGATAACAAAGGGACCTGCACCTTGCCACATCCATACAGTCAAGGGAGTACTAGCTCCTAAATAACCTGTGAAACCTCTATCGCTCCAATATTAAGTGTCCCACAACTCAATACATCAATGGAGAAGTAACTCCCATCTAGGTATCACATGTAACTAGTGGAGGGACCTGATCAATGTAATTTCAATCAATAAATGGTTAGATAACTAATTACAGTAGATTACATGCTTTCCACTACTACCCAGAGATGGGGGAGTACAACTCCATAGGTGAGGACTCACACCCATGAATAATAGTGTAGGGAAATTCTATGGATAGTGGACCCACAACCTATAATGATCAGGGTGTACCACTCCGCTAAATCGATTAATATGGGGAAATTTCACTCTAAAACGATAGGATATTACAAAACCTAGGATAGAGAAACAACTCCCTGGTATGATATGAGAGTACCAAATCTACAGGAACAACATGTAAAGACTACCCACACCCTAATATGACGGGTGAGTTCTAACTCGAATGATAGAGGATCCACACACTAACACGACAAGGGATTAATCAATATAAATATATGTCACGTATAAGGGATGTACACCCTAACAAGATATAAGTGTACCAACTCCAGAAATAGAGGAACCATGCCTTGGTCCAATAGGGGAGTAATGAATCTATATGAACAACAATTATGTAGGTCTCCCAAGAAACATAGAATTGTAATGCTATCTTAAACTACATGAATGATATAGGGAACCCACACCCTGGTTCGATAGTGAAGTACCAACCTTAGGATAACTACCACATGGGTGGAGAACCTGATCCCATGAGGTGGGGAGTCCCATCTCTACCAAAGGAAGAAGGCAAGGTAAAACCATAATTTCATTTCATTGGGGAGTACTAGTCCTAATGTATCTCTCAATGAACAACATTGATCTCCTATATCATCCATGAACCACTGATCACCACCCAAGTTTAAGAACCAATACTTTCATGTCATGATTGAACCATGCCACATCATATCTTGTAGGCTAAAATGGAGGTCATTATTTCATTCTATGTGGAAAAATTATTAGGATAGTTTACTCATAATACTAATTCTGAGTTTTGAGGAAGGAGATTGGTAAGGGGGAAGATCTCACGAAGATCCCCAAGGAAGTACACAAACATGAACTAGAGGTGACATGGAGTGTGAAATCAAACAAGAATCTTATTGGGTCTCAAATTCAAAAAAAAATAACTTATAAATGTAGGAATTCAAGGTGTTTATATCCCATACACAGCTTATATGACTTCACATGGACCAGAGTTTTGTTATTCTTCCATGCAACTCGGTTATCCGTGTTTCACACATGGTGTGTCTCATCGAGAAGATAGAATATCGAAGAAAAAAATCCCTTAGCCATGCCATCTTCATATACATCTTTATGGAACCCCATGTGCATGTACTTTAGTAAGGTAGTTCTACATGGACATGTACAATCACATGTCTATCTAGTTCATGTCCTTTGACCACACAACATGGGGTCACTACACAACATGTAAACTCGTTATATAACATGTAGCCCACAAAATTTCTCTTTTTCCTTGAATGAAAAGGACTCATGGTAGGTCCACTAGACAAAATGATATGTAGATGGTAATTCTAGATGATAAATTCCATGATATTCACTAGTTTTACCCTTCTTTTCCACAAAATCTATAGATCAACTGAGGATGTATCTCTAGAATTCATAATAGGGAAATAAAATATTATAAAAATCATAATGAAGGGGGTCATGACTAAAAATAAATATACCTACATTGAGGGAGAAACGATGAGGTTTATGTTGTAGAATGATTCCTGAATCATGCTGATCCGCAATCTGATGATGATCAATTCCAAGAACTATGATCAGTTCCTCTTCATCACTTAAATTCACCTCAGTTTTCATCAGTCGGGATAATGGGAAGAGGAGGGTTTCACTTATACATTTATTGTGTTCACCAACAGGGGAAGGGGGAATATTTATGTAAAATTATTAAGTAAATTTTCATTTAATTAATTATATCGTCATCTGATGCCATGACAACTCGCCCTTACTTATACACCCATTACAGAAAACATTGTTTTGCTCCTTGTTTAAAGAAGAAAATCAGAACTAAACCAAGGCCTCATAATTCCAATCAGAGACATCAATTATTAGTTATTATATATTTAAAGTAACACTATAGTCATGTAACAATATATATATATATATATATATATATATATATTTTAAAATCTCCATGTTGTGGCTCTCTAGGCCCTAAAATCCCTTGCTGATTCAGTGCATGACTTCCAAATTTTTCATTGAAATATTACAAAGTCTTACAGTTAAAAACCAGAGTAACTAAATTATCATTACAGTAGTGATTTTCTTCCCTAAAATGTGAAACCCTAGGAAAAAGGGAAAGAAAATGATCTCTCAACTAGAACTCCCACATTAGTGATCTCACAGAGGGTTTCAGTGATGATTACAAGAACAAACATTGAGGAACCATCAAGGCCACACCACACCCATGTCCATATCCAATCATTTTGAAATCATTCAAAAATTGTAAATTGTATCCTTATCTATGATATGTGGAAAGAACCAACCACTATGGATCATATGTAGTAACTAGTTTAGAAGTACACAACCTGGAAAACCTGACATATATACTGATGTAACCCCACAGTTCACGTCCACCCCAAGATTAACTACACCACAAACACCTCAATAGTCTTGCTTTAAAGGTTAATGAATATCACATGAGTGTACCAACAAAAAAAATCTCGGCTACCAAAGTGTAAACATTGGGTCTTATTAGGCCCTTTTTCTACAAACCTCCAACTATAACATAGATCACCAAAAAGTAACACTACCACAGCCACTTGTGGAATCTATGATGAGTATGGATGCTAGGGATCCAATACACACCATAGGAACATTATAGGGTCTAAATATACTACTATAGAAGGGTTTTAAACAATGATATCCCTCCACCAGGTATGTGATGAAAAAATGGTCGAATAGAAAACCACCACTAGAAATTCTAAGACCTACTACGACACATTATCGCACAACCTCACCCTAAAAACACACATATAAGGAACTCATCCACCAAAACTCAACACTATCAACTTTGGGTAGGACTATCTCCCTGAATGGTTTTTATGGAATTTGAAAAACGTGTCTTGGTGGGGGAAATACTCTATATTCCTTGTCATTCCAATGATATTCCGAATAGTAGAAAATCCCCCTCAAGAATATAAAACAGAAATATGACACAAAGTGCACTAGGGTACTAAATAACAACAAAAGGATTCCCAAACACTCACACTAGGTCATATTGAGCTATTTTTCTGCAAACCAATAACACGTTATCAGTATTAAAAGACACATCGACACTATCCTCTTTGGGAGAAATTACCTCTTAATTTTATTTCATTCATATCAAAAAAATGTCTCTTGGTGGGAGAAGGACCCATCTACCTTTTATATTCAAAGTTACATTAAATAAGAAAAACACAAGGCTTTACTAATTCCCCGTGTCACTCTATTTGAAACCAAAATAAAGTAGCGGAAATAAAAAAGAACATCACAGATGTTCTATCAATTACTATTGAAGAAAGAAGAAATTAAAAAAACAATATATATATATATATATACATCTTTATATATTATGTGTCAAAGGCCTATACAGCCTGTATCTATCATATCCAATATCCCCCATCTCCCTGAACCTGGCGTAGACCACTTGGGGGTAGTGGTTATAAAACCTCAAATGACCCACCACCTCCTACGACTCTACCCACTCCACCACTATTTCATTCATGTTACATAATTCTATTCTATAAATACTTCCTCTACCAAGGTGGTCCATCAACACAATCCTTCTTAGTAGAAAAATGAGTTAAACAATCTCTAGCAAGATTTCCTCGACCATCACATTTATAAAACTGCCTCTACAATGGATGACCTAATCCCCAACATAGCTACCAGGCTATAATCCCATGTTCCTAAGTTTTAGCATGTGTATTCCTCTTGCATGGTGATCCTATCCTCGTCCATATGGGAACTTCTGTAGACGCTTCAACCTTGTGACCACTATTGTGGACCATATACACCCTTCCCTCTACTGGGAATATATCTATTTCCGTAGCTCACTCCATCACCACATCATAAGTGGAAAAGAAGAAGGAAACCACACGTTCTCAGATGTCTCTATGGAGGACCTTCTAAATAGTTTGACCCCTAAATAGTGGGTCTCAAAATATATAGTTGTAGTAAACTAATGATTCATTGAACCTCTCCACGTAGTCCCCTATGGTATGCTACCCTGCAGAATCTAGAGAAGGTTGTAGATATGTAGTGATATAAACATTACTGGGTAAAAATATTCCTAGAAAAGTCACTCGAAATCTAACAAAGTTACTGCCACCACTTCATGGGACTTCATTACTAAAATCCACCATCACTCTACCAAACCCTGTAGAAGTCTCCCTACATGGTCAACCATATGATTGGAAGGTGTCCTAATAATGAAGAAAAATGGGTGACTATCTCGAGCCAGTAATTAGTTACTAGGGGATTGGCTCACCATATTACATTAGAGGTATATTCCTTTAGAACTGATGAAGTGAACTCATCCAAGGGACATCTTCAGCATTAAATGCTGGCACAGTTGTCCACTCAACTGGAAGTGGATCAAAAAGTGGGACACCTGGAGGAACCACTTATGAACCAGTTCCCTACTTTGAATCCTCTTAATGAGGAATATAATCACTACAT
This sequence comes from Viscum album, assembly GCA_963277665.1. Classification (NCBI taxonomy): domain Eukaryota; kingdom Viridiplantae; phylum Streptophyta; class Magnoliopsida; order Santalales; family Viscaceae; genus Viscum; species Viscum album. The sequence continues at coordinate 877,449,062 of OY728145.1, read as the reverse complement.
TCCCCCTAGAAACCTATTGAGCTATCATCCCAGTGGCATCGTAATATAGAATCATGATGTGACACTATCAAAGTGTATATATGGCTAGATGACTCAATAATGAAAATGAAAAAACCAAAAATATTCATAGATGATTCATGCCCCATTATTTCCCTAAGGCTATTTTCCTATTATACCATGTTGAGAATTAGGTTATTTGAGTCATGGTTGTTGGATACATTGTCTGCAAAACTAAAACCACAAAATATGGCCTAATATCCAAACTCAAAACACCCTAAAACTATCACTATGAAACCCAATCCATGATGATGAAACTACCATCCCAATGTGAAACACACTCTGATACAACTCTATAATGATCAGAACCAATAGGGCCTGGGTGACAACTCCAAAAGAACTAATTAAATAGTTTAGGGGTTTCAACTATCACTGAGTAGGAATATCACATAAATGAGAGGCCATTCCCTAATTTATATATAAAGACAAACCCAAAAACACCAACATGGAACAATGTAGAGGGATAAAAAACTAGAAACTAAAATGCATGCATACATCTATGCCAAAATAGAGTACATAAAAAGTACTAAATTATTAAAAAAAGAAAAAATTAACAAAAAAATAAAAAAACTAATCCAACCTAATCTGAAGGGTGGGGATCACAGTGAAATGTACACACTAAATATCTACTCATCCCATCTCTAGTAAACACCTCAGTTTGCCTAGATCACTAAACTCCACCTAGATAATTTCCTCTAAGGACTCAATCAAAAGGCCTATAGTTTGTACAAGACACAACATGTGAGGGAAATACTTGTGCAGAGGTAATTATTAAAATACATTATAGGCTCCCAAAAAATCTCAAAATAAAATGGAGAAACTAAAAAGAAAATCATCCCCTCAACCAATCCTAAGGTAACCCAATCATGATTTAAAATATAACTCAAAAGATCATTGACTATACATGACTAGTAATATCAGTGTAGAAGGGTTGTCAACCCTATGTGATAACACCATAAGGACCCCTAAAATACCAAGACATACTCTTCTTAGTCTTTTAGTCTCACAACCTTCCTAAATCATATCCAACAACATGAATCTACTTACGGATCTAATGGTAATAAAAAACCAAGAGAACACAATCCATGAGATCATACATCCTTGTTGTCATCCATTTAATATATACACTCCCTTATGAAATAACTCACTATGTACAACTCTTGTGCCCAACACTAGAGATCCATCAATCAGAAACATGTTCCCTACACAAGGTCATACGAATTCAAGTGTAGAGGCTTGTCCCTCACCACTATATATAGTTGAGGAATAACTACTCCAAACTATGAACCACATGCATCCTCTATAATGAGAGATAATGAAGGCACCCAAACCTATCCACTACACTATAGTAAAGGGAGTACTAAATCCAAACTAACCCGAGAAACCTATGTCACTATAGTATAGAGTGGCATGCACCTTAATAAATCAAGGGAGAACTATGTACTAACAATATATTACACATAACCAATGGGGGGACCTCCCCTCATTACTATACTCAATAACTGATGGAGAACCAACTCTAATGAAGGACTCATTCCCAGCCACTACTCAAAGATGAGGGAGGACTACTACATAAGTGATGACTCACACCCCAGTACGCCAAGGGAGAACAACTCTATGGCTTGAGGACCCACACCCTAATACAAAAGGGGAGTACCACTCTACTAGATTGATTAATATAGGGGTCCCTCACCCTGACACAATAGGGGAGTGTTAAACCCAAGCTAGAGTAACTTCTCCCTAGTACAACAAGGGAGTACCAACTCTGCCAGAACAACATGCATGGAGGACCCAAACTGTGGTATGAGTAGTGAGTTAGGAATACAAGGATAATGGTCCCAGACCCCAACATGATAGGGGAGTCCCCACTCTATATATACATCACATCTGGAGGACCATAACCCTGGCATAGTTCTAGAGTACTAACTACATATATAGATGAACTACACAATGGTACAACAGGATAGTAACTACTATGTCTAAACAAGAAGTATGGAGGACCCGCACCGTGGTACAAATAAAGGATAACTTTCTCCAGCTACAATAATGATACAAGGAACCCACAACCCTATCTGACAGGGTAGTTACGACCTTGAAAGATCTACCACATTGGTGGAGGAATCTCACCCATGATGTGGGGAGTTCCATATTTACCAATGCAGATATGTATGGGAAAATCTTTCCCCACATTCCACAGAAGAGTACAAACCACATTTACCCTCTCTAAGAACAAAATTTATCTCTATCATAAGACAATAAATAATTAAAGTAGCATCATTCTGATCATACCTCGAACTAAAACTATTCTACGAGTTAGGGAACCAAACCTCATTTTAACAGTGGAGCATCAATCTACTGGATTATAGATTCTATGGGACCCACAAAATCAGGGGAAAGTGAAGGTTACTAAACACCATGTTAACCTTCTGTACCACTCTGACCAAAACCTAATGTTAAGCACCCCTACTACTACTTCATGATAAAACCATACCACCTCATATTTTGTAAGAAAAGATGGATGTTACCAACACGTTCTACATGGAAAACTAATTAGGATAGGCTACTCACAAGACTAAATTCGTTTTACACAGAAGTATATAAGTAAGTTGGAGGATCTCAAGAATATCCCCAAGGATGTACACAATGTTCCATAGATCCCAAATGTCACATAGACTCACTCGAGCACCAGGTTGTGTCTCCCATTCACATGGATTTCTGGGACATGTAGGCATACATAGAATGTACAACCCATACATGGAATGTAACACTTCACCTGAACTCGAGTTGTGTTCTTCCATTACATGGCTCGACTTTCCAGGCCTCGTAGATGGTGTGAACTATTAGGTACATGATGTGTCAATGAAAAATGGCCAGTTGGTCGTGTCAGTAACCTTTTCTCATTCCTAGCTACCCATTTCCATGTATTTATATATGGCCATGTATGATCAAATGGGAATCTAGGCTATGTGCTTTTTTCAACATGACATGGGATTAGTACATGGTGTGTAATACCAACACACAACAAGTAGTCCCCAAAAGTCATCTTATTCACAGAATGGAAAGGAAACACAACATGTCCACTAGACTACAAGCAGTGTAGATGGTAATACTGTATGGGAGTTACTTTGAGATTATTTGGATTAAACCCAATTTTCATTGAAACATTCATATCATCCTAGTATGGATCTCTAGTATTCATAATATGGCCCAAAAAATTATAACAAAGTGTAATTAAGGAGATTGAAAAAAAACTCAAATCCACATACCTAGAGGAAAAAAATCAATGCATAAGGTGGAGATCGATTCTTGGATCAGTAAAATCCTTGTTCTGATGATGATTAGTTCAATGAACATGGATCAATAGTTCCTTATCTCTTCGATTCACCTTGGTTTTCATATATCGGTTGAAGGAGAAGGGGAAGGTTACACTCCTCCTTTCATTGTGTGAACCAATTAGGTAATGGGAGGGGGAAATAATTAGGAGAAATAATAAATTAAATTTCTACTTAATTTTAATTCTCTCCTCCTGATAAGACGCCAATTTTACCTTGCTCACACACCCGACATAGAAAAATTTAGGTCATGCATAGTCTAAAAACGATGTTCTGAGATCAACTGTAGTCCAATAATTCTGATCTAAGACATCACATGGGAGTTATTCAAAATTTCAAAAGAAAATACATACACATGAGAAAATATATTTAAAATTTTTAAAAACATTTTTCTAAGGATCATTGGGAACTAGAACCCCACACTAACATTGAAGCTACCTTCATAATTATTCTTATAAACATTACAATGTCTTCATGTTCAAAACCCAAGTTACTAAAATATTGTTTTTTCATAAGGTGTAAGGATGGTTAAGAAAAGGTAATAAATAAAGTATAATGTAATGAATAATTTTCATGAAATTAAATCATGTTTTTTTAAAAGATTTTATATTTTTTAAAAAATGGATACTAATCCAAAGTTTCCACTTTTTAAAACAGGGCTATGTTATGTAATGATTATGAACTAATTATCTAGAACTCTTAACCTAAAGGTGCCTTGGTAATATGAGAAAGTGAATTATAGTTCAATTTCATAAGGATATGTAATGTCTAAGGCTAGGTCATTACACTTTATTTGATTAATAATTAAACTATGTTCACTTTGTTAATAATATTTCATGATATCAACTTTAGTATAATCATATATTAAACAATATATCCCCAATTTCAATGGATTTTCCATCGAGGTAATATCAACATTGTCCGTCACACCCACGATTAATTATAGTTCCATCCATTACTAAAACCAATAGAGTTTACATGATTTGTGATCATTATAAGTGAATTATCAAAAAAACCACAATAAAATTTTACATCAATATGTATATATTTATAAAAAATTATTATATCCTATAGTAACTGAAAATCAATTTTTAATAGACTAGGTTCATCCTACTGCACTCTCAGTTTAATATATATAATTATTTGTCTAACCTATATTACATTGACTTGGGATCTCTAAATAAGTTAACCTAATCCTTTAAATAGTGATCCCAAATTTCCATAGTTTTTAATAAAATATTCTCAATTTAATAATAATCGAAATGTATACTCTAAAAATAGATATTATCCTTTATAAAATAACATTAATTATTCCAAAAACCATATTACTAGTTATGATGAACCCTAATCACATACTGTAAATAACAGAGCATTCCCAAAACCAACTTAAATCCCCAAGACATTAAACCACAATGAGATTATAGATTCCTATATTAATTAACTATATCTATTATCATCAAATGGTATTAAAAACTACTTTATAAGGTGACACACCAGTCACAATATATCATAATTAAAAAAATGGTATAAAATTCTTTAAATGTATCAAAAAACAATTATCAGTACTAATGTTAGAAATTATTGTCTGACATAATTCTACAAAATCAAACCACCCTTTATTCTACAAACATCATGTTGATATTTAAAACCTAATAGGTATCCATACATAAATCATGTGTTTTACAATAGTTATCCGCAAAAAAATTTAATATTGTCTTAAAATAAATTTTCATGTTTATTAATACCATTAAATATATATTACAATACCATTAAATTAAAATTATTGAAGAATAATTGTTATATGTTTCACATAATCATCATAAATTTTAGAATATACAAGAATGTCATTGATAAGTATATATCAGTAATTAAAAAAACCAAAATTTTGAAGAAAATATCAATATTTATGGAATAAGGAAGACAATGAAACCCATATTTTCCATTATAATTAGAATATAATAATATTCAAAAAAAATTATTTATGATCAATTATTTCATTATATGGAATTATGATTTATTAATACATACCATTCATAAATTCATTTCTAGGATCATATTTTAAACAAATACTAAAACCAAAATGGTTATGATAATATCTTAAATATGTATATTGAAAAATTAAATTAAATTAATTCTTAATTTATAAATCCATTATTTGAATCATATGATACATTTGGATCAATATATGACTGTTTTTTAGTCCCTATTTATATATTGTAATTTTTCTATAAGTCTCTCTAGAAAAATTAGTTAATAAATTTTTTAAATATTTCATAATCATTTGTAGAGAGAACATGATTAACCAGAACATATCTATAAGAGTGTCTCTATAAGTGTGTAGTTAGAGGATCACCAATAATATGTCGAACTGATGATTAATTAAATGCAAAAACATCCCATTTTTATTGAGATTACCCATAGGTGCATTTATGGCACAGTCTTATAACCATTGTGTCATCTATATGAAGATGTATTTTCTATGAAATCCACAAATAAAAGACTTTACCAAAATTTTAGGATGTCCAAAATAAAATTTGAATTATTAAATTATCACTAAACCATATAAAATCTCAACAAGTCATATATTACATTAAAAAAGTAATCAACCTTAACTTTTCAACAAATAAAGTATCCTCTCATAGCATCCTAACCTCTATAGTTGTCTAAAAATTTCCTTTGATGCCAAATATGATTCACCAGAACCACACTCATAGATTCAGATCTCATAAGCACGAAAATTACATATTTCCTTTGATACATAATGTAAAAGAATAAACATAAGAACAATTAAAAATCAAATCAAAAATTTTATTTTATCTCTTACATTCTGATGGATAGTTTTATGTTTATAGATTTATAAAACCAAGAAATATCATAAACTAAAAAATCAATTGTTCTTTGTATCAAACATATATTTATCAACATTATATTAATATTCTTAATAAAAATCCTTCCATATTTTTATCCTTATAAACATGAATTTTTAACAACTTTTTTAGATAACTTGGAAAAAAAGAAACATAAGAATAGGTGATCTTGAATGTCGAGTAAGGTAAAATAGACCACTAAAGAAATCATGGAAAAACAATTTCAATGGAATATGTAAAAAACATGAATCCAAAATTTAAATGAATATAGGATAACTGAATATCCATGAAAATATAATAAAACTAGTATATTAATAATATCTATGTCATATTGATTTAATGCATAATTCCAGATTTCAAAAACATACTATCAAGGTTGTTTTCCATGAAAATTTACTTGTTATGAAGATAGTAATCCATACATATTTTATAATTTGGTTTACATACACCTAATAACTAAAAATGTTTTCTCTCATGGGAACTAGTTATGTAGTGAGGGAATATATAATTCTAGGTCACACCATTCACCTAATTAAGTCCAATTCATTTACCATAAGTGTCAAAAAGAAATTTTATATCATCCCCTAAGGCACTTTTGGTTCAATAAAAACATAGTTATCCATATGATGAAGAATATAGAAAATAAAAACCTAATAATAATGAATTATTAGAAAATAACCATTAATAATTTCAATACTATTTCCTATTACAATAATGGTATTGCATGATTATAACCCATCATAAAGAAGAACATGTATGGTCAAATAAAACAGTAAGTTTTCCATTAATAATCCGTATAACAATATACAGTGTTCCAATACACTTTCAAAATCAATAAAATATAATAATTTTTAGGTGAACACAATCCAATATTATTTATAAATAATGTGTCTTCATACTATATAGAACAATAAGTATACGACAATGTCAATATTGTAATAATGTGATCATAATGCATCCAGTGAAAGAAAGATGAGTGCTTCAAAATAAAAGATCCAAAAATGTGAAAAATACTTATCAAATGTTTTATATGGTAGGAATTTGTATCACTAAAAAATAATGATATAATAAAAAATACTAAAATGTAGGGTTATAATGTACCAATTTTTTTTGAAATAAGTTTAGTGAATAATTATATCTTAATGAATGAAAATCTAGTTACTTAAAAAATGTAATACATCGGAAAAAAATAAATGAATAACTACATGAATATGTGAAAATTATTTTGATATTAAATAATATTAATCAAAATCCTATTGAAAAAATGTATATAAATGGGTTGTGAATACACCGTATAAATAAATCATGGTGAAAAAATTATTAGGTCAAAGAGAATTATAATATAGACCAAGAGAAGCCTTACAACAATACAAATTTTCAAATAAACACCACATGAAAGAGGGAGATAAAAATGGAAATTAAAATTGAACTATTAAATTATAATTCCGGATATGAAAACTCAAATAGCTAGTATATACACAATATAAATGAAATGATGTGAAGAATATCAGCCGTGTCCCAAAAGGGGAATGTTGATAGAAAAATGATTACTACTCTAGTATCTGTTAGATCATAAACCCATGAGTGTTAAAAAATGAAATTTATATTTAAATAACATGATATAAAAAGTATTGATTTGATAAAAAATATCAAATTTTACGTATACACATGAAAAATGGAAAATATGTTCATAAATACATCATTGTCTATATGAAAGGAAACTGAGATAAAAACCAATTCATCATTTCATGACTGAATGTACTTTAACATTATATATCAAAGAAATATATAACATAATAAATTAATTCATAACCATAATAATATCCATTTTTATTCAATATTTTTATAAATAGTCAATCCATACAAGAATTTTTCCAATCTCTACAACGAGTTTTCGTATCTTTGATCATTTCTTCTAGTTTGATAACAATAGTGTCTATGTTTGTTTTTATTTTAATGTTCTTAATTAAATAATAATTACATTAAATATTAGATATTATTTATAATTATTTATGTTTTTTGAAATTCCATCCCTGATCATTTTAGTCATCAACCCTAAAGATTTAATCGATCATACAGAAGTTTTAGTGATTCTTGATAATAAAGGGGTGTTTTCTTAATAAATGAATTAAATATTAATATAAAATATTTAGAATTAAAAAATAATTACATATAAATTTATATCATACTATATTGGTAATTATGTTCCCATATCTATATGCGATAAAAATTCCTAATATGGTCCAGTTAGGCAGTTAAACTGACACAAACATTGATATACGTTGATTTAATGAATGATTATGAGGTGAATTTGTAGTAATATAATTATAGTATAAGAATAATTATATTATTTAGTTTTTATTGCTATGATATATCCAAATTTGATGAAATTAAATGAATAAGTAATGGAATGAGAAATCATTCCACAATTTTAGTTAAATTTTATCCTCTTAGTATGATTATTTTAAATGACTGAATTAATGATGATTATTTTCTTATTATATAATTAATATGTTCAATAAAATTTCATATAATAATAATAATTATATCTTTAAAATAATTTGTATCCATTCATACCATAGTTATATTCATCATTTTAAGGTAGTGAATCCCAATGAAACACGTTACGTGGTGGTGGAAGTCCATAAAATGCAAGAACAATTGTATTAATTTTTAAAATGGATTATGTATATGAATTAATAATTATAATATAGTTACATTAATGTATATAAATTATATTATTATCCTTTTATTATCATTTTTATGAAAAAAGTTATATAATTTAATTAATAAGAAGAACTATGTATCTCATAATACTCACGTTAGGGAATTGAATTATCCTTAGAAGTCGCCCCGGAAATTATGGCCTCATTCAAAAAAAATTATGAATAAAATATTTTTAAAATGGGATAGGGTCATAGGAGCTTAATAAATCATATTTGCAAGAAGAAATTTGAATGATAGGTGTGTCTTGAAGAGTTGAAATTTTCCCATTTTATACGTAAAAGAAAGGGCTTTTTTGAGAGTGAATCATATATTTTCAATAATAAGAATTTACTATAATAGTTTAAAAGGAAATAATGTAATATAGAGGATGAAAATGGAGTTTGGAATGAAAATAACATCAAAAACACATTTTTGAGGAAAAATTGAGTGTTTTATTTTACATTTTTCCTTTGATACGAAAATAATTTTATGTCGGTAATTTGTTTCTAACTGTATTAATTAACTTTAATGAAAAAGAATAATATTTAAAAACTTTCTCTAATTTTATAATTATAATGATAAATACCAAAATCCTACTATAAAATTATATTTATTAATTTTTGAAATTTTAGTTTTAAAATAAAAACACTTAATTTAGTAAAAAATGTTTTTTCGAGAAATAACATGTTTTTCAATAAATTTGTATATAAGATTAGAATATATTGGGTTCATATTATAGAAAAATGATTAAATTATTATAATACAATTAAATAAAATTATAATTTTAATAAAATCCAAAACAATATCTCCCTTGAAAAAATACATAATTCAAAAAAAAGATCAAAAATTGTCTTTTATATTAAAATGATATTTTAAATATTTTTTATTTATTTTTATTAGTATTATATGTTCAATGATTATTTTTAAATGAATAGTTTTATTAATAAAACCCATATTTTTATACATAAAAGGTTTTAATTTTTTTGTGTATTTATTATATGATAACACAACCAAAATAATTACAAATTTCAAGAGAATTTCATTTTTCAAATAAGATAACCCAAATTAGAAAATGTTCAAAAATTCATATTAATTTAATTTTGATATTATAAATTCAATAATGAAATTATTTTTTATTTATTTAAAAAAAATTATAAATTCATATTTTTAATAAATTCATAAAATATAATTGGAGACCATTTTTATTAGAAAATGACATTTTCAAATTTTATACATTTTTATTATTATTTCATATTATTTACTATCCAAATTGGTGTTAACTAATTTTTAAAATAAAATATACTTTATCATTAATCATATGCTTCTATAAATAGTAATGTTATCACATAAAAAGTAATTTATTCTATGAATAAATTATTAATTATTATATGATAATATTAAATATTTTTGGCAACGTAACTGAATTGAATTTATATTAATGTTATGATTTATTTTATATATACATATAATTCATAAAGTTGTTACTCCAATTCATTCCCATAAATTCAATTTTTAGGTTATAACAGTCATACATAAACTATTTATGTTTCATCTATATATTTTGTAGTTCCATTTATGTTTGATATTGAGTATATAAAGAGAAATCAGACACTTTGAATTATTTAAAAGTAATCATATTTTAAAATCATTGGGTGTATCAAAAGAGATATGATAATTTAAATACAGTTTGTTACTAGTAAATATCTGCATCATTTGGAAAACTTTGAGTTCTTCTATTTTTATATTTTTTCTATGCACATTTAGAGATTCTATTTGTGAGGATGGGATTATAATATACTTAGATTTATTATTCTAATAATTATTTATATCATATTCACGGTCCATAATATTTTCACGTGGAATACAATGCTAATAATCATTTTTATTGATGAGGATCCTTGGAAAAAAGTCTTTAACATCTGATAGAATGTTGAATAATTCATGGTGTGAACTTATATATATCACTAAATGAGATCTATATAGTTCTTGCATTTAGTGCTACCTGCCAATGGTTTTATTGAATAACTACCTTTTATAGAACAATTTACTTCTAAATATATTAGTTAAGGAAGTTATTTCTCGTAGTAACATGTTGATAACTTGGATCTAGATTGTTGATCAACCTTCCCCTTTTGTAAAAATGATGAATTATCTTACAAGAAGTGTTTTGGAAATAATATATTTCTATTATATTATGTAATTGTATTTCAATTTTGGTCTCAATTTTTATCTCATAACTCTTTCATTTTCCTATAATTATACTATTTATATCTTTTTAGTGTTCGTTTTTTATTATTTTAGATTCTAAAACTTACTTAACTTTTATATTATAACCGTGATTATATTGTAAATTATGTCTTATGATTGGTTTTTGTTTCTATGTGGGAAGAAAAGTGTAAGTTATATTTTTAATAAAATTAAACCTCACGTTGTAGTTCCAAAATAGTATATATTTTGGAGAACAATAATATGCAACACATAATTATAAATACAATCAACAAAATGTATTTTATTTAACAAAATTATAAGAATAACTCAAAAAATAAAAAATATCACTATTTTACCAAATAAAAACACCAATTAATAAAACAAATGACATTATTATTCTTTTAAAATTATAAAATTATAAAATTATTCAAATATTATAATAAAATTTATATTAATATAATAACAATATAAAAAACTAGTATAAAATGTTATAAACATAAACATAATATTTAGTTTAATCAATTTACATAAAATAATATATATTTTACCCATAAAATGATAATTTATCTATAATATTTTTTATTAAAAAATATATTTTCTTATCAAAAAAATTTAATTAATTCATAATTTTTTTAATAATGTATTAATCATCTATTTATTTTTCCCCATACTACACACCCATTTTTATACATTTTTTCATTAAAAAACCTTAATAATAATATTAATACAATTTAGTAGACCATTCCCATCATAAAAAAAGGTCATTCTACATACATCATTTTCCCACATCACATTCTAAATAATTCCTTTATATTATCCAAAAATATTAGTTAAGAAAAACAATTTCATATAAATCACATAATGTTATATAAACCCATAGTTTTAGAAGAATAAAAAATCCAATCCCTTGATATAACTAGATAGATAAAATAATAAATGAACAACATGTGACATCATCATGCTTAATATAAAACTATGTGATGAATGATCCACTGCTTATTAAGTACCCTAAAATAATTATATCCATCTTATAGGTATATTTAATAATCATTTTGAGTCCTCTATAAAGATAATAACATACAACTATGTTTACTATTTCTTTATCTTATTTACATACCAATATAAGTCATGAAATATCTTACCATTAAAATCTTAATACAACACTCACAAGTTCAATATAACGACCCATAATTTATATACATTGTTATTAAATTAAAATTTAAGTACACTTATTTAAACATTTAACAAAACTGTGAAAGGACCATATAGGTATAGTGTCTTTAGAAACTTGGAAACATAAACAACTGGTTCATAAATCATCTACACTGTCTCCCTTTTATTTTATCATAACTAGAGTCCCTTTTGGGATATATTACATAATACCCTTCTCCCTGACCTGGGAAAAAGAAAATATAAAAAAGGGTGAGCTCAAATGCTCAGTAAGTGTTAACAAAGTATATATCAATCATATCATATCCATAAGAACATAACACTTTTAAAATATTAACCTGAAAAAGAGATCATAATATCATAACATGGGATAAATCATGGTAGTGAAATGCAATACCAATAATCATAACATAAAACATGAAACTTTGTGTCATACACACATAATCATAAAGAATCATTTCTTAGTTGTCAAGACTCATTGCCAAGACTATCCTAGCATAAAAAGTACATTTTTGAATTGAGTTCACTCCTCGTTTTAGTATTGTATCACTGAACTAGATTAACTTACCATTATAGCCATGTTTATCTCATTATATATAAATCTTTACCCAATGCATTGGAGGGAGATATAGGTCCCACACATCTCATAATGAAACCATTCTTATGTGTGCCACAAAATCATAAATCATAAATCATAGCATAAACCATGTAATAAAAATGGGATTCTTAAGTATCATTCCATCATAAAATAATCCATATAAAATAAAATTACATCATAAAAATAATCCATCATAACATAATCAAATAAATAGGGAAAAAAACAGAACCCTATATTATCTTAGATGGAAAATAATTATGATAAAACGCTTGAACTCCATTCTTGAGGAAAATATCCTTTCTACCTCAAAAACATTTTTATTTTCTTAACATTTCATATAATTTTAAACTAAAAGAAGTTTATTAAAAATAAAATTGAAAATATTTAAAGGAACCTTCATGGAAATAATGTTATATGAAATCATAAAAATCCATTCATTCCGTATAAGTTAAAAAACATTTTTCTCGTACTGTGGCCGAAAATGTCAAAAAGTACCTCGTATTAAAAATGTCAAAAGATTCCTTTCATATGTTTTACTAAAAACTCACCAATGAGTAATATTGTATTTAAACAATTTTCGAAGGATATAAATAATATTACATATTGAGGAATCATGTGTGTGGATAATAAATACACCCAAATAAATACCAAGGTATAAACAATCTCGGATAAAAATGATATTGTTAGATTTTTCCTTACCTTAGGTCTGATTTGCTAGGTACGTATCCAAACCTAATTTATAATGATTTAAATAATTTCATTGACTTATTAAATAGTCATATTAATTGTTATGATATCATATATGGTCATATTCTTATATTCTTATTAGTAATATTTTATTGCTACTTGTTATTCGTGTGTTCATTGCTTTATGTTCTTATGCATGTATTGTCAAATAAATTCTTATTCCTATTTTTAGGTTATAGATACCTTATTTAAATTTTTTTATTAGTGAAATATATATCATATTTATTCATTAAATTCATTTATATAATCATTATTCAATGAAGATCTTGTAGAATAAGTCACATCACATCGTGGAGACGGTAGGCTGTACGTACGCACGAGCGATGATATCGTTCCCATAACAGTTGAATGGAATTGGAGTGGAAGATGGAATGTCTCAAAACTATTATCATGTTATAATAATAATATATAGTTATTCTTTTCACCAATGTACCCATCTAAGTAATGTGGTGGTGGAAAACTGATTACACCACGGCATGGAGATGGTATTCCGTACGTACGCACGCACAGTGATTTCATTTTCCTTGGGATGGATAGAAGTTGAAATAGGTTTTTCCCATATTTATAATTACATATAATTATATTATTGATACTTATGTTATTAATTTATGATGAAACAAATAAATAACAATAAGTAGAAGAAGAAATAAATTGGAAAGAATCGGTAAAGGACATTACCTCTTCTTTGAAATGCCTCTTCTAAACTTCCTCTTAGGGAACTAAAGATGGAATTTGATGAATGACAAGACCTCTAGGATGTTTCTAGGGAAGTGGAGAAGTGAAATTGGAAGGTGCTGGACGAGCATGAAGGCTCAAAGTTGTGTGAGGAGGAGATGGAGGATGTTCCCTTTTATAATGGAGGAGAGCAGCACCTTTGAAAAATCATAAAATATTATTTTATAATAAAGTCATATTTAGTTATTAATAGCTAAAAATTGATTTATTTCAAATTTAAGGTGGGTATGGGTCGAAATAATATCGACCAATATATTTTAGATGAGTTTTGGTTACTATTTTAACCTTATAATTTAGATTTAACTCTACGTTAAATAATTTTACTTTTACTGTGTCTTCTGTTTTTTTTACACTATATGGTTAATAGACTTAATATAACAAGCCAAACGAACCCTAAGTTGTTCATTATTAATATATATAACCTTATCTATGTCAATTGTCCAAACCATATATTTTTAAGAATAAAATAAAAATTAATAATATAATATTTGTTTTAAAAACTATTTTATGTCAATTTTGACACTATTTGGTAATTGATTTTTTGTGAAAAACATAACAGAATTATTAGTTGTAATAAAATAATTAAATCAATACTAACATGTCATATTAACCTATAAAATTATTTTAATTCATAAAAAGTCTCAAATAACATTTATTTGGGTATTTATAATATCAATTATGTTAATATTTCATTAATAATGTAATTACTGCATCATCATTGTGTCATAAATAAATTAAAGTATTTAATGTATAAAAATTATAACTAAAATACCATTTTGTATAAAATATGTTTGGATTTATAATGAATATTTATAGTCGAATTTATCTTATGTATATCCCTATATTAAAAATGTTTTATTTATTAAACATTGATTTTAAATAATTTGACTCTTCTTTAAATAAAATAATAATAAGTGTCCTAATCTATTCCAAGAGGACCTAAAGGGTAATATGTTATTCCTAAGGTTGTTTTTGGTCTAATTACACTTATCCAATAGAATTAGTACTTTTTTTATGTTAATAATAATATCAGTTTTACCCTTAATTACCCTATTTACTTTTAACCGTGGTAAATTAAAGTAAAAAGTTACTATTCACGAAAAATATTTTTATCTTATTCAACCACATTTTACTCCATGATATTAACAGTGTCTCTCGGAATTTCTAAATTCCACTCACAGAAGCAGTAAAATTATATTTTATGTATAATTTCAAATTCTCCTAGGAGGTGGGTAAAAGACGGTGAAAAGTTCAATAAATTTTTTATATATCTAAAATTATTATAAAATGACTCCAATGAATTACATTGACTTATATAGATATTATGTATCAATTTTGAACTAAAATAAATTTAAATAAAATAAATAATTATTTAAATAGAAATTCGGTTTTAAAAAGTTACCAAGTGTTTTCACTATTCATCAAAAATTGAATGTTTTCAGAGAAATACCAAAATTTCACCCTAGGCTAATTTCGATATTCCGAATCCAAAAATGAAGTCCATTTTGAACGATAAAATTTATAAAATTTCAAAAAGTGGGTATTACTATTCATAACAACTAGTTTATATAATATTTTAATAATATATCGTTGTTCAGTGAAACTCAGTATTGCGTACAACACAAGCTATCGAGGAAGGTTTCTCTTGATTGTAACACAAGACAAGACAATGTTGTGCATAGTGAATGATTCCTTTATATAACATTATACATAACAAAAAAATATTTCTCATAATATCTTGGGTGTTACATTCTACCCCACTTAAAATGAATTTCTCCCTCAAAATTTGTCACTTTGTGACAAATAGATGAGGATACCTCTCCCTCATCATATCCTCAAGTTCCCATGTAGCTTTTTCTAATTGGTGGTTCCTCCATAAAACATTCACCTAGAGAGTGGTCTTGTTCCGTAGAACTTTTTCGCTATGATCCAGAATCTCTATCGGTTGTTCTCATAAGAAAGATCTTTCTCCAACAGTACAACTTCTGAGATGAGTACATGTGAAGGATCAGGTATGTACTTTCTCAGAAGAGATACATGGAACACATCATGAACTTGAGAGAGATTCGGTGTAAGTTCCAATCAATAAGGTACCTTCCCAATATGATCCGGTATTTCAAAAGGACCAATATACCTAAGGCTCAGCTTGCCCTTCTTTCCAAATCTAGTTACTCTCTTCCAAGGAGATATTCGTAGGAACACTTTATCACCCACTTCAAACTCTATGTCTTTCCTTCAGTTATCAGAATACATTTTTTGTTGACATTGAGCGGCTCTTATGTGTTGTTGAATAGATCTGACCTTTTCGGCCATCTCATCAACAAGATCAGGTCCTTATAGCTTTCTTTCCCCAACTTCATCCTAGCATGTTGGAGTCCTGTATTTCTTTCCATAGAGAGATTCATAAGGAGCCATTTGAATACTGGAGTGAAAGCTATTATTATAATAAAATTCCACCAAAGGTAGGTTTTTATCACAACCTCCTTTGAAATCCATAAAGCAATCTCTTAACATATCTTCAAGAGTTTGAATTGTTCTCTCAAACTGACCATCTGTCTGAGGATGATAAGCAGTGCTGAAACTCAACTCTGTATCCAGATTATGCTGAAGAATTCGCCAAAACTTTGAGGCAAACCTCGAATCTCGATCATATATATAATGGAAAGTTGTACTCTATTCAATTTTATCACTTCCTTACATATATCCTGGAAAGATGATCAAGATAGAAATCTTCTCTAATAGCAATGAAGTGTTCCGATTTCGTAAGATGATCAACTATAACCCAGATAGCATTATTGCCTTTTGATGTTTTAGGAAGTCCAGTGACAAAGTCCATAGTGATGTTTTCGCATTTCCATTCTTGTATGGGTAATGGTTTTAACATCCCCTTAAACATTTGTCTCTCAACTTTAACTTGCTGACAAACCAAGCATCGAGAGACATATTCAGCAACATCTCTATTCATGCCATCCCACTAGAAGTACTATTTTAGGTCCCCATACATCTTCATGCTTCCAGGATGAATAGAGAATGAAGAACTATGAGCCTCATCCCATAGCTCCTTCTTTAATTCTAGGATGGGAGGAACACAAACCTGATTCATGAACCTTATTTTCCCATCACAATCAAGGTTGAATTCAGGAACATTTCTCACCTTCTTTTGTAACTCTACATCTTATTTCTGTGCCTCTTTAATCTTCACATGTATAGATGGTTGAACATTCATTTGTGAAAGATACGGTTTTCCCTTTCCATTATAATCACAAGATTTATCCATTGTAATTCCATAAATATTGGATCTTTTGTGATCCTCATCATGGATAAGCTAGCATGGTCTTGTCGACTTAATGCATCTGCCACATTGTTTGCTTTCCCAGGGTGTTAATGAATTGAGTAGTCGTAATCCTTATTCAGCTCCAACCATCTTCATTGGAACATATTCAGCTCATTTTGTGTGAAAATATACGTTAAAAATTTATGATCAGTATAAATATCACACCTTTCACCATAAAGATAAGGCCTCCAAATCTTTAATACAATGATTACTGCAACTAACTCCAAATCATGAGTTGGGTAACTTTGATTATGAATTTTCAACTGTCGTGAGGCATAATCTATCACCATATCATTATGCATGAGTACACACCCCAATCCCTTCTTGGATGCATCATTGTAAATCACAAAATATTCTCCACTACAAGGCAGTGTGAGCACAGGTGCACTGGATAACCTTCTTTTTAACTCTTTGAAATTATATTCACACTCCTCTGTCCAAACATACTTAACTCTTTTTTGAGTCAACCTAGTGAGTGGATTAGATAACCTTGAAAAATATTTCACAAAATGTCGATAATATCCATCCTGACTAAGAAAACATCGGATCTGAGTTACTGTTGTTGGTCTCGACTATCTTTTGATAACCTCTGTTTTTACTAGTTCCATATATATCCCCTCTTTTGAGATTATGTGACCCACACATGAATCATTTTTAAGCCAAAATTCACACTTGGTAAATTTGGCATAAAGATTCTCCTTTCACAGGGTCTTTAATACAATTCTCAAGTGATATTAATGTTCTTACTTGCTATTTGAATTGACAAGAATATCATCTATAAAGACTACCACAAACTGATCAACATAGTCTCTAAAGACTCTATTCATCAGATCCATGGAGATAGTAGGGGCATTAGAAATACCAAATGAGATCACTATAAATTCATAGTGTCCATACCTTGTACAGAAAGCCATCTCTGGTATATCCTCCCTTTTGACCCTTAATTGATGATACCCTGAATGAAGATCAATCTTGGGAAAATATTGAGCTCTGCGTAGTTGGTCAAATAAGTCATCAATGTGTGGGAGAGGATAATTTTTTTGATAGTGATCTTGTTAAGTTCTCGATAATCAATACAGATTATCATTAATCCATATTTCTTCTTAACAAATAGAACATGTGCTCCCCATGGTGACACAATAGGGCGTATGAATCCCTTATCAAAGATTATCTTGGAGTTGCTTCTTCAATTCCTGCAACTCAATTGGGGTCATTCTATAAGGTGTCTTTGAAATTGGAAAATCACCTGGTACGAGTTCTATTGAAAACTCAACTTCACGATTTGGTGGAAGACCCGAGAATTCCTCTGGAAAGAAATCATCAAACTCCCGTACAATGGAAATATTCTTAATCATGAGTTTCTCTCCAACCGTTTGAGATAAATAACCTTCATTTAGTTGAATCAAGACCCATAAGATTGAAGAAATTTCCACTGTATGGTTATGGTCATCCTTGAATCGATAGACGATCATTGATTGATCTGGAATATGAAATGTGACTTCCATTCTTTGGAAATTGATATGAGCTCCATATAAATAAAGCCAATCTATGCCAAGAATCAAATCAAATTACACTATAGAATGGATCACAAGATTTTTAGGAATCACATTCCCACAAACTTCAATCGGAGAAGAATTATAAACTTTTGATGCGACTGTTGTTCCATTAGGGGTTGTAACAGCTAACTCAACATATAATTGCGGAGCTAATATAGTGATACCCTTAGAATATTATTTAGAAATAAAAGAGTGGGTGGATCCAGAATCAAATAAAACATTTGATACTTTAGAGTTGATGGTAAGTGTACCTTTCACCACTTCGTTATTGTACTCCACGTCGCTGATTGAAATTTCATGTGACTTTACTTTGTCTTTATCCTTAAGAGTTGTTGGTTTCGATCATCATCAACAACTCTTGTATTAGGGAATTGATTATCATAATGCCCCATTTCCTTTCACTTGTAACATTGAAGTGTAGGAGGTTCAATCTATGTATCATTTTCTTTGTTCGCATCACTAGACATATTATTCCCATCATTACGGCATTCAAATTCCCATGACCTTCTTTTCCACATTTGAAACATTTACTTGTCCCTTTAATACAACTACCTCCATGTTTTTTCCACACTTTGATCACAAAGGAAAACTCATCTTCTTTTTAGTGTGCTCTTTAGATTTTCCTATGAATTCCATTTTCCTCTTTTTATCAAACACATCTGACTAATGGGTTACTTTAATCTCCATGTCAACCATGAGAGTAGATTCAACGATTTCCTCATAGCAATTGAAGTCCCTTATGGCTAACGCCCTTTGAAGACTTTGTTTTAAGCCACTAAAGAATCGATAAATTTTACTCTCATTTTGGATAATAATTCGGGAAGCGTACCTTGAAATTCTTGTAAAATTTTCTTTGTAGGTACCAATAGATTCATCATCCTTTTTCTTCAGTTCAAGAAACTCCTTCTCCATCTTTGTTCGAAGAATATGGGGGAAGTACTTATTGAAAAATATGTTCCTGAACATATACCATTACATGGACTCAATTTCATCCCTTTTCCTCACATTCTTGATAAGATTGCACCATTGATTAGCTTCACCTTATAAACGATATACTTCTAAGATGAATTTATCATCTTCAGAACATTGATGGACTGAAAATAACTTTTTAGTTGTATAGATCCATTGTTCAGTCACCAATGGATCAGAAGACCCGCTGAATGAAGGTAGACACTACCTCATGAATGATTCAACAGAATGTTTCTCCTTCCTTTTCTCGTTTGGAAGTCTTGTATGATTCATAGATTGAGAAAGTTGTGTGATAATGGCTACATGATTTTTCATTCCAGCTCCCATAACATTTAGTTGCTCAGGGGGACAATCATTGCATTTCTCGTCACATTCAACATTAACATGGTTCCTTCGAGTTCCAGCAATTGACTAAAACCAATAATCATAGTATGAGAAAAACTAATCATAATAGGAAAACCACATAATCAAGAATAAAATTTCACCCTTAAGGTATTAGCATAGGTTATTCATGGCCATTTCTAAAACACTAAGAATGTGTTCTATGCTTAGACTTATCCTTAGGGTTCTTACTAAGGTTTTCACATCCATATTTCCAAAGGATGACTATACCATTCCTCTGATACCAATAATAACGACCAATACTTTACATAAATTTTTATTACTTCAAAATTAAAGCACACTTATTAAAAAATATATCAAAACCATGAAAGTAATGTATAGGTATAATGTCTATAGAAACTAGGAAACATAAACAACTAGTTCATAACTCATCTACACTTTATCCCTTTTATTTTATCATATATAGAGTCCCTTTTGGTATATGTTACTTAATACCTTTCTTCCTGCCCTGGGGAAAAGAAAACATACAAAAGGGTGAGGTCAAATGATCAGTAAGGGTAAACAACGTAAATATCAATCATATTATATTCAAAATAACATAACATTTTTAAAATATTAACCTACAAAAGAGATCATAATATCATAACATGGGATAAATCATGGTAGTGAAATGTAATCCCAATAATCATAACATAAAACACGAAACTTTTTGGCATACACACATAATCATAAAGAATCATTTATTAGTAGTCAAGACTCATTTCCAAGACTATCCAAGCAGACAAAGTCCATTTCTGAAACAATTTCACTCCTCATTTCAGTCCTGTATCACTGAACCAGATTAACCTTCCATTCTAGCCATGTCTATATCATGAGATATAAATCTTTACCCAATTCATTGGAGGGAGATATAGGTCCCACCCATCTCATAATGAAACCATTCTTTTGTGTGCCAGAAAATAATAAATCATACATCATATCATAACCCATGTAATAAAAATGGGATTCTTAAGTATCATGCCATCATAAAATAATCCATATAAAATAAAAGGAAATCATAAAAATAAACCATCATAACATAATCAAATCAATAGGGATAAAAATAGAACCCTGTATTTTCTTAGTTGGAAAATAATTTTGTTAAAATTCTTGAACTCCATTATTGGGGAAAATATCCTTTCTACTTCAAAATTTTTTTTCCTTTCTTAACATGTCATTAAATATTGAACTAAAAGAAGTTGATTAAAAATAAACTTGAAAACTTGTAAGTGAAGCTTCATGGAAATAATGTTCTCTGAAATCATAAAAATCCATTCATGTCATATAAGTTAAAAAACATTTTTCTTGTACTGTGGCCGGAAAATTCAAAAAGTACATCGTATTAAAAACAAAAAAATATTCCTTTCATATATTTTAATAAAAACTCACCAATGAGTAATATTGGATTTAAACAATTTTAGGAGTATTTAATAATTTTACATATTGTGGAAACATGGATGTGGATGATAAATACACCCCAGTAAACTCCAAAGTATAAACAATCTCGGATAAAAATGAGATTTTGAGATTTTCCCTTACCTTAGGTCCGATTTTCTTTGTACGTATCCAAAACTCCTGTATAATGATATAAATAATGTCATTGACATATTACAAAATCATATTAATTATTATGATATCATATATGGTCATATTCGTATATTCTTATTAGTAATATTTCATTGCTACTTGTTATTCGGGTGTTCATTGCTTTATGTTCTTATGCATGTCTTGTCGAATAAATTATTATTCCTCTTTTTAGGTTATAGTTAACATATTTAAAGAATGGTATTAATGTAATATATATCATATTTATTGATTAAATTCATTTATATAATCATTATTCAATGAAGATCAGGTAGAACGAGTTGCATCACATCGTGGAGATGGTAGGCGTACGTATGCACGAGCGACGATACCGTTCTCATAACTATTGAATGGTATTGGAGTGGAAGATGGAATGTCTCAGAATTATTATCTTGTTATAATAATCATATATAGTTATTCTTTACACCATTATACCTATCCAAGTAAAGTGGTGGTGGAAAACAGATTACACCACGGCGTGGAGACGGTATTCCGTAAGTACGCACGCGCAGTGATTTCATTTTCCGTGGGATGGATAGAAGGTGAAATAGGTTTCTTTCATATTTATAATAAAATATCAGTATATGAGTGATACTGATGTTATTAATTTATTATTAAACAAATAAATAAGAAGAAGTATAAGAAGAAATAAATTGGAATGAATCGGTAAAGGACATTACCTCTTCTTCAAAATGCCTCTCCTTAACTTGCTCTTAGGGAACTAAATAAATTATTTGAATAAGACAAAGACCTCAAGGTTGTTTCTAGGGAAGTGGAGAAGAAACATTGGCAGGGGTTGGCCGATCCTGATGGTTCAAAGTGGTGTGAGGAGGAGAGATAGGAGGTTCCCTTTTATAAGGGAGGAGAGGGGCCCCTTAGAAAAAACTTAAAATATTATTTTATAATAAAGTCATATTCGATTTTTAATAGCTCAAAATTGATTTATTTCGAAGATCTGTTTGGTATAGGTCTAAATAATCTCAACCAATAGATTTTAGATGAGTTTAGGTTACTATTTTAACCTTATCATTTAGATTTAACTCTAAGTGAAATAAATTTACTTTTTCGGTTTCTTCTTGTTTTCTTACACTATATGGTTAATAAACTTAATATAACAAGCCAAAAGAACCCAAAGTTGTTCATTATTAATATATATAACCTTATCTAAGTAATTCGGATGAACCTTAGATTTTTAGGAATAAAATAACAATTAATAATATAATATTTGTTTTAAAAACTATTTTATGTCAATTTTGACACTATTTGGTAATTTATTTTTGTGAAAATCATAACAGCATTATTATTTCGAAAACAATTAATTAAATCAATACTAACATGTCATATTAACCTATAAAATTTGTGTAATTCATAAAAAGTCTCCAATTACATTTATTTGGGTATTTATAATGTCAATTATATTATATTTCATTAATAAGGTAATTAGTGCATCATCATTGTGTCATTAATTAATTAATGTATTTAATGTCTAAAAATTATAAATAAAATACCATTATGTAGGAAATATATTTGGATTTATAATTAATATTTATAGTCAAATTTATCTTATGTATAACCCTATATTAATAATGTTTTAGTTATTAAACTTTGTTTTTAACTAATTTAACTCTTCTTTAAATAAAATAATAATAAGTGTCCTAATCTAATCCAAGTGGACCTAAAGGGTATTATTTTATTCCTAAGGTTTATTTTGTCGAATTACACTTATCCAATAGAATTATGACATGTTTCAGGGTAATAATAATATCATTTTTACACTTAATTACCCTATTTACTTTTAACTGTGGTAAATAAAAGTAAAAAGTTACTATTCACCAAAAATTATTTTTTCCTTATTGAACCACATTTTACTCCTTGATATTAACAGTGTCTCTTAGATTTTCTAAATTTCACTCACATAAGTGGTAAAGTTATGTTTTATGTAAATTTTCAAATTCTTCTAGGAGGTGGGTAAAAGACAGTGAAAAGTTCAAAAAAATTTATATATCTAAAATTATTATAAAATGAATCCAATGAATTACATTGATCTTATATAGGTATTATGTATCAATTTTGACCTTAAATAAATTTAAATAAAATAAATAATTATTTTAATAAAAATTCGGTTTTTAAATAGAAACACGGTGTTTTCACTATTTATAAAAAATTAAATGTTTTCAGAAAAATAAAAAAATTTCACCCTAGATTAATTTCTATATTCCGAATCCAAAATTGAAGTCCATTTTGAAAGATAAAATTTATAAAATTTCAAAAAGTGGGTATTAATATTCATAACGGCTAGTTTATATAATATTTTAATAACATATCGTTGTTTAGTGACACTCGGTATTGCGTACAACGCAAGCTATCGAGGAAGGTTGCTCTGCCGTGTAACGTAATCCAAGACAGTGTTGTGTGTAGTGAAATATTCCTTTAAATAACATTATACATAAAAACAAAATATTTCTCATAAAATCTTGGGTGTTACATTCATACTCTAAACTCTATCACAAAATAGTATCTATAATACCTTATATAATGTTGAAACCATATTGGGAGTCCAAGAGAGTGTGTAATAATATTGATCTATGACCCCCTAAGAATTACAACAATAATCGATGTGTTGGAAGAAAATAAGGGTTAAAATACGTTGAATGAGAATATTGAACATCTAAATATAATACCATAATGAATTATATTATTTTTCTATAATATGAAACGTCCATAAATAATACCATGATAAAAAAATTCATGTACCAACATTAATTACTAAAAATAAATGTAGAATAAGAATTGAATTGAGAATCCTATCAATGTAATTTCCTATGAAGGATTTCTTACCTCTTATAGAAATCATATATCTTGACATTAATATTCTAAATTAATCCAATCATTATCTATCCATCATTACCAAAAACTCCCACCATGAACCATAATTAATGATAATGTAAAAAAGACACACAAATATGGTTATGTATATACACAAAATCTATAGGCTCCTACTCTAAACACTTAAGTATCAATGTGAGAAGTGAATACTAAGTTATACATGATATTAAATAAATAAGAAATTCATTTCATTTAAACAATAAGACTACCCATTCAATTAATTATTATACAACCACTCACTATGATCAAAATATGAAATTTACATTTCATTAGAAACACATAATCAAGCCATTTATTCAATAAAAATATGTCACTGTTAGCAACAAAACATAAATAACATTTGTGAATACACCAAAAATTAAACACATAATCACCTAAATATTTTTTTTTTCATTCTATCTACGCACTCTACTCATATGTTGAACATTGTTATTATTCTTCCCAAAAATATATAATATCAACATATAGAGTGTTGAGTCACACCCTTATACAAGATATATATGAATTATATTTTGCAACAAGTTAATCATTCCCATTTGGAACCATATCCCAAGGCCACACATCTTGTCTCATATGCCAATCATTAGGTAATAGTGACATACTGAATTACGAATTAAACAATATATCATATTATATGAATATTTTAGATATACACACTACCCCAATTCCATGAATCATCTCTCTTCTACTCCAAATGATATAGAATATTCCTATTATATGACGTAATATGTTAAAACCTACTAGTTTCATACTCCATCCATGATGTATCACTCAATGAATCCTTAACCGAAAGAGAGATGATAGAGATGATGAAATTATATAAGGTCATACCATCTTGAAATTAACACTTTTCACCACACCTAGAAATATAATTAATTTATCTAATCATTTTAGACCCATATCCCAATCCATACCATTTAATTTTCACTCTACTATTGTTCATTATCAATTTACCTCATAACCAATTTATGTGTTATCATGATAAAATATAAATCAATTTATACTCCTCAATTTTAGATAACTATATTAATTGTAATGATATTGAATTATTAATTCAATATATTCAAACAGAATATCCCTCATTGAACTTATACAATCTTTTTAAAAACAACCTTAAAATGGATCTATGTAAAACACACTTTTATAGATCATCAAAATAAAGGGATCCAACCGTTGATTTTATTACCACAGTGTACAATTATTTAAAAGGGTGCTGAAAAATAGGATATACTCTTTTGGTAAACCATCAATCCAATTTCCGTGATATTAAACATATTTGGTACTAAACACAATTGAAACGACCCATAGTTTTTCAATGGAAATTCCCCTTATTTTATAAAATCATACAACATAATAAACTACTAAGTGCTAAGTGACCTTTAAACATATGTTTGTCACTTCTATGTTTTGAATTTCAAAAATCCGACATACACAGTCGTGCTCAAGATGATCTTTGGAGTCTAATGAAACAAATATATTTTTTGTTGAATAGTAATGTACCCTTAGGAATATTAACATACCCTTATGAATAGTAATATGGCCCTTATGACTAGTAAATCATCCAATATTGGATTAAACTCACCCATGAATAATTAAATAAAATTTAGACATCTTAGAAAGTGACATTTTGACCTTAGTAAACTTTTTTGTATTTTGTGAGTCAGAAATAATTAATTTCAATTAATTAATTTATTTAAAATGAAAACGTATTTTCTTTAAATGTGTTCATTAATTATCAAATTAATTTCTTATAGTTTATAGATAATTTTATAAGACGCTACGTAATTTTTGAAAGCACTATAAAATCAGTTTTAGTTTTTAGAAACTGTTTTTTAAATAATTATGAGGTTAATTAAATATTGAATTAATAATATATAGAAAATTATTTTTGAAAAATGGACTTCATTTTTTGATTCTAAATGTTTAAAAATGGTCAGGGTAAATTTTTGGGATTGTTCTGAGATACTTGAATTTTTGATGAATAGTAGAATCTAATAATTTACAATAAATGATAAATATTTGATTAATTGAGTCATAGATGATGATATGATGATTTATGTCAACTTTTTTAGGGATCACATGATACAATTACTTTTATTGGTAATTAAAGACTCAATATTCCTTGTCTTAGGGGAAATTAATAAACAAATGAATTTTATATTAAGGAAACCCCTCTCCCCTCCACTATAAAAGACACCCTTCACACCCTCATTTCCTCACACCACCCAAGATCAAAGAATTCTCTAAAATCTTCCCAAACACCTTTCCTATCCCCTAACCCACTTCTAAGAGCTTATGGTAACATCAAAATAGAATGCTTAGGCCCTTAAAGATGTTCTCAAGAGAAGGATTCAAGAGGTAATTTCTCCCCCTCTTCTCCTTTAATTTTCTTTTCAAGTCCAAGTTCATTTCTTGATCTCTCCCCACCTATATTAATAACAATGGTATTTTAACTCCAGTATTATACATATAATGTAATTTTATGATTATAATGGGATATTATATCATCAAACCCCCTTTCCCTCTTCTTTTTATTTTATTAAAGAAAACATTGTTCGTGAGGTGTTAATTTATCACCTTCAAGAACGACATGCTTTCTTCTTACATTTCTACCTTAATATCATGTCATGAAACCATTTTTATGGTTGAAACAGAATATTTTATATGTATTATTTCCTATTTGAAGTTCTGGAAATAATTTATGGCCATATTACTAAGTGATAAGTTAAATCAAGTTCGTTGTGATCGAAAAACCGCCCAAATTGACCCAAATTACCATCATTTAATTATTATCTAATGATTCACTCACAAGGATCCTATATAATTCATTATAAAATCATTAAAACTAATTTAATATCATTAATTACATGTAATATATTTTCTGGATGTTTACCCATGTTTTACCCAAACGTCAATTTATGAATACAAGTGAACCAACGAAGAAAAACCATAAAATCAAACATCCCCGAACAATGTTTTTAAAATCTATAAGTCATCCAAAAGAACATAAAATTAAATAATTAAAACATAATTAACCCTAATAATGTATTAAAGGATCTGGAATTTCTAATTAATGATTAGAATGTCATTATATAGGACATGAAAGAGAAGGAAGCATTCAGATACAAGGTAAGGGGAAATCTCGAACCCAATTTTCATCCTTCCGGTTCTCCCTCTTTAAATACATTTTGATATGGTTAATCCATACAGATAATTTCTTCATAATTATATTAACTTATTTGGGATATACATGTTTTATAATTAATTTTACGTCAAACCAAATGTTTTCCAAAAAAACTCTTCTTTTAAGAACAAAACGTTTACCTCTCATTCATGGTTGATGGTTCTTGTATCAACTATGTTGTTCCCTCTTTCTTTTGGGAACCCAAAGATTATGAATGTATTCTTATGTCATAAAACCCAATCATTTACATGGTTTATTTATGTTCACTTTTTATATGTGTTCTATGTGGAAATCATGATAATGATAATGTTATGATGTGGCGGGTGCACCCGTAATTATATAGCGCAATATGAATGTTTCAAAATGACAGGTCCACCCCGAATTATACTGTTCTCCAATGCATTGGGTAAAGTGATTAATATCATGATTAAATGTGAAATGATGTATTAACATGGTTATATCTTGGTTCACAAGTATGTGTGGTATTTAACCACTAAAACATGATGTTTCATTTTTATGCATTTCCACATTTCAAGTCATTTATTTATGTTCCTCTCATGTTCTTGATTTCTTTACCTATGTCATGATTATGCTCACCGCATGATATATTCTTCTTATCTATCCTCTTAATGGGATTTTGGATCACCCTTTTTATTGTATATCCTCAGGTGGCTACATATACAAAGGAGAGGACAAGTGACATTAAGAATTTAGATAATAAGAAATTAAATAAATGTTTATGCTTGATGTTGTAATTGCTATGTATGGTCCTAGTTTTCTGAAGACTCTAAACCATTGGATCCTCTATGTGTAATAATATTATGTTTTTTACATTTAAAATGATGTAATAGTAATGTAAAAAAGGGCTCAGGTCTCTAAAGTTGGTATCAGAGGAAATGATTAGTTAATTTGGGAATTAGGATTAGTGAATCCTAGAGAAAACCTATAGAATGAGATTAAGTAAGAATATGCACACAAGAGTATTTACATATAGATACCATATGATATGATTCTAGTATCAATTTTTCAAATGAATAATTTATGTATTCATGACTTTTTTACTTATGTTATGTTCGAACCTTTTCTATTTTAGAAAATGGTGGGAACCAGGAGAAATCGGGCCAAAAACTCTTGCGAGGGCCAATGCTATGATTTCCCGAATGACATCCTCAATGATTTAGGAGGTGGAGTTCAAAACATCATGGCGATGATTACCCAATTATCTTAGGTTATGAACAATACCCATAATAATGGGGAACTTCCTCATTCACCAAAGAGGGAGCAACTGGATATCGAATGTTTTATACGACAATGACCACTGATGTTTAGTGGATATTCTGATCCACTAGTTGCATAAAAGTGGGTCAACTCAATAGAGAAGATCTTTCCTATTCATCACTATTCTGAGATGGAGAAGGTGACCCTAGCTATTTATCTTTTAGATGGAGAATCCGATCAATGGTGGGATTTCATTAAGAACACCAAGCAAAGGGAGGAAACTGACGAGATGGAATGGGAAGACTTTAAGATAATGTTTCTTAATAAGTACTTCCCATGAAATCTTCACATGAATATGGAGAGATAATTCATAGAGCTCTAGAAAAAATAAGGATAATCTGTCACATTCTATTAATAGAATTTCACAAGGCTTGCAAATTATGCTGTGGGTTTTGTTATCAACAATGAAAGAGAAATTGATAGATTATTTAGTGGATTAAAACCACACCATCAAAAGGTTATTGAAATTAGAGACATTGGGAGTTATGAAGAAGTTTTTTGGTGTTCTATCAAAGTGGAGATATAGTTTGGAGAATGTTCCCATGGCTATAGTGATAAGAAAAGAAAGATGGAGTTTCATGCTGGTGGATCTAATGAAAAAGGTGGGAAGAAAAATTAACGAGCTGCATACCAAAAATGTGGGAAGTTGCCCCATGGGAACTACCTCAAAGGGATCAGTAAAAGCTTAAAGTGTGGTAAAGAAGGACACCATACTCAAGAGTGTTGAAAAGACATGAAAAGGATGGAGAATGTAGTTGATGAAAGGAGATAACCACTCATGGTTCAATGCTACAATTGTAGGGAGCTAGGGAACTATTCAAACCAGTGCACTAAACCTCGAGTTCTCGAGGGTAATCAGCGTTAGCAGCCACCAAAGCCAAAGGAACAAGGGAAGGCTAATGCCATCACTACTGCAGAGGTGGATCATGATAATGATGTCATATAAGGTATACTTCCTTTTCACTCAATAATGGCAAAAGTCTTATTTGATTCTGGTTCTATGCATTCTTTTATATCATGCGAATTTGCTAGAACATTAGAATCAATGCCCCGAAAACTTGAAGTAAAGATATATGTAAAAACATGGAGTGGTGAAATCATTGCAACCCAAGTGTTTGACTATTATCCCATTGGTGTATATAGAAAGATTCTTTTTGAAAATATCATTATACTTCCCGTTGTGGAATTCGACGCTATAATGGGAATGGATTGGCTCTCATTATATAGAGCACATTTCAACTATCGGGAAAAGGAAATATCTGTTCATATTCCAAACCATCACATGCTCCTCTAAAAATGAAAGGAAGATCATGAATCTCCTTTGAAAATCATTTAATGGTGTGGGTGTTGATTCCCTATGAAGAATCATACCTCGCCCAAATGGTTGAGTTGATGGAAAGTGCCAACCTTGAGGAAATGCCTATCATGAGGGAATGCAATGATGTATTTACCAAAGTGCTACCTGGAATTCCCCCGGATCGTGAGGTAGAGTTCTTAATTGAAATCATACCTGGAGCTACTTCTATCTTGAAGTGTCCATATAGGATGGATCCTATCGAACTCGAGGAGTTAAAGAAGCAGCTACAAGAGCATCTAGACAGAGGGTTCATACACCCTAGTGCATCACCTTGGGTTGCACTAGTGCTCTTTGAAAAGATGAATGATGGAACAATGTGGCTGTGTATCGATTATCGGGAACTCATCAGGATCACCAAAAAGAACAAGTATCCTCTCCCAATGATTGATGACTTGTTCGACCAGTTAAGAGGAGCTCAATACTTCTCGAAGGTGGATCTTAGTTATGGATATCATCAATTATAGGTGGAGATGGAAGATATTCAATAAACTACATTCCATACATGTTATGGGCACTATTTGTTTTTGGTGATGCCCTTCAGACTTAATAATTCCCCTAGAATATTCATGGATTTGATGAATAGAGTCTTTAGACATTACCTCGAAAAAAATTTGGTAGTGGTTATTGATGATATTATCATCTATTCCAAGAGAAAGTTGAAACATGAAGAACATATAAGACTTGTGTTGGCGATATTGAGAAAGGAGAAGGTGTACGCCATGTTCAGCAGAGTGTGACTTTTGGATGAAGCAAGTCAGATTATTGGGACATGTGATCATAAGTGAGGGAATATTTGTGGATCCTCCAAAGAAAAAGGAGATTGAGGAATGGCCCAAGCCCTCTAGTGTCACATAAATCCGTAGTTTTCATGGATTAGCCGGGTACTACTGACCTTTTATGAGAAACTTCTCACTGTTGTCAAGCCTACTAACTACGTTAACAAGGAAAGGGTTAAAGTATGTCCAGACGGAAGAATGTGAGGGAAGCTTCAACGAGCTAAAGAGAAGTCTGATCACTGCACCTGTACTCACACTACTGAAAAGTGGTGAAAGTTTTGTGATATATAGTGATGCTTCAAAGAAAGTATTGGGTTTTTTACTCATGCAAAATGATAATGTGATAGACTATGCCTCATGACAGTTAAAGATCCATGAGCCTAAGTACCCGACACATGATGTAGAGATGGAAACCATGATTTTTTCCTTGAAATTATGGAGGCACTACCTTTATGGTGAGAAGTGTGACATTTACACCGACCACAAGAGCCTAAAGTATATATTCACTCAAAAGGAGATCAACATTCATCAATGGAGATGGTTAGAGCTAATCAAGGATTATGATTACTCTATTCACTATCATCCTGGAAATGAGAACAAGGTAGCTGATGCTCTAAGCAGAAATGAACCTGCGACTCTATCCATCTCACGGATTGAGAAAGACCCTATCTTCATGGATATACAAAGAATAGATTTAGAAATCATAAGGGCAGGGGATACATCATACCATGCCCAAATGATTGCGCAATCATCAATCCAGGAGAAGATTAAGGAAGCATAAAGGGATGATGTGGAGATAAAAAATATGGTGAATGCAGTAAAGGAAGGGAAGCTGCAAGATTTCCATATCGACGATGATGGTGTGATTCGGTTTGGAACGTAGATTTGTGTGCCTCCATCACCCCGGATAAAGAAAGAGCTATTGGTTAATGCACATAGCTCAACTTTCTCTATCCATCCTGGGAGTACCAAGATGTACCGTGATCTTTGAGAACACTTCTGGTGGGATAACATGAAGAAGGATATTGTGGAATATATATCAAGGTGCTTGGTATGTTAGCAAGTTAAAGATGAGAAAAAAATGTCCAAGGGTATGATGTAGCCATTTCTTATACCCATGTGGAAAAGGGAAAATGTTACTATGGACTTTGTCATGGGTCTCTTGATGATGTCAAAGGGAAATAATGCGATATGTGTTGTGGTTGACTGACTCACCAATACTACCATTTTATCGCTATTCGAGAAGACCTATCACTTGAACAACTTGAAAAGATATATGTGAAGTGGTGAGACTGCAAGACATTCCACTCACAATTGTCTCTGACCGTGATCCAAGGTTCACATCTATGTCCTGGAGGAGCCTTTAACATGATTTGAGTACTGAATTAAATTTTAGCACGGCATATCACCCCCAAACTGATGGAGAGTCTGAAATAACTATTCAGACGCTTGACGATATTCTAAGAGCCTGCTCTCTTAAATTAAAAGGTGTTTGGGATCAGCATCTACCATTGGTTGAGTTCTCATACAACAATAGCTTCCACTCTAGTATCCAGATGGCTCCATATGAAGCTCTGTATGGAAAGTGATGTAGAACTCCAACATGTTGGGATAAAGTTGGAGAAAGAAAGCTACTTGGACCCGATATTGTTCAAGAGATGATAGAGAAGGTTCATGTTATCCAAAAACACATCAAAGATGCTCAAAGTCGGCAAAAGAGCTATGCTGACAACCGTCGAAGGGACTTGGAGTTTGACGCTGGAGATAAAGTATTCCTTCGAATATCTCCATGGAAGAGAGTCATGCGATTTGGGAAGAAAGGGAAGCTAAGCCCAAGGTATATTGGCCCCTTTAAGATCCTTGACTATAGAGGATCCATGACCTATTGTCTTTCACTTCCACCGAATATGGCTCAATTTCATGATGTGTTTCATGTATCACTACTGGGGAAGTTCATACCAGACCCCTCACATGTACCAAACACAGAGGTGGTGCAGCTGGAAGATGATTTCTTTTATGAGGAGTAGCCAGTAAAGATTCTAGATCAGAGAGATAAAGTTCTACGCAAAAAGAAAACCCATCTTGTCAAAGTGTTTTGGAGGAACCATAAGTTTGAGGAAGCATCTTGGGAACCAAAAGAGGCAACGAAGGATAAGTTCCCTCACCTGTATGTGTAATGTGAAATTTCGGGGGTGAAATTTCTTAAGGGGGAAGAATGTAATGACCTAATGTTATTCAATAGAAATTTCCCTTATTTTATAAAATCACACAACATAATGAACTACTAAGTGAAATGTGACATTTAAACATAATTTTGCCACTTATATGCTTTGAATTTGGAAAATTCTACATACACGGTAGTGTTCAAGATGATTTTTGGAGTCTAATGAAACAAAAATAATCTTTAGTGAATAGTAACGTACCCTTAGGAATAGAAACATACCCTTATGAATAGTAATATGACCCTTATGAATAGTAAATCATCCATCATAAGAGTAACCTCACCCATGAATAATTAAATAAAATTTAGACATCTTAGAAAGTGACAATTTGACCTTAGTAAACATTTGGTATTTTGTAAGTCATAAATAATTAATTTTAACTAATTAATAAATTTAATAGAAAAAATTATTTTCTCAAAATGTGTTCATTAATTATAAACTAAATTTATTAGAGTTTTTAGATAATTTAATATGACCCTACATAATTTTTGAAAGCACTATAAAATCAGTTTTAGTTTTTAAAAACTGTTTTTTAGTAAATTATGATTTTAATTAAATATTAAATTAATAATATTTAAGAAATTATTTTTGAAAAATGGAATTCATTTTTGGATTTTAATGTTGAAAAATGGTTGGGGTAATTTTTTGTAATTTTTCTGAGATACATGAATTTTTGATGAATAGCAGAATCTGATAATCTACAATAAATGCTAAATAATGGATTAATTGAGTCATCAATGATGTTATGCTGATGTAGGCCCACTTGGTTCGGGATCACAAGATAAAATTACTTTTATTGGTCATTCAAGACTCACTATTCCTGGTCTTAGGGGAAATTATTAAACTAATGAATTGTATATTAAGGAAACCCCTCTCCCCTCCACTATGAAAGCCACGCTTCACACCCTCATTTCCTAACACCTCTCAAGCTCCAAGCCTATTCTAAACTGTGTCCAAAAACCTTCCCTAGACCATCCCCCATGTCCAAGAGCTTATTGTCTCATTAAAATACCAATATTAGGCCCTTAAGGAGGTTCTCAAGAGAAGGATTCAAGAGGTAATTTCTCTCCCTCTTCTCCTTTAATTTCCTTTCATATTCAAGTTCATTTCATGATCTCTCCCCACCTATATTCATCCAAATGTTATTGTAAATCCAGTATTATACATATACTGTAATTTTATTATTCCAATGGGATATTATATCATGCTACCCCCTTTCCATCTTCCTTTTATATTATCGAAGAGAATGTTGTTCGTGAGGTGTTAATTTATCACCTTCAAGAACGACATGCTTTCTTCTTATATTTTCACCTTCAGATATGGTAAAGAAACCATTTTTATGGTTGAACCAGAAAATGTAATATGCATTACTTCCTATTTAATTTTCTAGAAA
This sequence comes from Viscum album, assembly GCA_963277665.1. Classification (NCBI taxonomy): domain Eukaryota; kingdom Viridiplantae; phylum Streptophyta; class Magnoliopsida; order Santalales; family Viscaceae; genus Viscum; species Viscum album. The sequence continues at coordinate 877,413,722 of OY728145.1, read as the reverse complement.
TAAACTATGTCCATATTACTAAGTGATAAGTTAAATCAAGTTCGTTGTGATCGAAAAACCGCCCAAATTGACCCAAATGACCATCATTTAATTCTTATCAAATGATTCATCCATGTGTGTCTAATATAATTCATTATAAGATCATTAAAACTCCTTTGATATCATTAATTACATTTAATATCATTTATGGATGTTTAACCATGTTCTACTCGAACATCAATTAATGAATACAAGTGAACCGCCCAAGAAAAACCATAAAAACGAACATCCCTGAACAGTGTTTTTAAACTCTATAATTCATCCAAAGGAACAAAAAATGACATAATGAAACCATAATTAACCCTGCTAATGTATAAAAGGATATGGAATTTATAATTAATGAAAATAATGTCTTTATATATGACATTAAAGAGAAATAAGTATTCAGATACAAGGTAAGGGGAAATCTCGAACCCTATTTTCTTCTTTTAGGTTCTCCCTCTTTCACTCCATTTTGAAATGGTTTCTCCTTAAAGATCATTTCTTCATAATTATATTACCTTTTATGGGATATAAATGTTTTCTAAAGAAGTTTATGTTTGACAAAATGTTTTCCAAAAGAAATCTTATTTTAAGAACTAATCTTTTACCTCTCATTCATGGTTGATGGTTCTTGTATCAAGTATGTTGTTACCTATTTCTTTTGGGAACCCAAAGAATATGAATGTATTATTATGTGATGAAACCCATTACTTTACATGGGTTAGTTATTTTCACTTTTGATATGTGTTTTACGTGGAAATCATGATAATTATAATGTTATGATGTGACGGGTGCGCCTGGAATTATATAGCGCAATATGAATGTTTCAAAGTGACGGGTGCGCCTGAAATTATACAACACTCCAATACAATGGGTAAAGTGATGAATCTCATTAGTAAATGTGAAATGAGGTGTGAAAAAGATTCTACCTTGGTTAATAAGTATGTGTGGTAGTTAACCACTAAAAAATGATGTTTCTTTTTTTATGCATTTCCACATTTCAAGTATTTTATTTATGTTCCTCTCATGGTCATGATTTCTTTAGCTATGTCCTGATTATTCTCACCCCATTCTATATTCTTCTTATCTATCCTATTACTGGGCCTTTACCTCACCCATTTTTAATGTATATCCTTGGGTGGATACATATACTAAGGAGAGGACAAGTCACAATAAGAAGCTAGAGAAGAAGAAATTAAATAAATGTTTATGGTTGATGTTGTAATTGCTATGTATGGCCCTAGTTTTCCCAAGACACTAAGCCGTTGGATTCTCTTTATGTAATAATATTATGTTGTTTACCTTTAAAATTACTTAATATTAATGTAATAAAGGGCTCAGGTTTCTATAATAATAGGATCCCTTAAATTCATGGATTTTCTAAAATGTTTACATAAAGTGTATAAACCCAATTCATTTTGGAACACCCCCTTGATGAATTATTTAAAATTGGAAATTTTTTCTCAATTATGAAAAATGACTATTAATAAGTTTATATAATATGAATCATCCATTTATTCGAAAAGAAGTATATATAAATTGAAGAAAATAATTTTTTTATAAGAAAACTATATAAACAAATGTTATAATCTTTCATAAAATCCTAATCATTATTTTAATACAAAAATATAAAAAATTATTCCATCAATAATAATCAATTTAATTATCCATGTTGATCATATTCCTATAAAATTATTATTTATTAAATATTCCACATTAAAATATGAATATACACATTTCTAAAAATGAATAGGAGTTTTAGGTTAATAATCCCATACCATAAGGTATCACTATTCATTGAAAATTTTGTTTATCTTACCTAATTTAGATATTTCATTTATCATAATAGTAATGTTTTAATTATACTAACCAAATGATATATTGGAGAGTATAGGAATGTTCTTAGTTAAGAAAACAACCCATCCTTTCTTTTGTATTAATACATCGAAATATACCTCGATCATTAAGTCACTATCTGTAATCTTAATTAAAAATATATAAACCCTTCTTAATAGAGTCTAAAATGTCTCTATAATATGTTAGATCATATTATTTTCATTATAAAAATGATATCCATCCGCCTCCATCAGTCTATAATTATATAACCATCACCTTAATAAATAAAATAATAAAATTTCACCACCCTTAATATTATATATTTAAACAATAAAATCCATTGAATTTCTATATTTAATCCCACTCATTAAATCCAATAATAATGCTATTCCATTCCAATAATAATTTTATTATCTAAAGGATACATAATAAAACCTCTTTTAAATAATCCCATTCTTAATATAAATTATTTATCCTCTAATGTATCCATAAATACATCACATAATAAAAATAATGACAACAATGATAATGATGATGATGAAAATGATGATAATAATAATAATAATAATAATAATAATAATATGAGAAAGGAAAGGTGGAGAGGAAGGAGATGCTATCAAAGATCGTTCTCATGACCCCGAATCAAATCTCAAAATGGATGTGAAGCTTGTAATACATATGATCATTTGGATATTTATAAACATAAAGATATTTTCTATATTTTACCCCAAAAATTCCGACCCTGACCACCCTCTATTTGAGTGTACAAAATATGAAGAAAGGAACCTTGTAGACATTTTTATATAAATCGGTTGATTTTCCTTCTTGGATATTGACTCCCCATATCATACAAGAATCATTAAAAAGGGGTGGGTTACCCATATTTTGGATAATTATGAGTAAGTGGTTTAAATGATAAATTATAGTAGATTCTCCCTCATTTATAGTGCTAATATAAAAAAAGAGACAATTGTAGATCTTTAGTTATATAATAAGGAGGTTTATAGAGATCTGATGTTACAAAGAATGTAACATGGGTTCGATAGGAAGAGTTATCTATCACATTATCATCCCCTTATATGATCTTCAATGTAAAGCATAGAGCATTGGATTGATAGCCCTAAAATAATTTTATTTTGTATCATGGAATGGTATTGCAAACTCAAACCATTCTATGTTAGGGAGACCCATTAATTGTTATAAATTCACATCCATTTGGGGAATTGGTTGTTGTGGGTTCTAATGATGCTATGGGACATTACATCATTGGTTGGTAAAACAATCAAGCTACATAGAGAGAATGATAACCTAATATATAGACACTTTTCTAAGATACTGGTTGATGTGAACATGGAATACATTATTGTTGATGAGGTGGGGATCACTACACTAAAAGAAAACATTACTCAAAATATTAATTACAAAAAGAATATAAAATTCAACCAAGAATGAAATGTGATGGGGTATATTCCATCTAAAAACATAAGATAAAAATTATATAGAATCTTTATAATCAAAGGTCCAGATGAGGGATTGTACTAAAAGAGTCATTCAAAGGGATAAGAAAATGATTATTATATATTTTCAGAATTTATTTCTAATTGACCAAAACCACTTAAAACTATTTTGATCAAATTTTAAGTCTCAGGTGGTGTGTAGGAACACCGAACCTAGTACAAATGTACTAGTTCTTACTAGCATTAAATTTTCATAGACACAAGAAAATCAAATACCAAAATACCTAATAGATTATTACTCTTGGTAAACATGATACATGTTTTTTTTATTATAAATGAATAAAAAAATGAAAAAATTATTATTTTTTGAATAACTTTATTCCTTCTAAAAAATTCTTTCAAATGAATATTTGTACAATTCATGGTATATTGGGAAAGGAATTATAATAAGGGTGAACTCATATTTTCAATAAGGGTTAAGTACAGTAGAATGAATGAAGAATCAATTAGCATAATAAATTTGGAAAAGTAAATAATTTAATCCACATTACATGTAAATACCTGGATAAGGGAAAACGAATATGTAAATATAAATAACTAAAAATAATTCCTTTTAATAAATAAACATAGAATTAAATTCATCCCAAAAAAAATTTATAGTTAAAATATTATGGATAATAATTATTGAATTATCAATGTAGGAAGTGATTATTTATTGGACATCCGGTTTCAAGAAGATAAAAATCTATACTATCAGGGTCAGTCCTATATGAAGATTAAAACTATTGGTAAAAACATACTTAATTGGGATAAAATATTTTTCTCATAAAACAAATTGATTCATAGAGGGGTTATATAAATTTTGGCCCCCACCAACCGCCACATGTCCAAGGTAATCATCATATATATTAAAAAATGGATATAACTACTGAAAAATATGCCTTATTATCAAATACACAGATTGAATAAATGATATTTAATTATTAATATTCCCCCAGATAAGGAAAATGAATTTCAATGTAGAACATCGTATATTAAAATTACATAGTGTATAAATAATAATCATATACATGATAAAGAATTAATATATTTAGGGGGAAAATAATTTCTAATTATCACATGAAAGTGAATATTTTAAAGGAAATTTTTTGACCAAAAAAATCAATTATGAATGTGAATTTAAATACTTCCCTTTGATAGAATATTCATAAACCATTCATAAAAATAATAAGTATGATATCAATGTAATATATATCCCTTGATGTAAGAATAATTGGTTTCTATCATTGGTGAATGGAGATAATATAGAAGATACTTAAAAACATTCTTGAATAAATATCATCTTCATCATGAATTTTTTTAAATACATAATACATGAAAATATATTTTAAAAAAATTTATTTAAAAAGACCTTCTTAAACATGAAAGTGGAACTTCAAAAAAATGATGGGAGGTAATTCAATTCATATCATATATGGTAAAATGAAAATAACTTTTTAATTATAAAAAGGTTATAAATGTTCCGTGTTTGGAAAGTGATAAGAAGATTCCTTCGAAAATGTTTGTGAAAAGAAAAAGGAGTAAAAATTTATTTTTAGAATTTATTCTTAAAAGGTTAAGGAATAAATTTTTGAAAATAGTTTTATAACAAATGGTTTTTTTATAATAGATTTATAACTGAAGATAGAAATGAAGTTAGATTTTATTAAAACATTTTATAAAACAATCATGTACCAAAGATTGGTAAGAAATTAATATTACTTGGTAAATCTCATAAATAACAAGATAATAATAAAATGGATGTTTTTATTAAACAATTATCATATAATCTCCTTTAATATAAATTCATTAATAAATAATCTGGATTACAATGATATTGTAAAATACTCCCTTAAAATGACATTAATGATGAAGTTGGAATTAATTAATTAAAAGATTATGTGTATCTGTTTTAAATCCAAATAAAAAATGTTTTAATTCAAAAATATATAGTTAAATGTTATAATAAAAATACTAATTTAATATCTAAGACAAAAATGAAGTAATATATCCCAATGAAAATGAATTGAGTTATGAAATTTCATTACCAATTCGAAACATTATATTCAAAACCCTTTATGAAATAATTTAATTCGAAATTTAATAATTAAATTTGTATTTAGGATATAACATGTCAATTGGTTGTAAATACACTATTGAAAATAAATTATGTTCTTAACAATATAGTATGCCTCAATGAAATGAAATTGAGATGAAATCAGTTACCTCAACTTTGATTTTGGTTATACATTCATTAACCTCATGTATGATGGTTTAATAATGTTAATATCAAAAATATAATTTTTTTAATATTTAACATATCATTAACTGTTATATAATAATCATTCATTATTTTCATTGTTTCAATTAATAAATTTAGTTTTTTTAGTATGTTTTGACTTGTTATTTTTTAATTCATATTACAAAGATAATGATTTATTAATATAAAAATATAATCCATGATACAAATATTATATATATTCAACATATATATTGGTAGTAAGAAATTAAATTTCATGATAGGAAATGAAATAAACTATTAATGGATATGGTAGGAGGTATATACACTTAAATGATGTTTCAATTTACTATTCACATTGAAAAAATGATTAGAAAAGTATATATATATATTATCAATAAATTATAAATATTATTTTAAATACATAACATTTTTTTATTAAAACCACCCTTAAAACAATTTATCTAACATGTGAATAAATCACATCGCTTCATGAGGCGGTAGTCTGCCACACTCACGAGATATGTTATCATATTCCAAGAAAATGAAAATCTTGAATGTATATGTTATATAATAATTAAAAAATTAAAAATAAAATCAAAATATCATATATATTATAAATAAAGTATAAATATATCATTATTACCAACCATGAAAGGTGGTAATGGAAGAATGAATGACATCAGTTCGTGAGATGGTGGTCCACCATACACATGAATCATGATTGTGTATCCAATTGTATGGATGTGTGTGAAGTTATAGGTTCTAACCTAATAATTAAACAAATATACGTATATTCAAGGTACTTAGTATATTATATAAGAAATATGTAATAATAAATAAAGGATATGGAGAAGGAAAAAATAAATACTCTTTTAGAAAAACATTTCCCCTTCATTGAGTATCCTCCATAGGTTTGAATAAATGCCATCCTAATTTCGATATCGTACAAAGATAAGGATTGAAATATGAGGGGAGGTAGTCTTGGTAGCAATTAATTTAGGTATTATTTCAACCATAGTCATTGGATAGGTTTGATGAAAGGGAATAGGGGGGGCCTTTTATATGTTGGGTGAGTGAAAAACTATTAAATTTTTGAAAGGAGGGAATTTAAAACATGTTTTTTCAAGGTCGAGTTTCTCCAATAACGAACATAACTTGTTACTATAATTTATAAGTTATAAATATTTTAAAAATATGGTTTTTGGATAATTTATTATGTTATTTTTCCTTATATTTAATGTTTATTCCATTAGTAAACTCGATTTTCTCTTAATCGTTGTAATTAATTTAAATTTATTTTAAAAATGGTTTAGGTAAAAACCTAATAAGAACATACTGGACATTATAAATTATTATTATTCAAAATATTTAATACTTTTCGTAATATAAAAAATACCAAAGTGGAAGAAATTAATTTAAAATTAGTCCTGTAAACGAGATGATGAAACATGTTTTAAATTGAAAAATGTTAAAATATTTACTATGGTTTTATATCTAAATTCAATATTAAAATTATCCAAATGACTTAAATTATATTAATATATGTATATTTTAACTGTTTTTTGACTAAAAACATTATAAATAAAATTTAAATTTATATATTATTTAAATTAAAATCCATCTTCCAACTAAAATTTAGTATTTTTCAATATTCATAAAATAATGAAACTTCTCAAAAAATAAGAAAGATCCACCCACAAATAATTTTCAGATTAAAAATTTGAAAATAAAGAATATTTTTTCAAATATAATTTATAAAAGTGTGATAATTTAGTTTTAAAACATGTTCCCTATTAAAAGGTGGAAAATGGATTTAGAAAAATAAATCTTCTAGATGTAAAATTGGATGCATTCTTATGTTATGCCTATCATATCTTTTGGATAAAAGAAATTTTCTGAATATTTAATATATAAATTTAATTAATATCATCCAATAATAGTAATTAATTTGACTCATTAATATAATTAACCTTTGAGAGCATAAAAATAGTTATTTATAAAAAAAAATTATATTATGTTCAACTGGTTTTAATATTAATTTTTTACTAATTGGTAACCAATAAATTCTACCATGTATTTCAAAAATATAGTTAATCATATTTATAACCAAAAATTTAATAATTCAATGATAATGATAATTTTAAATAATAATATTAATTGTATTTGTTAAAAATCAATATGGAATGTAGCACAAGTAATCAATGAAAATCATTATTTCATGTAATAGAAGGTAAATCAGTTTTTCATGCATTATAAGAAATATCATCGATTGAATTTATGTAACATAGTTAATATACTATAAATAATTATTATTTTATATTTGATTCTACAGTTTTTTTTTATGTGTCGAATATAAAATTGAATATGATTCACATACTTTAAAATTTTGCGGTGTTATATTATCTACATATTATATAAATTGTTTCATTGCAATTTACAATTTATCATTTTAATGAAGGGAATTTTTTTTGAAATCCTTTTTTGAGAAAAGAAATATTAAAATAGCTAAAAGAAATATTATTTTAAATAGAGTGACTGTAAAGTTCAATGGTCATTTAGAATAACATATAACTCTATTTCTACATGAGAGAACATTAATGATAAGTGGAAATATGGGCTCGTAGAAAAAGAATAAACAATTATAAAGAGTGATTTTGATCATTGATAAAAAAATTGAATGTTCAATTTATAGTTGAGGGGATCGAATCTATAAATTTTTAATGATCAATAAGACCATTGGTTTAACATAAATAGAGTTATTAGGATAAATTTTGTGTTTCGTGACTATTTTTCTAGTGTTCAAAAATTCTTTTACTCTCTAAAAATATAAAGAAATATAGTTACTTGATATGTTTCTATTCCATAAGAGAAATTATATTCTTTGTTTGTTCTTTGATAAATTTCCCATCAATCCATTTATTCCAAGAAATTAATATCAAAAAATGATTTTTTATGGCGAAAGCACTAAAATTGACATTTTTACATATCACAAGAACCATAAAAGATGAAAAAAAATTTCATCAAACTAATTTCCCAAACAAAAATGGTTAATACATTAATCTCTAAATATAAAATATTATCATATTGGTTCATCACTAATATTTATTCATAAATTTTTTTTACTAAAAACATTGAATATATTAATATCATAAGTTAGTGGTTGGAGTTAAACTCATACCATCTTTTACTAGTGGGATCAAGCCATATGTAAATTCCCTATATGATAAGTTTTCACCTAGATTATTGGTTTTCTATGTTATTTAATTTATTAATATCATTCCTGCAAATTCCCTAAAAAATTTGTTGAAATCCTTGAAATAAAATTAGAAATTAAATATATTTGTTTATTATGTTATTCCATAAGTTCTTTTTTCAAACTCTAATGATATTATTTTATTATTATTAAAATTTCATTAATTATCATATTAACACAAATTTTTGAAGATACCATTAATTATTTCTACATAACCTAAGGTCATTATTCCTCAAATAAAATTTCCACTAATAACTATAATTTCCCTAAGTTTCTCCCAAATATCATTAATCGTGGTAGAATCTCATCACATAAAACCATAAAAGGGTATTTAAGGTTTTAAACATATGAACAATATTAAACTCATTAATATATGATGATATCCATAACTATTATGTTAATGAATACACATATGATTCTAAAATTTAACATAGTCCTTATATGTTTCATTATTCTTATAACCAAAATATCATTTTTATATATAATTATACAATTTATTTCTTTAATTCCAATGAATAAATATCCCTTCCTTTTTAATTCCACATAGGTCCTTTCATTTTCCATGTTTTAACTAAGGACATCCATTTCCATTAATTATTGAAATCATTAATATTTTTTTAATTAAAATTTTATTTACCCAAATAACATCCCCTAGGATGGTCAAAACAAGTTACTAGTAAGAAACGGTGTTTTGTACCATGTTTTGTTCGATTTAATCCTAACATGACATTTTCAGAGTTATTACCCCTAGGATTTTATGTTCTAGAAACAAATCCACTTATAGTATCAAGCGAGTGATGTATTTCATAAGAGACCCACATAATCCCCATATTACCAAAACATTAAGATCTTCCTTGATATATATAATCAAATTATACCTTATGGTTTTGTTCTCTAATATATGTTTTCCTAAATGTAGTTCCCATGGATGCTACTAAGCATGCTCTAATACCAAGTATTGAGACCCTATCCTCAATAACTTGGAGCTAGTACCTACTACCATTACATTTTCATATTTGGAATAAAATCACGTCCCAATGGACCGAATAGTTTAGAAGTCTTAGAAACATAGATACATGAATGAGTCTTGTAATAAAAATGATTACAAAAAAATACAATAATATTTTTTTGAGAATAACAATATTCCATTTATCATATCCTCAAATATCTTTTTAAGTAAACATCATGGAATCCAAGGGAAATAAAAACTAATGGTGATCTTAAATGTCTGGTAAGGGATAATATAGTGGAAAAAATAATTATTCAATGGGCATAAAAAATATGGAAAGGTAAATAACTATACACACATAGCACATAAATTAACTGATAATGAATAATAGACATGGAAAGGTAAATAACTGACATCTATTCCATTTAATAAATAAAATTACAATAAAATTAATCGATATAATTTATCATAGTGAAAATATTACAGATAATAAGGACTAAATTCTAATTGTATGAAATTCTTAACTATTAGACATCACAACTTAGTTATGTGAAAACCAGTATTTATAGATCTGTCCTATGGATAATTTAAATCTAGAGGTATTTACCCAATTAATATTTCCATTTGATTACTCTCATGAGACCCATTGATGCATTTTGGAAATATATAATCTTATATCCCAACTAGTAATGATATGTCCAATGAAATCCCCATATATCAAAAAATTTATTTAATAAATGAACAATTTTCCTTATCATCAAATATTTATATTGAGTAAAATATATAAATTTATAAATATTTTCCTTGATAATAAAAATTAATTAAAATGATGAAAATAATACATAAAAATGAAATACATTTTAAAAAATAATCATATATACAGTAAATAATGTGGATATTTAGGGGAAATTTCTTATCTAGTGATCATTGGAATGTGAACATTTTATTGGAATGTTTTTTACTACAAAAATGAATTAATAAAGTGATTATCAATAACTTACTTAGTAAATAGAATCATAGAGAACCCATAGGAAGAATAATGATGGTATTAATATAATATATACCCCATGAAGTATGAATAGAGGTTTGATGTCATTGATGAATGGAAAAACCAAGAAAATATATTAAAAAATCATTTATAGAAATATAATTTTTATTTGGAAGTTGGTATGAAAAATACATTTTTATTGAAATGAACTTTAAAAATATTTTATTTAAAAATATATTGGTACAATTTCAAATGATGATTCAAAAAAATCCAGGCGGATAATTACATACATTGTAAACAATGTATTGAACTAGTTATTTTTTCAATGTAAAATGGACTGAAAAGTTCTTTATTTAGAAAGAGAAAAGAAGATAACATTGAATTTATTTTAAATAAAAAATGTGTAAAAATTTATTTAAATAAACTATTTATAATAGTATAAAGAAATTATTTTTGAAATTATTTTTAAGAAAAAATGGTTTTTTAAGAAAAGTGTTTTCCGACCGAATATAGAAATATATTTAGATTTTATTAAAACATTATTTCAATAATTTTTAAGTACCAAAGAGTGACAAAATAGAACTATTAAATGAAATGGATACTGAATAACCATAGAATATAAAAATAGAACGTTTTATTGAAAAAATAATCATATAATTTTACTTAATGTAAATTCAGGAATTTAAAAACATGATTGGAATGATATTGCAAAATAAAACCCTAAATTCACCATAATATTAAAGAAACCATCAACTGATGAATTGAGTATGTGTTTAAATTATAAATATAGATAAGAAAAATGTAAATAAAACAATATATATTCTAAAATTATAATACATATAATAATATAATATCAATGAAAATGAAGATGTAATATAGCAAAATGAAAAGGAATAGTGTTTGGAAATTTGTTTACCACTTCCTAAATTCAAGTTCACATACCCTTAGATGAAATAAATATAATTAAAACATAATATAAAATGAAAAATATATTATTCATGATATCACATTTAACTGGGTATTATATACACCATACAAAAAAATTATGTTCAAAATAATAATATATGCCTCAATGAAAGGAAATTGAGAAATAATCTCTCACATCAAACTTTCCGGTTGATCATACATTCTTTAAGATCATCTGTAAGTGATAAAATCATGTTGTTACCTTAAACAATAACAATATTAATATTTAAGATATCATATATGTTCCTTTTTTAATATATCATTACCCATTCATTAATAATTTTTCATTATTTTCATTATTTCAGGTATTAATTTCCCATATTTTTTTAGTATGTTTTATGTTGTTATTTTTTTAATATTAGTTAGATAATTTTTTATTCATATATGAAATGTTAAAAGTTTTGAAAATATCATATATATTCAATATATATATATGTATTGATATTAATCTACAATTTTTGGTGATACAAAATGAAATACACCTTTTTAGGACAGGGTTAGTCATGCATACACATGAACTGAGTTTCTATTTTATAGTCATATTGAAAGAAAAAAATGTAAATTATATATATTTTAATTATTTTATCATTATAATGTTATAAATTTAATATTTTTTATTAAAAATATTCTTAATATATTCCTTGCAATGTGTGAATGAATCACACTGCTTCGTGAGGTGGTAGTCCACACACACACAAACAACATTATCGTATTTCTACAAAATAAAAAAAATAAAGTTATGTGTTTTATTATAATTAAATAATCATAAATACATTGTAAATATCATATATATATCATATGAAAATTATAAATCCATCAATAATCTAATTATTGAAATGTTGTAATTGAATAACGAACAACATTAGTTCGTGAGGCGGTAGTCCACCATACACATAAACGATGATTAGGTATCCCATTTGATAGAAGTGTGTAATAATAATGTCTATTAATAGGTGTGTGGGTACGGAAGTTTTAGAGGGGTATTTTTATGTATTTTTTTTAAAAAAATGGTTTTATAAATGTGGGGAATGGGGTGGCGGCTTTTATAATTGGGGCGAGAGTAAACAGTGTAAATTTTTTTAATTAGAGAATTACGATCATGTTTTTCCATGTAAAGATAATAAAATAATGAAAAAATCTATAATATATGTTATTTGGTATATATATGGTCATATTATAGAATATTTACATGTTTATAGGTTATGTGGTCCCTTATGATCAATGTTTCATCACTTGGTAAACTCGTTTTCTCTTAATAGCAATAATTAATTTTAAATTCTTACATTATTATTTTTGCTCAAAAACTATGTATAAATTAAAATAAATTATACATAAATATTATTCAAAATATGGAATACCTTTTTTCAAATTTTATATCTCATATGTGGGAGAAATAGGTTCTAAATTAATCATGTAGATGAGATGAGAAAACGTGTTTTTAAAGATAAAATGTTAAAAAATTTAATGTATTTTTCTATCTAAATTCTAAATAAAAATGATTATAATGAATTAAAATGGATAAATATATGTATAATATATATATTTTTACTTTAAAACCAATTCAAAATATAATTTAATATTATAAATTATTTAGATGAATAGTTATTTTTCAATTAAAATATAGTATTTTACACTATTCATCAAAGAATAAAACATATCATAATAATACCAAAAGTATCACTATGATAATTTTCAAATTACACATTACAAAATGAAGCCTAGTTTTTAAATAATATATAAAAATGTTTCAAAATTTAGTTTTAAAACAAGTACATAATTAAACGATAAAAATCCCACCTTTAGAAAAATAAATCTTTTAATAGGTAAAATTGGATTTGTTCTTAATTCATACCTATGAAATATATTTTATTACTTTAAATAAATTTTATTGAATATATAATATATAAATTTCCTTAAGATTATTCACCAATAATAATTAAATTAATATATTTAGGTAAATCTCCTCTGGGAATATAAAAAATAATTTTTCATAAAAACATTTCCCTGATATTCAATTGGTTTTTATATTACATTTGAAATAATTGGAAACCAATGAATTAAACAATTTATTTTAATAATTCAGTTAATCCTTTTTATAACCACCCAATTAAATTTTTGTATATAATTTTAATTTAAAATAATAATATTAATAATATTTAGTAAAACATGTTCTTGAGTTTAACACAAGATATCGATGAAAATCATTGTTGTGCGTAAGATAAGCTAACCATGTTTTGTGTTTATTGAATTATATGTCATAGATTGAGTTTATTTAAAATATAAAATATATTTTAAAGTCTTGGGTTTTTTTATTCACTTATACACCTGTTTTTTCTTGTCAATTACGTAATTGAATATGATGCCCATATTTTAAAATAGTAGGGTGTTATATAATGCTTTTGCATCACATAAGGATAGTAGAGTCCTTGATGAGAGGCAACCCAACCATGTTGGGTAACATAAATATTCACCTACAAATTTCATATAATTTTACAAATGGGTATTCATCTCCCACATGGCCACTATATCTAGAGAAATATGTCCAAAATATTATACTATAATTATCAAGGATATAAATCTGGATGATCCTACTATATAGGGGGATCATCTAGTTTCAAACCCCTATGATGGTCAGGATAATTCAACTATAGAGGAAGATCCTTATAAACTTCAAATCCCCCTGCCCAAACATAGGATGACCCTGTATCTAGGAGTATGTTGAAAAAATTAGATTAACAATTGACTAATAGGTTACCATGGTTTATAATTCCCCTAAGATCATGGTAGATCCAAATGATGGGGTCTTCCCCATGATCTTATAAATCAAGGCTTATAAAGAGATTTCATATAGAACCACCTAAGTTAGAGTAATGATCTCAAGATCCTCCTTACCCCTCTCTAGATTACTATAACCAAATGAACTTGTAGAACAATATTCACTAGAAGATTATCATTATGGGAAGGAATCACCATTAGTAATTGAGAAAATAATTAAAACATCGAGGATGGAGGGAAAACTAATCCATAATCTAGTGAAAGGGAGAATGAAAAAAGACAAAAATGGGTAGAACCGTTTCCTAAATTTAATGATGTTCTTGTTTAGGAATTTCCATGTTGTTGCAAATATTTCAACAGTCGATGCCCTTAAAAATTTTCATGAAATGAATAATCCTTCATGGATAGAATAATTAAAATCATGATGTCATTTAAGAATTGGATGTTCTTCAATTAGAACAATATGGGATATTCAATTTATTCTAAAAAATATTCCAGTAGTGATATTGAAATAGTGTAGGTTCTTAGAACACCACCATTAAGATTCTCAAATGTAATATTATCTTCTAGATTATATTGGTACCATTTATATTGAATGATTCATGTTCGAGTTGTTCATTTTTCTATGTGAGAATATCTTAGGTAAAAAGAAGAGAACTTTTGAGAGAGCTAAGTAATATTTCACATCCAATAGATAAAATTGGCTATTGGTTGGTGATTTTAATAAAGTGTTGAGATCAGAAGAAATAATATGATTCTAATTTATTAGAATTGATTTATAAGAGTTTTTATCATGTATTAATTACTACAGTCTTATTGATATTCATATTACTGGTTATTATTACACATGGGATAGTTACATTGTAAATGGGTGTCCAAAAGGTAGGCTGGATAGATGCCTATACCAGGTGATAGTGGGAGGCTCCCGTGCTAATATCACATGCTTCAGTCTTTCCTAATTCAACTCAGACCACAACCCTATCATCATTGAGGGATATCTATACTACATATGGTTATATCGTTTAAACTTTAAATTTATTAATTTTTTTAGAATACCTAGTTGTAGGGACTCTATGTTAGGTGTATAGATAAGTGAACGGGTTGGTATTCCACAACATGCTTGTGTAGAGAAACTCAAAAAAGTGAAATATATACTTAGATAATGGAGAAATACCTATTTCTGCAACCATGATGCATAAATTAGTTTTGGGGACGAATCCTTGATAAAACTCTGGCTCAACAACCAAAGAAATGAAATTCTTTCTCAATAATTGTTGCAGCACCACTCCAACCATGATAATATTCTTCATCTAAAATAAAGGCTCATGATGAGTTAATGAAATAAAAATGGTTAAGAGATGGAGATAATATCTCAAATATTTTCCATTTTCCTCAAAAGGTGAAAAAGGATAATGAAGTATTCAGATCACATTGAGTAAATCATATTATTATCCTTTCAACACCTGAAATTTCGAGAAGAATTATTGATTACTTCAAAACAACTTCAAATATAATGATGTGAAATCTCACTTATATATAATTGAATACCAACTATTGTACATGAAGGATAAAAATACTATAAGGTTTATATGGTTCTTGATGAAATTGAATTTAAATGATCTCTCTTTTCCTTAAATATATATAGTAACACTTATCTAGATGTGTTTACTAACAAGTTATTCATGTTTTTTTGTATATTTAACATTGTGAAATCACATATTTTGTGAATGAATTATTTATCCAATCATAAATTCCTCGTGGTATCAACTCACACATCATCTACCTATTTCTAAAGAAGAAAAATTCCATTGATATAAGAGAGTTAATATTTTTTCCATTGGTAATACCTTCCAAATGGTCATAGAAAATGTCAACAGTGATACATAGAAACATCATATTTTATCTATTTTTTCATAATTAGTTTGATTTTGTACCTATAAGAATCATTAAAATATATATTTTCACCACCAAATAATGTTTCAATTATTTAAAAGAGAAAAAAATGTTGGTAAATTCAACCTAAATATTGATATCTCTAAATCCATTGAAATAATCAAGTGAAGCATTATTAGTGTTATCTTGGGAAAGCATAGCTTCTCCAAAGATTTTATCAAGATGACTGATGTAATTATTAGGTGTTTGAGACTATCTATTCTCATTAACTGTTCTCCAATATGCTTCTTTGGTTACTCCAGATGGGTTGTAGAAGAAGATAACCTATTTGTCCTTCTTTTTTTAATGACTCTGTATTATTAAAATTGGGGTCATGGATACCTTGTGCATCTTGGTCACATTAATAAGATCATGGTTGGATGATATATTTTTTAACCTTCACTTAACCTAAATTCTAATGAAACCCTACTCATTGGTCATGACTAAATATAAAACATGATATTAATCATGATGATATTCAATTATTATGAGCTGGTTTTAAGAAAATCCATCAATGGAGAAAATAATATATATTATTTGTCATGGGTATTGTGATTTTGAGTAAAAAATATTTTCATATTCATCAATGTTGTGAGAGCGTCATTTTCCTTTAATTACCTAAGCAACACACTATTTTGGGTAAGTACAAATGAAATTCACATGGAGAATGCCATATTTAATTTTTTAGAAAAAATTAAAAAATAGATAAGAATGTATATATCGTACGAATGGAGAATATGTCTAATTGAACCTATCATATCCTAGATTCTTTTTTATACGTTTTCCATTTATAAATGGCTCTGCAACATAATAATGAATATTAACTACCTGATTCAAAACATCATGTGGTATTTTAATATAAAATAAAGGAATATTGTAACTATTTAATGGATGGAGTGCATAAAAACCATTTATATGGGAATAATTTGTATTAAATATCTTAAAGAGTCTAATATTGAAATGCTCATATATTTCATAGGGAATCTCCTCTCATCTGATGATAATGTTCAAATTCTTCTTTAATGAATATATTAAAAATCTATATAAAAACATTCTATATTATGTGTCATATTAAATTTGTCCCTCCCTCATGGCCTCTTATGAAAGGATCATGTACCAATCAAAAGGGATTGTGTTGAAATAGTGTAATAATAATATTTGGGATTACCATTGGTGGGATAGATTGATTAAGGACATTTATGATGTACCCTAACCACGCCGCTATCTCCCTGTTATAGATGTGAATAAGGGTACCCAAGGACTCTCCCAATTCATCTCATATGATATAATACTAAGGAAACATTCCTATAAATATATTTATAATGAAATTATAATTTGGACTCTTAATACAAATGGATCTTTCAATGCTATGGAATCTCACAAATCATTGTGTGAGCACAATTCAAGAACACCCAAGTGGAAGATGCAACTCAAACAAAACATTATCACCCCATCCGAATTTTCCTTTCACCATAGGCTATTTCATATCCACACCCTCTTGATATGATGATCTCGGTAGATGGTATTTTACTTGCCTCTACCAGTATAATTTGTCTGTAAAATTGTGAAAATATACATGAATCCTTCATGAGATTCTTTGTTTCCTTGATACGTTGGAACTATGTACAAGGATACTTTTTAACTAATGTGTGAAGGAGTGGTTGGTATTAAGGATTAATGTACTCCTCCATAGAGACCTCCTTATGTAACAAATTTCCAAACCGATTTCTATATAACATGACAATACTATTTGATATTGTTTGGAATATTAGAAATGTGATTGTATTGTAAACCATCATGAATTTCTATAAGAATTTAAATTTTCCTTTTATAAGGATGTGAAGGATATTACAAGAATTCATATAGGTATAATGAATATTTTTTTCATGGATCTCATTACTTTATAAACTAATGGTGGGATTCACAGAGCCAAAAAATATCTAATATCATAATATATAATATGGATTCAATCGATTAAATTATTGATCAAAGACAATGTTGATGACACGACATCTGGTGATCCATGTCCTGCTGGTTATAGGGGTGTGTTTTACACCCATCATGGATTTGATAAGGGCTTCTTCATTAATTTCATTGGAAATGGAATCACGATAGAAGTGGAATAATGAAGAATTATCCATGAAATCAAAATTTCCTCCACCTTTTTATGGAGTCAAATATGGACTAAATTCAAATTATCTATTTCATTGGAGTCACTAATGGTGAAGTAAATGATGGAAACTTAGATAATCAAAAATAAGTGGCTTCATTGTTTTCAATAATATTTCAAGATGTGGATAAATATGACACATGTTTATAGAGTGGCCAATCGTGTGGGAGACACTCTTTTGTTGAGATCTATTATGGAATATAGCTCACAGTGGTGTTTTTTAGAAACTAATAATGTTTCAGCATTAGTGTACTTGTATTCTAGATGTGTTATTCATAGACTTATTTCCTGACCCCATCAAATACCTTAGACTTTTTACTCTTTCATCTATTAATTTTTTTATGTATAGATCCATCTAGATCCTAAACCATTATAATAATTATTACTACTATATCCAACATGTTACTAAACACAATAAAACAAACAAAAAATAAATTAATAATTAATAACTCCTTATGTAAATTTTAGAAAATATTTAATTTATATTAATTAATTTATTTCTACACTAAATTAATTCATAAACTTAGACAAACATTAAATAAAGTTTTTTAACTTGATGAATATAATATTAAAAATTATTATAATTAATATTAATTATACATCGAGTATATAAAAATAACTTCTCAATTTCATTAAATGTCAAATTTTTTAAAATAAAAATAGCAACACTAAAAATAACTAATTATGAATAATTATGAAATTTATTAATGAAATAATATTACAATTAAATTATGTTTTTGTCTCATACACAATAATATTTAACATAATAATTTGATAAATATACAATAAAAAATGTTAAAAATATTCATATATTTGATAATATTACAAAATAATAATATTCAATTAATAATCAAAATATCATTATAACTATATTTTTTAAATGAAATATTATTTAACCTAACATCATTTATTAACTAAAATATTATCACATTGTATTAATATAGCCCTTAATATCATTAATTTATTAAGAAACATATTAATATTTGTTATTAACTATGAATTATAAAATTAGTCACATAATTAAATACATATATTTATTAATATCATCAAAATAAATTTTAAATAGATTTAAAATATCCAAAATTTAATTTTAAATTAATTAAAAAATAATATTAAATTTTTATCTAATAAATTATTTGGTAATTTATAATAATTTTTATTAACAATAATTTATTATCATAAAAAATCACCCTGGAAAGGTTATTTTTAAAAAAAAAATCAAGAAATAAGAATATTCAAGTGTCTAAACATAATAACAAGTTTATAAAAACTTATAAAATAATAAATAATTATATTATTTTTAATTTTGTTTATGGGTAATAATTTAAGGTTTTTAGATGTGTTGTTGATTTATTTAAAGGATACGAGGAATAGAAAATATTGAATAAAGAAAGTACATTTTAATAAAATCTTTTAGGGATAAAAAATGGTTTTGGTTGTGAGATGTGAATCATGTACTCATTAAAAAAAATAGAATCATGAAAATTATTTCAAACATGTACACAATAAGTTGTATAAGTAACCTTAATCATTTAGAGATAGATAATATAAAAAATAACCATGAATTCTAAATAAAAATAGGCACCTATTTCTTATACCTCCTTCCATGAAAGTGTATATATAATACCATTTCCTTCTCTATATATTTTAGAAAAAATAAATTGTATTAATTTCAAAAAGCATTGGAATTCAATTTTGTTATTATTATATCCATAGAACACATTTATAATTTTCTATAATAGGTTCAACCTTTTAAATGGATTCAATTTCTATCCATTTTTATACCATAATAACAATATAACACATAAATTGTATATATATACTTTTTTTTATTCTAGATTAATGATGACCTCTAGGAAATTCTTGAATGATCCCTTAGTGAAACAATGGAATTTTATCAATATACCACTATACTCAATAATATAAATAGATCAAAGTGAAATACTATTTATACTTACCTTAATCCATAATGTTAAAATAGTTATATATCTGACATACTTAATAAAGATGGGTTTTATTGGTATTCCACTTCTTCCATGAATGTGAGTGAATATTATATCATTCATATTATTTTTTATTGATTATATTAAATTTTATCAAAAATATTGATTTCAATTTATATATATTATCACCCATATAAATATATAAAACCTATCATTAAATACATAAAAATTTATGTCACCCCAAATATGATAATATTTAGATGAAACATATTTGAGAAATAAGTTGCATAATTAACCACCTAAATGTAAATCGGAAAATGCCTCCATAAAATTAGATATATTACCAAAGGTTTAAACTCTCATTAAATTCATTATTTAATATAAATATGTATTTATTATGAAAATTTATAATAATTTAAATATACACAAACAATCATAGGTATTTTCATGTAAAGGTAGCTTAATAAATCTAAAACTTCTATCTAAGTAGAGATATAGTAGTTAGAGTATTATTATTTCTAAATTTATCCCTTAATCTAGGAGGTTTTCATTATCATAAACATAAAAAATTAATAGAACATAATATTATTCTCATATAACAAATCAAGCTTCCTAAAAACTATATCCTTATATTATATATAATAGTTCAAAGTTTCAAATTTTATGGAAGTTGTGATGTTCCTAGAGAATAAATAAAAATTATGTATTATTTTTATTGTAGTTAAATTATTTATCCAACATGAGAGATTAAATTTCTCTAAGATAACTTCATTCAAACAATTTATGCGAAATAAAATTTCAACACATCAATGTAATTAGAACTACATGGAATTTAAAAAAATATTATTTTAAGTGTCTCTTAATGATATCAATAACAAGGTGAAGTCATAATTACTATTAAATATTTAAATCATTTTAGTTAAATTATGTTGATTAAATTCCATAAATAGTGTTCAATTATAAATAATGTTCAAATCCAAAAGGTAATTAAAGAACATTTAAAAAAGGATATGTTTTTGTATTCTTGTACTACCCATATCCAACAGTTTGGTTCATTTGACCCTTAGTATAGTAATTAGATTCTTATATTGTATATATCAATTTATAAAAACATTTCTATTATGCATATCTAATTACATGAAAAAATCATTATGTTTTCATTAAATATAAAAAACCAAAAAAACATTTACGTGGGAAATTCATTCATGAGAACTATTTTACCAACTTAAGACTATCTCATTATATTACTACTAGAATGTTGTAAAATAATTTCATATACATTGTTTTCCTAGTGGAGAGTGTTCACCCTCCCTTAGAATTATGGAACTCCCAAATAAAATGGTAAATACCTATACATTACATTCATAAATATGAAATATCATATCTATTAAAAACATTAAATTCCATTAAAAAAAGAATAATACATCTTATAGATGATTGATTGACCAAATACCGTCTCCAAATATAGGTTAATATCATTAAGTAATTTCATTTTTTGGTTATTTTCATAAAACAATATAGTAAGATAGTCTATATAAAAAATTTATGGTGGTGTGAAGATATTTTTAGTGGAGGATAATATTATAATACGGTGAAATATTTAAATAAATATCTAATAAGGTAGTATATAACTGGTTAAAATAAAAGGGTAGATTATGGGTCACCTTGTTTAATACATATTGATAAAATAAATTTACCATTAGAGAATCCATTAATAATAATAGAAATAATTATATATAATAACATGAATAACTTTATTGAACTTCTCATAAAAACTATATCATTTCTGAAATATAAAAATACATTTCTACCCTAGGGAGTCAAAAGATTTCTATAAATAAATTTATCAAGAAATCTTACAATCATGGTGTTTATTTTTTGGAAGACCTCGACAGTATGATGCTATATATAGATATTTCAATATTCTTATACATTTAATAAAACCATATTTTTTAGATAATGAAATTCCATTTGAAATTTTACCAGGACATAGAGGAATATTTTCATTATTATATTATGAATATCAAATTCTAGAGAAATTAGTATAAACTCAATTATTAAAATTGTATTCAATGAATTTGGTGTTAAAGTAATAAAATATGAATCAATGATTTATAGTAGATATAAAATTTTAAATAAATCCTTCAAAATTAATAAAATAAAAATTTTAAGGATACCTTTGTATTTTACAAAAAACTAGTTTCTAAAATTTTTTGGCCCATGAGAACTATTAATAATGAGAAAAAAAGGGAATATTAAATTTACTAACTATGAGAATTTTTGTGAATTTTTTATTTTATACATCATAAATATAAATTATAATTATAATTATAGTTGAATAATTGTATTATTTTATTCTTTTTTATTAAATTAGTTTGTGAAATAACCTACTAAACAACACTAATATCATCTTTTACATGATAATAAAAATCAATTATACAATGTGAGAAGATAAATTTTTTATCCTTTATTTCCCTGTACATTATATGAAAAAATTGGGTTCCCAACACTATTTTTAAGACATAATATCCTATAAAATTCCGTTATTATATTATTTTTCATACTTATCTTCTCATTTTGTTCACAATGAATCAATATCTATTATTAATAGGGAAATAATTCAAACTAATTTTTTATGGATATTATGAAAAATAATTTTAGAATCTTCGATATCATTATCTAATATATAATTTTTTTAATAAATTTATTATGTTCAATTTTATCTTTTGTTATCTACAAGTTTATTTTTTCAAAAAACAAATCAAAAAATAATATTTTTCCAGTAATGATATATTTTTTATCTAAATAATACAGTGTAAAAATATTTATTGAACTTAAAATGGATTTTATAGTCTTTAAACCAATATTTTTATAAAGAAAAAACATCAAACTGTTATCTGGGTAATGAATTTAGTGTTATACTAGAAAAAATACATTTTCATTAATCTAAATACATTCGTGATAAATATCATTAAATATTACTTCTCTAATATAATATATATACCATATGATATGAGTTCTAAAAAATTCCAATAAATCAAAATAATACTAATAAACCTTTAGAACTGATGGGAATATATTTTACTGAATGTACATGAAATTTATTCATTTGCAACCAGGAAAATGTATAAAAAAGACAGCATTAACAAAATTTATTTAATGTATTTTTAGAGACCAATAAATTCATGTATTGGTACTCTCATTTTAGAATTATATATATTAAAATAAAAAATATACATCTTTAGTTATTATAAGAGTGTCTAATTGAAATTTGTTTTACTGATTCAATAAAAAAGAAAAAATTTATTTTAATGAATAATAAACCAATTATTTAAAAACAATTATAAATATTTTTTTCTTTCATTTCAACTCCTAAAAAATCCAATTAATAATATTAAAAATCATAAATTTATCCATTAGATCAGTAAGTACCATTATTATTAGATAGTTATATTTATTGAAAACCTATAGAGGTGATGTTATTTTGGAGTTATTTAATCAATAATAATTATCAATGGAAAAAATTATTTTAAAGAAATAAATCCCCTATTTTTTGTATATTTATGGTGTTAAAGAATCTAAAAAAAGTTTTTCCCACCAAATATGCTTTTATCATATCATAATAAGTTTCATTAAAATTTATTTAAAAGAATCTATAGTGACATTCAGTGGATTAGTTTTTTAGATATTCTTTGTTGTGACTGATAGGAAATTTTTATTGTGTTTATCTTATCCACATGAACTTTATATTTTTAACTTATATTTATTAGACTGTCGTCAATATAATAATTTTTTCAAATAAAATACAATTTTTATTTAGGAAAATGTTATAAAAACATTATTCTTATAAGAAATTTTCTTTCAACCTGACCCTTTCCCATTGATAACTTCATTAAAGTTATTATCTTTATCAATATAGTTACGAATGAAAACAATTTTATACCCATTATATTCCTATTATCTCAGAAGAATAATTATCTAAAGAGATATCAATGCATAAGACTTATTTTTATCAGTATTTTCTTATTGTGTGTATTTACTATCTTGGTAAATTTTTCATGACCCATACAATTGAGGTAGAGGGATGATCCATCATTTCATTTCCTATAACTAGTTTTCTTAAAAACCTATTCTCTTTATTCTCCTTATAATATTAGAGACAAAAATTTAATCTTCACCTTTATCATATTTATATGGAGATGATACATTTCTAGTTATTTTCCATTATATAAACAATGTTAGAATATTCACATTTTGAAAGTGGGGAATTATATTTCCTTCCAATGTTATAATATATAATTTAATAATAGAAAATATATGTAATGACCCTCCAATTATCATTGGATTGAGAGTACAATGATTCATTACTTTTCCTTAAACGACATCCCCAAGACGCCTAAGGATGGAAATAAATGTCAAAGGTTTTAAAATACAAGATGGGGGGACGATTTACCCTTTATGAAATAACCCATAAACCAACCAAGCATAACCAAACATTCACTATATGATTCATGAACAAATTAATGACAACTAAACAACTTCATTTACGTCCAACCACATCAAGTACACAATAGTGGAAGACCAAACCAAGCATCAAAGTACACTGTAGATGAACAACTCAAGACTCTCAAAAGACACCACGACTCCATCCTCCACAAGCTCCAAGCTCTATAACATCTCCCAAGCATCACCACAAGCCACTAAAAACAATATTCTTTACCTTTACCTGTATCCCATAACACGACATCTATAAAAGCACTTAAGTTCCAACGTAAGGGGGAGTATAAAACTCATAATCTTTCCCCAATGACTTCCCTACTCATGCTACTAGGATAGAAGAGTTAGAAACATTTATATAAAAATAGTTTATATAAAACATTTTCCCAAATTAATTTTATAACAAATTATAAAAATGTTTACCCAAACCACTTATAACCAAAATCATTCAAATGAAAAAGAAACCAGTTTTACATCAAGTTATTTTTTCAGAAAAATAACTAGACCAGCTTTAGAACCATTTTACAAACATCCCATTTCGACATATCCAACCATTTTCCAACCCATGCGACCAACCATGCATGCTTCGTTATAATATTTCCATTCTCATGAGTGGTTTCTCATCGATCTACCACATTGTCGCAAGGTAATTTTTTCCCATGTACCGTTAAACCTTTGGCACCGGGCACAAGGTCATATTTAATCCAAGCCTCGTACATATAGTTACCATTATTCCATTAAATGTTTGGAACCTAACATAAGGTAATATTTCAACCAAGCCTCGTACATATAGTAACCATGTGCCAATACAACTTTAGCACTGAGTACACGGTCATATTTGAACCAACCCCCATACATGAAACATGAACTAACACCACATATTCCCATCAATTATGCCAAAACACCCTTTCCATAAAACACTTTTTTATGTAAAATCATTTCCATAAAAACCATTTCAATTCCAAACCATTTCAATAAAACTATATTTTTATTGAAATCCATTTCTATCTAAACCATTTCAATGCCAAACCTTTTTAATTCCAAACCATTTCAATAAAAATCCCTTTTTATTGAAAACTAATTCCATCAAGGTCATTTCAATCTCAAAACATTTTAATAAAATGGCCTTTTTATTGAAAACCCAGTTTTCATCAAACCATTTACTATTTCAGAAAATTCATAATTTAAAATATAAATTTTAAATTCAAGATACCAAATCACTTGCACAACCATTCACTATGATTTCATAAGTCCACTAAAACCATAAATCATCACTAAAGAAGATTTATTATATTCATTTCACTATCATTTCCACTCAAATAAACCAATTTGAAACTAAGACAATCAATTCTAACAAGAGTATTCGTGAGTGAAGCCTCCAACCATTAGGGTTTTGATGAAAACCACAACGAACGAAGAACACACAAGAAAATTGGGTTGCTTCTTTAAACCCCCCCCCCCCCCATATCTCTTCTCCTAGAAAGACCAAGACCACAACTCATCATATTTGGAATACACAAACTTAGATCTACCCATAACGGGTGTAGATCTATGAAACCGAGAGAAGAGGAGAATTTGATCTAAGTATATCTATGAAAACAATCAAGAACGAAGAAGAACGATCATGTACCTCAATAATCCAGCTTCGATTTGCCAATATATGCCTTCAAATCGCCTTCAGAATGATGGGAGAACCCTCTTTGACCATAGGAGAAAAAAAAAACCCGAGTTATGGCAGCTTAAGAGCTTAAACGAGGCACTTAGAGGAAAAAACGAGTGAGATCCACTTTTATAGGATCTCATTTAAGTGGCCGCACAGTTTTCTCACACGGTTAGTCAAACCGTGCGCTAACTGTGCATGAGAAACTGCCTTGGTAGACCCTCCACGCATAGTTTAGCATCATGGTTAGACAAACCGTTCATCACCCATGTGGAACCTACTACCTCCATGACCAACTACACATGGTTTTGCTGCATGGTTTAGAACAACCATGCACCGTACATGTGACTTCACCTTTGCCTAGAAACTTCATTCAAAGTTCTCTTGACTCTCCCATTCATCATCCTTAACATTAAAACCATGAAAAACATCAAGTAAGGGTTACATATTGGAAATAGGGAGAACTAAATTATCCCAACCAATGATCTTTCCGTCTTAAAAAATTAGAAAAAATTTACCCAACTGAATGAGTTATGGACATTGCTCTTTCATTTCCTTTTCACACTCCCCAGTCTCTTTCTGAATCTAACTATGCTATTATAAAACCTGCAGTAGACGGATAATTTTTCCATGAAATAAATTCTCTTGACTATCCACAATCCGTTCTGGGATATTTATCAATGAAGCATTCGGATCTAGTTCAACGTGATCACATCTGATCACATGGTCAGGATCAGGCTGATACTTTTTCAACTTAGATACATGGAACATATTATGCACCGAACTAAGCCGTGGTGGTAATGCCAACCGATATTACACCTATCCAACCTGTTCCAATATCTAAAAAGGGCCAATTTATATAGGAGATAAATTTCCCTTCTTCCCAAAACAATAATGTCCAAGCCTTGGGGAAATCCTCAAGAGTACATGATCACCCACAACGAAAGACAACGGTCTTCGACGGTGATCTGCATAAGATTTATAATGACTATGAGTAGTCTCCATCCTTTTTATAGTCAACTAGATCGTATATTTTGTTTCTGGACAAGGATTGGCCAAACTATTGATGTTTCACCAGTTTCTAACCTGCATAGTGGAGAATGACAAGGATGCCCATACAATGCTTCAAATAGAGCCATACGTATCGAGGCTTGATAGTTGTTATTGTAAGAGAACTCCACTTAAGGGTATATTCTCCTCCCATGAGCCACTAAAATCCATTACACAAGCCCTCAACATGTCTTCCATTGTTTGTATCGTCTACTAGGATTTCCCATATGTCTGAGGATGATACGCCGTGCTCATAGTCCACCAAGTTCCAAGGGCTTGTTTTAATGATTTTCAAAAATGAGATGTGAACCTTTGATATCTATATGAGACTCTAGACACTGGTTTGCCATGCCTCTTTACCACTTCTCATATATAAATGATTGAAAGATCCTCCACCATATGAGTTTCATGAATAGGGATGTAATGTGCCGACTTGGTTAGTCGTTCCACTATCACCCAAATGGAATCGTGTTTCTAGAACGTTCTAGGAAGACCTATATCAAAATACATTACTATCTGATCTCATTTCCACACTGATATGGACAAATATTGTAACGTACAAGCTAGTAATTGATGCTATGCTTTAACCGGCTGACAATTTAAGCACCACGAGACAAACTTGGCCACCTTCCTTTTCATGCTGTTCCCCCAAAACTACGCCTTCAATGCCTTATACATCATCTGTGTACCCGGATGTACATCCCATCATGAATGGTGGTAAAAGCGAAGGAGTTGTTTCTGAAATACTATAGGTAAAACCATCCGATCTCTGAAAAACAAAACTGAATGCCCATCATGTTTCCAGCCCTTAATGGTCTCCCCATCATTGAGGTTTGAACTTAAAACCAAACATTCTACATAAGATGTTTGTGCTTATTTGATCATTTTTACTAGATCTAGAAGAAGCATAGCTGAAAATAAAACTGCAACATCAAATCAGTCTTCATGTTCCACATGCATGTCTGCAAAGACCGATAACACCTTCCATTCATCTTAAGGTTCTTTTGTCAACAGAGCATATGACTTACTACTCAATGCATCTTCCATCGAATTTCCTTTCCCTGATGTGTACATCATGGAAAAGTCAAACATCTGGTGATAATCCATCCATCTATTTAGCCTCAGATTCAAATCTCTCTATGATAAAATGTGTTTCATGCTTCTGTGATCTGTAAACACAGTAAATTTTTCACCAAAGAGATAATGTCTCTATGTTTTCAAAGCATGGGTGACTACAACTAATTCCAAATCATGTGTTGGGTAATTCTTCTCATGAAACCTCAACAGTCTTGAACCATAAGCAACCAAATGGTCTCTTTTAATGAGAACACAACCCAACCCTGATCCCAAAGCATCACAATACACCACATACTCCTATCCAGATCCTGGTAAAATCATGATAGGTGCTGATGTACGCCAAACTTTTAGTTTTGGGAAAGACATCTGAAATTATTCTTTCCATAGGAATGAATCATTATTCTTTATCAGAGATATCATTGGTGATGCTTGTTGTGAGAAATCATGCAAAAAGCATCTATAGTAACCCATTAGACCAAGAAAACATCATATCTCGAACACATTCTTACGTGGTTGCCAAGAGATAATGACATCTATATTTTTAAGATCAACATAAACACCTTTCTCAAAAATGACATGGACAAGGAAACGTACTTCTATATCCAAAAATCAAACATTGATAATTTGGCATACACGCGATGATATCTCAAGACTTGTAACATTGTTTCCAGGTGCACCTCCTGATCATCCCTTGTCTTAGAATAGACCAAAATGTCCTCCATAAAGACCACAAAAAAAGAATCCAGATATTGTGGAAATATTTGATTCATCAATTCCATGATGACTTCTGGTGCATTTGTAATACTGAAAGGCATGACTACATATTCGTAATGGCCATATCTACTTCTGAAATCTATCTTTGGAATATCCTCTTTCCAAACTCACAATTGGTGATATCCTGATCACAATTCAATATTGGATATCCACTGAGCTCCCCTTAATTGATAGAACAAATCATCAATGCATGGAAGTGGATATTTATTCTTTATCGTAATATGTTATGCTTACGATAATCAACACATATCTGAAGCGTTCTATATTCTTTATTTACAAACAAAACCGGTGTTGCCCATGTAGATGTACTTGGTCGAATAAACCCTTTTCTTTCCAGCTCCTCTAACTACACTTTCAATTCCCTCAACTCTGTTGGTTACATTCTATAATATGGAAGGGAAATAAGACTGGTCCCTGGAAGGAGATCAATTGTAAACTCCACTTCCCTTATAGGTGGTAACGCTGAGAAGTTGTTGGGAAAGACATCATGAAATTGATTCACAACAGCTGGAAAAAAAATTTCTTCAATATCTTAGATTGATGCCAAAGTCAACGCTTCTAATTGGTAAGAGATCGTTCCCACCATTGGTGAAAAAAATCTCTATGCACATTTCTTTTCCATCCTGTATCCTCCGAATAGAAGGTCGATGCCATCCTCAATCGTGAAACTAAATGTTCTCATATAATAGTCTATTTGAGCCTTGAACGTTTCCATCCAATCCATACCCAAGATTACATCATATACATCCATCTCCAACATTGAGAAGTACCATTTTAACGTAGCTCCATCAACGGTTATAGCACAAGATCTACACATAAATGATTGACATTCTCTTTCACTAAGATAAGTTTTTAGTTTCAAAATAGGAGGCATTATTTTCAATTTTAAACATATAAAGTCAACAACACAAGAAGCAATGAAGGAATGTGATGTACTATTATCAAACAAAACTTGCAAAAAGGTAGAATTCAAAAGAATCGTATGTCTAACTGTAGATGGTCCAGCCTGATCGTCGACAATCATCTGCTCAACCCCATCCAATTTCTTCTTAACTATATTATTCTCATTGTTTCCTTATCGAGGATTCCTCGGTTTGGAAGTCAAGTTATTTTTCA
Organism: Viscum album; assembly: GCA_963277665.1. Taxonomy (NCBI): domain Eukaryota; kingdom Viridiplantae; phylum Streptophyta; class Magnoliopsida; order Santalales; family Viscaceae; genus Viscum; species Viscum album. The sequence continues at coordinate 877,382,977 of OY728145.1, read as the reverse complement.
AATCACCATGGACATCTCTATTATGCAGATGAGACTGACTCTGCTATCCTCATCCGGTCGAAGCATATGATGATTGCAACACCTGGGAAGTGTCAAGCACACCCGACCTTAGATGATTTCTACAATAATTCTATAGATGCCCCATTTTCTTCCAATTGTGACATGCTTGAGGTTGTTCCAGATAGTCTTTCATTATGTGGTCTTGCGAATCACATTGAAAACAACCTACTTTTCTCTAGGGTCATAGAGGAAGGTTCACTGATCTGGCCTTCTGGTTCTGATTTCCACTTGCACCGTGGAAATAGGTGTCCCTTTTCCTCTTGTGCCCAGTGGCAGAGTTACCAACATTTACGGTAGTAATCCTCATTCCTCCTCCTATCGAACCTGATATATCATGCTTAGCAACAATAACTCTTTTCACCATCTCTTTATAATCCGTAATATAGAGCACGACAATCGTCGATCAAATATCCTACCTTATCCCTGATTTGAAGATGCTTTCCTTCAATTACGCACTTGCCGCATCCTATGGTGAAAAACAGACAGAATTCATGAACGTAGCCTCATAATCTATGATAGATAGGCTTTCATGTTTCATGCTGAAAAAGTCTATTTTTTTCTGGATTTTGATCTTGTGAGAATAGAATTATTTGTTGAACAATTATTCCAAATCCTCCCATGTAAGGCCTTCATCCAATTTATCATAAAATGCTAAATCCCACCATTGAAATGCAAGATCATCAATCATATACGTCACCAACTTGACCTTGACCTCTGATGGTGTTACGATGAAATTGAAGATAAGATCCATCCTACTTAGCCACACCTCCACCTTTTCGGGTTCATAATCACCCTGAATGTTTGGTGGATTCTACTTAATGAATTGGATGGTATGATCCACATGCCTTGGTTCATCACTCATATTCCCCATATCCACATCATGAAATGTCTAGAAAATAATATGAACCATATTATGGATCACCCATGGTTCAGGTGCAACCACATTCCCCACAACTTCCTCAGGTTTTTTTTGACGACGCCTACTAGGTGGCATTTTCTAAACTGACAACATCCTCCATCAATCTCACTTTCTAGAACTTATGGCTTGTAATTTAAAATTATATCACATCAACTATCACAAAATTATTTTCCAAAATAAACTTTTTCAATGTTCAAAATTTTTTGAAAACATTCAACATGATTTTTGAAAATAAAACAATTTTCAAAATACACCAAAAATTATTTTTTTAAAATCGTCCAGTTAAAACAATTTCTGCATTTTTTTCATTACAATATTCACACCTTGTAGAAAATCATAAGTCATTACTCAAAATGAGATATGAAATCCAAGTGAGAAGTCATTCCTCTAAAATGAATGCCATGCTCATCTCATTGGCTCAACCCATGACTATGAGATTTCCTACATTCTAGAAGTGTATCCAATACCCTTATGTACCGAACACCCTGGTAACATGAAGTTCAACATAAATGGGTTAGCTAAATCCTTTTATGATATACGTTTCATGTTCTAACAATCCTACTCTTGTCTAATATTTTGACTCAAGGAAGGGAAGAGAAGTAATTTCAACTCCAAGAATAGGAACATCAATAACTACTTGTTAGGCAGGGACCGAACAATCTGATACCATTTATAATGACCCGCCAATTCTCATTGTCTTGAGAGTATAATGAGTCATTAAATGGCCTTAAGCGACATCGCCAAGATGCCAAAGGTTGGTAATAAATGCTGAAGGGTTTTAAATTCAAGTTTTGGGATGATGTAACCTTTATGAAATAACCCATAAACCAACCAAGCATAACCAAACATTCACTATATGATCCATGAAAAAATGAATGACAACTAAAAAACTTAGTTTACTTAAAATCACATCAAGTACACAATAGTGGAAGACCAAACTAAGCATCAAAGTACATAGTGGATGAACAACTCAAGACTCTCAAAAGACACCACAAATCCATGCTCCACATGCTCCAAGACCCACAACATCTCCCAAGCATCACAACTAGCCACTAACAATAAGATGCTTTACCTTTACCTGTATCCCGGAACAAGACATCTGCAAAAGCACCAAAGTGAAAACGTAGGGGTGACTATAAAACTTAGTAGGTTTCCCCAATGACATCCCTACTCACGCCACTAGGATTGAATAGTTAGCCACATTTATATAAAAAAAATTTATATAAAACATTTTCCCAAAAGCAGTTTACAACAAAATATAAATATGTTTCCAAAAACCACTTATAACCATAATCATTCAAATGAAAAAGAAACCAATTTTCCAACATGTTATTTTTCCAGAAAAATAACTAGACAAGCTTTAGAACTATTTTAAAAACATCCCATTTTGGCATATCCAACCATTTTCCAACCCGTACAACCAACCATGCATGCATTGTAATGACAGTTCCATAATCATGAGCGGTTTCTCATCAATCTACAAAGTCGTCATAAGGTAATTGTTTCCCATGTGCCATTACACATTTGGCAATGAGCGCAAGGTCATATTTCAAGGAAGACTCATTCATATAGTAACCATTGTGCAATTAAATATTTGGCACGAAGTGCAAGGTCATATTTCAGCCAAGCCTCCTACAAATAGTTACCATGTGCCATTACACCTTTGGCACCAAGTACAAGGTCATATTTCATCCAAGTATCATACATGAAACATGAACACACACTACATATTCCCATCAATAATGCGAAAACAACCTTTCAATAAAAACACATTTTTATTGAAACCCATTTCCATTAAAACCATTTCAATGCTAAAACATTTCAATTCCAAACAATTTCAATAAAACTTCCTTTTATTGAAAACCATTTCCACCAAAACCATTTCAATTCTAAACCATTTAAATACCAGACCATTTCAATAAAACTCCTTTTTTTATTGAAAACCAATACCATCAAGATCATTTCAACCACAGACCATTTCAATAAAACACCATTTTTTTGAAAACCCATTTTTCATCAAACTTCATTGCCACACATGCCTTTCGTGAAAAGAACATAGTTACGGATGGTCTTGTTAAAAAGGGGGTCAACCAAGACCTAACTTGGAAGGATGCCTTACTGATGGATCTTCTTCCCCTTTATGAAAAAGATTGTAATAATATTCCATACTTCAGACTCATGTAATTTCCCTTTATTTATTTTCGAATAAATTATGACTCGGTCTTTGACGGATGTAAAAAAATTTCAAACCATTTAAAATTTAAAAAATCAATAATTTAAAATCCACATTTTAAATTCATGAAGAGAAATCACCTGCACAACAATTCAATAAGATTTCACAATTCCACTATAACCATAAATCATCACTAAAAAATATTTATTCTATGTATTTCACAATCATTTCCACTCAAATAAACCAATTTGAAACTAATTCAATCAATTATAGCAAGAGGTGTCGATAGTCAAGCCTCCTACCTTTAGGGATTTCATGAACACCACTACGAACATAAAACACATAAGAAAACCAGGTTGCTTCGTCAAAAACCTACCTTAGATCTCTTCTCCTAAAAAGACCAAAACCAAAACTCCTCATATTTGGTAGCCTCGCACATTGATCTACACATAAAGATGGTATATCTAAGAATCCAAGAGAAGAGGAGAAGTATATCTAAGTATATCTAAGAAACTAATCAGGAATTAAGAAGAACGAACACATACCTCGAGAATCCGGCTTCGATTTGCCACGAAAAGCCTTCAGATCACCTTCGGAGTGATGGGAGAACCCTCTTTGACCATAGGAGAAGAAAAATCCCTAGTTACAGTCTCATAGGATCTTAAACATGGATCTTAGAGGAAAAATTGAGTGTGATCCACTATTATAAGATCTCATTTAAGTGGTCGCAGAATTTTCTCGCATGGTTAGACTAACCGTGCGCTAACCATGCATTAGTCACTACCTTAGGAGACCCTCTATGCACGGTTTGGCCGCATGTTTAGACAAACTGTGTGCCTCCCGTACAGTATCTAATGCCTCCAAGACAAACTACACATGGTTTTTCCACATGGTTTAGAAAAAACCCTGCACCATCCGTGCGACTTCTCCTTTGCCGGAAAACTTCATTCAATGTTCTCCCTAGTCTCCCATTCATCACCTTTATCATTAAAATCATGAAAAGAATCAAGGGTTACATACCAGAAACTGGGGGTACTACAATATATATTATAAATTTCAACAAAAATACACATAAAGATACAAATTTCTAATATTTTAGTAACTTTATAATGTATTATTGGAGTGCTAAATGATAATAAAATATCAAAAAATATAATGGGTGCATATAAATTTGATAAGACCACAGACCTATATCCATAACTGGTCATACAAGTTCTTATCAATAAATATTTTTATTTTGGAATCCTAGTCTTGTATTCACTAGATTCTTGGTTTAATAAATAACGAACCAAATCACTATTGTTTGCCTTTTATCCCTTACAAAGGGAAAGTTTGAAAATATCTATTTTTATAAAAATAATTTTCCAATCACAAAAAATAGATTTCATTAATTCATCTAGAAATATCAGCAAACATAAAAAATTATTCAACTATTGATAATATTACCATATAGATTGTGGAAATATATTTAATTTCATTCATTATAAAACATATATTAGATTCAAGATGATATTTTATTTTTTTCCATCCCTATGAATGTTTTCATCTCTATGTCCAATACTATTATAAATGATCCTATTGAATTTTGTTTTACCACATTTTTATCCTTAATCTCTTATTATTTATTTAACACTTAAACCTTATATTCAACATTATTATAACACATACATGTAATTTTTTTTAATTACATGTGTTTTATAGAAATATAATAGTGATATTTTCCCATATATAGCTTTATCGCCCACCTTGGGTGGGTAAATAGATGTCTTTTTTAAGAAATTAAAGCTAAAATTCATATAGGGAATATTATATAACATTATATTCCACTCTATTATCCCTTTATTCCCCATTATAAAATATATATGTATTTATATAATTTTGATCCATCTATGGGATTATAAAATAGAAACTGAGGTTGATGTAATCCCTTATATTTTTATTTTTGTTTAGAGTATTGACTTTTTGTTTAGATTTAAATACTTTATTTTAAAATTCAAATCGGTTTTCTCAGATTTTAATTTTAAATCATGTTTTATAATGTGATATTAGTGTAAGGTACATCATTGGAGTAGAGGTAAATGGCCCCAATATACTTATATGACATATTTGTTTATAAGAAAATAGGTTTTTTGAAAAATTAATTTTAGGAATAAGGGACCTCTAAGGGTATATAAGTTGACTAAATGTTTATAAATTAACACTTATAGTATATTATCACATTTATAGCCATTATACATAAGGAATTATAATGATTGGATAACCTAGTAAGATAATCAATTATTTATCCTATAGGGGCAATAATTAGGGAATAAAAACTCGAAAGTAAGATTTAATTTTGATTGATTCACCAATATATTGTCTATTTTAACAAATAACTAATTCTTTTAAATAAAAATAAATGTTTTGATTAAAATTGAATGAATAGTTAATTAAAAATGAAGTGTTATTAAATGTAAAATATGTAGTAAATCTACACAAGCTCTGAACAAGTGTATTGTGTCATGAAACACATTAATTAGGTGCTCACTAGTTAATCTACATAAGTATGACTGATTGAATTAACTATTTAGGTTTACTAAAAAATAATATAAAAGGGAAATGATGTTGTTTGTGTGAGTATAGTAACAATAGATCCAAAATGATACAAAAAATTACAAAATATCGTTGAATATTTTTAAGAATCAAATATGAAACATATTGGGTGTTATGATTAGTTTTTTTTTCTTTTTTACTTATATAAAATTTAGAATTTTCATTAAGCCTATAAAAGGTCTCTTTTAGGTCATTCATTATCTTCATAGTTAAATATTAGGCCCTCATGTGGTTTTATATTATAACTACTCCAAAATATTGAATATATTTAAGTCCATGATATGTGATCCTTTTACACATTAGTCGTTTCATGGTTCGGATAGATAAGGACCTTCTCGGCCTACTTGGGATTGAATTTAAAACTCCATTAAATCACCTTCTTCCCTATATTAAACTAACTATTATTAAATCGATAAATAATGAAGAATATAAGTAAAATATATATACAATATGATTAATTATGCATTATAAAAAACACGTAGCTACATGAGTTTATAGACACTCATAACCATGCTAAAATAAATATAAATAATATAGATTGGAAGAATCTTATATGATTATAAGTTGTTAAGAATCATCAGAAGGATGATATATTAAACTCATGATCATCATCTCTATTCAATATTATTCCATGTATCACCCCATGAATTTATGATCGACTTTTCTTCAAATAAATATAATTTCTTCGATATCTTTAGATATACACAACCCCGAGTTTAAATGTTCCATAATATAGTATAGTGACATAACCTAGCCACAACATGTGTAGAGTGAATAAGATTTTTTTTAATAATTAAGTATAATTATTTTAGATTAAGAAAATTTATTGAGAAATGTGTATATTATTCTAATCAAATGTTTCATATTAGTCAAAAAAAACATTTCTATAAAATTGGGTTTTATTTATTTTTAATGGAAAATAAAATAAATATTTTCTTCCACTTATTGAAAATTTATTTGATAAAATGAAATTAAAATATTAAATTAGTATTGAAAAATTAACTTAGAGTAATATTTTGATAAATTTCTTAAAAAAATTACTTTTAAGTGTTTAGTGAAAATTATAAATTGTTATTGAAAAATGTGTTTTAATTTCAGGCATTTAAAATGTTTCCCATTATTTTTTTAAAACATCATTTAGTTAATTTATTTAATCAATAACCCAATTATTTTTGGTTTAGTCAATTTAATTTAGGATTTTTTTATACGAACATTTTGTACATATGATGGATTTATTTTCTGAAAAATTGATTTTCATCACATTTTACAGGTTTAATTATAAATTAATTTATACAAATTATATTAATTTAATTTGATAAATTATTTAAACATTTAATCCAAAATAATATATATTATCTAATAATTTTAGCTTATTTTTTTCTATTAATGAAAAATAAATTCATTAAATTTATTTTACAGTGATTAAGGTAAAACATGTTTAACAAGTGGGGGGGGGGGGTAAACCAATTGATAAGGGTATGTTTACTAATTAAAATTGTCTAAATACTATTTTAAATATATATTTCATCCTAAAACTATTCCTCGTTTTAATATATATTCTTTGTAATCATTTTTCTTGATTATAACCATTATAGTTTAATCTTTTATGATATTCGAGTTTTGTCATCTTCCCCGCTTAAAAAGGAAACCCAAATTTCTCTTATTTAGATAAATTAAGTCCATATTGGTTGATCAAATCCTAAAAAAATATTTTATAATATAACCTATCTAGGAATTAGATTTTGTAGTCTTCTCAAAATTCCATTCCAAGGGTCGTTATGAAAGGATCTAAAGGAGGCATACTAAAGAAGAGATAATCATCATAACTGTCTTATTTCAAATTATTAAATCTTGTAAATTATCTATGATTGAGTTATTTAACATAAAATATGAAAATAAATATCATAAATATATAGAAATATTATTATGATTCAGTAATCATAGTTATTCACCCTTTTTCCATCAAATAGAAAGGGAAAGTATCGCGCATGCGTATGTGTGGACTACCACCTCCACTTAGTGACACAAATAAATTTACATCAAAATTTTCATGAATTAAAATTATGACGGATTTAAATATTAAATATTATATTTATGAAATAATTATTCTCCTAGAATTGTAATATCATATCTACCTTGTTAGCTCCCAGTCAATTATAAAATGATAGTGTTGGTTGAGAGAACCAATGGATAACCACATCTATGAAGCAATGTGATTTGTTTTTCATTTATAATTTACATGAAAGGGATATATTTATTATATAAATAAATTATATATATGATATATTAATTATTCTATAGTTGTGAATTATTATTTACGTTTTTTTCTTCCCATCCTTCCAAAAGAAAATACAATGTTCATTTGTATATACGACCTACCATCTCCATGAACTGTGTAATTCATGTTTATATCTCTAACGTTTATGGTTGAATATATATATAAAGAATATATAAATAAAATTAATATCTTTAATAACATTATTTTTATTTTTTATCAAAGATTAATGTAAAATGACATAAATAACTGAAACAAAATTCTCATAAAAAGTGAAATAGTTAATGCCTGGAAACAATTATGTTAATATGGAATTATTAATAATTTGGTTTTCAAATGATATAAATAGACCATATAAAATATTATAACTATGTACATTATTCTTTTTTAGTAATATAATAAATTATAATGTATTATACATGAGATTAGAGTGGTTTTTAAAAAAGTCAAACTTCAGCTAAATGATTTATATTACAATGGAATTTTTATTGGGATTGTTTATGATTAAGACTATGATAATGTAATTTTATAACCTATCTATCAATAATCCCCAAAATATTATTCTCATATGGTAATTTCTAGGGAAATATTATTTTCCTTTCATTTTCATCTCATTAATAACATCATATATTAGAAGAATTATTTTATGGAAAACTAACATTATTTATAACTTTTGTAACAAATATGTTTTCATCCATATCCATTTTTATTAAAAAGTATTCAAGAATGATTCATATATTATCCAATAATTTTTTAAAGGAAAAAAATACCGATGATTTAATTTTTAGAAAATGTTTTAAAAAAATAGACTTTTCCTTTTCTAAATGATGTACGTTTGACTATTTTATTGAAAATATGAAAGGAATAATTGTTTTAATAGACATGAAATGAAACAAAATTCCCACCATCATGGACAATAAACTAATTAAAACTTTATTTAATATTTTCTATGGTTATTTCCAAATAAAATGTTTTTCTTATTATTTTGTCGATTTTATTTTATTACAAATAATTGATTTTAATGTGATTAAAGTATTTGAATCCTAAAATGTTCTAGTTTTATTTTTCATACATTTTTATCTTTGATAATGTCATTTTATGTTACTTATGATTAAATAGTGATATGATCCAATGATAAAATTCATGTAAATTATTTTGATGTCCCATTATGATGATGATTTATATATGATTATTTGAAACCCATTTGTTTTACCTGGGTTAATTAAGTTATGATGAAAACATTATAAAACCCATTTATTTTCCATGGGTTATGCTATGAAGGAATGATTAAATATTTTTGAAACCCATTTTTTTCATGGGATAAGATTTGATTTATGTTTTATGATCTTGTTGGAAACATATGTATTCATATAATTTTGTTATGAGTGGTTCAGGAATAATATATCCCTCAAATACATGGGGTAAAGATAGATATCTCAAGAGATACTAATAACTAAAATGGTGACTAAACCTGGATTAATAAGGTACTATGTGAACTATAATAATATTGGGAGTGAACAAAGACTAATAATATAATGGAATGTGGAGTGAACCCAATACACTATGATAGTGATGAACATACACAGAGAAAAAATAAATGAATTTATATTCTTATGAATATTCCCTAAAATTATGTCTTATTCAAATTTTATACTCTCATGGACCATTTTATTTGATTACATTTTGATTGATGTGTTATGACCAATATAGATTTATTATAGGACTTTAGATTATGAAATATGATATAATGGGTGTTGTTTTAAAATGTTATTCTCATGTTCTCATAGACTTATGCTCATGTTATTCTTAATTGATCAGTGACATCTCCCTTGTTCACTATTTTGATTGCATCAGAGCTCATCCTTTCTTTTGATTCCTTTAACCTTAGTATGAATAATGTATTTATTTATTATCTGTATTAGAAGGATAATAGTTATGAATACATTTATAGGATATAACGTAGATCTTTTATGAACAATTTTTTAATGTGAGGAAAAATAATTATATCAATGAAATATTACTTTTTTTGTAATTATTTTATTTACTATAAAATCATAAATTCACATAGATAAAACAATAAAAACATTATTAATGAAGAAATAACTAAATAACTAGTATTTTTAGAAATTACTGAACCAATATGAATAGAATCGTAGCCTTAGATTTGGAATAGTATTATAACCCTTATGAATAGTAAATCTGCCAATAAAAACCACCCATAAAACTACATATAATATTTTGTAATCTTATTATTGAAATTGAAATTATGATATAATAATATCATAACATAAGTAAAATAATATTTTCAAAATGATAAATAATGTTTTAGTATTTTTCAGAAACAGAATTGTTTAATTAAAAATTAAAAATTAATGTAATTATTTAAAAGAAAATTTATTTTCCAAAATTAATATTTTTTTGTTTTTTTGTTAAAAAATATTTTTTTGAGACCATAATTGATTTTCCATAGGTTTATAAAATTTGTAATAATTTTAAAACATTTATTTTTTGAATAAATTCCCATTATAATTTAAAATTTAAATTTTCAATTTTTTCAAAATTTATTCACAAAATGGAGTTCATTTTTCAATTATACACTGCGAAAAAATGTTTATGTTTAATTTTAATTATTTATAAAATAATTAATTTTTTTTGAATAGTGAAACATTGAAATTTATGGTATAAGATTAATACATGAATTATAGATTTGTGGATAATTTTTGGATGATGAATTCACATTTGGTTGGAACTCCCATGCAGTAGTTACTATATATAGTCACATGAATCCTCGATATTCATTGTATTGGGAAAAAATAAAAAATTGAATAAAATAAACAAAAAAACCCATCTCCTCTATTATAAATATCATCTCTCACCCCTCTTATCCTCTCACCTCTTAATTATTGAATCATTTTACATTTCAACCCAATTACCTTCCTATGTCTCTCCCTCAATTACAAGAGGTTTTTGTCTCGCCATAAGTAAAAAACCAATTTTATTATGGTGGTTATCATAGATATGAATTTAAGAGGTTAAATCCACTTTCACTTTATTTTCATTCCACTTTTTATTTTATCATACTCTCATCACAACCTCATTCCAAATATTCAAGATCAATCGATTAAATTACATATAATTTATTTTATTACGTTATTGGGAAATCCACTATCAAGTCTCTTCTCATCTTCCTTTTTTTCTAAAAATATATCATCCCTGAGGTGTTGTTTTTTAAACTTAAATGATAAAAAGTATTCATTACCATTTAATGCATTTATTGATAGAAATAAAAATTATAATGGTTCTTAAATATTTTAAAATTTATGTTAAAAAAATTTATTCTCTAAAACTATTAGTTATACACAATAATGAATAGTAAAATAAAACTTGTTTATGATGATAAAAAACAACAAATGTTTTAAATAATTGACAATAACATCTTATTTAATGATTAATCCTTGCCAAAATAACCAAAATAATTATATAACCAATTATTGTTATGTATTTTCATTAATGAAAAAAAATTTAAATTATTTATATCTATTCTAAATTTTTATGATCTTTCATTCATTTATACAAGTGAACTGATCATGAAAACCACGGAAAGAAACACTCGCAAACAATTTAATTGTATCTTTTAACCCAAAAAGTCTATAAATAAACATAATAAAGTTATAAAAAATATATATATATAATGTTAATACTAAATTAATTTATTGTTTTAATTTGATTACATAGGATATTAAGATCAAGTGAATAAAACATTCAGACATTAGGTAAGTGATTCTTTCTGATCCTCTATTTTTCATTCAAATTAGTCTTTCAATCACTTTATATTAATGTAATACTTATTTATTTTTACATACATCTTCTAAATCCAGTATATATGATACTAAATCATTTTTATTGTTCATTTCATATTTTTTTGAGGGGTAATACATGTTTTAAAAAGGTTCCCTTTTCAATTCTTCATGAAAAGCTAGCCCTATTTTATGGGACATATCATTCTCTAACCAATTTTAAGTGCACTCCATAATATATTTTATGCAACCTTTATTTTTATGAAATCACCCATTTTGTTATGAAAAATATATTGGTTCATTTATGGTTTTATGAAAATAAATATTCCATTTCCTCTTTAAATGATCATTAGTATTTTCCATAAACTGCACAAAAATGTTTCCTTTCTAGTATCTCTAATTTAATATTTTTATCTGTATTATCTTTATTTTAACCTCACATATCATTATCTATTCCTATTTTCCCTTATTAATTTCCATGTATGATTTAAATACATTATTTAATATACACTATTATGAAATTTTCTGTTGTTATTCCTTATGACATGATTATGATACCCAATTCATTCTATGGGAAACCCTTATTCATTATTCAGCATGTGGAACACATATGCCTAAATATTTTATGATGGGTGATATCATATAGTCTTCCAATTCATTGGGTATTGTTTAGTCTCATGATAAATCATGTTGTGATAGTGTTTTAACCTAATTCTTTTATTGTACTTTGTCTGCCATGTGAAATGGTCTTGGTAGTGAGCCTTGACCAAAGATTATGTCATGTTGCGTGTTGTTGCCACATTCTTATGATGATGTGATTATATGTCTCATTGATCTATATTTTTTGAGTACTTATTTTTATTAATGTTACATTCAATTTTAGGCCATTATGTTATTCCTTCTAATCCAATAACTTTTCCTTATTCCTATGTTTACACACATACTGGGATTTTTAACTCACCACTTTTGTAAATGTATTCCCTAGGTTATCCTATGTAGATGTTGGATCTCTATAAAGACCCAATGTTTTATCAATGGAATTACCTTCTTATAATTATTCCTTATAGTATATTCACATTTGGAATCACAATAACATATAATTACATAAAATATTATGTTACCATTAAACATAAGTTTTCCACTTCTATGTTTTGAATTTCAAAAATCCGACATACAGGTTGTGTTTAAGATGATTTTGGGAGCCTAATAAAAAAATATTATTGTGAATATTATCATACTATTAGGAAGAGTAACCTAACCTTATGAATAGTTGTATGACTTTAATGAATAGTAAATCTTCAAAAATACTAGTAATCCTACCCTTGAATAATTAAATAAAATCAAGGTATCTTATAAGAGGAAATATAAACATAGTAAAAGTATTCATATTTTTGTAATTGATAAATAATAATTTATAATTAATTAATTAATTTAAAAGAAAATATATTTTCATAAAATGTGTTCATAAATAAACAAATCTATTTCTTCTTGTTTTTAGGTAATTTTATAAGACCCTACCCAATTTTTGAAATCATTATAAAATCAGTTTTAATTTCAAAAAATGTATTTTACAAATAAATTACGATTTTTATTATATATTAAATTAATCATATTTATAAATTTATTTTTTAAAAATATACTCTATTTTTGTATTCTACATGTCAAAAAATGATTGGGGTGAAATTTTGCGATTTCTCCGAAATACATGAATTTTTTATGAACAGTGAAATACCATAATTTACAAAATAAGATAAATAAGTTGATTATAGAGTCATGTATCATGTTCTACTGAGTTAATACCACTTGGTTCGGGATTACATTATATAATTTATATTTTTGGTCATGGAACACTCACTATTCCTTTTCTTGTGGAGAAATAATAAATTAATGAATTTTATATTAAGAAAACCCCTCTCCCCTCCACTATAAATACCACCCTTCGCTCCCTCATTCCCTCACACCTATCAAGATTAAATCCTTGACTAAAATCAGCCCAATAATCTTCCCTATCCCCTACCCCACTTCCAAAATCTTCTGGTCTCATCAAATGTACAAGCCTAGATCTCTTAAGGAGGATCTCAAGAATAGGATTCAAGAGGTAATTTTCATTTCTCTTTCCTTTAATTTCCTTTAAATTTCAAGTTCTTTTATTGTTCAATCCCAAACTATATTCACCCACATGTTATGTTAAATCATGTATCATACATATACTAGAATTTTATTATAATAATGAGATATTATACCATCCATCCCCCATTCTCTATTCCTTTAATTTTAAAAAAGTAAACGTTGTTTGTGAGGTGTTAATCTATCACCTTCAAGAACGACATGTTTTCTTTTTCCATTTATAAATTCATATATGGTGATAAACCCATTTTTTTGGTTGAAACTGAATATATTATATATATTATTTCCTATTTAACATTCTAGAACTAAATTGTTTACATATTATAGAATGATTAATCAAAACAAGTTCGGTGTGGTCGAAAAACTGACCAATTTAACCCAAACAATCATCATTTAATTCTTATAATGAATCATCCACAAGGTATACAATTTAAATAATTATAAGATCATTTTAAATTATGAAATATCATTAATAACATGGAATATATTTTCTGGATGTTTATCCATGTTCGACATGAACTTCAATTCATGAATACATGTGAAATGATCAAGAAAACCATAAAAACTAACATTCTCGAACAATTTTTTTAAACCCTATAACCCATAAAAATTCCAATAAAATAACATAATGAAACCAAAATTAACCCTATTATTCTATATGAGGTTCTGTAATTTCTAATTAATACATGTAATGTCATTATACAGGACATTAAAGTGCAGGAAGCTTTTAGATATAGGGTAAGGGTAAATTCTTGAACCCAACTTTCATCCTTCGGGTTCTCCCTCTTTCATCCATTTTGATTTATTTACTCCTTAAGAAACTTTTTTTCATCATTGTATTTAATTTATATGGATAAAAACAATTTCATAGGTATTTATTTCAAACCAAATGTTTTCCAAAATAACTATTCTTTTAAGAACATCCATTTTACATCTCATTCAAGACTAACGTTTCTTGTAACATGTATGTTATTCTCTCCTTCTGTTGGGAACCCAATGTTTATGAATGTGTTCTTAGGATATGAAACCCATTCCTTTTAATGGTTTAGTTGTGTTCAATTTTTACATGTTCATTGAGGTATTCATGATAAATGATAATGTTATGATGTGACGGGTGCATCCAGAATTATATAGCACAATATGAATGTTTCAATGTGATGCGTGCACCTAGAATTATACAGTGCTACAATGAAATGGATAAAAGGATGAATCTCATTAGTAAATGTGAAATAATGTGTGAAAAAGATTCTAGCTTTGTTCACAAGTATGTTTGGTATTTAACCACTAAGGCATGATGTTTCATTTTTTTGCATTGCCACATTTAAAGTCTTATATTTATGCTTCCTATTATGTTCATGATCCTTTTCCTATATTATGATTATGATCACCCCATGCAATATTGTTCTTATATGTCTCATTATTGGGCTTCTAGATCACCCCTTTAGATTTATATCCTCATCTGACTACATATACTAAGGACAGGTCAAGTGCCATTAAGAAGCTAGAGAAGGAGAAATTAAGTAAATGTTTATGCTTGATGTTGTAATTGTTATATATAGTCCTTGTTTTCCCAAGACACTAAAACATTGGTTCATATATTCTTAATACTATTATGTTTTTTTAGCATTAAAATTATGTAATAGTAATGTAAGAAATGGTTGGTTCTCTATAGTTTTTATTAGAGGAATGGTTTAGTTAACATTTGAATTAGGATTAGTAAACCCTAGAAAAAACCTCTTACATGAGACTAAGTACAAATATGCACCCAAGAATCATTAAATATGGATCCAATATGGTATGATTTTAGTATAAATTGTTTAAATTAATTAGTTATTCAGGTCTTGTTGACTTATTTTTGGTTCAAAACTTTTCTATTTTAGAAAATTATGGAACCATGAGAATCCAGGCCAGCAACTCATGTGAGGGCCAATGCAATGATTGACCAAAAAAATCCCAAATGATTTGAGAGGTGGAGTTCAAAACTACATTAAAATTATTACCCAATTATCTCAAGTTATGAACAATAAACATTATAATGGGGAACATCCTCATTCATCAATGATGGAGCAACTATCTATCAAATGCTTTATGTGGCAATGACCACCGACATTTAGTGGAACTTCCAATCCACTAGTTGCAGAATAGTGGGTCAAATCAATGGAGAAGATCTTTTATATTCATCACAATTCATAGATGGAGAAGGTGACACTATCCAATTATCGTCTAGATGGTGAGGCCGTTCAATGGTGGGATTTTATTACGAACAGCAAGCCAAGGGAGGAAATTGAAGAGATGGAATGGGAAGACATTAAGATAATGTTTCTTAAAAAGTACATCCCAATAACACTTTGCACGAAGTTAGAGATAGAATTCATAGAGCTCAAGAAAAAAGAAGGAGAATCAGTAGCAACCTATGAAGCGAATTTCAAAAGGCTTTAAAGGTACTCTTCAGGTTTTTTATCAACAATGATAGAAAAATTGATAAATTCTTTAGTTATTTAAAACCACTCCTTATAAAGGCTCTTGAAATTATAGACTTATAGAGTTAGGAAGAAGTTGTTTGGTGTGATCTCAAAGTGGAGATGGAGTTTGGAGAATGTTCCCCTGGATATGGTGATATGAAAAAAAGATGGAGTGTCAATCCAGTGGATCTAATGACAAAGGTGGGCGGAAAACTCAACGACCCACATGAAAAAAATATGGGATGTTGCACTATGGAAACTGCCTAAAAGGGACGTGGAAGTGCTTCAAGTGTGGGAAATAAAGAAACCATGCTCAAGATTCTCAAAAAGACATAAAAATAAAGGAAAATGTGGCATAATAATGGATAGAACCTCTCATGGATCAATTCTAAAACTGTAGGGTGCTAGGGCACTATGAAAGCCAGTGCACTAAACCTTGAGTTATCAAGGGTAATCAGTGTCAGAACCCACAAAATTCAAAGGAACAAGGGAAGTATTATTCCATCACTACTATGGAAGTGGATAAAGATAATGAAGTCACTCACGGTACACTTATTAATCACTAAAGAACGAAAAAATTCTTAATTGATTTTGGTTCTATCCATTCATTTATATATTGCAAGTTTCTGGAACTATAGAATTGAAACATGGAATCCTTGATATAGAGATATCTGTAAAAACACCATGTGGTGCAATCATTGCAACCCAAGTGTTTGACTCTTCCCCTGTTGGAGTATGTGGGATGATTCTTCTAGAAAATCTCGTAATACTTCCCTTGGTGGAATTTGAATCTATAATGGGAATGGATTGGATCTCATTAGATAGAACACATATCAACTGTAGAGAAAAGGAAATATCTTTTCATATTCAAAGACATCCTATACTCCTCTATAAATTCAAGGAAGATCATGAATCTCCTTTGAAAAATCAATCCATGGTGTGGGTGTTTATTCTCTGTGATGAAGAATACCTCACCCATATGGTTGAGTCAAAGGAAAGTGCCAACCCTGAGGAAATTCCCATCATGAGGGAATACAGTGTTGTATTTTTGAAAGAGTTACCCAGAATCTCCCCAAATCGTGAGGTAGAGTTCTCAATAGAACTCATACCCGGAGTTACTCCTATAAAAAAGTGCCCATATAGGATGTCTCCTATTGAACTAGAGGAGTTAAAGAAGTAGTTACAAGAGCATCTGGACAAAGGGTTCATATTACCTAGTGCATCACCTTGGGGTGTGTCAGTTCTCTTTTTGAAGAAGAAGGACGTAACAATGCGGCTATGTATCGACTATTGGGAAATCAATAAGATCACTATAAAGAACATGTATCCTCTTCTAAGGATTGATGACTTGTTTGATTAGTTAAGAGGAGCTCAATACTTCTGAAAGGTGGATCTTTTTTCTTGATATCATTAGATAAAGGTGAAGAAGGAAGATATTTATAAGACATCCCTTCATAGAAGGTATGTGCACAATGAGTTTCGGGTTATTCAATTCGGAATTTCTAATGCCCCTACAATCTTCATGGATTTGATGAATAGAGTCTTTAGACATTACCTCGACAAATTTTTGGTAGTTTTTATTGATGATATTCTAATATACTCCAAGTGTAAGGATGAATATGAAGAACATCAAAGACTTGTGTTGGTGACATTGAGAAAGGAGAAGTTGTATGCCAAGTTCAGCCAGTGTGACTTTTGGGTGAAGAATGTCACATTCTGTGGACATGTGATAACAAGTGAGGGAATTTCTATGGATCCTTCAAAAAAAAGGAAACTGAGGAATAACCTAGACCCTCTAGTGTCCCCAAAATCCATAGTTTTCTTGGATTAGCTTGGAGCTACCTACGTTTTGTGAGAAACTTCTCATGACTAACAAGCCTTCTAACTATGTTAAAAAGGAAAGGGGTAATGTATGTATGTATGGAAGAATGTGAGGGAAGTATCAAGGAGCTAAAGAGAAGGATGATCACTGCACCTATACTCACACTACCGAAAAGTGGATAATGTTTTGTGGTATACGGTGATGCTTCAAATGAAGGCTTCGGTTGAGTACTCATGATAAATGATAATGTGATAGCCTACACCTGACAGTAGTTGTAGATCAATGAGAATAACTACCCGACACATGATCTAGAGCTGGCATTCATGATTTTTACCTTGAAAATATGGCAGCCACTAGTAGAAAAATTGTCTTTAACATCGGGTTTTTTTTATTTTGTATGCCGGTTTTTAACCGACGTCGAAGTCACCGATGTAAAAATTATGAATTTTTATAACAGTTTTTGTAAACCGACCCCAAAAATAAATTAAATTTGATTTTTAGCATCGGTTTTGTAAAACATCGATGCCAAAAAAATAATTTGTATCAATTTTGGTGTCATTTTTCATAAAAACCAAATCCAAAAATAAAAAAAATAGTTTTAGCATCAGTTATTTAAAAAAACCAGCGCCATAAATGAAAAAAAGATATTTGGCCTCAGTTTTTACAAAAACCGATGCCAAAATGTAAATTGTCTTTTTCTATGTTTTAGATAATTTCCTAATATTTGATTTGACTTGTTGTAGACCTAAAACGGAGTTACAGATCAAAAGTTATCATCATCATAAGTTGAACCTATCAATGTTTCGATTGATACATCCAGTTTCAAAGAAAACATGATAAACATAAATTAAGATCATATACCCCAAATGAAATAAAATAATCATAAAACTTCAAACATATTTCAATGGTTTTACGGGATTCCATAGAAATGATACATTATTTATCATCATATAACTTATATTTAGAAATGAGAATTAACCATTATTATAAAAAAGATAATCAAGTTGTTTAGAAATGAAGGATAATAATAATAAATAAAACAAATGAATCGAATATGTACTGTGTTGAAATTAAATATTGATGTCACATTGAAAACTTGATTGAATTGACGATGTTGAAAACGATAAATGAAGGAGAAATATGATAAATATATGTATATAGTAAATGAAAATATTTTCAATTACATTATATGAAAATGTAGGTGGGATTTTAAAAAGTTAAATGGGTGTTGGGAAAAAAATTGAACTATTTATCCCACATTACCCTTTGGCGCCGGTTTTCTTTGAAACCAACGCAAAAGAGGATTTACATTGGTCTTTTGGCATAGGTTTTTTAGAAAACTGATGAAAAAAATGCCAATCGATATCCTTTTTAGCGTCAATTTTAAATAAACCAACGCCAAAAATTTAAAAAATAATAATTTTGGCTTTAGTGTTTTAACAAACCTACACGAAATATTTCAAAAAAAACTTTTTGCATCTGTTTTTATTTAAAATTGACGCCAAAAACAGAAAATAATTTTTTTGGCGTCGATTTAAAAAAAATTGATTTAAAAAACTAAAAAAAATTTGGATTTGGTTTTTATGAAAAAGTATGCCAAAATGTTTTTTAAAAAATATATTTTATTAGATAATTCATTATTCTTTGATTTGACTAGTCGGGGAGCTAAAACAGAGTTACAGATTAAAAGTTATGGCCTTTGAAAGTTGAACTTCTTTAAGACTTCTCTTAGAGAAGATCAACTTCCGACATCCATAACATTTAATCTGTAACTCTGTTTTTGCTCCACGACCAGCCAAATTGAATATTAGTGAATTATCTAAAACATTGTTTTTTTTTTCAATTTTACGGCATCGGTTTTCATAAAAACCGATGCCAAAATATATATTTTTTTTCTTTTTTTCATGGGTTTTTTTAAGAACCGATGTCAAAATAATATGTTTCCCTTTTTGGCATCAGTTTTTAAAAAAACCGATGCCAAACAATCAACGAAAAAATTATTTACATTAGTTTATAAGAAAACAACATCGTACTAGTGACGTTAAAAATCATTTCTCTACTACTGAGCTCTAACTTTACATTGATAAGTGTTATATATACACTGACCACATGATCCTAAAGAATATATTCACACAAAAGGAGATCTACTTTCATCAAAGGAGATTGTTATAACTAATCCGAGATTACGATTTCTCTATTCACTGCCATCCTGGAATGGAAAACAAGGTACCTGATGCTCTAAGGAGAAAGAAAAATGTAACATTATCCATGTTATGTATTGAGAAAGACTATATCTTCTTGGATATGCAAAAGATTAATTTAAAAATCATAAGGGTAGGGGATACATCCTACATTTCCCAAATGATTGAACAACCATCAATCCAAGAGAATATTACGGAAGCACAAACAGATGATGTGGAGATAAAAAAGAGGGCTAAGGATGTAATGGGAGGGAATCTGCAAGAGTTCCATATCAATAATGATGGTGTGATTCGGTTTGTAACATGGCTTTGTGTGACTTCATCACATGCGATAAATAAGGAGCTATTGGAAAATGCACATAGCTCAACATTCTCTATCAATCCATGGAGTACCAATATGTACCGTGATATCTAAGAACACTTCTGCTGGGATAACATGAAGAAGGAGATTGCAGAATATAACTCATGGTTCTTGGTATGCCAGCAAGTTAAAGTAGAGTGACCAAGGTCCAAAGGGTTGATGCAACCATTGTCTATAACCATGTGTAAATGGGAAAATGTTACAATGGACATTGTCATGGGTCTCCTGGAGTCGTCGATGGGAAATAATGCAATATGGGTTGTGGTTGACCGTCTAACCGAGACTGCCCATTTTATCACTATTCAGAATGATCTCTTTCTTGAACAAATTTCAAGGATATATGTGAAGGAATTGCTCAAACTGTATGGTGTTCCACTCTCAATTGTCTCTGATCATGATCCAAGGTTAAAATCTAAATTCCAAAGGATCCTTCAATATGCTTTGAATAATGAATTAAATGTTATCACATCTAATCACCCCAAACTGATGGTCAATCTGAAAAGACTATTTAGACACTTGAATATATTCTAAGGGACTGCTCTCTAGAATTCAATGGTGGATGGGATCAGCATCTCCCATTGGATTAGTTATGAAACAACAATAGCTTCTACTCGAGTATTTAGATGGCTCTATATGAATCTCTATATGTAATATGGTGTATAACTCCAACCTATAGGGATGAAGATGGAGAAAGAAATCTATATGGACCCGATCTCATGCATGAGATGATAGAGAAGGTTCAAGTCATCCAGAAACACATCAAAGCAGCTTAGAGTTGGAAAAAGAGCTATAATGACAACCATCGATGAGACTTGGACTTCAATGTTCGGGATAAATTCTTACTTCGAATATCACCATGGAAGAGAGTCATGTGTTTTGGGATGAAAGGAAAGTTAATCCCAAGGTAAATTGTCCCATTTGAGATCTTTGACCGCATAGGAGCTGTGGACTATCAGCTTGCACTTCCACCGAATATGGCTCAGTTTCATGATATGTTTCACGTATCACTCCTGAGGAAGTACATACCAGACCACTAACATGTACTCAGCTCAGAGGTGGTATAGCTGGAAGATAGTCTCTCCTATGAGGAGTAGTCGACAAAGATTTTGGACAGGAGAGATAAGGATTGACGCAACCAGACAACCCACCTTTACAATGTATTATGGAGGAACAATATGTTTGAAGAAGCTACTTGGGAACAGGAAGAGGCAATGAAGGAGAAGTACCCTCACCTATTTATATAAAATGAAATTTCAAGGGCGAAATTTCATATGGGGGAAGAATGTAATGACCCAATGATTTATCAATGGAATTCCCTTATTACAATTATTCCTCATAGTATAATAACAATAGGAATCACAATGAAATATAATTATACTAAATATTATGTGACCATTAAAAATAATTTTTCCACTCATATGTTTTGAATTTCAAAAATCTGACATACACGGTTGTGTTCAAGATGATTATTGGAGTTTAATAATAAAATAATCCATAATGAATAGTAACATAACCTTATGAATATTAACCTACCGTTATGAATTGTAATATGACCCTTATGAATAATAAATCGTCAAAAATAATACTAACCTTACCCTTTAATAATTAAATAAAATTAAGGTATCTTATAAGTGATAATTTCAACATAGTAAAAGTATTGGTATTTTTGTAAGTCATAAATAAATAATTATAATTAATTAATTAATTTAAAAGAAAAGGTATTTTCTTAAAATGTGTTCTTAAATTAACAAATATATTTCTTCTAGTTTTTAGATAATTTTATAAGACCATACGTAATTTTTGAATGCATTATAAAATCAGTTTTAATTTTAAAAACAATATTTTTCAGGTAAATTATGATTTTAATTATTTATTAAATTATTCATATTTAGAAAATTATTTTTGAAAACTATACTTCATTTTTGGATTCTATACATCGATAAATGGTTGGGTTGAAATTTTGGGATCTTTCTAAAATACATGAATTTTTTATGAACAATGAAATGCAATAATTTTCAAAATAAGCTAATTACGTTAATTATAGAGTCATGTATGATGTTCTGCTGACGTAAGCCCATTTGGTTCTAGATTAAATTATAATATTACTATTATTTCTCATGGAAGACTCGCTATTATTTTTCTTGAGCAGAAATAATAAATTAATCAATTTTATATTAAGATAACCCATCTCCCCTCCACTATAAATACCACCCTTCACTCCCTCATTCCCTCACACCTCTCAAGCTTCATGCCCTTTCTAAACTATACCAAACCATCTTCTCTAGTACCTAAACCTTGTACAAAAGTATCTAATATCATCAAAAGATAAATCCTAGGTCTCTTAAATAGGATCTCAAGAGGAGGATTCAAGAGGTTATTTCCCTTCCTCTTTCTTTAAATGATATTTCAATTTCATGTTCTCTTAATATTCTATCCCAACCTATATTCATCGACATTTTATAGTATCTCTAGTATCATAAATATACTGTAATTTTATTATACTAATGGGATATTATACCATCCAACCCCCTTTTCCCTCTTCTTTTTGTTTTATAAAAGAAAATGTTGTTCGTGAGGTGTTAATCTATCACTTTCAAGAATGACATGTATTATTTTTTCCATTTCTACTTCCAGATCTAGTAATGATACCATTTTTATGGTTGGAACAGAATATATTATTTGTATTATTTCCTATTTAACATTATAGGAATAACATATGTACATATTACAAAATGATTAATCCAAACATGTTCGTTGTGGTCGAAAAACCGCCCAAAGTAACCCAAACAAACATCATTTAATTATTATATAATGATACATCCACATGGTATAAAATGTAATTAATTATAGGATCATTTTAAATTCTGGAATAACATTAATAACATGTAATATATGTTCTGGATTTTTATCCATGTTCTACACGAACATCATTTCATGAATGCACGTGAAACGCTCAAGAAAACCATAAAAACGAACATTTCCGAACAATGTTTTTAAACCCTATAACTCATTAAAAGGCCCATAAAATAAAATAATAAAACCAAAATTAACCCTATTAATGTATAAATGGTTCTAAAATTTCTAAATAATGAATATAATTTCATTATATTGTACATTAAAGCAATGGAAGTGTTCAGATATAAAGTAAGGGGAAATTCTCAAACCTAACTTTCATCCTTTATGTTCTCCTTCTTTCACTCCTTTTGATATGGTTATTCCTTAAATTTTTTTTTTCATCATTGTATTTACATTTATAGGATATAAATTTTTTCACTGGTATTTATGCCAAACAAAATGTTTTCAAAAAGAACTCTTCTTTTAAGAACACCCCTTTTACTTCTCATTCAAGATTGACATTTCGTGTAACATGTATGTCATTCCCTCCTTCTTTTGGGAACCCAATGTTTAAGAATGTGTTATTATGAGATGAAACCCATTACATTAAATGGGTTATTAATTGTTATGTTCAATATATGTTTATTTTGGAATTCATGATAAATGATAA
The DNA here is from genome assembly GCA_963277665.1 of Viscum album. Classification (NCBI taxonomy): domain Eukaryota; kingdom Viridiplantae; phylum Streptophyta; class Magnoliopsida; order Santalales; family Viscaceae; genus Viscum; species Viscum album. The sequence goes on along the minus strand of OY728145.1, from coordinate 877,358,683 downwards.
TGTTATGATGTGATGGGTGCACCCACAATTATATAGCGTAATATGAATGTTTCAATGTGATGAGTGCGCCCAGAATTATATATCACTCCAATGAATTGGGTAAATTGATTAATCTCATGATTAAATGTAAAATTATGTGTAAAAAAGATGTTATCATTTTTCACAATTATGTGTGGTAGTAAACCACTAAGACATGATGTTTCATTTTTATGCATTGCCACATTTCAAGTCTTATATTTTTGCTTTCTCTTATGTTCGTGATCCTTTTCCTATGTTATGATTATGCTCATCCCATGATATATTGTTCTTATCTTTCCCTTTACTAGGATACTAGATCACTCATTTTTATGTATATCCTTTGGTGACAACATGTACTAAGGAGAGGTCAGGTTCTAGTAAGAAGCTAGAGAATAAGAAATTAAATAAATGTTTTTTCTAGAGGTTGTAATTGTTAATAATGGTCCTAGTTTACCCAAGAAACTAATCATTTGGATCATATATTTGTAATAAAATTATGTTTTTTATATTTGAAATGATTTAATTGTAATGTATGAAAAGGTTTTGTTTCTATAATCTCAATGTAAGTTAGGATCTCATTATGGATTATTGAAATATAGATTTTTTATTCAATTTAAATTTATTAGTTATTCATAAAATCATGTCATAATATGTAAAAAATGTTAATGTCTCTATACTTTATGTTTAAATGATTTCAAATAAACTAAAAGAATTTGATTCTATTGTGGATCATAATTTATATTAAGGAGGGTTCATTTATTAATATGTGATATCTATGAATAATATGTATGGGTCACTATTGTGGGTATCTGATAATGGTTTCCTTACACTTGGATAATTTGATGAGAAGATATTAGTGATAACCCTTATTATAATAATATTTTTAGGATATCATATTATTTTATAGTTAATAATGGTTTCTTATTTAGATAAAAATATATCCCTATATGGAGGGTAAAAGATGATTTCTTTTTGGCACAAATTCATCTATGATTAATGAAAATAAAAGAAATTTTTTCTTGTATATCTTGTATATCATTCGACTGAATGGTTAGTTCTCCCTTAACACTAACCTAGATTGATTTTCCTTTTATATGACCTAGTGTTGTTTCAAATTTTATTTATGGAATATTATCGAGGATTTGAATATGAAATGAAAATGGACTACCAAGGTTAATGCTACGATTTCATAGATTGAAAAGAAGGAGTCACAATTTAGTAATCCTACGAGTATTTTTTAATGATTGGTCATTGTAATTAAGGATAATTTATGGCCACAAAAACCCTTTTGACTTGAATATGGTATTTAATTTTTAATTTTTGATTTTTTGTTGGAATAGAAAATCTCCAATATTATGTTTAAGTAATACCTTTCTTTTGAATCAAAAAAATCAACAACTTTTATTATTCCATGGAAAGTGATCAATCAATGGATTGAATCCCTTATGGACACTAGTCATCTTATCTTGGTTTTATAAAAAGAATATATGGAATCCAATCATGTTTAATATTCCTTTTAAAAGATATATATGTTATTAATATGAGCTTGATGAGTACCTATCCTATCCCAAAATTTTACACACACCTATTGGATGCATATATGTGGGGTGAGATCAACTCTTTCCTTTTAAAAACCCTTTATAATGGCCAAAATATTTTCTTCTAAACTTTTAATAAATTTAAAGATTGAGATCACCTAGTTAATGAACATTTTGGGTTTATATATTGAAGTAATTAATTTTCGTTGTATTAATTCCTACATATCAATAAACTTATTGAGGAATGATAATTCACATACTTAATGATTATATATTGAATTATATCTAATATCCCAATATTTTTAAAAAAGATCAAAAAGTTTTATAGCTTATATTTCCCAAAAAATTAACATTATAATGTTACTTAAAACTCTGATACATTATGGATTGTTTTTTAAATTAATTTAATCCCTTTAATAACTTGTGATTCATAGAACATTGGGTCTAAATAAAACACATTACTCTATTAAAATATTACTATTTGAACATGACAATTATAAACAAGTCATTGAGTTGTATGGTATGGATATGAATTACTAGGTTAGCAAAATTATATGATTTAAACATGTATAATATAAATTCAATGGTTATCTATTGACTAGAAATAATTCATGAATCATTTGAAAAAACAAATGTTTATTAAAAAACTGTATTGTTCAAATGGTAGTTTAGTCATACAATTGGAACATAATTTAAATTAAATTATTAAAAATTTTATATAATATATTTGAAAAAATTATCTTTACTTTTGAAATATAATTCTCAAAATTATTTTTGAGTAAATTTTAATGAATTTTTTTAAAATATTATGTTCTTGATGAATAGTGAAAAATACTGATGTTCATTGAGAAATAACTTTTCTTATAAATTATTTAAAAAGATAAAAAATATTTTTTATTTTATATAAACTAAATTATTTATATAATATAAAGACTCAACCAATTTACTTCATTATAATCAATTTATATTTAATTCCCATATAAAAACATTGTAAACTTTTTTTAGTCTTTCATTATTAAAATCATTTTATCACCGCGTCTACGGGTATAAATTTTAATTTTACTGTACTGAATCAATGAATAGAGTTTAGAAAAATATTTTTTGTATTTTGAATCATAATAATTTATATTATATAATAAGGTAAAATTATTTTATATACATAATGAATAGTAAAAAATTATTTATCGTTAATTTGATTAAAATGGGGTTACTAGGGGTTAAACTAAGTTGATAAGATTTAAAAATAATCCAAAACATGTCTAAACACAATTTTATCACCATAGTTAGTCTTTATAACATATAATAATTAATAATAAACAAATATTTAGATTTATTAAGGATAAAAACATGGTTTTAATTCACTATTTTAAAATCATACAAGTGTGTCAACTCCTCTACTTACAAAAGGATGCCCTCTCCTATACTATTCACATTTTAAAAAAAAATTGGTTCTACCAATACCTAAAATAATATATTCATTAATAAAAAACACAAATCTTAGAGGTCTTATTTTTTATTAGGGAACCGACTTAATAAGTCTTTAGGTATAAACCTTGATAGGTTCTTCTAAGAAGCGGTAAAATACATCAACATATGTTTTTTCTCTATTTATTCTTCAAATCTATTAAATATTTTAAAAATATTACTATATAATAAAAATAATTAACTAAAATATACTATTATTTTGTTATTTTAGTGTAAAATCTGACATCTATCTCCACTTCTATCAAATAGGATGCAATATTGTCTATCATGTGTTTGGTGGACTACCGCCTTGCGAACCGATGTAATTCATTTTTCATCACCACATTTCAAGGATGAATATAATTTTTTATTTAAAATATTTATATTATATTTATTAAAAATATATACATATTGAATTATAATTTTATACATAACTTCTTACCTTCCATTTCATTGAAAGATCATACCATCGCACGTGCGTACGTGTGGACTACTACCTCCATGAAGCTATGTGCGATGTTTTTCATTTAATTTTGGCATAGATGGGTATAAAGATATATTAAATGATTATAAATTATATTTTCAAAATAATTATACTTTTATTATTATGTAACATATGAATTCTTTCGTTCCATTTTGTGGGGGATATGATAATGGCACTCGTGTGTACGACAGACTACTGCCTCGCGAAGTGATGTGATTCAGTTTTCAAAAAATATTTAAATTAAAAGTAATAATGATAAATTTAATTAATATATATGATAAATATTAAATAAATGTTACTTTATAAAAGGATATATATTATTTACCTTTATTTCCTTCCATCAGTCATGAAAAATGGAAACATCATTCATGTGTACATATAACCTATTGTCTATGTGATCACTGTAATCCATTTTCTGAATATAACATTTATAAATTAATTTAAATAAATATATAATTAATAAATATTCTATATATCTTGGTTTAAATTATTTATATTATGAATCCATGTTCTAAGAAAAAGGACTAAAATTAATTACCAAAACAAATAAGACAAAGGTAGCAATTATCACATTAAACTGTGATTGTAACAATGGATTTTTAATAAAGGGTTGATAAATGACTGTAATTAAATAACATATGGTATAAGGTATATGGATATTTATTTTTTGATATATTTATAATAAACCGATATTTATTATAAATGAGGTTACAACCCATATGAAAAAAGTCAAGCCTGGGGTAATGACTTATCGTATCAATTTTACTTAAGTAGTTCATAAGACATATTCACCAATTATTCATTTATGTGGACTTTATAATGCTCTTATTATATTATATATCATTAAAATACTTATTTTAATTCTATTTAAATTTATACTTAATTTTTTTCTCCCATGATTTATATGATTTAAATATTTTAAAAGTGGAAAGATTTTATTTCACATTCTCAAAATGTTTTTGGATAGTTTATAATTAAGTCTCCCTTGGGTGATTTATTTGATAAATATATCATAAAATAAAAATATTTTATTATCTTATGGATCTTCATGAAATTTTTTGTCTATATTACCATTTATCGTTCTTTGGTTCCTTAAATGGTTGAGAGTGTTTTTTAATAAATTTAAACAATATTTATCTCTTCAGTCGAAAATCCTTTTTCTTCTATATAAATTTCTTTTATAAATGTTTCCAAAAAATGTTTCCACCGTTATTAAAATAAATAATCAATGAATATTTCACCCATGATTGGATTAAAAAAAATAAAAAAAATATTCTCGTGGTTTTCTAAAAGGATAATTTTTTTCTTTTATTTCAAAAATGTGAATGAATGTTCTGTTTTAACATATACAACATGAATTAAATTTTTCACCCTCATGAATAATGAAATTTTAAAATTTTACTTTCTAATTCTGCACATTTATTAAAAATAAAAGGTATTTTAATTTTTTTCATCTTTCATTATTAAAATGGTTATTTTAAATGTTGAACGGTTATTCTCCCCGTGAATGTTTAAATGATCTAAATATGGAATTTATATTCATAAATAAAAAATAACCTTATTTGACTTATTATCACATGGGAATATGTTATAATGATTATGTAATTTTTCTTTCACCATATGGTTTATAATCAGTTTGATTGGGGATGAACTATTTTATTTCTATTCTCCATATTACTCTGTATGGTTTATGACTAAGTTTATGAAATGGGATATGAATTAACATTTTGATTTATTATTTTTTCAATAAGAATATTTATGTTGATTATGTTTCACTCATTAAATATGAGAAATAAATTGGACTTATTGTGTGATTGGTACGTGTCCCCTTGATGCATTAGTAGGTCTCATGAGCCAAACTTGTTGCTGAAATCAAATTGGGGTTGACCCATATTTTTTAACATTCATTTGAAAGGTATTGATAGTATGTCTAGGATGAAAAAAATTATTAATTCTCTTATTACTATTTTATTTATATACGTCAATTTGAATATTATATAAGTTTGAATATATATATATATATGTTTCACTTTAATGGGTTTATTTATATGGATTTCCTATATCAACATTTTTTACTACAACATTATGATCATGTTAATATTTAAACGGAATGTGTTTTTGTTTTATTAATTGACATATTGATTAGGATTATTAATTCATGATAGCTTCCACTACAATTTTACCCTTATTGAGCCTATGATATCACCCTTTTCTTATATTTTCCCTAGGATACCAGGAAGTGAATTAGGATTGACTTTTAGTGATATGATAAAGGATATAATTGTGTACTTAAACAAAATACTATGTTTTATTTTTTGTTTTCAATTGTATTTTTAATTTCAAGTATATATCTAGTTTTCTAAGAATACTAAACTATTCATTACTTCAAGATTTGAATCCAAATATCTAGATCTAATGTAATAAAATAACCAAATACTCTAGGATATGAGGGTTAGTGTCACTATTGGTGGTATCAATGGATGTTTAGTAGAATCATGGAAAACTAGATTTAGGAAAAATATTGATTAGGGGATATAACCCTATGAAATTTATTGAGGATATGTTTATGTATAAAATAATAATATTTTTTTCAACTAATGTATAGAATATGTATTTTCCCTAGAAATAAATGCCATAAGGGATTATAAAAATGGATGTCATTTTGGAACAAATTTACATAGTGTTAATAATTCCAAAAAAGGTGTGTGAGGGTTGACTTAAGCATTTCATGGTACATGAAAATGTACCATACTGCGCACTAGGGTTAACACTCTTAGAGGATATGTTTTTATAAATTCACATTTTTGTTAAAAACCATTATAAAGTAGTCAAAAATATTACAATTATTTGTAAAATTCCCTAAAGGAACCATTTTTATGATTATAATAATATCCATGAATAAATTAATAAATTTATGTTAACTATATCCCAAGTTTTGTGATTCTACATTATAATTCAAAAATTAATGATCTAATATAATGAATTCCATTATTAAAAAATCACACTGAGAAGAAAGAATGAGAACTAAATCAATACATGTACCCCATGTAGGTATTACCCACATTGGAAAAATAATGAAGAAGGGGCTAGATATACAGATAAAACTGATGTTATTATAAATATATTGGGGTAGTTGACCCATGTTTTGATCAATATCATTTAAGTTATATAATATAATTCCAATATAAAACATGGGAAGGCATTGTTATACCACTTTATTCACTTTGATCCCCCATAATTTAATGGAATTATGAATTAATTTGTATCAGATTAATGGATAAGTTCGTTAGAGAGGATGTTTCTCACTTTGGGAAGTAATAAAGGGGATAAATATTCCATGGAATTTTTTCACCTAAAAAGGGATGTGGATAAATAATGGTAATTTATCAACAACAATATAGATGAATAATAATTAAAAAATGGATTTTATGTATTTTATGGTAATATACATGGATACATATTTTCCTCACAAGAAATAAATAGATATAGAGAGATAATTCCAACATCTGATTCTTAAAGAAGATAAAAATGTTAATATGTTTGAAGCTAAAAATACAAGGTTATAAATGCATTATATAGATTATATAAATAATTCAAATTGAAATAGTGACCATTAATTTGATTTGATAAAGATAATTTTTAACGGGAACTAGTCCCCAAACCATTTTCATCATAGATGGACATAATTTCATGTCCCGTCAATATTGGGAAATAATTATATCGTTTTTATGAATTTGAAGAGAAGAAAGAGAACAAGGGGATAGTAGAGTAAAAATGTACACTAGGAGGAATAGAAGAAGTAATTTTCCCCATATAATGGAAAAAATAGGTTGGTACTTACTTGAAGGGAATGTGAGAATTCTATAAGGGTGGAGCGAAAGGGCACCATGATCGTAATAGGTAGGTGAAAAAGTATCTTTTGATGTTCAATTATTCATTTATTATAAGTTGTTTCACTACACAAAATAATTACCACAAAATTAGGAGAATATACCTAAGAGGAAGATAAGGGATCAAGGTCAATCTTATGTTATTACTATAGCATATATGGAAAGATTAAGGTGATTATGTTTTTGGATTTCATAATTATGTTTTGTAATTATTTTATCAATGATATTATGGTTATAACATTAATAAAAAATATAAGTATTGTAATGCAATAGATTTTTTATTGATTTTAAATATTAAGATGAATAATACTGATAACCAAGGAAATTAATTCCAAGGAATGAAGTTATTTTTTTTTAAAAATAAATGATTTTGGGAAGATAACCTTTAAAATAGGGATTATTTCGACTTAATAATAATAAAGTTATGTTCATGGGATTGTATTGGTAACCATGAAATTAGTTAGTAATTTATGTTAATTTTTGTGGTGATTATTTATTTTTTTTATTTACGGAATATATTCAACAGCCTAGGATTTTATTTTTGAATGAATTCAGGATTAAATTCTGTTTTATGATGATTAATGTAATAAAATATTTGGTATGGGACATTAATAGACAACTCATGTTATTTTGGAAATATAATTTAATGTTGATTTTAGAAAATTAGTGACATCTCTTCTATATTTTTGGTATTTGAATTTAGTCAAACATATTTTTGATGTATCTTAATACAGATTGTATATAAGATGGATTGTGATTAATTTTTGGAGATACTTAAGAGGTATTAAATATTACTTTATTATATTTTATATCTTCTACTATCCATTTAGTTTTTGGAAAATATATAGAGACATGAGGAAATTAATGTAATTTTTTATAGATATAATGATCTTCTAAATGATATTTTTAGTGAGTTAGTAATATAAAATTCAACCTCAATACTCATTTTTTGGAGAAAAAAATGAGGTTATCCTGGAAATTTAATAATGTGTGAAATAGAACATTTTATGGAAGTACATTTCCTAACGCTCGGAGTCGAGATGGTAATGGAATTTCTCAAAAATGGGAAAATGATCATTAGACAAAAACATTACCATAATACAATAATTTATTATGAATTGATCATTTTATCACTCATTACATATATATATATATATATTTATTTATTTTTGGTTATTAAATTTTTATATCATTCACTTTCTTGTGACCAATGATATATACCACTCTTTATAATTATTTTTGATTGTATTCCATTTATATATATTTAATTCTCTCTACTTTTTTCAAACATGGAAAAGAAGAATTATAATATTTTAGATAAAATTAATTATTTCATTTCTCTTTTATTAAGTGGAATTTTTATTATCCCTTTTTATACTGTGGGTTTCCAACAATGGTATTTTTAAAAGTCAATCCTGATGACTAAGATTATGATTAAATTATGATGACACAATTTAGTTTAGGGGTATAATGTAACACCCCACGATTTTGAATGAGGTAAATAATGGTTGATAAAATATATGCGATGAAACAACAAGATTATTAGGTAATTTTTCACCCCTATACATTATGAAACATTTATTATTATATAAAATCATCCTCTTGCATATCTTGCGATACATGTAATATTGAAAGTAAATGAAACACAATACTTTATTAAAATTTTATTATTTAAACATGACCATTATAAAATAACTATTATGTTATTAGGTAAATTATGAAAACTATATGGTATACAAATTTGTTAAATAAATTAAATGGTTATCTATTGATGATAAATGATATTAGAATCATTTTATATAAAAATAAATGTTTTTTGAAAACAACTATATTTATAAAAAGTAAATATAGTGAACCATTGAGAACATAAATTAAAATAATTTTTACCAATTTTAGAAAATATATATTTAATATTAAACATTAATTTTGATTATATTTGAAAAATTCATATTTGGGTGATTTGTTGAGAATTTTCGGAAAATATTAATTATTTTTGAATAGTGAAAAATACATTTTTTATTGAAAATTTGATTTTTATATAAAATATATACAATTTCAAATTATATTTAAAATTGGTTTAAATAAAATTTATATCAATTTTATAACAAATTTACAAATTTATTTAATTTTAATCAATTTCATATTGAATTCTTCTATAAAAACATTTTAAAAATTTTAATGTCTTTCCTTCAAAAACCTCTTATTCAATATATATGTGGGATAAACATTAAATTTAATTGTTCAAAATATATAAAGTTAAATTTTCATAATTTATTATATATATATTATCTATATAATTTATTTTATAATTTTTTTACTTAATTTTTTCATAATCAGTAGTTAAAACAATAAATATGTTTATGACATTTTAGGTAAAAATGTGTTTGTGAAAGGCTTAAAATAAGAATATAGGGACTAATAATGACCACCAAAATGTATAATAATTATCTTACGAGAATATTTCTACATTTAAACATATAATTATTGATAATATTTGTTTTTTTCTCTTGGGGAAAGAGACAATTAAGGGTGTAATTCATTCCTTTCAGAAATTTCAAGAGTGTCCACTCCCCACATATAAAAGTCCACAAACTCTCGGATCTCATTCAAACATAAAAAACATTTGTTCATATAATAAATTAAAAAATATATTACATAATTCTATGAACAAATCCTATAGTTCTTTTTTTATTAGAAAAACATCATAAGAAGGCTATAGTTATAAACATTTATAGGTTCTCCAAATAAGTGGTAAAATTATGAAAACTGAATTTTTTCCATTTATTTTTTGAAATAATAAAAATAAACATCAACTATGATTTAATGATTAAAAAATTAACAAATTTATACTAATATGTTTTTATGTTAATGGAATAATCCATATCAATCTCAACTCAATTAAATGGGATGTGAAACCGTCGATCGTAAGTACCGTGGACTACCACCTCATGAAACGATGTAGTTTATTTTTAATCTCTACCATTAAAGGATGTAAATAATGATCAGTTTAACAAATTTTTATTATATTTATAAAAGTAATAAAAATTTTTAATTATAATATTACGTTAAACTTCTTACCTTCCAATATATTCAAGAATGATAATGTCAATTGTGTGTATGTGTGGATTACCGCCTATACAAAGCGATGTTAAATATTTCTTATTTTATATTGAAATCAATCAGGAAAATTGATTGTTAAATGAATATATATGATATATTAAAGGTAACTATATTTATTTTAAATATTATATCATATATACCTTCTTAAATTTCATTCTTCGGGGGATAAGATAACATCACTCTTGTGTACGGCGGACTACCGCCCTACAAAGAGATGTGATTCATTTTTCAATAACGATTTACATGGATGGTAATATTGATAGTTGTAATCAAAATATGTGATAAATAGTAAATAATAATGAATAATTTAAAGGATATGTAATACTTACCATCCTTTTCCATCTGTTGGAAAAATGGAAAAATCGTTCATGTGTGTGTACGACTGACTGTCCCCATGTATGTTGTAATGCATGTCTTATATAAATAATATATAGATTAATCTATAAAAATAAATAAAAAAATATACATTATATTTATATTTTGTTTAAAAGTATTCATATAATGTATTCGTGATCAAATTATAAGGTCCACAATTGCTGAACCAAAACATACTTGAAAAATGAAGCAGTTGTCAACCAAAAACAGTCATTTTAATAATGACTTGTTAATGAATGGGTAATAAATAAAAATATTTAAATAATATATTGTATGACTGATTAAGGTTCCTAAATATATTTTTAATTAACTAAAATTTATTTTACAGGAGTTTCAGACACATACAATGGAATTCAAGCCTTAGGTATATTTTTCTTGTCTCGGTTTTACCTTTGTGAGACATAGTCCCTATTAACCACTTATTAAATTTTATAGTGAATATGAGTGCCATTTGATATTTTATGTTATCAATATATTTATATTCATGTTATTTAATTCCTTATATGATTTTATTTCTTCCATGAGGCTTAATATATAATTATCACTAAAGTGGTAGGGATTTATTACATAATCTTTTAATTATTTCAGATTATTTATATTATGTATCCCTTGAGGGAATTATTTTATATTTATATCATAAAATAAAGTAATTTTGTTCTCATATTATTTTCATTAAATTTTTTATGTATTTTAAAAAAATTTACTCTATTTGAAACATAAAATGATTGAGAAAATATTTTGACGAAAATCATAATTTATTTCGATCATCAGTCAAATATTATTTTTTTTCAATATAAATGTTTTTTTAAAGATATTGTAAAAATGATTCTAAAATTATTAAAAAAAATATTAATGAAAAAATTAACCATGATTGTAATGTACATATATTTTAAGGGGAATCTTCCTATCATTTTCCAAGATAGGTAAATTTTGAATTTTCTTACAAAATGTGATATAAATTATTATTATAACATGTATGACATGAATATAATTTCCCACTACTGTGAAATATAGACACATTAAATATAATTTTAATGTTTCAATGTTTATTTTAATAAAATTTCATTTTCATATTTTTGTGTGTATTTTTTGATGTGTATTTTTTTAATATTTTTGTTTTCAAAGGGGATTGATTTTGACTTTCGAATGTTTTAATCATATATATATATATATATATATATTTTATGTTTATCATCCTCAAACCCCATTTTTATAATTATTATAAACTAGTAATATATTGTAATTACACTACCATTATTATTTATCTGGATGTATTATGATTAGTTTGACTGTGAATGTAAAATTTTATTTTCATTCACTATATTACGTAGGATATTTTATGATTATTTTTATAGATTTAGGTTAGTGTTATAATTTTGTTTGTTAGTTTTTGAATATTAGTATTTATGAGTATTATGTTTTACCCATTTCACATAAATAATTCACTAGGCATATTAATTGATGGGTTTGTCCCAAAATAATATTTCCCCCTGATGCATGTATAGGTTTCATGAGTCCAACAAGTTGGCCGTATTAAATGGGTTCTACATACAATTTTAAACAATCTATTCAAAAATATTGAATGTATATTTATTATTTATAGCATTATAAGGTCATTTATTATGTCCATGTGATTATTTCATTAGTTATAATATCAATTCATATGTTTCAATCTCATGGGATAATATATATGGATTTATCTGATCATCGTTTATTCCTTCCATATTATGTACAATTTATTATTTCAATGGAACGGGTTTCATCTATTTACATTTTTATATTGATTATGGTCACTTTTTAATGAACGATTACACTATAAATTTATCCTAACTAATCATCTTATATAACCCCTTTACTTTGTAATATTTTCCCCAGGATATGAAGAAGATTATTTTGATTGATATGTAGGGATATGTTAATGAGGATAATGGTGTTCTCAAATAAACTAATATATTGAATTTTATGTTTTCTATTGAATTGTTATTTTCAATTATGAATGTTATTTATCACTATTATTAAACTATTTTTCATTAAGGTTGCAATAACATGTATATAGTTCCAATGTAATAAAGTATCTTCTAACATTATGGTACTAGGGTTGGGGTATATACTTTAGAAGTGAAAAACCATAAAAAAATTATGATCATATACTATGTCATTGATTATTATCTGATTATAGAATTTTGTAATGTTCTTTCAACATGTCTTATTATTCAACCACAATATATTAGAATTTTTAACACAAATACCACCTAAATTTCCAAGGAATAAAAGCCACATTTGATAATTTGAATCAACATATGACTTTATTTTACTGTGATGAAGAACATGATCTTTTCATTGAAATGTATATAATTTTATTATTATAAATTCATATTAAACTCAGTGTTTATCTCATATGGTTAGGTATAAACACAAAGTCACTGATATGATTACTGTATGAGAATTTGTTGAGGTATTTTTTAAATAATTTCCTAGTCTTCCTCCAAATCGTAATGTTGTGTTTTTAATAAAAATAATAAATGATGATAAACTTATTTTAATGAAACCTAATACAAGAGACCCTATTGAATTTTAGGAATTGAGGATGAAACATTAAGAAATTTTCAATATAAGATTCATTAAACCATGTGAATCCCTATGGGATTCACCTCTACTTTTTATTGAAAATAAAGATGAATCAATGCAACTTTGAATTTATTATCATTAACTTAACAAAATCACAATTAATAATTAATATCATCTTTCCCATATTATTTTTTTATTCCATTAATGAAATGGATCTAAATATTCTTACAACATTTATATTCGATCTAGATAATATCATTTTATGGTCAAAATGAAGACATACCCCCGATTTTCTTCCATATGAAGAGAATTTTTAGTGATTCCATTTTTTTTACAAATTCCCCCTCTTTATTCATGGATTTAAGAAATATAGTTAGTTGAGATTACGTTGATCTGTTTTGGGAAGTATTTAAATTTTATATTCTCATATATTCTAATAGAAAATAAGATTATGATGGTAACCTGAGAATTATATTGAAAACCCTAATAATGGAGATTTATTCTGAATAATTTACCATGTTTGATATTTTTTGTATAATGTTCAGTTTTTGGTACAAATATTTTAGTGTTATAATATATTAGTGGATACATCAAAAATTAATGTTATTGAAAATTGTTTGATAACAACAGATATAATATCGATCTGTATTTTATTTGTTTATATAGATATTAATGGTTTTTTTATAATTTCTATTTCCTATATAATCCACTCAACAAGTTAACTCGTAAAGGATACAATTTCATTTGGAAATTTGTATTTATGTAAAATTTAATTGAATTGAATAGATGTTTAGTCAGTGTAAATATACTTATATTTCCTTGAAGTGAAAATGGGTTCATAATATATAGTGATGCATCGACCAAGAGACTTGTATGTATCATCATGTATAATGATACAGTGATAACTTATGCCTCACAGTAATTGATGGTTCTTGAAAATCATTATTTAGAGTTAACTTTAATAATATTCTTATTAAATATATGGGTGAATTATATATATATTTAAAGGTGTGATATATATAAAAATTAAAAAATTAAAAAATATATATTCAATGTGAAATGTTTGAATGTTGTGACAGAGAATATGGTTGGATTTGATTAATGATTATGACTTCTAAATACATAACCACCTTAGAAAAGATAACCAGGTGGTTGATTATTTTAGTAAAAATGATCATTCTGACTTATATATGATGAGGATGAAAAAAGATATAATTTATTTGGATTTTGAAATGATGGATCTAGAATTCATGAAGGAAAGGGAAGAAATACTTTCGTTCTCAAATGGGCATTAAAATATCTATCCAAGTGATTATTAAGGAGGCATATAAATAATATGTAGTGTTGCTAAATATGGTAAGAAACATTTTAATGTTCTTCTTTGATTATGAATGAATGATAAGATTCACTAATATTAAATAATTCTCATATATAATATATTTAAATAAGGGGATATTGGATGAATCTCAAATCCCATTATTCACTATTCATCCTAGATAATTGTATATATAAAGATATATGAAAGTTTATTTTATTGTGTGAAAAAATGAAAATAAATATTTCATATTATGTATCTCTGTGATTATTATTTCAGTAATATAAGGTGGAGGGAGAGAATTGTAAGGGAATGTTAGAAATATTACTCATACTAAAATGGGAATGGGGAAACATAACCATTTATTTTGTTGGAAAACTCCCAAAAAACATAAGAAGTCCATAATTCTATTTTTGTTATAGTCGATCAGCAGTACAATCCATCACACTCCATTACCATCATAGAATATTTCTCTCTTGATCAAGTTTCCAGAATATATAATAAGTAATAGGTAGGTTTTCATGGAATTCCACAATCTATTATATTTGATCAAGATCCAAGGTTTTCCTTGATGTTCTAGAAAATATTTCCATACGATATATATTTAGAGTTTTACTTTAGAAATTATTATCATCCTTATAAAAATAGTTACCCAAAGAGAACCATTTAAATCCCAAAAGATATGTCGAAGCCTTTTAATATATATTTCAATTGTGGTTGGGATCATTACCTTCATGTAGTGGGGTTTACATTTAACAATAGAATTCAATAAAGCATTTAGATATCACTTTATGAGGATATATATGAAAACATGTGTAGAAAAATGATATTCTTGGATGAATTTAGAGAATTAAAGATATTGGGACCCATGTTAGATGATAATTGGAAGTGAAAGTTAGATCCATTCAAAAACTCATTAAGGTATGTTAGAGTTGGTATAAAAGTCATTATTAAATTCATTGGGGAAATCTAGAATTAAATGTTGGTGAGTCGGTAACCCTTAAAATATATCTATGGGAGATTTTTATGAGGTTTTAAAAGATTGGATTCCTCATCCCTAGGTATATTGGTCTCTTAATGATTCATTATCATACCGGGATGAAAACATAATTCTTGGAGATTCTACCAAACCACTCCCAAGTTCTCGATGTGTTCCATATATCTTTCTTAAGGAAATAATCACCTCAACCCTCACTTGTACTAAACAAATAGGTTGTATCACAGAACCATGAAATTTCCTATAAATAATAACTTGAAGAAATATTTTATCATAGAGGAAAAGTGTTGGAAAGCATGTCTGCTCACTTAGTTAAATTCAAATGGATAATTAGAAATTTTAAGACTCTACATGGGAACTTGAGGATGTGATGATGTAGAGATACAATCATTTTTTATATTTTAGTGATGTAATTTCAATAGAAAAATTTATTTTTAAGGGTTAAAATGTAATAACAAAGTATTTTAGGATATATTTCAATATAAATAAAGTAAATTCCTTCAATAGACTTTGATACTTATTACCCTAATTCTAAATGAACAATAATATAGTATTCCATTATATCCTAGCAGTTAAATATAAAGAGTTAATATGAATATTTTTTTAAAAATTATGTTTAAACGACTGATATAAATAAAATAAATTTATAAATAAGTATTTTTTTAGAAAAATATTTATATACTTAAAATATATATTCTTCTCAAAAAATTGGTTTTGCTGACTTTTATGAGAAATAATATATTTTTTTAAAATAATGTCTGAAAAATGAATTTAGTTTGAAAAATGGTCCTGTAAAAAATTATCATGTAGTGAAATAATCATAATTTTGTAAAAATATTAATTTTTCAATGAATTGTAAAAACTAACGATTTTAAAAAAAAATGATTTTTTATTTAGAGAATTTAATAAGTATAATTTTATTTAAAAATGATTTTAATTTTATATTAGTTAATTTATATAATTAATAATCCAAATATGTTAATTAGAATCAGTTTTTTTATATATTTTTTTATAAATATTTTTTATACATAATATTTTCTTATGGGAAACTATTTTTCATCGTGTTTTGCAAATTTCATTTTAAATTTAATTTTAAAACTTTTTTTTTTGAATTTTATAAAATGGATTTCATATTTTTATTCATAATAATTAATATTGTTCAATAATTTAAACATAATTTTTTTTCTAAAGGAATACTAAAATATATTAAAACCTATTGATATAGTTAAATTTAAAATATGTTATATTGGGGGTGTTAAACTAAGAGATAAGGTAATGTTTTAAAATTTAATCCATATAAATACAATTTTGTAGCCACATATAGACATTATAATATCCATAATTCTAATCTATAGTCATTTGGACGAATTTTTATTGAGCACGACTAAATAATATTTTATTCATTTAATAAATTCCATGTGTGTCCTTGCCCTACTTATAAATGAACACCCATGATTTCTACTCTTAGAACCACTATAAGCATTCGAGATCAACAAAGACTTACCCAATTATATTATTTAATTCTCAAATCATGAAATAGTGGTTCTGATTTTCTTAAATATTTAATCCAAGGGTTTTTAAGAAAAGATTTATTGGATGCCTACTGAAGAGTTAATCGTCCTACCAAACATATTTTATTATTTTCTAACTCAACTAAATATATGGTATTAATCATAAAAATAATAATTTAATCATCCTAAATATATTTGAATGTTAGTATTATTAATTAACCACCATTTTCCCCATATTTTCCATCAAATCAGAAGTGAAAGTATCATTGGTGTGTTCATATCGACTACCGCTTCCACATAGTGATACAATTGAATTTTCATGAAATTTTTATACTTCATTATCAGAATGTGCTTAAAGATTATATATTTTATTTATTAAATAATGATGTCTCTACAATTATAATCTTATATAACCATTTTAACTTCTAATCTGCTTGAAAATAACAATGTATCTCATATGCCCATATGGACTACCACCTCCATAAATCATTGTGAGTAGTTTTTGGTTTATAATATAAATTGATACTTTAAAGGATATATTTAAATAATATATATGATATGATAATGATTATATAATGTTGAATTATTATTAATTTTTATTTTCTTATTTCTTTTGAAAAGTGAAAACAACATTCATGTGTACTCATAATCCATTGTCTCTATGAATGAGACAATTTATTTTTTTATATATAACTATTCTGTATTAATAAAAATATCACTATAATTTATTTATATAAAATTAATATAATTATTAATATTCTGGATATAATGGATCCATGATCAATGTACATGTATCAGAACTACAAAACAAAAAATCTCATCAAAAATGAAACATTTAACACATGAAAATGATGATTTTATTATGTAATTGTTAATAAATGGATGTTTAAATTGTATAGGTGGATAGTATGTGATATTATAATTATTAAATGATTATGATATATATGTATAATAAATTTTAATTTAACATACATGTGGTTAGATAACTTTCAATTCATGTTGAACATGAGTAAAAGAATTTCTGTTACAATCCCATTTGTATCCTGATTATTTATGATTAATATTTCGATGTTGAAATTTTATGACCTATTAGAAAATATCGACCAGGATACCCTCTCAAATGAGAACCTAAAACAAATTTCCACATACATAAAGGGTGTTAATGATCCCCATGGGTAGGAAACTATCACCCTGACATCAACAACAACAAGAGGGATCAATTTCTCCCAAACAAAAGTAGACAAAATGACATATATGTATATATGTCATAAGAAGAAACATAAACGGGTAAAATTATTTATTACATAAGAAAAAGAAAACAAAATAAGAAACACAACTCAAAAATAGCTATAAAATATCTAAGATACCTACCCAAAAAAGGGAAATAAGAATTAATACAAATACTCTATATAATATAATGGGAAAACACCCACTATATCACCACTAAATACCCATACACAGATGACTGAAACCACACATACCCCCTAAAGAAACGTCATTTTCCCTACATCTAAATACATACAATGTATTACACACTTCTGAAGGGGTGGGAAGGGTGTGAGATAAACAAGATTATTATAATCCCACCAAGGTTTTCTATAACAATTCCTTGTACAATAATACAAAAAATAACCAAATTTTAAGATAAAAGGATTGATAAAATATTATACATGATTATATCAAAATTACGTTAAATCATTTCATTTCACATTTCCACATATTTCCATGATAATTCATGTAAAATAGTTTAAACCATTTTATACGCATCAATAATAAAAATCAAATTAAATCAAACCATGTAGCACATACCATATCAAATCCATGGAAGTAAAACCTAAAAACATTTTAGCCAAAACATAGGTAACATCATGCCAATGATCATTGTTGGTTCTGATATCAATTAAATTAGTATGTAAACATTTGAAAACATGTTAATTATGTCTCTAGATATATGCATCAAATTTTGAGAGTAGAGGAAAAACATAGAAATTGAACCTCTTATAGGTATATCATGTCCCTCTATCAATGGGCCTAGGGAGAATTAGAAGACCCCATGAGAGGAACCCACAAAAAATGGGTGATGAAAATTATTACTCCATCCAACTACGTACCCAAGGCTCACTATGTGATCTATTTTCAAAATTATCTCATCAGCACATGATTTGAGAACAACATTAGAAATCCATTTAAAAATTATTTGAAAATACATTTTATTTGACCCAAATAAGGGGAAAACCAACTTCTATGAAAATACTATTTACCCACACAAAAATAAATCATATAAATTCAATTACAAAATATTTATAAAAAATATCTATACAGGTTCTCAAATAGAGGTGAGAGATAGAATCACCTACCTCAAACTCAAGTCACAAATGCCTGCAATAGGATCCAAAAAATAGGAAGGAAGAAAATATCAATAACTATGGCCTTGAGATTGACCCCCATGTCTTATAATCATATCGCACCGAAAACAAAGTTTGAAGAAAGGTTAGATCAATAAAAATTGTAAATCACACACACCTTCTTCACCCCAGCTAAAAACATATCGACAACTAGATGAATATCTCATAGTGTATCAAGAAGAAAAAACACCAAAAGATCAAATAATATAAAAATTAGAGAATTAGTGAGGCGGGGATCAAGGGAAATAAGGAAACATGCAAATAAAATACCCTAGGAGACACAACACAACAACCATAATGATCTTTCATTCCATATAATGATCAAAATGGATTTTATGTCCACAAAATAGATGGGAAGGCTTCTCAGTTGAGAGAAAAGAAATTGCAGTCAAATAAAATAATCAATCACAAGTACATCACCCAAAAATTAATAGACCGTGATTATTACATGGTACGAATCCCATTCACATCATGTAATTCATGATTAAAAATCCTATAAAAAACACATAAATTTGGATTAAAAATACCAATATTATCATTTCATAATGCATAGAAGTTTCACGGTGATTATTCTTTGCACACTACAAACCAAACTTAGGAATTTTTAAATTACATGATGTGAACCCAATTCATGGTGTAAAAATCATTCACACCATCTATGGGTTAATTAAATCTTCCTAAAAACCAATACATTACGTAAAAACTTTTCATTACATGTAAACCTTTCATCGTGTCTAAACTTATCAGGATATGGTATAAACTTGTAGACTAAAAATAGTTTATATTTTACTTGAAAGCCCAAACCAAAACTGGTGTTCTCCCAATTCATAGAGAATTAAAAAATAATTTAACACATTTTAACAAATAATACATTAATAAATAAAAATATAAATCCATTCCCATTATGTATTTTTTCTAA
Organism: Viscum album; assembly: GCA_963277665.1. NCBI lineage: Eukaryota > Viridiplantae > Streptophyta > Magnoliopsida > Santalales > Viscaceae > Viscum > Viscum album. The sequence continues at coordinate 877,338,079 of OY728145.1, read as the reverse complement.
ACAAATACTCTCCATCATCGGGAGTCCTTATATGAACAAAACTAAAGAGGTAAATGAAAAGAGACAAGAGGAATACCTGAAGGTTGGTAACAAGATATTACCAAATCTCGACCATATGTATTTCCATCCATATGAATTCATGTAGAAGAATGATTTATGAAAAAAGGTGAGGCCATTTCTCACTCATCTTCAGATCATTCTCTAGAGTATAATGTGAATATGATCATTGTCTATAGAACACTATAACCAAAAAATTGAATTCCTATAAAATAATTTTACCTGAGACTTAATTATTTCCACTAGTTTCTTTATCATATAAATTTATATTTCAAACATAATCTCTTCCTATGAAAATCACAAGAGACAGATCATAATGGAACGTACTTAGCAATTATTTATGCAAAACAATATCAATACTTATCAAAGGAAGTAGAAATTACAATCAATAAGAAACATTCCCAAGATTCTCTATAATCTCAAATAGTCCACTATATATCAATTCCAAATTTATTTAAATTCCATGACGACAGTGACCCAAATGAGGTGATGATTTCCAAAAAACCTATTTACACACAGTTAAATACAAATGATGATGCCACCGATACACATATTATATCTACTGAATCTGAGATATACATAGGTGTAGAAACCCTTCTAGGATCCTCAACAACATCTCTTTAATAAGACTCACTCCCATTAAAGATGCATTTCCCACCTCCACATAGAAAAGAGGTGACCTATATGAGAGTCCATAAAAATCCTCAAAAGGAGTGATTCTCATCGATGGCTGACAACTATTTTCATAATAATTCTATTCAAGTCCCTGATTGCTATCCCATGATTCCCAAAAATCTAAGATTTCGGCTTGGAGAATATCATCAAATATATGAATATTATTCTATATATTCCCATCAATCTATGAAGTATTTTTTATACTCAACCTCACATAAATCCCCATCACCTCTTGAAGACTCCTCCAAAACCTCAAATTAAACATAGGATTACTATCTGAAAAATGGAAAATGTAACCCCATGTAACCTCATGATCCCTTATATATATAGCTTACCCAAATATTTAACATTAGTGGTGTCCCTAGAAAAAATGAACTTAGTTTAATTTTTCAACTGATCAATCCCCACATAGATTTAATTCCTCTTATAGGGAGTGTATGTAATTCAAACAAAAAAGTTCACGGATTCCTTATCTCATTTTCAAAATGACTCCTGAATATGAAAGATAAAACCAAAGGGTTTTATATGTTCTAGCATTTTCATTTTTAAGGTTTAACATTGAGACATATAATATGTAATGTTATTATTCATACCTGACCAGTATAATTTCCATCCTATGTCATAATACATCTTCATAATGCACAAATGAATGTACACTGATGAAATAGGATAGTAAAAAAATTAAACTCTACAAATATTCGAGGTGGAAAAATAAATCCCCAAAATAAATAATAGTATGTGAGGACAGAGACTGGCCCATAACTATCTCTCTACATATTTGGTTCATCAAATTCCTCTAAACTGATCATCCTATTAGTGACCCTATAGAATAGACCCATTGAAATGATGGAGATAACTAAACTACCGTAAGATCCATTCCAAAAATATCCTTCTGAGAATCAATGTGAAAATGAGAAAATATATCTATAAGGATCTACTTTTCCTTTTATTCCAATATAGTGTAAGACGGAACATTTATGCTAAGAGAATATTTATTAACATTCCCATTCCCTAGGGTGTAGGTGATATCGAAGTAAAAAATGAAAACGTATTCAACTAATTTCCCCTATATAAGATTCTAGATTTTTTTTTGAAAATATATAGCTCATACTCTATAGTCAGAAAAGACTGTGAACTTTTACCAAAAAGATAGTTCCACTGACACATAGATATATTCATAATTATGGATAGATCTAAATAATGAGTGCGGTAATTCCTCTTAGGATGTTGAATCTAGAGAGATACATAATCCACTAATTGTTCGTATTCAATAATAATTCAAGCCAAAAAACATTAGAATGATAAAAAACACCACATACCTTATGGGTCTCAGGTAAAATTATAATAAGGGTCAATTTTTGATGTATTTTAAGAATAATATAAGAATACTAAAACATTTAATTAAATATTAATCCAATCCCATTCCTGGAAAGAATAGTGTATGGTATATGAAATTTAAAAAAGAATTGATGAATCTTAAGTAGTATCCAGAAAGGACGAGGATAATCTGAATCTCATTGTTGATATGTGGCTCTTTACAAGAACAAATAGGCTTCACCTTCACAAGATTGAATATTACAGAATTATCAGAAATTACATGCCCCATGAACATTACTTCTTGATTCTATAAATTTCATTTGGAATTATTTCTATAAAAAAGTGTATCCTTGGTGTTTTCAGAACCAACCCCATGTGGTTCTCATTCTTATACTCATAGTTGAAATAAACCGAAATGTATTTGATGAATAGGACTTCAAAAGTGTTGAGATACTGATGGAATATACTATTAAACAAAGACATGAAATCTCCTTGAGCACTATTTTGGAAAAACAACATCACAAGATATTCAAAATGGCCATACCAACTTTTGGAAGTCATCATTGGTTTATCAAACTCCAAAACCCTGAGTTGATGGAAACCATACTGAACATAGACCTTTGAAAACATCTTTCCCCCTTTAAATAGTACAAATAAATCATAAATATTTGGAAAATGATAGATTTTATTTTCCATTAAACAGTTTAATTTTAATATTCCACACACAATCGATGTAAACCATTATCCTTCCTAACAATGGTCCTTGGGGAAACATATGGTGAAACACTAGGGTAAAAAAATCCATCTACTATCAAGTAATATAACTATATATTGTTATATTTTATTTTCATGAGTGATATAGAATAAGAGGGTATCATGGTTAGATTCTTACCTAGAACAAGGTGAATCATAATCTCTGCCTCCCTCATTAGAGGAAGATTTGAGAAGTTGGTAGTGGAAATATTACAAAATACTTGAAAAAAATTAAGAAGATGAAAAATATAAGAAGATTCCATAGGGTCAACTGCTTTAATAGACAACATACTTCTTATCTATGGGTTTGAAGGTCCTTTAAAACCTTACCATAGATCCCACATTCCCTGTAACACATGAGAGCTCCCATCCAACACACAAAACTAGATACATCATTGATAACGATCATCCCAACATGAAGAGAAATAATCCAATCCATACCGATGAAGATGAAAAACATATCCATATCAAGAATGTGGAAATACCAAAATAACTCCACAATAGTTATCGGTAATGAAAAAGAAGGACACCAAACCCCTTCTCATTCATCTTTCATAGAAATTGTCAAAAAGTCCCTAACAAATTAGATGATATTCATTAAAGGATTAAACAGATAAAAAAGGAGTATATATAAATCAATGGGATGATCCTATATAAAATAAATAAATTTCTACTAAAGATTCATTAAAGATGGTACCTATCTCTATCATTATAATCGCATCTACTTCTACTAAAAATTCATAAATTTCATGTAGGTTTTTTCTCTTAAGGAATGTTAATATATTTGTATTATATATGAAGTATCTATGTACATAACAGTTTCATTTTGAGATAACGATCCCTCACTATAATGAGTGTAAACATGGACTGATAGAAACACTACCGATGGTTATAAAGTCCATAAATGTTTCAAATATTAATAGGTGTAGAAAAAGAATGTAGCGTGTTACCAACTTTTCCACATCCATAACAGGCCAGTGGAACACTACTAGCTCTAAATAAATTTAAAATGGAGGCTTTATACTGAGAACCACCACACCTATCCAATGATTATTGGCCACTTCATCTTCCCCCATACACTCCACTGCAACTTCCACTAGGTATAAGTAATGTTGATGAATAACCAACCTTCCTGGCCATATCCACCTTCACTATCATTGGCATGTCAAATATCTCCACATAGGTTAAAATAATCAATATAAATAACTATGATATGATATCCAGTCCCAAAACCAATTTGATATTTTGAGCCTTTAGCAGCTAATTCTTAACTTTCTCTATGAAAAATGAACCGACTTAGCAAACTGATTTGTGTACACCTACACTAATCAGATTCCTTCATGAAATTAGAGGAAATTAAAAGACATTTCCATCATCAAAGACTTTGTAAAAAACATATTAGATAGAGGGTATTGAAATCCTTCCCATCCCAGACCAAAAATAAATCTGTCTATACCATGGAATCACACCACTTCTTACTGGGACCGTCACATCTGAATTCCAAACACTTCCTGATGATACTCTTAGGTGTATCCTATAATTCAAGGATATTATGTAAATCATAAATTAAATCCTTATCCACTTGAGTTTCATTAATAGCCTTATCTAGATAGTGGATTCTTGTAAAAGAACTCCTATGATCAATCCTTTTCCCTACAACTCTAGGTAGTCGCCTAACAACTGTGTTCTAGAAATTCACTACACATTGATTGACTACATAAACTTCTTGTGTGATAGAAATATTTTGATTTTAAGCTATAGGTGGATTCCCTTTTGTATAATCCATTTCACCCACTTGAAGAACCCATTGAAGATGGATCATTGGTATTACAGTGCACACTGAAAGAAAGGAAATTATTATAAAAAATTATCAAATCAGTTTAAACCATAACATCATAAAAGAAAATTTAGATTAAGATCATGATCTCAATATAGTATAAAAACTTCCCAAAATAACTTTGTAAATTTAGCATCTTAATTCAATGAGTTGGACAAACACTCACCACTTCCTAACTCTAAAGTCTCGACAATCCTATCTCATTTTTACCAAACATCCCAAGATAAGGAATCCAAAAAAGACATCATATGACACCAGACTATGATAAAACCGACTCAGATACCCCATTAATCAAGTACATAACCAAACGTTCCACACACCCAAAGGGTGTTCCAGATCCCTATGTGATGGATACTAGTACTCATGCATCAACAACAACCATAGGAAAATATTTTAGTCAAAATGAAGAAAACAACATGATATATATGTATATGCACAAAATCAAGAAACATAAAAATTGTAACATGTATATTTTTCAGATCAAGATAAAACCCAACAAGTGATACAACTCAAAAGTATCTAAACAATATTTAAGATATAAGTCCAATAAAAAATGAAAAAAAAACAAAAATAGTTACTTTATGGGATATCATGGGAAAACTCCCACCATCTCACCACTAGATACCCCAACACAACTGACTAATACATCACCACCTCACTGCAATTCCATTCATTTTTATACATGAAAATACATTCAGTGGATTAAACACTAACTAATGGGTGCACATTGTGTGAGCTATATAGGCCAAGTAGGATCCAACCTAGGCCTTCCATAAAAAGTTGCTTTCAATAATCTAAAAAATTTTAAACATTAAATAGAGAAATATATGATAAATAGGTACACAATTTTTTATTTCAAAATCATGGTAAACAAATTAATTCCCCCTTTACTTAAATTAACAACATAATCTAGTTAAATTATTTCAAATAATTTCATATACATCAATAATCTAAATCAAATAAAGGAAAAATATGCATCATATTTCATATCTAATCTTTATCAAAAAAAAGATAAAATAATATAGTCCACGGGCATAGGTAACATTATTCTATGCGTTATTATAGTTTAAGATTTCTTGGAAACTCAAACCTAAACATAGAAAATTGTGCACATCAAGTATATATATACATATTCATATAATCTAGAGATTAGTGAAACACATTATAATGAAAACCCCAAAAGGTTCATCTAGTACCTAAATCATTTGACCTATAGAGCATATAAACACATTGTTAGTGACCGCTCAAAAATGGACACGACATATAACTACAAATTCCACTTACATACCAAAGGATAACCATATTTATATTTTTAAAACCATTTCATCAAAAACATTCATTGAAAAAAATTAGATATAAATAATAAAATTATAACAATCCTGCTCTTTATTACACAGTAAAACATGATTTATTACATAAACATCACGTGATACAACATAGAAGATCAAGAGGTCTAGTGTAATTGGGGATTAGGTTAACTACATAATAACTTAAAACATTAAATACAACATCTTTTTTGAAAACATCCTCTACAAGACCAATACATTCCCTCGTACTTAGCATTGCATGAGATAACCTAAGGACATGCATAAGTAAAGGGTGAGATATAGAGCCCAGTAAGGGAATAAACATGTAATATCATGAGGAATACAATAAATTTTAGATAGTAGGCATATTAATTAAGCATAAGAGAAATTTGAAAATACATTCATGTTAAAGAATGATAATCATAACATGGAAATGTGGCAACAACACTTAACAAGAAATTAGCATGAGCCAAGGCTCATTGCACATGTATCATGAGTAAATACCCATTGAACTTGAAGCACGAGTTGTCACATAAAAGACATATTTTAAAGGTATTTTTCATTTAATTTACATCCTTTCTTTGTTTTGGGGGTTTCCCTAGGTTTTAGGGAGGAATAGATGATTATTCATGAATTGGGCCAAACCATGAGCCGAATTCCAGATTAAAAAATAAATTTTGTATCTTTTATAACTATTTCATTTTTCAACATTTTTCATCCATTCAAATTTATAATTTACCTCCCCAAACCTATTAACACCACCAAGGTAATTTGGAGCTTTTAGAAATCCATAACCATGGTTTATTTGGGTTTTTTCTAAGGGGTTGGGCCTTCCCGAAAGCCCATTTCCTGTTTTAAAAATAAAATTTGATTTTGTTATAACTTATTCAATATTTGGGATTTCTCGGTGATTCCAAGTCTCACCCAGGACCACTTAACCCAGACATGCGTCCGAACTCTCTCCCACCTCTTTGGAGCTCTGTAGAGTTGCTATTGGGTGCCGATCTTCATAGGGTTCCTCAAATCTCCCAGATTTGAAGAGGTAAAGTATTACTTTCATAAATCTCTCAATTATAAATCTTTTTCCTCCATTACAGTTCCTAAATGAGATAATACATATTTTTCGATCGTAACCTAAATTTTGGATCTTTTAAATTTCAGATATTGGAGTTTTGGAGTGATTACGTCAAGATAATTCAAGTAAATGAGCCATTTTCTTTCCTCTTTCAAATTAATTTGGGTTTAACTCATTGTTCTTAGGGTTACATAGGTTATAATTGAGTTTACTAATGTCAAGAAACTAGGATATAGAACCTAGGGTTTAACTTTGGGATTTCTTGGCCAATTTTTGTGGTTTTAGGTTTGACTAGTTCTCTCTTGTTGCGGCGGGGGTGTGATTTGATTTTCGCACGGAGATTCAAGGGGTTTTGTTAATTTGGTAGGTGATTCCATTGTGTTTGCAATTTTTGTTACCTATATTTCTGTTTTAATGGTACCTTAATGTTTATTTCACTTGAATGTTTCTGTAAAAATTGGTTTTAGTTGCATTTATAATGAAAATGAATTTTAAGTTCCAATTTTTGGTGAAATCGGGGGTTTTTCATTCAAATCTTCTATTGGTTCGTTTTGGGATGCCCCATAACTAATTTTTTGGTTTCATTAAAGGTTTTTGAACTGAAATTGTATTTTAATAACTTAAATGTGTTATCATAGTGTGAAAGGTGGATATCTTAAAGATATTTGGGTGAAAAACAATGTGATGTTTTGAGAGGTTGTTTTATTGGAAATAAAATGATTTTATTGTGTGTTTTAAATGGTATAAAATGTGTGTAGCTACTGTACAATTTGTTTGTGACCAGTATTGATATTTTATATGAAAAAGGATGTGTTTTTTTTTCTGAAATTGTTTGAGCACAAAAAAGGGAAGCCCGAGTACTTAGGTGGGGATGATTTGTACTAGTACGGCTAGTGGATCGGATGGGTTTTGTCCATATTCCACATAGCATCTGGATAACGGAAACTCTAACTAAACTATTTAGATGATGATTAGGGACCACTAGGTTATGGGTATGTTCCCTACTAGTGGATCGTGCACGAGAATAGATTTTTCTATGGTTACTCTACACTGAGGTACGAGGTACATAGGGCCCGAGACAACCTAGTGTTTAGGGGTGTTCCCGATTTTGATGCTCATAGGACTTGTGGTATTTACCTTTGTTGTGGGTTGTTTTTCGCAGTACATTACAGTATATCACATGTCTATTTAATGTGATAACATTCTGAAATTATCATATTGAAAACTGTTTTCATTTGAAAGTTGCATTGCTTTGAATTTTAACACTATTTCACCATGTGTATTAAAATAGCTTGTATTGTTCACATTGTATTGCATGCTCTTTGGAATCATCTGGTGGTATCCTATTGGGCTTAGGATCACACCCTACTTACACCCCTTGGGTGTAAGTAGACCTTCTTATTCTTGACTCATTTAAAGGGAAGGCTAAGTGTGATGGCGGTTCGGGATGTTAGTCCCCATCGTTGGGGCGGAGTTGCGGGGATGGCTTGCAGGTGATGATCCCCTTGTCGTGTGGATTCCATGGGGATGTCTTTATGTTGTTATTATTCGTTTTAGACCACTTGTAGTTTCTTTAAACATATGTATTCAGATCTGGTTTTGTTAAGAATTGTTTAGCATGAAAATTTCGTATTTTAATAATTGACTTTTTTTATGATTTATACTTTCATACTCAGGTAAATCGTTCCCAAACCGGATTTGTTTGATACTCGTGAACTTGTGCCAGCCCATCGAGCCTTGCCACGGTCCGGGTTTGGTGCCGTTAATGGTGGAGACCAGATCCGGTTTGTGACAAAATGGTATCAGAGGCAGGTTAATGTTTTTGGGTTATATTGTTATTTTGAGATGAGTCGGGATAGACAGGAGCTAGGACTGTCAGGGCTCGGGGTATTGGTTGTGAGTAGGTTGCCTGGCCCACACCTCTCATGGAAGACCTTGAGTCACCAGAGGATGTTGCAATTTAATGATTGACTTCACTTCCTGGTGAGACGTGTGGGCTGCAGACCACATGTGGACATCAGGAAGATGTGGAGTAGTTGTTTCTTTTATTACAAGAATGTGTTCAGTTTGTTTATATTTGATGTATTTGATTACAATTTTCAGAATTGTGGTATTGACTATTTTTTTTGTGACTGTTGCATTTTGTAGCAACATGCCTCCCCGGAGAGCTCCCACGCACCCACAGGAGGAAGCTGGAGAGAGTTCTCCCACACCGATTGATCAGAGGCTCGTAGAGGCTGTTGTTCAGGCTATCCAGGCTTTTGGAAAGGGACCATCTCATGCTCCTATTTCTGTTAGGGAAGAGGAGACAGGTCTTAGAAAAGATAAAGCAGAAGAGTTTCTGAAAAACAAGCCTCCTTCCTTCCAAGGTAGCACAGAACCCCAGGAAGCAGAGTAATGGCTCGAGAAGATCGAGCGTCTGTTTGAGTTCCTGGAAACACCCGAGGAGCTCAGGGTGAAGTGTGCCTACATTCTATTGGAGGGTCCCAGTCGTAAATGGTGGGAGTCAGTGCTTCAGGCTGGGAAGAATGATCAGATGCACATGGGAGATTTCAAGGCTGTCTTCAATGAACAGTATTTCCCTGAGGTGTTGGCTTATGCCAGGTCTAGAGAGTTCATGGAACTTGTTTAGGGGAATCTATCTGTGATGGAGTATGCCAACCGTTTCACTAAGTTGGTTCGGTATGCTCCATAAATTGTCTCTAAAGAGAAAGCGAAGGCCCATAGGTTTGAGAAAGGCTTGAGACCAGAGATATACTCCCTGGTGTTCTTGTTTAAGCTGAGGACCTATGATGAGGTTGTTGATCGAGCGTGCATGGTGGAGATTGATATGAAAGGTAGGGCTGGTTTCTATGGTCCAGTATCAGCAGTGGGCAGTGGCAGCTCCTCAGAGATGAAAAGGAAGAGGGAGGATCATGTGAAGAAAAGAGGGGGTAGTTCAAGCCACTCTTCTAGGTAGTTTTCTTCCGTGGCTTCTGATGCGAGATCGGTCGTGTGCCACCAATGTGGGAGGCCTGGGCATATCCGACCAGCATGTCCTCTTCCTCCGAAGCCTTGTTACCAGTGTTGAGGTATAGGGAATTTGCAGTGCTTCTGCGCTGTAGCACTTCCACTCCCAAGTGGGGCAGGGTGAGTGGCTTCAAGAGGAGTGCCAGCACAGTCCGAGCCGTCAAGGACTGGGGGATCTCGATTTGGTGCTCGTGGTAGTAGGGATGGATCATCTTCTGGGAAGATCCAGTTCAGAGCACAACCACAGACTATAGGTGGTCCTCACGTAGATACTGGACATCTCCATGCAGTGGATCAGTCACCAGTATGATCAGAGGCGGGACCGTCGACAGTTCGAGGTACCGTTCTGATCGCATCTTCTATAGCTACTGCTATTTTTGATACTGGTTCCTCTATTTCATTCATTTCTGGACATTCTGTGGACAAGTTGAATTTGCCAACTGAGTTGATGTCTTTTGCGATGGAGTTTTTGACACCATTGGGAAATAAGAAGGAGAAGGGCCACAGGTGCCCCTCATGTGCACTTTCTGTGTCAGGGGTCGAGATGGAGTGGGACCTCTTGGTCTTAGATATGGACCTTTTTGATGTCATACTCGGGATGGATTGGCTAGTACACTTCCAGGCACACATTGATTACTACAGATGGCGTGTGAGTTTCACAGCACCTGATGGGAGTCGTCAGTTTTTTCATGGATAATAGGATCCACGATCAAGTCGCGCAGGGCCTCCACTCCTAGATTTGGGAAGTGTTATCTTCGAGTTATCTTCTCTTGTGATATAGGATGGTCTTTCCCCCGAAGGTGCACTACCTCGTGTAGTGAATGAGTTTCCCGAGGTATTCCCATATTATTTTTCAGGGTTTCCCCCAGAGTGGGATGTGGAGTTTTCTATTGAACTGATGCTTGGAACACATCCGATATCTCTTCCCTCTTATCACATGGCCCCCACCGAGTTGAGGGAATTAAATATACAGCTGGACGACTTAGAATAAAAATGATTCATTCGCCCGAGCGTCTCTCCTTGGGTCACGCCTGTGTTGTTTGCAAAAAAGGCTGATGGATCCCTCCGGTTGTGCATTGTCTACCGGAAGATGAATAGGGTAACAATTAAAAACAAATACCCTTTTCCCAGAATAGATGATTTGTTTGTTTAGTTTAAGGGGGAAAATTTGTTCTCAAAGATAGACCTGCATTCAGGGTATCATCAACTCAGGGTGAAGGAGTCATATATCCCTAAGACAGCCTTCCGAAGCAGGTACGACCACTTTGAGTATTTGGTCATGCCCTTCGGATTGACCAATCCTCCAGCGGTATTTATGGAACTTATGAATAGGGTGTTCCATCAGTATCTCGATTCCTTTGTTGTGGTGTTCATGGATGAAATTCTGGTATACTAATGCTCTGAGGAGGAACACAAACATCACATGAGGATCGTTTTGGGCATATTACAAGATCACCGCCTCTATGAAAAGTTGTCAAAGTGCACATTCTAGATCGGAGAGGTGAAATTTCTAGGGCATGTGATCTCAGAGCATGGAGTTTCAGTGGACCCTGAGAAAATTAGTGCAGTCATGTTGTGGGAGAAATTGAAGAATGTGTTCGAGATCATGAGTTTTCTTGGCTTGGCTGGTTATTACAGGCTATTCATTCAGGATTTCTCTCGGCTTTCTTCACCGATGACTTCCCTCACCCGGAAAGGGGTGAAGTTTGTATGGTGTCCAGAATGTCATGCATCGTTTGAGGAGATAAAGAGGCGGCTAACTACCGCCCCCGTGCTGATTTTTCCAAAGCCTGGAAACAGATATGTGGCCTATTGTGATGCTTTAGGAATGGGTCTCAGGTGCGTGCTTATGTAGGATGATCATGTTGTCACGTATGGCTCTCTCCAACTTCGACCACATGAAAAGAACTAACCAACCCATGACTTGGAGTTGGAAGTGGTGCTGCATGCTTTGAAGTCATGGTGTCACTGCCTCTTTGGTGAGAAGTTTGTGGTATACTCTGATCACAAAATCTGGGCTTATATCTTCTTGTAGAAGGACCTCAACTTGAGGCGACATCGCTGGATTGAGTACTTGTAGGGGTTTAACTTTGACATTGTCTATACCCCAGGAAAGGGTAATGTAGTGGCCGACGCTTTGAGTAGAAGAGTTCCAGTGTAGGCTTTGAGGAAGTCTAGTGATTAGTGGGCATTGATGGGTCTCTTTTCTCAGATGCATGTGGAGACTAGGGAATACAGTGGAGGGGCATTCTTGGCAAGAGTCTAGTTAACTCCTTCTCTATTGGAGTTGATTCAGCAGGAACAACCTAGTGATTATCTTTTTCAGCGGTCTAAGCAGTTCCTTCATGGTGGGGAGACATCCTCTGATTGGTCTCCGTCTCACGAGGGAATCATGTGCTTCAAGGGCCGTTCAGTAGTGCCATTATCTCTGTGGAAGGTGGTGATGCAAGATAGCCACCAGTCTCAGTGGGCTGTCCATCTTGGTGCCACTAAGATGTATTATGATGTTCGTCGGTAGTTTTGGTGGCCTGGTATACGACGGGACATAGCAGACTTTGTTTCGAGATGCTACACATGTCAGCAGGTGAAAGAAGAGCACAAAAGGCCATCCGGTTTGCTCCAACCACTACCCATTCCTACATAGAAGTGGTAAGAGGTTTCCATGGACTTCATTGTTGGCTTACCTCTTAAACCTCGGGGTAAGAATGCTATTTGGGTGGTGATTGATCGTCTGACCAAATCAGCCAACTTCATTCTGATAAAAGATACAACTAATGTAGATGAGTTGGGCCATTTGTATCTTCAGGAAGTGGTGAGACTCCATGGTGTACCATCAGCTGTTGTCTCAGATAGGGACCCTCGCTTCACTTCTCGATTTTGGGAAGGCCTTCATAAGGCTTTGGGGTCTCAGATTAAGATGAGCATGACATACCACCCACAGACTGATGGTCAGACAGAGAGGGCGAATCAGATATTGGAGGACATGCTTCATGCATGTGTCATGGACTTTGGAGGTTCTTGGGATATCCATTTGGGATTGGTAGAGTTTGCTTATAATAATAGTTACCAATCTACGATTCGAATGGACCCTTTTGAGGCGCTCTATGGTCGGCCTTGTCAGCCCCCCCTATGTTGGGCTGAGGTAGGAGAGACATCACTGTTGGGACTGAGCTTTGTGCAGGAGACTTCTGAGAAGGTCTAGTTGATCAGGCAGCGCTTATTGATAGCTCAGAGTCGTCATAAATCTTATTCTGACCATAGGCGTCGAGACCTAGAGTTTTCTGTGGGTGATAGGGTATTCTTAAAAGTGGCCCCTCATTTTGGCCATCGCCGATTGGGGATGCAAGGTAAGATGATGCCACGGTATCTCAGACCCTTTGAGATCACCAAGCATATTGACACGGTGGATTACATGTTGGCCTTACCTTCTCAGTTGACGTCTATCCATGATGTCTTCCACCTCTCTCAGTTGAAGATATACAATCCAGATCCATCCCATGTGTTGAGTTGGGAAGAACTGGAGATAGAGCCTGACTTGTCTATTGTTGAGAGGCCGGTGAAAATAGTGGACTCCCAAGAGAAGATACTTTGAGTAAATCTATTCCTTTAGTCCAAGTTTTATGGAACCATGGTAATGATACACATGAGACATGGGAGCGAAAGTCATGGGTTGAGGAAGAGTACTCATTCTTGTTTTCCAACCGAGATTCATGTTGACTTTTCGGGGCAGAAAGTCCCTCATGGTGGGGATAATTATCACATAAAAGACATATTTTAAAGGTATTTTTCATTTAATTTACATCCTTTCTTTGTTTTGGGGGTTTCTGTAGGTTTTAGGGAAGAATAGATGATTATTCATGAATTGGGCCAAACCATGAGCCCAATTCCAGATTAAAAAATAAATTTTGTATCTTTTATAACAATTTCATTTTTTAACATTTTTCATCTATTAAAATTCCTACTTGACCTCCCCTAACCTATTAACACAACCAATGTAATTTGGAGCTTTTAGAAATCTATAACCAGGGTTTATTTGGGTTTTTATCTAAGGGGTTGGGCCTGCCCGAAATCCCAATACCTGTTTTAAAAATAAAATTTTATTTTGTTATAACTTATTAAATATTCGGGATTTTTTGGTGATTCCAAGTCTCGCCCAAGCCCACTTAACCAAGCCACGCATTCGAATTCTCTCTTACCTCTTTGGAGCTCGGGAGAATCGCTATTTGGTGCCGAACTTCGTAGGGTTCCTCAAATCTCCCAGATTTGAAGAGGTAAAGTATTTCTTTTATAACTCTCAAAATTTTCAATATATTTCCTCCATTATAGTTCCTAAATGAGAAAATACATCTTGTTCGAACATAACCTAAAATTTGGCTCTTTTAAATTTCAGATACTTGAGTTTTGGAGTGATTACTTCAAGATACTTCAAGTAAATGAGCCCTTTTCTTTCCTCTTTCAAATTATTTTGGGTTTAACTCATTGTTCATAGGGTTTCTTCGGTTATAATTGAGTTTACTAATGTACAGAAACAATAATTTCGAACCTAGGGTTTAATGTTGGGCTTTTTTGGCCAATTTTTGTGGTTTTAGGTTTGATCCAGCTCTCTCTTGGTGCGGCGGGGATGCGATTTGATTTTCGCACAGAGATTCAAGGGGTTTTGTTAATTTGGTAGGTGATTCCATTGTGTGTGAAATTTTTGTGAATTGTCTTGTTGTTTTAATGGTACCTTAATGTTTATTTCACTTGAATGTTTCTGTAAAAATTGGTTTTAGTTTCATTTATAATGCAAATGAATTTTAAGTTCCAATTTTTGGTGAAATTGGGGGTTTTTCATTCAAATCTTTTATTTGTTCATTTTGGGATGCCCCATAACTGAATTTTTGGTTTCGTTAAAGGGTTTTAAACTAAAATTTTATTTTTATAACTTAAAAGTGTTATCATAGTGTGAAAGGTGGATATCTTAATGATATTTGGGTGGAAAACAATTTGATGTTTTGAGAGGTTGTTTTATTTGAAATAAAATTATTTTATTGTGTGTTTTAAATGCTATAAAATGTGTGTAGCTACTATACAATTTGTTTTTGACTAGTAGTGATATTTTATATGAAAACGGTTTTGTTTTTTTTTTCTAAAATTGTTTGAGCACAAAAAGAGGAAGCCCGAGTACTTAGGTGGGGCGGATTTGTTCTAGTACGGCTAGTGGATCAGATGGGTTTTGTCCCTGTTCCACTTAGCATCTGGATAACGAAAACTATAAATAAACTATTTGGATGATGATTTGGGACCACTAGGTTATGGTTATGTTCCCTACTAGCGGCTCGTGCATGAGAAAATTTTTTTCTATGGTTACTCTACACCGAGGTACGAGGTACATATGGCCCGAGACAACCTAATGCTTAGGGGTGTTCCCGATTTTGATGCTCATAGGATTTTTGTTATTTACCCTTGTTGTGGGTTGTTTTTCGCAGTACTTTACAGTATCTCACATTTCTATTTAATGTGATAAAATTCTGAAATTCTCAGATTGGAAACTGTTTTCATTTGAAAGTTGCGTTTCTTTGAATTTTAACATTGTTTCACCTTGTGTATTAAAGTTGCTCGTTTTGTTCACAGTGTATTTCATGCTCTTTGGAATCATCTGGTGGTATCCTATTGGGCTTAGGCTCACACCCTACTTACACCACTTGGGTTTAAGTAGACATTCTTATGCTTGACTCAGGTAAAGGGAAGGCTAAGGGTGATGGAGGTTCGGGATGTTACTCCCCATCGTTGGGGCGGAGATGCGAGGTTGGCTTGAGGGTGATGATCCCCTTGTCATGTGGAGTACATGGGGATGTCTTTATATTGTCATTATTTCTTTTTAGACCACTTGTACTGTCTTTAAACATATGTATTCAGATCTGGTATTGTTAAGAATTGTTTAGCACGAAAATTTCAGATTTTAATAATTGACTTTTTTTTATGATTTATGATTTCATACTCGGGTAAATTGTTCCCAAAACAGATTTGTTTGATACCCAGGCACTTGTGCCTGCCCGTGGGGATAGGGAACGCCCTTCGGGCCTTGCCACGGGTCGGGTTTGGTGCTGTTAATGGTGGAGACCAGATCTGGTTCGTGACACGAGTGAAATCTCTTTGCACTTGAATTAGCATGATTCAAAACTCATTGCACATGATTTATCATGATACAATACTTTACCAAGTGCAATGGATCTCTATCAGGTCGTACCCTTCATAAACATTTCATTTCATGAATAAGTTTGCAACATGGATGATATAACATGGAATGAACCAAAAACACAAGTTATTCGAAGATTAAGAAATGTGGAATAAAAACCTGAAATTACCATTCAATATGTATATGTGCATAAACATGAATAAATTTGATAGGGACATGGGTATGGTATTCACTACACAATGATCTTGGCTATGAAAAATGTGGTGCAATTTCTGCAGCATAACGACATGAAATAATGATTCATGAAAATGGTTGATGGGACAGAAATGGGTTTCTCATAATTTGCACATGAAATGAAAAGTATGGGTGTAATATAGATACATTTACCAACAAATGTAATGGAATTTAGATTCACAATACAAAATAATTACTTGGATGTAAATGCGGAGAGAGAAATCCCTCATCGAATTTTGACATGGTAACATGTGTACATGGGAGGAATTAATGAAAGATAAAGGGGTATCCCATCATAAAAAAATAAAGAGGGCAGTATGGGGGAGGTGAAAAATCTTACCCCAACATTTGTAATTGAAAAAATGGTCATAAAAACTTAATGTAAATTGGACAAAAAAGGAGAAACAAATAAATCACATTCTTGGATGTGTGCTTCCAAAGGATTGGGAGAGGCTTAAGAGAGGCTTATTGGGATCTTGGGGCACTTTGAGAGGATTATAGAGAAATAAGGTTAAAGGTTTGATGAACTCCAAATTATTTGAGTAAAGAGGAAGTGGGATCTTGGGTGGGATTATATAATAAAAGAGAGGGAAATCATAATTATTTATGTTTGGGACACGACACATTAAACTAATCAAAATCACAAACCCGCCCATGGTTTTTGACCATAGTTTTGTTCAAAGGGGAGTAGAAAACAATATTTTATGAGTCTGATGGCCGTACATCCTAAAATAATATGGTTACTTATGTGGTTGTGAGTCCCACTCTCATGGAATTTTTTTTTAAAAAAACAAAATGTTTTATAAGTCTTGGAGGGCCCAATAAAGCATTGTTAATTTAATCAAACAAAAATAAAATCACATTATTTTAATGGTATAACATATATTGGACCAAAATAATGTTTATATTATTTTATTACATCACCATTGGGTCATTATGATGTCATAAAGCACATTATATTTTTTAAATGGTATTTAATTTTTACCCAAAAATTCGACTGCCTCAGAAAATTTTTAAAACCTCGCAATTGGATAATTTCAACATCCTGATTCCAAAATTAATATTTATTTTATCTAAATAACTTTCTAAATATGTGAATTTTTAATTTTCAAATAAAATTCGACCTTTATAAAAATTCTAGTGTTTTGATAAAAACAACTTTCAAACCTTAATAAAAATTACAATTGTATTCATAAAAATTGTATGATAATTTATATTTAATAAAAATTAATTCATTAATAATATTTTATTTATATTATTTTATTCAAAAATCCATTAATTCATCAATATAGATTTCATATTTTAATATTATCCAAAAAAATACTATTTGTGCTTTAAAAACTATTTACAAAATAACAATAATAAAATGAATACACATTATTTATACAAAAATAATGTATACAATAATATTGCTAGGGTCTTGTTACATAACCCCTTATAAAAACTGTATAAGACCGAAGGATAAGGTGTGTGATGGTTACTGACTCTTGGGGTGGTCTAGATAACATTGCTTGGGGTGGTAATATCTATTAACTTACACTTCCCCCATAGTTAGTTTCACTCAGGCATAACATGTTATAGATCAGCTTGGGCTTGCTCAAGAGCGAAGACCAATGACGCCACCTCATTTCCAAGCTCTGACAAATGGGATTTATATGGGGTAAGTCTAGAGGTTGATCCCATCACTTCCTTTGTCTGAGTAAATTGGATTTGTTAAATCCTTATGTTTATACAAATAATGTGATCACTTTTCAATGACTATATTAGAAACCATCACAATTAGTAACGGTATATTAAAATCCAAAACTTAAAACTATATAAGTGAAAACATTTTACATAACCATAAGAAGTCATTTAAATAGACAATGAGAAATTTTCATCAACGAATTTTTGGGTCGTTACAATCTTCCCCCCTTAATAAATTTCATCCTTGAAATTTTCTTTTCCAACACTAAAACAGATGTGGGTAACATTGCTTCATCACCTGTTCTGATTCCAACATCACTGCTTCAAACTCTTGGTTTCTCCACAACACCTTGATGAGGGGAATTATATCTTTCGTAGAACTTTTTCTCTAAAATCTAAGATCTTCACTGGTTTCTCATCGTAAGAAAGATCATTCTTTAGCTATACTACCTCTAAAGAGAGTATATGTGAAGGGTCTGGTATGTACTTCCTTAAGAGGTATACATTAAATATATCATGTACATTGGCCATGGTAGGTGTAAGTTCTAGTTGATAGGCCACAACCCCGACACAATCAAGAATCTCGAAGGGGTCAATTTACCTTGGGCATAACTTCCCATTCTTTCTAAACCTTATGAACTTCTTACACATAGATATGCGTAGAAATACCCTATCTCCATATTTAATATCAAGGTATCATCGATGGGTATCTGCATAACTCTTATGTCCACTCTAGGATTCCTTGATATGCTTCTGAATGGTTTTCACCTTCTTGGCCATTTCTTCGACCATTTCTATCCCTAACAGCTTACGTTCACTGAATTCATCCAAACATGTCGGTGTTCCTCACCTGTTCCCATATAAGGATTCATAAGGTGGCATTCATATGCATGAGTGGAAACTGTTATTATAGGAGAATTCAACTAGTGGACGATTTTTGTCCCACCATACTTTGAGGTCTATAGTACATGATCATAACATTTCCTATAGTGTCTGAATAGTTTTCTCAGATTGACCATAAGTTTGAGGATGATAGGCATTACTAAAGTTTAATTTACTATCCAGAGCATGTTGAAGACTATTCCAAAACTTAAAGGTAAATATTGGATCTTGATCAGATGCAATAGATAGTGGTACTCCATGCATCCTTACCACTTCCCTGATATATATCCCTAATAGTTGATCGAATGAGAAATCATCCCGAATTTCAATGAAGTGTTCCGACATTTTAATATGGTCCAAAACAACACAGATTGCAATGTGGACTTTGGATGTCTTCGGAATTTCAGTGACAAATTCCATGGTGATGTTCTCCCATTTCCATACAGGTATGGGTAATGGTTGCATCATCCCCTTAGACTTCAACCTCTTTGGCTTCACTTGATGACAGACAAGGAACTTTGATGTATACTCAGTGATCTCCTTCTTCATATTATCCCACCAATAATGCTCTCAAAGATCTTGATACATCATTGTGTTACCTGGGTGAATAGAGATATTTGAACTATTTTCACCATCCAAAAGTTCATTCTTCAGCTCTGAAAATGATAGAAAAACTAGTATTTTCCCAAATCTCACAATTCCTTCTACATTAACATTGATCTCTGAGGATTTGACTTTTTTGATAGATTCCACTTTCTTGTAAATTCCTACTTCATCCTTTTGAGCATCCATTAACTTTTCCAAAAGAGACGGATGAGTAATCATTTGTGACAGGATTAATGATGTTCCCTTCTTTAGGATTCTCATGCCCATCTTCATCAAATCTAAGAAGGTTGGATCCTTTTCAATTCTCATTGATGATAGAAGTGATGGTTCCTTTCTACGTAGAGCATCTGCAAACTTGTTCACATTCCCAAGGTGGTAATGGATTAACTAGTCATAGCCTTTGACAATCTCTAACCATCTTCATTGGATCATTTTTAACTCTTTCTGTGTGAATATATACTTGAGGCTTTTGTGGTCCGTATATATTTCACACATCTCCCCAAAAAGATAATGTCACCAAATTTTTAATGAAAATATCACCGCAACCAACTCTAGATCATGTGTGGGATACTTCTTCTCATGAAATTTCAATTTTCATAAATCATAGGCAATGAATTTGTAATTTTTCATCAACACACAACCCATTAGCTTCTTTAAAACATCAATTAATACAAAAAATCATTCTTGACATATGGTTAATGTGAGAACCTGCATAGTGGTAAGACTTGTTTTAAACTATTTGAAGATTTCTATGCATTAATCACTCCAAGAAAACATTACACCCTTATTGGTTATCTTGGTAAGAGTGTTGGAAAATTGTTAGAAATTTCTCACAAATCGTCAATAATATTAAGAAAACCTCAAGAAGCTATAAATATCTGTTACCGATGTTGACCTAGACCATCCCTCTATTTCAACTGTTTTGGAGGGATTCAATGATATACCATTGCTTGTGATGACATGGCTGAAGAATGAGACATCCTTCAACTAGATCTCACAATTGCTATAATTTTCATAGAGCTTCAACCTTCGCATGGTATCTAGTAAAGTTCTTAGATACTCCACATGATCCTCTTTGGTTTTGGAGTATTTTAGAATATCATCTATAAATACTATCACAATTTTTTCGAGGTAATCTGTAATGTCCCTATTCATCAAGTCCATGATAATTTCTGGAGCAATGGTGTGTCTGAAAGGCATTAATATGAATTTATAGTGACCATATCTTGTACAAAAAGCAGTATTGGGGATATCATCCTTCTTTACCCTTACTTGATAATATCCCTACTGCAAATCAACATTAGAGATGCACTACTAAAAATTCATTCTATAGAGACCACCAGTAGCAGTCGCTATAGGACTATAGAGAATGCCCAGTGACCACCATTAGCGGTCAATTTAGCCTTGTCGCAATAGGCCAACAGTGACCACCAATGGTGACCGCTCTAGGTGGCTGAAATTATGGCCGGCAGCGACCGCCTGGCAGTCGTTGTTATATTTATGGGTAAACATTAGCGACCTCCAATTGCGTTCGCTATAGGTGGCTGAAATTACAGCCTACAGTGATCGCCTGGCTGATGTTGTGCTATTTTTGGGTCAACATTAGCGACCGCCATTGGCAGTTTCTAATGTGTGTACGAGGAAGCCTATAGTGACCGCTTATGGCGGTCATTAGGATGGGGAATTTTTTTTTAAAAAAAATTCACTTTGAAAAATCAGATATAAAACAAGGTAAAAATCATAAAAAATATAAAACAATTTCAAATATCCTAAACATCAAGATCATGGTTCTATAATAATTTTAAACCCCAAATTTATGAAATGCTATAATTTCAGGATTTTTTTTCTTTTTTGGTTTAGTTTTTGAAATTGTTTTGTTGTCTAAAAAGGAATGTTTTCCGTGTGCACCACAAGCCCGATGGTCGTTCTGTCTCCTACTAAACTTCATGAATAAAATTCCTATTGTTTTTGTGCGGTTTCAGGTCATTCAGAGCATGTTTGCTCCGAATTCGACCATCTCACGTAGTTTTGGTCTTTTATGACTCCAAAAACGTGTTTCCGGTCACCATGGTCAAACGACACCTCCAATTGACAAGATTCCTTCCTGAAAAATATAAAATTCACACCACGGTTATTTTCGTACGATTTCCTGGCATTCTGAGGTCATTCGAGTGGTTTTGACCCCCCCAACACGCATTTTTACCACGCACAGAACTGCTGAAAACAACACAATCGATCATACCGCACACACTGCAAGTCCAATGGGAATTCCGTCTCCTCCTACATATCAAAAATAATATTCTTATTATTTTCGTGTGGTTTCAAGTCATTCAGAGCACGTTTTCTCCGAATTAGACCGTCTCACACTGTTTTGGTGTTTTAGGACTCCGGAAACACGTTTCCAGTCTCTGCGATCAAACGACACCTCTGATTGGCAGGTCATCTGCGCAACCATTTAAAAATTTACACCACGGCTATTGTTGTTTTATTTAATTGAATTACGAGGTCGTTCGGGTGGTTTTGACCCCCCCAACACGCCCTTTTAGCGCGCTCCGAACTAGTGAAAACGACACAATCGGTCGTACCGCACGCACTGCATGTCCTATGGGCGTGATGTCTCCACTTACACATCCCGAATAATATTCTTATTGTTTTCTTGTGGTTTCAGTTCATTCAGAGCACGTTTTATCAAAATTCGACCATCTCACACCCTTTTGGTGTTTTATGACTCCGGAAATGTGTTTTCGGTCACCGCAGTCAAACGAAACCTCTGATTGACGTGTCGTCTGCCCGAACATTTCACAATTCACACCACGGCTATTTTCGAACAATTTAATTGAATTATGAGGTCATTCAGGTGATTTTGACCTCCCCCAATGGACCCTTCTAGCGCTCACCGAACTACTGAAAAAAACAAAATCGGTCGTACCGTGCCCACCGCACGTCCGATGGGCATACCTTCTCCTCTGGGGTGCGAGGCTGTCTGTCTGGAGTACGGGGAAGGATATCTGGGGTGAAGGGGGGTGGGGCTGTTTGGGGTGTGGGGAGGGGCTGTCTGGGGTGCCGAGAGGGCTGTCCGGGGTGCGGGGAGGGCTGTCTGGAGTGCGGGGAGGGTTGTCCGGGGTCCGGGGGGGGGATTTCCGGGGTCCGGGGGGCTGTCTGGGGTGCGGGGGGCTGTCTGGGGTGCGGGGGGGGGGGGGGGGGGGGGATGTCTGGTGTGTGTGTCTGTGGGGGGGGGGGCTTTACGAGGTGCGGGGAGGGCTCTCCGGGGGGGTGGCTGTCCGGGGTGCGGGGAGGGATGTCCTGAGGGGGCTGTCTGGGGTGCGGGGAGGGGCTATCCAAGGTGCGGGGGGGGGGGGGGGGGGGATGCTGTCCGGGGTGCAGGGTGGGTTTTCCGGGGTGTGGGGGTGATGTCCGGGGTGCGGGGTGGGGGGGGGGGGCTGTCCGGGGTGCGTGGAGAGCTATCCGGAGTGCGGGGAGGCCTGTCCGTGGTGAGGGGGGGATATCCGGGGTACGGAGGGGGGGGGGGCTGTCTAGGGTGCGGGGAGGGGCTGTCCAGGGTGCGGGGATGGATTTCTAGGGTGCGGGGGGGGGGGGGGGGTTGTTTGGGGTGAGGGGAGGGGCTGTTTGGGGTGCGGGGAGGGCTGTCTGGGGTTCGGCGGGGCTATCCAGGGTGCGGGAGGGCTGCTCAGGGTGTGGGGAGGGCTATCTGGGGTCAAGGGAGGGCTGTCAGGGGTGGGCTGGGAACTATATATAGTGAACCTTTTCTCAGTCATCGAAAACAAGTTTCATGGTTTATATTAGGAATCACATGGTTTTTTCAAAACTATTACAGAACATGCAATTGAAAACATTGAAGAATTAGATGAACAAAATATATCAAAATCATTAATCAGTTTCATGGTTACTTGTCAATTCGTGCAGACAAACATTGCATCAGTGAAAACACACATGATACCCCTAAATCACAAAAAATATCACTAGAAACCCAACCTAAATATTAATAAAAACAACACCATTAAAGACAAAAACACACCTTGTGAATATGATGCGTCATGCATGGTCATGACTACTACCTCTATCAGGTGGGTCAGGGGCCTACAACAAAAATACATTAAGAATATTTTCATAACAAAATTAATATAAATTAAATAAATAAATACATTATAAACATGCGTCGTCTGATCCCCAGCACCATCACCTGGACGCACATATTTCCGCAGTGCTCTAACCTCAGCGATCAATTGCGCATTTACCTCCTTGGAAGCGCGCAGCCGTGCATCAAAATCTGACAACTGCTGTGTCATCTGAGAAATAGAAGGACCGAAAACCACAGTGTGTGACACTACAGAATGAGGAATCCCTATTCTATAGGTCAATCAATATCCATGCCCATCCCGACCAATAATGTGATGAAAGATCTCATCACGTCGCATGGAAAGCTGTCGCTGTTCCTCTGGTAGATGTTCTAACTCAGCTTCAAATTGTGCCTGTGAAATATTTAAATATATATACATATATTAATATAAAGATTTTATGTAAGTATTGGTAATGAGTAAAAAAACGTAATATCAATGTTGTAGCCTCTAGATCATTGTGATCATGAGTCCTCATCCACACCGACATTATATTTTTCGGTGCACCTTGCTCCTGAAACTGTATATGAATAGAATATAAACACAAAACAATATTAATTAATAAATTAAAAAATGAATAATAAATACCTCATGTCGGATCTGAGACACGTGATGAGTCCCGAGCCTGTGAGGTGGTCCATGCAACGCTCGATTCTCAGAGGCGTGATGACACCTCCTATATTTAATTCATTCAAATTTCAAACAAATCACACATTCATGGAAATATATATATCAAAATAAATATACAAACCACAACACTATCTGTAGACCAATATGGAACTAAATCACACCACTGAGCTGAGAAGACACCTCTCGGGACTTTTTCCAAAATGTCTGGGGCACCCACATTTGGTACTCAGTGGTCCGTCTTGAGATTGCCTTTATAGTCTTTCCACATCTTATAGAATTTTCACATACAAACTGGACGAAACTCATCAGGACATACTTTAAAATTGTGTTATTAAAGAAAAAAATCACATTTGTTATTATTGATTATACATTGAAAATAAAATAAAACGGTCTTCTTACCTGAACCTCCTTCTAATGATTATCTAATGTGTCATGAGGGATAGAAGACCAGTCACGCGTGGTCAATGGAAATCGATGTGGGTCACAGATGATATGACCCAACAAATGAATAAATGCAGGGGCATTCCATCCCAAAGGATGAAATACCTCATCAAAGGAAACATCAAACACCATGTCGGAATTCCATGATAATATGCCATGACCAGGGCCTCTCTTGCGAGAGTAAGAAGCAGTCATGTCTGATCCTATTGAAAACAATTTTATATATAATTTGACAGATGTTATAAATAAATAAATATTTATTTATTTAACAATTACATAAAAAATATACAATGACATTCAAACATACCTCGACCCTGAGACGTAGATGCCTCAGATGGATGATGTGGATCTGCAGCGTCTTCCCCTGAAAAGCCTGCAGTCATGGAAAACATTAGTAAGGGGACTATCCAAAGTGTCCAAATGATAAATTGGATTGTATTTAAAAAAATAAAACTTGTACAGTTGTAAATAAAACAAAAAGGGATTGAATAATTAGTGGTGAATGAATTTTAAAAAATCATAATGTTATCAAAACAAATATACAAATTATGTAAAAAACTAATCAATGAATAGAAAAATTTCAAATTGAATTAATAAAAATTCAAGCAGCACATGAACCAAATGAAGAATACCGCAAAGGGAAGATAAACAAAAAATAACATCAATATAACATGAGTTAAATAACCCTAAATATTTATAACAGAATAAACTTCCAAAAATAAGGATTAAAACTTAAAAACATTTATAAAATGGTTAGATAATTTATGATATCCTTGGCTGAATAGTAGGAAAACAATTATACCTTTCATTAAGCATGAAAATCGACCGTTTCTCCTTCAACAGCTACTCTGACTTAATAAATATCTTCTTCACGTTGAACTACAGTATGTTGATCATGCTGTTAGGAAACAAAAGGAACAACCTCAGGTTCATCTTGATCAAATACAAACACTCCTCACCGAGACATTTTTACAACAACTTGCCAAATTGGATTCGAAGGCTAAGTAATGAAGAATACTTGTTCCGCTTGTGATTTCAAGATGAAAGGTTCATTTTCAACTCGTTCATTTCTATATAACATATAGATAAAATTCACCAATGAAGCTGATATTGACTGACTTTACATCCACGCACTAGACCAACCCAATTACACTTTAACAATATGTACTTCATCCCGTGTGTGTATACAACTTCAATGATGTCTATCAATTGACCATAGTAATAACCAAAATCAAAAAATGGAAAACTAATACTACTATTTTGTGTTTCTCGTTTGTCGTCAACATATTTAATATGAAATCTAAAACCATTAGCATATATAGATTTATAACGATGAGCCGTTATAGATGGACCCTCAGCCAGTTGGATAAATTCTTCAGTTAGCGTGTGGTCCCCTAACTCCCTCAGCTTTTGAACCTACATAATTCATTGAATTAAATAATGATATATGCAGAAAGATATTAGTATAATACTTCAATCATAATGAAAATCAATTTATACATACTTAATCCTTTAACCAATCATAAAATGACACATAATGAGATTGTTGAATTTGCAACTCAGTCGCACGATACATCTCTTCTTTTATCTCATTAATGTGTTTCTTGCAAATGATAATGTGATATTTAATTTATCAACTTATGCAAAAAAATCTTGTAAAAGTTAATAAATCAAAGTGATAAGATTATTACTGCATTAATGGTGAAACTGATGGAGTATTGAACAAGATATATCGATGTGCTTGTATCCACTCGATGTTGTCCATATCATATGTGGTTCCTTCTCCAACTGGACCATCATGAATCCGAGAGGGCATATCTAATTTTGTTTCAACATCTGTAAGATATTCTGTACAAAAAGTATAACACTCATCCATCAAATAACCATTGGCTATTGATGCCTCCGGATGATCTCTGTTGCGTACAAATAATTTCAATGTACTCCAATACCGATCAATAGGATACATCCACCTGAATTGCACTGGACCAGCAGCCATTATGTCATCAGTTAGGTGCACTATCAGGTGGACCACAACACCAAAAAATGAGGGGGGAAATAGTTTCTAAAAGTGACCTAGAGTAAGTACTATTCGGTTCTGTAAACTTTTTAAATCACTCATTCATTGATTTCTTAAACAAAGATAACTAAAAAAATTACTCATCTCAATCAACTACTAAACAAATTTGGGGGATAAACAATCACAAATTGAGATTGGAATCAACTGATGAAGTAGTATGTGATTGTCATGAATTTTCCACCCTTGAAATGTCATGCTCGTCATATTCACACACTTTGAAATATTAGAAGAGTAAACATCATGCACCATGAGTATCTTCAAAATGGAAAGAAATGCCTATTTCTACCTTGCAGTCATCGTAAACTGTTCAGCATGCATATATGACTTGTTTCCCCCAGCTAACTGTAAATTCAATTGTTTCCTTAAACCCATTTCTTCTAAATCACAGCGTGCATTAACATGTTCCTTTGATTTTCCACTGACACATAAAATGGTCTACAATATGTTATCACAAACATTTTTTTCAATGTTGATGACATCTAAATTATGCCTCAGCATTATAGTTTTCCAATACGAAAGACTATAAAAAATATTTTTATTTTTCGAATTGTGACTGTGCTGCATACCCGAAGCACGAATATTATGTACTGGAGGAGCCACCAAATCCTAAATTTCATATACTGTGGGGATTTTTTCTTCCTCAATCTGTGATAACATTTCAACTCCAGTCATGATCTTTGGTGCTGGGATGAACTCTCTTGAACCATCAAATGCCACTCTGTCGTTTCTGAACCTGTGTTGAGGGGTGAGAAAACATCTGTGACCCATGTATGCCCATTTTTTGGAATGCCTAATCCATATAGATTTTTTACTTTTATTGCAACAAGGGAAAGAAAATTCCCCTTTCGTACTCCAGCCTGAAAAATTGGCATAAGCTGGGAAGTCATTGATTATCCACAATAAAGCAGCCTGTGGTTTGAACATTTCATTCGTTTCACAGTCATAATTCATCCCACCATCACCCCAAAATTCATTCAACTCGTTAATCAATGGGTGAAGGTAAACATCAATCTTATCCCCATGACATTTTGGTCCATCAATAAGAGTGGAAGTAATATAAATTGCTGCTTCATACAAATCCACGGAGGAAGATTATACGGAACCAACACCATGGGCCATGTGCTATGAGTTGCACCAACCATAGACTTGAATGGACCGAAACCATCTGTTACCAATCCCAATCAGACATTACGAACATCTTTAGAAAAGTTGGGACATCTCTTCTAAAAATCCTTCCATGTAGGAGAGTCTGGTAGGTGGGTTAACATAACACTTTCATGAACTCTTTCTGCATGCCATCTCATTAAATTAGAATCTTTAGATGACATAAAATATCTTTTCAACCTCGGTTTAAGGGGAAAGTAATCCATTTTTTAATGCAATTGGTTTCCCCTGTATCACAATATGACTTTGATGAGTCTGATTTCCCCTGTTCTCTTTCCACCTGGAAGCACCACAATCCGTACAAATATCCAAATAGGCATTTTCCTTTCTAAACAACATACAGTTGTTTACACATGCATCTATGTTCTCATATGTAAAACCAATGTTCTCTGTCAACTTACGAGCATGGTAATACAACTCGGGAATCTTATCATCGATAGGAAGAACCTTTTTCAATAACACCAATAGCATGTCAAAATATGTGTCTGACCAATGATTCAAAGTCTTCAAATGTAACAACTCCACGATAAATGAAAATTTATTGTAAGATGTAAATCCAGTATATATTGCTGTTTTTGTATCATCAAGTGCTTCATTAAACCACCTAGAATCACGATCTGCATCAGAGCGAAGATTTATCTCACCAGTCTCAAGATTTTGGATGTCATTGCCTTCAAGGTTCAACCCATGTACCATTTCAGTAAGCATTTCATACATTGGATCATTCATCCTTGCATCAACATCCATCTGAACTGCATTCGTATTTTGAAAACGAACATATTTTTCTACATGATGACTCCAGATCATATAATTTTTCCGAAATACATTAAAGAATAAGTGCTCCCTCACAGTATCTCGTGTGAATTGATATCTGTTCGCACATTTTCTACATGGACAACTAATATAGTCAATTTCAAATCCTCTGGTGAAGTCAATAAACTGAATAATGCCATTGAAATATTATCTAGACGTTCGATTTGGAAGATCAATCAAACTCTTATCCATAATAAGATCCCAATAAAAAACATTTACACAAGACATATTACATTTTCATTTTTCATATCAAATATACTTAAAATAAATACTAATTAATTTTTTGTGAACCAATTATAAAATAATAATGTATGTGAAAGCCCATGTCATACCTGATTTCGCTATAAACCTGGATGGGAGGGGAGCCGAAGGCGGTGCTGTGAGGGGGAGGAGAGGCAGTGAAGGGGAGCCAAAGCTGGAGGCAGTGCGGCGATGGAGAGGATGGGTGGCTGCGGTGACGGGGAGCCGGAGGAGAGGAGGTAGTGAGGTGGCGACGGTGCAGCGAGGGTGGGACGACGAGGGAGGGGACTAAGGACAGGGGAGATAGATTGGACAGGAGGCAACGGTGAGGGGACAAGTAGAAGTCATGCGGGGAGGGGACTGGGTAGTGGCGATGTGGCAAGGGAGAGGACAACGAGGTAGGGGATGGGTAACAGTGGTGCGGCGAGGGAGGGGACGAAGACGGTGGAGACGAGGCTTTGTGGGGTGTAAGGGTGGGGGGGTGTCCGGGGTGTGGGGGGGAATCTGGGGTGCGGGGGGGGGGGGGGTGCGAGGCCCGAGTCCGGAGGCCGGAGGGAAGAGGGGTCGAAGGCCGGAGGGGATGGATGCCGGAGGCGGGCAGCGAGAGGCTAGAGGGAAGAGGGAGGCTGGAAGGGACGGAGAGCATGGCGGAGGGCGGCCGGAGCCGGAGGGTAGAGGAGGAGGAAGGCCGGAGGTGATGGAGGGCATGGTAGAGGGCGGTCAGAGGGGAAGACAAACGGTAGAGGGCGGAGGCCGATGGGGGCTGAGGGCGGAGGGCGGCGAGGGAGGGTGCACCGGGATGGGGGAGGGAGGTGGGGGAGGACGATGAGGCATGGCGATGGGGAAGGGCGGTGAGGGAGGGCGCGTGATGATGGGGGAAGTTGGAAAGGGATGGAGCACGATTAAGGGGGAGGGAGTCAAGGGAGGGCGCATGACGATAGGGGAGGGCACACGACGAGGCGAGAATAGAAAAGGAGGGTTCGGGGAGGGGGGGGCGAAGCGGTGAGGCGACGAGGGAGGAGGAGGGTTCTGGGGGGGGGCGAAGTTCGCCATTTTTTGGAAAAACCTTGCGACCACCAATGGAAGTCTCTATTGGTTACCTATAGCAACCGCCAGTGGCAGTCTCTATAGGTAAGGGGGCTCCAAAGCCCAGTTTTCAAGTAGTGAAGCATTGTGTACCATATAGATGATCGAACAGGTCAGCAATTCTTGGAGGAGGAAACTTGTTCTTTATCGTGATTTTGTTAAGCTCACGATAATTGATACAAAGGTGAATTAACCCATCCTTCTTCTTGATTAAGAAGACTGGTGCACCCCATGGTGTAGAACATGGGAATACGATCCTTTTATACAGATTCTCTTGTAGTTGTTTCATCAGCTTTTTCAAGATCTATAACAACCATTCTATTGATTTTATTGATATTGGAAATTCCCCAGGTATATGATAAATTGAAAATTCAACCACTCTTCTAGGTGGAAGACCATAAAATTCTTTGAGAAACCCTTCATTGAATTCCCGTAAATAGGTATGTCTTCAAGAATGGTTGTCTCCATAGACTCAGTCATTTGAGCCAGATACACGTTCTAATAGATAATTAATATCTACACATGAAATGATATAGTAAAAGAAGATTCATCTTTATCCTTGGACTTGTATAGAATGGAGGGTCGATTCTCCACATAGAGAGTGATTTACATCTTAAAACAATTTATGTAGGCTATATATAAGGAAGGCCAATCCATGCCAAGAATTGCATTAAATTCCACCACATGGATTATGATGAGGTTCCCTGGGAAGTTCAATCTATTGATTAGGATATGAAAGGAGTTATATTCATGGGTTGCAATGATTTCCCTATTTTCTGTACGCACCAACATCTTTACTTACATGAATTTAGGTGGTGTTGGGATTATTCTAGTAAACATTCAGGATATAAAATAATACGATGAACATGAATCAAAAAGTATGCTCACTATTATTGAATGAATAATTATTGTACCATTCACCACTTCTTTGTCCGGGTTCACTTTGGTAGTAGGGATGGAAAAATCTCACCCTTTATTCCTTGGAGGTTGTTGTTTGCCTTCAAAAACCCTTGTCTTAGGGCACTAATTTTACAGAGGCCCTAGTTCTTTGTAGTTGAAGCAATGATCAATGAATTGAGAGTTTAACAGAGCATTCCTCTCTTTGGTCACTATAGTGGGGTTTTCTTGTCGATAGTTAATGGCTAGGTTCCCTTCTCTTCTACACTTAAAGAACTTCTCCATCCCCTTCATGAAATTTCCATGGTGCTTCTTTTCACACCTTTGGCATGTGGGGTGATTTATTTTCTTATCACTAATGGATTTATCCATCAGAACTCTAGAATTGAAGTCCTCCTTACACTTCTTATTCCCATGATACCCCTGAGGTTTTTCGATCTCCATTTCAACCTTGATGGCCCATCAGAAAATTTCTTCATAGTTGTCGAAGTTGCAGATCGGCATGGATATTCGCATGCAAGGTTTCAGCCCACCAATGAAGTGGTCAATCATTCATTCAGGGGTAACGGAAATGCTAGAAGCGTATCGTGCAAGACATGTGATGTTTCCTTCATACACTCTGACAGATTCATCCTATTTTTTCTTCGGGGAAAGTATGTCCCCTTCCATATTAAGACGGATGGTGCACAGAAAATATTTATCCCGAAACATCTTCTAGAAATACTTCCATTCCAACACCTCTATCTCCCTCTCTAGCTTTATATATTTTTATCAATGTATCCCATTGATCGACTTCACCCTCCATATGATCAGTAGCTAGATGATCCTTCTCTTGTTCAGAACATTGAAGGATAGGGAAGATCTTTTCAAAGGGGTTGATCATTTGTTCAGCAATTGAGGGATTAGATGATCCATTAAAAGTATGAGGCCTTTGTCTCCTGAATCTCTTGATAACGATTTTTTATTTCGTGGGGGGGGGGGGTTGAATGTTCCTATTGACCAATGTTTCTATTCAATGCTTGAGTTAACTAAGAGAATATCATGACAAAGTTCACAATTGTCGCTCCCATCGGATTGTGCATCTCATTAGAATATTCATCACATTGGTCTTCACATCCATTGTTAGCCCGAGTCCTCCTATTACAAGCCATTGGACGGAATAAAAAGAAAAGATAGGGGTAACACATAAAGGGTAATCACAAAAATATGACTTATAAATAGATTTTATTTCCATAACTTATGAATCAATAGGCTTCATTATATGCTATCCATGATCTACTTTTTAACATATATTCTTAGGGGAATTTTTTTATTCCATTAATAATTGTTCATACAAACTTCTGAATTCCCAAATGTATATACCCCATGAGTTTCATAAACAAAAATGCAGAAGGGCCTATTTTCGTGTACCAGGATACCCCGGGTCCATCCCGAAAATCCTTGTTGGGGTTTTCACCCCTAGGTACATCAGTTCCAGAGCGGCATCTACCTGCAAGTATCCATATTGGGATGTAATTGTTTGATAAAACGCTTACTCAATAATCACAAAAATGTAGGGATGTTTTGTATTGTAATTAGCCATATCCCTAAGGATTTCACTGGGGTTTTCTATTGCAAATCCCAATAAATATCTAATCCTATCCTCTAATTCCATCTATAACAACCCTGATCTTTATTACTCACTAAACATGATTTATTACATAACAATCACTTGATACAACATTTAATATCGAGAGGATGAGTGTCTTTGGGGATTAGGATCATTACATAACAACTTGAAACATGAAATACAATATCTTTATTGAAAACATCTTTTACATGACCACTACATTTCCTTGTTATTAGCATCGCATTGGATATCCTAAGGACATGTAGAAGAAAAGGGTGAGCTATAAATACCAGCATGGGAATAAACATGGAATTACATGAAGATTACAATAAATGTTATACAATAGGCATATCAATGGATCATAAGAGAAACACGAACATAAACTCATGCTAAAGCATGATAATCATAACATGGAAATGTGGAAACAACACGTAACAAGGAATTATCATGAGCCACAACTCATTGAATATAGAGCATGAGTAAACCCTAATTGAACATGAAGCATGATTAAACCCTCATTTGACATGAATTCTCATGATTCAACACTCATTTCACATGATGTATAAATATACAATACTTTACCAATTGCATTGGAGCGCTATCAGGGCGCACCCTTCTAAACATTTCATTTCATTCAAAAGTGTGCCACATGGATCCTATAACATGGAATCAATCAACATCATAAGTTATTCCATGATTAAGAAATGAGGAATAAATACTGAATTTAACATTCTATATGTATATGTACATAAAGGTGAATACCCTTGATAGAGACATGGGTATGGTATTCGCTACACAATGATATTATCTTTGAAAAACGTGGTGCAATTTCGGCAGTATAACGGTCTGACATAAAGATTCATGAAAATGGTTGATGAGAGAGAAATGGGTGAATCATCATATGTACATGAAATTGATAGTAAGTGGGTCATATGGATAATTTTACCATCAAAATTAATGATATTTAGATGCACAATACAAAATAATTACTTGGATGTAAAAGAGAAGAGAGAAATCCCTCACAGAATTTTGGTATGGTAACAGGTGTACATATGAGGCATTAATGGGAGAAAAAGGGGTCTCCCATCATCCAAACATAAAGAGGGAAATATGGGGGAGGTGTGAAATCATACCCCAATGTTTTTAATTGAAAAAATGGAATATGAATTTAATGAAAATTGGACAAAAATGATAATGAAAGAAATCCCTTTCATGGATGTGTGCTTCCAAAGGCTTGGGAGTGGCTTGATAGATTTTTCTTGGGGGCTTGGGTTGCCTTTAGAGGTTTATAGAGAGAGGAGGGAAGAGGATGGACAAAATACAAAGGCTTTCAATGAAGAGGAAGTGGGATCTTGTGTGGGTTTATAGATTAAATGATAGGAAATTCATTATTATTTAATTTTGGGACACCACATATTAAACGAATCAAAACCACAATTCAGACTATGGTTTTTGCCAAAGGTTTTTTCCAAAGGGGAGTGGAAAAAAATATTATATGATTCAAATGACATAACTTCTTAAAATTATAGGGTTGCATATCTAGAGGTGAGTCACAGTCCCATGGAAAAAAATTTAAAAAGACAAAGTTTTATAAGTCTTGGAGGGTCCACTAAAGCTTTGTAAAATAAATCAAACAAATATAAATTCACAATATCATAATGGAAAAACATATTTCAGCAGAACATAATGTTTATAGTATTTTATTACATCACTCTTGGGATATTTTGATTTCATAAAACACATTATATATTTAAACGGTATTTATTTTTTATCAAAAAATTCAATTGTCTCAGAAAATTATGAAAAATTCAGTATTGTATAATTCAGATGTCCTGATTCCAAAAATAATTTTCTATTTATCTAAATAATTTTATAAAAATATGAATTTTTTAATTTTAAAATAAAAATAGACATTTATCAAAAATTAATGTGTTTTGACAAAAAAAACACTTAAACCATAATACAAATTACAATTGTATTCATACAGAATTGTACGATCATTTATATTTAACAAAAAGTAATTCATTAATAATATTTTATTAAAATATAAATTAATTCCAAAATCCATTAATTCATCAAAATATATTTCATAGTTGAATATTAACTAAAAAATTTAATTTTTTTTATAAAAGCTATTTACAAAGTAACTATAATAAAATGAATGAAATTTTTTTATACAAAAATAATGTTCATAGTCATAGTGCTAGGGTATTGTTACATAACCCCTTATAAAACCCTCATAAAACCGAAGTGTAAGGAGTGATATTGTGACAGACTCTTAGGGTGGTTTGGATAACATCTCTTAGGTGGTAATCTCTATTAACATCCACTTCTCTCGTAGGCAGTTTCGCTCAAGCATAACATGTTCAAGATGAGATTTGGACTGGTCAAGAGAGAAGCCCAATGACACCACCACCATTCTGAACTCCAAAAAATGGGCTTCATATGGTGAAAGTATACTGGATGAGTCCATATCTTCCTTTTTCCAAATAAATTGGATTTATTAATGCCCTTTATTTATTATAATCATGTGATCACTGTTCAAAGACTATATTAGAAACGTTCACAATTCATAACGGTATTTTAAAATCCAAAAAATAAAACCAAATAAGTGCATATGTTTTACATAACCATAAATAGACATTTAAATAGACCAATTGAAATTTTCATTAATAAATTATTTTTTTATTACAAAAATTCATTGAAAATACATTTGATTTTACCAAAAGAGAAAA
Source organism: Viscum album (assembly GCA_963277665.1). Classification (NCBI taxonomy): domain Eukaryota; kingdom Viridiplantae; phylum Streptophyta; class Magnoliopsida; order Santalales; family Viscaceae; genus Viscum; species Viscum album. Next base: position 877,302,635 of record OY728145.1, on the reverse strand, counting down.
AAACCATATTTTCTCAAAAACCCTTTTCTAGACATTGAAATACAACATTCAAATTCATTTATAAAAATGTTAAAACCATAAAAATATAGTTCATTCAATATAGTCAGGAGATCGAACTATCAACATCAAACTAGAGTAATAGACACCCATAATGGGATCCAGAAAACATAAAGAAACACATGGTCAACAATAAAGGCCATCGGTTTGGTTCTCATGTATCTGAATCACATCTGACAAAAAATTAGTTATATGAAAATTAATATCAGGAATAAACTCAATGAACACAATTATTACAATCTTAAACCAACAAAGGATAATTCATATAAATAACAGACAATAATAGATTAATAAGAAATAAAAATAAAATATGAATTGTTCTAAAAACACGGCCCAATGCAACTACAATGATCAATAAAAATGATGAAATGGGAAGATCAGTTATCCATAGATACACGACATAACAAAATTTATGATCAATCACCCCACTAAGTGATCCATACAAATCAAAGGCCCCTAAAAAATTATCATAGATCTCCTTGGTCGAGGGAGAAGAGCCTCTAGTTGAATAAAATAACCAATAATCCAAAAATTACCTTAAAAATCAAATACAATAAAAATTAAATTATTTGAATCCATTTCATGAATTTTATTTCATGATTGAAAATTTCATCCAAAAAGAACATCACCTCTATTTAAATATACTAATTTTACAATTCTATGATATGTAATACATTCATGTCATGTATGCATTTCACACACGGAACCTAACTCATGAAATCATACATTAAAATATTTGAACTTGATTCTTCGAATATAATCCATCCACACATTATAATAGTTCATGATGAATGCCTAAAAAAATACATCAAGTGAAAATGTTTCATGATTAGTAATCCATTCATGATGTGTACAAATTTAACTATGTGCAATCACTAAGGTGTCTACTAATAGTTTAGTTTCGGCTCAAAATCTTAAACCAACATCGACATTCTCTAAACTGGGGGAGAACCCTGAAAATAAATTAAAAAAGATTATTCATAGACTTCGTTTGTTCATAAAATCATACATCCCTTTAAATTAGGTCATTTTCCTCATCAATATCAATCCATCCTTGGGATCCACAAATAGACCCAACAAAAGAGGGAAATGAAAACATAGAAGGGAAACATCTGAAAGTAGGTAATAGGATATTACAACTAATCCCATAAAATATCCTGAATTCACTTCCCCTATAGTAATTTATGGGATTGAATTATTTCTTATTATTTTCTTCTCTTTAAGAATTCATTATACAGAGATAATGGTTGCCAGGAAAACATAATGTATTTATCATTTCGTCTGAAAATATTTTTTCTCCAAATGCAGGGTTTCATTAAAAGATTAAAATAATTTTTTCTTTTTATTCTCCCATGATTTTATAAAGTATTTATTTAATAAGATTTTTTGAAAATTGTTATAAAATAATAATATTGTAACTCTCAAAATGAGTTATTTTTTTATTTTTTCTAGAATATGTCAAACAAATATTCATTTTACTGAATATAACATGAACTGAATTTCATGTAATGAAACAACTAAATTATTTGAATATTCCTTTACTTTATTCCTTGTTACTTTTAAAATAATTTTCCCCTTCAATTTATGTAATAATTTTTGTTTATAAATATGTTATTTCAAAGTGAAGAGTTTATTTACAAAATAAATGTCACCATTTTTTAAAGGAATTTATCAACAATGATAAAATCTATTAATTTTACTTATGATTTAATTGTAATATGATCAAATTATAAAATAAAATTTCATTCTTTTGATAGATTATGATGATGATTATTTAAGGATAATTATGTTAAACTAGTTTATTTTACACATGATATTTATGTTATAAAGAAACATTTAGGAAGATTATTTATTATCTATGATATATAATAGGTTGTTGTTAGGAAAAGGCCCTCAAGATAATATTAATGGATTTTGGGTTAATTGTGTTTGTTAACAAATTGGGATTCCATAATTAGTTGGAGAGATATAGAGAGATAATTGACAAGAGATGTTGAAAAAAAACTCAAGACAAATGAATGGCCACTTTGGAGGTGGTACTACTGATCGTATTCAATGTGGCACGATTTCTAAGTGTTTTCAAAATTTTTGGCCTCAAATTTAGAAAAATAGAGAAAGGGATTTTTGGAAAATAATGTTTTGTTCAAGATTGTTGGTGGTTTGGAATGTTACATGAAGAGTTGAAAATTAAAGCACATAATAAGCTAGCCACTTAATTTATGTAGATCAAAACATAAAGAAATACAGGGCTTTGAATCACGTAATAATTTATTGCAAAGAGAGTTTCGTGTATGAAGGGAGTTCTAGGAAGTGGTTTTTTTGGAAAAAGAATAAATGATGTAGACTAGGAATTAATGTTACATGCAAGATACCCAAAAGTTGCATGAAAGATTTAATTTGACCTTAAAAAATGTGGTAAAGAGGTTTTCATTAGTGGATGAACATTGTACTTCAAAAGGGAATGTACATACAGTGTAGGATTAATTCATTTGTGATAATGAAGAGACCTAAAAGTACCACAACCGTGAGTGTATCCCTTCCAAGAGTCACGAGAAAAGGAAGAGGAATAAGGTGATCCTTCCCATTGGTAGTGAGATAGAGAAAGATACATAGGGAGTGAATAATGGGAATGAAGTAAGAAGACGATAAATCTTGTAATGGTAGTGATCCTAGGATTTGAAGTGATCTAGCACGAACCTTGTATTTTTGGAATTAGCCTTAGTGGATTGGGTACATCAACTCATTCTTGTTCTATTATCCTTGGAAATATCTTTTTGAGAGTGAACCAAGTATAATAACTAGCTCTCGTGTATGATTTCATTTATACTCATACATTGTTATGGGATAAATATATAAGACTGTTTTAGTTCAAGGATATAAAAAGATCTGAAGGTGTAGTAGTTTTATCCTATCATTCTGTAATTCAACCCTCTCATGGTATTTTGACCAAGTTGTCCTAACAGATAGAATTATGTAACATTAATGAATCATTGTTTCTTTCCATATTTTATTCTATGGTTAATGTTTTATAATCTTGTGTAACATGTATATATGACATTAATTATGTGGTGAGTGGGATTGTATTTTTAATTCATTAAATATTGATGTATCATGATATAATAAGGACTAGAATGGATATTGAACCAAACTTATTAAGGGAACCTTTCTACTATGATAGTCTTGGTAGTGAACCAAGACTAAAGTTTCATTAGAATTATGAGTGAACCAAATCCCCTATGATAGTTTTAGAAGTTATCCTTAATTAAGAAAATGATTTTATATTTCTATTTATATTTCAAAGACTTAAATCTTATGAAAATGTTATGCTCACAAAGATCTTGTTCTTTGATTAACTTATTATTTATATCTTATTAACTATCACGCCTTATCTATGAATCATGATTATGGTATATGATATATAGGGTAATTTTTTCAAATGTTCTACTCATGTTTCTATACCTTAATTCTCATGCTATTCTTAAGTGATCACTGATATCTACCTTGTTTACCCATAATGCGAATATTATCACACCCTTATTATATTTCCTTTACTTAGACTATGAAGAATGTTTTTTATAATCGGTTTTTTAATAGAGGGTTCTATTTAAGATAAATTTATTTGGAGATGATTTATGTCTCTTATGAATATATATTTTATGTATTCATGTATAAAAATACACAAACCCTATATGTTTCTGAAATATATCGCTATAGTTTTTAATGAATATTCATTTCTTGATATATATTATCTTTGTTTAAAAATTATGGGTTAATATATTTGATATAAAATTAATTTATAGATCGATCCAAATATAATTAATTTTATCTTTATTATATACTTTATATAAACATTTGTGATTATTTCATATTGGAAGTGAGTGATGAGATTAGTCCATATTCTATATCACTTAAACATCCTTGAATTAATGTCTACATTCCTTTATCATGAGTTTCATCTCCCCAATCCTTTGAATAGGTCTCCATATGTAAATGTTGTCAATACAGTGGTTCTCAGTGATATATATCTTTACACTTGGGGGAGGGGGTGAATTAGTGTGAACTAGTTTCTACCAAAATAGTTTCTTCTTATTTAACTAAAAATTCTCCACCAATTAGGATTTATGAATCTCTCTTGTTTCACACAATTATTTAACACTATATACATGAGATAGGGTAAATATACCTTGAGAAATAGTATTTTTATAGTGTTTTAAAATAATGTGTTTATCTTCCCATTTATGTATTTTGATTGAGCCTCTGATGTAGTTTTTTAATTAATATGAAAAATTCAATACATAACTATCTTATAATAGTGTACTTTCTATGAACTAGTTTTTTAAAAAGGTATTACTTGTGTAGAATGATCCTCTACCAAATCTAAAGAACATGATACTATTCTTCACCCAATGATTTCACAACATTAATATGACAATTTAATTTTCCTTAAACTCATGTCTTTGATAACAGATGCATATTAATAAGTAAAATAATTCTTATCATCCCTCTTCCTCTCAGGTTTAGATTGATTACTGTATATATTGGATCATGTAATCATGCATCTTCATTTCCTTTTAAATTTGGTTTGAGCCTTCTAATAATTTTAAATAGTAGAAAATTAGAGTTTTTAAGGGTCTTGATATACGTGATCTACAGTTGCTAATACATTATCACTAGTGTATCTATCCCTAATTCTATTTCATTCTCTTCTTCGTCTACATAGTCACTGCTGATCTAAAATGGATGATTTTTATCCTCGGAACAATTCACAAACACTTAATATATTTAAAACAAAAACATTGAGTTATCTCATCTCACTTAATAAAACTATAAATTATTGTATTATTCGTTTTATAAATTCATTGTAATCTCATTAATATAGTCTCCCAATTCGATATAAGGAGCCAATATTTATCTTTATTCATGTGATCCACTCATTTTAATCTAGTAAAGGTAAACTATAGGAATATATCTATATTTATAAATAATAAGTCTTTAAAATTATCATCCCTTAAACAATTTTTTATTTATATAGATATCTTCCCAATAATTATATTTAATTTGCATCATATTTTGACTTTTAATTATTTAAAATTAAATGAAATCAATTATTATTCTTACTCTAAAAAAATTAATTTATTTTCTATGAAAACAAAATCACATATTTTAAACACTTGTTGTGTGAATATTCTTCTTATTAAAATGCCTTATTTTCACTCTTTATTTGGTTTTATATGGATGTTGTCCAACCAAAATCATCATAATGTAAGAAAACTCATTACATGATAGAACAAATAGTTTAAATCACATTCTCCCTTCAATCATTTAGAGTTTTAATTAATTAAATAACATATTTATCATCTTATGTCATTAAATATATTGAATTATAACATTCCAAAAATATTTTATTCTTAAATAAATAATTATAATTAAATATTAAGTATCACTTCAATGTGTTCGAATAAATTACATATCACCTATAAGGTATTACATATGCTCAGATAAATCATATGTATCATATGAAAGATGTTATTTATCACATTGTGATTTATTTTTATGATGCAAATTATTATATAAATCATAGGTATGATTTTATGTTTCTTTATTTTAGTGTTAACACTAACTTATATCTTATGTATTCACTAAGATAAATTTAACATTAGTAAGAACACCTTACATACAATGTGAAGAATGTTAAACATCATAATGAAACTCCAAGTATTTATTACATATCTGAAAATGAATATTACTTATCTCACTAATCTTCAGTAGTTTTTTAATAATCATATATACAGGATCTTATAGATTCACTTATCAAATTTTCACCACTGACATATAATATTAAAATATTTATAAAATAGCTAAAAACTTTTTCAAACACACTCTAGGAATCTCTAACCACACTATGTATTCTCAAATCATCTCAAATGATTTAATAAATTTGTCAACCATTCATAAATCATTTCATCTTAATTAACAATAAGTTTTTTTATATATAATTATTCTTGTTAAGTATTTAAATGTTTTCTGACATCATTAAAAAACTCAATTCATATATCAAAATATCATTAATAATATTTCATCTAATTATCAATACATACTAACATAATTTTACCTCAACATAATATAAAAATATAATGTTTTCACCATTATTTAAGAGAAATAATAACAATATTCTTATTCCAAAAACTAATTGTTGGTTCCTCTCATCAATTCACAACCATCATCAGTATTTATCTAAACAAGTATTAAAAAGATTCCATGAACACCTTATACAACTCATCAAGACTAGTTAGTAGAAAATTCATTCAATAATAAATGAATTAATTATTAATTAAAATATCAATCTATCTCTATTATAATGATAGATTTTTTTATTATTCCCTGAATTTCCAAATCCTAAATATATATCCAAAACAAACTTTTTATTCATTGCTCTAATCATCTTGGAAGCCTCTCTTTTTCCTTTTACAACCTATGAATATATATTAATCTATACATATATATATATCTTCATTTATTCAATCTCTTTATATTTTGGTTACTTTATTCTATATAAATCAATATTCACTTTACCGGCTTCTCAATATCATTATAACATAAAAAAATAAACATAACTCTCATAATATATTGGTTAATAAAATGACATAATTTAGATAATTTTTATAAATATTTACTTTAATTCCCAATTTAGGATATAGTCAATAAGTTATCCTTTTTTATTTCTCCCCATTATTTACAATAAATGAAAAAGTTAATGGTAAAAGAGTATTCATACACAGATAAGGCCAAAAACATAATATTATCTCATGCACTCAATGTAAACCATACTTATATTATGATAGGAATTTAATCACATTTCTCTACGTAGTTATCCATGTTTTAATAAACTCCATGTATAAATTTGATATATCAGTGTATTATGCATGAAAAATCAATCTAGGCATCAAATATGTTTGTAAACATATCAAAAAATGATATAAACAAAAAACCTCTATTATAGGGGTTTTTAAAGAAAATATTTTCAATTTTATCACCATCACACAATTCATAAAAAATATCAAAAAAATAATAATCTCTAATTATTTTCCTTGACATTCTCAAATGCCATATTAATAATCATTTTGTTGACCAATTAAAATTTCCCATTTAATTTGAAAATTCATTTTTAAATATAAAGAATAATATATTTGAAATTCTAGATAAATGGCTGAATTCCATGGAAAACCGAAAAATTCAAGATTCAAATAAAAAAATCATTCTACCGCATTATATATAGAACCAAATATTTTACACCGATCATTAAATGATTTTAAAATAAATACCAAATAAAGTCAACCTAATACTCGAGTGTCCTATTTTCATCGGAAGAATAGGTCTATAATATATCAAAGTGAAACTAAAATAAAATTTCATCCTTATAATATCTGCAATAAGCTTCAAAATCCCTTTCATATCCTAAAACTACATAGGATAACCATGTTAATAAATATAAAATGGGTGACCTATAAATCCCAGTATCAGAATAAATATGATGATGATGCATAAAATTTGAGTCAAAAAAATAACTTGATATCATAAAAGGCAAGGTTCGTGAATAATAATATGGGATAATGACCTAAAGACCATATAATCATAATATCATAGAAACCTAGGAATTTGTATATTACTTAAAACTATATATAAGCATAATTTAAGGATAATAATAAATACAACATCACTTAGTGAAAGAATTCACATCTTATAATAAGTTTACTCCCAATTCGCATACATATTGTCTGATGAGATATAAAAATTACCCAATAGATTGGTTATCTATTTGTAATTTCCCATAATAAAATATACATGATGAAGTGATTGAGAAATTAGAATCACACTTATAGAATAAACACATGAATTACCAATGGAATGAAATGGTTTACAAAATCATGAATTATTGATTAACTAGATGGAATATAATAATACCTTATATGGAAAAAAGGTGAAATATTTCTTATAATATTATTTGAAAAAAATAATAATAGGATAAGAAAAATTATTTCCATGTGTTGTGAAGCTGCGATAAGGATTTCTGGGGTAACTTTATAAATACACCAGTTAAGAATGGTTTTTGGGAAAAGGCTAAATAATATTTAAATTGGGTAAGATCCTAAAAAATCTTATAAAACACAAATTTAATAAAAATAATTTTCCATAAAAAATAATTTTTTAGATACATGGATGTTTAAACACATTTCCTTGAGTTAGAACAAAAATAAAGAAATAATATAGAGAATTTCTCTTTAATAGACTCTGCTTAATGAATGATATTGTGATGGGAAACATTAAAACACGTATGTTCCCATTAAGGAAGGTGATTTAATGTTGATATATATATATATGTATGTGATATATATATATATAATATAATATTTAATTAATAATAATTGAGTGATAATGTTAGGTAATGTGAGACAATTCATAACTAAAATAAAAAATGGTTTTGCTGAGAGATCCCTTACATTGTCTCCTGGTTCATTCTGAAAATATTTTGTGCTTCAAAATACTAAAATTAAATCAATAAACTAATTAATTCCAATATTGTTCAATGTATATTTTATTTAATATTTTTATATTATATTCATTCCTAAAAATTTCAAACGAGATATATGATTTTATTTCACTATTCCTAGGGTGTTTATTTTGGGGTTCTAAAGTCTGATCACTTATGGATAATTGACGATGTTCTCTTACAATGAGAAATAATATATAATATAAAAGAAATGATATTAATCCCCTTAAATAAAGTTTAATTTTTGAAAATATCACTTTTTTCTAAAATATGGATTAATGCTTAGTGAAAATGTTAACATTATACATTTAGTTTATTTATATTGTTTTGCTAACCATCTTGAACTAGATTAATTTTATAAAATAATATTAAAAATATCAACTATAGATCATTAAATTATTGATAATATTCATATTTATTTTATCGTAATCCATTATATGTTAATTTAATCCTACCATTGTGGTGTCAATTGAAAACAAAAACTCATTGTCAATAGAGGTGGTGAACTAACATAATATGGACAATGATTTAAATTTTAGAATATTATAATAGAGGAAGTGGATATTATTAAAGTATAAAAATGTAGTATATTAAAAAAATTTATGTTATCATATCATGAAGGATAAGTAAAAATTTTAGTGGTATAAAAGGGAATGAAATAAAGAATGCTCAATTGAGAGAACTAACTTCTCTTTTGGATGTCTCCTTTTAGGCTTCCACTTAAGGCACAAGGGATTAGTCTTTTTAGAAATATAATATTCTATGGATTTTGGGAGTAAGATAAGGGAAATATTGGAAATTATTGGGGTTAAATATAAGGGATATAAGGTGTCAAGATAATGGGTGGGGTGGGAAGGTATATATTAATGGAGAAGAGAGGTGTTTTTTAAATATTTTATACTTTATTTTACTAATTGGCACTAATAAAAATGATAGTGATAAAAATTATTACTTTATATAGTAATTATTTCATTTGAGACTGAGACAATGGTCACATACATAAGTTATGACTCTTTTCTACATGTATATTTTCTATTTTTAAAATTACCTTATTTTGCTGTATTTCACTATTCAATAAAAAATAATCAATTTCAGTAAAATAAACAAATTTCATTATAAAAATATTTTTATGTCTATATTTCAAAAATTAATTGGATTCTATGATATTATTTTTCAAAATTTTGAATTTTTTATTATTTAAATAAAATCCATATTTATTAGAAAATAACAATTTTAATATTCTGATAACTTTTACGACCCATTTTAATTTAGTTATGGTATCAAAAAAATATATTATCATTATAATTAATATTAGTATTATTTTAAATAAAAATTCAGTTAAAATAAACTATATATTAAATCATTATATTTTAAATTAAATTCTTAATAAAACATATATATTTTACGCAAATATAAGAATATATCTTACCATTCTTAAAACATTTATTTACATGAATCCTAAATTAAATACATCATATTTTTATTTTGTTAGATAAATAAATATTATTATAAAATTATTTAGGTGAGTTTAGTATTCTAATGACTATGTTACTATTCTTAACAGATTGATTACTATTTGAATGATCATATTACTATACCAATGATCAGATTTTTAATCATTATATGAGTTTCATACCATCTATAAATATCTCATATTTCATTCATTAAACATTCATGTCTATTTTCTCTTGAGGTTATATATATATATTAAAAATGAATAATACATTACTAATAATATATTTAATTCCTTATAGTGTTATTTATTAGTTCTACAATTATCGGTGGTTGAGTTGATAATGATTTTAATATTTTTTTTATATTTTCTTATATTTTTATCCCATCTTAATACATTCAATTATTATAGAAATATCTAATCAATAAATTTAATGTTCAAATTAATATAATAAAATGTTGTTGGTTCTATAAAGTGGGGCATGTTATTTATAACACTATATTAGAATATAAGACCAAATTATTTAATTAAAAGGGAAATTAAATTGACAAAAGTGTGGTTCGTAAAACCTAAATCTTTTAAAGGCACCCTAAATAGTTAAACTATATCAATATCATTCATCAAGGATAATAACAATTTTGGTTTTAAAACGAGGAAGCTGTTTTTTATATCATTATATGTTTGACATCCCATGCAGTCATAAAGTGTTCCTAAAATTGATGTTCTATAACGAATACATGATCACCCATCAATTACATGAAAAAATAAATCAAATAAAAAAATTATGGGAATAAGGTTGTAGGAAAAATTTCCTTCAAGGAAACCTTGAATCATTTTTGGGGTGATTGTGTTTGTTGAAAAACTAGGGTTTCAATGGTTTTTTGTAGAGTTCTAGATATATTTTTGATAATATATGTTGTTAATGACCCAATACAAAGGAGTGGACACTCTGGTGGTGGTACAAAAGATCGTATTCCCGTAGCACAATTTCGTAGTGTTTTCTATTTGGGCCTCAAAATTTAGAAAATGGGGAAAAGTTTTTTTGGAATAGGATGTTGTGAATAATATTAAAGGTGGTTTGTAATTTAGTGTGATAGAAATGTTTTGGTATCACCACATAATAATATGGCTAAGGCATGCTTCGTGTGAAATATTTCGTGTTTCTTGAAAGATGAGGTTTCTCAAAAGACTCTTACTCGCCCAATGCGACATCAAATGTTTTTTTTCATGGTAAAAAAAATCATACATGCGAAATAGATGACATGTTAGGATATTGATCATTGGGTTGGATGGGCCTACAAATAGATGGATACCCCATTCATTTGAGCTACTCGAAACTTTGATAAATTTAGGTCTCTAAATAGAATAATAATTACATGCAAAGGGAGTTTCACGCAAGAAGGAAGAGTTGTGCATAAGAATAAGTTTGTTCCTAAAGTATGAAATGTTAATGTAAGTGGTTTTACCAAATAAATGGTATACTTTTCACGGATGGAATTAATGTTTCATGCAAGATACCCATAAGGTTGTTCAAATGATTGATGTTTCCTAGTAGTTTTGTGGTAAATTCATATATTTTATGTGGATTAAAGTGGAATGTAATGATATACTAAGTGAGGTGTCAAACATATTGATTTAAAAAATCCAAGCTGGATGGTATGAAGAAGAATTTAGCACACATTATTATAGATATGAGTGAGCATTAAAATTTTGATTGGTTGTAAACCAGGATGAGAAGTGAGTTTTCTCAGAATATTTTTAGTATTAATGTTCTCTTAGTTTATTTGGTACATCTGCACATTATCGTTCTATTCTCCATGGAGGTATCCTAGTAAGGGTGAACCAATTATATTTCATGTGTCTTGTTCATTCTTTAATTTTCATTCATACATTACTGCAGGAAATAAAGATTAGATCATTTGGATTAACAATGAAAAAATATCTAAAGGGGTCGTATTTCTAATCTATCATACCCTTATTTAACATCCCCTTATAGGGTATTAACCTAGTTGGAAAAAATAATTGGTATTAGAGGATGTTTAATTTTAGTGTTTCTCTATCAGGGGTTTCGATGGAGGTTATCAATCACAAAGGTATTCTAATATTTGATGGAAATAATTATTAGTTATGGAAGAGTCAGATGTATCACTAATTACAATCATTAAGAATAAATGTATTTATAGTATTGATTCATGGAATTTTATCAAGTATTGAAAATTGTGATCTCTCAAATTGTGAAAAAAATTTAATTTTATACCGACTCAACCAAAATTAATGGTTTGGGGGGATCCCTATCCAATTTAATTATTACAAAGGTGATTTCATGTTAAACAACCCATTCTATGTTTGAAAATCTATTGAATATCAATGAAGTAAATTCAAAGGTCAAAGGGGAAAATATACATGTTCTATGGAAAAAGTATGAAGATATGAGTATGAACCCAAATGAGTATGTAGATACATTCTTTGACAGGGTGAATATTTTTGTGGAAGACATGCACGGTCTTGGAGAAATTGTTATAGATGTAATTTTCATAAAGTGAATCTTGAGGAGACTTCCACCTCAGTTGAATCCAAAGGATTCTATGTTGATTGATAAACTTCCAAAGGAACTGAAATTATATATCTTTTATAATAATCTTGTTTCATTTGATATGGGAAATGAGAAAATTAGTTTGTGGAAAAAGGGAATTCAAATGAGGTGGAATTCACGGCCATGAAGAATATCAGAATGGATGATTTTTGAAAAAATTATATACTAATTAGGTGATTTCACTCCATTCTACAAATCTACAAATAGTATAAGGAATGCACAAAGGATTATTTCCACTAGAATAATTTCAAGGCAAAAAAGTTGGCCAACTTGTAATAAGGTGCCCCTTGAATTTTCAAGATAATGATGAGGATGAAGTCAAAAATACCCGGAAACAGTCTACAGACCATGTGAAAGGTAAGAAAATGTATAATAGAAATTTCATTAATAAGAAGAATCTACTTTCACAAGAATTTGATAATTTAATAAGGTTGACGAGATGGAGAACTTCCACGATTGTAGAAAAAATGTAATTGTGGAAGTTATTTGTAGTACCGAGAAAAAGGAGGAAACCGACATTGATAAAGAAAATATTAAAGAGAGAGTTGATTTTATAGGTGAATTAAAAGCCTCTCTTGAAGAGATATATGTATATATAGACAAAATTAATATGGGAAACAATGTGGTTCATTATTCCAAACAATACAAGTAGCATCTGGACGAAGATAAGTTTGAGTTAATAGAAGAAATTAAGAATCTCTAGTATTCATTACTAGATGACTCAGAAATATATAGTGGAAATAAAATAAATTTTGAATAATTGAAAAATATTATTGATGGTTTGAATAACACAACCAAAGAACTCATTCAACATATCAATGAACATTAAGAGGATGTTTTCAGTCTTTGAAAAAATATAAGGATCATTAAATACGCATAACTCTCAGTATGAAATCATGAAATCATATCATTCAGGTGAATCAAAATATAGATTTTAATCATTGAGGTCTATTAGAATAGAGGAAAAAGTGATGTTAAAATGGTAAGTCGGATTTGGGGCATGATATATGACAAAAAGATTTGATAATTGATGTTCAACTGCAAAAACATTATCGAATATTAATGATTGAATTGGGTATAAAGATGAACTATAATACATAGAGGACCTAAGAGACAACTATTGGTGTATAAGTGATATACAAGAGTGATCCCTACATTAGGTGTTCTTGTTTCGGAATGATGGGACAATCACAAAATGTGTGTTCAATATCCAAGAGATTCCAAAGTGTACAGTATCAAATATGGTAGAAAAAAGAGACTGATACTCTAGAAAATGTTTGAGGGAAATTTTTTTTGGGTGAAAAGGGTTTGGGTACATGGATAGATATTGTACATAAACTATGTAGTATAATGTTCCAATGTTGAACCAAAGTGGTCCCATGTAAAAAGACAATGAACCAACATATGATATGAAAATATAAAATCTTACTTGTACCCTTGAATGATGATGTTGGTCTATCATAAACTAAAGAAGATCAATATTATTAGTCCATACTGATTATTAATTAAAAAACATGGATAAGAATGAAAATAGCTAAGAATGAAGTGGTTATTAAAATTTACCTTAAAGCATCAAATCAATCCGGTGTATGGAACTTTGATAGTGGTTGCTGATACCATATGACAGGTATGAATGATTTGGTTATAGGAACACAATATAACAAAGAAGGTGTTTTAAAATTTGGAAATATTGAAGGCCGAATGATTATTATATAAGGAAAGTCCAGGTTTACGGGGAAATAAATGATACTTTCCAATGTCAAAGTATTGAAAGGTCTTAATAAAATATTTATTAGTGTTAGTCAACTATGTGACTTGGGGAATGCTATAAAATTTATCAAGAATATGTGTATCATGATAGAATAGGATGTTAAAACAATTATTCAGGGAAAAAGAACCATGTGAATTCTATACCATGTAAGTGGAGTAGAAGATATGTTATTTTTTCCAAAGAGGAAGAAAAAAGGTTGTGTGATAAACTAATTGGTCATCTATGCCAACCATCCCTACAATATCTAGTAAAATGTGAAGCAGTTAGAGACCTCCCTATGATATCATGTGACCTTACTTATACACATGATGCTTGTCAATAAGGGAAGATCAACATAAAGGCATAAAAAATAATAGATGTTAACCAGAGTGCTGGAATTGGTACATGTAAATGTTTGTCGGCCAATGCCAAGAAGATCCACTGACAGAAAAAGGTATTTATTTTTTTCATTGATTATTTCAGTGGTATGGAATGGGTATTGGTCATTTCACATTAGACTGATGATTTCTGTTTCATAAAACAATATCATATGGAATATGAAAGGATTATTGGATTTTTTTGGAATTTTAATTCTAATAATGGTTTGGGATTCTAAAATAGTCAAGTGGAATATTATCTAAAAAACATAGGATAAGGAATCATCTTTTAGTAATAATAACTCATCAATATAATGGAGTGTTTGATCGGAGAAATCAGATCATCAATAACATGGTGAGAACAATACTTATGGAAAAGGACCTACCCATAAAATTCTAGAAGGATGTTATCTTGAGATCAGTATAAATTACTAAAGGGGATATTGTGTTCCCTAATGAAGGAAGGACTCTCTATGTGATGTGGTATGAACATAATCCAGCATTAAAATAATTTAAAATATTTTCACATAAGTTCATAATTATCATAAAAAACACAAGAAATTTGATTCACTTAGAGATGAGGTTATATTAATAATAAAAATAGGAAAAAGAAAAGAATATAAATTCTTTAATAAGAGTCTAGGAAATGTAGTTGAAAGAAATGATGTCACTATACTTGAAGATTAATTGAATATTCATTATCACGGTGAATAGTTTCTTGATGAAAGTTATGAGGAGTAATACAATACTTGGGTTTCAGAAGTGGAAGATTCAGATTTAGAAGAACATACTAATGATGAGTAGAAGGAAGTCAGGTCTGTATCTTAGATGTAGCTAAAGATTCGAGCTGAAATTGATATCAAAAATAGCATTGGTGGTCAGAAAACAACTGTATAGACAAATAAGATGAAAACTCTATAATAAGGATACTTTTTAACATTGGTAGAGACTAAATGTTTTTCCAATATAGATGAAGATTAAAACTAGGTTCAAGCTATGAATGAAGATCTAGACCAAATTAAGAAGCATCAGACATGCAATATTTTTTTGAGACTAATAGATAATAATGTCATTGGGACCAATTAGGTATTTCACAACAAGAAGAATGATGAGGGTATAATGATTCAAAAAAAATTCATGACTAGTGTGCAATGGGTACTCAATGATAGAGGGTATCGATGTTGATGAGACATTTGAACCAGTTGCAATAACAAAGACAATCTAATTATTCTTTCCCATAGTACTTTGAATAAGGTTCATAGTTTTCTTGATGGATTTAAAGTCATTATTATTAATGTGGATCTAGAGTAAGAAGTGTATATCGAAAAACCAGATTTATTTCTCATTCATGAATATGATAATAATGTTTTTTTGAAATAGGAGGATCTATAGGGATTAAAGAAATCACCATGAACATGGTATTAAATACTAGATCAATATATGAAAAATTTATAGATTCATCCTGGTGGAGTTAATTATAATAGCTATGCCAATATTAAAAATAATAAAAGGATGATAGTGATATAATATGTCAATGAAATAATATTTTGTGGATTGGATGAAGTGTAATGCAGAAAATTTTCCAAATTTATGAAAACTGATTTTCAAATGTTAATGATTGATGAAATGAAATTTTTCCATAGTCTATAGGTAACTCAAGGAAAAATTGATACTATCATTTCTCAATCTATGTATGAAAATGAGATTTTGAGAAGATTCGGAATGGATAATTCCATGGATTTGAAGATTTATTTGGCTACCTGGATGGAACTATCATGGAAAGATGATGGAAAAGTGTTTAATGTCACATAATACAGTCAGATAATTGGATGTATATTTTACTAAATAACCACATGACCAGATATTGTTTTTTTCACATTCCATGCTGCACAGTATCAAATCAATCCCAATGAAATCCCCATGCTTGTATTGAAAAGAATACTTCAGTATATCATGGGATCTATAGACATTTTTTTGATGTATAATGAAAAATCTCAAAAAGAGTTGTTGTGATATAAAAATTTATATTGGCATGTATCAGTATATTATAGGAAATCTTATGGAAAGATTTTGTTCCTATCATGGTGGGTTCTGTATTTATTGTCTTATAAGGAAACAAGATTTCATTTCACTAAGCACCACAGAAGATGAATATATTTTATCTACTCATGAATTCACATAGTTATTATGAACGAAGTCCCATATTTATGATAGAGTTTAATGTTAATTCTATAATCAAAATAAATTTTTTGAATTCATGTTCTGAAAATCATAGCCAAAATCTAGTCCATCACTTAGGTTCAAAGCACATCAAAATCAACTTTCATTTTATTATGGGGAATTTTGACCAAGGTCTTGTGAAAATGGAGTATGTTCCTATAAAAAAACAAGTTGCGAAAATTCTAAAAAAGTCCATATCCAAAGATGAATTTGAAAGTCATTGACTTGATCTGGGAGTCTATTATACTCCTCACACTTGAAAAGGTGGGGATGTGTGACCCCCTCTCCCTAAGGTATGGTGTGATTTCCCCCTATGTTATGATAAGTGTTATTTACCATATTTCAAACTATAAAGAAGTGAACTTTGAGTTTATAGAAGAAGGGGGTTAACTTATGTGTGTCAAATAGGGATACAATTTCCTAATCAAGATAGGGTGGAAGAAAATAGGTGGAGTAGCAAGATTGTGGAGAAGCTGATTTGGGGAGTAACATGGTGAAAAATATTTAATGTTATGAGAAAACAGTGGGGCACAACAGTGAAATCATTTTTCTTTATAAAACATGAAAACTATGGGTAATTTTAAATCTAACGATGCTAAAGAAAATCGATCATGAGATATATATCACGACTGTAGGAGTTCATGTTGAAAAATTTTATTATTTTCATGAATGAAGTGTTTTGTTGATGAGATTATCATGATTTTCTTGTTTCTCATGTGGATCATGGACTAGGTGGAATTATAATATATGTTGAGAAAATCAATAATCACAATATATATCACTATAAGGGAATGGTTGTAGAATATATAATAATCTTTAATGATATATCCAAATGAAAAGAGTTTAAAATAAAGCCAAAGGGGGGATTCTTGGGAAAACATTATTCAAGGTAACATTGATAAATTTTTTGTCTAATTGTGTCTATAGATAAAGTTGGTTACCATGATTTTTTGTAGATTAATAGAGAGACTATTGACAAGCTATGTTAAAAAAGAACAATGAAAAATGAATGGATTCTCTAGTGGTGGTACAAAATATCGTAATCACAGTGATGATGTCTCCTAGTGTATGTTATTTTTTTGCCGTCAAAATCAAGAAAATAGAGATATGTGTTTTTTGGAAATTATGTTTCATTAACGATTAAAGGCGGCTCCGAAATTGGCATGCGAGAAATTGTTTGGTACCACCACATCATAATATGGTAATGTTCTGAAGTGTGTGAAATATTTGGATTTTTTGGAATGACGAGGTTCTTTGAAAGATGATTATTCCCACAATGCGATGTAAAATGTGGATTTGTGTCCTCAATGGGGATATTACATGTATTTAGGATTGAAAATTTGGATATTTCATGCACGATTAGTCGGGTGTATAAATAGATGGCTCCCCCATTTATTTGAGTAGATTGAAAATGAGTGAAATCTAGGGCTTTAAATCACATAAGAATTATACAAAAATGGAGTTTTACATAATAAATAAGTTTTTGACATAAGAAAAGGTTTGGGTGAAAAGAATTAAAGTTGTGAGAAAGTGGTTTTCCCGGAAAAAAAATAAATGTTTCATTAAAGGCATTAATTTTGTGAACAAAACACCTAAAAGGATGCCTAAAAGTTTGATGTTTCCCAATAGTACTATGGTAAAGCTGAATTCATCATGTGGATGAAAGTAGAAATTAATGATACACTAAATGGGGTGTAAAATACAATGATTAAATAAATCAAAGGAATATCTTTTGATGAATAATTTTTTACTTTAGTTGAAAGAGAAGTGAGAGATCCAATTTTGATTTGTTGTAAACTGTGTGGGATAGTGACTCTTTTCCAAGCATTGTAAACAATAGTTATCTTTTAGTGTATTTTGTACATCAGCACATTATCATTATATTCTACATGGTCATAGACCAGTGAGGGTGAACTATGTAAAATTGTTTTATCTCATGCATGATTTAATTTATGTCCACACGTTTCTATAGGAAATGGATATAATAGAATTTTGTTTTTAAAAAACAAACAAGATCTAATGGGGTATTAGTTTTAATCTTTGATACACTAATTCCCCCACCCCCTTTCAGGTTATTAACCTAGTTGTAACTAACAAAGTTAGTATCTCAATTAATAAATTGTGAGGGAATGTGGTTTGAGATTTGTTCTCAACCCAGAAACTCATTACCAATTAGATTCACTCATGTATGAACTCCCAACTATTTCTTTTCAATTTTTTTTCTAAACATGGGAATTCTTGTGAAAAATGGTATTATTGTTTAATTTATTTTTAGTCTTATATGGAGTTATCATTTAAAATTAGAAATAAAAATAACTCATTTTATTTCTCATTTATTAATATCCATTTATAATTCACACTATTATATAAAAATAATCCTGCATTATTTTAGAACATTCAATGATTACTTAGATTTTCCAAAAAAAAACTGCTAAATATTTTAGTCAATATACATATGAACTGACTCTATAGTATGGAATTCATCCTTATATATATATATATAAATTACTAAAAATAAATAATTATATTTATTTCTAAAAAAACTTCTTCTATATATATATTACACTATTGTTGATTCTCATGAATTTTTTTCAATGGTCCATTATAAAAGCAAAATTTTAGAAAATTATTCTCGATAGCATTCTTAGAAAAAGGCACCATCCTTTATGAGAACTATGATATCCTATTAAAATATTATAATTCAATGTGAATTTATACCCTTTTTATTTTGTTTGAAAGTATAAATAATACTAAAATATTTAAAAAAATGAATGGTTTATATATTCTTAAAATGAATTCATTGGTTATAAATAAATTAGAAATAATTGGAATTGAAATTGGATGTTTCTAAAAAAATATTGTTTTAATGAATGAAATGGGTTTTTATCATAATAATCTAAATATATAACTTTTAGTTAATGTTTTTTGATAATATATATATATATATTATATATTCAATAAATATTTTTATTATTCATCAAATTTTATTTTTGGGTGTGAGATAATAATAAACCAGGTTTTTTTATTATAAATGCATTTTTTCTAAAAATCTTTTTTTGTTTTTTAAAAATATTTTAAAATTAATTTCATACACATATTGAAATAGAATATCATATAATTTAATCCATTTTTTAATTTGGAGGATCAAATTTGGAATAAAGTTTCTTTTTTTGGACATTATGAGTTGTATCATTATTAAAGTTTTGTCACTTCTATTTATTGTAAAAAAGATAAAATGCAGCTAAAATAGTGGGATAAGTTTTTAAAATTTATATTACACATCCCATTATCCTATTTTGTGAGTAGAGTTTGGTTATTTATATCCATTTGTTGAAAATATTTCCAATTTTTTAATTTTTCACTAATATAGAATTCGTATTATTCTATGTAATGAAAAAAACAAAATGTCACTCTCTTGACTTTAAAAATATCATTTATAATTACAAAGGGATGAAAATAATTTTTATAATAATATTAATATTTATTTGAGAATAATGACATAATTTTTACATGAAACGCTTATATTAAACTGAAAAAGTATTTATTCAATTAATATAAAAATAAAACAAATGATTTAAAAGGTATTTAAATTGAAACAATTTGGAGATATTACTAGGATAGATGAATTTTATAGATGAATATACCTTATTGTGGAATTTTCTTAAGTATTATATTATAATTTCATCTTTTTTCTTGATGTCTATAATGTCAAATTAAATTAATAATGTAAAAAAATGAAAATAATTATATTTATGAATATAATATTTTCTTACACTATTAAAAAATTATAAAAATATGGAAATGGACATGGTGGGTATGTTATTGTAATATATTTTATCACATTTAAATTTATTTGAAAATTTATAATCCATCAAAAATAAAAAATTATTATCACTGTTAAAGTAAAAACCAGTTTTCTTGGGGTTATTATAAAAATATTATGTTTAAAATGACATAAATAATTTTAAAACCCCATTTAATTGTTAAATTTATTCAATATAATTATCAATGTCTAATAAGATTTATTTTTATCCATTTTTAATAAATGATACATAATAATATTTTAAAACATTGTATAATTACAATTGTTCAACTCAACACATTTATAAAAGGTAACCTCCTCAACTAAATACTTTACACATTTTGATCCAATTATCTTGATCAAATCATAATTAAACCTCCCAAAAAAATTTATATACGTTGTAAAGGTTATTTTCTAGCCTAAAGGCAAACCCTAGTGTTTTTGATAGGATATCTAAATGAGTTCATTCATAAAATATGTAATCATCTAAATCAATCAATTTACTTTTCAATATTCTTTTTGAACTCATAAAATATGTTATTAATCATAAAATAATAAATTAAGTATCATAAATATACTAAAATTATTATATGATTTTGAAACCAAAATTTTCATCCATATTTCTAGTCAAATTGGAAGAGAATGTGTTGCATGTATATACGTGTGAACTACCGCCTCCACATGGTGTAAAATTCATGATCCAAAAACATATATAATGGTTGGTATTCATGATGTTTTTAATATATATATATATATTATATTTATGACATTATTATGAATCTAAAATTATAATAACATTTTTATCATCAAACTTTTCAATCCATTGGAAAAAAATGTTGCATGTGTGTACATGTGCACTACCACTTCGACCTTGCGATGTGAAAATTTTGTCATTTCTTAATTACATGGGTGGTAATAATGATATATTTAATAAATATATAAGATATATATGATTTAATAATGATTCTGGAAATATGAATTAATATATACATTTATTTTTCTCCATCTTTCTAAAAT
This sequence comes from Viscum album, assembly GCA_963277665.1. NCBI lineage: Eukaryota > Viridiplantae > Streptophyta > Magnoliopsida > Santalales > Viscaceae > Viscum > Viscum album. Next base: position 877,280,818 of record OY728145.1, on the reverse strand, counting down.
TGAAAACGATATTAATGCATACATATAGCCTACCATCTCTGTTAATGGTGTAATTAACTCTTATATCTCTATCATAAATGGATGATTATATATATAATAAAAATATTATATATTAATATAATTATTAAAATTATATAAATTATTTAACGATGATCAAAATACAAGGAACAAAAATACGAAATGAAATCTTACATGAAAAAACGAGACAGTTAATACTCAAAAGAGTCATTTTAATAAGGAATTATTCTTATATATTTGTTTAAATGTTATAAATGGAACACATATAATATTTTAAATATGAATATTCTTATTTTAAAAATTAATAACATGTTTAAAACCTTTATATTAAGGGTTAAATAATTTTTAATAATGTGGATGGGTAATGTAATTGGTTGTATATATCAATTTACATTCAATGTGTTATATTACTTTTTTATTGATTATGTTATTGAAATTATATGTTTTTAAAATTCTATGAATATATTATTATGTATTTATACTTATTTTATGTGGAATAATTTTTTTACACCCAATCATTTCATTTATTGTTTCTCCCATCAATGATTTGATCTTTGTAAGGGTTTCTCATCAATCTTTTATTTTCTTTAAGAATTATGCCATATTCAGGTCTTATTTCTCTCATGTGGTGTATGTAATTTCCATTTGATATTATATATAATTATTAATTGTATACTAATGGTATTTAACATTTTATTTGAATTCATTTCATTGATTGAATTTTTTATTTAAATGTTACTAAAACAAGAGAGTTTTATTTCAGAATCTAATCATCATTTGAGATTGCTTATATTTATGTGTTAGTTAAAGAAATTATTTTATATTTATACCTTAATACAAAAATATTTTATTCTAATACTTTATGTCAATTAATTATAATTTTTTCTATTCATATTCGACTTTTTTTGTAATCAATATATGGAAATACATTATTTAAGGAAAGCTATCATTATTTATCATATCAGTAGAAAATAAAATTTCATTTATTTCTTTGTTTTCTAAAAAAAATTAAAAATTGTATTAAATATCAATCTATTATTTTTTTTATTTTCCATTTTAATCAATTTTTAATTATTAAAAAAATAAAATTAATTTTTTTCGTTACATGAACATGATACATTTGAAATTCTACAGAAAATGTTGAAGGAATCTATGTTTTAACATACATGTGAAGAATTAGATTTCCCACTATCATGACCACTCAATGACTTGAAGATTCCATTATATGTTTACTTTTTTTATATTTAATCAATATATTTTTAGTAATATTATGGATGTTCTTATTTTAAAAAATTAATTTTCAATGTGAAAATATATTTTCTTCATGAAATCTATTGATGTGCTTTTTATGGTATTTCTATACAGAACTTGAAAAATAATTTATATAACATATACTACCTTGGGGATATGTTGTAAGGAAATGGGGAACAAAAAAAATGAATTCCTCAAGAATCAATATAATTTTCCTCAAAAAAATGAAAGAGGATCATCCAGATTATGCAATTACTAGTTCTAATGTTAGAACCCCTTATGTTATGATAATATGTAATTTGAAAAAATTATCAGGCTTTATATTATTTTATATCTACACATTATTTCATATTTTTCATGGATACATAATCATAACTTGAAACTCTATGGAATTAATTATCAATAAAGAGATATAGTTTGAATTTGGTTACCAAGTGATTTATGTTAAGATGAATAATCATTCATAAGTTGCAAACATAGTTGTTATAATTATGTCTAGAATTGAAATAATATTGTTTTTAATACTAATTTTAGTTCTAAGGATTTACTAATTTTTATTTTATTTATAAACTAAAGAAAAAAAAATTCTTAAAAAAAATATTTCATTCATTTATCTTTATTTATGATGAATTTTCGGTCTTTAAACATTCATTGATTTATGGTTTTTTTGAAAATTAACATTCTCATGACCATATTATATATCACATTATATTTGTTTTTTTGATTTTATATATTCTATACCATGTTTTTATTTTAAATTCTAACTAGTTTTCCACATATCTAGTAACCAAAATATTTTAAATTTTAGGTAAAATTTATATTTCCCACTTTTCCATTTTAAATAAGTTTTATCATACCTCTTTACGTTGTAGGTTTCTATCCAAATTTGAACATTTGATGACCAATATAAAATTAAAATGGTGAAAATTTTTATGGGGTTATAATGTAACACCAAAATAATTTATTATAATATGATATATATATTTCTCAACCCATAACATCATTCTTTATACAAGCTATAATATATTGTTCAAAAAATATTACTAAATGTGATTATCCTCGCTTGGCCATTGGATTTGTGGGTACAAATATAAATAAATAAATTATTAAAAATTTATTTTTTAAATACATGTTAAATTAATTCATTAGTTTTCAATTGATTATAAATCATTTCAATTTAAAAGTGATATTTTTCTGAATAAATGATTTTGAGTACACTATATGTTTTTATATTAATAAATTTACATTATCACTATTGGAGAATTATTTTAGAGATATGTATATATTATTTATTCCAAAAAATGTTTTAAATTCCATATACATTTTTTCTATTAATGGTATAATGATTAATATGGTTCTATTTTAAAAATAATTTTTTTTTCAAAAAATAAATTGTCACCATGATTTGCACTATAATTAAAAAAATTAATTTTCGAAACATAATGAAAATTAATATTAAAGAAATTATTAGACATATGGAATCTTTAGGAAGAAATTTTTATTATATTACCCAAATTATTTTTGTTCGTTATGAATCGTAACATTGGTAAATTTTTATTACCATGAAAAGGGTAAAATGGAAAAATAAAAAAAATATAATGATTTGAAATTTCAAAAAAAAATTAACTTTATCATATAGAATGTGTGGAGTTTGGTTATTAGAATACATTCCTTGAAAATATGACTAATTAGTTCTATTATTCTTTGATAATGCACATTGTATTATTTCATTTAAAAAAATAGAAAACCAGCTTTCTTGACTTTAAACATCTCTTTGAAATTCAAAAAGGCATAAAATGAGAAATTAATGAATAATTAAAGTTATTTTGTTCATAATAACGTAATTTTCATGAATTTAATTTATTTATAATTTTAATTGATTATATAATTACCTTAAACACTAATAAAATTGGAAAAAAATATTTATTCATTTAATATAAAAATAAAATAACTTATTTTAAAATTTTTAAAATGACCACAATTTGGGGGAATAATTATTTTCCACTAATATTATACATGAATATATCATATTATGGATGTTTTTAAATATTTTATTGAAAATATTTATTTTTTGATGTATTTAATGTAAATATTAATATATGATGTTAAAAATGACAATGACTATATTTTTATGGGAAAAATGTTTTAATAAATTATTTAAATATTAAATAATCTTGAAAGTGTAGTGGGGAAAAATATATAGTAAAATAATTTCATCCCTCGAGAATTATTTAGCCAATTTTTGAGATATATGTAAAATTATGACCCTTTAAGACTAAAAAATTCATTTTCATAGTTAGTGTAAAACTTAGATTACTGTTGTAATTCAAATATTGAGAGTAAAAATGTCAAAAAAAAACATTATTATACCCCCTATATTAGTATGATATCAACCCTATCCATATCACCTTCAAATATGAGTCATTTTGGATCCATTTCTCCAAGAAAGTGACAGAATACTAATTTTAGTCCTTGAAAAGTTAAAATTGTTCCACTAACATTAATTATAAAACGGAAACTACTAACCACACATATTAAATCTATTTTAATAACTAGGCCCAATTGATGGAATATACAACCCACATTAACATGGTCATCTGGTCCCTCTCCACCAGGTATTTCCAGCTTCCCCGTAGGACACACGGCCCCCTCCCTAGGGCCCATTTACATGCCCGAATGGGTCATCAGACTAACGGTCCCCACAAGAAAACACATGTTCAATACAATGTGATATTTCCCCATTCTCAAACATCCTAGTAATCTTCCTATAATATCACCCATCTTGAACATTAATCCATTCCAAAATTACTTAACAATAGAGTTTTAATCAGGTTTGGTCCCAAAAAAATGTGAACCTTGTTGAAATGAGTCATATAATTTAATAATTTAACCCTATATCATTATATGTTGTTAAATTCAACCACCATTTTGAGAAGAATGTCCTCATTATGGAATATAAGTCTCAACCTAGTAATTTCCACCCCATATAAGGATTGATTTTTTCTCTTATTCCAATCAAACAAATAGGCCTTGCCAACAACATAGACACCCTGAATTTGTAAGGTCATAGGGTCCTTAAACATTATGTATCACCAAATTCCCCATAGACATGTGGTCCTCTCCTTGGGGCCCACCCACATGCCTAAATGGGTCATCAGACTAATGATCATCCCCATAGGCCAACACATGATCTTCTTAGTGTTCTTTTTCCCTAGTCACACACACCTTGGGAAAATTCCCATAATGTCACTCATCTCGACCACTACTACTGAACAATAGCGCATAATTGTGGGGTTCTAATTTGTAAGGCTACCAAAAATAAACACATACCTTTTTTACATGATTCATATCATTAGGTAATTTAAACATATACCATTCATTAGTTTGACATTTTTTGATCCATTTATCTCAAAAATTGATATAATTCTTCCCCAAAACTCTTATACATGTTTTAGATGTTTTTTATTCATAAAAAATAAAACCTAGGTTCATTAAAAGGATTTTTAAAGGATTTTTTATAAAGAAGAGTAAATCACCTTAAGTGATCACTTATTATTTACACCTGTTTTACATACAATTAATCACTTTTTCTAGTCATAAAATAATAAATTTACATGGATAAATATTCTGATTTGTTATTATGATTATGAAACCACTACAATAAACCCTATTTTTTTCAAATGCAAAGAAAAACTATCACTTAGGAATAAGTGTGGACTATTACATCCACTTAGTGATTCCATTTATCTTCTATCACCATATTTAATGGATGTTTTATATTTTTTTCAAAAATATTTATATGATATTTATCAAATAACTACCTTATTTGAAAAATAATATCACATTTATATTCTTACCTTCCAATTCTTTGGAAAATGATAACGTAGCACATTCGTACCTACGGACTACCACTAACACGAAGTGATGTGATCTTTTTTTCATAACTAATTTACATTGATGGAAATATGGACATATTTAATTAATATATTATGATAAATTTGATATAATAATTATAATTATATATATTTAAATGATTATTTATTATTATTTCATTACTTCTGTCATAAAGTGAAAACATTATTCATGAGCACATATGAACTATCGTCTTTAGGAATAATGAAATTTATTTTAATATATATATTTTATAGATGATTATATATATATATATTAAATATATATAATATTCAGAACATTATTGACATTCTGTATTTGACATAATTATGATTTTAGTACATGGTGAAAATAACTGAACCAAAACTTATATGAAAAATGATTTAATTAACAATCAAAAGACAGTGATTTAAAAAATAATTATTTATAAAAAGGTGTTAAATATTATAAGTGGATAAAATATGAAATAAAAAATATTGATGTGGTTATGTTATAAATTAATAAAATTTTTAATACCATTACACATGTGGTTATATCTTTTTCAGCAATGTGTTTGTGTGAGATAAGGGGTTTGGTATCTAAATTTCATTTCATTCGGTTATAGTACCTATTTATTTCCAATTTTATTGAAAAATTATGTTTAAAATGAACTATTATTATCTTATATTTTATTTATAGTTGTTTTATGTGGATTTTTAATTTTTTACACAAAATCTTTCCATTGATAAATTCACAATTCAAGATATGATCATTTCAAGGGTTTCACATCACACTTTTTTTTCTGTGAGACAAATGTCCTATCCACCCCTTTCTTCATTCATGTGTTGTATATTCTCCTTGATATTATATATTATTACTAAATATATACTTATGGTATTTAATGTTTCATTTCAAGTAATAAATTTCTTATTTGATTTTATTAAAATGTTACCAAAGCAGTATGTGTTTATTTCATAATATCATCATTTTTCAGGATTGTTCATGTTGAAGTTTCTATTGGGGGAATTAATTGATATTTATATGTTAATCATAATATATTTTATTCTTATATATTTATTTTTATTAATTAAATACTTTCATTTAATTTTCTTCTCCTTATCTATTCAAGACACCAAATGAATAGTTTTTAAGGAAACTGACATTATTTTTCATTTATATAAAAACTATTTTTTCTTCAATATCCTTGTTTTCAATAACAATTTAAAAAATGTTGGTGATAATATCCTATGGTTGTTTAAAATTTATTTTACCTATGATTTAATTTTTTTATTTTTTTTAAATGAATATTTCTTTCATTTTTTGAATGAGGTAGTTTTGAATTTTTAAAGAAAATGTGAAAGTAATAATAATTTTAATGTACACTTTATAAACAGAATTTCCCCACTACATTACTAATAAATACTATAAATTTAGTTTTAAATGATTCCATAGTTATATTAAAATAAAAAAATATTCATAACATTCAGTAAAATTTTATCTTTAAATGTTATTTTAAATTTAAAAATTGTATTTTCCTTATGCATTTTTTGATGATATTTTTATGGTATTTATATACATCATTATTAAAAACCATTTATATTATATTTTATCCAATATAGAAATATAGTAATGATAATATCTATATTATTTCTATGGATGGTTTATGATTAGTTTTACTAGGTAAATTATGTACATTCTATATGTTAGTTTTTTGTATAGGAATTTTTATTATTATTAAGGCATATGGATTATATTTTATTGTTTATTCATATAATTAATGTATTGTATTTATTTTGTAATGTGTGGGGAATTGTTATGGGTATACAATACATGTATCAGAAGGTCTCATGATGAAAAATATATTTTATATTTGGACATGGTCTTACCCATTTATTTATATTTCTTGGAATGATACGTCAATATTCAGTTAATGATATCTAACATTATGCATTCTGTCGTTTCAAAATCTGTTATTGATGTCTATGGAATTATTTTAAATGTTTTGAGGTCCATGAATATGTTTCAATGTTATGAAATTATTTATATATAACTATTTGATCCTCATTTATTCTTCACATGTTAATCTTCATGATCATGTTATTGATAAAATTGAATGTTTTTAGTTATTTACCTTTCCAATTTGATTATTCCAAATTATCTCAAGAAAGGTTATTTTTTATGAATTCCCTTATTATAAATTTTACTTTATCCATTTAACATTTTTTCTCTCTATAGGATCCATTTATGGGTTATTTGAATAATATTAATAGAAATTATAGAGAGAATAATTATTTTCTCAAAGAAAATATATTTTATTTTTATGATTATAAAAGATCATGAGTAATTTTAGTATGTATCAAGTTTACCAAGACTAATAATCCATTAATTACTTTGATATGTGATGGATTATATCTTATTCTAATGAAATATTGTTACTTATATATCTTGGATTCTAGATTCGGTGTTTTTAAATCCATGATATGTATTTTTTTATATAGAATAAAAGCATTACATCATTATTATACCCTCCCAGTATTCTTCTTGGGTATATTTTGTTTAATAGTGTTGTTTGGTAAATTTTTGATGGTCCACATAAGATAAATTCAATATTTTCTACTCATAATATGTATTTATAATTCTTTAACACCTCATGGTACATTCATGGTTAATGTATAAAAGCACTCTATATTATTTTTATCACTACTAATGTAATTCCCTAAAATATTTCAAAGAATCTAAATATGTTTTTAGGGAATTTTTATAATTATCTATAGAAGACTCCTTACATTAAGATGATATATATTGAATTAATTTTATAAATCTTTAATATATTCCTTACATTTCTTTTAGTTATTTAAATATCTAATAAAAATCAATGATTCAATGTCTAAAACTTCCACTAACAATCATATTCAATAAGGGTTATTTTCTCCATTGAGTACTAATCTGGCCTATATAAATACCATTCTATTTCTTAGTTATATCACCTTTATCTTAGATATATATTGGGTAACCATTTCTATATCCATATTTCGCATCCACTAGTAATTTGTTTGGAAATATTCTTCAAAAATTCTAGCCATATATGTTTTTTATTTCAGTTTAAACCTACACTTTTTAGGAAAAAAACATAATGAAAACATTATTTTATTAAGAATGGGTTACCTTTCTTGTTATCTTTTAATGGATTTATCTATATATAATTTTAATATATTAATTTTGATAAGATAATTAATTTAAGATATATATATCTTACTTGATATTTTCATGGAAATGCAACTTTTCAAAATTGTTTAGGAAAACATAGCTTATGTAACATCAAGATTGGTAAATTTTTATTCCACCTCAAGACACTTTTTCTTAAAGATATTTTTATGTAACTAAAAAAATAATAATATTACATTTCAATATATATTCATAGTTATAAATTTTTCTCTATGCATTCTATTAATTTTCTAAACTGTAATTTCATATTGTTTTATTTCTTTCACCATGACCTCCAATGTACCATTTTTGACATCCAAATTAGCTTTATAAATTTAATCGAATGAATATATCCACATATTATAGGCATTTATTGCCTCATATTTTTAATTATAAGTATTTTAAAACTATTTTTATTTAATTTAATTTTTTCATTAATATGCCATAAATGTTTCCACTTAGAATTAAAATCATTAATGAGTGTGTTGAACATTAAAAATATCACCAAAAATAAATTATCTACAATATATGTTTCGAAATTATATATATATTTTCACAAATAAAACCCCAATAAACTCAAATATAAATGCGTGAAAACATAAAATGTTTATTTATTATCTTTAATATAATTTTAAAATAATAATTAAAATGTGATTTAGTCAGCACATACTCACCACAACCTAGATATGATTCTTCGGGAGAGAAAATATCAAAAAACATGAAAGATAATTTTTTTAAAATTAAAATTGAGTAATTTCCAATATATATTTTATCATTATCAAATAATTAGATTAAATTATCAACCTATTATTCATTGTGTAGTTATAATTATATATATCTACCTTAATTGGAAACTCCCCAAAAATATGAAATGTTAACTTCCTATTTAACAAATATATGTAACTAGTAAAATATTAGATCCATCCAAATAATTATACTCAGAATTTTATATCAATTATGGTTCCAATTAATATTTTTAATTGTTCCAAGGGTTGTGGTTGAGGGGGTTATTTCGTGTCAACTACTTTTTATCAATTTCCTCCTTTATTTAATTATATTATATCACCTTTTCTGATGAATAAATCTTATATTTTTCTCTAAATGAATTTACATTGGATGAAAAGAAGAATGTCAAGAGAAAATGTCACTAAATATTTTTATAAGGATTTTCCCCAATAGGGTTAACTACAACATGTTACATTTTTCTTATGTCCAAGACACATGAATTTCAGTAACATGATAATGTGAATACCCAAATTTATATCAATTTTTTATAGTATACTTAATGGTTCATTATAATAGCTCAGTCTTGGGTATAATAGTCCTCCTAAAACTCTAATGATCATGGATTTTATTCAAAAAAAATTTTCCAAAAATTAATATTGTATAATATTATTTCTAAAACTATGGACTTATACAAAAATAATGTATGCTTAGAAGCCCCAAGATGCAAGTCATCCCTCTTCCACTCACATTAAAAATGGTTAATGTATGAAAGGTAACATGAAAAGTTAAATTTTATTTGTCATTATAAATTTTATTTAGTAATTTAAATTATATAAAATGTTACTGACTCATAATTATTTTAAAGTATTGATGAAGATGACCTAATTAATTTGTATAAAAATTTCAGTACCTCATTAGTTTTTTGTTTTATCTTCATATTCTTCACTGTAGAATCTTTATATTTGTAATATAAGCATGGTGTCTTTTCAAAATATCCTCAATGTTAAATATATTCAATAAAAGTTTTATTGGTCTCACTCTATATACATAATCATAACATTTTCACATATTTTTTTATACACACATAATTATCACATTCACATTGTATCAATATTAAAAAATGATAAAATATTTGTGAACATTAGCCACATGGTCTACTATTTTTAATCTATACAAAATAATCATTACGAAAGTATCCCTCGTTGATAGAAAATAATGGTTTAAAATATTAATATTACAAATTCTATAATAATATCTACATAGATACTATAAATATTCGTAATGAAATCCCCCTCAATTCCTGGAATTTAACTCTTCATAATTCATATTTTTTAATTATAATTCAAGATCCGTTAAAATATTTATCTTTTTTTAGGGATGTATAATAACATGTTATGAACCCTTGTAGTGATAAGATTCTACTCATGGAATAATCATTATCTCACAATTCACTAGGTCTCATTTGATGTGGTAGAACATTATTCTTCATGGAATTATAACTTATTTCATAAATTATGACACAAAAATTTAATCACTATTTTCCTTGAATAATTATAATGTTTAATTAATTTTAATACCATTTCAGCATCATATATTATTTAATCTCCAAAGGTCTTAAAATTTTCAAACTCTTTTATATTATATAAGAAATTTTAAATCTTATGTATATATTTTTCAAGAATTAATATATTACATACCGCCTATAATATATTTTATATTCTTAGATAAATCGAACTTACCATTTAGAAGATGTTACATATCAATATTTGAATCTTCTTTATGGTACATATCAATATATAAATATTCCATCAGCTATAATATATCTTAGGTAACACAAAGAAACTTTTTCGTGATGTATTTATTTATAAACATCAATTTTTATATTTTATATGATCCAAAATATATTATGTATCAGTAATAATAACTTATGAACAATATAGAAGATTTTACGTATCATAATAAAAATTATGGTGTTTCTTATATATCATCAATTTAATGTTATATATATTAGTGAGATCTAATAATTATATGATATTTTTTTTCTGAGGGATCCTATAAATGTCTTTGTCTCAAATTAAACTAATAATTCTATAGAATCATTAACAGAGCTAATATATTCTTGAATACTTGTTAGGGAATATTAGAACCACTCCAATTCATTTAAAATTTATTCATATGAATTAATAATTCTATAAATCCTTAAAACATATATTTAATAAAATACTAAAAGTATATTTCAGAATATAAATTCTCATATTGATTATTTCAATGTATTTAACACACATTAAAAAATTACTAAAAAAAATTCAACACAAAATACCTTCAATAATAATTCTTCCAAATAATTATTTTGTACTCGCTTATTTTATATTTCTATAATCTCAATATCATTAAATTTAATCATCATTGAAGTTATTCATTCACTACATGCCCATTCCAAAAACACTATAATGAGTAATCATTTTAATTCATATACTAAATTATTATTTGACTTATAGTTATTCATTTTTTCAATATAAAAAATCTCAAAAAAATTAACACCCCATAGTAAAAAAAATCATTCAATATCCAAAAACAATTTTATTGATTCCAATATATATTCAAATTCATAATAATATATATTAGAATATGTTTCCTTAAAATTGGATATCCAAAATATTTATTCTATAGGAGATTCATATTCATTGATCATATCTTTGTGTAAGCCTCCCGTTCTCATTTTATAACCAATGGATGTTCCGACTAGATCGTGTCTGTATAAAAACATAGAATATTTTTTATTCAATAACCCCATTTTATGGGTAATTCATTATCATTCATCCTATATTTCCTCTATCAGCTTCTCAAGTCCTTCATCCATTATTAAAATAACATAAAACTCCAGAATCCATTCAGAACATCAAAATGATTTTATTAATTTTGTTTTATGTGAATGAACTGGGAATCATTTTCATCCCCACAAGATATGCATCTTCCACATGTGGAATCACCACTTGATTAGAATACACTAATGGTTTACCTAATATAATTAAATCTATGTAAATATTTATGACTAATTTCTCATTGATTCAGGTATAAAAAAAATATTTTATACTTATGATAATTCAATGGTTGATTATAGTTAAATTTTCACTTTGATAATTAAAAATTACATTACAGTAAACATAATCTCATGTCTGGATAAAAAATTTATAAACTTAATGAAACATTATCAAATGGTTTCATCCCTTATCTATTGGATGGTTGATGTATCATACCTTAATTAATCATATTGCATTGGACATGTGACATATTCCCAAGAATAAATGACGGTTTCATTGGTGCTAACATGGTATTGGGCAACAAAAATCTATCATTTGGGATTTCAAATTTAATCTCAACCACCAATATTTTTAAATTAAAAGTAGATAAGAATTATAATATTATTTATGTTTCCTGGAGTTTATATCCTTCATTGGATCTCTAATACATAGTAGATCTGATAAGGTATCTCAACAATTTTCCTCTTACTTCATTGGAGTTTTTATAGTTTCGATAAGTCAATGTATTGTACAAAATTTTCTATTCATAGAGTAGAAATGACTTTGATGGATTAAAGTATAGTTCTATATTACTTTAAAAAATAAACCCAAGGATGCATTATCATTGAAAGGTACATGTGGTTCGTTGAATTACTACATTTCTACAATGAATCCTTCTCAGGTATAGAATTGAGACAGATTTGGCACTGAGTTGTATCTAAAGGTTACCATATCATGTTATGATTCATTTCCCTTGCATCAAATATTTTATCATAAAGTCATGTTACACTAGTAAAAATACACTTAAAAAAATCAATGATTCACCTTAAAAATATTAATATTTATAATATAGATTCAATTATTATGACTATATTAATGAATATATATAATTATGATTTTATTTCTAAGACCAATAAATTTCTACAAACAACAATTTAATACATAATAGAAAATTAAAAACAAAAAAAATACAATATAAAAAAAAAATACAAAAACAACGGAAACTTTTTTAAATGAAACTTTCAGGAATCTTGAGTGATAACATTTTTCTATTTCTATAAAAATGATTCCAAAATAATAATAATCACATTAATATTGAATCATAGATCATTTATTTTTAAAATTGGAGATTTTAGTTTTATTAGTTTCCCATTATTTAATACTTTCATAAATTCCTCTATTTTATGTTTATATTCCAATTCTTAGTTTCTATAATCATTGATTCGACCTAAATGAAAATATTATAAGTTAATTTTACCCCTATTAATTTGTTATCAATGTTCCCCTCACCATATTCTCTATTGATAAAAACATATTCACACTCTTTTATAAAATTATAATTCATATCCCTTAGTTTCCACATGTTGATTAAGTGTGAATATTCCACAACTAAATAATTCCTACAACAGGAATCCTTTGATGATAATTGACATAAATATAAGATAAAATAATGATTATGGTTTCTAACTCATTTAATTCCATTTCACCATTTATGTGTTACTTTCACTCACATAGAAAATGTATAATTATTTTAAAAAATTAATATGGGATCCCAATTTCCCATTTCGAACTAGATTCAAAAGGCTTATATGATAGTCTTTTAATGTGGATCCATGATGATTTATTCTCGTGTAGTGAATGTTTTTAAAAATGATGCTAAAATTATATAATATACACATAATATTATGAAACCCAATATTCATTTATTTTATTCATTATTAACTAGGCTCATAGGCTAGAAACTAAATAAAGTTTCATGAAATCGTTATCCTAGATAAGTAATTGAGAAAGATAACAAGTGTTATTCAATGTTAGTTCAAACAAAAAACATCCCAAAATATATATTTTATGTAATAATAATATAAGTCCCCATCCTTAAACATTACTTAATCTTAGGTTATTATAATATTACACATTTGGGGATCTTTTCAGGTTTAGATTTTTAGAGAAATAGATCATAAAACATGCATTACATTCCATATTTAAAAAAAAGTGGATACATAAAATATAGTATTATTTTTTCCCATCAACAGAAACATATTTAAAATTAAACTTGGATTCTTTCTGGACACTTCCTTGACACTATCATCATATCATTCATCTTTCCCTTGACCTGTGAAAAACATTTCAAAAACATGGGATGATCATAAAAAGCTCAGTAAGGGATATAAAAATATGGAAAAGAAAAATGAGTACATATATACATAAGAATGAAATCATTCTTTACCCATAAAACATAATCACTTTAACATACATCATCAAATCATGAATAAATCATAGAAATCATATGACATAAAGGTAACATTAGGCATTCATCACATTATTACGTAGGGAGTAACCCTCTTTGTTACGTTTGGAATACCCATCTAAGTATATTCCCTAAATCTTTTCGGAAAAACCTCAACGTTTAACCCATTCACGTTACCCAATGCATTGGAGAGCTATATCGGGCTCACTTGCCCTTAGTTTATCACGGAACCACCCGTCTTCATAACAATTCCCAAGAACCAAAACATAATCATATCACAAAAAACATGCATAAAGGAAACATAACATTTCTACATTTCAAAAAAAAGATATCAATACAAAACATTGATATAATAAAAACATTATGAAAACGATTTTCAATACCAAAATAGAAGAAAAGTAAAACATGGTATTTATTTTTCATTTAAAAAAGGTGTGGCTTGTAGAGGAAGCCGAAACTCAAATAATGGTCACGGCAGCGGAGAAGTCATTGTCGCCGCATACGTATGACAAAAACAAAACATTCCATTTTTTCGTTTAGTAAACTCTTCGTATAAAAATATTCCTTTCGAGTAAACGTAAAATTCAAAGGGGTTTATACACCGTATAAAATAAAGTTGTTTATAAAACATAATATGCCTCAATGAAAGGAGATTGAGATGAAGGCCCTTAGAAAGATCATTTCTAAAATAAAATAGATCTATTATTTTTATTCACTATAAGTACACATAAATAAAGTAAAAATACAAGATATGACATAATAATATCACGACATAATTTGAAATTAGGAGATTAACCGAAAGAACATAAATTGGGTTAAGAAGTTCCCTTACCCCGGGTCCGACTTGACACGATCGTTCTTTAACCTCCTGAATAATAAATAAGAGTTAATTTATACTTGCTTAGGAACCTTTTTCAGGTTCATTATTCCTTTTATATCACTTATTACCATGTCATGAACACTATGTAATTATTTAAGTTAATAACGGTCGTTTTAACGATCATTGGTACTTGAGTCAAAAATAAACGCTTTATAATTACAAGTTGTTCATGTATCCATTATATCCAGAGTTATACCCATTATGTAGATATCATATATATAATATATATATAGTATATACATGCATTTATAATATTACATAATGTTTAGAGGTATGAAATGAAATGCACCGTTCATGGAGACGGTAAGCCGTACGTACGCATGAACACTACATTCATTTCTATTTCGTATTTTATAGAATGGAATCAGAATGATATAAAGTTATATTATAATTACAGTATAATATCATATAGAAAATCATTAATTACATACTTTATACATCCCACATATGGCATTAAAGAATCAAATCGCTTTGAGGGGGCGGTAGTCCGCACTTCCTAAAACGAAGATATCACGTTTACCCATAATGGAAACCATAAAGGTATGCCATAAATGAAAAATACAGAAGATTAAGTAAAACATAAACATATTATATATCATATATAAATATAGTGTCATCTTAATGGCCACCTTTGAAGGTGTTAAAAGAATATTGAACAATCATCGTTTCGTGAGGCAGAAATTCGCCAGCCACAGAAACAGTATGTTCTTTAACCATTACATGTAGGTGTGTGTATTTATAGCAAGAATCCTTATTATAAAAACATCCTAGTATATGTATTCTACTGTTGGTGTCACAAAAAAATGAATAAAAAGAGTTTAGGGTGTTGGAGAAGCAAAATTAAACATAAGAACACAAGAGAAGACACTACCTTTAAATCGGGTAACTCTTTTTGATTTGTGCTCAAAGGATTCTTTGGGAAAACTTCTACCCAAAGTGAGGCTTATAAGAGTTAGATAGGGATGTGGAGAGACAGAATGGGTAAGGTTTGGCCGATCCAAAGGCTTTGGAAGTGTGGTTAAGGTGGTAGAGGCGGGGTCCCTTTATAAGAGGAGCGGAGGGGAACTCTTGGAATGTTAAGAAAAGATACTTTGTTATAAAATGATTTTCAGATAAAAAAGGTCCCACAATTATAAATTTCGAGGATACGGTGATAAGGGTTTGAAATCCACCAATACAATAGGTTTTTGACATGTGTAGGTCTTAGATTTTACATTATATTTTCATTTTATTTAAATCGTTAAATAATGAGGTAATCGCTGCATCATCATGGAGTCATAAATAATTTAATTTATTTAATGTCTAAAAATTATAAATAAATATCATGATGTAGGAAATCATTTTATCTTACAATGACTATTTATAGTCAAAAATATGACTTGTATAACCCCATTAAATAATTGTTTTAGTAAAACAACTCATGTTTGTGTCATTTTTACTTTTACGTTAAATAAAATGCATTAATGACTTTATCTTACCCAAGTGGCTCCATGGGGTCCCAAAAATCGACCCATGGGTTGTCTTGGTCAGCCATGACACATCCAATAAGGTTAGGACATGTGTCAAGTTCATTTCATATTATTAAAATATTATTCTTACCTTAAATTACACTAATTACCTCTAATCGCGATTAAAAACATAAAAGTTACTATTCACCAAAAAATTATTTCAATCTCATTGAACCAAATTTTACTTATTAATGACAACCATGTATGTCAGATTTTTGAAATTCAAAACACAGAGGTGGTAAAATTTCATTTAAATGTAAAATCAGTTTTTTTAATTACCACTTAGTGGTTTCACTATTCATCAAAAATTGATGTTTTTCTGAAAAATACCAAAACTTCACCCTAAGATATATTAGATATTCCGAATTCAAAAATGATTTCTATTTTAAAAGATTCAAAACATATAAGTTACATTAATTAATTTAATAATTAATTCCCACTGTCAGAGCAAATAGAGTGTTTTTATGAAATAATAAGTATCAAAAGATTGACACTAGTTTAAGTCCAATTTCAAACTGAAATTAAATCCATTGACCACCATTGTATTAAATGGTAAAAATATATTCTAATTTCACTTTAAAACCAATTAAAAATATAATATAATCATATAATCAAATTATATTAAATATAGGTTTTGAATTATAATACAACATTTATCACTATTCATAAAAAAAAGAACATTATCAGAAAAATACCAGAAATTTACCCAAAGTAAATTTAAATTTCACAATAATAAAGAATAAGTTTATTTTGACAAATATAGATTATAAAATTGTCTAAAGATAGATTTAAAAATGGTTTTCTATCAAAAGGTAATAAACCAATCTTTTAAAAATATTAGTGTATTCTATTCTTAAGATTGAATTTATTCTCACTTTAAGCCTCTAAAACACTATCTAATTCATTAATAGACACGGATAAAAATATCTATTATTCATTAATTAATTGGGATGTTACATCCTTCCCCTCTATAGAAAATTGTGTCCCCACAACTTATTTACTTATCGAATAAGTGGGGGTATTTTTCCCTCATTGTATTTTCAGATTCACATGTTGCCTCTTAAATCATGTGGTTTTTCCAAAAAACCTTTACCTGATGAATCATCTTATTCTGTAACACTTTCTCCCTGTGGTCAAGAATTTGGACCGATTGTTCTTCATAATATAAGTTCTCTTCCAGCTGAACTACCTCTGGACTCAAAACCTGAGATGGATCTGGCATATACTTTCTCAATATCGAAACATGAAAAACATTGTGTACCTGAGATAAAATCAGTGGTAAAGCCACTCGGTATGAAACTGATCCAACTCTCTCCAGAATTTCATAAGGTCCAATGAACCTTGGACTCAGCTTTCCTATCTTACCAAATCGCATCACACTTTTCCATGGTGAGACTTTGAGAAAAACATGATCACCTACCTCAAAAGATAGATCCTTCCTCCGGTTATCCGCATAACTCTTCTGCCTGCTCTGAGCTGTTCTCATGTGTTTCTGTATCAGCTGAACTTTTTCTTCCAACTCTTCTACCAATTCTAGTCCTATCAGCTTCCTTTCACCCACTTCATCCCAGAAAGCTGGAGTTCGACACCGCTTCCCATATAACACCCCAAATGCTTCCATCTATATATTGGAATGAAAACTGTTATAATATGAAAACTAAACCAAAGAAAGATGTTGGTCCCAAATTCCCTGATAATACATCAAAAAAGCACGTATCATATCTTCCAAAGTCTGAATTGTTCGTTCGGATTTCCCATCTGATTGAGGATGAAAAGTTATACTAAAATTTAATTCAGTACCCAACGACTTCCGAAGGCCTTTCCAAAAGTTAGAAGTGAACCTGGGATCACGATCAAATACAATGGAGAGAGGAAATCCATGTAACCTGACTATCTCTTTAAGATACAAACGGGAAAGTTGATCTAGGGAAAAAGTATCCCGTATAGCAAGGAAATGAGAAGATTTAGTTAATCGATCAACAATAACCCAGATTGCATTATTACCTCGAGATGTCTTCGGTAATCCAACAACAATGTCCATGGATATATTTTCCCATTTCCACTCTGGCACTAGTAATGGCTGAACCATCCCTTTTGGTAACTGCCGCTCTACTTTAACCTGTTGAAAAGTCAAACACTTTAGAGTAAAATCACCAAAATCCCTTTTAATTCTGTCCCACCAGTAATACTTCGGAAGATCTCTATACATCTTAGTACTTCCAGGATGAACTGAAAATGGAGAACTATGACCTTCACATAACAAATCTCTCTTGAACTGTGAATAACATGACACACACAATCTCTTCCCAAATCTCAAAACAAAATGATTATCAATGTTGAATTCAGGCAACTTACCCTTCTGAACTAGCTCTACCTTTTTCTGCAACTCACTGTCTTGCTTTTGTGCTATCTTAATTCTGTCTGATAGAGAATATTTCACTAATACCAAAAACAAAATAGAAGGACATCCTACACCAACAACTTCTATGCCAAAGTTCATCAAATCCATAACCAAAATATCACATTCCAAACGCAAAATTTTTAATGAAGCATTACATTTTCGACTCAAAGCATCAGCCACTTTATTTTCTTTTCCCAAATGGTAATGAATTGTACAATAATAATCCTTGATTAATTCTAGCCATCTCCTCTGTCTCATGTTCAATTTTTTCTGAGTGAATATATACTTTAAAATTTTGTGATCGGTATATATCTCTATAACGACTCATACTATACATACATTGTTATTACTTTAAAATTGAATCATACTTATTACAATCTATAAAAAATCCTTGAAAGGACCGTATAAGAATAGTGTCTTTAGAAACTGGGAAACATAAACAACTGGTTCATAAAGTGTCTACACTGTCTCCCATTTATTTCATCATATCAATAGTCCCTTTTGGCATATCTTACTTAATAACCTTCTTCCTGATCTGGGGAAAGAAAACATACAAAAGGGTGAGCTCAAATTCTCAGTAAGGGTAAACAAAAAAATATCAATCACATCATATTCATAAGAACATAACATTTTGGAAATCTTAACCTGCAAAAGAGAGCATAATAACATGGGATAAATCATAGTAGTGAAATTAAATCCCAATAATCATAACTTAAAACATGAAAATTTGTGTCATACACACATAATCATAGAGAATCATTTCTTATTAGTCAAGACTCATTTCCAAGACTATCTTAGTGGAAAAGTCCATTTCTGAACCGAGTTCACTCCTCGTTTCAGTCCTGTTTGACTGAATCGGTTTAACCTGTCGTTCCATCCATTTCAATCTCATGAGATATAAAATCTTTACCCAATTCATTGGATGGAGATATAGGTCCCACCCATCTCATAATGATACCATTCTTATGTGTGCCACAAAATCATAAACCATACATCATAGCATTACCCATGTAATAAAAATGGGATTCTTAAACATCATGAAATCATAAAACAATTCATATAAGATAAAGTAATTCATAAAAATAATTCCATCACAACAAAATCAAATCAATTTAATAATACGTATATAAAAAGAACCCTTTATTATCTTAGATGGAAAATAATTTTGATAAAACACTTGAACTCCATTCTTGAGGAAAATATCCTTTCTACATCAATTTTTTTTCCTTTCTTAACATGTCATACAATTCTAAACTAAAAGAAGTTGATTAAAAATAAACATAAAAACTAGAAAAGTAAGATTCTTGTAAATAATGTTTTAAAAAAAATCCTGTCATGCCGTATAAGTTAAAAAAACATTCTTCTCGTACTTTTATCAGAAAAGTCAAAAAGTACCTCGTACGAAAAATGACAAAAGTTTCCTTTCATATCTTTTATTAAAAACTCACCGAAGGGTAAAATTAGATTTAAACAATTTTAGGTGGATGGAAATAATATTACATATTTAGGAAACATGGATGTGGATGATAATGTACACCCCAGTAAATACCAAATTATAAACAATCTCGGATAAAAATGAGATTGTGATATTTTCCCTTACCTAAGGTTCGATTTTCATCGTAAGTGTCTGAACCTCCTGTATAATGATTTAAATAATGTTATTGACTTATTACAGAATCATAATTATTTTTATGATATCATATATGGTCATATTCTTAGCTTCCTATTAATAATATTTCATTACTACTTGTTATTCGGGTGTTTATTACTTTTTGTTATTATTCGTGTTTTGTCAAATAAATTCTTATTTTTCATTTTAAGTTAATAATACCTCATTTACAGAATGGTATTAGTGTAGTATATATCATATTAATTCACTCAATTAATTTATATAATCATTATGCAATAAATATCTTGTATAACGAGTCGCATCACATCGTGGAGACGGTATTCTGTACGTACGCACGAGCGATGATATCGTTCCCAGGATCGTGGAATTGTATTGGAGTGTATGTATACTATTTCAGAATCAATATAAATTCACAATTATCATATATAGTTATTATTTACACCATTATAGCCATCTTATTAAGTAGGTGGTGGAAAATAGATTACACCACGGCGTGGAGACGGTATCTCGTATGTACGTACGCGTGGTGATTTCATTTTTCATAGGATGGATAGATGGTGAAATAGGGTTGTTTCATACTTACAATAAAATATCAGTATATTCGTGATACTTATGTTATTACATCATAGTGAAACAACTCAAGAAGAATAAGTGGAATAAGAAATAAAGATTAAAGAATCCGTAATGGGCATTACCTCTTCTTTGAAGCGCCTCTTTGAGACCTCCTCTTAGGGCACTACAATTGGTCTTTGAAGAAGACCCGAACCTCTAGGATGTTTCAAGGGAAGTGGGGAAGTGAAATGGTTAGGGTTTGGCCGAGCGTGAAGGCTAAAATTGGGGTGAGGAGGAGAGGGAGGAAGTGCCCATTTATAATGGAGGAGAGGGTCACCTTTGGAATAAAAAAATATATTATTTTATTATAAAGTCAAATTCGTTATTTAATAGCTCAAAATTGATATATTTATAAGCTAAGGTGGGTATGGGTGAAAATCCTCTCATCAAATATAATTTAGACAAGTTTAGGTATCAATTTTAACCTTATCATTTTGATTTAACTTTAAGTTAGATAATTTAACTTTTACCGTGTCTTCTTGTTTTCTTACACTATAAGGTTAATAAACTTACTATATCAATACAAACGAACCCCAAGTTGTTTATTATTAATATATATAACCTTATATAAGTCATTTGGCCGAACCATATATTTTTTGGAATAAAATAACAATTAATAATATAATATTTTATTTAAAAACAATTTTATGTCAATTTTGACACTATTTGGTAATTGATTTTTGTGAAAATCATAACAGAATGATTAGTTCGAAAACATTTTATTAGATAAATAATAACATGTCATATTAACATAGAAAATTATTGGAATTCATAAAAAGTCTCAAATTACATTTATTTGGGTATTTATAACATCAATTATTTCAATATTTCATTAATAAGATAACTTCTGCATCATCATTATGTCATAAATAAATTATATTATTTAATGTATAAAAATTATAAATAAAATACCATTATGTATAAAATCTTCTTATATTTATAATGAATATTTATAGTCGAATTTATCTTATGTATAACCCTATATTAAAAATGCATAAGTTATTAAATGATGATTTTAACTATTTTAACCCTTCTTTAAATAAATTGATAATAAATGTCCTAATCTAATCCAAGTGGTCCAAAATGGTCATATTTTATTCCTAAGGATGTTTTTGGTCTAATTAGACTTATCCAATATAATTAGGACATGTGTTAAGGTAATAATAATATCATTTTTACCCTTAACTACCCTATTTACTTTTAACCGTGGTAGAAAAAGTAAAAAGTTACTATTCACCAAAAATTATTTTCATCTCATTGAACAACATTTTAGTCCTTGAAATTAACCTTGTCTCTCTAATTTTCAAAATTACACTCACAGATGCGGTAAAATTATGTTTTATGAAAAAATTCAGTTTTTTAACTACCACTTAGTGGTTTCACTATTTATCAAAAAATGAAAGTTTCCAGAAAAATACCAAAAATTATGCCTAAGATATATTTGATATTATGATTTAAAAAATGATGTTTATTTTACCAAATTCATAAAATATCAGTTACATTAACTAATTTAAAAATTAATTCCCATCGTCAAGACAAATAGCGTGTTTTTAAGAGATAATAACTATCAAAAGATTGACACTTGTTTATGTCTGGTTTAAATGTGAAATTACATCCAATGAACAAAATTGTATTAAATTGTAAAAATATATTATAAATATACTTTAAAACCACCCAAATTAATAATTTCTCACAATTAATTATTTCTATTAAAAAAAATTTTTTAATTAAAATTTAATAATTTTCACAATTCATCAGAATATGAAAGTTATCCGAAAAGTACCAAAATTTCACCCTAAGCTAATTTTGATATTCCGAATCCAAAAATGAAGTCCATTTTGAAAAATAAAATTTAAAAAATTTCAAAAAGTGGTTATTACTATTCATAACGGCTAGTTTTAATAATATTTTAATAGCATATCGTTGTTTAGTGAAACTCGGTATTGCGTAAGACGCAAGCTATCGAGGAAGGCAGTAGTTGTGTGTAAAGCAAGACAAGCTAGTGTTGTGTGTAGTGAAAGATTCCTTTGATGATTTATATAAAATAAAAACAAAATATATATCATAAAAGTCTCGGTGTTACAATCTCACACTTTACGCCATACAAATGATTCCTCCAAATTTTTAAAGCGAAAACAACAACAGCTAATTTCAAATCACGTGTAGGGTAATTTATAGCATGATTTTTCAACTTCCATGAAGCATAAGCAATTACCTGATCATTCTGCATTAAGACGCAACCAAGCCCTTACAATGAAGCATCACTGTAGATAACAAACTCCCCATTCCAAGAAGGTAGTGCCAAAAATGGAGCATTCACCAATCTTCTTTTCAGTGCCTGAAAACAATCATCATATTCTTTTGTCCAGATAAACTTAACACCCTTCCAAGTAAATTTATTCATTGGACTAGATATCTGTGAAAACTTTATAACAAACCTTCGGTAATAGCCTGCCGAACCAACGAACCGACGAATCTCAGTTACATTTGTGTGACTTGGCCATTCATCCACAACCTTTGTTTTTGCAGGATCAATAGTTATCCCGTATTTAGAAACAATATGACCGAGGAAAGATATTTGTTTCAACAAAAACAAACACATTCTGAATTTTCCATACAATTTCTTTTCTAATTAGGTTTTCAAAATAAACCTTAAATGTCCTTCATGCTCCTCCTTACTTTTAGAAAACACCAAAATATCATCAATAAAAAAAACCAACATTTTTCACCTAAGTCAATTGAGCCATTACTGCAACAAACTATTTAGTTCCAATTCCGACCATCTCAGGATGCTGATTCAGAAGGTAGTCTTCCTCCTGATGTCATCCCAACATAACTGCCTTGTTTCCTCTATGGAAAACCATTCTGACCACTGAATTATCTTAGGCGAACCAAAATGGTAATCTTTAAATGCTATATCATTTCAATTTGACCATAATTTTTTTGGATAATCATTTAATAGATTCATAACTCCTAAAGTTATCTAAACCGACCTATAATAACAACTATAAGGCCCCAGCCTTAAACATTACTTAATCTTGGGTTATTACAAGATTACACATTTTGGATATTTTCAGGTTTAGAGTTTTAGAGAATTAGATCATAAAACATGCATTACATTCCACATTTAAACAAAGTGGATA
The DNA here is from genome assembly GCA_963277665.1 of Viscum album. Classification (NCBI taxonomy): domain Eukaryota; kingdom Viridiplantae; phylum Streptophyta; class Magnoliopsida; order Santalales; family Viscaceae; genus Viscum; species Viscum album. The sequence continues at coordinate 877,256,307 of OY728145.1, read as the reverse complement.
CATAAAAGATAGTATTCATTATTCCCATCAATGAAAACATATTTAAAATAAAACATGGATTCTTTATTAACACTTCCTTGACACTATCATCATATCATGTACCTTTCCCTTGAGCTGTGAAAAACATTTCAAAAACTTGGTATGCGCATAAAAAGATCAGTAAGGGATATAAAAATATGGAAAGGAAACATGAGTACATATATACATAAGAATGAAATCATACTTTACCCATAAAACATAAGCACTTTAACATACCTCATCAAATCATGAATAAATCATAGAAATCATAAGACATAAAGGTAACTTGAGGCATTCATAACATTATTGCGTAGGGAATAACCCTCTTGGTTATGTTTGGAATACCCATCATTGTATATTCCCTAAATCTATTTGGAGAAACCTCAATGTTTAACCCCTTCAATTTACCCAATGCATTGGAGAGCTATATCGGGCTCACCTGCCCTTAGTTTATCACGGAACCACCTGCCTTCATAACAGTGCCCAAGAACCATAACATAACCGTATCACATAATACATGAATAAAGGAAACATAAAATTTCCACATTTCAATCACAAGATATCAATACAACACATTTATATAATAAAAACATTATGAAACCCATTTTCAATACCAAAATAAAAGAAAATTAAAACATGGTATATATTTTTCATTTAAAAAGGTGTGGCTTGTAGAGGAAGCCGGAATGCAAATAATGGTCACGTCGGCAGAGAATTCATTGTCGCCGCTTACGTACGACAAGAACAATACATTCCCTTCTATCATTTATTAAATTCATCGTATAAAAAGATTCCTTTTGAGTAAATGTAAAAGTCAAAGGGGTTTATACACCGTATAAAATAAAGTTGTGTATAAAACATAATATGCCTCAATGAAAGGAGATTGAGACGAAGTCCCTTACAAAGATAATTTCTGAAATAAAATAGATCTATTATGTGTATTCATTATAAGTACACATAAATACAGTACAAATACAAGATAGGACATAATAATATCATGACATAATTTGAAATTATGAGATTAACCCAAAGAACCGAAATTAGGTTAAGAAGTTCCCTTACCTCGGGTCCGCCTTGACTCGATCGTTCTTTAACCTTCTGAATAATAAACTTGAGTTAATTTCTACATGCTTAAGAACCTTTTTCAAGTTCATTATTCCTTTTATATCACTTATTACCATGTTATGAACACTATATAATTATTTAGGTTAATAATGGTCGTTTTAACCAATATTGGTACCTGAGTCAAAAATATACTCTTTATAATTACAAGTTGTTCATGTATCCATTATATCCATAGTTATACTCATAATGTAGATATCATATATGTCATATATATCCAGTATATACATGCATTTATTATATTACATAAGGTTTAGAGGTAAGAACTGAAATGCACCGTTCATGGAGACGGTATGTCGTACATACACATGAATGCTACTTTCATTTCTATTCTGTATTTTATGGAATGGAATCATAATGATATAAAGTTATATTATAATTCCAGTATAATATCATATATAAAATTATTAATTACATCCTTTATACGTCCCACATATGGCATTAACAAATCAAATAACTTTGAGGGGGCGGTAGTCCGCACTTCCTAAAATGAAGATAACACGTTTACCCATAATGGAAACCATAAAGGTATGGCATAAATGAAAAATACAGAAGTTTAAGTAAAAAAATAAACATATTATATATCATATATAAAAATAGTTCCATATTAATGGCCACCTTTGAAGGTGTTAAATGAATATTGAACAATCATCGTTTCGTGAGGAAGAAATTCTCCATCCAAAGAAACAGTATGTTCATTAACCATTATATGTAGGTGTGTGTATGTGTAGCTCGAATCCTTCTTATAACAACATCCTATTATATGGAAGATACTTGTGTTGTTACAAAAGAAATGAATAAAAAGAGTTTAGGGTGTTGGAAAATCAAAATAAAACATAAGAACACAAGAGAAGACACTACCTTTAAATCAGGTAACTCTTTTTGATTTGAGCTCAAAGGCTTCCTTGGGAAGACATCTGCCCAATGTGGGGATTCTAAGAGTTAGATAGGTATGTAGAGAGAAAAAATGGGTAGGTTTTGGTTGAGCCAAAGGCTTGTAAAGTGTGTGTCAGGTGGTAGAGTTGGGGGCCTTTTATAAGAGTAGAGGAGGGGCACTCTTGGAAAGTTAAGAAAAGATACTTTGTTATAAAATGATTTTCAGATAAAAAATGCCCCACAATTATAAATTTCAAGGATAAGGTGATAAGGGTTCTAAATACACCAATACAATAGGTTTTTTACATGTGTAGGTTTTAGATTTTACATTATATTTTTATATTATTTAAATCGTTAAATAATGAGGTAATCGCTGCAACATCATAGTGTCATAAATAATTTAATTTATTTAATGTCTAAAAATTATTAAAAAAATATCATGATGTTGAAAATCTTTTTAACATTTCAATTAATATTTATAGTTAAACATCTGACTTGTATAACCCCATTTAAATATTGTTTTAGTAAAACAACTCATGCTTGTGTCATTTTTACTTTTACTTTAAATCAAATGCATTAATGTCTTTATCTTACCCTAGTGGCACCATGGGGTCCCAAAAATCAACCCATGGGTTTTCTTGGTCGGCCATGACACATCCAATAAGGGTAGGACATGTTTCAAGTTCATTTCATATTATTAAAACATTATTTTTACCTTAAATTACACTAATTACCTCTAATTGCGATTAAAAACTTAAAAGTTACTATTCACCAAAAAATTATTTTAATCCCATTGAAGCACATTTTACTTCTTAATGATAACCATGTATGTCAGATTTTTGAAATTCAAAACACATAGGTGGTAAAATTTTATTTAAACGAAAAATCAGTTTTTTAAGTACCACTTAGTGGTTTCACTATTCATCAAAAATTGAAGTTTTGCAGAAAAATACCAAAACATCACCGTAAGATATATTTGATATTCCGAATTCAAAAATTATGTCTATTTTAAAAAATTCAAAACATATACGTTACATTAATTAATTTAATAATTAATTCCCGTTGTCAGAGAAAATAGCATGTTTTTAGGAAACAATAACTATCAAAAGATTGACACTAGTTTAAGTCCAATTTCAAAGTAAAATTAATTTCAATCACCACCATTGGATTAAATGGTAAAAATATATTCTAATTTCACTTTAAAACCAATTAAAAATATTATATAATCATATAAAAAATTAGATTAAAAAGAGGTTTTGAATTAAACTACAACATTTTTCACTATTCATTAAAAAAAGAACATTATCAGAAAAATACCTGAAATATATCCAAAGTAAATTTCAATGTCCCAATAATAAAGAATAAGTTTATTTTCAAAAATATATCTTATAAAATTGTCAAAAGATAGTTATAAAAATGGTTTTCCATCAAAAGGCAATAAAACAATCTTTTAAATATATTAGTGTATCACATGCTTAAGATTGGATTTATTCTCATTTTAAGCCTCTAAAAAACTATCTAATTCATTAATAGACATAGATAAAAATATTTATTACTCATTACTTACTTTTGATGTTACAAATAAATATTTATAGATGAATTAGATTTAAATTATGATAAAATTCTAAGCATAATAAAATATTTATTATATGTAGAAAAGTTCCCTACCTTGTTGGATCTTCTTGTGTAGTTAATCCTCTTTATTATTACATTGTACTCATACATCTTTTAAATAATATAAAATTAAATTAACACACATAATAAGGGAATTTTCTTTATTTAATAAACTAACATACATTTTTAAATAACACTGGCTACATTGCGAGAGTAGTTTGTTTATAGTTATTATCCCAAATCATGTGATTCTAATTTTTTTAGATATAGAAGTTATGGATTTCTCAAATATTTCCTTTTTGAAGAAAACTATAATAAATAGTAAATTAAAAATTGATAAATACCATTCATATATAGAAATATTTATGTCCCCTTAATTATTACCTTTATAAGATAGAATTTTTCAGTCCATTATTAGTTTTAATTTCTAGGAAAGAGATTAATTCATTAATTGAATACAAGGACAAGATGATCTACCTTGAAGTTCATACATTAAATCTATTTATCATAGACAACATATATTTGTTTTTCAAAAAACATGTATCCTCATAGTTTTATACTATTATCTCTACTAACATAATCAAATCACACTTTTTTTACATTATTGAACTTATATAATCCATGTTAACTTCATTCATAGTAAATATTTCCATTTGTTAAATCTTCAAATTTATGGGGAATGGTGTTAATCAACAAATTCTATATATGTAAATAAAAATGGGTTTTTTAAGTATTTAAAAATACCAAAAAAATATATAATTTATCTTATAGTTCTAATACTTTGTTTTGAAATTATCTAATCATTCTAAAATTCAATTCAAATCTCCATTGTTCATCTCCATGAATATACTAGTCTGTATATTATATATGAATTCTTATTTTTTAATTCAATCAAGCATTTATATAATAATATTGAATTATTAATTATATAAATGAACAACCATTCTAACCATTTATATAACTTCGGACTCCATACCTATAAAATATGTTCCTCTATATAAATATATTCACATATGATTACAATTTTCTTGTAATGTAGTGGCCTCTACCAATATTGAAATATAGTCTACTAAAAGACAAGCATATTCTCATATATGAGATTTCAAGATTTATTCTATCAATTATAGACTTTATAAATAAAAAATAACAACCATTAAAAGTATATATTCTAGTACATCGTATATTATCAATATATATCCTCTATTTTCATAATAATGAAAATTTCTAAAACAATCATCGGCATCTTGGAAACAAATTGGATTGTAAAAAACAAATAGAATTATTTTTTATGTTGATTTTAAAAATTTTAAATGTCAAAAACTTAGAATAGTTTGGATGTGTTTTAGAATTGATAGAACCCACATTTGTCACACATTTTATTAGAATTCCATTTATTTTTTTAATAAATATACATTTTCAATAGTAAATATTCACATAATATTGAAACCTATTGTTTATATTCCTTGTCATCCCCTATATATTTTTACAAATTAAAATTTAATAATAAATTTTAGAATACCATGGGAGTACCCTTTTGTAACCATTAAACATTTATTATTTGTAAATTATCCATTGATAGGATGAGTTGGGTTTACTTTTAATTATTTATGTCAAGAATCATAACTAAGAACATTATTCTCTACACAATATACATTTTTAATATCAAGATATAATTATTTCAAGTGGAATGATAAAATAATTAAACATGGATTATATTACTTTTTTCATATCCAATGTATCAAATATGATTGGAATATTGAAATAGTTACCTTATTACTCAAGAGAAGGGGACTATGTTTCTCCATAGTATCCATCACTAAACAAAATTAACTTTTATTATTTTTTAATAGTGTTTTGAATAATTTAATAAGTTAATAGTATATTAATTAATGAACTATATAATTGCACTTATTTTTCTATGAATATATCCCCTAAAAATGCCCCCATCATCACATAGGATTTCAAAGGATTTAATCAAAGTAGGTGATATAAGCCTAGTTGTAAATAATTTTTATTTCATCAATATACTGAATGATTCTTGGAAATTTTTTAATACACATAAGAATCAATTCCTTTTATTAAACTAAGACTAATAGTATTTAAATCCTTGAAAATTATAGGATAATTATTTTCCCAAACATAGAATTCTCATGTAATATCCTGACTACCATATGTAATGTCATTGATGGAAAAAAGGATAAACCATAGAATTTGTTATTTCACTCCTCTATTAAATTTCATGATATCAAGGTCTGGGAATAGTTACATATCAAAATGAATTTTAATTTCCCCTAGTTGAGAAAAAAATATATTCCCTACATCTGGATGATAAATTTTATATATTTTAAAATCATTCAATAATTTTCATGATAATTATTAAAAATGCTTCAATGAAAACATCTATCATATTACCAACAATGTTTAGAAATTAATTTTCATGTTTCTATAAAGATTAATACATTCTATAAACAAACCAAATGGAATTCACTGTATTGATTTGTTCAATAATTATATAATAATGTTTTGTACTCTTTGTTAATAGGATTGATAGAGACTTGGTTTTATCTTATATAATAATAATTAAAGTAAAACAAAGAGCTACACTGCTTGAAATGTGACCTTTACCAACACTTCTATAACCCATTTCCCAACGGTTTGGCCAAACCATTGGGAAAGCCCACTTTGTGGCCACTTTTCCCAACGGTTTGGCCAAACCGTTGGGAAAGGCCCAATTTGTGGCCACTTGTCCAAATGGTTTGGCCAAACCGTTGGGAACGGTCCAATTTGTGGCCACTTTTACAAACGATTTGGCCAAACCGTTGGCAAAGCCTACCCTTTCCCAACGGTTTGGCCAAACCATTGGGAAAGGTCCCCAGTATATCCCATATTCCTGGGACCTATACCAACGGTTTTCAAAACCGTTGGGAAAGGTCTATACCAACGGTTTTGAAAACCGTTGGTATAGGTCCTTTGATTTTTTATCAGATCCACTTAACCTGAACATTCTAAAAATAAAAATTTAAAATAATTATGATAATACATATATATATTTATGAAATTATGTTCATAAAAGTCATGTTAGGTTAGTGGTTAGGTCGTTGAATGATAAACTGGAGGTCCTGGGATCAAATCCCAGCGGATGTTTTTTTGGAAATACATATTCCAACAATTTTATAGAACCATTGGTATAGATTTTCATATTACTTATACCAATGGTTTTCAAAACTGTTGGTATAGATATATACCAATGGTTTTCCAAAAACCGTTGGTATAGACCTATCCCAACGGCTTACTTGCCTACAATTCTCCAAACCGTTTGTATAGGCTATACCAACGGTTTGGAGGCTTATACTAACTGTTCCAAACAATTGGTATAGGTTAGTTTTCTAGTAGTGTTACCTGTGAATCCTTCAAAAATGTTATCAATGAATGTTTGAGAGAAATAATTAGTAATCAATTAATTTTTCAATTTTATATGGTTTTTATAAATTTTATAACATCTCATAGTTCTTATATAAATTGATAAAATCTTCTCATTGTTGACGAAAGTCACACCTCTATCGGAACCATTTGTATAAATATCACTCATGACATATAAACAATGGGATGAATTATACCAACATAAATAGAGTTATTGATTATATATATCAATTATTATTACATATTTGGATTGAGTCTTATTTTTAATTGTATATTCATCTTAGCCTCATCCCCTATTAGTATTTTGTACTTTCATACTATTGTCCTTATTCTATTTATATAATATTTATTCATGGAAATAGTAGTTTGATAACTAATCAAAACTTCAATATGATATTCTTCTTATTATTCATCCAATTTACTTGAAATGGTAAAAAGTAGAGTCTCCTTTACTTCTTAATAAGATTAAATAATCTTTTAATTCAATACCAGTATTCAATTACTATATAGATTATTCACAAATAGTTTCATTATAATACTATCATTCTATGAATCATCATGTAGTTTAAAAAAATATCAAATTGAATGCACTCATTAATTTTTATAATAGATGTATCAATAATTATAATTTTTCATGCTATGTATTTTTATAATCTTTCTACCTATCCTTTTTCATCCTTAAAAATAGTGTGTGACTCATATATTACCTCCAAATCAATGATATCCATTATAAAATAGGGATATAAATAATATAAATTATTCAATATATGAAATATATTATATAGAAATAATAAATAAAGTATCCTAGAGTTTGTGTTTACATTATTTCATTGGTACATCATTTAAAGAATCTCACAACGCAAATCGATCAGTCGAGAAATTTTGAAAAAAATATTCATACATGATTCCCATATTAAATTTGAAATATAAAAAGTAGCATATGAAAACATTCTTCTATATATCATATCTAAATTAATATCTATATTCAAATCTAGTATATTGAAATAAGTTAAGGGTAAAATCAAATTCCAAGTAAGTACTATGTAGAACCTCTGTTATCATGAGTAAATAAGGCATAATCAACTTGGCTTGATGGATAAGAAAACACATACCATTCAATCAATAGATAATTTTAATGGGAATAATTATCTAATATGAACCTTAAAAAGACATGTTTATTTTAATTATAATTATTATAAATAGATTTTCATAATTCTAGACATTCATGATCAATTCCACTCAACCAAGATATCATGTATCTTACTATCAAGGCCTCTCAAACAAGACGTCATTAAAAAAAATTAACAAGTGTAAACCAAATAACCATCTAATATTGAATGAATATAATTTTACCTCATGATAACTATTTATATATCATGGTGATATATATATATATATACATAAAATAAGTCCCACCCACCACTTACACATTGTATTCATTCCAAATATTTTGATGGATTAATAAAAATCATTCTAAAAAATACATATAAATAAAAAATTATACTCATTGAATCATGAATATAAAAGTTCAATAATTAATAATTATAAACCACATAGAGAAATAATAATTATGGAATCATAGTATAAATCCTTCATAATATCAATTGGTATTGCCATAGTTTAAAATACCAAAGATCACTGGAAAATTTCTTCTTGAATAAATTACTTTTAATTTTGAAATAATTTAATAAAATATCTCAAAAATATCAAATAAAACATTTTTTATTAAAATAAACTTGTATGATATCAATTTCATCCTATAAACATAGATTGGTTATGATATCAGGAAATGTTTTTCAAATGGCATATGTTAAAATAGATATCCCATTAACATTTCCAGGAAAATTAAAAAAATTACCTCAATCAGAAAATGATGAGAAACTAAATTATAAATAATTTTTAAAAATTTAATCTTGAATAAATTTTTTTAAAAATAATTATATAATTTTGAAAACATTAATAAAAATAATTTGGGAAACATGGACTTGGAGGAAAAATTATTTTCAACCGAAGAGAGAAGTAAAGTCAGTTTTATTTTAATATATTATTACAGTATCATTAGTACTTAATGTGAGGTAAATAAAAAAAATCCCATGAAATAAAAATACGAGTATCTAATTAAATGTATTAATCATTTAAGGATCATAAAATTTATTTTAATGGAAATTTAGGAACAAATAATCTCAATTAAAATGAGATTAAAACATAAATCACATACGTCATGTTAAAAATTCCCCTCTAGTGAATTTAAACTCATGTAGGATAAATTGATATTTATTATAAATCTATATAATAACTATATAGAAGATTATAATATCATATATTATCCATTTATAACAATCTAACACCTGTTGATAAATAATAATTTATTAAAATTATACTTCATGTGTGTTAACAATTTCTTATTTCAAGAGTCACATAGTTTGCAAGTTATGTTCCTTGAAACATGATCCTGATATCATCATCTCCATAATTTTAAGAATGTTTTAAAAATAATATAAATTAATTATTCCAATATTTATAATTATCAATAAATTTAAGATGTATAAACATGATCTACACTATTAATGGGGATGGTAGGTCATAAGTGCACATAAACACTCTTTTAACTTTTCAAAATATTAAATGAATGAATGTTATATAATAATTCAATTTCAAAAAATCATTTAATTGTCATATATTTTTCATATATTCATTAAATATATTCTTATCACTATCCCTGAAAATATATAATGAAAAATTAATCACATCTCCTTATGGAAGAAATTTTTCACATGTATGCATGAGAAGCATTATCATTTTCCATTATATTGGAAGGTAAAAAGTTATATGGAAATAATAGATAGAAACATTAACTATTTTATCAAATCAATTTCGATGTTCTATTAAAACCATGGAAATAGGTTTTTTTACTTCCATTTTTTATTTAAAACCACGGAAAATCATACAATTGCATACCCATCGGATCGAGCCCACCCCCCCATAAACTCATGGTCGAACCAAACTTAACATATGATCTCATCCAATACATTATAGACATCATATATGTGATGATTATGAACATACATCTAATATATAACGACACCACCTCCTCCCTGATGGGGCTCTTATACGAGCTCCCCAACTACCTGCTAATACAACTCTAACATAATATATCCACCTCACCATGATGATACTCCTCTAACGTAACTCTAAATAGGATTTGACATGGTTACACCACCTTCCGTGAACCCCCACCTTTAGTCAATAAGGATTTTTATTTCTTTAGTCATCTATGGTCTCGAAGGTGGAGAGCTTCATCAAAATTAGTTCGACTTCCTTGACTCCTTGTTGTCGAGATTCCACCCATTAAGGGAATGCTTTATATTTAAAATTCCACATCAAATGAGATTCTCCTAAACACCTAACTGACTCATAGTCATTATGACGTGGGAAGAGATTTCATAGTCATTACATCCCAATAAAGATTCAAATTTAATGACTATCTGCCTTTCTTGAAGGATCCAAATGTGTATGTGCACATAATAATGTTTGGATTATCAGAAGTAGAATTTGATTTAAATTTGAAGCATAAAATAATAAAACAATTTAGGAATATAAACCTATCACTTAAAAAGAAATTAATCATGCTAGAAATTCTATGATAGTATGGTATTAAAAATCACATCCATATATTCTCTCTAAACCTTCATTTTTTGAGTGGGAATATCAAAACCATCTTATGAATACGATTCATTTCATAAATAAATGGACTAACCATTTAGAACTCATGGACCAAATTAGGTGATGACCCTTGAATTCCGATATACTTTTCAATGTTTTTGAATATTCCATAGAAAATTTCCATTATTGAGATAGTTGAAATTGGATAGAAATCAGGCTAGTGTTATAATATTCAAATAAAATACACCAATCATAATGCTTAAAAATATAACACTTTAATGATTTCATTTATTATTATTTTGAATTCTATAGTGTGATGAACCAATTTAATAACCAATCCAATGAATGAATAACTACTATAGCTTATTATTGTTATTTTTTGGGACATAAATAATTCATTCAAATAGGTTTATTGAATGTGTGTATTAGGTCATAATCCCAATACATCCTCACAATGAATCTAAAATATATAAAAAATTCTATAAAAGATGTTTTAGGAAATATATTTTGGAATCAATTACTTGGATAGGTCATACAAAATCACATTTTACTTTTGACATCATAACATATAAAATTTTTTGTCAGGTATATTGTTCTATAAAAATAAATAGAAATTTTAAAGTTTTTTTATTCATAGTTATTTTTAAGTTGTATTTTAGGTATCTTAGACTAAATGATGAAGCCACATTGATAGGAGAGTCTATTTCAGGTGGTTGGATTACTGATTGTGGATAATATCATGTGAGTCTATGATAGATTCATGTTTTATTATGGATAGGATAGTCTATTACTAAATTGTAATTTTAATATATTTTTTCACGATAAATTTATAGAACTCACATCTCATATAATAATTGTTTTTCTTCATGATGGTTTCTTAAAGAAAAAAATGTTTGAATTTTACATTTTCGTCACTTTACAGAAATATTTCATTCATTTATAGTTTACTGTGATCATTTTTATACATTATCGAATTTCAACCCTAAAATGTAATGTGAATAGATAGACCAGAATTGGTTTGACATACCCAATATTGGGAGACATTAAGGGAGACATTCAAAGACATAGTCAACACTGTGGAGTAACACCTCAAGTCTTACAATACTTATTTTCATGAATCCAAAAGGTATTCTCTTAATGACATAAAGGGTACCCACATACTTGTTATTAGTATTTGATATCATTTTTAATACTCATTTTATTAGTAATGTGTTATAAAAAAGATTCTTGAATATTGTAAACATTAAAATCCATCCGCAAGTGTTCATTTTTTATAAATATAAAATGAATATATTTTTTACCTCCTTGAAGAATCATCAAAAACTTTAAATGCATTAATAATGTTTATTTTTAGTTTAGACTATGTTAGTTACATGAACAATCCTATTAAATTTAATTGCAATAAAATTCCATTCATTTTAGAGTTTCTTATTTCTAACTTCTATAATTATATGTGATTACATTATTTAAAATTATAAAGACACAAGGAAATTTGTTTATTTAGAGATATTAAGGGAATTGAAGTTAGAAGTGATTAATATATAATCCAACACCTTGAGAAGGTAATTAATTTCTTCGAGGATTATGCTCTTTAGGTTTTCCCCACATTCTTTATGATTGTAGATCATTAATTCAACAAATATTTTCTTCCAATATGTAGTAGAATACATTGAAACTGTAGTTTATATTGAATATTCTTGAATTTTCATTTATTTAATATACATAGAGTATAAAATTCTATATATACATGTAATATTTGCATTATTTTTTAGATTTTAATCATTTTTATGCAATTTTAATCACTTAATATACACCATGTTTCTATATTATCAATAACCACATCAGGTACATTATATTAATATTGTAGTTTATCTTAATAATCATGTCATTTCATTATGTAGAACACAATTTAATAATACATGGATTATCCTGATATAAAACTACTATTTAAATAGTAATTTATATAAATAATTATATTAAAATTTTGATAACATATTATACTAGACTGAGATTTCATTTTACATTACTCTTTATATCAGGAATATTATACATTTCAATATTCTCCTATCCTGGTATATTTTATATTGTTATCATCCAATGGTTAGTATCTTTCTCTTTTCTTACTATTTGAAGACTTTTCCTTTTCGATCCCAAATTAACATATTATTTATTACCACTTATGTTATAATTTAAAATATTATTTCAATCAAATGTATCTTTCTCTAATATTCCTCTGATATATATCATTTACATATAATATTTATTAACTAATTTATTGAAATGTGTACCCTCTACTAAAAACCTAGATTTATGCCAATATATATGCATTGGAAGGTATCTTCAGTGACTAAATTTCATTAGATATAACGAAACAATTATAATAATCTCCTTTATAATTGAAAAATCACCTAATGTTCATCTTTATTCATTAATGATAATCCATGATGAACCATGATAAGAAAATGTTCATCAAGAATGAGTAATATATTATTGTATAAAATAGGGTAAGTAAGAGTAGGGTTGTATTTTTAGTACATTATATGGATGAAATACTTCTCACCTAAGATGATATCCTAATATTATAATTCAATAATTTAATAGTGGAGAAATTAGTTCCAATAAAATATAGTGGATATGCCTATTATAAATTGGGATTGAAAATAATTTAAGGTAGATCTAAAAGGAATCATGGATTGAGTTAAAATGACTATATATGTATATTTTTCTAATATAATAGCATGTAGAAATATATAATGAGTTATTTATTATTTCTTCACTGGCTTAATATTACAAATACTCAATGAATCTATAATGTGATAGAAATATTAAATTTGGATAAGATTATTTATATTTACTCAATATAATCTATTATTAATGTCATGTTGTTTTCTTGAAAATATGACTTCTACGATTTTAGAAGAACTTGAACATACCAATATAGTTATAATGAGACTCATTGGTTTTTTTGAGTAATATTCTAAAGCAATTAGTATTAAATATAGATATATTATTTACCTACAAATTTGTGGATTGGTTCCTTATAATTGAATATAGAAATTTTACATTATAAATTATAATGTATTTTATGATGTCACAATAGTTTTTCTTGTTTTATTATCAAAGGTGGAGATTATAATTAGAGGAGTTCAAAAAAACCATATTATAAACTCAAAATGGTGGAAGAGTATATAACTACAACACATAATAGGAATTTAGTTTCCAAAATCATTAATTCTAGCACTGAACATCAGGTGGTTACTATATTGTTTAAAAAAATGTTCCTTTCTTTGAAAAAAATAATTCTCATCCCATGATAATGAACATTATTATCACCAATGTTATATATTTTACTACCCATTATTTTATAAACCATTACAATAGATATATGTTTAATGAACTATATTTCATTTCATTAATTCATACTCTTCATTAGTAGTCTTAAACTCATTTTAAAAAATAAATACATTTCATAGTATCCATTTCAATATTTTCCTTACAAAATAAATTACCATTGAAATAATTTTTTTGATTCCTTTAATAACATGAAAATAGTCCACGATTCTTGTTTATTATTAAATGCTAAATTTGATTCAAAATATTTCATGACATGTTTAGCATATCATTGAAATAATAATAGGATCTTCTAGGAATAGGTTTATTATTACAAAAAATATATATTTTTCCTTTATAATATCATATAAATTAATAAAATAATACCTAGAGACCTGATATGATCTTATTCCGTCAATATACAAATGAATAATTCATAAAAAAATTCCAACTCTTCTATATCTTATTACAAATTATAAATCAAACCAATAATATATCACAACAATAGAGTGAATTATGAAAAAATATAATTGGAAAATATTTAAATATATTCATTGGTATCTAGACTAATTTCATTTTCTTTAATATAAGGTATATCTTCTTTGATTTCATAAACTACATGAAAGGGGATATTTTCATCCCTAACTACATCATTCATTTTTATTAATGGATGTTTATTAACCCAAACCTCAAAATACTAAATATCATCCCATAAATTTTATACAAGAGGTAGCATATGTATATGCACATAAAAAACTCCTTCTACATAAAACTCAACCTATTTATTTTTAACATATTATAACTGCACATTCAATGTCTCAAGATGATACAGGATGTCCATTCTTTCACAAAGTCTATCTTCTACACAATTTTATTTATAACTACAAGATCCTAAATGATAGAATTAATAGAAGGTTTCTCTTAAGGATTTCACTCTTTATCCCCGTTACATCTAACATCATCAATAAGTGAGGTAGGTGTCTCCACCTCAGATTTTACATATAATGTAGGGATGGAAGAATATTCTCTATGATTCTTCACCTAAGAATGTTTTAGGATTTCCTCATTATTTACTTCCTCATTTAATCCATATATACTAACCACTTCATTTATAAAGGTATAATTTAAGAAGAATTAAAATATTCTAGGTTTATCAGCTAATATAATAATAAAATGATGAAATTTTATTAGAGGATTTGAATCTACATCTACCAATCCAAACAAATTGATCAACACACTACCATAAGGATGGAATTTTTTTCACTGATCAATGCGATTAATGATACATTCATCTCAACATATATCTATTCATGTTTACATTCTCTAATTTTTATTATAAAATAATGAAAATACATGTCCTTAAATATGAATTTTTCAAAATTCCATGGCCTTTGATAAATCCTTACAAAAATTAACATAATTAGGACCCCATATTCTTGTATTTGGACCATTGTAAGAATTTTAATGATTTTTTTGGTATTCAGTGAAATTTAATATAGAATAATATGTTAGAAAAATAATCATTCACTATCAGTGTGATGAACATTAATCACCGTTTATTTGTTTTGTAGAAAATTTCTGCCAACTCAATAGTAGAAAATGATATTACCTTCACATTATAGATGACAATAATAATGATAATTCTGAGAAAACCAGATCTGATGATTATATTAAAAATTGAAAACATAAAGAGAATATTTATATTATTTTCATAAAACACAAACAACCATCCATGAAAATTGTAATCATTCTACGCTAATAATACAATTAAATTGAACAAGATAAAATATACTAACTTACTCGAATGAAATAACCTCTTAGTACATAATCAATTAGTTTTATTTGAACTTATTGAATAACCTCTAAAATTTCTCCTTGATTCCCTCATAATTAGTTATAGGTTCATGGTCTATGTGATCGATGAATAAGGTTAAAATGGTTTAGAATTGAATGAGAAAACAGATGAACAATGATTTTTTCCAAATCGAGTGGGTTTTTTAAAGACAAGAAAGTAAAAAAATTTATAAAGAAAAGAAACTATAATAGTGAAAAAAAGACAATGATTACAAAATAAAATAAATATTTAATAAAATACTATATTTAATTGTAAATAAAAAATATTAATCATATATGAATAGAATAATCGAATGAGACATAATGTCTCATCATTTATAACTATTTGGTTATTATAAGCATGGAATGAATAAAACTATAATGAATATGTTATTAATATGATGAAAAGTTAATTATAAGAATGAAATATAGAAGATATTAAAACTAAAATGCAAAGGTTATTATTTTAATAATAAACCCATTTTGGTTATCTGAATTAGTGTTTGTAACTATAATGTACATATACAGATCATTAATAGAAAATATTATATTCAACATATGACATGTTTTATATAAATTCAAACATTTTCTAAAATGAAGATATGAAAACCTTGGTTTAATATGACTTCACACATACTTTTTATACCATGGTTTATTATACCATGGGTTAATATTCCATCATATAGTGAAACCCCTATATGGATATTATATGACATCATTTTATCCTACTGTTGTTTAATATGGAGGTATGCATATCGTCATTCATATAATATGAAGTCATGTATTATGCTTCAAATCCCATTGTTATTTTTTAAGAAAAGGTGAAGGTATGAATATAATATAAAGGAATTAATATAATATGAATGTGAGTGATTATTTTGTTCACCATGGCTTGCTAGTCTGTGAATGTATTCATACAAATACATGATTTAGTCATTGAAAATTCAATAAAAATATTATAAAAAGTAAAAAAATTTAACCAAACTATACATTTATCATGTAAATTTGATATACAAATAAAAAATATATATATAAGAAGTCATTATATCTTACATATTATACCATTATTTTCTCACAGTTGGCTTCATTTGATTAAAGCTTATGGAAAATTGACATCTAAAACAGGACAATGATATCTGTTTACTTATGAGTATATATTTAACTACCACTATTTTATGAACCTTTACACTAGATACACTTTTAACGAACTATATTTCTCTATATTAATTCATTTCATAATGATAAACACATATATTAGTTATGTCTAATTATGAAATAACTAGATCAAATATTATAATTCCTAAATAAAAAATATTATAAAATTTAAAATATTAAAACCATTTTCAGAATAAAATAACAGTTTCTATAGAGATACCACATTAATATTAAATACATAAAAATGACATATTGTATATTTAACAATAATATATCATGAGAAAGAAAATGTTATAGAAAAGAGAAACTAATTAATACTTAATGTTATTCTTTAAATTCTATCATAATTATGTAACTATTTTATAGAAATATGTATCACTTTAACACAATAATTTCATTAAGTATTCATATTTACTTTACCCTAACTTTCATAACACTATCACAAAACATTAATTATAAAAGAAATACTGATGTTGTACTTATTCAACATACCTCAATTCTATAATGGGATGTGGTGAAAAGTGTGATTCCTAAAATGTATTTCTTTAAGAGTTGATTATTATCTATAAAACCATTCCAAAAATTAGCAGGATATTCCCCAATTTAATTAATAAAATCTATCATTCCACTATTTTAGAAAAATCATACCATTTCGCTAGTGAAATCTATATCACATAATAAAAATGGAGTCATTCAGGGCACATGTTCTTTGGTACTTTTCTCACTATATAATTTATAACTTATTTGTTATCATTTTATTTTTACGCTAGTAAAACCTCTTGAAAGATAATTGTATTATAATATTTACTATTTAATCATATTGTTTTTGACACAAATTTCATGAAATTGAATCTTCTTCTATAATAAATAATATAATCTTGAAAATAACCTATGTTACTTCAAGTAAAATTCCTAAAATGGTTCAGTGTTGAACTTGTTTACCCGTCCTAAAAACCCATTACTTTCTAAAACTATACTTTTTTTTCTTTTCAATTTTGATTTTTTCCGTTGAAATAACTATATTTGATCCCGTATTATATACATTAAAATTAATATTTTTTTAAAATCTTAGAGTAATTTCACCTATCATTTCCCTTTTACATCTTTTACTTTTAGTTTTCCTTATGGTTTTCAGTTTTAAAGAATTTAAAATAAGGAAATTTGTAGTATGATGATCAAATTGTTCAATCGATCCACAAATCAACTCATGAAATTTTAATTTTAATTTTCTCTATTAATCATATGAGCCTTATAAAACTCAGTAGGTATATTTATATATTAAAAAATTACCCCTTTTATAGCTTCCTTTCTCCAACAACTATTTCAATTTTTTTTAATAACACATTATGTGACAAAATCTTTTATTAAAATGTAATTTCTAATTTAATTTACTATTATTTATTAAAAAAATAATTAATCATGTGAAACAATATGTTTAGTTAATGGAGAATCATATATATTTACAATCACTACTCTAAAAATAATCCCTTTAAGAGGTTCATTTTTCTTTATTATCTTGTATAATCTTCTGACCTTCAAAAAATATTTTTAAAAATTGTAGAAATAAAATGCTTAAATGGTCCAAAAATATAACTATCCATATTAATTTATATATAGACTTATAACCTATAATATATTTATGAATATATAAGCTTATAAGATCTATATAATTGAATATAGTTTGTTTCTTATGTGTCATTTACATACCTTCACATTCTCCAAGAATTATAAAACATCAATCAGGAGAAAATTATATATATATATATATATATGTATTACATATAAATTCTACACAACATCATAAATAATATTTATATAATAATTTCACACCCTATGATAGATTTAAATATTAATATATATCTTCGTTATTATGAGTAAAATAAGTCTCAATTTGAACTTCTATCGAGGGAATAATTATACTTAGATTAACCACAAAATTACTTGTTTTTTCATGTCTTTTTAATTGTTTTCAGAATCATTATTTTATAAAAATATTATTTTAGAATATCATATTTACTAAGAAAATATTTTATTATTTAAATGATAAAGGGAAAATTTTAGACTCTTTAACATCATATTTTTATAAATATCTATGTAATACCAGAAGTTTTATTCTATTCAATTTAGGTATTTGTTAGTTATATTACATGAATCTATTTTATTTTTTTCAAAAAATATATTTTGTGTAGTCTAGATTATTTTACAAGAACTAACTGAGTGTTTTTTCAAATCATCTCTACACAACATAAAATTATTATCATCATCAGTCAAATTTGACCAAGTCCTTATAAGTTTATTATAATTTACTACAAACTCATTTTTCATGTTCATTGTTTTTCAAGTCAAACTAAATATCATGATATTTTAGAATTATAATTTCACATATTTCAAGTATCGTAAAAAATATTAATAATGTTTTATGATTCATTAATGGTATTTTTAATGGTTATGAATATAATTTAAATGGTTAATGTCTATTTTGATAGTAGATTTATGATTTTAGTGGTCGGAAGTTTAGGCATATAGAGGATCATTGGAATTTGTTTATGGCATGAAGATGATATAGATATGGATTTAATCATGAAATTACCTTCAAATTGCCATGGATAAACCATGGTGGTAGTAAATAATTTCCAATTTTAATTTGTAGTTGTAGAAAGGAACTACATCCATAGTTTAAACCATATTATTAGGATTTAATATACATGGTTAAACTTTGGATATATTTAGTTACTCCCAAGGCTTATACCATGGAAAAAGATGTTCTATTTCCAATGTTTAAACTGTAGGTGTGGGATTTAATATATGTCATTAAATTATTTCTATATCTAGTTATTTCCATGATTTAACATATGAAAATAGTCCATTTATTTTTTTATTTTATATCTTGGCTATAACTGGACCCTATTATAATGAAAATAGTGTATAGAGTTTATCCAAATTCTATTCCTAAGCTACAACCATGGTTATCGAGCATATTTCAACATTTTCATGACACTAAAATTGAATATTTAGTTAGTTATATATCCAAGAGTTTTATATAAATTATTCCATGATTTTTGAAATAAACATCAAAAAATTGAAACCCAAATATCACGTGACATAGTGTATTTGGATGACTAAGTTCACAATACATAAATGTTAGACTAAATTAAAATTAATTTATTTTATTCTCCAAAATGAGCACTTTAATACTTTTATTATCATAAAATGGCATGGGATAAAATGGGGAACATAAAAAAAATAAGAAAGGAAATAAAAATTATGAGTAAACATAACACGTGAGTCAAATTTATAACATGATAAAATAAAAGTGTCAGCTCAAGAATGATAACATTGGAGCATAACATAAATTAAATGGTATCATATGATCATGTAAATTTGGTAAATTCGGAAGCAATATGAAACATTACATAAACATATGTTATGACTAATTGCTAAGATATTATCACTTAGTGGAGAGAGTCCCATAATATCATACACTCACTCACTAATCATATACATTGTGTCTCTTGAGACTAAAACATTACCCACTGAATTTGAGGTGTAAATATTTAAAAATAATCCTTTAAAATTCTTTTTCATGTTCTTTCATATGCGTTCCATATAATGAAATCAATCATAAGTCATAAACAAAAGTGTTATCCATGGAATGAAATGGGCTGCATAATCTTGACTCATATCATAATCAAAAAAAAATTAATAATGAAGGCATTAGAGAGATGAACATGAGGAATGTATTACCCCATAAAATTAAGGAATAATAACCAAGGTATATATGTGATATAAATATATATATAATTGAAAATAATTTCATAACATCAAAGGTTGTTAACATTGATAAAATTGATTTAGAAAGTTAGTGTGGAATAATTATTGACCAAAAGACTAATTTTACATTGAATTCACTTCTTTAAAATATGTAAAATTCATAAAATATTATAGATAATTATTGTTAAAAGAACCATGGAAACATATAACAGATTATTAGAATAATTGATTGATCGTGATTGTAGTCAATTTCATAGATGTTTTCTAACTTATTAAAATACCCCTTTTCCATTATTGTAAAAATGAAAACAATTACCTCATTTAGAAAATGGAAAGAAAATTCCATCCAGCAATTTTGTAATAAAAAAATATAGTCAATAAATTTATTAATTAATCACTTAGATAATGATAAAAACATTCATTAAATTTTGTTTATAAAAAAACAGATACAGAATAGAAATTTTTTTTGATTGAAAAAAGTAATTATGTTGACTTTAATTACAAAAAATTAATCAATAGTTTTTATTACCTAAGAGAATAAATTTTTACTATTACCTGAAAAGTTAATGAAAATCCATAGTACAAGAAAATAGATTTTATTTGTTGATAGAAATATCAGACAGTTTCTCTATGTGATACTTAAACATAAACAATCTTGAATAATAATGATATTGTGCAATAAACCCACACCACTTTGGTAACATTGGAATCATAACCCCATGAAATAAAAAAAATAATATGAAACATTAATTACCGTAAATATCAACATATTCAAAATATATAAATAAAATTGGTAGTATATACATCCCATAATGAAATAATTGTTCAATATGTAATATGACTCATACTCGTAAAAGCAATATAATAAATCCATTATGGTTAAAGAAACTCCTTAATAAAAACGTCTTAATAAAGATATATTTTGAAGATGAAGTTCAAATTCCATGAATAATAATAGTAAAAGATTTTAAATATTTAGTTTGTTATATATAAAACATTCAAAATAAGTGAGGTACATTTAAGAACAAGTTCCTCAATGGAGGATTTTTTGAGATGAAAACCCTTACCTAGAGTCCATAATTGTTTTTTTTTTCATTTATATCAAGTAAATTATACTTATATCAAGTATTAAACAGGTTAAATAACATATCTAGGTTTGATACACTATACATAAATAATTTTCATCATTTTTATTAATTAAATTCTAACTAGTTATTTAGTTATGGATACATTGGGTGTTTTCAGGATGCTCAGTTCATAATCTAAAAATGACATTGATGTGTTGGCCATGGTAAAAGGTATTATAACACACCATGATTTTATGAAATATTTATTTTTTAAATAAATTTATTTTCATTGATAGATTTCATTATATGAAACAACATGTTTAACTTTTGTTCAATTCCACATTTATTTTAGTTTGCATCACACAAAACACCATGTATATCATGTTCGACACACAATAGTGAGGTTTTCTTATGTTACATGAAATGATAATCTTAAAAAACAGACCATACTATTAAATTAATATAATTTAATATGATAGTTATCACAAAGCCTTTGGAATAGAGGGTATGAATAGAATTAAATAGATTTTTAAAATACATTCTTTATACCTTTATATAAGGTTAATTCTTTGGTCAAGAATTAATAATAATTGAAAAAATAAAATAAATGAAATATTTTCCTAGAAACTCTTTTTATGAACACAAATTTTTTTCCTCAATAAAAAAATCAATTTGGTTGGTAAATTTTAATATAATTTATATATTATATATTCAATTAACTTTTTAACATTCAAATCATGTGTTTTCTATGGGTGAATAAAGAATAAAATCAATATTATGTTTAGAAACTGTATTGTCTGTCTTTCTAAAAACATATTTATGTTAATTTTGGTGCACTTATATTAAAATATATTTTTGAAAAATTTTCTATTATATATTTAAAAAAATTTGTTTTTCAAATCATAATGTAAAAATCATCTGAGGTGGAATGTTTTAAAATTTTTGGAGAAGACAATGTATCGATGAATAGGAATAAAATATTGTATTTTCTTAAGAATAACTATTTCATTTAAAAAAGTATTTTAATGTCCTAGAATTTCTGTACCACTTTTTTAAATTATATGGAATTATTTCGAGATTATGAGATGAGATTGAGTGTGATTCTGTGTCCTGAAGTGCTCAAAATGATCTGTTGAAAAATGTTTAGAATTATTTAGCCGACATGAGAAGTTTTCCTAAAAAGGGAATAACTCTTAAACTACAGCCCAAATCAGAAATCTGAGGGCACTATTGTGTTCATGATGGTGGGTTTACCCTAGGTGTAACATAAGCTTGGTCGGCGTAGCCCTCCAGTGAGAAAACCCAAAAATTGAATGACTATAAATAAAATAATGAAATAAAAATATTTCATTTTTCAAGTTCTTATAACTCAGGAACATTGACTCAGATTAAAAATTTGAGACTACCGCTGAGCTTGTGAGGTTATTCTTTCGATAGGTAAATCCTAACATTGGTCATTGAGGCTGAGCAGTGGAAGTTAGCTTTTGGTCACAAATAAAACAATTATGTAACAATAATTTTATTTTCAATTACTTATGACACATAAATAGTATCTTAGAGAGAAAATACAATAGTACTGTAGATCTTGTGAGTGTGTCTTCCCCTTAAGTGGTTCCTAACCTCGAACATCATGGGTCAAGGGTCAACATTTTTTTGAACTTTATTAAAGGTACATTCAATAAATTTGCGATAGGTTTTTTCTAACTTTTCATCCAGTGCTCGGATTGAAAATATGAGGGCACTGTTGAACTTGAAACCCTGGGATTTGTTTTTTGAAATGATGTATCTTTGGCCAAAAAGGGCCAAATGGAAAAGTTATTTTTCATACTTTTCAAGAAAAAATAATAAAACAATTTAAATAAATTATTTTATTTCGTTTTCTCACCTTTGATATGAATACAATGATGTTGAAGTGCAATGATGAGGATCATTAATATAGGGTCATTAATGGACCATTTGCAACTACGACACTTTGATCTTAATTGTTTGTTAATGTAACATTAAACGTGGCTCATTAATGTGCGTCATTAATGACCGTAATGTCTATAGACATATTTTCTTTTAAAATGAAAACATGTTGGAGTTTGGGGATTAACAAACACAGGGAATATATGACGAACCACCGGTGAATATCCTCTCCTATAAAGAATGACAAACACTAATGAATGTCAAACATCTTTGATGCATCTCGAAAAATAGAGTCATACACGACGAATGACATCAATGTCCTGAAACCTTGTTGACATAACTCTACAACAACGAATGTCAAAGAGGTAGGGGATTATGCATTTTAAGAGGTTGATGATTTCTTCCTCATTCTTGAAAATTAACGACTAATGCATATCAATTGACTAACAGGTTGATATAAGAATCACTTGTTCTTATGGGTGGATTTTTTGTGGCGATTAGATTTGTTGTTTTTTAGGCTGCATTATTATCATCGCTTGTATCCCGTTGATTAAACAAAAACTGAAAGGGCAGAAGTCGACCCATACAAGGCATGGTCCCTCCTCCGTAGTTTTTGTTGGTGCATTCTTCGAATTTGGATGGTCAACATGTTAATAAAGAGAATTCGAAGGCTTCACAGTGAAAGTGGCTCCCTATGGAGACCGTAGTCCTAGATAACTCCAAAAGAGACCACCAAAGTGACTCTGGTGGCCCGTGGAAGGGACAGACGATGCACCGATAGCCGGTAGTGGAGTTTGGTGGGGAGGAAATGCTTCACCATGTGGCGTGTGGATGGAAAGACCTCATCCTGGTCGTTCGGTGGATGGCGAGCTGTGGTCTGTCGACCACGGCTAGATGGGGAAACATGTTATGCACATTCGTTGGCAGGTGAGACGTGGTTCGTCAACCACAGTTGGAGGAAGCCCTACATCCGTGAGGCCAGTGGGGGTGGATGCGATGTAGCTACTGCGTCCTGGCTAGAAACTGCACCACTGCCCAACCAGTGACCCCACGGGCCATTCCCGCACCGGAAGGCTGAAAAAATGGCTCAGTAGGCCAGACCGATGACCTTAGCCATCTGAACCCATGCTGTTGGGCCATACCCATACCTAGTTGGCTGGTCTCATTCTGATAGGCTGGAACATTTCCCTTTCGGATGGGCCACACAAGACAGGGTTGTCTGGGGACCCGGCGTGCTGGATCTTCGGCCAAGCCGGGCTAGGTCCAGAGAGGCCCTTGGGCCTGGCAAGACCAGACTGACCCTGACCCGAACCTTGTTTGATCATTTTATTCTAATTTAACCTTAGTATTTTGGACCCCAGGCCTAGTATGGTCGGGTCTATCCGATCTGGTCGGACCGGGCCCAGACATAACCAGCCCCCTATTTACTAAAACAGTCATATCATGAAAACTGCGCATCTGATTGATGCATCGTCAATGGATTTCAGACCCTTGTGATGGGGTGGTCCTTCTTATATACTCCACTAAAGTTTTGGAGGAAGGTAGAGTATGACTGGGTTGGATTAAACTTGAATCCAATTGGGCCCTTTTTACTAAAAATCTTATAACCTACAGACTGGGCATCTAATCGATGCGCCATCTTTTTCATTGGAACCCTTACAACATGAGGACACAGTAGGTTAACTTTTATAGATACTTCATGGAGGTAGAAATAATATCATTGGATTTAGGAGATGAACCATTGGAACTCATACATACAAGGAGTAGGAATCCAGTGGCTGGTTGTCAAGTGAAGAGTGGCCCTCCATGGATTGGAAAGACCAAGACCCTCCTTGGATCAAAAATGCTGCAACCCTCAATATATAAACATGAGTGAGACCCTATGTAGATTAGTAGTAGCATGAACCCTTGGGGATCCGCAATAGTACAACCATCTATGGATCAAAATGAGAGCAACATTTTATAGATCACCAGTAGTGTGACCCGTCATGGACCAGCCAAAGAGCGACTCGTCATGGATCAGTGGACATGCAACCCTTTGTGGATCAAAAACATGGAAGCACTTCTCAGATTATCATATGAACAACTCAACATAATAAGAAGATCTATCATATTACTATTAATCTTTATTCATGTTCATTATGTTGTATACCATGTGTGAGCTCTGTCTTTTACATTGGGATATGTGTTTGACATATTCCTTCGTTGTATTACCTATGTGGTATTTACGTTGTGGTTTTTTCATTTTTGAATTACTGAGAGACCTTTGGGGGTCATGGGGTACCTAATAAGTATTGTTATACTTACCCCTGATTGGGATTCACCCGCGCCTATTGTGTCTTGTGTAGACGATTGACATCCTTGACTGGGACATTGAGGAGCCAAGACTAGAGGGTGATAAGATGCGGATTGATAGATGTAGAGTTCTGTAGTGTCATCTATTAGAGAGATATACCTATCCTTTAGTTAGGATGCTTTCTGGATGGAATCCGGGGCTAGTACTTCTTTTTCACAACATTATTTTCTGTTGGGCTTGTAATCTGGAACCCATTACATTCAGTTTACACAATTTATTGTAAGTGGTTTTACATTTTGGTGGTTGTATTACCTTATTTTCATCTGTGGTTATCATTTTTAGGTTTTCCTTGTCTTTGTGTGTACAAGTTTTAAGGCAATGAATTCTCTATTTAGGATAGTCCTTTCTAGTGCTAGTCACCAGCCCCAAGCCTATCAAAGGCGGGCTTGGTGTAGTCACGACACGGGACCCAGGGATGGGTCATGAAAAATTTGTATCATAGGGTGGTCAGTTCTTCCATAATAACTAAGAGTCTATATTTTCAATGGTGGAAATATTAGTAAGTGTCTTGAATTTGGATTTCAATCTGGGGAGTCTAGTGTTGGTGCATCGGACAACATATCTATATACCAGGACCCCATATTCTATTTTCCAACTCTGTACACAAAAACACTAATTTCATGTGTTTTGGAAATGTTTTTCTCTTGATATATTTTGAGTCAGCTCACCAGGAATAAATTATTTAAAAGGGTTTATCTTGATACTATTTCAAGATTCCACCACATAGATATCCTTCCAGGATTCCATTGTGCGACCATAGGGATGCTCCACATAGTAATGGGGCTTTATTATAAGGTCCATTTCATGAGATGGTACCATCAGGCTGTGTCCCAGAAATACTGTTGCCTACAGGTTAGCAATTACAACAAGGGCTAGCAGTAGAGGACACATTTAGGCTCAGTGCTTTAAACATGTTTCAATGATATATACCTCTCATGTTTTGAGGCATGACCGACTCATAGGCGTATAATGACTTGATTTAGTTTGTGAATGAGTTTCCATCTAGCTAGGAAACCATTGGGTCAGATGGTTGTCCTAGAAGTGAGGCTTCATGATGGCTTGGTAGGTTAATGATAATGTTTATATTACCCCTATCATATGATGAGATGTCTTTTCTAGGGAAAGAGCTTGAGAATCTTTCTTAGATAAGGGGTATCTTTCCATAAAAACATAAGGGGTATTTTTTCAAAGAGGTTTTATAGCTTCGACAGGAATACATGTTGGTAGATGAGTATTCATCAAGGTGTACAATCCATTTTATGAAATCAATGAATATGATATGACCAGTGCTGTAGGACTCAGATCCTTGAGAATGATGTGTTTATAGACATATAAGACAACAATATTTCTTTGTGAATTCCAATTTATGTTAGTATACTATAGGGACCCTTTTTGGTGGAATGTTATTCAGCTGAGAAGATATAGCTAGTGAATGTAAGCAGTGGAAAAGCACAAAACCGACATTAGTTTTAGAGACTTGGATGTGTAAAATGTTTCAGGAGGAGTAAGTGATAGTGACAGATGAATCAGCAGGATACCAGATGTGGAAGAGGAGCTAGGAGATCAAAAAGATTTGGTATACCTTTCAACATGATTCAACCACCACCCCAATGTGGTACCCACCAGGTTGAGGGAGTTGGAGGATGGGGTAAGGGAGTTGCTGCATGTGGTCAAGGAGTATGAACCAATGGCTCTAGGAATGATTCAACATATGTTATGTGTCTAATACAAGATGCCATATTAATTGACATAGGCACTAAGTATTCCTTATTTTTAAGAATCTTGTTCAAGACCATGAGTTTCCAGTTAAATCATTGAATTGGTCCATACTTATGGAGACACATATGGTTGGAGACTTGATAATCGCACTTATGCTGAAGGTGTGATCAAAAACATGAGGAGATAGTTTGGGTTGGAACCTATTGGTGGCAGTGTTACGGACTTACGACGTTAGTCTGGGAATGAAATGGTCAGCCACAGTTCTTGCCCATATTGACTATTTTTTGAAACAGGAAGTCGTATATATATATCATCATAAAGGGGGTTTCCTTGGTTAGTGAAAAAGGAGAACCTGGCAGCACAGGATAAACCCATGCATAGGAGGGTGCAGCCGATCACTATTGAGTCGGCCAGCCTTACCCTCATGGAAGTAAATATTTTGATTTTTCATCTCCCAATAGTAATTGTAGAGTGTGTGGGAATCCTTTGATGTTATTTTTATAGGATTTACCTCCATGTACGGAGAGTTACTTTTGCAACAGTTCAACACCTTGAGATGGCTCTAATATTTGCATCAGGATATAAGAGGGCATTCATTTAGTTTCAAAAGCAGGGAGTGTAAGAGGGGGACTTGCAGAGTAAGGGTTTAGTAAGAACCAGTGTTCAAGGTTATGTGTGGATTATTTGCACATTAACCAATTGGTCGTGGGAAATGAGTTCCCACTACCAAGGGGTCGATGGTCAAACCATTCAATTAAAAATGTGTAGCCTTTACCGTGGATAAAACGGTTCCCGTAGGATTTTCAGTAAAGTGGAAAATGGTGATGGGTGGAGTTCATCTAGGATTATGACTTTGAGATAGAATATATTAGTGGTAAGGGGAAATGTGGCAGCTAACGTGCTCAGTAAAAAGTATGGTTTGCAGCTACTGAGTGAAGTGATAAAGAAGATTTCCACGATATAGATATCCTTTGTGGACAGTGATGGAGTAGCTTCCCTTCAGTAAATGATTGTCACTCCCCCACTCTTACAATTAGTTAGTGAGAAAAATCTTGTGTATGTTGAATGTGAGTCCTGACGTTCTTTGATATCCTCGTGAAATGATCCTATGGAATTTTCAATAGGCGGGGAGCACATCACTCTTTTCAGAGGATACACATTAATACAAAAGACATTGTTGGTGGATGTATTGAGGTAGTTCTATACTTCCCCTTTTTTGGTACATGCTAGTGTGGAAAATTTGTACCAGAACCTCTAACATATGTAATGGTGGGAAGGGATATACTAAATGGCGGTATAGTTCATTTCTTGATGCCTTACTTGTCATCAAGTGAAGACCGAGCATAATTTCCTGACAGGCTTGACACAACACTTGAGGTACCAGGTTGGAAGTGGGATGGTATCCCCATGGACATCGTGATTGGGTTATCACATATGCATAGGGGACATAGCTCTATAAGGGTGATAATTGACCAACTAACTATGTAGGCTCACTTCATACCCATCCAAAATTAGGGATCAGTAGCGTTCATGGAACACCTCTACATCCAAGATATAGTGAAACTTCATGGGGTTTCTTTGACGATCATCTCAGACCTAGATGCCTGGTTTATATCCTAGTTGTGGAAGGGGTTTAAGGATTCTTTCAAGACTATACTATTCTTGAGAATAGCTTTTCTCCCCCAGATAGAGGGTCAGATGGAGTGGACCATAGAGACCTTGGAAGAAATACTTCGTTCTTGTGTCCGGTTTTTTGGTACTATTGGCAAGACCACCTACTACTGGTATAGTTTTCATACAATTAAAGATATCACTACACCATTATTATGGAACTATACGAGGCCGTTTCCATGCGGCCTTGTAGATCACCCCTGTGCTAGACAGACCTAGGGGAGTTAGCACACATGGGTCCAGAGTAGGTACGGGATACTACCGAGAAGATGTTGATCATCATGGAGTGGATGAGAACTTCACCGAGCTATAATAAGTATTATGACGATAGGATATGAAGACCCTTGGAGTTTTAGTAGGGATATCATGTGTTCCTTGGGGTCTAGGTCGACCAGGATTGCAGAGATTTTTCCAGGACAACAATCTATCTCTATGGATTATCCAACCTTTTCATATTCTGAGTAGAATTGGTTATGTGGCGTAATGCTTATCCCTTCAACAACAAATGCATCCGGTGTATGATTTTTTCCACATTTCGCAGCTGAGGAGGTACATGCATGATCCACCAGACATCATAGACTGGGGGGAGCTGAACATTTGATGACGTGGAGACATTTTGGAGTTCCTGATACATATAGAGGACCGACAAGATCATGTCCGATATAGACATTCGATTCTTCTAGTGCGCATTTGGTTGTTACACAATATGTTTCAGGAAAGCACATGGGAGCGAGATGCTTATATTAATGTTTTGTACCCCCAATTGATTGATTTTCATTTTTTTGGATTTTTGGGATGTAAATCCCTAAGGTGGAGAAAATTTTATGTCCCTAAAAGTAAATATAACATTTTTAAATTATATGGGATTATTTCGAGAACATGTGCTGAGACAAAGTGCAGTTCTGCGGCCCTGAGAGCCTGAAAAGATCTATTAAAATGTAATATTTAAATATAATTCAAGTGTAGTTTTCAAAAAATGGAATAACTCTCAAAAGGGTGCCCAAATCAAATATATGAGGGCACCGTTGCATTTAGTATGGTGGGTTTACCCTAGTCACAACTTATGTTTAGTCGAAACAACCCTCCAGGGAGAAAAGAAAAAAAATGGAATAACCACTAATAAAATAATTAAATAAAATTATTTTCCATTTCAAATTATTATATCTCATGAATGATGACTTGGACTAAATATATGAGACCACCTCTAAGCTCATGAGGGTATTCTTTCCTTAGAAAGATCCTAACATTGTCCAGCACGGTCCAACAATGGATGTTATTTTTTGGCCATAAATTAAATAATTTAGTAACAATTATTTTATTATCAAATCCTTATAAATCCTAAATGGTAAATAAGATTGAAAATTTGAGAATACCGTTGAGATTATAGGGGTGTGTTCCCCTTAGGCGGAGCCTAACCCCGACCAACATAGTTTGTGGGTGAATGTTAATTTTTTAAACTTTCTTTAATGTACCTTCAGTAAATGTTTGAGCATGTGTTTATAACTTTTGAACTCGTACTCATATCAAAAATATGTGGACAAAGTTGAACTCAGATCACAAAGAATCACCTAGAAATGACTTAACCTCGGTGGAAAAGGGTTGAGTGGAAAATTATTTTTTGTACTTTTTGAGAAAAAATAATAAATAAATTTAAAAGAATTATTTTATTTCTTTTTCACACCATTGAGGAGTGGACGGCGACACTACGGTGGAACGACAAGGATCCTTAATGGAGGGTAATTAATGGACCATTTATAACCATGAAACTATTATCATAATGGTTTGATAATGGATCATTAAACATGGATCACTAATGAGCGTCGTTAATGATCGCACCATTGTTACACATATTTTATTTTAATATACAAACAGGTTGGATTTTGGGGATTAAAAAACATTTGGAATCATTAAATAACCACTGAAGAAAGTACTATCCAACAAAGAAAGAAAAATGCAAACAAACAACCATCATATCCAATTCACCTCGATGAATGATTTCAGAAGTCGCGAACAACATCTACATCTTGAAACCTCAAGGATGTAACATTATAGAAATTATCGTCAAAGAGGTAAGGGTGTATGCATTCTAAGTGGTTAATTATTTCTTCCTTATTCTTGAAAACTAATGACGAATGCATCACCACTGACTAATAGGTTGATCTAAAAATTCATCATCATTACATTTGGATTTAGTGTAGGGATTTGATTTGGTGGTTTCCATGCTGTGTGGATATCATGGTGTTAATCCCCATCATTAAACTGTAACACGAAGGGTGTGAGCCATCCCAAAAAAGGCTCAATACCTCATCCATAGTTATTCTTGGTGCATTATTCTAAGTCCAATAGTCAACTTGTATGTAAGGAAATTTTGAAGGATTCATGATGATGGTGGCACCCAACGGTGACCGTAGGTGCATAGGGTTCAAAAACATGACACTGTAGCGACTCCTGTGGACCATCGAAGGAACCTTCCACAGCATCAGCCGTATGAAAAGGGTGGTGGAACACCCCATCTGCAGGAAGCTGCGGCCGAATGGCCATGGCTGAGTGGAGACACAATGCTAGCCACCACATGGAGGGACGACCCACATCAGGTCCATCCATTGGCTAGTGAGATGAGGTCTGTTGACCACAGATAGAGGTGTCCCCACGTCTATAAGGCCAATGGGGGCTGATCATGATGCAGATGCCGCCTACCGACTAAATGGCGCATCACCGGTCACCCTTTCTGTTGAGCTTCGTGTTGGAATTTCGTGCCCTAACCAGTGGGTTGAACCTACATCAGAGGGCCATAATTTCACTAGTAGGTTAGACCAACAACCTTTGGGCCAAGCCGGAGAAGACTGGGTCACCGGGTGACCCGGAGGTCAGGACCCTCAGCCAAACCGTGATGGGCCTAGTGAGGCCCATTAGGCCATGCCCATTGGTCGGGCCAGACTAGACTGACACCGACCCGAATAGGGTTATGTATTTTTTGTCTAATTGAACCAGGGTAGTTGGGACCCGCTGTCCGGCATGGTTGGTTCGATCTGACAAGGTCGGACCAGGCCCAGACATAACCATCCCCATGTTCACGAAAACAACCATATCTTGTAAATAGTATGTCTAATTGATGTGATGTTAGTTGTGTTGGGACCATTGTGATGGGTTGGACCTTCTAATATACTTCCCATGAGTTTTGGCAGAATTTGGAGTATTTACAGGTTTGATCGGACTAGAATCCAACTAGACCCTTTTTACTAAAAAGCCTATAACATAAAGACTGGGTGTCCGATCAACACATCATCTGTAGCTTTGGAACCCTTATGACAATACGTTCATTTGGGTTACCTCAATGTTTGACTTTTGGGAGGTTGAAATATGAAAAATTTCATGAGGTGAAGAACCTTTAGAAATCATATGTCCAAGGTACAAGAATTCATTGGCTGGGTGTCAGGTAAAGAGCAACCCTCCAGGGATCGGTTAGAGAGAGACCCTCTGTGGATCAACAAGCGAGTGACCTTCTGTGGATCAGAAATGTTGTGACCCTCTATGGATCATCATGAGAGATACCATTTGTGGACGGGCAGTAGCACGACACTCCGTGGGTCAGTACTAGCGGGACTCTCTGTGGATCAGCATGAGAGCAACCATATGTGGATCCGCAATAGCACGACCCATAGTGGACCAGCCACAGAGAGACCCATCATGGATCTACGACAGTGTGATACTTTTTGGATCGACAATTGAAGAACCCATCCCAGATTAGATGTGGAGACTCTAATAGGATAAGTTGATCTATATTATTCGTAATCACCTTTATTCATGTTCTTTAAGTTTTATACCTGGTGTGAGATGCAGTTTTTACTTTGTGATACGTATTTTAGATCATTAATCATGGTATTACCTATATGGTTTATTCATTTTTGGTTTTTCTTTAGTGGATTACTGAGATAACTTCGGGGGTCTCAGGGTCCCTACAGAGTATTGTTATACTAACCCCTACACTGGCTTCACCCTCACCTGTTGTGTCTTGTGCAAACGACCGTGATCTCTGACTGTGACTTTTGGGATCAAGGACTAGAAAGTGCTCGGATGTGGATAGATAGAAATTGTGTGTTGTAGTGACATCCAATGGATAGCTGTACCTACCCTTAAGGTACGATACTTAGCGGATGACCTCCGAATCATGAACAACTTTTTCTGTACTTTCCTTTCAGTTGGGGTTATATTTTTTCCCCCTTTACATTTAGTTTACACACTTTACTCTCGGTGGGGGTACATTTGGGTGGTTATATTACGTTTCCTTCCTTCATGGTTATATTTTTGCAGTTTTACCAGTATGTGTGTGTACAAGTTTAAAGGAAATTCCTTCCCTATTGGGGATATGCCTTTCTAGTGCTAGTCACAAGCCCCTGACCTGTGGTAGGTGGGCTTAGAGTAGTTATGACATGGGCCATGTGGGATGGGTTGTGAAATTTATTATTTCAAAGAATTATGAGATGAATTTTAAAGTAATTTATTTAATTATATATAAATTATTCTAGTTTATTTTGTTTTTAATAAATTATATATTCAGATTTTATTTATTTATTTTTAATCCTTTGAACATTTTCTATTTGGAAAATTGTTTTGTCATCGAATCAATGAGATTAATTTTAAATTAACTTTTCTTTTCAAATAATGTGAATTGAATATAAAAAAATTTATTGAATATTTGTAATAATTATAATTTATATTATCTAATATGTTAAATTTAATTTTTTACCATATTGAATATTTATAGTAAAAATTAATTAACATCGTTATGGTAAAAGTGGGTTTAACAGGGGATTAAAATAAAAGTATAGGGGTAGAAAATGACCCAAAACATTTATAACTACCATTTTGAAGAAATATTTAGACCATATCTCGTATAGGTTTTACTATTAATCAATTTGTCTCATTTTTGTATGTTAATAATTTGGTTAAAAAACTAAATTTTTGAGAAATTACAAGTGTTTCACTCACCACACTTATAAAAGGTCACCCCTCTCCTCTCCTACAGACATATTATAAACCCATTTTATTAGAAAATAAAAGAACCATAGAACTTCCTTAATTCCATAATATCATCCTTTAAGACATATTTTTTCAGAATTATAGCATAGGATGAACATTTTTGAAAACCAAAAGAAGTTGTCTGATGAAGTGGTAATGTCCCTAAATGATCCTTTTACATTATTTATTCCTACCACTACATAAATCAT
The DNA here is from genome assembly GCA_963277665.1 of Viscum album. NCBI lineage: Eukaryota > Viridiplantae > Streptophyta > Magnoliopsida > Santalales > Viscaceae > Viscum > Viscum album. Next base: position 877,221,556 of record OY728145.1, on the reverse strand, counting down.
TATAAAGCCATTATGATATGAAATAGTTAATTTCCATCATATATTGAAATTTTTTAATAGTTATTTATGACCTAAAACTATCTTCCTTGTCATTAATTGGCTGTGTACAACATACTACAACCTTTAGAATTGATGTTATTCATTTTTTATGACAAAATCCCACATTTGGATATAATTATTGATTTTATGTTTATATATAATATATATGACATTATTATATATATTAAATTATTTTACCACTTATATCTTCTTACCTATAAAAAAGATAGAAAATAATAACGTCTATCTTATATATACCAGAATATCACCTCCTGAAGTAGTGTGATGGGTTTTTCATTTCAACTCTACTTGGATGTTAATAAGGTTCAATTAAATTTATATATATGATATAGGTAACATATTTATACTTATAGAATTATTATATATCATATTCCTACTTATATTCCTTTCCATGAGAATACAATTACAACACTCATGTTTATGGTCGTCTACCACCTTGTGAAGTGATGTTATTCATTCATCATGTACACTTTACAACAAATGTAATAAACACTTGATTCAATAAAAATATGTGATATATTTATGTCACATAAAGAAAATTTTATATTGGTAATATATTATTTACCTTTCTTTATTTGTATATATCAGGAAAATGAAAAAAATATTAATGTGTACGTATGACCTACCATCTCCATAAATGATGTATTTCATTTTATAACTCTATCATATATTTATTACTGTAAATATATTTATAATGAATATATGTGATATTTATATCATTATTAAAAAAAATTATATAATGGAACCGCGATCAATGTAATTTGGCTGAAAATAACAAATCAAATCATATAGGAAAGGTAGTGTATTTATTCCCCAAAACATGAATTTAGCAAGGAATTGTTAAAAATTAATAAAAGTTTATAATTATATCATATATGGTATGATTAATTTGATTATTATTATTTTATATAATTTTAATAATCATATATGTAATATATATGAGGTTCAAACATGTATTAATGAAGTTGAGACTTTAACTAATGGAATTTTCTTTTCAATTTTATATTGGTGAGATATATGCCATATTCACAAATTTTTTATTGTATTGGTGTATATAATTTCCATGAATTAATTTCATGTATCTTATAATTCAAATTATAAAATTTACATATCAATTTTTTAAACTATATTTTATGGGGTTTGTGTTTCAAAATATGAAAAAGAGTTAAGGAGTTTTTGTCTCATTTTTCCTTCTTCGGAACCTATGTTTTGTTATGAACATATATTTTTTCATAAGGAGTATACAAATCCCATTTTATATGTAATATAAATAATATATTTATTTTCTTGATAATATATTTTTCATTTAAATTTTTCACTCATAGGGATTAGGATTCAAAAGTCACTAAAGTGGTATGGGTTTGTTGTAATAATCTCAACGTTTATCTATATTTTGTTATTATGATTAATATAATGTAATATTATGATCCATATATATATATAAATTAATTAATTTTATTCACCACTATTAATTTATTAAAAATAAAACATTCCCTTTCTTTTTTTTACTTTATGTACTCATGATTCCAAACAACTTTTGTTAATGAAAACCAACCACATTTGTCTCTTTGGTCAAAAAACCTTTTAATTTCAAATGTATGGTCATAAAAATGTTTTAACATTATCCACCGGTTTTTAATTAAATAGTTTCTCATATTTTACTTTTTATAAAATTTTTTATAATGGAAACCTCAGAATTTTTTCCAAACAATTCTTATATGGATTTTAATGTAATGTGAATGAAATAAGTATTTATCTAGTATGGGATAAAATTAATTTCCATCCACCGAGACAAAATTTCATTGAAATATTAATTTGTATGATTAAGTGTTTATTTAAAATTAAATTTATTTCTAAATTTTTTAAATCTTTTTATTATAAAAAATTTATTTTCAAATAATTTTTTTTTATCTTAAGAAATATTAAGAGTGATCTATAAAAAAACTCCATATAGTATGACATACGTTGATGTTGATTATGCTTTACTGGGATATTGTAAAATGTGGAAATTGTTATTCATCCACTATATGGTTTATGTCTATGATAACAAGATGTTTATGAAACCCATTTCTCTACCACAAGTTATACCATGATAAAATGTTTATGAAACCCACTTATTTTACCATAGGTTTTTATTTGATTAAATAATGAAATGATTATGAATCGTTTTTCTATTACAGTAGTTGTGTTATGATGAAATGTTTCTACAACCCATTTATTTTCATGGGCTCTAATACAATGAATGTTTTTATTATTTTTTCACACATATGTGTGATTTTCATTATGTGATAGTTGTTATGTTATGACCATGGATGTAGGTAACATTATAACCAATGATGGTTTGGAGCTATATCTCATTCCAATGAATTCAGTAAATATTGAAATCCCATGAGATTAACATAATTGAATTATGGAGTTACCTATTTCAGTAAGAAAATTTTTCCACTATAATATTATTGGGAATGAACATTGATTACTGATATGTTTAAGAGAGTGATCTCATTAAACTATTTAGTTTTGTAAATTATCCCTGGACACTCTAAAATTGAATTTATACTCTTTTTTGTAAACCACAATTCTAGATATAATGTCAAATTTATTTCCTGATGGATCATGTTCATTGATTTCTTTATGGATTGTTCATTATAGATTGCCAATATTTTTTTCCATGACCCAGGATTTTGATATTTTAAATATAGTGTATGGTTTTCATATGTCCTGATCACATTCTCAAACCCTTATTATCATGTTATGATTATGTATTTTCCCTTGTTTATCCTTATAGGGAATCTTATCTCACCCTGTTTAATGATTTGTCCCCCATGTTAAAATAATGGTATTAAATAGGGTATATATATGAAGTGTAATAAATGGGATGTTATTTGTGGTAGACATTAAAAATATTTCACTACATATAAAAATTAAGTACCTAGTCTCCATTATCACTACACTATTATGACCGTTATGCATGTATATCTATAATAAAATGAATATTCATATAAAGGATGAAATTTCTATATATGAAATATTTAGGTTTCTATAGATGATATTAAAAAAATTCTTATTAATTATTTCTAATACGGGATGAGAAAAAATTAGTGAAATAACTAGGGATATTTCTATGGATATGACAAGGGATATATCTATGGATATGTCTAAGGATGAGACGATGAATAAGAAAATTTATATGAAATATTTTTGAAGGATAGAATGAGTTGTTTACAAGAAATTACAACATTTTTTGGATTTATCAATTAGATGTGGCTCAAAACAAATCATTACCTATGGGTAATAAATATGAAAGGGGTGATTTTAGATGGACTTAATATCCACATAGTTAATGAAATTGGGACTTACTCTTCACATGGTCTGACACTACGGAAAGATATGATTTTTAAATTCATAAACTCTTAATTAACTATCATTAGGGATTCAAATAAGGTTAATGACCTAGGAAATCCCTAAGGTGTCAAATATTAAAAATAATGTTTCATGATTTATAAATCTTATAATTTTTTTTCATGATTATGTGGTTCCTCAGTTTGATAACTAAGTATAATAGTATTATATTTGTTTTGAGGCAATGATAGGAACAATAAGGAACTAGTATATCATTGAATTTGGTAGATAATGTGTTGATGAGGAACCAAATCGAACTATGACTAGAGTTAAGGATATAATGAAAATGACCAATAAGTTATCATGATATCTTATTAATAAAATGTACCTCAAACAACTATTATAATCACCAAATAAGATGAGAATATAGTTCACTAAGATCATGGGAGGTGAAGAACATGAATTAAAGAAGACTTAGTTTCCAATATGTTATAAATGTGGGAAGAATCACTCAATGTAATGTATCAATGTGATCTGAAGATGTTTTGGGTGTTTAAAATATGGATATAATGAATTTAATTTAATAGGGAAAAATAAAAAATTAATTTAACATTGTGGATGAGAATAATGGTTTCATGAGGCATAATTTATGATTAAATGTTATAAACATGGAAATTATGTGAATTATTCAAATCGATGTCCCTAGGGGAATTCTCATGAACAGAACCAATAATTCATTATGAGCATAGGATATACTATTAAATATGAAGAGACCAGGAATGAAACATAAAAGGCATGATCTATTATAATAATATTTTTTACATTTAATGTGAGATGACTGACTAAATTGAGGGTGGAGAATGTCAAGATACGATTCATATTTAATATTTTATGAATGTGGTATTAAGTAATGAGATGAATATTCCCAGGTAATTATTTAATAATGAAGTGAAATGATTGAAGTGTGTATATATTTTAATTCATGAATTGTGTTACAAGGATCATAAAATATAGATGTATTGTTCTATAGATGTTTTTCATTAATGATATCCAAGAAGACATGAAATAGAACTAATGATCTAGAAATGTGATTTAATGGAAATATAATATTTTATTCCAAACACTTTATTAAGGGGAAATATATCTAAATATGTAACTAAATTTGAGAAAATGTTTTTTAGTTTGGATAACGTGATGATTGATATGGGTAAGGTAAATTAGATAGTATAGTTGACCTCATATTTGAGAAATGAGGAGTTGACATGTTAGTTTTTGTTATCATTGATGTAGTTTACATCATTATTATATCTATAGGATATATTCAGTAATATCAGGTTATATTTATGTAATGAGGATGGATGCATGTTTTTTCTGAGGGTTTAGTGTAATTCCGATCATGATTAAGATTTTAGATATTATGTGAACAAAATAATCACATGTTTGGAATTTTACCATTAATTTATTCTAAATGATATTTATAGGATTAAAAATAAGATTATTTTGTAAAATATCACAACATTATTTATAAATTATGAAATTTGGGAGGTTAATGAAGTTAACTATCTATGGATTGGATTATTTTGAATGGTGGATTATGTTTTATAGATAAATATATAACATCTCTATATGAATATTTATATATATTAGATAAATTTTTTTAACCATTTTGTTAGGATGTTAACTAGATATAGAATGAATGAATTATTATCCTGTTACAGATCTATTTATCTATTACTGATTCAGGCATAAAAAATTCATATGAATTTCTTGAAGTAATATAAGAAGTGGAAATTGATCTAAGAGTATTCTAAGGATATAATCATTCTTATGATATAAATGAAACATAATCTCTACATATATCAGTTACATTAAAATTATTGATCACATACGGATGGTAGCCTATCGATTAGAGCTTAAAATGAATATATCTCAGGTCCATAATGTGTTCCATGTATATCTCATGATGAATTATATACTAAATCCATAATATGTACTAATAATAGAGTTTGTATCTTTAGGTCATGATATTTCTTATGAGGAACAACCAATAGAGATTATAGATCATATATATAAGTTTTACGAAACAAGACCACTCACCTAGTCAACAATTTGTGGGAAAAATACCATCTTTTAGAACATATATTAGAACATGAAAATGTAATGATGTAGAGTTATCCTCATTTTTTGGTATTAATATGATGAGTTTTGTGGTTGAAATTCATTTTAGGGGGCATATATTGTAGATCCATAATATTTTGTGAAATGTTTTGTTCACGTAAATTTATTTATTTTATATCTTGTGTTACACCAAAAAATAAGATTATATTGAATTACAAGAAACATTTAGTTTATAATTTATTTTAAGAAACACTTATTTTATATTGTCTTATGATAATCATTGAGTATTTCTTGTGTTAGACACAACCTAGAGTTTTAATACAATACAATAAAATATTAAAATATTATTTTTTAATACTATAGTCTGTGACTAGATGTTAGAATGGTAGTTATGAGTAGGTTTAACTAAATAAAGAAATTATATGGTCCATAACTATATATAAAAATAATAATTTATTTACCGACAAACTACCCATGAGAATAAAGACTATTTGAAAATAATGGAAATATTTTTATGAAAAACTATATTTAGTACTCAAATATGTTTTAACTCAATAAATTTGATAAATAACTTTATTTGAAATATTATAAATAAAAAATATATAATATATATTCAATAAATTGTTTTATTCCCATCTTATGTCTTTTCTATGCATTATTTAAGAATAAATCCAAATATTCTCTTAAAACTATATTTTTTTTTCAAAAAAAACTATTCTTCTATTTTTAAGTATTTTAAAAATATATTATTTGGGAGGTTTAGAAAATTATTTTAAAAAATAAATTTAATTTTTTAATACATATTGTCAAATTTATCTTTGGTTGAATTGTTTATAATTTTATGAGAAGATAAATTCATCAATTATTAGTGAAAATAATAATTTTTATTAATATTTTTCATTTCTTTTAGAAAAACATTCCAATTGTATTTATATGATTTGAAATGAAAAATTAGTTCAACTATATATATATATTATTCTAATTTATTAAATTTTAATTAAAGCTACATTGAAATTTGATAAAAAGGGTTATTCTTCTCAGCATTTTCTCTTTGGTAAATTGTTTTCTCATCGCATCAATGAGATTTATTTTAAATTAGATTATTCAATATATATGAATATAATTTTTAAAAATAGAGTCCATTTTATTAATAAGAAGAATATATACGACTTAAAAAAGGTAAATTAATATTTTATCAGAATGAATTATATAAATAGTAAAAATTAATTACGACGGTTGTGGTAAAAATTGAATTATCAGGGGTTAACAGAAAATGATTAGCATTAAAATTTAAAAAAAATTTAGAAACCAATTTAATTTTATATTATACAGGTCCACTGAATAATAGGTTCTATAATTAAAATTTTTCATTTCTTTTGGAATTTTAAAAACATGGGTACAGAATTTTCTTTTTAAAAATCACAAGTGTGCCACCAACCTCACATATAAAAGGTCACCCATCCTTAATATTTATTAAACATAAAATAACCCATTGGTTAAATAAATACCCTCCCAAATCACCTAAATACTTACACCAATCATCGTATAATACATAAATTGTTCCGAATTTCATCCTAAAAGGGTTTTTTGTTCAACCAAAATGATGTTAACTTTAAAGGAGTTAACATCCAAAACCATGCATTTTATTTTCTTTATAAATTCGCATCCTTCATTTATTTTTAATACATGATGATATAATATCATCATCATATTAAATATAATTTTCTTTTATTTTAATCCAAATTCCAAAAACCATCTCCACATCCCATCAAATGGGAAATTAAATCATCTCTCAGTTGTACAACAATCTATGCTCTCCTGAACTGATGTTATTCCTTTTTTTCATCATGTCATATGAGGATTAGATTTAATGATGTATTTAATGTCTATATATTATGATTATGATATTTATATAACTCTTAAATTATAATAACACTTTTATATTCTCCCCTCTAAACCCAGTGGAAAACAATGACATCACTTGTGTGTACGGAGGACTAGCACCTCACGAATCGATATAATGTTTTATTAATTTCTATTTTACTTGTATGGTATTAAGGATAGATTAAATAAATATAAATTACAATAATAAATATTATCATTTTAATATTATGATATTATAGATAAGTCATTAATTTTCATTCTATGAGATTATGATAAAGGCACTCGTGGGTATGTAGAACAACTACCGCATGAAGCGATGTGATTATTTCTTCACATACGCATTACATGGAAGGTAATAAGGATATGTTTAAATAAATTTATTTTATTTATATATGAAATAAAAAAAATTATAATGTTAATATATTATTTAAAAATCTTTGTTTCAATCTATTGAGGAAATTCAAACAACATTTATGCATATGAAGGACCTACCATCTCTATGAATGATATTTCTCAATTTCTATTTCTAAATTTTGTGGACAAGATGAATACATATATTATAAATATATATGATAATTATATATTTTTTATAATTATGGATATTATGGAACCAGAATAAAATTAATATGACAAGATATTAAAAATCAAAACATACATAAAAAAGAAGATATTACCCAAAAACTTGATTTTGATAAGTAATTATTGATAAACACATATTAAAAGTCGTATGTAAATAATATATTTTATGATATATTTGAGTATTGTAACTTTAGAGATTTATAATGAACTTATATTTCTTATAAATTAGTTTTGAACATGTGTGAAGTAATTTAAGACTTCTGGTTCATGTTTTCTTTTCTAACTATTATATTTGTGAGATATATTCCATATTCAAAATAGTTTTCATATAAGTGTTTCATATACACCACATGAATGAATTTTATTTTTATTCTCATGAAAAATATGGGGATTTATATATAAATTTTTCTATATCCATTTCATGGGTTTTATAGTTCAGAAAAAAAACCAAAGTAGAAAAGACTTTTTGTTCAAATTTGTCTTCTTTGAGAAATACATTATGTTATAAATCAATATTAATTTATGAGGTGTATATATAGAATCTTTGATATGTGATTTTAGGTTTTATTTACACCAATTAAAATCTATGTTACATTTATTTTGTTCATTCGGGTCTCTTACGATTCAAAAGTTAGCAAAGTGGTAAGGGTATGATGTTACAATCTCATTGTTTGTTGAGATTGTTTATGTATATGTTTCCGATAATGAAAAATTATTATCCATATCTCAGGAAATAACTGATGTATCATATACTATAGTTATTTCATAATAATAAATATTATCACATCATTTTCCTCTATTTATTTACACATGTTTAAAAAAATGTTTTTTATAGAACATATATTATTTCTCTATTTGGTCAAAACCCCATTTTTATCTATATCAATTTTTTTATAGAGAAATTTTCCAAATTATTTTGACATTATACTATATATTTATTGATGAAATTTTTTCACATTTTTTACTTTCTAAAATGTTTTTTTAGATGGAATCTTTAGGTCATTTTTAGATAATTTCCCTTTTAATGTTACTTAAAACGTGCAATAAATTTTTTTAATGTGTAAGGCTCGAATTGAACCTCCCACCATCATAAAAACACAATGCTTGAAATATTTCTTTATATGTTTCTATGATTATTTCCAATGAAAAAAATTCCATTTTTTTAACGTTAATTTCAAAGAAAACATTTTTTTTAAGATGTGTTCTATGTAATCTTTCAAAGTCATTTTCTAGCTAACCTAACATACTTTGATACTACGTATGATTTATAGGGTATATGATCCATGGATACCATTATTACTATTTCTATGGATGGTTTTTGATTTAATGATAAGTTTTTTACAAAACACATTTCTAATTTCTTGTATATACAATGATATAATATCGATCAAGCCTTTTTTCCCCACTAGTTAGGTTTTGATGAGAATGTGAAATTTTTAAAAAACTACTTTCTTTTATATAAGTTATGTTTTGATGAAATTATTATTAAATAAATTTATTTTCATTGGTTCTCATATGATTAATTTTTTAGGATATTTTCACACATATATGTAATACTTTTCTTATATGTTAATGGTTACATTATAACAATGTGGAGTGTTTACATTATATCTATGAATTATGGTAATTTTATAATAAAATACGGAGGGGGATATATGTACCTCTAACACATTGTATTAATTTTGATATCTTATGATATAAATATGAATGGAATGGGGAGTAAACTGAGTTTAGTATGGTACATTATCCCTAATAATATTCATTGGATTGAATATTAAATAATATGATGGTTTGGGGAGTGAATAAATTCAACCATGATTTTTTTGGAAATAAACCTTGAATACTATGGAAATGATTTTTTATACTTATATGTATGCCAAAATTTCATGTCTTCTGTTAATGATATTTATTCATGGCTCATATTATTTTATTTTAACAAAATTATACATCCATTGGTCACACAATTCATTACCCCATGAAATTTATTAGAATAAAAAGCTAACAGTACATGAATGAGGTGTAACAATCTTACACCATCAATAAATTGGGGGAAGTAAATTTTCAAGAGACAAAAAGGCAAAATAAAAAGTAAATCTTGCAACATACCTGAGAAGAATGCCTCTTTCTTAGAAGTCCACTACTTAAAAGTCCCAAAAAAGGATGGATCTCAAAATAAAAATAAGACTCCAAACTTAAATACAAAATTTCAATCATTATGTAAACCAACTTTCAATAAATGAACCAAATTAGGGAGTTTGGTGAACATACATAATGAAAAGGGCACCAGAGTTTTCTGTTAAATACATCAATGCCAAATTTATGAAAATAACTACATCACAAACACATTTTTATGCCATCATTAAAAATTTAGAGCATTTATATGAAAGTATATTTTTTTATGTTATGATCACATTATCATTCATTTTTGTGAACATTATGTATTCATATTTTTTATTATTTACAATTACCGGGTATTTGAGATTACCTTTTCATATGATTCCGTTCACTATATTATGAAGAAATATTTTCTGTTGGGTATGTCTATAAAGGGTACTAAATAAAAATATATTTGGGGAAAACATTGAATATATTTAACTAATTATGACTATTTTTCACCATGTTACCAAAGGAACTAAACCATTATGATCCTCAGGCGTGTGTTTGTTTAAGGTTATGACTATTCATCTAAATTATGTATTATATTTTCATAAAAACATTTGGTCACTATATGGATCCTTATTCCATCATATAAAGAATAATAATCACTAAATAAATCTAATTTCTGTACATAAATTATACTTATTTGTTTTTAAATATAATATAAATAAATGAATTACATTTTAATTATGGAGATGGTAATTCATACGTACACATGAGTAATTTTGAAATTTATTATTACACCAATGAAAACTAGATAACTATTATTTTATATTTAAAATATTATTATTTTTTCATAAATGTCATATTATTTAGTTATATACTGTTACCAATACCATATATGTGATGTGGTAGTAAAAAATGAATTACATCACTTTGTGACGTGGTAATCCACCATACACACGAACATTGTTGTTTTTTCCAATGGGTGGTGAGGTAAGAGGGTTTATGATATATTAATTTCCCAAAATTATTTATTTTTTCTTAATATCATATATTTAAATTAAATATATCCTTGTGAATAGTATTGGGAGGTGAATTTGGAAATGAAATTTTATCGGTTCATGAGGTGGTAGTCCACTGTGCACTTGAATGATAGATTTGTTTCATATGTGATGGAAGTGGATATGAATTTGTGTTATTAAATTATCATAATAAAATATTATTTAGTATTAGATACTTATGTCAATATAGGATATGGATCTATTAAGTGTTTTATCCAGTGGAAAAAGAAATAAAACAATGATTCTCGGTTAAGGCTTTCACCTCTATATCGAAACAACTCTTTAGAATTATAAAAAAATCCCAAATAGATTGGATTTATGATACACCCAATAATATATGATTTTTATGTTGAATAAAGGTATTTTTTGGGTATTTTATAAAAAACATGGATTATGAATTGTAAATATGAGAGTATAAGTGGTTCTCATTAAAAAGTGGGGGAGAGGACACACTTGGGTATTTTTTAAAGAAAAAGTCAAACCCATGATTTACACAAGAAAAAAGGAAATAAATGGCTCACTATCAAAAACTATATTATCAAATGTTTTAATATTACTACAATATATGATTTTTAAAAGGTTTTAGGTTACTTTATTCCTTATAATTTTTGTTCATTCCCCCCGATAAACCCTTTTTAACCTTACTTAAGGTAATTATTTTTCTATTTTTACTAATAATATAACAAATAATTACATTTATATTATTATATAATATTTATTTTGTTAAATATAAATATAAAATAAATTTGTTCAATTTAAATCTAATGATTTGGGAAATTTTAATTTATCATTGAACCAACAAACGTGATGAAAAAATATTTTTTAAAATAAAAAGATTTCATAAATGTATAAATTATTTATATCTTTATTATACATGAAATTTATTAAAAACTAAATTGGATAAATAATAGCATAATTGAAATTATTTTACTTTTATACCATTTAAAAAAATAGAACATTTTAAATTATTTAAATAAAAAATTCATTTTCAATAAATACCATTTTTTGTATTAATTAATAAATTAATCTTTTCAGAAAAATCCAAAAAGTTCAACCTAAGTTAATTTTTAGATTTTTAATCCAAAAAATAAATTTAATATTTTATAATAAATTTCCTAAAATTGTTAAAAATTATTATTATTATTTTAACAAAAAATTAATAATTTATTTTGAGAAAAGGTATTTTCAAAGAATATAATGTCTTTACCAAAGCATAAGTAAATAATTATCTAAATAGTTTCATTATCTATAATAACTAATTTTTAATAGTGGTTATTTCCATTTATTTTAATAAATTTAATGGCTAGGTTATAATAGTCAAATTTAAATTATAATATTTCAATAGTATATCTTTGTACGTTTGGGTATAGTGTTCCATGACATATATTATTTCAAACATTGAGTTCTTTAAAAAATATCACGGTGTTACCAATTAGATTTGATATTATTATTATTATGTAGGAATTATTATTCCAATAATCTCATATGTGATCTTTAATTCCATCTTTATAACCAACCAATTAAAATGGTTTTGAAAAATTAATTTCCCCATTAGTTGGAGATGGTAAGATATACACAGAAAAGAGTGATGTTTTAAATTTTATAAGGATATAAAAGTGATGTAAAATGGTTTTAAAAACATTATGAAGATTATATCTATATTTATGATACTATAGTTATTTTTTGAGGATGGGTAAAATATATTTAGAAGATGTAGAAGAAGAAGAAAAAGTTGAAACAGTCGACAAGATGATTACCTTTTCTTCGCAAGATATCCATTATTTTACTTCTTACAAACCCTTGAATGTTATTATAATTATATAATCACCACTTATTCATATATAATGATGACTATAAGAAATTATTTGTGGGTTTTATCATGATATGTTACACTAATTTGTGTAATGAAGGGAGGGAATGATTGTCCCACTATAAGTGAGGGGAGGAACAATATTGGAAATTAAAGGAATATTATAATATAAATGATGTATAACCAATGTAAAATGATTCAAAAAGCACATGTATTATAATTTATTGAATATATTGTATTAATATAATAATTTTTTCAAATTCATATAGTTTTAGATATAATTTTAAACATTACCATTTGGATTAACCTCTACCTTAACTATTTTTATATTTAACAGTTTTAATGACTTTTCCAATATTAAAGGGTTATAATTTTATATACCTGGGGGAAATTGGTTCATAAATATAAAAGTGAGGAAATTAATGATTGTATATTTCCTCATTATCATAATTTATGATTTTTATAACTTTTGAATAATTTTATATTTTTATTGTAAAATATATTTATTTTCATTTCTAATGATACTCATTTAATTTAACATATAATTCATGAATATAGTGATTAGATTCATATATAATACATTAAAACACTACTAATATAATAAAATATATTTTAAATTCATAAAATATAGAAATTTATCAAATTGTATTAATTTTAATATTTTTTACATTATTTGTTTTTTTGTATTACTTGGAGAAATATTTTGTCCACATTACATAAGAATTTTAAAAAATAATACCATTAATACAAATTAAAAATAAATTACAATCATAAAGACTAATTATTATAAAAATAAACAATTATATTCATTGATTAAATATTATTATCCACATATTAAAATATAAAATAAATTTAAACCAAGAGAGTGGAATTTTATAATTTTCATTATTAAAACAATATAAATGTTATTGTTAAAGATAAATGGATCCAAAATTCCATATATTAGAATTTGGTATGTAGGCCGAGTGATTCTGACCATCTTATGAAATAAAGAAAAATTATGGGTCAATTTTGTGATCTTTTCTCATTTCTACCCTATTTTACACATTTTATCCATAACAAGGTGACATATATTTACCATGGTTTCTATTGATAATGATAAAAATAAAAGTGGACTATTTACTAAATGTGAACATACAAAATAAAAATATGGTATCCATTTTTCTGGGTTCATTAAATTAAATTGGCAGAATTTAGTTTTAATATAAATGAATAAAATTTAATGAAAAATATTTTTAGAAATATGTGTCTTTAGAAAAATACATTTTCATGAATAATAGATACCTTATATAAAAATCATGTATATTTTTTATTAAATATGAATTCATTTAATTATTGAAAATTAAATGGGTCTTATTTAACTATACAAACAAAATTCAAAATAGAATGTGTATTTTAAATTACACGATTCAGTGAAACAAAATGACATCATTTTAATAATTTTTATTTTTTACTATTCAATGAAAAATCAATAATTTAGGAAAAAATATGAAAAAATAATCCAAAATTAATTTTTATTATTTAATTTAAATTTTTTTTTGCATTTAATAAAATTGATTTTCTAAAATTTTATATAATTAATTATTATATCCATGTAGAAAATGTAATAGAAACCACTTTTGAGGAAAACATATTATTGAATCATATAATTTTATTTATGGAAATCATGTACTTATTTTCTAAAAATAAATCAATACATTTGTATTAAATAAAATATGTATAAAATTTTGTTAGGATGGGGTTATACATATTCATACTGATCAATCTAAATGCTCAGCAATAATTGTCATGTAATATTATTTAAATAGTATGTTGTGAATCATTTAAGATCATGTTTCATGAAAACAAAACTATTAAATGTATTTGAAAATTAATATATCATAAAATATGTGGGTGATACTATTTATTACCATGATTTTAATTTCACGCTTGAAATTCCATAAAAATGATTCAAACAACCAAGGATACATCTACCTTATCATGTCATCTAGTTCCCATGTAGCTTCCTCAATTTTATGATTTCTTCACAAAACATAGACCATGTGATTGGAACTATTTCATAGTACATTAAATCTATGATACATAATCTTTTATAGTTGTTCCTAGTAAGATATATATTTCTTTAGAAAAATAAAAATTTAATTCAGTACATGTGAAGCATCATGTATGTACTTCCTTAAAAGAGATACATAAAACACATCAAAAAATTGAGATGGATTTAGTGGAATTGAAAGATGATAAGCTTTAATATATATTATATCAAGAATTTATAAGAGTCATATATATAGGGCTTATATTTACACTAATACCAAATCACATAACTTAATTCAAGTGATATATTCATTTGGGTACCTTCTCACTGTCTTTGAACTATAGAGCTCAATCAAAATTGAAAAAAATATTGTTTTTTGCTGAATATGTTCTATCATTATGTGTTGTTGAATGTATATTACACTATATTTAATTTCCAAATCTATACTAGTTCCCAATAACATTATTCCTTTAAATTCATACCATCACATTGGAGTTTGGGACTTATTTTCATTGAGGCATTCAAAAGTATTCACTAGAATGCCTGAGTGAACTATATGATTGTAAGAAAATCCCACTAATGGAATGTGTTCTTCAAAACCACCTTTTAAATACATAAATCTTCATATAAGAATGTATTCAAGATTTTTTATGATTATATTACATATAACATTTCTTTTTGGATTCTATATATTTTTAAATCTCAAATCTATATCCAGAGACTTCTAAAGACCTCTCTAGATTTTCATCATAATTTGTGGCTCATGATCAGATAAGTTTGAGAGTTTTACTCCATTTAATATCATTAATTACATAATTTATATCATATTAATATGATCAGGAAAAAGTAATATCTAATAATAATAAAATACACAAATTTCATAATGTGATTGACTTCAACCCAAATAGCAATATGGCATTTAGACATTTTGTGGAGTCCAATAATGAAATACATGGTAATACTTTCTCATTTCAATTATGGTATGGGAAATGAATATAACATAACATTTCACTTATTTTCCTCCCCCTTATATTTCTATAAAAACATGCATATGGATACATACTCGGTAATATCAATTTTCATGTTATCGCTCTAGAAATACTAATTCAGATCTCTATACATCTCCATATTTCCAGGATGAATAGACAATGATGATGTAAGCTATTATCCAATAGATCCTTTATCATGTGTGGAATTTGTTGAAAAATTTCTCATTTCTTGAACCTTATCATTCCAGTATGATCATGGTTGAACTCATTAACATTCCTTACATTATTTTACAAATTTTCATCTTCCTTTTATAGATTCATAATCATATCACGGATATATTATTGAACAATCTTATGAGAATAACAGTATATTTCCCCTTCCATTATGATTTCAATTTCTATGTACTAAAAATCCAAAAAACTTATACCTCTTCCAGTCCTATTGATGGTCAAACTATCGGGGTCTTTCAGACTTAGACGATCATTAACCTTGTTCGCTTTTCTAGTGTGGTAAGGTATTGACCAACCTTGATAATTGATCAATTCCAACCAGATTCTTTGTTGCATATTCTACTATTTCTAGATAAATATATATAATTCAGTATTTTTTGATTATTAAATATATCATGCAATTATCTATATAGATAATTCCTCTATACATTTAATGAAATATTTTCTATGGCTTACTCCCACTCATCTATTTAAAAACTTTTTTCATGAATTTTTAATTAGGGAGAGGTTTAATATATCACCATATCATTCAAAATTTGGATATACCAATGTAACCTCATTAAAAAATCACTATATATCACAAAAACATCTTCACTGTTATTTGGTGTATACACATGAACAATGACTAACTGTGAATTTAGTTCATTAAAGTTATTCTCAAATTCATCTATGCATTAGAATAAACACCCTTTCCTAGTCAACATGGTGATTGGATAAAAATTTTAAGATAAATATATTAGAAATCATTATTTGTCTCCACCCATTTGAGGAAAATTATATATCTCAGTTATCATGGTTGGAATATGCCATTTCTTAATAACTTTTATCTTTGAAGGATCCAACGACACACCCTCAACTGAAATTTTGGGTCACTAGAAAGATACTTTATTATATATAATTTACAAATGGTAAATTTTGAATATACATTTTTTATCTTTAGGTTCAATATAAAATTCCTTAAATATTCTTCATGGTATTCCTTCCTCTTCAAATATATTGGAATATAATTTATAAATACTAACACCAATTGATCGTGATAATCTCTGAAAACAATATTTATTAAATCCATGTAGATAAATTGATAATTGGAAATAAAAAATGGTATTACTATACATTCATAATAACTATGGATTATATAATATGAAATTTTGGATATACTCTTCTTCTTGGACCTTAGTGGATGATATCAATATAGAAGATTATTATTGGAAATTATTTATCTCCTTGCAATAATCAAACAGTTCATCATTGTGGGGTCATTGATACCTATTCTTGACAATGATATTTTTATTTTTCTCATAATCAATGAAAATACACATTGACACATATTACATATTAGAAAAAGAATATGTGTACCCCAAGAAGAATAACCAGGCCAAATGAATACTTTATATGGATTTTCCTAGAATGTATTCTTAAATCCCTAAAAATGAATCTTGAAAATTCATTATATATTATTTAAATTAGGTGTATCACTAGGCATATATTTTATTTAAAACCCCACTTCATAATTTTGTTGAATAGTAGGAATCTCTTATGGAATGAAATCAATAAATTCCCATAAAATAGGAATATCCTAAATGTTGTGTTTCTCCCCAACTATCTATAGTTAATATCACACTTTAAAAGGCCGTGAAATATATATGATGAAATTAATTCCCATTGGGAGTTACAATTCATCTTCATACTGATAGATAATCAATTCTTAATTTAGAATATTTAATATAAAATATGGTCTATTAAAATTGATATGGGATCTATACTAAGAGATCCAATCTATGAAAAAAATTACACTAAATTAAACTATAAGAATAATAATAATATTTTTTAGAAGAACAACACACCTAACCTCTATCATATAGGAGATATAATCTTGATATGTGGTCATTTTAAATTATTTAGTTTTCACTATCAACTCCATATCTTTTTTTGGGGAAGTGATATGATACTATTGACAAGTTTTTCATATATAAAATTGTAGAAAACTCTAAATTAAAATAATAATTGAAAATTTAGAGTCTATTGTAATTTTAACACTCACTTCATCATTAGGGAATCCTAATTCAGCTATAATATTCTCATAATATTATTCATCTTTATATACCTTTAAATGAACATGATTTGATGGAGGTGCGCAGAGCAGAACCTGGCGATTCTGATCCCAGATCAAATGGTGTTAAATTAGGAAATAATTCTGGTTGAAAATCGGTTGCGGAAGATTACTTTGGTCACAAGGAGTTATTTAGTCATTCTGCGACGGGTTACCCTAAATTGGGTGATGCGCGGGATGGAGATGGAGCAAATAAAATCTTTTCAGATGTGGAGAAAAATATGGGAAGCTCCTCCTTCTTAGATTGCGAATCTGGTTCATCAGGTAAGATTATTAGGAAATTATGTATTGCACATGTTGTGGAGAATCAAAATGTTATTAAAGAAAGAGTGAATTTGTGTAAGTTTTCCATAATTGCTCTGGTTATAATTCCGAAAGGGGAGAAGCTATGGAGGCTCAAAGATCTCATTGAGAGGATTACAGTGATATGGGGATTTGTAGACAGGAAAATGATGGAAATGGGTCATGGTTTCTATCATATTGTGTTTAAAACTGATTAACTCAAATGGAGTGCAGGGAATTTTGGTTTAGTACCTTTGAAGCCTGGTTTCCTCTAAATTCATGAATGGGGCCGCAATTTTGACCCAAATTCTGTAAAGAATACATATGCTCATATATGGATTATAGTATGTAATCTCAACTGCATATATTGGCATCCAAAAATATTATGGGACACTTCTTCATCTGTCGGTAATCCAATACAGTTTTATAATCAGACTGACAGTCCCTCCTTTGGTCATTATGCTTGGATTTTTGTTTAGGTTGACATGTATGTCACTCTTGTGGAAGAGGTGGTGTTTACCACTAAGGATGATAGTCTTACTCTTGGGATTATTTATGAGAGGAAGCCCCTGTTTTGCTCAAATTTTCAATTATTTGGACATATATTTCCGAATTGCAATAGACACAAAATATGTAGCCTCTGCAAAATCAGAGGGCATGAGGTATTGAGCTGTAGGACAAATGAATACAAGGTTGTTGGACCCGATCCCTATGAAATTGAAGGTGGTTCAGGTAAACCAAATGAGAGGGCCACTCAATTGGGGGATCCAGCTTCTATGGGAGATCCCGACCAGGTGAAAATGCATGCTGCATTATCTGCACAGGTGGATGATAATGTTTCAGATCCTCTGGATCTTTCAGGACCTTCTCATCCTGCTCCCCTTGTTGTTAGTGACTTGGAGGACATGCCAAATGATGAACAGATTTGTATCACCTGTGATGATGCACCAGATCTGGCAATTCCTTTGGAACCTACCTCTAGTGATGCTATGGTCAATAAGGAAAATTATGAGGATGATTCAAAGCATCTTCCTCCCCTTTCCAGTGCTGGTGGGGATGCAGATGCTATTCTGAATGTTGAGCAGCCTGGTGATCTACTTTAGCCACATCAAGATAAATAAATTCATGATGATGTCTCGAATGATTCTCTGCTCCCATCCAGTGGTGGTGATGATGCAAGAGCAGAACAGAATTTTGGACAGCATCCTGGAGAATTCCTTTAGGTACATCCATATAAGGTTGGGAAGAGAAGACTCCCTACCACTCTGCTTTATCTTGTTGAATCCATGAACATATTCTCATCACTCATCCCTGAGACTTCTTGTGAAGACAGTGATTAAATATCTACATTGATCCAAGATTCAAGGGATCTTACTCATGCTGAACTGGACACTTCTACACTTACTGAAAAATTGAAAAACAATTATGGCGGGACTATCACTAGGTTCAGATAAAAAAATTGAAGATACTATTTTGGAATTTCCAAGGGATAGGGAACACTCCCACGGTCAAGTCCCTTAGGCACCTCATCATGACCAATAAGACTCTTTTGATTGGAATTGCTGAGCCAAGAATGAATTTTGAATGATGGTCCTCTTTTAAGTGGTCCTCGTTGGTATATTTTTAAGTTGCTAGTAATAAAGTGGGTGATAATGCTGAATCTTTATGGGCTCTGAAGCATCATAGTGTTCTTGTGACCTCCTCCATGAATGATGTCCAATATGTGACTATCTCTTGCATCATAAACTGTTTCAACTTCTTGGTTACTTTTGATTATCCCTTTAATCTGTACACACGAATAAGAGATTTTTGGATGATTCTTGAGGAACTCATTGAAAATATCAATAATAATTGGATTATTATTGGAGATTTTAACACCATTTTGAGTCCATATGAAAAGACAAGAGATAATTTTTGTCATGATTCATCCTCTGAGTTCTCTTCATGCATTGATAAATGTGGTTTTGTCCATGTTCTTATATCTGGGAGAGGATTTCACATGGAGCAGGTATACTAGAAATGGAAGACATGCAAGTAAACTGGATAGATGTTTTGTACAAGTGGATAAGGGAGCTAGTTCAATGGATGTGTCTGGAATATCCTTTCCCAGATTACATTCTGACCATATTCCTATTCTTGTTGAGGCATGTGACAGCAGAACACAATCAGCTCTGATCCCCTTCAGATTCAATAATTTCTAGCTGGTCATGATGGGTTGTAGGGAGATCGTTTTAGATGTTTGGAACTCTCACTTCTTGGGAAATCCCTCCCATGTTATCTGTTCGAAGTTAAAAGAAGTCAAATCCAGGTTAAGGAAATAGAGTAAGGCATCATTTTCCTCCCTTGATAATGACATTATGTAGGTAGAATTTTGTTTGCTAAATCATCAGAAGGATTATATCCTCCCTGATGTTCCTTCCGTGGAGTAGATTCAAGCTGCTTCAAATCTTGACAACCTCTTGACTCTTAAAGAGAGATTAAATCAGAATCAATTAAATGTGAGTTGTTTAAAGGAGGGTGATAGGAAATCCATGTTTTTTCATTGTTTGAATAAGGAAATGAGGGCAAAAGGAGTCTCAATTCCATTTATATTTTTGGAAATATGTATTCTTCCGAAAGTGAAATTGTTGAAGCTGTCATGGCCTACTTTGAGATGCTTTACTCTGACAATGGAGTTGATCACTCTGACAAAATTATACACTGTTTTTAATCCTCTATTTATGAAATATAGAATAATAGACTCACTGAAATTACCAATGCTAAGGAGATCTATGATTCTCTTTTATCATTAAATTTTGATAGTGTGGCTCGTCCCAATGGCTTTACCAAAAAGTTTTTTATGTTCTATTGGGATGTTGTAAATTTGGATGTTGTTAATGTAGTAAGGGAGTAATATAGGTCCTCTTACATTCCTTTTGGGATGAATTCTAACATTTATGCCCTAATTACTAAAAAGCAAGGTTACCTTGATATTAAATACTTTCAGCCAGTGGAGATTGGGAATACCATACCTAAGATTATCAGCAAGATCATGATCTAGAGACTGGGTGAAATTGCTTAGGGGCTTATTTCCAGTAATCAGTTTGGTATTGTTCCAGGAAGGAACATTCAAAATTGTCTTTTCACTACTTTGGAATGTGTCAACTCGATGAAGAGGAAGAAAAAGGTCGGTGATATGGCTTTGAAGATTGATATCTCCAAGGAGTTTGATACTCTTATGTTGAGTTTTCTTTTCACTATTCTTAAAATGCTTGGGTTTTCGTAGTGATTTCTTGTGCATATTGGATATATCCTGGGCAGTGTGAGACTTTCTATTCTTATTAATGGATCCCCCAGAGGTTTCTTTTAGTGTACATGAGGGGTAAGGCAAGGAGACCCCCTCACTGGTCTGATTTTTGCGATTGCTGAGGACTAATTGAGCTGGTGTCTCAATGATCTGGATAATTTTGGTTGGTTTCAGCGGATAAAAATTGGAAGGAACCTTCTTGGTCCTCTCACTTGTTATATGCTGATGACATTCTGCTTTTTGGAAAGGCATAGAATGGGACAATTTCCTGTATCAAAGGGATTTTTTTCCCATTATGAGTAAGTTTCAGGTCAGTTATTAGTGGGCCTAAGTCTTCAGTTATGTTTAGGGAAGGTATCACCATATAGAGACAGAACAAAATTTCTCTGAAACATGGTATGAAGAGGGGAACATTTCCCATTAATTATCTCAGTGTACCTCTGTTTTGGGGAAGAGTGAGGCAGTGTTATTTTGAGGGAATTTCTGGGAAAATTACTAATCAATTGGAAAACTGGAAAGGGAAGAATATGTCTCAAGCTGGAAGAATTGTCTTGGTTAATTGAGTAATTGCCTTAATGTCTGTCTATTCCTTTTCTCTTTACCGGTGGCCAAGGGATCTTTCTAAAGAATTTATGAGAAAGATTTGATATTTCATTTGGACTAGATCAATTAATTAAAGAAAACTCATTATAGTGAGCAGGAAAATTGTATTAAATAGATCCAAATGGGGGGAATGGGGGTGAAGGATCTGAGGGTCTTTAATGATACCTTGATTAAAAAAATTGTATGGAACCTGCTATCCAGATTTGATCCCACTGCACTCTTCCTCTATTCCAGGTTTGTTGACAAGCTACAACAGGGTTATGGGTATTACATGACTTCTTCTGTCTGGCCTGCCATTAAAAAGGCCTATAATGGTCTGATGGAAAATTCAATATGGCTGGGTTGTGAGAACTCCTCTCTTAATCTATAGAAAACTCCTTGGTTATCTCAACCCATCTGTAATGACATTTTTGTTCCTGCATCCCTGATGGACAATGATATTGCTGATATCCATGATATTTTCAATATGAATGATCTTTTACCTGATCATCTCCGTCTACAGATTGCAAGGTACAACTATGATGACTCTGACACTAATGTCTATATTCCTAACTTCAACGGACAGTTTTCTACAAAGGAGTGCTATGATCTATCTTGTGGTTCTCCGTTGAACCCACCCTCCTAGATTAATGCAGTTCAGACAACCCTTATTCCACCTTCTGCACCACTTCTCACTTGGAAAATTTGAAAACAGTGCCTCCCAGTCTAGAATCTGCTGCAGCACGCCAGACTGCAACTGTCTCCTGCCTGCTACCTCTACCTTGATGACGCTGAAACACATCACCACCTATTTATCTCTTGAAAATTCACAATCCAATTCTGGAGTTATCTTTAGGGTATTTTCAAATGTTGTTCTGACCTTCAATCTTTAGAGGATCTTCTGCACTCTATTTGTAGGAAAAATTGCAGTGAGAAGGTTTTTTCTCTCCGGTTGGCTACTGTGATGAGTGTCTTATCCTTCATCTGGAAAGCGACGAATGATTTAGCTTTCAACAACATTAAAAAAACCTTTCATAATGGTGTTTTGTGCATTCATCTTGCAATTCAGACGGCCTCCATTTTACAAACGTGTTCCATGAATAATGATGTCGTTGATCATGTGATTTTGAGATCTCTTGGTGTGCATGGAAGGTCCAAGAAACTATTGATGATGAAGTATGTCTAGTGGATACCACCCATCCCCAATTGGATCAATGTCAATGTTGATGGAGCAGCCTCTGGCGCCCCGGGTCCATCTAGATGTGGTCGTGTATTCCGAACCTCTCTTGGATTTTTGAATGGATGCTTCTTTCATTTTATTGGAAACGGCCTTGCAATTGAAGCTGAACATTGATATATAATTAAAGAAATCAGATATGTTGTCCACTTTAATTGGCAAAAATTATGGTTGGAGTCCGACTCGACCAATGCTGTTCAAATTCATCATGATCGATCTAGAAATGTATCATGGAAGATCTTTCCTGACTGTATCGAATGTCTACAGCTGGCGGAGGTACTCTCTCTTGAAGTAATGCATGTTTTTCGTGAGCCCAATCAGGTTGCTGATGCTCTGTCCAAGAGAGCAATTTTTGAAGTTAGTTCGAATTAGTCTTGCGTCATGCCTGAATTTTGCAATGATCTTGTCCAGGATGATATTTTTGGTAAGTTGTATACCCGTCTTTCTTGATCAATTTTGTGTCTCTGCTCTACTGTGTACTTTTACTTTTGATTTATAAATTTTTATTAGGAGAAGGTCTTTGCCTGTCTCCTGACTTTTTGAGTATTAGTCTTCTCCCCTTGGATACATCATTCATATTTTTCATTGATTCTTGGTAAATTATTTTGAATAATACCAAATATAATAATAGCTGAAACACTAGATTAAAATGGACTCTTAATTTTCTATGTATTCAATATATGTAGGTAACCTTTCCCATCACATAAAATGATTTATTTTTATTATAATAAAAGTTCCTTCTTGTTTATTTATATAATTATCCCATGTTGTGAATCATATTCTCCATTTATTATTATATAACACATTTATTATTTTAGGGTATTCAATTGAACACTTGTTTTTGTGACATCCCTCAAAGGTATAATACTAGTAAAATTATTTATCAATTTTTACGTCACTGTAAGAAAACAATCATATAATGATTCATTGAATAAACTAGTTCCCCAAGACACTTGGTTTAAGAAAATCAAATAAATAGTCAATACTAGTTTCCCTATTACATATGCAATATGTATCATGATAATAAATTCTTGTATAGTTGTCCCCATACTCACCCATGCCTTATTCTTCTTTGTAGTCTAAATCGAGAAATGTGTTCTTTATTTCTTCTCATTATTATGGGTGATGTATTTCTTAACTATTTTTAAAATAGATATAATCCATTAAATTATGTATATTAATTCAGCGTCATTAGTGTTCCATATCAATGGGCAAAATTTATTTAAATATATTTTCATAAAATACACCTACAAAATAGCTATTTCACATTAATTAAATCCCAAACCCAATAATATATTTTCAAGGGACTTAATACATTATTTATCTAAAAATGGATTAATATTTCTATTAAAATAGATATTCTTTTATTTCGTGAAGTTATCCATCATAGGTGAATAAATTTTTGAAACACTAGTTTTTTTATAAAATAAAGGTTATCCATCACAACCTAAGTTAGCTTCCCCAATATATCCATGACATGATTAAATCCCACCCCAGTTATATTGGATGGTAAATCAGGATAATCCATAAATTATATATGTTTATTGATTATCTTTCTTCAATAATGTTTTATCGGCGAACAATGAACCCTAGTGAGATATTTCATAACTATAATTAATATTTTCCCATTCATTAAAAATTCTTATAGTGGTAAAATTTCTCAATCTATAGGAGGGATTGTCATAGATTTTGTGTGACCTATGATCTTTTGAAATCTAGTTATGATGTATTATATAAAACCTCCTTTGTTACAAAATTAAAAAAATCCAAACTCCAGTAACCAAGAAACAATTTTTTAAAGTAATACATTTGTACCAGAGAAATGGAATATCACCCCACATGATTAATTAGTTTCACAACTACAGAAAAAAACTTTCTTAATTCTAAAATTATTTTTGAAATATAATATCATAGAAAAAAACATTATTATATATTTGATATAATTCATAATAACATTCTTTAAATATTGTGTAAAGGAAATAAAATGAATGGTGTGATCAGATGATCATCAAGGGAAACATATAATAGATATTATCAAATGTATATAAGGAATTATCAACATAGAAGCGTGAATAATAAAACTAGATTACATTCAATCATATATGGATTGTAAATTGAATAAATTTATAATATTATAATATACAACCAATGTATATTTGATATTATATTACTAATAATGCGAATTCATTATTCTAGATAGTCAGGTTCAAGGAATATTAATAATGAAATCACGAATCATACTGTCATTCCATCTTAGCCAAGTCATCATTCTTAATTAATATAATAATGTCAAAGAAACACCTATAAAATATGGAATGAATATTATATTGTCTAATGGTACCATTAGGTTCATTAACGAGCTATCTATAATTGGTCCCACCCATCACATTCATATCCTATGTATTTCTTATATTTTAAATGATGAATACAAATTATTCTTAAAATTAATTTAAAATAAACATTTATTCATATTTAATCATGAGTAAATAATATCAATAATTAATAATCATAGATTATCCATTGAAATAATAATGATGGTATCACTAGATCATATCCTAAATATAAATAATTTTTTTCATTGTGGAAATACCATTAAAATATCATTGGAACATTTCTTGAGGTAAAATTCCATTTTGACTTCAAAATCAATTATTTAAACCTATGAGATTCAAAAAAAATAATAATAATAAAATTATTTCAAAATAACCATGGAATCATGTAATGTAAAATTTAGGTCCTCCAATTATTATAATATAGATAAATTATATTAATAACATGAAAGGTAAAACAAAGTCTCATTTCACATTTTTTATAAAAAGTCAAATGTACCCTTTTCAAAAAACATAAATTTGATATGATTAAAACGATTCTATAAAAATTAAATAATGTGATACAATTAAATTAAACCATCATAATACAACAACAAAAACATTATTGATTTTTTAAGGAAGAAGGGTATGAAAAAAATCGATTTTCAACTAAATAGGGACGGAAAATTTGTTTCTTTAAAAATATTCATTTAGTATCCTAAGAAAAAAAGTATAAAATGAACAGGAAAATAATATTATAATGAATAAAATAGAGAATAGTTTTCACAATGGTATTTAGGTGGAATGTATGTTATAATTTCAATCATTGTATGTTCTTGAATAAACAATCCTAATTAAAATGAGATTAAAACATAAATCAATTATCTCAAATATGACATGCCACATTACTACTTTTAAAATCATGTATGATAAATTTATATTTATTATATAACATTAAATAACAAAATAAATACTTAGAATTGATTAAATATATTTTTTTAAACATTAATTTACCTATTTGTTTAATAATTCTTTATTAAAATCATAGTTTATAGGTGTTGATAATTTCATTTTTCATGAGAAATTTAGTTCGAATGTTTTGATCATTATATATTGGTCATGGTTCCATAATATATTGAATTTTATTTAGGATATAAATATATTACATATTCATTTTTTATATATTATTTTTGAAATGATGATAGATAAAAAATTAAACTCTAAATAGAGATGGTAGGCCTTACGTACTCTGGAATATTTTTTTCAAATTTAAAAAAATAAAAAAAATAAAGGTAAATAATAATTAACCTTTATGGGATCATTTAAATATCATATAAATCTTAAATATTCTATATATATATCCTTTTGACCATCCATTTAATTTGGATGTGAAAAGCGTTTCACATTACTTTGTGGAGGTGGAAGTCAACACGTACACACAAGTGATGTAATAATTTCCTAATATGCCGGAAGGTAAGAGGGTAGATAGGGTAGATTAATTCCTAAAGAATTATTAGGTCATAAAGATCTTATAAATTTATTATTTAAATCATAATAAAAATTAAGTTAAACGGTGATGAAAAAATATTTTCACCACTTTGTGTAAATGATATGTCATATGTACACATGAGTGATGTTTTCAATTTACATAAGATAAACGTGATGAAAATGTAATTCCAATAATCATATTAACATATAAAAAATATTTATGATACTGGATATATATTATTTTAGAATCATAATGATATATTCAGTGAAATTATATGAAGAATGACGTCTTTAAGAGTCAGTAAAGATGATTACATATTCATTAGAAAACTTCATTTAGATCCCCTCTTAAGAAACCATAAAATGGACATTTAGGAACACCATAACATCAAATTCATGGATATGGTAGTTGAGAAGATTATTAGGAAGGGTTTATCTAATCTAGATTTCTAATTTTTTTAAAGAAGAGAGGGAAGGGGTGTCTTTTTATTAGTGAAGGGAGGGGAACATTTGAAAAGTCATGAAATATTATATTATATTATGTATATAACCAATGAAAAATCATTCCAAAATGGAATATATTGGACTATACGTTAGATAAATTAAAAATATACTCATCAAATACAATTTATATTTATTTATATAACATTTTAAAACTTTTCATCCATATTAACCTCTTGGTTAATGTGTTTCAACCTTAATCATAGTGATTACTTTTTCAATATTAATGGGTTATAATATTACATATAAGGTGAAACTTGGCTCATAAATGTGTAAGGGAATGAATTTTCAACCATATATTATCCATATTATCTTATTTCATGATATTTGTTAGTATTAAATAAATTAATAATATAATTCTATTCTAAAATATCATTATTATCATTTCTAAAAATATTCAATTATTCTGACATCAAATTCGAGAAGATAAATTTAAATATGTGTTACATTATTAATTTTATTTTTCTATTACATGAACAGATATTTTGTTTGAAATTATTTGTAAATTAATGTAATTATACCAATATTGAAAATAAAAAATAAATTAACATAAAATAATAATTATTTGAAAAATAAATTTTCTGATTTGTCTATAATATATTATTATCCCAATTTGTACATATAAAGTAAACCAATAATGGTGAGTTACAATATAGATTTTTCAATACTTATAAAAATTAAATGTTATTATCAAGGTCAAATGAAAAAAATATGTGGTGAAATTACTAGTATATAATGAAATTAAAAAGGTGTTGGGTTCATTTTAAGACCCTATCTCAAGATATATTCCTAGTTTATCGAATTTTACCCTTTATTGAGGTGACATATAATTTTTATGGAAACTACTTATAATGAAAAAAAATACTTATTTACTATATTTTAATATTTTAACTCAGAATTTGGTATCAATTTTAATAGATTTAAACTCTCTCTATGGAAGAATTAAATTTTAATATTAATGCGTAAAAAATGAAAAGAATCTCTAGAATGAAAAAATAAGTTTTTAGAATATAAATTAATTTGTATCAAATTAAGAATTATTTATTATTAAAATTGAATCATTTATATTAATTTACATGTAATGTCTAATACCTAACACTATTATAAAATTGAAAAATTTATGGATTTTAATAATTTACGTTATTTAATGAAATTAAATGAAATTATTTGTGAAAATTATATTTATCTATTATTCAAAAAAAATCATTTTATAAAAATGAAAATATAACCATCTAAGTTAACTTTTATTTTCGTATTTGAAATATAATATCCTTTTATAAAAATTCAATATCTAAAATAAGAGTAAATTATTTAAAATATTCATTTACAAAATAAAATAAAACAACTATTGAAGAAACATATTATTCAAGAATAAAATATATTTTCTAAAAAAATTACTTGTTTCATTAGATTGATAAATAGAATTATATTAAATAAAATATTTATTCACATTGTTCATAATGTGGATATTTGTATTCATATCTGCCAATATAATGCATAGGTGATACTAATCAAGTAATAATATTTCAGTAGAAAATTTGGTTTTGTTTAAGCCTGGTGTTTAATTTAAATGAAGATATTAAATTTATTTAAAGAGACCAAAATTATAAAATATTAAGGTGTTACACATTCAATATTTCATTTCCTTTAACATTTAAAATCGTTGTTTTCCCTGAAAAATGTTATCCAAGGATCCCCTAGATGCCAATAATGGTTTTCCCATTATAACATTTACTTCTTTATCACTTTCAATTTATATTATTAAAATGGTGAGACATTTCCCATAATATCAAGAATCTTATATTACCAATAATTCAAACTGATTTAAAAAGTATAAGGAGTTGAATTTTACACTTATATCTATAAAGAAGAGGGAAAGATCACTAGTAATATAGTTTGACCACTCCAGAAAATTTCCATTAGCACATTATTTTGGAATGACCATCCGCATGAGAGTCTACCTTCCTATATACATGGGAGAAAATGTAGTAAAATTATGAGATATAATCCAGGCAAGTAATCCATTGAGCTAAAAATTTCCACAAAATATGCATAAAGCCTACTCTGATGGATTGAATAATGAGACAATAATAACATTATAGACATTGGATATTCCAAAAAAGATTCTTAGAATTCATAAAAATGATAATGAAACCCATTATATCAGCCTTAAGAGAAGATGAAAATACACAAAATCAAAAAAGGAATACCAAAACACCTCCAAGATGATCTCTAAAAAAAGAACCACAAACATAAGGTCCCAGATTACCTCTTGAACACCCATCAATGTTCATATTAACCCAACCTACAGAAGTTGATTTCCAAAAAACACCACGAAGTCCAAATGAGGATGAAAACTAACAAAAAATCTAGATCGCCTCTCGACCGAAAATTCATGAAAATAATTATAAAAATCTCTTTTGCGGTGTATTGGATTCTATAATTGAAACCATCATGTGAGATAAAATAGTATGAGGCATAAACATTCCCTGATCATAAATCCACTTATTTCTAGATTACCATATAATGAAAATCATCTCCTTTGTATGAAACTATACATGGTTAAGAATATAGGGTAGAGGTATAATCTATCACGACCCGCCCTCGGGGCCCGTGCCGTGACTACCCCAAGCCCGCCTTCCATAGGCCAGGGGCTGGCGACTTGCACCAAGGCGTAAAATCCCAGTAAAAAGGGAAGGCATTGCCTTAATAAAGTAAACAAGCACCTCAGAGTAACAAGCGGAAGTAAAGCAGTACCCAAAACTAGAATAACTGTGCTGAAGTAAAGGGGCCGGAATACAAGCCCAACTGAAAGTAAAGTACAACTCGAAAGGGAAAACAGCAACTGAAAGTACAAGCGGCTCCTGGGACGTCCTCCTCGATTCCTACCTGAAGGGTAGGTACAGATGGCTCAGCTCCTGGATCGTCCACCACGGATCCTACCTGAAGGGTAGGTACAGATAGCTCACAACTCCTCGGGTCCAACTGTCTGCTCCGAGCACGTCTCGCTCAGTGGTCCTCTTCCGGGTACCGACCTACTCCGTAAGCCTCAACCGCAGTCAGCGCTGTCCGTCGTCTGCAACCAACACAACGAAGTGCGGGCAAAGCCCGTGCAGGGGTGAGTATAAGCTACTCAGTAGGGACCCCGATACCCCTGAAGGTCTCTCAAATCCACAAAGGATAAACCACGAAGAAAAGTAAAATCACGAAGTAACATCCAGTATTGATTAGGTATATGCCCATACATATACCTATGTCACCAATTTCCGTTCGGCTCCAACACGAGCCCAAGAACAATCCAATCCACAAAGAAGAGTAAACAGTAAAATCCACATAGGATAACAGTACAAGTCCACACGATTTATAACAAGTTTATGAAATCAACGGATAACTATTACCCAGGTATATGCCCATACATATACCTAAGTTATCAAGCGGTCCATCTCAATCATGAGGAAACACAAAGATCATTGACTCAGCTCAAACCAGGATTTTCATTATCGAAACCGTAGCTGCTGAAGAGCCCCGTCTCTGAAGTGTGCAGTAGTCCTGTCACGACTCCGAGGTACTGCTCACTAACCTATGACTGCTGAAGTACTCCTCCTGTCGAGTACTGCGGGTCTGCTGCCAACTACCAGGCGCTCCGTCCGCTGAGGGTCTGCTGCCAAATACCGGGCGCTACCCAGATAGCCTACTGAGGTACTCCTCCTGTCGAGTACCGCGGGTCTGCTGCCAACTACCAGGCGCTCCGTCCGTCGTGGGTCTGCCGCCAAATACCGGGCGCTCCGTCCACTGGGCTAGTCGACTCACTCCAAGTCGAGTCGGTCAAGCAGTCGTCAGGTCTCAGCCGGCTACACGGTCTCCGTACTCTGCACGCTCGTCTCCACCGTCGCGGGTCTGTCGCTACAACCAAGCACACACACTCCGTAAAGTATCGCGGGTCCGCCGCTACAACCAAGCGCTCCACCGCCAAGGGTCTGCTGCTGCATCCAAGCGCACCACCACTGTCAAGTACCACGGGTCCGCCGCTACACCCAAGCGCTCCACCGCCCAAGGTAAACAGAAGATTCAGCTCACACAGGTTCGGTAGCACTGTTCCACGTAGGATCGCTGAGTGTTGTAGTCGTCGTCGTCGAATCCACACAGGATCTCTGTACTGTCGTCGTCGCAGTCACAGTTACAGTAGTAGTAGTCGTCACAGTAACAGTCGCAGCCAGCACTAGGGTTCCCGCACACAGCAAGCTCGTTCGGAGGGTCCGCTCCACGAGCCGAGAGGCTGATACATCAACTGTCACGAAGACCGGAGTTGATGTATCCAAAAGTCCCGTATCGTCAACAGGAACTCAACGCAACAGACGGCGCGTCGATCGGACGCCCGGTCTGAGAGTTATTGGCATTTTCGTCTCCGGGGCCCGGTTGGTTTTTAAGGCAAAACCAACCCGACCGTACTCCACCTGCATCCAAACCTCGGGTGGAGTATGCCAAAAGATCCGTCTCACTAAGAGGAACACAACGCGACTGACAGCGCGTCAATCGGATGTTCGTGGCTCAAGATATGAGCGTTTCTATTCCGAAGGCCCGGTTGGTTTCGTGAACGAACCAACCCGACCGAACTCAAAGTAATCCGAAACCTTGAGTGCGATATACCGAAACGACCGTCTCGATCCAAAGATCGTGTTGCCACAGACGGTTCGTCGTTCGGAGGTCTACAGCTCTAGTTATGAGCTTTTGACTGAAAAGGTCCGAAAACGGGGGGTCTGGGCCCGGCCCGGCCCGGCCCAGTACCCCCTGAACCGGTCCGATCCGGGTCGGCCCGAACCGGGTCCGGGTCCGGCCCGGTTCCGAGTGGCCCGGCCCGGTTGGCTCGGCCCGGCCCGGCCTGCGCGACCCGGCCGCTCAGAACCGCTCGGCCAGCTTGGCCGAGCGCGTGGTTTCGCGCGAAACGGGGGGCGCCGCCCCCCGTGACTTCAATCAACGCCCCCCCCCCCCCACGTGAGGGGGGCCCGTTCCTCGGCTGCCGGGGGTTTCAAACCCCCGGAAATTAAAGCACGGCCGGCATTGAAGCCGGCCGTTTGTCCACCCGCGGGACCTGCGGGTCCCGCCTCCGAGCAAACCGGCGGCCGGCGCGGCCGGCCGCCTTCTCTTCTCCGCCGCGGCCGTAGCCGCGGCTCCTCCTCGGTTTCCGGCGGCCGGCATGGCCGGCCGCCCCTGGTTATTCCGCCGCGACCGTAGAGCCGCGGCCCACCCGATCTCCGGCGCCGGCAAGGCCGGCGCCCTGGCTGCTCCGCCACGGCCATAGGGCTGCGGCCCTTCCTGATTCCCGGCGGCCGGCGAGGCCGGCCGCCCCTAGCTCCTCCGCAGCGGCCATAGGGCCGCGACTGTTCTGATAACCGGCGGCCGGCGTGGCCGGCCGCCTCTTGGTGTTTCGCCGTGGCCGTCGAGCCGCGGTTCTTCTTTTTCCGCCGGTGGCCGGTTTTTCCGGCCGCCCTTCTTGTTCGGTCCTTGCAAGATTTTCGTAGCGTAACGACGTCGCGCCCCACCACCACGGCCCGACTCCGGCCGCGGTCTCATCCGTTCTCAAAGGCGCGGAATTATAGTGTCGCAGTTCTTCGTCGTGACCCAAACTGGCCTTAAATAATTCTTTTCGCGCGGTGCAATGGTACCGCGTTACCCCGCATCAAACCATAATAAAACTAAACCACGATGGAGGAGGATCGGCCGTGTTTGTGCGGACCGGCCTCCTCCCGTTAGTTTGATATCAAGTGGCTTTGAAATACTTGAGGGATGTCAATTAAAATGTAAACAACGAACTCAAGAACCCCTACCTCGAAGGAAGCTCGCGGATCTCATCAACGATCCGCGAAGGACGAGCGTCGCGGAGGTCGGACGTCACGGAAGAAGACGTCGTCGGCATCGCGGTTATGGCGTCGCGGTAGACGGACGTGGGTTCGCCGCGAGAGGCACGTCGCGGAAAGTGCGTTGCGGCATCGGACGTAGGTTCGCCACGGAAAGCACGTCGCGGAGAGGATGTGTTGCGGCGTCGTGGAGGAAATCCAACGCGTTGCAGTCCGACGTCGTGGAAGAAGGACGCCGCGTTCTTCGTCGTGGAGGAAGAACTCACAAGAAGCCTCCCTCTTTTCCTCTCCACACAGCAAACGCCAACCCGCAAAGGAAACTAAAAACTGAATTAAATAGAAGGGTTTGGAATTTCAAAGGTTTGAAATTCAAACCTCTTCATTTAATTCCCCACAATTAAAACATAAGTTATAACTTATGTTTATTATAATTAAAGCATGACCTTACAACTTAACACAACACAACTTAAGTCTTTTGAAATTCAAGAGTTTGAATTTCAAAACTTTAATTAAACTCACTTATTAATGACATAAGTTATAACCTAAGTTTACATCATTAATTGTGAGTTGGGAGGGGGGGTTAGAGAATATGAAGGGGTGGGGTTCGTGTGGGCCCCACCACCCTCTTAACCTCCCAAGGGAAGTTGGGTTGTCACCCAACTTCCACCCAAAGGATAAAAACACTTAAGGAAGATAAAAATAAAAATTGAAGTTAAATTTTTATTTTAACATTCAAAAATTTATTTTTACAACTCCCCTCGTGTAAACGCAACTTCGGGAAAGGTCTCCTTAAGCGAATATCGGCGCTACGAGTTCATCGGTGTCCTCGGATTTCAATTCCGAGCACCGGATCAAAAGTTAGGAAATCCCGCTCGTTCGTTCACTGAACGTACCCGAGCCAAACTTTGGAAATTAATTTCGGGCACTCCGGGCCTCGGAATCAGGTGCCGTCAGAAACTGCGGACTCATAAAATTCCAAAGAAAAAATAACAAAAAAATTTCCTTGAAATTTCCGGGTCTTTACATTACTCCCACCTCAGGGCTTTACGTCCCCGTAAAGCTTCAACTCACACTTAAGGGAAACAAGGTAGTACTGAGCACGCAACTGAGCTTTCCGCTCTCATATGATCACCTGTAGATCTCGTGCTACCCGAGAAGCACCCCAGAGGAAGCAACCGTTCACGTAGATCCTGCTCCTGTCGATCCTCGATCTCTACTAGAACCTCTGTGCTTGTCGCCCTGTCATCGACGTCCAACTCCCCGGGGTCGATGACGTGTGAAGAAACATACACGTATCTCCACAGCTAAGACACGTGGTGGACATTATGCACCCGGTGCGACTGAGGTGGTAGGGTCAAGCGGTAAACCTCTTCGCCTACCCTACTGAAGATCAAAAGGGTCCATCGAACTTCGGAGATAACATGCCGCCTCGGCCACATCTCCGAAACCTCATCGGGTTGAGACCGTATAAGAACGTGTTCGTCACCCTCGAATTCAAGAGGTTTCCATTTTTAGGTTAGAACTGAAATTAAAAACTCCTGCTGCCACAAGGGTAGGGTTGACCAACACAAGAGTGATCGGTCACACCCTCTTATGCCTGAGTTTAACATGTGCTGCCCAGGGTTTCCTTTTCGCCGACCAAGGAAAACCCATTCCGACGTTTTCCTAAAACAGTCAACCGGGGTATGATTTGAGAATCAAAACCATACCCAGATCAACGTCGTAAGGCCTCTACGCTGCCACCAAGAGATTCCAACCGAAACTCTCACCTCGAGGTCAAATCACACCGTCGGCGTAAGTGTGATTATCGAGTCTCCTCCCAAAGGTATCTCCAGACGTGAGGGTCAAGTCTACGGCTTACCCGGAACCTCTAGGTCTGGGACATGATTCATGGAAGGGTAGAATGATTGGTTCCTATGTCTATAGATATGGCAGCTCGTAGTAGACATAAATCGTACCCCGAATCATTCTTAGAGCTCCTGGGTCACACTCCTTGACCGCAATGCAGCTACTCTCCTCCCCAGCCCTCCTGCTCCCTGAGCCTGGCGGGGACTACTAAGTCGGGTGGTCGTAACATGTCGAAATGTACACCACCACATGCTGCTCTCCAAGCTCCGCTTCCACGTCTGCTACCCTGCAGATTCATCTGTCCTTAGCACTTCCTACTCCTAGAACATTTTACACGCCCGAGTCTCTGAGACTGGCGCTAGTTTCCTGCCTTTCACTGCTAACGTTCACAACCACAAAGGTTCTCTCTAGCATCCTAGCATAGGTAGAAATGCATAGAGGAAAAGTAATGGTTCAGATTTCCTTTAGACACACTTCGCTCAGAAGTTCGAGTCTAAGGAACTGATTACAACGTAACCAACGAGTACCAAAATTGATTGGTAAGCCACGTTGAGTGCTCTGCTTCCGACATGTTGTACTGTCGAAGCTGTATTAGCTCCAGAAAACTCACAACTACCTCCTCAAGCCAGTCCTCAGCCGCCTACGAGTCAGGCTCACCTCGAAACTTGAGGGATATCTGGTGCTAAAACATATGTAAGGCACTAAGCCTGTGATTCTCTGCTACCGGTACCGCCGGTAGTGTCTACTGACCAACAGGTAGTGACATAGCTGGCGCACTACCCGTAGATACTATCCCAGGTATCGGTTCGCGTACCGAAGCCTCATTACTATAAGGACCAACCTCATGGTCACTCACTGGAAACACCAGGTGCTAAGATCAACATCCGCTCTACTAGTATCCAAGCTAGGCGTAGAACTCTAGCAACCGCCTCCATCCAGTCCACTGCTGCCTGGGAAATCTGTCTCGCCTCGTATCCTCAGAGGCCTCTACTGCTGGAACTCGTGCATCGCGCTCTGCTAGCGTGCACCGTCAGCTAGTGGCATCTGCTGCCTAACGGGTGGTGGTGCTGCTGGTACACCACCCGAAGGTGCCAACACTGAAAAAGGGCCCTGCACCGGAGTCTCGCTGCTCGGTGGGCCATCATCGAGAACACTCTCGGAACTCCAGCTAACTATCTGCATGGTGACATCCTGAACAGTTGCGTCACGGTCAACGATTTATACCTGGTGAGCTGACCTGGTTTGAGCTGACTTTAAACCTTTTGGGAAACACACACGCAATCAATGTTTTCGTGCATTAAGTCGGAAATCAGAAGTCAGGGTCCTGGTGTACGGATACGTCGGCCGCCGCACCAACACTGGACTCCCTGGACTGATAACCACACTCAATACGCTAAACATTATTGCTTCACATAGAAAAGATCAGAGTTTGCGGTAGAACCGAACCCCTCTGATACCAATTTGTCACGACCCGCCCTCGGGGCCCGTGCCGTGACTACCCCAAGCCCGCCTTCCATAGGCCAGGGGCTGGCGACTAGCACCAAGGCGTAAAATCCCAGTAAAAAGGGAAGGCATTGCCTTAATAAAGTAAACAAGCACCTCAGAGTAACAAGCGGAAGTAAAGAAGTACACAAAACTAGAATAACTGTGCTGAAGTAAAGGGGCCGGAATACAAGCCCAACTGAAAGTAAAGTACAACTCGAAAGGGAAAACAGCAACTGAAAGTACAAGCGGCTCCTGGGACGTCCTCCTCGATTCCTACCTGAAGGGTAGGTATAGAAGGCTCAGCTCCTGGATCGTCCACCACGGATCCTACCTGAAGGGTAGGTACAGATAGCTCACAACTCCTCGGGTCCAACTGTCCGCTCCGAGC
The DNA here is from genome assembly GCA_963277665.1 of Viscum album. Classification (NCBI taxonomy): domain Eukaryota; kingdom Viridiplantae; phylum Streptophyta; class Magnoliopsida; order Santalales; family Viscaceae; genus Viscum; species Viscum album. The sequence goes on along the minus strand of OY728145.1, from coordinate 877,183,982 downwards.
ACGTCTCGCTCAGTGGTCCTCCTCCGGGTACCGACCTACTCCGTAAGCCTCAATCGCAGTCAGCGCTGTCCGTCGTCTGCAACCAACACAACGAAGTGCGGGCAAAGCCCGTGCAGGGGTGAGTATAAGCTACTCAGTAGGGACCCCGAGACCCCTGAAGGTCTCTCAAATCCACAAAGGATAAACCACGAAGAAAAGTAAAATCACGAAGTAACACCCAGTATTGATTAGGTATATGCCCATACATATACCAATGTCACCAATTTCCGTTCGGCTCCAACACGAGCCCAAGAACAATCCAATCCACAAAGAAGAGTAAACAGTAAAATCCACATAGGATAACAGTACAAGTCCACACGGTTTATAACAAGTTTATGAAATCAACGGATAACTATTACCCAGGTATATGCCCATACATATACCTAAGTTATCAAGCGGTCCATCTCAATCATGAGGAAACACAAAGATCATTGACTCAGCTCAAACCAGGATTTTCATTATCGAAACCGTAGCTGCTGAAGAGCCCCGTCTCTGAAGTGTGCAGTAGTCCTGTCACGACTCCGAGGTACTGCTCACTAACCTATGACTGCTGAAGTACTCCTCCTGTCGAGTACTGCGGGTCTGCTGCCAACTACCAGGCGCTCCGTCCGCTGAGGGTCTGCTGCCAAATACTGGGCGCTACCCAGATAGCCTACTGAGGTACTCCTCCTGTCGAGTACCGCGGGTCTGCTGCCAACTACCAGGCGCTCCGTCCGCCGTGGGTCTGCCGCCAAATACCGGGCGCTCCGTCCATTGGGCTAGTCGACTCACTCCAAGTCGAGTCGGTCAAGCAGTCGTCAGGTCTCAGCCGGCTACACGGTCTCCGTACTCTGCACGCTCGTCTCCACCGTCGCGGGTCTGTCGCTACAACCAAGCACACACACTCCGTAAAGTATCGCGGGTCCGCCGCTACAACCAAGCGCTCCACCGCCAAGGGTCTGCTGCTGCATCCAAGCGCACCACCACTGTCAAGTACCACGGGTCCGCCGCTACACCCAAGCGCTCCACCGCCCAAGGTCAACAGAAGATTCAGCTCACACAGGTTCGGTAGCACTGTTCCACGTAGGATCGCTGAGTGTTGTAGTCGTCGTCGTCGAATCCACACAGGATCTCTGTACTGTCGTCGTCGCAGTCACAGTCACAGTAGTAGTAGTCGTCACAGTAACAGTCGCAGCCAGCACTAGGGTTCCCGCACACAGCAAGCTCGTTCGGAGGGTCCGCTCCACGAGCCGAGAGGCTGATACATCAACTGTCACGAAGACCGGAGTTGATGTATCCAAAAGTCCCGTATCGTCAACAGGAACTCAACGCAACAGACGGCGCGTCGATCGGACGCCCGGTCTGAGAGTTATTGGCATTTTCGTCTCCGAGGCCCGGTTGGTTTTTAAGGCAAAACCAACCCGACCATACTCCACCTGCGTCCAAACCTCAGGCAGAGTATGCCAAAAGATCCGTCTCACTAAGAGGAACACAACGCGACTGACGGCGCGTCAATCGGACGTTCGTGGCTCAAGATATGAGCGTTTCCGCTCCGAAGGCCCGGTTGGTTTCGTGAACGAACCAACCCGGCCGAACTCAAAGTAATCCGAAACCTTGAGTGCGATATACCGAAACGACCGTCTCGATCCAAGGATCGTGTTGCCACAGACGGTTCATCGTTAGGAGGTCTACAGCTCATGTTATGAGCTTTTGACTGAAAAGGTCCGAAAACGCGGGGTCTGGGCCCGGCCCGGCCCGGCCCAGTACCCCCTGAACCGGTCCGATCCGGGTTGGCCCGAATCGGGTCCGGGTCCGGCCCGGTTCCGCGTGGCCCGGCCCGGTTGGCTCGGCCCGGCCCAGCTGGCACAAACCGGCCCGGCCTGCGCGACCCGGCCCGGCCGGTCGCGCGGCCCGGCCGCTCAGAACCGCTCGGCCAGCTTGGCCGAGCGCGTGGTTTCGCGTGAAACGGGGGGCGCCGCCCCCCGTGACTTCAATCAACGCCCCCCCCCCCCCCCCCACGTGAGGGGGGCCCGTTCCTCGGCTGCCGGGGGTTTCAAACCCCCGGAAATTAAAGCACGGCCGGCATTGAAGCCGGCCGTTTGTCCACCCGCGGGACCTGCGGGTCCCGCCTCCGAGCAAACCGGCGGCCGGCGCGGCCGGCCGCCTTCTCTTCTCCGCCGCGGCCGTAGCCGCGGCTCCTCCTCGGTTTCCGGCGGCCGGCGTGGCCGGCCGCCCGTGGTTATTCCGCCGCGGCCGTAGAGCCGCGGCCCACCCGATCTCCGGCGCCGGCAAGGCCGGCGCCCCTGGCTGCTCCGCCGCGGCAATAGGGCCGCGGCCCTTCCTGATTCCCGGCGGCCGGCGAGGCCGGCCGCCCCTAGCTCCTCCGCCGCGGCCATAGGGTCGCGGCTGTTCTGATAACCGGCGGCCGGCATGGCCGGCCGCCTCTTGGTGTTTCGCCGTGGCCGTCCAGCCGCGGTTCTTCTTTTTCCGCCGGTGGCCGGTTTTTCCTGCCGCCCTTCTTGTTCGGTCCTTGCAAGATTTTCGTAGCGTAACGACGTCGCGCCCCACCGCCACGGCCCGACTCCGGCCGCGGTCTCATCCGTTCTCAATGGCACGGCATTATAGCGTCGCGGTTCTTCGTCGTGACCCAAACTGGCCTTAAATAATTCTTTTCGCGCGGTGCAATGGTACCGCGTTACCCCACTTCAAACCATAATAAAACTAAACCACGATGGAGGAGGATCGGCCGTGTTTGTGCGGACCGGCCTCCTCCCGTTAGATTGATATCAAGTGGCTTAGAAATACTTGAGGGATGTCAATTAAAATGTAAACAACGAACTCAAGAACCCCTACCTCGAAGGAAGCTCGCAGAGCTCATCAACGATCTGCGAAGGACGAGCGTCGCGGAGGTCGGACGTCACGGAAGAAGACGTCGTCGGCATCGCGGTTATGGCGTCGCGGTAGACGGACGTGGGTTCGCCGCGAGAGGCACGTCGCGGAAAGTGCGTTGCGGCGTCGGACGTAGGTTCGCCACGGAAAGCACGTCGCGGAGAGGATGCGTTGCGGTGTCGTGGAGGAAATCCAACGCGTTGCAGTCCGACGTCGTGGAAGAAGGACGCCGCGTTCTTCGTCGTGGAGGAAGAACTCACAAGAAGCCTCCCTCTTTTCCTCTCCGCACAGCAAACGCCAACCCGCAAAGGAAAATAAAAACTGAATTAAATAGAAGGGTTTGGAATTTCAAAGGTTTGAAATTCAAACCTCTTCATTTAATTCCCCACAATTAAAACTTAAGTTATAACTTAAGTTTATTAAAATTAAAGCATGACCTTACAACTTAACACAACACAACTTAAGTCTTTTGAAATTCAAGAGTTTGAATTTCAAAACATTAATTAAACTCACTTATTAATGACATAAGTTATAACCTAAGTTTACATCATTAATTGTGAGTTGGGGGGGGTTAGAGAATATGAAGGGGTGGGGTTCGTGTGGGCCCCACCACCCTCTTAACCTCCCAAGGGAAGTTGGGTTGTCACCCAACTTCCACCCAAAGGATAAAAACACTTAAGGAAGATAAAAATAAAAATTGAAGTTAAATTTTTATTTTAACATTCAAAAATTTATTTTTACAACTCCCCTCGTGTAAACGCAACTTCGGGAAAGGTCTCCTTAAGCGAATATCGGCGCTACGAGTTCATCGGTGTCCTCGGATTTCAATTCCGAGCACCGGATCAAAAGTTAGGAAATCCCGCTCGTTCGTTCACTGAACGTACCCGAGCCAAACTTTGGAAATTAATTTCGGGCACTCCGGGCCTCGGAATCAGGTGCCGTCAGAAACTGCGGACTCATAAAATTCCAAAGAAAAAATAACAAAAAAAATTCCTTGAAATTTCCGGGTCTTTACATAATCCCGAACCACTATTTATGAAATCTATGATAGAAGCCAACTGAGGCAGATGAATATAAATGTAGTTATAAAGAGAACACCACATTGATGATGTTGTGGAATAACTCAAGAAAATATTCCAAAAATTTTCGATGTTATTATTGAATAACAAAATAAAGAGCCATTTGAGATACCATCATTCTATAAAAATACTCTTTTAGAAGTTATATATATATATATTAAAGCAATGAAAATACCTATTTTAACTGGGTAAAGGGAGACCCATTACATAGCCTGAAGGCCCAGTGGGCATTTAGCGCATTACATGGCCCGTAGGCCCATTTCATATCCATATTCAAGACATCGAGAAGCATATATAACATTTTATAAATTAGAATAAAATTCAAAGTGGGTTTCCACACCACAAAATAAACACTTGTTGAGAATTAATAACTATGAATGATGACTATAATAATATTAGGAAAAGTATCAAGATCATTCAATTGCTACAAAAATGAGAGGGTAAAATTCTAGCTAATATCATTATCTATGAGAGAGTCAACCAAAGGAGAACCAGTCCAATATTAATTCCAAAAGTTAAGAGACGATTCCATATATACCATTCCCCTAAAATGAACTTCTATATTAAAATATATGTATTTAAAATGAGGCCCAAATAAAAAGTCAATGTGAAAGGGATTCCCATATTTGATATTGGTCAATAATCTAGCATAATAAAAATCATGGGCCTCATATTTATCAACGAAGAGTCTCTACATAAAACTTTATTGCAAGGAATAATTTAAATACCAAATACTTTCAATACCCATACACCTATAATAATAATTCATAAAACATTTTTTCAAAGAATTAGTGGAAATTATCCTTTCCAGAATAATACATCTCTATGTAAAATTCATAATGATGATGCTGATATTCATAAAAATATAAATTGGTAATTAATAAACTATAAATGGGTAGAAAAAATATAAGTTATGAAATACTACACCAAAAAAATTATGTTCATCCTTGGAAATAGGCTTACCCTTATAGGAAGTAAGCTATCTTCAGATATGAATAGTTACACTAGAAATGTAACAGGACATTGTTCATCCCCATAATATATGAACACCATGATAAATAAAATGTAGGAACCCTCCCTAATGACCAATTAATTTATTGTGTTAATATTTCTAACACTAGGAATGGAAATACCAAATTAAATAGAGGATTTATTTTATTATCCACAAGTCCTAAAAACAACTCATATTGGAAAAGGAATTTCATGATGTTTTTGATATTTTTCTTATACCCTTGTGGGAAATATATGATTTCTTGTGCATAAAGAAGATGTGGAATAGAAACCCCTAACATCAAATATGGATTTCAAAATCCCATTACCAGGCATAATAGAAAAAGGCATACTAAGATGATCCTTAGTGATTGAAAAAATAATTATAGAGAAGGGAAAACCTTGCCTAAATCCTCTTGAAAAAAATCATTTATGATAACCATTAATAAGAACAATATATGAGCTATTCCAAAAAATAATAATTTAACCTAGTTGATAAAAACACAATTAAAACAAAAAGAAGGTTTTTTCAAATTAATGTCCAGATGATACTATAAAATTCCTTCTTAATATCAATATTATGTGTGATGTTTCCCCTATGATAAGATTTTTTAGAATATTAAAACATTTTGAGGAAGTAAATAGACATTACTAAATGGTAATGACTTTGATGAATAGAAATTGAATTGGGGAAACCATTTTATTCTAGATAGAGGTCAATATGTTTCAATGAATCTTGGTGATGATTTTGTAGATAGTGTTGAGTAAAGAAACTGACCTGAAAAGATGAACCTAATTATCATTTTATACATTATGGATATAGGAAAATAAATTCAGAATTATACCCATGGGAGAGAGAGCAATATTTAATGAAATGAAGAACTAGCATAAAAACATCAACGTGAATGATATCTAAATAATATTGGATGGAAAATTTACCAAAACCATCTAAACATGGAGACATTTTTGAGTTGATACCAAAAACATAATAATTAATTTATAAATCCAAGGGAATAATGTTTTTCCTATAATAATATTCCCATGTAACAGGATTTTGAATAATACCATCCACATCCTTAGATATGATACAGAAACCATTAAATAGATCCCTATAATAATAGACCACATGATCAAAGAGAGAATTTATATTTTCAAAAATATGATCTCTATTTTTAATAAAGGATAAACTACTATAAATCCTTTTATCCCTTTGGGTGAAATTAAAAAACATGGAATTCTTACCACCATATTTGATCCATTTGGTATTAAACGTAGCAGTATACATAGAATCATTAATATTAAGAAGTTTATTAAGCTTACCAAACACTGAAACTTCATTATAAATTCCATCAGGGAAATAATTTCTTGTATTACACCCCAAGATATGTTTAAGGGAGGCCTCAATGTAAGAAATTTCATCATCAATAGAACTAAAATGATCTTTCCTTCAAGATTTCAGCCTTATTTGGAAGATTATAATTTGGAGGACACAAAAAATAAAATCATTGTAAAAAATAATATAATTCTAGATATCCAAAAAACAAATTCCCATTGATTCTTGAATATTTATATATACATTTGATTTTTATGGAATCATTCATTGGATGACATCAATATTTTCATCAATTAGAGTGACATTTTTTTAATATTATTTGAAATCACATTCTTCAATTTTGATAATCACTCTTCAATAATACCATTCCTTTATTTCTATCCTTTCTCTACAAATTCCCCATTTAATTTATCTTAATTTTTATCACTATTTTTTTTCTATTAATGGTATTTAACATTATTTTATAGTTTATAGTTTTGTTCAGGTTATTAAATGGTATATTTATATCTACCATTAATTTCTTCTCATTATCAAGTATTTATTTATATAGTTTCTTTATTTTGATTTTTCATAGATTTACTATTTAATTTAAATTTGGTTCAAACTATATTTTTTTTAAAGATACAGAAAAATAATATCCTGGTTAATAATTATATGCGTGTTTTCAATTTTTCTATAGTCCATTTTGGATAAATTTGAGTTTGTAGCATCCTGAGTAAAATTTCACTCAATAGTTCCCCGATATGGTGGTCCACATGAAATCAAGCATATATCCCAAAATGATAAAGGATGTGGACTAGAAGTAAGGTCCTAGGAAATATTTATTGGGGATACTACACCCTCATATATTCAACTATCCATAGTATAAATAAAATATAATAATTAATGGAAGCATAATAATAAACAAAAAAATAGATAATAAGAAATAATCTATATAGAATAAATAAGCAATAGGAAGTAGAAAAAAATAATAGATACAAAGAGATGATCGTGGTGTCATGTGTCTATACATGAAAGTGGAACATAAGGGAACATGGGATACTAAGAATAAACATCATGCTATAAAAAAATTCTAAATGTCCATAAACTGCTACACAACATCTCGAGAATGGGCTCATTCCTCTACCCCCAACTCCATTCTAATATGTAAGTAAATAAAGCATTGAAAGTTTCACTCTCCCATTTATCCATGAATGTGATCATAAAATATCCTCAGGTAACAAATGGTTCCTGATCATGTTGTGAGATATAGTCATTTTAGGTAGGAACAAGTGGTGTCTAGGAAGATCCATTTTGAGCAGTAAATAATTATAGTCCTCCATATATAAATAAAACAGATCATTACATAAATTAAACTTGCAAACCTTCTTCTAGGTTCCTAAATGGACACCCATCCCATACTAACTTCTTTGGCCTAAGAATCAATTCTTAATAATGTATCTTTGAAAGTCATGATATGAATACAAAACAGTACAATTTAACCAAACATGGTAATAGAAGAAGTCACAAAGCATGTGCTTTATATTTTAGGCCACATTACAATGTCATTATACGAGTGTTCTAATAATGAGAAGAGAAGCATCACATGTTTACAAGAAAAATTCCATCCATTTTTTAAATCCAATGGGGGAGTCTTATTCCATTCTATAGTGATCTAAAAAGAATACCAAGGGTCTCTATGTGTGTATCCAAATAAGGAAATACCTCTGAGTCCCTCCATGGATACCCATTTGGTGTTCCCCATATGAATAAAGGTACGGTGGCTCTGAGGTCATACCAAGTATTTCACATAGGGGATTAGGTATCACCTGTGGCATGTCAAAGCCATCATTTCAAATTGTTTCATCCATGGTTTCTCCCCTAAGGAAATAGTATCACTAAAAAGTGTAAATCACTTCATAGAGATCCCATTAATGGAAATAAAAAACATCTCTTATGGGGTATCGAGTAAATCAAACCAATCATAGTGAGTCTATCCATGTAATCATTAATACGGGACACATTTTCTCTCCCAACCTTTTGCATGAAATCTATAGAAACTAGTACATATCATAAGGCAAAGCATTTATATAATTTTATTTCATTAAATAAAAATCTCATTCAAAAATGATAAAAATCTATTCCTGTATCACAATTCGAACTATCAATGTCAAAAGGAACTAAGTACATGAAAGAGCACAAATCACATGTATATAATGAATTATCAAAATATAAATATATCAAGATTGACCAAGCAAGTAATTCGATTTAAACCAATAAAATGTAATGTAATATAAGCCATAGATAAGGAAAATGGACATAGCAAATGGAATAACTCGTAATCTAGAAAAGAGTTGGGAATGGCAAAAGGTTTTCATCTAACTTGATGAAGAGAAATCTAAATCAAAGGAAAATGGAAATCAATGTAAATAATTTTCATGAGTATTTATGTATAAGGTGTTATGCATAAATCATGAGATCAAATATAATGGACAACCCTTTATCTAAATTGATATTTTTATCTATGGCATTTAGTCAAAATGAAACTCACATGGGGTAATTAACCCTTTAAGTCATAAGAAATAGGCCATTAAAAGTGGGAACACCCAATGGGGAAGCCAACAATGAGGTGAATGACCCTATAATGGTTCTCCCTATAAGGTAAGGTCACACAAGGCATGAAACCCACTTTAGATAATTTATTTAATAATAATGACGCCTTATATAAAGATTCGGATGAGCAGAAAAATATCACAACATCTAAAATATGATGAAATGAAATTAATGTTAAAATAACCCTACCTCAATGTATTATCACCCCACTCATCCATTATATGTGTTTGGTTCATCCCACAAAGGAAGATATAAAAGGATTTTTCAAATTCCCGGGAAATTACGGTAAAATATGTCACACCAAAACAACACAATGAATGAAATTGAAAACTAGAAATGGAGTATTATAGAAGGAAGAGATTACTAAGGGGTTTTTTTTCTTCTGATGGGTAAGGGTTATGACTGTAATTGAAGGAGACATAGAGAGGGGAGATGAATCCCACACACATAGGGGGAGAAGAAAATACAACTTGAATGAGTATGGAGGAATGAAATTGGATTTATAAAATTTCATTAAGAGTAAAATAGAAATATCACCCACATTTTACATTACACACCGTTTGGCAACATGGTTTCCATGTTATGATCAAATCAAGCACTATTCACTACAACAAATGCGGTATATCATATGGTTAGACACAAAATTGAAATAATGGTTCAAAAACAATGTGAAACCTATCTATAAAAAAGTTATAGATGAGTACATGAACATTCTCATAGTTTACATGGTTGAAAAAAATCATCCAACCCTCTGCACCCCATTGTCTGTGACTACACTATTTTGGATAATTTTAAAGGATGGGTAGTATATTTTTCTATAACCATGTAACATAGTCTACTTCATCCCATTTTTGGGGTTCTTGGCTTCAAACAAGGAATAAATGCACTTGACAACTCCTTTGACACATTATGCTTCGTTATTATTGATTTTTATTAGAATTTAAACAAAAAATGAATGGTTTTAACCCTTAATAACGGCCAATAAAATACATCATACCCACTTTAAGACAACTTGTCCCTGTGTTTCCCCTCCGAAGGTGGTATGATGTCTTCTGAGAAGAGTTCCAATCACTATGAATGTACCTTCGCCTCTCACTCCATGGTATCATTGTGTATGTGTCTATGCTTCCATACCACCAAGAAAAAAAAGAAAATGACATACTCGGGATAACCTTTATCCTAAAATAAATTATATATATGTGATGATCCTAAAAAGGATGCATCCTCCTCTAACATGATATCCTCAAGATCAAATAAACGAGATGAGTCTAGATGATATTTTCAAAGCTGTGATATGTGGATGAAGGCACACATGGAACTATACCATAGAGTAAATAGAAAATAATAGGCTACCGGTTAGAACCCCTCCACTTTATCATAAGGTCCAACATATACCAAAGAAAATTTTCCCACTTTCCTTATTAAATTAAGTCCCAATTGAGTCGATACTTACAAGAAGACCAGATGTTTCACCTTAAAATGTTGAGGTCAACAATGTTGATCGGGATAAGGATTCTACACAACTGAGATATATCCATACTCTTATTAATCCTCTGGACATGCTCTAAAGTCTCTTAAATGAGATGAGAATACAATATAACTACCTAACCTACATCAAGACAAGAGAGAGGTGAACGACAGGGTTTACCATATAGTAAATCATATAGAGCCATAAGAAGTTTTCCTATGAGTTTTTATGGTAGGAAGAATAACACATTGTATTATGATTTTCCCATGAACTTCGAAAGATAAGGATACAATCCTATATCATATATTCTTACACCCATATTGTACGGTCGTACTAACCATTGGTATGAGGGTTATATGGAGTAATCATGAGCACATGTGAACACAGTTCTTTCTACAACTCTTTCCTATCCCATGATTATCACCACATGCCTCGTTTTGAAATGATATAAGGGGGAACACCATGATGTTGAACTATCATCCTAATGTAAATATTTCCTATCTCATCACTGTAGAGGGATTCCTAGATTAGTATGAAATGTACAACCTTGGTATGCACATCGAAGATCACACATTATACATCACCAGCTCAAAGGGATCTTGGTAGGCCTGTCAGAAATCCAGGGTGATTTTGTTCCTTACCACAAAGAAATAAATAGATGCTCTAGAATTCTAGTAAGTTGCTAGTGTTGTACCTTATCCTCCTGGTAGGTGAAGCACAGAGTGGGGAATCATTGTATCAGCATCTTCATACATGGACACTAGTACTGGAGACATATATCTCAATATATATTGGTAATTCCATGGGGAACATCCAAAACAGAGGAATGCGATTTCCTCATCATCCATTCTCGTATATATGAAGGAAACCATACAAGACTATGGAAGAGAAGGATCTCACTATAATCAACAAACCAATCCAAAGGTTATTTCTCATCTGTGATGCACTCCATCAGAATAAGGCCCATAAAATGTGATAATTGATTCATCGAAAACCATTCTAGAAGATATGAGGTCATTGCTAAAGTTGATATTATCTGTTTCCCTTGTTGTTCTTCAACATCAAGATGTAACTCATAAAATATTGCAAACATAAACCACTCACTGTTGTCCACATTGACATCGTTCATCTATGTTTTATTGATCAAGTGATAAGCTACAACATTTCCATTCCTCAGTGTGTAATAATTCTCTACATCAATCAACTATAGCAATTTCACCCACCTAAAGTACATCATATTTACGTATCTCTGTGAGTATATATATATTTAAGCCTTGTATTATCAATGTATTTGATGAATATCTACACAAATTCATAGTGTCTCCAATTGTTCATAGCAGGAACCAATACTGTTATCTCATGATCATAGGTGAGATAGATCACTCATGAGGCTTTGGCTAACAATATCCATTCACTACAACTCGATCACCCTATATCATAACTGCACCAAGTCTAATTCATGAATTATCAGAGTGAACTATATAACCTATTATTTTCTCTGGAATAATCAAGATCAAATTTGAGGTTATTCTTCACATTAAATCCTGAAAACCCTTCTCACAAGCTTCAAACCATAAGGATTTCAGACCCTTCTTAGTCAGGGTTGTAAGTGGAACTGCTATGTGGGATAAGTCCTTAATTAATATCCTGTAATAGACATGTATCCTTAATATGATAAATATGTCAAAAACAATTCAGAGACATTTCCATTAGATCTAAAGTTATCACCTTCTTTGGGTATACTAATATGCATACATCAGATATGAGATTATGGAATAAGTGAACCTAACTGATACAAAAGTGGAATTTACTGATATTTTCATATAGATTTCTCTCTCTTAGTGAAGTAAACATGATATCAAGAGGATTAGAATGGTTATTAATGGTGTGCAATTACAAAATGATATATTCTAAAAATCACAAGGTAGTCAATGTATGAGTGGAAAACATGATTCATTAGAGCAACAAAGACTGCTATTAAATTCACCAGACTGAATTGCATATCCAAGTACACATACTAGATGTAACTACTCTAGAACATTTTATATATAATATATAAAGGTCTCACATGAACCTGATGAAAGGAAAAAAAATTGATATTGGATAAATTTTTTTCTTTTTATAGATCATTAAAGAGGTTGTATATATGATGTAGTGAATAGAAATTCTTCACCGTGAGATGGTTCATCCATCTATAATCCATTCATAATCATAGTGTGTCATTAACCATCTTGGAAATTATTAATAACTAATGTATGGGATATAGAAGTAGATGGATTTGGAATCTATTCCTCTGGTGTGGTCTTCACTGCAAACATATTTCACAAACATCAGCGATAAGATTCTTCCTCACTAGCTTGAGTATATCCACTATGTTGTGCTAAATCTATGGGGACTACCTACGTCAGCCATGTATATTACCTCCTCGGTATGATCAAATTATAGAATACGAAATACCATCCTAACATGGAGTTACAGATCTTGTATCTAATAGAGGTGCCAGTACAGATCCCCTACCACTGGATACTTGCGGAAAACAATGGAATAAACTCTGAAGATGACTCATCTAGTCATAATATCTTCACTTGATTGAGTTCCTCATGCACTACGGATTCTAATTGCCTAGTTTTTTAAACTAGTGAAACATAATATAACTATAAATATGGGTCACCTATCTATCACCTGCCCCACATGCACCCTCAAAATGACACATTTTACTAATGATGAACTATAACCCTATTACGGAACTTAACCTCCTAGGATCATAAGACCATATTCTATAAGATCTCCTTCTATGATTAGGGTTTGGTTCACTATCTCTATCATATTATTCAACTATAATATGTTCACATATTATTGGAGATCATGGCTTGGTACATCCAAAAAACCCATCAAAGATGTCAACTCATCATCTATCTAAGATGGTGTGGAACCCTGAAGCTTGATGAAATGAACTGAATATGCCAGAACAGTCATAGATACTTATTGAGATTCATGAAATGCCTTCCATGATTTGATCTCATGGTCTATGGAATGATGTGTTAAAATAAATCAATATGGATGTTTTCCCATACCATTCCATTGTAACACTAAGACTGAGATATGGTGTCCTACCAATGATTAGTGGAGTCTTGTGACATGTTGGTAGCAAGCATTAACCTCCTCACTAGAGGTGTATAAATTTGGTCGAAGATAAAAAACATAGTCTCTAACAATAATTATATAGAATGGGGTCCTCTATCCCCTGAAAAAATGCAAAGATGTTGATGGAAAGTGCCTCATGTATGCTCTACCATAGTAGGGGCATGTTATAGAGGACCCTAGATAGAATTTATATACCAAATTACAATCTCTTGGAACTAAGAATCATCACTGAACCATTGAACAATATGAGGTTCCTCTAGAGGCACTATAATAGATATCATGGGTGGACAAGGGCCCACCTGCTATAGAGTGTGATCATCACCTTTCTCTTATTGAACATCAGGAAGGCGTCATGGTGGAATAGCTCCAAAATTTACAAAGCATCCCTCGGATAAGATTTAAAATATATAGGTAAAGCATATACAAAAATGGATAAATAAACTTATGTACGTGGACTCCCTGAGACACAACACAACCACTAGTCTACTCTTGGAACTTGGTCAAGATAAGAAATAAACGATACGAAAGGATTACTAAGACACAACCTACTACTTGCCACCAAGTTATAGACAAGGTAAAGGTCTCATGATCCTCATATTAATAAAATTTCATTCTAATAGTGGTATTAACTTTAATTAATTTATATATTTAATCCCTTTCTAAATTGGATGAATTATATAGATCACCATTCCATTTCATAAAGGGCCACACAACCCATTTGTTGAAATTGGCATCCACTTAACCCAACCCATAACATATCCCTGCAAGAAGGATTGTCAAACATCTATAATTATAGTGAAACTTGCACCACTAGGCATGCTGATTAAGTCACATCAAGAAATAACATGAAAATAGGAAATTAATGATAATATTAGATATTTTATAGAATAATGTGTGACATTTTAAGTTCTATAGTTCATAGTATAATGTATGATTTTAAAACACCCACATATTATTAGGAAAAAAAATAAAAAACCACAATTAAAAAAATACCAATATAGCTGCATCATAAAACAATATTGTTACCCAATGGTGAACTCTTATCAACCATAAATGGCATAATTGATAACAACACATTCTCATCCCAATAAACATTGGTTTCCCCTATACATGGTTTATCTATGTCATAGCATGTGGTAAGGTAAAAATTCAAATGTTCTAGTCTCTTATATAACTAGTAAATAGTAATAAAAAAGGGAAATTGGGCCCTAATACCACTTTGAATCACCCTAACCAGAGTACCACTCAATAGTTCCCTTAGAAAGTGGTTTATATGACTCCATGATCATATCTATGATTTCTAGTGGTTTCTTACTAGCAACGAAGAACTAGGGTTTGTCAGTGGGGATAATATTCCCTTAAAGATCTGAGTATTCATAGTGGTGAAAAATAAATAATAATTATAATAAGTATAATAATATAAAAATAACATAAAAAATAAAGAAATAAATGAATCATAATAAATAAATAAAATGAAAATGACTTACAATAATAGACAAAACATTATTATGATGTCATTTTTCTATACAAAGAAAAAGATTGTAGGGGAACATGGGATACAAATCAAATATATTATTCTATTAAAAACTAAAAAAAGTTAAAAACTATTACATAACATCTTGATTATAGGCTCGACCCTCTTCCCCTAGACTCCATTTTAAGCAGTATGTAATTCAAGCATTGGATGTAGCGCATTTCCCTTTATCTATACATGTGATCATAAATTATACTCAGATATAAAACAATTCCCGAGAGAGGTGTAATATATAATCTCAGTAGGCTGGCACCCATGGTGTCTAGGATGATACATTTTGTGTAGTAAATAATGACAGTGTTCCATATATAAATTAAAGAAGATAATTAAATAAATTAAACATGTAAACCATGTTCCAAGATCCTAAATGAACACCCTTCCCATACCACCTACTTCAGCCTATAACATAACTCTAAATGAGGTACCTATTCAAGTCGTGATATATATGAAATGACCTATATAATTTAACTAAATAAGCTAAAAGATGAACTCCCCAATATTATTATTTATCTTAGAGGTCATATTTATATTTCATTATTTGAGTATGCCAAAAAAAGAAAAATAGAAGAATCAAATTTGTATAAGAAAACATTTCATCCATCCATAAAATACATCACTGGAGTCCCGAGACCAACCAAGGAGTTCAAAAAAAATCCCAAGTGTTGCAATAGGCATCTCTGAATAACCCAATACATATGAGTCCATCCAAGGAAACCTATATGGAATTCCTTAAATCACTCAATGTATGTTGAATATGAGTCTTTACCAAGTATCTCACAAATGGGACTAGTTTTAACTTGAGGCAAGGGATAACCATGTTTTGAAATGGGTCTCTCCATAGTTGATCCCCCTTTGAACTGACATCATTCATGAGGATAAATAACCAACTGGATATCCCATACAATGAAATCCAAAGCATTACATTCTTACCATTATGTAAATCTAACTAAGAATGTTGATTCCATCCATGAAATACTTAATTGATCTTTCCTAGACCATAGCATTTCAACCGTAACAACTATCACATATCACATGAAAAATAATTTATATAATTTCATGCCATTAAATAAACACCTCCTACCCGACACTAATAAGATATTCATGTACCAAAATTTAGTCTACAAAAGGAATAATGTATTAAAAACATGCATGAGATTTGATCACATGTCATCAATGATATGTTAAAAGATAAAACTATCAACATTTACCAAGCATCAAATTACTTTCAAGCCAATAAAATTTTATAAACAATAATTCATAAATGAGAAAAAGAAACCTGGTACATGTTATAACATTAATATAAGAAAATAATATGGAAATAAGAAAGTTATTAAGCTCTAGGGCCATTGTCATGGCCAACCCTTTATCTTAATTATATTTATAATCTATATAATTTTATCAAAAATAAACTCACACGAGGTAATTAATAATATAAGGCAATAGAAATTGGACATTCTTGGGGGGCACACCCAAGGGGGGGTGGTGAATGAACATCAGATGTGTTTATCCATAAGGTCACACATGGCATGTAAAACCACCTTAATTATTTTTTTAACAAGAAAAAAGCCTCATTTTAATATTCTAATGAGAGGCACAATGGCCCGACCTATAAACCCGATGAAATGATGAGAATGATAATACTACACTATTTCAATGTACCAGTGATCCAATCATCCATTATTATGCCTATATTCCACCAAAAATAAAATAAATCAAATGAATTTTTAAATGCTCTAAAAAATGGGAAAATCTGTTGCACCAAAATATCACAACAGATGGATGAGAAAACAAGAAATATAGGAGTTTATATGGAAGAGTATACTGAGGGATTTATTATCCTTCTCATTGGAAAGGATTTAGATCACATACTAAGGAGATATATCAAAAACCCTTTTATAGGGGAGGAAAAGGCAATACACCAAGGGGGAGAATAAAATCCTACTTGAATTAAGAGGTTGAAATAAATTGGGTTAAAACATTTCATTACAAATAAAACGGAATTTCATTAATGTTGTTAAATTTTATAATTTGGGTCATAATCATTCTAGACCATGAAAAAACTAATCATCATGCACTTCTTCAAATGTGAATGCCGCAAAATTAAATTCACTATTTAACTAATAGTGTTTAAACCATGAAGAACATCTTTACCGAATAAATGCAGATGGTTGCTTGGTTAGGTCCCCTGGGTCATATGATGGTAGTCAACACATATAGCCCTCTGAACCCAAATGTATGCAACTACACGATTTAAGAAAATTGTGCAGGCTGGGATACACAGTATTCTCTAATCACATATCCCAGTCTTCTTCTTCCCATTCTAGGGCTTCGGGCTTAGAATGAGCCCCAAGAACAAATAATAACTCCACTATCCACTTAGGAATCATTATTCGGGCCTTTAAAAAGAATTTAAAGCAAAAATTACATGTCCCTATATTTGAGAATAGACTGAATGTTACAATTTAGTTTTTGGAAAAACGAAATACATCTTTAAATGATGATCATTTATTAATCTCATATCCTTCAAGATCTTATATATAATAGAATATCACATTTTAATTGAAAAATATTGATTTTAATAAGTTATTTCATTGGACTTGGATTGATAACTATAATCTTTGTTTAATTAAAATACACTCTAATGTTATTTCCTATATGTTCTATTATCCTTCTAATTAATATTCTTGTTGAGGTTCCATCCTAGATTAAAGTGTTTTTAACAAAATAAATACTAATGTAATATATCCCACTTATTCCAATGAAACTATCATCTTGTAATTGAGTGAGTAATGACTCTTGTGCATGGATATTGGGCAAGTAGTCTCTGGTGTTTCATGGGGTATTCTGTGAATATCTGTTGTAACGTGAAATATTTTTAGGAAATCATATCATTCAAGTTTTATGTCTAAGGGGCATTAGAAGGAAAGAGTAAATGTTATTCCTTAACTATGGAAGAGATCTGTTGGAACCTTTAAGATGCTAGGAACAATGTGATAGAAGGCTTTCCTCCCTCATCAGCCATCCTCTAGGGTCAAATATGATCTATGGTTGTAGAGATGGGCCACCTCATACTTGGTAGAGAAGGTCCATTCTCCCTTTGATGTATCATGGAAATATCGCATCCAACTGCATGCCCGAGCCGTAGAAAATAAGGAAAATGGGTGAAGTGGTTACCAATATTCAGTGGGTTGAATCAAAACTATATTGACAAGGGAATGGAGGGAGGACTCATAGTAAGGAATCTTTATGGGGCCTTCATTCCCACCTTCAGTTATTTCTATGGAAGGGGCTCATCCCTATGTGAGGTTATTAGAGCCATGCACACATGCTAATCACCATGTGAATGATTCAACATCATAGTGGAAGAAATTGAGTCTAAAGTTATTGTCTCAGAAAATCTTCTCCATGGGTGAGATGATCCACTTCGGGACTTATTTTACCTATTATGGCAATTCATATTTCAAATCATTCAGGGAATCTCTATCATTTACACTTGGTGCGATGGACATTTTGCAGCGAACAACTTAGTATGGGCAGGAAGAGAAGAATAGGATCTAATTACTTATAGTTGTGTTGGATCTATACCAAGGAGCTTAAATCACATTATTCTCATAGATTCACATTGTATTCACCACATTAGGCCACTATGATTCGTGTCAGGTTTGTTCTTTGGCCTTTTTGTCCTTGTATGTATACAATCCTATTTTATAATAAAAATTTATTTTTTAGTCATTATGTGTTCCTTAATAATATTTAGTACTAATTACCTATTCAAAGATTGTTAATATAATCGTATATATGTTTACAAATAATATTATAATTATAATTTAAATTAGATCATTTTTTTATTACATAAAAATATTCATGATGCTGGTCAAACAAATATTTTAAAACTCCATTTGAATATTATAACAATAATTAAATATAAGTATAATACTTTTATCTTTATTCCTAAAAAATATATTGATATAATTATCAATTATTTACATGTTAAAATCCAATACTTAATAA
The DNA here is from genome assembly GCA_963277665.1 of Viscum album. Classification (NCBI taxonomy): domain Eukaryota; kingdom Viridiplantae; phylum Streptophyta; class Magnoliopsida; order Santalales; family Viscaceae; genus Viscum; species Viscum album. Next base: position 877,164,924 of record OY728145.1, on the reverse strand, counting down.
ATTTTATAATATTTAACTTATAAATATTATAAAGTATAACTTTTAATATAATTTGGTAAAAATAATTTGTAGTGTGAAATGTTTCACGTGTTTCAATAATTTTAAATATGTGTTTTACAAATTCCAAGTAGTTTTATAAAATTATATATTTTATTAATTTAATATATTTGTTTTTCTTAATAAAATGGCTTCTTAATCTATTTTTTAATTATATTATTATAAAATTTAAATTGTTTTATAGAGTTAGTATTATTATTACTCTCTGAAAAATAATTCATTTCATAAAACCTCTAAAAACTCTCATTATGATAATATTGAAATAAATAATTAATAAATTATGATAATTTTATAAAATTAAAAATATAAAGTTTAAAATATTTCATTTGTATAAAAAATATCAATTATAAATAAAATATCTTTTATTATATTATGTAGTTTTAAACATCATGTTTTCCTTATGTTGTTTCACATCTATATCTATATTATTAATGTTTATATTTTAACTGATATATATTTATGTTTTAAGGATTAATTTATTTAATAGGATAAAATATAAAATACATAATAAAATTGTTCTTTATATATAAATATTACTTTTATACTAAATATTCTATAGGAAATATCATTAAAAAATTATTTATATTCTAGGATGAACTTTTTATAACTGTATTTATATTAAAGTTTCTATTTCATATATATAATTGTTTATATAATTATTTAAATTATAATAATATTAATTATACATAACATGCATATATATTTATAATATTTGAATATTGTATTTTTATTTGATTTTTACTTATCAAATTTTAAAATTACTACATAACAAATTTCAAATTCTGTATACATATAAGATATATGAACATAGACCATAATTGAAATGACCATATTTCCAATGAACATAATTGCGACGACTATATTTCATTCTAATATATAAACTTACTAATATCATTTCAATCACACTTATCATTTCCATTTTTTTATTTTTATAGATAATAACATGATTTCTTATTTCATGTTACTCTTTCTCATTATAGGTTTTATTTGTATATTAGTGATCCTCAAGGTTAAATATGATCCTAGAGCTTTAAAAATTGTGATGATTTTATTCTTTTTTAACTATTTTCCATACTGATTTTTCTCTATTAATGTATGTACTTAATATATAGAGAGTATAAATCCAGGATGTGTAGTATATAGTTTTATTTGATTTAGTTGTAATGTATCACTTATGAATGAATGAATTATATTTGATTTGGTTTATATCTAATAGGTAACATTCCTATATCATTATTTTATCCTTTTGAGAGAATATAGAAACATTCTACAAAGTTATAGAAATAAATAATAATAATAATAATAAATGGTTCATAAAATAATGGGGTTATATTATACCCCCTAAATAAATTGCATCCTCAAAATTTTAATTATTATGAACTAATGAAAACATCAAAGGTTGAATTTTATGTAGTGGTGACTTGATATATAATTTATATCACAGTATCAACCATAAGATAACAGGAAACATATGTTTTTACATATAATAGGATTATCCGTATATTGATTTTTTCTAACTATTTCATCTGAGCAGCTATTATTACACGTTTCAAGTCCCACAATGTATAAATTTAATATATATTATGTTCATTATAATCATTTCATATTCTATTTTAAGGTGATATAGAATGTTACCTAATTATTCAAAAGAATACATCCCCTATTTGGAGAGAATTATTAAATTTCCAGAGTATCATCAAGATATTTATGGAAGGATAACAAAATTTTTATAAGAAGAATTCCCATAAGTTTAATAATCAAATACAATAATTATACCACTAGAGTTTTTGATTAATAATTTAATAAACAGACATCATGGTGATTATTTAAGGTTCCCATAAAATATTATTTGTATAAATGAGTGGGTTGATAATAATATAAATATAATACTCATAGTTCTCCAGAGGAAAATAGGTTTTCCTTACTCCACATTATTTTGAAAAATCACTTTTGTAGTTATGATTACATAGGATTTACCTTATTCCCCTAATGTTGGAATTTTTTGAATCCCACTATCCTTATTATCATTTACAATATGTAAATGAGTAGTCTAATGCTTATGATTCCCATACATAAGGCTTTAGAATATTAGTTGTACTTTCAGACACACACAGTATACTCACATCATGTTAACCACCCTCTCTATATTTTTATGGAATTTTGATTATGGATCACCCCTATTCATATGTAATTAATTTTATAGTACACTTGATGAAATTTTGGATTTGATTCTTCCCACATTTTTTGCATAAAATAAAATAGATCCTTCTTTCATTAATCATCTTCATTTATTGAATTTTCTTGCGGCTACACCCTTATCATCTTTCGATCAATATGGTTTTCAACATTTTTTATATTATTTATCATGATTCATGATAGATAGTTTGGTATAATCACTATATATCTTAATTCATCCCCAATTTTAATTGTATTTTTTTGTGGTAATCATTATATTTTCTTTCACACACAAAGATAAAATAGTTCTTCCGTGTTCTGAAAATAACTAAAACAAAAAAGGGTTAAAATGAATGATAAACGTTAAGTATAATAGGGGTATTATCATAATAAATAACATAAAAGATATTTGACATTGAAATCTTTTACCATTCTATATTACCATTTTATCATTACCTTTTTTTAATCCTATATCAGTGTCAATTTCTTATGGGTTACATCATGTTTTTTTATCTTATACATTTCACCCTTATCCGTCAAAGTAAATAAAAGATAAATTCTTTATAGAGGATCATAAAAGTGTATGCTGAAACAAATCATATCCCACGTGACTATCCATATTTGTGTTCTATCATAGGACCTCTCATCATGAACCAGAGTGATGATTGGTTATGTTCTGAACCAACCATTTTTAGGTTGATTACAAATAATTATATCTATTATATATTGGAATCTATTTTTTGTATAAAAATGTATATATTTCTTGAGAAATTATATAATATTTACTTTAACAATATATTAGGATGTTATATTATTCTTAGTATTATCACCTAGACGTTTCCCAACAGTTTAAACCAATTATTTATAATTCTAATATCTAAATATAAATATAAATTTAACTGATACTAAAAATATTGAATTTATTACTAAACATAATTTATTTCATGAATCTTAATTAACTTTTATAAAAATAAATGTCAAGGATCCTTATGTCTGCTTTATTCGGAATATTAGAAATACAAATATATAAAAGTGAATTGGAAAATATCATCCTTCTATACAATACACATTCCTCTACTAACTCAAAAATATACTCTATAGATTTATAAGATATCGTGAAGAAAATAAATAAGTAAAAGGGTTACCAAGAAATACCAATTAGAAAGAAAACATTAATATATAGGATAACATGATAATCAAAATTTATAACATGAATTCATATAGAGTATAAACATAAGTGTAGAATAATGGAATAATTAAATCATATCATAAGATAATGGATTAAAAAATATGTCACAATAATATAAAACATTATATCAAAAACAAAATTCAAGGGTAACTCAGAAGACCAACATCATAAATTTAATAAAGTTTCGTGTAGTATTTGGTTCACTCCATAATACTTTATATAACATATCATGAGATATAAAACATTACCCAATGCATTGGATAGTTATATAATTATAGGTACCCAAATACGAAAAAATAAAATCATATATATATATATATCTCACATCATGAAAAAACAATATTTAAATCATAATGATGATCAAACTCTTGAGAAAGATGTGAGTTTCATATATCTTATTCAAGGAATAATCAAAAGAAAAATCACAAGGGTTCCAAAGAGAAGAATGAACTAAATCATTTTATCATTTATAATTGAAAATGTTATATAGGTCTTGAACATGGATATCTATTTTACAAAATTTATGCGAAGGATATATGAGAAGAAGAAATCAATAAAAACCCACTTGGGTTGTGCATTGTGAAATTTGAAAAGGTTTTTAAATAATTAAAGAACTTCTTATTTTCCATAAAACAATAATTTTAAAAATAAGGATATCAATAACATAATGAAGGTTTTTAGAATCTATTCATGGTATAAAATATATATTTTATGGGGGTGATTCTTGACATGTCACTAGATACAACATTGTATCATTATCCAAAGTGTACTTAAAAGTTATAATTTCAAAGTAACTACAACTTGTATAAACCCATAAATGAAACTTATATTTAACTATGTATATATTTTCAGGTAATATATATAAAAATAAAATAGGTAAATAGTTATATAATTATATAAAATTGGAATGAAATAGTGAATTCATAACCAACATGTCAAGATAGAGGACCAGATTGTTAGCTACTATGTTATGAAGATACTTTTATTTAATTAATTAAATGTAAAAAATAAAATAAAAAATTATTTAAATGAATAAATAAATTAAATAGATATTTAAACTAAGATAAAAATGAATTAGTTTCCCAATAAAAAATAAGAATGGTGGAATCAAAGAATGATTGTTGACGAATAGGTGCAACTATCATTTAAATGGAAGTGAATTATGTTTGACACAGTTGAATTTTAAAATATGATTAGAAATCACCATCCAAACCTATTTGAATCAATGTCATATCCCAAAATATAAATATTATATACCATATTAATGGAAATAAAAAACATAAAGAGAAACATTATAACACAATAAACACAATTGAGCTATAAAAATACTTATATTTCATAGAAGACATCAATCATAGCCCATAATACGAAAGAAAATGAATTAAATTAAAGTTTCATATTTCAGTAATAATTTATGATATTATGATTCATGGTAGATGTATATAGACCATAACATTAATATTGCAGTATAATATTAAATCATCCCTCAATAAAGGGTGATTGAAACATACCCATTACAAATTAACTAAATTTTGAATAAAAAGTAATTACGAGATAGAAAATGATATGGTTATATAAGTAACATGTATTAAATATAGAGTATAACAAAAATAATTTTTTTTGTATCATGTACACCAGATCTATTATAAATTTTTGTGTAATATTAAAACATGACATAATGAATAATAATTGAGACGTAAAACCTGACATGTGTTCAATAAAACTATGTAATTTCACTTAACTGATAAGATAATTTAATAAAATTAATTATGTATAAAACTGACAAATTATTCCTCTATAATTGATATTTAAATATAATTTTACTGTAATATATTATTTATTCTCAATATAGTTTTCTTTCATATATTAGTTAATTGATATTTATGTCCAACTATTCATAACCCTTTATAAATGCTAACCATGGTAATAGGTGTTGTAAACTTGTTCATGAATATCCAGAATATTAATTTATTATGGAAATATTTTTTATATATTATATATAATTTTACATCAATACTTGATTGGTTGTTATCACAAATGAAACTAATTACTCATTTTTCTGATAGTTCTTACAACACAAAAATGACACAATTATTTTTCATAAAAGATTTAGTGGAATGAGTAATGATTATTAAATTAAAATAAAATAAAATAATTAAAATAATTAAAATTATGTAATTTTTGTTTATGGATATAAGAGATCTCAAATAAATAGTGAATGTAAAAAAGTTTCAAAAGGTAATATTTACCTTAGAGAGATGATATACTGTTAAAGATTTCATTTGAAGTTGTGTCCTTATGATAACTTATATATATGCCATTGGATTTAAGATAATAAAATTGATTCTTGGAGAAGCATATTTTGTATATATTCAAGATAAATTCATTTGATTATTGTGATTATGGAGGTTTGCATGTGATCCCATTTTCTATGTGAAGAAATATGAAATCTTGGGAATAATGTTTATCCTTTTATGTTATCATTACACCATTCCATAATAAAACAATTACTAATTAAACAATAATAGAGTGTGGGATGATATTGGCTTGATAAATACTCATCACAAAATTCTCACACATATTTTATTCTTATTATAATTATTTTTCTATAGGTTTTTTAGTTTAAATTTTTTAATTTGTTTTCTATGGTAAAATGTTTTCAAACTACATAATTTATATTTTATTTAAAAAACTATGTTAACCACTATTTTGAAAAATTGATTTATTAAAAATAAATTTAATAAAAATTTAATATATTTATATTTATTAATATGATAAAATATTATTTTAAATTAAAATATATAATATAAAAAAAAGTTTTGTGGAAAATAATTTTAACTGTTATCTATTTTTTATATTATTTAGTGTTTATAACCAATTGAATGGATTTTAATACACACACAAAAACAAATATATATATATGTGTGTGTGTGTGTGTGTGTGTGTGTTCAAAAATATTACGTCCATCATATTTAAATTATATCATTTTTTAATTATTTAAAAAATTGCATGATATTAATAAAATAATTCATTAAAAACCCCATTTCACCATTTTCTCATTAATTTACACAAATCTTAGTAAAATTTTCATTATTCATAAAAACAAAAAAAATTAACATGTTACATAATATTTAGTTTTTTATATTAAATAGAAAAATTACTTGGTTATATTTAATTACTAAATATGATAATGTTTAATTTTTGATATAAGTGTGTAAAAATAGTTTTAGGGTAAAATATTATTTATGTTTCAATATTATTAAAAATGTGTTTTATAAACTCTACAATGTTTTTTGAAATACTTTATATTTATAATTAAATATATATATGTTTGTATAATAATTTTTTATAACCTTTTATGTCATTCAATTGTTTTAAAAGTGATAGTTTTTCAAAATTCCACATATTTACTATTCCCTAAAAAATAGATTTTTCCAAAAAAACTCTAAAAACTTCACGCAAGGATAATATGTATATAATTCATTAAAAATATAAACAATCATATATTTGGATCTTATAAAATAATAAGTAAATATAGGACATATTATATTTGAATATTAAAATTTAACAATTATATTTAAATAATAATATTGAATAACCATTTATTAGTTTTTTATATTAAAATATTAGTTCAAAAATATTATTTTTTAAATATTGAAATTATTTTATTATGATAAAATATACAATACTTAATACAAAATTCATTGAAAGTAAATATTTATTTCATACTAAGTATTATTTAACATATACAATTAATTAAATTATTATATTCTTATATTTAATTTATATTACCATATTGATATTTAAATATTTTCTTTAAATTATATATCTACAACATACCATGTATTAAAAATAAATATAATATTTTCACATAACATGTATATATATATAATAATAATAATATTTTAATAACATATTTTGATTTCAATGTGAGTAATATTATCTGAAAATTTCAACATAATAATAACAAACATCTGTATAACAATAGGATATATGACCAATGACCTTAATTGTAATGACCATATTTTGAACTACAATAATTGCAATGACTATATTTACTTCCAATATATTAACTCACTAAACTCACTCAATTCAAATTTCTCATTTACATAATTTTTTTTAAATTTAACAACATTATTTATTATTTTAGGGTACTCTTAATTATATGATCATTTTAGAAATTAGGTATACTCAAGGTTGAATATGATCTTGGATATTTTCTAGTTTTAATTTTTTTTTATAATTTCACTTATTAGTCTTTCATTATAATGGGTGTACATTTTTTATGTTGAGTAATAATACCTATTATGTAATACCTAGTTTTATATGATTTTTTTATAATTACCAAATTATAATGGAATAAAGAATATTTTTTTGGTTCATATCATATATGACACATCTTCTAATCACGTTTCAATCCTTTTGAAAAAATAGATACACATTCACCAAAATTGATGACATAAATATTAATAATAAAAATAGTAATGGATCTTAAAACAGAGATTAATACACATTATAGTATGATCATTATCCTTTTTAACATCATTGTTATGAATAAAATCAATTTGAATTTCCTCAATATATTATAATATCATAATTAAAAAATCATATTTTCATCAATTTATAATTGAATGAATTTAATTTTCTCTACAATAATAAAAAAATAGAATAATTTCTATTATAGTAACAAGAAGAAATGTGTAATCCATATTTATCTCCTAATTTTGGTTGAATCCGTATAAAAAATTTAATCATTTATGTTACATTAGCTTTTTAATTCCGATTATTATGAAAAACTCCATTGGTTCCCATTACACCCTTCTCTTCCAAGTAATAAAATCCATCATATTTGTTTTCTCAAAATTTAAAATATGTATTAATTTAATAACATGATAAAACATTACAATTATATTCTAATATATAATCTCAATCCAATCATTTTTTAAGAGTGATGTTTTATGTTGAGACTTTATCCTTCTAATTTTCACTGGAGTTTTATGGCATCAAATAATAACTTTCACATCTATTGTTATCATTCTTAATGAATATCAAATAGCTGATTCAATTTTTTGAACCAACTCATTATTAATATGATTATATGGATACCAATCCATATGATCCACCTGATATATATAACATATAACCCATTACTCAAGATTTTTATAAATATTTTTATTGATATTTTAATTTTTTTATAACATATTTAAATATAAGGATTCCATAACTTTTAAAGGATATTTATTCAATCATTTTATTACCTTTTTCTTTAAATAAGATATAAAAAATCATCGCTTACCTCTTTGTGATTGGAGAATATTTTTATTTTTCAATTATTTTAAAATCAAAAAATTTATTTATCTGGTTCAAAATTAATGAATTCATATGTATTCCCATACTAAATAACATATAGAGTGTTTTAATAACTCAGATATAACATTAATCTATTTTTATATTGGATGATGTAAAGAATACATTATTCCTAAACATCCCACATTCATAATTTTCAATAAGCATCAGGTGACTCATGTAATAACTAATTTGGTTACTCTATCCATCACAACATTTTTATATATTATTAACCATAAAAACAAGATGTTTACACTATGCTTCTCTAGATAACACACCTTTTTGATATTAGTGAATATCATGAACTTATCTGTCCAAAATTTCCATATAATATATCAATGAATATTCATTTCCAATCTCAAATAATGTTTTATAATATTAAATACCTTACATATATTAGTGATTAGTATAAACAATTATATTATACTATATATGTATATAAAAATTTTATCGTGAACCTTTAAATAAGTGAATCAAAATAATATCATCCACTAATGAATTCCATTTTCTATTTTACCTCTTGATTTTCAATTTATTTAATTTATTAGTATTCAATCCCTTTTAATAAAAATCACATGTATCAGTATGATCACATGAAATCAATTGAATATAACATACTCTTTAAAGTATTACAACCTCCTCCATGGTTAATCACCTCAAAATTACATGTCATTTATACCATATCCCTTTTTATTATTTCTTATATTGAAAAAAGATACATTCTTATCCACTACTGAGGTAGATATTTAGATTATTATAATTTATTTCCATCATATGCTCACCATATATTCCCTTTTTATTAAAGAACTTCTTGTTAAAAGTAACATCATGCCTCAAGTCAAACATTTTACTTACAAATAATAAATTGTGATTAAGCCCTATAATATCAAAGGTATTTAATTTCCTCATATCTATACAACTAAAAATATTTTATGTATAAACAATGATTTTAAAAAATTCATTGTTAATGAACAATAAATAAACCTAATTTTCTTATTTATTTCTCATGAAAATGCCTCTGTTTCTATTGTTATCGTAAATTAACATATAGTTAGAAATACGTGGTATAGTTTTTCATTTTGACTTAAAATAAATATTAAATAATATAGTACTTTTATCCATTTTAATTTTGGTTGAAACATATCTTTTAATATCTATAAGTTGTTGATATACATTGTTTCCCATGATATCAGATGGTTCCTTATCATAATTAATATTTAAAAAATAATTATTTATTTTTTTCTTTCTTAATAATCCCTCTGGATGATTTATTACACTACTTTGGGCCTCTGTTTTAAAAATTATCATCATACATAATGAGAAATACTTGTATTTTAATTTGAATCTTCCATACAATCATACTTCTATTAATGACATACTGATAAATAATATTTTAGTTTTCCCATTTCAATTTCCTTTATAACATGATATTCCTCATTTCTACTAAACAAAACATTTTGTATACTCATACTACTATAGAAATTATAAATTATAAATTTTTTATTTTTATACGCTTTTTATACTATTTAATAGAAATTTTAGTTTATCCGAAGTCAATATTCTCGATAGTATTTTGTGATTTTGTCTTATCACAAAACATGATTTAATTGTGTTTAGGATTAACCCCCAAAGTATTTTTTGCATTAGGATAAGAACAATTTTAATGTTGTGAATTGCCCATATTTTTTTAATATTCATAATTATCCTTCACATTATCTATAGATTTAATGGAAAAATTCATGATGTTATTCTTAGGGACATTGAATTTTTATTATCCTTGATATTTTGTTTAATTTAAAAAATTAGTGTTTCCAAACATCCAATCCTTTTGAGAATATCATTCACATTTTGGGTCAAACCATTAATGATTTAGCCCATATATTCATCCCTATTCTTAATCTCAACCACATTACATGAGATTTTAGGATTTTTATATTTATGAATTTCAATTTCATTATATGAATTATATTTTTCATCTTTTTTTACATAATATAGAGTTAAAAAGCATTTAACAATTTTTTTCAATCCCTATAAATGTATATTTATTTTAGAGAAACCTTTATCTCCAATATGTGGTCAAGTACACCAAAAAAACTAGTATCCCCTCTATAAATTATAGCAATATATAGTATTTTATATATATTTTTATAAATAAATACATCCTCAATAAGAAATTTATATCATTGATTTCCAACAACTCCATTTATTACAAGGGATTTTCATAACAGTATAAGATTGTTTTAATCATTAAAACAATTTCTTGTAACTGCTTAAAATATATTATAATTGATGAATAGTCTTCTTTATAGTATCATAAATTCTTGACAAATTTGCTAGTGGGGTGTAAAAATTTTCATATTTAAACTATTTTAGTGGATTATTTCATATAACTATTCAGTTTCCCATTATAATATTTGATGGAATGAATGAGATAAACTCATAAATATCCATTTATTCTAGTTTCTAATAAATCAAAATAATTTTCATTAATTGGAATGTTACTTCATGAGATATTTTCATTACCACTTAACTATCTTCAATCACCCACATATAATTTACAAAAAATTATAATGAATATTATTTAATGATTCTTTTGTTGGATCCATTTCCCAAAAATCTAAAACAGACTATTTCAAAAGAGGTAGAAATCATATTACAATGTACATAAAATTGTATGAATAATTTTTTATTTATACATGTATAAAAATTTCCTCTACAACCATAATCACCCAATTAGAAAATCTATCAATAAATTCATTTTTCTAAATCCATATATATATAGGCTTATATCATGGAACATGAAGTTGTAATTTTATTACCTTTATGTCTCCTTGATATATATTTATAATATTATACCACATTTCATTGTAAAATTTATTTTAACTCTCCTAAAGGAAGATTTATTTAGATAATGATTCCCTAAAGAGATTATTCCTTTAGTTTTTATATCCAACATCATACTATATCATTATGAAAAAGGTTTAAAATCTAATTTAGATATATTATCAAGAAACATATGAATGATCACAAATATACCTATTGATAAAGAGTAAACATGGATCTAATTTTACTAAAATTGAATGTTGTGATAATCAAGTATTAGAATCCCATTGTAGTTCCCTTGGGCTACCATAACATCCAAGTTTAAGAAAATTTATTCGATTAAAAAATATTCGCCAATGCCACTTATCATTCTATAAAATTGATGGAACCCTGGCATGTCTATCATGAATTAATATATCGCTTTAGAAAAATATTTTTTTTTTCATTAGTAAAAACTAAACTATCTCCAACATAATAAATAAATTTTTTAAATCATAAAACATAAAAAAAAAATTATACATGATTCACATTCACATGGATAGATCAAATAATTATAGACACTATAATGTTACGCTTTAAAAAATTTGAATATAATTTTTCATAATGTATTTTAAATGAATATTTTACTCATTTTACCTCTAGTTTTGAAACCCTAAAAAGAATGATGCCACACTACACTCCACAATCTTAAATAACTCTATTCTCATTTGTGTGAACTCCTTATTATACTCGAAAAGAAATATGAAATAAAAACATTATTAGAGTAAAAAAATTAACTTATATTCATCAATTTTATGATTTAAATGAATTAATAGTAATGATAATCTTATAGAATGATCTACTTCATTAATAAATGTAATTATCAAAATTTTCTTTTCCCTCATCTAATCATTCATTTCATCGGGAGAATATGTGTATTTAATCTAACATGAATATCTCAATGTTTTAATTTTGTAAATCCATAAATTTTATTCAATATGTTTTTAAAATTCTTCCATTCATCTCATAATTTTTTTTATTAAACCACCAATTAAATAATTATTATTTTTTTACAAAAATATTAGAATTTCATGAATTGAAATATATATTATGGATCCCCATTACAGAATGATGACTGAGAGGGGGGGAATAAATTGTTTATTTTTATAAATTATGCATTTTAATTAAATTTTTTGAACTATTAATTTTATCGATATACATAGAAAAAATACTCATAGCCTCACCTCATGCACAAATATAATAAAATGTGACCAACATAAAATATTTACATGGTTTAAAAAAATATACTCATTTTATTATTAGATAGACACCCTATATATAGATTATCCTTCATAAAATTATTATCAATTATAGTTATCTCATATGTTACAAAAGTTATAGATTGTTTATAAACCCCAATAATCAAATTTCAACATCAATTAGTAATAATAATAATAGAAAATCCTCTATTTATATCTAGTTATACTCCCTATCCACCAAACCTTTTTCCATGGTTGGTTATATGGACATTCCTCGTTCTCTTCTATTTGATTCGTTATATACCACATTAAAAATTATCTTCAATCATTATCCCCATGTAGAAACTTATCTATACGAAACAGATTACATCATAACCTCTTTGAAATTTATTTCCCTCTGTAGGAATAATATATGAATAGGCCACGGTCATATAAAATCTTCTCAAACATCAATAACTATTTTATCATGTCTTCTAGTCGTGAATCCTACTATATATTTTGAATCATCAAAGACATATTAATTAATATAATACTCATAGAGGAAATTGTGTTACTCTTACAATGTTTATCTTTATTTATTATATTATCTCTTATATAATTTTTAAGAGAATAAACTTTTACAATCTCAATTAAACTTATTTATAAATTCACAACTCCAAAAATAAATTATCTTTATGAAAGCATGGTGTAGTGCATAGTGAAATATTATGTTAAACCCTTAGAAAATATCCAAATATTATTGTTATTATTATATTATGTGATTTTGTTTAGTGTTATTTAATAGGTCTTTACTTGATCTTCTACCACAAGGTATGAAGTATTTAGCATCACCTCATGCACCTGGTAAGCTGTTTCCACATTTAGTTCACTACGTAGATAGGTATTTTCACTTATATAAACTAATTATATGGTATTATCATATTCTCAGTGTGGAAAATAATTCTCCAAACATATTGTAGAATTACCTACTACACCTACACCCTAGGTACTTGGTATGTCGGCCTCAACGATACTTCATGTGGTACCTCAACTTAAAAATGGGTAAATGTGAGTCAAGAGCTAAATGGAATTTACAATTAAACTATTTTAAATGTCAATAGAAATTGATAATGTCATCATGGTGGGTATTTATATCCATTAATTGATGAATTTATCCCTTAATAAATCTGAAAACAATGATTAACTATTCATACTCAATTATTTCCAAAAATGAAATCACCTCAAATATATTGGGTACCTGAAAATGCACTATACATATGATCAGGACTTCATCACATACTGAAAAAGATAAAATATTTTCACCACACACCTACTTATTGGGTATAATTAAACCATGTAATCATCTAGAAAAAAATTCCTCACAATGTAATCATCTCGTATGAACCTCTTAACTATTTGTGCATCAAATAATTTCATCATCATGAGATTTGATTTCAACATCACATATTATAATCCTAAAAATATATTATAAAATAGAGGCCTCTCATACTATATTTAACTTGTGGAACCCTCATGATCATTATACCCATTCATCACATACAAACATTGACAGAACATATGCTAACGTCCTCAACAACTAACTCCTCCACCTTATGATCACATGAAAAAATTACGAAATCACATATAGACCACATAGTCCTGATAAATTTTTTTATTTTTTCATCACTCCATTGGTTTCAAATTCTCTCAAATGGATAATCTCTCCTAGTAATAAAGTTTCATGAGTTGAAAAATACATTTAAATAATGTGTTTTTGGAGTTTTAACATCAATTTTCTATTAAATATAAAAGTTCCCAATGTTATAAGTTTTATTATTAACATTAAATGAAAATTAATACATTGAAATATTTATTTCTGGGGATTTTGATATAAATTATTTTGATACCAAAATAATTGTGAAAAATTAGACACAATTGACAGTAGTTATTTTGATAAACGACAACAAAATTATAAGTTTTATTTTAAAGAAAACATTTAAAAAAACTACTTATTTTGATGAAAGAAAATTTAAGAATAATAAAATAGAAATTATAAAAATGATTCGAGAAAAAAATTAAAATCGGATAATAGAATTTATTTCTCTACCTTTGGAGGTGTCCTTATAAACTATATACTATTATTTGGTATTCATATTATATTAAGGATATAACTCATGAATAATCAAAAAATATGTATGATAAGGATGTTTAAACTCCTTATTGAAAATTTAATTTTACTATTTTAAGTCATTAAGTTGATATAAATAAGTTATCTTCCTAATATAACAAAAAAACCATCAAAAAAAATTCTTATAAAGAAAAATAAAAATAAAAAAAATAAATTATGAGATAATAATTATAAATACCATTTGAAACAATAAAATAAAGAAGTGATGAAATGTAGATGTATATTATAGAGTTGTAGATATGATATTTATGAAGTGTGAGAAAGAGAAGTTATATATATTACATGAAAATGTTTTCACGTGTCATAATAAAATATAGTTAGGATTTTTAAATTTCAAATAGAAATATAAAAATAGAAATATTACTAGTGAATGATGTAAATTTAACTTTTAATATTATTTATATAAATAACATATGATAAAAAATTCATGTTTCAGATTAAATGTTTGTTATTTACATAACTTTTGTTCAAACATTTTTCCATTTAGTTTAAATGTCAATTACTTATATAACAAAAATTAAAAGTATTTCACTTCAGGGATTTAATTTATTTTTTATATAACTGTCATTAAAATTTAATGTAAATATTTTTTAACTATTTTATTAAATAACCAATGTTAAAAAACTTATTTGTGTTCAATTTTTTCAACTACAGTTTATTGTGATATTATACATTTTTTCATGTGGTTATTGGGAAATATAATTCCATCACCAATGAACCTAGATTCATGGAGATAAATTCTATGCATGTTGGAACCTTAGTTAAATCCATGATCTCAATTAGTATATCCTTATTGCATTCTATTCTTAAATTGTATTTATAAGGGTTAAACCCATATAAAACCTTCCAAAGAAATCGAATTTCCCAATTACTGAACACATTCTCCCAACATAACATTAATTATAGTTGGGTGTCAGTTCTTGACTACATTCTCCCATTACATCCCACACATGATGGGATAAACACATAATTGCCTCATGTGAACTATCCTAAAAACCAACAAGCCTGCACTTAACCTTTTTCTGTTCCCTACCCTAACTATGATCTTCTCCATGCTACTTGTGATAGCTATGTGAGGTCAACATGATTCTGTCATCCACCTCTTACATATGTGGTCAAAGTGGTTCTCATGGATAGTCTAATTCAGTTAATTTTTTTATGTCTTATCCTTGAAAATAATTTAAAATAAAATCAATTGACACCATAATAATACAACCACATCTTACATATAATTTCTTATTAAACATAAATTAATCAACATTTATTTTCATATAAAATAAATTTCCATTTTAATTATCATATTTTCATTAAAATTAACAACCCTAAAATCATGTATAGTATATTTATCTCATAATCAAAATATATATTTTCCATTAAGAATAGTTCAAAACCCATCATTGTATATATATTGAGTTTCTAATCCCCTAAAATATATTATGAATCATATATTGCATCACCAAACTTATATTGACAACCAAAGACATTATTAACAAATTATATTATCACTTGATAACTTCAATCACCCCATTTGAACTTATTTTCAATACTAATAAACATAAAGTTAGTAGTTTTTCATAAATATCTTCTTTATTAACCCTATTAAAAAATCAATGATAAATGTAGGGATCATATAACCTAATCATCTATCTAAAAATACATTATCCTCACTTTTAGTAAGATGTCAAGATCCATTTTAAAAAGAGGGATGATATAAAATGTCTTTTTAGCAATGACGATTTAGTTAGAAAACTCTATGCCTATATGTGAAATTCTAGTGTAGAATATTAGAGTGTATAACCTAGGTGATAAAAACTATCTATAAAAATATGTGAATATAATAAAAATATTATAAATCGTTATAGGTGATTATCAAATATATTTATTATGAATTAAAATATTGTTAACTAACATATTAATAAAGACACCAAGAAGATAATGTGAAAATTATAAAAGCCCCTTTATCTCTAATTTTTAACAAGAAATACTCTCTATTGATAAACATGTTTGATAAATTAATAACAATAGGGGTAAGTATTTTTAAGATACCTTAAACTATAGATATCATGGGGTATACAAATTTTTATAAATTTTAAATTAAAACAATCTGTTATAAATTAAAAACTATACATATATTGTTCTTCTCCCATTGAGGGATTCACTAAATTATTCATCATGAGGTTTTAATACTTCATTAAGAGTGACTAATTCATGTTTCCAAGAAATTAAATCCTTAATATGCTTCTTTCATTTCCCCATAAGTGATTTAAAAAGCATAAATATTTGGCAATGAGGATGGACTATTTTTTACCATATGATAAATAATAGGGTTGAGAGTTCCTTCTCAGCCTTCAAATCTCTTTTAATCAATATTGGTAATCGAAGGATTTGTTGGTGCTTATTTTTTCAATTTTGAGTTCCATAGATTCATTTCCTTATTTTATGACCTTGAACATATTTACTGTGTGAATTGGTTTCACCCACATCATATTATATGGACACTTTATTTCCATGAGATTGAATTATCTTTTTCATATCATATTTTTGAGATGATAAGATTTTCATATTCTCTTTTATTATATTCCTAGATTGACCACACCATTCATAAAAGTTTTCGTGAATGTATAGATCAATATTTTGGGATAGAGTCTCATGAATACTAACTTCTTTATGTGTAGCCCACCTGTTTCCCCTTATATTTAGCATTTTAAATTTTTACTATATTCTATCAACCTTGTTCAACTAGTCTGTAAATATCACTAAACATTATTTCTTAACCTTCTAAGATTCATTGGGCTTCTCCTATGTACCAATAATAAAATGATCCTAGTTTCTAGTTTTTAGGGTTTTCATCCATTTCATAGCCTATGTAGCCTCTCCTAATGTTCTAGTAACCCACTCTTTACCTTTATGACCAACGTTTCGACAATTATTAGACACCCCTTATAAACATTATATTTTTTTGAGTGTAAATATTTTGTGATACACTTATTAGAACTCGTATACTTTATAAACTTGTGATAATTTATATATTATATCTCCCTTAATTCATTACACATAACTATATGTAACATATTATACAAACAAAAAGAGTATTTTTGTCTATAAATTTAAGATCACCTATATTAATCCTTAAATTGTGATATTTTACCTTGATAGAATATCTGTGAATATTTTTTTCAGACTATCATTGTTCATTTTGAGTATTTTAATTTTAATGGAGTGGTGGTATCCTAGGAAAATTCAAACAACATATATGGAATATTTATGCATAGTTTTATTTTACAAAATTATTATATTTTTTCACCTATAATATTAGTAAATTGTGACTTATATTGAGATATATTAGGTGTAATTTTTACTATGCCGCATGAACCTATCTTTTTTATCACATGGGAAGATAGATATATTACATAAAATTACTTTTTTAATTATTCTATAAAATTTGACAACTCATTTTGAACTATAAAAAATTAATTACATAATTAAATGTACTTCATCCACTATACCATGTTTCTACTCAAAATCACAATTAATATTTTCTTTTTCATCAGCTATATTATCATTATTCTTAATCTCATCGACACAACATAACTATTTTCTAATCCATTCCTCTTTTCCTATAGCCACAATGTTTTTAATCATTAGTAAAATTTTCATCTCTTATCTAAAATTTGTAAACTCTTCAATATAGGCTTCCATATAACCTTTCAACTTCCAGTCTAGCTATTTCCTTTCTTCTCTTTATTTATCACTCATTTATGAATCAAGACTATATTTAAATTTATTAATAAAATAGAACTCATCAATTAAAGAGATACTAAATAATGTATTAATTCTCTCTTGAATGATCATAAAACATGTTTTATAGTTTCCAGAATTATTTTTTATTCTTATACTTTATATTGTTTTGGATCCTTTTGTCTTCCACCTTAGATTTATATTTATCATCCTACCTCTTTGAATAGTCATGTGAAAAGTGTTTAACTCCCATAAAATTTTATAACCTTTTTGATTATATTCATTTTCCTCTATACAAATATTTTTTTCATCCCCTTGAAATATGGGTAATAATTTCAGTAAGATCATTATTTATCTCAAAATACTAATCACCTAATTTTTTACCCTCTTCTTCTGTAACACCAAATATATTATGATATATTTTATTTTAGAAAATATTTATTTGAAATCTTGTGATACACACAACCTGGAGTCAAAATAAATTGTAATGTAGTATATTACTTTGAAAAATCCATTAAATTGATTGAGTAAATATGAATAACAACATTTTGAAAAAAATATACATAATGGATTAATTAAAACAAATATATTGACAAATAAGAACTCATTTTTTATTAAATTCATTATATACTTCAAAAATACTTATTTAAATTTTTATTTTAATTTATTTCCTAATAAAATAATAAAAAAATATTATTCCAGTTTTATAAAAAATAACTGGAGTAATAAAACAAAATTTGTTACCGCTTTATCAAAATTATTGTATCTTGAGATTTTGGGTTTTTTTCTAAATCGAATGATTTTCCAATTAATAGTGAGAATTTTTTTTCCAAATCCATTAATTTTGTGATTTGAATAATTTATTTTAAATGATTAATTTTATATTTAAATTTGTATTAATGTGAAATAAAATCCATTTATTTTATAATAATTGAATTTATTCTATTTAAATCAACCATAATTCTGATTTTGATAAAAGTTAATTCTTATTCCTCTGAAAACATTTTTTTATTTAAACTATTTTTCATTGTGTTTTATGAATTAATACTAAAATTTATTTTTGGAACTAATATAGATTGAATATCAAAAAATGGTTTAATTTTTTTTTTGTAATTAGTAGTTTAAAATTTTGTAATTTGCCCATTTTATTTTTGGTCATTATGGATAGTAAAAATGGTAAATATTTATCACCTATGTAAGGTTAGAAGGGGAAACATAATGTTAAAACAATGTTTTAACGTCTCAAAATCAATAAAAAATATACCTTTGTTTCATTTAATGATGTAAATTCTACCATATAAATCGTAAATTTAAATATATGGCAATTTGTTATCCATTTCACATTGATAATGCAATTTATTTTAATTTAAGTTAAAAAAATTCAAAAATTTCACTCTATTGAATTTAATATATCAAAAATTGATAAATATTGATAAAAAGAGGATTTTTTATTATAATTGTTAACCGGATATGTGATTTTTTTTTATTGTTCTATTGATTGAATAATTATCTTAAATTCATACACAACACTGACAGAACACTTGTGAATGTAGTTGAAAATCATCTATTGTTTTTAAAAAATATCTAAAGGAAATATTTTTTGGGGATTTACAACTTCCCAAAAATTTTATATATTAATATGAAAAATCTGGGTTTTTAATAGTTTCTGTTTAAATTATATTTATATAATCTTGTCATTAAAGTTAAATTAAATTAATAAATTGAGAATTGAAATAAATAATATTTGTTTTAAATAATATTTTATTAAATTGATGAAAATTTATAAAAATATCTAAAGAGGATAATTTAGATTATAAATATTCCAAAATTTCTTCCCTATCAATATATGAGCTACTTGTAAACATATAAGTAGAATAATAATCCATTATGATTGAAAAATTCATTTCCACTCTTATGGAAAAAATTAGTTGACAAGGTGGTTAATACAAAATATAAGGTTTAAAATGAAATATAAATCAGTTTAACTTGAGTTATATGATGTTATTTACACCTTAAACTCGTTTTATTTTAGATTATGTTAATTTAGAATCATTTTTAATGAGAAATATTTAATTATATTTTAATATTTTTCAATAATTCCATGTGTGTCATTTCCCTCCCTTACAAAATGATAACCCTTATCTCATTTAGTTTGACCCAATTGATAAATAATTTTAAAAAGTCACATAAATTAGCTTTAAATCTTTCCTAACCATTAATAAGGATTTATTTTATTATTCATTGACCATTCCATGGGTCCTTATGAAGGGATCTGAAGGAGGCCTATTGAAAATTGTATTATCACTATGAAGCATGTTTCAATTTATTTCCTCTTAAAAATCCTCTAAATATGTGTTATTAATAAAAAAATAATAAATTATGTTTCATAAACATAATAAAATTTCATAATTATTGTGAAACTACCATTATCCTCCCTCTATTTAATCAAATGTGGAGTAAAGGTATCGATCGTGCCTACATGTGGGCTACTGCCTCCACATAGTGATGTAATTTATTTTTCATAACCATCATTCATGAATGGTTATTATGATAGGATAATATTTTACATGTAATATTTATAACTTAATTTTTATTATCTATTTATAATATCATAAATACCCTATTACCTTCATAACTTTTGTTGTATTACAATGCCACTCATAAATACTTGTGGATGACAACCTTAAAGATGTGATGTGATTAATTTTGAATTTCCAGTTTAAAAGAATGGTAATAAGAAAATATTTAAGTAATATATAAAATATATATACTATATAATTATGATTTTGGAAAGGTTAATTTTTTTTTACTTTCATTCTTTAAATTTCATGAAACAAAAACAACCCTTCATATGTAAATACGTCCATCTTGTCTTCAGAAACAACGTAATTTATTTTTCTATTTCTATAATTTTTGGATTAATATATATATATTATATCTAGTACATGATTATATTGTTTTATATAAGATAATAATGATAAAAGTATTATGATTTTAACAACATCACTGAAATTATCTTTTATATGAAATAGTTAATGCATGAAAAATAGTGATTCTAATAAGAAACTATTAATATATAGGGGTTTATATGTTAAAAATTTATAGTATATGATATAATAATTAATTAAATAACTATGGAATATAATTTAAATAAACTAAATTAAATTATATAGGAGGTTAAGGAAACATCGATGCAATTTCTACTGAAGGAAAATGATTTGGGTCTCACTTTTTTATCTGTAAGACCGATGTCATATTCAAAAATAGTTTATTTAATTTGGTTTTTATAATACCAAATAATTTATTTTAAAAATAATATCCTAAAAATTATGGGATTTAAATATCATTGGTTCACTAATCCATGAGTGATTGATTCAAATGATACCTAATTTTTAAGGGAATTATATTATAATTTCATTCATTATCATGATTATTTATAATTATGTTTTTAAGGAAAAAATTTTAGGTTTTACCACTAAATAATACCATGATTTTTTTCCTTTATTTAATTCTATATAATTAATTTTTATTTCATTTTCCCTACATTATTGAATTAAGTGTCGAAAATAATGCTTTATGGGAATAAATTATATCTCTCTTCGGTCAAAAATACTTTTTATACAATATACATGTTTTCTAAAATTATTTCAAGGATTATTTATATTTACATAAATTTATGGTTTAAAATAACTTATACCCATGTTTTTTTTAAAAATGTTTAAAAATAATCATCTTTATGTTTTCTAAATGTTGTGTGTTTTATTTTTTTTCTAAAAATGTGAAATGAATTTTTTTAATGTAAATATAAGGAATAGAATTTACTAATATCATGAAAATTTAATGATTTTTATCTTATATCACATGTTTCGATGGTTCTTTTCACAAAAACATTTCCATAATATTTGAGAAATATTTTGATTTTAGATAAGTGATTTCAATATGAAAATGGTATTTTCATCATAAAATATTCCAAATGATTTTTTGTTGTAATTTTCATCAAAGATGAAATCATTTGTTGTTAAATATAATTCTTTGGGATATTATATGAGGAAAATATAATTCTTCTTTCTTTTGATTGTTTATAATTATGATGAAAAGATGTTTTTGAAACCCATTTAATATCACATGTATATTCTATAAGGAATTCTTGAAATGTTTATGAAGATAGTTTCCTTTCCCCTTGCAATGATATTTGATAAATTATTTGTGATCATATAGAACACATATGAATGGATTATGATTATGGAAAGGGTGGAACCAAAATATTATAGTAATCCAATACATTTAGTAAGGATGTATATTGCTGGAGAAAATAAGGTCTGTGATGGGTAGTGATCCTTTCTCAAAATGTTAGTCTATCAACATGTATAGTCTTGAGAGTAATATTTGAGTAATTAAATGATAGAATGGGGAGTGAACCTAATATTCTATGATAGTCTTGGTATTAATTTTTTTATATTTATTTATATGATTAAAAATTACGATTTATGTTAATTTTATTTCCAATGGATCATTTTATTCGATTGATTTATGATTTTTGGATCATGAACTGTGAACAATTATTACATTTCTCAATATTATGATCTATTATATTTGTAGTGTGGTTATAAACTATTAATTTCATGTTATCATACCCTTATTATCATTTTATGATTATGTTATTAATGATATCTTAATTATTTACCCCTATTGAGCATTTGTGCTCATCAATTCTCATGCCTTCGTTCCTGAGTTTTTGAAAAACATTTATACGTAATATATGTATATGAAGGTTAATGGTTATAGGTAACATAATTGGATATGTTGTATATAAATTATATAAATGTTGTTTATTTATCATTATTTCTAAATACACTACAAATTTATCATTTCACCTTGGATAGTAATATTATTTATTGGATATTATTTTAATAAGATGTAATATTTATATATAAAAAATATTAGTCATTATTATTGGTATCATAAAATGGTTTAGATACCTTTGAATGTTCGGATAAAAAAACATTAGGGGATATCATATTGTAATACTATGTATTGAAGGAAAATATCAGTTATGGTATATAAAATATTGTGTTTTTTCAAGAAATTGATCCTTTTATCAATATTGTAAGTTAACATGGTATTGGTAAAATTTCATCTAGGTGTAATAACACTTAAAAGATTTATTTAATCATATCTACACCATTATCCTAGTGTACATTGATAGTTCCCATACCGCACAGTAGGTTTTACACTCCCAAGGGATAT
Organism: Viscum album; assembly: GCA_963277665.1. Lineage (NCBI taxonomy): Eukaryota > Viridiplantae > Streptophyta > Magnoliopsida > Santalales > Viscaceae > Viscum > Viscum album. The sequence continues at coordinate 877,140,944 of OY728145.1, read as the reverse complement.
TCTTAGGTAAATTCACTTTTTCATTATGATAAATTATTAAGGACTAAAATAAATGAAAAACATATATAACCCAAGATAAACTAAATTAGAAATAAATTAGAATTAAGGACACAATATTTATATATCTTGTGAATCATTTTTCATGATTGTTCACTCATATTAAAAATGATTTATAGTCATGCAATCCATTTTGGTTTTAGAAAAAAATTAATGATAGAAGAATAATATTGAGGGAGTTATTGATATTATAAAATATTGAAGTATAATATTTGAGATTATTTATACCAATTCCTATATATGTGAAGATATATAATGTAATTTTTATCAATATCCTCAATTAATATATGTTGAATAAATAGTTAAAACTCATATTAGTATGATGATCCCATCTTAACTGTAGGATTTATCTCTAAATAATGTTTATATTAACTTTATTCATGCATATCTCATTATTCCCCCTTTAATTTAATTCTATGTTTTAATAGGATTGGATTGAATTTATCTCCATAAAAACCACTTCACATTTTAAAGAAAGGTAGTCAGAGTTGATATTTTGAACCAATATATGATCATCTCTCATTGAGATCTTATGTATAACCTTCTTATGGAAATTACATCAATTATATGTTTCATGATTCCTAATGAAATGGGGTGTTTATCTCAAATGTTTTGGGTGATCTCAACATCCATGATATTTCTATTATATGAGAGTTTGTTGATAGATGCTATAATTGTTTCATAGTCTCCCACCATATCATAAACTTGAGTTTTAAATAATACTCATGTCATGTGATACACCTATTTCATTGAATACTCATAGTATAGACCTGAATCAATTACATGAATTGAATAAAAAACCCCATGTGAATATTGATAAGGGATTTATTTATACATGTATGTCTCCATGAGGTGCACATGTTATTTATAATAAGAATAAATTAGGATCAATTTGACTCTACATTGATTATATGAAACTTAATAACATAAAAATCCACAATAAGTATTCTATTCCTTATATTGATGATTTGTTTTATAAATTACGAGGTTCTCAGGATATATCCACAAATGATACTCGATCTGTATGCTCTTAGTTGAGTTCTAAAGGTGAATACATAACCAATAAAACGTTCTATAAAAGGTATGAACACTATAAATTAAGAGTGATTCTTTGTTTTCTTACTAATACCGAAATAAATTTATCTTTTAATGAAAATAATATTTAGACATAAATTTGATATGTTTTTGGTAGTATTTATAAATTATATTCATTAATATTCAATGATAATTGATGTTTATGAAAATATACTGACTAATATAGTGATAACCATAGGTAAGTAGAAACAATATGAAAAATATATAAAGTGTGAATTCCAGTTACAAATGATTTATTTGTTTTGTCATATAATATTGATCAATGGTATTTTAGTTAATCCATAAAAGGAAGAAGTTATTGAATATCTTACCATACCAACCATTATTATTGAGATCCTTAGTTTTCTTGGTTTTACAAGATATTTTCTACGCTTTTAAAATAATTTATCATAGATATCTAATACATTTATAATGTTAACGTTGAACGGATCTAGGATCCATTGGTTATATAAATATGATGAAACTTTCAAGGAACTAAATATAAGGATAGTCAAACAACCTATTCTTACATTACCCTATAGTAGATTAGGTTTATTTATACATAGTATTGCATCAAAAAAGGTAATGGGATTCTTTTTAGTGGTAAATGATATAGTGATATATTATCCCCCATGAAATTTAATTGTTTTAGAAAATATTTACCCAAATCATGATTTGGGGTAAATTTGTTTATGATTTTCATCAATGATATTAAGGAATTATATTTAAAGCTAAATATTATATATTTTATTATCATAATTTTTTAATGCATATATTAAATAAAAATTTGTTGTATATGTGATAGAGAATATAGGTGGACATGATTAATGATTACGACTACTCAATACATTACCAACTTGAAAAAAAAAGAATGTTGTAGATTATAAATGTTGAAAGGATCATGATGGCTTATCCACATTGAGGATAAAAAGGACCATTATTTATTGATGTCTAATTGTAGTATTTTTAAATTATAAATGAAGGGGAGAAATCTTATTTTCATATGAATGATCAATAATCTATCAGTATGAAGATTAAGGGAACATAAAAGGAATATGTAAATCTATAAAAATGGTGATAAATGTTCCTCAGTTCAACATTTATTATTATAGAATGATAAGGTTCAAGAACCGTGTTTGTGTTCCTCTAATAAAAAACATGAATAATGATATATTAGATGAAGCTAATTGTTCATCATTATATGTTCAACTAGGAAGTAAGAGGCTTTATAGATATCAAAAAGTGCATTTCTTATGGGAAAAAATAAAAAGTATTATTTCAATGTATATATTTTGATACATGATATTTCAAAAGGTTATGGTTGAGATACCGAGTCTAAAGGGATGTTAAAACAATTATTCATATCATATTATAAATTGGAAAACAATACCAAGGATTATTTTATTAGATTCTTTAAAAATCTAATTACTAAAATTCTATTTTGGTTATATCTCACTATCTTAAAAAAATAGAAAAATTCATAAATATTATAAAATATTTATCTCTTGTTCATGAATCAAGAATATACAGTAAATTTGTGTTATGTTTTCTTGGAGTACAATATTGTACCATATCTGATCGGATATGCGGTTTACTATGAATTTCCGGTGAAGTCTTCAACATGCTACGGGCTAAGAGTTAACTTTTAGTACTATATATCATCATCATATATATGTTTAGTATAAGAGAAAAATTAAAACCATGAATGATATGTTGAGGTCATATTATATGGATTCTAAATGTGTTTTTGATCAATACCTTTCTCAAATCAAGTTTTCATACAACAATGGATTTCACTCAAGAATTCTAATGAATCCTTACGAAGCCCACTATGTAAAGAAGTGTAGATATCCAAAATTCATGGTTCAAATTTGAGAAATAAACTAATTAGTACCAATTATATATAGAGATATTGTAGAGAAGGTATAATCCTTTTAGCAGCACATCAAGGAATAACATATTCGATAGAAAGTTTGTGTTATGTATCATTGGTGAAATCTAATAATTTATTTTAGTGAGAAGGAATTAAAAAGAATTTATTTATATAATATAGTTATAAAATTTCATAATAAGGGAAATTGTTCCATATGTGTATTGTCGTGTTTTAAATTCTTGATCATGTAGGGACTTTGTCTTATCACTTGGAACGTTCACCAAACATGTCTCATGTTGATCGTGTGTTTCGTATATCTCTTCTGAGGAAGTAAATACATTATCCATCACATGTACTAAACATAAAGGCTATACCATTATCAGATGATATTTTTTATGAATAATAACATGTAAAAATATTTTTTTATAGAGATAAACTACATTGTAAGAGGACAATTTACCTGGTTATAGTTCTCTAGGTATGTAAAAAGTTTGAAGAAGTTACATCAGAACCCATGGATGTGATGAAACTAGGAAATACTTATTTTTTTATTAGAGTATGGTAATTTATTTGTAACAATAATTTTAAGAGGGGTATAATGTATCACCATATACTTTTATGACATAATTATCCTCTAATGAAATTTCTTCGGATGCTTGATATATATGAAACCGTGAGTAAATGTAAACCACAATATTAAAAATCATTTATTTATGTTGTTAAATTTGTGGAGACAATATAAATAACCATATTTTGAAATATTTGAATAAATAATTTAGATAAATCAAATATATCGATAAATAAGCATGAAATTTTTTATAAATTTATTATATATATCTACAATACCTTTTACCAAAAAAATAATTTTATGTATTTTTTTAGAAAATAATAAAATTTATTTATTTTAAATTTAAAAAATTATATTAAATAAAATGTTTTTTTAAATCATCATATATTAATTAAATTAGGGTTAATTTTTGGGATTATTTGTAAATGATTTATTTTTGAATAAATAGTCAACAATTCTGATTTTTCAATTCTCATCATTCCATTTCATTAAATAAAGTAATTTCAAATTAAAATTGTATTTTATATTATGTATTAATGTGACATATATTGGATTTTATTTATAATAGATCTAGAAATTACCAATTAAATCATCAATTTTATCGATTTGGATATAAGTTAATTTTTATCATTAAGAAAACATTTATCTAAAACCTTTTTGACATTGTTTTCTACACATTTATATTTAAATAGATAATAACCTTTATAGTGATTTAATATTTATAAATGGATATAATATTTGGAATCAAAAAGAGGAATTTTTTTAAAAATATTTACATTTAATTTTTTGTTATTATTAATAGTAATTGTGGTAAATATTTGTTACCATGGTAAGGTTAAAATGGATAAAATAAATTTCAAACCTATTAGATAAGGTTTCAAATTCATTTATAAAATTTATGAATTTCATTAAATGTAAAAATTTGACCATATACATCCCAAATTTTAATACTAATAATTTGTATGTAATATTCCTTGGATAAAGAAATTTATATTAATTTCATAATACAAAATTTAAAAATGTTAATAACTTGAAATTAAAATTTATACTTTTCTTACATGTGAATAAAAATAAGATATTTTTTATTTGAATTATTAATTTTGAATAATAATTTAATTTCATTTATCATGGTAATAATTTTTAAAATGTTTGTGATGAAAATTGTAATTTAAATTCTCACACAACGTTTCAACAATACATGTTCAAGCAGTAGAAATATCACACAAATTTTTCTAAACACCACTTAATGAAATATTGATTGGATGATTTATAGTGTTCAATAAATTTTATATATGTATATAACCTAAAATATATGTGTGAAAATGTTTTTATTTGAATTAAATTACTTTCTTCATGTATTTAATGTCAAATTAAATTAATCTTACCAAAAAGGGTATTAATTATATTTTATGTTAAATTATATTTTACTAAAATATTTAAAAATCATAAAAAACATAAAAGTGGAAATTTAGAGTTAAAAATGTTTAAAAATGTCATTGTTTTCCATTTATAAGCTAATGGTTAAATTATAAGTAAACATTTAACATATTGGGATTGACAAATTTGTTCGTACTATTAATGTTAAAATTAGTTAACAAAGGGGTTAAACCCAAATATTAAGTAAAAATGAATAAATATCCTATATAAATTTCATTTTTTTATTATTTTTCATCACAGTAATATAGTTTTTTCAAGTATATCACTGTATGGAATAATCATTCCAAATAATAGATTAATTATATTTTAGAATTTTCAATAATTACATGTATTTCCTTTACCTCCATTATAAAAGGACCACCTTATCAACATTATTTACACCTATTTTACCCAGATACCTTCATAATCCCCTCCCAATTAGTTTATAAATTTATCTTAAAAATTAAGTATAGTATCTTTTCTTCTTGAAATACCATTCTAATGGTTATTAAAAAGGGATCTATTGCAGGCCTGCTGAAAAGGAGGTAATATTCCTTCCCAACTTCTGTCAATTTTATTGTTATCAATATTATATGTATTTGTTATATATCAACAAACAATGTACTAAAATTAATAAATATATTAAAATTTTATTATTATCATTAAACCAACACGATCCACCAAAAATTATATCAAATAGGATGTGAATGTATCACTCGTGTTTATGTGTGGACTACTGCCTCTATATAGCGATATCAAAAAAAAATTAATCACCATATTTCATGGATGGTTATTATTATGGTTTTAATTTTTATATATGATATTTATGATATAATAAATTTTCTGTAATTATGATATCATATCATCCTTCATGCCTTCTTATTCATTGGAAGATAATAACACTACCCGTGTGCAAGATTTCACTACAACCTCCATGAATTTTTTTCATTCATTTTTTTCCATTTTAGATTGATAAAAATAAGGACATATTTATTTAATATATGTCACATATGTTATACTATAATTAATAATTAATGTAAAATTACTATTTACCTATCATTCTTTCAATCATTCAAATAGTGAAAACAACATTCATGCGTACGTCTGACAGATCATTTCCATTAATAATGTAATCAATTATTTTATATATTTCTATAATTAATTACTCTATATATATAAATAATGAACATATATGATGTTTATTTTATTATTAATGTTATTTATATTGTTGTACCTTGATTAAAGTATAAAAATCAATACCACTAAACTGAAATACTCCAGAAAAATGAATCAGTTAACACCCGTAAAAGACTAATTAAATATTATATTTTTTAACAATCAAAAGTTGAAATTTAATAACTTGATGATATATTATATTACCTTTATTTACTATAAATATTTATAAAATTATGATAAATTTAAATTTATCATAAATTTGGTCAAATTTCTTGTGAAGTTGTACATAGTGAAAAGAATTTTTGTCTCACATTTATTTCTATGAAACACATTCCTTATTCACCACATTATTCTTTAAAATGGTACATACACTAATAATTAATGGATTTTATTTTATTTTTAATAAAAATTATAAGTATTTACATATCCATATAATTGTCTCTCTTTTATGGGGTTTTGATTCAAATGTAAATAAAGTGTTAAGACATTTTTCTTACAATCATATTCTTTATTGAGATTATCTATGATTATGTTTACACAAATAAAATTTCATGATATACCTTTAAATAATCTATTTATTTTTATTATAAAATCTTCATTTCATTTGAATTCATTTTTTACGTTAATTTTCCTCATTTTATATACTCAACTAACTAAAAGTATTTTTTTCTGGAATTATAAATTTATTTATATTATTGTCAAAAATAGTTTTTTGTCTATATAAAAGTTATCTAAATTTTTATAAAGAAGTATTATACTAATATAAAATTATTATATAATTATTTTACACATGTGTGAATTTTTTTTAAAAAAATATTCCAAATGTAATCTTCTTTTTATTTTCTGAATGAGGTAGTTTTGAATTTTTATCGAAAATTTATATGGATTATATGATTTTATGTACATTACATGAAACAAAATTTAGGCCTTTATAACCAATCAAGTATTTGAATATTCGATCATCATATTCAAGGATCTTGTAAAAAAATTCAATAATATTATGGTGATTTTTATATTATAAACAATACATTTCAATTTAGAAAAGGTTTTTTCTTCAAGAAATATTCTAAGTGATATTGTAATGTAATTTTATCATAATATAAAATAATTTGATGATACATATTATTTACTAGGTATATTATCAAATGATACCTTCCTTATTATTTCTTTGGATGGCTTGTGAATAATATGAATGGATGTTTATGAAATTATATATGTTCCATGGGTTATGCTATGATGAAATGTTAAATTTTTTAGGAATCTAATTTCATTTATATGGGTTATGATATATGATGAATCATTTATAATATTATGTCACACATATTAACGCAATTATGAAAATGTGATGGTTGGGACAAGAATTATATATCCCTTAAATTCATTTGGTAAAAATAAACATCTTATGATATAATATGAACTTAATGGGTAGTGAACCTAGATCTATAAGGGGCTATTTACACTATGATAGTCATGGGTGTGAACCTTAAGTAATTATATGAAAGAATTAAGAGTTAAATTAATCTAATATGATATCCTTAGAAGTGACGCATGACAATGGGAATGATTTTCTACGATTAGGTGTGTGCTAAAAACATATGTCTTATGGGAATTTAATTCTTTCATGGATCATGATATTTTATTCCTTCATTATACATGTCATATAAACTATAAAAATATATTTCTTGACTCAAGATAATAATATATGATATACAGGTTACTGTTTTAAAATTCTAAAATCATGTTCCAATAACCTTATTATCATGTAATGGTTAAGTTATCATTGATATATCCCTTGTTTATCCATATGAGTAATTTGGGATCACACTTTATTATATTTCATTTCCTTTAGGTTATGAAGAAATGTTTTTTAAGTATGATATATCTATAAAGGGTGTTAGTTCTGAAGAACTTAATGGGAGTGTATGTAGATCTCTTATGAAAACGTTTTTTATGTATTTATGATTCCAAAGACACTAAAATTGTACTTCTATGGTGTCGATCATAATATTATATATCGATTTTTCATATAGTAAGATGAAAAAATTGTGTTTAAAATGTATGGTTTTTTATATCTTCCATGAATTTCCCTTTCCCATGGATTGAAAGGATATTTAATCCTTTCATTCTTTTTAAAGGTTGGTTTCTTTATCATATGAAAATAATTGAGTACATTAAGTAACTCATATATTTTGATATATTGTATTTTTTCAAATCTCGTATATTTAGAACAAACTAATTATGATAATTTTTTATATATTTTTTAAATTATAGAATATTCATGATTTCCACACAACCCTTGAATGTCCTAACTATCTCATTCACTATAGAGAAATTATCATTGATATTTTCATTGTTAGTCATATTTATAACCTCAAATAATCTCATCCAACTATGAACTTTTTCTTTCTTTACTTTGAAATTACTTTTATATATTCTCATCTATTTGTTGTTGATCTCTTTAACTATCTATAGTCCCATGAAAATGGTGTATAAATTCTTCTATAGAGATATAAGGATATAATTTTATGACTTTCAATATAAATCCATATTTATATTTTCATCTTCATTAAAATATGATTCTTCAAAAAAGGTTGTGAAACATATAATTTGAACATATACTAAATCCAAGACATGTAACAAGAGGTATGTTAGTATCATGTTCCTATAAGTAGGAAAATATTTACCATAAAATATTTAAACACCATATATGATTATAGAATTATGATTCTCTATTTCTTACAACACTCTTTTGGATATTTAGAGAGACTATTTTCTCTAATACCACTTGTAGGCACCTTTTCTGGATTGACCATTGGGGTTGGGGTGAATAAGTAGTTTTCTTTTATGAATTATTATTTTTAGTTCATACTACTAAAATGTTTAACATTATTTATCCACTTTATAAAGAGTCACAACCTCACATAATGTGTAGAAATAACAAAAAAGTTCAGGACACGCAATTTACAAAGTTTGGAAAAATCTCAAACATTAACATAGTTGGTTAGACAACCTAACCTATAGATTCTAAAACACAAAACTATCATCATTTAAATTGGTCTCCTAATTCACACATGAGAGTGATTGGTTATACACCCCAACCATCATTATTTTAGTGAATCAATTTATACACCCCAATAGTTAATCCCCAGAGTGTTTCTCATTTCACACTCCTACAACAAACTCTTCTTAGATAGTTGGTAATTCACCATAACAAATGTCTCTTCCATATAATTGGCTAGTCACACCAAGTAACCTTATCTTTTATCATAATATCTGGGAATAAATATATTCATATGCTATAGGAAAATTAAATACCTATTTTAAATTCATCACCCTCTATAGGTAGACTATATAAATAGGTATTTCTATTGTATAATCCTTAAGAACATTGGAAGCTACTATAAAAGGTATATTGTTCTTGAATATAAATTTAGATCTTAAATTATTTTTGAATCCTCGGTTTAGTGAATACTCATGATTGAAGGTCTTATGGTCATGGGTAGTTTTTCTAACTATTGTATTTTAATTATGATATTATTTTGTGAAATAATAAACATATAAAAAATGAATTAAACTTCCATTTAAAATTATAACATATGATATTCAATTAAATTCCGGAAATCATGGTACATTTCACAGTGCAAGTGTATTGTGAACCCTCAATAAATAACCAGATATTATTTATTATTAAAATTATTTTTCCAATTATTCATGTATTCATCAATTCATATTCACACACCATTTATACAGGATTTAACCTCACTTAACAAACATAGTATGTGGTGTGCACCTTTTATTTATCCAAAAGATAAGTGGTCCACACCTCTATAAAACATACATGATAAGTTTCAAGAGAATTCACTCTACGTACAAAGTATATAGTCTTTTCATCTTTATTATGGGGGAAAAGAATCCTAAAAACACATTACATATTTTTTTAATTCACTATTACATTACTAACAAAGTATGCATGACTTAGAAATGATTTACACTGAACATGTAAATTTTGAAGAGAAAGTGGGATTCGAAAGAAGAATTTACCCACTCTCATTAAATGATTCTCATGTTCATCATAAATCGATAACATTGATTATAATGGAATTTATGGAATTATATTTTTGATGAGAACACTTTATCAATTTCAAAATCATACATTAAAATTTATATTAATGTTTTGATAAAAGAGATGTTTCCTTGGTTCTAAGTACTACAAGGTTGAATAGTATCCATTTGAATAATAATTTTTCACAAATTCACTATATGAATAGATAATTTGTGTATCCTAAAATTAAAGAAATACAATTCACATGTACTCATTTCATGAACATATCTTCATCACATACTTATCTCACATGCCCCACATAATGCTTTGTATGACGCATATATTCTAAATTATGAGACTACATCACAAAATTTAAAATCATCTTCCTGATTTTATTCCCATTCATGGTTCTCTCATATACTATCTTAATCATATGGTAATATCATGGGACAATTATTACTATATGACATAAAACCTCAAGTGAACTCATGAAACATTTGATAACTACTAACTCCATCACAATATGAACACCTAAAAACCACACAAAAGCATATATAGATCACATTATCCCCATAACATTATCAATTTTTACATCTTAATGTCCAGTTCATATCATTTATGTCGTTAATCTAGCCTTTCATGGTAGCTAAATATGAATATAAATGTTTGATAGTGTGGTTACTATACGTATGAACTTTAGTGTATTCGTATTCTATTTCACAAAGTCAAAAACATTGAAGGTCACCATTTTTTCTATATCCATTCACCTATCTAATATGACTATATCTTTTTAAATGTGTGAACAATGTTTATTTGTGTATGTACAACATTGTTCTTCCCACACATGAGTCTAACAGAAAATATAGTCATATTTATGTTCTTTCCAACTACCTCATAAGGCTCCCCAAACATGATAGGATAAACACCTATTTTCTTTTTGTGGGCGGACCCATTCACTCTCATACCTATTTTTAACCCTATAAATTATCTAAAATCCATTTTCTCCTCATCCTACTATCCTAGGCTGAATATGTGTGGTCGGGATGATATTTACAGCCACCCTAGGTGGATGTGATTCAACAAGTTCTCATTGATAGCCCAAGTTGACTAATTACTTAATACATTACCCAAAAAATACATAAGAAAAAATCAATATCCAAAATAACCAGATATCCTACTCCAATATATAATTTATCATGCCACCATAAATTTTCTACATATATTTTCATACAAAATATTTTTTTTATTTTTATTCTTAAATTTTTTAAAATTTCCATCATCAAATAAATCATATAAAAGAAAGTGAAGTCAGTATCATAACATATTTTTCCGTAAGAAATAGTTCAGAAATAATCAATAGAAATATATCTTGAGGTTTTGATCTATAAAAACCCTCTAATGATCATCACTTCCATCATCAATATTATATTTACAACTTAATCATTGAAAATATATACATCTTCCATATAGGCATGTCATACATGTATCAACTTATTTACCACACAATGAATGTTATAATTGTGAAGATCAATTTAACATAAAATTATAATTCATATATTAATTTAATCTTGAATATTTATGTGATGTTTAATTCAAATATATGCCTATTATAATAGTTTTTGAATTTAAATAGGAACAATCATGCATAACAACCAATTATAGCGACATAAAACCTTTTTATGACCAATCAATTATGAAAAAATTCAACTATCAAGATGATTAAGTTGAAATTATAGTGTAACCTCTCGTTCCCAGTAATAAAACGATTAAATAACTAAGCTTATAAAAAACCTTTTAGATTCCTCTTATCTAATATGATGAAAACCTATAATAAAAATAAATCCCATTTTATTATTATTTTATTATGTAACACCATTAATGTTTTAACATTATTTTATCTCCACCTAGAATTTTGTTGTCTTATTCTTTCCAACATATGAAAAATATATAACTCTAATTTATTAGTATTTCTTAAGTAATATGAAAAAATTATTATCAAAAAAAATTAGAAGGATTTTTATAAAAATAGATGACCAACACATCATGTTCACAATCATAGATAATGATTTTATATATAAATGTTATCATGTAATAAATATTTAAACATTAAATGCATGATTAAATTATTATGTTATGTATTTAGTTTGGTATTCCATTTATGAATCCATTCCATATCATATACCCAATTTATAACAACCATGTTTTTTATTACACACATAGACATGATTTATTACCTAAAATCATCACATAAAACAACATATAAGATAGGGAGATCTAGTTTCTCTGGGGAATACGAACAATACATAATGATTTAAAACATGAAACATTATTTCTTTATTTAAAACCTTCATTACATGACCACAACATTCCCTCATACTTAGCAATGCATTGGGTAACCTAAGGACATTCATAAGAAAATAATGAGCTAAAAATCCCAGTAAGGGAGTAAAAAAGTCATAACATGAAGAATACAATACTTGTTAGACAATAGGGATATCAATGGAGTATAAAATAAATCTGAACATAAAGTCACGATAACATGGAAATGTGGAAACAACACTTAACATTGTGTTATCATGACTCAAAGCTCGTTGCACCGGGAGCATGAGTAAAACCTCATTAAACATGAATTATCATGAGTAAAACCTCATTTCACTTAACTTATCATGATATTAAACTAAACCTAATGCATTGGAGACCTATCAGGGAACACCCTTCACAAACATTAAATTTCAAGCATAAGTGTGCAAAACAGATCATACAACATGGATTCATCAAACATCATCATTTATTACATGATAATGGGATGTGAATTCATACATAAATCTATATAATAAAAAAGTAAATGTGCATAAAGTTTAATACCCTTGATATAGAATTTTTATGGTATTAACTACACAATGAGTTTGGCTTTAGAAAATCCACAGTGCAATTTTGGAAGCATAACGGCGCAACATAAGAATTCATAAAAATGGTTGATGAAAGATAAATGGGTGTATCATAATATGTAAATGAAATAGAATGTAATGGGGTCATATAGATTCAAGTCCCAATAAATGTAATGAAATTAAGATTTAAAATAAAATACAATTTCTACAATTTGAATGAGAAAGGATAAATACATTATAGAATTCAGCCATGGTAACAGGTGTACATGAGAGACATTAATGAGAGGAAAATTGGTATCTCATCATTTCAAACACAGGTAGGGAGGTATGGGGCGGTGAGAAATCATACCACAACATTTTTAATGGATTATTAAAGGGCATAAGAACATAATGAAATTTGGAAAAAATGAGGAAGGAAGAAATCCCTTACTTGGATGTGTGATCCCAAAGGCTTGGGAGGGGATTGAGAGAGGCTTCATGGGATATTGGGGAGCCATGGGAGGATTATAGAGATATTATGGAAGATTTTTGTCGATCTCCAAATTCATTGAGTGAGGAGGAAGTGTGAGAATCAGTGGGTTTATATATGAAAAATGGAGGAATTATTTATTATTTAGGTTTGGGTCACCACACATTAAACTAATCCAAACCACAAACCAGACCATGGTATTTGTTCATGGTTTTTTCCAAAGGGGAGTGTAATTTTTCTTATAATTTCAATGGCAGAACTTCTTAAAATAATAGGGTTTCTTATGTTTAGGTGGGTTATAATCCCAAGGATATCAATTTAAAAAGATAAAATGTTTTATAAGTCTTGAAGGATCCACTAAATCACTATAAAATAAATAAAACTAAACTAAAAGCATATTATTTTAATGTTAAAACCGATATTGTCTGATCATAATGTTTATAGTAGTTTACTACACCAATATTGGGTCATTATGATATCATAAAACACCTTATAAATTTAAAGGGTATTTAATTGTAACAAAAAAATCGGCTTTCTCAAAAAATTAGGAAAAAAAACATTTGGTTAATTTCCACCTCCTGATTCCAAAAATAATATTCATTTTATATAAGAAAGTTTATAAGTATTTTAATTTTTACTTTTAAAATAAAAACAGACATTTATCAAAAATTCAGGTATTTTGTCAAAAATATCATTCAAACCTTAATAAAAATCCCAATAGAATTCATAATAATTATATGGTAATTTATATTATATAAAATGAAATTTAGTAATAATTTTTATTTAAAATATTATTTAATTCATTATCCATTATTTAATCAAAATCGATATCTTAATTTACTAAAAATGCTATTTTTTCTTTAAAAACAATTTATGAAGTAATAATAATAAAATGAAATTGTAATCTCTATAAAAAATTCACATAATCATAGTAGTAGGGTCTTGTTACATAACCCCATATAAAACCTAAATATGACTGAAGGGTAAGGTGTGTGATGGTGCCCCACTCTTGGGGTGGCTTGGATAACATCGCATTGGTGGTAATCTCTATCAACTTCCACTTCTCCCATAGGAAGTTCTGTTCAAGCTTAACATGTTGAAGATCGAATTCATCTTAGTGAAGAGAGAAGTCCAATGATTCCACCTCCTTTCCAATCTTCAAAAATGGGATTAGTACATGGAATTTTACTGGATGAGGCCATAACTTCCTTTATCTGAGTAAATTGGATTTGTTAAAGCCCTGTATCTATGCTAATCACGTTATCATTGTTCAATAACTACATTAGCAATGGTCACAATTCATAACTATATTTTGAAATCCAAAAACAAAAATCCAAAAAAGTTCATATGTTATATAAATATTTTAATTAAGATATTTAATTAGATCAAGAATAATGTCCATTAATAAATGTTTGGGTCATTACAATCTTCCCACTTAATGAAATTTCTCCCTCGAAATTTCCATTTCCCTTACTAAAAAAGATATGGGTAAATAAAATTCATCACTTCCTCAAATTACCACATTTCTTCTTCAAACATGTTGTTTCTCCACTACACCTTGACGTGGGGAATTGTCTTATTTCATTAAATTTTTTCTCAATAATCTATGATCTTCACTAGCTACTCCTCGTAAGAAAGATCATCTTTCAACTGTATAACCTATGAAGAGAGTACATGAGAAGGGTTTGGTATGTACTTCCTTAAGAGGGATACATGAAAGACATCTTGTACATTGGATTTCTAGTTGGAAGTTCTAATTAATTGGCCACAACCCCAACATGATCAAGAATATCGAATGGGCTGATGTACCTAGGACTTAACTTCCATTTCTTTCAAAACATCATGAACTAATTTCACAAAGATATGAGTAGAAATATCATGTCTCCAATATTGACCTAAAGGTCTCATCTATGGTTATCTACATAACTCCTCTATCAACATTGGTCTACCTTGATATGTTATTGAATGGTTTTCACCTTCTCCACCATTTATTTGACCATTTGAGGTCCTAGTAGCTTACGCTCACTGAAATCATCCCAACACATTGGTATTATGCAACTTTTCCCATAAAGGGCATTATATGGTTATATTTGGATGCTTGAGTGGAAATTTTTTTTATAGGATAATTCAACCACTAGAAGATGTTGGTCCCATCCTATATTGATGTCCATAGAGCATGATCATAACATATATTCTAGTTTCTTAATAGTTCTCTCAAATTAGCCATCAATTTGAGGATGACATGCCGTACTAAAGTTCAGTTCAGTTCCAAGAGCACATTAGATACTTTTCAAGAACATTGAGGTGAATCTTGTATCACGGCCAGATACAATAGATAGATGTACTTCATGCATCATAACCACTACATTGACTTAAATCCATGAAACTTTATCTAAAGAAAAGTCCTCTCAAATCACGATAAAGTGATTTGTCTTCGTAAGGAGATCCACAGTGACCCATATAGCATTGTTTCTTTTGGATATACTTGGATTTCCAGTAACAAAGTACATGATAATGTTATCCCACTTCCATGTTGGTATGGGTAGTGGTTTCATCATTCCATTGGTGTTTCTCATCTCAACATTCACATGCTGACCTACCAAGCACTTTTATGTATATTTAGAAATATCCCTTTTTATAGTTTCCCACCAAAAGTTTTCTCGGAGATCCTGATTCATCTTTGTGCTCCCTGGGTGAATAGAGAATGTTGAGATATGTGCGCCTTTCAGAATCTCTATATTTACCTCTGTATTGGATGGTAGATATAATCATGAACAAAACCTCACAATTCCATCCTTTTCAACCACAAACTCAAAGGATTTCCCATTTTTGATAGATTCAACCCTTTTCATAATTTCCACATCCTTTCATTGAGAATCCTTTATTTTCTTTATGAGGGATGGTTGAGAAGTCATTTGAAAAAGGACTGATGATGTTCTACCCTTAATGGTTCTTAAGTTCATCCTCTTCATGTCTAAAAAGATTGGATCCTTTTAAATTCTCTTTATTGATAAATATTCATGATCCATTCAACTTAGAGCATCAGCCTCCTTGTTTAACTTACTAGAATGGTAGTGGATTGAGAAGTCATAATCCTTGATGAGCTCTATACATATTCATTGGCGCATATTATGTTCTTTTTGTTTGAATATATACTTGAGGCTCTTGTAATCAGTATATATCTTACAATTCTCCCGAAGTAGATAATGTCACCAGATTCACAATGCAAAGATCATATCCACCAACACCATATCATGGTTGGTATAGTTTTTCTCATGCATTTTGAGCTTCCTTAATGTACAAGCAATCACCTTATCATTTTGAATTAGCACACAACCTAAACCACTCTTTAAATAATCACTATACACCACAAATAGTTATCCACTTATTATGAGTGTGGCTGCTAGTGTAGTGATAAGCCTCATTTTCAACTCCTTGAAGCCCTCATCTTATTCATCACTCCAAGAAAACATTACTCCCTTCCGAGTAAGATTAGCAAGAGGGTTGGACAATCCAAATTAATTTCTCAAAAATCGGTAATAATATCCATCTAACCCCAGGAAGCTATAGATATTCGTTACATGACGTTGTCCTCTTCCATCCCTCAATTGCAGCTATCTTGGATGGATCTGCAAATATCCCATTTCTTGTGAAGTTATGACCCATGAATGAGACTTCCTTCAACCAGAACTCACACTTTCTATACTTATCATAGAGCTTCTCCTTTCACAAGGTCTCTAGAATAGTTCTTAGATGCCCCTCATGCTACTCCTGGATTTTGGAGTATATTAGAATATCATCTATAAAGACTATCAAAAATTTGTCAAGGTAATTTATAATGACTCTATTCATGAATTCCATGATGATTTCTGAAGAATTTGTGATTCTGAAAAGAATTTCTATGAAATCAGAGTGCATGTACCTTGTACGAAAAGCTGTATTGGGGATATCTTTATTCATGACCCTTACTTGGTAATATCCCGACTGCAAATCCACCTTGGATAACTATTGGTCTCCAGGTTTATAATCATAAAAGTCGTCAATTTGAAGAAGATGATACATTTTATTTATCATGATTTTTTTGATCTCATGATAATCAATTAAAATGTTCATTGACATATACTGCTTCTTGATGAAGAGGACTAGAGAACCCCATGGTGAAGCATTTTTTCATATATATCATTTATCATTATTATCTTGTAGTTGTTTTTAATCCCCTAAATCTCCTCAATATACATTATATACGGAGTCTTGGATATTGGAAACACCCCATGTATAAGGTAAATTGAGAATTAGACATCACTTCTTGGAGGAAGACCAGTAAATTCCTTGGGAAACACATTAGTGAATTCCCTCACAATAGGAATGTATTCAAGAATTTTTGCTTCCTTAGAATCAATCATTTGATCCTGATACACGTGCTCATAGGTCAGTAATATGCATGCGTGAGATGATGGTTCTAAATAAAATTCCTCTTCTTATCTACACTCGTATATAATATGAGGTTGATTCTCAATATAGAGAGTGATATCCCTCTCGCTGAAATTTATGTTGGCTCTATATAAGTCAAGACAATGCATGCTATGAATTGCATCAAATTACATTAGAGGGAGTATGAAGAGGTTCTCCAAGAATTTCACTCCACAAATTATGTAATGGGAGGAGTTATATTCATGGGAAGCTATGATATCCAGATTTTCTATACCCACCAACAAATTTACATCCATGATTTTTTGGTGTAGGTTTTTTATACAAAACATTAAGGATATAAAAGAATATGTAGAACCAAAATCAAAAGGTTTTTTTGCTATTATTGAATTAATAACAATCATACATGTCAATACTTCATTTTCATGGCTCACTTCGGTGTTAGTGATGGAAGAAGCTCAGCCTTGTACCTTGGAGGTTGTTGGTTGCCCCTGAAAAACATTGTCGTAGGGAACTGATTTGCAAGGTACACTGGTTCTTTTCCATTGAAGCAATGAACAACACATTAAGGTTAAAATAAAGGGTTCCACTCATATGTCATAGCCATATATTTCTCTTGTCGTTAATTAATGGCTTGGTGACCTTCTCTTCCCCACCTAATATATTTCCTCATCCCCTTCAGCCAATTTCTGGGGTTCTTTTTTCTACACCTTTGGCATGTGAAGTAGTGGGTTTTCATAGAACCATTAGATTTATCCAACAGACTTCCAGATTTTTTGTCCACCTTAATATTCTTATCCCATTGATACTACTGAGATTCCCTTATATATATTTTGACCTTGAGAGATAATGAGACAATTTCCTCATAGCTATTGATTCCATGGATCACCGGGGGTTTCCGTAGGCTTGGTTTTAGCCCTCCAAAGAATCATTCAACCATTCATTCAATGTAACAAAAATGTCTGGGGTGTATCATGCAAGCCTTGTAAATTTTTCCTTATACCCTTAAATGGATTCAAAGTCTTTTTTCATGAGGTAAAGGAAGTCCCTTTCCATCTTATGTCATAGGGGGCGTGAAAAATATTTATCAATTTTTTTTCTAGAAATACATTTATTATAACTCCTCGATCTCCTCCACAGGAATCGTATTTTTGAAGAATTTCCACCATTGATCAGTTTCACCCACCATATGATAAGATACCAAAATAAACTTATCTTTTTCATAACAATGATGTATGGAGGAGATATTTTTAATGGAGTTGATCCATTGTTCAACAATTGAGGGATCATATGATCCATTAAAAGAAAAAGGTCGTTGTCTCATGAATCTCTCTATTGTGAATTGTTCTTACTGGGGGTGAACTCTCCTATTGAATAATGTTTCTATTTAATTCTTGAGTTGACTGAGGGAGTATCATTATAATGTTCGTGATTCCCACTCCCATCGGATTGATCATCTCATTGGAATAGTCATCACATTGATCTTCGCATCGGCTGTCAGCCTGAGCCATCCTATTACCGGCCATTGGCTGGAATAAAATTAATGATAGGGGTAACACATAATGGGTAATCCAAAGAAAAACATGGATGACATATCAATAACTTTGATTTCCCGAACTTATGAATCATTAGGCTTCAATATCTGTTATCCATGATCTAATTTATAACGTATATTCATAGGAGAAATTTTTTATTCCCCTATCAGTGGTACATAATAAAAATTTGAATTTAACAAATAATATCCTCAGGGAGTTTCGTAACCAAGAGTGCAGCAAGATGCCTTGTTGTGTACTAGGATAAACAAAGTCAAGCCCGAAACTCCTTGTCAGAGTTATCACTCCTAGGAAAATTTTTGCCTGATTCGCCTCTACCTGCTCCTATCCAGACAAGGATGTATTATATGATAAACCAAATTCTCAATACTCATCAAAATTAGGGATGTTTTTGTTATAATTATTCATATCCCTAAGGATTTAACTAGGGGGTTCTAATATTAATCCAAAAAATAACTAAACCTATCATCTGATACCAACTATAAAAACCCTTCTTTTTATTACACACATATAAATGATTTATTACATAAAATAGTTACTTGAAACAACATAGGAGATAGGGAGGTCTAGTGCCTCTATGGCTTAGTAGTATTACTTAATGCCATAAAACAGGCAACGCTGCTTCTTCATTGAAAACTTCTTTCACATGACCACTACATTCCCCCATACCTAGCATTGCATTACGTAACCTGAGTACATGCATATGTAAAGGGTGAGATATAAAGCATAGTAAGGGAGTAAAAATTTCATAACATGAATAATAAAATAAATTTTAGGAAATAGGAATATCAATGGAGAATAAAGGAAACATTAATATAAAGGAAAAATAACATGGAAATATAAAAACGACACTTAAAATGGTATTAGCATGAGAAAGGCTCATTACACATGGGGTATGAGTAAAACATCATTTAACATTATTTAGAAGTATTTACCGCTCATTTCACTTAACGTATTATGATTCTAAACATTACCCAATGCATTAGAGCACTATTAGGGTGCACCCTTCTTAAACATTTCATTTCATGCTTTAGTGTGCCACATAGATCATACAACATGGATTCTTTAAACATCGTCATTTTTTTGTTGATAAAGTAATGTGGAAATAATATATGGAACTCTATAATCAAAACTAAATGCACATAAATGTGAATACCGTTTATTGAGAAATTATCATGGTATTCACTACACAATGACTTTGGCTTGAGAAAAATCATGGTGCAATTTCGGCAGCATAATGGCGTGACATAAGAATTCATATAAATGGTTGATGAGAGATAAAGGGGTGTATCATCATATGTACATGAAATGGATAGTAAGGGGTTCATATAGATACATGTCGCAAAAAAATTAATTGAATTTAGTTTCATAATACACAACAATTTATTGAATGAAAATGATAAGAGAGAAATTTTATATGGAATTTGAGCATGGTAACAGTTGTACATTGGAGGCATTAATGAGAGAGAAAGAGTTCTCTAATATTATTTAACATATAGAGGGTAGTATGGGGGGGTTATTAAATCATACCCCAATATTTTTAATTGAATATAAATGGGCATAACAACATAATGAAATTTGGATAAGGATGGGAAAGTAAAAAATACCTTGGAAGTGTGATCTAAAAGGCTTGGGAGGGGCTTGAGAGTGGAATCATGGGAGATTGGGGATCCTTGGGGGGTTATAGATATAGGAGGGAATAGGTTATATGATATCTAAATTCATTGAGTGAAGTGGTAGTGTGAGATTTGGTGGGATTATATTGGAAACGGGGAGAAATTCTTTATTATTTAGGTTTGGGTCACCACACATTAAACTAATCCAAACCACAAACCAACCCATGGGTTTTTTCCATGGTTGTTCCAATGAGTTGTGGAATAAATATTTTATATGTAAAATGGCCTAAAATTTTAAAATAATGGGGTGGCTATTGTGGAGGTGAGTCATACTATTAAGGAAATCAATTTAAAAAGGTAAAATGTTTTATACGTTTGGAAGGGTCCACTAAATCACTATAAAATAAATCAAACAAAACTAAAATCACATTACTATAATGAAACAATATGTATTGGCCGATCATAATGATTGTAGTATTTTATTAAATGACTATTGGGTCATTATGATGTCATAAAACACATTATATATTTAAACCGTATTTAGTTTTTATCCAAAAATAGATGTCTCATAAAATTATGAAAAATTCACAACTAAATAATTTCGACATCCTGATTCCAAAAATAAAATTCATTTTATCTAAATAAATTTCAAAATATTTGAATTTTTACTTTTCAAGTAAAAAAATACATTTATTAAAAATTGATGGGTTTTGACAGAAATAGCTTTCAAAACATAATAAAAATGACAATATTATTCATAATAATTATACGATCATTTATATTATAAAAAATTTAATTTGTTAATAATATTTAATTAAAATAATATTTAATATAATACTCCATTAATTCATAAAAATATATTTTTTAATTAACTAAAAATGATATTTTTCCATTATAAAACTGTTTAGAAAGTAACAATAATAAAATGAACGTATATTCTCTATACAAAAATAATGTACATAATCATAGTACTAGGGTCTCTTTACATAACCCTTTATAGAACCCAAAAAAGACTAAAGGGTAAGGTGTGCAATGTCGAATGACTTTAAGGGTAGCTCAGATAACATCCCTCAGGTAGTAATCTTTATCAATTTTCGCTTCTCTTATAGGCGGTTCCGTTCGAGCTTATCATGTTGAAGTTATTCTTGGGCTTGGTCAAGAGAAAAGTCCAATGACGCCACCTCCATTCCGAGCTTTGAAAAAATGGGATTCATACATGGAAAGTCTACTGGTTGATTTCATCACTTCCTTTGTTTGAGTAAATTGGATTTGTTAAAGCCATGTATATATAATAATCATGTGATCAATTTTGAATGGATATATTTGCAAGAATCACAGTTTGTAATGGTTTCTTGAAATCCAAAAACAAAAATCCAAAGAAGTGAATATGGTATATAAGCATTTCACATAATAAGACATTTCATTAGATCAAGAGGAATTTACATTAAGAAATGTTTGGGTCATTACAGAATTACCTACATATACCTTAACACACCCATTCAATCACTCAATATCCATGTTAATCTTAACTCATCATTATATCTATACAAACCATATTGTATAATGATGTATATATAAATCTAAAACATAACTAACATCAACATATTTATTTTATGACATTATTTTCATGTATAATATATAGAAGGTAAAAATTATTATATACCAGATCTATCATATCAATTTCACATTCTTTTTATAATTAAAATATTTATGTATAAATAATCATTCTTATAAAATATATATGAAATATAAAAGATGATAATTTGATATAAATTGATGGATTGAAATAAATTTATTATGTAACATTCCAAACATAGATGATCAAATTATCCCATCATTGAAGGAATGTAACATTTTAATCAAATACACATGATCCTACAAGGAAGATTCAATGAATATAAAAAAATAGCAATCCTCTAATATATCTATATATACATTATAGAATAATAATTAAAAATAAAGAGATAGGATAAAATAATGGTTAAAGGATTTAGAAGAATCCCACATTATCTCAAATATAATTGATCTTATAATGGATTAAAATCAAATCACTATCAAAAATAATAATGAAACAAAAAATAGACTAGGAATAACATAGGGTCTTAAAACATAACATGGTTATGGTATGTAAATGATGATTTAAAAAAAAATTTATGATTTATGATTTCCTATAATTTCACTTAATATTTCCTTTGCATTCTCAAATATTTAACTATAATCATGAAATATAATAACCAAATTTGAGGTGTTTTCCTCATTCCCCTTTTAATCCACAATAGGAATCCATTTTTTACTCTAATAAACTATGTCATTTCACAAAGAAAAATGATTATACCCAAAATTGATTATTCTGATTTCATATAGTAATATAATCAAAATAACACTCAAAACCCCAAAAAATATAACTATTTTAAACAAACTATATATCGGTAACTAAAATAATAAGGTAGAATTAAGTATTATTTATTCTATATTTATTCTAATTCAATCTTTATTCCTTCACTTCATGATGATCTTTTAAACCATGATAAAATAATTAGACCCTGGTAGAATGAGGATTCATCCACAACACAGTTTCTCTTAGATTTTAGATTTTAGATTTTATTCTATAAATGTACTATGAACACTACTATTATTCCATTTAAAAACAATGAAAATCACAAAATAATGAAAAATGTATCTTTATTCCAATATATCAGATAATTTTTAAATGATTATAATTCTTCATAATCAATAAAATACCAAAAATAAATAATAAAAAAGACGCAATTCATATACCCCATAATATATACCTCTCAATAAATAACCTCAATATTGGAATGTATGAAATATAATATAGAAAAATAATATAACATTGATTTATTTTTTTCTAGGATTAAATTAAAAAACCCTAATAAATTCCATGATAAAAAGACCATTATTTTATAAAATATTTTATGACTCTTCCTCGCATGAGAATTCAATAAAACCACAATACGAAATGAAATTTAAAACAATATATATATAATTGTCTCCTCATAATATCTTTAATAGACTTATATAGATACTGTATATATTAAATTTACTCTGCAATATAATATAAAATATGAATAATACACTATATAAAATATGGTTTTTGGATTAAATTATTACCAAATTCAATCATGTAATATGGATATCAACACATATATCCCAAAAATACCCTGAATGGTTCAATGGTTATGGATTAGTCTTATCAACTATTATAAATATAGTCAAACTAAGGTAAACTCTTCTCCTATAATTGAAACACACTAAGGTTTAATATATAAAATTAATACTAAATTCATGAATCACTAAGTATCAATAAAAACTTTATAATAACCTAGCCAATAAAAAAATATCACTTCTGTGATTTTAATTTTGAAAAAAGAACATACATGGTTATTTTTAGGGTGATATTTTGAGTCTGAAAGAATCTACATATATTTTGGTGAATAATATATTAATGTAATGATTAGTAACATATCCTTATGAATAGTAATGTGCCCTTAGAATTGTAATATGACCCTTATTAATTGTAACCTCACCAACGAATGTATAAATAAGATTTAGGCACCTTATAATTAAAGTAGAATATTTTATAAATTATTAATTAAGTATTTGTATTTTTGTGAATGATAATTATTTAATTAAAATTTTAAATTAATTAATTAATTAATTTTTATATAATGGGTTCCTAAATAAATATTTTGTTGTTATATGTTTATATAATAATTTAATATGAACTTAGTTAACTTTTGACGATATTATAAAATCAGATCTAGTTTTAAGAAATTATTTTTTGAGTAAATAATTATTTTAATAAAAAATACAATTTTTCATATTAATCAAATTATTTTTATAATGTACAGTCAATTTTGGATTCTGCATGTTATAACATGCATGTGGTAAATTTTTGGGATTTTTATATATATTTGAAATTTTATTGAATATTTAAATATGGTAATTTACCATATATATACATTTTAGGTCAAATAAACTATTGGTTGCATCATGGGTGATCTGAGAAACCATTAGTGAGAACTCACATGAACATAATAATATTATTAGTCTCAAGAATGAATATTATTTCTTGTATTAAACATTAATAAAACAATAATTAATATAATAAAAAATCACTCATATCCTCCACTATAAACCCCTCAGTTCTTCTTCTCTTCACTCCTCTCAAGCTTTGTGTATTTTATAAATTATGAAAATATGACATTCCTAGACCCCCCCCCCAATTTCAAGTACCCCATGGTCTCATAAATAGACTAAAACCTCTCCCCTAAATAGGTTCTCAAGGAAGATAACTTTAAGAGGTAAATTCATCTTTTCTTGTCTTCTCTTTTATTTTGAGTTCCTTTCTTTTATCTTTATTTCCTCACCAAATTTCATCTAAATGATATGATAAATCCAGTTTTCTACATGTACTAGAATTTTTTATGAAAATTTAATAATTATTCATAATCCCTTCTTTCCCCTTCTTTAACACTTAAAATGAAAATACCATCCGAGATCTGTAAATTTATCACATTTAAGGATGAAGTGTTTTCAATTTTATTGACATATTCAATTATGGAAATGAAACCATTTTTTGGGTTGAAATGGACTATAATATTGGTATTATAACTTATTTAAGGTTCTAGAATAATTTTCCGCACATCATATTAATTTATAAATCAAATAGATTTCGTTGTGATAAAAAACCGCCAATTAACCCAACAATTATCATTACTGTATTATATAATGATTCATATTTACTCAAAATAAAACAAATATATTTTATTACCATGTAATATTCTGGTTGCTCACTAATAACTTACAAATTATATTCTAAACAACAATTACCATTCTACAAGTTTATCCATACATGAATATAAGTAAACTGACCATGAAAACAATCGAAAAAATGCTATCAAACAATGAAATTAAATATCTTATCCCATCAAAAAAATTGAATGGACAAAATAAGTTTTTTAAAAATGAATTACATGTATATGATGTTCTGTAATTATGGATTAATTAACCTAAATTTTATTATTCATGTCATTAATGTCATTTGAAGAACACCATTAGACTTAAGGTAAGGGGTTTCCTCATCTCACATCCATTTTTGTGAGATATTCCTTTTGCAGAACTATTACTTCTGTATCGTGTATCTATACTAAACATTGATGTATAATATTATTAAAATATTTATATTCAAGATATTCAATTTCTCGTTTTATTATTATAATTTTTGGTAATACGAATCGATTGATTAAAAAGTGCTAAGGGATTTCTACCCGAACCTACATTTTCATATAGGTTATTGTTATTCTCTACTAACCTCAATGAAATTATTATTTATTGTCATATAGTCCACATACATTCTGTGTGAATTTTTTATTTATGTTTAACAACTAGAATACATCTTTATTTTATTGGGATTTACATGTTTTAAAAGGCTCATTTAAAATTTCATCTCGATTCAACAGAACTTCTCCAATTCTTAACGTTTTCAAGTTCACACCAGAATCTTTTTTAAGACACCATTATTTTTAAAAAAACAATAATTTTATCAGGAAAACGGATCTTGTTTTTTATCGAATTAAGAAAACCCGAATTTTTTTTCTACTTTAATATTCTCTTTAATACGTTCATTAAAATGATCTAAAAAGTTTTATTTCAAATTATTATTAAGAACACTTTTTACATGATTTCACTTCAGAGGGACATAATTTACACTTAAAATATCATTTAAATCTTATATACTGTTATTTTATGGTATATACATGTTTATAATATTATTTCATGTAAAATAAAATTGATTTTTAAAAATAACTATTCATTCAAAAGTTAAAAAGAAATTTTCACGTTTCACAATAAATTTTATGAAATATATGACATGTTCAAAACTCATTACATGAATGTCATGTGTGAACTTATCTTTGTAATGTCATATCAATACTCTCCATATTATCATGATATTCTAAGGGTTGATGATTTTATTACTTCAAGGTGGTATGGGACACTTTGGAATGTTTAATGATTATTTCCTAGAGAATTTTTCAATAGTCTCATTTAAAAGTATCTTCCTCTATGTCAACATCCTATGTTGACTCATGTACTTCATTGAAGATTATCTATTATGATATCACTTAAAATATGTTATTTAAGGGTTTCTAATTATTTTTACTGTGGATGTGCTATCTTGATTCCCTTCACCATATTACTCTGAATTGTTATTGTCTATGTAAAATGATGGGGGAATGTTATTTACATTTCATATGTTAGTGTCAATTTTAATTTATATGTTGATTATATTCACCCCATTCATATGAGGAATGCATTGGACTTATTAAGTGATGGATGGGGCCGACTCTAGCCTCTCACAACATCGTTAGGTCTCATGAGACAGATAAATATGGACATGGTTGAGGCCTTACCCATTTTTAGATATGGTATTGGATGAGGCCTTATTAATTTTTAGATGTCTTTACTCAGACCTTGAAAGTATGTTTTATAATGTCTGACATATGAATTTGACTCATTATGAAGCTATAAATTCATAGTTCATGAGGTTATTTGACTTATATAATACCCATGATTATTTTTATGACAATATTTACTCATCTAATATTCGTGTTATATTATATTCATGGTCATTTTTAAAGGCATGTGTTTTGAATTATTCAAAATGCCTACTATTTATGTTTAAGACATAATTCAATAAATTGTTTACCCTTACTAAGCTCTTGTGCTCACCCTATTTTATGTTTCTTTTTTACCGGTAAATGAAGAGGTATATTATGATTGACATTTCGGGATAACCATAGAGTGGTTGATGTTCCCAATGGAACTTATATGTTGTTTTCCATTTCATGTTGGAATATAGAACATATGTATGTTTCTGGTTTTCCAAATCTAATAAACTATTCGTTACATTGAGATATATCTTTTATGTAATCATACCAATGTAATAAAATAAGTCACCGACACTAGAAAATCTGTGTAAGGTCATTATAATTATTTTATAAAATCATTGAAACATCAACATAATATTTCCATTAACTCCATAAGTATCTACTTTATTGATACAATATTTTAAAGATGGTTTGTTTTGTGATGAAATAACTATAAATAAAAGTCACAATATTTCCTCTTCTATAATTTTAATGTGTTGTAAAGGTATTGAACAAAGAAAATGATCCTCATAAATCCCTAGAGTCTCACTTCTCCTTCTACATAAATTATCAACAATGCATCTTTAATAATCGAATATTTAATATCTGTGAAAGGACATGAATTATTATATCAATCCATAATAAAAGATATTATGTCATTTACTCGACATATAGAAGTTATTCATGGAGACATATACATAGAGATATCATTTCACATCAACTATATAAAAACCACTTTATATAAGAATTTAGTTAAAATTTTATTCCCAACATTAACCACCTAAAAAATAATACATCGAGATACAAACTCTAATATGATATTTTTTAATATAGGACCCCAATTATTATTCTATAGAATATTATATATATTAAATTTTACAAGATATAGGCCTATATGTTATATCAGAAACTATTTTAATACAACCTCACACATCATCTGTGGAATAAATAATTCCCTTAAAACAAAATAAAAATTTCATAATCTTCTATCCATCCATTACCGACATATCTATCAATAATGAGATCACTACTTTCCTCCATAATATGATTTTCTAATTGGGATTCCGTAGTAATAAAATATTAAATAGAGTATAAAAATTCATTTTATAGGAGAAATCAACCATTATCCTACCCTTTATATGAATACATTCCAAAAATATTATATATAATGTTTTATCTATCACCACTATAAATATTCCTTCTCATTTATTCAAATACCTCATTCACTTTCACTGAGGAATATGAGATCACAACATCACACTATAGCGTTTACACCACCCATATCTAAGGGATTAAATTTAGATATTATAATTAAAAGATATTCCACATGCTCTTATGATATATGGGAAGTAAAAATGTTTGTATTATACGATAGTATATACGTACTATTCAATAAAACACCACAACGAAAATCTCCATATTTTGGGAGTCATAGTAACTGTAATTGGAAAATTATTACCTTCACACGTTTTATTTCATTTTCATCTCTTGTATATGTAATAATCCCAAGGTAACCAGAGAACCATCAAAATAAATACTAAACATTATGCTCTAACCATGTAATTGAATGATAGGGGATTAATAAATATATCATTTAAATGATGCAATATAACTAGTAAATAACCAATTTACACAAATTCTTGATCCTTCATATTCAGTCCAATTCCAGATTCTATAGATATATCATTCACATTCTTATTATATATTTTTTATAGATGAATAAATCATCACACATCCATAAAATTTATCTGAAAATTCTAAAAAATGTTAACCTCAATCATTTTATAATCAAAAATATGAATTAACTATACATATAATGAAATATGAAATAAAATTATTGTATTTAAGAAAAAAAATTGATATCTTTTTTAAGAGCTGGTTGCACTAAATGATATCCATGATCAACCTTAAATTCACTACATGATTCTCCAAATTCAGAAAATATATTTTTATTCTATAAATGAAATGAACAGTAATACAATCCCTGTGAATATGAAATAATCAATTTATATACCTCATAAATAACATTTGTGTATTTATAAATTCATATGAAATCATATTGAATTAAAAATAGAATTACTAACACAAAAATGTTATTTTCTAAATATCCGATGCCTTTACCAAAAATTGACGATATCCCAAAAAACGGCGAGTCTTATATAACCAAATCTATCATTATGACTGATGAAATAAGACATAAATCCTTAGAATTGGATAATAGTTCTTTATTATCAGCTTTTTTGACTACCTTTTATCATACATAGAGCTACAAATGACCAACTACCTTCTTTATAATCAATAAAAACGATCTCTAAAGGATGTAGAAAAATATGTAGTTAATTTACATAATAATTCACCAATAATTTTTTTTAACTCATACAAATATAATTGTAAAATCCTATATAGAGGGAAAAAATGAAGAAACACAAGTTTGTGACTGTATTCCATACATGACCTGACCTCAAGGGGGTAGTTTTGTATCGTATTTATTAGATTATTCTTGAAACCCATTCAAAAATCTAGAAAATTACACCACATAACCACTAAATTAATAATAATTTTTATGAAAAAAATATAATGAAATAATATAGAAACAAATTTGATCCATTTATAATCATTCTTAATATAACAAATTTCACTTTTTTGTTATATTTTAGTGAATATCACCTACCACTATATATAATCAATGATGGATCATGTTTAGTAAACAAGTATATTCCATTAATTATATCATATGATCGTATATATGATAGAAATAACTATATAATCAATTTATAGTATCTTATTTCATTACCATAACCAAGATGCAACATTACCAATATGGAATAACCCAAAATTTGTGATCTCAAAATAAAGGGCCAATAAAGAATAATGACCTAATGTTAAAATTCTATATTTAAAATCGGTGAAATAAAGATGTTTAAATATTATTTGTAAATAAATTCCTTATATATTGTAGAATAAAAGTATACATTAAATCAAAAGGACATTGTTCTGTTTGGTTCTATTAAAATCATCACATGTATCATTCCACTTCCTATAAAATAACCTTCCACCCTTAATATCTTCCAGCATCAAAAATATGCTTTAAATAGATCCACATAGGATGTAGAATATATAATGTATATCCATTCAGTATTACATCATGAATCAAATTTCATATGACCTAAGGATATGGAAACTATGGATATAGTTAAAGAATAAACTAATGGTGTTGTGGCATCTAAAATAGTGGAAATATGTCTATCATTATACTACTTAGAGAACAGGGATAACCATGAAATTTTGGATACATTTAATATATATGACCTCATCATGTATAAAAATAAAACAAAACATAATATTTCTCCAAATAAGACTATAATGTAACTTTTCCTAGGAAATGATATTATGGGGGCTAATAGAGACTCCATATATGTCAAAAAAACACCTATACAGAAAAAATGATATATTAATAGTGTCTATGATTGATGAAATGTTTTGAGGTATCTCATTTTAAGGTGAGTTCGTATATGATAATTTCATCTCATCGGTCTATTCTTTTAAAGGACTGTGGTAATACCTCGAAATAAAAAATGAATGACATCATGCTTAATCTATGGGTAAAAGAAACCATTGAAATTATTTGACCTCACATAATAATATATTAAAATATAAATGGAAGAACATAACATGTTTATGAATTTCACACAACAATCTTGAATTCCTAAACTAAACTATCATATAAAGAATAAATTTAACCACCATACCACATTCAATTTAATAATAAATCAAGAATAAAAAATATTATAGCACCCACAATATCTCTAAATTTGCAAACAGACCAAGAGAAAAAATCAACAAATACTATGCCTCACCATAATACAAGGGGACTATTAAGAGAATCTAAAAATTTATTCATTATAACAACTGATGGTTTTAGTTTGTATTAAATGAATACAATTTTTTATGGAATTTATGGTATAAACACCAGGCTTAATTAAACCATAGTGTACTGTTAAAATATTATTATTTAAATGTGACTGTGTAACCTATACATCGGATTGATGAGTTTGAATATAAGTAAATTAATTATAATATATTTTTATCAATAATTTCTTCAATAAAAATAATTTTTTCAATTAATAAGATATTATATAACTACTTTTAATTTCTATGTAAAAAATAAGAATTATTCATTTTATTTCATAAGACTAAATTATTCTTAAAAATGCGTTTTTTAGTATATGAATAATCGTATTTAGTTTTCTATATTTTTAGAAAATAATTTTTTAATAATGAACTAAATTTTGGAAATTGGACTGTGAAAATTATCTTAGGGTGATATTTTATGATTTTTAGAAAAGTGATGCTTTTTGGGTGAATAATGAAAATACGAACATTGAAAATAGAAAATATCGTGATATAAAAATTAATATAATTATTATGATACCTAGGTCAAAAAAAATTATTTTTATAAGAAATATATAGTATTTAAAAATTTTATTTTGAACTTAAAATTTCTTTTTTGACAATAATTAAATAAATGTAATGTTATTATTCTAAAAAAATATTTCTGATACATTTATTTTACTGGGTATTTTCATGGATACATTTTATTAATTATTTGATAAAAAGTTAAATAATTATCATTTTCTCATAAATATTTCAATTAAATATATTTGAAACATTATTTTTTGGATTTTGGTATAAAATCACTTTTTTAGTTAAATAATGTTTTATCAAAGAAATAATTCATTGTTTCATTACATGTTTTGATTTTAAAATTAACATTAAAAAAATTTAGAAATATCTTATTCGAAATTTAATGTAATATTTGGAATCAAATTTATTTTATTTTTTGAATAGGTTAATTTTCTTTTTTGTCTATAGTGAATAGTAACTAGTGTAAAAATCTATTAGTACGCTAAAGGACAAAATGGGTAAATGGGATTTTAACTAAAAAAGTAAGAGTACAATAGTCCTTAAATAATTCTTATATTCTATGGGTTGATAATATTTTTACCATAAACCTATAATTTTTTAAATTTTTATAATCTTAAGAATATTTAATGGAAAAATACATATAACAAATATTTATATTTCAGGTTTTTACAAGATTTCCTCCCACCCCACAAATAAATGGGCACCCTATGTAAAATGTTATAGAGACATTGAGCCATATAGCTCAACCAAGCCACACACAAATTACACTCATGATTCCCTCCATGCATCATAGATCATTTTAAATTCTCCTTAGACCGTCCTATAAAGGATAATGTATAAGCTTCAAGAGGTTTCTTAAAAAAGTACTAATTTTCTTAATAGACTCTTCCAATGATTATTTATTATTAGACCTGTAGAAAAAAAATGAATTATCTTATTTTTTTCAGAATTAAAAATATAATAAAATGTTTTATAATTATGGGATAACTGTTATCCATCTCCATTCTATCAAATGGTAAATGATTTCATCAGCAATGCATATATGTAGATTAATACCTCCATGAAGTGATGTATTTCATTTTTCATCTACTTCAATAATGGTTAGATATTATTTTAATATATCATGTTTATATGAGTATAAAATTATTTATTGAAATTGAGATTTCAGTTGTTTATGGAGATAATTTTTAATTAATAGTTTGAAATATAATTTTGTGAGCTTAAACACCACAAACAATGTTTCCAGTACATTGAATTGAGGAATGAAAGTGGATGTGAATTTAGGGTGGTAATCGGAGGAAGGGATGGGTATCTTGGTGGCTATTTTATCGTATCATATAACAAGTGTCTAGATAGAGGACATGATAGTGGCCTTGTGTCACTATTAGGCTCACCGAAATGCATGTGAATCATTAAATTGAAAGTGGTGGTGCATTCAAACCGAAGGGGTTTTTTTATGTGTAGAAATTACCAATTTACGCTATTATAATTTTATGAGGGTATCCCCACTTCTTCCAAAAATTTTAGCATGAAACTTATCCCTATGAATTTCTTCTAAACCATTATCCCCCTTTATTATTGGTTATTATTGTGGGGATTCCAAATGACTAATGGTATATCTTAGCCTATGGTTCCTCTATTTAATACCGACCTTAATTATTTTCTAACCATGGATATATCTATGTTGGGTATGTTGTTTGATTCCACTAGGTAATGGTGGAATCATCCCGATTTGATGGGGCTTCCATATAGGACTCATTGAACGTATCATTAGATAGCCTTTATAGGCTGTCACACATCATTTTGTGGAGTTATTTCACCATATTAATCTTTATAAGTTTTTGGGTTTATAATTTTTAAATTCTATGATAGAATTGTTCTATAGAAGTGGATATTTATCATGGAATGAGGTTGTGATTTTTCTATGTATCTCACATTGGTGGTTGGTCATGATTTTTGAGTATTTATGTCACCTAGTAAGAATTTGGGAAATATTCAATGTCTATGTAAATTCATCAAATTAATTATAATTTCTAAAATTTATCATTAAATAGTACTTAGTGTGGTTTATATATTCAAGTGGATGGATAATGGTGGTTGAGGCATGGATGAGGTTACAAAGTCTAAGAATATTTTTCAGTATTTCTAATTAAAAGGGTTTAAAATATTTAAAATGCGATACTTGTTTATGGTAATCACCCTATGAATGGATGTTTTTGAATGTTCAGGTGAATGTCAATTCACATAACCAGGGGTGATCGAACTATTAAATAATTTAATTGTTAATTTCAATTAGATGGTTTAGTTTATTTTTAAAATTGTTTTACGAGTATTATGATCCTTCGATTGAGAAGATTACGAAGGGCCACAATAGACCATTGAATACATTAATATATGACCAACCATCGCTAACGATGTTAGGGAATGTTGTTGTTATTCCATATTACATCTACAACCCATTAGGGGTGTGACCATGATTTGTGTTACTTAATGGTCTTTTATTGTATTCATTGGACACCTCAATGTAGTGGTGTGGAAATACTTGTGGGGATAATCCTGAGTTGACAACATGAGTAACCTTGATACACCTTATAGTTATTAGCTTAATGAGTTGGGATAGATAATTTGTTCATCTCAGTATAACCAATGTATTCAAGATATTATTTGATAATTTTATCATGTTTTTTCTATTAGGAATTCCCAATAAGATCTATGAGGATATAATATGTAAGATACATGGATATGTGTAATGCTATCGTTGAGTGATAGCCGTCGAACCTAGATTTGACACTAATAGTGATGACCACTTGTATGGTTCTTCCAATTACAAATTTATCCAATGGACTTTAGTAAATGAAACAAATAATATTTCTGTTAGGTGGGTGTGTGAAAATTGGTTATAGATAGTTACATGTGTCACCATAGAAATCAAGCCTTACATCTATAATGATGGGTTGTGAATAGTGATGATGAAATTGCATGTTCATCTAACTCTTGTTTCTTTTGGTGAATATAATGGGATAAAGAATATTCCATTATGGTGATTGTGATAGGAATCATTTGGAAAATTACCTAGAGGTATTATTCTTTTTTTTTAGAAAATATCATAGTATTGAGGTCTGTGATAATAAATAAAACTCTCTGTGAATGGTGGCTTGTGACATTATGGGTGTGGATACCTTGGACATTGAGTTGGTATTATATTTTATCTAGGAAAATGATAGTTCCTTTAATCTAGGATATTCCAACAGTTGTGTTGTATTTTTTATGTATTTTTGAGGAATAAAAGAGGTTTGTGCTCATCGTTGAGGATCTGTTTCTTTCTAGGAAAGAGCATTCTATTAGTTTTGATACCCAGATAGAGCTTTCCCTTGGTTTTTATATTGCATATAGGGGTAATTTTTACCAATAGTTTATTATCACTGTATATTATGGTGAAATACCTCCCCAGTTCGTTATTATGGTTTGAATCATTATTAGAATATGCTCATAGACATTATGACACTTGCTAAGGTAGTTTTGGTTGATTGGGGTCACGAACCTAAGGTGAAATGATGTTTTATTTTTAGTCAATTTATTGAAAATAGTTTTATCTATATAATGTCACATACACGTATAATTGTTTTCTGGTATATAAGAAAAATATTTAGTGATTACCAACTATGTTTTTTACCAACACACTTCTCAGGTCACCATCAAACTTGGGTACCTGAGTAGCTCTCAATTGTCTACAAGTTCATGTTGTCCCAAGACTCAGATATTTCATTATTGAATAGGATATATCATATTATAAGGCCCCATCCTTAAACCTTACTTAATCTTGAGTTACTACAAGATTACACATTGAGCATCTTTTCAGGTTTAGAGTTTTAGATAATTAGAACATAAAACATGCATTACATTCCACATATAAACAAAGTGGTTACATAAAGATAGTATTATTTTTTCCCATCAATGGAAACATATTTAAAATAAAACATGGATTCATTCTTGACACTTCCTTGACACTATCATCATATCATGTTCCTTTCCCTTGACCTGTGAAAAACATTTCAAAAAAACATGGGATGAGCATAAATAGCTCAGTATGGGTTATATAAAAAAATATGGAAAGGAAACATGAATTCATATATACATAAGAATGAAATCATACTTTACCCATAAAACATACCTCATCAAATCATGAATAAATCATAGAAATCATAAGACATAAAGGTAACTTGAGGCATTCCTAACATTTTTACGTAGGGAGTAACCCTCTTGGTTACGTTTGGAATACCCATCACAATATATTCCCTAATTCTCTTCGGAGAAACCTTAAATTTTCACTCCTTCATGTTACCCAATGCATTGGAGAGCTATATCGGGCTCACCTGCCCTTAGTTTATCACAGAACCACCCGTCTTCATAATAATGCCCAAGAACCTCAACATAATCGTATCACATAAAACATGCATAAAGGAAACATAACATTTCCACCTTTAAATCACAAGATATCAATACAACAAATTGATATAAAAACATTATGAAAACTATTTTAAATACCAAAAGAAAATAAAAGTAAAACATGGTATTTATTTTTCTTTTAAAAAGATGGTATGGCTTGTAGAGGAAGCCGAAACTCAAATAATGGTCATGACGGCGGAGAACTCGTTGTCGCCGCATACGTACGACAAAAACATTCCCTTTTTTCATTCAGTAAAAGCTTCGTATAAAAAATATTCCTTTTGAATAAACATAATAGTCAAAGGGGTTTATACACCATATAAAAGAAGGTTGTGTATAAAACAAAATATGCATCAATGAAAAGAGATTGAGACGAAGTCCCATACCTCGGGTCCGACTTGACTCGATCATTCTTTAATGTCCTGAATAATAAACCTGAGTTAATTTCTACTTGCTTAAGAACCTTTTCCATGTTCATTATTCCTTTTATATCACCTATTTCCATGTCATGAACACTATGTAATTATTTAAGTTAATAACGGTCGTTTTAACGATCATTGGTACTTGAGTAAAAAATAAGCCCTTTATAATTACAAGTTGTTCATGTATCCATTATATCCAGAATTATAATCATGATATATATATCATATATATCCAGTATATACATTCATTTATAATATTACATAATCATTTAGAGGTATGAAATGAAATGCACCGTTCATGGAGACGGTAAGTCGTACGTACGCATGAACGCTACTTTCATTTCTATTTCGTATTTTATAGAATGGAATTATAATTATATAAAGGTATATTATAATTCTAGTATAATATCATATATAATATCATAGTTCAATCCTTTATACGTCCCACAGATGGTATTTAACGAATCAAATCACTTTGAGGGGGTGGTAGTCTGCACTTCCTTAAATGAAGATATCGTGTTTACCCATAATGGAAAACATAAAGGTCTGCCCAAAATGAAAAATACAGAATCTTAGAAAAATATAAACATATTATATATCATATATACGTATAGTGAAATCTTAATGGCCACCTTTGAAGGTGTTAAAATAATGTTGAACAATCATCGTTTCGGGAGGCATAAATTAACCATCCACGGAAACAGTATGTCCTTTAACCATTAGATGTAGGTGTGTGTAAGTGTAGCTCGAATACTTATTATAACAACATCCTAGTATATTTAATATACTATATTTGTTACAAATTAAATTAATAAAAAGCATTTAGGGGGTTCTAGAAGGAAAATAAAACAAAAGGACTCAAGTGAAAACATTACCTTAAAATCGGGTAACTCCCTTTGGTTTGAGCTCAATGGCTTCCTTGGAAGACTTCTGCCCAAAGTGAGGCTTCAAGGAGTAAGAGAGGGAAGTTGAGAGACAAAATGGGTAGGTGTTGGCCAAGATAAAGGCTTTTGAAGTTTGGGTAAGGAGGTAGAGGTGGGGGCCTTTTATAACAGGAGAGGAGGGGCACTCTTGGAAAGTAAAGAAATGTTACTTTATTTGAAAATGATTTTCGGATTCAAAAGGTCCCACATTGATATATTTCGAGGATAAGCTGATAAGGGTTCGAAATATACCCACCAAATTGGTTTTGGACATGTGTAGGTCTTATAGTGTACATTATCTTTCCATTTTATTTAAATCTTCAAATAACGAGGTCATCGCTGCATCATTATGATGTCAAAAACAATTTAATTTATTTAATGTATAAAAATTATAAAAAAAATACTATGATGTAGAAAATATATTTAGCTTTCCAATGACTATTTATAGTCCAAAATATCATTTATTTAGACAAAAGTAAAAATATTTTACATAGGTGATACATTCTTTGTTACATTTAACATTCTTTAAAAATAAAAAGATAAAAAGACACTTTCTCACAAAAGTGATTTCATGGGGCCCCCAAGTTTGGCACAAGGAATTCCATGGTCGGAAATGAGACAACCAGTAGCCTTAAGATACATTTTGGTGTCATTTTTTATTATTATGATATTATTTTATTATACTTAACTACCCGATTACTCATTAATCAATATAATTAAAGATAATTACCGTCGTTACAATTCATAAAGTCCAAAAACAAAAGAGTCTTAATTACATAATTTGGACCTTATGATTCCAAATATGTAATCCATTTTACCAAATTCCGAACACATAAATTGCAATAATTGATTTAAAAATAATTTTCGTTGTCAAAACAAATAGCAGGTTTTTTTGAAACAATATCTATGAAAAGTTTGGCATTAGTTTTTTACCAATTTCAAAGTGAAATTAATCCTAATGACCACCATTGGATTAAATGGTAAAAATATATTCAGATTAAACTTTAAGACCAATTAAAAATATAATCTAACCATATAATTAAATTAAATG
The DNA here is from genome assembly GCA_963277665.1 of Viscum album. Lineage (NCBI taxonomy): Eukaryota > Viridiplantae > Streptophyta > Magnoliopsida > Santalales > Viscaceae > Viscum > Viscum album. The sequence goes on along the minus strand of OY728145.1, from coordinate 877,101,846 downwards.
AAAAAGCAGTTTTGATGTAAAATGTAGTATTTTTCACTATTCATTAAAAAATGAACATTGTCAGAAAAATACCAAAAATTTATCCAATGTAAATTTCAATGTCCCAATAATAATGAATATGTTTATTGTGACAAATATAGATTATAAAATTTTCAAAAGATTGATTTAAAAATGGTTTTCCATCAAAAGGCAGTAAAACAATCTTTTAAGAATATTAGTGTATTCTATGCTTAAGATTGGATTTATTTTCATTTTAAGCCTCTAAAACACTATCTAATTCATTAATAGACATAGATAAAAATATATATTATTAAATACTTACTTGGGATGTTAAATAATTCCCCCCTTTAGAAAATTGCATCCCCGCAATTTATTTACTTATCAAATAAATGGGGGTAGTTATCCCTCATTGCATTTTCAGATTCCCATGTTGCCTCTTCCATCATGTGGTTTTTCCACAAAACCATTACCTGATTAATCACCTTATTCCGTAACACTTGCTCCCTGTGGTCAAGAATCTAGACCTCTTGTTCCTCATAAGATAGGTTCTCTTCCAGCTGAACTACCTCTAGACTCAAAACATGTGATGGATCTGGCATATACTTTCTCAACATCGAAACGTGAAAAACATTGTGTACCTGAGATAAACTCGGAGGTAAAGACACTCGGTAAGAAACTGATCCAACTCTCTTCAGAATTTCATATGGTCCAATGAACCTTGGACTCATCTTTCCTTTCTTACCAAATCGCATCACACTTTTCCATGGTGAGACTTTGAGAAAAACATGATCACCTACCTCAAAAGATAGATCCTTCCTCCTGTTGTCTGCATAACTCTTCTGCCTGCTCTGAGCTGTTATCATGTGTTTCTGTATCAGCTGAACTTTTTCTGCCAACTCTTCTACCAATTCTAGTCCCATCAGCTTTCTTTCACCCACTTCATCCCAAAAAAGCTAGAGTTCGACACTTCTTCCCATATAATGCCTAAAATGGTTCCATCTGTATACTAGAATGAAAATTGTTATAATATGAAAATTCAACCAAAGAATGATGTTGGTCCCAACTTCCCTGATAATCCATAGAACAAGCTCGTAGAATATCCTCCATGGTCTGAATTTTTCATTCCGACTTCCCATCTGATTGAAGATGAAAAGCTGTACTAAAATTTAATCCAGTACCCAATGACTTCTGAAGGCCTTTCCAAAAGTTAGAAGTGAACCTGGGATCACGGTCAGATAAAATGGAGAAGGAAACTCCATGTAACCTAACTATATCATTAAGATACAAACGGGAAAGTTGATCTAGGGAAAATGTATCTCATATAGCAAGGAAATGAGCAGATTTGGTCAAGCGATCAACAATAACCCAGATTGCATTATTACCTCGAGATGTTTTTGGTAATCCCACAACAAAGTCCATGGATATATTCTCCCATTTCCACTATGGCACTGGTAATGGCTAAAGCATCCATTTCGGTAACTGCCTCTCTACTTTAACCTGCTGACAAGTCAAACACTTCACAGTAAAATCAGCAATATCTCTTTTCATTCCATCCCACCCGTAATACTCCCACAGATCTCTGTACATCTTAGTACTTCCAGGATGAACTAAAAACAGAGAACTATGAGATTCACATAAGAACTCTTTCTTCAACTGTGAATCACAAGGCACACACAATCTCTTCCCAAATCTCAAAACACAATCATTATCAATGTTCAATTCAGGAAACTTACCTTTCTAAACCATCTCTACCTTTTTCTGCAACTCATTGTCTTGTTTCTGTGCTTGCTTGATTCTTTCTGATAGAGATGATCTCACTGATACCTGAAACAAAACAGAAGAACATACTGTACCAACAACTTCTATTCCAATGTTCATCAAATCCTTAACCAAAGTATCACATTCCAAATGCAACATTGCTAATGAAGCATTACTTTTCCGACTCAAAGCATCAGCCACTTTATTTGCTTTTTCTGGATGGTAATGAATTGTACAATCATAATACTTGATTAATTCTAGCCATCTCCTTTGTCTCATGTTCAATTCTTTCTGAGTGAATATATACTTTAAACTTTTGTGATCGGTATATATTTCACACTTTACTCCATACAAATGATGCCTCCAAATTTTTAAAGCGAAAACAACAACAGCTAATTCCAAATCATGTGTAGGGTAATTTACCTCATGAGTTTTCAACTGTCGTGAAGCATAAGCAATTACCTGATCATTCTTCATTAGGACACAACCAAGTCCTTTCAATTAAGCATCACTGTATATAACAAACTCACCATTCCTGTATGGTAGTGCCAAAACTAGAGCATTCACCAATTTTTATTCAATTCCGGAAAAAAATCATCACATTCTTTTGTCCAGATAAACTTAACACCCTTCTGAGTTATCTTAGTCATTGGACTAGATAACTATGAAAAATTTTTAACAAACCTTCGGTAATAGCCTGCCAAACCAAGGATGCTACGAATCTCAGTTACATTTGTGGGTCTTGGGCAGTCTTCCACAACTTTTGTTTTTACAGGATCAACAGTTATCCCATCTTTAGAAATAATGTGACCAAGGAAAGAAATTTGTTGCAACCAAAACTCGCACTTGCTGAATTTTCCATACAGTTTTTTTTCTTTTAAGTTTTGCAAGATAACCCTTAAATGTCTTTCATGCTCCTCTTTACTTTTTGAAAACAAAAAAATATCATCAATGAAAACCACCACAAACTTATCTAAGAACTCATGGAAAATTCTATTCATTAAGTCCATGAATACAGCAGGTTCATTGGTTAGCCCAAAATGCATTACTACAAATTCATAATGGCCATATCTTGTACGAAATGCAGTATTCGGAACATCTGCTTCCTTTACCATCAGCTGATGGTACCCCAATCTCAGGTAAATCTTTGAAAAATACTGAGCTCCCTGGAGATGATCAAAAAAATCATCGATATGAGGCAAAGGATATTTTTTCTTAACAGTGATGTTATTCAAGGCTCTATAATCAATGAAAAGTCTCATAGAACCATCTTTCTTTTTAACAAACAAGACACGAGCACCCCATGGTGATGTTCTAGGTCGAATGAAACCTTTCTCTAATAAATCTTTCAATTGTTTCTTTAACTCTAAAAGTTCAATATGAGCCATTCGATAAGGGGGTTTTGAAATTTGCTTAGCATCAGGAACTAATTCAACCGTAAATTCAACTTCCCGGTCTGGTATTATTCCAGGAAACTCATTAGGAAAAACATCAAGAAACTCATTTACCACTGGTACATCATTAATCTAAATAGTTCCCTTGTTTTCAACAATATGTGCAAGGTAACATTCATTTCCATCTTTTACAAGTTTCTCGGCCTCTTGATATGTTATCAACAGTAAGGGTTCATTATTGTACACAAACTGAAAGTCTTTCTGAAAAGAAAGTTCTTTATCTCTACAGTCAATCTTCGCATGGTAAATAGAGAGCCAATACATACCAATGATAACATCAAACTCTACTAGAGGTAGATAAATAAGGTTTGCAAGTAGGTTCTTGCCACAGATAATGATAGGAAGATTATTATGAAATCTTTTTGCCTCAACATTTCCCCCCAGGTGTTTTTAAAACAAGTTCAGGAGTCATTTATTGAGATGGTATTCCCATTTTACTAGAAAAGGTTTCAAAGATGAAAGAATGTGTAGACCCCGAATCAAACAACACACTGGAATTATCTGAAAAAACAATCAAAGTACCTGATACAACTTCATTTGATGGCTGAACATCTGATGAAGTAGTTGCAAAGGATATCACCACCCCTTTATGCATGTAGTTTAACTGCTTCCCATCACTCAATCTCTTTTTTCGGACACTCGTTTGCATAGTGACCCATCTCATTGCACTTAAAACATTTCACTAACTGTAAATCAAATTTGGTCTTACCTTCACCTTGATCTTTTTCAGTGCAATCACGATCCTTATGTCCCATCTTACCACATCGATAGCACTTTCCAGAATTCAGAAGACATTCCCCAGCATGCCTTTTTCCACATTTATCACAAACTGGAAACTTATTTTTCTTACCATCAGACTTTTTTGAAGAATTCTTACCTTTCTCCTACCACCTCGGTCTCTTCCTCTATTGGCTGTTATAGAACACTTGGTCATCGGCAAACTCCATTTCCACCTTCTCAGCACATCGAACAAGCATTTCATTACTTTTAATCTCACAAGAAACTAATGAACTTCGATATTTTGGATTTAATCCTGAGTAAAAATGATTGATTTTACTATCAAGGTCTCGGATAAAATTTGGAGCATACCTTGCCAATCGAGTGAACCTTTCTTTATAGGCGGCCACTGAGTCTTCCTCTTGCCTCAACTCCGAGAATTTCTTTTCCATCCTAAGTCGAATAGCCTTAGGAAAATACTTTTCAAGAAACATACCTTTGAATTCATCCCAGTCGAGTGCATCAATCTCATCGGTGTCCCTAATATTTTTAACCATAGACCACCACTGATCTGCCTCACCCTCCAAACGGTAAATATGAAGACTAACCTTTTGATTGTCTGAACACCCCATGACATCGAAAATCTTCTCCAGCGCATTAATCCACCCTTCAGCTAACACAGGGTCATATGATCCTCTGAATGATGGGGGATGTTGCCTCATGAAATGTTCCACCACTAACATGTTCCTCTACGGTTAATCTGGCTTATCTCGTGCATGGATACCACCACCATTTATCTCTTGAGTCAACTGCGCCATTACTGCAACAAACTATTCAGTTCCAATTCTGACCATCTCAGGATGCTGATTTGGAAGGTTATTTCCTTCTGGATGCCTTCCTAGCACTGATTACCTATTTCTTCTACGGAAAACCATTCTAAACAAGCATGTCTTAGATGAAGCAACATGGTAATATTTAAATACTATATCACTTCAATTTGACCAAAAAAATATTTTTGGATAATCATTTAACAGAATTATAACTCCTAAATTTATCTAAACCGACCTCTCATACCAACTATAAGGCCCCAGCCTTAAACCTTAATTAATCTTGGGTTATTACAAGATTACACATTGAGGATCTATTGGGGTTTAGAGTTTTAGAGAATTAGAACATACAACATGAATTACATTCCACATATAAACAAAGAGGTTACATAAAGATAGTATTATTTTTTCCCATCAGTGGAAACATATTTAAAATAAGACATGGATTCATTCTTGACACTTCCTTGACACTATCATCATATCATATAACTTTCCCTTGACCTGTGAAAAACATTTCAAAAAAACTTGGGATGAGCATAAAAAGCTCAGTATGGGTTATATAAAAAAAATATGGAAAGGAAACATGAGTTCATATATACATAAGAATGAAATCATACTTTACCGATAAATCATACCTCATCAAATCATGATTAAATCATAGAAATCATAAGACACAAAGGTAACTTGAGGTATTCATAACATTCTTACGTAGGGAGTAACCCTCTTGGTTACGTTTGGAATACCCATCACTGTATATTCCCTAAATATCTTCGGAGAAACCTTAACGTTTCACTCCTTCGCGTTACCCAATGCATTGGAGAGCTATATCGGGCTCACCCGCCCTTAGTTTATCACGGAACCACCCGTCTTCATAATAATGCCCAAGAACCTCAACATAATCGTATCACATAAAACATGCATAAAGGAAACATAACATTTCCACCTTTCAATCACAATATATCAATACAACACATTGATATAAAAACATTATGAAAAAAAATTTCAATACCAAAATAAAAGAAAAGTAAAACATGGTATTTATTTTTCTTTTAAAAATAAGGTATGGCTTGTAGAGGAAACCGAAACTCAAATAATGGTCATGGCGGCGGAGAAGTCGTTGTCGCCGCATACGTATGACAAAAACATTCCATTTTTTTGTTTAGTAAACGCTTCGTATAAAAAATATTCCTTTTGAATAAACGTAAAAGTCAAAGGGGTTTATACACCATATAAAAGAAGGTTCTGTATAAAACAAAATATGCCTCAATGAAAGGAGATTGAGACGAAGTCCCATACCTCGGGTCCGACTTGACTCGATTGTTTTTTAATGTCCTGAATAATAAACCTGAGTTAATTTCTACTTTATTAAGAACCTTTTTCAAGTTAAATATTTCTTTTATATCACTTATTTCCATGTCATGAACACTATGTAATTATTTAAGTTAATAACGGTCGTTTTAACGATCATTGGTACTTGAGTAAAAAATAAGCCCTTTAGAATTGCAATTTTTTCATGTATCCATTATATCCAGAATTATAATAATGATTTATATATCATATATATCCTGTATATACATGCATTTATAATATTACATAATTATTTAGATGTAAGAAATGAATTGCACCATTCAGGGAGACGGTAAGCCATACGTACGCATGAACGCTACTTTCATTTCTATTTCATATTTTATAGAATGGAATCATAATGATATAAAGGTATATAATAATTCCAGTATAATATCATATATAATATAATAGTTCCATCCTTTATATGTCCCACATATGATATTTAATGAATCAAATCACTTTGAGGGGGCGATAGTACGCACTTCCTTAAATGAAGATATCGCGTTTACCCATAATGGAAACCATAATGTTTTTCCCAAAATGAAAAATACATAAGCTTAAGGAAAACATAAACATATTATATATCATATATAAATATAGTGACATCATAATTCCCACCTTTGAAGCTGTTAAAATAATGTTGAACAATCATCGTTTCGGGAGGCATAAATTCACCATCCACGGAAACAGTATGTCCTTTAACCATTAGATGTAGGTGTGTGTAAGTTTAGTTTGAATATTTCTTATAATAACATCCTAGTATATTGAAGATAATGGAGTTGTTACAAAAGAAATTAATAAAAAGAGTTTATGGGGTTGGAGAAGAAAAATAAAACAAAAGGACTCAAGTGAATACATTACCTTAAAATTGGGTAACTCCCTTTGGTTTGAGCTCAAAGGCTTCCTTGGGTTGACATATGCCCATTGTTAGGCTTCAAAGAGTAATAGAGGGAAGTGGAGAGACAAAATGGGCAGGGTTTGGCCAAGCCAAAGGCTTTGGAAGTGTGGGTAAGGAGGTAGAGGTGGAGGCCTTTTATAAGAGGAGAGGAGGGGCACTCTTGGAAAGTAAAGAAATGTTACTTTATTTGAAAATGATTTTCAGATTAAAAAGGTCCCACATTGAAATAATTCGAGGCCAAGGTAATAAGGGTTAAAAATATACCCACCCAATAGGTTTTGGACATGTGTAGGTCTTAGAGTATACATTATATTTCCATTTTATTTAAATCGTCAAATAATGAGGTCATCGCTGCATCATTATGATGTCATAAATAATTTAATTTATTTAATGTCTAAAAATTATATAAAAAATACTATGATGTAGAAAATCGTTTTATCTTTACAATGACTATTTATTGTCCAAAATATCATTTATTTAGACAAAATTAAAAATATTTTACTTAGGTGATACATTCTTGGTTATATTTAACATTCTTTAAAAATAAAAAGATAAAAAGTCACTTTCTCACAAAAGTGATTTCATGGGGCCCCCATGTTTGGCACAAGGAATCCCATGGTCGGCCATGAGACAACCAGTAGCCTTAGGACACATTTTGGTGTCATTTGTTATTATTATAATATTATTTTATTATCCTTAACTACCTGATTACTCATTAATCAAGATAATTAAAGATAATTACCGTCATTACTATTCATAATGTCCAAAAACAAAAGTCTTAATTACATAATTTGGACCTTATGATTCCAAATATGTAATCCATTTTATCAAATTCCAAACAAATAAATTGCAATAATTGATTTAAAAATAATTCCCGTTGTCAAAACAAATAGCGGGTTTTTTTGAAACAATATCTATGAAACGTTTGGCATTAGTTTATGACCAATTTCAAAGTGAAATTAATCCTAATGACCACCATTGGATTAAATGGTAAAAATATATTCATATTACACTTTAATACTAATTAAAAATATAATCTGACCATATAATTAAATTAAATGAAAAAGCAGTTTTGATGTAAAATGCATTATTTTTCACTATTCATTAAAAAATGAACATTGTCAGAAAAATTCCAAAAATTTATCCAATGTAAATATCAATGTCCCAATCATAATGAATATGTTTATTTTGACAAATATAGATTATAAAATTGTCAAAAGTTTTATTTAAAAAGGGTTTTCCATCAAAAGGCAGTAAAACAATCTTTTAAGAATATTAGTGTATTCCATGCTTAAGATTGGATTTATTTTAATTTTAAGCCTCTAAAACACTATCTAATTCATTAATAGACATAGATAAAAATATATATTATTCATTACTTACTTGGGATGTTACACATATGATTTCTTAACACTATGATGGGTTAAGGATCATGGATTGTTAAATATTATCAGGTATTTTTTTCATTCCTTCTATATTTATTTATTTTGTTATGTATATTTTATCAGGACAAAGGTAGATTTTACTTTTTGCTTGTATAACTGAATTTCATTTTGTTATTTCATGTCTAGTGTTTTTTATAGATGCATACTATAATGGGTATAAATATATATGAAAATTGGTTATTTTTAACCATTATCAATTCCTGGATACATTGGTTATAGTCCTTATACAGTACCACCCAAGACCCCTACTACATGTCGGCACACATTGGTATAAAAGTATGTGCGAATTAGGTCACATAGCACCACCGGTTCAGTTACTGTTCAGAGTGATCAGAGGTGGGAAATTTGAAATTATGATGGGTATAATATTTATTTATTATTTTTACAATAATATTTTTATTATAAAATGATTATATATAATCTACCTTTTTCCCTTTAATCCATTTGAAAATGAAGTGTCACACTTTCATACATAAGGATTTCAGTCTTCACATTACGATGTGGTGGGTCATCAATCACCACCTTTCATGGATGGATATATTGATGTATTTAATAAATATATATGATTTAATATATATATATATAATGATAAAATATTATTTAATATTTATTCTATTTTTTATAAAATAATGTCAACAATCATGAATTTCTATGATATACATTCAGTATGAATAGTGTATTTCGTTTTTTTATTATGACCATTCATGGATGGTTCTAAAAATATATATAATGAATAAATATGATATTTATATTAATATTATTATTTATCAAATGACGAACCAATGAAGATAATGTATTAACCAAGAATCCCAAACTGAAACATATTCGAATAACATAATACATATAACATGGAATAATGAAATTGATGAAGAATTATGATTTAATGGGTGATGAGATCTTATTTGTTTAACATATATGGTCTAAAAAGTATGAATATTTTTTTGGTATGAGTAATTAAAAATTATAAAATTTTTATTTAGGAGGAAAAATATTCCTGACTAAAAATAGTCTAAATGTAATTGTTTTTATTATCATCTCATTTTAATTCGGGATTATTTATGTTCAAATTTCCTTTGGAAAATATTTAATATTATAATATCTTAATGATAATATATTTTGATAAATATATTTATTTTTTAACATTACATATTTGTTTACTATTTCTTCTGTAGTCTAATTAATAATAAAAGATTAATTCACATGTTCTTGATACTAACCTTATCTACTCTTTTAAGTCAGGAATATTTATCCATTGTATCCACGTTCTTCAGACTATTTCAAGAATGCTATTATTATAACTCATATGATTATTTTAAATAATTTATACATAAATCTTAATTTATTTAATAAGGTTTAATATGTTGTGTTATAATGAAATTTCTAATGTTTTACATTTTAGTTTCATTAAAAAATTGTAAAGGAATGTTTTTATTATATACGGCATGCATAAATTTTCAAACCTCCCAAGACATTACAATATATTTAGAATATTCCAATAGTTTCCATTGGTTTTCAAATTAAATTTCTTCTCCAGTATTCAATTTTTTTTACTTTTTATTTTAAAATAAAATAAATTGGTTTATAAAGGATGAAATGAATTTTGGAAATGATTTATAACTCTGTATTAAACAAAAAAAGAATAAAAAAGTATAAGAAAATTTCATTTTAATATTTCACTTCCATTTTATTCACTAATTTTGAAAATAATTTACATGTTATAAAAACATCATTTAATATTATTTGATGGAATTATATCATCGTTTTCTTAATTATAGATTATACCATATTATGAGATCATTCACTTATTTTTATCATGTTCTCTTTCATTCTACATTATTATTTTTAAATTATATTGATATTGTTTTCTATCATGGATATATTTATTAATTCATGATTTTCATAACCATATACAATTTCAAAATATAATTATAGATAAATGATACTTATTAATAATGTAATTTTATTATCTTGATAAATATTGATATTTCATTTTCTTGATTCGATACAGATAATTATAGATTGGTAACTCATAGTGATTTTGAATTGTATTGATTATCTAATATATGATAACTTCATTGGGCATGTATGTTATGGGTGGAACCTAGAAATTGATTGCCCTTATATTCATTTAACATTATTTAGAGATAAAAATGGAATGATATATAAGCCAATTATATATTATATTGTTATAATAGTTATGTGTTTGGTGTATAGATATCCATTATTGAATTTTCCTTAAACAATTCCCTGACTGTAAGATTCAAGATGTATTTTCATTGGACATGGAAGGAAGGCCATGAAGGGTTATATTTATATTTTCCTATTACTATGAATTCAGGTATTAGTATTTATATGACTGATTAGTTGATATAAGATTTATTACATGGCCATATAGTAAGTTAGATGGAATGCGTTTAAATTATACTTATTTCTATTTTAGTCATTCTTTATTTACTCATAATAACTTCCACTAAATATAAACCTTACAAAGAATCTGTGGAATCCCATTATTTGTTTTTCTTTCCCTGATATTTGTATTTTGGATATTTTTATTATATTTTAAAGATACAATACATTATAACATTTTATGTTTTAAATTTGAAATTTCATATATATGTTGTGTGAATATATCTACTTTTTACAAGATTTCCAAATTGATCAGTTATTGGTGATGTTATTCCTTATATATTATACCAATATAATATGTTTCAGGTGACATTGGGTTACTAGATTTGGGGTTGATTTATTTAATATTATAGGAATGTTTCATAGAAACCATGGGGACTAGATTTTAAATAACATTTCCAAAATGCGAATTAGGATAATACCTTACCATATTACAGAATAATTGTTTTAGAAGTGTTTTTTATTCCATGGACAGAAATTCATGATGATTTTTATTTAACTATGTGTGTTCCAATATTTTATATTCCATTTATTTTAATAGAAGGAATAAATAATCATTGTCAATATTGGGATTACCCTACTGATCAAGACAATACAATGGATGTTAGACCTTAGAAAATCATTGCCATATTTTGGAAACCTTCTAATGTTATGCTTAATATCCTTTCCCATATATAGAAACCAATCATGGTAAAATTTAGTGTAAAATATATAATGATTATGGTAAACTAATTAACATATGTTATGACTAATAATATAATCCTAAGGGGATTGACGTATATATAAAATTAGAGAAAATTAGAGTTTCATGGATGTTTATTTGATAAGGAAAATCCAAATAAAATATTATAGATCCACCATTTCATGAATATGGGAAGAATCACCTGACTAACTGTTTAAAGGTAATGGGAGTTTGTTTCATTTATGAAGAAAAATGATATCTGTCTCATTATTGAAAATGAAATAAATAATTAGTAATGGTATAATTATTTAACTATAATGACTTGTGGTATTTTACAAATCAATTCCTTAAGAATCAAATATTACCCTATAAATGTTTTTGTTGTATTTAGTAATGAAATATTTTATTCTCTAAAATTTATAAAGTGTGTGATTATAAAAAGAGAATAGTTGTTGAAACATTCAACAAAAAATATTTTATATGAAAATCTTAGTATGTGTAAATGTTGGTTTCTGGAGGATTATATTCATAGATATATTATCTCTATAGAAAGAATATATATTGATATTTATAAAATAGATCGAAATAAATTACTCTTTTAGATGAATATAACATGTATAGATTTGTATTATGGTTAATTATGGTTACTTTGAGATAATATATGATTATGATTTATTTTTATATATCAATTTTAGTCTTGTATGAGAAATATCCATGATTTATTCTACTGATATTTAATAAAAATAATTTTTATCTAATATTTATCAATTGTGAATGGTGTTTTTCACTTTGAAAGAGATTTGTATGATAATGAGATCTTTGGGGAATTTGGAGATAATTTATTAAGGTTATATATTAAAAAAATATATGTTATTTAGGAAAAATATAATTTGTAATATTTGTTTAGGGATTATAAAAATCTTTGTATGTTACTTTATAAGTGATAAATATAATTTCAGGGTAACTTATTTGATGATTTGGGATGATAATGTGAACAAATAATTGATTTTTTTATATTATAACATTTATAATTTACTAAAACGTAAGGTTTATTAATTTATTGTATTTTTTAATATTACCATTGGGTGTTTGAGTTGTGGATTAGGGGATCATTGTATTAATTTGGTTGAAAAATGAATATTCATGTTGAAACATTTCATAATCTGTACTAAACATTTAATCTTTAGATAATTTGAGTAACTTTTCATCATTGGATAGAACTTATGTTGGATAAGTGGATGATTTTAGTGCTTTGGGTAGGAAAAAAATCCTCATGATTATAAACATTCACATCAATAGAAGAAATAAAAAATAAAAAATGGAAATAATTATTTTGGTAAATGTTATCATAGTTTTTAATAGATTTTAATGTTGAATCTCAAACTCAAGAAAAAATATATAAATATATTAAGTCATTTGTGGAATGTCACACTCAACTACACAGTTATATTTTTAAAAAATAATTTTCATATTCATGTATTATAGTGAAATATTCATTATAGGTTTCATATCCATAACCTCGAAATTAGTGTTCATGACAAAATCTATATTCTACTTTCATGTTATGGTATGATTATTTTTCATTTTTAAATATGAATTTATTTTTCATGGAAATAATTTCTATAATAGTATGAGAATGTGATACCAAAATATTTTTGTTTCTTTTAATTGATCCCTGTTATTTATATTGTTTTGAAAATACACTAACGAGCATAAAAACCACGAAGTAATATTAAAATATTATTATTTACATGTGATTTTACTACCAAGATATGGGATTTATGAGGATGGATATGAGTAAGATAATTATTAAATATGTGTAAAAAATTATTTCCTTAATAAAAGTAATGATTCGAATAAATTGTTTTGGCATTAATCTAATTTTTTTAATAGGAAATGTATAATAATAAATTACTTTTAGGACATAAGAATACATTATTTACAAAAAAGGTTTTTTTGGTGTTTTATGTTCAAATAATAATAATTAATTTATTCTAATTTTGGAAATTTTATTCAAAAAATATTAATTACATTTCATGTTATTATTTCAAAATTATCTTAGGGTAAATGTTTTTCAATTTCCCCAAAAAGTTGGATTTTTAGGTTATTAATAAAAAGTACTAATTTTGAAAATACTATCAGTTTTATAAATTTATCATGATATAAGAATAACATTAAATATTTTTATCAAATTTTAGTATATAAAATTAATTTTCTATTGGGTAATATATTGTATTTAAAAATTTTATTTTGAACATATAAATGTATCTTCGATCTTTTATAAATCTATGATGTTTTTTATTTTCATAAAATATCTATTTAGATACATTTTTTAACTATGAATGTTCATGGAAACATATGGATTAATATTTTTTTAAAATCCCATAACTGACATTTGTTTCTAAATAATTCAATAAATTCCCTTGAATTCATCATCTTACAATATTTTTTTGTATAAAACCAGTTTTATAAATAAAAACCATTTTCATAGAAACCAATTTCTTGTGCATTATGTGCACAGATATAAAATTAATTTTTTACCTAGAGAAATTTAATATTTGAACTTTTTTTCATATTTTAAATAATGAGGATCAAAATTGTTTAATAGGAATATTTCATTTTGGCCATAATGCATAGTAACATATTTTTTACTCTGATATGTTTTAAAATGGGTTTATCTAAAATTCTAAGATATAAAGTGATTAATTTTTAATATTAATTCTATTTTTTATATTTATAAGTTAAACATATAATATTTTAATTTTTTACATTTTTTCCACTTGATTTAAGTAATATATATATGATATCATAATATTTCAAATATTTACAAGAATTCCACCCACAACACTTATAAAACTGAACCCAGTCTTTACTTTTCATTAAAAAAATTAAACCAAATAAAATGGTAAATCCTTGATCAAATGTATTCCTATGATTTTAATCCAAATTATAGAGCTTCTAGTATTCCATTAGTACTATATTAATAAGGCTTAAATTATATGCCAACAATGTTCTCTCAAATAATAATTACTCATCTTAACCAAATATTTTTTAGATTATAACTTCTTATACCACCTTAAAATATTTCATATCCACCCTAATATAATTAACTCATTATAATAAATATATATAAATGTTATTATTCATATGGTATATAATGCCCTGACCCCAGTTACCTAGAGTCGGTGCATTATTACATAACATTGGAATGATCACAAAAGATCATGTCTTGAAAGACCGATTAGTTTAGTAGCATTGGAAACACTAGATACATTCATTAGTCTTACATTACATGATAAAATGGAAAACTACAACAACATGGTATCCATAGTCCACACTCATATACCCTGAGACTATCCCTGCTGGTCAGTCATAAAATAATTCATTACGCACTTAGAAAAATAAAACATAGAAAGGGGTGACTTCAGATGCTCAGTGAGGATAACAATAGAGCAAAAACTTTCATAAACAAGCATAAACATTTAAGGAAATGTATAACTAAAACAAAACCCGTTTAAACTTAAACTTCAGCATAATATGGAAAAAATGAAATGAAATAATTCCATTTTATTATTCACATGGATATTCTACTATTCGAATAATCAAATTCAATATTAATAACCACTTTCATAATAATGGAATGCATAATTGCAGACTATCATAACCACAGAGTCAAGTCCTTGTGACAAGACTACAAATAAGAGTTTGTCTATTCCCTATTCCAATACACTAGTTTGTCACATGAGACCTACCGATGCATCGAGGAGCTATAGCGGGCTCCACCCGTCACTGACTAAGTCCAATGCATTCCTCATATGAATAGCTTTAAACATAACATAAACAATCATATTAAAACTAGCATACGAAATGTCACTACGTTCTCCATAAACCAAGAATGGTATAAAAATAAGATATCCATAGTCAAACATATTACAAAACCTTCAATACAATATGGAAGTTTTGTATCATAATAAATCCAGTTCAAATAAGCTTAAAATCCATCAAAGGATGTTAACATAGATGAAATCAAAACTATTTGAGATAAATATCTCTTTTTTTGAAATCATTTAAAAGTCAAATAATAATAAAAGAAAACATTTAATTTGAAAATATTTTTATAATATTTTAAGGGAAGCTTCAATGATTTTATAATGGAGGAAAATAGCCACACCCACCGTATAAGTTAAAAAATACATTCTTACCTTAATTCTATCGAAAAAGTTAAAAAGGACTTTGTTTGGAAAACGACGGAAAGATTCCTTCATAAACATCTTATAAAAACTCAAACAAGGGTATAAATGACTTTAACCCATATTCTATAAAATAGTAAGAATTTTTTAAAATACATTTTTAAGAAACATGGATGTGGATGATAAAGAGGTCGTAGTAGATACTTCCGTAAAACAACCTCAGATAATAAAGAGATTGTGAAATTAACCCTTAACTTGTACTTTTCCTTGGTTGAGGGTAGTTTATCCTCCTATATAATGGTAAAATAATTGTTATTAAATTATAAAAGAATCATATACATTAATATGATATCATATATGATATTTTAACATTGTTTTGTTCATAATATCTTAGTATTATCATCATTTTGGGTGTTTACGGATTCGTTTTCCTTTATTTTATTTGTTATGTGAGTCATATTTGTTATCGATGGGATGTATCTTATTCATATACATAATGATATAAAGTATTTAAAAATTATTTTTAATCATTAAATGATAATTATTCTTGAATGTATATGACGTGGAATGAATCTCATCGTGTTCATGGAGACGGTAATCCGTACATACGCACGAGCGATAATATCATTCTTTTGATATTAAAAGAATATATAATTGGATGGTATATCATATATACAGAATCATTATCATGTTATACTTATTATTTACATCAATTACTCATCATTATTATACCCATCCAAATAATAAGGTATTGAATAACAATTACACCATGACGTGGAGATGGTAAGTCGTACGTACGCATGTATGGTGACATGCCATTAAAAAGATGGATAGAATATTGAATTTTGTTGTACCATATTTATAATAACATAATAGTATATAGAAGATACTAGAAGTATTATTATAGAATGTAAAAAACAAAGATAAAGGAAGTGAAAG
Organism: Viscum album; assembly: GCA_963277665.1. Classification (NCBI taxonomy): domain Eukaryota; kingdom Viridiplantae; phylum Streptophyta; class Magnoliopsida; order Santalales; family Viscaceae; genus Viscum; species Viscum album. The sequence continues at coordinate 877,085,183 of OY728145.1, read as the reverse complement.
AAGAAATGAACTTGTAAGAGGTGGTGAGATATTTACCTCTTCTTCGGGTTCTTCCTTTTAATTTGATCAAAAGGGATCCTAATGTTCACTTTATCACTAAATTAATGCCTCTAGGATGAAGATAGGATAGTTTATAGGGTATTTGGGTAGAGTATGGATGAGCCAAAAGGCTTTGCAGGTGTGAATTTGAGGGAAGGGGAGTGACCTTTTATAAGAGGGGTGAGGGGAACCTTTGGAAAAGCTAGAAATATTATTTTATAATTAAATATGTTTTGGATTATAATGGCTAAAAAAGAAATTATTTAAAGGATAATGTGGGGATGGGTCAAAAACCACACAACCAATAGGTTTTAGATAGTTTCTGGTCACTATGTTACCCTTATCTTTTAGATTTAACTCTTAGTTAAATAGATTGACATTTACCATATCTCTTTTTATTTTTATATTATAGGGTTAATAAACTTACTATATACTTCCCAGATAAACCCAAGTGGTTCATTAATGATAAAAATATCATTTTACAAGTCCATTGGCCGGACCATATATTTTTAGGAATAGAATATCAATTAATAATATAATATTTCGTTAAACACTCTTTTATGTCAATTTTGAGATTATTTGATGATTGATTTTTTTAAAGTCCAAAAAACATTATTAATTCAAAAAAAATACATTTAATCAACCCTATAATGTCATATTCACCTATAAAAATCGTTTATTTTATAAAAACGTTCAAATTATATTTATTTTAGTATTTATAAAATCATTTATTTGATTTTTTCATTAATAAGGAAAATACTGCATCATCATTGTTTCTTAAATAACTTTTCTTATTCAAGGTCTAAAATTTATAAATAAAATAAAATTATTTAGTAAATAGTTTTAGATTTCTAAAAAATATTTATAGTCTAAGATATAACATGTATTACCCTATGTAAACACTGTTTTACTATAAGATAAATGCTTTTGTCATTTTTGTATTTACTTTAACTTAATTAATATAAAGTGTCATTATCACTTACAAGTGACTCCATTTGGTCACAAAATGGACCCAAATATGACCATTGTTGTACATGTATCATCCAATATGGTTTGTACACGTTTTAGGGTAATTTAATATTATTATAATATTATTTTGTTACTCTTACATACCAGATTTACACTTTAACCATCGTAAATAAAATATTTACCGAATTAATTATTTAAAATATCTAAATATAAAAGTGGACTATTGAAACAATTTGGACCTCTTTATTCTAAATATGTAATCCATTTTTCTAAATTCAAAAAACAGAAGTGGCAGAAATTAATTTAAAATTAATTCCCGTTGTCAAAACAAAAAGCGTGTTTTTTAAAAAATAATAACTATCAAAATATTGAAACTTATTTATGTCCAGTTTAAATGTGAAATTATGGCCAATGAAAAACATTAGATTAAATGGTAAAAATAAAATCTAATTATACTTCAAAACCACTAAAATTAATAATTTATAAATATTTATTATTTCGATTAAAATAGTTTTTTTAATTAAAATTTACTAATTTTCAATATTATTCAAAATATGAATGTTATCAGAAAAGTACCAAAAATACACCCTACGATAATTTTGATATTCCAAATCCAGAAATGAATTCCTTTTTGAATGATAAAATGTATAAAATATCAAAAATTGTGTATTACTATTCATAATGGCTAGTTTGATTGGTTGTGGTGTGTTTTAGAACTCGAAGTTACGTACAACACACGAAACTATATTATTCAAAGAAAAGGGTACCATGGAAGCTTTGGGTGTTACATAGAAGATCAGTCATTGACCTCCTTTCTATTAAAGTGTAAATTTATGAATCTCCCATTCGTACATGTAAATTACCACTTCCAAAAGGTGATGAATTCCTTTTTTTCATCACCACCAATCATGGTTGGATATTAAAAATGATATAATTTTAATTTATGATATTCGTTATATGATTATTATTTAATTTAAATATATAATATACCTTATAAATACTCCATCCAATGGAAAATGAAATTTCCCACAAGTAAACGTACTCACTATCATATCCACATATGATTGTGGTTTATTTTCCATAAATTCATCCCACGATGGATATTGCGATGAATTTAATGGATATATATGATAATTATGATATAAATAAAAAAGTAGACTGATAAAATATTTTAAAAACATTATATATTAGAAAAGGAATGCACTGATCAAGTGTACAGATGAACGACAATCACTATGAAAGGTGTATTTTATTATTCTATTAATTTATTATTATAAAACAATATATAATAATTATATATTATTCTAATATCATTATTAATTTTATAAAAATTATTAAACCAGGACATTTACCAAAGAAATGAGAATGTGAAATTTAATCATACATGTAAAATGGAATAGTTAACACTGAGAATGATGATGTTAATAATTTATTGTTAATTAACTAGTGATGAGATGTTATAAGTTATTCATAAAAGGTATGATAAATATTAATACGATTTTATTATGCATTTTTAAGAATTATTAAATAATTATATAGTAGTAAAAAATCTTGATGATAAGAAAAGACCCAAGAAAATAGATATCTGTTACAATCTTATTTGTTTCAAGATTACTTAGTTTCATATTTAAATTGTGTAAATTATATGATTCCAATAACTTAAACCAGATATATTTTCTTCCCACATGGTTTTGTTTGGGGTTTAAATTTTTATTATCCATTTATTGTCAGGTTGTATCAAGAATCCTTAATTAAGAAACATATGAAAAATATCGACCATATATCTTATTTACAATTTATAATATTTTTATTCTATATCCATGTTACTTATCTTATATGAGAATATTCGTATCTACACTATAATGATTATTTTAATTTATTTTTAACTACATATTCCTTTATTTATAATTTTTAATGTGGAATCTTCTTAGGATTTTTCAAAACCATTATTTTTTTACTTTTTTTACAAAAGTGTGAAATTGATGTTTTTTTAATTATATAGTGTCAAAAAATCCTCCACACCCACAATAATTATTATATATTTATTAACCTCTACCCATTACAATGGTTTTACTAATAACATCATTTTTCAATTATCCAAATTTTTTAATATTTGAATATGAGGGAATTATTTTCTAAAATGATGAAAATAATTTAGAAAATGATTTACAATTTTTTTTTAAAAAAAAGGTTAAAAAATTATTGAATGTTATTTTTAATCATTAAATTAAATTTTTCCCTATAATTATCAAATGTATTTACCCCAAAACCATTATTTCAATGGAATCTAGGCTATTATATCCTGATTTAAATAATTATGTATTATACCTAATTTTTATATCATTCACTTAATTATGGTCATGTTATATGTCATTCACCAAAATTATTAAGTGATTTTGTCCATATTATTTTGTATCATGGATATATTTATCATTTCAATATTTTTATAACCATACATATTTGATACCTATGTTGATAATTTAAGGGTGATTATTAGGAAAATTAATTGATTCACTAAGGAAATATTGATATTCCATTTTTATGATTCAATATAGATAATTATTGATTAATAGAAAACATAGATTAAGAATTGTATAGATTACCCAATACATGAGGTATGAATTGTGAATACAAATAAAGAGTGATATCCATTTAAATAGATTCCCATGATTCATTAATAGGAATCAAAAGATTAAATAAGTAATCATGATATATAGTATGATCTATTGTGATTTCATAACAATAGTTTGGTATTTAACTTATACCAACCAATTATTGATTGTTATGTTTCCAATACCATGAATATAATAGTTATAATGTCTTGTTAGAGGCCTAGATTATAATATAATGAATGTAAATATACAAATCTATTACCAATCGATATTAATTCTCTAGTACATTAATTCACTGATCATTGAAGATAGATATCTATGATATTGAATTATTTGGAAAAGGGAGATAGTATTGATAATAAGAGTAGGAAACTAATATTAGAAAATTGTAATTTTTTCGATACAGTATTAATCCCACAACACTGAGTATTAATGAAACATTAAATATTATTATTGTAGGACCATTTTTACATAGTTTTTGAATTGGTGGGTATGATTAAATGTAAATAAAATATAAAATATATAAACTTCACAGTCAAACAAAATGTAATGAAAATTTATTATCAAATAAGATCAGTGTTTTTATTATAGTCTTGTTATTATTTTAAATATTTCTTCTTAAAAAATTGGTTTATTTATTTTTTTCACTAAAAAGATTAAATAATTTATAAAAGGTAAAAAAAATTATTTGATAAAAATAATACCTTTTTCAAATAATCATATCAAAATTTCCTTAGGTTTAATTATATATATTTTCTGAAAAAAATTTGTTATCTAGATAATAATTGAAATACACTTTTAATTGAGAACTGCATTTTTATTTAAAGCACTAAGAATGTTTCATTTTGTCAAAATTTTTGAAATGTAACATTAGTTTCATTACATTATGAATAATACAAATATGTTCATTTGAATAAATTGTTTTTTTAATTAAGTATATGAACATTTTTATACATAAAAGGAATTTTTATTTATAACAGCTTCTCATTGTATTTTGAATTCTAATAATAAAATAATTTCATCCATATTTATAAATTTTATCTGGAAAATGGAATTTAATGTTTTGAATCAATTGGTCCCAATTTGGTAAACAAGTGTCTTTTATTTTTTGTTATTATTAACACTAAACAAAGTATATTTACCTTAACATGGTATAGGTAAAATGAGTTAATTAGAGTCCAAATTAATGTCATAATTCTGAGAAATATTTCAAAAACATTAATTTAATTCATTTAATGAGATAATGTTTTCCATAATCAACCAAAATATGAAAATATGTCATTTTTTCAAATTTTAATTGTATTTATACCTTCAAAATACTTAATTAAATAGCAATGAAAAAAATAAAACATTATTAATTTTAATATATATACTATTTTGAGATAGTAAAAAAACATAATTTATGTTTTAAATTGTTATTTAAAATATCAATGATTTATTTTTGTCTTGGTGATATAGTTTTTAATTTTAAAAAATAAAATAATTACATGAAATTATTATACAATGCCGACTGAACACTTGTTCTCAAAGTAAAATAAAATAATGTGAATGATTTCAAAAACTCTAAGAGTTTTATTTTAGGTCAAGAAAAAATTTCCCACAAATTTTGAAGATTAATATATCAAATAATATATGTTTTAAAGGTTTATATTCTAATTTTATTATTTATTGTGATTTTCAATGGCAATTATATGAATTGTTCTTAAAATAAAATACAAGATATTTTATAATTAGTGTTAGGTTATTATATTATTTAAAACCCATAGAAATATTATCTTATACAATTTTACTTTTATATGGTTGAAAATTTAATTCATTTTCCATTTATGTTAGACCTTTACTTTTATTTTAATACTATTGTACCCTAAATAGTAAAACACATTGATATGACATTAATTTTAAAAAGTTTTAACTAGGTTAAAACTAAGAAGAATGGGTGAAATAATAATATAAAATATTTCCAATATTATTGGATGAGATAATTTATACTCATAATAATCCTATATTAGTATTATATAATTTTGGATACATTTTTTAGTAAAAAATAATTTATATTATTTTATGACATTAAGTGATTCCAGATGTTCACCTCATTTCATTTATAATAGGGGATCTTAATTTCTTCATTAATAATAATTTTTAAGGCTTATAAATTAACAATTACCTACCCATTTATCATCTAAACATATATAGACATGAATTATTATTTCTATTATTCATAAAGAAACATTAGAAGAATCCTTAATAAGGAAACTAAAGGAGATATACAAAAGAATAGTTAATCATCTCACACAATCCCTTTCAATTTATTTCTTAATGAGACTTAGACAACTATATAGTATGTATTTAATAATTATTAATCTCATATCTCAATTTTAATTTATCATTATTATTATTACGGATAATCTATTATCCACCTTTAGTGCACCCATTGGAATATTATAAAATTTATCTTGTGTACTCATGTACTACCACCTCCACGAAGATATGTGATTCATTTTTTACATTATATTAACATGGGTATAAAGAAGGATACATATAATAAATATATTATATATATATTATATAAAAATTATTTATTAAAGGTGAATTATTATTTACCTTTCTTTCATTCCATTCATTGAAATGTAAAATGTTATTCATGTGTATGTATGACCTAAAGTATCCATAAATACTGTAAGGAAATTATCTAAATATATCTATTATGGATGTATCCAAACATATATATGTTATGAGTATATATTATATTTTTATAATGAATAATTATTTTTTGGACTTAACCATTTCTGATGTACAATTTCAGGAACCAATTAACCAAAACACCGTAAAAATGAAAATATTAACAATTGGTAACGTTAATTTTAATAAATAATTATTAAAAAATAGATAATGAAATATAATAAGTGGATAAAAAATTAAATTTAAAACATTTAAATTATTCTATTAAATTTGTTTTATATAATAAAACTTATTATATAGACATTTAAATTTCATTTAATGCAAGTGAAACTTAAGGTAAGGATTTCCCATCCCACTTTTATTTCTTTGAGAAATATACTATATCAACAACTTGTTTAATTTATTTGGAACATATATACATCCAATTAAATCCTTTTATGAAACTATTCATTCAAATTACTAGTTTCAAAAAATCATATAAGGTTCTATCTTTCAGGAGGATTTTATTAAGAGATTCCCAAAGAATGAAATGTTATTCAGGTCAATTATGTGTTGTTGAGAAATGTTTGATGTTATTAACCTATTTGGGTTTATGAGTTGTATATAATACCAATTTATAATTTATATATTGATGATAATTATTTTCATGATATTTAACATTTCACCTGAAGTTATTATTTGATTGGTCATATGAATCAAAAGTTAACAATGTGTTTAGGGATTTAAGGTAAGATCTCATTGTTTATCAAAATTGTATGTGATTGTAGTTTAGAAGATTAAATTTCATGATATATTGACAAAGAACCTCATGAAATTTATTCTATTACAGTTATTTTAAGATAATTTATTTTTTCATAACATTTCCCTCTCTCTATGTTTTCAAGAGACCAAAAGAATATCTCTAAATAAAACTATCTCTGTTACATTCTTCGATCAAATATAATTTTTCTTCCATATACATGATTTCTAAAAGTACTGTAAAAAATGTTTTTCGTAATCGAATATTAAATTTAAATTAATTTTTAACCATTATTTACTTTTTAAAAAAATTATTTTAATGGAATCTGCTTTATCATTTTATGAATGTGGTTATTTCCTTATTTTACTAAAAATTTAAAAGGAAACTTAATTTTAGCATACATGTAATGGATGAGATTTTACACAATAATTACCACCCAATGATTTTAATTATTTTTTAAAATTTCTATTATAAATTTTTAAGGAAAAAAACTTCCAAAAAATTATGTTGAATTAATATATTAAATAATTGTTTTTTAAATAAAAAGTGTATTTTCATCATGAAATTTTTAAAGGGATTTATTAAAGGTATTTTCATATAATATGACTTATTTTAATGATACTTATTATTTATTTTGGATATAATCTAACTATACCATAGTTAATCTTTCTATGAATTGTTTATTATCATGATGATGATATTTTTTGTGAATCCTGTCTATTTTACATTGGTTATGTTATGTGAACTTATTTTTGAATCAAATTTATTTTCCACCTGTTACGATATGTAATGATTGATTTATTATATTTTAGAACCCATATATATGGTTTTCATTAGGATATTGTAGGGTTCCGAATTATATATACCTCCAATGTATTGGGTAATGATGAATATCTCAAGGTATAATAAGGAATGGAGCGGGGAGAGAATTTATTTTACAAAGGGACTCTGTCCTCTACGATAGCCTTTCGAGCGAACCTTGATCGAGGATATGATTTAATGTTGTTTTAAACCAATCGAATATGATATTCTTGTAAGTTACCCTTGATTATTGAAATGATTTTATATGTTTATGTGTATTCCCAAAAAAATTTATTTTTCTAGTGTTATACTCTCATAGATTATCTTTCTTGATTTATTTATGATTCATGTCTTATAAATTGCCATTATATATAATAAAACTAAATATTATGATCTATAATATGCTTAAAATAATATTCAAATGTTAATATCTTGTTCTCAAACCCTTATAATCATGTTATGTATAAGTTATCATTGATATGAGCTTTTTTATCCTCACTATGAATATGATCTCACCCTTTCAGAGGTATCAACTCCCCAGGTTGTGAATAATGTAATAAGTTGGGCTTCTCAAGAAGGGTACATTGGGAGAATATTATTATGATTAATGATGATGAATAGACTAATATAATATGTTTATGAACCATATATATATAAATAATCTAAACCTTTATGGTTTGGAAATGGATTGTAATGTTATTGAATGAATAATCATATATTAAGGTTTAATATTTATAGATGGAAATATTGGGTATTTATATTTGGTATTTGAGAAGATTTTTATTAATTTTTAGAGATTAAGATTAGAGAAAAATGGTCAAATCGAGGGGATAATCCTATGTACAATATAATATCATAATGTTACTGTAGATATAGATTTTTTTATTTTCCTTCCCATGAATCCCTATATAAAATTATATGTGGATGTGGGTTTGTACAAGATTCATCTATGGCTAACAATCGTGATAATAGTTAGTCTATTTATATCCCAAAAATCATTTTTTTGTACGGTGAATGTTCCCTTAGTATGCACCCAGTTTAACAGTCATGGGAGATATACATGGATTAGATCACATTTCATATATAAACCACTAAAAAGGATTTTGATAGTGGGTAACCAGGGATGGGATAGGTTAAAACTAAGTTTTCATAGGCTTAAAATAATTCTGAATGAATTTCAAATTATATGAATGATTTTCTGGGATTATATTATTTCACACAATTTTAATTTATAACCCTACTATGTTCTTTAGTCAATGGATAGAACCTGTAAGATTTATTTTATTGATGAATTTGATGTAAAAATGATGGATTTTCCACATTTCTACTAATTTAAATTTGATTTTGATGGAAAAACCTTGTGATTATTCATAATTATCTATATTGTTATAAAATTAACAACATAAACTTTGGTGAGTTTCATGACACACATAATAAGAAAAATATGGAGTTTCATGAAGACCATGGAGGATAAAAGATTAATCATTTTAAATTTCAAGTGTGTGGGAAGAATAATTCAAAGAAATATTTTCAAGGATCAAAAAAAAAGGTTTATGTGTGGAAAATAAGAAAATAATGAATTTTATTTTATTTTAAAAATAATGAGTTCAACAGAGGGATATATAGTTCAAACTGAGGTACTATTTATAGGTCAGTGTCTTAAGTATGGTAAATATGGGAATTATTTATCCTAATGAAAAAAATCCAAGGTCAATATCATAATCCAAGGATGGAACAATGTTATTCAAATTGATAATGTGGAAGTATTGACGTTTTTATCTCCTTTTATTTGTGAATTGTATTGTATATATGATATATCATTAATATTTTGGTTATACCACTAGTGCAGAAAATGTTTTTCACGTCACCATTTTTTACGTCGGTTATATAAAACCAACGTCATAATATGTAAAACGAGGTTTTTTACGTCGGTTATTTAATAACCGACGTAAAAACGTGTGTTTAGTACACCTTTAACGTCGGTTATTTTTTTAACCGACGTTATTAATTGCGCGGCTTCGTTTTTTACGTCGGTTATACATTAACCGTCGTATAAAACAGAAGCGGGGGGTGTTTGTTACGTCGGTTATTCAATAACCGACGTAACAAATCGACATATGTACGAGTTATTACGTCGGTTCTTCAATAACCGACCTAAAAAACGCGGTTTTTGAAGGCCTTTTTACGTCGGTTATATTATAACCGATGTAAAAAAGATTCGGAGGAAGGTTTTTACGTCGGTTATTGAATAACCGACGTTATAAATGTTTTTAAAAAAATTATAACGTCGGTTATTGAATAACCGACGTGATTACTCATTTAAAAATTTACCCAGACCCGTGGATTGTCATTCGCGAGTTTACCTTCGACAGTCGCGACTCATCTCTCTCACGCGTAAACCCGAATCGGCTCGTCCATTTCGTTGGTTTAGATTCGTTTTGCGATCATCGTTTCTCATATTTAATCTCCTCGGATCAATCATCTAAACTCGCAGCACTCAGGTAATCCTCCCACTCATTCGTTTTTTTTTCGCGGATAGTATATATATATGTGTTGTGAATTTTTTGTTGAAACTATATAAGATTCTTCGATTGCGAACCCTTTTAACTCGTTTTGGCACCATAATCTTATTTATCATCCCTAGATCTATTAGTTCGACTTGAAATATTGACTAATTTTATGATTTCACTAATTTTTCATCGTTTTCTATAAATCCCCGAGAGGGTTGGGGCGTGTCCATTTGGATGGGTTGCCCTTTTACAGTTGTTACTACTTTATTCACACACAACCATGGCATAGGTTCATGGATTTGGGATCACATCACCATTTTCATCCCCTGCAAACAAAGTTTCACGAGGAGGACTCGCCAGATTTCCCCTCGGCATGTTAAAAATATTAGATACCCTCTTTTCAGCAAGTAAAAAATTAACTATTTTTTTCTTCACTACTTATTCTAAACAAATAAAACCACCATTCTTTCTAGAACCTCTACTAGATCCATTGCATCCATCAACATACATATTTGGATCTGAAATCATCCCTTATGCCTTATGTTTGATGCTAACATCCTTTACTGATCTATAGAAAATATGACGGTCTGCTAAGCTCTCCATTTAAAAGTCAAACCCCACCAATTATTCATCCTCATCATGAGAAAATGTAACAACATCTGAATTTCTGATTCAATCTCTTGGGTCACTGAACAAACATTAACTCCTTCAAATCCACACCTGGAATAGACAAACTAATGTCGAGTTCCTTCTCTATCTATTGAAACTCAGTTCTTCCTCCACACCTAAAAACATTCTTTGAATGGCCCAACTTCTTGTTATGGTAAATTTTCAGTGATTCCAGGGGGGTGGGAGGGCTATCAAGAGGGTTGGGGGGTGTCCAGGGGGGTGTCCAAGGGGGTAGGGTGTGGGGGTGGTGTCCAGGAGGGGCGGGGGGCTGTCCAGAGGGGTCGGGGGTGTCCAGGGGGGTTTACAAGGGGGTGGGTGGGTGTGGGGGGCTGTCCAAGGGTGTGGGTGGGTGTTGGGGGGTGTCCAGGGGGGGGGTGTCCAAAGGGTTAGGGGGTGGGGGTGGTGTTTAGGAGGTGTGGGGGGCTGTCCAGAGGGTTGGGGGGTGTCCAGGGGGGTGTCCAAGTAGGTCGGGGGTGGGGGTTGTGTCCAGGAGAGGTGGGGGTGCTTTCTAGAGGGGTCGGGGGCTGTCCAGAGGGGTCGGGGGGTGTCCAGGGTGGTGTCCGAGGGGATGGGTGGGTGTGGGGGGCTGTCCAAGGGGGTGGCGGCCTGTCCAGAGGGGTCGGTGGGGTGTCCAGGGGGGTGTCCAAGGGGGTAGGTGGTGGGGGTGGTGTCCAGGAGGGGTGGGGGGCTGTCCAGAGGGGTCGGGGGTGTCCAGGGGGGTTTACAAGGGGGTGGGTGGGTGTGGGGGCTGTCCAAGGGTGTGGGTGGGTGTTGGGGAGTGTCCAGGGGGTGTCCCAGGGGGTAGGGGGTGGGGGCTGTCCAGAGGGTTGGGGGGTGTCCAGGGGGGTGTCCAAGCAGGTCGGGTGTGGGGGGTTGTGTCCAGGAGGGGTGGGGGTGCTTTCTAGAGGGGTCGGGGGTTGTCCAGAGGGGTCGGGGGGTGTCCAGGGTGGTTTCCAAGGGGATGGGTGGGTGTGGGGGGCTGTCCAAGGGGGTGGCGACCTGTCCAGAGGGGTCGGTGGGGTGTCCAGGGGGGTGTCCAAGGGGGTGGATGGGTGTGGGGGGCTGTCCAAGTGGGTGGCGGCCTCTCCAGAGGGTATTTGGGGTTGTCCGGGTGGGAGGGGGGGCTGCCCAGAGGGTTGGGGGATGTCCAGGGGGGTGTCCAAGGGGGTAGGGGGTGGGGGTGGTGTCCAGGAGGGGTGGGGGGCTGTCCATAGGGGTCGGGGGTGTCCAGGGGGGTTTACAAGGGGGTGGGTGGGTGTGGGGGGTTGTCCAAGGGTGTGGGTGGGTGTTGGGGGTGTCCAGGGGGGTGTCCAAGGGGGTAGGGGGTGGGGGTGGTGTCCAGGAGGGGCGGGGGGCTGTCCAGAGGGGTCGGGGGGTGTCCAGGGGGGTGTTATATGTTACTATATTTTGTTTAAAAAATAATATTCAAGCATATTTTTTTAAATACACATCGATTTGTTTTATATTTCAAAATTGTTTACATTCAAATTATGATTTTGTTCATATAAACATATATTTGTCTTATCTAAAAAATATATATATTTTTGCTATTTGTTATAGGTAATAATGAGTCGAAGTTGGATTACGGCACATCGAATGAGCAATGAATATGAGGAAGGTGTTGATGCCTTTTTGGAATTTGCTAAACGAAATGTTCCAAGTAGTGACATTTTTTTCTGTCCATGCCTGAAATGTCTGAATATGAAGAAGTTGAAAAGTAGAGAGATAAAATATCATCTGATTTGTCATGGTTTCAATCCGAGTTACAACCCTTGGATTTGGCATGGCGAAACTGGACAGAATGTGACTGATGATAATGAATCGCAAGATGGTAACTCCGATGGAATTGAAGAAATGATTCGCGATATTGTAGCAGAAAAAATTGAGATAGAACCGACAGTTGCACGTCTATATGTTGATGCCGAAAAACCATAATATCCTAGTTGTACAGATTTTACGGTTTTGTCGGCGGTGTTAAGATTGATTAACCTGAAGGCGAAACATGGATGGAGTGACAGAAGTTTTACAGAGCTGCTACAATTGATGAAAGACATTCTTCCAAAAGATAACGATCTTCCAGATTCACATTATAAGGCCAAAAAAATATTATGCCTGATGGGATTGGGATACAGGAAAATACATGCATGTCCGAATGACTGCATTATATATAGGAAGGAATATGAATTTCTGAAAGAGTGTCCTAAATGTGGGACATCATGGAATAAGGTGAATGAAAAATCCCAAGATGATGTAGAGATTACAAAGCTCCCTTCAAAGGTATTTTGGTATCTTTCTATAATTCCTCATTTCAAACGTTTATTTGCTAATTCACATGATGCAAAAAGGTTAAGATGGCATGCTGATGAGCGGGTATGTGATGGAAAAATACGTCATCCAGCTGATTGTCCACAATGGAAGAAAATTTATGCCCAGTACCCTACATTTGGAAATGAAATTAGAAATCTGAGACTAGGCTTGTGCACAGATGGAATGAATCCATACCAAACCCTCAGTAGCACACATAGTTCATGGCCTGTTTTATTGGTAATTTACAACCTCTCTCCGGAAGTTTGTATGAAGCGCAAATATGTCATGTTGAGTATCATGATCTCTGGTCCAAAGCAACCCGGCAATGATATTGATGTATACCTGTCACCGCTGATTGATGATTTGAAACTGTTATGGGATGATGGTATTAGGGTGTATGATTCTTATAAAATGGAATATTTTCAACTGCATGCAGTGCTTCTATTCACTATAAATGACTTCCCATCATATGGAAATTTTTCTGGATACAGTGTTAAAGGGAATAAAGCATGTCCAATTTGCGAACAACAGACGTCATATTGTCAATTGCATCATGGGGGGAAAACAGTGTACATGGGTCATTGAAAGTTTTTGCCTATGGATCACCCTTATAGAAGACTAAAAAAGGCATTCAATGGATCACAAGAATTTGATACTGCTCCAAAACCTTTATCCCCAGATTTTTATTTTGAGAGGGTGAAAAACCTTGATGTGACATTGGGAAAGACACAGAAATCTGGTAATGATAGACATATTTGGAAGAAAAGGTCAATATTTTTTGAGCTACCATATTGTAGGTATTATGAAGTCAAACATAATATTGATGTCATGCACGTGGAGAATAATATCTGTGATTCTTTGATCGGAACATTTCTAGATATTAACGGAAAGACAAAAGATGGGTTGAATGCAAGGTTAGACCTACTATCAATGGGAATACGATTGGAGTTAGCTCCCACTCCTAAAGGAAGACGAACATTTCTTCCCCCGGCTTGTCATACATTATCGAAGAGGGAGAAAAGTAGCTTCTGTCAGTGTCTTCATGATATCAAAGTGCCTCAAGGTTATTCTTCAAATGTAAAAAATTTTGTCTCATTGAAAGACTTGAAGTTGATAGGTATGAAATCACATGATTGTCACGTCATGATGCAAAAAATTCTACCAGTTGCACTGCGTGGAATATTGCCCATCCGTGTCAGAAAGACTATAATGAGGTTGTGTTATTTTTTCAATTCAATTTGTAACAAGGCGATTGATGTGAATGCTTTGAACATTTTGGAAAATGATTCAATTTTTATACTTTGTCATTTGGAAATGTATTTTCCTCCAACTTTTTTTGATATGATGGTGCATTTAATGATTCATCTGGTTCGAGAAATAAAGCTTTGTGGACCTGTATATCTTCGTTGGATGTATCCTTTTGAAAGTTATATGAAAATATTAAAGGGATATGTTAAAAATCCATATCGACCTGAAGCCTCCATTATTGAAAAGTATATTTCTGAGGAGGTAGCAGAGTTTTGTACGAGCTACTTGGCTACGGCGGAACACATAGGTTTGCCTCCATCTCGCCATGAACAGGTTAATAATGAGGGAAAGGGGATTCGTGGCCTGAAAGTCAAATCACTGTCAGCTGAACAGATGAAGAATTTAGAATCATACATCTTGAATAACATAGCTGATGTTCAACCATATATCACATTTCATATTAATGAGTTGAAACAATGTCATCCAAAGAAGAAAGAAATGTGGATTTTGAATGACCACAACAAAACTTTTTTTCCATGGTTTAAAAAGACCTTGCTTGGTAGATCAGATGTATCATAGACATTAAAATGGATAGTGGGTGGTCCATCTTTAAATGTGATAACATTGTCCGCTTATGACATTAATGGCTATACATTTCATACGAAAGCTCAGGACAATAGAAGTGCAGTTCAGAATAGTGGTGTATTGGTGTTTGCAGAAGCAATGCATTTTTCGAGTGCTAAGGACAGAAACCCAATTTCGGCATCAAGTGCATATTATGGAGTGATTGAAGACATATGGGAGGCTGATTACTTTAAAATTAAAGTTCTTGTTTTTAACTTTAAATGGTTTATCGGTAACAATAGTGTCAGTCACGATGAATTTGGAATGACACTTGTTAATCTGAATAGATTGGAAGACAAAGCTGATTCTTTTATAATGGCAACACATGCCAAACAAATTTTCTATGTAGAAGATCAATCAGATATGCAGTGGGTTTTTGTTTTACAAGGGAAAAAACAATATGTTGGTGAGGATGAATTTGATGAAGATGCTGATTTATGTGAGATCCCTACTTCCATGGAAAGATTAACAGAACATAATGATGAGTATGTTGAAGACATGGTTTGTGCCATAAGGAACGATCACGACGAAGGAATTTGGGAAAACAATCCAACTGTACATTCCTAAAATTACAAGTAACACATTTTTATTTCTTGTTTACATTTAGTTTTTTCATATAATGTTAGATATTGTAAATTTTTTACTTATTAAAACATGTATCAAACGAAAATGATAAAACAATAAAAACCGTAAAGTGGAGAAGTCTTGGGCGCACCGGCTGGCCGGTGGTGGATCACCGGTTGGCCGGTGGTCCTGACAGCAAAGCTCTGTCTGGTCCACCAGCCGGCCGGTGATGAGCCAGTGGCCGGCCGGTGGTCCAGACAGAGAGGAAGGCTCTCTGTCTGGTCCACCGGCCAGCCGGTGGTGATCCAGCGGCCGGCCGGTGGTCCAGACAAAGAGGAAGGATCTCTGTCTGGTCCACCGGCCGGCCGGTGGCTCACCACCGGCCGGCCGGTGACACCAGGCAGTGGGCAAGTCTACTGCCTGGGTCCTCCGGCTGGCCGGTGAGCTCACACCGGCTGACCGGTGGACTCAGTGAGTCCACTTTTCAGATTTCTTGGGCCAACTCCTTGGAAACCTTTTTCCTATCAACAAAAACACTTGAAAACAAGTTAGAACATAATAAGAGTGATTGTGATCATTAAAATCCAAGAGAGAGGGGTACAACAGACTGTGTTTACCATGTTTATCATTGTTTAACATGCTTACCATATTACCAATGTTTACTATTATGTAATTTAGTACACTTTTCTATTTTCTGATTAAGTAGTATTACAATATTTGAATTTGTATATTTGTGAACTAATGTTTGTTTTTTTGACTTGAATGAAAATGACAGATCAATCAGTTGATCAGCCACATGATTCTGGAGATGAGCATATTGGTCATACATCTGGGGAGGAACATTCACATGCTCCTATTACGAAAAAGAGTTCAAAGGTTGGTAAGAGTGGGTGAACACGTTTACCAAAATTATCACTTGCCCGTACGAAGGAGGAGATGATAGTCATGGAGTTTGATGATGATGATCTTCCTAGAGGACCAAATGGTAAAGATTTTAAGGGTTTTGTAGCAAATCAGGCTAAGAGAAAAGTAAGCATTCTATATGATGATTGGAGAAGTGTGGATAAGGCAATAATTTCTCAGCTGTGGGAGACCATTTTGGTAAGATCTTTTTCTATTGTTTGACTGTTCTTTAAATGTTTCTAGTATACATAATATTTTTAACCTCTTTTTTATCAGATGACATTTGATATTCCTGACACTGGAGGAGTCAGGAAGAAATGATTATCGTTGGCTACTAGGAGATGGAGGGTTTTCAAATCAACCCTCTCATCTGATTTCATTTATGGTCATAGGAGTCGTGAGAATCCATGTCTTATATATCCTTTTATAGATGAAGACACATGGAGACAATTTTTTGAAAGTAGAAGAAAAGAATCATTTTTGGTAAGGGAAATGTAAACTTTTATAATCTTTCTTATATAAATGATCTTATTATTGTTTTGTTAATGATTACTTATTCTTAATTTACAGAAAACAAGGAAATCTCATCAAGAGATCCAATCTAAAAATGTATACCCTCACAGTTTATCTCGGGGAGGGTATGCATTATTGGAAGAACAAATGATGGAAAAAAAATTTCAACAACTAAGAGCTGAGTCTTCAAGCTCTGGAGAGGTGGCCCCTCCATCCCCTCCATCTAGACATGAGAAATGGAAAAGAGCTCGGAAGGGCAAAAAATGATAATATCTTTCGGAAGAATCGAGACTCGTAGTTGAGAGGATTGTAAGATATCTATTTTATTTATTTAAGTTTACTATTTTCTTCATATATTTCCAATCATTATAGAAATGTTCAATTAATTATTACAGGACTCTCTTGAGGAGCAGAGTTCACAGGGGACATTTACACCATATGGGAGGGAAGATATTTTATCTGTGGCATTGGGAAGGCCCGAACATCCTGGCCGTGTAAGAGGATATCCGGCAGGTGTATCGGTAAGAAAAGTGTTGCCACGTTCCTCAACTTCTAACGTTGAGGGAGTTTATAAAAAAACATAGAATCATTGGAGGCTGAAGTCCATAATATTAATGCGACAATGGAGGACAAGATTAGAGCATCAGTGCAGTTTATGTTTGCGGACATGCAAAGACAATTTCAGGGTGCAGCTCCCACTCCACCTCTCCCAGTTGCTACCACTCCCCCACCTCAGCCTGCGGACCCCATTTTTGATCCTCCTCCTCCGCCGCAGCTACCTACTTATTGTGAGTTGTATGTTGATGATCCTCAACATCATATAGTTCCATATGGGATGGTATATTGTATAGGAGATACAGTTCATCATCAACAGTTAGAGGTAGAGAATCAGAGGGTCACTGTACAGGATATTATAGATAGATCAGCTCAGATACCATTACCTACATATGAGGTGACGACAGTTGGACATAGTATCGGCCATTTTTTACTTTGGCCATCCAGACTTCTTCGACTCATTACCATAGAGGTATGGATGTTATATCTTTTATTTTATATTTTTATTAATGTTTTATCATTTGAAAACTAATATATTTTTCAATTTATTTTTACAGGAATACTTAAAAGGTAAATAAATATTGTATAGACAACAACAAAGACAGATAGCTATGACATCAGATGCAGATACTAGCAGTCTTGACAAATTGTCAAGATATTCAAATTTGTTGGCGGATCATTATGACTTTACAATGGAAGCTCATGTCTGTGGACGTGAACTAAGTGTGGGGATTATGAAAACTGATATCATGGAGTTTTTCACTGGAGATAAGTTGGGCATCAACGTGGTGCAAATTTTTATCATGTAAGTCTTAACACCTTTTCCTTGCGTTATATTTATTAAAAATGTATACTTATGTCTGCTTTGTATTAGGTATATGTATAAAATTTGTGAGAGGAATGAGATGACAGATGTATATGGATTCGTGGACCCACACTTGATTTCCCCTGAAGCATGTGCATTGGATGAGGAACAAAGAATGATTTATATTTCTGATAGAATTGAAAAGAATGTAATCACACAGTGTTGGATGATGCCTTTTTGTGAGAGGTATGAAACACATCCCTCTCAAAGAGTTAATTATATTTTAACATAAAAAACCACTAACGTTAAATTTCCTTTTATCAGGGATCATTGGATGTTAGGGGTTTTTTTCCCTAGGGAAAAAGCACTTTATTGGATATGCTCTCTCCATGATGATGTGCGAGAAAGTTTTAAGAATATATTGGAAACGTAAGTTTCAATTTCACAATAGTTTTATATATTATAATGAATTTTAAATTTACCCCATTCATATTATTTTCTAACAGGGCATGGGTCCACTTTCGAAAAAGCGCAAAGAAAAGGAATTTCAAGATCAAATATGTACATGCGAAGGTAAATATCCATTTATAATTTGTACAATTTGATTTATTACATAAAAATAATATATTGAATTTACACTCATTCGAACAGAAATGTCATGAGAAACAAGGCATCATCGAATGCGGATATTACATGTTAAGATTTATGTATGAAATAATAACAACTGGGACAGTTCTGAGTTTTGACCTGGTAAGATTTCCTCTTTCTCATAATATTTCAATTTGATTTATTCATTATACACGTTGACTACTATCCTTTTCCTTTGTAGCTTTTTGATGACCCTCAACCCTTTACTGCTGAAGATATCAAACACTTACAAGTGGAGTGGTCAAATTATTTTATAGGTTTGATTGACTTTTAGTTGTTTGTAATGTAAAATGTAATTTTGAATATTGTCAATGTAATTGTGTATTTAGTAGTCGTTTAGGTTGGATTTAGTTTTTTTTTGAAGTTGACAGTGTAAGTTTTGAATGTTATATAAGTGAATGTTTACTTTTTCTCTACTTCTTGTTTTGGTCTACTGTTGATGGTTTTTCTGGTCTGGATTTTGGTATGGGGGGAGAGGTTCCAAGGGGGTGGGTGGTTGTTTGGGGGGTGTCCAAGGGATATGGGAGGGGTGTCCAAGGTGTGTTTGGGGCTGTCCTAGGGGTCGGGGGGGTGTAAATGAGGGTGGGGGTGTCCAAGGGGTGGGGGGTGTCCAAGGGATATGGGAGGGGTGTGCAAGGTGTGTTTGGGGCTGTCCAAGGGGTCGGTTGGGTGTAAATGAGGGTGGGGGGGCTGTCCAAGGGGTGGGGGGTGTCCAAGTGGTGGGGGGTTTCCAAGGGATATAGGAGGGGTGTCCAAGGGGTGTTTGGGGCTGTCCAAGGGGATGGGGGGGGTTTAAAAGGGGTCGGGGGGGGGGGGGGGGGGGTTTCCAAGGGGTCGGGGGGGTGTCCAGGGGGTGGGGAGGCTGTCCAAGGGGTGGGGGTGTCCAAGGGGTGGGGGGTGTCCAAGGGATATGGGAGGGGTGTCCAAGGGGTGTTTGGGGCTGTCCTAGTGTTCGAGGGGTGTAAATGAGGGTGGGGGGCTGTCGAAGGGGTGGGGGTGTCCAAGGTGTGGGGGGGTGTCCAAGGGATATGGGAGTGGTGTCCAAGGTGTCTGGGAGTTCTGTCCAAGGGGTCGGTTGGGTGTAAATGAGGTTGGGGGGCTGTCCAAGGGGGGGGGTGTCCAAGGGGTGGGGGGTGTCCAAGGGATATGGGAGGGGTGTCCAAGGGGTGTTTGGGGTTGTCCAATGGCTCGGGGGGGGGGGGTGTCCAGGGGTCGGGGGGGTGTCCAAGGGGTCTGGGAGGGCTGTCAAGGTGTGGGGGGGGGGGTGTCCAATGGGTGTTTGAGGCTGTACTAGGGGTCTTGGGGGTGTAAATGAGGGTGGGGGCTGTCCAAGGGGTGGGGGGTGTCCAAGGGGTGGGGGGTGTCCAAGGGATATGGGAGGGGTGTCCAATGGGTGTTTGAGGCTGTACTAGGGGTCGTGGGGGTGTAAATGAGCGTGGGGGGCTGTCCAAGGGGTGGGGGTGTCCAAGGGTTGTGGTGGGGCTCCAATGTGGTGGGGGAGGGATGGCCAGGTTGTTAGGTGGGTATAGATGAGGGTGGGGTTCAGTTGGGGCTTGGGGGAGTGCTGGCATGGTTATTTTTGTTGTTTGGTTTCTGGTTGCTTTTTGGTGAGAGCAGTGCAATTATTTTAAAAAAAAATATCGCTTTCACATCGGTTATTTTATAACCGACATGGTAAATAAATCGGTAGGGGTTTATCACGTCGGTTTTTTCTCGAACCGACGTGATAAACCGTTCCCGGGCCTTTTATCACATTGGTTCTTAATATAACTGACATGCTAAAAGGCCTGGGAATCGATTTACCACGTCGGTTATTGGATAACCGACGTGCTAAAACGTTTCCCAGGCCTTTTTATCACGTCGGTTATTTAAGAAACCGAGGTGATAATAGGCCCGGGGAAGGTTTAATCACATCGGTTATGTCATAACCGACGTGATAAACGATATCCCAGGCGTTTTATCACGTCGGTTTAGAAATAACCGACGTGATAAACCCCCCCCCCCCCCCCCCGTGCATATTTATCACGTCGGTTATTATATAACCGACGTGCTAACCCCCCCCCCCCCCCCACCCGCGGTTTATCACGGCGGTTATATAATAACCGCCGTTATAAACCCCCATCCCCCATCATTTTTCACGTCGGTTATTAATGAACCGACGTGATAAACACCGTGATGTTAGGGATGTTACGTCGGGTTTTAAATAACCGACATAAAAAACGTTATTTATAACGGCGTCTGTATTAACGTCACCTAAAAACCGACGTAAATAATGAAAAATAACCGACGTAAAAAATGTTTTCTACACTACTGTACAAATCATAATAAATCAAAAGGATTATTCCATAATAGTTTTTTATTTTCAGATTATGGAATATATTTATTGATATGAGATATTTTTTATAGACAAATGATTGAGGGATATATAACCCTTAATATATGATGACGTTGAGATAATAATTTTTAGTAGGGGTAAAGTGATATTGAACTAAATTGGATAGTATTGATGAACTTGTAATTGATTTTTTATTTGATAAAAAATATATTAATATGATCTATAGAGAATTTAAAATTTTTTTGGATTTATGCATTATATTAGAAGGTTTTAATAAATTTATGTTTTCATTTGGGGATTATGTGATGATATTTTAATCGGATATAAAATTTTACATGGTTTTAAGAAGAATAATCTATTATATTTTTGATAAATTTTTAGGTTAATAAATGATTTGGTGTTTAGTTCATTATATTATACTATTTATTTGGATATAGATATTATTGTTTGTTGAAAATTGATTCATTAACAATGATATGTTTTCGGAGAAATTTATAATCATGTTATGAATTATCTTTCTGGTTAGTATATAAATCATATTAATGATATTTTTTTGAGTTTCACTACATTATTAGATTATTGATTGATTTATCCTGGTTACTAATAATATTTTGAGATTTGTTTCATTTTGTTGAAGCATATTTAACCCTAAGGGTTAACATGTAATTTTACATGAATGATTTTATGGGACAAATACAATAAAAGATTGTGGCGTGTAAGATGAAAGCTATGAGATTTCCATATAGTTTAAAATAGTCATTTATTTTGTGGATATTAAGTTCATTTGGTAAGTTTGGTTTTTTATTTATGGAATGATCTTAACTAACCCTTTGGTGTTATTTTGAAAATTTTGGAGTATAATTTATTTTTTCAATACATAATTGTTTATTACATTTTGCGTATTGTCATACCTTATGGTAAGTATTTTGGTTTTGTTAAATTTGTTAAGGCAAGTTATATAATTTTTTTCGTTTTCTAGATTATGTGATCCATTAAAATATAATGGCATTACTTCAAGCATGAAAAAATTCATCAGGAGTACTCATCATTTGTATAAAAAAAGAGATTATGTAAGAAATAGATTAAAGGATGAAATTATACTTTTCATGTATGTATATTTCCTTATGTTCATAGTATAATTCACAAAAGAATATCTCAATATGTGGAGAGCTATCTTAAAAAATTATCATATAACATTTGTTTAAAATGAATCATTTTTTTCACACCTAACTGATTTATGGTTTTGTGGTCATTAACATTTTCATGGTCAATTAAATTTTGGTGATCAATATACTCTATCACTCTTTTAAATTTTTTTAAAATTAAATATTCCTCCATTTCCATATTTTTAATTCCCACAAATGTTCTTCAATTTAGAACCATTGCATGTGTTATTCCAAACGACCTTTTTATTTTACATGCTATAATTTCAAGGGGATTTTTTTACCCGCTCTAAGATGATAGGATTCCATAAAATAATTTTCATAATGAAATCCCTTCATTTATTAGAAAAATTTAAAATTTATTGTATTAAAGTTATTAATGATGGGGGGATTTCAAACCCCCATATTTTTAAGACACTATGTTCACTACTTTATACAACACCGAATACCAAGCTTTAACAAACTATAAAATCTTGACATTAATTGACTCTTATGACATAGTAATTGAATCTTTATGTAAGAGTATATGTTACTGAATTATAATATATATAATGTTTATAATAAATAAAAATTTATTTATAAATTATTAGAAAATATGCTCTAAATTTATCATATGATAATTTTATTATTTGAAATATGTTTTCATGGAAAATGATTATTATATTTTATTATGATTGAAAATAATATTTAACTTTGAGAAAAAATTAAAATATGATATGATAAATATAAAATAATTTTTTTAAATAAACATATTAAAATTATCAATGGTTTAAATATGGTATTTTTCTAAAAAGATTTATTTTCTAGTGAATTGTGAAATTTATGATTTTCATTCAAAAGATTATTTTTCTATCATGTTTTCAAATAAAAATGTATTTTAAAACTTGTTCTAAGTTAAATTATTTATATTATATAAAAAAATAATTATGATTGTTTTAATTAATTATATTATTTAATTTGGTAATAAAACATTTTTATACAATAAATTCACTTTTTTAAAAACTCTTTTATGTTCTGTTTTTCGTTTTTTATCTTAAATTTATTTCTCCAACTCATAGGATGTGAATCCTGAAAAATAGATAACATATGTGGAATAAAGTGGTCCAAATTTTGGTAATAGAAGGATTTTATTTTTGGTCATTATGAATAAAAACCATATTAAATATTTATTTCTATGGTAATAGTAAAATATATTAATTTTTGTGAAAATTAATTGGATAATTTATAAAATTCAATCAAAAACAAGATTATAACTCATTGGATGAGATACTTTCTTCTATAATCATCCAAAAATAGACAATATTACATTTTGGTTACATTTAACATTGATCTTTTCCATTATAATATTTATGTAAAAGATAATGTCCAAAATTTCACTTTATTTATTTTTCAATATATAATATTTTTGATATGGATAAAAAAACATATGATTGTTTATAAATTTTAATTTAAAATAAGAATTATTTTTTCCACTATAAGATATTTATAATGTTTTCTGATGTAATAATTACCTTAAATTATTTTTCAATTGAGACAGAATGCTTTTTCAAGTACTAAAGAATCTAGTAAATAATAATTAAAACACTAAAAGCAATAATTTCTTGGAGGATTAAATTTTACAATGAATTTATATGAAAAATACAGAAAATTAGAGATGTTTTTAATGAATAATTTTCTAATTCAATTACTATCAAGTTACTTTTAAAGTTAAATTATTTGAATAGTTATCAAGATAACATTAATGGAATTTTATAAGAAAAAATATATTATTAAATGATTTAATACTCATAGAAACCTTATATTCCTACAAATGAATGTAATATGGATGAAAATTTCTACAAAAGTCCATTTATTTATCAATTTAAATTTTATTGAATCTCTTTTGACCCCAATGTGTAAAAAACATGTATATCATGGTTATTATCGAAAGGGCTTATAGGGGGTTAAATATAAGATATAAGGATGAAAGTTTCACCAAAGATTGTAAATAATAGTTATTGGATGAAATGATCATAACTAATTATCATTATATTGTAATATTTTATCAATTTGGAACCATTTTTTCTATAAATTTAATTTTGTATTAATATTTCACTTTATGTAATCTGAAGAGTGCCCCACCCTTGAATTATTAATGGAAAACTATTGTGTATCATTATTCAAAATGTCTGATATTTATAAGATGAAAAAACCCATCAAATATCACATAAAAAATTCCATATTCTTAAACAATGGGATCCATTCTTCTCAAAATATCAATTTTTGGGTCCATAAATTGAAATCTATGGAAGGCCCATCGAAGCACAGATAATCATTTTAGCCATCCTCTTCCAACATAATTCTTCTTATTCCTACTATAAATATATGATATGCACTATAAAATAATAAATTCATTATATCATGTTTAAAAATAATTATTATTATTATGGATCAGAAATTATCCACCTTCATCCCATCCTTTGGAAAATAATGACATCATTTATGCGTGTGTGGGGACTACCACCTCCATGAAGTGACATGATTAGTTTTTCATATCTGATTAAACATATGGTAATATAGAAATATTTATTAAATATACATGATATAAAATAAATAATAATGATCGTATGATGTTAAATTACTATATATCTTTCATTAATTCAATCCATCAAAAAGTGAAAAATACATTGATGCGTATGTATGCCTAACCTTTAACATAAATAGTGTAATTCATTTTCATATCTATAATTTTAATTGATGAATATATATATATATATATCTGATAAATATATTTTTCATTTATATCATTTTTAATATTTTGGAAATGATGTAATTGTGATAAAATTATAAGGACAAGAACTATTGAATTGATACACCCATGAAAAACAAAACTATTAATTCATGGAAATTAATATTTTCAAAAAGAATCATTAATAAATGTATTTTGAAATGTTATAAGTGGATCTTATTTTTTATTATAAGTTTTTATATGATAACATTTTTTCAATTTAATATTATTATACATGATGTTAGATCGCTGTCGAATAAAATGGATCTTGTGGTAGGGGTTTATCATCTCAAATTTATTTCTATGAGGCATATGCCATATTCACACACTTTTTATCTTTTTTTATTATATATACTATCCATGAATTAATTTTATGATTATATTAATGAAAATATTGGGTATTTATAAATCCATATAAGGTTATCCCTTTTTTAATGTTTTGATTTAGTGATCACCAATGCAGTGAGGGTTATTCATAACAAATTTCTTTCACTAAGACATATTTAATTTTATATACCAATTTATGTTTATGATGCATAAATACTACCCATTTAAAATTCCATATAATTATTCTACATATTTTAATGATATTTTTTTTTCATATGATTTTAAACATTCATCGTTCTTACATTTTATTAGTTGCAAATGTGGTAATTTATTTTTTTAGAATCTCATTGTTTATTTGGATTATTTGTAATTAAATTTATGATTATAAATTTTATAGATAGAACTATCATAATCCTTTGAAATATAACCCTATTGGTATGTTAAGGAATTAATAGAGAAAATGACCCCCAAGTCCCACCTCAAGTAGACCCAAGGGCTATAATAAACATTGATGGTATAAAATGTCACATATGGGAGGGATTACAATCTAAGATAAACATGGTCATAATATAGGGGAACCCCCCCCCCCCCAACAATATATTAGATAATATAAAATTTACTTAAATTGTACCAAAATACCTGATCAATGTGAACAAATACTAAAAAAGTACATAATATAAAATATAGAGTTCATGACCTATAACATAAACTAACCAACATATTAAATAGCCAATCTAGAAAAGTCTGACTTAGTCCCCAATGTCATCCAGGAAAGGTGAAAAATAGTTTATATTCATATGGTGATAATACAATTACACTCAATAGGAATATAGTGATGGTATCACATGCACATGTGAATGGAACATACTGATGCGCTAGTGAACAAATAGAGAAACCGACAAGCATAAGATCATAAAAAATAACTAATCCCAAGATCACCATATAGATCATACAAAAATCACACATCCAATATATTAAAATAGAAATTGGGAACATAATAAAATAATTCAACCACAACTAATTCCCATACATTTTACACTATCACACCACAATATTGGATGTCATGTGCTCAAATCCCTTCCACACACATAATATCATGTCATGTCACATCACATCTTTCCTAAATAAACCTCGGCCAACACATCACATCTCTCCCAATGACACATGGGCTATCACACAACATCTCCTCACATTACTAGGGTAGTAGGGTATCATGTATGTAAAAAAAATAATCCTCATTACCTCCTCCTACCATGCATACCTACAACACATGTCATATCACATCACTATGAGACCACATCACAACTCAACAAAAATCCTTTCCTAAGACACTTGGATCATCAGAGATAAAGTAATGATAGAGAATATGGGATAGTTATCCATCCATATTACCGTTATCCGGAATGTTGGGGAAAACACCCATAACCCTTAACCCTTGAGCTTTTAAAGGATATTCCAACTCGGGTCTGTCATGTATAGATATAATAAAAAAATTATATATATATAGAAAACATTACACAACCAATGGGTTGAAATAAACTACACTAGCATGACCCACAAAAAAACCATAACAAGTCACATCAATGGTCCTAACTACTACCCCCACTATATGAAATACACCACACAAACATTAAAAATCAGCTCAATTCCACTTTTATTACAACACACCACCAGCTTTTATTCATAATAATTTATTTATAATTTATATATCTAATTATATTATTCAATTAATATACTCATAAAATTTTTCATTTCATCCACCATAATTAATAATTCCAGGGACTACCATGTTTCTAACACAACCACACCAAAAAATGTATCACCCAGCTTATATAGTAACAATAAGAAAACCACAACACCCACTATTGAATTCATGCCATATCAACTCATCCGTATAAATAAAACAACTAGACACCACATGTGTTGTAAAACCATATCCACTACACACCATAACCACAGTGAAACACAACCATTTTCACCAAAAAAAATGTTCACCACAACTACTATTCACCAGAAATATTACACATTGTAACTATTAAACCCAACAACGCACAACTTAACAAATAAGATAACTTCCTATATTGCATCCATTCCAACCAACCACAACATCACAACTCCAATCATCACACAACCCTTACACTTTCCTAGACAACTTAGAAAAAATCAAACCACGATGGAGAAAAAAACAAGCACAAGAACCCAAAATAGATACACATCCGTGTTTCCAAAATTATTATAGGGTTTTACCACATTAATTCACTATATTCTATTAGTATTATTACAGACACTTGTTTTCTATGGTAAATTAATTTATTATCCATATATACATTCCTTATCCATTATATTAGAGTGAAAATAATTCCAAAACATAATGGGTTTCACAATATATGATATAGAGTGTAAATAAGGCTCTAACCAGAAAATATTTTCAGTATTAGCCACAAGAATCCACAATATCATCTAAAATATATATCAATGAAGTAATGTATTTTACATATCCTCTACATTCATTAATGTCAGTAAAGTCAATTTTTTATCTTTTGTTTCTAACCCTTACTATCCACCCAAAGGAGTATCATGCAATCCCCACACGTATCTTATAAAAAGGGAGAAAAAAAGGATCCCCAACCATAATGAATTGTTTTGATCTAGGATCTCACTATATGAAAATATAATAAATTCTTACAAACCAAAAAACACACATTTAATCCCTAGATCACTATAAAAATAAAATGTTTATAAAGACATCCTAAATCACATCCAGGCCCATAAAACACTACCACTATGAACCCAAAAAAAATGTAACCTAAGAAAACATGGGGATAATGGGGATGAAACTCACCCTTGATTACCAACAAAAAACCATTAGAACCTAAGGATTAAGGAAATTAAAGATGTGTTAGTTGTTCTCCAAAAATATGAAAAGGTTCATCCAAAAATGTATGAAGATGTAACTTAATGATATGGGTTATTCGAACCATTAAGTTATACATATAGATCAACTCAAATTTTTTATATTGTAAATTACATGGATATTCCATATATTCAATGGTTCATATATTACATGTTGTAAACCCATCTATTTTTCCATAAACACCTTTTCCCTAAAAAACATGATTCCATGAACATAAAATATTTTACGTGATAAAATTTATTCTTATGGGGTGAAACCATTTAATATAGAAATCCCCTGCTAAATATAATCTATAAGTGTATTTCTACAAAATATGTAAAAAAACATATGTCTTGAACTCTATATTTAAACAATAACAAAGAATGATATAGCCCAAATGAAGCTCTAAATCCTCCACACACTTTGAGGACTCTAACAAACACTCTTAAACCATAAAAAATTAACATGCTGGGTTATTATATTCCATTATAATAGATAACCCAAAAAATATTATCTCCCTAATGAATCAAAATAAAACCTGAAGAAAAAAATGTTTTAAAAAACATCACATGGGATACCTCTCAGGGTTCTTAATAAACTTGTAATTGTACCCTACTCCAAAATATGTGTTTAGAAACTAATTTTTTATTTACATTGTCTATAAATAATATACCTATACATTCCCTAGGTTATGAATAATGTAATATGTAGGGTATTTCAGTAAGGGTACATTATATGAAGAACAATATGAGTGATTTTGTATAATGTACCTATATAATATATTTATGTACCTTTCCTATAAATACAATACATCTCTATGGTTCGTAAATGGATCATAATGTTATGAAATGAATATTCAACTATTAATATGTGATATCTATATGTGGAGATGTTGGGTCTTTAATATTGATATTAGAGAAGATTATATATAATTGATGGAGACTAGGATTGGAGAAGAATGGTGAAAGAATTGGCGATATTCCTATTTATAATATAATATCATAAAGTTATGGTATGATATATATAATGTAATTTTCTTTTATAGGAATCCCTATCTGTAAATTACATGTGGGTGTGATTTTGGGAAAGATACATCTAGGTGTAATAATTCAAAAAAATGATAGTTGAATTATCTCACTAATAACATTCTATTGCTTTATGAATGTTCCATTATTGTGCCCATAGTTTGAAAATTCAAGGGCATATAAATTTTTTAAATCTCATTTATTATATGAACCACTATTATGGATTTGAATACATGATAACCAAGGAATACATAGGTTAAAAATTAGGTGTCAAATATTGAAATGAATATGTCCTAAAATAGACATAAAATTAATGATACATTATAATTATTTGATTTCTAACAATTATAGTTGTTCCCCACTGTATAATATTTTGTTTTATTTAGTGGACGCAACATTTAGGATTTGTGTTTATTATGAATTTGATGGTAAAATCAATGATTTTACTCATGTGGTTCCAAATGAAATTTGAGCTGGAACAAAATTCCTTTTGAGTATTCCTAATATGATATCTTGTAATATTATTAATAACTTCAAATTGGGAGAGTTTCATAAAATATTTAACATGATAAATATAATGTTTCTTGAAGACCATAGAGGATGGGAGATTCATCTTCTTACATGTAAATTGTGTTGAATGATGAAATAAAAAAAAGTCTCTATGGAAGGATAAAATATTTTATCCATGTAAAATAGGGGTATAAATCATGTATTTCGAGAGGAAAAATAAAGAGTTCAATGGATGGATATGAAGTTCATACTAATGTACAATTTATAGTTCAATGTATTTTGTAGGTTGAATATGGGTATTATTCAATCTATTAAAAAATTCCAAGGGTTATATCATAGAATAAGGAAAGAACTATGTTATGAAAATCTTTAATGTGGAATAATATAAGTGTTTATCTATTTTTATTTCATAATTTTATTCTAGCAGTTTTATATAATTGATATTATATTTACAAGAATCATGAATCATCTAATTATTGTTCCACAATATTTTTTATTTTAGGTTTTGAAAAAATGTTTAGTGAAAAAGGATATTTTTTAGACATTTTATGGAGGGACACATAACCCTTAATACATACTTGACGTTGAAATAATAATTTTTAGTCGGGTAAATGTGTTGAAAATGTCTGTTGGATAGTACTGATGAACTTAGAATTGATTTTTAATTTATTGAAAAATTTATTTATGTGATTTGTATTGAAGTTTAATACATTTTGGGATTTATGGATTATATTGGAGTGTTTGGAAGCATTTATTTCTTCATTTAGGGATTAGTTGATGAGAAATTTTTTGGAATTTTTTTTTTCAGGTTTTAGGAATAAAACTCTATTGAAATTTAAAAAACCCTTTATATGAATAAATTTTTTGATATTTAGTTAATTAATTTCCACTGGTTAGTTGGATATAGATAATATTGATGGTTGAAAATAGATTCATTTACACGGTTTTTTCATAGATATTTATAATAAAGTAAAAGATTAAATTTTATGATAGTATATAAATTAAATTAATCATATTTTTTTGTGAATTTCACTACATTATAAGATTATATTGTTATTTTTCATGGTTATTAATGAAATCATTTGATATTTTTCATTGGTTTGAGGTGTTTGTAAGCCATTAGGGTTAAAATGTTTTTTAACATGATAGATTTTTTGGGAGAATGCAATTAAATTTTTGGCGATGTAAGCTGAAAGGTATGATAATTAATCAGATACAACAAATCTAGATACTAGATCCGGAGCACTTCAGGCTAGAATCATCATCCTGAAGATACATGATTGGAAATCTAATGAAGAACGTCAATCGCGACCAACTATAGAGATCAATATTTTCTATGATCCTCAACACAATTCAATTATTATGCCTAAATGGATTTCAAATAATGGTGTTATCACCTTTGATGAGGGAAATTCAAAAATTTATGGAGACCAGATAGCATAATGAAAGCATACCATCATTTCAGAGCTCAACTATTTTGCAAGGAATGGTCCACAGAAGCTTGATGGTATAAGGAATAATCATCTATTTATTTGTGTATTTGATGGATGGTGAATCGTTTCATTAGGTATGTGTTATTTATATATCTCCCTCCATTCACAAGATCTTAAATTTTTTCATGGAGCTCTAGTTTAGTGAATCTCAAACTAGGGGTCTTGCTCTTTCAAGATTGAGACCTTGGGTTTGACCAATCTCATCCTAAGAACACCATGGATCAATATTTGATTATAATTAAGGGGTTAAACTAGTCCTTTGGGAATCCAAATATCTTATGGGATATTATTTTGGCATTGGGATCCCCAATTAAGTTCTTCATAGAAACTGAATTTGATAGATATGGTCATTTTTCTAGGATTTGAGTGGATTTTGATCTCATTTCAACCACTATTGAGACTATAGTTTTGAATGATGGAGAGTTTAAATTTGAATTGGGAATTGATTATGAATATAAACCTATGTTTTTTCAAAACTGCATGTCAATTGGCCATGTTATATCCAAATGTTGAAGGGGATTGAGGTGTTCCATTTACAGAAATCATGGTCATTGAGAAGATAATTGTAAATATATGCTTCCCAATAATGCTAAAGTCATGTTGTTATGTATGACAGTAGGATTTATAGGAATAATTAAGGTGGTTGTCATGTTTCCAAGATTAGTTCTATTTATCAAATAACATTCGAAAATGTGGCCTTAGATAAGGTTGGGGGTCACTTCGTACCATGTATGGACAAGAAATCCACCAATTTACATGAGGTTGTCAAACCTAGAGGTTATGGTGAGCCTCATGTTTAGAAACTGTTTCAGGATACTAATGAGTTACTGACAATGGTCGAGGCAAGAACACCTGATGAAGCTGATATCCAAAACTCTATTGACCAAATGATCATGATATATAAAAACATTACTACTAGATATAATAAAGATAAACAAAACTTATTAGTGAATATTTTGGAATGATTTATCATACGAATCGTATACGACCTATGTTGGGTGATACTGGTGACCAAGATAATGTGTTTCAATCAAATTCATTAGTGGAAGGGGTTCCATCAGTGGATATTCCAGGATATAGATGCACACAATAAGGATCACCACCCAGGGGAAAAAAATATTGTTTGAAAATGTGGGATGCCAAATGGTTATCCATCAGAATAATAATGTATATCATACACAACTACAATTTACAAAAGTATCATAATTTTCATCTAAAATGGCATTGAAAGAGTAATGTGTTGTAACATGTGGAAACAAATCTCATACTATTACTCTTGCTCAGGATTTACAAGTGGATTTTCCTAATATCAGGTGTTTAGTGGAGACAATGGAGTTGTTCTACCCATCAAAAATCTATGGGCTAATGAAAAGGCCTTTGATGTTTTTAGGAAGGCATCAGATGAAGATTGTGTCACAACACAAGAGAGGAATTCCAATATCACTATTCTTGATGGTATTGATGTTGAAAGGCCCATTGAAATCACAATAAAGGATATTACTAACTGGTTATTTTTAGAACATGAGGTCATTTACTCCATGATGGAAATATATATTTTTAGATCCAATGACTACGTCATTGTGAAAATTTTTTTCGGATCATCTTTGAAAACAGATTTTCTGTTAGCTCAAAGATGGGATTTTGATATCTTTCTATGAAGTCCAAGACATGTTCTATCAATATGGAAACCTTTGATTCATCACTAGAGGAGGATAATGTGATTCCACAATAGGCCAAGATATTACTGAGGGGACGTCATAAAATGGGTATTGGGGGACATTAGAAAAATCTAGGAAATAATGTTACTGACTAGAAGAGATAGTTGTTTATGATTTGGGAATAAAAACCATGCTTTTCTTTATCTATCCAATTGTTTTATACTTTTTTAATAAATTTAGAGTCATTGATTTTGTTTTAAAATCCATAAGTGAGCCATTCTCAATATTTTCTTTTACCACTTTTCAAGAGGATGTCTTATTATCCATTTTTATGATACCAATTTTCATAAAAATAATTTTAAAATATCAAACCCTTGATTACAAATCACAATTTCAAATTCATGTATGAAATTTTTTAATTATGGGGGTATGTAACTCCATAATATTTTAGAGATTCTATGTTCAATAGTGTATACAATATGAAACTCTGAGTTTTAACGAAACATGAAATTTTAATATTTTCTGACTGTTATAACATTGTCATTGAATTGGTAGGTTTGACTAAATTAAACTGAATTATGAATTATGTAATCTTCATAATAAATAAGATTTTATTTGTAAATTATTTAGAAATAAGCAATAGATTTTTACCAATTTTAATATGTCGTTAGAAATATATTTTCATTGAAAATGTTTTCTATATATTATTGTGATTGAATATAATAATTAATTTATAAAATATGTAAATAATTTATTTTATAAAAATACTATCCTTTTTAAATAAATATATCAAAATAATATTAGGTTTAATTTGGGTATTTATTTTCAAAGATTGATTTTCTTATTAATAGTGAAAATTATGATATTTATAGAAAAATGAATTTATTCATGTATTTTCATACTATCATTTGTTTAAAAAAATTATCTATATAATGTTCGTTCTTTTATATAATGAATAATAAAATTTTATTATTTTAAAAAAATTATTATTTAATTATTTATAAAAACATTTTTATACATTAATATAATTTTTCCTAAAAACTATATTATTTTCTGTTTTTCATTATTATTTAAATTTTTTCTCCTCCACTGCTAGAATGCCAATCCTTAAAATAGATTCCGAATTTGGAATCTAGATTTTCATATTTTTGAAGTAGTTATATTTTATTTTTTTTCATTATTAATATTAACAATATTAAATATTTATTACCACTATAACGGTAAAATGTATTAATTTGTTTTAAAAATAATTTGATAATGCTTAAAATTCATTAAAACACTAAATTATATTTCATTAGATGAGTCTATTTAATCAATAATAATCGAAGCATAGAAAACATGATAATATGTTTCTATTTAACATTGATATTGAACTTCGTAATATTTATGTAAATGATATAGTCCAAATGTCACTTTATTACTTTTTATATTTATTTTATTTTGTGATAGGGATTAAAACAACATATCTTCGGTTATAAATATTTATCATAAATATGAATGTTTTCTTATAGAGTAATATATTTATAATGATATTTAATGAAATTATTACCTCAAATGATTTTTCAAAGTATCCATAATGCTTGTCCAAATAGTAATGAATATAGTTAATGATTATAAGAAGACTAAAATTAATATTTTTTCGGATGGTTAAATTTAAAATCATTTTTTAAGAAAAATATAAAATATTATTGATTTTTAACATCTAATATTCTTAATCCATTTCTCTCTAGTTATTCTAAAAGTCAAATTACTGAAATTGTTCTTAAAATAACATTAATGATATTTGGTAACAAAAAATATTTTATTAAATGATTTTATTTTCATATTAATCCTATATTCATACATATTAATTGAATATGATGGAAAAAAATAAACCATGGACCATTTATGATTCACTTTCCATTTTATTGAATATTTATTTACCCCTAATGTATAGAAAAACATTGATATTGTGGTAATAGTTAAAAGTGTTACTGGATGTTTAAAATAGTAAATAAGGGTGAAAGAATCATCAAAACACGTAAAAATTTAATCATAAGTGATTACCTCGACTAATACTCATTATATATTCAATTTTTATCCATTTTAATCCATTTTTCTATAAATATTAATTTATTTTAATAATATTCTTTAAGCAATTTAAAGAGAGCCTCACTATTGACTTATAAATGGGAAAATGTTCATTATCGTTTTTCAAAATGTATAAGCACTATTTATTGAAACAATCCAACAAATTCACTTATTAAATTTCATATACTAGAATTATGGGCTCTATTCTATTTATAATACTAATCCACAGGTCCTTAAAAATTAATTTGAGGAAGACCTATCAAATTAGAGTTAATCATCTTACCCAACCTCTTTCAATTTATTTCTTCTTATAACACCTATAAATAAATGATATACACTATAAAATAATAAATTTGTTATATAAAATAAAAAAATATTATTATTATGATAATGGAGACACTATAATCAACCATTATCCCATCCATTGGAAAATTTTAATCTCTCTTGTGTATAAGTGATGACTACCACCTCCTTAAACTGATGTGATTAGATTTTAACATATGATTAAATGAATGGTAATAAAGATAAATTTAATGAATATATATGATATATATGACATAATATTGATCATAGAATGGTAAATTATTGTATACCTTTTCTCATTCCATCTGTCAAAAAGTTAAAAAATTGTGGATGTGTACGTATGCCCAATGGTCCAAATAAACAATATGATTCATTTTTCTAACTCTAGCTACATAGTTGAAAATAAATATATATATATATATATATACATGATGAATATATTTTAAATTTATATTAGGTTTAACATTTTTGAGATGATGTAACCATGATAATATTAAATGGACCATAACTATAGAATTGAGATATCCAGGAAAAACCAAACATGTAATACATGGAAAAAAATATTTTTAGAAAAAATATTTAATAAATTGTGGTTTAAATATTATTAGTGGATCATATATGATATTATATGTGTGTAAATGATTGTTTCATAATTTTTTTATTTTTAATTTATTATTCTTGAGGTTAAATGGATTTTTAAGAAAATTGATCTTCTGGTAAGGGTTTATCATCTATCATTTATTTTTGTGAGACATATTCATATTGAATTTTTTTCTCTTTTGTGGATTATATGTACTATGCCTGACTAAAATTTTTGATGATATTATTGAATAGTATAGGGATTTTTAAATGGATATATGGTTCTATCTTTAGTTATTTTTGGATTCCATGATTACCGAAACTGTATGGGTTCATCATCTCAATAATGTTTCTTTGAGACTTGAATAATGACATAGACCTATTAATGTTAATGAGGTTAATATACTACCCTTATGAAATTTTATATAATTATTATAATTATTTCCATAATATTTAATGTTTCACATGATATTATTCTTTCATCAGTGTTAGAATAAATGTGCTCTCAAAGGTATTTTTATCATAATATCATTGTTTATCCGGGTTGTTTATGATTTTGTTCGTGATGATTAAATTTCATGATATATTTATCATGATATGTAGAATGATACCTATTTTGGGATGGTAAAGAAGTAATAAAGATAATTACCCCTCAATTCCTGCCACCAGTAGACCATATGTTGGTGACAAGCATTGAGGATATAACATGTCACATATTAGAGGAATTACCCTCTAAGAAAAAACTAGATCAGGTGATAGGATAAAGACCAAAAAAACCATTAAAAATATAAAATATACCTAAAACCATCCCAAAATGTGTCATTAATTTAAATATATACTAAAAACAATGTATAAAGTGAAATATAAAATGACATTTCATATAACAATGACTTAAAACAATCTCCAAATTACAAACTCAAAAATTCAAACTGATCCCCCAATATCCTCCTTGAAAGATGATAACATATTTATATACTTAGGGTGAAAATACATATATACTCAATAGAATCATACTCATGGTTTCAAGTGAACATGTGAAAGAAAAATGATAATTTTCAAGTGAAAAAACATTAGAACCAACAGGCACATGATCATGCCAACAATTTAATATTATCCTTACCATGGATCTCTTAAAAAATCACATATCTAATATTGTTACATAAATATTGAGAAAATAATAAAACAAGGTGTCTATTTCCTCTTCCCCCTATAGTCTCCTCTCTTATACCCCATATTTGAACCTTCTATGAACCAATCCCATCCATACACATCACATCACATCATGTCACATCATATCTTTTCCTATTACCCTGGGGCCAACACAACCCATCTCACCCAAAGACACTAAGAATATCAAACCACATATCATAAAATAACTAGGGTGGTAGGGTATAATGAAAGTGAATGAAATAAATCTTATTCCATTTTCATTATATGAATGACCCCACCAGATATCATATTATATCACTAAATCACCCAAAAAACCCTTAACCATCGCTATACATCCTCCTAAAAGAGTCTCTGATCATCATAGTTGAAGGAAGAGTATGGAATATGGGGTAGCTATCCATATATGTTTCCACAATCCTAAATGTCTGGGAAAAAACCTAGAACCTATAACCTTGGATATTATTTAGGTCTATCAATCTCAGGTGGCATGAATAGAAAAATATAAAAACATTATATATACATAGAAAAAATTACCCAACCAATGGGTTGGAATCAACTACTCTAGAATAACCCAAAACACCACCATCTCACATCATGTTAGTAGTCACAACCATTGTCACCCCTACATGAAATAAACCACACAAAAACCATAAAATTACCACACTTCACTTTTATTACAACACACTATCAAATTTTATTCCCAGTAGTTTATTTCACTTGTACATATCAGATTCTATTAATTAATTCATCTACTCATTCAATTATTCATTTCATCCAGCTTCATTATTTATTCCACTGATATCCAATAATCTAACACAACCAACCCACAAAATTTTCACCAACCGGACAAAACTATTACTGCTGACCACACACACACCATTTTCTCCATACCACATCAACCAATATATTTCACTAAAACATTCAAAAAATACAACTGTTGCACATCCATTTCCATTTCACACAATAACCACTAAACAACCTAAAAAATTAAAACCAAATACACCTTATAACCACAAATATTACACACTATAACCAATACATAAAATAACCATTGAACACCATATCATATAACTACACACATATCATAACATCGCCCATAAAAATTATGTTAGAAAACCACCGAATCACCACCCCACTCTTCAAACATCCCATCCAGTTACATCCATTACTTTTCAATATCACAATCTATGAAGAAAAAAAAGAATAATATCTAATAACAAAAACACATCCCATATTCCATAATTATTAGGGGATTCACCACATTAATTAAATATTTAAAATAGGTATGATTACACAAACTAGTTTTCCATGGAAAACCAACTTTTTATCCATATATACATTCTTTATCCTTAATATTACGGGTGAAAATCAGTACAAAAACATGTGCCTTAAAAAAAATATTATATATAGGGAAAATAAGGCTTCCAATATATTTTATTTTCAATATTAGCTACAAGAATGCACAGTATCATCAAAAAGTATATTAAGGTAGTAAAGTGTGAGATATATCCACCATAACATGAATTTTTTTACGTGAATTAATTAACTTAATATTCAAACCATTAATAACCCCCCAATGTTGAGAAACCCCATGAAATCCACACACATATCTTGTAAAAAGGAATATAACTAGGATCCTCTAACTTAATGACACTTTTTTTATATCACTATGCATCATAGGGAAATGGGAAAAAATTATTTTGAAACCAAAACAACTCAAAAAATCCCTTGATCACCCTAATCAACATCAAAGGATTTTTAAAAATCATCCCAATGAGCTCCCTAATCTAAAAAACACCACAATAATAAACTATCGAAAAATTGAGGATGGACACCATGGGAATAATGAGGAAGAAAATCACCACCGATTATGAACAATAAACCACCATAACCAAATGATAAAGGAAAGATAATATGAGTTGGTTGTTTTCCAAAAATTGTATAGGGTTCATCTACAAATTAGAGGAAGAAATGATTGATTGGTAGGGTTTAGCTGATCCTTCAAGTTATATATAGGTTATAACTCTCATTATTTAAGTTTTACATTATATGTTTGTGCTAAATATTTTATGGGCCCTATATTAAACACTATTACACCATATTTTATGCCTTCAACTCCTCTTCTAAAAAAACATGGTGCCTTGAAAATAAAAGATTTTAATCAATGAAATTTATGTTATTGTTTAAACACAATTCATATAGTACTCCCCTACTAAACATAAGATGTAAATAGATTTCCAAATAATATTTAAAACATACTCTTATGTTGTGAACAAAACTTTTAAAAATTCAGAGGAATGATGCAACACAAATATAGCTCCATCTTTTCAATATACTCTGAGACCTTCTCCAAGAACTCTGCAAACATAAAAAAACAATGTATTAGGTTGGGAAGGCCCAATCCATTACTGTATATATGCCTCAGATGATTATAAATAACATAAATCAAAACAAAAAAATTAAAAATGGTTTAAATAACTATCCCATGGGATACCTCATAGGGTTCTCATTACACCTGAAACACTACCACCGACCAACCCCAGAAAACCAAAATGTCCAAAAGCACACTTCCCTAGAACACCAATATCATCACTCGGAAGAACACAAAATTATCAAGCATTAAAAATAAACCACTAAATTTTCAAACTACTATATAAATGAATAACTACATCACTAGAGAATCATATCATAATCTATAAAACCCAATACAACAACCACGACAACCAATACACAACACTACTGAGATCACACGAATAAAGAATTCTTTCATCCATATTAAGATAATATGCTCCCTTGGGGTAAATAACCCATACCAATGGTATTAATCATGTCGGGGAATAAAATGTCATAATTAAGAATCATGTTTTCCATTCCTTATATTCTATAATATTTATCATGAATCACATCATCAATAAATAGAATAAGTGATTAAATAGATAGATCCAAACATCATATCAAAAAATACAAATAAAAAAACACAAGATAAAAAAAACTATTGGTACTCGGAATCCTTATTCATATATCATTATCAAGTATGATTTACTAGTAAACCATTCCTAAGAAACACAATAACCAATGGAATGATTCATCCATACAAGAATTTGTCTCAATAATCATGGTTCTCTACTGATCATTCAAAAAACAATGTTCCATACCCATTATCCTACTATCCCAACTAGATGATGTGGGATTCATCAGGAAGATACCAATGAAGTAAGGATATATGGATTATTTCATGGATCCTATCCTTATATAGTGGATATATCAACCGATATTCCCCCTCACCAACATGAACCAAGCCTTAGCCGTCCCAAAAAACAAAAAAGAAAGCTTACTCCCCCTCCCAAACCTCCTCCAACCCCAGTAAGGGGAACTGTCTAAAACGCATGGTCTATAAACACAATATATATTCATGTCCACCTATGACTAGTATATGAATTATGATGGTCCAATGGCACACTCTCAACTCTCTCTTACTAACATGGTGTTCTCAGCTATTCTCTACAAAATATCATCGACATGGTCTAATAACGCCCTGAACTCCTTCTAAAACCACATAAAATATCATGAATAAATCTAAAATTCCCCAAATAGAGACATGCCTATGGTATAATGACAACCAATCATAATGAATATTATACATGATTTGTACACATTAACCATGATCTCGCAAATTACAAGACCAAATATCACAACGTATCCTCTAGAATCTGGATAGTCTGTTACGTATTCCCATATATCTCAGGGTTGAATATAGTGCGTAGTGAGAACATGGAACAAAAATCTTATTGAAATCAACTGTAGACACACATGGTAAAAATATGATCCCAATTAGCAGTGATGGTCCTCATATCATAATGATTCCAAACCGTATAATCTATATACCACCTCACCAAAACATCCATGATACTCGACTCTAGGATTTATAGAAAATAATCTATATTTTTAGTAGTCCCATTATCATCCAAACATAATCAAATTTTATATATTCCATGCCGAAAATGGTGATGAAATGCATCAATATATTTCCCCATTTCCACTTGGGAACACCAACGAACATCAACAAACCACCAGTAACATGTTGCTATACTTTTAATTGCTAATAATCCAGAATGATTACCACAAAATATTCTACTAACCATTTCATCTAACACCACCAAATATACCTCCTCAAATCATGATACATAATAGTCACACTAGGATTTTATACTAATTTTGGGTCATTAAAATCATTAGTAACATCATCAAATGATGCCAACATATCAAACAATCTTACCAGAAACAACACCCAGTTCCAATCATCATTTGACTATCCATTCATATAATATCCATGGACAACACATTAAAACCTCAGCTCTACCTCTAGATCTCTACTTGGAGACTCCACTACATATTTCATCCTGGATGGATCTTAAGTCACCTAAAAAATAAATCCATGAATAAAAATCTCTCCAATGTCATGGTGTATTGTTTCATGCTCCTCCAACCACTAACAAACATCTACAAACTCAAAATCCACTTCTACTTATGACTTACTACTCAATGCATCAACAACCACATTCCTCTTTCATTATGTATATGAAATCTAAAAATCATAATCAGAGAGAAACTATATATACCTATACTAGCATAGATTCAGAACCCACTAAGAGGAACCATATTTTAGTTTCATGTGGACTATTAAAAACACAAATCACACACCAATCACATAATTAATCCACAACATCATATCAAATACAACCACTACCTATAAGGCCCCAGCCTTAAACCTTACTTAATCATGAGTTACTACAAGATTACACGATGAGTACCTTTTCAGGTTTAGAGTTTTAGATAATTAGATCATAAATCTTACATTACATTCCACATTTAAACAAAGTGGTTACATAAAAGATAGTATTCATTTTTTCCCATAAATGGAAAAATATTTAAAAATAAAGCTTGGATTCTTTCTTGACACTTCCTTGACACTATCATCATATCATGTAACTTTCCCTTGACCTGTGAAAAATATTCCAAAAACATGGGATGAGCATAAAAATCTCAGTAAAGGTTATAAAAATATGGAAAGGAAACATGAGTTCATATATAAATAAGAATGAAATCATACTTTACCCATAAAACATAGGAACTTTAACATACCTCATAAAATCATGAATAAATCATAGAAATCATAAGACATAAAAGGTAACATGAGGCATTCATAACATTCTTACGTAGGGAGTAACCCTCTTGGTTACGTTTGGAATACCCACCACATTATATTCCCTAAATCTCTTCGGAGAAACCTTAACGTTTCACTCGTTCACGTTACCTAATGCATTGGAGATCTATATCGGGCTCACCCGCCCTTAGTTTATCATGGAACCACCCGTCTTCATAATAATGCCCAAGAACCTCAACATAATCGTATCACATAAAACATGCATATAGGAAACATAACATTTCCACAAGATATCAATACAAAACATTGATATAAAAACATTATGAAAACCATTTTCAATACCAAAACAAAACAAGAGTAAAACATGGTATTTATTTTTCTTTTAAAAAAATTTATGGCTTGTAGAGGAAGCCGAAACTCAAATAATTGTCACGGCGGCGGAGAAGTCGTTGTCGCCGCATATGTACGACAAAAACATTCCCTTTTGTCATTTAGTAAAATGCTTCATATAAAAAATATTCCTTTTGTAAAAGTCAAAGAATTTTATACACCATATAAAAGAAGGTTGTGTATAAAACAAAATATGCCTCAATGAATGGAGATTGATACGAAGTCCCATACAAAGACAGTATCCTTGGATTAAGGATAAATCAGTTACATAATTATGTTTGACAAACAAATACACCAAATATAAGTGGATATTAAGTGTAAAACAATCATAGGACATTCACACATATTCATATAATGACATATTCATGGAGTACATGTTTATCCCAAAGAATCAAAATTGGCTTAAGAAGTTCTCTTGCAAAAATTCGACAACCTAACGACGTCACTTCAAAATTCAAAAAAAGAGTTGTTGAGAGATAAAAAGGGGTATCTCATCACTTGGACATAAAATTTAACTCAATAAGGATATAGAAGAACATATCCCAACATAATATTATGTGAATTAAAAAACATAACAATAGAAGTCTTTTACCAAAAGAGGAGGGTGAAAGGTTCCCTTACCGACATGGGTATCTTTCGAGACATGCACCCCGTGAAAGAAGGAAAATACAACTTGATGTAAATACTCATAAATGAAAGTATATTACACAATGAGTAAAATAATGGGCAGTACATACACCACTCAAAGGAAATTGTGGCAAATGTAGCATTAATCTCACGGGAATAAAAGTGAGATGAAAAATTCCTTACGAAAACTCGGCAGCCCAACAGCGCCACATAAAACTTACAAAAATTATTTGATAAGATCAAATAGGGTCTCTCATCATATTAAAATAAATTTTACAGAAATAGGAATATAAAAGAACATCCCCCAACATAACAAAGAGGATCTTAAAATAAGTGACATAAAGGATAGTACTTTAAAAGAAAGGGAGAGGTTAGATCTCTTACAAAAATTCGGCATTCTAACGGCGCCACTCAAAACTTCCAAAATGGACTGATGAGAGAGAATAGGGTCTCTCATCATATGAACATAAAAATTACAGTAATATTAATATAAAATAACATCCCAATAACAAGAAATATGAGCTTTAGAATGAATGTCATAAAAGAGTGTACTTTAAAAGAAAGAGAGGAGTATGATCCCTTACCTCGGGTCCGACTTGACTCGATCGTTCTTTAACGTCCTGAATAATAAACTTGAGTTAATTTCCACTTTATTAAGAACCTTTTTCTATTTCATTATCACTTATTTCCATGTTATAAACGTTATGTAATCATTTTTGTTAATAATGTTTGTTTTGTCGATATTTGGTTCTTAAGTCGAAAGTGGACTTCTTACAATTACATGTTGTTCGTGTGGTCAAATGTTCATTATATCCAGAATTATATTCATGATTTGGATATCATATATATCATATATATCCATAATATACATGTATTTATATAATTACATAATAATTTAGAGGTAATAAATGAAATGCACCGTTCATGGAGACGGTAAGTCGTACGTACGCATGAACGCTACTTTCATTTCTATGTCATATTAATGGAATTAAAACCAAATGATAGGTATGTATATTTTAATTGCAGAATTATATTCATAATTTATATGTAACATACATCATATATAATAACTTT
The DNA here is from genome assembly GCA_963277665.1 of Viscum album. Lineage (NCBI taxonomy): Eukaryota > Viridiplantae > Streptophyta > Magnoliopsida > Santalales > Viscaceae > Viscum > Viscum album. The sequence continues at coordinate 877,040,450 of OY728145.1, read as the reverse complement.
AAATCCATCCTTTATAAATCCCACATATGTCATTAACGAATCAAATCACTTTGAGGGGGCGGTAGTCCGCACTTCCTAAAATGAAATTATAGTGTTTACCCACAATGGAAACCATAAAGGTATGACACAAAAGAAAAATACAGAAACATAAACATATTATATATCATATATAAATATAGTGACATCTTAATGGAATCCTTTTAAGGTGTTATATGAGTGTCGAACAATCATCGTTTCGTGAGGCAGAAATTCACCATCCACAGAAACCGTATCTTCTTTATCCATTTGATGTAGGTGTGTGTAAGTGTAGCTCTAATTCTTCTTATAAAAAAATCCTAGTATATTGGAGATACTGGATTAGTTACAAAATATATGAATAAAAAGATTTTAGGGGGTTGGAGAAGCAAAATAAAACAAAAGAACACAAGTGAAGACATTACCTTAAAATCGGGTAACTCCCTTTGGTTTGAGCTCAAAGGATTCCTTGGGAAGACTTCTTCCCAAAGTGAGGCTTCCAGGAGTTAGAGAAGAATGTGGAGAGACAAAATGGGCAGGGGTTGGCCGAGCCAAAGGATTTGTAAGTGTGGGTAAGGAGGTAGAGGTGGGGGCCTTTTATAAGAGGAGAGGAGGGGCACTCTTGGAAAGGTATAAAATGTAACTTTATTCTCAAATGAGATTCGGATTTTAATGGTCCCACATTGATGTGTCTCAAGGATAAGGTGATAAGGGTTCTAAATCCACCCATCCAATAGGTTTTGGACATGTTTAGGTCTTAGATTTTACATTATCTTTCCATTTTATTTAAATCATTAAATAACGAGGTCATCGCTGCATCATCATGATGTCATACATAATTTAATTTATTTAATGTCAAAAAATTAAAAAACAAATACTATGATGGAGGAAATCGTTTTAGATTTCCAATGAATATTTATAGTCCAAAAGAACATTTATGTAGAAAAAATTAAAAATATTTTACTTAGTTGATACATTCTTTGTTACATTTAACATTCTTTAAAAATAAAAAGATAAAAAGTCACTTTCTCAAAAAAGTGATTCCATGGGGCCCACAAGATTGGAACAAGGCATCCCATGGTCGGAAATGAGACAACCAATAGCCTTAGGACACATTTTGTGGTCATTTTTTATTATTATGATATTATCTTATTTTCTTTAACTAACCGATTACTCATTAATCAAGATAATTAAAGATAATTACCATCATTACTATTCATAATGTCCAAAAACAAAAGAGTCTTAATTACATAATTTGGACCTTCTGATTCCAAATATGTAATTCATTTTACCAAATTCCAAACACATAAATTGCAATAATCTATTTTAAAAAAACTTCCTGTTGTCAAAACAAATAGCAGGTTTTTTTGAAACAATATTTAGGAAAAGTTTGGTACTTGTTTATGCCTAATTCTAAAGTGAAATTAATCCAAATGACCATCATTGAATTACATGGTAAAAAGATATCCTAATTAAACTTTAAAAAAAATTAAAAAGATAATATAACCATGTAATTAAATTATATGAAGAAGCAGTTTTGATGTAAAATGCAGTATTTTTCACTATTCATTGAAAAATGAACATTGTCAGAAAAATACCAAAAATTAACCCAAGGTAATTTTCAATGTCCCAATAATAAATAATATGTATATTTTGAAAAAATAGAGCTTATAAAATTGTCAAAAAGTGGATTTAAAATGGGTTCTCCATCAAAAGGTGGTTAATCGACCTTTTAAAGAATATTAGAATGTTTAGGCTTAAAAACTGGATTCATTTTCATTTTTAATCCTCTAACATTTATTGTAAAGAGTAAAAATATTTGAAAAACATATATAATCATTTTGTAGTTAGTTATGTTCATTCCCACCATTACAACGGCTAAGCGTTAACTACCATTTAAAATAATATTATTTTATTATTAGAGTGAAACGTAAGATTCCCAAGAAACTCGTTGTTTCGTATTGGGTACACCATCGAGAAGCATACACTTTAAAGTAATATTAATATTTTATTCAAAAATATGGATAAATATAAAGATTTCATATTCTTTATTTACCTAGGGTGTTACATCCTTCCCCCTTTTGAGAATTGCGTCCTCGCAATTTTAAAATTGTGCTTGGAAACATCCTTGAAATTCCCATATCGGAACAAGAGTCAGTAAAACAATAACATTAAAATAAAGAAAGATATGTACAATGGTCACCCAAGTTAACCCATACCAGGATTCCAAGTATGAAAATATTGACATGGAGGAAAAAAACAAAGGGTCATGTTCTGATGGAGAGTGATAGAAAACATGTTTAGGAGAAAGTTAACCACAAGAAAATCACAAAATTGTGATGGGTTAAACGGTATTCGATTCCCCAGTAGGAAAAGTTAATAGAAAACATTTTGTTTTAAGTTACTTTTTATTGACGAATTTATTCATAAGGAAACATAATCACTTATCATGTTGACTTTCAACTTTTATTAGATTCCTTACAGAAACTCATATTTTCTCTAAAAGACTAGTATTTATGAAGACTTGTTCACATTAAGAGTACTATAATCAACTTCTAGAGAATCACCTAATCTACAAAAGAGAAATATATACTTCCCATGTATTTAGACTTTTACCAAAACCAAAACCAAAAAGGTTAGTACAAGATCAGATAATCCAGAAAAGGATAACCCTTTATAAAAAGAAAATCTATTCTTAATATCCGAAATTTGTCCAGCAAAACTCAAAGTTCAACGAGGACCATTCTATAATCAATTTTTCCATAAAATTATTCAAATTAAACCAAACTAATATTTAAACCCAAATATTTGAAGGATTTAGTCACATAGTCTTCCAAGTTAAATCGTAACATTTATCTCCAAACAACATCAGTTGCTCTTAATGTCTCGTATTGAAAAGTAATTAACCTAATCACATATTCTCCATGATAGGTTAATAAATATCCATACATAACCCAAAATCAGCTTACTCTTAATTCATAAAATCATCAAACTAAAAAAAATCAGTCAAACTAACCAGGGACTTCGCGTAGTCCAGTGGTAGGTGATAAATACCAGTTGCACTTTGGTTGTGGGTTCGATTCCCGCAGCTTTGTCCGACGTGATGGGTTGTCACACGGTCTGCGTGTTGTCCTTTTCCCAAAACTATATAATTCTTAAATCATTCCCCAAAAAGAGATAAAATCATAAAAAATAGCCATAACATAATTTAACCTCAATTTTATCTCAATCCTTTCACTTCCATCATAACATATATTAACCCATAATTACCCCAAAAGTAAGGATCATATAAACCCAAATGGTTCTTTATAACTATGTCCACAAAAGAACAGATAACTATTCCTTGAATAAAACTTTCATATATTAAAACTTTCCTTATATGTTGACATCTTACTCATTCAACATTCTTCAGGACCCATTAAACATTCATTTCCATCTTATTCTGAAATACTTCTTTCCTACAAAGAAAATCATGAATCATATCCTAAGATTCCAAAATAGGAAAACAATAGTTATGAAATAATCCAAACCTTTGATTGGTCATTTTCAGTTACTTTATCCTCAATCGTAATGGCATTAGGTATTGGTAAACGAAAATTTGTACGATCTTGGTGATCCCATTCACAAAACTTCTTCATAGGACATGTGTTTGCATAATGAACATGCACACCACTTTTAAAACATTCAATTGATCCCTCAAAAAGAACTTCTTTCCCTTTCCTAGAGTCAACTGGATTCTTCCTTTTTCCATGGAAGGTTCGTGCTTTATGGCCTTCATTTCCACATCTATATAATATTTCTACCCCATTGAAACATTTTCTTAGGTGTTTCTTTCCACATTTTTGAAACATAGGTTTTTGAACACACTTACCTTTATAATTATTACCTGTAGTTCCGTAGGGATTTGTTTCTCGCATATATGATGCCTTAGAGAAATCACCAAGGTTTAGGTGGTAAATCATTACTCTAGATAGTTGGTTGAGGATAATCACCACAGTTATCATTGCAGCTCCCATATCATTCAGTTGCTTGCTCAAAAAACTGTCACAGTTTCCTTCACATCCACTGTTACATTGGTGCCTGCTAGATCCAGCCATTTACTAAAACCAAAAAGGTCAGTAAGAGTATATCAACAAAACCATCATGTACTAATGAGGAAGATAAACACTAAGATATACTTACTCATTCACTTTATCTAAAACTAGGACTCTTTCTGAAATCTTAACCATTATGGTAATGTCACTTATGCTTAAATAATACCCTAACCTCTAAAGTTATTTAAACTAACCTTTGATACTAATTATAAGGCCCCAGCCTTAAACCTTACTTAATCTTGAGTTACTACAAGATTACACATTGAGGATCTTTTCAGGTTTAAGTTTTGGAGAATTAGATCATAAAACTTTCATTACATTCCACATTTAAACAGAGTGCTTATATAAAAGATAGTATTCATTTTTTTCCCATCAACTGAAACATATTGAAAAATAAATCTTGGATTCTTTCTTGACACTTCCTTGACACTATCATCATATAATGTACCTTTCCCTTGACCTGTGAAAAAAATTTCAAAAACTTGGGATGAGCATAAAAAGCTCAGTAAGGGTTATAAAAATATGGAAAGGAAATATGAGTTCATATATACATAAGAATGAAATCATAATTTACCCATAAAACATAGTCACTTTAACATACCTCATCAAATCATGAATACATCATAGAAATCATAAGACATAAAAGGTAACTTGAGGCATTCATAACATTCTTACGTAGGGAGTAACCCTCTTGGTTACTTTTGGAATACCCACCACAGTATATTACCTAAATCTCTTCAGAGAAACCTTAACATTTAACTCCATCACGTTACCCAATGCATTGGAGAGCTATATCGGGCTCACCCGCCCTTAGTTTATCACGGAACCACCCATCTTCATAATAATTCCCAAGAATCTCAACATAATCATATCACATAAAACATGCATATAGGAAACATAACATTTCCACAAGATATCAATACAATACATTGATATAAAAACATTAAGAAAACCATTTTCAATACCAAAACAAAGGAAAAGTAAAACATGGTATTTATTTTTCTTTTTAAAAAATGTATGGCTTGTAGAGGAATCCGAAACTCAAATAATTGTCACGGCGGCGGAGAAGTCGTTGGCGCCGCATATGTACGACAAAAACTTTCTCTTTTGTTGTTTAGTAAAACGCTTCATATAAAGAAGATTCCTTTTGTAAAATTCAATGGGGTTTATACACCGTATAAAATAAGGTTGTGTATAAAACAAAATATTTCTCAATGAATGGAGATTGAGATGAAGTCTCATACAAAGATGGTATCCTTGGATTAAGGATAAATCAATTACATAATTATGTGTGAAAAACGAATACACTAAATATAAGTGGATATTAAGTGTAAAACAATCAGAGGAAATTCACACATATTCACAAAATTATATATTCAAGGAGTACAAGTTTATCCCAAAGAATCAAAAATGGGTTAAGAAGTTCCCTTGCAAAAATTCGACAGCCTAACGACGTCACTTCAAAATTCAGAAAAAGAGTTGATGAGAGATAAAAAGGTGTATCTCATCACTTGGACGTAAAATTTAAATCAATAAGGATATAGCAGAACATATCCCAACATAATATTATGTTAATTAAAAAACATAACAAAAAAAGCCTTTTACCAACAGAGGAGGGTGAAAGGTTCCCTTACCAACATGGGTATCTTTCGAGACATGCACCCCGTGAAAGAAGGACAATACAACATTGATGTAAATACTCATAAATGAAAGTATATTACACAATGAGTAACATAATGGGCAGTACATACACCACTCAATGGAAATTTTGGAAAATGCATCATAAATCTCACGGGAATAAAAGTGAGATGAAAAATCCCTTACGAAAACTCATCACCCAAACGGCGCCACATAAAACTTACAAAAATGGATTGATGAGATCAATTAGGGTCTCTAATAATATTAACATAAAGTTTACAGAAATATGAATATAAAAGAACATCCTCCAACATATCAAATAGGAGCTTAAAAGAAGTGACATAAAGGAGAGTACTTTAAAAGAAAGAGAGAGGTTAGATCTCTTACGAAAATTCGACAGCCTAACAGCGCCACTCAAAACTTCCAAAATGGATTCATGAGAGAGAATATGGTCTCTCATCATATGAACATAAAAATTACAGTAAGATTAATATAAAAGAACATCCCAATAACAAGAAATATGAGCTTTAGAAGGAATGACATAAAAGAGTGTACTTAAAAAGAAAGAGAGGAGTATGATCCCTTACCTCGGGTCCGACTTGACTCGATCGTTCTTTAACATCCTGAATAATAAACTTGAGTTAATTTACCATTTATTTAAAAGCTTTTTCTAGTTAATTATCACTTATTTCCATGTTCAAAAAATTATGTAATCATTTAAGTTAATAATATTTGTTTTGTCGATATTTGGTTCTTAAGTCGAAAGTGGACTTCTTACAATTACATGTTGTTCATGTGGTCAAATTTTCCTTATATCAAGAATTATATTAATGATTTGGATATCATATTTATCATATAAATCCAGAATATACATGTATTTATAATATTACATAATCATTTAGAGGTAAGAAATGAAATGCACCGTTCATGGAGCCGGTAAGCCGTACGTACGCATGAACGCTACTTTCATTTCTATATCATATTAATGCAATTAAAACCAAATGATAGGTTTGTATATTTTAATTCCAGATTTATATTAATCATTTATATGTATCATAAATCATATATAATAGCTTCAAATCCATCCTTTATTCATCCCACATATGGCATTAACGAATCAAATCACTTTCAGGGGGCGGTAGTCCGCACTTCCTAAAATGAAATTATCGTGTTTACCCACAATGGAAACCATAAAGGTATGCCACAAAAGAAAAATACAGAAACATAAACATATTATATATCATATATAAATATATTGACATCTTAATGTCCACCTTTTAAGGTGTTATATGAGTGTTGAACACTCATCGTTTTGTGAGGCAGAAATTCACCATCCACAAAAATAGTATGCTTTTTAACCATTTGATGTAGGTGTGTGTAAGTGTAGCTCGAATGCTTCTTATAACAACATCCTAGTATATTGAAGATACTGGAGTCGTTAAAAAATAAATGAATAAAAAGAGTTTAGGGGGTTGGAGAAGCAAAATAAAACAAAAGAACACAAGTGAAAACATTACCTTAAAATCAGGTAACTCCCTTTGGTTTGAGCTCAAAGGCTTCCTTGGGAAGACTTATTCCCAATGTGAGGCTTCCAAGAGTTAGAGAGGGATGTGGAGAGACATAATGGGCAAGGTTTGGCCGAGACAAAAGATTTGGAAGTGTGGGTAAGGAGGTAGAGGTGGGGCCTTTTATAAGAGGAGAGGAGGGGCACTCTTGGAAAGGTATAAAATGTAACTTTATTCTGAAATGAGTTTCGGATTTTAATGGTCCCACAATGATGTTTCTAGAGTATAAGGTGATAAGGGTTCGAAATCCACCCATAAAATAGGTTTTGGACATGTTTAGGTCTTAGATTTTACATTATCTTTCCATTTTATTTAAATCGTTAAATAACGAGGTCATTGCTGCATCATCATGCTGTCATACATAATTTAATTTATTTAATGTCTAAAAATTATAAAACAAATACTATGATGTAGGAAATAATTTTAGATTTCCAATTAATATTTATAGTCCAAAAGATCATTTATGTAGACAAAATTAAAAATATTTTACTTAGGTGATACATTCTTTGTTACATTTAACATTCTTTAAAAATAGAAAGATAAAAAGTCACTTTCTCACAAAAGTGATTCCATGGGGCCCCCAATATTGGCACAATGCATCCCATGGTCGGCCATGAGACAACCAGTATACTTAGGAAACATTTTGTGGTCATTTGTTATTATTATGATATTATCTTATTTTCTTTAACTACCCGATTACTCATTAATCAAGATAATTAAAGATAATTACCGTCGTTATTATTCATAATGTCCAAAAACAAAAGAGTATTAATTAAATAATTTGTAACTTCTGATTCTAAATATGTAATTCATTTTACCAAATTCCAAACACATACATTTCAGTAATTTATTTTAAAAAAACTTCCTGTTGTCAAAACAAATAGCAAGTTTTTTTGAAACAATATTTATGAAAAGTTTTGTACTTGTTTATGCCTAATTCCAAAGTGAAATTAATCCCAATGACCATAATTGAATTACATGGTAAAAATATATCCTAATTAAACTTTAAAACAAATTAAAAATATAATATAACCATATAATTAAATTATATGAAAAAATAGTTTTGATGTAAAATGCAGTATTTTTCACTATTCATTGAAAAATGAACGTTGTCATAAAAATACCAAAAATTAACCCAAGTTAAATTTCAATGTCCCAATCATAAATAATATGTTTATTTGAAAAAAATAGCCCTTATAAAATTGTCAAAAAGTGTATTTAAAAGGGGTTCTCCATCAAAAGGCGGTTAATTGACCTTTTAAAGAATATTAGAATGTTTACGCTTAAAAACTGGATTCATTTGCATTTTTAATTCTCTAAAATTTATTGTAAAGAGTAAAAATATTTGACAAACATATATAATCATTTTTTAGTTAGATCTGTTCATTCCAGCCATTACAACGGCTAGGAGTTATCTACCATTTAAAATAATATTATTTTATTAGTAGAGTGCAATGTAAGATTCCCAAGAAACTCGTTGTTTTGTATTGGGTATGCCATCGAGCATTCCATTCCCTTTAAAGTAATATTAATATTTTATTCACAAATATGGATAAATATAAAGATTTCATATTCTTTATTTACCTGTGGTGTTACACTACCAGCACTAGATCATGGGTAAGATATTTCTGTTCACTGGGACATATATAATTTGACACATAAAAAATAATTTCACTCTATTGAATCAAAAAAAATCCATCCCTAAATGGGATGCATTGTAAGAAACATAAATTATCACACCCTCCTTGTGTAACTAAAGCACTAGAGTTTAAAAATTCTTCTCATTTAGATAATCGAATGCTACCTATAATTTATCTATGTACTAAAATTGATAATCTTTCTAGGAGAATTTTTTATATGGGACGAAACTAGAGAGAAATATGATAGAAACCACTATTAATACACTATGAGTCTAATGAAACAATGAATTTATGAAAATTTATTATGTAATAATTAGGAAAATATTTCTGTGACCTTCATCAGGTCCACTACCACAGCCTTACGAGACACCACATGACCAATGGAACACACCTATTATATCCAGAACATTCAGTTGAAAAACATTCCATAGAGTTGAGGGTATAGAAATACCTATAAAATAGCTATGAGATAATTAAGTTGGTAATCCACGAACATTGAGTATATCAAGATATCACCAATGAATAGAATGTTGAACTGATCTAGGAATTCATGAAAAAAAGATTTAATGACCCCATTGAACACGACTAGTGATTTTGTATAACTGAATGACATGAACGTAAAGCCAATGTTCCTATAATTGAATCATAAGGAAGCTTTTGGTATGTATTTACACTTTACAATCATATAGTGACTTAAAATCTAGATTTGAATATTTGAAAAACTGACAAGCCATTCCCAAATGGTGGAATAGATCATAAATCCTCAATAATTTTTAACTGTTCTTTATTGTGACTAGATTTAACCTCTAGTAGTCCATAGACAACATAAAACTAGCATTATCTTGCTTTGGAAAAGAACAGTTGAGTAACTCAGGATGAATGAATGGGTAGGATGAAACCCATCTACAATAGATCAAGCACCTACAACCTCATCTCTTCTAGGCTTATAGGTTGCATTCGATATGAAGACATTGATATCAGAGACACACTAGTTGTAACCCTATCCCAAACTCGACATCGCATCATGGGGGTCATGTCACAACCATATCAAGAATAAAATCCAATTATTCCAATACAACCCTTATAACATCTTCAACTTGATCTACCGCCAACACCTCCACTAACAAAGTTAAAAGAGAATTTGTTTGCATACCACATATCCAATAAACTTTAATCTCAATGAATACTACTCGTTCGACCTCCACATCATTAAATTAAACAATAATCTAGAAAAAAAATATTTAATATATTCAAAATAATATATCCAATCAATGGAAAGGATAGAATTGATTGGTTGTATATGTAGTAATAAAAAATGTACCATGGGTCGGTTCAACTCAATAACCTACGTACACACCCAACACATTTATCAAAGAAGTCTAAAATCCAATTAATATAGTTAACACCCATGGAACTAGAATCCTCTCAACACCTGGTCCAATTGTATATTACAATGTAGTTATAACAAAGTTGGGGGATGATCCTAAATAAAATAAGAAATATATAGGTTTATAAAATAAACTAATTGTGTATTTAACAAACTCTTTCCCTGGTTGTGATGCTGCCTCCAACATGTGCATCAAACCATGACTAGAACCGATGCTACTTTGTTTTCAGCCATCATGATAGTGATTTTTCCGTGGTTACTATAAAAATGGACCATCACGATTTTTACCTATACTATCATAATCTTCATGAGGCTTCTAAACATGAATTCTAATTCTCTTCGCCTAAAAAACATTAGAGGAAACTACAACTTCTTTTGAAATGTTTCTCGAACACCCATCTAAAAATGACCTCCCTAAATGGTCATGCGCTAATCCGGGAATATAACCTATAACCTAAAAACATAACACACTAATGTAATTCCCCATAAAGTTCTTACAAGTCATGTAACACCACACGGTTCCATGGTATGTTTATCTTTGAATAATGCAATAGTTTGCATTGTACACAAATTCGAGTTCCAACACACCACGTCCAAGAAAAATAGCTGTTATGAATAGTACTACCCACTTTTTTAATTATATAAATTTTATTTTTCAAAATGGACTTCATTTTGGGACTTCGAATATCAAAATTATCTTAGGGTGAAGTTTTGGTATTTAATAAAAACATTAAATTTTTTATGAATAGTGGAAAACAACATTATTGTTTAAAACAGACTTTTTATTTAAATAATTAGTTACTTTATTTAATTTAATTTTAAGTCAAAAAATATAAATAATACTTATATATGTTCAATGTGATTAATTAGAGTCATATTATAATAATATTAGATATATAAACTTTTATTAAAGTTTTAACGCCTTTTACCAACCTTCAAGGAACATTTGAAAATTTCCATAAAAAGTAATTTTATCACTTCTATGATTTGAATTTAAAAAATCTGAGAGACACAATTTACATCTGTACGTAAAATGTGGTTCAATAGGTTGAAAATAATTTTTTCTGAATAGTAACTTTTGAATTTTATTTACCACGGTTAAAAGTAAATAGGGTAACTAAAGCTAAAAATGATATTATAATTACCATTAAACTTATCCTATTTATATTGAATAAGTTTATTTGGACCCAATTCAGCCTTAGTAATAAAATATGATCCCTTTGGTTGACTTGGATTAGATTAATACATTTATTATTATTTTAGTTTAAAAAGAGTTTAAATTGTTCAATTCGAAGTTTAATAACTAAACCATTTTTAATATAGGGTTATAAATAATATAAATTAGAAAATATATATAAATTCATTAAAAAGATAAAAATATTTCCTACATAATGGTATTTTATTTATAATTTTGAAATTAAATAATAAAATTTATTAAAGACACAATGATGATGTATTAATTACCTTATTATTAAAAGATTAAAATAATAGATATAATAAATATTAATATAATTATAAATTGAAACTTTTGATGTATTACAGAAATTTTATTGGTAAATTTGGAATTTTAGGGTTTATTCAAAAAGTGTTCTCTAAGTGATAATGTTGTTTTTACTTTCACAAAAACCAAATAATAAATAGTGTCAAAATTGACATAAAAGTGTTTTTAAAAAAAATACTAAATTATTAATTGTTGTAATATTCCTAAAAATCTATAGATTTTTCAATGGAATTGGATAAGGTTATATATATCAATAATTAACCACATGGAGTTCTCTTGTTGTTTTATAGTATGTTTATTAACAATTTATTATAATAATACCAGAATACGTGGTAAAAGTTAAACTGTTTATCTATGAATTAAATCTAAAAGAAAAGGTTAATATGGTTACATAGACCTATATAAAACCTATTTATTGAGAGGTTTTCGGATCATACCCACCTTTTCCTCCAAATAAATCATTTTGGATCAACTATAAACATAATATGATGGTATAATAAAATAATATTTCATGCTTTTCCTAAAGTGCCCTTCCCCTCTTTTATAAAAGGGTATTTCCCCTTCTCTCAAAATCACACCTCCAAAGCCATTTGGCTCGGCCAACCCTTTCTAAAATATCCTCCCAACTACCCTAAATTCTTCCTAGAGGCCTTAAATTGATCAGAAGTCTACCTAAGAATCACTTTTTATCAAATCCAAGGAAGTAACCGAAGAAGAGGTAATAATTTCATCACTGATTTCAATGTTCTTTTCTTCTTCCACATTCTATTTATTTGTTATTTCCATTCCAAAATAATAACACCAGTACCATGTAATTAATTTTTTGTTATTATAAATATGGTACAACTATATTCATTATTCTATCCATCCTATAAATGAAAAATTCACCGTATGCACGAACATACGGCTTACCATCTCCACGTTGGGGAGTAGTTTGTTATTCAAGACTTCATTATTTGGATGGTAATAATAATAAAAATAATTGATGTAAATAATAAATATATCATGTTAATGATTATTTATATATGATATACCAGCCAATTGCATACTATTTATCCATCAATATAATGATATTATCTCTCATGTGTACGTACGGATTACCGTCTCCATGAACGCGGTGATATTCATTCCCCATTGTAATCATTCAAGAATAATTTTCATTTTAGGATTAAAAATAATGTTTAAGAACATAATATAATTTTTTATTTTAATAAAATAAATTATATCCATCACAAACATGACTTACACTATGAAACCTATAAATGAAAACGAATCAGTGAACACCCGAAACAGTGAGACTACTAAAATATTATAAATAATGAATTTTTTGCAGATCATATATGATATCATATTTATGTATGTGGTTCTTGTATAATTTCATAAGAATAATTTTAATATTATACAGGAGGTTAACATACCCACAATAATGTAAAAGTACAAGGTAAGGGTTAATTCTACAAACTCTTCATTATCTAAGGTTGTTTATACATGAGTATCTACTCATGCCTCTTTATCATCCACATCCATGATTCCTAAAAATGTATTTCAAAATATTTTTACTATTTCATAGAATATAAGTTAAATTCATTTATACCCTTTTTTGAATTTTTATAAAATTTATATAAAGTAATGTTTTCTTTTTTTTCCAAACTAGGTCTGTTACGACCTTTTCGACAAAATTACGGGAAGAATTTTTTTGAACATATACGGAGAGTGAAGCTATTTTCCACCATTATATCACCATATAATATTCCTTTAAAAGTGTATAATAACATTTTCACAATACATGATTTATTTTATAAGTATGTGACTTTTAAATGATTTCAAAATAGAAAAATATATTTCTTTCATATAGTTTTGATTTCATCTATGTCAACATCCTTTGATATATTTTACACATGTTTGAATTACATTTCTTATGATAAAATATTCCATATTTTATTGAAGGTTTGGTGATATGTTTGACTATGGATGTTTTATTTTTATACCATTAATGGTATATGGTAAAAGTATTAATATTTTGTAGGTTAGTTGTAGTACAAATCTTTATGTTATGTTTCCATGTTTTCATATGAGGAATGCATTGTACTTATTTAGTAATGGGTGGAGCCCACTATAGCTCTTCGATGCATCAGTAGGTCACATGAGCCAAAAAAGTGACTTGGACAAGTCCTTGAAAAAATCATATTATAGTCTTGGCATGAGGCCATGACCATATGGTAATGATGCCCGGCATTATCCATTTCATCATTATGACATTCGTAATCGACATTACTTGTTATTATTCGACTAGTATACAATACTTATGAATAGGTAAATGGAATTATTTGATTTATCTTTTCCATATTATGCTGAAGTTCTCATTTAAAAATCTTCTGTTTTAGTCTGCTACATTTTCATAAATGTTTATTCTTATTTATGATAGTTTATACTATATTGTTATCCTTACTGAGCATCTGGTCTCACCCCTTTCTAAGTTTTATATTACCCTTGATGCGAAGAATTTTATTATGATTAACCTAAAGGAATAGTCTAAGGGATATGCGCGTGTTCAAAGGAGAAATAATTTTGTTGTTTTCCCATTTCATAATGTAATGTAAATCTTTTGTATGTATCTAGTACTACTAATGCTGCTTAACTAATCATTATTTCGAGACATGATCTCCTGTGATCATGCCAATGTTTTGTAAAAATGCACTGACTTTGGGTAACTAGGATCATAGAGTTATATTTGGTATTAGAGGAAGTTTTGTTCAAACTATTAAAGTTAGATTAAGAAAAACCCTTAGTAAATAATATTGCCCTAAGTTACAGTTTGAGGATTAGTATAGATGAACTTCCATTAATTTTGGTAATGTAGAGATTTTGTGTATTTTAAAAGAAATACTTTCTTGTATTGATATGATCAAGTAGAGGCGGATCTAGAACAGATGTACCTAGGATTGAAAACTCCAACAATGAGTTCCAGACATGACCCGGGGTAACACAGTACACGACAATTGGCCTTGTTGCACTCTAGTTTATGACACATCCGAGGGATTATGTAGTATAATTCACATTTTATTTGAAAACCATTATGAAGGATTTATGAGTAAATACCTCCTCAAAGAAAACATATTTTATTATTATTGATTATATGCATAAAATGTTCAATTTATGTTAGGTATTTTACTAGTTTGGAATTATGTATTGTGATTTATAAACTAATCTATTGTATTCCATTGTTTAAAAATGATGCCAAGTAGATGGTATTAAAACCATATCAACACACATAATCCAATTAGGGATTACCCTCCTACTTAATATAATTATAGTAGAGCTGGTGGTGCAACTGGCGCTAAATAGCTTATAACCATACTTGGACAACTCACTCCGGTTATGAATAATAACAATACACATATAGAGCACCCTGATCAACAACGCCGAGGATCAATGTTAGACCATTTCAAGAGGAAACAACCACCAATATTCAATGGGAAAACAAATCCATTTTTATCCAAGAAATGGATAAGTTCCTTAGAAAAATATTTTATCCTTTGGGGATTAGCAAAAGGGAAAAAGTAGTCATCGTAGTTTATCATCTCATGGGAGATGCACATCAATTATGGTCATTAATTCAAAACACAAATGAGAATTAAGAAGTATCAAATATGGAATGGAGGGAGTTTGATTAACTTTTCATAGAAAAATACTTTTCTGGTGACCATCAGGCCAACAAGGAAAGAAAATTTATGTGTTTGAGGCAAAAAAGGATTAAAATGTCACAAAGTATGAGGCTAACTTTACAAGGTTAGAAAGTCATGAAGCAGATTATATACATAACCCAAGGAGTAATATTCGTTTATTCTTTTATGGGTTAAAACCATTTATTATCGATCATTATTCTTATAATCCTTCTCATCGTACGAAGATATTGTCTCATGTGATATTAACACATAAAATGAAATATCTAAGACTTATGATGTAAAAGAAAAGAAAGAGAAGAAAATATTTGTTAAACACTATGGAAATGGAAATAAGTTTAATAAAGGAAAAGTTTAATTTTTATCCTATAGAAAATGTGGGAATAAACACCCTGGTACTTGCCTGGAGGGAATTGGATTATGTAACAAGTGTGTTGAAAAAGGCCACCCAACATGTGATTGCATGGGAAAGAAACAGGTTGTAAATGTTATGTGCTACAATTGTAGAGAAATAGGGCATTATACAAATGAATTTCCTAACAACCAGAAAAACTTACCTCAAATATGACAAGGGAGAATGGCCAAGCTTATGCGATCATTACTGCTGAGGTAAAAGCTCTGAATGATGTGTTGGCAGGTAATTTAATGGTTTCCTAAAATGTATACATTTCTTTATTTAATTCTAGATCATCACATTATTTCATATCTTCCTAGTTTTCTATGGAATTTAGATATTTTCAATTAAATTTAAAAAAAAATTGTTACTTATAACTACTAAGGAAGTATCATTGTAATAATGTTTTGTGAATCAGTTCCCATTAGGTCATATAAATGTGATTTATATTCTGTTCTCATCATCATACCCATGATTAAATTTGAAATAATCCTTGGTATGAATTGTATTTCAGACAATGATGTGAAAATTTATTATAAGAAGAATAAGTTTTCAATTTTCAATGATGATAAGGACAACCTAATTGTTAGACCAGAAACATCATCATCTGATTCTAATCCAGTACACCCCCAGTAGGTCTTCTAAATTCAATTATTGGGAGAAAGATAATGAAATAACTATGGGTGAGAAATGAAATGTTCAAACATAGGATGTACCTATTATGAAAAAATATATTGATGTGGTTCCAGAGGATTTACCTAAACATCATCCAGAATGACATATTGAGTTTTCAATTGATTTAATTCTGGGTTCAAGGCCCATATCGAAGACCCCTTATAGAATGGCCACTATAGAATTAGTGAACTAGTGAAACAAATAGAGGAATTGAGTGAAAACGGATTTGTTCTCCCTAGTGTTTCCCCATGGTAAGACCCTGTTCTTTTTGTTTAGAATAAAAATAGATTGACGAGGTTATGCATTGACTATAGGGAGATCAATGTTATAACAATAAAGAAAAGTATCTCCAACCTCTCATAGAGGATTTATCCGATCAACATCATGGATCTCAATTTTTTTGAAAGATCGAACTTTGATCTGGATATCATTAGTTTTGTGTGAAGAAAGAAGACATTTTTAAGACAAAATTTCGTACCACGTATGGGAATTATGAGTTTACTGTAATGCATTTTGGAATGAATAATGCTCCCTCTGTCTTCACAGATCTATAGAATAGAGTTTTCATGGAATATGTTGATGACTTTGCAGTGTTATGTATTAATAATATCTTGGTATAATCCAAATGCAATGAATATCATGAAAATCACTTGCGCGCTATTATAAAGACTCTAAAAAGAAATGAATTATATGGGAAGTTTAGAAATTATGAATTCAGGCTTCAAGAGATTTCTTTTCATGGCCATATTGTCTTTAAGGACGGAATATCTAGTGATCCATCTAATACATGTCCAATACAATAATGGCCAGCATCGACGAGTATAACTAAGGTATGCTGTTGTATAAGTTTAGCTAGTAATTATCAGCATTTTATCCAAGATTTTTCTGGATTGGATAACCTATTATCCTAGCACACATGTAAAGGGGTAAATATGTTAGGACAAAAGAGTGTGTAAATTTTTTTCAAGAAATAAAATGAATATTAGTCAAAGATTTTATCTTGGCTTTACAATCATGGAATGATGGGTTTGTTATTTAAAGTGATTCTTAAAATAAAGGACTTTGTTATATCCTTATGCATAATGATAGAGTAATTTCTTAGGAATCACGACACCCAAAAACTATTGAAAAAACTATCCCACTCATGATCCTAAGTTAATAGCTATAGTATTTTCATTGAAGATATAGAGACATCATCTCTATGGTGAAACATTTGAGATACATACTAATCACAAGAGTTTAAAGTATATTTTCTCACAGAAATAACTCAACATGAGGCAAATATGATGGCTTGAACTACTAAATGATTATGATTGCATTATACACTACCACCCGAGGAAGATAAATATTTTTGAAGATGCTTTGAGCAGAAAGGATCATGGAGTTTTGAATAAGATGAAATTTTAATTGGATCCAAGGTTCATAGATCAAGTAAAGAAGGATATGAGAATCATCATGGAAGGTGAAACATTAATAACTTTTCAAATGGTTTCAAAACCATATCTAATAGAAAGGATAAAAATGTTCTTAGACTGATGATGAAGAGTTTAAAAATAAAATTAATGTTGTGAATGATGGGAGATTGAACGAATTCATATATGTAAATGTGATTTTTTATTTTGGGAAGAGACATTTTCTTCCAAACATACCTGATCTAAAAAGGGAATTGATGGATGATGCTCATAGATCCAATTTCTCTATACAATGTGGTAACAATAATATGTATAAGGATTTGAAGGAACATTTTTTGTGAGAAAACATGAAGAGTGATATTTCTAATTATGTGTCAGTATGTATGGTTTTTCAACAGGTTAAGGCAGGAAGACAACATCCTGGAAGAGTTATCAAACCTCTTCACATACCTAAGTGGAAATGGGATGATATTATGATGTAGTTTTTCATAGGGATACCAAGGACTCCTTGAAGGAATAATGCAATATGGGTCATTGTTGATCGTCTTACCAATTGAAAACATTTTCTAGCTATATGAGAATATTTACAGCATGAATGTTTAGAAAGAGTATATATTATTGAAGTTGTAAGACTTTAGGGAGTAACCCTATCAATTTTTTCTAACCGTGATCACCTTTTTACCCTAAAATTCACTCACAAAAAGTCTTTAGAAGGCACTAGATACTGAACTTCATTTGAGAACTTCCTACCTCCGTCAACCTGATGGACAATCAGAATGGGCAATTCGAACCATATAAGCCATGCTTAGATCTAGCTCACATGACATTCAAGGTATATTGGGTCAATATTTACCTCTAATAGAATTTTATTATAGAAATTGCTTCCATTCCAGAATTCATATGGCACCATATGAAGAGTTATATAGAAAGAGATGTCGCACACCAACTTGTTGGGATGATGTTGGTGAAGGAAAACTCAAAGGCCCAGAACATGTTGAGGAAAAATTCAAAAAGGTAAAGATTATCCAATCCCATATCAAAGTATCTCAAAGTATGAAAAAGAGAAATGTTGATAACTAAAAATGGTATTTGGAATTATAAAGAGGAGATCATGTTTTCTGGAAGGTATCTCCATGGAAGGGTGTTATACAATTCGGTAATAAGGGAAAATTAAGTCCCTGGTACTTTAGACCTTTTGAAATTTATAATCAATTAGAGTTGTAGCTTACTATTTGGAAATTCCTCAAAGACTCTACAAGTTCATGATTTATTCCACGTATCACTATTGAGAAAATACATGCCTGACCCAATGCATGTACTCACCTATGAAGAAATCAAACAGGAACCTGATTTGTATTATTGTGAGTAACCTATGAGAATTATTTATACCAGATAACAAGTGTTGTAAAACCGGACGACTCGTCTGGTGAAAGATCTATGGAGAAACCATAAGATGGAAGAGGCGACGTGGGGACCCAAGGAACATATGATGTTGAACAACAAAAATACTTTTATGTAGTATTATTCTAGAAATATCAAGGATGAAATTATTTGAAGGAGGTAAGAATTTCACAACCTAAGATTTCATGGTATGTTTCTCTTTGAATAATATAAATAACTTGCATTGTACGCAACTTCGAGTTCCATCACACTACGACCAATCAAACTAGCTGTTATGAATAGTAATGCCCACTTTTGGAAATTTTATAAGTTTTATTTTTAAAATCGACATCATTTTTTGATTCAGAATATCAAAATTATCATAGGGTGAATTTTTGGTATTTTTATGAAAATATTCAATTTTTTAGGAATAGGGAAAAACACTGTGTTATTGTTTAAAACCATCTCTTATATTTAAATAATTATTTATTTTATTTAAATTTATTTTAGTTAAAAAAATATACATAATACCTATATATTTTCAATGTAATTCAATGGAGTCATTTTATTGTAATATTAGATATGTCAAATTTTATTGAACTTTTAACGTCTTTTACCGACACTCTAGGAACATTTGAAATTTTTTATAAAACATAATTGTACCACTTATTTTAATTGATTTTAAAAAATATGAGAGACATGGTTGAAATATGTAAGAAAAATTTGGTTCAATAAGATGAAAATAATTTTTGGTGAAAAGTAACATTTGATTTTTATTTACTACAGTTAAAAGAAAATAGGGTAATTAATGGTAAAATGATATTTTAATTACCCTAAAAATGTCCAAATTCTATTTTATAAGGGTATTTCAACCAAAATCAACATTACGAATAAAATATGATCCTTTTTGTCCACTTGGATTATATTAGGTCATTTGTTATTATTTTATTTAAAGAAGAGTTAAAAGTATTAAAATCAAAGTTTAGTAACTAGGCATTTAATTTTTAATATAGGGTTAAAAATAAGATATATTAGACTATAAATATTCATTATATGTCTAAAAATATTACCTATATAATGGTATTCTATTTATAATTTTTAGACTTTAAATAAATAAATTTATTTTTGACACAATATTGATGTAGTAATTACCATATTATTGAAAGGCTAAAATAATTGATATTATAAATATTAATTTAATTGTAAATTTAGGTTTTAATGTATTGCATGAATTTTCTATGTTAATATGACATGTTAGGGTTGATTAAATAATTTTTTTCAAAGTGATAATGTTGTTATGACTTTCACAAAAAACCAAATACTCAATAGTGTCCAAATTAGAATAAATGACTTTTTAAAAGAAATAAAATATTATTAATTGATATAATATTACTAAAAATTTATGGTTCTTCCAAAGAACATAAGTAAGGCTATATATAACAATAATGAACCACTTGGGGTTCTGTTTTTTTTATAGTAGGTTTATTAATCATTTATTATAATAATGCAGGAATACATGCTAAAAGTTAAACTATTTAACTAAGAGTAAAATCTAAATGATAATGTTAATATGTTGACCTAAACCTATATAAAACATATTGGTTTATTTTTTTTAGACCCATCCCTACCTTATCCTTCAAATAAATCCATTTGGATATGTTATTAACTGAATATTATTATATAATAAACTAATATTTCAAGCTTTTTCCAAAAGTGACCATGTCCCCTTTAATAAAAGGGTACTTCCCCTTATCTGAAAACAACACCTCCAAAGCTATTTGTCTTGACAAAACCTATATAAAATATCAAACCAACTACCCTCACTTAATCCTAGAGGCCTTACATTGATCAGAAGTGCTGTTGTGGATTCCTTTTGATCAAATCAAAAGGAATCACCTAAAGAAGAAGTAATAATATCGTCACAACTTTCAATGTTATTTTCTTTCTCCCACTTGTTAATTATTTGTTTTATCCTTAACAAAATAATAACTCTAGTAACATATACTTACTGTTATGCTATTATAAATTCAGTACAACCATATTCCTTAATCTATCCATCCTATTAAAGAAAAATCACCATACATGTGTATGTATGGATTACCGTCTCCATGTCGTGGTGTAGTTTTTTATTCAACACTTTATTATGTTGATCGGTATAATAATGAGTATAATTGATTTAAATAATAAATATAACATGTTAATTATTCTGTATATATGATATAATATCCAATTATATACAATTTCACCATAAATAGAACGATATTGTCTCTCGTGCGTATGTACGGATTACCATCTCTATGAACGAGATAAGATTAATTCCCCATTGTAATCATTCAAAAATAATTATCATATTATGATTAGAAATATTGTTTGAGAACTTAATATCATTATGGATATGAATCAAATAAATCATATTCGTAACAATCATGACTTACATAACAAAACATATAAATGGAAACGAACCAGTTAACACCCAAAACAATGATACTACTGAAATATTATTAAAAAATAAATATTAGAAGATCATATTTGTTATCATATTTAATAATGTGGTTCTAGTATAATTTAATAAAAATTATTTAACTACTATACAGGAGGATAACGTACCCTCGATCAGGGAAAAGTACAACATAAGGGTTAATTATACAATCTCTATATTATCTGATGTTGTTTATACGTGTGTATCTACTGAGAAATCATTATCATCAACATATGTGTCTCTTAAAAATGTATTTCAATAAAAATTTAATATTTCCTAGACTATGTGTTATATTCATTTATAAGATTTTTTAATTTTTATAAAATTCTTATAATGTAATCTTTCCGTCATTTTCCAAATAAGGTCTTCTACGAACTTTTCGACAAAATTAAAGAAATTTTTTTTAACTTATACGGTGAGTGTGGCTATTTTTCACCATTATAACACCATAAAAGCTTCCATTACATGATTAGAGTACAAATTTATAAATAATTTTATTCTTTTATACTTATGAGACTTTAAAATTATTTCAAAATATTAAGAGATATTTCTCTCAAATAGTTTTGATTTCATCTAGGTCAACAACCTTTGATGGATTTTACACTTGTTTGAAGTTGAATTATTACGATACTATATTCCATATTTTACTGAAGGTTTGGTTATATGATATAATGTGGATGTGTTATTTTTATACAATTCAAGGATTATAGTTATATTATTAGAATTTTGTATTCTAGTTTTAATATTAATGTTTATGTTATGTTTCAACCTTTTCATACGAGGAATGCATTAGACATTTTAAGTGATAAGTGCTGCCCGCAATACCTCCTAGATCCCTGAGTAGGTCTAATGAGACAAACAAGTGTCTTGGCACAAGGCCTTGAAAAAATCTTATTATTGTCTTGGTACGAGGCCTTGACTATGCAGTTATAATGTACAACATTATGCATTTCATCATTATGAAACTGTTTAATTGATATTACATGTGATTATTCGACTCGTAGAATATCCATGTGAATAAGTAAATGGAATTATTTTATTTATATTTGCCATATTATGTTGTATATTAAGTTTAAAATGATTTTGTTTTAGTCTTATACATTCCCTTTAATATTTTTACTTATTTATGATAGTTTCTAATATACTGTTATCCTTACTAATCATCTAAGCTCACCCATTTATATGTTTTATTTTTCCCAGGATGTGAAGAAGTACATTACGATTAACAAGCATGAATATGCTAAGGGATTTGAGTGGTTTAAAAGGGGACAAAATGTTATTGTTTTTTCATTTCATAATGCAATGTAAAACTTATGTATGTATCTACTACTTCCAAGGCTACTAAGCTAAACAATCTTTCGAGTCATGACCATTTGTGATCCTGCCAATGTTATGTAATAATGCACCGACTCTAGGTAACTAGCACTGGGGAATTACAAATAACCTTACCTAAATGGAATAAATGGGATCTTATGTTATCGGCTCATCATTATCCAAAATTCTAACTACCTTAGAACTCATGAAAAACTTCCTGAAACCTTTTTCCAAAGTATTACATGATAGTCATTATCTCTATGATAAAATACCGTAAAAAACTATCCTATTGAAGAAATATTCTTTATTCTACACCTCATGAATAATAGGGAGGGTTAAAAGGTTGAATGAATACCTGATCATTGGCAGAAAATCCTCTTCCAGATTTTGTGATCTAGACTCGTCAACTGAAGAAATAAATAATGAAAATAATAGGGGTCCTTGAACCTTATCCAAAGATCCTACGCACTTAGGATCTCCTAATATCGAGTGAGAAATCCTATAGATTTGTTCCATTTATCATCATTGTTAAGAATTATTAGTGGAAGTCCCTCTGATAGTTAGGACCCAACACACCTTCCTCTTTTCAGTGACCAATATACAACATCCACCACTAACTCTCCACTAAAAACTAATATAAAATGGAATACATAACTCAATATTTTCTGAAATAAAACAAAAATATGTCTCTTGATACACTAACCAACACTCTATCTCAAAATCCGATACACTTACCAAAACTTTTCCCAAACTCTTATAATGAAAGGATGACAATGCCATCTTCTTTGCCTCACCCTTCCGAATTGGATCAATCATTAAATGATAAAATAGATCCTCCATCTAAAAAAAATTCAACTACTCATGGATAATCACCAATATTCAATCATGAAAATTAAATATATTTCCCTAATCGTGATATTTTGGAATTGTAGAAAATAATATCGAATATTTTTTTTCATTTATTAAGAATAAATTAATAATGAAATTCAAATTACACAATAAATAATGATAATTATACTTCTCCCAACTCTCTACCCTTCATATAAGTATACATCACTTTGTCAATTAAGAAGCCTAGATTTCATACAACAGATCATGGGGGTCTTAAGACCACATGTCATAGATGGTCACCATTGTCTATTTTAGTTACCATGAAAAACTAGCATCATTTACCTACTAACCCATGTGATTATCATTATTCAAAAACCTAAATTTCTATATATCCCTCAAATAAATCCTTTGATTCCTTTTTTCCTGACCTCCTCCTCGAAATGATACCCCCTAGGTTTGAAATAAAGGAAAAGAGATAATGAACGCCAATTCCCTCCTACTATAGTCCCTAAAAGGGATACAAACACTGTGGGATAACAAATCACATATGGGATGAACTAACCAATATGATAAAATAGGTTCAAGAGATACAATAAAATCCTTTAAACAGGTTCAGAAAAAAATATAAAATAAACCCAAAACTAATGGAAAATTCACGATCAATGTAAAAATATTCAAATAAAGGTCTCCAAAGTAAACTATTATAGAACAATTTCAATAAGAGAAACACATCCCCAACTCTAAATATTTATCATGAAAACTCCATATTTATTCCCTAATTCTTCATGGGAACAACAAATAGTTTATCTACATATGTCAAGTATAAAAGTATACTCTGTATGATAATGACCATGGTCTCTAGTGAACATGTGAAAAGAGAATAGAAATGCACCATTGAAAACCCACTATAACCAATGACCACCTAAAGAGGTCTACTAACCAATCCTAATATTATCACGAATAACTAACCAAATCACACATCCAATATAGTAACTTATAAATAGATAAATTATTAAAATAATGTTCCATGATTTTTATTATAAAATAATTATCCACTCAAATTCCCTAATATCATGCTTCATGTTCACTAATACATTCTGTAAACATCACATCACACCACATCACATCTCCCATTATAAACCATGCCCACCACAACACATTGTACCCAAAAAAACCTTGGTGATCACACTGTATTATAGAATATAAAAATTGGTGTAGCATATCATGAACCTGAAGGGAATAAACTATTTTTCCTATCCCTACCACACATGACCCCACCACATTCTATATCAAATCATTGTCCCAACACATAAAAACATACTCAAAACCACCTATTACATCACTACAAGTCTCTCCTAATGGTAATTTGTCTATAATAGAAAAAGGAAGATTCTTGAACAAGGGGTATCCAAACATCCATATCACCTCTATCCAATATTATGGGGAAAAAATATAAAACTCAAAACCTCTAAGAATTGGTAATGTTATCAATATCAGGTTAGATGTGTACAGAAATAATATAAAATTCATGATATATAGATAGAACACATAACCCAAAATATTGTTTCACGTCAACATGAACTAGCGTACACCAGAACACCACCATTTAACCCCCAAAATTCCTTCACAATACTTCCACCACTAAAACCAAGACATAAAATTACAACCAAAAATTCGACAAACCTATACATTAATTAAAAAACTCCACAACATTTTATTCAAAGCCTTTCTTTTTTAGGATCTAAATATGATGTAGATGCTCAATTTACAAGAGGGGGTGAATTGTATACTTTAAAAATTAATTTGTATCCTTTAATGTTGGTATAAAATGTTCGTTTTTAACCATAAGGAAAACTATGTTTAATAAGGTTAAACTAGGTAAATTTACAAGGACTCTTAGTTCTACAAACTTTTCTAGGATCCGGAAATATGGTTCCGGAAATGAAACATAAGAAATGTTTACAAGGAATAGATTCTTCATTAGATCATATAGAATCTTATTAATCAAAGAATACAAGTACAAGAAAGTATAAGATAGTTATACTTTCAAAATTAATCAAAATGTTGTGGAAAGTAAATATTAAACAAAAAAAGTAACTAGTATGGAATATTTTAAGCCAAAGAGTATAGTATCCAACAAACTTGGATAAACGTCCCTTGATTTATACTTTCAAGAAAGTATGTCTTAGCCACACCATGGTAATCCCTCAATAGGAATATCAGAATATGTCTTAATATCCCCACAAACCCTCGAACTTCATGGTAGTCGGCACCTCTTTATTCTTAAACAACGAAGTCCTCGTACTTCAAGGTAGTCGGTACCACTGTCTTTCTATCCCCGAAAGTCCTCAAACTTTAAGATAGTTAGTACCTATGTCTTCCTATCCCCGGAAGTCCTCTATTGTTCATAGCAATAATCGGAGTCACACGAAGAAAGATGAACAATTTGTTTAGTATGCATTAGGCCTGAGAGTCTCTTTCTCTATAAATGACTTCATCAGCATGTAATATATAGATTGATGGATCAGTAATGTGCTCATTCAAAGGAAATACTATTAATAGGCAATTCACCAATGGTCGGCTCCCTCCATCAGTGGTCATATTTTTCCTGGAATCTTGGATGGACTTGTACACATGTCACTCAAACAATGGTTAGTTATAAATAGATTGTACTCCATCATTTCATAACTATACCAAGGTTAGAAAAATATGGTTATTTAAACAAATCCATGTTCTGAGTCTAAGGAAAAATATAATTTGGAGTCCAAGAAAATAAAAACTTGGTAACTATAAATCTTAAATATACTGATTCTGTATTTCAAGAAATTCAGAACATGAATTCTATATATTTCAGAGTATAAATTCTAATGAATTCGGTATCTGGATTCTTATGAATTCAAGGTCTGAATTATGTGGAATTAGGAGTCTGAATTAAATGAAACTCAGAGTCCAAATTCTAAAGAATTAAGAGAATGAATTATACAAAATTTGCAGTTAGAATTCTAAGGAATTCAGAGTCCAAATTTTAGAGAATTTGGAGTCCAAATTTCATAGAATTCGGAGTCCGAATTTCAGATAACTAGGAGTCCAAATTCTACGGTATTTGGATTCCGAATTCTAAGGAATTCACAGTCGGAATTTTAATGAATTTAGAGTCAAAATTCTGAGGAGTTCAGAGTCTGAATTATGAGGAATTTGAACTCCCAATTTTGAGGAATTCATAGTCTTAATTAGAAGGAATTTAGAGTCTCATTTCTAAGTAATTCGGAATCTGAATACAAAATACTCTATATCTGTGTATTTATAGAATTCCAAGATTTCATATGTGAAATTGAATTTTTCACTTAGTAATATAATGATTTAGATTTAGAGAAACTATATCATCAAAAATGAAATAAATGGTAATGAGAAAACTTCCTTTGGGAAGGAAAATTTTCCTTAATAAGATAAATCTTAGGTAAAATAAAAATTTCCTTGAGATAGAGTGTTTGTGATTTTCAAAAAAGAAAGGAATGGAAAATTCGTAAGGAGACCTTATTGACTCAACAATCTCCCCCTTTTTGGAAAGCACAAACATCCTAACTAAAAACAATATAACGACGTAGATCTATTATGGACTTGAAAATAAAAACATATCTCCCTTTACTTATAGATCATAGTGATTACGACTAACTCCCCCTTAGGCTTTAAAATCCCTAAGGATCATATTCTTGATTTTCTGAATGAGATTTTTCATTTTTCTTGCATACAAAAAATCATCATTGATAAGATATTCTTCTTATATGAACTCTCCCTTACATAGGTAAATAATTTATCACATTTTATTCTTTTAATCATTCCTTTCTCCCCCTTTGTGATTTTAAAAAGGGAATAAAGAGAATGAAAAAATTGGTACCTGGAACATTAGTACTAAACAACCACATATATGAATAAAAATGAAAATTTCTTTAAGATTGAATGAATTAGTACAAATAGGAGAATACAACAAAATATCAGAATGGAATAAAATTATCCTCCTTTCTCCATTGGAATTGTCTTCTTAATAATGGTTTGTAGCTTCTTGAGGTCCTTCTAATCCTCTTCTTCACGCTTAAGCAATTGATCTTGATCTTTACTTTTCTTCTCTAAGGATCTAATTTTTACTTCTTGGGCCTTATGAAATTATCCTTGAGCTTTCCAAACATAATCTTTCATAACTATATTCTCTTCAAATTCTATTCTGATATCCCTTTACCTCCTCCAATTCATGGCCATGAAATTAAGCTTTCCATTCAGATCTTTAACTTCATGCTTCTTAGTTGTCTATTCAAGATTCATCTTTTCCCTAATGCTCTTGAAAATATCATTAATCTATCTATCTTCGGTTTCAAAGGAATATGTGACATTATCTTGAAAATCATGAAAAGCTTCCAAGTCTTCGATATTCTTCCTTGACCAGCTTGTAATCTTCTTGCATGAACTCTTATGAGCTTCCTAACCAATGGGAAATGATTTAAATCTGATTCTAGTACGACCTATTTATCCATAACCATGGAGACTGAATATGAGTTATGATTTATCATATGTTGAAGCATCATGCATCTTGAGTCAATACATGGGAATAAGGGAATAGTATCAACCCACTTTTTTGAAGACTATACTACAAAATCATGTATAAATGAAGTTTATTCTAAATCTAAGATCATGGTTGGTTATGACTATTTTTCTAATTTAATTGATTTCTTCTTCGAGGAACATCCCACAACATTCTTCTTCACCACAGGTTTCTTTGGTGTAGAAAACAATACATGTGTTCCCTTATCAATATTTTAAATGATCTATTCTGAATTGGGTGTTTCATGCCTAATATCAGATAACTGAATGATTTTTCCTCCTTAACAATTTCTTTCTCAGCACCAGCCACAAGAACTCATGGATGAATAAAATCAGGATTTCAACTTTCATCATCTATTGGATTATTCAATTCATTTTAGCCCTTCCCTTAAATCCCTGGTGTAACATGTTTTTTTGATTCTGATTCTGATGTTTAGATTGAGAGCTTCCCAAAATGACTCTTCATGTCATGATAATCCTCTACTTGCCTTATCGTTTCCTCAGTATCACCACTGCTTTCTTCTTTTTATTCACTCTTCCACTTCATCTTCTTTCACTCGTTCTTATTCTTGATCTCATTCCGGAATCACCAACTTATTTTTCAGAGTCGCTTATAGTGATTCTGGTAGAATGGATTTTGGTACTGGAAGTTTCTCAAAGGATTTTTCAGCAGCCTTAAGAAGAGATTGGACGATTTCAACTTCTGACCATTTATT
This sequence comes from Viscum album, assembly GCA_963277665.1. Taxonomy (NCBI): domain Eukaryota; kingdom Viridiplantae; phylum Streptophyta; class Magnoliopsida; order Santalales; family Viscaceae; genus Viscum; species Viscum album. Next base: position 877,011,133 of record OY728145.1, on the reverse strand, counting down.
CCTCTTCTTCTTTTCTTTATCTTTATTTTCATTATTATAAGAATCCTTTTCCTTCTATGAATTTTCCCCAACATGATCCAAGCCAAACTTAGGCTCCCCTTCCTTCCTGTTCTTCTTATCTTCTATCCACATAGCCACTACTTCATCAGGGTAAGCCTTTTGTTTCTTTGGATTTGGAGGTGCAGACTGAGTTTCCTTTTCCATAGTAGTTTTTCCTTTTTATTCAAGGTCATTCACCATCCTCTTCCTTCCACCCTTCTTGGAAGTCCCATCCACAATCTTTTTCTTTGAAATAGCATGTATTTATGCTTCTGATAAATCAATAAATTCTATTCAATAACTGTAAAATATAATTTCATTATCCTTAGAGTATCATCACTAAAAACATCACATTGTAATTCCTTATATTATAACTACAAGTAATTTCGAATGAATAATGGCAAATAACTATAATCTTCGATAGAATAGCAAAATACATGATGATTTGGGATTTCAAAGTTCCATTCTAGATATTATCGATTGTAAACAAAACATACTTCACTAAATTGATCATCCAGAGATTCCCAAAAAAACTCTAATGCCTAGATATAACTTTTCTTAATTGTATCCTTTTCCCCTTTTCTCGGAATGTGAAATACATGAACTATAGATGATGAATCTGAATATTTTTAGAGAGATAAATAATTTTCAGAGTCTTCACTTCCTTCAAACCAAGATAGTCTATAGCCTTTTACAAATCAAAAGATCCTACTATATCAGGTGTCTTGTGTGAGCAGAACTCTACTTCACCTTCATACAGAATCCCTATTAGATTTGCAGCTATACTGAATGAAAGAGAGCAGTTCATTCAAAAACTCTAGAAATAAAATTTTTCTCTTCCTCCTTTATTGAAAATAATAACTCTTTAATAAAACATTACCATCAACTCTGGATACACCGGATCACATGCCTTTATTTTTGAAAAGAAAATACTCTCCTAGCCTTTCAACTTAATATTCATAGAAATGATATTATCATATTTGTTGAAGAATTTAAAATAAACAATCCTCTCTCAGTATATCTGTCATATAAATATTTCTTTAACATTCGACATTTCGTTCTAAGTAGAGGCTTCTTGTAGGAATTCGTATTTGAGGCATCTTTGATGAATCATAATGTCCTTAAGTATAGGGGTCGAGCTATAGAACATGAATGATTTAAAAACTGATGTGGGAAAACAATCACAGAGGCTATATATAGGCAATTGAGGTGATGGCTCACCTTCCTTACTTAATCCAATAGTTGAAATACTCTTGATCCATTCTGATGGTTGAGATGTTAACGGAAGAAGGATTTTTATAGGTTTTGATCTTTTGTGTTTTTAAGGTAAACATTCAGATTAAAAAATTGAATCCAAAAATGTTTCTTAAACAAGATAAAAATACCAACATACAAGAAGATGATTACAAAAATTTGAGAAAGAAAACATGCCTTCCAAATTCCTAGGAATATTATTTGTAATGAGGTAAATTCTTCTTGTCTATGAAATGTTTTGACTCTGAAAAAAAATTGCAAGGAACATTTTTGACTACGAACAATTTTGACAAATAGGAAAAAGAACCCCCCCTATGGAAAATAGTTTATTACAGTGTTTGTATAGGTTTCAAAAAGAAGTTAATATAGAAGATTAGCTTTCAGTTATTATTCTTAACTTTCATTTAATGTATTGAAATATATAAGAGGGTAAACATTTTTTTATAATATCAGCATGTTGATCTTGTGTGCCGATAAATTAAACAATGATATCTCCTTTTTGTGTGTGATACTTAAGAAAGTGATGCATAAAATCTATGTATTTTTCATGAGAGTGATGTATAGGGTTTCTACTTAGGGAAATGGAAGTAGTATTATCAAACATTATTTTTGTTTTGGTAAAACTCATACCATAGTATGTGAGTGTGTGTGTCATCCACAACACTTGATCCCAACAACTTCCAGCTACTACAAATTCAGTATCAAAAGTGTAAAGTGCTACTGAGTGTTGCTTTTTTCATGACCATGAATCTAATGAATCTCCTAAAAAATGAAATGTTCCAGATGTTCTTTTCCTATCCATTCTACATCCACCAAATTCTGTATCCGAAAAAATATTTTTAAATAAAATCATTTCCTGAAGTATAAAAGAGTCAAGAATCCATGGTTACCTTTAAGTAGCTAAAAATCCTTATCACTAACTTTAAATGAGATTCCTTAGGATTGTGCTAATATCTGTCACATAAGCATAATAATAACATTAAGGATGATCAAATAACATTCAAGTATATTAGACTTCCTATCATACCTATAAATGATGTTTCATCTACATGTTTCCCAGCTTCATCAAGATCAAGTGAATTTGTGGTACCAATGGGAGAACATATACTCTTAGTTTTTTCGTATCCATATTTTTTAAGATGGTATTTAATATAATTATGTTGAGACATATAAATTCCTTCTAGGTTCTGAGAAATTTGAAAACCATGTGAAAATTTTAACTCTCCCATCACACTCATTTCAATCACATATTTCAATAGATTCAAAGATGAATCAGTTAATGATTGATAAGTTAGACCAAATATAGTGTCATAAACATAAATTTTAATGATAAAAACATTTTTCTTATGATTCCTTATAAAAAAGGTTGGATCAAAATTTCCTTTAATGTAAATTTTTTGTAACAAAAATCTTCTAAATATATCATACCAGGTTTTAGGGGATTGTTTATGTCCATATAAAGATTTGGTATGTTTGAAAACATGTTTAGGATGTTTTGTATCTCCAAAGCAGGCTGTTGTTCAACAAAAATATCATCTTTAACATAACCGTGAATGAAAGTGAATTTAACACCCATTTGAAAAAGTATTAAATTAATAAACTCTACAATGGAAAGTAGAATACGAATATATTCATTTCTAGCTACTAGAGAAAAGTTTCTTCGTTGTAATTTCCTTCTTGTTCATTATAGCCTTTAGTAACCAATCAAGCTTTATTTCTTACTCTGATTCCATTTTCATCCCCCTTATTTCCGAAGACCAATTTTACTCCAATTACAAAAGTTTCCTTATGTCTTTCAACAAAGGTCTAGAAATTATTTCTTTCGAATTCACTTAGCTCATCTGGCATAGATTTTTTTCCAATCATTATCACCTAATGCTTCATCAGTTCTTTTAGGTTATGATTGAGGAGGGAATGATAGTTGTTCTAATTTATTTCTTATTGAACTTCCTTTCCTTATAGATTGATTTACATCACCAATGATGTTATCATGGGGATGATTCTTTTGAAACAACATATTTTGGTTTTGTAAAACCTATTCATCAACATATGGTTGGAAATATTTTGGGGTAAATGTCTCAGAAACATTTTTTTTGAACATTTTCCTTATCAAAAGGATCTTCTATCAAGGATTGATAATAAGATTTTAAAGAAACACCAGAAGATATATGTTGAGGTAGTTTAAAAACAAAAGGTTTTGTTTCATCAAATTAAACATGTACTGTTTCTTCAACATTACAAGTATTTTTATTGAAAACTCTACAAGCTTTAAAAGTTGCAGAGTATCCTATGAAAATTCTTTCATCAGATTTGGGTGAGAATTTATGTAAATTATATTTAGTACTCATAAGGAATACGTGGAAACCAAATAACTTGAAATAGGAATGTCCAACTTTTCTACTAATCCATAACTCATAAAGTGTTTTGTTGAGAAAAAGACGAATAAAAACTAGATTTATAGTATAACAATCAGTATTTACAGCTTCAGAACAAAATGATTATCTATCAAATATTCACTCAACATGGTTCTAGTTATCTCTTGAAGAAATCGATTTATTCATTCAAAAACACCATTTTTTTTAGCAGTTATTAGTCATGAGAAGTTATGAGTAATACCTTTTCTACTACAAAAAGTTTCAAATTCAGAATTTTTAAATTCTCATCCATGATCACTATAAATAGTTATCAATAGATGTTTTTCCCATTTTTAACATGTGCTCTAAAAATTTTGAAATAATAAAATTCTTAAGATTTCTTTTCTAGAAAATATACCCATGTTAACCTTGTGTTATCACCAACTAGGAAAAATACATAATATTTTCTTTCAATGCGTCAAGTTTTTGTTGGACCAAAATGATCCATATGCACCAATTGTTATGCTTCGGTAGTTGAGACTTCACTGGAAGATTTAAAACATGATTAATGTTTCTTTTTATATTTACAAGGATCACAAACTTTTGAATATTCAAATCTACGCTCTGATAGATCCTGAACTTGTCTTTTCATAGATAGTTTTCATAGGTTTTATGGTTATAGTGTCCTAACCTACTATTCCATAACCGTGAATGATCTTCCATTGTACTAAGACAAGGTAGATCTGGGATCTTATGTTGTTTTATGTTTAGTGTGTATATATTATCTTTCATATTGGCAGAAAGAATACACTCTTCCTTGGAATAGTGTACTAAGAACTTTTCATTCCTCAAATTCACATGGTAACTTTCATCACATAATTGACTTATGCTAATAAGTTTTTTCTTAAATCCCTTGACAAAAAAAATTTGAAACCAAAGTCTTTCCATGAAGAAAAATGTCTCATATACCAACAATTTCTCCCTTATCATTATCTCTAAAAGTTACTTTTCCTACTTTCATCTTGGTAATCTTTTCAAAGATGTTTTTGTTACCATTCATATACTGGGAAAAGCCACTATCTATATACCATGTATTTCTATTAGTACTATCTTTATTATCATGAAAATAAACTTGTTATACTTTGGAAAAAAAAGTTCCATGGATCCAAAAACTTCAGAAAGCTAAATTTTAGGAATCCACATTATTTTAGAAAAATAAGCATTATGAAAACCTAAAGACTGAGTTTTTTTAAGGAACATTTTTTTCCAGTGCCCAACACACTTTAATTTAATGCATAATTGAGCTTTTTGGGGAAAAAATAATTATTACTAAAAACGGTCTTGAATGAGTATAACGAAATACAGAATAATTCACTAGAGGTCAAATTTGGGAATACATATTATCAAAGTTTTCTTTAACTAAGGTGAAGTTTGACAAACACTTCCTCAAGGAATGTTTTTCTGACATCAGTTTAATAACAATGTTTTAATCCTAAAAAATTGGTTTTAGCACTACAGTTAGTCCATAAATTATTTTTCTTATAAATTACTTTTCCTAGATCCTCATAAAGTTTATCCTTCATAGAATTGACTTCCTCAAGATTTTTTGAAATACTTTCAAAATCCTATCTTTTCATATCAAGAACTTTTGAAAGATCTGATACATATTTTTTAAGAATTTAAAGTCTAGCATTTGAATTATCACATTTTTTCTTGAGTTTAGAATTTTCATTCTCAAAAAGAATAGAAAAACTAGAAACATCATCACAAGTGTGTAAGGTATTATATTAATCAGAAGATTATTCTGTATCCGAAAATTCATAATATTAATTATCACTATAATTTGAATTCAAGGATACATTGGTTATAGACTCAACATTTTGTAACTTGGCCATTAAATAGGGATTTTCATTGGGTAACTTGGAAATTAAACCAAGAATCTTCTGACCAAAAGATTCATACTCTGAGGTTTCATCAGAAGAGTCTCCACCACTGGAACTCTAGGTGTCATTAGCTTTAAAATCATTATTAGCATTATATTTGTAGTACTTCACTCTGTTTCTCTCAGAATGATTTTCCATTCTATCCTTTTTCTTAAGCCTTGGACAATCTGGCCTTATATATGCTTCTCTTTTGCATTCATAACAAGTGACATTAGAGTATTTCTTTTCCTTTCATTATTTTTCATAAATCTATACTGAAAGTGTTTCTTCCCAACTAACTTGTTCATACTTTGAGAAAGATGAGCTATCTCATTCTTATAATTTTCACTTTCACTTGATTCAGGTAAAATAGTGACTTTCTTTGGCTAGGATATTGTAACCCCTTCAGAATTCCTGACTTTATTTGTAGTAAAGGCTAGACTTCCATTTCTATTCTTCTTTTTATTCAAATTAGCATCTATTTTCATTCTTATCTCATGGTGAAAAATATTTCCAAAACGCTCATCAAGAGTAATTTGAGATACGTTCCTATTCTCATGAATTACTATTCTCTTAGATTCCTACTCATTAGGCGTGATATCTACATTCTTTTCCACAAGTGAATCATCATCTAAACCATTCTCACCCATGGATTGTAAACTATTAACAATAGTCAAAAACCTTTTCTGTACATTGCATTGTAGTTCTCCATAAGGAAATAGAAATCCATGATATTATTATATAAGCATAGATCTTCTAGTTTCTATAACCTTGGATGTACCAAAATGAGTAACCTCCAACTTCTTCCAAATACCATTTGTAGCTTCATAAGAAGAAATCGGATTGTATATATTCCTGGTCATGGAACACAACAAAGTATTCCATACCATGTAGTTTAGTTGATATTCTTACTTCTCTTGATTAGTAAAAGTTCTTTACTTATCAAGAATCTTGAAATCTCTGATAAGAATAACGTAGTTGTCCACTCCATTATTAATAACAAAAGTATTCATATGATCTCTCCAATATTAATAATAATTCCTATCATATATAGGTGGTCTAGTAGGATTTAGATTTTCAATCGAACCAACATTCATTCCTCCCATCTAAAAGAAAATATATTTCCACAGAAAAATGTTAATTATAAAATTTTGTAAATAAGTATAAAAATCCTAAGCAAGCAAAATATTTAGAACTATGAAAACTTGACCAAGAAAACTTATATGTGAAAATAAGTATTTTAGAGACCTCCTTTGAAACCAATTATAGGATCAAAATATGATGTAGATTCTCAATTTACAATAGGTGTATGGTGAATTGTATATTTTAAAAATTCATTTGGAATATATAAAGTTGGTATAAAACATTCATTTTAACTTTAAAATACTATGTTTAACAAGGTTAAACAAGGTAAATTTAAATGGCCTGTTAGTTCTAAAAAATTTTCTACGTTCAAGAAATATATTTCCAAAAATCAAACTTAAGAACATTTTACCAGTTAAAGATAATACCTTAAAGCATATAGAATCTTATTAATCAGAGTTCACATGTACAAGAAGGTATAAGACAATTATACTTTTCATATTAATCAAAATGCAGTGGAAACTAAACATGAAACAAAAACAAGAAACAAGTATGGAATCCTTAATCCCAAAGAGTAGTGTATCCAACAACCTTGGATAAAGGTTCCTTGATTTATACATTCAAGAAAATCCGTCTTACCCACACTAGGGTAAACCCTCGATATGAATATCAAAATCTGTCTTTATTTCCTCGCAAGCCATTGAACTTCAAGGTATTTGGAACCTATGTCTTCCTAATCACATAAGTCTTTGATCTTTGAGGTAGTTGGTACCTTTTTCTTCATATCCTCAAAAGTCCTTGAACTTTAAGGTAGTCAGTACCTTTTTCTTCCTATCCCTGTAAGTCCTCGATTGTTCACAGCAACAATCAGAGTCTCACGAAACAAGCTGAACAAGATGATCAATATGCACAATGCATGATAGTCTCTCTCTTTAAAAATCACATTAGAAACATGAAATATCTAGATTGATGGATTAGTAATGAGATCATTCAAAAGAGCTCTTATTTATAGGAATTTCTCCAATGGTTGGCTCCCTCCTCCAATGGTTGTATTTTTCTTTTAATCTCAGATGGAAAAGTACTAGTGTCAATCAGAAAATGGTTAGTTAGAAACATATTGTACGACATCATTTAATAACTATAACAAGGTGAGAAAAATATGGTTGTTTAACTAAATCCATTTTTCGGTGTATAAGGAAAAATAATGTTCGGAGTCTATGTGAATAAACACTTGAAGACTATATATCATAAATATCTGGATTCTTTTTTTCAAGGAATTCAGAACCTGAATTCTATAGATTTCAGTGTCTAAATTCTAATGAATTTGGAATCTTAATTCTTAGTAATTCGGAGTGTGAATTATGATGAATTGGGCGCATGAATTCTAAGGAATTCTGAGTCATAATTCTGGGGAATTTGGAGTCTGAATTTCACATAATTCAGAGTCCAAATTTTAGAGAATTCGAAGTCCAAATTTTAGAGAATTCAGAGTTGGAATTCTATGAAATTCGGAGTCCAAATTCTAAGGAATTTTGAGTTAGGATTCTAAGGAATCAGGAGTCTGAATTCTGAGAAATTCTGAGTCTGAATTCTGAGGAATTCAAGGTTGGAATTCCGTGGAAATCAAAATCTGAATTCTGAGGAGTTCAGAGTTGTAGTTCTATGGAATCCATATTATTAATATAGAATACTCTATATCTATCTATTTATATAATTCTAATATTTTAGATGTGAAACTGAATTTTTCTCATTGTAAATAAATGAGTTCTCTTTAGAGAAATTATATAATGAACAATGAAAACAAAGGTAAGGAGAAAATTTTCATGGGGGAGGAAAATTTCCCATATTAAGATAAATCACAGGGGAAATAAAAATTTCCTTGAGATAGAGTGTTTTTGATTTTCAATACCTAATAGAATTGAAAATTCATAAGTAAATATTATTGACTTAATATGATTCACATTAAAATCGCCAATTAACTTATTCAATTCAATGACTCGATTATTTATTCATTTCAACGATAATAATCATGTATTTTATGGCTAACTAAAAAGCTAACACAACTACAACACAAATATCATTCCCAAGTCACACAACCATTTCCAAAACACCACACACCTACCACCATAATCATGACACATAATCAAATAATTATCACTATAAAACCACATATAAAAACTCTACCACAAACAAAAAACACTATGTATTAAAACACGAACACACCAAAACCACTATGAACTGCAACCACAATAAACCATAACCACTATGTATCACAACCACTTTACACTATAACCATAGTGCATCATATCGCGCAACTTCCCACAGTACAATACTTCCCACATCGAATCCATTCCAACAAACCACTACTTCAAAACAACATACATCGCACAACTTATCCATTCATATATACAATATCATGACTGAATCTTTGTAGAGAAACAAAAAATGCCCAAGCACATAAAACATCAAAAAAACCCCGAATTCCATATGTATTCATAAGCTTTACTACACTGCTTCTCTATTTGGCATGGGTATCACCACACACACTATTTTTTATGGGAAACTAATTTATTATCCAAATATAAATTCATTATACTTTATTTCAAGGTGTTAATAAATAACAATAATAATGGGTCTCACAAGATATCATCTATAATGAATATAAGGCTCCCAAAAGTTGATATTTTTGTATTGGAAACAATTTTTTTAAATATCATCAATAGCATACATAAAAATAATAAACCATGAAATATCTCCCCCATAACTATAAAATTCAGTTATGCTAATTTATTATCATATTATGTTTACCCTACTATCATCCCAAAGGGAACAAAACGTGGAATCCCTACACATAACATGTAAAAAAGTTGATAATGAAGATCCCATACCTCAATGAATGTTTTAAATATATTTTCACAACATAGGTAAAATAATAAACTACACATATTCCACAACCACACATAGAGGACTTGTATCACATTGAATCACATTAAAGCATTATCAAAACTATAACAACCCTGGTCTTTATTACACAGTAAAACATGATTTATTACATAATCTCTTCAATTGATACAACATGGAAGATCAAGAGGTCTAGTGTCTTTGGGGAATAGGATCATTACATAACAACTTAAAACATGAAGTAAAACATCTTTATTGAAAACTTCCTTTACATGACCACTACATTCCCTCATACTTAGCATTGCATGGGATAACCTTATGAAATGCATAAGAAAATGGTGAGCTATAAAGCCCAGTAAGGGAATAAACATTGAACAATATGAATAATACAATACATGTTAAATAATAAGCATATCAATGGAGCACAAGAGAAACATGAACATAAAGGCATGGTAATGCATGATAATCATAACATGGAAATGTGGAAAAAACACTTAACATAGAATTACTATGATCTAAGAATCATTGAAAATGGAGAATGAGTAAACCCTCATTGCACATGAAGCACGAGTAAACCCTAATTTCACTTGAATTATCATTATTCAACACTCATTTCATATGACCTATCATGATACTATACTTTACCCAATGTATTGGAGTGCTATTAGGGTGAACCCTTCATAAACATTTCATTTCATGCATAAGTGTGCGACATGGATCATATAACAAGGAATCAATCAAAATCATAAGTTAGTACACAAATAAGTAATGTGGAATAAATACATTAATGTTCCATTAAATAAGTATATGTTCATAAAGTTGAATAACCTTGATAGATACTTGGGTATGGTATTCATTGCATAATGATCTCAGCTTGTAAAAACGCGGTGCAATTTCGGCAGCATAACGGCGTGACATTAGGATTCATGAAAATGATTGATGAGAGAGAAAAGGGTGTCTCATTATATGTACATGAAATGTAAATTAAGGGGTTCATATAGATACATATTTCTAGAAACGTAATGTAATTTAGATGCATAATAAAAAAGAATTACTTGGATGTAGAAGTGGAGAGATAAATCTCTCACGGAATTTCAGCATGGTAAAATGTGTAATTGGGAGGAATTAATGTGAGTGAAAGGGGTATACCATAATATAAACACAAAGTGGGAGGTATGGGGGAGGTTTTAAATAATACTCCAACATTTTTAATTGAAAACAATTAGTTATAACAACATAAAGATAATTGGACAAAATGGAAAAGGGAGAAATCCCTTACTTGGAAGTGTGATACCAAAGTCTTGGGAGAGGCTTTGTGGGAGCATGGGGAAAATTGGAGGATTCTAAAGACGGATTTTCCAGGGTTTTTCAAACTCCAAATTCTTTGGGTGAAGAGGAGGTGGGAGCTTGGCTGCTTTTATATAAGAAAGGAGAGGGAATTCTTTATTGTTTAGGTTTGGGACACCTCCCATTAAACTAATCAAAACCACAAACCGGCCCATGGTTTTTTAAAATGGTTTTTGAAAATGGGCATTGGATAAGAATATTTTATATGTCCAATGGTCTAGATTCTTAAAATAATAGTGATCTATATGTAGAGGTGAGTGAAACTCTCAAGGAAAACAATTTAAAATGAAAAAATGTTTTATAAGCCTTAAACGGTCCACTAAAGCATGGTAAAATAAATCAAACAAACCCAAAATCACATTATTATTATGTTAAAACATATTTTGGTGGAACAAAATGTTTATATTATTTTATTACATAACTATTGGGTCCTTATGATATCATAAAACACATTATATATTTAAACGTTATTTAATTTTTACCCAAAAATTCGACTCTCTCAGAAAACTATGAATAATTAACCGTTGGATAATTTTGATTTATTAATTCCAAAAAACAATATTAATTTAACTAAATAATTTCCTAAATATGTTAATTTTTACTTTTAAAATAAAAACTAACATTTGTCCAAAATTAATGGGTTTTGACATAAACAGCTTTCAAACCTTAATAAAAATTACAATTTCATTCATAAAATTATATACTAATTTATATTTAATAAAAACTAATTTAATAATAATAATCATATTTTATTAAAATATTATTTAATTAAATAGTCCATTAATTCATCAAATTATATTTCATGGTTGAATATTAACGAAAAATAATATTACTTCTTTAAAAACTATTTACAAAATAATGATAATAAAATGAATGTATATTCATTATTATATAAAAAATAATCCACATGATCATAGTGATAAGGGCTTGTTACATAACCCCTTATAACACCTGCATAAGACCTTAGGGTAAGGTGTGCGATGGTTACATACTCTTTTGGTGGCTTGGATAACATTGCTCGAGTGGTAATATCTATTATCATCCACTTCCACCATAGTCGGTTCTGCTCAAGATTAACGTGTTCAAGCTTGGCTTGGGCTTGGTCAAGAGTGAAGACCAATGATGCCACCTCCTTTCCAGGCTCCGAAAAATGGGCTTCATATGGGACAAGTCTACTTTATGAGGCCATCACTTCCTTTTTGGTGTAAATTGGATTTGTTAAAGACCTATATTTATACTAATCGTGTGATCACTATTCAACAGATATATTAGAAATGGTCACAATTCTTAATGTTATTTTAAAATCCAAAACATAAAACCAAATAAGTGCATACGTTTTACATACCCATAATAAACATTTAATCAGACCAAGGGGAATTTTCATTAATGAATTTCTGGGTCCTTACAATCTCCCCCCCCCTAAAAAATTTCATCCTCTCAATTAGATTACATACAAAAGAACACTTTAATATAAACACAACATCATGGTTGATTACCGACCACCATTAAGAATTCCCCAACCCTCATTACCATGTTTTTCACAGAGGACGAGGGTCCACTCTGTGCAAAAATACCTCAAAGAACATTCAACATCTTCCACTTCCTTAGTCCAGAAGTAGTCTATGAAACATGGATCATACCAATGGAAACTATGATGCACTTTTTGAAAAAATATTGTTACTAAAATATAGTTTCAAAACATCATCATGTACTAGGTTTTTTTAAAATAGTCTAACAGAGTAAGATTTAAAATTTTTAAAATGTGGTTTTCCAAATATATTGTCTATGTTTCCAAAAAATAATGGAAGACAAAACTATGTATATATATATATATATATTGGCTTCTCGAAGTTCTCCCTCTTTGATAGTTATTCTAAAATCAAATAGTGCATCATAGTCTCTGTATGTGGTGAAATATTCGAAAATTTCCTGATGGTACCACCATCTTCTTGTAATGTGGTAGAGTTGGGAGAATTATATTTGATTATAGGTGAGTCATGATCCCTGATGATTCTATGGTATAGAGGAGGTGTTTCATATGTCGTGGAGTGTCTTGAAAAACAGTTGGATATTGGAAAAGGTTTTGATACTATGTGAGCTTGAATTCAGAATAATTATAGATAGTAATTCACTTGGATGGAACAAGAGTGTTGTATGAGGTTCTTCCCCTTCCATCTTGAAACGATCATTTATCTTGCTAACGAAACATATCAAATTTTGAGTGACACTATAGACATGATAAAATTGTGATATTAAACTACTTGAAGTCTAACGATTTATTATTCCTTAATTAATGGAAAATTAGGTGTAACACATAAAGGGTAATCCAAAGAAAAAAAATGAATGACTTAAAATAGCTTTTATTTCCTTAACTTGTGAATCTATTGGATTTAGTCTTTTTTATCAATGATCTACTTTCTAACATATATTTTTATGGTATTTTTTAGTCCCTTAATAATTGTTCATAATATTCTTGTTAAACTACCAAAGCATATCCCCTGGGAGTGTCATAACTAAGTGTGTAGCAAGGCCCATTATCATGTACCAGGATAACCCGGGTCATGCCCAGAACTCCTTATCAGGGTTTTCACCCCTAAGTACATCTGTGGCAAAGCCGCCTCTACCTGCACATTTCCATATAGGGATTTATTTTCTTGATAAACCATACACTATATACTCACCAAGACATAGGGATGTTTTTATACATAGTTTTGTCTCTAAGTCTATACTAGAGTTTTCTAATCCTAATCCCAAAAATAACTAAACCTATCCTCGGATACCAATTATATCATCCCTGCTCATTATTACACACTAAAACATGATTTATTACTTAAAATCATTACTTGATACAACATGGAATATTTATAGGTATATTTTATTTGGGGATGATTATTATTACATAACATCTTGAAACATTAAATGCAATATCTTTATTTAAAACATCATTTACATGACCTCTATATTCCCTCTAACTTAGCAAAGCATGGGATAACTGGAGGACATGCATAGGAAAAGGGTGAGATATAAATCCCAGTAAGGGAATAAACATGGAATAAAATGGGGAATAAAATATATGTTAAAAAATAGGAATATCAATGGACAATAAGAGAAACATGAACATAAAGTCATGATAAATCATGATAATCATAACATGGAAATCTGGCAACAACACTTAACATGGAATTAGCATGAGCCAAGGATTATTGTATATGGAGCATGAGTAAACCCTCATTTCACATGAAGAATGAGTAAAACCTTGTATAACATGAATTATATTGAGTCAACACTCTTTTAAAATGATGTATCAGGATACTATACTTTACCCAATGCATTGGGCACTATCAGGGCGCACCCTTCGTAAACATTTCGTTTCATGCATAAGTGTTCCACTTGGATCATATAACATGGAATCTATCAACATCATAAGTTATTCAAAGATTAAGTAATGTGGAATTAATACATGAGAGTACCATTCAATATGTATATGTGAATAAAGTTGAATACCCTTGATAGATACATGGGTATGGTATTCACTACAGAATGATCATGGCATGGAAAAACGCTATGCAATATCAGCAGTGTAACGACCTGACATAAGGATTTATGAAAGTGGTTGATGAGAGAGAAAATGGTTTATAATAATATATATGTGAAATGGATAGTAAGGGGTCATATATATACATGTCCCAACTAATTTAATGGAATTTAGAAGCATAATACAAAATATTTACATTGATGTAAAAGAGAAGAGGAAAATTCCTTCTAGAATTTCGGCATTGTAATGGGTGTACATGAGAGGAATTAATGGGAGATAAAGGGGTCTCCCATAAATGAAACATAAATAGAGAACTATGGGGGAGGTTTTAAATCATACCCCAACATTTTTAATTGAAAAAAAAAGTGCATAACAACTTAACTAAAATTGGAAAAAAAAATGAGAAAGAATGAAATCCCTTACTTGGAAGTGGCATCCCAAAGGCTTGGGAGAGGCTTGAGAAAGGCTTCTTGGGATCTTGGGGAACCTTTGTAGGATTATAGAGATTTTATTTTAGTGGATTATCGAAGTCCAAAGGCTTTGAGTGAAGAGGAAGTGGGAGCTTGGGTAGGTTTATATAGGAATGGAGAGGAAATTCATTATTATTTAGGTTTGAGACACCTCACATTGAACTAATAAAAACCACAAACTAGACCCTTGGTATTTCCACATGGTTTTTGTAAAAGTGGAGTGGAAAAAAATATATTATATGGCCAATGGACTATCTTCTTAAAATAATAGGTATGATTATTTCGAGTTTAGTCACACTCTCAAGGAAAAACATTTAATAAGACAAAATGTTTTATAAGACCTGAAGGGTCCATTAAAACATTGTAAAATAAATAAAACAAACCCAAAATTATATTATATTATTGTTAAAACATATATTGGAAGAAAATAATGTTTATATTATTTTATTACAACAGTATTGGTCCATTATGTGTCATTCAACACATTGTATATTTAAACGGTATTTAATTTTTACCCAAATATTCGACTGTCTGATAAAATTATGAAAAATTCACTGTTGGATAATTTTGATGACCTGATTCCCAAAATAATGTTCATTTCATCTAAATATTTTTCTAAAAATGTGAATTTTTAATTTTAAAATAAAAACCTATATTTATTGAAAATAAATGAGTTTTGACAAAAACTGCTTCAAACCTTAATAAAAATTACAATTGAATTCATAAAATTATAGGATAAAATATATTTAATAAAAATTAATTTAATAATAATAATAATAATAATTTATTGAAATATTATTTAATTCAAAAATCCATTATTTAATCTAAAATATATTTCTTGGTTGAATATTAACTAAATTTACTATTTACACTTTAAAAACTATTTATAAAGTAACAATAATAAAATGAATGTATATTCATTATTATATAAAAAATAATTCACACAATCATAGTGATATATTTTTGTTACAGATACCCTTATAGCACCCCCATAAGACCTTAGGGGAAGGTGTGCAATAGTGATAGACTATTTGGGTGGCTCGGATAACATTTCTCGATAGGTGATATCTATTGACATCCACTTCCCTCGTAGTTGGTTCCACTCAAGAATAACATGTTCAAGCTAGTCTTGGGCTTTGTCAAGAGAGAATCCCAATGAAGCCACCTCCTTTCTGAGCTCCGACAAATGAGCATCGTATAAGGAAAGTCAACTGGATGAGGCCATCACTTCTTTTTCTAAGTAAATTGGATTTGTTAAAGCCTTATATTTATACTAATCATGTGATCACAGTTCAATAGCTATATTAGCAACGATCACAATTCATAACGGTATATTAAAATCCAAAACATAAAACCAAAATAAGTGCATACATTAATCATAACTATAAGAAGAAATTTAAATAGACCAATAGGAATTTTCATTAATAAAATTTTGGGTCATTACAAAAAAATATTCTAATGAACACTCTGATTAAAACAACACTACAACAAGGAACCACGAGAATAAGAATAGAATAATACATGATCATAAAGAGAAAAAAACAACATAGATTATAAATGATCCAATAATGGAAGCCAAGCATCAAGGTTATATAATAAATATTATATGGTCTCTAAAAATATGATAGGTTTGGTCCAAAAATTATTGGAAGTGCAGACCTATTAATAATGTTCAGCAGAGACATCACATTATAAAAAATGTAAATATCATTAAATTAATGACATAAAATTAAATTTTGATTCATTGATTCTATCGGTCATATATTAAAAGGTGTTAAACTAAATGTTACTTTGTAAACACCTTTTCCTTTGAAAATAATGGAACCTCAGGTTTAAAATATTTTATGCTATTGAAATCTATTTTTCTGTGTAAACCGGTATTATGTTGTAATTCCTAATAAAAATGAATCCTTAAATGGTTAGGAAAACCAACCAAAAAGAACATACATATGATAGAAAATCCCATTTTATAGAATAAATTTCCAGCTTTATAAAATAATATCTCAAAATACTCTATACTATCAATGACCTCCTCCATCCACCATCCAACAAAAAACATTAAATTAATAGGTTGTGAAGGAACATTCCATTACAAACCTGTCAATATTGTCATGAAATTTGTTACCCACTTTTTATTTCAAGAGATTAAAAGTTTTACTATACATATATTTGTTTTAATTATTCAAGAGACTGAAATAATATTTTATGCAAATCAAATAATATATTTTCCTTTGGATGAATATACTTTTACATCTATTTACATTGTTTCTAAATAATATTTTAAAATATGTATTTACTAATATAAAATTATTTTTTGAAGTGATTTTTACACATGGTTGACATTTTACTAAATAGTTGAAATGTAATATTATTTTCATTTTCCTAGTTATCTAATATTTATAGGTATTTTCATCATTTGATATCATCATCTGATTTTAATTATTATTTAATATTGATATAATACATTGATAACATCAATATTATTTTAATAGATGGTTCATGATTATGATGATATGATTTTTCTTGAAACCCCTCAAATATCTATGTATTATTTTATTTTTAATTATTTATGAATTGTTTTTCTACCCACGTATTTATGTTTTGGATGAATGATTTATGATCTTCTGACACACATAAGTATGGTTTTTATTATGTGATTTTCTGGCCATGAATTATATATCTCATCAATTCATTAGTTAAAGGTTGATATTTAATGATATCATAGGGACAAGATTGGGGTGTGAAATTAAGTCCCTAAAGAACTCTATCCACTATGATTTTCTATGTTGTGATCCTTGAATAAGGAAATGATGGAGTAGGGATTGAACCCAATCCACAACAATAGTCTTGGAATTGATCTATAAATAATTAAATAATTTTCTATACTTATGAGTACACTACAAAATTTTGTATTATTCTAATATAATACACTCATGGCACATTATCCTTGATTCCATTATGATTATTTTCTTATAAACAACCATATTTTATGTCATGACTCATAACTATGATCTATTATTTTCCTGTTATTTTTTTCAAGTGTTAAGATCACGTTCAATACCCTTATACTCTTGTTATGTTTAATTCATCATTGATATTGTTAAGTCAAAAGTCTTCTTTTGGCTTTTACATCATGTTTTGGAAATCACAAATATATTCTATGTCATGTTTTGGAAATCTCAAATGTATTCTATCATATGTTTGTAAATAACAAATTGTCTTTTATCATGTTTATCGTATCGTACGATGTTGATCGTACCGACCAAAACGTATCGTACTGACTCTGTCAAACGTATCGTACTGACTCTGTCAATCGTATCGTACTGACTCTGTCAATCATATCGTACTGACTTTGCTATTCAGATGATCATTATTTGTTTTGGTACTTTGTAAAAAAACTCTCTCTGCATATGAATCGTACTCATGTTTTACATTTCTATATATCTCTTATCCTAACAAAACGATGACGTTGAGTTAGTTATATACTAATCAAAACGATGTCGTGCTTTCTGTTTCAATATGACCGTTGGAGGCAATATGACCGTTGGAACCCGAGGCCTATAAATAGGAGGTCATTTGAAGCTGAGAACATACTGATGAACGAAGAGAACGAAAGAGACTGTGAACTACGAAGATTCTAGAGAGAGACACTGTGACTTCTCTCATCAGCCTTGTGCGTCCGATCATCGTATCGAGGGCTTTCAAGTAATTGAAAGACAGAGGTGCCGATTACCTGCAAAATCGAGGGTTGCCGGGGATAGGCAGACAGACGTGCCGATCATCGTATCGAGGGCTGCCGGGGATAGGCAGACAGACGTGCCGATCATCGTATCGAGGGCTCACCAAGGTGTTGGTGAGACAGACCTTTTATCCTAGGTGAAAGGATAACCCTTCTCTTTGGGTTAAAAGAATTGTATTACTTTTACATTTCCGCTGTTGTATTAGAAAGGGATTTGTATTGTTTCCTTTCTTCTTTACTTATTCAATTTTAATTGTTTCAATTACAATCATTCCATTACATATTGTATTGATTGGTTCTATACGCTTTAAGGTAGAATCATTCATATCTGTATTACTCTGATTATTGTGTTCATCTTGAATACAATTGTTTTACATAACATTAGTATTACAATACTTCATACCTTTTACATTCAATACAATTGAGGGTATTTGTATTTGTATTAGTTTAAGTTCATTTAAACTAATCTCTTTGTTACTAAAACTCAAGTTTTTTAAACCTACAATTCACCCCCCTCTTGTATTGTTCCATCTAATAGACTTTTATATCGACTATTCGATCCAACAATTGGTATCAGAGGGAGGTTTTCCACTGACTTGTATTACTAGCTTTATTTCTTATTACTTTCTTTAATACTTACTACACTAACGTGTGGAGTCGAAAAGTTGTTTTTGTTATATTAGATGGCAGGAATGAATATCGGATCAATAGATAATCTGAATCCTTCTAGACCACCAATCTTTGATGGGAATGATTATGAGTATTGGAGAGATCGTATGAAGACTTTCGTCATCAATACTGGTGTAGACAATTTTATTATGCTTACTGGGGGTTACAAAATTCCTGACAAAGAAGTTAGTACTTTCACCAATCAAGAGAAGCAAGAATATCAACTGAATTACAAGGTACGCAATACTTTATTATGCTCTATGACCAGGAATATATATAGTCAGATATCTTCATGTGAAGCAGCTAACTGTATTTGGAAGAAATTAAAAGTCACTCATTTTGGTACATCCAAGGTTATAGAAACAAGGAGAGCAATGCTTCGAGCAGAGTATCATGGATTTGTTTTTCCTTATGGAGAGCCAGTATGTAAAGTGCAACAAAGGTTTATGACAATTGTCAACAGCTTACAATCTATGGGTGAAAAAGGTCTTGATGATGAATCTCTTGTTGATAAGATTATAGATATTATGCCAAATGAATGGGAGTCAAAAAGAACAGCTATTGATGAAAATAGAAAAGTTTCCCAGATTACTCTTGATGAACTCTTTGGAACTCTTCTAAAGCACGAGACAAGAATGAAAAGAGATGCTGATTTCAATAAGAAGAAGAATGGGAATGGAAGTGTAGCTTTTGCATCTAAAGCTAAAACACCTGAAAGGGTTACAAGGTCTAAATCCAAGAAAGTTATTGTTTCTGATTCAAGTGATTGTAATCTTTCAGACAATGAGTTAGCTAATCTTTCTCGGAGGATGAACAAGATTGTGGGAAAGAAAGATTTTCAATATAGATTCAAAAAGAAAGACAGGAAAGATAGGAAAGATTCAGAGGTAACTTGTTATGAATGCAAGAAAGCAGGACATATAAGGCCTGATTGTCCTTTACTGAAGAGGAAAGATAGAAAAGAGAAACACTCTGAAAGAAACAAGAAAAGGTTTTATAAGACAAAGAAAGTCTTGAAAGCAAATGATACATGGAGTGCAAGTGGTAGTGATTCCTCAGATGATTCTTCAGAATATGAGATGTCAGGACAAAGGAATATTGGACTTCTAGCCAGACTACCAATTGAAGATCATTGTCTCATGGCTAAGGTACATAATGCTGAAGATGTTACAAATGTCTCTTTAAATACAAATTATGTTGATAATAAATATTATGAATCTTCAAATGATGAACCCTCATCATCAGAAGATGATACTTTACCTTCTTTTGAAGAAGTCTCTAGATTTGCTAAGTTACTTGAAAATGAAAATTCTAAACTCAAAAAGAGATTTGAAAAAGAAAATTCTAGAATTTCTATTTTGACTAAAGAAGTATCAGATCTTTCTAAAGATCTTGATGGGAAAACTTCTGATTTTGAAAGTATTTTGAAAACCCTTGAGAAAGTCAAATCTGAAAAAGATAAACTCTCTATGGATCTTGAAACTGCTATTTCAAAGAAAAACTTTTTAGAGTCTAACTCTAGTTCTAATTCAAATGTTTTAGAAAACAAGAATTTGGTTTTAAAACTAAAGTCAGAGATTTTATCCTTGAAAAAGTGCTTGTCAAACTTTACTCATGGAAAAGAAAACTTTGATAGGATGTACTCTCAAATAAGACCTTTGAGAAATCGTTCTGGTCTTGGTTATACTTATTCCAAACCTGTTTTTAGTAATAACTATTTTGTTCCTCAAAAAACCATTTTCTGTTCCAAGTGTCAATGTGGTGGACATTGGAGAAGAGATTGTTCTCTTAACAAAACTCAATCCTTAGGATTTCATAAAGCTCATTTTGCAAAACAAATGTGGATTCCTAAAATTCTTTTATCTAATCCTTCTGGATCCAAACAAGTTTGGATTCCGAAAATCTAATTGTTTCTTTTTCAGGAAAACGAGAAGTGTATCAATAAGAACATTTGGTACATGGATAGTGGTTGCTCTCGACATATGACTGGAAACAAAGATTTCTTTGAAAAGGTTATCAAAACAAAAGGTGGAAAAGTTACCTTCGGAGATAATGCTCAAGGAAAGATTGTTGGTATTGGTAATATCGTTTTTCTTGGAAAAGTTCTTATTTCAAATGTTTTATTTGTAAAAGGTCTTAGGCACAATCTCATCAGCATAAGTCAATTATGTGATGAAGGTTACCTTGTGAATTTTAGAAATGATAAGTGTCTAGTTCACAATTCCAAGGATGAATTCATTCTATCTGCCCATAGGCAAGAGAATGTTTACACTATTAACTTAGAAGACCTTAGGAACCAAAACTTACCTTGTTTAAGTGTAATAGAAGACCAATCGTGGCTATGGCATAGGAGATTAGGACACTGTAATTTGAGAAACCTAAGAAAACTCTCAAAGAAAGGACTTGTAAAAGGGCTACCGGATCTTAGATATGATTCTTCAAAAGTCTGTGATCCTTGTCAATTTGGCAAGCAACATAAAACTAGCTTTAAACCAATTAATGAAGTTTCAACTTCTAATGCATTACAGCTTGTGCATATGGATCTGTTTGGTCCTTCACAATCTGGAAGCATTGGAGGCAAATACTATGTATTTGTTTTAGTTGATGACTTTACTAGATTTACATGGGTCTACTTTCTCACAAAGAAATCTGAAGCCTTTTCGTATTTCAAAACTTTTAGAGCCCATGTTAAAAATGAGAAAAACCTACCATTGATAACTATTCATAGTGATCATGGTGGTGAATTTCAAAACTCAGATTTTGAAACTTTTTGTAGTAAGAAAGGTATTACTCACAATTTCTCAGCACCAAGAACTCCTCAGCAAAATGGTGTTGTTGAAAGAAGAAATCGTATTCTTCAGGAAATGACTCGAACCATGTTGAGTGAATACTCAATTGCTAAGCACTTTTGGGCTGAAGCTGTAAGTACTGCCTGTTATACTATAAATCGTGTTTTAACTAGACCATTTCTTAATAAAACTCCTTACGAGTTATGGACTGGCCGAAAACCGAAAGTTTCTTACTTCAAAGTTTTTGGATGCAAAGTATTCATTCTGAATACAAAAGAAAATTTACACAAATTTGCACCAAAATCTGATGAAGGAATCTTTCTAGGCTATTCCACAACCTCTAAGGCTTATAGAGTTTTCAATAAAAACACTTGTACTGTTGAAGAAACAGTACATGTAAAATTTGATGAAACTAACCCTTTTGTTTTCAACCAATCCAATCCTACATCCTCGGATGTGTTTTCCAAAAATGTTTATCAACCTATATTAGAAGAACATTCTGATAAGGAAAATGTTCAAGAGGGAATAGACTATGAAGAAACATATGCTCCTGTAGCTAGACTTGAATCTATTCGCATTCTATTAGCCTTCTCAGCATATTTCAATTTCAAACTATTTCTGATCTTTAAATATTTACTCTCTTTATATATGTTTCTTTCTGTTTATCGTATTGACAGTTTTATCGTTTCATTTTAAGTTTTTCTGTATCGTATTGACCATTTCAGTTTTTCTGTTTATCGTATTGAAATTCTTTTCCATCGTATCGTTCAAAAATTTTGTATCGTCCGATGATAGTATTCAAATTCTTTTCCATCGTATCGTTCAAAAATTTTGTATCGTCCGATGATAGTATTCAAATTCTTTTCCATCGTACCATTCAATAGATTTTGTATCGTCCGATGATAGTATTCAAATTCTTTTCCATCGTACCATTCAATAGATTTTGTATCGTCCGATGATAGTATTCAAATTCTTTTCCATCGTACCATTCAATAGTTTTTGAATCGACCGATGATAGTATTAAGATTGTTTTCCATCGTACTATCGGTTAATGGTAACAACTATTTTCCATCGTACGGTCCGATCATAGTAATGACTGTTTTCCATCGGCATCATGATTTTTTTTCTTCTTACGATTGTGTTTACTTTTGATTCATACCAAAACCAGCAATCACCTTATGTTCTCCGACAGGTTTCTTTTCATTTTTTTTATTTTTTTTTCTTTGTTTTAATCCTAACCATTGATCTGGTATTATCTAATCTTGACCGTAGAATATCAACGGTCATCTATTTATCGCCTATAAATACCCCCCTCCCCTCCCCAAACCCACATTGAAGTTTCAGGATTTGAGGCGAAGCTCTGCTCCACCAGCTATAAACCATCGTACGATCTTCTCATCGGCAGAACCTTTATGTCTCAATCTTCTGCTAATACTCCTGCCGAAATGTCTTCAAAGACTTTTACAGAGAAAGACTTTCACAGAGAAAGGTTAGTATCCCGAGAATTTTTCGATATGTACGATTCTACAATCAAGAGGATTATTTTGTTTCAAGGATGGGAACATCTCTGTGTGGAAAAGCCTGATATTCAAGATCCAGTTCTTTTTGATGAAGTTTGTCAGTTTTACAAAACCGTTTCTTTCGACAAAGATATGACTATAAACTTCGCTGTGTACGATAGAAAGTTATCCATGTCTGTGAAACAAGCGGCACATTTTCTGAATGTTTCTATAGAAGGCGATGCATTCTGTCCATCTCACAAACTACCAGAGGAAGTTGGTACGTTTAATAGAGAAAGTGCTGAAAAAACTTTGTTTGTTGTTAATGAGGGAAAGAGGAAAGTTTATCATCTTTCACCAGACAATCGGTTTGTCACTTTATGGATGAAAGGTTTTCTTGTCCCAAGAAAAGGGGATAGAGAAACCCTTAAAGTTTCTGATGTCTTTATGCTCGACTATCTTGTGAATATGAGGAAAGTAAATCTCATGGGATATATTTTTGAAACCATCAAGAATGTCAAGAAAGGAGGGATTAAATCCCAAATAATAATGTATCCAGCCATCCTTACGAAATTCATTCTTGAGAGCATGATGTTTTGTAACATTCGTTTGAAAGGAGAACCTATGGATTTGTGGCCGTCTTTGATTAATAAGAGTATGATGAAAAAGCTGAATGTTTGTTTTGATTCAAATTCAAAACTTTATGTCAGAGATGTAGAAGCTGAAATGGCTCAAAATCAATCGGCACCTATGCCAGCCAAGGACAATCAATCCACCGGTGTTACTCGAAAGTCTGATCCTCAAACTAGTTCAAAACCAAAGAAGAAGCCAAGGTACAGTAAGGAAGTTGTAGCCAAATGGAGAAAGGACAAGGAACAAAGAAAGGAAGGTGATCCGAAGTTTGGTCTTGATCCTGCTGAGGCCTTTGCAGAAAGAATAAGGGTAGAAGAAACCCTTCAAGCTGAAAAGAAAAAGAAGACTCTTTTGAAAACAAAGGCTCAGGACTTTGATATCTCTAAAGTCTTGAAAGCAGTTGAAGATGATAGTGCTCAACTAACTGTGGAAGTGCATCAAGAGCCCATCGTACAGAGTCTGCCTGAGAAAGAAAACGGAAAACAAGTGATAGAAGAAGTGGAAGTAGAAGAAGGAGATTTTCTGTTAGAATTTCTTCAAAGTTCAAAGAAAAGTAGAGAGGAATCGCTTCAAAAGCTGAGAGAAGGTGTTCAACAAACTCCTCATGCCGATCAGGAAAGATCTCCGGACAGGATATCATCTTGAGAAAAGAAAGATGCTCAATCCTCTCATTCTGATAAAGTTGTTGTCATTAGTGACAAAGTAGAAGAAGAAAGAAAGCAGAAAGAAAAAGTGAAAGGGAAACAGCCTGTTGTTGATTCAAGCAGATCGTATGAACTAGCATCGTACGATGAAGATACTGATTCAGAGCATACAATCTCTCTCAAGAAGAGTGATTACATTGTTCATGTTTTGAGAAGGGTGGAGAAAACAATTCCTTATTTCCCGAGGCTGGAAGGAAAGATTGATTTTATTACTGAAAATCAAAGGAAAAAGTTTGGCTCTGTAAAAGAATTGAGAAAGAATGTTTTGTCAGTAGAAGCCGATCTGAAAGTTCTTTCGGAAAGCTCAGTTGCTCATAAGAAAGCTTGCAATAAGATGACCAAGTGGTCATACAAAACTGAAAGCTCAATCAATGATCATGAATTAGCTATTGAAGATATAAGGAGGTTATCAAATGAGCTAGCAATTGCTTTCAACAAGCTTGATAAAGAAACGGTTGAAAGGCTGAACCTTTTGTCTTCTCAAAGAACCGATGTTCCTTCAGTGAAAGACTTGCAAGATAGGATGAATGCTTTCCAATCTGAATTCTCGAAGGTTTCATCTTTCAAAGATGAAATGGTTTTACTGAAGAATCAAAATTCTGAGTTGTCCAAGGATAACAAGACTCTGCAAAACAGAATTGATACTCTTGAAGAAGTAATCAGAGTCCAGGAGGAAACCATCAGAAATCAAGATCAGATTTTTGCGGATCAACAAGAGCTTCTCAAAACTCAGGGTGAATCAATTTCTGAAGACAAGAAGGAGATCAAGAAGATGAAAGCTGTGCTTCATGAGCTTATAAAGAAAGAGAAGGAAAGAGAAAACAAATGATTGTTGTATTTGTTTCTTTTGGAACTTGTTTGTTTTGTAATAACTCTTATAATCCTTTATCTTTTATCCATTGTCTTGTATTACTTCACTAACCCTTTCAGACAATTCGAGATTCCTCCTTTCTTTTTGTAAATCACAAAGGGGGAGAATATTTACAAAGCAAAGATTGTTTTACAAAGGGGGAGAATACATTACAATACTCTTAAGGAAAATCTATGAATTCAATCCTTAGGAAAGTCAATACCTAAGGGGGAGTTAGTTGTATTCAATTTCTTATTCAGAAGAGTTTTCAATAACTCAGGGGGAGATAAGTATTTCTTGTTTCATTTACTTTGTGTGTTTGTGCTTTCCAAAAAGGGGGAGATTGTTAAGTCAAAAGTCTTCTTTTGGCTTTTACATCATGTTTTGGAAATCACAAATATATTCTATGTCATGTTTTGGAAATCTCAAATGTATTCTATCATATGTTTGTAAATAACAAATTGTCTTTTATCATGTTTATCGTATCGTACGATGTTGATCGTACCGACCAAAACGTATCGTACTGACTCTGTCAAACGTATCGTACTGACTCTGTCAATCGTATCGTACTGACTCTGTCAATCGTATCGTACTGACTTTGCTATTCAGATGATCATTATTTGTTTTGGTACTTTGTCAAAAAACTCTCTCTGCATATGAATCGTACTCATGTTTTACATTTCTATATATCTCTTATCCTAACAAAACGATGTCGTTGAGTTAGTTATATACTAATCAAAACGATGTCGTGCTTTCTGTTTCAATATGACCGTTGGAGGCAATATGACCGTTGGAACCCGAGGCCTATAAATAGGAGGTCATTTGAAGCTGAGAACATACTGATGAACGAAGAGAACGAAAGAGACTGTGAACTACGAAGATTCTAGAGAGAGACACTGTGACTTCTCTCATCAGCCTTGTGCGTCCGATCATCGTATCGAGGGCTTTCAAGTAATTGAAAGACAGAGGTGCCGATTACCTGCAAAATCGAGGGCTGCCGGGGATAGGCAGAAAGACGTGCCGATCATCGTATCGAGGGCTGCCGGGGATAGGCAGACAGACGTGCCGATCATCGTATCGAGGGCTCACCAAGGTGTTGGTGAGACAGACCTTTTATCCTAGGTGAAAGGATAACCCTTCTCTTTGGGTTAAAAGAATTGTATTACTTTTACATTTCCGCTGTTGTATTAGAAAGGGATTTGTATTGTTTCCTTTCTTCTTTACTTATTCAATTGTAATTGTTTCAATTACAATCATTCCATTACATATTGTATTGATTAGTTCTATACGCTTTAAGGTAGAATCATTCATATCTGTATTACTCTGATTATTGTGTTCATCTTGAATACAATTGTTTTACATAACATTAGTATTACAATACTTCATACCTTTTACATTCAATACAATTGAGGGTATTTGTATTTGTATTAGTTTAAGTTCATTTAAACTAATCTCTTTGTTACTAAAACTCAAGTTTTTTAAACCTACAATTCACCCCCCCCCCTCTTGTATTGTTCCATCTAATAGACTTTTATATCGACTATTCGATCCAACAGATATCTCTCGTGTTTGACATTACTATGCATAATATTTCACTAAGTATTGTGTTTCCTTTCACTATATTTAAAGATATGTTTAATTTATGGTATACCAAGAAGTATACAATGTGATAAGAACATTATTACAGGTGATGAAGAATGTATCTAAATAATTTGTTTATGTATCTAGATTCTAATGTCTCTATATTTTTATGGTCCTAACATGGATCATAAGGTCTTTTAATGTGTATTAGTAATTTGTATATGTAATATTAATGCTATAAAAGTATGGGTAACTACAATAGGTATAAAATAACTCTTATTGAATTCATATTATATTATAATTACCTCAAATATTTAACAAACCAGACTAAAATCCACCAATAAATCCATCTACATCACTTATAGTTAATGAGAAAGAAGGATAATTGTACAATAAAAGAAGGATATGTTTAAAAATTTATTTAAAAAAAATTAATAATTTAATGGATTGGGGTCTTAAAGAAGATGTGATTTGGAATAGTGAACGATAATCCAAAATCTATACATAATCAAGCATTAATTCCTTATAATCTCAATAACCCATACTATTATAAATTTACTTATTCCTATGAAACCATTATGTGGTCTACCAAATTTGAATTTTTGTGAAATTATTTCAAACAATGAGGTGGGATAATTCTGTCCAATAACCGACCATGAAATTTCTTAATCCGTGGTAATAAAACAAAATATAGTCAAATCATGTTCCAGTCTATTTCACATAAATAACAAATTGATTAAGGAAAATTTATTCTATAAATATTTTAATAATAATATATCCTTTAATCCAAAATCATTATGTAATTAAATTTATTATAGTCTCCAAAATTGACATTTAAATCCACTTCTCAGTATAGTAAATCACGCAATGATGAGTCCTCAAATGTCAAAGAAAAATGGAAACCACAGAGTAATAAGGTTATAATAATGTTTTGGTTTCTCTTAGAAATAAAATAACATATTTTTTCCCATATTAATTCCAAACTCACTTCCTCTTTTCTAACACCCTCAAAACACATAAATTATCGATTTAGGTATTTTTATGCATCTACAACATTTTATGTGCTGAACGATGAATGATATTAAATGATATGTTACATGGTAAATAAGATAGAAATAGTAATACTTCCCATGGTAAATTTTAGTGTGATGTAGTGATGTTTTAATTTATCTAATGAATGGTTATAGACAATATAAATTATTAAATGGGTTCATATAATGAATTAGATTTACAACTAGTAGATAATTTAATCAATAATATCATAATTCAATATATTGTTGTTAATTTTTTATTTTTAATTTTTTTTGGCCCCTATTCGATATCATTTTGTGGGTGGTCCCTCACTTATCCCATCTTTTTCCTAATATTCTAGATGAATGAAATTATTTTTTTTGGAATTATTTTATTCGACTATTATTTTTTATTAATTCTTATTGTTTTCCATCATTATTATAGTGTTATTATTACCATTTGAGTGATAATAAACGGTTAGGATAAGACTCCAAAAAGATAATATTGTTGTAATAAGAGGGAAATATTTAGAATGGTGATGGGAAAGGGTGGTGAGGTAAATAAAATTAATCTCTTGATCCAAATATATAACAAATTGGGAAATATAATTTCATAGGATGTCATTTAATTTTAAAGATATGTGATTCCTTGAGATATATATATTTTATCTAAAATATAGGTGAAATTTTATGGCTATGTAATCTCTAAAGACCAGTTCCATAGTTGATTTAATTAATGATCGATTACGTGATGAAAACAAACTTCAATTTTTTTTATAGATGAGAGATCATTAGACATTTTGGATTTTTATATTTAATATTGGTGATTAAAGATGGAATTAATGGTTTTTTCAAATATTGTCTTATTCTTTTCTGGTAGATCAGGATCCTATGTAATTCCTAGGATGGTTATATATGTATTATTCTGAGTATATGTCTATTTAAGAAACAAGTTGTCGGTTTTGAGTATTCAGTGAGTGTGGTTTAATGGTTAATGCAATGGGTGCTCCACTGAGTACCTAATAGATTCAAGGAATTTTTTTATTTTTAAATTAATATACATTGGTATTTTCAACCTTAAATACTTATCAATATTGGATATAATTTAACACCTTTCACCAAAAACCATATGTGGGGATCTTTTTTGGTTCCCAAATATCTTCTCCTTCACATCCTTACAATATAGGATTCGAGGGTGTTTTAAGGAGCATTTAACTGAAAAATCCAAGGTAACCCTTACACTCATGTAATTTCATTCATCTTTCACCATTAATACTTATTTTCATCTATAATAATTGGTTATATTCACATTTTACATAACCATGTAATGGTTAAATAATAAATTAACTAATGGTTTTATCTTCAACTGTCTAAGGGAATCCCTATGGATATATTTCCTTCTTTTATCATTATTTTTGGAAAATGTTGTTAATATAAAATTTATTCAATTATTTTTATGATTTTAGGTGTAAATTTAAATATGATTGGGTTATTTTATTTGATGATTTAGGTTTTTTTATTAATTTATATTTTCCTAGTTTTTGAGGTTCCTTATTTTTATTTTATTCTCTAAATTTATTTCTTTGTCTTAATTTAGTTAAATATTATTAGTTTAATTATTTTTAAGATGTATGAAATTTATAAATTATAAATAATATCTTGTTACTCATCCTACCTTATTTTTTTATTATTATCTTAAATTTATGGCCCATAAAATATAATTCATGTTGTGAAAAATAGAAAAATTGAATTTAAATGTAAACATTTAATATATAAAAAAATTTTGTGTGTGATTTTTTTCACCAATAAGTGTTATTAATGTTATATGAAATTAGTTACCAAAGAAAAGAGTTGTAATATTTCAATATGAATTTTTAAACATCATATAAAATTAGTTATATGTAATTGATCAATTTAATTCATTAAGAAAAATTACACAATATTAATAAAACATTATTAGAAACATTCCCATTAACCATTTCCCCAGTCATCAACATTAATATTAGTAATTATATTTTTATGCCTAAAATATTAACCGACCATATTTCTAAATGTGAACATGTTTATCTAAAATATGTCAATCCGTTTTTTATTTAATTTTTTTAAGTGATAATAAATAATTAAAAAATATAAACACATTAAAATATTTTTTTTAAAGTAAAATTTTACATGTGTTCCAAAAATGATAAAAATTGGTTTTATAAATTAAACTTATTATTTTTAATTTAATTTTTATATTATAAATAAAGAATTTTTATTGAAAATAATTTTTTTCACAAATGTTAAATTCATTCATGTAATGTGATAAATTCATAAATGTTACGGTATTATACAAATTGTTATTTTTTCACTGTATATCCAAAAAATATTTTAAACAACTCAAAATTTAACCCGATAATGATTTTGACATAATAAATACTTAAATTATTTCTATTATATCAAATTCAAATAATTAAATATGGTTATAAATTATTGAAATAAATACATTAATATAAAAGGAAATTTATTTCATTGGAAAATATCATTTCAATTATTAAATAACCTTACACTTATTTCCTATGAATAAGTATTCAAATTAGAGTTAATATAATATTTATATCATTAATATATTTTATTCATAATATTTTTATTACCTTAAAAAACAACATGTGATCCAATTTAAGAAGGTTTACATTTTGAAGCCTAAATTAGTCTTAATAATTATTTTACTATAATGATTGAAATATATCAATAAAATTTAACAAAAAAGGAAAACTCTTTTTTAACTTTAAATAATATATGAATTGGATAAAATCTGTATGGCTTAAAAATAGTTCATTGAATTTATAATTTATGTATATGTTTTCATAATTTCCACTTATATAACCACTAATGATCTCCTCGTAAAGACAAATAATAAGATAAGATCTGGTGGAAATTATAGGATCAGATTGTTCAATAATTGTTCTAATATAAATTTGATTACGCTTAGTATTATATAATAATTTATTTCTCTCATACTATAATTGTTGACGTTCGACTTGGTCAAAGACAATGGAATCACTAGTGATGAATCTCTCTATCCAAGAATGAGAAAATTAACTTTATAAGGAGGACCCAACTACCCGATGACATTTATTTTATTTTTCATACCAATTGTTTAATATGGTTAAATATATATATAGTAGATTACTAAATTGTTATCTTATAATGGTATATTCAAAAAATTACATTTCTTCATTTTGGTATGGTGTCATGTGTAATGAAATATATCAAACCTATTATGTTTTAATGAAAAATATAATTTAAAATATTGCAGTGTTAAATTCTTCACCTAAAATAAATTTCATCCTTGTAATTTTAATCAACACTTATTAGTAAAAGTATACAATAATTTTTAAAAGATAAATATTAATCATTTTATAATTCAAAATTATGTGCCTACCTTAATTAATTGGGTATGACTATCAAAACTGTGTTTTATATCATAATATAACTATGTATTGAATTTATTTTATCAATGGGATTTATTAAAAATATTGTTCTATGGAAAATATTACCTGGGGGTTTTATAAGACATGGCATTAAAATATTTTTTTACATGATACTAATTCCAAAAAAATACTAATACCAATTCTTTTTAATAATATCTTATAAAATTTGTTTAAATTATAATATTATTTTTAAATTTCAATCCTATGGTTTCATCTCTTATGCTATATTAATTTCAACAAATAAATCTTTTAGTTTGACTATGAGATAATTTGATCAAACTAAATCTCCATTACTTTAACCTCAGTTGTCCATGTTTAATTTTGAATTATGTTGTATAAAATTATTATATTAAAATACCTCGTAAATTTTAGTATATATTATTTGAATTTATAAAATTATCCCAAGGGAGTTTCTATGTATTTTTTAATCCTAGTCCCACTAATACAGAAATGGGTGAAGATAGAGTTGATAGAAAACATGGCTTTTTTTCTGGGTGATTATCCGTGGGCACATTTGTTCCATAGCTGCATCCACTTTCCATTAACTATATAGGGATGTAATTTCATGGAGAACCATATAGAAACTAATTTAAATGATTTTTTGAATGTTATTATATATAAAAAAATTCATAAGGTTTTATCTAAAGTAATCTTGTCATAATCTCAAAATGACATTAATTATTCAATATTAACACAGTATCAAATCATGATTGAACTGAAAGTGATACCGACACCTTAGATAAAAACACCAATATAATTTTGTGAATCCCATGATAAAATTTATAATAATAAAATTAGCCTCAACCAATAACATCATATCCACTAATGTTATTTAAATTATAGTTTGATGCAAATTGTGATTCCCGAGTCTCACACTCTAGTATGTGGTGTAAAATACTATACATATTGTCTTTTGTGAAAACTATTAACATACCCGGAAACCCTATACTATATATATATGAAATAAATAAAATATTATAATATATATATATTTATAAACTATTAGGTTTATATCATTTGATAATTAAGATAGCTAATTAAATAAAAATGCCTAAATCATTCTCATATAACAGAAACGTTTCATACTAAATAAGACACAATATAATAACTTATAAGACATTATAATCCACTAAAAATTATCCAAGAATTCTATTCTTCTAGAATGATAATGTGAAATAAATTTCATCATTACTCAAGGAATTGAATACATATTTATGGAGAGATGAAGTGATCAGTATGAGAAATAATATATATTAAGTTATTATAGAATAAATAAGGAATGAATTATATGGATTGAAATAAATGAAAATCAATTTTTTATAAAAAATCTTATGACATTGAAATAAATACTTCGTTAATAATATATATAAACACATTTATAATAATAACTGATTATTTGGTGGTGTAATAAATAATTTTGGACCTATCATGGACTTGTACCTAGACATTATATATCATTATAACCGTTTACCATGAAATTTACATGCAGTCAAGATAGAAACCAATAATTATAATTAAATAGTAATGTATATAAAAAAATACCTACTATTGTTTGTATCATTAGACCTTTCTATTCATCAAGGGGGTAATTTGGGACCTTAATTTCAATAATAAAGTCTAATTAATTTAATATATAAGGGAATGAAAAAAATGTTCAATACAGAAAAAATTCCATTATATTAAATAAATATCAATATTTCAAGTAAAAGTGTAATGATTATCTATATTCTCGCCATTATATAAGTGTAATGCATCTTTATGTAACCATCCCTTAAACAATCACAATATAGACTACTGGATATATAGTTAAGTCAATAATTTACACTTTTAAAAAATGGAATAAATTTCATTATAAGAATATCCAAACTAAAATGTTAAAAATTAATGGCTATATAGATATTTCAATAATAATAAATATAGAAAATGAAAAAATAAATATTTAATATATAAATGGTTTAATAAAATCTCAAATGTGTATTTCCAAAGAATATGGTTTTTGAATCAAAGAAAATAAACCATTTCAACTAAAAACAAATAATTTTTTATTAGTATTTAAATATTAGGTCCATGAATGATATAATGTGAAAATTATTTATATATCCCTTAAATTTCCAAATTATTATGAAAAAAGTAAATCCATTTCAAAAAAATATAGAATAAAAGTAAACATCGGATGTATATGAATCATGTGTCAATGAAATAAAATTAAGATGTTTTAACCATAACCTTTGGTCTCGATTCACTATAAACATGTTCTTAATATCCTAATACTTGAATTATATTTTTTAAAAACCTCTATATGAACAATTATCATCTATATTGTATTTTATAAAGCCTACATTTTGTCAATATTTGTTCATTATTTCTGTATTCTCTACTTATGTCAGTTATATGAGGTGGTTTAGTCCATTCCTTAAAATGTTCCTCCATATATTTACCATTGTCAAATGTGATGTAAAATTGATTAATATTCTATTTGATTTTAAATATTTTAATATTTTAATATTTTATTAGTGAAAAATTATATTGTTTCATAGGTTTTCTCAAAATGAACTCAAATTAAAAAAGGTTCCTTAGTATGTTCCTTTTTGTGGGTTATGTTTTACCATGACTATTTATTATTAACGACACATATTGAATGTAGAATATTATATGTTCAATAATATTAATAGTTTCATAAATAATATTTTGATAAATTCAATCCACTTTTATAATTGAACATGTTATATTGTAATGGAAAACGAGATATGTCGTTCTATAGTGGTGGTAGTCTGCACGTATATACAAACTTAGATTTCAATTTTATAGAGAATAGGATGGAAGTAGGGAATAAAATATTTTATCATTTTATTATATTAATACTGAAATAAATATTATATTATTTCATTAAATATATCTTTTATAATATCCATGTCTTGAGCATATAAAAAAATTGAAGACACTATTCAAGGTTGTTGTAATCCCCTTGTATGAAAACTAACATCTTCACTTTTATAATAGTTTTAAATGAATAAATAAAATGAATATTACATTATTATTATAACTTCAAATAATTTTATTAACACTAATGTTATCATAATCTTAATAATAAAATAGGTTTGAGTTATAATAGTGGAAAATGAATATTATTGTTTATTTGAAAACATTACCTCCCCACTTAGATTTTCCCCATTGGTTAGAACTATTTGTGTCCTTAACATGGTATTTTTCCCGAAAAAAGGATTAATACAAGGAGTGAAATTTTTAAGAGAATAAGAAGTGTTTCTAGTGAAATATAATTTTCAATGAGTGCATAAATATAGTTCTAGTGATCATTTATTAGTGATCAAAATGTAATTTTTTTAAAAACCCACTAATTTTTTCAAAAATGTTGACACTATTCTTAGGTCAATGACATAACAATTTTGACATAATTAAGATATGTGTGAGATAATGTTGATAAATCCCCTATATTTAAATTTAATAATTTATTAAACATAGTCCAGGTATTTTACCACTATATTGTTTTCATTTTACCATTTCGGTTTTTCAGTTCCTATATTGCTTTTACCCCAGTTGTTTATATTTTATTTAAAATATAATTTATCTTATATTATAATATTTTGGGGTTTTAAACCCATATTTATATTAATTATAATATAATTCAGATTATATATAAAATAAAATTAACTTTTTAATTAAAACATTTCATAGATTGAAAAAAATATATAAATAAAAAATATAGGTTTCCCATTAAGGTCATATAGTCTTATATGACATTAATTACCAATTAAAATAGGCATAATAAATTTTCATAAAAGTATAAATATAATATCCATTTAATTATATATAATATTTAAATTTAAATTTTTAAAAATATTACACACCATTAATAATTCAATTCATGAAAGAAATTGTTTCCCCGTTATCATGGTCATTAACATTAATCCCAGTAATCATATATTTATAAGAAAACAATGAAATTATTACATAATATCAACATGGTGATATAAAATATTTATTAAATATATTTTTTATTTTTTTAATAAAATAGATGAAAAATAATGTTTTAATATAAGTGAATAATAAATGTTATTCTCATAAAATATTACTTGAGTTTCCAAAACATTAAACATGGTATTTGTAAATTTAAAAAATATTTTTTAAATGATACAGTATAATTTATAAATAATATATATATATACATAATTATTTATTGTTTTATTAAGAATTCAAAAATGTCACCATATTATGAAACCTAATATTTTTTCACAATTCCCACAAAGAATAATTATTTTAGAAATGTATCAAAAAAATTTTATAGATAACTTAGAAATGATAAATGAAACAAAAAACCCTTTAAAAAACTAAATTTATAAAATATTTAAATTTTATGTTTTTTATAATGACTTGAATTTATAATGAAAATGATTTTCGTAGAAAATGATTTTTTTAAATATTATATATTCTTGTTCATATTTATAATTAATTATTATTATAATTGGTGTTAATATATTTTTAATATAAATAAATATTATATCCATATTATAGTTATTATCTTAAAATAATTTTTAGGAAATTAAATTTTATAATGCATAAATTAGTCTCATTATTTATTTTATTACGCTAATTGAATTTTACCAATACATTTTAATTGAAAAAGAATGTTCTTTTATAACTTTATACTCAAAATATGATATTGTCGATATATAGGTGACATTAAAATAATGAAAATACATTGATAATTAAATTTTTATTTTATCTTAATATCTAGTTATATAAAAATTCATCATCTCTAAATAAGACATAACCAAAATTTAAGAATAGTTTCTGGTTATGTGTGGTGATTTTACTCACATGGATCTCATGAAAATTTCAATGATCAGTAAATTAATAGAAAATGAAAATCATTTATTACATAATTGTTGACTTTTATGTTGGTAATTGTCTTAGGAAAACCCTATTATGGGAACTTTCTTTGTAAGCTCAAACAAATGTAATTCATAATTATCTAGAAATATTATTCTATTTCTCCCACTTATATAATAAATTTATTAATATGGTTACAAAACAGTATACCATCTAACTAAATTAATATATTATAATGTTCATTTTAAAAAATTCTATCATAGTTCATTTTGGTTTAATGTTTCTTTCCAATAATTCCATTGAACACAATAGGTTTTAAAGGATGATATGATTTAAAATCTTATAGTGTTACACTTATCTACCATAACTACTAAAATAGTAATAATTATGTGATAAAATCTATGAATAAACTAAACCAGCCTACCTTGAACCAGAGCACCAAATATAGTATGGAGCATAATTCATGGGGAGTCCCTAATTACCATAGTCTTGAAACTACAGTAAGGGAATCAAATATATTAAATTTGGAATCATTCATTGAATAACATAGATAATCATACATTGTAATTGTACCCTAAAATATTTCATGACTATTTCGATCATTAAAGGGATACATAATTGAAAGAATCATTTTCCATAATAATTTTGTACCAAACATATTATATAAGAGGAATAAAACTCAACAATAATAGTAAAAGTAAACTCATATAAATACAATAAGTCATGGAAAACAAAAATACTTATAACGCCATTATCGTATGATCTAATGGGAATAATTGAGACTAATTATATGAATTTGTGGAGGATCACAACAAAAAAAGATTGAATGTATAAAAAATAGAAACACTATCCAACCATCACCAAATATTGAGTAAATTCCTCCATTATATTACACCTCGATAATATCCAATCTTGGTAAGGGATGATCTATTAATATTTCACTACAGGACCTGATTAAACATTAATTATGCTAACTGTGAAATAATCCCAACTTGTGTGCTCCTCACATGGAAGGAATAATGTTTAAATATAAATTCATTTGATACTATTTTGAATAATAAATATAAACTAGGTTTTAGAAATTTAATTACTGTTATTAATAATTTACCATACATTAAATAAAACCCTTACATGTAAAACACTTATTTTTCCCAATAATACAAAATTTTATACTATTCAATGAATAACTATTTAAATATAATATAACAATAGTTTTCAGAATATCTATTAGAGAAACCAAGATTTAAATTCATGAACAATAATAAAATAGGAAGTAATCATATACATTATGATGAGATATAATGATATATAGAGAAAATATAGTAAAAAACTAAAATATAATTTTTATAATGATCGAAAATAGACATCAAACAACCTACCCAAAAACATGGTTTTAGCCAATATAGCCAAACTAATTGGTTAATCCTCAAACCATTAGAAATTATTAATTTATACCATTATCCCATGAATAAATCTAAACTTTTATATAATTATTTTTAGCTCCCCCACATAGCTTCCTGATGTTTATAATTATATATAAATATAGGTGATCCAAATAATTGTCACAGAACAATAGAAACTAACAGAAAACTAATTTATTCCCACCCTAACCTCCAACCACATTTCAAAGAAAAAAAATATCTTTCAGGGATGAATAATTATCATATTAATCCCCCGTAGAGGTTAAAAATCCACTAACACATTATATATATATTAATTTCACATGACACAAAAGTTTTTTGATTAATGGGTTTATCATTTCTAGAAAATCTAATTTTAGAAGGTTGTAAATGGGCCTTATGAAAACAATAATCATAATAAATTTTTCGAATCATCCTGAAAAATCATATCATATAAGACTCATTAAAATATAAAAATATTCATTAATATATAAATAACAAATAACAACCCTCCACTCAGTCCAATTAATTTTGAAATAAATCATTTATTTTAGATTTGATGGAAAAAAACTGTCATAATTTATAAATCCCATCACAATGATATCATAGGGTATTTATACCAATAATAGATGAGTGTGAAAATTATATAACATATTTAAAAACATGAGCTATAGATCATTCTCTTTTTAATTTACAGAAATTCAAATAATAGAAAATAATCTTAGAGAGTCTAATAAAAATACCAAGAATGTTTTTTAAAAACTCAATACATATATTAGAAAACTCATGTAATCATTGTCATAATTTTAAATGAACATTAATGTGGAAAAATACCTTGAATTTAATAATAATACTCAAATATTGATGAAATCTATTGATATATCCATAGTGAATATGGAAAATGGAAGGGAGGAATGGGTTTCTATAGAAGACAGGGTCATGTGAGTTGAATGAATACCCAAAATGGTTAAATTTTGAGTAGATAAAAATATAAATATTCCATTATAAAAAATCTATAGGGACCATGATCATAGAAAAACCTTCCCCTCCTCTATAAACAATCTTCTCCCTCACAAAATACAAGTGCTACTGTATAAGGTCATCTCATGGTGTGGACCCATCCTTTATAAAATAAGGCCTCTAGTAAGTAGTCCCTTGTTGTGATGTGACCATCATATCACAATATGAATGGTCTGAAATATAAATCTACAATCATAGTGTATATATCATTTGTAGTTCATTTTCCTTATTATAGTGTGCCCAAATATAGTACAATATTAATGAAATCCTTTGAATACTTAAAACTCATGGGAACCAAAAATAATGAAAACATATATTATAAAAATTATAATTATAATATAATAAAAATAAGTAAAGGTGGGTGTCTTAAAACACACCAAACAGACCAATATTTATCCCTATAATGTAATAATGTTATTGATTGACCGTGGTTGAAACATGAAAATAAGTTCCAATATAAATTATGCTTATTTTGATATAACGATATTGAATAAATAATCTAAATTATAATTAGTAATTAGGTATATCACCATCAATATGAAAAATTTCCCTAACGTAATTTTACAATCTATTTATGCAAAAAACCCATAATGGGATTTAAATTAGATCAACTAGGAATTTGAACAACAATAAAACCCTGAATATGAACAAAGGGATGTTTATATATTATTATATGATCTTAAAGATAAATGAACACCAAAAATAGTTTTCGATAAGATACGAAAATATCATGTGAAATCCCACATAAAAACCTCATAATTAATTTAGATTAAATTACACCATGTAAAGACCCGTAAATTTCAAGTAAATTTTTTTCTTAATTTTATTTGGAATTTAACAAGAACGTAGTTTCTGACGGCGCCTGATTCCGAGGCCCGGTGTGCCCGGAATTAATTTCCGAAGTTTGACTCGGGTACGTTCAGTGAACGAACAAGCTGGTTTTTCTATCTTTTAAACCAGTGCTCGGAATCGAATTCTGAGGGCACCGATGAAATCGCAGTGCTAGTAATTACTTAGAAAAGCCTTTTCCGGAGTTGCGTTTGCTCAGGTGTGGTTTTTAATTTTTGGGCTTAAAGTTAAGAAATAAAATAATTGTACGACAAACTTTATTTGATTTCACTTAAGCCACTTGGAAGCCACTTGAAGCCACATAAAGCGGCTTAAGCTGAGATGATACGGATAGGGTGCTATCCAAAAATATCCTACCCCCTTGGTAGGATATTTGTGAGGTGGGGCCCGCATGAGCCCCGCCGTTTCGTTTCCGCTAAGTAACTCACCCGCGAAAACCTGTCATTATGAAAGTCAACTGACGTGTTTTCTTAAATTCTTAACGCACCATTTAATTGGGTGGTTTTATTCATGAATTAAATGGGCAGTTTCTGTCATTGAATTAATTATTCAAATTAATGGGTCGTTACTTACCTCTTTTTCATTTGTTGGCATAATAATAAAATAAGACCAACACACGACTTCTGGAAAATGGTTTGTTGAGAGGATTTGACAGAAACCAAGAGTTCTTCATCCTCCTTCGCGAAGAACGCGAAGAACACGAAGAACGCCGAACCCACAGAAATTGACGACGCGACGTCGTGTGCCGCAACACCGACGTTTCCTCACCCACGACGTTCTTCTGCGGCGTTCCTTCCTCCTCGATGAAATCTTCGATCTTCTGTCTGAGGTATGAGATCTCGGTTTTCTTTTTTTAAACTTCTTTTTGGTTTAAAACAACACATGGATTTAATTATTAAAAATTAATTTTGTTGTTTCTTGGACCTCGGAGTTCGTCGACGCAACGCCGGATACTACGACGACGCGACGATCACCTCCTTCTGCGGCGACCAATTCTGCGAAGAACCCGCGGGCGACGACTTGACGAGGTAGGGATTTTGTTTTGGAAATACCCCTTTTTTTATATTCCCATGAACGTTTCTTAAAAATTAAAGAGATGGATTCATATGAACAATTTTAATTTATTAAAATTGTGGTTTCATGTGTTGAATAAATTTCTCCCGTGGTTTTTATCTAACGCGGAGGGTGCGGTCCAAACGAACACGGCCCGACAACCCTCCTCTGTTCTTCATTGTTGTGCGGATTTGAAGGGTGACGATGGAACATGCCACAACGGAAATTAGATGGTTCCGCAGTGAAGAACGAGTCCTAGGAGGAGCAGCAGCACAAATGGGAACAGAATCGGACCACCGGAGCGACTCTGGTGGCCCGCAGAAGCCGCCGGTGGTGCGGGTCGCCGGCCCGGTGGCGCCGGCAGCCGGGTGAGAAAGCGCCCCAGCGTGCCGCCGGACCGGGCCGTCGCGGCTGATGTCGTGGCTGTGGTGCCCGCGGACCCGCGGCCGCGCGGGTCCGCTGCACTCGGACATGGAAAAGCCGCGTCC
This sequence comes from Viscum album, assembly GCA_963277665.1. Taxonomy (NCBI): domain Eukaryota; kingdom Viridiplantae; phylum Streptophyta; class Magnoliopsida; order Santalales; family Viscaceae; genus Viscum; species Viscum album. The sequence goes on along the minus strand of OY728145.1, from coordinate 876,969,623 downwards.
TTTGATCCAGCGCAGCCCCACGCGGGGGGCCGCGGCAATTCCGACCCGCGGGGGCAGTGCACCGTGGCAGCCGCTCGGCCGCTCGGCCGATCTGAGCCTGACCGGACCGGGTCTAGCCGGGTCGGGTTGATCTTGTTCGATTCGACCCGGTTCGGCAGACCCAGGGGGGGTCGGGCCGGGTCGGCCCGGGCCCAGACCCCCCGTCTTCGGACCATTTTTGGTCTTTTCCCCGTAACATGAGCTACGGGCCTCCGAACGATGCTCCGTCAGCGGCAACAAGATCCTTGGATCGAGACGGTCGTTTCGGTATATCACACTCAAGGTTTCGGAATACTTTGTGTTCGATCGGGTTGGTTCGTACACGAAACCAACCGGGCCCTCGGAGTGGAAACACTCATATCTGGAGCTACGGACGTCCGATTGACGTGTCGTCAGCTTTGTTAAATTCCTCTAAGTGAGACTGATATTTTGGCTCACTCCGCCCGAGGCTTGGACACAGGTGGAATACGATCGGGTTGGTTTTTCCTTAAAAACCAACCGGGCCCTGGGACGAAAAAGCCAATAACTCTCAGATCGGGCGTCCGATTGACGCGCCGTCTGCGACGTTGAGTTCCTGTTGGCGATACGGAACTATTGGATACATAATTTTCTGACTTTTTGTATGTTGATGTATCAGCCTCTCGGCTCGTGGAGCGGACCGTCCCGAACGAGCTTGCTGTGTGAGGGAACCCTAGTGCTGGCTGCGACATCGATGACGAAGACTATACAGAGATCCTCGTTGGATTCGACTGCGACAATGATGAGAACAGTATGGGAATCCTCCGTGTTTTTGGCAGTGACCACTACGGTACACCTTGGGATACATCAACTCCGGACTTCAAGTCATTTCATGCATCGACCTTTTAGCTCGTGGAGTGGACCCTCCCGAAACGAGCATGATGTGTGCGGAACCCTAGAGCCGGTTGAGATTTGAAGACTGCTGATTGAATGTCTTGGTGTGTTATGGATAGCCTAGTGGGGAGTGCTTGGTTGTAGCGGCAGACCCACGACAGAGGTGCGCTTGGTTGTAGCGGCACAGGGGAGTGCTTGGTTGTATCGGTAGACCCACGACAGAGATGCGCTTGGTTGTAGGGGCACATGGGAGCGCTTGGTTGTAGCGGCAGACCCACGACGGAGGAGTGCTTTATTGTAGCGGCATAACCATTGTACTTGATGGAGAAGGAGTTTCCCAATATCTTTAGGTTCAACTTCATGATCAATCCTATGTGGGTCATTGTGAGGGTTAGTACCTACAGATCCTTTGTGGGTACGATGGCTTAGATGAATCAGTGGTTACATCTGATCATCTCTAACATCATACAAACAAGTATCCTGTGTGAGCTGAATCTTGTGTTACTCTCCTCTGTGGATTGTGTTGAGCTATCCTATGTGGATTTACTGATTACTCTCCTTTGTGGATTGTGTTGTGCTATCCTGTTTGGGTATATGTTTTGATTTCCTGAGTGGAATGGGTTGTTCTTGGGCTCGGATGTCTGGGTCGAGCGGGAATCGATGACTTAGGTATATGTATGGGCATATACCTAAGTAGTGTCGGTTGTTACTTTGTGATTGTGTCTTTCATTGTGGTTTATCCTTTGTGGATTTTGGGAGACCTTCGGGGTCTCAGGGTCCCTACTGAGTAGCTTATACTCACCCCTTCACGGACTTTGCCCGCACTACGTTGTGTTGGTTGCAGACGACGGACAACGCTGATCGTGGTGGAGGCTTGCAGAGCAGGACGGTACCTAGAGGTGGACCACTGGGTGGGACGTACATGGAGCAGTCAGGCGGACCAAGGAGCATTGGAGGCAATCTGTACCCACCCTTCAGGTGGGACTTCTAGAGGACGGCTCGACGCTGCAGCTTTTCTCTTCAGTTGTTGTTTTTCCCTTTCAGTTGTACTTTACAGTTGGGCTTGTATTTCCGGCCCCCTTTACTTTCAGCACAGTTTGTTAAAGTTTTTTCTTAGTATTTACTTTTCTGCTTGCTTACTCTGTGGTGCTTGTTTACTATTCAAAGGCAATGCCTTCCCTTTTTCCTGGATTTACACCTTGGTGCTAGTCGCTAGCCCCTGTCCTATGGAAGGCGGGCTTAGGGTAGTCATGGCATGGGCCCCGAGGACGGGTCGTGACAAATTGGTATTAGAGGTGTTCGGTTCTACCGCAGACTCTGATCTTTCTTCTATGTGAAGCAATAGTGTTTAGTGTATTGAGTGTGGTTATCAGTCCAGGGAGTCCAGTGTTGGTGCGGCAGCCGACGTATCCATACACCAGGACCCTGACTTCGGATTTCCGACTTAATGCATGAAAACATTAATTGCATGTGTGTTTCGAGTTTTCTTTGTGATTACTTGTGTCATCTCACCAGGTATACTATTCTAACCGTTGCGCACCTGTTTCTTTTCAGGATGGCCCCATGATGGCAGCCAGCTAGGGTTCCGAGAGTGGAACGTGATGACAACCCACCAAGCGACGGGGCCTCGGTGCATGGCTCCTTGTCAGCAGAGGCACCGGCGGTACCTTTACCTGCCGAGCCACCAATGCTTCCCGCCGCGACCGCTGACGATGCACGTCGCCTTGGAGCTCTGCATGAGTTCAAACTCCATCGACCACCTAGTTTTTGTTGGGAGACGGACCCCCAGGAAGCCGAGGACTGGTTGGAGGCAGGCGTTTGAGTTTTCAGGCTAGTGAGGACACCAGCAGACCTCATGGTGATCCTCGCGGCGAGCCTACTGCACGCAGCAGCAGAACGATGGTGGAGCTTGATGCTCCAGGTGCACGACGGGGCATCTCTTCTCTGGACGGACTTCGAGAGCCTCTTCCGCTCAGAGTTCATCCCGGACACCCTCCGTGCGGTGCGCATTCAAGAGCTACTACAGCTGCGGCAGGGTAGCATGACAGTGGCCTAGTACTCGGCGATATTTACTGATCTCTCGCGCTACTCCACAGATATGGTACCAGACCCGTTCTTCCAGGCCCGGACCTTCGATTAGGGACTGAGTCATGAGATCAGGGCTTCGATGATCTCCCTCAACATTCCGACATAGGAAGAGGTGTTGGAGAGAGCCCTCTTAGTGGAGAGTTTCCTTGCCGAGCAGTCTCCAGCAGTAGGACCCACCACTAGCCGGCATGCGGCAGAGTCTTCTGCAGCGGGCAGTAGACAGATGACGCAGGGGTCCAAGAGGACTAGACCTGCAGGTGGTCGACATCATGACTCTGGATCGTTTTTGCAAGGCACTCGGGGTGGACAACGACTTGCCATGAGAGGGCAGTGTTACTCCTGTGGCGGGGTTGGTCACATGGCTCGTGACTGTCCACCCCGCCATACGGATGACCAGAAGATGAATGAAGGACCCCCCAGGCAAAGGCAGAGGTTCGATCAGGGCGGGCCACAAGGAGCAGGCGGCCATGGCAGGGGAGCGTGCCGTGCAGTTGGAGGTGGACGACGCCTCGGGGTGTTGCCACCACCACCACCAGGAGGTCCACCCCGACCGTAGGGAGTTGGTGGACATGCGAGAGCTCAGCTTCAGGAAGCTGAGGCCTACGATCATGGAGCTCCGGGAGCAGATGGATAGGAGCGGGACTAGCTCCAGACCTGAAGACGTTTGTTCATGTTGCTTCTAGTTTTTTTTATGAATGTTTGTAGATTCCTTGTGTCTTTGTACTTGAGTTGCAGTAATAAGAGACACCTTTTCTTGTGGAACTTACATTCCTGTCCTCTCTTGTGTTGTTACTAAGAGGTTCCGGTTTAGACTGTTGAATTGATCCTCACTTGAGAGATACCTACTAGAGGAGACCCAGTTACCACACACTGATGCCGACAGTGTGACTCAACCCTTGGAGGCGAGAGTAACGGTTGGATCTCTTGGTAGTAGCGTCGAGGCCTTACGACGTCATCCCTAGTATGGGTTAGTATCATCCATGTCGGGATTGACTGTATTAGGCAAAGAACGTGGTTCATCCAGGGGATGAGATCGGATTTCTATTATCGGCAAGGAAGAAATCATAGCAACTCTTGTGGGACCAGAGGTGGTCGAGGCCATGACAGAGATGGTCCAGGTCATCCAGGAGCGGATGAGGACAGCTCAGAGCCAACAGAAGTCTTTTACTGACAAGGGGAGGAGGCCACTATAGTTCGAGGATGGCGACCACGTCTTTTTGTGGGACTCACCTCGACGTGGCTTACGGAGGTTTGGCCGAAGCGGCGAGTTGTCTCCACACTTCATCGGACCCTTCCAGGTCCTCAGCAGAATTGTCAAGGTGGCTTATTGCCTGGCTCTACCACCACAGTTGTGCTAGGTGCACGAATTCTTCCACGTATCTCAGCAGATGAGATATGTGCACGACCCAGCGTTAATCTTTGACCATGAAGAGCTGGTCTTTGGTGATTGGGTGATTTTTGCGGAGGTCCCAGTGGAGATCGAGGATTGACAGGAGCGGGTCCTATGAGGACGATCGATTCCTCTAGTGCGCTTCAGATGGCAGCTCGAGAACCTCTAGGAGAGCACTTGGGAGCGGGAGGCTCAGATGCGTTCTCAGTACCGCCTTTGTATCCCTATGTTTGTGGTGAAGATTTACGGGGACGTAAAGCCCTATGGTGGGAGTAATGTAAAGACCCATAAATTTAAAAGAAATATTTTTCGTAATTTTCATTGGAATTTTACAAGAACGCTGTTTCTGACTGCGCCTGATTCCAAGGCCCGGTGTGCCTGGAATTAATTTCCGAAGTTTGGCTCGGGTACGTTCAGTGAACGAACAAGCCGGTTTTTCTAACTTTTGAACCGGTGCACGGAATCGAATTCTGAGGGCACCGATGAAATCGCAACGTCGATAATTGCTTAGAAAATCCTCTTCCGGAGTTGCGTTTGCTGAGGTGTGGTTTTTAATTTTCAGGATTAAAGTTAAGAAATAAAATAATTGTAGGATAAACTTTATTTTATTTCACTTAAGCCAGTTGGAAGCCACTTGAAGCCACTTATTGCGGCTTAAGCTGAGTTGATACGGATAGGGTGCTATCCAAAAATATACTACCCCCTTGGTAGGATATTTATGAGGTGGGGCCCGCACGAGCCCCGCCGTTTCTTTTCCGCTAAGTAACGCATCCGCGAAAACCCGTAATTATGAAAGTAAACTGACGTGTTTTCTTAAATTCTTAACACACCATTTAATTGGGAGGTTTTATTCGTGAATTAAATGGGCAGTTTCTTTCGTTGAATTAATTCTACGAATTAATGGGTCGTTACTTACCTCTTTTTCGTTTGTTGGAATCATAATAAAATAAGACCAACGCATGACTTCTGTAAAAAGGATTGTTGAGAGGATTTTACAGAAACCAAGAGTTCTTCATCCTCCTTCGCGAAGAACGCGAAGAACGCGAAGAATGCTGGCCCCCGACGAAGAACGCCGAACCCACAGAAATTGACAACGCAACGCCGTGTGCCACAACGCCGACGTTTCCTCTCCCACGATGTTCTTCTGCAGTGTTCCTTCCTCCGCGACGAAGTCTTCGATCTTCTGTTTGAGGTAAGAGATATCGGTTTTCTTTTTTAAACATCATTGTGGTTTAAAACAACACACGGATTTAATTATTAAAAATTAAATCTGTTGTTTCTTGGACCTCGGTGTTCGTCGACGCAACGCCGGATACCGAGATGACGCGACGATCGCCTCCTTCCGCGGCGACCAATTCTGCGAAGCACCCGCGGGCGACGACTTGACGAGGTAGGGATTTTGTTTTGGAAATACCCCTTTTTTTATATTACCATGAACTTTTCTTAAAAATTAAAGAGCTGGATTCATATGAACAATTTTAATTTATTAAAATTGTGGTTTCATATGTTGAATAAATTTCTCCTGTGGTTTTTATCTAAAGTGGAGGGTGCGGGCCAAACGAACACGGCCCAACAACCCTCCGTCGTTCTTCGTTGTTGTGCGGATTTGACGGGTGACGACGGAACATACCGCAATGGAAATTTGATGGTTCAGCAGTGAAGAACGAGTCCCGGGAGGAGCAGCAGCGAAGACGGGAACAGAATCGGACCACCGGAGCGACTCCGGTGGCCCGCGGAAGCCACCGGCGCCCCGACGCGCCGCCGGACAGGGCCGCCGCGGCTGGAGCCATGGTGGCGGTGCCCACGGACCCGCGGCCATGTGGGTCCGGTGCACTCGGACCCGGAAAAGCCGCGTCCTTTGATCCAGCGTGGTCCCACGCAGGGGTCTGCGACACTTCCGACCCGCGGGGGCAGCGCCCCGCGGAAGCCACTCGGCCGCTCGGTCGAGCCAGGCCACGCCCTGGCCGGGCCGGACCGGGTCGGGTCGACCCGGTTCGAGTGGACCCGGTTCGGCCGACCCAAGGGGGGTCGGCCCGGGTCGGCCCGGGCCCGGACCCCCCGTCTTCGGACCATTTTTGGTCTTTTGCCCGTAACTTTAGCTACGGGAATTTGAATGACGCGCCGTCAGCGGAAACACGATCCTTGGATCGAGACGGTCGTTTCAGTATATTGCACTCAAGGTTTCGGAATACTTTGGGTTCGGTCAGGTTGGTTCGTACACGAAACCAACCGGGCCCTCGGAGCAGAAACACTCATATCTTGAGCTACGGACGTCCGATTGACGTGCCGTCATCGTTGTTAAATTCCTCTAAGTGAGACGGATCTTTTGGCTCACTCCACCCGAGGTTTGGATGCAGGTGGAGTATGGTCGGGTTGGTTTTTCCTTAAAAACCAACCGGGCCCCTAGGACGAAAAAGCCAATAACTCTCAGACCGGGCGTCCGATTGACGCGCCGTCTACGAAGTTGAGTTCCTATTGGCGATACATAACTTTTGGATACATCAACTTCAGACTTTGTGTCAGTTGATGTATCAGCCTCTCGGCTCGTGCAGCGGACCCTCCCGAACGAGCTTGCAGTGTGCGGGAACCCTAGTGCTGGCTGCGACTTCGACGACGACGACTATACAGAGATCCTCGGTGGATTCAACAGCGAAGATGATGAGAACAGTACGGGAATCCTCTGTGTTTTCAGCAGTGACCACTACGGTACACCTTGGGATACATCAACTCCGTACTGCAAGTCAGTTGATGCATCGACCTTTTAGCTCGTGGAGTGGACCCTCCCGGAAGGAGCATGCTGTGTGCGGAACCCTAGAGCCGGTTGAGATTTGGCGACTGCTGATCGAATGACTCTGTGTGTTATGGATAACCCAGTGGGGATCGCTTGGTTGTAGCGGCAGACCCACGACAGAGGTGCGCTTGGTTGTAGCGGCACATGGGAGCGCTTGGTTGTAGCGGCACATGGGAGCGCTTGGTTGTAGCGGCAGACCCACGAAAGAGGTGCGCTTGGTTGTAGCGGCAAAGGGGAGCGCTTGGTTGTAGCAGAAGACCCACGACAGAGGTGCGCTTGGTTGTAGCGGCACAGGGGAGCGCTTGGTTATATCAGCAGACCCACGACAGAGATGTGCTTGGTTGTAGGGGCACATGGGAGCGCTTGGTTGTAGCGGCAGACCCACGACGGAGGAGTGCTTTGTTGTAGCAGCAGAACCACTGTACTTGATGGAGAAGGAGTTTCCCAATATCTTTGGGTTCAACTTCATGATCAATCCTATGTGGGTCATTGCGAGGGTTAGTACCTATAGATCCTTTGTGGGTCCGACGGCTTAGATGAATCAGTGGTTACATCTGATCATCTCTAACGTCATACGAAGAAGTATCCTATATGAGCTGAATCTTGTGTTACTCTCCTTTGTGGATTGTGTTGAACTATCCTATGTGGATTTGCTGTTTACTCCCCTTTTTGGATTGTGTTGTGCTATCCTGTGTGGGTATACATTTTGCTTTCTTGAGTGGACTGGGTTGTGCTTGGGCTCGGATTTCGGGGCCGAGCGGGAATCGATGACTTAGGTATATGTATGAGCATATACCTAAGCGGTGTCCATTGTTACTTAGTGATTGTGTCTTCCGTTGTGGTTTATCCTTTGTGGATTTCGGGAGACCTTCGGGGTCTTAGGGCCCCTACTGAGTAGCTTATACTCACCCCTGCACGGGATTTGCCCGCACTACGTTGTTTTGGTTGCAGACGACGGAAAACTTTGATCGTGGTGGAGGCTTGCGGAGCAGGACGGTACCTGAAGGTGGACCACTGGGAGGGACGTACACGGAGCAGTCAGGTGGACCGAGGAGCAGTGGAGGCTATCTGTACCCACCCTTCAGGTGGGACTTCCAGAGGACGGCTCGACGCTGCAGCTTTTCTCTTCAGTTGTTGTTTTTCCCTTTCAGTTGTACTTTACAGTTGGGCTTGTATTTCCGGCCCCCTTTAATTTCAGCACAGTTTGTTACAGTTTTTACTTAGTGTTTACTTTTCCGCTTGCTTACTCTGTGGTGCTTGTTTACTATTCAAAGTCAATGCCTTCCTTTTTTCCAGGATTTACGCCTTGGTGTTAGTCGCCAACCCCTGGCCTATGGAAGGCGAGCATAGGGTAGTCACGGCACGAGCCCCGAGGACGGGTCGTGACATACCATCTAAGAAAAATTTAGTTCTTTTGAGATATGTGTGTTTTGGGAAATTAAAATTACAGTCTCTTAAATAGATCATTTATATCCCGTGATGATAAAGAAAAATAAAAAATGGGGAAATAAAAAACTAATATTCCACGAGATATTATTCACTAACATTAACATATGGAGGTCTCCCCAACATATAATAAGTCTCATTTCACCTTTATCCATAAAATATAAAACTGTTCTAAATGAATGAAAATGAGAAGAGGTCCGATGTGAAATATCCAGTAACTAGTTTCTTGCAATATTAAATAAAATAAGTTGATGGAATGAATATTTAATTTTTTTAATAATTAATGCATTCACCAAAATAATAAAAATAGATAAATAAAGTAAAAAATACAACCTAGAATACATCAATTACCCAACACATCATGATCGTGTTGAAAAAATGATATATGGGGATATTATTTAGCAGTAGATCTGTATTCATCTATATTATGATCAACATCTCTATAAAATCATTGAAAGTAACTAAGTTGACCATCAGATTGATACGGACTAAAAGGTTATTGACACAAAGTATCCATGTTTCATAACAAGATCCATTGATGTCACATTAAGATCCTACTCTTTGATAATGAAATCTTGAGAAATGATGGAGAACTTTTGATTAACCAGTAATATGATTTGACATAGCACATTTACCTCTACCACTACTGATGATCCCAAAACCAAATCCATGGATTTTAGATTTATATTTATTCATTATAATTAAAACAATAAATTAAATAATTATAATTTTTTATTGTACAAATTCCTAATATATATTAATACCAATTGAGGGAAAAAATTACTCAAGATAATACATATTCTAAAATTACACAATTCTTTAGAATCATTAATAGCCAAATTAAGAAGACATATAATCAAATCATCAAAATAGAGGTAATATTATAATACTAATTGTCTAAATTGATTGAGGATGTATAAATATATTAGCTTTATAAAATTATTTTATCTATGTATGTATTGATTGATAAACAGTTCTTTGTAAAATTTTCATGAGTATTCCATTTGTGGGACCATTATAATAAGGAAATTCGACCTATTACGTATAAGACCCTATAGAAAAGAGTTATCAAACCTGATATTGAGGGACTGAGGAAGCTCATGTAGGTAAAAAAGTCTCAATATCAAGTAATCAATCATCTACTTCCTCATAATATTACTATACAAGGATGTGAATCTGATCACGATTTTTGAATAATGAAATGAAGATCCTATAAATAAATAAAGGAGGAAGGAAACTATTGTAGATATCCAGAGGAGATGATATTGTCAAATTATATCATCCATTAATATAACACTCTAATATTTCTTTAAATATTAGTTTTTGAATTAATTTATTCATTTTAATAATATGCATTTCACACAACATAGAAAATAGTTAATTTTATAAAATAAAAATATTTGGCTAGAGTTATACACAACACCAAGTTAATTGTTCACTACATTGAACATAAGTTTTACCATGTTTTATAAGGACAATATACTTGTCAAATGTTCCACGCAACATCAACTTGGCTTACATTACATGCAACCGTGACTTTCTATGAAACATAATTTTATTGTTATAAAAAATTAAACAAGATAATTATAACATAGCTATTAAACATCGTAATATTAATAGTAATTAATTTCTTTTTAAAATTTTATAATTATTGTATAGAAATAAGACATATTAATATTGAAATATATAATATCTCATAAAGTCCTTTTATGATTAAAAATTCTATTTTCTCAAATGAACAAATTTTAATGTCCTTATATAAAAAAAATAATAAAGTTAATTTTTCACACTTTTAAAAATTAAATTTTACAGTATAAAGTTATTTTTTTAATTTATAATTTCTAAATTATATTAGGGAGTGTTTTCTAGATTTTTCGGAGAAACTTAATTTTTTGGATGAATATTGAAAATTACTGGATTTTAATTCAAAATATCATTTTCATATCATTTATTTATAAGAATAAATTATATTTTTATATGGTTTTAAATTTTAATTAGATACCATTTTTCTCAATTAATCCATTGCATGATATTGGGATCAATTTCACTTTGAAATTGGGTATAACAACTTCACTAACCGTTATACATTTTTAATTAACCCAACTGTGTCGTTTTGCCAGTTGGATTAATTTTAAATTAATTTCTACCACTTATATGATTATAATAAGTTAAAAAGGAATCCATATTTTTAATCAGAATAATTTACAATTTCTTATATGGTAAACATAGTTTTTTTACCAAAAAGACATGTGAATGTGATTAAAATTAATTACCACAATTAAGAGAAATTTTTGTTAACATAGTAGTAAACCATAAATTTAAAACACAAAAAGACCTATCCACTTGTAAAAAAAATTGGATGTAAATTATTCATCCATTAAAAATCCATTATTGATTCATGTTGGTTTTCTATTACATCAGTTTGGTAAAAATTTGGGTACACCTAACATGTTTTCAAAAATACATACTGTGTCTTTTCCCTTCCATATAAAAGGCCACCGAATCTACCAAAACTTTACACCTATAAAAAAATTAGTTTAGTCAAATATAATGTGGATAAACTTCCCAAAATCACTCAATTCCTCATATAAGATTCCCCTTGTGCAGAATGTAATCCAATGAAGAATTTTGGCACAAACCATAAGGAGTTACCCAATTACGATATAATGTCTTCTCTCATGGTACATTATTTTATTTTAATTCTCCACCACCACCAATATTTTTATTCAATTATTGTATACTAACACAATTATCTTCAATAATATAGAAATTTATTATTTTAATATTTCTAATTACACTCACACACACATCCATCAAATGGGTAACGAACAAATTGTTTATGTGTGTGACGAACTACTGCCTCAAGAAATGATGATTGTTCATTTTTATTATACTACCCTTCAAGGTGAAAATTGTTATATAATCTATGTTTATATATGTTATATATTATATTTATTATGTATTTAATCTTCTTTAGTGATTTTCAAACACATATCTTTACACTTTAAATTTTCTATAAATATAACAATTTCTTTTGATGAAGTGTTGATTATCGCCCCATAAAATCTATGTGATTCCTTCAAAGACTAAATTAAATGAATTAAGGATGAATTTAGTGAATTTATAAGATAAATATGAAATAATAATTTTACTACAATTATAATATATATATATATATGACATTTTATTTCTTTTTTAATAATACAATAAAAATAGAAACAATGTTTGTGCATATGTATGGATTACATTCTTCATGGTCGGTGTATTCCATTTCATACTTATATATTCAATAAATTATTATATAAAAAAAATTGTATATAAATTATATCTATATCATTGTTTAAATTATATAAATAATTATATATATATAAGGATCAAATATATAAAAAATTAAGACACATGCAGGGAACAAAGCGGATATTACCTGAAGTGAAACATTAACATTAAATTATTAAGATGAGGGTAATATAAAGTCATAATTAAACAATATATGGTATAAGATATAATAATACTGTATTTTCATAGATTTTTAATAAACTTATATTTATTAAACATGGGTTTTTTTATGAGTATGATGAGAATCAAGACACAAGGTAATAGAATTTGATCTACCTTTTTATTTACGTGAGATACATGCTTTATTCACCATCTATTACTTTTGTGTGGTGTGTATAATAACCATGGATGTACTATATGATTATTATAAATAAAATTATGGGTATTCACATATCCATTCTTGGATAATTATTTCAATGGGTTTATGTTTCAAAAGTTACCAAATCGGTAAAGTAATTTTGTATCAATTTGCCTTCTTTTAGATAGAAGACATTTTTTGAACCTATATTTTTCCATGAGTTTTACATAATACCATTAAAATTTTATATAATTAATCTCATTATTTTAATTATATTTTTTATATTCTTGTAACATCATTTTTCATTCATGGGAAGTTTGGATCAATGTTACCAAGTGGTAAGAGTTTATTTGAACAATCTCATCACTTTTCGAGACTGTTATGGTTTATGCTTCCATTTATGAAATATCACGATCCAAATCACAATAAAAATCATGATTTTTATTAATATCTAGTTATTAATTATGTATCCAATTAATTTTACCATTTTCTAATCCTTTTTTTAAATTATTTTCACAGGTAATAGTTTTTAAGAAAACATGAATTTAACCTATCTCAATTAGAAAATTTATGTTCCTTCAAACCATCTTTAAAAAAAATAAATGTTTCCAAAAATATTCAAATTATATAAAATGATACTTAAAACTCTTATCTACACTTGTTTTACTTTTTAAAAACTTTTTTTCTTAAATTGTAGTCTGATTTTCATATTCTGGTCAAGGATCTTTTCTAACCTATTTATCGCACAAAAAGATTGTTTGGTGAGTACTGATTTTACATGCTATCATGAAAAACATTCACCTAAAGCTTCATTTAAAATATTTAAAATTTATTATTTATATGATTAAATTATTTCTTGATATTTTATAAATTAATTTTTAAAGTGGTTTATAATTAGAATGGATTTCAAAAAAGTTTTATGTTTATTATTTTTTTCATGACAATTTTTCAAAAAAATTTAATGAAAATGTATTTAAAAAGTGTTTTTATTTTTTAAAATGTTTTTTTAGTAATTTTTAATAAATATTTATATGTTTCTAAATAATTTTGAATAAAAAAGGTTTTCAAAACGATTTTATGATCCTTTTATAATATCTCTAGGAATATAGTTTTGAAATGTTTTTAAGATATTATTATCAATTTTCAAGGAAAGTGGTTTTCAAACTGTTTTATATATTATTTTATTTATTTTCATGGAAAATGGTATTTGAATCATTTTCAATATCCTGTTATATTTTTTCAATGAAATTCTTTTTCAATGTTTTTTTCAAGCTTATTTTATATGATATCAAGAAAAATGGTATTCTACATTTTTTCAATAATATTTTATTGTTTGTATAGGAAAATGGGTTTTAAAATGTTTCTATGCTTTATTTGTATATTTTCAATGTATTGTCTACAGAAATTGGATTCAAAAGGATTACAGTTTTAAATAAAAAAATTTAAATAATAATGGATATTTTCCTAAAGAAATGTTTTCTATATATACATCCATGTTTTTTTCTATTTAAGATGACATCCATTGATATTAGTCAAGCCTTTATAGGGAATTATCCAAAGTATCCATTCATATTATTTCACAGATGATTTATGTTTTTATGGTATTATTATTATGACACCACTTTCACTTTCATAGGTTATATGATTTTGAAACATTTTGATTACCAGGGTTTTTGATTATTATGAAATAATTTTAAAACTGAATCTTTTTCCATAAGTTATAATATTATTACATATTTACAGGACCCATTTTAATCTATGAGTTATGATATAATTGTTTATTATTTTGTTTCCAGTGTATTTTGGTTTTCATTATGAAATAGGTGGGACCTATATCTCCTCCCAATGCATTGGGTAATGATTCATATATCATGATATTGACTAATATGGTATGGGATATGATCTTTAACTACTAAGATGGTTGTGGAAGTGAACAATGAATACCAAGATGGTATGATGGCTAAACTCATGAAGCTAATATAACCATATAAGTGAACCATGACTACTAATATGGTATTGGGATTAAACCCATACATTTGATATTGTCATAGTAGTGATTGCTTGGATACTATGGAAATCATATAATATGTTTATGTATCTTCCACAATTCTAGGTTTCATTTGTATATATTCCTTCATGGCTTATTTTATTTATTTTATTATGATTTAGGTCTTATGAAATACCAAGATTTATTCCCTGATTCATGTTTATAATCTTTGTTTTGAAGGGTTTGTCCTATTATTTTTGTGATCATGTAATATTAATGTTATTCTCATGAGTATTCTTATATGCCTCCCTTAACTACCCTTACTGAGAATCTAAACTCCCCACTTTTTATGTTTCCATCCGCATGTTATCAATATATTTTTTATTTTTTATTTTTCTAACAAGGGAAATATTCAAGAAGAAACTAGTGAGAGATGATGTTTCTCATTTCTGAAAAAGTGTTTATGTTTCCATGTTTCCAATGGCACTAGACTATTATGGTATTTGGGAGTATCTTTGTTTAATTTTTTAGTTATTTTTCAGATTTTATGTAATGTTAAAATATTAAAAGTGAGGGTCTCTATAGTTGGTATCGTAGAAAAGGTATAGTTTACCTTTGGATTCTATGATGTGAAAACCTTACTGAAACCCTTGAGGGAATGTATAACATAATTCCACGAAAAATGAAAAGTATAGAAAAATTTCCTTGAATTTGGTAATGGATAGATTGAGTGGTTTCCTAGAAATATATATCAATCTAAATACTATAAGTGGATTTATATCTTCTATATATGTACCTAGGAGTAATAACTTTGACAATATGTTCTCATCCTGACTCAGGGTAATCTGGTACACGAAGATGGGTCTTACTACAGACCTAGTTTGAAACTCCCAAGATATATGCTTTAGAAATTCACAAACTCTTCAAAAACTATCATGAATGTTATAAATATAAGTAGGCTATGAATAACCTAGGATGAACCTAATGTGTAATTGATTAAGGAGGTTTTTTTGATTTAGATATCCTACAATTAATTCTTCTCATGATTAGGTGGTTTTATACTATGATATGTCAGGCTTTCCCTATGCTTATTATTTTAGTCAACATAAGGAATCAAAAGAAACAATATTAGAATTGAATAAATTGGATGATTTTTTATTGAGAAGTCATGTGGGATGATCACTGGACTGAAAGATGTTTTGATCATTCTTAATCAATTTTCACGGAACATGATTAACAATGTGTGGCTTAATGAACTCTCAATATCCATAGGTAATATAGGGATGTCAATCTTGGAGAGTTTGGTTAATGGACACAATGGAGTAAAAAAGATTTATTTTCCTTTGTGTCAACAATGTGGAAGGAATCACCTAAGTGAATGTCCTTGAGGAATAAGAAGGTTTTTTTAATGTAGAAAATATGGACACATGGAAAGTGATTGTATTGGGAAAATGATGAACACATATAAAGAAATGGTGGAAACTTTTTCCTCCCAATGACATGATAGATGAATAAGTGTTGTTAGTTTGTTATATATAGTTGGTATGAAACACAATGTCTTGAGAGGAAAGATCATAAAGAGAATTATCAATGTTGTGTGAGAAATGGTTATATTAATTCTAATGACGATACTAAAAATGAAATGCTAAAGGAAAGAGGTATTAAGTACTGGGATGCGGAATCATTTATATGGATTATGGATTGTGTGTAATAATTGATGTATTTAAGTATTTGGTATTCAATAATTATTTGAATAGAATGTAGAAATTATCATGGATTGTTCAATTCAGGTTTTTTTCTAAGGATTTAAAACATTATATTGAATTTTTCCGATGTACTGGGATAGTGATTCAAGGAAAGTGATATATTCTGAATAATTTAAGATAACCATTAATATGATACTAATAATTATATATTGTTGTTTGGAAAAAGATATTTGAGATATGAATAAGTAAATTTGACAGTGCTGATTACCTTGGAAATGATTATTGACTTGTTGAAAAGTAGTTCATTCTATCACGGATGAAGTTTACTAATTCTTGGATTTATGGATTATATCTTATAATATATGGAATAAAAATGAAATAATTTTTTACAAATTTATATATGTTAATTCAAGTTGTTACCACATTCCAAGAGAATTTACCATGAGGGTAGTCACATATTTGGAATCTGAAAACCAAGATATTATTTCTAATATATGGGGGTTCAATGATATTCTAATTTCATGACTTTCTTTCAAAATTTTGGATTTTAATGTTTCATAATGGTTATAAGGTCATCCATTCATGAAAAAAATAAGTTAAACTTTAGAGTAAGTATTTATGTATTTAGATTTTATTGAAAACCATAGTTAGAAGGATAGTAAGTGATATTACTTATTTCAAGGATATATTTCAAATTAATTTTGGAAATAATATTAGTGTGGTTTTAGAAAAGGATAGAATATATATTTTTTGACAACCAATAATGTTTGGAATGTTTGTGAGTCTTGAACCCGTCACTAGATGATTATAATGTTTTCACACCAACCTCTGGCCTATACGATGTACTGGTTATTATAAATTTTTTTTGATGAATATATATTTATGATGAAATAACAATGTTACTTTTTATAATTAGATATTAATGAATAAATTTAATTAATTTTTAAGAATATAAAGAGGAAAATAGTTATACATTCCGTTATTTTAAGGGATCTAAGATCTTTTATTAGTGTATTTTAGTGATTCGGGCAGCAAAGTTAATTTTTCGACTTCCATTTCATGAAGTAATGGATCAATTAGAATTAGATACAAACAGAACCAAAGAATGGAATTTTTTATATAAATATTTTATGTAAGAATATGCCCATATATTCTTGGTCAATAAATAATTAATCAATGATGGGATAATGATAAAAATAAAATATAATGTGTTTTCGAATGCAATAATTTTTGTCAAACCAATGACCTTTTAAATCATCACAGTTTTATGACTTTGAGTCCCTCAAAATTTCATTGATTAGTCCCTTTTTTTATTGATGAAATCAATAACTCCCTATATGTATTTACTCATTTCCTCCGTGTCTATTATTCACTTCGAAACTATGTTCTCCTATGTTGAAAACAAGTTAAATGTTACATTAGGTTACCATTATGGTCCAAAATTCCTTTTTTAAAGGAAGTTTTTGGATTCATTTTTATGATGTTATCTTCAATGATGAAACACTCAAATATCAAACCTTTTATAACCCAGAATAATTTTCAGTAAAAAATTAATTTTAGGGGTGGTAGGATGTTACACCTTTATATTTTATGAAATATTTGTTTTTGAATTAATTTAATCATTTAAATATTTTTGTTTTCATGCCACACTAAAAATTTTATATTTTGTAAAAGAAATATTTTTGGATTGAGAAATATTCCACACTAATTTAATTTTGTACTACACATAATATAAATTTATATTTTTTAGGAGAAACATTGACCTGGCATATATTACACCAAACCCTAACTTGGAATACATTACAAAAAACACTGAGTTTCTACGATGCATCATTTTTTGGATATGATTATTTAATAAAGATAATTATTATATACCCATTAAACTTGTTAATATGAATTTTAATAATTAATTTACATATATTCTCGATGTAATGGCCCAATAATTATTATTAGCATGAGAATAGAATGAGTCAACACTTGACCATAAACATCATTCTCAAGACCCCAAAGGCAGAAAATAAATGAATAAGGGTTCCAAAAGAAAGTGCGGGCTGATTTACCCTTTAAGGAGAAAACCATTAACTTAACCAACCATAACAAAATAGCTCACTACATGATGCATCAATAGTGAACAAAAACTCAACTACTTTATTCATATCAAACCACTCCAAAGTGTGCAATAGAGGATGAACAAAAATGTATCAAAGTAAATAGAGGGAAAACACTAAATAATCTAAGAATACCAAAAGAATCAATGCTCCATATGCTTCATGCTCCATAATCTCAAAACATCCCAAGTATCACAATGTGGTGCTAAAAACCAGTGATATGTTACCTTTTCCTATGTCTGGAAAGATACCATCTAAAATATTACCAGTGTTCCAAAAAAGGGTTGAGAATAAAATTTAGTAGTTTTTTCACACTGAAATAACTATTAATTACTCTATTATATAATAGTTAGAATCATTTATAGAATATTGTTTATATAAAACCATTTCCCAAAATAATTTATAACTAAATATAAACAATCATGAAAAATTGTTGAAACCAAAAGTACCCACGTTCTATTAAAACTATTTTTATAGATATTTATCGTTCTATAAAAATACTAATAATGAATTAAAAACATTTCAAAATATCATTTTTGGAATACCCATACCATTCTACACATTCATACAAAAAAACATGAATGCTTTGTTATAAAAATTCCATACTCATGGGCGGTTTCTCATCTATCAACTAAGTCTTAACAAGGTAATTATACACCATGTGCCATTAAAACTTTTTATCCAAGAATACTTCTATATTTCAACCAGGAAACATATATGAAATATGAACTCAAACAATAATATTCCATAGGGTCATTCCAAACACCTTTTAAAAAACAACCTATTTATTGAAAACCATTTTCTGATCAAAACCATTTCAAAGCCAACTAATTTCAAAAAAGACTACATTTTTATAATAAAACCCCATTCCCATAAAACCCTTTACAAATTCCTGATAATCCACTATTTAAAATCACTATTTTAAATATAGTAATAGAAAACAAATTGACAATAATTCATAGAGATTAGGCAATATCACAAAAATGATAAGTCATCACTAAAGAATATTTATTCCATGCATCGAAGTAATATTTCACATTTATTTTCAATCAATTAAATCCACTTGAAACCATGAAAATCAATTTTAGCATGTGTATATGAGAATTAAGCCACCTACTTTTAATGTTTTGATGATACTCAATAATAGATATATAGCACACAAGAAGTCGGGTTGATTTTCTACAAAAACATCCTTAGGTCTCTTCTACGATAAAAAAAATAAACTTATTTGGCATTTGAAATCCAAGATCTACCCATAATAGTCATATACATGAGAAACCAAGATGTGGTTATAAGTATATATATGTATATCTAATAACATGTGAGAAGAATGATGATCTACAATGATGGACTGGAAAGAACACTTACGCTGAGATACGCACCACAAATGAAATAAAGATACAAATCCGATAGTATTGATTTAGAAAAAGGAGAGCCTATAAAAATTGCCTAGCGGAGGCCCATGGTTGAAATAAATGATTTCTGGGTAGGAAGGGCTGAGTGAAACTCCCAAGTAGATGCCTTTAACCCGGGCGTGGGCTGAGTCACGACGTGTACCCCTTGGTCACCTCATGTAGGCCAAACAGGATAAGTATTCCAACAACCCCATCATATTGGGGTAAAAATACAATATTTAAACCCTACATTATGTGTACCACATGTACATGAAGTGTACGTACTCACAATATGATCACCACAATCATGACTTGGATCCAGAAACCATTATACGACATGTACCTCCAGTACAAAGTGTGCACCTCCATTACAAATCATGTACCTCTAGTAGAAAGTGTGTTCCTTCTCTACAGGCTGAAGAAAATCCCGAAAACCACTCCTAAAGACATTAAAACAAAATAGATCTTAGAAAGTGTGGAAAAATAAATGATGAGGGTAACATGATGTTACAAAGACCCCACCATAATGAATTTATATCCCTGGGAAGTCATGTAAAAGATATTATCCCTTGAAAAATATGACTCCAGTAATACATCATCACATAAAGTAATTTTTTCATACTTGAAACTAAAGGTAATACATTCTCCCCATCAGTGGTATTTTCTTCCATAGAATGTTGAAAATCCTTTCTTCACTAAAAGAGATCGGGTGATTTATCTTTCATTTCCTTCTCATGTTCCCAAGTCTCTTCTTGACTCTGACCTTGTTGCAATGTAGGCCGCACTAGAATGATGATTTTTCCACGAAATACATTCTCTTTCTTGTCCAAAATCAACACAAGGATATGTACTGAGGAAGAATCTGACTCTCAGTCAACCTGACCCCATATGATAACATGTATAGGGCTAGGATGAAACTTTTAAAACTGAGATATGTGGAAAACATTCTTCACTACACTGAACCATGGTGGAAATGACAATCGATATTCAACATCTCCAACATGTTCTAGTATCTTAATAGGGAATATATTGTGAAGAGATAACTTTCCTTGATTCCAAAAATGATGATTTCTAGGCCTTATAGAGATCATAAGTAACTCATGATCACACATGGAAAACAATGACATGCATTGACAATGATACACATAATATTTCTGATGACTCTTAGCCATCACTATCCACTTTTTTATCAACTGAATATTCTCCATTTTTTCTTAGACAAGGATTATCCCAACTAGTGAAGTATCTCCTATTTCCACCCAATAAATTGAAGGAATAAAAGGATGCCCATACAATGCATCAAATGCATCCATATATATTGAGTCCTGATATATTATATTTTACGAGAACTCCCCTAATGGAACATGCTATTACCATGAGACAACAAAATCTATTACACAAGCCCACATCAAATCTTAAAATTTCAATATTATCCTTTCATATTTCCTATCTATCAGATGATTATATGATGTAATCATAATCAATTGAGTTCTCAGGGATATTCATAAGGATTTTTAGAAATGAGACATGAACCTCAGATATCTATCTTAAACTATTGAAACCATTATTCCTAGTCTATGTACAACTTCAAGGAAATAGATGTTTGACAGGTCCTCCATCGTATGAGTTTCCTGAATATTAATGAAACAAACTTACTTGGTAAGAAAATACAGTCTCACCCATATGGAATCATGATTGCAAACCATTCTTGGGATACCTATAACAAAATATTTCATTATCCTCTGCCATTTCAAGACTAGTATAGGTAACTATTGCAACATAACCTATGGTTTCTGATGATCAACCATAAATTACTGAAAATTTACACACTTTGAAACAAACTAAACCACATTCCTTTTCATGTCTCTCCCCTAAAAATACACCATGAATGACTTATAAATATTCTATATACCTAGATATAAAATCCATATTGAATGGTGGTAGGAAGGAATAATACTTTCCTAAAAATCCACAGGTTCAACTTTCCAATCTCTAAAGAATAAAAATAAACTCACATCTGGATTCCATCACATAATAGTCTCCCCACCGTTGTGTTTTGAACTCATAAATAATACTTCTACATCATATGTTAGTTACCATTTAACCGCGTTTACCAAAACAAAGAATAAGTGTAGATGAAAGTATAATACAACATCACCTCAGTCTTCACATTGCAGATTCATGTCGGCTAGGAAAAACATAAACTTCCATTCATGTGATGATTATTTCACCAATTGAGCATATGAGATTTACTCAATGCTTGTCCCACTGAAATTCTATATTTCCTATGTTTACATCAAGTCAAGGTAAAAAATATGGACATACACTATCAATATTCTTTGCAATAGATTTAATTCTCACTGTGAATAAATGTGTTTCATGCTTTTATGATCCGTAAACGTAGTGAATTTATAACAAATGATAAAATATCAGCATGTAATCAAATCATGAATGACTATAGTAAAATCCAAATTTTTTTGGGTAATTCATCTCATAAACCCTCAACTACCTTGAACCACAAGCTAGAACACGATCTCCAGGCATGAGAATAGAACCCAACCCAGATCCCAAAGCATCACATTACAAAACATATCCCAGTCTTTTTTCTGGAAGAATAAATATAAGTGTTGATGTATGATGAACTTTCAACTCCAAGAAATACTTATAGAATTCCTTTGTAGATTGGAATGGAGAATTATTCTTTTTCAGAGCTATCATTAGAAAATCTAACCATGAGGAGCCGAGGAAAACGCATCGGTAATAGATAGGTGGACCGATAAAATATCATATCTCAATGAAATTCTCCAGTGGTTTCCAAGAGATAACATCATATATATTAACTTCGTCATTTGAAACACCTTTCTAAAAATCACATGGCATAATAAGCATACCTCTTGTATCAAAAAATCACACATTGATAATTTGGTTTACAAGAGGTGATATCTCATGATTTGTAACACTATTACTAGGTGTTCCTAATGCTCAACCATTGTCCTTGAATACAACAAGATGTTTTCCACAAACACCCAAAAAAGAGTGAATATATCACTAAAATATCAAATTCATCAAATCCATGAAGTTCACTGATATGTTCTTGAGACTTAAAGGCTTGAATATATATTCATAGTGGTCATATCATCTTATAAATGCTATCTTCGTAAAATCTTCCTTCGGAACTCACAATTGGGGACGTCCTGATCACAAGCCAATTTTATTGAACCACTGAGATCCCCTCAAATGATCAAATGTATCATCAATGAATGGATGTGGATAAATGTTATTTATCATAACTTGGTTAAGCTTATTATAATCAACACACAACCGAATATTTCCATCTAATTTCTCATGAACAAGGACAGTTCTTCCAACAAAGACGTATATGGATGAATCAAACCCTTTATTTCTATATCCCATAATAAAAAATTCAATTCCCTTTAATTTGATAGTGAAATCCTATAATATGGAATATATATAGTAGTAGTCCCCAAAAGGTGATCAATCATAAACTACACATCCCTTAGATTTGGTAACCTTGGGATGTTCCTGGGGAATACATCTGAAAATTTATCTCTGACTATTAGAAAACAATCTTTATCAACCTATTCCATTGATGAGAAAGTCAATAATATAAACTGATAAGAGATCATTCCCACCGTTGGTCCCAAAAATCTTTCTACACCTTTCTTTACAACCCTCTCTCCTCTAAAGAGATTCTCAATGCCATCCTGAGTCAGGAAACTAAATATTCTACTATAATAGTCGATGTGAGCCTAGAATGCTTCCAACTATTTAATACCTAGAAGTAAATCATAAAAATCAATTCCCTCAACCTTCATTATTTTAGACCTCCTTAGGTCCCTTCTTGTCGAGGGGATGTGGGTTTGAGATTCTGGTTTGTTTTTCTTTTTTTTTTCTTTAATATATATTGAATTGATGATGTTGATGATGTCCCATTTATTCTTATCTCTATAAAAAGTTATAAAACATACTCTACCCACCGAGTATTAACATTATATTTCAATGAGATGAGTTTTCAGTTTTAAAATAGAAGGCATCGTTTCTAGTTTTAAACATAGCAGGACAATAGAATGAGAGGCAATAAAGTAATGTGATTTAGAAATATCAAACAATGCTCTCATAAATGATGAATTCAATATAATCATACCACTCACTGTAAATAGTCCATCATGATCGTCAATAATCATCTAATTATCTCTATACAATGTCAGCATCGCTACAATCATCTCTTTATTTGTTTGTTGTGGTTTCCCTTACTGAGGAGTGATGGTATTGCAAGAATCTCCATGGATATATCTATTATATTGATGAGTCTGATTCTTCTATCCTCACTATTTCTAAGCTTAAGATCCTTACAACAGCAAAGAAGTGTCTCTAGTACCCAACCTCATAGAACTACAAAAAATAACTTATTTTTTCCCATCATGTTGAAATTATGGATTTCTCTTTGTGTTGTAGTATGCTCCCTATTTATACTGTCAAAGGAACCACATTGATAGCATCTTTCATGGATCTTTGGCCAGGTATGAAGATTTATGGATCCATCTACTTTATTCTAATTCATGCTCCCACCTTGTAAATATGTGTCTCTCTTTCTCTTGCTCCCAGAATTGTAGTTTCCACCATTTATAGTAGGGATTATCATAATACCTCCTCCCATAGCTCCTGAGATGTCTTGATCATCCCCCACTTCTCTCTTCACCATCTCTATATAATCACGAATAAAAAAGACCAAAATATTCAATCAAATTTCATTCCATACCCTAATTAGAGGATGCATGCCTTCAAGGATGAACTCACCCTTACTTCTGGTGAAAATCACACTAAATGGATGAATTTAGCAGCATATTCTGTTGTAGAGAGATTCTCCTACATCTTGTTAAAGATTTCTATCATATTCTGGATATTTAACGCATGATTATAGAATTGTTTACTAAAAAATTATTCAAAATCCTCCCATGTAAGGCCTTGATTTTCTTCAAAATGCCAAAATTGTTCCCACCACTGGAATTCAAGTGTAACATCCCGGTTTTAGAAGCCGCCCAGAGACGCCCCGTACCCAGTTGGTCACATGGCCTCAAGCACATTTCCGTGAATGTCAAAGGCTTCCAACAAGTAGTGAGGGACTTTTTTGTTATATTGAGAAAACTATGACCTCATTGGTAGAGTAACAAATTGAAAGTAAAAACAAATATCAATAGCTGAAGCAATGATAATGTCATAAAATAGTGACATCAGAAGACTAAAGGAAATAAATAGTTGGAGAAAATATATAATGATGCCTAATTCATATGTCTAGGAATGTATCCAAACACATTACAATGATGAAATACATTACAAAACCAAAGTACAAGGAAAGAGTAACATCTCCTCAGAATCGCAAGCCCTATCTTGGTCCCATGCTCCCCAGCTCCAAAGAAGTCAAGTACCTGATGTGGAATGGAGCAATCTATTATCTTTACCTATAACAATATGATCTTTTTGGGCTCAAAAGCATGACAGAAACATGGAGTGAGACTAAATACTAGTAGGAAACCACCAAGATATCTATGGCTTATAGTCCATGAATATATATAGTAGGCAAAAAGAAAGTAAAAGTAGTTAACAATGAAATACACAACAGTAAAAATTCTTAGAGATTGAATGCATTTAAAAACCACATATTAAGTAATAAAATAATCACAAAAAGGTAACCCTATAGGATTTAATCACTGCCTAATCGCCTCTGGTCCTACTTAGAGAAAACAAGAAACCCTTTGGGTTTTACTCACCGTATAACCCCTCTAGTTCAGCTTTAGTATAGACTCTCTGAGGAAGAACTCACATTCAATTCCCCCTATAGTCTCATATCGATAACAAAAAGGAAATATGGGGAAGCACTTACATCTCATTTCCCTTGTGGCCTGTGTTGAGGAACTACAAGCACTCTGTGTAAGCACTTTCATCAATTCCCCACGTGGTCTCGCATCGTAACAATAAAAACAGAGACTCTGGAGAAGCCCTTACATCCATTCTCTCTATGGTCCACTACACCATGTTCTCACGACCCTTTGTAAGTCAAAAGTTCATAGTAATAAAAATTGGCCAAAGTAAACCCCACGAAATACATAGATAACTAGTCTACAGTAAAATTCCAAGACAGATAAATCAATCCATCCTAACAATACTAAGCATGGAAAGTAAATAGCATCCAAACTAGAAAAACTAGACCAAACTGTCAAAATAATTAAACATGGCGAAAATATCCATAGCTTAGAAATATTAACCCTATTCACAAAAAAATTGACCACTATCCAAACAAAAAAGGCATAATAGGCATAAAAACAGGGCTAAAACCATAGAGACGCAAAACCCCGTTCATGGGTATTGGGAATTCTTTCATATAAAACTCAAAGACTATCTATGGAAAGGCTCAAACCACCTACCTTGGTGTTATAGGATCTTTATACGTCAACCTCAAGCCTGGAATCACCCAAGAACATTGTAAATCTACAAAAACATCCAAAACGCTCAACTGAGGATAACATGAGAAAGAGGAGGAATCATGAGATTAAGCTATAGAAGAAGGAATACCAACCCTGGTGATCCCAACACAAGCAACGATGATTGATTCAGAGAACAGATGCTCGATCGGGGGCTCTATGACAACCCTGCTTTTATTACAAACTTAAACATGATTTATTACATTAAACATCACTTGATACGACAAAGAATATTGAGAGGTTTAATGTCTTTGGGGATTAGTATCATTACATAAAGACATTAAACATGAAATACAACATATTTATTGAAAAATTCCTTTACATGACTACTACATTCCTTCGTACTTAGAATTGTATGGGATAACCTGACGACATGCATAAGAAAAGGGTGAGCTATAAAGCCCAGTAAGGGAGTACACATGGAATAACATGTGGTGTAAAGTACATGTTAGACAATAGGCATATCAATATAGCATAAAAGAAACAATAACATAAAGTCATGATAAAGCATGATAATCATAACATGGAAATGTGGCAACAACACTTCACATGGAATTAGCATGATCCAAGGCTCATTGCACATGGAGCATGAGTAAATCCTCATTGCACATAAAGAATGAGTAAACCCTCGTTGCACTTGAATTAGAATTAGTAAAAACTCATTTCACATGATGTATCATGATACTATACTTTACCCAATGCATTGGAGCGCTATAAGGGTGCACCCTTCTTAAACATTTCATTTCATGCATAAGTGTGCCACATGGATCATAAAACATGGATTCATAAAATATAATAATTTATTCCATGATTAAGGAATGTGGAATTCATACATGAAACGTTATAATCAATAAGTAAATGTTCAAAAATATGAATACCCTAGATGGAGAAATGGGCATGGCATTCACTACACAATGGCATTGGCATAGAAAATCGGTGCGATTTTTGCAGCGTAACGGCGTGACATAAGAATTCATAAAAAAGGTTAATGAGAGATAAAGGGGTTCCTCATCATAGATACATGTAATTGAAAGTATGTAGGCCATATAGATACATGTCCAAACAATTGTAATGGAATTTAGATTCATGATACAAAAGTATTGATTGAATGTAAAAGAGGAGAGAGAAGTTCCTTTCGGAATTTTGGCATAGTAACGGGTGTACATGGGAGGAATTTAATGAGAGAGAAAGGAATATCCCATCATTCAAATATAAAGAGGGAAGTATGAGGGAGGAGCTAAACCATACCCCAACAAAAATAATGGAAATTAAAATGGAAAATAACTTAAAGAAAATTGGACAAAAATGAGAAAGGAAGAAAAAACCCTTCTTGGAAGTGTGATTCCAAAGGATAGAGAGAGGATTGTGAGAGGCTTATTGGGAGATTGGGGAACCTTGGGAGGATTATAGAGAGATTTGGGCAGAGGTTGGACGAACAATAAGGGCTTTGAGTGAGGAGGAAGTGGGAGCTTGGGTGGGTTTATATAGGAAAGGTGAGGGAATTCATTATTATTTAGGTTTGGGTCCCCTTACATTAAATGAATCCAAACCAAAAACCATCCCATGGTTTTTGCCCATGGTTTTTGGAGAAGGTATGAGGAAAACAATATTTTATAATTCCAAAGTTCGAACTTCTTAAAATATTAGGGTTGCTTATGTGAAGGTGAGTCACACTCCCGTGGAAATTAATTTAAAAAGGCAAGGTGTTGAATAAGTCTTGAGGGGTCCATTAATGCTTTGAAAAGTAAGTCAAAAAAACCCAAAATTATATTATTTTAATTGTAAAAAATATATTGGCCGAAAATAAAGATTATGGTATTTTATTACATCACTATTGGGTCATTATGATGTCAGAAAACACATTATATATTTAAATGGTATTTAATTTTTACTCAAAGATTTGACTGTCTCAGAAAATTATGAAACATTCTCCATTAGATAATTTCGACCTTCTTATTCCAAAAATAACATTTATTTTATCTAAATAATTTTCTAAATATGTTAATTTTCACTTTTCATATAAAAACTGACATTTATAAAAAATTCACGGGTTTTAACAAAAATGGCTTTCAAACCTTAATAAAAATCATGATTGCATTCATACAATTACATGATCATTTATATACAATAAAATTAATGTAATAATAATAATAATAATAATATTTTAATAAAAATATTATTTAATTCAAAAATCCATTAATTTAAAAAAAATATATTTATTTATTAAATAATAACTAAAAACACCATTTGTACTTTAAAAAATATTTAGAATGTATCAATAATGATAAGAAATTATATTCATTGTTATATAAAAAATAATGTACATGAAGATAGTACTATAGATTAGTTACATAAACCCTTAAAACAGCCACATAAGACATAAGGGTTAGTTGTGCGATGGTGACAGACTCTTGGGGTGGCTCGGATAACATTGCTCGAGTGGTAATTTCAATCAACTTCCACTTTTCCCGTAGACGGTCTCATTCGAGCTTGACATGATGAAGCTCAGCTTGGGCTTGGTCAAGAGTAGAGCCAAAGGATGCCACCTCTTTTTCGATCTCCGACAAATGGGCTTTGTATGGGGAAATTCTACTGGATGAGGCCATCGCTTCTTTTTTCTGAGTAAATTGAATTTTTTAAAGTCCTATATTTATACTAATCATGTGATCACTGTTCAACGACTATAAAATTAAAGGTCACAATTATTATCATAAAACTAAAGAAGTTGAAATTTTATAAAAACATTTTATATAAAGATACATTTAATCTGATCAAGAGGGATTTTCCAGTAATGAAACATTGGGTCGTTACAATATTCCCCCCTTAAGAAATTTCATCCTTGAAATTTTCCTTTTCCCACACTAAAACAAATGTCGGTAACTCAGCTTCCTCATATCATATGATTCCCAAGTCTCTTCATCAAACTTGTGGTTTCTCCAAAACACCTTGACGAGGGGTAATGTCTTATTTCGTAGAAGTTTTTCTCTATGATATAACATCTTTACTAGTTTCTCCTCATAAGAAAGATCATCTTCCAATTGTACCACCTCATAAGAGAGTACATGTGAAGTGCCCGGTATGAACTTCCTTAAGAGGGATACATGAAATACATCATGTACTTTGACCATGGCAGGTGGATGTTCTAGTCAATAGGCCACAGCCCCGACACGATCAATAATATCGAAGGTGCCGATGTACTTTGAACTTAACTTCCTATTCCTTCCAAACCTCGTGACCTTCTTCCATGGAGATATGCATAGAAACACCATGTCTCCAACATTAAACTCATTGTCTCGTCGATGATTATCCGCATAACTCTTCTGTCGACTCTGGGCTACCTTGATATGTTGCGGAATGGTTTTCACCTTCTCCACCATTTCTGGTCCAAGCAGCTTACGTTCACCGACATCATTCCAACATGCCGGTGGTTCTACACCTTTTCCTATATAGGGATTCATATGGTTCCATTTTTATGCTTGAGTGGAAACTATTATTATAAGATAACTCAACCAGGGGAATATGTTGATCCCATCCTCATTTAAAGTCCATTGAGCACGCTCTCAACATATCCTCAATTGTTTGGATAGTCTGCTCGGATTGGCCATCAGTTTGAGGATAATAGGCCATACTGAAGTTCAGTTCAGTATTTAGATCATGTTAAAGACTCTTACAAAACTTAGAGGTGAATCATGGATCTCGGTCAGACAAAATAGATAGTGGTAATCCATGGAACCTTACCACTTACCCGAAATATATTTGTGCCAGTTGATCCAAAGAGAAATCCTCCGGAATAGCAATGAAGTGTGCAGTATTTGTAAGACGATCCAGAACAACCCAGATTGCATTGTTGCCTTTGGATGTCCTTGGAAGTCCAGTGACAAAGTCCATGGTGATGTTATCTCATTTCCATTCTGGTATGGGCAATGGTTGCATCATCCCCTTATACTTCTGCCTCTATGCCTTCACTTTCTGATACACTAGGCACTTTGATGTATATTCAGCGATCTCCTTCTTCATATTTTCCCACCAAAAGATTTCTCAGAGATCTCGATACATCTTTGTGCTCCCCGGTTTGATAGAGAAATTTGAACTATGTGCATCATCCAAAAGTTCCTTCTTCAGCTCCGGAATTGATGGAACACATAGTCTTTTCCCAAACCTCACAATTCCTTCTTCATTAACACTAAACTCCGAGGATTTCTCTTTTTTGATAGCTTCCACTATTTCTTGATTTACCACATCATCCTTTTGAGCATCCTGTAACCTTTCCAAAATGGATTGTTGAGAAATCATTTGTGAAAGGATTGATGATGTTCCCTTCATTATGATTCCCATGTCCATCTTCATCAAGTCTAAGAAGATTGGATCCTTCTCAATTCTCATCATTCATATAATTTCTTGGTCCTTTCTACCTAGGGCATCTTCCACCTTGTTCTCTTTCCCAGGGTGGTAATGTATTGAATAGTCATAATCCTTGATGAGATCAATACATCTTCTCTGGTGAATATTATTCTATTTCTGTGTTAATATATATTTAAGACTCTTGTGGTCAGTATATATCTCACATTTCTCTCCATAGAGATAATGCCGCCAGATTTTCAAGGAAAATATCACCGCTGCCAACTCCAGATCATGTGTTGGATAGTTTTGCTCATTGATTTTCAACTTCCTTGAAGCATAGGATATCACTTTATCATTCTGTATCAGCACGCAGCCTATTCCCTTCTTTGAAGCATCACTGAATACCACAAAAATTTCCCCACTTGTGGGTAAAGTGAGCACGGGCTCAGTGATAAGCCTTTTTTTCAACTCCTTGAAGCTTTCTTCTCATTCATAACTCCAAGAAAACTTTACTCCCTTCTGAGTTAGCTTGGTAATAGTGTTGGAAAATTGTGAGAAATTTCTCACAAAACATCGATAATATCCAGCTAACCCCAAGAAGCTACGGATATCTGTTATCGATGTTGGCCTCGGCCATCCCTCAATTGCATCTGTTTTGGAGGGATCCAAAGATATCCCATTGCTTGTGATGATATGGCCCAATATTGAGATATCCTTCAACTAGAACTCACACTTGTTGTACTTTGCATAGATCTTCTCCTTGCACAAAGTCTCTAGTGCAGTTCTTAAATGATCCTCCTTGGTTTTGGAGTGTATTAGAATGTCATCTATAAAGACTACCACAAATTTGTCAAGGTAATCTTTAAAAACTCTATTCATCAGGTCCATGAAAAATGCTGGAGCATTAGTGAGTCCGAAAGGCATTACTATGAATTCATAGTGCCCGTATCTTGTACGAAATGCAGTCTCGGGGACATCTTCATTTTTCACCCTTACTTGATAATATCCTGACCGCAAATCCACCTTAGAGAAGTATTTTTCTCCACGCAGTTGATCAAACAAGTCATCGATTCTTGGGAGAGGATACTTGTTCTTTATCGTGATTTTGTAAAGTTAACGATAATCGATGCAAAGCCGCATTGACCCATCCTTCTTCTTGATGAAGAGGACTAGTGGACCCCATGGTGAAGAACTTGGGCGTATAAACCCTTTATCCAGATTCTCCTGTAGTTGTTTCTTCAGCCCTTCAAGCTCAACAACAGCCATTCTATATGGAGTCTTGGATATTGGTAGCGCCCTAGGTTTAAGTTCAATTGATAACTGAACATCTCTTCTAGGAGGAAGACCAGGCAGTTCCTCATGAAACACTTTAGCGAATTCTCTCACAATAGGCATTTCGTCAAGGATGGTTTCTTCCTTGGACTCAATCATCTGAGCCGGATACGCGTGCTCATAAGGCAGTAATATCCATTCCTGAGATGATGGAGCTAAATTATATTCATCTTCCTCCTTGCACTTGTAATGAATCGGGGGTCAATTATCCATATAGAGTGTGATTTCCCTCTCCCGATAATTTATGTTGGCTCTATATAAGGAAATCCAATCCATGCCAAGAATTGCATCATATTCCACTAGAGGGAGTATGATGAGGTTCTCCGAGAAATTCTATCCACAAATTATAATAGGGGAGGACTTATACTCATGGGATGAAATGATTTCCCCATTTTTCATACTCACCGACACCTTTACTTCCATGATTTGTGGTGGTGCTTGGATTGTTGTACTAAACATTCCAGATATAAAAGAATGCGTAGAACCTGAATCAAAAAGTATGTTCGCTATTATTGAATGAATTACTAGTGTACCTGTCACCACTTTGTTTCCAGGGTTCACATCAGCATAAGTGATGGAAAGAGATCTTCCTTGTTGCCTTGGAGGTTGTTGGTTGTCTTCGAAAACCCTTGGATTAGTGCACTGATTTGAAAAATGACCAGGTTCTTTGCATTTGTAGCATTGAATAACACATTGAGGATCGAACGGAGCATTCCTATCCTTTGTCGCAGTCATGGGTCTTTCTTGCCAGCAGTTAACAGCTAGGTGCCCTTCTCTTCCACACATGAAGCATTTTCTCTTCCCCTTAAGGCAATTTACAGGGTTCTTCTTTCCACACTTTGGCAAGTGGAGTGCACGATCTTCTTAGCACCGTTGGATTTATCCATCAGACCACCATCATTGAAGTCCACCTTACGCTTCTTGTCCCCATGATACACCTGTGATTCCCCTATCTCCATTTAGACCTTGAGGGAACATCGAACAATTTCCTCATAGCTGTCGAAGTCATGGATCGTTAATTCTTTCCGCAAGCTAGGCTTCAGGCCACCAAAAAAGTAATCAACCTTGCATTTGGGGGTAACGAAAAATCCAGAAGCGTATCATGCAAGTCTTGTGATGTTTTCCTTGTACACTCCAATAGATTCTTCATCTTTTTTCTTGAGGGAAAGGAAGTACCTTTCCATCTTAAGCCGGAGGGTGCGCAGAAAATGTTTATCGAAAAACATCTTCCAAAAATCCTTCCACTCCAACACCTCAATATCCTCCTCAGTATTCATATTTTTGATCAACATCCACCATTGATTAGCTTCACCCTCCATATGATAAGCTGCCAGGAGAACCTTCTCTTGTTCAGAATATTGGAGGATGGAGAATATCTTTTCAATGGAGTGGATCCATTGTTCATAGATTGTGGGATTGGATGATCCACTAAAAGTAGGAGTCCTTTGTCTCATGAATCTCTCAATAGTGACTTTTTCATTCTTAAGGGGGGTTGAACGTTCCTCTTGAACTGTGTTTCTATTCAAAACTTGAGTTAGCTGAGAGGGAAGCATGACAAAGTTCACGATTCTCGCTCCCATTGGATTGGGCATCTCATTAGTACAGTCATCACACTGATCTTCACATCGGTTGTTAGCCCGAGTCCTCCTATTACTGGCCATTGGAAAAGCATATCCCCTGGGAGTGTCATAACCAAGAGTGAAGTAAGGCCCATTGTCATTCCCCAGTTCTCGTTCGAGTCGATCTTAAAGCTTTGTTTTCGGGTTTTACCCCTAGGATACATCTGTGCCAGAGCCGCCTCTACCTGCTCGTATCCAGACAGAGTTGTATTTTCTTGATAACCCACTTACTCAATACTTAACAAAATTTATGGATGTTTTTATTATACTTAGTCTTGTATCTAAGGCTTTACTAGGGTTTCTTAATCTCAAAAATAACTAAACCTATCCTCTGATACCAACTATGACATCCCTTATTTTATTACAAACTTAAACATGATTTATTACATAAAACTTCACTTGATACAACAAAGAATATCAAGTGGTTTAGTTTTTTTGGGGCTTAGGATCATTGCATAAAAACATAAAACATGAAATACAACATCTTTATTGAAAACTTCCTTTACATGACCACTACATTCCCTCATACTTAGCATTGCATGGGATAACCTGGGGACATTCATAAGAAAAGGGTGAGCTATAAAGCCCAGTAAGGGAGTACACATGGAATAAAATGAGGAGTACAATACATGTTAGACAATAGGCATATCAATAGATAATTAAAGAAACATTAACATAAAGGCATGATAAAGTATGATAATCATAACATGGAAATGTGGCAACAACACTTAACAAGGAATTAGCATGAGCCAAGGCTCATTCCACATGGATGATGAGTAAATAATCATTGCACATAAAGCACGAGTAAACCCTCTTTGAACTTGAATTATCATGAGTAAACACTCATTTCACATGATGTATAATGATACTATACTTTACCCAATGCATTGGAGTTCTATAAGGGCGCACCCTTCTTAAACATTTTATTTCATGCATAAGTGTTCCACATGGATCATAAAACATGGATTCATAAAACATAATAATTTATTCCATGATGAAGTAATGTTTAATTAATACATGAAACTTTATAATCAATAAGTAAATGTGCATAATGGTTAATACCCTTGATGGAGAAATGGGCATGATATTCACTATACAATGGCATTGGATTAGAAAATCGGTGCGATTTCGGCAGCGTAACGGCGTGACATAAGAATTCCTAAAAAAAGGTTGATGAGAGAGAAAGGGGATTCGAATCATATATACATGTAATGTAAAGTAATTAGGTCATATAGATACATGTCCCAACAATTGTAATGAAATTTAGATTCATGATACAAAAGTATTGCTTGAATGTAAAAGAGGAGAGAGAAGTTCCTTTTGGAATTTCGGCATAGTAACGGGTGTACATGGGAGGCATTTAATGAGAGAGAAAGGGGACTCCCATCATTCAAACAAAAATAGGGAAGTATGAGGGAGGTTCAAAACCATACCCCAATAAACATAATTGAAATTAAAAGGTCAAAAAAAACATAAAGAAAATTGGACAAAAATGAGAAAGGAAGAAAAAACTCTTACTTGGAAGTGTGCTTCCAAAGGCTATAGAGAGGCTTGTGAGAGGCTTTTTGGGAGCTTGGGGCACCTTGGGAGGATTCTAGAGAGATTTGGGCAGAGGTTGGAAGAACTCCAAGGGATTTGAGTGAGGAGGATGTGGGAGATTGGGTGGGTTTATATAGGAAAGGTGAGGGAATTCTTAATTATTTAGTATTGTGTCCCCTTACATTAAATTAATCCAAACCACAAACCATCCCAAGGTTTTTGCCCATGGTTTTTGGAAAAGGGAAGAGAAAAATAATATTTTATAAGGCCAAAGTCCGAAATTCTTAAAATATTTGGGTTGCTTATGTGGAGGTGAGTCACACTACCATGGAAATTTATTTAAAAATGCAAGGTGTTCAATAAGTCTTGAGGGGTCCATTACTGCTTTGAAAAGTAAGTCAAACATACCCAAAATCACATTATTTTAATGGTAAAACATATATTGGCAGAAAATAATGATTATAGTATTTTATTACATAACTATTGGGTCATTATGATGTCATAAACACATTATATATTTAAATGGTATTTAATTTTTACTCAAAAATTTGACTGTCTCAGAAAATTATGAAAAATTCACCATTGGATAATTCCGACGTCCTAATTCCAAAAATAACATTTATTTTATATAAATATGTTAGTTTTCAATTTTAAAATAAAAACTGACATTTATCAAAAATTCACAGGTTTTGACAAAAATGGCTTTCAAACCTTAATAAAAATTATGATTGCATTCATACAATTACATGATAAATTATATATAATAAAATTAATATAATAATAATTATTATTATATTTTATTAAAATATTATTTAATTAAAAGTCCCTTAATTTAATAAAATAGATTTCTTAATTAAATAATAACTAAAAACACCATTTGTACTTTAAAAACAATTTACAATGTATCAATAATGACAAGAAATTATATTCATTATTATCTAAAAAATAATGTACATGAACATAGTACTATCGATTAGTTACATAACCCCTTAAAATAGCCACATAAGACTTAAGGGTAAGGTATGCAATGGTGAAAAACTCTTGGGGTGGCTCGGATAACATCGCTCGAGTGGTAATTTCAATCAACTTCCACTTTTCCTGTAGACGGTCTCGTTCAAGCTTGACATGATAAAGCTTCAGCTTGGGCTTGGTCAAGAGCGATGACCAAGGATGCCACCTCTTTTCCTAGCTCCGAAAAATGGGCTTCGTATGGGGAAACACTACTAGATGAGGCCATCGCTTCTTTTTTCTAAGTAAATTGGATTTGTTAAAGTCATGTATATATACTAATCATGTGATCACTATTCAATGGCTATAAAAGTAACGATCACAATTCTTATCATAAAACCAAAGAAGTTGAAATTTTATAAAAACATTTTATATAAACAGACATTTAATAAGATCAAGAGGTATTTTCCATTAATGAAACTTTGGGTCGTTACAGGCTCGGGGAAAGATCACAACCATATGGTTTCTCCCAGATGAGACAAACCTAGATGCATGTGTTTATGTCTATCAAAAGAGACACCTATACACTTAATGAAAAAAAAGAAATTACACCGTTTTTACTTTAGATGTACACGACGTGTTCTTGCCTTTACCGACCCCCGTATTAGGCGGTCTCTAGGTCCCCACACAAGGCTGTGTGCATGGAAATGACACGACCAACACCCGGCTACCTACAGTAACCAAGTACATGGTGTGTAATTATAATATAAATGGTGTGTACATAGGAAATTTCAAGAAAAGTCCTCTTTTACTCAAAAACTCTATAAAAAGGAAATTGTACATGAAAAGAAGATCTAGGTTCTTATAAACTTCCCCCCAAGAAATTTGTCCCTGAATTTCCCTAGAAATGCAGTGTAGAAGAATAATCCTCAAACAACTCCGGCCAGTGCAATCGTATATCAATCTCCTTCTTCCAAGTCTCATCTTGTACTCATCTGTGATGCCATAGCACTTGTACCATAGAAAAAGACCATCCACGGAGAACTTTCATACTTCGATCAACAATGTAGAAAAGATCCTCCTCAAACGAGTTATCCACCTCTAACTCAACCTCCTCGGGTTGAAAAAACATGAGATGAGTATGAGAAGTAACGTCAAAGATGAGAAACATGAATGGTGTGGTGCATACCCCAATACCTCTTAGGTAAGTGCAGCCGATAGGCAACCAGCCCGACTCTCTCTAAAACCTCAAACGACCTGACATACCTCTACGAAAGATTACCATATATCATATTCCTCTTGTTCCCCATCCTCAGTGTGACACGTAGGAAAACTTGATCCTCGACCTCGAACTCCAGAAGTCATCTCCGCTGATCAGTAAAAGACTTCTGTTGAGACTGTGCAGTATCCATCCTCTTCCAAATCAACTCTATCTTCTCTGTGGTCTCCTAGACAACATGAGGTCCCAGCATAGCTACCTCTCTTGCCTCCATCCAACATAAGGGTTTTCATAATGGCCTACCGTAGAAAGCCTCATAAGGTTCCATTTTAATAGTTGCTTGAAAACATTTTTTTATGAAAACTCTAAAAGAGGTATGTACTTCTCCTAAGAACCTCAAATATCAAGGATTCATGCACGAATCATGACTTCAAGAACCTGAATCGTACGCTCAGACTGGCCATCTGTTTGAGGGTGGTAAGATGTACTCAAAAGTACCTATGTACCCAAATCTTTCTGTAGCCCATGCCATACCCGAGATGTAAAAGGAGCATCTCGGTCTGAAACAATTGACTGTGGAACTCCATGTAGATGTACAATATCATGGATGTACAATCGTCCCATCTCATCAACCATGAAGGTATCCTTTTTTTAAGAGGTGGTTCCTATGTTAAAGACCAAGGCATAATTTATTGCTCAAAAAAGAAAGGGAGTTATAAAAGTCTGAAAGACGGAATCTTATTACAATCCTTATCATAAAAAGGGAGTGAATCATCAAGAAAATCATTTAGCCATGTAATATCTTGATTGAACACCTTTTTGGAAAGACTATCAGCAGCCATGTTCACTTCACATAACACATGTGTGGAAATGTAGTTGAGATCCATGAGAAAAGCAAGACATTTCATCCATAGAGTGGTAAGCATCCATGCAAGGTGAACCACCCCCTTCTAGATAGCTTAAAAAACAGTGGTTGAATCAAATTCAATCCATGACTTGTTCCAACCCTTTTGTTTGGAAAAGTCCACCACCTGAATCACTCCCAAAATTTGTGCATCAAAAGCTGAGGCTGTACCACATCCACTGAAAAAGAAACCAAGGCATATTCCAAAATAATATCTAAATATGGCACCATAATCTACTGGACATGGGTTTCCCCTAGAGGTTCCATCGACATTCACTTTGATCCAACATGGAAGCGGAGCTTTCCAGAAGACCTCAAAGCTCCGCTGAGGTTGCCTATAAGATCCCACAATCTGAAGACGTCAAAGGATCTCAAAATAACCAACAGAGAAGTCACAATGATCTTTCTGAAGAGAGGCATCATCCTTGATGGCAATGAGAATACACATTTTACCTTCATTGAGACAGAATGTGAAATTATTATGAGTAAAATTATTTCTATCATACCAGATCACATGCAGGAGTTCCACCACCACACTCAGAAAAAGATTATTGATTTTCTTAGAAGAATCCCAATAAACATAGTGATGTAATTGAGAGCTGATAGTAGCAGGAATTGAACATCTGAAACCAAAAATTTCAAGAGTGTAACTCAAAAGAGCTGCAGCTGTAGCATAATAAAAGAACAAATGATTAGCATCCTCGCGGTGTTGATTGCATCGATGACATTTAGAACAAAGAGGAATCCAAAAGGATTGAAGGCACACATCGGTGGGGACACTATTATGGGAAACACGCCAAATAATAATAAGTCTCGAGGGCTTGATCCAAGGTTTTTTAAAAGCTTTCAACCAAAAAAAGTTAGAAACAGAATTGATGAATTTTTTATTGTTGATACCTTAGGAATCAAGGACTCCATTAAAAGCAGGTTCCCAAATGAGGAAATCATCAGTGTTGGAGAAAGGATAATTGTCAATGATGTGACTGATGTGATTTGGAAGGGTGATGTCATTGGAGTTAAAAACATCCCTAATAGTGGAGTTAGTGTTTCCATGAGAAGTGGTGGACGTCAGCATAGAGATTAAGGGGACATCAGTCCAGTTATCTAGCTAAAACTTCATTGAGGAATTAGGGATAACTATCCATCTAGAGTTGTTCATGATATTAAGGAAATAATGTCTAATGTATTTCCACATGGAAGAAGTGATGTAACCCAAGTTTCCATTCTGAATCGTGGTTACAAATCTTTTCTTGATAAAGGCCGAGGAATCAGATTTGTTAGGAATCAGATTCCAAGTAATCTTTTCTTGAAGAGATTAATTAAAAAGCTTAAGATTATTAATTCCAAGACCACCCTTGTCCAGATGTTTACAATGAATGACCCATGGAATGGTGACAAGTTTTCTTTCAATTGTAATACCAGTCCAAACAATATTTTTAATGAAAACATTTATTTTCTTGAGAAGACTGGCAGGCCAATTGTAAACCATCATCGAGTAAACCATCTTGGAAACAATTGTAGATTTAACAAGACAAACTCTGTTGGCCATAGAAAGAGATTTTCCCTTCCAAGATGAATGTTGATTGGTAATTTGATCAACAATTCTATGGAAATAGATGGATTTTGGTCTTCCCTAAAAGATAGGAACACCCAAGTAAGTGAAAGGAAAATATCTTTCTTGGATTTCTATGTAATTGATGATGTGACTTTTTATGTTGGGGGAAAATTTCTTCCAAAAGAAAACAAAGGATTTGTTCCAAATTATCTCTTGGACCAAAATATCTCCATAATGAGCTAGAGAACTTTTGAGGTTTTGGATGTTCCTTTTATCACCATTTAAAAAAAAATATCATCATCATATAAAAGATGGGTAGGAACATTTAAGTTTCTAGAAGCCTGAATGGGATTAATCATATTTATATTCACAAGGCTCATGAGAAGTCTACTTTGATAATCCTCATCAATGGAAAAAAGAATGGTAGAAAGAGGATCAACTTTCCTAACTCCATTGGTGCATTTAAATAAGCCTTTAGGGGTCCCATTGACCAGCATATAGATGGAAGTCGAATTGAAGAAGGTTCGAATCATAATAGTAAAAGAATCATTAAACCCAGTGTTTTTGGGAACCTTTAAAATGAAAATCCAATCCATGGTGTCCAATGTTTTCCTGATGTCTAATTTAATGGCAACACTACCTTCTCAAGTGACTTTATTCAGTATATTAGTACATTATGAAGAAAGGAAGGTGCAATCTTGAATAGTTCCTCCTTTGATAATGCCAAATTGATTCCAAGATACAATTTTATTAGAGATAGAGGTTAGTCTGTTAGCAAGGAGTTTGGTGACAATTTTATAGAGGGTATTGATGAGAGAAATAGGCCATAAAAGGTGAATCTCAGCGGCATTGTCCACTTTAATAGTAAGATTAAGAAATAGACCATTTATCCCATGGGGGAGAACACCAGCGGAGAAAAAAGATTTAACCAGTTTTCAAACATCCATACGAATGATTTCCCAGCAAATTTGGAAGAAACCATTGTTGAACCCATCAGGTCCAAGGGCACTATAATGGTTGATACTGGAGACATTGTCCTTGATTTCATGATCCATAGGCATGCTTAAGAGATTATCATTTCCTTAGCAGTGACCATATTATGAATGATATCAGGAATAATATCCTTACTATCCTCCAGACCATTGAATAGATTATCGATGTAATCAACAACATGATTAAAAATAGCATCTTGAGTGTCAATAAGAATGTCATCAACTCTATGAAAGGCAAGGGGCCTACATATTTTCTTGATTCTTTGGATAGAGTTGTAGAATTCAGTATTTCTATCACCATCTGGAATCCATTTTGTTTTAAAAATTTGCTTTCTCGTGTTATCTTTGGGCTTTAGAAGAGAGTTATGCTTCAATGAAGTAGTAATTTCAGCTTGGGGATCAAGAGAAAAATCAGAGCAGGTATTAGAGCATTGAATGTAAATGAGGCCATTCTCCAAAGAGGAGATGTCTGCATCAAGCTATTTTATTTTAGAAATGCACCAACCATTGAGATGTTGTTTCAGAAGTTTAAATTTAACAATGAAAGCAGAAGATTCATTTTGTTACTGATTTCCATCCCATAAATATTTTTCCATGCTGGAACAGTCTGTGTCCGCAGCCCAATAATTGATAAATTTAAAAGCAAGTG
The DNA here is from genome assembly GCA_963277665.1 of Viscum album. NCBI lineage: Eukaryota > Viridiplantae > Streptophyta > Magnoliopsida > Santalales > Viscaceae > Viscum > Viscum album. The sequence goes on along the minus strand of OY728145.1, from coordinate 876,928,590 downwards.
GAGATTTTAAGCCCTTAGAGAAGAGGCTGATGAGAATGGGGTGATGGTTAGAGTTTATCTTGGATAAGTTAATACTAGATAGGGAATCCCATTTATCTAGGGTAGTAGAATTAGTGAAAGCCGTATCATTTTTTCTAGCCACTACCCTATTAAGGCACTTTTTATACCAATTATACTTAGCACCAATGAGGTTGATTTCAATAAGTTCACAATCCTCAAAAGAAGATTTAAATTCTGTAGTTGAGATAGGAGAATGTGATGGTCCAATCCTTTCACTTGGAAGAAGAATGGAGTGAAAATCACCAATCACAAGCCAGGGATCCTGAACAAATATAGAGAGGGAAAGAAGGTCATTCTGAAGGGATCTTCACTCTTAATATCTATTATTTTCATATCTCATAGTGTAAAAAGTATGAACACCAGCAGAGTAAAATTCACAAGTAAACATTTGATCAGAATTTTTGATAACATTAACAGACTACAAGGTTGAATGATAAAAAATAAAAAGAGTTTCAGTAGAAGTTCCATACTTACTAGCACCAAGGAAATTATAACCAAATAGCACAAGTGTAAATATTTCAAAGAGAAATTAATTTTAGGCTCAGTAATAGAAAATAATTTTGGTTTGTGTGTCAAAATAAATCTTTTAAGCACAATAAAAGTATCAGAGTTACCTATACCCCGACAATTCCAAAAATTAACAATTCATTTAAACATGCATTTGGAGTTAGAAATCCCTTTTTTTGTTCCACCTGAGCCCTTTTTCCTTGGTGACCTTCTCGGTCCATGAGAGGATGTTTGGCTAGATTTTTTTCCCTGTTTATTCTTAGAGGAGGCATCAGAGACATTAGAATCAATTTTAATATCAGCACCCTAATTGTTTTCCAAAGATATTGTAGACACATTCAGGGTCGCTGGGAAATCTTTTGGAGCTAATTCGGGGCTGAGATCATCAGGAGTGCCTGAGTAGATAGTCACAATGGCCATAGATCCCACTACCACTGCCTGCTCATTCGATCCTATCACCTTGGAGGTGTTAGGCATTTCATTGGAAGTCAACACCTGCTATGGAGTGTCTTTATTGATTTTGTTAGATTTAAGAACTGAATTCAATTTCATAGAGGTATCCTTTGAATTAAGTGCAGGTTGATCAGGTTGGTCATATAGGCCATTTGATTGATCAACAGAAATAGCAATGGGTTATGAACCCACTGCATTTAAAATATCCTTATCAGCACATCAAATGAAAGATGGAGAAATACCTACAACCGCACCCATGGTCTACGTACCTGCATCTTCAGTCGCTTCCAAATGAGACTCGGCCTGTAGACCATCACCCAAGGAGTCGTGGTGGCTTGATCCAAAGTTTTCAGGATCCACTCGCGACTGGACAAGAATTCTTCACACCATAAGATCGATCTCATCCATTACGATGAGATCAACATTTTCGGACTCCTCTTCCTCCACTAAGTCAGAGCATTTTGCATCGGAGGTCTCTCCCCATTGAGATAGTTTTTAACCCATTTCTCTGTTTTTTTTTCAAGGGAGAATTGTTTTTTCCATAGGAGACATCCTGGTCATTCTTTTTCCTTAAAGCCTGAGCCCATTCATCATTCTTAGGCTGCTCCTCTTGACCTTCCACTTGGCGGTTCATCACGCGGAAGTTAAGAACGGAGTGACCCACTATTTTACGTAGTTCCCAAAAAGGCGGGCGACGTTCATATTCAAAACAAACCTCAGTTTTATAATCATTCACATTGAAAGTCACAGCGTCTGGAAGCTTGTGTTCCAGACTAACCTCCACCATCACCCTTGCAAACATCCTGATTTCTGCATTAAGCATCCTATGAACGATCTTCAGTGGGGTTCTGATGCAGGAGGAAATATTGTATAGGATTTTGGGATTCCAAAAAAAATAAATTCAACCCATGGAATCTCACCCAGATCCTTGTCGTTATATTTCTGTGGGTGTGTGGGTTGGATGAAAAATCCCATTCGGAGAGCCGAAGGAGCCTTCGCTTCAGCTGGACATTGCCAAGCTTCCAGACACGGTCACACTCCTCCTACGAGATAAGAAGGATATGAAAATACACACGCCCGATAGGAAGAAGCTTCTAATCACTGAACCCCCAAATATGTGAGATCCATGTTTTTAGTTCCATGGTCGGCCATGTCTTGTCACCCTTCAGATATGAAATGTTACCCATAAAGGAGTACTTACAGAATTGGGATCATTGCTACAATGCCTCAAGATCTGCTTCCACCGTAAAGCGTCCGTCGTCCAATTTCTTGCAGAGCGAGGACTTATTCGAGAGATCTGTGCACAGATCCATGCTTTTAGGGGATTAGACAAAAGAAATAGGATACGGTTTTTCATTCGAGATCGATTCATCCTTTTTCGCCAGTCGACCATTGTCCACACAGGATTTCTCTGAGTCCCAATCTGGAACGAAACCCGCCCTGAAAAATGAGCACTATGATTTAGCAATGCACCACACATATTCGGAGAAGAAGAATCGTAGTAGCAGAAAAATCACCGCTGAGAGCTCTGCAATCATCATTGAGATTGGGGGAATCATTCTTTCTTGGGTTATTAGGTCACTGAAGGTATCCTTGATCAGGAAGAAGTTCCAAAAATTCATGACTCTATTGATGACTACCCATATGGCATCATTTCCTAAAGGTGACCTCGATAAACCTGTCATGAAATACATCGTGACATGATTTCACTACCACTCAGGAATGGGTAACTACTGCAAAAGCCCTGCTAGTCACTGAATATCCACCTACACCTGCAGAAAGGTGGAACACATCAGGAGGAACTCATCAACATCTTTATTCATACCTGGTCAAAAATACAGAGGGTGTAGATCACGATAGATCTTGGTGATACCAGGATGAACTGCCCAAACTGAGGAATGAAAGTCCTATATCAACTCCTCACGTATGTCTGTCGACACCCATACACGCCCCTAGAAACGCAAGATCTCATCCTTTACTATGGTCCATCCATAAATAGGGTCCTCTCCTGACAAACTTTCCTATATGACTAGGCCTCCAGAATCTGATAGTATCCTCATTATCAGTCAATCAAGAAGAGTAGAGTTAACAGATATAGAAGAAAGAAATGTCTTCCCTTGTTTTTCGTGCACCTCTAAATTTATCTTAGAGAATATAGTTATAAGCTACCACTCCCTACTGGCCTCTTGAACTATATGTATCTGAGTCCTCCTAGTCATTGCATCAGCCACAGTGTTTCCTTTCCCAGGCGTGTAGGAGAGCACAAAGTCAAAATATTGAAGGTATTCCACCCACCATCACTGTCACAAATTTAGGTCAAGCTGAGTGAAGATATACATGAGACTTTTTTGGTTAGTGAAAACCACAAAATGCTCTCCTAGAAGATAATGTTCCAAACAGTGTAAGTCATGAACAACTGTTGCCAACTCAAGACCATGTATTGGTTGATTTATCTCATGTGGCCTCAACTATCGAGACCCATACACAATGACTCCATCTCCCTACATAAGAACTGTCTACTTCCCGATACCTGAAGCATCACAATAAATAGTGTTGCTCTTTCCCGGATCTGGAAATACTAGTATTATTGTTGATGTCAACCTCCGTTTCAGCTCCTTGAAGGATAACTCACAAGAATCTGTCCATAATTACTTCACACCCTTCTTAGTCAGGCCCATCAGTAGTTTTTCTAAGCATGAAAAGTCTTGTATGAAATGTATGTAGTATCCAGCCAACCCAAGAATACTTAGTACCTCAAAAAGGTTCTTCAGCTGCAACCAGGAAAATATAGATCTCACTTTCTCTGTTTCTATTGATTCTCCTATCTCTGAGATATCATGACCTAGTACGTGAATTAGGTCCATCCAAAAGTGGCATTTTGAGAGATTAGAAAATAACTACTTCTCTCTCAGTATACTCAAAATGATCTCAAGATGGGTATAGTGGTTGTGCCGAGTGTGATAGTACACCAAGATATCTTCCATGAAAACCACCATGAAAGAATCCCAGTATGGATGGAATACGCGGTTCATCAGTTCCATGAGAACAGCATGTGTGTTAGTGATACTGAACGACACAACCATATACTCGTATAGACCATACCTACATCGGAAGGTTGTAAAAGGTATATCATAAGTTCTGACATGCAACTATTGGTAACCGGATCTCAAGTTAATATTCAAGAACACACGGGCTCCTCAAAGCTGGACAAAGAGATCATAAATCCTCAGTAAAGGATACTGGTTCTTGACCGTCAACTGGTTCATCTTCTGATAATCCACACAAAGTCGAAGGGTACCGTCCACCTTCTTCACAAATAGGACAATTGAACCCCAAGGATAAGTACTGGGTTAGATGAAACCCTCTTCCAGCAACTCATCCAACTGCATCTTTTTCTTTTTTAGCTCTGTTGTATCCATCCAATAAAAAGGAATGGACATCGATGCTTCCCATGGCATGAGATAAATATAAAATTCTACCACTCTCACTAGTGGAAAACCTGAAAAGTACTCTAGAGAGACATCCTTGAAATGATCCACCACTTGAGGAAATCCCAAATTTTAAGTCCATTTGTAATCTAGATATAGAACAACAATCTAGGATGTAACTCCCCCCAACCAATGAAGCGCAGGTCCCACACTGCTCGTCTAGACATCCCATTCACCCTTATGAAGAAACGATCCACCCTTTGGTGATGTGAAACACACCGTACGTCGATTGTAATTGATAACATCCTAGAAGGGAACTAACTAGCCCCATACGAGAATAACATCATATCCTTTCATCTCTAGGACATAGAGATCCCATATGAAGTGACACCCACCAACCTCAATAGGGAACTCCTCGCACTATCGTACACTAGCTGTTCTATCCCCCAACAGATTGTCTAATGAAATGATATAAACAGAAGAAAAGATATTGAGCTTAAGGATCTCAAAAATATAAACTGATATACAGATATGGGAAGCCCATGTATCGAAAAGATCATAAGCTAAAACAGAGGCAACTAGGATGGTACCTAGAACTATAAAGGGTCCAGGATCCTGATCCTGTTGGGTCTGCTCCACTGCAAAAGTCTGACCAGAACCACAACCCTGTGACCCCGCCTGACCACTCTGAGCTGATTCACCATGTTTTTGCTGAAATCCTGGAGACTGGCTACCATGGACATGACCTCCACCTCATCCTGAATGGCCATAAGAACTCTAGTTCACAGACTGATGAGAAACTAGTTGTGTTTCTCCAATATGAGGAGTCATTGAATAACCCATGTCAGTAGCTGCTGATGAGAATATCTGATAGAAGCACTAAAGATGGCCCATCTTTCTACAAGATCGACACTCCACTGGATCCCTTGGGAAATTTGGCCTCATATTCATGCTATTCTCGCACTGGTATCACAGAAACTAGCTACCAGAGGAAGTGACTCACCTCCTTGTATCACCATGTGAAGACCCCCTATGGCGCTTCCTACTGTCAGTGGGAGGGATACTCACTCAGGCTGTCGAACCACCATGATTCACAACTACTGAATCCCTTAGATTATGCTCTCTTTTCAGTTCCGGGTTGATGATAGAAGTGATTGACGTCAACCTGAAGTTATTGACTTGATATCAGATGCCCTGCCACAGACCATCCATAAACATCCTTTCCAAGAATAAATCATCACCTCCTAGGATGGGCGTAAAGTGCCACAGCTTCGTAAAGTGAGAATACTACTCCATAACAGAATGATTACCCTGCTCTTGGCACATGAACACTTGGGCTCGATTTTCCATCAATGTCTTTGGGTGGAAGTATTCATAAAAGGCACGCTAGAATTCATTCCACACCATAACCAGATGGTGTCACGCCAGTGAGATCACATCCCACCATCTCTTGGAGGAGTTCGAAATCATGTAGGTAGCGATCTTGACCATCCCCTTTGGAGGCATCCCTAGATTCTCAAAGATAGAAAGCATGGCTTCTAACCATGACTCTGCAGCCTGTGGACCTTCATCCTTGGTGAATGTGGGAGGATGTTACTACTAAAAGACCAACATAAACTCTGACATAGACGGGGCAGGATGCGGTACTCTGTGGAAGGTTGGCATGAACCTCAAGAAGCCTTCTCATGTATTGTGCATCAACACCTATGTCTGAAATGATGGCTGGTTTCAAGACTGGCACAACTGAAGGATCTGTTGGCAGTCCCTGATTAGCCATGCCCGGTGTCTGATCACTACCTAACAACTGGCACACAACTGGAGGGCATATTGGTGGCATGAATCTTTAATGTCAAATTCACACCATTGATCATGGTTATCAAGGACTGAAAACTAGAAGGGTATGAAGGGAACATGAGAAAGAAAGCAATCGAGTCATACAAAACATTGATACACGACATGTATACTTAACCACATGGTATGTTACCTTTATCCTTTCACATGGGAATTTACTTCTACCAAACCAGGTCATGCAACACCCCAAACATGACATGTTATTGAATCCTCTTCCCCTTCCCGAGTCCATCTACATGACTAAGCGACATGGTTCTCCTAGAACAAGACTATCTGGCATGTTTGCACCAGACATGGCGTGTACTAGACGAGCTTCACTGACTCGTGTTGTTAGTGACATGGCCGGATACACGACTCAGACTACATGGTGTGTTCCAGATGTACATGAAATGTATTGCTTATTTTTTTATCCATCCTTGTCGTTAGTCACACGGACAGACTCATGGTCTAAACATATGGCATGTACGTCCATTACACGGTGTGTCCCACCAAAAATTATCCCAACTACGTGTCCATAACCACACGGATAGTGACACGGTTAGAGAATAAACGGAGTATACATAGAGTACACATCCTGTACATAAGAAAAATATTTTCTTCTCTAATAGAAGAACACATGGCGTGTATTCAAAACTACATGGCGTTTATTCTGGGTTTTTCGGGGCAGTAAGCCTCAGAAACTTCTCTGGAATCCCAGAAAACACTGAAACAAACATTAAAGTTCCAAATTCTGATTCATGAGGGACTATACTCCCCAAGAATCAATGTTTGGAATCACTTACATGTCATATACAAGAAAAACAAGGAAATGATGCACCAAATTCCGATCCATGATGGCCCAAAACACCTCAAGAGACATTGTTTGGAGTTTATTCAAACAAACCATAGAAAAATCAACACCCTACCAAAAATCATGTACATTATGAAGGCATCTATCACAACAACATCCATATCTATCACAACATCGATCACAATAACATGCAATTGGTAATTCACCCTAAATGGAGTGGCCAAAATGCTTGACATGTGATTTTAAGAAAGCACCTATAGGATTCATGAGATGGCCTACCCTCATAACATCGGGTTGAAACAGAAATAAAACCCCAATTATATCAACAATAACAGCAAAAATCATGTGAATCACATAATAGTGAAAATCAAATCGACACTAAAATTGCAAAACCAGAAAATTTCCATAAACGAGGTAAATTGGATTTTCCCTATGCACGAGCTAGCTACTCCCTGGTACAGGTTATTACTATGTAACTATTTATGTCTTATCCCTGACTATATGCCCCAAACAGTATTTCAAGAAGATTAGAACTCCTCTGATACCACTTTTTAACATCTCGGTTCTGGAAGCCTTTCAGAGACACCCCGTTCCTGGTTAGTCACCTGGCCTCAAGCAGATTTTCCCGAACACCAGAGGCTGCGAACGAACAGTGAGGGCCATGGGTGTGACAGTAGGGAAAAAATACCCTTGTTGGTAGAGTAACACAGTATAAGTAAAATCAAATATCAATAACAGAAGTAGTGCTAATTTCATACAGCTGTAACATCTGAATTCTGATGGAAATAAATAGTTGGAGCACATATAAAATGATGCATGATATATATGTCTAGGAAAGTATCTAAACAAGTCACAATGCTGAAATATAGTACTAAACCAAATTAAAAGGAAATATTAACAACTCTTGAGAATCGCAAGCCTCAGCTTGGTCCCATGCTCTCCATCTCTAATGCAATCATGTACATGAAGTAGAAGTGCGCTTCCACTTATCTATACCTACAAAAATATAATCTATTTGGCCCCAAAAAGAATTACCCAAATAGAGAGTGGGACTAAATCCCAGTAGAAAACCACTAAGATATCTGTGCATAATAGTCATTGAATATATATGGCAGGCAATAAGCAAGTAAAAGTAGTAAACAAGGAAGTACTCAACAGTAAACATTCTAACAGTTTAAAAGAATTCAAAAACCACATAGAAAGTAAGAAGATAATAAAAAAAGGTAACCCTCTGGGATGTACTCATAGTCTAATCCCCTCTGGTCCTACCTAGAAAACTCATGAAACCCTCTGGGTAGTACTCACTATCTAACCCCTCTGGTTCAGCTTTAGTATAGACTCTCGGAGGAAGCACTCACCGTCAATTCCCTCCATAGACTCATATTGATAACTAAATGGTGCTCTGGGGAAGAACATACATCTCATTCCCCTTTTGGACCACATCAAGGAAGTACAAACACTCTGGGGAATCACTTACGTCAATTCCCCTTGGGGTCTTGCATCATAACACTAAAAACAGACACCCTGGAGAAGCCCTTATGTCAATTCTCCTTATAGTCCACTACACCAGGTTCTCACATCCCTGTGTAAGTAAAACAAGCATAGTAATGCAAAAAGGCCAGGGTAAACCTCAAAAAATACTTGGATAAATATTCTACAGCATAACAGCAAGAAAGAAAAATCACTCCATCCTAATAATACATGGCATTGAAAGTAAACAATAGCATAATAGGAAAAACTAGACCAAACTGTCAAAATAAGTAAACATGGGAAAAACGACCCTATCATAGCATGATTAACCCTATTCAGAAACAATTAATCTAAACAAACAAGGAAAAGAAGACATATCAATAGGGTTAAAACATTAAACAGGAAATACCCCATTCATGGGTATTAGGAACTTTTGCACATAAAACTCAAAGACAATCTACGGAAAGGAGAAAAACACCTAACTCGGTGTTGTAGGATCGTTATAAGTGAGCCTCAAGCCTGGAATTTACCAAGAACACCATAAATCTACAAAAACGTCCCAAATGCTCATCTAAGGATAACATGAGAAAGAGGAGGAATCCGGAGATGAATCTCTAGAAGAAGGAATATCTTACTAAGGAGATCCCAACGTAAGTGATGACAGTCTATTTGGATAATAGATGCTCAATCAAGGGCTCAGGGAATGATCGTGTCAGTATGGTTTTTCCCCGACAAGAAAGACCTGGAACAATGTGTTTTTTTCTATAAGATGCAACCCCGGTACATTTAGTGAAAAACGAAACTACATGGTATGTAATTTACTTTACTAGACCCTACATTAGGTGGTCTCTAAGTCACCACACATATCTATGTTCATGGCCGTGACACGGACAACACCCAGATACCTACGGTAATCGAGTACACGACGTCTACTTATAAAGTACATAGTGTGTACTTATGAAATTTCCAGAGAACTCCTATTTTCCCTCAAAAACACCAGAAAAAGGAAATCATACCTAAAGAGAATATTCGGGTTATTACAGTAAGATCCTCAATCATGTACATGGCTAGCATGACATTAAAATCTAATGGTGTGCTTATGAACTCAAATATATGATTCATCTTTTCTAACCACAACATCCCCTTTTCTGATTCAGAATCACCCCATAATATGGGTGGATTCTGTTTCATTAAATGGATGAAATGATCTACCTACCTCTTCACATCCATTTGGTATGTCTTGTCCACTACTTGAGATGCTTGAACGATACTCTGAACCAGTTCATAGTTCACCAGTGTCTTAATTGAAACAACATTCTCCACAACTTCTTCCATTTGGTTCCTGTAATGCCTACCAGGATCCATTTTCTAAACCAAAAACTAACTCTATAAGTCTAACTATCTTGCAACTAATGGATTTTCATTTCAAATTCTATCCCATTAAATATCACAAAATTGTTTTTCAAAAACATCCTTTTTCATTTTAAACCATTTATTTAAAAAATTAACTATGTTTCGGATAATAATCACTTTTCAAAATTCTATAACCATTTCCTTTTTCAAAATATTTCATTTTAAAAACAATTTCATAATGTTTCAAAAATCAACACTTTTTCACCATTTAAATAATTAATCCAAATTATGTATTCACACCTAGTGGTAAGTAATTCCCATAAAGCATGAAATGATCATCTCGTTGGATAAACACATGATAATGATATTTAAATATCCTATAAGTGTATCCAAACAGTTTTATACCCAACTCCCTGGAAACATGACATTCAGCTTAAAAGGGTTATCTATGTCCTTTTATTATATAAATTTCAAGTTATGACAATCTTAATCTTTTATAATATTCCCAATCAAGGAATATAAAATATTAATTTTCAACTCCAAGTCCAAGAAAATTGATGACTACAAGTTCGGAAATGACATAACAAGATAATACCTTGTGTAATGACCCACTAATTCTAATTGGATTTAGAATACAATGAGTCAACACTAGGACATAAGAGACATCCCCAAGACACCAAATGTTGGAAAAAAATATAGAAGGATTCCAAACAAAATTGGGCGATGATTTACACTTTTATAATAATACCATTAACTCAGCCAACCATAACTAAATAGCTTACTACATGACTCCTGAACAATGAATGACAACTCAACTACTTTATTCATATCAATCCAATCCAAATTGTGCAATAGTGTAAGTACAAACAAGTTTTAAAGATAAAAGTGTGAAGCAACTAAAGGCTCCAAGAAGACCGCAAGGCTCCATTCTCTACATGTACCATACGCCATGATCACCAGACATCCTAAGTATCATGAAGTGGTGCAAAAAACATGTGATATGTTACCATTTATCATATCGCAAAATACAGCATCTGCAAAAGAACCAATGTTACAAAGAATGTGTGTGTATAAAACATACTAGGATTTCCCCCCAATGAATTCCATACTCATGACCATATCATATAAAGGATACCAAAAATAAAATAAAATAGTTTATATAAAAAAAATCCCAAAAATAGTTTATAACTAAATAGAAAAAAGTTCAAAAAACCATTACAAGAAAAATTACTAAAGTTCTATTAAAATTAATTTTCTAGAAAGTTATAATTCCACAAAAATACTAATAAATATTTAAAACTATTTCACAATATCATTTTTGTCATACCTAAACCATTCCACACATTCATACTACTAATCAAGCATGCTTCGTTATGATAGTTCCATTCTCATGGGAGATTTCTCATCAATCTAAAAAGTCATCACAAGGTAATTATGTCCTATGTGACATTAACCCTTTGGATTCATTCATAATTTCATATTTATACTAAGCCTCATTCATGAAATATGAAATCACGAACCAATATTCCAAAGTATCATGAAGAAACACCATTCATTAAAACAACCTTTTTATTGAAAACCATTTTTCCATCAAAATCATTTCAAATACAAACCTTTTCAATAAAACACCCTTTTTATTGACATACACATTCCAATAAAACCATTAAGAGATTTCAAAAAATCCAAAATTTATAATCACCATGTTAATTTCAAAAAACTAGAACAAGTTTTACAAAATATTTCCAAGAATACACAATATCAGAAAAATGATAAATCATTACTAAATGAAGATTTATTCCTTATATTGAACCAAGATATCACAATTTTTTTCATTCAATTTAATCAATTTGGAACTTATTCAATTAAGTATTGAACGAGGATTTTAGAGTTAATATAAATTACATGTTGTTTTTTATGAAACATTAAAAAAGATAAGAATGCACAAGAAGTCTGGTTGATTTTACACAAAGACGGCCTCATGTATCTTCTCATATCAACAAAAAAAATCCAAAATTCAACTTCATTAGAATTAAAAAACCATCATCTACCGAAAAGGTTGTTTATATTAGAAAAAATTTGATAGCAGATGTAGATCTATGTATATCTAAGAATCCATGAGAAGAACAATGAATCACAACGAAGAACATGAAAGAACACTTACCTGGAGAGATATATCGTAGTTACAATAAAGATCAAAAGTGCTTCGGGTTGATATAGATGAAGTGGAGCCCTAGAAAATCACATAGGGGTTGCCTAAGGTAAGGAGAAATAATGTTTGAGTTGGAATGTTCAAGTGAAACTACCAAACACATTCCCTTAACCTAGGTGTGGGCTGAGACACTATGTGAACCCTTTGGTCTTATCATGTGTTCCAGACAAGATAACTAAGGTGAAAACCCAATCACCTCAAGTTAAAAATATGATATTTAAACCCTACAAGACGTGTAACTCAAGTAAATGATGTGTACATACTAATAGTCCTATCATCCCATTCACGACTTGTATCCAGCAACCAGAACACAATGTGTACTTCAAGTACATGATGTGTACCTCTAGTACACAGTGTGTAACTCCAGTACACAACGTGTACCTGCTCTGTAGCCTATAGAAAAATCAAAAAACCCACACCTAAGGACTTTGAACAAATGGGAAATTTGAAATTTGGAAAACATAACAGATCATGTTAATGTGTTGTTACATTTTATAATTGTTTTATATAAATAAATTATATTGATAATAAATTATATAATTTTTGGTAAAGTCCTTATATGATTAAAAACAACTTTTTTTAAATGAACTGATTTTAATGTTCTTATTTGAAAAAAAAAGAAACTATTTTTATAAATGTTTAGATATATTATTTGCAAAGATAAAATTAATTTTTATATTTATAATGTCGATATTAACTTATAGTTCTTTTTATGGATTTATCTATGAAACGTAATTTTTTGATGAATAGTCAAAAATACCGTTTTTAATTAAAAAATGCCTTTTCATCTAATTTATTTATTAGGATATATTATGTTTTAAATTTGTTTAAAATTTTAATTATATCATATTTTTATAAATTAATACAATTTAGGTCATTGGAATCATTTTAAATTTGATATTCAGTATAAAAACTATGAAACAATTAGGACATTTTTACTTTAAAAACCAACATTATCGTCCCATCAATGGGATTAATTTTAAAATGTTTTATAACAATTATGTGATTATAATTCCTAAAAATTTAGTAAATATTTTGAATAAGAATAATTTATAATTTCCTAATAAGTTCAACTTATTTTTTCGTCAAAAATATTACTCAATGTGATTAAAATTAATAATAAAAATTAAGAGAGAAATTAGGTTATAAAAGTACTAAACCTTACAATTAAGACCCAAAATGACCAATAAACTTTTGCAAAACCAATTGGATGAATATTATTAATAAAATAATAGTAAAATATTTATTTTATCTGGTTTTTATTAGTTTTTCTAGGTAAAAACAAGGTTATACGTAACTTTTTTTTAAAAAAATATGACGTGTGTCATTTTCCTTCCATATAAATGGCCAAAAAATCTGATTCTTCTTACCACTTATAAAATAACATAAGTTAATAAAATATATTCTAAATACTCTTCAAAAAATCCCACATACCTTATATAATACTCCCATTTTTATAAATGTAAACAAAAAAATCTTTTTGGTACAAACCAACATGAGTTACCTGGTTAACATGCTACATTTTCTCTCAAGATCCTTTCTTTTATTTTATTTATACACCCCTAAAATATCTTTATTACATGGTTGTATAATAGAAAAATCATTTTAAATATACTAATATTATGTTATTCTAAGGTTTTGACCTTCACATACACACACATCCATCTAATGGGTAACAGACATATTGTTCTCGTGTATGGCGAACTACGGCCTCACATAAGGATGATTACTCATTTTTCGTGTACCACCTTACTTAGTGTAAATTGTGATATTAAAATTATTTATATATGTTATATATTATATTTATTATGTATTTAATACTATATAATCCTTTTAAAATTTATATCATTATACTTTCCATTTTTTGGTAAATACAATAATTTCATTTGAAGAAGTGTGCACTCCCGCCCCCTCAAAGCATTGTGATTCCTTCTGAAACTATATTGAATGTATTAAAGATTTTCATAGTGAAATTATATGATATATATGATATTATAATTTTAATTTAATTATATATATATAGCTCATTTTCACTCTTTTTTTAATATAACTATAAAAATAGAAACTACGTTCATCTATACTTACGACTTACCGTCTCCATTAATGGTCTATTCCATTTCATACATATTTATTTCATATAATTAATATTATAAAGATATAATTATCATTAATTATATATATATCATGTCTTAAATTAATTAAATCTTGATATATGTATAAGTACAAAAGATATATTAAATTAAGACTCATGCAAATGACAAGGCAGATATTACCCGAAGTGAAACCTTTGACATAAAATTGTTAACAAGGCGCCAATATAAATTAAAAATAAAACCAAATAAGTTATTAGATATAATAATATGTTTATTTAATATATTTATAAAGAAATTATATTTATTATAAAGGAGTTTGTTATGACTATGATGAAAATCAATACACAAGGTAAGGGAATTCCATCTCAGTTTTTATTTTGGTGATATACAAGCCTTATTCACTACCCATTCGTTTTATATGGTTTTTATACTACCCATTACTGTATTGTATGATTATTATATATAATATTATTGTTATCTTAATATCCATTATATGATAAAAATCCCATGGGGTTTATGTTTTAAAAGATACAGAATATGTAATATAATTTTGCCTCAATTTTCCATCTTTGAGGAACATGCCATGCTATACACCTTTATTTTTCCCTAAGGGTTATATAAATACATTGAAATGTTATAAAACGGATATCCTTATTTTTATAATATTTTATTATTCATGTAATTTAATTTTTTTACATGGGGATTATGGATCTAATCTACAAAGTGGTAAGATTTTGTTTAAACAATCTCATCACCTTTCAAGATTTTTTATGTTTATGATTATTTTTCTGAAATATTATTATCTAAATCTATATTACTCTAATTATGTTAATTAACCTATTTATAACCATGATATATCAAATTAATGGTACGAATTTTTCACTCTTCATTGCAATATATGTTTATGAATGTGTTTTAAAGATGGCCCGACATTCCCCTATCTTCAGTCAGAAATATTATTTCGTTCAAACCATTTTTTACAAATATAAAAGTTTAGAAAAATATTATAATATTATACTATGATATATAAAATAAATTTCATCCTCTGTTTTACCTTTTAAAAAAATTAGTTCTTAAAAAGGATCATTTTTTTCTTTTCTGGTTGAGGAACTTTTCGGACTTTTTTTCAGTGCAGTACGAATGTTTGGTGTCTACGGATTTTACCCACCATCATTATTGAAATTCCATTTATGCTTCCTCTTCCTGATTAAATAATTATTATTTTTAAGATAAGATGTTTTCCTAATATTCTATAAATTTATTTTTTTAATGTGGTTTTCAATGAAAATAGATACCAAAAATATTGTATGATTATCAATGATTCCTTTAGAAGATTTGAAATCTATTTCAAAATAAATAAGTATTCAAAAAAATTGAATTATGTTGTAAAAAAATATTTAAATTTTTTACGATTTATTTATAAGATTTCAATGTATTTTTATAATCATTTTTCAAATCATTTATAATAGCCTTTTACATATTCTGGAAGAAAATGGTTTTTTAAAATGTTTTCAAGTTATTTTTATAAGATTTAATGGAAATTGGATTTCAAAAAAATTTTGAAGTTTATTTTATAACATTTCTATGAAAAATATTTTCAAAATATTTTCATTCTTATTTTATATGTTTACAAGGAAAATAGTTTTCAAAATTTTTTCAATATTATTTTTAATGTTTTCGAGGGAAAAGGATTTAAAAACATTATCAGGTAATCTTTATATGTTTTGAAAGTATTTAAAATGGAAATGGTTTTAAATAGGTTTTATGATTTACAGAAATTTGTTAAATAATAAAGGATAATTTTCCAATGAAATTTTTTCAAAATATCCTTCCATGTAATTTTTTATCATAGATGGCATCTATTTAGGTTACTTATGACCTTCTTGGAAATGATACAAAGAACCCACTTATATTATTTCTTGAATGATTTATGTTTCTATTGATTGATGCTTATGAAACCTATATCAATTTCATTGGTTAGATGATTTTGAGTCCATTTTTGGGTTATTATCATGTTGAAATAATTATGAAACTATATCCTTTTTCATAGGTTATGATATTATTAAATGTTTATTATGCCAATTTTATTTCAGGGGTTGTGATGTAATGGTTTAGGATTTTTCCTCATTTATATGTATGATTTCTTTTTTAGATGGGATGGACCTATATCTCCCAATAATGCATTGGGTTACAATTTATATCTTATGATACAGAATAAGATGATCTCTGGAATTATTGTTGACTACTATGATGGCCATGAGCGTGAACCATGACTAACAATATGATATGAAGTGTGAACTCCTACTACTATGATAGACATAGTAGTGAATAATGACTACCAAGATGGTATGGGGAGTTAAATTATAATACCAATATGGTCTTGGAATTGATTCCCTGGATACTGTTGATATCTTATAATATGATTATGGGTCTACCATAATTCCATGTTTTATTCCTGTGTTATTATTTTATGGATTATGTTTTTTATTTATTTATGATTCATGCCTTAAAAACTTCCATGATTTATGACATGATTCATATTTAAGATCTTTGATATGTAGTGTATGATATTCTATTTTTATCATGTTTTTTTCTTTCCCTAATGCTCATGATTATACTTATTTATCTCAATTGTTTACCCATACTGAGCATAGGATCTCAGTCCTTTTTATGTTTCCTTCCCCAGGATAATAATATATATGTTATGTTTGATGTTTCTAATAAGGGTACTAGCATATAAGAACCTAGTGGGATATTTTGAATCTCATTTATTTGCATATGTTTATGTTTCCAAGCTCCCAATGGCCGAATAGTAGTACCGTTTTTGGGAGTCTATATGTTTGGTTTTTTTGTATTATGAAAATTTTTTGTAATCTTAATGTATCAAAAGAGAGGGTCATTATAATTAGTATCCGAGAAAACATTTAGTTAACCAATGGATGCTAGGATTAAAAAATATTATTGATAAATTTAAGTTAATTTTTTAGGATAAGTAAAATGATAAAAAAAAAGTATAGGAAAATGCCTTAGAATTTTGTTAAAGGATAGAGTGAGTTGTTTCATAGAAATGCATACCTATCTGGATACTACATTTGGAGGTATATTTGGAATAGATATACATAGGAATAACAAATATGACTAGATGTGTGGGGCCTGACATAGCGTAATCTAGTACACGATAATGGGAATTTATGGACATCTGGTTTGAAACTCTTGTGGGATATGCTTTGGGAATTAAAGAACTCTACACAAAACATCATAAAGGATTAAAAATATATATTGGCTATGAATAACCTAGGATGAACCTAGGGTTTCATTTATTAAGGAAGGTTTCATGATTTTCACAACTTATAAGTAATAATATTCATGAATATGTGGTTTTTCATTGATTTGTAATGCTCAAATTATGCTTATGGTTTTAGTCATTGAAGAGAATCAGCGGGAAGTGGATTAACATTGAAGGTTATGGAAAATTTTGTAATGAGTATTCAAGTGGGATGATCAGTGGAGTGAAATATTTTTTGATAATTGCATATCATCATTCATGGAAAAGTATTAACAATGTGTACCTTAAAAAACTCTTGGACTCCCCAAGGAAAAAAAGTAAGGAGTTCCCTAGGAGTTCAGTTAATGGAGACTATAGAGAAAAGAATATTTTGATTAATTTATGTAAATAATGTGGAGATAATCACATATGTGTGATTCTTATAAGAGAAATAATATTCTCATAATGTGGAAAACAAGGACACTAATAATGTGACTACAATAGAAAAATGATGAGTTTGGTTAATGGAATGGATGAGAATATTCTCCTCCCTGAGGAATCATTGAATGTGAAGTATTTGGGTGTGGAATATATAGTCATTATTCAACTCAATATCCCAACATTAACACTCTCTAAGATATTTAGAATAGTGGTGTTTGTAATGGTTATATTTATGATGATTATGATACAACATATGAAATATGAATGGAATGATGTATTGAATAATGAGATGAGTTAGTCTTCTTATGTATTATGGATTATGTGAAATAATTAATCTTTTTATGCATTAGGGATTATTGGTTTATTTTATATGAATGGTGAAATAAACACGTATGGTCCAATTAATGTTTCTCTCCAAGGATTTAAATTATTATGTTGAATGTTTCTGATAGACTGTAAATGTGAATTAATTTCATGGTAATATTTTGACTATGGATATATTATCTCTAAAATGTTATTTATATTATGATGTTGATGTTTTGGATAATGATATGTGAGATATGAATACTTAAAATGCATGGTACTGATTACCTTGGAAAAAATTAATGAATTGTTTACAAGTAGTTCATACTATCATGGATAAATTTTATAGGTTCTTGGATTTATAGAATATATCTAGTATTTTATGGAATAAAGAATCATGCATATTTTCTAGCATGATTTATGGTAATTCATTTTGTTACCATGTTAAAAGGGAATTTAACATGAGGTTATTCACGTACGTGGAACATGTCAACCATGATATTCTTTTTGTTATATGGGGATCAATGTTAATATTATTTCAAGACTATTTTTCTAAAGTCTTGGGTTAACATCTTTAAAAAGGGTTATATGTTTAACTATTCATGAAATTTATATGATAAACATTAGAAGAAGTATTTATTTATTGAGATTATATTTAAAAACTTGGTTAAAATGGTGTTTTTTGATAAACCATTGTTCATGTATTCCCATCATATTTATTTTAAAAATTATATTATTGTTATTTTAGAAATGAACATATATTACGTCATGAGACAACCAATCATGTCCGAAAAGTCCATAGGTCTTGAACCAATGACCGAAGAATGATAAGGATTTCACACCAACAACTGGCCTGCATGATGTTCCCATTATTTTAAATTTATATTTGATGAATAAATATTTATAAATAAATAGTAGTTTTATTTTTTGGATTAGAGATTAATGTATATACCATATTGATTTCGAATACTTTTAAGATAAAATAGATAAAATTTTCATTCTTTTATGGAATTTAAGATCTTTTAAAAGATCATTTTAATGCTTTAGTCATTAGAGTCATTTATTAGAATTCCATTTCACAAAGTAATGGAGGAAATTGAAATAGATAAAATAAAAACTAAAAAATAGAATTTTTTCTAGAAATATATTAAGTAATTAAATTTCTTTACATTCTTGGTCAATAAAAAAATCACAAAAAAATATGATAATGATAAAAAAATAAAATTTGTTTTCATAATACCATATTTTATTTGATATTATAGCCTTTCAAATCATCTTAGATTTATCACTTTGAGTCCCTAAAATTATCATTGATCATTCACTTATCTATGGTAGATGACCTCAATCACTCCTTATAAATATTTAATCCCTTCCTCTATTTACAGACCTCACTCCCAACATATTTTCTACTTTGTTAAATCATAGTTATATGTTAAATTGGCTAATAGTTATGGTTCCAACTTTCCTTTTTTAAAAGATATTTTAGTATTCATATTTTAAGATGCGAGTTTCTTTGATGAAATTATCAAAAATTAAAACATTGAAAATGTAGACGGACATTGAGTGATAAATTTATTTTAATGGTGGTATAATGTATTGCATTATTATTTTGGGATTTTTTTGAATTAATTTAATCATTTTGATATTTTTCATTTCACACAACACTGAAAAGACTTTATTTTATAAAAGAACTATATTTGGATTGATTTGAGTGAAACACCAAGTTAATTGTTCATAGAAAAAAATATTATATCTTGTTTTATCTATAACATTGAATTGGCATACATTACATTCAATGCCAATTTGGAATATATTGCATGCAACACTAAGTTTGTACAAAAAATTATTTTATTTTGATCATTATTTAAATTTGATAACTATTACATATCCCTTAAACATAATAATATTAATAGTAATAAATAATTTTAAAAAATTAATAGGATTTATAGAAATAAAATATTTTAATAATGAATGACATATTTTTTGGTAAAGTCATTATATGATTAAAAATATTATTTTTTTCAAATGAACTACTTTTAATGTCATTATCTAAAAAATAATAAAATCAAATTTAGACACATTTAAAATTTTAATTTGATAATATAAACATAAAATTTCAACTTATAATGTAGAAATTATCCTATGGATATGTTTTTTGGAATTTTTATGAGAAACATCATTTATGGAAGAATAGTAAAAAATACCATATTTTAATTCAAAACTGATATTACATCGAATTAATTTATAAGGATAAAATATATTTTAAATTTGTTGAAAAGTATAATTATTGAATATTTTTATGAATTAATTGAACTATGGTGATTAGAATCAATTTCAACATGAAATTGGGTATAAAACATATAAAACCTTTAAATGTTTTTACTATGAGAACCTGTAGTGTGATCCCGTCAGCAGGGTTAATTTCTAATTAATCTCTGAAACATCTGTGATTAGAATTTGGAAAATAGTATTCCATATTTTTTATAATAATAGTTTATAATTTCTAATAATTTATTTTTTGTGCAAAATTTATTATTAAACATTATTGAAATTAATTATATCAATTAAAAGAAAAATTTGGTAAACAAACCACCAAACCATAAATTTAAGACAAAAAAATAATATTCTTTTCCAAAATCCATTTAAAGATATTATTCATGAATTAACCATAAATTATTGAGATTGATGGATTTCAATGGCTTGTTTAAGAAAAAACTTGGGTACACCTAACTGAAGGACCCCTGGACACCCTGAGATGGGAGTGGTGAATAAGGGTGACAACATTTTCTTTTAAAGTGATGGATCTTGTTCCCATGTTGGTAGGAACTTTTTGAACCTGTATGATTAATATGATCAAAAAGAAAAAATTCACATGCATAGAGAAGACACAACACTTTTTACATGGTTAACCACTAAGGGCTAAGTCCAAGGAGCATATGCTGACAGGTTGTCGGTCGTACCTAATTCTATTAAACTTCAGTAGCTATGGATTACAAAAGGTTTGGGAACAGTCACTCTGTCCCAGGATCACTGCCTTTACAATTGTTCAGGGATATCTCACTACATCCCTCGGGTCACTCTTGTTGACTCCCCCTAGCTCACTGCCGTTGGTGAATTCCCACTCAGTTTATAGACGTGAAGGTATCTTTTTCATTGATAAATTAATGCATCCTCTTTTGTGTTTAGATGCACTGTTGAAGTCCACCTTTTACCCATAAAATAATCTCCCATTGCACTGAAGGTATTGAGAAATTTTCCAACTTTCATGCAGCTCCAAGATGACCAGAAGGCTTCAACAATACTTGGCGCGTAGGTCCAAGCCCAGTGCGCAAGTTTCAAGAATGGCGCACAAGTCACTTGCGCGGTAAAAATTTGACAAGCAAGTTACACCAAAACAATTGCACGACACTGCCTCTTTCAACTCCAAACTTGCGCAACTCAGCGCCTTTAAATCCCAAACCACTTTGGACGCGCAGCCAACAACTGGCACACAACCTCTACTTGCGCGTCCCAACAACCACTTCTGCAACTCAACCACTTTCACGAAAAGATCTCAAAAAGTCACTATGTTTTGAACTTCATTCCAAAAGAGGTGGGTGGTCCTCTATTTATTGGAAAACTGGACCCCCTACACGGTGGCGCGCAAGTGTCCTCATGGTGAAAAAGTCCCAGCGCGCAGCTCCAACCCTCCAAGCCTCTGTCGCACTATTCACTTGTTCAACCACACCAATACTCGGTGACCTAATTTCCTTTGCCATATTTTTATGTTCTGATCATGAAGAACAACCGACACGCATGTTTCCAAACCTCCTAGACATTGGCGCGCAAGTCCTTTCTCGGCACGCAGGTCACTTGCATGACAAACCCAAAACTTGTGCGGCCCTTATCCCTTTGCCACTTTTCCATGTGATGATCTTCAAAAACATATGGCGCGCATTTTTCCTTTCCTTCAAGTACAAGGCACGCAAGTCTCTTTGCTAAAAACACTTTTCTTCATTTATCGATTTTCAGGCCCAAAAATTTGGCAAACACTAGGAAATGGTGTCACCATCAATAATGTTGTCTGCTTGAACTGTATGATCACTTTTCTAGTACACATTCTAAACTTCCACTGCGGATTGAAAAAAAACACTAACCATAATCCAATTCATACATATAAGACCATGGTTCCAACACTAACTTGTTTTAAAAAATTCCTAATGTGTCATTTCCCTTTCATATAAAAGGCCTCCAACTACCCCTCCTCTTTACACCAATAAAATCATATATGTTTACCCAAAATCTACCCAATAAACATCCAAAATTATTCCCTTAAACATATAATCTTCCCATTGGTCATAATGTAATCTAAGGAATCTTTATAGCACAATCCAAAATGAGTTACCTGCTTAAGAGGCAGCATCTCCTCTTAATCTCCTTTATTTTATCTTCTTTCTCCCCACCCTCCAATATGATTATTAATTTATTTTATGATAAAATATTATATTAAATATAAAAAGATGTTTTCATGATAATTGTTTGACCGAAAATTACACAAATTCAATCTAACGGGTAACGAGCTGACGGTTTACGTGTACGGAGAACTACCGCATCCTGAAAAGATGATCATTCATTTTTCATATACCACCACTCATGGTAGAACTTTTCATAAACACAATGTTTATATATGTTATATATTTTTTAATTATGTATTTAATATAATATAGTCTTTTTAGAACAAATATCTTTATACATTCCATTTTTTATAAATATGATATTTTATATTATGGATGTGTGGACTACCGCCCCCTCAAAACGATGTGATTTGTTTACACACTACATGAAATGTATAAAAGATGAATTTAGTGAAATTATATGATATATATGAAATAATTATTATAATTAAATTATAATATATATTTATATATATATATAATTTAATTTCTTTCATTCAATAAAAAAAATAAAAACAGACACAACGTGCACGCATACGTACAGCTTATCGTCCCAATGAACAGTGTATTCAATTTAATACATATATATTATATAGATTTTTATTTTACACATATACTGAAATTTCAGGATATTTCTATCATTTATTAAAAATTTTAAATCATCATACATTTATATGGACAAAATATATAACAAATTAATACACATGAAAAGAACAAATATGATATTACTCGAAGTGAAACCATAACATAGAATTGTTCACAAGCGGGTAATATAATGTCTTTTCTACATCATATAAGGTATTATATAAAATAAATTTGTTATGTGATAGATTTATAATAAACTTATATTTATTATACATATTTTTTGTATGAGTATGATGAAAATCAAGATAGAATGTAAGGGAATTTCATCTCATTTTTTATTTTTGTAAGATACACACTTTATTCACCACCAATTCATTTTATGTGATGTGTATACATCACATGGATGTATTATATTACTATTTTAAATAGAAATATAGTTATTTACATATCAATTCAATCATCATTCTTTCATGGGGATTAATTTTCAAAATTTACCTAATCGGTTAAGTAATTGTGTCTCACTGTTCCACTTTAGAGACACATGCCCTATGATGCACCTATATTCTTCCATGAGGTGTATATACATCCTTTTAAATTTTATATAATTAATATATTTAATTTATAGATATTTTATTATTCATGTAATTTCATTATTCATACATTGGGAGAATGTATCAATGTTACCAAGTAGTTTGAGTTTATTGAAACAATCTTATCTCCTATGAATGTATGTTTATATTGTTGATTTCTTTAATGAAATATTAAGATCCCAATCTCAAAAAATATCATAATGTCTCTTATACTCTCTCTATTAATTTTATATACAATTAGTGGCACTTTTTTCCAATTCATTGGTATATTATATTATCAAGAAATAATTTCTAATAAATCCATTCTTTACCGTATCTTCGGTCGGAAAGTTTTGTTCGTTAAAACCATGTTTTCCAAATATAAACTTTTCCAAAAAATAATTTAATATTATCGTATTATATTTAAAATAATTTTCTACCCACATTTTACCTTTTAAAAATTACGTTCTTTAAACTGAGTGTTCTTGTGATTTTCTAGCTAAGGAATATTTCAGACCTTCTACGAAAAAAAATAAATGTTGGGAGTGTTTGGATTTTACATGATTTCATGACCAAAAATACCTTGAAGCATAAATTTAATGATTATAAAGATATAATTTATAATAGAAAACGTTTTTATGATATTAGTTAAATTCATTTTTTTGTGGTTCTCAATTAAAATGATTTCTGAAAATGTTTTAAGATTTTCAATGATTCATTTAAATGTTTTAGAATATAGTTTTAAGGAAAAACGTTTTCCAATGATTTTTATTTTTTAATAATTATTTTAATTTTTTAAAAAAATTATTTATATGTTTTCAAAGTATTTTTAGATAAATTGTTTTGAAAAAATTATCAAGCTCCCTTTATATGTTTTCAAGAAAAAAGTGTTTGAAAATATTTTAATGATACTTTTATATTTTTTTTACAAAAACGTATTTTCAATCTTATTTCAAGATTATTATTTAAGTTTTCATGTCAAATATTTTTAAAGATGTTTTCATGATCCTTTTATAGGTTTTCCATGAAAATGGTTTTCAAAATAATTTTAGGCTTATATTATAATTTTTCAAGGGTAAGGGTTTTAAATTTTTTTTCAAACCTTCTTTCTATTGTTTAAAATTATTTTAATATGGAATAGCTTCCAAAAGGTTTTATGTTTTAAAGTGAAATTTTCAAATAAAAATGTTATTTTTCTCAAGATATGTTTTCAAAATATCCTTCTATGTTATTTTCCATCTAAGATGAAATTTATTAATGTCTCTCATTCCCTTCTATGAAATGTACCTAATTTAACATTCAAATTATTTCATTAAAGGTATATGTAGTGATGTAATGATGCTTATGAAATCTGTTTCACTTTAAGAAGTAATATTAATTTAAAACCCACTTCATTTCATGGGTATTTCTAATGATTAAATGATTATGAAACTTATATATTTTTTCACAATTTATGATGTGATTAAATGTTTATGATATACATTTCACTTTATGGTTTATGATATAGTTGTTTAGGGTTTTTGGCACATGCGTGCATGATTTTATTAGAAGTTGGGTGGGACTTATATCTACGACCAATGTGTTGGGTAGAGATTTATATCTAGTTATATATACTAATATAGTCTTGGTAATGAACCTTGACTATAAAGATGTACATGTGAATGAACCATGACAACGAAGATGGTATAAGGACGAAAATCATACAACTAAGATGGCCATGGGATTGAATGAGGACTACCAAGATGTTATGGGGAGTGAACAGATAAATCCAAGATGGTCATTTAAGTGATTCATTGGATACTATATAAATCATATAATATGTGTCTTCCATAATTCCATGTTATATTCCCCTGTTATTGTTTCATGGAGTACGTTATTTAATTCGTTATTATTCTTGTCTTGTTAACTGCCATGATTTATTCCTAGATTCTTGCTTACAAACCTTAATATGAAGGGTATGATCTTTAATTTTCACGATAATATTCTCATACCATTATACTTGTAATAATGCATATGTATCTCCCTTGTTTACCATAACTGAGAAAATGAGCTCACCAATTTTTTTGTTCCCATCCCTATTTTATAAACATATGTATTATGTTGGTTGTGTTTGATAAGGGTAATAGTGATTAGAAAACTAATGGGAGATGATGTAACTCATTTATGTACCTTTTTTTATGTTTCCATGTTTCCAAATGTCCTACACTAGTAAACTATTGGGGTGTATTTTTTTTAATATTTTATGTATTTTGAAAAAGATATGTAATGTTAATGTATGAAAAACTATGTTCACTACATTGAATAACCCTGAGGGTATGCTCGCATAGAACCACAAACAAACCCCTTATAGAAATCTATATGAACCAGTGGGTATTACTCTTTAACTATAATGGATGAACATAATCACTACATCATTAATTCCCTTAAATACCATTTAATGAACTATAAATCAATAAACCATTATCGTGTACATAAAGAGAGTCATCCATCAATTAAAAATTTCATCTAAAATCCTTTGTAAAAGAATCTTCATTATTTCAACAATCACATGATAATATTTTTTTTCATAAAAAGTAAAAATAATTTCAATGTCTATCAATTTAAGAAGAAAATTTTAGAAACATTTGTATATAAATAAATTTCATAAATTCTCTGCAAACCCCTTTTTAGGTCAATTCACATTAAATCCCTTTTGTATTAAATATATGTTTTTTCATATACAAATTTGAAAAGCCAAATCAGTTTATAATTATAATTATTTAGAAAACATTTATCAATTTATGAAATTATAATTATTTTTGAAAAACAAATATAAATAATTTCATTACAAATATGATGATAAATTACACCAAAATACATTTATAACTAATATAAAAAACCTTAGTCAACTATAAATCAATCATAAAAGATAAAAAATAGACATAAAATTATAAAAGGACTATCATTTCCAAAATCAAAAAAAATTATAAAAATTTTGGGTTTAGATTCATAACCATTCGAAATGTGAAAAAATTCCTAACTCATGTGCCATAATTTTTTGTACCCTCATCCAATTCGCCTCATTACCTAAAGAACACCCACCCATACACAAGAGGATTATGACATTTACTGAGGGTATAATTAATGTTTAGGGGTTATTATACCCTCTTTACTAGAGTAAACTAATAGTGGAAGTCACAACAAATGTCAACATAAAATAATAATAAATACCACAAATAACATATACTACAATCACTAGTGTCATGTTCTTGAAGAAACCCCAAAATTAGACATGATAAAAAATTACAAAAATTGGTGATTACATAAATTCAAGTGGCCTCAACCATAATTCTTTCTAAACCAAAAAAAACCATCTAGGATATGGACATTTACCATGACGTGGCTAGAAATTTGGAAGTGTTATATAGTATCAAACCGTAGCCTGAGAAGGGAGTGAGTATATCTCATATGTCCACCACCAGGAGAATTTAAAAAAATATAGACTATTATAGTATATAAAACACTAAAAAAAATAATAACATTAAAATAAATTGTTTTACATTATTTTAAATTATTTAATTCAATCATTTTTCTTTATAGATCAATTTTTTACCCATATTCATAAACCCTACTAGAGCTCATGTCGGTCATCTAAACTACGTGTCAATGGGGTCATAGGTTTTAAAATAAGGAGCATTAATCCATGCATTGAACTGAGTTTTTTAACCCAATGTCCAACCATCCAAACCACCAAATATAATGTCATGCCCATACCCATGGAGTCAATAACATCATTCATTATCCAAAATCTACAATGGATTGTGGATCCTTAAACCATAGTATATTTTTTTCAATAGAGAGGAACATTAGTCCAACATCCTACCAACCATTGTTCACATTTTATGGAATTTTACATTAGTGATCCTTATCTTTAAGGAATATACCCAGGTTCACCTTTTCATTTCTCCCATTTTCATGGTTCATTATACTCAAGTAGTTCTAAATTTCCATTGTTATCCCATTTCATCATTTAAGATAATATTTATAATTTTCACCACTTTCATGTCACTTTACCATAAGGATAATCCTTTCTCACCAATCATCACAGTTACAATTTTACAATGCATAACTAATATAGCTCATTAATATTTATCTTAATTCCCCTTTTAAACTATTTCAATATACATATAATATTACTATTGTTTTAATCTCATAAGCCCATTGATTTCATCATTTACTAATTCAATTGTCTTATTCAATTGAGTTTCACACCCCTTGGGTTACTATAACTTCAATATAATCATCCAAATTTGATTCAAATGGGATCATGAGGGGTCCATCGTATCTTTTAAACACAAAATTTCACATTTAAAAAATATAAAAATTTGTATCCAAACATCCACATGAAAAACCCCATGCTTTTAAATTAAAGAATTGTGAATATGGAAATAATTTTAGACCTCCTACCTCATGCTCATAGATGAGTGCTTGTTTGACATTAATCCTTGATTATAACTTAAACATACTTCAAATTCCAATCAAACAATATTCTAAAAAATAAGGGTTTAGAGGATTAGGAAGGATAATAACAATTATAAATGGATTCTTAAATACATTTAGGAAGGAGGAGTGATAGAATAACTAAATATTTTCTTCTAACCCAATTGTTCATAAAACAACTCAAAATAAAGGGACAACTATCCATGGAAGAGGTGGAACCTCCTAGTTCGTCATTCTTGTAATTAGAGATGGAGTAGGGATGAAAATTTGGCCATACCCTTTATTCCTAGTTAGTAAAAAATGGGATATTACGTCTATCAATGAGGTGAATGGTTTTCTCCACCTGGTTGGAAAAACTTTGTGACAACCCTTCACCAAACAATGTCCAAGAGGGGGACTAGGTTTCATAGTCTCCCTGGGAGGCCACATGGTTTTTACAAATATTTGGAGGATTTGTTTATTGATAAATCAAAAAATGAATGGCTTTTAGGACCCCCATTAACTATTTGTTAATCTTGGACCTCCCTATAAGCTGAAAAATTAATTTACATAGTTAGTACTAACTATAACCAACCATGCACCCTACAGAGTAAAACATATTATCTTCATTTTTATTTCCCCTAACCACTATTAAATCCATGAGTCCTCTCATATTCTCAGGAAACATTTTATTAACCAATATATTGGTAGGTAACTAAAAATTTAAACAAGAATGTACCTCCTTGAATTTTCAATATCTTACATCCTCCCCAAATTATAACACTTTTCCTTGATATACACTCCCAAGAATCAGTAAGCCTCCATGGTTAAAGGGTTGGGGAACTATTCCTACATATTCACCTCCCACTCCCATAATTCTTTATGAATATTTCAATTGTTCGACAACATTCTGAGCAATGGGAAAATAATTTCCCACAAAAAAAATTTATTTGTGATCCCAAATACAAAATCAATGGTTCTTATAGGACATATCTTTCTCAATCTCCACATCAACAACATTGATCACTTAAGAAGGGTTAGGGATATACGGCCAATGTTTTGACATAGGGACAAACATTACAAGCCTCTATTGCACTTTATCAAACACAATATGTATGCCACCAGTCTGATCTTATCAATAATCCCTAACACCCTATATACCTAGGCACCAACTTAACCTATTTATAAATCTAAGTTGACCCAAATTTTGGAAACACCCAAGGTAACACATGGTCACCCATCATAAGCTTGAGAGTTTGACAATTTCAACCAATATATGAATTATGTCTTCTTTGAGATATATACAAACACATTAAAATCAACTGATGTTCATTTGATGTCTCATAGACGAGACCATGTCTGAAATAAATCTAATGGCCCTACATTCATCCAAAATAATTAATATCAACATGGACTACCATATAGAACCTTATATGGTTCCATATAAATTGTTTACAAATAACTATTGTCATAGGTGAACTGAAATAGTACTTTAATCTTCACCCATTATCACCCAATATCTAGAACACATGACCTACAAATATCCTTTATCACTTTAATAGTACATTCTTATTTACCATCAATTTTTGGGTAAAAATTTATTCTAAAAATTACCCAAGTAATCAGAAACTTGTACAATCCTTTCCAGACACAAAAATTAAAACACAGATCATGATATGAATATATATGGTGTGATACCCCATGAAAATGTACTAACTCTTAGGCATACAATTCACTAAGCTATTCTACAATGAAAGTATATATATTTGTCAAGAAATGATCCAACTTAGTCAATAGATCCAAAAATCAGAAAAATTGTGTAATTCTCTTGAGACATCCTCAAGAGACATAAAAACAATACAATGGATCATCCTCGTAGTTCCATTCCTGAATGGGAAACAGCTATAAGAAACTATAAGGTTGTTTGTGCTCATCCTTTACCTACTAACATGTATAACATCTTGTAAAAAATCCTGCAATCACATATTTTTTTCATGGTCTCCAATAATTTATATGAACGTCACTATATTATTTGGTCAATCCAGGGTGCACTATGAAATTCAAATCATAAACATCACACATAATCTATTCCCACATATAAGTGGGGATAAAAATATTGAAATAAATGTGAATAATATCGTCCTAAAGAATATTCCAATTCAAATATGGATCCACAAGTTCAAAAATATATCTTAATGCCAGACATTCTGAATCACCATTTACTACACACATAACACCATTCATTATAGATGAATCAATAGATAAGTTCATTAGTTTCAATAATTCATGATCCTCTAGAACACCTAAAGGCATCTCATCAACCAAATCCATTATCATGCACTAAAAAAAGACTCCAAAACTATTTCAGTATTCTTTTTTATACTCAAGTCATTTTCCACACTACATCATTTCCATTTTATACAAGAAAAATCAATGTAAATAATACTACATGTACTCAAAACATATACACTTCCAAAGGATCAAATCACAAAGTAAAATGATGTAATTAATGATTTTATATTCCATATAATCAAAAAAAATCAAACCCAAAATATAATTCAGCCAAAATTTTAAGGAATAAACCACTAAGACCAATTCAACATCTTGTGTAGGATAGATCAGTCTGTATAGCCTCAACATTTATAATACATTTTACATGACTATACCCCACATGCATCAATACTAACTCAATTCCAACGATAAATGAATTATCAAAAAAATACACCTTACCAGGATTGGGTATTTCCAAGATCAGTGTAATGGTTTATCTTTTACTCATCTCTTAAAGAACATTATCACATGCATCAAATCACTAAAAACATAACCCTTCGTAGTTAATCCCAAAATAGGTGCTTCTATGAGTGAAAATATTTTTTCAACTTTTGATAATAACCCCTAAAACCAAAAAAAAATATCATAAACATCCTTATAGGGCTCCCAAGATACAACTGCATGAACTATATTTGGGCCAAAGACAAACCATACACTATGTTGATATGGCCCTTTATATGTACCATTATGATCTAGAAATTACACATAGATACATTGGTGTATTGTCAGTGATCCCTTATTGTACTAAAGTATATTTCATGATATGTTGCAAGATCATTATGATTTTGGGAGTATATTAATATTTCATCTACAAAAATAACAAGAAAATTATCAAGGAATGTGTAAACTATTTGGGTCATCAAGAATATAAACACTATATGAGCATTAGTCATCCTAAATGGAATTACAAAAAATGAATATAAACCATTCCTACTACTACATGAAGTATGTGGTGTATCAAAAGGACATATCTTCAATAGATGACACCCTGACCTCATATCAATTTTTGTAAAACATTAATGTATCCTATGGTAATTCAAAATGTCAACTTATGAAAGAAATAAGATATTATTTACAAAAATTGTTTCAAAATTTATTGGGAGAAAAACAACAACAATGTATCACTATCCTTCATGGGAAACAAGTATGGAGATCCCCTTGTTGACATACATAGATGAATAAATCCATTATTATATGATCCTTAAAATAGAGTTATATGTTCTTGATGATTAATTGGTGACATCCTATATAGAGGAATATAATCTAGATCAGATCTATACGTCATTTAAATAGTGAACACAATACATATCCCTAGTGGCTACCTTGAGATGTTATCAGAAAATTAGTAATAAAACAGATCCCCCAAATTAGGAATTATATTATGATCAACACTCTCATCTTCCAACATAAGTAATGCAAACTAACCTATGATGTCACCCAGTTATGAAATAATTGTCCATGTACAACCTATTAAATTGTACATTCCCCTTGATGGACGTAAGAATCACAATGAAGTGATTTGAATCTCACTCTTAGAAGGTAACAATCAATGTGATATTATTATGAAACCAACTATTCCATCCACATTATTAGGTACAAACCTGATATCCAAATCCCATATAAGTATCAAAGTGTAATATACCCCTGAACCATGAGGGTGCACTCCATACATTATCAGATTCTTTCTTATTGTACTCTTAACAGTGTGTCAATTGACATAACCCCACAAATATATTCCAATTATAGAACCATACAATCTACAAACTAGGAAGATATAAAATAATGTGTGGAGTTTGTATCAAATAAATAAATAGAATGTGTGGAATATATAAAAATTGTACCTCAAACAATTGTTTTTATAACCTTACCAATGCTAGGTGCGGGAAAAACATCATGAATCTAACCAAAACCTCTACCCTAGGCTCCAGACTGAGTTTCTAGTGATGAAATACTCAGATGATATTAATGATATTGTCATAATGTTCAACATCCCCCACCCAGACTAGTAATTCTAGTGGAACTCCAACTATCTGACTGATATATGATATCAGACCCCTCCCGAAACTCTATGTCAACTTATATCCTCCACCACTTCCCTCCAATAATGGTTTCCTAGAGAACCTCTTTATATGACTCATCCTACCACAGTATTGGAATCCAACAGGTATTATAGTACACTAAAAATTCATGAATCATAGTATAACACTCTAATAAAATATGATTAAACTAGCCCCCTAAGAGATAAATCATCATCCCTTCTTAATTTTTCCTCCACTACTTTGGTGGAAATTATCATAACAATGCTTCCTTATCAAATTACATTATACAATATCACCCGAATTAAATGGTATTTCAACCACTTAATGAATCTTCTAGGTTCCCTTAAAATATTGTATCCTAATCCAATACCTCATTAATCCTCTTTGAATTAACAATATTTAGCTTATAATTTATCTGACATTGAATTCCATCAATAAAAGTCATAGTCATAGCTTCCTCATCTTTGAACTAAATTGGAAAATAATAATGAAAATATATGAGATGGACACTATAACTCATCACTAAACATACCCAAATGAAAGTCATAAGTTATTTATTTTTCACTACCTTTATTTCTTAGGATAAAATAGATATTGGAACGTTTTCTGAAATCCAATCCATGACATTCTATTCATCTATTCATAATGATCCTATATATTGCACGGAAGATTCACTAGCCCACAAAAAATAAAACTTTCTTACTTAACTAATTTCATGTGATGGGTATCTATATGATTCAAAATCATCTATATAGATTCAATACAGAACACAAATGCCCCTACTCCACCCTCTTTGGAAAAAGGTAGAGGATTCTGTAGTTGGAAATCTCGGGTCTGGTTGAAGATATTTGGGGCATTCCGCCTAGGGTATCAATCCATGAACTACATAAAAAAGAAGCATTTCTTCCTAAAAAATTCCCCCCCTCTATTATCCATAGTCATTAAGGGATCTTATCCTGCTACTAGAGGATTATTCTTAGTGATGTCCTCCCATCACCTAATCAACATGTGTATTTGTAGTTTCATCTCTCTAAAATATCAAATAGACGCCTCAAAACATATGAAATAAGTTTCAAAAAATTAATAAAAAAGAGGGATTACATCAAGTCAAAAAAAGGGAACCACCTAAAAATATCTCAACGAGTAAAAATATAACAACATTACTACCCTCAAACACCCCTATACTATTCCATGGTCAACATGGGGTAATTCATACATACATAATCACAAACGATTCATTAGACACATTTTAATTGATTTAAATTCTAATAACTTAAGTATTTCATATTTAGGAATTAGCATAATTATTTCAATGCAATACACCACAATTAAAACCAATTACAACTCTTTATTAGTAAGAATTCCTTGTCTATTTCCATTTAAACATTATTCAAATTTAAACATGTTCATTAGTCACTAATTGATTAGAACCCCAATAACAACTAAATTCATTTTAAATCCCATATCCCAACCATTATTAGCATTCCATGTGTTCACAACATGATTTATGTCACATATATCCCTAAGTGTCTAAAATAATGCATTCATGAACAAAAAATGTTGCATATTTGGCCATGAGTAATGTCTTAGAAAATAATAACAACACAGTAAATGGGTATTACATAAAGTGAAATGACATAAAATTGTAACAAGAATACATCATGAACAAAAATCCCCACCCAAGGTTAATGGAATTTCCCTCGCACATGTGTTAACTAAACACATGTTTAAAGACATGACCACGTACTGACTCATCCTTGTATTAGTTATATCATTCTTAAAACAAATGTCCTCTAAAAACACTATGCAACATCCTTTCCTAGGTCCCACTATATCTAGGACCCTGAGCCATTTTTTCAAAGGTCCTTAATCACACCTCCACATAATCAAGATGATGCTAACTAGTAGAGAGGGTATAATAGATCATGATGGGAGACTATACACTCTTTATCTAAATAAACCAATAGTGGAAATCAAAATAAAAATAAACCTGAAATAATAAGAAATTCCTAAAACATCATATACAATATTCCCAAACATAGGTAGTACCCACTAACAAATACATTAAAATTCCCATATCACTAGTGTCCAGTTCCACAAGAAAACCCAAAATACAACATGATGTTAAATCCCAAAAATGGTTCCTAAAATATGGTATTGTTCCCTTATTCATGCACTATATCAGACCCAAAATCTACAATCTAGAAAATGTTCCTTTCCATTTTCCTAACCTAAATTAGGAAATAGGCTCAACTAACCAATAGTGGTCTGAGAAAGGCATGATTACAACCTATTAGTCCACCTTCAATGGTGTCTATAGAAATATCTAGTCTAATACAATGTATAAATTAGTATACTGAATAATTATCACAACAAAATAAATTATGTCACATTATTTAATTGTATTTAGATAAAAAAATATTATTCCTAGTTCTATGTTCTACACAAATTAATCAAACCCAATAATTCCCATGATGGTTATCAGGGATATGTTTCAATGGGTTCATAGGTTGAAAAAAAGGAGAATCTGTCTAACTATCCAACCAATATATGGAATGGAATGTTCAGCTATTCCAACCATGATAAGGAACGATATGTTCATATCCTTGGATTTAAGAGAATCAGTCATTTCCCCAAAACAAATAATTTTAATTTGGGCTCTGAAATCATCATTTTTTCCTACCCAACGGAGAGGATCAATAATACAACATCAAACCAAAAATTATTCATATTTTACTAATGTAAATTTCATTGAAAAATATAATTAACAAATATATATAGGTGAAACTTTGCATCTCATTTCAATGGTTTATTAGACTCAAAATTTTCTCAGTTTCCATAGTAATCTAATTTTGTCATTCAAGAACTTTTAAATCATTTTTTAAATCATTCATTTCAATTAACTACATAAACAATCCTTTTTTAACCATTCATCACATTTACCCTTTGACAATACACAACTCATTTAACACATTCATGTTAATCCAAATACCTATTTTATTTTGTTAAAACATACTAATATAATTTCAATTGATTTAATATCATATGAAATTCATTAAATCATTAAAATTTTAAATTTAATTTTTCATGGGAGTGGCTAACACCATGAGTTACAATAAGTATTATATAATAATCCTTAACAGATATAATAGAGATAAATAGGTAACTATCATATCATTTAAACTCCAAATTTAGCATTTATTACCAAAGGTAAAAATTGGAAACCAAAAAATATCGAAGAAAGACATACACATAAAATAAGACATCAATAATATGGGATATCCTGATATACCACCTACCTCAGGTTCATTAGATAACAAACTCTTAACAATATAAATTTTTTTGAACTCACATAAACTTTAAATCACAATGATTGAATATACTAGAAAATAAAGGTTTAGAGGATTCAGAATGAGAATAAAATTTATAAAATTACTCTTATAAAATATAAAAGTAATAGGAGTGTTCAACTCACATGAAGATTTTCTTCACACCCAATAATGCTTGAAAGAACATAAAATTGAGGTAGAAAGATCTTTATAATTTTGGGAAGCTCTTGGTTGGTAACTCAAACATATGTACCTAGATAATAGAAGAAAATCTAAAAAGTTTCCTTAAATTATGAGTTGGTGGGATGGAAAGTTCCCTCTTTCGACGAGTCATATGTTTTTTCCAAATAGGTGGAAAAACCATGTGCAAATTGTGCGAAACCCTCTTCCCAAGAGGGGAACAAGGTCAGACAGTCTCATGAGGATCCAATAAGGGTTTATAAAACATATAGAGGTTTTGTGTTTGGATTTATCTAAAACAACTATATTTTTATCATCCCCTTTTTTACATTGGAAACTTCCTAACCTTCCCTTCCAGGATTGACTATTAAGGATCATTATTTATACGAATTGTTCCCAAATATGTACGCAGCACAATACAAGATGAATTCATAGGTTATCAATTAATTAGAAATCAATATGAAAACAGATTGAATATATAAAATATATAAATATAATTATGGTCAATAATATATTTAAAACTAATAAATAAAATTATTTAAAATTAATGAGTGATATTAATTTAATATAGTCAATCAAATATATTTAATATTCTTCCTATATATTTTACAGACATGAGATATGAAGAATCCCAATTTTATTCAAAACAACTTATATTTTTTTATAATGGTATTTTTACCTCCTTTTAATTGAGAATCCATTTTAAATACAATTTTTCTGACTTTTATTTATTTTTTATGTCAAAATAAACATTATCATAGGAGGAAAAAAATAGGATTGGACAACTTGTTTTATTTTTCTGTAAGGTTTCATTTTTAATGAATAGTTTACAATATAGGATTTTAGTTCAAAATTATTTTTCCATATAATTAATTTATAAAGTCAAATAAAATATTAAATTTGTTTCAAATTTTAATTATATAATATTATTATCAATTGATAAAATTTAGGTCATTTAGATCAATTTTATATTCAAATTAGATATAAAAACATAGCAATCTTTTGATTGTTTTTAATTTAATAACTTGTGGTGTCATCCTATCAACTGGATTAAATTTTAATTAATTTCTGAAAATTATGTGAATGTAATTTGGAATAATGGATTAAATAATTGTAATAAGAGTAATTTATACTTTTTAATAATGTTAACATAGGTTTTTGACAATAATATTAGATAATTTAATTAAATGTATTTACATCGGTTAAGGTAAATTAAGTTTAACTGGGAACTAAACCTTAAATTTGAGAACCAGAAAGACCTTCAGATTATTCCAAACCCCATTTTATGGACTTTATCTGACCATTAACCTCCCATTTATTATTTTTTTTGGTTTTTTAAGATTTTATTAGGTAAAAAAAATGGGTACACCTATCTTGTTTAAAAATTGTTAGGTGATACCTTTCCCTTTCATATAAAAGGACAGAAACTCTACCTCTTCTTAACATATCTTAAACAAATTAAGATTTCCCAATATATACCTAGTAAACTTCCCAAAATCCCTCCATTAATCCTAGAATATTTCATCTAGTAGAAGGAAATCCTTGTAAGACTTTTGGCATGAACCAAAAGGTGTTACCCGATTAAGAGGTAGCATCTTCTCTCAAAGTGATTTATTTTATTTTATTTATAAACACCCTCCAATAACATTATTGCATGATTTTATAACAAAAAAAGTTTAAAAAATGTAATATTAATTTTTTATTATAATGTTTTCACCAACACATTCACACACCTCTATCTAATGTGTAACGAACATATTGTTTATTTGTACGACGAACTTCCACCTCACAAAACAATGATTGTTCAATTCTCCTTACCCCTATCAGAGTGGAAAATATGATAGAAACTCTATTTATATATATTATATATTATATAAATTATTTATTTATGTTTTTTTATTCCTTTTAAAACACTTATCTTTTTTACTTGCCATTTTTTGTAAATACAATAATTTCTTTTAAGGAACTGTGCACTATTACCCCCTAAAAGAATATAATTCATTTGCATGCTAAATTGAATTTATTAAAGATGATTTTGGTACATTTTATGATATATATAAAATTATAGATCTATATTAATTATATTTTATACTTATAGTTCATTTTATTTCTTTCATTCAATATAGTAATAAAAACATGAACCACATTCTTGCGTACGTACGACTTACCGTCTCCATGAATGGTATATTCTATTTCATAATTCTACATTCTATAGATTATTATATTAAAAATATAATGAATTTAAATTATATTTATATCATTTTTTACATTTTTAATTCATGATATAATTATAAGCACCAATGATATAACAAATTAATTCACCTATGAACAACAAACAAAATATTATCTGATGTGAAACCTTAATATAGGATGGTTAAAATGTGGGTAATATAATATAGTTATCAAACCATATATGGTATTAGATAATATAATATTGTTATTTGAAAGTGTTTTAATTATATATATTTATTTTGTAGGTGGTTTGAATGAGTATGATGAGAGTCAATATATAATGTAAGGGGATTTCATCTATCTTTGTATTTCTACGAGATACAAGAAATGTTCACCACCGTTTACTTTTGTGTGGTGTATTTACATCCCATGATTTTATTATATGTATAGTATAATTAAATTTATGTGTATTAAAAAGTGAGTTTTTTTATATTTATTTCAAGGGTTTCACATTTCAAAAGTTACCAAATCGGTGATATAGTTTGTCTCAATTTTCCTTCTCTGAGACTCAAGTTTTTTATGAAAAAAAATTATATATAAATGTGTATATTGTTCCATTTTACATGTTACATCATGAATTTACTTGTTTTTATGATATTTTATATTTTAGTTATGTTTACTTTCATAAATAGAGATTTTTATCCCAAGTTACCAAGTTTTAAGAGGTTATTGAGACAATCTCACATCTCTTACAAATAATTTATTTTTTTCATACTTCGATAAAATATTATGATCTATATCTCAAGAAAATTCATTAATATCCTACTACTATAATTATTAAAAAAAATTAATATATCAGTGCTATTTATTTCACTCTTTGGTACATAATATCATTAATAACGTGTTTTTATGAAATCTCGACTTTACCCTCTCTTCGGTCAGAAAGTTGTGTTCCATTAAAATATTGTTTTCCAAAAAGTGTATCCAAGAATATTACACTATTCTCCTATGATCATTAAAATATATTTTTACAATTTATTTATTTTACCAATAATTTCAAAGGAATATTCTTTTCTCTTTCAAAATAAGGAAATTTTCTAACATATTTACCATGAAAAAGAAGTGTTCTTTTTACATCGCACGACATGTGGATATTTTTCTTTGATTAAGAATATGAATAACTATTTTCATTTTTCTTGATTAATTTTTAAGAGAATTATTTTTAAAAATATTTTCAATGAAATTATTTTCACAGTATTTTAAAGATTCTTTTATAAATTTTCTATAAAAATAGTTTTCAAATTTTTGTCAATATTCTTTTTTAATATTTCGATGGAAATTATGTTTAAAATGATTTCAAACCTCATTTGTAATGTTGAAATTTATTTACAAGGAAAATGGATTTAAAAATAATTTGAAGCTTCTTATATTTGTTTTCATGGAAAATGTTTCTCAAAATTTTTTGACGATTATTTTATATGTTTTCAATGAAAAAGTCTTAAAAATATTTAATAGATTATTTTATATGTTTTCAAGATAATGGTTTTCAAAATGTATTCAATCCTCATATCTATGTTTTATATTTATATTCAATGGAAATGGGCTTCAAAATGTTGTAAGTTTTAAATTTAATTTTTTAAATAATAATGGATATTTTCATTTATAAATGTTTTAAAAACATCATTCCATGTAATTTGCCTTCTAATATGACACTTGTTGGCGTTACGCATGCCATTATCAGAAATGATCTAAAGGTTCTATTCGTATTCTTTCTATGATTAGGTAATTCATAATTTCATGGTCTTAATGATCCCGAACTCTCTTTCATGGGTTATATGTATATGAAATCCGATTGTTTTCATGGGTTATTATTATGTTGAAATGATTATGAAACCTATATATTATTCCATAGTTTATTATATGATTACATATTTATAATACCCATTTCATTTCATGGGTTATGATATGAATGTTTATTATTTTTTGGAACATTTATGTATGATTTCATTATGATATGGGTGATGCATATATCTTCTTCCAATGCATTGGGTAATGATTTATATTTTATGAGATACACAAATATGGTATTGGGAATGAACCTTGAATACTATCATGGACATGGTATTTATCTATGACTACTAAGATGGTATGATGGGTGAACTCATTATACTAAGATTTCCATTGGAATAAACCATGACTACCACTAT
This sequence comes from Viscum album, assembly GCA_963277665.1. NCBI lineage: Eukaryota > Viridiplantae > Streptophyta > Magnoliopsida > Santalales > Viscaceae > Viscum > Viscum album. The sequence goes on along the minus strand of OY728145.1, from coordinate 876,888,064 downwards.
GGTATGAAGAGTAACCTTATAATACCAAGATGTTATTGGAAGTGATACCTTCTTCTACTATGGAATTCAGATTTTTTATGCTTATGGGTTTTCCACAATTCCATGATTTATTCAAATGTTATGATTTCATGGCTTATGTTATTTAATTTCATATGATTAATTTATTATGAACTTTCATGCTTTATGGAATGATTCATGTATATTATCTTTGAAATGTAGGGTATGATACTCTATTTTTATGATCGTGATATCATACACTTATGCTTATGATTATGCTTACATATATTGCTTGATTATCCTTACTGAACATTTAATTTGACAACTTTTTTGATTCATTCTTTTAGGTTATAAAGTTATATTTTATATTTGATGTGACTAAAAAGGGAGATCGTGAAGAAAAACTAGCGGGAGATAATGTAGAAAACATATATATTAGTGCTCATGTTTACAGGATTCCAACTACAGAAGACCAATTATGTTCATTGGGCCTATATTTTCATAATTCATTTTGTATTCCACAAATGTAATATAATGTTAATGTTTGAAAGGAGAGGTTCTATATCGTCAGTAATAGAGAAAATTTTTAGTTAACTTTTAGAAACTAGGATGAAAAAACATTACTGATATCCCTATGTATAATTATAAGGATGTATCTAATGCTAAGTATACAGTTTAGTTAAGATTTTCGAAAATGTCCTGAATGTTTAGTAAATGATAGTGTGAGTGGGTTCCACAAAATAAATCCTTATCAAGATATTATTAATAGATGTAGATATAACATAGATTTATCTAGGGAAAAACACCAATAATATTTTTTTGATCTAACTCGTGGTAATCTGGTACATGACATTAAGACTTGCGGCACACCAAGCTTGACATTCTAGGGGGTTATGCATAGTGTATTCCCAAAACACTTCCTTAACCATCATGAAGTATTTAAGTAGATTATTTCTAAGAAAAAACTATGATAAACATAATTTTTCACATATTTAAGAGGTATGATCCATTATTTAAGCACCTTATAAGTAATTTTTCATGATTAGATGGAATCCAAATATGAAAAATAATTTCAAACTATGATTTCTAGTATTATTAAATTGAGGAAAATAGAAAGAACATGTTTAACATTAAATTTTTTAGATGTGGAAATAAGCGGAATTATGTGAATCAATTTCATATGTGGAAATCTAATAAATATAATTAAGATGTTGGATTGAGTATTGGTATTACATCAAAATATAATGATATTGAAAATGACATATGAAGGTTATGTGATGTTCTTACCATATTTAATACATTTAACATAGGATGAATGATTAGATTGAGGTTGAAGAAACTTAATATTGATTCATATTCTAGTAAAAAGGTATTAAGGAATAAGTGTATGAGTGTATGAGTCCTAAGTATTGGTTTAATAATAAGGTTGGATTAATAATGTATTTTTGTTTTTTAACTCAATGATTATGTTATTTGAATCATGTAATGTATATGAATTTTCATAATATGTTTTTATTTTTAAATTAAAATTATATCTTAAAGGGAGATTTCATAAAAATGTTATATTTTTATTTTTGGATGGTAACCATTAAATAATTCCAAATGTTGAGAAAATTATCTTTGGATATAGATATGTTCGACTGGAATATGTATATTTGAGGATGAAAATTACCCTGGACCTGATTATTGAAAAAGTGATCTATGTCATCAATGATTAATTTTATAACTTATATTATTTAAGAATGTATCTAGTAATCATTGGAATAAGAAATATTGCATATTTTCCAAAAGGATTAATAGTAATTTATGTTTTTACTATATTTCAAGAGAATATATATTTAGAGTATTTACATGTTTGGAAAGTGAAAACCAAGGGAAACTTAGTTATATAATGGGAACCAATGTTAATTTGTTTTCTTATCATTCTCTCTAAATATTTTGATTTTAATTTTTCAAAAGGGTTACAAGGTTAAAAAATTTTAGAAGGTTCGTATAAAAATTTAAATGAAATCAGTAAGAATAATGTTTTATCTACCCGTATAGGTATTTTTGAATATTTGATAGCCTGTTCAAACTGCTTTTTGTTGATGATAATTGATGGGATGGAATATAATGGGTCTCTTCATTTATTAGTACTTTAATAAATAAACATTCACATACTTTTTTATATAAATTAGTGAAGTGGATAAATAAAAAAATGTGTTACATAGTCCAGAAATCATGAAAGTATATATTATCATGATAATTATATGCCTTTATGAAAACAATCTATAAAAAATGTTATCATTGTACATTTATCTCCAAAGGATCAGATGGTACTTTAGGAAATCATAGATTTACGACATTCTGATTATCAACATTCTCTTAACCTTGTTCCTTATCTCTCCCCACTTGAACATGATGATTATATTTCACTTCTATGGCCATGTTTTCACCTCCACATATGTTTTTCTATGTGGGATTGTCATTATAAGTTACATTGGGTATCCTTCACGAATATGACTTTATATTTTTAATGGATTGTTTAGTATCCATTTTATGAAGTGGTTTGCTATGAATTAAACATTAATGTATTAATGATTTGATAACCCAACAAAAATTTTGAGGGGAAATTTATTTTAGGTGGGTAGAATATAACACCCTCTGATTTTGTGAATTATATTTTTCAAATTAATTTAACCTTTGTGATATTTTCCATTTCACATCAATCCAAAAATTATTTATTTCATAATAAATCACTATGTTTATAATGTATTTTATGAAACACCAATTTAATCATGCACTAAACACAACATAAATTTTAGATTTATCTACACAGAACTCTAAGTTTATCGTATGTTATACAGAACAATGAATTTCCTTGATGGCTTGAGTAACATTGATAACCGAATTTTACTGAACATTAATATATTATTAAAAGATTTTTATTTAATATAATAAGATAAAACCTAGTATTTAAATTAGAATATATGAACAATATTATAAAATTTATGAAAATATACGGTTTACCAAAATATTATATGAATTCATTGGTTAATATTAAATTAAAAAAGAACATGAAAACCGGTTGAATATAAAAGAAAATATAAATATTTTTGTAGTCACAGAAGCTTTTTACCATAATAAATTAAATTAATTAAAATTATTGAATGATACTAATTTGATATATTAATCAAAATATTTTTTGAATTCAACTAGTATATTTTAAAGACTTAAGATAAGAAAAACCCAAATTTTATGTATAAAAATCAAATTTTTTTATTAAAGTTGTTTTAATGCCTATTAATAAAGAATACATTTTAAATTATATTTCCAAAAATCAATAGATTTAATATTTAAAAATAAACATTATATTTGTAATAGAAACATAGATTTTGGGTTATGATAATTTTTTGGTAATTTTTTGTAAGGTGTCATTTCTAATGAATAGAAAAAAACTCGATTTTTGTTCAAAACATACATTTCATATCATTAATTTTTAAAGTTAAATTGTATATTAAATTTTTTTAAAATATTAATTAGAAATTGTTTTGTCAATTAATAAAATTTAGGCCATTGAGATAAATTTCACACAGAAATTGGATATAAATATATAGCATGTTTTTGAAATTTTTTACTTTAAAAATCAGCAGTGGAATCCCATCAATGAGATTAAATTTAAATTAATTTATGCCACTTGAGTGATTTTTATATGAAAAATAAAATACATATTTAAAATCAGAATAATTTATAATGTCTAATAAAGTCAAATTTCTTGTTCACCAAAAATATTATCGAACGTATTTAAAATTTATAACATCGTCTAAGGTAAAATTAAGTGTAACTAAGGACTAAAACATAAATTTAAGACCCAAAATAGCTGAAACAAATTTCAAACACCCATTTTGGGCAGTTATTAACCCATTATCCTTCATGTGTTGTTTTCGGTTTTTTCTCTAACTTTTGTTAGGTAAAAACGTGGGTACACCTAACATATTTTTCAAACTACCAAGTGTGTCATTTCCCTTCCCTATAAATATCCTCCACCTATCCCTCTTCTTCACAAAAATAAAACCATGCATAATTTTACAATTACAATACAATATACTTACCAAAAACCCTAATTTAGTCCTAGAATATTTCCTTGTCCATAATGAATTCCAAGGAATCCTTTTAGCACAAACCAAAAGGAGTTACCCGATTAAGTGATAATGTCTTCTCTCAAGATCAATTATTTTATTTTTATTTCACTACCCACTAAACTACCATTATTACATGATTTAAAAAAAACCATTATCCTATATATACTAGTATATATTTATTATAATGCTTATAACTACACTTACACACACCTCTATCTAATGGGTTATGAAAATACTGTTTATTTGTATGGAAAACATATGCCTCACAAAATGATGATTATTTGATTTTCATTACTGCCTCTCATAGTGGAAATTATGATACACACAATATACGTATATTATATTTATTATATATTTAATCTTATTTACTCCTTTTAAAATAGATATTTTTTTACTCACTATTTTATTTAAATACGAATATTTCATTTTAGGATGTGTGGACTACCGCCCCTTCAAAGTGATGTGATTCATTCGAACACTAAATGGAACATATTTAAGATTGGTTAAGTAATCCTTTATGATGTATTTAACATTATAATTTTACTTTAATTATATTATTTACATATATAAATTTATATATATAGGTCACTTTCTATCTTTCTTCCAATATAATAATAATAACACAAACTATATTCATGTGTACGTACGACTTACCCTCTGAATCAACATTGTATTCAATTTTGTAATTTTAAATTTGATATATTATAATAATACACATATAGTGAATATATATTATATTTATATAATGTTTTACATTATATAATCACGATATATTTATAAGTAATAAATAAATAACAAATAAATACATATACAAAGAACAAAGAAAAAATTATCTTATGTGAAACCTTAACATAGGATGGTTAACATATGTCTAATATAAGACTCTAATCACACAATATATAGTATTAGATATTATAATACGTTTATTTATAATATTTATAATAAATTTATATTTATTATACCGGCAGTTTGAATGAATACAATGAAATTCAATACACATGGTAAAGAGATTTTGTCTTACTTTTTATTTTTGTGAGATATATGTATTGGTTTCCAATCTTTCCTCTTTTGTGTTATATGTAAATACCATTATTGTTCTCTAGGTATATTAAATTTGAATTTATGGTAATTCAAATATCAATTTTATGATCTTTATTTTATGGGGTTTATGTTTCAAAATTTAACGAATCGGTGAAATAGTTTTGTCGCAATATTACTTCACTGAGACTCATGTTTTTATGCACTTTCATTATATTTCTAGGTGTATATTCTTCCATATTACATGTTATATCATGAGTTTTTTTCATTTTATGATATTTTCTATTTCATATAATTTCCTTTTCTTACATGGAGATTTGGATCCAAATTTACAAGGGTATAATAGTTTGTTTAGACAATCTCATCGCTTTTCAATGTTTTTTATGCTTATGATTACTTTATTGAAATATTATGGTCCATATCACAAGAAAATTCATGATTTTTATTATAATAAAATTAGTATTTATTTATTTATATATTTTTACAATTTATTACAGTATGGTAAATAAAATAGTTATGAATTTGTTTTTAAGTATTCCTTACTTTACCCTCTCTTTAGACAGAAATTTGTGTTCCTTTAAAATAATGTTTTCCAAAAATGGATTCCATGAGTATTCTACTATTCTAATATGATCATTAAAATACTTGTTTAACCTTTTTTACCTATTCTATGATTTTTAAATGAATCACCTTTTTTAGCGTAGTATTTTTCTATCCTTTTGACCCCACAAAATGAATGCCATTTGTACCTCATATGACATCTGAAAATTTATTGGTCATAAATATTTTGAATATTTATTTTCATTTTTAAAGCTTAATTTTTAAGAAATTTGTTTTGAAATATTTTTTCAATGAAATAGATTTTAAAAATATTTTTATGTTTCTTTTATACATTTTCAATGACTTTTTATCAAAATGTTATCAAGATTATTTTATATTTTTTTCAAGGGAAACGTTTTTAAAAATAATTTCTAGCCTCATTTATAGGTTTCCAATTTATTTTAAATGAAAACAGTTTTCCAAAAATTTTCAACATCCTTTTATATTTTTTCAACGAATATGGTTTTCAAAAAACAATTATGCTTATTTTAAATGTTTTCAAGGAAACCTTTTTGAGGATTTTTTGTATGTTTCTAAAGAAAATTGTTTTCAATATGTTTTCATGATTTTTTATATGATTTAAAGTAAAAGGGTTTTCAAAATATTTTCATGCCTTATTTATATACTATTAAATTATTTTCAAAAGATATTGGTTTTAAATTTTTTTATATTTTATAGATCATTTTTCTAATATGAAAGGATATTTTCGTCAATAAATGTTTTAAAAATATCATTCAATGTTAATTTCTTTCTTTGATGACATTTATTGATGTTACTCATGCCATTCTAGGAAATAGTATAAATTTTACATTCATATAATTTCTATGAATGGGTTATTCTTAATGTCATGGTCTTTATGAAAATTATCTCTCATTCATGGGTAATATATTTATAAAATCTACTTTCTAATGGGTTATGTTTAAGCGTAAATGGTTTTGAAACCTATAAATGTTTTGAAATATTATGGTATGATTACATGTTTATGATAACCATTTCATTTAATGGGTTATGATATGATTGTTAATTATTTTGTAGAATATGTATTTATGATTTCATTATGAGATGGGTGGGACCTCTATCTATCTCTAATGAATTTCGTAATGATTTATATCTCATGAGATAGATTAATATTGACATTGGAATGAATGTTGACTACTATGATGGCCAAGAGAGTAAAACATGACTGCTAATATAGAATGAACAATGAACTCTTGCTGCTAATATTTCCATGGGTGTGAACCATGACTACCAAGAAGGTATTTGGAGTGAACCTATACTACCAATATGGTGTTGGGTGTGATTACTTTGCTGCTATGGAAATCATATTTTATATTATTATGTGTCTTTTACAATTCCATGTTTTATTATTTTGTTTTTATTTCAGGGATTTTGTTCATTATCTCCTTTTGTTTCGTGTCGTATGAACTACCATTATTTACATTGTGATTAATTTATATGATCTTGGATATTCACGGTATGGTAATATATTTTCATGATCATGTTCTCATACCCTTTTGGTAATGATTTTTCTAACAAAACCCTTTTTTCCAAAATGGAGTATTCAATCTCGCCCCTTTTTGTGTTTCCTTTCCAATGTTATGAATATATGTTTTATATATGAAGTGTCTAGGAAGGGTGCTCATCAAGAAAAACATAGTGGGATAAAATGTAGCTCACTAATTTACTAGTGTTCATGTTTCTATGTTTCCAAAGAAACTAGACCAATTATGTTCTTTAAGACTCTGTTTGTATTATTGTTTAAGTATATTAAAAATGTTACGTAATTTTATTGTTTAATAAATGATGTACTCTATATAAATATGGATTTTAATTAATATTAATCAACTGAAAATATTATATTATAGAAATATAATTAAAAATTAATAATAAAATGAGACTAATATATATAATAAATAACTTATAAAACAAAAATAAGATTTAAATACAAAAACTTATGATCTAATCAAGAAAAAAGACACTACTGAAAAGATGTTATATAGGCTAATTAAAAAAATTGAATTTAAAAATAAATAGAAGATAATCCTCCATCTAGTCATATCAATCTACAAATAAAATGTCTCCATTGTGTGCCACATCCATAATACCTAAACAATAAATTTTATTGAAAATCAATTCATGTCAATGGGACTTATATGACCACAAATATGATAGAAATGAATATAATTTCCAAGTTGGTATCCTCTCCTAACCCCTTTCATAACCTCTACATGTAATTCCATTTCATGATAGTTCTAAAAATAAGTACAATTTTGGGTTACATGATTTATTTAAAGTAATTAAAAGGTTATATTACCTTGAAAAAATACATTATAAATAAAACATATAAAATTTCATAGTAAAAATAGATATTCAATTTATGTTAGATTCATTTTAATATTAATTAATAATAGTTCTCAAACTACTTTTAAAGAAACTAAGTTGAAATATCTTGGAATCAAAAAGAAAAATTCTATAAAACCATGAACATTAACATTAAGACATATGATCGATGGGATAAATCAAAGAAAATAAATACAAGTAACTTAATTAAATACAAGCACCAGATATAAATAAAATATTTCTAAAATACATTCTTTTACCTTTCTTGGCCTTGATTAATGAATATTTCAAGTAGAGTAATGGTTTACACTGTCTAAATGGCATAAACCTGAGACTAAACTAGTGCAGGATGAATAAACATATTTTCCACCGTTTTTCTTGAGGTTTAATGTGAAATATAAATAGATGTGATTAAAAATATTATAACAAAATAATATAATCATTTTAATAAATAATTAAACCATACACTCACAAATGAACATCAACACAAAAACAATGAATTCTCGATAAATAATAAACAACAATGTATAAGTTTCACAACCAGTGTAAAAATAAAAATACATTTAACTCACAATAACTTCACATAAAAAAACATGAATATTTCAATGGTATATCATTTTATGAAAATCTAAATTTAGATGGTTTCAACTAGTCATTGTGAATGAAAATTTAAAAACATGTTATGGAAACATTAAATGATTCAAAATCATATGAACCACATTAAAACATCTCATTTAATAGAAATAAATATAACAACATTAATAAGTGTCCAAGATCACACATTTTTTTGATATAAACCCATTATATTCATTTATAATTTGAAAAACACATCATATAATAGAAAACCAATTATAAAATTTCAATAAGGATATTTAACATATAGTAGGTGAGCGGGAGAATACTATAATTATTCTAAACCACTAAACTGATGAGAAACAACATTTTCATTCAATAAATTTCATATAAAACTATCTTCTTTTGGATTTTTTTAAATACTTGTAATGGTTTATAAAAGAATCAATTCATATCATTGAAAACACAAGCATTTATGGTATTATGTATAATGGATCATGCATTTATTAACCTACATTAAATTTGACTCCTTTATAAAATGTGGGGTCAACCTATATCAAAAAGGTCAATAATTCCACAATAAGATATAAAAACATTAAAATCATGAAAAATATAAAAATTTAGTTATAGGAAATATTCTATTTTTGATACATTACTATAAAATTATGGAAGAGGAGAATGTATTATATTGGTAGAGGAGAAGGATATATATGTTTCCTTGAATATGTAGTTTATAAAATTATGAAATCCATCAATATTGTCAAGGAAGAAAGTGTGGGAGGTTTTTATAACATCATTATAGATGGGGGTGTAATGTGATGGGTGGGGGGAGGACCCCTGTTGATTTAAATAAATAGAAAAAAAATTTAAATTCAAGTTTTATAAAATATAGGGATGAATGAATCACATTATCATCTCCCTACAATAACATGGCTATTATCTCCATGAAACTCAAATTTCACAATCCTTGTCCATGTCATGGAATGTCTCTGATAATCATTGTGTGTCACCCATAAGTGAACATTGTTATCGTGTTTCCATATCCCTATAATTGCATTAACAGTATGTAGTATAGGATAACAGAACTAGGATATAGCTCAATAATAACATAAGCACCAAATTATTAAATGACCTAGTACATTGGAAAAAAATGTTTTCCTCAAAGTACATATAATGTTAAAATCCTATGAAATAATCCCAATTATGATTGAAAAAATAAATAAATAGTATGATAAAGTGTAGTTAGAAATGTGAAAATTCATGTCATAAGGATCATACTGATATATTGAAGATACATTATTATAATATCATAGTTATTCTATAGTGGTGGATATATAATACCATTCCAGGTGATCAGTTAGATTATTCTAATTGAAGGAAATTTAGAAAGTAATGTTAGAAAGATGTTGTGATATTTAGAAGAAATTTTATCTATTTGTAATATCATTATATTTAGAAAAATTAAATAATTATCAGTCAATTAAAATATATTCATTGGGATACATAAAACAATTTATGGTAAAAAATTTATTCAAAGTTATACCTAGGTTATTTTTATAGAATTTGTAATATTTATCAAATTATGAGGAATATTATCTACATTATATAGATGATATGTATGATGCATCTAAAAATATATATATTTTTTACAATAATGGTATATTTTTTAAAGAATTATTCATAAGTATGTTTAAATGTTACAATGTTTTTTTATTATTAATATCATTGATATCATCCTGATGATAGTGATACAATACAGTTTCAAGTACAATATTGATGATAATTGAATGTGGAATAATTCGATGTTCAGTTTAAATATTTTTTTCATGTTTATGTATAAATATATGAATACTATTAATTAGGATTACGATCCAATTGATTTATGTAGAAAACTTCATGAATTATTTTAATGTAAAGATCATTAAAAGATTATGGATGGAAGACCAAGGATATTGGATGAATATACTATTATAAAAATTAATATTTAGATATCAGGTGGATTGATTTATTATTAATGAACTCGTTGATAATAGATAATAGATCCATATGATTTGGTTGAAATTTTTTGGAAATTCATTGTGTTGAGTATCTAAGGATTTCATATTAATTTTTTTGAAATAATATCCTCAAAGTATTCTATTATCATAAATTGAAATAATAGATAATAAGAGTATATTATGAATATGATAGGAGATATCAAAACAATTCCATTCCATGTAATTTAGAAATATCCATAGAGAGAAACCAATGATATGATATTATTATGTTGTAAGTGTTGGATCTGAGTGAGCCTCAATTTTTTTTCATTGATGTAGTCAATTATGTTGAAGAAGATAAGAGTTTCCAATTATTTTATGTGAGGTTTAGAATTTTTAACAAAATAATAAGAAGAAGAATAATATAATAGAATATTTATTGTGTATTATGTTGTTGCAACTGATCAACAAAGCATATATTATGAGTGAGAAGACCATACTGCAATTTCTATACATTGAAATAAATAAAAATCTACATTAAAAACCTATGATTTAAATATATATATATATATAATGGAATTTAATATTATTAAAATATTAAAGAAAGATTGTATATTTATTTTGTCTTGTGGAGTCTCATTCATGGACTACTAATCATACATTAATGTTTAAAATACAAACAACCATTTAATGGGGAAGACAAAGTTGGTTCCAAATTTCAAAGATAGATATTTTGTGCATTCCTATAACTTGTTTTGTTCTAATGATAGATCATCATGGTTAGACCCTTGCACTCCATTATTATTGATAAAAATTTAGAATTAGTTTTTAAGTTACAAAACAACTGCTATACTTAAAGGACATAATAACCCATCATGGTCATGAACCATGTTAAAAATGATTGTGCACATTTCTGTTTAATTTTTTATTTATAATTGTGTGTTTGTAAAATAATTTATGTGAATAATGTGAGACCCATACCCTGAATTTCTAAATATAGAAAATGAGAAGGTGGTAAACCAAGGAAAAACTATCAACACATATTAACCCCACCCCACTAAGTATTGATCATATATAAAATTTATTTGAATAATGATAATTTTTTTGAATAACTTTTTATATGTTTTTGAAAAACAAATTATTGAAAATTTCATATTATCATATTATTTTTTTACTTATATATATACAAACATGTTTTGGAAGGTTTTATATTGTGAAATTTTCAATATTAGATGTTAAAGTATTCTTATATTCATGAATTTTTTTTAATTCCATATTTTTTGTTTGAAAAGATGAATTTTCAAATACATATTGGGTTAAGTTTTAATATGGTAAAAAATTTGGAAAAAATATATTTTGAATAATGGTTCCCAGATTATTAACATTTCCAAATAATTTATCTTGATATATTTAGTTTATTATTATAATAAATGAAATAAAATAAATGTATATTACGTTTAAATTATTTTGAGACATTTTTTGAATAAAGGGGTTTCATTTTTATGAGTTCTATTGGTTTTTATTAGTGTTTTAGAATAATTGTTTTTTTTTCATTCAAAATTTTTTTATTACAATAAGAAAAATTTTAATTAGTTTCCTTTTAAGTGTGTGTATGTACTTTAAAATAATGATTGATTTTATAATTACACGTATTTAGTGGTTTATTAAGTTTTGTATTATTTTCAGTTTTGAGTATGGCATATAATTTAAATGTTTTTATGTAGGAATTATGTTATTGTAAAGAATGGAATTTTATAACTATTTTAGGTTAATTATAGAAAAAAAATATTTGGTTTTTTTGTTATAAATAATAGCGGTAAATTTTATTTTAGTAATTTTGTTTAAATTTATATGTTTTTGTTTAATTATATTTGGAGAATGAAATGGGAATTGAAGTGATGTTGTCGCATAAAGTCATTTAAATATATATAGTCTTTTAATATAGAAGAATTAATATATTTTTTAAGGGTATTAGTGGGAATATGTGTCATATAGATTAAAAAATATTTACAATTTTTTGAACCATGTTTTATTGGCCTATGTAAGAATATTTTGAAGGAGATTGAAGTTAGAATAAGAATATTTTTTAGGTTTGATAGAAATTAAGGGTTTTTAAAATATATTATTAGCTTTTACATTTTTTTTATTTATCCATTTCCCTATATCTTTTTTCTTTTGGGGATATAATATGATGAAAAAAATTATATATGATATATTTTCTGAATAAATTCTTCACTAAGTAAATATGTTTTTTTACAAAAACAAATATTTGAAAAATTATTGTATGATAAATTGTATTGATGTTACTAAATAACTATTTTATTATCAATTAATTTCTGTATTATATAAGAATTATTATCAATGGGAGATATAATTATAATAATAAATGTGTTGTTGTTTCTACACAGATTCTTTATAAGTTCACGGGATCTTATAAGAGAGAAAATGAGAATTTCCCAAGTCCATCTCCACAATGATGGAATGTTTTATTAACTTTGTTGATATACTAAATTCAATAATAATAGAGAATTTTTGGACTATGTATTATTATAAATTAAATAATTTAGTATCTTAGAAGTATGTAGTAAAATGTAACCATAGACAATATGAATATGAGTTATGATTTAAGGTTTTAGAATTCAAATTTTTATATAGTGGGTTTGTTGGTATTGGTTTCATTGCTTTATTTGGATTATGAATGAATTTTTTTGTTTCATGTATTGCACATTCACTATGTCTTCCAATTTTTTTTCTCAATTCAATATTAAGCATGTTATTTCAACCATAGGTCTATGCATTTACCTATGCTTACAGTAATAAAACCAGTATGTTTTTTTGTCATGTGATTAGTGTAAACATTATCTTCAGAGTACACTCCCATGATTTATAATTCTCAATTCACTCTTTAGACAAATGTGATTGGATTTATACTCTAGTTATTCATCCTATTTAAAATGGTCATCTAATAGTTCATTGTGATAACAATATATTATCTATAAGTTAATAATATATATTGATTTAAACTCATTATTTCTTAATAATCATCCAATGAATACACCTCACTTGAATCCGAAAAGTTTTTTACTAATAAATAGTCATTCTATTCAATCATGATATAATGAAAATGACATGCTTCTTTAATTATTTTCAACAGTTAAATTTTTTTCAAGGTAAAACTATATATGATCCAAAATCTTCTTTTCCATCTTAAACTCTACAAATTTGAAATATAACCCCTAAAAATTTATAATCCCTTTATAGCTCATTTAAAATTTCAAAACCATCATTAGTGGAAATACATGTGAAAATATATATCAAGGTGCCTAATGACTTCAATTTATCTCAGTTAAGATAAATTCACATTCCCGAATGTACCATCTTTATCTCTTCGATATCTCTTCTATCATATATAGAACCCACCATTATAATAATTAATATAGGTAAATAAATTTTAGAGGATTATCTTGGTGCCTATAAAGTGTGCATATTCAAATATAGAATCTCTTTTAATTAATGGCCACACATTCATTAAAATAATAAGTTCATAAAAATGTAATCATATATCATATTTTTTAATGATGTGAGGAATTATAATACTTGTTTTAATCACCATATACCACTATTGAATAATTGTTACAAATTATGAAATTGGAGGTCCATGAATATGTTGGATTAAACGTGACATGTATTTAGGCTTAGAATTACGTTTTCTTAAATATTTATCCTTTAATTTGTATACTGAGTACTATATTAGACTAATTATTTAACATTTATAACAAGAAAATTTTCTATTGGAGTGTGAATTTATTAACTATGAATCATGTGGAAAGTATTTGAGCAGTTTTATCTATGATATGTAATGTGATCTATGCTAAAATGGGAACAAAACCTCAATAATCATAATTTCAGTGTTGTGGAAGATGAAAATTGAAATGGGGATAGAATTTTATTGAAATTATATACCATGTTATCCCGTCACACTATTTAATTTCTAAAAAATATTCTACAGTTTCTTCTGTGAGATAGAACTATATCGAAAGACACCTTAATTTACATAACGCTTGAGATGTAATAGTCCCTGTTGGATGAAAAAAATTTCATTTATGAATTTAAGTATACTCATAGTGGTTAACAAGGAATTACATTAGAGTTCAATTGTTTTCTTTTTTTATTAGGATGAACTATGAATTTTTTTTATTCACAATCTCTATTCCATGATATGGAATTTCCCTTGATAGAAATGTTTTTCCTACAGTGAAAAATTTGAAAATTGTGGTCTTATTATGTGAATATCTAATGATACTTCAGTAAAATTATTCAATATTAAGGTTCCCAATTCATCATTTTCTAGTCAAAAAATGAATTACTAACCCCAAATTATGCCTCAAATATTGAATTTACAAAAATAATCTCTTATTGCATAGTAGATTCCATTTGATCCAAACATTTATAAAAAAATTAGTAAATCATCCTAAAAATTCCTGATTTAATTAATTACATGAAAAAATTTATATCAATAATTAGATATTTAATGTCATAATATAACTAAAAATATAAAACCCAAAAAATAAATATCAATATCAATATTTTGAAAATAAAGAAAAGAACACAAAATAAATGAGGAAATAAAATTAAAAAAATTAAAAAAATATATTTAATGTTCTATTACACTTGAGTGATTACTTAACCTCATTTAATTTCCCACAACGTGTCTCAAAATGATCGTTAATCACCTCAATATTTAATCCTAGATTATTTAAGGTTAATGGAATTATTCTTAGATAAATCATATCTCTATCACGAAACATCATCAATGTTCATTATCATTTGAATTATATATTAATTTAATATTTCTCACTTATATGATACAAATTAAATGGAAAATTTTATGTTTTAATTACCCCTATCTATTAGGGATTGATATTTCCACAACTAAATATCCATTTCAATAATAGGCCACATTTATTTTTTATTTATTATTACTCAACATGGGATTTTCATTTAATTATTGGGTGTGAATATTTTGAGTATAAAAAAAACTCCATCGCTCAAATCCCCCAGGACAAATTTGAATTTTTTTCAAAATGAATGTATGATAATATTTGTTTTATATTAGAATATTTTGTTACTAATTTTTATTTCATTATATTTTCAATCACATGAAATAAGCCTAATCATCATTGAAATTTAATGTGGGATCTAAATTTCCCATTTTAGACTCTATTTATTGGAAATATTTGTCTATAATTTTATTTATTTCCCTTAAGTGTTATTCCTTAACAATAAAACATTCACCCATAGTCAACATAAAATTCCATTATAATCTTGAAGGAGAATAATTCTAATAAATATTTTTCTTTAACACTTCTAAAATCATGATATCAAACATAAGGATAAATGTTTTCAAAGTTAACATTCCAAAAAAGAATATATGGATGAAATTAATATGAATTATTTAAAATCAATAAGAAACCACACTCCCCTAACACTTGGGTCTTAATAAAAACTAAATATGCATAAATTTTAGGTTTTATAAATAATATTTATCAAGTGGATTTAATTAAATTGATATGAAATGTAAAATAAAATTATTTCTTAAATTATGATCATGTATGGTGTATTAATTTTATTTCTCTTCAATCATATTTCTTTAGTTCGTATGATAAAATGAATGAAATGAAATTCATGGTTGAGATTTTTCTTAATCAATTAAAAAAATTAAATTAGTAAAATAAAGAAATTCCCCCAAGATTGTTTTTATAATCATTATCCTTACTCACCATCTCTTTAACCATCAAATTAAAATGTAGTAGTTTTATCCCTCTTTCCTCCTCTAATTAATGTTTCTAGATCTTTTAATTTATAACAACTTAAAATTTACATTCTATAATAATATTGACCATCTTATTAAGATTAACATCATCATTATGTAATAGTCTATACAATCTAGAAATAATCTTCCATTGAAATAGATTAGTTTTGAAATTACGTAGAATGACAAGTTTTCCTTCATTAAAGTTAAATTTGAATAATTGTATCATGAAAATACTTACCACATTCATTCCAAAGCATTTCAATCTCTTGGGAATTCACTCATAATTCATGTATCCAATTCATTTAAACCTTCACATTTCAATATCAATAATTTAATCCATTTTAAAACCTTTATATAAAATATTGATTTATGTTCAATATCTACTTGAATATGGAATGTCTTTTCCAAAACAAAGATTTCAGGTAAAATACATCATATAGTTTTAAATGTTGTTATGTATTAAAATATATAATATTATATTATTTAAGTATAATCTTTATTTTTGAAAATAATAAAATAATATAAATTTCAATTCAATGCTTTATTTTTAGTCTCATCATTTACACTTCTTTATAGATAACACATTATTCCAATCTTTGATTCATTTAACATTGACATAGGAAATAAGAATTTATAAATAAAAAAAAATCCAAATTATCACATATGATAGATCCTCAATGTGAATTATCCATTTAATTCAATATTATGTAATGTTTTAAGGTCAGGTCCTTAAAGATGGAAACATAGGTCAGTTTAGACTACTTTAAGAGTGAGAATATTGTAAAATTAGTGTCCATAAATTACATTATGGTCAAATTTAAATTATATATCATTTAAATATTAGCATGTTGACTTTACCTAAGATATTTTTGTGTTGAGAATGGTTTTTCGTAGAGGAAACAAGATAGATATGATGTGTAGACATGAGGAGGAAAACAACCTTTCAAATCAGCAACCTCAGATAGTCGAATCGGTACTGAATAGTTTGTTGTAGTGATGGAATATTTGACTCATTATATAAATGGTGATGGTATCCATTTACGAGATCATCTAGATCAACCATAGAGGAACATGTCAGTAGTAGAGAATTTTCATGAGGCAGTATCCCCCATTATTTAGATGATCATCTGAAATTATTCTAGATGAAGTGTGAATTAAAGCAGTTGAAAAGATTTTTGTTATCGTTGGGAGTTCATAAAATCAAACAGATAGTCTCGCAATTAATTATTTTGATTTTTAAGCCCATCTGTGGTGGTCGAGGGTGAAAAATATCAGGGATAGTAAGGAGATTGATGCTCTTGATTGGGAAGAATTCAAAGGTATGTTTATTGAAAAAAATCCTGTGGTGGTTCATCTTAGGATAGAAAAAAAATTCTTGGAAATGAGACAATAGGATGACTCAGTGGCTGCATATGAATCAAATATTCACTTGACTGGAAAGGTATTCGTTAAATTTCATACGACATCTTGATAGTAAAATCTAAGATTTTCACTCAGGATTAAATCCAAAGTATTAAAGGGCTTTAGCTTCTAAGGAGTTCAAATGTTATAAAAAACATGTTGGATGTGAGGAGAAGTTGGAAATGGAGTTTTTCGATGATCATGTGTTCTTTGAAAAAACAACATAACTAGAGGTCTAGGTGGCTTAAAAATGGAATATCTATTTAAAAAAGTCTGATAGTAATTAAATTAAGTCTACAGTTTGTGAAAATTGTGGTAAAAAGCATGTTGGGGATTGTTTTTTGAATTCTGGTCATTGCTACTAATGTTGTAAAAGGGGAAATAAGGCACATAATTTCATATGAAAAGATCTGGGTAATGGAAAGAAAAAAAATGATTTATTGTGTGTAAAATGTTTTATGTGAAATGATGTAATTCGTTGTGAAAATGAGTGTCAAACGATGAACTCATCTGAGGGAAAATAGCCAAACTATAAGTAGAAAGGTGTGGGTAAATAATTTTCAACTACTTCAGTAGATAATGGGAAATCAAATTAAGTATTGTCAAGTACAATTTTTGTTTCTTCAGATTATACAAATATATTGTTTGATTCAGGGTCTACACATTTTTTTATTTTTAAGATTTTTTCTAGTAAATTGGGAATTCCATCTCAATATAATAATCCGAAACATATGGTAAAAACATCAAGGGAAATGTTGAGATTAGAAGAAATTACAAGAACCTCCATGTCCTTGGGATTAGAAAGAATCTACCTACAAACCTTATTGTTTTTCATCTAGTAGAGTTTACTGTTATTTTGGGAATGGAATGGATTTTTGTTTTTCACTCTATGATTGAATACATAGTTAATGAGATTTCTTTTAATATAGATTTTCAGTTTGTGTAAAATAATGAACCCTTACTTTTGATAACATATAGGGAAGCTGAGAAACTAATAAAATATGGAAATGAATGTAACCTTGCACATATTGTTGAAAACAAAGGAACTGATCAGACTAAGGATGGGCCAGCGATAAATGAGTATCGTGATTTTTTTCTAATTAGTTTCCTCATATTATACCTAATAGAGTGTTGACTTTACTGTTGAATTAGTTTGTGATGCTATGCCAATTTCAAAACTCATTTATCAAATAGATCAAATTGAACTTTTGGAGTTAAAGAAGCAACTGAAGGAGTTATTTGATAAAGGTTTCATTCATCCTAGCACATTAACATGGGGTGCTCCTATCTTGTTTGTTATAAAGAAAGATTTTTCAATTAGACTTTGTATTGATTGTAGAGCAATGAATAAATTCACTATTAAGAACAAGTATCTTTTTCCTCATATTGATGATTTTTTTTATCAGCTCTAGGGAGCTCATTATTTTTGGAAGATTGACTTGAGGTCGGGATACCATCTGTTGAAAGTAATGGAAGCAGAAATTTTGAAGATTGTGTTTCATACTAGATATTCCCATTATGAATTTGTAGTTATGGCATTTGTGTTAACCAATTTACCTACTATATTCATGGATCTTATCAATATAATTTTTATATGAGTTCTTGGAAAAGTTTTTGGTTGTGTTGATTGATGATATTTCGGTTTATTCTAAAATTAAAGGGGGAAATTAAATCCATTTAAGGGTTTTCTTGAAGACCTTAAATAAAAAGAAACTATATGGGAAATTTATAAAGTGTGAGTTTTGGTTACAACATATTTCATTCATTGGTCATTTTTTTTCAAAAAATGGTGTAATTCTTGATCATGCTAAAACAAAAGTTGTTGAAGAATGGCCAAGACCCACAAATATAACTGAGATTCATAGTTTTTCATGGATTAGTGGGTTATGACTGGAGATTTTTTGAATGTTTTTTCATGATTATCTTTCCCACTTACAAAGTTAAATTGAAAGGGTGTAATATTTATTTAGACAAAAGAATGTGATGATTTTTTTCAAGAATTGAAAAAAAGATTGGTGAATGCTCCGGTTTTGGCACTGCCTTCCAGAAATGGAGAGTTTTTTATCTACAGTGATTCTTAGTTGAAAGGACTTGGTTGTGTCCTATTGTAGAATGATCAGGTAATTTCTTATGCTTCACGTTAGTTGAAACCTCATGAGTTGAGTTACCCAACACATGATTTGGAATTAGCTTCTGTTGTTTTCACATTAAAACATTTGAAGCATCATTTGTATGGAGAAATGTGAGAAATATATACTAATCACAAATGTTTAAAGTATAAATTCACTTATAATGAATTAAACATGAGATAGAGGATATGGTTGGAATTAATCATGGATTATGATTGCACAATTCAATACCATCCATGAAATGAAAATAAATTTTTTGATGCTTTGAGTCGAAAAGTTAATTCTACATTAACCTTGTTGTGTTTAGAACAAGAACCATTGATTAATGGTTTTATGATATTTGGAATAGAAGTTTTTGGTGTAGGAAATTTCTCTGTTTTGTTTCCGGTGTCAGTGAAATCATCTCTATCAGACTGAATTAATAAATCACATAAGGAAGACAATGAGTTGCAGAAAAAGGTAGAGTTTGTTCAGAAGGGTATGTGGCTTGATTTTAACATTGATAATGATTATTATTTGAGTTTTGGGTAGATATTGTGTGTGCCTTGGGATTCACTATTGAAGAATGAGTTTCATGCAAACCTCATAGTTCTCCATTTTTAGTTTATCATGACAGTACTATGATGTACAAAGATCATCAAGAGTTTTAATGGTTGGATGGAATGAAAATAGATATTGTTGACTTCACTGTGAAGTGTTTGACTTGTCAATAGGTTAAAGTATAGTGGAAGTTACTTAAAGGGATGTGTTAGTCTTTACCAATGCCAAAGTGGAAATGGGAAAATATATCCATGGAATTCATTGTGGGATTACCAAAGAAATCCCAAGGAAATAATGCAATCTGGGTTATTGTTGATCAATTGACTAAATCTGCTCATTTCTTTTTTATTAGAGGTACTTTTTCTCTAGATCAAATTTATTGATTGTATGTTAAAGATATATTTAGGTTTCATAGATTTCCCCTCTCTATTTTATCTTATTGTGATTATAGGTTTACTTCCAACTTTTGGGTGGTTTTTCAGAAGTTGTTGGGTACTAAATTAAAATTTAGTAGATCTTTTCATCTGAAATTAGATAGGCAATCAGAACAAAAAATTCAGACCTTGGATGATATGCACATTCTTTTTCTCTAGATTACCAGGGATGTTGGGACCAACATCCTTCTTTGGTTGAATTTTCATATAATAATTGTTTTAATTCTTGTATACAGATAAATCCATTTGAGGAATTATATGGGAAGCGGTGTAAAACTTCAAGTTCATTGGGTTGATTTAGGTGAAAGGAAACTGATGGGACCAGAATTGGTAGAAGAGACGGAAAAAAAAGATCAGTTGATTAAGAAGCACATGAGAACCGCTCAGAGTAGGCAGAAAAGTTATGCGGATAACCGGAGGAAGTAAATTTTTTGAGGTAGGTCATCAAGTCTTTCCCAAAGTTTCTCTATGGAAAATTGTGATGCATTTTGGTAAGTTGGAAAACTTGAGTTTGAGATTCATTGTACCTTATAAAATTTTGGATAAAGTTGGTTTAGTTTCCTACAAAGCGGTATTAACTCCATGTATATCCCTGGTACAAATTGTTTTTCATGTTTCAATGTTGATAATGTATATTACAGATCCATATCATGTTTTTAGTCCAAAGGTAGTTCTGTTGGATGATAATATATCTTATGAAGAAAAACCAATCCAAATTCTTGACCGAAGAGAGAAATTGTTGTGGAATAAGGTAATTCATCAGGTAAATGTTTTGTGAATAACCCATGTGGTTGAAGAGGCATTGAGGGAATCTGAAAATTAAATGAGGGGAAAATACCCCCACTTATTTTATAAGTGAATAAAAATTGCGAGGATGCAATTTCCAAAAGGGTGGAAGGATGTAACATCCCTGGAAAATTAAGAATAACAAATTTTCATATTTCTTAATATTTTTGATTTAAATAAAAATTTTACATTAAATGTGGTGATATGTTTGATGGCATACCTGACACGCAACAATGGTTTTCTTCAAAGTCTGATGTTGTACACAAAGCTAGGTCATACTGAAAAATAATAATATAATATTAATTTAAATGGTAATTTACGCCAAGCTGTTGTAATGGAGAGAATGAACAGAACTTACTACAATCTGATTATACATGTTTCTTAAATTTTTTTACATTTATCTAATAAAAGTTAGAAGCATAAAATGTGATTGAATTTAAGTTTATGCCTAAACACTCAAATATTTGTAAAAAGGCTAATTTAACACCTTTTCATGGAGAACCTTTGTTCAGTCTAGTTTTGGTCAATTTTATATGTTATATTTGACAAAATAAAATCCTTCTCAATAATTGGGACTTCAAATTTTACTTTGGGTAAATTTTTTGGTATTTTTCTAATAAAATTTATTTTTGAATGAATAGTGAAAAATATGTCATTTAAATTGAAGACTTCCTTTTAATCTAATTTATTTATATGGATATATAATATTTTTAATTGGTTTAAAAGATTAATTAGATTATATTTTTAGTTAATCCAATGTTATTCATTGGATGTAATTTTACATTGAAATTAAACATAAACTAGTGTTAATATTTTGATAGTTATTATTTCTTAAGAACACATGTTTTGTTTTGACAACATGAATTAATTTTAAATTAATTAATACATCTTCTTTTTTTTAATTTGAAAAAATATACATAATTTTTGAATTAGGAATATCAAATATTACACTAGGAGAGTTTTTATTATATTTATGAAAACCTTCAATTTCTGATGAAAAGTGAAAACACAGAGTAGTAGTTCAAAAACTGACATTTTCATTTAAATTAAAATTTACCACTTCTGTGAATTGAATTTTGAAAATACAACATTCATGGTTTTTATTAGTAAGTAAAATGTTGTTCAATAAGATGAAAATAATTTTTGGTGAATAGTATCCTTTACTTTTATTTACTGCGGTTAAAGGTAAATAAGGTAATCCAAGTTAAAAACAATATTATAAATAATATAAAATTACCTTAACAATTTTCCTAATCTAATTGTATTAGTCATGTTTGTCCATGGGAAACCTTGGGTCGATTTTGGGACCACAGGGAGCCACTTAATGTGATAATGACACTCTGTACTGATTAATTTAAAGTAACAACACAAATGACTTAAACGTATATCTTTAAGTAAATCAATTATTACAAGTGGTTATATAAGTTATCTTTTCGAATATAAATATTAATTGAAAAGCTAAAAATATTTCCAACATCATGATATTTTAATATAATTTTAGACATCAAAAAATAATGTTATTTATGACACAATAATGATGTAGTGCTTACATTATTAATGAAGGATTTAAATAAATAAGATTATAAAAATTAAAACAATATATGAAACCTATACAATTTTTATTGGATGATTTTATTTATAGGATTAGTCATATTATCTTAGATTTTAATTAGTTTTGGACATTTAGAAACAAAGAATTATTAAATAATAAAATAATATTTTCAATCGTTGTTAATGAGCCCCTCCTCCCCCTTATAAATAGCTGTCACCACCAATCCATTACTCACACATCTCAAGCCCCTTGACTCGTCCAACCTCTACCCAAATAAGCTCTCATGATCCCACTATTCCACTAAGATGCCTTACCTAAGGCAGAAGGCACTTCAAGAAATCCTTTTGGTTCAAACAATGGGAGTTACCTGATTTAAAGGTAACGCCTTCTCTTAAGTTCTTTTATTTAATTTTAATTATCCAACCTCCTGAACTCTTCTTACTATTATCTTTTATAAGAACACCAGTATTCTTAATATACTAGGTTTTTGTTATGAGAAGTATTCTAACTTCATTAACACACACCGCCATGAAATGGGTAATGAACATATTGTTTCTGTGGACGGGAAACTACTACCCCAAAAAATGATGATTTATCAATTTTCTCCCAACATCTCTTATGGTGGCCATTAGGATGGAAAAATATTTATATGTGATATATATTATATTTATATTTTTTCAAGGATTCATTATTTTTCATTTATTGAATATCTTTATGGTTTACATAGTGGTAAAATACGATAATTTCATTTGAGGAAATGTGGACTACCGCCACGTCAAAGTGATATGACTCATTCATCCCATATGTGGGATGTATAAAGGATGTAGGTTATGTAATTATATAATATATTATACTTGGATTATAGTTTACCTATGTATAATTATGTTTTAATTCCCTCAAAATACAAAATAGAAATGAATGTAGCGTTCAAGCATACGTATGGCTTACCGTCTCCCTGAACGGTGCATTTCATTTCTTATCTCCAAAGGATATGAACTATTATAAATACATATATATATATATATACTGGATATATATGATATATATGATTTATATGATATATATGATATCTAGATCATGAATATAATTCGGGAGTTAATGGGTCTTTGACCACATGAACAACCTGTAATTATAAGAAGTCTATTTTTATCTCAAGTTGTGAAAATCGACAAAATGTCTGATATGAACACAAATAATTGAAAAAATGTTATAGCGTGGTAATAATTGATAAAAATGGAATAATTAACTTTAATAATGTTCTTAATAAAATTGAAATTAACTTTAGTTTATTATTCAGGATATTAAAGAACGAACATGTCAATTTGGACATGAGGTAAGGGACTTCATCTCAATCTCCTCTCGTAGTGGAATATTTTGTTTTATACATGACATTCTTCTATACTTTGTATAAACACATTTGAATTTTCATTTCATTAATAAATAATATTTTCATACGAGGTTTTTTTTCTAAATGATAAAAAATAATGTTTCTTTCTAACATAATCGGTGACAACGACCTTTTCCTCCGCTACGAGTATTATTGGATCTATGGCTTCCATAACAATCCATAATGTTTTTAAACAGAAAATAAATATCATATACTATTTTATGTATTTTTTTATTGAAAATGGGTTTTTATTGAATTTTTTATATAAATATGTTTAAATGGTGTGGAAATGTTATATTATCTTTATGTTTTTTTATGTGTTATGAATATGTAATGGTTCATGGGAATTACTTCCGTATACGCTTGGTTCCATGACAATACTTGGTTGGGTGTACCTGAGATAGGTCTCCAATGCATTGGGTAATGTGACAGAGGTAAACGTGAATTTCTCTCCTAAAAGATTTAGGGAATATACAGTGATGGGTATTCCAAATGTAACTCCCTACATAGCTATGAAATATAAAATGTAATTATGTTGTAGATTCCATAAGTTACCTTTATGATTTGTGAATACTATGTGTTATTCATAAATTTTATGATTTTATGAGGTCTATTAAGAATCTTATTTTATGTATGTATTGATAAAAAAATGTTTCCATTCCTTATTTTATAACCCTTACTGACCTTTTTATACTCATCCCCTATTTTGAAATTTTTTTCACAGGACTTAAATATGAATAGGGTCATGGATGGGATCTTGGAAAAGTTAGGTTGTCTAAAACATGGAACTAGACCTGACTCTTCTTTTTATGATTTTCTATTTTCTGAAAAAAATTGAAACTAAGTAGAAGTGTCTACTTTGTAATTTTTCAAAATTAATTTAATAGTTATAGAATAATTCTCTAAAACACTTAACGTAAAAAATCATCAATGTGAGTTATCCATTTAATTCAAGATTATGTAATGTTTTAACGGTTAGTTCTTATTCTTTTTATCTTAAAACAAGTGATGAAATTACATCATAAGATATAAAGATCCAATAGACATTGTCTTCGATTTAATATATGACAATACAAACATTAATGATTTTTTTTATGAATTTATAATATCTTTACCTCTAGTGAGACATGATCTAAATTTCACTATTGCAGACACCACTAACAATATCTCATTATCTATTGTTATTTAATTGATTTATGCTCTTGTAAATAAATTTTATGGATATTAAATGACATGTTTTATAATATATCCTGTGAAAAGGGAACAACCCATATAAATTTCACTGAAATTACATGTGTCTTCAACGTGATGGCCTTAATTAAGTATTGTGGTGGTAGTTTTGAGACAATAAATTTATAAATTATTTTGGTATATTCTATGAATTTTTTATCAAAATTAATCATGGATAATTTTTCGAGAATATTTCCCAATATTCTCAAAAAAATTAAGGATTTTCATTATAAATACTGTTAGAAAAATAATTCCATGGTAGTAGTTCACTATTATAACTAATAATAGTGGAGGTTCCGATGAAATTATATTTATTTTACTCTTTATCCACTTCAATTCCATGTCTTCAGTTTTGTTTTTTTAAATTGTTCCTTCTAATAATGTGAACTATTATTTGTTCTAATTTAAAACTAAATAGGTCTATTCACATCTATAAGAAAAATAAAAGATTATTTTAAAAGTATTTATATTTAATTACAATGAAAAACAATCTGTCCATTAATAAATAATGTTTCATTATTCTATATCTAAGAAAATTCCTATTATATACATTGAAATATGAATTGATCATCACAATGACCAATTATCATCCCCCTACGTGAAAATTTGTTATAGGGATAAGTTATGGAGTTTATTACATTTTTTTTGGAACAATCAATAAGAACTTATTTGTGTCTTTATTATACATCTAAAAGGTAAATAATGAGGGTTATCTACACACAAATCCATTATTTAACCAATTAATTGAATAGATATATGATATTTTCATTGGGATATTATTTTAATTTTTGTATTATAAAGAAACACTCTAACTAGTTATAATCCCTGTTATATTTTTTATATTTTTTCATTTGTAATGATAATCATTAATTCTTTCTTTGATACCATTAATATTGGATTTTCCCAAGAACTTTTGTAAACAGAATATATAATCCTTCCATCTTACAATTTTATTATCTCATCCTTGGTTAATTCTTGAATATTTTTGTTTCCAATTCATTTAAAATTAATAAATTTATTTCACTTATTCAACAGTAGAATATTTTTTATATAGATAGTTATAAATATCTCATTGATATAAGTTATAGTTTAATAAAAATAAATCTTATTATTTTGATTAAATTCAAAAAAAAATCTTATTATTCCTCCAACTCAACCAAAAAAATAATATGAAACGTCTCTTTTTCACCTAAAAATAATTATTTAATATGGGTTGGAAATAAATTTAAATATGGACTAGTTTTATTCTTCATATATTTTTTCAACTATATATTATTAGAATCCAATTTTTATCCAGAGTATTCATCTTAATTCCATTAATGGATCGGGTAATACATTGAATAATATGTTTCTCATGATAAGGTCTAGTAGTATTTTCTTCCATTGAAATCCTCTCATTTATAATGTCAATTATTAATTAGAGTCTACTGCTCAATTTTCACCTACAGATCTATCCCATTAACATAATAACTATCATTTAACAAATCAATGTAATTCTTAGATTCAAATATATTAAAATTTTATTTGTATTCTTCTATTTGGAAATTTTGAATTAATTTGTTAAAATTAATTAAGGATTATTAATTAAAATCCTATGGTATTCTTAGTATAACATTCATTTAATTATAAAAAACCATGTCAAGTACCCTGAATTTAGCATTAAGGATCATATTTATAACTGTAAAGAGAAAGTCCTCAATCACAACTATTGGGTAGATTATTGATGAATCAGATATTTGTAGTAATATTATTATTATGTGAAGATATCTAAATATAATCTCATAGAAGATTCTAGTGGAATTACGTTGATATAAGCTATAAATTTACAATTGTTATGTGAATGTTCCTCTTGGTCCATTATCAAGGAGAATACGCGAAGAGGGGGATTTAGTGTGGGTAATATATATTCAAAACAGCATACCTTGATTCTTATCTTTCTCATAAAATGTGAAATTACCATTATCCCTAATTAAATATTCTTTATATATGAGATAAAATAAAAATATATATAAATATAGTTCTGTTGGTATACCCAAAATAGGTTATTCCAAGTATTAGTCAATGTAAATGTTTCCATTACCAGATAACACTAAGAAACGCTACTACAATTTTCTTTTACTCAATAGGGAGGTCACATTGATCCCAAACTCACTCTCCACTTGATATTTGGAAGGAATCACATCATTGGTCATTTATAGAGATCACTTATCTTTCAATAAAGATCATATTATTTAAAACAATTTTGTTTTTTTAATACATAATTAATTTTTTGTCCCTTGTACACAACTATATGTGTTTTTGGGAAGATACATCTCTTAGAACATATTACTTTTTTCAACGATTCAGATTTAATGAATTTGTAATTCTCTCATTATAGTCTTATTTGTTTCTCAATAAAAAAACTCTAACATGACATATACTAGGTTTTTTAACTCTATCTCATCCTACTTTGTGCAATCCATTAGGAATTAAATCAAAATATGTTGATCAAATAGATGAGATCCATACTCTTCCACTCTATTCTTACTAGGCCAATCCATGATTTAAAAAAATTCATCAATTTGTTGATTAAAAAAATTATATCAAATTATTCTTTTAAATTTATTAGACAATAATTACCTATTTGAATTTTCAGTATTTGATAATCTTCCTCGCTATGTTGTTTTCACAAAAACAATTACGTGGAAAACTTTTTCAAAATAATTACCAGGGTGAAGAATTAGTTCCTATTGTGAAAATGGTTTTTAGTAATATTATGTAGGTGTGGTATAATTATTTAATGTGTGATCTCTTTTTGACTAGATCCACAAATTCTTTAGATTAAACATCTTTATAATTCACCAATTATTAAGTCCTACTCTTAACTATCTTTGTAATATATTGATATTGAAATAGTTTATCCAATTTATAATAGAACAATATTTTATAGACATAAAAATACTGAATCAAATGATCTTACAAAATCATACCCTCAAGGGTGTAAGGATAATCTACATTATTATCATCTCTGGAATAATATGACTATAATTAAGTCATCTCTTTGTCGAATTGATTTTGTAGAAACTCTAATGAAATTAAAGTTCACATGATCAGATCATAGGTTTTGATCAATTTCATTATGTCCTAGTTTTACATATCAAACATTATAAAGTATCTCAAGACACAACATGATGTGATTTGGCATGGATATCCTAACTCTATAAAAGAGACTACTCGATCCAAACCCATTATACGGTTCATTCTAATGTGATGAAATGTGGTGACAACCTTCCATATTGAGCTTTCTCTTATAATATACAAATCATAAAGATTTAGTGAATCTATAAGAATAATATATTAATTACTTATTTGAAAAAAAATGTAATTCCAACACAGTTTAAATTTTAAGAAAAACAATCAATCCAAAATATTAAAGTGATTTTTCCAACTATCACCCCTTTGGGGTTTTTAGAACTATAAAGGGATCAAATTTATTCTTATATATTCCATTTACCTCATTCCCTCAAAGAGTGCGTATTTGAGTCATCCAAAAAATCTATATGCTCGGTAGAGAGCAGATCACTCTGATGAACATCAGTTAGATGATTAAATATTTATTAAAATAACACATCGAATATCACACTTTGAATAAACACTCTTTTACATTACAATATCACAAAATACATACACTAACCATTATTCAGACACTCACCCCCTTAGTGAAACTCCCCTTTGTAAGTATGGTTAAAAAATAAAATACATTGTTATATCTATATTAACATCATTATTTCTTTCTCCCCCTTTTTCAACAAAATCGTAGATAACATCCTTGATTATTTACATAATAGAGTTAGATAAATAATAAATTTAATGTGAAAAAAGGACACAATTCCTAACTAGACATTTTCCTAGGGGAAGTTGGGTCCCTCATCTCTAATCCAATATATAGATATGTAAACATTGAGACTCCAAGAGCCTATTGATTCCATTAAAAATCCATAATGGGTAGAGTATTTATCATGGTCTTAGCGACATGATATTTATTAAGAAGACACCTATGTTTTATAAATTATTTATCATAATTCTATTATAAAAAATACTATTTGATATCAATGTTATTTTTTCCTGAGTGTTGAAAATAATATATTATAATATTTATTGAACATTAATTTTACCACAAGATTTGATTCAGAGATACCACATTTATTCATATATCTTCAATCTATTTTCACATCCATATGAACTATGTAAATGCTTGATTCACTTTAGTACACTCTACCTCAATTGTTCTTAACAATATACAATATTTCTTTTATTATTTTTTATTAAATTAATTATCTACTTAGACACGACAATCCATTAAAAGTAAATTTTATGCCTCAAAGAATCATTCCCATTCTGAATCAATAAATGTAAATAGTTATTGTAGTGAATTTATAAAATAGAACAACCCAAAATCTACTATTTGGTTAATATATTAAAGTAATCATCCCATATAATTCATGTGACATTTAGTGATTAAATTATTTTGTCCACTCTCAAAAACATTTTTTAAACATTTTTAAACGATTTTTAAAAACCAATATTTTAAAAGAAAATAGTTTCAAACAGAAAAGTTTTTTTTCATATAAAAAATTATTTTGATATCTTGAGCACATATAGAGATGTAAATGAATGTATATAATGTATTATAACAACATAAGTTGACTTAAAAATAATAATTATTTTCATGAGATATTTATTATAATATTTATTCATCTGAAACATTGTCATAAACAATCCTAGTAAACGATGAGATTGTAACACAATATTTTTACCACATTTGTAACTTTGAGTTATAATACCCATGATAAATTTAAATTAAATGAGACTTATAATATCATGAAAATAATTTTATTCCTCATATATTCTTTCAAATGGTTTTTTAAAGGTTGGGGCCGAAGCCTCAATTTATTATTTAAAGCAAAGACCTCTTTAGATTGGGTAGAGGGATACCCATTACATAGCCCAAAGGCCCAAGGCCATATGGCCTGAATAAAAGGCTTGAAAGCCCATTTTTTGGCCCAAAGTACCTCTCGGTGAACAGTACTACTATAGTACCCGCACTTCTACAGTCCCTGCTACAGTACAATAGTCTCTATAGTTCCTGCTACAGTCCCTCGGTCGTAATAGTGCTTCTGTTGCTACAGTCCCGCTGCTGCTACAGTGCTGCTACAGTGCCCTTCTACAGTACTGCTACAGCAACCCGGATATACGCCCATGCTCGGATTTGATCCTGGGTCATTTCGATGCCAAGCAAGACCCCATACCACTAGGGTATAGTCTTTTTGGCTTTCAAATGGTAGATTTAAACACATCATAAAATAATATATGTGTGTAACCTAACTTGTGTCTCAACGAATGAAAATTGAGGCAAACATACCATACCACTTTGGTAAATTATGAATTGTAATCCTCTTGAAATAGAGATTCAAAAATGGATATTTAAACCCACATTAACATAAGGATAATAATCATATCATAAATTAATCTTCAGCATATACACCACATAAATGAATCATGTGATTAATATGCCATGTGTCTCACTAGAAAATAATGTTAGATGAAAATCACATTCCTTAAGTATTGAATTCTTCCGTACTCATTGAATCTTCAAGTATAATATATATAATATTTTTTAAATTATATTCAATAACCATATATATATATATATCATACCAAATATGATTTTATTATGACCATTTATGAACTTTTTATTAGTAATTCCATTTTAAATTTACGTTACGGGTAATAACCACATTGTTTTTCATAAATGTTAGGATTTTTTATTTTTTGGAATCTTAAGTTAATAAATATTTTATAATATCCATAATTTAAAATATGATATAAATATCATATGTATTTATTATATATATTTAGATTAATCAATAAAATTTATTTATAGAAAATGAAATACAACATTCATTGAGATAATTGGTCATGCGTATGAAGGGATTCTATATCAATTTTATCATTAAATTGAAATAATTAAAGTAATTGATATATATTATCATTAAATAATCATATTTATGTCATATATATAACATAGTTTCATTAAACCCATCCTTAATATCATCTGTTTAAAGAATAATGTGTCACATCACTTTGTGAGGCGATAGTCTATCGTACACACGAATGACATTAGAATATTCCCAAAATATAGAGATAATTTAATTGTGTGTGTTATGATAATTATAGAATCATAATAACATAATAAATATTTCAAATATCATTTATAAACCTTAAATCCATAACTATATCTAATAGTTATAGGTGGTAATGGAAAAATGAGTAACATTGTCTGGTGAGATCATATTTCTCTGTACACATAAATGAGGATTTCATAACCCATTTAATGGAATTATAGATAGTATTATTCCATTTAAATAACATAAAAACATATTAATATATTTAATTTACTTATGATATTATATAATCATGTTATAATTATAAATTTATGTTATGGAGGATGAAATAAAAAAGAAGCTCACTAATGAAAGGTGCTTCTTCATTGGGTATCCTCCTTGAGTTTTCTGTAAAATAAATCATAGGTTGGATTTATTATAAATTTAATGATTATAGTATTAGGTGATGGAATTTGGTATCTTATTTTTTCAGGTGTTTTATGAACCACATTTCTTGAGAGTTGTGAAGAAGTGATATTAGTGACTTCCCTTTTATAGGCGAGGAGGAGTGGCGTTTTTGTAAATATCCAATAGTTTTCAATATTGAGATTTCCCCCTTAACACATGTGACTAAATGTTAGATAAATAATTTATTAGAGGTTTGATGTGGTTTATAAAAACATTAAATGAATAAAGACACATATTTGATCATGTTATTCTTTATCCTTTAGGTTTTCTCAATTTTAACCTTTTATTTTTTTAACCATGTTAACTTATATCAATTTTATTTACCTATATAATGTATCATTCAATAAGATAACTAAAATTACTATTAACAGATAATTTAAAAAAACTGATTCTAAATATTAATTCCACTTTATTAAAAAATTATTATGTGTGTGCTAAATTAATTTTAATACAAATGCATGTAATGTGAAAAACATCGTTTTTACCTTAATCTAAGTAAATAATTTTATAATTTTTCTGTAATAATTGTGGTAGAATATTTAGTTGAAGTTATTATATAATATAAATTAGAATGAATCCAAATAGTGAGGTCATTTTTTCAAATTAAACTCATAGATGTTATAGAATATAATTTAATTTTCACATCATAGACATGATGAGAAAGCGAGTTATTATAGAGAAAATGATAAAACATTTACATAGTTTATATATATAAATTCAATATTATTATTATTAAAATTACCTAAAATGAATTAATTTATAATATATTTATATAATTTTATGTATAGTCCTTTTCTTAATATAATTTGACATTATAAATTATTTAAATATAAATTCAGTCTTCAATTAAAATTATTTTTTACGCTATTAATCATAAAATGAATCTTCTCCAAAAATTTAAAGAAATTTTTTATAAGATAATTATGATATTATGATTTTAGAAATGGATTTTATGGTCTAAAATAAATTTTATTCACATTTCGGAAATTATTCTAAAATCAGTTCCCCATAAAAAAGTGACAAAACTGTTTTATATACAACTATAGTTTTAAGCATAAAATTGAATTTATTCTTACATCATGTATATAAAACACATAATATGATTGTTAAATATTTTAATTAATATAATATATATATATATTCTAATAAAATATTTCAAAAAAATGATTAGTTTAATTTATTGAGTAAAGCCATGTTTATGTTCATAAAAATAGTTTTTTAGAAAAATATTTCCTTTATTTTAAAAATGGGGGTTTTTTCTTTCATTTTTAATTAATTAGTCACCAAATAATTCATTATATATATACATGTGTAGGATTTATATTTTCATTATTTTTTTTCAATCTTATTCATACCCTCCATTCCAATTTCTATTTCATAAATATTATATTATATAATAATAATTTAATATAATGAAACATATTTTTCAAACTAAGTGTTGTGATAATGGAAAGCTAAACTCGGTATTGTGTACAACACAAGAAACCCATAGTGTTGAATGTTTCACAATATAAGATCAGTATTTCATGTAATTAAATAAAAATTTTATGTTCCGTGCCTCACAAAATATAGGAAAGATCAAATTTATTTGAAAAAATAATTTCGCAAAATCAATGTTTGTTACATTCTACCCAATATAAATTAAATTTAACACTCTTAATATTTATCATTTCATTATGGGTTTAAAATTTGAATATTTATTCACATAAATCCACATATTAAAAAATATAAATAAAATTTTCCAACAAAATGGAATGTAGGAAACATAATGGTTTTCTAATGAAACTAATAACTATGTTTTCATCATATGAGATCATAAGTTGGAATTGATGATTTTTACATGGAAGAAAAGCATGTATAATTATAGAGTTATAAATATCACTGATCTGAATAATTTGGGTGGCATATGGACGGTTAAATACCATAATATCCTAAACCAAAAATGAGTATAAATTGTCATTGATATCATCCAACATTGTGATAATATGTGAAAAATTCATTTCAATGTCTGTTTTTTGAAGTTATATAATTTTCATGAGAAGATATACATAACTAATATAATTATATTTAATAATCATAAAATCACCCTTATTTTTCCTTGATCAATTTCCACTTCATATCTTACCCCATGAAATGAAAGTGAATTGTTTTGTTGTAAGAACTAACATATCATAATATCAGTAAATATCAAGATATGTCATTTTTTCTATCTTTAGTTTTCATCATGTATTCTCTTGAAACATGTTAAGAAACTAAATTCCTATAAATCCTCACTGAATTAATACAAAATTTATTATTACATATTTAAGATATTTTTTTGGAGATATTCCTTAAATCAATAAATTATTTAGGCTTTATCAATGACAGCTAAATCACTTTATACATGAATCATTAATCAGTTCCAAGGTCATCAATATTGTTCAATTTACACTATTCATATATAATATCTATTTACCAAGACACTATTCCATCAAAATCCATAACATATTAAGTTTTATCTTTACTTACTCAAAATATCACTTTTCCAATAAATCACTTTTCTGATGTCATCATATGTGATCATCATATTCCGGATTTCCATTAATGAAAAAATATATATAATAATCCATATATATATATATATATCAAGATTTATATTTCTTGAATTCCAAAACATAGCCACCTAAATCATCAAATCTCAGTCTTAGGCTTTATCATCTTATTCCTTTGGTCGTTTTTCCAGAAATAAGAAATAATAATCAGGTCTTAAAATTCATCAAACCTAATTTAATCATGATATAAACAACAATACTAAAATATACTATACAATTCAAGTTTTATTCTTAGTCTCTTCATCATTAGTAGTATAATTATTACTCATTCAACTGTTCTATTTTTCTTCATGATCATTCCCCTTAGCACGTTAGTTTTTATAATGCCCATTATTTACTTATTTAAATCACATGTCCTTTTATAATTGTTTTGGGAGACTAATATTCTTATCAATTGTTTTTACTGGTCTTTTCCGTTTTCCTCAAAAATTGCATACATTGTGTCCTATTAAACAATTGAAACAACTTTTCATCCATATAATTGATTCCCTTGAGTCTTCCACCCATCATTCATAATATATAGAAAACTTAATCTTCATTCTTATATGGTGAACATCATCAATAATCTAAAAAAACTCCATCATTTCCGTCTTTGGTGAGGTTAAGTGTTATTTAACATGCACATTGTTATCCTGATTCATGATAAATGATTAGGTATAATCATAATATCATTTACTATATCCATCATTCTATTTGGATACATGTTATAAAATTTTCCATCAAATTCAAGGTCAAGAATGTTCCTTATGGTTCCCACAATTGACTAAGACAGGAATTAATAGTGTGAGGAATTCTAATCATAATTGAAAATCACATAGTTTGAAATATAATTTGGGAAGCCTAAATCATGAAAGTTTTATTTAATCTATGAAATCATTGGTTTAAATTATTTAATTAATATTCATAATCTATGTAAATCATTCATGATGGTTCAAAATGTTTTTTTAATATACAAAGAATATCTATCGAGAGTTTCAATCTAGGTGTGACGAAAGACCCATTTTGATGAACCAATTCCCAATAGATTCTAGATCAATATGGTGTCTTGGGGTTTTTTAGTGCAATGTATGTCTATAATATATCTAAAATACAAATTACCTCCATAATTGGATGTGATTTATTGAAAACAACTTCCTCTCTCCTCCATTAAAATTCAATGTCATTTTCTTAAATTAAGACTCATATTTAGACTAATCCTTAGATACACCCCTATAAATATCCCTAAAAATATACCTTGGGGTCTCACAAATATTTTGACATCATAGTTCATGAATGTTACCTAATTATTTATTCTAATACAAACTATAGTGACCCAGGCATCTCATACAATGATATTATGTATATTATATTAATATTCAATAGATTCCATAAAAAAATTCCCATAGACTATAATGATTTAGTGCATTTGGAAGAATCAAACACAATCTTCTTAATTTATAAAATATCTCCAATGTATCCCATAAAAATCATTCCATTTAATACTACTACTTAAAACAATTCTTTGAATCATATAGAAAGTAAACATAATTTAGGCACATTTCATATTCTTGGTTATAGTAATTATAATAAATATAAAATTTATTTTATAAATAAATAAGTTAAGAATTAGGATATGTGATCATGAACGTAAAATATAATGATCATTCCCAATATTTTATAGATCATAAACATGATTCCTAGAATAAACCATTATCATTTCAATTGAGATGGTCCATAATAGTGAGAACCCATATTACATAAAAACTGATAATGAACTTGTGTCATAAAATTTTTGAATAGGTATAAATTTAAAAAACCATTTTATTTCTCATGGTTGAGTAACATGACCATAAAAATTTAAATCTGGATGCATGTATTTTCCAATATGGATTATGATGAACCTATTTCCCATTAAATATCAGGACAAACTTATTTTTGAATGTAGAATAGGATTCACCTTTTACCATTCTGTATTAGGATATACTTGATTCCCATTTTGGATCAGGAGGGACCTATTTTCCATTGTAGATTAGGACACACCAATTTCCCATTTTGGTTTTAAACACACTTGTTTCCCATTATTGGGTAGCATAGACCTATTTCCTATTGTGTAACATGCCCATCAACTTTTTTACTATTTTCATCTCATGAGATATTAATATTTACCAATCATATTATAGTGATATATTTGCCTTATTTTTTATATAATGAAACTCATGCATACATGTGAAATAATTTTTGGAAACATTCATCAAATCATAAACCAGGAAATGAAATGGGTTTCATAATCATTTTTATGGTATAACCCATAGAATAGAAATGATTTTCTAAACATCTTTTCATCATATATAATTCACAGAATGAATTATTTTGGAATCATTAATTAATATCTCCAATAATGAATAAGTTAAATAAAAGGATTTCATCTTAGATATGAAATTATTTAGAATGATAAATCAAATGGAATGTTTCAATTGTGAGATATTTTTTCTATAAATCACTTTTCAAACATATAACATTTTGTAAATACTTTTATTTGAAAATATATGAGAAAAATAATAAATGAAAAATTAAATATAATTTAAAATCTTTCATAAGGATATTTTACTTTCCACAATGATAAAAAAAATTAAAAACAATTTTTCACTTTTTTTTAAGAAACATGTTTCTGGAAGAAATAATATTTTTGTACAAAAAGAATATTATTCAAAAATATATTATTGTGAAATTGTGAGTAAATAAAGTGGTGATAATTAAGGGGAAGAATTTATTCATAGGAAATAACTATAGGAGAATAAATATTTTTATTTTTGGGATATTGATCATAATAATTGATCCTTAAAAATGTCTTTATAAGTCATTCTGATAAATTATTAGATTATAACATATAATATTTACCCCTCTTGAAACATTGAATCATATTACACACGAGATAATAAAAATAAATTAATTTTATAATATCATGAAAATAAAGAGATTCATGATATAAAATTTCATATTAAAAGTATGTACACATCATAAACAAAGACATATATATGACATAACATACATCTCAAAGAAGAAAATATGAAGAAAAAAATAAATTACCGCTTTGGTATCTTCTAAAATGTAAACCCCATGAAAGAGTGATCGTCAAATAGATTTATAAAAATTAATTTAAGAATAATTATTATAAAAAAATTCAAGGGTAGTACATATATTTCCTAAAACAATCATGTGAGGAATATGGAATGTGACTTATAGAAAAAAATCAGATGAAATTACATTAACATAGGTCTTAAAATTCATCACACTCTTTGAAAAATCATATATAATAAATATAATTTAATCATAAATAATTTTCAGAACCATATATATATATATATCATACCATATTTGATTTTTTATGAACTTTTATTAATCAATTATTACTAATTTTATGTTAAAGTTATGTTTAGGGTAATTATTTCTTTATTTTTTATATATGTTAAGAATTTTTTTTTTAATATTACATT
Organism: Viscum album; assembly: GCA_963277665.1. Taxonomy (NCBI): domain Eukaryota; kingdom Viridiplantae; phylum Streptophyta; class Magnoliopsida; order Santalales; family Viscaceae; genus Viscum; species Viscum album. The sequence continues at coordinate 876,849,470 of OY728145.1, read as the reverse complement.
GAGCATGATTTCATCTCATATCGAGTTTGAAACATGATATCAATATCATATATATTAATTATATTTTTTAATATAGTGATGTATAATATATAGTTATTGAAAATTAAATACATTGTTTATGGGTACGGTAGGTTAGATTTATGGATAAACCCTATATAAATTTTATTGTTAGACTGAAATAAATAAACATTGTTTATATATATATATTTTATCTTTCTATAGTTATTTTTATTTCATATATATCACATATTCTTACTAAACACATCCATAACAATTTTTATGTAAATCATGAATGAATCATATCGCTTTGTGAGACTATAGTATGTCATACAAACGAATAATGTTATCATATTCAGAAAAACGGAAGTGTAAGAAGTTTTTCCTGATATAAAAATTTCATAATAATAATAATAATTCAAATATTTAATACAAAATATATAAACTAGAAATAAATAATTATTTCATAACGTGAGTGGAGGTAATTGAGGAAAAGAACTTTATTTCATAAAGTGGTATTTTTCATAAAAATAAAACATGATTTCATAACCCATTTGATGGATGTGGAGATGGTTTTAGGTCATTATCATAATATAAAAACATATTAGTATATGGAATATACATAGTTTGTTATATGATAATTATATAATAATAAACTAGGGGGGTTGAGGAAGAAATATAATAAAGACACTTAGTGATGAACATTACCTCTTATACGTGTATCCACCTTAGGTTTCCACTAACATCCTTCCTAGGATGGATTTTTTCCAAACATAAGATATCAATGATTAGGTGACGGATTTTGGGAAGTGATTTTGGCTGAGGTTGGTAAAAAATAGTTAAAAAAGTGTGAATAAGTGATGTTAGTGAGTGACATATTATAGTTGAAGAGGATAAGCTTTGTTTTTAATAACTGAATGTATTCTCTATTGGGAGGGATACCTTACCCCCTGCTTCTCCAAAATAGATAAATAATATAGAGTAGGGTTTATTTGTTACTGAAACACATCTAACATAAAAAAATAATCCTATTCATATCATGTTATTTTATAGTATTTAGGTTTGCTAAATTTTAAACTTGTAGTTTATTTTACCATGTGGACTTATATCTTTTTTATTTACCTAGTTAATTTAACCATTAATTAGAAAATAAAATATAGTTTTATTAGATAATTTATAAATAATAATTCTAAATATAAAATCCCATTTATTAAAAAAATCTTATGTGGGTGTAATGTTAATATTAATACAAACATATATAATGAATAAAAACCCATTTTATCCTTAATCATTATAATTAATTTTAAATTCATTCAAAAATAAATGTGGTAAAAAATTATTTTTACCTTATGAGATATTATTAATTATTCTTATTCAAAATATGGAATACATTTTTCCCAAATCAACACGTAGAATTAGTAAAACTTAATTTAAAATTAATCTTGGACACATTATAAGAAATTGAAGTTTTCTAAATAAAATATGATAAAAAGTTTATGTTGTTTTTTATTTCATTATGTATCCTTATGACTTTTTATATTTCATTATGTTTTAAAAATTACTATCACAATTCCTATGGAAAATTATCCTTCTATATGAATTATTTTCTTATGGAAAATTTTCATTCACTAAGAATGGTTTTCTTCTTACCCTTGGTTTCAATGTATTATTAAATATCTTCTCAAACCAAGTATAAATTTTTTTTATTGAACCAAAAAATTGGAACCTCACCTATCATAAAACCCTAGAGTTATTACACACCGATTAACCAGAATTCAAATTTTTAATTCATCAAAATTCATACCCTAAATTATCTAAAATTAAGAAGTTCAATTCACTAATATTTAGACTCTTAATTCTATGAAATTCAAACTTTTAATTCACTGAAATTCAGATTCTGAATTAATTGAAATTCAGACTCTGGATTCTCTGAAATTCATACTCCGAATTCTCTAAAATTCAAAATCTGAATTCTCTAAAATTTAGACTCCAAATTCTCTGAATTTATGACTCGAAATTCATCAGAATGCAGGATCTGAATTCCTCAGAATTTGGACTCCAAATTCATAATAATTCACTCTAGAAATTCTTCATAATTCAAACACCGAATTCATCATTATTCAGATTCCAAATTCATCAAAATGTTGACTTCTAATATCCATATTTTCTAGAATATGCCTCTTCATATTTTTAGACCCCAATTTCAAATTTTCCTATATTTTGATTATTCATATTAGTTAAAGTTTCTTTACATTCTTAACATATTATTTAAAGTTTATATTGTGTTGGTCCATTAAGCATGATAAAGTTTCCAATGTTTTTCTTACATGAAATGATGTCATACAACGTAAATTTAATTAACTGTTGGCTAAGTGAAAGTTGTACAGTTCCCTCTAATATTTAAGTAAAAATATGACCATTGGAGGATGGATCCAACCATTAGAACCATTTCTTATAAATACCCTAGCCTTTTTAAAATTTTAATATATCTAGAGAACTTCAATATTGTTATGTTGTGAAGTGATTTCGAGGGATAGAATGACTCTATTTCATTGTGAGAACTATGAAAAACTTGTTCAACCATGGACAACATCTTCAACCATGAAAAACTTTTTTGTCTTTCCTTGTGTGAATCTGATTGTTTCCAAGTACAATGTAGAGCTTATAGGGATATGAAGAAATATGTGTACACTACCTTAAATTTCAAGGACATCCATGGATAGGACTGAAAAGGTGTCTACTAAACCATTCTGTTCGAGGACATCCAGAGATAGGAAGATAGAGATTCTGACTACCTTAATGTTTGAGGGTTGTAGGAATAGAATAACACATTCATATATTCTTATTGAGGGATTACTCAAGTGTGGGTAAGAGATAATGTTTTGAAAGTATAAATCAAGGGACATTTATTTAAGTTTGTTTGATATCCTTCTCTTTGGGTTAATATATTTTCTACTTTTTTACTTGTTTTTTTAGTTGTTTTAATTTGGTTTTATATTATTATATAAAGAAAGTATAACATTATTATACATTATTATAATTCTATACTCTGATAAATATTATTTTATACACATTAAGTTTGAAACATTATTCTAATTAAAACCTACTTATGTTTCCTTAAGTTAAACTTATTAATGAATATGTTTTTTATAATTGGATTTGGGCCCTTTAAATTATCTCTTTGAGTTATAACCAAATAGGGTTTGTGAATTTACCTTCTTTAACTTTATTAATCATAGATTACATTTTTTTCTTAAAAGCGGAATGTTTTTTAACCTAAAATCCACCCCCTCTTGTAATTGATAGTCTACATCTATATTTGTATCCTATAATTGGTATCATAGGAGGTCTATGAAATAATTTTACTTGCATATAAGTTTTTCTTACTAATTTGTTTCACATATTTAATTACTCAAGTATTTACTTAATATATTTTTAAAAATTTATAATTACATGTTTTTTTGAAAAAGATATTTTATTATAGAATGGTAGGAATGAACGTCGTTTATATAGATAATTGTAATACTTAAGGACCACAGATAATTGGTTTCAATGATTATGAATACTCTAGGGATAGGATGAAGTCATTTATTATCAATTCTAGTGTGGATAACTTTTTCATTATCACAAGTGAATTAATGATTCTTGACATAGAAATATGAACATTTACAAATTAGGAAAATCTAGAATATCAAATTAACTCCAAGGTACCCAATACTATTTTATGTTCTATGAATTGGAATATCTCACTACTAGAAATAGAGCCTATACCAACACTTTATTCTAAATGGTTTAGAAAACTTGTTGGGAAAATGAACATATGCCAACAGTTTACTAGAACCGTTGGAACAGGTTGTTTTACGATGGGTTTTCCCAATGGTTTTCTTAAACCGTTGTCAAAGAGAACTGTTACCCACGGTTTTTATAATCCGTTGGAAACAATTATTCCCAATTTAGGTCTCCCTCACTCGCAACATTTCATCCTCGAGCACTCCTGCCCTCCCTGACCTCAACCTCCTCTTGGCATCTACCTCAACCTTCCGGCCTCCGCCTCCGCCTCTGCCTGCCATCCCCCCTCCCTCTCCTCCAACGACGTTCCCATTCCTCTCTCGGATCCTTCTCTGGCGATGACGTACCCCTCCCCTCTCGGCTCTCGGTGACGTTCCCCCCTCCCCTCTCGTCTCCATCTCTTGGTGACATCAAAGCTTAATCTTCTCCTCTGACGTCCCCCGACCCCCTCTCCAGTCATGCGCGACACCCCCCATGGTCAAACACCCCACGGGATGTCCCCCTCTCTCAGCTCCCTCTCCTCCTGTCTGGGAAATAATATTGTTAGGGCCAACCCCTACCCCCTAAGAGCTAGAGGTAAATCTTTTCCAAATCAATGAGTTGGACTGCCCATATGAGGTAGACCTGACCTCTCCTAATGTCTAATATCTTGGTTTCTGTGTTTGTGGGTATTTATTTGATGATTTTATTATGGTTTATTTGTAATCCTAATTTTACATTTTTGCATTTTTTTTACAGTCTAGATGGTCAAAATATTTCATCTTTTAATTCTTCACAGGTCTAGCTCAGCTATGTTATTTTTTTTGTTCATTAAAATGTGAAATTATTGGTTTAGTTGTTCCCATGATACTTGTAATTGATATAGTTGGATCATGGATACCACATGTGATGAGAGGTATAGAATTAGGGGGATCTATTAGACTATAAATGGTGAAAAATGTATTTTTAAGTTTAGTAGGCTTCTGGAAATGTGGAAACATTTGGTTAGAAAATAAACATAATGAGTTATGAGTGGCTTGTTTTCAGGAGTCTATTGGTTATAAAAAATAAAAATTTTAGTATTTTGCTTATATTTTATAGATCATAAATCTAAAGGCGCGGGAAACTAATCACTTCCACTCATTAAAGGGCATAAGTAGGAAATTAGATAGTTTGGTGTGGTGGGAGAGGGGGGGTGAAATGCAAATAACTTCAACCCAATTGAAGACATAAATAGAAAGGGGTCAGTTGTGACGTCTTGTGTTATACAAATTACTGAATAGGTATGTAATTAGGCATGGTACATATCAATAGATTGGGCCGGGTCCCGGTCGAAGTCTTTTAAAAAATGTAAAATTTAAAAAATAACATAAATTAACAATAATAAATATTGTAAACTTAAAATTAATCAAACTAAAATTAGATTGAAAAAAATTGTCAATTGGGTAGGGATAGTCTTGTTCTAGTATTGGGTTTGGTTTGGCTTTGTTGGGCCATCACTAGTTCGAGTCCTGCCCTAAACACTACTTGGGATAGGCCCATTATAAGAAATATGTCTCAAAGACTATCCAGGTCCACGCCACGCATTGGGTCATTTTTACACCCCTATTGAGTTTAACATCTAAGTTGTTATGTTATGGTTTTTTACATTAAAGAGTATTTTTGGACACTAAACATTTCATTATTACATTCATGTTACTTTAAATAGAACTTTTACTTAAATAAATGTTGTGATGGTACAGTTTTTTCAATCCCTGACATAGAAACCACTTTCTCTGCAATTATTTTACATTATAACCACTCAACAGTGTAGTAATATGGGTTGTTGAGAGTGATAATTCATTGAATAATATATGTATTAATTTTTTTTGAATTCATTATAGACCGAGTTCACAATTGACCGGGGAATGGTGGATGCTAGCAGGAGAGCTATTAAAGACACAAGGGAAATCTATGCTGAATTTCATTTTATGATGCATCAGTTATTATTCACCTTAGTAGTCAATCTCAGATCGTCATGCAACGTAGCGGGTTTCTAGAAGGGTTATGTACACAATCTTCATCTCAACTGATGTATCATAGGTGCATATACAATGGATAAGTGTACTAGGATGGTGTTTCCAACAACGTTCTATATAAAGATCATAATGAAAAATGAAGAGATTATTAAATGGAACTATTTCCCCCTTGCTTGCGAAAACATGATTTGACCCATGGGGTGGTGTGGTTCTTATATATTGGGCAATGAAATGTATAATCATAGGATACAGGTATGTTTTTGTTTAGTTTTTATTTTATTTTCCTTATTGCATTGGCCACTTAATTATTTTACTTCTTTCTACGGATGGAGGGTAGTGATGATATCCTAACTAGTTGACATAGATCACTTGTATATTGTAATACCATGAGGTGTGAGTCTAAGGAAATTTTGGAAGATAGAGGAGCCTTGGGGTCTTCCATGAGATGGAATTTTTTGTCTAAAACATTATGTCGGAACATTTCTGGAGTTTGTTGGAGTCATGAAATTACCCCTAGTGTCTCCATGAGATAGCATAAATAACCCCAAGTGTCTCCAAGTGTCTCCATACATCATATAATCCTCGCTTGGGTTGGCCACTCACCCAATCCTATCAAACATATCCTAGTTTATCCTCTCAGTCACATATTCTAGACTCATCTCTCGAGGATTATCACATGCCTCGATGCACATGTCATCATACAACTAGAAAAAGAGAATTACTCACCTTATGATTGTCCTAGTCACAAAAGCACACTATGTTGAACCCATCTACATTATATTCTCAATAATCCTATCAATAACCTAATCAAAATCATGTATTATAACGCAACCCTACTAACCAGGTTCCATCCAAAGCTAAATCACACCAAGCCTCTTGGCATTATAATGCCAATCTGTCCGACAATGTCTAATACCCACACTAGCATCTCATACTTCATCTCTTTATTTGAACTCTAGAATCATAAAATGGAGTAAAACCTTTCATAATACATTTTATATACTCAGAGGGACCATCCCACTCAAAGAACCTACCATGATTACAATCCATCCTCATAAGTATTTCCTCATCAAATGTTATATGTACAATTGCCACACCTATCACTACAAGGATCAATCCTTTTAGGAATATTTTACATGATATAAATCCTCATTGTTAGTGACATCAATCACATTAAAGCACATAAATTTCAACTGAACCCTACATTCCAAGAATTATTCATGTGGAAAAGCCCCATAGCCACATGCTAAGAACTAAAACCATAAATGAATATCCAAATACATGAATCATTTATAAATAAATATCTCAAGTGTAAACATAAAAACCAAGAATAATAAGACCACATCCCTTGTATCGAACAAAACCAAACTAAGTTGAAACTCGGTCCAAATTGATTATATACCATTAACAGGATAAGTAATTGTTAATTAATAGGAATTAACTATTTGATAGTATCATTTTGAAACATTGATCTATTTCCCCTTTGCTTGCAAGAACATGATTTGACCCATGGGTCACTATAGTGCTTATATGTTGGGTGGTGAAAGGTATAGTCATAGGAGACAGGTATGTTTTAGTTTAGTTTTTATTTTATTTTCTTTATCACATTGGTCACTTATATCTTTGACTGGAATCTATTGACAGAGGGTAGTTATATTCTGCTAAGGGTGCGAGAAGGAGTTCAGATTGATTCAGTCCACTAGCTTTGATCTGAGGTAAGATTCTATGGTTACTACTTGTCTCTCACCTCATATATTTGGGGCATTAGTGTTTTTGACTCCATATTATATTTTCAGTAGGGCATTGGATCGTTTCATGTTGTTTTGGGTGGATTTAGTTCTCCGCTTCTAATCTAGGTAAGGCTTTAATGCCATTGGTTGGTTACTCATAGGTTATGTAGCGTCCCACATGTGTTTTAAGGTTCTTAATATCCTTTTTGTAGTGCGTTGATCCATGCTCGTTGGTTTCGAGTCTCCAAGTCAAGAGTGACTCACCTGTGAGTGCATAGGTAAGTAAGTATATGTATGTGGGTTCCCTGGTTATGTGTATTCTAACCCATGGTAGTGATTATTCATGTATGGGGCTAGGTGTGCCCATTTATGTATATATATATATATAAATGCATACGCAGTTGAGTGGAGACTGATATATGCATATAAGAATATGTGCAAGGATCCCCTTGCACATGCTCATGGTCATGAAGGTGTGTGTATAGGGGCTAGGTGTCCTTGCATGTGTGTGAAGGTGTGTATACCCAGTGGAGGAGAAGCAATTTTTAGTTTGATGGCTCTAAGAGCCAAAGTGGATGGCTTGGTTCCACCTTGAGGTAGAGTCCCTCTCGTAACCAATTTAGTTTAAGAATGCTTTAAATTGAATTTAGCTTCTATCTTAATTCTACTTAATTATATAGAATTTCTTATCTTGAATAAGTGTTCTTTAATATAATTGTTTCATTTGATAAATAAAGTCATGTTTCTATAATAAAACCCCTCCAACAGAGGTGCACTGTCTGCAAAATCTCACAGTGATAGTTTAGGGTGTATGATTATTTTTAGTCATTTCGTTTCCCTTTAGACGTTGCGTCATTGTGCCACTCACTACAACCTTCTGACGATCCCTTGTTATAAAATATTAAATAGTTTATTTGTTCTATCAAGTCTGTTGTGACCTTATCTTATGGTGAAACCCGTGTTGGGTGTTTTCCTGGCCTCTTGGCCACCCCTTTGGGTGTTTACCCGAGCCTATATATCTAAAAACATTGATGGTGTCATTGTTTAACACCTGTCAGGATTATGGTGCTCCCCACCATAATCTTCATCTTAACACTATTTGGGGTGTTTGGTTGGCCTCGATGCACATCTAATTTTTTATATATTTGAATTATCCCATAAGATTTGTGATGCATCCTGAGATATTAAAACATACTCAAATTATATTGTTCTCAAGGTGAATGATGTTTTATTATTATAGTTCCATGAAATGCATATATCATTGATAAGTAATACACCTTCATAATTTGACTCTCAATCAGTAGTTTCAACTACCTAGTAACACTTTAAAAAAAAACGAATAAAAAATATATATCTTTATCATACCACAATCTAGAATCAAGAGTGTGTTTTTTATAACATAAGATCGGTTTCTATAATGTGAAGGACAAATAAATAGGATTTATTTGAATCCTGGATGGAAGATGCTACCCTGCAGATGTCGCTGGATAGGGCCAACACGCTGTGGTCACACCGCGGTCACGCCGCAGTCACGACGCGGTCACGCCTTGGTAATGCCGTGATTTGGCCTTGCATTAGGACGACACCCTGTGGCTGTTCTCAGTCCTTTCAGAATTCAATGTATGATACCTAGGTAGAGTTTTAGATACATTACCGATCCATAGTTAATGGGGAGGAAGGTGATGGCCGGAATGTCACCCTGCTTCCTCCCGCTCCCTTCACTCCTGGAAGGAAGATGCTGCCCCACAGATGTCACTGGACCGGGCCAACACGTCGCGGCCATGCCGCGGTCCCACCGCGGTCAAGCCGTGGTCATGTCGCTGTCACGCCGTAGACACGCCACGGTCACACCGCGGTAATGCCGCGGTCACACCGCGGTCACGCTGTTGTCATGCCACGGTCATGTAGTGGTCACGCCGCGGTCACAACGTGGTCGTTTTGCGGTCACGCCGTGATTTGACCCTTCTCTAGGATGACACCCCACGGCGGTTCTCCGTCCTTTCAGAATTTAATGTATGATAACTAGATATATTTTTAGATACATTACCCACCCATAGTTAATGGAGAGGGAGGTGACGACCGGAATGTTGCTCTGCCTCCTCCTGCTCCCTTCGCTCCTAGCCAAATGTTGCTTCCCTACAAATGTTGCTGGACCGGGACAACACGCCGCGCTCAGGCCACGGTCACGCCGCAGTCACGCCATGGTCATGTCGCAGTAATGCTGTGATTTGGACCTGCTCCAGGACGACACCTCGCGGTGGTTCGCAGTCCTATTAGAATTAGATGTATGATACCTAGATAGAGTTTTAGATACATTACCCAGCCTCCTTCCTGAACCCCAGACAGCCCCACCCCCACCCTCCTCCCTAGACCCCGAACAGCCCCCCCCCCCCCCCACCCTCCTCCCGGGACCCCAGACAGCCCACCCCCCCCCCCCCCACACCAAACTCCCTAGACCCCGGACGGCCCCCGGATAGCCCTCCGGAAAGCCCCCAACCATCCTCCCTATACCTAGAATCCTAATCTATGCTCTCTTCAAGATTTACCCTAAATGCTAAAGGAAAAGAGTGTTTTAGATATTTAGAAGAAGATGAGAGAAAAGTGCAAACCCTAATAGAAATGGGAGGTAATAAAATTATTAGACTCGCCTAGATATTCAATATGCACATAAATGAACTCCAAAAGCCCAAGAGACGTGTATGATTCAACCCTGCATCAAACTGAGGCATAGTGTGGTCGGTACCACTCAACGTGTCTCACTTTTATTTTAAATGGACAACAGTTTAAGTGAAAACAAAAACTGGCATATAGAAAACTGATCAACACATTCGAATTCTGTTGAAAATTTAGGACAATGATCCATGCTTCATTTGGGATGTGTACGAGTCATCCCCGCCACAATCTGAGGCATAGTGTGACCGGAACCACTCAAACTACCTCAATTTTATTTGAAATGGATAGGATTTTAAGTGAAAACAGCAACTAGTATATGGAAAACTGACCAAACGCATTCGGATTGTGTTTGTATTTTAGGAAAACGATCCATGGATTATTTTTGACATGTACGATTCAAACTCTCCACAATCCGGGGCACGGGGTGGTGGGTATCAATCCAAGTGTATGCCATTTTTTTCAAATGTACATCATTTTAAGTGGAAACAACAACTGACATATGGAAAACCGACCAAACACATTCGGATTCTATTGAATCTTTAGGAAAACGATCCGTGGGTCCTTTTTGACATATATGAGTCAACCCCACCTCAATCCAAAGGGCGGTGTGGCTGGAACCACTGAAAGTGTCTCTCTTTTGTTTTAAATGAACATTATTTTAAGTGAAAACAACTGCCATATAAAAACCAACCAAACGCATGGGGATTCTGTTGATACTTTAGGAAAAGGATACATCAGTAATTTTTGATGTGTACGAGTCAACCTCGCCTCAATCTGAATCACGGTGTAGCTGGTACCACTCAAAGTGTCTTTCTTTTGTTTAAAATAGAAAGGCTTTTAAGTAAAAAAAACCGGCATACGGAAAACCAAAAAAAAAACATTCGTATTTTGTTGAGACTTTAGGAAAATGATCTACAGGTAATTTTTGACATGTAAGAGTTAACCCTTCCCCTAATCTGAGGTGCAGTGTAGCCGAAACCACTCAAAGTGTCTCTCTTTTGTTTCAAAAGGACATCAGTTTGAGTGAATAAAAAAACTGACATACAAAAAACTGACCAAAGGCTTTCGAATATTATTTTAATTTTAGTAAAATGATCCATGGGTCATTTTCGATGTGCACGAGTGAACCCTGCCTCAATCAGAGATATGGTGTTTCTGGAACCACTCAAACTGTTTCACTTTTATTTCAAATGGAAATGATTTTAAGTGAAATCAACAACTGGCATACGGAAAACTGACCAAACACATTCGGATTGTGTTGATACTTTAGGAAAACGATCCATGGGTCATTTTGACGTGTACGAGTAAAAATCACCTCAATATTGGAATACTGTGGCCGGTATCACTCCATGTTTATTTCTTTTGTCTAAAATGTACCTCATTTTAAGTGAAAACAAAAATTGACATAAGGAAACCTGACCAAACACATTCATATTCTGTTGAAACTTTATGAAATGATCCATTGGTTATATTTGATGTGTACGAGTCAACCCCGCTTCAATCCAAAGTGCGGTGTGGCCGAAACCAATCAAAGTGTCTCTCTTTTGTTTAAAATGAACATCATTTTAAGTGAAAACTACAACTTCCATATGGAAAACTGACCAAACACATTCGGATTATGTTGAAAATTTTGAAAAACGATCCATGGATCATATGCGACCTGTATGAGGAAACCCTGCCTCAATCTGTGGCTTAGTGTGGCCGACACCACTCAAAGTGTGTCTCTTTTGTTTAAAATGGACATCATTTTAAATGAAAACAACAACTGACATACAGAAAACTGACCAAATGCATTCAGATTCTATTGAAACTGTAGGAAAATGATTCATGGGTCGTATGTGACATGTACGAGTCAACCCCGCCTCAATCGGAGGCGCGGTGTGGCCAGTATCACTCTAATTGTCTCTCCTTTGTTTAAAATGAACATCATTTTATGTAACACCAACTGGCATACAGAAAACCAACCAAACGTATTCATATTGTGTTGATACTTTAGTAGAAAGATATATGGGTCGTATGTGACGTTTATGAGTCAACCCTGCCTCAATCCAAGGCATGGTGTGGCTGATACCACTCAAAGTTTCTCACCTTTATTTGAAATGGAAAACATTATCAAGTGAAAACAAAAAACTGGCATATGGAAAACGGAATAAACACATTCATATTCTGTTGATACTTTATGAAAATGATTTATGAGTCATATGTGATGTGTACGATTTAACCCTGCCTCAATTCGGGGTACGGTGTGGCCAGTATCACTCTAAGTGTATGTCTTTAATTAAAAAGGGACATCATTTTAAGTGAAAGAAACAACTGACATATGGAAAACCGACCAAACACATTCGAATTCTATTGAAACTTTAGGAAAATTATCCATGGGTCATATGTGACGTGTACGAGTCAAACCCACTGCAATCCAAATCACAGTGTGTCCAACACAACTCAAAGTGTCTCTCTTTTGTTTAAAATGAACATCATTTTAAGTGAAAACAAAAAATTAAATACGTAAAAATGACCAAATGCATTCTGATTCTATCTAAAATTTAGTAAAACGATCCATGGGTCATATATGTAGTGTACGATTCAACCTTGCCTCAATCGGAGGTGTGGTGTGGAAGAAACCACTCAATGTGTCTCTCTTTTGTTTAAAATGGACAACATTTGAAGTGAAAACAATAACCGCCATAAGGAAACCTAACCAAAAGCATTCATATTATATTTATACTTTAGTAAAAGGATCCATTAGTCATTTGTGATGTTTCCGAGTCAACCTCGCCTTAATCTGAGCCATGGTGTGGCCAGTACCGCTCAAAGTATCATTCTTTTGTTTAAAATCGATACGCTTTTAAGTAAAAACAACTGGCATAATCAAAACCGACCAAACGAATTCATATTGTGTTTATACTTTAGGAAAACGATCCATGGGTCATTTTTCACGTGTGTGAGTCAACCCTGCCTCAATATGAGGCGCGGTGTGGCCGGAACCACCTAAACTGTCTCTCTTTTTTTTCAAAAGGACATCATTTTAAGTGAATACAACAACTAACATATGGAAAACCAACCAAAGGCCTACATATTCTTTTGAAACTTTAGGAAAAAGATCCATGGGTAATATTTGATGTGTACGAGTGAACCCCACCTCAATTTGAGTGCTAGTGTGGCCGAAACCACTCAAATGGTCTCTTATTTACTTAAAATGGGTAGGATTTTAAGTGAAAACAACAACTGGCATACGGAAAACTAACCAAATTCATTTGTATTGTGTTGATACTTTAGGAAAATGATCCATGGGTCATTTTTTATCTGTATGAGTCAACCTCGCCTCAATATGTGGCACGGTGTGGTCGGTATCACTCCAAGTGTATGTCTTTTCTTTAAAATGGACATCATTTTAAGTTAAAACAACAACTGACATATGGAAAACCAACCAAACACATTTGTATTCTATTGAAACTTTAGGAAAACGATCCATGGGTCATATTTGACATTTTCAATTCGACCTCGCTTCAATCCAAAGCACGGTGTGGCAATAACCACTCAAAGTGTCTCTCTTGTGTTTAAATTGAACATCATTTTAAGTGAAAACAACAACTTCTATATGGAAAACCAACCAAACACATTCGTATTCTATTTAAAATTTAGGCCAACTATCCATGGGTCATATGTTATTTGTATGATTCAACCCCACCTCAATACGAGGTGCGGTGTGGCCAACACCACTCAAAGTGTGTCTCTTTTGTTTAAAAACGACATCATTTTAAGTGAAAACAACAACTGACATATGGAAAGATGACCAAACACATTCAGATTCTATTGAAACTTTAGGAAAAATTATCCATGGGTAATATTTAATGTATACGAGTCATCCCCGCCTCAATCCAAGGTGTGGTGTGTTTGGTATCACTGTAACTATCTTTCATTTGTTTAAAATGGACATCATTTTATGTAAAAACACTGGCGTACGAAAAACCGACCAAACGTATTCGGATTGTCTTGATACATTATAAAAATGATCCATGGGTTGTTTGTTATATGTATGTGTCAACCCCACCTCAATCGAATTCATGTTGTGGCTGAAACCACACAAAGTGACTAACCTTTATTTGAAATGGAAAACATTTTAAGTGAAACACAACAACTGGCATACGGAAAACCAACCAAATGAATTCAAATTAAGTTGATACTTTTTGAAAACGATTCATGAATCATATGTGACATGTATAAGTCAACCCCCCGTCATTCTGGGGAATTGTGTGGCTGGTATCACTCCAAATGTATGTATTTGTTTTAAAATGGACATCATTTTAAGTGAAAGAAACAACTGACATACGGAAAATAGACCAAATGCATTCAGATTCTGTTAGAACATTAGGAAAAAATCCATGGGTCATATGTGACATGTACGAGTCAACATCGCCTCAATCTGAAGTGCGGTGTGTCTGGAACCACTCAAAGTGTCTCTTTTTTTAAATAAACATCATTTTAAATGAAAACAAAAAATGACATACGGAAAACCTACCAAATGCATTCGGATTCTATTGAAAATTTAGGAAAACCATCCATGGGTCATATGTGACGTGTAAGAGTTATTCCCTCCTCAATCCAAGTTGCGGTGTGGCCAACATCACTCAAAGTGTATCTCTTCTGTTTATATGGACAACATTTTATGTGAAAACAAAAACTGACATACGGAAAATAGACCAAACACATTTGGATTCTATTGAAACTTTAGGTTAATGATCCATGAGTCATATGTGATGTGAAAAAGTCAACCCCACCTCAATTTGAGGTGTTGTGTGGCTGGTATCACTCTAAGTTTTTATCTTTTTTTTAAATGGACATCATTTTAAGTAAAAACTATTGGCATATGGAAAATTGACCAAACGTATTCGGATTGTGTTAGTACTTTATCACAACAATCCATGGGTCGTATGTGATGTGTATGAGTCAAACCCTCCACAATCCGAGGTGTGGTGTGGCCAACACCACTCAAAGTGTCTCACCTTTATTTGAAATGGAAAAAAATTTAAGTGAAAACTACAACTGACATATGGAAAACCAACCAAACACATTCAGATTTTGTTGATACTTTATGAAAACGATTCATAAGTCATCTGTGATGTGTAAAAATCAACCCCGCCTCAATCTGAGGCATGGTGTGTCCAGTATCACTCCAATTGTATGTATTTTGTTTAAAATGGACATTACTTTAAGTAAAAACAACCAGTATAAGAAAACCAACCAAACATATTGGGAATTCTGTATACAACATTATTCATTTTGTTTGTTTTATTGATTCATAATTCAAGAATTCATTACATAATTCATTCTAAATGTATTCAATTGTGAATTTAATTATGAATTATGTATTGAATA
Organism: Viscum album; assembly: GCA_963277665.1. Classification (NCBI taxonomy): domain Eukaryota; kingdom Viridiplantae; phylum Streptophyta; class Magnoliopsida; order Santalales; family Viscaceae; genus Viscum; species Viscum album. The sequence continues at coordinate 876,833,908 of OY728145.1, read as the reverse complement.
AGGTAATTGGGTTCTTATACATGATTATAATTGTGGTACATTCCATGGTTATAAGAGTATCCACTTTTTATGTGCTTTTGTGTGTTATAACAGGTGTTTATTGTTGTTAAGAGTGTATGAAGGTGTATGTAGTTGAGTGTGCAGTTGTTATTTTGGTGTATGTAGTTGAGTGTGCAGGTGGTTTTGTTGGTGTTGAGTGTAGCAGGTGGTTTTTTTGTATATGTTGGTTTTTGTTCTGTATTATGTGGTTTTGTTGAGTGTGCAGGAGTGGAAGAGATTCTAGGTGGATGGGTGGATGGTCTGCCAAATTCTAGTTTTACACTATACCAATGGTTTACTAAAACCATTGGTATAGTTTTGTACATATTTTTACCATGGTTTTAGTAAACTGTTTTTAAAAACATGAAAATGATAGAATACTCATATATACCATCGGTTTAAAAACCATTGGGAATACTCCTAGATTACACTGCCAGTATTTCCAATAGTTTTCAAACTATTGGGAATACTCCTATATACCAACGGTTATTTAAACCATTAGGAAATCTAGGATTACACTGCCTTTTCCAACATTTGTACTAAAACCATTTGTAATGGTCTATCCTTACGCCTTACTTGCCAACAGTTTTCCAAACCATTGGTATATAATATACAAATCGTTTAGAAACCTTTATCAATGGGTTAAAACTGTTGGTAAAGCCTTAATTTCTAGTAGTTTCTTTAGTCAAATATATTCGTATTATGATTACAATAGTATCTGGAATAAACTATAAGTTACACACTTAAGAACAACTAATGTGAAAGAAACTAGAAGAGTTATAGTGAGAACTGAATATCATGGATTTTTATTTCCTGATGGAGAACTTGCTTTCATAGGGCCACAAAAATTTATGACTATCATCAATAATATTCAATATATAGGAGAGATAGTTCTTGATGATGAATATCTTGTGTAAAAGATAATTGATATCATTCCCAATAATTTGGAATCTAGTAGAAGAACTTTTGATTACAATAGGAAAGTATCTAATATCAAACTCAATGGGTTATTTGGAAATATTCTTTTGAATGAAACCATAATGAAGAGAGATGAAGACTTAAATAAGAATAAGAATGGTAATGAAAGTGTTTCGTTCGCTACTAAATCTAAATAGAAGACTCTAGAAAGGGTAAATAGATTTAAAGAAAAGAAATTTGTTGTTGTATCTGAATAAAGAGAAAATGATCAATTTGAGAATGAACTTAACAATATTACTTGAAAGATGAACATGATTGTGGTAAAGAATGATTTTTTGTATAGATAGACTAAGAAATATAGGAAGAACAAGAAATATTCTAAATTAACTTGTTATGAATGCAAAAGGGATGGTCATATCAAAGGTGATTGTCCTATGCTTAAGAGAAAAGTCCGAACGGATAACCATTCTAAATTGGATATAAAGAAGTATTGTAACTCTAAGGAAAAACTGTATTAAAGTCTAATAACACAAGTATTTCTAGTTGATGTGGCAATTCATATGAATTGATGGAATATGAATCTTCTGATCAGAAGAATATTGGTCTTATCACCAAATAACCTATTTAAAATCATTGTCTTATGGATAAGGTAAATATTGTTTAATCTTTAACAAATATTTCATTAAATGAAAATTTTCCTAATTAATAATATTTTTAATCGTTGTATAAAAAATCTTATTCATCATAATAGAATACCATACCTTCATTTGAATAAGACTCTATATTTCTAAATTACATACAAATGAGAACAGTAAGATAAAAAATAATTTTGAGAATAAAATTCTAGAATTTCTATTTTAAAAAAAAGATATATCATATCATTCTAATGATCTTAATCAGAAAACATATATTTTTTAAAATTTTTCTAAAAACCACTAATTCATATAAGGATAAACATTCTACGGATCTTGAAAATGTTACATCAATGAAAAATGTTTTAGAGAATACCTCAACCCTTAAAACTAATGACATTGAGAATAATAATTTAGTCATCATACTAAAATTATAATCATTTTACTTAAATATTTTTTTTTTCAATTTTACTTCTGGAAGGAAATAATTTGATAAAATGTATTCACAACTTCATACTCTTTGGAATAGTTTTGGATTTTTTTTATACTCACTCAAAACCTGTTTTTAGTCTTATTTATTTTGTTCCCCAATGAGATACTTTTTTCACTAAGTGTCAATGTGGTGGATATTGGGAGAAAAATTAATCATTAAAAAATCGCAATCCTTTGGTTTTCATAAAGCATACTTTTCTAAGAAAATATGTGTACCAAATATTTTAATTTATTAAATGTCTAGATCCATGAAAGGTTGGATTCCATAAGTCTATCTATTTTATTTTAATTAAAATAAAGGATGTACTAACTATAAAACATGGTACGTGGATAGCATATGTTTCTGGCAGATGACTGGTAATAAAAATTTGTTTGAATAGATTATCAAGATGAAAGGAGGAAAGGTAAACATTCAGAGATAAATCTCAGGGAAAAATTATTGGTAAGGTAACATTGTTCTTCTTGAAAAATCATTAATATCAAATGTTTTATTTATTAATGGTCGGAAGAAAAATCTTATGAGTATAATTCAATTATGTGATGATGGATACCTTTTGAATTTTAGGAATGATAATTGCCTAGGACACAATTCCCAAGATGATGTTTTTCTCTCTGTCCATACATACAATAATGTTTATAGACGTAACATAGATGACCTTAGGAGCCAAGAACTAACTTTTCCTAATGTAATGGAAGATCGATCTTGGTTTTGGAATAGAATAGTAGTACATTGTAATCTTTAGAACCTATGAAAACTCTAAAAGAAAATACTTTTTTAGGATTTACTAGTACATATATTTTATTCTTCAATGGTTTGTAATCTTTTTCAATATGGAAAGAAACATAAGTATACATTTAAATCAATTCACTATTGGAAATTCGGGCTATAGACATTGTTCTAAACTGTGGCTATATGCCCTCAAACTGTGGCAATAGGTAATAGCCACGGTTTCCTCGAACCGTGGCTAAGTTTGGCGTGGCTATAGGCCAAGACCTATAGCCACAGTTCCAAACCGTGGCTTTAAATCTATAGCCACGGTTCAAACAGTGGATTTAGGTATACAGCCACGGTCCAAACAGTGGCTATACTAAAGGCCGGACAGAATATAATTCCACGGTTTAAAACCGTGTCATTATGTCTATAGCCACGGTTAAAAACCATGGCAATAAACCAATAGCCACGGTTTAGAATCGTGGCTATAGGGTGTCCAAATCCATAAAAAAATACCCCCTGGACACCCACCTAGACACCTCCTGGACACCCCCTGGACACGCCCCTGGACACCCCCCTGGACACCCCCCTGGACACCCCCTGGACACCCCCTGGACACACCCGGCACACCCCCTGGACAGACCCTGGACAGACCCCTGGACACCCCATAGACACCTCCTGGACACACCCTCGACACCCCCCAGACACCCCCCCTAGACACCTCCTGCAGAACCCCCCCCCCCCCCCCCACAGCAGCCCCCCGTGCCCCAGCACACCCCCTACCCCCCCCCCCCACCTTCACACCCCCTCCCTGCCCCCCACAAAATTTAATTCCGTTAGCATGCTTGCAATACAAATGAAACCTAATAAATTAACTGTAAAAGTAGTTTAATTCATAAATTTTTCTTATGCTCAATTCATGATTACAATAAATCTTTATTTTTATAGTGATCCAACTAAAATATAAAGATTGTTTTTAACTTGTAAATATTCAGTTCATGAGGAAATATGAACTCGTAATTATACTATATGATATAGAACTAAAATTTAAGAATGATATGTAAGTAAGTTAGTCTAAACCCCGGGACACCCCCCCCCCCACCTGCACACACCCCTTGGACACCCCCGAAACCCCAGGACACCCCCTAGACACCCCCCTGGAACCCAACCAAGGACAGACCCCCCCCCCCAGACCCTGGACACCCCTGCCCGTCTTCACCCCCCCAGACCCAACCCCTCCCCCCCCCCCCCCTCAGAACCTTCCCCCCCCCCCAGAACCTGGACACCTCCCCAGACCATGGACACCCCCCAGGATCTGCCCCCCCCAAACACAGACCCCCCCCAGAACCTTCCCCCCCCACCTGCACACCCCCTCACTAGACAGACCCCTTATAGCTCCTCCCTTCCCCCTTCGACAGACCCCCCTAACACATCCCCCACCCCTTTACACACCACCACTCTCCCCCTCTGGATAGAACCCCTTATAACCCCCCTTGACACCCCTGGACACCCCCCTTGACACCCCCCTTCACCACCAGTACCACCTGCACCCAGCCCCCCCCCCCCCATCCCCCTGCACCCAGCCCAATATCCTTCCCCCACCCCCTATACCCAGCCCCCTCACTACCCCTTGCACCCAGGTCCCCCTACCCCCCCCCCCCCACTGCACCCCCACAATCCACCCCCACCCGAACCCCCACTGCCCCCTACACCCATGCACCCCCCCCCCCCACCCCCCTGCACCCATCCCTATATCCATCCCCCACCCCCTCACTACCCCTTGCACCTAGGTCCCCCTCCCCCCCACTTCCCCCTACACATAGGCCCCCAGTCCCCCCCCCACCCCCCCTGCACCCAGCCCTATATCCAGCCCCCACCCCCTACACCCATCCCCCTTGACTACCCCTTGCACCCAGGTCCCCCTCCCCCCCACTGCATAATCTGTTGAAGTCCAAAAAAGAATACCAGCAATAGACACCACTGCTGGACACCCCTCCCCTAGAACACCACCCCTGGACACCCCTGGACCACCCCCTAGACACCCCTCCCCCATGCTGGACACCCCTCCCCCTGCCTGGACAGCCCCTCCCCCTGCTGGACACTCCTCCCCCTGCTAGACACCCCTGCCCCTTGCCCCCTTCCCCCTGACCCTGGACACCCCAGGACAGACCCCCCCCCCCCCAGACCCTGGACACCCCTGCCAGTCCTGCCCCCCCCCCAGACCCGGGACACCCCAGGACAGACCCCCCCCCAAACCCAGACCCCCCAGGACAGACCCCCCCCCAGACACTGGACACCCCAGGACAGACCCCCCCCCACTGGACCCCCTAGACACCCCATGGAAGGACCCCACAGGACAGACCCCCCCCCCCAGACCCTGGACACCCCAGGACAGACCCCTCCCCCCCCACTGGACCCCCTAGACAACGGATGGATGTCATGGGCTATTGCTAAAAGACCGAATCCGGATGCTGAAATCAGCAGTAAGTAAGAATAGGTAAATGAAGAAAAATGAATAAACTTTTCCCAATATACTTGGGGAATTTTATTCATCAGCAGGAAGAAGAACAGAAGAACGGTAGCTGAGAGTTCCTTCCCCGGAGGTGGAGAATGATTTATTTACATAGGATCTGTCTAATATTTAATGGAAGAAAGAGGGAGAGGAAATTAAGTACCTCATTACAAGTGGCAGCATCCAATAAATTCTCTTCCAATGGAATAAAATATTACAAAAAAAATCTATAAACCTTATCTCTCCTCTTGTGGCTTCCAGGTGTCCAGGTGGTTAATAATTTGGTTGAGGTGAGGCTGTGGACTCATGGGGGCAAGAATGAAGGAAACTAAGTTGTACTGGATTTTAAGTAGGATGCTCTTGTTTTTCTAAAGTGGCATGGTTGATTGGGTCTAAAATAAGTGAGTTGAAACAGGAATTTAGATAAGGGCTTCAAATGTTAAGGGGTCTGGTTTAATTGGTTAGAATTGGGTGAGGTTTGGAATGGTTTTAAAGTGGGATTCCTGGTGGAAAATGTGGGGTTGATGGATTAGATGTTGAGAGGTGGGTAGGCCTGATTGGTGTTCAAGTTTTGGATGAGTTGCCTAGGTGGATTGAAAAATGGTGGGGGATTGGGAAGGAGTTCATAGTGGCTAAATTGAAGTGGGATCTTGGAATTGTAGTAGGCATTGTGTTTGGATTTTTTAGTGAGAGTGGAAATGGCCCTGGAATAGCTGGTTTGATTTTGGTGGGTTGGACATGGGATTTTTATAGTGCATTGAAAAATAGTCACTAGCAGGGCTTGGTTTGGTGTGAAATTCAGTCAAATGGTTGTGGGAACCATCATGGAAGCAACTACCAAATACAGACCAGAGCTAGTCTCCTCTACAGTGAAGACCCTTCATGGAAACTCTTCAAGAAAATCGGGTCTCTAGTTGCATCTTTGTCCATAACAAACAATCCCGATTTGCATAGGCCCAAATAGACCTCCCTTTGCCAGCTTGTGGGGGAAATGTGGGAACTCCAGCATGAAATAGGCCCTCAGAATAGAACATCCTCTTTGTAATTGCATCAAACAGATTGTGTGTAGCATTTAAAACTCAACTTGGCAGTGATCCTCCTCCTCCAATGAGTGCTACATGAGATGAGGGATTTATGGAGGGATTTCATCTAAAACAGCCAAAAGCAGACATTGAATTTCCATCACAATAGGCTGATCTGGTTCAGACGACATGTGCAGAGGATGAGGATGATCTGGTTCGGACAACATGTGAAGAGGATGAGGAAAAAAAGAATTACCGAACAAATATTATGTGATACATGTACAATAAAATATGCCAGACAATTCCAAACCAAAGTTTTCAGTTGAATTGAGCCTTTGTACCACCTTCTATGCACATTTTGTGGAAAGATGGATGAGAGGCAGCGCTGAGAGGAGATATAATTTAGGAATGGGGAAATATGAAAAAATATAGAGCAAACCATTCAATTTTTCTCTAAGGAGGAGTAACCGCCGCAGGGTGTCATCCTAGAGCAGGGCCAAATCACGGCGTGACCGCGGCGTGACCGCGGCGTGACCACGGTGTGACCGCGGCATGACCGCCCAAGGTGTCGTCCTGGAGGAGTAACTGCCCTTGGGTGTCGTCCTAGAGTAGGGCCAAATCACGGCGTGACTGCGGCGTGACCGTGTCGTGACCGCGGCGTGACCACGGCGTGACCGCCGCAGGGTGTCGTCCTGGAGGAGTAACCACCGTAGGGTGTCTCCTGGGAGAAGTTCCAAATCATGGCATGACCGCGGCATGACCGCAGCGTGACCGCAGCGTGACCACAACGTGTTGTCCCGGTCCAGCGACATCTGTGGGGCAACATCTTCCACTTAGTTTCAAATAGGATGATATGGATGGCATGAGAGGATGTTTTCTCAAGAGATTTAAAGAAATGAATGCTAATATGTGATGACTATAGGATTTTATGACCCCTGATATACCTAATTCGGTGAGGTTTGGAGATCTAGAAATGTGTAGGAATACCTAGAGGTATACCCCATGCGATCAGGAAAATCACAGGTTACATAACATGTATTCTGACATTACTGGTACTGTGGGACCCCTGGGCTGTGGAACTGGGATTTTTGTTGGATTTAAATATCACATTCCATGTGACATGGTCACACAACATGGGACCCATCTTAAAAGTCTAACAACACTTAAATATTTTCTTGGTTCAAAAAATTGTTTTTATAAAAAGAGGGAAACCCCCTATAGGGATATAAAAAGGGTCAAGTACGATGTGTGCTTTATGACTAACAATGACATCCAGTATAAGGAAAACATCAATGAAATAATGTTAAGAAAGGTATAGCACTGTGTGTTTTCGCAGATAGCGCACCTCCGTTGGAGGGGTTTTATTACAAAACGAGGACTTATTTATCAAAAGAAACAATTATCTGAACTAACAATTATTCAAGAATTTCAATTTAATATAAACATGAAAAATTAAGAAGGAAACTAAATGCAATTTAAAACATTCTCGAATTAAATGGGATAAGAGAGGGACCCTACCTCAACCTCAAGGAACGTTTTCTTTTAATGATGACAACTCGAATCTTCCTTTTTTCCACTTGCACGCAAATGCAACTTAACATATATGTAAGGACACCTAGCCCCTATGTACATATTTTCATGGCTAAATATTCCCAAGGGGGGCCTTAGATATATGTTTATACTTGAATGTACCCCTTTATACTTACACTCGTATGCATTTTTCATATCTATATATAAGCACACCTAGCCCCAATATATATATTCATACTGCCATGAGTGAATATATGTAAAGTGGGAACTTATATATGCATATGCCTACCTATGTACACACATGTAAGCCTTCATCAACGGCGACTCGAATCCACCTTAATGAAATCCAAAACACATAACAAAAATATAAAGAACCCAAGCCCTGGACACCCCTGCCAGTCCCCCACCCCCAGACCCTGGACACCCCTACCAGTCCACCCCCCAGACCCTGGACACCCCTCCCCCCTGGCTGGACACCCCTCCCCCTGTTGGACACCCCTCCCCCTGCTGGACACCCTTGCCCCCTGCCCCTACCCCCTGTCCCTTGCCCCCTACCCCCTGCCCCCTCCCCCCTGCCCCCTGCCCCCTACCCCCTACCCCCTGCCCCCTGCACCCCACTGGACAGCCCCCATGCCCCAACTGGACAGTCCCACTGGACACCCCCTGCACCCCCTGGACACCCCTCCCCCTGCTGGACACCCCCCTTGTCGGACACCCCTCCCCCTGCTGAACACCCCCCCCCATGCTACTGATAAGTGCAGAATTATATAGAAATTATGCAAGCCATCCTCTATTAATAATTCGTTGAAAGATGCTATGAAAGGGAAAAATATTAATACCCAACACTATGTTAGAAAAAAAATACAAATAAGGTTAAAAAGAGGTCACCTGTGGTACCAACAACCAACATACAAGAATCAGGAAATAGAAAATAGATTGTTCCCAATATTTTTTACACAACCAGAACATGTCTAGGACCATCATTACAGGCCTATACCTATAGATTACACATGACATATACGAATAGGGCTGCCACATTTTACTCTACCTGTTGTTACACCTATTCATGCTCCTTCTCAGCTAGACATTCCTCAAGGACAGCCCCTCTCCCCCTGCTGGACAGCCCTCTCACTGGACACCCCTCCCCCCTTCTGGACACCCCTCCCCCCTGCTGGACAGCCCTCCCCCCTGCTGGACACCCCTCCCCCCCTACGGGACAGCCCCTCCCCCCGGCTGGAGAGCCCCACCCCCTGCCTGGACAACCCCTCCCCCTGCCTGGACAGCCCCTCACCCTGCTGGACAGCCCCTCCCCATGTTGGACAGCCCTCCCCCCTGCTGGACACCCCTTCCCCCTGCTGGACACCCCTCCCCCTGCAGGACAGCCCTCCCCTGCTGGACAACCCTTCCCCCTTGCTAGACAGCCCTCCCCCCTGCTGGAAATCCCTCCCCCCTGTCGGACAGCCCCTCCCCCTGCTGGACACCCCCTCCCCCCTGCTGGACACCCCTCCCCCTGCCTGGACACCCCTCCCCCTGGCTGGACACCCCTCCCCCTGCTGGACAGCCCTCCCCCTGCTGGACATCCCTCCCCCCTACTGGACAGCCCTCCCCCCTGGTGGACAACCCTCCCCACCCTACTGGACAGCCCCGCCCCCCTGTTAGACAGCCCCCCCTACCGGACACCCACCCCCCTTGCCGGACACCCCTCCCCCCCTGCTGGACTTCCCTCCCCCTGCTGGACAGCCCTCCCCCTATTGGATAGCTCCTCCCCCTTCCTGAACACCCCTCCCCCTACTGGACAGCCCCTCCCCCTGCCTGGACACCCCTCCCACTAGCTGGACACCCCTCCCCTTGCTGGACACCCCTCCCCCTGCTGGACACCCCTCCCCCTGCCTGGACAGCCCATCCCCCCTTCCGGACACCCCTCCCCCCTACCGGACACCCCTCCCCCCTGCTGGACAGCCCCCCCCCCCCCCTGTTGGACTGCCCTCCCCCCTGCTGGACAGCCCCTCCCCCTGCCTGGACACCCCTCCCCCTGCTAGAAACCCCTCCCCCTGCGGGACACCCCTCCCCGTTCTTGGACAGCCCATCCCCCCTGCCGAACACCCCTCCCCCCTTTCGGACACCCCTCCCCCTACCAGACACCCCTCCCCCTGCCTGGATAGCTCTATTAGTACTCACACAATTTTGGGAAAATTTTCTCAATCGCGGGGAACTCAATTTGGTTGGATATACATACTGATAACCCAAGGTTTGGACACTATGTGATAACCCATGTGAATGTGTACGTGTATATAATGATTCTAGAAGAAGTAGTCTTAACTAACTAGATGAATGTATAGACATTCTGATCCAATACGAAAGGAAACCACAGTTCTACATGAATTATATGTTTTTTCCATCATTCTCTAGAATGTAATAGGGACAAGGAGTGTTCTTTTTACAATATGAAGGGGAATGATGTCTCTAACTATGAAATTTGGAATGGTAAGATGAATATTCCAATCTATGACTTGGAGAGAAAATACACTACTGTCCCTTATAATGTGGTTAAGATAGGGGTTATATCAGTGTAGAAGGATACTGGGAAAACTACAGACTTAATCACTTCAACATCACCTTAGGATGGTCCTTCTAATGAAAAAAACATGGATTATTCTCAGTGTGTTGTATTTACTCTAGAGGGCCCACCCCCGGGAAAATCATTGAATGAGGACAATGTACCCCTTCCTGATAGAGAGATAAACATTGGATAGAACATCCAGTTTGAGGGGCATGTATTTTGGGGGCACCTTTCCCTGATGTTTTGTACAGATCCAAGGGACTGTAGGTATTTGCAACTTTGTAGGAAAGCCTAATGTAAATACTCACGAATGGGAAAATTAGGCAGAAAGTCAATGTGGACCTCTATACAAATGTAGCTGGTCTTGAAGAGAGTACTTCAAATGAGGCAACATTTTATGGCATGCCTACGTAGAGGTGTTTCTTTTAGGATGCTTTACCTAACCTGATTGCATATCATGGTTCTCAAGTGGTGAAAAATGGGGAAAAATTCTTGCATGTTCCTACCTATCATTAATTCATGATGAAACATTGTGAGGGACCCCTCATGCATGTTTCATATATAGGTATCTAGGAATAATCCAGGAAGGAAACCTCACCAGGTTCGCTGAATATGAGTACACCCAAGGATCATCAAAATAAGTTGCAGTATAATCCATTACCTACTAAAAATAATGATCAGTATGGGGTTTCACGAAATTACCTGCTGCAATTATTACTAATAATAAGCCCTCATAGAGTCACAATCTTATCCTAGATAGTATATGGATAAATTTACACACTTATGTTGTGTATTATTGTATGATGATGATGAGTAAATTTCAATCAGTTAGGAGGTTATCATCACCTCCAATATGGAAAATGAAGATGAATATCCAAAAGCTAAATACATGTATGATAAAGGCATGGATAGTGACCCAAAATTAAAGAACAAGAAAAATAATTGGAGTAATGGTATGGAGAAACTTCCCCCTACCCCCTGCCCCCTCCCCCTGCCCCCCACCCCCCTCCATCCTGCACCCTACCCCTTGCCCCCTGCCCCCGTCCACCCAACCCCTTAGCCTGCACAACACCCCCTGCACCCCCTGCACCCTCCCTGCCCCCTGCCCCCCTCCACCCTCCCCCCTGCCCCTGCCCCCTGCCCCCTACCCCCCTCCACCCTGCCCCCCCTGAACCCCTCCACCCTGCCCCCTACCCCCCTCCACCCAGCCCCCTATCATACTTCAATACATCCCGAAGATATTATCAAAAACACTTCAAGACATAAAATGACTATTTTCAACAAATATAACAAAAGACCAAAATATATTATGCAAGAACCAAAACTCAAAGACCCCTCTCAACATACATGATGTGGTATGGTAAAAAAAAATAAATGAACTTACCAAAATGTTACCATCATACAAAATGGTGCCTTAAGAGTACTTTGGGTGAATATTTCTTTTTCACCCTAAGCCTATATTTTACCTACAAGAAATAAAGAAAAATAGATCAAAATAAATCAGAAGTAATTATGTAGAGAATAAATAATTGATAAGAAATATATTTGTGTTTATGTGCCTGAATACAAACATGTATCCTGCAAAAATAGTAGATGCAAGAACCAAAAAATCAAAGCTTACTTGAGAGGAAAATGTTTTGTTTTGAAAAGTTCAACTATTAGAAATTAGAGCTTCAAAAATTTCATCACCAGTTGTACCCTATCTTCATCAAAATGTAAAAGGTGTATGGAAGAAAGAAGGTGATACAATCATATCGAGCACAACAATTGAGTACAGTAGAATTCAGCTCATAAAAAAGATTTTAGAATTGGAACCATAAAACTATGATTAAATTTTTATTTTATGTTTGTAAAACTACATGGGAACAAAATAATATATTAATATTACTCTAATAAAAACCAATAACTGAGAAGTGAAGTTCACATAGATTCCCATTACCATGAATGGATGTTCCCCCTTGCTTATCGGTTGCATGCCAACGTGCCCGCATTTGAACCAACACCAACCACCTCGTCCTATGGTAGAAATTATTAATTAGATATATGCATCAATTTGTAACAATAAAGAATTTTTTTATCTAATTACAAACAAAGCATATAAATAATATATTAAAAACAAAATAAATGAAGAACATAGAGTTCAAAAAATCACACAAAATGCCTGAATGATACCCACTAGTTACTATATTAACAACTTCAACACATATTCATGGATTTTAATGTAGATGCATGTTAACATTTGAAGTTCAAAAATGATTTTTAGTAAAAAATTAAAATAAGCATACACACCATAATTTCAATACAAAAAGGTAGTAAAAAAGGAAGAAACAACCAATATATTTAACAAGATGATTTCAGCATAAAAATTTATTAAAAGGCAACTTCCAACCATTTATTTCAACTAAAAAAAGAAGTGCATTTTCAAGTTTAAGTAGAAAAATCATAGAATTTAAACTATTACTCCCATGGTGTAGATGCTCAATTCATTTGAGATCATTGGAAAACATTTTCCTTCTTTTCTTGAGGAATAAATACCATTGGTTTTCAAAATTTCATCTCCTATAAGTGTAAACATATACATTAATTTATAAAATATAAAGTTCAAAATAGAACAAAACTAGAGTAAAAGCTAAGGTAGATTGGCTCAAAGTTACTATGAAATATAACTTCTCTATATCTATAAAAATCGTGGAATCTATACATCAATAGGGTGTGAAATTATGCTCCCCAAAGTACTAAAAAAATATAAATTATAACGTACATTCACTTATTCTATTTGAATAACATAATATTTTTTAATAAAAATAAATAAAAAGGAATGTTTAAACAATGATTTAGAATTAAAAAATTTAGGATTAGAAAAAAATTGTGTACCCTTACCTCACACATAATTTGATGTATATAATAAGAATTTTAACTCTAAAAAATTTAAGGGTGGAAGGAAGCAACCTGAAAACTTTCTTAGACTAAAATAAGTTAATCAAAATGGTCTTCCATATGAACTGACCCACCTAACTTCCTATAAAAAAAGACATCAATCAAAAAAACTTTATTAAAGAGGGTCAAATAAAAAAACTAAAAAAAGTAACAATATAATCATGGGTTTATCCCCCCAAGGGGTTCTATATTTAGATTTCTCACAGTTGAAAAATCATTGATTCAAACCCAATTAGATGGAGGATGTGTCTTCTTACTCATGAACTAGCATAAAATATTCTTTCTAGCTATAGTAATCAACTCAAATAGTTTTTTAACACCCCATTTTCATATACTTTTAATTTCACCACTTTGAAATTATAACTTCCTAGGCGTAGTGGAAAGGGGGGGAAATGGGGTATATTCTATCTTCTTCAACTTGAGGAGTGATGTGAATAAATAGTAAAAATTCAATTCTTGGATGTGATTTTTCATCAGATTCAATATCCTATATAAATTCATTATTAAAAACCACATATGTATCAATATCCACTTTTTCATTAGTGCACAACTTCAAAACATCCTCTTCCTCTTCGACCACTCCCAAACTTTGAATTAAAATTAGATTTTTTTTAGTTTCAAAAGTTTCTCATCAGGTGTTTTAATAACATTCTCATGTACCTCTATTAAATCATGAAGTTCACTTGAATCTACACAACATACATAGGGAGAAGAGAAATCAAAATCATACACAAAAAATCACAATAATATAAAAGAAAAGCTTGTTCAATTAAATAAAAAACTTCATTAATTTGGTCATCTTGCTCTTTTTAAAGAAAAAAAGGTGATCCTAGGAGTGTTTCTAAGTTAGAAGTGATTTATTCAACCTCCTCCAACCTCTTATCAAAACAAAAATACTCAATTTTATAATTTTTCAAAGTAAAGGAAAGGGTATCTTTAATTGGTTCATCATCATATGATTTCACAAGAATTTTGAAAGGATTATCAGGAATATCCCACTACTAAAAGACCACTTTGGAGAGGTGGGTTACATTCCTTCTATTTGTCCTTTGAAATATTTATAGACCTAGTCCCCATTGGTAGAGAAAAATATCAGTAATCCCTTTTATCTTTCTAGTTGACCCTCCCTATCTTACTCTTCTCATACATGGATACATTTAATCCAAAACCTCGTCCTCTAAATCACCTAAAAAGTGGAAAGAACATTCATCACATGACCAATTTTTAGGGACCTGCTCCTCTCCAACAGTTCTGACCAGGTATTGTTCAAAATTCTGGACTAGTTCATCATATGACAAAAGATCAAAATGGTTATCCATCACAATACCTCCCACTTCTGTAGAACTCTTCATGAATGTGGCCTCACTCCCTTAAACCTATTATGATACATTTCTGCTTGTTGAAAATGAGAAAATGGAGGGATTATTGGGACCAACCTCATCCATATTCTTCAGTTCCATAACTGAGTAATGCTCACTGACACCATGGAGAGGAGGGCGCGGCGTGGAGGGCGCGGAGAGGAGGGCGCGGCGCAGAGGAGGTGTCGGTGAGGAGGCATCGGGGAGGAGGGCGTGGCGAGGAGGAGTCGGGGAGGAGGGCGCGGCAAGGAGGAGGGTGCGGTGAGGAGGGCGCGGGGAGGAGGGTGCGGCGAGGAGGTCGTGGCGTGGAGGAGGCGTCGGCGTGGAGGTGTCGCGGAGGGGGAGGGCGCGGTGAGGAGGAGGAATCGCGAGGGGGAGGAGAAGGAGCCCGATGGGTTTGGGAAAAAAACGGGGCTGTTGGATATAGCCACGGATGAAATAATTAACCGTGGAAGTGTAAAAGATATATCCACGGACCTATAAAACCGTGGCTATAGGTCTGTGGCTATAGATCAGATTTCCAATACTGATTAGTGAAGTCTCAACATTTAATGCAATATAGTTAGTGCATATGGATTTGTTTAATCCAACACAAACTGAAGGTATTATAGGAAAATAAAATGTTTTAGTTTTAGTTTATGATTACACTTATTGGGTCCATTTTATAGCAAATAAATCAGGAGTCTTTTCATATTTTAAATCCTTTTCAGCCAATATTTAAAATGAAAAACCTTCCATTGATAATTATTCACAGTGATCATGGGGGAGAATTTGAAAAATCATATTTTGAAACGTTTTGTAGTTATAAAGGAATTATTTATAACTTATCACCTCCAAGAACTCCTTCAAAAACATTACTATTGAAACTAGAAATCAAATTCATCAAGATATAACTAGAACCATGTTCAGTGAATATTCTATAGAAAACAAATTCTAGGCTGAAGCTGTTATTATAAAATTTTATACAATAAGATGATTTTTAAATATACATTTTCTTAATAAAACACATTATTAATTTTGTATTGGTTAAAAAAATGATGTTTCTCACATCAAATTATTTGGATGAAAAGTTTTCATTTAGAATACTAAAGATAAATTACATAAATTTGGACCCAAATTTGATGAAAGAATTTTCTTAGGCTAGTCAACTAAATCTATGACTTAGAGAGTTATTAACAAAACATCTTGTACTATTTATGAAACTGTGCATGTTAACCTTGATGAATCTAATCCTTTTGTCTTCAGACAACCCTAACCTACATCTTAAGATGCGTTTTCAAAAACATATTATCAATCTTTGATGTAATATTATTCTATCATGGAAAATACTCTTGAAAATGTATCTGATGTATTCACCCCTAAGTATTTTTTACATTATGTTGATGAACATTTTTTACAAATCACAAATTATTTGTTTCTTAAGAACCATCCAAGTGATTTTATCATTGATGTTGTAAATTAACCTATATGGACTAGAGATTATTTACAAAATGATGTAGAACATATAACATTCATTCCCCAATTAGATCCTAAAGGAATTGTTGAAGCTTTAGGTGATGATGATTCGTTTAAAGCTATATAAGATGAAATAAATGAATTTTAAAGGAACAATGTATGGACCTTGGATGAAAGACCTAATAAAAATTATTTAATTGAAGTATAATAGATCATCAGAAAAAATGTGATGAAAATGAAATCATTATAAGAAACAAAGATTGATTATTTAATAAAGTATACAATATAAAATAAATATTAGACAATAAAAAATCCTAAACTCTATTAGCTAGACGTGAATCTATTCATATTATACCAGGATTTTCAACAATTGTCAATTTCAAACCCTTACAAATGTACCTGAAGTGTTCTTTCCATGAAGCATATGTTTAGGGGGAAAATTTTCTCAAAAAAACTACTAGTTTTTAAGGCACAAAATATCCTGAATGTGTTTTCAAACATACCAAAGATTTATATAAACATGATCAAGCCTCTATATCTTGGTATGATAGGCTCATAGGATGTTTTTACAAAACAATTATTTATAGAGAAATGTTGATCTTACTGTTTTTATAAAGTAATTTAGGAAAAATATTTGTATTTCTCATATTTATTTTGATGACCTTATATTCAAGTCAACTCTATAATCTTTAACTAATTCATTTGTGAATCTTACGAAATTTGAGATTGAAATTAGTATGATGGGTGAGTATTCATTTTCCTAGGATTTCATGTTTCTAGAAAAATATATGGAACTTATATATCATAACATAG
Source organism: Viscum album (assembly GCA_963277665.1). Lineage (NCBI taxonomy): Eukaryota > Viridiplantae > Streptophyta > Magnoliopsida > Santalales > Viscaceae > Viscum > Viscum album. The sequence goes on along the minus strand of OY728145.1, from coordinate 876,816,928 downwards.
GTATATTTAAGAACATTTGAAAAAGTATGAATATGAAAAAACTAAAAATATAAATACTTCAATCGGTACCTCAAATTATCTTGATCTTGATAAAGATGGGAAACCAATAGATCAAACAACTTTTATAGGTATGATAATATTTATATTATTCTTAATATCTAGTTATCCTGATATAATTTTTTTAGTATGCTTATTTTCAAGATATTAATCTACTCTAATTGAATCTCATTTAAAATTAATCCAAATAATTTTTTTCTTTTTAAAGGGAACCATGTATTAATGAATTTCATAATCATTAGGGAATGATTCTATTTTAAATTTTTTTTCAGATAATAATTTTGGTAGAAATAGAATGGATAGAAAAGAACATCTAGAAATTTTCATTTCTTAAACAATTCTTTGGATTCTTTGTCATTCCAGAAGAATCACACGGTATAACATTCCACTGCTAAATATGAATATTTTTCTACTAGAATTTGTTGTTATCAAGTGTTTTGGATGGAACGCATACTCACTGACTATGGATTGAGTTTTACAAAAACACATATATTGTGTGATAATACTAGTGCCATTTTCCTAAGTAAAAACCTTGAACATAACTCTCTTAGAAAACACATAGATATTAGGCATCACATTCTTAGGATTCCCACACTAAAAGAAGATATCATTCTTCAATTTATCGGAATACAAGATCAACTAGATAACATTTTCACAAAATCTTTACCCTATAATAGATTGGAATACATTAAACAAATGTTAATAATTATAAAAACAAGGTAATATTGCATATTTAATTTGGGTAATAACCTATATCCTTATATTATAAAACTTTGTTTCATAGAAGGAGTAGATTTTTTCATTCTTTAAACAAATTCATTGATTTTTGAAATATTTTTTATTTTCATTATATTTTATTTGAAATTTATTTTTTTCCATAATTTTTATTTTCAGAACATTATTTTTTTGTTTCCTTAATATATTTTCTCAGAACCTAATTTTTTTCCCTAATAAAATTTTTTGGTCCTTCGAAAATTTTATTTCCTTTAGAAAAAATTCCATATTCTGAGTTCTTCCAGAAGAAACGTGTAAATATAAAAAATCATTTCTAATATATCTTGAAGGTATGTTTCCTTACTTATATCATTGTAATTTTTTTTTTACTTGTTGGTATTTTTATCCTTTTTTATGAAAACTATATAGGATTCAGAATCCTTAAATCATATTTTCCCTTAAAACCTCAAAAGACCGGAACCATAAAATCCTTCAATGGAATTGATCTAAATCATCAGATGAGACCAATATTTTATAAAGCATTAGATTGATTATGAAATTCGAAACATCGCTGCAAAGACTATATAAAGTCCCCCAATATTCATTTTCCGTATCAGTTTTTTCTATAGCCTTTTCACTGAAGCTATTCCACCATTCAAATCATCCATTTAATTTACACAGTTTCCTTATGTTACAGATGTCTCGTTATATTTCATCACAAAATATGACGGCCTCCAAAAAAGATCTCAAAGATTTGAAAATTTATAGATAATTGTTGGATGAACAGAATTTACTTCTAATATATGATTTCGTGATTTCAAAAGTTATAAAGAAGTATATTTGGGAAAGTCCTTGTGTATCCAATCTTAAGTATAATGATCCATTTTGTCTTGATCTCCTTATAGAATTCTATGGTTCCGGATGTTATTATTAATAAGGTTAAAGGGATATTATTTCTTTCAAAAGATATGGAAAGACTTACTCAATATATATCTACAAGGATTCAAGTATTCTGGACATTCCTTATAAAGGAGTGGCTATATTTTTCCCTCAAAATTCCACAAAAAAAGAAGAAATATTTTAGAATTTTAAATAAATTGAGTTCCTAAGACATAATGGATAAATTCACCCAATATCAATCACCATACAACCAACTAATAATTGTAAGCTTTGTAGATGCAAGGTCTTCTCATTCTGATAAAGGTAGTTAAGGATTCCCTTAAGATGTGAGAAATTTTTATGAAGGTGTTCTTAGTGAATCTTGGAAAGATAAACATTATCATGTATATTATCATGCCCAATATTAATATCATTAATGTCACCCTTAGTTCCCAGATAATCATGTACCCAGAAATCTTGTCGAATATCACTGTTCTTTTTTTATAATCCTTAAAAAATCTCTACAATTCAAAATCCAAAATCATTAATATTATGTTATTGAGTGATGATACTCTAAGGAGGATGAAAATTGGTTTATTTATTAAGTCATGAAAGTTTAATGACCATTCTGAATGAGAAATTTATGCTTTGAGAAATAAAGGGGATGTTTGGGAAACATCTAAGAAAAATCTAAGGAATAGAAAACAAAAAGAACAAAATAAATAATTGATGATATTAGAATCATGGTAGAATTTAAATATTTTATAAAGGAATATTCTGATAAGTCAGATGAAACCATTATGAAACATACATCTTGTTTTTTAGAAAAGATTAATCAAGGTATTGTTTCTTGGATCTAATAAAATAGAGATCTGAATGGAAATATCAACTCGGTTTCTCTAAATTTGAAAAGGTAAAGGGATCTTAGGGAAGAGTTTAATGAAAAATTATAATATCTAGAAGAGGTGGTAATGTCTCTGGAAAAATTTATTAAATACAAAGAAGAATGAATTAATGTACTTGAGTAGAAAAATCAAGATCAGACATAGTTAATTAAGAAATTTGAGGATGATCATAAAGGGTTGATGAAACTGAAAGACAATATGACGAAAGCTAATTCAAAAGTAAAATAAGGATGATGAATTTCATTAAATATGATCATTTTTTGTATTCTACTTGTAAAAAAATTACAATAATAATGTAATTTTGTTATACTTACATTTCATTATTTTATATATTTATATCTTTTCTAGTACATTTTTTCACTCCATTCCTTTTTGAAAATCACAATGGAGGAGAAATGAATGATCAAAATAATATTAAGATAGAAATAAGTAAATTCCCAAAGTAAGGGGGAGACTAATTAAGGGGGAGAATACACAAAAAAGGTATTTATAAGAAAGAGGATGCAATTTCTCTATGAAAAACAAGAATTCAGTCGTTAGGGATTTCAATACCTATTGGTTGGGGTTAGTCATATTAATTATTGGTCAATGTAAAGGGAGATAAGTATTTCATTTAATATTGAAAAAGAAAAAACATTATCCCTTATATTATTTTTTGAAAAGATGTGTGTTCTTCCCAAAAAGATAGATATTATTATTTCAATATATATACTTGTGAATTTTTCCATTACTTTATATTTTAAAAATCATAAACACATTTTTAAGGAAAATTTTCCTTCTCTAAGAATTATTTTCTTAAGGAGAATATTCCTTCTCTTGGAAAAGATTTATTCATACACTTAGTTTCATTACCTTTTTTAATGTCTTCTCAAACCAAGTCTAACTATTTTTTTCATAATTTTTTTTGATACTTACCTAACTCAGAACACTATAGTTTCTTAGACTCTGATTTCCCCAGAATTCAGACGCTAAATTCATCTAAATTATGACTTTGAATTCATCTGAATTCAGACTCCAAATACTCTGAAATTCAGACTCTAAATTCTCTAAAATTCAGACTGCTAATTATGAGAAATTTAGAGTCCAAATTATTTTCAATTCAGACATAGAAATCTCTGAAATTCAGAATCTCAATTCTATAAAATTCGGAATCCAAATTCTCTGAAATTTCAGATTCAAAATTATCTAAAATTAAGATTCCAAATTCTATAAAATTTTGATTCTGAATTCTATGAAATCTAGACTCTGAATTTATCATATTTGAAACTAAAAATTCATCATAATGTAGACTCTGAGTTCCTTAAAATATAGACACTGAATTCATCAGAATTCAGACTCTAAGTATCTATTTTTTTCCAAAATCCGTTTGTTCATATTTTTAGATTCTAATTTCTAATTTTCCTAGTTTCAGATTATTTATATTTGTTAATGTTTATTTACTTTCCTAACATATTTTTTCATTTTTATAAAATTCTACATTCTTAATAATTATAACATTTCCATTATTTTCATTACATGAAATAACTGCGTATAATCTAATTTAACTAACCGTTTACTGGGTGACACGTTTATAGGTCCCTCTAAGACTTATGAGAAAAATATTACTGTTAGATGAGGGAGCTGACCATTAGAACCATTTCCTTTAAATACCATATATTTCTAAAGAGATCAAGAGATATAGAGACTACGAATTTTGTGATTCTATGAATTTATTTAAAGAGAGATAAATACTCTCATGTTTTGTGCGAACTATGAACAACTTTTTCAACCGTGAACAACTTATCTCACTTTCCATCTATGAATATGATTTTTTCTCAGTAAAAATGAGGGCTTCTAGGTATTATAATACTAAGTTGTCGAAAACCTTAATGTTCTAGGACAACAAGGGATAGGAAAAATGAGGTTTCGACTACATTAAAGTTCGAGGACTTCCTGGGTAAAAAGACAGAGGTACTGAATACTATAATGTGTGACGGCCTGCGGGGATAGAAATACAGATTATGATATTGTTATCAATAGATTACTATAGTGTGGTTAATACATACTTTCTTGAATGTATAAATCAAGGGAACTTTATCTATGGTTGTTGGATACCCTTCTCCTAGGTTTAAAATATTTCCAACTTTTTTACTTTTTTTGTAACAAGATTTAATTTTGTTTTATATTGTTAAAGATTAAAAGTATAACTTTATTATACATTCTCATACTTGTATACTCTAATAAATATGATTCTATAAGCTATTAGGTAGAATCATTCACTAAGTAAAACTGGCTTATGTTTACTTATGTTTAACTTGCTTAAGTTTAGGTGTCTTATAATTTTACTTGGTCCCTTCCAATTATCTATTTAAGTTAGAATCGAATAAGGGTTTTGAATTAAACATATTTAGCTTTATTATACATATATTTTCATTATAGTCTTAAAAGGGGAACATTTTTCAAACTACAATTCACCACCTCTTGTAATTGAGTGTCTACATCTATATTTCGATCCATCGGTTTTTATATTTAAATTAAATATGAAAAGGATTCTAATGGCCTAATAAATATAAATTGATATATACATATATATATATATATTATTTTCCATTAAAACCAATTAAATATATAATATAATAAAATAATGTTATTTATAAAACAAGTCTGCTTTTAATTATATTTCTGTATTTTTCATTATCCATCATAAAATAAAAATTATAGGAGGACTCTCAAAAATTTACAATATTATAATATTGATTTTATGATTTAAAAATGATGTTTATTAGTTCAAATAAATATTATAGTATTATGGAAATTTATTGTTAACATGATTTCACCAAAAAAAAGGTGACAAAGCATATTTTTAATAAAATAAAGTTTTAATGTGTAAAATTGGTTTGATTTTTTTATCTTTCCTATAAAACACAATAGAAACATGTAAAATATATAATTAAATATAGAATATATTTATTTTATTAAAATAATTAACAAAAAGGTATTTTATTATACATATTTAGGTAAATATTGTTTATATGTATGAAAATATTTTTTTTTTAAAATAATTTACTTCATTTTAAAAAGGTTTATTTCTTTTCTTTTCAAATTAATTTGACACTAGATAACTATAATTATATATATATATATATATTTATATGTACATACATACATACATACATAAACACATTTTTAAACTATATATTTTCACATTTTTGATATTCCTATTCATACCCACCGTTCCAATGGCTAGGTGATAACAAACCTGACAAATAATAATATGTTAATATTGCGAGACATTTCAATTGAAACTTACAGTTTCAGGAAATAAAATAAATAATCAGTATGTTTCATAACCCAATCCAAAGTTAGTATTGTGTGTAATGAATTATAATCTAAGTGTTTAGTGTAATATAATGAAATGATAATTTTTTCCAAAAAAATTATATAAATATCACATTTATATGAAAAATAATTTCACAAAATCTCATGTTGTGTCAACCAGTTAGTGGAATTTTTATTCTGACCATATTTGATTTGAAAACTATTTTCACTCAAGGTCATCAAGGACTCTAAATATTTTGTAACCAATATTTACGCATTCCTAAATCTAATATAATTTATAATTAAATATTAAGATGTTATAATAAAACCTTAAATATTTAAAAACAAAATTATTCAAAAATTATTCATGTAGAGATTAAAATTCCTTTGGTTATTACTTCAATTCAAAATAAATTATTTAACCAATATATTATTCTTTAGTCTTTTTGAATTTTAAATCCATTTTTTTCCCAATTTATTCCCCAACATTAAGGACTCCATTTAGTAATGTTTATTTTATATCTACTTTATAAAAATTTAAAATCTCTTACATAGCCATATCAAAGAATATTTAAATAATCTCCAAATAATCCATAAGAGAAAATGTATCATCTACAATAATGCATTCAATAATGGACTAAAACTTACACATTATTCATTCCTTATTAATTTCCACTAAACCATCATATTTATGTTTATTTTGGGAAAACCTATTTGGTTATGATCATGTTCTTATTTAATGACCTGAGAATAATTTCACAAGTATCTTTCATGTCAATTATGTTAATCTATTCATGAATATATATTTCCCAATTCTCATTCATGGAAGCCTCATCAATATATTTTTGTTTCACTTGACATAATGTATATTTTTTCTATATCTATTTTATCCTTATTTTATAAACCATGTTTTTTGCTCATTGATGATAATATTTTTAGTGACTTATACCCTCCTTAATAATCTTCTGGATTTTTCTTACACCTATTGTATTTCCATAGACATCAGATATGTTCTCAGAGTTTACATCAATAAATTGAACTCCACTTGAACAATACACATCATCAATAATTTATTCATTAATAAATGGGATAATTTTATGTGAAATATTCAAATTTGTAAGAGAAATGTTTTCATTTATTTCTGAATATTTCTCAATTTTATTAGTGAAACAACATTTCCATTGAATATTTTATCAAACCATTTGTTACAAAAAATATATTACATACTTATATGATAATATACATGAAATATAACTTCATCACTTGATTATTCAAACTTCATATTCTTTTATTTATTATGAATAATGAATTTTCATCCAAAAAAACACACGAGTGTGGGATTCATTCCATATAAAATTTCCTTTAGAGTCTTGTATATCTTAGGTAAATACAATAGCAGATTAGATATATAGATTGATGTAAGAATTGATAATTTATATTACTTCTCCTCTAGTGATTTATCTATAAGAATTAGTTGAACCATGATTTTGGTTATGTAGTTTCTTCTATACATTACTCCATTATAATATAGTGATCTCATGGATAAAACATGATTTAGAATTCTATGTTTTTCCTAATATTATTAATATTTATTATTGTAATATTTTATATCCTTATTAGAGTCTGGATTTTGGATTTCTAATGAAATGAAAATTTTCATCATGTATTCGTCATTAAAGGAACAACTTGAATAACTATTTTTTTTTGAGAAAACACAATTAACCATTACATTATGCTAAAACCATAAAAACATTATGTTTTTCTTTATTTGATACTTTAGGATAAATTGGCCCTAAAACATCTATATGAATGGATTAACCAAAAATGATAATTTTACAATCCATTTCTTATAAGTCTTCCAAACATGAATCTATTTTTTGCTAAAGTCACATATTTTAGTACTTTAACATTTCTGTTGGGGAAAATATCATGCTACATTGTTCATTACTAAATTTTATAAAAAAAATTAACACAATTCGAAAATTCATTGTCATCCTCCTTGGATTCCATACATTAACTTCCTCCACCAATAAGGTAAAGGATTCCATTATTCTATATTTCCTTATAAATAGATGATCCATCTCTAGTATTTATTGTATTACATTTCTTTCAAAATTTGATTACATTCCATGAGTAAAAAAGTGACTGAAAAATATAATATTATGTCTATGGGATTCAAAAAAGTATATATATATATTTTTTAGAACCATTCCACCAACCTTTTCATCACTGAAGGAAAATAATTCAATTTTATTTATCATTATAAAAACAAATAACTCAATTTTTAGCATTCATGATACTAGTAAAAAGACATTCATTTGTGGTCATGTGTGAAGTACATACATTATCAACATCCCCTAAGACAAACCTATAATTTTCACTCAAATAAATATAAATAATGTTTTCTTTATCATTTATTATTTTCTTTACAAATAACTACTGGTTAGCATTTCATGATGATGGATAAGATTCATAAACATCCAATGACAATTTATCTTGTTCATTCTCTATAATTGTTTTTTTTGGATTTCATCATATTCATGTTTACATTTATCATCTGTATTCCAATTCTCCATATATATATAATTAGAATTATTCGTATCTTTTAAGAAAAACATGTCACCTTTTTCCACTAGATTTCATTGTAATAATATTACCCATAAAAAATGCAGAAAAATGTAAAAAAACTACATACATGTTATTGATGTTATTTATATTTGAAAAAACTATCATCAATAAAGTAAACATGTTGAATGTTTTCAAATTTACCATAGTAATATCATCAACTTTATTATGTAAACTTCTTCATTATCCTATATTATTGTAGTTTATTACATATTATTTAATGTTAAATTTTGTGTGTGTAGATTCATGCTTCCTAACATCAATCATGCATATTTCCATATTATGATCATACACCTTGAATGTGTTTCCTTTTTTTGATGATCTACACACATAGAATTAGAATGTGTTGTTAATAAGTCACCATGTGAGCTTTATTTTTTACAACTATTCTTTGAATCCTCAATTCCAAACCAGGATTGTGGATTTTTTTATGGTCTTAACACTTCTAAGGAAACATCATGACTTCTTCATCAAGATCTTCAATTCATCTCAACTTATTTATCATAAATTTACATAGTAAATCAACTATCTAGCTTAATATTCAAATATGATCTTTTTATTAACATATTTATCATGATTTATATAAATTCAATGATTTATTGTTTCAATATTATCATTCAATTATGACTTATGATATTGTAATTATTACTTATTAATCATATATTGAAGAACTAATTTGTATTTCTTCTTGGATTTATCCCTATAAGTTTAATGTCAATCAGTATATTATTTAATTTATATTTGTTGGTTGACTATTCCATAAATATAATCATTTTCAGTGTCAACATACTTAGCCTGAGGGCTATCAATGATAGATAAAAATTCAACTTCACTAAGATCATTATTTTAATCAAATTATGTCACTTATAACTAATCATAACTCTCAGATAAATTGAATAAAAAGTTATTTATATTTTAAAATATATTATGTTATTGTATCTTTTTTTATCTAGAAAATAATTCTTTATAGACCCCCTACTACATTGTCTTATAAATTCTTAATGAATAGGGCTACATGATACCGTAATTCACTACATCAAAAATAAGAAAGTGGAATATTTCCACTTATTTTCACCTGTTATGGTTAGTTGGGAGGAATGTAATTACATTATTAACACCATATTCATCAATATTTTAATTTTTAGAATGTTTTATAGCATTAAATGAAAATTTTAGTGAGTTTCAAATTAATATAGATTCATTATAATCATTTATTATTTCATATATAATTATATTTCTATATAATAAGATTAGATAATCATCCTTCCAATCGTTATCTTCAATCATGGGCATGTTTAAATTAAAACAAAATGTTAGTATACTAAATATTATTTTCAATAAAATAAAATATGAAATATATTTACCAATGATTTCTATGTCTTCAACAAGATAATTTAGATGATCAAAAGCACAATAACCATTTCAGTTTTGGTCATAATCAAATAAACAACATATTTCACATAAAAATGATTTACATATCAAACAATATAATAACATTAGTATCTGTTAATGTTCTTCCAAATAGAATTAGGGGCTTTTGTGATGTTAAATTTATTTTTATAGGGTTTTTCATGGTTCCCCATAGTGAATTTATTTCCTTTGAATCTAAATATAATTACTTAAGTCCATGTTCTCATAAGGACGATATTTCTATGATAATTATAATACCATGATTGCATACTATTTAAATTATTCCTCTACTAATATGAACAATTTATTCATTATGTTCATTTATAATTTTAATTTCTTTTTTGAAAATTGGAATTACATTATGACATTTAATATCTACTACTATCATGCTTTGAGAGAGATATGGTGAGTACCTAACCCTTCATTATGATTTTTTTCCTTTTATTGGTACCTTATCATATAGAATACACTATGAAGCGATTAATCTATGAAATAAATATTTAAATCCAAACCAATAATTTATAACTTCACTTCTCATTGTAAAAAATACTTTTGTCTCCCCATTACATATTCAATCTAAGCGATGAATGTAGTAAAGATAAAATGTTGTTTTATATAGTTAAGACTTTTTGGGATATTGTAAGGATCATTAAATGGAAATGTTACAATGAACCTATAACACTAGAAAATACAACATTGTTATATTATTACATAATATAATGGTTACACAGACCCTCAAACTCATTATTTATTTTTAATGTTAAAATAATCCAAACCATTTATTATAGATCTCTATATCTCACTACTAATTTAATGATAGCCATTATCTCGCAGATAAATGTGAATAATATTAAACCTTAAATGGTGTTTTATTTATGAAAAAACATTATATGTTTATATATTAAGATATTTCTTTTAAAACCATCCCTCTTTCACCCTTAAAATTTACATCATATGAAATTCTATTCTTCTACAAATTTTTTTCCTTAGAACTGAAATTATACCATGATACAAAACATATTTTTACCTATCCATGTCAAACGATAATGAAAATTCATTTACAAATCCAAATAGTTTCTTTTGATCGATTTTTTAAGATCCCTCCTTATCCAAACTCTACATAAAATATTAGTTATGTTTAAAAGACAACAAAACATTCAGATTGAAGCATATTTAATTCACTTTAATACCCTTAAATTATGTTCCAGAATCCCCCTTTTTGATTATGTAGGTTATAAAAAATAGATATATGTAGTGTGTTCAAACATACAATTTTGTTTTAACATTCTTTAAAATATTTACCATGGTTTTGAATCTTTTATGAAAATTTATAAAGGGGTCAATAAAGTTACACAGTTGTGGTATTCTTCTTAGTGGTGTGATTTCCTATTAACCATATCCAGATTTTTTCTTAAATTAGACTTCTATAGAACTCAACTATTATAATGAAATTATTTATTATATAATCATGAATAACTAATCTAGTTTTTTAGTATACATTTCACTGTAGTGTGATCATCTACTGAATTATAAAATTTAAGTTGATTTGTTGTGAAGAAATAATAGCATTCATAATATAGAGAGTTTTTATAGAGAAGTTAGATCATATTCAAATTGACTACGATGATGTCCTTTCATGACAGCTTAGATACATTAAAATATCTATTTACCTAGATAATATTCTAATAACATCTTATGTCATGATCAATTTCACTATTTCATAGTTTAACATATCATCCATTATGAAAATACTCATGGAACCACATGATTTGATGTAGCATCGACGTCGTATATCAGATTTATAGACTACTATATACAAAATCATCATATTATTTAGTCTGATATATTATTTAATGGTTTCTTTTATTAGTAAAGAGTTCCCTCTAACATCTGAACATATTATTAATTAATAAAATAGATAACAGTCTTTTAAGTATCATATATTCTCTAAAACCACATTCAACATAAAAAATCAAATGTAATTATCCAAACTAACATCCAATAAAAAATAACAAAGGTATTTTCTATAATAGAGTCATTGCATTAAAATTAATAAGAAATCACAAATCTCATGGGATTATTATGTTTTTATATCAGTTAACTTAAAATAATAAAATCACCCTCACGCATTTAGTACAAATGTTGTAAACTATTATAGGCTCATTTTATAAAATATTTTGTTCCACATGAATTTTTTTTAGTTTTAATCTATGAAATTGATTCTATAATGGGTATGTGAACTCATTCCATTTAAAAATTTTGAATGATCCTTATGAAATTCATGTCCATATGAATTTTTAGTTCTATTTGATTTGTAATGAATTTATAAAGTAACCCATAATCTTTGACATCCATATTAGATACCTTAAACATTACATTTTATTTATCATTACCCCTATTTTCATACATTTTTTAGATAATTCATCATCTATTTTATTAATCACCTTTTTATTATCTTATTTCAAATTAAGGTAGATAGATTATTTGTCTAGCTCAATATATAATTTCAGTTATATAATATAAAATTCATTCTACCTTTTTGAATTTTTTACCCACATTTTATAACTTTCATACAACCATATGTTTTATTTTTTAGGATATTCCAGCAAAATTTTATTGATTTATTTTTGTATTTTACTTTTAATGTTTCCAAATGTATATTTCTAGGTGGTGTATTCAAGACTGGAACCTCATAGAATCTATTAAATTCATGAGAAATTTTATTTATTGCATGAGATAAAATCATTCAAAATAAATATATTCCTTTTATCTCACATAGTTACTCAATAATTTAATATCTGATAAGATTATATTTCTTCTGTATATAATCATGATTATTATGACATTCTTTATTCTTTATATAATGAGAACGTCATTTTTTATTGTTGTAAATTCAACCAAACATCTATATTGGAAATTTATTTTCTCCATTAGATATAAATTAGGATGATTCATACATCAAGGAGTTTATGTTTGTGAAAAATAATCACTCCTCATGGGTTATCAATCACTGTTTTTAATATTTTATTCTTCCTCCACCAATTTTTATGGTGTTTCATGTGTTGCAATACCAACATTAATATTGTGGATATCACAGTTTATATAAATTCCATATTAATTTTGTCCTGGTCATCTTGGTTCACTTATACAATACCTTAAATTTTTCTTTAGAAATCATCAATTTGTTCATTCAAATGATCCAAAAAAAATTCTTAAATCAAATGAAAGACTATTCTATTATTTTATTTTAAATTTTATAGGAAATTATATTTTTAATTATATTTTGTGTTTCTATTTTCATGTCACCATATAGGGATCTGACTATACTTTTTACTAATATTTGTTACATTTCATTAACAGCTTCGTAGAATAATTATAACAAAATAAAAAATTGGAATTTTTGAATGTGGTCAGTATTTGTAGTAATCATTTAATAATTCAAATTCCAAATGAAAGACTTATAAATCTCCCTACAAAATGGTTTCTTTCAGTATAATAATATTTTATTTATCTATTAAGGATATAATATTCCTATACAAGTGTTTTGAACCTCATCCCATGGTCTAAATGAATCCTTTTCATATTATATCATTAAGTTACAAAATTTTTAAATAATATATTTTTATAGTATTTATATAATTAGGATATATTCTCTCAAAAAAATGTGTGGGACATGTTAAACATCAAAAAAATTATATTAAAAGAAATATAATGAATCCCCCATGGTAAATACATTAAATATTAGTATTTTGTTAAATTAATTTTTCCTAGAATTAGTTCCTTGCATTTCAATTAAATTTTATACATTGTGTGTTTTTTATCACTCATGGAATATTGATGTTCATAAACCTTGGTGGTACTTATTCATTTTGTATGATAACCTCATAAAATTTATTTTTATCTTCCATTATGATATATAATATCAATACCAGCTTCATCCATGTCTAATGTTATATTACCAATATCTCTAAGTATGTTCCTTTCAATTTTTGGAATGAGAGGAAATCTACTCATGGTTATATACCAATAAAAGCATAGAAATGAATCTAAAATCACTCTATAATATAAAAGAAATGCAATTTTTTGAATATGTCAAAATGATGTGTTCTATTTATGCACAATTTTTGTGTTTATATATGGTATTGGAGCATAACAATATAATTATAATTCTAGTCACTAAAAAATAAATCAAACATGAAATAATATTAATTTTGTTTCTCTATCTATATTGATTCACTATATATAAAAATTATTTATATAATGAAAAATTGGGAGTTCCCCCAAGCCCAATAAATTGATATTCAATGTCAAATTCCCACACTAAATATAAAAGAGTGATAATTAAAAGAGAAGTTAATGTTTGTTTATGTATTATAATACCAATTAACAAGTATCACATAAGTATAAAATAGTAATTAACCTGAGGATATTTATATAGGAGAGATGATTAATGTTTAATGATTAAAATAATGAAATAGTGGGGGTATAGCGATTGGTTTCATTTTTTCTATTTCTTAATCTATAATTAACAAGTTATTGTCTATTAAAACAACACTTTCAAAAAAGGTATCTATCATGTCACTCTTTAGATTATCAGTCCAACCCCAGGTCCATGCAGGGTTTTCTATTCAAATTTAACAAAGATTAGTATATTATTTTATTCAAAGAATAATGTTTTTCTTATCATTATAGGAATATATAATGATTTCAAATTATATATCCCTACTTTAAGAACATATCCTCGATTCTAAATCTTATTCAATCACCATATTCGCTAAGGTCATTAAATTTTTATTAGAAAATAAAATCATTATGATCTAAAAAAATGGTTAAATTATAATTCATTGACATTTAAACAACATTCTATAAATACACCCCACCTAAACCCCACGAGGAATTTGGAATCATGTAATCATTTCATATAATAAAGACATTGTGAGAAGAAAAATATTTTCTAAGGAAGATTTGTTTTATGTACCTTTACTGACTAAATCTAAAAGGATTATAATATCATTATCTAACTCATAAAATATAACATTAAACTCTACCCACTTTTCCTAGGATAATACCACTATACCATTTTAATTTTTTATGATTTATTAATGTGCATAGGTATGTGATACGATCTCGTCATCTGGAATACAATAATGATTCTTGTTGGTTATGATCCCCTAACATTTCAATGTGCATATACGTATTCTATCTCATATATTTCATTCCATATATCCATCCTATAATTATAATCCTTTTTAAATGTTATATACATGGATTATCTTGGTATCCATGGTCTATTCATGTTCTCAATGTGTAATATCCAATGATAAAAAACCATAAATTCTTCTACTATATCATTTCCTCGTAATTTATGACTTTAAATTTACTTTATTTTTTATTTGAGTTTTTACAAACACGTGTTTTATACATTTTATACTTATGAAGTTGAACATTGTGAAATTTTAAAATGATAATACTAAAAATACATTAGAGTCAACTTATCCCATGTTGAGGCATATTAATTCATTTCATGGAAAATATTTGGCAGCAGTATTCATGGGGGGTACATTAGTAAGAGGGTGTATATTATATTAATGCTTGATATTTCATTAGCAACCAAACATATCCCCAAGTAATGCAATGGGTAGTGTTGGTGCATGTGTATATGTGGGAAGTTATGTGAGTCATGTGGGATTATAAATATAACCTTAAATATATAAATTTCTATCTTATCTAAATTATATTGTAACAAAATTGTGGAATGTCAATTTATTTTTTATCATTTGATGGCCCCCATGATATGTTGAATCTCAAATATATTATGTGTTGAATTAGACAATAAAAAATTGGAATCAAGGATGTTTCTAGTGTTTCTGTAATGACTTAAAGTATTTCAATGGAAATTCCCTTCATATATTTATGTCATAAAATAACATAAAAAACAAAATAATGAACTACAAAGTGATAAATGCCCTTTAAACAAAAGTTTTTCACTTCTGTGTCTGGAATTTTGAAAATCTGACATACACTTCTCTGTTCAAGATCAGTTTTGGAGTCTAATGAAATAAAAATAATTTTCGGTGAATAGTAACGTACCCTTATGAATAGTAACATGACCTTATGAATAGTAATATGACCCTTATGAATATTAAATCATCCAACATATGCGTAACATTACCTATGAATAATTAAATAAAATTTAGACATCTTAGAAAGTGATAATTTGACCTTAGTAAATGTTTTTGTATTTTGTAAGTCATAAATAAATAATTATAATTAATTAATTCATTTAAATGAAAATTTATTTCCCTAAAATGTATTCATAAATTATTGAATCAATGTCTTATAGTTTTTATATAATTTTGTAAGACCCTACGTAATTTTTGAAAGCACTATAAAATCAGTTTTAATCTTAAAAACTGTATTTTAAGTAAATTATGATTTTAATTAAATATTAAATTAATAATATTTAGATAAAATTTTTGAAAAATGGAATTCATTTTTGGATTCTACACGTCGAAAGATGTTTGGGGCAAATTTTTGGGATTTTTTTGAGATACTTGAAATTTTGATGAATAGTAAAATCCAATAATTAACAATAAATGCTAAATAATTGATTAATTGAGTCATCGATTATGCTCTGTACATGTAAGCCCACATGGTTCAGGATCACATGAAAAATTAATATTCATTGTCATTCAAGAATCACTATTCCTTGTCTTAGGGGAAATTAATAAACTAGTGAATTTTATATAAAGGAAACCCCTCTCCCCTCCACTATAAAAGCTACCCTTCACACCCTCATTTCCTCACACCTCCCAAGATCCAAGCCTTCTCTAAACTCTACCCAAACACCTTCTCTAGCCCCTGCCCCACGTCCAAGAGCCGATGGAATCCTCAAAAGACCAATCTTAGGCTCTTAAGGAGGTTCTCAAGAGATGGATTCAAGAGGTAATTTCCCTCCCTCTTCTCCTATAATTTCCTTTCAAGTTCAAGTTCATTTCTTGATATCTCCTCACCTATATTCATCAAAATGGTATTGTAACTCCATTATTATACATATAATGTAATTTTATGATTCTAATGGGATATTATATCATCCTACCACCTTTCCCTCTCCCTTTTATTTTATTAAAGAGAACATTGTTCGTGAGATGTTAATTTATCACCTTCATGAACGACATGATTTCTTCTTCCATTTCTACCTTCAGATCTGGCCATGAAACAATTTTTATGGTTGAAACAGAATATGTTATATGTATTATGTCCTATTTAAAGTTCTGTAACAGACTTGTGAACATATTACTAATAGATAATTTAAAACAAATTCATTATGATCGAAAAACCGCCCAAATTAACTCAAGCAATCTTCATTTAATTCTTATCTAATGATTCATCCACATGGATCTAATATAATTAATTATAATATCATTAAAACTAATGTAATATAATTAATGATATGTAATATAATTTCTGGATGTTTACCAATGTTCTACCTGAACTTTAATATATCAATACAAGTGAACCACCCAAGAAAAACCATAAAAACGAACATCCCCGAACAATGTTTTTAAACACTATAAGTCATCCAAAGAATCATAAAATGACTTGATGAAACCATAATGAACCCTATTGATGTATAAAATGTTCTGTAATTTCTAATTAATGAATATAATGTCATTATATAGGACATTAAAGAGAAGGAATCATTCGGATACAAGGTAAGGGGAAATCTCAAACCCAATTTTCATCCTTCGGGTTCTCCCTCTGTCACTCCATTTTGATATGATTACTTCATAAAAATCAGTTTTTAATCATTATATTTAATTTTATGGGATATAAATGTTTGTCACTATTATTTATAAAAAACAAATTTTTTCCAAAAGAACCCTTCTTTCAAGAACACACCTTTTACCTCTCATTCCAGATTGACGGTTCCTGTAACGTGTATGTTATTCCCGCATTCTTTTGGGAACCCAATATTTATGAATGTGTTATTATGAGATGAAACCCATTCCTTTTCATGTGTTCATTAGGTTCATTTATGTTATATGTTCATCGTGGCATGCATGATAAATTATAATGTTATAATGTGATGGGTGCGCCCGTAATTATACAGCGCAATATGAATGTTTAAATGTGACAGGTGCACCTGGAATTATACAGCGCTCCAATGCATTGGGTAAAATGATGAATCTCATGAGTAAATGTGAAATGATGTGTGAACAGGATTCTATCTTGGTTCACAAGTATGTGTGTTTGTTAAAAACTAATACATGATGTTTCATTTTTATGCATTGCCACATTTCAAGTCTTTTATTTATACTCCTCTCGTGTTCATGATATTTTGACTATGTTATAGTTATGCTCACCCCATGATATATTTTTCTTAGATATCCTTTTACTGGGATTCTATCTCACCCCTTTTTATGTATATCCTCAGGTGGCTACATGTACTAAGAAGAGGAAAAGTTCCAATAAGAAGCTAGAGAAGAAGAAATTAAATAAATGTTTATGCTTGATGTTGTATTTGTTATGTATGGTCCTAGTTTTCCCAAGACACTAAAAATTTGGATCCTCTATTTGTAATAATATTATTTTGTTTATCATTTAAATGATGTAATACTAATGTACGAAAAGGCTCGGGTTTCCATAGTTGGTATCAGAGGCAAGGTTTACTTAATTTGGGAATTAGGATTCGTGAACCCTAGAGAAAACCACTAGTATGAGATTAAGTAAACATATGCACACAAGAGTATTCACATAGGGATCCCATATGTTTTGATTTTATTATTAATTGTTCAAATGAATAATTTATGTATTCATGATATTTTACTTTTTTTTGTTCTAACCTTTTTTATTTTAGAAAATTGTGGGAACCAGGAGAAATCCGGTCAACAACTCTTGCGAGGGCCAATATAATGATTGCCCAAACGCCATCCACAGTGATTTGGGAGGTGGAGTTCAATAATCTATGGAAATTATTACCCAATTATCTAAGGTTATGAACAATAACCATAATAAAGGAGAACTTCCTCATTCACCAAAGAGGGAGAAACTGGATATCGAATGTTTTATGAGGCAATGACCATCGACGTTTAGTTGATCTTTTGATCCTCTTGTTGCAGAACAGCGGGTCGACTCCATGGAGAAGATCTTTTCTATTCTTCACTATTCTAAGATGGAGAAGGTGACCCTATCCATTTATCCTCTAGATTGAGAAGCTGATCAATGGTGGGATTTGATTAAGAACACCAAGCGAAGGGAAGAAATTGAAGATATGGAATGGGAAGACTTTAACATAATGTTTCTTAATATGTACTTCCCACGAACTCTTCACAAAAAGATGGAGAGAGAATTTATAGAGCTCAAGAAAAAAGAAGGAGAATCTTTCACAACCTATGAAGATAAATCCACAAGGCTTTCAAGGTACGCTTCGGGTTTTTTTATCAAGAATGATTGAAAATTTGATATATTCTTTAGGGGATTAAAACCACACCTTCAAAAGGGTCTTGCAATTCGATACTTTTGTAGTTATAAAGATTTTGTTTGGTGTGCTCTCAAAGTGAAGATAGAGTTTGGAGAATAGTCCCACGACTATAGTGATAAGAAAATAAGGATAGAGTTTCAAGCTGGTGGATCGAGTGATAAAGGTGGGAAGAAATATCACCGACCCACATTCAAAAAATGTGGGATGTTGTACAATGGGAACCGCCTCAAAGGGAGGGGGAAATGCTTCAAGTGTGGGAAATAAGGAATCCATGGTCAAGAGTGTAGAAAAGACATGAAAAAGAATAAGAATGTAGCTGATGAAAGGAGAGAACCTCTCATGGTTCAATGCTACAACTGTAGGGAGATAGGGCACTATGAAACCCAGTGCACTAAACCTCGAGTTCTTGAGGGTAATCAGCATCAGTAGCCACCAAAGCCAAATGAACAAAGGAAGGCTTATGCCATCACTACTGTGGAGGTGGAACATGATAATTAAGTCATACAAGGTACACTTCCTATTCACTCAAGAATGGAAAACGTCTTATTGGATTCTAGTTCTACAAATTCCTTTATATCTTGCATGTTTGCGAGAACTATAGAATCGAAGCCCCGAAACCTTAAAGTAGAGATATCTGTAAAAACACCAAGTGGTACAATCATTGCAAACCATGTGTTTGACTCTTCTCCCATTGGCATATGTGCGAATATTTTTCCGGAAAATCTCATAATACTTCTCCTGGTGGAATTTGATGCTATAATGGGAATGGATTGGGTCTCGTTATATAGAGCATATATAAAATTTCGGGAAAAGGGAATATATTTTCATATTCTGAACTATCCCATGCTCCTCTACAAATGCATGGAAGATCTTTAATCTCCTTTGAAAAATCCTAAAATGGTGTGGGTGTTGATTCCCTATGAAGAATCATGCCTCGCCCAAATGGTTGAGTCGAAAGAAAGTGCCATCCTTGAGTAAATTCCCATCATGAGGGAATATGGTGATGTATTTCTTGAAAAGTTACCTGGAATTTTGCTAGATCATGAGGTAGAGTTCTCAATTGAACTCATGCCTGGAGCTACTCCAATCTCGAAGTGTCCCTATAGGATGGATCCTATCGAACTAGAGGAGTTAAAGAAGCAGCTCCAAGAGCATCTGGACAAAGGGTTCATACTCCCTAGTGCATCACCTTGTGGCGAACCAGTGCTCATTGTGAAAAAGAAGGATGGAACAATGCGGTTGTGTATCGATTATATGGAAATCAACAAGATCACCATAAAGAAAAAGTATCCTCTACCAAGTATTGATTACTTGTTCCATCATTTAATTGGATCTCAGTACTTCTCAATGGTGGATGTCCATTTTGGATATCATCAGGTAAAGGTGAAGAAGCGAGATATTCAGAAGACTGCCTTCCATAAAAGGCATGGGAACTTTGTGTTTTGGGTGATGCCCTTCGGACTTACTAATTCTCCTACAATCTTCATGGATTTGATGAATAGAGTCTTTAGACATTACCTTGACAAATTTTTGGTAGTGTTTATCAATGAAATTATCATCTACTCCAATATAAATGAGGACCATGAAGAACAACTAAGACATGTGTTGGCGAAATTGAGAAAGGAGAATTTGTACGCCAAGTTCAAGAAGTGTGAATTTTGGATGAAGCAAGTCCCATTCTTGGGTCATACGATCACAGGTGAGGGAATTTATATGGATCCTTCAAAGAAAAAGGTGATTGAGGAATGGCCCAAGACCTTTAGTGTTAGAGAAATCGGTAGTTTTCTTGGAATGGCTGGGTACTACCGACGTTTTGGGAAAAACTTCTCACGATTGTCAAGCCCTCTAACTAAGTTAACAAGGAAAAGGATAAAGCATGTCTGGATAGAAGAATGTGAGGGAAGCTTCAAGGAGCTAAAGGGAAGGATGATCACTGCACCTGTACTCACACTACTGAAAAGTGAAGAATGTTTTGTGATATATAGTGATGCTTCAAAAAAAGTCTTGGGTTGTGTACTCATGCAAAATGAAAATGTGATAGTCAATGCCTCACGACTGTTGAAGATCCATGAGCAGAACTACCCGACGCATTATCTAGAGCTGGCAGCCATGATTTTTGCCTTGAAAATCTGGCGACACTGCCTTTATGATAAGAATGGGGAAATATACACCGACCACAAGAGCCTAATGTATATATTCACACAAAAGGAGCTCAACATGAGTCAAAGGAGATGGTTAGAGCTAATCAAGGATTACGATTTCTCTATTCACTATCATCCTGGAAAGGAGAACAAGGTAGTTGATGATCTAAGCAGAAAAGAACCTACTAATCTATCCCTGTTGTGGATTGAAAAAGACCATATCTTCGTGGATATGCAATGAATGGATTTGGAAATCATATGTGAAGGGGATACATCTTACCTTGCCCAATTTATTGCACAACCATCCATCCAGGAGAAGATTAAAGAAGCACAAAGGGATGATATGGAGATACAAAAGATGGTGAATGTAGTAAAGGAAGGGAAGCTGCAAGATTTCCATATCGATGATGATGGTGTGATTCAGTTTGGAACGCGGATTTGTGTGCCTTCATCACCCGGGATAAAGAATGATCTATTTGATAATGCACATAGCTCAACTTTTTCTATCCATCCTGGGAGTACAAAGATTTACTGTGATCTCCGAGAACATTTATAATGGGATAACATGAAGAATAAAATTGTGGAATATATATCAAGGTGCTTGGTATGTCAGCAAGTTAAAGGTGAGTACAAAAGTCCAAGGTTATGATGCAGTCATTGCCTATACCCATGTGGAAATGGGAAAATGTTACTACAGACTTTATCACGGGTCTCCCGAAAACATCAAAGGGAAATAATGCAATATGGTTTGTAGTTTATGGACTCACCAAAACTGCCCATTTTATCGCTTTTCGGGAAGAACTCTCACTTGAACAACTTGCAATAATATATGTGGAGGAAGTGATGAGACTGCACGGTGTTCCACTCTCAATTGTCTCTGACCGTGATCCAAGGTTCACATCTATGTTCTGGAAGAGCCTTCAATATGCTTTTAATAATGAATTAAATTTCAGCACGACCTATCACCCCAAACTGATGGCTAGACTGAAAGGAATATTTAGACGCTGGAAGATATGCCAAGAGCCTACTGTCTAGAATTCAAAGGTGGATGGGATCATCATATCCTATTGGTTGAGTTCTGATACAACAATAGCTTCAACTCGAGTATCCAGACGGCTTCATATGAAGCTCTGTATGGAAATAGATGTAGAACTCCAACCTGTTGGGATCAAGTTGGATAAAGGAAGCTACTTGGACCCGATCTTGTTCAAGAGATGATAGAGAAATTTCAAGCCATCCATAATCACATAAAATCTGCTCAATGTTGGAAAAAGAGCTATGCTGACAGCCGTTGAAGGGACTTGGAGTTCGATGTTGGAGATAAAGTCTTCCTTCAAATATCTCCATGGAAGAGAGTTATGCGATTTGGGAAGAAAGGTAAGATAAGCCCAAGGTATATTGGCCCCTTTGAAGTCCTTGACCACATAGGAGTTATGGCCAATCATCTTGCACTTCCACCAAATATGGGTCAAGTTCATGATGTTTTTCATGTATCACTACTGAGGAAGTACATACCAGACCCCTCACATGTACAAAACTCAAAGGTGGTTCAGCTGGAAGATGATCTCTCCTATGAGGAGCAACCAATAAAGATTTTGGATCGGAAAGAGAAGGTTGTACACAACAAGACAAAAAAATTTGTCAATGTGTTGTGGAGGAACCATAAGTTTGAGGAAGCAACATGGGAACTAGAAGAGGCAACAAAGGATAAGTACCCTCACCAATTTGTGTAAAGTGAAATTTCAGGGGTGAAATTTCTTAAGGGTGGAAGAATGTAACGACCCAAAGTTAACAATGGAAATTCCCTTCTTATATTTCTGTCATTAAATTACATGACAACACAACATAACGAACTTCTAAGTGATAAGTGACCTTTAAACATAAGTTTGTCACTTCTGTGTTTGGAATTTTGAAAATATAACTTACATGGCTGTGTTCAAGATGATTTATGGAGTCTAATAAAACAAAAATAATTTGTTTTGAATAGTAACATAGCCTTATGCATAGTAACATACCCTTATGAATTGTAATATGACCCTTATGAATAGTTAACCATCCAATATAAGAGTAACATTACCTATGAACAATTAAATAAAATTTAGAAATCTTAGAATGTGACAATTTGACCTCAGTAATCTTTTTGGTATCTTATAAGTCATAAATAATTAATTATAATTAATTAATTAATTTAAAAGAAAAATTATTTCCATAAAATTTATTCATAAATTATTGAATCAATTAGTTATAGTTTTTATATAATTTTATAAGACCCTACGTAATTTTTGAAAGCACTATAAAATCAGTTTTAATCTTAAAAACTGTTTTTTATGTAAATTATAATTTTAATTAAATATTAAATTAATAATATTTATAAATTTTTTTTTGAAAAATGGACTTCATTTTTGGATTCTACACATTGAAAAATGGTTGTGGTAAATTTTTGGGATTTTCTGAGATACTAGAATATTTTTATGAATAGTAGAATCTGATAATTTACAATAAATGCTAAATAATGGATTAATTGAGTCATTGATGATGCTCTGTTTATGTAAGCCCACATGGTTTGGGATAACATGATAAAATTACTATTCTTGGTAATTCAAGAGTCACTATTCCTTGTCTTAGGGGAAATTAATAAACTAATGAATTTTATATTTAGGAAACCCCTCTCCCCTCCACTATAAAAGCCACCCTTCACACCCTCATTTCCTCACACCTCTCAAGCTCCAAAAACTCTGCCCAAAAACCTTCTATATCCCCTCCCCCACGTCCGAGATCTGATGTTATCATCAAAAGACCACTCTTAGGCCCTTAAGGAGGTTCCCAAGAGAAGGATTCAAGAGGTGATTTCTCTCCCTCTTCTCCTTTAATTTCCTTTCAAGTTCAAGTTCATTTCATGATTTATCCCCACCTATATTCATCCAAATGGTATTGTAACTCCAGTATTATACATATAAAATAATTTTAGGATTATAATGTTATATTATATCATCCTACCCCCTTTCCATAATCCTTTAATTTTTTAAAGGGAACGTTGTTCGTGAGGTGTTAATTTATCACCTTCAAGAACGACATGCTTTTTTCTTCCATTTCTACCTTCAGATCTGGACATGAAATTTTTTTTATGGTCGAAATAGAATATATTATATGTATTGTGTCCTATTTGATGTTCTGGAACTGAATTATGAGCATATTACTAAGTGATAAATTAAAACAACTTCATTGTGATCGAAAAACCGCCCAAATTAACTCAAAAAATCTTCATTTAATTCTTATCTAATGATTCATCCACATAGATCTAATATAGTTAATTATAAGATCATTAAAACTCCTTTAATATCATAAATGACATGTAATATTATTTCTGGATGTTTACCCATGTTCTACCTGAACTTCAATTTATGATTACAAGTGAACCACCCATGAAAAACCATGAAAATGAACATCCCCGAACAATGTTTTTAAACTCTATAAGTCATCCAAAGGAACATAAAATGACATAATGAAACCATAATGAACCATATTAATGTATAAAATGTTCTGTAATTTGTAATTAATGAATATAATTTCATTATATATGACATTAAATAGAAGGAATCATTCAGATACAAGGTAAGGGGAAATCTCAAACCCAATTTTCTTCCTTCGGGTTCTCCCTCTGTCACTCCATTTTGATATGATTACATCAAAAAAATAAGTTTTTAATAATTATATTTACTTTTATGGGATATAAATATTTTTCACTATTATTTATAAAAAAACAAAATGTTTTCCAAAAGAACTCTTCTTTCAAGAACACACCTTTTACCTCTCATTCCAGATTGACGGTTCTTGTAACGTGTATGTTATTCCCTCATTCTTTTGGGAACCCAATATTTATGAATGTGTTATTATGATATAAAACCCATTCCTTTTCATGGTTTCAATATGTTCATTTATTTTATATGTTCATCATGGCATGCATGATAAATTATAATGTTATGATGTGATGGGTGTGCCCGGAATTATACAGCGCAATATGAATGTTTAAAGGTGACAGGTGCACCCAGAATTATACAGTGCATCAATGCATTGGGTAAAATGATGAATCTCATGAGTAAATGTGAAATGATGACTGAACATTATTCTATATTGGTTCAAAAGTATGTGTGTTTGTTGAACACTAAGACATGATGTTTCATTTTTATGCATTCCCACATTTTAAGTCTTTTATTTATACTCCTCTCATGTTCATGATATTATGCCTATGTTATAGTTATGCTCACCCCATGCTATATTTTTCGTAACTATCCTTTTACTGGGATTCTAGATCACCCTTTTTTATGTATATCCTATGGTGGCTACATGTACTAAGGAGAGGACAAGACCCAATAAGAAGCTAGAGAAGAAGAAATTAAATAAATGTTTATGCTTGATGTTGTATTTGTTATGTATGGTCCTGTTTTTTCCAAGACACTAAACCTTTGGATCCTCTATGTGTAATACTATTATGTTGTTTATTATTTAAATGATGTAATAGTAATGTATGAAAAGGCTCTGGTTTCCATAGTTGGTATCAGAGGAAAGGTTTTGTTAATTTGGGAATTAAGATTAGTGAACCCTAGAGAAAACCTCTAGTATGAGATTAAGTACAAATATGCACAAAAGAGTATTCACATAGGGATCCCATATGTTTTTATTTTATTATAAATTGTTCAAATGAATAATTTATGTATTCATGACCTTTTAATTTTGATTTGTTCTAACCTTTTCTATTTTATAAAATAGTGGGAACCAGGAGAAATCAGGCCAACAACTCTTATGAGGGCCAATATAATGATTGCTCTAATGACATCCCCAATGATTTGGGAGGTGGAGTTCAATACTTCATGGAAATTCTTACCCAATTATCTCAGGTTATGAACAATAACCACAATAATGGGGAACTTCCTCATTCACCAAAGAGGGAGAAACTGGATATCGAATGTTATATGCGGAAACGACCACTAACATTTAGTGGATCTTTTGATCCACTTATTACAGAACAGTGGGATGACTCCATGGAGAAGATATTTTCTGTTCTTCACTATTCTGAGATGGAGAAGGTGACCCTAGCCATTTATCATCTATATTAAAAAGCTGATCAATGGTGGGATTTTATTAATAACTCCAAGCGAAGGAATGAAATTGAAGATATGGAATGGGAAGACTTTAACATAATGTTTCATAATATGTACTTACCATGAACTCTTCACACGAATATGGAGAGAGAATTTATAGAGCTCAAGAAAAAAGAAGTAGAATCTGTCACAACCTATGAAGATAATTTCACAAGGCCTACAAGGTATGCTTCGGGTTTTGTTATCAGGAATTATATAAAAATTCATATATTCTTTAGGGGATTAAAACCACACCATCAAAAGGCTCTTGCAATTCGATACATTGGTAGTTATAAAGATGTTGTTAGGTGTGCTCTCAATGTGGAGATAGAGTTTGTAGAATAGTCCCATGACTATTTTGATAAGAAATGAAAGCTGGAGTTTCAAGCTGGTGGATCTAATGATAATTTTGGGATGAAAAATCACCGACCCACATGCCAAAAATGTGGGAAGTTACACAATGGGAACTGCCTCAAAGGGATGGGGAAATGCTTCAAGTGTGGGAAATAAGGATACCATAATCAAGAGTGTCGAAAATACCCAAAAATGAAGGAGAATATAGCTGATGAAAGGAGAGAACCACTCATGGTTCAATGCTAAAACTGTAGGGAGATAGGGCACTATGAAACCCAGTGCACTAAACCTCGATCTCTCGAGGGTAATCAGCGTCAGCAGCCACCAAATCCAAATGAACAAGGTAAGGATTAGTCCATCACTACTGCGGAGGTGGAACATGATAATGAAGTCGTACAAGGTACACTCCATATTCACTCATGAATGAAAAACGTCTTATTTGATTCTGGTTCTACGAATTTATTTATATCTTGCAAGTTTTTGAGAACTATAGAATCGAAGCCCCGAAACCTTGAAGTATAGATATCTGTAAAAACACCAATTGGTACAATCATTACAAACCATGTGTTTGACTCTTCTCCTGTTTGTGTATGTCGGAATAATTTTCCTGCAAATCTCATAATACTTCCC
The DNA here is from genome assembly GCA_963277665.1 of Viscum album. Classification (NCBI taxonomy): domain Eukaryota; kingdom Viridiplantae; phylum Streptophyta; class Magnoliopsida; order Santalales; family Viscaceae; genus Viscum; species Viscum album. The sequence goes on along the minus strand of OY728145.1, from coordinate 876,789,294 downwards.
TTGCTGGAATTAGATGCTATAATGGGAATGGATTGGATCTTGTTATATAGAGCACATATCAAATTTCAGGAAAAGGGAATATATATTCATATTCCGAACCATCCCATGCTCCTCTACAAATGCATGGAAGATCATGAATCTCCTTTGAAAAATCATACAATGGTGTGGGTGTTGATTCCCTATGAAAAATCATGCCTCGCCCAAATGGTTGAGTCGAAGGAAAGTTCAAACCTTGAGGAAATTCCCATATTGAGGGAATACGGTGATGTATTTCTCGAAGAGTTGCCTGGAATTCCCCTGGATCGTGAGGTAGAGTTCTCAATTGAACTCATGCCCAGAGATACTCCAATCTCGAAGTGTCCCTATAGGATGGCTCCTATCGAACTAGAGGAGTTAAAGAAGCAGCTTCAAGAGCATCTGGACAAAGGGTTCATACGCCCTAGTGCATCAACTTGTAGTGAATTAGTGCTCTTTGTGAAGAAGAAGGATAGAACAATGCGGTTGTGTATCGATTATTAGGAACTCAACAAGATCGCCGTAAAGAAAAAGTATCCTCTACCAATTATTGATTACTTGTTCCATCAGTTAATTGGAGCTCAATACTTCTAAAAGGTGGATCTCCATTTTGAATATCATCAGGTAAAGGTGAAGTAGGAAGATATTCAGAGGAATTCCTTCCTTAAAAGGCATGGGCACTTTGAGTTTTGGGTGATGCCCTTCGGACTTACTAATTCCCCTGCAATATTCATGGATTTGATGAATAGAGTCTTTAGAAATTACCTTGAAAATTTTTTGGTAGTGTTTATCAATGATATTCTCATCTACTCCAAGGGAAATGAGGAACATGAAGAACAACTGAGTCTTGTGTTGGTGACATTGAGAAAGGAGAAGTTGTACACCAAGTTCAGAAAGTGTGAATTTTGGATGAAGCAAGTCCCATTCTTGGGTCATGCGATCACAAGTGAGAGAATTTTTATGGATACCTCAAAGAAAAAGGTGATAGAGGAATGGCTCAAGCCCTCTAGTGTCACAGAAATCGTTAGTTTTCTTGGATTGGCTGGGTACTACTGACGTTTTGTGAAAAACTTCTCATGATTGTCAAGCCCTCTAACTAAGTTAACAACGAAAAGGATAAAGTATGTCTGGACAGACAAATGTGAGGGATGCTTCAAGGAGCTAAAGGGAAGGATGATCACTGCACATGTACTCACACTACCGAAAATTGGAAAATGTTTTGTGATATATAGTGATGCATCAAAGAAAGGCTTGGGTTGTGTCCTCATGAAAAATGAAAATGTGATAGCCTATGCCTCACGACTGTTGAAGATCCATGAGCAGAACTACCCGATGCATTATCTAGAGCTGACAGCCATGATTTTTTCCTTGAAAATCTGGTGACACTACCTTTATGATGAAAAGGGTGACATATACACTGACCAAAAGAGCCTAAAGTATATATTCACACAAGGAGATCAACATGCGTCAAAGGAGATGGTAAGAGATAATCAAGGATTACGATTTCTCTATTCACAATCATCATAGAAAGGAGAACAAGGTAGTTGATGCTCTAAGCAAAAAAGAACCTGCTACTATATCCCTGTTGTGGATTGAGAAAGACCCTATCTTCATGGATATGCAATGAATGGATTTGGAAATCTTAAGGGCAGGGGATACATCTTACCTTGCCCAAATTATTGAACAACCATCCATCCAGGAGAAGATTAAAGAAGCACAAAGGGATGATGTGGAGATACAAAACATGGTGAATGTAGTAAAGGAAGGGATGCTGCAAGATTTCCATATCGATGATGATGGTGTGATTCGGTTTGGAACGCGGATTTGTGTGCCTTCATCACCCGGGATAAAGAAGGTTCTATTGGATAAATCACATAGCTCAACTTTTTCTATCCATCCTGGGAGTACCATGATGTACCGTGATCTCTGAGAACATTGATGATGGGATAACATGAAGAAGGAGATTGTGGAATATATATCAAGGTTCTTGGTATGTTAGCAAGTTAAAGGTGAGCGACAAAAGTCCAAGGGTATGATGCAGTCAATGCCTATACCCATGTGAAAATGGGAAAATGTTACTACTGACATTGTCACGGGTCTCTCAAAAACGTCAAAGGGAAATAATGCAATATGGGTTGTAGTTGATCGACTCACCAAAACTGCCCATTTTATCGCTATTCGGGAAGACCTCTCGCTTGAACAACATGCAATGATATATGTGAAGGAAGTGGTGAGACAGCACGGTGTTCCACTCTCAATCATCTCGGACCATGATCCAAGGTTCACATCTATGTTCTAGAAGAGCCTTCAACATGATTTTAGTACTGAATTAAATTTAAGCATGGCCTATCACCACCAAACTGATGGCTAGACTGAAAGGACTATTTAGATGCTTGAAGATATGCCAAGAGCCTACTGTCTAGAATTCAAAGGTGGATGGGATCAGCATATCCCATTGGTTGAGCTCTCATACAACAATAGCTTCCACTCAAGTATCTATATGGCTCCATATGAATCTCTGAATGGAAATAGATGTAGAACTCCAACCTGTTGGGATGAATTTGGAGAAAGGAAGCTACTTGGACCCGATCTTGTTCAAGAGATGACAGAGAAGTTTCAAGTCATCCATAATCACTTAAAAGCTGCTAAAAGTTGGCAAAAGAGCTATGCTGACAACCGTCGAAGGGACTTCGAGTTTGATGTGGGAGATAAAGTCTTCCTTCAAATATCTCCATTGAAGAGAGTCATGCGATTCGGGAAGAAAGGGAAGCTAATCCCAAGGTATATTGGCCCATTTGAAGTCCATGACCGCACAGGAGTTGTGGCCTATCATCTTGCACTTCCACCAAATATGGGTCATGTTCATGATGTTTGTCATGTATCACTACTGAGGAAGTACATACCAGACCCCTCACATATACAAAACTCAAAGGTGGCGCAGCTGGAATATGATCTCTCCTATGAGGAGCAACCAATAATGATTTTGGATCGGAGAGAGAAGGTTCTACGCAACAAGACAACACATTTCTTCAAAGTGTTGTGGAGGAACCATATGTTTGAGGAAGCAACATGGGAACTAGAAGAGGCAACGAAGGATAAGTATCCTCACCAATTTGTGTAAAGTGAAATTTTGGGGTTGAAATTTTTTAAGGGTGGAAGAATGTAACGACACAAAGTTTTTCACTGGATATTACCTTCTTATATTTATGTCATTAAGTTACATGAAAACACAACAAAATGAACTACTAAGTGATAGGTGACCTTTAAACATAAGTTTGTCACTTCTGTGTTTGGAATTTTGAAAATATGATATACACGGCTGTGTTCAAGATGAATTATGGAGTCTAATAATACAAAAATAATTTTCGTCGAATAGTAACATACCCTTATGCATAGTAACATACCATTATGAATTTTAATATGACCCTTATGAATAGTTAACCATCCAACATAAGAGTAACACTACCTATGAATAATAAAATAAAATTTAGACATCTTAGAATGTGACAATTTTACCTTAGTAATCTTTTTGGTATCTTATAAGTCAAAAATAATTTATTATAATTAATTAATTAATTTATAAGAAAATATATTTCCATTAAATGTATTCATAAATTATTGAATCAATTTCTTATAGTTTTTATATAATTTTATAAGCCCCTACGTAATTTTTGAAAGCACTATAAAATCAGTTTAAATCTTAAAAATTGTTTTTATGTAAATTATGATTTTAATTAAATATTAAATTAATAATATTTATAAAATTGTTTTTGAAAAAATTTACTTCATTTTGGTAATCTACACGTTGAAAAATTGTTGGGGTAAATTTTGGGGATTTTCTGAGATACTAGAATTTTTTATGAATAGTAGAATCCGATAATTTACAATAAATGCTAAATAATGGATTAATTGATTCATTGATTATTCTCTATTTATGTAAGCCAAATTTTTTTGGGATAAATGATAAAATTACTATTCTTGTTCACTCAAGATTCACTATTCCTTGTCTTGGGGGAAATTAATAAACTAATGAACTTTATATTTAGGAAACCCATCTCCCCTCCACTATAAAAGCCACCCTTCACACCCTCATTTCCTCACACCTCTAAAGCTCCAAGACTTCTCTAAACTATACCCAAAAACCTTTTATAGTCCCTCTCCCATGACCAAGAGATGATGTTCTCATCAAAAGACCAATCTTAGGCCCTTAAGGAGGTTCTCAATAGAAGGATTCAAGAGGTGATTTCTCTCCCTCTTCTCCTTTAATTTCCTTTCAAGTTCAAGTTCATTTCCTGATCTCTCCACAAATATATTCATCCAAATGGTATTTTAACTCTAGTATTATACATATAATATAATTTTATGATTCTAATGTGATATTATATCATCCTACCCCCTTTCCCTCAACCTTTTATTTTTTTAAAGAGAACGTTGTTCATGAGGTGTTAATTTATCACCTTCAAGAACGACATGCTTTCTTCTTCCATTTATACCTTCATATCTGGTCATGAAACCATTTTTATGGTTGAAACAGAATATATTATATGTATTGGGTCCTATTTGATGTTCTGTAAATGACTTATGAACATATTACTAAGTGATAAATTAAAACAACTTCATTGTGATCGAAAAACCACCCAAATTAACCCAAACAATCTTCATTTAATTCTTATCTAATGATTCATCCACATGGATCTAATATAGTTAATTATAAGATCATTAAAACTACTTTAATATCATTAATGACATGTAATATTATTTATGGATGTTTACCCATGTTCTACCAGAACTTCAATTTATTATTACAAGTGAACCACCCAAGAAAAACCATGAAAACGAACATCCCCGAACAATGTTTTTAAACTCTATAAGTCATCCAAAGGAACATAAAATGACATAATGAAAATAAAATTAACCATATTAATGTATAAAAGGTTCTTTAATTTCTAATTAATGAATATAATGTCATTATATAGGATATTAAAGAGAACGAAGCATTCAGATACAAGGTAAGGGGAAATCTCGAACCCAATTTTATTCCTTTGGGTTCTCCATATTTCACTCCATTTTGATATGATTAATTCTTAAAAATAATATGTTCATAATTATCTTTAATTTTCTGGGATATACATGTTTTTCCCTAGTATTTATGAAAAACCAAATGTTTTCCAAAATAACTCTTCTTTCAAGAACACACCTTTTACCTCTCATTCAAGATTGACAGTTCTTGTAACATGTATGTTATTCCCACATTTCAAGTCTTTTATTTATGCTCCTATCATGTTCATGATCTTTTTCCTATGTTATGGTTATTCTCAACCCATGCTATATTTTTCTTAACTATCCTCTTATTGGGATTCTAGCTCACCCCTTTTGATGTATATCCTCACGTGGAAATATGTACTTAGGAGGGGACAAGTGCCAATAAGAATATAGAGATGAAGAAATTAAATAAATGTTTATGCTTGATGTTGTATTTGTTTTTTATGATCCTAGATTCCCCTGGACACAAAACATTCATATCCTCTATGTGTAATACTATTATGTTGTTTATCTTTGAAATGATGTAATAGTAATGTAAGAAAAGCCTTGTGTCGCTATAGTTTCTCCCTTACCACATTCAGGATTAAATAGTTCCAGTAATCTAATGTACTTTCCATTAATGTGAGGATTTATCCTCATATTTTTGAACATGGGATTACATTTGAGCTCTAATATACACTCTTCTTTATATATTGAGATATATTGACCATGATGTATTTTCAATATCCATTCATCTTTATGATTTTTCCTTGTTTGATTCCCAATTATTTATAAATTGGAACATTAGCATATTGAATATTTTTCAAGACACTATTCAACGGTGTGTTGGAAGGAGGACACTAAATTATAGTTTCCATGTAACAATACAATTACCCCTAATGTTTCCTTAACCAATAATTGTTCCAGAAATTTTCCTTTTAAAAAATTATATCACATAATCTCCAACAGAATGACCTTCATTCAAACTATTATAAAAAAATTGTTATCCATCTTGAAAACATCATGAATCAAATAATATAAATAATGAATTCAAATAAATTCATGGATTTCCAAAAATATAGATTTTATTTCAATAAGTAACTATATTTTAAGACCTTCCATTTAATATCTAAAATTAAAATAAAATCACACAAAATACATAAGATAATGAAATGTAAAACAGTGAATTCAATTATTAATGAAAGGTTATTTTTAAAATATTGATATAAATTTGTTATTTTGTACTGGTTCCTTTTCAAATAACAACTTGAATCAATTTAGGCATGAGATATTCTTTCAATGTAAATAAATTTTCTTTTTAAAAATTAATTTAAAAATAATGGAGTTTTCAATGATTTTTTAGGGAAGGAAGTCCTATTTTGGTGATAATTATAGTGCCTAACATTATTAAAAAAAAATCATTATTTTAGATTTGTGTAAAAATTTAATTTTCTTTCGTAATGAATTCTATATTAAATGATAAAATAAAGGTTATATTAAATTTATATGTTGATATAATTATTATATTTTATTTCAAAATGATATCATGTTCCTATATATGCACATTGAATCATTTAGTATATAGTTTTTTAAAAAATTATAGTATAGGTGAATATTAATTTTCATTAGTGATGTTTTTAAATGGTCTTCATTTGATTGGAGAGATAAAGTGGATTAATTAACTAGTGTAATATTCTTTATCATTTTTAGAATAAATTTTGGTGGATTATATATTTATGTTTGTTATGAATTTTCATGTAGTTTTGGGTTAAAATTTAATATTATGTAGTTTTTAGGTGGTGCACACACTATAAAGAAGTTGTTACATGGGGTGCTATAAATGGAAGAAATTAAATTAAGAAGAAAATATTTGGGTATATCATACTATGTATTCCACCAAATAATTATCCCCATAAATATTATCTAAAAGTATAATTTCAGTTCCCTTAAATCCTTTTCCAACCAGTTCATCCCAAGCTACAAATGTATTATTTCAATGGTGGAATAGCTGATTTAGGTTCCCTTAGATCTAATTTATTAGTCAATTAAAAATGTAAGAGTCCCCTTTAAAATATAAATAAAAATATTGTTTCCAATTGTATATTACAATTTATTATTAATTTATTTGGATTCTAGTTATGTATATTTTGATTGAGGGTCTCAATAAGTCCTAGAAAGACCACTTAGAATGGGTTAAATTTTGTGGATTGACTTTGTTGAGGTTTTCAATGAGTTATCCTAACATTATTTCATGTTTAATTTTCTTTATATAGCTCATGGGGGGTATTTTTCATTTCATGGATATAGAAAATTTCATTATTATATTATTTTTTCTTATATAAATTGTTTATAATTATAATTTGAGTTTCTATGGTGTTATTATGATTATAATACCTAATGAGTATTGTTTAACACAATAATGAAATGAAATTTTATACCATTCCATATACTTGAAATTAATTTTAGAGATTGATTATGTTAAATTAATTTACTATTAATATAAACCAAATTTAAATTATTTATGATGTGTTCATTAATTTCATAAATAATATTGAGGTTCAAAAATAATTCGCTTGAAAAACATATTTTTTTCAAAATTAATTGTACTATTATCAGAGAAAGTATGTTAAAAATGAAAATTTTATTTTATTATCATATATATGGATCCTATATTGATGTTTATATTTATTATTTATATTATAGTTGATAGATAATATATTTTTTTTCTATTAAATAATGAAGAGGTGTTTGGTTTGGAAGAAATTCTATTTTTTTGTTTATATACTTTATCATGTATTTTTTATTAAATATATTGTTTTTTATTTAAGTATTAGAAAACATGTATGGATATTTTAAAATTGACAAACTAAGGAATTTTTAACATTATTTTTCATAATAAAATAACATTTTTATAAAGTTTGATATATAGTAAACCACAATGTTAATCGATTATTTTCTTTTTAAAATTAATGCACAATTCTGTTATGTTGTATAGATTGGTTAATGTTTATTAAATTATATTTCTTCTAAGGGTGTTTATATGTGATATGTTTTCTTTTTTTAATCTTTCTTGACATTATTGATTATAATTACACTATATTTAGAAATATAAAACATATGGTAAGTGTTAAAAATCCATGTTGGGGTCCAGTAACAAGTAAATTTTAGTTGAATGATTATTCTATAACCAATGTCATCTCACATTGTAGAGACCCGAAGCTTAACGTACATTGAGATTACATTACATTAGTGGAATACTTAATACATAAAAAAATAGACAAACAAGGATCGTAATAGTTTAGTGCCTTTGGAATCTCAGAACGTAATCTTCTAATCGTGGTGAAAGATCTTCAACATCTCCCATAAAGATCTTCCACTTTTTGTTTCCTTACCAAAAACCTTTCTTTTATTCCTGGGGGAAAATAAAACATAAAAATGGTGATATAAAATGCTTATTAAGGGTATGCATGGATAAAATAAAACATACCATATACATTTGAACTTAAAAAAACTTGAACATAATGTTTAAACATCAAAATCTTGAGCAAATGCCTGAATCATGGAAGTACATAAGGAATATATCATAAGGGAACATCAATCATGATAAAATTGCATGGGAATAAAACATGTAATTGTGGAAACCATTAAGCACATGATATTATTTCCATAGTAGCCAAGGCATTGCTGCCAATACCATCTTAGTGGACAAAGTACCTTTCTGAATCAAGTTCACTCCTCGTTCCAGTCCTGTGTTACTGAACAGGTTTAACTTGCCATTCCAGCCATGTCTATCTCATGAGATATAGAATATTTACTCAATTCATTGGAGGGAGATATAGGTCCCACCCATCTCATATTGAAATCATTCTTTTGTGTGCCACAATATAAACATAAAGCATTCATCATAACCCAAGAATAAAAATGGGTTTCATAAACATCATTCCATCATAACGTAATCCAGAAAAAAAATTGGATATCATTTAATCATTAGAAAAGTGAAACCATGTAAATCATATATACATGATACTTGAAACATACACATATGAAATAATGTCACCTTATATGAAAAATGGTTTTGATAAAACACTTGAAATGAATTCTTGAGGAAAATATCATTTTCTTTTCACAAAATATCGTGCAATTTTAAAAGAAAATGATTTTTTTGAAAATATTCATCAAATCTTTTGGAGAAAGATTCATGAAAATAATGCTTTATAAAATCATAAAAATCATTTCATGTTGTATACGTTAAAAAAACATTCTTCTCGTACTTTTGTTAGAAAAGTCAAAAAAGTACCTTGTAGGGTAAATAAAAGAAATATTCCTTCCATACCATGGGGTAAAAGTCAAAATGTGTAATATAAATTTTAAACATACATGAATACTCTTTTAAAAAACATGGACATGGATTATAGCAATAACCCTAGTAAATACTTACGAATAAGCAATCTCGGATAAAAATGAGACTTGCAAAATTATCCCTTACCTTAGGTCTGATATGCTTCGTACATATCCAAACCTCCTGTATAATGATTTAAATAATGTCATTGACTTATTATATAATCATATTAATTGTTATTATAACATATATGGTTCTCATGTGACTTTATATGACCCGTTCTTTTGTAAATTTCTGTTAAAGTAGCGTTTTGGGTAAAATCGTTTCATTTATCGTTCGTGTTTTAACTTGTAATTATTCATATGATTACTTAGATCAAGATTACTTATATCCAGAATGTAAAACATGATTTATATATAATATATATTAATAATATACATATATATATAATAAATCGATAAATGGAATGAAATACACCGTTCATGGAGATGGTAGGTCGTACTTATGCATGAACGTTGTTTTCGTTTCCTTATTGAATTGAATGGAATTAAGTAGATGACATAAATATATATATATATACATAAATCTAGTACAATTATTATGTCATATATTTCATGATTAATTATTATATATACTTTATAATCATTCTTGAATGGTTAACATGGAGAGTGAATCTCATCGCATCGTGGAGACGGTAGTTCGTACGTACGCACGAGCGATGATATCATTCCCAAGATCATGGAATTGTATTAAAGTGTATGTATAATATTAAAGAATCAATATAACTTTAAAATAATCATATATATTCATTACTTTCACCATTATACCCATCCAAGTAATGTGGTGGTGGAAAATAGATTACACCACGGCGTGGAGATGGTATTTCGTACGTACGCACGCGCGGTGATTTCATTTTCCGTAGGATAGATAGATGGTGAAATATGGTTGTTTAATACTTATAATAACATATCAGTATATGAGTGATACTGATGTTATTACCTCATAATTAAACATCTTAAAAAGAAGAAGTGGAAGAAAAAAATTAAGTTGAAATAATCGGTAACGGACATTACCTCTTCTTTGAAGCGCCTCTTTGAGACCTCCTCTTAGGGCACTAAAATTGGTATTTGAAGAAGACCAGGACCTCTAGGTTGTTTCTAGGGAAGTTATTAAATGAATTTGGTAGGGGTTGGCCGAGCTTGAAGGCTCAAAGTTGTGTGAGGATGAGAGGGAGGAGGTTCCCTTTTATAAGGGAAGAGAGGGGCACCTTTGAAAATCTTAAAAATATTAATTTATAATCCATTAAACAACCTCCAAAAATGACTAATATTCGAATATTAGATGAGATAGGGTTGTAATATAATCATCCAATAAAATTTAGACATGTTAGGAAATTATTTTAAACATTATCAACTTGATTTATCCTTACTTAATCAATTTAATTTTATTTGTGGTAATAACATTTGAAATTTTAAATTATAACAAATAATTACTAATTTGTTTTGAATTGTCCATAATTGGATACTTTATAAAATTTTAGACCATATAAATTTAAATTTATAATTTTTATATATTTTTGTGATTTTTACACAATTTTATAATATGTTATTTTTATAAAATAACAATAGTGTCAATTTTGACACTATTCATTTATTTGAATTTAAATAAAATATATTCGGAATATATGTAAGAAATAAAAGCATTAATAGATTCATAAAAGGTCATATGTATCTAGAAAATTAGTGGAGCACATTAAATAGTTCATATAATATTTATTTTATTATTTTTAAGACCATTTATTTGGTTTATCTCTTAATAAAATAATTACTACAACATTTTTGTATAATTATTTAATATACTTATTTGTTGCATTAAAATTAAAAATAAAATACTATGATGAAGATAATTCTATTAAACTTCAAAATAATACTTTTACTCTAATTTATGATCTTAAAATCACAATATTTAAATTGTTATATTATTAAATTATGAAGATGACAACTTTGGATTCATTTAAAATAAAATAATATTTGTGTCATAATCCCTATTATAAGACTCCAAACGGTTATATATTAGGTAATTGGATGATTATGGTGTATATATACACTACCAATAAGTTTTGGTCAGGTTTGTGGGTGTTTTAAGGCGTATTATTATTTCAATAAAAACTATATTACTGATTTTTCACTTAATAAATAATTTCTGCATCATTAATGTATCACCATTAATGACAATTATTTAATCCCTAAAAATTCTAAATAAATTATCATGATGTAGATAATTTTATTATATTTCTGAAGACTATTCATGTTCGATGTTTTATGATGTTTATCATTAAATTAAAATTATTATACTTATAAGATTTAAGAGAGTGACATGTTGTCACTTTCTTTGGTTTTAATAATAATTAATTTATTTTCATGGTTAAAAGTCAATAAAATAAATCTAATCCGACCCTTAAGTGATATGGGTATACTTTTAGCCATCCAATAGAATTTTGGAATGTGTTAGGGTAATTTTATAATATTTTATATACCCTTAATTAGCTGATTTACCTTTAACTATGGTAAATAAAATTTATCATAGTTACTATTCATAATTCCCGAAAATAAAAAGTAGCCTATTAACATAATTTGGACCCGCTGATTTTAAATATGGAATCCATTTTTTCAAATTCAATACACATAAGTTGCAGAAATTAAATTAAAATTAATATCGTTGTCGAATGAAAATGGTTTTTTGTTTAAAACATTGCAAAAGATTGAATTGATTTAACCATCGAATTCAATGTAAAATCAATGCTAATGACATACATTTCATTAAATGGTAAAAGTATATTCCATTTATACATTAAAACCATTAAATATTATAATTTAACAATATAAATTATTACGGTGAAAAAATTTGTTTTTAATTAAAATATAGCGTGTTTTTACTATTCATTAAAATATGAAAGTTATCATAAAAATATCAAAACATTATCCAATGTAAATTTTTATATCCTGATTCAAAAGAAGAATTTCATTTTGTCAAATTGAACTTATAAACATTTCAACAACTAGATTTAAAGTGGGTGCGCCATCAAAAGGAACAAAACTGCATTTTTTGAAAAATACATATTTTACCTCCGAATTTTATTTTGTTCTTATACCATGTTCTAAAAAATGTTTAAGATGAATTATAATGTTATAAAATTAAAAATTTAGTTAATACTATTCATAAAGGCTAGTTCATAATTATAATATAATAATATATCATTGTTTAGTAAAACCCGGTATTGCGTACAATACACGCTATCGAGGAAGGTCGCAATTGCGTGTAATGAAAGACAAGTTAGGGTTGCGTGTTGTGCAAGACTCCTTTTTTGTTTCATATAACATAATCCAACCATTTTTCATTTATACATTGAATATATATATATATACACTCAATGTCGCGTAGAATGACAATTATCAAACGAACATGAAATTGTGTGTAACACAATCTAAGAATAGTGTTGCGTATACTGCAAGCTAATATGGTGTTGCGTATAGCACAAGATAATCTTGTTTTAGCTTACAACACAAGACATCAATGAAATTAAAAGAATATTTTTTATAAAATCTCAGGGTGTTACATTCTACCCCCCTTAAAATGAATTTCACCCTCGAAATTTGTCAGGGTTATAAATGGTTGAATACTTGAATGTTTCTTTAATAGAAACCCACATACTAAAACATAATTTTAAAAAGTGATGTATGAAACATAACGGTTACCCAAATTAACTCATCACTGGGTTTCCTCGTGGTAGAACATAGGTGAAAATTTTGATATGGAAGAGAAATCTAAACATCAAGTTCTGATGGAGAGTGCTAGAGGACATGGCTATGAAAAATCCAAAAATCACAAAGTCATAGATTTGTGATTATATAAGGTACCATCTGATTCATCGGATATAAGGGCACTATGACAACATTTTTGGTTTTCAGGATCATTTCTCTAATGTTGAAGAATTTTCAAATCAAAATAAATACTTACATGATTTTGGTATAATCTCACCGTTGTTCGTGCCTTGAACAATTTACACATAATCTCTTAAAGAAATGAAGTTGAATTTTTCATTCATGAAGTGTTAGCAGATCATGTGATAGAATGATGAGTCATTGCATCTGTTTCAAACAAAAGGTTAGAAAAAGTTATCAAATATACATAAGTCCATATATGGTGAGGTTAATCATATACAATTACAAAAATAAAGTTATACTTCATATATCATACCTCTTAATAAAATAAAACTAGTTTCTACTAAAGAGGGACTTACTGTAGGCTAGTGGTAGGCGATAAAGGCCAGTCGCACTTCGGTTGTGGGTTTGATTCCAACAGCCTTGTCTGACGTGATGGGCTATCACCCATCCTGCAGGTTTTCCTTTTTCTAAAACTACATTAATATAACATCCCATCAATAATATCGAAAAAAGTTTATCCTTAAACAATACTAACTTTTTTCTGACATAATCCATTCCAATAATTAGGCTTATCTAACATACTTCAGTCCATGCTCATAGTCTAAAGAAAATGATTACTTGAAATGTCACATAACAATCACGTAAATACCATTATTTATCCCCAATATATCATAAGATATATCTTGTTGGTCAAATTACAAACATTTGAATACCTTAATCATGTATTCTCTTGAAGAATGAATACCCATTGAACCTTAGTGAAAACATGAATACAGTTAAAAGTTAATACTTTCCACATACCAAAATCCTTAAAATTATATATACTCAAACCATGATATCACTTAGTCCTTATATCAATCATGATCTCATGAATAATGTCAAAAATTTCATTTTCTCTTTATCCCTTCATTATGCGCATATCATCTGCTTTCCAAAATACTTGAATCACTTTTCATGGTTACCGGTACCATAAAATTATTGAAAACCACAATATACTAATACAGCAAATATTATAATACACGATAAAAGTACCTCAACAACATTATTCTTGAATACCAATACAAAAACACTTCATTCCATCATCTTCAATGATTGTCGTGGAATAAGACCTTCCTTGATTTAGAAGTAACTTTTTAGGTCAGGGCATTGATTTGGGTAATGCCCATGTTCTCCACAAATAAGACATTGAACTCCATAACAGTCTGTCACTCTATGACCCTTTTCTCCACGCAGATAACATCTTCCCCTCCATTTGAGGTATTCCTCAAGGTTTTTCTTCCCTTCTTTTATAGATCTCAATCTTCCTTCCTTTATGCTCCTCAACATGCGAACATGCATAAAATTCTACCTTCCACTTATTTGATGAATTAGGCATACCACTAAATTTCACCTTGTTAATCATATATTGCGATGACTAATTCGGCAGAATCAAAATATCTTTCTCTCAAGGCATTACACAATTTTTTTGCTCATATTCACCATTTTTTCCATTGGATTCAATGTTAACCGAATTCCGTCTCGTTCCCTCCCTTGATTAAACCAAAAAAAAATCTGTGAGAGGCAAAAAATCAAGCTAGGGAAAACAACATAGTAAAGGGGGAGTACCCTCAATATCTAATATATTAGGTTAAATTCTAAGATCGTTACCATAGTTCTAGGACTATATCTTATATGTATACTTATCCTTAGGTACATCCCTAGACATACCTTAGAAATATCTCTAGGGATCTCACTAACGTCTTCGCATCCTATTCTCCAAATGTTGACTAAACCTTTCCTCTAATACCAACTCTAGAGACCCGAAGCTTGACGTACATGGACATTACATTACATTAGCGGAATACTTAATACATAAAAAAATAGACACACAAGGATCGTAATAGTTTACAGTCTTTGGAAACTCGGAACGTAATCTTCTAATCGTGGTGAAAGATCTTCAACATCTCCCATAATGATTTTCCACTTTTTGTTTCCTTACCTAAAACCTTTCTTTTAATCCTAGGGGAAAATAAAACATAAAAAATGGTGAGCTCAAATGCTCAGTAAGGGTATGCATGGATAAAATAAAACATTCCATATACATTTGAACTAAAAAAACATTAACATAATGTTTAAACATCAAAATCATGAGCAAAGACATGAATCATGGAAGTACATAAGGCATATATCATAAGGTAACATAAATCATGATAAAATTGCATGGGAATAAAACACGTAATTGTGGAAACCATTTATCACGTGATATTATTTCCATAGTATCCAAGCCATTGCTTCCAAGACCATCTTAGTGGAAAAATTCCCTTTCTGAATCCAGTTCACTCCTCGTTCCAGTCCTGTATTACTGAACCGGTTTAACATTCCATTCCAGTCATGTCTATCTCATGAGATATAAAATATTTTCCCAATGCATTGGAGGGAGATATAGGTCCCACCCATCTCATATTGAAATCATTCTTTTGTGTGCCACAATATAAACATAAAGCATTCATCATAACCCAAGAATAAAAATGGGTTTCATAAACATCATTCCATCATAACGTAATCCATAAAAAAATTGGATATCATTTAATCACTAGAAAAGTGAAATCATTTAAATCATATAGACATGATACTTGAAACATACACATATGAAATAATGTCATCTTAGATGAAAAATGGTTTTGATAAAACACATGAAATGAATTCTTGAGGAAAATATCATTTTCTTTTCACAAAATGTCGTGCAATTTTACAAGAAACGGATTTTGTTGAAAATAGTCATCAAATATTTTGGAGAAAGCTTCATGAAAATAATGCATTATAAAACCGTAAAAATCATTTCATGTCGTATACGTTAAAAAACATTTTTCTCATACTTTTGTCAGAAAAGTCAAAAAGTACCTTGTAGGGTAAATAAAACAAATATTCCTTCCATAACATGGGGTAAAAGTCAAAATTGGTAAAAAGAATTTTAAACATACATGAATACACTTTTATAAAACATTGACATTGATGATAGCAATAACCCCAGTAAATACTTATGAATAAGTAATCTCGGATAAAAATGAGATTTGCAAAATTATCCATTACCTTAGGTCCGATATGCTTCGTACGTATCCAAACCTCATATATAATGATTTAAATAATGTCAATGACTTATTAAAGAATCATATTCATTGTTATTATATCATATTTGGTTCACTTATGACTTTATATCACCCGTTCTTTTGTAAATTCATGTTAAAGTAGCGTTTTGGGTAAAATCGTTTCATTTGTCAATCGTGTTTTAACTTGTAATTATTCATATGATTACTTAGATCATGATTAATTATATAAAGAATATAAAACATGATTTATATATAATATATATTCATAATATAAATATATATAATAGATCGATAAATGGAAAGAAATACACCGTTCTTGTAGACGGTAGGCCGTACGTACGCATGAATGCTGTTTTCGTTTCCTTATTGAATTGAATGGAATTATGTAAATGACATAAATATATATATATAAATATATACATAAATCCAGAGCAATTATTATGTCATATATTTCATTATTAGTTATTATATATACTTTATAATCAATCTTGAATGGTTAACATGGAGAGTGAATCTCATCGCGTCGTGGAGACGGTAGTCAGTACGTACGCACGAGCGATGATATCATTTCCAAGATCGTGGAATTGTATTAAAGTGTATATATAATATTAAAGAATCAATATAACTTTAAAATAATCATATATATTCATTAATTTCCCCATTATACCCATCAAATTAAGGTGGTGGTGGAAAATAGATTACACCACGGCGTGGAGACGGTATTCCGTACGTACGCATGCGCGGTGATTTCATTTTCCGTAGGATGGATAGATGGTGAAATATGGTTGTTTCATACTTATAATGACATATAAATATATGAGTGATACTGATTTTATTACCTCACAATGAAACATCTAAAACAGAATAAGTGGAAGAAGAAATAAAGATGAAAGAATCGGTAACAGACATTACCCCTTCTTTGAAGCGCCTCTTTGAGACCTCCTCTTAGGGCACTAAAATTGGTCTTTGAAGAAGACCAGGACCTCTAGGATGTTTCTAGGGAAGTGGAGAAAAGAATTTTTCAGGTTTTGGCCGATCTTGAAGGCTAAAAGTTGTGTGAGGAAGAGAGGGAGGAGGTGCCCTTTTATAAGGGAGAAGAGGGGCACCTTTGGAAATCTTAAAAATATTAATTTATAATCCACTTAAAAACCTAAAACAAATTACTCATATTAGAATATTAGATGTGATAGGGTTGTAATATAATCAAACAATAAAATTTAGACATGTTATGAAATTATTTTATACATTATCAACTTGATTTATCCTTAGTTAATCAATATAAATTTATTTGTGGAAATAACATTCTAAATTTTAAATTATAACAAATGATTACTTATTTGTTGTGAATTGTCCATAATTTGATACTTTATAACATTTAAGACCGTATAAATTTAAATTTATAATTTGTATATATTTATGTGATTTTTACACAATTTTATAATATGTTATTTTTATAAAATAACAATAGTGTCAATTTTGACACTATTCATTTATTTGAATTTAAATAAAATATATACAGAAGATATGTTCAGAATAAAACCTTTAATATATTCATAAAAGTTCATATGTTTCTAGAAAATTGTGGAGCACATTAAATAGTTCATATAATATTTATTTTATTATTTTTGAAACCATTTATTTGGTTTATCTCTTAATAAATTAATTACTACAACATTGTTGTATAATTATTTAATATACTTATTTTTTGTATAAAATTTAAAAATAAAATCCTATGATGAATATAATTCTATAACCTTTCACAATAATACTTTTACTCGAATATATCATCTTAAAATCACAATATTTAAATTGTTATATTATTAAATTATGAAGGTGACAACTTTGACATCATTTAAAATAAAATAATATAAGTGTCATAATCACTTTTATAAGACTCCAAACGGTTATATATTAGGTCATTGGATGTTTATGGTGTATATATACACTACCAATAAGTTTTGGTCAGGTTTTTAGGTGTTTTAAGGGGTATTATTATTTCAATAAAAACTATATTACTGATTTTTCACTTAATAAATAATTTCTGCATCATTAATGTATCACCATTAATGAAACTTATATAATCCATAAAAATTATAAATAAATTATCATGATGTAGATAATTTTATTTTATTTCTGGGGATTATTCATGTTCGATGTTTTATGATAATTATCAGTAAATTAAAATAATTATACTTACAAGATTTAAGAGTGTGACATGTTGTCACTTTCTTTGGTTTTAATAATAATTAAATTATTTTCTTGGTCAAAAGTCCATAAAATGAATATAATACGACCCTTAGGTGATATGGGTATACTTTTAGCCATACAATAGAATTTTGGCATGTTTTAAGATAAATTTATAATATTATATTTACCCTTAATTACCCGATTTACCTTTAACTATGGTAAATAAAATTTACCGTAGTTACTATTCATAATTCCCAAAAATAAAAAGTATCCTATTAAAATAATTTGGACCCACTTATTCCAAATATGGAATCCATTTTTCAAATTCAATACATAGAAGTTTCAGAAATTAAATTAAAATTAATCCCGTTGTCGAATGAAAACGGATTTTTGTTTAAAACATTGCAAAAGATTGAATTGATTTAACCTACGAATTCAATGTAAAATCAATGCTAATGACATACATTATGTTAAATTGTAAAAATGTATTCCATTTATACTTTAAAACCATTAAATATATTAATTTTACCATATAAATTATTACGATGAAAAAATTTGTTTTTAATTAAAATATAACTTGTTTTTACTATTCAATAAAATATGAAAGTTATCAGAAAAATATCAAAACTTTATCCAATGTAAATTTTTATATCCTAATTCAAAAGAAGAATTTTATTTTGACAAATTGAACTTATAAACATGTCAATAAATAGATTTAAAGTTGGTGCGCCATCAAAAGGCGGCAAAACTGCATTTCTTGAAAAATACATATTTTACCTGAAAATTTTATTTTGTTCTTATACCATGTTCTAGAAAATGTGTAAGATGAATATTAATGTTATAAAATTCAAAATTTAGTTAATAATATTCATAAAGGCTAGTTTATAATAATATTATAATAATATATCCTTGTTTAGTAAAACCCGGTATTGCGTACAACACACGCTACCGAGGAAGGTCGTGATTGCGTGTAATGAAAGCCAAGTTAGGGTTGCGTGTTGTGAAAGACTCCTTTGTTGTTTCATATAACAGAATCTAACCATTTTTCATTTATGCATTGAATATATATATATATATATACACTCAATGTTGCGTAGAATGACTATTATCAAACGAACATGAAATTGTGTGTAACACAATCTAAGAATAGTGTTACGTATACTACAAGCTAATACAGTGTTGCGTATAGCACAAGATAATCTTGTTGTAGCTTACAACACGAGACATCAATGAAATTAAAAGAATATTTTTTTATAAAATCTCAGGGTGTTACATTCTACACCGCTTAAAATGAATTTATCCCTCGAAATTTGTCGGGGTTATAAATGGTTGAATACTTGAAAGTTTCTTTAATAGAAACCCACATACTAAAACTTAATTTTAAAAAGTGATGTATGAAACATAATGGTTACCCAAATTAACTCATCACTGGTTTTCTTCGTGGGAGAACATAGGTGAAAATATCGATATGGAATAGAAATATAAACATCAAGTTGTGATGGAGAGTGGTAGAGGACATGGCTATGAAAAATCCAAAAATAACAAAGCCATATATTTTTGATGATATAAGGTACCATCTGATTCATCAGATATAAGGGCACTATGACAAAATTTTTTGTTTTCAGGATCATTTCTCTAATGTTGAAGAATTTTTTAATCAAAATAAATACTGACATGCTTTTGGTAAAATCTCACCGTTGTTCGTGCCTTGAACAATTTCCACTTCATCTCTTAAAGAAATGAAGTTTAATTTTTCATTGATGAAGTGTTAGCAGATCATGTGATAGAATGATGAGTCATTCCATCTATTTCAAAAAAAGGTTATAAAAAGTTATCAAATATACATAAGTCCATATATGGTGAGGTTAATCATATACGATTCTAAAAATGAAGTTATACTTCATATATCAGACCGCTTAATAAAATAAAACTAGTTTCTACTAACCAGGGACTTCCTGTAGGCTAGTGGTAGGTGATAAAGGTCAGTCACACTTCGGTTGTTGGTTTGATTCCCACAGCCTTGTCCGACACGATGGGTTGTCGCCCATCCTACAGGTTGCCCTTTTTCTAAAACTACCTTACTATAACATACCATAAAATATATCAAAAAAAGTTCTATCATTAAACAATACTAACTTATGTCCAACATAATCCATTCCAATATTTAGGCTTATCTAAAATACTTTGGTCCAAGCTCATAGGATAAAGAAAATGATTATTTGAAAAGTCACATAACAATCATGTGAATTCCATCATTTATCCCCAATATATCATAAGATATATCTTTTTGGTCAAATTACAAACATGTGAATACCTTAATCATGTATTATCTTGAAGAATGAATACCCATTGAACCTTAGTGAAAACATGAATGTAGTTAAAAGTTAACACTTTCCACATACCAAAATCCTCAAAATTATATATACTCAAACCATGATATCACTTAGTCCTTATATCAATCATGAGCTTATGAATACTGTCAAACATTTAATTTTCTCCTTATCCCTTCATTATGCGCATATCATCTGCTTTCCAAAATATTTGAATCACATTTCATTGTTACCGGTGCCATAAAATTATTGAAAACAACAATATACTAATACAAAAAATATTCTAATACAACAAAAAAGTACCTCAAAAACATTATTCTTTAATACCAATACATAAACACTTCAGTACATCATCTTCAATGATTGTCCTGGAATAAGTCCTTCCTTGATTTAGAAGTAACATTTTAGGTCAGGGCATTGATTTGGGTAATTCCCATGTTCTCCACAAATAAGACATTGAACTCTATAACATTCTGTCACTCTATGACCCTTTTCTCCACACAGATAACATCTTCCCCTCCATTTGAGGTATTCCTCAAGGTTCTTCTACCCTTCTTTATAGATCTCAATATTCCTTTCTTTATGCTCCTCAACATGCGATCATGCATAAAACTCTACCTTCCTCTTATTTGATGAATTAGGAAGACCACTAAATTTCACCTTGTTAATCATATATCGCGATGACTAATTTGGAATAATCAAAATATCTTTTTCTCTATGCATTAAGCAATTTTGTTGCTCATAGTCACCATTTTTTCCATTGGATTCAATGTTAACTTAATTCCTTCTGGTTCCCTCCATTGACTAAAACACAAAAAAAAATTGTGAGAGGAAAAAATCATGCTAGGGAAAACAACATAGTAAAGGGGGAGTACCATAAATATCTAAAATCTTAGGTTAAATTCTAAGATCGTTACCATAGTTCTAGGAATATATCCTATACGTATACTTATCCTTAGGGACATCCCTAGACATACCTTAGAAATATCTCTAGGGATCTCACTAACGTTTTCGCATCCTAGTCTCCAAAGGTTGACTAAACCTTTCCTCTGATACCAACTATAGAGACCCGAAGCTTGACATACATGGAAATTACATTACATTAGCGGAATACTTAAAACATAAAAAAAACAGACACACAAGGATCGTAATAGTTTAGTGTCTTTGGAAACTCAGAACATAATCTTCTAATCGTGGTTAAAGATCATCAACATCTCCCATAAAGATCTTCCACTTTTTGTTTCCTTGCCTAAAAACATTCTTTTAATCTTGGGGGAAAATAAAACATAAAAATGGTGAGATCAAATGCTCAGTAAGGGTATTCATGGATAAAATAAAACATACTATATACATTTGAACTTAAAAAAAACATGAACATAATGTTTAAACATCAAAATCTTGAGCAAAGACATGAATCATGTAAGTACATAAGGCATATATCATAAAGGAACATCAATCATGATAAAATTGCATGGGAATAAAACACGTAATTGTGGTAACCACTAAGCACATGACATGATTTCCATAGTAGCCAAGGCATTGCTGCCAAGACCATCTTAGTGGACAAAGTCCCTTTCTGAATCGAGTTCACTCCTCATTCCAGTCTTGTATTACTGAACCGATTTAACTTTTCATTCCATCCATGTCTATATCATGAGATATAAAATCTTTACCCAATGCATTGGAGGGAGATATAGGTCCCACCAATCTCATATTTAAATCATTCTTTTGTGTGCCACAATATAAACATAAGGCATTCATCATAACCCCAGAATAAAAATGGGTTTCATAAACATCATTCCATCATAACGTAATCCATAAAAAATGGATATCATTTAATCATTAGAAAAGTGAAACCATGTAAATCAAATAGACATGATACTTGAAACATACACATATGAAATAATGTCATCTTAGATGAAAAATGGTTTTGATAAAACACTTGAAATGAATTCTTGAGGAAAATATCATTTTCTTTTCACAAAATGTCATGAAATTTAAAATAAAATGATTTTGTTGAAAATAGTCATCAAATATTTTGGAGAAATCATCGTGAAAATAAGGCTTTATAAAACCGTAAAAATCCTTTCATGTCGTATACGTTAAAAAACATTCTTCTCGTACTTTTTTCGGAAAAGTCAAAAAGTACCTTGTAGGGTAAATAAAATAAATACTCCTTCCATACCATGGGGTAAAATTCAAAATGGGTAAAAAGGATTTTAAACATACATGAATACTCTTTTATAAAACATGGACATGGATGATAGCAATAACCCCAGTAAATACTTACGAATAAGCAATCTTAGATAAAAATGAGATTTGCAAAATTATCCCTTTCCTTAGGTCCGATATGCTTCGTACGTATCCGAAACTCCTGTATAATGATTTAAATAATGTCATTGACTTATTAAAGAATCATATTCATTGTTATTATATCATATATGGTTCACTTATGACTTTATATTACCCGTTCTTTTGTAAAATCAGGTTAAAGTAGCGTTTTGGGTAAAATCGTTTCATTTGCCGTTCGTGTTTTAACTTGTAATTATTCATATGATTACTTAGATAATGATTAATTATATCCAGAATGTAAAACATGATTTATATATAATATATATTTATAATATACATATATATAATAGATTGATAAATGGAATGAAATACACGGTTCATGGAGATGGTAGGTCGTACGTACGCATGAACGCTGTTTTCGTTTCCTTATTGAATTGAATGGAATTAAGTAGATGAAATAAATATATATATATATATATATATATATATAAAGTAGCATTATTATGTCATATATTTCATGATTACTTATTATATATACTTTAGAATCATTCTTGAATGGTTAACATGGAGAGTGAATCTCATCGTGTCGTGGAGACGGTAGTGCGTACGTACGCACGAGCGATGATATCTTTCCCAAGATCGTGGAATTGTATTAAAGTGTATGTATAATATTACAGAATCAATATAACTTTACAATAATAATATATATTCACGACTTTCACCATTATACCCATCCAAGTAAGGTGGTGGTGGAAAATAGATTACACCACAGCATGGAGACGGTATTCCGTACGTACGCACGGGCCGTGATTTCGTTTTCTGTAGGATGGATAGATGGTGAAATATGGTTGTTTCATACTTATAATAACATATTATTATATGAGTGATACTTATGTTATTACCTCATAATGAAACATCTAAAAAAGAATAAGTGGAAGAAGAAATAAAGTTCAAAGAATCGGTAACGGGCATTAAATCTTCCTTGAAACGCCTCTTTGAGACATCCTCTTAGGGAACTAAAATTGGTCTTTGAAGAATACCAGGACCTCTAAGATGTATTTAGGTAATTGGATAAAAGAATTTGGTAGGTTTTGGCCGAGCGTGAAGCCTCAAAGTGGTGTGAGGAAGAGAGGGAGGAGGTGCCATTTTATAAGGGAGGAGAGGGGCACCTTTGGAAATCTTAAAAATATTAATTTATAATCCACATAAAAACCTCCAAAAATTACTCATACTAGAATCTTAGATGAGATAGGGTTGTAATATAATCATCCAATAAAATTTAGACATGTTATGAAATTATTTTAAACATTATCAACTTGATTTATCCTTACTTAATCAATTTAATTTTATTTGTGGTAATTACATTCTAAATTTTAAATTATAACAAATAATTACTTATTTGTTGTTAATTGTACATAATTGGATACTTTATGACATTTTAGACTATATAAATTTAAATATATAATTTTTATATATTTTTGTGATTTTTACACAATTTTATAATATGTTATTTTTATAAAATAACAATAGTGTCAATTTTGACACTATTCAATTATTTGAATTTAAATAAAATATATACAGAAGAAATGTTAGAAATAAAAGAATTAATAGATTCATAAAAGGTCATATGTATCAATAAAATTAGTGGAGCCCATTAAATAGTTCATATAATATTTATTTTATTATTTTTATAACCATTTATTTAGTTTATCTCTAAATAAAATAATTACTACAACATTTTTGTATAATTATTTAATATACTTATTTTTTGCATAAAAATTAAAAATAAAATCCTATGATGAAGAAAATTATATAAAAATTTACAATAATACTTTTACTAGAATTTTTCATCTTTAAATCACAATATTTAAATTGTTATATAATTAAATTATGAAGGTGAAAACTTTGGAATCATTTAAAATAAATTAATATAAGTGACATAATCACTTTTATAAGACTCCAAACAGTTATATATCAGGTGATTGGATGATTATGTTGTATATATACACTACCAGTAAGTTTTGGTCAGGTTTGTGGGTGTTTTAAGTGGTATTATTATTTCAATAAAAACTATATTACTGATTTTTCACTTAACAAATAATTTTTGCATCATTAATGTATCACCATTAATGAAACTTATATAATCCCTAAAAATTCTAAATAAATTATCATGATGTAGATAATTTTATTTTCTTTCTGGATAATATTCATTTTAAATGTTTTATGATGTTTATCACTAAATTAAAATTATTATACTTATGATATTTAAGAGAGTGACATGTTGTGACTTTCTTTGGTTTTAATAATAATTAAATCATTTTCATGGTCAAAGTCCATAAAATGAATCTAATCCGACCCTTAGGTGATATTGGTATACATTTATCCATCCAATATAATTTTCCCATTTTTTAGGATTATTTTATAATATTATATTTACCCTTATTTACCCGATTTACCATTAACTATGGTAAATAAAATTTACCGTAGTTACTATTCATAATTCCCAAAAATAAAAAGTAGCCTATTAAAATAATTTGGACCCACTGATTCCAAATATGGAATCAATTTTTTCAAATTCAATACATTGAAGTTTTAGAAATTAAATTAAAATTAATCCCGTTGTCGAATGAAAACAGATTTTTGTTTAAAACATTGCAAAAGATTGAATTGATTTAACCTACGAATTAAATGTAAAATAAAAGCTAATGACATAAATTATATTAAATGGTAAAAATAAATTCCATTTATACTTAAAAACCATTAACTATTATAATTTAACCATATAAATTATTACGATAAAAAAAATTAATTAAAATATAGCTTGTTTTTACTATTCATTAAAAATTGAAAGTTATCAGAAAAATATCAAAACTTTATCCAATGTAAATTTTTATATCCTGATTCAAAAGAAGAATTTTATTTTGTCAAAATGAACTTATAAACATGTCAAAAACTAGATTTAATGTGGGTGCACCATCAAAAAGCGGCAAAACTGCATTTTTTTAAAAATACATATTTTACATGAAAAATTTATTTTGCTCTTATACCATGTTCTAGAAAATGTGTAAGATGAATAATAATGTTATAAAATTCAAAATTTAGTTAATACTATTCATAACGGCTAGTTCATAATAATATTATAATAATATATCATTGTTTAGTAAAACTCGGTATTGCGTACAACACACGCTATCGAGGAAGGTCGTGATTGCGTGTAATGAAAGCCAAGTTAGGGTTGCATGTTGTGAAAGACTCCTTTGTTGTATAATATAATAGAATCCAACCATTTTTAATTTATACATTTAATATAATTATATATATATATACACACTCAATTTTGCGTAGAATGACTATTACCAAACGAACATGAAATTGTGTGTAACACAATCTAAGAATAGTGTTGCGTATACTGCAAGCTAATACGGTGTTGTGTATAGAACAAGATAACATTTTTGTAGCTTACAACACAAGACATCAATGAAATTAAAAGAATATTTTTTGTAAAATCTCAGGGTGTTACATTCTACCCCCCATAAAATGAATTTCGCCCTCGAAATTTGTTGGGGTTATAAATGGTTGAATACTTGTAAGTTTCTTTAATAAAAACCCACATACTAAAACTTAATTTTAAAAAGTGATGTATAAAACATAACGGTTACCCAAATTAACTCATCACTGGGTTTCCTCGTCGGAGAACATAGGTTAAAATATTGATATGGAAGAGAAATATAAACATCATGTTCTAATGGAGAGTGGTAGAGGAAATGGCTATGAAAAGGCCAAAAAACACAATGCCATAGATTTTTGATGATATAAGGTACCATCTGATTCATCGAACATAAGGGCACTATGACAACATTTTTTGTTTTCAGGATCGTTTCTCTAACGTTAAAGAATTTTCTAATCAAAAGAAATACTTACATGATTTTGGTACAATCTCACCGTTGTTCGTGCCTTGAACAATTTCCACTTTATCTCTTAAAGTAATGAAGTTGAATTTTTCATTCATGAAGTTTTAGCAGATCATGTGATAGAATGATGACTCATTCCATCTGTTTCAAACAAAAGGTTAGAAAAAGTTATAAAATATACATAAGTCCATATATGGTGAGGATAATCATATATGATTCCAAAAATGAAGTTATACTTCATATATCATACCGCTTAATAAAATAAAACTATTTTCTACTAACCAGGGACTTCCTGTAGGCCAGTGGTGGGTGATAAAGGCCAGTCGCACTTCGGTTGCGGGTTCGATTCCCACAGCCTCTTCCGACGCGATGGGTGGCGCCCATCCTGTAGGTTGTCCTTTTTCTAAAACTACATTACTATAAAATCCCATCAATAATATTGAAAAAAGTTCTATCCTTAAAAAATACTAACTTATCTCCAACATAATCCATTACAATCTTTAGACTTATCTAAAATACTTCGTTCCAAGCTCATAGTATAAAGAAAATGATTACTTGAAATGCCACATAACAATCATGTGAATGCCATCATTTATCCCCAATATATCATAAGATATATCTTGTTGGTCAAATTACAAACATGTGAATACCTTAATCATGTATTCTCTTTAAGAATGAATACCAATTGA
Source organism: Viscum album (assembly GCA_963277665.1). Taxonomy (NCBI): domain Eukaryota; kingdom Viridiplantae; phylum Streptophyta; class Magnoliopsida; order Santalales; family Viscaceae; genus Viscum; species Viscum album. Next base: position 876,761,479 of record OY728145.1, on the reverse strand, counting down.
GCATTAGTGAAAACATGAATGCAGTTAAAAGATAACACTTTCCAAATACCAAAATCCTCAAAATTATATATACTCAAACCATGATATCACTTAGTCCTTATATCAATCATGAGCTCATGAATTCTGTCAAACATTTCATTTTCTCTTTATCCCTTCATTATGTGCATATCATCTTCTTTCCAAAATATTTGAATCAGTTTTCATGGTTACCGGTACCATAAAATTATTGAAACCCACAATATACTAATACAAAAACTATTCTAATACACCATAAAAGTACCTCAACAACATTGTTATTGAATACCAATACATAAAAACTTCAGTCCATCATCTTCAATGATTGTCCTGGAATAAGTCCTTCCTTGATTTAGAAGTAAATGTTTAGGTCAGGGCATTGATTTGTGTAATGCCCATGTTCTCCACAAATAAGACATTGAACTCCATAATAGTCTGTCACTCTATGAACCTTTTCTCAACACAGATAACATCTTCTCCTCCATTTGAGGTATTGCTCAAAGTTCTTCTTCCCTTCTTTATAGATCTCAATCTTCCTTTCTTTATGCTCCTCAACATGCGAACATGCATAAAAGTCTACCTTCCTCTTATTTGATGAATAAGGCATACAACTAAATTTCACCTTGTTAATCATATATCACGATGACTGATTCGGCATAATAAAAATATCTTTCTCTCTAAGAAATATGCAATTTTTTTTCTCATAGTCATCATTTTGTCCATTTTATTCAATGCTAACTGAATTCCTTCTGTTTCCCTCCATTGACTAAAACACACAAAAAAATTTGTGAGAGGCAAAAATCATGCTAGGGAAAACAACATAGAAAAGGGGGAGTACCCTCAATATCTAACATATTAGGTTAAATTCTAAGATCATTACCGTAGTTCTAGAACTATATCTTATACATATACTTATCCTTAGGGACATCCCTAGACATACCTTAGAAATATCTCTAGGGATCTCACTAACATTTTCGCATCCTAGTCTCCAAAGGTTGACTAAACCTTTCCTCTGATACCAACTATAGAGACCCGAATCTTGACGTACATGGACATTACATTACATTACCGGAATACTTAATATATAAAAAAAACAGACACACAAGGATCGTAATAGTTTAGTGTCTTTAGAAACTCAGAACGTAATCTTCTAATCGTGTTGAAAGATCTTCAACATCTCCCATAAAGATCTTCCACTTTTTTTCCCTCTAAAACCTTTCTTTTAATCCTGGGGGAGAATAAAACATAAAAATGGTGAGCTCAAATGCTCAGTAATGGTATGCATGATAAAATAAAACATACCAAATACATTTGAACTAAAAAAACATGAACATAATGTTTAAACATCAAAATCTTGAGCAAAGACATGAATCATGGAAGTACATAAGGAATATATCATAAGGGAACATAAATCATGATAAAATTTCATGGGAATAAAACATGTAATTTTGGAAACCATTAAGCACATGATATGATTTCCATAGTAGCCAAGGCATTGCTGCCAAGACCACCGTAGTGGACAAAGTCCCTTTCTGAATCGAGTTCACTCCTCGTTCCAGTCCTGTATTACTGAACCGGATTAACTTGTCGTTCCAGCCATGTCTATCTCATGAGATATAAAATCTTCACCCAATGCATTGGAGGGAGATATAGTTCCCACCCATCTCATATTGAAATCATTCTTTTGTGTGCCATAATATAAACATAAATCATTCATCATTACCCAAGAATAAAAATGGGTTTCATTAACATCATTCCATCATAACGTAATCCATAAAAAAATTGGATATCATTTAATCATTAGAAAAGTGAAACCATGTAAATCATATAGACATGATACTTGAAACATACCCATATGAAATAATGTCATCTTAAATGAAAAAATGGTTTTGATAAAACACTTAAAATGATTTCTTGAGGAAAATATCATTTTCTTTTCAAAAAATGTCATGAAATTTTAAAAGAAAAGGATTTTGTTGAAAATAGTCATCAAATATTTTGGATAAAGATTCATGAAAATAACGCTTTATAAAACCGTAAAAATCCTTTCATTTCGTATACGTTAAAAAAACATTCTTCTCGTACTTTTTTCAGAAAAGTCAAAAAGTACCTTGTAGGGTAAATAAAAGAAATATTCGTTCCATACCATGGGGTAAAATTAAAAATGGGTAAAAAGGATTTTAAACATACATGAATATGATTTTATAAAACATGGACATGGATGATAGCAATAACCCCAGTAAATAATTACGAATAAGAAATCTCGGATAAAAATTAGATTTGCAGAATTATCCCTTACCTTAGGTCCGATATGATTCGTACGTATCCAAACCTCCTGTAAAATGATTTAAATAATTTAATTGAATTATTAAAGAATCATATTCATTTCTATTATATCATATATGGTTCACTTATGACTTTATATTACTCGTTCTTTTGTAAATTCATGTTAAAGTAGCGTTTTGGGTAAAATCGTTTCATTTGTCGTTCGTGTTTTAACTTGTAATTATTCATGTGATCACATAGATCATGATTACGTATATCCAGAATGTAAAACATGATTTATATATAATATATATTCATAATATAAATATATATAATAGATCTATAAATGGAAATAAATACACAGTTCATGGAGACGGTTGGTCGTACGTACGCATGAACATTGTTTTCGTTTCCTTATTGAATTGAATGGAATTAAGTAGATGACATAAATATATAAATATATAAATATATATATATACACATAAATCCAGTAGCATTATTATGTCATATATTTCATGATTACTTATTATATATATTTATAATCATTCTTGAATGGTTAATATGGAGAGTGAATCTCATCGTGTCGTGGAGACGGTAGTCCGTACGTACACACGAGCGAGGATATCATTCCCAAGATCGTGGAATTGTATTAAAGTGTATGTATAATATTAAAGAATCAGTATAAATTTACAATAATCATATATATTCATTACTTTCACCATTATACCCATCCAAGTAAGGTGGTGGTGGAAAATAGATTACACCACGGCATAGAGACGGTATTCTGTACGTACACACGTGCGGTGATTTCATTTTCCGTAGGATGGATAGATGGTGAAATATGGTTGTTTCATACATATAATAACATATCAGTATATGAGTGATACTAATAATATTTCCTCATAATGAAACATCTAAAAAAGAAGAAGTGGAAGAAGAAATAAAGTTGAATGAATCGGTAACGAACATTACCTCTTCTTTGAAGTGCCTCTTTGAGACCTCCTCTTAGGGCACTAAAATTGGTCTTTCAAGAAGACCAGGACCTCTTGGATGTTTCTAGGAAAGTGGAGAAAAGGATTTGGTTGGGTTTGTCTGATCTTGAAGTCCCAAAGTGGTGTGAGGAAGAGAGGGAGGAGGTTCCCTTTTATAAGTTATGAGAGGGGCACCATTGGAAATCTTAAAAATATTAATTTATAATCCACTTAGAAACCTCCAAAAATGACTCATATTCGAATATTAAATGAGATAGGGTTTTAATATAATCAGACAATAAAATTTAGACATGTTAGGAAATTATTTTAAACATTGTCAACTTGATTTATCCTTACTTAATCAATTTAATTTTATTTGGGATAATAACATTCTAAATTTTAAATTGTAAAAAAATAATTACTTACTTGTTGTGAATTGTCCATAATTGGATACTTTATAACATATTAGACCACATAAATTTATATTTATAATTTTTATATATTATTGTGATTTTACACAATTTTATAATATGTTATTTTTATAAAATAACAATAGTGTCAATTTTGACACTATTCATTTATTTGAATTTAAATAAAATATATACAGAAGATATGTTCGAAATAAAATCTTTAGTAGATTCATAAAAGGTCATATGTATCTAGAAAATTATTGGATCACATTAAATAGTTCATATAATATTTATTTTATTACTTTTAAAACCATTTATTTTGTTTATCTCTTAATAAAGTAATTACTACAAAATTTTTGTATAATTATTTAATATACTTATTTGTCGCATAAAATTTAAAAATAAAATCCTATGATGAATATAATTATATTAAATTTCACAATAATACTTTTAATCTAATTTATCATATTAAAATCACAATATTTAAATTGTTTTATTATTAAATTATGAAGGTGACATCTTTGGCATCATTTAGTGTCATAATCACTTTTATAAGACTCAAAATGGTTATATATTAGGTCATTGGATTATTATGGTGTAGATATACACTACCAATATGTTTTGGTCAGGTTTTGTGGTGTTTTAAGGGGTATTATTATTTCAATAAAAACTATATTACTGATTTTTCACTTAATAAATAATTTATGCATCATTAATGTATCACCATTAATGACAATTATTTAATCCCTACAAATTCTAAATAAATTACAATGATGTAGATAATTTTATTATATTTCTGTAGACTATTCATGTTTGATGGTTTATGATGTTTATCACTAAATTAAAATTATTATTCTTATAATATTTAAGAGAGTGACATGTTGTCACTTTCTTTGGTTTTAATAATAATTAAATTATTTGCATGGTCAAAAGTCCATAAAATGAATCTAATCCGACCCTTAGGTGATATGGGTATACTTGTAACCATCCAATAGAATTTTTTCATGTGTTAGGGTAATTTTATAATATTATATTTACCCTTAATTACACGATTTACCTTTAACTATGGTAAATAAAATTTACCGTAGTTACTATTCATAATTCCCAAAAATAAAAAGTAGCCTACTAACATAATTTGGACCCACAGATTCCAAATATGGAATCCATTGTTTCCAATTCAATACACAGAAGTTGCAGAAATTAAATTAAAATTAATCTCATTGTCGAATGAAAACGGGTTTTTGTTTAAAACATTGCAAAAGATTGAATTGATTTGACCTTCATATTCAATGTAAACTCAATGTTAATGACATAAATTATATTAAATGGTAAAAATATATTCCATTTATACTTTAAAACCATTAAATATTATAATTTATCCATATAAATTATTACGATGAAAAAATTTATTTTTAATTAAAATATAGCGTGTTTTTACTATTCATAAAATATGAAAGTTATCAGAAAAATATCAAAACATTATCCAATGTAAATTTTTATATCCTGTTTCCAAAGAAGAATTTTATTTTTTCAAATTGAACTTATAAACATGTCAACAACTAGATTTAATGTGGGTGTGCCATCAAAAGGTGGCAAAACTGCATTTTTTGAAAAATACATATTTTACGTGAAAAATTTATTTTGTTCTTATACAATTTACTAGAAAATGTGTAAGATGAATAATAATTTTATAAAATTAAAATTTTAGTTAATACTATTCATAACGGCTAGTTCATAATAATATTAAAATAATATATCGTTGTTTAGTAAAACCCGGTATTTGGTACAACACACGCTATCGAGGAAGGTCGTGATTGCGTGTAATGAAAACCAAGTTAGGGTTGCGTGTTGTGCAAGACTCTTTTGTTGTTTCATATAACAAAATCCAACCATTTTTCATTTATAAATTGAATATATATATATATATACACTCAATGTTGCGTAGAATTACTATTGTCAAACGAACATGAAATTTTGTGTAACACAATCTAAGAATATTGTTGCGTATACTGCTAGATAATACGGTGTTGCGTATAGAAAAAGATAATCTTTTTGTAGCTTACAACACGAGCCATCAATGAAATTAAAAGAATATTTTTTATAAAATCTCAGGTTGTTACAAACATTCTTATGTAATCTACTATTTCGAGCATCGACTAGTATAGAATTTCTGGCCTCATTATTTAAAAATGGAATAAATAACATGTTTAATATTCAACTATGGATAGTGTATTTCATAAAACACCATGATTATTCTCTAACAAATATTCTTTTTTTAGGTGGTCATATGTATAAGGATCCCATATTATCTCATAAAGCCAATGTTTATTTTACCATAATATATAATGATTGATTCTTTATATCTGAATACAAATTTTTATTCATTATTATTTTTTTGAAACATGAGATGGTAGTTGTTTACATTTTTTTTTCTACCATTATATTATTTTTATTTTGATTTTGATTAATCATTTTCATATATATATATAAAATTAAAATGTTAAATTGAATAGTTATTTAAAACATTTTTTCTAAATAGTTTAATGAGATATTAAATTGGTATTATATTGTTTCTTTATTCTATCATACACAATAAATGTATTTTTAATATGTTTTCTTATAATAGATATTTTTTAATTTTTATATAAAAAGAATATTTTTGAATATTTATGGAATCTTACAAGGTTATGTGCTCAATTTTTAAATGTATGAATTTTTTTGAGAATGAATATTTTTATTTTTATTTTTTATTTTGTGAATAAGATGAAATTTCTTATTTTTTATCATTACACCAGTGGCCTAGTTTTGGATAATTTGAGTTGGTATCACACTGAGATGATAATATTTAACTTGAAAATAATGTTATATTTCATTAATATTATATCATTTTTTGTCCATGTAAATGTTTTGTGCATATTTTTTATTCCTTATATTTTTTCTTTATCCTGAATTTCAATTATATGTTTTATTATATCATTGGATGCTACATTTTATCATCCCATTTTCTCTTTTGTTTAGTTTAAATTCTAAATATGTATATATATAATGTCAAAGAAAATTTATGGATGTTCTATAAGTGATTATAAAATAAAATAAACTATATATTGGTTATTTCTTATACTGTGTAAAATTTTCACATTCGACACTTTGATACCCTTGAAACATATGAAAACATATGGTGTTATAAAACACATTTTTGGTTAGTATTTTTCATGTTTGAGTTTTCAGATTACTATTTGTCTTTTTTTTCATATAACGTGATCAAACATTATATACCTAAATCCATGAAATTAAAAAACTATTTGTTTGAATGATATTTACACATAATTCAATTTTATCAATATAGAAAATTTGATTACATAAATGAACTATCTTAGGATTCCCCCTCAATCTAATCTTGGATTAGTTTTTCACTAGGAAAGAAGGGAATTATTAATCCCCCATTGGTTGGAAACTACTTCTTCTGAATTGAAAAATCTCTTTCAGAGTTATTTTATCTGCATTGAAAACATGAAATAAATAATCATAAAAATATAGGATAGAGAATTGAACCAATCATGGTGTATCAAATAGATATACATTCATGGATAAAAACTAAAATAAATAAATAGGGGAAGATATTATAAATAAATATCCCATTCCAGAAGGTTGATACTACATTCCCCAAAGAAATATCAAAGTATGAATAACCATTAATAGCTTCGACAACACCCATAGTGACCCCTATCACTCATCAATCCCATATTTAATCCAGGTATAGAAATAAAACCAAGATAATATAAAATAACTAAGAACCTAAAATAGAAATAGAATTGCTAAGTACGAATATGGGAAAAAATTTATTTGTAGTATTTCAGTTTAAGGTTCCACATAGAATCATACTAATCAATATCTATGAATCTGTTAATAATAACATTCATAAAGATATGGTTTTAAAAGAATAAATAAAATAGGGTTTTCAAATGAATTATAAAACAAATCTAAATATTATTCAACATTCACATTTCCAACCCCCCTTTAAATTCCATGAATTTTTATATTAAAATATTAATAATATATTTCAATCCATGGAAATAGGGCCTTTAAGCAAAAAAAATTGTCCAAATCACAATATAAACCTGTTTCCAAATAGTTGTCGAAATATTTTTTAAACAATGTATATAAAAAAAATATTTCATAAAATCCATTTTAAAAATAAAAAACAATTTTTTAATACCACCCTATGAAAATAATTTTAATATAAAACTATTTTATTTTAAAATATAAAAAATATAAAATGATACTCAATCATCACATGTAGTAAATAATCATGGGAATATAATAAATGTGAGTAACCTGAAAATGGATTTAGTGTAATGAAAAATTAAATAGGAATAATATTGGAAAAATAGAGAGAAAAAATAATATCCCTTAGGAGGACCTCTTATTAATGGGTAACATCCGGTGAATCGTGTTTCTAGATCCTAAACTGGTCATAATAAACCTAGTCTAGCAATGGTGAACTAGAGTTGTCTTGGTATACTTAAAAGAAATAACATTCTATTTCATGAGTATGGAGGGAAAAATAAACCTGTAGGCCCTTCATGATTGACCTGAGGCTAAAGGATTAACCCTTATACCAATCTTTCAATCCATGTACATATCATAGTTTGTAAAATTTATGAAGAGGGTTTATCTTTTATTACTCTAGACTAGTTCACTCAGACACCCATGACATGTTAATATTGGATTTTAGAAACCAAAGAAAATGTATATCATCACATAAACAAGATATCATACATTTAAATTTTAATAACTCCTCAATATAAACACCCAAATAAGAAAATGTCCATTTTTTACACCCTTCCATTATTTTCATTGTTGGAAATGTGAATTGTTTTCCATACATTTATCAATAAAATTCATTATGTTATCGATAGACAAGAAATTTCTAATTTGAGAATAAATTATTCCTTTTTCTAAGAAAGGATTAGATGTGAGTTTCGAGTGTCATAACCAAAAATGACCTCTACCTAGCCTTAAAATATCATTTTACACTCCCCAATTTTTATTTGTGTCACTAATGGTAGGTAAGGGACTAACCCGAAGGGTGGGTACCATAGCCATACATTCACTTGAGAAGCGATGCAGGGGGCATATCCCTATGGTTTGGATAAGTCAGTTCACCCAAGTGTCACTATGTTCACATAACCATCATGCCAAAAAAAATGGTGCATGAACTTCTTGAAAAAACCAAAATTCACCACCAAACTTGTGTGTGGAACCTATGCGCAGAACCTTCAATTTTGACCTATGCTTCCTAGAGGCTTTTACACCCCTATATAGAGCACCTATATAAGGCACTTGTTCCATAGACCATCGCCCAATAACATCCTTCTACTAGGGTTCTGTATTTTACTATATTTAGTAAATGTGGGCTCCTCATATAAAAAACTAGAAAATCATAATAATTTCCAAATATCTATCCACATATCCCCATCAGTCATGTCTCTAAAATATCTCATATATCTCTCCAAAACCAGATAAAAGAGCTATTTAATGGGGAGAAGTGGAATCAAGGCCCCTTCAATTTCTGAAACAAAATACCCCTTCATGGGGAACAATTAACCCCTAATTAACAACCATTTATGTGGGGCCCCTTTCCCTAAAAAATTACATGTTAAGGACATCTATAGAGACATCTGAGAAGTCCCGTGGTGCCTAGTCTTAAACCACTCCCAAGTGTTGTTGCCTAGGTGGTCCATTTCTCAAGTAATTTCAATCTTGTGTAGGCTTATACCTCATGTGTGATTCTCCTATAGTTCCTCACATGCCCTTTAATAGAAACGTCTACCCTCTAATTCAGGACTTATGTAACTCTACTTTTAATCCCTCTTCTATGTCACTAAAGGTAGGGATAATCTCCCTTTAGGTCCCTTACCTAAAGGGGAAAAATTCAAAACCTCTACCAAGGCCTCTAAATTTTTACTAACATGAAGAGGTAACACTAGTGAATCTCCCATTTGGATTTGTAATCCAACAGTTAGTGGTTTTCCACAGCTTTACTACCAAGTTGTTAGGATCATTGGGGTGTTTGTGGAATTTTATACCCATGATCATGAGGGCCCTGACCCCAGGGATAGTGTTAGGGAGTTACTGATCTCTAATACTATGGTTATGACCATGTCCAACATTTTTCCAATAAAATACACAGATCATACAATTCTGCGTGGGGAGGTAGAGGATCGTGCATGCATTTCTATTTGGAAATGAATTATATCCTCCTCCCTCATCACAGAACTGATTTTAGGGAATCCATGATAAAGTATTACTCTAGCTTTTCTTATAATAGGTTTCACTCCAGCTCCTCGTATCCCCCTTTGCTAATTGATAAGAGATGGTATGGTAACTACGGTCCTCCCCTCTCTCTCTTATACCCTTTGCCTCTTCCACTAGTGTAGGAGGATAAGTGTGGTTTTTTAGGATCATCCCCGTCCTCTTATTTGTCATGTTTACTCACAAAATATCATTATTGTTTGCCATATGGGATATGCATGATCACAAAATAAACATAGTAAAATGCATGTTTTGGTAGTGAATCATCCTTTAAATCTTTATCTCACCTTCCATTAGAGTTCTCCCTCAACATGAGTCATCAATTAAATGTATCCAAACTTAAGGAAAAATAGACTGGGTGGTTTTCTAGATATATCATGTCATATTTTTTGTCTCACCGAACAAGACTCAAGTGGGCTTAGAGGTTTATAGGGTACATAACATCCATGTGGTCCTCAACCAACCATTAGTAATCTCCGTTATGAATAAGCACTAATCATACTAGTCAATGGTCTTAATTCCATGTGTAAACCCTAATCAATCTAAGAAATCCTCCCTTGGTGTAATCCCCAACATAACTAATGGTAATCCTTTTATTGAGTAAGCCCCAACCCACCCTATGGTCATCCTCCATAATAGTAATCCCCAATCATAAACCATTTGACCGTGGAAATCATAATGTGTCATCCTTAATTATTTTAACAACGAGAACTCAGATTCATACTACAATCAGGACACATAGGATGAATTCCTAAGGCCTGCAATCAATGGGTATCATTTTTATGTATAATCCCCAAAAAACATCAAAACACCATGACTGAATCAATCCCTCATGAACCACCATTCATAGGGCATCCTCTTCAGGACTATTCCCCAACATAATCCCCTAAAAGTTCCAGATTCCCTTATGAGGCACACTTTTAGAGGACCACCATAGGCATTAGTTCTCATGATTGAACTGTGTGGGATTTTATTCTCATCTAATTGGGATGTGTAGAAATACCCCATATGGTTGAAACCCAATCACTCCAAATAAACATGTTGCCTTTGGGACACATTCTTTATAGGGTCTAATTCAACTTGGAAATCGATATCACTTATAGGTTCCCTAGTCCTATTGGGGATAAGTCCCATAACAAACCATGAAAAATAACCTTCCACTTATACATCCAAGCTACATTACATTAAACTCCACAGTTTTCACCTTATCACATGACCTCAAATGGTATGATGTGTCTTATTAAGTGGAACCAGACTACATGGGTTCTAATTACATTAACAAGGATACAAATAAAGCATGTCAATGGATTTGATCTAAACATAAAAACAATTTTTGTCAACCTGGATGATGATACACTCTTGAGCACCCCACTATGTCATTAGACAACCATTATTTTCATAATAAAAACTGAATAATCTCTAATTAGTACATAAGGGGATACGTTTGATGTAGAACCTCGTGTGTATATATATATATATCCATTTATGAAGAACCTTGGATATATATATATATATGATTCTATGATCTATACATTATAATAATTTATTTACAATTTAACGGTGACCCACATCATACTTCGGAATTAACGAAGGATTCATGAAAATATATTATATCAAAAAGAGAGTCCCAAAGTAGTAAAAAATTCACCCCAAAATGTTATTGTGAGCATGACCTCCCATCCTCCCTAATAATGTGAGTTCATAAGAATCATCTTCAAAATTCAATAATGAGAACCTTTCTTTGGAAAGCGGGTCCATAAGGATATAAAAAAATTGGGTGCTTCCGGTTCCAAGAAAAATGTCATTGGAAACCAATAAGAAATAATGAACCAAATGTGAATTATAACATATAATTCCACCAACTGTATTCAACTATATTAGATACATAAATCTCTATTGGAAATAAAAAATCATGAACATGATTTGAATCCTCAATCAAGATGATAGTCCCACCCATTTATTAGTCCCCTTTAACCTGAAAAATTATGGAAAGACAAGATAATCAATCATGCATGTGTTCATTAAAATTATATTATTCATTGATCGGGTTTCAAGTTGGTACTTTTCAAAAATTCATGAACATCCTTTCAGAATATTTTTCAATCCATTGGAATCCTTATAGCTTCCACAAATGCATTCCCAAGTGGTTGTTTACACCGAGTTTCCATCCAAGCAATGGATGTTGTCACCAACTCAACCTCTTCAAAACTGGTTATCAAACTCTTTTTTCAAAAAGTACCATAAATACTATAAAATCCCAACCATGAGGCCACCCAAAAGTAAATAAATCTCATGAAATGCCATCGATCAACTAGTCGGTGATGATCGGTGGTCCTGACACAGATGGGACCAAACACCATCTTCAACTGTTTCAGGAGTTTTTCCCAAGAATATAGAAACTAATCCCTGTCATACCTCTAAGAGGTCAATCGAGAGGCTATATACAGCCTCATACCAAATACATAAGGGACCTTATCAAGTAATCATACCAAAATTCACCACTTCCAACCCCACGTGGTAGTGAACCCTCAGCAAGATGAGGGTATTGATAGAGTAATATTTTCATTAATATTTATATGTTTTCAATGATTTAATCCCTCTCAATTATTCAATGATATTTTATTTGCAACATTTATGTGTTTTTGGTGTATTTCGGGCTTAAATGTGAAAATGGGGTATTTCTGTAAAATTGCAAGTTTTATATAGCTTCTATTTATCGGGCATAACATGTATAATATGGGTCCAATTGAAGTGAATCTTTTTTTAGGATACCTATGCTTGTGGGCTTTAAATGTTGCTTCTGGACCAAGTCCCAATTCAAAACCCAATGGTATAGAAAATTCAATCAAGTGGAGAAATCAGTTTGGAAGGCAGAATGGACCCCACTGCATTAAATATGGAATGTCTCCTTCAGCTGACCTTAGAATGAGGGGATTCCAGCTGGTGTCAACAGAGGACTTTCAAGGGACGATTTAGATTAAATTTCATAAAATATGAATCTCATTAAGGAATCTTTTGGGCGCGTCCAGGTGGAGTGGGTGAAACATTGTTTGACGGCCAGAAAAGTAATGGTCCTTGATTGGGTCATATCTTTCTTTACACCTGTCCACTGAATCTAAAATTTTTAGGGTCGATATAAAACTTCATTTCCAACATTATATAAGCGAGGACCTCAGTGAGTTTCGGCCGGCTGGTGGGTAGAACAGAGGAAAAATTCTAGAGGACAGATTCTGGAGGATCAAATTTCTGTTCTTTATTTTCTTTGTTTTACACTTCGTAGTCTTGTAATGTGTTCTTCTTTCCCATTAGTCACAATTACCCTTACCATGGTGGGGTAATCTTATGTGTGATTGGGTAAGGAGAGGTTTTCAATATTGTATTTCATGAGTTCCTTCTTTTAATGTTTTAAAATCCTCTTTTCACTTCTGCGAATCTGTTTCAATTTCTTATAACAGTTTTTATTATCATGTACGATTGTATCTGATTTTTAGATTTTGTTGTTCATTTATATTTGGTCAATTATCAATATCTCCCTCCACTAGGTTCTGGTTTATAAACAATGGAATGGACCGGGATTTAGTGGTGTAGTACTCGGTGATCACCGGTACGTGTGTGATGAGTAGTGAATGTTCTTGATTACTTGGGATAAACAAGACCTGATTGGGAATTGCCTAAGATAATTGGGGGTATTTTCTAAAACTCTATTACACATTGGAAGGAGAGTAGACCAACCTAAGATTTTAGTAAGTTTTATTCTCACATTTTTAATTGACCAAGGGAGTGAGAAGAAACAATTATGGATTCTCACTCTTAACGATTTAGCAGAGGAGAATTGGGTAAAATGAATAATGGTAGAATTACAATTAGAAAACTGACCCTAACCTGATCACCATTTCATATCACTGATTTAGATCACATCATTTGTCAATTTGTTTCAAAACTTTCACTTAATTACTTTACTTTATTTAGTTTCTTTCTTGTATTTTCTAAATAAAACAATTTCTAAAAACAACCTCACTTCTTTCTATTTTAAGGTGACAGCTTAATTGTTGTGCACTCCTCTCTGGAGACAACCTATGTAATCCACTCTACTACATTCTAACTTAGGTAATATTTGTTTTTGTCACACCCCACGACAGGCACATGTCAAAACTTGGCGCCGTTTCCGGGGAGGTAGTGCCAACATTTCTTTTCTTTTCTTTTCTCTCTTCTCATCTTTTCTCTTCAAAATTGCATGACTAGAACTTCAAAAACTGAACCTTTACCCATAGATACTGAAATTGAAAGAACCTTGTTGAATAGACTTAGAAACATTAATTTAGAATCTGAATTTGAGGGCGTTCCCTTTGCAGACTCAAGCGAAACTTTAAGTCTTCACTCTAAGCCTGTCGTCAGGGCTGAAAATAAAAACCAAACACTTAGAGACCTTTGTGCACCACAATTCCTTAATCAAAACAATCAACTTGCCATGCGAGTGTTACAAAATGAATTTTAAATGAAACCTAACATGATTCCTTTGCTTCCATAGTTTCAGGGTTTGGCTGGTGATGATCCAAACAAACACATTAAAGAGTTCACACATGTTTTCTCAACTTTCAGACCCCGTGGAATTACCGAGGAGCAGGTAAAGTGGAAGGCATTTCTGTTTCCATTGGATGGAGCTGCTAAATAATGGTTGTACGGCCTACAACCAGGAGACGTACATGACGGGAATGACCTGGTAAGATATTTTATGCAAAGATTCTTCCCCACCTCTAGAAGCACATCCATTCGTAAGGAAATCTACGCCATACGACAATCATCTGTAGAAACTCTTTACGAGTACTGGGAGAGATTTAAGAAGCTATGTGCCAGCTGTCCACATCAATCCATTGAGGAACACTGCTTTCTTGTCTTCTTCTATAAAGGACTATTGGACAATGACAGAAACCTTCTTGATGCATCATATGGTGGTGCACTGATTGACAAGTCTCCAGAAGATGCCAAGGGCTTGATTGAGAAGATTTCTCAAAACTCGCAGCAATTTGGAACAAGAGGTATTGGAACAAGAGGTATTCATGAGGTACTCACTTCTCATCCATCACCCTTATTAGAAACTAAGATTTAAGAGCGTACTAGTTTGGTGAGGCAGATGGCCTTGAAGCAATTTAGTGACCAACAAGCACCAGCTAAGGTATGTGGTTTATGCTCATCTCCGGATCATTTCACTGACCAGTGTGATGAAATATAGGGAATGGAAAGTTGTGTAGAAACCTTTCAACCAAGGAAGTTCCAGAAAAATCAAGGATGGAGAGAGCCTAACCAAGTCCAATATGGATTTGGAAATCAACAGAATCAAACTAGCCCCCCCGTACCAAAATCAGTTTCAAAACCAACCCCCATTCCAGAATCAATTCCAGAACCCTCCACCATTTCAACAAAAGAAGTCTTATAATAAGCCTTCATACCAAAAACCAACCAATATCCAAATACCCTATGAGAAACCATCCACTAGTGCCCATACTCCAATTCAAAACCAACAGAATTCTGAGTTTGAAGGACTGAAAGACACTATTAAAGATTTTTCCAATAAGTCTGAGAGTCTCATGGACTTTCTGACCAAAAATCCAGGTAAACTCCCTTCCCAAACAGTCCCAAACCCAAAATATAATGTTAGTATTATAACTATGAGAAGTGGAAAAGAACTCGAACCACCATCCACCATTGAACTTGAAACATTAAAAACTAATATGGCTGAGAATGAAGTTAGAAATGATGAAAATTCTATGAAAATGCATCGAGAAGAAGATAAGAAAGAAGAGGATGATAATGATAGGCCAAGAAGGAAGGAAAAAGAAACGCCATTTCAAAGGCAACAAAGGGAGAAGAAAGATATACCACCACCATTTCCATCAAGGATGACTGAATCAAAGAGGTTACAAGAAGAAGCACTGCAAAAAGAAATTATGGACACCTTTTAGAAAGTGGAAATCAACATACCACTGCTTGAAGAACTCAAACAAATTCCAAAGTATTCTAATTTTTTGAAGGATATTTGCACCAAGAAAAGGAGACTTCAAGGGAATGAGAGGATAAATTTCGGAAGAAGCATCTCAGCCCTTATCACACCACAATTTCCAACCAAATGTCAACATCCAGGGACGTTTTCTATTCCATGCACCATTAGTTCATTAAATTTCTCTAATGCTTTGTGCAATTTAGGTGCATCAATTAATGTATTACCTCACTAAGTATATACTTCTTTGAAGATGGGAGACTTGAATCCCACAAGAGTGGTGGTCCAACTTGCAAATAGATCCACAGTTTTCCCAGTAGGGGTTCTGGAGGATGTCCTGGTAAAAGTCAAAGATCGATTATTCCCTGCTGACTTTTATGTGTTGAATATGAAAGATGATAGTATCCCATCACACTCACCCATAATTTTGGGGAGACCATTCTTAAAGACGGCCAAAACCATCATCAATGTCCATGAAGGGACACTTACCATGGACTTTAGAGATATCAATATCCACTTCAATATTTTTGAATCCATGAGGCACCCATCAGATGATCATTCACTCTTCGGACTCTCCCATGAAGATGGCATAGAACCAGTTGTAGAATCAGGTATGTTTCGTTAATTTTTATCATTAGGAGAGAATGTTTCCATTAAATATATCATTGAACATATGGATTCCCAAACTCTTGGAGGTTCTGATTTCCTATTGGAAGAAGAGGTAAAATCTGATTTCATTGATAATTTGTTAAATGATGATGAAGATGATATGATTTCTTGTATGCAGGATGTCAAACCATTGGAAGTGGAGAACCTCAATTTAGTTTCATCTCTTGAGCATCCTCCAAATCTAGAATTAAAACCACTCCCCACTAATTTAAAATATGTTTACCTTATGGAGGGGGAGAAATTACCAGTAATAATTGCTAATAATATATCTAAAACTCAAGAAAAATCATTGATTGAGCTTTTGAGAGAGAAATTCCAAGAAATAGGGTGGAGCTTAGGTGATATCCCAGGAATAAACCCAAAAATTTTCTCACATAGAATTTATCTTGAGGGAGATTCCAAACCTGTCAGACAACCCCAAAGGAGGTTGAACCCTACCCTGATGGAGGTTGTGAAAAAAGAGATTGAGAAGTTATTAGAAGTCGGGATCATCTATCCCATATCAGATTCACAATGGGTTATCCCCATCCATGTAGTCCCAAAGAAAACTGGCCTAACCATTGTGAGGAATGAAAAGAATGAATTAGTCCCTCTGAGAATTCAGAATAGCTGGAGAGTATGCATCGATTTTAGGAAGCTGAATCAGGTCACTCGAAAAGGTCATTTCCCTATCTGGTTCATTGACCAGATGTTAGAGGGATTGGCAGGTAGAACTCATTATTGCTTTTTGGATGTATTTTCAGGTTATTTTCAGGTACCCATTGCCCCCAATGATCAAGAGAAGACTACCTTTACTTGTCCTTTCGGTACTTTTGCATACAAAAGGATGCCATTTGGATTATGTAATGCTCCAGGTACATTTCATAGGTGTATGGTAAGTATATTTTCTGATCACATTGAATATTTCTTAGAGGTTTTCTTGGATGACTTCATAGTTTTTGGAAATTCATTTGACCACTGTTTTAAAAATCTGGATTTTTTTTTGAAAACTTGCATTGAAAAGAACATTGTTTTGAATTTTGAAAAGTGTCATTTTATGGTTGAGAGAGGAATTTTACTTGGGCATGTCATTTCATAGAAAGGCATTGAGGTTGATAAATCAAAAATTGAAGTGATAAATTCTTTGCCTTAACCAACTTGTGTGAAACATGTTTGATCATTTTTAGGACATGCAGGATTCTATAGGATATTTATAAAAGATTTCAGTAAGATTTATCTCCCTCTTTCTAGATTAATTTTGAAAGATGCTGATTTTGATTTCAACAGTTCATGTAGGGAAGCATTTGTTGAGTTGAAGAATAAATTGATTACACCACCAGTGATGCAGCCACCAAATTGGGAAGAACCATTTGAGCTACTTTTTGATGCTTCAAACCAAACAGTTAGAGCTGTCCTTTCTCCACGAAATGAGGTCAGGCCACAAGTCATTGCATATTCCTTGAAAACCTTAGATGTAGCCCAATTCAAATACACAACAACAGAAAAAGAGTTTTTAGCAGTTGTTTTTTCTTTAGAAAGATTTAGATCGTATCTGCTTGGAACTAAAGTCATTGTGTTTTCTGATCATGCAGCTCTTAGGTACTTGATGAAGAAGGGTGAAGAAAAACCAAGGCTAGTGAGATGGATGCTACTACTACAGGAGTTCAACATAGAAATCAAATATAAAAAGGGATCTGAGAACCAAGTGGATGATCACTTAAGTAGACTACCCAACACCACTGAAGTTGAAATTCTAGACACTGAACCACTAAATGATCGCCTTCCAGGGGAGCAGTTGTACTTGATTGAAGGAGAAGTACCTTGGTATGCTAACATGGTCAATTATCTGGTAACATCTCAGGTCCCATCTCATTTAAATTCTCACCAAATTCACAAATTGAAATCTGAATCTAAATATTACATCTGGGATGATCCATTTCTTTGGAAGATTTGCAATGACCAAATGATCAGAAGATGTTTGCCTAAAAATGAAATTGAATCAGTCTTTAGGTTTTGTCACACATTTTCTTGTGGAGGCCACTTTGGACCACAAAGGATGGCAAGGGAGGTTTTAGAATCTGGACTTTATTGGCCAACACTTTTCAACGATTCTCATGAATTTTTTAAATGGTGTGAAAAATGTCAGTTTACAGGAATTATTTTAAAGAGTCAAGAAATGCCCCAAAAGCCACTTAATTTTTGTGAAATATTTGAAGTTTTTGGGATAGATTTTATGGGACCTTTCCCAATGTCATTTGGAAATTCTTATATTCTCCTTGCTGTTGATTATGTTTCCAAATGGGTGGAAGCAAAATCCACCAGAACTGACGATGTTAAAGTTGTTTTTGATTTTTTCAGGGCTAACATATTTTGTAGGTTTGGAGTTCCAAGAGCCATCATTAGTGATCAATGGACTCATTTTTGTAATTGGATAATGGCGGCTTTGTTGAAAAAGTATGGGGTGCATTATAAAACATAAACTCCCTATCATCCACAGACTAATGGGCAAGTTGAAGTGCCCAATAGGGAAATCAAAGGAATTTTGGAAAAGACTGTAAATCCAAATAGGAAGGATTGGAGCCAAAGGTTAGAAGAAACATTATGGGCTTATAGGATAGCCTACAAAACTCCAATTGGAATGAGTCCATATAGGCTGATTTATGGGAAAAGTTGTCACCTACCTGTGGAATTGGAACATAAGGCATACTGGGATGTGAGGAAGATGAATCTGGATCGTGAAAGTGCTGGGAAAGAGAGAAGATTGCAATTACAGGAGTTGGAAGAAATTAGAAGGGAAGCATTTGAAAATTCCAGGATTTACAAAGAGAGAACAAGAGTGGCTCAGGACAAATTGATCCAACCAAAGGACTTCTATCCAGGAGACAAAGTGTTGTTATTCAATTCAAGACTCAAGCTGATGCCAGGTAAACTTCATTCCAGGTGGGAAGGTCCATTTATAGTTACTCATGTATATCCTTTTGGTGTTGTGCAGATTGTAAAGGATGGAGTGAAGGATCCATTCACTATTAATGGGCATAGATTGAAGAAATTCCTTGGGATCATGCCATCAGAGCCAATAGAGGAGATCACACTCCTCCAACCTCTTTATCAACAAAATCCATCATGTCGTACCTGTCCTTTATATTTTTATGATAGTTGTGATTCAATTTCCAATATTCTTACATTTTAAATACATTTGAATGCATTGTGGACACCGCATCATTTAAGTGTGGGGGAGGGAACCTTTTTAGTGTAGGATTTTTATGTGTTGTTTGTTTTCCTATTTGTTTTTCAAAGAAAACATGTGAGTGTTTAAAATTTTGTGTGTTTATTTATCAATTTTTGTGTGTTTTTGAAACATTTGAGCTAAAATGTTTATCATTGATATGTTTGAAACCCCTCTCCATGAGTGAAATAATTTATTCCTTGAAACTAAGCTTAAATGAATGCTGAAAATGATATTGTTTCAAGTTCAATTCTTTGGGAATTTCATGAAAAATACTCTGTGTTTTGAATCCCATGCCACATATAACTGTCTTTATATTTGAAATCACATTATCATGAGGCCTCTGAACCTATTATTTTCCTATTCTTTACATTCACCTCACTTCTTGAGAGAACCAAATCATGCTTGATTTAACCAGAATTTGATTTATTCCTGTCAAAACTTGAGGGTTTGAGGTACTTGTGTTTTAAATAATTGAGCATTTCTTTGGTTTGAAATCCCCCTTTTCAAGATAATCCATTTCATAATGGTCTACCTTGGACATTTAATCCTTGTAGCCCATAGAAGCCATGAAAATCATGTTAGGTTAGCCACATTACAAGACAATATTCCCTATCCAACCTGCTCTTGAAGTGAAATTGCATGATCTATTTGAACATAAGTGTGGGGGGAAGATGTCTTGTATTGTACTACCTTATTTGGGGATACTTTGGGTGAATTTTTTTTTTTTGAAGAGATGTTATTGCTGCTGAAAAAAAAGCATCTATCTGAAAGATTTTCCTTTTCTGGGGCTTTCATGATGAGAGAAGCTATGCCTTTCTGGAGCTTCTAATGTAAAAAGGAAGTTGTGCCTTTTCTGGAGCTTTCAAGAAATATTATATTTGAGAATATTGAAATGTTTGATGCTGAAATGATGATCTTTGTTAACATTCTTTGACATTCCATAAAGAAGGAGCTTATTTTCTACTAAGGGGAGTGAAGATGAGACCATACTTTTGTGAAATTTAGATTAATGCAATTTTGCTTCAAAAAGAGCCAAGCCCTCTAATTCTGCCTCAGAATCTTTCACATATAAATCCAACCAACCAAAAGACACAGAAAAACCTTAACAAGTCCTCATGATAAACATATGTCTTTGACTCACATCGGGTGCAGAGGTAGGAATTTATCAAGCCTATGGTGACCCTTGTATGAGTTTGGATGAGAAAGACATTGCTAAAAAATTGAGATTTGTGTAATGAGAGATAATGAATGTTAGGTAAGTGTTTTGTGTGCATGGGAGGAGAAATGAAGAGTAAATTTATTGAATGATCCTAAATTAAGGACATGAAATAATAGAGTTTGAGGAGGCATGATATATTTTGTTTCTTGTTTTCAAATTGGTGGATCTCATGGATATGTGTTTTGAATTTACTTTGATTTTATTTTGATTCTGACTTGTCCAGGAGTCCAAGTGATAAGTGTGGTGGAATTGATAGAGTTAATATTTTCATTAATATTTATATATTTTTCAATGATTTAATCCATTCCAATTATTCAATGATCGTTCATTTGCAACATTTATGTGTTTTTGGTGTATTTTGGGCTTAAATGTGAAAATGGGGTAATTATGTAAAATTGGCAGTTTTATATAGCTTCTGTTTTTCAGGATTAACTTTTATAATATTGGTCCAATTGAAGTGAATATTTTTTTAGGATTCCTATGCTTTTGGGCTTCAAATGTTCCTTCTAGACCAAGACCCAATTCGAAACCCAATGGTACAGAAAATTCAATCAAGTGGAGAAATCAGTTTGGAAGGCAGAATGGACCCCACTGCATTAAATATGTAATATCTCCTTCAGACGACCTTAGAATGAGGGGATTCCAGCTGGTGTCGACAGAGTACATTCAAGGGATGATTCAGATTAAATTTCATTAAATATGAATCTCATTAAGGTATTTTTTGTGCGCGTCCAAGTGGAGTGGGTGAAACATTGTTTGGCGGCCAGAAAGGTAATGGTCCTTGATTCGGCCATATATTTCTTTACACCTGTCCACTGACTCTCAAATATTTTGGGTCGATAGAAAACTTCATTTCCAATATTCTATAATAGGGGACCTCAGTGAGTTTTGGCCAGCTGGTGGGTAGAACATAGGAAAACTTCTGGAGGAAAGATTCTGGAGGATCAAATTTCTGTTCTTTCTTTTCTTTGTTTTATACTTCTTAGTCTTGTAATGTGTTCTTCTTTCCCCTTAGTCACAATTACCCTTACCATGGTGGGGTAAAACTCTGTGTGATTGGGTAAGGAGAGGTTTTCCATATTGTATTTCATGAGTTCCTTCTATTAATGTTTTAAAATCCTCTTTTCTCTTCTGCGAATCTGTTTCAATTTCTTATAATAGTTTTTATTATCATGTACGATTGTATCTGATTTTAGATTCTGTTGTTCATTTATATTTCTTCAATGATCAATATCTCCCTCCACTAGGTTCTGGTTTATAAACAATGGAATAGACCAGGATTAAGTGGTGTAGTACTCGATGATCACCGGTACGTGTGTGAGGAGTAGTGAATGTTCTTGATTACTTGGGATAAACAAGACCCGATTGGGAATTGCCTAAGATAATTGGGGGTATTTTATACAACTCTATTACACATTGGAAGGATAGTAGACCAACCTAATATTTTAGTAAGGTTTATTCTCACATTTTTAATTGACCAAGGGAGTGAGAAGAAACGATTGTGGATTCTCTCTCTTAATGATTTAGCAGAGGAGAATTGGGTAAAATGAACAATGATAGAATTACAATTGGAAAACTGACCCTAACCTGATCTCCATTTTATATCACTGATTTAGATCACATCATTTGTCAATTTTTTTCAAAACATTCACTTAATTACTTTACTTTATTTAGATTCTTTCTTGTATTTTCTAAATCAAACAATTTCTAAAAACAACCTCACATCTTTCTATTTTAAGGTGACACCTTAATTGTTGTGCACTCATCTCTAGAGACAACCTAGGTAATCCACTCTAATGCATTTTAACTTAGGTAATATTTGTTTTTGTCACACCGCATGACAGGCACGTGTTAGGTATATTACATGACCATCCAACCTGGGTCTTTCAGACTTGGTAAATCATGACAGCATGTCGGGGGAAGTGACCAGTAACCATGGAGTAGGGTCACACCTCTTCCCCCATCAGATAATCTCACCATCCCAATTTGGTGGCATGATATGTGTGAGAACATACACTCTCCCACCATAATTCATCCTTCTAGAAGATTCACCTAGAAATATTTAAGAAACACAGTTGTTCATATCTAATGGACAACCATGAGAAAGAACATAAACCTTCCCAGATTAATTAATCCTCCAAGAACACTCATCTTACAGTACACAGTGATTCCTTCCAGCCATGTTTGGCAGAAAACCATAATTAGGTTTACAAACATACCTGCATTCATCAAGCATACCAGTATTTTTGTTTGACATCAGACAGTGAAGTCAGTTAGATATCACTAATGATGAGAAAGAGTAGACTCAAATATATTCACCAACACATAGGTACAGTTAGTATAAAATAGAGGAAAACAGAGGATTGGATCAGAAACACACACATATGATAGATGCATAATAGACATATACCCCCATTCCAACTTCTAATGTCAACATGCATATCCTGGAAATGGTGAAAGGGAAAACACAATTCCATTCCCACGTCCAATAGACTTTCAAGGACATCATAATTATGAACAACATAGTGCTCGAGGGAAAAAAACACACACACATATCCCCACAAATGGGATGGATCATCATCATTTCACCCTAGGTAATACACACACCATTGATCACATCTGGAAGGGTCATATGGAAAACTATCCCATATTAAATGAACTGTCATATTAGAAACATACTCCCATTCTAATTAAAATCATCGGTTTATAATAATGATCCCTCCAAGGTATTCACAAACATCTAACCCGGAATACCACTTCCCCAACAAGTGTCACCTATCAATCGTAAGATGGAATCCAAGTAAAAAGGATCATCAACCAAAATTGGAAAATAAAATACAAATCTACAATACCGCTTTACTTAATCATGGGGTTCTTAAATCCATCAGATTCTTTTCTATGGTAGATCAAGATATTAATCTCCCAGATCCAAATTAATAGAACAGTAGTTGTAATTCCCATGGTCCTCTTTGAAAACATCACTGTGAAGTATTACCTCATGACCCTAATATGATCGGTCACAAGAACCCATCTCACGGAGAGATTCGTGATTGACATTTGAATGGGTATAAGATCTGGGAGCAAGTTGTTATTTCCCTTACTATAATCTGCCATGGTGGTACTCCCTATGAGTCTATTCACAATTACTTTTCCCTATACAGTAGTATTTCACATTCTCAAGAGAATTGACTAATTTGAAATGTAATGATGATAAATCCTTCCAATCGAGAGACACTTGAAAAAAACAAGGCTTGTCATATCTCATTACTTATCATTGGAAGATGAAATAATTCCTCAAGGGGAATAAATCCCAAGGTGATAGTGATTCTCTGAACCACCCCTAGGTAACCTACCCTCAAATGTAACATTGGATGTCCCCACCAATCTAACTGATTTCAATACAGTTATAGGGAATATACTATGGTCAAACGAGGTAGAGTAACCTCTTGTGATAGAAAATGAAGATATTCTACACATAAGAAAATATCTATCTAAGGATGAAATTCTAGTCACATTATTGTCTTTATCCACCCCTCAATATAAAATTCCAGAGACATTTACAAATGATTGTGTGCATGAAATCTTCCTCAATATTTGGAAAATATTCTTCACATGAGAGAAAAATTATTACCCTATTACCAATATAAAAGTCAAGATAATGTAATAGAATTATTGTAATTAAAAATTAACTTGGTATAATTCTTGGATTGATCACATCAAAAGTTTGATAAAGAATAAGTACTCAAACTGCACACCTTCCTCTGGGCATTAATGAGATTATGATAACTGTTCACAGATAACCCAATTGGTGTTCATATCAGGGTATACTGTGAACATGAAGCGTTACATATAATTGTGTTCTCAAACCAACAACGCCCATCGAATATAATAGCTTGTACTTTTATAGCATCATTTCAGCTTGAGAAAACATAATATATTCAGAACTAGTGATATTCTAAAAAATCCCTACCAACTTTAACTAATGTTGGGATACAAGGGAGAAGGATATTGGGTGAATTTTTCAACAAGCATCTGAAAAATATAATGAAAGCCTCTCATTTTGGATAAAATATGTCTTGAGATGATGAAAATGTCATAAATAACACAATGTCATTCATAAGTGGTCTATTTAAGTGTGTGTCAAATGATTAACCCATCCCACATTCAAACAAAACTCCATTGAATCATAAGGTTAGTCATATTTTTGGAAAACACAATAGTTTAGAAGCAACCCCAGCCTGTAAGGATGGGGGGTTTTAACCCATCCTTCAATATCCTTAAACTAGATATGGAGGGTTGTGAATGTGGAATAGGAATAGCCCCATCCCCCAGTACTAGGGAATATTTTACCTCAACAATCCCCTCCTCAATACAAATCAATATTTTGGAAATTAGGGGAAATTCCACATAAAGGAACCTCTTTTTTCATCCAATTCCATGGTTTTGTACCTTCACAATAGACATGTATGACTTAGTTGTCTAAAGATTCTCTAAATATTACTATCCACCATGAAGCTCTCAAATAATTAGAAAAAGGGAGGAAAAATCCTCATATAGGGTGCTAAATAAGACACTCTCAAAAAGACACTGAAATAATGCATGAAATGTACTTTGAATAAGTTAATTTTATCCATACCTCCCTTGAATATTATACAGATCATGAGACCAAGTCAAAGGAGTCAGAAGAGGATGTTTCCTTTCATAATGTCATTCACACTGTAAAAATTGAAGTAGGGTTACATGCTTGAAACCATATACATTCCTGAAATCTATTCACTCCCCAATACAATCCATCATTATACCCTTAAAAAGAATCATACATGCAAAATGGTAGTAGTCAAATCATATCTCACCTACCTTTTAGAGAGGTTAAACATCTTTCACATGAATAAATAATTGTGTATCCTAAAGAATAGAAGAAACAATTGAGAAGGATTAATGAAAATTTACACTGAGGCAGCCTTCATGCTTTATATGTTCTATAAGAAGATCCTCATCACGAAATTCTAGCTTGTGTACCTTAACAAAGTGGGTTTTTCATAGAAACTGATGTAGATCTAGCGAATGAATTTATTTAGGTATATTAACACAAATATAATTGGATATCATAGCTGGAGATAGGGAATTCCATTCATTGGTCTCACAATAAGAACTTGGTCAGACACAACCTTATAGGTCTTCACTTATTGGTAACCCATTATAGATACTACAAGAGCCACCACTGTTTTCTTGACATTCATTCACACCCTTTCAGGATCTAGTCACAATACCTATTCAGTTTATAACACAACCATTGATTCCTTTAATTATAATGACAACTATTGAGTCACTAATGGCACTATTGGGACCCATAGACGTATGAAGTCACCATTACATCCAGAAAAGAAGCTTTACATAGAATTATTAGATCTCATTGTTCCCCCTCCAAACATTAGGGATCAAACAGTTCTCATTTTCAATGGTTCGGAAGACCCATAGAAGAATTTTCTACATTTTGTCTCTCATTGTGATCCCATGATGGTGACCTCAGCACAATAAGAGGTGATAAAACTCAGGTTCATTGGGTAGGCACAACAAGTTCTAGCTTTTGTACAGTACACATGTTTGTAGGCTAAGTTGATTATGAGGTGGGAAGACCTCCCTTAGAAGTTTCTCTTCTAGTTCATCTCAACTCTAAAGAAGATATTTGTGTTTGACCTTTCAACCATTAAGAAGTTGGATAATGAAACAGTATTAAATTTCATTTCTCTATAGACAGTATTGACATACTCTATTACCCTATCACTCCCTCAAAGGAGTTGTTTCCCATATGTATTTTCAGTCTTCTTAATTATTTTTGCACACAACATATGCTTGTGAAATATATAGCTGGATTTTGGTACCTTAACGCAATTTATAAAAGGGTATAAGACCACAGTTCAAAGATAAAAATCAAGCCCAATTAGTTCAATTAACTGATGGAAAAAATAATACAGAAATATGATTATGATACAGTTACACTTAATAAATCCCATATAACCACTTCTTCTTCAATCCCCACACCATATCATGTGGCTCCACCTCTTGAGCATCTAAAACAATGATTTACATGTCAATATGATCATAGAGATTAGAGGCAAAAAAGGATTGAGGATATTAAAAACAAGGTCTATTTTGTATGAAAATGAAAAAGTCCATGGCTACTTCATAACATCACTGGAAAACAACATGATAAATTTAACATAGCCTAGGAATCCCAAAATTCCCTTCTATAAAGAACTAGGGAACAAAATATATGACTGATTAACTTTTGAATACCTCCTATAAAAGATAGTGGACTCCGGGAAATTGAAGTTAAAAAATTATCCTTCCAAATTAGTGTGTGTCTCTACCAATGAGCCGACTGAAGATAATGAAGGGAACGATGTTAACAGTAGGGGAACACATAATTACAGTTATTTTATGGTCAAAAAAGTGGTCCATTGAACCCATGTTATCCTCTAAGAATAATTTTACCACTCAACTATGCGATTAGCCACTTCGTCTACAGCACAAAAACATCATCGATATCTCGGTCCTCAAAAACCCAGTCCTCCAAAAAAGTACATGGTTGGATGGTTAAGAAACAAACTTAAAGAATATGAGATAATTTCAAGGCCAAGGATAACGTTGACCATTTCATGCTTCATTCGGATAATCTCAAAGGAATGAACACTGCCCCCACAAAATGCTACATAAAGGGTCCACCCACACAATGTAATCTCGATCATATGACGAGTTAATCTTAGGGTTCATTAATGTTATTAACTTAATGGAATCCTTTTAAAATTTGGAATATGATTATGAGCCCAAATTACATACACATTATTAAGTACTTTCTCTAAGTTTCTTTCAATTTCAAGGATATAGGGGAAGACATGATCATTCTAGAAATCACTACATTAACCATCACCCTCCTCAAAATTTTAATGTGGGTACAACTCATGGGATAGATCTCCATCAAGACCAGTAGATGAAATGAAGTACCCACATTAATGTTAGGGTATTCCCTAAAATAATCATCTTTGAAGATTGAATAGATTATATGACATCACATAATTAACACCAACGTGTGGGGAAACCTAGTAAACCTTTTCCAATAAGAGCATAAGAAACTTCAACTCCAGTTCCAAGAGAAGATCTATCTACATAAGGAACATCATATCCCAATAAACATACAAAATAAAAACCCAATACTGGTATGTACATACCTTTGGACGAAAAATATGAAGTTTTAATAAAATTGGCCTTGGTATCGGACATGTTGTCAATCCTAGAGTATCTATGTCTATAAAAAGACCTTCGAGAGTCTCTTATTGAGGAATTGTCAATCCCAAAAAGAAATAAATTTTACGGTGATGCATCTGATGTGTATCAAGCAGAAAAAGATCCAATAGAATTCCATGAGGTCATATCATTCATAGTCCAGGATGAGGATTCCATCATACAGTGGAACATCATACCCTTGTATAGACCAGGAAGGATAAATGACATTGATATCCAATGAACCTTCATTGAAAATGGTTCAGGATTCAACCTCATCCCAATTCTAAAACATCTATGACTAGGTTTCAAGTAATCTCAGTTATCCCTCTCCAACTTAAGGTAATATGGTTATGTAAGAATGAGAAAAAATTTCTCAGTGACATCAAATTCATGACTCATTTTAGGGATATCATGTCTAACTCAGAATTTATTTTTTTGTTAGAATGGATACTACCATTGTTTTTTCTAGGAATACCTTCTATACATCAGCATGCAAATATCTTTTGATCATACCACCAATGACTCAAAATATAGTATTAATGGAAATGTCTGTAAATTTCATACTGACAAAGCCCCATTCAGATAATGTGAATCATAGTACATTGATGTGGGATTATACTACAAGTAAGGGAAAAAATCCATGGTTGATGATGTCCCTCACATCAATTCCTCGAATCATCTTGAGATGATCCCATCTAAGTCTTTTAAATAGATCATTGCAGATAAAATTCACCCCATCAACAAATTCAAAGAGGTGGATTCAGGTTTGATCACACACCAAATGATTCATGTTATTTAAATCATGGAACCTATGACCGATATCATTGGATAAGATGTCAACACACCAAAAAATATTGAATGTTGAGATAAAAATATATTTTCTCTATCCCATGAGCTACATTAAATCCTAGTTATGTCACTAAAACTGGATGAAGTTTCCATGACAATGAAAGGAAACAAAAAGGATCATTCGCAATCCCTCATTTCCAATTCAAAGATCTAAAAATGCCTTATGATAGTAAGTGAGAAAAAAATGGTTACTTTATTTCATAGATATAAAAATGGAAATTCATATCCTCCCTATATAGAACATGTTTTATCACTTATATCCAAGTCAGTAATGAAATAGGTAAATCATGAGAAATAAGAGAAGGATGAAGACCTCAGGGATTCCACACTTGAATTTGAGGATGGTGTCTCTAGCACTGTTAACGAGATCAAGTAGATATGTATGGGTATATAAGAGGACCCATGATCTACATTGATTAGTGCATCCATGACTCCTGATTAATTCTATGTGTATACGACATTCCTGATGATTCATTGGGTCATGTTCACATTTAATTACATAAAGATTATAGGACACGAACATACAGTGGAAACCCAACACATGGGTTTACCATAAGACCATCTACGATACAAGCAGGAAACAAGAAAGAAAAACCCAACTCTCACCTCCAAAATTTAGGTTAAAGTGTAAGAAATCATGAAAATAAACTTCATTTAACATGTACAATATAAAAATTTGATATCCAACATAGACATAGTAAAGAATACAAATGGGAAAATCAATGTCTACATTAACTTCATAGATCTCAACCAGCATTGTCCAAAATATGACTTCATGTTTCCTATCACATAACTCTCGATTGATGCAATAACAAGTTATAAATCCATCTCATTCATTTATGGATATTTATGATAGAACCAAATTTGGATGGGCCTATAATATGAATAAGACACCACCTTCAGAGCCCCTCATTGATTATTTTTCTATCGGGTAATTCCCTATTTCATGAAGATATTGGGCCTCACAAACCAACATGCTATGAAATGCATATTCAACTACATTTTTGTAATGTTTGTTTAATTCTATGTTTATAATCTAGTATTTATGTCCCAAAACAATTTTGATAACCACACTAACCTATATAACATCTTTAACAATATAAAATTATATATCTCGAATATAAGCCCCTTAAAATATGATTTCTTGTTAACCTTGAGGAATTTTATCAGCTTCTTCATACACCATTACAGTATTAAAGTTGATATAAATAAAACAGAAGCTATCTTTATCTTTTCACCTCCTCAAAACCATAAACAATTGGGATGACATCATGGGAATTTGCCATATATCTGATGCATCATAACCAACCTCATAAGAAAGTGTTTTACCTTCTCCAAAATAATGAATAAAGGAGTAACATATTATTAATTTAGTGATTTCCAAGAATCAGTTGATTCCATGAAGAAATATATCTCGAGTCCATTAGTATTAATTCCACGCATTTAGAAAATCTCACTAATCCTATATGTAACATCCCTAAATAATCACTAGGTTCAATACATGTGAAATTAAACAATGTTATGAATGAAAATATCCTTTATTATCCTAGTTGAACCATGATCTTCACTAAAACTTGTTATTAAGATATTGAGAAGAGATTCCATGAATTAATCTTTGTATTTGAAAAATTTATGAACTATTTAGAAAACAATAAGGTCCAATTGACCTCCCGTAATAAATTTCTCAAATACATCCCCATCCATTATATTATAATAAGACCACACATATATTTGGTGATTTTTCTCCATCAATTGGATATTAAATTCATGCTTATGTAGGTATTCAAAGTCCAGACCATGGAAAACATCCTTGAAAAAACCCCATATATAGAAACAACATCTCTAAATACTGAGTTTACTAATGAGGAGATATTTTCTATTCATGATTGCCCATTGAAGATGGAAATGTTTTTTATGGTGCATATAGGAGACCAGTAGGAAGGAGAAAGGAATACCCTAAGCACAACAATGTTGGGTTAGATATTGTTCTTTTTTCCTTATTGAAGGTAGTTTTATATTACTCATTTCTACTATTTGAAGGTTGCACCAATAATGATGAAGAATATTAGGAACTCATTTTTGCCTTGTAATTGGAAGTCCAAATATAGGCAGACCAACTAGAGGATAGAGGTCATTTAGAGTTGGTAGTAAAACAAATCAACAAGGGTTAAACAATAAGAGATGAATATTTGGTCCCCTGGATTGATAGTATATGATGTTTAATAAAATAATTCCCCTCATAGCCAACATTGACTCATGTCTTTTGATCATAGAATTTTTGGGAATATGTGTTGGATTATACAACTAATGCACAAGAATATCCAAACAGAGATGAAACATTTATAATAATTTCTCATAACTGAATGATCTCACTTTTGTTCAATTAAAAACAGAATATATCAATGATGTATGACTTATACCTAAACAACATGGCCTTAGAACTAGGTTGATTAGGACAACAACAAAATACCCTAAAAATTGAATTCACACACTGGATCGATTTGGGAAGGGTCAAATGTAATGGTGATTAGAGAAAATCACACTTTATGATGGACCAAATCACCACGATGTCCACTAAAAGTGATGCTTTGATGGAGTTCTTATCAAATGTATCGATAGAGAAGAGATAGATGATATAATGTAAGAAGTACATGTTGGTGAAATTGGGGTCCAATAGTCATGTATCAATATTTCCCATAAAATTTGAAGTCTTGTATAGTACCGGTGCACTATGACATAGGATTTCAAAGAATTCACAAATAAAGTTCATTCCTATAAGGTAAAATCCAACTTCATCCACAAATCCTTAGAGTTTACACATATATAAAAATAATTCTGGCCATTTTCCATATGGGGAATGATTTTTGGGGCTATACCATATAGTTATGGAAAAGTAGTTAAAGTACATCTTAACTGTTATCAATTGTTTTCTCAAAATGGGATGAGGAAATACCCCTCAAATAAGTTAGGACCGAACGAATTTTTGTTATCATAAAATCCAAAATCATTACCACATCTACTGTCAACAATAAAATACTAATAGAAAATGAAACCAAATTACGTTCTTCTGTGGTAGAAAATCATTATCTGGAATACAGTATCAAGTTCAACAATTCATCCCAATACAATGCAATAACAATAGGAAAATTAAAGTCCTCTAACAAGACCCTCTCTAATATACATTAGAATATGGTGGATAAATATAAAATTTAATAGCATGAAAAGATCTAGAATACCTTATGATATTACTAGACTATAACTCATTAGGCTATACAAGAAACCCTGTACTCATTTTATATAGACCAGAAGTTGTCATTCCCATTGAGATCCAGTTTCCATCACTCCATGTTTCCATCTATGATCATCTATCTGCAGATGTAAAATACTAGAAATGAATAGATGAAGTTGAGTGAATAGATGAAGAAATATTGCAAACATTGAATCACTTTTAGGTTTATCAAAATAATAGAGAGAGATATATTAACAAGAATTTCTCCCTCCATGGATTCCTCCATGGATAACAGGTATTAGGCCTTATAACTCCTATTATACCAGAAATGAAGCCTTCAAAAAAGAACCAAAGTGGGATAGTCCATACTCCATATATAAGATCCATTATAATAGATCCTATTACTTGATCTAAATGGATGGAGTGATCATTATGATGCTGAACAATGCAATGTTTTTGAAAAAATACATATTGTAATGACACAGAGCATGTCCCATCTTTAAGATGTTAAACTGCGTAGTTGGTATCTGTTATGCGACCTAAAAAGACATGGCATAACATCTATTTTTCATCATTATAAAATATATGGAATCATAATACTTGTTCAATTATGATAAACTACATGAAATACAATCCGAGTGGTATGAACTAATACTAGAAGATACCATTCGTCCTCACTTCATGACATTAAACTGCATGGTTAATGACCCCATCATTTTTCATTGAGAAAATAATAATGAATCCTGCGTTGGGATATTCCC
This sequence comes from Viscum album, assembly GCA_963277665.1. Taxonomy (NCBI): domain Eukaryota; kingdom Viridiplantae; phylum Streptophyta; class Magnoliopsida; order Santalales; family Viscaceae; genus Viscum; species Viscum album. The sequence continues at coordinate 876,728,289 of OY728145.1, read as the reverse complement.
CATGATCACTTAAAATGATCTTCCATCTTAGGAGTACACCCCAACCATATCTCCCTAACCCTTAGTGGGTTAAGATTCCCTCTTGGGTTGACATTTGGAAGAAATGATGGGTAGCTCCCATGCATACTCCCCACTTATATCATTGCAACCCCGTAGTAGAACATATTCCCCCATTATTGGAATAATACCCAATACTATCACATCCTAATTGCATGACATCAAACTACATGATACTATATAAGAAAACATGTGGCTTGATTATTATTTCAAAGATATACATTGTGATTCCTAAATCTTCTATCCTGGGTCCATCCACGATTATGGTAATGAAACCCCCATTCTTTTCCCTGTGTATGAATCAGATCTACATAGGTAACATTTCTAAGACACGTGGATTGATTCACAATCCAACGAGATGCATAAAGATTTCTAAACATTATGTTTTGGGCACAACCATCATCCAAGAAAATAATAATCTCTCACTCCCTGCATCGAATATTGATTGTATTGGGGAAAAATCTCTAAAAAACTATGTGTGGCCTGATTCTCATTCCAACGAGATATGTAGTGATGCCCAGATCCCTTGTCTTTGGTATAGCCATAATCAACCCCCACCCATTCCATGTGTATATATCAAATGTACGTATTAATCCTTTCATGAAATATATCTAACTTCACTCTCATTCCATTGAGACATAGTGTGATACATAGATTTCAATTCTCAAGCCTAGTCACAACATGTCAGTTCTTTCATGTTGGTTCAAATCAGTCCTCACTACTGGAATTTATACCGCATGGGATTTTAAGAACTATATATTACTTTATTATCATTTTAATGGGAAACATAGAGACCCATGAATCATATCTCTTATCCTAGGAACCATAGAATATAAATTCCACAATCCATCACTTGTGTTTCCATTATGCCCTAGAAATGACCTTTTTTGGTCCTTGTTTGTCACAACAAGCATAAATCATGTGGGCAAGTGAGTTTTGGTAAAATGATTCCCCACATAAAAAAGAAATATCAATTCACATTGGGGTAACCTCAGTCCTGAAAAAAAAACAAAAAAGGAACACTATATACCATTATTACATAACAATAAAAATACATTATTTCCTCAAGAACTACATCTGTCTTGATTCCCATATCCATAAGATTTTTAGTGATGGTAAAATATATATTTTTGTGCCCTACTACATCAAAATATTGGAATTTTTCCTACTCTCCCTTGCGTGAGTTAGATCTATGTTTCAGGACCCAAAATTTCTCACCTAATACATGAACTAATATTCTAAACAAAAAAAACTCCAATTTTCCCCATGAATGAATTCAATCAGTGTGGGGAACTTTTGTTTTAATAGATATGTATTTCTTTATTCTCATAGAATTGAGATACATAGTAACTCCTATGCCTCATGTCATAGTCCTAGCCACATGGTAATGAAGAGTACCCACTGTACTGTATACAAATAAAGAAACATAAAAGGTCTCTTAATTTGGGTCCCATCAATAGGGGGTCCACTGAGGAAATAAACATGTCTCCCTTCTGTACAAGAGTTATATCTATGAAATAGACTCTACAATTCAGGGAAAATATTAATCCAAAAGTGATCTTTATACTCAGATATATCCCTCCAACACATTATACTCCTAGTATTGGATACATTTGGATATTCATAATCTTTCTCCAAATCCCACTAATTGAATTTATAATTCCGGAGGACTCCTTTTCCAAACTATGTTTAAACACACAGCAACCTGATCTGTATAAAACAAACCACAAAAAAGAGGGTTTCATCAAAGGTATTTCACTATTAACTATACAGTAACACACCATAGATTCCTAGGCATATAATATCCCATATAATGGTCTTATCAATCAGTTGTAACTTCATCTTTGAGAGAATCCCCTTTTGTCCCCATCAGTTTTGGCGACATTATGTTAAAACCCATTATTCAAATTCGGTATATAGTTTTCTCCTACATAATTTTCCTATATCCTTTCTCCGGATCTAAGAACCACCAAGAAAATGGTTTACATTTTCTTCTATCATGTTTGAATTATTCTATAGTTCCCTTGTTCGGATGGGCCACATGTAACCTATTTTTTCCATTATGAAATGTTCCTATGAATATGACTTAAAAATACATAGTCCATATTTTCTACATATGGTCTATATATACATGAAGAACCACTTACTAAAATTACATTGAAATTTTAACTTGAAATTATTCTCTCTTAATCTTGTACATTCATTTCTAAAACTAAACTCTGTGTTTGAGGAATCCAAATATCAATAAACATACATTGTTTTTTTTAAATTGAATGTTCCAATTCTTGATGAATTTGTTACCAGACTATGACATAACATACATAGATGGATACTCATAATGTATCCCACAAAATGGGTGGTCATCCAAGGGATTTCACTTTTGATTGTGTTGTTACATGCCCCATTTGAATTTTCATAAAACGTCTCAAAAAATGAGTTTTTTCAATCAGAGGTAACCTAATACTTAGAAAAAATATCCTATATTAACATAATCCACCTTTCCCCATAAAAATATCAGAATAAAAAATCAACATATTACAATATAAAACATTATCCTCTGACGCCTATGGAAGAAAATTTCCTGATAGGTATCCAAAATTGAAAGAATAATTTATCTTTTGATCTATGATAATGACATTAAATTACATCCGCTATAATTTCTTGGGTATACATCTTTAAACAGTGTAGGGTGACTTTATTTTTTTATGAAATTAAATGCAACGAATAATGTACTTGTTGTATTTATTTATAATGAATAGCATAATATCCTTGTTTTATAAATTTAAACTACAAGAAACAAACTACTAGTTTCAAGAAGTTAAATTGTGTAACAACATCGTCGCTGTATGATGTCAAATTACATGTTCAATTTCCTGGTCACATGACATTAAATAACATGATGTATCAATTTATGTTATAAATGGACCATCCCCCCGACACTGCTAAATTATGAAAATGTACCCCTCCCCCTTTATTCGAGCAAAATAATTTCATGTGCAGTTTCTCATTCATAGAAAATTCCAGTACAGATTCATTCTTCATACTCATACACCTCCCTTTGGAAAAGAAAATCTTCGTGGTCTTGAGAAATCAGAATCCTTATCAACTTCATTCATAAATCAACAATAGAATGTTGTAATTCCTAATAACTTCTTGGAAAGACTTTGTTGTAACACACCACAGTTAGATTAGTATAATGTAATCCATAAATGGGATTATTATCCAAATGATTCAACTATTGACTATTTTGTAACTCCCCCTCTTAGATTTGCATAATATATCCTATAAAATGGTTTTTTTCGACCAGTAATATCTTTTTCCTCAGGAGAGACCTCCTCTCTTCCCAAATTTTGTGTATTTTATTCAAAAACCACTTAATCATAGCTCAAAATTCATTTTAGAGGTATCCAAATGATGTAGGAACATTCCTAGATATCAATCCTTGATTGAATAATCATTTCATAATCTATGGTCCTAGTTTATTGACCTAAAAATCCAGTATCACTTGTCAAGCTTGCATTACATTACATATCACAAAAAAGAGACATAGTGTAAAGACCCGACGCAGTTGCCGGGAGTTGGTGCCTTATTACAATACATTGGCATGATTACAAGAAAGCTACATCCCGAAGGAATATATGGATTAATAGATTTTTAAGCAATATACTTATATTGGTTCACTATTATATTCTAGAATAAATACAAAAATTGTTTATTACTTTAGGAACATCCATGCCTGCAAGATTATGTCTGTAATTCATTAATAATTTACTTCTTCATATCGAGGGAATAATAAATTTAAGAAAGGGGTGAGATCAAATGCTCAGTAAGAGTAAGAAAATGAGTGGAAGAAAACATAAATTGTGACACCCCCAGGTTTCATGTTACGTTATCTCATTAATGTAATTCAATAGCATACGCTACACGCAACACCGAGTTTGAGCACACCACAACATACCAAACTACCCATTCAAAAAGCAGATATGAATAGTATTAATTGCATTTTGAATCTTATGGATTCTATATAATTTTAACATACATATTATGTTTTTCTTAGATAGAATATAAGAACAACTTCATTTTTTCATATTAAAGAATAATTTTTCAAAAAATGAAATTTTAACGCCTTTTAACGGGGAACCATATTTAAAACCAATATCTCAATCTTTTAAATATTCAATTCAATGAAATTAATTTCTTCTTTATAATTAGGACATAAAAAATTTAGTTTGTATAAATTATGGGTACTTTTCTAATAACTTTCATATTTTGATGAATAGTGAAAAATACAATGTTTTAATTGAAAACTAATTTTTAATTGAAATAATTTATAGTGTTAAATTATGAATTTGAAATGTTTTGAAAATTTATTAGATTATATTTTTAACATTTAATAATATGTCGGTCATTATATTAATTAGAAATTTATATTTGACATAAACACATGTCAATCTTTAGATAGTTTTTACTTTTTTAAAACCCGCTTTTTGGTTTTGACATTGGGAATTAATTTTTAATTAATAAATGTAACTTATATGATTTTAATATGGTAAAATAGACTTATTTTTTTAATTTAGTATATCAAAATTATCTTAGGGTGAATTTTTGGTATTTTTCTGAAAACTTTCAATTGTTGATGAATAGTGAAAAACACTACGTTATTATTTAAAACTGACTTTTTATTTAAATAATTTTTTATCTTATTTAAATTTATATTAATTAAAAATAGATATATAATACCTATATAAGTTTATTGTAATTTATTAGAGTCATTTTATAAAAAAAAATTAGATATATAAAATTTTATTGAACTCTTTAACCACTTTTACCCAACTTCTAGGCGCGTTAGCAAATTTGCAAAATACATTATTTTACTGCTTCTGTGAGTTGAATATAAAAAATCTGAGAGATGCAGTTGAAATCAACATGTAAAATGTGATTCAATAAGCCGAAAATAATTTTTGGTGAATAGTAACTTTTGACTTTTATTTACCACGATTAAAAGTTAATAGGGTAATTAAAGGTAAAAATGATATTATAATTACCCAAAAACATATCCTAATTCTATTGGATAATTTTAATTCGACCAAAAACAACATTAGGAATGAAATATGATACTTTAGGTCCACATTTATTAGATTAAGACATTTATTATTATTTTATTTAAAGGAGGGTTAAAAGTGTTAAATTCAAAGTTTATTAACTAAACCATTTTTAATATAGAGGAATACATAAGATAAATTAGACTATAAATATTCATTATAAATATAAAAATATTTTCTACACAATTTTATTTTATTTATAATTTTTAGAGATTAAATAATTAAATTTATTTGTGACACAATGTTGATGCAGTAATTACCTTATTAAGGAAATATTAAAATTGTTTATATTTTAAATATTAAAATAAATATAATTTAAATGTTTTGATTCCATATAATAATCTTATAGCTTAATATTACATGTTAGGGTTGATTAGATAAATATTTTTCTAAGTGAAAAGGTTGTTATGACTTTCAAAAAAAACAATACCTGAAATACTATCAAAATTGTCAAAAATTAATTTTTAAAATAAATACAATATTATTGGTTGATATAATATTCAAAAAAATATGAGGATCGAACAAAGGGATTAAATCATATCATATATCATTAATTAACCACTTGAAGTTCCCTTGGAAGTTTAGAGTAGGTTTATTAACCATATTGAGTAAAAATACAAGAAGATGCAGTAAAGTTAAACTATTCAACTAAGAGTTAAATATAAACGTTAAGCTTAAAATGGTCAAATTAACTTATCTAAAACCTATTGGATGAGATAATTTCGACCCATAAACACATAAGGCACGAAATAAATTCATTTGGAGACATTATAGACCGAATATGATTGTATAATTTGTTAATATTTTAATCTCCTCCTAAAGTGACCCTCACCCCTATTACAAAAGGGAACTCCCCCTTCTCTCAAAATCACACCTCCAAAGCCATTTGGCCCGGCCATACCCTACCCAAAAATCCTTCCAAATTCCCTCAAATCAACTTAGAATCCATTAATTGATCATAAATCCAACTAATAATCCCTTTTGATTAACTCAAATAGAAATACCCAAAGAATAGATAACAATATAACCACACTCTTTCAAGTCATTTTCATCTTCCACTTCATATTTCATTGTTGTATCAATAAAAAAATAATAACTACAGTACCTATTACATACTATAATGTTATTATAAATATTTTAAAACAATATAATTTATTCTATCCATCCTTTAAATGACAAAGTCACCATACGTGCGTATGTACAGCTTACCGTCTCCACGTCGTGGTGTAGTTTTTTATTCATTCACATCATTTTTTCGATGGGTATAATAATGCGTATAAATGATTTAATTAATAAATATAACATATTAATGGTTCTTTATATATGATATACAATTCAATTACATATTATTTCACCATCAATATAATGATATCGTCGCTCGTGCGTACGTACATATTACTATCTCTAGGACGCGATGAGACTCATTCCCACGTTCACCATTCAATGATGATTATAAAAATATATATTATTATTAAGTATGTAATATATGAAATAATAAAGCTACTTAATATATATATATGTATATACATATATCTTATTCACTTACTTTCATTCAATAATATTTTAAAACTAAAACAGTGTTTGCGCATGTACGGCCTACCATCTCCATAAACGACGCCTTCTATTTCATATATTTATATATTGTAAATATTTAAATTCTGAATTTATTTAAATCATGATCTAAATGATATGATAAAGAACAAAAAATTAAAACACGTACGATAAAGAAATCAATTATTACACAAAATGTTAATTTAACATGGAAATAATTATTAAATGGGAAGTATAAAGTCATAAATGAATCATGTATGATATAATAAATATGAATAAGGTTATGGTATAATTTAATAACATACTATTGTCATTATACCGGAGGTTAAATGTTCCCTCAACCAATGTAAAGTGCAAGGTAATGGATAATTTCACAATCTCTTTATTATCCGAGGTTTTTTTACATAAGTATCTACTGTGTCATATTGATTATCCATGCCCATGTTTCATAAAAGTGTTTTCATAAGGATTATTTTTAAGGGAATTTATACTAAAACATAATTTTAAATGTTTTAATGATTTATTCTTCTAATCCTTTCTCATTAACATCCATGTTTTCAAAATGGTTTTAAGGATTTATTTATAAGGACATGAATGTTTTAAAATGTTAATTCCTTTCAAAATTTTCAAAGTGTTATGGGACACTTTGATTAAAAACTATCTTTTAAATGACATCCTTTATATGAAATTTAAATGATTTCATGAAAAAGGGATATTTCCCTCAAGAATTTTTACTAATCATTTTCAATTATGTCAACATCCTTTATGGGATATTATTCTTGATTGAGGTTGATTTACTATGATTCAAAAATTCTATATTGTATTGAGAGTTTTGTGATTTTTTTGATTGTGGATGTGTCATTTTTATGCCATTCATTGTTTATGGATAATGTACTCACATTTCGTATTCTAGTTTTAATACAAATGTTTATGTTATGTTTAAACTTTTTCATATGAGGAATGCATTGGACTTAGCAAGTGAAATGTGGAGCCCACTATAGATTCTCGATGCATCCATAGGTCTCATGAGACAAACTAGTGTATTGGCACAAGGCCTTAACATAATTTTATTTTTAGTCTTGGAACAAGGCCTTGACTATGTGGTTATGAAGTCCGGAATTATTCATTCCATCATTATGAAATTAGATATTGATATTACATGTGGTTATTCAACTAGTAGAATATCCATGATAATAAGTAAATGGTATTATTTGGTTTATATTTTCCATATTATGATGAATTTTATGTTAAAAAGGCTTCTGTTTTAGTTTTAAACATTTCCTTAAATATTTATTCGTATTTATGAATGTTTTCACTATATTTTAATCCTTACTGAGCATCAAAGCTCACCCCCTTATATGTTTTATTTTTTCCAGTATGCGTAGAAGTTATATTATGAATGAATTGCAGGGATAGTCTAAGGGATATAAATGTGGTCAATGGAGACTATTTTGTTGTTGTTTTTCATTTTATAATATAATGAAACATTTGTGTATGTAATTTTTTTTCCAAGACTACTAAACTGATAGGTCTTTCAGAACCTAATTCCTTGTAATCATGCCAATATTTTAAAATAATGCACAGACTTTGGGTAACTGGGGTCGAGGCATTACAGTTAGTATTCGAGGGTGTTTAGTAACAAACTTGAAAATAGATTTAGATAAACTCTGATAAGAGAACATTAACCTAAGATAGACATTAAGGATTAGTATAGAATAACTTCGTTGAATTTTGGTAATGTAGATATTTTTTGTATTTTCTAAGAAATACATCCCTATCTGGATATGATCAGGTAGAGGTGGCTCTGGCACAGATGTACCTAGATGTGAAAAATATTACAAGGAGTTTTAGGCATGACCAGGGGTATCCTAGTACATTAAAATGGGCCTTGCTGCACTCTAGGTTAAGACACTACTAGGGGATATTCTTAGGATAATTCACATTTTCATTACAAGCCATTACGAAGGATTTATGAGTAAATACTTCCTCAAAGAAAACATTTTATGATTATAGATTATATGCATAATCATCTCAATTTACGTTAGGTTTTTTATATGTTTAGAATTATGTATTTTGATTCATAATCTAACCTTGCGTATTTCATTGTTTAGAAAGGATGCCTAGTTGAAGGAATGATAATTCCAGTAATATGCATGATCAAAAGATTAAGAAGGATCATATCATTCATGGTATTAATCCAACATTTAAAAGGGAAATAGTATCCAATATATTATCTTCATATGAAGAAAAAGTATCATGTATTAATAAGATAAGTAAATAATTATTTGAGTCCTATGTCATTGAAGGGAAGGAAAATAAGAAAAGCATGAAAGAGAGAATGATGGATAAAGGGAAGAGGGGAAAGAAGGATTTTCACATATGTGATAAATGTGGAGAGAATCACCATGGGAAATGCATGAAGGGAATGAGATTTTGTTATAATTTAGGAGAAATAGGACACCATGTATGTGACTACAAGGGTATAAAAAATGATTCAAACGTACAATGCTTTATCAGTAAGGATTTGGGAAACTACGCGAAGTAATGTACGAATCAATAGAGTATACCCCAAATGCTGCTATTGGATAATAATCAAGTTATGATACTGCCTATGATGAATAGGAATGATTAGTTTTATTATTGTGTTATTAAATTATTGTGTCTTTTGAGTATTGTATTAATGATGTACATGTTATATGAATTATTGAGTATAAAAGGATTGTTCAGCCGTACTATTTCATTAAGGACTTGAGATTGTGTGGAACAAAGAAAAGTGACTCAACAGTAGGTTATATTTTTAGAAAATATATTTTTGAAATAAAGATAACACATAACATGGTTCTGATACTGAGGTAGTGATTTTGGAATAATATATGATTGATTTGGATAAATTATATTGGATATTCTTGACTACCTTGAAACTGATTAATGATTTGTATATTCCATCATTCTTGGAGTTTACAGAATTTTTGGATAAAAGGAGTATATCTAGTATTCAAAAAGGAATAAGGGATGTTGAATTTAATCAATAAGGTTTTATGGAAATTCAAGGTGTTATAGTGTTTTAACGGAATACAGGATGAAGGTAATCACATGTTATTACCTGGAAAAAAAGATCTTCATTGTGTTTACCTTCCTAATAAATTTTGTACTGTGAGTTTGGAAAGAGGTATTTTGGATATGTCTAAAGGTTGGAATCGATTATGATTGATATTGGATACTATTTTTAAGGTTAAATTATTTCTTGAGATTATTTTTGAATTTTAATAAAAAGGACAACCTAGAGGTCAGGAGACAACCCATCGCATCCGGTAAGGCCGCGGGACTTGAACCCACAACTAAAGGGTGAAAAGCGTGGATTACCTACCACTGGAATACGTTATGTCCTGGTTTTTATAATGTAGTTTTTTTAAATAGTATGACAAATAAATTATAAATTCAATATTTTTGGCACCCTATACGTTTAGGATAAATAGAATATTTTTGAATTCTGTTATCTTTTGGAGTTAAAGATGAGTTTGTGGTAGGAATTTGTTAATGGATGAAACTCTACTTGTCATGTATATATTTTTCCATTTATTCTGTGAATAAATTAATCCATAAACATTAGGGAATAGATCTTAAAACCAATAATGTGTTATCCCAATACCTTGTTTTTTGTTGAACTAACTATATTTGAAATCATAATAGATTGATGGCTTTCAGGCCCTCAATTTTACACATGTTTGTGATTGATGACCTCAATCAATCCCTATAAATATTTACATTTTCTAGCCAATTATGTGTTTATAATGTCCACCAATGTTCTCCTAATAATGTTCATAATTTGGTAGTGTCTTTTTCATTCCCTTTTCCTCTTATTAATACTAAATTTTATTAATCCATTTTCCAATGTGGGTTTTCCACAAAGGTATTATTATATTTTTATCCTTTTATTTTCGAAAAACAATTTCAAATTGAGAGGAAACAATTTATTTAAGGAGGAGAGAATGTAACACCCCAATATTTCATAGTATGTTATCTCATTAAAGTAATTCAATAGTTTGCGCTCCACGCAACACCGAGTTCAAGCACAACACAGCTTACCAAACTAGCCATTCAAAAAACAGTTATGAATAGAATTAATTTTATTTTGAATCTTATATACTCTGTATATTTTTAACAGCAATATTATGTTTTTCTTAGACTTAATATGTGAACAAATTCATTTTTTTAGAAAAAAAGAAGTATTTTTCAAAAAATTCAATTTTACTACCTTTTAATGGATAACCCCTTTTAAAATAAATATTTGACACTTTTATATATTAAATTTAATGAAATTAAATTTTTATTTATAAGTGATATATAAAAATTTATTTTGGATAAATTGTTTGTACTTTTCTAATAACATTCATATTTTGACGAATAGTGAAAAATACTGTGTTTTAATTGAAAAAAACCTTTTTAATCAAAATAATTTATAGTGTTTAATTATGAATTTGAATGGTTTTGAAGTATAATTAGATTATATTTTTATCATTTAATATAATTTAGGTCATTATATGTAATTTTATATTTAAATTTGACATAAATACTTGTCAATCTTTAGATAGTTTTTACTTTTAAAAAACCTTCTTTTTAGTTTGGACAACGAAAATTAATTTTAAATTAAAAAATGAAACTTCTATCTTTTGAATTTTTTTGAAATAGAATACATTTTTGAATTCATAATTTCAAAATTATCTTAGGTTGAATTTTTTTTTTCTAAAAACATTCAAATTTTGATTAATAGTGAAAAACACTACGTTATTATTTAAAAATAGATTTTTATTTAAATAATTATTTATTTTATTTAAATTTATTTTTAGTAAAAATAAATATATAATACCATTATAAGTTCAATTTAATTCATTGGAGTAATTTTATAATAATATTACATGTATAAAATTTTGTTGAAAAATTTAACCTCTTTTACCCAAATTCAAGGAACGTTTGCAAATTTGCATAAAACATAATTTTACTGCTTATGTGAGTTGAATTTAAAAAATACGAGAGTCACGATTGACATCAATAAGTAAAATATGATTCAGTAAGATGAAATTAATTTCTGGTGAATAATAACTTTTGACTTTTATTTACCACGGCTAAAAGTGAATAGGGTAATTAAAGGTAAAAATGATATTTTAATTACCCTAACACATGTCCTAATTCTATTGGACAAGTGTAATTCGGCCAATAGAAACCTTAAGAATAAAAAATCATTCACTACTTTAACTTGGATTAGATTTAGACATTTATTATTCTTTTATTTAAAGAAGAATTAAAAGTGTTAAATTTAATGTTTATTAACTAGACCATTTTTAACAAAATGTTATACATAAGTTAAATTTTACTATAAATATTCATTAGAAAGATAATATGCTTTCCTACACAATGGTATTTTATTTATAATTTGTAAATATTAAATAATGAAATTTATTTATGATGTAATGATAGTTCAGTAATTAACTTTTAATGAATTTTCTAGGTTAATATGACATGTTATGGTTGATTAGATAAATTTTGTTTGAAGTGATGAGGTTGTTATGACTTTAAAAAAATAAAAATACCAAATAATGTCAAAAATGACATAAATTAATATTTAAATCAAATACTATATTATTGGATGGTATAATACAAAAAAATATAAGGTTCATCCAAAGGGATTAAATAATATTATATATATCATTAATGGCCCACTTGAGTCTCTTTTTTAAGTTTAGTGTATGTTTAATAACCATATAATGTAAGAATACCAGAAGACACGGTAAAAGTTAAACTATATAACTAAGAGTTAAATCTAAAAGACATGGTTCAAATTGTAACCTACACTTATCTAAAACATATTGGTTGAGAGGATTTATACCCATAACCACCTAAGACTTTAAATAAATTCATTTTGAGCCATTGTAAACTGAATATGATTGTATAATAAATTAATATTTTAGTCTTTTACAAAAGTGACTCTCACCCCTCTTATAAAAGGGCACTTCCCCTTCACTCAAAATCACACATCCAAAGCCATTTGTCTCGGCCAACACCTACCCAAATATCCTCCCAACTTCCCGCACATCATCCTAGAGTCCTTAATTTGATCATAAATCCACCATAAGACTCCCTTTTGATCAAATCAAAAGGAAACACCAGAAAAAGAGGTAATAATTTCACCACCCTATTTCAAGTTCTTTTCATATTCCACTTCGTCTTTCTTTGTTGTTTCAATACCAAAACAATAACTCCAGTACCTCCTACATACTATGATGTTATTATAAATATGTTAAAAACGTATTCTTTATTTTATCCATCCTTTAAATGAAAAAGTCACTATAAGTGCATACGTACGGCTTACCGTCTCCACGTCGTGGTGTAGTTTGTTATTCAAAAACTTTATTATTTGTAGGGGTATAATAATGAGAATAACTGATGGAAATAATAAATATAACATTTTAATGATTCCTTATATATGATATACAATCCAATTACATATGATTTTACCATTAATATAATGATATTATTACTCATGTGTAGGTACGGATTACCATCTCCACGACGTGATGAGATTCATTCCCACGTTCACCATTCAACAATAATTATAAAAATATATATTATTAATAAGTATTTTATATGTTAAATAATTGTACTATTGGACATATATATATATTTATGTCCTTACATATATCTTACTCACTTACTTCTGTTCAATACGATATGAAAATGGAAACTATGTTTATTCGTAGATACAGCATACCGTCTCCATAAATGGTGCCTTCCATTTCATATATATATCTATTGAAAATATTTATATTCTAAATATATATGATATATTAATCAAGTATTTTATTCTGGAAGAATTTAAATCATTATCTAGACGATACGATCAAGAATATTAAGTTAAAACACGTAAGATAATTAAAGTGATTATTACCCAAAATGTTAATTTAACAATGAAATCATTATTAAATGGGTAGTATAATGTCATAAATGAATAATTTATGATATAATAAATATAAATATGGTTCTACTATAATTTAATAACATACTATGGTCATTATACAGGATGTTAAACGTTCCCTTGACCAAAGGGAAGTGGGAGGTAAGGGTTAATTTCACAATCTCTTTATTATCTGACGTTGTTTTTACCTAAGTATCTACTGGGACATATTTATTATCCATGTTCATGTTTCATAAAAAAATTCAAAGGGATTATTTTTAAGGGAATTTTTACTAAAATTTTATTTTAAATGTTTTAAATATTTATTCTTCTAATCCTTTCTCGTTAATGTCCATATTTTCCAAATGGGTTTAAGGATTTACTTTTATGGACATGAATGTTTTAAGATGTTAAATCATTTAAAATGTTTCAAAGTGGTATGAGACAGTTTGATTGAAAAAATATCTTTTAAATGAATTCCTTTATTTCACTTTTAAATGATTTCATGAAAATGGCTGATGTTTCTCAATGATTTTTTCTGATCATTTTCAACTTTTTCAATATCATCTATGGGATATTATTCTTGATTGAGGTTGATTTGTAATGATACAAATCTTACATATTGTATTGAAGGTGTTTTTATATATTTTATTGTCGATGTGTTATTTTTATACCATTGATGGTTTATGGATAAATTATTGACATTTCATAAGCTAGTTTTAATATGGATGTTTATGTTATGTTTAAACCTTTTCATATAAGTAATACATTGGACATATTAAGTGACGGGTGGATCCCTCTATACCTCCTTAATGCATCGTTTGGTCTCATGAGATAAACTAGTGTCTTGGAACAAGGCCTTGACAAAATCTTATTTTTATTCTTGGAACAAGGCTTTGAAGATGTGGTTATGAAGTCTGACATTATGCATTCCATCATTATGAAATTACCTATTGATATTACATGTGATTATTCGACTAGTATAATATCCATGTGAATAAGTAAATGGAATTATTTGATTTATATTTACCATTCTATTCTGAATTTTATGTTTAAAGGGAATTTTTTTTAGTTTTATACATTTTCTTACATTTTTATTCTTATTTATGAAAGTTTTCGCTATATTGTTATCCTCACTGAGCATCTGAGCTCATCCCTTTATCTGTTTCATTTTTCCCTGAATGCGAAGAAGTATATTATACTAACCTATAGGGATTTTCTAAGGGATATGAATGTGGTCAATGGATACAATGTTTTTTTCATTTTATAATGCAATGTAATGTTAAAGTATGTAATATATTTTCCATGACTAATAAATTGATCAGTCAATCAGAAATTGATTCCATGTAATCATGACAATGTATTAAAATAATGCTCCGTCTCTGGTTAACTAGGGTAAGGGTGTTACATAAACATTAGTCGTGGAGAATAATTGATAACACATGCCTTTTAATAATATATTTGAACATAATATGGAAGAAATATGAGATGAGTATGTATTTCCAAAATAAAACATTATCGTGGGTATTATACTAGTCAAATAACCACATGAAATATCAATTTATAGATTCATAATGAGGGAAGTTCATATGATATACATTCTAAAAGATATTGTCAAGGCCTCTTCAAATATGTCTAAAAAATGATTAAGGCCTCAACGAAAACCATTTCCCAAAATTGGAAAGTCCTTCACCAAGTCCATATATATTTGTCTCATGAGACCTATAGATGGATAGATGGGCTATAGGGGGTCCCACATATCACATAATAAGTCCAATTAATTTCTCATTTGAATGGATATAGATATAAACAATATATATATTCAAGTTTAAATGAACATATGAAATGTAGATTGCTTTCCCAGAACATTAACCATAAACACAAACCATTCAGAGTAAATTGGTGAATGGTTTTAAGATCTCACATCCATAGGAAAAATTATAATAAACCATATAATTAAATATTTTTGGATGATATCATAAAATATTTATCCAAAAAAACATAATAATCAATACGAGTGATGAAACTGATGAAGATACTCTTATAAAATCACCTAGTAATTCATGAGATAAATAGTCTTTTATTTCAAATAGAAGAGTAATTTTAGAATAGTATTTGAATTAAACCATAACTAAAGTATGATAGAATTTTAATAATAAAATGATTTATTTTTAAAAAAAATCCAAAAAATATTTTATATAGTTCCCTTTAAAATTGGTAAAAATTGTGAAATTTCTTTGAATTATGCTTGAATTTCAAAAATAATTTGGAATGTTCCTTTTAAAATGTGTAACTCCTCATTTAATAAGTAATGATTATGTTATATAAACGTCTATATAACACTTAAAAATTATTTATGATGGGTACATAATAATTCATAATAATTTAATTGAGATAATTATACAATAAAAGTAACCGGAATGAAAATTGATGTTCGGGTGGAAAAACCATTACCTTAGTTCTGAATGTTCCGATCATGACCATATGGTCTGGGAATTTGAAATTACACTCATTAATAACTTAAATAAAAAAATATTAGACATTTATTTAGTTTATAATAATTTTTTTAGTCCATTTATTTCCTTATTGATCTGTTATAATATTGATTTCTGTCATCCTCGAGTGTTTGTATTCTTGATTTTCATAATCGGTTTAATTGTTTTAATGTAATGGAGTTCATATGGAAAGATTGGAAATCTTCATAATTGAATATAAATATTATTTATGAACATAAATAGGTGTTAATGTTCATTTTCATCATTAGGTTATATTTCAGGAGGATGAATCATTATATGTAATTTTAATGAAAATTAATTAGATTATTTTAGGAGTATTTTTATTATTAATAACTAGATTGGTCATATGATTTAATAGTATGTACATAAACTAGTTCAAAAATATTAAGTAGATTATAATAAATATATTATTTTCCATTTCAACAATAAATTTTTTTTCATGTCCAATAATGAAGGATAAATTAAATAATGAAACTTCATCGTCCACAAAGGTTTTAAATTGGGCACCTCACAAACGATGATTTCTTTTATAAAATAAAATAGATAGAGAGTAAGGATATTGATTATGGTTCTTCCATTAACAAGATATAACTACACTATATATATTATACTATTTTAATCATGTTCATTTGGATAGAGGAGGTTAGGATAAGAAAATAATAGAAAGGAACTTGAAATGAAATGGAATGAAATAGATTGTGAATTTACCTCTTGAGTCCACCTCCTTCAGAACCTCGTTGAGGGAAGGGGTTTTTGTCATTGGGAAATATGGAGATATCCTAGATGTTAGGAGTGACTTTTGAATGGTATTTTGGATAGTCATTGAGTTACTTTAAGTCTTAAAGAAGCGAAGATAAGAGCGGGTGACGAGGGGTGTTATAATGGTGAAGAGGAGTTAATTTTGAATATTTTATTCATTATTTTATTATTTCCCTCAGGAAAACTAATAGTGTTGATTAATGTGATCCATATTATTAATATGTGAGTTTTAGTTTTGATAAAGAAAATTACATCACTTATGATGTCATTAATTTTGTATTTAAATGATATTTAGTATATATAGTATTTTACCGTATTTCATTATTCATCAAAAATTCACAAATTTCAAAGAAATCCAAAAAACCCACCCTACCTATTTTTGACATTTAGAATTAAAAAATGAACTCCATTTTTTTAAAATAATTTTCTAAATATGATTATTTTAATTTATAAATAAAATTATACTTTTTAAAAAAATTAAAAATTTTAAAACTATAACTCATTTTATATCACCTTGAAAATTTAATCTAAATGTCATTATCTTATATACTTAAGAAAATAAAATAAAAATTAGATTTACTATTCATAAGGATCATAAGACTATTCGTATTACTAATCATACGGGTATGATACTATTCACCAAAAAAATCAATATGGTTCTATTAGACTCTAAATGACTTACAGATCCCAAATATAGATGATCATTTTTTCAAAAGTCAAAACATAGTAGTGGAAAAGTTGTTTTTAATGACTATATTATAAAATGTGTTGTTTTGTATGGAATCAGTGTTTCATGCATTCAATATTTATTTTCAAAACCTTGGGGTGTTACATTCTCCCCTCCATAAAAAAATTTCATCCTCGAAATTCACCGAATGTTACATCACAAAATTATTTGGATAGGTATTCATCCTAAGCTCCTCATTATCCCATGTTACCTTTCAGATATTATGGTTAATTCAATGTATCATTACTAGACGAGTCTTTTGATTCCTCAAAACTTGTTATTTAGTGTTCAGAATCCGAATACGCTCTTCACTGTAAGATAGGTTAGGTTCCAACTCTATACCTTTAGATGTGAGGACATGTGTTGGGTCTGGAATGTACTTTCTCAGCCATGAGACATTGAACACATTGTGAACTTTTATCATGCTAGGATTCCTAGCCAAATGATATGAAACAAATCTAATTCTCTTCAAAATTTCTATGGTCCCAATTTACCAAGGGATCAGTTTCCCTTTCTTTCCAAAAATTATAACTACCTTCAATGGAGATACTTTTTAGAAAACGTGATCTCCCACATGAAATTCTATATCCTTCCTTTGATTAACGACATAGATCTTTTGAATTATTTGATATGACCTCAAATATTCTTTAACTTCGTAGTTGTTTCCTCCACAAACTATGGTCCCACAAGCTTCCTTTCTACAACTTCATCCCAACAAGATGGTATACAACATATCATTTCATACAATGCTTTGTATGGTACAATTTGAATACATGAATGGAGACTATTATTGTTGTTGGAAAACTCCACTAAAGGTATGTATTGATCCCACATACCTTGGAAGACACGTGAACAAGATTTGAACATGTCTTATATGGTTTGGATCTTCCCTTATAATTGCCCGTCAGTTTTTGGGTGGTAAAAAGTACTCAATCGAAGATCAGTATCCAAATATTTCTGAAGACTTTTCCAAAATTTATATGTAAATCATGTTTCACAATCAGAGACAATCCATAGACATTCTCCATGAAGTCTCACAACTTTATTTATATAGAATCATATTACGTACTCTAGTGGAAAATCCTCCCTTATAGCGAGGGAATGTGCATATCTCATAACTCCATCCAAAATTACCCTTATCATGTCAATAATTTTGGGAGTTTTGGGTAATCCAGTAACAAAATCCATGGTGATATCCTCCCATTTCAATGCAAGTATAGGTAGAGGATTCACGACTCCCCTGTAACGTTGTTGTTCCTCCTTCACTTTCTTACATACTAAACATCTTGATAAAAAATGAGTAATTTTCATCTTTATGTTATCCCACCAGAAATGTTCCTTAAAATCTCGATACATCATAGTGATACTAGGTTGTATGGAGAAATTATAACTATGTGAATCATCTAATAACTCCTTTTTTAGCTCGGTTATAGATTGAACACAAGTCCTCTTCCCAAATTTCTAAACACCAACTTCACAAACAAAGTCAGCTATCTTCCCATATTTCACAACATTAATTTTCATTTGAAGGTTCTCATCATCCAGATAAATACTTTTAATGGTTTATAATAAAGATGGTTGGGAAACCAAATAAAACAGCGGTGATGTTTCACCTTTTTAATAATTCCAATATCCATCCTCAGTAGATCTATGTACAAAGGATCCTTGAAAATCATAATTTTGTTGAGAACTCCATGATCCATCATGTTAATGCATTATCTACCTTTTTTGCCTTTCCTGAGAGGTATTGTATTGTAAAATGATAATCCTTTAGTAGATCAAGTCAATGACTTTTCCTCATGTTGAATTATTTCTGGGGGGGGAGATATATTTTAGACTCTTATGATACGTATATATCTCACATTTTTCACCATAGCTATAATATCTCCATATATTGAAACTAAGGATTAATGATAATAACTCAAGATCATGATTAGGATAGTTTTTTCATGAATTTATAACTACCTTGATGCATCATAATTAACTCTATCATTATACATAAGAAAACAACCAAGTCCTTTTATTAATGCATCGATATAGATCACAAACCCATCATTCCATCCTGATAGTATTAGGATCAGAGAATTCACTATTCTTCTATTCAATTCATCAAAATAGTCCTCGAATTATTTTTTCCATAAGAACTAAACCCCTTTATATGTAATCATGTACATTGGGTTGGCTGAATTGGTTAGGTTCTGAACGAAACACCAATACTAACCTTCTAAAAAAATAAAACTATGTACCTCAGTTATATTAATTGGAGTATGCCATTATTGCATAGGCTTTGTCTTCATAGGAACAATAGATATTCCATCTTTAGAGACAATGTGTCCCCTAAAGGAAACTTATTGGTTCCAAAATTCACATTTTCTAAAATTCCCATATAATTCATTTCTTCTAAGAGACTTCAGAATAATGCGCAAGTGATTTTCATGATCTTCATAGCTTTTAGATTATACCAAGATATCATCAATAAATAACACCACAAAGTAATCAATATATTCCTTGAAAACTCTATTAACTAGATCTATGAAATTAGATGATGTATTAATCATTCCAAAATACATTACTATAAACTCATAATTCCCATACCTTGTTCGAAATTGTGTTTTTTGGATTGTCTTCCCTCCTCACAAGGAATTGATGATATCATGATCGAAGGTTAATATATTAAAAATATTGAGCTCAATGAAGATTATCAAATAAATAATCAATACAAGATAGGGGATACTTGTTGATTATTTTTATAGCATTGATCTCCCTATATTCAATTCATAACTGCGTAGATCCATCTGTCTTCGTAATTAAAAGAAGAGTGGTTCCCCATGGAGAGACATTAGGTAAAATAAATCCTTTATCACTTAGTTACTATAGTTTCTTCTTCATCTCCACTAATTCCACAGTGGCCATTATATAAGGTATATTTGATATGACCCCTGAACTTGGATTTAAGTCAACGAGAAACTCATTTTCTGGCTCTAGAGGATGTCCAGGTAAATCCTATGGAAATACATTAACATTTCTTGATTAATCATATATCCTCTATCTGAAAAATACCTTCCTTAACAATATTTTTTGCTTTCCCTTCCACCCCCATAATTGAATTTAGTAGAGCTATTGGGGGTGGATCTAGATGAGAATTAGAGGGTGATTTTTTTCCAAAAAGATAAGGGATTCTATATTGTCCTAAAAATTGTAATCTCCTTCCTATTATAATAAATTTTCACACTATGGTTTAAATCAAATCCACAACAAGGATTATATCAAATTAAATCTCTGTATGGTAATAATATCTATAGATAAAGAATTTTTATATGCAATAATGGAGTCATCCTGACACAAAATTATTTCCATGATACTTCCCTTAGGAGTTCTGACTAACAACTCACTTATTAAATCAAATTGGAAATATTTAATTTTCTTTGAAAATAGAGAAGATATGTAATAATGAAATTATCCATAATCAAATAAATAATTGTATTAGATTGAGGAAATGATTAAATTACATGTCACCACATCATTAGGGAACTTAAATATCAGCAGTTGTGATCACATAAGATTGTCCCTGCTCTCTTGTCCTTTTCTATGGAATATTTCATTGACACTTTGGAAAATCATTAGCATAGTGTCTCATATACCTAAAATTATGGCATTGAACATTAATATATACTTTTTCCTCTTAATGTAACCAGAATGATGGAATTTATTTCCATAGTTTTCTCATACTCATTTTTTTAAGAAGCCACCAGGGTGCTTCCTTCCACAATTATCACATGGTGGAAATTCAACTATTCTTTTCTTCCTCATTCCCTTATTTCCTTTTCCAAATTTTTCAGATACCCTCTTCTTCTATTACTTTCATTTAAATTCATAATACATAGAGAATTATTTTTTTCAATATTGATTTCACGTGTAACTATATATTCATATGATGAGAAACTTTGGGAGACCAGTGCTCGTTGGAGGAACGATTTAGGAAATCAAAGTATCAATCAATATTTCTCCTTGGATTTCATAAGTAGTCTACATAATGTCTTTCAATATTTGGGAAGCTAGCTTCATACTTCCCAACATTCTCCTATTATTTTTTCCTAAAATTTAAAAAATACCATTCTATACCCTCCCTCTATTAATGAGGAAAGTATTTCTGTAGAAATATTTCCTTAAAATCCCTACATTACATCTCCTCAATAACTTCTTCATACTTTGTGTTTTGGATTAACGACCACCACTAATCTGCATCTCCTGATAGATAATAAACTTCCCTGACAACCTTCTCTCTTTCGTTACATCCCAAAGAAATAATTATATTCTCTACGGAACTTATCTACTACTCAGCTACAAATGCTATTATAGTCTCATTGAATTATGGAGGATGATATCGTATAAACTGATCTACCAGTGTTCCTCCAAATGCTTGATACAAATTCTTCATAAGGATAAGGTTATTGTTCATAACCTAAGTATGTTGTCCCAATATAGTTATAAGCCTCTCTGCACCAGTCGTAACACCAGAGCCAACATCATTATCTTACGTTAGAAGGAAATCCCCTCATGGGACACGCCTATTCATGCAGTTTCTATTCCTTCCCCTATGCTCCATTTCTAAATAATGACACACACTAGATTATGTTTGGAATCAAAATTTATAATCTCAATGTAGAGTAATACTTATTATAGCTATTCTCATTATCATATACATTGTTTCTATGAGGAAAAAATTGCATTTAAATCCTTTATAATTTCTTGTAATGAAAATGTGAATTATCATAAGAATATTCCCCGATAGTGTCAAGATGGGTGCATAGTAAGGCCCATTGTCATGTACGAGGATACCATAGGTCAAGCCCGAAACTCCTTGTTAGTGTTTTCACTCCTAGGTATATTTTTCCTACAACCACATCCACTTGTAGTATCCAGAGAGGGATGTATTTTCTAGAAGGATCCACATAATCTATTGATTACCAAAATACTAAGATTTTTTTGTATATTTATCCTCATAATACCATTTTAGCGGGTTTTCCCAAATCTATGTCTTCTAAATCTTGTTTCCATGTTTTCTACTAATATTTCATTGATACCAAATGTAAAGACTCAGCCCCATATTCATGGAGACGGTTCCTTATTACATTACATTGGAATTATTACACGAAAGTGGTATCTCGAAGTAAGGAATAGTTTAGAAGATCGGAAAACAAGATATATAAATATATAATATAAGCATTACATCTTGGAAGTAAATAAAACACTAATTTATTCTATTAGAAACATTCATGACTCTTATATTATTCTTGTAAGTAATTAATAATTTAATTCTTCATATCCTAAGTAAAAGAAACATAAGAAAGGGTGAGCTCAAATAATCAGTAAGTGTAAGAAAATCTATGGAAGATAACGTAAATAGAATTTATGGTGAATAATTGAAAACACATCCCATTAAATGAGAAATGTGAACACAATATGTTTGGAATATGAGCTTAGTAAATATTTCCTTAATAAAACATAATCATGAATATTCTGCAAGTTGAATAACCACATGAACTGTGAATTTAAAGTTAGATAATGAGGGAAGTTCATATTATAGACATTCTGAGACATATTTTCAAGGCCTTGAACAAGATTTAAAAAAATGATTAAGGCCTTAGCAAAGACCATATATTAAAATGTGCAAGGCATCGACCAAGTTCATATCTATTTGTCTCATGAGACCTACCGATGCATTGAGGGGATATAGAGGGCCCCACCCATCACATAATAAGTCCAATGTATTTTCCATGTGAATGTGCATAAACATAAACAACATATACATTCATGTTGAAACTTAGCTATGAAATGTTGATAACTTTCCCCCAAATATTAACCATAAACACTAATAATTCAGTAAAAATTGGTGAATGGTTTTAAGATAGAGCATCCATAACCAAAATAATAATAAACCATTAAATTAAATATGGTAAATGATATAATAAAATATTTATCCCATTAATAAATAATAAGCAACCTAAGTGTTGAAACAGATGAACATACTCTTATAAAATCACCTAGTAAATTTTTAGATAAATACTATTTTATTTTGAAAATAATAGTTATTTAAAAAAAATATTTGAATAAAAAAAGAACTGATGTAAGATAGTATTTTCATAATAAAATGAGTTATTTTATAAAGATAATGGTTTCTACAAATAAATTAAAGATCTTCCTTGAAGATTTGTAAAAATTTGGAAAATTCCCTTGAATCAGGCTTGTATTTCATAAATAATTTTGAAGGTTTCTTTTTAATTGAGTAACTACCCATAAAATAAGGAAGGATTATGGTTGGTAAAAATATATAGAACATTCACAGAGAATTTGTTAGGAGTAAATAATAATACATAATAATTTCATTGAGACAATTAGATAATAAAAGTCACCCGAATGAAAATTGATGTTCGGGTGGAAAAACATTTACCATAGGTCTGAATGTTCCGCTCTGGACTTTATGGTCCTAGAATATGAAATTATACTCAATAATAACTTAATACAGAACTTATTAGACCTTTATTATATTATCATAATTTTTTTGTTCACTTATATCCTTATTGATAAGTTATAATATTGACTTATTTTGTTCCAGAGTGTTCGTGTTCTTGATTTTCTTAATCGATTTACTTGTTCTTATGTAATGAAGTTCTTGTAAAATGGTTGTAAATCTCTAGAATTTAATTTAAATATTATTAATTTATATACATATGTTTTAATGTTGATTTTAATCATTTGGTTACATGGCATGATGATGAATCATTAGATGAAATATTAATGACAATTACTTAGATTATTTTAGTGGTATTTTGATTATTAGGAATTAGGTAGGTCATATGATTTAATATCATGTACATATACAAGTTTTTAAATATTAATTAGGTGATGATACATATATCATAGTTTGGTTCAACCATAAAAATGGTATCATGACTAGTAACGAAGAAGAAATTGATGAACGAAACTCTGTCATCCACAAAAGTTTTAAATTTTCCCCTCATGGATGATGAATTAATTTATAAAATAAAAGAGAGAGAGAAAGGATATTGATAATGGATCTTCAATTCACATGATATATTTAGATTATAGAGATGATACTGGAGTTATTATGGTCATTTGTATAGTGGAGGTGGGGAGAAGAAAATAATAGAAAGGAACATGAAATGAAATTGAATGAAATAGAATGTGAATTTACCTCTTGATTCCACCTCAATGAGAACCCCATTAAGGGATGGGGTTTTTGTATTTTCGAAAGACCATGAACTTTTAGATTTGGGGAGTGGCTAGGGAAGGGAATTTTTAATAATATTTATGATCTTAAAATCTTATAGGAGTGAAGTGAAAAGGGAGTGAGGGGGTTATAGTGGAGGAAAAGAGTGAATTTTCAATATTTTATTCATTATTTTATTATTTCTTTCAGGGAAACCAATTGTGTTGATTCGTGTTACCCATAATAGTAAAAAGTTCATGTGAAATTGAACCAAGTTAGGTTACATCACTTTGAATTCTTAAATAGTGTTTTTAACCGATAAATTTTATATATGGTATTTTACCGTATTTCACTATTCATTAAAAATTCTAAAATTTCAGAAAAACCCCAAAAGTTCAACCTAACTATTTTTCAACATGTTGAATCCAAATATGAACTCCAATTTTTAAGCTAATTTTCAATTTAATTTTTTTTGAAAAATCATACTTTATACAAAAAATGACAATTGTAAAACTATAACTCGTTTTATATCACCATGAAAAAATAATCAAATTTTAATTATTTAATATAACTAAGAAAATAAAATAATAATAGGATGTACTATTAATAAGGATCATATTACTATTCATATTACTATTAATAAGGGCATGTTACTATTCATCAATAAATCAACTAGGTTCTATTAGACAATAATTGACTTACTGATAGCAACTCAAGATAGTCATTTTTCGAAATTCAAAACATAGTAGAGGAAATGTTGTGTTTAATATCTAGATTATAAAATGTTTTGTTTTAAAGGGAATCACTATTTCATGCATTTAATATTTAATTTCAAAACCTTAGGGTGTTACACATAGAACTTACCAGATTCAAAACCCACCAAAGAAAATCTAGGAAAAAGTTGATTCTCATCTCACTAGGCCCACAATACATAAGGTTTAGGAAAAAACACGGACTGAAAAACAAAAAGAACAACACTTGTTAGGATGAAAAACCACAAAGGGGGCTATTGGAAACAACCAACTATCACTTTCTAACTCTTCCTTATACTTGTTATAAGAATGAAATTAGGGTGATAACATAAAAAAGAAACAATTTTGGTAAGGTTTTCCCCATAACCCTCTCAATAGTCAAAAAATACATTCATGGTTGCACAGCTTAGTAAAAAATGAGAGCAACCATGCATAGTTGGGAAAGCTCCAAAGCCAACAAATGATGTTGGAATGATAAAAGTTCCCCAAAAATATACCTTAGAACTAGATTCTATTCATTATGAGTTAATATAATTCTGGGGGAGTTTTTTGAAACATTGAGATGTGTTCAATAAACTTTTCCACAGAATTCATGATGTTATCCAAATTTTGACATGAAATTTCATTTTTATGTAGGTCTACATCTTTATGTCATAAAAAGGATTAGATTGTATTTTTCTGTGTCACCACAAAAAAAATCCATGAATATACCCTTAAAGTTAAAGGTTCGAATATATATTTTTCAATGGGTTCAGTGATAGTAGAGAAGGGATATACCTAAAGGGTGATGATGGCATACCAACAGTGATCCCAAAAAGGTGGGCAGGGGCACAACCACTTTGGTATAGAGAAGAAGTCTCCTCCAGGTAGTTCAACCAGGTGGACTGAAATGCCAACATATGTCCTGAAAAAGGGATTATTGCAGGCCCTAACTGTATATCCCAAAAGCCACAACCACCCTTTCATGTGGAACCTCTACAAAGCACCTTTATGTTGTACTAGTTCAACCAAAAATCTATTCTATACCTACAAAATAACAACTATACCGAGAACATACTCCATGGGCCTAACCTGATAAAATCCTTCTACCCAGGTTCCATATATTCTTTTAAATAAAACTATTGTGATCCTTATTTTCACAAATGGAAAAAATGAATGAATCCCACATTCTTTAGTCGTACATCCCCATCACTCCAGTCTTGAAAATTTCTTAGGTAGCTCTCCAAAACCAGAGAGAAGAGATATTTAATGGGGATGACTGATATCAAAGGCCCTTCAGCATCTGAAATAAAATACACCCATATGAGAAAACCTTCTACCGAATTAAAAATCACTTGTGTGAGGCCCCTTTCTATAATCAAGGACCAAAGTGAGAACCCTCCAAGGACATATGAGGGGACCTATTGGGCCAAGGACAAGGCCACACCCAAGTGTTGTTTCTCAAGTTGTCCTTTGCCTATGTAATTTCCATCTCATATAGTTCTATATCCCCTACATGAATCTCTTCTGTTTCCTCCTAGGAACTGCGCGAGATAGTTCCTTACTCTAGGTCAAGACCTTCACGATCTAACTTTTGAGCCCTCTTCTAAGTCACCCATTGAATGTATACTCTCCCATTATCTCCCTTGTCCTAAAGAGACCAAATAAAAACCTCAATCAAGGCCTTAATATTTCTTATACAATAAATAGGGTAACACAAAAATATCCCTTATTTGGATTTTTATTCCAATGGTCATTGGTTTCCCGTACATTTCCTACAACATATTTAGGATCCTCGAGGTGTTTTTTATTTGAATTCCCATTTTCATGAGGACCATTCCCCTAGGGATGATGTTAGGTAGGTCTGGGAAATAGATACTAAGGTTATTACCAAGTCATACCCTTCTCGTATATAAGGATCATATCCTCCAGTTTTTAGTGGGGAGGGAGTAGATCACACTTTTGTTTACTTTTCACATGGAATGTATAACATCCTGAAAATCAAAAATAAAACATTGTATACTATAGTGTTTATGAAGTGCAACAATAATTTAAAAAATGGATTATAATAACCAGATACATTATAATATATTTAATATAATAAATAAATATAATATATTTTAATGGTTATAAAGCATGGAACACCAAGTTAGATTATATTAATCTCAAGATAGACATTTCTCAATATCTTGTGTTACATGAAAGAGCAACATTCAATGATAACAAGCATTATATGCAAGACTGAGTTTCCCCAACAACACTATATTATTAAAATATTATTATATAACATGATATAACCTAGTCATTAAGTTAATGTTTATGAATAGTATTAACTAACTTATAAAAATATATGGTTTTAAAACAAAATTATATGAATTTATTGAATACCAATTAATTTTAAATAAATATACAAACCAATTGGATATAAAAAGAAATGTTTTTATTTATATACTTATAAAAGTGTTTTTTCATTATAAACATAACTAATTACAATTAGTTAATTATTTTAATGAAATATATATTCTATATATTACATAAAATATTTTTTTCTTTTCAACCTTTAGGTTCTATATGTATAAGATAAGAACAAGACATATTTTAAACTTAAAACACTATATTTTTATAAAGGTGATATTATTTCCTTTTAATGGAGAATTCATTTTGAATATTAATTTTGATAGTTTAATTTATTTAATATGTAAAAATAAAATTCATATTTTAATGAGAAGAATAATAATTAGGTCGTGGTGAGTTTTGTCATTTTTCTGTGAAGTTTAATTTTTTAATGAATAGATAAGAATACATAATTTTAGTTCAAAACTAATTTTTAATCTAATTTATTTATAAGGATAAATTATAATTATAATTGGTTTCAAAGATAAATTAGATAATAATTTAATTAATTAATTTAATTTATGTCATTATAATCAATTTCACAAAAAAAATTATTATAAAGACATATCAATCTTTCAAATGTTTTTTCTATAAAAAACCACATTGTCCTCCCGTCGGAATGATTAAATTTAAATTATTTTATGCCACTTATATGATTTTAATTTGATAAAATATATTAAATATTTTGAATTAACATATTTGATAATTTCTAATAAGGTCATGTTATTTTTAGACAAAAAATATTACAGAAAGTAACTAAAATTAATTACAATGACTATACTAAAATTATAGTTAATAAGGGACTAAACCATAATCTTAAGGGATACAATTAACTTGAAAATCGACCAAAGATATTGTATGGACATTTATATACCATATATTCTCTTTTATGTAAATGGGACCATTATTGTTGCGACTGTAAATGTGAAAAACTATGCACGAAATTCCTTTGTCAAACTATTAGAGGACCATCACTCCTCCTTCATTAGAAAAGGGAACTACATCCCCCATTCATAAAAAATATAAAACCACTTATGTTCGACCATGAAATACCAAAATATATTTAAAAAATTACTTCAAAATACCTTGAATCCCCCATATGAGCAGAAATCCTTTAGAAGATTTACTTTTGTAGAACCCAAAAGTAGTTACACGATTTTTAATGTAATAGTATCAAACAATATATTTTCTTTTATTTACATCTCCACCTCCTAAAATAATCTTATTATATGATTTTATAGAAAAATAGTCCGAATTATAATAGGATGTTTTTTTGATAAGGGTTGTTCGAAAACATACAATCACTTCCATCTAATGGGTAATTAACATAATGTTTCATGTGTACGGTGAACTACTTCCTCACAAAATGATGATTGCTCATTTTTCCATTACCAACAATCATGGTTGGCTAGTATTATAGAAAATATGTTCATATTTGTTATATATGATATTTATTAGGCCATTAAACTTCTTTAATCCATTTATATAACATAAATTAATTAATTTACAATTTTCATTAACATAATAACATCGTTAAAGGATGTGTGGTCTGCCACCCCTCACAGAGATGTGATTTATTCACTCTAAAAAAGGAACATATTAAGGATAATTTTAATAATAATATATTAAATATATAAACTAATTGGGTAATATAATTATAATATACCTATATATAAATACCGTTTACTTTTTAGTCTTTTTAAAATATGAGAATGGAATGATTGTAGCATTCATGCATACTTATAGACTACAGTCTCCATGAATGGTGAATTCCATTTCCTATATCAAAATAATATATATCATTATAGATACATATATAATTCGTGTATATATATGATATTTTCATAGTTTTTTACTTTATTGAGATGATGAAAACATGATATATTAAATAAAAACAACAATTAATAGGTAAAAACATACTCGAAAAACTTGGAAATTAACCCCTGAAATAGTTAGATATTGAATTATTATTATTAAACAAGTAATAAAATATTATATGATATTATTATATGAAATTGTAAATATAATTATGGTTATGGTATAATTTAGTAACATTTTTAACTCTTTATACAAGATGTTAAATGAATTTCACCTGAAAGGAAACGTAAGGTAAGGGATTCCATCTCAATTTAAATTCTATTAAGACTCATTTGTTTCTATGAACCTAGTTTCTTTAATTTAGTGTATATAATTCCATTTTACATGATATATCAGAAATCTCATAACCCTCATGATGTTATAACATTCATTAAATTTTATTCCTTTATAATTCTTTTGATTTCAAATTATTTAAAGTTGTATGAGACGCTTTGGAATGTTAAATTCTTATTTTCCACAACAATAACATTACGAACATCTAAATAGAATTTCTATTAGAGGAAATTATATGAGCATTGCTAAATAAAACCATTAATATTTCTCTCCAATGGTTATTTATGACATTTTTCAATTATTAGTACCATTTTTTCCACTCTTTGGTACTCAAAATAGTTTTGAAAATGTTTTTCAGAAAACTGAATATATTTCTCCTTATAGTCAGAAAACCTATTTTTTTAGAAAATCCTTTTTCTATTGAAGTGTTTCAAAAAAAAATTTAAATTATCTATCAAAGAAATGGTTAGACCCTTTTGTCTTTTTCCAAATTATTCTAATGGAATTTTCATGTCTCATTATGAATAAGGCATGTTTCTTTCCCTTTTCCTATACAAAAGAATGTTCTTTTTAACTTGTATTTCATGTAGAGATTTACCTGTTTTCCCTAGAGTGAAGATTACATTTCATGTTTAAAAGGATAATTTTTAATATTTAAAAAAATAATAATTTATAGAGAAAATTTTTTCCCAATGATATTTTCAAAATAGAGGGATATTTTCCTTAAGAATTTTTTCAATGATATTTTTTCCATATTTCCATTCATTAGTGAAAAAACTATTCATTTTACTTCACTTGGAGTATGTTTTGCTGATTCCATATTTATCCTAACTCTAGATGGTTTTTTGTTGATTTGTTCAGGTATATAATTTATATTAACAACCACAGTTCATTTTGTAAATCCCTTTTAGAAATTCAATCTCCTATGATCATTGAATTTCCCCAAATTGTACATATCATCTATCAGGAAAATTATTATTTCCTAAACTATATACCGTTTTACATATAGTTTCTAATTTTTTATTACTTTATTTTTTGGTAAATATTGATAATTATTTATTCTTTATTCAATATGGTTATTTGACAAGGAATATTATTTCTTTTAATTATTCAATATGAGGAAAGTTTGGGATCATCATAACATGGGTGGGGCCCGATTATAGATAGCCCCTTGATGAATCGATAGTCTAAATGGATGGGTCATTTGGCTAGTTTCCTTAGATGTTTTTTTACGTAATATGATGTAAATTTACTTTGAAAGGTATTCATATTAAATATACCATGTCCCTAACAAATACGGTTCCCAATAATAAATGATTTACCTCATTTAGTTTAAATTATTATTTATCCATGATATTTTTCAGCGTCATAACTATGGATATGTTAAATTTTTGTTCATTGATTAAATAGAATGTGTTTTAGTTTCATAATATTAAATATTGAATTTTCATTATCTATTTATTTTAATGGAATGTGTTAGAAATTATTTACCTTACTATGATAATTTATTCTCATTGATTAATTATTACATCATCTTTTCATAACATTAGTAATGATTTTAGATCACCCTTGTTATGTTTCTTTCATCACGAATCCATGAATAATACTATTATTAATATACAGGTATATAATATATTGATTTATTATCCTGAAAGGTATTTATTTGTAGATAAGATACAAATTATGTTGTAATTTGTGTATTCTTTTCTCATGTATATATCTGGTTTACAAATAATATTAAACTAATCAGTCCTTCAAGTTTTTATTTCTTGTAATCATTCCAATGTAATTAGTATGAGACATCATCTCAATGATTTATAGGGTTGGGTTTCTACAGTTTTCATCAGAGGATGTCTATTAGAATGCTTGGGAACTAGATTTAGAAAAACCTATATTATAGAATATTTACCTAAGGTAGAATATTAGTATAATTATTGAATAAAAACCTCTAATTAAAGTATGGTACATATAATGTCGGTCTTCCTAGAAATACATCCATGTCGGTATAATATAATTGGATTTCGTTCTAGCAGGGATATATCTAGGAGTAAAAACTATCATAAGGTGTTATTTTTCTAACTCAGGGAAAACTAGAACATGATAATGGGCCTAACTGCGCACCTTTATTGACACTCCCAACTGATATTCTTAGGATAATTCAAATATTATTTACAAAACATTATGAAGGATTTTGACATTGAATATACTAGGATAAGATAATGTATCTTATATTGAAGATAAGTTTTCATAATTTAGAAATAATATTTTTTATATTTTTTATAAAACATAGACCAAGGAAGGACCTATGTTGAAATGAATGGATGAATTATTAATATATTTTGGATATATTGAAAACCATAGTTCTGAGTCTCTTTACAAAATAAATTTTGAAGTATGTCCATCATATTTATTTTTGAACAGATATTAATATAGTTTTAAAAAAGACATGTTGTATTCCAGTTGACAACTAATCAAGTTTAGAAAGGCCATGGGTCTTGAACCCATGATTAATGGACGAAGAAGGGTTTCATGGAAACCACTGACCTGTGAAATCTACTTGTTATTTTTTCATTGTTTTTAGTTAAACAATATGGAGAATAAATGTTAATGAAAAACTAGTAATATATCTTTTTAGGTTTAGTTACCAATCTATTAACAATAATTTTTTCGGATGATAGTTGTGGATAAATAGTTAGACTACTCAATCCTTTAGAGTACATATGATCCTTTAAAAAATTATTTTAGTTCATCATGCATTAATATTAATTTTTGAATGAATTTGAAAATAGATCAATGCCTAAAAATTGTTGAAATTATGATTATAGTAATGTATCATGTATGTATATTTACCTATATTCTTAGTCAGTAAAATAATTACTCATCAAATGAAAAATTATCTAATAATTATTTCTTGATACCTTTTTTTGAACTAATGGTCTTCTAAATCCTCAAATATTTATGTCTTTGTGGCTCTATACATTATATTTATCATTCACTTATTTTTTATTTATGACTTCAGTAACTCATTATAAATATTTAATCCTATAATCCATGTACGTATCTCTACATGTGTCTAATGTTATCTTAATTAGATTACTAGTTATTTTATAGTCCATATGAACTTTTCACTTCCCATTCTCTCTTTTCTATGGGAATTTTTATAAGCCCTTCTCATGATGTGGGATTTCCACATAAGAAACCTCAAAAAAAAATATTAATAAGATCATGTTTAAATTTTGAGTAATCTATTTAATTAAAGTGGGGATAATATATCATCTGTAAGTTCTAAAGTTCAACTTTGTATTCAACATTGTTTATGACACACAATGTCAAGTGTAGAAAGGTAATATAATAACCTAATAATTTACAATATATTAAATATCATATATAAATATAATATATATTATATTTTTTAATGAAATAAAAACTAAGTCATCATTCATTACACAAAAGAGTTACCCTCCTCTGTGTATTGAGTTACACACAAGAGCGATCATCCATGATAGCTTGCGTTATACGCAAGACTAAGTTTCACTAGATAACAAAGTATTTTTAAAATATTATTTTAGGATATGATATAATGTAGTCTTTATTTTAGATGTTATGAATATTATTATCTAACTTATGAAAATATATTTTTTAGAAAAATATAAATTGAATTATTTATTTTCGAATTTATGATGAATGAAGATTTGAACCCGTTGGATATAAAAATAACTATTAATATTTTTAAGTATCCAAAGGAGTTTTATCTTAATAAATGTAATTAATAGAAATTTTATAGTTATTTTGATCAAATATATGCATTATGTATATAACCACATATTTTTTATTTTCATACATTAGGTTTGATAAGCTTAATATAATAACAAGCCCTGTTTTACACTTAAACCCTATATTTTTATAAAGGCCATTTTACTGCCATTTAATGGAAAACCCATTTCAAATATTATTTTTACAAATTTATTGATTTAATATGTAAAAAAAATTCAAATTTGAAATATAAAAATATGAATTATGTTAGGTTTTTTGTGGTATTTTTTAGTGAAGATTCATTTTTTAAGAAATAGTTAAAAAACCAGATTTTTTGTTCAAAACTACTTTTCATCTAATTTATTTACAATGATAAATTATACTTTTATTTGGTTTTAATTTTTTATTAGATAGATTTTTTAACATTTGATACAATTTATTTGATTATAGTCATTTTTTATTTTAATTTTATTATAAAAACATAGAAAACATTAAGATATTTTTACTATAAAAACATGTATCTTTTCCCCATATATGGATTTAATTAAATTTATTTTTTACACTACCATGATTGTAATTTGGAAAAAAAATATTTACTATTTAGAATAATAAAAATTTATAATGTTTCATAAAATTATTTTTTACCAATAATATTAGTGGATGTAATTAAAATTAATTAAAACGATTTAGTTAAAATTAAGCTATATAAGGGACTAAAAAATAATCTTGAGGGCCCAAATGACCTATAAACATTTAAACAATGTCTATTTATGGGCATATTTAGAACCACTAACCACTTTTGTCTAATGTTTACCACTGTTGGAGCCAAATTCATTGTGAAAAACATCTGTGGAATTCCTTTATCAAAATATTACAATAGTATAACTGTTTCTTCACTATAAAAGGCCACCACTTATAATTTATCACACATATAAAACCACATTTTTTTCAGCCAAGATATAACCAAATTTCTTCCCAACATACCCCCTTACCGTGAATCCTCCCCTTTATTAGAAATAATTACAAATAATCCCTTTGGTATATACCAAAAAGTGTTACCTAGTTTTTAAGGTAATGTTTTCAAATGATCTCCATTTATTCATTTAATTCTACAACACCCAAAATATAATTATTACATGATTTTATAACAAAAATAGTGTGAAAAATATACTATTATTTTTTTCTAACTAAAAATACACACAATTTTATTTAATGGTTAACGAACAACCTATTTCTATGTATGATGAACTACTGCCTCACGAAAGGATGATTGTTCATTTTTCCCTTACCAAATTTCTTAGTTGGTAATTATGATGTAAAATATATTTATATATGTTATATATGATATTTATTTTTCCTTTATACTTATTAGTTCATTTTATGAAACATACATTTAATACATTCCATTTTTCATTACTACGATAACATCATTTGAGAAAGTGTGGACAACTGCCCATCAAAGAGATGTCAATCGTTCACATTAAACATGGAATGTTTTGGGGTGAATTTTAATAAAAATGTATTAAATATATTAAATAATTAGGATATTTGTTACAATATAAATGTATATACATATCATTTTCCTTTCATTCTTTTTAAAATATAACAGTGAAATGAAGGTAGCGTTCATGCGTACGTGTGAACTATTGTCTCCATGAATGGTGCATTTCATTTCATATCTCCAAACATTATAGATTATTATAGATACATGTATATTGGATATATAAGATATTAAAATCATTTATTACATTATATATATGATACAATTGTGATATATTTAATAATAACAATAAATAAAAAGTTAAAACATACTGGACAAACTAGGAAATTAACACCTGAAACTGTTAAATAATGAATGAGTGTTAAGAAATGGGTAATAAAATATTATAAGATGTTAATATAATAAATAATAAATATAATTATTCTTATTATATAAGTTATTAACATGTTCGGATCCATTAGAAATGATGTTAAAGGATGTTCATCTGAAAGGAAACCTGATTTAAGGGATTCTTTTTCAATTTATGTTCCATTGAGAATTATGTGTCATTATACACCTAGATTATTTTTTATGGTATATATAACTCCATTATACATGATTTATCATTAACTTCATTACTCTAATTATATTATAACATTATTTAAATATTATTTGTTCACAAGGATTAGGATTTGTATTATTTTAAAATTGTATGGGACACATTTGAATGTTTAAAGATTTTTTCTTCAACAATAAATTTAATGATATTAAAATGGTATTTAAATAGGAGGAAATTTTATGAACACTATTAAATAAAAAAAATTAAAGTTTCTCTCCTATAGTTATTAATGAACTTTGTTAACTATTAGTAATATTTTTTCACTCATTTATACTCAATTTGTTTTTCAGAAAACCTGATATTATTTCTCTCTTTAGTCAAAGAACTTATTTTCTTGTAAAACCCAAGTTTTATTAAAGTGTTTTAAATATATGATTTTAAATGAATTGGTAAATATATTTTCACACCTTCTTTTCATTCACCAATGTTTTCGATGTAATATTCTTGTCTCAATCCAAACATGGAATTTGTATTACCTTTTTACCATGAAAAATGAATGATCTTTTTACCTTGTACGACATGTATAGATTTTCCCACCATCATTCCTTAAATAATTAATTCTCATATTTAAAAGGACACATTTTAAAAGAATTTTTTAAATTAATTTCAAAATAATGTTTTTTAAATATGTTATTTCAGAAAAAGTATCTTTTTTCTAGAATTTGTTTAAAATATCTTCTTATAATATTTATATTCATCATTGAAAAAACCCCTTAGTTTTACTCCACTTGGGGAATGATGTATTGACCCCATACTTTTACTTGTCGTGGATTTTATGATTTTATATTTTCAAGGATAGTATTTATATTCACATCACTGATTCAATTTTGAAATCCCCTAGAAATATTTAATCTCTTATGATCATTGAATTTACACTAATTATCCATAACATGTATCAAGGATATTACTATTTCCTAAACCATTTATCTTTTTATATTCGATGTTTACTTTGAAATTTATATGACTTTTTGGGGACATATTGATAATTTTGTGTTATATTTTCAATATGGAAATCTAATAAGGAATATTATTTATTTAGATTATTCAATATGAGGAATGTTTTGGACTAGTATGACATGGGTGGGGCCCGATTACAGATAGCCCCTCGATTCATTGAAAGTCTCAGGGGATGAGTTATTTAGATATCCTCTTTAGATGCATTACTACCCTATATTTATAAATATTCTTTTGAAACATCTTCATGGTAAATGT
Source organism: Viscum album (assembly GCA_963277665.1). Taxonomy (NCBI): domain Eukaryota; kingdom Viridiplantae; phylum Streptophyta; class Magnoliopsida; order Santalales; family Viscaceae; genus Viscum; species Viscum album. The sequence goes on along the minus strand of OY728145.1, from coordinate 876,691,057 downwards.
ACGATGTACCTAGGAAACATGGTTTCCAATAATCAATAATTTCCCTCATTCAGTTTCAGTTATTATTTATCTATGCCATTTTGTGTCAGTATAATTATAGATATATTTCATTTTCTGTTTATTGATTAAATGGAATGTGTTTTAGCTTCATACATTTCCATATTTATTTTCATTATATATTCATTTAAATTTAATGTGTTATTAGTTATTTAACTTTTCATTTTAATTTATTCTCATATATTAATTATTACTCCTTCTTTACATACCCTTAATAAGAATTTGAGCTCACAATTATTATTTTTCATTCCTCAAGAATTCAAGAAGTACTCTATGAATGATATGAAGGTATATTCTAGATGGAATTTATTATCATAGATGTTATTTATTAATAAAGGAGATGAAAATTATGTTGCAATTAAACTATTATTTTCTCATATATGTATCTAGTTTACAGAGAATAAAAAACTAATCTGTGATTTGGGATTTGATTCCTTGTAATCATTCCAGTGTAATTAGTAGAATATAATGGCTCTGGGATTTATGGAGTTAGGATGGTACAATATGAAATCCTACTTCCTTATTACACAACTTATTTTTAGGCATCCCTCCTTCAGTAATCCCTAATCCTTTCTTATGGAAGGTTTCACTACCAATCCAACTCACCTATTAGCTAATAGATTATAGATAAGATAGAAACTAGAGTCGTCCCTTATCCCTCCAATTCCCTACACCTCTTTCACCAGTAGTGGAGGATAATTTTGGTTTTTCGGGTCTATTGATTCTTATTGATAAAGATGTTCAAGAATAACTCACCATTTCTTGTGGGATCTGGGGATATAAATGATCATGGAGTCCACATAGTTAGATGAATTTTTTGTCAGAGAATCATCATTTGAATATTTATCTTTCCTTCATTCATAGTTCTTCCTCAACATGAGTCCGCAAGGCCATGTATCCAACTTTGGGAAAAAGCAGATTCTGTAGTTTTTGGGATCTCACGTTTCTTCTTGTTTCTCACATAGAGAATCAATATTTTTGGCATAAAGATTGATGGTGGTCATGATGTACACATAATCCCAAATCATCCAATGGAAATCATTATCACAAATAATCCCCAATCATACAATTCAAATGACCTTATTCCAAGTTTAAGAAAAATCCCATCAAGGGCATCCTCCTATAGAGTATGCCCTTACTTAACCTATGGGTCCCATACTTAAGATTAAACCCCAACCCAACCAATGAGAATCACCCTTATGAGTAATCCCTAATCATACTCCCATTTCTCCAAGGAAACCATAGTGTACGAGACCCAATTAATTGAACTACGAGAACTCTAATTATTTCTATATTCATGATAAGTAGGTTTCCTACTTAATTATTCAGCTCAGTGGGCCACCTCATTAGGTATAAGCCCCATAAAGACCCCAAATAACCATGAGTCAAGACATCCCTCATAATCCTACTTTCATAGGGCATCCTCTTCAAGATGAATACCCAGTATAATTTTCTCAATGGTCCATATTCCCTTTCAATACAAACCTTCATAGGGACACCATAGGAATGATTCCACTTGATTGAACTACGTGGCAATTGATTCCATCCCAAATGGGGTTTGTAGGAAGTCTCCTTGAGATCCAAACCCAATCAACAAAAATCAATAATAAACTCTTTGGGCAACATTCTCGATAGTTTCTAAATGAACCATGAAATCCACATCACTTTCTGGTTCCTTGGGCCGCTTTGACATAAGCTCCACCCCTAATGTTTTCTAGGGACCGTCCTATTAGACTTCTTATCCACATGATGTTAAACTTTAGGGCTCAGTCCTTATCACATATCATGAATATTTAGGATGTGTACTGTTATGTGGAACTGAACTACATGACATCTTATTTGATTCCAAAATATATGTAGGAATCTCGTGCATGGGTCTGATCCCAACATCAAAACAATTATTGTATCCATTGATTATGATGCACTTAAGATCACCCCCACTATGTTCTTAAACAACCAATATCATTATAATAATGAGCAAATAATATCATAGTTGTACATCGGGGGATACCATTGATGGAGAACCTTGGATACATATATATATCAATTGGTGGAGAACCTCTGATACATTCATATGATTCTAGAAACTATACATAATAATAATTGATTGTTGATTATAAGGTGATCCACATCATACTTGTGAATTAAAAATAATTTGTGAACATATAATGAATCTATAAGAGAGTCCCAATGTTTGTGTAAATAACTCTAAAAATGGTGTGATGAGCTAGACCTCCCATCCTCTCAGCCAATGTGAGTTCTTATGCATTGTTTTCTAAATTCCCCAATAAACACCTACCTTTTGAAATACAGTCCTTATAGATATGTAACTGTTGGATTTTTCGAGTTCGATAAATAAATCCATTATAAACCATTTTTAATAGTCAACCCGACGTCAATTATTTAATGAAATTAATCCCCATATAATCAACCATTTTTTAGACACTAATATTTATTTTAAATAGTCATAATGAGAATAAAATTTTTAACATATTTCCCCAATGGATTTCATGACACAATGGTAATAATAAACAAAATGGGACCAATTAAGTTAATTAGATATTCATAATAAAAAATCACATAATAGGTTAAATGGGATTCCGTGAATGTTCCCAGGAAGTCGATATGTTTCCCACCATCTATGAAATTTCATTTGAAATATAATTTTAAATAAATTCACCTAACAAAATAATAAGTACTATTAGAAAAAAAACATATCCGTAAATTATATTTATAATAAAAACCCATTATTTTATAAATAAATTAGTGCAAATGATACCATTCATAAAAAAATACCCATTTGTAAACATTTTGAACCCCCACGAGACCTAATTTCCACTAACCCATTTAATGAGAATGAAGGTAAACTCCCTTTGTTTTCTAAAATAACTTTAAAACAAAAAACCCCATTATAAAAACAAAACCACTTTAAAACCACTTTGAAAACAAATAAATTCTTTTATAAAAGGCAATCAATAATTTTAACAACAACATTCTACATGATATATGTTCATAAAAATTTATTAACCAATTTATAAGCCATTTAATTACACAAAAGGAATAAAATAATATTAAATATCCAAAAAAATAATTTAAATGAATTAAATAATTTTATAATATTCATTGCAAGGTATTTCTATTGAAACACATGCCTTATTTCATGTGAAACATATCCAAAACATGCCAACATCATTAGATAATTCCCCATAGTGACAAGAGTCATCCCCCTAATTCCTCGACACCAAAAATCCCCATAACTAGATACATATTGGACCCTTAAAACCTCCTGAACAATAGTTAGGGTATTTGAGGTGTGATAAACTAGGAAGGAGGTAATGGAAATAATATAGGATAAGAATTCAAGGATACATAAAGACATTCCACTTAGAATCTACTCAAACATTGATGAAAAATATATCTAAATATATATAAAAGGAAGGGAGAGAGATCCCCCATGTGTACATTGTAATGATCAGTATGGAGGAGAAGAAGGGATGGTAAAAACATAAAAACCCCAAGAGGAAATTTTTTTCTATAAATTTAATGAATTCTATGTAGGCGACATGGTTTGGTCACATAGTTTTTCAAGCTATGCACCAACATTATGGGTGTAATTGTCTAATAAAATTACCCTCAAATGGTTTGGTAAAATGTTTTTATAATTTTTTCTGCCTATTCTAAACCAGAATAATAGGATAATAGATCCTCCATCACACTAGTAATGTATTTACCTTTAATTATACCCATGTAGTGAGCTAATACCCCTCACATTAATAGACATGCATGATTTGTATTGATCTTCATATGGTTTGGACTAAACCCTGTGCTACCCATGTAGAGTTACCATGTACTAAATAAAATGGATTGACAACATTTTCATGTTGTAGTAATATCATGTTTTTCATTAAACCATTATGAAAACCATGCACGTAATGAAATATTCAATAAACATAAAAAATTAACCTATAATTAATCCAAAATTAAATTAAATAAAAAATTAGATAGTATGATGTAAAATATTTGTTATCAATGTAATTTCGATGTTACAATTTTGTACAGTATTCCACTTCCTTTCCCTAGAATTTCTCAAGTCAATATATGAAATAATATAAAATGAATCCTATGAAATTCAGAGATAAATTTAAAATATTTATCTGAAAGGGAGAAAGGATACCAAACATAAATATACATTCAAAGAAAAATATAGATCAATAATCAATTAAATGACACTTTATATAGTATCCAGAAACCACTAATAGGATCTGAACAAAAACAACTACCAATGACCTCAAATGAAGGGAGACCAAACATGGGTATCATAACTATTTAGAATTAATCTAAATGGTGAAGTAGTAATTATATCCTAGAAAATTAGTGAGTCAATAAGATAATAATGATTCCAGAACTCAAATAATAAACAACTAGATTCCACTAACCATAGATATCCATAATCCATCTCAACTATATAATGGATGAATAATCAAAAAAAGATGAAATAAACTAAAACCAAGTTTCATACATGATATTGAGATTGAATATTCAAAGTAATCCATAACAATATAAACCAATTAAACTATAGTATAATCTAGAAAAATATTAGAAAATAAAGTCACCAAAAAATACCTTCTCAAATCCACCAAATAACGTAGATACTAATGACCTACCTTAAAAAATGATTTGGGATAAAGGAGTTGTAAAAAAGATAAAATAGGGTAATATATGACTTCACACTTAGGATTCCATCACATGATTATCCCAAAAAGATACATCTAAAACTATTTACTTGATAAGATCTGTGGAATCCACATCTATATTATCCCCCAACTCTTGAAAAAACTATCATCCCACATCCAAAACGAATTAACTAAAACTAATTTATAAACCTCCCCACAATCAAACATTAATTAAATCATCTACACAATTCCTTAAAAAGAAAAAAATGTATGGTTTTTGAAAAAAAACTCTTTTATGTGATCTAAACAAAAAAGGCATGGGACAAACTAAAAAATTGCTACCTCATGGACACAGTCTCTAAAATCCTCCATAGAAATCCTCAAAACATAACATCATCAGAAAACCTATGGATTCCAAATCATTTCAAATTATTTAACTAGCTAACTTACCATATCTTATAATAGTCTCTAAAACCCCATAACTAATATATCAGCCTTCAATCCTAAGTGGATCTCCAATTTCAACTCAATTTAGAGTCCATTAAAGAGTAAGAAATGAGAAAAAAAGTTTTATAATGATGTTAAATCTAATTTTACATGATACCCATTTTAAGAGGTATAATTTATATAAAATAAAACATAAACCTGACCCGATATTGATTCCTAAATAAAATAATGATATCACAACACCGTCCAGGGAAAAATACCAAAAACACATTTCAATAATGGAAAATAATATTCCAAAAATCCCCTTACACTAAAAAACCGCAAATTCAAGAAAGAATAAAACCCAATATTCCAAAACATCCCTATATTTAAAATAATCCCATCATTTTAAAAAACATTACTTCATATAACATCCCAATTCCCAGAGTGAATTAAAAAAAATTCAACTTGGTGCTTTAATTCAACTTATTTCCTTGAGAAGCATGAAAACTAAAACAAATTGTCCATGATCATTATTTTACACATTATGAATAAATATACCCCTTTTAAAAACAAAATAAATCAATTAATATCTTCACTTTAATTTAATTTAAATAACTATATTTTAAAATATACATAAATGGTTAAAAATCTATTTACACTTTAACTACTAATCAATTTTAAAATTAAGAAAAATAAAAATATTTACTAATGAAATAAATCATTTCAATATGGAAAAATATTTTAATATATTTATAAAAAAAATTGAATAAATCGTATAATAACATATTCCAAATCATTCATGAAAATATCCACTACATTTCATTTTACAAACATGTCCGAAGGCATAACTCTCAAGAAAAAATAGATTCATAAAATCCATATATTTTTAATTAACATGAACAAAGAACCTTTTAAAATGAATAAATTTTCATTGTTAAAATCATCTTTTTCAATAATACAAAACATTACTCAATAATCATGGCAAAAATCAGGCACACCATAAATTAAGTTATCTTCTAAATAATATGCCAATATATCACTAGACCTACTAGGTTCATTTCTACCAAATGGAAATTACTAATGTGTGGCCTAAACAATTGGTAAAATTCGATATAGATTTATCATTAACTGGTCCACATGGTTGGATAGGTCATCAAAATGTTTTTACAACAATTTCTGAAACATTTTCATAAATATGATTTTGTTAACTTCTAGATTTATTATGACATGTATGCAAACATCATAACACCAATACACTATTTTTTCCCTTAATAAAACATTAAATAAACCTTATATAAAATCAATATATTCTATTATGGACAAAAAAAATTGGTGATAAATATAAAAAACTTTTTAATTCAAAATTCAAATCCAACATTCAATGGAAATATAATCATCATCACGAATGGTGATGACCATGAAAAAACTCATGGCCAACCTCATGTGTCTCGGAATAAAATTTGAATCAATCATAGCTATATAAGAAAAATAAATATAGAATGATCTCAAAATCTAGGTTTCTTACTGAGAAACCAACACACTGATACCATTTATAACGGACCATCTCGTGCTTCCACCAGAACTAGAACTTGATCCAACCCACCACCAGGTCTGAGGGGTCTCTCTAATCCCTAAGGGGTAGAAAATAGATCATATGTATCATGAATTCACTTTTTAAATGATTTATACCTCATTAAAATTATAAAATAAATAATAAAATTAATACTCTAATAAATAGAAAAATAATGTATCGAATAACCAAAAAAATATATATTTTAGGATAAAAATTATATTAAATAAAAAAATAGAGGAAGATAAATATAATTATATCTGGAAAAAAGTATGATAAAACATATTAAATATGAATGAAATGGGAGATAGAATCCAAACAACCATAATACCTATACTATAGAACATTGATCACTCATAAAATCCTACTATCAATCCATGGAATAACACAATGTTCAAGAACAAATAAAAATTGGTCACATGAAACATAAATATATGCCTTGCATATACACACGGGCACCAATGCATATACCGGATGTGAGATAAATGTTCACACTAGGATCTCACCAATGATTATATATGAGAATCTTTATAATACCATTCATAAAATTTTGGATTAAAAAATATATTTTTTTTTCACAAGGTTTATAAAAATAAAATAATCAGGCCACATACACATTAAAAAAAACTTTTTTAGAAAAACCAATATTTATTAACATTTAAATAAATATTTTCAAACCAATGAATGAGGTATATTAATGAGAAATAAAAATTTTGAAATAATCATTTATCCATATTTCAAATTATTTCCAAAAAACACCTATCTCCATACACATCCACAATGAAATACCATTTGAAAACCTACTTTTAATAAAATATCAAATCAATTAACTTTCTAACACTATAATTTTAATATAATTTGAAATCAAAAAATTTAATGTAAACTAGAAAACACAGACCATCATACACAACAAACAAATATATAAAATTAAAATGGAAATAAAACTAAATATTATAAAAAAATAATTTAATTATATAATCAAATAAAATAGGGGGACTAAATAAATAACAAAATTGATATAACATAAATTGTCTTTAGGATGGCATACTTGTCACGGGAAATATATTTACAGTCACATGTCTAGATCATAAATTGTGGATAATGAATGTAGGGTGACACTAACGAACCTATAATGTCTTGGTAGTACAAGATAACTATCCACTCTCTATCATGGCTAGTTAGATAGAAAATCTATGGGTCCTTCCAATAAATCCTAGGGCCACACGAGAGTTTCATTATCCTACTTGGTCGGATCGGGTACATAACCATGGATAAACTCTTTGTACTTGGGATTTCACTTTTATAAATCATAATCTATCAACCTAGAATTGATTCACAGGCCAAAAGGATAGGTTTCCAGCCAAAGAGATAATATTTAATCACATAAATATGTTTTAATAATTATAAATTAATCATCACTTCCAATACCCTTAAAAGAAAAATAATTGTTTTCAGGTCATTGCATAAGCTTAATATTGATAATAAAAACATACAATAATTTTCCAATGATATTAAAAGATAAAATGGGATCAATAATCCCATTTTGATCAATTAATAGTGCATATATTTTCTAAATGACAGAAAATAAATTTCCAGAGATAGTTTCATAAAAGTGTTAGAGTAGTGTAAATTTCTTCACATTTTTAGATATTTTACATTTAAATGTTTATTTGAATACCATAAATTAAATCATGAATTATATCCCACATGAGACCAATACATTTCCAAAAAAACTATTTAAGTTAATAATCTACAAATATTTTAGAAATACATCATTTACAATCACTCATTTCATAAATTAAAAAATATATTTTTAAATCAATTGATACATTCAGGATACCTAGTGATCTAAAACCCATTTAAAGGAAATTATGGAAAATTACCCTCACTTTTTATAAATAATTAAAAGAAACATACACACAATATAAAAATAAAACATATTTCAAATACCTATTCAGAACATTTAACAGGACTTATAAATGAAACTCTATCATTTTAAAAAAACACTTATTATGTGATATAAGCCCATAAAAAGTCCTTAAACAATTATATTTATTTAAAACTCAATATTAAAGTCTATATGATTATAATATAATTATAATGAAATTAAATTAATTAAATAAATTTATAAAATTTAATTATAATGTAGTTCTAAAGAAAGATATATCTAATATCAAATTTAACCTATCACAAATAATTTTCCTTTGAGAAATATTGCACAATAGAGCCATGAGTCATCCTTCTCTGTCCCTGACTACCTGAAGACCCATTTTTAGGGACATATAAAAGTCAAATCCCATACTGAATAGAATTTATGTATTGTAGTGGTGAGAGAAACTGAGAAAGAAGAAAAGAGATGAATATATGAGAATAAAAGTGAAACAAATGAATACACACCACATGGAATACAATTCGAATAAATGGAATGGAGGTCCAAATAGAAGGTGGAGGAAGGGAGAGATTCTCCTTTGTGAATATTGAATTTTTTTAATGTTAGGAGGGTAATGAAGTCCAAAACCAACATCATAAGGGGGAAAATTTGTGATTTCACAACATTTAATGAAATATGGGCAAGCCAAATAGTTTGGTGGCATGTTATTCCAAACCATTTACAAACCATAAGGATGAATCTGCATAAGATAACAGGCCTCAAATGGTACATAAACATAGTTTCAAACCATTCCCCAAATATACTAAACCACTTTCTTAAAACTAGAAAGCCTCTCACATGCTTGTATCCTGGTAACACAATCTTCGTGCAAGTCATGCACTGTTACCAAAACATATCAATTATCGACAATGGTTTCAAATGAAATTTGGGTAGTTTGAACATATTCTTGAAATACCAGTTTCAACCAACCATAAATTATAAAAAATTAACACAAAATGTTTTTATGTAGGTATAACTATATGGTTCCGACTAAACTACCTATAAAATTTCATACATAAGACCCTATAATAGTAGTTAAACATCAAATTCCAAAAATATTAAATAATGTCCACTTCCAAGAATAATTATTCATAAAATTATCTAAATGATAAATCTTATTTTATACTTTCATAATATTAACACAATTTTGGATTTAGAATTACAATAATATCTTAATATAAAATTTTGGGAGTTTTTAGAAATAATTGATTTTTAGGTGAATGGTGAAAAAATCGTTTTTAAAAAAAATATGAATTTCATGAACATATATGAAGTGATTATATGTTTATAAATGAATTTAATTGGTAATATATTTACTTAATATATTAAAATATAAATTTTTAAAATTCTATGACGAATTTATATCTTGAATGATTTATTTTTTAAGGAGTTTAGTAATATTCATTAATAAAAACTATATTTCATTTTTTATTTAATTAAATAATATTGATGAATTTTTTTTTGGATTTATTTTAAGCCCTCATAAATTTCCTTATAAACCATCTTATTTCAAGAATATAAATAAAATTATTAAATTTGTTGTACATTTAAATTCTAATATAAAAATATAGTTTTCTAATAGAATGTTCTAGTGCATTAGATGGATTCCAATAAAAATTTATCTATCATAAATATATAAATTTTATCTCATAAAATTGATTTATTAATATATATCACTTTTCCAAAACCATTTAATAACGTAAATTTTATTTTATTTCATAATTAAATTTTTTACTTAGGTGAAAACTAGTTTGAGAATGAAACCAAAAATAGTAAAGTAAAAAAAGTATAAAGGTAAATAGCATGAAATATATCAGAAACATATCTATAATTGAGAGGTCTAAATATTATCTGTGTTATGTCATTCATAAACAATATTTATCCCTTTTTGGGGATACATGATGTGTAAAATATCTTCCTACTTTATATTAAGCTGGAATATTTACAAAACATCACATCTCTACAGTTATAAATAGGTCCTCTCACCATTCATATAGTTCCTCTCAAAGTATATTTTTACCCATGAAATTGTTCCCTTACTACTTGACCCAGAATCGTATTTAATATTTTTTAGCTTCTTTTAAAAAGTAATTTTCTTATTCTCCACTCCCCTCCATCCATGGAGTATATTTGTGGAATTCCCAAGTCGTCAATGTGAGTAATTTGTTGCCTCGTTTTTTTCTTTTAAATATTTATTTTCCAAATATATATTTCCCATTACTATATAATTAAAATTTGTTTCTTTTATGTTGTGTTTCATTATCCCATGGAAATTAAAAATTTCCCCTTTCCGTTTTCCCCTTAAAGAAATAAAAAATAAATTGTGTGGGTGAGTGTATGGACTACCTTCTTCAAAAAGACTCATGTTTAATTTTACATAAAAACATAAAATTGTTGGTAATATTATTGAATATAATAATTAAGTATAACATTTATAAAAAAAATTATATTCTTAAATTATAATACCCATTACACTTTTCTAATGAAAATGAAACCATCATCCTTTTTTATGTGAGAACTATAGCCTCCATAGAATGATATATTACTCTTTTTATTTCCATATACACATTTCATTGATGTTAATAAAAATGTTTTTAAAATATAAATATGATTTTCACAAAATTATTAGTCATATACAAAGTCAAATTGGGCCTCCAATATAAAATACGAGGACTAAAAAACATTTGTAAATTCAACCATATAACAAGGGTGTTCTGTGTGGAAAAAAGATTTCCTCTTACTATTTAATAACATCATATAGGTCATATCTGTGTACTATTATTTTAATTCTTATTCATCACAATAATAATTAGAGATTAAGGTTATTATTAATTTTTAATAATAATATTAAACAAAAAATTACTTCATAGATAATTGTTAATTATGGTATTTTCCAGTTTTGATCGATTGATCCACCTAATTGGGAAATAATATAAATTTATATCATGGGTGATTATGAGAATTTAATTTATAAAAATATATGATATATGAAATTAAATTTAGAATTTACTTTATCTCTATTATTATAACATTCATATTAAAATCATTTATTATGGTACCAATTCCAATTTTTTAATAATAATTAAGACATGATCATTTATCATTTCATAATTAATGGATATAAAATGAAATTATAACACTTTAAATAATTATATATAATACACCCTATTGCATTTTATGATATCATAATAATTAAATTATGTATAATAATGAGTAATAACATTGATATAGTGAAGCTAATTCAAAACAACCAAGATTTCACACACGATATTGAAAATATATAATTATATACCTGTAGTAAATTATTATAAATGTTGTTAAAATAGGATACATGTATGAATAAATTTATAAAATATTTAATTAAGATATTTATTTTTGTTATATATAATGCTAGTGAAAATTTAGATAAGTGGTAATAAATGTAAGAATTCGTAGACTCAAATTTCAATTCCTTGGGACAACAATATGTTATAAAACATGTTTTAATTTGTATGGAGTACTTTCCTTTCAATTTCATATTTTATATCATTATTAAATAACTAATCATGGTATTTAATGATCTATTTGATATTCTAATTTTCAGGATATTTTTATTGATATTTACGCAAAGATGTCATAATACGTAAAAATAACAAATTTTGGAAAGTAAAGTGGGTTTTGTTTTCATAGAAATTACATCTCTATATAGATACCGGTTGTGCTCTCTTGGAACCTCACTCCCAGTACTAGTTCCATAAACCAATACCTTATATAATCTCTTTGATAATAACTATAAAATCACATATATAACTATCCTCAATTAAAAAATAAATAATAATATATCATCTTTTACAACCTAGCATTCATTTTATTTTAATATAATTAGATTATTATAACACATCACAAAATAAAAAATACAATAAACTGGATAATTCTCTAATATAAAACTATGCATTTATTAGGAAATAATAAATATTCTACATTTCCCACAACTTCATCACAATAGTTATCATGTTCAGCAATTTATGTATAATGATATTTTTATAACCATTGGAAATGGAATCACATGAAGCGGTGTCACCTAACATGTAGTATGGTATAATATAAAATTGAGGAAATAATGGTAGAAAACCATTATAAATATTCTATTAAGAATAGGTAATAATCACAACTCTAAAATCAAGTGAAGATAAGTGCATAATATATATAGAGGGATAATAATTAAAACTAATATATCACATGGATAATAATAATTAAATTCAAAGTAGTTTAATGAATTATGTTATTAAACTTGATATAACCATCAAGGAATCATCAATGGTATCATTATTTTCTTCAAATATGTAACTTATACACCATTATTTCTATCAAGTCCCTATCCACTACAAGTTACTAAATTGGGTATATATAAACCAAAAAACAAAACATTATTGTATCATGGGACCTAATAATGAATTGTGGGGATATATAATTTCAATCCCCATCTGTTACTTTTATTTGCCCACTTTATTTAACATATGAGATTACGAGTAAAAAATACATTATATACTTCTCTAACTTATCAATAAATATCAATATTGGGGTAAAACATATACATATTTAAAAAATATTATCAAAAAATATTTTTATGGAATCTTAGGGTTAGACCATCAATCTAATAATGTAAATAAAAAGTGTTCATAGAGGAAAGGTATTATAAGAAAACAATTTATATACACAATGGATGGATATAAATAGAAAAATATATAGCATATCATTATTTTTATAGAAATTAAATTTCATAATACATCCTAATAAATAATTTGTATGGTTATAAATGAACATATCCCATGTGTAAAAAATTAATCTCAAATCGATGTCAATATATATTAAAAACATTTTTTCAAAAACGTTCTTCGATTGGTATCACATAATAAAGGATCAATAAATTAATTTTTTAATACCATGAGTATAATCCCAAAATTTATTAAAATATTTATTTATTTATTTATTTATTAGAGGATAAACCATGTTACATATTTCCCATTAGAGTAAATAATTTTTAAAAACAAAAATATATTTGATTTGGAGACATAACATATCTTTTAGAAATTAGTTTTTTATATTGATGTAAAATAAAAATATACATGTAAATTTAAAAAGTAACATTTGAAAATTTGTATTGAATGATATTATAAACATCTAATTTTAATAATAATATCAATTTATGGACCCATGAAAATTACCAATTGTTATTAATAGGAAATGTAGATCTAATGACAACACATTTGATAATGATAGAAAAGGGAACCATTCAAAAAATTAAAAATATGTTATTATGAAATAAAAAAACTATATAAAAAGATTAATAAAACCTTCTATTTATTAAGAAAAATTTTTCAAAATGTGGATTATAAAATACTATATAATAAAATAATATAGTGGTAGAGAAAACCCATGGATAAAAAATGTTCCTTAAAAAACATTATAACATAATCAAAGGTGATTTCAGCTTCTAACATCTATTTCAAGCTACATACACCAAAAGGTAAGAAATATTAAATAATGATTTATATGGTAAAAATATAAATAAATATAAAATAAAGATATAATGAAAAAAAATAAAACAAATGGTCTAAGGTACCAATCCTATTTTAAAAAAGTTCTAGAGAATGGTCATAACCCAATGAATAGAAGTAGAATTTCAAAAAATCATTACTATTGTGGTAACAATTCAATAAATTTCCATTTTAATAAGGTTATCAGACTTCTTATATTAAATCAATTAAAAGTAAAAAAACATTTTTAAAATAATACATTCTTCTGAAGTAAATACACAATTCAAGGAAATCATGGAGCAAAAAATGTATTCTGTCTTACAGAATCAAAACTGAGACTAAGAAAACAGTTAGTTTTTATCAAGGATTAAATGAAAACCTTATAAACTACTATATTAAAACAAATCTATATTAATAACTTATTTAATAATAGTATTCATATTTTTACAATTAATAATACTTACATTAAATAATTCTCATTATGAGTTCTCGATTAAATTAAATATTCCTTATATTGGGTTCATTTAATCTTTATTGCTTTGAACTAGTTTCATAAAAATGGAGATAGTATTCATTATTATTAAAAATTTCATCATCATGAGATCATTAAAGGTACTGTATTGATAATCTATGACAATAATAATTTTATAATTTCATTCTATAGTATTTTTGTATATTATACATGCTTTTTAATGTAATAATAATCATGTTGTAGTAATTCTTAATGAACAAAACTTATTTTCGTAATTAATGAGTATAATAATGATGTTACTATAAACTAAAAAATAAAATAATTATTTACAGATTTATATTATATTATACCTCTATGTATGTTCTTATATATTCCTAGGATATAAATTTTACTACATTGTCTAAGTAGGTGGTCAAACTAACCCAAACAAGAACATGCCATGGTTTTTATATTATCATGAAGAATATTAGTTGTGATATCATTATATGAAAAGACAAATGATGTTATTTATTTTTTATTAGTGTGATATACAAAAAATGGAAGAAATTATAACAATAGTAAATGGATATGAAATATTAAAAAAGATGAATATGATTATTTCCTTATTAGTAAGCTCGTATTAATAATAGAATTATAGAAGATCATTTTTCAATCATATCATTAATAAGTTATAAAATTTTCAATTCCATAAACGTAATGATTTTATAAAAATAGTATTTTTGAATTAAAATAATTCATTGGGCCATCCATGATATGAAGTTTTGTAAAACAAATATAGTGCTTCAAAGTTTTAGTAATCAATACATATGAATATTTCAAATTTTCATTTTTATATGGGAAGATGGGGTAAAGAGGTTAACGGTAATTCCATTTTAATAATAAAATTCATTGTATCACCAATAATAATTTAAATTTAAATAAATATTAATTTTTTAATTATAAATGGAAGATTAAACATCATTATGTTATGTAAGAATAAATCACTTTGATTTAGAACTTTCATATTTCCTTAGATGGTCTATTGGAAATATAGGGACAATGATAAAATATTATGACACAAAGTTTATGGATGTAAGGGGAGATAAAATGTTATTTAAAATTGTTAGGGTTTTATTTGAAAACAAAATTTTAGTTGTTGTATTGATGTGGTAGTGAGAGGCCTCCTTTATAAGTGAGAAGTGATATCATTTTTGTAAATACCCATTACATTTTAATATTGGGAATTCAGTCTCCAGTAAAGTTGCTCAAAAATTGAAAACAAAATTATTAAGGAAGATATCATGTACATAAAGCCACTAATATTAATTAGAGTACATATTTTAAACATTTATTAACTCTTTTCCATTTTATTTTCCACTTTTACATTTTGAACATTAGTCAGGAAAAATTATTTTTACCATAGTAATTTTCCCTTTGTACATAAAAATAAAAGGTTCATTTCTAAAAAATTTAGATATAATGATTCTTAATTTTCAAAAAAAAAATTAATTCATATTTATAATAGTGATATGAATAAATTTTCAAAAATTAAATGTATAGTTTATTAAAAAAATTATATAAAAATATTACACAAGTTATAAAATAAATTACATAGGATTTTAAACCATATAAAATGTTTTTATATTTAAAATTTCCCTTGAAAAATAATAATTTTAAATATAAAAATGATTTGAAACATTCAATGGAATACTTATAAACTAATAATGTCACCAAATCATGGTATTTATAAATTCGTATATTTCACTATTTATGTTTAAATCATTATTTTCATAGATATCACATAAAAAGAGTCTTAATAAAATATTATTATGATAAATAAAAAATTAATATTCATATATTTAAATTACTATTCAAAAATTTTGAATTTTAAATTTTAAATTAAAATATAAAATACAATGAAAGTAAATTTTAAAAAGAAAAAAATCTTTAGAACACAATATATTGTTCTTCTATTTTGGTATCATTAACTAATTAGCATTAAATAATTACTCAAATAAATATGAATGACCATAAAATCATCATATTTTTATTATTCTAAAAAAAATTTAGTGTGTGAAATGAAATTTATTAGAATAATAAAATCTTAAACATAATATGATTTAGTAGTTATTTTTTCTGTAAAAATTCAATTTCATTCATAAAAAATACCCTTAATTTACATTATATAAATATTTTATAAATAGGTTCCCCCTTTTCATTCCCTTTAAGTAAATTTATATGTTTTAATATTTATACTTGAATATTTATATTTTATCTTAATATATTGAATTTCATTTATGTTTGGTGTTGTGTGTAGAGTACACTCTCCAACATATTATCTTATTTGAATGTTATAATATATTAAAATCTAAAGGTGTTATATCTCCCCCTTAAATAAAATTAATCCTCACAATTTGAATCATAATATTAGATAAATTTATATATGGAAGTCATAAATATCATTAAACTACCAGATGAAAATGGTTTTTTTTTAATATTTGGAGTTATATTCTTCCATTGGAAACATTGTTATATGAATTTTATAAAGGGATTTAACCATTAAAAATATCTCATAGAATTAAACTATGGTGAGATTAAATAGGTCTATAAGGAATTACATCTTAAAAACCATGAAAATGTTTTAATAATAATCATACCAACAAGTGTTTTTTTAAACCAATATCCAATATTTTTTGAAAACATACCCAAAAAAACATTAGTAAATATTGATTTAAAACTCACGGTCTACTATATTAATTGTAGTATCAATGGGTTTTACATGATCAAATGGTTATTGGGGACTATTTACCTCACTGATCCTTGTATTTGGATATTGATCTATATAATTATCAACTCCCTCTCAATTTTTGAAATATATCTTTTTTGCAGTTTCTCTTTTTCCCTTACAACTATGGGACTGATGGCCTTAAACTTTAGAATTATAACATCTATCTATCGCTTAAATGAACTTTACACTAATCCTTTCAACTTTTCAAACATGTAGGTAATTTAATAATCTTTCCTACATTATCTTAGTCAAAATAAATTTTACAATACTCTAGCATTATATTATTTTTCTTGTTTGGTACATCCACTCATATCAATATTTAACATGTTTTTTGATATTTGTTTTGGTATAATCACAATATTTCTCACTTTAAATCCTATTCTTCTGGGTTTTTCATTAAGAAAATCTACACATTTTCCCTAAGACCCGTGATTCTTTCTAGTTCCAATCATTAGTAATTCCAAAAGGAGATAACAGAAGCGATAAATAATTAACATTATAATATTTTTATCATAGATAATAATAATAAAACCTAACCACAATATTTACTATTTTATGACACTACAATGTTAGATTATTGTTCTTTTAGTTAAAAGTATATCTATCTTAGTTCTACCTACATAACTCATGATTTAACCTAGGTTAACTTAAGATTATTTTTTTCAAAATTCATAAACTAATACCTTAAAATAACATAGGAATCAATACATCATGGTTCTTTATAAATAGATGATTACAAAGAAAAATATATACCATGAGAGTGTCTCACTGTGTTTGAATTTAAGCCTCTATTTCATGCACAAGGTGTTGATTACGTTAATATCGAATTCACCCCTTTCAGGTTTTGACACATAGTTATATCGGTGCTAGATCATATATCCACTTATAGTATCTAGACAAGGATTTCATTCAGTGGAAAATAAAATACACAAAACGTTTTAAAATAATTAGATATTTTCTTACACTTAATCATCTCCCAAGGGTGTTTACTAATGTTATCTTATACAAAACGCTATATAAACATTACACTGTAATCTTAACATTAAATAATTTACTGTCCAAGAGGGTTATCTATTCCATTTAAATTATAATTAGTCTTAACATATCAGCCATTAAATTATCCTCAAAAAAATCCGTAATATCTAAAGATAAATAAATCTTTTGTTGATACCAACTATGGATCCCCTAACCTATACACATGATCTTGGTGTGATAAACACTTACTTTATATACTAGACTTAATAAAAACTAAAAATTATAGGATGTAACCATCTATAATTAAAAAATCAATAAATATTTTGTATTTATTATATATAAAATATCATTTTATGATTAGATATATAAGATGTAATGACACATTATAAAAAATAAAACCAATGAAATGGAAAATTTTCACTTAAGATGATAAGAAATGGTTAATAAAAAAACATGTATTTAACATAACGTGAAAATTCACCACAAAAGATATCCTATTTAAAGTATCATCTATAATACTTTTCTTTATAACATAGGAAAATGGAAACATAATAAGGGATGTGTATAAAATCTTAGTAAGTTAAAACATGCAATTTGTGAAATAATGGCATAAACCTATCATTCATATTATTTCAAGAATATCTAATCATAATTATTCCATAATCAACTAAAATTGAGAACATAATATATCCATGGATTACATTAAAAATAAATATATTAGATAAATAAATATTACTGGTTTTTTGGTGAAGTAATAAATAATATCGATCATATTGATTTTACTGTGAAGAACATTGCTGGGATAGAATTAATAACATCATGGTCATGGATATTAAATAATTGTTGTCATAGTGAGATATTCTTTAAATATAGAGGAATTTTGTACTCCTACACCAAATACCCAAACATATATGTCCCATTATACTTAACGATTCAAGGATTTGAAATATAATATTTTTTTACACCCTAACTTTCTTAAGTCCAATTCAATCAACATATGAGATAGTGAGTAAAAAATACATAATATACATTCCTGAGTAATCAATAAAAACCAGTATTATAATTAAACTATACCAAATATCAATATTTCAATAATCAAATGACCTATGGAATCTACCAGAACACCCGTTCATCAAATAATAAAAATAATGAGTGTTCATGGAGGAATGGTATTTATAGATATAAAATTCTCAATCCTATTGGATGGATATAAAAAAATAGTGATGGATCATTATTCTAATAGAAATAAAAATTTCCCTTGACATCTAAATAATTAATATAGTTCACTAAAAAATAACATATCCCCAGTTTAAAAATGGAATAAAATGATGTCGAAATAGGTGAAAAATTGGATTACAAATGAATTCAGAGAATGAAATCACATAATAAGAGATCATGAACCGAATATTTTTGTTACCATTGGTTTAATCCCTCAAATTAGATACATATATATATATATTAGACTATAAATCATGTACCACAAATCACATGAGTGTACATCCTTTTTTAAAATTAAAATTAAAACAAATTTGAAAACAAAATAGAACATTTAAAAAAATCATATTTTCACAAAATAAAAACATAAACCTCACTTTTACAATTACCATTTCAAAACATTTAATTCTAGAATTAATATATAAATATTTAGAAATTAAAAATAAATTAAAATTTCTATCAGAAATTTGTATGTAATGATAAAACCTATTATAATTAATGGTGGATAATTTTTTTAATAATTTTAGAATACCTTTGTTTAAAACTCACAATGGAAAAGGAGATATAGAAACCTATTTTTATGAAATAAAAATTTCCAAAAATTAATTATAATATAAAATATTATAAAATATTATAGTGATATATCCTTTGAATGGAGGAAAAATATTGAAGATAATGTCCTTTAACTCCATGATATTAGAGTTGAGCTATCAACATCTTTTATAGAAAACATAATCTATAATGTATGATATATTTTACAATGATTAATGTTTTATAAATATAAATATTCATTAATATGGGGGAATAAAAAATTATACAATAAATAATTGAATGTCAAAAAATAGAAATACCTTTTAGAGAATTATTATATTTCAACGAATGAAAGTTTAGTTTCCATAAATCCTTAATAATATAGTAAAATGTTAATAAATAGAAATTTCAATAAGGTAATTAGATTTGTATTTTTTTTTAACTAATGAAATATTAATACCATTTTATAAAAATAAATATACTGTAAGTAAATTAAATATTCAAGAAAAACATGCAACACAAAATGTGTCATCTCACAATGAATCAAAATTGATACCAACAAAACCCTTACCTTTTATCATAGATTCCAATAATATCCAATCACCTTATGTATAAAAAATATCTATATCAATATCATATTTCATATCTTTACTATTTTCATTTCCAATTATAATCTTCATTTATAATCATTATCTCTTTGAATTCATCTTCGTTATTAACTATTTTCAATATTAGTTATAAGTAATCTTTATAGTTTTGAACTAATTCTGAAAAAAATGTTATTTTTCATTCTTGTTACTATATCAATCATACATAGATCATTTAGTGTTCAATAATTTAAATTATAAAATATTAATAAATACATAATTTTATTTCATAGTTGTTTTAGTTATAATCTATGAATGGAAAATCAACAGTGATCATGTTTCGGTGATTCATTACAAATGAAATGTGTTTTATTCATTAATTATTTTTACAATAATATTATAATTCCATGAAAAAACATAATTTATATATTTATATCATATTCTTCTGAAAATTATATTTCCATTTCCCAATTTAATATAAATTCATAGTGTTTATTCAAGTAGGTTGTTAAATCAATGAAAACATGAATATAAATGGATTAATGGATTATTATGTAGTTTTTTATTTATAATATAATTATACTAGAATTATAATGATCTTTTTTTAATATATTGATATTTTTTATTTATAATGAAAAAATATAATAATTATTAGATATTAAAATATTAGATAATAGGAGTAAAAAAATTTACTCCTAGTTTGATTGTTTTAATTGTTTGCATTAATTATAATCATTTTTTTATCATATCATTACTAGATTGTCTAATTCCTCAGAATAGAACCTTATTGATATCATACACATCATATTAACCCACTTATCCAATTCTTAGGACCAAACATGATATGTGGTGATGAAAAATGAACATTTTTCTATCTGGCCCACACAAAAGAATAAATCATGTTATCGACATTATTAAGAGATGAGGTGACATATTGTTAATGGTTAATCCCTTATCATGATAAAATTAATTAATAAAAAATAATAATTTAATGACGTATTTATTTTAAAATTACCTTTTTAAATGTATTATATATTGTAAATATATTATAAAAAATGGATTACTTAGGTTGGTAATTTGGAGTTTTCATAGGATGGTCCCATGGAAACAGTTCAATAAGGAAAACATCTTGTGAGTATATGCTCATAGAATCAATATATGGGTATTGGGGAAATAAAAAAGGATATTTTTTATTTGGAAGGTGAATATTGGTAGTTGTATTAATGGGAGTAGTTAGGGGTCCCTTTTATATGTGAGAAGAGAAGACTTGTTTTTAAATACACGTTACTTTTAAAAAACATTATATCCAATTCTAAGGAATGTGGAACAAAAAATGAAAAAATATGGTTAGTGGTGGATATAAGCTCTCTCTAGGATATAGAAAATAATATCAAAAAAAATTTAAAAAAAAAATTCAACTCTTTAACATTATATTTCGACAGAGATCTCCATACGGCCCCAGATCCTCGACGAACACCGGAGTGTGCTTCCATCCTCCAAATGGAACACTGTCAAATGCATGGGAATCGCATCAGTGAGTTATCCCTTCTCCTAGAGCACCATAATCTGATTTCTCTTCTCTCATGAGATATCACGGGTTGGAAATTTTTGATGTTTTTATATATCTTCTGTGTTCTAGGGTGATTCAAGCTTCGATTCTCACATATATTGTTCCTATAACGCCAAGGTAGGTGGTTTGCGACTTTTCATTCAATGTCTTTGAGTATTATGTTCAAATTCCTCTAATACCCTTGAACGGGGTATTGCGTGTTTACCGTTTTACCCTTTTGATTTCCTGCCATGCTCGCATGTCTGTGTAGAGGTTATTTGGATATGAATAGGGTTGATTGCTAAGATTTTGATGTATTGCCCATGCATATTATGTTTACGATTGTCTGGTCATGTTTAGCCAGTTTGGCTGCATTACCTGATTTTTATGCCTGTTGTTGTAGGACGGAGAGTCTGTATTCTGACATGCTTGATATGTGGTAGACTGTTTAGCCAAGTAGTTTTGTTGATTTAATTTGTCCAAACTATATTTCTATACTCGTTGGCCTACACATGGACGTGCGAACCTGGAGTAATAGGATATAAGGGGAATTGACTGAGTGAGCTTCCTAAGAGAGTCTTTGAGCACTTTAGAATATAAGGGGAATTGACCATGTGATCTTCCTTAGAGAGTATTTATTTTACTTTGAATTACCTTGATTACTCTAGACTATAAGGGGAATTGATAGAGTTAACTTCCTCAGAGAGTCTTTGAATGACCTGAGATACAGGGAGAATTGACCGAGTGAGCTTCCTCAGAGAGTCCATCACCTTATAGATATAAGAGGAATTGACCATGTGAGCTTCCTCATAGATTTCCTGACTACCATAGTCTATAAGGGGAATTGATTGTGAGTGCTTCCTTAGAGAGTATTTATATATTGAACCAGAGGGGTTAGGTCGATATCACTGCCCAGAGGGTTTGTTGTACTTGTTAGGTAGGACCATAGGGGATGGTCGTGAGTACTTCCCAGAGGGTTACCTGTTTTTGTTTAGCTATTTGATTAGGTGTTGCTTGATGTTGAAATTGTGGATTGTTTACTGCTGATTACTTTCCTATTTACTAATCTCTTTACTTCACCTGCCATATATTCATTGACTGTTAGGCACAGTTCTTTGGGTGGTTTCCGACTGGGATTTAGTCTCACACCCTGTTTGGGCCATGCTTGTGGGCCCAAACATATTATATTTTTGCATGTATAGATAAGGGAAAGCACCCTTCTATATAAGGTACATGACTTTCTGTGGATTAGGAGAGGATGGGACCAAGATTATGCATGTGATGTTGAGGAGCTATTTATCTTTTGTTTTCTACTTTGTTTTAGTACTTATTGTATTCCATCATTGTGAATTTTTTGGCTATTTTCCTAGATATAGGTATCATGCATCATTAATATATGTGATCTAGTTGTTTATACTTTTAGTCTTCTGTTGTTTACTCTTGTATGGATGTTTACTGCTTACGCTATTTCTTTCATTCTTCTGCCACTATGTACTCTGCTAATGAGGGCATAGTTTCCCCGTTATCACACCCAAGGCCCTCCCTGTTAGTGTCACGACCTGTCCTCGGGGCCCGTGTCGTGACTACCCCAAGCCCGCCATCCATAGGCCAGGGGCTGGCGACTAGCACCAAAGGCGTAAAATCCCAATAATTGGGAAGGCATTGCCTTTATAAAAGAAAACAAGAACCACAGAGTACAAGCAGAAGAAAAACACTAAGTACAAAAGAAAAGCAGAAAAGTAAATGGGCCAGAATACAGACCCAAAAGAAAGTACGACTACAACTAAACAAGGTACAACAGCAATAAGATAAATAGCTGGATGTAGGAAGCAGCTCATGGGTCGTCCTCCTCGGATCCTACCTAAAGGGTAGGTACAGATGGCGCAGCTCCTGGTCATCCACCACAGATCCTACCTGAAGGGTAGGTACAGATAGCCTCTTCCACGCTCTCGTCCGTCAACCTCCTCTGTGAGTCGTCATGTCGTGTAGTCCACCTCCGGGTACTGACTCGTCGTGTAGTCCACCTCCGGGTACTAACTCGTCGTCTGCAACCAACACAACGAGGTGCGGGCATAGCCCGTGCATGGGTGAGTATAACGATACTCAGTAGGGACCCCGAAACCCTCAAGTTCTCACTAAACCAACAAGGATAACCACAAGAAGATCTCAACAGATAACCTCTACTTAGATATATGCCCATACATATACCTAAGTTATCAAGTAACCCATCTGAATCATGAGGAAAAACAAGGATTGTGAAATCAACAGATAACCACTACCCAGGTATATGCCCATACATATACCTAAGTTATCAAGTGACCCAACTCAATCATGAGGTAAACACAAAGGTCAAAAGTCTCAGCTCAAACCAGGATTCCCATTATCGAAACTATAACTGCTGAAGAGCTCCGTCTCTGGAGTTTACAGTGGTCCTGTCACGACTCCGAGGTACTACTCACTAACCTAAGACTGCTGTAGAACTCCACCTATCGAGTACTCCGGGCCAACTGCTACAACTAAGCGCTCACCCATCGTGGGTCTTCTGCTATAACCAAGCGCTCTCAAGTGCCGCTAGAACCAAGCGCACCTCTGTCGTGGGTCTGCCGCTACAACCAAGCACTCCCATGTGCCGCTACAACCAAGCGCACCTCTGTCGTGGGTCTGCTAGTACAACCATGCGCTCCCATGTGTCGCTACAACCAAGCGCAAATATGTCGTGGGTCTGCCGCTACAACCAAGCGCTCCCATGTGCCGCTACAACCAATCGCACATCTGTCGTGGGTATGCCGCTACAACCAAGCGCTCCCATGTGCCGCTACAACCAAGCGCACCTCTGTCGTTCGATCAGCAGTCGTCGGGTCTCAGTCAGCTACACAGTCTCCGTATTCTGCACGCTCATCTCTAGGAGGGTTCGCTCCACGAGCAGCTGGTCGATACTACAAGTATCACAAGGTTCCATGAAGAAGTATCTCTCAAGGACCTCTTCGTCACTGGGGTCTCAACACAACAGACGGCGCGTCAATCGGACGCCCGGTCTGTGAGTTATTAGTCTTTTCATCCCAGGGGGCCGGTTGGTTTCGTAAGCGAACCAACCCGGCCATATCTCAACTGTACCTCGAACTCTCATGGGGTAATCTCATAAGGACCGCTTCTCGACGAGATCACCAACGCCGTTGACGGTTCGTCAAACGGACGTCTGGTCTGAAAGATATCGTCTTTTTCCGTTCCAGGCGCCCGATTGGATTTCGCGTACAACCCAACCCGGATATAACCCAACTACATCCAAAACTCGTGCAAAGGATGCCAAAAGTTCTGTATCGTCAACAGGAACGCAACGCAGCAGACGGCGCGTCAATCGGACGCCCGGTCAGGAAGTTATTGGCTTTCTCGTTCTAGGGGCCCGATTGGTTTTTAAGTTAAAACCAACCCGACCACACTCCGATGGTATCCAAACCTCGAGCGGAGTAAGCCAAAAGATCCGTCTCACTTAGAGGAATTCAACAAAGCTGACGGCACGTCAATCGGACGTCCATAGCTCAAGATATGAGTGTTTCCGCTCCGAGGGCCCAGTTGGTTTCGTGTACGAACCAACCCGGCCAAACTCAAAGTAATCCAAAACATTGAGTGTGATATACTGAAACGACCGTCTCGATCCAAAGATCGTGTTTCCGCTGACGGTGCATCATTCGGAGGCACGTAGCTCATGTTACGGGCATTTGACCGAAAACGGTCCGAAGATGGGGGATCTGGGCCCGGGCCGACCTGAACCGGGTGAACCCGACCCGGTCCTACCCGGCTGGCCCGGTCCGGTCCGGCCAGGGCACGGCCTGGCTCGGCCGGCCGGTCCGGCTCGGCTCGGCCGAGCGGCCGAGCGCGGAAGCTGCGGGGGCGCGCTGTGCCCGCATGAGGAACCCGCGGCCCTGTTTGGGGCCGCCTTGCCAGTGAACGCGGCGGCCAGGCCGCGTCCCTCCACCGGTTCCGCGCGGCCACGGAACCGTGTCGTCGCCGCGCTGGCGGGAGTTTCTGTGGGCCACCGGACGCGCTCCGGTGGTCCGTTTTGCGTGCGGTCTTCGCCAGTGGTCCCCCCGGGGACC
Organism: Viscum album; assembly: GCA_963277665.1. Lineage (NCBI taxonomy): Eukaryota > Viridiplantae > Streptophyta > Magnoliopsida > Santalales > Viscaceae > Viscum > Viscum album. Next base: position 876,664,692 of record OY728145.1, on the reverse strand, counting down.
CGATCTTCACTGCAAGGCCCTCAAAATCACCTTGCGGCCTCGTTTGTCGTCGCTCGTCGATCCACACATCAATAAACAATCTGCGGAGGGTTGTCGGGCCGTGTTCGTTTGTCCCGCACCCTCCGCGTTAGATAATAACAATGGAAGAAATTTATTCATCACATTAATACATAATCAAAAAACAATTTTAATGAATTAAAATCATTCTTATTATTCAGGTTCTTCACTTTGAACGGAAACATTCACGGAGTATAGAACATTCAAATAAAACCCCTACCTTGGGTATAATCTGGTCGGAAGGAGGCATCGTCGTTCGAGGTTCGTCGCGGTATGGCGTCGTGAGGATGACGACGTCGAAGGGGGACGTTGCCGTTCGTCCGAATCGAGGGAAGGTGAAGCCGTTGTCGATTGCTACCTGGTTCCGCTTCCGAGCTTGTTCGTCGAATTCCAACAGATGATAGAAGATTTTTTTTCGGAGGGAGGAAACGTCGGTGTCGCGGCACACGGCGTCGCGTCGTCGATTTCCACTCTTTCGGCGTTCTTCGTCCGAGGTCGGAGCATTCTTCGCGTTCTTCGCATTCTTCTCGTTCTTCGCGTTCTTCGTCGAAGAACGAAGAATTCTCTCTCTGCTCTCCCGAAGGTTTAACACAACACAAACCCCCTCCACCAAAATAAAATAAGTCATCAACTTATTTTACTATCAACTTAAGATTTGAAATACAAAAGATAAGAAACGGCCCATTAATTCGCATAATTAATTCAACGAAATAAACCGCCCAATTAATTCAACGAAGAAAACCGCCCAATTAATTGGTGCGTTAAGAAATTAAGAAAACGTGTCAGTTGACTTCCATAAAGATGGGTTTTCGCGGGTGCGTTACTTAGCGGAAAAGAAACGGTGGGGCTCGTACGGGTCCCACCTCACAAATATCCTACCAAGAGGGTAGGATATTTTTGGATAGCACCCTATCCATAACAACTCCACTTAAGCAGCTTTAAGTGGCTTTCAGGTGGCTTCCAAGGGGCTTAAGTGAAATAAAATAAAGATTGTCGTACAATTATTTTATCTCTTAACCTTAAGCCCGAAAATTAAAAACCACACCTGAGAAAACGCAACTCCGGAAGAGGTGTTTCTAAGAAATTATCGGCGCTGCGATTCCATCGGTGCCCTCAGAATTCGTTTCCGAGCACCGGTTCAAAAGTTAGAAAAACCCGCTCGTCCGTTCATTGAACGTACCTGAGCCAAACTTTGGAAATTGATTCCGGGCACACCGGGCCTTGGAATCAGGCGCTGTCAGAAACTGCGTTCTTGTAAAATTACAAAGAAAATTAAGAAAAAAATTTCCTTGGAATTTACGGGTCTTTACATTACTCCCACCACAGGGCTTTACACCCCCGTAAAGTTTCACCACAAACTTAGTGAAACAAAGGTGGTACTGAGAATGCATCTGAGCATTCCGCTCCCATGAGCTCATTTGGAGGTTCCCGTGCTACCAAAGAAAGTGTACCAGAGGAATCGATAGTCCTCCTAGGATCTTATCCTGTCGATCCTCGATCCCCAATAGAACCTCCACGAAAGACACTCCATCGCCATCGTCCAACTTCTCATGGTCGATGATATGCGAAGGGTCGAGCACGTATCTCCTCAGTTGAGAAATGTGGAAGTCGCCGTGCACCTGGTGCAACTGCGGTGAATGGGTCAAGCGGTAAACCACCCTGCCTACCCAATTGAGGACCTAAGAAGGTCCACTGACCCTCGGAGATAACTTGCCACCTTGGCCACATCTCTGTAAACCTCATTGAGTTGAGACTCGTATAAGGACGTGATCGTCATCCTCGAACTACAGAGGTCTCCATTTTCTGATAGAACTGAAACTCAAAATGACTGCTGCTACGAGGGTAAGGTTGACCAACTCAAAAGTGATCGGTCGCACCCTCCTGTGCAAGAGTTACCCTATACTGCCTGGGGTTTATTTTTTTTCACCGACTAAGGAAAACCCATCTCGATGTCATACTTAAACTACAACCTTTTTTCCTAATACCGTCAATTTGTGTATGAACTGTGATTGCCCAGTCCATACTCAAACCAATGTCGTAAGGCCTCGACACTGCCACCAAGAGATTCCAACCAAAACTCTCGCCTCGAGGGTCTGACCACACCATCTGCGTAAGTGTGAGTATCGAGTCTCCTCCCAAGGTATCTCCAGATGTGAGGGTCATGTCCATGGCTTAACGGAAACTCTAGGTCTGGGACAAGATTTGTGAAAGCGAGGAATGATTCATATCGACGTCTGTTACTACAGCAGCTAGTAGTGGACACAGACTGTCCCTTGAATCATTTTTTTAGAGACATTGGGTCACACTCCTTGACCGCATGCAGCCACATTCTTCCTCCACCCTCCAGCTCCCTAAGCGTGGTGGGGATAACTAAGGCGGGTGGTTGTAGCATGTTAAGATGTACACCACCTCATACTACTCTCCTAGCTCTGCCTCCACGTCTGCTGCTTCGCAGACTCATCTATCCTTAAGGCTTCCACTTTTTGAAACATTTAACACACCTGAGTCTCTAAGACTGGCACCGGTTTCCTGTTTCATACTACATTGTGTAGTCTTCATCCGCTCTTGGATGACCTGGACCTCCTTTAGTCTCACAAGAGATGCTATGATTTCTTCTTTTCCGATAAGAGAAACCTGGTCTTATCCCCTGGATGAACCACATTCGTTGCCTAATACAGTCAATCCCAACATGAATGATGCATTCATGCCATGGATGACGTCGTAAGGCCTCGATGTAACTACCAAGAGATCCAATTGTCACTCTCGCCTACTAGGGTCGAGTCACACTGTCGTCATCAGTGTGAGGTCACTGGGTCTCCTCCAGTAGAAATCTCGAAAGTGAGGGTCAAGTCAACAGTCCTATCCAGGACCACTCAGTATCAACCAAACAGAAAGGACAGGAAAGAAAACATCACAAGATGAGTGTCTTTTTATTTTTGAAGCTCATAGTACAAAGACACGAATACAAAAGAAACATGGAACTAGAAGTACAAAGGACGTATCCAATAGTTCCTCTCCTGCCCACCTGCTCTCAGAGCTCTACTGCCTTGTCCACTGCTTGGCTGTTGCTCAAGCACCAGCCGCTGCTTCTGTCTCGGTGGCTCCTCCAACACCCACTGATCAACCGTACGAGGATTCGGACAGTTACATTCCAGGTGACCCTTTCCACCGCATGAGTAACACAACCTACATCTGGCATGCCTAGCTCTGTTCCCACCCCGGGTGCCCCACACCACCGGTCCTAAAACCTGAGATCGTCCAACTGCTGGTCTGGTCCTCCTGGACCTCTGCATCATCTGTCTACTGCCAACAGATGACTCGGAAACTGATCGAAAACCCTGCGGCAAAGGCAGAAGCTCCTGTACACACTCGGGGTGTAGAGATACTGGCACAAACTCCACCCTGAAGAAGGTCTCGAAGTCTTCCCATAAGAAGGTCATCCCGTCGTAAAACTAGAACAAGTGACTCCACCACCTGCATGCTGATGCCTGAAGGAGGCTGGCAGCAAAGATCACCACGAAGTCTGTCAGCGTTCCTACTAGCCTGAAAAGTCTCACCACAACCTCCAGCCAATCCTCAGCTGTCGGCGGGTCCGTTCCTCCCTGGAACCAGTGTGGCCTCTGGTGCTGGAACTCGTGCAGCACACTCAAGTAGCATGCATCTCCTAATACTGGGGCTAGTGGCATCGGTGGCCCAACGTATGGTAGTACCGCTGGTGCCTCCGCTGGTGCCTCAACTGCAAGAGGGCCCTGTACCAAAGCCTCATCACTCGACAGGCTATCAGCACGCACATCCCTCTGGGCTCTAGATGGTCGTCTGATAAAAGGCATCCTGAAAGCAACAACGTAACACGGTCAAACAATTATACCTGGTGATCTGACCTGGTTTGAGCAGTTTTAAGGGGAAACCTTTGAAAACACACACGCAATCAGTGTTTTCATGCAAAAAGACGGAAATCAGTTGTCAGGTTCCTGGTGTATGGATACGTCGGCCGCCCGCACCAACACTGGACTCCCTGAACTAAAAACCACACTCCGTAATCTTAACACTACTGCTACACAGAAGAAACATCAGAGTTATAAGTTTTTCGGTAGAACCGAACTCCTCTGATACCAATTTGTCACGACCCGTCCTCGGGGCCCGTGCCGTGACTACCCCAAGCCCGCCTTCCATAGGCTAGGGGCTGGTGACTAGCACCAACGGAATAAAATCCTGATAAATGGGAAGTCATTTCCTTTATAAAAGAAAACAACCACCACATAGTACAAGCGGAAGAAAAACACTAAGTACAAAAAAAATATGAAAAGTAAATGGGCCAGAATACAAACCCAAAAGAAAGTACGACTACAACTGAACAAGGTACAACAACAAAAGGACAAACAGCTGGAAGTAGGAAGCAGCTCCTGAGTCGTCCTCCTCGGATCCTACATGAAGGGTAGGTACAGATGGCGCAGCTCCTGGTCGTCCACCACGGATCCTACCTGAAGGGTAGGTACAGATAGCCTCTTCCACGCTCTCGTCCGTCAACCTCCTCCGTGAGTCGTCACGTCGTGTAGTCCACCTCTGGGTACTGAGTCATCGTGTAGTCCACTTCCGGGTACTGACTCGTCGTCTACAACCAACACAACGAGGTGCGGGCATAGCCCGTGCAGGGGTGAGTATAACGATACTCTGTAGGGACCCCGAGACCCTCAAGGTCTCACTAAACCAACAAGGATAACCACAAGAAGATCTCAACAGATAACCTCTACTTAGATATATGCCCATACATATACCTAAGTTATCAAGTAACCCATCTCAATCATGAGGAAACAAAAGTATTGTGAAATCAACGGATAACCACTACCCAGGTATATGCCCATACATATACCTAAGTTATCAAGTGAACCATCTCAATCATGAGGTAAACACAAAGGTCAAAAGTCTCATCTCAAACCAGGATTCCCATTATCGAAACCGTAACCGCTGAAGAGCTCAGTCTCTGGAGTGTACAGTGGTCCTATCACGACTCCGAGATACTGCTCACTAACCTAAGACTGCTGTAGAACTACACCTATCATGTAATGCGGGCCAGCTTCTACAACCAAGCGCTCTCCCGGCGTGGGTCTGCCGCTACAACCAAGCACTCACATGTGCCTCTACAACCAAGCGCACCTCTTTCGTGGGTCTGCCGCTACAACCAAGCGCTCCCATGTGCTTCTACAACCAAGTGCACCTCTGTCGTGGGTCTGCCGCTACAACCAAGCGCTCCCATGTGCCGCTACAACCAAGATCACCTCTGTCGTGGGTCTTCTGCTCCAACCAAGTGCTCCCATGTGCCGCTACAACCAAGCACACCTCTGCCATTCGATCAGAAGTTTTCGGGGCTCTGTCAGCTACATGGTCTCCGTATTCCGCATGCTCGTCTCCGGGAGGGTTCGCTCCATGAGCTGATGGTCGATACTACAAGTATCACAAGGTTCCACGAAGAATTATCTCTCAAGGACCTCTTCGTCACTGGGGTCTCAACACAATAGACGGCGCGTCAATCGGATGCCCGGTCTCTGAGTTATTAGTCTTTTCGTCCTAGGGGCCCGGTTGGTTTCATAAGCGAACCAACCCAGACGTATCTCAACTGTACCCCGAACTCTCATGGGGTAAACTCATAAGGGCCACTTCTCGACGAGATCACCAACGCCGCTGATGGTTCGTCAAACGGACGTCCGGTGTGAAAGATATCGTCTTTTTCCGTTCCAGGGGCCCGGATGGATTTCGGATACAACCCAACCCGGCTATAACCCAACTACATCCAAAACTCGGTAAGAGGATGAAAAAAGTTCCATATCGTCAACAGGAACGCAACGCAGCAGACGGCGCATCAATCGGACGCCCGGTCTGGAAGTTATTAGCTTTCTCGTTCCAGGGGCCCTGTTGGTTTTTAAGTTAAAACCAACCCGACCACACTCCGACAGTATCCAAACCTCGATCAGAGTAATCCAAAAGATCCGTCTCACTTAGAGGAATTCAACAAAGCTGACGGCACGTCAATCGGACGTCTGTAGCTCAAGATATGAGTGTTTCCGTTCCGAGGGCCCGGTTGGTTTCGTGTACGAACCTACCCGGCCGAACTCAAAGTAATCAGAAACATTGAGTGCGATATACCGAAACGACCGTCTCGATCCAAGGATCGTGTTTCCCATGACGTTGCGTCGTTCGGAGTCCCGTAGCTCAAGTTACATGCATTTTACCGAAAACGGTCCGAAGACGGTGGTCTGGGCCCGGGCCGACCCCCCCCCCCCCCCCCCCCGGGTCAGCCGAACCGGGTCGACCCGGTCTGACTCGGATGGCCCGGTCCGGTCCGGCCAGGGTGCGGCCTGGCTCGGCTGAGCGGCCGAGCGAGGAAGCTACGGGGTACGCTGCCCCCGCGTGAGGAACTCGCGACCCCGGTTGGGGCCGCCTTGCCAGCGGACGCGACGGCCGGGCCGCGTCCCTCCACCTGTTTCGCGCGGCCGCGGAACCGTGTCGCCGCCGCGGCTTCAGCCGGGGCAGGTTTTGCCGGCGGCGCGCCGGGCACCGCCGCAGCCGGCCGCCGCCTCTGAACGCCGGCGCTGCCGCGCCGGCGTGGCGCGCCAGTGGGAGTTTCCGCGGGCCACCGGACGCGCTTCGGTGGTCCGTTTTCTGTGCAGTCTTTGCCAGTGGTCCCCCCGGGACCCGATCATCACTGCGAGGGCCTCGAAATCACCTTGCGGCCCCGTTTGTCGTCGCCCGTCGATCCACACATCAATAAACAATCTTCGGAGGGTTGTCGGGCCGTGTTCGTTTGGCCCGCACCCTCCGCGTTAGATAATAACAACGGAAGAAATTTATTCATCACATGAATATATAATCAAAAAACAATTTTAATGAATTAAAATCTTTCTTATTATCCGGGTTGTTCACTTTGAACGGAAACATTCACGGAGTATAGAACATTCAAATAAAACCCCTACCTTGCGTATAAGCCAATCCGAAGGAGGCATCGTCATTCGATGTTCATCGCGGTATGGCGCCGCGAGGATGACGACGTCGAAGGGGGACGTCGGCATTCATCCTACTCGAGGGAAGGTGAAGCCGTCGTCGCTTGCTACCCGATTCCGCTTCTGAGCTTGTTCGTCGAACTCCAACAGATGATTGAAGATTTTGTTGCAGAGGGAGGAACGTCACAGAAGAGGAAACGTCAGTGTTGCGGCACACGGCGTCGCGTCGCCGATTTCCGCGGTTTCGGCATTCTTCATCGGAGGTCGGAGCGTTCTTCACGTTCTTCGTCAACAGGAACGCAACGCAGCAGACGGCGCATCAATCGGACGCCCGGTCTGGAAGTTATTAGCTTTCTCGTTCCAGGGGCCCTGTTGGTTTTTAAGTTAAAACCAACCCGACCACACTCCGACAGTATCCAAACCTCGATCAGAGTAATCCAAAAGATCCGTCTCACTTAGAGGAATTCAACAAAGCTGACGGCACGTCAATCGGACGTCTGTAGCTCAAGATATGAGTGTTTCCGTTCCGAGGGCCCGGTTGGTTTCGTGTACGAACCTACCCGGCCGAACTCAAAGTAATCAGAAACATTGAGTGCGATATACCGAAACGACCGTCTCGATCCAAGGATCGTGTTTCCCATGACGTTGCGTCGTTCGGAGTCCCGTAGCTCAAGTTACATGCATTTTACCGAAAACGGTCCGAAGACGGTGGTCTGGGCCCGGGCCGACCCCCCCCCCCCCCCCGGGTCAGCCGAACCGGGTCGACCCGGTCTGACTCGGATGGCCCGGTCCGGTCCGGCCAGGGTGCGGCCTGGCTCGGCTGAGCGGCCGAGCGAGGAAGCTACGGGGTACGCTGCCCCCGCGTGAGGAACTCGCGACCCCGGTTGGGGCCGCCTTGCCAGCGGACGCGACGGCCGGGCCGCGTCCCTCCACCTGTTTCGCGCGGCCGCGGAACCGTGTCGCCGCCGCGGCTTCAGCCGGGGCAGGTTTTGCCGGCGGCGCGCCGGGCACCGCCGCAGCCGGCCGCCGCCTCTGAACGCCGGCGCTGCCGCGCCGGCGTGGCGCGCCAGTGGGAGTTTCCGCGGGCCACCGGACGCGCTTCGGTGGTCCGTTTTCTGTGCAGTCTTTGCCAGTGGTCCCCCCGGGACCCGATCATCACTGCGAGGGCCTCGAAATCACCTTGCGGCCCCGTTTGTCGTCGCCCGTCGATCCACACATCAATAAACAATCTTCGGAGGGTTGTCGGGCCGTGTTCGTTTGGCCCGCACCCTCCGCGTTAGATAATAACAACGGAAGAAATTTATTCATCACATGAATATATAATCAAAAAACAATTTTAATGAATTAAAATCTTTCTTATTATCCGGGTTGTTCACTTTGAACGGAAACATTCACGGAGTATAGAACATTCAAATAAAACCCCTACCTTGCGTATAAGCCAATCCGAAGGAGGCATCGTCATTCGATGTTCATCGCGGTATGGCGCCGCGAGGATGACGACGTCGAAGGGGGACGTCGGCATTCATCCTACTCGAGGGAAGGTGAAGCCGTCGTCGCTTGCTACCCGATTCCGCTTCTGAGCTTGTTCGTCGAACTCCAACAGATGATTGAAGATTTTGTTGCAGAGGGAGGAACGTCACAGAAGAGGAAACGTCAGTGTTGCGGCACACGGCGTCGCGTCGCCGATTTCCGCGGTTTCGGCATTCTTCATCGGAGGTCGGAGCGTTCTTCACGTTCTTCGTGTTCTTCACGTTCTTCGCGTTCTTCGCGTTCTTCGCGTTCTTCATGTTCTTCACGTTCTTCGCGTTCTTCATCGAAGAACGAAGAATTCTCTCTCTGCTCTCCTGAAGGTTTAACACAACACAAACCCCCTCCACCAAAATAAAATAAGTCCTCAACTTATTTTATTATCAACTTAAGATTTGAATACCAAAAGATAAGAAACGACCCATTAATTCATAGAATTAATTCAACAAAATAAACCACCCAATTAATTCAACGAATAAAACCTCCCAATTAATTGGTGCGTTAAGAAATTAAGAAAACGCGTCAGTTGACTTCCATAAAGACGGGTTTTCGCCGGTGCGTTACTTAGCAGAAAATAAACGGTGGGTCTCGTGCAGGTCCCACCTCACAAATATCCTACCAAGAGGGTTGGATATTTTTGGATAGCACCCTATCCATAACAACTCCACTTAAGCAACATTAAGTGGCTTTCAGGTGGCTTCCAAGGGGCTTAAGTGAAATAAAATAAAGTTTATCGTACAATTAGTTTATCTCTTAACTTTAAGCCCGAATATTAAAAACCACACCCGAGAAAATGCAACTCTGGAAGAGGCGTTTCTATGAAATTACCGGTGCTGTGATTCCATCGGTGCCCTCAGAATTTGATTCCAAGTACCGGTTCAAAAGTTAGAAAAACCCGCTCGTCCGTTCACTGAACGTACCCAAGCCAAACTTCGGAAATTGATTCCGGGCACATCGGGCCTCGGAATCAGGCGCCGTCAGAAACTGCGTTCTTGTAAAATTCCAAAGAAAATTAAGAAAAAAATTTCCTTGGAATTTACAAGTCTTTACAGCTAGTCAGAAGCCTCTGGCGTTAGGGGAAATGCGCTTGAGGCCATGTGACCAACCTGGTACGGGGCACCTCTGGGTGGCTTTTGGAATCGGGACGTTACCAAGTGGTATCATAGGGATTCATTTCTTTTGACTTACTATTTAGAGCCTTTATCTAGGGATAGGATGGAATGGGTACTGGGTAACAAGCTCTTCTCGTTAGTAGCTAACCCATGTACATAAAAAATCCAATCTACCTCGTTTAATTGCAATATTTCTGGTTTTTCAATTATTACAATTGATTTGATTTTACCTTGAGTGATTCACATGATTTTTGTTGTTATTGTTGATTTTATTAAGGTTCTATTTATATTGAAACCTGATGAGATGAGGGTATTCCATCTCATGCATCATATAGGCACTTTCTAGGGATCACATGTCATTCATTCTTGCCATGCCATATAGGGTGCATTAGCAATTGCATGTTGTTGTGATATGTGTTGTTCTAGATATTCATGCTATTGTGATAGTTTTCGTGATAAAAATACATGTTGTATTATAGGGTATTGTTGTGTAAGGTTTTTGTTGGAATGAATGCCAAACTTTGGTTCTTGATGTGTTATGGGTCCTCATGGATCGGAATTTGGTAGATTATTTCCTTTATTTCCATGTTATAAAATGTATAAGATTCAATATTTTGATTTGTGGGGATTATGGGCCCTCAAAGATCCGAATTTGGCACTTTCAATGTTTGTTTCAATGTTTTTCAACGTTCTTGAGTAGTTTCTGAGGGTTATTGTCCAAAAAACCCCAGAATACATGCAGTGTAATGTTAGGTACACGCCATGTGTTCTTCAGTTCGTGAAGAAACTATTTTTATTAAGTACACACCATGTACTTTATGTACACGCTGTGTAGTATCTTACTATTTTGTAGGCCATGGGGGCAGAGACATGGGGTAGAGAAAAACTGGTGGAAACATTCCATGTACTTGTCGAACATGTTGTGTTGTTGTGACCCTGTGTCCGCCCGTGTAACTAACAACATGGATAGATAAACCCGTAAGCTATACACATTGTGTTCGGATTGAACACACTATGTAGTCTATCCCAGGTACCTGGCCGTGTCACGAACAACATGGGTCGGTGTTATTATTTCTCGTACACGTCATGTCCTTATAGAACACACTGTGTTGTGTGATCCATGTGTTAGGTCGTGTCACTAACAACACAGGCCACATGAATCTTTTCTAGTACACACTGTTATTATCTTGAACAAATCATATTGTATTATCTTTGGAGAGCCGTGTTTCTTAACCGTGTGGAAGGACTCAGGCAGGGGAATAGGATTCAAGTACACGCTATGTGTTAAGATAACACATAGTGTGTTTGGGGTGTTACATGACCAGTTTAGGCATGAGTACACTCCCATGTAAATAACTTAAGGGAACATGTCGTGTAGGAATTGTTCACGCCGTGCAGTCATGTTTTGTAAAAAATGAGTTCTTTATTTCTCCTGTTCTATTATTACACTTCTAGGTTTTAGTACATGATAATCTTGATCAGAGGTGTGCACTTAACCTTGCAGATTCATGCCACCGAGATGTCCTCCAGTTGTACGGCAGTTTCTAGGTAGTGATCAAACATCGGACATGGCTGATCAGGGACTACCTGTAGATCCTCATGTCGTTCCAGTCTTTGAACCAGCCATTTTACCCAACATAGGTGTTGATGCATAGTTCAGAGTGGTCTTTCTAGGGATTATGTAGACCATTCAGTGAGCTCTACCTCCTTCCCCATCGATGGATGATTTGATGCGGGTCATCCCGTAGCTGCACCCTTTCGTTTTCTTAGGGGATGGAGGAACCCGAGCTATAGAGTCATGGCTAGAAGCCATGTTGATGATTTTGGAGCATCTAGAGATACCTCCAGAGAAGAGGGTGAAGCTTGCTACCTACATGCTTCAAGAATCCACTAAGAGGTGGTGGGATGTGATCTCCTAGGCAAGCTGCCAGTAGAATATGGATTGGGATGAGTTTTAGAACATCTTCTATGATTAAATCTATCCAGATACCTTGAGGTCCAATCGAGCCCTAGAGTTCAGGAGTCTATAACATAGTACTCTTCATGTTAGGTATTATTCCTCTTGCTTCACAGAGCAGTAGTGTTTCATGCCTATTCTAAGAGGTGATGAGTAGTTCCTTGCACGAAAGTTTGAGGATGGTCTCTAGAACGACATCTGATCCCAAGTGAACATCTTCAGGTTGACTTTTATATCTTTTATCATCATCTAGATTCTGATCACAGAGAAAAATATGAGGGATTTTGGAGCAGTGATCCAGGGAAGTTCGACATCCAAAGTTAGTATCCCTCCTCCTGCCAGTAATAAGCACTACAAGGAGTTTGCATGAGGAGATCATAGTAGGAAGGATGCATCTTTTGGTAGACAAGTGGTGTGCTACCAGTGTGGGAAGAGCGAGCATAAGAGGCCACGTTGCCTAGGAGACCCAGTGGAGTGTCGATCTTGCGTCAAGATGGTTCACCTTCATTGCTTCTTCCAGCTCTTCTCACCAATAGATGGGTACATGGGTTCTTCAATGACCCCGCATTTAGGAGCAGTGCCACCCGTTTCTCACTAGTCTATGAACTATAGTTCTTCTGGCCATTCGGGCAGAAGTGGAGGTCGTGGCCATGGTAGTCAATCGCTGGTTCTTTAGTGACGTTGGGTGGATCAGCTCAAAGCGGTCAGGCAGGGTCACAGGGCCACGGCATATGCCGGACTTTTGTAGTGGAGCATACCTAGTAGGACCAGGATCTCAGACCCTCCACAGTTCAAGGTACAATCTTAGTATCCTCAGTTTAATCTTCTTCTCTTTTCGATATAGGGGATTCCCATAGCTTTATCTTTGTTACTATTTTGGAGAGCCTGGGGCTCTATATCTTTTCTTCTATTGATGTTTTGACACTAGACACACCGCTGGGGAACCGAACGGCTAGTGTACGCCAGTGCAAGGGGTACCCACGAGAGGTTGGTGGATGTCACTTTCTATGGGGCCTCTATGTCCTAGAGATGATAGTCTATGATTTCATTATTGGAATGGAATGGCTAGTTTCCTTTCAAAAAGTCGTCAATTATTATCTTCGTAGGGTGAGTTTTGTATCACCAGAGGGTGGATTCTTTCTTCATAGGGGAGAATGGATGTCCAGGCGAGAAGAGTGAGTCCAGATCATCATGGTTTGGGAGGAGTTACAGCCTAGATTCCTGGTCTATATCTGTATGACCAGGGGACTTCATAGATGGACTTTCTTCTAGTGGTGGTTCATTTCAGAGATATCTTTCCAGAGGGCCTTTTGGGTTTTCATCTGGAGCGCGAGGTAGACTTATCGATTGAGCTTGTTCCAGGAGTGGCATTGTTGTCCATTCTCCCTTATAGGATGGCTACCCCAGTGTTGCAGGATCTCAAGAAACAGTTGGAGGAGATGTAGGAAAAGGGTTTCATCTGACCCAGTACTTCCTCTTGGGGTTCGCCTGTCCTATTTGCGAAGAAGGAAGATGGCACCCTCAGGCTTGTGTGGACTATTGAAATTTTAACCAGTTGACAGTCAAGAACCTATATCCCTTTTCGAGGATTGATGATCTCTTTGATCAACATCAAGGAGTCTAGGTGTTCTTGATCATTGACTTGATGTCTAGTTATCATCATTTGCACATTAGACCATCATATATACCTCTTACAGCCTTCCGGAAAAGGTATGGTCTATACGAGTATATGGTTATGTCGTTCGGTCTCAAGAACACGCCTGTAGTTTTCATGGAATTGATGAACGGAGTGTTCCATCCATACTTGGATTCTTCTGTGGTTGTTTCTGCGGACAATATCTTGGTGTACTCTCACACTCGACATGACCATGCTACTCATCTTGGGATAATTTTGATTACACTGAGGGAGCATCGATTATATGCTATGCTCTCAAAGTGCCACTTATGGATGGATCATATTCACTTCCTAGGTCATATTATGTCAGAGGAAAGAGTATTAGTAGACCCAGAGAAAGTGAGAGCTATAGTTTCCTGGGAGCAGCCGAAGAACGTCTTTGAGGTGCAGATTTTTCTAGGGCTGGTTGGATACTATAGATGTTTTATACAAGACATTTCATGCTTAGCATCACCACAAAAGTGTTTGACTAAGAAGGGTAAGAAGTTCTTATGGTCAGATTCTTGTTATTCATCCTTTCAGGAGATGAAATAGAGGTTGACTTCAGCACCGATACTAGTATTTTTAGATCCAATAAAGAGCTATATTGTTTACTGTGATGCATCAAGTATCGGGCTGGGATCTGTGCTTATGAATGGAGATGGAGTCTCTTTGTACGGGTCTCGGCAGTTGAGGCCACATGAGAGGAATTACCCAACATACGATCTGGAGTTAGAAGATGTTGTTCATGCCCTACCCTGTTGGGGACATTATCTTCTGGGAGATAATTTGGTGGTTTTCCCTAACCACAAAATTATCAAGTACATCTTCAGTCAGAGAGATATAAATTCAAGACTGTGGAGGAGGGTCGAGTACCTACAGTCCTTTGACTTTGGGCATTTCTATAGGCATGGGAAAGGCAATGTAGTGGATGATGTATTGTTCTGGAAGACTTGGCTTTAGGCAGTTTAGGATGTATCTAGTGAGTGGTATCTTATGGCCATGTTGTCTAAGATGCATTTGGAGATTCATGACAGAGAGGGGAGGATATTTCTATCTTCTATGGTTGTAACTTCTATTGTTCATGATCGAGTTCGAATGAGGTAGCTATCAGATTATAAATTCTTATTCCTTAGAAAGAGTGTGTCAGTATAGGACCCTATTCTTGGATAGACCATAGGTGAGGATGATATCATGGGTTTTTAGGGGTGCATATGGGTGCCAGCAGACATACGCGAGGAGCTTATGCGAGACTTTCATTCATCAGTTTGGGTAGTTCAACCTGGTGTCACCATGATGTATCATGATCTACACCGTCGTTATTGGTGTCCAGGAAAGAAGAAAGGTGTTTCTAGTTTAATCATGAGGAGTTCCACTTTTTAGTAGGTGAAGGAAGAGCATCAGTGACCAGTAGGGATTTTACAGTAGTTACCCATTCTTAAGTGGAAGTGGAATGACGTCATGATGGACTTAGGGACTGGTTTTCTGAGGTTTCCTCGAGGGAATGATGCAGTTTGGGTTTTCATTGATAGGCTTGTGATGTTTGATCACTTCTTGACAATCTAGGAAACCATTAGTGTCGATGAGCTGGGGCGGTTGTACATCTAATAGATTGTACATCTACATGGAGTTCCACACTCCATTATTTCAGACAGGGATGCAAGTTTTACTTCTCAGTTCTGGTAGGGACTTCAGAATGATTTGGGTACATCGGTACTTTTGAGTATAGATTTCCACCCCCAAACAGATGGCCATTCCGGTCATACGATTCATGTGCTTGGGGACATGCTCTAAGAATGAATTCTGGATTTTGGAGGTTCTTGGGAGAAGAATATACCTCTTGTGGAGTTTTCCAACAACAACAGTTTTCAAGAAACTATTCAGATGGAACCTTATGGGGATTTGTATGGTAGGCCATGTCGATCTCCCTTAGGTTGGTTGGAGGCAGGAGAGGCAGTTTTGTTGGGACCTCGTCTTGTTTTGGAGACCACAGAGAAGATAGAATTGATTTGGAAGAGGATGGCTACTACATAATCTCGACAGAAGTCTTATGCTGATCAGCGGAGACGACCTCTGGAGTTCGAGGTCGAGGATCAGGTTTTCCTTCATGTCACACAGAGGTTGGGAAACTATAGGATTAAGAAACAGGGTTCGCATTCGCTGAGGCATGTCAGGTCATTTGAGGTTGTTTAGAGAGTTGGGCCGGTTACATATCGGTTGCAGTTACCCCAGAGGTACCGAGCTACGCCCGACGTTTTTCATGTTTCTTAGCTCTGACATTACTTTTCAGACCTATCTCATATCTTTAAACCAGAGGAGGTTGAGCTCGAAGTGGATGCGTTGTTTGAGTATCCTCCTATCCATATTTTTTATCGCAGTACAAAGGTTCTCTATGGCTGGTCTGTGGCTCTAGTACGACTTCTATGGCCGCACGGGTGGGTGCAGGATGAGACTTGGGAGAGGGAGGTCGATGTACGATCACAGTGGCTAGAACTATTTGGGGTTTCTTCTTCTACGTCGTGCTAGGGAAATTCAGGAAAGAATTTCTTTAAGGGGGGAAGTTTATAAGAACCCAGATCTTCTTTTCGGGTATGTTTTTCTTTATCTAGTCATATTTGAGAAAAATAGGAAATTATGGAAATTTTCTAAGTACATGTCGTGTACATTATGAGTACACGTCGTGTACTGCCTTGCTGCATGAGGCCTTGAGCTGGCCATATAGTAGACACACACACGTCCATGTGGAAGTGACTTTGAGATTTCTTAAAGCGGAGTACGGAAACAGATATTACACGTCCTGTACTTCAAAAGTGCACTCTAAGTACTTTCTTTTTTCATTAAACGCACTGGGGTCGCATCTAATCAGTAGAACACTCTTCTTTTAGGTATCATTCTTCCGAGAGATCCATATGGTCATCGATCCTCGACGAACCCCTGAGCATGTGTTCATCTTCCGAATCGAACACCGTTAGTTGCGTTAGAATCTCATCGGTGATTTATCTCTTCCCCTAGAGCACTATCTTCTGATTTCTCTTCTCTCATGAGATATCATGGGTTGAACGTTTAGAAATTTTTGTAGATCTTAAGCTTTCCTGGTTGATTCAAGATTCGAGGTTCATGAATATCATTCCTAAAACACCAAGGTAGGTGGTTTCTGCCTTTCCGTTCAAATTATTTTATTATTATGTTTAAATCCCACCATTACCCTTGAATAGGGTATTGCATGTTTACCATCTTACCCCTGTTGATTACCTACCATGCTTGAATGTTTTTGTAGAGGTTATTTGGATATGAATAGGGTTTATTTTTATTCTTTGGATGTATTTCCCATAAATATTCTGTTTATGACCGTTTGGCCATGTTTAGTGAGTTTGGATGCATTACCTGATTTCCATACCTGTTGCTGTAGGATGGATAGTTTTTATTCTGAAATACTTGATATGTTGTAAATTAGTTAGCCCAGTATTTATATAGGTTTACATTGGAAATACTTCATTTCTATTCTCGTTGACCAACACAGGGTCGTGAGAACCTGGTGTAGTAGGCTATAAGGGGAATTAACTGAGTGAGCTTCCTCAGAGATTCTTTGAGCACTTTAGGGTATAAGGGGAATTGACCATGCGATCTTCCTTAGAGAGACTTTATTTTAATTTGAATTACCTTGATTACTCTGGACTATAAGGGGAATTGAATGAGTGAGCTTACTCAAAGAGTCTTTGAACGACCCGATCTATAAGAATAATTGACCGAGTGAGCTTCCTCGGAGAGTCCTTAACCTTAGGGATATAAGAGGAATTGACCGTATGAGCTTCCTCACAGAGTTCCTGAATACCTTAGACTATTATGGGAAATGATTTTGAGTTCTTCCTCAGAGAGTCTTTATATACTGAACCAGAGGGGTTAGGCTGAGAGAACTTCCCAAAGGGTTTCTTGTACTTATTAGGCAAGACAGGAGGGGATGGTCGTGAGTACATCCCAGAGGGTTACCTATTTGTGTTTAGTTGTTTTATTAGTTTTTGCTTGATGTTGAAATTGTGGATTGTTTACTACTGAGTACTCTCTTGTTTACTACTTTCTGTACTTTACCTATTATATATTCACTGACTGTTAGGCACAAATATTTGGGTGATTGCCTACAGGGATTTAGTCTCACACCCTCTTTGGGTCATGCTTTTGGGCCCAAATAGATTATATTGTTGCAGGTATAGATAAGGTAAAGCACCCTTCTACTTCAGCTACATGACTTGATGTAGATATAGAGAGGATGGGACCAAGATTATGCTCACGATGCTGAGGATCCATTTATCTTTTGTGTTTTACTTTGGTTTAGTATTGTTTGTATTCCATCATTGTGATTTGATAGGCTTATTTCCTATACATTAGTATCATGCATCATTTATATATGTGCTCAAGTTGTTTTTACTTTCAATATTCTGTTGTTTACTCTTTTATGGATGTTTACTGCTTCCGTTATTGCTTTCGTTCTTCTTTCATTGTGTACGCTGCCAATGAGAGCATAATTTCCCCACTATCACACCCAAGACCCTCGCTGCTAGTTGGAAGCCTGTGGCATTTGGGAAAATGTGCTTGAGGCCATGTCACCAACCGGGTACGGGGCACCTCTGGGTGGATTCTAGAATGGGGACGTTACAATTTGGCTAGATATAGGTTTCAAAAATTTCTACATTATAATTATTGAATAATAATGTTATTAAATCATAACATTTTAAAAAAATGATATAATACATTATTTTCCTTAAAAAAATATTTTCAGAGAAATAACAAAACACAATATTAAGAAAATTATAAAATATTGAATCAAAAAATAATTTTCATTTTGTAAAATTTAAATTCCAAAATTTAGAAATTTAATTATTAAATAAAATTAAAAAAAATTAATGTGAAGATATTTTTATATGGAAGATGAAACAATATAAAACAATATTTTTATATTCATATTTCATATCATTTAATGATTAGGGTTATCCAAATATTCTTAACATTTTTTTTACAATCAACTAATAATATGTTTTTTTGTGATAAAGAAACATAGTTCATTTAAGGAAAAAAAATTAGAACCAAATATTATAAGTTAAAATTCATCGTAATACTCATTTTAGCCATATGAATTGGATTTCATTCATTTTAACTATATATATATTTTTTCTATAAATATTTTTAAACCTGGTTAATACTATTCAATTGTTGTAATTCATCAGGTTAGATGTAATAGGAATAAATACATACATACATATGTATATATATATATATATTCTATTTATATCATTGTTTCATTTATGATTGGTTTTTCATGAGAAGAAATCTATTGAACATATATAATTATTTAAGGAAAATAATACGTTAGACTATCAGGATATTACATTTAAAATTAGATATGGTTGTAGAACATATGATCATTTGGGTAAGAACCCTGAAAATATTTGGTTGAGTATAAACTCATTAACTACTAGGTTCACAATGAGTGGTCTTATGACTGAAAACATGGAGAAAAACTCATGGGGATATTATTTGGATAATTCCAACATTAATTACAATACATAATAAGTGATTTTGTTACCTTTTATCACTTACTTGAGTAGGATTTGTACAATTTATTGTACTTAATTATTTGTTATAGAATTTTAGAGTGATTTTCTTACCTCTTCATTGGTCATTTTCCATTACAAGCTACTATACTCAATTAATATGATTTATTGACACATCGTAACACTGAATTTACCCTCTTAGCCACCTTATATTTTTTTCATTAAAGGGTAATTCCTATAATAATGATAACACCTTATATTTTTTATGTTGTTTCTCATGATATTCTCCTAGGTAGATACATTTTTTCATTGAATGGGGAAATATTTATTTACTTATTTTCATACTACAGATATGTATTGTCAAAATTTTCTATTGTTAAGTAATCATTTCCTAGTGGAATGTTAGGAAATGTCTTGTAAAATGGTATGATGAAGGAATGTTAATTAATTAGCATTGGGTGACACCCAATATAGTTATCTCATTTTTGAATTAGTAGGTCACATGAGGTATACTTGCTTAGTTCTTGATGCATTCCATACCCATTTATATTAAATTCCAAGAAATATTTCCTTATGGTATTTTATATATTTTTTAACATTATGAATTTAATCTGTATGAGATCAGTAATTATTATATTTTCCATTATTTATTTTAATGGATATATCATTCCCACTTTTTCATTTGATTTTGGAATTAATATGATCATATAATTTATTATCTATAAAATTTATGTCATGTTTATGTGATGATATCTTCTACAATTGTTACAATTTACTAAGAAATTAGATCAAAACTATTTATTTATTAATTTTTCCCAGAAGTTTAGAAGATAACTATGTATAATTGTTTTTAATATTCTAGAATACATAGTAATTTTTTCAAACATTTTTTATTTTGTAGTTTATATTTTCATGTGAAATTTTAAAAATATTTTTGTATCTAGTCCTACAAGACAACTATGTTGATATACCCTTTTGTAACTCTTGTATTCTATACTAATATGGTTATATAACCAACAAATCCTTTTTTATGGAATCTGGGTTGTCACTTGAAAACCATGTATAAAAAATCCTTGAAACATAAAAAAAATCAAATTTTCCTCCAACAATAAAATAAACCAATAAAATGATAAAATAACATAAAATATAAGATGAAAATGTCATGTGGGTGTCAAAATTACCATAATTATATGTATTTTACTATTTAAAATCTTAAAATACTTATGTTTTACACATTATTTCAATATAATTTTCCATTTTATTTTTTTAATCTCTGCATATATATGATGAAATAATTATTGGGTTTTTATCTATAGGAATTGAGTATTTTCTATTAGAAATTAATATTAAATATTCACCCAAGTATTTTCAGAGAGGGTACAAATAATATAAATGGAATGAAAATTATAATGGTTCTATTTTTTCCAAACATTTAAAAATTCAATAATTTATATGACCCAAAATATTTTAATAATGATTTTATCCCACAATATATAGTCAAATGATATTATAATCTTTGATAAACCAAAAAGGATTCAAAATTAACAATAATTTGAAACAACCTTAAGTGAATGGGTATATAAGCGAAAGATACTTACCATTACTTAGGAAAATGAATTCAAATTCCATTTCATGTTATGAAACTGATAAAATTTACATATACTTTTATCTATAATTATCATTTATTTAAGGAATTTATAAAACTTCATGAGAATTATGGATTTTAAAAGATAAATATCCACATTTTTAAAAACCTTTATCCTTTATGAATATTAAATAATTAAATATTTATTTTTATGTTTTAAGACAATATTTTGAATTATAATAAAAATAAATTATATGTTATAATGAATCAACATTGTTTATCATCAAATATAACATAGGACCTGATCAACCACCTGACTAAAGGGAATTACAAATCCCCATGGGCAGGATACTAGAACTCAATCATTAAACAACTTCCAAATGGAATGATATCTCCAAACATGAAGCATAAAATATAGAATATAAATATATAAAGTATAGAGGAACAACTTTTATAGAATATATGAAAATAAATTAGGTAACATCTAAAGAATCTAGTGTGAATTATACAACTAAAGTAGTTATATATACCCAAAGTAAAAGTCCAATACCAATATAATACAAAAATAGAAACTAACTACTCTTTTTGAATGTATTGGAAACTCCCACCATCCCACCACCAACAAAAAAAAATCATATGATATAAAACTTTTTGGCACATTGCGGTGATATTCCATTACCCGTATCAAAAGAAATCACCCAATTTGCACACTACCAAAAGGGTGTGGGTGGTGTGATCTAAACATGCTTAATAGGATCCGACCCAAGTGTTCCATAACAAGTATATTAATAATAATATAAACAGGAAAAAATTTAATGAAAAAAAGAGATGATATTATGGTAAACAATTTTTATATCAAAGGAATGGTTAAAATTTATCATTTTTTCATAGTTTAAAATAATCCAGGTAAAAGGGTTCAAAACATATCACATATATCAAAGAACATAACAAAATTAAATTAATAAAAAAATACATGACATTACACTAATGATCACTATTGGTCATGCTAGCATGATCATTCATGTCCAATCATACACAATCGTGCACATCAAGTCCCTAGATATATGCATCAAATACAAAGTAAATAGGAACACACCTTAATGTGAAACTCCCAATAGTGTATAAAAATTCAATAGAATAACAAACCTAGGGAGTATATGAACACTCCATCAGTGACCCCCAATGGTATCAACTGAGGAGGCCTATTAATACACCTTCCACTTAAGTATCCAAGGCTTCCCATTGGAAAATTTTCTTAAATAATTCCATCAATTTCTGTTTTAGAAAACCATTTCATATATCTGTTTCACAATTCCTTCATGATACCTTTCCATTAACCAAAACAAGGTTAAAACCACATTTTTACAAAATAAACTTTGACACATAAAAATCAATCATTTCAGTTCATTTATAAAACTGTTTAAGAATCTAGATAAATATAGTTCATCCAACATAGGCTATAGAGAGATCCACCTACCTCAAACTCATGTCATACACATTGGAATCATGATTAACCAGCACATATAGAATAAAAAAATAAACACAAATCCCATGAAATTGATTCAAATGTTATATAATCAATCCCTAAGGAAAAAGTTTGGCGATGAAGATAAAATTACACATACCTCAAAGAACCCCCCTTGTTGCACCATATCCAATATATTGGTTTTCCTATGGGGTAATATCTTAGCGAAAGATCAATATGAAATCAACTAAAATGTCACCACATTGTTGATTGATACAAAAACTGGAAAAAAATCAACATCCAATGGAAATAAAGAAATATAATAACCTCTTACTTGGGAGATTCAACATGACATGTTCTAAGATCAAACATTGAAGTAATGGAATCCAAAATGTAGTGATCACATAAAGGGAACCTAGAATTGTATAAGGTTTGAGATATTCTAATTTACAATGAATGAGAGGAAATAACTAAAGTCAACATAATTAAAACCTTCTAGGATGAATGATTTACAGTGAACACTAGAGTTTTACATTGCATAACCACTATGAAAATGTATTCTCAAAAACACATCACCTCAGTTTAATAATCATATCAAATTATTTTATGGTGTTAAAGTAGGTTATACTATGTAAAATAAGTTTTGGTGTAAAATGGAATTCTCCCTATTTTATTATTCTTGTGTCATAAATTGTTTTCATTCCTTTTTCCCAGCAACACAATTGCACTAAAAAATACACATTTAAGATGATTGTTAGTCCTACAATAAATAGCTTGACTAAATTATAAAGTAACTCTAAAATCAAACTCATATTCCTTATGAACCTAAAAACACAATCTTAAATGATTCAAGAGGATAACTTAAAATCCAGGATGTTATAACATTCACAAAATAATAATTTCAATCATCGGGATGTCATGTAGAAGAAGGGTTCTCTGGAAATATGTGAGGAAATACCAAAAAAGGTGATTATAATGGGTTTTTTAATTTAAAGGGAGATATAATCCCCTCTATGAACATTAGTCGAAACTACCATAAAAATTTATAAAGTGGAATCCATGTCTAATTAGGGGAGGTTATGGGTATGTACTAGTAAAATGGTTTATATTTAGTAGTGGATAAATTAGAGGTGATTTTCAACACATCTAATTTCATCCTAAATTCACCAAATATAGAAGGATTAATGGTGGTTTTAACTTCAACTAATCCAAACATCAATTTAGCTGTGGTTATAACCACCCTTAATTTACTTTCTAATTAAATATTTAGGTGTTGTTATAATATAACTACCCATAAAAAACCCTGTTTTCCCACATAGGAAACCCAATAAATCTCCCTTGAACTCCAAGAACCCTAGGCACCCCAATCCCCGAGGAACCCTAGATGACCCCCACGAAAACCCCCAACTAATCCCCCCTAGGTAAACCGCTAGGAACCCCCCCCCCCCCCAAAACCACAGTAAAACCCCCCAAGAAAGCAAAAAAGTGTAACTAATAACCCCTGACACCCTAGGACAACCCCCACCCCCCAAAACCCACACAACCCCCAGGCATAAACCTTGACACCCTTAAAAACACCCCAGACCTCATAAAACTCCATGACCACACCCATGGGCAACAATCGAGGGCCACCAATTTTTTTACAATCCATAACACCCCCTAGCATGGATGGACAACCATCACAATGTGAACAGTGCACCTATCACCCACACCCTGACTCAATGGAGAAAAAAATCAACCATTGGGATCGAACACGGAACCATCTGAAAGGATATACATGCCTGAACCACTATAGTGACTGGAATTTTATTTAGTATATACAACTAATTAAATTGGTTCAGATACATAAATAATAGATTATATATATATATATATATTTGTATAGTAATATAAATAATATAATATATTTGTGTATAATATATAATATATTTGTGTATAATATTTATATATAAAATATAGTTGTGTTTAATATATATATATATATATATATATATATGTATATTATATGTATATATAATATATATATATAATTATATTTACATATGTATTTATATATTTATAAATACATCAATAAATACATTTTATATTTTTGTGTGTTTATTTTTGTATTTATATAATATTAATAGATATAATATTATTATAATATCTATATAAATAGTTATATAATTATTTTTATATACTTATATGTGTTTGGGTATCAATAATATTAATAATTATTATTATTATTCATAAACCAAAATTTTAAATTAGTAAAATTATATGATGGTTTTTTAAATAATATACAATTATATATTTTATGATTTATTTTACATATATTACATTGAATATTTTTTTATATTTTTTTTAATAATATGAATCTATATTATATCATGTATACACATATATATATACATAATTAAATACTTCCGTATAATTTACTTTATAACCTGTAAACACACATAATAGAGCACACAACTAGATAAAAAACACTAGGTAAACATTATAACAAAAGAGTGCTGAAAAGTAAAATGGGACAGAAATACAAGCCCAAATATAAATTACAAGGAACTGGAAGTACATGTACAACTAAAGAAAGGAAAAATAGCTGATGGGTTATCCTCCGGGATTCCTACCTGAAGGGTAGGTACAAATAGCCTCCTCAGTACTCTATGTCTGTCAGTCTCCTCCATGTACTGAGTCATCGTAAGGTCCTCCTCTGGGTACCGTCCAGTCCTGGTACTCTCAGCCTCAATCTACAATGTCTGTCGTCTGCATCCAATACAAAAAGTTGTGGGCATAGCCCGTGTAGGGGTGTGTATAATGATACTCAGTAAGGACCCTGAGACCCTCAAGGTCTCACAAATCCACCAAGGATAAACCACAAAGTAAGGAAATGACATATTACCCTACTTTGGTATATGACAATACATGTACCTAAGTTATTAAGTAATATGTATCAATCATGAGGAAAACACAAAAGTACTGACTTAGCTCAAACCAAGATTTTTATTCTAGGGGTAGTATTAAGTAACATCCCAAACACATTATCAAAACCTCAGGTGCTGGAGAACTCCTCTTCTATCGAGTACAGTGGGCCTATTGTGTCACATAGAGGCTCTCCCCACTAACCTTGGACTGCTGAGGTACTCCTCCGGTTGAGTATCATGGGTCTACTGTGTTACACATAGGTTCTCCCCACCGTCGGTCTGTTGCCACACCCAGGTGCTCCCCCAGATAGCCTGGAGAGATACTCCTTCTGTCGAGTACCATGGGTCATCCATGTCACCAAGCGCTCTCTTCCAAAATGGGTCTACTTCCACAACCAAGTTCTCTCCACTAGGCTAGTAGAATCTCTCTGAGTCCAACGGTCAGCAGTCGTCAGGCCTTAGCCTGTTACTAGGGCTTCGCACTCTCCTCGGTCGTCACTAGAAGGATCCGATCCACGAGCTACTGGTCAATAGTCAAACTTCCATGAAGTCCCATGAAAAATTATCTCACAGTTCTACCACCTCATAGGGGTCTCAACGCAATAGACGGCGCGTCATTCAGACGTACAGTCTATGAGTTGTTAGCATTTTAGTCCTGAGGGCCCACTTGGATTCGTGCACGATCCAACCTAATCGTATCTCAACTATTACCAAAACTCCAGTGGGGTATACTCAAAGGTACTTTCATGCTCCAAGATTTCCAGTGTTGCTGACGGTTCGTCAAACGGATGTCCAGTGCCAAAGATATGGACAATGAAGGTAAAAAGGTCGTAGTGGGCCCGGGTCTGGTTCGGGTCGACCCGGACTAACCCATTGGGTCTGGCCTGGCTCGTTGTGCGGTCCAGCCCGTTAGGTTCGACTCGGACCACTGGGGCCAGCCCAGCAGGTCGGGAGGGGTCGTGGAGGGCCGCGAGGGCGCAGACTGGTCGCGAGGGCCCGGACCGGCCACAGGTCGGCGCGAGGTCGGCTCGGCCCAAAGTGCACCGCGAGGGCAGCTCGACTCAGAGGGCACTACGGGTCCGGTTATTTCGGGAGGGTGCGAAGGGGACGGTTCGGCCAGGAGGGCGTCGCACGGCCGGTTCGTCCAGCAGGGCGCCTCAAGGCTGATTCGGCTGGCAGGGCACCGGAAGACCGGTTCGGCTGGGGTGGCTCAACCTGTTCGGTCGGCGGGCGGAGTGAGGCCGGTTCAGTCGGAAAGAGACCGCGAGGCTGGTTCGGTGGGCGGTTTCCACGACCGATTGGCAGCGTGGCTAGGGAGGCTCGGAAGCCGACGGGTGGTGCGGTCCACCCGGGGCGACAGAGCCGGTTCGACTGGAGCGTCGGAGCATCGCGGGGGCTTCAAGGGTTGCGGAGGACGAAGGTAGCATGGCTGATGCCATCGTCTCCTTCGATGTCGTTGTCTCCTTCCTCTGTTTCAAAGAACACCGCTAATAAATGCATGGGTTACAAAGAGGATGGGCCATGTTAGTTTGGGCCGCAATCTCTGCATTAGTGCTGTAGCAAGAGGTTTACCAAGAAAAAAAGAAGGAAGAGCATGGAATATATCTTAAAACATCAATTCCCATAATCCCTCGTTAATTTCAATTCCCAACCCCGCAAAGGAAAAATAGGAGAGAACATGGGAAGTGATAATCAAATAATGAATAAACCCCTTCAACTTCCCCCAACAATTTATTCCCAACCATCAAAGGAAAAAGAATCAAGGGAATAAAATCAAACATAATTAAAAAACCTACTATTTTTGTTGTTGGTGGATGTTTGTGCGAGATGAAAGACATCGATTCGTTGTAGATGAACACGTCCTAAGTAAAAGGAAGCTCCGGGAAAGTAAGTCAGAGTCGAGGTCGTTCTTCATACAAAGAATATATTGTTCGTTTTAAGGAGAGGGTCTTCATTGGAGAGAAATTTTCACTCAAAATCTCCTTCCTCCTTTTCCAATAAAGGAATAAGTAGCCCAAGATAATAGATTATAAAATATATTAAGTCATTGGCAAAATTCAAAAAAAATTAAAATAATTAATTGATGTGTTGGCTCAATTAATTAATGGGGAGGATTTGGAACAATTAAAAAGGTGTGTTGGCACAATTAAAATTGTGGAGGTGGTTAAGAGCCCCCCCCCCCCACATTTATGAGAGGGGTTGATAGGTTTTCCTCTCTTCCCATTAATAGGGGTCAGGTGGTCCCCACCACCATAACCTCTCATGGGAGGTTAAGGTGTGGTGGTCCTAACAACCATAACCTCTCATGGGAGGTTAAGGTCTGGTGGTCCCCACTTCCAACTTCCACATAGGTGGTCAAAATAGATAAAATAAAATAAAACATGAGTTTATTTTATTTTATTATTTCCATGAAAAACCCAAAAACTAACTTCCACCCTCGACCAACTACCATCGAGAAGAAAGTCTTCTTAAGCGAATACTAGTATTGGGTGTTCAATGGTGTCCTCATATTTCATTTCTGAACACCAGTTCAAATGTTTAAAAACCTGGTCGAACATTCACTGAACATACCCAAAATAAATATCAGAAATTGATTCCAAGCACACTAGGCCTTGGAATCACGTGCGGTAAATTTTTTCGGACTCGTAAAATTCCCTTTTAATTAAAAAATAATTACAAGGAATTTTTGGGTCTTTACATTCTCCCCACCTCTGGTCTTTACATCCTCATAAGCTACAACTCATACTAAAGAAATAAGTGGGGGTACTGAGCATAAAACTGAGTCTCCCGCTCCCATGTTCTCTCCTAGAGGTTCTGGTATTGCCAACGAACTTGAACCAGAGGTATGGAACGTCCATGAAGGACCTGCTATTATTTATCCTCAATATCTACTAGAACCTCCATAAATGTCATCCCATTTTGACGTCTAG
This sequence comes from Viscum album, assembly GCA_963277665.1. NCBI lineage: Eukaryota > Viridiplantae > Streptophyta > Magnoliopsida > Santalales > Viscaceae > Viscum > Viscum album. The sequence continues at coordinate 876,636,958 of OY728145.1, read as the reverse complement.
CTCGCCATCGTCGATGATGTGATAAGAGTCGTGCATGTATCTCCTCAGCTGGGATACGTGGAAAATGGTGTGAACCCGGTGCAACTGAGGTGGAATATCTGAGCAATATGCCACCTCTCCAACTCTTCTAAAGACCCAAAAAGGTCTGATGAATCTCAGAGATAACTGGCTACCTCGTCCAAATCTCTATAGACCTCGTGGGGCTGAGACCCGTAGAAAGATGTGGTCATCATCCCCGAACTCCAGAGGTCTTCATCTCTTATCTTCATACGACTTCTACCAGCTCTGTGTAGTCTTCATCCACTCTTAGATAATCTTCACCTTCTCTATGGTAGCCCAAACCATCTCTGGTATCACTAGTACTGACACCCCTATGCCAATCCGTCACAATGGTAATCTGCAAGGTCACCCGTATAACGCCTCAAAAGGTTCCATCCTAATGGCGTAGTGATAGAAACTATGGTACACAAACTCCACCTAACACAAGTGATCCTTCCAATTGTGACTAAAGTCGAGGACACAAATGCACATCATGTCCTTGAGTGTCTAAATGGTCTACTCAATTAGGCTAACCATTTGAGGATGGAAGGTTGTGCTCAAACGAAGCTCCATCCCGAAAGCCTCCTACAACCCCTTCCATAGCTGGGAAGTGAAACGTGCATCATGATCGGAGATAATCATTGAAGGTATTCCATGTAGCCACACAATCTTCTGCATATTGAGGGGTACCAAGATCTCTATTGAACCATGTTATCTGACCGGTAGAAAGTGGGCTGACTTGGTGAGTCAGTCAACGATCACCCAAATCAAGTCATGTCTCCTAGATGTACGTGGATGTCCTGTCACAAAGTCCATGGATATCCCATACCACTTCCACTATGGGACCTCTAAATGCTGAACCAAGCCTGATGGTAAATGGTGCTCAGCCTTCACTTGCTGACAAGAGAGGAACTGAGAGACAAACTCTACAACTACCATATTCATTCCCAGCCACCAGTGCTATCATCGGAGATCCTAGTATATCTTCGCCACTCCTGGATGTACCGCTAGAGGGGATGTGTGGAAATCCCTCAACAATTCCTCTTGAAGTGACACTGGTACCCTAGTACTTCCTCTGGAGAGGATGACATGCTCCCCACCTTTAGAAAATCCATCAGGTGCCTACCCTATGGATATCTGAGCACATCGTGTCTCGCAGTCAGCGTCCCCTTGTTATGCCTCCTTGAATCATTGAAGAAGTGGGGGAGTGACTGTAAGAGAGTGAATAAAGGCTTCTCCATATCTATCCACAAAGGATATCTGTAATGTATCCAGCTCCTCTGTCGCCTAACCTAGTAGCAGTATACCAGATCTCCTACTGAGTGCATCTGCAACAATGTTCCCCTTCCCATGAGTATAGACTATCTCGAAGTCATTGTCCTGGAGTAACTCAAGCCAACATCAATGTCTCGGGTTCAGGTCCTTCGGAGAGAAGATATATCTGAGACTCTTGTTATCATAGTACACTGTAAAATGTCCGCCCATCAGATATTGTCGCTACATCTTTAAGGCGAATACCACTATGGCTAACTCTAGGTCATGGGTAGCATTGTTCTACTCATGTTGTCTCAACTATCATAAACCATATGCTATCACCGTTCACTCGTGCATCAGGAAACATCCAAGCCCAGTCCCTTATGTGTCACAGTAGACTACGTACCCTATGCCTTCTTCTGGAAGACTCAACATGGGGTCACTAGTCAGCCTCTGCCTCAACTTCTGAAAGCTCTACTGGCATCTCCCAAACCACAATAAGGGTTTCCCCTTCTTTGTCAAGGATGATAGTGGTGATGCAACTCTGAAGAAGTCTGTCACAAACCTCCGATAGTAACCAGCCAAACCCAGGAAAATCTATACCTTTGTCACACTCTTGGGTGGCTCCCAAGAAAGTATCACCTCAATCTTCTCTGGATCTAATGCAACTCCATCCTCTAAGATGACATTTCCAAGAAAGTGGACCTCTTGGATCCAAAACATGAACATTGAGAGCTTTCCATAAAGATGTTGCTCTTGGAGTGTATCTAGTACTACCCGCTAATGATAGGCATCCTCCTCCCCAGTAGAAGAGTAGATCAGAATATCATCGATGAAGACTACTACAAAGCAATCGAGTCATGGCACAAAGATCCTATTCATGAGCCCTATGAACACCTCTAGAAAATTGGTTACACCGCATGTCATAACCAAGAACTCATAATGGCCATATCGACATCTAAAGGGCGTCTTCTACACATCCTCATCTCAAATTATGAGCTAGTTATAGCTTGATCTGAGGTCTATTTTTGAGAACTACCGTGAACCCTTCAACTGATCAAATAGGTCATTAATCCTCGGAAGAGGGTACTTATGATAACCCTTCTTTTATTACAAACTTACACATGATTTATTACATAAAACATCACTTGATACAACAAAAAAGATCTAGAGGTTTAGTGTCTTTGGATCTTAGGATCATTACATAAAAACTTAAAACATGAAATAAAACATCTTTATTGAAAACATCCTTTAAATGACCACTACATTCCCTCGAACTTAGCATTCATGAGATAACCTAAGGATATGCACAAGAAAAGGGTGAGCTATAAATCCCAGTAAGGGAGTACACATGGAATAACACGAGGAGTACAATACATGTTAGGAAATAGGAATATCAATAGATCATAAGAGAAATATGAACATAAAGGCATGATAAAGCATGATAATCATAACATGTAAATGTGTCAACAACACTTAACATGGAATAAGAATGAGCCAAGACCCATTGCACATGGAGCATGAGTAAATCCTCATTGCACATAAAGCATGAGTAAAACCTCGTTACACTTGAATTATCATGAGTAAACACTCATTTCACATTACTTATCATGATACTATACATTACCCAATTCAATGGAGCGCTATAAGGGCGCACCCTTCTTAAACATTTCATTTCATGCATAAGTGTGCCACATGGATCATAAAACGTGGATTCATAAAACATAATCATTTATTACATGATGAAAGAATGTGTAATTCATACAAGAAACATTATAATCAATAAGTAAATGTGTATAAAGTTGAATACCCTTGATGGAGAAATGGGCATGGTATTCATTACACAATGGCATAGGCCAAGAAAATCGGTGCGATTTCGGAAGCGTAACGGCGTGACATAAGAATTCATAAAAATGGTTGATGAGAGATAAAGGGGTTACTCATCATATATAAATGTAATGGAAAGTAAGGAGGTCATATAGATACATGTCCCAACAATTGTAATGGAATTTATATTCATGATACAAAAGTATTGCTTGAATGTAAAAGAGGAGAGAGAAGTTCCTTTCGGAATTTCAGCATAGTAACGGGTGTACATGGGAGGAATTTAATGAGAGTGAAAGGGGTCTCCCATAATTAAAAAATAAAGAGTGAAGTATGAGGGAGGTGTGAAACCATACCCCAACATTCATAATTGAAATTAAATGGGAAAAAAACTTAAAGAAAAATGGACAAAAATGATAAAGGAAGAAAAAACCCTTACTTGGATGTCTGCTTCCAAAGGCTAGAGAGAGGCCTGAGAGGGGCTTCTTTTGAGCTTGGGGTACCTTGGGAGGATTATAGAGAGAGTAGGGAAGAGTTTGGACGAACTCCAAAGGCTTTTAGTGAGGAGTAAGTGGGAGCTTGGTTGGGTTTATAAAAGAAAGGTGAGGGAATTCTTTATTATTTAGGTTGGGGTCCCCTTACATTAAATTAATCCAAAACACAACCCATCCCATGGTTTTTGCCCATGTTTTTTGGAAAAGGGAAGAGGAAAAAAATATTTTATAAGGCAAAAGTCCTAACTTCTTAAAATAATAACTTTTCTTATGTGGAGGTGAGTCACACTCCCATGGAAATTAATTTAAAAAGACAAGGTGTTTAATTAGTCTTGAGGGGTCCATTAATGCTTTGAAAAGTAAGTCAAACAAACCCAAAAACACATTATTTAAATGTTAAAACATATATTGGCAAACATAAAGCTTATAGTATTTTATTTCATCACTATTGGGTCATTATGATGTCATAAAACACATTATATATTTAAACGAAACTTAATTTTTACCCAAAAATTTGACTATCTCAGAAAATTATGAAAAATTCACCATTGGATACATTCAATGTCCTGATTCTAGAAATAAAATTTATTTTATATAAATAACTTTCTAAATTTGTTAATTTTATCTTTTAAAATAAAAACCGGCATTTATAAAAAATTCATGGGTTTTGACTGAAATGGCTTTCAAACCTTAATAAAAATTGTAATTGCATTCCTAAAATTATAATATCATTTATATTTAATAAAAATTAATTTAATAATATTATTATTATTTTATTAAAATATTATTTAATTCAAAAATCCCTTAATTTAGAAAATATAATTCTTAATTAAATAATAACTAAAAACGCTATTTGTACATTAAAAACTATTTACAATGTATCAATAATGACACGAAAGTATATTCATTATTATATACAAAAAACAATGTGCATGGACATAGTACTATTTATTTGTTACATGACCCCTTAAAACAGCCGCATAATACCTAAGGGTAAGGTTTGTGATGGTGACAGACTCTTAGGGTGGCTCGGATAACATCGCTCGAGTGGTAATTTCAATAAACTTTCACTTTTCCTATAGACGGTCACGTTCAAGATTGACATGATGAAGCTCAACTTGGGCTTGGTCAAGAGCGAAGCCCAAGGATGCAACCTATTTTCTGAGCTCTAAAAAATGGGCTTCATATGGGGAAATTCTACTTGATGAGGCCATCGCTTTCTTTGTCTGAGTAAATTGGATTTGTTAAAGCCCTATATTTATACTAATCATGTGATCACTGTTTAATGGCTATATTAGAAACGGTCAAAATTCATAACATAAAACCAAAGAAGTTGAAATTTTATATAAACATAAAGAGACATTTAATTAGATCAAGATGGATTTCCATTAATGAAACATTGGGTCATTACAATATTCCCCCCTTAAGAAATTTCACCCTCGAAATTTTCCTTTTCCCACACTAAAACAGATGTGGGTAACTTAGCTTCATCATTTCCTCCAATTCCCAAGTCGCTTCTTTGAACTTGTGGTTTCTCCACAACATCTTAATGAGGGGCATTGTCTTATTTCGTAAAACTTTTTCTCTATGATCTAAGATCTTCACTGGTTGCTCCTCATAAGAGAGATCATCTTCCAATTGTACCACCTCCGAAGAGACTACATGTGAAGGTTCCGGTATGTACTTCCTTAAGAGGGATACATGAAAGACATCATGCACTTTGTCCTTGGTAGGTGGAAGTTCTAGTCGATAGGTCATAGCCCCGACACGATCAAGAATCACGAAGGGGCCGATGTACCTTGGACATAACATCCCTTTCTTTCCAAACCTCATGACATTTTTCCACGGAGATATGTGTAGAAAAACCATGTCTCCAACTTTAAACTGAAGGTCTCGTCGAAGATTATTTGTATAACACTACTGTCGACTCTGAGCTGACTTGATATGCTGCTGAATTGTTTTCACCTTCTCCATCATTTCCTTGACTATTTCTGGTCCAAGCAGATTACGTTCACCAACCTCATCCCAACATGCTGGTGTTCTACACCTTTTCCCATACAGGGCTTCATATGGTGCCATTTGGATGCTCGAGTGGAAACTGTTATTATAAGAGAACTCAACCAAAGAAAGATATTGATCCCATCCTCCTTTAAAGTTCATTGAGCATGATCTCAACATGTCCTCAAGTGTTTGGATAGTCCGCTTGGATTGGCCATCAGTTTAAGGATGATAAGCCGTACTAAAGTTCAGTTCAGTATTCAGATCATGTTGAAGACTCATCCAAAACATAGAGGTGAATCTTGGATCTCGGTTAGAAACAATAGATAGTGGTTCTCCATGAAACCTTAACACTTCCCTGATATATATCTATACCAGTTGATCCAAAGATAAATCCTCCCAAATAGCAATGAAGTGTGTAGTCTTTGTAAGACGATCCACAACAACCTAGAATGCATTGTTGCCTTTGTATGTCCTTGGAAGTCTGGTGACAAATTCCATGGTGATGTTATCCCATTTCCATTCTAGTATGGGGAATGGTTTCATCATCCCCTTAGACTTCTGCCTCTCTGCCTTCACTTGCTGACACACTAGGCACTTTGATGTATATTCAGTGATCTCCTTCTTCATATTATCCCACCAGAAGTTTTCTCGGAGATCTCGATACATCTTTGTGCTTCCTGGGTGAATAGAGAAATTTGAACTATGTGCATCATCCAAAAGTTCCTTCTCCAGCTCTGGACTTGATGAAACACATAGTCTTTTCCCAAACTGCACAATTCTTTCTTCATTAACATTAAACACTGAGGATTTCCCTTTTTTGATAGCTTCCACTTTTCCGGAATTCCCACATCATCCATTTGAGAATCATTTAACCTTTCCAAAAGAGATGGTTGAGGAATCATTTGTGAAAGGATTGATGATGTTCCCTTCTTTATGATTCCCATGTCCATCATTATCAAGTCTAAGAAGATTTCATCCTTCTCAATTCTCATCATTGATAGAATCACTAGATCCTTTATACTTAGGGCATCTGCCACCTTGTTCGCTTTCCCAGGGTGGTAATGTATTGAATAGTCGTAATCCTTGATGAGCTCTATCCATCTTCTCTGGCGCATATTAAGCTCTTTTTGTGTGAATATATATTTAAGACTCTTGTGGTTAGTATATATCTCATATTTCTATCTATATAGATAATGTCGCCATATTTTCAAGGCAAATATCACAGACGCCAACTCTAGATCATGTGTTGGATAGTTTTGCTCATGGATTTTCAATAGCCTTGAGGCATAGGATATCACTTTATCATTCTGCATTAGAACACAGCCTAATCCTTTCTTTGAAGCATCACTGAATACCACAAAAATTTCCCCACTTGTGGGTAAAGTAAGCACGGGCACAATGATAAGCCTCATTTTCAACTCCTTGATGCTTTCTTCACATTCATCACTCCAAGAAAACTTTACTCCCTTTCGAGTTAGCTTCGTAAGAGGGTTGTACAATCGTGAGAAATTTCTCACAAATCATCGATAATATCCAGCTAACCCCAAGAAGCTTCGGATATCTATTACCGATGTTGGCCTCAGCCATCCCTCAATTGCATCTGTTTTGGAGGGGTCCACAGATATCCCATTACTTGTGATGATATGGCCCAATAATGAGACTTCCTTCAACCAGAACTCACACTTGCTGTACTTTTCATATAGATTCTCCTTGTGTAAAGTCTCCAGTATAGTTCTTAAATTCTCCTCATGATCCTCCTTGGTTTTGAAGTATATTAGAATATCATATATATAGACTACCGCCAATTTTTCTAGATAATCTCTAAAGACTCTATTCATCAAGTCCATTAATATTGTTGGAGCATTAGTGAGTCCGAAAGGCATTAATATGAATTCATAGTGCCTGTATCTTGTGCGAAAAGAAGTCTTGGGGATATCTTCCTTCTTCACTCTTACTTGATAATATCCCGACCGCAAGTCCACCATGGAGAAGTATTGTGCTCCGCGTAGCTGATCGAACAAGTCATCAATTCGTGGGGGAGGATACTTGTTCTTTATCGTGATTTTATTAAGTTCACGATAATTGATGCAAAGCTGCATTGACCCATCCTTCTTCTTGATGAAGAGGACTGGTGCACCCCATAGTGAAGCACTTGGGCGTATAAACTCTTTGTCCAGATTCTCCTGTAGTTGTTTCTTCATCTCTTCAAGCTCTACAACAGCCATTCTATATGGAGTCTTGGATATTGGTAAAGCTGCAGGTATAAGGTCAATTGAGAACTCAACATCTCTTCCAGGAGGATGACCAGGCAGTTCCTCGGGAAACACTTCAGTGAATTCCCTCACAATAGGCATTTCATCAAGGATGGTTTATTCCATGGGCTCAATCATCTGATCCAGATATGCATGCTCATAAGGTAGTAATATCCATGCTTGAGATGATGGAGCTAAAGGAGATTCATCTTCCTCCTTACACTTGTAAATAATCGGGGGTAGATTCTCCATATGAAGTGTGATTTCCCTCTCCCGAAAATTTATGTTGGCTCTATATAAGTAAAGCCAATCCATTCCCAAAATTGCATCAAATTCAACCAGAGGGAGTATGACGAGGTTCGCCGGGAAATTCAATCCACATATTATAATAGGGGAGGGCTTATATTCATGGGATTCAATGATTTCCCCATTTCCCATACTCACTGGTATCTTCACTTACATGATTTTTGGTGGTGCTGGGATTATTATGCTAAACATTCGAGATATAAAAGAATGCGTAGAACCTGAATCAAAAAGTACATTCGCTATTCTTGAATGAATAACTAGTGTACCTGTCACCACTTCATTGTCGGGGTTCACTTCGGCAGAAGTTATGGAAAAAGCCCTACCTTGCTGCCTTGGAGGTTTTTAGTTGCCTCCGAAAACCCTTAGATTAGGGTACTGATTTGAAAAATGACCTGGTTCTTTGCATTTGTAGCATTTAACAACGGGTTGAGGTTCGAATGGAGTGTTCCTCTGCTCTGTCACATCCACAAGTCTTTCTTTCCAACAGTTAAAAGCTAGGTTCCCTTCTCTCCCACACCGAAAGAATTTTCTCGTCCCCTTAAGGCAATTTCCTGGGTTCTTCTTTCCGCACTTTTGGCAGGTGGGGTGCTGGATCTTCTTAGCACTGTTGGATTTATCCATAGGACCAATAGCACTGAAGAATACCTTATTCTTCTTTTCCCCATGATACCCATGTGATTCTCCGATCTCCATTTCGACCTTGAGGGCACATCGGACAATTTCCTCATAGCTCTCAAAGTCACGGATCGCCAATGCTTTCCGCAGGCTAGGCTTCATCCCACCAAAGAAGTGATCAACTTTGCATTCAGGGGTGACGACAAAGATGAAAGCGTATCATGAAAGCCTTATGAAGTTTTCCTCGTACGCTCCAACATATTCTTCAACTTTTTTCTTGAGGGAAAGGAAGTCACTTTCCATCTTAAGTCGGAGGGTGCGCAGAAAATATTTATTGAATAACATATTCCGGAAATCCTTCCATTCCAATGCCTCATTATCCTCCTGAAGCTTTGTATTTTTGATCAACGTCCACCATTGATCAGCTTCACCCTCCATACGATAAGCTTCCAGGAGAACCTTCTCTTGTTCAGAACATTGAAGGATAGAGTAGATCTTTTCCATGGACTTGATACATCGTTCAACGATCATGGGATCAGATGATCCTCTAAAAGTATAAGGCCTTTGTCACATGAAGCTCTCGATAGTGACTTGTTATGTCTTAGGGGGGGATTAATGTTCCTTGTGACCCGTGTTTCTATTCAAAACTTGAGTTAGATGAGAGAGAAGCATGACAAAGTTCGCGATTCCTGCTCCCATTGGATTGGGCATCTCATTAGTATAGTCATCACACTGATCTTCACAACGGTTGTTAGCAAGAGTCCTCCTGTTACCAGCCATTGTATGGAATAAAAGGAATGTTAGGGGTAACACATAAAGGGTAATCCAAAGACAATAGTTGATGAGTTATAAATAAACATTTATTTCCTTAACTCATGCATCTATAGGCTTCAATCTAGGCTTTTCATGACCTACTTTCTAATATATATTCTTAGGGGAAATTTTTTTTAATTCCCTTAATAAGGGTTCATACTAAGCTTGTGAATTTATCAAAACATATACCCCGGGAGTGTCGTAACCAAGAGTGCAGAAAGTCCTGTTGTCGTGCACCAGTTCCCGTTCGAGTCTAACTAAAAGCGGTGTTTTCGGGTTTTACCCCTACGATACATCTTTGCTAGAGCTGCCTCTACCTGCTCGTATCAAGACAGGGATGTATTTGTTTGATAAACCACTTAATCAATACACACCAAAACATAGGGACATTTTTATTGTACTTAGTCTTGTATCTAAGTCTTTACTAGGGTTTTCTAATCCTAATCCCAAAAATAACTAAACCTGTCCACTAATACCAACTATAACAACCCTTCTTTTATTATAGAGTTAAACGTGATTTATTACATAAAACATCACTTGATACAACAAAGAAGATTGAGAGGTTTAGTGTCTTTGGGGCTTAGGATCATTACATAAAAACATAAAACATGAAATACACCATCTTTATTGAAAAATTCCTTTACATGACCACTACATTCCCTCGAACTTAGCATTGTATGGGATAACCTGAGGACATGCATAAGAAAAGAGTGAGCTATAAAGCCCAGTAAGGGAGTACACATGGAATAACATGAGGAGTAAAATACATGTTAGGCAATAGTAATATCAATATATCATAAGAGAAACATGAACATAAAGGCATGATAAAGCATGATAATCATAACATGGAAATGTGGCATCAACACTTAACATGAAATTAAATTGAGCCAAGGCTCATTGCACATGGAGCATGAGTAAATCCTCATTGCACATAAAGCACAGGTAAACCCTCATTGAACTTGAATTATCATGATTCAACACTCATTGCACATGACGTATCATGATACTATACTTTACCCAATGCATTGGAGCGCTATAAGGGTGCACCCTTCTTAAACATTTCATTTCATGCATAAGTGTGCCACATGGATTATAAAACATGGAATCATAAAACATAATAATTTATTCCAAGATGAAGGAATGTGGAATTCATACATGAAACATTATAATAAATAAGTAAATGTGCATAAAGGTGAATACCCTTGATGGAGAAATGGGTATGGTATTCATTACACAATGGCATTGGCTTAGAAAATCGGTGCGATTTCGGCAGCGTAATGGCGTGACAAAAGAATTCATAAAAATGGTTGATGAGAGATAAAGGGGTTCCTCATCATATATAAATGAAATGGACAGTAAGGAGTTCATATATATACATGTCCCAACAATTGTAATGGAATTTAGATTCATGATACAAAAGTATTGCTTGAATGTAAAAGAGGAGAGAGAAGTTCCTTTCGGAATTTTGGCATAGTAACAGGTGTACATGGAAGGAATTTAATGACAGAGAAAGGGGTCCCCCATCATTCAAACATAAAGAGGGAAGTATGAGGGAGGTTCAAAACCATACCCAAACATTCATAATTGAAATTAAATGGGAAAAACAACTTAAAGAAAAATGGACAAAATGATAAAGGAAGAAAAAATCCTTACTTGGAAGTGTGCTTACAAAGGCTAGATAGAGGCTTGAGAGAGAATTCTTGGGAGCTTGGGGAACCTTGGGAGGATTCTAGAGAGAGTAGGTAAGAGTTTGGATGAACCCAAAAGTCATTGAGTGAGGAGGAAGTTGGAGCTTGGGTGGGTTTATATAGGAAAGGTGGGGGAATTATTTTTTATTTAGGTTTGGGTACCCTTACATAAAATTTATCCAAACCACAAACCATCCCATGGTTTTTGCCCATGGTTTTTGGCAAAGGGAATAGGAAAACAATATTTTATACGGCAAAAGTCCGAACTTCTTAAAATAATAAGGTTGCTTATGTAGAGGTGAGTCACACTCCCATGGAAATTAATTTAAAAAGACAAGGTGTTTAATAAGTCTTGAGGGGTCCATTAATGCTTTCAATTGTAATTCAAAAAAACCCAATATCACATTATTTTAATGTTCAAACATATATTGGCTGAACATAAAGCTTATAGTATTATATTACATCACTATTGGGTCAATATGATGTCATAAAACACATTATATATTTAAACGGTATTTAATTTTTACCTAAGAATTTGATTGTCTAGGAAAATTATGAAAAATTAACCGTTGGATACTTTCAACATCCTGATTCCAGAAATAACATTTATATTATCTAAATAATTTTCTAAATATGTTAACTTTCACTTTTAATATAAAAACCGACATTTATCTAAAATTCACGGGTTTTGACAGAAATAGCTTTCAAACATTAATAAAAATTATAATTGCATTCATAAAATTATAAGATCATTTATATTTAATAAAAATTAATTTAATAATAATAATAATATTTTATTAAAATAATATTTAATTCAAAAATCCCTTAATTTAAAAAAATATAATTCTTAATTAAATAATAACTAAAAACACTATTTGTACTTTAAAAACTATTTACAATGTATCAATAATGACAAGAAAGTATATTAATTATTATATACAAAAACAAATGTACATGAACATAGTACTATTTATTTGTTACAAAACCCCTTAAAACAGACGTATAAGACCTAAGGGTAAGATGTGGGATGGTGACAGACTCTTGGGGTGGCTCGTATAACATCGCTTGAGTGGTAATTTCAATCAACTTCCACTTTTCCCATAGACGGTCACGTTCAAGCTTGACATGATGAAGCTCAGCTTGGGCTTGGTCAAGAGAGAAACCCAAGGATGACACCTCTTTTTTGAGCTCCGACAAATGGGCTTCATATGGGGAAATTCTACTGGATAAGGCCATCGCTTACTTTGTCTGAGTAAATTGGATTTGTTAAAGCCCTAAATTTATACTATTCATGTGACCACTATTCAACGACTATATTAGCAATGATCAAAATTCTTAACATAAAACCAAAGAGGTTGGCATTTTATATAAACATAAAGAGACATTTAATTAGATCAAGAGGGATTTCCATTAATGATACTTTGGGTCATTACATTTCTTTTTCTTCACAGTCACCTGGTTTAGGCACCGATAATCAACACAAAGCCTCAAGATCCCATCCACCTTCTTGGTGAACAGAATAGGGGCTGCCAAGGGAGAAACACTGTTCAAAATGAATCACATCCCCTGCAAGTCCTCTAACTATACCTGTAGCTCATGAAGCTCCATAGGAACAATCAGATACATTGGTGTAGATATCGGTGACGTCCTGGGGTACAAGTCAATGTAAAAGTATACCAATATACAAGGGGGTAGACATGGAACATCATCAGGGAAGAAATCCGTGCACTAGTCCACCAGTACAGGATAGCTTAAACTCTCCACATCAACTGCTCTGAGGGTAATGCTATCCAACTGATGAGTGATCGGTTGCACACTCCTCCGGGTAAGTCCATCCTATGCTCCAAAGGATCCCTTCTCGCCGGTGAAGGTAATCCTAGTCCCATACGCTCTGACACACCGCACTATGCACCTAATACAGTTAATCTGAGCATGGACTGTAGATAACCAGTCCATACCCAAGATGACGTCATAAGGCCTCGATTCCACTACATAGTGATCCCAACCTCAGCTCTCACCTCCAATAGTAAGTTCACACTGCCAGAACCAGTGCATAATTATTGAATCCTTTCTCGTATGAGTCTCTAGCTGTAATGATCGAGCCAAAGGATCCGTCAGAATCTATGTGCTCTGAACGAGGGAAGTGTCAATGAAAGTGTGACTAGAACCTATGTCTATATGTATTGTATCTTTGGTGGAGTAGACACATATCATTCCTCAAATAATCTCCAAAGTACCATGAATGCATGCCTCAGCTACATGTAGCTGAGCTCTCCCCTGTCCACCTTCTCCCTGTGGTTGGGGTGAACCTACTGGTGGTGGTGATGGTAACACCTCGAGTCGTCCTCCACCGGCAGCTGCATGGCCAGCTCCTCTGCCACGTCTGCCTGCTCTCTGCGGACCACCTAGATTGAATCATTGTCTCTATCTAGGTGGTCCTTCGACTGTCTTCTAATCATCCGAATAGTAGGACGGGCATCCATGATCCATGTGACCATGATCGTCGCATGCGTATCACTACCTACTATTGGAATGTATGTCTCTACTTCGGGTGCCTCACACAACCGATTATGATTCAGGGGGTTGTCCAACTATAGATCTATACCTCTTGGACCTCTGTGACATCTGTCTACTGCCAGCTATAGAAGACTCTTCTACGTGTCTACTGGTGGTGGATCTCGCTGTTGGAGACTACTCAACTAGGAAACTCTCCACTAGGGGGGGCTCTCTCTAACACCCACGTATGTGTCTGGATGCTGAGTGATATCACTGAAGCCCTGATCTCCCGCCCGAGTCCCTTATCGAAGGTTCAGGTCCTGAATAATGGGTCACACACCATATCTATAGAGTAGCGTGAGAGGTCAGTGAACCTCGCTGAGTACTGTGCTATAGTCATGCTGCCCTACTGCAGATGAAGTAGCTTCTGTATGCTCACTGCACGAAGAGTTTCCGGTTAAAAATCTACCCAAAACAGGCCCTCAAAATCTACCCAGAGAAGCGTCACCTCATCATGAACCTAGAGCATCAAGCTCTACCATCTTCTAACTGCTTCCTGTAGAAGGATGGGAGAAAGTATCACCATGAGGTCGGCTGGTGTCCCTACCAGCTGGAAAACTCTCACCACAGACTCCATCCAATCATCAGTCGCCTGTGGGTCTGTCTCTCCCCTAAACCTAGGTGGCATCTGGCGCTGGAACTCGTGTAACATTCTCAAGTAGTTTGCACCATCTTTTACTGGGGCTGGTGGCTTCGGTGGCCCAACGCAGAGTGGTACCATTTGCGCCTCCATGGGAAAAGGGTCATGCACAGAGCCCTCGTCTCTTGGTGGGCTATCAGTGCGTACAACTCTCAGAACTCTAACCGGCTGTCTTCATGAAGGAATCCTAAAAAGAAATAAGTGCACTATAGTTAAAAGTTATACCTAGTGAGCTGACCTGGTTGATATGACCTAAAGAAAACTTTTGAAACCACACATGCAATCAATGCTTTTGTGTACTAAGTCAGAATTCAAAAGTCAGGGTCCTGGTGTGTGGATACATCGGCCGCTGCACCAACAGTGGACTCTCTTTACTGAAAACCACACACACTACACTTAACACTATTGCTTCACAGAAAATATCAGAGCCCTATTTTATGTCGTAGAACCGACTCCTCTGATACCAAATTGTCACGACCCATCTCCCGGGGCCCATGTCATGACAACCCCAAGCCTGCCTTCCATAGGTAGGTCTGGACACTAGCACCAAAGTTGTAATTCCCTAATACTTGAATGGAATTGCCTTTATAACCTGTAAACACACACAATAGAGTGCACAAATGGATAGAAAACACTAGGTAAACTGTATAACAAAAGAGTGATGAAAAGTAAAAGGGGACAGAAATACAAGCCCAACTTTAAAGTACATGGAACTTGAAGTAAAAGTACAACTAAAGAAATGCAAAACATCTGATGGGTCATCCTCTGGGATTCCTACCTAAAGGGTAGGTATATATAGCCTCCTCAACACTCCATGTCTTCCAGTATCCTCCATTTACCGACTCTTAGTAAGGTCTACCTCTGGGTACCGTCCAGTCCTAGTACTCTCAGCCTCAGTCACCACTGTCCATCGTCTGCATCCAACATAATAAGGTGCGAGCATAGCACATGCAGGGGTGAGAATAAAGATAATCAGTAGGGACCCTGAGACCCTCAAGGTCTCACAAATCCACCATGGATAAACCAAAAAGTAAGAAAACAATAGATAACCTTACATAGGCATATGCCCATACATATGCATAAGTTATTATGTAATCTGGCTCAATCATGAGGAAAACAGAAATGTACTAACTCATCTCAAACCATGATTTTTATTCCAGGGGTATTATCAAGTAACATCCCCAACACATTATTGAAATCTCGGCTGCTAAAGAACTCCTCCTCTATCAAGTACAGTGGGCGTGCCGCATCACATAGAGGCACTTCCCACTAACCTTGGACTATTTAGGTACTCCTCCTATCGAGTACCATGGGTCTTCTACGTCACGCAGAAGCGCTCCCCACCATGGTTATACCGCCACACCCAGGTGCTCTCCCTCGTATTCTGCAGAGGTACTCCTCCTGTCAAGTACCATGGGTATACCACGTCACCAAGCGCACTCTTCCATCGTGGGTCTGCTGCCACAACCAAGCGCTCCCCACATGGGCTAGTAGAATCTATCCCAGTCAAACGATCAAAAATCGTCACGTCTCAGCTAGCTACTAGGTCTCCGTAATCTTGTCACTCATCACTGGAAGGATCCGCTCCACGAGATACTGGTTGATACGCCAACTATCATGAAGTTCCAAGAAATATTATCTCAAAGGTCCTCCATATCATAGGGGTCTCAACACAATAGACGACACGTCATTCCTACGCCATGTATGTGAGTTATTAGCCTTTTAGTCCCAGGGGCCCTGTTGGATTCGTGCACGATCCAACCTAACGGTATCTCAACTATACCCCAAACTCTAGTGGGGTATACTCAAAAGGACTTTCATGCTCCAAGATTTACAGCGCCACTGAGGGTTCGTCAAACGGACGTCAGGTGCCAAAGATATGGCCAAGGAAGGTAAAAATTTTGTAGTGGGCCCGGTTCCGGTCTGACTCGGTCGGACCGACCCTGCATGGGCCAACATGTTTCGGGTCGACCCGTCCTGACCTGTTGGGTCTTGGTCGGCCCGTTGGGCGGCGCAACCCATTAGGTTTGGCCCGGCACGCTGGTCCCCACCCAGCCGGCCACGAGGGGGTCACGGAGGGCCATGAGGGTGTAGACCGGTCGCGAGACCATCCATGGGTCGTTGCGTGGTGGGCTCGACCTAGAGGGAGACGCTAGGGCGGCTCAGCTCAAAGGGCTATGCGGGTTCGGTTTGGTTGGGAGGGCGTCGCGTGGCCGGTTCAGGAGGGAGGGCACTGTTTGGATGGTTCGGGCGGGATGGCATCCCATGGTTGGTTCGGCTAGGAGGGCGCCATAAGGCCAGTTCAGGCAGTGGGCGGTGCAGCTAGGGTGGATTGGCCAGATTAGCCGGTGGGAGGTGCGAGGCCGGTTTATCCGAGAGGCCGCTGTGAGGTCGGTTCGGCCGGCAGGCGGCACGACCGGGGTGGCTCACCCTGTTTGGCCGGGGGGCGGCGCAGTCAAGGAGGCTCAGTCGGAGGGCGGCAAGGGAGGGGTGGCGCAGAAGCCGAAGGGTGGCGCGGTTCGGCCTGGGGTGGAAGAGCCGGTTCGGTTGGAGCGCCAGAGCGTCACGGGGGTGGTGCAGGTTGCGGAAGCCGGGGGTATCACGGTCGTTCCCATCGTCGCCTTCGATGTCGTTGTCACCTTCCTCCATTTCGAAGAACACTGCAAATCAACACAAGGGTTACAGAGAGGATGAGCCATGTTAGTTTGGCACGCCCTCTCCACATTAGAGCGGTAGCAAGAGGTTTACCAAGAACAAACAAAGAATGAGCATGGATGATATCTTAAAACATCAATTCCCATAATCCCTCATTAATTTCAATTCCCAACCCCACGAAGGAAAAATAGGGGAGAACATGGGAAGTTTTAATGAAATAATGAATAAACCCCTACAACTTCCCAAAACAATATATTCCCAACCCGCAAAGGAAAAACAATCAAGGGAATAAAATCATACATAATTAAAAACAATACCTTGTTTGTTGTTGTTTGATGTTGGTGCGATAAGGCGGACAACGATTCATTGTAGATGAACATGTCCTATGTCAAAGGAAGCTCTGATAAAGGAATTCAGAGTCAAGGTCATTCTTCGTAGGAAGAATGTGTTCTTCGTTTGAAGGAGAGGTTCTTCGTTGGTGAGAGCTTTTCTCTCAAAATATCCTTCCTCTACAAACAAAAGAATAGGTAGCCCGGGATTATAGATTATAAATTCTGTTATGTCATTGACAAAATTCCAAAAGGTTTAAAATAATTAATTTATGTGTTGGATTAATTAATTAATGGGGAGGATTTGTCACATTTAAAAAGGTGTGTTGGAACAATTAAAAATGTGGAGGTGTTGAAGAGGCTCCCCCCACATTTATGAGGGGGGTTGAGAGCTTTTCTTCTCCTCCCATTAATAGGGGGTTGGGTTGTCCCCACCACAATAACCTTTCATGGGAGCTGAAGGTTTGGTGGTCCCCACTTCCAACTTCCACATGGGTGGTTACAAATAATAACATAAAATAAAACATGAGCTTATTTTATTTTATTATTTCCACAAAAAACCCAAAAACTAACTTCCACCCTCGACCAACTGCCTTAGAGGTGAAAGTATTCTTATTAGAATACCAGCGCTGTGAGTTCAATGGTTTCCTCATATTTTAATTCTGAGCACCGATTCAAAAGTTATAAAAACCCTCTGAACTTTCATTGAATGTACCCGAAAAAAAACTTCATAAATATATTTAGGGCACATCGGGCCTTGGAATCACCCGCCTTCAATTTTCACATACTTGAAAAATTCCCATTTAAATTAAAAAAATTACATGGAAATTTCAGGTCTTTACAAAAAATTTATAGTATTTATTATACAATATATAAATTTTATATATTTGATAAAATAAATTTATAATAACATTTATATTATGTATACCAATATTTATATTTGTATAGTTTTTTATTAAATGTTTAAGTATTTATTTTAAGTATTTATATAATATATTTATAATAAATTTAAATACATAAATATAATGTTTTTATATAATCGTATCTAAAATCCAAAAAAATATTTAAGAAATAATTCAAAAAATATATATAGGGGATTGTGAACCCCTCTAAATTTAATGATTAGCTTGGTTTGTGTGTAATCCCCTCTAAAAACATTGTTGTTATTCTGTTCTTTTTTATTAAGTCTATAACTACCTAATTAAAATTTCACACCCCTAGGTATTATGATAGTTTTATGTGTGACATCATAACACCTTAACCAATGGGATAAATCCACCACACAATACATTCACCTATAAATTGATTACCTCAAAATGGATGCACTACAACTGAATCATCTGTCACAAACTCAATCTCCTCCCAACTCATAACATGGGAGGGTTAAATATGGATATCCTAACTTAAGATATGTGAAATACATAATTTATACCCATTAACTAAATTGTATGTGAAACTGACATGAAATAATCCAAATATTCTCAGAGAAATACAATGATCTAATATATATAAGGAACAACTTTATATTTGTTTCTAAGGAAACAATGATGAAATTGAAAAAACCCTTCAAAAATCCTAATCACTAATAAAAAAATCCACAGGATGACATGAATGGTACACATATAATTATTCTGACACTGATCTATACCCAAATAAATATATATATATATATCCAGAATCATCATTGAAATCTCTTGAATGATACTTTTTCCCATTAGAGAGGCCTAATCCACCACTTCTAAACTAATAGGTTTTCTGTATGGAAGACAATACGAAGCCTCAAAGGGTGGTATTCTGATTTACAATTAATGAAAATTTTTATAAGAAATCACAATTAGTCATAGGTGGATATCCCCTGACCTACTAACATTAAATATGTAGGCAGAACACATATCCTTAATAATATGATTTTCATGATATGATTAACCATTTTTATGTGGATAGAAAGCTATATTCAACCTGGAAGGAATCTACCTTGCCTTATAAGGTACTCTTCTAGATCAATGATGATAAGATAAGATCCATGTCAGAAAAAATAGAAGAGGGAACCCTATGTAACCTAAAAAAATCATGCACGAGAAATTATCTAGATCCCCATATTTAGTGGTGTCCAAAATTGGAATGACATGATCTTATTTCATTAAATTATTGATCAACAACCAGATCTAATTCTTCCATTATGGTTTCCATGTTCATACACCAAAACATTCAATGGAAACGTTACACCATTTTCCAAAAAACATCAGAAGATAAAGGAGTAAACAAGTAGTGTTCGAATTCTCTATCTCTATCTGTCGGTCGGACTAATACCATGAAAAATAATTAACAATTTCACACATCAAACACAACCACAATAATCACCATATCATTTTATAGTACATCTTTATTAGTCTTGTATGAAGGTCCCATGAAGAATTATTATAGTAAAAAACTGTTCTCCACAAAGATGTTAGGATAACAAAAATATTTCAAATTTTGAGGACATTATATGAATGGAGAGACCAACCAAAAATTGTCTCCCCACAATTATGGGTTCCTAGAATTCCTATAAACTCATTACCTTGCAGCTAACCCTACAAAATAGCCTCAATGAGTTATGGTAAAAACTAAAAATTGGTTAGAACCATACCGAAAACATCCTCCTGATAAACCAGATGAAACTCACGGAATAGTCCAAAAAATTGACATTCATAATTCAATTCCAATACAACCTGAGATAGTAATTTCATATTGAGAGTTTCTCCAATGACATACCCCTTGACTAGGGTGTTTTAAATATCAATTTCATACATATAATGGTATTATAAACAAGATTTCATTCTTAAATTAATTTATTTATGAGTAATTATATAACTCAGTTTCTTATGGTCTTAAAAGACTATGAATCTCTCCCAAAACATATAGTGGCATCAAAATTTAAGTGCGTTCAATACTATGGAATTTTTATATCTTTATTGGGGTTATTCTACTTATGTGGACAAACATGGAAAGTGAAATATGCTATAATGTGACTACCTTGCATAATCACACAACACATACAAACACTAGAAGAATCATTTATACCACATAACCCTTATTGGGATCAGGTAAGATCACAATAGTATCTGATGTTAGAATCCATTTTAGTTCACTAAAATAAGACTCATATTTTTAATCCAATGAGTTTATCAACCGATTCTGGGTATGTAAAGTCAAATGTGATTCCAAAAATTGAGAAATACTTGATGAACCATTAATAGTATCTATAAATACTAATTAACATCCAAATCACTAATATGATTCATGGATCCTCCCATGAAAAGATAACCCATACCTTCTTAGGGTTTATTGATAAACCACACTCAGAAATCATGTGTCCATATAACATTACTTCTTGTATATAAAAAACTAAATTTATAATTTTTTCATAAAAATGATGAATTAGTAGGGTTTCCAAAACCAAACTGAGATGGTGACCATGCACTTTCTTAGTTCTAAAATAAACCAAAATTTTATCTATGAACATAAATAACAAAGTGTTTCCATACAGATGGAATATCCAGTTCATCAAATCCACTAAAACAGTAGGAGGGTTATTCAGTTAAAAATACATCACAAGATATTACTAATAGACATACCTAAACCTAAAATCTGTTTTAGTAAAACCGGAGTCTCGAACCCTAAGATGATTATAACCCATCTAATTACTGATATATTAAATCCAATTTTCTCCCATTAACTTTTCAAAAAATGATACCCTTAGAGAAAAAGATACTTATTCTAAACCATCATATACTTTATCTTCTAATATTTACTGAAAAAATTAGGTGACCCATCTTTATTCCAGGAAGAAGATAACTAAGTATTCCAATGTCAAAATACTCAGGTAAAAACATATTTCTATCACATCTTCCAAAATATTATTTCCCTCTTTTAGATCCACTACTTTCTTGTGCTAAGAGGGTATCGATATTGGAAGAATACATCACACAATATAAATCCTAAAATATACCTAAATATTTGAAGTAATTCAAGATAATTATTCAATAAAAAATTGAGAAAATCCATAAAAACCCAGGGAATATTTACAAAAGATGAAATTTTAATTGGTTTAGTTGAAACAGAACATACCAAACTTTCGATCTCATGTGGGAAAGGTCCTTTTTTATAGGAACTCAGATCCAACTTTCCCTAAAACACATAAAATCTCTCATTGATAGCAAGGATAAATAAATTCCAATACTAATAATAATAAACCTTATCCCAATGGGTTATATTAAAATCCATAGTGATGATAACTTCCAATAAATCTAGTTTGAGAATGAGTAAATACCAAAACAATATTTTCACAAGTTATTGATAGAAAAAAAGAATAAAACTAAAACACTTGAACTTTACTCTTCCATATAGGTATCACCGACTGTAGAAAAAAGGGCCTTAACTCCTTTATAATATTAATAATATAATAATAAAAGTATAACTAAATTATAAAGAGGTACCAGCATCAATTAATACAATAACTATAGACGATTCATTATAGATGATACCAATTTTATGTTATGGGTGTACTATAATCATGGGGTAGTTCATGAATAACTTTTTTTTCATTATGGATGATTAATATGATTTAAAAAAAATTATGAGTGATGTGATCAACAACATTAAACAAGATCATATATTTAATGGATAAATAATGGATCAAAATAATCAGATCATCACATATTATTTAAAATTAATTTACGCAAATAAAAAATCACCTAGTTGGAAATTATTTCTTCCCTGACAGATCTCATAGTAGATCAATGTCATACCATCATTTCATTATTGGGATCTATAATAGATTATTTTTAGAAGTGATCCACACATGTTCCTAAAATAGTTAAACATGAGCATGGGAATCTCCAAGAGCTACCACAACAGATCGTATTGCTTGGATATTTAACCATTGATAACCCTAGAAATTTATTCCAAAATATTATCCTGAATCTCTCTTGACTCAATAGTGGATGGTTGAGGAAGATATTTCTACATTCAGGGGAGAGTTCTTAGAGAAAGGAAATCTCTAAGGCATCGACAGTATTCTCTAGATTTCATTGTTCAAAACAAAGAAATAAATTGGCTCTATTGAAAAATAATATAATTAGATTTATATAATGCTAAGGGTAGAAATAAATTATTTCACAAGTTCCATTTAATATTTATATAATACATTCTGAACCCATTGAATATGATAATAATATTATTATTATTTATTGATAACCACTAAACATACGAATTAAATTAAATTTTATTTAATCTTGTAATATTCGATATAAAATATTTATCCCTATACCCCTAAACTGGGTCCTCCATTCCTCCACAAAATTTATTGGGCATTGAATAATGATTATTTACTTAATAAACAATTTTCACTTAATTATACACCAATAATAAATAAATAGTATATTCACTAATAAGAAAATAAATATTTTTTAAATAATCCCCTAACATAATATTCTATTGAATACCTAGTGAAAAAAACTTATGTGATCAAGGAAACATGAATAATTAATAATCACATGTTGGATTAATATTTATTCAAAATGTTAAATAATAAATAATAATAAATTATTTAACTGAGATTCTAGATATAGTTATTTTGTGAAACTCTAGGTGTTTTTATATGTGGTATTAGGGAATGGTTCCTAAAGTCCATGGTTAGCATCTAGTGACATGACAAGGCACCCATAGAGAGTAATTAATTTTTCAATAAAATAATACCTCATACATATTCTCAATATGTAATATAATAACTTTATCATGATATCTCTAATAAAATAGGTTTTATATGGGTACCATAAACGTATGTTACCGATGTCTCATTCTTGGAAATTCTATACATAAAACATTCCTATAGAACACAATGGTAATGGATTAATTTAGGCTTTATCATTTCCATCAATAGTCATAAGCTATAAACTCATATAAAGAAAAAAAATTAAAAATCCTTTCTTACATTATTCATTAATTAAATATTACTCATGAAACACCCACCTTATCATACATCCATGTGAACATATATCATCACAATTTTCATCAATACATCATGTCATGTCACTTGTAATACTCAATAATACTAATCTTGATGTCTCTGTATCGATACAAATGTATGCTGATTAGAACATTCAAGACACAAATAAATGTGGATTTCTTACTTGAGGTTGTCATTCATCAAATATACTACACTCTATATTTCCAAGGGAATACACCATGGGATGATTTCTTGATTTCCTATGAGTCTCTACCCCTACTAGCCCATAAAATTTGTTTCCATAAAATGATTTCATATAAATATAAAAAACATAATTAAGATAAATTTTAGGGAACTTCGAGGTTCAAATTATTGAAGGGAACTGCTATAAACATTTAGTCTGACAACTACCCTTCAGAAATTATCACAACTTAGGTTACATAGAAGAATAATCATTATTTGATAAGATATTTATAATTATTCAAAACTATGAATTAATTTTATCATAAAGTACATATATGTTGGTTATAGGGAACCAAGTCCAAAAGACACCCACTTGAAATAGATACAACTATTAACAACCTTCAATCAACCATCTCACACATTATACTCATTGTTATACCTTGTAGATTCATTATTCAATGTATCAGCCAAATTTTATTCTATAAGAACCCTTTTTACTTCAACATCAACCCTATAATAAAAATCCCTCACAAGGTCACACTCCCATCATATGTGCATTGCTTGTTGGTATAAACCTAGAACTTTTACAAGATACCCTACTTTATCATTATCATAATACAAAGTGATATAGTCTGTAATTCATGGAAAAAATCCTGATCTTAGACAATTTTTTTCTCTATAAATAGATCCCATGGTTGCATCAGAAGCTTTTCTACACTCTAAATCTATTGTAGAATCCATGAAAAAAAGCTGATTTGATCTCTTTCATCTCATGGATCCTATGTTGAGATAGAAAACATATACTGAATGTGAAATTAGATCCTCCTAATCTATATTAAAAAGAGTTTCAGTATAACCCATTATTATTAACTCCTCATATCATCCAAACACTAGGAACATATCCCTTATTATTATCAAATACATGAGGATATTCTTAATGGTAGACCAATTTTTGTGCCTAGGTATTTATGATATCTAACTATCATGATCAGTTCATAGAGAACTTCAAGTCTATTTTATAATATTATAGATACTATAGATTCTATCAAAGAAGAATATGATATCTTAATAATTCTCACTTTCTCTAATTGTGTCGGAGGATACATTTTCGTAGTAAGATGTATATTACATGACACTAGTACCAATACCCTCTTAGATTATTAATTACTAAATATCTTTAGTGTCTATAGAATGTATGCATATTAAATAATTCCAAGAATCCACTGGGATCAATAATGATTGATATTGATCCATAGAAAATAGGGTAGTTCACATAATTCCTTTATGGAGAAACACTTTCTTTACTAGTTCTTAATGTGTAGTAAGACTGCGATGTCATTCCAAAAAAGTAATTTCCAATCCACATATACAACTAGGATAATGAATTTATTTCCATTAATCATTTTTAAAACACAGGTATCACATTATTTCTTAGTAAAAAAATTATTTTATAGATTCATCAAATAAAATGTTTCATAAACTAGATTTCTACTTCGATCCATGAATAGATCTATGAAAATTAAAAATCCATTTTCCATCACATGGAGTGATAAAAAAAGCAGGTTGTGTATTATATAAATCTTCTTGAAGGTTCCAATTTAATAACAACATTTTTTTCATCCATCTAACACATTTTCGAATCATTACAAGCTGATATAGAAAGTGTAAATATGATGGATTCAAACAATGAATCTGGTGAAATGGTATAATCATAGTCAATTTCAGGACATTGTGTAAACCCTTTATCCATCAACCGTGCATTTTTTATATTTAAATTTCCTTTTATTTCTAATTTTCTCTTAAATTCCCATTTGAACCCTACAAGATTTACATCAAATAGAATGTTGAAAATAACCCAAATATTGTTTTGATACATGGAATCCATTTTTGAATTCATGGATTCTAACAATATAGTATCTTATAATCATTGTACTACCACTTTATACAGGAGATGTTCACTATTTTCAATCAATAATGAGTCTACATCATTGATGATTATAAAAGAATATTTTTAATTTTATTATACCTCTATAGTTCTCCGATATAGTACTTGTGTTTTATGAACAAATTCATTTTTGGGGACCTAAAGAATAAGTTCACGTACCTACTCATGTGATTTTTTCACTTAAATTTCATCAAACTCAATGTCTCTTCCACTATCCTTTTTTGAGGATATTCTCCCAATCAAGAAAACTTGATTTCCTAGAAGTAATCACTTTATGGTATAAGAATTTTTATTATTATTCTCCCTTTTTAGTATACTCTATAAATATAAACTTTTTCCAGGAAGTTCGTGTTTATTTACTGAGAAGGCCTTAAAAACTTCATCACAACTCCATACACGTGTATGTGACATAACAGGTTTCATTACAGTCCATAATTTTAATGGAATTCAATTTTTTTCTTTAGTTGGTACTCATTTTAGTGTGTATTCCATAGTTTAAAATTCATATCCCCAAAAGCATAATGTAATATATACAGGACCCATCATCGACCATACCATGTCTAACAAGGTATGATCATTCCATTCAATAACACAATCCCTATATGGCGTGTATGGCGGAGTGAGTTGATATAGAATCCCAAAGTGTCATAAATAGTTGATAAAAAATTATTTAATATATTCATCACCTCAATCCTATTGAATCCTTCTGATAAAATTGACAAATTGATTCTCAACATCACTATTTATTTATTTGAATTTCTCAAAGGACTCATAATTTTACCTCAATAAGTGCACAAAGACATATTTACTCAATTTATCAGTAAAAGTTAGGATATAAAAATACCAACCTCTTACTTCTACTATAATTGGTCCACAAAAAATTTGTGAACTAATCCTAGAAGCTCGATGGCCCTTTAACCAAATTTAATTAAAAGAGGTTTGGTTATTTTTTCTAGTAAACAAGCTTGTGATATTTCAATTGGTTTTATCTCATAATGGTTAAAAATACCATTATTCTAATTTTTTCTTAACTCTTATCATTTACATTACCTAGATGGTTATTATATAACTCAATGTAATCTAATTATTGTGAACATGATTTGTTATTTATTTCAAATATAGATTTTTCATAATTTTATAAATGAACAGTTTTATTTAAATAAGTTATACCATAACATATATTGACTTTAAAAAATAAAGAAAAATAAATTCACAAACATAAAAATAATCATATTTTTATCTAGGATTGATAAATAAATTATATTCATGGTAATAATTGGTACATAATAACAATCCTTTAAAATAAATATCATTAATTTTGACAATCAATGGTGGTTTTCACCAATGGATAGATTTTTTTTCCTCACACCATTGGTAGTTCTCAAATCTAAATCTCCTCTAGAAATAGTTAAATATATACTTGGTTCATCCATTTTGATAGAGATGTGAGAACCAAAAGATTTATAAAATACCTAATGTGAATATATTGAAACACTACGCACAATCAAAACACACAATTTTCTTCCCTTTGCTTCAGGATGTAGTTATTATTCTTGTGGCATATCATGCCACATGAAAAAAATATTGCCTCATTTTATTTTCCCTATGTCTGAATATTTCTCTTCTTAGAATGATGAAACTCGATATTATTTTACTTTTATAACTATTTGGACCCTTTTACTTGTTATTCCATTTCTTATTCAACACAAGCACCACAGGTTTTTCATGACTCATTTATTTATCAATAAGTAGAATCTAATTAAGATGTTAGGAAAGGTACCTCTTTCTATTTCTCGTGATGTAATTTACAGTAAATCTAGGGAAGTTTATGGGTAGTGAAAAATGTATGAGATCTATGCGAAACTAGTCTTTGAATTTAATTCCAAATATGTCTAAGAATTCAATATAGACATTAATCTTGACTTCATGAGGAACAACTGGTGTAGACACTCTAAAATTAATTTTAGTCAGAGCATTTATAATCCCATGTCTCTTATCTCTCACCTTATCATGATAGATATTTTGCTGTTGAGATAACATTTCAAACACATAAATTTCCTTAGGTTTCTTCAAAATATCATTAGCCATGGATTATTTACTGAAACAATTAACATTTTTGGAATATTTCAAAAATTTATCAAAGACAGTTAATACTTCCTCACTATAATCATTACTAGGTGAATTATAAATAATTTCTTCCAGCACATAAAATTTTATTTTATGGCATAGAATAACGTGTAAGAGCCATTCCAATTCAAAGAAATTTTCTTCAGTGAATGTTTATCCATATCAAGTATAGATCGCAGTGATATATTAGAATTCATTTTATTAATATTTCTAAAAATAATATGAGAAGTGTATTAGTACATTACCAGAAAAAATTTATAAAAGTACATAAATATTATATTTATTAATCATCCACTATTTTATCGAAACCCAATATCCCTTACTATTGTATTTGGAATTTTTTTTCATGGATATTATAGTGGAAATGATTTGGGTTCCCTTCTCATCACCCAAACATTGGTTTGTCAAGAATTTTAAAGGGTTTCAGGGAGTAATTGTAAAATTTAACTGCACTAACCCACAATTCCTTTATCTATCGAGTGGAATCCACAATCCTAAAATCCTTAAAATTTATTTTCTCAACACTTTTCCTCTTAGTTACCCCATTTCCTAATTTTGTAGTCAACTATTGATATGAATTGAGTTTTATCACCCCAAAAAAATCATGTTGTAATTCTCAATAAATGAAATCACCCCAAATTTTAATGGTTGACTACTTAGAACTATGGATAGATTTCATATGATGTTGCGCAAGGATATATTGACTTAATATATATATATATGTTGTATTTTCTCATTATAAGGAAATTTACAATTATTATATTTATTTCATTATTATTAATATTAATATTATTTACTTAAGTGATTAACCATGTCATAAATAATCATTATGTATAATCCAATTACTTTTATTTTTATCTTACTTTCTTTTTAAATTCATTAATTCATGGGATCATAAAAAACCATAATAGAATATCCATTCAACTTGATAGAAATTAAATAATAATGTGTTATTATCATGGGATTTTTCTAATGGTTAGATTATCTATCGGACGATAGACTAAAAATGACTTGGGGGAAATACACCTTGAACTGATTAATGTTCTCATTGTGGATTTCCAATTCTCTACCTATGTATCTCTCTTGGATTGATCATCCTTTATCCTCACACTTTATTCAACTCCACTATCTTGGGACATCCACCCATTACATATGATTTTACTCACACAAAGGTTAGTGGAAGGGGCTTACATAAAAGAAACCATAGGCATGTGCACCATTACATAATAAGAGGAGAGATGGCATGAAGAAAAACTATTTAATTTATTAAAATTAATATAATCCCATTAGAAATGAGGTTTTTTATAAGATCATGATCATTTAAATGCATGTAATGAATTATACATAATAATAAATTTTAAATTTAATTATCAATCATTCTTATTTAAGATAAATCGTGCTCAAATCAATTAATTATCTTTATTAATTAATAAATTATATTATCTTAATTTTCATATGGATTATCTTGATATAATAGTCAATCATAATTTAAAAAAATTATATTATTTTAAATTAATTATATACAATAGAAAATGTACCTTTGAGGAAACACAATGAGTACCTTTCCGAACTACCTAATATTTATTATATTCATTCACTATTTACTCTTGCAACATGAGGCATACATGAAATATCATGTAATATTATGAATTATACTCTCAAATTAATGATATCTCATTTTATATGATTCATTTTATTTATATATCATGTAATTATTCAATGCATAGAATAATAAATGTAAAATGACTAATACATGATATGTAGATCATAACATTACATAGAGTTTAATTAAGAATTTATATATATATAAACCCTTCCAATGGAATATCATATCAACTCAATAACCACATAGAAGAACATATAGATAATTTTTACACAAAATAATAAATTAATTTTTATTTTTTGATATATCGGTATAAGTAGAAGACATGTAAAAGCCAGCTACACATCGTATACTACTATAACTATTTATCTAAGGCTTATGCGTATGGACCTGGACTCTAACCATCCCATGGAAAATATTACAGTACAATGAATGTACATAGGCTACATGACATATGGTCTTCGAGTTATAAGGTCACTATTCTTGTATGTCTTGTAAGAAGACAAACACTACGTCTTTGACTAAAGACTATACACAAATATGGAAGTCACACAATGTGTACTCTGATAAACAATGATCTAGGTTATCGTAATCAACACATGGTGTATACTTAAATTATATGTGTTAATTAAATTTAAATTACTTAAATTAATTATAAATTAATTCATGGTGAACTAAACAACAGTACATAGCAAGTACCACTATGTTATATGGCGGGAACTCTTGTGTTATCTGACCTAATTCTTCAACACCTCTCAATGATATATTTAAATTTCTTTAATTCATAAAATAATTTTATTAGATTATATTCATGGGAAATGAAAATGGTGATTATATTATTACAATTTATATTTAATAATTATATATCTGTAATTGAAATCAACATTAAAACTTCATAAATCAACCAATGATATTTGAATAATTATAAAAAATTATGTGACCTTCTCTGATAAGACCTATATGTTCCTGGAATAGATGAGGAATGCAATGGGCCATGCCTAAATGTTCATTTTATCATGATATATTTTTAATCACAAATTTACACACAAATTAATCAACTCCATGAACCAATTGGTGTAAATTATCATTGGTTACTCACCCTACTAAAAATAGTGGAACTATATTCACTTTTATATCATAAAATAATCTGGACAAAAATATTGAAATAATATATTCTTAAACCCTTCCAGTCTAAGTCGACGTTCCTAACAGCATATGTCATGGAATCCCCCCATCTATTTCTAGGGTCCATATGTATTAACACTACACACTTCACCTAGATATTCTCAGGTGTGACCAGGATGTTAAGGATCTCATCAATTTTTTTCATCCAGTCCTCTACTTATTGGAGATCATTCACACACATAACAGATTTTAGGTTATCTCATAAGAAATTCTGATATCAAGCCACCCCCCAAATGCTAGATGTACCTCAAAAAATTGGTCTTGTGGTACATTTTTTTCCATGACCCAAACCTCTCACATGATAATCTCAATAATATTTTGATCCAAAGGAATACTCTCTTATGGAGAATCTGTTGCACCCTCTGATGAAGCCCATAGAAGGTGTTATATTGGCATATCACTATATATTTAATATAGAATAAATGATTAGATGACTATAAAATATCTGTTCAAACCATAAAAACATAAGAAATAAAAATATCAACCTCAAGAACTCAATATACGGGTCACACATCCTAACATCCCATAGTAACTTGAGTCTTATCATGGAAAGAGATGGCCAGACACACACTGCATCCTACCTCACAAGTTCTGAAATTTCTATTTATAGTGTACCAAAAATACCAAGACCAGAAATCTTGATGAAAGATGAAAATTTGATAGAAATTTTTGATGAATAGACCCTTGTTACCCTAATTAATGGAACCCAATCTAATACACCACATACCAAAAGGGTGTCCCTAATCACAATGCATTATCAAATAGAACATGGGCATAAAAAAACAGTGTGAAATTTTATCCCAACATGTAGTAGAAATTATTTCATATATATATATATATAAAGTAGATTGGAAAACTGAATAGAAAACATGAATATATACTCAAATTCACTAAAGGATGACATTAGAAATAATAAAACTCTTGCAGTAACAACAACCCAATATATGGTTCCAATATAAAAGGACAACTAAAATTTAAATTGACTAGTAAATGTGATAACATAAGAAAACTCCCACCATATCCCCAATATCTACCCAAACTCATCAAATATAATCCTCACAACATCACTAAAGTACACTGTCATTCCCCTTATTAAAAGACATAACTATGATAACACGCTACGATAGGTGTGTCTTGAGTGTGAGAAGAAAAGGATCAGTAGGTTCCTATATAGGTGTTTTATAACAAGTATTTATATAAAAATATGAACTTTCACCAAATTAAATAAAAAAAGTCATGATAATAAATTAAATATAATTTTTATAAATAGCATGGTAAAACATTCCCCCTTTTCAATAGTTCCAAATAATCACGGTAACAAGTTTCAAATAATATCACATATATCAAAGTATGTAATCAATAAAAAATATTACAACCCAAAATCACATATAACATCAAGCCAAGGTTCACTAAATGTTATTTTAGCTATAACACTTCATATCAAAACATATAAAATCACACGCATATAGTCACTAGATATGTGCATTGAATCTACTGAGTAGAGGAAATCCCATGAAAGTGAACCTCCCTATACTATCTAAAAATTATCTAGAAAAATAATCATATGGAAAAGAGGAAAACCCCATGAGTGAAACCCAAAATGATATTAATATGAAATGACTATTACTTCACCTTCCACCTAAGTAACCAGGAATTTATATAAGATTCATTTTATAAATCATTTAATCAAAACAATTTGTTGAAAACTATTTCATAAATCCATTTACTAATGCTTTGAAAATAACTTTTATTTTACCAATACAAGGGGAAATATATCATTAAAGTTTATTCAATCCACCATTGTTCTGGGGTTAGTATGATTCTTACGTTTATTCATCTATAATTTTATAACGTTTCTTTACATATATATTTGGAAAATAAATATTTAATAAAAGAATTAGAGATTGTTATGGATGGTGTATCATTCTTCAAGGATGTTTAGGAATGATGTTTTAATGATTTACTAATGATATTTCCACAAAATGGATTTATTTCGACATCATAATCCTCTATTAAAGACCCTATAATATAATCTATTTATTTAATTTTTAAGTCTCAATATGGGTCATCTCAATTTTTCTGGTTTTATTTCCAATTCATAAAGATTTATATTGAGATAATTATTTTTATCTTAATTAAATGAAAGTCTATATTTTTAAATTTCTATTATTATTCCAACATAATATTCATTAATCCTAATATTCTCAATTAAAAATGTGTGATGTTCATGTTTTCCTTGAATTTCACATAAAATTATTATATTTAATACAATTTTATTCATGTTCTCTTTTAATTCATGGATGTTTCCATAAAGAGTCATGAGGACTTCATCTTTTAATTTAACATAATTAAGATATTTAATTTCAAAATTAGATAATTTATCATTAAGATCAAAATTTTCTACATCAATGAATCTAACTTGTATGGATATATTTTCACAAGTGATGAAAATTTTCACCAATAAATCCCCTAATTATTTATCCAAGATATCATGACATGTATTTCATCTCGTATGAAATCAAAAATACAATAAATTAGAGAAAGAAAATAGTTTGGGTGAAATTTTTCATAAAATTTAATTTACCAATAGAAACATCTCTTGAAATATCATCACTCTCAATTTGATCTTCTTCTCGTAGAAAAATTTTGTGTGAAGTTTTTCATACCTCTGGATTATTTGAACTCGTTGATCCAATAATTATATAAGGATTCTCAATTTTCATTATTATTATTTAAACCAATATTTCTCATCATCCTAGATAGATGTGAATTCTTGATTATAATGATTTATTTAACTTATTTCTTTATTTACTCAAGAGTTATATCATTATTAATCTTTTTATATCTTCCATGTTAATTTTTTATTAGTAGTAACTTAATTATGATCAGATATTGTTGGATCTTTACTAAATCTATATTTAACTATTAACAATTTATGAAACTCAGACAATCTAATGATAATAAAATCAAATATTGAGAATATAATTATATTTGAACCGTACTCTAATACTAATTTATAAGACTATTTGGGATATGAACTACACCGAGATTGGGGGTGAATCAGTTTTGGTTACATTTAATTCAATTTCATCATAAATGTTTTTATCCATTTTTCATTTTTACCTACATCATTATTAGTTGAATGGTTCCCATGTTCCATCATTTATTCTTTATCCTTTATTATAACAAAATCAACCTAACATATAGTCAATGACAATAATGATATAACTATTTATCCACTCAATCTATGAGGGTCAATCAATGGTGAGATATTGATTCCTCCATGATCATATGTCCAAATGAATTCAATAAATGATATTTTTACTATAGTATATTAATAGTGTATTATTATGTTTTTCTTACATTGTAGTTTGTCTCATCCCTCACTCTAGTACATCTCGTACATCAAAAATAAATATAAGGGAAACAATAAGGGAGTATATTACTAATTTAGATGACTCTAGGTAATTGATGTGAAGCCTTTTTCTTACAATAATAATACATATTATTACAATTAACAATATTTTTTAGAAAGATAAAATAATCACTTCATATTCTTTTTTATGAATAGTGATACACATAAGAAGAATCATAGAAATAAAAATTCATAAACTTCATATTTTCTTTTTTCCCTCCATAAATTGTAATTCATAGCCACTCTTACTCCCTTTTATTCTTTTATGAGAACCATATTTCACTGATCTCATTTCCAATTTTTAACCATCATGATAATCTCATCTACAAAACTATTTCTTCCATATTATTCTTCTCCTTATATTAATGTCAAAAAATCACTAGTTCTTCTATTTTATTCAACTGATTTATCCTAAATATTT
This sequence comes from Viscum album, assembly GCA_963277665.1. Taxonomy (NCBI): domain Eukaryota; kingdom Viridiplantae; phylum Streptophyta; class Magnoliopsida; order Santalales; family Viscaceae; genus Viscum; species Viscum album. The sequence continues at coordinate 876,602,624 of OY728145.1, read as the reverse complement.
TCTTCATAGTATATATTATCATGTAATATTACTTTCTTATCAAATAATTATTATTTTAAATTGATTAATTTTTAAAATCCAAAATTTAATTATCCCCCTGACATGTAATAATATACATGGTTCTAACATTAGTTTCATTTTATATTTATTTTTATTTTATGTATTTATGAAACCATGTAAATGATTTTGAATAATAATTTACATAATTATTATAAATTCAAAGACACCTCTAATTTCAAATATAATCCTTGTGGCATCTTACAGGAGAATCAATTTAAATATCTATATGTAACTATATGTATACATGGAAAATTATCATGTACTCTTCATCCTCTATTGAACCATTTTTACTAACATCTTTTTCCCACAAAATCTATTTAATATTTAAATCATCTTTCAGAAAACCGCACCTTCAAATATTTTGTTATTTTCCCTCATTACCAAAAATTACTCATTTATCCATTATAATGGATACATATTTGTTACACATGATTACATAAATTTATTCATTCATACACTAGGGATGAGGAAATTACATTTACTTCCTAGAATAGATCCTTAAATTCTCTTATTCCTTATTCATTAACGCTATATAAAATTGTTTTTAAATTTACTATCCGTATTTAATTTTTCATAAAATTAATTTATATCAGATATATTCACATCTTCATGTATTCAATGGATCCCTCATTTTCATTTAAAATACATGAAACATTTTCTTCTTTCTAAAATTCCTAAAAATAAGATATGACTATGTATCAGGATAATTATTTTCCATTATAAACTACTCCATATGTAAAAAATTAGATTATAATATACTTTGTTTTTTATTTTTAGTTATAAATTATTAGGTGGATGATAAATAATTATATTTACATGGTCCTAATACAACACTTACATTGATACTGGGTCTTTATCATTACCATAATGCATAGATCAAATAAACCATATTTAAGATCTTCTTTACACATGTGATGATTTATATATCTCTAAAAATATGTTATGTAAAATTGACTCACCCTAACACATCTTGTAGAAAATAACAGTTACCATTACATTCTCTATATGAAGACATTATACAATGTGTGCTCTGGGAAAATGACTCATATTAAACTCTTCTAATCCTTCAAAAACACCTCAGATTCATAAATTAAAATGAAAATTTCATATCACAATTGTTTTCACTAATTTATTGAATCATCATATCATTATCCTTATTATATATTTAAATTATTAATAATTGTTATGATATATCAATCACTTAAGAAAAAATACATTACATAGTCTCAATTAACTAAAACCTCCTGATTAACTATGGCCCATGAAGTCAAATTATATACCATTTGATTATTATGGTCAATAAACCTACCATTTAAACACCAAAGTCACATAATCTACCTATATAAGACCAGATTTAGAGAACCTTCTATTAAAAGATCTTAGTTTAGTGTGGCTTAACCTACCGATTAAATCCCATAGTCATTCATTTTATTCTACTTTTTCGAATTTTTTATTCTTCCTTTAAGGATTCAGATTCATTTTTAAAAAATTATTATGATACTCATGATCTAATTTATATTAAATATGGTAATGACATGGGATTTTTTGATATTATTACATATAAGTAATCTTTGGTAAGAGATAATAGTGAAAACAATTCCTCTAATTTAAAAAGCAATGGCACTAAATGATATTAAAATGTCTTCCAGACATATATTGAATTATGAAAAATAATTGTATGCCTCAATCCAAAATCAATTAATTTATCAGAAGTCTAATACATCATGTACTAAACTGATCTCAAATTCACCCAAAGAAAAAATTAATGGGTTATAGTGAATGACCTATGACCTTCTATAAATCCTTGAACACAAGATTCTATGAATATTTAACATACATAAGCTAACCTGCTCTCTTTCATGCATGAAATCATGTTATTCCACTAATATAAACTTTTGAAATACACTAATTTTTAAATTATGAGATTTTATAATTGATCAATTGTTCCTATAATATCATGGATGGTTTGGTATTTTCTCCCCTACAGTTGGAAATATTTTTTGGATAACTCCACCTTCTTAAAATATTAGATCACAAACTACATAACCAGTCTATATATTCATAAAATATTATCCTGTTTAAAAATTCATCAGTATTTTTTTTGCTTCACATGAATATTGAATGATGTTTTATAAAAAAATAATGATAAAGATATAAATATCAACATTACTAAAAAACAATGAAACTTATTCTTCAACAACATATTCTTTAGCAATATATGATTAAACATATCACATTATCCTTATTCATGATCTTATTTATTAAATTTATTTTTAAACATATTTACTATCCTTGAAAATAAATATTACACACACAAAATGGGATCAAAAAAAGTTATTTACTTATTCCTAACCATTTTTTATTTTCCTAACCCAAAAAATAAGTTATAAATAGGGTTACATAGATGTTCATGTGATCCATATCATGAAGGTAGAAATATGCGACTTACTATAACCCATGAATATTGGAAAAAGAACCCAGGAAAATGTCACAGAGGAACAAAAAAACATTTAATACAAGGAAAAGAAATGCATAGTGAAATATATTATATAGGAAAAATGAATAGTTTAGTTAACCCAATAGCAGGGAATGATGTTCTTCCTATGATATCAATTTAAAATTTAAAATTTTACGGATTTATTAATTATGAAAATTGATGACCACTATAGAAGGACCATAAAGTGGGTCAATATGATTATATTAATAATTGTTTATCAAGTTAATATGTTTAAGATTAAGAAACACTTAATGGAATATAAATTTATGAATTATTTTAATAGTTTTTTATGTTTAAATCTAGAAACCATATTGGTTGTGATTGGTGAATCTTAGTAGATGATACATTTTTTTCGGAAGAAAGTATTAACAAATAAGATAGAAAATTATAGTTTAATTTTTATGAAGTTGACTTGTTGAAATACCTAATTATATATTATCATGTTATATGATGTAGTGGTAGTTTTTTTCAATGATTGATAATATAAAAGAATTATCATAAGTTTAATTGTATGGATACTTTGTTTATATCTTATATATTTGTATTCAATGATGAGTAATGAAATATTTGTATACTTTTATTAGGTTTTTAGAGAAATTAAGGACTCATGTATAAATAGAAATATATATTAATATGTTATCTGATATTGAGGTAATTTTTTCTAGTTTAGATATATGGATAACAATGATTTGGGAACATGATAGGAATAAAAAATAATATTTTTTCGTAGTATGTGACTATATGTCAATGTTGTTGATTTTAATTGAGGGAAAAATATGTAGTCATATTTTTAAATTATATAATATATTTGTTTATATTAATGGTGATTCATGTTAATGATTGAAATGGATATCACAATTTACAAAATATATGACTATAGATTGTACATATTCGATATGTGAAATCACGAGTGATTAATGATGTATAGAGATAAATGGTGTGTTGATATTGAAATAATATTCTATCAAATAATTCTAATACTGGGGATTGAAATTTGTTCTATAAAATTAAGAATATTTTCTAATTAGTTTATTTACATAATTATTATTGTAAAACTTTTAGTGTTATTATTTAGGACAAAGAGATTAATGTTCTATTTTTTCATATAAATGTTTTTAAAATAATGAATATTATTATAAAATGTGATAATATTTTTGTTTATGGTTAAAGAAATAAAAAATAGAATAAAATTTTCATCCATTTTTGGAACTATTTATCAATAATAATTTGATTTTTGGGCTTTAGGAATGAATAATGATTCTTGGAAATTCATTATGTGACATCAATCAGTGCGTAAATCCAATCAAAACACACAACTAGGGGATGAAATTTCACTTATACAATGAAATGAAGTCCTGAAAGTATAAGTTCTAATATTACTTATCATTAGTATAATAAAATTCCTATACTAAAAGATGATAATGATATACCAATCACTTTTATGTGGAATTTTATATTAGTTGTATAATATGTGTTCAGAAAACATATCCACAAGTGTGAGACTTATAACACTACAAACATAGTTCAAGAAATATTTATATAAGACGTAATATGATTCCAAATAGTGAAATAAAAATTATATATTATTATATATCAATATATTTTTATTACATATTCACTATTTACACATTCTTGAAAAATATAAAAATCATAAGCATAAAATTCTTTTTAGTGGGAAAAATGTTACCCTGCATATTTTAGTATGTATTATGTTATGAAAATATCTAGGTAAATAGTCATTGATATACACAATGATAAGCTAAATTTTATAATAAATTATTAAAATTTAAGTTAAATATAAATAAATTTCAGTTAGATAATGTGAAAATGAATAAAATTAATCTATTGGGAAATTGATATGAAATGAGAATAACAATAATTAATGTTTAAAAAGGAAATTTTTTAATAAAATCAGTTTTTCATCGAATTTTTCATTTTCATATACAAGATAATTTTATGAATAAATGAAAAATAAATTTAATAATTGAACAATATTATTTTATTCATAATTAAAAAATTATATTATATTATTTTTTTGATTTTTGAAAAAAATGTTGATATTTTTGGGAATCGTGAAAAATTCTATTTTTTGGAAATAATTTTGAACATTATTAAATAAATATGATATAAGGATAACTTAAAAATATATAAAAACCTATTATTGACCAAATACATCATTAAGGAGTAAAATACACATTTCAAATTATTATGATGAATTTTGAAACCCTTGAAATACATTTTTGAACAAAAGCTATATTTTAATCTAATAAAAATATAATTTTTTATTATTTTTATTAAAAGATTGAATTAGAATATCTATTAGATTATAAGAAATTTTAACGGTGAAATAACCTTAATTTTTTATTAACTAGAAACTTATTTTATGGAAATAACCACTACATATGATCATTTGGCTTAAATGGTAATAAATTAATTTTTATATTGGAAAATACTTCTTACTATACAAATAATTTTCAGGTGTTTCATGTTCCTATAATATATTTAGTTTTAGTAAATTATATTTATTTAATCATGTATAATTGATTAAATATATTGAATATCCACATGAAAATTATATAATGGGGCTAACTTCATTTTTTTTTTCAAAAAATTATATTACCATTATAAAAAGTTATCCATTGGGTTTAAGGGTAAAAAGATTTTAAAAGGTTGAAAATTTTGAGACAAGGCCTATAATATATCTACAATATTTCTATATTTCAGTGGCTGAGTTTATTTCAGAATTAACCTATACAATGTTTTAAATTAGTCTAAATTAGATCCATTTTTAATTTGTAAAACATTTATAATATTTAAAAATTCATCTTATTTACAAATATTCCACTCTTTTAACATATAATAAAGGAACCTACTATTCTATTTTCTCTACAAAAATTAAGATTTTACTCATAGAAATTAAAAAAATACCTTTCATAAATCATTTCCCACTAAAATTAGGTCCCTATCTTGCAAAAAGGAAACTCCTTGATAGATTATTGTGTTAGAAATATAATGATAACAAAATGTATTTATAAGTCTTAACTAAATTAATTCATATTTATGTCATATTCTAAATCCATAAAATATATTCTAGATATCATAAAAATTTACATAATTATCAATAATATAATGAAATTTTATATTTTTGTGTATCAATTATTTTCTACCTCATTTCCATCCATTGTAAAATGAAAATGCTGATTGTGTATACATGTGCACTACTGCCACCAAGAAATGATATTTTTTCATCACATAATTGAAAATAAATTTATAATAAATGAATTTATTTTTATATATGATATTTATGAATTCATAATTATTCTAGAAATATAATATATTATCAAACTTTTTTCCCTCATATTCACTGGAAAATAAAACTATCACTCATACATACATGTTGACTACCACATTATTGAATGAAACATTTCAATTTTCATTAATATATTTCATGGACTTTCATAATGATTTATTTAATGAATAATTATTGTGGTTATAATATTATTATGATTATTAAATGTAATTATATATCCAATTTATTTCATTTTCATCCATTAGACAAATAATAATTCCACTCATGTTTACATGAAAACTATCACCACCATGGAATGATGCATTTAAATTTCCATGAAAACCATACATATGTGGATATAAATTTATATTAAATTTATAAACATGATATTATAACATTTAAAAGATTATGTAGATGATGTAACAATTACACCTTTAGCATTATTCAACCTACTTAATCAATTTTCATGTTTGTGGCCCTAAAAAACATAAAATATATGAAATTTTATCTACAAACAAATATAAGAGAATAAATTCGAATTATATAGAAATTGAGAAAAAACAATAATATTAAACAAACCATTATTTTTATTTCTTTATATTGAGTATTTTTGTGAGCTTGCAGAACTTGCATTATAGATTCTAAATGAACATTACTATAACATATTGTGATAACCTAGTCAATAAATTGGAAGTTATGAATATTACTGACTAAATTATTAAAATTATTGTTATCAATTGATTAGAAATAAAATTAGAAGCATTTAAAATAAAAATACATGTTTTTTTAACTATAATTTTTTCTAAAAGACAGTTTAGTCGTGACTTGTAAACATAATTTTAAATTAAAATTTTTCTATTTTAGAAATTTTATTTGATAAAATTAAATTAATTTATAAAATAATAATATCAATATTATATTAAATTGAATTTTTTGGATTTTAATGAGGCGTTCTATTTTTTGATGAATAGTGAAAAATATAGATTTTTATAAAAAATTTACTTTTTATATAAATAATTCACAACATTAAATTAAATTTTAAATTAGTTTCAATGTAAAAAAAATTAGTTATATTATACTATATATTGACCATTTTAGGTCAATAAAATCAATTTCATATTGGATATTAAAATTAAAACCTCCAATAATAAAGATAATTCTCTCTTTGAAAACTTGTCCTTTCATCACATCTGCGTATATAATTTTAAATTTTATTCTTCCTATTATGTGAATTAAATTAATAAAAATGTATTCCAAATTTATAATCACAATGATTTATATTTTTTAATAATTTTAACATAATTATTGATCATTATGAATGGTAAATTCATTAAAAATAATTATTGTGGTTTAAGTAAAAACTGATTTACTGTGGAGTTAAACTAATATAATTAGGGTTAAAATTGTGTACTAAATTTTCCAAAAAACTATTTTATGACCATATTCTGATAATAAAACCTATAAGGTTCAATAATTACCCATTTTTTGGCTTTTTTCATGATAAAAATGTTTGTGCAAGTGATTATTTTTAAATGTTCCATGTCATCCTTCTTCCCCACTAATAAAAGGAAACCCCTTATCCTCCTATATTAACACTTTGAAATCCATTGGCTTGTCCAAGACCTATCAAAATATATTCCTTAATCCTCTCTAAAAAATCATGATCCCTTTTTTGATCATAAATCGATCATATGAAGGATTTTGGTCAAAAAATAAAAAACATTCCCCAAAAAAGAGGTAATGTTCCTAAACAAGAGTTTTCATTTTATATCTTCTTCCAAAACCATAAAATCTTATTTAATCATTATAATATAATAATAGTATTATATACTACATAATGAGATATTATTGTGTTAATTTTATAAATTATGTCCATCTCCTCTTTAATCAAATAGGAAAAGAAATTATTGATAAAAATGGGATTACCACCTCCCTAACTGATATAATTCACTTTCCATCACCACATTCCATGTAAAGATATGTGGTTTGAACCATATTTAAATTTAGAAAGACTTTGAACCTTTTTATTTTCTAAATGTGTAATTTTTAAAAAAGATCTTGAGAATTTAATTATGATACATAGAACCTTTTAAAGAGGTGTTTTTAGACATGGGTGAATGCCAGTTAGCTTTCATGGGTGTTTTGAGTATGTTTGGGAGCATCGGACTAGAGAATTTGTTTTATGGTACATCACTTGGTGCATAGTTTATCTAAAATAGTGAGGCCCCCTCCAAGATACTTTGCAACCTTGTTTAAGGGGGGGTGGTCGTACGCACAGTCTGTGCATGGTTTTCCCAACATTGTGTGTAGCTTGCATAGTATGTTCTTAGAGGCATTAGTCTTTAACTTTTCACCAAATGATTGGAACACAGTTTCTAAACAATGTCTCCAGCCCATGCGGGTTTCCCAAGGTTCCCAGTAAAGGGAGAATTGTTTGTGCATAGGCTTCCAAACCATGTGGCCCAAACCATATGGGCCACTATATTTTAAAAAATGAATTAAATTAAATTAAATTAAACTAAGATAAAAACCTAAAGCTATACATATCTCTCTTCTCCCTCACACTTGATGCACCACATCCCTCTTCCCCATGAGGTGCGATGAACCCCATCCTCTTGGACTCATCTCCTCTCATCAATCCATCCAGATTTCTTCGAGTTCTTCACCCTAATCATCGAGATAAGATATCTCTTTCCTTATCCCTATTTCCAGTCAATTTTCAGCCTCTACATCACCCTATAGAGTACATATTAAACCCTAGGTTGAGGGATAACCCTTATTTCTTATTTATTTTGTTTTAGGGTTGTGTGAAGGGTCTCTGGGGAACTATTGTTTTTTCTTTCAGAAACTAAGTCTGATGGGGAATAAGTTCCCATAATTTCCGACTGATTCCACAATCCGATTTGAGGTTTTATTCTTGGTTATTGGTGTTGAACCATCTAATTTATGATATTTAATTATATTAAGTTTCTTAGTATTTATTATTTTGTGTGACGGACCATGCCATGTGATTTCAATTTAATGGTTCAAAAGAGACTTTCTTGCGTAAGAATAGGTGTGTGTGTGTGTGTGTGTGTTCCCCCATTATGTATAAAGTCATCTATGGCAGTGAATATACATGTATGGTGTTAGGTGTTCCTATCTATTTATATTAAAATTCATATTTAGTGGAGTAGATACTAGTTGATACATATAAGAATATATATATAATGATACCCTCGCACATGTTCAGGGTTATGTGGATGTGTGCATATAGGATATGTGGTATTATATGTATGAGAATGTGAATATGCTCAATGAGAGTAAGAGAAACATTTATTTAGTAAGTATCAAGAGGTGAAATGTTCAGTTTTGTTCCAAAATGATATAGGATCACATTCCAAGAAATTTAAATTCAAGTGTTCATTTCATTAATTTGAATTTCAATTCCCCTTGATAAATTAAACTGTGATCCTTGAATGAATTTCTAAAACATGATAATGGTTTTGTTTGATAATTAATTCCATGATTTTTTTATAAAACCCCTTTAATGGATATGTGATTCCTTCAAGATAAAAATGTAGTGAACGTGTTTTTATGATTTCATTCACTACATTCCTGGGTTAGTTGTTTGTACCTTGATATTATGTCTATTATATTGTAGGTTTAGAACACGGCTCTTATAAATGTTTATAAATGAGTATCACCTTTAGGGTATTACTTCAGTGGCCCTAAAAACCTAACTAATTATGGAATAACAATTAATTGTAATTTCCCTTGAGATTTTGGAATTAAATGGAATTCCATAGTATAGCCTAATTGATATAGTGGTGTACTTTAAATTAAATGACCATGAAACTTATACCTGACTCAATTTTATGTGTTTAGACTAATTTAATGGGGCGACCTTGAGTAGTATGGCCCACACTAAAAGGCATGCCTTGATTAAATGGTTAGGCCATAATTATTTTCTTTCCATATACCAAAATAATTAAATAAAATAACTCTGTAAAATGGTGTTGAACGTGGCTATTAACATCTATAAGAGGCATTTTATTATGCATTATATTATAAAAGTAAATAAAGGATTTTATGAATGTGATAACATGCTTACATGGGTTTGATAAAGGACATGCATGAGAGGTATATGCCTCATGTGGTGGATTACAAATTAATATGACCAAGCATGTTATGTTGTATAATATGAAATGCATAAGATGTTATTCCCTTTGTACTGCTATTAAATGTTTATGGATGATAGTAATTCTTATCTCGTGCTAGTATTTCCATAATGATGTGAGGAATTATTACCTCATGCCAAAATTATAAATGTTTATGGATGAAAGGAATTCTTACCCCATGCCAGCTTATTATATATGTATGGGTGGGTGTCATGCTTACACCATGCCATTTATAATTTATATATGTATTTGGGTGGGAGGAATTCTCATCCCAAGCCAGTTATCTTCTATTTGTTTATGGGATGCATTCCTACCCCATGATTGTTATATAAATGAGTATGGGTGGGTGGCATTCTTATCTCATGCCATTATATATGTTTATGGGTGGGAGACATTATTTATCCATTCCATTTATTTTCTTATCTATATATAAATATAATTTCATGCCAACATAGTAAGGGATCTTTTTATTGGGTTAGGAGCAGACCGTGACAGCTCCCCAAGAATTGGATGGTGGAGGTTTTCTCTGATCGACCAAAAAATATAACTATATTAATATATATAATTAAAGTATATATATATATATAATTGATATGAACAGACTATTAATTCGTCATCGAGTCGAATCTGGTATTTCAGTCAGGTGTCCTTTAGAAACCTGGATGTGTGTTTATTTATTATATAGTTTTTTATTAATATCTCTATACCTAAAATTGTTTAATTATTATTCACTCTTTTGATTTGGATTGATATTGTGGGTGTGATCCTACTAATATTTCATCTCACAAACTACTCAACTATATTTTTTACCCAAGTAAGACTTAAATTTTCAGGACATAGGTTGATGGTAATGTTTCTCATACCTAGAGTTTGGAGAAAATTATATAGGAGGATCTCGAGATTCTCAAGGGTATCACTCGTAGGGTTTTTTTATCATTTTATAAGTTTTTATAGTATTGAAAATAATTTTGTATTGTTTAATTCTTTCAGATTTTCATCACTTCTGTTAAATAAATTATTCTATTGTATAAAACAACATTGAAATATTTTATAAATTGAATATATTATTCTTTAAATGCTCTGTTATCTATCTATTTACTTCTTTCACTGTTTTCATCTATTTATATACTGATATAAATTTGTGAAAACCTTGATATAAGGGTATAGTATCCCGACTGTCACCTAATGAGACCCTTGCTACTAATCAGAAGCCTCTAGTGTATAAAGAGATGTTCTTTGGGATATATGACCCAGAGGTTGTACTTAAAAATTTATGGTAAACTAGGTTGGGATGTACTAAAGTGGTATCAAAGGTAAAGGATTCCTTTTGTCTTATTGTTTATGGTTGGTAGAATGATATATATAATGTTTTGATTCTTGGTTAGTAATTTTCTTGGGACTTATCACCCCACGTATGAGAAATGACCATGTGGTCGGGGCTAGGATTGATGTTCATGTTTTTTTCTATTACAGGTTGAAATTATTTCATCTTGAGATATGGGAGTATTTCCTCCTTCTTAATGGTTTACTGAATATCAAGAAAATTTTCCCTTGACTCGAAATAAAAGAATAGAGTGTTACATGCATCATATTAGTCCCAAAATTCATATTCCATGCATAGTGATATTCCATATAGTTACATTTATAGCGTTACATGTTGATTTTTAGAATTTCATGCTTATATTTCATGCTTCTGTGTTTTAGCATGCATCTATGTTACTACTTTGGATGACATTATAGAAATGTTAAAATATTAAATTTGCTTCATGGGATATATTTTAACTTGTTTCAATTATGAGGGATACCCGTTTTCAGTTGTAAGGTGTATGGCCACCTTACAACTGAGAAAGGGTAATTCGTGTGTGGAACCATATTTGGTATTTATTCATATTTGTAGACTATTCAATAAAAATATGAAAGATTTATAAAGTGTAATTAAAAAGTGAATTTTTTTACCAAATGGGAAAAAATTTATAAAATATTACGTGTATGGGTGATATATATATATTTATATGGCCACCCAGATTACTGGACCATTATATTTGGGCATGCCAAAATCTATAATATAATTTTATTCAATAACTTGGAGCCAATTTTCGATCCATGAATTTTATGGGTGGTTCATGAATGGGGAAATAGAAACTCGTATTAAAGTTAATGTCCATTTTTTGTAATGGTTATAAATGTATGATCTAGTAAATTTTGATCTAATGTAATTTGTGAAACTACTATTGGGTTATTTTCTAGAAAACCTTGGTTGGCTTGTCAGAACCTTTGTAGGCTTCCATGTCTGTTAAGAGAAATTTACAAGATAAATTTTCTAAATATGATATGTTGTTAGTAAATGTTTATCAATTTAAAATTTAGTTTATGAATCTTTATTATTTATTCATAACCTACTATATGACTCTAGTTACTTGGTTATTTTTTTAAATGGGTACTTGATGTTTGTTTTAAATATTTTAATGATTTAAGGTTAAATTTTGATAAATGTGAAGATCTAGGAAATGGAACTTGTACTGGTCTCCTCTGTTTAGACCCTCAGGTAATGGAAGTATATAGTTCTCTTGAGTTTCTGTGAAATGGAAATGGTATTGCCTTATGTTGGATTTTCTAGTTTCAGAACTTACATGATGATCGAATTTTTATTCTGGTAATTTTTGTTAGCATGACCTGGTGTTAGGGTCAACATTTATTAAGGGGGTTCCCATGGTAGGTAACACCATTGATTTTAAATTCCTTGTTAAATTCTACAAGATTCTTGGCGTTTGGTGTTGTTTGGGTGTTTTTTTCCCGGGTAGGACTTTAAATTTCCAATAACACCCATGTTCATATGGATAGACATGGTTTCGCAGGCCTTTTGTGGGAATTATCAGTGAGTGGTGATCATTTTATGCATGTTAGACTTTCATCAGGTATAGTATACTACTTCCTTGGTAATTTTACCCATTCACCTTCTTAAAAATAGATGACAGGTCATGGTGTCATCCAATATAATTGTCATATGAAGAAATGCAACCCAGAAATAAATCACTTTTGGTTCTAAGTATAGCCTCAGATCATCTCCAAGAAGAGTGACCTGAGTGATAAAGAATTAATTTCATCCCAATTCTTGAGTTGGAGTTTCAAAATAAATTGGTATTTTTAGAGGCCAGTCTTATTGGTTTTATATTCATAGAATTATATGATGTTGTAATCATGAATTAGAGGAGTTCCACAATGGTTTTGGTTAATTATCCCTTCTAATTAGAAAGAGCACAAACAAATATGACCATTTGGAAGTGTTTTGGTAGCTTAAATGATTTTGGGGAAGTTTGGTTTTGTAACCATCAGTGTTTTCTTGGAAGTACAGTTTTGAGATGATTGTCTATGTAGGAAAACATTGATAAACATTGTTGGATTGGGATGATCTTCAGTGGAAAAGTTTTAAACATCATATATTTTCTCAATTAGGGTGAAGGTATCATGTATTCTGCTAATGGAGGCGCGTTATCTGGTGAATCGAGAGTATTCCTTAGATGCGACCATCTATGGTTTGACTATTTTTTCTTCTAGTAATTGGGAAAAAATTACTGGAAACCTTTAAAAATACCATTAGTGTTTTTTTATAGGGATGATAATCTCACCTAACTTGATGTCGTCCTAAATAAACTGATAGAGTTTTATCCTTACACCTCCCTAAGGCTATAAAGGCTATTGATCTTGTTGGGTAGGACTCTTTTGAGGGTTCATTCTAAATACATGATTTCCTTCATGTTCTCAAAACATCACTAGGAGACAGGTACGATATTTTTTGAATGTTCTTGTGGTAAATTCTTAGTGACTTAAAGGAAGGCATGTAGTTATATTAAAATATGATAACTGTCTAAGCTGGGCATTTTAAGAATGGTAGGTCGGTCGGAATGGCTCAACTTTTTATCCCTCATTCTACGGTGTACGATCTGTGAAGGAACATCTATAGAAATTCATTGGGTGGAGGTGAATGAAGTTTGTGTTGGCCGGTGATTTTCATGAACAATCGGCCCAACATGGTCTTTATAGTAAATGGGGATAAAGTTTTTAACGGTTTTCAGAATCATGTGAGAAGAATCATTATAAGTCTTATAGGTGTTCTTGTAGGAAAATTCCAACGGAGTGTTGACCTATGGTTTGGAATTAGACACCAATCATTAATGAATATGGTTGGAATTACAATTTTCCAGTTTCATAATGAGTTAATAATGTGATCATCTCTAAATATAAATGGTCTTAGATTAGTTTCATCCTAGTGTTCTATTAATAAATGTATATTGGCTCGAGTTTTAATGGCCAAAATTACATTTTCCTTTGAAATGCTTAACAGTGTGTTGTGAATTTGGAAAGGAAACATGAACATTAATGCAAAAAATTATGATACTGGTAGATTTTCTGAGGGATACATTGTTCCCGAAGTCCTCTCAGGGAAGAGAAGTTCCAAGGTGGGAAGGTTGTAGTGATCCGTGTTTTGAACTGGACAAAATTTTTAAAGGATTTTGAACTTTTTGATTTATTAGATGGGTTGTTTTTAAATCCAAGATTCATAATTAAATTTTGAGATCTGGAACTTCTGAAAGTGGATTTTTGGACTTGGATAAAGGCTTGATAGGTTTCCCAGGTGTTATAAGCTATTTTGGGAGCGTTAGACAGGGGAAAATTTTGAAGCACCTGGGATGGGTTCTCATTTAATCTAAAATCATGCGGCCCACTATAGGAGACCATATAGAATTTTTTAAGGGGGTAAGTCGAAGTAAATAAGGGACTTAGATTTATTTACAAAAAATAAACCTATCCCTCATTGTTTTCATTTGAAGGAAGTATCCTTGCATTGTTCATCGCTTGATTAGAACATGGTTTCCAAACCATGCGGCCCAAACCATGCATGATAACCAGGTTTTAAAATCCAATTAATTTACCTTAATTTAATATATGATAAAAAACCAAAAATGAATCTTATCCATATCCTCCCTCAAACTTAATTCAGAACCTTCCGATTTATCAGGAGGCACGAAACACCCCTCCCTCACGACCTCCTCTACTCTAATCAATCTGTCTGTATTTATTTGTGTTCTTAATCTGAATCATCATTGTAAGCTATCTAATGAATTATCCTATATTTTTTAGTCAATTTTCTTCCTCCCCATCACCCTACAGAGTTAGGTAAAACACCTTGGTCGAGTTTTAACTAGGATTTCAATTTTATTTTTTAGGGTTTTCCAAATATTCTCTCAGGACCTATTCTTTCATTTTCCGACAACCCCCACCGAAGGAGAAGTACTTAAATTTTAATTGGTCCTCTATTTCAATTTTATGAGAGGTTTTATTCTTTTTTATTGGTTTCAAACCATGTAATTTAGGATATTTAATTAGTTTAATGTTCTTATTATTTATTTTGCAGTGCGTTAGACCCTTTTGTGTCATTGTGTGTCACTGGGTCTAAGGCAACTTTCCAGTGTTTTAATAGGTAAGTATATATATATAGTTCCCCTTGTTATGTGTATACTCTTCCATATAGGTTGATACACATGTATGGGGTTATGTGTTATTATTTATATATAAGAAAATGCATGGATTTGTTAGTGGATACAAGTATATTCATATAAGGATATATATAACGACTCCATTTCACATGATCAATGACATGTAGATTTATACATAGGTGGTAAGTCTCCTTATATGTATTCAAAAGTGCATATGATCAGTGGGGGTAGTACTAAAACCTAGTTATAATATGTCCTGATCAGAAAGGGTTAGTTTGGTTCCACTCTAACATAGGATCCCATTCAATGGTCTATAGATTCATGTGTTTCTTTAATTAAGTTAATTTATGATTTCCTTTGATAAATTGAACATCGAGCCTTGAATGAAATGTAAAAACCAGATAAATGTTTTTTTATTTGTAAATTCATTATTTTATAAAAAAAAACCCCAACAGATGTGTGCTACCTTTAGGCTAAAAATTTAGTGATCAAATTACCATGCTTCAATGCTCTATTTTCCGTGGTTATTTGTTTGTACCTTGATATTAGGTTTTGTATGCATCAGGTTTAGAACATGACCCTTTTCAATGATCTGAAATATTTTTTCCCTTTATGGTTTTATGTTTTCTTCACAGAACACATAGCTAATTTAATCGTAACATTTATATGTAATTTTTCTTTACGATAAGGGAATTAAATGGATCTTGTTTGTTTCAATTAAATCTAACAGTGGAATCCTTTTAATTAAATGACCATGAAACTTGTACCTTAAACCAATTTTCCATGTTTGGGAAAATTGAGTGGGGTGAACTTGACTAGGATGAATGAATCTTAAAGACACGCCTTTGTTAAATAGTTTGGTCATAATGAATATCTTTCCTTGTACCAAATGGAATAAATTAATTATCTCCTTGAGATATGGTTGAATGTGAATTTTAATATTCATAAGAGGAATTTCCTTTTTCATTATATTATATATTTTAATGATAGTTTTTATTATTGGGATAACACCGTTACATTGGTTTGAAAAATTACATTCATGAGAGGTATATGCCTCTGGTGGTGAATCGCATATGAATATGACCAAGACAATGATACTGTTTATTTGGAATTTCATAAGAGGTTTTCCCTTATGCATTACTATTAAATTTTTATGTATGGGATACATTAGTACCTCATGTTAGTGATATAAATATTTTGGGATGGAAGGCACTCTTACCCCAAGAAAGTATTATAAATGTATATGGATGGGAGGCATACTTACCCGATGCCAGATTATTATACATGTGTGGGTGGGAGGCCTGCTTACCCCATTCAAGTTATAATCTATATACGTATGTGGGTGGGAGGAATTCTTACCCCATGCTAGTTATCTTCTATTTATAGATGGGAGGCATTCTAACCTCCTATTGGTAATATAAATGAGAATGGATGGGATGAATTCTTATCCCACACCATTATATATGTTTATGGGTTGAGGGGATGATTACCCCAAGCCATTTTTTATTTGATCAGGATATAATATTCTTTCTTAAAATTTGACTAAGGGATCTTGGTATTGGTTAAGGGGAAGACCATGAGAGCTCCCTTGGAATTGGATGGTGGAGGTATGCCCCAATCCACCCCAACATATATCGATCTATTTATATATATATAGATAATATAGACATGATCCAATTATTAATTCAGTATCGATATGAATATTTTATTTCCATTAGGAGTCCCATAGTAACTAAGAAGTGTGTTTATTGTTATAAAGTTCTCCTATTACATTCTCTATACCTTCACACTATTTAATTATTATTCATTGTCTAGATTGGGTTTAACATTATGGGTGTCAGCCTACTAAAATTTTATCTGACACCCTGCTTGGGTACCCTTGATTCAGGATTAGAAAAAATATTTGTAGGACCTAGGTTGATTTCAATATAGTTTGTACCTGGAGTTAGGAGTAAAGGACTGAGCTGGAACTCGTGATGCTCTAGGAGGTCACCAGTTAGGATTTTTTATCCTTTTATTATTTTTGGATTGTATTGAAATGCATGTTTTAATTTGTAGTACTTTGGAATATGTTTCTCTACTATAATAAGAATTTATCTGTTTCATAAAATAAAGTTGGCCAATTTTGTTAAATTGAATATATTGTTATTCATTTGGTCTATTTTTTGTTTTTTTACTACTTTAGTTTTGGTCATATATTTATACACTGAAATACTATTGTGAAAACTCTGATACAAGGCTATTATTCCTAATATCACATCGTATGACCCTCGCAGCATGTCAGTGACCTTTTTTATATGGGGAGAAGTGCTCGATACCATGTGATCCACTGGTCCCACTACCGATATGATGGTAAGTCGGGTCAGGCCGTTACCTTCTATGTTTAGATATAATGATGTATTTAAAATAAAATTGAACGTTATTTATGATATTATTATATTTATGGAATTCTAATTTCACATATACCTTATTAATTTTATTATATTTTAAAATTTGTTAATGTCACTTCTGTGCACAGAAGACTACAATCTTGTGTAGCAATGCAATTCGTTTTTCACAGACTCCTTACATGAAAAGCAATGAGTACAAATTTTATTAATATATGCGATTTATATGATTTTATATTTATTATGTATGATAAATATAAAACATAATCCCTTACACATTAACTCTTTTGAGAAATCATAATTCCACTCATGCATATGTATAACCCACAGTCTCCAAAGAGCATTGTGATTTGTTATCCATGTTTAATTTCAATAAGGATTATAATGATCATATAATGAACAAAAATTATATTTTTGAAAATAATATAACTATGGGATGATTAATAAAATAATATTTACATGAACTTAAACTATCTTTACCAAAGTCGTATGAAAAAACATGGCAATTAACACCCAAAATAATGAAAATAATGAAATATTATTAAAAAATATGAGGTGAAGTTATATAAAAAGATCATATATGATGTTATAAATATGAATATATTTATGTTTTAAATAAATAACATTCATAAAAACATTATAAATTAGGTAAAACATTAATCAATAGAAAATGAAGCGTGAGGTTGGGGACCTTCTCAAATTTCTCTTTATTAAGGCATATTGTAATTATACAAACTTAATTTATTATATATGATGTATATATTTTCCAATTTAAATGAAATATATGTATTAATTAGAAAATAATGGAATTTTAAATTTTTTTTGAATTATATCATCTAATAGTATTTGAATTAAAATTTACCAAGTGGTAACAAATTTCATAACTCAATTTCTTGTCATTGGGTTATATTACCCCTTCCTTGTCATTGATATTCTATGATTATGTATGTTTTGAGTACAAAATATCTTATGTTTTATTTTGAGTTTTTTTATTTTGATTTTAATTTCAAAAAGATAATTGATTCATTGATTAGTTCTCATATCAACATTATAATCATGGTATGAGTTTATTTCACAATCTCATTATAATTGAGACTGTTTAACCATGAATTAACATTAAAGGAAATTAATTTATAATTTTATATCAATCCCATTTAATTTTATTTTCCTTTATTTATTGATGAAAGTTTAATGAAAAATTTCCATTTTTACACTCATTGGTACTTAAAATAATTGGATAAATGTATTTTTAAAAATCATACTTTATTTATCTCCTCTGTCGGAAATATGATCTTTTCAAAAACCATGTATTCTAAAAATATTCTATTTTTTTACTATTATCCTATGATTTTAAAATTAATTTTTTAATCATGATTGAATTTTATTTTATTTTTTGAAATTAATCTTCATATTTCATTCAAACAATACCCATTTAGATTTTATCAAAACATTGAAATGAGTATTTTTCTATCAAATTCAACATCTACCAAATTTCCTTCCATCAATACCACTAAATGATTTAAAATTTCATTTATCAGTGAAAAGGTGTATTTTCAATGAAATTATATTCCAAAGTGTTCTATGAGATTTTATTCATAATAATTTTTTTTTCAAACAAAAAGAACATTTTCCTCAATATTTATTTTAAAGAACTTTTTATGGTATTTTTATTAATTAAAAACAACAAACCTTTATTTTACTTAAACTCTAATGAGGATATTTTATATTGATAGAATCATTACTATTTATATGTATGTCTTATGATCAATTTTAACAACTAAAATATTGACAATCATTTTATTGAATTATTTTTTTAGTCATTACATTTCCCTTGAAATGTCCAAATTCATGTGATCAATTGTGTTGAAATTTTCACTAATTATCCATATTATTTATCATAGATATTTTTATTCCTCGTGCTATATATAATTTATAAATAAAGATTATCATAGTGAAATTTATTTTATTTTTTTGGGGAAATATTGAAAAAATTGTATCCTTTACTCAATAAATATATTAAAAGAGAAGGAATATTGTTCATGAATTTAATAGATTGTTTGATATATGATGAAATATTTGACATTCAGATATGGGTGAGTAAAAATTATAGATATACATTCAATGCATTGGTATTCTCATGATTCAAATTAGTTTTCCAACCATAGTTAAACGAGTTATAAATGTATACCTACACATCGAATTTAAACATTCTTATGGATGGTCTTGAAAGTTTAGGTTTTCATAATGCCTTAGATCATTTCATCTAATAATTAATAATTTCCATCATAAATAAATCAGTTATTATTATCAATTTGATTATCATAATGATATTTTCAATATATGAATTTCATTCCTAACATATTTATTTAATGGCATGTGTTTTCAGTTATTTACCTTAACATATATATTATTCACTTACCAGTTATGATTTTATTATTATTGATTATATGGAATTTATTTTTAGTTATTTATATTTTCTTATTTATTATGACTTTTCCAGTTACGATTATCATATTTTTGATTATATGGAAGGGTTTTTTAGTTACGTACCTTGTAATATTGATTATGCTTTATCTACATATGATATTCATGTTATTGATTATATATAATATCATTAAAATTATTTAACTTTCTAAATTGATTATGACTTATCATGTTATAATAATAATTTTAATTATTATATGGAATATTTTTTCATTTATATTACTTTCAATATTTATTATTCATTATCAATTAATTATATCCAGGTTATTGATTATATTGAATGTGATTTAGTTATTTACATTTCCATATTTATTATGACTTATCCAATTATGATAGTCATATTGTAAAATATGTTGAATATGTTTTATGTAATTTAACTTTCTGAAATGATTTTAATTGTAATGTTATTTATATTTAATGGGTTTTCAGCTACATACATTTATATACATTTTCTGAAATTCATATTATCTAAATTAAATATGTTTTCAGTTATTTTCCATTCCCTGATGATGGTGTATATTAATTCATTACAATTTCCCTTGTGCTTAACCCTAACAGATAACTTGAGATCACTCTTGTTTTGATCCCTTTCCCAAAAATATAATAATTATACCAAAAATGATATAAAATTATATTCATGTTGGAAAAATTATATTCCCATAAAAAGTTATTAAATTGTTTTTTAAATTGTAATATGGTAATAATATTTGTATCTTGTTTTCCAATACTATTAAAACTTTTGTTGCTTTAGGATGGGATTCCATGAATCTTTTGGCAATGTAATAAGGTAAGACACCATCTATTGGTTATAGGACTTGGGGTCATTACAGTTGGAATTGAAATAATTTTAGCTGAATCCTAGGGAAATGTATTTAGGGACACATCGATTGGGATAAATAACCCTATAATAAACATTAATGACAATTATATAAGACCATACTAATGTTTTGTTAAAGAGGATAATATATGGTTTTTCCAATAAATACTTCCATGTATGGTTACTACAAGTGAACATGGTTCTAGAAGAGTTTTACCCAGGGGTGATAAATTTGAAAAGGTGAAATTGGGATAGACTTGATCATCGCAGATTGTATAACAATATTCCTTACTTTACATTTTGTTTCACACTCCTAGGAGATATACGTAGGATATTTGACATTTTTTTAGAAACCACTATGATTGGTTTGAATAGATGAATGAAATTAATGAACTGGGTTAAACCTATGATATCTTAAATTGAAAATATGGTAAAATGATTTATATATCCCACAAATGACTCTACGATTTTGTGGTTTCCCACTATGTGTTTTTCTCACACTATATTTTTTAGTATCAGTCAATGACTTGAACCTAAAGGAATCCTGATAAAACTAAACATGGTGGAATGTTTGTGGAATATGAGAAACCAAATGGGATGATAATAGTATATAAAATTATCATGATTATGCATAATTAATTATCTCTAAATATGATTAAACATCTTTACCTTATCCAACTCTTACACTCATAAAATAAGGGAATGATGGATTTTTCTAAGAGCACAAGTGATTGAGACAATGATGGAAGGAATGAATTATTTCCTTCATGTCAAAAATTTGTTAAGAGACACATAAGAATGTGTCTAAAATTTATTATAAATTGTATTATGTGTGGAAAAAAAGGTAATAAAGTAATGCATTACTATAAAAAATGAAGAGTGTGATAAAAGGAAATAAATCTCCACTAAGGGATCTATTTTTTGTTTATTGTATTAAATATGGGGAACCTTGGAATTATCTGAGTAAATTACCTCTTATAATTTTTAATCATTATACCAAGGATGGACTTTTGTAGTAATTAAATGAATGAATTATTTATATATTGGTAATAAATAATTATATTAAATATGTTTTTATCTACCAATTGTACTTTGGTTTTAAGAATCATGAAACAAATAAGGATTGTGTAATATTTCAGAATCATATGTGTATTCATTAATATATGATTTAATGATACCATTATGGTTTTATGATTCTTAAGGTGATAATAATATCAAAGTATTAAAAACCATTATGAAAATTTGACTAATATGAATATAACATTATTATGGATACTTTTGGTAAACATTTATGGGAATAAAACTCATTATTTTAGTATATAAAAGATTTATTTGAGGTAGAATACCATAATATTTTTTTGGACATAAGATTAATGGTATTGGTAACGATTAATGTGTATCTTATATTAGATGTTTTTGTAATTATGTGTTATCATAATTTTGGAATGTGATGGGAATTATATTAAAATCATTTTTTAAAAAGAAAACCCATGCACCTGGAGAATTATATAGAGAATAATCATATAAATGAAGTATGATAAGGGTTTAATAACAACCAAGGGCCTATATTATGTTCTCATTAATGTTTCATCAATCTTACTTAACTGATTTGAAGGATAAATGTTTATTTTAAAATACTGGAATTACTATTGTGGTTTAGAGATTTATGTATTATATTGGAAAACGTTTTCTAACCATATTGGATTTTTAAAATATTAATAGACATATGGAATGAATTTCCATGTTTCTATAGATCTTAGGATTTATTAAAATGCAATTTTAGTGCATCATTTATAAAAAATTCCATTTTTTTTATATTCATTTCACTGATAATGAGATGAAGTATAAATTTGTTTAAGCACATCCAAAGGAAACAATTATGCTAAAGAAATGGTAATGTATAAAGTCATTATATTTACTTATATGTATATATAGTAAATGAATTTCTAAAATTTTGGAAAAGGATATGGAAATAGAAATTATTTCCAATTAACTTCATATTAGATGAATTAAATAGTACTCTAAATCATTATAGGTTTATGATTTTTTTCTCCTTAAATGTACATTGATCATTCACAATATACTTATCAATTTCCCCTATCACACCATATAATTATTTATGTATTTATTAAATTTAAATATCATCACTTTCCACTAATTGTATCCCAGTTATATACCTATTTATCACAAGTACACAACCTTAAACATTTCAAATTATAGTGATTTTAAAGAATAATTACGATTATTATAATACTGGGGATCTATTAGATTTTGATATTTAATGAATTCAGAATAAATAATATATGGTAAACCCATAAATTAAAAGTGGAAACATATATTCAATATCTATTTCTTCCATAAAAAAGTATTTAAAAAACATGTTCTCTCTTCCTAAAAAATATTAAAAAAATTCCATTCATCTCAACCTTGACTCTATTACCCCTTAAATCCTATGAAAAAACTTTTTAAAACATGGTATGAGTATAAGGGTTCGTTAAGGGACATTGAATAAAAGAAATTATATCTCCATTGAAAACCCATAAAACATATTCTTAAAAGCATGCCTTTTTATGTTGAAAAATGAATCATCATTTTAAAATGATCATTATCAAAATCAAATGATTTTCCTAAAAACTCATAAGTATGATTATAATAGTAAATTAAGTAACATGGGACATAACTTTAGATATTAATATATGAAATTGAGTAACTAATTTAAATAACTGCCAACTATGAAGCACTCAATGCATTAGAGGTTATAAAGTAACCACTCATCTTGGTTTATCAAGGAACCATTGGTCATTAATTAATAATTTCACCAACCATACAAGGTTTATCATCGAACAAACCATAATTAGTACATAACATATAAACCTATAAAAATAATTATTTTATAATAAAAATAATATAAATATTAACCATGAAATCATACATTATAAATATATTCATTAGAGAAAATAAACATTTCATTTCTAAAGCACTCATTTTAAAGAAAATTGCACATAAAATGGGAACTATTTCTTTCATAAGTTACCATATAAACATTTAATTTTAGTATAAAAATATCAATGTGACATGATATTGGTAAATTTCATTCTTTACATATATATAAAGAAAACATTTTTTTGAAAATGAACTTTAAAAATTATTTTTAAAAGAATGTCCTGTAAAAATATCTTATCATTGAAGTGAGTGATAATTAAATTAATATAATATTTTAATCTATGTTAATTTCACATAAAATAAATCAAAATAAAAAATAAGATAATCAAAATTCATTTCACATGTAATCTTCGCATTATATAATCAAGAAATATATTTTTAACCCAATGAATGGGGATTGGGTTAAAATGCACAAACCTCATGCTTCCCATTAGTTTTTTTGTAATTTAACCTCGTCTATAATTGTTTAAAAAATGTTATTAACACATTATAGAACTATATACTCATCTATAACACATTAAAATATGATTTTATATTTAATTTCAAACCATTCATTAAAAATATTTCATTGTTTCCAT
The DNA here is from genome assembly GCA_963277665.1 of Viscum album. Lineage (NCBI taxonomy): Eukaryota > Viridiplantae > Streptophyta > Magnoliopsida > Santalales > Viscaceae > Viscum > Viscum album. The sequence continues at coordinate 876,577,914 of OY728145.1, read as the reverse complement.
TTTTCTGGGTGAGTTCAGTCAAACATGGTTAGTTCATTGGTCTGTAATTATGGATTTTATTATCAAATAGATATAATAAGAAAGAGGTGAAATGAATTTGTTTCATGAAAATCCAGATGTTTAAATAGTCCAATATCTTATTTGTATTTCTTACATAGTGATGATTCATTTGATAACACGTTAATGATAAATGTCTAGTTTAATTGGCAGTTTTTATGAACATCATGAACTCATTTGTTTATTCAATATTATGTGTATATATTAGTTCTATGACAGTAAAAAGGTAGAAAAATACTTATTACAATATAATTTAACCATAATATTATTTTTATGATCATCCTTGAAAGTGGTAATGAAAAATCGTAGTCCATGGAGATTATTAACCATTGTAATTTGGACAATGGCTACTATTCATTGAATAAGAGGTTATAATAAAAGGGATGAATATAATAAATATCATTATAAATATAAAATTATAGTATATAAATGATAATTGGGTTATTATTAATTTATGTATGAATGATATAAGGATAAATTATAAGAAGAACAAATATTAAGAGGGGTGGTTTTAGAAAATTACCTCTAGAATATAACCTCTGAGAAAGATCCCTTAAAAACAATGAAATTTGTAATTTGGTGAGACTAGAAAAACCTATATGTGGAGAGAGTGGAAATGAGATGTTTTAGTATATATATTATGAGCCAAAATTCTTTTGAGGGTGAAGGAGGGGATGCAGAGTGGTATTGTTACTTTAGGAGTGGTGGTTTTAAGTTAATCAATGATGATTATTTTATATTTTTATCCAACCACATTTGGGTGGAATTAATTCAAAAGAATCAGATTGATAATGAAGGTTTTAATGAATTATTATTCTCTATAAACACTTCATACACCCATTTAATTTTATCTTTTTTATTTATTGTAATCTTTTACCTTTTAATATTAACTCGTCTCTTTATTTTACCTATAGTGTGGTAAATATTGTTTTTTATAGTTACATTTTCATGCATAAAAATGAAATTGACCATACAAAAAAATACAGACCTTATGATTAAAAATATCTAATACATTATCATATATTCAATTCAAATAATTAGAAAAATTATATTTGAAATAAAACCCAAAGACGAGATGAAAAAGTGGGTCTTTAGGAAGTGTATATTTCATGAAAAATATAATTTATATTATATCAATGGATGATAATAACAATCACTGTATAAAAAATTAAAATTTAATGATATTTAATATATAAATTAAATTTAATCAATTCACCATTAGGGATTATTTTAATTAATTAAAATGAAAAAAATTATGTACCTTAAGAATGTTTTTAGAAAATAAATATCATTTTAAACCGAAAAATAAACTTATTCTAAAATATAATATAAATTTGATTTAAAAAAATTAACTGTTTTAAATCTAAATAAATAATACTTATTTCATATGAATTAATACTTAAAAAAAATTGGATCTTTTATATTTCTCAATTTATCTAAATTAAATGACATATTTAGAAAATTGGTATATTTAACTATTCACAAAAAATTAATATTTTCAAAAAAAATCAAGAATTCATTCTAAGATAATTTGGACATGAATAATTTTAAAATGAAATTATATATTTCAAATAAAAATTCCATAGTTTAAAAATTAATCATTTAAATATATCATTCTAATAAATGAGATTAATAAAACTCTTTCAAACATAACATATATATAATGAATTTAACAAATTAATTCAAGATTACTTATAAAAATGAAATAAAGTTATTATATTAGTACTTGAGTTATTAAATTCTCCACAACCATTATAAATTTCATCCTTACTATTTTATTCACCTACTAGATAATGGGGATACTTTTCACTCATCGAATTTTCAAATTCTTATATTTGTTCTTTAACCTTATGGTTTCTCTACAAAACCTTATCCTAGTGAATTTCCTAGATCCAAAACACTAGTTCTCTAAGGTCATGATTCTAAACATTATACTTCTAATAAGAATGGATATCTTTTAACATAACTAATTCTGGTATCAAAACCTAAGGTGAATCTAAGATATACTTTCATTACATCAATAGATAAAAATAATTGTGTATGTAGGACAAACTTGAAGGAAAGACACTTTGTAGGAAACTGATCCAACATTTTCCTTAATTTCATATGTTCCAAAAAACTTTGGACCTAACTCACTATTATTACCATAACATGTAATGATTTTCTATTAGTATAGTTTAATAAAGACATGATCACCAACACTGAATGAATAGTCATTCCCCCAATCCTCATATTTTGTTTTTAACATCCCATGATTTAAAGAAGTATACATTATTTTAGATAGCATACTTGATACACTGAATCCATCTTAAACGAACAAATACATAATAATATTTTATATGGTAGTTATTATATAGTTGTTATAATTGATAGAATAAATAGTATTAACTGAACAAAGAAAATATGGTTTACACATGTATATATAATTAATTTCTCGGTGACCAATTAATTATTAATGATTTTAATACCCTTTTTAAAATAAAAGGAATTTTTTTCTAATAAACATTTTAAATGAATATAAGTATATAAAATCACTCTTGTTAGATTATTTTAAAGAAATATATATACATATAATATATTAAATATAATTTTGAAAAATTATATTATATGTTTTCTATAAATTATATAATAATAAGTTCAATTCTATAGAAAAAATGAGTATTTTTCTCAAAAGGCAATTTTGTCACCTTTTGATGGTGCACATATTTTAAATATAGGTTTTCACATGTTTATAAATTCTATATTAAAAAATAAACATATTCATTGAAATTGGGATATAAAAATTTACATTTCGTGTACTTTGGGTATTTTTTTGAAAAGTTTCATTTTAAATGAAAAGTGAAAAAGACAACATTTTAATTAAAAAATCATTTTTCGCCAAATTTATCTATATAGTTATATTTACTTTTTATTTGGTGATAAAGCATAATTATATCATTTTTTATCATTTAAGTTTATTTATGTCATTGAAATAATTTTCACATTATATTTTAATATAAATACTTAGCAGGCTTTTGGATGTTTTTACTTTCAAACCATGTTTTCTCGTCCCTTCTGTGGGATTAACATTAAACTTAATTTTCAAATATTCAGAACTAAATTTTTAAAAATCTAAATACACAGGTGTAATTAGTGTGAAATTTTTTATTGAATATGATGTAATTATTTTTTGGAAATTACAAATAGTAACTTTAGTAATTATTTTTATTACCATGGTTAAGGGTATATCGGGTAACTAATGGTAAAAAATTATAAATATTATAAAATCACACTAAAACATGACCTTATTTAATTATATTATTGTGTTTCTACTAAAATAATACTTTTTTTAATTCATACCCTTTGGAAGCTACATTGGTGTGAGTACTACATTTATAATATTATATTCAAAGAGAAGACAAATTTTCTCACAAACATGTTTTTGAAAAGTAATGTATTTTTAATAAAAGGTAATACATGGTATATTGTCAACAATAAATATTATTTATAAAGATAAAATATATATCTATATCATGTAAATTTATTTATAATTTTTTGTTATGAAATAATTACCTAAAATGTTGATACAATCACGAGGAAGTAATTATGTAATTAATGATAGAATCGAATAAATGATAACAAAAATACTAAAATAAATATATATTGAGAATGTTAATTTCATATAAAAATTTAAAATAAAATATTTACATGGTAGAGATTTCTTTAATAAGTTGGTTCTAAATTATCATTATATTCCTATAGTTTTAAATTTGATGTAGTGAATAGTGTCTAAAATTTACATTTGTGATATTTAAAAATGAATATTAATTTATTAAATGATATAAATTTAATAAAAATATTAAATTAGGAATAATGTTAGGGGTATGTCTATAAATTTTATCAATTACTCATTTAGGGGTCTTATATAATTTTATAGTAATTATATAAACCCACAAATTTTAAATTATATGATATCTGAGAAAGAATAAAAACGGTAAAATATCGGTTAAAACAAAAATATAAGGATTAAAAACAATATAAACCTTTAAATTTATTATTGGATGATGAAAATTATACCCTTATCAGATTAAAATCTATTTTTATTTTTTAAATGGCAACTTTTCCATGAAAATAAATTATATATTCTTTAAAGCCCAACAAAGTTACAAAACAACACTCTATTGTATATAATATATACTATGTGTTCACATAAGAAAAAATCAATATATGAACAAACATAAATTTTTTATTTGAAGTAAATAAAATTATTTTAATTAGATGAATTTATTTTGAATTTTTATAAATTATATAATTACCATAAATTCTTCTTCAATCTTAAAACATTATTATTTTAATGAACAGAAAATCAAAACAATTCAAATTAAAATAATAATTTTAATCAATTTTGGAAGATTTAATGTATATAACTAATTTTATATATATATATGATATATTAAAGATGTTTTAAATAATTATATTTGAATTACTACATTTCATGATGTATTTAAAGTCAAATTAAATTAATAGTATTTAATTTTCCCATAATGATATCTTATTAAAATAATTTATTTTTATATTATTTAAAAATTCAAAAAAAATTAAATCATCACCTGATGATAGTATAGGGTAAAAATATGTTATAAAATTCATTTTTTTCCATTGGTAACTATTTTGATATAGAATAGTCCTATTAAATTTTAATACTTTGAATGATTCCAGGAGTGGTCCTTCCCTCTCATATAAAATGGCACACACTTGTCTCATTTTTAAACATTTAAAAACCCATTTGGTTTTTACAATATCTACCCAAATACATTCTTAGAATCCCTACCCAAATTCTAGAGTCATTATTTTAGAAATCAAAACTTCATTGGAGGTGTTATGGTTTTAATCAAAGTAGATCGTCCAAATAAGAGGTTTCGTTTTTGATTAAGTGTTTCTATTTTATTTCTCATTCCTCTACATTAAAATATTATTACACCATGATTTGATAATAATTTTATAATAATCAATATAAATATATCATTTTTTATTAATATAACCACTTAAATCCATTTTCACTTCCATCAAATGGAAAAAAAATTATTTGTTCATGTGTTTGTGTGAATTATCATCTCCATGAACTGATATAATTCATCTTCTATCACTTTATTCTAAGACTGGTTATAATGATAGAAAAAAATTTATGTATTATATAAATAAAAAATATATTATTATTATAGAATAATATATCATTTAATTTATTAATTTTTATGCACATAACTATGATAATGTCGATTGGGGTTACGTGTGAACTATCTCCTCTACTATGAAATGTGATTAATTTTTAATCACCACATCACATGGATAATATATAATATTATATTTAAATTATTAGTATGATATTAATGATATTATAATCATTTTTTAAAGAGAAAATATTAATTACCTTCTTTCCAAAATGACAATAGAAAAATGGAAATATCACTCAAACGTACGTACGGGCTACCGTCTTCATGATTATAATGTATATCATTTTTCATAACTATACATGATGGTTTCATTTAAAATTATAATTGATGTCTAAAATTTATTATAATATCATGAGTATTATTATATATATGATGGACTTATCACCACCTTAACTATTTACATCATACCAAATTCATTTTGGACTTAAGTACCGAATATCGACAAAACTTCCGATGTGAAATTAAATAATTAAGTAGTTGTTATTTCCTGATAATAAGTCATATAAAAGGAGTAATTAACTTTAAAAATGTTTTTAAGAAATTTATTAAATAACTTAAGTATATTATTCAAGAATATAATGATTGTATGTGACGATTATAACTCCAGGTAAGGGACTCTTTAACCAAAACACCAGTTAAAATGTTTTAATGATTTATTATTCTAAATATTTTTCATTCATGTCAACCATTTCAAAAAAAATGTGGATTTATTCCTATATAAATGAATGTTTTAAAAATTGATTTTTCAATTTTTTTTGAAAAGTTTCAAAGTTTTATGGGACACTTTGATTCAAAAATCACTTTTTTTAAAAAAAATATAAATTGGGTTTGAAAATGGATTCATCATATCAATAACCTGAAATGTTTTATTGTAGGTGTAAATGAAATTTTTATACTAACATTTTTAAAATATCATGATTTCATGTGTTATGATTATATAATGGTAGTTGGATATTTGATGGGTGGTTCTACGATAAACTAAGGATTAGTGGTTATGTTGTAACCACAAAAGAATTTGGTATAGAATTTGACCATATAGCTATTCCATTTGTAAGTGTTACATGTATGGAAGTTGACTACATTGTTATTCCAATTATAAGTGTGAAAAGTATATGTCCCAAGGGACCATTAATTGTTTTATATTCTTGTTATGGGTTTTATGGTATTCATTTGACTCCAAAAAAAGTATGTAATGAGAATATTTTGAAAGGAATGTATTTACAACTTATTAAGGGTGAAAGATGGTTCATTATGATAAAGTTTACATGGGTTTTAATGTTTATCAATAGAATAATATTTTCTTTATTTTATATCAATTCCTGATATTTTTATGCTCATCTAAATAATTAAATTTTATTCATCGATCTTAACATTTTTAAGGATAAATAATATCTCATGACTAAATAATTGAATATTTTTCTCAAATAGAAGTCATTTTTAAAGGGATTCATTTATTGGTAAAAATGGATAGGGAGTAAAAGTGTCCACATGTAATGTATGTGTATATGTTTTATGATTTTTTCCTAAATCAATAAATCTATAAACATAACAGATCCTCAAATGTGAATTCTAGTAAAGGACCATTGTAATAAGTTATGCTTAATGTCGAGTCGTTGTAGTTGGTATAAGTAAATTGTTTAGGCATATTTGGAGATTACAATTTTTACTTAATAATTATTGATACCATCATGGGTTTATAATTTTCATGTTGATTTTAATATTTGTTTTTTATAAACATTTTTTATGATTTATGTTATAAAATTTGAATGTGACTAAAAACATTTTTGATGACTTTCATTTTTGAGGTAATTATGGGTTGTTACATTTTGGGATGTAAAATGAAAGTTATAAGTTAATATTTGAGGTTAAAACATGTTTTGGGTCTTTTTAAGTACATTATCATATATTTTAGGAATTTTATCATAATTATATCGTTTTTGAAAAAAGACAACTTTTTGGATGGGTAAAAACCCATCACATTTGGACAGGATGCAGGAATAGAACCTACCACTGAACAGTGATAAGGGTGTATTGCCTTCCATTAGCCTACATGAAGTTAGAGTTAGTATAACTATTCCTTTAAATTTAAAAGATCTTATGAAATAATAATTAGTTGATTTGGGTTACATATGATTTATCAAATAGATAATCATTGGATTGGGAAATTATTTGTCGATGAAGTGATTAATATTGTTTCAGAAGATGTTCATTATTTTCGAAATACTATGTGATCAAGCTAAATAGAATACTGTAGATTTTTTTTTTCATAAGTATTGTTTGAATTATATTTTGGAAGAATGTATTATTTTATTGAGCACTTAGGGTAATTTATGTTATTTATAGAAACAATTATTATATAATAGAAATTATATGATTTTTTATATTAAAAGTTTTGGTATGAAACATTAAGAGTGATTAATTTTATTTAGAGATAAATATTAAAATTTATCATGGAATACTAAGTCATCAAATAATTATTTTTTTTAAATTTTATTCAAGATTATTTTGATGAATTTTAATGATAGTTATTGGTTGAATGTTCTATGTTGACCATTTGGTAGTACTATTGATTTTGGAGATCGAAGTCATATTTCATCATATAATTTTTATTGTTTTGGTGGAATTATTATTTCTTTTACTAAACATTTTGGTTATATTTAATGTCTAAAGATTGAATAAAAATAGATTTAAAATTTTGTTGATAATGTGATTCTATAGAAGTTGATTTTACTACTTCAGGCATGAAATGTTCATCTTGAATACTCAAAATTTAGAGAAAAATAGGATTTTGTGGTAGAAATTGATTAAAGGATGAATATTTTATTTTTATCTAACTATATTACCTTATTTTATTATTCATAGTATTAAATTTCTCAACTCTATGAAAACTATTTAAAAAAATGTTATTTTTTATCTTTTCATACATAGAAAACAATGATCTTTTAACACATAAAACATTTATGGTATTGTGATAGTGAAAATTCTCATGACCATTTTCTCTATAAATCTCCATCAGAACATGATGGTTAGTTTTAACTTCCAAATCCATTTTATTTCCAATATGGTACCCTTGTATGTGTTATCATAGGCAGTCTTCATACTTCCATTCCTCTATTTTAATGTGGAAGTCTCATTAATCTTTTTTCTGATGTGGGATTTCAAAAAAAGTATTTTGAAAAGTTATACCACAAGTTTTTTATTTTGAGTTCAAATTGTGAGGATAATGGTTTTTAAATATGTATGAATTTAACATCATAATATTTTAATAATTAAACCTTATGTTCAATAACATACATGATACACTACAACAAGATTAAACAAACAAATAAATGTTATTATTTAAAATATTATTTATCCCATAGATGTTATAATGTTGGGAAATATTATTATTAATTGAATTATGAAAATATAATTTATGTAAGTATATATTATTAATTATTTTCTGGCAAATTAATTATTAATGTTTATAAAAAACTTTTTAAAATAAAAGGAAATGTTTTTCTTAAAACTGATATATATATATATATGAAAATAAGTGTGTAAAATCACTAATTTTGGATTTTAATAATGAAATATATATATATATATATATATATTGAATCTATAGTTAAAATTTTATCTTATATTTTTTCACGATAGATATAAAAATAAATTTATTTTTACGGATAAAAAGTGTACTTTTCTAAAAAGGCAGTTCTGCCTCCTTCTAATGGCACACCTATTTTAAATATATTTTTAACACCATTATAAATTATATTTTTAAAAATAAATGACCAATTTTAAATTGCAATGTAACAATTGACATTAGATGATGTTTTGGTGTTTTTCTGAAAAGATTCATTTTTTATTAATAGTGAAAAATACTGCATTTTAATTCCCAAATTCATATTTCATAAAATTTATTTTTATATGTAGTTTATCACATTATATGGTGTTAATGTATTAATAGATAATTTTTAATCAATTAATCTAGTGTAGTTCATTTGAAACAATTTCACTTAATATTTATACACAAAAAACCTAGCAATCTTTTTGATGCTTTTTCTTTTAAAGTCGTCATTTTTGCCACATTTGTGGGTTTAGCATTGAACCTAATTTTCAAAAAAATATTAATTGAATTTTGAAAAAATAAAATGATTTTTTGTAATTTTTATGAAATTATTTATCTAACAGTATCAAATTATTTTTGGAATTTTTGAATAGTAGCATCATTAATTATTTTTATTACCATGGTTAAGAGGGAATTGGGTAATTAAGGGTAAAAAATAAAATAATTTACCTAAAATCCACATTTCTCTTGTATTAATTTAATTTTATAAATTTACTTTGACCAAAGTCAACATTGTGTCGAATTTATAGCCTTTGGAAGCCACTTGTGTGTGAGTAAGACATTTATTATATTATATTCAATTAGAAGAAATATTTTCTCCTACCCTTGCTTTTAACAAGTAATGTATTTTTAATATGGTGTTATATATAATATTTATTCAATAATTAATATTATTTTCCACACATAACAATTTTTCTATATCATGGTAATTTGTTTATAACTTTTAGCTATAAAATAATGACATCATATGGTGAGACAATTCTGATGTAGTAATTATTTAATTAATAGAAGAATCAAATAAATTATAATAAAAATAGTAAAATAAATTTAGATTGAGATAATTAATGTCATCGATGAATATTTGAGATATATTTTACATGTTATAGACATATTAAAGGAGTTGGTTCTAAATTATCATGTTGTTATGATATTTTTAAATTTCATGTAATGAATATGGTTATAAATTGACATTTATGATATTTTAAAATAAATAATATTTTCTTAAATTATAAAAAATTAATATAAATATAACATTCATCCAACTCATTGGTTTATGTCTAATACTGTCATCAGGGATTAATTTAGTATGCGTTTGTCATTTTATAGTAATTATATTAATCCACATAGTGTAAATTATATGATATCATGGCAAGAATTAAATGGGTAAAATAAGGGATTAAAAAATATAAGTATTAACAAAACATGTTAAAACATAATTAGATATATAATATTTTACCCTTAGGACATTATGATCTAGTTTGAGTTTTTTAATTAACACTTTCCAATGAAAATAAGTTATATGTTACATAAAGTCCAAGACAGTGATAAAACATCATTCTTGTATTAAATATCTTTTATGTGATCACATAGAAACAAAATAAAGATATGAACGATACAAAATGTATAATTCTATATAAATGAAATTATTTTCATTAAATTATTTTATTTTGAATTTTTAAAAAATAAATAATTACCTGAAATGATATTTAAGTCCTAAAAAGTAATTATTTAATTAACAGATAAATTCATATTAAAATACTAATTTTAATATATTTTGGATTATTTAATATAATTAATGTGTTTAATAGATCTATAATATATATTATATATTAATGAATGAATTAAATTTAAATTCCAAATTTTTCTTGATGTATTTATAGTAAAAAAACATTAGTAATATTAAATTTGACAATAATGATATCTTATTGATGTAATTTATTATTAAAGTACCTAAAAAACAAAAAAATGTTAAATATTCACAAGGGGATAGATTATAATATAAAATATTTTCTACCTTTCATTTATGGTGAGTTTCTAATTATTTGGATCTATAATAGTTATATTATATTTAAATACTTTGAAATTTTCTAAGAGTAACCCTTCCCTCTCCTATAAAAGGGATCCCATACCTATCTTTTTTACCCACTTAAAAACCTATTTTTTTAAAATATATCTTCCCAAATCCTTTACTATAATCTCTCCCAACATCCTAAAGGCCTTATTTTAGGTAGAACTCCCTTCTTATAGGTTTTAAGGTATTAATCAAAGGAGACCGTCTGAAGAAGGGGTATCGTTTTTAATTAAGAGATTATATTTTATTTATTTTTCATATTCCTTAAAATATTCATTCACTATGATGAAATAATAAATATATTATCCAATATACACTAATATTTTATTATGATAATATAATCACCTAAATTTTTCTCCATTTCCATTCAATAAGAAAAAAAGTAATTATTTGTATGTATATGAGAACAATCACCTCCACGAACAGATATAATTCACTTTACATCACCATCTCTCATGACTAGTTAAGATGATGGAATTAACGTTTATATATTATATTCATGATATTCTTATCATTAGAAAGAATAATACATATTTTATATTCTTACTTCAGATGCATATAAAAATGCAACGACGTTCATGCATTCATGTGAACTATTACCTCCATAAAGTAATGTGATTCATTTTTAATAACAACAACAAAAGGATAATATATAATAGTATATTTCAATAATTAAAATAATATTTATGATATTATGATAATTCTGGAAAGATAAAATATTATTTTCCGTTTTTCCATAATCTTCATTTAAAAATAGAAATCTTACTCATGTGTACATATGACCTACCATCTCTATAGTATAATGTTTTTCATTTTTCATACCTATAATTAATAGTTAGATTTAAATTATAATTGATGAATAAAATTGATAATTATTTCATTAATATTATTCTATAGATGATGTACTTGTGACAACCTTTACTATTTACATCAGACCAAATTCATGTTGGACTCATGTACAAAATATTAATAAAAATATATACCTGAAATTAAATAATTAAGTAATTATTATGTCATGATAATAAGTGATACAAAATGAATAATAAAATTGAAAAATGTTAGAAATAATGTAAATAAGTAAATAAAGTTTATTATTCAGGAATATAAAGATTTCACATGACGATTGAAACTGAAGGTAAGAGACTCATAACTAAAACATCATTTTAAATGTTGTAGGAATTTATTCTTATAAGTATTTTTCATTCATGTGCTTGATTTCAAAATGTTTTTATGGATCTACTCATATAGACATGAATTTTCTTTAAATGTTAATTTTTTAATTTCATTAAAATTTATCAATGTGGTATGGGACACATTGATTCTAAAATCACTTTTTTAAATGTATTAAATTGGTTTTGAAAATTTATTGTTTATTTTAATAACAAAAAATTTTACATTATAGCTTTTAATTAAATTTTTTGGGTGAAATTTTCAAAATTTCATGATTTTATTTGTTTTGATTTTATAATGGTACTAGGACATTTGATGGTTAGTTAGACAGTAAACCAAGGATTGGTGGATATGTTATAAACTCTAATGAATTTGGTATGGATATTAACCATATAGTTGTTACATTTATAAGAGTGACATATATAGATATTGACCGTAATGTTATTCCATTTATAATATTAAAAATATTTTTACCAAAGAAGCATTATGTATTTTCTATTTTTTTAATGTTTTAATGGTAATAAAGTGACTAAAAAAAGTATCAAATGAGATTAATTTCAATGGAAAGTATTAACTACTTATCAAGGATGAATTTTATTACATTATGATAATGTTTTCATATGTTTTAATATTTATCAATAGACTAACAGTTTCATTATTTGATATACCTAACTAATATTTTTATCCTCATCCCATGTTTTAAAATGTTGTTTATAGATCATAAGATTAGTAAGGGAAAGAAATATTTTATCATAAATTAATTGAATATGTGTCTTGAACAGAAGTTTCATTTTTCAAATGTGTTCCTTTAGTAGAAAAAATGTATACTCGGTATAAGTGTCCACATGTAATGTAAGGTTATTCTTTTTAAATGTTTTTTCAAAAATCTCAAAAACTATTAAATGAAATGACCCTATAATGTAAATTTCTGTTCAAAACAACTAGAATAAGTTCTGATTATGGCTGGTTCATTATTTGTTTTAATCATTTTTACCCTCAAAAACATTTCCTATACTAATTCTAGTCCCCTCAGATTTCATTAACCTACTTCATCCCAAATTTCAATAGTTACATACAAATTTCCATATAATGCCTCAAAATGTGCCAAATATATACTGCTATGAAAACTATTATAAATAAATACTCAAATAAATAAATATATTGATTTAAAATTCCTTGGTAATACAATGATTATTCATCAAACATGTATTCTAATGTCTCCATTATTTTTTTCACTATCCATTAGAATGAGGATGAAAATATGTGATGAAATTTAATTCAGTTCCTAGTGACATTATAATTTCCTCATAAAAATTAGATGTGAACATTGGATCATGTTCAGAAACAATAGAGAGTGGAACTCCATGTAACCTAACTATCCCCTTAACATACAACTAAAAAGGTTAAACTAAATACTTCTTGAATGGAATGAAAATTAAAATATTTAATCAGTCGATGTACAATAACCCAAATTTCATTGTTACCTAAAGAAGTATTTTTCAGTCCTTGTATGAAATCCATTGATATATTTTCCCGTTTCCATACTAGAATTAGAAGAGGATAAATTATACCATTTGGTAGATTCCAATCTTCTTTTACCTATTGTAATTTCAAACATCTCATGATAAATTCATTAATATATATTTTCATTAAATCCCACTTACAATGCTACTTATGTTCTATGTACATATATGTACATCGACGATGAATGGGAACTAGAGAAAAGAACACTTCTTTTAACAACTCCCTCTTCAATTAAGAAACACAAGGTTCACATAAAATTTTCAAAAGTCTCAATACACATTCATTATCAAAATTAAATTTAGAAACAATCCATTTTTAACTAACTCTATATTTTTCTGTAAATCATGAACTTCCTTATAATATTCTTCAATTATGCATAATATAGATGATTCCAGAGGCACCTGAAACAAAAAATAGGAAGTTCATGCATGCACAACTTCTAAGACAATATTCATTAAGTAATTTACTAGGCATGAGGTTTTTGAAACAAGGCATCATCCACAATTATTTCTTTTGTAGTATGGTAATTTATTTTTCAATCATAATTATTTATTCATTATTTCCATATTCTATAAATCTTGTTCAATAAATTGATTGTAAATATAAACTTTCACTTTTATGTCCAGTATATACTTTACAATTGGATACATATAAATCATACCTCAAAATCTACACATAAAAACCATAGCAACTAATTCCAAATCATGTGTAGGATAATTTAATTCATGTTGTTTTCATTTCAATGAAACATATGAAATTACTGTTGAGTCAATAAGGTTTTCTTATGAATTGGTCATTCCTTATGGTTTTATGTTTTAAAAATCACAAACACATTTTTTCTTAAGTTCTGTTTTTTTCTTATGTTCTATTTCATTCTTAAGATCTGGAATTGCCATTCTGTTATACTTACAGATGTATTATTACAATTTTTCATTATATTATACTTGCAGATGTATCATTATGATTTTTCATTTAGTTAAACTTATATATGTATCATTACGATTTTCCATTCTGTTAGATTCACAAATTTCTCATACCGACTTTATGATTCTGAATCTGGTGTATAAATGATACTGACTTTATGATTTCGAATTCGGTGTATAAGTGATACCAACTACATGATTCCGAATCTGGTGTATATCTGATACAGACATTATGATTCTGAATCTGAAGTACATGTGATACCGTCTTTACAATACCGATTCTGATGTATATGTGATACCAATTTTATGATTCAGATTCTGGAATAAATGAGATACCAGTTTCATAATCCGATTGAATTTACCTTATGAATCTGTTTTCTTGATAATTTCAGATTTGTTTAAATGTATCATTCCTATGATATCGGATTCTATGATTTGTTATACTTAACACTAATAGTTAACTTGACATCGTTTCTATTACTTGAAACGATGTCGTACAATCTATTACAAACTAACCATTGTATGTTTGAAACATGTCGAGGTCCCTAAGAAATTTAAGAAAAACATGAATGTTGGAGTAGAGATGATTGTAGGGAAGCCTTTCCAATAAATACAAGTTCATTTGAATGATGCAAGAGAAAGGAATGTAGAGAGTGAATGACCATGATGTATGTTGTGAAGTAATTTCTAGAGAGAGGGGATCTTATAACTCTCAATGCTTTGTGCAGATGTCGTGATCAACTTGTTTGGTTGTGAACAACTTGTTTAGACTTGCTTTGTGTAGACTCCAATTATGCTGGTCATGGGCTTCTGGGTTTGGAAGACAGAGGTTCTGATTTCCTTCTAAATCGAGGGCTTTTCGGGATATAAAGATAGATACTGATCTTCGGATTGAGGGCTTACCTGGGTTGGGGTAAGACATACTTTCTTGAAAGTATAAATCAAGGAACATATATCCAAGGTTGTTGGATACCCTTCACATTGGGTTAAAAGAGTCTTCTTGTTACTTGTTCTCTATTTCATGTTTTTTCCACTATAATTTTAACTTTTTTAAAGATAATAAGTATAACATTCTTATACTTTCTAATTCTATTACTCTGATAATATTACAGATTCTACATGCTTAAATGCAGAACCATTTTTTTAAGAAAATGTATCCTTAAGAGTTCTTGGGTATGTTTTTTTAACTTTGTTAAACTCAACTTTAAAGGTTCCAAAGGAATTTTTAAAGTATATAATTCTCCCCCCTCTTGTATATTGAGCATCTACATCATCAGTTCAATCCTACAATTTGGTATTATAGGAGGTCTCTGAACTATTTATATTCATATATAAGTCTTCTTTCTAATGTTTTTTTAATTTTTACTTCTAACAAGTTTTGTGGAAAAACATTATTTTTAGTATGGCAAGCATTCATGTTGGATTTCTAGATAACCTTAATTCTAATAGACCACCAATCTTTGATGGAAATGTCAATGAGTACTAGAGAGACAGAATGATGAAATTTTTGATAATCACAAGTGTAGATTACTACATTATTTTAACTGGAGATTATAAGATTAAATATAAGGAACATAGAACCTTTACTAATCCAGAAAATGTGGAATACTAGCTGATCTTTAAGGTACGTAATACATTGCGTTGTTCCATGACTAGAAATATATACATCCAAATTTAATCATGTGAAGCTGAAAATAGTATTTGGAAGAATCTTGAAGTAACTCACTTTGGAACATCCAATGTTATCGAAACTAGAAGAGCAATGCTCAGAGCTGAGTATCATAGTTTCTTTTTTCCTTATGGATAACCCGTATGTAAGGAACAATAAAGATTTTTGACTATTTTCAACAGCTTACAATTAATGGGTGAGAAAGGTATAGATTATCAAGCTCTTGTAGACAACATTATAGACACCATGCCTAATGAATGGGAATCCTAGAGAACTGTTATAGATGAAAATATAAAAGTTACACAGATTTATTTTGATGAACTGTTTGGAACCCTTCATCAAAATAAAACTAGAATAAAGAGAGATGTTGATAATATTAAGAATAATAAATGGAATGGAGGTGTCTCTTTTACAACTACTTCAAATCATATGAAATCCAAGACTCTTGAGAGAGTTACAAGATCTAAATCTACGAAGGTTGTTGTTCAATATAAATCCAGTGAAAGTGAAGCTTCAAAAACTGAGTTATCCAATCTTGCTCGAAGGATGAACAAGATTGTTGGGAAAAAGAATTTTCAATATAGATACAAGAATAAAAATGAAAAAGATAAGAAATATGGAGAAGTGACATGCTATTAATGTTCAAGAACTGGTCATATCAGACCTGATTGTCCCTTACATAAGAAAAGAGACGAGAAGGATAGGAATTCTGAGAGAAATAAGAAGTTCTATAGATCAAATCCTAAGAAATTCCTAAAAGCCAATGACACTTGGAGTGCTAGTAGTGGAGATTCTTCAAAAGATTCTTCAGATTTTGAATCTTATGAGAAAAATAATATTGGTTTAATAGCCTAAGCTCCATTTCAAAATCAATGTCTTATGGCTAAGGTACGAACTGTTGAATCCTTAACCAATATGTCTTTGAGTGATAATTTTTCAAATAAAGATTTTTCTTCAGATGAAGAATCTTATTCATCAGATAATGATAATGATGTGTCTTCCTATGAGTAAGTTTCAAGGTTTTTTATATTGCTAGAGATAAGAAATTGTATAATTTCTAAGAAACTTGAAATGGAAAATTCTACAGTTTTTATTTGAACATAAAAAATTTCAGATCATTCCAATGATATTGATAAAAAAATGATGTTTTAGAAAATATTTCTAAGAAATTTGAGGAATCTAATTCTGAGAAGGATAAGATTTTTAAAACCTTAAAAATGTGTCTTTTGAAAAATATGTTTTAGAGGATAAACATAACTATAATTCTATTATTCCAGAGGATAGGAATTCAATTCTTAGACTAAAGTCTGAAATTTTTTCTTTGAAGAATGTTCTTGAAAATTTTACTTCTAGTAAGGATAATTTTGACAAGATGTATTCTCAGATCCAACCTCATGGTAATAATCAAGGATTAGGTTATTCTCAAGAAAACCCATTTTTTAGAAACAATTATTTTGTTCCTCCAAGAGGCCCTTTTTGTACCAAATGTTAGAGTAGTTGGCATTAGAAGAAGAACTATTCTTCAAATAATGTTCAATCTCTTGGGTTTCATAAAGCATACTTTTCTAAACAAATGTGGTTACCCAAAATTTTATTATCTAATAATTCTGGATCCAAGAATGTTTGTATTCCTATAACCTAATTCATCATTTTCAGGTCAATAAAGGAAGTACCAACAATTTATGGTACATGGATAGTGGAATTTTTTGGAAAATGACTAGAAACAAAGACTATTTCAAAAATATTTTAAAGACTAAAGGTGGAAAAGTAACCTTGGGAGATAACTCTCAAAGAAAAAAATTTCAATATAGGTAACATTATTATTCTTGGAAAATAATTAATTTTAAATGATTTATTTGATAAAGGTCTTAAGTAGAACCTCATCATGATTTGTCAATTATGTCATGAAGGATACCTTGGGAATTTTAGGAATGAAAAGTGCTTATTACACAATTCCAATGATGAATTTATTCCCTCAGACCATAGGCAGAAAAATGTATACACACTAAACCAAGAATACCTTAGAAGTAAAGATCTTCTTTTCTTAAGTGTAATTGAAGATAAAACTTAGCTTTGGAAAAGAAGACTAGGACACTCTAACTTATGGAATATTTTTAAACTTTCTATGAAAGGACTTTTTAAGGATCTACTGGATCATAGGTTTGATTTTTCAAAAGTCTATGATCCTTGTCAATATGGAAAGAAATATAAATTTTGATTTAAATATATAAGTGTAGTTAGCACTTCTAATGCCTTACAGTTAGTGCACATGGACTTATTTGGTCCAACACAAACTGGAAGTATTGGAATCAAATACAATGTGTTTGTCATAGTTGATGACTACACTAGATTTACTTGGGTCTATTTTCTCACAAAGAAATATGAATCCTTTTCTTATTTCAAAGTTTTCAGAGCTCAAGTTAACAATGATAAAAACCTTTCATTGATAACTATTCATGCTGATCATGGAGGAGAATTTCTAAATTCAGATTTTGAAACTTTCTGTTGTAAAAAAGGTATTCCCACAATTTTTCAGCTCCAAGAACTCCTCAACAGAATGGTGTCGTTAAAAGAAGATATCATATTCTCCTAGAGATGACTAGAACCATGTTGAGTGAATATTCTATAGCTAAACATTTTTGGCCTGAAGCTATAAGTATTTCCTTTTATACTATAAATCGACTTTTAATTGAAACTTTTCTTAAGAAAACACTTTATGAGTTATGGAATGGTTGAAAAATGAAAGTATCTTACTTTAAAGTTTTTGGTTACCGAGTATTTATCTTGAATACCAAGGATAACTTACATAAATTTACACCAAAATCTGATGAAGGAATATTATTAGGCTACTCCAATAACTTTAAGACATATAGTGTTTTCAATAAAAATGCTTGCACTGTGGAAGAAAAAGTACATGTTAATTTTGATGAAAATGATTCTTTTGTTTTAGAACAACCTGAACTTATTTCTAATATTAATTCTAAAACTGATCACCAACCATTGGAAGAAGACTTTTCAAATTATAAAAATATTCAAGAAAATGTTTCTAAAACAATTACCCCTGAAGATTTTCTACCCAATGTTGACGATCATGTCTTTGAAAACCCAAATCAGTTGTTACATAGAAATCATACCAGTGATAATATCATTGAAAATGTTAATCAATCAATATGAACTAAATGTTATTTAAAGAATTAATTTGAACATGTTTCTTTTCATTCCCAATTTAAACCTAATACTTCTGAAGAAGCCTTGGGTGATGAAGATAGGATAAAGGCTATGCAAGATGAACTCAAAAAAATCGTAAGAAATAAGGTTTGGACCTTGATTAAAAAATATAAGGAAAATTATATTATTAGAGTAAATTGGGTTTTTAGAAACAAATGAGATGAAAATGAATTTATTTTTAGAAATAAATAATGATTTGTTGAAAAATTCTATAACCAAAAAGAAGTCATTGACTATGAAGAAACCTATTCTCCTATGGCAAGACTTGAATCTATTTGTATTCTTCTATCATTTGCAGCATTCAATAATTTAAAATTTTATCAAATGGATGTGAAGTGTTCTTTTCTTAACAGTTATGTATAGTAGGAAGTATATGTAGATCAACCCTTGGCTTTGAAGATACAAAACATCCTAATCATGTTTATAAACTTACCAAAGCATTGTATGGTCTTAAACAAGCCCCTAGATCTTGGTATGATAAATTTTTTGGATTTTTGCTTTAAAATAACTATGTTAAGGGAACTGATGATCCAACCCTTTTTATTAAGAAAAATAATAAAGATGTTCTGATTTTCAAAATTTATGTTGACGACATCGTCTTCGAATAAAATCAGCAATCCTTAACAGATTCCTTTTCGAATCTTATGAAATCTAAGTTAGAGATGAGTATGGTGGGTGAGTTAACTTTTGTCCTTGGTTTTCAAATTTCTCAAAAACTAGAGGGAACTAGCATATCTCGACATAAGTATATCGAATATATTCTTAATAAGTATGGGTATGATAATGATAAGAGTATAAGTACTCATATTGGAACCTCTAATACTCTTGATATTGATGAAATAGGGAAACATGTGGATCAGATATCTTATAGTAGGGTGATGGGAAGTTTGCTTTACTTAACAGCTAGTTGACCTAACATAATGTTCTCAGTGTTCTTATGGGAAAGATTACAATAAAATCCAAAAGTATCACATTTAAATGCAGTGAAAAGAATTCTTTGTTACATAAAGGGAACTTTAGACTTGGGACTTTTTTATTCCTCTGGAAATATTTTTGAACTTAAAAGTTTTTCAGATGCTAACTTCACTGGTTGTAAAATGGATAGAAAATGTACATTTGAAACTTTTCATTTCTTAGGATATTCCTTTGTTTCTTTTTCATACAAGAAACAACTTTCTGTAGCACTTACCACTACTGAATCTGAATATGTAGAAGCTGGAAATTGTTCTGCTCAAGTGTTGCGGATGCAACACACACTCACAGACTATGGTATGAGTTTTACTAAGACTCAAATAATGTGTGATAACACAAGTTCCATTGCTCTAAGTAAAAATCATACACATCACTCTAATCCAAAGCACATAGATATTAGACATCACTTTCTTAGGGATCACATGCTTAAAAGAGATATTATTCTTTAATTCATCGGAATGCAAAAAACAACTTGCTGATATTTTTACAAAGCCATTATCTTCTGATAGATTTGAATATATTAAACAGAAGCTAGGAATGATCTTTGTGAGGTAATAATTCATATCTACTTCTTGTCTAAACCATCCCCTAACATTAAACTACTAATTATTTCAGGAGGAGTATATATGCTTATTTTTTCCTTTCGTAAAATTTTATCTTTCCATAAGAAAGTTTTCCTTTCTTAAATTTTTTATCTTTCCATAAGTTTTTTTATCTTAAAATTTTACATTTCAGTATTGGAAATTTCGGTATTGGAAATTTTGGTACTGGAAATTTTGGTATTGGAATCACGGAATTTAAAACTTCCAAGAAAATACTTACACTACAGGAAAAAGGGATTTTTTTTATGGGCATTTTACGACGGGAATAAATCTCGTCGCAAAAGGTTTGTCCAAGAGGTTATTTGCGATGGGGGTAACGACCCGTCGCAAATAACTAACCAATTGCGACGGGATTTCGTCTCCCGTCGCAAATAGTTTGGCGCGGATAGCGCGCCAAACTGCGCGAAGTTTATTTGCGATGGTGGGATCCCACCATCGCAAATAGTTAATTATTTGCGACGGGCCCCGTCACAAATAACTGGCTACGGTTTATAGCTTATTGGGACGAGATATTGTCCCGTCGCAAAAGGTGTTCCGGTGGGGACAATTTACGACGGTCCCATCACAAAAGGAGTTCCGGAAGGGACTATTTGCGACGGGACCCATCACAAATACCTACGCCCACATTAATTATTGTCAGTGGTTAAAAAGTATTTGCGACAGGGCCTGTCACAAATAACAGGTGGCAATTTATAGCCTTTTGTGAAGGGATGTCTTCTCATCGCAAAAGGTGTGTCGGCAGGGACTATTTGCGACGGGACTCGTCGCAAATAACTTTTTAACCGCCGACAGTAATTAATGTGGGCATATGCATTTGCGATGGGTCTCGTCACAAAAGATACTATTTGCGATGAGATACCCGTCATAAATACTCTAACCTATATATACCCCCATCCGTTTTTCCTCTCATTCCTCTCAAATTTTAGATCATGTTCTCTCTAAACTTGGATTTTAGAGTGAGAATTTTTCTAAGTTAATTTTTTTTCATGAAAAAGTTGTGAAGCCGTCTACATCAATAGAAAATCAGTCTTAAAGGTATTTATGTTTTTTTAATATATTATTTATTTCATTTTTTAAGTTAATTTTTTTATTGTTGATTAGTTGTAGTTAAATTTAATTTAAAGTGTTCTGTCATTAGTATTTATTTGTTTTAATAAATTGAAATTTTTAGTTTTAAATTTTAGTAATTAGTAGTAATTATTAATTATTAATGCTAATTAGTAAATTATATAATTAATTTGTAGTAATTAATAATAATTGGTAATAAATTTCAATAAATAGTAATAAATAGGAAAAATTAGGAAAAATTAGGAATAACTAGTAATAAATTATAATAATTAGTAATAAATTGTAATAATTAGTAATAATTACTAATAATTACTAATAAATACTAATAAATACTAGTGATTAGCAATAAATAATAACAATTAGGAATAATTAGCAATAATTAGAAATAATTATTAACAATTAGAAATAATTAGCAATAATTAGAAATAAATAGCAATAATTAGAAATAAATAGCAATAATTAAAAATAAATAGCAATAATTAGCAATAATTAGCAATAATTAGAAATAATTAGCAATAATTAAGAATAATTAGCAATAATTAAGAATAATTTGCAATAATTAAGAATAATTAAAAATAATTAGGAATAATTGGCAATAATTATGAATAATTAGCAATAATTTGGAATAATTAGCATTAATTAGGAATAATTGGCAATAATTAGGAATAGTTAGCAATAATTAGGAATAATTAGCAATAATTAGCAATAATTAGCAATAATTAGCAATAATTAGGAAACAATAGGAATAATTAGTACAAAATAAGAATAATTACTAAAAAATAAAAATAATTACTAAAAATAAGTATAAATACTAATAATTATGAATAATTACTATAATTAGGAATAATTAATAATAATTAGGAATAATTAATAATAATTAGTAATAAGTTGTAATAATTATTAAAAAGTTGTAATAATTAGTAATAAGTTCTAATATTTTGTAATAAATTGTAATAGTTAGTAATAAGTTGTAATAGTTTGTAATAAATTGTAATAATTAGAAATAAATACCAATAAATACTAATAATTAGCAATGAATTCAAATAATTAGGAATAAATAGAAATAATTATCAATAAATAGAAATAATTAACAATAATTAGGAATAATTAGCAATAATTAGGAATAGTTATCAATAACAAGGAATAATTACAATAATTATCAATAATTAGGAATTATTAGTAATAATTAGCAATAATTATGAATAAATATAAATAAGTATGAATAACTAGCAATAATTAGGAATAACTATAAATAAATAGCAATAATTAGAAATAAATAGCAATAACTAGTAATAAATAGCAATAACTTGTAATAAGTATGAATAATTTGGAATAATTAGTAATTAATATGAATATTTATTAATAATTCGGAATATTTTCTAATAATTAGGAATATTTACTAATAATTAGGAATATTTACTAATAATTAGTAATATTTAGAAATAATTAGTAATATTTAGCAATAATTACTAATAATTAGCAATAATTAGTAATAATTAGCAATAATTAGTAATAATTAGCTTCAATTAGTAATACTTACTAATAAATACTAATAATTAGTAATAAATACTACTAATTAGAAATAATTAGCAATAATTAGGAATAATTAGCAATAATTTGGAATAATTAGCAATAATTAGCAATAATTAGCAATAATTAGCAATACTTAGAAACAATTAGTAATAATTAGAAATAAATAAGAATAAATTGTAATAATTAGAAATAATTAGGACTAATTAGGAATAATTAGAACTAATTACCAATAATTAGAAATAATTAGCAATAATTAGCAATAATTAGGAATAATCGCCAATAATTAGGAATAATTAGCAATAATTAGGAATAATTAGCAATAATTAGGAATAAATTGTAATAATTAGTAATAAATTGTAATCATTAATAATAATTACTAATAAATAGTAATTATAATTATATCTAATTATTACTAATAAATAAATTATATTATCAATATTTATGAAAAAACAATATTAATATTATTAAAATAAAAAAAATTATAAAATACTAAAATTATCAATATTAGCAATAGACTTTGCTCTCTTCTTAACATGTTCAACTCTTAAAGGTTCGCCAAATATCAATTCATGCGCGATAAAAATTTTGTGTCAGCCATGTATAATGTAAACTCTATAATTCTCCTTTCTTGGTTGATCACCTTGCAATAGGACAACCCAATTCATGCCCTTTTCTTCTATAAGAATTATCTTACATGACCCTTTATATAGTCCATTATTCCTTGAAATTTTAAGGGAAAGATACTAATATCCCCTCAAATATTTAAGGAAGAATGATCTATGTAAAGGGAGCGAGATGATTCTTAGAGATTAGAAATACATTTCATTGGTCGTCATATTGCATCACTATTTGTGAGGTGATCAACCATAGAAGGAGAATTATAGAGTTTACATTGGATATGTCTGACATAGAGTTTTTATTGTGCATGACCTGATAATTGGTGACCCTTTGAGATTTGAACGTGTTAAGAATAGAGCAAATCTTGTCGAAAATATTGATAATTTTAATATTTTATAATTTTTTTTATTATTTTAATAATATTAGTATTGTTTTTTCATAAATATTTATTATATAATTTTTTTTATTAGTAATAATTAGATATAATTACAATTAGTAAACGAAAACTTCTTGGATAATGAAGGGAAAATTTTTAATCATCTCCACAACAATGATTACCAAATTTCCTTTCATTATTCAAGTAGTATTCATTTTGTTATGTATTGATTTGTATTTATAAATTAGTAATAATTATCAATAAATAGTAAAAAATTAATAATTAGTTAGGAACAGTTAGAATAAAATTTTAATAAATTTTAATAAATTCCACGAACCTGGCATAATTTCCAGTGGATTGACGACACTCCTTTTGCTCAATGAATTTTCTCCTTTCAACTCTCACTGACACAAAACAATATGAAAAATGTGTTTCTACATAGGAGTATTCAATCTTGTATACATGAGATTGGATATGCATTAGTAGGATCATAATTTTTATAATGTTTTCAAGCAGTGACAGTTGGAAGAAGACAATTCATCGATGAAAAGGGGTCTCTTTTGTCTAACAGCTCATTTACTTCCATCTTTCTCACACTGAAATCAAAATGAAGAATCTGGTCAGATCTACGTATATTCATTCTCGTGCATTTGATAATGAATATTCATACCTCATACCAGATTCTTCATTTTGATTTCAGTGTGAGAAAGATGCAAGTAAATGAGCTGTCATACAAAAGAGTAGCCGTCAATCCTCTGGAAATTGTGTCGCCTTTAATTAATGTTAATTAATAAGAAGTAGTAGTAATTATTTATCTTCTTTTTTCAGATAATATTTTTATAATTTAAAATATTCAAAAACAGTGATAATTTTATATTTTGTAGAAAAATATGGAACAAGGAAGTCAACATCAGTCATTATTAGATGTTAGCGCTTGGATAAATCAGTACAGAAATCTAAGTCGTTCAGGTTTAAATCATGTATATATTGAAGGTGTTGAATATTTCTTAGAATTTGCATCATCAAATCCAGAATATGTTTCAAAAGTCATAATTAATTGTCCTTGTAAAAATTGGGCTCTGAGAACGTTTGACACATTGGACACAGTTAGGGGACATCTCTTCTGATTTGGTATTCAACCAGATTATGTTTTTTGGTATCAACACGGTTAATGTAGTTCCAGAAAAGATACTAATAACTTGATTCCGGATCCATCACAGTTCCAAAATTAAGTACATGATGTTGTAGGTCCATCTGTTCAGAAAAATAAAACTAACAATGATATTGATTTAACTCTTGAGTTGGAACCATCTGAATTTTATGAGTTATTGAGGTCTGATGAGAATTCATTATATCCTGGTTGCAAGATAAGAAAATTAGAAGTGGTTGAAAAATTTATGGCTATTAAATAAGATAATGAAATGTCAAACAACTATTTTGATCATATAATTTCTTTGGTTAAAACACGGTTACCTGAAGTAGATGTGTTGCCTGTAAATTACTATGAGAGTAAGAGGTCGGTTCATAATCTAGGTCTTAGTTATCGAAAGATTCATGCATGTAAAAATAATTGCATCTTATATTCTGGTGAAAATGAGTCGTTGGATAGTTATCCAACATGTTGACAATCAACGTATAAAGAATCTCAACAAGGGATGTCTAGATCGATTCATGTAAAACAGTTGAGATATTTCCCCCTTACACCCAGGTTGCATCATTTATTTATATCTCATAACACAGCGTTAATGATGTCATGGAACAAAACCAATATTTCAACTGATAAAAACTTGAATCATCCATCTAATGGTGATTTATGGAAACATTTTGATCTTCAGCATCTATCTATTGCTTTAGAAGACCGAAACGTGTGATTGGGTCTTTCTACTAACAGTTTATGTATGTTTAGTTCTTATGGTAGTCAGTATTCATATGGTCCTGTCTTTATAACTCCATACTATCTACCTACATTGATGTTGATGAAGGAGCCCTATATATTTTTGACCTTATTAATCCCAGGACATCCGAAAAAGAATATTTATGTTTATTTGAAACCATTGATTGATGGGTTAAATTCATTGTGGGGTAATGGTGTTAGTACATATGATGTTGCTATGAAACAAAATATCACAATAAAAGTGGCATTGAGGTGGACTATTAGTGACTTTCTATCATATGGAATGTTATATGGCTAGAGTACACATGATATGAAATCATGTCCTTATTGTATGAAAGACAACAAAGTTTTTATGCTCATCAATGAAAAAAAACCTTGCTATTTTGACTTTCATCACAGATTTTTCCAACCGATCATCTTTTTTGAAGGAAAAAATCTCATTTCAGATAAGGAACAATTGAAAGGGAAGAACCTCCAAAAATGATCTTAGGTATATAGTTAAAATTAGTTGTATATTCATTACCTCCCATCACATTTGGTCCAACAGTAAACCAATAGAAAATTCATGGCTTTGGGAAAGAACATAATTGGATAAAATGAATAATTTTTTGGGATCTCCCATATTGGTCTGATTTTTTGGTCTGCCACATGTTGGATTTCATGAACATTGAGAATAACTATTTGGATAATTTATTTAATATAGTTTTGGATACACCAAGCAAGACCAAAGATATTGTAAAAGCACGATTAGATCTTTCCCAAATTTTCAGGTGACCAGAACTTGAACTATTTGAAAATGTCAGATCAAAGAGGTTAATGAAGCTAAAAGATGCTTATACACTGTTCAAAGAGAGTCGTTTATTATTTTTTCAGTGGATTGAAGATTTGAGACTTCTAGATGGCTATGCTTCCAATTTGGGAAGATGTATTAAGAATGGTCATATTACTGGATTAAAAAGTAATGATTGTCTTTTTATAATGGAAAGAATTATGCCGATTGGATTTATAGGTTTGTTGAATTCTATGATTTTGGATTGGATAATAGACATATCATATTTTTTTCAAGACATTTGTGCAGCGAAAACTGACTACGATGCGCTAAGAAAACTGTAAGAAGATGTTGCTATAATTATTTGTAAACTAGAAAAAAAAATTTCCACCTTCTTTCTTTGACTCAATGGAACATCTGATATTACATTTTCCACATGAAGATAAATGTGGAGGTCCAGTATAGTTTTGATGGATGTACCCATTCGAGATATGCATGCAGAAATTAAAGAAAAATGTACATAACAAAGCATCAATTGAAGGCTCAATTGCTGAAGCTTATTTGTAAGAGGAAATTGCTTTTTTCTGCTCTCACAATTTTGAATCTGAATATCCCTCCAAACAAACCCGCATGGGATGGAATGAGGGAAATGTTATTGATGAACTGGACAATCATTTATCAGTTTTTAATCAGCCAAAACATGGCTTCAGTAGAGTTCAAGAACAATGGATTTCAGACGATGAATATCACAGAGCTCATATATATGCTCTGCTCAACTGTAAAGAAATGACAGCATTTGTACTGTGAGTGCTTCTATCACTTTTCTATAATTTCTGTTACAGTATATAAACTTATTTTATTTGTAGGTTATATGACACTCATATCAAGAAACAAGTTCCACAAATTACAGCAGCTTCTCTTGAAGAACGCAGACAAAAAAAATTATCAATGGTTTCAAAAGTAGGTAACATAAATTATTAATGGTTTAATATCAATTTAGTTTACTATTTATTATATTGATAATTGTTTTACAAATTTTCAGGTGTCTCAACATGCTGATAAAATTGATAATCAATTGTGTATATTGAGTACCCGACCATCCAAAATGGTTAAATCTTATAATGAATATGTGGTGAACGGTTTTTTATTTCATACACGTGCATATGGGGAATCAAAAAAACAATGAACAGTGGAGTTTTTTAGAGAGGATCGCATCACAGAGAAAACTGAAGTTAACTTTTACAGCATTTTGGATAAATTGTTGAGCTATGATATCTTGGACAAAATTAATTAATGATATTTAAATGTCTGTGGTTAGATACTGAGAGAGGCTTGCGTGTTCATCTGAATCATAGAATCGTCGATATTAAATATAAAAGTCTTCTTATAGTAAATTAACCATTTTTA
Source organism: Viscum album (assembly GCA_963277665.1). Classification (NCBI taxonomy): domain Eukaryota; kingdom Viridiplantae; phylum Streptophyta; class Magnoliopsida; order Santalales; family Viscaceae; genus Viscum; species Viscum album. Next base: position 876,549,213 of record OY728145.1, on the reverse strand, counting down.
CTAGCTCAACAGGCACATCATGTTTATTACACAAAGTATTTTTCTACTTCAAGAGACCTAAGTGATTGGTGGAGCATAATAAAAATAAAATCTCGAGAAAATAAATTTACTCAAACTGAATGTTGTTCCTCAGAAGTGGAAGAAATTGAAATTTTTCAAAATACTACTCAAAATCCTTCTTTTTCCAAATGAAACGTGAATATCGATGAAGAAACCCCACAATTAGGGGTCTATGGTGACGAAGATTTTAATGATGTTACAAATGAAATTGAAATGACAAGGGATGTTTAAAGTGAAACTCATATGGATATTGATGATGCCGAGGAGGAATATTAAGACATTGACGTCGTCAGATATGAACATGATGATGAAGGTGAACATTGGCATAGTTAAATGATGGTTATGATCATAACTAATATATATATATATATATAAGTTATTTTCAACTATATTCTAACCATAATCATTTTGTGTTTCAGATGGACTCTGATATACTATGTGAGTTAGAGGAGGCTGAGCTAACTTTGGATGATGGGGATGTGGGATCATCTGACCCTCAGCCTACTAGTGGTTCAAAAGGTACGTGGAGGGGGTGCGGTCTTGCGTGACTGATGATTCCTGACCCTATCCCCAAGCGATGTCCACATATTGAATTTAATCCACGCACACAGAAGTATGGTAACCTGTATATTTTAGTTATATTTCATTAATTTATTCATATATATATATTAATTGTTTTATTATTTATTCTTTTTTCACAGTTTTGTACATGTAGCTTTTGGATAGGGGAGTGCTATCTTGCGCAATTATTTTTCTCATCCATGGACCACATGGGAACCGATTGTCGTTGATGTGCATCTCGGTATGTACAATCATTAGATGTTACGTAAATAAATAATATTTATTTTGAAATTTATTTTATTAATAACTTGATATAATAAATTATTTGTAGGGTTTGTTGTATCCCATCGAGGATAGCATGCATCACGCTATCCATGCAGCATATGAGGTTTCTTTGCATAAGCGTTTGTGTCAGTTTTTTCACAATTTGAGAAAGATGACTATTAAGAAAGCAGGAGCAACAGTATTTGATGAGTCGTATAGAGATCACCTAGAAGAGTACATTTCATCTCAGGTTTGGGATGGATTATGTGCACACTGGTTGGGTGGTGGATTTTCAGAGGAGGTCTTCATTGGGTAGGCAAAACCGGGGGAGATAGGAGGTGATGCATCGAGGTGGTATCTGTACATTCAATACACATAGAGATCATCTGGTAAGTATTTTTTAAAATATTTTATATAACTTCAAATATATGCAGTTTATTTTATATTCATATAGGAAGTCGAGCATCCCGATATTACATAGTATGATGTTTATCGGAGGATGTACAGTGATCCAACCACCAGAGAGATTAGAGGTGATCATCAACATCAGATTGTGGTTAGTCTTATTTTTTTCAGTTTGAAAATTAATTGCATATAATATTTTTACAAGTTTAATTTCAACTTGGAATTGAAGGAGTCGTATGAGGCTGCGACTTCTCAGACACAGGATGATGGTCCGGACAAGGTGACTAATCAGACCAGTGACCACCATTTCGATGAGGTGGCATGAATTTAGGTGACTTATTATGGCTTTGAGAAGGTTCGAGTAGTCGGTATTATATCTCATGTGACTCATGGTACTTATTATGGTACTGCTGCGATGTTGGCATCCAGCTCGATAGGAGCTCATGGAGAGGCATCATCTTCTAGCTCACAGTATGATGAGAAGTTCCAAGCTCAGAATGACCTTATAGAGAGTTTGCAGAAGCAGCCAGAAGAGATGCATCAGCAGCAGTAGCACGAGGAGGAGATGCGTCGATGGCAGCAGCAGCATCACAAGCGGAAGGACTACATGTGTCGTCTGACTCATAGTTTTGGGACAGAGTTTCCTCCACCAGCTCCTTCAGCTCTTCCACCTCTTCCAAAAGACGACCCACCCCCTAATGACTTTTTTATGTCAAAAACATTTGAATATAAATTTTTTGTAATATAAACTTTTTTACATTTTTTGTCTTTTATATCGGTGCGATTATTTCATAATTTAATTTTTAATATTTTATGATTTTTTTTTTGAATATTAAGAATTTTTATATTTTTTATTTTTTTTATTTTAATAATAATAATATTATTGTTTCATTAATCATAATTTTATTAAATATATTTTTTCAGTATTATATTTTTTAATATTTGTTTAAATTACTAATAATAATTATAATTGTATTTTTTTAATTTTTTATAGTTTTTTATGGATATTGAGAGTTTTAATATTTTTTATTATTTTAATAATATTAAAATTAATTTTTCAATAATCATAATAATATTTTATGAATTTTTTTATATTTTTTGTGAGTATTGAGAATTTAAAAATTTTTTATTTTTTTTATTATTTTATTAATATTAAAAAAAATTCAATAATCATAATTTTATTAAATTTATTTTTTAAAAAAATTATTTATTATTTGCGATGGGCTCTGTTGCGATGGGATCCCATCGTAAATTGTTTAAATTTTTTTCTTAAAAAAGGTATTTGCAACGGGCCCGTCGCAAATAGTCCGAATAAATATTTTCAAAATGCATTTGCGACGGGATTACGAACCCATCACAAAAGATTATTTTCGACGGGCCCATCGCAAAAAAAACTTTTATATAAATAAGTATATAATCAGAGACCTATTTGCAACGGCATTTTCTACAATGGGCTATTTGCGACAGGGCCACGTCGCTAAAACTGATTTGCGATGGGATCCCGTCGAAAATAACCTATCGCAAATACCTTGAATTCTAGTAGTGTTAAAATAATGATAAACACCTCATATTATTCCAAAAGGTAAATTTTCTTTCACTTTATTTTCTTATATTAATTTTTTGTTTTTTGTTTTTCAAATTTTTCCATTCCGGTTTACATTACTACAAAAGATTGGAATTCATATTTCTTTATCTATCCTCAACTGTTAGATCAGATCAAGTTATGTTCAGCCATTTGATTATCTTACGGAATCTGAAAATCCATAGCCCCACCTATATAAGGGGTGGCTCAATTTTTAAGCACCACACCATCCTTAATGATCTCTGTGCTGAATCTCTATTGTCATAAATGTTTTCATTCTGATTCCTTTGTCTCTATATCCTTGAATGACTCTTTAATCATCAGTAGACCGGATTCCAACTACATAGGAAATAAAGGATTGGTCAATCTTTAGGGAAGGGTTGGTTTTCCCAATCTTCTTTGAAAAATATGACTACCTTATCTCTAAGGTGATAACAAATAATGAGTGGGAAAGTGTCTGTGTGGCTAAGGAAAAAAGTTAGGATCTGGTTTATCCTTACCTGGTTAATCAATTCTGTGAATCTATTTCTTTCTTCCAAAAGGATATTAAGGATCTTTTTAAGTTCAAATGTTATGATAAGACATATACAGTCCCCAATAAGAATGCAGCAACCATTCTTAACATTCCTTGTGAAGGGGAAACTATTCTATTCTCTCAAAAAAATCCTGAGAAAGAAGGTTCTTTTGAGAAGGTTAAAGCTCTGTATTATCTTGGTCTCAAGTATATTAAGAATCCAAATATTATGAATCTCTCAACAAACCACATGATGGTAGCTCTCATGATGCAAGGATTTATTATACCATGAAAAGGAGATAAGGACTCTCTAAAGATATGTGATGTATTTATGTTAGACTTTCTCATCAACTTAAAGAAGATCAACTTTGGGAAGTACATCTTTCTCACCATCCATGAAATAAAAGGTGGACCTATTAGATCTCAGATACTTATGTATCCGACAACTATCTCTAAGAAAATTGAAATGTTCCTTCAAGATTTGAATGTTCCATGCCGATCAGTCTCAAATCCTTTCAAGATTTTGTTACTTAGTAATGACACTCTATGATGGATGTTGGTAGATTTCTTATATGAATCCAAAAAATTTGAAGAAATGGATTTTCAAAACAATGGTGATGTTCCGGAATCTTCAAAATAGGTACCCAAGAAAAGGAAAGCTAATGAAGAAAGCTTGCTAGTACCAACTTCTAATGTCCTGGTATCAGCACCTCCTCCTGCAAAGAAGCTGAATGCTTATTCCAATGCAACAGTGGAAAAGTGGAGAGAAGTGGCAGCCACCAGAAAGAAAGGAGATCCTTCATTTGGCTTCAATTCTACAGAGGCTATGGCCTTAAAACTTTAGCAAACTGAAAATCTTGAGAAAGAAAAGAAGTTTAAGAAGTTAAAAAAGAAATCCATAGAAGTGAATGTTTTTCAATCTATTCTATAAGATGCAGAAAAGAAGTCTCAACATGTACAGGTATCTGAAGTTGTTAATAAGATACCATTTTCCACTCTCGAAATCCCAAAATCCAAGAAAGTTCTATCTTTATCCGAACCTATTCAAGAAATTAAATATCAGATAGTTCAAGAAGACTATGATGATTTTTTAAGGTAATTAGAAGACTATATTAGAACGCCAATGAGTTTACTATCTAAATATGTTTCAGAATAAAGAGTTAAAGAAGTAGAAGTTGAGGAAGAAGTACAAGTTAAATAATAAGAACAAGTACAAACTGAAGTGGAAGAAGAAGGGAAAAAAGAGGTTGATCATCAAAGTGGTGATTAAGAAGAGTTTCAAGAGAAAGAAGATGAATTGGGATATCTAAATTTTATCCATGTTTTAGATGATCAATATCCAGTTTGAAATCCTGTCAAAGTCAAAAGTGTTTTGCTTGCATCATCAGAAAAATAAATGCCTCATAAGTCTTTCAAGGGAATAGAAAAATCAGTTTCCTTACCTCCAAGAGGATCTCAGAAAGGAAAAGTTGTTTCAGGTTCTGAATCCTCTTCATCTATTGAACATTACTTTTTCAATCTATCTTTAAGAAATTTGGTCACCACCATTCCATTTCTTACAAATATATATGCCCAGAGTCAAATGATGCAAGAAACCCTAAAATAAAAAGACGGAATAGACCAATATGCATATGGACATGGTGGTCAAGAAACAGTGAGACTTTCGTAATATTTTTGAATGATTACAAAGATCAAAAGTTCACTTGTATGAAAGTATTTAACCGCACCAAGACTATCAATGAAGAGCTAAGATAGTTCGGTTACTTTATGGATTCAACAAATGGAGCTTTCAATGCATGTAAAACTGAGTTCAACAAGGTCAAGGCATGAATCTATGAAAAATTTAGTCAACTCAATTCGGTTTTCCAATCTGTTAGTAGTGAGAAGTAAGTCAGAGCCGAATTAGAGAGAAAGGTTGCTCCTCAAGAAGAAAGGATCATTTCATTAGAAAAGAAGAATCATGATCATAATATCTTGTTGAAGAAGTTCTAAGAAGATCATAAGGAAGTGAAGAAACTCAAAGCCTTGAAAAAGAAAATGTTGTCTGAGAAGAAGAAGGATGGTTGATTTTCCTTAACAGTCCAATGTTTTGTTATAATCTAAACCTTATTTCCAAAATTTTCCTTAAGAAATTTCATTCATATCTTTCTTGTCATTTATAATGTATGATTGCTTACCCTTACAGGTACATCTTATACTACTTCATTCTTTTCCCTCTTTTTGAAAATCACAAAGGGGGAGAATTTATTCAAAGGAAGAATTTAATGAAGATATCAAAAGAGGATAATCTATTAACGGAGATTATGGCAAGAAAGATAATGTCAAATTAAGGGTGAGTATGGTAAGAAAGGATAATGTCCAAATAAGGGTGTGTTTTCTTTAAGAAGAGATGTTAATCTAAGGGGGAGATGTTTCCTTAAGAAAGGAAACCAAAGATCAAGAATATAATCCTTGGGAAACATAAACTAAGGGGGAGTTAGTCGTATTCCTCTGAAATCTCATTCAAAGGGGGAGACAAGATTTTCATACTTGTTTATATAATTCAATATATTCTTCATTAGAAAAGCTTTTGGGCTTTTCAAAAAGGGGGAGATTGTTGAGTCAATAAGGTTATCTTATGACTTCTTCATTCCTTATGGTTTTTTGTTTTCAAAATCACAAGCACTGTATTTCTTAAGTTCTGTTTTTTTTTCTTAAGTTTTATTTCATACTTAAGATCTGGAATTGTCATTCCATTATACTTATAGATATATCATTAAGATTTGTCATTCTGTTATACTTGCAGATGTATCATTACAATTTTTAATTCTGTTATACTTACATATGTATAATTACAATTTATTATTCTATTAGATTCACCGATTTCTCATACCGACTTTATGATTCAGAATCTGGTGTATAAGTGATACCGACTTTATGATTCTAAATTAGGTGTATATGTGATACCGACTATATGATTCAGAATCTAGTGTATTAGTGATACTGACTTTATGATTCTGAATCCGATGTATATGTGATACTATCTTCACAATACTGATTTTGATGTATATGTGATTCCGATTTTATGATCCCGATTCCAGAATAAATGAGATAACAGTTTCATAATCCAATTTACTTTTCCTTATGAATCTTTTTCCTTGACAATGTTAGAGTTGTTTAAAAGTATCCTTCCAATGATATCAGATTATAATAATTCTTGTACTTAACACTAATATTTAACATAACATCGTTTCTATTACTAGAAACGATGAAGTAAAATCTGTTACAAACTGACTGTTGTATGTTTGAAACATTTCCAAGTCCCTATAAAATTTAAGGAAAATATGACCGTTGGAGTGGAGCTGACCATTGGGAAGCCTTTTCTATAAATACAAGTTCATTTGAACGATGGAAAATAAAACAATGTAGAGAGTTAATTAACTTGATTCATAATATGAAGTGATTTCTTGAGAGAGGCTCTTATAACTTTCAGTGTTTCATGTGGATGTCTTGAATAACTTGTTCGGTTATGGAAAACTTGTTCAGACTTGCTTTGGGTAGACATAGATCGTGCTGATCATGGGATTCCTCGTTTGGAAGATAGAGGTTTTGATTTCCTTCTAAATCGAGGGCTTACAGGGATAGCAGGACAGATACTGATCTTTGGATTGAGGTCTTACCAGGGTTTGGGTAAGACATACTTCCTTGAAAGTATATATCAAGGAACCTTAATCAAAGGTTGTTAGATACCCTACTCTTTGGGTAAAAATAGTCAGGTTGTTACTTGTTCTCTATTTCATGTATTTTTTCCATTTTAATCTAAATTTTTTTAAAGAGAGGACGTATTACTTTCTTATACATTATAATTTAATTACTCTGATAATATTACAGTTTCTATACGCTTTTAGGTAGAATCTTTATTTTAAGAAAAGTTATCTTTCGAAGGTGTTTTGTATGTCTGTTTAACATTGTAAAACTTAACTTTAAATGTTCCAAAGGAATTTTTAAAGTATACAATTCACCCCCCCCCCTATTTTATATTGAGCATCTATATCATCATTTTGATCCTACAATTACCTTATAATATTTAATCATAATTAAACCTAGTCTCTTCAGTGAACAATTGTTGTAGGTGATAAAAATCACCATTTTGTGAGGGTAGGTCCAAAGCTAAAGCATTTTCCAATCTTCTTTTTTGTTCTAGAAAACAATCACACACATTTTTTTCACTAATAAATTTAACTCCTTTTCATGTAAACATTGTTATTGGTATAGATAGTCATGTAACATTTTTAACAAACCATAATAAAAATCTTGGTAGACTAAGAAAACAAAAAAATATCTGTAATATTTTTGGGTATTGGCTATTCATCAACAACTTTTGTTTTAGAAAGATATGTTTTAATTGCAAATTAACTTATAATGTTCCAATGAAAAGAAATTAGTTGTAAATAAAAATCACATTTTCTAAATTTTGTATATAAACTATTTTATTTAAGTGTTTTTGTAATAATATGTATATGTTTTTCATTATCCTCATTACAGTTTGAATATACAAAAATTTCATCAATAAAAAAACTACATGTTTTTCAAAATATTCTTGGAATTATATATTCATAAGATCCATAAATACAAAAACGTTCTTTGTTAACCTAAAGGGAATAAATACAATCTCATAATTACAATATCAATTTTGAAATTAATACTCTGGAATATATGATTCATTCACATTCAACTGATGGTACCCCAAATTGAGATCAATCTTGGAAATGTATTATAAACCCTGGAGCTAATAAATTATCAATATGATGAAAATGAAACTTTTTTACCACTGATTTTAAAAAAAATATTTTTAATAAATAAAATTTTCAGGGAAACGTATTTATATTTAATAAAAAAAATATGATAACCCTATGGGGAGGTTCTAGGTCGAATATTACATTTATCTAGAAATTCTAGAAATTTCGTTTTCAGTTCAAAAATTTCTAACCTTTCCATTCAATAAGGGGGTTTTAAAATAAGGGGTTTTTTTCTAAAATGTGTCTAAACTAAATAGTAATCTCCACCACATAACTAGTAATAACACCAAGCAATTCATCTAGAAAAACATCAATGTATTCATTCACTATTAGAACACCACTAATCTAAAGAGTTTATTTTTTTCAATGACATTTTCTAAGTAGCATTTATTTCATTTCAAATAAATTTCTTAGATTCTTGTAAAGTTATTAAGGATATAAAATCATTTAACAATAATTTTCTATCTCATTAATATATCTTAACTTGATAAACTAAATGGAAAACAATACCCAAAATAATATCCAAATAAACTGTTGTTTGTTCGAATAGATTTGTAAGAAATGACATTTCAATAAAAAAGGTTGGAATATTACTATAAATCTTGTCTTATTTATAAATTACACATATATTTTTCACCATAAGTATTATCATACATTTATTATGTGATGTTCCTAGCATTCATGAAAATTTCTAAGAAATTAACGAACTCAAATATCCATAATAAAAAAGTTTATTGGAATAATTTGAATACATAATTAATATACATTTCTCCAATTTATTTGACATCCAAAAAGTTACCATTGTCATGTAAAAATAATTTTTTAAAACCTTATGTTTACAATAATTCTTATTTTTTATTTAGCAAACTAACTTTGGACAAATTTTAGAACAGCGTCCCAACTCATAGAAATTAAATAATCTTTCTAACATATTTTCGTTATTTTTCTTCTCATTTTCCTTATAATAATGATCTTTGTGACCAATAATTCCACATCAGAATAACTTATTATATTTCAGGAGGCATTATTAAGGGTTATTCTCACCACACATTTCCAATGAAGGAATGTTTGTTTTATTACATCCAAATTTCAGTTATGAATTGTATCCCGGTAGTTTCCATTCTATCTACTTATTATACTTTTCTTCAACATTAACATATTTTTTAGAAAAATAAATATCAATTTTTTTTCACAAATAATGATTTTATCACAAATTTTAGACTATCTTGAAGAAATATATATTCAAAAAATCGGTTTAAAACCATATTAAAAACTATTAATTTTACTATTAGTGTCCTACAAAAATATGGTATGTATGTGGGAAGTATTGTTAAATTAGATTCATATAAAGTAATATAATCTTCATCATTCAATGTCAATTAATAGAATTTATTCTCAACTATGAGTTCAACAGTATTAGGAAAATATTTTGTTAGAAAATCACTCTTAAAATCATCTAATTCCATAACATCCAAGTCATATTTCCCTATATTATTCTTATCCCTATAACACAGTATATCAAATTCCCATTTAAGATGGTTAATGGATAGGGTTACGTTTTTGTGTCCCCAATACCCCATGACATTGAATATCATATCACAATCATTGATCTAACCATCATATGTAAATGGATTAGGGGTTATATTGATTGCTAGAGGAGGTTTTCTCATAAAATTCTCTAATACTGACATATTCATCTATGGTTGATTTGGTTTCTCCATTACATGTACACCACCAAAATTTATAAATTTTTTAACTAATATGTCACTACAGAAAATTTTCTATTTGGATTCCCACTATCTCAAAGATGGTTATTTAGAAGGATGATTTCTTTTCAATGATTTCCCACCACAACAACCACGTTTCCTTTGTAGAAAACCATTCAAGATTTGAAATATCTTGGATGAATAAATAAAGTAATTATAAAAAGTTATATCATTTAAAATTAATTATTTTGTAAAAACAATTATGGGTAATCTATTAACATTATCTTAACCACTAAATTTATCTAAACGGTCTCTAACACTAACTATACGGACCTTCCATAAACATTATACAATCTAGTTATTTAAGAAAAGAATATAAATTATTAAAATCTTGAGTATATTTTAGGTTAGTTTTTTAAATAATTGTGTCTAAATAAATCATGGTAAATCCATATATTAAAAGTGAAAACTGATAATAAATGTTCATATCTTGTTTTAAAATGAAAATTCGCTAAAATAAAACATGTTAACTCTGTATGAAAAATATTCACTATTTTTCCTTAACTTATTTATTTTCTATATTCCCCATTGAATCCTAAGAAAAAAAATTTAAAACATGGGATGTCCATAAAATATCAGTATGGGACATAAAATAAAGGAAATATTTAGTCCAGTGAAAAACATTGAAATATTTTTTTAAAAACCTAAATTTTTACCATGAAAATGGAATCATCAGTTCAAAAATATAATTAGCTTACCTTTTGAAATTCAAACATTTTTCAAGAAAAATCATTATAAATTATATAAGATTATAGTAGGATACAAGATAAATAATATTCCATACCACTCTTATAAATAGAGTAACCACTATGGATAACCTAAACCTCATGAGTACCCAATGAATTAGAGGGTATAACATAACCACATATCCTAGGTTTATAATAAAACCCCTGATAATTAGTTAATAACATTACAACCTATCCTTGGTATTTCATAATTCCACCATTACTTGGTTTATAATACCACCAACCATCACTATAAATAATTCCCAATAACCATAACATAATTATAAACAAATAAAACTTGAATTATAAATAAATTCACTAATGAATATAAAATTTTCTTTTTGAAATCACTTAGTTAGAAAAAATGTACACATGTAATGGGAAAAAAATTTATTAGAAAGAAACCATATAAAATTCTAAATTAATATTAAAAGTCTTAAATTTAAATTAACGTGGGAAACTCCATTAATAATGTATATATAAAAATTTTATTTATTAAAAAGTAACTTTAAAGATGATTTTTAAAAGAATATCCCTTAGATATATCAGATCATTGAAGTGGATGATAATTAAATTAATTGATTTTCTGAATCTTATTTATATAAAAATAAAAAGTGGAAATACAAAATTAGATAATAAAAATTCATTTTTCAACTAATCTTAGGTTGGTATAATTTAGAACTGATGTTTATCCAAAATAATGGAATTTTAGTAAAGAATCCCCATACCACAAACTTCCAATTTATTTTACATACATTAACCTCATATATAATATATTAATGAATGTTAATAACTCATTAACGGACTATATTAATATTTATAATACTTTATATGTTCATTTTATAACATCTTATGACCCATCTGTTGATAATATTTCATTGTTTTCATTCTTTTGGGTGTGTCTGTTTCCTGGTTACATGGTCCGTTTATTTTGGTATAATAATGGGTTATCTTATTAAGTTGAAATTATAAAAAATATGTGTAATTTAATGGAATATAGGAACATAATTAAATTTAAATTTTACCATATATCAATTTTATTTTATAAGTGATTATGATTATTTTGGTAAAACGTTAATGAAAAATGTCTAGTTTATTTTGGGGGTTTTTTCGAACATCATGAAATAGTATTTTTATTTAATATTAGGTTTATATTTTTGTTAAAAATTGGAAATAAGTTATAATATACTTATTAAAATAATATTTCACCATAATAATTCTTTTATTTTCAACCTAGAAGGTTATAAAGAATAATCAGTATCCATAGATATAGTTAACCACCACAATTTGGATAATGGTTTTACTTAAAGGAATAAGAGAATATAATAAAAGGTATTGATATGTGATATTAAATTATAAATATAAATCTGATTTATATAAATTATTCTATATTAATTATTCCTTGATGGATTAGTGATATTATTATAAAGTAGAGGAAGAAAATAAATCAACAATTATATTTTGAAATAATGACCTCTTGAATATCACGTCCTTGAAGGACCCCTTAAAGACCTTTTTTGGTGATACCATAATCACTTGTACATGGGAGAGTAGAAATTAAAGGTTTTTGCAAATATTTTATTATGTTAATGTGTTTTTAGTAGAAAGTGGTCTTTTAGGACTGGTATTTATAATTGGGGATGGGTGATTTTATGTGATTTAATAATGATTTTTTATATGTAAACACCAAAACATTTAGATGGAAATATTTACAAATAAATTCATTGAAAATTAATGTTTTAAAGGATAGTTATAGTCTATTAAAATATAAAATATCTATTTAAAGTTTTATTTTTAGGTATTTTAATCTTTTACCATTTATGTTTAACCCATTTCATTATTTTAACAATATTGTGGTAATTTTTTTTACCATTATATATTTTATATAAATAAAAAATAAATTGATCTTAAAATCAAATTTTTAAATTTTTAATTCAAATATGGAATCCATTTTTCCAAATTAAATTTATAAAATTTTTAAAATTAAATTTAAAACAAAAACTGCATATGTAATGAAATAGCGGGTTCACTATTTTTTAATAAATGTAGTGGCATGAATCTATCACCTAATTAATTCCATAAAAAATTATTAAATGAAAAAGGGAAAATACAATAAAGCGGAGTAAATATAATAAACTAGAAAGGATTGAAGGATTATATAAGTCAAGAATATAAGAATAGAACAAAAAACCCAAAAATTAGAAATTAAATGAAATTTATTGATAGCAACCATTCAATAAAAATTTGCATGCATCTAGCAGATACGAAGGTTAATAAAGAAGGTGTCACCATACCCATGCTAGAAATCCTTCTTTGTTAGTATGCTCCGAGAAACCATCAGCACTCCACAATGCCCATCTTACTGTCTGCAAGCACCATCAAGAAGAATCATGAAGTCAAATCATCCATGAATAGTTATTTCATATGATATCTCAGCATCTAGCATCAGTGTGCATCAATGGAACAAGACATCAATATATGACCTTTAGCAGATTAGATTCCATCAGTTCAACTATAAAAAATCAGTATTTTTCTCCAGTTTATACACATTAAAAAAATCCAGAAAGACAAATGGAACCATCTCAATCTGTATGTAGAGTATCAATCAAACCTCAAAATCCCATAGATAAAGACCCATCTGAGCGAATGGATTCTGCCAAAAGTAACAATTCACTATAGAAAAGTTTAAAACGAAGTGGTAGATTAGTATCCAGCATTAAATAATGAGGTATTTTTGAGAAAAAGCACTCATAACGCTAGGAAGGCCACATCAAACCATGAATTAATGAAACGTGCTGATGGAAATAGTTGAAATTCCAACCCCAACACACCAAATAATTAATCCTCATGTCAGAAAATCCATATTTCTTTAAGAATGATCCATATCAAAAAGAAGTTATATAAATAGAACCTTCCATTATAAGTGATTCAATGAAAAAACAACAAATAATAAAAAAACCATGACCATGAAACAATTCATCAAATTGAACAAATACATCCCCAAGTATGACTCTATAGTTGGAATTGGGATTATTCTTTTATTAATTGACCATCCTTGTAAACATATGTTTTCTTATTTCAAGGTATGTTTCCGCATAAACCATATGATGGACTTATTTTTGATGTGTCATTTTGTCTTGTTCATCCATCCATGCACTAACTTCATCACTCACATCATCCTCAATCAAATATACATCTATTTATACATGATATTTATCCCCGTCGTATTCCTTCCCCTCATCAAATATTGCAATAGGTTTAACCATATTTTTAAGAATCCGACCATCTCTCATATAGGCTTGAAGGGATCTTTTGACTATTTTTATTTCAATATCAGAATAGTCTATACATTTCCTAGTTTTCTCTAGATTTGGGGTTGAGAATCCATCAGCAACCACCATAGATTTTTTCTTTTCCTATCACTGTACTTTATATAATCTTCCTCAATTCTATTTGAATCTTCCTCAATTATATTTGAATCTTCCACAATTATATTTGATGGATTTTAATCTTCATGAAGAGAATCATTAGAGAGTCATCCTTGTTTCTTGTACCTTATGTTATGTGAATCGAGATGATTCCATTTATCCTCTTATATGAGAATATGGAAAGTATTAACCTTTATGAAAGAAAGAACAGTGTCCAATGATCCTGACATTTCTTTATTTCTAGTAGGTTGTGCAATAATGACCACATTTTCCTTATTCACATCATTATTTGTACCTTCATTAGAAACTCTAGATGATCTAGAATTAGTTATGTGACTAAGATTAGCCCCATCAAGTTAAAAAATAGGATTTTTATTTTCAATCGAAGTGGTTATCTTGACCTCATATCTATCATTTTTCTAGCCACATAAATTGGAGGCATGTCAAAGCTTAAAGCAAAGGTTATATTAATATGGAATTATTTCATAAAATACCTTCTATGAGAATCCATATTCACCTTTCTGGATCCAAAAGTGATAGGGTATATCCTTAGATACATCAATTCCCATATAAAAATCTTTCAACAGAAGGCCTTGACAGAGTCCTCGTAGCTGAATCTTGTTTCAAAGGATTACTATTGAGTTTAGAAATTAGAAATAGTTCATATTGTTTGAAAAGATGAAATGGATGACTAGAAAGACCAACCAAGATTGAAACTATGGGAGATTTAAATTAGGGACCAAAATATGGGGTTGATTCAAAACATTCATGCAATAATATCCAAAATACCACGATTTCTTTTCCCAAATACTATTATAGTCATCCTAAGTGGACATGTGGATCACAACATTCGAGGAGTTAATAAGGATGATATGAAACCCCAAAAAACCAATTGCTTCTAAGGATGATCTTCAGAATTTCAAAGAGGTTCTACCCTTAAAAAAATCTCCAATTAGAACAAAATGAAGATCATCAGTAAGAAGGTTTACCTTATTTGTTGAGAAAGAGATTACCAATTTTCTGGGATGTCAAAAATGATTAGGGTTGACACATATTTGACAGTCTGTGACAACATCTGGGGATTGTCTCAAGTTCTTAGGCATTCACCCATTTACCACATCCATGAAGGATTAAATATTATAAGTATTGTCAGTATTGCACCGAGTTGGGTGGATCGTGTGTTTGTCAAGAGTCGGCCTCTCTATACCCCCTGAAAAATAGGTTTTCACGAAATTTAATTTTCAAGAAAAATATTATTTTATTTTCAGTCCTTGAACAATAATAATCATTATATGAAACTAAATTAATATTAAAAATATATAATTTAAACATTTAATTTAAAAAAATCCCATTATATATTATTTATATTAATTATAATGGAGAAAAAATATATATTTAAAAAATACTTTAGAAAAATCCCATTAGTAAAACAAAAAATAAAATTATTCTAAAATAAAATATAAATTTGATTGGAAAATAAATTATGTGGTTTAAATATAACTAAGTAAAAATTAATTTTATTTAAACCATATCTAAAACATAAATAGAAATTTAAATATCTTATTTTATTGAAATGGAATGACATTTAAAAAAAATATTTTACACTATTTACTAAAAAATAATCTTTTTGTAAAATTATCAAATATTATCCCTAAGATAATTTTTACGTGATGAATCCAACAATTAAAATAGTTTTTTAAAATTAAAATTCCATAATTTGAAAATTAATCTTTTAAATATAAACTTATAAGAAATGATTTTTATAAAACTATTTCCTACATTACGTATTTATAATGTGTTTAACTATTTAATTAAAGAAGGATTATAAATATAAAAAACAATTATTCTATAGTTACCTGGGTTTTTCTATTTATGTTTTATTCAGTATGGAAATTTTATCGCCCTTTATCTATTTTTAAGAGGAAATTTTATAAATTTTTTTTACAATGTGAATTTTCAAAAAAGGGATTTACAAATATTAACCGCATTAATTTTTAGAGAAAGATCAAATTGGGAGGATGAAATTAAATAAAGGTTGGGATAAAATAAGTCTCTAATATTAAAAATGAAGAAAATTTTATTCTGATATAATATGTGACACAAAACATAGAGCTTAACAATACATGAAATACATTTCTTTAAATTTATTATCTTTAATAACTTGTGGATGAAGAAAACCCAAGTCTAAATGAAATATAATATATTATATTGTTTATCGTATTTGTAAAATTGATGGGTATGAATATAAAAAAAATTAGAAAAAATATTGTTATATATTGATTATAAATAAAATAAGAATCATTTAAAAGAAAAAGAAATGTTTTTAAGAAAACAATATTTTTTTAAAAAGATATTGTAATCGCTCATTGCATTAAAATTTTCAAATTCATTTTTTCCACTATTATAAAATTTATATAAAAATTTAATAATTATTTTATATCATCATATAAAATTATCTTATAGTTAATTTTTTCCTTTTTTTTGAAATGTTTTATTTTTCGATGAATAATGAAAATTACTGATTTTTATTAAAAACTATCATTTCATTTAAATAACTCAAAATGTTGAATTAATTTTATATTGGGTAGAAATTAATATTTTTTCTATTAAATTTTATTTTTGCCACTTAAGTTCATTTTAATAAATTTAATATTAATCATTGAAATTATAATCTTATATACATTTGAGAATTTCCTCTTTGAAACCCCACTTTTTCACCATATGTGATACTATTTTTAAATTTTATTCCAACACTTAATTAAATTGGAAATGTAAAAAATGGATTTAATATTACAAATCATTATAATATATATTATCTAATAAAGTGATGTTAATTTTATACCCTTAAAAATATTAAAATCTATAAAACATTATTTCTACGATAAAGCTAAAAAAAGATTTATCATTGGTTAAATTAAGAAGTTAAGGTATAAAAATGACATACTAACTTATCCAACAACAATTACATGGAAATATTTCTAAAACGTATCCTATAAGGGTCAATAATGATCCATTTGGAGTCTTTTCATGATTCAAACATGGGTGTAATAGAATCATTTCCTAAAATCAATGCATATCCTCTCCCCCACTTATAAATCCCCACCTAATCTCCTCCCCTATTCATAATTCCAAAACCATTTTTATCAGACATTCCAAAAAAAATCACTTAATTTATCCCCTAAAAAATTATAGATCCCATTTTATCATAAATCCACCCTATGAATATTTTTTCTAAAAACAAGATGAATTTCCTTGAATTAGAGCTGATGTTCAAAAATGGGTGTTTTTATTTAATTTATTCGTCCCCTCAATGAAATATTATTTAATCATTATACTATAATAAAAAAATATCTCCCTATAAATACATTTTTTATGTAAATGTAATAACTTATATCCATATCATCTTCCATCAAATGAGAGATGAAATCATTGATAGTATGTACGGAGGACTATCTCTTGTAAAACTGATATAATTTTTTTTCCATCACCACCTTTCAAGAATAGATATAATGATTGATATAAAACATGAATATAATATTATTATATTTATTTATGCCTAATAACACATATAACTTTTAATATTTCATTTCATTTAGAATATGATAACATCGCTCATGTGTGCGGTAGACTACCGCCTCACGAAGTGATGTTATTCATTTTTCACGTATACATTACATGTAATGTAATAAAGATAAACTTAATGAATATACGTGATATATGTGATATTATATTGATTATTTAATATTAATATGTCACCTAATTATTTACCCTTTCACTCGTTAGGGAATGGATATTGTTGCTCGTGCATTTGTACAGTCTACCGTCTCAACGAAGTGATGTGATCCATTCTCCATATTAAATTTAAATAATTATTCAAAATATTTAGCTAATGAAAAAATTTGATATTAACAATTTTAATATCAATATTTAGATTTTGGATCTATATAATTTTATCAGGAACAAGAATTCTCATTATAAAACATTTATGAGAAAATATGGCAACTGACACTTGAATCAATGAAAGTATTGAAATAATATTAAAAACATTCGGTAAAATGTTATATGAATATCATATAATGTTTTATAAATTTTTATATGGTTTTTTATAAAGTTATAACATGATTACAACCATTATACAAAATTTTGAAAAATGATCAACAAAAAGGAAGCCTAAGGTAAGGGACTTTATCTCAATTTACATTCTTTGAGGCATATTGTATTGAGATGCACCTAATTTAATATATATGATTTATATTCCACCCATTGACATGAAATATCATGATTAGTTAATAATTCACTTTATTTTAATTTCTAATTTACATTACTTCATCCATTGTGAATTGACATAAAAGCTTCCAAGTTGTAATGAATTTCATAACTCAATTTAATGTATTGGGATATATCACTTATTTATGGTCTTTGATGTTTTGTTCAACACCCTAGGATTTTAAGGTTTCTAGCTTATAAATTTTAGCTACTTTGATTACATACATTACATAGAAAACTAATCTTAAACAAATGATTAAATGTAATTATTTAATTATGATAGTTATCACAAAACCATTGGAATGGTGGGAATGAATGATATTATGTAAATTAGAAAAATATAGTTTAATTTTATTTATAAAATTAATTAATTTTTTTCTAATTAACTATAAATGAAAATAAAAAAATAGAACATAAAGGATGTGTCTTTATAAAAAACTATTATTATGACCACAATAAAATTTTACCTTAATAAATTAAATTAATAACTATTGGTGACAGTTATTAATGAAATTTATATGATAAATATTCAATAAAATGTTTTTAAATTCAACAAAATAAAATTTATATGTTTAATTTTATAATAAAACCAATTTCAAGAATAAAAATATATGTTTTCTAAAAGAATAATTTACCTCCTTATAATGATTCTCTTTTTTTAGGTCTATATTTTTGACCATTGATTATTTAAATTTTAATAAATGAACATAGTTTTTAAAAGAGTAATTCATAAATTATATAGGGTGTATGTTTGGTATTTTTCAAAAAATATCTATTTTTCAGTGAATACTGAAAAATAATGATTTTCATAAAATTGTAAATTTTATTATATTAAGAACATTTTAGGATTTTAATTCGATCTAAATAGAAAATAAAAACTATTCAGTTTTAAAGAATATAATTTAGTAAATTTTAATCATCTCTATAATTATTTTTTATAGGTATATTTTTAGGCTTAAAAATAAATTTTTTTTAAAAAAAATCATTATTTTTTTTGGAATTAATTTTAAATTAAATGATGTCAATTCTATGTTTTAAATATATAAAAAATTATTCCATAATTGGACTAATAAAAAACCAAATTTAGTATCTATGTCCCTTTTAATTTTGACCCATAAAAATTATAACACTGGTAAGTTGTTTTACCGCCGAAAATGGTAAATTGAGAAACTTATGGTAAAAAATAATATGATAAGGATTATAAATCTGCCCTATAGATTTCAAAAATACTATATTAAGATTTATATTAAACCCTTAACACATAAGGTTACAATTTGATTAATTTAATGGCAGCATTTCAATTAAAATGACTTTGATATAAATTAAATTAATGAAAATAAAAAAAAATATTACCTTCATATTTTTAATAAGTATATTAATTTTAATATGGTGTTATTAAAAAGAAATCTTAGACTATATATAATATTTTTAACTATAATACATTTATCTATATCAGGGTTTTTTTCTATAAAAAATATTTTCCAAAAAAAAATTATAAAACAATCATGTCCCAATTATTTTATTAATTAAATAATAAAATAAATGATGATTTTAGTTAAAAATTAAATTTATCTATTTATTATATTATTTTCATAAAATTGAGTCCATTTTTGAAATCTACACATCATAAAATTTTTAGGGTGAATATTTGTAATTTTTCTAAAATAGTTGAATGTTTGGTGGGTAGTTAAATATGGTAATTTGATGTATTTAAAATTATATGTAAATAAATGAAATGTTGATTCATGGATATTGTAAGTATAAGGTATACACTCATTAGATCTAAATAACATGCTCTATTTATTTAATTTATTCATTTTAATCAACAATTTGATTGTCTTATGCCAAACTAATATACAAATGGATAAAATAATTAAAAATACCCTCTCCACACTTATAAATATAATTACATTTCCATACATCTCCAAATCCATGCATCTTGTCTAAATTATTCCCATTTACCTTCCCAATCCTCTTCCCCCTGTAAAGTAAATTCTTTTCATAACCAACTAGAAAATCCATGTGTCTTAAAGTGTAACACCCCTATCTTCCACGGTACGTTTCCCATTGAATAATACAATAACTTGTGTTGTACGCAAATTTGAGTTAAAACACACCACAACCAATCAAACTAGCAGTTATGAATAGTAATATCCAATTTTTAAAATTTTATAAATTTTACCTTTCAAAATGGACTTTATTTTTCAATTCGGAATATCTAAATTAGCCTAGGGTAAAGTTTTGGTATTTTTCTGAAAACTTTCAATTTTTGATAAATAGTGTAAAACACTACATGATTGGTTAAAATCAAATTTTTTATTTAAATAATTATTTATTTTACCGAAATTCATTTTAGGTAATAATATATACATAATACCTATATAAGTTCAATGTAATTAATTGGTGTCATTTTAAAATAAGTTTACATATATAAAAAGTTTATTGAACTTTTTGCCGTCTTTTACCCTCTCCTAGGAGCATTTTCAAATTTGCATAAAACATAATTTTACCAATTCTGTGAGTTGAATTTAAAATGTACGAGAGACACGGTTGATATCAGTATGTAAAATGTGGTTGAATAAGACTAAAATAATTTTTGGTGAATAGTTACTTTTGACTTTTATTTACCACTGTTAAAAGTAAATAGGGTAATTAAGGGTAAAATGATATTATAATTACCCTAAAGCATGTCTAAATTCTATTGGAAAAGTGTAATTCGACCAAAACCAACCTTAGTAATAAAATATGATCCCCTTTGGTCCACTTGGATTTGATTAGGACATTTATTATTATGTTATTGAAAGAAGAGTTAAAAGAGTTAAATTCAATGTAAAATAACTAAACCATTTTTAATATAGGGTAACACATAATATAAATTCAACTATAAATATTCATTATAAATATAAAACAATTTCCTACATAATTTTATTTTATTTATAATTTTTAGATATTAAATAATTTATTTTATTTTATGGCACAATGATGATGCAATAATTACCTTATTAATGAAATATTAAAATATTTGATAATATAAATATCCAAATAAATGTAATTTGAGACTTTTGATGAATTCCAACAATTTTATAGGTTAATATGACATGTTAGGGTTGATTGAATAATTTTTTTTCTAATAAATCATGCAGCTATGAATTTCAAAAAAAAAACAAATAATAAATAGTGTCAAAATTGACATAATTGAGTTTTTAAAACAAATACAATATTAATAATTGATATAATATTCATAAAAATATAAGTTTCGTCAAAAAGAATTATATAAAGTTATATATAACAATTATTAACCACTTAGGGTTTTCTTGGCTTGTTATAGAATGTTTATTGACTATATAATATAAAAATATAAAGAGACACAGTAAATGACAAACTATTTAACTAAGAAGTAAATCTAAAACATAAGGTTAATATGATGACCTAACCCTGTCTAAAAACTTTTTTTTGAGATTTTTTCGACCCATCCCAACATTATACTCCAAATAATTTATTTTGGAGCAATTAAAAACCGAAAATGATTTTATTATAAAATAATATTTCAAGCTTTTCCTAAAGTGACCCCACCTCTCTTATAAAAAGGCACATCCCCTTCTCTTAATTTCACACCGCCAAAGACATTTGGATCGGCCAAAACCTGCCCCTAAATCCTCCCAAATTTCCTCCATTAATCCTAGAGGCCTTCCCTTTGTCAGAAATCCAACTTTAGGAGACCTTTTGATCAAATCAAAAGGAAGAACCCGAAGAAGAGGTAAATATTTCATCACCTCTTTAATGTTATTTTCTTCTTCCACACCCTCTTTCTTTAATGATTCCATACCAAAATAATACCTACAATACCTCCTATATACTATTATGTTATTATAAATATGGTACAACCATATTTGTTGTTCTATCCTTCCTATAAATGACAAAGTCACCACACGTGCGTACGTACGGCTTACCGTCACCACGTCATGGTGTAATTTATTATTCAAAAACATCATTATTTGGATGGGTATAATAATGGGTATAAATTATGTAAATAATAAATATAACATTTTAATTATTCTGTATATATGATATTCCGTCCAATTATATACGATTTCACTATCAAAAAAATGATATTTTCGCTCATGCGTATGTACGGATTACAGTCTCCACGACGCGATGAGATGTCATTCTCCATTGTAACCATTCAAGAATAATTTACATTTGATGATTAAAATTAATTTTTAAATTCTTGATATCATTCTGTTTATGAATCAAATACATACTATCCATAACAAACCTGACTTATCTAACAAAACATATAAAGGAAAATGAATCAGTTAACACCTAGAATAATGATACTTCGAAAATATTATTAACAAAGAAAAATTAGAAGATCATATGTGACATAATATTTATGTATATGGATCTTATATAATTTAATGACAATTATTAAACTATTATACAGGAGGTTACAGTACGCTGGACTTAGGAAAAGTACAAGGTAATGGGTTTTCATCTCACTTTTATTCCCGTGAGATTCATGCTATATTTTCCAATATTACCTTTGTGTGGTTTATGTACTGACCATGATTTTATTGTTTGAATAATAATAATTAATTTATGGGTATTTACATAATCATTTTATGATCCTTCTTTCAAGGGGTGTATGTTTTGTAAGTTACCAAATATGTAAGGGAATCTCAAATTTCAATTTCCACTCATTCAGTTTTACACAAACTTCATTGATTACATTACTCCAAGATTATGTGTGAAATAACTATTTCTTTACTTATGTAGTAATTTCCACTCCCCTTTTTGTGGATATAATTTTGATACACATAGTAACTCCATTTATAAATTCTCAATTCATTGATATAAACTTGATAAGAGTAATTTTAACTCATTTTTTATTCATTGTGTTAAACATCTGAGTCATTCATGTTGTTTTTACAAGAATATGTGTGAATGCCCTATGATTTATTTACAGTTAATATCCACTCATATTGAGTGTATTTATATTTTTCACAAAAAATTATTTCATTGATTTATCCTTAACCTAAGGATACAGTCTTTATAAAGGAATTCATCTCAACTTACATTCCATTGATACTTCTTTGTTGTTATGCGCCAATTCACTTTTATTTGGTGTATATATTGTACTTTGACATAGTATATCATGAATCCCTTTATTCTCATTATATTATAATGTTTTTATTTCTTCAATTATTTGTATTCAAGCCTCTATCATTTGGTTAGGACCTCTAACTAAAATATCCTTTTAAATTTTTTAAAGATTTATTCTTCTAAATATTTCTAATTAATATCCATGTTTTAAAAATGGTTTTAAGGATTTATTTATTTGGAAATTAATGTTGTAAAATTAAAATTCCTTTTAAAACTTTCAATATTGTATGGGACACTTTGATTCAAAAATCTATTTTAACCATCTTCTTGATAAATAGTGATACTTTTAAATGTTTTAATGAAAATGGGATATTTCTCTCAATGGTTTTTACTGTTCATTTTCAACTATGTCAACATCCTTTATAGGATATTATTCTTGATCAAGGTTGATTATTTATGATACAAATATTCCATACTATATAGATGATTTGGTGATATGTTTTACTTTGGACATGTTATTTTTATACGATCCTTGTTTTATGCATAATGTCTTGACATTTTATATGATAGTTTTAATATGAATGTTTTTGTTATGTTTAAAACATTTCATATGAAAAATTAATTGGACGTAGTAAGTGATAGATGGAGCCTATTATAGATCCTTGATGCATTTGTAGGTCTCATTAGACAAACTAGTGTCTTGGCATAAGGCCTTGACAATATCTTATTGTAGTCTTGGCACAAGGCCTTGACTATGTGGTTATGAAGTCTGGCATTATGAATTACATCATTATGAAATTGGCTATTTATTTTTCATGTGATTATTCGACTAGTAAAATATCCATGGGAATAAGTAAATGGCATTATTTTGATTTATATTTTCCATATTATGATAAAGGTTATGTTTAAAAGTCTTTTTTTAGTATTATATATTGCCTTAAATGTTTATGCTTATTTATTAAGGATTCCTCTATATTGTTATCCTTACTAAGCATCTGGGATCACCCCTTTATATGTTTTATTTTTTCTAGGATGTGAAGAAGTATATTATGACTGGCCTGTAGTGATAGTATAGGGGAAATTAATGTGGTAAAATGAGGCAATGTTGTTTTTGTTTTTCATTTTATAATGTAATGTAAATCTTATGAATGTATCTAGTACTTCCAAGGCTACTAAACTGATAGTTCTTTCGAGACACGATTCCTTGTATCATGCCAATGTTATGTAATAATTCACCGACTCTGTGTAACTAGGGTTGGGGCTTTACACAAATAGGTTCTCCATGAGACAATATTCAATAGGTAATATCCTCATTCTTTCTCTTTTATTTTCATTTATTTTCTTATCCTCCTATCACCTCCCATATAAAAATAATAATTGTATAATTGTATGAAATATATACTATAATTTAATTTTTAAAATGGAATACCCATCATCAAATATCTTATTTTCTATTTTTATTTTTCCAAAATGAAAACATCATTCGTTATGTATCGATTCATCACCTTCAAGAATGATGAGTTTTTATCTCCTTTATCACCATTAAGGATGGTAATAAAACTATAAAAAATGTTAAATAATATTTTAATATGAATACTAAAAATTATATCATTATCTTGAACCAATATATGGTATTAATATTAATTAAAATGACAAAGATCATGATGGTCGTAAAAATGACTAAAAAATAAAGACATCGTCGTCAAAATTTAATCAAATGAATAATCCTCATACCATATTAACAAATGCAATATGAGAAAAATTAAAATTCTATCATTTCAATAATAATAAATAATATCACTTATATATTTTCCTTCCATAATATAAGAACTACCATAATTATACACAATGGAACCGGCCATGAAACATATGCTCCAGGACAACATAATTAAACATTATAAGTCACAATAATGTCCATAATTAAATTTAAATAAATAATATATTTTTTTAAGATATTATGAATTACGTAATTAATATATATAATTATATTATCCATTACATTAAGTACAAGTTCATAATTCTTTTAGAACTAAGTTATGGGTTTTCTCATATAACTTTTATTTCTATGAGATACAACTCATTCGATATTTATTCTTTGTCTATGGTGTATGTATACTTTCCATGGATATATAATATCATGAATTTCATTATATTCAGGTTATTCAGGGTTTCATTTTATATATATTACATACATGGGGAATACTATTATGTTCATTACGAAGTGGTAAGAGATCTCATAAAGAAATTTTCATTCATTAGTATAAACTTCTATTAACTTGAATATATCATACTAATGTAATATATAAATTTACATTATATTAGATTATGTTGTATTTCCATTTTTTTGTTTTTATAGTGGATACACATAATCTATTCATTTTATTAATGATAATATCCTTGTAAGGGACTTCATCTTAATTTCAATTTTTAATGGAGACTTACACGGTATTGAGAACATAATCATTTTTATGTGATGTTTGTTACTACACATTTGAGATCTTTTTTCATTTGAAATTATATTTCTATTATATATATATATATATATTGTATCATGGATATTATTATTGTGTAATATATATACTATTTTTACATAATGTTTTTACCTTGATAGTTATTTGATAAACTAGGAAACTATTGATATTTCTATATAATTTATGTAATATCGATATTTGATGATAAAGATAATTATTTATTATTTAAATATAATATTTGACACATTATTAATTATTCATACTGGTATGAAATGGTTTGAGGACTGTTTAATACAATCCCTATGGGTTTGAGACCGATTAATACAAGCCCCTCAATGTATTGATAGTATCATGAGACAAAATCAGTTGGGGACAAACCCTTCACATTTGATTCCATGAAGCATCAGATATGTTTATAACAATAGGAATAAACCATCCTTTTAAAGGTCTTGATATTATAAAGGTTCATGTGAAAAATACATGAAAACCAATAATTAATCATTTCTAGCATTTAGAATTCAGTTATTATTATCTAGAGGATTCTAACAATGATAAAATCTATGGATGAATTTTCATTCCCATTTTATTTATTGGAATGTGTTTTTCAGTTATTTAACATAACATTTTGATTATACTTATTGATTCATGTTATATTCTAATGTACCTATCCATTACATATAATTTTATCTCTCCCCATTATTATGTTTATTTTTCCCTTGGATTCCAGAAATATTTTTCTGATTGATATGTAGAATTACACTGAGGGGAATATTAGTCTTCTCAATGTAAATAATTTAACAATTTTATGTCTAAAATGTAATTTGAACATAAAATATGTATCTAATTTTTCAATACTACTAATCTATTCATCCTTTCCTATTGTGATTCCTTGTAATTTTGAAAGTGTAATAAAATAAGGCATATAATCTAGGCTACTAAGGTCAAGGTATGTACAGTTTGTATCCCAAAACATTAGTAGAAACCTTGGGAACATGATTTTGAAAATACTATATTAGGTAATGTATCCCTGATATAGACTTCGAGGATAACTATATAATAATATCCAAAAAATATATATTTATAAGATTATAAAAAAATAGATTATTCAATTTATGTTAATTATTTAACTAGTTTTCAGATTATACATTATGTTTCATAATAATATTATCTAATATAGTGTATGTTTTTACTTAGAAATGTAACCTCGTAGATGGAATGGAACCAAACCATTAAAAATGATCCAAAGAGTATGGAGGATCAAATATTTTGTGGTCTTATGCCAATATTTATATGGTAAAAGACTCTAAAAAAATCTTATTATATGAGGATATAGTGTCATGTGATAACGAGAAAAAAAATCTATGTACTATAGATTCTGAGGGAATCAGTAGAAAAATAGTATAAATAAAAAATGTTGTATAATGGTATGATGATGAAAAAGTGTTTCCCCAGATGCGATAACTATGGAAAGAAACCCCATTGTAATTTCTTAAATGGAATGGGATTTTTCTAAAATTGGGAAGATAAATTCAACTGTTATTTTGATTTCATGGGTAACAAAAAATTATTCCAGTGTATAATGATTCATGTGAACGAATATTGGATACTATATAAATCAATGTCTCACACTTAGAAGGAATATACCCCATAAGAGGATAATTGATCATAGTCACAATTATGCTACTACCACAGATGAAGTTGAATAATTAATATATCAGTGTGTGTATTCACGAATTATTTTATTTGTGTATTTTTTCATTAATTCTCTCATTATAAGAATAATGAGATATATAAGTATTGTAACGCAGTACTAATTTTTTAAGGATTTTAAAACATGGGGTGAATAACACCAACAATCAAGAGAAGTGATTCTGATGTTAGTTGATCTTCTTAAAAACTAATGACATGGGAAACATAACCCTAAATGCTTTCTTGATGTTGAATAAATAATAAATGTATTTTTATATGATATTATTGGTGAACATGAAGGCGGTTAGTGATCTTAGGGTTTATATTATGTTGTAATTATTAGATCTTTGGATTTATTGAATATATTCAATAACATAAAATTTTACAATTATAAGCATGAAAGTTTCATACAGGTTTAAATGACATTAAGGTATTCATATATTTTTTATGTGAAATTAAGAGCTACATTATATGGGGAAATCTTGTGTTATATTGATTTTGGATATTTAGTGAAATTCCTTCTAAATTTTTGTTCATTGAATTTTCAAAAACATATTTTGGATGTGTCTAAATGTTAACTAATTTTATAATGGATTAATGATATTATTGGATAACTTATGCTTACAATTTTTGTTTTAGTAAAAATTTAGAGTTTGAAGGAATGAATTTTGGATCTTATAATTCATTAAACTATTATACAAATTGATGACTCTATGAAATGTGTTCTATATAATTTTCCACAGAATTGAAGATGTAATCCTACCAATGTCACCAAATATTGAGATTGCGTAGAAATAAGTATTTATGTCAGAAGATGGTGTGTAATGTATTTCCATTTATTGCAACTGAAAAAATTCTTGATTGGTCTCTAAATGTTCGTGGTGCGACTCTCCTTTTTTTCGTGCGGGTAAGTAACGGTAGTGAAGGTACCAGTCGAATGACTGAGAGCAAAGACCACCAGGGATCTCGAGTAGTGGTGATGGGGTGAATAACTAGCAGTATAGAGCAGCTGGTTCACCAATGTGAGCCATACAGATACCCCCAAGCATCATAGGCACACATGGTACGTGTGTATCGGCCTATGTAGAGGGCATGTGCATTCACCTGGGTGACCTAGCTAAGAGAGATCATGTGCGACATAGGTGCATTGTACATGTGAGTGAGAGAGTACCTTCACCCAGGGTCTCAATTTTTTCTATAAATTGGACAATGGGGTCTTCAATTTAAATGACCAAAATTACTGAATTCTAACTGATGCTCTGATCTCTCTAGTCCTTCGATTTAGCCCTTTGAAGCCTACTATGTAATCCTATTGAACCTGAATAAGTTTATTTTAATGGAGGACAATGAATCTAAATTATTATAAATATTTGACACACATAACACCTATGAGAGGAAATTTGACCTCTTTATTGATGAAACCTATAGATATTACCCCTTCCATAACAAGTTTCATAGTCTATCAATTTATAAGAGCACCTATAGAGACCCTTGAACTCCAGATAAATGTCTCACCCATGTTTATTTTCGTAGATGGTCCATATCCTAGGGTACCACCAGCCCAGCTGAGCCTACCCATGTGTACCACCCCCTATGAAATCCTTCTTTGGTTTTACCAATCCTTCCTACAGGAGCCCCCTTTTTTCACTTTAGCATTTAGCCTACATGATCCACTCATAAAGCCTTCTTAAAAGCCATCTATGATGGGCCCTATCATCCTATAATTCCCTTGTCTGATAAGGAAAGTGTTGAAACCTCCACTAAATCCTAGATAATTATACAACCATCGAAATTGGAACAGTATTGTGTTCCCATTTAAAAGTTCGTTCCTATGGTTAGTGGTTTCCCACACTTGTTTAGTTGGCCAATCTGGGTCCATGGGGTGCATGTGAGTGTGTATCCCAACAGTCGCGAGGACCCCTATCCTAGGGATAGTGTTAAGGATTTATTATATGCATATACTAAGAATGATACAATGTCCTACCCTTGTCATCACTAAAACTCAAAGACTCTTCTTCTGAGTAGGGAGGGAAAGGATTACAATTTCATTTCCATCAAACATAGAATGATATCCCCCTATTTTTCTAAGAGACCAATTTTAGGTCATCCCTCCTACTGTAATACCATTGAATGTTTTGTAGGAGGTTGCATGCTTACTCCTCTCTACCTCCTAGAGACTATATCAGAAAAAGGATGGGCACTAGAGTCCTCTTCTCTCCCTCCTGCTTCCATTATTCCTCATTTTCAATATGTTGAACCCATTTGAGGGTAATGAAAAGAGAGGTAACTATTTTACCATGGGCCTCATCCACCATCTCTCTTTTCTATTCGATATGCAGAGGAAGATGACTATGTTTTATTACACATCTTTCACTTTCACATTATCCATTAGATTCAAGCATGACCAATCTTGACACATTTGGATATAAAGGATATCCACAATCATAACATCCACACCATTTCGTGTAAGTTTTGGTAGGGTATCATCCTTTTAATATTCCTCTATACCTTTGTTAGAGTGCTTCCATTAGTATGAATACTTGATTCCATGTATAAAACTTAGGGAAAAGTAAATCATGTAATTTTCAGGACCTTCTATATCCTCTATTTTCTCACACAGATCATGACACACATGGTCTTAGTGGTTGACTGTGGTTATGAAATCTTCATGATCCCAAACCTTCTAGTCATCCTCCATAGGAGTAAACCCTAATTATCACAGCATTTACAAGGGTAGAGTATGTTTATCAGTCCCCAGTATTGAACAATGAGAACTCTGATTCCTGCTACAATTAAGTTACACAAGATTCCCACCAAGGTCCCAAGTTTAAAAGGAATCCTCCTAAGAATTAATCTCTGAAACAAGCCTCTGAATCACCATTAGTTGAGAAACCCTTCATGGTCCCATTTACAGGGAACCCCCTTCATGATTAAGCCCCAATTTAATCCTCTCAAAGGGTTATACTCCCCTGTGAGACAAACCAGTGTGTCTCCATATGCATTGATCCTCACAATCAAACTACAGGGTATTTGATTACATAGAAAACGATATATGTGTGAAGCTTCCATTAGGTACAAACCCAATAGCCTAAATCAACATTTCTCCCTATCAGCCACATTTTTAGTGGTTTAAAATTCAACCTATAAATTCATATCCCTTTCAGATTCCATGGCCTACTTTGGAAAAAGTACCACACTAAACAATGAATATGAAACTTTTAATTTTATGTACTAGAACATGACGTTACACTGTATATCTAGATCCTTAACACATGACCTTAAAAATTATGATGTTCCCCATTTAGTGGAACTGAACTATATGGGTTCTTATTCCTTTTAAAATGGTAAATAGAAAGCCAATCCATGCTTCTGATCCTAACATCCAAATGACTCCAATCCCCCTAGAAGATGATACATTCTAGTGTTCCCCATTGTGTGGCTAGAAAACAAGAATTATCATAATCATGACCAAATAATCTCTAATTTTTTTATAATGGGAAACCATTTATGGATAACCTTGGACACATACAGGTATATCCCTTAATGAATAATCTTGGAAAAATACAGATGATTCCAATCATTAGGAATTCTAATAATTTGTTGTTAATTCATGGGATAAATACATAATACAAGGTAATAAATAAAGAATTCATGAACATATATTAAATTTAAATGAGAGTCTCATAGTAGTTGATAATTCCCCCCAAAAAAAATATGATGAGCATGATCTCCCATCCTCTCAACTGATGTTGGTTCATAAGAATCATTTTCCAAACAACATAATGAGCACCTCCATTTGGAAAGAAGGTCCCATGGATATAAAACAATTTTTTGTTTTTGGTTCCATGAAAAAACTTATTGGAAATCATTCAAGAATAATGATTCATGACCTTAAAATATTCTCTAAGGGAATGAAATGGCAAACCCAACGTGAATCCATAACCAAGTTGATAGTTTCACTTAACTATCAAATACCTTTTAATTGATAAAATAAGGTCAGATAATAAAATCAATCATTCATGTGTGATTTAAAATGAGATGGTTCTTTGATGGAGTTTCTTGTTTGTATTTGTCATATATCTAGGAACATAGTCTTAGATATCCAAATAATCCAATGACGCCCTTCCATAATTCACCAATGTATGCCCAGGTTACTACTCAAGTTGGGTATTTATCCACATAGAGGATCCCATCCCTAACCTATCATATTTAATGCTAAGTCTCAAATGCATTGGTACGTGAGTATAGTTATTATGGTACTATTCCAACCTTAGAGGCCGACTGACAGACCCATCATCTCACCAAACCCCACTGATTGTATGTTCAATGATGACTAGTGGTCTTCACACACATAGATCCAACCACAATATTCCACCATTATGAGATATTATCCCTAAAATCCCACAACTAGAACCGTTTTTATTCTAGGTAGGTGGATCGAGAGGCAATATTCAGCCTCATGAGGAATACACATGGGTACTTTTCAAGGGATCATACCCATAATCACTGCCACCTACACTGTGTGGTAGAGATCCCTCAACATGATGATGGTTCTATCCTCAGCTGAATAGCCCAGTTCTCTTAGACCTGTCCTTGAAATACATCCCATTGAGGGGTGAAACTGATTACTAAGGACCACGACCACACCTCTATCCCATTTGGATAATTCCACTCACCCAGTTTGGTGGAAAATTAGGAGTGGGATGATACAGCCATCCATATTCATTCAGCTAGTTGGTAGACTCACTTGGAGGCATTCAAATAAAACCACCATCCAAATATAGTGGAAACCAACAACCATGAACATACGCCTACCTAAACCTGTCA
Source organism: Viscum album (assembly GCA_963277665.1). Taxonomy (NCBI): domain Eukaryota; kingdom Viridiplantae; phylum Streptophyta; class Magnoliopsida; order Santalales; family Viscaceae; genus Viscum; species Viscum album. The sequence goes on along the minus strand of OY728145.1, from coordinate 876,516,774 downwards.
AGCCTTCTAGTAGATTTATCTGGTTGTATTCGAAGAATCCCTCCTACCATTTTTTGAATCAAGTTATTAATAGGTGAATATACCTTCCAGTTTTCACCATGCCTACCAGTACCCTCGTCTAGCTTCACCAGGAGAAGTCAGTTGGAAATCCCCAGTGATGGGAAGGTGGAATACTAAACTCACTTCTACCCATAAAATATTACATTTAGTATCCAATGACTTGAAAGGGAGGTCAGGAGTAGGCACATACACCAAATCAAGATTCTGAATGGATATATATCCATTTTCTAATCACTAGCATCACCAAGAATATTCCAATGAAGTTGAATGGGTAGACATAATATATTCCCACATCATACATATTGTCTAGGATATACTAATGGATAAAACAGTAGCTCCAAAGGTATGGACACATAAATCTATCCTGAAAATTTGGCTGGATCATCACCATGTTACCCCAGAACAGATATGCACCTCTGCTCCCATCTAGGAGGGACATGGTGAAAAATCCGCCATATTATATGGACAACCAGATTGGAAACATACACCCAATAAAACTGTAAATAATCAGCCTATCCCAATGGCCACTCCAAGGAAGGCACAAAAACCTCCAATGAAAACCACTTCCCCCAACAATTTCCCCTAGTCTCTCAGAAGAATGCATCCAAAATGAAGCCTCGCTAAAGACAATTAGAATGAAAAGAGTTGATTTGTGATCCCAATATACTAAATGATGATGTTTGTGAAGATATAAAATAATAATCTATGAAATATAAAGATCCTACCCTCCATTTTCCAAATTATGGGATGAGTACTAGTAATTATGATGTTACTCCTTAGACACATCACCATGAAGGCTTGGTTCACGTCTACAATATGATTATTCTCAAAAGTATATATCTTGATTAGATTTATGGTATCCCATTGTGTGAATAGAATATCTTTGAGAAATAGGTTCTTTGTAATGTCCCGGACCTCTTCGGTCCTTTCCTTTGGGAAAATATGGTGTTTGAGGGTTCTGGGAGGTCAAGGTGACTTATCCCCAACACTTTTCCAATTTTCTAGTTCGGTGAACAGTATCAACGGTAAACAGTTGTGAATAGTGAAATGGTAACCTTCTATGAACAGTGTTCTATCAGTGAGGGTCAGTGAATAGTGTTTTATCGGTTAGGTTTAGTGAACGGTGTTCTATCAGTGAGGTTAAGTGAACAGTGTTCTATCGGTGAGGTTTAGTGAATAGTGTTCTATCGATGAGGTTCAGTGAATAGTGTTCTATCAATGAGGTTCAGTGAACAGTGTTCTATCAGTTAGGTTCAGTGAACATTGTTCTATCGGTGAGGTTCAGTGAACAGTGTTCTATTAGTGAGGTTCAGGGAACAGTTATATATCGGTGAGGTTTAGTGAACAGTGTTTCCAGACCAGTGAGGTTCTAACTGCACCCTCTATTTCCTTTTCCAAATTTTGAGTTTGGTGTACAGTGTTTTCAGATTCCTACAGTTTTTACCTTTTTTTGATTAAAACAGATATCATTAATAACAAATATTAGCAGAAGTACAAGTACAAAGACAAGAAGGGAAATTGTCCAACCAGAGCTGGATGGAGTCGAAAGGGCCTAAGGCCGCCAGATTATGGGCCACATTGTTTCCTTCCCTTTTTGTAAAGGAGAAGGTGCAAGAAGAGAAGCACAGACCAAGTGATAGAATCCTCCTAATGATGATGCCAAAAGGCTGGAGCCCACCATCGTTGTTGTTAATAGAATTAATGATAGTAAGGAAGTTAGACTCCACAAAAATGTCGCTCCATCAATATTCCAAAGTGAGCAGAAAACCAGCAAGGATGGCCATGCCCTCAGAAACCACTGGTTTCCAGAAATCATGGTGTCGAATATATTTTGAATTAAGGATTTACCCCAGATGATTACGGGCCAGAAGGCCGAGGGCAACAAGCCCATCCTTTTGGAGAGACACGTCCACATTAATTTTAAGTGTCCCTTCTGTTGGGGGTCCCAATGAGAGGGTGGCGTGAGGGTAGCTCCTGTCATAAAATGGTCCTTGTGGTGTTTCTAACCCTCAATCCAAGAAGAAGAATTTTCAATCCATAATTCATGAGGTTTGTGAGATTGATGAAACACGACATAATTGCATCGGATCCAAATAATCCAGTCCAAAGTGCAAAGAGAACATGAGAGAGATGAGGGGGGATAGGATCACCAACGCGTCAGAAGATCGGGAAGGTCAGAGGCCAAATCTAGTAATTCGGAAGAGGTCAGGCCCCATTTACTCCAAACTTGCTTAGCTCCTGGGTAGTTAATGATGGAATGCAAAGGATTTTCAATAGTGATCAGGTAGAAAGGGAAAAAATCATAATTGGCCATATGTATATAAGTGAGAAGGCTCATGGTTGGGTGAGTACCCATGCAAACCTGCCACCAAAATTGGCAAATTTTAGGGGGAACGTTGAGTGTCCAGATCGATTTCCATGGTCCCTCATCCCAACTGACTAGGTGGTTCCCAAGGGCCAGTCTATAGCAAGACCTCACAATTTATTCACTCGTGATGTCATTGGTCCAGAAGAGATGGTCGAGGCCTACGTCATGGATCTAGGGAATTCTAAGGATGATTCTTTGGTCCCTTTCGTTAAACCAATCAAGTATCTTTTCCACACACCACCCTTGTCCCTGGTCGGAATGTAGGCAGCTGAAAGTAGCATCTTCAAAACCTGGTTGGATGGGGGATGTAGCCCACACACTATCCTTATCGATAAGCCAATGATCAATCCAGATATTGACCAATGAACCAGATCGAATCCTCCATCCTAGTCCTTTATCCCGGAGCCTTTTAGCCCCCCAAATGCTTCTCTAGAGGAAACTGGGGTGGGGACTAAGAGAGGAAGAATGGAAGTCCGTGTGGGGAAAGTACTTAGCTCGGAGAACCCGTGCACAGAGAGACGAAGGATGGTTAATTAGGCGTCATCCTGGCTTGGCCAACAGAGCATCATTAAAGAGAAGAAGATTCTGTAAACTCATCCCTCCAATTGATTTGGGTTTGCAGAGTTTCTCCCAGGTCATCCAGTGGGTTCGATTCCTTCCATCATTCCTAACCCACAAATAATTGGCAATGAGTGTGTGGATCTGGTCGACTATGAATGATGGGATCTTAAACAGGGACATAAAATAGCTGGGGATAGACTGGATGACAGCTTTGATGAGTGTCTCTTTTCCAGCTTTAGCAATTTATTTAGGGGACCAGCCAAGAATTTTTTTCTCAATTCTGTCAATAAGAGATCGGAAGATTTATTTTTTGGATCAGCCAATCACCGTGGGAAGCCCAAGATACTTCTGATTCTTCACAACCATATGAATACCAGCTAAAGCGCATAGCTCATCCCTCTTAGAAAGAGGCACCCCTGCACTAAAAGAAATTTCATATTTTCCATGATTGATAGACTAGTGAGACACCCTCTCATATTGGTGGATTGCTTGGAAGATCACCCGATATTCGTTAATTGTGGATCTGTAAAAAAGGAGGTTGTCGTTGGAGAAGAAAAGATGCGACACTAGTGGGCCAGCACAGCTGACCTTTGCCCCATGAATTGAATTAGAGGATGCAGCCCTGGAAATAAGATTAGAAAACACATAAGCCACCAGAATAAAGATAAAGGGGGAGATAGTATCTCCTTTGTGGAGGCCTCTGGATGGGGCGATTCCTCTGGTTAGCTCCCCATTGGCCTCAATTTTGAAGGAAATGGTCGAGATGTAGTCCATGACCAAATATGTCCATTTAGCGTAGAAACCCATTTTTAGCATAACGACACAAAGGAAGTTACATTCCACTCTATTGTAGGCCTTGGTCATATCCAATTTCCAGGACATGGTTACTCTTTTCATGGTAGAGCGTTACTTCATAGAATGAAACACTTCATGGGCCACAATTGAATTATCTGTGATTAGTCTCTTGGCCACAAAAACGCTCTGATTTTTAGAGATAAAATCAGGTATCCAAGGTCACAGCCTATTGAAAAGGGTCTTTGAGAAGATCTTGTAGGAGACGTTGTAGAGGATGATAGGTCTAAAATCAGGGATCTCCATTGGTTTTTTAATTTTGGGGATGAGGAAAAGGATAGTTTCATTGATGGAAGCAATGCTCGTCTTCCCAGTCCAGATATATTTTATCATGTTGCAGATGTCGGGACCAATAATGTGCCAGTATTGATTAAAAAATAGTGCGTGGAACCCATCTGGTTTCGGGGCCTTAGTGGAGTGAAGATGTTTCAGGGCCAGACGTATCTCATCATCTGTCACATCTTTGGTGAGCTGCCTATTTATCTCATCGGTGATCACAGGTCTGATACAATCTTCCACCTGAGTGGACATTAAAGTGGCTCTTGTAGTGAATATGTTCTCAAAATAGTGAATCAAGTCCTCATGGATACCATTGGAATCAGAAATATCGCTTCCATTGGGTTGTAATATGAAAGTAATAGAGTTTTTCTGATTCCTGGCTGAAGCTTTCTGGTGAAAAAACCGAGTGTTAGCTTCCCATTATTTAATGTGGTTATCCCGCACCCGCATATCCCAGAATCTTTCCTTGATGTGCTGGGACGTATCCAACTCTCTTTTTGTAGCTCCAATCAAAGATAGGATGCAATTGGATGTGGGTTGCTTGTGGAGGGTGTTCGGTCTCTTTTTGAGGACCTCACAGTGCCTGTCGGGGTGGTGAAATTTTTTATTGCTCCAAGACCTCACCTCAGAGGAGACATTTTGGAGATTGAAACGGACATCCATGTGGGTAATTTTCTAGCAAGATCGTATCAACTCTTCGCATTCCTAGTCTTTTTTCCAGAAGCTCTCAATCCTGAAGGGTCTTCTCAGTGGTCTATTTTGTTCGTCTCGTGTACAATCAATGAGAATTGGAAAATGGTCCGAACAGTTAAGGGCCATGTAGCCGACATGAAACATGCTGAACAGATTAATCCAATCAGAGGAACCCATAAATCTATCAAGCCACTCAGCGATGTGGTTTCCTTTAGTATTGCCACAGAACCATGTAAAAGGATTACCTGTGTACCCCAGATCGACCAGGTCCGCCTGAGAGACCGCATCCTTAAATTTGACATCGAAGTTGATGGTCAGATGATTTCTCCCCTTTTTTCCTTATGAAACATAATATCATTGAAGTCTCCTCCAAAGAGGATAGGGCTCGGTAAATCTTTTCATATCTTGCAAAGAAGATCCCATGACTTCACCTTATCATTATGGGATGGCCAGCCATAGAATCCCACAAAAGTCCAGGATGGGTGAGATTCTGTCTGAATAGTCACTGCCACATAGTGTGAGGAAAAGGACAAAATTTTGATGTCGATATTTTCCTTACAAAGGAGAAAAAGGTCCCCTGAGTGGCCTTGTCTAGGCACTGGAAAGCACCCTTGGAAGCCTCACTTCAAATCAATACCATTGGTGAACTTGTTTTCCAGTATGGTCTCGGACAGGAAAACCATATCGGGGCGACTTTGAGCGCATTTGGGCTGAAGCATGCGAACCGTTCGTGGGTTTCCAAGCCCACGACAGTTCCAAAATAAGGAAATAATTACACTAGGCAGGGCTGGGGCTCGCCCTCCACCGCCTCTAGTTCTTCCAGACTTGTTTCTTCATTTTTTGTTTTCATCTTTTGGTGGGATTCCTCCCTGATTGACATGTTTCATATTGTCTTTTCCTAGCCTGGGGTTTTGGGTCTTCTGTGTACCCATCACTTTCGCCTAGTTGCACCCTTTTCCATGTTCGACGGGTAATTGGGTCCATTATTGGTGATCCCGACATTCCCTGGTCTCCATTTTTAGAATGCCTGTTATGATCGATTGTGGGTCAGGATCTGGATCTGGTGGTTCGACGTGCATCCGCATTGGCGTTGAGCAATGTGATGGTGATTCTTTTTTCCTCGTCATCAACTTTGTCTATGTTTGATAAATTTCCTTCAGGGGGTTAGGGTGAAATAAATCTTCTCTCTGAGTTGGAGGGTCAGCACTTGGGAATTCCATTGGTCCAAGCAAAAGGGATTTTTCAGGTATGGGTTTTGCCTGACTGGTATGTGCCAATGTGAGATGGTCACGGTCCTTTTGTTTTTTCATCTCAGGGTTGAAATCATATTTGTTCGTTTGGGCATGGAGCCAAGGACCATATTTTAAGGTAATGTTACCCGATCCACTCTTAACATTCGTGGTGCACGTTCATTCCAAGTGGCCAAGGTGGCCAAAGAAGAACCAAAAGATTGGGAGTTTCTCGAACTTGAATGATAACCAGGTATTGTTATCTTCAATCTTCAAGAACATTCCCCTCATCAGTGGCTCTGATACTTTAATCTCTGCCTTTATCCGAACCTCGAGGCCCCATTGTATTGGTTCTGAACTGTCCAAGTCAGGAAAATGACCTAAACTGCCCCCAATTTCTCTCTTGGTACGTTCCGTTCTTGCATGGAAGGGGATTCCTTTAAAATGCATCCAAAAGGGGGAACGGGTTAAATTCACTCTTTGGATATTGTCCCCCCCTTTGAATTCTTCCAAGAGGAGGAGTTGATTATCAAAGGACCACAGTCTGCCACGCAAGATTTTTTTCTCTATCTTTCTCGTTAAAGAACTCAAAGATGAAGAGGTTGATCTCCGCTTCCCAAATAGCCACTCCTCCATCAAGTTTCTAGATGTGTTGTAGAGTGTTTTTGAGATCCCCTGATTAACTGATATGTTTTCCACGTACTTTCCCACCATGAGCAGAGACAAGCGCTTATCCAGCAGTGTGTCCTCATTTCTCTGTGCCTCAATCGTCACCTTTTCATTGTCCTTTAGGGATAACCTCTTTTATTGATTAACAAATTCTGTATCCATAGTGAAAAATTGATTTCGTAAACCTCCAAAAGGGTCGGCGCCCTTGCAGTCCCCACGGCCCTCAATTTAGTGAATGCCCAGTCCAAAAAGAAGGTTTCTCACCCGGATGCCCCAATACGACCTCTAGCCATGAAACACACAACAAGACAAGCTCCATTGCTTACGTAGTCAAATATACCTCTTGTGCGATCGCGCCCAGGAAACTCTCATCGCGGCTCACACCATACTTCGCGGAGCAACCCCCTGGTTGACCATCGGCCTTCACAGTACAACAGGTTCTCTGTAGAGACAAATAGAACACTAGGCCCGCAACATGACACTTTTTAGCTGAGCTTCACAGTGACAAGGAGACGGCCTCCCACCCATAGTTCCCTACCTTCATCACGACGCACACCCCACCTTCGCGGAAAAACACCCGACTACTTGACCACCACGATGGTCACTTCGCGAACGCGCAAATCAGTGGATCCTTGTGGGGGGCACTTTGTGAGTCAGGCCACTTTGCGGCGGTCACTTCGCAAATGTACAACATGGTGATTCCTCGCGGGAGGCCCTTTGCGAGTCAAGCCACTTCACGGCGGCCACTATGCGAACGCACAACGCGGTGTATCCTCGCGGGAGGCACTTCGTGAGTCAGACCACTTCCCTGTTGCCACTTCACGAATGCACAATGATGTGGATCCTCATGGGAGACACTTTGTGATTCAGACCACTTTGCGGCGGCCACTTCGCGGTCTCAAAGCCTGGTGAACAATCATGGAAGGAGCTTCGTGAGTCAAAACCACTTCGCGGAGGAAACATCACAAACCAGTGAGATGGAAACCGACAAAAGAACCATGCCCACTTCATGACAGCAGGAAGGGAAAAGATGAAAAAGGGGGTGAAGATACTCAAACTCGAGTATGCCTCGAGACTCGGATCACATGGATCTGAAGCTGAATGGGGACTTGCGGTGAGGAAATTGTTTTCCTCAAACACTGGTAAAGTCTCGAGAGAAGAATCGCACGGATCTGGAGTGCCGAAGAAGAAAAATAATGGGGATCTGGCTTCATGTTCCCTCTCACATATCTGACTCCGACGAGGGGCGGCTGAGACAGAAAAAAGCTTCAGGGTCTTGGGGGAGGCACCATACGACACTTGAGGTCAAAGTCGAGCAGATGAAGAAGAAGAAACCTGACTCCTTCCAGAACCCAGATGGAAGGATCTGAGAACAGGAAGAGTAGAGAGGAGGCGGGGAACACAGATTATCACAGCGGAAATTCGGGGAGCAACACAAGAAGGAAAAAAAGAACCAGAAGCACTGGATCTAGGGAAGGAGTGAACTACGGAGCCCAAGGACGGGGTGCGTAGAGGGAGACGGCGCCGTTGGAACCCGGTTAGACAAAGGAGACTAGAAACCTTGGAAAACCTTGGAGAGATATGCTCTCACGCAGTAGAGACTATGGGTTCATTTTTATAGTTTTTCCCCTTTGACATTTCCTTTGATGTAAAATGCTTTTAAAGCCTCGTTTTAAGGACTCTTAAGGCCGATTCAGAGGCCATAAACCCTATATTAATTATTCCTAAGTCTTGGGATGTTTTTACATGGTCAAAACATGTGGTTTAATGCGATCCTCTTTTACTACTATATTTTTCATATCTTAAACAGTCGCCCCGTTAAATCTTTTAAAGGGAAGGGGTATCTTCATCACTTGTTCATCCTGTTTGTTCTCGGTTATGAGATGCTAGAACCATTCAATCCTTCCTGTAAGAGTTTCACAATCAAACATTCCTCCTAGGATTGATTCTTCTCTATTTTAATACAACTGAGCTATATCGGTCAATCTTGGATATAAGGTATGTTTTATCATCGTTATTTTGGGGTTCATCTTCTCCTGTTTCTCCATTACATATTATAGCGTGTAATCTTCATGATTATAATGGGGTTTTATTGGGTTTTAGTTGGTGAGGTCATACCATGGCATCCTCGGGTGGATATAGTCGACACGATAGGAGAATCATGACCCATTGGGTGGATAAATAATGTCAAGAAGTGTTTGAGGTAGGGGATTCATTGCATCTCTTTTCTTTTATGTGAAACTGTATTGTTAGCATGTTTTATCCCACTGGACCACAATGGAATTTTCATAATAAATATTTGAACTGGATAAATAAATTGATATCAGTCATATGTTATTTCACCATGTTTTCTAGATAGTGTGATATTCATGCTTGCTTCTCTTAGCTGTTCTTTCCTGATGAAAATTTGTAAATAACGTAAACTGGAATTATTTTTATAACTGTTTTCTATGGAAGAAGAGTCATGTAATTGAATCTGGTTCTTCTTGTTTTAATTTTATGTTAATCAAATTGGAGTAGTAAGCATGTATAATTATTTGTGATAGCTTACTAATTAGGATTCCCGAATTTTGGAACCTATGAATAATAAATATGTTCATTAAATATGGATTAATGAACTGATTGTTTGATAATTCCTTGAATGGTTCTGAGTTACCCTCTTGATTATTAATGGGCCAACAGCCCAATTTTTGTGATGTTTGTTTTCCTGCTGCTTGTGTTGTGATGTGATCCAGATTGGTCGTTGAGATATTTGGGGGCATGGAGGCTTTTGGTTGTGGCATCAGATGATGCCTAGATTTGTGATATGCATCAATTTATGTATGTGGGTGTTAGGTAGGACACCAGGTATGATGGAATGGGGTGGATGCGAGTGTTGGTTGCTTGTTTATTTTGGTTGGTTGTTTGTCTGTGTTACTTTTCCCCACTGCTCAAAGCAACCGGTCGTACTTACCCTTCTTCCAAAAGTGGTGAAGACACGTGGGGTATTCCATGTGCTTTCCGTGTCTAGATTCTCAAGGGATAATGGGTATATTCTCTAACTACATGTGGAAAAGACCCGACGGGTAGTACATCTAATCATCGTGTTGAGACCCCTGGTGTTTAGTAGCATAAAATGTTTTTCTACAATTCCTGGGAATATGGGAATGTAATTTTGTAATGAATATTTTAATAAATGGTGTTAACCCCTAGGGTTGGAGTTTTCTAGAACATAATGATGAGGTTGTAATTTTAAAGGGACAATTGACTTTGGGTGTGATGCTAATGAACATTATTGTGGAATTATCTTTGGTTAATTAATTTTTACAGAATTAATTAACATAAAGTTAAACTAATAAAATGTTAATGAAATAATTAATAAATCTCTTTAAGTGGTTGTGTGTTTATAGGATACATAGTCTTAGAAGTAGTAGATTGGAGTCTGAGAGACGTTAGATGCAGTTGTGTCTAAGACTAGGTTATTCCCATAGTGTGGTTGTGAGATATAGTATATTTTGTACTTTTTGTGTTTCTATACGCTACTCCACCCTGTCAGTAAGGGAAACTGACACCCTAGGGATTCTGAGCCCTAGGGGTATTTTCACCAACATTTTGGTGGAAGGATGGATGATGACTACCCCCTTTGGCCTCACTCTCTTCTCTTGGTAGTAACTTGTGCTGGAAATAATATGTGTTAGTTTTCCCCATAGATGTGTGTAGAGGTTTGTAATGGATTGTGGTTATTCATACACATATATTCTGGATATAGTATCCTATGGACTACTATAGGTGTAACGTGTATAGGTTATGATGGCTTGAGGATCCTTACTCGGTGTATGGGCTGTAATGGCTTGAGGTATAATACCCGATGTATGATACATGTTATGCGGGTTGTGGTGGATCCTATAAACTACCTGGTTAATTTTCTTATGTGGACATGGTGGTTTTCTTGCATGGGGTGCATATTGTGGTGCTTCGCCCAGGTTTCTGTGGGAAAGCCTTTTTTGGAGTGAGATGCTCAGGACGTGTGATGTTGGGGAAAAGCGGAAAACTAGTGGGGAAGTAGTAGCGGGGTACCCTTGATATTCTTTATTATATGATATATTATTGTATGTGTTACTTAGTGAGTGTATCCATTGTGAGGTTGGGAACGTAGTATACCTATTTAGGTGATGAGTTAGTTTCACTGGTTGTTCGCTGTACTTTACCATGCTTTCTTCACTTTTTCATGAGAGGCTTTGGGGAGGATCCTACTGAGTATACTATTATACTCACCCTATGTATATATACACTATTTTTTAGGACACTTGGAGAAGGTTGGAGATAGGCTGGTTACTACAATATTGTGGTTGGAGGTGATGTTCAGGATTGTGGATGCTGGTGTTTTACTTTCTTTTGGGTAATTGCAGTTTTCACCTTCCAGTTGTAGTACTTTTTCATGACATTGCATATGTGCACTTGGGTTTTCTTTTATATTTCAGTTCTGAGTTGGATTTGGTGGGTGTCTATCTTATCTCTCTCTTCTGCATGTGTTCTCTTAGAGGGTAATGCCTCCCATTTGTGTGTTTATTGTACCCTCTGTTCTAGTCACCAACCTGGGGCCTACTGGAGGTGGGAATCGTGGGTCATTATATCCCTTCTCACATTACCGGCCGAGGTGGGGTACACTTTGTCGGGAGGGGGTCGTGACAGAGTGGTATTAGAGGTCAGGTTGAGGGATATGATAGAGATTGGTGTTAGGCACAAGCGAGGTTGCATGGGTTGGAAGGGGAACTGTGTAATTCATGTTTATCAAGTGATGTAAACACAAGAGACTGGCTGAGGCATAGGCGTTTAGGGCCCACTATGATCTGATGTATATACCTTTAAGTTTACAATGGCTACTAAACAAGGTGATAATAGTTGCAGTGTAGAGACCTAGGAATGGATCATGCATCATTGCACTTTGTCGATGTGTTTGAATGGGTAGACCTTGGTATAGGTTAACCTAAAATCAATGAAAGAAATCAATTAATTAATTAATGTTGAGTCTTTCATATTCCAGGTTTAGGAACTCTAACGGTTTTTTATTTTACAGGTATGGATCCAGGTCGACATCCTCATCATTTTTGTGCAGAAAATGTCCACCAGGCTATTCCAGTAGATCACCGTAGGGTAGAGGTTGATGATGACGACACATGGAGGAAGAAACTCCGAGAGTTTCAGTTCCAGAGTCTGCAGAAGTATGAGGGCTCCGTTTCAGATTCAGTCCTAAAAAACTGGTTGGAGGAGGTCGAGATAGGATTCAGTTTGATCCATGCTCAGAAGGAGCATTGGGTGTCCTTGGTTGTGATGATGCTGTGTGGAGTAGTAAGCCAGTGTTGGTTCCTGTTCCTTGGGGATCATGATGAGTCAGCGATCTCATGGGAGTATTTACAAGACAAGTTTAGAGTTGAGTTTCTTTCTTCGACTGCGAAGGAGTCCAGTCTCCAGGTGCTTCTTACCCCTCAACAGGGGATCTCTAGTGTTCGAGAGTTTGGAATATGTTTCAAGAACCTTTTACTATATGCTTCAGACCTGCTGCCAGATGAGAAGGCTAGGGTGAGGAATTTTGAGGAGGCTTTGCATCAACAGATCTAGCACCAGGTCACCCCATTTATGCTAAAAACATATCTTGAGGTGCTGGTGAGGGCAGTGGTTGTCGAGAGGACTTTACCCAGAACTGGATCATCACGAGAGGGAATCATCATGATTCCTCACGAAGTAGAGCTGTGGTCCGGGGTTCCGAGTTTTCATAGTAGAAGAGTTTTTGTCCAGTCGGGGGGAGGTCCGATCCCTTCACATCTCGTTCCTCCATGGGCAGCAACTCATACCTCTACTAAGGGATCAGGCACTTGTTTTTCTTGTGGTGGCCATGGTCATCAGCAGCGAGAGTGCCTGAACTTTCAAAGCAGTCATCGTGCACCAGGTTCTACGCTCCAGGTTACTCCGTTGAGGCAGTTCCATCCAAGGTAGTAGTAGCAGCATGTTTCACTGGCTTTAGATCAGTAGAGGGTAGACAAGGTAGGCAGAGGACATCCCCACGATGCTGCCCATCCTCATAGAGAAGAGTGCGGTCATTGTGGTGGTCATCATTAGGGTCATAGGGGCCATGGAGGAGGTCTTTGTCAGCTTCTTTCTCTATCATTTCCATCTCCAGGAGAGCCGGACATCATTAGAGGTAACCTTTTCTTGTTTTCTACCTTAGTGTTTGGCTTGTTTGATTTAGGGGCGAAACTATCCTTCATATCACCTACCCTTATCCATGATTTGGGACTTGATGTAGAGAGGATTCCAGTACCCTTAGCGTTGACTACACCAGTTGTAGGTCGATCTTACTTTTTTGAAGTATGTAGAGACTGTGAGAAAGTGTTGGGGAAACACCGCTCTTGGGGAGATTTCCTATGTTTATGAATACAACCATATGATGTCATCCTCGGTATGGGTTGGTTGTATTCAGTGTAGGCTATTGTGGATTTCTTTAGGAAGATGGTCGTTTTCATTGGTGTAGATGGATAGCCAGTGGTGTTTGTTGGTGAGCGAGATCCTCAAATGGGTCATAGGTGTATTCTATCCTTATCATCCATGAAGGTTGAGAAGATGTTGAGTTCCTCAGAGGTTCAGCTTTTTGTGTTTCCTAGAGTCATATAGAAGTACCCTGATGTCTTTCCAGAAGGTGTTGTATCATTACCCCCTCGATGATAGATCGAGTTTGGGATCGAGCTACAGCCAGGAGTGTCTCCTATCACTATGTCTCCATATAGGATGGCCCCTTATAAGTTATGAGAGATACGTATACAGCTTCATGGTCTATTATAATGCGGTTTTGTTTGGCCAAGTGTGACACCGTGGGGTGCACCAGTTTTGTTTGTGAAGAAGGCCGCTGACATTCTATGGTTGTGTGTCGATTATTATCTCTTAAACAAAGTGACAGTAAATAATTTCTATCCTCTTCTACGGATTGATGATTTATTCGGTCAAATAAAGGGTGAAAGTTGGTTCTCAAAGATAGACTTGCGGTCAGGATATCATTCGATGCGTGTGAAGGATGAGGATATCCCAAAGACTGCTTTCTATTCTCGTCATGGGAATTATGAGTCTGTTGTAATGTTTTTCGGTGTGACTAATGCTCCAGCTGTATTCATGGGATTGATGAATGTTGTGTTCCGTGAGTTCCTAGAAAAGTTAGTGGTAGTTTTTATCAACGACATCCTTGTGTACTCCACATCTGAGGAGGATCATGCAAAGCATATACATGCCATTTTGGGGGTTCTTCGTCAACATTAGATGTTTGGGAATTTGTTGAAGTGTGAGTTTTGGGCTCAAGAAGTCTGTTTCTTAGGGCATGTTGTGTACCAATAGGGATTTTTTGTGGATCCATCAAAGATAGAAGCTGTTGTGTCTTGGGAAACCCCCAACACTGTGTCAGAGGTGTGAAGTCTTCTTGGTCTCGCAAGCTACTACAGTTGGATCATAGCCAATTTCTCACAAGTTGTGACTCCTATGATAGCTTTGACCAGGAAGGATCAGGCATTCATATGGACTGATCAGTGTCAGAAAGCTTTTGAGTATCTAAAGGATAATTTTGTAAGTGCTCCAGTCTTTGTCTTCCAGTTGAGGGAGTTTAGTTTGATTTTTTCTATGACGCTTCACATCTTAAGTTGGGATATGTTCTCATGAAGTAGAGTTTATTTGTTTCTTATGGGTCTCGGTAGTTTTTCCCCATGAATATATCTATTCCACCACGATCTTGAGTTGGCATGTTTGGTGTTTTTTCTGAAATTGTGGATACATTACCTCGTTGGTGAGTGCTTTGTCGTTTTCACCGATCATAAGAGTTTGAGGTGTGTTTTCTCCCAGCATGATATAAACATACAACAACATCAGTGGATGGAGTTCTTATAGGAATATGACTTCGAAATATCATATACACCTGGAAAAGTGACTGTTATAGCTGATGTGCTGAGTCAAAAGTCACATAGTGATGTCGTGCGTGAATCTTGTGATTCCTAGAGGGTAATGGAAGAACTGTCAACATTACATCTTGATATGGGAAAAGTTGGTGGTAGAGGTTTTCTTTTTCAGATGATGGTACAGTCATCCCTGATGTAGAAGGTGGAAGAGTCCCAGTTGGGGGATCTTGACTTGGAGGTCTGGAGATACCAAATTTTTTGTGGAGAGGCCCCAGATGGTTGGACTAAGGATGAACAACATCGAGTGTTGTATCATAGAAGGATTTCTATTTCTTTGACGATGCACGAGATGGTTCTCAAAGAGTTCTATATTTCACCTTTAGCTGTGAATCCTGGCGTGACGAAGATGTACTGAGCCTTGAAGAGCTAGTTTTTGTGGTTGGGGCTGAAGCATGTGGTTGCGGAGTTTGTATCTCAATGATTAGTCTACCAGAAGGTGAATTCTGAACACCATGATCCTAGTGGTCCACTCCAGCCATTAGATATTCCTCAGTTGAAGTGGGAGGACTTCTCAATGGACTTTGTTACTAGTATACCTCGAGATCTAGGAGGACATGATCCTATTTGGGTGGTAGTGGATCGTTAAACAAAATCACCCCACTTCATAGCGATCAAGGATTTGAGCTTAGTGGAAGTTTTTTCGAGGCAGTATCTTGAGGAGGTGGTGAGACTTCATGGAGTCCCAATGACGATCATTTCTGATCGAGATCCTCATTTTACTTCCAGGGTGTGGAGAGGTCTCAAACATGCTCTCGGTTCTAAACTATTCCTTAGCACTAATTTTCATCCTCAAACGGACGGTCAGACAGAGTGAATCATCCAGACTCTTAAATATATGTTACACTCTAGTGTTCTTGATTTTGGAGGTTAATGGATGAAGCACTTACCCTTTGTGGAGTTCTCTTACAATAATAGTTTTCACTCCACCATCGGTATATCACCGTTTGAAGCCTTGTATGGATGACCTTTCTGTTCTCTATTGTGATGGACTAGGGTTGGAGAGTCAGCAATTCTCGGATCGGAACTAGTGCAGAATACAGGAGAGATGGTTTAGGTGATTCGTGAGAGGATGAAGACAGTGCAAGATCGTATGAAATCAAATATCGATAAAAGAAGGAGGCCCTTAGAGTTTGATTTTGGGGATCATGTGTTTCTGAAGGTGACACCTCGTCATGGGCAACGAAGGTTTGGTCATGGAAGTAAGCTTTCTCCCTGGTTTGTTGAGCCTTTCGAGGTGTTATCTAGTGTTGGAGATGTAGCGTATCGAGCATCACATCCCCCACAGATGAGTCAGATACATGATGTTTTCCAAGTATCATAGCTCCATTGTTATATTTATGTTGACTCTCACATCATCGATTGGGGAGAGATCGATGTTGATGATGATGCAAACTTTGAGGAGCGACCTATGAAGATCCAAGATCGCAAGGAGAAGGTGTTGTGTGGGAATTCTATCCCCTTGGTTTGTGTCTTGTGGTGACACGGTGTCATGGAGGAGAGTACCTGGTAACGTGAGTCATAGATTGTTCTCATTACCCAGATTTTTTTGATGTATAACTATTTTCATGTATCGATGTAGATTATGTGGTTATAAACCTTTCATGTTTATGAGATGGATCCCTTTGTTGTTTTTGTGCCTTTCTCTCTTTTGAGAGGTATCTCGAAGGTTGGTTGTTCATACCCCATTTCATTTTCACTTTAGGTGGGGTTTGAATTCTTGGAGATGAAAATGTTTTGAGAGGTATCTGATGTAATGTCACTGACGTCTTCAGTCCATTCCTTTGTGAAAATATGGTGTTTGAGGTGTTCCTTGAGGGCAAGGTGACTTATCCCCAACACTTTTCCAATATTCTAGTTCGGTGAACAGTTCCAATGGTAGACAGTTCTGAACAGTGCAATGGTAAACTTCTATGAACTGTGTTCTATCGGTGAGGTTCAGCGAATTCTGTTCTACTAGTGAGGTTCAGTGAACAATGTTCTATCGATGAGGTTCAGTGAACAGTTTTCTATCAGTGATGTTTAGTGAATTGTGTTTCCAGACCAGTGAGGTTCTAACAGCAGCCTCTATTTCCTTTTCCAAATTTTGAGTTTGGTGAATAGTGTTTCCAGTTTTCTACAGTTTTTCCCCTTTGAAATTTCCTTTGACATAAAATGAACTTAAAGCCTCATTTTAAGGACTCTTAAGGCAGATTCAAGGGCCATAAATCCTATATAAATTATTCCTAAGGCTTAGTATGTTTTTACTTGGTCAAACCATGTGGTTTAATGTGATCCTCTTTTAATGGGAAATTAAGTGTATCTTAAACTGTCACCCCGTTAAATATTTTAAAGGGAAGGGATATATTCCTCCCTTGTTATTCCTCTTTGTTCTTGACTATGAGATTCTAGAACCTTTCAATACATCCTGTTAGAGTTTCATAATCAAACATTCTTCCTTGGATTGGTTCTGCTCTGTTTTGATGCAACTGAGTTGTAACAGTCGATTTTGGATATAAGTTATGTCTTATCATCATTCTTTTGAGTTTCATCTTCTCCTGTTTCTCATTTCCGTATTATATCATGTAATCTCCATGCTTTTAATGGGGTTTTCTTGGTTTTCGGTTGGTTCGGTCTTACTATGGCATCCTCCGGTGGATGCAGTTGACGCGAGATGAGAATCGTGACCCACTGGGTGGATAAAGAACGTCTAGAACTGTTTGAGGTAGGGGATTCATTTCTACTCTTTTCTTTTACGTGAAACTGTATTGTTTTCATGTTTTATCCCACTGGACCACAATAGAATTGACATAATAAATATTTGAACGAGATAAATAAATTGATATCAATAGTATGTTATTTCTCCTTGTTTTCTAGATAGTGTGATATCCATGTTTTCTTCACTTAGTTGTTCGTTCTTGATTAATATTTGTAAAGAACGTAAACCGGAATTAATTGATAATTGTTGGCTATGGATGAAGAGGCATGTAAATGAATGTGGTTCTTCTTATTTTAATTTGGTGTTAATCCAATTAGTGTACTAAGCATGTTTAATTATTTGTGATAACTTACTGATTAGGTTTCCCGAATTTTGGAACCTATGAATAATAAATCTATTAATTCAAGATGGATTAAAGAACTAATTGTTTGATAATTCCTTGAAGGGTTCTAAGTTACCCTCTTTATTGTTAAAGGGCCAATAGGCCAATTTTTGTGCTATTTTTTTCCTGCTACTTGTGCGGTGATGTGATCCTGAATGGTCGTTGTGATATTTAAGGGCATGGAGGCTTTTGGTTGTGGCAGCAGATGACGCCTATAGTGGGAATATGCATCAGTTTATGCATGTGGGTGTCGGGGAGGACACCAGGGATGATGGGATGGTATGGATGTGATTGTAGTTTGCTTGCTGATTTTGATTGGTTGTTTATCTACTTTACATTTCCTCACTTATCATGGCAGCTGGTCTTACTTACCCTTCTTCCAAAAGAGGTGAAGACACGTGGGGTATGCCATGTGCTTTTCGTGTTTATATTTTCAAGGGAGAATGGGTATATGCTCTTACTATAGGAGGCAACGACTCAATGGGTAGTACATCTACTCACCGTGTTGAGACCCCTTGTGTTTAGTAGCATAAAATGTATTTCTAGAATTCCTAGGAATGTGGGAAAGTAATTTTCTAATGAATATTTGAATAAATGGTTTTAACCTCTAGGGTTGGAGTTTGCTGGAACTTAGTTATGAGGTTGTAATTTTAATGAGACAGTGGAATTTGGGTGTGATGCTAATGAAATTTAATGTGGAATTTTCTTTGGTTAATTAATTTTTAAGTAAGTAATTAACGTAAAGTGAAACTAATAAAAAGGTAATGAAATAATTTATTAATGCTCTTTAAGTGGTTGTGTGATTATATGATACCTAGTCTTAGAAGTAACATCTCAGAGTCTGAGAGACGTTAGCTACAGTTGTGTCTAAGACTAGATTATTACCATATTGTAGGTGTGAGTTATATTATATTCTGTACTTTTTGTGTTTCTATACGCTACTCCACCCTGTCAGTAAGGGGAACTGATACCCCGGGGATTCTGAACCTTGGGGAGTGTTTTCCCCAACGTTTTGGTGTGAGGATGGATGGCTGAATACCCCCTTTGTCCCCACTCTCGTTTCTTGGTAGTTACTTGTGCTGGCAGGCACATTGGTTATTTTTTCCCATATATGTGTGTCGAGGGATGTAATCGCTTGTGTTTATTCACACACATATATTCTGGATATAGTATCCTATGGACTACTATAGGTGTAATGTGTATAGGCCGTGATGGCTTGTGGATCATTACTCGGTGTATGGGCCGTAATGGCTTGAGGTATAATACCTGATGTATGATACACGTTATGCGCGCTATGGTGGCACCTAGAAACTACCTGGTTACTTTTCTTACATGGAATTGGTGGTTTTGTTGCACAAGGTGCATATTGTGGTGCTTCGCCCAGGTGTCTATGGGAAAGCCTTTTTGGAGAGAGATGCTCAGGACATGCGATGTTAGGGAAATGCGGAAAACTAGTGGGGAAGTAGTAGTAGGGTACCCTTGATATTCTTTATTATATGATATATTCTTGTATGCGTTGCTTGGTGAGTGTAGCCATGGTGAGGTTGGGAACTTAGTATATCTATTTAGGTGATGAGTTATTTTCACTTCTGGTTCACTATTATTAAGAATGATTTCTTTACTTTTGCATGAGAGGCTTCGGGGAGGATCCTATTGAGTATACTATTATACTGACCCTATGTATATATAAACTGTTTTTCTGGTCACTTGGAGTATGTTGGAGATCAGGCTGGTTACTACTAGCTTGTGGTTGCAGGTGTTGTTCAGGCTTGTGGTTTCAACTGTTTTACTTTCTTTTGGGTACTTGTGATTTTCCCCTTCTAGTTGTAGTACTTTTTCATGACATTACATATGTGCACTTGGGTTTTCTTTTATATTTCAGTTCTGAGTTAGATTTGGTTGGTGTATATCTTATCTCTCTCTTCCACATGTGTTCTCTTAGAGGGTAATGCCTCCCATTTTTGTGTTTTCTATACCCTCATTTATAGTTTCCAACCCAGGGCCTACTAGAGGCGGGACTCGGGGGGTCATTATCTCCCTTCTCACATTGTCGGCCCAGGTGGGGTACACTTTATGGGGAGGGGGGCATTCCATTCTTCCCTATTTTTAAATCCACTATGGTGGTCCTCCACTTGATGGAATTCACTGAAAAAGTTATCTCTATAATATTGTCCAAGATTGAAAATATAATTCCATGATTGGAAATGTAGTGAAAAGAAAGGCATTCTATCATGAGGAAATTTCAAAAACAAATATATTAATTTGTGATACCTTTTCATTGGTGGGTTAAATAATTTATCAATTGAAAGAGTGCCTAAGGTGATGGTTATTCACCGAACCTACTTTGGATCACCTTCCTTCTAATATAGTAGTGGAAATACCAACCAATCTCACAACTTATAAAAAGAAACCAGGAAGTGTCCACCCTGTTTAGACCATGTTGTGGAACCTATGGAAAAATGAAGAATACATGCTCAACATGAGAAAATAATTGTCTAAAGATGAAATAGAATTCATTTTTTGGCCTTCATTCAACCCTCAATATAGTAGTCCAGACACATTTTTGGAAGATTGTGTGCACGAAATCCACCTTAATATATGGAAACTTTGCCATCAATTTAAAAAAAAGTTATTACCCTATGACATGTATTAAAGTCATGTTAAGTAAATATAAGGGTTGAAATTCCAAATTTAATTTGTAGCTCTCATGGTTTTAAGTCATACAATGATCAAGAAATATCAAGGATCCCTTCAATGCGCATACCTCAGAACATTAATGAGGATGACATAACTAATCATAGATACCCCATATAGAGTTCAAATTAAAGGATAGGATAAACATGGTTCTTTAAATTTCACTATGATCCCTAACCATAAAATAATATCAAATGATGTAGCATCCAATGTCATAGACTCATATCACCTCTATCAAACAAACTATTTCCACATCCAAAGATATGCTAAAAAAACAGTCACCAACCAACTGTTACCGACATTGGTCCATAAGAGAGAAGGATATTGAAAGACACTTAAATCAAGAATATGAGAATATCAAGAAATCCTCCCATATGGGGGAATTCATCATTTGATAATTCAGTTGTCTGAAATAACACAATCATATTCCAAAATGGGCGATTTATGTTTATTTCGAATGATGGGACCTACCCACATTCAATCAAAACTCCATAGAATCAAAAGAGAATCCACAATATTATCATCCATGAACATTAGGGAGAAACCCCAACCCACAGGAATGGGGGGGTTTAACCCAACCATAAAGGTACACAAACCAATCATTAAGGTTTTATAAATCAAAATAGGAACAACAACATCCCTTAGGAATGGGGATTCTTCACCTCAATAATCCTCTCCTCAACAGGAATCAATATTTTCCCAATTAGGTAAAATGTATTAGAATAGATCCTCTATGTTCATCCCATCACACTATCCATTACCCTAGTTTGGGACACATATGACCAAACTTTCTAGAGATTCCATTTCAGATTACCATTCACCAAATGGTTCATAGTGAATTAGTAAAGGAGAGGAAAATGCCTAAGAAGGGTAGGAAGAACATATTATCAAAAAGATACTATTATAGTGTCTGTAATTCATTTAATGTCAGTTAATATCATCAATGTCTCTTTCATAGGTTCTACATAACAGGAGGCCAATTTATAGGGGTTAGAATAGAAAAGTATAGTTAATAATGTGGTTCAAAAAAAATGAAGGAGGTGTGGTTTCAGGTAACCAGAGACTTGCCCTGAATTTTGGAACTCCCTTGAACAATACATCAATACCTCCTCAACGGGAAACCAATAGGGAAAAAGGTAGGTGTAAAATTGTTCCTCACCTTCCTTTTGGAGTGGTTAATCCCCTTTATCTGGAAGAAATATTCTCTCACGAGGATGAAGAGATAAAATAATTGAGAAGACTAAATGTGGAACTACTTCAAGGAATCCTTCGTGATAAATATTTTCTGCAAGATGGTCCTAAACTCTCACGTATATCTTGCGCACCTCAACATAGAGGGTTATTCTTAGTAACTAATATAGGTCTGAAATATCCACTCAATTTGAGATACCAAACACCAATATATTTGGATTCCATAGTAGTAGTCCAATAATTCTCCCTATTGCATACACATCTAGAATAGGGATTGGAACATCCTTATAGACCTACCCTTCTGGGATGACCATAGATGACACCTGCAGTTCCATAACCAATATCCATTTCGGTCACTACACATCTTTAGGCTCCGTCTACCACACCTATCCAGCCTATGGCTCAACTAGAATATCCTTAAATTATTATGAAAAATATTGAGTTAATAATGGATTTATTAGAATCGATGGAGGAATGTCATGCACCAATGCATATAGAAAAAAACATACCCCAAATGGTTAGATCTTACTCATCCCCCACCAAACATTAGAAACCCTTCATTTCTATTTTTAAATTGATTAGGTGACCTAGATCCCCATTTGATTCATTTTATCTATCAATGTATTCCCATGAAGAGTAATATTGGAAAATATGAGGTGGTAAGATATAGGTGTTTCATGCAATCATTATAAGGATGAACCTTTGTATCATACACAATATGGGTGTCTCAGTCAATCATGAGGTGTTAATAACTTTTTCAGAAGTTTCACTTTTTTTGACCTCAACATTTTAGAATAAAATAGTCTCTGATCTTTTAGATGAAAAACCAACAAGAAAATGAAAGTGTCTTGGACTTCAATTCTTGATGGAAAGGATTTACATAGTTCTTAATGCTACCAATCCATCATGAAGAGTCATTGGCCATCTGTAAAGTGAATCTTTCCAGTGTGTTGTGATTGATGCTTATCACTTTGAAATACAGAGGTTGGTTTTGGGACCTTTCTTAAATTTCACAAAAGTAAGAAGACACTATTTTAGAGACTAAGGAAATGTACCAATTAATTCCATCGACATGGGGATGGAGAATAGTAAAATAAGAGGCTTCCACTATTACACATAAGAAGACATGCATACCCAGTACTAATTCAAAGCCTATACCATTTCATGAAGCCCCACCTCTTGAGTATCAGTAAAAACAGACACATATTCATGATGATTAGAGAGATCTGAGGCAGAAAGAGGTTGAAGATATGAAAAATAGCATCGATTCTTTTTTAAATGAACTTGTCCAGGGCTACATCATCACGAAGTTGGACACCATCCTAGTCAAGTTTCCAAATCCCATAAATCCCAGTAATAAAGGAGATTAAGATATAAAAAAACTATTTCCCCCTACATAAAATGTTGGGGCACCACATCCAAGAGAGTTTTGGAATAAATTACCTCCTTAAAGAATTGGTAGACTCTGGGAAAGAGAAGAAAAAACCATCTAATAAGGTTGTGTATGTTTCTTACACTGACCCGGAGGAGGAAAATGAGTGGCTAGAAGTCAAGAGAAAAAGTGAAAATTGTATGGAAAATGGATGGTTAGGAAAATGATCAACCATAATTGTAATATACTTCAAACACCGTTGCAGCAGTCGATCGTGGCTCATGTCACTTCCGCTATGACACATCCCACTTATCGATAGAACAGTCCTCAAAATGCCAGTTCTTCAACAAAATCATTTCCAAAAATGTAAGTAGAATGTGCCAAAACAGAACACCATGTTATGGACAAAGTTATCTCTAATATTTGTAGACTTCATGCTGGGGGTCTTAAATGAACAGGCACTACCCTGCCAAACAGGACAAATGGGATCCACCCACCAGACTGAATCATCCTAAGATGAGGATTTGATCTTAGGTTCCATTAATGTTATTCACTTTATGGATCCCTTTTCAAGTGCTAATTTGGATAATGATACCAAATTCTTTAGGATTTTTGGGTAATTGGGGAAAGAGTTAATCATAGTCAAGGATACATGTGAAGAAATGATCATGCTAGGAGTTTCTACTTTAACCACACCCATTATTGACCCACCTATGCAGCTAGAAGTAGTGGTAAATCCCTCCAGTGAGCTGATAAGGATCAAGGAAATTCCCTCTTGCATGACATGGTTTTCCATAACATGATAATATTATACGATAAACTAGAGGGTACTCAACCACCCAACCAACCATTGTGTATAGGCTGACCCAGAAAACCAAACCCACCAGGAGTGTCATCACTTTCAACTCTAATTATTTGGAATATACTGTCTACATCCTGACCACCAAATCCAAAATCACCTATGAAAGAACATCCAGATATGGGGAAGCGTAGATCTATGGATCCTATGAATGATCCTTTAAAGAAACTACACCCAGTATATTCTACGTTATCCATCCTGGATACTTGAAGTCTATAAAATGACATCTAATAATCACTCATAGGGCCCTTATTAATCACCTAGTAGTTTGATGTTGAGGTTTTTTATACTAAAGTATATCATTAAGAAAATTATCTTAAAAAATGTCATGTAATTCTCTATTTCACAGACCGAGATGAGGATGGTTTCATATAAAGACATGTCAGACCATTATATATATTTGAATGGATAAATTACATTGATATATGTTGATCCTTTATTGACAATGGATCATGATTCAACCTCATTCCAATCCATACACTCCACCATATAGGTATCAATGAATCTCATGTGTCCCCATCCCCTCTGATCTTACAGGTTTATTATATTATGAACAAGAACCACTTAGATATATCACACATACAACATATTTGAGGGATTTCATATCTTACTAAAAATTCATGGTTGTTTAGAAGAATACCGCTTTCATTTTTCTAAAGGGAATAACTTTGATACATTAACATGTTGTTATTCCTTCATCATACCACCAATGTATCAAATATTGTATCAATAATAAAATTAGTACATTGGTTGCTTAAAAATACCCATTTAAATCCTATCAATCATAGTATATTGATGGAGGATTATACCATAAGGAAGGTAAATACTCCACAGCTGATAATGTCTCCCAGATCAATGCGAAAAATTGCCAAGTGTTTATCATAGATAACCCTTTTAAGAAGATCATTGAAGATTATGTGATACCCATTAATCAAATTGAAGTGTTGGGTCCAAATTCAGTCACTCCTTAAGTGAAAACCATAATTGTTTTATAAAAACCAAACCCGAAAACATAGGATGTGTTTTCAACTCTCTAAGAATTAATGATTCCCTAGATGGAAATGTCTTCACTTCACCTCTTGCATAAACAAATCTTTTGTTTCATCATCTAGGCTAGAAAAAGTTTTCATGGCAGTGGGAGAAGATATAGATTTTCATTCCCAATCCATTGTTTTCTCATAAGAGCTTCATAAAGTGTTTATTCCATTATTTAAGCATGAAATGGTTTCTTCCTCTTCTGTATGTCAATATATCAACACATCCCCTAGCTCTGGGAATCTTTTATCACTACCTTCTTCATAGGAAAATATAGAATAGGTAAATCATAGAGAAGAGGAAGGAGAATAAGACCTCAGGGATTCCCCTCAGGCATTCTAGGAAGTTGTACCCACTGTTGTTGATAAGATCGGATAAATAAATTTTCGTTTTAAGGAATATACACAACCCACTTTGATCTTTAAAGGACATTAATTCTGAATAAGAGGATGTTTGTAATTCTTTTCTAAATCTACATCGGGATATGTTTTCCTGGAACTACATAAGGAATCCAAACCTCATCCCTGAGGTGGCCACCAATCACTTAGTTTTTCTAGATGACCACTAGGGATATAAACAAGAATATAGTAGGACACACCCTTCTCATGCATCAAAAATTGATGTTAAGGTTGATAAGATCATCAAGGATTACTTCATCTGAGAGGTAAAATATCTAAAATGTCTATCCAATATTGTATCAGTGAATAAGTGTAATGGTAAATTAGATATTTCATCAATTTAAAACAATTCAATTGGAATAGTCCAAAATATAACATCATGGATCCCATCACAAAATTCCTAATTGATAAAATTTCTTATTATCAAGACCACTCAATCATTTATTGTTATTCATGGTACAACAAAATTGGTATGGTATCATAATATGAAGAATCAATGGCCTTAAAATCTACCTAAGGGGTATTTTTCTATTAGGTAATTCCCTTTGGATTGAATAATTATAGTTCCACATACCAACATTCCATGCATAACATCTTCAATCCTTGGTTAGGGAGGGTTGTTGAATTCTATGTTTATGATCTATTTTTCAAGTCCTAGTAACATTTTGAACACCAAACCGAATTGGAAACCATTTTTAACAAGCCACAACAACATATCTTGAAGAAAACCCCTTGAAATTTTCTTTTAGGGTAACCTTAAGGATGTTTCTCAATTTCATTATATGTCATCATGGAAATAAATTTTATCATGAGAAAACTAAAACTATTTTTGGAATATAACCTCCTAGAAACCTCAAAGAGTTGATAAGACTTCAAGGACAATTGTCATACATTCAATGTTTCAAATATAACCTTGTAGGAATGTGTTTTCCCTTCACCAAGCTGATACAAAAGGGGGTCACATATCAGTGGAACAATGATTGTTAGGAAGAATTTGATAACATCAATAAATACCTATTGAGTCCACCGGTATAAATTCCACCTAAAGATTAAAATCCAATCATTATTTATGTAATGTAATTCGATAAATCACTAAGTTTCTTCCTTTGTAAAAAGAATTATGATGGGAATGAAAAAAAACATTTATTATCTCAGTGGAACCATGATCAATGTTGAGAATCATTATTTTGATTTTGGGAAGATCTTCTAGTCATTAATCATTACAGTTCAATAGTTGAGGCACTATCTGTAGCACCATTAGGTCTACTTGGTTTCTAAAATTAAACTACTATAGTTTATCCTCAAACTTCATATGCAGAAATAACTCTTAGCATGGTGGGATTTTATTCAACAGTAGGTATGATATATAGTTCATTCCTAAGAATGAAATAAAAGGTTAAGACTCATATGATTTACTTTCCAATCACCCATTTGTAGAAGTGATGCCAGTAATTACTAAATTTCCACAAGAATAGATATTCTCCATTCAAGGTGGATGAAAAACATAGGAAATGATTTTTATGGTTAATCCTTCAGCTCAATAGGTAATAGAATGGAAGTCCATAGGCTCAAAAAAAATTGGGATAGGGATTTTTTTATCACCCAAGAGAGGGGAATGTTGTAATAATCCTTCCTATTATGAGCGGTTTTTACCAACAATGAGGTAGAATAAAATTCTCTCATTAAAATTCTATAATTGGTGCTCCAAATACTAGTAAACCACCTAGAAGTGACGGGTGGATCAATGTTGGTTATCTAACATATAAATGAGGATTATGACTCTATAAAAGAAGAGATGATTCCACTGTGTGGCTGTGTCCAAGGGTTGACGAAAAAATTCCCCTCAAACCCATCATTATATCACATCCTACTGTCATAGAACTCCCAAGAAGATTCATTAAAAAATGTTGCTACAATGGTAGAAGATTCAAATGAGGATTAAATGGTCACCAACATCACTGAACGCCGAATGGTTTAACCTTTCATTCAAATCAAAGTGAGAGAGATTAAATAAGTTATATCTATCCCAAAATTTAATGGTCATACTATTGGGTGGACGAAACCCATAATGGATTACCTTCTAAATAGTGTAGTCTCATTAGATATAGATGGTAAAGAAAAAATCGTATGGAGAGAAACCAACATCCCCATCAACAATGGCCTAAATCACCAAAACATTATATATAATCATTGTTTTAATGGATTCCTTAACATATTTATTAATGGAAGATGAAGTAAACAATATGGAATACAGTTCCCATCAGATGAGTTACAATATTTCCCACCAAATACAAATTATTTGGTATTACAAGCCTATAGTGACACATAATTTCACAAATTTGATGAATAAATTTCATTCTTTTGATGTGTGTGAAAAATTAATCCATTAATCCTCATAGTTGATACTTAAAACCAAATAATCATGCTCATTTTCAATATGGGTAATGGATGATGTGGGTTTATATCCTATAGCTATGTCTAAGTAGTTAAGATACATCCTAACTATCACAAATTATTTCTTGAAATTGGTAGAGGCGATAACCCTCAAAGAATTCATGGCCAAAAAATTGTTATCTTTGTAAAAGATAATATCATTACCAGATTTTGTGTCCCACATACAATAATGATGCATAATGGAACCATTTTGTGTTTTTATGAGGTGGAAAATCTATATCAGGAATACAATATTAAACCCAACCATTCATGTCGTGATCATGCAGTGGATGATGGATAGAGTGAGGTCTTCAATAAGACCCTTTCAGACATACACTAGAATATGGTGGATAAATGAAAAAATTCTTTTCATGAAAATCACTTCATGACTTGTGGGATTACCATACTATGACCCATACTACTACACAGAAAACCCCATACTCATTGATATACATAATAGAAGTTGTCTTGTCCATTGGGGAGCACTTTCCATTAATTTGTGTTTCCAACAATCTGTAGATGAGAAATCCTAAAAAATAATGGATAAATTAGAATGACTGAATGAAAATATATTTCATACCTTACATGACATGGATTTCTACCAAAATCAGATTGTGTGAGATTTTAATGAGAATGTCCACCCATGGTCATTCCTCCGTGGTTAGGTGGTATTCTTCATTGGGACTCCAATGATACCATAAAAGAAACCTCTATATATTGAGATAATGGGGGAGGGACCTTACTCCATACACACGTTTAACTCTAATAGAGATTATTCCTTACACTACATTGATGGAGATATTATTATTACTCCAACCAATGCATGGTTACTAAAGAAATATTTCATGTAATCACATGAAATTCATCAATTTTTTTGGACATTAAACTACATAGAACCACATATGTCCCAACTATGATATGTTAAACTATGTGGTCAGTCATTATCACATGACCTTGAAATGAATGAAAATATATATATGTTTCGCGATATTAACCTATATAGAATCATCATCCTTGTCACATGAGGATAAACTTCACGACATAAGGTACTTGTCATATGAATTAAAACAATAAGACACACTTCATCCTAACCATATATCATTGAACAGTTTGGTTAACATCTCCCTTGTTTGACATTAGTAACCCCCCAAAGTATCACGAGTTAATATACTCTTATTTGTCCCTCAAACAGATGGGTAAATCCCATGAATAATCCCCAATCATGTCATTTTAACTCCCTAGTGTCACTTCGGTCCCTTTTATAAGAATAAGTCCCAACATTATCTTGTCATTAGAAAAAGAATGTAAACTTCGAGGACAAAATCCTCACCACATGAAATTAAACTATATGATATATTCAAAAAGTTTGTGTGTATTGATTATTAATCTAGAACAATATGTAGTGACACCCGAGTCTCATATCCCCTAGTCCAGCTTTATCATGTCTTTCACATTAGGTGACCAAACTTCCTTGACAAATGATGTTAAACTACATGGTACTTTAAGAACTATGTATGCCTTGATTCTCATTCCAAGGAGATGCATATTGATGACCAGATATCCAATCTTGGGTCCAGCCATGACCATAAAAGAAAATCCCACCTTTACCTTTGTATGAACTGTATTTTCATTAGGATATTTTTCACAACATGTGTCTTGGTTCTCATTACAATGAGAAACATAGTGACAACTAGAACTCACGTCATGGGTCCAACCAAAACTCTATAAAATAATAAATACCCCTTTTCCACATAAAATCCAAATTGATGTGGGAATCCTATTTTCAGAAACTACATGCATATTGATTCTTGATTCAGTAAGATATCAAGTGACACACAGATTTCCATCCTTGGTCTCAGCCACTACATTTTACTTCATTTATGATGGTTTACCTTCATCCTTTCCACATGACGTTAAATAGAATGTGATTTCACGAACTACTTATGGATTTATTCTCATCCAAATGATATACATATAATTTCTTGGATAATTTCTCATGGCCCATCAACCATAGAATCTAAACTCCCTAATCCTTCACTTGTGATTCCTTTGTTTTTTTGAAGAAACATTTTATCTTCGTTTCTCACAATAAACATAGACTAACTGGACATATGATATTTATTAAAAGGCTCCCCTAAATTATTAAGGAATTTAATTTATAAATGGGGGTTAACATGGTCCATGGTATAAGATAATAAATGGAATGCTTTCATAATAATAAATTTCTCGATCTCCTAAAGAAATATATGTGGCTTGATTCTCATTGCAATGGGATATGTAGTGATGTTTAGATATTTAATCCTAGTACCAACCACAAAATGATATGAGAAACTCATAAATTCTTAAATCTATGAGTTAGATCTTTATGAGGGGATCTAATATGAGTTCTCATCCTATGCTTGAACCTATACCCAAAAACCCAAAGTCTACTACACTTGAAATTTACTATTGAGTTGGGCCTTTATTCGTATAACTATATGTAGCTTTATTCTCATCCCATTGAGATACATAGTGATGCCTAGGACTTATTTCAGGGTTCTGTCCATGGGGTAATGAAGTGTACCCCCTATTCTAGATACAAACAAGGATATGTACATGAGTTCTTATTTTCAGTCCCCTCATCAAAGGTTCTTCTAACCAAACACAGATGTATCCCTCATACATATTAGTCAGATATATTCAATTAAATCCATCATAATGGCTAATACCAATAGAGAAACTTCCTTTTTTATCATACCTACCCAGTCCGCATGTCATACTCCCAATCATTGATACTTTCATATCTACATAATCTTTCCCCATATCCTAGTAATATAACATTTGATACCTGATGGATCCTTTTCTAGACTATACAATACACACTCTAGTTGGCCTTTCATAAAACGACCCTCATAATCAGTCTGTTATATAAATTATACCACTATAAAACTATGAAAAAAATACCAAAGTTAGCATTGCATAATATAGCCCTCATAAATGGTTTTTCATCCATAATTAACTTATCTCTCTAAAGAATCCATTTATGTCTTCATGAGCACTGATTAAAATATGTTGGAACCCATTATTTGAAATAGTATGTAGTTACCCCCACATATTTGTTCCATACCAGATATCTTGATCTAAAAACACCCATGATAGTGTTTTATAATTTCCATCTTCATTTCTGAATTATTCTGGGACAACCTTGGTCTGAAAGGACACACATCCATATCGTTTTAAAGGTCCTAGTCATATGACATAAAACAACATGCACCATGTTCCTTATTCCTTACCAAACCATCACAAGAAAACTCATTCTCCATTCTTGGGAAAAATTAAATTGAAATTCCCCTTCAGTGTTTAGGTACTTTCCTCCCACTAACCAAAATATGTTCCAATTGAAATCCAAACATCAACAAAGATTCATCAGATTATAGCGATAGAATTTAAAAATTATTTAATAATTCCTTTCCTAACAATGATGTAACATGCCCTAGGTGGATTTTCATTAGTTTCTCACAAATTTTAGGGAATGTAATCCTAATAATGCCATTGTTGACTATGTTGTTCATTCACTAGATTTCCATGTATAAATAAGACCACAAAATATGTTTTTTAGTAGTGGTAACTTCGTCCTCAAAATAAAAATCTTCTAATTACATATTTCCTTTCCCTATAACACTATTTATATCAGGGGATCCCCAAATCACATCATAAAAATTTCTCCTCTCACACCTGAATAGGGTATAACATTTCAATATATATTACCATGAATGGGAGAACCATCAACTATTTGGTCAAATATAATGTCTTTAAATTATATCCCCACTAATTTCCTTATGGTGAAACATTAAAATTCATTTAATAATGTCATTTTTGTATTAATTTAACTTGTATTGCATAACATCCTAAACATAATACATTAAATTTTAATATAAAATCATTTCCATAAGAAATTATACTACATGGTCAATTTTCTAATAGTTTGACATTACACTAGATATACATTATCCCTTATCAGAAATGGGTATTCTCCCACATATATAAATCATCTATGAAATGTACCCTCCTTCACTTAAGATAAATTCATGTAAGAGTGGATTCCCATTCATGGAATACGCCGATACATATATTCCATTAATTATTAGACACCTTCCTTTGAAAATACCACCCATCTTGTTTAGGATAAATCTAAATCTTCAGAAAATCGCTTCAACAACCAACAATAGAGTGTTTTTATTCACAAGAAATTATTTTCCCAACTATGTATTAATAGAAAACAATTGTCTTTCCATCAAATTCTCACAAATTTTATGGAATGTGATCCAAAGGATGCCATTATTTGACAATGTAGTAACACACAGAAGATGGATCTACATAAAGAATCCCACAAATGGTTTTTCAACTAGTGATAAATTTTTCATCTTGATATACCTCCACTATTCCCAAATATCTCATTTTAGGTTCAAGAACCAAAAAATCATGGATCAAGATTTTCCAATGGATATTTGAAGAATTCCATAATATTATTGGCCCAAAATACCTTTTTGATTATATTTTCAATTCTAATAGTCAATATTGTTTGACCTAAAACAATATCCTTATTAGTTTTATTTTCATTACATTAAACTGCCCATGAAAAGAGATGCAGTGCTTGACCCGCCCTCGGGGCCCATGTCGTGACTACCCCAAGCCCGCCTTCCATAGGCCAGGGGCTGGAGACTAGCACCAAGGCGTAAATCCCAGTAAAGGGAAGGCATTGCCTTTGTAAAGTAAAAAAGAACCACAGAGTAAGAAAGCAGAAAAAGTAAACACTAAGTAAAAACTGGTATAACAGTAAGTGCGGAAAGTAAGTGGGCCAGAATATAAACCCAAACTGAAAGTAAAGTACCACTCGAAAAGGAAAAACAGCAACTGAAAGGAAAAGCCGCAGCGTCGAGACGTCCTCTGGAGGTCCCACCTGAAGGGTGGGTACAAAAAGCCTCCACTGCTCCTTGGGTCCAGCCGACCGCTCCGACTGCGTCCCACCCAGTGGTCCACCTCCAAGTACCATCCTGCTCCGCAATCCTCCACCACGATCAGCGATGTCCGTCGTCTGTTACCAACAAAACGTAGTGCGGGCATAGCCTATGCAGGGGTGAGTATAAGCTACTCAGTAGGGACCCCGAAGCCCCCGAAGGTCTCCCAGAATCCACAAAGGATAATCCAAAAAAGAAAGATACAATCATGAAGTAACATCCGACACTTCTTAGGTATATGCCCATACATATACCTAAGTCATCAATTCTTGATCGGCTCCAACATCCGATCCCAAGCACAACCCAGTCCACATAGGAAAACAAAACATAAATCCACAAAAGATATCACAACACAATCCACAATGGAAAGACAAACGTAATCCATATAGGATAGCACAACACAATCCACAAAGGAAAGTAAAACAGAGTTTCAGCTCACACCGGTATACTTCTTCGAATGAAGATAGAGATGATCACTGATCCATCTAAGCCATCGGACCCCCAAAAGATCGATAGATACTAACCCCCGAAATGACCCACAAAGGATCTGACCCACAAAGGATCGATAGGTAACTAACCCCCGCAAATACCCACACAGGATCGGGCCCACACAGGACCTGTAGGCGCTGGCCCACATAGGACCGCTGAGAACTGACCCACACAGGATCAGACCCACACAGGATCGGTAGCACTGACCCACAAAGGATCACTGAGTGTTGTAGTCGTCGTCGTCGAATCCACTGAGGATCTCTGAACAGTCATCGTCGTCATAGTAGCAGTCGCAGCCAGCTCTAGGGTTCTCACACACAGCAAGCTCGTTCGGGAGGGTCCGCTCCACGAGCCCAGAGGCTGATACATCAACTGACACATAGTCCAGAGTTGATGTATCCAAAAGTTCTGTATCGTCAACAGGAACTCAACGTCGCAGACGGCACGTCAATCGGACGCCCGGTCTGAGAGTTATTGGCTTTTTCGTCCCAGGGGCCCGGTTGGTTTTTAAGGCAGAACCAACCCGACCATATGCCACCTATGTCCAAACCTCGGGTGGATTATTCCAAAAGATCCGTCTCATTTAGAGGAATTCAACAAAGTCGACGGCACGTCAATCGGACGTCCGAAGCTCAAGATATGAGTGTTTCCGCTTCGAGGGCCCAGTTGGTTTCGTGTAGGAACCAACCCGGCCGAACCCAAAGTATTCCAAAACCTTGAGTGTGATATACCGAAACGACTGTCTCGATCCAAGGATCGCATCACTGCTGACGGCACATCGTTTGGAGGCCCGTAGCTCAAGATACGGGCAAAAGACCAAAAATGGTCCGAAGACGGGGGGGTCGGGGCCCAGACCGACCCGAACCGACCCCCCCTGGGTCGGCCCGAACCGGGCTGACCCGACCCGTGTCCAGGTCCGACCCAGTTGGGCGTGAACCGGCCGGCGAGTCGGCTCGGCCCGGCTCGGCTCGGCCGAGTGGCCGAGCGAGCGGGGTCCGGGGGCAGGGGCGCGCTGCCCCCGCGTGTGAACACCGAGCCCCCCCCCCCCCCGCTGGGGCTGTCCTTGGTCAGCGGACGTGACATTTCCGCGTCTCGTGTGCACCAGACCCGCGCGGCCGCCGGTCCGCTGGTGCCGCCGCGGCTGAAGCCGCGGCGGCTCTGTCCGGCGGCGCGCTGGGGCGCCGCCGCTTCCGGCCACCGGTGGTTTCCGCGGGCCACCGGAGTTGCTCCGGTGGTCTGATTCCACTCCCGTCTGTGCCGTAGCTCCTCCCGGGTCTCTTTCTTCACTACGGAATCAACAAATCACCCCTGCGGCATGTTTTTTCATCACCCGCCAATCCGCGCATCAACAAAGAACTGTGGAGGGTTTTCGGGTCGTGTTTGTTTGGACCGCACCCTCCGCATTAGGTGATAACAATCAGGAAGAAAATAATCCACACATGGGAAACAAAACAATATACAATTTTAATAAATTAAAATTGCTCTTGATTCAGGTTCATTGTTTTTAGGTGGAAACAACCACGGGAATAAATTCATTTCACAAACAAACCCCTACCTCGTCAAGTCGTCGCACGCGCGTTCTTCGCGGAATTGATCACCGCGGAAGGAGGGGACCGTCGCGTCCTGGAAGGGCGTCGTGTTGTCAAACTCTGAGGTTCAATAACATGCAGATTTAATTATATTAATTAAATCCATGATGTTGTTATAAACCACAAAGAATATTTAAAAGAAGAAACACGAAATCTCCTACCTCAAGCAGTTGGTGATTGGAGATTGTTGCGGGGAAGAATGTCTCAGAAGAAACATCGTCAATATCCGAGGGTGACGGCGTTCTTCGTGTTCTTCACGTTCTTCACATTCCTTGAGTTCTTCACTAATGAGGATGAAGGCACAAAATTTGTCAAAAACCTCTCAATGAGGAATCCTCAAGAAGTCGTGCATTGGTCTTATTTTATTATTACACCAACAGATTGTAAACAGGTTAAGAAACGATTAAATAAATTCATATAATTAATTTAATGAAGTTAACTGCCCAATTAATTGGTGCATTAATAATTTAAGAAAACGGGTCAGTTGACTTTCATAATGACGGGTTTTCGCGGGTGCGTTACTTAGCGGAAAAGAAACAGTGGGGATCGTGCGGGCCCCACCTCACAAATATCCTACCAGGAGGGTAGGATATTTCGGGTTCTACCCTATCCGCTTCAACTCAGTTTAAGCAGCTTAAAGTGGCTTTTAAGTGGCTTTAAGTGAAATAAAATAAAGTTTGTCGTACCAATTATTTTATTTCTTAACTTTAAGACCAAAAATTAAAAACCACACCCGAGCAAACGCAACTCCGGAAGAGGCGTTTCTAAGAAAATACCGACGCTGCAATTCCATCGGTGCCCTCGGAATTCGATTCCAAGCACCGGTTCAAAAGATAGAAAAAACCCGCTCATCCGTTCACTGAACGTACCCGAGGAAAACTTCGGAAAATGATTCCCCGCACACCGGGCCTCGGAATCACATTTCATCTGAAACTACGTTCTTGTAAAATTCCAAATAAAATTAAGAAAAAAATTTCCTTGAAATTTACTGGTCTTTACATCACTCCCACCTCTGGGATTTACATCCCCGTAAAGATACATCATAAGCTAGGGAGACAAAAGTGTGTACTGAGCACGCATCTGAGCCTCCCGCTCCCAAGTTCTCTCCTGGAGGTTCTCGTGCTGCCATCTGATACACACTAGAGGAATCGACCGTCCACGTATGACCCGCTCCTGTCGATACTCGATCTCCACCGGGACCTCCGCAAAAGTCGCCCCATCATCAACGTCTAGCTCCCTATGGTCAATGATGTGCATCGGGTCATGCACGTATCTCCTCAGCTGAGATACGTGGAAGACGTCGTGCACCCGGTGCAACTGAGGTGGTAGATCCAGGCGATAAGCCACCTCGTCGATCCTGCTGAGGACCTGGAAAGGCCCGATGAAGCGTGGAGACAACTTGCTGCCTCAGCCAAATCTCCATAATCCACATCGAGGTGAGACACGCAAGAAGACGTGGTCGCCATCCTCGAACTCTAATGGCCTCCGCCTACTGTCAGCGTAAGACTTCTGCCGGCTCTGAGCTGTCCTCATCCTCTCCTGGATGACCTGGACCTTCTCTGTCGTGGCCCGGACAATCTCTGGTCCCACAAGTGCTGACTCCCCAGGGTCTGTCCAGCACAAAGGAGATCTGAAAGGTCTTCCCTACAACACCTCGTATGGTGCCATCTCGATGGTGGAGTGGTAGCTGTTGTCGTACGCGAACTCCACCAAGGGTAGGTGGTCCTCCCAGCTGCGACCAAAGTCAAAGACACATGCGCGGAGCATGTCCTCGAGAGTCTGAGTAGCCCTCTCCGTCTGACCATCCGTCTGAGGGTGAAAAGTGGTGCTCAGACGTAGCTGCATCCCGAACGCCTCCTGCAACCCCTTCCAAATCCAGGAAGTACAGCGAGCATCTTGATCGGAGACGATAGATGATGGAACACCATGAAGTCGTACAATCTCCTGAACGTAGAGACACCCCAAGCTCTCCACTGAGCCCTGATCTCTGATGGGTAAGAAGTTTTCCGACTTGGTGAGTCGGTCAACAATCACCCAGATGGAGTCGTGACCTCTAGAAGTGTGTGGAAGTCCAGTCACAAAGTCCATAGATATCCCGTCCCACTTCCACTTCGGGACCTCCAACGGTTGTACCAAGCCTTCTGGTACCTGATGCTCTGCCTTCACCTGCTGGCAGGTGAGGCATCGTGAAACGAACTCTGTCACAGCATTCTTCATGCCCGGCCACCAGTGCTGTCGTCTGAGGTCCTGGTACATCTTCACCACTCCAGGATGTACCGCCAAAGGAGAAGTGTGAAACTCTCTCAGCAACTCCTCTCGTAAAGCAACTGGTACCATGGTACGTCCTCTGAAAAGGATTTCATGCTCTGCTCTAAAGGAGAAGCCATCAGGTGCCTGTCCAGAGGTTATCTGTGCACGCCGCGTCTCACAGTCGGCGTCCCCACGATGTGCCTCTCTGACCCGCTGCAGTAGTGGAGGAGTGACTGTGAGAGACTAAAGGAAGGTTGCTCCATCTCTATCCACAAAGGATATCTGCAAAGCGGTTAGCTGCTCTGTTGCCTCCTCAAGTAGATGAATGCCCGTCCTCCTGCTGAGATCATCGGCTACCACGTTCCCCTTCCCAGGAGTATAGGCTATCTCAAAGTCATAGTCCTGTAGGAACTCGAGCCATCGCCGCTGTCTCAGGTTCAGGTCCTTTTGCGAGAAGATGTACCTGAGACTCTGGTGGTCAGAAAAGACTGTAAAGAACTCTCCCATTAGATAGTGTCGCCATGTATTCAGAGTGAAGACTGTTGCTGCTAACTCCAGGTCATGGGTAGCATAGTTCTGCTCATGCGGCCTCAACTGACGTGATCCATATGTGATCACTGACTGGTCCTACATCAGGACACATCCGAGTCCGGTCCCTGATGCATCACAATAGACTACGTACCCTACTCCCCCCTCAGGAAACCTCAAGATAGGTGTGCTGTTCAATCTCTGTCTCAGCTCCTGGAAGCTCTACTGACCTCTATCTGACCACACAAAGGGTTTCCCCTTCTTCGTCAAAGCTGAGAGTGGTGCCGCAACTCTGGAGAAGTCTGGCATAAATCTCCGATAGTATCCAGCTAGCCCCAAGAAACTTCGCACCTCTGTCACGCTCCTTGGTGGCTCCCAAGCAAGCAATGCCTCGATCTTCGCAGGATCCACTGCAACTCCCACCTCAGAGATGACGTGTCCCAAGAAGTGGACCTCACATATCTAGAACTGACACTTCGAGAGCTTTCCATAAAGCTGGTGCTCTCGGAGTGTGTCTAGTACAACCCGTAAGTGGTAGGTGTGCTCCTCCTCAGTCGTCGAGTAAATCAAAATGTCGTCGATGAAGACCACGACAAATAGATCGAGGTATGGCTGAAAGATCCTGTTCATGAGGCCCATGAACACTACTGGAGCATTGGTTATGCCGAATGGCATAACCAAGAACTCATAGTGTCCATACTGACACCTGAAGGTCATCTTCTACACGTCCTTGTCTCGAACTCTGAGCTGATGATAGCCTGACCTGAGGCCTATCTTCGAGAACCACCGTGCTCCCTTGAGCTGATCGAAGAGGTCATCAATCCTCGGTAGAGGATACTTGTTCCTCACCGTCACTTGGTTCAGGCGATGATAGTCGGCACACAGTCGCAAGCTCCCATCCGCCTTCTTGGCGAACAATATCATGGAAGCCCAGGGTGAAACACTGGGTCGGATGAATCCCTTGCCCTGCAAGTCCTCCAACTGTACCCGTAGCTCTCGAAGCTCATCGGGGGCCATCCGAAATGTTGGAGACGATATCGGGGTTGTCCTGGGGTATAGTTCAATATGAAAGTCTACCTCTCTGTGAGGAGGTAGCCCTGGAACGTCATCGGGAAAGACGTCTGTGTACTGATCCACCACTGCAGAAAAACTCGGACTCCGTACGTCAACTGCTCCTAGGATGAGGCTAGACAACTGATGAGTGATGGGATTTCCTCTTCTCTGCGGAAGTCCATCCTGTGCTGCGAAGGCTCCCTTCTCGCCGGTGAAGGTGAACCTGCTCTCGTCGGTGCGTACACATCGCACCTTGCGCCTAAAATAGTCAATATGTGCATGGACTGTAGATAACCAATCCATGCCCAAGATGATGTCGTAAGGCCTCGACGCCGCTACAAGAAAATCCCAGCCAAAGCTCTCGCCTCCTAGAGTAAGCTCACACTGCCGGCACTAGTGCGTAATCGTCGAGTCTGCTCCTGTAGGAGTCTCTAGTCATAAGGATCGAGCCAATGGCTCTGTCGGAATCTCCGAGCTCCGAACAAGGGAAGCGGCTAGGAAAGAGTGACTCGCTCCTGTGTATATAAGAACTTCAGCAAGGGTGGAATAGACATAGATCGTACCTCGAATCATCTTGGGCACACCATGGTCGTAGGCCTCTGCTGCCTGGAGTTGTGCGTGTCTCTGCCCGCCAGCTCCTTGTGGTCGAGGTGGACCTCCTGGTGGTGGTGGTGGTAGTGCCTCAAAGGGTCGCCCACCACCTGCTGCTCGGCCAGCTCCCCTGCCTCGTCTGCCTTCTCCCTGCCGACCACCATGGTCGACCCTCTGCCTCTTCCTGGGTGGCCCTTCCATCGTCTGTTGCTCCTCGTCATGGCGGGTCGGGCAGTCATGAGCCATGTGACCCTGCTCGCCGCATGCGTAGCACTGTCTGCCTATCAAAAGACTGGCTCCGCACTGTGTGCCCCACACTGCTGAGCCAGTGTCCTGAGGTCGTCTGCCGGAAGTTCTGGTCTGCCTAGACCCATAAGTCGTCCTTCGGCTACCTGCTACCGAAGACTCCGCTACCATCCTCCCTGCGGTAGGTCTCACTGTGGACTCAGCAAGAAATCTATCGATCATAAGGGCTCGCTCCAGTACTCCTGCCTGAGTCGGAATGCTGAGGGAGATCAGCGATGCCCTGATCTCGTGTCTCAATCCTTGCTCAAAGGTCCGGGCCCGGAAGAATGGGTCCCGTACTATGTCGGTCGAGTAGCGCGAGAGATCGGTAAATCTCGTCGAGTACTGGGCGACCGTCAAGCTGCCCTGCCACAGCTGAATAAGGTCCTGTATGCGTACCGCACGGAGGGTGGCGGGGACGAACTCCGAGCGGAAGAGGATCTCAAAGTCTGTCTAGATAAGAGACACCTCATCGTGCACCTGGAGCATCAAGCTCCACCATTGTCCCGCTGCTGCGTGCAGTAGGCTCGCCGCGAGGATCACCATGAGGTCTGCTGGTGTCCTCACTAGCCTGAAAACTCGTAAGACTGCCTCCAGCCAGTCCTCGGATGCCTGGGGGTCCGTCTCCCCACGGAACCTAGGCGGTCGCTGGCGCTAAAACTCGTGCAGAGGTCCAAGGTGATGTGCATCGTCAGCGGCAGGGGCTGGAAGCATCAGTGGCTCGGCGGGTAGAGGTACCGCCGGTGCCTCTGCTGTCAAAGGGCCATGTACCGAGGCCTAGTCGCTCGGTGGGCTGTTGTCACGTACAACTCTCAAAACCCTAGCTAGCTGCCGTCGTGGGGCCATCCTGAAAGGAAACAGGTGCGCCATGGTCAGAACAGTATACCTGGTGAGCTGATATAAAGTAATCACAAAGAAAACTTGAAACACACATGCAATCAAGGTTTTCGTGCATTAAGTCGAAAATCAGAAGTCAGGGGCCTGGTGTACGGATACGTCGGTCGCCACACCAACACTGGACTCCCTGGACTGATAACCACACCCAATACGCTAAACACTATTGTTTCACATAGAAGAAAGATCAGAGTCTGCGGTAGAACCGACCACCTCTGATACTAATTTGTCACGACCTGCCCTCGGGGCCCGTGTCGTGACTACCCCATGCCCGCCTTCCATAGGCTAGGGGAAGGCGACTAGCACCAAGGCATAAATCCCGGTAAAGGGAAGGCATTGCTTTTGTATGGTAAACAAGCACCACAGAGTAAGAAAGTGGAAAAAGTAAACACTAAGTAAAAACTGGTACAACAGTAAGTGCGGAAAGTAAGTGGGCCAGAATACAAACCCAAACTGAAAGTAAAGTACAACTCGAAAAGGAAAAACGGCAACTGAAAGGAAAAGCCGCAGCGTCGAGCCGTCCTCTGGAAGTCCCACCTGAAGGGTGGGTACAGAAAGCCTCCACTGCTCCTCGGGTCCAGCCCACCACTCCGAGTGCGTCCCGCCCAGTGGCCCACCTCCAGGTACCGTCCTGCTCCGCAAGCCTCCATCACGATCAGTGATGTCCGTCGTCTGCAACCAACACAACGTAGTGCAGGCATAGCCCGTGCATGGGTGAGTATAAGATACTCAGTAGGGACCACGAGACCCCCAAAGGTCTCCCAGAATCCACAAAGGATAATACACAAAAGAAAGATACAATCACGAAGTAACATCCGACACTGCTTAGGTATATGCCCATACATATACCTAAGTCATCGATTCTCGATCGGCTCCAAAATCCGAGACCAAGCACAACCCATTCCACACAGGAAAGAAAAACGTAAATCCACACATGATAGCACAACAAAATCCACAATGGAAGGCCAAACGTAATCCACATAGGATAGCACAACACAATCCACAAAGGAAAGTTAAACACAGTTTCATCCCACACCGGTATACTTATTCGAATGACGATAGAGATGATCACTGATCCATCTAAGTCGTCAAACCCACAAAGGATCGATAGGTACTAACCCCCGCAATGACCCACAAAGGATATAACCCACAAATGATCGATAGATAACTAACCCCCACAAAGACCCACATAGGATCGGGCCCACATAGGACATGTAGGCACTGGCCCACATAGGACCGCTGAGCACTGACCCACACAGGATCGGACCCACACAGGATTGGTAGCACTGACCCACAAAGGATCGCTGAGTGTTGTAGTCGTCGCCGTCGAATCCGCTGAGAATCTCTGAACAGTCGTCGTCGTCATAGTAGCAGTCGCAGACAGCTCTAGGGTTCTCGCACACAGCAAGCTCGTTCGGGAGGGTCCGCTCCATGAGCCGAGAGACTGATACATCAACTGACACATAGTCCAGAGTTGATGTATCCAAAAGTTCCGTATCGTCAACAGGAACTCAACGTCGCATACGGCGCGTCAATCGGACGCCCGGTCTGAGAGTTATTGGATTTTTCGTCCGAGGGGCCCGGTTGGTTTTTAATGTAGAACCAACCCGACCGTACTCCACCTGCGTCCAAACCTCAGGCGGAGTATGCCAAAAGATCCGTCTCATTTAGAGGAATTCAACAAAGTCGACGGCACATCAATCGGACGTCAGAAGCTCAAGATATGAGTGTTTCCGCTCCGAGGGCCCGGTTGGTTTCGTGTACGAACCAACCCGGCCGAACCCAATGTATTCCGAAACCTTGAGTGTGATATATCGAAACGGACCTCTCGATCCAAGGATCGCATCGCCGCTGACGGCGCGTCGTTCGGAGGCCCATACCTCAAGATACGGGAAAAAGAACGAAAACGGTCCGAAGACGGGGTGTCTGGGCCCGGACCGACCCGGCCCGACCCCCCTGGGCCGGCCCGAAACTGGTCGACCCGACCCGGGTCCGGGTCTGACCCGGTTGGGCGCGACCCGGTCCGGCCAGGGCGCGACCCAGCCGGCGGGTCGGCTCGGCCCGGCTCGGCTCGGCTCGGCTGAGCGGCCGAGCGAGCGGGGTCTCTGGGCGGGGGCGCGCTGCCCCCACGTGTGAACACCCCCCCCCCCCCCCCCCCCGCGGGGGCCGCCCTTGGTCAGCGGACGTGGCATTGCCACGTCCCGTTTGCGCCGGATCCGCGCGGCCGCGGGTCCGCTGGCACCACTGCCGCCGCGACTGAAGTCGTGGCGGCTTTGTCCGGCGGCACGCCGGGGCACAGCCGGTGGTTTTCGCGGGCCACCGGAGTTGCTCCGGTGGTCCGAATACACTCTCGTCTGCGCCGTAGCTCCTCCCGGGTCCCGTTCTTCACTGCGGAATCAACGAATCACCCCGCGGCATGTTTTGTCATTTCCCTCCAATCCATGCATCAATGAAGAACTGTGGAGGGTTGTCGGGCCATGTTTGTTTGGCCCGCACCCTCCGCCTTAGGTGATAACAATCGGGAAGAAAATAATCCACACATGGAAAACAAAACAATATAAAATTTTAATAAATTAAAATTGCTCTTGATTCAGGTTCTTTTTTTTAGGTGGAAACAACCACGGGAATAAATTCATTTCACAAACAAAACCCTACCTCATCAAGTCGTCGCACGCACGTTCTTCGCAGAATCGATCACCGCGGAAGGAGGGGACCGTCGCATCGTAGAAGGGCGTCACGTCATTGAACTCCGAGGTTCAAGAAAATGCAGATTTAATTATATTAATTAAATCCATGATGTTGTTATAAACCACCAAGAATATTTAAAAGAAGAAACCCGAAATCTCCTTTCTCAGGCAGTTTGTGATTGGAAA
Source organism: Viscum album (assembly GCA_963277665.1). NCBI lineage: Eukaryota > Viridiplantae > Streptophyta > Magnoliopsida > Santalales > Viscaceae > Viscum > Viscum album. The sequence continues at coordinate 876,473,485 of OY728145.1, read as the reverse complement.
TCGTTGCGGGGAAGAACGTCTCAAAAGAAGCGTCGTCAATATCCGAGGGTGACGGCGTTTTTCGCGTTCTTCGCGTTCTTCGTGTTCTTCACGTTCTTCACGAAGGAGGATGAAGGCAAAAAATTTGTCAAAAACCTCTCGACGAGCAATCCTCAAGAAGTCGTGTGTTGGTATCATTTTATTATTACGCCAACGGATTGTAAACAAGTTAAGAAACGATTAAATTAATTCATAGAATTAATTTAATGAAATTAACCACCCAATTAATTGGTGCGTTAAGAATTTAATAAAACACGTCAGTTGACTTTCATAATGATGGATTTTCACAGGTGCGTTACTTAGCGGAAAAAAACGGTGGGGCTCGTTCGGGCCCCACCTCACAAATATCCTACCAGGAGGGTAGGATATTTTGGGTTCTACCCTATTTGCTTCAACTCAGCTTAAGCAGCTTAAAGTGGCTTTTAAGTGGATTTAAGGGAAATAAAATAAAGTTTGTCATACCAATTATTTTATTTCTTAACTTTAAGCCCAAAAATTAAAAACCGCACCCGAGAAAACGCAACTCCGGAAGAGGCATTTCTAAGCAAATGCCGACGCTGCGATTCCCTCAGTGCCCTCAGAATTCGATTCTGAGCACTGGTTCAAAAGTTAGAAAAAACCCGCCCGTCCGTTCACTGAACGTACCCGAGCCAAACTTCGGAAAATGATTCCGGGCACACTGGGCCTCAGAATCACGTTCCGTCAGAAACTACGTTCTTGTAAAATTCCAAAGATAATTTAGAAAAAAAAATTCCTTGAAATTTACAGGTCTTTACAAGATACAAAACCCAAAATGATCAATTAGGAAAAAATTATAGTCTTTGCTTTCTAGAACAATGATTTTCATGGCTTAGAAAAAATATCATGCGACAAAAAGATAAAAGAAACTAAACATGTTAATATAATAACCTAAAAAGGGATACTAATAAAAAATCAAGTCTCATCTAATAATGTACTTTCCATATCAATCATAGGGAATGGTTAGGGGAATGAAACTAAAAGACATAATGTTTTTATGGTTTTTTATAAGACCCCAGAAATTTTCAACATATTCTCGCTATGCCTCATGGATTAGAATAAAATAGACCATCTTTCCCTAGTTGAGATATCTCTTACAACCATTATATGATATTTCAATACATTGAAGTTCCCTAAAGTTACCTTAAATCCAGATTCATTTCATTCTGAGGGAATATAATTCTAAATGGGGATTTTGTTGATAATGTGAAATGTATTCCATTCACTTTTCCATAGAATTGATGATGTAAACATTACATAGACCCCAAATTTAGAGTATGATTCTAAATACGTCTTCATTATGGAAGATGGTGGAGCATTAATTTCTATGTGTAGCGGCCCAAAACTTCCTCTTACAAGCTTGAAAATTTCATGGTGTCAGTATCTATTTATCACTGGTGTCAGTGATGGTAGTGAAGGTATTGTCATGAATGGATGGGACAGAAGCCCAACAGTGATGTCGAGTTCATGTAAGAGGGTGTATCCCCAACTATATAGTGTAGTGGGTTCACCCAAGTGAGTCGTGCATGTACCCCTAAGAATCTTCGGCACACATGGTACCTACGCATCAGCCTGCTTTGTGGGCTTGTGCATCCACCTGTGTGAACTATCTAAGCGACAACCTACAAGATACACCTATGTGATATACATCTATGGTACACCTAGGAAAGAAATTCCCAGTACCTAGGTTCCCATATTTTCCAATAAATATAACCTTGAGGCCATTATTTTTAATGAACGAAATACCTGAAGGCCAACTGAAAAAAACTTCTCTCCCAAGCATTCATTTAAACCCTCCAAACCCTTTTATATATTCCTCTTAATCCAAAATAATATTTAATTAAAGGGGGGTAATGAAACTAAATTTTGTCCATGGTTTAACACATATAACACCTACCTGACTCACTTTCCACTATGATTGATAAACCCTAGCATTAGGCTCTCTTCCTTAACAAGGGGCCTATGTGAGACACATCTGAGAACACCTATGGAGACTCTTGAAGGCCTGAGAAAGGTCTCTCCCAACTGTATTCTCCCTGGTGGTCTGTCACTCAAGGTACCAGCAACTCACCCAGGCCTACCGGCACAGAACACCCCCTAGGAAAACTTTCATTCGCTCGCCCAATCCAACCTACGTGAACCCCCATGGTTTTCTATAGCCTTCACCTTGTGTGAGCTATTAAAGAGGTCTTTTACAAACACATTCGTGGTAGGACCTCTCTTCCATTGGTTCCCTTGTCTAAAATGGTATATGTTGAATCCTCTACAAAATCCTCTAAACATTCCTGGCAATGGAAAGTGGCACACCCATGTGTCCCATATTTGGGTGTCTATTCTTACGGTTAGTGTTTTCCCAACCTTTTACAGTTATTCGGTCAAGGTATGGGAGGTTCAAGGTAGTGTTTATTCCCATGGTCATGTGGACCCTATCCTAGGTAATGTGTTATGGAGTTACTGATCATATATAAAAGGTCTAGGACTATTTTCGACACATGTCTTCTCTATAACCGAGAACCCCCAGTTCTGGGTATAAAGGGTACAAATTTCCATTTAATTTCCATTAAACATGGAGTGGGATTCTCCTCCCCTACAATGAGTCCAATTTTAGAGAATCCATCATTGATTAATCCCCTATACTTTCTTGTAGGAGGTTTCAATCTTGAAACTCTCTAACTCATGGCCAATAGGTTAGAGAATGGATGGGAACCGATGCCTTTTCATCTCCCTTCAACTTCCTTACTTCCACATATTCCATGCTCTAGACATAAAATAGGGTAAATTGAGCATATGGAAGTATCGTTGCCTAAAACTCTTCCACCGTTGACACTTCTTCCTCCACAAGTAGAGGGAGAGAATTGTGTGGTATGTTATATCTTCAACTTTCACATTATACAAAAAAATCATGCATGACCCATCCTGACTCATTTAGACACAAAATATAGTCATGATCACATAATACACACCATCCAGTGCATGTTTTGATATGGGATCATCCTATAAAAATTCCTCTTTCATTTCTAAAGATTCATTCCATAGGAATAAGTCTACAAGCCCTTATATTCAACTATTGTAAAAGTGGATCATGTGGTTTCCCATACATTTTGGTTCCTCTTGTTTCTCAAACAAAGAATGACACATGTGGGATTAGATATTGATGGTGGTTATGAAATCCACATGATCCCAAAACATTTGGGCATCCTCCTTAGAATTAAGACCCACTTGTCACCCCCATTTATAAGGGAATACTTTATGTGTAATTTCCCATTATGTAAATATGAGAACTGTAATTCATACTTCAATTAGGATACATAGGATGCCATCATGGGGCCCGAGCTCAATGGGAATCCTCCATAGGAGTAAGCCTCAAATAAAGCCTCTAAATATCCATGAGTTGATACATGCCTCATGGTCCCTTTTACATTGATTCGTCTTTAGTATTAAACCCCATTTTAATCTTCTCTAATAGGTAAACTCTCCTATTAGACAATCTTGAGGGCCTCCAAAGGCACAAATCCTCCGAACTGAAATACATGGGAATTGATTCCCCTCTAAATAGGATATATAGGAAGCCTCCATTAGGTCCAAATCCAATACCCCAAATCAACCATGTTCTCTCTAAGACACATTCATATTATGGTATAATTCATCTTGGAAATTTGTATCCCTTCCAATTTCCTTGGGCAGATTCAACGTAACATTCACAGTAAACATTTACTAGGAACATTTCACATGGACTTCCATGAGAAATAATGTTAAACTATATGGTTAGGTCCTTATCTCATGAACAAAAAAGGTATTGTGTTCCCTATTAGGCAACACCAAACTGCATGGGTTCTTATTTATTTTACAAGGATCTGTATGAAGCCCATCCATGGGACTGATCCCAAAAAAAATAACTTATATCTCCCTGGATGATAATAAATTTTATATTTCCCTAATGTGTGGCTAGAATACCAGCATCATCGTAATTGTGACCAAAGAACATCTAATTGTATATTAAGGGATTCCATTGATGGAGAACATTAGATACATATAGATATCTCTATTGATGAAGAATGAAAAATATATACAGATGATTCTCAAATTTTTGCATGATAATAATTGGTTGTTAATTCAAGGGTGACCTACATAATACTTAAGAATAACTAAAAGATTCAAGAACATAAAGTAAATCTATAAAATAGTCACATAGTGAGTAATAATTCCACTGAAAAATGTTGTGATGAGACCGACCTCTCATCCTCTTGAACAGTGTACATTCTTAAGAATTTTGGGTCAAACACCCCAATGATAACCTACACTTAAAAAATCTGGTCACATGGATATTGAACCATTAGATATTTTTAGTTCCACAAAAAATGTTGTAGGAAACCATTCATAAATAATGATTTCTAACCAAAACATATTCTCCATGGGAAACATGAATAAATATTTGTCTTGAATATCCATCTCCAGAGTTACAAAATTAATTTGACATAGATCGAAGCATAATCAAAGGATGAGATTATGACAAGGAAGGTAATAAAGTAAGTTAATTTTTCCCAATTATTCTCCAGATATTAAAAGAAACTCTAAAATCTGGGAAAATTATTTTGATACAAAACATCATCCATTTACTTTTCATACTAATAAATCAATTGTCATTTAACCAAGTGAAAATTTTTGATTTTTAAGGTATAATTTCTAATGATCATCTTCTATATCACTCTACATTTGAAAATGATAGTTATATTTTTATTCCATGAAAATGTTTTCACTTTTCACTAGTGTTCGCTTATAGGGAAACATTGTTTTTTAGTTACCATCTCATTTTACTTTCCCACCATTTAAGAGTATGTTTCATTTACCCTATTGATGATGTGGGATTTCAATAAGGGTATTATAAAATGGAAACTACAAGACTACCAATAACAAGATTAAATTGTGAGGATATAATTATATGATGGAGGGGAGAATATTTCAACCCTTGATTTTGTGGTATGTATTTTTCTTAATTTAACTTATTTGATAGTTTACATTAAATAGATCATTGAGCTTAAACAAATGACTAAATACTATTATTTAATTTTAATAGATATCACCTGGCTTTTGGAATGGAGGGGATGAATGTGATTAAGTAAATTATGAAAATTTAATTTTCACATGTTTATGAAATCATTTCATTATTTACTAATTAATTATAAATGGAATTAATGCATAATTAAACATAAAGGATGTGTTTTTATTAAAAAAACATTTTTATGACCATAATGGAATTTTATCTCAAAAAATTAAATTAATCACTATTAGTAAAATATATTAACTATATTTAAATTTTAAATATTAAATAAAAATTTTATATTAAATTAATATGTTTTTAGGCTTATGATAAGAATAAAACCAATTTTATACATAAAAAAATATATATTCCCTAAAAGAAAATTTTATTGACTTTTAATGGTATAATTTTTTAAATCCAAATTATGATAATTTAATAGACATGGTTTTATTAAAAAATATATTTTTAAAATAATAATGTAAAAATTATATAAGGCTGGATTTTTTTTATTTTTTAGAAATTATTTATTTTCCAGTCAATAGTAAAAAATATCAATTATTATAAAATTGTTGATTTCATTATATTAAAGTTTCTTTATGATTTTAATTTTATTTAAATTGAAAATAAAAATTCTTTAGTTATAAATAATCTTGTAAATTTAATTTTATTCCTCCTTATTACTTATTATGGTAAAAAGTACATTTTTTGGCATAATAATACATTTTTTAATAAAATTTATTTTCATTGCGTTTTGTGGGATTAATTCCAAATTAAATTATGTAACTTATATTTTTTTAATATTTAAAAATGGATGATAGGATTCATAATTTAATAATTATTAAATAGTTACCTTTTCATATTTCCCAATATGAATAGTAACCTTTGTAATTTTTATTACCATGGTAAAGGTTAAATTTTGTAATTTAGGGTAGAAATAATATGATAAAGATTATAAAATTTCATTAGAAATTTCCCAAATATTATTGGTTGATTTATATTCAACCATTAAAATATATTTTCCTAATTTGAGTTATTTAATGGAAACATTTCCCTAAAAAAGTCTTCGATATTAATTAAATTAATGAAAACTATAAAACTTCACATTCATAATATTAATGACATTTTTTAATGTGGTGTTACTCAAAATATTTCTTATACTACAGATAATATTTGGAATTATAAAATATTTATCTACATCATGGAATTTTATTTTTAATTTTTAATGAATAAATAATTACCTTAAATAAATATAAAATGATAATGTAGTAATTATTTTACTAATGAGACGATCAAACAAATCATTATTTTAATTAAAAATTAAATTTATCATATTTATAAAATTATATTCAAAAAATGGAGTTTGGTTTTGAAATATACACATAAAAAATGTTTAGTGTGATTTTTTTATATTTTTATAACATAGTGGAATTTTTACTAACTAGTGAAATATGGTAATTTATAGTATTCAAAATAATAAGTAAATAAATGAATTATTAAGTCATTTATGATATATTGATGAGGTAAGAATACATTATTTAGAACTAACATTCTCTAGTTACTTTATGCATTCATGATATTCAACAATATTGATAGCCTTGAGCCAAAATAATAAACAAATGAATAAAATAATCAAAAACACCCCTATCCACTCCCTATAAGAACCACCCCTACCCATAACACCTCCAAAGAATTTTAGATTGCCTAAATTATGACTAATTACCTTAAAATGCTTCTTACCCACATCCTAGTACTATTTTTCTTACAAAAATACCAAATCAAAGTGTCTTAAGAAGGTCATTGGGGAGTTAATATTCAAGACATAAAATCCCATTTAATTATATTCTATTTTTTTCTTATCCTATCTTCAAATCCCATATAAAAAGTGTCATGGTAAGTCTAGTATAGTATATATACTGGAATTTTATTATTCTAATGGAATATCAATCATAGAATCTATTCTTTCCTATTTTTATTTTTTAAAACGAAAACATTATCTATGATGTGTTGATTCACCGCCATCATGGACAATGACTTTTAATTTCCCATTACCACTTTCAAGGATGGTAATAAAAACATTATTATGGTTAAATCTGATTTTAATATAAATGTAATAATTTATGTCATGTTCTTGAACAAATATTTAAACTCAATATTAATTTCAATGACACAAGTTCAAGATTTTTCTAAAAACCACAAAAATAAATTAATATATTTTCATCATCATTTAATCAGATGAATCATCTTCATTCCATATAACCAAATTATATATGAGAATATTTAATATTTCTTAAGATAATTAATACTAAATATCTTCACATCTGGAGTTTTTATTTAGTTTTACAAGAACTACAATAATTATAAATAATGGAACCGACCATAAAACCCTGAAATAGATGCTCCCAGAATAATAAAAGTAAAAAAATTATAACTCCCTGTAATGGACATAAATGAACATAATAAAATTATAATAATGAAAATATAAATTTAATAGGTTCTTAATTAAGTAATTAATTAATCTAATTTGATTATCCAGGACTCTAAGTACAATTGTAAAACCCTTTTCGACCAAATGTAAGGGTTTTCTCATCTCACTTTTATTTATGTGAGATATTCCATATTCACCTATTATTATCTGTGTTTGGTGTATCTATAAATCAAATTTATATATAATATCATGAATTTAATTATATTTATTCTCAATAATGTTTCATATAATAATTATTAATTACATCAGGAAAAATATTCGACTGATTACAAAGTGGTAAGGGATTTATTAACTCAATTTTCATTCATTGGGTTAAACTTATATTTCATTTATTATGTCATACAATTTTTTATGTAAAATAACATTTTATTATATTATGTTTTATTTAAATTATATTTTGTTTATTTATAGTATATAGACATAATATATTCATTTCATTAATGATATGACAATTCTAAGGGACATCATCTCAATTTCTATTTCATTTTGACTTAAATGGTATTAAAAACCAAATAATTTCAATGTTGGGTTGATTACTAACCATTTGAGATAATTTTTCATTTTTCATATAGTTTTTACCCTGATAGTTATTTTCTTGACTGGGTAAAAATTTACAAGGAACACTAGTGAATAATTATATCGATTATTTGATATATGAGGAATACTTTGGAATGGTATTGCATGGGTTGGGGACAAGTTAATTTAATCCCTATGGGTTGGGGACTGGTTAATGTAACCCCCTTGATGCATCAATAGTCTCAGGAGAAAAAAATATTTTGAAAAAACCCTTTTAATTTGTTTCCAAGAAGAATCATATGGGGTTAAATGCACAGACATAAACCATTTTTTACAAGATTCCCATGAAGACTTCATTAAATCTTGGTCATGACAACATCGATATATCAATAAATTGAAACTCTATCTCTCACAGTAGTAAATTTAGTTTCACTGATACTGTAAATCCCCTCATGTGGTGTATTGGGTTCATTTACATGGCCTTCTGCTCTCATTTAACAACATTTCATTTCAAGAAAAAATATGAGACTTACTTGGAGAGTTCCTTTGTGTAGACAAATAAACCCTCTTCTTACAAGAATATTTATCGGTGACTATCAATTTTTACATGGATCTTTCTTATACACCTTCTTAATAACTTCTCTTATGCACTGAGGATGCGATTTAATGGAGAAAAGCTATCCCTTTTCATCGGATGGTGTACTTATTCTCATCATATAGCTTTCTTGGTCAAGCCTTTTCAGAATATAGAAAGAGTCAATCAAATCATACTTCTTCAACTCATTCGGATATCATGTCTAGTGGTGGATCTTTATCTCTAACAGAATGGGTTCTTAAACCATAAATCATGATCCAATTTCAATTTATGATGTTAAAGATGATCCCTTGGATCTCTCTTTGGTTCCCCATACTATATCATTTCATATCAAAGGTGGAAGGCTCCTCCTTCTCCTCCTTGAATGGATGTCATCTCGTTGCCCATAGTTCACCTCTCACATCCACTAGACATTAGGGTCCCACACCAGTTTACCCAAGTTCCTGGTCACCTCTCTTTCATCCATCCCTCATCATAGAAAAAATGCTATATTTTATGTCCATTTAATTTATTCTCAGGTTTCGGATTATGTCTATAATTCCCCTATAATATAGATGGATAACTCAAAAACACCAACTGATTCTATATGATAAAGTAAGGACATGCCTATTTATTGGAATTCATAGTCTCGCAATTTAAAATATTACCCTAAATCTATCCAAAAGAAGATAGTTATGGGATTATAGGTTTCTTCTCCATTTATTTCGTTTCATGAAACAGGCTATTCTGATGTTTTTCTAATCCCTACATAAAATATTTTTAACATTCTTGTTCAAGATCACCAAGTTCTAGACTAGTAGTTCCCCATTTCACTTCTGGGTTCATGTAGAGTCTTTACAAAATCCTGTTCCAAACAAAATGTGTTAGTATCATCTCCTCATTAAATGGCTTCTCTTTTTCTAGGGAACAAATCCAGCTGACATGTTTCCAAATGATTACACCACGATATCAGATTCCCTTGTCCTATGCATACAAGTTTAGACTGACTATCTCTCAGGTGAAGATAGGTGTAACAAGATATCTTTATTGCATGTTCTTCATCCAAAGTTGAGAAACTACATAATTGTGGTTTTATCTAGAAGGATTGGTTTATATTTCTACTTACATGGGGACCATTTTAATCACCATATTTGGATATTATAGGATTTATCTACTAAAGTTGATAGAGATAATTTTTCAGAGTACTATATAATGGAACCAACTAGTTCTTGTGGGAATCTCCTTTTTTCAATTTTGATTATACAAAATGTTATTAGAGATAAATGGACATAATTTTTTTCAAACTTGGAATAGGTTAATACATGTGAGTTTGAATGGTATGAGTTTTGTGAATTTAATTCCATATTATATGAATTATATAAGGGAGAAGGATTTGTTTACCCATGAAGAGAGTGATAAAACATTTCCTCCTTTGTGTCCGATGATGACATGTTGGAATGGGGATACATAGAATATATATATACATGATGTAACAATCCAATATGTATTCTACGAAACTGGTGTTTCATGGATCATATTCTAGTAAATTATCAGTCTGTTTCTATTTTCCCAGATGTAAGAGTTAATCACCTAGTTTGAGCTATATCAGATCACTATCCATTAATCATTAGTATAGTTGTCAAAAGGGAGTACATGGAACATTTTTTATTGTCCAAACAAAGGGATAACAGTCTGGTGTAACATTATGTTTCTAGGGATTCATGGAGTATGTCCATTCTTGGGTATTCTTAGACTGGTTTTCAAAACAAACTCAAATGATTTAAGGAATATCTAAGAAAATTTGATAATCAATAGCCATCTCAATTTGTAGATCAGGATAATCTCAAATATGAAATTGAGATAATTGAAACTCGTATTGAAGATTATTTGGATTAGAATATTTTTGAGAACCTTGTTAATATAAAGAACCATCATAATAAAAAGATTATTTAACAAGAACAAGATGATCTAGATAAATCAAGGGCCGACTGTTTTATAGAATATGATAAAATATAGCATTATTTCAATCCTATATGAAAGAAAAAAAAATATATGGAGTCATACAAAATATTTTTATGGAAGATGAATCATTTTTTAATTACCCATTGATTATTGGAGGTACATATGAAAAAAACTTTAAATATTTTCTTGTTGATGTCAATCCCAGTATGTAGGATGATTATCCACAAGGTCAAACATGGATCATTTATTGTATTCTAATTGTGGAGTCTAATGACATAAATGATTTTTTTAGGGGAATGCCTGCGGATCAAGAAATTTTTGAATCTATAAATTCACTCAACAAGAGTAGATCACTCGAACATGATGGGTTTTTTACACCATTCTATATTGTCTCTTGAGACCATATCAAAGAGAATATGATTAGATTGATCCAATATTTTTTCACAGTTGAGGGATTCTGAGGGTGTGGTGTGAAACCATGTTCATACTAATTCAAAAAATAAAATAGCCATCATCATTTAGTAAATTTTGGTTGATAAGTGTATATAATGTATCTTATAGTATTTTTTCTAGTATTCTTATCATACTTGTTTGGATATTTCTAAAATACAGATTGGCTGAAGAGCAACACACATTTACTAAAGGATGCTACAAGAAACCAGCTATTGGTATTACTAAGGAAATACTTATGGACATCAATAAAAATACTCATGGTGTGAATGTGTCTATTATGATTTATATGGATAAAGATAGTTATAAGATGAAATGGGGGAACATTCTTAGGCTAATGCCTTATATGGGTTTGTTCAATTTAGTGTAGAACCTATTTTTCAAGTGCATTATCACACCCTGGTTCTCGTTTTCGCTAATGGATAAGATAATTTTTTAATCATTTTGGGAACTTCGACAAGGTGATCCTATATCTTTTAGTATTTTCATAATTTTCCAAGATCCTCTTAGTAGAATCTTGGAGAATAAGATATAAAATGGAAACATACAACCATTCAAATGCATAAATCGAATTAAGGGTATCTCCCACCAACTCTACACGAATGATAAGATCTTTTTCATCGATGGAGGATATGAATCTATTAGTGGAATTAAATATTTTTGGAAAATTATAATATATCAAATTTGGGAAAATTAAATAGGAAAAGAGAAGTATTTATTTTCCATGATCATTTTCAAAATGATGCATAAAATAATTGAAGATATGTTTGGAATTTGTAGTATGAAGTTCCCTTTACAGTATCTAGGAGGTCATGATTCTCTAAGAAGAATGATAATTAGGCATTATGAATATATTTTTAACAAAATAATTAACTATATTAGCGGCCATAAGAACCATTTTATTTTTTTTGTGGTAGAATTAACATTGTAAATGGTGTTCACTCTTCTATCCCCATGCTCATATTATTTGTTCTCAAGGTTACTAATGTTGTTTTTAGAAATATTGAAAATACTTTTAAATAATTCATCTGCAACTATAATTGATAATGATGTAACAACTATTTTAATTGAAGAAAAAATGGTTATACTGATGTTTAATGGGGGAATCAATATTTATAGTGTGGAGGGTTATACACAGTGTTTATAAGAAATGTTTTTTGGGAGGTTATTGAAGGTTATTAAATTTGTAGTAATTTTATTAATTATAAATATAGATTGAACCTAGAGGCTCTGAGGGGTAACATTTCTGTAGAGACATGTAGCTTGACGTACAAGGACATTACATTACTTCTTTGGAATACTTAATACATAACAAAAAGAGACACACAAGGACCGTAATAGTTTAGTGTCATTGGAAACATGGATCGTAATCTTCTAATCATGGTGAAAGATCCTCAATAACTCCCATAAAGATCTTCCCCTTTTTGTTCTTACCTAAAACCTTTCTTTATATCCTGGGGAAAAGAAAAAATAAAAAGGGTGAGCTCAAATGCTCAGTAAGGGTAAGCTTGGATAAAATAAAACATACCATATACATTTCAACTTAAAAACATGAACATAATGTTTAAACATCAAAAGCTTGATCAATGAAATAAAACATGGAAGTAAGTAAGGAATAGATCATAAAGAAACATTAAGCATGATAAAATAGCATGGGAACAAAACATGTAATTATGGAAACCATTAAGCACATGATATGATTTCCATATTAGCCAAGGCATTGCTGCCAAGACCATCTTAGTGGACAAAGTCCCTTTCTGAATTGAGTTCACTCCTCGTTCCAGTCCTGTATTTCTGAACCGGTTTAACTTACTGTTTCATCCATGTCTATCTCATGAGATATAAATCTTTACCCAATGCATTGGAGGGAGATATAGGTCCCACCCATCTCATAATGAAATCATTCTTACTTGTTCCACAAAATAAACTTAAAACATTCATCATAACCCAAAGGATAAAATGGGTTTCATAAACATCATCCTATCATTTCATAATCCATATAAAACAAATGGAAATTTCATCATAAGAAAATTGAAAACGTGTAAATCATAGAGACATTATACTTGAAACATACACATATTAAATAATGTCATCTTAGATGGAAAAAAATGGTTTTGATAAAACACTTGAAATGAATTCTTGAGGAAAATTTCCTTTCTTCTTCAAAATCAATTTATTTTCAAAAAAAGTCATGCAATTTTAAAAAAAGATATTTTTTTGAAAATAGTCATGAAATATTTTGGAGGAAGCTTAATGAAAATAATGCTTTATAAAACCATAAAAATCCTTTCATGCCGTATAAGTTAAGAAAAACATTCTTCTCATACTTTTGTCGGAAAAGTCAAAAAGTACCTCATAACTTAAACAAAAGAAAGATTCATTAAATACCATGTAGTAAAAGTCAAAATGGGTAAAAAGTAAATTCAACATACATAAAAAAACTTTTAGAAAACATGGACATGGATGATAACAATAACCCCCAGTAAATACTTCAGAATAAGTACTCTTGGATAAAAATGAGATTTGCAAAATTATCCCTTACCTTAGATCCGATAGGCTTTGTACGTATCTGAACCCTCTGTATAATGATTTAAATAATGTTATTGACTTATTACAGAATCATATTCATTGTTACGATATCATATATGGTTCACTTATGACTTTATATTACCCGTTCTTTTGTAAATTCCATGTTAAAGAGTGTTTTGGGTAAAATCATTTCATTTGTCATCTGTGTTTTGACTTGTAATTGTTCATATGATTACTTAGATCATGATTACTTAATTCCATAATATAAAACATGATTTATATATAATATATATTCATAATACACATATATATAATAGATCAATAAATGGAAATAAATACATCGTTCATGGAGATGGTAGGCTGTACGTATGTATGAACGATGTTTTCATTTCCTTATTGAGTTGAATGGAATTAAGTAGATGAAATAAATATACATAAATCCATTAGCTTTATAATGTCATATATTTCATTATTATTTCTTGTATATACTTTATAATCATTCTTAAATGGTTAACATGGAGAATGAATCTCATCGCGTCGTGGAGACGGTAGTATGTACATACGCACGAGCGATGATATCGTTTCCAGAATTATTGAATTGAATTGGAGTGGATGATACAATATATCAGAATAATTATGATGTTATAATAACTATGTATAGTTATTATTTACACCATTATACCTATCCAAGTAAGGTGGTGTTTGAAAAATATATTACACCACGGCGTGGAGACGGTATTTCGTACGTACGCACGCGCGGTGATTTCGTTTTCCATAGGATCGATAGATGGTGAAATAGGGTTGTTTCATACTTATAAAAACATATCAGTATATTAGTGATACTTATTTTATTACTTCATAATGAAACAACTAAAGAAGAAGAAGTAGAAGAAGAAATAAAGTTGAAAGAATCGGTAATGGACATTACCTCTTCTTTGAAGCGCCTCTTTGAGACCTCCTCTTAAGGAACTAAAATTGGTCTTTTAAGAAGACAATGACCTCTAGAATGTTTCTAGGGATGTGTAGAAGAGAATTTGGCAGGGTTTGGCCGAGCTTGAACGCTCAAATTGGTGTGAGGAAGAGAGGTAGGAGGTTCCCTTTTATAAGGGAGGGGGGGCACCTTCGGAAATCTTAAAAATATTAATTTTTAATAAATCTAACCCCACTTAAAAACCTCCAAAAATAACTCATATTCGAATATTAGATGATATAGGTTAGTAATCTCATCTACCAATAAAATTTAGACATGTTAGGAAATTATTATAAAAATTATCAACTTGATTTATCTATACTTAATCAATTTAATTTTATTTATGGTAATAATATTCTAAATTTTAAATTATAACAAATAATTACTTATTTGTTGTGAATTATCTATAATTGGATACTTTATAACATTTTATACCATATAAATTTAAATTTATAATTTTTATATATTTTTTTTATTTTTAAACAATTTTATAATATGTTATTATTATAAAATAACAATAGTGTCAATTTTGAAACTATTTATTTATTTGAATTTAAATAAAATATATACAGAAGATATGTTCGAACTAAAATATTTGATATATTCATAAAAGGTCATATGTATCTATAATTTTAGTGGATAACATTAAATAGTTCATATAATATTTATTTTATTATTTTTAAAACCATTTATTTGGTTTATCTCTTAATAAAATAATTACTACAACATTTATGTATAATTATTTAATATACTTATTTTTAGCATAAAATTTAAACATAAAATCCTATAATTAAAATAAATCTATTACCTTTCACAATAATACTTGTAATATAATTTATCATCTTAAAATCACAATATTTAAATTGTTATATTTATTAAACTATGTAGGTGACAACTTTGGTATCATTTAAAATAAAATAATATAAGTGTCATAATAACTTTTATAAAACTCAAAACGGTTATATATTATGTAATTGGATGACTAAGGTGTATATATAAACTAACAATAATTTTTGGTCTGGTTTTTGGGTCTTTTAATGGGTATTATTATTTCAATAAAAACTATATTACTGATTTTTCACTTAATAAATAATTTCTGCATCATTAATGTATCACCATTAATGAAAATTATTTAATCCCTAAAAATTCTAAATAAATTATCAGGATGTAGATAATTTTATTATATTTCTATAGACTATTCATGTTCGAAGTTTTATGTTGTTTATCACTAAATTAAAATTATTATACTTATAAGATTTAAGAGAGTGACATGTTGTCACTTTCTTTGGTTTTAATAATAATTTAATTATTTTCATGGTCAAAAGTCCATAAAATGAATCTAATCCAACCCTTAGGTGATATGGGTTGACTTTTAGCCATCAAATTGAATTTTTTCATGTGTTAGGGTAATTTTATAATATTATATTTACACTTAATTACCATATTTTTCTTTAACTATGGTAAATAAACTTTACCGTATTTACTATTCATAATTCCCAAAAATAAAAAGTAGCCTATTAACATAATTTGGACCCACTGATTCCAAATATAGAATCCATTTTTTTCAAATTCAATACACAGAATTTGTAGAAATTAAATTAAAATTAATCCCGTTATCGAATGAAAACGGGTTTTTGTTTAAAACATTGCAAAAATTGAATTGATTTAACCTACAAATTCAATGTAAAATCAATGAAAATGGCATAAATTATATTAAATGGTAAAATTATATTCTATTTATACTTTAAAACCATTAAATATTATAATTTAACCACATAATTTATTACGATGAAAAAGTTGTTTTTAATTAAAATATAGCGTGTTTTTACTATTCATTAAAATATGAAAGTTATCAGAATAATATGAAAATTTTATCCAAGGTAAAATTTTATACCCTGGTTCTAAAGAATAATTTTATTTTGTAAAATTGAACTTATAAACATGTCAAAAACTAGATTTATGGTCGGTGCGCCATCAAAAGGCGGCAAAACTGCATTTTTTGAAAAATACTTATTTTAACCGAAAAAATTTATTTTGTTCTTATACCATGTTCTAGAAAATGTGTAAGATGAATAATAATGTTATAAAATTCAAAATTTAGTCAATACTATTCATAACGGCTAGTTCATAATAATATTATAATAATATATCATTGTTTAGTAAAACTCGGTATTGCGTACAACACACCCTATCGAGGAAGGTTGTGATTGCGTGTAATGCAAGCAATGTCAGGGTTGCGTGTAGTGCACGACTCCTTTGTTGCTGAGTATAACAAAATACATTGAATATATATATATATACTAAATGTTTCATAGAATAACTACTATCAAACAAACATGAAATTGTGTGTAACACGATCCAGGATTAGTGTTGCATATACTGCAAGCTAATACGGTGTTGCATATAGCACAAGATAATCTTGGTGTATCGTACAACAGAAGATATGAAAGAAATTAAAAGGAATATATCTTATAAAATCTCAGGTTATTACATTCTACCCCCTTAAAATGAATTTCTCCCTCGAAATTCGTCGAGGTTATAAATGTTTTTCTACTTGAAAGTTTCTTTAATTGAATCCCACATTATAAAAATGAATACCAAAACTTATATTTACAAACTAAAGTATGAAACGTAACAGTTACCCAAATAAAATAATCACTAGGTTTCCACATAGGATAACATAGGTGAAAATATGGATATGGAAGAGAAATCTAACCATCATGTTCTGATAGAGAGTGGTAGAGAACATGGCTATGAAAAATCCAACAATCACAAAGCCATAGATTTTTGATGATCTAAGGTACCATCTGATTCATCGGATATAAGTTTACTAAGACAACATTTTTTGTTTTCAAGATCATTTCCCTAAAGTTGACGAATTAAAAGAAATACTTACATGATTTTGGTACAATCTCACTGTTGTTCATGAATTGAAAAATTTCCACTTCATCCCTTAATGAAATGAAGTTTAATTTGTTATTCATGATGTGTTAGCAGATCGTGTGATAGAATGATGGGTCATTCCATCTGTTTCAAACAAAAGGTTAGAAAAAGTTATAAGTCTATCATATGGTTAGATTAATCGTATATGGTTCCAAAAATGAACTTATACTTCATATATCATACCGCTTAATAAGATAAAACTAGTTTCTACTATCTGGGGACTTCCTGTAGGCCAGTCACACTTCGGTTGTGGGTTCGATTCCCACATCCTTGTACGACGCGATGGGTTGTCTCCCGTCCTATAGGTTGTTCTTTTTCTAAAACTACATTACTATAACATCCCATAAATAATATCGAAAATAAACTTCTATCCTTATACAATACTAACTTATGTCCAACATAATCTATTCCAATCTTTAGGCTTATCCATAATACTTTGGTCCAAGCTCATAGTATAAAGAAAACGATTACTTGAAATATCACATAACAATAACGTGAATGCCATCATTTATCCCCAATATATCATAAGATATATCTTGTTGGTCAAATTACAAACATGTGAGTACCTTAATCATGTATTCTCTTGAAGAATGAATACCCATTGAACCTTAGTGACAACATGAATGCTGTCAGAAGTTAACTCTTTCCACATACAAAAATCCCAAAATTTCTATATAATCAAACCATAATATCACTTGGTCCTTATATCAGTCATGAGCTCATGAATACAATCAAACATCTCATTATCTTCTTATCCGTTCATTATGTGCATATCATCTACTTTCTATAAATATCTGAATAACCTTCCATGGTTACCGGTACCATTCAACATATACTTTCATTTACTTTAGGAAAAACAATAGTGTAACAATCCTTAGATGATTCTTTATTCCATAGTACCATAAATTATTCTTTATAAACATACAATCATTCCACTAACTTTTTAAACCACTAGCTTAGCTTCATCATTTATTTCATCTCATATTTCATTTGTAGTCTTTTCATCATCATCCACATAAATACTACCTGTATGACCATGCTGATTCTCTTCATGAGATTTTCCCTTAGGGAATTGGTTTGCATAATTCCCATACATTCCACATTTAAAACATATAATCATTGTTGATGTCGTAGCAATATCATTATCCTTGTCCATGGTGTTAACTGAACCTTTTCCTTTTCACTTACTAGCTTTGTGTCCTTCTTTTCCACACCCAAAGCATCTTCCAATTCCTTTGAAACAATCTCCCAAATGCCTCTTCCCACATGATTTACATGAGGGAAATTGAACTTTATTTCTTCTATGATCATCATGAAACTCCATATTTCTCTTATTATCTGAGTCGGGAAACTAACCAAAGTTGAGATTATTGATCATATTATGAGATTTCTGATTAGGTATAATAATGATTTTTGGACTTCCAAATCCCATTTCATTTGGTTGCTCATGAAGAATATCATTCCATTGTCCGTCATATCCTCCATTATCGTGAATCTTCCGGTTTCCAGCCATTTTCTAAAACCCAAAAAGAATAGTGTGAGAGGAAAAAATCATGCTAGGGAAAAAAACATAGTAAAGGGGGAGTACCCTCAATATCTAATATCTTAGGTTAAATTATAAGATCGTCAGCGCAATTCTAGGACTATAACCTATACGTATACTTAACCTTAGGGACATCCTTAGATATAGCTTAGACATATCTCTAGGGATCTCACTAAAGTTCTCGCATCCTAGTTTCTAAAGGTTAACTAAACCTTTCCTCTGATACCAACTGTAGAGACCCGAATCTTGACGTACGTGGACATTACATTACTTTTGCAGAATACTTAATACATAACAAAAACAGACACACACGGATCGTAATAGTTTAGTGTCTTTGGAAACTTGGAACGTAATCTTCTAATTGTGGTGAAAGATCCTCAACATATCCCATAAAGATATTCCCCTTTTTTTCCTACCTAAAACCTTTCTTTATATCCTGGGGAAAATAAAACATAAAAAGGGTGAGCTCAAATGCTCAGTAAGGGTAAGCATGGATAAAATAAAACATACCATATACATTTGAACTTAAAAACATGAACATAATGTTTAAACATCAAAATCTTGATCAATGACATAAAACATGGAAGTACATAAGGCATAGATCATAAAGAAACATTAAGCATGATAAAATAGCATGGGAATAAAACATGTAATTGTGGAAACCATTAAGCACATGATATGATTTCCATATTAGCCAAGGCATTGCTTCCAAGACCATCTTAGTGGACAAAGTCCCTTTCTGAATCGAGTTCACTCCTCGTTCCAGTCCTGTATTACTGAACCGGTTTAACTTATCGTTTCAGCCATGTCTATATCATGAGATATAAATCTTTACCCAATGCATTGGAGGTAGATATAGGTCCCACCCATCTCATAATGAAATCATTCTTACTTGTGCCACAAAATAAACTTAAAACATTCATCATAACCCAAAGGATAAAATGGGTTTCATAAACATCATCCCATCATTTCATAATCCAAATAAAACAAATGGACATTTCATCATAAGAAACGTGAAAATTTTTAAATCATAGAGACATTATACTTGAAACATACACATATGAAATAATGTCATCTTAGATGGAAAAAGAATGGTTTTGATAAAACACTTGAAATGAATTCTTGAGGAAAATATCCTTTCTTCTTCAAAATCAATTTCTTTTCAGAAAACATCATGAAATTTTAAAAGAAAGAGATTTTGTTGAAAATATTCATGAAATATTTTGGAGGAAGCTTCATGAAAATAAGGCTTTATAAAACCATAAAAATACTTTCATGCCGTATAAGTTAAGAAAAACATTCTTCTCGTACTTTTTTCAGAAAAGTCAAAAAGTACCTCGTAACGTAAAAAAAAGATTCCTTGCATACCATGTAGTAAAAGTAAAAATGGGTAAAAAGGACATTAAACATACATAAAAAAACATTTAGAAAACATGGACATGGATGATAACAATAACCCCCAGTAAACACTTACGAATAAGTAATCTCGGATAAAAATGATATTTGAAAAATTATCCCTTACCTTAGATCTGATATGCTTCATACGTATCTGAACCCCCTGTATAATGATTTAAATAATGTTATTGACTTATTAAATAATCATATTCATTGTTACGATATCATATATGGTTCACTTATGACTTTATATTACCCATTCTTTTGTAAATTCCATGTTAAAGAGCATTTCGGGTAAAATCGTTTCATTTTTCATCCGTGTTTTGACTTGTAATTATTCATATGATTACTTAGATCATGATTAAATAATTACATAATATAAAACATGATTTATATATAATATATATTCTGAATACTCATATATATAATAGATCGATAAAAGGAAATAAATACATAGTTCATGGAGACGGTAGGCCGTACGTACGTATGAACGCTATTTTCATTTCCTTATTGAGTTGAATGGAATTAAGTAGATGACAAACATATACATAAATCCAATAGCTTTATAATGTCATATATTTCATTATTATTTCTTATATATACTTTATAATCATTTTTAAATGGTTCACATGGAGAATGAATCTCATCGCGTTGTGGAGACGGTAGTCCGTACGTACGCACGAGCGATGATATCACTTCCATAATTATTAAATTGAATTGGAGTGGATGATAAAATATATCAGAATAAGTATGATGTTATAATAACTATGTATAGTTATTCTTTACACCATTATAACCATCCAAGTAAGGTGGTGTTGGAAAAACAGATTACACCACGGCGTGGAGACGGTATTCCATATGTACGCACGCGCGGTGATTTAGTTTTCTGTAGGATGGATAGATGGAGAAATAGGGTTGTTTTATAATTATAATAACATATCATTATATTAGTGATACTTATGTTATTACTTCATAATGAAACAACTAAATAAGAAGAAGTATAAGAAGAAATAATGTTGAAAGAATCGGTAACAGACATTACCTCTTCTTTGAAGCGCCTCTTTGAGACCTCCTCTTAGGGCACTAAAATTGGACTTTGAAGAAGACCAGGACCTCTAGGATGTTTATAGGGAAGTGGAGAAGAGAATTTGGCAGGGTTTGGCAGAGCTTGAAGGCTAAAATTGGTGTGAGTAAGAGAGGGAGGAGGTTCCCTTTTATAAGGGAGGGGAGGGGCACCTTTGGAAATCTCAAAAATATTAATTTACAATAAATCTAACCCCACTTAAAAACCTTCAAAAATGACTCATATTTGAATATTATATGATATAGGGTTGTAATATCATAAACCAATAAAATTTAGACATGTTATGAAATTATTTTAAACATTATCGACTTGATTTATCCTTACTTAATCAATTTAATTTTATTTGTGGTAATAATATTCTAAATTTTAAATTATAACAAATAATTACTTATTTTTAGTGAATTATCTATAATTGGATAATTTATAACATTTTATACCATATAAATTTAAATTTATAATTTTTATATATTTTTGTGTTTTTTAAACAAATTTATAATATGTTATTTTTATAAAATAACAATAGTGTCAATTTTGACACTATTCATTTATTTGACTTTAAATAAAATATATATAGAATATATGTTCCAAATAAAAGCTTTAATAGATTCCTAAAAGGTCATATGTATCTAGAAATTTTGTGGAGAACATTAAATAGTTCATATAATATTTATTTTATTATTTTTAAAACCATTTATTTGGTTTGTCTCTTAATAAAATAATTACTACAACATTGTTGTATAATTATTTAATATACTTATTTGTTGCATAAAAATTAAAAATAAAGTCCAAAAATTCATATAAATCTATTAACTTTCAGAATAATACTTTTACTATAATATATCATCTTAAAATCACAATATTTAAATTTTTATATTTATTAAATTATGAAGGTGACAACTTTGGCATCATTTAAAATAAAATAATATAAGTGTCATAAATACTTTTATAAAACTCCAAACGGTTATATATTATGTATTTGGATGCTTAAGGTGTATATATACACTAAAACTAAGTTTTGGTTAGGTTTGTGGGCCTTTTAATGGGTATTATTGTTTCAATAAAAACTATATTACTGATTTTTAACTTAATAAATAATTTCTATATCATTAATGTATCACCCTTAATAACAATTATTTAATCCCTAAAAATTATAAATAAATTATCATGATGTAGATAATTGTATTATCGTTCTGGAGACTATTCATGTTCTAAGTTTTATGATGTTTATCACTAAATTAAAATTATTGTACTTATAAGATTAAAGAGAGTGACATGTTGTCACTTTCTTTGGTTTTAATAATAATTAAATTATTTTCATGGTCAAAAGTCCCTAAAATGAATCTAATCCGACCCTTAGGTGATATGGGTCGCCTTTTAGCCATCCAATAGAATTTTGGAAAGTGTTAGGGTAATTTTATAATATTATATTTACCCTTAATTACCCGATTTACCTTTAACTATGGTAAATAAAATTTACCGTAGTTACTATTCATAATTCCCCAAAATAAAAAGTATCCTATTAACATAATTTGGACCCACTGATTCCAAATATGGAATCCATTTTTTAAAATTGAATACACAGAAGTTTCAGAAATTAAATTAAAATTAATCCCATTGTTGAATGAAAACGGGTTTTTGTTTAAAACATTGCAAAATATTGAATTGATTTAACCTACGAATTCAATGTAAAATAAATGATAATGACATACATTATATTAAATGGTAAAACTATATTCTATTTATACTTTAAAACCATTCAATATTATAATTTAACCACATAAGTTATTACGATGAAAAAAGTTGTTTTTAATTAAAATATAGTGTGTTTTTACTATTCATTAAAATATGAAAGTTATCTGAATAATATGAAAAATTTATCCAAGGTAAAAATTTATACCCTAATTCCAAAGAATAATTTTATTTTGTAAAATTTAACTTATAAACATGTCAAAAACTAGATTTAAAGTGGGTGCATAATCAAAAGGCGGCAAAACTGCATTTTTTGAAAAATAATTATTTTACCAGAAAAATTTATTTTGTTCTTATACCATGTTCTAGAAAATGTGTAAGATGAATAATAATGTTATAAAATTATAAATTTAGTAAATACTATTCATAATGGCTAGTTCATAATAATACTATAATAATATATCATTGTTTAGTAAAACTCGGTATTGCGTACAACACATGCTATCGAGGAAGGTCGTGATTGCGTATAATACAAGACAAGTCAGGGTTTCATGTAGTGAACGACTCTTTTGTTGCTGCTTATAACAAAATACATTGAATATATATATATATACTCAATGTTTCGTATAATAACTACTATCAAACAAACATGAAATTGTGTGTAACACGATCCAGGATTAGTGTTGCGTATACTGCAAGCTAATACGGTGTTGCGTATAGAGCAGCATAATCTTGGTGTATCGTACAACATAGTATATGAAAGAAATTAAAAAGAATATATCTTATAAAATATCAGGTTATTACAATTTCATAGCTCTGTTAATCATTTTTTGAGAAAATTATGACCTTCAGTCAGTATTCATGATGGATTGTGGAATGTGCTGATATCAAATTTTGGTTCAACAATAGGGTAGGTTCTATCATCATCTTTCTTGGTTTCCCAACACCTGGTTTTTGTTTTTCCAACGAAATTCAATTCCTAGATTTAATCCAATCCCTTATCAATCAAGAGTAACGTGAATTATTTAATAGAATAGATTCCACTTTTAATGATGGTCATTTTGTATTTAAAAATTCACCACTAATGGTATTCTCATCCAGGAATTATATATGGGATATACCAGACATCAGTGGTGGAAATTGTATAATGGAGGCTTGTTGGTGTAAATATATTCCTAGAAAATATAACCTATTACTCTATAGTATTTACAAAAAATTTATTCCTATGGATGAAAAGTAATGTAAGAGGGTATATGGTTTTGAAATTTCTTTTATAGTACTGCCAATGTTGAATTGACTGTGAATATTTTCTTTATAAGCGACTTCAAATTAGTGGTGTGGATCTTTATCAGTAGTTTTTATGGTTTTAATATCTTGCATGTTTCTAATTGTTTTCTTTCAAAATTATACTCTCAGTATTGTCTCAAATGAACATGAGAATAAGGTGTGCTCTGTGCTAATGGAATCAAGTTGTTGTACATTATTCAATGTAAGAAATATAAAACATCATAAAGGAATATTGACTTCTTATCTAGCCATATAGGTGTTGTTTGAGTGTTTACTGGTGGATTTGGGTTCTTTGATAAAATAGTAGGATATTAGAAAAATATTTACGATGTTTTTTTACCAATAGTGTGAGGTTTCCTTCTACACAATGCATTCATGTGATACCCATGAAATGAAGATCAGTCTGTTGGAAACAACCCTTTAGTGGTCATAAATTTATTTTTGATGGGTAATGAAACATTGGAATGATACATGGGAGAGGAGTGACCTTAGATAAAAATGGATTGGTACTCATTGATTATAGTAGCTTCCCATCATGGAGAGTATATCATGGTTGATTCAAAGGCTCGTATTTATGTGCTGGATGTCATTCATGGCATCAACATACATCATTCCAAGATTGAAATAGATTATGATGTGATCTATAATTCTATATGAGGAAAGGATACTTCTTCCTAAGTGATTGATTATTAAATCTGAAGGTGGACCTGATGCATTCCAAATGGTGTGGATTTCCATCACACATGGTGTGAAGGAAATAAAGTGGAATATTTCATAACCTCCATGGGTGTTTAGAATTATCCTAGGATTATTTCCTCTAATATGGGTAGTCTTAAACCAGAATGAATTGGTCTCATCTGCATGGATGCTCTTAGTTTTCACTGTTTTTTACCACCATAGTTACGTTGTTTATTAGTTCTTTTTATCTATTTAAATTGTAACCATTCTAATTGTTTATTAATAAAATAAAAATGTTGTTGTTAAGTTTCCATTGATTTAAATTATTTGATCATTGTATAATAATAAATTGTTTTTATTCTCTTTTAATTATTGATATTTTAAGGTAATTGTCTCTTTTTTACACAGATTGGTTCTCAAAATAATTGATAAAATGTATTTAAGAAAACCCATATATATTTATATCTTTGGTTAGAATATAGATTTATTCCAAAATATATGTTGTTGAAAAATAATTTTAAATTTTTTTTATACAGATTTTTTTAAAATAATTTTTTACCCATTTATAAATTTTTCAGAAATGTTATTAGAATAATTTTTATGCCATTTTTAAAAAAAAAAACTTATTTGTATTTTACTGAAAATGTTAAATAAATATTTTTTTAATGTACTCAGAATGTATGGAATTTCCTACCATCCAAACCACTCAATGATTTAAAACATACATTATTTTTTTCAAATGTTATTTCTAAAGAAGAATATTCTTTTAAACTTTTATTTTTAAAAGGGGATTTTCAAATTGAAAAGTATATTTTCATCAAGAATGTTTTCAAAAAGCATTTAATGGTATTTATATTCCTCAGTGAAAAACACTCTTTATTTTAATTATACATAATTGGTTATATATTATTTTGATATCATTGTTAATATTTATATGTATAGCTCATGAAAATTTGGACAAATGGTATTATTCACATTAATTATCTTGATTAACATTTTATTCATTAACATTTTCATAAAATGGACACTTTACAATGATCATTGGACATAAAATTTCCCATAAATATCCATATTATTTATCACCGATATTGTTATTTCTTAAACCATACATTATATCTTCTGATATGGTTTTACATATAATTATATTTTATTTGATGTAAAATTTTGATAAATTCATATCTATTACTTAATAGAAATATTTAATGTTAGTTTATGTTTTTATTGAATTAAATAGATTATTTGATATGTCAGGAATTAATTGGACTTGTTGATACTGATAGAGCATGGTTGTAGATATCTTCTCAAGGAATTAGTAGTCTCATGAGATTAATTAGCTGGTTATAATTATTTAAATGGGTTTAGGATGTGTAACATTCCTTCAGTTTTAATCCACCATGTGGATAATCTTGACATTAGAGGTTTTTGTGATGAATGAGACCATGATATATGATAATTAAAAATTTAAATTATCTAGAATTTAGTTTTTATTATCCATGATATTTACAAAATGATATTATCTCAAAATGAATTTAATTCTCAATTTATTTATTAAATGGGATGTGTTTTCAGTTATTAACTTTCTATATTGATTATTCAATATCCCATTAAGATATAAAAGTTATTGGTTATATATCATGTGTTTTCATTTATTTAGATTTCTATATTGGTTATACCTTATCCATTTATGATAGTCATGTTATTGATTATATTAATTTTTTTAGTTATTTAGATTTTCATATTGATTATACATTATCCTGTTATGATATTCATGTAATTGATTATATGAAATGCATTTCTTTATTTACCTTGTCATGAGGATTATGAATTAAAAAGTTATAATAGTCATGTTATTGATTATATGGAATGTGTTTTTAGTAATTTACCATTCCTTATTTAATATTCTATATACAGTTAAGATAGTCATGTTATTGATTATATGGATTTTTTATCTATTTAACTTCACATATTGTTTCTATTAGACAAATTGTTTATACTGCATATATTTTTGATTATTTACCTTTCCATATTAATTTATTTACTAATATTATTTAAATATATTACTTGTTGAATTATTTATGATTCCATGTTGATTATGATTATCAATTCATGATATCTTGCACTATTCTTAACCCTTACCAGGATTTTGAGCTCACCCTTATTTCATTTCCATTTTCATGAATCCAAGAAGTGTAATACTAATGATATACAAGGACATGGTAATGTTAATAATTATAATCTTGGAAAAAAAATTGTAAACTATGTTTTAAAATATATTATGGGATTAATTTTTTTATCTAATATACTAAGATTATTAAACTATGTGGTCCATAGATATGTAATTCTATGTTTCTTCTTAAAATTTAATAATGTAATACTCTATCAGAGGGTTACTGGAGACAGGTTAATTACACACATGAACTTAATGAATTCTATATATTCCTTAGCATTGCATACATATTATTAAAATATTTTAACAAAATTAACCATCAAATTACAAGACAAAGGTCGTGAAGCCTAGTGTATTTGGATGATTAGGTACATAATTAAACATCATTAATTTGAAATAAAAACATATTTTATATAATATATACAATGAGATTATAAATTCACATGATCACATACATCCACATAGGATATCCTAGGGAATACATTAATAATGGTATGAGCTAAAGATCCCATAAAGGGAGTAATCATATGAATAAAACATGGTACATAGATTAGAAGTCATAAAACGATGACATAAAAGACATAGAACATGAATAAACATAAGGAATAATAACATGTATAACATGGTAACTTATTATAATGGAATAATAGGAATGTGTAAATGACATATAACATGACATAAACATGATTCAATTCTATCTTTGAAGACTATATAACATGGTTGACAAAGTATCATAAAGGAATCAAGTTTATTACCTATCCCAACATGTCATATCATGAGACTGAACATAAAACAATTCATTAGTGAATTTTATGGCCACACACAACATAACATGTTCATTAATATGTGTTCCACATGATGAATAAACATAAGGGTTCCCATTTAAAGAAATTGGTTTCATAATCATGTCTCAAGGAAAAAAAATGATAATTTCATAAGTGTTTCCACCAAAAGAATAGATTAAAAACATACATGGACTTTCATAATTTAAAATATGCATGGATTATGACACTTTGTGTCCAATTTTAGTGTAACATGTAAAAGGATTGTTAATGAATCATTATAAATTAAATATTTTAGTGCAGTGTAAGGAAAATATAATAGAATATATAAAGTAAAAAAATTAATATTTCTTTTCATAAAATCGTAAAGGAATCAATATTTTTTTCATGTAAAATTTAGTTATTTTAGGAAAATAATGGAGGCTTAAAACTGAATATGGATTGAACTTGGAAGCAGGTATGGAATCAGGAAGTTCCCTTTAATTGGGACTTCTTATCAGGAAGAATTGAAAAGGGAACCTTTCTAGATCACATATTACCCCTATAAAATAGGAATGATATGATCTGGATTTAAGATTTTTGAACATATAAGAAGAATATATAATAATTATATAAAAATAAAGAAGCATTACACTAGGGTAAATATAGATAAAGAGTAACCTGAAGGTAAAATGGAGGTTCAGAAAGAATCCCTAACTGTATGCCTGAAACTGTTTTGAACATGATCTTAATGTCATGGATAATAAAATTAAATAAATTAATTAATAAATTAATAATAGTTTCAAAATAAAAAATTTTATTATAATTTATTAAGTTCATTTATAACCTTTTTAGGAGTTATAATGTTCAATTTCATAATTCAGGAGAGCTTGTTTTCTATGTTTTCATGATCGGTTTTCTTGTATAAGAGTATGTAAGTTCGAGTAAAATGGGAATAGAAATATAGAATTGATTTTATAAGTTATTAATGAACAACCATAATTTTAAATGGTTATATAATTCATTTAGTTATTTTTTGTGAGGATGAACCATTAGATAATATTTTAGTGATAATTGAGTGGATTATTTTCAGTGGTTTCTAACTCAAAACAAGCTTGTTTTGTTTTATTATTTAATAGAATGTCTATATATTTATTCCAAAAAATTACATAGGCTATAATGAATATATTAAAATTTTTTAAAACCATAATTTTTTTATGATCATCCTTTATGGAATTAGTTACATATATAAAATTCTCAAATATGCATGCTATAAATTAAAACCTCACGAATGATGTTATCATTTTTCAATAAAAGGGGGAGGATAAGGGTTTAATGATGGATTATTTTATTAGCATAATAAAGTTATAGAATATGTGAGTTACATGAGTTATCATTCCATTTTTTAAGGGAGGTGAGGAGATAATATGAAAATAACATTAAAAGAAATTAAAAGAGAAGGAAGTAGAATTTACCTCTGGAATTTCCCCTATTTGAAAACCACCATAAAGAAATGGTTTGGGTCTTTTAATTAGACCAAGAGATATTGGAAATAGAGGAGGTACTTGGGATGTGTATTGGGAGTAATTTTAAGAAGGATCAAATCATGGAAGGTGAGAGGAGAATAGGTGGTGAGGAGTGGTATTTAAAGTGGTAGAGATGGGTGTTTTCTCATTATTTTAATCATTAGTTTATTATTTTTAATGAAGAAAAAATATAGAGTTAATCATTAGAACTGAATACAATAACTAAAACATGAGGGTTCAAACTAATGTTTCATACCTCAACCTTATATCAATAATGAATCAAAAATTCATTTATTTATCATTTACTGTAAATTATCGCATTTAATTATACACAAAAAAATTTAAGTATTTTAGAAAAAATTAAATAAATTAACCATAACAATTTTTCAGTTTGTAGAAATAAAAAATTTACTCCATTTTATGATATTAAATTTCAATATATGGGAATTTTTTTTTAATTAAAATCATCATTTACTTGAAAAATTGAGATTTTATAATTATAATAGATTTTATAGCACTTTGAAAGATTGAATACATTCTCATAAAATTATCATAAAATAATAAGACAACAAAATAATAATTTATGAACACATTTCATGAAATTAAATTTTTTTTAAGTCATTATATTAATTATAAATTTTAATTAAATATTTATAAGTTACAAAATACCAACAATTATTTTTTAAAAATTAATATATTTATTTAATTATAATATTATTTAATTATATCATTATTTAATTTATAGGATGAATAAATTTAATTTATACATTCATGGGTGAGTTTACTATTCTATTGGATGGTTTTCTATTTATAATGGTCATATTACTATTCCCATGGTCAATTAACTATTTCATTAGAATAGGTTATTTAACTTCTAGAATTACCTATTATTTCCTAAAATATTAATTTTTAATGTTTTTCTTGAGTTCTATATGGTATTTTACGTGATTATACTATATGAAATAATTATTCTAAGGGAATATCAATTGAAAAAAATTTACATCACTATATTATTCTCCCGTGTGTAATTTCTCTACCATGTTTTTGTTTTACATGATATGGGAAAATAGGTGATGGTATATCTCCTTCATCTATTTTTATAGTTACGATGTTTCCACTTAGTACAAATGGTTCCACCATAATAATTTTACTAGTTGAGTAGTGTTGTAGTGTAGAAAATTATCTCCATGGTCCAACATCCTAACAGGCTGCTCCTCGTAAGAGTGAGCATTCACCAACTTTACCACCTCTAAAATCAATACATGTAAGAGGTTTGGTATGTACTTACTTAACAGGGATATGTTGAATAAGAAATTTAGTAGAGAAATATTACATGGAAGTTCTTTTCAATAGGCCACATCCCTAACAAGATCATTAATCTCAAAAGGGTTGATGTACTTGGGATTACACTTTCCTTTCTTCCGAAATCTCATGATCCTATTCCATGGAGATATGAAGAGGAATACCATGCCTGCATATATAAACTAAAGGTCTATTTGAAATTTTTTTGTATAGAATTTTTTCAACATTGGGATTCCTTAATGTTATATTGAATGGTTTTCACCTTTTCAATCATTTCTTCATCTATTTCGGGTCCTAACAGGTTATGTCAATGACTTCATCCCAACAATACAGTGTTATGCATCATTTCCAATATATTCTATCATATGGACCTGTTTGGATGCTTGAGTAGAGACTTTTGTTGCAAGATAACTCATGTTGGGAAATATGTCGGTCCCGTTTTATTTTTAAGTCCATATAACATTCCCTCAACATGAATTCTAATGTATGAATAGATTTCTCAGATTGGATATCAATTTGAGGATGATAGGACACACTGAAGTTTAGCTCAGATCTTTGAGCATGTTGAATAATTTTCTAGAACATATAGGAAAATATCATATCTCGATCATATAAAATCAATTGTGGTACTCCATGTATCCTTACCACTACTTTAATGTATATCTATGTAAGTTGATCAGTGAAAATTCCTCCCAAATTGTGATTAAGAGAGATGCTTTCTTAAGATAATCCAAAACAATCCATATAATATTATTTCATGTCTATGATCTTATAAATCTAGTAAAAAATTTCATGGTAATGTTATACCCATTCTATGTTTGTAAGGGTATTGGGTTCATAATCCATTTAGGAATTTTCCTTTCATCCTTAACGTGATGACATACAAGGCACTTAGATTTATATTCAATGATATCCTTCTTCATATTGTTCTGACAATAGTTTGCTTGGAGATCTCAATACATATTTATGCTCCGTCGATGAATAGAAAATGCTGAGCTACATGCCTCATTTAGATGTTCCTTCTTTATATCTAGATTGGAAGGTACACATAGTCATGACACAAATCTCATGACTCCTTATGGATCCATTTTTAACTCTGAGGATTTCAACTTTCTTAGAGACTCCCCATTCTTTTGAATATCTACATCATTCCTTTCAGTATCCATTATTTTCTCTATAATGGATGGTTGACCATTCATTTGATAAAGGATTGATGATGTTCCTTCCTTAACGATTCTTATGTCCATCCATTATAGGATTAATATGGTTGGATCATTCTCCATTCTCATCATTGATAAAGACGTAGTGTCCTTTCTACTTAGAGAATCTTCTACCATATTTACCATACCAGAACAGTAGTGGGTTGATCAGTCATAATCCTTAATGTGATCTAACTATATTCTTTGGGCCATATTAAGCTCCTTCTCTGTGAATGTATATTTTAGGATATTATGATTTGTATATATCTCAAAATTCTCCCCATATTGATAATGCCTCAATATTTTCCACACAAAGATCATAACTTCCAACTTCATATCATGAATAGGATTGTTTTCATCCTGGATTTTCAACTACGATGAGGCATAGAGGATCAATTTATCATTTTTCATAAATAAATATCCTAATTAAATCATTAAAGAATTTTCTTACCCAACAATAGGGTTCCCCACTTTTTGGAAGTGCGATTACTAGTACAGTGACAAGACTCTTCTTAAACTATTTGAATCATTATTCACATTCACTGGTCCAGATAAAATTTACTCATTTCCGAGTCATCATGGTTACTTGGATTGAAAATCATTAAAATTTATTCACAAATAATCTATAATACCCTGCCAGACCATGGAAAATATGTATATCGGTTACATATGTTGATATCAGTCACTCTTTAATGGCCTTTATCTTGGAACGGTCCAACGATATCCCTTTTCAGGTGATATCATTCCCCATGAATGATACTTCCTCCATCCAGAACTGAAATTTGATGTACATTACATATAGTTTCCATCTTTGAAAAGTCTTCAACAAGGTATTTAAATTCTTCTAATATTTATCCTTTCTCTTGGAGTATATAATAATATCATTAATAAATACTAACAATTTTTTTAGGTAATATCTAAATACAATATTAATTAAATCCATGTAAATTAATGGAGAATTACTGAGTTTGATGTGAATCATTGTGAACTCATAGTGTCTATACATATTTTCAAATTTATAATTTGGAATATCTTTCTTCTTCACCTTTAATAGGTGATATCTTGACCAAAGGTCCACCTTCGAGAAATAATTGTCCCCACATAGTTGATCGATAAATTAATCTATCCATGGTTGGGGATACTTTTTTATCATGATTTTGTTCGGATCACAATAGTCAACGCATAGGCACATTGATCCACCCTTATTCATGGAAAGGGGGACTGGTGCACCCTATGGTGAAGCACTCGGGTATATAAAACCCATGTCCATATTTTCCTATAACTGCTTCTTCAGTTATCCTTCCTCAATGGTGGCTAGTATATATGGTGTATTTTATAATGGTATAGATCCATGTATAAATTAAATTGATAACGCAAACTCTCAATCAAAATGAAGACCATAAAATTCTTTTGGGAACATATCAGTGTAGTCCCTCACAATAGGCATGTCGTAAGTAATTATTCTCTCCTTTTTCAACCTCCCAATTTTTAGGTGGTGATTCAACAGTTCTACTAAACATGAAATATGTGAAAGAATACATAGAACTAAAATCCAATAGTAAAATTTTTACTATTGAATGAATAACTATAATACCTATCACCATTTCATTATCATGTTCCACCTCAGCTGTAGTATAACATATTCTCTTTCTTATTTCCTTGGAGGTTGTTGTTGTTGATTACCTCCAATGACCCTTGGCTTTGGAAAATACATCACATAATTGTTATGTCCCTAGAAGTTGAAACACTACACTGTAAGATAAATATTGATATGAAACTTCCTTAATTCTTCATTAATCAGAGTCTCTATATCCCTTTGGAATTTATTTTTCATATTCGCTTCTCTTTCAAATTTTATATGTGTCTTGGTTCTCTTTAAGCAGATTCCAGGATTCTTATTCTCACACTTTTGACACATGGGATGTTGGTTCTTCCTTCCATAGTTGTATTTATCTATCAATCCAAACATATTAAACTCCATTTTCCACTTTTGGTCCCAAGTCCCATGATAACACTAAGAATATCCATTATACATTTTAACCTTAAGTGAAAAATAAAAAATATCCCTGTAGCTATCACAGGCACAATTTTTCAATGCTTTAAATAGACTCAACATTAACCAACTAAAGAATATAAACACCTTTCTTTTGGTGTTCATGAAAAATATGGAGGTGTATCTTCTAATCCTTTGAATTTTACTTCATAAAACCTGGTAGAATCATCATCCTTTAGCTTCAGTCAGAGGAACACCCATTTCATTTTAAGAAAGATGGTTTGGAGAAACCATTTATTGAAAAATATTTTATTTAAACCCTCTCATTATATGGAATAAATTTCCTCCATTTACATTGTGTTCTTCATTAGTGTCCCCAATTGATCAGCTTCCCCATAAAAATGATAAACTACCAGCATAACTTTCTCTTCTTTTGAGCACTGGAGGATAGAGAATATCTTCTCAATAGATTTAATCCATTATTCGATGTAGAGGGGATCAGAATATTCACTAAACATGGGATTAATTTTCCACATGAATGATACGATGACATCATTCTCATTAGTAGGGGATTAAGGGTTTCCCAAATGATTCATGTTATTGTTTATAACATGATCCAGCTAATCGAGTAATGTCATAATGTTTTGATCACTTGTTTCATCAAATTTGTCATATTATTAGTGAAATAATCACATTTCCTATCACATTGATTATTGGAACAAGGTATTCTATTTATAGCCATTAACTAAGAAAAATAATGAAAATTTAGGGTTCATGAATACTTATCTAATAAATATAATAAAATAAAATATTAAACATAAAATGATAAACGTGTGATTCACTAGGTTTCAGTCTAGGTTATCCATGATCTATTTCCTAACATATATTCTTATGGATTTTTCCCTTAATAATGGTTCATAATGATCATATGAAGTTACTAAATCATATCCCATGAAAGTGTCAAACTAGGTGTATATTAAGGCATTTTATTGTGAACCGGGTTACCTCGATTTAGACATGAAACACCTTGTAGATGTTGTTTCTCCTAGTTATATTTTTTCCAAAACTACGTTCACTTGTAGTATCCATACATTAATGTATTTTCTTGATAAAGCATTACTCTATACTAACCCATATTTTGGGATTTTTTCATATATTTAGTTTCCCCCCTAAGTATTTCTCTAGAGTTTTCTAGTACTTATCTAAAAAATATCTAAACATTTCCTCTACTACCAACTATAGTGATTCTATCCTTTTATACAAATCATTAAATTATTTTAAACCTAATTAACCATAAAATTATGTGCAAATGATCATAAAATCTAGTTTCTTTTGAATATTTGGTACATTATTAAACATCTTGAAACTCAAATAAAAACATTTTTTCATTAAACACTATACTGAGATCCGAACATCCATTGAGATCATACATCCACATAGGATATCCTATAGTATACATTAATAATGGGTTGAGCTAATGTGTAATGTAAGGGAGAAATCTTAATAATAAAACATATAACATGTGTAATAAAGAATTTCAAGATGATATATAAGGCATTGAACATGAATAAACATAATGAATAATAGAATACATATCATGGAAACATATGATCATGGCATTTTTTTAGTTTGAAAACAACATATAACAAGACATAAATATTATTCAAGGCTAAATTCCAAGGCTATATAACATGGAGGACAATGTCCCATAAAGGAATAAGGTTCACTCTCAGTCCCAATATGATGTATTATGAGGCTAAAAATTACTCAGTGCATTGGAATGATATTTATGCTCACCCATCATAAAATATTCCTAAATATATGTTCCATACGAATAATAAACATAAGGGTTACCCATAGAAGGAAATATGTCTCATAATCATTTCATAATTCCTAAAAATGAGAATATCATAAAAGATTCCTTGAATGAATTGATTAAAAACATACATGTACATTAATAATGTAAAATAGGCATGGATCATGATAATTTATGTACAATTTACATGGAAACCAGTAAAATGGGAGTTTACAAATCTTTAGAAATGAAAAATATTAGTAAGGTTTAAGAGAAATATTAAAGAGAATTTAATGAAAAAAAGGAACATTTGTTTTCATAAAACTAGAAATGAATGAAATTAGTTTTTTATGATAAAATGAGTTATTTTATAAAAATAACTGCGTCTTAAAGTGGATTATGTAGTGAAAATAGAGGTGGGTATGATATCAGGAAGATCCCTTGTATCAGACTTACTTATTGAAAAAATAGAAAAAGGGAACCTTTCTAAAACATTTACTACCCCATCAGAGAGGGATGGTCAAACATGGATACATGATTTTGGATCATATACATATAATTCAGAATAATTATATAAAAATAAATAACCATTAAATTGGGGTACATAGAGAGAAAGAGTAACCCAAATGTAAAATGGAGGTTTGTAAAGAATCTCTTACCTTCTGTGCGAAATTGTTCTTCATTTGATTGTAATGTCCAGGATAATCAAATTAAATCTATTGATTAATTAATTCAGAAACTTGTATACATGAAATTTATTTATTTTAATTTTATTAAGTTCATTTATGTACTTTTTAATGAGTCATAGTGTCCAATTTTATTGTTTAGTAGTCCATGTTTTCTTAGTTGTATTCATGGGTTCGCTTCTATAAGAGTATGGAAGTTGTTGTAAAATGGAAATAGAAATATATAATTGAAGTTATAAGTTATTAGTGAAAATCCATAAGGATAAATGGTTATATAAGTCATTTAGTTATCTTGGGTGAGGATGAATCATAATATTATATGTTAGTGAACATCATTTGGATTATTTTGGTCCGTCTTTGGCTAACAACGAACTTGTTTTGTTTTATTATTCAATAGAATCTATCTATAATGATTACAAAACATGTAATCGGATATAATAAATATATTATAATATGTTTTGACCTAAAAATGTGTGTTTTTAATATCCCTTAATGTGTTATTTGAAAAATAAAATATTTCAACCTTGAAGGATTTAAATTAACACCTCACAAACGACATTTTCATTTTTAGAATAAAATGTTTAGATGAAGGGTTTAATGATAGATTATTCCAATATAATAATAAAATTTTAGTATATTCGAGTTAATATATTTATCATAAAATTTATTTGAGGGAGTGAGGAGATATTAACAAAATTACATGAAATGAAATTAAAAGAAAAGGAAAGAGGAAATTACCTCTTGAATTTATCCTATTGAAACCCTCCTTATAGAAAATGTATTGTTTTTTCAATGATACCAAGATATTCTAGACATGGGGTAGAGCATGGTAAGAGTATTGGGTAGAATTTGTACAATGCACAAAGCTTGGAAGGTGTTAGAATAAGTGGTGGTGAGGGTGGTACTTATAATGTATCAGAGGGGTGTTTTCTAATTATTTTAATAATTAGTTTTTTATTTTAGATCAAGACAAGAAGTAGTGTTGATTATTATAAATAAATATGGTAACTAGTGCACATGAGTTAGAACTAATGAGTCTCACCTCATCCTTATGTCAACAATGACAATAAAATTCATATATTTAGAATTTATCATAAATTATCATATTTTTATATTCACAAAAAAACAAGTATTTTTGAAAAATTCTAGAAATCCATCCTAACCATTTTAAAATGTACGTAATTGTAAAAATACATCCATATTATGAAAATAATTTTCTATATATAAGATATTTATTTTTTAATTAAAATCATCCTTTACTTGTAAAATACATATTTTAAAATTATATTTGATTTTATAACACTCGGAAAATTTAAATAAGATCTCATAAAAATTATATTAAATTCATAAGAAAACAAAAAATTAATTTTTGAATACATTTTATGAAAATAAATTTCCTTTTATATCATTCTAATAAATATAATTTTATAATTAAATATTCGTAACTTACAAAAAATATAGACACTAAATAAATATTTTTTAAAATATTTTTTTACTTATACTATTACATAATTATATCATACTATCATTATAGGATTCATAAAGTTTATTTATACTTTCAGGGGTGAAGTTACTATTCTATTAGTCGGTTTATTATTTATAAGGGCTATATTATTATTCCTAAGGTCACATTATTATTTCATCAGCATAAGTCCCTTAACTTCTAGAAATACCTCTTATTTTATTCAGTATTAATTAATAAAGATATTATCATGTTGTATATATTATTTTATGTGATTAAAGTATATAACATAAAAATAAGAAGGTAATTTCGACTAATAAAATTTTGGGACATTAAAAATTTAGTAACTAAAATTATCAATGTTATAATTGAAATAAAGGAATAATGATACGGTAATGAACATGAAAAATGTTCTGATAAAATTATATATTTATTATAATTTTAGAATTTAGAAACATCAAATACATATATGTTGAGTTGGGACATGTGTTAAGAGGTTTATCATCTAAATTTATCTTACTAATATTTATTCCATTTTCACAATATATTTTATCTCATGCTTTTTATAAAAATAATATGAATGTATTTTATTATACATATACTAAAATTCCAATCTTTCACAATGAATATAAATTTCATTCTTTCAATGTTCTTTGGTTTCATATGTTACAAAAGGTGTAAGGGATTTTTCTTGAAATCCTCATTTTCATGTGTTTCGTAGTTTTAATTTATGCTTTGTTTCCTCTAAATCTAGGTTCTCAAAATGTATTGTTATTTTTAAACATTTTAATCAATTAATTTATGAATTTTATTTGAAATTGTCATTTACTTTTTATAAAGGACTTAAAAAATAATATTTTTAACAATTTCACTCTGACAAATTTTAAAAAAATAACGAAAATATGGTTTTTTATCTTTACCACATGAATTGATTTTTCTGCCATCATAAAAATTATTCATTATAAATCATACATTTAATTTTTCATGGTTTTTATAAGAATAATTGTTTCCAATTGTTTTTTAAATATCTATTTTGTAAATATTTTTGAAATAAAAATATATCTCTTCATATTTTATAACATAAATCAATTTGATTTCTATTATAAGATGAGATTCAAATTATAAGGGTTTAATTATATTAATTTTTTATATTAGGTGATTTAGACATGTTATAG
The DNA here is from genome assembly GCA_963277665.1 of Viscum album. Taxonomy (NCBI): domain Eukaryota; kingdom Viridiplantae; phylum Streptophyta; class Magnoliopsida; order Santalales; family Viscaceae; genus Viscum; species Viscum album. The sequence continues at coordinate 876,434,219 of OY728145.1, read as the reverse complement.
TTATTATTAATAAAATATATTGATGGTTTGGTAGGATATATCCCTCCATGGAAATTAGAAACAATTTTCTCTCCAAGAAGAGACTAAATGGAATTATTCGCAACGGTTGTTTCCTTATAAGTTTGATTATAAGAGTGACTATGTGAGGGATATAAAAATGATGTATCAAGTTACCTATACAGTTTTATTTTATTAAAATTGGATTTATTTAATTATTTCAATTTCATAAGTATAGAAAAATAATTTTTTACTTAATGTAATGTTTATGATCTTAAAAATGTTAATCAGTTATTTTCATGGAAATTTCTTTAGGTTTTGTAGTAAGCCCTAATAAACTGTGATTTACCCCATATGAATTATAATAAAATATTCCTGAAAACCCTTGGAAAATAATATTAATTTCATGGGTTAAAAAATTATTATTTTATCTCAATTTTATTTTGTAAAATAGAATACATCCTTATTGATTTTCATTTTTTTAAAAGGAATTAATGATTCTTATTTCTGTTATATCCTTTACAAATAATTTATTTAATTATACCATGCATTAAAATGTTTTTCATAGGTATTATGGATGAATGGTAACTATACAATAGATAATGGTGAACCCATCATTAAATAAGAAATTGTTTCATGAATGAAATAGGTGTGTAAACAAAAGAACCCATTTTCTTTATAAAAACCTTTTTACTATGTGGATATGTCTACATTGTTATGTAATGGTTTCCACAATTCTTTATAACTCAAAACCTAAAAGTTCATGGAAATTCATGAATGTGAAACCCTTATTAAGTTTCATGTAATTGTGGTTGTATTATGATATGCGACCTTATAAAGACCCGTGGGTAACGAAATCATATTTATGATTATATTGATATATTATTTTAATTGATTTATTAACAATTTTTAAATAATAATAAAAAGCCTAGATCCTCATACAATTAATAATAATAATTACATAACTATTAAAGAACTCAATATATTAAAATCATAAATCAGACACAAAATATACCATTCTAAAACTAAATATTCATTTTTAGTAATACTAAAGATTAATCAACCATGAACTATAAGTTTAAAATACATTTGGGAAACATACTTACTACTTATAAAATGTCATGAATAATGTAAAAAAACATTGATGTAATACACTATCAATCCAAACACATTCCCACTTCAATAATCCATCATACAAAATATAAAAAATAATCTCAATTAAATACAAATTTTAAATATTGAATTCACCACTAATGTATATTCAATAAAACTAATAAATTTACAAATAAATGTAAAAATATTAAATATTGAATTTCAAAGCCTCTTAAAAATGAAAACTTCTTCTCTGGAAAATAAAACTCATCCAATTAATGACATACACCATAAAAACATCATAGATTCATTGTAAAAAAATATAATTCAACAACCATAACAATGATTGGTGTATATTTATTGAAGATCATATATCTATGTAGATTCATGTTTGGTTAAACTCCTTTGAAAAAATACAAAAGTAATCAAAAAACATAAAATTAAGAGTAATTATGACATGTATATTAAAAATATAATATTATAAAAGAATTAATAAAATTCAAATGAAATAAAATCACAGACAAATATATGTATATATATTTATATATTAATAAAATTAATAGATCTATATTTAATTATAAATTTTCAATATGAGACTCAACCCAACCTATGATGAAAAATTTCAATAAAACAATTCAAGATATGAAATTTTATACAATATCCATTCAATATGAATAGATTTATACTTATACATTTTATCAAAATCAATGAAACATATTATATTGATACAATCAACTTAATAATTATTTAAATCAACATTAAAACATTTTCTATAAAACTAACATATTTAAAAAATATAATAAAAGTTCAAAATATTGACATTTTAGAACCATTAACCAAGTAAATAACATCTCTATAAAAAAACTCACAAAAACTAAGTTATTAACATCACAATCATCATATTTATACAAAAAAGGTATTTATAAATTATTATAAAAATGAGTTATGAGTTTATATTATGTATCATAGAGACATTTTTTCTTTTTTGGTAAAACTACTACAGGAAAATGCATAAAAATAATCATTTTTATAATACTTTATAACCAAATATCATAATTCACAACCAAAATCCATAAAAGCCAAAACTAATATTCCTATTTAGTCATATCCCACATGGTTCAAGGAGGAATAACAAATTGTCAATCCATGTGAGATATAAATCAACTTACCCCTTCCAATTTTATGAAATTGATTTGAAAAAACACTTCTACGTAATACTCTAATCCAAACACATTAATATATAACTGTTTCACACTAATCATTGAGACACATTATTAAAATTAATAACACTTATTAATATTTAAATTTCCACCAGATTAAATTTTATATAACTAGACAATATTCAAATGAATACACAAGATCAAAATAATAACATATCAAAATAAATGGACTATGAAAACATCATCTATAAAAACAAAATATCACCTAAACAATAACATGCACCTTTAAAACATCATACATGAATTACATAGGAATGTAACAGATATTATTCAAATGAATTATGAGGTTCTATTGAAAAATATAAAACCATGTAAATTTATCTTTTGTAAAAATTCTCTAAAAACTACATAAAATAACTTGAACCACTTAAATTTAATAATAATTATGACATTTATATTTAGAAAATAAATATTTTTCAGGATTTACAATTCAAACCCAAAATAATTAAAACAACATCCTAGTATTCATATTAATCTAGATAACATGTATTTCAATCATAAATAAAAAAATTCAATTCCAATGAGTCTCAAAATTATTTATCCAAATAAATTAAATAATAACAAATAAAGAAAGAAACTTTTATATAACACTCATTCAATTAAAACACATTCCAACATTAATGAATCACCAAAAATAATTAAAACTATTATCACAATTAAATGACAAGCTTAAATATTCCAATCACCACCAATCCATTTTATTTCAAAAAACAAATTAATTTCTAAATCAACATAAAAGTTCCAAAAAAAGTAATTTATAAACCACCAAACCATGAAAACAGAATTTTTGATATTCCAACTCACCCAAATAAATTACAACATAAAAATTGTGCTTTTCATTATAAAATCTTTTATTATCCATATTACCAATCTGTAATGAGTTCCTATTGAGTATCTTATTTCAATTGGCGTACATTTTTCCAAATTCTATTAAAAATATAATAAAATAAGAGAATTCATAATAAAAATTAATAAAAAATGGATACTGAGTAGTAGATAATGATTTCCTATATTCATCACCTATAACATTCATCGAACGAAAACATTAATAATATATTAAATTTGCTAATATAAAAATTTATTTTTAAATTCTTACCCAAAAATAAATGATTGAAATTTAATTATAGTTCATTATTTTATATATATTAGAAAAACTAATAATAATATTTTCAAAATTTTTATATATAAAATTCCATTAAATTTCAACACTTTTACATATAATTTTCAATAAAACAAAAAAGAATTTACCTAACTGAATGGTTACATAACGAATATTATATTTTTTTCTTCGTATCATTATAAATATATTAAATTGATATGTGAGACATAAATTATAAATTTTTGATTTGATACTGATTTATATGAAGTAGGATACATGTGATGACTATGGATCTATTTATAAAGCCTAAAACAAAACAACTGGGTTTTGAGAAGTGCACATCAGTTTCAATAATCTGTGGTTTATTTTTAAGCTCTTTTCATTAGAGTAGTATTCAAATAATATTGAGAATATTTTTAAAAGTGATTAATTGTATTTAGTTTGGTGGAAATTAAATAATATTAAAATAAGATAATGAGAAGTTGAGAATAAGGAGGAAGGTCTTATGTGAGAAATAATGTTTATTTTGAATTAACTTTTCATAATTTTGTCTTTAATAAACATATAGGTTAATGAATCTTGAAATAGACACCAAAATATCCCATAATGTCTTGAATATGCTTGAGGGAATCCATGGTTTAAGTCCTCCTATAATGGTCATGGGGAGAAGAATGTGTGATAGGGCATGAACAATGGTCAGGAAATCACACATGATGGAATTTAGATCCCTACAAGAGGCATAATAGGTACATAGAGCCTCACATATGGGGTTGTATGGGCGGAAGTAGAAATTAATAATAGCCAAAACAAATTCTTTGAAAATTGTAATTAGTATCCATTATTATTATTCTACAAATTCTTATTTCAATTATCGATGTTGGGTTATAACTTCATGGCACTATTAATGATTTATTTTGTCACGCCCTTTATTTAAATTGATTATACGAGATAGAATATGAGACTCAATTCATATTATACCTCTATCTTTTATAGTTTTCACATTATAGGTATAAGCTTTTGATATTCAATTTCATCTTAATGGCTTTTTTTAAATTAAATATGTTCACATAATGTGTTACCGTTTCAGCCAAGATCAACCAAGAAACACAAGACAAGCTTAACCAAGTAAATGAAATGTGATAATTCATGACAGTTTCATAATCAGAATGAAATTTTATTAGGTTATTTTGCGATATTGTATTAAGGGTCTTTCATAAGGATTCTATGTGAGGAATACATGTGAGAGGATGAGTTCTCTATAATTAATAACATTAAAAGGTAGTTTGTTTGTAATGTTGTGAGAATTTTCCCAGATGATATTTGATCGAGAGGTCAGTGTGTGAAGACACCACATAGTTGTAGAATGAGATACTAATTAATAAAATAAGGTTGGCATGTGGGGAAGAAAGTACATGTTTCACCAAGAAGTAAGTGGTTTCAGCAGTATGAGTGCATGATGAAGGAAAATCCAAATGGTGAGTATATGATGATGATATATCTACCAGTTGAGTTTTCATTGAAGATCTTACTTACACGGTATCATGGGGTGAGGATATTGTTTCCATGTATGTACATTATGATGAATTTATTATGATAGTAATTAGATTTATTTCATTATGAAACTAGTTATAATGTATTTTTTATGTGATAATGAACATATAGTTAACCTAATTATCTAGATTGATATAGGGTGTTCTTTACTTTAAAGTACCCATAAATAATTTTTAACTTCGTTGGTAATGTTGTTAATGATATTGAATGAAAATAAACTAGATAAATTAGATTTATATAGACTTACATGTGCCCTAGGAGAATAATATCACACATAGGGAATGTGGAGATTGTAAACTATGAGTTGGAAGTGAATGTGCGGGATACATAGAGTCCATATATTATAGAGTGTGTGAGTTGTATTAGGAGAATATAAATAGATTTAATGTGATTGTTTTTCTAAAAAGATAAAAATAGGACATACATATTATGTGTGTGGAGTGAAGGTGCACACTTATGAGATCTTGCCTAAAGGGGATTCCAACACATGTTACATCCAACAGAAGCTGTCTGTTATGCACTGGAAATACACTATCTCATACCACTCATATCATGATGGATGAACTGCTTCCATGGTTGAAGGTATTCATTATATTTTATCCTCTTTTTCAAGAGGCTTTATACTACAGGGGAGTCCACCATATCAACTGAAGTGGAATCTTGTATCAAACTTGTGATCACTGATGCAATGAAAAATATTCCCACTAAATATTTTTTGGAGGATGAGATCCTCTGGGATTTGAAGAAAATCCATTCAACAAAAGCCTCGAGGCCAGATGGTTTCAATTATCCCTTCTTCTAGAAATAATGTTATATTATTGGTCCTGAAGTTTTGGCTTTTACGAAAGATTTCTGGGTAGGGAAAACTATTGTATTCTCTCTCTCTATCAATGATACCTTTTCTAACATCATTCCCAAAATGAAGAAACCCTTATTAGCCTTGGATATCTGGCTAATAATCTTATGAAATGTATCCAATACAACTTTCTCACAGATTTTAGTCAACCAACTGTGCATGTGGTTACCATCCATTATGTCTAAAAATAAAAATTCCTTTTTTGTGAAAAGGATCATCACAAATAATTTTATTGTGTCCCATGAGGTGTTCCACTCAATTAAAACATGTTCAACGACCAAAATGGGGATTATGTCCTTGAAATTAGATATGACTAGTGTATATGATAGAGTGGAATGGCATTAACTTATGTTTGTTAGGACCAAAATGGGATTTTGTTCAAAATGAACTGATATGATCATGCATTGACTACCACATTATGGTTAAAATCCCCACACTTTAATCAGTGTTAAAATAGAACTAAGAAATTGGACTTTTATCAGTGCTAAAAATGAACCGATAAATCAACTTTCTATTAGTGCTTTTAGAATAAATGATAATAAACAACATTTATATGTGATTTTATTTATCCGTAATAAAGGGCCTCTTTATTAATTATTTTAGAAGTGGGGAAAAAGGATTCCTTTGTCGATGATAATAAATTTGTTGATAAAATATGCATTTATCGACACAGGTAGTAGCACTAATAAAGAGACATACTTCTATGTGATTATAATTCCCCGGCCCCAGTTGTCCAGAGCTAGTGCATTATTTTAATACATTGGAATCATTAAAAGAAATCAAATCCCAATGAACCGAGTAGTTTAGTAGTTTTAAAAAAACATGATATATACATAGGATCAACATTACAACTTTAAATGAAAAACAATATACAAGTTTTATTAGGAGCATCCACCACTCTATATTTATCCCTACGGGTCATTCATAATAAACTTCTTCATATCCTGACAAACTGAAACATAAGAAAGGTTTGATCTTAGATGCTCAGTAATTGTAATAAATACAATAGAAGATATCATAAAAATAATCATTTGGCATGATAAATAACTGAAAAACCACATTCTTTTAAAAATAAACATGAACATATTGTGAAAGGAATATGAGTAAAGTAAATATAACATTATAATGCACTATCATGGGTATTCTACTAGTTGAATAACCACATGAACATTCAATTAATATTTTCATAAATAGAAAATTCATAATATGGGGCATCATAACCATACCATCAAGTCCTTGTGCCAAGACCATATATAACCATTTTTTCAAGGCCTCGTGCTAAGATGGTAGTTTGTCTCATAAGACCTATCGATGCACCAAGGGGCTATAGCAGGCCTCACCCAACACTTACTTAGTCTAATAAATTTCTCTTAGGAACATGGATAAACATAAATAACATATACATTCATACTGAAACTAACATATCAAATGTAAATTACTTTCCCCTCATATTAAACACAAACACTAACAATTATATGTAAATTGTTGAATGGTAACAAGATAGAACATACATAGTAAAACTATTTAGAAACCCATTAAGAAAATATTTTAGATGATATAATAATATATAAACCTCTATTAAATATATGATTCATCAATGTATGTTGACATAAATAATTGTACTTTTAAATGAGACCATTGAGAAATTCTTGAGCAAATAATCCTTAAACATTCCATTGTGTTTCATACCACCTTGAAACATTCAAAATATAATCACTTAAAATATCATTAGAATAAGGAGACTCTTGATATGATATACCATGGTAAATTAAACACCCCACCTGAAATGAATAAGTGTTAAATGAGGCATATATCTCATAAAAGTTAATGTGAGGTGATAAAAATCTATTTTACATTGGAAAAAAGAGTTCCTTTTTAAAATCATTTTAATTTGTCATAAATCTGGTCATAAAAATGTATATACTAGAAGGGAAAAGGGATGTAAATTGAGAATACATTTGTGGAATACATGTTTTCCCATTAAGTGAAATCATGTCAAATGTGTTTTTAAATAAGATTTATAATAAAACCTTTTACTGCAGTTTAAGGAATTAAATAAATAGATTTTATTGTGAAAAGGCTTGTTTGATTTCAGAAAATGAGAAATGAACCAAAATATATTTTAATTCTAAAATTTTTTGTTTTAGAATGAAAAATATGGATTAAAACATATTATAGAGTGAACTTTAAAATATGTAAGATTTCGAGATGTTCCCCAAATCGGTCTTGCATTTCGGAAAATTTTTTGAATGATTTTTTAAAAAAATTTAACTCCCCATAAAATAAAGAAGAATTATGAATGTTAAAAATATTTAAAACCTTTAAAAATAATTTGATTTTAATATATAAATAAATAAGAATTTTACTGAGGTTAGTAGAAAGTTAGAGCGACCTGAAAAAAAAATGGAGGTTCAGGTAGAAAATACTTACACCATTGTAATCAATTCAACCATATGCCCCAAAATTAATAATAATAAAATAATACATTGAATTTCATGAAAATATAGAGATTAATGAAATGAAATATCAATGGGAAGTATCCATACACCATTCAAAATTAATAGTAGTTAATATGGAATATCTCACAGAAATGGATGTGAGATGAAGAAACCTCTTACCTTATGTTTGATGGTGTTCTTATCCAGATCTTAATGACCTGAATAATAAAATTTTAGGTTAATTAATTTATAATTATAAAAGAAACTCTACATTTAATTGAAATTGTATAACCATAATAAGTTCATTGATGGCCTTTTTGATGGGTTAAGAGGTTCAATTTCATTAATCGGGTCTGTTTGTTTCATGATCAGTGTACTTATATACATGAACAAAGAATCATTTAAAATGAGGATGGTTGTAAATAATTGAAGATATATGTTATTATTGAAAATCCCAAAGGTTGCGTTTTTGTAAATTTCATTTGGTTACTCGGAGTGAAGATGAATCATTATATAAATTATTTATTGATAACTATTTGGGTTAATTGATAGTTTTTGAACACAACGAAATCATTTTTCCTTAAAAATAAAAATCTTGTGTAAAATAATATTCAAAAAACATAGAGGGTACATAATACATATATTAATTTAGGTTTCAACTACAAGAATGGTTTCATGACCACAATTAAAGAAAATTATAGAAATTAAATACTCATCATCCTTGAATGTGAGAAATTAGCACATCTCAAATGGAATTATTTTTATTACTAGCATAAAAAAGGATAAAGGAGATATGATAATAAATTATTCCATATTCATAAATAATATTCCATTACATGTAAGGTACTATAGTTGTCATAAAATTTGGATGAAGAGAGGTGAGGATAGACATTAAAATAAAAGAACCAGAAAAGAAGGTAAACTAATAGAAAAGAGGAATTACATCTTCATATAATCTTCATTGAGAGCCTCTTTATAGGAAAGTATTTGGTCTTTTTATGAGACCAAGGGATGCTGGACGTGGGGTAGGAGATTAGGGAGATAATTTTTCAGAATTTGGACCATGAACAAGGCTTGAGAGAAGTGAAGTGAAGATGGAGTGAGGGGGTCTTATAGTGGAGGACAAATGTAATTTTTGATTATATTAATAATAATTTTATTATGTTGATCAATACCTGAAATAATACTGATTCATGTGACCAAGAATAGTAATATGTTCATGTGACTTCGAACCATGTGGTCTTACATCAGTCGAGAATCACCTATGACTCAATAAATCTTGTATTTATCATTTCTCATAAATTGTCATATTTTACTATTCACCTAAAATTGAAGTATTTTAAAAATTCACCATAATGAGTTTCAGACCTGTATAATTAAAAAATAAATTAAATTTTACCAAAATTATTTTATATATATTTGGAATTCTATTATTAATAGAATCATAATTTAATTGAAAATTTTAGATTTTTAATTTTAAAACTGATTTTGTCATACTTTCAAAAATTATCCATGGCCACATAAAATTATTCTAAAATCCATAGATAAAAAAATATTTGTTTAAGAAAATATTCTTTGAAAAATAATTTTTAATCCATTTATTAATTTAAAACATTAATTAAATATTGATCCCTCATAAAAATACCAATACTTAATCAAAAATTTATAAAATTTTCTATTTTATTTATAATGTGGCTAAATATTATTTATTCATCCATGGATGAGGTTACTAATCATAATGGTATATTAAAATTCATAAGGGTAAGTTGTTATTCTTAAGGGTAAGTTACTATTCATAAGCATAGGATACTATTCACCAAAAATTAATTTTGTTCTATTACACTCCAAAAAATCACCCTGAACACAACCATGTATGTCATATTTTTAAAATTCAAATCAACATAGTGAAAAAATTATGTTTATTGGCTTAGTTATCACAAATGATTGTTTTTTAAAGACTCAATGTTTTATGAATTCAAGATTAAATTTATTTGAAAATTCTTGAGGTCTTACATTATCCCCCCCCCCAAAAATAAAATTTCCTTGAAATTTTGAAATTGAACTTTGAAAGTTAATGGTTGATTCATGAAAATTCCCTTGTGAGAAACCCACATCTAGAATGGGGCTAAAAAATCCTCTTAATAAAAGGAAAGGGAAATGCATCAGTTACTACAAAACAATGCATTGTAATTGGAAAAAATGGTCATCGATGAATAATCAAACGATTATGTTTTGATGGAAATTGATAGAGAACATGCTCAAATGAAATATCATTACAAAAAATCCTTAAACCACACTTATGAAAAACATCTTTGACATCATAAAAAATTTGCTAATTGGAAAAAAATATTTAAAAATCTTTTCCTAGATTTGATGAATTATTCCACTCTATAAGAGAAAAAATACAGGTTTATATTTCATAAACACGATATTATCCATTGTTTGTTCCTTTAACAATCTATATATCATCTCTTAGCACAGTTTGAATCATATAGTGGCATTAAAATCTAAAACCTCGTACAATCATCTACTTCAACCATTTCACAAATGTTTTTAACATTCCAATAGATCCTGATCCAATACTTTATAATCATTCTCATATCCATCCTTTCAATATCTAAGTACACAAGGTCCTTGGAAATCTTTATTTTTTTATAACTCTATGATCTATCATATTAAATGCATCTTCTACCTTATTTTCCTTTAATCAAGATGAAGCAACACTAAATTTTCACATTCCAAACATGTGAATATCTGCATCATGTGTTCACTTAAAAAAAATAAATAACTCAAATTACCTTAAAACCTTATTGGAAACATGCATTAATCCTTAAACAGGCTTCTGGATATATTCCTTATATAAAAAATCTTGTAAACTCCGTTAATGATAGCATTGACCACTTGTCGACAAGTCAAAAATCAGCTTTAAGGTAGTTAGTACTTATCCAAATTAATCATTTATTCATCATTATCTTAATCATTATAAATATATTAATGGTTTTTCTTCCTTAAATTGTTTGTTTTCCAAATCTTAACTTTCCACTGAATACCTTTTCTTAGTACCATTCATCTTATGGTTTCAAATCCTTAATGAAAATGTATTTAAGTACATTCCCTGTATATTCCATAATTCTTATAACCAGTAAATTACTAACAAAATATTCAAATGACATTATTCCTAACATGGAATCTTAATCATTCTACTTCATCTATGGTAACATCATAACATGATCATTATCGAGAAACATCATTTTGGGTATGTTCATTTGATGCTTGGGAAATTGATTAGTATAGTGTATCATATCCTTGTAGTGGAAGCATTGTACATTTGAATCCTTTTTCTTACCCATGTAATCATGAACATTGCTTCATTTTTCTCCACACTTACAAAAAACACCCATTCCCTTCAATCATTTACCAGGGTTATTCTATCCATAGTTATCACAAGTTGGAATACCCTTCTTTCCCTTCTTCCTTTTATCCATATTTTTCTCTATCATCATCTTATTATTTTTTTACCCTTCAAATCCATAGGACTAAGATAATTATTTAAAAACCTATTGAACACATGATACTATTTCCTTATATGATGAGGATACTTGGGAGACTATATTCCTTTTGAATTATTACTTCATATAGTGAGAGATATGATCATTTTTACTATTTTTATCATGTACATTGATGAAGTTCTAATTCCTTCTACTAGGAGCCATTTCAAATCAATTCCATATACTATGTAAACTCATAAAATTATGAACTATCTGTAACTCTAAAAAAATTGTAAGTCATATCATAAATTTATCCAATATAAATCCTAGAACCATATACTTTGATTACTTTGTAAGAATAAATCCTTCATAATGGCTTGTAAAAAATGTGAATTATCCCAATAATATCCCCCATGAGTTTCAAATTAGGTGCGCAGTAAGACCTATAGTTGTAAACCAGGATACCCTAGGTCAAGCCTGAGACTCCTTTTCAGAGTTTTTACTCCTTTGTACATCTATTTTAGAACCATATCCACTTGTAATATCTAGAAAAGGGTAGATTTTATATAAATATCCACATAATATATTCCTTAGAAAAAAATAAAGTATGTTCTTGTATGTTTGTCCTCAATGACTATCTTAGGGTTTTCCCCCTGATCTATATTTTATGAATCTAGTGTTCATGTTTTCTACTAAAAACCCTTCGATATCAACTCTCATTCCCAGACCCCAGTTTCCCGATGTTGGTGCGTTATTTTAATACATTAGAATGTTTACATGGATAAATATTATAAAAGAATGAGTAGTTTAATAGTTTTGGAAAAACTAGATACATACAATGGTTCAACATTACATCGTGAAATGAAAAACAAAATATATCATTTATTGGGAACATAGAAAAATCTATGTTTATCTTTATAGGTCATTATTAATAATCTTATTCATGTCTTGAGAAAATGAAACTTAAGAAAGGAGTGAGCTCAGATTCTCTGTAAGGGTAATTAATTCAAAGTAAGATATCATAATCATTAACATTAGGCATGATGAATAACTAAAAATTTCACATGCCTTTAAAAATAAACCTCAACATAGTGTGGAAGGAATGTGAGTTGAGTAAATATTTTTGAACCAGGGTTGTCCTTTGTTAAAAGAGGAACATGGTTGTGTTTGTTTTGAATCCTCTCATGGATTATTAAGTAGATTTAAAGGAAATGGATCATATAGTTCAATCTGTAAGTAGTTTTGAAGGTGATTTCATTTCAATGTGTTTTCTAAATTTTTGGGGTCCCAAATATGGGGAATGAAATACATTACAAAAATTTATTTTTCATGAAGGCCTCATGAAAATATGGAATAGGATTTAGTTTTTTAGATATGGGCTTCATGATGTTTTTTTTGTGAAGACATGAAATATTGTGATGATGTGCTCTGTGATTACAAGACATTCATTTTGAATGGTTCGTTTTGGTGGTGCTTTGTGGTGGTGGGAAGGGTTTTGATGGATAGATCTGCAGTTATGACGAGCATTGTGATGACAGAGATACAATGCAAAGAAATATTTGGCCAATACGGATTTCAAGCCTGATGAAGCATAGCTTCGTGTTGGACCATCCCTATAAATAAGACACCACCTGTAATGACCCATATTTTTTCATGTAATTTTATTTAACTATATGGGAATATTACGAGTCCATCAAAATTGACGGTGCGTGATTCAGAGGCCCGGTGTGCCGTAATAAATTTCTAAACTTTTTTTAGGTACGTTCCGTAAACACGCGAGCGACATTTTGTATCTTTTGAACCAGTTATCGGAATTCAAATCCTTGGACACTGTTGAACTTATAGTGTCTATATTCTCTTAAGGAGACCTTCACCTCGACCGTAGTAAGTCGAAGGTGGAAGTTAGTTTTCCAGATTTTCATGGGATTGTAAAAAGAATAAAAATAAAATAAACAACAACACATTTTATTTTATTTTTCCTTTTCATACCTCCTTTTTGAATTATGGAGGTGGGGACCACATGAGGATGGTCGACCAATTAGGATTGGGCATTAAATTACCAGTTACACAAATTATGTAACCTGAACTCTCCTTAAATAATAGTGTTCCTTAAATCTAAATTAATGAAACAACTTATTAATTAAGATTTATTTTATTAACTCTTCTTGAGAGAATTGATGGTTGTTTCTCCATTGGGGAAAGGGATGGGAGGGCTTCGAAGGAATATCCTCCATCAAATAAGATCCACCAATGAAGAACCACCCTCAATGAAGAACGAGGATGATGCTCAATCCTAGATCGGAAGCATCTTGCGGGAGCAATGAATGTCGATGTCACCATCCTTGTCTTCCTCCTCACGACACCTACAATGAACAATCACAGTAGGGGTTTTGAATTTGATAGTTCTTGTTTGTTCATTATGGTTTTACATTGTTTTCATCCTCACGAATCATCAGTTATCGGTCTAACATGGAGGGTGCAGGCCAAACAAACGCAACCTGATTACTCCACAAATTCATTTTGGTAAGTCGTGTTCTTAACTAGTGATAGAAGGATGGTGGCTGACACATAAAATGGTAGCATAGAACTTCGGTGGTTCACGTATGCTCCGCAGGTACTGAAGGAGGATGCAACCCGTCAGCTGCGGCGGAGGGAGGAGGCGGCTGGCACCCCAACTGGCCTCATAAAGGTAGGACAGTGCACATCAACACCACTGGTTGAGAAGGAGATCGCGGCCAGTCGGCCACGGCAGAGCAGGGTGGTGGCCGGCATCTGACCGGCTGTGCGGCGAAGTGGTGTCGCATGTTGGCGCCGCCAGAGTTGGAGACCACGGTCGCTTGTCCGCGATAGATATCGGAGGGCGGACGACACCCGACCGGCCACAGGTGGAACATTGGCGCTGTCATGCTAGTGAGAGGAGAGACGACCTGAGCCCCATCCTGCCATGTCGTACCAAGAAGAACCTACCCCATTGGGTCCCACATACTAGCAGGCATTGCCACATGGCGCCTCCAGGTTAACTGAGCCGAATGGTCCATCAGACCGTTCAGAATACCAGGGGCGCCTCCCCCCGGGTGTCAGCTAGGGCAGACCACGCCACGACGGGCCACCAGACTGCGGGTCATGCACAACGGGCTGGGTCAGGCCGCCCCCTTCGTGGGCTAGGCTGGAACATGGCCCAGCGGGCCTAGCCCTCCATGGCCCTGACCAACCAGACCAGACCTAGACCGCGGAAGGGCGACCCGAACGGGGTCGGGTCAACCCAGACAGGGTTGGGTTGGGGTGGTTTGACCGGGTTAGACCGGGCCTAGGCCCATCCAGACCAAGATACGCCTTTTTGCATGTATCTTGTGAATTAGGCGTCCTTTTGATAAACCGACTGTGTCGTTAGGATCCTTGTATTGAGGCATTCCTTTTGGTATTCTCCAACAGAGTTTTGGATAAGGACGGAGTATGTCTAGGTTGGATCGAACCTGAATCAAATTGGGCCCTCAGAGCGGAAACACTAATAACGTACAGACCGAGGTTCCGATTGATGCATCATCTATTACATTGGGTCCCTTCTGATGTGACTGACTATTGGGATACTTATTCGTGGGACTTTGTGGTAGTTGAATTATCAACCAATGGTTTTGGCAGTGGAACCTCTTGGAATCAGGCATTCTTATTGTCTGAACCCAGTGGCTGGTTGTAATGTGAAGGAAGAACATCGATCTTATATGTGTCGGTGTCCTGTGATCCTATATGGGTCAGCGCATATCGATCATGTGTGGGTCAAATCCTATGCGGGTCAGTGCTCATTGATCATGTGTGGGTCAGCGTATACTGATCCTTTATGGGTTAGATCATATGTGGGTCAGTACTGAGCAATCCTAAGTGGGTCAGCACATACTGATCATGTTTGGGTCAGCAATCAGCGATCCTATGTGGATCAGGGCATACCAATCCAATGTGTTTTATATCCTATGTGGGTCAGCGGGGTTTAGTTACCTATCGATCCAATGTGTCTCTACAGGGGTTATTTACCTGTCGATCTTGTGTGGGTCAGTGGGGGTTAGTTACCTATCGATCCTTTGTGGGTTATAAGCAGTGCTACCTAGTAGAAAAATATGATCTATCCATACAACTAATCATTTGTACTTTGGTACTTATGTTATACCTAGTGTGAGCTGAGACATCTACCTTCATGGTGTTACCTGTGTGGTACTTATACATTCATGGTGTAACTTGTGTGGTACTTCTACCTATGTGGTGTAACTTGTGTGGTACTTCTACCTTCGTTGTGTTACCATTATGGTAGTCTTCTATCCTGTGTGAGATGAGTATATATTGATAACTTAGGTATATGTATTTACATATACTTATGTAGAGTTGATGTTTATTTCTTCCTGCTTTGTGTTTTTTCCTTTGTGGAACTCTAGGATACCTACGAGGGTATCAGGGTTCCTAATAAGTTTCATTATACTCACCCCCAAATAGGCTATGCCCGCACCTTGCTGTGTTTTGTGAAGATGAAAGACAGTGCAGATTGAGGTCGAGGGTACCAGACTGGAGGCTGATCCAAGGTGTACATTAGATGAGACGATCCATAGGGACAACCATTCCATAGCTGTACCTACCCTTCAGGTAGGGTCCTTGGGGGTGTTCACATGTTCTGTTATTTTTCATTTTTTCTTGTACTTTCCAGTTGGTCTTGTATTCTAGACCCTTTACTTACTGTACACACTCTGTTTACTTTATGGTTTACATTGTGCTTTTATCTTGTTGTGTTCTTTGTTTGTGTGAGTTTACAAGTTTATTGGAAATTCCTTTCTAATTTTAGGGATATGCCTTCCTGGTTCAAGTCGCAATCCCCTCGCCTATGGAAAGCATGCATGGGGTAGTCACAACATGGGCCCTGGAGGTCAAGTCATGAAAAATTGGTATCAAATAAGTTCGGTTCTACCGAAGAACTATGACTCTAATTATTCTATGTGGAAATAGTGTTATGTGGGATGAGTGTGGTTTTCAGTTTGGGGAATCCAATATTGGTGCGGCGACCGACGTATCCATACACAAGTACCATGACATTTGATTTCCTACTCAGTGCATGAAAACACCGATTGCATGTGTGATTATGAGAAGTTTTCTTTGTGATCTCTTTGAGTCAGATCACTAGGTATAACTTATTAATTTTGGTGCACCTGTTTCTTTCAGGATGCGTCCACGAAGACAGCTAGCCAGGGTTCCCGGTACAGTACGCGATGACAGCCCACCAAGCGAAGAGGCTTTGGTGCAAGGCCCCCATATGACTGTTGTACCAATGGGTGGTGTACTAGCAGCACCACTATCCATTGGGTAGCTGATGCCTCCATCCCCATCAGTAGAGGGTGCACGCCAATTGAGCGCATTGTAAGAGTTCAAGCTCCAGAGGCCACTAAGGTACCGGGGAGATACAGATCCTCGGGCAGCTGAGGACTGGCTGGAGGCCATGGTTAGATATTTTCAACTAGTAGGGACACCAACCAATCTCCTGGGGATTCTTGCCGCCAGTCTTCTGCTGGTAGCAGTGGGAAAATTGTGGTGCTTGATGCTCCAGGTTCACGCCAAGGTGAATCTCATATGGGTGGACTTTTAGATCCTTTTTAGGGAAGATTTCGTCCCAGTGACCTGACACTCAATGTGTATACGGGAGCTTCTCCACTTGCAGCAGGGCAGCATTATTCTGGCTCAGTATTCTGTGAGGTTCACGACCTCTCGCGCTACTCCACTAACATTGTGTGTGACCCTTTATCCAAGGCCCAGACCTTCGATTAGGGGCTCATATTGGAGATTAGAGCTTCGATAATTTCTCTCAGCATCCCGGCGTAGCATAGTAAATGAAGATCTTCTTGAGTAGTCACCAGTAGCGATACCCACAACCGGACAACATGTAGCATAGTAAATTGAAACTGAAATTATAAATATGAGAAAGAGGTACAAGAGAACCATACCTACAGGTCGAAGACTACAAGATATAGGGTTGGTGGTGCGGGGCTCTCAATATAGAGTAGGACAGGCGAGGATTAGGCAGTTTTACTCGTGCGGCGAGCAGGGTCACATGGATCATGACTACCTGACCCACTATACGGATGACCAGAAGACGGTAGAAGGACTGTCTGTGTAAAGGAAATGATTCTATCAGGGAGGTATGTTGGCATGAGGCGAGCATGGCAGAGGAGCATGACGTGTAGCCGGAAGTGGGCGGTGATTCGAGGATCTACCACCACCACCACCAGGTGGTCCACCCCGATCACAAGGAGCTGGTGGACAGAGATGAGCTCAGCTTCAGGAAGCTTAGTCCTATGACCACGGTGCTCTAGAGATGATAAAATGTATAATCTATGTATACTCCACCCTAGATGCAGTAATTATAGACACAGGTTCTAGTCACTCATTTATTTCCATGACCCTCGTTCTGATCTTGAAGATTTCGGTAGTGTTGTTGGCTTGATCCTTACATCTTGAGACTCCTATGGGAGGGGATTCGACAAATAAACACTGGTGATGGCAGTGTGAGATTACACTAGGTGGCGAGAGATTCCACTGGGATCTTCTAGTAGCAACATCGAGGCTTTACGACATCATCTTGGGTATGGAATGGTTATCCACAGTCCATGTTCAGATCGATTGTATTAGGCGCAATGTGCGGTGTGTCTGCATTGATGTGACCAGGTTTTCCTTCACCGGTGAGAAGGGAACCTTTGCAGCATAGGATGGAATTACCTATAGGATGGTGTAGCTGATCACACATCTTTTGGCAAGCCTTACCCTCAGAACAGTTGATGTTGATAGTCCGACCTATCCTGTAGTGGTGGAACAGTATGATGATGTTTTCCCTGATGGAGTTCCGTGTCTACCTCCTTGCAGAGAGGTGGACATCTACCTCGAATTGTACCCCGGGAAATCACTGATATCTACACCAGCATATCGGATAGCTGTCGCAGAGCTATGAGAGCTGCGAGTACAGCTAGAGGACTTATAGATAAAGGGGTTTGTTAGGCCACGTTTTTCTCCATGTGCAGCCCCGATTTTATTTTCCAAGAACGCGGATGAGATTCTGTGAGTTTGTGTACACTATCGGCGCCTAAACCAGCTGACCGTGAAGAACATGTACCCACTCCCAGGGATTGACGATCATTTTTATCAGCTGAAGTAGGCATGATGGTTTTCAAAGATAGACCACATATCAAGCTATCACCAGTTAAGGATACATGATGAGGATGTGCATAAGACAACCTTTAGATGTCAGTATGGCCACTATGAGTTCTTGGTTATGCCATTGGGTGTGACCAACGCCCCAGAAATGTAAATGGGACTCAAGAACAGGATCTTCCAGCCATTCCTCGGTTGCTTTGTGGTTGTTTTCATCGACGTCATCCTGATATACTCAGTGACGTAGGAGGAGCACACCTATCATATGCAGATTGTTATGGACACACTCCAAGAGAACCAGATTTATGATAAGCTCTCGAAGTGATAGTTCTGGATCCGAGAGGTTCACTTTCTGTTATGTGTTCTCTCGGAGGCTAGAGTTGTAGTGGATCCAGTGAAAATTAAAGTTTTTCATGCTTGGGAGACACCCACGAGTGTGATGGAAGTGTAGAGTTTTCTGGGATTGGCAGGATACTAATGGAGGTTTGTGCCAGAATTTTACAGATTTTTGGGTCCCTTATAAGAATTGACGAAGAAGGGGTAACCCTTCATGTGTTATGAGAGATTCCAGCAGAGTTTCTTGTATCTGAGGAAGAGACTGATGAGTACCCCACATATTGAGGCTAACGGAGGAGGGCATTGGGTACGTAGTCTACTTCGATGCATTAGGGACCAAGCTCAGATGTGTCCTGATGTAGGAGTGAGAAATGATCGTGTATAATACTTGATAACTGGTAAAACATAATCTGAACTATTCTACACATGACCTATAGTTAGCAGCAGTGGTCTTTTCCTTGAATATGTGGTTACATTACATTATGGGTGAACATTTTACAGTCTACTCTGATCACTAGAGTCTCAGGTATATCATATCTCATAAGGACCTGAACCTAAGAAAGTGGTGTTGGATTGAGTTCCTCCCCGACTATGAATTCAAGATAGTCTATACTCCTCTGAAGGGGAACGTAGTAGAAAATGCACTCAGCAAGAGATCTTGTATACTGTTTCTAAGTGAGGCAACAGAGCAGCTATCCACTTTGTGGATATCCTAAGTGGATTGAGATGTAGCCGCTTATGATCTTTATCTGATAGTCACTCCCCCACTCCTTTAGAGAATCAGGGAGGCACAACATGGAGACCCTAACTGTGAGGCTCAACATGCTCAGATATCCATAGGACATGCACCTGATGGATTTTCGGATGGTGGGAAGCATGTCAACCTCTTAAAAGGGTGTACTATGGTACTGGTGGCGATACGGGAGGATGTGTTGATGGAGTTCCATACGTCTCCTCTATCGGTACATCCAAGAGTGGTGATGATGTACTAGGATCTTCGGCGTCAGCACTGGTGGCCAGGAATGAACAAAGCAGTGGCAGAGTTTATCTCACGGTGCCTCACTTGTCAGCAAGTGAAGGCATAGCATCAGGTTCAGTAGGCTTAGTTCAGCCACTATAGGTACCAAAGTGGAAGAGGGATGGAATTTCCATTCACTTCGTGACATGACTTCCATGCATGACCAGGGTTCATGATTCCATATGGGTGATCGTTGACTGACTCACCAAGTCGGTCTACTTCCTAACTATTAGAGAGTAAGGACTATTAGAGGGATTATGGAGACTCTATGTGTAGGATATTGTGTGGACTCATGGTGTTCCATCTACGATTGTCTCTGATTGTGATGCACATTTTACATCCCGGCTATGGAAGGGGTTGCAGGAGGCATTCGGGACACATATTCATTTGAGCACCACCTTATATCCTCAGACGGATGGTCAAACAGAGCAGACCATTCAAACATTCGAGGGTTTGTTGCATGCTTTCATCCTTGATTTTATCTATATCGTGGAGGATCACTTTACCTTTGTGGTGTTTGCATACAGCAACAACTATCACTCCACCATCAGTATGGCACCATTTGAGGCATTTTATGGGAGGCCTTGCATATCACCTCTGAGATAGACTGACCCAGGGGAGTCAGCACTCATGGGACCCGAGATGGTATGGGTGACCAAGGAGAAGGTTCAGATCATCTAGGAGAAGATGGGGACTACATAGAGTTGGTAAAAGTCTTATGCTGACATAAAACAGAGATCTCTTGAGTTTGAGGATGGTCACCATATCTTTCTATGAGTCTGACCATGATGTTGTTTGAAAAAATTTAGCTGGGGTGGCATGTTATATCCAAGGTTCATCAGACCCTTTCAGATCCTTAGTAGAGTTCACAAGGTGGCATACCACTAAATTCTTCCCCCTCAGTTGCACTGGGTGCATGACGTTTTCCACATATCTCAGCTAAGGAGGTACGTACATGATCCATCCCACATCATTGACTGGGGAAAGCTGGACATTGACGATGGGGTGACATTTTTGGAGGTTCCAGTGGTGATTGAGGATCGACAGGTGGGGGTCCTTCATGGGTGGTCGATACCTCTAGTGCACATTTGTTGGAAGCATGGAAACCTCCATGAGAGCACATGGGAGAGGGAGGCTCAGATTCATGCTCATTACCCCCACTTGTTTCCCTAGTTTGTGTGGTGGCTTTCGGGGTTGCAAAGCCATGAGGTGGGAAGAATGTAAAGACTCTGATTTTTACATGTAGTTTTTTCATTATATAGGAATATTCAGAGTCTTCAAAAATTGATGGTGCATGATTCCAAGGCCCAGTGTGCTGGAATGAATTTCAAAACTTTTTTTAGGTACATTTATTAAACACGTGAGTAGTGTTTTATAACTTTTGAACCACTGATCGGAATTGAAATCCAAGGACACCGTTGAACTCGAAGTGCCGATATTCACATAAGGAGACCTTGACCTTGACCACAGTAAGTCAAGGGTGGAAGTTAGTTTTTCAGATTTTCATGGGATAGTTGAAAGAATAAAAATAAAATAAAACAATTATAAATTTTATTTTATTTTTCTTTTTGAAACCTTCTTTTTGAACTGTGGAGGTGGGGACCACACGACGGTGGTTGGGAAATTATTGCTAGGAATTAAATTCCCGGTTACACAAATTATGTAACCATAACTCTCTTTATTTAATAAAGTTCATTAAGTCTAAATTAATAAAACAAATTATTAATTAAGAGTTATTTTATTAACTCTTCTTGAGAGAATTGAGGGTTGTTCTTCCATTGGAGAAAGAGAGAGGAGTCCATTGAAAGAAATTCCTCTAATAAAGAAGATCCTCCAATGAATAACCACCCCCAATGAAGAACGAGGACAACGCTCGATCCCAGATCAGAAGCGTCATGAGGGAGCAACAAATTCTGATGTCACCATACTCCTCTTCCTCCTCAAGACCCCTCTAATGAACAATCATGGTAGGGGTTTTTAATTTGATTATTCTTGTTTGTTCTTCATGGTTTCATGTGTTTCCATCCTCATGAACTGTCTGTTATCGGACTAACGTGGAGGGTGTGGGCTAAACAAACATGACTTGATCTCTCTACGAATTATTTGTTTTATATCGTGTTCTTCACTAGTGGTGGAAGTATGGTGGTCGGCACACCGGTCAACCGCATAGAACTAGGGAGGCATGCGTCTGTGCCTCCAGTACCGAAGGAGTCCACAACTTGTCAGCCATGGTGGAGGTTGGAGGTGGCCAGCACCCCAGTCATCTGGATGGAGGTAGGACGGCGCGCGTCCGCACCACCGGTTCAGCAAGAGGCTGCGGCCCGTCAGCCGCAACAGAGAAAGGTGGCGGTCGACATCTAGTTGGCCGTGTGGAAAAGGGATGGCACACATCCATGAATCTGTAGTTTGAGATCGTTTCCTCTTGGCAGAAATAGATACCAGAGGGTTTCCAGAACCCGGCTGGCCGTGGGTGGAACAGCAGCGTCGTCACGCCACTGGGAGGATAGCTGTCTGGAGCCCCTGCCGACTGTGTCGCACCGAGCATGACTCTCTTTGGCGGGTATTGAATACCAGTAGGCAGCGCCACATGGAGATTCAGGGTTGGCTGAGCTGAACGGTCCAGCGGACTGTTCAGAATAACAGGGGAATCTCCCCCCGGGTGTCGGCTAGGGCGAACCCCGCCAAGGTGGGCCACCGGACCGTGGCTTGGGCCCAGCGGGCTGGGTTGGGCCCCCTCCATCACGGGCCGGACCGGAACGTGGCTCAGTGGGCTGGGCCCACCACATCCTAGGACAACTGGGCCGGACCCAGACCAGGTCCGGTCAACCAGAACCGGTTCGGGTCGGCCCAAGCTCGGACGGGCCATGTCGGACTGGCCCCGGGTCCTTCCAGAACAAGATACTCCTTTTTGGCTATATCTTGAGAACCGGGAAGTCGTTTGAAGAACAGTCTATATCGTTGGGATCCTTGTATCTGGGCCGTAATTTTGGTATAATCCAATCAAGTTTTGAATATATTTGGAGTATGGATGGGTTGGATCGAACCCTAATCCAATTGGGCCCTCGAAGTGGAAACTCTAATAACTTACAGATCGGGCGTCTGATTGACGTGTCGGCTTTTTCATTAGGTCCCTTATGATGTTACAGACATTTGAGATACTTCTTCATGGGACATCATGGTAGTTGAACTATAGACCGATTTCTTGGGGAGCTGAACCTCCTTGAATCAAGCATGCTTAGTGTGGGAACCCAGTGGCTAGCTGTAACGTGAAGGAAGAACATCGATCCTGTGTGGGTCAGCACTCAGCAATCCTGTGTGGATAAGTACATATGGATCATGTGTGGTTCAGATCCTGTGTGGGTCAATGCTATGTGATCCTGTGTGGGTGTCTCATATTGATCATGTGTGGGTCAGATCCTGTGTGTGTTAGCACTTAGCGATCCTATGTGGGTCAGTGTATACCGATCCTGTGTGGGTCAGATCCTGTGTGGGTCACCGCTCAGCGATCCTGTGTGGGTCATCACATATCGATCTTGTGGGGGTCAAATCCTATGTGGGTCAGCGGGGGTTAGTTACCTATCAATCCTGTATGGTTTAGGAGGGGTTAGATATATATTGATCCTTTTTGGGTCAGAAGCAGTGCTACCAAACAAAATAAGAGATCTAGCCTTACGAATAATCATTTGTACTTCTGTACATATGTTATACCTGGTATGATCTGAGTCTTCTACCTTCATGGTGTAACCTTTGTATTACTTATACCTTTGTGGTGTTACCTCTGTGGTACGTTTACCAACGTGGTTGTACCTATGTTGTACTTCTACCTTTGTGGTGTTACCTCTATGGTATTGTTCCCTCTTGTGTGAGATGAATATATATTGATAACATAGGTATATGTTTGAGATTATACCTAAGTAGAGTTGATTTTTATTGATTCGTTATTTGTGGGTTTTCCTCTGTGGAACTCTAGGATACCTACAAGGGTATCAGGGTCCCTAATGAGTACTGTTATACTCACCCATGCACGTGCTACGCCCCCACATTGTTGTGTCTTGTGCAGACGACAGACATTGCAGATCGACGACGATGGTACTATACTGGAGGTTGATCGAAGGTGAACATTATATGAGATGATCCGCAGGGATTCCCATTCGAGAGTTATACCTACCCTTTAGGTAGGGTCCTTGTTGGGTGTTCAAAAGAGCTGTTATTTTTCAGTTTTACTTGTACTTTCCAGTTGGGCTTGAATTATGGCCCCTTTACTTAATGTACACACTATGTTTACTTTATAGTTTACACTGTTCGTGTATCTTGATGTGTGTTTAGTTTGTGTGATTTTACAAGTTTATAGGCAATGCCTTTCTGATTTTAGGGATATGACTTTCTGGTGCAAGCGGTCATCCCCTGCCCTGTGGAAGGCGGTCTTAAGGTAGTCACGGCATGGGCCTCGGAGGTCGGGTTGTGACACCACCACTCTTCATTTCGCATGATTTTAAGATGGAAAATCTGGGATCACTTTGACTTAGTGAAGCAAGGGGTGCTCCATGAAGCAGATTCTTTTATGTGATATTAAGCTTCGTGAAGAGACTTTTAATGTCATGAATGATGCCAATGATTATAATTCAGGAGAGATTGATGAAGATGAGCGATTTTGTGTTGGATTAGTGAGTGTTATAAAGTAGGTTGCTCTGTGAGGTAGCGAGATCTATGAAGAGTGTTGCTCTATGAGGCAGTGAGCTCCGTGAAGGGTTGTGCTCTAGGGGGAAGGTAGATTTGTGAAGGGTTGAGCTTTGAAGAGGATATTTGTGTAGGGTTTTTTGAGTATCAGTGTTGAGTGTTCAAGGATTTCAGTGATTATCTACTTAGGTCTTTGATGCATGCAGGGTATCATGTTGGATAAAGACAAACACATCAATTCCAATCCAGTAAAGCAACCTTCAATTCAATAAAAAGAGTTAGTCCTCTCTCATTGAAGTGAGCTAGGAAGAGTTTACCAAAGTGTTTAAAGGGAAGTGGTGCACCATCCTTGATCTTTTGTAAGTGCAGTGTTCCTATCACATTGTGATTGTGACCAAACTCTTGTACTCTACTACTGGGAATGATTAG
Source organism: Viscum album (assembly GCA_963277665.1). Taxonomy (NCBI): domain Eukaryota; kingdom Viridiplantae; phylum Streptophyta; class Magnoliopsida; order Santalales; family Viscaceae; genus Viscum; species Viscum album. The sequence continues at coordinate 876,408,845 of OY728145.1, read as the reverse complement.
TGGATTTAGGTATGACGAACACACTGTTGGTATATGGTCCTTGGTCGTAGACCTTCGTAGCGAAGCATGTAATTGTGTTCTATCATCTCCTTACTTTCATTTGACTGACAGATTTAACATGTTCCAACTAATGTTGAACAAGATCCATAACTTTAAAAAAATGACACCCTAATTCACCCTCCAATGTTAGGGTGTTCTGGGGTCCTTCAGAAATTCCATAATAAGGCACTATCATGGGTATTCTACTAGTCAAATAACCACACTAAAATTAAATTACTAGTTTCATAAATAGGGAATGCATAATGCGGGACATCATAACCAAACGGTGAAGGCCTCATTTTAGGACCATAAATAACCATTTTTTCTTGGTCTCATACCAAGACCGTAGTTTGTCTCGTGAGACCTACGGATGTACTGAGGGGCTATAGTGGGACCCACCCGACACATAGTGAGTCCAATACATTCCTCTAATGAATGGGGATAAATATAACCAACATATACATTCTTATTAAAACTGGCATATGATATGTAAATAACTTTCCTGATACATTAAACATGAACACTCACCCTTTAAAGTAAATTGGTGAATAGTATCAAGATAGAACATCTACATTCAAACTAATTAGAAACCCTTAATAAAAATATTGTAGATTATATCATAATATAATATCCTCTATGAAATAAAATATTCATCTTAGGATGTTGATATAAATAAAGATACATTAAGTTAGATAATTGATAAATTCATTAGGAAATAATCCTCAGACATTCCAAAGTGTCACAAACCACCATGAAGCATTCAAATCATAAACTCTTAGAATATGATGAAAATAATGAGAATATTGGTATGATATACCAAGGGGTATTACATACACCACATGAAAGGAATAAGTAGTGATCAAGGCATATATTTCATAAATGTTAAAGGGATGTGATAAAAATCTATTTTACTTTGGAATGAAGAGTTCATTTTCAAAATGATTTGTAATTGTCATAAATATTTTTTTACATATATTTCCCAAAAAATAAAAGGTATGTACATTGAGATTACATTTTAAGCATAAATTATGTCCCACCAAAGTGAAATCTTATAAAAATTGTTTTTAAATAATATATATAATTAAAATATTTTAGTGTGGTTTAAGGAATTCATTAAATAAATTTTAAAGAGAAAAGACATGTTTTCATTCATAAAACTAGAAATGAACCAAAATATCTTTTCATGTTAAAATGTGTGGTTTTAGAAAGATAAATCTATCTTAAAACATATTATAGTGTGAACATCAAAATATTTTCATTTTAGAACCACTAACCATGGAAATAAGATCTCTATAAATAGAAACTCAGACAAACTATGTTATTAACCTAACAATCATCATATTTATACAATAAAGGTATTTATTAAGTATTATAAAAATGAGTTATGAGTTTATATTATGTATCAGAGATCCATTTTGTCTTTTTTGCTAAAACTATTATGGGAAAATGCATAAAAATCATCAGATACTCATTTTTTTAATAGAAATTTTGGTAGGTATGTTCAACAACTCAATAATAAAATATCGTAATTAAACACCCAAATCTATCAAAGCATAAACTAATATTACTATTTAGTCATTTAATATATGGTTCAAGGATGAATAACAAATTTTCAATCCATATGATATATAAATCAACTTAACCATTCTAATTTCATGAAATCAATTTAAAAAAACACTTCAACATAATACTCCAATACAAACACTTTAATACAAAAATGTTTCATAATAATCATTGAGACCCATTATAAAAATTAATAACCATTATTAATATTTAAATTTCCACCAAATTAAATTTTATATAACTAATGAATTTACAAATGAATACATAAGATCAAAATATTAACATATCAAAATAAATGGACTGTGAAAACGTCATCTATCGAAACAAAATCTCACCTAAACAATAACATTCACCTTAAAAACATCATATATGAATTACATAGGAATGTACAAGATATTTTAAAAAAGATTTATGGGGTTATATTAATGAATATAAAACCATGTAGATTCATATTTGGTACAAATTCTCTAAAAACTACATAAAAATATCTTGAACCACTTAAATATAATATTAATTACGACATTTATATTCAGAAAAACAATTATTGAATATTTACAATTCACAACCAAAATCATTCAAACCACATACCAATATTCCTATTAATCCAGATAAAATGTATTTCAATCATAAATTTAAAAAATTTCAATCCATATGAGACTCGAAATAAATTATCCTATTAAATTAAAAAGAAATAATTAAATAAAGAATCTTTTATATTACACTCATTCAATAAAAACACATTCAAAACTTAATGAGTCACCAAAAACAATTAAAACTACTATCACAATTGAATGACATGCTTAAATATTCCAATAACCACCAAACAATTTTATTTCAAAAAAATTAATTTATAAATCAACATAAAAGTTCCAAATAATGTAATTTATAAACTAATAAACCATGAAAATATATTTTTCAATATTCCAACTCACCCAAATAATTAACATACACCATAAAAATAATTTTTTTCATTATAAAATATTTTATTAGCTATATTACCAGTCAGTAATGAGTTCTTATTGAGTATCTTATTTTAATTGGTATATATTTTTTCCAAATTCTATTAAAAAAATAATAAAATAAGAGAATTCTTGAACAAAATTATTAAAAAATGGATACCTAGTAGTAGATAATGTTTTCGATATTAATTATCTATAAAATTCATCAAACAAAAACATTAATAATATATTAAAATTGTTAATTTCTAAATTAATTTTTAAACTCTTCCCCAAAAATAAATGATTGAAATTTAATTATATTATAGTTTTTTAAATATATTAGAAAATCTAATAATAATATTTTCCCAATTTTTATGTATAAAATTCCATTATATTTCAACACTTTTACATATAATTTTCAAAAGTATAAGGGGGGTGTACCTAACTGAATGGTTAGAGAATGAATATTGTATTTTTTCATTATATCATGATAAATATATTAAATAGATATGTAAGACATAAATTATAAATTTTTGATGTGATACTAATTTTTATGAAGTAGGATACATATGATGACTACAGATCTATTTATAAAAAATAAAACATTACTAATGGTGTTTGGAAGGTGCACATCATTTTCAACAGTGTGTGGTTTATTTTTAGTCTCTTTTCATTAGAGTATAATTCAAATACTATTGAGAATATTTTTAAAAGTGATTAATTATATTTATGTTTGTGGGAATTAAATAATATTAAAATAAGACATTGAGAAGTTGAGAATAAGGAGGAAGGACTTTTTTGAGAACTAATGTATATTTACCATTAAATTTTCATAATTTTTGTCTTTCATAAAAATATAATTTAATATAGATTGAAACAGACACCAAAATATCAATGAATGTCTAGAATATTCATTTTGGAATCCATTGTTTATGTCCTCCCATGGAGGTCATGGAGAGAAGAATGTGTGCTAGATAATGAACAATGGTCAGGTGATCACACATGATGGACTTTGGGTCCCTACATGAGGCATAAGAGGTACATAGAGCCTCACATTTGGGGTGGTATTTGATGAATTAGAAATTACTAATAGAAAAAATATATTCCTTAAAAAATTTAATTAGTATCCATTATTATTATTCTATAAAATCTTATTTCCATAATCGATGTTGGGTTATAACATCATGGAACTATTAATGATTTATTTTTTCACGCCCTCTATTTTAAATGATCATACGAGATAGAATATGAGACTGACTTCATATTATACCTCTATATTTTATAGTTTTCAGACCATACGGATAGGCTTTTCATATTCAATTTCATCTTAAAGGCTTTGTTAATTTAAATACGTTCACATGATTTGCTACCATGTCAGCGAAGATCAACCAAGAAACACAAGACAAGCTCAACCAAGTAATGGAAATGTGATAATTCATGATGGTTTTATAATGAGAATGAAATTTTATTAGATAATTATATGATATTTGATTAAGGTTCTTGTTTATTTTCATAGGATAATGATTCTATGTGAGGCATCCATGTGAGAGTATGATTTCTCTATAATGAATAACATTAAAATATAGTATGTTTGTAATGTTGTAAGAATTTTTACATATTTTATTTGATTGAGAGGTCGGTGTGTGAAGAAACCACATAGTAGTAAAATGGGATAATAATTAATAAAATAAGGTCGGTATGCGGGGAAGAAAGTACATGTTTCACCAGAAATTAAGTGGTTCCAAAAATATGAGTGCATGATGAAGGAATATCCACCTGGTGAGTATATCATGATGACATGTCTACCAGTTGAGTTTTCATTTAAGATATTCCTTACAAGGTATCTTGTGGTGAGGATATTGTTTCCATGTATGTACATTATGATGTAATTATTATGTTAATAATTTGAATTACTTCATTATGAAAACTAGTGACTATGTATTTCTTATGCCATAATTAAAAAATTCTTAACCTAGTTGTCTAGATTGATAAATGGGATTTTTTTTATTTAAAGTTCCCATAAATAATTTTTAACTTCATTGGTAATGTTGTTGATGATATTGAGAAAAAATCAACCCGATAAAGTAGGATTCTATAGACATACATGTGACCTAGGAGAATAATAGTACACATAGAGCATATGGGTATTGTGTACTATGAGTTGGAACTGAACGTGTGGGATAAGTGTAATCCATATATTATATAGTGTGTGGGGTATAGTAAGATAATATAAACTAATTTTCTGTGATTGTTTTCTAAAAAGATAAAAATTTGATATATGTACTATGTGTTTGAAGTGAAGGTACACACTTCTAAGATTATCTCTAAAGGGGATTCCAACACCTGTTACATCCAACAGAAGGTGTCTACTATGCACTGGAAATACACTATCTAATTCCACTCATATCTTTATGGAAGAACTGCTTCTATGTTTGAAGGTATTCATTCTATTTTATCCTCTTTTTTCAAGAGGCTTTATACTACAGGGGAGTCCACCATATCAACTAAAGTGGAATCTTGTATCAAACTTGTGATCACTGATGTAATGAACAATCATCCCACTAATTTTTTTGGATGATGAGATCTTATGTACTTTGATGAAAATCAATTCCACCAAAGCCTCAAGTCCATATGGTTTCCATGCTCTCTTCTTCTAGAAATAAAGGAACATTATTGGTCCAAACGTTTCTACTTTTACGAAAGATATCTGGGTAGAAAAAACCAATATATACTCTCGGTCAAGGAGATAATTTCCAAACACATTCCAAAAATAAAGAAACCCCTATTAGCCTCGGACTTCTGGCCAATCATCTTATGCAACATATCTAATTTAATTTTCTCAAGGATTTTAGTCAACCGACTGTGCATGTTGTTACCTTCCATTATATCTAAAAATAAATGTTTCTTTTTTGTGAAAAGGATCTCCACAGATAATGTTATTATATCCCATGATGTGTTCCACTCAATGAAAACATGCTCGACTACGAAAATGGGGACTATGTCCCAGAAATTAGATATGAATAAGGCATATGATAGAGTAGAATGACATTTGATTCTATTTGTTAGGACCAAAATTGGGTTTTATTCAAAATGAACAAACATGATCATGCATTGACAATCACATTGTTGTTAAAATCCCCATAATTTTATTAGTGATAAAAAAGAACAGAGAAATTGGGCTTTTATCAGTGCTAAAAAAGCACTGATAAATCAACTTTATATGAGTTCTTTTAGAATAGATGATAATAAACAACATTTATCAGGGATTTTATTTATCCATAATAAATGTAATCTTTATTAGTTATTATATAAGTGGTGAAAAGGGTTTTCTTTATCGATGATAATAAATGCATGGCTAAATGATGCCTTTATCAATGCATATAGTCACACTAATAAAGAGACATACTTCAGTGTGATTGTAACGCCCCGACCCCCGTTGTCCGGAGTTGGTGCATTATTTTAATACATTGGAATCATTAAAAGGAATCAAATCCCGATAGACTGAGTAGTTTAGTAGTTTTGAAAAAACCTGATAAATACATAGGTTCAACATTACAACTTTAAATGAAAAACAATATATAAGTTTTATTGGGACATCCTTCACTCTGTGTTTATCCCTGCATGTCATTCGAAATAAACTTCTTCATGTCATGAGAAAATGAAACTTAATAAAGGGGTGATCTCAGAATATCAATAAAGGTAAGAATTACAATGGAAGATATCATAAAAATAACATTTTTCCTAATAAATAACTAAAAAAACACATTCTTTTAAAAATAAACATGAACATATATTGGTAGGAATATGAGCTAATTAAATATGACATTATAAAACACTATATTGGGTATTCTACTAATTGAATAACCATATGAACATTAAATTAATATTTTCATAATGAGGTAATTCATAATGTGGGGCATCATAACCATACCATCAAGGCCTTGTTCCAATACCATATATAACTATTTTTTCAAGGCCTCATGCCAAGATTCTAGTTTGTCTCATGAGACTTACCGATGCACGAAGGTTCTATAGAAATCCCCACCCAAAACTTACATAGTATAACCAATTTCTATTATGAACATTGATAAAACTAAATAACATATACATTCATACTGAAACTAACATATCAAATGTAAATTACTTACCCTTTATATTTAACATAAACACTAACAATTCAATGTAAATTGGTGAATGGTTACTAGATAGAACATCCATATAAAAACTAATTGGAAACCCATTAACAAACAATTTTATATGATATCATAATATATAAACCTTTTTGAAATACATGATTCATCAAAGGATATTGACATAAATAATGATAATTTTAAATGAGACTGTTGAGAAATTATTGAGAAGATAATCCTAAACAATCCACTGTATCCCATACCACCTTGAAACATTCAAATCATAATCACATAGAAGAGTTATTTTGGAAAATCATTTTTATTTGTCATAAATCTGGTTGTAAACATATATATCCTAGAAAATAAAAGGGATACACATTTATATTACATTTTAGGTATAAATTTTTTCCCACTAAAGTGAAATCTTGTAAAAAGTGTTTTTAAATCATCTTTATAATAAAACATTTTAGTGCATTTTAAAGAATTCATTGAAGAGATTTTAAAGTGAAAATGCATGTTTAATTTCTAAAAAACAAAAATTAATCAAAATATATTTTAATGATAATTTTTTTTAGAATTAAAAATCTCACTTAGAACATATTATAGGGTGAACTTCTAAATAGGTAAAAATAAGTTCTTCAAATCGGTCTTGAAGTTTAGATAAATTTTTTATTGTTTTTTTTTAAATTTAAGTACCCATAAAATAAAGAAAAATTATGATCTTTAAACATATATATAACATTTAAAAATAATTTCTGAGTAGTTAATAAAAATAAATAAGATATTTATTGATGTGCGTAGAGAATAAGAGCAACCTGAATGAAAATGGTGGTTCAGGTAGAAAATACTTAACATATTGTAACCAATTAAATCATATGACCCAAAATTAATAATCATAAAATGATACATTGAATATCATGAAAATAAAAAGATTAATGAATTAAAATTCAAAGGGATGTATTCATACACCATACATAATTAATTTTAGTGAATACTGAATGTCTCGCAAAAATGGATGAGAGATGAAGAATCCTCCTACCTTAAGTCTGATGGTGTTCTTATCATGATCTTAATGACCTAAATAATAAACTTTTAGGTTAATTAATTTATAATTACAATACCTAATCTAAATTTTATTGATTTATTATAACCATAATAAGTTCATCCATGCCCTTTCTGATGGGTTAAGAGGTTCAACTTCATTGATCGGGTCTGTTTGTTTCATGATAAATATAATTATATACATGAACAAATAATAACTTAAAATGTGGATGGTAATAAAGAATTAAAGATATATGTTTTTTGTTAAAATCACAAAGGGTACATGGTTGTAAATTCCATTTGGTTACTTGGAATGAATATGAATCAATATATAAATTATTTAATGATAACTGTTTGGGTTAATTGATTGTTTTTTAACACAACAAACTCATTTTTCCTTATAAGTAAAAATCATGTGTAAAATAATATTCAAGAAACATACAAGATAAATAATATATATATTAATGTTCATTTCAACATTAATAATGGTTTCATGACCACAATTTAAGACAATAATAGAAATTGAAGACCCATCATCCTTGAATGTGGAAAATTAACACATCTCCAATAGTTTTTTTAATACTATCATAAAAGAAGGGTGAAGGATATATGAGAATAAATTATTCCAAATTCATAAAAAAAATTACATTACATGTAATGTAATAGAGTTTCCATAAAATTGGGATGAAGAGAGTTGATGATAGAAATGAAAATAAAGAACTAGAAAAGAAGGTAAAAGAATTGAAAAGAAGAATTACGTCTTCAATTGATCTTCCTTGAGAGCCTCTTTAGGGGAGAGGATTTGGTATTTTTATGAGACCAAGGGCTATTGGACGTGGGGTAGGAGCTTAGGAAGATATTTGGGTAGAATTTGGACCAGTAACAAGGCTTGAGAGGAGTGAAGAGAATAGGAAGTGAGTGAGTTTTATAGTGGAGAACAAGAGTAATTTTTTATTATCTTAAGAATTATTTTATTATTATTCTCAAGACTAGAAATAGTATTGATTCTTGTGACCATGAATATTAATATGTTCAAGTGAATTCAAACCATGTGTTCTTAAATCTGCCTAACATCACCTATGACTCAATAAACCTTGTATTTTGCATTAATCATAAATTATCGTATTTTACTATTGAACTAAAATTGAAGTATTTTAGAAAAATCACTAAAATTCACCATAATGGTCTCTCAATGCGTAGAATAAAAAAATGAATAAAATTTTACAAAAATAGTTTTCTAAATATTTGAAATTTCATTTTTAAATGGAATAATTATTTAATTGAAAAATTCAGTATTTAAATTTTAAAACTGATTTTCTCATACTTTCAAAAATTATCTTTGGTCACATAAAATTATTCTAAAATCCTTAGATAAAAATATATTTATTTAGGAAACTATTCTCTAAAAATGAATTTGGAATCAATTTATTAATTTAAAACATTAATTAAATATAGATGACTCAAAAAAATACCAATATGTAATCAATAATTTATAAAATGTTCTATTTCATTTAAAATGAGGATAAATTTTATTTATACATTCACGGATGAGATTATTATTCATAAGGGTATATTACTATTCATAAGGTTATAGTACTATTTATAAGCGTAAGTTATTATTCATAAGGGTAGGTTACTATTCAACAAAAATTAAGATTGTTTTATCAGACTCCATAAATCACCCTGAACACAATCGTGTGTGTCAGATTTTTGAGATTCAAATCACCAAATTGGGAAAATTATGTTTATTGGCTCGGTTATCACTTATTTTTGTTTTTTATAGAATAAATGTTTTATGAATTCAAAAATAAATTTATATGTAAATTATTAGGGCTTACATTATCCCCTCAAAAACAAAAACAAAATCCTTGAAAATTTGAAATTGAACTTTGAATGTTAATGGTTGATACATGAAAATTCCCTTGTGAGAAACCCACATCAGGAATAGAGTTAAAGAATCCTATTAATAAAAGGAAATGAAAATGAATCAGTTACTACAAAACAACACATTCTAATTGGACAACAAGGTCATGGATGAATAATAAAACCATCATGTTTTGAAGGAAACTGATAGAGAACACACTCAGATGAAAGATCACTACGAAAACTCCTTAAACAACAATTATGAAAAACATCATTGATATCATAAAAAAATTGAAATTGGAAAAAAATTAAATTTTTTTCCTATATTGATGAATTATTCCTCTGTATATGAGTAGAAATACACATTTATATTTCATATACACAGTCTTATCCATTGTTTATTCCTTGAACTATTTATACATCATCACATAGTGTAGGTTTCACCATATGGTGACATTAAACTCTAAAACCTCCTAAAATCATCAACTTCCACCATTTCACAAATGGTTTTAACCTTCCAAAAGATCTTGATCCAATACTTTATAATCATTCTCATATCCATCCTTTCTAGATCCAAGTACCCAAGGTCCTTGGAAATCATCATTTTGTTTATAACTCTGTCATCTATCATGTTCAATGCATCTCCTACCTTATTTTCCTTAAATCAAGATAAAGCATCCCAATATTTTGATATTCTAAACAAGTGAATATCTTAATAATGTGTCCACATAAAATATAGAGATAACTCAAATTACCATAAAAACTTATTGGAAACATGCATTCATCCTTTGGAAAGATTTTAAATATATTCCTTATATCCAAAAATGTTGTAAACTCCATCATTGATAAAATATACCACTTGTCAGCAAGACAAAAATCAGTTTTGATGTAGTTAGTAGATATCCAAATGAATCATTTATTCATCATTATTTTCATCATTAAAAATATATTAATGGTCTTCCTCCCTTTAATCATGTGTTTCACAAAATATTAACATTCCACTCAATACCTTTTCTTGGTACCATTAAACATATGGTTTTAAATAATTAATGAAAAATATTAAATTACATTCCATATATATTACATAATTCTTATAACCATTGCATTACTAAAAAAATATTCAGATGACATGATTCATAATATGGAATATTATTCCTTCTACTTCATCTACGGTAGCATCATAACATGATCCTTGTCAAGAAACTTTATTTTATGTAAGATCCTTTGATGCTTGGTAAATTTATTCTCATAGTGTCCCATATCCTAGTAGTGGTAGCATTGTACATTGGAAACCTTTTTCTTACCCTTTAAATCATGAACATTTCATCCTTTTTCTCCACACATACAAGAAACACCCATTCCCTTCAATTATTTACTAGGGTGATTCTATTTACAGTCATCAAATGTGGGAATACCCTTCTTTTCCTTCTTCCCTTTATCCATATTTTTCTCTACCGTCCTCTTCTTCTTCTTTCTCCCTTCAAAACCATGGGACTAAGAGAATTATTTATATACCTGTTGAACATGTGATACTGTTTTCTTATATGATGAGGATACTTGGGAGACTTTCTTCCTTTGGAATTATTGCTTAAGACCATGAGAGATATGATCTTTTTTACTATTTTTATCATTTACATTGATGAAGTTCTCATTCATTCTTCTAGGCACCATTTCAAATCAATTCCATATACTATGTCAGATCATAAAATTATGAACTATCTAAAACTCTAGAAACAAATTATAGGACATATCATAAATTTATCCAACAAAAATCCTACAACCATATACTATGGTTAATTTTTAACAATAAATCCTTCATAATGGCTAGTAAAAAATGTTAATTTTCACAAGCATATCACCTAAGAGTTTCAAACCTAGTGCACAGTAAGACCTATTGTTGTGTACCAGGATACCCTAGGTTAAGCCTGAAACTCCTTGTTATAGTTTGCACTCATAGGTAAATATCTTCCAAAACCACATCCACTTTTAGTATCTAGACAAGGATGGAATTTATTGAAAGATAAACATAATATATTCCTTAGAAAAAAATCTAGGATGTTCTAGTATGTTTATACTCAAAAACTATCTTAGGGTTTTTTCAACTGATCATGATTTTCTAAATCTAATTTCCATGTTTTCTACTAAACTCCCTTTTATATCAACTCTAATTCCCAGACCCCAGTTTCCTGGAGTTGGTGCATTATTTAAACACATTGGAATTAATACATGGAATAAAATCATAATGGAATGAGTATTTCAGTAGTTTTGGAAAAACTATATATATACAATGGTTCAACATTAAAACATGAAATGTAAAACAACATATTTGATTTATTGGGAACGTACACAACTCTATGTTTATCCTTGTAGGTCATTCTTAATAAATTTTTTCGCATCCTGATAAAATGAAACATAAGAAAGGCATGAGATAATATTCTCTATAAGGGTATGAAATATAGTGGAATATATCATAAACATTAATATTAGGCCGGATGAATAACTAAAAAAATCACATGCCTTTAAAAATAAACCTGAACTTAATTTGGAAAGAAAGTGAGTTGAGTAAATATTTACAAACCAAGGCTGTCCATTGTAGAAAAAGGACCATGGTTGTGTTTTTTTTCAATCCTCTCATGGATTATTAGATATATTAAAAGGAAATTGATCATACAGTTTAATTTTTAAGTATTTTTAAAGGTGATGTCGTTTCCAAGTGTTTGCTAAATTATTGGGGTCCCAAATTTGTGGAATGAAAAACATTGCAAAAAGTTTTTTTTCTTGAAGGCCTAAGAAAATATGGAAAAGGATTGAGTTTTGTAGATATGTTAATCATGAAGTTTGTTTCATGAAGACATGAAATATCTTGGTGGTGTTCTCTTCGATTATGAGAATTTATTTGTGAAAGGTTCTTTTTGGTGGTGTTTTGTGGCAGTGTGAAGGGTTTTGACAGAGAGCTATGCGGTTACAACGAGCATTGTGAAGATGGAGATACAATAAAAAGAAATTTTTTTGAGAATACTAATTTCATGCCTAAATAATCATAGATTTTCATTTGAACATGCCTATAAATACGACAACACCCCTCTTTATTTCGTGTGATTTTAAGAGAGAAAATCTGGGATCGCATTAACTTAGTGAAGCATAGGTTGCCCCACAAAGTTGATTTTTCTTTGTGAGATTGATCTTATTGAAGATACATTTAACCTATTTAGTGATTCAAATGCTTATAATTAATCAGAAATTCATTAATATGTGTTGTTCTTTGTTACCTCTGTAAGAGTTACGAAGTAGGTTGCTCTACGAGGTAGTGAGATCTGTGAAGAGTGTTTCTCTATGAGGCAGTGAGCTCTGTGAAGGGTTGTGATCTGTGACGAAGATAGATCTATGAAGGGATGAGATTTGAAAATTGTATTTGTGCAGGGTTGTTTTTAGTATCAGTGTTGAGTGGTCATGGATTTTAGTTATTATCTACTTAGTTCTTTGATTCCTAAAGGGTGTCATGCTGGACAGAGACAAACACATCAATACCAATTTATTAAAGTAACCTTCATGTCGATAAACTGAGTTAGACCACTCACATTCAGGTGAGCTAGGGGATTTTAATAAAGTGTTTTAAGTTAATTGGTGTTCCATACTTGATCTTTTTTAAGGGATGTCTAACTATCACATTGTGATTGTAACCAAGAACTTGTACTCTAAAACTGGTGAAAAATAGATGATTTAGGTATGACAGACACACTGCTGGTGTATGGTCCTTGGATGTAGACCTTTGTAGTTAACCATTTAAAAGTGTGTTGTCATGTCCTTGATTTAATTTGACTAAAATATTAAATATGTTCCTACCAATGTGGGAACAAGATCCACCACTTTAAAAAAGACAAATTTGACACCCTAATTCACCCTCCCATGTTAGGGTGTTCCAGGGTCATTCTGATTTTCCATAATAAAGCACAATCATGGGTATTATAATAGTTAAATAACCACCGAAACATTAAATTATTAGTTTCATAAAAATGGAATGCATAATGTTGGACATCATAATCATACCATCAAGGCCTCGTTCAAAGACCATAAATAACTATTTTGTTAAGGTCTTGTTCCCAGACCATAGTTTGTCTAATGGGACCTACAGATGCATTGAGAGGCTATAGTGGGACCCACATGACACTTAGTGAGACCAATGAATTCCTCTTATGAATGGGGATAAATATAAGAAACATATACATTATTATTTAAAATAACATATGAAATGTAAATAACTTTTCTCATACATTAAACATAAACGCTATCCATTGAAAGTAAATTGATGAATAATATCAAGATAGATCATCTAAATTTAAACTAATTATAAACCATTAGACAAAATATTGTAGATTATATCATAATATATTAAAATTTAGGAAATACATGAATCATCAATGGATGTTGACATAAATAAAGATACATTAAATTAGACAATTGATAAATTCATTAGGAAATAATCCTTATAAATTACGAAATGTCTCATACCACCTTGAAGAATTCAAATCATAATCCCTTAGAATATGATGAGAATAATGAGAATATTGATATGATATACCAAGGGGTATTACATACACCACATGAAAGGAATATGTAGTGATCAGGGAATATATCTCATTAAAGTTAAAGGAAGGATAAAAAATTCGATTTTACTTTGGAATGAAGAGTTCTTTTTCCAATCAGTTGTAATTGTCATAAATATAGTTTTAAATATTTATATCCCAAAAAATAAAATTGACCTACATTAATATTAAATTTTATGGATAAATTATGTCCCACTAAAGTAAAATCTTATAATAACTATTATTAAATATGATTTATAATTATAATATTTTTGTGTGGTTTAATGAATACATTAAGAAGATTTTAAATCAAAAAGACATGATTTCATTCATAAAACTAATAAAGAACCAAAATATATTTTCATGTTAAAATTTATGATTTTATAAAGATAAATCTATCTTATAACAGATTATATAGTTAACTTCCCAATATGTAAGAATTCAAGAAGTTCCTCAAATCGGGCTTTCATTTTGGAAGAATTATTTGAATAATACTTTAAAACATTTATCTCCTCATAATATAAAGAATTATTATTAAGTTTAAGAATATATATAAAATTCAAACATAATTTCTAAGGTGTAAATATGAATAAAATAGAATTTCATTTAGGTGAGTAGTGAATAAGAGCAAACTGAATGAAAATGGTGGTTCAGGTAGAAAATACTTACAACTTTGTAAAAAACAGAATCATATTCTCCAAAATTAATAATAATACAATGATAGATTTAATATCTTGAAAATAAATAGATTAATGATATTAAATATCAATGGTTATTATTCAATCACCATATACATGTATTAGTAGTGAATATAGAATATCTCACAAAAATGTAAGGGAGATGGAGAAACCCCTTATCTTAAGTGTGATATTGTTCTTCTATTGATCTTAATGACCAGAATAATAAAATTTTAGGTTCATTAATTAATAATTATAGAACCCCCTCTATATGTAATAGATTTATTATAACATTTTTAAGTTAATTCATGGACTTTTTGATGGGATAAGAGGTTTAATTTTATAGTTCTGGTAAGTTTATTTCCTGATTAGTATACTTATATAAGATTATTTTTTGAATATCTTAGTCATTATTTTATTATTTTTCTAATGGTCCTCAATGGTATTGATTTTGGTGACCAAGAATAGTAATAATTTTGTGTGAGTTAGAACTAAGTGGTATTACATAATACTTACATCACCTATGACTCAATAAACCTTGTATTTAGCATTTATAGTAAATTGTCGTATTTTAATATTCACCTAAAATTGAAGTATTTCAGAAAAATCCCAAAAAGTTACCATAACCATTTTATGAAGTGTTGAATCTAAAAATGAATTCCATTTTATCAGAATAATTTTTTACATATGTGTTGTTTAATTTTTAAATAAACTGATTTTTTAATTGAAAAATACATATTTAAAATTTTAAAACTGATTTTTTAATACTTACAAAAATTAACTATGGTCTCATAACATTATACAAAAATCAGTAGACAAAAAAATATTTATATCAGAACATATTTTATGAAAATTATTTTTAAATCCATTTATTAATTTAAAACTTTAATTAAATATTTATCACTCACAAAAAAAACAATACGTAATCAATAATTTTTAAAATGTTATATTCTATTTATAATGTGCCTAAATTTTATTTATATATCCATAGGCGAGTATACTATTGATAAGGTTATATTACTATTCATTAGGGTACATTTATATTCATAAGGGTAAGCTGCTATTCATAAGGGTAGGTTACTATTTGTCAAAAAAAATTATTTTTGTTCTATCAGATTTTAAAAATCACACTGAACGCAACTGTGTTTGTCAGATTTTTTAAATTCAAGTCAAAGTAGTGAAAAAATTATGTTTTTTGGCTTAGTTATACAAAAGTGTTTTTTTGTAGAGACTCTGTGTTTTATGAATTTAATATTAAATTAATTTTTAAATTCATCGTATGTTATAGTGATTTTACATCACACTACAACACTAGAAATATGGCATACTGTAGTTCATTGTATTAGCACACTGCATCACTAGAAACTATACCATAAATTAGAAAAATTAGGTAAAAAAAGTAAATACAATTAAATTTACAACACAAATAAAAGAATGAAACCCAATTATTGATAAACATATATCACCTATATAATATAAAAAACCACCCCTTATCCTATAAAGGAACACGCCTATATAAGAAAATAATTCTTAAGTTATTAATTGTATAAGGAAATAAATTAAACAAAATGTGTCAATTTTAAACTAAACATGGAGTCATACTAGGAACATTGTGTATCATATTGAGTTATAGTTGATTCTTACACATCACGGCATATATTTTTCATATTTAATGAATATATATGTGAAAATTAACTAAATGATTATAAGATAAGATTATAAGGAAATTAATTATGTAATAGAAGAAATAATTATGAGAAAATAATCTAAACTCATTTTCTCAGTTTTAGTGACATGTTCCATGTTATATACTAAAATGAGACTTATATATTAAAAATATGCACTTGGAGATGTACCGATCACACCATGAGTCATATTTAGGTTTTCTTGATTCCAACACATCTAAAATTAATTATGGATCATTTTCAAAAAGTATCAAAATAATTCAAATTTTTTCTTGGTTTTTAGTATGCCACTTTTTTTCTTACTAAAATATTAGTTTAAATTAGAAACACACACTTTGAGTTATACTGGTCACATCATGATTGTTTTTGACAAGAGGGTGGTTCCTAAATATCAATAATTACTTAGGATTTGTTTCATAAATTATCATGACAATTCGTGTATGTTTTGTTTCTTTTCACTGAGTGATAATTTTTTTTAAATGTAAAAATGTGTGTAGGATTATTGTGAACCATATTCCTAAACATTATAAATGACATATGGATCATTATAATAAAATATGAAAATAATGAAAATTAGTTTTCTCAGTTTTAAGTATGTAAATTACCTTTCTCAGAAAAAAATAATATCAATTTTAAATAAAAAGACACACATGAATTCATACCGATGACATAGTTTGTCAGATTGAGGTGTGTCTGATTCCAACACATCACAAATTACTTATAGATAATTTTCCTAAATTATCAAAATAATCCAAATGTTTTTTCATACTTTTGAGTATGCTAGTTGTATTTTTTTAGTAAAATAAATGTCATTTTAAAATAAGAAGATGCACCTGGAGTCATACTATTGACATTATGCATCTGATTGAGGTAAAAATGATTCATACATATCCCAAATGTATTATGGATGATTTTCATAAAGTATCAAATCAATATGAATTATTTTCCTGAGTTTTCAATACTTCACATATGTTTTTACTAAAATGTCATTTTAAATTTTTAACATGAAATTTCATTCATACTAGTATAAAAAACAATGGTTTTGAAATTTTAATTAATCTTACATGTCAAATATTAATTATGAACCATTTACCAAAATTATCATGACAATCCAAGCACCATTCTTAGTTTTCAGTGACAGACATTTTTTGAACTAAAATGTCTATTTAAAATTGATAATGAACACTTTAAGACATACCAAGAACATCTTGTATCAGGTTGAGGTGTAGATGATTCATAAACATAAAAATTGAATTTTGGATCATTTTTCAAAAGTATCCAAACAATTCTATTTCATTTTCTTTGTTTTGAGTGAGTTAGTTTTCTTTTTGAGTAAAATTATTGCCAATTGGAAAAAAAAGACACACTTGTGGTCATACCTGCCACACCGTGGATCAGATTGAGGTAAGGATAATCCCTACACCCCCCAAATGACAAATTTATTATCTAACTAATGTATCAAAACAATATTATGGAAGTTTTTCTTTTTTGAGCATGCTATTTGTGTTTTTTACTAAAATATCATTTTAAACTGGAAACAAACACTTTGAGTCATACCGGTCACATTTTATATGGGCTAGATGTTATACTAATTCATACACATCACAAATTAATTAAGAAGAATTATCTTAAATGTAACTCCCCGACCCTAGTTTCCCAGAGTCGGTGCATTACTTCATAACATTGGCATGATCACAAAAGATCAAGTCTCGAAAGACCGATTAGTTTAGTAGCCTTGGAAACTCTAGATACATTCATAAGTATTACATACCATTGTAAAGTAAAACAAAACTAAAACAACATCTTGTCTTCATATCCCCTCATACTATCCCTGCAGGTCAATCATAATATACTTCTTCACATCCTGAAAAAATTAAAACATTGAAAGGGGTGAGCTCAGATGCTCAGTAAGGATAACAATATAGCGGAAGCTTTCATCAATAAACATAAACATTTAAGGCAATGTATAACTAAAAAAAAAGTCTTTTTAAACTTGAACTTCAGAATAATATGGAAAAAATAATATTAAATAATGCCATTTACTAACTCACATGGATATTCTACTAGTAGAATAATCACATGCAATATCTATAACCACTTTCATAATTATGGAATGCATAATGCCAGACTATCATAACTACGTAGTCAAGGCCTCATGCCATGACCACAAATATGATTTTGTCAAGGACTCGTGCCAAGACACTAGTTTTCCTCATGAGACCTACCGATGCATCGAGGAGCTATAGCGGGCTCCACCCGTCACTTATTAAGTCCAATGCATTCCTCATATGAATAGGTTTAAACATATCATATAACATAATCATATCACATAAAACATGCATAAAAGAAACATAACATTTCCACATTTCAATCACAAGATATCAATACAACACATTGATATAGTAAAAACACTTTCAAAACCATTTTCAATACCAAAATAAAAGAAAATTAAAACTTGTATTTATTTTTCATTTTAAAAAAGTTATGGCTTGTAGAGGAAGCCGAAACTCAAATAATGTTCACGGCGGTGGAGAAGTCATTGTCGTCGCATACGTACGGCAAGAAAAACATTCATTTTTGTCGTTTAATAAAACGCTTCATATAAAAAAGATTCCTTTTTAATAAACGTAAAAGTCAAAGGGGTTTATACACCGTATAAAAGAAAGTTGTGTTTAAAACCAAATATGCATCAATGAAAGGAGATTGAGAAGAAGTCCTTACAAAGATCATTTATAAAATAAAATAGGTATATTATGTGTATTCACTATAATTACACATAAATAATGCATAAATACAAGATAGTACATAATAATATCATGACATAATTTGAATGTAAGAGCTAAACCCAAAGAATGGAAATTGGGTTAAGAAATTCTCTTACCTCGTGTCCGACATGACTCGATCGTTCTTTAACCTCCTAAATAATAAACTAGAGTTAATTTCTATTTACTTAAGAACCTTTCTCATGTTAATTATTCCTTTTATATCACTTATTACCATGTCATGAACATTATGTAATTATTTAAGTTTATAACGGTCGTTTTGTCGATCTTAGGTACTTGAGTCAAAAATAAACTTCTTATAATTACACTTTGTTCATGTGGTAAAATATCCATTATATCCATAATTATATTCATGATGTATATATCATATACATAATATATATCCAGTATATACATTAATTTATAATATTACATAACATTTAGAGGTAAGAAATGAAATTCACCATTCATGGAGACGGTAAGCCGTACGTACGCATGAATGCTACTTTCATTTACATTTCATATTTAATGGAATGAAGTTATAATTATATAATGGTATAATATAATTCTAGTATAATATAATGTATAATACCATTTACTCTATCCTTTATACATCCCACATATGGCATTAACGATTCAAATCACTTCGAGGGGGCGGTAGTCCGCACTTCCTAAAATGAAATTATCACGTTTACCCATAATGGAAATCATAAAGTATGCCATAAATGAGAAATACAGAAGCATAAGGAAAACATAAACATAATATGTATATAATATATGAAAATAGTGTCATCAAAATGGACACCATTAGAGGTGTTAAAAGAATATTGAACAATCATCATTTCGTGAGGCAGTATTTCGCCACCCACAGAAACAGTATGTTCTTTAACCATTAGACGAAGGTGTGTGTAAGTGTAAACCAAATAATTATCATAACAACATCCTAGTATATTTTATATAATGTTTTTGTAACAAAAGAAAGGAATAAAAATATTTTAATGGTTTGGAGAAGAAAAATAAAACAAAACAACATTATAGAAGACATTACCTTAAAATCGGGTAACTCTTTTTGATTTGAGCCAAAGGCTTCCTTGGGAAGACTTCTGCACAAGGTGAGGCTTCTATGAGTAAGTCAGGGAAGTTGAGAGAGTATTTGGGTAGAGGTTGTCTGAGCCAAAAGGCTTTTAAGGTGTGAGTAAGGTGGTAGTGGTGGGGGCCTTTTATAAGAGGAGATAAGGGGAACTCTTGGAAAGTAATGAAATGTTACTTTATTATATAATGCGTTTCGGATTTTAAAGGTCCCACACTTATATGATTAGTGTATAAGGTGATAAGGGTTCTAAATCTACTCATCCAATAGGTTTTTGACAAGTTTAATCCTTGGTTTTACATTATCTTTTCATTTTATTTAAATCGTAAATTATTGAGGTAATCGCTGCATCATCATGGTGTCATAAATAATTTAATTTATTTAATGTCTAAAAATTATAAAAAAAATATCATGATGTATGAAAGATTTTTATCTTTCTAATGAATATTTATAGTAAAACATATGACTTGTATAACCCCATTTAAATTTTTTTTAGTAAAACAACTCTTGTTTGTGACATTTTTATTTTAACATTAAATAAAAAAATATTTATGTCATTTTCCTACCAAAGTGGCTCCATGGGGTCCCCAAGTTGACCCATGGATTTTCATGGTCGTCCATGACACATCCAATAGGGTTAGGACAAGTGTAAAGGTATTTTCATATCTTTATAATACTATTTTTACCTTAACTTTCACTAATTACCTTTAATCGCGATTAATTAAACTTAAAAGTTACTATTCACAAAAAAAAATTATTTTAATCCCATTGAACCACATTTTACTTCCTAATTACAACCATGTATGTAGGAGTTTTGAAAATAAAATCACAGAAGTGTTAATGTCTCATTTAAATGAAAAATTAGTTTTTTAACTACCACTTAGTGGTTTCACTATTCATCAAAAATTGAAGTTTTTCAGAACGATGCCAAAGTTTTACCTTAAGCTATAATTGAGATTCCAAATTCAAAAATGATATCTATTTTAAAAAATTCCAAACATCTATGTTGCATTAATTATTTTTATAATTAATTCCCGATGTAACAAAAAATAGCGTGTTTTTAAGAAACAATATATATCAAAAGAATGACAATTGTTCATGTCCAATTTCAATGTTAAATTAATTATAATGACCACCATTGGATAAAATGGTAAAAATATTTTCTAATTATACTTTAAAACCACTAAATAGTATAATTTATCACAATTAATTAATTTTATTAAAAAAGTTGTTTTTAAGTAATTCTCACTATTCAAAACAAATTGGAAGTTCTCAGAAAAATACCAAAAATTCAACATAGGCTAATTTAGATATTCCGAATCCAAAAACGAAGTCCATTTAGAAAGATAAAATTTATAAAATTTCAAAAATTAGGTATTACTATTCATAACGACTACTTTGATTGGTTGTGGTGTGTGTTAGAACTCGAAGTTGCGTACAATGCAAGCTAGTGCATTATTGAATGAGAAGCGTATCATGGAAGCTCGGGGTGTTACATTCTCCCCTCCTTCAATATATTGCGTCCTTGCAATTTGAAATTTTTCTTTGAAAATAAAAGGTTGAAAATAGAAAATACCTTTGGGGAAAACCCACATTGGAAATAAGGTTAATAAAAATATAACTTTAAAAGAAAGAAAGATAAGTACAAAGGTCACCCGAGATAGTCCATACTAGGATTCTCTGAAAATATGGATATGGAGGAGAAACAAACTATCAAGGTCTGATGGAGAGCTGTAGAAAACAAGATTAAGAGAAAGTTAACCATAAGAAAATCACAAACTTTTGATTGGTTAAACGGTCATTAAATCCCCAGTTGGAAAAGTTACCCGGCATTGTTTTTGTTTTAAGTTACCTTTTATAAAGTTGGGGAATTTATTTATGAGATTAACTAAGAACGTAAGGGAATATACATACTAGTCATGTATACGTTCATTCTTTAATAAATTTTTACCACAAACCCATGTTTCACTCTAAAAGGTAATAGAACTCGAAAATATTCTATTTATCATAATTGTATAAGGTTCCAAATATTAACACATACCATTTAGAATAGGAAAACTTTTTGTAATAACCAGGGACTTCATGTAGGCTAGTGGTAGGTAATAAAGGCCTATCGCACTATGGTTGTGGGTTCGATTCCTGCAGCTTTCTCCGACGCGACGGGTTATGCCCCACCCTACAGGTTGTCCTTTTCCTAAAACTATAGTATTATAATATTCCAAAAATAAACTTCATAAATGTTTTAACCTTAAACAATACTATCCAAAGTTCAACTTAATCCATTCCAACCTTTATAGTTATCCAAAATACCTCGGTCTATACTTTCTCTAAAAGGTCTCTAAATTCCAAAATCAATTGTATCATTAGATTCCTCAAACAACGTAAAGTTTATCATATTGTCACATAAAAAATTATGATTACCTTCATCATATTAAAACCATAATGAAATCAACAAGTACTACAGTACAATCCTTATATATATATATATCACATTATTCTAATAACCAGAATATAATCCTTAAGTCCAAAAGCACCAATACATTAATTATTCCACTTCAATTGTAGTAATATCATAAGATTGGCCTTCATCCCTTGGCCTTTTCTGAGGTAAGTTTCCCTAACGCTTAGGACATTCATTTGCATAATACCCCATTTCCCTACAATTGTAGCATTCAACATTGATAGCCTCTTTCTTTCCCTTGCAATCACGAGTCTGGTGACCTTTTTCTCCACATTTATAACAAACTCCCATTCCTTTTAGGCAGGTACCGTGGTGATTCTTCCCACAATTATCGCATAATGGAAAATACTTCTTTCCCTTTTTCCCTTTATCTGTCACTTGTTCCACCGTTCTCTTCTTCTCTTGCTTTACTTAATTGTCATAAGATTTAGAGAATTCCTTTCATGTCTTGATAGCACATGAGACAATATATTCGTATGACGAGAAGGATTGTGAGACTAAGGCTCGATGGAGAAACGGTTTTAACCCATCAAAGAAACGATCAATATTACTTCTTGGGTTACGTATATAATCTGATGCATGCCTCGCTAACCGTGTAAAGTTAGACTCATACTTTGCGACATTCTCATCCTCCTTCTGCCTTAGACTCAGAAATTCCCTTTCCATATCTGCTCGATGGTCACGAGGAAAGTATTTTTCTAAGAAAAGATCTATGAACTCTCACCATTCAATACATGATACTTCTTCATCTTCCTTTGTATTTTTAATCAATGACCACCATTGATCGGCATCTCCAGTGAGACGGTAAACTGCCATGATAACCTTCTCCCTTTCACTACTCCCCAAGGCATGGAATATTTTCTCTAAGGAGATTATCCATTTCTCAACTACTAATGGATTTGTACCCCTATTAAATGTTGGAGGTTGTTCCCTCATGAAGCGGTCTAACATTGATCCCACATGTTGCGGATCAGGGTGCTCCATACGAGTAAGGTTATTATTCATAACCTGAGTGAGTTCTCCCAGTATGGTAATAAGTTGATCAGCACCAGTTGTATCTCCATCTCCATAATAATTATCTTGAGCAGGAGGGAAATCCCTACACGGAGTGTGTGCATTGATACGGTTTCCATTCCTTCCACTAGGTACCATTTCTAAACAATGGCATAAACTAGATTAGTTTATGAATCAAAATACATAATTCCATACTTATAAAATGCTTAACATAAATTGAACTATTTATGGATATAATCCATAATCATAAAAATGTTTTCTTTGAGGAATTATATACTCATACCCCTTCATAGTGGTTTGTAAAGAAAACGAGAATTATCCTAAGCATATCCCCCGGGAGTGTCGTAACCAAGAGTGCAGCAAGGCCCATTGTCGTGCACCAGTTCCCGTTCGAGTCTAGATCAAAGAGGTGTTTTCGGGTTTTACCCCTAGGTACATCTGTTCTAGAGCCGCCTCTACCTTCTCGTATCCAGACAGGGATGTATTGCTTAGAAAACATACAAAATCTCTATAATACCAAAATTCTAGGAAGTTCTTCTATACTAATCCTCAAAGTCTATCTTTGAGCTATGTGCTCTAATCAGAGTTTATCTAAATCTATCTTCCAAGTTTAGTACTAAACTACCTCTGATACCAACTGTAACGCCCCGACCCAAGTTTCCCAGAGTCGGTGCATTACTTCGTAACATTTGCATGATCACAAAAGATCAAGTCTCGAAAGTCCGATTAGTTTAGTAGCCTTGGAAACACTAGATACATTCATACATATTACATTACATAGTAAAGTAAAACAAAACTACAACAACATCTTGTCTTCATATCCCCTCATACTATCCCTGCAGGTCAATCATAATATACTTCTTCACATCCTGGAAAAATTAAAACATTGAAAGGGGTGAGCTCAGATGCTCAGTAAGGATAACAATATAGCGGAAGCTTTCATCAATAAACATAAACATTTAAGGCAATGTATAACTAAAACAAAAGCCTTTTTAAACTTGAACTTCAGCTTAATATGGAAAAAATAAAATTAAATAATGTCATTTACTTACTCACATGGATATTCTACTAGTCGAATAATCACATGCAATATCAATAACCACTTTCATAATGATAGAATGCATAATGCCAGACTATCATAACCATGTAGTCAAGGCCTCATGCCAATACCACAAATAAGATTTTGTCAAGGCCTCGTGTCAAGACACTAGTTTGTCTCATGAGACCTACCGATGCATCGAGGAGCTATAGCGGGCTCCACCCATCACTTATTAAGTCCAATGCATTCCTCATATGAATAGGTTTAAACATATCATATAACATAATCATATCACATAAAACATGCATAAAGGAAACATAACATTTCCACATTTCAATCACAAGATATCAATACAACACATTGATATAATAAAAACACTTTCAAAACTATTTTCAATACCAAAATAAAAGAAAATTAAAACTTGTATTTATTTTTCATTTTAAAAAAGTTATGGCTTGTAGAGGAAGATGAAACTCAAATAATGGTCACGGTGGTGGAGAAGTCATTGTCGCCGCATACGTACGGAAAGAAAAAAACTCCTTTTTGTCGTTTAGTAAAACGCTTCATATAAAAAACATTCCTTTTGAATAAACGTAAAAGTCAAAAGGGTTTATACACCGTATAAAAGAAAGTTGTGTATAAAACCAAATATGTCTCAATGAAAAGAGATTGAGACGATGTCCTTACAAAGATCATTTTTAAAATAAAATAGATCTATTATGTGTTTTCACTATAATTACACATAAAGAAAGTACAAATACAAGATAGTACATAATAATATCATGACATAATTTGAAAGTAAGAAATTAACCCAAAGAATGGAAATTGGGTTAAGAAATTCCCTTACCTCGTTTCCGACTTGACTCGATAGTTCTTTAACCTCCTGAATAATAAACTAGAGTTAATTTCTATTTAATTAAGAACCTTTTTCATGTTCATTATTCCTTTTATATCACTTATTACCATGTCATTAACATTATGTAATTATTTAAGTTTATAACGGTCGTTTTGTCGATCTTAGGTACTTGAGTCAAAAATAAACTACTTATAATTACACTTTGTTCATGTGGTAAAATATCCATTATATCCATAATTATATTCATGATGTATATATAATATACATCATATATATCCAGTATATAAATTAATTTATAATATTACATAACATTTAGAGGTAAGAAATGAAATGCTCCGTTCATGGAGACGGTAAGTGGTACGTACGCATGAACGCTACTTTCATTTCCATTTCATATTTAATGGAATGAAATTATAATTATATAATGGTATAATATAATTCCAGTATAATATAATTTATAATACCATTTACTCCATCCTTTATACATCCCAAATATGGCATTAACGATTCAAATCACTTTGAGGGGGCAGTAGTCCGCACTTCCTAAAATGAAATTATCGCGTTTACCCTTAATGGAAATCATAAAGTATGCCATAAATGAGAAATAGAGAAGCATAAGGAAAACATAAACATAATATGTATATCATATATGAAAATAGTTTCATAAAAATGGCCACCATTAGAGGTGTTAAAAGAATATTGAACAATCATCGTTTCGTGAGGCAGTATTTCTACACCCACAGAAACAGTATGTTCTTTAACCATTAGACGAAGGTGTGTGTAAGTGTAAAACAAATAATTATCATAACAACATCCTAGTATATTTTAGATACTGGTTTTGTTACAAAAGAAAGTAATAAAAAGAGTTTAATGGGTTTGAGAACCAAAATAAAACAAAACAACATTAGAGAAGACATTACCTTAAAATCGGGTTACTCATTTTGATTTGAGCCAAAGGATTCCTTGGGAAGACTTTTGCCCAAGTTGAGGCTTCTATAAGTAAGGGAGGGAAGTTGAGAGAGTATTTGGGCAGAGGTTGGTTGAGCCAAAAGGCTTTGATGGTGTGAGTAAGGTGGTAGTGGCGGGGGCCTTTTATAAGAGGAGAGAAGGGGCACTCTTGGAAAGTAATGAAATTTTACTTTATTATATAATGAGTTTCGGATTTTAAAGGTCCCACACTTATATGATTCGAGGATAAGGTGATAAGGGTTCGAAAGCGACTCATCCAATAGGTTTTTGAAAAGTTTAATCCTTGTATTTTACATTATCTTTTCATTTTATTTAAATCGTTAAATAATGAGGTAATCGCTGCATCATCATGGTGTCATAAATAATTTAATTTATTTAATGTCTAAAAATTATAAAAAAACTATCATGAGGTAGGAAATATTTTTAGATTTTTAATGAATATTTATAGTAAAAAAATTGAATTATATAACCCCATTTAAAAAATCTTTTAGTAAAATAACTCTTGTTTGTGACTTTTTTATTTTAACATTAAATAAAAAGATATTTATGTCATTTTCCTACCAAAGTGGCTCCATGGGGTCTCCAAGTTGACCCATGGATTGTCTTGGTCGGACATGACACATCCAATAGTGGTAGGACAAGTTTAAAGGTATTTTCATATCTTTATAATACTATTTTTACCTTAAATTTCACTAATTACCTTTAATCGCGATTAATTAAACTTAAAAGATACTATTCACCAAAAAATTATTTTAATCCCATTGAACCAAATTTTACTTCCTAATTACAACCATGTATGTCTGATTTTTGAAAATCAAATCATAGAAGTGGTAATGTCTCATTTAAATGAAAAATTAGTTTTTTAACTACCACTTAGTGGTTTCACTATTCATCAAAAATTGAAGTTTTTCAGAACGATGCCAAAGTTTTACCTTAAGATATAATTGAGATTCAGAATTCAAAAATGATGTCTATTTTAAAAAATTCCAAACATATATGTTGCATTAATTAATTTTATAATTAATTCCCGATGTCACAACATATAGCGTGTTTTTAAGAAACAATATATATCAAAAGATTGACAATTGTTAATGTCCAATTTCAATGTTAAATTAATTCTAATGACCACCATTGGATAAAATGGTAAAAATATTTTCTAATTATACTTTAAAACCACTAAATAGTATAATTTATCACTATTAATTATTTTGATTAATAAAGTTGTTTTTAAGTAATTTTCACTATTCGAAGCAAATTGGAAGTTCTCAGAAAAATACCAAAAATTCAACATAGGCTAATTTCGATATTCCGAATCCAAAAACAAAGTCCATTTGGCAAGATAAAATTTATAAAATTTCAAAAATTAGGTATTACTATTCATAACGGCTACTTTGATTAGCTGTGGTGTGTGTTAGAACTCGAAGTTGCGTACAATGCAAGCTAGTGCATTATTGGAGGAGAAGCGTATCATGGAAGCTCGGGGTGTTACACTAAATTATCTAGACAATACAAGAATGTTTCCTTATCTTTTAGTGTGATATTTTTGTACTAAATTGTCAATTTTAAACTGATAACAGCCACTTTGAGTCATAAATGGAATATCATGTATCATTTAGTGGTGTGGAATATTCCTACACATATAAAATTATATATGGAAAATTTTCAAAAAGTATAAAAATAATCTAAATGTTTTTTGTTGGTTTTGATTTTTTTAGTTTTATTTTCATTAATTTTAATGTCAATGTTTTAATAAAAAGGTGCACTTAGAGTCATATCGATCACACCCTATGTCATATTGAGGTGTGGATGATTCCTACACATCACAAATGATATGTGGTTCTCCATCGTAATTTATCAATATAATAAGAATTATTTTTCTTGGTTTTTAGTATATACATTTGTTTTTTTCTAAAATTTAATTTTAAACTAAGAACACACACTCTGTGTCACATCGATCAAATCATGTGTGGTTTCAATGTGATACTAATTCTTACATGTCCCAACAAAATTATTAATTTTGTTCCAAAATTATCAAGATAATCTTTTTTTCTTGTTTTCTAGTGATTGATAGTTTTTGAAATATTATATATATTTTAAATTGATAATGGACACTTTGAGTCATACTAAGAACATCGTGTGTCAGATTGAGGTTTGGTTGATTCCTATAAATAATAAATAACGTACATATTGTTTTCCAAAAGTATATGGTGACACCATATAATTTGTTTCATTCACGTTTCCATTAAATTCATGATTGGATTTTCCATTTTTCTAGACTACTCCACATTGAGGGATTAGTGGAATGACCCCCACCCCCACCCTGCCTCATTAAGAGGAGGCTGTGGATTTACCATATCAGTGATGAAAAGGTGTGGATCCTTAAAAATTAAATTCCCCAATTTCTCTCAATAAGTATTGGGGTACTAACCATATCCATAAGTATATATCTCTTCAAGATAATCAATTTAACTAGTTTCGAAGCCCAAATAGACTTACAGATCAAAGGTTATGGATCTAAAAAGTTATAAATTTTTTATAAAGGAATCATATCTCAGCATATCCAATCCGCATAGGACATATGTGTATCCCATACATGTGGACCATAAGTCCAACCCATCAGCACATGTCATCTACACAGGTCCACTAGGGTCTCTAAATAGACCCCTCGCCACTAAATATAAAGAGGATGACCAAATTTTAAAACCATGAATCCCGAAGAGGGATCTGGCCGCGTATTTATTTCGCCAATGTAGTCCATCACTACTTGGGAAGCCTTACATGTCCCGCCATTACTAAGGGAAGGCCTCATCAACAAACCTGGCTAGAGAACTCGTGTGACACAGCTAGGCAGAGCACCCTCATGAAAAACCATGGAGGAGCACCTGGGAGACGCATCTTGGGAGAGCACCAGCACGACGCACCTTAGCAGAGCACCCGCACAACGCCCCCTGGTGGAGCACCCGAGTGACACACCTTGGTGTAGAACATGTGTGATCCAACTACAAAAATTACTTATTAAAAGCACCTATAGAACCCAGTTATGTGTCCTAGCTAGGAAAAACCATTGTCCCATACTACAGGGGTTGTGGTCTCAGCCCTCTAAGCCAGTCCCATCACTTATATCACTAAGCTCCATGAAAAATGGAGAGTCACACTACAAACTTCATGAGACAGGTTGAAATGATTTTCAATTATTCCCTTTATGAGACCCAAAATTCACCCCATGGAAGACCATTAGATAGGATAATCATCCATACTCCCAAAGATTCATTGATTCCACATAGTAGTCTTGGATTTTTTTCCCATGTAATGAGTTCATTTTATCCTCTTGGATTACTCAAGAACCTTGATTAAATACACTCATAAGGATACTCATTGAACCTAATTACCTAACTCATATTAATTTATGAATTATTATAAATGGGATTCCTCCTTAGGATTAATCCACAAATAACCCCCTCATGGGAATTCCTCCTTTGGAGTATTCCCCAAAAAACTCAATAGGGGTCACCCATAAGATTAATCCCCAAAAAAACCACAATGGAAATCCTTCTTAGATGTAAGCCAAAACTAATCCTCAAATGGGAATCCTCCATAAGAGTGAGCCCCAAAAAAACTTCAATGGGAATCTTCCATAGGAGTAATCCATAACCAAACCTCAATTGGGATACCTTCTTATTAGTAATCCCCAAGAAAAGATCAATGGGAATCCTCTTTAAGAATAAGCCCCAACCAAACCTCAATTGGGAATTATCTTTAGGATTAATCCCCAACAAGACCTCAAAGCTAATATCCATAGTAGTAATCCCTTAGCCTTCCAGGTCAACCCAATGACCTTCACTATCATTTCACATTGAAAGGTTCAATTCTCTACGACCTTGTCCACCATAGCCTCTGCATCTTTCACCATAGGCCCGACCTCTTCCACCACCAAATGAAGGAAATAGTATGTGTTTATTGAATATTTCACAATCACTTGATTCCTACACCGAGCATGACTCATGTGGGGTTAGAGATTCGTAATGATCACAAAACTAAACAAAACCACCTCTTGTATTCAACTATGAGAAATGTGATTCCTTCTATAAATAGAATATGTAGGAAGCCTTACCATAGGGCTTGAAGTCACTGAACATCCTCATAAAGAATCAGACTATAATTCCCTTAATCTAGGCATCCTTCTTAAGAGTAAGCCCTGAATTAAGTCCCAAAAAAATCTAAATGAGTTAATAAATCTCTCATGGCCCTTGTAACAAGGGAATCAACTTTGGGATTAAGACCCAACCTATTTCTCTTAAATGGTCATATTCCCCTATGATAATTACTGAACTAGGTGGGATTTGATTCCCATCTGAGTGTGATATATAAGAAGCATCCCTAAGGTTCAATCCCAAAAATCCATATCAACCGTGTCCTCTTTGAGCCATATTCATTGCAGGGTCTAATCTAACTTAGAAACTCATATCTTTCTCATGTTAATTGGGTTGTTTTGACATAAATCCCACACTAATCTTTGACTAGGCACCTTCTTCCTTGATATCCTTACCACATGAAATTAAACTTTTTGGTTAGGACCTTATCACCGGACTGTAAAAAGGAATTATGTGTCCCATTATGTGGAAAATAACTAAGAGGAATCTAATTGTTCTCCCGAGGATATATAGGTAGCCCATTTATGGGTATGATCCCAACATTAAAACAAATTTCATCTACCTGGATGAAAATAAATTCGAGAGTTCCCAAATGAGGGGATTAAAAACCAGCATCATCGTAACAACTGCGAAATAATCTCTAACTTTTATATGAGAGTAAACCATTTTTAGAAAACCTCTAATACATACATGCATCTCCATTGATAAAGAATCTAAAATACATATGGTTAATTTGGAATTTCAAACATGATAAATAATTGATTGAAAATTTCAAGGGAACTCTAAATTATTCTTGGTAATGTAATATGGATTCATGAACAAATCTTAAATCTATAAGAGAGTCTCAGAGTATGCAATAACTCCCCCCAAAAGGGAGTGATGAGCCCAACCTCCCATCCTCTTGACAAATATAAGTTCTTAATTATTTTAGGTCAAAAAATATAACAAGCACTCTCTATTGGAATACAAGTCCCTTGGGATACAAAATCATTTGGTGATTCTGATTCCATAAATAAATCTGATGGAAACTATTTGGATGTAGTGATTCCTAATGAGAACACATGTTTAGGTGGAAATAATATCAAAAACAAATTATTGTTTTTTCTGTATTTTGAGTATGTGATGTGTTTTTTGAACTAAAATGTAAATTATAATCTAAAAAAACATTTTCATGTCATACTGTTTGAGTGCATGACCATTATACATGACTGTGTCATCCTTGTTGATAAAGTCATTCATTCCAAGAAAACATTAACCATTACTATAAACCTGTCATCATTCATTGATTTAACTAACACAAATATTTAAATATGAGTTTAATGGAACATTATAAAATTTATCTTACCCTTCCACTATCATAGAGAGTAAAAAATACTTGATAAACCATTTACATTATTTGATGGAAAAATTTTCAATGTGAACAAATTTGTATCTTCAGAAAACACTAAACTACATTATAAATTTTTTACCAGTTTTTTTATCAAATTAAAAAAATAGTATATCCCTTTGTATCATCCAAATTGCACTAAAATATAGGTCATCCATTAAGTCTTCCTGAATTTTGTAACATATTTGTACATAATTTTTAATAATTTTGGTGGTGATAAACTCTAACATAGCATTAATATTAATTTTTTCATCAAAATAGGAACATACTAATTCTCATATAATTTTAATTGAGGATGACAGTGAGTTTTTTATTAATGTGGTTTTGAACATGTATCATTTTATATATTGAATGATCATAGTAATAATGAATAATAATTGTATGGATTTAACAACGATTTCTGATATTATATCATGAATTTCATTGATGATCAAATATCCCAAATTATTCACCACCCACCAAAGTGAATCCATTATTTTGTTCTTTTCTAAAAATTCTGGATTCATATGATGAAAATTTATATATCATTATTCCTATAGACGTTTTGGATCAATCTACTAGATCCATTTTCAAATGGGTCCACGTTTTGATATTTGGTATTTCATTATTTCATTTTATGTGAATTTTTTATTTTTGGGGATTTATTAATAAGGAAATTTCTTTTCATTTCATTTCATGTTTCCTTTGACACCATCCCTCCTCGATGACCATGATCTCTCAATGATGGTTTCTCTCTAATAAATCTCTCACACACCTCTAGGATTTGGTGGTTGAATACAATCATATTTGTTATAACATTTGATTTAGATTATATACCTTTTTGATGATTGAATTGGTGCTTTATAACTCTCAAGTGACTATTGGATCCACTAATAAGGCCCTTTCATTGTAGTGTATAGAATTAATGGGCATGTAACTTCTTCTATTTTATTATTATTGTTCAATTTTTTCTTGGTGAGGGGATACATAGACACTTAAATAATATTTGGAAGTACTTATAATATGATAATTGAAATTATATCATAATATAATCAGATTAAAAAAATAGTGTTGTTTTCCTTATTTATAAAAAAATCCTCCAATTAAATTTCATTATAAAATCACTCAAACAAGTTATGAATTTTTTTTCAATAATCCACCTAGAACACTTTCACAATGGATATTATATTAATTCAAAAGTGTTGTGCATACTTTTCAAGAAAAATTCTCAATCAAAACCATAGTATGATCCTCATTCTACTTCATTTCCCAACAATTTAATTGTTTGAAAACCATCGATTTTTCACTTCCTCTGCCTTGGTCTCTTCCACTACCTCCTCATCCTCATAGGTCTAAGGCTTTGACTCTGAATCCACCTTGGCCGCCACCTCCACCTCTTCCTCTATATATACCTCTGTCATTTCAAAAAAAATTGTTTATAGGTTAGTGATTTTAAAAAAATATATATTTCTTTCAATATATATATCTTTCAGAAACATATCAAAAATAATACATTAGAATTATGAAACTAGTGTTTTACCCAAAAAATATATTTCTGAGGTCATTGATCAAAAAATATCATAAAAATATCAAGTAATCACCTAATGAATTTTTCAGAAAACACTATGACAACATGTACATTGCCCACTCATCTCTAATCAAATTTACTTCTAGTTTGGATAATAATGGTTTTCAGAAATATTGATTGTACAGAGAAAATATAGGCAAAAAAATGATTAATATATATATAATGAAATTTTAATTACCTTCAAAAATTACCTGTTTGGTGATGCTTCTGTTTTCATGATTTTTGATCTATCTCACACATTTTCAAATATAATATTCAAAATTGGATTCATTATCTTAATTTTGAATCTACAAAAATACAGACCAAATAAGTATTTTTTTTGAAATATTTTTTAATATCTATATCATTCTATATATAACTTAATCTATTTTTATTTTTAGTAATCCATGAGATTTATCTATTCATACACAAATATCATTATAGTATTTAGCCTATATTTAGTGACTAATCTATCATAACAGCATTTTTTTGTAAAAAATAGACTAAAACATATAATTTGATGTTTATGAAAAAAAATGTTGATTGTAGTGTATTACAATTTCACAATACACATCATGTGTGTTCAATTTTTTTGGATATCCATACATTGGATCCATGACCAAAATTAATGGGGTATACATATTGAGTATGATCATTAACTACTTATGCCTAAAAAAACATTTAATTAAAAACATTTAATATATTTTAAGTGATTATATACTGGAGTGTAACTTATACATTGTAGGTGTCATAAAGATTTTATTGTCTAATATTTTTTTCTCAAATGTTCTGAGTAGTGCATAAATTCTTTTCTTAATTTCTTCATTATAAAAAAGTAATTTTTTTCCTTTAAATAATATAGGGATTAATGAATCCAAATCATGATTTACCATATATACCATTTATGTAGTAATAATATAAAACTCTTTAAAAAATATGAATAGATATTGTCATTAATAAATATGTTAACATACTTTTTGGACAAACATATTATGAAAATGTAGATTAGGTATTTATTCATAACTAAGACTCTAAACCACTTATGCTAGATAATCACATTTATAGTGTTGAAATCAATTGTGTTTGTCATGAAAGTTCCATATATTTTTTTTTCATGTGGAATATAAGACTTATTTTCATATTTAAATGTGGTATCTATATGATGTTTTAATATCAATAATTGTTTTTATAGAAATGGCTGTGAGAAGGTACTTCTGAAAGGACATTTTGATTTCTTGGACGATTAACTAGAATGTATTGATCTATAATTTTATTTCCCCATATACTTATTCATTTTTAATATCATACCTCACTTTGGACATTTTATCATCAACTCTTACAGGTTTTTAATATGAAAAAAAATTAAAAAGAGAAACCCGATATATCTTTATAAAATTAAATGGAATTTCTATCAATATTAAAATAACATCATTAATTGTGGTAATATCTGGATCATCAATGGGACTCAGAAACATAGAAGTCGTCTCATGAATTACCTCAATCCCCACTCTCATGTGATCTTTTGGGATGTATTTGTGGTGTATCTTGTCTTATGAGATATTATACATTGTACCCCTTGAAACCCGGAATTGTATGTTTTCTAAAATATACCAATCATATATACCTTTACCATACATAATATTAGTAATATAAAGTTATTGAAAGTTGTTTGATTCACATTTAGGAGGAGTAATACAAAATTTATTACCTCACTTAAGGTATGCGGTTCAGGGGGATGACTAGCCTGAAATCCAGTGAGGTCATTTGGTTCATGTGTGGTTATTTGTTCCACCACTAGTTCAATTTGATCCTTTCTTATACATTGTAATGTCAAACCAGAAAAGTCAACAATATCTTACACTAAGTCTATTTTTGTTTACAATCTTATAACCAAATTATTTATATCTTCATGTGGTTTTGTCTTATTGAAATATATTCATACAGACACTCCAAACCCTTATACTCTAATGTGACTATATTTCTCCAGCCACATCAAATATAATAAAAGTAATTTTTCACCAGGTAAGATTGCTTCACATTCTTGTGTGTAAACATTATAAAAACAATCTAGACATAAATAGATATTTTTATGTAATGCTGTTATAAATAATAAAAAATTAATATTATGTTATACTTAAATTTGTTTTTCATACTTATTTTGTGTTTTCATCAGTTAGTTTAACCTCTTTATTTAAGAGATTGTTCTGACTCTTAATGAGTTTTCTCATTTCTGAGTATGTCACTAGTCTTTTTTAATGAAATTAATGTCAATATTACATAAAAAGACACAGTTGGATTTATGCTCATAACATAGTCTGTTAGATTTAGGTGTGGGTGATTTTTACACACCACAAATGTCATATCAATCATTTTCCTAAGGTACCAAAGTAATATATAAGTGTTTTCATGATTTTAATTATGCCTCTTGTGTTTTTTTACTAACTTTTTATTTTAAAATAGAAACATACATTCAGAGTCTTAACGGTAACATCATGTGTTGGTATGATGTGAAACTAATTCCTACACATCATAAATGAATTATGAATCATTTTAAAAAATTATTAAGACAATATGAGTGCATTTGATCAGTTTTTAGTGTGTCACACTCCTTTTGAAGTAAAATGTCAGTTTGAAACTAATCATATACACTTTGAGTTATACTAGGAACACCATGTGTCAGATTAATGTGTGGATGATCCCTATAAGTCACAAATTATTTATAAATCATCTTAATAAATTATAAAAATAGTATTAATGTTTATTCTCATTATTTACTGTGTCACTTATCTTTTTTACTAAATGTTATTTCAATGTTAAATAAAAAGATTCACCAAGTGTTTGACCAAGAATATTGTGTGTCATATTGAGGTGATAATGATTACTATTGGTCGGAGTGGACACACAAGATGGGGGTGAATTGAGTTCCAATTAAAATTTATGTTTAAAAAACTTTGTCGTAAAATCCCACAAATAGAACACAGAATTAAACTGTAGTGAATTTATATCAAAATAAACGTTCTATTAGGTTCTCGAAGGAGTGATTATTTCCCAGTTAATCAAATCAGAATAATTGATTAACTTTTGAAACTAACTTACTGATTTACAAATAATATAAACACTTGCGAGTTTAATTATCAAAGTGACTTTAAAATAGTTTTGGTTTTAAAGTAGTTTGCAGCGGAATAAAAATAACTTTGAAAATAAATAAGCACAGAAGATTTAATCAGGAGGTTCAGTCTCAAGTTGAGACTTAGTCCTCTCAAAACATTATATAAAAGTGATCCACACCCTAGATCGGGGATTACAACAGTATATAACTGTCCAGGTCCAAGACCTCTACCACTGTTATCCGTGGGAACAAAAACAACAGATCCAGCTGTCCAGGTCACACACGACCTCTACCACTATCCCAGTGGGAATTAAAGGATGTAAGAGTTTGAGTGAGGATTTACAGATCCTCCAGTTAAAGTACAGGAGACAGTGTGTGTGTAAAATACAGCAGATGACACACACTGCTCAAAATGTAAAAAGTAAATCACAGAGGCAAAGATTTAGAGTTTAGAAATGGATCTAGTGATTGCAGTGCAACTCTGGACTCCTTTGGATTGATCAAAATTGGTTCTTAGTCCTCTTCTAGTTTTTTTTCTGAAAACAGAGTGTCGTCTGCTTCCTTGACTTCCAGGTTCAGAAAAAATTAGTCGATGAAGTTCTTGTGTTGATGTTCTCATTCTCATCTCTTCACTGGTATGCAGTAATGAAAGAGTTCTTCGTGTAAGCTCAGTCGTCTCTTTGAATTCACACTCAGTTGTTCTTCCAGCACACCTTGTGGTATGTATGTCTCTGTCTATTCGTCTATACATTCCTCTTTCATTTAAATCATGAACTCCAGCAAAATAAATGATTTCTTTTTGCAGGTATGAGGTACAGTTCCCTGATATCCAACAACACACATTAAATAAATGTTAGTGTGTTAAAATATACATGATATGGCCACTGGTTCGATTAAATAATGATAAATAAATTATAGTAGTGTCAGATTCTCTAAAACGGTAGGTTTAGGTATCGGTATCCTTGGTAGCGGTAGCCTTGAGTAACGGTAGCCTTGAGTAATGGTAGCCTTTCTATCGGTAGCCTTAATGTATCGGTAGGCTTGCTTGTTTAGTGGGCTTTCACATATCGGTAGGCTTTGCATAACAGTGACCTTTCCGTATCGGTAGCCTTTTCATATCGGTAGGCTTGTCTGACGGTAACCTTCTTATATCGGTAAGCTTAGTATATCGGTAACCATCCATGTAACGGTAGACTTGTTCTATAATGGTGACCTTTTCAGTATCGGTAGACTTGTTCTGTAATGGTGACCTTTTGAGTATCGGTAGACTTGTTCTATAATAGTGACCTTTTGCATGTTTAAGTATTCTATTGGCAGAATGAATTAAGTTAGAATATATTCATCCAGTAACCGTATTCCTTGAAGATAATATAAATAATTATAAAAAATATGTCAATGATATTCATAAATACCAAAATACTTAATTTACCTATTAATCAATATAGGAACTACCAAACTATAATTGATCATAATTGGGATAATCAAAATACGATTGATCATAGTTGATATTATAGAAAAATGAGTTCAAATAATTTTCCCAGAGGGTTCAACAATCTTCCCCGTTGTGATAATCACAACCTATGCTGAAGTGTTCAGAAAATTAAAAATAGTATCAGAGGAAAGAATAAAATTTTCTTAGAGAAAAAAAAACATTAAAACAAAGTTCTCATAATAAATTTTTGTATTGTTATTAGTGTTCTCCCATATCCCCATAGCATATATTGCAGTTTTTCTCCCCTTTGGTTTACTTCTAATTTTTCTCCCCATATGATTTTCTCTCCCCATTTCATTAAAAATTTTAAAACAAGAGGATCATTTTCTCCCCCAGTATTTTCTCCCCCTTTGTGATTAACAAAAAGAAGGGTAGCAGGGAAAAGATAAAGAATACAAGAGAATTTTCATTAAGGTACAATAGATACA
Source organism: Viscum album (assembly GCA_963277665.1). Taxonomy (NCBI): domain Eukaryota; kingdom Viridiplantae; phylum Streptophyta; class Magnoliopsida; order Santalales; family Viscaceae; genus Viscum; species Viscum album. The sequence goes on along the minus strand of OY728145.1, from coordinate 876,370,022 downwards.
CTGATAAAATTAAAAGTTTAGAAATACAAGTGAATCCTATCAAAAAAGATCTAGAATCACTCAATCCTCCTCTTCAACAGGTGTCTTTCCCTTAGGATCAGCAGAGATTTTCGGAATAGCTAAAGGCACAACTGGTGGTACAGCTACAGAAACTGTACCGGATCTGAAATTTGTGTTCCTCTGAGTGATCATTGGTGTCAATCTCCTGATGTCTTGAACTAGAGTCAATTGAGGTGTAATCCCAGAGGCAGAAGCAGGAAGGGCAGGAGGTATAATTACAGGTCTTGCATCCACATGCAAGAAGGGCAGTAGCAAGTTCCTGAAATCTAGAATAATGCTTCCTCCTCTCTCCATTGCAGACACAAAATCATCTCTATTCTCAATGAATTTGTCCAAGGCAGGAGTAAGCTCTCTGAGCTTACTAACTGTTTCTATGAAGGCTTGGGTCACTGGAGGTAACTTCAGATTCTCAAGCAAAAGCTTGAAATGGTTTGTCATTTGTTGATTGGTATAAACCTTCTCTAAATAAGCATCCACATAATTCTTGAGTGCCTCTTGAGAAGCAGTAGCTGCCCGTAGGTGATCACGAACAAAACTACTAACTTCCCTAGTGGTAGCAAGAATCTAAGTATCTGATGCACCACTGGGACTGGCCTTAGCTAATTCTTCCTGAATAATAGTGCGGATCTAGTCAAGGTTCACACTGGAGCTAGACGAGGGAAGAGGTTTCATTGGGAATGCCACTGTCTCCTTGAAGGATTGAGTCAGACTACTAACTACCTTTTGAACAAGTTCATCCTAGCTGTTCATATGTTCTTTGACTAACTTCTTAAAGTCCTCAAAAACTTCCACAAATTGCTTGACCACATCTTTGATATATCGAATGTCAGAGTTTACTTGAGTTTGAGATCTATGCATGGTAGTCAGAGAAGAAATTGATTGTCTCAAAGCAACTACATCTCCTGTCCAACTCTCAATCTGAGTGTGGCACACTTTAATTTCATCCATCAATTCGTTCACAGGACTGGATACACCATATCCAATGGATAACTCAAGGGATTTCTCCATGATTTTCATCTCTTAAACCATACTTTTCTTCATATCTTCCACTGATTCCCTTATTTCTTCTTTCAATTCAGCTTTTAAGGACTCAAGGTCCTCCTTGGTTTCCATATTTGCAGCCACAGTGGGTAGGGTAACTGAATCATTTTGGGGTTGGTCTTCCTCATCAGAATCTCCATAAGAAAGTCCAAGAATCATATATCCCGGATCTGATGTCCAACCTTCAATGTCATATAGCACTGATACTGAGCCAAGATTCTCCCCCTCATTTGGAACATTCTCCTGACGTATTTCTTCCAACTGTTCTTCCTGAGGTAATTCTGCAATTTCCTCTACAACTGCAGCAGATTTAATAGCCATTTTCTCTGATGGCTCAAGAACTTCCTCAACAATAGATGCTACTTCTGCTTCCTGATCATGTACTATTTTTACTGTACTATCTATAAGAGGGATCAAACTAAGCTCTTCTTCTTTATCTTCCTCATCATCTGCTTCACCAGCAGCGTTCTTTTCTCCATTAACATCATGATCTGATACAGTTTCCTCATCCTCCTCAGAGGTGTCCTTGACAACATACTGGCATGCTTCTTCTCCTTCTACTGTAGTCTCTGTATCACTATCCTTCAAGACAGTTTCTCCCTTTGGTAGTTCTTTTGGAGGGCTAGCTGCTCCATAATAAATAACTTGATGCACAGGACTAACGGGTAAGTCTGGGTCTCCTCCTTCCTCTACTGATGTCTCTTCCTCCTCAGCTTCAGCTTCACTGTAGACCGGTTCTGGCTTATCTGGTCCAAGACCAGGATCTCTCACATTCTTTGGTCTAGAGGGATGGTCCTTTGGTGTGAACTTATCATATATTTTTCCTTCATAATTAACCCAATACTTCTTCCATGGGTTCCATCTCACATTCATGAACTTACACACAGTCCTGGTGAGGAAAAAATTATCCTTAACTATGACAGTTTCATCTTGAGGTCCAGCTACCTCCTTTGTCTTCAACATAATAGAAATTAACTTTGAGAAGAACCGTGCATTTGACTTATACTTCGGTCTAGTCATATCCTCAATCTGAATCATGATCAATCTACATAGATTTACCTTAACTCCATGCTTCAACATATGTAGCAAATAAATGTCCTGGAATCGCAGTGTAGCAAAGTATCCTCTCCTTGGACTAATTACATGTTGAATAAATTTGAAAAGCAATTTGTCCTCCCCTACCATCTCTGTAGAAATAACCTTTCGAGGGGTTCCATTTCCTGTCAGCTCTAACAAAGCATCTTCATACTTAAACACATCATTGGTTGAGGGAACAGATTTTGAATAGAAAGAACAATCTCCTTCATGCGGAACTATTAATTTCCCATCCCATTCCACTGAATTAAAAGAAACTTCCTATCCATTCACATAATAAATCATTCTTCTTTCTTCCTCAGACTTTTCAAAACGAACAAATTCGTAGAACTATTTCACCAGTCCTTGATAATATGGTCAATTGTTGTTCATGAATCACTCAGTCCAACCTTGTTCTTATAAAACCTTAAGAATCAAGGACTTGCTCTCCCTGAGCCATTCTGCACACACTTCTTTCTCAATGAAAATATCTCGCCTTAAGAGATGCGGGTTTACTGGATTCCTTCGAGCTACACTTCTACTTCCACTTCCACTGGTACTATCATTCGTTAATTTCTGTCTTTTTGCTTGCGGCTCATCACTCCCATCTGTAACCTGGGGTCTCTTGATGCGGGCCATTACAGATTTTAGGTTTAGGGTTTTGCGTCTTGAGAGGTTTAGGTTGGAGGGATTCAAACAGACGATTTCGCGGTGAGATTGAGTGAATTCTAATATCGGATTTTATTATCATTTAGGATCCACAAATAAAATAAATCTTAAAAAAAATCGAAGTCTCAGCCTTAAATACAGAAGTTTAAAATAGCATGAGATGCACCGGTAAAGTCTCTTAATGGTGAGGTCTTCTAATGGTGAGGTCTCCTAATGGTGAGGTCTCCTAATGGTGAGGTCTCTTAATGGTGAGGTCTCCTAACGGTGAGGTCTCCTAACGGTGAGGTCTCCTAACGGTGAGGTCTCCTAACGGTGAGGTCTCTTAACGGTGAGGTTTCTTTAATAGTTTTAAGAATATGTTATCATTCCAAATTCGTGTCTGATGAAACTTAATCTTTATGAACTTAAAGTCTTAGTGAAAATATCATCTAATTGGAGTTCAGTGCCTATAAATTCAAGAGTTATATCACCCTTCTGATAATGATCTCTTATAAAGTGGTTTCTAACATCAATGTGTTTAGTTCTAGAGTGAGACACAGGGTTATTAGGGATGTTGATTGCACTAGTGTTGTCACAGTTGATTGAAACATGTTTAAAATTAAATCCATAGTCCAATAATGTGTGTTTCATCCACAGAATCTGTGCACAGCAACTACCGGCAGCTATATACTCTACTTCAGTAGTAGACAATGAAACTGAGTTCTGTTTCTTACTACACCATGATACTAGGGATTTTCCAAGTAAATGACATGTTGCATATGTGCTCTTTCTATCTAACTTGCATCCATCAAATTCATCATCTGAATAACTTATTAAATCAAATGATTGTTCTTTTGGGTAGAACAGTCCCAAATTAGCAGTACTTTTAAGATATTTGAAAATCTTTTTAACAGAAAGTAAGTGTGACTCTTTAGGGTTATCTTGAAATCTAGAACACATATATACACTATACATAATATCTGGTCGACTAGTAGTAAGATAAATTAGACTCCCAATCATACCTCTGTAATTAGTTTGATCTACTGGTTTACCAGTTTCATCAATATCCAATTTACTGGTGGTACTCATAGGTGTATCACTTCCCTTAATACTATCCAATCCAAAAAGTTTTAATAAATCCTTAGTATATTCACTCTGATTTAAAATAATACCATCTTTAGTTTGAAAGATTTGAAATCCATGAAAGTATTTAAGCTCTCCCATTAATCTCATTTCAAACTCATTCTGCATAACCTTTGAAAAATCAGTACATAAAGAATTTTTCGAAGATCCAAAAATAATATCATCAACATAGATTTGTACTATTAAAACGTCTTTTGAAATTATTTTTATAAAAAGAGTGGGATCAGCAATTCCTTTTGAAAATCCTTTTGAAATAAGAAAATTTTTAAGTCTTTCATACCAAGCTCTTAGAGATTGTTTTAAACCATATAAAGCTTTATAAAGTTTAAAAACATGATTTTGAAAGTGTGGATTTGAAAAACCAGGTGGTTGTTCTACAAAAACATCTTCAACAATAAAACCATTTAAAAAAGAACTTTTCACATCCATTTGATATAACTTGAAATTCAGATGTGATGCAAAAGAAAGTAAGATCCTAATAGCCTCTAATCTAGATACAGGAGCAAAGGTTTCCTCATAGTCAATTCCTTCTTCTTGATTGTAACCTTGTGCAACTAGTCTTGCTTTATTTCTAATGATGTTTCCAGATTCATCAACTTTGTTTCTAAACACCGATTTTGTGCCTATGGTTAATGTGTCCTTAGGTCTTTCTACTAATTTCTAGGCTTTGTTTCTTTCAAATTGATTTAGTTCTTCTTGTATATACATTACCCAAAATTCATCATTGATAGAATCATTGATACTTTTAGGTTCTAACTGTGAAAGAAAAGCTTGATGTTCAACCTAATTTCTTAGAGAATCTCTAGTATGTGTTCCTCTATCTAAATTACCTACAACAGCATCTAAAGGATGGTTCTTTAGAATCCTAGTTGGTCTAGAAAAGGTAGGACTAGATATTTCAGGTTCATCTACAGGTTGGGGTTCAACAGAAGCAGGTTCTGGGAAATTTCCAGAATTGGAAGTTTTAACTACAAGTCCACTGTCCTTATCATTAAGGTTCAAAACAGAGAGATCATATTCTATATTTTCAAGAGAGGTCTTAGGTTCATGTGGATCAGTTTCATCAAATTTGATGTGAACAGATTCCTCCACACATTTGGTTTTTTTATTGAAAACTCTATAAGATTTACTAGAAATATAGTAACCTAGGAAAATTCCTTCATCACTCTTGGATGCAAACTTGTCAAGATTGTCTTTGGTATTGAGAATAAAGACTTTGCAACCAAAAACTCTAAAGTAGTTAACCTTAGGTTTCCTATGGTTCCACAACTCATAAGGGGTCCTCTTAAGAACAGGTCTAATCAAGACTCTATTAATAACATAGCAAGCTGTATTTACAGCTTCATCCCAAAAATAAATAGGTAGGTCATACTCATTAAGCATAGTCCTAGAAATTTCATTCAAGGTTCTATTGCTTCTTTCTACTACACCATTCTGTTGAGGCGTCCCAGGGGTAGAGAAATTGTGACTATAGCCACTGTGTGAGCAGTAAGATTCAAACTCATGATTTTCAAACTCACAACCATGATCACTTCTCAGGTTTTTAATTTTAAGTCCACTATGTTTTTCTACAGACTTGGAATATTTTATAAAGTAAGAACAAGATTCACTTTTGTGAGATAGAAAATATACCCAAGTATACCTAGAATAGTCATCTACTAGAACATAGACATAGTGCTTCCTATTTAAACTACAAACTCTAGAAGGTCCAAACAAATCCATGTGAACCAACTCGAGTGGTTGAGAAGTTGAAACTTCTTTCTTTTATTTAAAGTAAACTTTATGTTTCTTTCCCTTTTGACAGGGATTACAAACTTTGTCTGCTGGAAATTCAAGTTTGGGTAGGTCTCTAACTAATTTCTTCCTAGTAAGCTTTCTATGTGAATGTAGATTGCAGTGTCCTAATCTTTTGTTCCAAAGACAAGCCTCTTTATGAAAAGCATTTAAACAAGTAATATTCTTCCAAGCTAAAGAATTTAAATCAATAGCATAAACATTTTCATTTCTTAAATCAGAAAACATTAAAACATTTTTAGAATTAAAAACATTGCAAGAATCTTTTTCAAATTTAACATAAAAACCATCATCACATAACTGAGAAATACTTAACAAATTGTATTTAAGTCCATCAACAAATAAAACTTTAGAAATTAATACTGAGTCAGTGTTACCAATCTGGCCTAAGCTGATGATTTTTCCTTTTGAGTTATCACCAAAAGTGACAAAGCCTCCATCAACTTTTACTAAACTCTTGAAGCATGAAAAGTCTCCAGACATATGTCTTGAACATCCACTGTCCAAGTACCAAGTCTTTCTACAGGATCTCTTTAAGCAGGTTCCCTACAAAACAGATTTAGGTAGGAAATGATTTTGGTACCTAGATCTTCTTGGGTACAGACAGGTTAGCCAACAAAACTTTAGGTACCCAGATTTGTCTAATGGGTCTCATTAAATTTATAGAATCAACAGATTTTGAAATATAAACTTTATTAGATCCGTAACTATGAATATAACTAGTTGAACCATATAAATTTCCAGAACTAGAACTAGCAGTATTCTGTCCAGATTTAGGAATGAATTTATTTTTGGTAAATTTTCTCTATCCTGGTTGGTATCCTATACCAGTGGTGTATCTAGGTGCTATTTTCTTACCTAGAATTTGAGTAAGAGTATCTTTACCATTTGTAAATTTTTCTAAGTCTTTCTGAAGTTGCTCATTAGATAATTTTAGTTCAGTATTATCTTTAAGCAACTAAGCATTCTTTACTATTTCAATATCAAGATCAGATTTATGTTTAACAGTTAAAGAATACTGTTTCTTTAAACCTTTGTATTTGTCTTTCATCTCATTACAGGTTTCTTCTAACATATCACAATATTCAAATAGTTCAGATTTTGACATGTTTTCTGAGTCAGAATCATCTCCAGAATAATATGAATTTAAAGCAGGAGTTTCTGATGTTACCTCAGAAGTGTTTGTCATAAAACACATGTTCGCCTTATTTATGATTTCAGTTTCAGAAATTTTAGACTCACTGGAGTTATCCTCAGAATCACTCCTGGTATCCTTCATGGATTTCTTATAATTATTGTCCTTGTATTCATACTTCTTCTTGTACTTCATCTTTGTACAATCTTCTTGTATATTTCCTTTTCTTTTGTACTCATAGCAGACAACTTCATCACTTTTTTCTAGCTTTTTCCAACCCTTCTTCTAATGACCCTTGCTGTCATACTTACCTTTGTAATTTGATTTTCTGAAAAACTTCTTCTTCCTATAGAATTTCTTAAACATTCTGGAAATGTGAGCCATATCAGCATCACTATCAGAAGCACTTTCACTGTCTTAATAGATTGAACTCTCGTTTATATCTTGAAGTTTCTCCTTATACTTGTTCTTTGAAGATGAAGATTTGAAAGCAACCGACTTTCTTATAGGTTCATCTTATTCTTCTTTGTTCACCTTAAGTTCTTTTTAATACATCATCAATTGTCCAATTAGTTCCTTGACTGGAATTTCACCTATATCACACGATTCTCTAATTGAGACAGAAGTTCCTCTCCATCTTTTAGGTAGACATCTCAGAATTCTTATAATTTGTTCCTTTGATGGAACATCCTTTCCCATAGAGATCATTGTGTTGACAATTTCGTTGAACTTGAGATACATGTCAGAAATGGGTTCATCATGCTTCATCTTAAAATTATCATACTTAATAGTATAAGTGTTCAATCTCATTTCCTTAACATTAGTTGTTCCTTCATGAGAAATTGCTAAGGTATCCCAAATTTCATAAGCAGTTTTACAAGAAGATATTCTATTAAATTACTCATCTCCTAAAGCACAGTACAGAGCATTCATGTCTTTACAACTATTATTGTAGGTTGTCTTATTAGCTTCATTCCAAGTAGATCTAATAGTAGTAGGTATTTTATATTCTGATTCTATAGTAGTCCAAATATCAAAACCCATGCTCTCTAAATGAATTTTCATCTTGATTTTCCACTGAGCATAGTTAGTGCCATTGAAAAATGGTGGTATATTGGTAGAAACACCTTCAAGTCTGTTATCCATGATAACTTACTTAATGAAAAGATTTTAAAGAGATAAAAATTTAGAAATAACAGAAATGTTAAGAACTATAAAATACAACTAAAATCACAGTTGAAAAACAGAGTACTGTAGACAATATTAATATTTAAACATCCTCTGATACCAAATGTTGGTCAGAGTGGACACTCAAGAGGGGGTGAATTGGGTTCCAATTAAAATTTCTGTTTAAAAAACATTGTCTTAAAATCCCCCAAATAGAACACAGAATTAAACTGTAGTGAATTTATATCAAAATAAATGTTCTGTTAGGTTCTCAAAGGAGTGATTATTTCCCAGTTAATCAAATCAGAATAATCGATTAACTTTTGAAACAAACTTACTAATTTACAACTAATATAAACACTTGCGAGTTTAATTATCAAAGTGAATTTAAAACAGTTTTGGTTTTAATGTAGTTTTCAGCGGAATAAAAATAAATTTGAAAATAAATATGCACAGTAGATTTAACGAAGTGGTTCAGTCTCAAGATGAGACTTAGTCCTCTCAAAAAATTATATAAAAGTGATCCATACCCTGGATTGGGGATTACAACTATATATAACTATCCAGGTCCAAGACCTCTACCACTGTTATCCGTGGGAACAAAAACAACAGCTCCAGGTGTCCAGGTCACACACGACCTCTACCACTATCCCAATGGGAATTAAAGGATGTAAGAGTTTGAGTAAGGATTTTCAAATCCTCCAGTTAAAGTACAGGAGACAGTGTGTGTGTAAAATACAGTAGATGACACACACTGCTCAAAATGTAAAAAGTAAATCACAGAGGAAAAGATTTAGAGTTTAGAAATGGCTCTAGTGATTGCAGTGCAGCACTGGATTCCTTTGGATTGATCAGAATTGGTTCTTAGTCCTCTTCTGGTTTTTGTCTGAAAACAAGGTTTCGTCTACTTCCTTGACTTCCAGGTTCAGAAAAAATTAGTCGATGAAGTTCTTATGTGGATGTTCCCGTTCTCAGCTCTTCACTGGTATGCAGTAATGAATGAGTTCTTCATGTAAGTTCAGTCGTCTCTTTACATTTACACTCATTTGTTCTTCCAGCACACCTCGTGGTATGTATGTCTCTGTGTATTCGTCTATACATTCCTCTTTCATTTAAAGCACGAGCTCCGGCAAAAGAAGTTATTTCTTTTTGCAGGTACGAGGTACGGTTCCCTGACATCCAACAACACATTAAATAAATGTCAGTGTATTAAAATATACCTGATATGACTATTGGTTCGATTAAATAATGATAAAGAAATTAAAGTAGTGTCGGATTCTCTAGAACGGTAGATTTAGGTATCGGTAGCCTTGGTAGCGGTAGCCTTGAGTAACGGTAGCCTTGAGTAACGGTAGCCTTTCTATCGGTAGCCTTCATGTATCGGTAGGCTTGCTTGTATCAATGGGATTTCGCATATCGGTAGGCTTTGCATAACAGTGACCTTTCCATATCGGTAGCCTTTTCGTATCGGTAGGCTTGTCTGATGGTAACCTTCTTATATCGGTAAGCTTAGTATATCGGTAACCTTCCGTGTAACGGTAGACTTGTTCTGTAACGGTGACCTTTTGAGTATCGGTAGACTTGTTCTGTAACGGTGACCTTTTGAGTATCGGTAGACTTGTTCTGTAATAGTGACCTTTTTCCTGTTTAAGTATTCTATTGGCAGAATGAATTAAGTTAGAATATATTCATCCAGTAATAGTATTCCTTAAAGATAATATAAATAATAATAAAAAAAATATGTGCATGATATTCATAAATACCGAAATACTTAATTTAACCATTAATCAATATAAGAACTACCAAACTATAATTGATCATAATTGGGATTATCAAAATACGATTGAGCATAGTTGATATTATGTAAAAATGAGTTCAACTAACTTTCCCAGAGGGTTCAACAATTCCTACACATCAAAAATGACTTGTGGATCGTCTTTCTATAGTATCAAAATAAAAAAAATTGATTTTGAATATGCCACGTCCATTTTTTAATAAAATTAATGTAAAATTTAACTAAAAATACACAATTAGAGTCGTAATAGTCATAAAGTGTGTCTCGTAGGGATGTGGATGATTCCTACACATAGAAAATGACTCATGGTTTACTTTCCAGATGTATCCAGAAAAACTGAAGTTTTATCGCTCATCTTTGAGTTTATAGTGTGTGTTATTAACTAAAATATAAATTATAAACTCAAAAAATATATTCAAATTCATATAGAGAACAATGGGTATCAGATTGAGGTTTGGATGATTGATTAAGTGATTTTTGTTTATGTTTTGACTATGTTCAAAAAAACTACAAAAGAAATAGCATGTAACATTTGGATATAAGAGGAAATACCATTCTTCCTAAAATTCTCTATTTAAAAGAAACATGTTATCTCCTTTATATATTGTTGTGGATTTTGAAAGAAATATATGACTTACCAAGTGATCTATTGAAAAATAATAACAATTAGGTAAAAATGATAATGAAAATAAATTAAATATAGTAGATAAAATTATGACTAGATTAACAAAATAAGTAATAAGAATTTACCTTACCATGATTAATGTATACATTAAGGACCCATTTCCTTGTTTCATTTATCATAGTTATATCCTCGAAGTCCAATATCACATGAGCCTGAGTATCTTCGATCAAATCACACCGACTTAAGAGAAATAATCAACATATATAAGAAAACAATTATAATGTTATTAATACTATAAGTAAATAACTTAAACATAATTATTAAATAATACTTCAATAAAATATTAATTTTTATCTAATACCACACAATTTGAGTCATACTGGTTGAAATATTGATCATATTGAGGTATGGTTGAGTTCTACATATTACAAATGACTGAGGTATAATTCTCCAAAAGTATCAAATCAATCTGATTTTTTTTTTCTCAGTTTTGATTATATCACATTTCATTTATACTAAAATGTAAATTTAAAACTCAAACCACACAATCTGAGTAATACTAGTCACACCATGAGTCATATTGATGTGTGGTCATTTTCTACACATGAAAAATGAATTATAAATTATTTTCCAAATGTTTGTAAATAATCAGATCTTGTCTTCATGGTTTGGGCTATTTTGGCATGTTTTAAACTAAAATGATGCAAATCTATTGGAAACACATATATCGGGTCATATCGACTACATCAAGTCTCAAATTTATGTCTTGTCAATTCCATCATATGAAAAATTAATTATGGAGAGTTCTCTTAATGTTTCCAAATATTCTAAGATCATTTTCTTAGTTTTTACTATTTGATATATGTTTTAAACAAAATTGACACTGTTGATGTTGAAACACATAGTTTTAGTCATAAAGAACACATTGGGTGTTATATTGTCATGTTTTAAATTATTACGCCTGAAAATTGAATTATAGAACATTTTTTTAAATTTTGAAACAATCTATGATCATTTTATTAGTTTTTACTATTTGATATATGTTTTAAACTAAAATAATACTTTAATACTGAAAAAATGTACTTCGATTCATAATGACAGCCTCGTGTGTCAGATTGGTGTTAGGTCAATTCCTACACGTCATAAGTAACTTATAGATTATTGAAGTAATTTTTGAAAACAATTCATGCTTGATTTTTTAGTTTTCCTCATGTGATGTTTGTTTTGAGAAAATGTGTAAATTTTATAAATTAAGTATCAAATAAATATGATAGTAAAATTAACTAAACAAATATATAAAATGATTAGAAAATTATCTAAATATTTAGTCAGAATTCACTGGTTCATGATGCCTGTATACATCCTGAAACCATGTATTTTTCCCATTCTTTTCTAAAAAAATTATTTCCTCCATTATTATTCTCCTTCAGGAAAATATAAAAATATATATATATTATAATACAAATTATTCACACCAAAAATATATTTCTATGTTCATAGATCATAATAAACCACAAACATAGTGTGTAATCACATAAATTTGATGTGAGAAACCATTCTGACACTATGTTCACTTCCCACTCATCTATAAATCAATTCACATGTTATTTTGATAGTGAAGGTTATCAAAAATCTTTTTATTACTTAAATAATATATAAAAACTCTTTTAAGATATAATTTTAATGAAATTGTAATTACCATTAGAAATTACATGTTCTGGGATGCTAGTTCTTTCATGGGCTGTGATCCCTCTCATAAATTTGAAAAAATAATATCCACAATGGTTGCTATTATATTTTTTTATAAATGAAATAAAAATTATAAAAAAGTAAATTTTGTCGAATTTTGTATATATAGTTAACGCTTTTTATATATTCCATAAGCTGTTTCCATTTGATGTAATCTATGGGATTTTTATATTCTTTTGTTAACATCATCACATGATTTAACATATATTTTGTGACTACCCAATCATAACAAAATTATTCGTAAAACATATAATGAAACATATAAGTCAAATTTTATCTATAAAATGTTTATTATGGTGTATTAAAAAATCACTTCATACAATATGTGCAGTCAATTCGTTGGGTATCCATGAATTGGATCCAAAAAATATATTTGGTGTATCCATATTGAGAGTGATTGGCATTTAGTTCATCCCATAAAACCAAAACAAATAAGTACTGAAAGAAAAATTAAATATATATATTATTTTATTAGATTTTATAGTTCTACCTCTACTTAGTTGGTATAAAAAAGAGTCGGTCGTCTATCAATTTTTCTCAAATGCATCGTTTAACTTGTCTTTTTTCTTATCAATTTCTTTATTCTCAATAGAAGTTTCTTATATAGAAACGATATAGGGGTTAATAAAAACAAATCATGTTTCACATGATCTTCCATTTATATAGTAGTAATATAAACATCTATTGAAAATATTAATAGTTACAAATTTTAATGAACATGTTATATCAGTTTTTGGAAAGACGTATTGTGAAAATGTACCCTAAATATGTATTAACAATTGAGACTCCCATCCATTAAAACTTGATACTCTCATTTATAATCTCAAGACTAACTATTTCGATAATTAATGTAATAAATATTTCTTCATTATATGGAATTTAATGAATATATACAATTTTAAATGTGGTCTCTATATGATTTTTAATGATAATAAATGTTGCAGTGGAACTAGGAGGTGGAACTTACTCTCAGAAGTTCCTTTCAATTTCAAGGTTGAGTCACTATATTTTCATGATCCTTTCTTCCTTTTCCCCATCGTTTTATCCATATTTAATAGCATAGATCATGACATGCCTTTTTTATTAACTATTATAGGTTTTTAATATGAGAAAATTTGTTAACTACATACATCATGTGACTTTATAATATTAGATGAACTTGTTATGATAATTCCAATATCATCATTGATCATTGTAATATCTATATCATCAAGTGGAATTAGAAACCTAGATGTTTTCTATTACTCTACTTCAATCAACAATATCATGTGATCTCTGGGTCATTCTTTATTTTATATCTAGTCTCCCAGGATGTTATACATTGTACCCATCATAATAAGGCAGTGAGTGGGTGTTGATAGATAAAAATCACATACAAAATTACCCTATAAAATTTTAGTAATATATCATTGTTGAAATTTATTTGATTCTCATTAAGGAGAGAAAGTGTAATGACAAAATTTATTAACTTGGGTAAGTTATGTGTTGGAATGGAATGACTATCCTCCAAACTAGTAGGGCCATTTGGTTGTTCATGTGCAGATTTTTTCCATCAACATTTCTCTTTGATCCTTTATCATATGTTTGTCTCATAAACTACACCAAAAAATAATATCTTGTAAATCATATATTTGTTCCTTCAATCTTTCTATCATCTTATATGTATCTTCTTTTGTATTTTTCTTCTCAAAATATGTTCAAAGAGATATTCCAAAAACCTATTCCTCTAATTTGAGCATATTATTCTAGGTAATTCAAATATAGTTAATGTATTTTATCGTTCTGGTATGGTCACTATAGATTGAAATGTCTAAAACCTATAAAAACATATAAATAAATAGATATTATTATCTAATATTGTTATAATTCATAACGAATTACTATTATTTCATACATACACATGTTTCCCACACTACATTTGTGTTTTTAACATCTTGTTTCACCTCTTTATTTACATGAGCCTTATTTCATAACATATTATGTGGGGTGGAAGTGGATTTTTATTTTGATTTATAAATCAGTATATAAAAATGTAATATATGTTTTTCATATCACATAAAACATTTATTTTTGATTTAAAATATATTCTAATTTTGTCGGTAGTAAAGTTTATATCATCCTTCCACTGCGATAAACATACATTGGTTTTGATGCATGTTATTTATTTTTATAACCCTTTTTTATATTTCATTAATTTACAATGTTGAACTAAATTGGATAAAATAAATAATTTCAAATAGTATAATATTGACAAAAATGCACTTAAAATGGTTTCTCATTTAAACTATTGATAAAATAAGTCCATGATTCCAACATTATAATGTGTTTCTTACTAGTTGGTGGGTAGGGATTTACATTACCACTAGCATCTCTACGATGTCACTTCATAAGAAGTTTCCAAAATTCTTTGTGGGATTTTTTGGGGCCATTTAGATAAATTTCTTGTGGAAATATTCTAAAATACACAAAATCATCGATGAATAATGAAAGTTAAATCAACATTTAATTATATACTTTTTTGATAGAATAGAGAATTTATATCTGAAAAATTGTCATCATATCATTCAAAAGGGTTTCCTTTATTATAGGTTGGACATGGATCCATTAATCAATATCAATCGGTATATTCAATCACATTTTTACCTCAACATAACAAATGAACATTGACTTTTTGGGGTAAATTGGTTGGTCGTGGTGATTCTAACCAATAATAGATTTTATTCACTGGCAACTTTCCTTGAAAATATCATTCAAAATCATGATGTTGTGTTGTTGTTTTCTTCTATGAATATGTTATTGATACCCAAATAATAATGTAGTTTCATCCTTAAAAGTCCATTAATCCTGGATATTGGTAACATGATCATGTGAAAAAAAACATTTTCTTCCATTGAAGTAAGTACATTTAATCTTCCTTGAATAGAAATGATGTTAACATATACAAAGGATACGATAAGGGTCTCATGCATTATCTATTTAAAACATCATAAACTCTTTTACTCCAACTTCATACTCATCTATAAATTTATTAGCGTTATTCTATTTTGAAGAAAATTATTAATTGAATTTATGAAAATAATTAATCCAATATGGTAGGTATTATCCAGTGAATTCATCCCATGGTGAATGTCATAGACAATTTTCATCCTCATCAGTTTCATCTCTGAATTTTTTATTATTGAATTTTCTAGTTTGGGACTCATCTACCATCTCTTTTATACATGAACCTATGTTTCATGAACTACTCTGAGCAGTATTCATCCCATACTAGGTACCAATGATAATTTTGGATAACTACTGACTAGAGTAGTTCATGAAGCATAATAGATTTCAGGGATGAGTCTCAAAATTAAAAATTCAATAATATTTTTTCAAGAGATAAACCATTAGAGGATGGCAGTTGTCTCCAGAAAAATTTATAAATTGCCAAATAATAATTTAAAATTTAAAATCTCATCTCAATGTTCTAAATAGTCCTAGAAACTACCCTAAGAATATAAAATCATACTAACTTTCCTTCACCAATTATAATCAATGTTACCAGTCCTTTTCCCTCACAAGTAACTCAAATATATAACCTCTATATCCCTTGAGGTTCATGTGTAGGGTTTTAGTATAAAAATAAACAATTAAATACTAACAGGGCCTCTAATAAGAGGAAAACATTGTAATCATATCATGAGAAAAAAATATTTATCTCACTATGGGGATAAAAAAATCATTTGTACCATATGATTTAGACCCCTAGTATCCAAGTATATCCCTCAGGTATAACCATCACTTTAATTTATTGCATCTAAATAATGAAATGGGTATAACACAAACATTTTTTTAGGAAGTTAATGTTAAATATGTGTAAGTCTTAACATAATTGGTATCCTTGGTAAATAACCACACAATGGGTTCCAAAATATAATAGTTAAACCTAACATCTGAAAAAACATAAAGAAGAATAAATAAAAACAAAAATTTCACATCATCCTCACTTGTTCCCTATATGAATCACTAGCATGTCTATAGTATCCAAATTTCTAAAAAATAGTACTTATCACTCACATAATCCCAATAAAATTATAATCTACAATAAAAATAATTTTTTTCACATCCACACATGTATTTATTATAAAAAAATGAAATAATCATACTTGGATAGGTATATTGAAAATAATATCAAATAATATCAAGCGATTATTCAATGAAAATATTATAAGGAAATATTTTTCATAATTTAACAAAACATTTGTTAAATAATATGTATAATAATGTAATTCTCAAAAAAAATAACTATAGAGAAAAAATTATTATAAAAGTGAAAAACATTAATTAAAAACCAGTAAAACATTTATACAAAGGTGAAAATGAATACTTAATAATTAAAAGCCATGGAAATTTTTCATTTAAAAAAACATATTAATGTATAGACAAAATAATGTTACATTTTATAACAATTCATATCGTTACCCCAGTCAATAAAATATTTATAAATGTCTATTGGTTCATTTTACAAAATAATTATTGTTAAAACCATTTTTATGTATGACTATAGTAAAATAATTTGATGAATATATTTATCTTGTAAATATATATATATATATGAACCATATCATCTATAGAATAAAATATTAAATACATATATAAGAACTATAACTAATGCAGCATATTAAAACCCATTCGGCGTAGGGTACTGTAGCAGGACTTTAGCGGCACTATAGTAGTGGCGGGCACTATAGCTGTGAAAGGTCATTGTAGTGTTTGTATGGTACTATAGAAGCGGCGGTACTGTGTAATACTATAGCAGCATGAGTACTGTAGCAGTACTACTCATAGAATTGTCCTTAGGCCAAAAAATGGTCCTAT
Organism: Viscum album; assembly: GCA_963277665.1. Classification (NCBI taxonomy): domain Eukaryota; kingdom Viridiplantae; phylum Streptophyta; class Magnoliopsida; order Santalales; family Viscaceae; genus Viscum; species Viscum album. The sequence continues at coordinate 876,352,934 of OY728145.1, read as the reverse complement.
GGGTCGTGTAATGGGTTAAATACCCACTAGGTCTTCGGGCTATGTAATGGGTCTCCCTCTACCCAGTTAAAGAGGTCTTTGCTTTGCTTTAATAATAAATGAGGCTTCAACCCCAACCTATAAAAAAATAATAAATTTTCTATTTTCAAACAACAGTCTCAAAGATATACATTATAAACTCTTACATATATTATATGGTCTGAATATTTTAGAATGCCTTGGGATTACAAAATAGAAAATGGTTTTCCACTATTACAAATAATATGGGGTTTTGTGCTTGAATATTACCTATGAAAATTGTTTAACTAAAAAATTCATAGAGTGGAAGGTGTAAACAATGTACCTGACATCGCTAAAAGTTGATAAAAAATATCTAAAAAATAACCCTATATTGTAGAGCTCTATGTATCTACATGTAATTTTATCTATGAGAAATAGGCATCCCTAAAGGGGTATATAGAAGAGTAAGGTTAAATATATAATTTCTCAAACCATTCCAGTCAAACCACGAACTGGTCACCCGATATGATCCGTGGAATGGCCTAATAGGCATTCCCAATCCTCTCGAGCTAGAAAAATAGCCAAGGGAATAATAAGAGGCAATGAGAATGGTTTATCCCAAGGTAATAAAAAAAGGTAAAAAATAGTTAGATTGGAAAACAAAACTAAATGTAAATTTCAAACATTAAATTATTTTCATTTACAATGATTGGAACAACAAACTGAAATGAAAAAGTATATTAGACAAACAAAACTAAACCCGACACCTAAGACACCTTCACATGACACCAAGGGTCACTATCCAATCCACATCCAACTGTTTTCCAATGTGTTATAACCTAAGCCTAAACTATTGCTGCAAATAAAAATAAGAAAAAACTATAGACATTCATATTAAAACTCAGTAGGTAAGCCCAAATAATTCCATTCCCAATGCACATATATTAAACAATAAAACAATGATATTTTGGTTTGAAATAAAACATTCAAGTATAGGTTTTCCAAAGTTTTCAATTTAAAGAATACAAATCACAATTTCATTTCCCTCACGATTTTGAAATAAACATCACATATGGGGGAGGTTTAGGTTCATATAGAGGAAGGAAGCATGAACTAATTTGGTAACATTTATTTTTAAAGCGAGTTAAAAATAGAAACACTTGTTCTTCCAAACAACTTTCTTGAAATATTTTTAACAAAACACAGTATCAAAATTTACCAAAGAATACCAAACCAAAAACAAGGATCCTGATTCCACGCAACAAGGGAAATGGAATTGACATTACTAGTATTATAGAAATGTGAGAAAGCCTAGTAACATAGTGGAGAACAAAAACTTACTATACATGAAACTCATTAAAAAGTCATGACCTGCCTGATGACATTATAATGCCAAAGCACCCGATTATTTCCATACCTAGCCTGGTCGAGGAGCCTAATCCCATAGAAATAATAATAACAAAATATCCACCTATTTTGGGCCACTAATTATTACATAACCTAGAATAGTGTAATAATCATTCTCATTAATCATCATAGCTTGGATAGGTTCCCATGATATGTTCATTAAAGGGTGTTCCAAACAAGTTCAAAAACAGGCCACATACATGCCAGCATATATATCACACAAAATAAAACCACCCCAGCATCCTTCAGGAGCATCCCCTTGCCTTAAAATAATTATAATAAAAGGGAGATCACATACTAAGGACACTCCTTTATCATAGTCAACCATCAAGGAAAGACTAGCCCCCAAAAAGAGGTTTTCTAAATTACCATTTTGAGGATGTCAATTGGGCTTCCCTTAATTTCCACACATCAAAACGCCCATAAATAAATATATACATACCATTTTCATTACCAAAACAACATTAAAATTCATTTTTGGAAAACATCAATCCCAATTTTTTATATCAAAATTTCATTTATGAAATCAAATCATGCATTTTTAAAGTAACGCACAACTTGGAAAAGAAAGCCGGAAAATTTAATAAAAATTTGGTGTGAAAAAACTCATCTAATTCACCCCACATATACACAACCATTATGGAAACCCCATTTTAAAACCATATAGTTTATAAACCCATTTGAGAAATACCAATCACTCCCATTAAACATCACAACTTTATTTATAACATCAAAACAAGAATAAAAATTATAAACCACTTTCAAAGGAAAATCGGGCTATCTAGAAAACATGTGGGGTTCACAATCCAATACATTCACATTGTATATTAAAAAAATTGAACAAAAAAACTCAAATCACATAGAAAACATTATTTAAAAATCATTAATCACTATTTTACTATCAAGGAGTGTTATAAACAAATCAAACCATTGAAATCGTAAATTTAAAGGTAATGTAAAAAATAAGTCCTACCTCAAATGAGGAAGAACATCCCAAAACCTGTGTCAAATCTCATTCTCAACTCAACAGCACCAAAAGGAAGAATTATCTAACCTAAAACATCAATATTTATTCCATCACATTAGGATTCAACCATAAAAATCAAAACCCTAGCCATGGAAGAACCGAAAACTAAGAGGAGGAAGATAATACTAAAGGGGGAGTCGGCACTGGGGGAGGTGGGTGCTTCCCATCTGTGGCTGCTAGAGAGGATACCATCGGTGGGTCTATGCGCTAGAGAGGGGGGTGTCCAGCAAGGTTGTTCTCTTGCTGGAGGTTGCGTAAGGTAGTAGGTCACCCGAGGGAAGATGCACCAGTGAGGGAGTTGTGCCAAAAGAGGGTTCACCAGAGGTATCACCGGAGAGGGTGGATGGAACACTAGAGAGGGATGGGAGGGGTGTTGGGTGACATATGAGGGAAGGGGAGGGGGAGGTCTGTGCAGTAGGTGAGGGGGAATGAGAGAAACCCTAAAAAACCAACTTATTAATTTTAATTGTAATACTAATAACATGATAATAATATTCTAAAATAATAATAATAATAAAATAATAATTCATTACAATAATAATAATCATTATTAGTAATAAATACAAAATTATTCATAATAATTATAATAATAATTACTCATGATAGAAATAATATAAATATTATTATTATTATTAAGAATTATTTTTTATTTATTTATTTTCATCAAATTATAATTTATTTTTAACACTGGGAAATAGCACGGTTACTCTGCATGGATCAAGAGACTGTGCATAAACTGTACGAAAACTTCTGCCCATTCTAGAAGTAGCCACATGGGTACCTAAGTTGACTTCATGTCTTCTGCTAACCGTGTGGTGCCCGTGCACTGACTAAAAACCACAAAAAACTCCCAATAATAATAATAATATTTTATTTTTTATTTTTATTTTTATTTTTCTAAAAAATAATATTATAATACTTATTATTATTATTATTATTTCATTTTACTATTTCTTATTTAATTTTAACAGTCATTTAAATTAATTTTATTATTCATTTAATTTTTAATTTATCTTATACATTGGGCAGGCTACACGGCGACCAAGGCAAAGTTGCACAATCTCCAAACTAGGCTCTTCATGTACACCAGATTCCAGCAAGTCCAAAATACTCATCATTAAATAAAAACTAAAAAAATAAAACCATGACACAACCTGAACCCTGAAAATTTTATTTAAGGCCATGAAAACAATAAAATAATGTCATTAAAAAGGATATGTTGTGACACATGACGTACAAAGATGTCCTATATAATGGTTTGTTATAGTGTTTTGTACGATAAATCTGACTGCATAAAGATCATGTGAAGTAATAATTGGCTACAAGAATGGATCATGTTGTATTGGTCACAGTGTTGGACATCCATTTCGACTATAAGAAATTGGAATAACTCTACGCAAATTTTAGAAGTGTAGGGATTCTGAATGAGGGGATAGAAAGAATCACGAGATGGTTTGGCACCCATTGAAGAATATATCAAAGTTATGAAGCATATGGAATCATTGTTTTCCAAGAAAGGTTCATGTGCTCCTCCTCTACATTCTTGCATTGTATGTTGTCTTCCTTTTGGTAGCCCCTTTCATGAAAAAAAAACTTAGTCTTTGACCTCAAATTATATATATATATATAATTATAGTACATTCATTATTTACATAAATTTATTATAATTTTATAGTTATTTAAATATATATATTCATAATTATATAAATATTTATTAAAAAATAATATTTATATAGTTATAATTATTATCAATTGAAAAACATATAAATATTAAATATATATTAATAAATATATTTATTTACAAATATTCATTCATAAATATTTATTCACAACTATATTGTTAAGATTATTAATTAATATATAACCTTAAATAATTATATTTAAAAATTGAGTGAAATTAAATAATTAAAAATGGGTACACTTTTAAAATATTGAAAAAATCGATATGTTTTATTAACTAAATATAAATTATTAAAAAAAATATTTATATATATTTAGGTAAAGATTAATTGATATTGAAAATACTAAAACAGAGTCAATATATATATACAAATAAATTATGGAACATGATTAAATTCAAAAATAAAATAACAAATATTATAAATAAATAGAAAATACCCAATTGTAATAATATAAAAAATGAACAAATAAAATTGACTTATGAAAAAATAATTTATTATATTTATCACGATTCAATGAAATTCTAAAATATACTAAAATTTAAATAAATTTCAAAAATATTAGTTGTATTTGTTTATATAAAATATTTCATTATGTGTAAATATTTGTGAGTGTGTATATAAGAATTTATTAATTACGTATATGTTTGTGAAATAATTATAACACATGTTTTCCAGATGTTAAATTGAAAAATAAAACAACATTAATAATGAATAAGACATTAATATGTTCTTAATTATTACATTTTATTCATTTTCTATATATTTATATTCAATATTTATTATTTATTACTATTTATATTTAATATATATATATATATTAAAATTATTATTATTTATTAATAATTTTTTCATTAATAGATTTTTTATTAATTTTCTAATTTATTAATTTTTAATTCTTTTGATTATATATAATAAAATTTTCATTTATAAAATTTTTCATCAATTAATAAAATAAATTCATTTTGTAAATATATATTTAATATATATTATTAATTAATATTTATTATATATATATATATATAATTCATTCATTTTTATCAATAATTATATAATTAACAACATGTTTAAAATGATTCTTAATTTACCCATTTTTTGATATTTGTTTTCTTAACTACACCATTTTTATTATTATACGTATTGATATATTGGAAATATATTATTTATTGATATTTATAATTTATATATATGTCTATTTAATTTAATCATTTTTATTAATTATTATTTAATTAAAAAATTGTAAATATGTTTTTACATTTTTATTTTTTATTTTTATCATTTTCTGATGTCCTTTATTAATACAAAAAAATCACTGATAAAGGATACCCTTTATTAGTGCTAATAGTAATGTGCTGATAAAGGTTACCTTTTATGAGTGCAATATAAAATCTCAGATAATGGATACCCTTTATCAGTGGTAAAAAAATGTTGATAAAGGGTACCGTCTATCAGGTTTTTTTAGCACTGCTCAAAGGTACCCTTTATTCACGTTTGTTCAGAACTGGTAAAGGAAAATTTTAATGGGGTTTTTTTCTAACACTGAAAAAGGTTAGAACTTTTAAATGTCTTTTCTGTAGTAATTACACATTATTTTAGAAGGCTCCATGGATTTAGCTATAAAAGTGAAATATATAGTTTGATTGAATGAATAGAAATTTCATATTTATGTATCTATCTTAGAGGGGTAGCAGGATGGTTACGGGTATCCAAACTATCTATGCTTTCTTTGAAAAATTAAAAATAAACTATAAAGGTAATGTCAACGTCAAGGAATTCAGACACAAACTATAGAGGATCAGGCCCATGGACATCGAAATAGTTGTTGATGAATGTATTTTAACCAATTTCTCCAAATTTAATGATATATTTATTATCATTCGAGGGTCTACTAACAATGTGGAAGATTATATCCTTGTCAAAAAGATTATAAAAATTTTTCAAAATTATCTTGATCCAAAAATATTAACCATATATAGATGATGTGATTTTATAGTATATGAGTTGAATAATATAATAATTGATTATGATAAGAGAATGTAAGTATCCTTAAACATGAGGAAAAATATAAAATGGTGCTTCTCCCCAAGCCCAAAATCTTGGATCGAGTTCTAAAAAATATATATATTTATTTTTCAAAATAAAATAATAAAAATCATTGAAACATAATATACACTCATTTCATTTATAAGTATCATTTAGTTATAATTCTTTAGAAGGTTAATAAAATTTATACAAAAAACATTCTAACACAAATATACACTTTTCTAAATCTATATACTTATAACTCAAATCATTTTCTACTCTGAATAAATAACCTACTCTTAAACCGACTCCAAAATTTATTATACTAAGAAAATTTCTCTACATAAATACTTTTATATATCCTTGAAAGAAAATGGATCGATGAGGTGATTTAAAATTTATTCATCTATTTTCTAAAAAAAATACTAAAAAACATTTTTTAAAATTTGTTCCTTCAATATTAAATATTTAATTAAATTATTGTTTAATATTAAATTCCCTTTTACCATTTAAAATAAATAGAGTTTCCAAAAAATAAAACTATATAATAAGAAAATTTTCTTAGAAGCACATCAAATTACTAAATCATCTTTTATTAAATCAATACCTTGAAACTGATAAATATCATTCAAATAAAACATTTTTATCTACTCAAATTTTCATTGTAAATTTCATATAAAATGGATCCAAATGAATTTAAATTAAAAAATTCATTACATTCCTTGAAAAAAACTATGAGATAACTTGGAAATCTGATGGATATATAGGGTCTACTGATTGCATGGTTATAAAACTGAGAAATATCATAAAAATAAAACATTATTAATGTAACACCCCAAGTTATTCTAAAAATAAATATAAATGCATGGAACTTTGTTTTAAGTAGATATTTATAACTAGCCTTTAAAACATATTTTTTCTACATTTAGGTTTTGAATTTCAAGAAATTATTATCTACAATTGCGTTCGATCAGTTATTTGTTGTCTGATGAAACCAAATTGTTTTTTTGTGAATAGTAATATACCCTTATGAATAGTAATATAAACCTAATGAATAGTAAATTTTATTATTATTTTATTTTTTATGGCTTTAAGATAATAAAAACTTGGTTAAATTTTCATCTTGATATAGAATTAGTTATAGAATTGGAATTGTTTATTTTGGAATTAAGTATGATTTTATTTAAAAATTAAATAAAAATTATTTAGAAAATTATTTTCAAAAATGGACTTTATTTTTTAATTCTACACGTCAAAAAATGGTTAGGGTAAATTTTTCATATATTTCTAAAATTCTTTAATTTTCGATGAATAGTGAAATACAATAAAATACCGTATAATCAAATTATCAGTAAAAAATCACTATTTATGACATCATAAGTGATGCAAGGAAACTTGGTTCGAACTCACATGCTATTATTACTATTTGAGGTCACATGAACTATGACTATTCATAATCTTGGGGAAAAATATTGTAATAATGATTAGAATAACGAAAAATACCCCCTCTCCTCTACTATAAATACCACCCTCACTCCCCTCTTCATCTCACACCTCTCAAGCCTTGTGCCACGTCTAAGTTCAGACCAATAATCCTCCTAAATCTCTTTACCACTTCCTAGAGCTACTGGTCTCACCAAAAGACCAAAATCTAAGCCCTTAAGAAGGATCTTAAGGAGAAGAGATCAAGAGCTAAATACCCTCTTTTATTTTCTTTCTTTTAATTTATTTTATTTTATTCTCTTCCTTTCCCTTTGGATTATGTTGGGATATTTCATTAAATATCCCCCCTTACTATCCATATTATTTATGAGTTATTGGATATCCCATTTCTCTCATCAAACTATTTTTATGAAATTTTAAGAGACGTCGTTAGGTTGTCGAATTTTTGTGAGGAATTTCTAAAGTTTTCTTTTATTTCAAGATTCATTTATTTTTTTGTTCTTTCCTCACCTCATCCTAAACAAGAGTAATGAAAGCTCTAGAATCATGTATATTCTGTATGTTCTCATTTTCATGGTAAATTCATCATCCACCTTCTTCTCTTCCCCCACTTGTTCATGGAATTAAAAACATTTTTTGTGATGTGTTGAATTACGGACATCGTGGACGATGTGATTTCAATTTGATTTAATTACTTCAATTCTGGTCATGAAACCATTTTTAAGGTTGATCCTAGTTATAATATATGTATTATGTCTCATAAATGGTTCTGTAATTATTTTCTACACATGATTTTAATTTATAAAACAAAATGAGGTCGTTGTTATCAAAGATCCACTAAAATGATCTAAACGAACATCATTAATGTTTTAACTTGTGAATCATCATCATGTAAGAATTAAAAATGATAAAATATATAATTTTTGTTATTGGATATATGTAAATACTACTCTATTCCTATTTTGTAGTTTCTCTTCCAATCAACCAGAACATCTACCATGTACCAATCATGGAAATCATGTAAAGAACTCACCCCAGAATAGTGCAAGGTCAAAAATACTAACCATTAAAGGGTGAAATGATGTTATTAAATGATCATATAAGATGTTATAAACATGAACATGTTTCTTTAAAAAACTAATAACACTCTTTTAAACATTATACAGGAAGTTTAAACAAGTTTCAAGTAAGACAAACCCAAGGTAAGAGAATTCTTAACCTGATTTCCATTCTTTGGGATAACCTTCTACTTAATTATTTATGTTCTATTTAAATTGTTTGGGTTATGGGTTATGTTTATATTATATTTTATTATGTGTATGTTGGAGGTCCTCCGTATGGTTACTCCAAGTGTAACTACGATGGTTACAAAAATAGTTAGGTAATCATGAGCATTACAAACTATAAGGTAACCGAGAGGGTAACAAGATAATGTAAGTAATGCCCCAAGATAAATTTATGATTATATTTATGTTCTCATGTTTTTGTCGGATCTTGTGTAAATCTCATGTTACATGATGTAAGTATATATGGATGACAAGCATGACTTTTGAAAATGCTTTCTTGCATTACGAGTATTCATGGACTAATGTGCTCTTTTCTTCTTTTTCATCCCTTACTGAGCTTTGGTGCTCATCCCAAGTTTTTAAATGATTTTCAAAGGTTAATGGATGTGTAAGTAAAAGACGGAATCCATGTTAAATGTTGAAGAATTTTCAAAGATTCATGTTTATGTATTAATGTTTTATACATCAAAAAAAATGGAAACTGTTTTTATGGTATCCACTCTTTAATAATGTGTAATGTTTTGAATCTATTATGTCCCTACTCTCTAAATCTATAAACTTGAAAAGATCTTAAATGTAAAATGAATTTTCTTCTTGACTAAATTCGTGATTATGTATGTAATAAAGCCAGGTCCTTATAGTTTCTATCAGAGGATGGTTTAGATAACTTTATGCGTTATGATGATGTTAAAAGAATACTGTAAATGAGTTTTACTATATGATTAATTTGAAATGTTTTAGAATTTAAATATTACCATGTTACCTAATCTAAGATATGTTTGTTCAGAATGGTTGTTCGCAGAAGTAACAGGGATGCTGAAGAGGAGATACACCGATAGAATGACGGCCTTCCAAAACTACAACTCGGAATAGAGGGGATTGAAACCGAGTAATTTGTGACAGTAATGGCTCAGCTAACGCAGGAAATAAATTGTGGTGTAATCCATGAATGATAAAAAAACATAGGTACCAAAACAGAACATGATAGTAGTAGAACATTTTATGAGACAACACCCTCCTGCTTTCAATGGATCATCTGACCCAATAGCAGCTGAAGGATGGATCAAAAACCCTTGAAAAGATATTCGATGTTATGGGATGTTCGGACAATCAAAAGTTAAGTCTTTTCATTTATCATTTTAAAGTGGAATTTGATCAGTGGTGGTCAATGGTAAGGAATATTAGGGTCAGGGGGGATTATTATGCCTTAGAGTGGGATGAATTTAAAAGTATTTTCCCTGAAAAATATTTTCCTAAGGTGGTGCGACTTAGGATGGAGAATCAATTCCTTGAATTGAAATTGAAGGAGGAAGATTCAGTGGTTGTGTTTGAATCTAACTTCACATAACTGGTGAGGTATGATCCAAATCATATTCTGGATCTTGATAGAAAAATAAAATGCTTTTACTCAGGATTAAATCCAAGGTATCGAAGGGCATTGGCCTCCCATGAATTCAAAAGTTATGAGAAACTTTTCCGACGTTCTGAGAGGGTAGGGATGTAGTTTTCTGATGATCGCATGAATTTTGGAAACAAAGAGAAGATGAGGTCCAAATGGAAAGAAATGGGTAAGAATCAACCAAATAAATCTGATGGTAAGAAAATCCAGTTTCCAGTTTGTGAAAATTTTGGTAAGAAGCACCCTGGGGAATGTCTTAGCAAAACTGGGAAGTGTTTTAAATGTGGTAAGTTTGTACATATGTCCTGATATTGCAATGAAAATGATCATAAGACTATTCCTGATAAGAAAACTGTAAAGTGTTTTAAATGTGGTGATATGGGTCATTAAGCAAATGCATGCCCAAAGAGAGATCTGAATGATGCAAAGAAGTCAGACTATGAGTAAAAAGGTGTAATGAGATCCTTTGTGACTACGTCAGCAGATGTCAATCCATCCAATGAAGTTATATCAGGTGCATTGTTTTTTCACTCATATTTTTCTAAAGTTTTGTTTGATACGAGGTCTACACATTCCTTCATCTCTGAGAAATGTTCTGGTAAATTGAAAATATCTCCTCAACAAATGAGATCCAAACTTTTTGTTAAAACACCAGGAGGAAATATTATTGCAAAGAGGAATTATAAGAATCTTTTTATTGTGGTATGTGGAAAATATTTACCCGCAAACCTTGTAGTTTTACCCTTAGTCGAGTTTGATGGTATTCTGGGAATGGATTGGCTTTCTGTTTATCATGCAAAGTTTGACTGTAGATCTAAAGAATTTGTTCTTCAGAAAGAGTTTTTTTTGTATACAATAATGAACCCATACTATTGATAACATATCAGGATGTTGAGAAACTATTGAAAGAAGGAAATGAAAGTTTTCATGATCATATTGTTGAAAACAAGGGAACTATTAAGATTAATGATGTTCCAGTGGTAAATGAATACCTTTATGTTTTTTCTAATGAGTTACCTGGTTTCATACCTGATCGTGAAGTCAAATTCACAATTGACGTAGTTCGGGATGCTACGCCAATTTCAGAACCCCAATATCATATGGCTCTAATAGAACATTTGAATTGAAAAATCAGTTATAGGATTTTCTCGATAAAGGCTTCATTCATCCTAGCACTTCACCCTGGGGAGCCCCAGTTTTGTTTGTTAAAAAGAAAGATGGTTCCATGATACTTTTCATTGATTATAGAGCATTTAATAACATAACTATTAAAAAAAAGTATCATTTTCCTCGTATCGAAGACTTTTTTAATCATCTCCAGGGAGCTCAATACACTTCCAAGATTAACTTGAGATCTGGATACCATCAACCGAAGGTGAAGGAGGATTACATATTGAAAACAACCATTCTTATTAGATATGGGCATTAGGAATTTGTTGTTATGCCATTTGGATTAACTAATGCACCTTTTGTATTCCTAAATCTTGTGAATAGAGTATTTCATGAGTTCTTATATAGGTTTGTGGTTGTATTTATTGATGAAATTATTCTATTTCCTAAAAATAAAGAGGAGCATGAAAAACATCTATGGGTTGTTTTATAAAAATTAAATGAAAAAACAATTGTATGGAAAAATTATCAAGTGTCATTTTTGGTTGCAACAAATTTCATTTCTTGGGAACATTGTAAATAAGGATGGAATAACGGTTGATCCTGTAAAACAAAAATAGTTGATGAATGACCAAGACCCACAAAAGTTACAGATATTCGTAGTTTTCTTGGGTTAGTAGGTTATTACTGACAGTTTTTTAATGATTTGCACGGTTATCTAGCCCGATAAATAAGTTTACATGGAAAGGGGTTAAATTGTTTTTGGACAGAAGAATGTGATGTTTGTTTTCAGGAATTGAAGAATAGATTGGTGAATGCTTTGGTTTTGTCCTTACCATCCTTGAATGGTGCATTTCTTATCTATAGGGATGCTTCTTTGAAGGGACTTGGTTGTGTTTTGATGTATAATGCTCAGGTAATTGCTTATTCTTCAAGACAACTATAACCTCATGAGTTATATTATCCCCCACATGATTTGGAATTGGCAGGTGTAGTTTTTTATTTGAAAATTTGGAGCCATCATTTTTACAGAAACAAATGTCAAATATATACTAACCATAAAAGTCTGACGTATATATTCACTCAGAAGGAATTAAACATGAGGTAGAGAAGATGGATGGTACTGATAAAGGATTGTGATTGCATGACCAATTACCATCTTGGAAAAGAAAACAAAGTGGCAGATACCTTGAGTTAGAAACATCATGCATCATTAATCGTGTTACATTTGGAATATTATCCCTTGATTAATTATTTGATAAATTTTGGCATAGAAGTTGTTGGTGTAGGGAATACATCTGCTTTGTTTCTGGATTTAGTGTAGTATTCATTTTAAGAAAGAATTAAGAAAGTGCAAAATAAAGATCGGGAGCTATAGAAAAAGGTATAATTGGTTAAAATGTGTAAGTTCCTAGAATTTAATCTTGATAAATATTGTGTTTTGAGATTTGGAAAAAGTGTGTGTGTGCCTTGTGATTCTCAGTTAAAGAAATAATTATTGTCTAAAGCTCACAGTTCTCCATTTTCAGTTCATCCTGGAAGTACTAAGATGTATAGAGACCTTCGGGAGTATTACTGGTGAGATAAAAAGAAAAGGGATATTACTAATTTTACTATGAAATGTTTGACATGTCAATAGGTTAAAGTAGAGCGCCAATTACCAAAGGGGATGCTTTAGCCTTTTCCAGTTCCAGAGTGGAAATGGGAGAATGTATCCATGGACATTGTGGTGGGAATACCTAAGGCATCTCAAGGTAACAATGTAATTTTGTTTATTGTGGATCGACTGACAAACTCTGCACATTTTATTTCTATTCAAGATACAATGTATTTGGATAAAATTTCTCTACTGTACCTCAAGGATATTATCAGGTTACATGGTGTTTCCTTTTTCATTGTATATGACCAAGATCCTAGGTTCACTTCTAACTTTTAGAAGGGACTTCAGAAGTCGTTGGGTACAGTGTTAAATTTCAGTATAGCTTTTCATCCTCAATCAGATAGGCAGGTAGTACGAATGATTCAGACTTTGGAAGATATGCTTCGAGCTTGTTCAATGGTCTACTAGGGAAGTTGGGATCAACATCTTTCTTTTTTTGAGTTTTCTTATAATAACATTTTTCATTCTAGTATTCAGATGGAACCTTTTGAGGCCTTGTATGGGAAGCGGTGTCAGACTCCAGTGTTTTGGGATGAATTCGGTGAAAGAAATTTGATGGGGACAGAATTAGTAGAAGAAGTGGCTAAGAAAGTGAGGATGATCCAGCTGCACATGAGGACAGCTCAGAGCAGGCAGAAAAGTTATGCAGATAACATAAGGAAAGACTTCTCTTTCGAGGTAGGTGACCATGTTTTCCTTAAAATCTCTCCTTGGAAAAGTGTGATGTGATTCGGTAAGAAAGGGAAGTTAAGTCCACGGTTCATCAGTCCTTTTGAAATCTTGGAGAATGTTGGAACAGTTTCATAGAGTGTAGCCTTGCCTCCAAGCTTGTCTCAGGTACACAATGTTTTCATGTTTCGATGTTGAGAAATTATGTGCTAGATTCATCCCATGTCTTGAGCCCAGAAGCAGTTTAGTTGGAAGATAACCTTTCCTATGAAGAGAAACCAGTTCAGATTCTTGATCAAAGGGTACAGATATTGTGGAATAAGGTAATCCACTAGGTAAAGGTTTTGTGGAGAAACCACATGGTTGGAGAAGCAACATGGGAGTCTAAAAATGCAATGAGGGAAAAGTACCCTTAGCTGTTTAATATGTAAATAAAATTGTGAGGAGACAATTTCTAGAAGGTGAGGATAATGTAACACCCCATGTTTTTCTAAAAATAAATAGAAATGCATGGAACTCTTTTTTAATTAGATATTTATAACTATCCTTTAAAACGTAATTTTTCCACTTCTATGTTTTAAATTTCAAGAAACTGTCATCTATAATTGTGTTTAGTAAGTTATTTAGAGTTTGAGGAAACCAACTTGTTTTGTTTTTTGAATAGTAACATACCCTTATGAATAGTAATATGAATAGTAATATGACCCTAATGAATAGTAAATTTTATTATTATTTTATTTTCTTAAGACTTTAAGATAATAAAATCTTGGTTAATCTTTCATCGTGATATAGAAGTAGTTATAGAGTTAGAAATATTAATTTTTGAATTAAGTATGATTTTAATTAAAAATTAAATTAAATATATTTAGAAAATTATTTTAAAACAATGGGCTTAATTTTTTAATTCTACACGTTGAAAAATGGTTAGGGTAAAGTTTTGTGATTTTTCTGAAATTCTTTAATTTTTTATGAATAGTGAAATACGATAAAATACCGTATAATTAAATTATCATTAAAAAATCACTATTTATGACATCATAAGTGATAAAAGGAAACTTTGTTCAAACTCACATTCCATTATTACTATTTTTGGCCAGATGAACTAAGACTATTCATAATCTTGGGCAAAAATATTATAATAATGATTTAAATAATCAAAAAATACCCCCTCTCCTCCACTATAAATACCACACTCACTCTCGTCTTCTTCCCAAACCTCTAAATCCTTGTGCCATGCCTAAGTTCTGCCCAATACAACTCCCAAGTATCTTCCATATGTTCTAGATCTTCTAGTCTCACCAAAAGACCAGAACCGAATCCCTTAAGAAGGATCTCAAGGAGAAGAGATCAAGAGGTAAACATCCTCTTTCATTTTCTTTCTTTTCATTAATTTTATGTTATTCTCTTAATTTCCCTTTAGATTATGTTGGGATATTTCATTCCATATCCCCCATTAATTTCCATATTATGTATGAGTGACGATATATCCCCTTTCCCTCATAAAACTATTTTTATAAAATTTTAAGAGACGTCGTTAGGCTGCCGAATTTTCGTGAAGAATTTATCAAGTTTTATTTTCTTTCAATATTTCGTTATTTTATTCTTCTTTCCTCACCTCCTCTTAAACAAGTGTCATGAAAGCTCCAGAATCTTTTATATTCTTGATTTTCTCATGTTCATGGGAAATTCTTCATCAATATTCTTCTCTTCCCCCACTTGTTCAAGAAATAAAAAAACTTTGTTTGTGATGTGTCAAATTACTTACATCGTGGACGATGTGATATCAATTTAATTCAATTCCATCAAGTCTGGTCATGAAACCATTTTTATGGTTGAACTAGGTTATAATATATGTATTATGTCTCATCAATGATTTTTTAATTCTTTTTTACACATGGTTTTAATTTATAAAACAAATTGAGGTCGTTGTTATCAAAGAGCCACTTAAATGATCTAAACGAACATCCTTAATGTTTTAACTTATGAATCATCCTCATGAAAAAATTCAAAATTATAAAAGGTATAATTTATGTTACTGGATATATTTAAATACTAATCCATTCCAATTCTAGTGTTTCACTTCCAATCGAGAAGAACACCCACCATGAACCAATCATGGAAATAGTGTAAAGAACTCACCCAAAAACAGTGCAAGAAGAAAAATACTAATAATTAAAGGGTGAAATGATGTTATGAAATTATCATATAAGATGTTATAAACATGAAAATGGTTCTTTAAAATACTACTAACACTCTTTTAACCATTATACATGAAGTTTAAATAATTTTCAAGTAAGATAAACCCGAGGTAAGGGAATTCTTAACCTGATTACCATGCTTTGGGTTAACCTTATACTTCATTATTTATGTTCTATTTAAATTTTTTGGGTGATGGGTTCTATTTATATTATGTTGTATTATGTGTATATTTGAGGTTAGCTGTATGGTTACTCCAAGTGTAACTACTATGATTACACAAATAGTATGCTAGTCGTAAGGGTTACAAATTATAATGTAGCTGAGAGGGTTACAAGATTATGTAAGAAATGCCCCAAGATACCTTTATGATTATATTTATGTTATCATTTTTTTGTGGATCTTTTGTAAATATAAAGTTACACGAAGTAGGTATATATGGGTGACAATCATGTCTTTTGAAAATACTTTCATACGTTATGAGTATTCAAGGACTAATGTGCTCTTTCTTTCTTTTTCATCCCTTACTGATCTTTTGTGCTCATCCCAAGTTGTTAAAGGATTTTCATTAGTTTATGGATTTGTAAGACAAAGAATTAATCCATGTTAAATGATGAAGAATTTTTAAGGAATCACGTTTATGTTTTAATGTTATATACTTTAAAAATAATGGAAACTGTTTTTATGGTATCCACTCTATAATAATGTGTAATGTTATGAATGTATTATGTCCCAAATTTCTAAATCTCTTAACTTTAAAAGATACTCAATGTAAAAGGAAATGTTTTCTATAATAAATTCAAGATTATGTATGTAATAAGTTCGGGTCCTTATAATTAACTAATCTAATTTTAAAAGTAAATTTCTTTTTAAATCGATCAAAGTAAATTTCAAATAAAAAGACATTAAATGATTGAAAAAACCCATGAGGTAACCTTGAATTTCGATCGCTATAAAGGGCCTACTGATTTCATGGTGGATAATGTCCCCTGAGGTTTGAGTTCACTCACTATCCATCCTCATGTTTATAAATTCAAATTGAACGTTTTTATAAAACTTTTTATATCTTTCCTATTTAATCATTTTTTTCAATGTATGTTTTCATTAAACAGATATTTCTAAAATAAAAACCTTAGATATATTTATTTATAAGAACCATTAAATAAATATATATATATATATATACATCTGTGGGTGTATTCATTAGTTTTATTAATTAATGGAAATGAATTTAAATATTTAGACTGATAAATGTATTTCAATAATACATGGATCATCAATCAAAATAAAATAATTCATCACCATACAACACTTCATAGAAAAATAGAGTCCATGGACAAATTTCTAAATTAAAAAAAAATACCACAAGAATAAAACATATTTTAATAATAATAGTTCTCACATAAGATTATATATAATTAAAGGGAGTTATATGTATAATTATATTTTGAACCTTCTTATAAAAAACATTGAAAATGGAACAATTTTAAAAAAAACCCCTTACAAAATATAATTCTTAAAAAATTATTTTTATTGAAAACCTTATATATTAAAAATTATTATTTTGAAATATATGTTACCCATAAACGAGGTTTTTTAAAATTATGGATGCATATTATGAATTTTCTCAATTAAAGTTTCTTTTAAAAACAATATAATCAATATATAAGATTAATATGATAAGTAATTGGACCTTACCTTTATATTAGTTGAATCTCGATAGACTTCTCAGAAGAACTTCCCCTCTCCCAAAACATAGTCCTTAGACTCTTTCTCTCTCTCTAACTACAATACGTGTATCTTTTTTAAAGGGTGTTGATTCATTTGTTTTACTTCCTTGATGAATAATCTCTTTTATATCTATCCTACCCATGGAATTAATATATTTTATTTTCTGATTTTTTTTATTTTGAACCATTTGAGAATTCTTTCACATAATACCTATATCAACTTTATAGCATACTTACTCGCCTTTTATTTTTTCTACTATATATCATTAGCTCTTTCTTTTTAGTATTGTGTGTGTTTGATCCCTAAGAGTAAAGATGTTAATCCTCCATGGATTTTTTATAATATATATACTTAGATTCAACACATATTATAAAATTATCATTCAACATATTAGTTTTACATCTATTTGATTAAATATTTTTTACATTTGTATAATTATTCCTTAGTAAATTATATAATAAACTTATCTTAAATTAATATTTTATAACAAAGAACATATAAAATGATTTTTATTATATTCTTCTTATGCCAAAGTAATCATTATATTATTATATCTTTCTATGTTACCTCAATAATAAATGTCTTATTAATTCTTATTTCATTCTCCACAATTAATTATATTCTATTATAATTTTTTTTATAATTGTTATTAACTTATATAAGATTATTTCAAATTAATACACTAAAATATTTAAATTTTTTATTATTAAAAAATTTATAACTAATAACATTTAAAAGCAAATAATCATTATTATTAAATTTAATTAATATAAATCCCATATTTCACTAATTAATTACATAATATGAAATAAACACCAATATAACTAAAATATTATTTTATAATAAAAATATATAGTTTTATTTGTAAAATTGACACTATTTACTGAATGACATGTGTAAATATGTATTTAAAAATTGAGTTGTTACGTTATCCCCCAAAAATAAATTATGTGCCCTTAATTATTAATTATGTAACGTAAATTTGACTTCTTAATTAAATGCACAATAAAAATATATTTTCAAGTCAAGATTACATATTGGTTGAATACAAAATAATAATAATAATAAAAATAATAAATTTTCATGAGTATTAGAAGACATTTGAAGAAATTACCTTTTCTAGAAAAACAATCAACCAATTATTAAATCCATGTCAGTGAAAACTAAAATGTTCAAAAGATTTTTCCTTCCCAAAGACATTCTAAACATACATTCATCTAAAGTATAATAAATCACTCAATTTATAGATCATAGAATTATCAAAGCATAGACTGTCTTTAAAAGAGACTCTATCGTTTAAATTGTTCCTAACAAATGATCATTATATTCTCCAATATTCTCTAAACAATTCCATTGATAACATATGATTCTCAACTTAGTCCATGCCCTTAGATTTGGTTCTAAATATATATATATATTTTTTATAAACAATTATAAACATAATGTAAATAAAATATACATTCCTTAAATGTTTTTAGTATTTTATTCATTTTTAGTGTTATGAAATTTAGAAAATGTAAACAAAAACCATCTCACTCAAATATAAAAAAATTATTCCAAATACAGGTAAGATAATTGTGACTCGACTCTAACTATAACACCCAACCATGAATCGACTACAAAGCTAGTTTTATTTAGTAAATTTCTATGTGAGAATTGTTTCGAAACATGGGGTTATCAAACATCTCATTAAGGAGTCTACAAATATATGTATCCATTTTTTTAATAATATTAAAAAATAATTCGAAAATAATTCATTCTAAAAATGGTTTTTTTATATAAAGCATTATTTTAATATAATATTTACTCTTCCCTTTAGAAACCAATAAATAGTTTTCAAAAAAATAAATTTTAAGATAATTTTTCAATGGGAATTAAAATACAAAAACAAATTTTCATAAAAACCATTCCACCAATAAAAGAAAGCAATATTTTTCACCTACACTATTATTTACCATTTTAATACATAAATTTAATTTATTATTAAGTAAAATAAAGTGAACTTCTATAAAAACACATTGTAAGCTCTAAAAAAGCAATGATGCATCTACGAACATTTATGATTATAACAAATTAACCTAGGTCAACTAGGTATGTCAGTCAAGAAGGTCAAATATAATGTAAGATACAAAAATATCTAAAACTTTTCTCAAGTATAAAAAATGAGGTGTAAAAATAGAGTAAAATATGGAAGAAAATTACTTAGCCATGAGACAAAAACATCAATCCTAACAACCTAAACTAGAATTAAAGAAAATAGAATACAATATCTAAAACTCAATGTTATCATTCATCACTACCAAATTATACCACTACAATGGAAATGACCACAAAGATAAGTTTAAGGATTACTTGGGTACATCCCATTACCTATGTCATACAAAAACATGAAAATTCGTGAAAAGGGAAAAGATGGGTGTGAGAACCA
Source organism: Viscum album (assembly GCA_963277665.1). NCBI lineage: Eukaryota > Viridiplantae > Streptophyta > Magnoliopsida > Santalales > Viscaceae > Viscum > Viscum album. The sequence continues at coordinate 876,332,877 of OY728145.1, read as the reverse complement.
ATCATGAATGTATTTCACCGAATAATCAGAATAATATATAATACTATGAAAATATTATCTCTTGATTTAAAATAAAACTAGTTTATAATAACATTCTAAATGATATCTATTTTGTAAAACATCATATGGTTTTCATAAAATCCTTTAATATTCATGAAAACAAGTTATGTGAAAATTAAATGTTTTAAAGCATTGTAGAATAATAAAAATAAACTATAGATACATCCTATGATAAATAATTGAGTTACCAACCAGGAAGTATACCATTATGTAAAATACCTAGAATAAATAAAAATAGCATAGTATTTGTGATCTAGATTATTGAAATATGTACCTTTACATAAACTAAAATACTAATCCACAAGTTATGTCAATAAAATTGATATAATTTCCAATAACACATTATGTAGATATCAAAAACCGCTCTTCTCATTACACAAACTAATGTGACATGTCCATTTCCTAATGTACCTATGGTTCCCAATTATCCATTCTTCTCAAAAATTATTTTAAAATCATTATCAAAATATATAAATTTTTTCTACTATGAGACATTACTAATCTCAGTCTTGATATCCTATTTTCAAATCTGAATCTACATTAAGAAATTTTAAGAAACCCATGGTGTGTTCAAAAATATTCTTAATGTAAAAAACCCCCTTTAAAAATATTTCATGAATAAAATGCACTTTTATATCATATAAAATATTTTCATAACAAATATTAAGGAATTAAAAAAGAACATCATGAAATTTATGAATTATAGCATTTTCATAGAGGCACATAACTCAATAATATATGGGAATCACTATGAAGTTATTACCCATGTACTAGTGTTGAACCTAGTCTAAAAGTACTTTCATGGCCATCAAAGACCACTCTTGGGAACCAATGTTATGAGAGAAAAATATGGAAGAAGAAATGGTTCAAAGTAATTTATGGGTATTCATATCCATCCACCAAAATTAAAGTTTAGAGAATTTCCTCCCATGCCATGCTTTATAACTGGGCGATATAGGGAAGATTAATGAATAACAAAAAGGACTATTCCATAACATTCCTAGTAAAACCTTATATGAGGAACATGTCTTATTCCATGGTGTAGATACAATATACATGTGGAGGTTCATTGATACAACATAAAGGGACAAATCAAAGAAACCAAAAACACTTAATTGAGACTAAACTATAGCCAGGATCTATACTTCAAGGGTGCATAATTTGACAAAATAGAACAAATTAATTTCGAAGGCCCTGGTACTGTATCCATGCTCTCAACATTATAGCACTCAACTATCCTATTCCACGACCTGACTCTATGATATAGTTATGTCAAATATGACATTATCTCTAAAATCCATCATCATGGGAACCTACACCATTGAATTCTTGTATATTTTGTCATGATTATATCCATGTCACAATGGCTACCACCAATGGTGGGAACCCTAATATAATTCTAGTTTTCCTACACAAACAACATGAAAAATATAATAAACCCATGTATAATCAAAAAAATGATTTAGATTTACCCAATAGTTGATGAAGGTATTTCATAGAGTCTATATAAGGTATAATCATTATATGGTGGACAAAGTAACTTGAGGTTTAGGTTTACAACCCATCCCTTTTCATGTTCATAAAGGCCAAGTTACAAATTTTACAAAAACAAATTCTTATCTAAAGAATTTTCATTTAATAATTAATGAGAAAAAAATTAAATTGTTAGAGTAGGAAATGATTTTCAATCATAGATGGTGCACATATTAAAATAAAATAATGCATGAACATAAAATAATTTAGAATATAAATATAATCCATTTAAGTAATGGCTAATTGATGAAAAACAATTACTTTAATAAGAAAACATGTGTGAATAAAAATTTCATTTTATGCACAAAACAAATTCAAATATTTAAATCATAGTCCCCTTAAAAAATATATTTTTAAATAAAACCATTCAATTGAAATCAATTAATTAAAAAAAATTATAATTTTAAAATATCTATTACACTTATAAGAGGATTTTGGAAACTTATGATAAGAATTTTGAAAAAAAATTATCGAACAAATATTCTAAATTAAATATATTTAATACATAAAATAATAATTGGAAAATTAATTTCTCATCACTGTTAATACTACAAAAACATGTATTGATTTTGAAAAATAACATACTCTCTTAAAACTCAATCCCCATCCTTTGTGTATCTCTTTAACAAAAATAATTGTATAGTTTTTTAAGTATTGATTATTTGTTTTTAATCCCATATAATAAATTATTATTTTATAGCTAATCCTCCCCTGATATTGAAATATATAATTTACTAAATTATTATTATTATTATAAATTATTCATGAATACCTTTAAATAGTATCAAATTCATCTATATTTATTACTTCCTACCAAATATTATTTATAATCTATATTATTAGGCATCTTATAATTTTTATCTAGGATTTTTTATGTGGGATCCCCATGATAAAATATTTTTATCATCTATAGAATCATTTTCAATGATGGAGTTATAGTGAAGAAACAATGATGTTTCTATAGTACATTATTTCACACATCCACATTTTCATGAAGTTCCAACTATAGTGTATATAAACAAATGTATATATATTTTTTATATAATATCAAACAATATTGAGTGAGTGACAAGATAATGATGAGATACTCCTTAATCTCTCATGTTTGACCAATATTCCTTATCTCTTAGGTTCCCCAATCTCATGCCCATTCTCTCTCTATATATAAGTGATAATATATTACAATAACCATCCATCCAATGTTAAAATTCTTATTTCAAGTAGTATAGGGTCCAATAGATAAAAAATCCAAGGTGGCCTTATATAGTGAGGACTGAGAGCATGTGCTTTAGAAAGACTACGAAACATGATTAGAAGAGATCCAAAATGAAAATAATAAACCTTGTTCTCCATGGGTTCCCCAAGAAGAAAGAAAATATACAACCATATTCCCCTCACTCCATGTATGACTAAGGGCCACCCATGAATCTGGGGCTATTTTTCATTTTCATATGAGGTATATGATGGATCAAGGACATTGAAGCTTCTTTTACAATGAGACATGGATAACAGTCTAGTTGGTTTTCACTGACTCTAACTTGATGTTGTGATAATGGAATAACTTCATACCTTTTACTATCACACAAGTATCCTTTATAAGAGAATCCCCAGGTCTATATCCATCACTGAATGCACAAAAAACCGATTCATAATGGTCACAGACAACACCACCACACACATGAAACAGAAAATAAAAGATTCATCCATGTTATCCTTATATTCATTATTCAGGGGCGTCCACCTCACTAATCATCCATGTCTGATAAGATAATGGGAAGAAGAGGTTGTGCATTTTTTGACCATGATACTTCTCAATGAGGTTGAATTCTCTCACCATTTAATAAGTGGAACTATATAACTGATTATAATTCTAGTTTTGACCACCATACCAAGTTATGAACTATTCATGCCATTATGACGACATGGATTCCTCACACTCCAGATGATCCAACAACCCAACACCTTAAGTAGAGCACTTTCCTTCTATTTCGTTGCATTATTTTTTGTCTCTATAAACCATTTTTGGATAAAATTACCCTAATCGAAGGTATGTTCACCTGGAATAATGATTTCACCCAGACCACGCCAGAAGATATGAGCCCATTAACACTCGAAGAACATTTCACTGAATGTTTCTCCCTTGGGGTCCCTACTACATGAGATTTATGAAACATGCCTGATTCCTTTTTTCTCACCTCCTCATCCATTAGAATTTTCGAGTCATGACGAAGACACACTATGATATTGAAATTCATGGTAATTTCATTTCACCAGATGATTTCAACCCACTTGTCCAGCTTGCAATGCATTCGATTCTCGGTGAGTTATCATTTCACTGAGAATGTTCCTGACACTAATCCCATGAAAATGAGTTTATCCATTTCAAGAATTCAAGACAATACTACTAAAGATCTTCATTTTTTGTTATTGATAATTTATTTAATGAAATTATTAAACCCCCTCTCTTTGGATAAGGATATATATGTAGTTGGGAGTCCTGGAAAATTGAGAACTCATCCAACCCAAATATCAATCCAAAAATTAACCTTCCCATATCCAAAATTACATTTTTAGTGCCTCCAAAAAACTGTTAAATGACAGGATATCATAATAAATTGATAGGAAATTACCCCATTTTAAATGTCCATATGGATACCATATCTATTCGTGGTGAATTTTTTGAAGTGATATCTACCATCCAGGTAACCCTACACATTTATCTTTCTTGTTCTGCATGGCCTCCCTAACACTCCTTATGATTTATCCTCGTAGCTCGCACCTCATGACATCAAGTCCCATGGTCCCCAATGATACCATTATTTAGAATTATAATCCCATATGAAACAATCCATATGTTTTTCAATGTTTCTAAAAACCCTATTCGGTACATTGTTGAAATATGTCAAATGCATTGGAATACAAGACATAACAAACATGACACATGTAATATATCCCCTTGTAGGGTCCTAAAAAATCCTCAAAGGAGATTCTAACCAAATTATCCAAAGAATTGGGGAGAATAATGGAGAAAATTTCAAAAGAAAGGAAGAATTGGACCGGTCTACAGACCGGTCCGAAGATGATGTCACGTGACCGGTTCCGCGGAGCACTCCCTTTGCGAACCATTATCATTCGTGAAACGGAGGTGGTGATCCCCCGTGTGTGCGAGGTATGATGGGAGATAAACCGGTCCATTTTCATGGACCGCCCTAGCCGCGGACCACGTCGACCGGTTCAAGCCACCACCTCTGTCATTTGTGGGATAGAGGTGGAACCCTCCGTGGCCACGAAGCACTCTCCGAGTTCGGTTCATGGAGGAGAAGCGTTCAATACCCACCGCGAATTGTGGATTGACCAAGTCAACTGAAAACCAGGTATTTGGTCATAGGACTCCGCAAAAGGTGTTGGATGGCCACAGATACATCTCTTTCCCCACTCTATAAAAGGAGACCGAAGGGGGAAAGGAGAAGGGATTCGGAGATTCGGATTCGGACGATTCGAAGGCGGAGGAAGAGAAGAGAAATCAGACTCAAGAGGAAGGATTTAGAAGGAAGGCTAAGGATTTCACAAACATCGAAGTTCTAGTTCGTGAACCAAAGAAGGTATAAACCTTGGAACGAACTAATAAGGAACTGAAAACGCATAATAAATTGGTGAACAGTGAACATAAACAACAAACAAAAGGAACCCGCGAACCATGGCCCCTTCGCAGATGCACTCCCTGTGGAGCAGGGAGTTTATGCCTCTTTTCTGATCCACCACACCGTGTAGTACCCTCCTTCATGGGTGATTCCTCAACCGACGAACCCCCGATCGGCACCGCCATTGGTCATCGCTGCTCGGAAGGACCGCTCCGCGTACCCCCTGGTACGTGGGCCGAACCCGTAGCCACGAACCACCCTGGTTCGCGGGATGCTCCTCTGTCTGCAGACCACCCTGGTTCATGGAAGGATTCTCTATCCGCATAGCACATTCCTACGTGAAGGGCGCCACCACTCCTTTGTACGTGTGGCCCATTAGAGCCTTCGTAGTTCCCATTCCCCGTGCCAGATAAAATCCTTCCAATCCGACCCGATCCTCCATGACCCCCTCATGGGTCTACTCATCGGCCCCGAGTAGAGGCCTCCACCAGAGCCACCAGATCCGTGTGGTGTAACTTTCAGGCGCATCAGTGCGCCATTTTGAGTTCACATACCCATGGTAAATAGAGGTTAATGGGTTGCCCTGACCCTTGAGCAGATTCCTAAAGCATTCCTGGGTTCACATTCCCATGGTAATGTGGAGTCTGAGCTCGTGAACCCCCTTTCCTCCCCTCTACTAGTTCAGGGCTCTTCCAGGGTGGTAAAATACCCATCAGAAGGAAGCCCTCATGCACTGAAAGAGAGGAGATGGGAACAAAAGCACCCCCTTTCCCTCTCCCGCTGTGCTTCCTCTTCTGGGCCTCCTCATAGTGTAAGCCCCAATCCATTCTTATGGGAATCCATCTAGGAGAAATCCCCTGGCCATATGGGTCGCTCCATGCGTAAGCCCCACTCCACTTCTCACGGATGCACCTTTCACGACGTGATCCTATGATCCCTGATGCCTCTTGTTTCTCACACCAAGCATGAATCACATGGGATTAGAGTAAGAATCAACCATGACATCCTCTCATGGGCCTCCTCATAGTGTAATCCCCACTCATCGAACTATGAGGACTTTGATTCCCCTCCGCAGGGATACGTAGGAAGCCTCCATGAGGTTCAATCCCACTATCCGTCGGACCCCTCGTCCATCTTCACGTCGGTTCCCCGACACTTATGCGAACTACGTGGAATTTGATCCCCGCCTCCTATGAAGGGTACATAGGAAGACTCTAAGAGGTTCATGCCCAACAACCGGTCGATCTGATTATCTTCACACCAGTTCACCGCGCCACTCCTAGTGCCGCCTTAAGCATGTTCTGACTCTTCGGGGTCATTAATCCAACGAGGGATGGTAAACCTTGGGCATAAATGATTCTAAACCCCTGTTTCCAGTTTACCATTTCCCACCAAGGTTAAATCTGTGGATACTATGTTTGGGTATAAACCAAATATTTGTGAACATATGAATATGTCTTAAATATATAAGAGAGTCCCAGAATAGGCAATAATTTCCCCCCAAAAAGGGTGTGATGATCCCGACTTCCCATCCTCTCGACCAATGTGAGTTCATAAGAGTCGCTGGTCAGACCATCCAGTGAACGCCTACCTTTGGAAAGCAAGTCCATCCATCATTGGATACGGAACCGTTTGGTGTTTTGTGGCTGAAAACCGGAAACCGAACGAAACAAAAAATGGTGAACCTGACGTGAATCTTTAACCAAACATGACGGGTTTAACCTAATACCACCTTGTTCCCCCTTATTCTCTAAAGGAGTTCCAAGAAAGGTCATTAATTACGCATTAGATCATGAGATACTACTTTGACAGGTTTGTTGCTTGTACTTGCTAAAATGTTTTGTAGGTTCTACCTTCAGAACTCCCCTCGATCCAATGGAATCGCAAAGGAACTCACAATTGCACGCTTCCAACAACGCATGGACCAAACATCCTCACCTATGGAGGACCCCATCACCCACCCAATGTCTTCAGTGTTGGGTCTCAGATGCGCTGATCCGAGAGTACCACATGAACAGTACTCTCCCAACGGTGGAGGCGGCCATGCACGCCCTCCAGTCTGCCAAAACTCGCTGGTCACCTGCCCAGCAGCGGCCGCAAAGGCAGATCTAGACATCCCCTGTTGCGGTCTCCAACCGTTTTGGGAGTCTATCCTTGGAACAGGACAATTCATACCTCCCTTACCTTAGGGAGGCAGATGAGGTCGACGTTGAGGGCTTCATCCCCACCAAACGGGGGTTTTGCTCCAAGGCCCCTGCTGGTGGACGTCATCACGGTCACGCTGCGACCCAACATCCTCGTGCCAAGGAGGATGTTTACCCGATAATTTAGGCCCACACACCCCGAGCTCCGGCCCCTCGGACCACCCGACGAGGGCAGCAGACATACAATCGGGGACCGGTCATCACCCTGGTCCCTGAGAAGGAGCTCTGCTGCCCAGCCATGGAGACGTACCACGAATAGGCACCTACACCTGTTCGATCCTTCTGAGCCCGCCATCCAGACATGTCGGTATCATAAATGTTGGTGTGCATCTCCACCGAGCTCCACCAAACTCGTCGCTCACACAACACGACATCTACTCGACAGGCACCTCTCCCTGCCCAGGGTCATGAAGCCCACCAGCTTGATGTGGTGGCGACCCAGTGCCTATAGGACCCGATCCTAGCAGATGCTTCTGATGCTCTCCATCCTATCATGGTGGCGATCAACAAATCCTGCCACCCAGATGTGGTGGCAATTAATAGGCAGGCACGTCTCCCCGCTAACAAAGGCCACTGACTCGATACGGTGGGAAACCAATACATGCAGGGCCAACTCCCTATGGATGCAAGTAAAGTTCACCACCCCGATGTGGTGGAAAACAGAGAGATAAACCAGTGCATCCTGGTACAGGGGCATATTTGTTCACCTGCCCCGACACTAGAGAATTGTCAGTACCCACTGACCACTGGAGGACCGGAGCATGACATTCCTACTATGATACTGGAATGGACCTGCATACCTCTTCTATCCAAAGATGTCTCTCTACATATCCTGGTAATTATGGAGAAGTAGGTATCTATCCTAGATCATATCTTACAGACTTTCCAGAATGTAATTGCATCGGTGGAAACAGCAAGGACTCGAGCCCGTGAGCCCGTCTCCCCAATTTAGGTGACTCATCTAAGAGATGAGATAGCCACCTCGGAGCAGATCTGCATCCCTGCTTCTGCCTAGGAGGGTCTCCATCCATATTCTGCGACACAAGGGCAATCAGATCGAGCAGCTTCACTCAGTCCAACTGGGGTACACCCGTCCAACATGGTGGATGCTCCAGAGCAGGCATATATCCCTGTTAAAATTCAAGATGTTCGTCGGTGTATCCTGACGGCATCACGGGACCCAATTAGATAGGGACCCAAAGGTGAAGGTCATTATCAAAAGCAGACGGTCCCGGCTACCCACAAGAAAGAGCCCCGAACGTGCCCAAGGCAGCTGGAAAATAAAGAGCGGGTTCATGACTCCACTTCGCTAGAATATGGGGTTCCCAATGCTGCTAAGGGCACATCAAAGGCTCGAAACCTTGCCCGCCCATTACCATATTATGGGAGTGGCATTAGCAGTTGTGAAGGTCCTCCCTGAAATGTCTCTACCAGCAGCTCTGAAGGTCCTCCCCAGAGCACCTACAAAGGCCTCCCCCGCAGGAATATAATGATCGATCACAAGAACTCCTCTTTTGATGCAAGTCACGGAAACCCTCCACATTACCAGAAGATCAAGCAGCAAGAAGGTCCTCGACTTACTGCGGTCCACCCTGAAGGTCCTCCCTGGGTTATACACTGCAATCACTCTCCATGCATTGGGACCACATATTGTGATAGTAGTCCCCGCTATCATAGTCGCAACAACGGAGGCCCTCCCTGTAGTGATGTTTCATCATGACAAGAAGGCCCTCCCCTTATCGTGGCCTACCCTGAAGGTCCTCCCCAAGGGTTACGCTGCAACGGAACTCCATACATCTAGGAATCAGATCACGGTGGTAGTCCTCGCCACCCAGATAACGGAGGTCCTCTCGGTATAGACATCAAGCAATGAGAAGGCCCTCCCCTCGTTGCGGTACATTCTGGAGGCCCTCCCCAGGATGTATCCCACATATATTCTCCCTGTGGCAGAAATAATGGTTGTCCTCGCTATTTTCGCAGTTGTGGTGGTAGTCCTCGCCACCATGGACGCCATTGTGAAGGTCCTCCCCACATTGTCCCCAAGCAACAAGAAGGTACTCCCCTTGTCGCAGTGTGTCCTGAAGGCCCTCCCCATAATGCACATCAAACTTCAAGCCATGAGGGTCATCCTCGCCATGATGGAAGTTGTTGTGAAGGTCATCCCCATAACAATGCTATGCAGCTAGAAGGTCCTCCCCTTGCTGAAACAGGCCTTGGAGGTCCTCCCCAGGGTGTGCACTGCAAAATTCCTCTATGCAGTGAAGCATCAAGAAGTAATGGTATTCCTCGTCATTACGGGTGCCATTACGAAGGTCCTCCTTGCAATGGCATATCATATCGACAGGAAGGTCCTCCCCCTACCGAATCAAGCATAGAAAAGCCCTCATATGCCACGACACTCAGAAGGACAGGATCAAGTATGTCAGATTACCAGTTAGTTGCCAATGACACCCTTCTTCGATCAGGATCCATTCCCGGGCCGCGTTCATCTTCTAAACCACCTCGGAATCACCCACAAGACAATTCAATACATACCGGTCCCACTGCCTCCGACTACAGTGAGGGTCTTTGTTGGGCTGACCAGGTAGAGGAGTCACTAGCAGAGGAGTATGCCGATATGCTGCACCTGAGGAAATGACTGGCTAGGGATGATATACTAGTTATGTTCTGGCCCACGGCCACCTCTCAGTTCGACATACCCAGAGAGTTGTTGGAAGAATGTGTGCATGGAATCCGCCATAATATATGGACAACCCTCTATAGACTGAAATCAAGCTTCCTGTCCTACGACGTGTATGTAGACCATTCCAAGATGATAGGAGACCTCTTACGTCACATCGACCTGAAAGCTCTTCCTTCAGCATGGCAACAAAGACCCGAGAGGCGTAAAGGAAACATGGAGATAGCCTACCTCCATGCGCTGCATCAACTACGCCGCCTCATCAGTGACGCTCCAACAGGAGTCCATATCAGGGGATGGGGGGAACACGAACCTATGCATTTCACTCCGCTCCCCACCCAGAAAAACCCGTTCGGCATGGTATCTTGCAACGTCATCACGTCAAGATAGAAATCGAATGGTCCCCCTGTTCAGGAAAGGCAATACACCCAACAGAGTCATTCCTTTAGTAAGTCCCAGAAGCGTCAGGCCCAGCGGGAACAAGCCATCCAAGAACTCCTGAATCAGGCCATCGAGAGCATGCAATAGGCCTCTCACCTAAGAGAGTCCAATCAGCGATCTTTGCCTTCCTCCCTAGAAGGGATGGACCCACAGGTGAATTCGGCACCAAATCCAGTTCACCCCCGAATGGGGGCACGCAAGATCAGGAATGTAGCAATAGCAGAAGCCACTACCGAAATCCGGGGTCAACCCCAGCCTGTAGGCTGGGGGAATTTTTAACAACGAATTATCCCATAAGACCAATAAAACTGGTAAGAGACTCAATGTCCAAGGAACGGGGCAAACCCCAGCCCACAGGGCTGGGGGCATTATTAACCCCTCAACAACAACCTCCCCCACGAGAATCAGTGTTGTCTTGCCTAGGGAGGAGGTTCCCATCCTATCCCGTCATTTGAATAATCATCCCCTCCGAGAGTAAGGTGCATCGTAAGGTCGCATCCAAGAACTTTCCACGTCGCCCTTCACCAAGAAGTTTGAAGGAAATTCTAGGTCATGAAGGGTAAGGCCAGCAGAAGACGCAGGAGATCCTCTTCCTATTTGGAAGATGACGTCCCCTCCACCTCACAATACGCATTCATCAATTCCATAGAGGCTAACTCCATGGGTGACACCAGAGATGATGAAAATCAGGATAGATCGGGGGACAATGGTTTGGGTCAGGTTGTGACTCACAACGAACCCCCAAGTGTACACACCCGGAACTAGAGGGCCGCCCTAAATATGGTCGTCATTCCAGCCAACCATCCTCTACCTACCCAGTGATCTTCCAAAAAGGGTAAGAACAAAGGACTGGTTACCCTTAACCCACCTCCTTCTCTTGATAAAGATGAGCCACTCACGCTCGAAGAGAGATTCGCTCGACAGGAAGAGGAGATGAAAGAATTAAGTCGGATCAACGCCGAGCTACTCCAAAGGAACTGACTTATAGAAAGTGTGTCCCAGGAGGAGGCATATCATGCACTCCCAGCAAGTGCACCTCAAAGACTAAGGTTTTACCCAAAAAACGAAACACAGTCAGGGCTCCTGTCCTATGAGGCGCCCGACCCGTCCAACTACCTAAACATATATTCGGATGAATACCAAGACTTCCCTCCACTCAGGAAGCAACCAGAGTGAGTACACCTGAACCCTCCGAAGGTGCCAAAAACGGCACACACACCCTTGGTGGCGGCCAATCCAGATCCTCAGGCAATGCCTTGAGCTACGCATGCCCAGGACCAGGCCCAAAAAGATGTAAACCAGGGTCTCACAACACTATCGGGGCACTAACAGCTCGATTGGAAGCGATGGAAGGTCGACGTGCTCCGATACAACCAAAGCGGAAACCCTACCTAGATTGGGTGACCAACACACCACCTCCACCCAATTTTGGGAGCCCTATATTCCCCATATTCAGTGTATTAGGCGATCCATAGTAGCATTTGATGCACTACGCATCCTATTAAGACCCTATGATGGGGACTCCGGAACAGCCAGAAGCAGTGAAACTTAGATGCTTCGTACTAACCTTATAAGGATCCACCTTCTTCAGGTACACGAGTTTTCCAGCAAAATCAATAAAGATCTGGGAAGACCTTCGGCACCATTTCCTGCTCCACTTCAACTCGACGTTGCCCAAAACAATAGTCAGCGACCTCGTGAACTGCAAGCAGAGGGAGAAAGAGAGGGTTTCATATTTCATTGCCAGATGGAATGGTCTGATTTATTCTCTGAATAGGTCAATGCCTCAAGATGAGATGCTAGACATATGCATCGATAATCTTAGAGATGAGTTGTGAACACCGCCCATTCCAGTGGAATGAACCACTGGCTTCCACCATCTCTCAGCCATTGCCCAGAGAATTGAGTACTCCCTGCAGCGGACTAATTCGAAGTCCTGAATAGCCTCACAAGCTTCTGCAAAATGATCCCCTAGAGCTGAAGCGTCTGCTGTCACACTCAAGCCGGCCCCTGGTCCTGCTCCACCACTCAGACCTCCACCAAATCATCAAGGTACCCTGCATATCAGCGGCCGCCCCTGCCTAAATGGGATGATCAGAGAGGAACAAAGCCAAACCAGTTTAAGGAATGAAGACAAAACGTATACTCATTCTGTGATGATCAAGTCCGTGGCTACTTTATCTCCACCATGAACTGCAACTTTCTCCGCCTCCCGGAGCTGAGGAAACCTGAAGAATTCGTCCGCGATGATAGGACAGATTACTGCCCCTACCATCGGATGTTGGGGAATAGTATCTGAAAGTGATTCGTCTTCAAAGACCTCCTGTAGTGGATGGTAGACTCTGAACAAGTCAAGTTGGGACCACCCTCAGCACATGTGGCATGTATCTTTACCACCGACTCCGAAAAAGAGGATGGTTGGCAGAAAGTCACCAGAAAGCAGGGGCAGAAATTTGACAATTGGATGACTCAGAAGACTATCAACCGAGCCCAGGGCATACTCCGAGCTTAGCTACAGCAGCCGGTGTTGCCACCAACATCCCCTGAATCCACAGATCCAACAGTATCAACCTCACAACCCTCCACGATCTGGTCATCCGGGCATAATCAAAGGAGTAGGAAACAATCTCAATAGGAGTAGTCCACGATGGGGCCAAAGTTTGTCCCGACCCTGGAAGATTATATGCCCTCGAATTTGGCATCACAGGCACCGACCCACCAAATGGCATCATCAGGGACAACCGACCAGGTTGACCTGTCAGAGGATGAAGAACCAATATTTGGTTCTATTAACATCATCCTTCTCATGGAATCATTCCCTAAAGAAGGGTTTGGTTGCGAACCCGAGTCCCCTGCACGAGGAGCCAGGAGGAGGAATCGCAGAGGCAGAGGATACTAGGGGAGACACAGCTTCGGTTGAAACTAACCCTACGGCTGGATCCCAGACCAAACTGTTAATATTAATGAAACCCATGGGAGTGTCCTTCAACAGACTAAGTAGAAGAAAGAATGACCCTCCACCTCCACAAGCAGCCACTCTGGCCCTGTTATTCTGCGATACCCACCAGAGGAGGAGCAGGTGTCTGGACGCCTAGTGCGCACAAACAGATCGGCCTGACCCAGTCCTCAAAACAAGGGAGTGCCATCAATATCTGATCCCGCAGTCAGTCCCTCCTCATCAAATGCTCTAGCCCCTAAAGCACCTGCTAAGAATCTCCCGACAATGGAGAAGCGTCGTCCACTGGAGCAGAAATACGAAATCCTTAAGCATCTAGCATCAGTACCAGCCAAGCTTTCAATCCTCGATGCCCTAAGTATATCATCAGACCTCAGGGAGGAACTTATAGAATCTTTGATCAGCCCCCAGGAGTTTCAATCCGAGGTAGCTTCTGACGAATTTACCGGAAAGAGACTGACCCGGCTGAATGCAATGTGGTGATTTCCTTCACTGATCAGAATGAAGATGCCATCATGCAAGGACACACCAGACCACTATATGTGTCTAGAACACTAAATGGTATTGAGATCCAGAAAGTCTTTATAGAAAATGGCTCTGGAGTTAACCTACTTCCCCTACGGACACTCCGCAAGTTGGGCTACAGTGAGGACGATCTAATTCCCTCAGCCACAACTTTGTTGGGTTATGACAAGAGTGAGAAGAAACCAATGGTACAAATTCAGATAAAGACCCATTTTGGTGACCTGGTATCCTACAAGGAATTCCTGGTGGTCCGACAAATCACAACATTCAATGCCCTGCTGGGAAGGTCGTGGCTCCATAAGCACATGGTCGTTCCTTCATCCTTCCACCAGTGTATCAAGTACTGCTTCAATGGACAAAGTGGAACATTGCACGCCGACAAGGACCCTTTTGAGCTCTCCGAGTCACATTACATTGACACCGGGTTCTATGAGCAAAAGAAAAAGAAGCATTTGGTTGATGGTGTCGACTGGATCCCCGCTCCAAATGGCCTGGAAATGGTCCCCGATGACCCCCTCAGGCAGCTTGGCAGAGATTATGTCATTCCCATCAACCATGTTGAGAGCAGGAGTTCAAGTAGAGACACGCATTCGGGGGTCCTCATGACTTCATCCACGATGGATAAGCACAACAATGTGGGAATGTCCACCAACCCTCGATTTGGGGACGAATACTCAAGAAGGGATGCCCCCGATGCCTCTCCCTCAAACCCTCGAAGGCTCAGACCGGAAACTCTCTCCTTGTTAGACCAAGAAGATGAGGATTTGGGAGAAGAAGAGGGGGAAGATCTCAGGGATGCGCCTCCTACATTTGAGAAAGGTATCTCCACCACTGTGGATGAACTCAAGGAAATAAACCTGGGTACCGAGGAAGATCTGAGGCCTACTCTCATTAGTGCAGCCATGTCTTATGAGGAACACGAGGTATATACCTCATTCCTAAGGCAACATCGGGATGTATTTTCCGGAAATTACACAGAAATGTCGGTACTCGATCCCGAAGTGGCGACACATCACCTAGGTCTTTCAAAAGACTACCAGGGCTATAAGAAGGCCACCAGAAGGACATACCCCTCACATGCTGCCAAGATAGAGGCTGAAGTCGATAAGCTCATTAAATAAGGCTTCATTCCAGAGGTACAGTACCCTATTTGGTTGGCCAACATCATCCCTGTCAAGAAAAATAACGGAAAAATCCACATCATCATCGATTTTAGAGATCTCAATCGGCATTGTCTGAAATATGACTTCCCGGTTCTAATCACTGAGTTGTATATCGATGCAACAGCCGGGTATGAGGCTCTATCCTTCATGGACGGCTATTCCGGCTATAACCAAATCAGGATATCCAGAGAATATGAAGAAGCCACTGCCTTCAGGGCCCCTCAAGGGGTATTCTATTACAGGGTCATGCCCTTTGGTCTCAATAATGTTGGCGCCACGTATCAGGGTGCCATGCATCGGATCTTTAAGTCGTCCCTGGGGAAATTCGTTTAATGTTACGTGGATGACCTAGTGATCAAGTCCAGATAGTTCTCAGATCACCTGTCTGACCTTGAGACCATCTTCAATAAGCTCCGATAGCATAGCCTGAAGATGAACCCGTTGAAATGTGCCTTTGGTGTCACCTCAAAGAAATTCCTTGGCTTTGTCGTACGCCATCGTGGTATCGAAGTCGACCTTGAGAAGACAAAGGCCATCCTTGTCCTGCCACCTCCCCGCAACCTCACTGTGTTGAGGGGATTCCAAGGACACCTAGCCTATATTAGTCAGTTCATAGCCAACCTGGCAGAAAAATGTTTTCCTTTCACGAGGTAATAAAGAAAGGGGTCATGTACCAATGGTCGGATGACTGCCAAGAGGAGTTCAACAACTTGAAGAGGTACCTATTAAGTCCACCGGTGCTCATTCCCCCAGTGAAGGAAGACCTCTAATCCTGTATGTGACGTCCCTAGAGCGGTCACTGGGAGCCTTCCTTGTGCAGAAGAATGACATCGTCAGTGAAAACAGTCTCTATTACCTCAGTCGAACCATGATTGATGCTGAGACTCGATACTCAAATATCGAGAAGAACTATTTGGATTTGGTCTTCACAGTCCAAATCTTCTGCCACATTGTCTACAGCATCACAAATTCCATTTGATCTCATGGAGTAACCTGCTCAACTACATCATCATTCGCCCGATGCTAACCGGATTCTTATCCCGGTGGGCGGTCATCCTACAACAATTTGACATCCGGTTTGTGCCTCAGAAAGAAATCAAGGGTCAGGAATTAGCAGAATTTCTTGCATAGAACCCTTCAATAGGGACCACGAAACCATACACTAAGCTACCTGATGAGACATCTTCTCGGTTCCAAAGTAGTTCAGGGAATGGGAAATGTACTTCGACGGCGCATCCCGAAGCCCAACCGGGAAGAGGATGGAGGACCCCAGATTCAACAAAGTGGGTTTGGGGATAATACTCGTGTCCTTATAGAAGGCAGTCTTGTTGTATTCCTTCCTCCTATCAGAGGGATGTACGAACAATGAAGCGAAATATCTATCCCTCATTGCGGGTCTGGAACTCGCACTCTAGGCACAGGTACGGCACCTTAAGGTGAAAGGTGACTCGAAGCTGGTCATCATGCAAGTAAATGGTGACTATGCTATTAAAAAGGAGGAGTTGATCCCCATTTTTGACCATGTTTGAGGGTTAATGGTAGAATTATCCACAGAACCAACATTAACCTATATTCCCCGGTCTCAAAATGCCCAGGCAGATGCATTAGCAAACGCGGCCACAACCCTTACTGACCCAGGCCGGGATGAAATGTTTATCAGTATTGCTCACCATTGAATGGTATTTCTATTTGTTCAAGCTAAGATGGAAGAGATCCACGAAGTTAGTCCTATCCCCAAACCATATGCTCATGCTACCGGCTGGATGACCCCCATTTCAAACTACCTTCAACGGGGAGAGATTCCATCAGATAGGGTTGAACGAGATAAAATACAGATAATGGAAATCAACTTTGTCATATAAGTTGGTGTGGGTTAGCAAGAGGTCCTCTAAAAATGAGGCCTCGATGGAGTGCTCCTCAGATGCATTGACGGAGAAGAATTGTTGCCATCATGATTGAAGTACATGCAGAAGCACGTGGAGCAAATCAATCAGGGACCAGTCTTTCCCATCATGTTCGAAGGCTTGGGTACTACTGGACCACAGTGGCACGAGACTATGAGCGTTTTACTGCAAAATTCCACTCATGCCAGATTCATGCCAAATTCATACACCAACCCCTAGAGTTACTTCATCAAGATAAGTACTCATGGTCATTTTCCGTCTGGGGGATGGACGTCGTGGGACCATATCCTCCCGCCACGGCCAAAAAGCTAAAGTATATCCACATGGAAACTGACTTCTTTTCCAAATGGGAAGAATCCAAACCCCTCAAGGAAGTTGGGGCAAGAAATATTGTCAGCTTTGTGAAGAACAATATCATCACCAGATTTGGTGTCCCTCATACCATACTTATGGAAAACGACACCAATTTCCTGCACTACTGAATTGGAAAAGCTATGCCACGAGTACGGTATCAAGGCTAACCACTCATCTCGCTACCATGTAGTGGCCAATAGACAGATAGAAGCCTTCAACAAGACCCTGTCCAACATACTATAGAAAATGGTGGACAAAGACAAGAAGTCATGTCCGGATAAACTCCTCCATGCATTGTGGGCTTATCAAACCACAATCTACACCACTACTCAGTCTACCCTATACTCATTGGTGTACGGCATAGAGGCAGTCCTTTCCATTGAACTCCAACTACCCTCACTCCATATTGCCATATGTGATCAGTTGTCCAATGATGAGCAATCAAAAAATCGGCTAGGTGAATTGGAACACCTATACGAGAAGTAGTTGCACACTTTGCACCATCTGGAGGTATATCAGAACCGGATTGCATGATCCTTCTACAAAAAGGTCTACCTCTAGTCTTTCTTGGAAGGAGAATTGGTATTGGTCCTCCGGACCCCAATGATACCTGAAGGAAACCTCCAAATCTTGAGGCCAACTGGGAGGGACCATAATGTTGTACACAAGGTCTACTCCAATGGAGAATATGCCCTGATCTCCATGGATGAGAAAATTCACCATGGCTCCTACCAATGCGAGATTCCTAAAGAAGTATTTTGCATAAAGACCAAGAGCCTCTTTGTTTTAACCACATGATGTTAAACTGTATGGACATTGTCCTTACCGCACGAGGATAAACTGTATGGATAATAAGATTCAAGAATGATCCCTTCCTCCCCCCCGTGTATGGACCAGACCTGCACAGGGCGTACGCTTCGTCTGAGCTTCATGGTGTTAAATTGCCAATCACCCAACTGTCTAAACTCTATGACCTTAAACTAAGAGTATTTTATCCTAACCACATGACGTTAAACTGTATGGACATCGTCGTTACTGTATGATGATAAACTGCAGGGATAATAAGAGTCAAGAATGCTCCCTTCCTCCCCCCGTGTATGGACCAGACCAGCATGGGGTGTACGCTTCGTCCAAGCTGCATGACGTTAAACTGTCAGGCACCCATCGGTCTAAAATCTATGACCTTAAAATAAGAGTATTTTTTCCTAACCACATGACGTTAAAATGTATGGATATCTTTCTTACTGCACGACGATAAACTTCATGGATAATAAGAGTCAATATTGCTCCCCCCCTGTGTATGGACCAAACCTGCATGGGGCGTACGCTTCATCTGAGCTGCATGACGTTAAACTGCCAAGCACCCAACGGTCTAAACTCTATGACCTTAAACTAAGAGTATTTTTTACTAACCACATGACGTTAAACTTTATGGACATCGTCCTTACCACACGACGATAAACTGCATGGATAATAAGAGTCAAGAATGCTCCCTTCCACCCCCCGTGTATGGACCAGACCTGCACGGGGCATA
Source organism: Viscum album (assembly GCA_963277665.1). Classification (NCBI taxonomy): domain Eukaryota; kingdom Viridiplantae; phylum Streptophyta; class Magnoliopsida; order Santalales; family Viscaceae; genus Viscum; species Viscum album. Next base: position 876,313,882 of record OY728145.1, on the reverse strand, counting down.
CGCTTTGTCCAAGCTGCATGACATTAAACTGCCAAGCACCCAACGGTCTAAACTCTATGACCTTAAACTAAGATTATTTTGTTCTAACCACATGACGTTAAACTGTATGGACATCATCCTTACCGCATGATGATAAACTGCATGGATAATAAGAGTCAAGAATGCTCCCTTCCTCCCCCTGTGTATGGACCAGACCTGCACGGGGCGTACGCTTCGTCCGAGCTGCATGACGTTAAACTGCCAAGCACCCAACGGTCCAAACTCTATAACCTTAAACTAAGAGTATTTCATCCTTAACACATGATGTTAAACTGCACGGAAAAGATGATTTGAAAATTCCATCTTCCCCTGTGTACGGACCAGACCTGCCTGGGGTGTACTTCTTTTAGAGAACTATGCGAGTCTTGATTCCTGCCCTCACAAGATATGTAGTGACACGGGAATTTCATACCCTGGCCCAGCCACCTCAAAAAAACAACAACAACAAAATGCTTCTTGCCCCGTGTACGGACCAGACTTGCATGGGGTGTATTCACGTCCTCACCGCATGACATTAAACTGCATAGAGTATAATAGCACCCCTCATCCTTACCACATGACGTTAAACTATATGGACCTCTTCCTCACCGCATGACGTTAAATTGTATAGATTTTAGAGAACTATGTGAGGCTTGATTTATGCCCTCGCAGGATACGTAGTGACGCCAGGGTCCCCTATCCTAGCCCAGCCACTCCCAAAAAAAATTAAAAAAATGCCACTTTCCCCCGTGTACATACCAGACCTACACGAGGTGTATCATATTTCAGAGAACTACGTGCGTCTTGATTCCTGCCCCTGCAGGATATGTAGTGATGCCAGGGTTCCCAGTACTAGCCCAGCCCCCTGAATAAAAGATAAAAAAATTCCCTTTTCCCCGTGTACAGACCAGACCTGCACAGGGTGTGAACTTCTTCCTCACCGCATGACATTAAACTGCACGGACTTTGTCCTCACTGCATGACGTTAAAATGCATGGACTTTGTCCTCACCGCATGACGTAAAACTGCACAGACTTCATCGCGACCCACCCAAGACACATGGAGATAAGATATGGAGATACTCCTTACACATTTGGATGCATCCTTTCCATACATTAGACTCCACAACCCAAATAATTATGGATCTTCATAACCACTCATAGCCATCGGAGGTGGAAAGTCATCATCCCGGGGACACCTTTGTACGACTATGCATACCATGCCCTGAGTGGTTCTGTATAATGATAGACCATGGCTCGTCCATCAAAGGAAATATTTCCCCAGGTGGTACTCTTCCTAGCTCCATACGCCTACCGGCCTTAGATCCCCTGAATCACATCTCCCGATCCAAAATTTATGGAGCAGTGGTTTACAAGATCATTCCCCTTTTCACATCTAGGTGCTTCCAGGGTATCACTATTTGGCTAGCCTATGTGTCCGCCGGTGGTTCACATAACGACCTGCATCAACAGACATCAATCCAGGACTAGGATACTTTGGATCAACGGATAATTTAAGTGAAGATGTTTTTTATATGCTCAGACGCCATTATCCCCATGTGCCGAACTCTACACTATGAGCAATCATGGATCCTCATAACCATTCATGGCCATCTGAAGTGGAATGTTATCTACCTAAGGACACCTTTGTATGACTATGCATACCATTCCCTTAGCAGCTCTGCATAATGATAGCCCATGGCTCGTCCATCAAAGTCAAGACTTCCTCGGGCGATACTCTTCCTAGCTCTGTATGCTTATCGACCTCAGAGCCCCCACACCACACCTCCTGATTCAGGAAAGATCAAAGTTACAATTTACAACCTTCATCCCCCACCATTTTCTGAGTATATCAGAGCATGTTGACCTAGTTATCCTTCGAGTGACTGCAGAAATAGTCACCCAATCGTCTGATCTCTATGACAGTTAAACTAAGAGTACTTCTTCCTTACTGCATGAAGTTAAAATTCATGGAATGAAGGCACACCCCCGAGCACAGAAAAAAATCAATTCAGGGGGGGCTCTTTGAACCTCAACAAGAAACAAGGGATGGACATCCCCGACATGTCCAGACATTTCTTCTGCCAAATGACAAACTTCATGGCCCGGATAATTGCGGATCCTCATAACCATTCCTGGCCATCGGAAGTAGAAAGTTCTAGACCTATGGAAACCCTTGCATGACTATGCATACCATTCCCTCAGTGGATCTTCATATTGATAGCCCCTATCCTGTCTACCAAAGGCAAGACTTCCATAGGCGATACTCTTCCTAGCCTTGTACGCTTACCGGCCTCAGATACCCCATATTATCTCTCCTGATCCAAGAAGCCCCAGAACAATGATTTAAACCAATCCCCCCCCATTCCATGTCTGGGTCATGTTGAGGTATTCAAGTCCAGTTATATTCTGATGAAGAGCAGCATTTGAAAAAATGCCCCCGTCCTCACTGCATGACGTTAAACTGCACAAAAACCTTTTAAAAATATCTCTGTCTTTACCGCATGATGTTAAACTTCATGGAAGCCATCCTCACTGCATGACGTAAAACTGCACAGCAACCTTTAAAAATATCCCCGTCTTTATCGCATGACGTTAAACTGCACAGTATCCGTCCTCGCTTAATGACGTTAAACTGCACAACATCCTTTAAAAATGCCCCTATTCCTTACTACATGACACTAAAATGCCCAGAATATGTCCCAACCACATGATGATAAACTACATGGTCGAAATCGTCATGGGTTTAGTGAGGAACAGAGGCTTTTCTCTATCCTTCAGTGCATGGGTTAGACTAGCAGTATCCACCCTCTCACACTCGCGTGAGAAGGGAATACTTAACCTATTCTTGGGAAGTTTGGTATAGATGTTTCCTCTGTATCCAAGAAGCCTCTCATCATAAACCATACTCTGCACTCAGAAAAAGCCGAACCCTCATAAGCCACCACTGGTGGTTCCAAATCTCAACTTCCCTGAAGTTGCTTGTCTATCGGGGGAATACAATCACTGACCTCAGGAAACCTTTTCATGACTATGCATACCATGCCCTCAGCGGCTCTGCATATTGATCGCCCCTGGCCCGTCTACCAAAGGCAAGTTTTCCATAGTCAATGCTTCCCTCTGTACTCCTCTTGGCCTTTGATCACCTATGTCCATCCCGGGATTCGGAAACCCTCTAAGCTACAGTTTACCAACCTCTTTCACAACCCTACCTGAATTTGGTGGAACGTCTTTGAGAAGATTACTAGGAACCAGGGGAAGTCGTTCCATTTTTAAATGATGTCCCAGCTGCATGACTTTAAACTGCGTCAAGCCTAAACCATCCCTTACACTAACTAAATGCATAGGGAAGTGGTCTCTGGACCACGCTCCTGATCGGTACGAATGTTACCAAAACCCTTTCATATGTCACACTCCCCTTATGAGCCACCCCTGGTGGTTTTCATAATTTCCCATTCCACCCCTCGTGGTTTCCATAATCCGGACTTCCCTAAAGTCCCCGGGCTATCAGAAATGGACAATCATTGACTTAAGGACACCTTTGTACGGCTATTCATACCATTCCCTCAGCGGCTCTGCATATTGATCGCCCCTGGCCCGTCTACCAAAGGCAAGTCTTCCTTAGGAAATTCTATTCCTACTTATGTACGCCGACGTGGATCCCATGCCTTGAGGCATGCCCTGCATGTCGTTTGAATTTAAACGTGTTTCCCCCCATGTTCATCTGAATAGTATTGAGGCATCTTTTAATCAGCTGAACCCCATTGGGGCCCTCACACCATAATGTTCGGTCAAATCTGTTCGACCTAAAATATCAGTAATGATAGTCTTGACGGTGGGACTATAAACCGCTCACAAAAAAGAGTTATAAAGCTTGTTAGGATGAAAACCCGAAAAGGGTGACCTAAGGAAAAGTCAAGTTATACCCGTTGGGTCCATACCAAATGGGCCGAGGAAAAATTAGGGAATTAAAAGAAAAAGATAAAACTTTTGCGGGGTTTTCCTACAAAACCCCAGCAATACTGAAACTATGCTCACTGGATCCCATGGTCTAGGAAAAAGCTAGAGTTGGTTTCTATTTTCCTGAGTTGTGGTTAATTCTGGTTCAGTGAGTTTCTATTCACACGACAATTGTATTAGTAACAATCATAGTTTTACAACAGAAAAAGATTTTCATAGATTGTACTCCCTTAGAAAAAGAGGAGGATGTCCACAAGCTGGGGTTTCTCCCTCACAAAAAAAATAAGGTGGAGAGGGGAAAGTAAAACAGAAAGTACAGAAGTATTTTTGATAGTCATAAAGGAGCCTGACTCGCTCTCTCCACCAGATCAGCAACCGTGCGGCAGAGGTCGTTACAAGACCGTTCCAACATGGCCTTCTCCCTGGATTCAACCTCAACCACCAGATGAGTATGTTCCACTGTTGCTTAGAGATCGTTGATCCCTTTTCTAGTGGTTTCGATACAACTGGTCATAGCTGATAACCGATTCCACAGTATCGCTGCCCGTTCTTCACATTCATGCAACTCGGAGGATAGGACAGCCACCTAATCTTGAGAGGTCACCTCCTGTGCCATCAGCTGATGAAGCTGTATCGTGGCTTCCTCCAGGGCTCGAGTCCTGCATTGAGTGACATCTAACTGAGAAAGTTTGCATTCGCTAGTGGCAGCTTCCTCAAGAGCCATGACAACTTGGCAAGAAAGAGAATGGAACTGCCGATAGTCGAAGCCACCCAACCCAAAGCCCAAGAAGAGCTGTCGAAGAGCTCCGGTCTTAGTTTCCATCTCAGCTAGAGGAGTTTCAGCAACGATCTCACAAATCCGAGTCCAAGACCACTTTCGCACCGCCCGGTGGTCCGCCATTACACGGGGATCATTGGTATCCTCTTTGGATGGCACATGAATGAAATATGGCATTGAAACCAGCGCAGGCATGTGCTCGCTAGAAGTTGGTTCTAAAACAAGAAATTTTGGGGCCTCTAACCCTGGTTCAGGATTGGGGATCAAGTTTCTAAGCCCGGTATCGACTAGAAAAACTTCGGGGATTTTCTTGCTAGGACACGAAACCACAGGGTTGTCCTCATCCACATCCAAGAAGGATGAACCCGTCTGATCCTCGTCCACTGCAGGACTGGGAGAAGAAATTCCTCTAAGTCGCTTTGATCGACAAGCCATTATTCGATCCTCCCTTAAATCTGATGAGGAAGTTGGGTTGGATGTAGCAGTCGCAATACCTCTTGATGTGGGAAACTGCCGGACGACCTTCCCTAGGATCCCATCGGGATAGTATTTTTCCCACGCCTTTGAATACTCCATGGAACCCCCACAACATGAAGGGGAATACTCATGTCAGATCCATCCCGCGTCAACATCAGCCACCATTGACGAAGTGTGGCCGGATTCCATCCTCAAGCCTAAGGAGGGGGAAGGGAAACTGGGACTTTCATGCACCCGAACTGGTGATAAAAGCGATACGGGACATACAGCTCGCACAGAGAAACCTCATCGATCCGCGTGGATAGGAATCCATCTCGCAGAGAGATCATGTAAGAGCGCTCCTATAGGATCCCCTGGTGATTGTCAGCTAAAATTCTAGAAGGGTTGGGGTAGGGAGTGAAATAAAAATAGGAGAAGTCAATCAGATCCTCGAGGACTTCATCAGAGCTAAGGGATTTCAAGCGAACTCCGGCTATATCAAGCCGGGTAGGCCGAATAGTAGGAAGTGGGATGACCGTGTTATGGAAATACTCATAATAGCAGCAATGATCTGCTACCCATCCATATAAAAAATGAAATGGTCCACTCATACAGAAGGTTGGACCTCCCTTTTTCATGTGACCCAGCAGTTCATAGATACGTGCCAAAGTGGGCACGACTAAATTCACCAGGTGTCCCTCTGCTAGCTCAGCCGCCATAATAAAAGTGCAAGCCCGAACACCTAGGTTAATATCCCGAGAAGAGAATAGCCATCCGCTCAAAAACATAGAAAATAGATCGGCCAACCAGAGCATAGGTGACACACCAGGGCGCACCTCGTAACCCCATGAAAGGTAATAACCTGCCTCCAGAACCGCCCAGTAAGAACCTGGAATGGTTCGTGATTGGCAGGAGGGATGAGTCCTGGGATGCTTAATCTTCGGCATAGGACCAGTGGTGTCTAGAAATAACCCTATCCAAGTGCTATAGGGAATAATCGAGCAGGCACGTAAGGCCTCACCCAGTGACCGCTCCGCCATGACCAGCAGATCCCTTGCTGAAAAAGGCACCTGTTCGATGTCGTCCCATGCGTCAGGGGTGGGAAATATTTGTCATACATCTTGCCTGTAATCAGAAATCCTCCTATCTGGTAGATGTCCCACAAGATAATACCGACTTCACCAAGGGTATGCTGGAATGTATTAGTACTTGAACACCAGCGGCTGAGCAGGTTGGGAAGGATCAGAGATGGTGGGTAAACAGAAAATTGGGAAGCCCACACTGCAGAGTATAGATTGGATGTTTCCAGTGATTCGGGAGATTCTCGACAATGATAATGGACCCATAAATCATAGGCCCAATAATTTGAGAAGATCCCGTCGGACCGAAGATCCCACTGAGGAATCCACCCTGTGTCAGGATCCCTTCGAGCAAGGTTGATAATAGAAGGGTAGTCCTTAAGGACAATTTTCTGTGAGAAGTCTTGAGTACACTGATTGCTTTGAGTCCAGATAGAGCCCCTAAAAATGAATGTGTCTTCCAGACCAGAATTATAAACCATCTCCCCTGATTGGGTATGGTTCGCATGAAAACAATTTGATGATGCTTCCAGGAAAGGAGAAGGAAGACCTGAGAAAGTGGGGGGAATAGGGACATCATCTCAGAGACTGAATCCATGAAGTGGAAGTCAATTTTATAGTCGATAATCCAGGAGCTCAGGAGGGAGAAAATCTTTCAAGGCACCATCGTCAGGAATGATGGACTAACTAGGGTCCTCTTAGATGTTCTTCGCCCTACGAATCATAGCCAAACGTCTCCCTAAACCAATTGGGAGTGGCTCGATAGTAGGCCTAGGTGTTGGGTGAGGGGGAACTATATTTTCTCCCTGCATTATGAAGACCAGGCAAATGGTTAGTCTGGAATAATAAAATCTGGACAGAAATACCAGCTTTATGGGAAAATCCTTGAAAAGCCTTTAAGGAGGCCATGGAGGATGGTTCGCGATGATAGAATTCCACGAACCAGCCCTTCACGAAATCAGTCCACGAAACCCCGGCCCACGGAGCGTTCACTAGAAACCGCGAACCAAGTTGCTCCGTGGAATTTCAATCTCGAGTTTAAGTGATTATGTTCGGAGGACTCTGACACTTTTAAATTTCAATATATTTTAGTCCGTGGAGCATCAGAACCGCGGAGCAATGAAACCGCGAAGAACATTCCTCCACAGCCCATCATCACTTACTTTTTAATTAATTAAGAGTAATGGTTCGTGGTTGGGAAATTGGTTCGCGGGTGAAGGTGACCGCGAAGGAGGAATAGTTCACAGAAGTCACAGCCGGTTCGCAGATGAAGCACTTCGCGAAGGAACGAGCAAGAGGAGGCGAGGGAGCTCTGGTTTCGCGAAGAATTTGGTAAAGTAAAAATGAAGGCCCCCCCGTATTTATAGGCATGGTCCCCTACTGGGTCCACATCTCTACCACAAACTATCCAAGTTTCAGGATTACTCTGCATTAGAATGGCCTCCACTTCATTCCGATCGGACCCCATTCCGATGGGGGCATTTGTAGGGTCCTGAAAAATACGCAAAGGAGATTCTACCCAAATTCCCCAAAGAATTGGGGAGAATAATGGAGAAATTTTCAAACGCAAGGACGAATTTGACCAGTCTATAGACCGGTCCGAAGATGATGTTTCACGACCGGTTCTGCGAAGTACTCCCTTCGTGAACCATTGTCATTCACGAAATGGAGGCAATGATCCCTCGTGGGCACAAGGCAGGATGGGTGCTGAACCGGTCCATTTTCATGGATCGCCCCAGCTGCGGACCGCGTCGACCGGTTCAAGCCATAGCCTCTGTCATTCTCGGGATGGAGGCAGAACCCTCTGCGGCTGCGAAGCACTCTCTGAGTTCGGTTCGCGGAGGATAAGCGTTCAATACCCACCGCGAATCTCGGATTGACCAAGTCAGCTGTAAACTGATTATTTGGTCATGAGCCTCCGCAAAATGTGCCACGTGGCCACATATACATCTCTTTCCCCACTCTATAAAAGGATATCGAGGGGGAAAGGAGAAGGGATTTGTAGATTCAGACTCAGACGATTCGAAGGCGGAGGAAGAGAAGAGCGATCAGACTTGAGAGGAAGGATTTCGAAGGAAGGCTAAGGATTTCGCAAATAGAGAAGTTCCAGTTCATGAACCAGAGCAGGTATAAACCTGGGAACGAACTAATAAGGAACCGAAAACGCATCATAAATTGGTGAACTGTGAACCTAAAAAACAAACAAAAGGAAACCGCGAACCATGGCCCCTTCGCGGATGCACTCCCCGCGGAGGAGGGAGTTTATGCCTCTTTTCTGATCCACTGCACTGTGTAACACCCTCTTATGCGGGCGAAGCCTCAAACGAAAAACCCCTGATAGGCGCCACCCTTAGTCACCGCTGCTCGCAAGGACCTCGCCGCATACCCCCCTGGTACGCGGGCCGAACCTGAAGCTGCGAACCACCCTGGTTTGTGGATGCTCACCAGACCGCGAATCGCCCTGGTTCGCGGGATGCTCCTCAGTCCGCGGACCACCCTGGTACGCAGACGGCTTCTCCAGCAATGTATCACCTTCCTACGTGAAGGGCACCACCACTCCATTGTACGTGTGGCCCATCAGAGCCTTCGGAGTTCCCATTCCCCAAGCCAAATAAAATCCTTCCAATCCGACCTGATCCTCCGTGACCCCCTCACGGTTCTACTCATTATCCCTGAGTCGAGGCCTCCACCAGAGCCACCGGATCCGTGTGGTGTAACTTTCAAGCGCATCAGCACACCGTTTTGAGTACACATACCCACGGTAAATAGAGGTGACTGGGTTGCCCCGAACCTTGAGTAGATTCCCAAAGCATTCCTGGGTTCACATTCCCACGGTAATGTGGATTCTGAGCTCGGGAACCCCCTTTCTTCCCCTCTACTTGTTCAGGGCTCTTCGGGGGTGGTAAAATACCCATCAGAAGGAAGCCCTCATGCACTGCAAGAGAGGAGATGGGCACAAGAGTACCCCCTTTACCTCTCCCACTACGCTTCCTCTTCTAGGCCTCCTCAGAGTGTAATCCTCAATCCATTCCTATGGGAATCCACCTAGGAGTAAGCCCCGACCTTATGGGCTACCCCATGCGTAATCCCCACTCCACTTCTCATGGATGCACCTTTCGCGACGTGATCCTCTGATCCCTGCTACCTCTTGTTTCTCACACCAGCATGAATCACGTGGGCTTAGAGTAAGCATCAACCATGACATCCTCTCATTGGCCTCCTCAGAGTGTAATCCCCACTCAGAGAACTACGAGGACTTTGATTCCCCTCCACAGGGATACGTAGGAAGCCTCCATGAGGTTCAAGCCCACTACCCGTCAGACCCCCGATCCATCTTCACGTCGGTTCCCCAACACTTATGTGAACTATGTGGAATTTGATCCCTGCCTCCTAGGAAGGGTACATAGGAAGCCTCTAAGAGGTTCAATCCCTATAACTGGTCGATCCAATTATCTTCACACTGGTTCACCGTGCCACTCCTTGTTCCGCCTTAAGCAAGTTCTGACTCTTTGGGATCATTAATCCAACGAGGGATGGTAAACCTCGGGCATAAATGATTCTGAACCCCTATGTCCAGTTGACCATTTCCCACTAAGGTTAAATCCATGGATACTATGTTTGGGTATAAACCAAAGATTCACGAACATATGAATGCGTCTTAAATCTATAAGAGAGTCCCAGAACATGCAATAATTTCTCCCCAAAAAGGGTGCGATGAGCCCGACTTCCCATCCTCTCGACCAATGTGAGTTCTTAAGAGTCTCTGGTTAGACCATCTAGCAAATGCCTGCCTTTGGAAAGCAGGTCCATCCATCATTGGATAAGGAACTGTTGGGTGTTTCGAGGCCAAAAACCAAAAACCGAAGGAAACACCCCTAAAATAATGAAACTGATTTTTTGAGTTTGTATTGTGTGAAATAATTTAATTGAATAAACCATATAAATGTATGATTAAAATATAGCTCATATAAACTAGGGAACCAAGGAATTTCATAAGGAAATATTTCATCTTCATGACCGTTTCCTCTTTAATTTTTCCCTACCCTACTAATCAACATTTTGAAAAGAATAGACAACTTTTTTCCAGTTTATGGACTTCTAAATCCACATGAAATAATTATCTATGATATGGTAGAATAATTATATAATTATATAATATCCATTCAAGGAAAATAACTTGTTAACTATGAAAAACATTGTGAATAATTTCAGTAGTATTTGACCTACAACAGTAAGGATGAATGCTTCCACTAAATTTTTTCTAGGTATCTACATAGTGTGTCTTAAAATATGTTGAAGAGACTGAGTGATAAATTATTTCACTATATATGGATATGATTGTATTTATAGAACCTTAATTTTATCCCCATGAATATGAAAAACAACCATGGAGATCTATGCTCTCTAAAGAGGTGATCAACTTCCCATATAGAAATGACCAGGCTATTCCATACACTATTGATAAATGTTCACTTAATCTTTTCATTGTATTTATGAATATCAATAATAACCTCAATTTCAAATCTCTATGATCTCTTATTGGTATCTGTAACCATTTCCTGAACCATGGTTATGACAACTTTTGTTAATCTTCCCTTGATGAAACCTTGTTGGTTCATTAAGATCCTTTGAGGCAGATATAACGAGTGTCTTTTGTCCATGATATTTTCAAGAACCTAATATAGAAAATTTTAAATTCTTATTGTCCCATAATGATTATGATATTAGGGGTCCTTGTCCATTGAAATTAATACCATGGTTGATGCACATGAAACACGAGGAAATCTCCCTACTATGAGAAAGGCATGTATGGCCACAATCAGATTTCCTTTCACCAGCTCCCCAAATTCATTGTAAAACAAACCTGAGTAGCTGCCAGGTCATGGAGAACTCTCAGAGATTAGAGAGATGACTTTCTACTAGATTGTAGGTTCCACTGGAGTGCATTTAGAAACAAATATTAATATTTGTGGAAACAACCCGAGGGATATCAGAAAATAAATCTATTGTCTATTTTTGGTAGCCTCCCAGCATCCTAGGATTAGAGTCAAAAAATAACAATTTAATGTAATCAGTATACATGCCTCCAACAATATCCACATCCCACATGAAATACCCATATTCCAGTTGAATATTTGGAACATGGGATTGATTTTTATCATTGATATAACCTTGAAAGAAGGATTTATTCAAATCACCCTCCTTGGGCCACGTTGCTCTAGAGTTCTCTTAAGTGATCATTTCTTGTTTCTGAATTATTTTCTCCAAATGGGTATTCTTTAAAACTAGTGTGAAAAAACACTCTTAATCCTATATAGACTCTATATTCCTCTAGATTTTCTCCAAATCCACTACAATTTCTTTTATGTTGATGAAATGTGATTCCTTGTTTTTATGTTGGTTCTATAGATCACGTTTGATTCAACGAATCATGTTAAGAACACACAACCATATGTTCTCAAGCATGGGATTCTTCTAGGATGTGAAAACCACAATTTGAAAATTTGATATCTGAAACCTAGATATTGTAGTATTTAAAATATTTTCTTACACACAAAACCTTTATCTATATGAAAGAGAATCACCCCCACTAGATGCTTGACCTTTTCAATTGAAATGGAGAAAATTGAAGGAAGATTCACAAAGCATCAGTCTAGTCTACACCATGTATGAAATTTACCATTATTATTATTAAACTATGTGAATATGTCCAATGAAAAAACAAATTACATGAGAAAATTATGAGAAGAAATGGACACAAAAGACTTTTGATCCATTCTAGGATAAACTCCTCCACATTTTTTCTCTAAATAATCCCGATTGAAAATAAAATGTCACACAAAAATCCATGATGAGTCCCTTATATCGATGTGATCTAGGTCATGAAAAAAACATTCACTTTATCTAGCCTCACATTTTTAATAGGCATAGGAAAAGTTATGATTCATATTACCTTCACTAATCATCATGTAAATATATTGATTATAAGAATTCAACTACTCAACTGAAATATTTATCTTCCAAAAAAGCCATATGTAATGATTGACTTTATCACCATGAAAAAATCCACATATGATGAGTCTTAGTAAAAATAAGGAAATAATATAAATAATTTTCTTAGGTTTAATAATCTCTACATATAATAATTATAATGAAAATGTTCAGATACGAGAATGACCTTATTCACATGACAATCAAGTCCATGGTAATTTCGAATTTTAAGAGTGGTGATTAAAGAAGTAAATGCCTTGTTTTGGTCTGAGTCATTAATGTTCCTTTGGTCTGAAGAGAGAAGATCACTTAGAAGCGTTTAACTTGTTCCCAAGTGAAAATACTACTAGATGAGGGGGAAAGAGTGAAATACTCTAATGTCATGTCATAAAAAGCATGAAATAAATAATTAATGAAATTTGATATAGAAATCTTCAAGTATTAAGATGAACTGAGATCAACTTGAGTGGCATCCAACATAAGGTTTTAAAGAGGAAGCTCTATCATTCCACAAAACTTCTTGGAAGGTACCACTAAAACTACTTGAAGAGGCACGAGTGGTTCCTCAAGATCATTCTACTTTGAATCTATATGCCTAACTAGAAATGATAAGAAACTCAAAGTAGTATAGGGAAAGGATGAAATGAATGAACCATCCATCAGATCAATAGAATTTCCATTCACCTTTGAACTAAATTCATGCATTTCTATAATTCCCCCCAAAAATGACTTTATGATGAGTTATCCTAGCATATGATAATACAATGATTCATTGTAAGGGTGGAGGAGGTGAACATTCAAATGAAACTAGGTGTTATAGTAAAATAAATTGAAATCCATATGCAATATTCTTAAAGGGGACTATATCAATTCATAGAGGTACCACATCTGTAGTTTGGATATAAACTATGGGGGTTGATCTGGATTATTGTTGAAAGGATGAATGATGATGAATTGTGATGCCCTGAGAAAGATCTCTTACATCATATCTGGACATTGGAGAAACACTAAGAGTTAGTGATCTTGATCCCTTATCATGACATGGGATTTCCATATAACAGTGCTCAGGGACATGCTGAAAACTCTTATGTAAAAGAGGAAATGAATTCCCATGGAGGTGATAGGCTGAGAAAAATTTATGTTGAAAGGGATAAAAAATCTTCAGATATCAATCTTCTATACCATCAAGTCAATTGAGGATCCTTGATGATAGTTTCTTTGAGATGGATAGTCCAATCATAGAATTTGATAAAGGACTATAAGGAGCCACTGATCCCAGCCAAAAAATCCAAATTTTGAAATGGAAGATGTAAAACTATAAGAGATATCTAAACTACCAACCACAAGGAATCCCATCCTAATCATGCCTCTATCGACTATAATAATATACAGAACCTCTACTGGTAAAAGTATCTAGGGAAAAATAACAATGATTTAACAAAAAAAAATCATTATAGGCTGAAAAAAATGTAAGATCCCTTTTGATTCAAAGCTAGCACTTTGGTCGAGTAATCCAAACCCTATGATTTCACAATGTCATGAAACAGGTTGAGCATAGTGTCATCCCACCCAAATATAGTGACAAACATCCACTTTAGGTGAGACAATGCTTCCATAAAAGAAGACGAAAGATCAAGATCACTAGGTAATCATTCTCTTGAGAAGACCTCAGTAACAAGAAGACTGTTGGGAAGGTAACACAAACTATCACCTAAGAAGATAGAGGTAGACAAAGAATCTAATTAAAAGAGGGAATTGGAATTAGTTAAGGTATATGAAGAGTAGGGGTATCATTTTGTTGTGATGAGTGAATGAAAATAGGAGAAGAAGGTCAATCAGTCACTGATAAACCCAGTGATGCTATGGTGGAGGATGTCAGCAGCACAAAACCAATATTTGGAATTTTTTAAAAACAATATATGCACGTTTGGTGCATCCATTTCTTCATTCAGTTCCTATGTTTAAACATGAAAATCAGTAAAATCATGTCCAAAATATCCCTTCATAAACTGAAATATGATTTCTTGAGATGGAGTGAGATTGATGATGATAATGGGTGGTAGGGATTCATGAGACGGATTGAGCTGACACTTTGGCAATGAATCACTTCTCTATGTTCCCATTATTGAACCTATGCACTTGCTATCCTAGGATCTTGGTTGAATTCCCCCTTAGGGTGACATGTGGCTTGTGGTTTGGTAGATTTCCAGCCTAGGTATGATCCTATGTTTTTAAAACATTCTTAAATTAAATGTAAATTAATTATCATATATATAATCATTAAAATATTACAACACTTACAACATAATAATTTTTTAAAAATAAATATTTATAATTTAATTTTTATGTCTCCAAATAAAAATTATATTACATTTGTATATCCTACTTATAACTACATTTTAGTTAATGACTTAAAATTTTAATATTTCTATAAAAAAGAAGTGTACTTCTATATGAATAGTTATTTATCAGCTTCCATTAGAACTACTAGTCAACATATTTGTCTTAAGAATATTTGTTTAAATATTTTTTTATAATTATATCAAAATTTCCTAGTAAATATTATACATATGAAAAATATCTCAAAATCTATTTTTATAACCAATAACCTTTACAAAAAAATTTATTACCATACTCTTATACCAAAGTAGTCATTATATTAATATATTTTTGTTGACTTTCTATAATAAATAATGTTATACTAATTCATATGGATTTCTTTATGATTATTTATATATTCTTATAAATATCTTATAATTATTGTAATATTTTATTAATTAATATCAAATTAATATCATTTAATATTAACATTCATTATGATTAACAAAATTTATATCTAATAACATTTATAACTAAAAAATAATTAATATTATTTTTTATTAATATTGTACCTAAATGTTTAAAATTAATTACATAATATAAAATAAATACCAATATTATATAAATTAAAATTTATAATTCAAATAGCATAGTTTTAAAGTATAACATTTACATAATTTCTTGAATGTAATGTATAAATATATTAATATTAAAAACCTATTTTATATCAAATGGGAGTAGAATCAATGAGAAAAAGAAAAATCAATGATGAAGAGGTTTCATAATCAATTGATTCATATATTAAGGGAGATGAAGATCTTAATATAACTGTTTCCCTCATATTATGTGCATTAAATATAGTATGTAGAAAGTAAAAGGTAAAAAATTACAACTTTATTGGAATTGGGTTTTCATTTGACACTATATCAATGATATTCTAGTAAAGAAGGATGCTAAATCTTTATGTAATAAAGAATATAGAAAATTTATAAATTTAAAAATATATAATTATAAAATGAACAAGTCATGAAACAATAAATAAATAAATTTGATGATAAATCTTGATAAATATGAATCGTCACTATATACCTCTTTAGATTATGAGGTTAATTTTCTTACCAAAGTTAAAATGTATTTGATTCATCTTGTAATGATGATTATGGAGAATAAAGGTATAATATGGAATATTTGTTCAGAGGTATGTTGGAAGCATATATTCATGAGATTATAAATGTTGAGAAAGTAAAAGACTAATAAATGATAAAATCAAGTTCGATGATGATTAAGTGGATATAGTAAGAAAAGAGGAAGGCTATATAGATTAGATTATGAAGAATGAGATATGACAATCAGAAGAAGAAATGATAATTAGTGGTTGTGTTGAGATGATGCATATAATTAAATAAAAAATGGGTGAGACATAATTAATGTTTCTTTATGTTAAAAATTAGTTCTGTAATGTCATATAGGATTTTAGAAATTCCATTGAAATTAAAGAAGAAATATTCAATGTTAGTGAGAAGATGGGTTTTAAAATAAAAATGAAAAAATCAAATTTTTTATCTAAATTTATTTATATATTTTACAAACTTGAAGTAGGAAAAAGATTTAAATCTGGTTTAAAATAATAATAATATATAAATTTTTTTTAGAGTGGTAGAACATATCATAGTGACAACTTATCCCGAGGTAGAGAAATCCAAAAAATGAATGAATACACTCAAAAATATATTCTAGATAGATCCATTATCCTGATTTAAAATCATATTTGAAAGGATTTTATTGGGGATATGCGAATTATGGAAACATAGCCAACTCCTTTTTGAACACTATATATTTATTAATGAAAATAAAAAAACCAATGGGGAGGTAAAATGAGTAGTTGAAGGATGAATAATGAAAGTTTAGTATTTTTACCTGATAAATTCCAAATATATAAACAAATAGAGATTTGTATTCATAGAAACATCATGTAGATGGTGTGGAAAAGAAGGTCCTGGGGTAATATAATTCTGGGAAATAACACCCAGAGCGATTCCATATATATGAAATCTATGAAAGTTAATATTTATAAAAAAGTGGAGTCATTAGATATTAAGATATTTTAAAGGATACATGATAATCCCCATGATTCTGAAAAGGTTAATAAATAATGCCTAAATACTAGGCTAGACAGGAAGAAGGCAGCTAAAAATTATAGATGGAATAGATGGATTCTACAACTAAATGATAATATTTATTTATAGATGAATAAATTGGAATTTATGAGAATGTGTCCAAAATAATTTGTCTAAAAACCATTCAGAATCCTCAAAAAATTGGTGACTTGAAGATTCAAAATAATCTATGTAAAGGATTTTAAAAAAATAATAAATTTGATGAATAATTTAATGACAATAATACAAGCCTAAGTAATCCCATCCTTATTCACTGTTACTCTTTTTTACTTGCAATAACTTCATGGGAATTGAAAGAGATGTGTTAAGGCTATCTTTACAAAAAAAATTGAATTAATTACTCTTCATGGAGTACTATAACCCCATGATAAAAGAGATTTAAGAAGCTGTAGAAGATTATTAAAGATTATTTGAGGCTATAAAACCCTCACTGTATAGTGAATGTATAATTTATGAAGAGTGTTGTAAAAATTTAAATTTGAAGTATGAAAATCCCTCCAATATGCATATTTATAATGATATTATTAACTTTATCATAGGTTATTTGATATTGAGCTAATAATGAATGAAAGATTTCTTACACTTGAACATTATAATGTGTTTTTTCACATTAGTGAAGGATTTATTAATTTTATAACTTGACTAATTCATTATCCTCAAAATATGATTAATGATTTTTTAGAGTTTAGAATAACATGAATTGTTTTTTATGAGAAATATTGAAAAATTTCGACAATATCTCTTGTTTTATACATTGGATTTACCCTTGTTGACATAAAATGAACTTATTGAATGTTAGTTTCTATGTAAAATCTTGTAATGTCATTATTATCTCACAAGTGATTCATGGAATGATTCTGAAATTAATATAGGATATGATTATTTATTTATGGAAAGTGAAGGATATTGATTAGATAATAGAACCCCCATTGTAACATTATGTTTAAGATCAATAATTGGGAGAGAAACATTGACTTTTTAAAGTGAATTAATGTTGAAAAAAATATAAGGGGGATATTGAAGAGCTTAAGTGATTAAGATTCCATGTGAATGGTTGAGGATTGAGTTCTTTTTCATTATATCATTAGGAATAAATTAATTTAATAATGATTTCTTAAATGATAATGTTTTGTAAAAGCTACTTATTTAATGATTTATTATAAATATTATGATTTTTGAACTATTCATTACACCTAAAATATGAGTTAATAGTGTTTCAATGGTGCACACAGTAGATTGAAATAGTTTTTTTTATGTTTTAATTAATTTTCATATTAGTGTTTTAAAAATTATATATAGAATATGTTTAAATGTGATTAATTATTTCAAGGTCAGTGAAAATTAATGAATATTTGAAGAATAATTTAAGAAGTTTAGGATAATGGGGCTATATTTATATGGGTACTAATTCATATTTCATTTAAAATTTTACTAAATGTTTATTTTATTAACAATATAGGCCAAAATATAATAAATCTTCCGCCTAAGTAGCCCATGAAAAGCCTAGACTAGGCTTCCGGGTATCCCATGTTTTTTCAATTCCATTGTATCTATGACTAAAAGAATGAGTTCCAAATCATCTATAGAAGACATGGGTGCACTCATAATGTATCACAAGTCCACATAGAAGGTATAGAAAATTTTTAGACTCTCACATGTGAAGTGGAATAGGGAAGTTGGTGAGTACTTGAACATATCTAGATTAATTTATGCTTGTGGTAAATGTAGATTTTTATTAATAACTACAATCTCTAGACCATTTATAATGTGGGATGGCCACTCTTTGTAATTATTAATTATTTATTATGTGTAACCCTCTTTTTTATATGATATTATATGGTTTTTTCAAACTTATCTCTGTATTCATCTTTTATCTCCATGGGTTTTTAGTCTATGAATATAAGCTCATTATCTTCAATATCAAACTGTGAAGGTTTTTTCATCTGAAGGAGTTCTCTTAAAGAACTACCATGTGAGGAGAGATAAACCATTTGAGAAAAATTAGGATTGATGAGGTAAAAAAATGAGATAATGGTATGAGGGTTTCATACTCGGAATTTGATGTCACAAGGTGTGTGTATGAGAATGGATTAAGAGATCCATGATATTTACACATGAAGATAACTATATATGATCCCACTATTAAAGGGTACAGGTTCATGATCACCCAAAACTTGTTGAAGGATAAAATATGTGATATCATGATGTCTTTTTAAAGGTGAGATCTGATAATGATGTATGTTTGTGAGGACACCCCTCAGTTGAAATGTTGGATATTGTGTGATACCTTAAGGTTCTCTTTTGAGGAAGAAAGTCTGATATTAAACAAGATGTGTGTGGTGTATTTGAAATGAGTATATGATAAAGGTATGTATTCGTAGTGGGAATTTAGAGATGATTTATCCACCTGTTGAGTAAGCATTGAAGATTTTTCCACCAAGGGTGTATATGGTAAAGATCTTCTCTCTTAGTAAGATTGTAACAAAGTATGGATTAGATGATTATATTGTGTTAATGTTGTATTTGAACCCATGATGATTAATTTTTACCATGCATTTAACTATCAAATAACATCATTACTAATGGTTATATTGAATTTGATATTAAATTAATGATAGAAAGGAGGATCTCGAATTCTATTTGCTATATGTGAAAAAAAACTTGTCTAGAAGATGAGGATATTATACATAATGTGTGATGATTCATGAAAAGTGGAATATAAATACTTAAGAGTGTATGACCTATAATAGGTAAAGATATTGTGAGTTCAGAGGCTTGTTTTCCCTCATAGGGAATAAAGGGACCCACATGCTAAGCTTATTCAGTGACGGTGCACACTGCATACGCAGTGAAAAAAAAGTGATGTAATTAACTTTCAATTATTTTAGAATATATTTTTTAAAAATAAATACTATATTATATAGAGTTTACCACAAGAAACACCAAACTATAATAAACGGTGATATACTATGGAAATATTATAATTCAAATTTTAGTATAACCTTACCAATAGATTGGTGGGTATAAATAGGGGTAACCAAATTATTAAATATATTTAAAAAAAAATCTTTATAAATATTTATTAGTACTCAGAAAATAAGTGATCACCTTAGAATTATAAGAATTATATCCCTTATAGTTATGAGAAACTAATGTTTTAAAAATGTTGTTTCCTATAAATGAGGTTTAGTTATATATTTTATATTTTTTTAAATATAAATTTCAAAATATAATATATTGAATTTGATAAAATTATATATTTTTTGTTTTCATAATTTCAAAATTTTATTGTGGTGAATTCATTGAATTTTTTAGAAATATATAATATTTAGATAAATAGTGAAAATACCAATTTAATATATAATGTTCATTTTATAAAATAATAACGTTTTAAAAATGAATTGAAATTTTATAAATACTTTTTGAAGACTAAACAGATATTTATAAATTAATATAATTTGTTTTAAATTTTAATATTGAACTCATAAATCAATGTTTGTAAATTTGGAAATTCATGTAATGTTTTTTTTCATATAAAATCTATTATATTTACTTATCTTATAATTATGTTTTCAAAAGCTTCATATTGGATTGGATTTGTTTTTTAAATAAAAATATTTCCCATATAAAAAGCATAAATCAACTTATTATTTGTTAATTAACATTATACATGATTTTTTTATAAAAACATTTTAATAATCAAAACAAACATTTTTTAAAAAACTATTTTTCACTGAGATTGATAACTTGTATTAAAGTTATTTTTTACCGCATATATAAATTTTATCAAAATACGTATTACATATTTGGGATTATCATGTTATAAATTTTTAATTAGTTTTGATAGATTTTAATATATAATTAATTATAGCCAAAATAAAAGTTTAACACCTTAATGAAGGGTAAAATGGGTCAAATGAGGTAAAAACTGTTGGATAAGGTCTTAAAATCTATAAAAACTTGAGTTTATTTAATTTTATGAGTTTATTTCCACTTGAGGCATCCTATATTTTACAATATGAAATTGTGGTTCCATTTAACTTTGATAATGGCCTTTAAATTATTTTATGTATAGAATATGTACAAAATGATACTCTCTTTCTTTTAATATCTCAATGGGTTTTGAAAAAAACAAATTGATTATATGAATTGTTCTAGATTGTTATATTTAGTATGATTACATTGTTTGTAACACTCTAGAATGGTAAAGGGTTAAATGACTAAATTATATGACTCATGTCAACAAGGTGCACCTTCCTTTTCCGGAGCCTACCTGATTAGAACTCCATTGTTAAGCATGTTTGGCCAAGAGTAGTGATTCGGATGGGTGACCTTATGGGAAGTTTCTCCGGGTGTGTGTTAGTGAAGACAAATCACACTGGAAGGGATATGTGTTGGCCTATGGGGATAGTCATTAGTCAGTTGACACGTTTGGGCACATAGGAGGGCCCCAAGGTGTGTACCACATGTCTGTAGAGAAACTGGTGGAACCTGGTGGGCCTAGACCTGAAGACCATGATAAGGTGCGGTTTCTATACAGTCACTAGAACCTAGTTTTTACATTTGTTATCAAAGGTGGTACCCATCCTTAAGTGTGGTGCACTACCTATGTAGAGATATGGGGCCCACAATAAGGATGTTGCGCTCTAAATGGGGGGCTGAATGTAATACCCTGAATTGATAAATGGTTAAATGACTAAATGGTATGACTCATGTCAACAAGGTATGCCTTTTTTCAGAAGCCAACCTAATTAGAACCCCACAGTTAAGCATGATTATCTTGGAGTTGTGATCAGAATGGATGACCTTATGGGATGTTTTTTCAAGGTGTGTGTGAGTGAGGACAAAGCACACTAGGAAGCACATGATTTGGAATGTGGGTATAGTCCTTAATCAGATGACCCATTCGGGCACGTGGGTGGGTCCCAAGGTGTGGACCACATGTCTATGGGGTAACTAGTGGTATCTGGTGGGCCAGGACCCAACGACCATGTTAAGGCGGTGTGTTTGTGATATCACTAGGACCCGATTGTTTCATTATTTATATTATAGTAATTGATTTTTATTTTTTAAATTCCATAATTACCTAGAACTCTTACTTTTCACTGATGTAGTTCATGTGAAATCAGGTAAAAAAATCAATGTAAATATATTTAAAAAATTAAATTGGATTAATTTTTGATAATATAAAGGCTTTAAAATATATTATGAATCATAATTATATTTAATTATTGTATTAAATATTAGAATATAAACTCATTGTTAACCATGATGTTTTATAGTCAAATTATGTGAATAACCCTAAAATGAGGGGTGTTTCTACTGTCATTGGGACCTAGTTGTTACATTATCTGTATTATAGTAATTAATTTTTATTTTTTATTTTTTATAATTACCTAATAATCTTATATATCACTAATGTAGTTCTTGTGCAATCAGGTGAAAAATCATTGTTAAAAGGTTTAAAACATTAAATTGGATTAGTTTTGGATAATATAAAGGCCTTAAGTGTTTTTATGGATTATAATTAAATTTAACTATTGTTTTAAATATTATAATTTTAACTCATTGTTAACCATGATGTTTTATAGTCAAATTATGTGAATACCACTAAAAATTAATTTATAGATATTTTAGGATAAAGAATTGTATGATTAATTTTTCAAAAACTATAAAACATTTTCTTTTCATGTGAATGGGAGATGGTTTATAATATCAAAAAATTTACACTTAGGATCCACATTACCTCATATAATGAAATTATAGACCTTTAAAGAATAAGTATCTTATAACCATGATAGGGGTTAAATGGGTAAATAGGAAATAATCTTATGAAATAAGGGTTAAAATGACATAAAGAGTTGTCTAAATCTTATTGGATGATTGAATATTAACTGAATTTAATTCAAAATTCAAAAAATGAGAATATTTATAGAAACTTGTCAATGAAAGATACCTTATATTTTTTAAAAATTGGAATAATTACCAGTGTATCAATCCACTCAATTATAAAAGATAACCTCCCCCTATCTATTATTCACAGCCTATTTAAAGACATATCTCAACTAAAACATCCCCAAATCTCTTCTATATATCTTTAGATACATTTTATAGTTTTTGTATTCATAGAAGGAACAATTAATTGTCCATGTAATTGACCCAAAAGAGGTTTCTCAAAGAAAAGTCAATTTCCATCATCGAATAATTTTATGCTTATTTCAAATTTTAATTCATACAAATTGTAACACCCTAAAGTTTTAAAATTAATTTTTTAAAATAAATTTAACCTCTTCAACAACTTAGGATACACACAACCCCAATTTTAAATAAATAATAATATAGTATACCATTTTATCAAAGCCAATAAATTAGTGGTTTTGAATATAACTAAATAATTTAATTATAGTATATTATTTACACATTTATAAAAAAAATCATTTTTATCAATTGATTATAAATGAAAATAAAAATTATTATAAAGTATATTTTATGTTTTTTTTGAAAAAAATGTTTTTATGGATATAATGTGTTTCTTATTAAATTATTTTTTTTAGTATTAGTGAATTGTTTTACTAATATTTATATACTATATATTTATATATAATTTTATATAAATCATCAAAAATTTATATTAGTTATGGGATAAGAATAAATCCAATTTAATGTTTAAAAACTAAATTTTTATAAATCTGTGTTTCATCAAGTTTTTTAAAATTATTTAAAAACTAGTTTTCACCAATTTTAGAAAATAAATTCGAAAAAATAAAACTAATTTTTTGAATCAACATATAAATGCTATCTTAGATTTATTATTTTGATAATTATTTGAAAATAATTTTTTTTAGGAATACTAAACAATAAGTATTTTAATTAAAAACATCTTTAACATTTAAATAACTTAAAAATTAATATTTTATTTTATGTTTTTTAAAGTAAAATTTGTTAAATTATATAACTAATAATCAAATTTATTTCATTGTATTCAATTTTATGTTGACATTTTTTAAAAAAAAATTATGTCAATGAAAAAAATTTCATTGGAAAATAGTATTTTATCATGCATCTAGGATTAATATTGAATTAAATTCATCCACTTTTAAGAATTGAATTTGGTAAAACAAATTCGGTATTTTGAATCATAATAATTAATATTAGTAAATAATGTTATCATAAATTTCGTTTATAAAGATATTGTAGAACAATAAAATTTAGTTACTGCAATTAATATTCAAATTGGTTTCCACTTTATCATACCACCTTCAATGTGATGTCATTGGCTTTTGTCTCTATTTTCTCTTTTAGTATTTTTGTACCTTCATATTTTTTATTAAAATAGAATCATATTGTGGTTTATCTAGGGTTAAGAAAATAGATAATGAAAAAAAAATTCTATGTGAACATGTATAAGTCCAATTGGATGGCCATATATAGACATTATACTATCGCACCTTCTTTTCTATTTCCATTTGAATATTTTTGGAATAATAATGACTATATCATTTTATATCATTTTTGGAAATCTCTAAGAAGGACCCCACACACACATATAAAAGGAACTAACCTCTTCACTCTACTAAACAATTAAATATTCTTTTAGATTTAAGAATAATTTCCTAAACCAGTTCCTCACATTTATTTCCATTACCTAGAGTCCTAGGTTTTATGATAAAACTGACATAGGAAGTCTTTATGTATAATCAAAAAGCGGTAGCCCAGAGAAGAGGTATAGTTAGTTCTTAATAATGAGTTTTTATTTTATTTGTTCTAATACCTCTTTAAAATATTATTAAACCATGATGATAAAATAACATCAGTATATCCCATATAATGATATATATTTTTAGGTTTATTGAATACCATACATTCATTACCTCTTCGATCAAATGAGAAATGAAATTGTATATCATTTGTACTGTGGTCTACCATAATTCCAACCATTTTAATTCATTTTCTATCACTACCTATCACAACAAAATATAATGATGTATTTAATATATATATATATATAATATACTTATTGAATTATTGTATCATATTTACCTTCTTACCATCCAATTTTTTGGAAAACAATAATGTCGCTCTTGAATACCATTGGATGAATGCCTCTAGGAAGTGATATGATTTTTTGTTTATTTTTTAAATAGATTGTAATAAGGATAAAATAGATGATTATATAAGATATATATTATTTTATTCCATTCATTAAAAAATGGAAACATTTTTTATGCGTACGTACGCCCTACCATCTCCATGAACAGTGTAATTAATTTTCCATCTCTAAATTTTGTGGATTAATCTATATATATATATATATATATAATAAATAAATATGATAATTTTATCATGTTAAATATTATGAATATGATGGAAAAATGATATATTTTAAAGTGTTAAAACTATTGAACTATAAGATATATAAAAATTAAAGTACATGTTACCTAAAATAGTTATTTTAGCAAAAAATTGTTAATAAACGGGTGATAAAAGATTATAAAAAATTCATATATGGAATTATATATATGATTAGAGTTATATAAAATTTCTATAATAAATAAATATTTATTATATAAGAGGTTTCGACACTTATTAAGTAATTTAAACATATGGTGAGGGATTTTTTCTCAATTTCTCTTCATTAGAGAATATTTAAATGTTTTGAACCAAATTTCTTTTATATGGCTTATATACATTCAATTTTAAATTTATTATCATAAATACGTCATAAATCATGGTATTTTATGTTTTAATGAAAATTATTTCAACCAGGTCTATTTGAATAAAACGTTACTATGTTGTAAGCATTTCATAAAATAATTTATTTTAATTAGGTTATATTACTTATTCATTTTCCTTAATATACTTAGATTATGTGTTTAATGAGTTTTGATTATTTTATGTTTATGTAAAAAAAATTATTATTTATATTTTTTTACACAAAATCACTTAATTTATTAATTCTCACGTCATTGTTATGATCACTATAAGAGATCTTTTTCTTAAATTGTATTCCATAGGACATATGTTATGTTATGAACCTATTTTATTTTATGAGGATTATATACTAAATATTTTATATGTTATTTCATGAATCTATTTCAATTCATGTTCATTTATTTTCCATATATGACATTTATTTCTTGGGTTTTGTGATTCAAATATTATTAAAGTGGTAAGGGTTTATTTCACAATATAATAATTATTCTAGAATGTTTATGTTAAAGTATCCATTAGGGGAATTATTTTACCTTTTATCCTTAATGAAAATATAATTCCTCCTCAATTAGTGATTTATAGAAGTTACATGTTTTCAATTATTATTTCACTATTTATAAAATCAAGATATAGAAACCACATTTTAAGGGAAATTAACTTTGTTTTTTTACATATTCTTCGATATTTTTCATCCATGTCCATAATTTACTTAAAATGTTATTAATAATATGTATACAACTATAAATTGATATATTAATGTTTTTTACCCATGTTACGCTTTTAAAAAATGGATGAAAAATAATATTCCTTTCATTTTTTAAACATTGTAATTTTGAATTTTCCTAAAAATGTGGGAAATAAATGTTTTTTTAAACTATACACCCGGAATAAAATTTTACACAATCATTAATTCTAAATTTATTGATGATTAATTTATATTTTTTCATGATTCTTTTCAATTATATTCTTTATCCTAATAATACAAAAATATTTTTTAAAAAGTAATTTTCAAAGTGAGAAGTGCATTTTCTTCAAGAATGTTCTAAATGATCTTATTATGGTATTACTGCTCTTTAATGAAAAAAACATTTATTTAAATTAATCTATATTAGGGATATGTTTTTATGATGACATCATTGTTCTTTCTCTATATAAATTATCATAAGTTTTATTGGGGAAAATGTTAACATTTTATATGATTGTTTTTAAATAAAAATGTCTTTATTGATTATGTATTGAATTATTATTATACCATTTCATATGTTGAATTCATTGGAATTTTTAAGTGATGGGTGGAGTATAATATATCCCATTAATGAATTGGTAAATCTCATTAGAAAAACTAGTTTGGGTATTTGGTTGAGTTCTTACATGTATTATGTATGATGTCCTTTCCTAAGGCCTTGAAGGTTATTTTATGGTGTCCAACATTCTTTATTCTCTCATTATGTGATTATTTATTTATGTCATGTGATTATTTGATTTGTTTTGTTATCCCTGTATGATTTTTAATCTCATAAGATTATTCATATAACATTACTTTATCATGATTTATTCCAATTATATTATTCTTCATTCTCATGTCATTTCATAAATAGAATGTTTTTTTCTATTATTTACCTTTCAATATTGATTTTTCATTATGCATTGATGATTAGTTCTACTGTATTCTTACCCATAATAAGAATCTAGGGTTACTCATTCTATATTTTATATTTTATTATTATTCAAAGAATTTTATTCTAATTGACACACATGTATATACAAAAGGGAGTAATTGTGTTCTCATAGAGTATTATATGTTGTTTTTCATGTTCTAATGGTAATGTGATATTTCATGTATGCATATTGTTTTCCAACAATAATAAACTATTTTTTCATTTAGTATTTGATTCATTATTTCTTGTACCAATGTAGTAAATTATCCACCATGTGCAGGATACTAAGGTCATGGTCATTATAATTTATATGAAAATATATTTATAAGAAAATTTTGAAACTGGAATTATGAAATTATACATTAGGGAATATAACTCTATGAATTTAATAGAGGATATTTACATGTATAGTATAACAACTTAACATTTTGGTAAGGTAAGATTATATGGTTTTTATAGAGATACATCTATATTTGGATACCATATGTGGATTTGGATTTGAAACAAATCCATCAATGGGTAATAACCTCAAAAAGATATGGTTTGACTATATATCAGTCATTACACTATTGAATAGTTAGTGTTCCATTACTATGATCCTTGTTTGAGACACTCTGGGGGGTGCTTAGGATAATTCATAATTTTGTAAAAAACTATAGTAATGGATTGGGATAAACATTGATAATGAGTCACCTATGTTAAAACTAATGTGTACTGGATTAAAAAGAAGGGTTCATTATTTATAAATCCTATAAATTATTATGTTTCCTTTGATGCATGAGTATTTTATTTTAATCCCTTTTCAATATTTTATTTAACTAACCATGCAATATAGTGTACATCTAGTGTTGATCCTAACAAGGAAACTCACAAACTCAAAAATTATATTCTAACTATTTTTATTTTAACTAATAAAAAATTTAATAATTTAAATAGGATGACTTTGAAATCTGAATGAAATATTGATATATATATATATATATAATAAAATGTGGACAAAATGAATACAAAAAAAATGATGTTTGATAGAAAGAAGATCCACCCAGGACAACTCCTAGAGTAAACCTTCATTCTCTTTGAATTAGTGCCAATTGAACATAATTAACATGCTCCATTGTTTTAATGAAGATCCTCTCCTAAAAATGTTGTGAATATATGTTGTACTCATCAATCACCATGAGACTACACATCAACCTTATTTATTGAGGTAGAATATTATAGAAGAAAATTTTAAGCCATAGGTGGTATGTGGAGTCACAACAGATATTACCCACTAAGAACACATTGAACTAAGTATAAGAAAATAAGAAATAATAATAATAAATTTCTAATGCAATGGGTTAAACACTGGATTTCTCTCAAGGGTACTTCCTCAGGTTATTTATTCATGATCATGAGTATTAGAGATCATAGTGAGAAGAGAATGATTCTGAAAAAAAAACTTAAATGTATACTATTGAGTGTGGTAATAAGATAAATATATATATATATATATAAAATTAATAACTTTATAATATATGAAAAAACTAAAAAACTATAAAAAATGGAAAACAAAAGTTTCCAATTCTTTGAAATTGAGATGGGATAAATTTTTACAGGAAAAAGGGGTGGAATTTTGGCTCGAGAATATTCATCCAAAAGTTTATGCATGGTAGACCCATTTAAATACCAATATTAGGAATGATTTATTCATTAAATTTGATCAAATATTTAATTCATTTTCAGACAAAAAATTTATTCTTCATTCTACATGTGTATAAAATATTATATCCCATTTACTCTGAAATTTATTTTTGACCAGACAGAATCTTTGAATTTCAAAAATATGATTTCCCAAGAATTTATTGCCTTGATATTGATATGAACTAGCGGGGTGATAGTTATAAAAGTGTTTCCTCAGGATTTTATCTTTATAAATGATTATTTTCAGATCCATTGTGTAATCCATTTACAATTTTTAGGCTCAATATTAAAAATATCTAGATCTATGCCCAAATTTTGAGGCTTGACCAGTGAGCATATTTGGGGCCTCTGAATGTTTGATTAATCTCTTAGTCCAGAAAAATGTAATTATTCCTATATTATTTTAATCAAAAAAATAATATTACAAATTAAATCAATGTATAAATATTTATGGACAAAACACATAAAAAAATTAAAACAGTTAAAATCCAAAATTAATGAATTTTTGAAATTAAGCACAAAGTGATTCTAAAACCATAAAATGTGACATTTTACCTTAATGTAACACTTTTTGGGGGTTAAAGAAATTTAAATTAAAAAAAATATAATTAAAAAAAATCTCTATCAATTCCACCACACTTAAGAAATGATATTCCTCAAGCATAAAATCTCAATAATAAAAATTAGAGGGTACTGATGTAATCATTATTTAAATGTCAAATAAACTAAAAAATCATCAATTTCAATTTGTATTTTCAAATGTAACATAAAATTTAATTAAATTTCCCATTTTTCAAAGAACCAATCAATTAATTTTTTTACCTTTACCCATTTGAAAATCGTTGAACTTGTTCATTCATTCATTCAAGATAATTAATTAATTATTATTAATCATGTAAAATCAAGATATACCTCTATTTGGAATATTTTATATCATCTCTCATGATAAAGATCAATTATATTTATTCTCATATCCTAGGAACCTGATCCTTATCCATTTTATTATAAAGGAACTCTTTTCTCCACTATGTAAAGACAAACTTCTCATAAAGTCATGAGGGATTTCATTTAAGGATCAATTAACTATATGTCATAAGGTTGGTAGGAATTGTTGTTTAAAATGTAAATCAAAAAAATAATGATTAACCTCATTAATTATAAATTATTATATCATAATTAAAAGTGAAATGAAATTATCTCCTTCATTGTAGCATACTCCCGATTCCATAAAAACTCAAAGTAAAGGTCGTGATAAAATAAAGAATAATGAATGAGTTGTGCACCCTCTTTGATATTTTTCATTCTACTTTTATTCCCCATTTTTCAATGAACATTTACAATTTTTTCATATTATAATTTTATGCTTTGAATAATCATTACATTCACCACCTAACCAAATTTTATTAAAATTAAAGGTCTAGTTTTTGTGATTATTGTTTTTCCATAATTACAACCAATTTTTTTATTTTTTTTGGTTCTTTTTCTCATTTCAACTTTTTTATTCCATAGGAAAAATAATAAAGAGTAATTAATTATTCATAAACTATTCATTTTCCCTATGTATAACCTCTACACATTTTCTTTACTATTCATTTCATCCATTTTTCAATTACTCACTTTACCTTCACTTTTCAACATTAAAATGATAGGAAAATTCTAAGAGTTGTGAAATAATGGATAAAATGGATTTAAATGTGGTTCATTCCTAATAAGTTCATTCCATGTATCTATAAGATAAAATATAATTGATGTAAAGGTGGTTCTTAAGTATAAGGACTTTTAAATAGTTTACTTAATCATTTTAAATGTGTTTTTCTATAGTCATAGATTTTACAAGTTCAACTGAAAGTTATAGCAGGTGGAATGTCCCATGATCACCTAGGAAATATGATTAAGAATAAAATGTATGTACATTGAATGGAAATACACTTGAGAATGGGAATATGATATTATAAAATCACTCAAGGAATTAAAAATAATAGTTAATCAATTATAATTAATTTCATAAATTCAATGAATGAAAATTTTTAGGGAAATTTCATTTACATGAATTAACTAATTCCCTCAAATAATGATTCCACATTTTAATATCCATGATTCACTTTTATAATATAATTATTTATTATACTCATTCATTATCATTATCATTGAAATCTTAAACATGGAATCATAGGAATCTTAAGGAATAAATTTTTACTAGATAAGTTATGTAAAACATAAATTTAAGTATATGAATTCAATTTGTAGTTGAAATCTAAAAATTATGAATTGTACAAAAATGTATAGAGTTTTGATATAAATATTAAATTTTACCTCCTATTTCCATGAATCTTAGTCTAATATCCTCTTTGATATTTTGGTTATGCCTTGTTCCATCATGATCCAATAAAATAGAATTACTCAATTAAACATAAGGATCATGTCATTGAAGATATAAAAATATAAGAGAAAGTGGGATGCAAGATGGACTAATCCTAAGAGTGACATCGAAATATAAATTCCTAAAATTAAATTAAAAGGATAAGTCTTCGTATGATCACCCAAATGGGACCTAAATTTTTACTATCTCTAGAGGGAAGTACCATATGTAATATATAGTTTGATGGCGGATGGATATTCATTGATTTGAACCACCACATAAGGATTTTCCAATCTTTCAATTATTCCTTTTGAAGAGGAATGATCCATGTATAGATTATACTAGATCTTAACCCTTCACAATTAGGTATATCATGCATGGAGGTGGTTGGATGAAGTATGAATCATCTTCCTTCTTGGTTTATACTTGTGAAACCACGTCCTTATTTTATAAGTTTTGGCTTAATTTTAGAGGCATGAATTGAATGATCATTGGGAAAGTCATAATATATTTTCAATTGAAAAAAATTTAAAAAGAATTTAAATTTATACCTTTCATAATGTGAATCATATTCCATGATTTCTATAGGCACAACTACTTGCATTTATTTATGGGATTATTAAATGAAATAAAATTACAGAGATTCATGTGTTTCACAACAAGTGCATGTATAGTTTATTTATACTCATCTAAGTCTTGGAATGAATTGGAAAAAATATGAAAATTAAAAAATATATAGAGTGAAACTAAATTCTGATTGAATAAATACATAAAAGAAAGTATTAAAAAATATCATCAACCTATATTTGTATTAGTTAAATCTCTTCTTCTGTCTTGAGTGATTGTTGGAGTTTGATTGTGGAAAGTGGAGGTAGGTAGTCAGGATCCAAATATTTTATTCAAATACCACCACTTTGGTTTTTTATTCTTAATATGTGGATAACAATAGGTAGTTAGGTGCAGAATCTTCAATCTTGTAGATGGGAACATCTCATTTCATTTCCTTTTATTACCTAGTTACTCCAAAATTGATTTGAAATTTTTCCCATATTCCAAAAAACATGTGATATCTTATATTCACAATCTATCTCTTCATGAAAATACCTGATTTGAACTTTGATTTGGTTGCATTGTTGATGGTCCTTGAGTTTTACTTCAATATCATTGATGTGTTCATTAGATTTAGGCTACTCTAGTGGAACTTCTTACTCTCCCTTTAGTCTTTGAAAATTATACTTTACATTGATTGAGCATGATCACTAGTTGTCAGAGTAATATACCCACAACTTGACAATTTTCCAAATTTTTGGATAGATCAATATGTTATTTAACCATTACATGTAGTATCTATTCCACATCTTTTTAAAACAATTGTTCTTGATACTTATAGTATTTCTTCTATATATTGAAAAAATAACATTATAAATACATCATCGAAAATGAAAATCTTAATGTTTTTTTTGGAAAAATAATTGTGAAACTATTTTTCCTTCATATAAATGGCACAATATTGATGTTCATGGATTTATCATGAACTCGCATTCAATATTTTATTTACCTAAGTATGCAATATATTGCACACCTAGGGTAATTCTTGACGAGGCAACTCACACAACACTGAATTTCTATTGTCACTATTTATATTTTAAATAATATAAATCTAAATAATTTAGAGAGAAGGTGTTTTAAATATGCATGATATATATATATATATATTTGAAATATATTGTGGAAAAAATTAATGTAGAAAAAATGATGTTATCCAGAAATGAGATCCTCCCAGGAGAACACATAGAGTGAACGTCCATCATCTATTTATTAGCTCCATATAAACCTGATGAACATGATCCATATTATTAATAAACATACTATCCTACCATTATTTAAAATATATTTTGCACTCAATGATAATTAAGATACCACACATTCACCTCCTCTATTGAGGGAGAATTTTGAAGAATAGAATGTTAAGCCTCAGGTGGCAAGTGGAGACACAAAGGTAGCTTAGCCACAAAGATCCACCATGATCTAAATCTATGAAAACAAGAAACAAAATGAATGTTTAATGCATTGATTTCAATATTTTATTTCTCACTTGGTAACTTCCTCGAGTAATTTTCTCGTGATCATGAGTATTAGAGGTCATAATGAGAAGGGAACGAGGGTGAAACACAAAATATAAAAATATTCGAATGAGAGGAAGAATAAGATAATTATATATTAAAATGAATAATATTGTTACAATATAAAATAAAATAAAAAAATATAAAAAAATGGCCAAAAAAATTCCAAAACATTGAAAAGGAGATGAAATAAATTTTTAGACAAAATGGATGAAATTTAACTCCAAATTTTTTCTTCAAACCTTTGTGGATGGTAGACCAATTTAGTAACAAAATTTGGGAATGATTTATTCTTAAAAGTTGGTCAAAATATTCATTCTCATTTGAACACAATATTTCAGTATTATTTTCTACATGTAGAAAATATTATATCTTATTTACTTTGAAAATTTATTCTGTCTAGGAAGAATCCTTAAATTTAAAAATTCAAATTTCCCATGAATTTTGGCCTTGATATCAGTAAAATCATGGGGGAAAATAATTATAAAAAATTTTCCTATGTATTTTATCTTTATCAATGTATAATTTTAGATACATTATGGAATTCATTTAATTTTTTTCCCAACATTATAATTATCAAGATCTATGAACAAATTTTAATTATTCACTAGTGAGTATATTTTGGGCCAACAAATACTATATTCAACTATTGTCCCAGAAGAATGAAATTAATCCCAATATGTTTTTATGTATAATATAATTTAATTTAATAAATTAAATGAGTGTATAAAAATTTATGGTTGTAATAAAAACATAAATTAAAATAGTTAAGATCCAAAATTAGGCAATTTTTCAATTAAACTCAAAATTCATCAAAAAAATATATAATGAGAACATTTACCTTATAATAACAATCGTATGGGATTAAAAAATTGAAATTAAAATTAAAATAATTGAAAATATTTTTTTTATTATTCTCCTAAAGGTATTATTGTAGCTTAAACTATTCTAATTGCATTTAGTCAATGGGAGAAACTAGGAAGAATTGTGTTCAATCGAAATGTGATGGAAAATTTTTTCATTATGAGTCACCAAATTTTATGATGATTGGAGAGAAATATATTATTATTAATATCAATTATTTATCAATATATGTGATAAAAAAATTAATATAACCAATTTCCAGACTCACAAAATAAGTAGAGGATGTAGTTTTTTGAGAGATCAGTAAGTCGGGAGCATAGAGGAATAATGAATCAATTTCCTTCATTTCATAAATATTGGAAGTGACACCCAAGGTAATACCACACCTTCTAGAATTGAATATTTAAATTAAAATGTAATTTGATTAAAATTATTTTTTATGAATCGATGGTCTTTTCACCCCTCACATATTTATGGTTTTGTTGTCATTGACATTATCTTCACCATGTTTTATATAACTCTCTATTTTTAGTTGGGAATTAGTTTTCTCTTCCATGTATTTATTTTAACTACCCGCTATCATTTTCCAATATGGAAAACTTTTTATGTGATATGACCATCCAATTTCCCTTCCCCAGTTTCAGAATAAGTTATATTATCCCTCTGTACAATGTCGGTTATCAACAAAGGTTGAACCATTGATGAACACGATAAATTTTTTAGGATAAAAATAATTTTTATTGTAGTCAAATGAAACATAATTATATTTTATAAAATGTTTATTTTTAAATAAATTTATTCTCTACGATATTATGCAATACATGAAACCTCAAGTCTAAATGAACCAAAATATTTTACTTTGTAACAAGAATGATGTAAAATTGGAAGGAATGAATAAGAGTAACATAATTTTGAAAATTATCTAGATTAAACTGTTATAAAATAAATTCATTTTATATTAATTGATTCAAAATGAATATAAAAAACATATCTGAGTAAAAAAAATGATTTTCTGAATTAAATTTTTATGTTCAGAATGTGTTTTTAAATAAATTATTTTAATCTCTATTATTGAATTATTTAAATAAAATAAATATATATATTATATATTTAAATCAAGTTTTTTTATCTTGAATCAAATATATATATTAGGAATGAGATAAATATAAATCCATTTGTATGCTTAAAATAGTATTTACCTAAAAAGTTTCTTTGTCTTGTTTTGGGAAATTAATTTAAAATTATTTTTTTCCCTTTTAGGAAATTTATTTCTCAAAATGAAATTTTTTTTAAATTGACATGTTTAAATTAGTTTATATCTAATTTTTTAGCATTTTGTGAAATGAATAATTTTTTGTTGAATATTGAAAGTATGGATTTTATTGTAAACTACACTATCATTTAAAGAATTAAAAATTTCTAGTTTGTTTTAAAATTGGTTTACATGTAGAATTAGTTCAATTATATTATTATTAATCTAATTTAGGTCATTATTATAAATTTTATGATAACTTATTATATAATATTTTTTTAATACTTATAAAACATTATCTTTTGAAAACTGATTTTTATCAAGCTTCTGGATTTAATTTTAAATTTTACTATGCCAATTATATGAATTTAATTTTTTAAAATTGAATCCATATTTAAATTTGAAAAATTAATTTTGGGTAATTAGTTCAAATAAATTTGATTCATAATGATTATAAAAATCATTAAGATTAATTATCGTGGTTAAGGTTAATAGAGATTTACTGGGGGTTAAACTAAAGGATAATGGTATATCTCCCAATTA
This sequence comes from Viscum album, assembly GCA_963277665.1. Taxonomy (NCBI): domain Eukaryota; kingdom Viridiplantae; phylum Streptophyta; class Magnoliopsida; order Santalales; family Viscaceae; genus Viscum; species Viscum album. Next base: position 876,277,911 of record OY728145.1, on the reverse strand, counting down.
AACTTCAATGAATCTTACTTTATAGAAATATTTAAATATTATTTATAATAAAAATTTAATATGTGGAAAATATAATGTTTTTTACTGATACTTAATTTTCTATTTTGAATACTTTTTATGAAATTTCCTTGAGGGACCCAACAACTATTAATAAAAGTACATGTACTCTCCTCTCGAATCCACACTTCCTAAAAATTTTAGTGTAGGAAATAATTTCCAAAACCATTTCCTCACATCCCACACATTATATATTTTCCATTTTTTAATATAAAACCACCATTTTAAGGCCTATGTATAATCTTAAAGAGGATAAATGAAGAAGAGGTATAGTTCTTAACCATATGCTTTGATTTGATTCATTATTCTACCTCATTTAATACTCATTCAACCATGATGTTATAATAACATCATTATGTAACATATAATAAAATTTTTTATGGTAATTTAATACCCAATATTCATCTCCTATTGAATCAAATGAGAAGTGAAACTGTCGTTCGTGTGTACGATTAATTATCGCCTCCTGAAACAATGTAATTAATTATTTATTAACACATCACACATATTGATATAATAATGAATAATATATATATATATGTTTGTGTGTGTTATAATTATGAAATAACTATACTTATGTATTTATAATATCATTTATACCTTCTTACCATCCAATTCATTAAAAAACAATAATGTCTCTCGTGTGTACGTATGGACTACTACCTCCACAAAGCGTAGTGATTAAGTTATCATTTACACTTTAAATGGAAGTTAATAAGAATGGATTTGAGTAATATATGTGATTTATGTGATATTATTATTAATAATAAATGGATAATTATTATTTTACTTTTCATCAATCAATATTTTAAAAATGGAAAAATCTTTCGTTCGTACGTACAACTTGTTGTCTCCATGATGTTGTAATTCAATGTTCTAAATCTAAAATTTATGGATTACTATAATTCCATATATTATGAATATAAATGATAATTAAATCATGGTTAAAAATATAGATAAGTTTAAATATTTATCAACTTAAAAGGACCAAAAATAATGAACCAAATGATTCCTAAAAAATATATTTCCCAAAATAGTTATTTAAATGAATAATTGTTAATAAAATAGTGATAAATGATTTTATGTAAACAGATATATTATTATATATATGATTATGGTTCAATAATAGATGTATAATAAATATATATTTATAATATAGATGGTTATACAAAATTGAAGGATGTCCAACCTAAGGTAAGGTATTTTACTTAGATTTCACTTCATTGTGGAATATTGTGATATTATGCACATAATATATTTTTTATGGTGTAAATACAACCCCTTGTGCATGTAATGACATTAATAATTCATACATAATTATATTTTATGTTTCAATTCAATTTATTTCATCTAGTGGTATTTGACATGAAGGTTACCATGTTATAATCATTTCATAACTCAATTTCATTTCATTGGGTTATACTACTTCTTATTTGTTTTTGATATTATAAGACTATGAGTGTAATGAATTTTTCGTATTTTATATTTTATTTCCACTTGTTTTATGTGGATTTATATTTCTTTCTAATAATCATTTCATTTATTAATTCTCAATTCATTGTTATGATCATTATAAGGGTTCTTCATCTAAAATTATTTTCTTTAAGACATATGTTATGTTATATGCATATTTTATTTTTTTAGTTTTAACTAAAACCCATTTGATAGGTTATTTAATGAATTTATTCATATTTTTTGTATTTAATTTTCTATTTTTTGTAATTTATTTAACAAAGGATATAATTTGAATGTTATGAAAGTAGTAACAATTTATTTCATAATCTCATAATTTTTGGGGTTACTTATGCTAAAGTCTTCATTTGGGGAATTAATTGATCTTTATACCATAAACAAAACACATCTTCTTATACCTTAGTTATTTATGAAAATTTATAGTTTTCCTTTAATTTTTCACAATTAAAATAGTCATGTTTCCAAAACAATTTTTAAAAGAAACCGTATTTTTCTTTGTAATCAATCAGTAATCTTTCCCCTCCATATCAACATTTTTGATAAATTATTTTTAATATTATTATTTTATTTATTAAATGAATTTTTACCCATTTAACTTTTACAAAATGTTATAAAAGTAATCTTCCTATCATTTTTTGAATGAGGTATCATTTGACTTTTATAGAAATATTGAGGAAGGATAAACTTTTAATTAATAAGTTATGATAAAAATTTACTTACATTACGGCTGATCAATATTATGATGTATCATTTAAAGGTTTCTGTGATTATTTTCAATGAAAATTGTTTTCCTAAATTTCTAAAAATGTTTATTATTTAAGTGTTATATTCTCATGTAAAATTATATTTTACCTAAGAATGTATAAAATTATATTTTATGGAATTTCTATTCATTACTAATAAAAACCATTTTTATATATATTCTATACTATAGATATATTTTTAATGATACCATCCTTGTTAGTTCTCAGGATGGATTGTGATAATAATTATTAGGGGGAATATTAATATTTAATATGCTATTTTTTGATATTTATGCTTATATTGATTATGTATTGGGTTAAAATGTTACACTTTTCTATGATTATTTAATTAGAATTAGTAAGTGATTGTAGGGACCTGCTATAGACCCTCAATTCATTCATAGGACTCATGAGACAAACTAGTCTCGGTGTTTTGCTAAGGATTTACATGTTTTATATATGATTTATTGGAACAAGTGTGTCATAATTATTTTTTGGTGTCCAAAATTAAGAAATCCATTATTATGATATTATTTGTTGTTGTACATGTTATGACATGATTTTTTTGAATATAAATGGACAAGTTTCAGTCACATGTGATTATTTATGTGGTATTAATTGATAATCATTTATTCCAACAATATAATTGTACATTCCATTATTATTGATTATAAAGATTTTTTTCTAGTTATTTAACATTTTTATATTTTTTATTCCTTATATATTCATTATAGTTTCTGTTTTACACATACCCTTATAGAGAAAATAAGCTCACCCATTTCTTATGTATCATCTCTCTAGTATTCAATGATGTGTATTATGAATGATATGGAGAGACATGAGAAATGGAATAATGGTTTTCTCAAAGAGAATAAAATTTTGTATTCTATGATTAAATTATAATGTTATATTTAAAATATTTATATATTTTCCCAATACTACTAAACTATTCTGTGATTACTGATGTGATACCTTGTGTCTAGTTCCAATGTCATTAAGTAACCTCCGTCACTGGGATAATATGATTGTGTTCTTTCAAAAAATATTATTTTACCATATTAAAATTATCAAATTTATAAAATTACCGTAAAAAATTATTATTTTAATCGAATAATAATTATGATTTTAACATCAATCCCAATTAAAAATGAAAATGTATTCAAGTTTAGTTACAGGCTACCATCTCAATAACAGATATATTTTATTATGCATCTCAGCAAGTCAAGGTGTTATGTATTAAAGGTTTTCATTATTATATATTATATATATATAATTATTATGATTATACAAAGATAAAATATTATCTACCTTTTCACCCTTCCAACTGTTTTAAAAGGATAAACTACTTATGCATATGCATGGACTACTACCTCTATAAAATGGTATGATTATTTTCCATTTCATATTTATATGGATATTAATAAGTATATATATAATTAATATATAAGAAATATGTTATATAATTATGATTCAATAAAGATGAATTATTTTTTAACATTTCCTCATTCAATCCATCAAAAAGTAAAAACATCACCTTCGCGTAGGTGAGGACTACTACTTCCATGAAGGGATATAATTATTTATTCATCACCAACCTATATAAATTGATATAAAACAGTATATAATGTATAAATATTGAATTTTTGAAGTGATTAATATTATAGAGGTGAGTAAACCCTGATCAAGGATCAATGGATAAGACAACTAAATTGAAACATGTATGAGAAATGGAATAGTGATAACCCACATAGATGGTTTTAAGGAGGAATTATTAATAAAATAGCAATTTGAAAGTATAAATGAATTTTTTATTATAATATATGTATAAATATGATTCTTTTATAATGATAAAATAGAAAAAAAAAATTATTATATTTTATATTAAGTGTATGTGAAAATAATTTTATGAGTTGAGGTAGGTATTTATCGTCTCACTTTTATTTTTGTGAGACATATGAAAAATTCACCAAATGTTTATTTTTTTCTGTATATATAACCCAATAACACATATTAATTTATTTTATATTAAATTTATATGTACTTAAAATTTTATATAATGTTCAAAATTCTATGATGTATTGAAATAGAGATTTCAAACACTATAAGGGTAATTCCCTTATATATTGTTTTATTGAGAAATGTTTGATATTATAATCTTATTTATGTTAATATGGTGTATATAAAACCAATTTTATATGTTATATTATAAATATTTTTATATTCATACTATTTAAATAATTATTCTATGTTATTTTTTTCAAGGATGTTATGATTCAATTGTAACCGTAGTGGTAAGACTTTACATTATAATCACATTTCCTATTTGGATTTCCATGTTATTTTTCTATTCAGAAATAAATATATAATACATACTATTTAAACACAATTTATCTAATTATTCTTTGGTGATTTTTTTTCAAGTACACATTCCAATTTTTTTCCCTTTGGTAGTCAAGAATATTAATAATATGTTTCTAATAAAATATAACCTTAATTCTCCCTCTGGTTGGGTATATTTTTTCAATAGGTCAATATTCATTAAAATATTTTCAAATTATGTTATTTATTATAATTTATTGATTTTTTAGAATTCATCTTCAACCATATTTTACTTTAGTTTCAATATTTCAAAAATTAATTTTTAAAATGTTTTATAAAAATTTTATTTATGATGTTTTATAAAAAAGTATGCAATTAATATTATTTTTAATGTTTACAAATGGATTATATTTTTTCCATCATAAATATTATTTACTTTTAATATTCCTTGAATATGTTCTGAGTTAATTTTCATACAATTTAATATTCTAAATATTTTTTCAATTTTTTGTTCATAAATATACTTATTGAAAAAAATTATTTTCCCTAATTTTCAATGTAATATTCAAATTAAGTTTTCAATATATTTTTCATCAATGTAAATATCATTTAATGATTCTAATACTCCACTAACTATATGTTCTGATGAAACTATGAGCTTATTTTTCTTTAATGACAAATGATGGTGTAGTTTTAGGAATGTTCTTATAGAAAAATCCCACCAAAAACTAAGTATGCTATAACTAAATAATAATTTTTTTATAACAACATCCACTTCATTCCAATGAATGTATTTTTTATTTTGTTATGATTAAATAATAATTAAACCTTTATCTTCTTATTGAAATATTCTATGATGAAATTATGAAGAATTTTAAGATCTTGTGGAACCATTATATATGGGTTATGCGATGGGTGGGTCCAAAATTATATCTCCCTTCAATACATTTGATAAATAATTAATTATCATGAGATAATATGGAATAAAATAGGCTATGAACCCAACATATTAAGGTACTTGGTCTGATATTATAGTCCTGAAAATGTTTCATGACTATGGAAATAATGGAATCAGGAGTGAACCCAATCCACTATAGGAATTTTACAACATTGATAGTCATTTAAGTGATAATTGACTAATGAAATGATTTTATATTATTTCAGTATAACCAAAAATTTATTCCTTTTGATTATAATATGATCTTAGGGATGTTGAATTATTATTGATAATTCCAAACTTTTATAACATACATATTTTTTTATGAAAAAAACTTATGCTCGTGGTTAATAAGCATTTATTTATTGTTTATTTCCTAATATACTATCACATTACCAAAAAAATATAAAAAGATTATGATTACTTATAATCATTAATTGATATCTTATATTTTTACCATTATTGATAATTTGTTCTCTCCCTTTTTATGTTTCAATTTATTCAGGTTATGTAGAATATTAATATACAATGTTTTTTTAGAAGTGAATCATTTATGAAGAATTTTGGGGGGATATATTGATATCTTATTATGGAATTAAAAAACCTGGTATAACTGAAAAAATACCCCTTGATGATAAAGACATGAGTTTGGTTACGGAAAGTGTTTTTTTCTAATTATTTAAAACTCTAAAACTAAAACATTTTTTCTATGTAAGTGACTCAATATTGGATATAGATATTGTAATTATGGATTACTAAAATTGTATTGTATATGTTTTATTAAAATTTAGTATGTAATGAATATGTTTTTAGAAATTTATTTGTGTGTTAGGGTCTAATATTTCTCGAATGTGCAGACCACATAGTACTTACACAAAGTAGGGGTTTCTATTTGCGATGTATTTTTTCTATAGTTATAAGTATTTATGGAATATTTATGGATGAGACTTCATGTTATTTAAAATATGAAGTATCATATTATTATTTTCTAATTGCCAATTTTATAAGGCATAGAGTTGAAAATAAGAGATGAAAATCAATACACTATCATATCAATGAGATACAAGATATTAAATATGGGATACATTATAAGATGAATAAAAAATTCATTCTTTATAAATAAATGATCCATGGAAACCCTTATCATTCATGTTATTGAGTGATTTTCAAGATAGGTAGAACTATTCAAGGGGTCGATGAATTTATTGAATACAATAAATCTAAAACACTCATTGATCCAACAAAATTATGGAGGGAGATCAATTTACCATAAGCGTTTAAGTATCATTGAGTATATTAATATCTTTATATCATTGGATCAAATCTATATAGGGATGGTAGGACTATGGTGGATAAATATTCACTATAGAGAAGAGTTTATTTAGTCTGTATAACTAATTAATGATAAATTATATTTGGGTTTTTTAAAAAAACATATACTATAATCCATTTTAGATCATGTGAAGAATATATGTTAGGGAATATTAATGACATAAAATGTAGTATGATTTTATACAGAACATTGTATATATTATGTATTTATAACTCTTTTTTTATTACTTCAACTGAGTTGAGGCTATGAGATATTATTCAAAGGATTTATAATATTAAGATGTTTGAGAGTTTTAACTAAAAATAAATTAAATTATAAAATAAAATCATTGACTCACCTCCCTAAGTAGTCAATTCAACTAGGGATCATTAAATGTCATTAGAAAAAAAATTAGATAACATAATTTATAAAATTAATTATGATTAAATATTATATGAATAATTAATTTAAAGAAAATATAATTTTCCCCTTTAATATAATATTCTCCAACTTTTCCATAATCATTAACAATTAACTAAATAAATATTAACAAAAATTAGTATGAACGTTTTTTAAAAACAAGAAATTATTATAAAATAATGAATATAATAAATTTATATAATACTAAACAAGAATAAGTCTCTGATTTTATTAAATAAACTCATAATATTGTTATTACATTCTAGATTTTCTTCCACCCTGATATAACTATAGTGGATAATTATATATATATATTGTAAGAAAATAATAAAGGATGAATTCATCAAAATAGAACATAATATTCACAAAAATTGGTATAATTAATAATATAAATTGAATATATAATTAAAAAATATTTTAAAAAATGTTACCTAACAATCAATTATTGTACAAATTTAATGACATAGAGAAATGTTATCTCAACCACCACTACCACCACCGCTACTATCGTCATCATCTTCAGCATTATCTTCTTTTTCATTAGTTTATTTTCTATAATAATATCATTATTTTCTTTACAAAGACCAATAACACCATCATAAACATAATAATAAACTCCATCTCTAGTACATGGGTTTGTGGAAACATCTAAACTATTGGAAGAAAATTATTCATCTATAGAGTCCATCCACGAATAAAATTTTGATGAAATATCTCCTATAATCATGAAATAAATAAATTGTAATCTAGTAATATATATAGATAAATAAGAAATATTCAGTTTTTTTCATTTAACAAAGAATTTATCTATAGTATATAGAATGGAAGAACTTTTGGTTCTTGATAATATTATTTGAGATACTTCATTTTACCCTCATTTGTTTCTCATGAATGATATCTTAATTGAAATGATCCTTAAAACCGTAATGTAACATTACCTTTAGAAAAAATTTCTCTAAAATAACCTATGAAATCAATTATAAATAAAATAAATAACTTATTAATCCTTAATTTTGATTAAAATTCAAAATATTCATATAATTATATCTCCAATATCATGATTTACTTGATTTCTAAACCATTTCTTCTAATAAGAGAAAAATAAAGGGGTAATAGATACAAAAAACTCGATATACAATACCATTTTATTCATATTATATTTTAATAATGTGATAATTAATTTTCATATTATATATATAAGAAATTAAATTAATACATACATGATTTTTCTCATGGATGTGTATTCTAGTTCACCTAAGAGGGTGAAAATGTATCATTTTCAACATATAGTTTTATTCTTATGTGTTGATTATTACATTTAAATATTAATTAAATAATTACATTTAATGAAACCAAATAAATTAATTTATATAGTATGTGGTAAATTACATACATATACACATGAAATGAAAAACTCGACCAGTGCCAAATAATTACATAATACATACTTATACATTAGTCTCTATGATAAGGGAGTCACTCAAGGGGGTAACATTTATATCTATCAATCCTTGATAAAAATTATATTTATTAGATTATAATGATCCTAAAATTCTTTAATATGACACTTTCTCATATTCTCACTATTTAAAAATTGTGGTCGCACTAAAAAATGGAAAATAGGGTTTACATGAAAATATATTTTAAGATCATAGAAAATATAAAATAAATTTTTACCCAAATCTCCCCCAATGCTCTATCATTTACTATTACACCCATATTACATTATGGAAATTAAAACAAGTATAATATATAAATTTATATTACATAATTGAATATGAAACATTTATATTATATCATATGATTCGAAATGTGTTTTTATCTCATTTTACACAATAATGGGTTGTATTTTTCATTTCCAGAGATACCATATTCATATAGGATCACAATCATTAATATTTAAACTTGTATAAGATCCACGTAAAAATAATAATAGTTTAGTAACTAAAAAATCAATTATTTTTTTAAAATTTATAAATAAAATAACCATTCATCCAGTTTATGTGGGAGAGTTGTATGTTTATGACAAGCATGACTAATGTAGCCTATATGCACTGCAATAAGGTGGTCCATAATTCCCTTAAGGTTTCTAAGAGGAGGATTTATGAGGATATGTGTTGTTGTACAAGTTATGATAATTTAGAAATATATGGAAAAAGTAATGATTATAAAAAACAACATAGGATATAGATACTGGGGGGTTAATTTACATAGTGAAAGATAAGGCTCCAAAGGAAAAAATAGAGGAAATGATGTTTGTGTCTCTACAAACGACTGGATAGTTAAAAGAAATGATGTAATAGACACAAAAAAATATAATATTAAGGGGTATATGAATGTCTTTACATCTTCATGTCCTAATAAATACTATTCATGACATATTATTTCATATAATAGTTAAATTTGATATGAATATAAACTCAAAAAACTCATCAGGGTGATAAATATTTTGAATACCGTAACATTAATATGTGTATTGTTTCATGAAATCACTCACCTTATAATATCTTCATAACCTCACTTAATCTGAGAGGAAAATTAGTATGTATATAGTTAATATTATATAAATATATAAAAAAAATATATTTAACATTATAATGTTTACTTAAAAGTATAACAATTATATATAATATTACACAAGATTATATAATCTAAAAAACTATATATAAGTTGGAAAATTATATTATCAAATTGATTTATAATTATAAAGTAATATAATTATAATGTATATATATAAATGCATGCTTTTTCGAGTCTTATAACTTTATATAATTTTATAACTATAAATATATATTTAACTTATAAAAGTTTATAAATAATTTATAAACAAATATCATATTATATTTTACACTATTGAATATTATATAAATCTATATAATATATTTATATATTGATATTAAAATATAAAATTAAATCTACAGATATTATATATTTTTATTAAATAAACAGATTTAATTTATAAATTTATGTCGATTATAAATGTATAATAAAACAAAGTAAAAATTTATATCATAAAATAAAATTGTAGTTTTTCAACCCCAAATACATTCCATTTGAAAAGATATCATTTGGAATGAATAATTAATGACAGAAAATATGTGTGAATTGTAAAACTTTTATCAAAACTCAAATACCAAAAATAAATACGTAAATAAATACACTTACTAATAATCAAATACAATAATTAAAAAATAAATGGTATGTTTAGTGTGGTTATAAGGTAAAATAATTGATGGGTGACCAGTGAAGTACATATAGTAGATTTATGTATAATTTAGTTGTGATTGTAATTTTTTGGAAGGGTGAAAACTGTGAGGTGTGGTCTCTAAGGGATAATTAGTGGAATTAATACTCGTGTATGTATAGGTAGTAGTAAAATTAGTTTTTATGGGAGGTATTTAGCTATGTAATTTATTACTATATTTTAAACTTTTTTAAAAATTATAAAATTATATTATCTAATTATATATATTAAAAAATAAAATAGTATATATCATATGGTATGATTTTTATAAAAATATAAAAATTAGTTTCTAGTTTTCATTTATTTATAGAAACATGGAAATATTTTATCTACTATCAAGATATAATTAACAATTACAATTGAATAATTTGAATAGCCTAAAGTGGCAGTGCTGTTTAAAATGGGAATCAAATTTCTTGAAGTTTTGAGTCAATCCACCACTACCTAGAAACAATTATTTCCTTCAAAGTTCATAGAAACTTCAATGATTAAATATAAGTTGTTGTTCTCCCATTTTCATGTGGGTATGGTAAATAGTGGAATTATCCCCCATAAACATCTAAAGACCATCCTTAAATTTTTTAAGTAAAAACCAAATGATATATACAATTTAATCACCCTCTTCATTTTGACAAAATACATGTTCTCTTTATTCTATATGCATCATTGTGACTCTTGGGTGAATAAATAATGATGAGCTATGTGAATCATCGCAACGATCATCCGTTAATTCTATATCTGATGGGATACATATCCATTCTCCAAATCATATAACTCTATCAAGGTCAAGGATGAACTATGGTATATTCTCTATACTTATATTCATAACTATATCAAGGTTTTGTGATTCATTGATATTTGAAATTATGTATTGGAATAAAATTATTTAATATTATTAGTGTATGTAAAATTTCGTTATTTATTTCCTTATCCTTCTATTAATTTTACATTAAAATTTTTCCTCTATTAATTCTCATCATAGATAAAGAAACATTTTACATCATTTATAATGCATAAACCATATTAAATTTTTTTTGATTAATGGTTATTTATTAAGTAATTGTATCCCTTTATTAAATATAATCATATAGTTTGGAACATGTTCAACTTTATTTATGAGAAATATAATTTATTCTCATTTTACCAATATATATATCAAAATTCTCTATCTGTATAAAATTTCATCAAATAATTATAGAATATAGTATTTTTACAAGATCAAAATATTGTCTCATGCATATTTCATCATTTACATTAAATAAATGCATCTAATGAGAAATCACCATGTCATTTTTTATAAAGAAACTCCATAAAAACTTTAATTCATCAGGTATATCATAAACCCTTCTCTTCTATAGGTTAGTGTGACTATAGGTGTAGCGACCAACCTCAAATTATGATCCTTGAAATTTTATTCATATTATTATATGTAGAGAATCATTAATCCTACTGATATCATTATTGATATAGGAGACGAAAATCATGATAAAATTCATAAAATGCATTGATTTTATCTAGAAAACCCATGAACACTATATATCTCTATTAACGATATTGGTCTAATCTATCACTAATCACTAATTTATTTGATATATCCATAGATATACCACCACTAATGACTATATAACCTAAGAATGATATGTTCTATTTCCAAAAATCAAATAATTTGATATTAAAAAATATTGTCTACTTTCAACAGTTCATTAAAAGAGTTCACAAATTCTCTATATATTCTTAATTAATCGTATAGTTTATGAAAATATCACAAATAAATTTCACCAAAAAATTAACTACGTAGTCTATAAAGACTATTAAATTTATCATTGAATATAGATGGTAGAATTTTATGTCTGAAGTCATTCCATATCAACTATTAGTGTTAATATTTTTATGGATGGTTGTGCTTGGTATATTTTCACTCTTTAACCTCAATTAATAATATATTTATCTATGATATACATTTTAAAAGTACTATGTACTCTAATATTCATCAAAAAAGAAATCAATATAGAGTAGGGGATACAATTTTATTATCATCATTTTATTAACATGATAATCAAGAAAAATGTCCATTGACTCATCTGTATTCATAAATAACTGGACCAGAGCACCCCATGGGGAAGCACATGGGTGTATAAAACCCATATCGAAATTCTATTGAAGTTGCAGAATATGATTCTCCAATTAAATTTGGGTTAATTATATTGGGATTCATTGATTTAGATATTGATTTAAATATTATTTTTACTAAAATATCAAGCTCGCATTTTAGGGTGTGGCACAAAAACTATTTGAGAAATACATTGACATGTTACTATGCAATTAGAATGATTCTCATGTTGAGATTCTCCCCATAAAGTTGATAAATATGTACTTTATTATTGTGTCTCAAGACACATATTAGTGAATTAGTTAAAATTTCTTGTTAAGAATCATTATTTCATGAATATTTTACCATTATATTTTTTATCTAATAAAAGGATATTTTTTTAACAAGAGAATTGTTATGGACTAATTTTATCAATATCAAATCCATGCCTAATATCACATCATATTCACTAAATGGAGGATAAATATATTTTTAATAAGTTTCTTCTACTAAAACATAATCCTAGAAGATTCATATGCATGAGATAAAATCATCACACCATCAAGTGTTTTTATAGATAACACAATATCTAATATTTTAGGTGGTGAATAATTTATCAAATAAAAAGTGAATGATATAACGGAATGAAATGAAAGAGATAAAAATAAGTTTTTTAATGTTTATTGTGTTGTTAATTACTATTACATTATCCACATTGTAATCATGTTTCATTTTTTTGGTAGTGACTGAATATGATAATGATTTATCTATTATATTTTGAGGTTATTAATGTAAAATATAAACATTATCCTATGGAATAGTACACATTTATGCATATTGCCAAAACTTATTACATCATAAATATGGAACTACTAGAAGGGAAATATGTCAAAAAAATTCTATACTATTTTCATTACCAACCACTTTATATCTCATTGAAGCACATGTTCTTAATGTCCCATTCTTTTTTTAAAAGGTTGGGGTCAAAGCCTCATTTTATTATTAAAGAAAATCAAAGACCTGTTTTAACTACGTAGAGGGAGACCCATTACATGGCCTGGAGGTCCAGTGGGCATATAGCCCATCACACGGCCCATAGGCCCAAATGTTTTGCCTATGGCCCATTCTGTGAATAGTAAAATGGCTGCTATAGTACCCACCGCCACTACAGTACCCACTAATCTACAAACTCTAATCTATGTTTCCCTAAAATTGAGAATAAAATTATTTAACCATAGCTAAAAAACTCCACTATAATCAATAAATAAACTATTAATATTGGTTCTAGGAATGATAATAAATCTTAAGGGGTACTATATAGGTTTTATTGTTATTTCTTTATAGAAATTAATTGTATCTTACTCATTATTTTAACATGGAAAAACTCCCACTCAAACATGATTTGTATCATTCATGGAAAATATTTTTTTTAATATTTTCATTATATCCACCCATTACATGGAGTAAATTACATGTTTTTTATATATCTTTCTTATTCATGATCTTCATTTTTTCGATTCTATATTCTAAATTTTAAACATCCAATGTTACCAATAATTATTCTATGCGTTTATAAATTAAAAATATGATAACAATAATGATTATCTATTTATAAATAATTACTATAAAAATGATCAACTATGATAAGGTGGTCACTATTATATGAAGGACTTGATGGTATGATTTTCCTTCATTAGTGAATATGGGATCTATATATGGTTCATGTTATTACACATAAAGTAAGATGGAATTTCCATGAATGATTACACACCATCGCTCATCCAATTTCAATATCTATTAGTATAATCCCTTTATTATCCATCACACTCATTTCTCACTCAATTAATTTTGGTTCCAAATGTTCATTAAAAATTTAATGTAATTGAAAAAAAATCATATTTAAATCAGAGTAAAACAATTCTATTAAATTGATCATTTTATCTTAATATAACTTACACTACTATACATTCATTTAAACCTATAATAATTTTGTTCAACTTATGTTTCCATGATAATGGTAATCTTAATTATTATAATCCAATAACATAAAATAACTAAACCCCACTCTATTACTAACTATGAAATATCAAGTATTTCATTTTCAAATATTGTAAAATTTCATATAATAAAAGATTACATCTCATAATATTAGTACACTCTAAGAACTTAATTGTTTAGCATCTTTAGAGATTATCTTCCAAATCAAATTACTTTACCATGTTGATTGAAAATATAAAAAAAATCTCTCAATGTATTATTTTATTCTTAGAATATCATACATAATATGCGTCGACGTATCATATGGAAAAATGGAAACACTGGAAAAAGGGTAATTTCAAATGCTTAGTAAGGGACAATGTCAAGTCAATCAGTCAAGAAGAATATTAAAATATATTATAAGAGTGGATGAAAAGTAAATATAGTAAAAATTCATTAATTAACATAAGACGTGATAAAAGAGTAATGATAGAAAAATTATAGATCAATTTATAAGATCATAGAACCATAAAATTATCATTATAAAATAAAAACTTACACTATGTCCTCAGAATGTGGAATCAATAAATGTAAACTACTGCAATAAAAGAAAATAATATACAACTTTAATGAGAAAATAAAGTAAAAGAATGTTTCATATTTAACAACTAATACAATCATTTCAAATTTATAGATCCCCAATTTTCTCATACTTTATTATTACATCATTTTTATGAAAACATCATGATAATATTAGAACATTTAATTGAATGGTTGGATATCTTGAGAAATTTCATTCATAAAAAATAAACATATGAAAAATATTATAAATTCTTTAGTTCCTTCAATATAGTTCTCTTATATGATTTTTTATTCCAATTAATACCTATATTCACTAGACGATATACATTAATGAAATGGGTATTCTAAAAAGCCTTATAAGGGAAGGAATATAAATAAAGGATCATAAATAATGAAACAATATAGTTTTTGTAACAACACGGGTTTTTATAAAAATAAATTTCAATGAATGAAACTATTTTTAAGTAGATATATATAACTATAATTTAAACACAATATTTCCACTTCTATGTTTTGAATTTCAAGAAACAATCATCTATAATTGTGATCAGTAATTTATTTCGAGTCTGAAAGAACTAACTTGTTTTTTGTTGAATAGTAACATACCATTATGAATAGTAATATGAGTAGTAATATTAATAGTAATATTACCCTTATTAAAAATAAATAATATTATTAATTTATTTTATTAATGATATAAGATAATGAGATGTCGATTAATTTTTCAGGGTGTTAAAAATAAGAGTTCAATATTTAAAACTGTTATTTTTGAATAAATTATAATTTTACATAAAAAATTAAATTCATAATATTTAGAAAATTACATTCAAAAAATGGAGTTCATTTTTTAGTTATATATGTCAAAAAATGGTTAGGGTGAATATTTTTTATTTTTCTAAAACAGTTATATTTTTTGGTGAATAATAAAAATACCATTTGATTTTTGGTGTGTTTAATGAAATCATTAATGATGTAATAATGATATAATAATTATGGTAGAATAGTTCACTGTAAAAAATGTTACAAGGTGTCCCAAGACTCCAATACCATGGGAAAATACAATGGGCAAGCCCATTTTTTTTAATACCACTAATGAGGTGTCCCTTGCAAGTTAATAAAATATTCCCTCACTTCTACAACAAATACAAACCTATTCCTTCATTACATTAATTTAAAATTCATTAAAAACAAAGATCTGGTATTCTTACCTCCCTATTAGTCCTCCCAAGGTGTTATCAAGCCCCCAAGGTCCCAACATTCATGCTTTTGGAGTTACTCTACAAGGTAAGGGAATCCACCACACTTCTCTTTTTCAAATTCCATTTTATTTTATTATTTTAAATTTCAATTGTCTTATGTTGGGATATGTCATTAAATATCCCCCTTTCTCCCCAAAATATTTTTTAATGATTAGATACCCCTTTTCTCTCATCACAATATTTTAGGAAATTTTAAACGACGTCGTTAGGCTGCCAAATTTTTGTAAGGGATTTCTCAACTATCATTTTATTTTGAGATTACTTTATTTTCTATTTATTTCCTCACCTACACTTATCAAAGAATAATTAATGATAAATTATCTTAAATATTCATTATTTTATCATTTTTATGTAATACTCACTAATATATTCCTTCTTCTCTTCTAATTATTCAACAAATTAAAACATCATTCATGATGCGTCAATTTACAAACATCATGGATGATGTGATTTAAATATATTTTACTTCCATAAAGACAAGTCATTAAACAAAATTTATTTTTTAATCAGATAATAATTTATTTATTATAACCTATAAAACATTCTGGATTCATTTTGTACACATGTTATTAATTTATGTGACAAAATGTGTTCTTTATAATCGAAGAACCACCAAAATAACTTCAACATATATCTGTAATTATTTTAACTTATGAACCATCCTCATGTAGGAATTAAAAATGATAAAAGGTATAATTTATGGTTTTGGAAACAATTAAATACTAATCCACTACAATTCATAGAGTTTCACTTCCCATCAACAAGAATATCCATCACGAATCGATCGTGGAAATCATGTAAAGAACGCACCCCAAACAATGGAAGGAACAAAATAAAAACAATTAAAGGGATAATAGATGTAACGAAACGATATTATAAAGTATTATAAACATGAATATATTTTTTTAAGATATTAATAACACTCTTTTAACCATTATACAAGATCTTTAAAACTTTTTTTATGTAAGACAAACCCGATGTTAAGGGAATTCTTAACCCGATTTCCATTCTTTGGGTTACCATTCTAATTCATTATTAATGTGGCATTAAAATTTATTGTGTGGTTGGGTTTTGTTTATATTACATTTATTTATTATTATTTATAGTGAATATAAATATTACATCCACTCTAATAAGTCCTACTTGGATTATATGATATTTGTATGGTAATTTTTCTTTTAAAATTCACTTTTAAAATTCTTTTTTATAAATTTCAAAAGAAATGTTTTAATGAAATTATTCATTTTTTATGATTATGTTATGGTTCTTGGTAATTATTTATGATAAAGGGTGGAAACTATATCTCCCTCCAATTCATTGGGTATTTTTATAGTGTATATCAGTCATATGGTTACTCCAAGTGTAACTACGATGGTTACACAAATTGTAAGGTAGGAATGAGGGTTACAAATTATAAGGTAGATAAGTGGGTTACAAGATTATGTAAGTAATTCCCCAAGATACCTTTAAGGTTATATTTATTGTCTAATATTTTTGGGATCATTTGTAAATCCCATCTTTCATGAATTAAATATACATGGGTGATAAGTATGTCTTTTGTAAATGATTTCATACGTTACAGGTATTCATTGACTAATGTGTTATTTCCTTATTTTTATATCCCTTACTGATATTTTTGTGTCCATCCCTGGTTTTTAAATTATTTTCATAGATCATAAGGATGTGTATGATAAATAAGGAATCCATATTAAATTTCATTAATATTTGTAATGAAATAATGATTTATTGGAAAAGTTTTATATTTTGGAATAAATGAATACCATTTTTATGATATCTACTATATAATAATGTGTAATATTATGAATTTATTATGTCCAAATTATCTAATGTACTAAAATTGAAAGATCATTAATGTTGAAGGAAGTAATTTCTTGACTAAATTAATGATTATGTATTGTAATAAGGTTGGTTCCTTATAGTTGGTATAAACTGGATGGTTTAGATAACTTTAGGGGTTAGTGTGATGTTAATAGAATACCATAATGGATTTTTAATATATTCTTAATTTGAAAAGTTTTATTTATCAAATATTACCATGTTTTTTGACTATGATATGTTTTTTGAGCATGGTTTTCCATATAAGAAATAGGGAAGCTAAAGTGGAGATGTGCTGAAGGAATGATATCCTTCCGAATCTACAGCTTGGAATTTTGGGGATTGCAAGAGAGAATTTTGTGATGGTAATGGCATAGCTGACATAGGAAACAAATGGTTGTGGTATCCATTCAAGGGAACAACCAATGGTACTACAACGGAATAATACAATAGTGGATCAAATTATGAGAAAACACCCTTCTTCTTTCATTAGATCTTCTAACCCAATAGTGGCTGAAGGATGGACTAAAGCCCTTGAAAAGATATTTGATGTTATGGTATTTTCAGATAATCAAATAGTAAGTCTTCCCATTTATCATTTTGAAGGTGAATATGGTCAGTGGTGGTCAATGTTCATGAATATTAGGGATTGATAGTATTTTAATTCCTTAGAGTGGGATGAATTTTAAATTCTTTTCCTTGAAAAATATTATCTTAAGGTGGTGAGACTTAGGATGGAGAATAAATTAATTTAATTGATGAAAAATTAGGAAGATTCATTGATTGTGTATGAAGAAAACTTCACCAGACTGGTGAGGTATGCTCCTAATGTTATTTTCGATCATGATAGAAAAATCATCCACTTTTACTTAGGACTAAATCCAATGTATCGAAAGTTATTGGCCTCTCGTGAATTCAAATGTTATAAAAAACTTGTCAGATGGGCTGAGAGGGTAGAGATGGAATTTACTGATGATCTTATATATTTTGAAAACAATGAGAATAAGGGAACCATATGGAAAGTGATGGGTAATAATCATCCAATTAAATCTAATGTTAAGAAAATCTAGTTTCCAATTTTTGAAAAGTGTGGGAAGAAGCACCCTGGGGAATTCCTTACAAAAACTGGGAAGTGTTTTCAAGACTGAATGATGGGATATATGGACATAGATTATAATGAAAATGATCATAATACTAATACTAATAGTCAAACTATTAAGTGTTTTAAATGTGGTGAGATGGGTCATTATGAAAATGCCTACCCAACGAGAGATCTGAATGATTCAAAGAACCCAGACTGTAAGTAGAAAGGTGTGGTGAGATCCTTAGTGAATACATCAATAGATGTTGAGCTATTTAATGAAGTTATATCTGGTAATTTTTTTGTTTACTCATATTTTGAAAAAGTTTTGTTTGATATGGGTTCTACACATTCCTTTATTTCTGAGAAATTTTCGGGTAAATTGGAAATGTCACCTCAAAAAATGAGATCGCAACTCATTGTTAAAACACAAGGGGGAAATATTATAGAAAACATGATTTATAAGAATATTTATATTGCATTATGCAGAAAGACATTACCTAAAAACCTTGTTGTTTTTCCCTTAGTACAGTTTTATTTCATTCTGAGAATGGATTGGATTTCTATTTATCATGAAAATATTGATTGGAGAGATAAAGAATATGTTTTTCAAAAAAAATCAGTTTTTATACAAAAAACAAACCCATAAAATTGACAACATATCAAGAATCTCAGAAATTGTTTAAAGATGTAAATGAAAGTTATCTTTCTCATTTTATTGAAAATAAGGGAACTTTTCAAATTAATGATGTGCCAGTGGTAAATGAATACCTTGACATTTTTCTTGATAAGTTATCTAGTTTTATACCTAATCAGAAAGTCAAATTCACTATTGACATAGTTTTAGAGGGAAATCAAATTTCAAACCCCCCATATAGATTAGATCAAATGTAACTTATTATATTGAAAAATCAGTTGTAGGATTTTCTTGATAAAGGCTTCATTAATCCTTATACTTCACCATGAGGTGATCTTGTTTTGTTAGTTAAAAAGACATATGGTTCTATGAGACTTTTCATCAATTATAGTGCATTGAATAACATCACTATTAAGAAAATGTATCATTTGAATCGTATCAAAGACTTGTTTGATTAGCTCTAGGGAGGTTAGTACTTTTCCAATATTGACTTGAGAACCAGATACCATTAGATGATTATGAAGGAGGATGATATTCTGAAACAATATTTTCATGCTATATATGGGAACTATGAATTTCTTATTAAGCCATTTGGGTTAAATAATGGACTTTATGTATTCATTAATGTTATGAATATAACATTTCATGATTTCTTGGATAAATTTTTAGTTTTGTTTGTCGATGACATTATTTTATTTTTTAAGAGTAGAGAGGAGCATGAAAAACATCTAAGGAATGTTTTGAAAACTTTAAAAGAAAAGAAACACTATTGAAAATTCAACATATTTGATTTTTGGTTGAAACAGATTTATTTTCAAGGGAACATTATAAATAATGATGGAATAACAGTTGATCCTACCAAAACAAATGTGGTTGATGAATGGCCAAGATCCAAAAATGATACGAAGATTCGATGTTTTATTAGATTATCAGGTTATTACCAATGGTTTGTTAAAAACATTGTATAGTTATCTGTCCTGCTAACTAAGATAACAATAAATGGGGATAAATTTATTTTGATAGAATAATGTGATGTTTTTTAGGAAGTAATAAAGAGATTGGTGAATGCTCTAGTTTTGGCCTTGGCTTCCCGAAATGGTGAGTTTTTCATCTACAGTGATGCTTAATTAAAGGGACTTGGTTGTGTTTTGATGAAAAATGATCGGGTAATTGCTTATGCTTCAAGAAAATAAAAACCTCATGAGTTAAATTATCCCACACATGATTTGGAATTAGAAGTTGTGGTTTTTGATTTTAAAGTTTGGATGCATCATTTATACAGATTCAAATGTCAAATATAAACTGACAATAAAAATATAAAGTATATATTAAATCATAAGGAATTAAACATGAGTTAGAAAATATATCTTGAACAGATAAATGATTACGATTTTATGATCAATTACCATCTAGGAAAAAGAAACAATATGGTGTATTCCTTGAGTTGAAAACACCAGACATCATTAACCATGTTATGTTTGGAATATGTTTCCCTGATTAATGATTTGATGAATTTTGTCTTAGAATTTATTGGTGCAGGAAATATCTCTATTTTTTCATGTTTTAATGCAGTCATCATTATTAGAAAAAATTAAGCAAGCTTATAAGGAAGACCGTGGGATACATAAAAAGGTAGAATTGGTTAAAATGGGCAAGTTTCCAGAATTTATCATTGATAATGATTGTGTTTTAAGATTGGATAAAAGGTTGTGTGTGCCTTGTGATTCCTTGTTGAATAATGAATTATTGTGTGAAACTCATAGTTCTCTATTTTTATTTCATCCTATAAGTGCTAATATATACAGATTCCTTCAGGAGTATTAATGGTGGGATGGAATGAAAATGGATATTACATAATTTTTTGTGATATGTTTGACTTGTCAACAATTTAATGTAGATTTGAAGTTACCAAAGGGGATGTTTCATACTTTTCTTGTTCTAGATTAGAAATTGGAGAATATATATGTGGACTTCAGGGTGGGACAACATAATACTTCTCGATTTAACAATGAGACTTGGGTATTTTTTCTGAAAAATATCTGAACATTTTCTTTCTATTTGAGATACAATGGTGTTGGATCAGCTTTCCCGACTATACCTCAAATATATTTTTAGTTCACAGGGAGTTTTCTTTTCCACTATAGCTGGTCAGGATCCCTGGTTCAATTATAACTTTTGGAACGGCCTTCAAAATTCATTAGGAAAAGAATTAAATTTCAGTAGTACTTTTCATCCTCAATAGGATGGGATGTCAGAATGAACGATTCATACTTTGGAGGATATACTTCTATATTGTTCAATGGAATACCAAGTAAGTTTGTGTCATTATATTTCTTTATTTGAGTTTTCTTATAATAAAAATTTTTACTCTACTATAGAGATGTAACATTTTGATGGATTTTATGGGAAGTGGTGTCGAACTCTATTTTTTGGGATGATGTCGGGGGATGGAATTTGATGGGGCTAGAGTTAGTAATGGAAGTGGATGAGAATTTTAAGATGATCTAGCAGAATATGATGACATCTCAAATTAGGATGAAAAGTTATGCAGATAACTGAAGGAAAGACTTCTCTTTCATGGTAGGTGACCATGTTTTCCTTAAAATCACTCCTTGGAAAAGTGTGATGCATTTAAGTAAGAAAGGAAATTTAAGTACGTGATTCATCATTAAATTTGAAATATAATAGAAAGTTTGACCAGTTGCATAATGAGTAGCTTTTCCTCGGAGTTTGTCTTAGGTACATAATGTTTTTCCTATTTCAATGTTGAAATTGTATGTACCAGATTCAACTCATTTCTTGATCCCAAATGTAGTTTAGCTAGAAGATAACCATTTCTATGAAGAAAAACTAGTACAGAGTCTTGATCTAAGGGAACATGTATTGCAGAATACAATAACAAACTAGATAAAGGTTTTGTGGATAAAACACATGGTTTATGAAGCAATATGGGAGTCTGAAAATATTATTAAAGAAAGGTTTCCTCACCTGTTTAATATGTAAATAAAACATTGATGATGAAATTTCAAGAAGGTGGGGGTAATTTAACACCCCATGGTTTTATAAAAATAAATTGAAATTCATGAAACTTTTTTTAGTTATATATTGATAATTATCCTTTGAACACAATTTTTCCACTTCTTTGTTTTTAATTTCAAGAAACAGTCATCAAAAATTGTGAACAGTAAGTAATTTTGAGTTTGAAAGAACTGACTTATTTTTTTATTTAATAGTTTCATACCCTTATGAATATTAATATGACCCTTATAAATAGTAAATAATATTATTATTTTATTTTATTAAGGTTATAAGATAATGATATGTCAATTAAATTTTCATGGTGTTAAAAAGAAGAGTTATAGATTTAAAACTTTTATTTTTTAGTATATTATGATTTTATTTAAAAATTTAATTTATAGTATTTTTTAAATTATTTTTAAAACATGGATTTCATTTTTGAATTCTAAAATTCGAAAAATGGTCAGGGTGAATTTTTGGAATTTTTCTGAATTAGTTGGATTTTCAGTGAATAGTAAAAATACAATTTTAGTTTGGGTGTGTTTAATGGAATAATTAATGATATAATAATGATTTAATAATTCTGGTATACTTTTGTACTATAAAAATGTTATGAGGTGTCCCAAGTGGCCAATACCATGGGCAAATACCATTGGAAGCCCATGGATTTACTAATACCACTAATGATGTGTCCCTTGGAAATTAATAATATATTCCCTCACTTTTGTAATAAATACCAACAGAATCCTTCATTCCATTCAATAAAAATTACTCCTCAAAAAATATCTAGTCTTCTTACCTCCGTAGTAGTCCTCCCAAGGTGTCGTCTATCCCCTAAGGTCCAAAATATTAGGTTAAGGTGTTATTCTACAAGGTAAGGGAAACCACCACCCTTTTCTTTTTCAAGCTTTCATTTTATGTTATCTTTTTTAATTTCCATTGGCATAAGTTGATACATATCATTTTATATCACCATTTATTCCAATATTATTTATGAATTATTAGATACCCATTTTCTCTCATCACAATATTTTATGAAATTTTATGAGATGTCGTTAGGCTGCCAAATTTCCGTAAGGGATTTCTCAACTTTTATTTTATTTTGAGATTACTTTCCTTTCTTTTTAATTCCTCACCTCCCCATAGACAAGAGGAATTAATGATAAAATATATTAAATATTCTTTATTTCATCATTTTTATGTAATAATCACCATTATATTATTTACCCTCTTCAACTTATTCAATAAATTAAAACATCGTCTGTGATGTGTCGATTTTCCAGCATTGTGGATGATGTTACTTAAATTTATTTTACTTCCTTTAAGACTGGTCATGAAACCATTATTATGGTTAAATAAGTTAATAATTTATTAGTGATAAATTATATAAGGCTATATATTTATTTTTTACACATGTTATTAATTTTTAAGGCCAAATGAGTTCTTTACGATCAAAGAACCCCCAAAATAACTTAAACTAATATAAATATTTCTTTAACTTATGAATCATCCTTATGTAGTAATTAAAAATGATAAAATGTATAATTTATGGTTCTGGAAGCATTAATTTTCCACTATATTCCAATTATGGATTTTCACTTCCAATCGACTATAATATCCATCATAAACCGATCATGAAAATCATGTAAAGAACGCACCCAAAACAATTGAAGGAACAAAATACTAACAATTAAGGGTAGAAATGTTGTAATAAAATGATCATATAAGGTATTATAAACATTAATATGTTTCTTAAAGATATTAATTACCCTATTTTAACAATTTTACAAGAGGTTTAAAATATGTTTGAAGTAAGACAAGCCCGAGTTAAAAGAATTAATAACCTGATTTCCATTCTTTGGGTTAACATTTACTTCATTATTTATGTGGTATGAAAATTGTTTGTGTGATTTTTTTGTTTAGTTATAATTATGTTTATATATATTTTATATTTATATTACATCAACCCTAATAAGTCTCACTTGAATTATATGATATTTGTAATGATATTTTTCTTTTAAAATCCTCTTTTAAAATTCTATTTCACAAATTTCAAAAGCAATGTTTTTATTAAATTATTCACGTTGAATGATTATGTTCTGGTTTCTGGGAATTGATTGCGGTGAAGGGTGGGACTTATATCTCCTTTAAATGCATTGGATATGTGTATGTAGGAGGTCAGTCGTATGTTTACTCTGTGTAACTGCGATAGATAAACAAATTGTAAGGTAGCCATAAGGGTTACAAATAATTAGGTAGATGAGATAGTTACAAGATTATGTAAGTAATGTACCCATATACCTTTATGGTTCTATTTATGTTCTTATGTTTTCTGGGTATATTTTTGAAATCCCATGTTTCACAAAGTAATTATATATGGGTGACAGGTATATCTTTTCAGTATGATTTCATACTTCACAAGTATTCATGGACTAATGTGTTCTTTACTTCTATTTATATCCCTTACTGATCTTTTTGTGATCATCTCTAGTTTTTAAAGGATTTACCTATATTATAAGTATTTATAATACAAAAATGGTTTCTGAATTAAATTTCATGAATTCTTTTCAAATAAATTGTGTTTTATTTGAAAATTTTCATATTTTGGAAGAAATGAATACTGATTTTATGATATCCACTCTATAATAAGGAGTAATGTTTTGAATGTATTATTTCCCAATTATCTAAAACTCTAAACATGAATGATCCTAAATTTGAAAGGAAGTAATTTCATAACGATATTCACAATTATGGGATGTAATAAGGTTATATCCTTATAGTATATGGGTAAGCATAATCATTATAATCATATCATAATAAAAGGAACATCATAAAAACATGAAATAATCATTTGAAAAAAACATGTTATGTGGAATATGAATAAAAAAAAATTATCATAATGTTTTGATCAAAACCCTATTATATATTATGATTAAATTTGGCACAATTTTAATGTATATTTTTTTCTGAATCATTACTTTGTAAAATGTAAAAACATCGACCCCAGTAAGCCAGAGTCGGTGGTTATTTTATCATAATAGCATAGATATAGGAGATCACATTACTAAGGATCGATCAGTTAATTAATTTTTAAGAACTAGATACATATATGATTCCCTTATTACATTGTTAATTAATCAAAGAACATAACAATGAAAAATAATATATTTCGTTGATACTAATTGAAATATTTCATCTGCATAACCTGGGTGAAGAAAACAAAAAAAATGTTTTCTAAAATGCATGGTAAGGATTAGGTATAGTAAAATATAACATGAATTAGTAAGTATAATCAATATGAAAAGGTAAATAACTAAAAAACACCTGAAAATCTGTAATCTAACAATGAAAATGCATCTATAGATTTTTTTCGAAGTGAAAATCCTCTAGATAATATTAACTGAATTCTAAATGTAGTAAATGATTAATTATTGGATGTTATTTATCTGATGCATGAACCATTATACCAAAATGAATGTTCACAAGATGAATTATGTCTGTGGGTAGAAACCCATCTGATTTTTCTTGAAAGAAAATACAAAAATAGTTTTTCCCAACTAATTTCATCTCATGAGACAACTAATGTGTCTAGTGGATTACATTAAGTGATCCCCAACCCAGAAGGCTTGCATTAAACGGTCCCCATCCCATGTCATACTAGTCCAATTAATTCCTCATATATCGATTTAATTAATGAATAATTCTCTTTATCTTTTTATATCTATATTAAATAAAATATACTGAATTATCAATATTTCCCTTGTTAACACTACTATAAAATAGATTTTTAATAGGGATAGAAATTTCTTTTATCATCTCTAGAAAATAACTAACTACATGAGAGAGGGTAAAAACAGCTTGGATTTTATCAACACTGATATATTTTTCCTTTATCAGTGCTAAAAAATCACTAATAAATGGGGCCTTTATGAACTCTTTTAGAAGTATTAATAATGGAACAATTTATCATCACTTTAATTTATCACTTCTAAATGAACCATTTATCAGCACATATAAAAGCACTGATAACAGTCTGTTCTATAGTGTGATGTAACAACACCCCATAGTACCACTGCATTGTGCTGTAACAACACCCCAGAACACAAAAAACACATCGGATATCAAAACAAAACATGTTCCAATATTTTATTTAATTGAAATGAAATTTACAACACAAACTAAAGAAATAAACACTATATTACAAACATTAAAAAAAATTGGTTTATATGATTACATAAATAAAAATTATTTCATACATTCAAAAACATCAATTCTACATTATCTTTTAATCCAAACCCAACTCAAGCTATTCCAGAACAAACTATCCTTGCTCGAGAAAAACAATACACTTGTATAAGAAAAAAAAATGTGTTAGTAATAATATTTAAAAATAAATTAACAGAAAATTTAAATTTTACTAAAATTGATGTTAATTTTAAATAAAAAGTTGCAATCGAGTCATACAAGTCACACCATGCATTAGATTAAGGTGCAGACAATTCCTACATGTCTCACATGACATGTGGATAATTTTCCTAAAGTATCAGACCAATTACAATGGTTTTTCTCATTTTTTGGTATATTAGTTGTACTTTTTACTAAAAAGACATTTTAAACTAGAAACACAAACTTTTGACTCATTCTTATCACATTGTGTATGATTTTGACATTAAACAGATTCCTACATGTCAAAAATGACTTATGAATCCTTGATATAAATTATCAAGAAAATATGATCAAGTTTGATCAGTTATCTATGAGTGACACTTTTTGAACTAAATATCAAAATAATATGAATGTGCTTTTTTGATTTTTAGGTGTGGTTGATTCTTGCAACGGCATGAAGAATTGAGTTATAGAGTTCACATAATGTGTCAAATTGACATAATGCTAATTTCTACACATCTCAAATGACTTATATATTGTTTCCCTATATGTGGATGAAGTACTTGCCTCCATCAACCTCTTTTACCAATTATATAAAACTCTATCAGTTTTTAAAAAAAAACAAAATATCTAAAACCAAATAAAGAACACTCACACACGTCAAAAATAGTTATTTATATAAAAATAGACATCTACCAATAGGCACGATAGAAAAATAGGTACTAATTCAAGAGAATATGACCATTTAAATTTACAAATTCAGAAAAAGAAAACCATTGAAACTGGTGAAGGATGATTCCCTCAAGCATTTTTAATTAAATATGAAATTACATCTTCCACAAAACAAAAATGAGGAAACTTCGAACGTCTCCACCCCAACATGGGATATTATAATTGAGCCAATGTGTTGTATGGTTCTTCCACAACAACTCATCTAAAAATGTTTCCTCCATAAACTTATCAAAATGGATATCCATGGATAAGAGTAAATACTACTTGATCCCAAGATAGAGACCCCAAAAAAGAGAATCTTTCAATAGATCCTATGGAAACACATTTATATAAAAGTAAACTTTTTCTTTTAAGTGTTAAACATAAACCTTCACCGTCTGCTGACCTTACTATACATTCAAGATCCCTTCCATTTTCTTCATCTTAACCACCTTACATATAAACCATCGGACAAATATAAACATAAAAACCTCCCACATTATCACAACATGCATCGTTGGTGGAGAAAACAACTCCCATTCTTCTAAAGATAGGCCCCTTAAGTTGACCCAAAACAACAACAAATCTAATAGCCTTGGGAGTTCCCAACACTCTGAATACAAGATAAACATCCTCAATAAACTTCACAACCTCTAATGAACAGCGATTTCCACAGAAGATGAGAATCAACTATAAAGAACTAGAAACATGTCAAGACCCACTAGAAACATTGGGAAATTTTTTGGGTGGCATATTATGAATTACACACAAATTAGAAAATTAGGTAAGAATCAATTCGTTACATACCCACACATATTCCAATTCTCATAATGAATAATGAAGGTCAGAGTTAAAAATTTATCACCAAAACCAATAATTTACATAATTTTAATTCCTAAAAATTTTCATTTTAAACACATTTCCCCCCATATTAGACCATTTTAAAGAAATCATTTTAATTATTAAAATCATTTTCTTTTTAAACACTTACAAATAACTTCCATGACCGAAAAAGGCATAACTCATGATGAACCACCAAAATGAGGAACTAGAGGCCATTCCTCACCTGAAGACACGGTACATGGTCATAGTTTACTGAGTATACGAGTTTACTATGATTTAAAAGATCAACCCCCCCCCCCCTGCACTTATAAAATCTCAAAAGTACCACCATATACATAATACTAGGACTCTGGGTTCTTGGAAGTGTTAATAGTGGAACTACTTACACTAGCCTATCAATAGGTATATGGTTATATTCCATCAGGTACTCAGTACCTACTACACAATGGTACATATATCCCTTCCCTATTGTCACCTAGGAAATCTTAAAACCCCTCTTTTATATCCCCTTTAACACAAAATACACCCAAAATGAGACTAAGATACTAACATTATAGAGGATTACATTGTCAGATCGGATGGGGAATGTAAAACCTACACAACCTCAATCATTTCATACTCAATAAGATTATACTAAATTCTTGAGGGAATAGATTCAACCATTGGGTTTTCATATGTTTAAGGCTCTCTGTTTTGAAATTTCATTGATTT
The DNA here is from genome assembly GCA_963277665.1 of Viscum album. Classification (NCBI taxonomy): domain Eukaryota; kingdom Viridiplantae; phylum Streptophyta; class Magnoliopsida; order Santalales; family Viscaceae; genus Viscum; species Viscum album. The sequence goes on along the minus strand of OY728145.1, from coordinate 876,248,276 downwards.
TCAATGAACTTTAAAAGGTTTGGTGTATTTTGAAGTTAATTTCTACTTATTTCTAACTAATTAGTGTAGAAATCTTATGGAAACATTAATAAACACATGATACTTAACATAAAATTACAAGGGTCACCTTTAATGGTTATTATAGGAAATTGGTTGACTTTGAGTAGTTTCAAAATTTTTTTGAATTAACATCACTCAGTATATTATTTCGGGAACAAGAAAAGGGATATTCATATGAGACACTCCAAACATTATAAGAAAAAGGAAAGTGAAATGTGTTTAATATAATTATTCATATGGTTCCATCTAGATAAGTTATTGATAACTATTTTTATAAGAGAATTCCACCAAGGAATGTAAATCCATCTAGGAGCCACTGAACTCAATAATTAAGGCACAAAGAATATCCTCCAACATCAAGATAATCTTATTAGAATGACTGTTAGTCTGTGGAATAATGAATGTATAAAATTTCACCCATAAACTCATTGAAAATTAATTTCCTTGCTATAACAAATATTTAAACATCATACCCCTATCTGGTATATCACTAGATGGGAAACCTTGAAGAATTATTATCTCACTGACATAAAATCTATCAATTTCATCAACTGAGTAAGCCTCTTCAACATTTAAGGAGTTTTTAATCATAGTTTGGTGATCCACTATACCTCAGACAACATATTACTAGTTAGTTGATCTGGAAAAATTGTTTAAGAAATCCATCATCATTTCATTCTATTTAAAAATAAGAAAAGAAAGTATTGAAAGAGTTCTTATTGGTTTTTTTTATTTTTCCTTTAGCGGATTATAGGTAATGAATTTAGAGAGGAATACTATGATTCATTTCATCATTATAGGCCACAAAAATTTGGTGAATAATATCTTGGTACATCTTTTTTATCCTTATATGATCCTAGAGGAGTGGATTCGGTAGTGGCTGGGAGATGAGATGTAGGGTTCTTCGTGTTTAAGATATACACAAAACAGAAAATTCAAAACACATAACCCAAAAGATAAAACAATTATAGAGGAAAAGTCGTAAATAACATACATTGGATGACATCCTTTATTTATCTGAGAGAACATAGGGGACTCATGCCAGTAGTAGAGGAGTTCCACAAGGGATTGAGAATCGTCTCAGGATGAGTACCAGTTAGGGTTATTTTATATAGATTGGGAACACTTTTAACAGATCATTAAATGTGATGATAAATATACCTTTTTTCAGCATTATATTAATAAGAGCTGATAAAAGGGATATTTATCAGTGCTAATATTTTAGCGCAGATAAAGATTATTTTTAATAGTTCTTTTGTAACGCTGATAATGATCGATCTTTATAAACGTTTTTAGCATTGATAATGTATTTCTTTAAATAAATTTATTATAATTTTGAAATAATAAAATATATATAATTATTTGTTTATAATTATATAAATAATTATTATAAAAATAATTATTATTTATTTATAATTATTATAAATATATAAATTTATAAATATAGTAAATTTACATTTCTAAATTTATTTATTTAGAAGTAAAATTTTAACATTATTAGTGGATATACAATCTTAATTACATGCATTTTAAAAATGAGTGAAATTGAATAATTCAAAATTAGTACACTTCAAAAATATTTAATAAATTGATATGTTTTATTAATTACATATAAATTAAAAAAATATGGATATATATATACATATAAATAATATAAATACATGCTGACAATTCTTAAACATAGTAAATAAAAATATATAATTAAATCATAAAAAATGGTCCAATTTAAAAATAAAATAATATTATTAATATTAAAAATGAAAACTCAAACTCTAATAGTATTAAAAATAAATAAATAAAATTTTATGATTAAAAAAATTATTAATTTTATAATGTTATCATAAATTTTTAAAATATAATGAAATTTGAATAAATTTCCAAAATATTAGGTATATGTGTTTCTATATGTTGCATAAATATATTTGTTTGTGTGTTTGTATATAAAACTATATTAATTACATATATATATATATATGTATGTACGTGAAATCAATGAAACACACGTCATTTGATATATGTAAAATTGAAAAATCAAACAACATTAAAAATGAATAAGAAATTAATATGATTTTAATTAATATTTAATTAATTTCATATTTATTTATATTTAACAAATACTATTTATTAATATTTATAATATATATATATATATATTATACATATTAATTTTTTATTAATAACTGTTTTATTAATAAATTTCTAAATAATTTTTTAATTTATTCATTTTTAATTTTATTTAATTATATATTTGTTTATATATCATCATTTAATATATATTATTTATCAACATTTATAAGATACATATATCAATATTAAATTTATTATTTTTTATTAATAATTATTTAATTAATAAAATGTTCAATGTTTTTCTTAATGTAGTAATTTTAATTTTTTTAATTTATTTTATTTTCTTCATTTTACATGTATATATATTTAATATATAATATTAATTAATTTTTAAAATTTAAATATATTTATATTCAATTTATTCATTTTTAACAATAATTATTTAATTAATGAATTTTTAAAATATTTTAAATTTTATTTGTTTAGTTATTTCATTTTACTATGGACGTTTATCACTTCTAATAAAGAATTGAAAAATTATATGGACCCATCCTTAAACATTGAATAATCTAGCTAATTCAATGAGATTTCAATACTTTACATTCCTAATGATATTTTCGGTTTTGAGATTTTGAATGTTAGGACATAACTCATACATATTTATCCACAAGTATATAATCTAGGTACCACTAAAACATTATCTATTTCATCCAAGACAAAAAAAATTAAAACTGCATCATGATTTCATTAAAAATCATAATAACATTTAAAATGACTTCTTTATTTCTCTTACACATCCTCATAACATGTGAACAGCATTGAAAAATATTGGACAAGTAGAAAAAACTCATTAAGGGATGTAAAAAGAAGGAATAAACCTTATATCAATGAATACTTATAAACATATGAAATCAATTCCAAAAAGACATAATTCTCATCCATGTATAATTACTTTATGAATCATGATATTTCAATAAAACATTATGTAACGTATCTGAATTTATTGGTAAATATTTTTTATTTATAGGGAATTATTTTGAGACCGCGAAATTCAAAGGCACGTAATTCCAAGGTTCGGAGATCCTGCGATGGAATTTTTAACTTTTTTAAGGTGCGTTCATTAAATGTATTAGTGGGATTTTATATATTTTGAACCATCACATGGATCAAAAATAAGAGTGCACCGTTGAATTCATAACGCTGGGATTCACCTAGAAATTCCTTAACTTTGGCTGGCAAGGGCCAAGTGAAAAAGTTATTTTTCAGACTTTATGAGAAAAATAATAAAATAATTTGAAGGAATTATTTAATTTTCATTCTCAGTTTGGAGTAGTGGATGGAGACACTATGGGGCAGTGACATGGGGCAATGATGCAGATCAATGAGGCTCACTAATGGATCATTAAACTCGTAGTGTAGTGACGCTTTAATGATACATAACAATGAAATTTTTTTTTAAATATAAAAGTGTAAAGACATGAAATTGCATCATAATGGGAACACTACGATGTGATCCTATAAATAATTCAATGAGTGGGGGAAATAGGGATTAATAAAATTTGGGGATTATCAGGAGAACCTCTGAAGAACTTCCACCCCAGCAAAGAATGAAGAAAGTCGGTGGAATGTCATCTTCTTCATCACGCCTTTCGATGATTGGAGCCATAAAGCAACATCAACTTCTTAACCCCTCGAGGAAAACATGCGACATGAACATCAAAGAGGTAGGGTTTTTTATATGTTTTTCTTCCCCAACCATTTCTAAATGATGAATGCGGATTAACCCTACAAATATGTTAATCTTTGGACCACGTGTTCTTGCAAGAGGGTGACTTATTTGGGGTTTCTTTATGTGGGATTTAATTATCTTTGTTGTTCCAATTAAAATCTATGGACCACCCTTGCTTTGTAAACTTCTAACGCAGATGGCCAGGGCCGACACGAATAAGGCATTAGCCCCTCAGTCATGGGTGTTCTTTGTGGCCAAACATTCGAATCGAAGGCAAGGTAGTTTTGAGACTGTCGTGGTTGATAGGAAAATCCCTAGAAAATACAGGCGCAAGCGGCATGAAGAATGGACCACCGATACAGATCTGGTGGTCTGTGGAAGAATCTGCTGGTGCTGACTATCCGACCAGTGACCACCAATGGGGGACCGCAGCAGCAGTCATGGGTGGGTGGTGGCAGTCGCGGGTGGTTGGTGGCATGCTACGATGGTGCAACAGATGAAAGGTTGCGGAAAAACTGGGTCGTGACGCAGTCGGAAAAGCCACTGGACGAGCCGTGGCCGGTTGGAGGTGGTAGGTGGGGCACCGAGTCACGTCCCGTGTGGAAAAGGATGCACCCTGTGGAAACCCATGGGGAGATGGTGAGGCACTAAAGTAGCTCCCAGCCATGTCCAGTGAGGCAGACCAGTCCCCCTCTTGTGCACTAGAAGAGGCGTGAACCCCCAGCGGGTCGGACCCACAGTGCGGGCTGGACCCACGACTCCCTAGGTCAGGCAGGTCCCGCTACCTAGTGGGCCGAACCTATTCTTAATAGGATAGACCACACAATTAGGCCGAACCCACACCCTCTTTGGTCCAGGACGGACTAGGCTAAGTCACCGGGTGTCTTGGCAGGCTAGACCCTCGGCCAACTAGGCTAGGTCTAGCGAGGCCTGTTGGGCCTGGCCCACTAGCCTGGCCAGACCAGACCGACCATGGCCCAGACTAATTCCGGTAGGGTCTGTCAGAATAAACTAGGGTATGTGGAACCCATGATCTGGATTGTTCGAGTCCGTCTGATCGGGTCGGACTAGGCCTCGTCGCAAATGGTCCCCTAGTTACTGAAACACGTGTATCTTGCAAACAATGCATCTGATTGATGGGATGTTTCTGGCATTGGCACCCTCTCGGGTAGGTGCATCTTTATGCATGATTTTGGTTACTTTCCAGGATTTTGAGAGGTGATGAATGTCTTTAGAATAATTTCTTCCAAGGGTGCTACATACGGAACCCTTCAGTTGGCAAAGACCGAAGGACTGCTCGAGGATGGCCCAATGGGAATTTCCTTTGTGTGACCCAACCAGCCCACAATGGGGAGAGGCTCTATGTGACCTGGTAGACCCACGGTACTTGACAGGATGAGTACATCAGTTCGTCCATGAACGGGAAGCGACTCTATGTGACCCGGCTGGCCCACAGTGGGGAGAGGCTCTATGTGACGCAGCATACCCATGATACTAATCATGGATGAGTAAAACAGCAGTTCTAGGTTAGTGGGAAGTATCTCAATGTGACTCGACAGGCCCACTGTACTCGATAGAGGAGGATTTCTCCAGCGGTAGAGGAGTTCGACCTTTCTGAATGACGATACATCTGTTACTACCCTATAATATACTTAGTGTGAGATGTCTTGTGTTTCGTGATTTACATTGGGTAATTCCTTTGTGTTCATTATTTTATTTTGGGTCCTTACTGAGTACTATGTTACTCACCCCTACACGGGCTTTTCCACATGTGTTTTGTCCAGTGGTGATGACTAACATTTCGACAGGGGTACTCAGTGAGACGGGACAGATGAATGCTATGATGGTGGACATGGTGGCCTAAGACTAGGAGGGTCCTAGTAGAACTAGGCGTACATGACATAATACATCTTATTTCATTGGTTTCACTACTCTCACTATCATGTGGGGTTTACTATAGATGTCCATCATCTCACATTTCATACTTTACAATTTTCAGTACTTTTTTGGGGTTTGTATTCTTGTACAATCTCTTTTAGATGTACTTGCACTCATTTTATTTAGTGGTATGTTTTTTCCCTTTTCTGAGTTAGGCCTTAGTTGTGCATGTGTGTGCATACAAGTATCAAGGATTATGCCTCCAACTTGCAGGTTGACACCTTTGGCGCAAGTTTCTAGCCCTAGCCTTTTGGAGGCAGGCATGAGGTAGTCACGACATGTGCCTTGGGGATGGGTCATGAAAAATTTGTATTAGAGGGTGATCGGTTCCCCCTCAAAGAATGGGAGTCTGATGTTTTTTTTTGGAAATAGTTTTGAGTGTTGCGAGTTCAACATTCAGATTCGTAGAGTCCAATGTTGGTGCAGTGGTCGATGTATCCATACACCAGGACCTTGAATTTTGTTTTCAACTCAATACAGGAAACAATGGTTGTATAAGTGTCTCTTTATTTTTGAATAAGAGTCATCTCACTAGGTATATCCTTATGACTGTGGTACATCTGGATTTATCTTAGGATGCCTCCACATGGACGACCAGCCAGAATCACAATATGAGGTCATGAGCATAGACCGCCTAGTGATTAGGCATCCATTCTGGTACCAGTTCTAGATATGGCCCCATCGGGTGGTGCACCAGTTCTTCCACCAACCAATGGTTAGAATCTACGTTCGGCGGTTCTGGTAGAGGATGTTTGTATGCTCAGTTCCCTACATGAGTTTTAGAGATAGATACCTTCCTGGTTCAAGGTAGAGATGGATCCTCAGGTCACTGAGGACTGGCTGGAGGTTGTGATGAGGGTCTGCTGCTTAGTGAGGACACCGCCCGACCAGATGGTTATCTGGGCAGTGATCCTTCTCTAGGGCTTGGTAGGGAGATGGTAGAGAATGACTATCAAGACTCACAATGAGTATACTCTCACTTATGTTTACTACGAGAGGCTTTTCTAGGAGGAGTTTTTTCTCGCGACCTTGTGATTTGTGTGTATCTAGAAGATGATTCACCTACAACATGACAGCATGAGGGTGGAGTACTCAGCAAGGTTCACAGAGCATTCCCTATACTCAAAATCTATGAGTCGAGACCCTTTCTTCAGGGCTCGAGCCTTTGATTAGGGACTCAAGTGGGAGATCAGGGCTTTAGTGGTGTCTCTTAGCATCTCTACCTAGGATGGGGTGCTGGAACGATCCATTATAATGGAGTGTTTCTTGGTTGTGCAGGTGCTCGCATGTAGAGCTACCAGCAGAACCCAAGTGGTAGAGTCTTTGGAAGCCAGTATATAGTAGACATGTGGGACCAAACGGGCTATGTATTTTGGAGGATGACCCGAGGACTCAGGGTCAGTGGTGCGGGGCTCCCAGTCTGGAGGGAGTCGGCAGGGAGCTAGGTAGTGCTACGCGTGCGGCGGGCAGGCTCACATGGAAAAATACTACCAGACTCACTGTATATATTACCATCAGATGATTATGGGACCACCAAGCTAGTGACAGTAGTTTGACCGAGGATGTCTATAGGGAGGTGAACATGGCAGTGGAGCTGGCCAAGCGGTATGATGTGGAAGATGGTTTGAGATGTTACTGCCACTACCCCTAGGTGTCCCACCCTGACCTCGGGGAGTAGGTGGACAAGGGATAGCTCCACTATTGGTAGTAGAATATTACGACCAAGGAGCTCCAAAGATGATTTGAGATATGATCTGTGTCTTCTCCACAATAGCTGGAGTACTAATAGACATAAGTTCTAGTCGCTCTTTACTTTCCATGACTCTTGTTCTGCGCTCAGAGATTCGGGTGGAGCCTTCGTCTCGATACTTATTGATAGAGACTCCTATGGGAGATGATTCATTGATTTAATGCTGGTTTCAGGAGTGTGATCTTACCTTGGGAGGTGTGATCTTTACCTGGGATCTCCTAGTAACAGCACCGAGGCCTAATGACTTCATCTTGGGTATGGACTGCTTATCCATAGTCCAGGCTCATATCAATTGTTTTAGGCGTATATTACGGTGTTTCTATGAAGATGGGACCCAGTTTACCTTCTCTAGAGAGATGGAAAACCTTGTAGTGTAGGTCATACTCTCTTAGATGGAGGTTTATCTAATCACTACCTAATTTTCTACCCTCACCCTCAATGTAGGGGAGGAGAGGAGTCCAAGAATCCATGTAGTGCTGGAAGGGTACAAGGATGTTTTTTCTGATTAGGTTCCAAGGAAACCTTCTTATAGATAGGGAAAATTATATATAGACCATTACATTGGGAAGACATTTATATTCACACTGGAATATCAAATGGATCCCACATATCTTTGAGAGTCGATAGTGCAACTGGAGGACTTGTAAGAGAAGGGGTTCATAAGGCCCAGTGTTTCACCATGGGAATCCACAATGATTTTTTCCTGGAAGTAATATGGGAGTTTGAGGCTGTGCATGGGCTTATCGTACCTGAACTTGGTGACTGTGAAGAACAATGTACCCACTTCTAAGAATTTATGACCTCTTCTACCAGTTGATGGGAGTGAAGTGGTTCTCAAAGTTAGACCCCATATCAGGCTATCACCATATTTTAGTACGGGATCAAGATGTACTGAAAATAGACTTCAGGTGCCAGTATGGCAACAATGAGTACCTGGTGATGCCTTTTGGAATGACCAACACCATAGTAGTGTTCATGGGCCTCATGAATAAGTTCTTCCCGCCCTATCTTGACTGGTTCATCATGTTATTCTTTGATGACATCTTGGTATATTCAACGTCAAAGGATTATCACACTACAAACCTTTAGATAGTCCTAGATACACTCCAAGAGAATCAAAATTATGGTAAGCTTGAAAAGTTTCACTTCTGGATATAGGAGGTCCACTTTATGGGACACGACATCTCAGATACTGGAGTTGCAGTAGATCTGGAAAAGATAGAGGTGGTGCTTTCTTGGAAGCTGCCCAAAAGCGTGACTGAGGTGCCCCCCATCTTGACACGGAAGGGTTTGTGTGCATGGAGAAATTCCATTAGAGTTTCTAAGAGCAGAGGTAGAGACTTACTAGTGCCCCCATATTGAGACTACAAGGGGAGGGTGTTGGGTTTGTAGTTTACTGGGAATCATCAAGGACCGGGCTTGGTTGTAACCTAATGTAGGAGAATGTAATGATCACATTTGTCTTATGCCAGTTGAGGCAACATGAGAATAGCTACGCGACCGATGACCCGGAGTTAGCAGTAGTGGTCTTTGTGTGGAAGATGCGGAGGCACTACATGATGGGTGAGCAATTTACAGTTTACTCCGACCACAAGAGTCTCAGGTATATATTTTCCAAGATGGACCTAAACCTGAGATAGCGGGAATGGATAGAGTTCTCTAGAACTATGATTTTTACATAGTCTATACTCTTGGAAAGGGGAATGTGGTGGTAGACATTCTCATTAGGAGGCCTAGGTTGTAGCTGCTAAGTGAGGAGAGAGAGCAGTTAGTCACGATGTAGGTATCCCTAGTGGATGATGGTGAAGCTTTTTACTTCAAGTCAATGGTAGTTACAATAAGTCCCCATCCTTAAACATTACATAATACTGAATTATGTTAATAATTAGCATTGATGATATTTCCAGGTTTATAGTTTTAGAGAATTATTCCATAACTATTACATTGCATCTCAAATATTATAGAGTAGACACTTTTACTTGATATATATTTTTTTCAAAAAATAAAAACTCTTAAAATAAAACATGAATTCTTTTCATGATATAAATCTTCATTAATTATTCTTTTCTATTACAATTCCTTATATCCTATGAAAAACATTTCAAAAACATGGGATGAACATAAAAATCTCAATAAGGGTTATAAAACAAGGCAATAAAACATTAGTCCATCAATACATACATGTCAATGAAATCATACCTTTAAATATTTAACATACCACACAATATCATATGATTCAAGAATAAGACATGGAAATCATAAATCATAAAGGTAACTTGTGGCATCCCTAACATAATTACATTGTATATTTCACAGGTCCATAGGGAGTTATGTTTGGAATACCCATCACAGTATATTCTATATATCTATTCGGAGAAACATTAATGTTTACCTCTGTCATGTTACCCAATGCATTGGAGAGCTATCTCGGGCTTACCATCCCAAGGTTTATCATGGAACCACCCATATATGTAAACAATTCCCCAGAACCTTAACATATTCATAACACATAAAACAATCATAAAAGAATGATAACATTTAAACATTTAAATCACAATATATCACTTCAGTATATTGAAATAATCAATCCATTCTCAGAACCATTTTCAATACCAAAATATGTAAAAAGAGTAAATGGTATTTTTTCCATTTTAAAAACACTACCACTTGTAGAGGAATCCAAATGTCAAATAATTATCATGGTGGTGAAAAGTTTGTTGTCACCACGTACGTTAAAAAGAAACATTATGATTTTTCATTTAGTGAAAGGATACGTAGAAAAAGATTCCCTTTAAATGAAATGAAATGTCAAAGGGGTTTATACACCTCATAAATGAATGTCATGTAGAAATCAAAATATGTCTCAATGAAAGGAGATTGAGACGATGTCCCTTACCTCGTGTCTGACTTGTCTCGTTCGTTCTATAATCTCTTGAATAATAAAATTAAGCAAATTTATACTTGTCGAAGAACCTTTTAAGGTTTATTACTCCTTTTATATCACTTATTACCACATTATAAACATTACAAAATCATTTATGTTAATAATAGTAATTTTTTGGATATTTGGTACTTGAGTCAAAAATGAACTTCTTATAATTAAAAATTGTCTATGTGGTCAAAAGTACACTATATAAATAATGATATTAATTATTTAGATATCATATATATCATATATATCCAATATATTTTTGTATTCATTATAGTACATAACATTTGGAAATAAGAAATTAAATTCATCATTCATTGAGACGGTAAGTCGTACGTACGCATGAATGCTACTTTCATTTCTATTTCGTATTTAATGAAATGAATCATAATGATATCTAGGTATATTATAATTCTAGTATAATATCATATAAAATTTCAATAATTCTATCTTTTATACATTCATGTACGGCATGAATGAGTCATGTCACTTTGAGGGGCGGTAGTCCGCACTTCCTCAAATGAAATTATAATATTTATTCATTATGGAAACCATAAAGTAAGGTTATAAATAAAAAATATAGAATCATAGAGACAATTTAAATATATTATACATCACATATATAAACAATTACATCACAATGTCCACCAAGAGAAGTGGAAGGATATAATCGAACAATAATCGTTTTGTGTGGCAGTAGTTCGTCGTCCACAGAAATAGTATGTTCATATCAATTAGATAAAGATGTGTGGAAGTGTAGTTAGAATCCTTCTCATAACAACATTCTAGTATATTTTGGATACTAGTTTTTTATAATATAATGGAAGAAATAGAGTTTAGGGGTTTGGATAAGGAAAATAAAAGAAAAGAACTTTAGAAAAGATGTTACCTATAAATCAGGTAACTCTCTTTGGTTTGTACCGAAAGGCTTTCTTGAATTACCTTCTGTGTAGGGGAATCCATCTAGTTGGAAGAGATGGATGTTGGGAAATTCTTGGAGGAGATTGTGAATAAACCAAGGGGCTTGAGATGTGTGAGTAATTGGTTAGAGGTGGTGTCCTTTTATAAGGGGGGAGGGGCTCTTTAATAATTTTTTATAGTACTATTTTATTATAAACTGATGTTTGGTTTCAAATGGTCCAAAACTTATTTAATTCTATGATAAGTTAAATATAATTCAAAATAAAATCTTCAAATAAAAATTGGACAATGTTTGGTTATATTTTAATCCTTATCATTTTGGTTTAACCCATTGTTAACTTATTTAACTTTTACCATGTCCTCTTATATATTTATACTATACAGTTAATATATTTACTATAAAATTCAAAGTGGCCCAAAATGGATCCTTTAAGACATTAGTTAAGTAATTTTTCTGAATCTTAGATTTTTAGTATTATTTTAACATTTAATAAAATATTAATTATTTTAAAAACTCATTTTTGTCAATTTAAAATATATTCATATCAAGACGTTTTAGAAAAGTATAATGACATGATTATTTCAATCAAACTTTATTAATTAAAAGATAACAAGTCATTATTATCCCTAAAATTCATGGATGGCATAAAAAGTTTCAATTTAAGAAATAATAACTATCAAAAGATTTAAATTAGATTATGTCTAATTTAAGAGTTAAATTACTTCCAGTGACAAATATTGGCTTAAAAGATAAAAATATAATACAATTACACTTTAAAACCAATAAAAAAAATTTAACTATATGAATAAATTATATTAAAAGTATGTTTCGAATTAAAATGCAGTATTTTTCACCATTCATAAATAATTGAACGTCATCAGAAAAAAACAAAAAAATTTACCCAAAGTAAATTTATATGTCCCTATTATAAAGAAGAAGTCAATATTTCCAAATAGAACATATAAAAGTAAAAAAAAAATATTTAAAATGGGTTTTCCATCAAAAGGTAGTAAAACATCCTTTTATAAATATTAGAGTTTTATGCTTAAAATTGGATTAATTCTCATTTTAAGCCTCTAACCTTTATTGGATAAATGTAGAAACATTTAACAAACATGTATAATAATATTATAGTTAGTTATTTTCTTTCCCACCAATAAAACGGTTAGACATTGACTACAATTTAAAATTATATTATTATTTTTTAGTTTGAATCAGACTTTTGTGCAATAGGATATTTTAGATAAACCCATTGTTGCGTGTCAGGTACGTCATCGAACATAGAATCACCATTAAAGTAAAATTAATATTTAATTCAAAAATATTAATAAATATGAAAATTTCATATTCTTTAATTACCTAGGATGTTACATCCTTCTTCCTTTTGGGAATTGTGTCCTCACAAATTTTGAAACTGGGCTCAAAAACATCATTAAAAGTCCCATATCAAAAAAAGATCCAATAAAACTATCACATTAAAATAAAGAAAGTGAAGTACATAGGTCACCTGAGATAACACATAATAGGATTACATGTATGAAAACATGGATTTGTAGAAGAAACTAAGGGTCAAGTTCTGATGGAGAGTGATAGAAAACATGACTAGGAGAATGTTAATAATAAGAAAATCGCAAACTTGTGATAAGTTAAATGGTATTTGATTCCCCAGTAGGAAAAGTAAACAGAATTTTTTTTTGTTTTAAGTTAAATTTTGTAAAGTTAGAGAATTTATTTATGAGATTTACTAAGAACATAGGTAAATATACTTTCTTTTCAAGTTTAGTTTTATCTTTTAATATGTTTCGATCAAAAACTAATATTTTCTCCAAACGATGAGTATTCAAGATGACTTGGTCACACCTAAAGTGCTAGAATCAACTTCTAGAGAATCATATAAGCCACCGATGATGAATTATATATTTCACCAATCTTTAGACATTAAAAAAAACCTAAATGGTTTGTACAAGATTAGATAATCTCCAAAAGGATAATCTTTTATAAAAAAATACTACTCTTAATCTCAAAAATTGAACAAACAATACCAAATTTCTACAAAGACCATTCAATAAACAATTGTCCTTTAAATCCATCAATATAATCCAAACTAAGATTAAAACCCAAGACTCGGAATAATTTAATCACATATTCATCCATAAAAATCATAACATTTATCTCTAAATTACATCAGTTACTCTTAAATTATCATACTGAAAAGTAATTACCCTAATCACAAATTCTCTATGATTGGTTAATCATTTCCAGAAATAACCCAAATCGCCTTATGTCTACAATAAAAATATAGATTCTTCCAAAATATAATATTAACCATTACTCGACAAATAAAATCCCATATCATTCTATTTCCTTAGTCAAAATGTGTTCCTAAAAGAGATAGTGTCTTACCAGATAACCATTATCCCTTAGTCACTAAATCATTTTCCTATACTAAGGATATCCATTTGATAAAAAATAAGTTACCAAAATCAAAATATTCTTGATCAATAAAATCATTTAACTAAAAATAATTAGTCATAATAACCATAGACTTCACTTAGTCCAGTGGTAGGTGATAAATCTTAATCGCACTTTGGTTATGGGTTCGATTCCAACAGCTTTGTCTGACATGACAGGTTGTCACATGGTCTGCGTGTTGTCCTTTTTCAAACAAAATATATAATTTTATAAAATTCCAAAAAATTATAAAAATTCCTCAAAAATAAACATAACATATTTTAACCACAAATTTCATCTCATACATTGCATTTTCATCCCTAAAAGTAATAACATGTAATTGCCTCAAATTCAAGGATCATATAAACCCTAATGTTTCTTTATAACTATATCCCTAAAAGAAAAGTTATTTATTCCTTGAATGGCATTTTCACATATCAAACTTCGGGTTTACACATACTAGAAATAGTATTCCAAAGTAATCGTATAATTAATAAATTTAAACATATCTTCATCCATAGATCCCACATAACTCTTCAATTTCTAAAATGTAGACATATTATTCATCGAACATCCTTCTTGATCCTTTATCCATGTTTTTACATCATATTATTTTAAAAAACTTTCCTACAAAACAAATCATGCATAATGTCCTAAGATTTCCATAATATCAAAACATGAGCTAAGAAATAATCCATACCTTTCATAGGTCATTTTAAGTTTCCTCATCTTCAATTGGAATGACATTAGGAATTGGTAAACATATTTGTGTACGATCATGCTGATTCTATTCCAAAACCTTCTTCGTAGGATATCTATTTTTTATAATGAACATGCACACCACATATAAAATATTCAATTGATCCTTCAGAAATAACATCTTTACCTTTCTTGGATTCAACTGGATGGTTCCTTTTTCAATGGAATGTTCTTATTTTATGACCTTTATTACCACTTCTATACGATCTTCACATCCCTTTGAATCATTTTCCTTCGGGTTTCTTTCCACATACTTGACACCTTGGTTTTTTAATATAATTACCATTATGGCTATTACCTGAACACACATTGGGATTTGTTTCATGAATATATGTTGCCTTATAAAAATCACCACGTTTCAAGTAGTCAATCATCACTCTACATAGATGTTTGATAATAACCAAAATATTTTTCATTATATCTCTCATTTCCTTTAGTTTCTTATTCAAAAAACCATCACAATTTTCTTCACATCTATTGTTACTTTGGTGCCTTCTATATCCATCCATTTACTATAATGAAAAAGGCCAGTGTGATTATATCAATAAAATCATCATATAATATCTTATGAGGAGGTTAAACACTAAGATATACATATTGTTTTCATCTTAAACCCATTAAATTTATCTAAAATAACTATGAATCTTTCTAATATTCTAACCATTATGGTTATGTCACTCATGCTTAAATAAAACCCTAACCTCTAAAGTTATCTAAACCATCCTCTAATACTAACAATAAGGCCATGTCCTTAAACATTGCATAATCTTGGATTATGTTAAGAATTCACATTGGGGATCTTTTCAGGTTTAGAGTTTTAAATAATTAGGACATAACTATTACATTACATCTAAAATATTACAAAGTATACACTTATACTCAGTTTCCATTTTTTCATTAAATAAAAACTCTTAAATGAAAAACAAGAATTATTTTCTTGATATAAATGTTCTTTAATTATTCCTTTCTCTTACCCTACCTTATATCCTGTAAAAACATTTCAAAAACTTGGGATGAGCATAAAAAGCTCAGAAAGGGTTATAAAAGGGAGAAAAAAAACATTAGTCCATAAATATATAAAAGTCAACAAAATCATACTTTTCAGTATTTAACATACCACACATGATCATAGGATTCATGAATAACACATGGAAATCATAAATCATAAAGGTAACTTTTGGAATCAATAACATACTTACATTGTAGATTTCATAGCTATGTAGGGAGTTACGTTTGGAATCAACATCACACTATATTACCAAAATCTCTTAGGAGAAACATTAAATTTTACCTCTGTCATGCTACCCAATTCATTGGAGAGCTATCTCAGGCTCACCCGCCCTTGGTTTATCACATAACTACACGTATATATAAACAATTCCCAATAACATCAACATATTCATAACACATAAAACAAACATAAAGAAACTATAACATTTCCCCAATTCAATAAAAATACATCATTTCAAGATATTGAAATAATAAATTCGTTATCAGAACCATTTTAAATACCAAAATACGTAAAAATAGAATATGGTATTTATTTTCCTTTTAAAAACACTATGTCTTTTAGAGGAAGCCAAATATCAAATAATGCTCAAGTCGGTGGAAAGGTCATTGTCGCTGCTTACGTTAGAAAGAAACTTTCTATTTTATAATTTAGTAAAAAGATACATAGAAAAATATTCCCTTTTAATTAAATGAAATGTCAATGGGGTTTATACACCATATAAAATAAATTCGTGCATAAATAAAAATATGCCTCAATGAAAGGAGATTGAAATGAATTCCCTTACCTCGTGTCTGACATGACTCATTCATTCTTTAATCTCCTGAATAATAAACTAAAGATAATTTATACTTGATAAAAACATTTTCATGTTTATTATTCCTTTTATATCACTTATTAACACATTATAAACATTACAAAGTCATTTACGTTAATAACCATCATTTTGTCGATATTTGGTACTTGAGTCAAAAATGAACTTCTTAAAATTACAAGTTGTTTATGTGGAAGAAAGTACATTATATATAGATTTATAGTAATGATTTAGATATCATATATATCATATATACCCATTTTATATATGTATTTATAATAGTAAATAAAATTTGGAGATAAGAAATGAAATGCACAGTTCATGGAGACAGTAATTCGTACGTACACATGAATGCTACTTTCATTTCTATTTCATATTTAATAGATTTAAAACATAATGATACATATTTATAATATAATTACAGTATAATATCATATATAATTTCATTAACTCCATCCTTTATATGTTCCACGTATGGCATTAACGAGTCATATCAGTTTGAGGGGGCGGTAGCCCGCACTTCCTGAAATGAAATCATTGTATATACCCATTATGTAAACCATAAAATAATGATATAAATGAAAAATAAATAATAATAGAGGCAAAATAAATATATTATATATCACATATAAATACATTTCCATCATAATGTCCACCATTAGATGTGGTAAAAGATAATTGAACAATCATCATTTCGTGAGGCAGTAGTTCACTGTCCACAGAAACAGTATGTTCATATCTACTAGATGATGGTGTGTGGAAGTTTAGTCCAGATCCATATCATATAAATATCCTAGTATATTTATGATACTATTTTTTTATAAAATAATGAAATAAATAGAGTTTAGGGGTTTGGATAAGGAAAATAATATAAAAGAACTTGAGAGAAGATGTTACCTTTAAATTGGGTAACTCTCTTTGGTTTGAACCAAAAGGCATTCATGAATTGCCTTATTCTTAGGGTAAGGCTTCTTTTATAAAGATAGGGATGTTGGGAGCTTCTTGGATTAGTTTATTGATGATCCAAAAGGCTTTAAGGTGTGACTAATGGGTTAGAGGTGTTGATATTTTATAAGAGTGAGGATGGGCTCTTTAGGAATGTTTGAAAATATTATTTTATTATAAACTTATTTTCAGTTTTGAAAGGTCTAAAACAAATTTAATTCTAATATAAGGTTAAAATAATTTAAAATAAAATCATCAAAAAATAATTTGAGAGGTTTGAGATATTTTTTAATCCTTATATTTTTTGTTTAACCCTTTGTTAACTTATTTAACTTTTACCATGTCCTCTTATATATTCATACTATATGGTTAATATATTTACTATAAAATTCCAAGAGACCAAAAATGGTTAATTGATGACAATAATTAATCCATTTTTGTGAATCATATATTATTTTTATTATTTTTTCATTTAATAAAATATTAATTATTTTTAAAACTCGTTTATGTCAATTTATAAATTATTCATATCACAAATTTTAAAAGACGTATAAAAACTAGATTCATTACAACAACCTTAATTAATTCAAATATAACAAGTCATTATTATCCCTAAAATTAATGGATGACTTAAAATGTTTCAAAATAAATTTATTTTAATATTTATTATATCTTTCATTTGAATCATTTATTAATGAAGGAATTATTGTTTCACCATTGAGTCATAATTAAATTTATTTATTTAATGTCTAAAAATTATAAATAAACTATCATGATATTGGAAATATTTTTATCTTTCAAATTAATATTTATAGTCTAAGATATCACTTATATAATCCCATATTAAAAGTTATTTACAAAAAGATATATATTTATGTTACTTTTGTCTTTACTTTAAATTAATCAATATAAAGTTTCATTTATCACTCCCAAGTGGATCCATGGGGTCCCGAAATTGACCCGAAGAATCCCTTGGATGGAAATATCTCATAAAATAAGGTTAGGACATGTGTAAGGGTAATTTAATATTATTATAATATTATTTTTCCCCTTATTTACTAGATTTACCCTCTAACTATGGTAAATAAAATATTCAGTGAAGATAATATTCATAATGTCTAAAAATAAAAGTTACCTATTTACACAATTTATAACTTCTAATTTTAAATATTGAATCCATTTTTCAAAATTTAAAACATAGAAGTGGCATATACTAATTTAAAATTAATTCCCATTGTAAAAACCAAAAGGTGTGTTTTTAAGAAATAAAAACTATCAAAATATTTACATTTTTTATGTCAAATTTATGAGTGAAATTACTTCAAATGAAAAAATTTTGATAACATGGTAAAAATTTAATCCAATTAAACATTAAAACCAAAAAAAATATATCTGTATAAATAAATTAGATTAAAAGTCATTTTTGAATTAAAATGCAGTATTTTTCACTATTCATAAAAATGAACTTTATAATAAAAATACCAAAAATTTACCAAAAGTAAATTTTTATGTCCCTATTATAAAGAATAAGATTAATTTTCCAAATATAACTTATAAATGTAATAAAAACTAGATTTAAAAGGGGTTCACCATCAAAATGTGGTAAAACGACCTTTTAAAAATATTTGAGTATTAATGATTAAAATTTGATTCATTCACATTTTATTCCTCTAAATTTTATTGTATAAATGTAAAAACATTTAGAAAACATGTATAATAATATTTTAGTTATTTTTGTTCATTTTTTCAATAAAACTACTAGGTGTTGACTACCTTTTAAAATTATATAATTATTTTTCAGTATGACTCAACCTTGTGTGCAACATGAGGTTTTATAGAAACCCATTGATTCATGTCGGGTGCACTATTAAACCTAGAATCCCCATTAATGTGAAATTATTATTTAATTCACAAATATTAATAAATATGAAAATTTCATGTTTTTATTTACCTATGATGTTACAGTTAATCCTGCACTCGTACAACGAGTTAGGGAGGCATAGCTAGGGTATGTCGACAATGAGGCTCAACATGCTCAAATATCCTCAGGACAGGCTCCTGATTGATATTCTATAGGTGGGGATCATGTCATTCTTTTCATATAGTGCACCTTTGTACCATTGGTGTTGTGGGAGGAGGCGTTGAGGGAGTTCCTTACTTCCCCTCTAGTGGTATATCTTGGAGTAGAAGAGATGTACCCAGACCTCCGGAATTAGTATTGGTGGCTAGTGATAAAGAAAGAAGTGGCCGGGTTCATTTCATGATGCCTCACTTGTCATCTAGTGAAAGCTGAGCACCAGGTTCCAGCAAGCCTGACTTAGCTACTTGAGGTACCGGAGTGGAAATGATATGATATCTTGATAGACTTTGTGACGTGTTTAACATGTATGTCTAGAGGTTAGGACATTATTTTGGTGATCATTGACCGACTCACCAAGTCATCTCACTTCCTACTCATCTGGGAGTAGGGAACAGTATAGGGCATGGGATGCCTCTAAATCTATGAGATAGTGTGGCTTCACGGGGTACCTTCGAATATCGTCTCTAATTGCAATGCCCACTTTACATCCCTATTGTGGAAGGGATTAGAGGATGCGTTTGGGACGCAGCTACACTTGAGCAGATCTTTTCATCCCCATATGGATGGTAAAATGGTTTAGACCATACATACCATGGAGGAAATTTTTCATGCTTACGTCCTTCATATTGGTCGTGGTTAGGAGGACAACATACCACTATTGTAGTTTGCATACAACAACAGCTATCACTCCACCATTGGAATGAAACTGTTTGAGGCCTTGTATAGGCAGCCTTACAGATCACCCATATACTGAAAAGACCAAGGGGAGTCGACACTCATGGGTCCAGAGTTGGTATGGGCTAACACCGAGAAGGTCAAGATCATCAAAGAGTAGATGGGGACTGCACAGAAAAGGCAAAAGTCTTATACCGAAAGGGGATGGAGACCCTTGGAGTTTGAGTAGGTAGATCATGTGTTGCTTAAGGTCTCACCCCAATGAGAATTGCGGAGATTTGGTTGTGGTGGTAATATATCTATAAGGTTCATCGGTCCTTTTCTGAACATGATCATAGTTGGTGAGGTGGTGTACCACCTAGCTCTTCCCCCACAGATGCACCTGGTACATGATGTTTTCCATGTGTTGTAGCTGAGGAGTTGCGTGAATGATCCATCACACATCATTGACTGGGGTGAGCAGGACATTGATGATGGGGTGAAGTTTGTGGAGTTCCCATTGGTGATGAAGGATCGACAGGAGTAGTTCCTAAATAGGCTGTTAATTCCTCTAGTGTTCATTTTATGGAAACATGAGAATAACTATGAGAGCACCTAGGAGGGAAAAGATTATATTTGTGCTCTGTACCCCAATATTTTTGTTTATTTGTGGTTTTGGATCTCTGGGACATAAATCCCTAAAGTGGGGAGAATGTAACATCTCAAAATTCCCATATAATGTTTTTATTTATATGGAATTATTTTGATACCACAAAATTTGATGGCACGTAATTCTGATGTTCGGGATGCTCGGAACAGAATTTTAAACTTTTTTTATGGTATGTTCAGTAAACGAGTGAGCGGGATTTTCTATATATTGAACTGTTGCTTGGATCAAAAATCTGAGGGCACTGTTAAATTTAGAATGCCATAATTCTCCTAGAAATGACTTAACTTCGGCCAGCAAGAGCCGAGAAGAAATATTATTTTTCAGAATTTATAAAAAAAAATAACATAATTTAAAGGAATTATTTTATTTTCATTCTCACTTTGGAGTGGTGGATGGTGACTCTATAGGGAAGTGATAGAAAGAAGGTGATGGGACTCAATGAGGCTCATTAATGGCTCATTAAACATGCAGTATTACAATGCTTTTATAATGTATAATATTTTAGATGTTTCTTAAATAAAATCGAGTAACGGTGTGACGTCACATCATACTGGTAATGTTGCAACATTCTCCTATTTATAATTCGACACACTGGGGAAATATGTTTTAAAGAAATTGGAGGATTCTCTGGTGAATCTCTAACAGACTTCCACCCCAGCAAAGAATGAATAATGCTGGTGTAACTCTTTTTTGTCATGCCATTCGAATATCAGAGCCGAGAAGCGACATCAATGCCTTAACCCCTTTAGGAAGAACATGCGACAAAAATCTTCAAAGAGGTTGGTATTTTTGAGTTTGTGTTCATCCTCATCCATTTCTAAAAGATGAATCCATATTAACCCATGAAAATTTCAATACGTGGATCATGCATTCTTGTGGGAGGGTGAATTCTTTGTGGTTTCATTATTTGGGATTTAATTATCTTTGTTGTTCAAATTAAAATCCCTCGACCTCCCTTTTTCTTCTAAAATTCTAACGCTGAGGGACCAGGCCAAAACAGACAAGGCTCAATCCCCTCCGCTGAGGGTTTTCATTGTGGAAAAACTCTCAAATTGATGACAAGGTATTGTTGAGACTATCTTGGTGGAGAGGAAGATCCCCGAAAACGTAGGCTCAAGCAACATGAATAACAAACCACCGGTGAGAACTTGGTTGTCTGTGGAAGAATCTACCGGTAAGTTGGTGCTGACGGTGGCACCGGTGATTTCCAGTGGTGGCTCACTGTGGCGGTCACAGGTGGTAGGTGGTGCATAATGACGGAATGTGGGATGTAAGGTCGCAACGCAGCAGGATAAGCCTTTGGCCGAGCTGGCAGCTGGAGGCGGCGGATGCGGTCACTTGACCACGTCAGAGGGCATCAGACACGGCACTGATCCATGTCCCGCATAACAGTCCACGGTATCCTGATCGTGGTAGACGAGGTGCCTCATGAATACCTATGGGGAGATGGAGGGGTACAGACATGACACCCGACTGTGTCAAGCAAGGCGGATCGGTCTTCCTCTTCTGGATTGAACGGGGTAAGAACCCCCATCGAGTCGGGCCAGTCCCTCTGTCCAGCGGGCCAGACCTGAGCTCAGTAGGCTAGAACGCGTCGGCAGTCCATACCTACACCCTCTTTGGGTTGGACCTAACTAGGCTGGGTCACAGGGTGACTTGGCATGCTGGACCCTCGGCCAACCGGGCGAGGTCCAGCGAGGCCTATTGGGCCTGAGCCACTGGCCATGCCCGACCAAACTCACCCTGACCCAAACTAGGTCAAGTTGGTTCCGTCAAAATGAACCGGGGTATATGTAACCGCCAATCCAAGTTGGTTGGGTTGGTCTGATCGGGTCAGACAAGACCTCATCGCAACTTGTCCCCAGGTAACTAAAACGCTTGCATTTGGAAAATCGTGCATCCGATTGACGGTCTTTTTGCGGAATTGGGACCCTCTAAAGAAGGTGGATCTTTTTGCATGATTTGTGGTGACTTTCATGGATGTCTAGAATCAATGAATGTATTGATAAGTAGTTCTCCTAACCGCGTTACGTACAGAACCCTACGATTAGATGAGACATGAAGACTTCTCAAGGATGGCCCGATAAGAAGCGGCTCTGTGTAACCCAGCAGGCCCATAGTGGGAAGCGGCTCTATGTGACCTGACAGATCGACGGTACTCTATAGGAGGAGTACCTCTATTTGTAAATAGTGGTAAGTGGCCATCTGTGACCCGGCATGCCCACGGTGGGGAGCGGCTCTGTGAGACCCAGCATACCCACGGTACACATCAGGGATGAGTACCACAGTAGTTCAAGGTTAGTGGGAAGCTACTTTGTGTGACCCAGTAGGCCCACTGTACATGATAGAGGAGAATTTATCCATCGGCTGAGGATTTTGACATTTGTGAATTACGATGCTATTTTTACTACTATAGAATATACCTGATGTCAGATTCTTTGTGTTTCGTGCTTTACTTTGAGGAATTTTTGTGTGTTAATTTTTTTTTTTTGTGGGTCCCTACTGAGTACTGTGTTACTCACCCCTGCAAGAGATTCACCAACATGTTTCATGTCTGTTGTAGAAGACCGACGTTTTGATAGGGTTTCTTAGAGAGATGGGACGTACGGATGCTGCGATGGTGGACATGTTGTCCTAGGACCAGGCAGGTCCTAGTAGGACCAGGTGAACATGACTTACTACTTCAGCTTCTTGTAGCTTCACTGCTCTCACGATCAGGTGGGGTTTACTGCAGATGGACATCAGAGCACTTTTCATACTTTATACTTTTCAGTACTTTTTCTTGGTTTTGTATTTTGTACCACTTTCATTTAGTAGTACTTTCACTCAATTTATTCAGGGGAATGATTTTTTCTTTTTGTGAGTTGTGACATGGTGGGGCATGTGTGTGCATACAGGTATCCCAGTTAATGCCTCCCAGTTGCAGGTTGACACCTTTGGCGGTAGTTTCCATCCCATGTCCTTTGGGCAGTGGGATTAAGGTAGTCATAGCATGAAACCCAGGGGATGGGTTGTGACACATTAGAGAACATATATAAAACCATAAAGGAATCTTATGTCATTACATACTCATATTATAACCCTCACGGCTACCATATGATGTAACCATCATAGTTACTCTTGGTGTAACCATATGGATGACCTAAAACTCACACATACCCAATTAATTTGAGAGATATATAGTTCCCATCACTCATCATAAAAAATTCCCAAGAATGGGAAAAATCATAAAACATGAATAATTTCCAAAAAACATTTCTTTTGAATTTCGAAAAAAAAAGATTTAAAAAAAAGATTTTTAAAATAATGTCCTTTAATGAATGAATGGAATAAGGGTATACACATTAAATCCAAATAATACATCATAACATAAATAAAATTCACTATTAAAATAATCTTAGTACAATATAAACAAATAATTATAAGGTTAATTCCAAAGGATGTAAATTCGGTTAAGAATTCCCTTACCTCGGGTTTTCCCTACTTGATATGTGTTTAACCCTCTTGTAAAATGTTTAAAATAGTGTTATTAATATTTTAAAGAAACATATTCATGTTTTTAACACCATATATGATCATATTATAACATTATTCCACCCATCCATTAATAATATTTTGTTATTTACATTATTTCGGGTGCGTTCTTTATATGGTTTCCATGGTTGGTTCGTAACATATTTTCTTGTCAAAAAAAAAAGAAAACCTCCAGAAGTATAATGAGGTGTAATTTATATATTTCAAAATTATTAAATGATACCATAAATCATTTTTTATCATATATGATGATGAATCAATAGAAATAAAATTAATGATGTTTAGATCATTTTTGTTGTTCCTTGATAATAACAAACGTGTTTCGTCATATACCCTTAATATTATGTGTATAAGTAAATTAAAAAAATAAGGGAAGTAATATAATGAAAATTATAATATGTTTCAACAATTAAAATGGTTTTAAAATCATATTTTAAGGATGTATTGTAAATTGAAAACACATCATCCATGATATCGGTAAATCAACACATCATGGAGGGTGTTTTTTTAGAATTAGAGGGGGAGGATAAGAAGTAAGTTGATGAATTTTTCTATAAACATGATAACATCAAGAATATATATGATTTTGGAGAATTCAGACCTCTTAGATAAGGGGATTTTAAGATACTATAAGAAAATTTAATGAATTAAAAAGAAAATGAAACAAAATGAAGGAGGATTTTTACCTCATGATATCTTCTCCTTGAGATCCATTTTGAGGCCTACGGTATTGGCCTTTTGGTGATACTAGTAGATCGTGGATGTAGGAAGTTCATTGGTAATGTTTTTGGGCCAAATTTGTACAATTCAAAAAGGTTGATAGATGAGAGAGGAAGAGGGGTGATGGTGGTATTTATAGTGGAGGAGAGGAGGGGTTTTCCCTTATTTTTATCATTAGTTTAATATTTTTTATCAACACAATTAATAGTATTGATTCATATGACCCAAAATAGTAAAGAGAGAAAGATATTTTTAACCTAGGGTTCTTACATCATCCATGATTCTAGGAAAAATGTATTTAACATATAATGTATATATACGTTGAATTACTGTATTTCACTATTCATAAAAAATTCAAGTATTTTAGAAAAATCCAAAAAATTAACCTTGACAATTTTTCAATTTTTAGAATTCCAAAATGAACTCAATTTTATCAACATAGTTTTATAAATCTTGGAAAATTATTTTTTAATTATAATCGTAATATATTACAAAAATAAAAACTTTAAAAATATACTTAATTTAATAACACCTTGAAAAATTAATAAAGGTATCCAAATTTATTATAAATAAATTCATTGGTGAGTTTAATATTCATTTTGTCCTATTAATATTCATAAGGGTAAATTACTATACATAAGGGTAGATAACTATTCATCCAAAATAATGTTTTCCCATTCTGATTCCAAAAAAACCTTATAATTGTAACCATGTATGTCCTTTTTCCGAAATTCAAATAATAGAAGCCAAAATTTAATTTTTAATGGATAGTTTATAAAAATATACTTAATAAAGTGTCATTATATAGAGACTCAGTATTTTATGCATTTAAATTTAATTTTAAAACATTGGGGTGTTACATTCTCAACACCTTCTAGAAATTGCATCCTCACAATTTTATTTACTTACTAAACAAGTGAGGGTACCTTTCTCACATTAAATTATTAGATTACCATGTGCTTCTTCAACCATGATGTTTATCCAAAAAAACCTTTACCTGGTGGATTACCTTATTCCACAAAACTTGTTCTCCTCAATCAAAAACCTGAACAAGTTTCTTTTCATAAAAAAGATTCTCTTCCAATAGAATGGATTCTCAGATCAATACTTGAGATTAATCTAGCACATACTTTCTCTACATTGAATCATCAAAAACACTGTGTAACTAAGATAAACATATAGGAAAAGCTTCTCGGTAGGAAGATGGTCCAACTTTCTCTAGTATTTTATACTGTCCAATAAACTGTAGACTTAGCTTTACTTTCTTACCAAAATACATAACACTTTTCTATGGTGAGATTATAAAAAAAACATGATCACTTACCTCAAAAGAAAATTCTTTCCTCCTATTATCTGTGTGATTTTATTCCTTCTCTAAGATATCATCATGCGTTTCTGGATCATCTTCACTTTATTAGCTACTTCCTCAAATAATTTTGGTTCCATCAACTTCCATTATTTGACTTCATCCCAAAAAGATGGAGTTCGAAACCACTTCTCATATAAGACCTCAAATGGTGAAATATATATACTATAATGAAAACTATTATTATAATAAATATCAACTAATTAAATATGTTTATCCAAACATCCTTGTTAGTCCATTGAACATGCTTGTTGCATATCCTTCAATGTCTGATTGTTTATCTCTGTCTATCTATCAGATTAAGGATGAAATGAAGTTCTATAATTTAATTCTTTTCCCAATGACTTATTAATTCCCTTCCAAAAGTTACAAGTTAACCTAATATAATGGTCAAATACAATGGAAATAGGAACTATACAAAACCTAAAAATCACTTTGAGGGAAAGTCGAGATAGATGATCGAAATATATAGTATCTTAAATAAGAAATATATGTGAAGATTTATTCAACTGATTAACAATAACCCAAATCATGTTGATACCTCAACAAGTTTTTGGTAGTCCCACAACAAACTCCATGGATATATTTTCACATTTACACTCTAGCACTGGAAAATAATGAACTATCACCTTCGGTAACTTCTACTCTACTTTAACCTATTGACATTTTAAACATTTCACGATAAAATATGCAATATATATTTTTAATCCATCATACTAGTAATATTCATGAAGGTATTTGTAAATATTAGTACTTCCAGGATGAACTAAAAATAGAGAACATTTATCTTTACACAAGCCTTATTTCTCCAGTTGGGAATCACAAGGCACACACAATCTTTTTTCAAATATCAAAACACAATCTTTATCTATGTTATATTCTAGTGACATACCCATTTTAACTAATTATACATTTTTTATAACTTCCCATATTATTTATGTGCATTCATAATTCTATATGACAAAGGTGATTGCACTGAAACATGAAAGAAATAGAGTAATTTCCCACACCAACAACATCTAGGAAAAAATTCAACAAATCATTATTCAAGGTGTCATGATCAAAATTTAACATGGTTAATGATGCATGATGTTTTCAGATCAAGTAATATTCTAGTTTGTTGAATTTTTCATGATGATAATTAATTTTGAAATCATAATCCTTTATCGATTCAATCCATATTCTTTGCATCATGTTTAATTCCTACTCGGTGAATATATATATCAAACTTTTTGAGTAAGTATATATTTTTCATTTTTCTCAATACAATTGATGCCTCCAAATTATCCAAGAAAAAGCCACAAATACTAATTCTAAATAATGTGTGAGATAATTTAACTAATGAGGTTTTAGTTGTCTTGAGGCATAAGTGATTACCTAATCACTCTATATAAAAATAAAACCAATTACCTTCAATGAAGAATCATTGTATATGAAAAACTCACCATTTCTAGAATGTAGGTCCAAAGATGGACCATTCACCAATTTATTCATTAGATATTGAAAACAATCACCAAATTATTCAACCCAAAAAAAATTAATCCATTTTCATGTACGCATTATTTGTGGGCTATATAGCCATGAATTGTTTTTAACAAACTATTGGTAATAACCTACTAATCCAAGAAAACTACAAATCTTGGTATCATTTTTTTTCTTTTTCATTTTTCAACAACATTTACTTTAGTAAGATCAATAGTTATTCCATCCTTATTTACAATATTCCCAATAACAAAATCATTTTTAGAAAAAAATCACATTCGCTCAATTTTTCATATATCTAATTTTCTTTGAGATTATATAAGGAAATTCATACATTTTTTCCTGATCCTCATAAAATTTTGAAAATAACAATATATCATCAATAAAAAAACACCCAACATCTCCAAATATTCACAAAATATTATATTTATAATATCCATGAATAGAGTCAGGGAATTTTTCAAACCAAATAGAATAACAACAAACTCATAATGCCCTTATCTAGTACGAAAATTAGTTTTTGGGATGTAATCCTCCTGCACCTTTAGCAGATGGTTTTCAAATCTCAATTCAATCTAATAAAAATACTAGGCTCCTTAGATTTGACCATACAATTCATCAATATGATTCAATGGAAACTAATTCATAATAGTTATTTTATTCAAAGATGTATAATCAATAAAAATTCTTATGGAACCATCTTTATTTTTAATAAACAAAATAGGAGCTCCTCGTGGTGAAGTGTTGGGATAAATGAAGACTTTATCAAAAAACTCCTAAAACTAATTTTTCAATTCATGAAGTCCTATTTGAATGATTTGATAAGGGTATTTTGAAATTCATTTAGCATCAATAACTAATTAAATAGGGAATGAAACTTCCCAATTGGGGATAACATTGGGTAAATCATTGGGAAAAAATCAAGGTAAACATTTACCACTGGAACATAATTAATTTTATTTATTCCCTTGTTTTCAAAAATATGAGCCAGATAACATTCATTTTCCATCATTCAAAAGTTTCTCACCTTCTTTATTTTTTTTTAATTGTAATGGTTCATTCTTGTATAAAAACTGACACTCTTTCTGAAAAACAACTTCTTTATCTCTACAATCAATCTTATCATGATAAACAAAAAGCTAATCCATAACCGTAATGAAATAAAACTATACTAAGGGGGAAACAATATGGGTTTTAGGTAATGTCTTTCTATAGATAATAATAAGAATATTCTTAAAATTCATTTTTTCTGTAGCAATACCCTCTTATGTTTTACCAATATGTTATAATCTCATTTTTTTTATTTGATATTTCTAATTTACCATAAAATTTATAAGAAATAATGTAAAATGTAGACATCATATCATACAAGACTTTAGAAAAATATGAGTAAACAAACAAAGTACCTGATACCACATCATTGGATGGACTAACATCTATTAAAGTGGTCATAATGAAACTCACTACACCTTTCTAAATAAATTATAGCTTCTTCCCATCATTCAGATCATTATTTGGGTACTTATTTGCATAATGACCCATCTCACCACTTTAAAACACTTTACAGTTTTCTTATTAGGCTTAATCTTATGATCATTTTCATTTCAATCTTGTTCCATATGTCCAAGAATTACACATTTAAAACACTTCCCAATTTTAGTATGACATTCCCCAATGTTATTTTTACCGCACTTTTTAAAAACTGGAAATTGAAGTTTCTTACCTTCAAATTTTTTTTATTTATTCTTACCCATTTCTTTCCATATGCAGCTCTTTTTCATATTGTTTCCAAAGTACATGTGATAAAAAATGATTTATTCTTCTATCAAGATCCCAAATATGATTTTGAGAATACCTCACTAGTCGGGTGAAGTTTTCTTCATACATAACCATTGAATATTATTCCTTTTTCTTAAATTCAAGGAATTTATTTTCTATCCAAAGTCTAACCACATTAGAAAAATATTTTTCAAAGAAAATATTGTTAAATTCTTCCCATTCCAAGGCATCAATGTCCTCGCTATCCCAGATATTCTTGAATGTTGACCACCATTGATAAGCTTCACCTAAAAAATGATAAATTTAAAGACTAACCTTTTATTATTATAACATCCCATAAAATCAAATATCATTTTTGGGATTTAATCCACCCTTCAACCACTACTGGGTAAGAAGATCCACTAAAAACAAGAGGGTGTTGCCTCAAAATTGATCCAATATAGTAATATTCCTTTGTAGTGGCTTTGGTTATTCTCTTCAATGGATTCCACTTCCATTTATTACCTACTTTAGATAATCCATTACTATCATAGACTACTCGGTTCAAATTCCCATCATTCCTGGTTGTGGATTCAGAAAGTTATCAGCATCTTGGTTCCTTTCAACTTCAGCATCCATGTTTCTTATGCAGAAAACCATTCTGAATAGTCTTATATTAAATAAAAAAAATTAAATCATTAAATAATATATCATAAAAATTAGGTAAAAATCATATATGATATTCTATTAACATCATACTAACCCCTAAAATTATTTAAACCGTGATTGGATACTAACTATAAGGACCCAACCTTAAACATTACATAATCTAGTTAATTAAAATAGATTTAAATTCTTTAAATGCCCAAATATCTTTTCAGTTTATAGCATTATAAATATAAGAAATAACTCATACATATCAACCCACAATCATACAAAGTGGGTACACTAAAATATTATCCATTTATTCCAAAACATAATTTTTTAAAACAGCAGCATGATTTCTTTGAAAAAACTTCATGAAATTTTATCGGAATTCCTCTTTTATCTTACAAATTCTTATAACCTTTGAAAAACAATAAAAAGTTTGAGTATTATAAAAATATTAGTAAGGGATAGAAAAATAAGTAATGAAACCTTTATTCCATTAATACTTATAAAGATATCAAATTATTTTACAATGACATACTTCTCAACCATATATACGTACTTGGTGAAACATGAGATTTCCATAAAACATTATAGAACATATATAAAACCATAAAAGTGTATTGGGTAATTACTTACATATACTTTAATCCTTGTAGCTACATTAAGATTTGTAACCCTCATGGCTACCCTACAATGTAAACCTCAAGGCTACCTTATGGTGTAACCATCATAGTTACATATGGAGAAACCATATGGAAGACCTAAAAACTATACATACCCAATTAATTGAAGGTAGATATATTTAATATCCTCTATTATAAATAATTCCCATGAACGAAAACAAAATCATCAAACATGAATAATTTAAAAAAAATATTCATTTTGAATTTTGAAAAAAACACAATTTTGAAAGTGGATTTTTAAAGGAAATTAGTTTAATGGAATGAAATGAATATGTGTATACACTATAAATCCATATATTAAAACATAATATATACAAAATTAATTACATAAAGAAACTTAGTACCATATAAACAAATAATTATAAGGTTAATCCAAAATAATGGAAATTGAGTTAAGAATTACCTTACCTCGAGTTCATCTTACATAAAATGATTTCAACCCTCGTGTATAATGGTTAAAAGAGTGTTATTAATATTTTAAAGAAAAAACATTCACGTTTATAACACATTATATAATAATTTTAAAACATCATTCCACCCATTCATTAATAATATTATGTTATTTACAATGTTTTGGGTGTCTTCTTTCAAGGTTTCCATGGTTGGTTCGCAACTGATTTTATTATAGAAAGGAAAAGAATATATAATAGTGGAGTGAGTTATCATTAATATGTTTCCATAATATTAAATTATACCATAAATAATTTTTTTATCATATATAGTGATGTATCATTAGATAAAACATTAATGACGTTTAGATCATTTTGGCGGTTCTTCAGTAATTACGAACTAGTTTCATCATATAACATTAATATTATGAGTATAAGTTAATTAAAAAACATAATTGAGGTAATATAATGAATATTAAAATCTATTTCAACCATTAAAATTGTTTTTCAACTACTTTTTGAGGAATTAAAGGAAGTTGAAAACATGTCGTCTATAATGTCGGTAAATCGATATATTACGGATGATGTTTTTATTTTTAGAATAAGAGGGAGGGTAGAAGAAGTAAGTTGATGAATTTTTCCATTAACATGATAAAATCCATAATATATAAGATTATATATCATTCATTCCTCTTGGATAAGAGTATGGTAAGAGACTATAATAAAAGAAAAATAATTGTAAAGAAAATGAAACAAGATGAAAGAGGTTTCTTACATTTTGATCTCTTCTCCTTGAGATCATTTTTATGGCCTCTGGTATTGAACATTTGGTGAGACCAGTAGGTATTGGAAATGCAGAAGAGACATGATAAGGTTTTTTGGAATAATTTAGACAATTCACAAATCTTTATAGGTGTGAGAGGATGAGAGGGTGAGGGTGGTATTTATCATGGAAGAGAGGAGGGGTTTTCCATTATTTTAATCATTAGCTTAATATTATTTCTAAAGATAATGAATATTCTTGATCAAGTGACCCAAAACATTAAATAATTAATGTGAATTTGAACCAAGGGTGATTATATCATCCATGATTCTTGGAATAGTTTATTTATCATAAAATGTATATAGAGAGTAAATGACCATATTTCAATATTCCTCAAAAATTAATGTAATTTAGAAAAATCCCAAAACCTCACCCTAACCATGTTTTGGCATTTAGAATTCAAAAAATAACTCCATTTTATCAAAATAATTTTATATATATTAGAAAACTAAATTTTAAATAAAATCATAATTTATTCCAAAATAAAAAATTTAAAACTATTACTGATTATATAACATCTTTGAAAAATTAATCATGGTATCATAAATTATTATTAATACATTCATTGGTGAGGTTGTTATTAATTTGGTCATATTACTATTTATAAGGGTAAAAATACTATTCAAAAGGGTAGGTTACTATTCACCAAAAATTATGTTTGTTGTATCAGACACTAAAAAACTTACGGATCACAACTCTGAATGTCTGTTTTTCGAAATTGATATCATAGTAGCATAAATATTTTATTTAAGGGCTAGTTTATAAATATCTCCTTAAAAAGTGTCATTATGTAAATAATAATTGTTTCATACATTTAAATTAATTTTTAAACCCTTGGGGTGTTACATAATGGTAACCATTTATCATTTATTTATTTTTTGTGCTCACAAAGGGTACTTTTTATAAGTGATAAAAATAAAATGCTAATAATGGGTAACCTTTATCAGTGCTAAAATAATGCACTGATAACGTTGAATTTTATCATCCATAAATAAAATGTTATTATAAAGGATTACATTTATCTATGATTTTTATTAATCACTTATAATGGTTACTCTTTATCTACAATTATTTTAGCGCTAATACTGATGGAAATGTTCAATACATTTTTCTAGTGCTGTTAATTGTCAGCATTGTTAAAGGCGTATTTTGTAGTAGTGTAATTAAATAACTATCATGGTAAACACCATATGTAAGAATGGCATACGGCTTATACCATAATCACATCTAATAAATAATGTATTAAAATGGAAAAATATCCATAGATAATTATTATTTTTGTCTAACTGAAGTGAAAACATGTAAAAATAGCTTTTAAAAAACTTTTTAAATTAGCCCCTTTGGTTCATTTTAAGGGAACATATTAGTGTCTTTAATAAGGATAAGGGAACAATTATTTTCATAAATCCATAAATGAACTAAGATAGTTTTTCATGATAAAAAATAGTTATTTTATAAATATAATGGTTGTTTAAAATATAATATATATTGTACTTGACATTGTGTAAGAAAATGGGAAGCTCCCTTTGATCGGGTTTTCTTATTGGGATGAAATTCATAAGATAACCTTTTAAAAACATGTATTTACTATAAAATAAATATGAATTTATATGTATAAATAATTCTAGAACATATACACCTAATTTTTAAGAAATAAAAAAAATATGAATTTCATTTGTTTAAAGAGAGATAAATCATAACCCAATGGTAAATTTGAAGGTTCGGAGAGTTCCCTTACCACATTGTAACCAATCGAATCATATTCCTCATAAAATTAATAATAATAAATGTGAAAATTGAATAAAAAAATATAAATTTATTCATGATATATTATATAATTGGTTAATAATACATACATCCCACATAAGTAATGAGTGGTGAATAAAGAAAATCTCACAGAAATAAAAGTGAGATTAGACACCCCTTACATTATGTCCAAAAAAATAAAATTAGATTCATTAAATATGTAATTAATAACCTTTTCTACAAATATT
Organism: Viscum album; assembly: GCA_963277665.1. NCBI lineage: Eukaryota > Viridiplantae > Streptophyta > Magnoliopsida > Santalales > Viscaceae > Viscum > Viscum album. The sequence goes on along the minus strand of OY728145.1, from coordinate 876,214,099 downwards.
TTATTTATTATAATATTATTATGATAATTTTTAGTCTTTTTTATTAGTTATATGATTCAATTTCTTCATTCCATGAGAGTTTGTTTTCATGGTTTGCATGAATAGATCGCTTGTATAAAATTATGGAAGATCATGTAAAGTGGGAATAATTATAATGAATTGATATTATATGTTAATAATGAACTTAATTAATTTTAAATTATATCATATATAATTTGGTTGTATGTAATGAGGATGATTCATTAGATAAAATCTAAATTAAAATGATTTATTTTATTTTGGTCGTTTTTACAACCATCATGAACATATATAATTTTATTTGGTATCATGTTTCTATATTGATTAAAAAGAATTATATAACTTATAATATTTATAATAAAATCATATTTAACAAAAATAATTGTTTTATTACCATCCTTAAATGTGGTAATGTAAAATTTAAACACATCATGCATGATGGAGGTATATCAACACATCATGGATGATGTTTTCATTTTTATAATAAAAGGGATTGGAGAATCGGTTTAATGATGGTTATTACCATAAAATAATAAAATTATAGTATATATAAGGAACTGAAGTTATCATTCATGTTTTGATAGAGTAGGTAGGTATATGATAATAAAATAAATTAAATTAAAAAAATGAAAGAGGATTTTACCTCTTGCATAGCGTCTCCTTGAGATCCTCCTTAAAGAACCTATGATTTTTTTTTTGGTGAGACCATACAAGAAAAGCCATTATTATGAGGTTTTTGAGATTATTTTTGTATAATATAATCATTATCCATTCTTTATAAGGAGTGAGGCTAAGGGGTGGTGAGGGGAGGTTTTTTAGTGGAGGAGAGTGGTGTTTGTTTGACAATTTTATTCATTTGTTTATTATTTTGGCTCAAGAATATCAATAGGAATGATCCTTGTGACTAATTAAAGTAACTATAGAATGTATGGTTTAACTAATTTTTTCTTACCTCATCCACACATCATACATGAATCAATAATCCATGGACTTAATTATAACATATATTATTGTATTTTACTATTCACAAAAAAATTAAACTATTTTAGAAACATTATAAAAATTCAACTAACCATTTTTTAAAATTAGTTTTTCAAAAAATAAAATATATTATTTCCAAATAATTTTTTAAATATAAGAAATTAAATTTTTAATTAAAATTATTATTTGTTCAAAAAATACCAATTTTAAATTTATAACCGATTTTATGACACTTTGAAAAAATAATTAAGGCATCATAAAATTATCTTATAATAAAAGGAAAAAAATATTAATTAATGATTCAATTTTATGAGAATAAATTTTATTTTAAATCATTATATTAATTATAAAAATTTTAATAAACATTTTTGTTTCACGAAAATACCAACACTTAAATTATCATTTTTTTAAAAATTTACTTATTACATGATATAAATATAACATATTTTAATTTATAAGATACCTAAATTTTATTAATAATTTCATAGTTGAGGTTATTATTCTAATGGTCACATTAGTATTTCTAATGTTCACATTACTATTCCTATAGTCATGTTAATATATACAAGTACATCAAAGTTCATTTATGTTTAGTGTTTCATACAACATAAGTTTATGAGTAAATTGAATTTATTTAAGAAAATAAATACCATAAAATATTTTGGACTTACTTAATATTCTATGTAAATAAATTACATCCCCAAAATTTAAACTTTTCATTGGTAATAATGGATTTTCCATTTCAAAATACCATTGTGGAAATCCCTCGTCATCACCAGGGTTAGTAAAAATCCTTTAAAATTAAGGGAAATGAAAATGTGATGGTCACCACAAAACATGGATTTCCCTATAGTAGAAAAATCATGAGAAGTAAAAACATGGTAATGACTGAAAATATAACTATAAATAATTGATGTATAGTTACAGATAACATGGTCATTAGAATTTTTACCATTACAAAACCATAAATTTATGATTGGTTAAAAAACCATATTTTTTTAGTAAGATAATTAAACATACATCATTTTTGTTCCAAAATAATTTTTCTAGATTTGAGAGTTTCTTTTACTATCAAGAGAATAACTTGATAAAATAATCTTACTTTATTCATTTACATGTAATAATCTCATTCTTTGGTTGTTCTCTGATCTATCTCCACATCATTTCATAAATCTAGGGACTGATATTCAACACAAATTATTATTCCTGAAGAGATTTTATGAATCATAAGATGTAAAATTCATTCCTTTGTCCTTTAAATGTATACTAAAACCAAAATGGGGAGTACATGTTATTCAATATGATAAATCATAATTTAATATTAATCAATAATATCCTTAATAAATTCTATATTTACTTAATATTAAGACTCATCCAGAATATATTTGTTCATATTCAAAGACTTAAAAATTTAGAAGTAAGGTCACTAAATATCCAAAACCATTTTAACATATCATTTCACTAAATGATATATAACTTATTATCACATAAAAATATATGAATACTAAAATATCCATTAATCCTTTATAAAACATCCATTCTTCCAATAGTAAAATTCTAGGATGTTGAATATATTTCTTAAATCCAAACATCTAATAATTCTATCATTACACAAACCACCTTCATATTACCAAAATAATATCCCATTAAAATCTATTTATTATTATCTCAACATAAAGCACATATTAGGGTTATCTTTCCAAAAGTCTTTGTTTTAATAATATCAACTAAATAGAATTACTTATCTTGATTGTAGGTGTTATTCATCACGTGCTTAAAATTCCTTAAAGAAGAAGTATTACAGTACAATCATTATACATCTCATGATTCATATAACCAAAGAATTGTAATCAAGTAACATAACTATTGAATTAACACATATACATATTAATCATTACTCTTTATCCATGGTAGTATAATAATCATTACCATGATCCATTATACTCTTTAAGGTTATACTCAATTGAAGTTGAAGACAGTTATTTTTATAGTATACCGACTCAATGATTTTAAATCATAGTACATTGGAAACCATTTTATTACCCTTGTAATCACAAGAATGATGGACTTTCTCTCCATAATTATAGAAAACTCCCGTTATTTTTAAGAAAGTACTAGTGTGTTTCATTCCATAATTATCACATGTAGGGACATACTGATTTCTCTCTATTACTTTATCTACCTTTTTTGGTCGTACCCTTGTTTTCATGATTCCCTATGAATCCATAATATATATATAATTATTTTTTTCTATCATTAGAACATGATACTATATCCACAGATTATGATTATTTTTGGGAGACTTGTTTCCTTGAAAAGATTATCATCATACCATTAAATGTTTAATCCTAATAACTCTTTGGATCTTTTGCATTGGTGACGTCTTCATTTCTTCCATGATGTTCTATTTCTAAATTATTAAATACAATATATTGTATCATATAATTGTGAAACATATTGTATAGTCCAAAAACGGAGGAAATACATGACATAAATTGAAAAATTAATGTATAACTAATCTCATAAATAGGATTTGTTTGGGATGGTATTCTATAGTTATCCTCAAAGTCCATCTTATGGTTATGTTCCCTAATCTAGTTTTTCAAAAATATAATTCTCATGGTTTCTACTAAATTTTATCTGATACCAACTGTAACAACCTTGACTCTAGTAGGCCAAGGATGATGGTTATTTTATTACAATTGAATAGATACAGGAGATAATATCATCAGGGATCAATATATTTAGTAGTATTGAAGAACAAAATATATATTTTACCTTTATTATATTTTTAATTAAACAAATAGCATAATAGAGGAAAATAATTTTTTTATTTGATACTAATTTAATGATATCATCTTAATAACTTAAGGAATTAAAACAAATAAAATGGTGAGATCAAATGATAGTTAAGTGTTACGTTAAGTGTAAGATAACATAAATTAATAATTATAATAAATATGTAAATGTAAATAACTAAAAAAACATTCCAATTAATAATATGATAATGAAAACAAATACATATATTTTTTCATAGTGAAATCCTCTAGATAGTAATAACTGAATTATAAATGTAAAAAATGAATAATTATTGGACATCATGTATCTAGTACATGAACCATTATATTATCTAGACCTTTCAAAAGTTATTTTATGTCTATGGGTAGAAAATGTCTTTATTCATCTTGGAAACCAACACAAAGAGTTTGTCAATAAATAATTTTGTCTCATGAGTGTATCGATGCATCAAGGGGATTGCATTAACCGGTCCCCAACCATTAGGACTTGCATTAAACATTCCCCCAACCCTTGTTATTCTAGTACAAAGTGTTCCAAATACATTGTTTCAATTCATATTTAATTTTTCATATCGTAAAATATCTATATTAAATAAAAGATACATAATTATCAATATTTCCCCAGTAAATCACATAACATTTATGGTGAACACCAATTGTAAAAATGATATAAAGATAGGAAAATAATAATATCAAAGATATATTTGATTAATAAAGGTATATAAGTATATAACAAGATAAATTATTTCCTAATTAAGTTAAAACATGTAAAAATAGTTTTTAATAAACGTTTGAAATGATTCACATTAGTGTTGTTTAAAGGAAAATATTAAAGAGTATTTAAAGAGGACAAGGGAATGATTATTTTCATCAAACCATAAATGAACTAAGATAATTTTTCATGATAAAATAAGTTATTTTATAAAAATAATGATTTATTAAAATATATTATGTAGTTTAACTGAAAATGTGTAATAAATTGTGAAGCCCCCTTTAATCGGGGTTGCTTATCCGGATGAATTGAGAAGGGAACCTTCTAAAAACATGTATTGCCCATAAAATAGTATTCAGTTGATATGAATACAAAATATTTTATCATATACACATAATTTATAAGAAATATATAAAATTAAATAATATTTCCATTTGGGGAAAGAGAGAAAAAGTTTAACCCAAAGGTACATTTAATGATTTAGAGAGATCCCTTACCACTTTGTACTCAATGAGATCATATTCCCTATAAAATTAATAATCCTAAATTGAAGATTTTAATGAATAAATAAAAATATATTAATGATATTATATATAAAATGGGTATAATTCATGCATTATAGACAATGAAATAGTTCTGAATAATGCATATCTCATAAAAATAAAATTGAGATGAGAAACTCCTTACCTTATGTTCGAAAGCGTTTGGCACCAGTACATAATGTCAATGATAATAAAATTAGATTCATTGAATACATAATGAAGAACCTTTTATACATGTATTTTTTTTAATTATAATTTTATTAATTTTATGTATGAACATTTTGTTTAGTTATAGGATTCAATTTCATCATTTTGAGAGTGTTCGTTTTCTTGGTTTTCATGATCGGTTTGCTTGTATAGAAGTACAGAAGTCCATTTAAATTGGGAATAACTTTAAAGAATTGAAATTATATGTTTTTTATGAAATTAAATAATTTTAAATGATCTCATATAGCATTTGTTTATATGGTATGAGGATTATTAATTAGTTAAAATGTTAATGAAAATGATTTTATTCATTTTGGTGGTTTTTAGAACTATCACAAACTTATATAATTTTATTTTATATCATGTTTATTTATTGGTTCCAAAAAATTATATAACTTATAATATGTATAATAAAAACTTATTTAACCATAATAATGGATTTATGACAAGACTCAAAGGTGGTTTGGGAAAATTAAAATGCATCATCCACGATGGCGGTAAATCGACACATCATAAGTGATGTTTTAATTTTTGGAATAAAAGGGAGTGGATAAGGGGATTGATGATGGGTATTCAATTAGCATAATAAAATTATAGTATATATAAGATAATTTGGTTATCATACATGATTGGATGTATTATTTTACGTGGTGAATAAGAAAAGATAATAATTAAAAATAAATTAAAAGAAAATGAATGAGGATTTTACCTCATGTATAGTGTTGACTTAAGAACCTCCTTAAGGAACATGTGATTGGTATTTTGGTGAGAAAATAAAGAAGAAGAATTGATTAAGAGGTTTGGATGAGTATTTTGGAATAATATAATAAATATACAAGGCTTATAAGGAATGAAGAAAATGGGTGGTGAGGTGTGGTATTTGAAATAAAGGAGATGGGTGTTTTGGATTATTTTATTCTTTTTTTATTATTTGGGCTCAATATTATCTATAGTGATGATTATTATGACTATGTATAGTAACCAGTTCATTTGAGTTAAAACTAGTGGGTTTTTACCACATCCATACATCATCCAAGAGTTAATAATTCATATATTTACTTATACCACAAATTACTGTATTTCATAATCCACAAAAATTATACCATTTTAGAAAAATATCAAAAATTATCCCTTTATATTTTTAGACTTGTATGTTTCAAAAATAGAATATATTATTTTAAAAAAAATTATAAATATGAGAAATTTAAATTTTAATTAAAATGATCTTTTATTCGAAAAATGTCGATTTTAAAATTATAACTGATTTTATGACACTTTGTAAAATTAATTAAAGTCTCATAAATATATATTTTAATAATAAGACCAGAAATATTAATTTATGAATATATTTAATGAGAATAAATTTTATTTTAAATCATTATATTTATTATTAAAATTGAAATAAACATTTAGGTTTTATAAAAATACAAACATTTAATTCATAATTTTAAAACAATTATTTACTTACTCTATGATATAAATATATCATATTTTCATTTATAAGATACATAAATTTTATTTATACTTTCATAGGTGATATTACTAATCTAATGGTCAAATTTATATTTCAAATGGTCACATTACTATTCTAATGGTAATGTTAATATTTATTTGTATATCATGGTTCATTTATTCTCAATGATTCGTGGAACATGAGTTACTGAGTAAATTGAATTTGTTTAATAAGATACATTCCATGAAATATTTTGGTTTTACATAAAATGTGAACCATGATAGCATCATGTTCATTCATAATACACACAATATCATGAGATATATCTCATTAACAAATATTAGATGGATATATAATCTGAATCGTACTTATCACATCATTATCAGCACATAATCATGAATTTCACCAATAATGGTAATATATGACAATTATAATCCTGAAATAAACCCATAAAAACATGGTTCCTAACATATTCAATGTAGCATGTATTGATAAGGGTTATGTTTTTGAAAGGAAGGAAGAATTTTTTTTCATACAATCATGGTGAGTTATCAGAACGACTCTATAGGACAAATGTTCTATAATGATATAGAAAATGTTTCCTAACATATTCAAATTATAGAAGAAATTTATGATATCATCAAATTAAAACATTACCAAATTAATGGAGAATTTTTTACTTATCATTGTAAAATATGATTTTTTTTTTGAAGTTTGTGATTTTATAGAATAAATGTTGTGAATATTAGTAGGTATAGGTTTCTGAATGATTAGAAAAATGTTTCCTAAAAATGTAGGAGTACTCACATTAAGATAATCATATATAGGTTTTTGAAGTATTATGATCTATTGAATAAAATAGAAGATTCCACATGAAGTCATTAGTTAGAATTTTCCATGTGATTCTCATCTGAATAATGATTCCATGCACGATTATTAGACATGAGTCATTGATGATTCCAAACCAATTACATAAGTTAAAAGTATTCAAATAATTTCATCAAAAGGTGTTCTAATTACATCAAAGTGTATTAAAAAACATCTAATGGAGTTATATAAATTCATTAGAAAAACTAATTTGATGAATATTTAAGGGTTCATGGGATGAGGAAAAATATACAAAATTTTGAGAACCCATTATATATAGAAATGTCATTAAGAATGTTTAATGAATAAAAATTAAAAGGGAATGTCAAATATAATCATTAGAATAAAAAAGTGATTAGAATAAAGACATGTAATGAGGTTTCATATGTAAGTTTAGAATAAATTTATTATGTTTTTCATAAAGATATTAAAAATGTTGATACTGAAGTTGATACTTCATATTTTTATTTATTTCCAAGTTTAAGGATGTCTTTAAAGATTATAATTAGAGAGTTTATAGATTTTTTAATAAAGGGAAAACTTTCAAGAAAATCTAGAAGCATAAAGATGATTTCTCGAAGATTTGAGAAGCAAACTAGTGAAATTAAATTAAGATGAAGATTGAAAATTCAATTTCATTTTGAGAGGGAAAATATATTTGAGTTTAAACCTAGTCTTTTGGAGGAAAACCACTTTATTAGGGTGAAATAGTAAAATTTATCAAATAGAGTTTATATAGAAGAGTGTAATTAATGAAGAAGTGAATAATTTTAAGGAATTACCGACCAAAACTTTTGAGTACTACTCCTCTCTCAGTTTATGTATTGAAAGAAACGGTACTAGATAATTTAGGGGGAACTAGATGGTGTATAAGGTCTAGATAGAGAAACATTGCATCAAACAAAGGGAAAATAAGGCTCAGATGGGAGGATCATACATACATTTACTCACTAGTGAAAAAAACTTTTAACACGTTGGAATTTTTTACGTCGGTCCTATATAAACGACGTGAAAATTTGGAAAAATTGGTTTATCATGTCATTTATTTTGTAATGTACAAGATAAATCGTGAGAATCAATTTATCACATTGGTTATTTTATAACTGATGTGATAAATCCAATCTCAAATAATTATCATGTCGGTTATAACATAACTGATGTGATAAAGGAATTTTTACATTAGTTGATAAATAATTGACATTATAAATATAACAAAACAGTTTCTCATGTTAGGTATTGAATAAATGATGTGATAAAGCTATTAAATGATTAATCATTCCCCGTATTCAGTTATTCTGTTTTCTTCGATCGGGCATCCTATGACTCGTCTCTCTTGTATGGAAAACCTAGAAAATATTCTTCAAAATTGTGCCCTCCAACTTCATTTTTCCAAAATCATTCATTATCATTATTATCACAAGGTCTATCAGGTCGACTTGCAACACTAAAGTAATCCTCAGATGCCTCATTTTCATTTTTTATTTTTCGTGATGCCCTAAAATTATGATTTGAGTTGTTATTTTTCTATCTTTTTTCTTTCTATCATTGTAAGTTTCATAGTGCTCTTTTATACCATGCTAAATTCTTTTCTGGAAAAATAAACCATGGAAGTGATATCAAGAATGTTTACAATTTTTGTGTGTTATATCATTTGTGTGTGTATTTACTTTCATGTGTGTGGGGGTGGGGGTGTCGAGGGGGGGTGGGGGCTGTCCAAGTGGGTGGGGTGTCTAGGGGTGTCCAAGGGGGTGGTGGGTGGAGTCCATGGGGTGAGGGGCTGTCCAAGGGGGTGGGGGTGTCCAGGGGTGGGGGTGGAGTCTAGGGGTTGAGGGGTTGGTCCAATGGTGAAGGGGTCGAAGTGGTGGGGGTGGTGTCCTGTGTTGAGGGGTCTTTCTAAGGGGGTCGGGGCTTCTAAGGGGTGGGGGTGTTCAGGGGGTGGGGGTGTCCAGGGGGTGGGTTGCTTTCCAGGGGGTGGGGACTGTCCAAGGGGGTGGTGGTGTCCAGGGGGTGTCCTAGTGGGTGGGGGTGGTGTCCAGGTGGGTGATGGGGCTTTCTAAGGGGGTAGGGGGTGTCCAAGGGTGGGGGTGGTGTCGATGGGGGTGATGGGGATTTCCAAGGGTGTATGGGTGTCCAGGGGGGGTTTCTGGGGGGATGTCCAGGGGGTTGGGGGTGTTGTCCATAAGGGTGGGAGTTCCAGGGGGTATCCAGGGGGTGGGTGTTGTCCAGGGGGTGGGGGATGTCCAAGGGGATAGTGTTGTCCAGGGGGTGTCCAAGGGGGTGGGGTGTCCAGGGGGTGAGAGGGCTTTCTTAGAGTTAGGGGTGTCTAGGGGGTGGGGGTGGTGTCGAGGTGGGTGAGGGGGTTGTCCAAGGGGGAAGGTGGTGTCTAGGAGGTGGGGTTTTCCAGGGGGTTTTCCTAGGGGTTGGGGGTTTTCCATGGGGGTGGGGGTGTCTAGGGGTGGGGGGATGTCCGGTGGGTGGAGGTGTCCAGGTGGTGGAAGTGTCTAGGGTGGTGGGGGCTGTCCAAGGGGGTGTGGGGTGGTGTCCAATGGGGTGAGGGGAGTGGCCAAGGGGGGAGGGGTGTCCAAGGGGGTGGGGGTGGCCATGGGGTTGGGGGCGGTCCATGGGGGTGGGGTGTCTAGGGGTGGGGGCTCTCCAAGGGGGAAGGGTTGTTTAAGGGGTGGGGGTGTTGTCCAGGGGGGTGAGGGGGATATCCAAAGGGGTGGGGTGTCCAAGGGGTGGGGGATGTCTAGGGGGTGGGGTGTCTTGGGGGATGGGTGGGTGTCTAGTGGGTGGGGGTATCTGAGGGGTGGGGGCTGTCCAGGGGTTTGGGGGGGAATTTCCATGGGGTGGGGGCATCTAGGGGGCTAAACACCCCCCCCCCCCTCCCTTTGGACACCCCCTAGACCCCCACCCCCTTGACACCCCCCCCCCCAATACCCTTATACACCCACAACCCCATGGACATCCCTACACCTTATACACCCCCACCCCATAGACATCCCCCCTGGACATCCCCCCACCCACCTGGACACCCCCACCCCCATAGACAGCCCCCCACCCCCTGGATATCTCACACCCCTTATTTCAATATATTATATTCTATAGAGTGTATGTCAATGGTTCTTGAACAATTTTTATACATATATCCCAATGGTTTCCATGAAACCGTTCGAATAGATTATATGTTGGACAACATGTATTCCAACATTTCTTGAATAGTTGGTATATACATATATATATTCCACTGGTTTCATTGAAACTGATTCCATATATTAACTTTTGGCAGTCTGTACCAACAGTTCCTGTAGAATCGTTGGTATAGGGAAATTGCAACATCCATCATTCTAATGGTTTGTGAAACCATGGGGATATTTTATCTCAATGGTTTCAGGGGCTATCCAAATTGTTTCAAATCGTTGGGATTGTGTAATTTTCAGTACTGAATTTATACAAAATTTAATATTCATATTTCATATTTCTTGTTTATGTAAGTGTGAATTTGTTATCCAGTTGCACTCGGATGTATTCGTTGTGTACCTTAAGAAGAAAGAATCGGAGATTAATTTAAAAATATTATATCTAACAATTTTTTCCTTTTAAAAACATTTTCATGCATATATTTTTCAAATACAAATATTTTTTTATATTTCAAAATTGTTTTACATTAAAATAATGATATATTTCATATAAATATAAATTTGTCTTATCTTAACAAGTTGTATAATTTTGATATTTTTTATTGGTAATAATGAGTCGAAGTTGGATTATGGAACATCAAATGAGTAATGAATATATGTAAGGTTTCGATGCCTTTTTGAAATTTTCTAAATGAAATGTTTCAAGCAGCAAAAAAATTTTTCTATCCATGCATGAAATGTTTGAATATGAAGAAGTTGAAAAGTAGAGAGATCAAAGATCATATTATTTTTTAGGGTTTTAATTCGAGTCATATCCCTTAGATTTGGCATGGTGAAACTAGATAGAATATCATATCTACTGATGATAATGATTTTCAATATGGTATATCCGATGGAGTGGAATAAATGATTTGTGATATTGTAGCAGAACAAATTGAGATAGAACTGAAAGTTTCACGTCGATAGGGTGATGTTTAAAAACCATTGTATCCTAGTTGTTCAGAATTTATGGTTTTTTCAATGATGTTAAGATTGATAAATCTGAAGGAAAAAAATGGATGGAGTGGCAGAAGTTTTACTGAGCTACTATAATTTTCATAAGACATTCTCCCAAAAGACAATGATCTTATAGATTCACATTATAAGGCCAAGAAAATATTATCCCCGATGGGATTGGGATACAAAAAAATACATGCCTGTCTAAATGATTGTATGATATATAGGAAGTAATGTGAATTTCTGTTAGAGTGTCCTAAATGTGGGGCATCACGGTATAAGTTGAAATAAAAATCTCATGCTGATGTAGAGATTATAGAGATCCATTCCAAGTTATTTTGTTATCTTCCTATAATTAATCATTTGATACATTTATTTACTAATTCACATGATTCAAAAAGGATAAAATGGTATGCTGATGAGTAGATATGTGATGGAAAAATACATCATCTAGCTAATTGTCCACAATGGAATAAAATTGATGATAAGTATCCTACTTTTGGAAATGAAATTATAAATCTTAGACTTAGTTTGTGCATAGATCGAAGGAATCCATATCAAACCTTTAGTATCCCACATAGTTCATGGCCTATTTTATTCGTAATTAACATCCTCTCTCCTGAATCTTGTATGATGTGCTAATATGTCATGTTGAGTATAATGATCTCTGGTATGAAGCAACTCATTAATGATATTGATGTGTTCTTGTCACAATTGATTGATGATTGGAACTTTTATGGGAGGATGGTATTAGGTTGTATGATTCTTATTAAATAGAATATTTTCAACTACATGCAGTGCTTATGTTCACTATAATTGACTTCCCATCGTATGGAAATTTGTCTGGATACAGTGTTAATGGGCATAAATCATGTCTAATTTTCAAAAAACAGACTTTATACTATTAATTACATTATGAGAGGAAAATATTATACATGGGTCATATAAAGTTTTTGCCTATGGATAACTCTTATAGAAGACTAAAATAGGCATTCAATGGCTCACAAGAATTTGATAATGGTCCAAAACCTTTATCCCTTGATGTGTAATTTGAGAGGGTACAAAACCTTGATGTGACATTTGGAAAGAAACATAAATATGGTAATGATAGATATATTTGGAAGAAAATGTAAATATTTTTTGAGCTACCATATTAGAGATATCATGAAGTGAATCATAATATTGATTTCAGGCATGTGGAGAATAATATCTGCAACAGTTTGACTGGAACATTGTTAGAAATTAATGGAAAGAATAAATATGGGTTGAATGAAAGTTTAGACTTACTAGAATTGGTAATATGTTTAGTGATAGCTCCCACTCCTAATGGAAGATGAACATTTCTTCCACCAGCTTGTCATACATTATCCAATAGGGAGAGAATTATCTTTTCTTAGTGTCTTCATGATAAAAAAGTGCCTCAAGGTTATTCTTCAAATGTAAAAAATTGTGTCTATTTTATGTATTTGAAGTTGATAGGCATGAAATCTCATGATTTTTATTTCATGATGAAACAACTTCTACTAGTTTCAGTTTGTGGAATATTTCTCATTCGTTTCTGAAAGACTATACTGAAGTTGTATTCATTTTTAAATTAAATTTTTAATAAGGTGATTGATGTTAATCATTTGAACATTTTGGAAAAGGATGAAATTTCTATACTTTTTCAATTGGAAATGTATTTTACTCCATATTTTTTTATATAATAGTGGATTTAATGGTTCATATGGTTCGAGAAAGAAAGCTTTGTGGACCTATATATCTTCGTTGGATGTATCCTTTTGAAATGTATATGAAAATATTGAAAGGGTATGTTAAGAATCCATATTGTCTTGAAGCCTCCATTGTTGAAAAGTACATTTTTTAAGAGGTTTCAGAGTTTTTTACAAGCTACTTGGTTACGGTGGAGCACATAGGTTTGCCTCCATCTTTCATTGAACAAGTTAATAACGAGGGAAAAGTGATTCGTGGCTTGAAAGTCAAATCATTGTCAGCTGAACAGATGAATTAGGTAGAATTATAAATCCTGAATAACATAGTTGATGCTCAACCATATATCATATTTCATATTAATGAGTTGAAACAATGACATACAAAGAAGAAAGAAATGTGGATTTTGAATGATCACAACAAAATATTTTTTCCATGGTTTAAAAAGACATTTCTTGGTTTATTAGATGTATCAGAGACATTAAGATTGTTAGTGGTTGGTCCATGTTTAAATGTGATAACATGGTCTCGGTATGAAATTAATGGCTATACATTTCATACGAAAGATAAAGACAACATAAGTTAAGTATAGAATAGTGGTGTATTGGTGTTTTTAGAAGCAATGCATTTTTTGAGTTCTAAAGACAAAACCCCAATCACTGCATCTTGTGCATATTAGGGATTCATTGAAGAAATATGGGAGGTTGATTAATTTAAAAATTAATGTTCTTATTTTTAACTAAAAATGTTTTATCAATAACATTAGTGTCAGACACGATGAATTTGGAATGACAGTTGTTAATCTAAATATATTATAAGACACAACAGATTATTTTATAATGGAAACACATGAAAAAAAAGATTTTTTATGTAGTTGATCAATCATATATGCATTGGTATGTTGTTTTAAAAGGGAAAAATAATATTTTTGTGATAATCAACTTGATGAGTATTCAAATTTAAGTGATATCCTTACTTCCATGGAAACATTAGCAGAAAATAATGATGAGAAAGTCAAAGTCATGGTTTGTGCCATAAGAAACAATCATGACGAAGGAATTTAGGAAAACAATACATTTGTACATTCATAATATTATGGGTATCATATTTTTATTTGTTTTTTACATTTATAATTTTCATTAAATGTTAGATATTTTAATTTATTTTAATTTTTTAGTTTAGTTTATCATGTTTACCATTACGTTACTTATATATATATTGATTTTTATGAATGATGATTACTTTACCATGTTTACCATGATTACCATGTTTACCAGAGTTTACCTTTACGAAATGTATATATTTATAGATTTTGTTGAATGAAAATTACACTAAAATGTTTACCATCTTTACCATCTTTACCATTTTCTAACATGCTTACCATATTTTCCATGTTTACTATTATGTAACATAGTTTAGTTTTCCATTTTTTGTTTATAATAGTATTGTAATATTTGAATTAATATATATGTGAAGTAATGTTTTCTTTTTTTATTTCAAGGATAATAACTGATCAATTAGTTGATCAACTATATGATTTTGGAGATGATCATCATGATCATACCTCTAGGGAGGAACATTCATGATCTCCCCTTGATTTTCCCTAATCTTCCCCATGTTCTCCCATAATGATAAAGAAGAGTTCAAGAGTTGGTAAACGTGGTTTCCCACATTTACCAAAATTATCACTTTCTCGTAGCCAGGACCAGTTGATACTCATTGAGTTTGATGATGATGATATTCCAAGAGGTCCAAATGCAAAATATTTTAAGAGTTTTATATCAACTCAACTCAGGGTAAAAGAAGAGTAAGAATTTTGTATGATGATTGGAGAAGTGTGGACAAAATGATAATATCTCTTTTGTGGGAGACTATTTTGGTAAGATCATTTTCTATTGTTTAACTAATCTTTAAATGTTTCTAATATAATATGTCTTACCTCTTTTATATCAGATGACATTTGATATTTTTGAAACTAGAGGAGTCAAGAAGAAATGTTTATCGATGGTTGTAAGAAGATGGAGGGATTTCAAATAAACCATCACATCTAATTTCATTTTTTATCATAGGAATCATGAAAATCCATGTCATATATATCCTTTCATTTATGAATACACATAGAGGCCATTTGTTTAAAGTAGAAGAAAAGATTCATTTTTGGTAAGGGAAATGTAAAATTCTATAATCTTTCTTATATAAATGATCATATTAAGGTTTTTTTAATGATTTATTATTATTAATTTACATAAAACAAGGACATATCATCAAAATATCCAATCTAAAAATGAATAACCTCATAGTTTATCTCGGGGAGGTTATACATCTTTAGAAGAACAAATGATGGAAAAAATTACAAAAACTGAGAGTTGAGTCTTCAAGCTCTAGAGAGGTTGTCCCTTTATCCCATCCTTCTAGACATGAAAAATGGAAGAGAGCTTGAATGGTCAAAAAGGGGAAATATCTTTCAGAAGAATATAGAATCGTAATTGAGAGGGTTGTAAGATGTTTATTTTTTTTATTTATGTTAATTTTATTGTTTATATAATTTGAATAATTATAGAAATGTTGAATTAATTAATATAGGAATCTCTTGAGGAGCAGAGATCACAGGGGGTATTTATAGTTTTTGGGAGGCAAGATATTTTATCTAGGACATTGGGAAATCCTGAACACCCTGGTCGTGTACAAGTATATGTGACAGGTGTATCGGTAATAAAAGTGTTACCACATTCTTCAACTTCTTCCTTTGAGGGTGTTTATAAAAAAAATCTTGGAGGAAGAAGTTCATAATATTAATGTGACGATAGAAGAAAATATTAATGTTTTGATACAGTCTATGTTTGAAATCATGCAAAGTCAATTTCAGAATTCATCTCCCACTCCTCCACCTCCCCCTTCATACCCCATTATTTATCCTCCACCTTCTCCAGTATCTCCCACTCCCCCACCTTAGCCTGTGGAACCCATTTTGTATCCTACTCCTCTACCACAGCTTCTTACTTATTATGAGTTATATATTGATGATCCTCACCATCATATAGTTTCATATGGGTTGGTATATTGTATAAAAGATACAATTCATCATCAAAAGTTAGAGGTATAGTATCATAGGGTAATTGTAAAGGATATTATAGATAGATCATCTCAAGTACCATTACTTACAGATGAGGTGATAAAAGTTGGACATAATATCGACCACTTTTTAGTTTGGACATCCTAACATCTGCGACTCATGACCATAGAGGTATGTATGTTATAACTTTTATATTCATTTTTATTACAGTTTTTTTAAAATTTGAAAACTAATATATTTTTCTATTTATTTTTATAATAATGCTTCATAGGTGAATAAATATTTTATAGACAACAACAAAGACAAATGTCTATGACATAAAGATACGTATTATATTAGTCTTTACAGATTGTCAAGATATTCAAATTTTTTGGCTGATCATTATGAGTTTCCAATAGAAGCTCATGTTTGTGTGCGTGCAATAAATTTGGGGATTGTGGAAAATGATATCATGGATCTTGTTACTGGTGATATGTTGGGCATCAATGTGGTGTTGATTTTTTCCATGTAAGTCTCAAAACATTTCCCAGCATTATATTTATTAAAAATTTATACTTATATTTGTTTTCTGTTAGGTATCATTATAAAATGTGTGAGATGAATGAGTTGATATATGTATCTGGATTCATGGACCCACATTTGATTTCCCCTGAAGCACATGCATTGGATGAGGAAAAAAGAACACTTTATATTGCCGAACGATTTGAACAGAATATAATCATGCAGTGTTAGATGATGCCTTTCTGTGATAGGTATGAAACATATATCTGGCAAAGTGTTCATTATCTATTAACATAAAAACCGCTAACCTTAAATTTTTATTATATCAGTGATCATTGGATGTTATGTGTTTTTTTTCAAGGGAGAAAACACTTTATTAGATATGCTCTTTCTATGATGATGTGCGGGGAAGTTTTAAGAATATGTTGGAAAATTAAGTTTCAATTTATTAATAGTTTATGTTATAATTATTTTAAAAATTATCTTATTCATATTATTTTCTAACAGGGTATGGGTTTACATTTTAAAAAACACATAGAAAAAGAGTGTCAAGATCAAATATGTAAAATTAAAGGTAAATATCCATTTATAATTCGTACTTTTAGATGTATTACATTAAAATGATATTTTTAATTGACACTCATTTAAACAGAATTGTTATGAACTACAGGGCATCGTCGTATGTAGATATTATATGTTAAGATTTATGTATGAAATAATTATAACTGGGACACTAGTGATGCTTGACTTGGTATAATTTTCTTATAAAATTTGACATTATATTTTATTTGATTTATTCATTATACATGTTAACTACTATCCTTTTACATTGTAGCTATTTGAGGACCTTCAATACTATAGTGCTCAAGAGGTCAAAAACATACATGTGTAATGGTCAAATTATTTTACAGGTTTGATAGGATTTTAGTTTGTTTTTTGTGTAAAATATAATTTTGAATATTGTAATTATTATTGTGTATTTGGTAGTTTTTTATTGGATTTAGGTTTTTTTAGTTGAAATTGTATGTTTTGAATGTTATATATGTGAATGTTTAATTATGCTCTAGTTCATCTTATTTTGGTCTAGTTCTGATGTTTTTCTTGTATAAATTCTCGTCTAGTTTTGGTTTACTTTTTGTCTGGTTTCTACTTGTTTCATACTTTAGAAGAGCATAGTAATGGTTTCAGGGGGTGTGTCTAGGGGGTTTGGTGGGTGTCCAAGGGTGGGGGGCTGTCCATTAGGGTGGGGTGGTGTCTAGGGTTGGGGGGATATCCAGGAGGGGTGGGAGGGAGGTCCAGGGGGTGGGTGGGGGTGACCAAGGTGGTGGGGGTGTTTAGGGGGTGGGAGGGTGTTCAGGGGTGGGGGCCAGTCCAAGGGGGTGGGGCTATCTAGGGGTGGGAGGGTGTCTTGTGGGATGGGGGTGTCCAGGGGGTGGGTTGTCCAGGGGTGAGGGGGATGTCAAGGGGGGTGGGGGCTATCTAGGGGGTGAGGGGGAGGGGGTTGTTCAGGGGTGTGGGGGTGTCCAAGGGGTTGGGGTTTCCAAGGGGTGGGAGGATGTCCAAGGGAGTGGCAGGCTTTATAGGGGGTGGGGGATGTCCAGGGGTGGGGGCTGTTTAGGGGGTGGGAGGATGTACAAGGGGGTGGGGGCCTGTCGAGGGTGGGGGGATGGTTTCCATGGGTGGGGGCTATCCATGGGTGGGGATGTACAGAGGGTGGGTGTGTCCAGGGGGTGGGTGTGTCTAGGGGGTTGGAGGAAGTCCAAGGGGGTGGGAGGGTGTCCAGGGGGTGGGCGTGTCCAGGGGTTGGGGGTGTCCAGGGGTGGGCGGATGTCCAAGGGGGTTGGGGCCTGTCCAGGGGGTGGGGAATTTCCAGGGGTAGGGGTGTCCAGGGGGTGGGGGGTCCAGGGTGGTGGGGGTGTCTAGGGGGAGGGGGCTTTCCAAGGGGTGGGGCTATTCAATGGGGTGTGGTGGTGTCTATGGGGTGGGGCTGTCTAGGGGGGAGGGAGTTCCAAGGGGTGGGGTTGACCGGGGTGGTGGGGTTGTCCAGGGGTGGGAGGGTGTCTAGGGTGTGGA
The DNA here is from genome assembly GCA_963277665.1 of Viscum album. Taxonomy (NCBI): domain Eukaryota; kingdom Viridiplantae; phylum Streptophyta; class Magnoliopsida; order Santalales; family Viscaceae; genus Viscum; species Viscum album. The sequence continues at coordinate 876,195,031 of OY728145.1, read as the reverse complement.
GAGGAGGGGTGGGGTGTCTAGGGGGTGGGGGTGTCTAGGAGGTGGGCGGATTTCCAAAGGGGTGGGGGCCTATCTAGGGGGTGGGGTCTGTCCAGGGGGTGGGAGGCTGTCTAGGGGTGGAAGGTGTCCAGTGGGGTGTTGGTGTCCAGGGGGTGGGGGCTGTCGAGGGGGTGGGGGCTGTCTAGGGGGTGAGGGCTATCCATGGGTGTGGGGGGTTGTCCAGGGGGTGGGGTGTCCAGGGGTGGGGGTTATCCAAGGGGTTGGGGTCTTCTCCAGGGGGGTGGGGTGTCCAGAGGGTGGGGGTGTCTAGGGGGTGGGAAATTTTCCAAGGGGGTGGGGGTCCTTTCTAGGGGGAGGGAGGGTGTCCCAGGGGGTGGGGGTTGTCCAAGGGGTTGGGGGATTTCTATGGGGTGGGGGTGTCTAGGGGGTTGGGGTGTCCAGAGGGTGGGAGGATGTTCAAGGGGTGGGAGGGTGTCCAGGGGATGGGGGTTCCCAATTGGGGTGTGGGTGCCCAAGGGTGTGGGGGTAGTCCATGAGTGTTGGGGGGTGTAAAGGGGTGTGGGGTGCTATCCAGGGGGTGGGGGTGTCTAGGGGGTGGGAAGATGTCCAAGGGGGTGGAGGCCGATCCAGGGATTGGGGGTGTCCAGGGGGTGGGGGAGTCCAGGGGGGTGGGAGGATGTCCCAGGGGGTGGGGGACTGTCCAGGGGGTGGGAAGGAGTCCAGGGGGTGGGGGTTGTCCAGGGGGATGGGGGTTGTCTGGGGGGTGTCCTGGGTGTCGGGGGTGAGAGGATGTCCAAGGGGTTGGGGGATTATCTAGGGGGTTGGGGTTGTCTAGGGGGTGGGAGGGAATCCTGGGAGTGGGGTGTCATGGGGGTGGGATGCTATCTAGGGGTGTGCGGGTGGGGGGTTGTCCAGGGGGTGGGGTGTCTAGGGGGTGGGCGGGTGTCCATGGGGATTTCTAGTGGGGTGGGGTGGTGTCTAGTCGGTGAGAAGGTGTCCAGGGGTGGGGGGTTGTCCAGGGGGTGGGGGATGTCCAGGGGGTTGTCTTGGGGGTGGGACGGTATCTTGGGGGTGGGGGATGTCCAATGGGGTGGGAGTGATGTCCATGGGGGTAGGGGTTATCCAAGGGGTTTTAGGTTTTTTTTAGTTGAAAATGTAGGTTTTTAATGTTATTTACATGAATGTTAAATTTTTCTTTCATTCTTCTTGTTTTGTTCTAGTTATAATGTTTTTCTGGTATGTATTTTGGTCTGGTTTTGGTCTTGTTTTGGTCTGTTTTCTGCTTGTTTCAGGTCTTCTTTGGTAGTCCATAGTAATGGATGAACAGTTTTATTAAAAAATTGGTTTTTATGTCATTTATTTTATAACCCATGTATTAAATTCATGGGAATATTTTTTTACATTGGTTATTTAATAACTGATGTAGTATATATGTTTTTATGTCAGTTAAAAAATAATCGACTTGAATAACGCTTCACAGGTAGGTTTTAACGTCGATTATTTTATAACCAACGTAATAAATTAATGGGAGTGTTTTTTATTTCATTTATTAAATAACTAATATAGAATATATGTTTTCACGTCAGTTAAAAAGTAACCGACATGAAAATCCACTTTCCATCCTAGTTTATCACATCGGTTATGAGAATAAACGACGTTATAAACTTGTTTTTTACGTCTTTTTTTTAATAACAAACACGAAAAACACATAGGAGGTTTAGTTTATTTCGTCGATTATTAGATAACCAACGTAATAAATGATATACCATGTTGGTTATTTTAAATATGATGTATTAAATCACCACTCTGAAGTGTTTTCCATGCCGGTTTTTTAGGAACCGACATGAAAAATGCTTCAGATTTATGTTTTTTATGTCAGTTTTAGAGTAACCGACGTAAAAAATAATATTTATAATGTCTCCTATAATAACTTCGTTCAAAAATCAAAATAATAAAATAACTTACGTAAAAAAAATTTCACACTAGTGACTAGACTGAATAAAATATTTTAGACGGAGTAATAACACCAAAAAAATTACCATATGAATAAAAGGAAGATGAAATATTTGGCCTGATACCAGACAATGATTTGGTTATTATTTGTTATCATGTGGACATTTTGAAGTATAAGTGGATGGAAAATCTATTACTTGGAATATAATTTCTGGAAAAACATTGTTGAACATATATATTAGATATATAGATATGATAGTGGATTGTATGTACATGTTCTCGATGAAGGAATGGAAAGATGGAATGAGAAGAAGGAATGATTATTTTACTATTCAGTTCAAGTAACAAGTAAAGATGAAGGATAGATGAATAAAGAAGAATTGTGACATCCAACAAAAGTCTAATTTGGTGGAATAATTTTTTGGACTTATAGAGTACCTTAATATTATGTTGGTGACTATCTTCAGGGGTAGTTTAATGAACCAATGATGATCAGTAAGTTGGATAAGGTCATCACCAACTGTAGGATTCTATATTTTTTCTATTACCCCATATAAAGTGTACAAACTAAGACATAGGATTAGGAAATTTTTCGAGACATACTATTGTATTTAGAATATAATTATAGTGGGGAATCTATGTATTATTCATCATAATACATGGCTAGTACAAGATACACTTATTGAGTAGTGAACTATATAAAAATACCATGTTTCAAATCATACTTCATTTCATATATTCAGATAAGATAAGGAAAATGTAATATGAAAATCAAGATCCTTACATGTCTAAGATTTAAAGGGATATATATTATAATTGGGTATAATGATCCAGAAATTGATTGAATCCCTTCTCAGTATTGGATATATCTGAAAGTGGTCATCTAAATTTGTTCGAGAGGTTGGGTTATCCTTTATTTGATTCTCTACATTGAAACTTTTCACTTATGAAGATATATGTTTCTTTCATATTTTATTAATAAAGTTTAGTTTTGGTGAAGATCTAATTATACAATGGAATAATCTTATTTGTAACAAGACCATGATGAATAGTAAAAATGTAAACAATGAGAGAGACAATCCAAAAAAATGATGTAGAACATGAATAAGACTAAACAAATCAAATCAACTAGCTTATCCCCCCCCCCGAAGGAATTTATCGGAACATAACAGTTGGTTTCAATGAAAACATAGAGTAAGAAATAATGAAGTTCATGTTAAATTGAGTTGTAGAAAAACATAGCACGAGGAGAAGAAAATCATTTTTCTTCATGCTGGATCTCTTGAAGTTATAAATTCCTAATGCTCAATGGTGGATGTGATGCTGGAATACGCTCGATGTCCCACCCTGGCAATCGATGTATGAAATGCACTGATCTTCGCCTCTCGGTACTCCAATATGCTCGCGAAGGAAGATGTTGTATGATCCTCCTGCTCTGCTCCCCCAGTCTAGATCAACGGCCTTGCTCGCTTGTCGTGTCTTACCCTCTGGAATCCAAATTATTTCATGCCTGTCGCATATGATAAGGACCGTATAAGTCTCTATAATATCACCCGAGGAGCTTCCTGGACTCCACGTGTAGCTTTCACTGCGTTGCTCCTCCAACGCTTGTCACTGGAGCAGTTGCTCTTAACCGAATGAAAAAGATGCGCGTGCGGCGAGCTAATTTATTCCCTACAAACAGCAGATCCATGGGGCGCGCTTCTATGTGCACATCATGATCTTTTTAGTGAACTTTATGTAAGTGAAAACAACCCCTGCAATGAAGCAACAACAAACACACGTGAGCCCAATAAAAAGTAACTGCTATGTATAACTAAATAAATTTCTACACTATATATTAAAATCACTACTTAAAGTTAATAATAATACTAATATCTAATATTATTATTAATATAATAATAACATATATTATAAAAATTATATATATATATAAGCTTAAATACCTATTATTATTATCATTATATTGTATAAGATATATAACACAAAATATATGAATCATAAAAATAACATACACAATTATATATTGTTAATGTTCTACTAATTATATCTTTTATATATGTTAATAACAATATTATTATCTATTATATATATATATATATTATTATAATTTATAATATAATATAAAGATAATAAAATAAAAATTGAAAATTAAACAAGAAAAGGGGGCGTGGTTCTATTTGTGCAGCGCAGGGGAGAGAAAAAAAAAAGAAGTACAGAAGGGGGGGTCTCGGCACGGACAGAAATGAGAGGGGGAAGTGAAGGAGGGAGACGGGGTTTAGGGAAGATGTGGGTTATGGATGGGATAGTAGGGTCGTGGTGCGCGGGCTTACGGCAGGATGAAGGGGAAAAGGAGGTGACTTCAGTGCACAGGGGGAGCAAGTGATATGCAAGGGGATCACGACGGTTACGGTGGGGGAAGGGGTTTGATTAGGGCAGGCCCTGCCTAGGCTTGGGTTGAAAAGCGACGCGGGGTTGCAATGATTTGGGTGTTACAGAAGGGGGTGATGGTGAGCAGTGAGGGGTGGAACAGTTCTGGAGTGGCGAGGTACTCAGCGGGTGACCGAGGTTCAGCGGCGGTGCAGGATTGCAGCAGTTCTTTAACTAGTCTGCGGTGAGTTCAGCTTTTATGAAGCGATGGTAAAAGATACAAATGGATCCCGGGGTATAAAAGGAAAATTCGATAGGATATCCTTCAATCTTTCATTTTTTCTTCCATGGATTTCTTTTGAAAATGCTGAATTTCTGATTTTCTGATGCTGTAATTTTGGTTTTCGATTCTGAAATCTGTTGTGTGTTCTTAGTGTTGTGCTTCTTGGTTGATTGGTTGTTGATGTGTGGTTGATATTAGAGTAGAGTAGGAGAGTAAGGGCCCATGAAAGGATATGGAGGTGCCACATTGCTTCAGGAGATAGTGAGATGTGCCACCATTTCCTTTGAAACGGTGAGTTAAGAGAGGAGGCACTGTGAGGAAAAAAATGAAAAGGAAGCAGTGAGACAGTGAGAAGTGAAATGGTGGCACCGTGAGTAATGCTCATAGTGAGACCATTAGGAGAAGAAACTGTGAGACCATGAGGAGTGAAAACGGTGGGATGAGCCAGCGTGAGTACCTGCAAAATAAAAAGAATAGATTAAATAAATTACTAAATTAATAAAACTAAAAAATAAATTAATAACTCAACCAATAACAATAAATAAAATAAAGTAGTGTTAAGTAATAAAATTAATTATACATTATTTAAAATAATGAATTTATTTGTATTAAAAATTATAAAAAATTTAATTTAAAACAAATTAAAACATTTAAAGTCACTAACTAACCAATTAATTGGTTAAATAATTAATTAAAGAATTAATTAATGAATAAAACTATGAATTGAATAAAATTAAGTTTTTAAACTAATTAAAATATTTACAGAATTAAGAATTGAAATGTGTTATTTATTTACAAATTAAAAATAAATAATTGATTAATGAATTGATAAACTAACTAGAACGAAAAATTTGAAAAAATAAAAGAATAAATAATTAAAAGTCAAATTCAAAAGAACTAAGTAAATTAAAGAATTATTTAAAAAGACAATGATGAATATTAAAAACAATTGATTTAAAATAAAATTAATTATTTTACACAGCAAAGTACAAAATCACAACAATTATAAATTATTTAATAAAAAACAACATTTTAAAATAAAAAAGTCAGTAAAAATACAAAAAGGATGTGGAAAAGAGTGTGAAAACATTGCCACATCAAACTCCCCCACACTTAAAACTTTGTTTTCCCCCAAACAAGCACATGCCTTTACCTTTAAAATAGAAAGATGTTTTGTGAGTTTAAGTTCAAAAAGTACCTGATTAAACTTCAATATCAAGAGGAGCAGGACCAAACAATGAGTCAGATTTTTCAAGGGTATTCAAAAATGATGTCCTGCCTAACTTAAAATACTCACTGGAAGTCAAAATCTTCATAAATTCATACACTGTCAAGTATGTCATGCCTCATATGTGTACTCATTAACTATCTTACTTCACCTTCCAATTAAAGTTCTAATTCAAGGAGTGTTGAAAGGTTAGATGAAATGGAACTCAAAACATAACCAAATGCACCTTCCATTCACACCTTCCCCCAGGTTCCAAAAATTTTAGTCCATTGAATTGATCATTTTATTGATTCAACTCCTAAGAATATTAACCATGTCAATTATTCCCTTCTTCGTATGGGTTCAAAATTCCCCTCACCTTAATGAGTTCATTTTTGACAAGGGAACTTTATTTTAATCTTTCCCAACCATATTCTATGTGTAGAACACTGTTCATATCACTTATTAAGATTGAAATTGGCTTTATTTATTCACAGAAATGCACCCAGTGCACCTTGTATCAGATACTCACCATGGGATCCCATTTTCCCATTTTACTCTAGTTACATAGGACTTAATTAATAATCATTTGAATTGACTTCCTAAAGTGATTGAATATTATTTAATAAAAATTTGAGTCCCCTAGGTTCTAGTGAGAACTTCTAGTTACACTAAGTCAAGATCATCATCCCATGAAACCTATCCTATCACACTCCCATCCCCAGTTCCTAAACAAAAAGGTTCATAGAGATAGTGTACAATTCCACTCAGCAATCACTAATGCTTGACCATTTCTGACTAAGTGTCACTCTCAACATCTAGCAAACAATTATCCACTAAACATGAAATAAATGAAGTATGATTGAACCTCCAATGACCATCATATGATGAAAGAATTTGAAAAAATTTTATGGAATTTTGAACCTTCTTAAAAAAAATTGACCATTTTTTAAACAACCACAAACTCAGGTTCAAGAAGGGGGAATTCAACATGACACTAGAATGACCCCTCTCCCGCACACTTAAAACCCAAAATTGTCCCTAATGTTGTATTCTAAGGTGGAAGATAGTTTATGTTCAAAACAAATGGACATTTTAGCTGAAAAAGGATACGGAGGGGTATCCCTGAAGTTCAAAAATTTTCATTTCCACATAAAAAGATAGTATTTCTATTCTTAAATTGTTCATGCTTTGAATCATTATGAGCAAAAAAAAGATTGTATCAATTTACTTCAAATATTATCATGATTAACAGTGACATGCAGCAGCAGTATAATGAAATTTAAAGTAGTGGGTGCAAGCAGATTTCACAAATTAGTTCAAAATAATTTTTTAACTCTCTAGATACTAGCAGCTAAACACCCATGCAAGAAAACACGGTCATTTTTCATAGATTATGGGGAATTCCCCCACACTTAGTTCACAGTGAATAAAAATAAGTTAATTAAAAGTTAAAAATGGAAGAACAACACTTCCCTAAATTATTGGGCCTTTAACACTAAATTCCATCAACAGATTCGCTTTAGCAGCACTGGGTTGTTACTCCTCTTTATTAACATGATAGTTCAAATAAGTAAAATAATATTTTAGAATTTTAAGTTCAATATTAGTAACCCAAGAGAGTGAGTAGAGAGAAATGTTATCCATATGATGTAGTGGATTTCTCCCTTGGGGTTTCTTGGCCAAGTTTCTAGTAGCAACAACTCTCTCTCTAAAACAATAACAGATCATGAGGCACCATCAAGCATTTAAGAACTTGAACTGGAGAACAAGCAGCAAGGATTGTTTTATTAAAGAACATAAAATAAAATAGAAACAACTAAGAACCCGTGGGTTAGTTCCCATGAAACACTAAGTTTGTAGTCCTCAGTTATACCTGAATCAACTCATTCTTCCAATAGAGATATGGCAGTCAAGCCCTTTGGATGCCCTTCAAAGAAGTGCTTTATTTTTTGACCATTGACTAAGAAATGTCGATTCTCTTCTCCAACCAGATGAACAGCTCCATTAACCAAGACTCGAACAATGGTAAAGGGTCCTGACCATTTGGACTTCAACTTTGCTAGAAACAACTTCAATCTAGAATTGAAATGAAGGACCCTCTCACCAACCTTGAAATTCCTATTTTGAATGATTGGTTCATGAAAATCCTTTGTTCTTTCTTTGTAAATTTCAGCATTCTCATAGGACTCTCTTTGAATCTCCTCCATCTCACTCAGCTCTAACTGTATCCTCTCTCCAGTAGACTTAAAATAAAAGTTAAGAGACTTCACTACCCAATAAGATATCTGATATAACTCAATAGGTAGATGGAATGCTTTCCCAAAGAGTAGATTATATAGTTACATCCCTATATGAGTCTTTTAAGAAGTTTTTTAGGCCCAAAGGGCCTCATCCAACGTCCTTGACCAGTCCTTCCTAGAGCTATACACTGTTTTCTCTAAAATATATTTGAGCTCTCTATTTGAAACTTATACTTTCCCACTAGACTGTGGGTGGTAAGTAGTGCCTGTCCTATGTGAGCACCCATACTTTTCCATCAAACCTTTGAACTTATAATTCTTGAAGTGAGTCCCATTATCAGTGATGAATGCTCATGGCACACCAAATCTGGAAAAGATGTTTTTCTTGATGAATTTCATAACACTAGAAACTTAATTGTCGGGCATAGCTACTGCCTCAACCCACTTAGACACGTAGTCCACAGAAACCAAAATATACTCATTCCCATAAGAAAATGGGAATGGTCCCATGAATTCCAATCCCCACACATCAAATATTTCAACCTCCGGAATACTTTTTTGGGGTAATTCTTGTCTTCTTCCAACATTTCCTAACATTTGACATTTTTTACATCCAATAACCAGACTCCTATCATCTTTAAACAGTGTTGGCCAGTAGAAACCAGCCTATAGGAACTTTTGAGTAGTCATTTCTCCTCCATGGTGGATACCCCAAGGTGATGAATGGCAGCTCTCAAGTATGGGAAAAATCACATCCTCAACCACACATCATCACAAAATCCCATCAGCACATCTCCTAAAGAAAAGAAGGTCATCCCAAAATTAATATTTCAATTCAGATATAAATCTCTTCATCAGGTTGTGTGAAAGATCCTTGGGCATGACTCCAGCTTCTAGAAGGTTGGCATAGTTTGCAAACCAAGAAGACTGTTGCATAGAGGTAATAAACAATTGTTCATCAGGGAAAGAAGTATTGATCTCTTTTGGTTCCTTAATTGTGGAATTGGGAAATTGGGACAGGTGATCTATAACTACATTCTTAGCACCTTTCTTATCCTTAATCACTAAATCAAACTCTTGTAACTGCAAGATCCACCTCATGAGACTGGGCTTTGAGTCCTTTTTAGCTAGAAAATACTTAAGGGATGAATGATCTGTGGAAACTATGATCCTTGTTCCTATCAAATATTGCCTGAACTTTTCCAAAGAAAACATCACAGTAGCCAACTCCTTTTCAGTGGTAGAGAGATTTTTCTGGGCATCGTCCAGCAGCTTTATTGCATAGTAAATAACATATAATTTCCTGTCCTTCCTCTACCCTAACACAGATCCTACTACAAAGTCACTAGCATCACACGTATCCTCAAAGGGAAGCTTCCAGTCAGGAGCAGTGATAACAGGTGAAGTAGTCAACTTCTCCTTGAGAAAATTGAAGGCCTCTAGACATGACTCATCAAAGACAAAGGGTGTGTTCTTAACTAATAGGGAGCACATGAGTCTAGTAATCTTAGAAAAATCCTTAATGAACCTCCTGTAGAACCCATAATGACCAAAAAAAATTCTAATTCCTTCGACATTTTCAGGTGGGGGAAACTTTTGTATGACCTCAATTTTAGTATAATCGACCTATAGCCCATTCTTAGAAACTTTGTGTCCCAAAAATATGCCTTCAGTGTCCATGAATTGGCACTTTTCCCAGTTTAAGACTAAGTTGGTTTCTTGGCACCTTTCTAAGACTTGTTCTAGGTTCTTCAAACAGTTCTCAAAGTTATTTCCCAAAACATAAAAATCATCCATGAACACTTAAATTATCCTCTCAATCATGTCTGAAAAAATTTCCATCATACACCTCTGAAAAGTGGCAGGATCACCACACAAGCCAAAGGGCATCTGCCGGTAGGCAAATGTCCCAAATGGACAGGTGAAGGTGGTTTTCTATTTCTCCTCAGGTGCAATGGAAATCTGGTTGTAACCAGAATAACCATCAAGAAAGAAAAATAGTTCATTTCCTGCCAATCTCTCTAACATTTGATACAAAAATGGCATGGTAAAGTGATCCTTTCTTGTGGAAGAATTAAATTTTCTATAGTATATACAGACTCTCCATTTATTCACTACTCTTGTCTAGATTTTCTGATTCTTTTCATTAGTGACCACTATCACTCGACTCTTTTTGGAAAAATTGGAAAAATTATTCCAGCATCAAGCAACCTAATTACTTCTTCCCTCACAACTTCCATCATGTTTGGGTTGAGTATTCTTTGGGCTTCTAATCTGGTATTACACTCAGGTTCCATTGGAATTTTATGCATGCAGAAGGCCAGACTTATCCCTTTGATATCATCAATTGACCAGCCTATGACTGACTTGTATTTCTTCAAAACATTAAGATGATTTTTCTCTTGACTTGCCTCTATATTGGATTAAATGATCACAGGAAGGGTGGAATTTTCTCCTAAAAAGGAATATTTGAGATGGGCAGGGAGGGGCTTGAGTTCAAGGGTGGGTGGTGACTGGCATGAGTGAAGACACTTAGGCCTAGGTAGCCCAGGGTCTTTATGCTAGCTCTTCAAGAAGGTAATAGACAAGGCTTTTTCCTCAGTGCAAGAGCTTCCAAAAGATATCTCCTCAAACTTAGACTCCTCTCTCGGGGTAATAATGTGCTCCAAAACAAACTCATGTAGGTTATCCAAGAATTCTCCCTCATTATCATCAAAAAATTCTCTCTCCTTACTTGAGTTGATCCTCGTGCAAGCGGCAGTAGGTATTTCAGGTTCACTATTGATTTCAGCTATAATTATTAGAAACTCTTCTTCCTCCTTATCAACACTACTCTCAGCAACTAAAATCTCATATTTTAGGAAAATGGGGTGGGTGGTTTCTTTGATTTTATTAAACACATTGAATTCTTATTTCTATTCACCCAAATTGAAAATCAATTTACTCTTGGACACATCTATCACATCTCCCCCTGTGGCCAATAAGGGCCTACCAATAATGATAGGAACCTCCTGGTCACACTTCATATCAAGTATAAGAAAGTTAGTAGGAAAAAAGATTTTGACTACTCCCACTAACAGATCAACTAACCTACCCACTGGATGAGTAATTGACCTATCAGAAAGTTGTAACACAACAGTGGTGGGTTGGGGAACTCCAAATCTTAGGTGATGAAAAAGTGACAGTGGAATCAGATTAATACTAGCACCAAAATCACACAAACAATTGAACTTACCACCTTTATCCCCAAATTTTCAAGGGATGATAAAGCTTCCTAGGTCCTACAGCTTAGAAGGTATCCTATTCTGCAAGACTGCACTACACTCCTCTGTTAAGCTATAGGTGGAAAATTACTCCAATGTATTTTTGTTTGAACGTATTTTCTTGAGTGATTTTAGATATGAAGGGATTTGAATCAATGATTCCAAGAATTGTATATCAATGATCATCTTTTTAACAAATTTCATAAATTTCAATAGTTCAGAATCATGAATTGGTTTCTTAATTCTTTGTGGGAAGAGGATTGTAGGGGAAAAATTTCTCACACTTGGGGGCATCTCTACAGTTTCTTCTTCAACAAGTTTCTTCATTTTATTGTCTTTGTTTTTCAAGCCATTTTATTTGGGTTTTTGATTTGGAACAGTAGGAACTAGAGTGATTCCAGTGGTGTTGTCCAGTTTTCCAGATTCAGGTTCTTTCATATTTGAGTTTCCAGTTTCATCCAGTTTCTCATTTTCCGAATTTTGGGGTTCTTTCCTAGTATCTTGGTGAGTTTGGAGACCACTTCTGGTGGTTAAATCCATGGAATTCTCCCTAGGATTGGCTTCAGTGGTGTCAGGTATCCTACCCTTTTCTTTATTACTAGCATCCCAAGCCAACTGTCCCATTTGAATTTCCAAGTTCTTCATTCTAGAATCAATTGGAACTTTATCATAATCATTTTTTGTATTTTTTTTCATCAAACCACCCTATAAATTGATGGAACATGTCTCTCACCTCATCTTTTGAGCTGGATGACTCATCTTTAGGTTGGGGTTGGGGTTGGAATTACTGCCTAGGAGGCTGCTGGAATCTAGGAGGGGTAGTAGGTCGGAGGACTCCCTGCTCCCTCTATAACAGGTTTGGATGGTTCATAAACCCCTAATTGTAGGTGTTGGAAAAAGGATCTTCCCTAGGCTACATCTTAGGTCCATAGCCAGCAAAGATGACACTCTCATGAGGCTGGACAGGCATATCAAAGTTTGGACAACAGGTTTGAGAATGGCCATACATTCCATAGTGGTGGCACTGCTCCTTAAGGATTTGATGTGGGTTCTCATTAAAGAAGCTAGTAGCTTGGGCTTCAGCTTGAGGATCAGGGGTGGTTTCCTTTCTCACAATGGTTCTCCTCCTATAGAATTTGTGCTAGGAATTTTGAGCTAAGGTGTTAAAGATCTGTTTGAGATCCCCAGCAGTCTTATCACTAAAGTCTCCTCTAAAAGACTGATCCACCAAGGTTTGGTGGTAAGGGGTGAGACTATTTTAGAAGGTGTCCATAAGGAATTGAGGTGTACATTGATTGTTTGAACATTGCCTAAGAGAACCTCTAAACCTGTCTCAGGCTTCATGAAATAGTTCTCCTTCATCCTGAATGAATCCAGTTATTTTGTGCCAAATTTCAGATGCCAACCTCCTAGGATAGAATTTCATTGTGAAAGCATTGTAAAAATGATCTCATGTGACAAATATTTCTTCTTCTAACTGTTGGAACTGAGACCTAGCATTGCCATTGAGGCAGAAGGGGAACACTCTCAGTTTAAGCTCTTCCTCAGTGAGACCCCGAAGTGGTAGCGGCTTGACACTACAATAGAAGGCTCTAATGAAGTCAAGAGAGTCTTCACTAGGCATTCCAATAAAGGTAGTCAGCTGACTAATAATAGATTGCTTGATCTCGTAATTCCTAGACCTAGGATAGATTCTAATGCACGAAGGATTACTAGACACTGAAGGTAGTAAGAATTCTCTCAAACTGTGCCTCTCAGCTATGTCATTCCCATGTGGGTTCATCATTCCATGTTGGTTCAAATTCTCAGGAAGTGGGTTGTTCAAGTTTTCATTTCTGTTATTTTTTATTTTGACATTGTCTTTGTTCTTTTTCACTTCCTTGAGGTTCTTATCAATTTCAGGATTACCAGTTACTAAGTGTTCAAACTTAGACCTGGTTTGCATGCAGAAGGTTTACAATTTTTTTAATTTCAATTTTTTTTCATTTTTGCAAAAAAATTTAGTGATTTTTTTTGTGATTTTTTTTTATATTCCTTTTATGTGAATTTTTTATTGTTTTTTTTATCCCACCTAGCCTCCCCGGAAACGGATCCAAAATTTTCACAATCGCGCGTCGTTGGGCATGGGTAACAAAATAAAATTTATAACCTACTTACTACTTAGGACAGTGGCAAGACAGGGTCGAACCATAGGGAGGCATTATGTTGTGTTTGGCGATCTAAAAAAATAAACTAAACAAAAACACACATAAGAACAAGCTAATACAGTTGGTGGTGGTGAAGTTCAGAGAGTGAGAATTGGTGTGTGAGGAAATGTGGGTATGCTAGTGAGTGCAAAGGGAGTAGATAGAGTAGTAAGAGAAATTGTGGTGTAAACAACCAATAGATGGATAGAGGGAAAGTCCATAGGCCAATTCGATATTTCTTAGCCATGGTCATCCACTGAAGTTTAGAAATATGAATCTGACTAAAAAAAACTAGCCAGATTTGTCATCTGGTCAATCTGTGATGAAATAGCTCTTACAGTCCTTCGACTGTAAAATTCAATCCATCCAATGGTGAAAATAAGTCAGATGTCGGGCTCAACATGTTAGTTGAGTTTGGTGTGTCTCTCTCATTCGAGCGTAACTCACTTTTCAGTGAGTTCATCAAATTGAAATAGTTTTCATTATGGTACAAACAAGATCGGTTTTCACTCGATCTTGTTGTTTTGAAAATAAACTCATCTATAAACAATGAGAGAGACAATCCAAAACAATGATGCAGCGCATGAATAAGACTAAACAAATATAATCAACCAGCTTATCCCCCCCCCCCGAAAGAATTTAGCTAGACATAGCAGTTGGTTTCAATGAAAACATAGAGTAAGAAATAATGACGTTCATGTTAAATTGAGTTGCAGAAAAATAGAGCACAAGGAGAAGAAAATTGTTCGTCTCCCTGCTTGATCTTCTAAAGTTCTAAATTTCTGCTACTCAATGGTGGATGCGATGTTGGAATGCGCTCGATGTCCCGCCTTGGGAATCAAGGTATGAAATGCACTGATCTTCTGCTCTCAGTACTCCAATCTGCTCGCGAAGGAAGATGATGCATGTTTCTCCTGCTCTGCTCCCCCAGTCTGGATCAACGGCCTCGCTCGCTTTCCATGTCCTACCCTCTGGCGTCCCAATGATTTTTTTTCTATCACATATGCTAATGATCGTATAATTCTCTAGAATCTCGCCCGAGGAGCTCTCTGGCCTCCACGTGTAGCTTTCACTGCGCTGTTCCTCCAGCGCTTGTCACCGGAGCAGTTGCTCTTAACCGAATGAAAAAAATGTGTGTGTGGAAAGCTAATTTCTTCCCTGGAAACATCAGATCCATGTGGTGAACTTCTATGTGCACGTCACGATCTTTTTAGTGAACTCTATGTAAGTGTAAACAACCCCTGTAACAAAACAACAACAAATGCACGTGATCCCAATAAAAAGTAACTTCTATGTATAACTAAATAAATTTATACACTATATATTAATATCAATACTTAATGTTAATAATAATACTAATATATAATATTATTATTAATATAATAATAACATATATTATAAGAAATTATATATATATAAGCTTATATACCAATTATTATTATCATTACATTGTATATGATATATAACACATAATATATGAATCATAAAAATAACGTACACAATTATATATTGTTAATGTTCTATTAATTATATTTGTTATAAATGTTACTATCAATATTATTATCTATTATATATATATGTTATTATAAGTTATAATATAATATAAATATAATAAAAATAAAAAAATGAAAATTAAAAAGGCGGTGCGGTTCTGTTTGTGCAGCGTAGGGGAGAGAAAAAAAAAAGTGCGGTAGGGGGGTATCGGCACCGAAAGAAAGGAGTGGGGGAAGAGAAGGAGGGTGATAGGGGTTTAGGGCAGATGCAGGTTATGGATGGGATGGCAGGGCCATGGTGTGCAGGCTTGCGGCAGGATGAAGGGGAAAAGGAGGTGACTTCAGCGCACAGGGGGAGCAAGTGATATGCAAGGGGATCACGGCGGCTGCGGCGGGGGCAGGGGTTTGATTAGGACAGGCAACGGCTAGGATTGGGTTGAAAAGCGGAGTGGGATTGCAGTGGTTCGGGAAGGGGGTGACGATGAGTAGTGAGGGGTGGAACAGTTCTGGAGCGGCGAGCTACTCATCGGGTGAATGAGGTTCAGCGGCGGAGCGGGATTGCAGTGGTTCTTCAACTAGTTTGTGGTGAGTTCAGCTTTTACGGCGCGGTGGAAGAAGATACAATTGGATCTCGGGGTAGAAAAGGAAAATTTGATAGGATGTTCTTCAATACTTCATTTGTTCTTGCACGGATTTATTCTGAAAATGCTGAAATTCTGATTTTTTGCTGCAGTAATTTTGGTTTTTTATTCTGAAATCTGTTGTGTGTTCTCCATGTTGTGCTGCTTGGTTGATTGGTTGTTGTTGTGTGGTTGATATGGGAGTAGAGAAGGAGCGTAAGGGTCCGTGAAAGTAGATGGAGGTGACACAGTGTGAAACGGTGGCACCGTGAGTGATGCCCACAATGAGGTCGTTAGGAAGAAGAAACCGTGAGACCGTGAGGGGAAAAAACGGTGAGATGAGCCACCTTGAGTACCTGCAAAATAAAAAGAACATATTAAATAAATTACTAATTTAATAAAACTAAAAAATAAATTAATTACTCAACCAATAAAAATAAATAAAATAAATTAGTGTTAATTAATAAAATTAATTATAAATTATTTAAAAGAATGAATTTATTTTTATTAAAATTATAAAAAATTAAATTTAAAACGAATTAAAAAATTTAAAGTCACTAATTAATCAATTAATTAGTTAAAGAATTAATTAACAAATTAATTAATGAATAAAACTATGACTTCAATAAAATTAAGTTGTTAAACTACTTGAAATATTTACAGAACTAAGAATTGAAATGTGTTATTTATTTATAAATTAAAAATAAATAATTGATTAATGAATTGATAAACTAACTAGAATGACAAATTTGTAAAAATAAAAGAATAAATAAATAAAAGTCAAATTCAAAAGAATTAAGTAAATTAAAGAATTATTTTGAAAGACAATGATGAATACTAAAAACAATTGATTTATACTAAAATTGATTATTTTAAACATAAAAGTACAAAATCACAACAATTATAAATTATTTACTAAAAAACAACATTTTAAAATAAAAAAGTTAATAAAAATACAAAAGGATGTGGAAAAGAGTGTGAAAATATTTCCACATCATCTATATTCAATGATCTATCTCAACCAACTCTAAATAAAGAGGTACCATCCTTAACCATATGTAATAATGTTTCTAAATGTATTTTAATTAATTGTAAAATTTTGGAAAAAAAATCTATACAAGTATGAGTGAAGATAAAAGATAAGAATCCTAATATTATGAATAAGTTGGATAAAACAAATCATGTAAAATTAGGATCCCCATTATGATCCTAACAAGTTATGAAGATAATCAAAAACCATAATATAAAATAAATAATAATTTCATGGTTTTTGTCTCAATGATGCTATGACAACATATTTTGGAATTGTTCATTAGATTATAGGAACAATAAATTAAATTAAAAATCACAAACAGAGCCCTGTTCTAGGGGTGAAATCTATAAATAAATAAGAAATGTCCATAGTGAATTAATAACATAGAAACATTAAATAGTTTTGGATGTTTTAAAATGCATTTGATTATGGAAAAATGTTTTTCATAATAATGGTACAACTCATCTCTATGTATACAAATATGATAAGAGAAGAAGAAAATAAGAGTTACATATAAAAGAAGCATCATCCTTGGGAAGTAAGCATAATAATGTGGTAAATAAAAACTCTCCAAATAATATCTTATATAACAAATGAAGCAACCAAAAGAGCTAGTAATAAGGATTTCTATAAGAAGAAACCATAAAGAAGATCCAAACATGTTACCAAAATCCATAATGGAATGATAGTAATATTTTTAGAATATTTATAAAGAATGAGGAAAGATTGAGATTCACATGAAATGCCTAGTGGAATGAAAAAAGACAATATTCCACAATAATGTAATGAATATTCTCATGTGAGGTGAAACATGGTTGGATACACTCTAAAAATTGATTTAAAATAAATAAATCCTCAGAAGAATTAATTAGGGTGATTAGAGTTTCACCGGGTGATAAAAATTATTTAAAATATCTTAAAGAAAATGGTATACACACAAGGAAATTTATATAATTGTAATATCTATATAACCTCTATTTAAATTATTGTCAAGATATGAAATCATAAAGATTGGAGGGAATAGATCAATATGGTTGATAAAACATTCTCAATCTTATTGTTAACATTAGTAAGCATGAAGGATCAACAATATTCACATAATCAATAGTATTTTTATTTTTTTATCAAAATAGGTAATTAATGGTGAGGCATGTACTCAAGGGGAGAACTTGAGAGGGTTGAATGACAACTAACTTTGGCTATGGAAACTACGAGACATCCCATCCAAGAATGTTTCATATTATTTAGTACAAATTCATAGGACGGGATCATCCATGTTGAAAATTATTAAATTTTCAAGTCTTCTCATAGACATAAGATAAGATATATTTTTTGGACTCTCAATTTTAATATCCCAAGTTATATTTATTAAAGAGTTTCATCACTATGAATATCATAAGAAATGCCTCTTTGATTGGGATAGATTTGGAGAAATGTGATGTTACCAACATTGTTCTTATTTCATGTTAATTTATCTATTTTGGAATGTGTGTAAAGGAAATTCCTTTGTAATTATTTTAATTTCTTATTCTCTCAACATTGCTTGAAAAAAATAATTATCCATTCACAAAGGTAGAGAAATTTAACTAATCAATGACCTATAAAAAGTTGATGTAATGATGTTCTTTAAGGTCTCCTATTGTTCTTATTTAACTTGACTATTTTTAATCAATTTATTGAAGTGAGTGTGGATATCAAGATTACAAGTGTTTCATATCTTAATTATTATATTCATATAGAATAATGGATAACCCCTGGAGAAAAGTTTTAAAGTTATAATTTCATGAGGTATCAATATCAGTTGGTAAATGAACCCATTTTTGTCTAAATCAAATCCCCGTATTTATTACACTAAGCATTGATTAGAATGAAATTGAGTGAAATGAGGGATAAAGCTTAAACCATCACCCTTTTCCCAAGAAAATTTTATTTATTTTCATTAAGGTGTAGAGAAAGTAGAATTAATTATTTTAAAAGTAAAGGGGATAGATTATTATATTGATTTATTTATTTCTAAATAACATTGATGGTATTTCCAATATATACAATGGGGGATATTGATGAACCCACCTTGTGAGTGATTTTTGTTTTTTATTAACGGTTGCAAATGGTTTTATGTAAAATAGAATGATTTCATTGATGTCAATATGTTGAAGATGTTATAATGGAGAAGATTTTGGACATTTTGGTAGTAGTTCTAAATTATTTTTATCCTAACAAATTTATTTTGATGATTTTGAGTTTAATTATAATGAATTTGGAGTTGTTCATATTGTATAAGACATATTATTGATATTTGTATAATCATATTTGTTATAAATATTGTATGTAATTCCTTAATGTGTTTCCTTAAGAAGATTGGAATGTCCAATGATGTTTCCTTAACAAAATTTCCTAATAAGTTTCAGAATAAATTGTTACCAGATGAAGATAGCATAGAAAAATGGAAAACATCTAGAAGACCGAGGAGATTTGAAAAATTCAAACAGAAAAACATGATTGGATGAAGGTGAATAGAGGGATATAATCAGATAAATTTTTAAATTAAGATAAGGATCATGTTACAACCTATATAAATAGACCACAACAGTGGAATGGTATTATCATATAGGATGATTTGTGGTCCAATGTTTTTTTAAAGTTTAAAAGAAACTTGGTTAAAGGAAATATCTAAAACACATGTCTCACATATAAGTAGGCCCATAAATTATATAAGGATATAATTACATGGATAAATTTTCCATGTAGATCAGATGACTTGAGGAGTAAATATTTCATAAATTACATTCATAGTTTCATTGAACAAATGTGACCATAAAAAATACATCAGTTGATATTTAGTTATGTGATCTTTCTTAATCAAACCTCACAATGATTTATCGCTATGATTTGAGATGATGTTCAGGTGAAGATAAATGTCTTTGAAAAAATAGTTCAATTATCTTAAGTCTAAAGGGAGTTTGATAAGTGTCTATGAAATGTTTAAGACATGAAGTTATTACAAAGGAACATTGTTTACCAAACATTGTAAAGTCATGATTGGAGTCTCATAAAGAGATTTATTAAGTCCGTTGTAAGTAATTGTACCAAGATCAACATGGGAAGTAAAGAAGTTTAAATTAACCAAAAAATAAAGTATTTATAAGGATGTTTTTATAAAATTAAGGAATAAGTCTATCATATGAGCGTGGTGGGACATCAGATAGACTCTACCACATATAATTTATTGAATGATAAAGAATAAGTTTCTTAATGTAGTAAATAGTTAGAGTAAATGTGTAAATATCAATGAACAAAGAGATTTATGAATGATTGGATACATGTTTATGAATCTTCATACAAATAACATGTTTTCTAGAGAAGTTTATCGAACAGATGAAATATTATAAAGATTAGTGGATAATGGATTATGAATGATTGGAAAACATTTTACAAACAATGTTTGAGGAAAAATATCATTATCATTGAACAAGTTTTTATGATGAATCAAGAGATAAGGTTTTGAATATATGTTTCTATAAGAAATTCATCAGTCATAGACTTCCAAGTGATTTCCATTGTACATAATATTTCATTTATGATGATCAAACAAATGTTCTTGATGATTCTGTCTAGATTGCATTGTAATGAATCCTCTGAATGATGTCATCATAACCAACAAATATTTTAGAACCCATCAGATGGGGGAAGATACTAATGAAATTATGCTAAATAAAATTTCTAAGGGATTATAAAATAGAGTTTTAATGACAATAAAGTGGTAATATAAAATACATGTTAGGAAGTACTAGACAGGATGCTCGATGAACTTTACAATATTATTAATAAGGATATTAAAAATGTTAATAATTATGTTGGTTGTTCAAAATTATCTATAATTCTAATTTTAGGAAAGTTTTTATAAGTTATTAGAATATAATTTTAAGGATGTCCCGAATAGAGTTGTTTCCATTAAATATTTTGGGAAGTCGAACAATGAAATCCATTTTACTATTTCCCATTTCTATTCTATTTTGGGTTATGGTAATAAAATAACCTTATACTTATATATCTTTACCATAACATTCTTGAATACCATGGACTGAGATATATACTATTCAATATCGTTTTCCAAATTATACCACTAGAAATACTCCTCCACGCCTCTATACTTATTTATAGATCTATGATAAATAGAGAATGGTGAACTATGTTATTCATCCAATATATATTATTCAACTTTAGTATTGATAGGACACATAACTTTTTCCTAAACCATATAATTCTATCAAAATCTTGATTTAACTCATGATCATTTCTATATTTTATGTAGTTCCACATCCTCTTTTTTTACCTCTTTAATCCTTACATGATGGGATAATTGGACATTTAAATAAGAAAGATATTATTTTTCCCTATTCTTCATGATTTAAAGGTTCATCTTATATAAATCCATTAATATTTGATCTCTTTCAGTCATCATCAAGAACAAGCTGGTATTGTCTTCTAACATAGGGAATCACCCACATTAGTCACCTTCCAAGTATATTAGTGTACCGAATATTCATAATATGTAGTTAATTCTGAACTTCTCCTTGGGAACATATTCATCTCTTTCTATTTGAATATATATACTTATAACCTCTATGATTGGTATATATATCATATTTTTTACCAATAATATAATTTCTCTATATTTATAATTAATAATTTACCATTTCTAGCTCTATACCATGACTGTGGTAATTTTGCTAAAGAATTTATAATTATTTTTTGTAATAATCTATCACTATATCATTATTCATGAGGAATCATCATATTCCCTTTATCAATGAATCACTATAAAATAAAAAATCTTCTCTGTTATAGGGTAGTGTTACCATAGGTGCATTGACTAACCTTATTTTCATCTCTTTTAAATTTTCTCCACATTAAATTGTCCATGGGAGATTTTATCTCTTCTGTTCCATCATGGTTAATATATTATATATCCATGAGAAATTATTCAAAACAGATAATTTCATTAAAATCATAGAAATATTTTAGTCTTAATTATAGTTGTTGGTCGATCCATTTTTGAATAACAACCATCTATGAAGGATCTACCGATATACCCTCACATGAGATTAAATTATCCATTAATGTGATATTCTATATCCAAAATTAAATCTTGGTAAATATGGAATATAACTTATCATTCCTCAAGGTACATAATAAAATCCTTATATATACATCATTCTTGTTACATGTCCTCAAATATATTATAATATCATCTATAAAGACTATAGAAAACTGATAATGGAAATCTCTAAAGACTATATTCATTAACTACAAAAATAAATATAGAGAATTAGAAAGTAAAATGGAATTATTATAAATTCGTAAGAACTATAAATCATATAGAAGTCTGTTTGGGGTATATCCTCTTTATTGAACCATAGTTGATGATATCCTGATCAATGATCAACCTTTTCAAAAAATTATATCCTCATAATTGATTAAAAATATCATCGATAATGGGTGAATGATAATTTTTATTAATAGTGGCCTTTTTAATTTTCTGATAATAAATACAAAGACTCATTGACCCAAGGTTATTTTTATTAAATGAAGTGGTTCACCCTATGTTAAATCACTAACCTAAAAAGTCCCTTATCTAAATTCCCCTGGAGTTTCTTCTTTACTACTTTTAACTCAATCGGGTCTATTCTATATGGGGCATTTGAAATAGTTATAAAACCAGGAATGAGTTCAATTGAGATATCCACTCCATTATTCATGTAACGACTATGCAATTCCATATAAAATACTTTACTATATTCGAAAACTATAGTACAATTTTAAGTGTTTATTTTCTCTCCAACAATTTGAGGTAAATATCTCTCCTGACTATGTATTAAAACCCATATAATGTAATTAATTTACATTTTGATTTCTAGTTCATCCATACATTAATTTAAAATCATAGTTTGATTTGGAATATCAACCGTTACCTCACTTACTCAAAAATTCATATGGCCTTTGTATAATAAAATCTAATGAATTGCAAAAATATCATCAAATTTAACTAGTGTGAGAATGACAATATTTGTTTAAATCACAATTTAATTCACTCTAATTAGAGAGTATCTATAATCATTAGTATCAATCATTGTACAATTAGATGTCTTAGCTGCTAACTCAACATTTAATCCTAGAGAATGTGAATGAACATCCCCTATCAAGTTTTATAATATAAATTAATTAATATGACTATGGTCAAAAGATGATTCAATATTTTTTCATGCTTGTCACCACCTCAACATCAATATTCAATCTTCACCCCCTTAGTAAAACTAACATTGTTAGAATGAGTATCAAATATCATACTGAACAATCATATAATCATGAAAAATCATTCATATGACGTCTAAATAATTACACGTTCTTTCAACCCATAAAACTCTTAGTTATTCTCATATCACTATGTAATATCATCGATTGTCATAGGTTTTATCCTCTCATTCATCATAATGGTTCATATATAGAGTTCTAATTAACCAAAAATTATCCACCAAGAGTATCTATTCAGGTATGTAGTCTTATTCCCAATCATCATGCACCTCTATAGATCGAGATAATACCCAATACTCCCATTTAAGATATGTTACCTCTATGTGTATTTATTCCCCAACAATACCCCCTTTATAATATCTAGAAAAAGATGTATATTCTAGGAAAACCAAACTCCATTCATTACCATAACATTGCATGTTCTTCTATACTTAGGAAAATCATTTCAGTTCTCATTAATGTTTTATATCCTAATCTCTAAAACATTAAAGACAATTTTATGATACAAACTGAAGTGATCCAAAAATAACATACATAAATATAAGATCATGATAAATAAATATTCAATATATTACACAATTATTCATGATTAAGGATCACAAATCATAATCTTCTCAATATTTTTATATTCAATCATGTTCAAAAAAAATTTGGTGATCGTATCTACATGAAATAAAACTAACACATAAAAATTTGAAAATTGCTACTCACACTAATGTACACACATAATCTTTTGATATTAGATGGAAAAAATCATAATCATGCATCAAAATATTAAGAATGTTATCTCTTTATAACAATTTGAATCATAATAATCTCATGATATATCAATATAACACTACTCAATTCATTGTATGTATTTAATGGACCCAACTACCACATAATTGTAATTAATTCATATGTGTGACATAAGGTCATGAAAAAAATTATCTTTTAATTATAGCATAACCCATGGATAATAAAATAGGGTTCATCAAGTTTTCTTCATCAAAATAAATAACCATAAAAAGAAATAATAATAATTTTATCATTGTATCATGTCTCCATTGATGCATAAGTAACTTCAAAGGATTTTTTATATATATTAAAATACCTTTAAAAGAATATTAGATCTTTTTTTGCGGAGGAAAACCTTTTAATTTTAAAGTAACATATTTAAAAAATAAAAGTTTGAAAAATAGTTTAAATATTTAATTTAAAATAACCATGGAAACATTTAAGGAAATCTTTAAAAAAAAATTATTCATGATGGTGGGAAAATAAATTCATGAAGTATATGTTAATGAAATGATTGTTTTCAAAGATTTTATAAAATACCTCATTTGTAAAATGATAATATGATTCCTTTGGAATTTTTTAGTAAATTAAAATATGGATAAAAATTAAACTAAAACATCAATGGAGATCATAAATTACTATCATTAATACCTTTTAAAGTGAATATAAATATAGAATAAAATGATTATTGACCAAAGAAAAAATAATGTATGTTTTTCTAAAAAAATTATCTATCATTTTATATACGAATGAGAGAAAAATGGTAATATTAATTGAAAATTTAATGAATTAATTGATGATAATATAATAAATTATGTTTAAATTTTTATATCCAAACAATTTCCTCTAAAGGAAATTTTTAATAAATAATCCCAAAAAGAAATATTATAGTAACATAAATCCCTTACCCCAAGTCCCTTTATGTTTCATATGTATTTAAATATCCAAAATAGTAAATATATATTTGTATATTTATATCTAAACATCCATATTAATTTATAAAAAATATATATATCCTTCAATTATAATTCATAATTATCATTTAATTTATAATTTCTTCATAAAAATGAAATTTTAGTTGAAAAATGGCCCATTTTCAATACATATTTCATTCCATTGTCTCATGTACTATCACCTTGGTCATGGTTTAAACATATATAAAATATTAATCATGAAATAAGTATCATATTTATTCATACTATATAATTTTATAATTATTCATAAAAAGTTGCCTTGATTAACAAATCACATCACTACTTGTAGGTGTTATTCCACATATACGCACAAATGATGTTATCATTTTCTAAAGGATTGATTGGAAAGAATGTAGATAAGATATTATAATTATAGAATGATTAATATTCAATAAATATAATATTTATAAAATTTATATCATAATAACCATCTATTAAAACAGTTTATGAAAAACTAAATACATCGCTTCATGAGGAGGTAGTTTGCGCGTACGCATGATCAATGCTTTTGTTTCCTATTTGTTTTAAAATGTGATAAATAAAGGTTAAAACAAATAAATAATGAAATATTTTTATATTTAAGATATATTAGTCATAATTTAATTAATCATAAAAAATTCATATGGTGAAAGTATAAATAAAATTAAATGTACTCTATTCAGATTTGTAACTATTCATTGAGAAACATCCATAGGCTTATACCTTAATCCATAAAATTAAAGTATTTTGAATAAAATATGTCCTATAATATGTCTTCAAGAGTTTTTTTAATGATTTGGGAAGGTATTTTATGAGATAATATGTTCTTTAAGTGTGGAGAAGAGAGGTGAGGTGGTATCCATTTTAAGTAAATGATAATACAAATATGGAATTTTTCAAAAGAGTAAAAAATATTAATTTATTATTCAATGAAAAGGATTAAAAAATAATCATATGTGAATATTCTATGATATAGTGTATATATAAAATACTTAAATAATTATTATACGAGTTTTAAGATCATCTCAGCCCTTGTTATTTTAGTATTGACCATTTTAATTTGTTTAAACTTTTATTGTCATTACTAATTGTTTTTACCAAAGTTACTATAAAAAAAAGAAAAAAATAAAATTTTCCTCATTATATAATTTTTAAATTATGATTACAAATTTGGAGTCAATTTTTTACAATTTTAATTCTATAATACAATGGTGTTAATTTAATAAAAAACTCATGAAACATGATAAAATTTATTTTGTAAAAAACTATTTTCTATAAAAAATGTTTATTAAAAAAATAAGAATAATTTAGATTAAAATGATATTAATTCAATAATTTTTTAAAAAAAACTATGTAATTAATTTTTAAAATCAATTCAAAAAATATTTTTTCCATTTTAATTAATACAATAAAAAAGATAGTTTTCTATAAAATCATTATTTTTCTACTATTCTATGAAAAATAATTCCATTAATAAAAATTAAAAAAAATCACCTTAAGATAATTTAGTTATAATAATTAAAAACATTATACACTGTTTATAAAATTTAATTTCTGATAGTGGATGAAATTAATTATAATATACATTCAAAAAATGTATTAATTTTTTTTGAAGAAATCAAATTTTAGAAACATAAATTGACATAATAAGATATTTAGTACTTATTTATCATTAATTAAGAAATTAATTAAAATTATTATTTATATATAATTTTCATAAATTTTTAATTTATATTCAAATTTAAAATTTTATTTTTAGGTTATCACGGTTGTCATGAACCATGTTGGGGTGCCATACTACCCGACACCCAACCTGATTCATTGAATGGGCCAAAGGGTATTCCTAATCCCCATAGGCTGGAAACTAGTTTATGGGTATCAATAATATACTTTTGGGAATGATTTTACCAATTTATATAATCATCAAAAACCAATAATAATAAACATCACTATAAATGATAACCATAACTAAATAAAGTACAACAATTTTTAGATTCAATGTTTTAAAACATTAACAAAAAACAGAAGATATTACAACATAATGGGAACAAAAATTATATCCTAAAAAAACTCTATGAAAAAAGAGGGGAATCCACCACCATCAACACCTACAAGAAGTGGAACACTAGCAACCAGATCCACCAATATCACCAAGACACATCTTTCCTTTCCCTGGGTTATACATACCAAAGTGTACATACACCCAAAGGGGTATATAGGGTTTCTGCTAAATCCCAATAGGATTCCATAAAACCTTGAGATTTCATGCTATGACATTAAAAGAAAAATCAAAATGAAAATTTTCTTAATAATATTTCAAACATTTCTAGGAAAAACTTTTATTGAAAACTTTCTCAAGAATAACGTAAAAACGCTTTTTACAAATAATTCTTCTCAAAATAAAAATTTACACAAGGTCTACCATATAATGATGGCTATATCCATATCACATAATAATCATTTAAAAAGATAGAACCATGGGAAAATACCTAGAGTTAAATAGAATAAGTGGGAAACTATAAACCATGTACCTATATGGGAAAAATCCTCCACTAAACTACCAACAGTATTCTTGTGCATGAGCCAATAGAGGGGATCTCATCTAAAGGACTAATAGTCCCCATATCAAAATCCAATATCAACAAAAATCCCAAACATGACCCACTAGAGGGTAATTCATCCTAGTGTTTAGTGTTCTCTTATAATTTCATATGTTCAGTTATTTTTACAATCTTTAATACTACTAGATGAGTTTGAGCCTCATCCACTTCTAGATTTACTAGTTTACTAGTTTTAGATCACCCCCTAAACACCTGGGATTCCATTTATGAACATATTCCATTTCAAAAATCACATAAATAAACAATTTCACATACACATTACAATAATCATAATAATATAAGAAAATCACCATTTTCACATAGATATGATAATCAAAACTCACATGGTAACCACCCCTTTCCATAAAAAAACCACTTTCCCTTTTCCACACACACCAAAACCATTTAGATGTATATTTTTCAGCACATTAAAAATTTATCAAACTAATTTTAAAATAGAACAAGAAGAACACATATGTAATCCCACCGTTTCTATGGGTAAATACCCTTTCCAAATCATATTCACAAAATTTTTATTTTATAACATGATTCACAATTTAATGTCACATTTAATTTGCACAATAAAGAATAAAACAGGAAACAAAAACCCATTTTAATTAAAAATACTATTTCAACACATTAACACCATTAAATATATTTGAAAAAATATTTCTCACCTTCCACACAGTGCATACAACATTTCTTAGAAACACCACAATGAAGCACACATGAAAAATGACAACTTTCTTTTACAGAACCCATTTTTACTACATGTTCATATCAAAATCCTTTAAAAACGTATTTTGAACCACAAAAAATAGTTAATATATCATATTTAGACGAACAATAAATCAAGAAAAAATCATCCAATAATGTAAAATCATGGATCCACTATACTCACACTTAGAACCTTTTGTAAATCAGTGTGAAACGACAACTGCATTACCAAAAGACCCTATAAAGGAAATATTTAACCACAATAACCCTGATTTTACCCAACATCACATGATTAGACCCTCATAAGGTCAAATAACTTACTGGAAAATATAAACTCTAGAAAGAGGGAAGATTAACCCTATAATGAGGGGGAAATCATGAAAAAAAGACTTACTTGGTGATTCCATGAGGAACCAGGGTCAAAACCACGTAACTATTGAGGGTGAATAGGTATAAGAAATCATGGTGGAGGCTCCCATGGCTACAAATCCCAATTTAGTGGGGGATGGTATGTGTTTTAGGGTTAAAAATCAAAGAGGGAAAGAAGGTAAAATCCCACATTTTAACGACTTGGAAAACTCGCATAGTTATCCTGCATGTTTTGGAAAACCATGCATCAACCACCCACCCCTCACAATCAATGAGGGAAAAGCAACATGGTTAGCCCTCTTGGTTTTCTAAATTGTACGAAAGCCATGTGGTCACCACTCTCCAAAATTGAAATTGATTTCACACTTACCTGGAGGAGGGAACATTGTTTCCCCTAACCATGCGTCAACCGTGCACTACCTTCTAGTAATACCAAAATATCCATTTTATCCAAAACTCATGGGAAACCCAATAGATAATTTCTAAAATGGAAATAAAAAAATATTACCAAAAAATATAATCATGTATGTGATAAGTATCCCCACCATGAAAACATTATATCCCCATAAATTCAACCCAAAGCATGATCGTAGAAAAAAAGGGATACTCCTACTCGACCCAAGACATCCACTACTAGGTCCCATGATCATCACTACCTTGCTGGAAAACAACTAAATCCATTGGAATAGGCTTCCCATGAGTCACATTCTCATGAGAATCTATAATCTCCATCGGCTATTCAAACACAGACAAATCATTCTCCAAATTAAAATCTTCCCAATTCATCACATGAGATAGATCTAGGTTATAATTTTTCAGCTAAGATACCTGAAACATTTCATGAATTGACATAAAATGAGAGAAAAAACTAACATGTATTCCCTCTTAATGACTATATCAGTAATTTTGAAAGGTCTGATATACCTCAGAGATAACTTCAATTTCATACACAAATGATGATGAACCATGTGAGTTTCTACTTTCAAGAACACTTGGTCACCCACAAAAAAACTCCAAATATTTATGCCTCTGATTGGCATCACACCTGTGATGACTCTACATCATTAACAACTTCTTCTTGATCAACATAACTTTATCATATGTTTCTTGTAAAAGGATCAGTCCTAATAATGAGGTCTCACCCTTCTCATCCCAACACAAAGATAACTAGCATGAACGACCATAAATAACCTCCAAATTACCCATTTGAATAGAGGATTGGTAAATATTGTTACAAGAAAAATTAGCCAATTAGAAATGGTTATCCCATGAACCTTATAAATATAAAACACATGCCTTGAGAATGTATTTTAAAATATGATTTTCATGCTCCGTTTGACCATTCAGTTGAGGGTGGTATGTCATTCTCAACTTAGCTAGCAACCCCATTACCTTACGTAGGCCTTCTCAAAACCGTGATGTAAAATGGGG
Source organism: Viscum album (assembly GCA_963277665.1). Classification (NCBI taxonomy): domain Eukaryota; kingdom Viridiplantae; phylum Streptophyta; class Magnoliopsida; order Santalales; family Viscaceae; genus Viscum; species Viscum album. The sequence goes on along the minus strand of OY728145.1, from coordinate 876,165,221 downwards.
GTCCTTGTCAACAAAAATTGTTGATGGTACACAATGAAGCCTCAAAAACTCCTAAACATACAACCAAGCCTACTCATCCACTATAACTAAATCAATGATGGGAATGATGTGGAATGATTTTTTCAAACAGTTAATCACTACCCAAATTGCATTTCCCCATGTGGTATAAGAGGTAATCCAAAAATAAAATCCATGGTGATCGCATCCCACTTTCAGGTATGAATAGGTGGTGACTAAATCAAGTTTTAGATCCTTTCATGCTATTTTTTATCCTTATGACATGTATAACACCGCGATATGATGTCATCAACATCTTAACTCATACCTGGCCACCAGAACTGCAGAAGCACGCCATATTACTTATTAGTAACACCCGTATGAATGACCCACTCAGCCTAGTATATATCCAACATCAACACCTTCCTAAATTACAACATCATGATAAAGAGACCCATGAATCACAAAACTCTTTTAGAATACAATTACCATTCACAAGGAATATTCCCACCATTTTGGAACTGTATATAATGCTAACACAACTCACCGCCTAGCTGGTCTGGTTGAATCAACTCGAGAAGGGTAGGTGTCAGCTAAACACTATCCAAGAACACACCCTCACTATGTTCCTTGGTCTAGAGATGCATCTAAGAGAAAATAATCATTAACTTCTACTCATCACTAGCCATTTTAAATTCATGCACTGGCACTTTCCAGCTCAAGGAATATACCACCACATTACCTTTACCAAGGGTATATACTATATCCCAATTGAACCCCTATAGGTTTTCAACCCAATGAAGCCTATTTATATTCAGACCCTATTAGGATAAAATATAGTCTAAGCACTTATGATATGAATAAACTAAAAACATCATATTGAAAAGATAATGGTGACACATCTTTAAGGCATGAATCACTGCATTTATTTCTAGGTCATCATTTGGGTAATTCTTTTCATGTGGAATAAGATATTGAGATCCATAATCCACCACATAACTATCTTGCATCATAACACACCCAAGACTCATGCAAAAGGCTTCATAAATGACAACATATACCTTTCCATACTCCATAAAAATCAAAAGAGGGTTTTTGGTCAACTTTTTTTTTACACTTCTCAAAGGACACCTGACACTCTAAGCTCCATTCAAAATTTACCCTTTTCTGGGTAAGCACGATCATGGATGAAGAAGGACAATATAAATATAAAACTAAATTCCAGTAATTCCCTACCAGACCCAAAATTCTTCTGATTTCAAACACATTCTTCGGTTGTTCCCATGAATTCATTGCACTGATATTCTCAGGGTTCACTAAAACCCCTCTTTTTGAGATCACATGCACAAAAAACATCACATCCCTAATCCAGAAGGTGCACATTAAAATAATTTCATATATCTGTTGACCCTAAAGGGTTCCTAGAAAAATTCTTAGATGCCGCTTATGCTCCTATTTAGTTCCAAAATATACCAGGATACCATCAAATAAGATTAAAACAAAGGAATCGAGACATTGGTGGAACACCCTATTCATAAGAACCATAAAGTCCATTGGATAATTTTTCTAACCAAAATACATGACCAAATACTCAATGTGTCCATATGTGCTTCAAAATGATGTTTTTGAACATCTATTTCCCTAAATTTGACATGGTCATACACATAACAAAAATAAATCCTAGAAAACCACCTAACCCACTTAATCTTATCAGAGAGGTAATAAATTTTGGAAAAATGGTATTTGTTTTTGATCATCACCTTATTTAGTATGCAGTAATAAATTCACAATTAGAAAGATCCATCATCCATTTTTCAAATAGAACTAGGAAAACTGAAGGTGGGATGCTCATATAAATGAATCTTGGGATTAAAAATCATCCATCTATACATTTAATTACCTCAAATTAGTGGGGGAAATATGGTATGATGGAAGATATATTGGTTGTGCCTCTAGTTCCAAATCAATTGAGAACTCCACATCTTGATCTAAATTAAAACACAAAAAATCTGATAAAAAATCAATGGGAACTAATCCACCATAGGGGGTAATCCACCCTCATGAGAACCATCACTATTGTCTAATGTGAGCACCAAGATTTGAGGAATAAGGTTTCCCAATTCAGGAAGTATAGGTCTAGCACATCTCAACTAAGGATCTTATTCACATTGAAAGGCTTGGGTAAATCCATCACGTGCCACAAAGCTAACTCGTCGTCTATAATAATTGATGTGTTCCAAAAAATCACCATCAAATCCATATCAAGAATCACATAAAATTGGTCCATCTAAAAACTAGAAAATAGAATTCCAGCTCAACCCCTGACATGGTGAGTGAAAAATATGGACACCTAAACCTGTTATCTCACTTCTTACCAATCATTGTTACCAACTCCATCGCATATTTCATAAGATCGATTTAAAACATTAACATATATAAAATATTGGAATAAATAAAATAAACTAAAGAACCAGTATCAAAGAGAACAACAGCTAAATATGATGATAGAAGAATGTAACCTTGAACTATCACATTCTTTAAATTTGATTCCTCTGTGCTCTATCCACTGCATAAAGTTTCTTCATCTCAACCTAATCCTAAGAATGACCAATACCCTACAACTCTTCCCTAAATTGACTCTTATAAGAAGATGATACAAACCTTCATCCAAGACATCCAAACTAAGAACCAACTATCTTGGATGGTTCTAACTAGGATGATAACCTTTTGGAAGCTACAGACCCTACACCTCTCTAATATGGTTGAACCACTTTGAAAAATTGCTTCATGTTCCCTATAACTCTTCCCCAGTAACAAGGACTATGTAGTGAGGAACATGCTAGTCACTTGTGTCCTACATTCCCACATGATACCACACAACTGAACCAGTGTCAAAATCCACATATTAATATAGATGAGAAGGATGGAATGAACTACCACCCACCTTCTTCCCAAGCCAATCATGTTTCCTATTCTTCTTAAAAGAAATTATAATACCCGCTACTGATACTGATCAAGAGAAACCATACTTGAATCCACAATAAATTTTCAACATCATGGCACGATTGAACACCTCAGCATAATTTTTCATCTTGAATAAGAAAATATATGATTAGATTTCTAGCTACAACCCCATCTAAAACTTTTGATCCCTCATGTTCCCATTGGAAATGAACTCGGGAAAATACTGAACTATCTCTGTAAAGAGATTATTATATTCCATCATGGTCCAATATCCCTATTAAAGATCCAAAAACTCTTGGGACCTGGAAAGGGAAAAAATCATAAAGCAATAATTTAATTTAAAATTACCTTGAAGTATTTCATAACCATCAACGCATTCTTTCCAGTATGAACCACTGAGTCCCACCACTTCTGAATGGGATCTTCCAACATGAAGAAAGATCCTTTAACCCTAACTTCCTTATGATTTTCAAGAAACTAGAAAATTCTCAATATTTTCTCAATCCACACCTCTAATTCCCAATGTTACATGTATCCTAATAAAGAAGGAGTATTATTCTTGAGTAACCCTTGAGCCTTGTCTTTTTCAAGACCTGGTTCAGCTTCTCTAACCTGAGAAATACCAGAGCCCGCTCATTGTACTAAATCGTGGAAAACATGAACCACTACTTTCACTAACCTATGATGATTTAGTGATGGAGAACTCACTCCGGACTCTTCTTGTGGCTGTACATGAGGTCTTTGGAGAGGTATCTTTCTACATCAAGCAACAACTTCTAAGAAAAAACCCATCAACACAACATTATGAAAAAATTTAGTAATAAAAATATATCTCAAACACTTGAATAAATTAGAACAAAACCAAATCCATCAGAACCACATCTATTAAAAACCACTCCACCCCACCTGGTGTACATATACAATCTTCTTCCTATACATATAACTTTTTGAAGAAGTAAAACCAAATCCCAATATCCCATGGTTAATCAAATTATATAATGATGTGTGTTTCCGAGACACTCAACTCACAACCATAACACATTGCCTCACCAATCATAGGTTTATTCTATCTAGACTCTTTCTCAAATAATATGACCAAAAAGATCATAACTTACTCGAATATTGTTTTTTAATGAACCAATTCAGGGTGTTATCCAACCTGACACCCATCCCAATTAATGTCATATACCAAAGGGAATGCCAAACCCTATTGGTCTAAAAACTTGTGCATGTGTATCAAAAATATACTTTGGTAATTATTTCATCCATTTATACAATAATCAAAAACCAATAAGAATAAACATCCCAATAACTGATAACCATAACAAAACAAGGTACAACATTTTGGACATTCAATGTTTTACAACTTTAACCCTAACCAAAAGTTACTAAAATATAATGGGAACAATAAGACTGCCCCCAAAAACTTCTATGAAACAAGAGGGGAATCACCCTAAACCCACCACCATCAACACTTTAATGAAGTGTAACACTAGAAACCAGATCCACCATCACCACCACAACACTTATTTCCTTTACCTGAGCCATACATAACAATATCTATATAAACCAAAAGTTGTATATAATATGTGATCCAAACCCCAGTAGAATTCCACCCAATATAAATATTACATTCTATAACATTAGAATACAAATAAACATTCATATTTCTATAATAATATTTGAAACATTTCTAGGAAAATGTTTTAAGGAAAAATTTCTCAAGAAACACTTTTAAAAGAAAACCCTTTTTAAAAACAATTTTTATTGGAATAAAATTGTTCAAAAGTTATACCATGTACTGATGAGTATAATAACATCACATAATCATCATTTCATAAGACAACACCATGGGTAAATCCCTATAGTTAACTAAAACAAGTGGGACACTATGAACCTTGTACCTTGATGATCAAAATTCTCCACTAAACTACCAACACTGTTCCCTTGCACAGACTATTAGAATGGATCACATCCCAAGGTCTAATGGTCTCTATATCATAAGCCAATACCAACAAAATTCTTATGAATGATCAACTAGAGGGGAACACATCCCAAGGTTTAGTGGTCTCTGTTCATATCACATGATTTGTTTCTTTTGAAATCATTTATCTAGCTTGATGAATTCAAGCCTTAACCACTTTAGATTCAACTATCATATTAGTTTTAGTTTTCCAACCAAGATACCAAGATTCTATTTGTGATCAAATTCTATTTCACATATTATATAAATCAACACTTTCACATACACATTTTAAGAATCATACAAACTTAAGGAAATAATTTTTTTTTTCATTTTCATATTGATCCAATGATAAAAAATCACGTGGGAACCACCAATTTCATTAAAAACTTATTTCCATTTTCCACACACATTAAACCCATTTGAAAATAAACTTCATAACACTATCAAAATTTATGAATATAATTTTAAAACACAATAATAAGAACATATATGTAATCCCAACAATTCCATGATAAAATCCCCTTTACAAAGAATATTAACCGAAAAATAATTTTATAACATTCTTCATAATTATATAACACATTTAAGGTGAATAATAAGAAATTAAACATGCATAATATACCCATTTCTCTTGAAAGTTACTATTTAAACACATTCAAACATTTAAATCTCTTTTAAAACACATTTCACACCTTCCACAAAAGTCATAGAACATTTCAAAGAAACACCATAATGAAGAACACAAGAAAATTAACCACTTTCCTTTCGAAATCCCATTTTTATCAAATTTCAATCTCAAAACCATTTCCAAACATAATTTAAACCATTCAAACAATTCATAGAATATATTTAAACAACTAGTAAAGTAATTGAAACTCATATAATAAAGTAAAATCATAGAACCAACCCCCTAGCACTTGGAAAATTCTAGAAATTTGATACAAACCCCAACCACATCACCAAAATACCCTATAATGGAAATATTGAATAATAATAATCACGATTTTAACAAAATCACACTATTGGACCCTAGTTTGGTAAAAAAAGTCTGATGAAAAATAGAAACTCAAGAAAGAGGGAAGATGAACCCTAGAAAGAGGGAGAAATCAATAGTAAATGGACTTACATGATGATACATTAAAAAATTGGGGTCAAAATGTCATGGCCCGACCCTACTCGGGCTCGAGCCGCAACTACCCCAAGCTCACCTCCATAGGCCAAGGGCTGGAGACCAGCACCGAAGGCACAACAACTCAGGGAGGCCTTTGCCTAAGTACCTGTACATAGACACGTAGTACACTCAATGAAAAAGTGCATAGTAAAAAGAAAAGAAAAGTACCAACTGCTATAAATAAACCACAATGTGCATCGACCTCTAAAAGTACAAAGCAAGTGCTGAAAGTGAACTGAAAAGAAAAGGGGTAAAACACGTGCCCAACCAGAAAAGTGCCACAACTCGGCAACTGGTAAACAAAAGTAAACAGCTGGAAGGGTCCCCCACCTGGAACCCGACAACGACCACCGCACGTCGTCCAAGCTTCCAAACTCCTAAGATCCATTGAAGTCACGACCAACTTGTCCATCATCTGTAAGGGCACACCAAGTGTGGGCAAATCCCAAGAAGGGGAGAGTATAAAAATAATCAGTAGGATACCCCGAAGGCTCGAGGTAGAAACAAGGGTGGTAACGAATGGTGAGCAGTATATCAAATAGGGAACAGTAAAGGAATATAACAAGGAGTGCAGTAGAGTAACAGTAGAGAGTCCAGCTCAATCCAACAAGAGAAAGGAGATAGACTCGTCCAGACACAAGGAGCTGGAAACGGTGAGAAGTTGAACTTCTCGTCAAGTCTTCGCTACCTATAGCAGGAGATTAGACTCGTCGAACCATGAGAATCTAGACACAAAAAAAACGTGGCATATCCCGCGCATCTTCACCTCTCCTAGAAGAAGAGTAACCAAAACCCAAGGAGTGGGTACTAGAACAAGGTATATACATATATCTATGCTCTGTCAAGAAACCCAAACAAGATCGTAAGGGGATCTCCGTCCGGTAGCTCAGCCCAAGAAAGTGAGTAGCCAACAGTCCCAGAAGTAAACACCATTGATGCCCGGCATCCCGCACGTCTGCCCCGAACTGCAAGTCAACGGGCTCAAATCACCACACCTTGATACTATCCGCTTTGGGCGGCACTGGCTCACTCGCACGGTTTTAGGTTGCGTTGCAAGGACGCGTCTCGGAGGTTAAAGCACCCCTCATACTTGAGAGTTCTAGGGGAATGTCAATCCACACCTCGTCACTGCCCCAGAGTCGAGAGGTCTCCTCAAAGTCGACAGGCGACCCCCTACCTAGCCCCGCTGGAGGGTGATCCCAGGAAGTCGACGGGTTCCCACTAAAGGGAGACCCGACAAGAGTTGACGGGTGACACACTACCCAGTCTCGTAAAAGGGTAACCCACTGGAGGGAGACCTGGCTAAAGTCGTCGAAGAGTCCCAATGCCCAGACCCATAAAAGGGTAATCCAATGGAGGGAGGCTCGGAACCATCATCGGGGACCACTTCCCAGCCCAGATGGAGGTAAAACTAGCATCAGGGACCACTTCCTAGCCTATCTAGAGGTAAACCTGGCATCGGGGACCACTTCCCAGCCCCGTTGGAGGTAAACCCAGAACTGCTCTGGCCATCCCTACTAGATGGCACTGCTTAGTGAACACCACTGCACTGGCCATCCCTGCTGGATGGTAACCCACTGGTCATCCCTACTAGATGGTAACTCCTGGCCAGCCCTGCTGGAAACAACCTCCTGGCCAACCCTTCTGGAAACAACCTCCTGTCCAGCCCTACTAGAAATAACCTCCTGGTAGAGGATCGGTGACCGCGTAAAGTGTTGGTCACACCGAATCCACAAGAACTATAACAGGGAACACAAAGGGATGAGATAAACTCCCCGGCCTCTCAGGGCGATCACACTCCAATCCACTGAGTCACTGTCAAAGCAGACCAAGACAACTCAGCCAAGAAAGTGGGAAAACACCCCATGCGGTACGAGCACACGTACACGTAATCAGTACTGATGTCCAGTGAAAGGGAACGGTACTGAAACCCCTCACAGCTGAAGAATCAGAGGAACCAAACCATCTCTGCTGGCCAAACGAGAACAGAACCAGGGGAAAACTCAACCCTTCTGGTCAAAAAATGAGAACAGAACCAGGGGAAAACTCAACCCTGCTGGTCAACAAATGAGAACTGAGGGACCCTCTACATCGCGATAGGTCAAAAGTACGTAAAACAGAACACGACACACACATGGGGCCCACACGACGTGTGACCCCAATTCAACCCCAACCAAGCGCACAAACATTCTCAGGTAAAACCATCCACATGTACCTCCCAGCGTTCTCGCATACTCCCAGAGTATGCCATGTCTCCATCCCAAAGGCTAACATGCACACGGCACCCATCATCAACACGAAGGTGTAAACGTAACAACTCCAACTTGCCACCTCAACGACTGAGGCACAGCCAACCACATCTCTTTAAACACTAACATCACTCTCCCAAGAGTGAACGTGATCACACGCCAAGAGTTCTCTGCAAACACCGTAGGAAGAATCACCATCGGTACACCTTTCATATTTCCACATTTAATAATATCGCGTAATAGGCTCTACTCACCTAAACAGATTACACCGTTGTAATCCTCATGGAAAAACATGCGAGATAGACTACCTACTCACCTCAAATAGATATCCGACGGAAAATTCACCAACACCGCCTTATGCCCGAACGGTGTCCCGTGATCTTGAGCCTTGGCCTCGAAAATAGTTGGGCGCATCGCACCATTGCTACCCCTCGGTAAAACATGTCAAAAGGACTGCTCACTTGAGTGCAACGAATATCCAGAGAAAAATATGCATTCCGGCGCACCGCACACGAGCGCTGCTATGTGGGACCCGCATCCCGGTCCCAAAGCACAATGAATGGATCGCACTATTGTGATCCTCTCGAAAAAGTACACAAGATGTACTATTCACTTGTCCAAAATGGACACCCGGTGATAAAGCTGGAAATCACCGCTAACTCCCAAAACGGCACTCGTGGGGCCCGCACCAGCATGCTGAATTAAAGAGGGCGGATTGCGCCAATGCAATGCCCTCAGAAAAAACACCAAAAAACGACTACTCGCACGCCCCGAACTGGCACCCGATGAAAAAGTTATAAAGCGCTGCGTACAACTCAAAAGACGGGCCATGGGGCCCACGCATCAACTCTAGTTTCAACACCCAAAAACACACTAGAAAAATCTGCCTCGGCACTCGGGTCCCAATGCTGCTGATGGCGCTCAAATCGGACGTCGGATGTGTCTGCGCCGCTCAAAACACGAACTCCAATAAAAACATCAATTCACTTAAAGTACGCGTCGCGCCACCGAGCCCCTCGTCTCAGGAATTAAAAATTTACAAAACCATCTCAAAAAGTTCTCATCATCGATACAGTTCCATAGCCGCATACAGCATGCAAAACGAACGCCCGTAGTGGAAATTACGGGCGTCCGAGTCGAGGGGGCAATGCCCCTTGGGCTTGACCAACCTGGGCCGGCCGGTCCGCCCAACCAAGGCTGGCCCGCGGTTCGGCCACACGGGCCGGCCGTGGACCCTAGGTCCATGGTTCTGCTGACCGTCCTCATGGTCGGTCGCTTCTTCCACGCGGAGACCCACCAAAGGCAGGTCTTGGTCTGGCCGCGAGGTCGCACGACGTGACCCCGGTCTCCGCTCCGCGCCGCGAAGTGCCTCCACTGGCACCTGCTCGCTGTCCGTGAGCCCCGTCCGGCACTGCACGCCCCATCTCGCCCGCAGGCGCCCTCTTCTGCCTCGCCCGACCGACACCGCACCACCTCCTGCCTGAGCGACGAGCTGCCGGCTCCGCCAGGACCGCCTGACGCGCCACCGCGCTGGCTCGCCGGAAAAACCCAAATACCCGCGAACTTCGCCGGACATTTGCGAGCTGCTCGGAACTCGGAATTGAAATCCGTAACAAGTGTCAGAAAGAGCATGAAATATACTATGCATAAATGGTATTTTCTTGAATAAATATCAACAATTAGATACTATAGTTTGGATTCAAAGGAGGCTCGGGAATTAAAAACGAAAACAACAACCGCCTACCTCGATGGGCTTCGCCCGAAGCTTCGTAAGGGTTCGCTGGAGCTGCCATACCTCACTGGAGTTTTTGAGCCTCACTGGAGAGGTGTAGGAGAGGAGTTCCTCCTTGAGAGCTCCTGCTGGGGGGTGAACAAAGGGGGAGAGAGGGGGGGGGGGTTAAGTGTTTAAATAGAAACACACTTAACCACCCGCCCGTCAACCCGAACCCGAACTTCCGACAGGGTCGAGATTAAGCCTCCACTAGGCCAAACACCACCTCCTGAGCACAATGGAGGTATCGTAATTTTAAGCCGAGGCCCCATTCAAAAGTTATTAAACTCAACTCCTGAGGCCGCAAAATTAGGAAAACTCCCCCGGGGCCATTTTTCACTGACGGCCCGCGCCCGAGAAACTTACACCCCTCATAGGGTAAACAGTACGCTCCGAACTCAAAAATGCCCTTGGTTTTCCAATCCAAGCCACCGTTAAAGAGATAATTTAGTTAAGTCATTAAACAAATAAATTAATTATTTAATTTATTCGTTCCACGCTCCGATAGCAAGCAAGGGGTCCAAACGTCCCACGCCGATATGTTTTATGTCGTTCCTAGGGTAAACACCCTATTCCGGACCCATCTGTGCACTCGGATATCTGATCCAAACACCATTTAGGAGTTATCCCATTTATTTGGTGTGCCCAGTGTGAACGCACTGAAAATTTAATTCCAGCCACACTGGGGCTCGGAATCACCGTTGTCTGAAGGCGCTGCTCTGGAATAATATCAGGAATATTCCAAATTATTTTATAACCAAAAAATGGGTTCTTACATCATTCACTCCTTCAATATTTTCTTCCCCAAAAAGAAAAACCAGGGAACAACTTAGGGTATTAAGCCCGCACCTGGCTCCCCCGTACCCAGAAAAACTCTTGCACAGTTCTGTGTCACCGCACACAGACCAAAGGACTAACCCGTTCACACGATGTCTGCCCTTGCTGATGACGTGCATAGAAGCATACACACATATCCTCAGGTGAGTCACACGGGAGACTCTATGAACCCAAACCAGCCTTTGGGGTTAGGGAAAGGTGGTAGGGAACCTTGCCATCCCTTTGCACGGTCTCAAACGGACCGAAGGATCTCGAGGGTATCTCACCTCCCCGACCAAACCATTACGTCGCACGCCGCGACTAGAATCACCGCCCACACCTGGAACAAGGCCCGGTGATTCCCTCCTTCAGAATATCCATATGGTGGAACACCTAAGGATATCTGGTCACGCAAGGTTTCACTGTCAATGTATCTCAACCAAGACTCTCTTACACACTCTGAGAGAGATGGAGTCGATGTCATCGACTAAAGAGAAAGGTTACACACCTTCTACTCTACCAACACAGGGTTACACCCGATGCCCTGCGTCACCCTGGTAACACCTCAAAAAAGGAGCAGGGAGAAAATCATTTCACACACAGAGTCTAACAATTCTACAGAAAAAAGTAGAATATCTGTTGAGCATACCTCTTACCACCTCATGCTCCACAGAATCATAGACATCCAAAGCTCGTGGTTGTCTGCGGTCCCAACTTTCAGATCCCGGAGCCTGACGTGGACCGCCTACTAGTGATGGGAAGACCTCGTAAGGTCATACCCCACTACCAGCTCCTCCTGCTACTCTGCTAGCACCACCTCTCTGGGCGCTACTCCGATCACAGTGTTGCCTCTGTCGTGGTGGTGCACCCGCTGGCTACCCGACATTCTCAGTGTGACTGGTCGGGCAGTCTCGTGCCAAGTGACCTCGCTCATTGCAAGCATAACACTGACTCTCTCTGGGCCGCACTAGTGCCCTCCGACACCACTGTGGTGTACGAACACACCCCTGAGTCTGGTTGTCAGAAAGCCACCTGTGTCGAGGTTCTACTTGCCGACGCCCGCTAGCTGCGGCAGACGTCTCAGCTCCAACGTGCCTGCTGCCACCACCAACTCTAGAACGTGACAGGAAGATCTCTATCACCAGTGCCTGCTCTAGCACCCCAGCATATGTGGAAATGTACAAGAGAACTATGACAACATGAATCTCCCGGCGGAGACCCTGCTCAAACTTCTGCACTCGGAAGTTGTCGTCATGGACCAAGTCCGGGTAAAAGCGGGCACGGTCTGTGAAACTAGTCGCGTACTCGGCCACCGTCATCCCTCCCTGCTGAAACTGTAGGAGCTCCTGAATCCTAATAGAGTGTAATAAGGAGGGGAAAAACTCCTCACGAAACAACAACTGTAATTCACCCTATGAAAGCGACGAATCGTCAAGAAACTGAGTCACCAGACTCCACCAACGCCAAGCTGCCCCGCGAAAAAGGCTGGCGGCCAAATCCATCATAAGATCTACCGGTGTCTGCACAAGCCTGAAGAAGAAAATAACTATCTCTAGCCAAACCTCTGCTGCCTGAGGGTCTAGATCACCACTGAACCTTAGTGGTCTCTATCACTGGAACTCATAGAGCGCGCTCAAGCTCAGTCTACTCTGTTGGAGCTGTCTGCTGCTCAACAGGTGGGGGTGCTGCTACCGGCCCACCTGGGGAAAGGGACTCACATGATGGGTCTTGGACTATGGTCTCTTAGCTCATAGGGTTATCGTCACGAACCAAAGCTGGTATCCTGGCTAGCTGTCTTCGCGGAAACATCCTGAATATTATCAAGGAGTGTCGTGGTCAGATGAGCATATATGTATATAACAGTAACAACAATGGGGATCTGACGCAATAAGGATAGTCAAAGACTCAATCCTATGTGATGCACAAACCAATTTCCCCTGCAATGAGTGTCTCAGCATGCCGAGTCGACAAGTGGGTTATCAGGGTCCTGGTGAATGGATATGTCGGCCGCCGCACCATCATTAGACTCCCCAGCCTGAGATCCGCTCTCGAGACATGTTAACACTGTTGCCCTAAATCCCAACCAATTCCTTTTTAGGGACGTCCAAACATCATCCCAAAGAATGAACCACCTTTGATACCACTTTGTCACGACCCGACCCTACTCGGGCTCGAGCCGCAACTACCCCAAGCCCGCCTCCATAGGCCAGAGGCTGGCAACCAGCGCCGAAGGCACAACAACTCGGGGAGGCCTTTGCCTAAGTACCTGTACACACACACACATCACACACAATGAAAAAGTACAGAGTAAAAAGAAAATCAAAGTACAAACTTCTATAAATAAACCACAATGTGCATCAACCTCTAAAAGTAAAAAGCAAGTGTTGAAAGTAAACTGAAAAGAAAAGGGGAAAACACGCACCCAACCAGAAAACTACCACAACACGGAAACAGGTGACCAAAAGTAAACAGCTGGAAGGGTCCCCCACCTGTAACTCGACTACGACCACCACACGCCGTCCAAGCTCCCGAACTTCTAAGCTCCGCTGAAGTCACAACCAACCTATTCGTTGTCTGCAAGGGCACACCAAGTGCAGGCAAAGCCCAAGCAGGGGTGAGTATAAAAATACTCAGTAGGATACCCCGAAGGCTCGAGGGAGAAATAAGGGAGGTACCGAAGGGTGAGTAGTAGATCAAATAGGGAATAGTAAAGGAATACAACAAGGAGTGCAGTAGAGTAACAATAGAGATTCCATCTCAACCCAACAAGAGAAAGAAGATAGACTCATCCAGACACAAGGAGATGGAAACGGTGAGAAGATGAACTTTTCGTTGAGTCTTCTCAACCTATAGAAGGATAGTAGACTCGTCAAACCACAAGAATCTAGACACCGAAAGCACATGGCATACCCCATGCATCTTCACCTCTCCTGGAAGAAGAGTAACCAAACCCAAGGAGTGGGTACTGGAACAAGGTATATACATATATCTATGCTCTATCAAGAAACCCAAACAAGATCATAAGGGGACCTCCGTCCCGTAGCTCAGCCCAAGAAAGTGAGTAGCCAACAGTCCCATAAGTAAACACCATCGATGCCCAGCATCCCACACGTTTGTCCTGAACTACAAGTCAAGGGGCTCAAATCACCGCACCTTGATACTATCCGCTTTGGGTGGCACTGACTCACCCACACGGTTTTTGGTCACGTCTCAAGGACGCGTCTCGGTAGGGAAATCACCCCTCATACTTGAGAGTTATGGGGAAACTTCAAGCCACACCTCGTCACTACCCCGTAGTCGATAGGTCTCCTCAAAGTCGACAGGCGACCCCCTGCCCAGCCCTACTGGAGGGTGATACCTGGAAGTCGACAGGTTCCCACTGGAGGGAGACCCGACAAGAGTCAACGGGTGCCACACTACCCAGTCCCGTAAAATGGTAATCCACTAGAGGGCGACCCAGCTAAAGTCATCGACGAGTCCCAATGCACAGTCCCATAAAAGGGTACTCCACTAGAAGGAGGCTCGGAACCATCCTCGGGGACCACTTCCCAGCCCAACTGGAGGTAAACCCAGCATCAGGGACCACTTCCCAGCCCAGCTGGAGGTACACCCGGCATCGAGGACCACTTCCCAGCCCCGCTGGAGGTAAACCCGGAATCGATCTGGTCATCCCTCCTGGATGGTACTGCTCAGTGAACACCGCTGCACTGGCCATCCCTGCTGGATGGTAACCCACTAGCCATCCCTCCTGGATGGTAACTCCTGGCCAGCCCTGCTGGAAACAACCTCCTGGCTAGCCCTGCTGGAAATAACCTCCTAGCCATCCACGATGGAAACAACCTCTTGGGCAGAGGATCGGTGCCCGTGTAAAGTGTTGGTCACACCGAATCCACAAGAACTCTACCAGGGAACACAAAGGGATGAGAGAAACTCCCCAGCCTCTCAGGGTGATCATGCTCTAATTCGTTGAGTCATTGTCGAAGCAGACTGAGACAACTCACCCCAGAAAGTGGAAAACACCCCACACGGTACGAGCACATGTAGTCGTAATCGGTATCGCAGTCCGGTGAAAGGGAATGGCATTTAAACCCCTCACAGCTGAAGAAACAGAGGAACCAAACCATCTATGTTGGCCAAACGAGAACAGAACCAGGGGAAAACTAAACCCTACTGTTCAACAAACGAGAACGGAACCAAGGGAAAACTCAACCCTACTGGTCAACAAATGAGAACTGAGGGACCCTCTACGTCGCGAGAGGTCGAAAGTACATAAAACAGAAAACGGCACGCACATGGGACCCACATGATGTGTGACCCCAAGTCAACCCCTACCAAGTGCACAGACATTATCAGGTACAACCATCCGCATGTACCTCCCAGCGTTCTCGCATACTCTCAGAGTATGCCACATCTCCAACCCAAAGGATAACATGCACATGGAACCCATCGTCAACACGAAGGCGTAAACGTAAAAAATCCAACTTTCCACCTCAACAGCTGAGGCACGGCCAACCATATCTCTTTAAATACCAACATCACTCTCCCAGGAGTGAATGCGATCACACGCCAAGGGTTCTCTGCAAACACCGCTGGAAGAACCACCACTGGTACACCTTTCATATTTCCACATTTAATAAGATCGCATAAGAGGCTCCGCTCACCTGAACAGATTACACCATTGTAATCCTTGTGGAAAAAACATGCGAGATAGACTACCTACTCACCTCAAACGGATATTCAACAGAAAAGTCACCAACACCGCCTTATGCTCGAACGGCGTCCCGTGATCCTGAGCCTCGGCCTCAAAAATAGTCGGGCGCATCACACCATTGCGATCCCCTCGGGAAAACACGTCAAAAGGACTACTCACTTGAGTGCAACGGATATCTGGAGAAAGAGATTCATTCCGGTGCACCGCACACGAGCGGTGCTATGTGGGACCCGCATCCCGGTCCCAAAGCATAACGAATGGATCACACTGTTGTGATCCTCTCAAAAAAGTACACAAGATGGACTATTCACTTATCCAAAATGGACACCCAGTGATAAATCTGTAAATCACCGCCAACTCCCAAAATGACACTCGTGGGGCCTTCACCAGCATGCTGAATTAAAGCGGGCGGATTGCGCCAATGCAATGCCCTCGGAAAAACACCCAAAAATGACTACTCGCACGCCCTGAATGGACGCCCGATGAAAAAGTTATAAAGTGTTGCATACAGCTTGAAAGATGGCCCGTGGGTCCCACACCTCAACTCAGGTTTCAACGCCCGAAACCACACTGGAAAACTTTGACTCGTCACCCAGGTCCCAATGCTTCTGACGGCGCTCAAATCGGACGTCGGATGTGTTTGCGCCGCTCAAAACACGAACTCCAAGAAAAACGTCAATTCACTTAAAGTACGCGTCACGCCACTGAGCCCCTCGTCTCGGGAATTAAAAATACCCTAGACCATCTAAAATTTTTTTCCTCGTTGATACGGTTCCACAGTCATAGATGGCATGCAAAACAGACGCTCGTAGCAGAAATTACGGGCGTCCGAGTCGAGGGGGCAATGCCCCTTGGGCTGGACCGCCCTGGGCCGGTCGGTCCGCCCGACCTGGGCCGGCCCACGGTTCAGCCGCACGGGCTGGCCGTGGACCAATGGTCCATGGTTCTGATGAACGGCCTCACAGCCGGTCGCTTCTTCCACACAAAGACTTGCCAAAGGCGGGTCTCGGTCTGGTCGCGGGGTCGCACAGCACGACCCCGATCTCCGCTCCGCGCCGCGGAGCGCCTCCGCTGGCACCTGCTCGCCGTCCGCGAGCCCCGGCCGGCACCGCACGCCCCGGCTCACCCGCAGGCACCCCATGCTGCCTCGCTCGGCCAACACTGCATTGCCTCCTGCCTGAGCGTCGAGCCGCTGCCTCCGACAGGACTGCCTGCCGCGCGGCCGCACTGGCTCGCCGGAAAAACTCAAATACCCGCAAACTTCGCCGGATATTTGCGAGCTGCTCAGAACTCGGAATTGAAATCTGTAACAAGCGTCGGAAAGAGAATAAACTATATTACACATACATGGAATTTTCTCTAAGAAATATCAACAATTTGACACAATAGTTTGGATTCAAAGGAGGCTCTGGAACTAGAAACGAAAAAAACAACCGCCTACCTCGATGGGCTTCGCCCGAAGCTTCGCAAGGGTTCGTCAGAGCTGTCGCACCTCGCCGGAGCTGTCGCACCTCACCGGAGAGGTGGAGGAGAGGAGGAGTTCCTCCTTGAGATCTCCTGTCAGGGGGTGAACAAAGGGGGAGAGAGGGGGGTTAAGTGTTTAAATGAAAACACACTTCACCACCAGCCCGTCGGCCCGAACCCAAACTTCCGACGAGGTCGAGATTAAGCCTCCCCTATGCCAAACACCACCTCTCGAGAGCAACGGAGGTCTTAGAATTTTAATCTGAGGCCCTATTCAAAAGTTATTAAACTCAATGCCAGAGGCCGCCAAATTACGAAAACACCCCCGGGGCCATTTTTCACTGACAGCCCACGCCCGTGAAACTTACACCCCTCCTGTGGTAAACAGCATGCTCCGAACTCAACAGTGCCTCATTTTTCTAATCTAAGCCACTGTTTAAGAGATACTTGAGTTAATCCGTTAAACGAATAAATTAATTATTTAATTTATCTTTTCCACGCTCCGATAGCGAGCGAGGGGTCCAAACGTCCCGCGCCAACATGTTTTATGTCGTTCCTAGGGTAAAAACCCCATTCTAGACCCATCTGTGCACTGGGATCTCTGATCTGAAACACTGTTTAGTAGTTATCCCATTTATTTGGTGTGCCCAGTGTGAATGCACTAAAAATTTAATTCCGGCCACATCGGGGCTCGGAATCACACGCCGTCTGAAGGCGCTGCTCTAGAATAATATCAGGAATATTCCAAAGTATTTTATAGCCAGAAACTGAGTTCTTACACCAAACAACCTAACGATTGAGTCTCACTAGGTACAAGAATTCTTATAAGAGGCTCCCATGGATGGAAATCCTAAATGGGGTGGATGAGAGGTGTTTTAGGGTTAAAAGTCAAAGAGGGAAAGAATGTGAATTCCAACATTTTAGTGACCTAGTTAAGTCTTATGGTTATCCCTAATGGTTTGAAGAACCATGTGGAAACTATGCATCCCTCACTCTCAGATAGGAATATGCTTCCTTATTACCCTTCATGGTTTTCCAAACTATGCGCAAACCGTGAATTCTCCACTATCAAAATAAGGAATTGGATGCATGCTTAACTGGAGGAGGGCACACATTTTTTCCTAACTATGTGACAACCATGATAATTCTAATAGTAATTACAAAACCTCTATTTTTCTTTAAAAAATAATTGGGAATCTATGGTATAAATGAAAAACTCAAAATAAACAAAATATTACCTCAAAATAAAATCACAGACATGAAAATAGTATACTACGTCACATTTCATGTGAAATAATAGTTTTGTGTAAAAAATCTATTAGAGAAATTATATTTATTTATGGATAGATACATTATTAAATCATAGGTTGTTAAAGATACCCAACATTTTCTTAAATTATTTTTATATATTTTTTAAGATAATGACATGATATGTTACAGTCTAGAATCAAAAGGTTTAGTATCTTGGGAAATTAGTTTCATACATCATAATCATATGTAGACCATTAAACATTATTTAAGTATTTGAGAATTTTACTACTATTATATTTTACATTCTTCTTAGTACATGTGGTCACCAGAGGATATATATCAAAAAATGTTTAAAAAAAATCTATCTAAGGGGAGTAATAATCATTATAATCATGAAATTTAAAAAGATCAAAACAATGGGTGGATAATTTTAAAATAGACATGAATATGGAATTTGAAAATAATGAAATATCATAAAATTAATTTCTGATACCACACAAAAATTGTGAAAAATATAGCATCATGTCTATTCATATATTTTGTGTTTAAATCATCATTTTAAAAAATATAATATAACATAGAATCATGTGCAATAATAATACACGTAATCCATTGAGATATGTTACAATACCAAAATTATTGAAGGTATATATGATTTTAGACCCACTTGTTACATAATTTAATGGTAAAAATCCTGGAATCCAAATTGAAGTGAAACATAGGACAATCATTATAAATAATTACACCCCTAAAATAAGAATGGGTCTCATGAAGATGTCATAAAGCATCTTTAAGTGAATAACCATGGATTTTCCAAAATTTAAAAAGGAAAACATAATTTTAAAAACTAATAGTTCTATAAAGAGATCATATTTCATGATGAAAAAAATAAACACCCTAAGAGAAATCAATGACAGGTTTTGGAAACTATTTTCTTTTGAAATATCATTATAATTGGCCTAGAAATAATCTCAAAAAATTAGAAACATGAATATAACTAAAATAAAAAAAATTAAAAGGAAACTAAAACATATCTATAACTAAATTTTATAATAATTAATGTGGTAGTATATATTAAGAGAGAATAAGACTATAAGTAGAGTTTAGATTGATAGTCTTCTTAATTTAAGACCCAATATATTTTCTATATATACATAACATTTGATTATTAAAACATAAATCATATAGGAAAATATATTCCTTTTTAATTATTTATTAGTAATAATCATTGATGTTTATTTATTATTGTTTTATTTTAATAAATAATGGCCTGAAGAAATGTTTTCTTTTTAAATAATCTTTTTTGTTTTGATATTCATGATTTTTTATTATTATTTATCATTTTGTAAAATTATTAATAGAATATATGATTATCGTAAAATAAATTTATATTAAATAATGAAAAATAAAAAACTATATATGATTTGATGAGTATTTCATTGATAACGTTTGAGTGGATGAATGAAATAGACCATTAATAGGATGTTTTCAATGAGTGGGGGTGATATATGATATAAATATATTTAAATAGTTATACCATTATAAAAATAAAATTAATATGTTATATAAATATATATAAAATATTATAGGTGAGAAAAAAATGGAAATTATTTTGGCATAGTAAAAGGAACAAGATATTTAAAGATAATGTAAAATAGTATTGATGATACAATAGTATTATTGATTTTCTCGTTTTTTAAATCAATGATTCCTTGGGGTGGTGTGATTACAAAATGATCCTTTGTATACTAAGAGGACGAAGTGATAAAAAATGTATAATTATTTGGATTTGATAAGTGTATAAGAGTTGATTTTACAACAAAATAGAGTTTGGGTATTTATAATAGTGGAGAGATGTATTCTTGTGTTAAAATACTGATTATTTTTGTAATGACCCATGTTTGGGGAAAAGGTAAAATTCCAAATGAATTTGAATTTTAAAATTTTGTATATATTCCATTATTTTAAATAAGATTAATAATGTAATACCATGTTTGGGAACACTTCAATGTGTTGTTCATAGACTTGGGTAAAGTCATGAAGGGTTCCTTGGGAGCTCTGTTGAGTTTTTGGAGCATCGGACTTCAAAAAATCTATAATTGGAAGATTTGAATAGGGCACACGATTTGTCCAAAACTGTGGAATCCCCATTAGTAAACCATGTGTCCTTAACATAGGGAATAGAAGGTTTTTCATGGTATTCACATAGTTTACACAAACTATTCACCTATATAGCACGGTCAGTACCACTTATGTAGTAACCTCACACTATTCATCACATGGTTGGAACATGATTACGAAAAACTATGTGTCACAAATCATTCAAGGTGGGATCATAAGTAGTAGGAACTGCACAATTGGCATACAGTTTGTCCTAAACATGAATCCAAACATTGCGGCCTAGTTTTGAGGGTGAAATGAAAATTTTCCCCTAATGAGATATTTCAAAACATTTTTCTTTCTTTCCTCCTCTCCTCGAGCCATGTGAGCCTTCACTCTATATGTCGCGGGTTCCACCTCCTACCTATTCTAGGGATCATGATATCTCTTTTATCCATCATTGGATTTGATAATAGTTAGTGCCAATTTATTTTTCAAGATAATCTCTTCATTCTATTTTATCTTTTATATATTTAATTTCATCTAGACCAAGTTATTGTAATGGGAGCTCATTTTTTCTATTTTTATGGAGGATTTACATTTCTTATATTTCATCCAAATGAGACCTAATTTGACCTCTATATTAGATGAGTAGAACATCCAAACCATGCATTAGGTGATCTATGGATTTTACCAAAAGTTTTCATTGAATTATAAATGGTGTTGTTGTGTCATGTACCAACCCTTTCCATGTGTCTCCTAGAAGTGTTTTCTTTATTGTAAATTGGTTTATACTGAATGTATTACACCATCTGAGAATTTTTAGGTAAATATTTAATTCTAAAATTGACCATGGAGACCTTTTGGGTGTTTTACATTGAATTTAATATTATTTAATTAAAATATTAATTGCCTGAAATGTCTTTTTAGCATTCGTCTTGGATTAATAAAGGAATTTACATTGTTGGATTTTGTTAAATTAATGATTTCACCTCGTATGTACCATGTTTAAACTTATTTAAATATCTTATTTTATTTATTGTTTCTAAAATGATTCATTAATTTTAATTGAGTTATGAATCTTATCGTTGATTCTTGATTGTGCTAATTGAATTGTTTGATAAACAATGTCATGATTTTATAATAAATACCCATGGATGAGGTGCAATGTCTTTGAAATTAACAAGTGATTATTAGATTATTTAAACATGTTTGGATGTATTTTTTTAGTGTTCTTCTAAGATTTTATGTCAGTGATTCATATATGGAATGCTTAGGACATCGCCTCAAACGTTGTTATTAAATGGAGTTTCACCCTTTCTATTAAAATGAACATAAGTCCACTATACATTAAAATTGAATGACTTATCCCACTCCAATAAAATTGAAAATGTAACATGATCCTCATAAGGTATTAGATGCTTTATAAATGTAATTCCCCATGTAGGTGATTTCCCAATTTACCATGGTACCTTTTAAGTTCCTCCTTTAACCTTAATAAAGGAATTCCATTTTTTGTTTAATTAAATGGAATGTATTAAATTGAATAGATTGATCATGATGGTTTGATTTATTTTGATGTATTAAAGAGTTTATTTGAAATGGATTTAATTGGGTGACATGACCACACCTCTAGTTATAATTAAATAAGAAAACATTATGTGAACTATTATAATTGTGATTCCCTTAGTTATAATTGGACATATTGATTGTAAATCATGTGAGTTATTTCCTTATATATAGTATTATAAATATAATTATTCCTTATAAATATGATATATAATGATGGTAAGGGTTATTTTCAGTATGTAGGTATCACATTACCTTACATCAGGTGTAGATTATGACATCTTACACTAGTGAAACTATTTGTATGGTGGGCATGACCCACCATATCCCTTGTTTCATGTGTTGGAATGAAGACACACTATCAGTATTGAGTGTTGATATGGTGGAGCACTCACTATATTTAGGGAAGAGAATGATGTTTAGCACTCATTATAAGATTCAAGGCCCGTATCCTTTTTCTTTATCTTATAGGCTTGTTCAAATAGGTTATGGATGACAGAATTATGCCCAGTCCAACCAGAACCTATTATTCTAGGTATGTGGCCACTTACTTCTTCAAATATTTTGTCCATATATGTGGATCAAATATATAACTATATATATATAAATATATAGTTACTATATGAATAGTTACTAATTAGACATTTTTTTTTGCCATGGATCGAACAACGTAGAGCCGATAGGTGTCCAACTATAAACCAAAACAGACTAGTTGTTTTTATAATGACCCTTACTTATAATACATAGATATTAAATCTAAAGGAAATAATATTCATTACATAATATAATAAATCCATACTATAACAACATAGTCTTAGTGTATTTGAAAATTTGGAAATAAAAAACAATTGGTTCCGAAAATATCTACATTGTATCCTGCTTATTCAATCATAATTAAAACCCCTTTATAAACACCTTACATAATACCTTTTTTAATATCTTGGGAAATGAAACAAGAAAATGGGTGATCTTAGATACTCGGTAAGGGTAAAAAAGGTAGATATCAATCATATAATAATCATGATACATAAGAACGTAAGAAAAAATTTGAACATTATATCCTATATATCAAATATCATGATATCATATCATGGGATAAATAATAGTAGTTCAAAATGATCATATTTCCTGATATCATAACATGGGGAATAAAATTTCTTTATAGAAATAATCATATAATATAATTTACATATTATTAAAGGATCTCTTGCAAGACTATCATAGTGGGAAAAGTACTTTATTGAACAAGGATCACTCTCCATTTCAGCACTATGTTACTAAATCAGGTGTACTTCCCGTTATGGTCCTGTATTACAGAACCAAGATCATTTCCCATTACAATCCAATATATCTCAATATATATACATATTTAACCAATTTATTAAGGGATATATAGGTCATACCCATCACATAATTAATACCATACATATGTGTGCAACAAGTATACAATTAATTTTTCAAATCAGAACCCATGAAATGAAATGGGATTTGTAGTCATCATTAAATCATAACATAAAACATGAAAAGGAAATGAGTTCCATAGTTATAATTCCTTAAAAAATATAAAAAATCCATAAGAATAATAGTGATATTGTCCATAAAACATACACCCATTAAAGTAGTAGATCAGTTAGCCTCCCAAGCTGATCAAGACCTTGAAGTCACCAACTATCCCAAAACGTTATTCTTTAAACATGAGGGTGTGTCATTAATCTGAGGGGATGCCGTCGACCTACATTAATTTAGGCCTCCTTCAGCCCTAATTGGTTTTCTTGCTTGTTCCTTTTTTCCCTTCAATAAAAATGGAATTGATGATGATGATATATCACTTAAAAATAATTCTTCAGGAAAATATTCTTTTTTTTATGAATTTATTTTAAATTATAATGCCATGAAATTTTAAAACGGAATATTTTCAATGAAAATAATGTATTAAAATTTTAAGGTATTATTTTAATAATTTATATATTAATAAGTCATAAAAAAAATTCTTGTCGTATAATATAAAAAACATTCTTCTCGTACTTTTGCTGAAAAAGTCAAAAGTACCTCATTTGGAAAATGATAAAAATATTCCTTTAAAAAAATTTAGTTAAAATACACACATGGGGAAAATGACATTAAATTTTTTTATAATAATAGTAAAAATATTTTTTAATACGTTATTTAAGAAACATGGACATGGAAGATAAATATTCCTGAGTAAATACTTACATATAGATAATCTCATATAATAATGAGATTGTGAAATTAACCCTTAACTTAGGTTTGATTTATTTCATAAATATTTGAAACTCATGTATAATTGATTAAATAATGATATTAACTTATTTTGGAACCATATTAATATTTATGATATCATATATTATCATATTATCACCAGTTTGTTAATAATATTTCGTTATTACTCTTCTTTCGGGTGTTAACTACTTTGTTTTTTATGCATGTTTTGTTGTATAAGTCCCAATTATTTTCTATTGGATATAGTTCCGTATTTTTAAGAATTATATTAAGTTAATATATATCATATTTATTCATTATAAAAATTTATGTAATCATTGTTGAATGGTGAATATGGAAAATGAATCTCATCACGTTGTGGATATGGTAGGTCGTATGAACGCACGAGCGATGGTATCATTCCCTCAATAGTAAAAGGGTAAAGAAATTGATGGTATATATGTTATTAGAGAATCAATATAATGTTATAATTATAATATATATATATATATTATTTCTATCATTATACCCATATAAGTAAATTAGTAATAAAAACTAGATTACTCCATGATGTGGAGATGGTAAGTCATACGTACGACCAAGTGGTACATTTTTTTTGTAGAATGAATAAAAGATTTAATTTGGAATTTATATTATCATAATAAAATTTTATAATATAGGTGATAATAGATTTATTACCTTATAATGGAAACAACACATGAATAGTAAGTAGAATATGAAATAGTCTTTGAAGAGTTAGTAAAGACGATTACCTCTTCCTTGACGAATTTCCTGTAGATCTTCTCTTAGGGACACTAGGGTTGGTCTTTTGAGAAAACCTAAACCTCTAGAATATGGATATGAATTTTTAGAATGAAAATTGGCATCGAATGGTTAATCTTAAAGGATCAATGTGATATAAATAGTTTATGGATGAGGTTTCCATTTATAATTTAGGAGAGGGGCACTTTTGGAATATGTATAAAATATTAAATTATAATAAATTCAATGACAATAAAAATACATACAAAATATTTTTTTTGAATATAAGGTGATAAAAGGTTTTTATATCATCAACCAATATATTTTAAACATGTTATTTGTATAATTTCTAACCTTATCATTTTGATTAACCCTTAGGTAACCCATTTTAATTCGAAGTAAGGTAACAAATTATTCAGTATTTAAAGGTTTAAATGTTTACCTATTTGATATCAATTAAATAATAAATGAATTTTTTAACATTTTATCCCTTATAATATTTTATTTTTAATTATAATGATGTTTTATGTCTTTTAATAAAATATTATTCTAATAAAATTTCATCAGTGTCGATTTTGGTACAACTCATTATTTGGACTTTTAAAAATATCAAGATAACAATTTAATTCAATGAAATATTTTTATTATATCTCTAATAGGTAAAGTTGATATATAAAATTCATTTATCATATTATGTTTCCCAAATTATGTTTACATTATTATTTTTAATATAATTTATTTGAAATTTCCATTATGAAAATAATTACTACATCAACATTGTGTAATTAATTAATATATTTATTTATTCACTAAACATTAAAAATAAAATACCATTATAAAATTAAATATTCTATATTTAATAAGAATATTTATGGTTTAATATTTATTTTGTGTAACCATATATTAAAAATGTTAA
Source organism: Viscum album (assembly GCA_963277665.1). Lineage (NCBI taxonomy): Eukaryota > Viridiplantae > Streptophyta > Magnoliopsida > Santalales > Viscaceae > Viscum > Viscum album. Next base: position 876,139,294 of record OY728145.1, on the reverse strand, counting down.
ATTATTTTAAACTAGAGTGTGACATCTTTAAATATTTATTAAAAAATATTTTAAAAATAAAATAATATCATTTATGTGAAATAAAAAATTTAAAAAATAATATCATTAAAATATGTTTATTAATTTAAAAATATATAGTTATATTAGTTCATAAAAATTCATTTTCCCATGTGGATAAATAATGGATATTAAAGATAAATAATGTGACATTTAGTGTCTTTCTTTGACTTAAATAACTATAAGTCATTTTCAAGAACATGGGTCCATTAAATGACTTTATATTGATCCATAGATGTTATAGACTGAATTAAATTCATCCAATAAAAGTTTTCATTTGTTATGTTCATTTTATAGTCTTTGTAATTTTATTTTGAACCTTAATTACTAAATGTACCATTAACTATGGTAACAAAATTTACCAAGGTTTCTATTCCTATTGGAAAAAAATAAAAGGTAATTATTCATAAAATTTGGGCCATCGGAATATAAATTTGGAATCCATTTTACAAAATTCAAAAACATGATGTTTTATAATTCAATTCAAAATAAGTCCTTTAAAATACCAGGAAAACAGTTTTAAAAAAAATCCCTTTTTAAAACATAATTTTTTATGATAAATTCATTTATAAAATAATTTTCAAAAGACAAAATTGGTTTATTTTAAATTAAATTGAACTAATTAAAATTTAAAACTAATCCAAAACCTAATTTGACCTTGTAAATAAATTAAAATAAAATTATTATTTTAAAAAAAATTGTATTTTCACTCTTCCTTATATATTTGGAGTAAATTATATAAAAAATAATTTTATAGTAATTTTAACATTGTGAATTCAAAATTGAAATTAATTTTTTTAGTTACATTTTCTATAACTTCTAAAAACAAAAATAAGATAATATCATTTTTAAAGTAAATGTATTTTTGTAGAGTATGGTGATTTTACTAAAAAAATTATGATCACTTAATATATACTTATTGAGTTTTATTTATTTCATAAATTATTTATTTATAATTTTCCCCCCAAAGTAACAACTAGATTATAATATTCATTGTTTACTAATAATGCATCATGGTTTTTTTAAAATCACAGTTGTGTGAAACATAAGATTTTTTCATAATTAAAATTATTTAAAGAGAAATATTTCATAATTAATATTCCGGTGTTATATCATACCCCCCGCCATGTGTTTTTTTCCCTCAAAATTTATCACTGTGATAGAAATTGATGAGGATACCTCTACCTTATAAAATCCTCAGGTTCCCATGTAGCTTCCTCAAATTTGTGGTTCCTCAAGAAAACCTTAATCCAGTGAGTGAACCTATTTTGTAGAACTTTCTCTCTACAGTCCAAAATATCTACCGATTAGTCTTCATAAGAAAGACATTTCTCTAGTGGTTTGACTTATAATTTTATTATATATGAAGGATCTGATATATAATTTTTCATGAGAGATACATGGAACACATCATGAACCTGAGAGAGATTTGCTGGAATATCCACTCGATAAGCTACCTTCCCAACAAAATCTATAATTTAAAAAGGATTTATATTCTTAGGTATTAGCTTTCCCTTTCTTCTAAATCTCATAACTCTTTTCCAGGGAGATATTCCAATAAATGCCTTGTCACCCACATCAAACTCTAGGTCTCTTAATTGACATTTAGAATATAGTTTTTGTCGAATATGTGTTGGTCTTATGTATTATTGTATAGATCTAACCTTATATAACATTTCTTTAACTAGATATGGTCCCAATGGATTTATTTTCCAAACATCATTCTGGAATGTTGAATTTTTACACTTATTATCATAGAGGTCTTCATAAGGGGACATCTAAATAATTGAGTGAATGTTGTTTTTGTAAGAAAATTATACAAAAGGTAGGTGTTTATCCCAACCACATTTTAAATCCATAAAGAAATATATCAAAATTTCTAACAAAGTTTTAATTATCATCATAGAATGACCATATGTATGAGGATGATAAGTAGTGCTGAAACATATCAATGTATCCATATCCTGCTGAAAACTCCTCCAGAACTTCAATGTAAACCTTGGATCCTGATCAGATATAATCGAAAGTGGTACTCTATGAAATATTAACACTTACATAATATATATTCTAGAATTATGATAAAGATATAAGTCTTCTTTGATAACAATGATGTGTGATGAATTCCTAAGGTGATCAACTATAACCCATATAGTATTATGGCCTTTAGATGTTTCAGAAAGTCTAAAGATGATGTATCTGGTGATATTTTCCCATTAAAAATATAGTATGGGTAATTTTTGTAACTTTCCCTTAGGATCCTACCTCTATACTTTGAATTTATGAAAAACTATAAGCAGAAAAACATACTCTTAAATATATTTATTCAAGCCATCGCACTAGAAATACTCTTTTAGATCTCTATATATATTGGTGATTATACAATGAAAAGAGAATGGTGAAAAATGAGCCTCTTCTAATAGATCATTTAAATCTGGTATGGTAAGGACAAAAACATGGTTCATGAACCTTATTATTTCACAATAAACAATTTTGAACTCTTGAACATTTCTTACCTTCTTTTGTAGCTCTACATATTCCTTTTGTGCATCTTTAAACATTTCTTGTATAAATGGTTGGACATTAATTTGAACCAGATAGTATTTATACACTTCAATTATGATTCTAAGATCCATCATTTGTCAATCCATAAATATTGGATCTTTTTTATCCTCATCATATATAAGCTAGCATGATCATTTCGACTCACATCATCTTCCACCTTGTTCGATTTCCCAGGGTTGTAATGTATTGAGCAGTCATAATATTTAATCAACTATAACCATCTAATTTGGCACATATTCAACTCCTTTTGAGTGAAAATATACTTTGAATTTTTTTGAACATTATATATATCACTCTTTTTTCCATAAATACAATTCCTCTGTATCCTTAATGCAAAAATACCACAATAAACTCCAAATCATGACTTGGGTAATTTTTTTTCATGAATTTTAAATGGACATGAGGAATAATATTTCACCATATGATTTTTCATGAGAAAACATCCAAATCACTTCATGGATGGATCACTATATTTCACAAACATCTCTCTACTATAGGGTAATGTGAGCTTAGGTGAACCGACTGGCCTTCTTTTCTACTCTTTGAAATTATCTTCACATTCTTACATCCAAATGAACCTAATTCCATTCCAAGTATACATAGGGAGTGAATTATAAAATAGTGAGATATATTTTAGAAAACATATATAATATCCACCCAAACCAAGAAAACTTCAGATCTCAGTTATTGTTGTTGGCCAAGCATAATGTTCAATAACTTATTTCTCTGATGGATGCACAGATATCCACTAACTTGAGATTATTTGAGACAAAAATGAAAATTCCTAAAACCAAAAATCACACTTGGTAAATTTTTCTTATAGATTATCCTTTATTTGGATCTACAGTACATTCCTCATGTAATATTCATGTTATTCCTTACTCTTAGAATATACATGAATATCATCTATAATGACTAGTAGAAACTGATCATGATAGTCTCTAAATACATTACTCATTATATCCATGAAGATAGAGGGGGAATTAGTAAGACCGAAAGGCATGAATATAAATTCATTGTGTCCATACCATGTACAAAATTCCATCATGGTTATATCCTAAGAATTGAACATTAATTGATGATATATAGAATGTAGATTAATCTTGGAAAAGTATTTTTCTTCACGTAGTTTGTCAAATAAGCCATCAAATTATTGAGAGAGATAGAGAGGATATTTGATCTTGATAGTGATCTTATTTTGTTCTCGATAATCAATTCAGAGTCCCATTGATCTATCAATCTTATTAACAAACAGAATAGGTTAATCCCATGATGATGCATTAGGGAATATGAAACCCTTTTCAAGATTCTCTAGTAGTTTCTTCTTCAATTTCTACATCTCAATTAGTTGAATTCTCTAAGGGGTCTTTATAATTGTTATAACACCCAATATGAGTTCTATTGAAAACTCAACTGCATGATTTGTTGGAAGACGTAGAAATTCATAGAGAAAGATATAAAAAACTCTCATAAAGTAGGTTTATCCTCAATTTTAAGTTTTTACCCAATGATATTAGATTGATAAACATCCATTATAGGAATTAAAACCCCCAAGATGAAAATTATTTACATTTGAAGTTAAAATTCATCCTTTCATCGATAGACAATCATTGATTCAATTGAAACATTAAATGTGACTTCCCTTCAATGGAAATTGATTTGAGATACATATATATGATGCTAATCAATACCAAGAGTCACATCAAATTTTATAAAAAGAAAGGATCAAGTGATTTTACGGAATCACCTTCCCCCAATGTTCAACCAGAGAATAATTATAAACTTGTGATGTAATTATTGTTCCATTAGGATTTTTCATAGTAAACTCAACATCTAATTGTTGACATAATATGTTGATACAATTAGGAAAATCTATTAAAATAAAAGAGTGAGTGGATCTAAAATCAAATTAAACATTATCAACTTTATAGTGGATGGTTAGTGCACCTTTCCCCATTTCATTTGTCATAATGCACATTGCCCGTAGTGATTTCATGAGATTTTCCTTTGTGTTACCCATTTAGTGGTTGCTAACATCGACCATCATCAATAACAATTTTATTAGGGAATTTATTTTCACAATACCAATTTTCCTATCACTTTTAACAATTTAGTGTGGGAGGTTCATTATGTGTATCCTTTTCTCTATTTATATCATTATCTATCTTTTTCCCATCACGTCGATAGTCAATTTCCTGATTACCTTATTTCCCACACTTCAAAAATTTACTAGTCCCCTTAAGTCATTTTCCTCTATGTTTATTTCGACACATTGACCATAAAGAAAAAGTAGTTTTCTTTTTACTATGATTTTTGTATTTTCCCTTGAATTTAATTATTATTTTTTTATCAAACACAAAGTATTGATGGGTGAATTTAATATCCATATCAACCTTGAGACTAAATCGAATGATTCACTCATATCTACTGAATTACCTTATGGATAATTCCCTTTAGAGACTTAGTTTTAAGCCATTGAAGAATCGATCAACCTTACTCTTCATTTGAATGATAATTTCAGAAGTGTACCTGGAAGGTCTTATAAAAATTTCTTCATAGGTACAAAAAGATTAATCATACTTTTCCTTAAGCTCAAGAAATTCCTTATCCGTATTAACAAGAATAATATGTGGGTATTACTTATTAGATAATAATTTCATGAACTCATCCCAATCCATAGAGTCAATTCATATTATTTCCTAGTATTCTTGATAATATTCCACCATCGATCTACTTAACCTTCCAAATGATAGTATACCAAAATGATTTTATCATATTCTGATCATTGGGGAATCAAAAATATACTTTTAGTTGTAAATATCCATTGTTCATCCACTAATGAATCAAAAGACTCACTGAAATAAGGTGTACATTATCCCATAAATGAATAAATATAATGTTGTTCTCCCCTTTTCTCACTTGGAATTCCATCATGATTCATAGTTTGAGAATGTTGTGAAATCATTCAAAAAATATTTTTTTTATTCAAAATCCCATAACATTTGGTTTCTCAAGAGGATAATCATTTCATTTACCTTTTATTCAGCATTAACATGGTTCCATTAGGTTCCAGCTATTAATTAAAACCAACATCATAGTGTGAGAAACACTAATCATAATGGCAAAACCAGATAATCAATGTAAATTACATATAAAATTTTGATTCATGACACCTTAGGTTTTATCCTAGGCTATTTATGATTTTAACATAAACTCTATAATTTAATATGATACTTCAACTTATCCTTAGGATTCATACTAAGAATTTATCATCCTAGTTTTCAAATGTTTACTAAAACATATTCTGATACCAAATATAATTTTTCATACTTTTGAAAAATAGATATTACATCTAAAGGGAAGAATATTTAATACTTATAAAAAAACCTTTCCAGATCCATATAATTTTATTATCAAAACTGGGAAATATAATCAACTAATTCATAATATATCTATAGTATCTCCCACTTATTCCTTTATAATTAGATCCCATTTTGACCTATACTACACAATATATTTCATCATATCCTTAGAAAATAAACATAATAAAGGGTGAGATTTGATATTCATTAAGGGTAAAAAAGGGTGATATCAATCATATAATAATCATGAGACATAAAAATGTTAGAAAAATGATTGAAAATTATTTCCTGCATATCAATGATCATGATATCATGTCCTGGGAAAAAAATTAGAATTTTTTAAAGAACATTTTTAATGAGATCATAACATAATACATAAAATTGTGGCATATACATAAGAATATAATCAATTCCATATTAGTCATGAATAACTACCAAGACCATCATAGTGGACATGTCACTTTATTAAACCATGTTCACCCTAGTTCCATCGATGTGTTATTAAACCGGGTTTACTTCTCATTTTATTCTTGTATCACTGAACTGAGACAATTTCCTTCTCCATTCCTATCAATATTATGATATACATATCATTACACAATACATTGGAGGGAGATATAGGTCTCACCAATCACATAATAAAAACCATACATATGTGTTCCAAAAGAAAATAAATCATTCATTATATCATAACCTATAAAATGAAATTTGTTTCAAAAAATCATTCAATCATAGCATAACTTGTGGAAAAGAAATGGGTTTCATAGTTATCATTCTATCATGAAAATAAACCAAGCATTAGAATAATATGTATATTATACTTGAAAAATATCTTCATTAAAACATAATTAATATCAATTAATGTTATATTAGATGGAAAATATTTTTTATATATCACTTGAAAATAATTATTAAGGAAAAAATCCTTTTCTCTTTGAAAACATTTTCTTTTATTATAATGCCTTACAATATTAAAATAAAAAATTTTGTTTGAAAATAACATAGTAAAATTGTAAGGTAAGATTCAATTCATTTAGGTATCAATAATTTTGAAAATTGTATTCATGTTTTATATGTTAAAATTTTTCTTATTCTTTTTCAAAAGAAGTCAAAAGGTACATCATTAGGTAAATATCAAAAGAGATTCTTTTTAAACCATTTAGTAAAAATACAAAAATGGTTAAAAATGAATTAAATTTTTTTACAAGAATATTAAAATTATTTTGGAATACATTTTTATGAAACATGGAAACTGAAGATAAATATTCCCCAGTAAATACATACGTATAAAAAAACTCAGATAATAATGAGATTGTGAAATTAACTATTACATTAAGTCTGCTTTATTTTGTTCATAATTGAAACTACTATATAATGTATTAAATAATGTTTTTAAATAATTCTAGAACCATATTAATATTTCTAATATCATATATGATCATATTATCAATATTTTGTTAATAATATATCATTATTACTCTTTTTTTGTGTTAACTACTTTATTTTCCTTTGAATGTTTTGTCTTATAAGTCCCAATTATTGTGCATAAGATATATTTAAATCATTTATTGAATGATATTAAGATAATATATATCATATTTATTCATTATATACATTTATATAATCATTATTTAATAGTGAATATGGAAAATGAATCACATCATGTCATGGAGATGGTATACAGTACTTACGCACAGTGATGGTATCATTCTCTTAATGGTAAAAAGGTACGGAATTTGATGGTTTATATTCTATGCCTAAATAAATATAATGTTATAATTATTATATATATCTATTATTACCATCAGTATACCCATATAGGTAATTTAGTGATGACGAATAGATTACCCCACGGCGTGGAGATGATAATTCATACGTATGCACATGTGGTCCTTTCATTTTTTATAGGATCAATAGAATGTGGAATATGATTTTTCAATAATCATAATAACATTTAATCAAATAGGTGATATCATATTTATTAATTTATAATGAAAACAACATATGAAGTGGATTTAGAAGAATAAATAAATTAGAAGAGTTGGTAAAGATGATTACCTCTTCCATGGAGAACTTTATTTAGATATTCAATTATGAACACTCAGGTTGGTATTGTGAGAAGAAAAAAACCCATACAATTTGGATATCAAATATAATTAATGATATTGGTAGGTTATGAACTATATTAAAGGCTCAATGTTATTTAAATAAGTTGGGGAGGAGGATTCCTTTTATATTTGAGGTGTCGGACACTTTTTGAATATCCAAAAATATTAATTTGTAATAAAATAAATATCAAAAAATCATCTAAAAGTAAATGTATTAAAATATAATATGATATATGGTTTTAATATAATCAACCAATATATTTTAAAAATGTTTTTTTATATAATTTATATTCTTATCATCTTGATTAACCATTAGGTCACCTATATTAATTTTAACCATGGAAACATATTTTTCAGTATTACAAGTTTGTAATGTTTACTTATTTGATGTAAATTAAATCATAAATGAAATCTTCATAACCTTTTAGACCATATTTCTTTTTTGTTTTTTTAATATTTTTTATGATTTTAATAAAATATTATTTTGATTAAGTGTCATTAGTATCAATTTAAAAACTATTCATTATTTGGAATCTAAAAATATCAAGATAATAAGTTAACCTAGAACTAGTTATTTTAAAATTTACCTATGAGGTAAAGGTCATATATAAAATAAAATTATCACATTAATTATCTAAAATTATATTTATTTTATTATTCTTAATAACATTTATTTGATATTTCCATTAACAAAATAATTATTATATCAGTATTGTGTAATTATTTAATATTCTCATATATTTAATAAAAATTATAACTAAATACTATGATGAAGATAAATATTCTAGATATCATAAGAATATTTATAGTCAAATATATCTTTTGGTTAACCTTATATTAAAAATGTTATATTATTTAAAAATTGATTGTGATATCATTAAATGTTTATTAAATAAGGTTTATAAATACAATAATGTCATATAAGTGATCTAAAAAGTCAAAAATAAATTAATATCATTAAAATAGGTTAATTAAGTTAAAAATATACAGTTATATTCATTAATAAAAAACCTTTCCCCGATGTGGACACATAAGGGATATTAAAGTCAAAGAATGTGACATTTTGAGTCCTTCATTGATTTAAATATCATATAAGTCATTTTTATGATAAATTTTCCATTAAACTACTTAATTTCCATCCTTAGGTTATAATTATACAATTTAATTCATAAAATAAAATTTTTTCATTTTTTAGTGTCATTGTATTTTCATTATAAATTTATTTTTAGTCTAAAATACTAAATTTACACTTTACATGGTTACAAAATTAACCAAGGATAATATTTGTATTGGGAGAAAATAATAGGAAACTATTAAATAAATGTGGACCTTATTAATCTAAATTTTTCATCGAATTTCAAAAATAAAAAATATTTTTTTGCATTATTTTATTTAAAAAAATCATTAAAATATTGTGAGAAATAGTTTTTAAAAATAAATGCACTTTTTAAAAAATAAATTATTTTTATATGAAATTCTTGTATAATTTATTAAAAGAATTCATAATTGGATTATTTAAAATTACAATTAACTAATTAAAATTTAAAACTAATCCAAAACATAGTGTGACCTTGTAACGACTCTAAAAGAAAAATACAATTTTCAAAAAAAAATCAGTATTTTCACTATTACTTAAAGGTTTTCCAAAAATTATATGAAAAATAATCTTAATAAATTTTTGACGAGTTAAAATAAAAATATCATTTCATTTTATCAATTATGTTTTCTATAACGTCTCAAAATAAAAAAATATAAACACATTTTTAATGAAAATGTATTTTAGACGAATAAATTTGGCTTTACTAAAAAATGTTTGATCTCTTGATATAATAATATTGAGCTATATTTATTTCATAAATTTTTTATTTTTATTTATTCAACCCAAATTAACACCTAGGTTTTAATTTTCATTGTACACTAATAGTGTCATGTGGTCTATTAAAACTCACACTTTCGTGAAACAAACACTATTTAATAATTACTATTATTTATAGATAAATATTTCATAAAATATATCCAGGGGTTGTAGTTTTTATTCTGTTGTGTTTATTATTTATTCTCTCTGGACACTTATTTACTTATATTCACATATTGGATTGAGTTTTAGACACCTTGGGTGGTATCCAATTGGGATTTATATCTCACACCCTACTTGAGCTTCCATTTCACTGTGGTACTTGAGTATATGTCATGTTCTCGTGACCATGGATTATTGATTGAGCTTTCATGATTGTACCTTGGGGTTAGGATCATAGGACTGAGCTGGAGCTCATGATTCTCTTGGATATCTCCTTTGGGGTTTTTGTTTCTTTTCTTATTCATGTAATACACTATTTTGGGATGCCTTCAATATATCTACTATTTCGGTTTAGGAATCATCATCTTGACATGAATTCATTGTTTTATATTGGATGTGGTCATATTTTATATCTATTTTATTAATATTATTCTGATGCTTTGTATTTCATTATTACTGATTCTACATTTTTCTATTATTTATTATCTTTTATACCAATATGATGCTCTGATAATGAGGGTATAGTATTCCCACTATAAACTCCTTAGACCCTCGCTACATGTTGGTAGCCTCTGGTATACAGGGAGTCACACTTGAGGTCATGTGACCCACCAGTCCAACTACCAGTTAGGTAGTAATCTGAGCCGTAATTTTACAAAGTGTAGTCAATGGGGATTCTTTTCTTTTGTCTTACTATTTTGGGTGGGTATACAAGAGACTAGGAATAGGTCGGTTCATGGTAAGTAGTCATTCCCATGAATTATCAATAAACATACAAGTATAAGTCCAAGTGTCTGGGGATGGTATTATTTATTATGTGTTTCTATATTATAGTTGATTGTTATTTCACCTAGTGTGAATGGTTTAATTTCCACTACTTATTGATTTATGAGATTTATGGTGTGTTTTCCTTGGCGTGGTTTGGAAAGTAAGTAACATTTCATGCATCATTGTAGGTACATAGAGATTCACATGTCATGCATATTTCATTCCATGTAGTTTTGTTTTTTGGGTTCCTACTGATAGTGTTTTTTACCTCAAGTGTTATCACATGCTTCTTTTTTCTTTAGCATGTATTCTTATATAACATTATTAGGTGATTTTATGATATGATTATTTATTATTTATTATGTATTGTCTATGTAACATACTTCTGTTCTTATTTGTCATTTTTATCAGTGTTTACTGCTAGTGATAACATCCTTAGTTTTGTTGTAAATATTTAATTGGTTTCCTATGATGAATTTATTGGTTTCAATTTAATGGGAACCAGTTTTCATTTGTAAGGTGTATGGGGACCTTATAACTAGGAAGATGTATCATGTGTATTCAAACCATCTTTTGAACTTTTATATACATCAAGACCATTGATAAAATGTAAAAGATGAAATTTTTTATTTTTTAAAGTGATTTGGTTATGATTAAATGGGATCTATACGTCGGTATGTAAAGTGTACGAGGGATTTATATGATGAGGAATGTAAAACCATACAATCAAAAATTATATATGATCACGGTATATTGTTAAATGGTAATGATTGTGAATTATAATTAATTATGAAAACAAATGTGTTTGTGAGATTCTAATATGAATACATGGTCCCATGTAGGTCAGTTTGGGCATGCTTCTTATGAGATAACCCACTATTGTTATTTTGAAACATTAATAATAATGTAACTTCTATTGGGTTGCATTCTAATAAACCTATGTTGGGTTATCGGGACCCTCGTAGGTCTCCTTATTTATTAACAAGTTCTTTTTTTATAATTGGTATTTTATGTTCTATTTTAAATCATATAAATGTTTAAGTTGTTGAATTTTAATCAATATAATGACATGAAAAATGAAACCTTAGGTGGTATCCTTAGTTAAAACCCTCTGGTAAAAGAGTCTAAATATATCTATGTATTTTCTTTGGAATGGGAACATGGTCATTTTTCATAGTCCTTTTCCTTTTTTAGAAAGGGATTAAAGGATATGCGTAGGGACTAGTGAATATATATTTGGTGTGAACTACTGATATGGTTGATTCTTATGATTTATAAAGATCTAGGTCGAGGTTAGTAGCACCCTTATAGATTTGTGCTAAATGCCATGAGCTTTCAATAAAATTGTACCATTTGGGTGCAATTGTCCTGAATTAGACTCTTTGATTTTTATGACACCCTTGTTTGGATAGGAGGTCATGATATCATTGGCCCTTGTTACGGGCATGAGCATTAATTAATGCTCAGTTTGATTAGTTTAGAAATTCCTAAGGAATGTTCATCCACCTAGTAGGTCATGTGACCCTCTCTTCTTCTTTAGTGATGGGTTAACTAGTATGTAATCATATATATTAGAGGTCGTATTGAGAAATACGACTATGAGATAAATCTCTTGTATGAATCATCTGATACTTGGGTGAATTGGGTGGTTTGCCTATGAAAAATATAGAGGATGGTTTTCTTACTTTTGAAACTTTGGGGAAGTGTGTGTTCAGAAATTTTGTAACCACAGAGTTTCTAAATGATATAAAGAACAGATATAGTTTGGTGGAATCATTGATCTATGTGTCATTGAGTACGTTCCCAGGACATTCATATAGTTGAGTGACCTGTGGGTCAAACGAATCAATTACACCCCAATTCCCTAGATGGTGTTCCAATATTATTAGGTATTTTACATTCTGGTCAATTTGTTTCTGCCTTGATTCTGATTTTATGACATACATGAGGGTGCTTCGGAGGAGCATCACGTGTGCATCTAAGTTGAATCTGGGCCTCTTATTCTTATAAGTGTCTAGTCTATCTCTTATTTTTACCACTAGGTCACTCTTATGATAGGGAGAATTGTTCCAATCTAGGTATAAACTATCCTTACAAGTATAAGGAAAACAACCAAAGAGAACCATTTGGAAATGGTGGGTCTTGCATGAATGCCTTTGGGTATGGAATGTTTTGAATCATGTCAGTGCTTACTCGGCAACACAACATTGAATTGGTTGTTTGTGTAAAGAAATCTTAACCAAAACCAATTGTAATGTAAGGACTTCATTGGGTTAGATTAAGTGATCAAGGGATGCCTCATGTTGTAAAGTCTTGTGATCGGTTAATTTCAGTGCATAGACAGGTGAGTAGAGCTTCTTTCAAAAAGAAAAATGGTAATGGTTCGACCATTATTCTTCTTGATAGTTGGATATGGTTGTTTGGGAACCTTAGAGGGTATTTTATCCTTATTTGATGATGGTATCCTGAATATTCAGGGTAATCTTCGGTAACCTCTTAGTGTTTTTTTAGCGATGATCATGTCCCCTATCTTATTGTTTCCCTTATTTCCATAAGAGATTGTTGGTTATACGCTGATCTAAAAAAATTTAATGGCCTTACTTTTTAATAAAAATTCTTTATCTGAGTTTTCATGCTCAATGTGTGTTTTTTATCATGGATTGTTTAGCTCAGAGTGATACCTAGGTTCTGGGGTAGGAACTCATTGGACAGACTCTTGGACACCATCCATTTCCTTTAACTTGAATAGAAAGTTAATGCAACTCTGGGATCTGTCAAGGATTTAAGGTAGATGTATTGGGATTTTTACTGACGTCTCAATTGTAATAATGGCATATGGACTACCCTAGGTGAGACCCTTGGACTCTAGTGTATTGAATCTGAGGTTATCCTAGACATTGTTCTTGCTCAGATGATATTTTTAAAGGGTAACAATTCTAGTGGTATGAATCTGGGTTACATCCTTGTTCGTACTAAGGTACAACATATTAAATGCTCTTATATTGGTTTGATCTGGGAACATAACCAAAGGTTAGGCATGGAATTCAGTGAAGGTACTCATGGTAAACATGATATTACATAGAGGAATTTTTTGTGGTCTAGTTTGTTTTAGGTTATTAGTATAAGATGAGCATTTCAAGAATATTCAGACAAGGTGGCTTGAATTTTTTTACTTCTTGTTCAATGAATACTTTCAAAAAGAATAATTTTAAGCACACAATCAGGTCAAGGTGGGTTTTTTGTAAGGGTCAGTTATGTATTCAAGGAAATATTGCATAATAAATTTTAGTTAGTTCATTTTGGATTCGACTATTTCATAGTATTGAGGTCCAAGATACGACCTTGAATCTAATATGGTTCTCCCAATTATAGAAACCATTCTTGGAGCATTTCTAAAATTAATATGGTGTGTTTTTAAGGAAATTATATTGGTGGAGGTATCATGGCTCGATATTGGACCCTATTAATATTAAGTCATATGGTGTGATGTGTCATAGGATAGTGGTTTAAATATATGATGTTGTGATCATATATCTAGCTAAAAAGAATTGGGAAATAATTTTTTTGGTGTTTCATTCAGAAATGAGCATTGGATCAGGTTCTAACATCTTATGTGTCATATTCTTAAGATATGCTTTGAGTTTCATTAGTCATTTGGGAATTCAACATGACCATTTAATGAGACTTCTTGACCTAATTATATTGGGTGATGTTTTAGTTATTTCCACATAGATTCTTAGGGAAGATAAGTTTTTAGGTGGGTATGTTGTAATGACCCATGTTTTGAGCCAAGGAAAATTCCAAAGGAATTTGAATTTTGGAATTTAGTGGACAAGATATTCTTTGAACCATGATTTTAAACATAATAATGAGAGTTGGAATACTACAAAGTGTTGTTATTAGACTTGGGTAAAGGCATGAGGGGTTCCTCGGGTGATCGTTCATGTTTCTTGAGTATCAGACTTTTAAAACATAAAAATGGGAAGGAATTAACATGGAACATTATTTTTCTAAAATTGTGCAACCCCCAGTAGTAAACTGTGATCCCTAAACCTACGGTGCAATAGGTGTCACATGGGATGCACACATTTTATCACAACCATGCACCCATACCAATTAGTTCATTTCACATAAGTTGTAACCTTGTACTATTTATCACATGGTAGGTGCATGGTTAGGGAAAACCATGTGGCACAAACCATGTGAGGTGGGTTCCTAAGTAGAAGGATCCACATAATTGGTGCACAGTTTGGCCAAAATATGTGTCCAAACCATGCACCCAACTTTTTTGGGTAAAATTAAATGTTTTCCATTAAATAAATATTTTTAAATCTTTTCTTTCTATCCTCCTCTCTCAGATATGCGTGCTCCTTCTATCTTGGTGTGGTGGGTTCCTACTCCTATATATTATAGGTATCATTATATCTCCTCCATCTTTCATGAGAGTCAAGTGTCGTTAGTCTCTGAGGATTCCTATCGATAGAATATTCATTTGTTTTTATCCTTTGTCTATTTAATTTCATCTTGACTAAGTAATCATCTTGTGAGACCATTTTCTATATTTTCAGGGTGGATGTTTATTTCATAGATTTATTCCAAACCAGACCGAATCAGACCAAAATATTGAATGAGTAGAACATCTTATGCATAAGGTTGGTGATATAGGGATGTTTCCTAATGTTTTATTGGAATTTTAAATAGTTTTGTTATGTCATGATCCAACCATTCCTATGTGACTTCCTAGGAGTCTTTTCTTTATTCTAAATTAGTTTACACCTAATTTATTACACCCTTTGAGCGTTATTAGGTAAGTAAATAAAGCTAAATTTAGAAACAAACACTAATTAGGTGTGCCAACTTGAATTTATTATTATTTAATTAAATTATTAATTTCCCATAATTACCTCAAATCATTTAACATGGATTAATAATGGAATTTCCCTTGTAAGAATTTTTCCAATTAATATTTTCACCTCTTATGTTCCACATTGAAACTTATGTAATTTTTCTTTACTGATTGATAGTTTCTAAAATCAATTTGTAAAGTTAATTGAGTTATGAATCTTATATTTAATGCTCGACCATGATAAATTAATTGTTTGATCAACAATTTCATGATTTTTTAATAAAACCCCTCAGATGAGGTCCACTGTCTTTAAAATTACAAAGTGATGGTTCGTGTTTTAAAATATGTTTGGTTGTATTACTTTGGTGATATTTTATGATTTTACATTTGGGCTAGATATATGTCATGCTTAGGACATAACTTCAAATGATGTTAATAAACAGAACTTCCCCTTCCTTTTCAAATGATTATTGAACCAATTCACTTTCCCAGTGCATGGCATGGCCCACTCTAACATAATTTGAAAATAAAACAATCTCGTCTTAAGGCATTGGATTTCATTATAAATGGTATTTCCCATGTAGTTGATTGCCCAAATTTATCATGGTACCTTTTATGTGCCTCATATAACAGTGATAAAGCAATTTCCATGTTTTTTTAATTAAATGGAATGTATTAATTTGAATAGCTTGTTCATGGTGGTTTGAATTATTTGGATGTATTAAAGGGTTTATTTGAAATTTAATTTAATGGGGTGCTACGACCATCCCTCGGGATATAATTAAATAATCACAACTAATGTGAATTATTATAATTATGATGTCCTTAATTATAATCGGGATAAATAAACATAAATAATTAGAGGTAATGTATCATGTATCATATTATAAATATAATTACACCTTATACATTGGATTTGGAATGATTTTAAGGGTTCATTTGAGAATTGAGGTATCAAGATCCCTTATATTGGATGTTGAGCATGCCGTCTCACACCATGGACATTATTTTTATAGTGGTCATGATTCACCACAACCATTTTTTTAGATTAATCATGAAAACACACTAATAGTATTGAGTGTTGGCATGAGGTCACAATCACCATATTGAGTGAAAAGCATGGATTCTTCCACTCGTTCTGAGATTTAGGGAATTTACCCTTTTTCTTGATCTTATAGACCCATTCAAACTAGTTATGGATGATGGAGCTACACCTCTATCCAGCCATCACATAGAATTCAAGGTATGTGGCCACTTATGTCTGCACATACATGGTCTATATAGTTTGATACAATATATAAATATATTATATATTTAACATTACTATATTTATAGTTATTGATCATACATTCTATCTGGTTATGGGCAGAAGCAGGTATAGCTGCCAGGTTTCCTTCAGGAACATGAATGGGATGATTGTTTTTATTCAATTTTGGTCATTATTTATTCTAACTTTACACTACTTAACTTATATTCATGGATTTAATTTAGTTGAATACACCATTGGTAGTAGCATAAAAGGATTTATATGTCACATACTTCTTAGGCCGCATTTTTATAGGGGTACAAGAGTAGATCTCTTGTTCATAGAACTATGGATAATTACTGGCACTATCATTCTTATACCTAGGGGTTAGGATAAAAGAACATATATGGAGATATGGAAGATAGTGTAGATCACCTCTAGGTCTTTCTTTTCATTTATGGTTCATGTAATTCACTGTTTCAGTTGAGGTATAATCATCTGGTCATGCATTAATTGTTTTACATTGATGTTTTCCATATTTTATATTCAGTTTATTAATATTCTTATATTTCTCTATCTTTAATTATTACTACTTATTCCATTGTATGTTATTTGTTTTCAATTATACAACTATGCTACTCTGATCAGGAGGGTATAGCCTCCCAAATATCACTTCTGTGGACACTCGTTGGTAGTCTACATCCTTTAGCATACAGGGAAGTTCACTTGGTGCATGTGACCCATCTATCCAACGACTGATTAGGTGGTTATCTGGGCTAATAGATTGTATTTTTATAATTTAAGCCATTAAATTATGAAAATAACTGACTCTAATGAAATTTAATAGTTTATTGTTATAAAATTAATTTTTATTTGACCTTTAAACTGATCCAAAACTGAATTTCATCTTGTGAATACTGTTGGAAGCGAAATTTGGGAAGAGGATAGCCAAATGCGAAGCCCTTGGGGCTGCCTCACGAAGCCCTCCTACAGAGCCCTGCAGCACCACGGCCGGTGTGAAGTTCCCCTCTGCGAAGTCTCCATGGAGCAAGGAGGCGGGGGGCTCCGTGATTCGATTTGACGTTTGTGAAGTTGTTGCGGAGCAAGGAGGTGAGAGTCTCTGCGATGCGATTTGAAGTGTGTAAATCTACCACGGGGAAGGAGGCGGGAGGCTCTATGATGAAATTTGATGTTTGAGAAGTCGTCATGGAGTAAGGAGTCATGAGGCTCCGTGATTTGATTTGATGTTTTGAAGCTGCCACGAAGCAAGGAGGTGGGAGGCTCCATGATGCGATTTGACGTTTGCGAAGCTGATGCAGAGCAAGGAGGCGAGAGGCTATATGGTTACAACAACATGCCACGTGGCTCAGTGATGATCGATTTCTACTTCATGGTGCCTCTTGACTATAAATATTGGTCTCCCCTCAAGCCCAACGGATGGATCCTCCGCCCTTTCGCCTTTTTAGCTCTCAAATCGTGAAACAATTTTTTCTCTTCAAACCATGAGCTCTCCAAGGTAATTTAGCATTGTGAAGTGCCTTTCCCATTGCTTACATTCAACCCCTCTTCAATGAGGGATGTACTTCGCAGAGCCCATGAGCCTCCGCGAAGGAAGGGAATCCCCAAGGGTACTTAGGTCTTCACGGAGAACTTATGATTCGTGAAATACACTCTATGCACATGTAACACACATTCCAAGGTAGGTTTAATGTGCTTCGTGAAGCACATTGATTCACAATGCTACGCTTCACAGGGCTCCCTTGCTTCATGAAGCACTACTCTGTGAAATCCATTCCACTTCGCGAAGAACCTTCCACATGTGCCTATTCCCTATGCCTAGGCAAGGCCACTTCACTTCATGAAGCATACCTCTTCGCGAAGCCCATCCACTACATAGAGAACCAGAACTTCACGAGGCTTCTTCTTGTGAACACCTTTGCACCACAACACATTTTCCTGCGTGACCCTCCATGTTTGCATTTTGCGATTTCAAGGTCCCTTGAGAAGTGCTTACCTTTGTGTTTCTTCTCCTCATGCTTCTTTTCATAGTCACGCTAATAGCTATTGCTTCTTCACATAGCCATGCTAACGTGGACCCCTCAATGGATCACTCCACAACACCCCCCTCAGATGGCATTGTCGGTGCCTTCCCTTCACTAAGGGTTAAATCATGTTGGTTATGTAAGTCATAGGGGTGCATAGTGAACCTTCCTCATCTGAGATACAGAATGTTAAACTACCAAGAGCCATCAACCTCAACACATGATGTTAAACTATGACCTCACCCCACACACTCTATATGGGGAACCCCTTCTCAGATATTCTCGATTACCACTGGTCTCC
The DNA here is from genome assembly GCA_963277665.1 of Viscum album. Lineage (NCBI taxonomy): Eukaryota > Viridiplantae > Streptophyta > Magnoliopsida > Santalales > Viscaceae > Viscum > Viscum album. The sequence continues at coordinate 876,119,985 of OY728145.1, read as the reverse complement.
ACAGAAGTAAAATATTCCTCACATGTAATGAGATCCACTTTTTTGGAGGGGAATCTTTCCGCAAGGAAGGGCAACAATATTTATGTAATCCCCAAGCATTCTTGAAAGATGTAGTACCCTTACTCCTCCATTCTTCTTTTGTGCCAAGGACCAGAGGTTGGGGGTGGGCACTGGAACCCTCCTATCTTCCATGAAAAATTCATCTTTCACTGGGCCTTGCCGTCACCTGGGTCTCCATCCAAGAGTAAGCCCCAATCTTCATCTCCCTAGGCCATTAACCATGTGTAAGCCCCTATTTCCTTTTTGGGCTACTAACCACGCATAAGACCCTACTTAATCTTTGGGATGCTAACCATGTGTAAGCCCCTGTTTCCTCTTTGGGATACTAACCACATGTAATCCCCACTTCACCTCCCACAGATGCATCTTACATGATGTCATCGTCGAGTCTTTGCTGCCTCTTGTTTCTCACACCAATCATGACTCATGTAGGATTAGAGTAAGCGTCGACCATGACATCCTCTCTAGGAAACCAAGAGTGTAAGCCCCATATCATACCAAACTACATGGACTTTGATCCTTTCCAAGGCATGGTACGTAAGAAGCCTCTAGGAGGATCAAGACCAACAAACATTGGTCTCTACCACTTCACATCAGTTCACCAAACCCATCCCAAACTATGTGGACTTTTATCCTTTCCAGGGAATGGTATGTAGGAAGACTCCTTGAGGTTCATTCCCAACACCTATTGGCCCCGAACACTTAATGTCGGTTCACTAAACCCATTCCAAACTACATGGACATTGATCCTTGTAAAGGAAAGGTACGTAGGATCCCTAAGGTTCAATCCCAACTCTTATTGGTCCTGACTACTTCACGTCGATTCACCAACCCATCCCGAACTATGTGGAATTTGATCTTTTCCAAGGCAGGGTAAGTAGGAATCCTCCCAAAGTATAATGATAAATAACCATTTTTACCGACCACTCCACATTAGTTCACCAGACAATCCCGACCACTTCACATCCGTTTATCCTCATCCCACATGAATTTAAGCTATACGCCCCTTTTTGTCCCAAAAGTCATTAAATTGTACCCATTCAAACTACGTGGGCATTGATCCTTTTCTCCAAGAAAATGTATGTAGGAATCCTCCTTGAGGTTCAAACCCTAATCGATGGTAAGTTGTTGTACCCCAATTGATGGAAAGTCATCATACCCCAATCGACGGTAATCTATTGTACCCCAATCGATGGTAAACCATTGTGATCCCCATCCAGCAAAAAGCCATTGTGATCCCCAATCGACGATAATCCATTGTACCCCAATTGATGACAAGTCATTGTCAACCCCAATCAGTGGTAAGCCATTGTAATCCCTATCCATCAGTAAGTTCTTGTACTCTTAAATCAACGGTAAGTTGTTGTCGTCCATTCATTGGGACCCATATATCTGGTTCATCACAGTGGAGTCAGACTAACCTCGGGCTTCAAACCACGCTTAAGCCCCAATATATCATCGGGTCGTTGTCCTTTATACACACCCTAATTCTATACCCCCATCCTGAACTATGTGGACATTGATTCCCTTCTACAAGAATAAGTAGGAATCCTCCCTAATGTTCAAGCCCATCACCAATGTATCATCCTAGTCTTTCCCTCGAGAATATGTTTTTCTGGAAGGTCATTCCCCAACCTGGAGGTTCCACTTCCTCCAGGTCTCATCCATACAGGTCACCTCCTCAGGTGTCCCATCGCCTCACTGAATTACGAGTTGTTTGATTCCCTACCACAGCAATATGTAGGAAGTCTCTTTGAGGCTCAAGACCAACTTCACCATTTCCCTCATGTCAGCTCCATTTCAATCTCCATTCAACAATCCACGTCCATCCTGATTATTACCCAGGATTCCACACACCGGTGAAATCATGCCACCCACTTTCTCACTACAGCATGCATCAGTGTTCCCTTTAGGGTTTTCACCCATTTTATCCACTCTAGTCTGTGTTCTGATTAGTCTGATCTGTCTCTAATAGACCTTAAAATCATGGAATACCCTGTGTTAAACATGGTAAGATGAGGAATACCTTAGAGACATTCCTATGGAATAAACTTCCCCGCATTCGATGTGGGATGCCTCAAGATTCTGTGCCCTCGAGAAGCCCTATCATAAGGGGAATAAATCAAAATGATTCAGTGTTCTGACGTCTAGACACGCCAGTGATGTCTAACGTGACTACTCACTGACTGATGGTTGTTACCCTGACTGGACGCCATGGAATGTCGTGATAGAAGCAGTGTAATTAATCGATGTCCATGAAGACATGGCACTGGAAGAGTTTCATGAACAATGTCTTAATATATAAAGGAGACCCGAACTAGGTGATGAGTTCCAAGGAGGAATCTGCGAAAAGAGGAACTGACATCTCATTATCCCATTTTGATCAAGGAGAAAACTTCCGAGAATAAGAGACAGATGCCACTCGCCTTTGGAAAGCAGGGATATGGGGAAACAGTCCGCGTGTCCTCGTCCTCCTCAGCAGACAGATCTGCGCGCCCCGACGAAAGCATCAGAAACAGTAATGGAGAACCCAATGTGAAATTATTATCCTCTATTTGGTGATTAGCAATGTTTGAGACATCAAAGGACAAGTGTGTCACCGGATCCATGTATCTGGCACCTGGTCCCTCCAAGAAAATAGTGGGCCTAGTGTGAAACTCACCAGAAGTCGGGGTAGTTAAAACGTTGGACATCTCAATCTGTGACATTGTTAGCATGGATCTTTCTTACCATCCATGGAAGATGGAATGAAGTTGTGTGATTGGGGGTCGATTTCTTAGTTTCAGCACTAATGGTTTAATCTCCCTACCTTCCAGGACTCAAGCTATCGTAACAGGAAACCGATCACCGCCCACCCATCGATGCGGGGGAAAGGGAAATGTAAATGCATAAATCTCACATAGATCTATTGCTTCTGTGATGGCTTCCATAGAAAAAGCTGTTAGGCACCCATTCCCCATCTCCCATTCTGAAATCGTCCAATGAAGGGTGATAAATGACCTTGTCCGCCAATACGAGGAAGAGGGGATTATCCTGATTTGGGATATGGCCTGCCAAGATTTAGAGGCATTTGTGCCTCGTCTCCATCTCCACCCCTAAGGGCTGCCCAGAAAGCCACTGCTCCCCACTCCAAAACACAACTATTTCAGGAGTCTCTCCCTGGAATGCTTTGATGAATCCCTCCCCTACGACGATGTGGGGGGGGGGGATGTTCGGGTCAGCTCGGCTAGGATTTCATTCTAGGGACTCCTAAGGAGGGCCCCCACTATGTCGTGAAAGCACTTCCACCCACCCCCATGGGATGAGGGGAAGCTAAGCTATGTGCATGCACCGCCAGCCCTAGTCCAGTTGACCTGACGCCAACGTTGATCATAGGCTGAGGAGGACACCCACCAATGGGTGTCAACGTCAGCAACAATCATGGATAATTCCAACACTAATGTATACCATCAGTTCTCTATCTATTTTGATAAGGGGCATGCAGATCCCTAACTCGGATTGAGGCCCCAACCACCCCACGGGCATGCTGGGTCGACTCTCCTAGTTGCCAGCATAGGCAGTGCCTGTCGTGGACTGACCCGCGACAATGGCACTAGTATAGAGGTCCCCTCCATATTTCCACCATTGAGAATGCAGGTCCTCCCTGCTTCCAAGCTCGACCTGGAGGTCCGCCCCAGGCCACCTTCAATTCTAATAAAGGTCTTCCCCCCATCAGTGACACTCAGTACAGAATCCTCTTCCATACTCATGATATCGGGTATGGATTCATTCCTCCTACCACAGGAAGCCAGCATGGAAATGTTACACACTCGGTCAATATTCAACATGGGGGCCTCCCCCATGTCCTTACTACGGCCAACGAAGGTCCTTCTCATCCTTGCAATCAGAGGAGTGAAGGTCATCCTCGCTTCACTGGCACCCATCATGGAGGTCCTACCCATGTTCGACATTACCAGTACGAGGACCCTCCTCGTACTGACGCTGCCTGGGGAAATAATCATGGAGGCCCAACCCATGCTCTTACCTACTCCATCACTACCCGTGGAGATCCTCTCTGCATGTCAGCTAGTGGATACGAAGGTATTAACCATGTTACCTTTGAGATCTGCCCAGGGGATCCTCACACCCCATCTCACTCAGGAGGAAGTCCTCTCTTCCCCCACACCATCTCGGCCAAAGGACCTCCTCACTCCAGAAATCTACCCTATCCCGAAGATCCATCTCGCGGTAGGAAGGCAGGTCGTCTCCACAATAAAAATAATGTTGGGAAGATTTAGACTGAGATTAAACCTGTATGCATCTCATATTTTAAGGAAGAATACGAATCGGCAATGGAACCCTTGACTAGATCCTCTATGTCAAGGGACAGGGCTAGGACAGGGTACATCAGCCTCATTCTTCCAGAATGCGAGGTCCACTGGATCCATTCCTCCCTCGGCAGATACATCCAAGAGGATGAAAATTGGAAACTCATCAGTGTCCAGTTGTGAAATCGCCACCATCATCACCAAGAGAATTCTATACCTTGAACAGAGATCACAGAGAGTTATTCTGGGGACCAATGGTGAATAACCAACAACATGGTCCATTGCCAGCATTCGTAGTACCTATACAAAAAATTGTGGTCACCATCCCATCTTATCACGATGTGGTGGCCATGTCACATCATTCTATGGAGGATAGCCTAAGATGCGGTGTTTTGTTAGCCCACTCACTAAATTCTCCTCCAGCCATCCTACCGTCTTACCAGTATACTTCAATTCTGCTACCAGATCCCTAGATGCCTCTAGTTGATGAGTGGGGAAATGAAGGGCTATACCCTGAATCCAGGCCGAGGAGTTTGTGGGACATTCTTACAAAAGACCATTTCCCACAAAATTTTTGTCCAGTCGCATCCCCAAACTTCAGTGCACCAGAGAATCTCACCCAGGAGGAAGTTGGATGCTTTCACGAGACCCTCTGTGTGACACACATCCATCTCTATCATCGGCGAGTGGCTTACCCCAAAATCCAAGCACATTTCGAATACATCATCCAAAAATACTGTCTTGTCGATTTGGCCGCACTCCCCATAGACCTGTGGCCTGAGTCACTAGGACACCATAGGACCCTCTAACAAAGAAGTTTCCAAAGCTTTAAAGTGCTCCACCGGATTATCGAGAATGCTTCCTCCATGTGGAAATTCATGGATGGGGGTTGTATTCTTCCCTACACTTCAATTCCATCTGGTTTCATCTCAACATTCCAGGTGATATCGAGGATATGTCTCCAGACAGAGTTTTAGTTAACATGGCCAATCTATCATAGGAAGAGACGGAAGAAGACCTCCCTTGGGAAAACATACCCCCCGGAGGAGCGCCACAACTTTTGAACCCATCAGGAAGGGTTAATTTCAAACAGGGAAATCTACTAGGTCTTCTCATACCCACCAAGGAATTGGTCCTCAGCAGAAATATAAACTAGTGTAAAGTTCACCTTAGAGCCATCAAACCCTCTGACCCATCTGGCTTAGTAAAAAAGATGGAGGAATATCCCAAGAAAGTCGTGTTGCATCAACAACTCGCAGAGCATAAGAATATGGTTGATGACCACCATGTTGAGCATGTTGAGGAGCAACATCCAAACTACGGTGATCCACAGCTTGGACAACAGGGGTATACATAGATTCCCCCCATCAAATTGCCTCTAGGTTACCCTGACCATCCTACCCACACATACAGGGTTGAGGCTGGAACTTACGGCAAGAGGGCATTGTATGTGTTGCCAAATCAACCATTGTGGCGAGACAATCCCCAGGACCCTTCTCATGTTCCCCCAGCTACTCTGTAGTCTATCCCACTAGCCACTCCACAAGATTTGGGGCCTACTTATCTCATTAAAGAACCCACCAACACACTGTTGGTTAGGGATCCCTGTCATGACAAGAACCCCAGCCAGATGATCCCATGGAAGTGCTCATTTCTTGCCTTGAGGCATTGAAAATGTGACATGTGGAAATATCAGCTGATGGAAAGCCATATCTGGTGTGGGTGGATGATATTCTATCTCCCCTGGGTTTCAGAAATCCTACTTTCTATCCTTTTAATGGGATGGGTGACCTGCTGCAGCATCTGACCCATTTTATTTCAAGGTGTGGAACCATTCTGGGAATCCCAGTGTAGCAGGAAGCCTCCAAACTCTGATTCTTCGTACAAACATTGAATGGGCATGTGTTCTTCTAGTACATCCAGCTACCCATTATATCAGTAGCCATCTAAGAATATCTTTTTAGGAAATTTCATTACCAGTTCATTTCCACCACTCGGTAGATGAGTATTGCAGACCACTTCAAGTGCTAAAAGAGGCCTGATGAGCACATCACAGACTTTTTCGCCTAGTGTAAAGGTTTTACATACTCCCTTGACATGCCACTGACTCAGGAAAAACTTCTAACGAAGTGTGTAGGGAATGTCAAGTCAATACAGTTCCCCTCTTTATTCACCCAGAATTACCTTGGGGGATTCCGAGACTTCTCAGATAAGGCCCAGTGCCTAGAAGATTCTTTATTGTAGTCTAAGAAAGCACACTCGTTGCCTCCTGTGATTATCACAAGAATGATTGCTAAGGATGATCCCGCCATAGTGGCACATATAGAGCCCCCCAGAAACTGGAGTTGTTACAAGTGGATCCCCTTTTATAGACTCGTAGAGGCCCTCCACCTTAGGCCCAGCCTCTAGCCCTGTAGCACCGACCTCAGAACTGATATGTGACCCCACGTAACGCACTCTAAGCTCCCATGTGAGATAACCCAGATACACCTCCATGACAGGCTCCTCTGGCCCCTTTTTGGGGCTAGGATCCTAGGGGCCCCTTCTTAGACAGGAAGAACCAGACGAACTCATCCAATGAGGCTTAGGTCCCCAGTTATATCTGAAGTGCCTTTGAAGAGGGGATAGTACATTTTCCTGAATGCAGAAGACCAGAAGAGGAAAATCTCATTGATCTACCTAATTTATGCCCTACTCATCAGATCCTGGGGTACACCATAAAATAGTGATATGTTTTTATAAACTGTCTTCAAGACCAGATCGACGATAACATAGTCAGGTGGGGACCATCTCCATCACATGTTGCTTGTGTGTGCATAGATCACGATAAGTAGCAGTGACAGTGAAGGCAAGTGACATTAGGTTTATAATTGTGGGTCTTAGAAGTTCTAAGACTTGATGGCTCGTAAGGTAGTCGCACAAGCCCATGGTATTATCCATGCACATCTGAATCAACCTGAACCTTTAGAAGATGTTGTGTCATCTGCATCTGGTACCTATGAATCAATTGCTCAGCCGTCCTCTTCCCAAAAAATCCAACATCAACGGTGTAGTGGAAAACAAATCCCCCTACCGATTTCATTGTCATCTTGTACTCTTAGAGACTTCAGGGCCCCATAGATGGTGATTCCTCCTAGAATCCACCTAGTAGTGGATGATTCTTCATGTGACAATCAAGGGTGCTCCTTAGTTAACATTGTAGAGCTAGTAAACCCTCACAGGATTCTTGACGGTGAGTAATGCCTGGCGGATCCTCCCAATGTTCCCAACCATCTCTAGCGTCAACAGAGCCACAGAAATATGGTTCATCGGACTACCTTGGTTAGTATTTCCAGCCAATCTATGCATGCTACCAAAACCATGCAGTAGGCCCAGCGTAGATCATATCATGCACAACCTTCTCATCTAGTTTAATTAGATCCGCCTTCACCGCCATTTGTGTTTCTTGATCTGGTAGAGCCACCTCGACTACGTTGTGACCAGCTATGCTCTACTACAGACCAGTATCAGTCATCTGGCCCTCATTTAGTAGTCAGTCTATAGGATTTGACTAGTGAGCAGTGGAGTTTTCCCCACAACAGTCATCCACCGATCCAGCCGACAGGGCCCACCATACCTTATATTATAGAGCGACCTCTTGTAAGCAGAATCTCACACTTGGCACGAAAGTATGATGTCCTCAAACAACTTTTTAGCATTCTAGAAAGGCTCTCCATCTTTGAGGCCCTTCACCTATTAGAAGATATGTGTGAAGAACTCACCAATGATTTAAGAATCCCCCTTCAGTTTGAGATGGAGGTAGTAGATTCAGAAGCCTTCCATGCTGAGGCGGTCGAGCATGCTGAATGCCAAGCCATCATCTGATTCTTAGGAGATAATGAAGGCTCTCCCATATGGGGGCACATCCGCCAACATTACATTACCAACCATTTTAATGGCATAGAGTTTCATTGCTTTCTTGTCGACATAGGCTCTGAGATTATCCTAATCCCGACTTAGACACTGTGAAGGTTGTGGTTGTCTGTGAATGATCTTAGTCCCTCTGACCTAAAAATTAAAGGTTATGATAGGACATTATAGACACTGGTCGACAAGATCTACTTGAAGATGCAGTTCAGTGTCCTAGTTTCCCACACTGAGTTTACAGTTGTTTCATAGGACACTGCCTACAATGCATTGATGGGAAGGCTATGCCTCTATCTGCATGTGGTGGTCCCTTCATCGTATCACTGGTGCCTCAAATACTCCTTTAATGGTTTATTGGGTGCATTTCAAGGTGACATGTCTTCCTTTACCTCTTGTGAATCCCGCTATCTGGATGCCAACTATTTGAGTATGGCACCCCAATCACCCGGATCCCCTCTCCTCTCTCGGTTCCCCTCCTAGGGTTTTCGAAGCCCTCATCGGCGGCGTTGTATATCCCCTTTAAATTTCTTCTCTTCTTGTGATTTTCTTCACTTTTAATTTCTCATTCTTCGCAATGGTTCCTTCCTCAGGTTTGGTTCTCGATGCTGTGGATTTTCTTGTTCGTTTTCTTTCGGTCTTCCCCTTAGAAGGTTGATTCCCGTGGAAGCCCTTGGCCATTCAATCTTTTCTCTGGCTTCTAGTTCCTCTGAGACTCTCCTGGTCGGAGTAGGAGTAGTGATTACGATGACGCTTTGGGTTATGTGGATCGGCGGTTGACGAGTTTTCCAGTGCTTCTGGATTCAGTTTGTTTTTTGTTTTGCTGCTACTGGTTTTTTTCTACTTCGTCGATGCTGGTGTTCGGAGGCCGCTGCTGGTGTTTGGAGCCCACTTCTGCTGAAAGTCCTGCTCTGACCTTTCTCTCCTCTGCACCTCTTCGAGTCGAATCTGGAGCAGTGGTTACATCGAGGATTTGGGATGTGTGGCTTGTTAGCCAGTGGTGCTCCAGGCGCGGCTTTAATCAGGATCTTTGGGATGTGAGGCTGAACGGGCGGTTTTGGGAGGTGGATGGGCCCGATGAATCGACTGTTGATGGTGTGTTTTTGTTTGATAGTTCTTCTATCAGCGATTGCGGCATCCCTTTGGATCTGGTTTGTTTTTTTCTTTGTTATCTAAATTTGGTGTATGGTTTTGATTCTTGTTCGGTGAGGGTTACTTTTCTGGGTTGGTTATGTTCATGTTTATGCATTTATTGTGCTAAGACGGCCTCACGATCTCCGGTGTGTGGTGTTTGGATGGCGGAGATGACGGTGTTGATAGGACGACATAGTTTATAGGGTATGTTATTGATTCAAAGAAATGATGCAGTTGAGACTCAGTCGGGTCCTTGTCGGCGATGGGATTGGTTCGAGGATGATGGTGATTATTTCGTATGATGTACCTGAGGAGGACCATACCGTGTGATTCTTTTTATGTTTGTTAACTTTGAAATGGTTTTTTGAATTTGAATTTCTTGGTGTGCTGTGATTTTGGCCGCCTTTTTGTTTTTGTTATGGTGTTTGTATCTTTGAAATGGTGGCAGTTTGTGAGGTTCTCACTCAGCCATAAAAGTGATTTTTATTCAGAAAATAAAAAAAAGATATTTGGATGGGGGATTCCAACTATTAAAAGTGAAAAGATAAGAAAATTCATCCTAATGATGTTGAGCATGTTATGGTTGAGACCAACCTATGGATAGATCCATATGATGCCTACATCTTTCTGATTCACAGATTAGAGGCTATGACCCTGGATATGGGACAATGCATTATTGTTTCTAGAATGAGGGGGAAGCACATTCCCAAGTCTATGTAATGCCGAATGATCAGCTCATATTATTATATGAATCAAGCCCTAGTGATCCCAGAGCCCCCTACTCCCATTAGGTATCAGGATGTCCACCCCATGACGATGACTTTACATCATACTTTCTTGTTTTGCTGGGCTGGGATAAACTAGCTCAAGCTAACATGCCACTATTTCTATGATATCATGAAGTGTGGACCCTTGGGATGAAGACCAGATGGGATCAGATCAATAGCCTTCATTGCTATGTTTTTTGTAGTAGATGAGTCCCGCAATGCAGTGTCCACTGCCGCTTAGGCTGGTACCAGCCTCCCATCGGGATCTATCGACTGAGAGGAAACTCCTCCTATCGAGGATCCCTCCTCTATAAGTGATGAAGAGGATTTAGAGGATTCTCCCCTGACATTGAAGAGGGAATCTCTTCCATGGTCGATTAATTAGTACAGGTGAACCTTAGTATCAAGGTGGACCCGAAACCCAAATTTATCAGTGCTTCCATGCCCCTAGAGGAGAAACAAAAATACGCGGACTTCCATAAATAGCATCGTGATGTGTTTTCCTGGAGTAACGACAAGATTCCATGACTATATCCTTAGGTAGTCGTCCATCGCCTCGGTATCCCAGTAAATCATCACAGGTTTAAGCATCCTCCTAGAAAGATGCACTTTTCTCATGGCACCATGTTTGAAGTCGAAGTTGATAAGCTGATTAGAGCTAATTTCTTTAAGGAGGTCCAATAACTCAAATGGATATCCAACATTGTGCCAGTTAGGAAGTATAATGGACAGATCAAAGTCTGCATTGACTTCTGGGATCTCAACATTTATTTCCTAAAGGATGATTTTCCTTTTCCTGGGATAGAGATGGTGATTGATTCTTCAGCTAGGTTCCAAGCCATCTCCTTCAAGGATGGGTACTCCGTGTATAACCAGATCTGAATTGATCAAGAGGATGGGGAGTCTACATCCTTCAGGGCACCACATGGTACATTCTATTACCAATTCATGTTTTTTAGTCTAAATAATGTAGGTTCCACCTATCAGTGGGCTATGCATTACATATTTATACCAATCCTCGGGACACTGGTGGAATGATACATGGACAATCTGGTGGTCAAATCTCACCAGCACCAGGACCATCTCAAAGACCATGAAAAAGTGTTCGACTTCCCTAGCTCCCACCACCTGAAGATGAATCCATTGAACTGTTCCATTGGGTTCACCTCTGGAAAGTTTATTTGTTTCATTGTCAGATATTGGGGAATTGAGATCAACCTGAATAAAATCAAGGCCATTAGCCAGATGTCTCCCCCATGAAACATCCGGGAACTTCAAGGTTTCCAAGCCTACATAGCCTACTTACACCGATTCATCACGAACCTAGATGGAAAGTGTAAACCCTTTCCCCAAATCATGAAGAAAGGCATAGTCTATGAGTGGGATAGAGAATTTTATACTACATTCAAGGAAATAGAGTAGTATCTTCTCCAGCCTCCGGTATTAATGCCACCTTTCTTTGGCAAGCCACTGGTCATTTATGTGACCGCCCTGGATAGATCTCTCGGCCCCCTTCTTGCCTATAAGAACAATGAGGGAATAGATAATAGTCTCTACAATATTATCTACATGCTCCTCGATATGGAGAATAGATACTCCAATATAGAGAAGAGATACCTCACCCTATTATTCTCTATACAGAAATTGAGAAATTGCTTACAGCACCATGAGGTATAGTTGGTGTCCTGAGTGGATCCACTGAAGTACATCCTGAACTGCCTAATGTTGACAAGCCATCTAGCTCAGTGGGTAGTAATCCTTCATCAGTTCTTCATCAAGTTTGTCCCATAGAAGGCTATTAAGGGGAACAGATTGGTAGATTTCCTCGCCTCTCATCCAACTTCTGCGGACCATTCTCTGGACCATGAATTTCCTGAGAGGTAATACTCTCGGTAGACCAATCCATTCCATGTTGGAAAACGCACTTTTATAGTGCTTCCTAGAGCCATACTAGCAGAAGGCTCAATGACCCCAGTCTCAATAGAGTAGTCTAGGGTGTTGTCTTCATCACTCCACCACAAGTCGTTCTTCTATATTTCTTCATCCCGTTAGAAGGTTGTACCAAAAATGTGGCGGAATACCAGGCTCTCATTATTGGCCTCGATCTAGCCCTCGATATTTATGTTCCCCACTCGCATGTGAAAGGGGACTCCAAATTAATAATCAAGCAGATCAAAAGTGACTGTGTCGTCAGAAATCCAGAGCTCGTACCATTATTGGAATGCACTCTCCACCTAATGGTCCAGTTCCAATCTCAACAAGAAGTCACTCATGTCCCTCGATCCCAGAACAGTTGGACTGACTTCTTGGCTAGCCTAGCTGCATCACTTGCAGAGCCTGAATAGGATCATTTGATTATCCATGTGACATACCAGAGATTCATCACTCTCATCACTCTAGATGACAATGATAGCATGTGGGTATGTCACCTTACCACCAGTGCATCCACGTCAGGACCTCCAGGTTCCCCAGGTGCAATGATTGAGGTGAATCCTGACTGTATAACCTCCTTTTTCGAATACCTCCATAATGGTTATCTCTTGGAAGATCGAGATGAGCGTGAGCGAATCTGGAACTGCACATTACAGTTTACCCTCCAGAGCGGTACCAGTCTTAATAAGATCTCCCACAAGCATGAGTTTGATGGGATTCTCCTCTATTGCATTCAAGGGGATGAGATTCCTTAAGTCACATGTGAGGTTCAGTCTGGTTCATGCGGGGCTCATTAGATTGGGCGAAATCTATCTCACTAGAAGCAGAGGCTGGGATATTTTTGGCTCTCCATGATCTATGACTGCATTGAGTTTTCCAAGAGGTTATATCCACGCCAAATTCACGCCAACATTGTGTATCAGCCACCAGAGCCTCTCCACACTACCAAGTACTCTTGTCCCTTTTCGGTATGGGGATTCTATGTCATGGGACCATATCTACTAGAAAAAACTTGCCAATGCAGGTTCATCCTGACTACTATAGATTTCTTATCCAAGTGGGAAGAGGAAGTCCCACTCAAGGACATCAATGCCTATTCCATCGATGACATTGTGAGCTCCAAAATCATATACCGGTTTGGAGTCCCTCATGCCATCCTCACCGATAAGGGCACCAACTTTTGAGCAGTAGAGTAGAAGAAGTTGTACGTTCAGAACAACATCTATTCTAACCATACCTCCCGCTACAACACGCAAGTAAATGGGAAGATCATGGTGTTCAATAAAACCCTCTCTAACATTATGTTGAAAAAGGTTGGTCATAACAAAAAGATTTGGCCGAACGAGCTCCCCAACACCCTCTGGGCTTATCGAACGATGACTCATAATTCCACTCAGGTGACCCCATATTCCCTAGTGTATGGAACAGAGGCTATACTTCCCATCAAGATTCAGTTTCCTTCATTGCACACAACTGTCTATGATCAACAAGCACCAGATAAAGTAGGTGAAATCGTTTGTCTGAATTGGAAGCACTTGAAAAGAATAGGCCTTGTGCCTTTCACAATCAAGAAAGGCATCAGAATAATATATCTAGATCTTTTAATAGTAAAGTTTTCCTCTGGTCTTTCCTACAAGGAAACATGGTGTTATCCCTAAGAACACCGATGACACCTGGCAGGAAACCACCAAAATTGGAGCCCATGTGGGAAGGACCTTACGTTATTCACAAGGTTTATCCCAATAGTGCATACCCCCTAGTTACCATGGATGGTGATTGTATAACTCCTCCCACCAATGCCATGTTCCCCAAGAAATGATTTTCCTGATAAAATGCGGTCCTACATAACCTCAAACAGTCTGTTCCTACATGACCTTAAACAATCCGGTCCAACCTGACCTTAAACTATCCGGTCCTACATGACCTTAAACTATTTCGTCCATAAAAACAGACATTAAAATGGGAGGATTGTCCAAACTAAAGGATGTAAAAATATTCATCACTTGTCCTACATAACATTAAACTATGAGCAACATAGTCATTTTCATGTCCCACATGACATTAAACTGTATATCGTCCCATAGGACGTTAAACTGTATTCTGTACTACAAGACCTTAAACTATTAGTTCCTACATGACATTAAACTATTTTGTCCCGCATGACATTAAATTTCACTTTTAAAACTATATAAAGCATGATTCCCATCATTATGGGATTTATAGGAATGCTCAGAAGCATCATCTCGAGTCCAACCCCAGTTTCCTCTTTGACTATCCCCCTCGGTATAGTTCTCTTTAAGGATCCCACATGGTGCTGTGTAGGCTTCGTTGGATCCACTCATGTCAGTATTATGATGATCGCATCATGTGCTCCCCTCCTCATTCTTCTATTCTCCAACTACCTCACTACATGATGCTAAAATGCATGGACTTCAAGAACTACATATGGCTTGATTACCATCCACTTAGGATACAGAGAAACACCAAGAAATTTTGTCTATTGGCCCAGCCCCATCATCAAAATCTCCCCTTGGGTCGGAAAATAAGGTGTGGTGCCAACTTATGCCCTCCATTATGATAGATTCATCATAACCACACCATATAGCCTTTTCCCTAGATATCATCACTTCTTTCACCATCCTATATGATGTTAAACTAAACGAGCACATTTATGCTTCACACACTCCCTTTACATGGGACTCCATCAACATTCACATCCAAAAAGTCTCTTGAACGGTACATATACTTAGCCTAAGGGCTCTCATATCATTTCAGGACAACTCCCTCGAGGACCTTGAACGACAAGTTGATATAAGTCCCACATTGTGAATATGGTCAGTGGTCAATTCTCATTGGTTGTTTCTGTTTCAGGTCACATTATATAGGTTCTTTGTTTAGAACATGGTTAATAGGTATCCGTTTTCTTTTTCACCACCCCCATATGTCCCAAATACTAGGTTTAGTGGTTTATTTTATCCCGCTGTCTCTTCATGCATTAGTCTGCCTTAGGCATGAGTGTGAGTCCAGCTGTCATACCCCAATATGCTAGGGAGAGCCTGGTCTTACTCCTTGTTTCCCACACCGAGCATTGCTCATGTGGACTTAGGAGATTTGGTAAGGCTATACCCGCATGAGGGGTCATATGGCTATAGTTGGTCGGGACTCCCAGCCTTAGGTCCCTTGACTCTTTCGACCCCCTAGCCTAAGTTTTCATCTAGGATTGTGTGGTTTGGTATGGAATCATGTCCTCATTCCCGTCAGGCTATTTTTTTTATGCCACACATAATCCCTTGAGACATCCCTCCTTCATCTATCGTCCTTTCCACGATCATAGTCCCCACCATGCTTCATGTGTAGGATAAAAATATGAATGTAGATGCTCAATTAAAAGATGGGGTGAATTGTAGTTTTAAAAACATTTTCTTTTAACCTTATGGAAAACTATTTTTAAAAAAGTTAAACATGGTCAATTCACAAAACCTCTTCTAGTTCTACAAACTTGCTAGGTTTCAAAAATTTGGTTCCAGATATAAAACATTAAGAAGGTTTACAAGGAAAATATTCTACCTTAAAGTGTATAGAATCTCACTTATCGAAGTATAGAAAAAAACAAGAAAGTATAAGAAGGTTATAATTTCTTCCTTTATCAAAATACTAAAAAAATAAACTGGAAACAAAAAAAGTAACAACTATGAAATATTTTAACCCAAAGAGAAGGGTATCCAACAACCTTAGATAAAGGTCCCCTGATTTATACATTCAAGGAAGTTTGTATTACCCACAACGGGGTAAGCCCTTGATAGGAATATCAGAATCTGTCCTGCTATCCCCACAATCCCTCGAACATTAAGGTAGTCAGAACCTCTATTTTCCTATCCAAGGATTTCCTCAAACATTAAAGTAGTCGGCACCTCTATCTTCCAATCCTCAGAATTCCTCTATTGTACATAGAAAAAATCAGATTCACACGAAGCAATCTAAACAAGACGTTCAGTACGTACAAGGCATGAGAGTCTATCTCTATATAAATAACTCCAGCAACATGTAATCTCTAGATTGATCAATAGGTATCAGTTCTTTTAATCTCATTCAAATGAGCTTCTATTTATAGGCACTTCTCCAATGGTTGCCTCCCACCTCTAATGGTCATATTTCTCCATGAATTTTGGAGGGACCTGTACATGTGTCACTCAAACAATGGTTTGTTATAAATAGAATGTATGACATTGTTTCATAACTATAACATGTGTAAGAAAAATAAGGATGCTTAACCAAGTCTATTTTTTTGGAGTCTAAGGAAAAATAAAAGTTCAGAGTCTGACCAAATAATAATTTCGAGACTATAAATCTAGGATATTTGGATTCTGTTTTATAAATAATTTGGAACCAGAATTCTTAGATTTCAGAATATGAATTATAATAAATTCAGAGTTTGATTTCTTAGGAATTTGGAGTTAGAATTCTGAGGAATTCGAAGTCTAAATTATGAGGAATTCAGAGTAAGAATTATGAGGAATTTGGAGTCTGAATTCTGAGGAATTCAGAGTCTTAATATCGAGGAATTTAGTGTCTGAATTCAGAGGAATTCAGAGTCTGAATGTCAGAGAATTTAGAGTCTGATATTCAGAGAAATCGGAGTTCGAATTTCAGCGAATTTGCAGTCTGAAAATAGAATACTCTATAACTAAGGATTTATTGGATTATAAGGTTTTGGATATGCAACTGAATTTTATCCTTTATGAATAAAAAGAGTTAGATTTATAGAAACAATAAAATGAACAATGAAAACATAGGTAAGGATAAATTTTAATTGAGGAAGGGAAATTTTCTTTACTAAGATAATTCATAGGGAAAACAATTTTCCTTATGATAGTGTGTTTGTGATTTTCAAAACATAGAGGAATGGAAAAGTCATAAGGAAGCCTTATTGACTCAACAATCCCCCCTTTTAAAAAGCACAAACATCCTGACAAAAAAGAATATAAGGACATCGAGTTTTTCTTTTTAAACAGAAAAGAAAACATATATCCCTTTAAATATGAATTATAGTGAATACGACTAACTCTCCCTTAGAATTTTCAATCCCTTAGGATCGTATTCTTGATTTCATGAATGAGATTTTACATTTTTAGGCATAAGAAAATCTTCATTGATAAGAACATCCCCTTAGATGAACCCCCCCTTACTTAGGGAAATCTCTTCTTTACATAGAATTTTTTTTATTATTCCTTTCTCCCCCTTTGTGGTTTTCAAAAAGAAATAAATAGGATGAAAAAAAATATGGTACCTGAAAAATTAGTACTAAAATAACAAATATATGAAGAACAATGATAATTCCATTACGATTGAATGAATTTTTAAAAAGAAGAAAATACAACAAAAGATCTAAATGGAGTAGAATTATCTTTCTTTCTCCTTCAAAATTAACTTATTTACAATGGTTTTCAGCTTCTTTATCTCCTTGTCATCTTCTTCCACATGCTTGAGCAGCTGATCCTGATCTTCATTTTTTTATATAAGGCTTTTATCTTTTCTTCCGAAGCCTTGAGAATATCTGCCTGAACCATAAAAACTTCTTCTTTATTAAAAATATTTTCTTAAAACTCAATTCTGAGATCCCTTTTTCTCTACCAATTCATAACCATTAAATTAAGCTTCCCATTCAAGTCCTTGACTTATTTCTTCCAAGTTATCTATTCTAGAGTCATCTTTTCCTCAAAACTCATAGTAAGATCATTATGCTACCCATATTCAGTGTCAAAAGCATCCATCACATTATCTTGAAATTCATCAAAGGCTCTCAAATATTTGATTTTCTTCCTTGAATAACTTTTAATCTCATGGAATGATCTTTTATGAGCTTCATATTCAATGAATAATGTTTTGAAATCTGTCTCAAGCTTTACAAACTTATCTATACATATGGAAACTGAATCTGCTTTCTAATTAAATGAGTGCTAAAGAATCTGTAACCTCAATTCTATACTTGGGAATAGGGTAATTATGTCAACCAACTTCTTTAAATATTGTACCACAAAATCATGTCCAAAAGAAGACGATTCGAAATCATAGTATTTGGATGATGAGGATTAATTTCATATTTCTTCATCTTTCCAATTCGATGAAGTACCAACACCTTTATTTTTTACCACATATTTCTTAAGTGTATCAACCAACACCCAATTTCTCTTCTCAACAATCGGAATGATCTCTTCTACTTTGGGTGAATCATGCTCCCTATCAGATAACTGAACAATCTTATCTTCCTCAAGGTTTTCTTTCTCATCACCTGCTACAATATCCCATGGATAAATAAAATCTTGGTTGATAATTTCTTATTCAGATAGCTTATTTACATCTTCTTAACCTTTTTATTTTTTTCCTTGAGTAGCAAGTTTTGATGATTCTGCTTCAGATGTTTAGATTGACAGTTTCTCAGAAGTACTCTCCTTCTAATGATATTCCTATACTTTTCTTATCATGTCTTCTATATCACCACTTCCTTCTTATTATTTTTATTCTTTTTATTCTTCAACTTCTTCCACTTATTGTGGTTCTATAATCACTATCTTCTTTTCCAGATTCACAGGATGTGATTCTTGAAAAAATGATTCCAGTACCTAGATTTTTTTAGAGACTTTATCAACAGCCTTAAGAAGATATTTAATGATTTCAGCCTCTGACATCTTCTTCCTCTACTTCTTTTATTTCTCTTGCATTTCAAGATATTCAGCAACCATTATCTTTAATGTTTTTGCCTCAGTAGGGTCCATGCCAAAAGTAGGCTTCCCTTCCTTCCCATTCTTCTTGTCCTCTCTCCACTTGGGCACTACTTCATTAGGGCATGTATTTTTCTTCTTGGGTTTTGGTGGTGCGGATTGAGTTTCCTTAGTCGTAGAGATTTTTTCTTTTTTTCCAATTCCTTTTCCTTCCTCTTTCTTTCACCCTTCTTGGATGTTTCAATCACTTCTGTTTTCTTTGATAAGGCATCGAATTAAACTTTAGACAAATAATATAATTCTCATCATTCACTTGAAAAAACAACTTTCATTCTCATTAGAGTATCATCACTCAATAACATTACATTGAAATTACATGGCTTAGAACTACAAGGAATTTTGAAAGACTAAATACAAAGAAAAACAATCTTTGAGAGAATTTCTGGATACATGATGATTTGAGACTTCAAATTTCCATTCTTTATATTCTCAATTGTGAACAAGATATATTTGACCATGTTTATCTTTCTAAGGTTCACCAAGAAATCCAAAATATAGATGTCACGTTTCATTTGGAAATCATTATCCCCTTTTCTCATAAAGATAAAACTTTAAACCCACAATTCAAGAATTTGGAAGTTTTTATATAGATAAACAATCTTCAGAGTCTTCACTTCTTTCAGACCAAGGAACTCTAAAGCCGTGTCCTTCTCAAAAGAACCTGATACATCCGGTAATTTATGGGTGAAAATTCAACTTCATTTTCATAAGGAATTCCAATTAGACTTGCAGCCTTAGTGTAGAAAAGGGAGTAAGTCTTACCACATCTCTTAAAGAAAAATTTATCTCTCCCTCCTTCGTTGAAGAAACTTACTAATTCATAAAATTCAACCAATAACTCCAGAAAACCCAGATTTTTTACCTTTGGTTTTGATATACAGAGACCTTCCCAGCCATTCAGATTGATGTTCTATGAAATGACAGAATCATACTTAGAAATGAAATTTGGATCGACTAACCTTTCTCTATATATATTTCTTTCACATATTTCCTTTATAGTCAGCATTTATTTCTGAGGAGAGGCTTCAACAAAAATTTGGAAGTGAGGAAAACCTAAAGATCTGGAATGATATTAAGTAGGATGGCATGACATCTGCACACTAAATTGTTGAATATCATTGTGGGAAAACCAATATGGGGTCCTTATATAGGTTTTTGAGATGATGGTTCAACATCCTTGATTGATCCAATAGTTAAAAAACTCTTGATCATGTCTAACGGTTGCGATGATATCCGAAAAAGGGATTGGGTGGGTTCTGATCTTTTGAGGGTTTTAAGATAAACATTTAAATTTGAGAGAAAGTGAATCTGAAAAGGATTCTTAAACAAGATAAAAATACCAACATGTAAAATGATGATTACGAAAATTTAGGAAAGAAAAACATACCTTCCATATTTCCAGGAAAGTTATTCATAATGAGAAAGATTCTTCATAAAGAACATTAGATTTAAAATAAATTGGTCAGGAAAATTTTGATTACGAAAATTTTGATTACAAAAATATTAATTATGAATATTTTGTTTAGGCAAATTTTGATTATGAAAAATTTTGATTATGAAGAAAAATATGATTATGAAAATTTTGATTACAAAAATTTTGATTAAAAAAATATTTTGAAAAGAGAAAATAAAGAAAAAATATTTGAATAACAAGAAAATGTACTCCCCCTATGAAAAAGGCGTTTCTTACTGTAAGAATATAAGTTTAAACAAAAAGTTAATATGCAAGATTACTTTACGGCTATCATTCCTGACTTTTTTTAATGTATTCAAATTCATCATAGGGTAAAGATTTTGTGAAAATATCAGCAAGTTGATCTTGTGTTTGGATAAATTGAATAATGTTATCTCTTTTTTGTGTGTGATCCCTAATAAAGTGATGCCTAATATCTATGTGTTTTTTATGAGAGTGATGTGTAGGGTTTTTAATTAGGGGAATGGAACTAGTATTATCACACAATATTTTTGTTTTGGTGAAACTCGTACCATAATCTGTGAGTGTGCGTTGCATCCACAACACTTGAGCACAATAACTTCCAGCTGCTACATATTCAGATTTAGTAGAAGAAAGTGCTACTGAGTGTTTCTTTTTGAATGACCAAGAAACTAATTAATCTTCTAAGAAATGATAAGTTCTAGATGTAATTTTCTTATCCATTATAGATCCACCAAAGTATGCATCTGAAAATATTTTTAAAAGAAAATCATTTCCAAAAGTATACAAGTGTCTTAAATCCATGGTTCACTTTAAGTAGTGAAAAATTATTTTTAGTTACTTTAAATGATATTCCTTATGATTAGATTGATATCATTCACGTATTCATATTGAAAACATTAAGTCTAGATGACTAGCTATCAAGTATATTAAACATCCTATCATACCGTTAAATGATGTTTGATCTATTGGTTTCCCAACATCATCAAGATCAAGTGAATTTGAGGTACCAATGGGAGTACTAATACTCATAGTGTTGTCATATCCATAATTTTTAAGAATATATTTAATATACTTATGTTGAGATATATATGTAACTTCTGGTTTTTGATAAATTTGAAATCTAGGAAAAAATTTAACTCACCCATCATACTCATTTCAAACTAA
Organism: Viscum album; assembly: GCA_963277665.1. Classification (NCBI taxonomy): domain Eukaryota; kingdom Viridiplantae; phylum Streptophyta; class Magnoliopsida; order Santalales; family Viscaceae; genus Viscum; species Viscum album. Next base: position 876,098,501 of record OY728145.1, on the reverse strand, counting down.
GAGTTTATTACATCCGTAGAGGAATCAGTTATAGATTGCTGAGTTGAACCAAATATAATGTCATCAACATAAATTTAAATAATCAAAACATTTTTTATCTTTCCTTATAAAGAGGGTTAAATCAGTATTTCCCTTAATGTAATTGTTTTGTAAAAAAATCATGTAATTCTATCATATCAGGATCTAGGGGCTTGTTTATGTCCATATAAATCTTTGCTATGTTTAAAAACATGTTCAGGATGTTTTGTATCTTCTAAACCAGGAGGTAGTTCAACAAAAACTTCATCTGGAACATATCCATTAAGGAAAGAACATATAACATCCATTTGAAAAGGTTTAATGTTAAATAATGTTGTAAAGGCATGTAGAATATGGATAGATTCATGTCGAGATACTGGATCATAGGTTTATTCATAGTCTATTACTTATTTTTGATTATAGCCTTTAGCAACTAATATAGATTTATTTCCTACTATGATTCCATTTTCATAACACTTATTTCTGAAGACCTATTTTACTCTAATAACATATGTTTCCTTAGGTATTTCAACCATGGTCTAGACATTATTTCTTTCGAATTCATTTATCTCATCTTGCATGGATTTTATCCAATCATCATCACTTAAAGCTCCATCAGTGATTTTTCGTTCTAATTGAGAAAGGAATGCTAGATGTTCTACTTTATTTCTTAAGTATCTTCTAGTCATTACAGGTTGATTTACATCACCAATGATACTATCATTGGGATTATTCTTAAGAAAACACTTATTTGGGTTTTTTAAAACCTGTTAATCAACATATGGTTGGAAATCTTCTAAGGTAAATGTCTCAGAAAAATTTTCTTGAAAATTTTCCTTATCAAAATGATCTTATATCAAGGGTAGATAATCAGTTTTTGAAAACACATATTAAAATGTAGGTTGAGGTTGTTTAAAAAAAGGATCAGTTTCATCAAATTTGACAAGTACTGTTTCTTCAACAATTCAAGTATTTTTATTAAAAACTCTATAAGCCTTAGAAGTTGTGGAGTAGCCTAAGAAAATTGCTTCATCAGATTGGGTGAAAATTTATGTAAATTATCTTTAGTATTCAGAATGAATACTTTGCATTCAAATACTTTGAAGTATGAAATTCTAGGTTCTCTACCATTCCCTAACTCATAGGATGTTTTATTAAGAAAATGTCTAATCAAAACACGATTTATAGTATAAAAAGTAGTACTTAAAGCTTTAGCCCAAAAATTGTATAGCTACTGAATATTCACTCATCATGGTTCTTGTTATCTCTTGAATAATTTTATTTATTCTTTCAACAACACCATTTAGTTGAGGGGTTCTTGGTGCATAGAAGTTATGAGTAATTCCTTTTCTACTACAAAAAGATTCAAAATCAGAATTTTGAAATTCTCTTCTATGACCACTATAAATATTTATCAATGGAAGGTTTTTCTTGTTTTTAACTTGGGATCTAGCAATTTTGATGTAAGAAAATGCTTCTGATATCTTTGCTAGAAAATAGATCCACGTAAATCTAGTGTAATCATCAACTAGGACAAATACAAAATATTTACCTCCAATTATTATAGTTTGTGTTGGACCGAAAAGATCCATATGCACTAAATGTAACGCATTATAAGTTGAGACTTCACCAATTGATTTATGTTTCTTTCCATATTGAAAAGTATCACAAACTTCTGAAGAATAATATCTAATCTCTGTTAGATCCTTAACAAGTCTTTTCTTAGAGATTTCACATAAGTTCATATGGTTACAGTGTCCTAACCTTCTATGTCATAACCAAGATTGGTCTTCCATTGAAATAAGTCAAGGTAAGTCTTGGCTCCTAAGGTATTCTATGATTAGTGTGTATTCATTCTCTTGCATATGGGCATAAAGAATAAACTCTTCCTTGGAATTGTGTTCTAACCATTTATCATTCCAAAAATTCACAATGTAGCCTTCATGACACAATTGACTTATGCTAATGAGGTTGTACTTAAGACATTTAACAAATATAACATTTGAAATAAATGTTCTTCTAAGAAGAACAATGTTACCTATACCAATAATTTCTCCCTTATCATTATCTCTAAAAGTTTCTTTTCCTCCTTTCGTCTTGATAATCTTTTCAAAGAATTTTTTGTTACCAGTCATATGTCAGAAACATCCACTATTGATGAACCATTTATTTTTGTTGGTACTATCATTATTTTCCTAAAAATAAGAGTATTATACTTTCAAAACCCAAACATTCTTAGATCTGGAAACTTCAGAAAGAAAAATTTTAAGAATCCACATCTTCTTATAAAAATAAGCTTTATGGAAACCTAAAGACTGAGTTTTGTTTAAAGAAATTTTTTTCACTAAATGTCCACCATAGTGACATTTAGTGCATAATATAGAACTTTGAGGAAAAAAATAGTTATTACTAAAAATTGGTTTAGAATGAGTATAACTAAACCTAGAATGATTCCTAAGAGGACGAATTTGGGAATACATTTTATCAATATTTTATTTTCCAGAGGTAAAGTATGACAAAAACTTCACCAAGGAAAATATATCTGAATTCAGTTTAACAACCAATTTTTTTTCCTAAAAAACATTAGTTTTAGAACTAGAGTTGGTCACTAAAATATTTTTCTTAGAAATTACATTTTACAGATCCTTGGAAAGATTTTCCTTCTCGGAATTAACTTCATTAAGGTTTTTGGAAATACTTTCAAAATCACAAATTTTTTTATTAAGATATTTAGAATGATTTGATACTTATTTAGTAAGAATATAAATTCTAGAATTTTCCATATCATGTTTTTTCGTGAGTTTAAAATTTTCATTAACAAGAAGTTTAGAAAACCTATATACATCTTCATAAGTAGGTAATATATTATCTTCATCAGAAGAAGATTCTTCATCCTAAGATTCATAAGATTTATTATCACTATAATTTGTATTTAAGAGATTCATTATTTTTTACATTGTCCATTAGAAAATTATTTGCAATATGTATCTTTCCAAGAAGTCCAAGATTCGTTTTACACGAAGATTCATACTCTGAGGATTCATCATAATAATCTCCACCACTTGCACTCCAGGTGTCATTAGCTTTCAAAACATTATTATCTTTAACCTTATATTACTTATTTCAATTTCTCTCAGAATACTTTTACATTATATCCTTTTTCTTAAGCATAGGAGAACCTATCCTTATATGACCTTCTATTTGTCATTCATAACAAGTGAATTTCTAGTCTTTCTTGTCCTTTCATTCATTCTTCTTAAATCTATACTGAAAGTCTTTCTTCTAAACTATCTTGTTCATCCTTTGAGCAAGATTATCTAGATCATTATCAAAATTCTTACTTTTACTAGATTCGGATAAAACAGTGACATTATTTGATTTGGATCTTTTAACTCATTCAGGTGTCTTGGATTTAGTAGTAGTAAAGGCTACACTTCCATTACCATTCTTCTTATTATTCATATTAGAATCTATTTTCATTCATGTCTCATGTTGAATAAGAGTTGAAAAAAGATCATCCATAGTAATTTGAGATACTTTCCTATTCTCATCAATATCTTTTCTCTTAGATTCCCACTCATTAGGCATAATATCTATAATCTTTTCCACAAGTGCCTCATCATCTAAACCTTTTTCAGCCATTGATTTTAAACTGTTAACAATAGTCATAAACCTTTGTTATACCTTGAATACTGGTTCTCCATATGGAAATAGAAATCCATGATATTATTCTCTAAGCATAACTCTTCTAGTTTTTATAACCTTGGATTTACCAAAATGAGTAACCACTAATTTATTCCCAATACAATTTGCAGCTTCACAAGATGAAATATGAATATATATATTCATAGACATGGAACAAAGAAAAGTATTACGTACCTTATAGTTTAGTTGATATTATGACTTTTCTTGATTAGTAAATGTTCTGAATTCCTTATCAGGAATCTTGTAATCTCAAGTAAGCATAAAAAAATTGACCACTCATGTATTAATAAAAAAAATTATTCATATGATATCTCTAATATTTATAATCATTCACATAAAATATAGGTGCTCTAGTAGGATTTAGATTGTCAATTGAAATGACATTCATTCGTGCCATCTAAAAGAAAATATCTTTCCACAAAACCTTTTAATAGAAAAAGTTTGTAAAAAAGGAAAAAAATACAAAGAAAGGAAAATATTTAGAACAATGAAAACATGAGCAAGTAAACTTATATGTGAATATAAGTATTTGAGAGACCTCCTCTGATACTAATTGTAAGATTGAAATATGAATATAGATGCTCAATTACAAGAGGAGGTGAATTGAAATTTTAAAAACATTTATTTATAACATTAAGGAAAACTATGTTTAACAAATTTAAACATGGTAAATTCACAAAACCTCTTCTAGTTATATAAACTTTCTAGGTTTTGGAAATGTGGTTCTGAAAATGAAACTTAAGGAAAGATTACAAGGAAAATATTCTACCTTAAAGGGTATAAAATCTTACTTATCAGAGTATACAAAAGAAAAAGAAAGTATAAAAAGGTAATAATTTATTCCATTATCAAAATATAGTAGAAATAAACTTGAAACAAAACAAGTAACAAGTATGAAATATTTTAACCTAAATAGAAGGGTATCCAACAACCTTGGATAAATGTCCCTTGATTTATACTTTTAAGAAAGTCTGTCTGACTCACACCATGGTAAGCCCTTGATAGGAATGTCAGAATCTGTCTTGCTATCCCCGCAAGCCCTCGAACATTAAAGTTTTTAGAACCTATGTCTTCATATCTATATAAGTCCTAGAACATTAATGTAGTCATCACTTCTTACTTCCTATCCCTAAAAATCATCAATTGTATACAATATCAATCGGAGTCGCACAAATAAATATGACCAATATGTTTATTACGCACAAGGCCTGAGAGTCTCTCTTTCTAGAAATCACTTAAATAGCATGTAATATCTAGAGTGATCAAAAGGACTCAATTCATTTGATCTCGTTCAAATGAGCCCCAATTTATAGGAACTTCTCCCACAGTCAGATCCCTCCTCCAATGGTCATATTTATCCTTTTCTTTCAGAGGGACCTGTACAAGTTTCACTCAAACAACGGTTAGATAGAAAAAAAATGTATGAAATCACTTCATAACTATAACAAGTGTAAGAAAAATAAGTTTTCTTAACCAAGTCCATTTTTTTAGAATCTTAGGAAGAATAAAAGTTCCGAGTCTAAGAAAATAATAATTTGGAGACTATAAATCATGGATATTTGGATTCTGTTTTCCAAAGAATTCAGAACCTGAATTCTATTGATTTTGGAATCTAAATTATAATGAATTCGGAGTCTAAATTATTAGGAATTTGGAGTCTGAATTATGAGGAATTTGAAGTTAGAATTATGAGGAATTCAGAGTCGGAATTTCAGATAATGCAGAGTCTCAATTTTAGAGAATTTGGAGTCTAGATTTCAGAGAATTCAGAGTTATATTTTCATAGAATTCAGAGTCTGAATTTCAGAGAATTCAGAGTCTGATAATAGAATACTCTATAACCAAGGATTGATAGGATTCTAAGGTTTTGGATATGAAACAGAATTTTAAACTTTAGGAATAAAAAGAGTTAGATTTTGAGAAACTATAAAATAAACAATGAAAACATAGGTAATGGTAAAATTTACTTGAGGAAGGAAATTTTTCATTAATAAGATAATTCTTAGGGAAAAAATTTTCTTTAAGATAGAGTGTTTGTGATTTTAAAAACATAGAGGAATGAAAAATTCATAAGGAATCCTTATTGACTAAATATCATGTGCCCCCCCATTTGGGTTTCCATCATATTTTATATCCAAAAGGACCCCCCGAGCAACTTAGATGCTTAGACCAATGTATCTCCTACCTATTCGGGCCAAAGTCCCCATGGATTTTGAGATAAAAATTGATATAAGTCCCGTGTTGTGAATACAGTCAATGTTCGACGATCAATTGTCTACCCCCAAACCATGGTCACACAAATATGGATACTGTGTTGTGAACATGGTCAACAGTTATCCTCTATCATCATTGTTGATATTTGGTTTTCCATAGGCACAATGATTCACCATCTCTACATAGTTTTCCCATACATATGACATTAAACTAGTCACCTACGGTCTGAGGCCTATAACTTTAAACTAATAGAACCATCGTCCTCACCACAAAGACATTAAATTTTGAGCTTATTGGGACTTCCTGTTTTAGGTCCCTCAAACTTTTCGACCCCTTAGACCAAGTGTTCATTCCGGATTGTATGATGTGGTATGATCTTTTTCCATCATTCACCTAAGGATAATAATCATTCCATATGCATCCCTCGTTGGGGTATTTTGCCCATATTTTTGTTTTTGCTGTATGACATTAAACTGCACAACATCCTTCCTTAGAATAATGTGTATTTTGATTCACATCCTTACGAGATACATAGGACCACTCGAATGTCTAGTCTTCGGGTCCATCCCCATTTATTAGGAACCCCCTTATCATTTTGGACTTTATTCTGAGTACTTCTGGGAGAGGGGTATGCGGTGCGTTATGGACTCACGTCCCCATTCACTACGGGTTTATAACAACCATGCCACATACCTCTCTCTCCTAATCCCCCTTTTCTCCCTTTCCCTATACTGATATTTTCAAATCGACTGCTCTTAATTTGGGTCCCTCGACCCTCTTCAGTGATTCACTAATGTGCCCAGGAGTACTATAGTTCAGAACATGGAGTGTTGGATTCTACTTGGACATGCTTTCACACATTTTCAGGAATTGTGTTCATATTCATTTGGGCTTTGATTATAATTCACATCTGAAGGGAACCCCAAATGGTATGGATGCTCGGCCTAATATCTCTCCTACCATTATGGTCCAACGTCCTCAAGGGTTTTGAACTACAAATTGATACAATTCCTTCATTGCAAATAAGTTCAGCGTTTGACACTCATTTTTTGTTCCCATTCTAGGTCACACGATATGGATGCTGTGTTTCGAACACAGTGAATAGTTATCCTCCATTGTCACACCAACCCCATCAAACCATAATTTTTTTTTACATGATTGACATCATTTTCCACACCACTATGTCCAAGTGGAATTTTGACACTCTTGGTACTATCCCTTAGTGTGAATTTTCACGTTAGGAGGAAAATTCCACAGTAAGGAATCATCCGTAGCTCCACACTGATTTCCCCTTCATGCGTATCCCATGTGTTGAAAATACCTCTTCCGACTTTGTTTCCTACACCACGATTGACTCACGTGGGATTAGGAATTGGGTCAAGGTCTGTACTCAGTTAGAAGAGTTTGACTTCCTCATGGTCCAAGCTCTAAGACCTTAAACATAGATATCCTTATACGTCCTACCATTAGAACTACATAATTCTTGATTCCCATGCTCTTGGTAAACATAAGAATACCCAGACACCTTGCCTTTGGGTCCATCTTGGGTTCAACTAATTAAATCTTCTATTTATCCTTTTAGGCCCCAAATCTTATAGGATTGCATGGTGTGGCGTTCATGGTCTTATGGCCTCGTTCACATTGGGTTTTCAATAGCCATACAACATACTCCTCTTCTAGGAGCTAGTCCCTCCTACCACTTGTCCCGTGTGACATTAAACTGTATGTCATTCACCTTGACTTTAAACTGTATATGGTCCTACCAGAATTTGAACTATTATATCCTACATGATGTTAAACTGCACTCTTAGAACTATGTATGTCTTGATTTCCATCCTCATGGGATATGTTGGAACACTTGGAAATTTCATAAACAGGTCCAACCCCATATTTCTTGATCTCTTATCACCCCTCATCCTTAGGTTTCTTCTTCAGAATCGCTCATGGTGTGATGTGGACCTCATCCTCATTCACATCGGGTATGATTTAGCACATCATGTGCATGTTCCCTATGGTCTCACATGACTTAATATTGTTGTGTCTTTATTGAATGACATTAAAATACATGGTTGGTCCAACCACACGGCCTTAAACTTTGACATTACCATCTTGGATGCACGAAAAAAAATGGCACGGCATTGTGGTGTCCTCATTCAAGGGTACATCATGTTGGGATACTATAATTATTTGTCCTAGGTTTATCTCTTTGAAAAATAACACACATCTATCCTAAAGGAAAAACAAGGTCTATCAAATACCACTTCTTTTGGTGTAAGGGCTAGACCCTCACGACATATCCCTGGCACTGGTACCTTACAATGCTAACTCTATAACTATGTATGGATTGATTCCCACTCTCATGGGGTATGAAATAACACCTAGGAACCTTTCCTTGGGCCTAGCCTAACATTCACTTTTGGTCCCTCGACCTAAATGTTTACCATGGATCACATTGTGGTGATACGAACTTCTTCTCTCCTCATTCACATCGGGTTTCACAATTACCTCACCATGTGTCTCCCTCCCTCAGTTTCATCTATGGTCTGAGCTCTATGACCATAAACTAAGAACATTTCGCATCGTTTCCATAAGATGTTAAACTACAAGAAATCTTCTAGAACTTTGTACGTCTTGATTCCCACTATCATGGGGTATGTAGGAATGCCCAGGAACCTTGCCTCAGGCCCATCCTAACTTTCACTGTTGGTCCCTCAACCTAAAAGTTTCTCAGGGAGCACATTGTGGGGATAAAGACTTATGTTATCCTCATTCACATTGGGTTTAATAATTACCTCGCCATGTGTCTCCCTCCCTCAGTTCCATCTATGGTCTGAGATCTATGACTATAAACTAAGACCACTCTCGGTCCTTTCTTTAAGATGTTAAACTGCACAAAATCTTCTAAAAATATGTATGGCTTGATCCCCATCCTCATGGGATACATAGAAATGCCCATGAATTTTGTATTTGATTTCAACCCCAGGAATCTTAAATCATGCCTCCTCTTTTTCAGCACCTTGGCCCGAACTCCTTTGGGAACATGTGGTGTGGTGAGTACATCTTAGGTTCTCAACCACATCGGGTTTTGCAATATCTAAACCATGTGCCTCCCTTGTCTTTTCCCAATCTAGTCTGAATTATATGACCCTAAACTAAGGTCTCCTTATGGGAACTATGTGTCGGTTTGGGCTACTTTTCCACCCTGCATGCAGTCCATTAAATCAAATACCCCCTTAACGGTCCACCCTATTACCTTAAGCAGGAAGGGTGTGACCCCATGACCCTTTTCCTGGGAATGTGACTCGACTCCCTCTGACCGTTACATCTTATTATCGTACTCGTATGCATTGTGACAAAGTGACCAAATTGTGGAATCTTCATAGGGACATTACCTTATTACATGTCCAAGCATCATGAGCCTTCTATTTGTATCCTCATCCTCTCCCATGTCTAACGGTACCATCTTTATAGCATTGTCTCATGCCGCATTGGCTTACATACCATCTTGGGCCAACGCCCCTGATGGCCTCGGATGACATTTTTGACAGGCCCTGTGTTTCGAACATGTTTAGCGGTCAACCCTCATTTGTATGTCCCCATTATAGACTAATGTGAAACAAATACTGTGTTTTGAACATGGTCAAGAGTTATCCTCTATCATCACATCACTATCATTGTGGTCCATATCTTGAGCATTATGATTCACATCTTTCCACTCCCTTATATTCATGTGGAATTCCAACATACTCTGCTTTACCCCTTCGCACATCTAGGTGTGTTAAGTAGGAAGTTCAGTATTGGGACGTCATTCACCTAGTGTCCCATTACCTCTAATGTGTGCCTCTCAGTACTAGGAAAGTCCCATCACTACTCCTTGTTTCCCAAATCGAGCATGACTCGCATGGGATTAGTGGTTTTGGTATGATGTGTACTGGTGTAGCCAAACTACACATGCCCATCATCTTTCATGGTGTTAAAATTCACTATCATAACTACGTGTGGCTTGATTCTCATACTCATGGGATACATAGGAATGCCCAGACAGCCTGTCTTGGGCCTAGTCTAATTTTCACCTTCGATCCCTTGACCTAAGGATTCTCCTGGGAGTGTATGGTGTGGTTTGGACTGTTATGGTCCTCATCCACGTCAGGGTATATACTTCACAACGCATTTCCTTTCTAGGTATCATTGTCCCAAACGCATGACACAAAACTGCAATTCTACCCTGAACAAGTACAGGATGCCCCATGTTAATCATGGGATGCCCCAGATCCCTTTCTATAGGAGATTTCCCATATCAGTTTTGGTCCCTGACCATGCCATGTTTAAGAAATCCTTTTGGATTGAGTCTCATCCTTAAGGGATATATTGAGACTCCCAATAATTCCACCTTGGGACTAGACTCAGGGACATTAACCCTTCTGGCCCCTCGGCCCAGATCTTGGTCCAGGCGGTATGACCTTTAAACTATGTGCACCATTCTCACTGTACGATGTTTTAATCTACGTGTCTATCATTATTATTTGTGTGGAATAAAACTACAGAGAATTCCAGGTCCTTACCAGAGAGTTCATGTTTGGAAGTAAGTTTGATCCCTGATCAGACCGATGCACCCACCTAACATATTTCCACCATGGTGGCATAATTTCAGGAGTGTTAAACTCCATTTGAACAACCAATCACTCCAACCTCCATGATTTGTGTATCCTTTATTTGGACCCTCACTCTCTTTCAAATCTAATGGAACCCTCTAATAATATGGATGCTCAGCCTATGGATCACCTACTATCTTGGGCTAACATTCTAGAAGGAAAATGGATAACATTTTGAGTCAGGACCCGTGTTTCGAACATGGTCAGTGGTCAGCCCTCATTTGTTATCCCCATTTTAGGCTAACACAATAAGGATGTAGTGTTTCAAACATGGTCAACATTTATCTTTCATTGTCACGCCATCCCTGCAGTTTTTTGAATCTTGGGTGCCATACTTCACACCCCCATCCCCCTTTGTTCAGATTAATTCTAGTGCCCCTGGCATTACCCCACTCATACCCTAGAGCACGTTGAGAAGATGGCACTTAGATTGTTCTGAGATCTTCATTCTCCAGTCAGAACTCTCCCTTTATTCTCAGAATTCGGTATTGGTTGGTCAAACCCTAGATGCCTAAATCTTGGTTTTAACTCTTATATTCAGATGGAATAGCAGGGTGGTCACCATTTCTTTCTCACATTAGGCCCGATCCACATGAGCTTAGGGATTGATCGTTGGATGTTCCATGAATGTAATAGGAATGTAATAGACCAAAAATTAATAACAGAACTCACGCATCCATCCAACATAAATAATCAAAGCATGAAAGTACATTCAAAAGTTTCATGAATTACAGCACCCGAGGATTGACCCCTCCCATGGATGGGTTGACCCCATCAAAAGATCATTATAGCTCCTCCACCCTCTGGCTTGTGGCGTCCATGACACATTATCGCATGTTTAGTTACCACTCCTCCTCAGAAACAATGGGGTGTAGTTCATCATCCTTAATTCAGTCCCTCTCCTCATTGGTTTAGTTGAAGGTCATCTCCTCGGAGGCTTGCTTCATGCGCTCTTCGGCCTCTGCCATCTGGGCCTTCCGACGTGATATGATCTCTGATTACATAGGGAGAAAATCGGAATGCTCATCTACATGGGCCTGTACCTATTGAATGTCATTTTTAGCATCCTAGAGCCTCTTCATGTTCACTGCTTTTCTCCACTTCCATACCACACCAATGCCACTATCATATTCCCGAATCTTCTCCTCAATGAGATCTCAGAGAAGCATGTGTGGACGCTGGGGATCCACTCCTCCAGTGCAAAATTTACATACTTGGGACCGAAGTCTCCCCATCTGGTCTATCCATTTTTCTTGAGGGGTGCCATCGATGAAGCTCTAAATCAGTTTCCATGACCAGCGGCGAGTGATTTTTCTATCCTCTTAATTGGAGGTCGTCTCATCCCGATCTGCTGGGTCAGCAAGTTCATATATGGGAAACACCCCCACGAACTCATTAGTAGGGTCTGCATCTGGTTTCTGATCAGGTATGGAAATACCCATATTGTATGATCTATCTTCATTGTTGGATCCCACCTCAATGATCTCTAGCTCTATCCTTCTAACGGTCCCACCAGTGATCGGGGGCGCCGCAGCTTGGTTAGTTTGGGTGTTTGCTTCCACGACCACTAGAATTCCCTTGAGAAAGGCACCTTTGGGAGTACCAACCAACCATTCTAAGGAATCCCACACAATTTGAGGACCAGTGCATTCCAAGAAGTGCACAGACGTTAGTTAACATGAACAATGGGTGGCATGCATGAATTTCATAATGGATACTTACAGAGATCAAATTCTCAGTCTCGCTTCTGGGTGGTTTCCATTGGGACCCCAAGGTGTGGTCCTCTGTATATTGACGGGAAGTCTAATAACACTATAATAACTACCCCAAGTGTCTCAGTCCCACTGGAAATGGAAATCACCATAGTCGTGGGTGCAGATCCTGAAGGCCCCATAGCTACATCTATTGTAGGGAAGAAATGAGTTCTTCGTATAAAGCCCTCCTACATAGTTCATATATTAGTGAAGAGTCCAATGTAACCTGAAAGAGAACTCAAGGGAAGGGACTTATATTTTTAACTCGAGATCCTCAGAAAAATATTCAGGTTATGGGTATCAATCGCCAACTTTACCCTCCTCTAGAGGGGCCATTTGATCCAAAAATACTTTTACCTGATCCTTCATTGGATGCAGAGCACCCTAGGATTTCATGAAGTCCTACAATTCGGCCAGGTATTGCGCCGCCTCAACCTGGGATACTGCAAAGCTGGCCCTGACAGGGCCAATCCTTGGGAAATCCATCCCAAGATGGTTCAGGTGTTGCCACATCTCGGACTTGTTGAGGAATTACTGGTTGACATTCCAGATGTCCCAAGCATCCTGGAAGATAACATTCTCTGACATTTCTATGTGGCGTAGTCACTTCACTAGAGCCCGAGTGGATATCCTACTGAAACACCCTAGGTTGCCTCCCCTCTGGATGACTATGCTCCTCTGGGACCACTAGGTCTGCTACTACCGCCTCCCTTTCAACTGGTGAAGGCCTCACCGCCACTGCAACCCCACCACCATGAGACATCCTCACTACCTTCCAGCCCCATCCTTGAGGTTGGGGAGGCACCATGTTGCTGGCCCGAACGGTTGGCTGCTTTAGCATCTCCCCAAGGTAGGCCTCATCCTAGCTTTTTGGCGTAATCCTTCACCAGCCTGAAGACGATCGTGGAAGGAGGCATCTTGTTCTGCATCTTCCCATACTCCCATGTGAACATGAGCCACATCTACCTCATCACACATAGTTGATCCTCATAGCGCACCCCCAAATATACCCATGGGGGTCAACTACTGCATACATCAAAACTGCCTTGCAAATCGGTGCGGGGTGTACGGCTCACAGAGGGACTCACCATCCTCCCACACCACCAGTACTCCACTAGAAAGGCCAGTAGGTAGGACCGATTCTATTCCGTTCTCCAGCCTTCATCATTGAACACACCTATTGGCCATAGGAACAGGTGTAAATTGAACTTGTATACCTTCCAGACCCGGTTCAACAGCACTTACAGGGTCATCTTTGCAAAAAATATCCAAATAGTATTCAGAATGAACATGCGGAAATTTGATCCTGGAGGGGAAATGGGGTTTGGATATTCATATATTCCCTTGACCTGCGCTACTATACACCCATACAGCAGGTGTAATGAGCCGCATATCCTCTGTGGCTTCTTCCCCTCACTGATATGCCATAACATCTTGTACAACTTGGTAGGCATCAGGATCTTGAGGTTGACCTATCCCCTTATCACTAACATGGACTCCATGATAAACATGCTCGGTTTCACTCCCATGTTCGTGTCTCTCACCTGTAGGAAGCAACCGTAGATGAGCGCCACAATGAAAGCAGCCAACCTGACTACTGGTTGTTGCTCGGTACTGAAACTGAATCGCCACATCTTCCAATGGATATCCTACAAGATCCTCCAGTATGAGTGCTCCTTACCTCGTTGATCCCCCATCGGGCATGTCTCGAGCCTCACAAGGAACTTCCTATTTTACAGGAAGTTCAATAACTTCTTGAACCACCATTTGAAATGGACTTCCCTTACCGAATGCTTATCCTCTCCCAGAACTTGGTCCATCAATGCCATCGCCAGTGGTGGCATCTGCTCTGGATCCCCCAACTCACCCATAACGGGGAGGAACTCATCATACATCACCCCCAATATTGGGATCCCTGACATATGATGCAGGTCCTATAGACTGATGTTTACCTCTCCATGGTGCAAATGGAAGGTATCAGTCCTCGACGACCATCTACTCAGCAACTCCGGCATCAGCTTCTTTGGCTGATAGATATAAAATTAGGAGGCCCAAGATGCCTCATATAGGCCCACTCTCCTCATTTTTTCCTCGAATTCTTCACATGAGTCACCTACCCTGTAGGCCTAGGCCCAGTCATCTATCAAGTTACCGCCCTACCGTAGATCCCACTCATCAGACCACCCCTTCTCTGGGTTCCCCATGGTTTCCTTCAAGATAGAATGGTACAGTGGGGGAGTGTTCTCTTGATACAGTTACTTCCCTTTGATGTTATTCACATGATGGTAAAGTAAATAAACATTGATAGGCATGAAGTCCTCCTAGGTATGGCCTTCAGCCGCCTTGAACCACTGGCGTTGGAACGACGTGCTCTTGAACCAGCAAAATGGCTCGTCCCTGCTCGCTTCAAGGATGAGGATTCCATCCCTTAGGCCAAATCCATACAAATGTATCCTTTTTCATAGAAGGTAGTCCTTTTGACTCTCTGATAGTATCTCTACCAGTGAATTATGGTCAGAATGGCTTCATACAAACTCCTCTCTGCCCGAGATATTCGACATTTCCTCCCTCCGGGAAGCATCTGGAAGGACCCCCCTAGTAGCCTCCTCGTGAGCCATTCAATTTTTGGAAATTCAGAACATTTTTTGTTCTGGTTCGTGAAGCACTTGTACGAAGCCTATTCACAAAGCTAAATCCCAGCAAAGAAATTGTAGAGCCCTCCCCCGACCTTCGGGTGCAAGTCGCAGAACGCATCACTGCGGAGCTGTGTGCCATGCAGCAGAAAGCCTAATTCGCGGAGAGGAATCACGGAGTACGCGGATCTTCGTGAGTTGAGAGCACTAAATTCCAAAATATAGAGATGATAAAGGACAAAAGAGAGGTTTTCCTCCCCTATTTATAGGCGATGACCCCTTGTGACTCGTAGAACATATGACCGTGGTGAGCTTTACGACGCGCTCAGCCTGCGCGTCGCCTCATGACCCTTAACCGTGATTGACCAAGGTGTTTGGCAATTGACCATCAGAATTTGACCCTAGTTTTCTCCTTGACTCCAAGTCTATGGAGGGAAAAAATTTTACACCAAAATAAGGGGAAAATAAAATCAAATACAAAGCCCGTGTGGATGCCTCGCGAAGCTCCCCGCGGAGCCTCACAGCACCACAGCCAGTGCAAAGATCCCCCTCTACGAAGCCGCCATGGAGCAAGGAGGCAGGTGGCTCTAAGATGTGATTTTTTTGTTTGCAAAGCTGTCATGGAGTAAGGAGGCGGGAGGCCCCTCAATGTGATTTGATGTTTGTGAAGCCACCATGAAGCAAGAAGGTGGTAGGTTATGTGATTCGATTTGAAATTTATGTGGCCGCTATAGGGAAAGGAGGCGGGAGGCTCCACGATGATATTTGATGTTTGAGAAGCCACTACAGAGCAAGGAGGCGGGAGGCTCCGTGATGTGATTTGATGTTTGTAAAGATGCCACTGAGCAAGGTGGTGGGAGGCTCCTCAATGCGATTTTACATTTGTGAAGACACTATGGAGCAAGAAGGTGAGAGGCTCCGTAGTTATGACAACGTGACACATGGATCAGCACTGAGCGAGCTATACTTCACGGAACCTCTTGCCTATAAATACTGGGCTCCCCTCGAGCTGAGTAGATGGATCCTACAACCTTTCACCTTATTATCTCTCAAATCAAGAAACAATATCTGCTCTGTGAACCATGAGCTCTCTAAGGTACTTTATCATCGTGAAGTGCCTTTCTTTTTTCTTAAATTCAACCCTCTTCAAAGAGGGATGCCCTTAAAAGATCCCATGGGCATCCGAAAAGGAATAGTATCCCTAAGGGGAGTCGGGTCTTCATGGAGCACTTATGATTTGTGAAATACCCTTCATGAACATTTGACACACATGCCAAGGTAGGGTCATCGTGCTTCGTGAAGCACATTGCTTCGCAATGCTATGCATCGCAGGGAACCCTTCCCTAACGAAGCATTGCTCCGTGAAATCCTTTCCACTTCACGAAGAACCATCAATATACACCTATTCCCTATGCTTAGGCCATGCCACTTCACTTCATGAAGCATACCCCTTCCTGAAGCCCCTCCACTACATGGAGAAGAAGAGCTTCACGAGGCTTCTTCCTGTGAACCCCCTTTCTTCGCAACTCTTTTTTTTCGTGTGACCCTATAGGTTTGCACAAATTTATTTCAAATTACCTTGGGTGGTGCATCCCGTTGCATTGCTTCGCCTCATGCTTCTTATCATAGTCAATCTAACATCTATTTCTTCTTCTCATAGCCACGTGAACATGGACCCCTCAATGGATCACTCCACAACACCCCTATCATTTGGCATTGATGGTTCCTTCCCATCAAAAAGGGTTAATGCGTGCTAGTTATATATGTCTTAGGGGTGTGAATTGAACCCGCTTTGTCCAAGATGCAGGATTCTAAACTTCAAAGTTTCATCATCCTCAACAAATGACATTAAATTGTGACCTTACCCCACGTACTCTACTTAGGGAACCCCATCTCAGACATTATTTATGACCACTAGTCTCCACGAGAGTGAAATATTCCCCACATGGAATGAGATCCTCTTTGTCGGAGTGACGTCGGTCCATGTGGAAGGGAAACCATTTTGGTGTAAGCCCCTAGCTTTCTTGCAGGAGGTAGTACCCTTACTCCTCCTTTCTTCTTCTGTGCCAAGGACTAGAGGGGGGATGGGCACCAGAACCCTCCTCTATTCCATGCCAAATCCCTCTTTCACTAGGCCTTGCCGCTACCCAGGCCTCCATCCTAGAGTAAGTCCCAATCTTCATCTCCATGGGCCTCTAACCATGCGGAATACCCTATTTCCTTTTTGGGCTACTAACCACACATAAGCCCTTATTCCCTATTTGGGTAGCTAACCACGCATAAGCCCATATTTCCTATTTGGGACACTAACCACGTGTAAGCCCCACTTCACCTCCCACTAATTCATCCTTCATGATGTGATTGTCAGGTATTTACTGCCTCTTGTTTCTCACATCGAGCATGAATTATGTGGGATTAGAGTAAGTATTGACCATGAAATCCTCTCTGGGAAGCCTAGAGTATAAGCCCCACACCATCCTAAACTACGTGGACATTTATCCTTTCCATGGAAAGGTTTGTAGGAAGCCGCCCTAAGGTTCAATCCCAAAAACCATTGGTCCCGACCACTTCATGTCGGTTCACCAAACCCATCCCAAACTACATGGACTTTAATCCTTGCCAAGGCAAGGTACGTAGGAAGCATCCTTGAGGTTCAATCCCAACACCTATTGGTCCTGACCACTTCACGTCGGATCACCAAACCCATTATGAACTACATGGACTTTGATCCTTCCTAAGACAAGGTATGTGTGAAGCCTCCATGATGTTCAAGCCCAACACCTATTGGTCCCAACCACTTCATGTCGGTTCAACAACCCATACTGAACTACATGTACTTGGATCCTTTACACTGAAAGGTATGTAGGAAGCCTCCATGAGGTTCAAGACCAACAACCATTGCTCCCAACCACTCCACATCGGTTCTCCAGACAATCCCGACCACTTCACGTTGGTTTACCCTCGTCCGGCATGAGGTTAAACTATACACCCCTTTTTGTCCCACAATACATTAAACTGTACCCATTCAAACTACATGGGATTTGATCCTTGTCTCCTAGACAAGGTACGTAAGAAGCCTCCTTGAGGTTTAAACCCCAATCGACAGTAATTCGTTGTACCACAATCGATGGTATGTTGTTGTACCCCAATCGACGATAAGTCGTTGTACCCCAATCGATGGTAAACCATTGTAATCCTCATCCAGCGGCATGCTGTTGTGATCTCCAATCGGCGATAATCCATTGTTCCTTAGTTGATAGTAATCCATTGTCCACCCCAATCAGTGGTAATCCGTTGTAATCCCAATCCGGTGGTAAGATGTTGTACTATGAAATCAACAGTAAGTTGTTGTTTTCCCTTCGTTAGGAACTGTATCTCTAGTCCATCCCAATGGCGTCAGACCAACCTTGGGCTGCTAACCACGGGTAAGCCTCTGTATATCATCGGTTCATTATCCTATTCACACACCTCAATTCAATACCCCATCCTGAATTATGTGCACTTTGATTCCCTTCTACAGGGATATGTAGGAAGCCTCCTAGAGGTACATTCCCATCACCCATGTATCATCCTAGTCTTTCCCTTAATCCTATGTGTTTAGGGAAGGTTATTCCCCAACCTGGAGGTTCCACTTCCTCCAGGTCTCATCTATACGGGTTGCCTTCTCAGGTGTCTCATCACCTCACCAAACTACATAGACTTTGATTCCCTGCCACGGGGATACGTAAGAAGTCTCTTTGAGGCACAACACCAACTTCACTGTTGCCCTTGCGTCAGCTCCATTTCTCCCTCCATTCAACAATCCATGTCCATCCTGATTCTCACTCAGGCTTCCACACCCCAGTGACATCATGTCACCCACTTTCTCACTGCTCCCAGCATCACTATTCCCTCTAGGGGTTGCACCCATTTGATCCACTCCAGCTAGTGTTCTGATTAATCCGATCTATCTCCACTAGATGTTAATCTTGTGGCATACCCTGTGTTAAACATTGGAAGATAAGGAAAACCATAGAGACATTTCTATGGCATAAAATTCCCCACATTTGAGGTTGGATTCCTTAGGCTTTCAAACCTTTGAGAATCCCTATCATAAGGGGAAGAAATCTAGATATGCATGTGTTTCAGCGTACAGACACGTCAGTGATGTCCAACGTGACTACTCCCTGACCGAAGGTTACTTCCCGGACCGAACCCCTTGGAATGTCCTGACAGAAGCAATTTAATTAACCGGTGTCAATGGAGACATGGAACTGGGAAGAGTTTCACAAACAACATCTTAATCTATAAGGGATTACTATAATGGGTGACAAGTTCCAAGGAGGAATCCGCGGAAGGAGGAACCTATATCCCATCATACTATTTCGATCAAGGAGAAAATGTCCCAGAATAAGTGATAGATGTCATCTGTCTTTGCAAAGCGAGAATGTGAGGAAATGGTCAGTGTGTCCTTGTCCTCCTCAGGAGACAGATGTGTGCACCCCAACAAAAGCGTTGTAAAAAAATAAATAGTTAATGGTAAATAAAAAATTATAATAACATCTAACTTCAATTCCAGAATATCAAACATTTGTTTATAAATTCAACATCTCATTTTTAAATTCATAACTTTATTGGTTAAATTAGTTTTGTTGTTAAATATTTTTTATAAATTTTTAAATCAATCTTATATCCAAATGACGTCATAAAGGTTGTGATATTTGTTAAAATATGATATTCTTTAAAAGTTATGTCTGAAGACTTAGTTTATTCAGGGAATAGGGACACATTAAATAGAAAATAAAGTAACACACAATGTATAAATGTACTTGGCGAGTTTTGAACTTGAGAAACGATCGAGACCCATAGGGTCATCTACCATTGAGATACACCCTGAGGGAAAGACTGTATTTTTTTACTTTTAAAAAAATTAATTTTTTAGAAAAATCATAAAAGTCACCTAAATCTAATATAATATGCGGATAAAAAAATAACATTTCTAAAAGTAATTTTATATCATTTTAAATTTAATCATCAAATTAATAAAATTACTTTTTAAAAAATACAAAAAAAAATTACACCATAAATTTAACAACATTTAAAAAAATTACATTGGATTTCATAAAGTCATATTGTCATTTTATATAGATAACTAGTTTCTTATTAAAAAAATGTATAAATAAAACCATTATTAAATTTATTTTAATTATCATAAAATTATATTTTAATGAAAATAAAACATACATGTTTTTTTAATATAAAATTATGCTTTCCTTGTGTTAAAAAGATATTTTATTATTTTTAGACCTAATATCTTATTATATTTTATTTAAAATTATTATATTAAATTAATATATTAATGTCTTGTTTGTTTTTATTACTTGTTTATTGTGTATTTTATAATATAAAATTACTAAATATGACACAAAATATGGTGAATTACTTATATAAAAATAAAGTTCATTACAATAGTTGACTAGAGTAGCCATCTATGTCTCAAATCATAATGTATTATGATAACTGCATCTATCCCATAATATAGTAATCTTTGGGTAATAACTGATGCCTATTTGTAATCAAAATAGACATAAATCAATTCCCAATATGTTGGTTGGATGTAAAACTATGGTATTATTCATCACTCAATAAAACACTATATATTTGTTTTCTATATGAAATTAATCATACAATTAATCTTTATTATCCTAATGAATGAAAATGTGTTTCATAATATTTTCATGGGGAATCACATAAAAAATGAATAAATTAAATTTTAAGATATGAAAAATTCAATAAACCAATAGAAAAATATCATTATATGATTAATAGGGTAATCAATGATACATAAAACTATTTTTAATGGATATTAAAGGTAATGACATAATAATGTAAGATAAAATAAGAAAATAGTTTATTTACATTTTTTATTTAAAAAAAATTAAAATTAAATTCTAATTTTATATAATTTTATAAAGGTTATAAAATATTTTGTAGTCATTAAAATATACTAATAATGAATTCATGAAAATAAATAATGGTAAAGTGGAAAAAATTTCAAATAAAAGATACCTATTGGTGTGAAATTGGAATGATATTCTTATTATTCATTTTAATAGGTTTAAAAATACAACTATAGTGATAAAAAAGATAACAAATTTATTTTCTTATATATTTAAAGATAATTAAAATAGTTATAGTAGATATTTCTTATTTAACTATTAAAATAAGAAAATAATTATTTCTCTATTAAAGACTACGGACATGGACATGAAATAGCTAACATAGATAATATCAATTATTCTTAACACAATAATAATTTTATGGAGTTATGGGATTTTTTATTCGAAAATGTAATTTATCATTAAATATTGATAAAAAATAGTTTCTGAAATATAAATTAATGAATATAAAAATCCTAGTAGAGAATATACAATGAAGAATTTATATGACATAATCAATTAAATATTAATTCAATAAAACCCTTACATCTGATCCTATATTGTACAGATATTCTCTAACATCATATATAAAACAAATTGGGTTTATATGAATATATATTTTGACCTTATTTATATTTATATTGAATAATATCATTCATTAATATTTCATTATTACTAATTTATTAATTACCCACTATGAAAATTAATATTTTTGAGTTAATTAATTTGTATGTTGCTTGATTGATTTATTATTATGCTTTATGTACATAGTCATTTCTCATGGGTTTATCCCCTCTGTAATGGTAATAGATGTAATGCCCCAACCCCAGAAGCCCCAATTCAGTGCATTATTTTAATAAATTGTCATGATTACAAGGAATAAAACCTCGATGGATCGAGTAGTTTAGTAGTTTTGGAAAAACATATACATACATAGGTTCAACATTACAACTTGAAAGGATAAAACAATATAAAATTATTATTGAGAACATCCCCAAATCTATGTTTATCCCTGAAGTTTATTCATAATAAAATTCTTCATTTCCTGAGAAAATGATACATAATAAAGGGGTGATCCTAAATGCTCAGTAATGGTAAAAAACACAGTGGAAGATATCATAACATAAACATTAGACATATTTAATTACTAGAAACATATTTCTTTAACAAAAATGTGAACACATTATGGCAGGAATAAGATATTAATAAATAATGCCATAATCATGGGTATTCTACTAGTCAAATAACAACATGAACCATTAATAATATTTTCATAATGAGGGAATGCATATTGTGGGACATCATAACCATATTGTCAAGGCCTCATGTTATGACCATAAATAATCATTTTCTCAAGGCCTTGTGCCAAGACTGTAGTTTGTCACTTGAGACCTACCGATGCATCGAGGGGCTATAGCAGGCCTCACCCAACACATTCCATGTCCAATTAATTCCTCTTATGAATGGTAATAAACATACACAACATATACATTCATATTTAAACTAATATATGAAATGTAAATAACTTTTCCCAATCATTAATCATAAACGCTAACCATTCAGAGTAATATGGTGAATTGTTTCAAGATAGAACAACCATAGTAAAAATAATCTTAAAACATTAAATAAAACACGGTGGATGATATCCTATGGGTTAATCTTCATTGAATTACAAGATTCAACAACTGATGTTTCCATAGATGAGGAAACTTTTAAATGATACCATTGAAAAATTCTTGAGGAAATAATCCTCAAACATTCCAAAGTATCCCATACTACCTTGGAACATTCAAATAATAATCCCTTAGAATATCATGAGAATAAGGGGACTATTTATATGATATAACTAAGGGAAGTACATAAACCACAAGTATGAAGTAAGTGGTGAACAAGGAATATATCTCATAAAATATAAAGTGATATGAGATAAATCCTTTCTACTTTGAAAAGAAGAGTTCTTTTGCAAAATTATTTTTATTTTCCATGAAATAAGATTTTAAACATGTATATACAAGATATTAAAATTTAAGTTCATTGAAATTATATTATAGTATTAAATAATTTCTTATTTATGTGAAATCATTTTTAATGAGTTTTTATGGAAGTTTAGAAATAAAACATTGTAGTGCGGTTTAAGGAAAATATTAAAGGATTTTGAAGCACAAAGGCACATTTTATTTAATAAAACAGGAAATTAACCAAAATATATTTCTCATTTTAAAATGTGTTTTTTATAAAGATAATTATGGCATAACACATATTATAGAGTGAACTTCAAAACAATTAAGAATCTGAGAAGTTCCTTGAATCGAGCTTTCATTTTGGAATGATTTTTTAAAGATTCTTTTAAAACATGTAACTCCCCACATAATAAATAAGTATTCTGATTGGAACACATATATAGAACATTCAGACATAATTTATGAGGATTATATAATAATAAATAATAATTTTATTGGGGTGAATAGATAATAAGATCAACCCGAATGAAAATGGAGGTTCGGGTAGAAAATACTTACAACATTGTAATCAATTGAATTGTATGCCCCAAAAATTAATAATCATAAAAGGATAAATTTAATATTGAGAAAATAAATAAATTAATTATATTAAACATAAATGGGAAGTATACATAAACCATACAGCAGAATAGTAGTGAATATGAAATATCTCACAAAAATTGAAGTGGGATGAAGAAACCCCTTACCTTAAGCCCGAATGTGTTCAACTCTTGAACTTAAGGTCATGGAATATGATATTATACCTATTAATAACTTAACTAGGATCCTATTATACATGTATTTAGTTTATCATAATTTTATTAAGTTCATTATGTTATTATTGATAGGTTATAATATTGAATTTAATCTTTTCTCAGTGTTTGTTTCCTTGGTTTTCATGATCGGTATATTTATATGAGTATGGAAAATCATATTGAATGGATATTAATATACAGAATTAAAATTACATATTATTTATGAACCTAAATAAGTTTTAATTTCAATTTATATCATTTGGTTACATGTAATATGGATGAATAATTTGGTGAAATATTTTTGACATTCACTTAGATTATTTTATCGGTATTTTCATTATTAGGAACTAGTTTAGTCATATGATTTAATATTTTGTATATATACTGGTTATTGAATATTAAATAGGTTATAATACATATATAATAGTCTTTTAAATGATAAAAATGGGTTTTTGTATAGTAATTAAGGATAAATTGAAGAACGAATCTTCATTGTCCCCAAAGGTTGTAAATTAAAACCTCACAGACGGTAGTTTCATTTATAAAATAAAAAAGAGAGAGTAAGAATATTGATGATTTTTATTCCAATAACATGATATATTTCAAGTATATATATTATACTTTTGTTATCATGGTCATTTTTAAAGAGTAGGTGATGATAATATAAAATTATAAAGGAACTTGAAATGAAAATGAAAGAATTGAAATGTGAATTGGCCTCTTAAATCCACCTACTAGAGAATCTCTTAAAGGGATTGAGTTTTGGTATTTTGGAAAGACCGAGAGCATGTTTTACATAGGGAGTGAGAATGTATGGTTATTTTTTGCAGAACATTGAGGTGAATCAAGTCTTAGACAAGTGAGGATAAGAGGGAGTGAGGGGGTGGGTTTGTAGCGGAGGAGAGGAGTAAATTTTTTATATTTTATTCATTATATTATTAATTCCATCAAGACAACCAACAGTGTTATTTAATGTGAACCCTAATAGTAATAAGTTCATGTTAGTTAGAAAAAATTGGCCTTATATCACTCATGATGTCATAAATATTGTATTTAATTGATAATTTTTATATATGGTATTTTACCGCAATTCACTATTCATTAAAAATTCATGTTTTTGAGAAAAATACCAAAAACTCACCCTAAACATTAATCAAAGTGTATAATTAAAAAATGAACTCCATTTTTTGAAATTAATTTTCTAAATATTTTTATTTTAAATTTTAAATAAAATCATAATTTATTAGAAAAAAAACAACATTAAAACAATAACTTGTTTTGTAACACCTTGGGATATTAATCATGGTCCCATAAAATTATATTATAACCATAATAAAATAAAGTAAAAATTTGTGATTAAATTTTATGAAAATAAATTTCCATGTTAAATTATTAAATTAACAAGAAAAATGTAATTAAAATATTTGTGACATATAAAAATTCCAATACTTATACTATGATCATTTTTCAATTTTAATATATCTAAATTTTATTTATACATTAATTGGTGATGTTTCTATTTTCTTGGACAATTTACTATTCATTAATATTCATTAATATTCATAATGTTATGTTACTATTCATAAGGGTATGTTACTATTCACAAAAAAAATTAAGTTTGTTATATCATACTATAAATATCTTACTGAATGAATCCATGTATGTCAATTTTTCAAAATTCAAATTATAGAAGTGGAAAAATTATGGATATTGGTTAGGTTATAATAAAGTATTTTTTTTGTGGAGAATCAGTGTTTCATTCATTGTATATTAAATATATTTGTAAATTATTTTGGTGTTACCTTATTCCCTCCTCAACAGAATTGCATCCTTGAAATTTGAAACTGCACTTCAAAAGATAAAGGTTTATGCTTGAAAATTTCCTTGTGGAAACCCACATCTAAAATAGGGTTAATAAAATATCATCCTAAAAAATGGGATAAGGGAGATGAGGTGGTGATTCTCGCTCAAATGTACCCAAAAGAAGAAGGTAGGATGGTCCTTGTAGTCTAGTTTGGGTTGTCGAATCCTCAGAGACCTAAGAAGTACCTAAAGACATGTGCATTCAATGGATTGTTTTTTGCTATGAAGTGACCAACTTAAGTTTATTTTAGATGGGTTTAAAGGAACTCTAAGAGACTTAAGTGAATTCAATTTAAAATAATGAGTTGATCCTAGGTTATCGCTCGAGGTGGATTGGACGTATTTCCTTTTCAATGATTTCAATTTCTTATATTTGAGATGGGTTCATTTAAGGAGATAAAAGAACATCATAAATTACTATTTTAATTCCAACACCCTTTAATACTAATCACCTATACACTTTAAGGATCAAAGTTTTTAGCACTTCAAGGTAAAGGATCGTATTAGCACTTGAAGTGTGTGGCCTTAAATTCAACAAGGACGGTGGAGTTTAAAAATCATCAAATAAAAATCTAAATTAAAGAAGTGATTATAAATTAATGAGGTGATAAATAACATCCAATATAGCCCCTTGATACTCCCTTTGATCAACCCATAAGTGGGTTATCCCTCCATTGATTCTATGGTTTCAATGGAAGCAGAAAGTAGACTCATGAGGGAAGAAATGGAGAAGTAAAAAAAACACAATAAAATAACAATCACTCCACCGTTGTGTGATAATATCACAAGGTTTGGTATGAACAAGTTCACACCTTGAACCAACGGTATCAAAGTAATAAGGAGAATAAAATAATAATAATAGAAGAAGAACTTTTATTAAGAAACAAGGATGAATTAAAACAACTTACATGTGGAAGACAAATTTGAGACAACAAAACAGTAGCATAACATTACAATGAAATAATGCTCAAAGATTATTCAATCCTCCAACACCACTACCTTAAATAGGAATTTTTTATCCCTTGGGTATATACTCCAACATTCCAATTTTCCTCAATTAATTTTGGTAGGCCATAGGTGGGTGGAAATTAATGGAGAGTTGATTTTTCCACCCTTGACCCGAGGTGGCAGCCAGCTTTCCTTTACCAAATAGAAGCGCTTGTAAGACCTTCTATATGTCTGAATCAGAGTAGTCCATAGAAGAATAAAATGGAGATAAGGATGTATTATAACCTCCTTTAAAAGTTGGGCCCATTTTGAGTTTTAGATTCCGAGATATGATCATGTTAGGGGGATGTTTTTCTGGGCCACAGAATCTGGCCCAAAATTTTATCTCTAACTTGGGCCACCTAAATGATCACAATGTAGGACGAATTTGTAACATAACAAGTAAGTAATGAATAATAGATATTTTTATCTATGTCTATTAATGATTAAGATAGTGTTTTATAGGCTTAAAATGAAAATAAATCCAATCTTAAGCATGGAATACACTAATATTCTTAAAAGATTGTTTTACTGCCTTATGATGGAAAACCATTTTTAAATATATATTTGACAATTTTATAAACTATGTTTTTCAAAATAAACTTATTCTTTATGATTGTGACATCAAAATTTACTTTGTGTGAATTTTTGGTATTTTTCTGACAATGTTCATTTTTTAATGAATAGTGAAAAATACTACATTTTACATCAAAACTGATTTTTAATCTAACTTATTTATATGATTAGATTATCTTTTGAATTGGTCTTAATGTGTAATATGAATATATTTTTACCATTTAATCCAATGGTGGTCATTGGAATCAATTTCACTTTGAAATTGGACTTAAACTAGTGTCAATCTTTTGATACTTATTGTTTCATAAAAACATGCTATTTGCTCTGACAACGGGAATTAATTATTAAATTAATTAATGTGACTTATATGTTTTGAATTTTGTAAAATAGATTTCATTTTTGAATTCGTAATATCAAATATAGCTTAGGGTGAATTTTTCGTAATTTTCTGAAAAACTCCAATTTTTGATGAATAGTGAAACCACTAAGTGGTATTTATAGACTGATTTTCCGTTTAAATGAAATTTTTCCATCATTGTGTTTTGAATTTCAAAAATCCAACATAAATGGTTGTCATTAAGAAGTAAAATGTGGTTCAATGAGATTATAATAATTTTTTGGTGAATAGTAACTTATTAAGTTCTTAATCGTGATTAGTGGTAATTAGGGTAGTTTAAGGTATAAATAATGCTTTAATAATATGAAATGACCTAGACACATGTCCCAACCTTATTTTTTGTGTCATGGCCGAACAATACAAGCCATGGGTCAACTTGGGGACCCCATGGATCCACTTTTGTTGGGAAATGACAAAAATAACTTTTTATTTAATGTAAAAGTAAAAATGGCACAAACATAATATGTTTTACGAAAACAATATTTACATGGGCTTATAAAGATCATATTTCTGATTATAAATAGTCATTGGAAAGATAAAAAGATTTCCTACATCATAGTAGTTTTTTTATAATTTTTAGACATTAAATAAATTAAATTATTTATGACATAATAATGATGCAGCGATGACATCATTATTTGACGATTTAAATAAAATGGAAAGATAATGTAAAATCTATGAACTACACATGTCCAAAACCAATTGTATGAGTCGATGTAGAACCTTTATCACCTTATACACGAATTATATCAATGTGGGACCTTTTAAAACCGAATCACATTTTCAAATAAAGTAATATTTCTTTACTTTCCAAAAGTGCCCCTCCTCTCCTCTTATAAAAGGCCCCCACCTCTACCTCATTTCACACACTTCTCAAGCCTTTGGCTCGGCCAACCCCTGCCCATTTACTCTCTCCACATCTCTCTCCTAATCCTAGAGGATTCTCTTTGGGCATAATCCTTTCAAAGGAAGCCTTTAGGCTCAAATCAAAAGGAGTTACACTTTTAAAGGTAATTCATTCTCTCATGTTCATTTGTTTTATTTTTCTTCTCCAACCCCCTAAAATCTTTTTATTTACTTATTTTGTAACAACACCAGTATATTAAATATACTAGGATGTTGTTATAAGATTTATTTGAGCTACACTCCCACACAACTACATCAAATGGTTAAAGAACATACGGTTTCCGTGGATGGAGAAATTCTGCCTCCCGAAACGATGATTGTTCAATACTCATTTAACACCTTCAAAGGTGGACATTATGATGTCACTATTTTTATATATGATATATGATATGTTTATGTTTTCCTTAAGCTTCTGTTTTTTTTCATTTTGGGCATACCTTTATGGTTTCCATTATGGGTAAACACGATAGTTTCATTTTAGGAAGTGCGGACTACCGCCCCCTGAAAGTGATTTGATTCGTTAATACCATATGTGGGATGTGTAAAGGATAAAGTTAATGATATTATATATGTTATTATACTGGAATTATAATATACTCTTATATAATTATGATTCCATTCCAAAAAAAATACCAAATAGAAATGGAAGTAGCGTTCATGCGTACGTACGACTTACCGTCTCCATGAACGGTGCATTTCATTTCTTACCTCTAAATGTGATGTAATATTATAAATACATGTATATGGTGAATATATATGATTTATATGTTATCCAAATAATTAATATCATTCTGGATATAACGAACCTTTGACCAAATTAACAACATGTAAGTGTAAGAAGTCTATTTTTGACTTAAGAACCAAATACTGACAAAATGAACATTATTAACTTAAATGATTACATGATGTCCATAACATGGTATAAAAGGAATAATGAACTTGAAAAAGGTTCTTAAGCAAGTAGAGATTAACTCAAGTTTATTATTCAGGAGATTAAAGAACGGTCGGGTCAAGTCGGATACGAGGTATGGGACTTCGTCTCAATCTCCTTTCTTTGTGGAATATTTTATTTTATACACAACTTTCTTTTATACGGTGTATAAAACCCTTTGACTTTTACATTTATTCAAAAGGAATATTTTTTATAAGAAGCGTTTACTAAACGACAAAAGGGAATGTTTTTGTCGTACGTATGCGGTGACAACGACTTCTCCGATGTCGTGACCGTTATTTGAGTTTCAACTTCCTCTACAAGCCATACCTTCTGTTTTAAAAGAAAAATAAATACCATGTTTTAATTTTCTTTTATTTTGGTATTGAAAATGGTTTTCACAATGTTTTTGTGTTGTATTGATATCTTGTGATTGAAATGTGGAAATTTTATGTTTCCTTTATGCATTTTTTATGTGATACGATTATGTTATGGTTCTTGGGCATTATTATGAAGACGGGTGGTTCCGTGATAAACTAAGGGCGGGTGAGACCGATATAGCTCTCCAATGCATTGCGTAACGCGAAGGAGTGAAACGTTAAGGTTTATCCGAAGAGATTTTAGGGAATATACTGTGATGGGTATTCCAAACGTAACCAAGAGGGTTACTCCCTACGTAAGAATGTTATGAATGCCTCAAGTTACCTTTATGTCCTATGATTTCTATGATTTATTCATGATTTTATGAGGTATGTTAAAGTGTCTATGTTTTATGGGTAAAGTATGATTTCATTCTTATGTATATATGTACCCATGTTTCCTTTCCATGTTTTTATAACCCATACTGAGCTTTTTATGCTCATCCCAAGTTTTTTTGAAATGTTTTTCACAGGTCAAGGGAAAGGTACATGATATGATGATAGTGTCAAGGAAGTGTCAAGAAATAATCCATGTTTTATTTTAAATGTGTTTCCATTGATGGGAATGAAGAATACTATCTTTATGTAACCACTTTGTTTATATGTGGAATGTAATGCAAGTTTTATGATCTAATTCTCTAAAACTCTAAACCCGAAAAGATCCTCAATGTGTAATCTTGTAATAACTCAATATTAAGTAAGGTTTAAGGCTGGGGCCTTATAGTTGGTATCAGAGGTCAGTTTAGATAACTTTAGGAGTTAGAATTCTATTAAATGATTATCCAAAAATATTTTTTTTGAAATGATATAGCATTTAAAGATTACCATGTTGCTTTATCTAAGACATGTTTGTTCAGAATGGTTTTCCGCAGAGGAAACAGGGAAGCAGTGCTAGGAAGGCATACAGAAGGAAATAAACTTCCGAATCAGCATCCAGAAATGGTCGGAATTGGAACTGAATAGTTTTTTGCAGTAATGGTGCAGTTGACTCAAGCGATAAATGGCGGTGGTATCCATACACGAGATCAGCCAGACCAACCGCAGAGGAACATGTCAGTGGTGGAACATTTCATGAGGCAACATCCACCATCATTCAGAGGATCATCTGACCCTGTGCTAGCTGAAGGGTGGATTAAAGCACTGGAGAAGATTTTTGATGTCATGGGGTGTTCAGACAATCAAAAGGTTAGTCTTTCTATTTACCATTTGGAGGGTGAAGCAGATCAGTGGTGGTCTATGGTTAAAAATATCAGGGACGCCGATGAGATTGATGCTCTTGACTGGGATGAATTTAAAGGTATGTTTCTTGAGAAGTATTTTCCTAAGGTTGTTAGACTTAGGATGGAAAAGCAATTCTTGGAATTGAGGCAAGAGGAAGACTCAGTGGCTGCCTATGAAGAAAGGTTCACTCGATTGGCAAGGTATGCTCCAAATTTTATTCGAGACCTTGATAGTAAAATCAATCGTTTTTACTCAGGATTAAAGCCAAAATATCGAAGGGCATTAGCTTCTCGTGAGTTTAAAAGTTATGAAAAGCTTGTTCGATGTGATGAGAAGGTGGAAATGGAGTTTTCCGATGACCAAGTGTTCTATAACAACCAGCAGAAGAAGAGACCGAGGTGGCAGGAGAAAGGTAAGAATTCTTCAAAAAAGTCTGATGGTAAGAGAACTAAGTTTCCAGTTTGTGATAAATGTGGCAAAAGGCATGCTGGGGAATGTCTTCTGAATTCTGGAAAGTGCTACCGATGTGGTAAGATGGGACATAAGGCTCGTGATTGCACTGAAAAGGATCAAGGTGAAGGTAAGAACAAATTTGATTTACAGTTAGTGAAATGTTATAAGTGCAATGAGATGGGTCACTATGCAAACGAGTGTCCGACAAAGAGCTTGAGTGATGGGAAGCAGTTAGACTACAAGCAGAAAGGGGTGGTGAAATCCTTTGCAACTACTTCAGCAGATGTCGGGCCATCAAATGAAGTTGTATCAGGTACTTTGTTTTTTTTTCATATTATGCCAGTGTGTTGTTTGATTCGGGGTCTACACATTCTTTCTTCTCTGAAACCTTTTCTAGTAAAATGGGAATACCATCTCAAGAAATGACTCCTGAACTTTTGGTAAAAACACCTGGGGGAAATGTTGAGGCAAAAAGAATTTATAAGAATCTTCCTATCCTTATCTGTGGAAAGAACCTACTTGAAAACCTTATTGTTCTACCTCTAGTAGAGTTTGATGTTATCCTGGGTATGGATTGGCTCTCTATTTACCATGCTAAGATTGACTATAGAGCTAAAGAAGTTTCTTTTCAGAAAGACTTTCAGTTTGTTTACAGGAATGAACCCTTACTTTTGATAACATATCAAGAGGCTGAGAAACTTGTAAAAGATGGAAATGAATGTTACCTTGCACACGTCGTTGAAAATAAAGGAACTGTTCAGATTAATGATGTGCCAGTGGTAAATGAGTATCCTGATGTTTTTCCTGATGAGTTTCCTGGAATAATACCAGATCGGGAAGTTGAGTTTACTGTTGACTTAGTTCCTGATGCTAAGCCAATTTCAAAACCCCCTTATCGAATGGCACAAATTGAACTTTTAGAGTTGAAGGAGAAATTACAAGATTTATTAGAGAAAGGTTTCATTAGACCTAGCACATCACCATGGGGTACTCCTGTTTTATTTGTTAAAAAGAAAGATGGTTCTATGAGACTTTGCATTGATTATAGAGCCTTGAATAATATCACTGTTAAGAACAAATATCCTTTGCCTCATATCGATGATTTGTTTGATCAGCTCCAGGGAGCTCAGTTTTTTTCAAAGATTGACTTGAGATCAGGGTACCATCAGCTGAAGGTAAAGGAGGCAGATATTCCGAAGACCGCATTCCATACGAGATATGGCCATTATGAATTTGTAGTATTGCCTTTTGGGCTAACCAATGCACCTTTTGTATTCATGGATTTAATGAATAGAATTTTCCATGAGTTCTTGGATAAGTTTGTGGTGGTTTTCATTGATGATATTTTGGTGTTTTCTAAAAGTAAAGAGGAGCATGAAAGACATTTAAGGGTTATCTTGCAAACCTTAAAAGAAAAGAAACTATATGGGAAATTCAGAAAGTGTGAGTTTTGGTTGCAACAAATTTCTTTCCTTGGTCACATTGTTTCTAAAGATGGAATAACTGTTGATCCTGCAAAAACAAAAGTTGTGGAAGAATGGCCAAGACCCACAAATGTAACCGATATTCGTAGCTTCCTTGGTTTGGCGGGCTATTACCGACGGTTTGTTAGAAATTTTTCACGGTTATCTAGTCCAATGACTAAGCTAACTCGGAAGGGTGTTAAGTTTATCTGGACAAAAGAATGTGATGATTGTTTTCAGGAATTGAAAAGAAGATTGGTGAATGCTCTAGTTTTGGCACTACCTTCTAGGAATGGTGAGTTTGTTATATACAGTGATGCTTCATTGAAAGGACTTGGTTGCGTCCTAATGTAGAATGATCAGGTAATTGCTTATGCTTCACGACAGTTGAAAACTCATGAGGTAAATTACCCTACACATGATTTGGAATTAGCTGCTGTTGTTTTTGCTTTAAAAATTTGGAGGCATCATTTGTATGGAGTAAAGTGTGAAATATATACCGATCACAAAAGTTTAAAGTATATATTCACTCAGAAAGAGTTAAACATGAGATAGAGGAGATGGCTAGAATTAATCAAGGATTATGATTGTACAATTCATTACCATCCGGGAAAAGCAAATAAAGTGGCTGATGCTTTGAGTCGAAAAAGTAATGCTTCATTAGCAATGTTGCGTTTAGAACGTGATCCTTTGGTCAAGGATTTGATGAACTTTGGAATAGAAGTTGTTGGTGCAGGAAGTCCTTCTGTTTTGTTTCAGGTATCAGTGAGATCTTCTCTATCAGATAGAATCAAGCAAGCACAGAAGCAAGACAATGAGTTGCAGAAAAAGATAGAGCTGGTTCAGAAAGGTAAGTTGCCTGAATTCAACATTGATAATGATTGTGTTTTGAGATTTTGGAAGAGATTGTGTGTGCCTTGTGATTCACAGTTGAAGAGAGATTTGTTATGTGAAGCTCATAGTTCTCCGTTTTCAGTTCATCCGGGAAGTACTAAGAGTATAGAGATCTGCGGGAGTATTACTGGTGGGATGAAATGAAAAGAGACATTGCTGATTTTACTGTAAAGTGTTTGACATGTCAACAGGTTAAATCAGAGCGGCAGTTACCGAAAGGGATGCTTCAGCCTTTACCAGTGCCAGAGTGTAAATGGGAGAATATATCCATGGACTTTGTTGTTGGATTACCGAAGACATCTCGAGGTAATAATGCAATCTGGGTTATTGTTGATCGCTTGACCAAATCTGCTCATTTCCTTGCTATACGAGATACTTTCTCTCTTGATAAACTTTCCCATTTGTATCTTAAATAAATAGTCAGGTTACATGGAGTTCCTCTCTCCATTGTATCGGATCGTGATCCCAGGTTTACTTCTAACTTTTGGAAAGGCCTTCAGAAGTCGTTGGGTACTGAATTAAATTTTAGTACAACTTTTCATCCTCAATCAGATGGGCAGTCAGAACAAACAATTCAGACATTGGAGGATATGCTACGAGCTTGTTCTATGGATTATCAGGGAAGTTGGGACCAACATCTTTCTTTGGTTGAGTTTTCTTATAATAACAGATTTCATTCCAGTATACAGATGGCACCATTTCAGGCATTATATGGGAAGCGGTGTCGAACTCCAGCTTTCTGGGATGAAGTGGGTGAAAGGAAGTTGATGGGACTAGAATTGGTAGAAGAGATGGCAGAAAATGTTCAGCTGATTCAGAAACACATGAGAACAGCTCAGAGCAGACAGAAGAGTTATGCGGATAACCGGAGGAAGGATCTATCTTTCGAGGTAGGTGATCATGTTTTTCTCAAGGTTTCTCCTTGGAAATGTGTGATGAGATTTGGTAAGAAAGGAAAGCTGAGTCCAAGGTTTATTGAACCATATGAAATTCTAGAGAGAGTTGGATCAGTTGCATACCGGGTGGCTTTACCTCCGAGTTTATCTCAGGTACACAATGTTTTTCATGTTTCAATGTTGAGGAAGTATATGCCAGATCCATCTCATGTTTTGAGTCCAGAGATAGTTCAGCTGGAAGAGAACCTATCTTATGAGGAACAACCGGTCCAGATTCTTGACCACAGGGAGCAAGTGTTACAGAATAAGGTGATTAAGCAAGTAAAGGTTTTGTGTAAAAACCACATGATTGAAGAGGCAACATGGGAATCTGAAAATGCAATGAGGGATAAGTACCCCCATTTATTCGATAAGTAAATAAATTGCGGGGACGCAATTTTCTAAAGGGGGGAAGGATGTAACATCCCAAGTAAGTAATGAATAATAGATATTTTTATCAATGTCTATTAATGATTAATATAGTGTTTTAGAGGCTTAAAATGAAAATAAATCCAATCTTAAGCATGGAATACACTAATATTCTTAAAAGATTGTTTTACTGCCTTATGATGGAAAACCCTTTTTAAATATATATTTGACAATTTTATAAACTATTTTTGTCAAAATAAACTTATTCTTTATGATTGGGACATCAAAATTTACTTTGTGTGAATTTTTGGTATTTTTCTGACAATGTTCATTTTTTAATGAATAGTGAAAAATACTGCATTTTACATCAAAACTGCTTTTTAATCTAATTTATTTATATGATTAGATTATCTTTTGAATTGGTCTTAATGTTTAATATGAATATATTTTTACCATTTAATCCAATGGTGGTTATTGGAATCAATTTCACTTTGAAATTGGACTTAAACTAGTGTCACTAGTGCAGAAAACATTTTTTACGTCGGTTATTTTTCATTATTTACGTCGGTTTTTAGGCGACGTTAATACGGACGACATTATAAATAACATTTTTTACGTCGGTTATTTAAAACCTGACATAACATCCCTAACATCACGGTGTTTATCACGTCGGTTCATTAATAACCGACGTGATAAATATGCGGGGGGGGGGGGGGGGGGTTATCACGTCGGTTATTTTCTAAACCGACGTGATAAAACGCCTGGGATATCGTTTATCACGTCGGTTATGACATAACCGACGTGATTAACCCTTCCCCAGGCCTATTATCACGTCGGTTTCTTAAATAACCGACGTGATAAAAAGGCCTGGGAAAAGTTTTAGCACGTCGGTTATCCAATAACCGACGTGGTAAATCGATTCCCAGGCCTTTTAGCACGTCGGTTATATTAAGAACCGACGTGATAAAAGGCCCGGGAACGGTTTATCACGTCGGTTCTCGAAAAAACCGACGTGATAAACCCCTACCGATTTATTTACCACGTCGGTTATAAAATAACCGACGTGAAAGAGATATTTTTTTTAAAAATAATTGCACTGCTCTCACCAAAAAGCAACCAGAAACCAAACAACAAAAATAACCATGCCAACCCTCCCCCAAGCCCCAACTGAACCCCACCCTCATCTATACCCACCTAACAACCTGGCCAGCCCTCCCCCACCACATTGGAGCCCCACCACAACCCTTGGACACCCCCCCACCCCTTGGACAGCCCCCCCACCCTCATTTACACCCCCACGACCCCTAGTACAACCTCAAACACCCATTGGACACCCCTCCCATATCCCTTGGACACCCCCACCCCTTGGACACCCCCCACCCCTTGGACAGCCCCCCACCCTCATTTACACCCCCAAGACCCCTAGTACAGCCTCAAACACCCATTGGACACCCCCCACACCTTGACAGCCCTCCCAGACCCCTTGGACACACCCCCCCGACCCCTGGACACCCCCCCGAGCCCTTGGACAGCCCCAAACACCCCTTGGACACCCCTCCCATATCCCTTGGACACCCCCCACCCCTTGGACACCCCCACCCCTTGGACAGCCCCCCCACCCTCATTTACACCCAACCGGCCCCTTGGACAGAACTCCCAGACACCTTGGACACCACTCCCATATCCCTTGGACACCCCCCACCCCTTGGACACCCCCACCCCTTCGACAGCCCCCACCCTCATTTACACCCCCGAACACTAGGACAGCCCCAAACACCCCTTGGACACCCCTCCCATATCCCTTGGACACCCCCCCACCCCTTGGACAC
The DNA here is from genome assembly GCA_963277665.1 of Viscum album. Taxonomy (NCBI): domain Eukaryota; kingdom Viridiplantae; phylum Streptophyta; class Magnoliopsida; order Santalales; family Viscaceae; genus Viscum; species Viscum album. Next base: position 876,061,609 of record OY728145.1, on the reverse strand, counting down.
CCCCCACCCCTTGGACAGCCCCCCACCCCCTGGACACCCCCCCGACCCCTTGGAAACCCCCCTACCCCTTGGAAACCCCCCCATCCCCTTGGATAGCCCCAAACACCCCTTGGACACCCCTCCTATATCCCTTGGACACCCTCCACCACTTGGACACCCCCCACCCCTTGGACAGCCCCCCCCCCCACCCTCATTTACACCCAACCGACTCATTGGACAGCCCCAAACACACCTTGGACACCCCTACCATATCCCTTGGACACCCCCCACCCCTTGGACACCCCCCCACCCTCATTTACACCCCCCGACCCCTAGGACAGCCCCAAACACACCTTGGACACCCCTCCCATATCCCTTGGACACCCCCCACCCCTTGGACATCCCCCCACCCCTTGGACAGCCCCCCCACCCTCATTTACACCCAACCGGCCCCTTGGACAGAACTCCCAGACACCTTGGACACCACTCCCATATCCCTTGGACACCCCCCACCCCTTGGACACCCCCCCACCAGTTCGACAGCCCCCCACCCTCATTTACACCCCCCGAACACTAGGACAGCCCCAAACACCCCTTGGACACCCCTCCCATATCCCTTGGACACCCCCCCCCCACCCCTTGGACACCCCCACCCCTTGGACAGCCCCCCCACCCCCTGGACACCCCCCCGACCCCTTGGAAACCCCCCTACCCCTTGGAAACCCCCCATCCCCTTGGACAGCCCCAAACACCCCTTGGACACCCCTCCTATATCCCTTGGACACCCCCCACCACTTGGACACCCCCCACCCCTTGGACAGCCCCCCCCCCCCCCCACCCTCATTTACACCCAACCGACTCCTTGGACAGCCCCAAACACACCTTGGACACCCCTCCCATATCCCTTGGACACCCCCACCCCTTGGACACCCCCCACCCTCATTTACACCCCCGACCCCTAGGACAGCCCCAAACACACCTTGGACACCCCTCCCATATCCCTTGGACACCCCCCAAACACCCACCCACCCCCTTGGAACCTCTCCCCCCATACCAAAATCCAGACCAGAAAAACCATCAACAGTAGACCAAAACAAGAAGTAGAGAAAAATTAAACATTCACTTATATAACATTCAAAACTTACACTGTCAACTTCAAAAAAAAACTAAATCCAACCTAAACGACTACGAAATACACAATTACATTGACAATATTCAAAATTAGATTTTACATTACAAACAACTAAAAGTCAATCAAACCTGTAAAATAATTTGACCACTCCACTTGTAAGTGTTTGATATCTTCAGCAGTAAAGGGTTGAGGGTCATCAAAAAGCTACAAAGGAAAAGGATAGTAGTCAACGTGTATAATGAATAAATCAAATTGAAATATTATGAGAAAGAGGAAATCTTACCAGGTCAAAACTCAGAACTGTCCCAGTTGTTATTATTTCATACATAAATCTTAACATGTAATATCCGCATTCGATGATTCCTTGTTGCTCATGACATTTCTGTTTGAATGAGTGTAAATTCAATATATTATTTTTATGTAATAAATCAAAATGTACAAATTATAAATGGATATTTACCTTCGCATGTACATATTTGATCTTGAAATTCCTTTTCTTTGTGCTTTTTCGAAAGTGGACCCATGCCCTGTTAGAAAATAATACGAATGGGGTAAATTTAAAATTCATTATAATATATAAAACTATTGTGAAATTGAAACTTACGTTTCCAATATATTCTTAAAACTTTCTCGCACATCATCATGGAGAGAGCATATCCAATAAAGTGTTTTCTCCCTAGGGCAAAAAACCCCTAACATCCAATGATCCCTGATAAAAGGAAATTTAACGTTAGTGGTTTTTTATGTTAAAAGATAATTAACTCTTTGAGAGGGATGTGTTTCATACCTCTCACAAAAAGGCATCATCCAACACTGTGTGATTACATTCTTTTCAAATCTATCAGCAATATAAAGCATTCTTTGTTCCTCATCCAATGCACATGCTTCAGGGGAAATCAATTGTGGGTCCACGAATCCATATACATCTGTCAGCTCATTCCTCTCACAAATTTTATACAGATACCTAATACAAAGCAGACATAAGTATACATTTTTAATAAATATAACGCAAGGAAAAGGTGTTAAGACTTACATGATAAAAATTTGCACCACGTTGATGCCCAACTTATCTCCAGTGACAAACTCCATGATATCAGTTTTCATAATCCCCACACTTAGTTCACGTCCACAGACATGAGCTTCCATTGTAAAGTCATAATGATCCGCCAACAAATTTGAATATCTTGAAAATTTGTCAAGACTGCTAGTATCTGCATCTGATGTCATAGCTATCTGTCTTTGTTGTTGTCTATACAGTATTTCTTTACCTTTGAAGTATTCCTGTAAAAATAAATTGAAAAATATATTAGTTTTCAAATGATAAAACATTAATAAAAATATAAAATAAAAGATATAACATCCATACCTCTATGGTAATGAGTCGAAGAAGTCTGGATGGCCAAAGTAAAAAATGGCCGATACTATGTCCAACTGTCGTCACCTCATCTGTAGGTAATGGTATCCGAGCTGATCTATCTATAATATCCTGTACAGTGACCCTCTGATTCTCTACCTCTAACTGTTGATGATGAACTGTATCTCCTATACAATATACCATCCCATATGCAACTATATGATGTTGAGGATCATCAACATACAACTCACAATAAGTAGGTAGCTGCGGCGGAGGAGGAGGATCAAAAATGGGGTCCGCAGGCTGAGGTGGGGGAGTGGGAGCTACTGGGAGAGGTGGAGTGGGAGCTGCACCCTGAAATTGTCTTTGCAAGTCTGCAAACATAAACTGCACCTATGCTCTAATCTTGTCCTCCATTGTCGCATTAATATTATGGACTTCAGCCTCCAAGGATTCTATTTTTTTTTATAAACTCCCTCAACGTTAGAAGTTGAGGAACGTGGAAACACTTTTCTTACCGATACACCTGCCGAATATCCTCTTACACGGCCAGGATGTTCGGGCTTTCCCAATGCCACAGATAAAATATCTTCCCTCCCAGATGGTGTAAATGTCCCCCTGTGAACTCTGCTCCTCAAGAGAGTCCTGTAATAATTAATTGAACATTTCTATAATGATTGGAAATATATGACGAAAATAGTAAACTTAAATAAATAAAATAGATATCTTACAATCCTCTCAACTACGAGTCTCAATTCTTCCGAAAGATATTGTCATTTTTTGCCCTTCCGAGCTCTTTTCCATTTCTCATGTCTAGATGGAGGGGATGGAGGGGCCACCTCTCCAGAGCTTGAAGACTCAGCTCTTAGTTGTTGAAATTTTTCTGCCATCATTTGTTCTTCCAATAATGCATACCCTCCCCGAGATAAACTATGAGGGTATACATTTTTAGATTGGATCTCTTGATGAGCTTTCCTTGTTTGATGTAAATTAAGAATAAGTAATCATTAACAAAACAATAATAAGATCATTTATATAAGAAATCTTATAAAAGTTTACATTGCCCTTACCAAAAATGATTCTTTTCTTCTACTTTCAAAAAATTGTCTCCATATGTCTTCATATATAAAAGGATATATACGACATGGATTCTCACGACTCCTATGACCATAAATGAAATCAGATGAGAGGGTTGATTTGAAATCCCTCCATCTCCTAGCAGCCAACGATAAGCATTTCTTCCTGACTCCTCCAGTGTCAGGAATATCAAATGTCATCTGATAAAAAAGAGGTTAAAAATATTATATATACTAGAAACATTTAAAGAACAGTCAAACAATAGAAAAAGATATTACCAAAATGGTCTCCCACAGCTGAGAAATTATCTCCTTATCCACACTTCTCCAATCATCATAGAGAATGCTTACTTTGCTCTTAGCCTGAGTTGCTACAAAACCCTTAAAATCTTTAGCATTTGGACCTCTAGGAAGATCATCATCATCAAACTCCACGACTATCCTCTCCTCCTTCGTACGGGCAAGTGATAATTTTGGTAAACGTGTGCACCCACGCTTACCAACCTTTGAACTCTTTTTCGTAATAGGAGCATGTGAATGTTCCTCCCCAGATGTATGACCAATATGCTCATCTCCAGAATCATGTGGCTGATCAACTGATTGATCTGTCATTTTCCTTCAAATCAAAAAAACAAACATTAGTTCACAAATATACAAATTCAAATATTGTAATACTACTTAATCATAAAATAGAAAAGTGTACTAAATTACATAATAGTAAACATTGGTAATATGGTAAGCATGTTAAACAATTATAAACATGGTAAACACAGTCTGTTGTACCCCTCTCTCTTGGATTTTAATGATCACAATCACTCTTATTATGTTCTAACTTGTTTTCAAGTGTTTTTGTTGATAGGCAAAAGGTTGCCAAGGAGTTGGCCCAAGAAAGCTGAAAGGTGGACTCACTGAGTCCACCGGTCAGCCGGTGTGAGCTCACCGGCCAGCCGGAGGACCCAGGCAGTAGACTTGCCCACTGCCTGGTGCCACCGGCCGACCGGTAGACCATACAGCCTTCCTGTCTGGACCACCGGCCGGCCGCTGGATCACCACCGGCCGACCGGTGGACCAGATAGAGAGCCTTCCTCTGTCTGGACCACCGGCCGGCCGCTGGATCACCACCGGCCGACCGGTGGACCAGACAGAGAGCCTTCCTCTCTGTCTGGACCACCGGCCGGCCGCTGGCTCATCACCGGCCGGCTGGTGGACCAGACAGAGCTTTGCTGTCTGGACCACCGGCCAACCGGTGATCCCCCACCCGGCCAGCCGGTGCGCCCAGTACTTCTCCTCTTTAACGGTTTTTATTGTTTTATCGTTTTGGTTTGATACATGTTTTAATAAGTAAAAAATTTACAATATCTAACATTATATGAAAAAACTAAATGTAAACAAGAAATAAACATGTGTTACCTGTAATTTTAGGAATGTACAGTTGGATTGTTTTCCCAAATTCCTTCGTCGTGATCGTTCCTTATGGCACAAACCATGTCTTCAACATACTCATCATTATGTTCTGTTAATCTTTCCATGGAAGTAGGGATCTCACATAAATCAGCATCTTCATCAAATTCATCCTCACCAACATATTGTTTTTTCCCTTGTAAAACAACAGCCCACTGTATATCTGATTGATCTACTACATAGAAAATTTGTTTGGCATGTGTTGCCATTATAAAAGAATCAGCTGTGTCTTCCAATCTATTCAGATTAACAAGTGTCATTCCAAATTCATCGTGTCTGACACTGTTGTTACCGATAAACCATTTACAGTTAAAAACAGGAACTTTAATTTTAAATTAATCAGCCTCCCATATGTCTTCAATCACTCCATAATATGCACTTGATGCCGAAATTGGGTTTCTGTCCTTAGCACTCGAAAAATGCATTGCTTCTGCAAACACCAATACACCACTATTCTGAACTGCACTTCTGTTGTCCTGAGCTTTCGTATGAAATGTATAGCCATTAATTTCATAAGCGGACCATGTTATCACATTTAAAGATGGACCACCCACTATCCATTTTAATGTCTCTGATACATCTGATCTACCAAGCAAGGTCTTTTTAAACCATGGAAAAAAAGTTTTGTTGTGCTCATTCAAAATCCACATTTCTTTCTTCTTTGGATGACATTGTTTCAACTCATTAATATGCAATGTGATATACGGTTGAACATCAGCTATGTTATTCAAGATGTATGATTCTAACTTCTTCATATGTTCAGCTGACAGTGATTTGACTTTCAAGCCACGAATCCCCTTTCCCTCATTATTAACCCGTTCATGGCGAGATGGAGTCAAACCTATGTGTTGCGCCGTAGCCAAGTAGCTCGTACAAAACTCTGCTACCTCCTCAGAAATATACTTTTCAATAATGGAGGCTTCAGGTCGATATGGATTTTTAACATATCCCTTTAATATTTTCATATACCTTTCAAAAGGATACATCCAACGAAGATATACAGGTCCACAAAGCTTTATTTCTCAAACAAGATGAATCATGAAATGCACCATCATATCAAAAAAAGTTGGAGGAAAATACATTTCCAAATGACAAAGTATAAAAATTGCATCCTTTTCCAAAATGTTCAAAGCATTCACATCAATCGCCTTGTTACAAATTGAATTGAAAAAATAACACAACCTCATTATAGTCTTTCTGACACGGATGGGCAATATTCCACGCAGTGCAACTGGTAGAATTTGTTGCATCATGACGTGACAATCATGTGATTTCATACCTATCAACTTCAAGTCTTTCAATGAGACAAAATTTTTTACATTTGAAGAATAACCTTGAGGCACTTTGATATCATGAAGACACTGACAGAAGCTACTTTTCTCCCTCTTCGATAATGTATGACAAGCCGGGGGAAGAAATGTTCATCTTCCTTTAGGAGTGGGAGCTAACTCCAAACGTATTCCCATTGATAGTAGGTCTAACCTTTCATTCAACCCATCTTTTGTCTTTCCTTTAATATCTAGCAATGTTCTGATCAAAGAATCACAGATATTCTTCTCCACGTGCATGACATCAATATTATGTTTGACTTCATGATACCTCCAATATGGTAGCTCAAAAAATATTGACCTTTTCTTCCAAATATGTCTATCATTACCAGATTTCTGTGTCTTTCCCAATGTCACATCAAGGTTTTTCACCCTCTCAAAATACAAATCTGGGGATAAAGGTTTTGGAGCAGTATCAAATTCTTGTGAGCCATTGAATGCCTTTTTTAGTCTTCTATAAGGGTGATCCATAGGCAAAAACTTTCGATGACCCATGTACACTGTTTTCCTCCCATGATGCAATTGACAATATGACGTCTGTTGTTCGCAAATTGGACATGCTTTATGCCCTTTAACACTGTATCCAGACAAATTTCCATATGCTGGGAAGTCATTTATAGTGAATAGAAGCACTGCATGTAGTTGAAAATATTCCATTTTATAAGAATCATACACCCTAATACCATCAGCCCATAACAGTTTCAAATCATCAATCAGCGGTGACAAGTATACATCAATATCATTGTCGGGTTGCTTTGGACCAGAGATCATGATACTCAACATGACATATTTGCGCTTCATACAAACTTTAGGAGAGAGGTTGTAAATTACCAATAAAACAGGCCATGAACTATGTGTTCTACTGAGGGTTCAGTATGGATTCATTCCATCTGTGCACAAGCCTAGTCTCAGATTTCTAATTTCATTTCCAAATGTAGGGTACTGGGCATCAATTTTCTTCCATTGTGGACAATCAGCTGGATGACGTATTTTTCCATCACATACCCGCTCATCAGCATGCCATCTTAACCTTTTTGCATCATGTGAATTAGCAAATAAACGTTTGAAACGAGGAATTATAGAAAGATACCAAAATACCTTTGAAGGGAGCTTTGTAATCTCTACATCAGCTTGTGATTTTTCTTTCACCTTATACCGTGATGTCCCACATTTAGGACACTCTTTCAGAAATTCATATTCCTTCCTATATATAATGCAGTCATTCGGACAGGCATGTATTTTTCTGTATCCCAATCCCATCGGGCATAATATTTTTTTGGCCTTATAATGTGAATCTGGAAGATCGTTATCTTTTGAAAGAATGTCTTTCATCAATTGTAGCAGCTCTGTAAAACTTCTGTCACTCCATCCATGTTTCGCTTTCAGGTTAATCAATCTTAACACCGCCGACAAAACCGTAAAATCTGTACAACCAGGATATAATGGTTTTTCGGCATCACCATATAGACGTGCAACTGTCGGTTCTATCTCAATTTGTTCTGCTACAATATCGTGAATCATTTCTTCAATTCCATCGGAGTTACCATCTTGCAATTCATTATCATCAGTGACATTCTGTCCAGTTTCGCCATGCCAAATCCAAGGGTTATAACTCGGATTGAAACCATGACAAATCAGATGATCTTTTATCTCTCTACTTTTCAACTTCTTCATATTCAGACATTTCAGGCATGGACAGAAAAAAATGTCACTACGTGGAACATTTCGTTTAGCAAATTCCAAAAAGGCATCAACACCTTCCTCATATTCATTGCTCATTCGATGTGCCGTAATCCAACTTCGACTCATTATTACCTATAACAAATAGCAAAAATATATATATTTTTTAGATAAGACAAGTATATGTTTATATGAAAAAAATCATAATTTGAATGTAAACAATTTTGAAATATAAAACAAATCGATGTGTATTTAAAAAAATATGCTTGAATATTATTTTTTAAACAAAATATAGTAAGATATAACACCCCCCTTGGACACCACCCCCACCCCCTACCCCCTTGGACACCCCCCTGGACACCCCCCAACACCCACCCACACCCTTGGACAGCCCCCCACACCCACCCACCCCCTTGTAAACCCCCCTGGACACCCCCGACCCCTCTGGACAGCCCCCCGCCCCTCCTGGACACCACCCCCCACCCCCTACCCCCTTGGACACCCCCCTGGACATCCCCAACCCTCTGGACAGCCCCCCACCCACCCGGACAACCCCAAATACCCTCTGGAGAGGCCGCCACCCACTTGGACAGCCCCCCACACCCATCCAACCCCTTGGACACCCCCCTGGACACCCCACCGACCCCTCTGGACAAGCCGCCACCCCCTTGGACAGCCCCCCACACCCACCCATCCCCTTGAACACCACCCTGGACACCCCCCGACCCCTCTGGACAGCCCCCGACCCCTCTAGAAAGCACCCCCACCCCTCCTGGACACAACCCCCCACCCCCGACCTGCTTGGACACCCCCCTGGACACCCCCCAACCCTCTGGACAGCCCCCCCACCCCTCCTAAACACCACCCCCACCCCTACCCCCCTTGGACACCCCCCTGGACACCCCCCGACCCCTCTGGACAGCCCCCGCCCCTCCTGGACACCACCCCCCACCCCCTACCCCCCTTGGACACCCCCCTGGACATCCCCCAACCCTCTGGACAGCCCCCCCCCACCCACCCGGACAACCCCAAATACCCTCTGGAGAGGCCGCCACCCACTTGGACAGCCCCCCACACCCATCCAACCCCTTGGACACCCCCCTGGACACCCCACCCGACCCCTCTGGACAGGCCGCCCACCCCCTTGGACAGCCCCCCACACCCCACCCATCCCCTTGGACACCACCCTGGACACCCCCCGACCCCTCTGGACAGCCCCCGACCCCTCTATAAGCACCCCCACCCCTCCTGGACACAACCCCCCACCCCCCCGACCTGCTTGGACACCCCCCTGGACACCCCCCAACCCTCTGGACAGCCCCCCCACCCCTCCTAAACACCACCCCCCACCCCCTACCCCCCTTGGACACCCCCTGTGGACACCCCCAAACACCCACCCACACCCTTGGACAGCCCCCCCACACCCACCCACCCCCTTGTAAACCCCCCTGGACACCCCCCGACCCCTCTGGACAGCCCCCCACCCCTCCTGGACACCACCCCCCACACCCTACCCCCTTGGACACCCCCCTGGACACCCCCAACCCTCTTGATAGCCCTCCCACCCCCATGGAATCACTGAAAATTTACCATAACAAGAAGTTGGGCCATTCAAAGAATGTTTTTTAGGTGTGGAGGAAGAACTGAGTTTCAATAGATAGAGAAGGAACTCGACATTAGGTTGTCTATTCCAGGTGTGGATTTGAAGGAGTTAATGTTTGTTCAGTGACCCAAGAGATTGAATAAGAAATTCAGATGTTGTGCCATTTTCTCATGATGAGGATGAATAATTGGTGGGGGTTTGACTTTTAAATGGAGAGCTTAGCAGACCATCATATTTTCTATAGATCAGTAAAGGATGTTAGCATCGAACATAAGGCTTAAGGGATGCTTTCAGATCCAAATATGTATGTTGATGGATGCAATGGATCTAGTAGAGGTTCTATAAATAATGGTGGTTTTATTTGTTTAGGATAAGTAGTGAATAAAAAACTAGTTAATTTTTTACTTGCTGAAAAGAGGGTATCTAAAATTTTTAACATGCCGAGGGGAAATCTGGCGAGTCCTCCTCGTGAAACTTTGTTTGCAGGGGGTGAAAATGGTGATGTGATCCCAAATCCATGCACCTATGCCATGGTTGTGTGTGAATAAAGTAGTAACAACTGTAAAAGGGCAACCCATCCAAATGGACACGCCCCAACCCTCTCGGGGATTTATAGAAAACGATGAAAAATTAGTGAAATCATAAAGTTAGTCAATATTGCAAGTCGAACTAATAGATCTATGGATGATAAATAAGATTATGGTGCCAAAACGAGTTAAAAGGGTTCGCAATCGAAGAATCTTAGCTAGTTTCAACAAAAAAATCACAACACATATATATATACTATCCGCGAAAAAAAACGAACGAGTGGGAGGATTACCTGAGTGCTGCGAGTTTAGATGATTGATCCGAGGAGATTAAATATGAGAAACGATGATCGCAAAATGAATCTTAAACCCACGAAATGGACGAGCCGATTCGGGTTTACGCGCGAGAGAGACGAGTCGCGACTGTCGAAGGTAAACTCGCGAATGACAATCCACGGGTCTGGGTAAATTTTTAAATGAGTTATCACATCGGTTATTCAATAACCGACGTTATAATTTTTTTAAAAACATTTATAACATCGGTTATTCAATAACCGACGTAAAAACCTTCCTCCGATTCTTTTTTTACGTCGGTTATAAAATAACCGACGTTATAAAGGGCTCAAAATCCGCGTTTTATTACGTTGGTTATTCCATAACCGACGTCAAAAACATCTGCGGATTCTTTTTTTACGTCGGTTATATAATAACCGACGTAAAAAGGCCTTCAAAAACCGCGTTTTTTACGTCGGTTATTGAATAACTGACGTAACAAACGCCCCCCCGCTTCTATTTTTTATGGCGGTTAATGTATAACCGACGTAAAAAACGAAGCCGCGCGATTAATAACGTCGGTTATAAAAATAACCGACGTTAAAGGTGTACTAAACACAGGTTTTTACGTCGGTTATTAAATAACCGACGTAAAAAACCTCGTTTTACATATTATGAATTCGGTTTTATATAACCGACGTAAAAAATGGTGACGTAAAAAACATTTTCTGCACTAGTGTGTCAATCTTTTGATACTTATTGTTTTATAAAAACATGCTATTTGCTCTGACAGCGAGAATTAATTATTAAATTAATTAATGTGACTTATATGTTTTTAATTTTTTAAAATATATTTCATTTTTGAATTCGTAATATCAAATATAACTTAGGGTGAATTTTTGGTAATTTTCTGAAAAACTCCAATTTTTGATGAATAGTGAAACCACTAAGTGGTATTTATAAAGACTGATTTTCCGTTTAAATGAAATTTTGCCATCATTGTGTTTTGAATTTCAAAAATCCAACATAAATGGTTGTCATTAAGAAGTAAAATGTGGTTCAATGAGATTATAATAATTTTTTGGTGAATAGTAACTTATTAAGTTCTTAATCGCGATTAGTGGTAATTAGGGTAGTTTAAGGTATAAATAATGCTTTAATAATATGAAATGACCTAGACACATGTCCCAACCTTATTGGTTGTGTCATGGCCGACCAATACAATCCATGGGTCAACTTGGGGACCCCATGGATCCACTTTTGTTGGGAAATGACAAAAATAACTTTTTATTTAATGTAAAAGTAAAAATGACACAAACATAATATGTTTTACAAAAACAATTTTTATATGGGATTATAAAGATCATATTTTTGATTATAAATAGTCATTGGAAAGCTAAAAAGATTTCCTACATCATAGTATTTTTTTTATAATTTTTAGACATTAAATAAATTAAATTATTTATGACATAATAATGATGCAGCGATGACATCATTATTTGACGATTTAAATAAAATGGAAAGATAATGTAAAATCTATGAACTACACATGTCCAAAACCAATTGGATGAGTGTATGTCGAACCTTTATCACCTTATCCACGAATTATATCAATGTGGGACCTTTTAAAACCGAATCACATTTTTAAATAAAGTAATATTTATTTACTTTCCAAAAGTGCCCCTCCTCTCCTCTTATAAAAGGCCCCCACCTCTACCTCATTTCACACACTCCTCAAGCCTTTGGCTCGGCCAAACCCTTCCCATTTACTCTCTCCACATCTCTCTACTCATCCTAGAGGATTCCCTTTGGGCAGAATCCTTTTAAAGGAATCCTTTAGGCTCAAATCAAAAGGAGTTACACTTTTAAAGGTAATTCATTCTCTCATGTTCATTTGTTTTATTTTGCTTCTCCAACCCCCTAAACTCTTTTTATTTACTTCTTTTGTAACAACACCAGTATATTAAATGTACTAGGATGTTTTTATAAGATTTATTTGAGCTACACTCTCACACAACTACATCAAATGGTTAAAGAACATACGGTTTCCGTGGATGGCGAAATTCTGCCTCCCGAAACGATGATTGTTCAATACTCATTTAACACATTCAAAGGTGGCCATTATGATGTCACTATTTTTATATATGATATATGATATGTTTATGTTTTCCTTAAGCTTCTGTTTTTTTCATTTTGGGCATACCTTTATGGTTTCCATTATGGGTAAACACGATATCTTCATTTTAGGAAGTGCGGACTACCGCCCCCTGAAAGTGATTTGATTCGTTAATACCATATGTGGGATGTGTAAAGGATAAAGTTAATGATATTATATATGTTATTATACTGGAATTATAATATACTCTTATATAATTATGATTCCATTCCAAAAAAAAAATACGAAATATAAATGGAAGTAGCGTTCATGCGTACGTACGGCTTACCGTCTCCATGAACGGTGCATTTCATTTATTACCTCTAAATGTGATGTAATATTATAAATACATGTATATGCTGAATATATATGATGTATATGTTATCCAAATCATTAGTATCATTCTGGATATAACGAACCTTTGACCAAATTAACAACATGTAAGTGTAAGAAGTCTATTTTTGACTTAAGAACCAAATACCGACAAAATGAACATTATTAACTTAAATGATTACATGATGTCCATAACATGGTATAAAAGGAATAATGAACTTGAAAAAGGTTATTAATCAAGTAGAGATTAACTCAAGTTTATTATTCAGGAGATTAAAGAACGGTCGGGTCAAGTCGGATACGAGGTATGAGACTTCGTCTCAATCTCCTTTCTTTGAGGCATATTTTATTTTATACTCAACTTTATTTTATACGATGTATAAAACCCTTTGACTTTTACATTTATTCAAAAGGAATCTTTTTTATACGAAGCGTTTACTAAACGAAAAAAGGGAATGTTTTTGTCGTACGTATGCGGCGGCAACGACTTCTCCACCGTCGTGACCGTTATTTGAGTTTCGGCTTCCTCTACAAGCCATACCTTCTTTTTTAAAAGAAAAATAAATACCATGTTTTACTTTTATTTTATTTTGGTATTGAAAATGGTTTTCACAATGTTTTTGTGTTTTATTGATATCTTGTGATTGAAATGTGGAAATGTTATGTTTCCTTTATGCATGTTTTATGTGATACGATTATGTTATGGTTCTTGGGAATTATTATGAAGACGGGTGGTTCCGTGATAAACTAAGGGCGGGTGAGCCCGATATAGCTCTCCAATGCATTGGGTAATGCGAAGGAGTGAAACGTTAAGGTTTCTCCGAAGAGATTTTAGGGAATATACTGTGATGGGTATTCCAAACGTAACCAAGAGGGTTACTCCCTACGTAAGAATGTTATGAATGCCTCAAGTTACCTTTATGTCCTATGATTTCTATGATTTATTCATGATTTTATGAGGTATGTTAAAGTGAATATGTTTTATGGGTAAAGTATGATTTCATTCTTATGTATATATGTACCCATGTTTCCTTTCCATGTTTTTATAACCCATACTGAGCTTTTTATGCTCATCCCAAGTTTTTTTGAAATGTTTTTCACAGGTCAAGGGAAAGGTATATGACATGATGATAGTGTCAAGGAAGTGTCAAGAAATAATCCATGTTTTATTTTAAATGTGTTTCCATTGATGGTAATGAAGAATACTATCTTTATGTAACCACTTTGTTTATATGTGGAATGTAATGCAAGTTTTATGATCTAATTCTCTAAAACTCTAAACCCGAAAAGATCCTCAATGTGTAATCTTGTAATAACTCAAGATTAAGTAAGTTTTAAGGCTGGGGCCTTATATAATTAGCATTGGATCCTGAAAAGTGATTTGTTCCTATAAATTTCCTATAGCATACCACAAAATGTGGGATTTATTGGGCCCGTATGTGGATCCCCACAGTCTCATCAGTGGGTTGGTGTCCAATCTGACTTCTCCAGAATTGCTTCCTTTCATCACAAAATATCCCCATCTTCTTCCATGAATTATCCATTAATCCCTAAATGAAACATGATCATATTGAAGTGTAAATAAATTTACCAAAATATCAAATTTAAATATGGATAATTACATTCCTTAAAATCATATGAATCATTGTATACTTTAAATGATGTTCAAAAATTTACCACATAATAGTGCATTTTAAGAAGGTATTACAATCATAATGTGAAATGACGTTCAAAGTGTAAAATTCACTAAAATGGTGTTTATGAATAAAAAATAATATGAATATTATGTATATTAACAGTGAATATTATCCTCATTTAGTGGATAATCAGGTGGTCACCCCAAAAAGTATTCTTTCTAAAGGGGTGACATTATTTGCAAGTAAAAACCTGCACATGGAAGGAAAATCTAACAATGATGTTCAGATGGAATATGATAGAGAACATGTTTATATGAATGTTTATTACCACAAAACTATAAACTACTATAAAAAAAATATTGATATTATAAATGATTATGATAATAAGAAAAAAAATTATTTAAGACTCTCTTCCTTGAGTTGAGGAATTATTAAACTCTATAAGAGTATAAATATACGTTTTTATTTATAAACTCATCCTTTGATTTCACCTTGAACTATATATACTTTATCACTTAGCATAGGTTATACCATATGGTGAAGTAATGCATTAAACTATAAAATATCTTACAATTATCAATGTAAAATATTACGTAAATGGTTAATCATTCCCAAATATGATGATTCAACACTTTAGAATGAAGGTCTTTGAATTTCCAAGATGAAATTATCATTAACCCTATATCAACACGAAGCATCTCTAAATTTTCACATTCCTATTATGTGAATAACTTCATCATGTATCATTTTGAAATATGGTAATAACATTAATTACTATAAAAACCATATTTGAAATATAAATTATTCCTTATTCCTTAAGTAAGATACATGTTATTGGATGTATTCCTTAATTCAAGAAGTGTTGTAAACTCCATCGATGATAGCGTAGACCACATCTCGACAATCCAATAATTTGTTCCAAGGTATTCAGTACCTATCTGAATCAATAATTTATTCATCATTATCTCAACATAAAATATATAAAAAAAAAGTTAAGCTTTTACTGAATCACTTTTCCTTTGTACCATTCATCATACGATCTCAAATACTTAAGGAAATAGTACTGTAGTACAATCCTTATATGTCTCATAATTCTTACAACCAGTACTTTACTGAAAAAATATTTAAATAACATGATTCTTGACTAGGTATATTAGTCATTTTACTTCATGTCCAACAACATCATAACTTGATCATTATCCAAAATTAGAATTTTTGGTATATTCCTTTGACTCTTGGGACATTTATTCTCATAGTGTCCCATCTACCTACAGTTGAAGCTTTTAATATAGGAAAATTCTTTCCTTGTCTTGAAATTATGAGCACGGTGGCCTTTTTCTCCACACTTGAATCAAACTCCTTTTCATCTTGATCATATACCCAGGTATTTCCTTCCACAATTATCACATGTGGGAAAATACTTATTTCCCTTATTCCATTTATCAATGTTTTTCCCTGCCATCTTCTTCTTCTTTTGCTTACCTTCAAATCCATGTGAATCAAAGAAGTATTTACATACCTTTTCAACACATGATAATATTTCCTCATATAATGAGGATACATGGAAGACAATCTTCCTTAGAAATGGTGGCTTAGACCATCAGAGATATGATCCTTCTTACTCTCCGTATCTCATGCATTGGTGAATTTCTCATTACTTATGCTAGGAACCATATCTAATAAATTCCATATTATATATTAGGTCATAAAATTATGAAATCTCTATATCTATAAACATGATATAACACATAACATAAATTTATGCATCATAAATCCTAGAACCATTTACTTTGGATACATTGGAGGAATATATCCTTCATAATTGTTTGTAATAATCTTATTTATTTATCAAATAATCTCCCCCGGGAGTGTCGAACCAAGAGTGCAGCAAGGCTCGTTGTCGTTCACCATTTTTTGTTCGAGTCTAGTTCAAAACGGTGTTTCTAGGTTTTATCCCTAGATACATTTGTTCCAGATCCACCTTTACTTGTTCGTATCCAAAAAGAGATATATTTTCTGGAAAAAACACATAATCTACTCCTTACTAAAATTATAGGATGTCCTTGTATTATTATCCCCAAAATCTATCTTAGGCTTTGTTCACTAATATACTTTTTCTATATATAGTTTATATGTTTTCAACTAAACTTCCTTCGATACCAACTTTAATGACCAGACCCCAAAATCTCATAGCCATTTAATTATTTTTATAAATTTGTATGATTACAAGGAATAAAATCCCTAAGGACCATGTAGTTTAGTAGTTTTGGAATACTAGATACATATATAGGTTCAACATTACAACATGGAAGGGAAAAAATATAATGTTTTTATTGAGAACATCCAAAACTCTAAGATTATCCCTACAGTTCATTCATAATAATCTTTTTCATGTCCTGAGAAAATGAAACATAAGAAAGGGGTGAGCTCAAACGCTTAGTAAGGGTAATAAATTTTGTGGAAGATATCATGACATAAACATTAGGCATGTTGAATAACTAAAAACATATGCCTTTAAAAAAACATGAACACATTATAGCACAAATAAAATATGAATAAATAATACCATAATCATGGGTATTATACTAGTATAATAACTAAATTAACCATAAATACTATTTTCATAATGAGGGAATTCATAATGTGGTATATCATAATCTTACATTCAAGGCTTCGTGCTGAGACCATAAATAATCATTTTGGCAATGCCTTGTGCCAAGACCATATTTGTCTCACGAGTCCTACTGATGCATCGAGGGGCTATAGTGGTCCCCACCCGACACTTACTAAGTTCAATGAATTACTCTTATAAATGGGGATAAACATAAACAACATAAAAATTCATATTGAAACTAACATATGAAATGTAAATAAGATTCCCTGATCATTAATCATAAATGTTATCCATTTCGAGTAATATGGTGAATGGTTTCAAGATAGTAAATCCACAATCAAAATAATAATAAAACATTCAATAAAACATGTTGTATGATATCATAAGGGTCCAACCTCAATGATTTACAAGATTAAACAAAGGGTGTTTCCATATACGATGATACTTTTTAATGATACAATTGAAATATTCTTGGGGAAATAATCCTTAAACATTCCAAAGTGTCCCATACAGCCATGGAACATTCAAATCATATTAACATATAAGATTATGAGAATAATTAGACTCTTGATATAATAAACCAAATGGAAGTATGTACACCACAAGTAAGAAGTAATTGGTGAACTAGGAATATGTCTCATAAAAGATAAAATAATATGTGAAAAATCTTTTTTTACTTTGGAAAGAAGAGTTCTTTTGGAAAATCCTTTGTCTTTGCCATGAATTCAGATTGTAAAAATGCATATCCAAGAAAATAAAATTTAATTTCCTAGAAATAATATTTTAGGCTTAAAAAAGTCTTATTGATGTGAAATCATTTAAAAATATTTTTAAGGAATCTTTACAAATAAAATATTTCATTGCGGTTTAAGGAAAATATTAAAGGAATTTAAAGCACAAAGGCATGTTTTCTTTCATAAAAATGGAAATAAAATAAAATATATTTCTCATTTAAAAATTTGTGATTCTATAAAGATAAATATTGCATAAAATTGATTATATAGTGAACTTAAAAATATGTAATAATTTGAGAAGTTCCTTGAATCTGGATTTCATTTCGGAAGGATTTTTGAAAGATTCCTTTAAAACATGTAACTACCCAAAAAATAAATAAGGATTGTGATTGGTACACTTATATAGAACATTCACAAAAAATTTATGAGGAGTATATAAGAATAAATAAGATTTTAATTGAGGTGAATAAATAATAAGAGCAACCCGAATAAAAATGGATGTTTGGGTAGAAAATACATACAACTTTGTAATCAATTGAATTGTGTGCCCCCAAAATTAATAATCATAAAATGATACATTAAATGTAATGAAAATAAATATATTCATGATATTAAACATCAAGGTGAAGTATAAATACACCATAAATAAGTTATAGTAGTGTATATATAATATCTTACAAAAATGGACATGAGATTTAGAAACCCCTTACTTTAAGTCCGAATGTGTTCCGCTCTTGAATGTAAGGTCGTAGATTGAAAAATTAGACTTATTAATAACTTAAATTAAGAACATATTAGACATGTATTTAGTTTATAATAATTTAGTTTATTATTTCCTTATTGATAAGTTATGAGATTAAATTCCATCGTTTATGAGTGTTTGTTTTCTTGGTTTTCATGATCAATATATTTGTATATGTATGGATGTTCATGTGGAATGGATTTAAATATCCAAAATTGAAATTAAATATTATTTATTAACATAAAGAAGTTTTGATTTTAATTTCTATTATTCGGTTCCATTTAATGAGTATGAATCATTCGGTGAAATATTATTGACATTCACTTATATTATTTTAGCGGTATTTTGATTATTAAGAACTAGTTTGGTCATATGATTTTATAATATGTACATATGCTTGTCCATGAATATTTAATAGGTTATAATACATACATTATAGTCTATTTAAACCATAAAAATGGTTTCATGACTATTAATGAAGTATATGTTGAAGAACGAAACTTCGTCATCAACGAAGGTTGTAAATTGGAACCTCACAGCCGATAATTTTGTTTATAAAATAAAAGAGAGATAATAAGAATATTGATGATGGTTATTCCATTAACATGATAAAATTATAGAATATATATGATAATGGAGTTATCATGGTCATTTGGTCAGAGGAGGTGAGGATACGATAACAATAGAAAGTAACTTGAAATTAAAATGAAAGAAACCAAATGTGAATTAACCTTTTGAATCCACCTCCTTGAGAATCTTTTAAAGATAAGGGGTTTTGGTTTTTGGAAAGGCCTATAGATTCATGAACGCGGGGAGTGACTAGGGATGGGTATTTGGTATGAAATTTGAGTATCTTCTTGTCTTTGAGGAGTGAGGAGAAGAGGGAGTGAGGGGGTTTAATAGTGGAGGAGAGGAGTAAATTTTGAATATTTTATTCATTATTTTATTAATTCCCACAAGACAACCAATAGTGTTGTTTCATGTTACCAATATTAGTAATAAGTTCATATTAGTTAGAACCAATTTGACTTACATCACTCATGATTTGATAAATAGTGTATTTAATGGATAATTTTTATATATAGTATTTTTCTCTATTTTACTATTCATCAAAAATTCATGTTTTTCAGAAAAATACCAAATATTCACCCTAACCATTATTCGACATGTAGAATTAAAAAATGAACACCATTTTTTGAAAATAAATTTTGAAATATTTTTAATTTAATTTTAAAATAAAACAATAATTTATTCCAAAAAAACAATATTAAAATTATAACTCGTTTTATAACACCTTGTGAAATTAATCAGGGTCCCATAAAATTATCTTATAACAATAAGATAATAAAGTAAAAATTTATGATTAAATTTTATTAGAATAAATTTTCATTTTAAATTTTTAAATTAAACAGAAAATTTTAATTAAAATATTTATGATATACAAAAATACCAATATTTATACAATGATCGTTTTTTCACTTTTAAGATGTTTAAATTTTATTTATAAATTCATGGGTGAATTTTCTATTTTCTTGGATGATTTACTTTTCATTACTATTTATTACTATTCATAAGAATATTTCACTATTCATATGGGTATATTACTATTAACAAAAATTAATTTTGTCTCGTCAAATTCTAAATATCTTATAGAATGAAACTGTGTATGTCGTTTTTTCGAAATTCCAATTATAAAAGTGGAAAAATTGTGGCTATTTTTTAGTTTATAATAATTTATAGTTTTATAGAGAATTAGTGTTTCATGAATTCTATATTAAATCTATTTGTAAATTATTGGGGTGTTATAATAGAGATCATATCGAAGCATTTTATAGTGTTTTCTAGTATCATTATATTTTCATGGAGATTTCAATAAGCCTTTCTAATGATCGATTAGAAATTACTTTTTAAGGAATATTTATTTAATAAAAAAATAGGCTCATGTATAAACATTAATTTTATTCCAAATAGAATTATAAACCCATTTAAAATTCAGACTAACTATAAAATATTTGGATCATTCATGTTTTATTAATCATTCTTAATGATAAATTTATATAAGTAGTAATGTCACTGGTTAAACAAAACCAAACAAAACGTGTAAAAAATTAAAGGCAAATAATATGCTATTATACTATTTTAATATTGATTTAACATTATAAAAAAATATTAAAATTAGACTTTATTATGGTTCTAAATTAGATTGAATAATATGTGGTTTAATATAAATAAGAAATATTATTATGGTTAAAATAATAGTTCTGTTGATGATTTGAATCATCTCTTAATGTCCCTCTTAAAAATGAATGATTAGGGACACCTTCTTATGACTATATTCAACTAAACCTAGTATAGGATTGTTATGAAGATAATTTTTATTGAAATTTAATTATTTTGTTTCAGTTGGGTAGATGAGTGGTCTATTTTTATGTGATTTTTTGTTTCATTTCAACAAATAATCATTAAATAATTATTAAAAACTATAATTTGAATGGTAAAGTGGCATCATAATGGTAACAGGAATGTAATACTTCATGAATTAATTCATACACGCATTTATAGATAAATTATGGTGATATTTTAAGATATGTTTTCATTTTATCTCATATAGATCATTTTACCTCTTATAGTGGTGAAACACTCTTTCATCAATAAATTATTTTTATAAAAAATATTAATGTCAAGTTTTTAAAATTTTTTGAAATATTGATTTCAAATATGGAATCTTTTTCATTGAATTAATTTTATATGTTTGATTAAAGGTAATTTTAAAATTAAATACGTAACATATATAAATTGTATAGAAAAATATATTTCATTAAAATAAAAATCAATATTTTTTAAATAAATAACAAGTAATAACCATTAGATTAATGCTAATTAATATATATATATATATATATAATATCATTACAATCATTTTTCAATAGTGATAAATTTGTTTTATTAAGATAAAAGTACTTAGTAAATAGAAAAAATAAGTATTTGTAAATATATTTCTTTAACATTAGCTAGTTTTATTCAAATGTATTTAAAATTATTTATATTTCAACCATTAATTCTTTTTTTAAACATTGGTTTTGAAATCATTCATTGAATTTTATGAATATAACAGATCATTTTCTATAAAATATACTAAATTTAATAAAATGGAACGCTTATTAAAATATTTATTATTTTAATAATATTTAAAAAAAATATTTTTAAAATATAAGTTCTAAAATTTATATTTACATCTATACATCATCATATCTACTTAAAAAACATTTGAAGAACTATGCATAAGCTATAAGTGTTAGATAAAAAATATTGGTTGTAACATCTGTAGATTTTATGAATTATATCCTCTCAAATTAATCTAAATTATTTAATTGATTATGTTACACACAATATATAGTTTATATTGAATCACAAGAGCCACAAATTTTATCTTTCATTTAAAAACAACTTTGAGTTTCAGTGATGATTTATGTTACACACAAGTCGAAGTCTTATCGAACAATAATTTACTTTAAATTTTATTATAATAGTTATCACATAGCCATTGGAATTGATGAAATGAATATGGTTAATTAATTATGAAAATTAGAGTTTACACATGTTTATAAAATGAATTCATTGGTTTCCAATTAATAATAAATGAAAATAAAAACCAACTTATTATTAATGAGGTGTTTTTATTAAAAATATTTTTATGAACAAAATGGAATTTTATCTTAATAACTTAAATTAATCACTATTAGTGAAAGATATAAATAATATTTATTTTCTATATATTTAATAATTTTTTTAAATTAATCCAATTATTGTTATATTGTTAATATAACAATAAATCCATTTTTAAGCATACAATGCTTTAAATTTTAAAAATTCAATATTACAGCCCTTTAAGAGAGGATCTATTTTAGAACTAATTTTTTTTACTCATTTATATTTTTTTCTTGAAAAATTAGACTTATATTTTAAATTTTATTATCAATATTTACTTTGGGTGATGTTTTGGAAATTTTCGGAGAACATTCATATTTTGATGAATAGTGAATGACTCCGAATTTTAATTCAAAACTACTTTTTCATATAATAATTAATAGTGTAAAATTATATTTTTTATTTTTTTAATTTATAATTAGATAAATTTTTATTCATTTGAACCAATTTATGTCATTGTTAGAAATTTCACATTTAATTTAGATATAAAAATGTAGAAAACATTTGAACATATTCACATTTAAACCCCGCTTTGTCATCCCTTCTATGGGATTAATATTAAATTAATTTATTCAAATTATATTATTGTGATTTGAAAATTTTATTGCACATTGGTAATCATAACAATATATAAATTCTATTATTTTCAAAAAAAATATCAAACAAAAATTTTGACAGTAATTAAAATTAATTATATTGATTAAGGTAAAAAAGAATTTAGTTGGTAGTTAAACATTAAATTTAAGGGGCCAAATGACCTTGATAATTGTTAAAAATGACTATATGGGCCTAATTATATGATATTTCCTTTTTTACTATTTTTATCTTTATTGGAGTCACATGATGTAAGTGAGACCTTCCAATAGTGTTTACTATTCTATATTTACAGGAATTCCACTCCACAACACTATAAAAATAAACTCACCCTCACCAATTCATCACATCTATCAAAACCATTTAATCATAAAAAACCTAGCCAAATAATCTCCTAAAATCCATAATCTCATAATGGAGTCCAAAATTTTGGTAAAAAAACAATTGTATGAAGTCCTTTGGTGTAATCCAAAAAGATTTTCTCGAAAAATATATTACATTCCTCAACAATAAGTTTTGTTTTAATTATTTCCCAAAACAATTATATTATTTTTATTACATGATTATATAATTACCTAATTATAATAAATATACATATGTTTGATGTTATGATTTTTACCAACATATTCACACAATTTCATCAAATTGTATATGTAATCATAGTTCGTGTGTATGGAAGACTACCGCCTCACGAACTGATGTTGTTTGTTCTTCCATTACCACCTCTAAAGGTTGGGAATAATGATGGAATTAATTATATTATATTATATTATGATGTTATTATTTCTATGTAATTTTTATATATTCCATACCTTCATTCATTCCATTTTTTGAGATTACGATAACATTGTGTGTGGAAGTGTGGACTTCCACCTCCTGAATGTGATGTGATTCTTTCACTCTATACGTGGAATGTATTAAGGATGGGTTTTATAATCATATATGATATAAATGAAATATTTATGATATTCATGACATGAATATCTACTTATACCTATAACATATCATTTTTCTTCTTTTTATTTCACAAACTGAAGAAGTAATAACGTCCTACGTGGATTTATGGACTACCGCCTCCTTGATGCGATACGATTCTTCCTTTTCCATCACCAAATAACTTGAATTATATATATAAGTCTAAATAATTAAATAAAATTTTATATATTATATAATTTTAATTATGGAATAATAGGTGTTACTTACCTTCTTTTCATAATGATCATTGTAAAATGGGAACGTTACTTATGTGTATGTATGACCTACTGTCTCCATGATCGTAACATTGGTTCATTTTTTATAACCATATTTACTATATTATTTTAAAAGTATAATTTATAAAGAATTGTGATAATTATTTTATTTTTATCATTATAGATATGTTTAAATAATGTCATCATTGATGAAAGTCGGCCATTCAAAGTTAGTTTTGACACATAATCCAAATATTCTCAAAACATCCTACTTAAAAAATATTTATAAGGTAATTTTATATAACTTCTTTATAAGTGAAATATATGTAATAAATAAAATGGAAAAGGTTATTATTCAATTAAATAATTAACATAAGTTTATTATTCAGAAATATTGAGGACAATCATGTCAAATGAGACTCATAATAAGGGGTTTCGTCTCAGTTTACATTTCATTGAGACTTATTTTCTATTATACACCTAATTTCATTTATATTATATATATAATTACCAAGGACTTGTTATATAATGAGTTTATTTTATTTAATTTTATTAAATATTTTATTTGGTTTATTCTTTTTTGGATCTCAAGATTCCTAAGTTACTCATGTAGTAATGGATTTCTTAACACAATTTTCACTATTTACATTAAACTATTATTCTATTAGCTATGTTATGTTAGGAATACGAGTGAAATGAACTAAGATTATATTATTATGTATTTCCACTTGTATTATTTGGATTTAAATTTTACACACATAATTATTTCAATGATTTATTCTCACTCCAATGATGTGATCTTTGTAAGAGGATTTCTATTGTCAGTTTTATTTTTGTGAGACTTATGCCATATTCATCACTATTTTTATTCTGCAGTGTATATACGTTCCATGAGGGTATTAAATTAATATTATATATAAAATTATAGATTTTAACAAATCCATTTTAGTATTAACCATTCATGGGGTTCATGGTTTTAATGATACATAAACGGTAATAGATTTTTTTACAATTTTCCTACATTGTGGCATCTATTATATTTTAGACCTATTTTATTTTATGATGGGTATATAATTATCCTTTGACATTATATATAATGAATATCCTTATTCTAATGATATTAAAATATTCATTTAATGATATTCCTTTATGGGTATTATGAATCAAATGTTTTACGGTGGAATTGTAATCTTTGAAATGATTAGAGATTATTTTCCTCATAGTTTTTAATGATTTTTTATTGATGTTTCCATTCATCAAAAAAACCCTAGTTTTTACATATCCTACACTAGGGATATTTTATATTGATATCATTATTATTATTTTTGTATAGATTAATATTTTTTAAAATAAATTGTAATGGATCCCATTTATTTTCCATGGGTTCATTATTTTTCAAAGAGATTGTTATGGAACCCATTATTTTTCCTTGGGTTAATCTTTTATCAAAGTGATAGTTATTGAACCCATTTATTTTCTATGGGTTAATCTAGTTTTGAATATTTATTAAGGGAAAATATTTCTTTTCCATGGGTTAATATTTTGTAGAATAGATTGTTAAGGAACACATTAATTTTCCATGGAGTAATCATGTTTCGAAGAAATTTTTAATGAACCCATTTCTTTTATGTGGGTTAATAAATTTTTTAAGATATTTTTATTAAACTCATTTTTTTACCATGGGTTAATAATGTTACAAATAGATATAAATGGGACCCATTTATATTATATTGGCTAATCATGTATCAAAAAGATTTTTATTGAACCAATTCATTTTCAATGGGTTAATCAAGTTTTGTGGAGATTATAATTGATTCAATTTATTTTACATGGGTTAGTTATTTTTTATAGAGATTGTTATTGAACCCTCTTATTTTCCATGGTTTAATCATGTTTCTAAGATGTTATTATTCAATCCATTTTTGTTTCTAGGATTAATCACATTTCAAATATATTGTTATGGAAACCTTTTCTTTTCTAAGGGATAATCCTATTTCAATGATATTATTATATAACCTATTTCTTTTCCATCGGTTAATAATGTTATGAAAGGGATAAATATTGTTCCTTTTATTTTAGATGAAATTGAAGATTTAATGTGTTATGGTACTTGGATATTTGATTGGTGGTTCCATGCTAAACCAATGACAAGTGGTTGATTGATAAAACAATGACGGGTGGTTTTATAATAGACCAATGAAGGTCAGATCCAGATATCCCTCCAATTCATTGGTTATAGAAGCCAGTTTTATGACTATTCTATTTTTAAGAGTGATATTTATGTAGTTTTAACTTAGGGTTATTCCATTTAGAATAATAAAAAGTAAAATTATGTCCCAACATACCTTTATGTGATTTATATGCATGTTATAAGTTTAGAACATTTATAAGGCTCGAGATTTTTATCACATGGATCATGATTATTTATTATGCTAAAGTTTTCATTTACTATGTTTTTATATTTTATAATCCTGATATTGATGTATATAAGTTATTTTATGAGTCACTGGTGCTCTTTTATTATTTTATAATACCCGTATACACTCATATTCTCATTAATGACATTCAATTGTTACTGATTTTATTTTCCATTAATGAGCATATGAGTTCACCCTTCTTATGTTTCCTTTTCCCTATGTTTTAAATAATGTTTTTGAACAAGTTACTTCTAGAAGTGATTTTATTTGAATTATGATGATATAGTAATGTAAAAACGAAAAAATAGGTTAAGCCGGAGAAATTCCCATTTCAATTCATCTGAATTTTTTATGTAGGAGTTTTCCCAATTCTCTAAAAACTATAAACCTAAAAGGTCATCTAGTATTTAAGTTATCCATTTATTTATTTTTATTCTATAAATATTAGATTAAAATTTGAACCAGAATTATCTAAATCAAAGAATTAAATATAGAGTTATGGATTTCTTTACAGGATCCAAGAGTGCGGGTTTTGGGATGTTACAGTTGGTATCAAATGATTGTTCAGATAACTTTCTTGATTATTATGTTTTCAAATGAGGTTATCTTATGAGTTATGGATACCATCATCGTACTTTAATAAAA
This sequence comes from Viscum album, assembly GCA_963277665.1. Lineage (NCBI taxonomy): Eukaryota > Viridiplantae > Streptophyta > Magnoliopsida > Santalales > Viscaceae > Viscum > Viscum album. Next base: position 876,034,427 of record OY728145.1, on the reverse strand, counting down.
AGTTTTATCATAATTTCAATGTCTTACGACAACCCACTAGAGGTTTTTATGTAGTAAAAATTTTGATGTTATGAATGATGTTTTTCGAGACATTTTTTTGGAATGAGATATTTGTATCCCCTAGGATCAACATGAGTATTTTTATAGGAACATTTATTTTTTGTATTAAAGAAAAAAATGACAAGGCTAAGTATGGGTGATAACCTATCATATATAGAAATTTTGTATGTCTTGAACCCACAACTGAAGGGTGATAATGGTGTATTACCTACCATTAACCTATGTGATGTCCTGGTTAGTGTAAAAATTCTTATAGTTTAAGATTATAATTATATCTAAAACATATTGCATTTTATTTTACGAATAATGGTTTATTAATCTTGAAAGAATATACAATCAAATCCTTCTAATCTTGGAGTTTCAAACATATTCATGAAATGTTTGAATAATGTTAAGGATAATTATTTATGGAATTATTGAGTTTCCAATTTGGGTATTACTATATAATTTTAATGATTAGTGTATCATTTTACTGTTTAACCATTTTGGTAATTGTCTTACCATTTACAAACCATTTTGGTTTTTGTTTATGTCTAAAGATAGGTGTAATAGCTTGACCATATCTTTTATGGATATGTTGTCTTTAAATGTTCATTTTAGTGATTCAAGAATTAAAAATTCATCTTAATTTATTATCATTTGGAGAAAAAGACGATATTTTTTAGTAAATTTATTAAATTATGATATTATACTCATCATTTAAGTATATGTATTTATTATTTAATTATAGATTGTGAAATAAATCCTTCATCTTTAGCTATAGGATTTTGAAATAATATTTTATCCTAGTACATACATTTTTGAGGATATAAATCAACTTTTATATACCTATTTGGTTTGGGGTTTTCTCAATTACTTACCCTTCACCATGTTATCTATCAATCTCTAAAAGTCCATGGGAATTAGTTTTGACTTCCAAATAAATTTTTAATTTCCCACCAAATTTCCCCTTATGAGGAATCCTTGTTATGTTTAACTTTTGGTGTCACTTTTTCATATCACATTTCCATTTAAGGTATGTTTTCCTTATTTCATATATATGATATGGGTTTTAATAAAAAAATTTAATAAATGTTCATATTTTGATTACTAAGATGAATTTCATGGGAAAATTTTATTTTAAAGGGGGTAAGATGTAACATCCCTAGATTTTAAGAAATAAATATTTTAAAATTAATTTAAATTAGTTAATATATTTAATTACATTCAATATATATTTTATATTTCATCACTCAAAAAACCAAATTTATCTTGTGTTTCATGCATTATCAAGTTCCTTGGATGATTTTTGTTACACAAAAGTCCGAGTCTTACTGGAAAAAAATATACTATTAATATAATTATGTTAGTTATCATTGTTCTATTGGAATGGAAGGAAAGAATGATATTTAATAAAATATGAAAATTATAGTTTAAAAATTATTATAAAATGAATTCATTGGTTACCAATTAATTATAAATTAAAATATATACCAATTTAATATAAATGATGCATTTTTATGAAAACTATTTTTATGACCAGAATGGAATTTTATCTTAATAATTTAAATTAAAAACTATTAGTGATATATATTAATTAAATTTATATTTTATATATTTAATAATTATTTTTTAAATTCATCGAGTAATTTTGATAGGGTTGATATAAAAATAAATAAAATTGTAAGCATAAAATGTTTTATATCTTTAAAAGGTATTTTTACAGTCGTTTAATGGAAAGCCAAATTAAATATATTTTTTGAATATTTTATAATTATTATTTTAAAAAATAAAATTAATTTTTTGAAAAATTATATTAAATTTATTTGGGTGAATTTTTTGAATTTTTTTTAGAACTTTCATATTTTGATGAATAGTGAATGACATCGAAATTTAATTGAAAACTGGTTTTTCATCAATATAATTTATAGTGTTATATTTTATTTTTAATTATATTTAAATTATAACTAGATAAATTTTATATAATTTATACAATTTTTGTCACTATAATCAATTTAACATTGAATTTATATATAAAAACCTTGAAAACATTTTAACATATTCACTTTTGAACCCCGTATTTTCATCCCATCTGTTAGATTAATTTTAAATTAATTTCATCCACATATGGAACTATAATTTTTAAATATGTATTCCATATTTTGAATAAAAAAAATTATAATATATAATATTTTTAAATCAGTTTTTGGCCAAAAATTATAGTCAAAGTAATTAAAGTTAATTACAGTGATTAATATAAAAATGAGTTTATATAGTAGTTAAACATAAATATTAAGGGGGAAATGAACTAGAAACTTGTAAATAACAAATTTAATTGACATTATTCTACTTTATAACCTCTTGGATAAAATTGGGATCATTATTGGTGGCACATGATGAAAGAAATACCTCCTAATAGTGCTTACCGTTTTATATTTACAAAAATGTCACACCCCCTCCACTATAAAAAGGCACTCACCCTTACCAATAATTGAAACATCTAAAGTCGTTTGGTTTAACCAAAACCTTCCCACATAAGCTCAAAAAATCCCTCCACTAATCCTAGAAGCCTCGATTTCGAAGAAAAATAAAAATAAGGATTTCCTTTCGTGCAGACCAAAATGAGTAACCCGAAAACGAGGTAACAGTTTTCAAATATCACTTTTATATTATTTCATTAAAAAACACTTAAATTTAATTTATTAAATGATTATAAAATAAAATAATTATTCGAAATATACTAATTTTTTTTTATGTTAAGTTTTATACATACTCTTTCATAAACATCCATCAAATGGGATACTCAATAATGGTTCGTGTGTACGACAGACTACCACCTCACGAATCGATGTTGTATGTTATTCCATTACCACCTATAAAGGTTAGGAATAATTATTATTTTTGCGTTATTATATGACACATACCATCATGATTTATATTTTTTGGAATACGTCCACCTCTTTGTGGATGGGTGGACTACCGCCTCATCAAATAAATGTGATTCATTCAATCTTTACATGGAATGTATTAAGTATGGTTTTAATAAAAATATATTATATAAATGAAATATTTATGATATTAATGACATAATTATCTATATATACTTATAACATATCATTTTTCTTCATTCCATTTCACACAGTGGAAAAGTGACAATGTCGTTTAGGGATGTGTGGACAACTGCCTTCTTGAAGTGATATGGTTCTTCCTTTTTCATCACCACATCCCATGAATGATATACAAAAGTATATATAATTAAATAAAATGGTATTTATTATATTATTATAATTATATAAATATAATCCTTACCTGCCTTATTTTTTTAATGATCATTGAAAAATGGGAATGTTACTCATGTTTACTTTTGGCCTACCGTCTCCAAGATGGAAACATTGGATCATTATTCATAACTATATTTCTTATATGATTTTAAAAGTATAATTGATGTAAATATGTGATAATTATGTAATGGTTATTATTATTTTTAGTTTTAAATAACTTACCCATTGACTATATTTGACCAATCAAATTTACCTTTGACACATAAGCAGAATGTGGTCAAACCATCCGACTTAAACAATATTGATTAAGTAAATGTATATATCTTATTTATAAGTGAAAAAAGGTAATAATAAATTTTTTAATGGTTCTTATGCAATTTAATAATTAAAATTAGTTTATTATTTTTAATTATATAGTATAATCAGGACCAATCTGACTCAGGGTAATGGGTCTTGTCTCAATTTACATTCTATTAAGTCTTGTTTCTTATTATACACCTAGTTATTTTAAATGGGGTACCTACTTCCCTATGAATTTTTATATCAAAAGTTTCATTTATTTAATAATATTAAATGTTTAAAATTATTTTATTCTTTCATGGGTCTCGTGATCCAAAAGTTAATCATGTAGTAGGGGATTTCTTAACTCAATTTCCCTTTATTGGGATAACATTATATTTTATTGGTTATGTTATGAAAATAATATGTGTGAAAAAATCAATGATTTTATTATTATGTATTTTCCATTTTATTTTGAATATTTCAATTTTTCACACACTATTATTTCATTTATTTATTCCCACTATAATGATACAGTCATTCTAATGGTATTTCTAATATATCTTTTCGTTCGGTGAGACTGATGTCATACTCACCAATTACTTTATATTGTCTGGTGTATATGCTAACCATGAGTGTATTTTATAATTAATATAATTAAAATTATGGGGTTTTACATATCCATTTTAGGGCCTATATTTTTTGGGGTTCCTGGTTTTAAAGTAACCGAAGAGGTAAAGAATTTTTTCCACAATTTTCTTCACTGTGAAATTTATTATGTTATACACCTATTTTATTTTAATATGTGTATATAATTCTCCATTGATATGATATATCACAAATGGACTTATTATCAAGATACTTAAATATTCATTTAATTTTATTCTGTTATATGGATAATAAATCAAAAGTCTCAAGGTGGTATGGTACAGTTTGGAATGTTTAGAAGATATTTTCCTCAAAAAAATGTTAATGATCTTTTAATTATATTTCCAATAATCAATGAAAAAAACCTTGTTTGTTACTTATCCTCCATTAGGGATATTTTTTATTGATACCATCTTCATTATAGTAGGAATGGATTAATATTAATTCAAAGATATTGTTATGGAACCCATTTCATTACCATGGGTTAATCTTGTTTCAAAGATATTATTAAGGAACCCATTTATATTCTATGGCTAAATTATGTTTAAAAGATTTTTCTATTGTAACCATTTATTTTAAACAGGATAATCATGTTTCAAATATATTTTTATGGAAACCATTTTTTCCACGGGTTAATCATGATTCAAAGATATTCTTATGTAACCCATTTATTTTCCATGGGATAATCACATTTTAAATATATTGTTATTAAACAAATTTATTATCCTTAGGTTAGCCATGTTTCAAAGAGATATTAATTGAACCAATTTATTTTCCAGGGGTTAATCATGTTTCAAAGAGATTATTACAGAACTCATTTCTTTTATATGGGTTAAAAATGTTTTAAAGTGGTTGTTATTAACCCATTTCTTTTTAATTGGTTAATCATATTTTAAATTGTTTATTATTGAATCCATTTGTTTTAAATAGGTTCATTAATTATTAAAGATATTGTTAAATAATCAAATTCTCTTCCATGGGTTAATCAAATTTCTAAGATAATTTTATTGTACCCATTTATTTTTGATGGGATAATAATGTCTCAAAGAGATTTTTATGGAACCCATTTCTTTTCCATGTGTTAATCATGTTACAAATAAATTATTGTAGAACACATTTATTTTACATCAGTTAATCCAGGTATGAAAGGGATAATGGTTATTGAAATTAGTTTTGATGAAATAAAATATTTAATGTGTTATGATACTTGGAAATTTGATGGGTGGTTCTGTGATAAACCAATAATGGGCGGATCCATGATAAAAACATGATTGGTGGTTCCATGATACACCAAAGAAAAATGGGGATATGATACCCCATGAATGCATTTGGTATGGAAGTCAGAAATATTTATATTCCATTTTTAAGTGACAAGTATGGAATTTGACAACAAAACTATTCCATTTGTAAGAATGAAAAGAAATAATTATATCCCTAGATACCTCTATGTACTTTTTATGCTAGTTATGGTTTTCTAATGTTTCAATTAATCAAGACTGTCATTACATTGATCATGGTTATTGATTCTGATAAATTTTTTCTTTTTTATGTTTTCATATTTTATATTCAAGTTATTTATGGGTATGAGTTCTTTTATGAAATTCTCATGAACATTTATTAAGTCATAATACCTATACACACTATTATTATCATTGATGTAATACAATTCTTACTGATTATGTTTAACCTTATTGAGTATCAGAGCCCACCCTTATTTTTTTTTCCTTTCCCCATGTTTTAAAGAATGATGTAGAATACGTTATGTGTATAATGGATTTCATAATTATGGTGACAATATAGTAATGTGAAAAAATAAAATATGAGTTTAGTAGAATAAATTCTCAATTATAGTCATGTGAATTATTTATTTTGTAGTTTTTCATAATTTTCTAAATCATTAAACCTGAATGTTTCTCCAATGTGAATGTGATCCAAGTTTTCCTTTTGATGTTTTAAAGTTTAGATGAAAAATTTGGGGCTAAATTATAAGAATCAAATATTGTAATGTAAAATTAGGTAATTCATTATAAGATTTGGGATTTTGTGGGTTCTAGGCTATTATGGTGGTTTTAGTTATTGTGGATTTATTTTTCATGCCTATTATATTGATTTATAAAAAGTTGAACATGCCCCAAATTTGATTCTAGTCAATTGAGAGTAAGGGATTCTCATACTAGGAATGGTTAAGGGAAAATCCAAATGATACTATCTCTTTACAAAGATATGTTAAATAACCATTATACGGATGTACTCTTCTAATTCATGTAATAAATTATATATTTTAATATAAGTTTACAAAAACAATTTTTAAAGACCCGTAAATTTCAAGTAATTTTTTTTCTTAAATTCTTTTGGATTTTACGAGTACGCAATTTCTGACGGCACCTGATTCCGAGGCCCGGTTTTCCCGGAATCAATTTCCGAAGTTTAGCTCGGGTGTGTTCAGTAAACAAATGAGCAGGTTTTTCTAACTTTTGAACCGGTGCTCGGAATCAAAATCCGAGGGCACCGATGAAACTGTAGCGCCGGTAATAACTTAAGAAGACTTTCACTGGAGTTGTGTTTGCTTGGGAGGTGTTTTCAAAAATAAAGATGTTTAATTGAAGAGTGAAATAAAATATGTGTTACAATTTTATTTCAACTCTAAGTAATTATAACCTACGTGTGGAAGTTGAGGTGGGCTACTAAATCCTAACTCCTCTTGATAGGGTATTAGTGAGGTGGGCCCCACATGAGTCCCACCTTTTCAAATTCCTCTAACCTCTCTTAAAGTTGGAAAACCCCCCATTAATTTGTAACTCTTCCACATTAATGCATTCCAATTAAACACCTAATTAATTTGACAATGCAAGTTTAATTAATTAGGTTAATTCAAGTTTGAAATTTTGAAAAATGTTGGCATGGGTAAGAAAATAAGGCAAAATCCTTATTTTATTATTATTGCATCATTGTGTGGAGATTTTGGGAGAGATTACTCAAAGTCTTGAGGATATTCATCTTCTTAGTTGGAGAACGCGAAGAACGCCAAGACTTCGACGAAGAACGCCGTCACCGCAAGGAGAGATCGACGTGTCGTCTCTTCTCCTCTCTACAGCCGGTGTGTGATGCCTTTCCCGAAGAACGACGATGCGCCTTCCTTCGTTCTTCTTCTCACGTCAAAGGAAGGGAGATTCCTCTCCTCCTCAGATGTTCTCCGTCATCATTTACGGAGCTTCTCCTCGCAACGCCATTTCTACGATGCCGTTTCCGCGACATCATTTTCCGTGACTCAAGCTTCCGCGTATCTCTTTGAGGTAGGGGTTTGATTTTACGATCATGGTTATTTCTGTCGTTCATCATTAATTATCCACTTGTTATCGAATTAACGGGAGGAGGTCGGACCGCACAAACACGGCCGACCCTCCTCCCCTTTGTTGTTGTAATTCGTTATGGATTGGAACGGAGGCGACGCAGTGTTGTCGCACCGCGCAGAAACGAAGGAACCGCGGCCGGTGTGGGCCATGGAGAAGGAGTGTGGCGCCGTCGCGCCACGCCGTTGAGACTGAAAGGGGCTGCGGTCGGAGACAGGCCACGGCAGAAGGGAGAGGTGCTGTCACGTCGTGCCGGAGCTTTATGGAGGGTCGCGGCCATGGAGGGCCGCGGCGGAGGGTCACGGCGCCGTCGCGCCGTGCCGGTCGGCCTAAGGCCGCGGTGGTGCAGAGGGCGGTGGCCAGAACCGTCGGCCGCCGGTGCTACAGGAGGCGGTACCAATAGGTCCCGCGCAGCATAACCGGCCGGCCGTTATGGCCGGCTGGATCCGGGAAAACTGGGGGTTTGAACCCCCGGCCAGCGCAGCAAGGGCGGACCCCCGCGGGTCCGCCATTCGGTTCGAAGGGGGCAGCGACCTCCCCCCCTTCAGCGTCCGCTCAGCACGCAGGCACCCGCACCAGGCCGAACCGGCCAGGTCGGGCCAGAAAGCCCGCGCCGGCTGGGCTGCATGCACTAGTTCAGACCCCCACGCCGGGCCGGGCCGCGCCCAACTGGGCTGGGTCGGAGCGGGCCTGAGCCACCTGTTTTCGGACAGATCCGTTCAAACACCCATAACTTGGGCTACGGACCTCTGATCGATGCACCGTCAAATGAGTAGAGATTCTTGGATCGAGAAGGTCGTTTCAGTATATTACACTCAAGTTTTGGAGAACTTTGGGTATGGCCGGGTTGCTTCGAACATGAAACCAACTGGGGCTTCGGAGCAGAAACGCTTATAACTTGAGCTCCAGACATCCGATTGACTTGTCGTCGACTTTGTTGGATTCATCTTAGTGAGACGATTCTTTTGTCTTACTCCGCTCGAGGTTTGGACGCATTTGGAGTATTTTCGGGTTGGTTTTTACTTAAAACCCAACAAGGCCCCTGGGACGAAAAAGCCAATAACTCTCAGACCGGGCGTCCGATTGACGCGCCGCCTGTCACGTTGAGTTCCTTTTTATGAGACGGAACTTTGGGATACATCAACTTCGGACTTCGTGTCAGTTGATGTATCAAACCCCCTTGTCTCGTGGAGTGGACCCTCCCGGAATCGAGCATGCTGTGTGTGGGAACCCTAGAGCTGGCTGCGACTGCGATGACGATGAAGACTATACTGGGATCCTCCATGGGTTCGGCAGCGACGACGACCGTACTAAAATCCTCTGTGGGTTTGACGGTGATGACTACTGTTCCTGTATCCTGTGTGGGTCCGGCAGTACGTGACTACTGTTCTTGTATCCTATGTGGGTCCGACAGTATTTGACTCTGTACTTGTATCCTATGTGGGTCCGGTAGAGTAGCTGGTCTTGTATCCTTTGTGGGTCCGACAGCTTAGCTGGACTTGTATCTTGTGTGGGTCCGACAGCTTAGATAAATCAGTGGCTACATCTGATCATCTCTATCATCTTATGAAGAAGTATAACTGTGTGAGCTGAGTCTTGACTTTCAATCAATATCTTCAATATGATTATTTTTCTATCCTGTGTGGATTGGGTTGTGTTATCCTCTGTGGATTGGATTGTACTATCCTGTGTAGACTAAATCAAACTTGGGATTAGATGTTGTATCCAAACTGTAATTGATGACTTAGGTATATGTATGGGCATATACCTAAGTAGGGTTGGTTGTTACTTCGTGATTGTAATATTTCCTTTGTGGTTTATCCTTCGTGGATTCTGGGAGACCTTCGGGGGTCTCAGGGTCCCTACTGAGTAGTGTATACTCACACCTACACGGGCTATGCCCGTACTACGTTGTGTTGGATGAAGACGATGGATAGTGCTGACTGAGGTAGGAACTCATAGAGCTGGACGGTACCTGGAGGTGGATCACTAGACGGGATGTTCACGGAGCAGACGGCTGGAGCCGAGGAGCAGAGGAGACCATCTGTACCCACCCTTTAGGTGGGATTTCCAGAGGACGGCTTGGTGTTTCTGCTTTTCTTTTCTATCATTGTACTCTCTTTTCAGTTTTACTTTACTTTCAGTTGGGTTTGTATTCTAGCCCATTTACTTTCTAGCACTTACTTTTTTATTCAGTTTACTTAGTGTTTACTTCTGCTTGCATACTCTGTGGTGTTAGTTTTCTTACTTAAAGGCAATTCCTTCCCTAATATCGGGATTTACACCTTTGGTGCTAGTCGCCATCCCCTGGCCTATGGAAGGCGGGCTTGGGGTAGTCACGACATGGGTCCCGAGAGCGGGTCGTGACAAATTGGTATCAGAGGAGTTTGGTTCTACTATAGAACTCATGACTCTAATCTTTCTTCTATGTGAAGAAATAGTGTTAAGGTTATTGAGTGTGGTTATCAGTCTAGGTATTCCAGTGTTGGTGCGACGACCGAAGTATCCACACACCAGGACCCTAACTTCTGATTTCTGACTCAGTGCACGAAAACATTGATTGCATGTGTGTTTCAAAAGTTTTCTTTGTAATTACTTTGTGTCAGCTCACCAGGTATACTGTATTGACCGTGGCGCACCTGTTTCTTTTCAGTATGTCCCCACGATGGCAGCCATCTAGGGTTCCGAGATTTGTACGAGACGATAGCCCACCGAGCGACGAGGCCTCAGTGCAGGGCCCTATTACAGTGGAGGCAACGACGGTACCTCTACCCGCCGAGCCACCGATGCCACCAGCCCCAGCCGCTGAGAGTGCACATTGCCTTAGTGCACTACATGAGTTTCAGCGTCAGAGACCGCCCAGGTTCCATGGGGAGATAGACCCTCAGGTAGCCGAGGATTGGCTGGAGGCTGTTGTTCGAGTTTTCAGGTTAGTAGGGACACTAGCTAACCTCATGGTGATCCTTGCAGCGAGTCTTCTGCAGCTGGCAGTCGACGGATGTCACATGGGTCCAAGAAGACCAGACCATCAAGTGGATGAACATAGGATACTGGCTCAGAGGTGCGGGGAGCACGCAATAGAGCCAGCCTTTCAAGGATCCGACAGTGCTATGCATGCGGTAGGGAGGGCCACATGGCTCGTGACTGCCCGACCCACCTTGCAGAGGAGCAGCAGGCGGTTGAGGGACCACCCAGGTAGAGGCAGAGGTTCGACTGTGGCGGTCCGCAGGGAGCAGGCAGACGTGTCAGAGGAGCTGGCCAAGCAGCAGGTGGTGGGAGACGCTTTGAGGCTCTACCACCACCACCACCAGGAGGTCCACCCCGACCACAGGGAGCTGGCGGGCCGAGGCAGGCTCAGCTTCAGGCAGCGGAGGGCTACGTCCACGGCGCACCAGAGATGGTTTGAGGTACTATTCGTGTCTACTCCACCCTTTCTACAGTTCTTATAGACACAGGAGTGAGTCATTCTTTCAATGCCGCTACCCTTGTTCGGAGCTCGGAGATTCCGACGGAGCTGTTGGCTCAATCCTTACGGCTAGAGACTCCTACGGGAGCAGACTCGATGATTACGCACTGGTGCCGGTAGTGTGATCTTACTCTAGGAGGCGAGAGATTCGGCTGGGATCTTCTTGTAGCGGCGTCGAGGCCTTACGACGTCATCTTAGGCATGGATTGGTTATCTACAGTTCATGCTCAGATAGACTGTATTAGGCACAAGGTGTGGTGTGTCTGCACCGATGGGAGCAGGTTCACCTTCACTGGCAAGAAGGGAGCCTTTGCAGCATAGGATGGACTCACGTAGAGTAGAGGACCGCCAATCACTCATCAATTGGCTAGCCTCATCCTAGGAGAAGGGGACGTGCAGAGTCTGAGTTTTCCTGTAGTGGTGGATCAGTATGCATATGTTTTTCCTGACGATGTTCCAGGACTACCTCCTCGCAGAGAGGTAGACTTCTATATTGACTTGTACCTCGGGACAACCCCGATATCCACTCCATCATATCGGATGGCCTCCGCTGAGCTTCGAGAGCTATGGGTACAGCTGGAGGACTTGCAGGGCAAGGGACTCATCTAACCCAGTGTTTCACCCTAGGCTTCCCCGATTTTGTTCGCCAAGAAGGCGGATGGGAGCTTGCGACTGTGTGTCGATTACCGACGCCTGAACCAGGTGACCGTGAGGAACAAATATCCGCTTCTTAGGATTGACGATCTATTTGATCAGATCAAGGGAGCACGATGGTTCTCAAAGATAGACCTCAGGTCAGGCTATCATCAGCTTAGAGTTCGAGACAAGGATGTGCAGAAAACGGCCTTCAGATGTCGGTATGGCCACTACAAGTTCTTGGTTATGACTTTTGGTGGAACCAATGCTCTAGAAGTGTTCATGAGTCTCATGAACAGGATATTTCAGCCTTACCTCGATCGATTTGTCATAGTCTTCATCGATGACATATTGATTTACTCGGCTACTAAGGAGGAGCACGCCTACCACTTGCGGGTTGTACTGGACACACTCCAAGAGCACCAACTTTATGGTAATCTCTCTAAGTGTCAGTTTTGGATACCTGAGGTCCACTTCTTGGGGTACGTCATCTCTGAGGTGGGAGTTGCAGTGGATCCTGCAAAGATTGAGGCAGTGCTAGCTTGGGATCCACCCAAGAGCGTGACGAAGGTGCAAAGTTTCTTGGGTCTAGCTGGGTACTATCGGAGGTTTGTTCCGGACTTCTCTAGAGTTGAAACACCACTTTCATCTTTTAAGAAGAAGGGGAAACCCTTCGTGTGGTCAGATAGATGTCATCAGAGCTTCCAGGATCTGAGACAAATATTGACCAGTGCACCCATCTTGAGGCTACCGGAGGAGGGAGTAGGGTACGTAGTCTACTATGATGCATCAGGGACCAGACTCGAGTGTGTCCTGATGCAAGAGCAGGCAGTGATCGCCTATGTATCACGACAGTTGAGGTAGCACGAGCAGAACTATGCTACCCATGACCTGGAGTTAGCAGCAGTGGTCTTCGCTCTGAAGATATGGCGACACTATCTAATGGGCGAGCGCTTTACAGTCTATTCTGACCACCAGAGTCTGAGGTACATCTTCTTGCAGAAGAACCTGGACCTGAGACAGTGGTGATGGCTCGAGTTCCTCCAGGACTATGAATTTGAGATAGTCTATACTCCTAGAAAGGGGAACTTAGTAGCCGATGCTCTCAGCAGGAGGATGGGCATTCAGCTACTTGGAGAGGTGATAGAGCAGCTAGTCGCTTTGCAAATATCCTTCGTGGATAGATATGGGGAATCCTTCCTTCAGTCGCTCATAGTCACACCTCCACTTCTTCAGTGGGTCAGAGAGGCACATCATGGGGACGTTGACTATGAGACGCTGCGTGCACAGATTTCTACATGACAGGCACCTGATGGTTTCTCTATAGGAGGATAGCACGACGTCCTTTTCAGAGGACGTACCATGGTACCAGCTGCTTTTCAGGAGGAGGTGCTAAGAGAGTTTCACAATTCCCCTTTAGCGATACATCTAGGGGTATCAAAGATGTACCAGGATCTCAGATGACAGCACTGGTGGTCAGGTATGAAGAAGGATGTGGCAGAGTTCATTTCTCGATGTCTCACCTACTAACAGGTGAAGGCAGAGCACCAGGTATCAGCAGGATTGGTACAGCCCTTGGAGGTCTCAGAGTGGAAGTGGGATGAGATATCTATGGATTTTTTTACTGTACTTCCACGTACTTCCAGAGGTAACGACTCCATTTGGGTGATTGTCGACCGACTCACCAAGTCGGCCCACTTTTTACCCATCAGAGAGTAGGTCTTAGTGGAGATCTTGGGACGACTCTACATTCAGGAGATTGTATGGCTTCATGGCGTGCCATCATCTATCGTCTCCAATTGAGATGCTCGCTTTACTTCCCGACTTTAGAAGGGGTTGTAGGAGGCATTCGGGACGCAGCTACGTCTAAGCACCGCCTTTCAGCCTCAGACGAATGGTTAGACGGAGAGGACCATTCAGACACTCGAGAACATGCTCTGTGCATGTGTCCTAGACTTTGGTTGCATTTGGGAGGATCACCTACCCTTGGTGGAGTTTGCGTACAACAACAGCTACCACTCCACCATCGGGATGGCACCATACGAGGAATTGTATGGATGACTTTGCATATCACCTATGTGCTGGACAGACCCTGGGGAGTCAGCACCTGTGGGACCAGAGATGGTCCAGGCCATGACAGAGAAGTTCCAGGTCATCTAGGAGTGGATGAGGATAGCTCAGAGCCGAAAGAACTCTTATGTTGATAGGAGGCGGAGACTACTAGAGTTCGAAGATGGCGACCACGTTTTCTTTTAGGTCTCACCTCGACGTGGATTACAGAGATTTGTTCAGGGTGGCAAGTTATCTCCACGCTTCATCGGACCATTCTAGGTTCTCATCAGGATAGGCGAGGTGGCTTATCACCTGGCTCTACCACCTCAGTTTCACCGGGTGCACGACGTCTTCCATTTATCTCATCTGAGGAGATACGTGCACAACCCGACGCATATCATCAACCATGGGGAGCTAGATATCGATGATGGGGAAACTTTTGCTGAGATCCTAGTGGAGATCGAGGATCAAAAGGAGCGGGTCCTACGTGGGCGGTCGATTCCTCTAGTGCGCATCAAGTGGCAGCATGGGAACCTCCAGGAGAGCACTTGGGAGTAGGAGGCTCAGATGCGTGCTCAGTACCCCCATTTGTTCCCCTAGTTTGTGATGTATCTTTACAGGGAGGTAAATCCCTGAGGTGGGAGTAATGTAAAGACTCATAAATTTCAAGGAAATTTTTTTTCTTAAATTCTTTGGGATTTTACGAGTATGCAATTTCTGACGGCACCTGATTCCGAGGCCCGGTGTGCCTGGAATCAATTTCCGAAGCTTAGCTCGGGTGCGTTCATTGAACGAACAAGCGGATTTTTCTAACTTTTGATCTGGTGCTCGGAATCGAAATCTGAGGGAACCGATGAAATCGCAGCCCCGGTAATCGCTTAATAATACTTTCATTGGAGTTGTGTTTGCTTAGGAGGTGTTTTCAAAAATAAAGAGGTTTAATTGAAGAGTGAAATAAAATACGTGTTACAATTTTATTTCAACTCTAAGTAATTATAACCTACTTGTGGAAGTTGAGGTGGGACCCACTAAATCCTAACTCCTCTTGATAGGGTATTAGTGAGGTGGGCCCCACACGAGTCCCACCTTTTCAAATTCCTCTAACCTCTCTTAAAGTTTGAAAACCCCCCATTAATTTGTAATTATTACACATTAATGCATGCCAATTAAACACCTAATTAATTTGACAACGCAGGTTTAATTAATTAGGTGAATTCAAGTTTGAAATTTTGAAAAATGTTGGAATGAGTAATAAAATAAGGCAAAAGCCTTATTTTATTATTGTTGTATCTTTGTGTAGAGATTTTGGGAGAGATTGCTCAAAGTCTTGAGGATCTTCATCTTATTCGTTGGAGAATGCGAAGAATGCCAAGACTTCGATGAAGAACTCCATCACTGCAAGAAGAGATCGACGTGTCGTCTCTTCTGCTCTCTGTAGCCGGTGTGTGACGCCTTTCCCGAAGAACGATAACGAGCCTTCCTTCGTTCTTCTTCTCGCGTCAAAGGAAGGGAGACACCGCTCCTCCTCAGACGTTCTCCGTCATCATTTACGAAGCATCTCCTCGCGACGTCGTTTCCACGACGTCGTTTTCCGCAACGCAAGCTTCGCGTATCTCTTTGAGGTAGGGGTTTGATTTGACATTCATGGTTATTTCTGGTGTTCATCGTTACTTAGCCGCTTGTTATCGAATAAATGGGAGGAGGCCGGACCGCACAAACACGGCCGACACTCCTCCCCTTTGTTGTTGTACTTCGTTATGGATTGGAACGGAGGCGACGTGGTGCCGTCGCACCGCGTGGAAACGAAGGAACCACAACCGGTGCAGGCCGCGGAGAAGGAGCGCGACGCCGTCGCACCGTACCGTTGAGACCAAAAGGGGACGCGGCCGGAGTCGGGTTGCGGTAGAAGGGCACGGCACCGTCGCGCCGCACCGGAGCTTCATGGAGGGTCGCGGCCGGGGCAGGCCGCGGCGGAGGGGCGCGGCGCCGTTGCACCGCGCTGGTCGGACAAAGGTCGCGGCGGTGCAGAGGGTGGCGGCTGGAACCACCGGCCGCCGGTGCTATAGGGGGCGGGACCAACAGGTCCCGCACAACATAACTGGCCGGCCGTTACGGCCGACCAGATCAGGGAAAACCGGGGGTTTGATCCCCCGGCCAGCGCAGCAAGGGCGGACCCCCGCGGATCTGCCATTCGGTTCGAAGGGGGCGGAGGCCTCCCCCCCTTCTGTGTCCTCTCAACACACGGGCGCCCGCACTGGGCTGAACCGGCCGGGTCGAACCGCCCGCGTCGGGCCAGGCCGCCCGTGCTGGTCCGGACCCCCGCGCCGGGTCGGGCCGCACTGAGGGGTTGGGCCGTGCCCAACCGGGCCAGACCCGGACCTGGGTCGGGTCGACCTGGTTCGGGCTGACCCAAGGGTATCGGGCCGGGTCGGACTGGGCTTGAACCCCCTGTTTTTGGACAGATCCGTTCAAACGCCCATAACTTGGGCTACGGACCTCCGATCGACGCATCGTCAATTGAATAGTGATCCTTGGATTGAGACAGTCATTTCTTTATATTAAACTCAAGTTTTTGGATAACTTTGGGTATGGCTAGGTTGGTTCGAACACGAAACCAACCGGGCCTTCGGAGTAGAAACGCTTATAACTTGAGCTTCGGACGTCCGATTGACGTGTCGTCGACTTTGTTGGATTCCTCTTAGTGAGGAGATTCTTTTGGCTTACTATACTTGAGGTTTTTATGTAGTTAGAGTATGGTCGGTTTGGTTTTTACTTAAAAACCAATCGGGCCCCTGGGACGAAAAAAGCCAATAACTCTCAGATCGGGCGTCCGATTGACGCGCTGTCTGTCACGTTGGGTTCCTTTTGACGAGATGGAACTTTGGGATACATCAACTATGGACTTTTTTTCGGTTGATGTATCGAACCCCCTTGGCTCGTGGAGCAGACCCTCCCGGAATCGAGCATGTTGTGTGCGGTAACCCTAGAGCTGGTTGCGACTGCAACGACGATGACGACTGTACTGGGATCCTCCGTGGGTTCAGTAGCGACGACAACCGTACTGAAATCCTATGTGGGTTCAATGGCGATGACTATTGTTCTTGTATCCTGTGTGGGTCTGGCAGTACGTGACTATTGTTCTTATATCCTATGTGGGTCCGGCAGTATTTGACTTTGTACTTGTATCCTATGTGGGTCTGGCAGAGTAGCTGGTCTTGTATCCTTTGTGGGTCCAACAGCTTAGCTGGTCTTGTATCATGTGTGGGTCCGACAGCTTAGATGAATCAGTGGATACATCTGATCATCTCTATAATCTTATGAAGAATTATACCTGTGTGATCTGAGTCTTGACTTTCAATCAATATCTTCGATATGATTGTTTTGCTATCCTGTGTGGATTGGGTTGTGTTATCCTCTGTGGATTGGATTTTACTATCATGTGTGGACTAGATCGAACTTGGGCTCGGATGTTGTAGCCGAACTAGAATTGATGACTTAGGTATTTTTGTGGGCATATACCTAAGTAGGGTTGGTTGTTACTTCGTGATTGTAATCTTTCCTTTGTGGTTTATCCTTCTTGGATTCTGGGAGACCTTTGGGGGTCTCAGGGTCCCTACTGAGTAGTGTATACTCACCCCTGCACGGGCTATGCCCACACTACATTGTGTTGGATGCAGATGACGGACAGCGCTGACCGAGGTAGGAGTTTGTGGAGTTGGATAGTACATAGAGGTGGATCACTGGACGGGACGTTCACGGAGCGGATGGCTAGAGCCGAGGAGCATAGGAGACCATCTATACCCACCCTTCAGGTGGGATTTCCAGAGGACGTCATGGTGTTGCTGCTTTACTTTTCTAACATTGTACTCTCTTTTCAGTTGTACTTTACTTTAGTTGGGTTTGTATTCTGGCCCATTTACTTTCCAGCACTTACTTTTGTATTCAGTTTACTTAGTGTTTACTTCTGCTTGCATACTCTGTGGTATTAGTTTTCTTACTTAAAGGCAATGTCTTCCCTGATATCGGGATTTACGCCTTTGGTGCTAGTCGCTAGCCCCTGGCCTATGGAAGGCGGGCTTGGGGTAGTCACGGCACGGGTCCCGAGAGCGGGCCGTGACATAATTACTTATATTCATTCCCACCATATTGAAAGATATAATTACGTAGTCATGTCTCATTTTTAATTTTTCTTCAAATACTACATCCTCTAACCATATAATTTTATTCATTAGGACCCAATAATGGTATATATTTAATGTTTATACATGGTCAATGACTATATACACCCAATGACTACATAACAACCATATTTAAATTTTATATTCCCATGTATTTCCTGTCAAAAAAATTAAATAGTTTATCATAACCCCTCATTTATTTTCTAAATAATTTATTCACATTTCTAATACATTTTATTCTTTCTATAGTTATCACTATTGAAGTTATCCTCATTGTTATTCATGATGTTGAATATTTTCATAATGATTTGTTTTTATTTATTTTAGTTTTTATTCATTTTATAACATTCAATGTTTCATTCTATTCATCTATATTATAATATAATAATATTTATTTGGATTTAATAATATACCACAATAGAATAAGACAATTTTATTTTGGTACACTTTTGTGTGTATCACAACCTATAAAAAACATGAATATTAATATAAAGTAAAATATATACAAAAACATTATGGTGGTAATGATTAAATCATGATTCCTTTTTCTATGAATATAAAATTATGTACATTTATCACCATAGCAGTCTCTTAAAAAAAATTCTTTAAATAAACATCATTTTATTGAACCATATTTTACTAAGCAGGACATACAATATTTTTTGAGTTTAGGGGTGTTGTATCCCTAAAAAATGTAAAATTGAATATAAAATCATTTAAATTAACTGAAAAATTAATTTTCATCTTTCCTTTGAATTATGTACATGGTGTTTACCATTATGTTTGATTTTGGGGACGCACTTATCTAGTTTATTTTTAAGTTCTATTTAATATTTATTTAGTAAATAATTATTTTATGGTGGTTTAGATTAGTGATAAATTATATAAGGAGATATATATGGTAAATCAGATACCTCAACTATCTTTGGATTTTTTCCTAGGTGTGGTATAATTCATGTGTTTGGGTTTTAGGACATGGTCCCAGTTGTTTTTGTTATCTTGGAGAGATATGTGGATGACCTACTTCATTGATATAAAATATATAATATTATTATCCACTAGGTGTATCTAATTGTTCCTTTGATAGGTAACCCATCACAAATATTAAAAATAACTTGATACACCAGCTATAAATTTATTACTAAACAACTAGAATTTATAAAATTATTGAATGTGATAATATCATATAGGTATAATTCCATATACATAACCACAAAGGGGAAATAAGTATACCTATGATAACATCAAAGGGTATCAAAAAATCTATCCATGGGAATAATCTTACTCACTTAAATAGCTCTTAGATAATCCTTATATTGTAATACTCATTACAATATATCACCATAGACCACCATGCATCAACACTCTCAACTCCACAGGATCCTAACACTTCTAGGGTTACCTCCATGTGATAAATCATCTAAAAAAATACATGTGTGGGCATAGATCCCATATAAGTGGGTGTATAAGAATATATATATGTGTGTGTGTGTGTGTGTGTAGATTCACTAAAAACACAATGTGAAGTGAAATAATGAGTAATCCCAATCATCAGATAGAATTTAAATTTTTTAAGATGAAATATTTTTTGGATAAAATACATGGTTAAGAAAACCATAGGTGATAAAAGAATTTGATTCACCATAAATCGGCCCCATAATGGTTTAATCTCACAATAAGCCATGGGTTCTCATTATTCCATGATACCCATATTTAATGAAGTATATAAAATAGTTGTATGTCATATCTAAAATGAAACGAATGCTTCTAGAATTTTAATTTGGATTAAATCAGAAAAAATATTCAACCTTTATAATATCCATTTTTCTATAATAATCCATAGTTTAGGAGGGAACTGTGTGTCAATGAGTTATATGTGCTATCCCGAAATCATATTTTGGTAAAAATACCAAGACAAAAATAATTTTCTTTCAACGGATTCATAACCCTTACAAAAAACCCATACCTCAATATAGAGTATAGTTGATTAAGGTAGTATCAAATCCAACTGTGGAACAAACCATAAATTTTTAACTATCCATCTCTTACAACTATATGACCTTAACAATAAAATTATAATTGTAAATAATATGCAGTGGGAGATTCATACCACATTGAATTATGTGTTTCAGTTAAGGGAGTTATAAAAAATGATGGAGAATAAGTTCCTCAATGTGGAATAATTTTCAAATAAGGGTTTAAGTAAATCCATAGTTACTGGTGTTACATCCTAATAGTGATTAATTTCCAAACTTTCTTAGTTATATGGGTTACCCAAGGATTTTTGGTTCTAAAGGAGTAACGAAAACATACTGAAATGTTGAAAAAAAAATCATAGTGTAAGTAGGGGAGTGCCAAACTCTATGAAGATAGGGGAAGGAACTGTGAACTACCATAAGCACACTTGTATGGGAATAACCAACCTCATGTCTAATTTGATCAACATGCCATAATATAGTCATTGGATCTATATATACATGATCCTTAAACTTCCCACTGAGTTTTTTTAATTTACCCATTGGGTACTTTGTTCATGGTGGCTAATTTTTAACTCCAACACATAGCATGTTAAGAGAATATTTTATATGAACCATGTAATTATAAAATAAACACACCATAATATTTATCACTACAAATTGAACTATTTTTATTAACAATTACTATAGACGACATTTGAATTGAAGTAACATATTTTTTCTATCTATCTCCCATAGAGACCTAAATCACCATATGAAATAAAGTAAATATTGTCGATTTTTGAACTAAAACACTTACAATTCTTAAATTTTAGTATTATTCTCCTTTCATGATTTTGACCACCCTATCACTAAATCCATATTTTTGGATACAATTATGTTTGATCACCCACCATTACTACAATACCACTACTGGTTGTCTCTAAACATTGATGATTCCCTTTCATCCATCCATTTATAAATAATCGCCCTAACATACACCCCTGATAACCTTCCATGAAATTTCTCATAGGCAATCACATGAACCACCTCATCATACCACCATCACCTCCCAAACATCTTACATTTTATTTTTCACCAGTTCCATGCCCAATTATTCCTTCCCTTGTATCAATTATCACATGTTCAACATCGTAATCCATCCGTTTCAAATCAAAGAACATGGAGAAGGAAAAAATATTAACATGAAAAGAGAAAGGTGGGTAATAATGGGAAAGAATAAGATTTTAGTGACTAATGTGATGGTATTACAACTATTCATTGTGATTCAATATTTTAATTATGAAGAACCTTGGAATGGTCATAGACTTCATGAACTAAGTTATGAAAAATAATTTTGGTAAATTCATAAATCATGTGAGAATGAAATTTTATAAGTTAATTAAAAGAAAGATGCATTGATTAAAAGAAACTTCTATCTTGTAGAATTTGAGTTCGTTGCTCAATATATTCATCAATTTCACTGAGTCTGGTCAAATTTTCTATCATAAATTAGTATTCATCCATTTAACATGATTTCAAATCTACTAAGATCAAGTCCCTTTATTTTCTTCAACACCTCTTGGTTTTATGTTTAAAATATATAAACTAAAAAGATTCCAATAACCAGGATCTAAAAATTTACAATTATGTCAAAAAAAATTTTTTTTAAAAATTCCCCAAAAAAGGTTGGCCCGAGGCCCAATACCAACATCAAGATTACACTTATCCTTAGTGTAACCCCATTAGTTATGAATAACCATAGTGTCATACTTTCTATTTGATGGGAAATTTATAATATATTGTTATCTATAAACTTGGGATAAATATTTATTTATTCAATAAATATTAAATATCTATTAAAATTCAACTTGATCAAAATTCAATCATACATTATCTGATGCATAATGACTACATCTAATGATTGAAAACTATAATATTTTTTAGGGTTTTTAATATGGAAAATTTAACTTTTTACCAGTATAAGGTTTCTAGGACTCCGAAAGTAAAAATTGAGTTATGAATATCTTGAGGAAAAATTATGGTCACTACATCCTCCCCCCATTAATCATTTCTTCCCAAAAAAGATAACAAGTAAATATGATAAACCTGGATAGTTATAAAATAACACTTTTTAGAGATAAAACAGCCCCACGAGTATGTTATCCACCAAAGGAGTCTCAGGCTATATCAAAACATGTGATTCCATAACACATGAAGTCATTACCATTTATACTATTTTTCATTATGGTAATTTCTTTCTTGTAAATTAATGAATTCACTAGAGAAATCATACCATTCTTGATCTAAAACAATGGTTTGGAAAATCATGAGCATACATTCAATGGATCTCCTTATTCTAGAATACCAAAAACCATTTCTATAAAACGGTATATCAATGTCATAGAACAAATAAATACCATGAACCATCGACAAAGATATAGAAAAATTATATTGATATGTGCACCTCCTCATAAAGAACCATGATCCACAACTATACTAAGTAACCTAGATAACTTTTATACAAGGTTCATCCATATGTATCAGAATAATTAGAGGTTATACCAACGAAAATTATTTACTAATTTTAGGAGAGATTTAGAGAATATTTCCCCACTATATTTAATTAGATTATTACTTATCACCAAATAAGTGGAATGTTTCCACATCACCGGAACTAAGAGTAGGGTTTAATCATTCTCTCAGCACAACCTTTCTTCCTATGCTTGTGAGTGCCTCACCTCCATTGTCACAGAAATGGTTATGTCCACCACCCTATACAATTTTAGTGGGTTATTGTTCATATTCAGGAATATGACTAAAAATTACACTAAGAATAAAACAAAATATTTATACATCCATGAAATTATTCTATAGATCATCTATTATACACTATTCCATAATCTTTATTGGGTAGTCATGATATATTTAAATGACTGTAATATATCTCCTCCTGACCATATAATAAAGATTATAGAATTAGAGAAACCAAAGCTTTCAACATATAAATAAAAACTTCCCATCATGTAGACATGGAAACCACACGATGAAAATAAATGTTCAGTTAGAAATTTTCCACCAAGGTTTCATTCCCTACATGGAAGCCTTATCTCAAAAACTCTCATCATAGCACCACATATAGTACTTATAGAAATAAAAGTATTTAGCCCAAGATTATGTGCTCCCATCCATTCATATAATCTAATAGAGACGCTACATGAGAATATAAATTCATAAAAAATTCCATAACTATTATTACAATGACAGGAAACCATTATATAGAGAATAATTAGATGCCACTTCGTATTTATTCAATGGTGTTCCATGCCACCCTCTCCCTTTAAAACATATCATGACATGTGTCATTTATAATAATCCCCCTATTTAAAAAGCAAGATATTATCATCAAGGGATTCATCTATTGTGAGATAAAAACCACATTGATGATAACAGTTATCCCCACCAATAACTCCATAGATCCCAACTAGAAATATAACTGACCAAATGATACACAAAAGGAAATGGTTATCTTATATTCTAGTACTCGAACCTAAAGACTCCATCATAGTTCATGTTCTTTAAAATCATTCCAAAATATATGGTTTCCATGTGCATATCATGGCAGTTCCCTACTCCAAAAATAGATATATGGAACTCAAGATATCAATACTAATTTTTGTGAGTTCCCAAAAAAATTATCCTCTATATCATAGAGGATTGTAAAAAATCATTCCTAAATTCAAATAAGAACCAAAAACTCTTTTTTTCTGGTTGTATAGGTCAAAATAAAGAAAATATACTATTATTCAACATGCCTCTAAGATTTAATATTGGTCAATGGGCTTGGATAGACTATTGAATAAAACATAAATGATATCATGTCTACTAAAAAAAATCAATGTAAAAATAAATTCCACAACAGGTGAAACTGTAGAACATCCTTTAAGTAAATGTTTACATTATCCCACACCATGGTGGTAATCCTCTCCCCCATATCATCTATAGATCATAAATCTAAACTCACAACATGTTTTACAATAAATTTATAAAATTTGAGTTTTTTCCTACCCATCTAGTATGAGGGCCTCATCAACCAATGATGGTAAACACTAACCCAATAGATTTATTTCTCATTTACATGAAACACATGTGAAATATCCAATAAAAAATTTTCTGTGTATCATCATGAAAAAGGGTAATTATACAAAATATATCTCTCAGTATATACTAGGAAAAATTCACACTAACATCCTATGATAGTGAAAGGATATCACTTCTAATAAGAGTCTCTTGTTTAATAGGATTGGATAAGAGGCTCACTAAAACCTACTACTCCATGTAAAGAACATATGAATGTAATAGAATGGAACATATCATTATTAATGTTTTGAAGTGTTATTAATTATGACATGAATCATAATTAAATCTCTATTAGGTGTCACCTACCAGAAGCGATTCATCAAATAAAACAATATGTAGGCTTTCTATTACCCCTCAATGCCATAAAAAACATGTTTTAATGGAGGTTGGGATATTTCAAAATTATTCCTACCTCTACCTACTCCCACATCACCAACTCCTTTTCAATAAACCTATTCCTATAAGGCTTCAATGATTATGAAATAAAGGTTAATAACAATAGTTACACCTCAAACTTTGAAATCAATCCACATAAATATATTTTCTAATGATAGGGAAATGTTTTCTATTCTCAAAACTATAGTGCATCATTACCAAATGACTATAACACCAAAAATAACTTATTGTATAGGCCTCACATAAAATATAAATATCATATCATATCATATCCTTTCATTACATCATCTGGATATCTTAACATATTATCAGTCATAATAATTCTTCCCTCTACTATGTATAACACCAAACATACTCAAAAAATACATATAATTAATTAATAGAATATTTAAAACTAAATCTCAAAATTCCACCATGGTTATGTATATAATTATGAGTTTGAGTAAGTATCAAGAAATGTATCTTTTAATCATTAAAGTAAACATGATGCAAGAACCACCATCATTAAGTTGATTTTATGATTTAGAGGGGGAAATTTGAGAATCAAACTACTACTATTCCTCCACATCCATGGAATATGATCTCTATGAAAACCCATGAGGAATTTGACATTATAGTCTCGGCATTGTAACCGGATTTTAGATAAACTATCCTAGCCTAGAGGGAACTACCATCAACCCTATTAAAAGGGTTAAAATAAGAAAAATTGATAGACAAACATCTTCTTAGTGATATGGAAAGGATAATGAGAAATCGGTATCTAGATCTATGTATCATCACACAATTTTTTTAGTGAGATTCTAATACAAAAGAATGGGAACATCATGACACTACCTTTGAATATGATCTTGTGTTCTTGAGAGGTATTCCACTATTAAGTAATATGATCTTATAGTTACTAGAAAATATATTTGGGAGAAAATATAGGAATTATATGAAATCCAAAATAGAACATTTTCTGATGAATGTATCGACCTTACTATATCCTACAACTAGTTCTTAAGAGTTTTTAATTTACCATCAGTTTATTAAAATCAATATTAATGAATACATAGATTATAAGAGAAACACTAAAATAACTATTTTGAAAATCAAAACAAATAACCCTTAACACTAATATGTTTAATTAATAATATAATCCTCATAAAGCTTCTAACTTTGACCACTCCCCCTAGGACTCAAACATATTAGATACCTCACCAACATGACTGGACCCACTAAGACCCTAGATGAGATTGATGTGATAATAGTGTTCCACCCAAATACCACCTATAATAATCTAGAGTCTAGTGAATAACTCAATTTTTGGATAACATAAATTGGTGTCCTTAAACTATAAAACCTACCAATAAAACTACAACACTAATATGAAAAACAACAAGAAACATTGTAAATATATATAAATAAACAATTGAACTATATAATTTTTATTAATGAGAGATAATTTAATATTTAAAATTATATAATGATACTCAAAAAAGGAAAATACATATGTTTTAAAAACAAAAATATTTATAATATAATTTATCCAAGGGAAGAAATAGCCTCATTGAATGAACATTGGTTTCAAACATTTAAAACACCAATTCCTACCATATTAAACAATATCCCACCAAAAATCATCAATTATAGATCACGTGGATCTATTACCATGAGGGGACACTTAAAAATTATTGATATTTTATAAAATAAAAATACATGTTGAAGTGAATCCGCTATATGGTCGTGTGTAAGTATACTAAGTAAAACACCAAGAAAAAATATGTTAGGTGAAAAATGAGTCTTATCAAACCCTGGATTGAGAGGAATCAGGTAAAAGTGAAAAATTATTATGTTTACATTATGTTTAAGAGAAAAAATTATAATTTTATAAAACCAATCATCAATGATAAACAATACAAATGATTGTGTCTCACATGTGATAAGGATGCCCAAAATTCCTAATGACCAAAAAATTAAAAAGTCAATATCCTAGTTGTAAGTCATATATTAAAGTTAAGAAATATTTATTAAACTATCATAAAGATAAAATCATTTAGAATAATCATTATTTATAATTTTCATGATACCAATATAATCCATACTGGTGGGGGACCACACCAAATTTAAGTATGAGAGTAGATGGAATATTAGACATTTCCTTCCATTATTGTCACATTAACTCTCGATAAATCATGTTTGGGACTTAAATATTTCTAAATAATATTTTTATATCAATTTAGTATACACCCAATATATAAAACCCATTAATTATATTGGGGATGAGTAGATTGAGGTAATATTAACACTAATGATTGAAGAAACCACAAAATCTGAACTATCCACCCCAGAAAAAAAATCCACCCTTATTAAAACTCATGTAACATCAATTAATATATATTAGGATCATCACTCATTACTCAAGTATGTGGTTTAATTAAGGTATATTTAAACCCCGATAGGGAAGATTCACCTTTCAGAGTTATGCAAATTGAATGATGGAGTTCCTTCATCCATTGATAGAGGACCCCACCCTAATAATTGGTGCGTTTCCAACTTTATTGGTTATATAGAATATGTCATCCTTATTAGGCCCATGTATGTACAAAAAGATCAGAAAATGTGGAAAATATTTTCCCCATGTTTGTGGGGTGGTGTTAAAGTCAATGGAAAATTTGAATGAGTCATTTTGTTCCTTCAACATGACACTTTGGGAGTATAAACCCAATGTCCCCTCTGATCAACTCACATGAACCCAGTTATCACTACTATAAATTAATAATACATAAACATATAGAAACACATTTAAATGGTATTTAAGGACTATTAAGATTATTTAAATTTGTTCAACATTGAAAAACTTTTAAATTAATCTCATTAAATGTCCAATTTAGAGACCAGTTTTAGATGAAATTAAAAAAATAAATTCACATATAGTACACGCCATGTAATTTTTTATTTTATAGAAATTTATTGATTCTCATTATTTAATCATTTCTATAAATTCCATCAATTATTATATTTTTTCCATCCCCTATTACAACCAATCCATAACCATATAGCTCCATCATCAAAGATACACCTCTTTTGGTTGTCTCCAACTGCTGAAAACCCTTCTTATCCATCCATTAAATGAGAATCATCATGAAACGAACCTAAAATTAACAACCATGTCACTTACCATCAGATATCACAAAACCATGTCTCTAAATACCAATTATCACCAACCAAACAATTCTCATCACCCCCTTCATAGTGTTTATTCCAAAATCGGACTTCATCAACCATGTATACCACACATTCATTGTCCTTATCAATGTTCATTGAGTCACCATACATAGATATGGTACTTGGTGAATGTTAGAAGTGAATATAAGATAATTATAGGAAATAAAAATGGTTTAGTGCAATGTGTGGTGTCATATAAATCATTAATTGGAAATTATTTTTCCAATGCCTAAGGAAGAGGGAAGCTTCATAGATTTTTGGTAATAATATTATGAAAATAATATTTTTAAATTTATATATTTAATGGGAGTGAAATTAAAGAAGATAATACCAAATAATTAAATAAATGTTTAAAATAATTCCCTCCTTATGTAATTTTCTTAGGTTATTCAATACGTTGATCAATTTCAATGATCTAATCATCTTTGTCATTGGCAATCAAGCTTCATCCCTCTAACATTGCATCAATTCCATCAATATTTTATCCCTCTCCTCTCATCCACTCCATACAAGGTTTATTTAAAAAATTAATATCTTTAATATATTACATTACGGATATATTTAAAGTCTTTAATCAATTTAAAACTAATATTTTAAATAATGAATTACAACAAGACTACCCTAGGACCTGAAACCCAATTGAAGATATCACCACTCCTAGGAATATTCCCTTTATTTGTACATAATTAAAGAATAATAATTATATTCTAAAATTAATTTTAGGATATTTCCATACTCATATTTATAGGATAAATATTTAATTATTTAATAAACAATAAATATCCATGAAAAATAAACAATTCCATAATTCCACCAGTAATTGGACCAAGTATAAAAAATGCATCACAAGATCAATGTAATTATTGGGAAAGTGTTTAAGGTACTTTAACATGAAAAAATTCTTTTTTCACAAATTATTGAAAAACTAAAACCCTAAAACTCAAAAAAGTGTAAAGTATTTCTTGAGAAAAAATATATGTCATTATTGATGCATGTGAGTTTCCATTAGTTTAGACTGTAAGGTAAACTATATCTACTATATCAGTTTAGTGTAGTGTCACTTAAGAGTGGATGTAACTAGATAAATCAATGGATCTTTATTATAGATTAGAATCACTAATATTGGAGTTTTCTCTCCAAAACTATCACTTTATGAGTTTTCTATTTCGATATGTACTTTGAGACTCTGTTTTATAGGATAAAAAATTATGGATGTGGCAGGGTTCTTTCTTTTTAAATAATTTCAATCATTTTAGCCATCATAATAATTAAATTAAATATAAAAATATAAAAATGTATATAAAATTAAATTTACTATTTCTGATAGTTCATAGTGTTTAAAATGGTATGGGAGGTGATTAATTTAAATAAAACTGATTATATATCCATGTTTTGAAAAATAAATAAATTCCACACATATTTAAAATAGTATGTTAGATATTTCAATTTGATTCTATACTATTTTTTGAGTTTTATATTCCATTTATGGTAGTAAAAATTATTTTGAATAATAAAAAGTGAATTAGAAGGTATATTTATAATATATTATATAACACTATGAGATTTTAGAATCAGAACAACCTGTATGATAGCATATGTGACAAAAAACACCGAGCTTAAATGAACAATGAAATATTATTAGACAAACATAATTGTTATAACCAGTAAATTAAATTCGATTCTATAAGTGCGAATAAATAGAATATATATATATTACTAAATAAAAATGTGCTGATTAATTATTTATAAATAAGAATTCATTTTTATAATGTTATATTATGCTTCAAAAATATGTTTCCTTGAAAAATTAGTTTTATTGCATTTTTGAGAAAATATAATTTTTATTTTTTGAAAATTTTATAGAATTATTTATTTAAAATGAAATTAATTTTTGAAATTAGCATATAAAAATTATCTTAGGGTTATATTTGTTTCATTTTAATGAGAGGAGTAACTTTCTATTTAATAGTTAGAAATACTTTTTTGATTGAAAAATATAATTTTCATTCAAGCATTTAAAATGATTTAATATGTCTTAAAATTGTTTTAAAGTAACATTATATATATTATATTAATTTTAATCCAATTACTTCATTTTACATAAATTTTATTGTTTAATTTTGTATACTTTTTTTTATACTTAATATATTTTTCTAAAAAATCATTTTTTAGTTGTTATCAAAAATTAATTTCATATAATTCTAAGATATAGTATTTAAAATGGATACCATTTTTCGAATCTATAGATTAATGTTTTTTAATTACTTCCGTTTTATTTTTTGTCAATATGAGTTGTAATCATAGTAAAAAAAATTCATCTCAATAAGGAAAAAACTAGTAAATTAAGGTTAACACTTTTGTATAAGGCTTTAGAATTTCTCTAACATTTGACTTCATCATTTTTAATGAGTGTATTTAATCCATTTCCATTAAATTATAAAATATATTACCACTTTTTCTATATATATTTTAATATCGATTCTATATTAAATCATGTAAATTATAGAAAAATAATGTCACACTCTTGACTTCTATATCTCAAATGTTTCATCATTATGTTAAAATGGGATATATTAAGTTAAAAATTATTGTTTGAAACATAAATTAATTTTATTTATTATAGTGATTTGTTTTTATTTGTTAGTGATTTAATAATTAACCTAAATACTTATGAAATGCAGACATCGTATTTATTCAATTAATATAAAAATTGAAAAAGTTATTTGAAAAATATTAATATTTATAAAATTGGTATGAAGTACAATGATTAAAAAAACTATATAGATTAATATAATATATTAATAATTTTTTAATGTGTTATATTCAAATTAAATTGGTGTCTTTTTTTAGCGTTAAATAAATTGAATTGTTTCAAAAATGATCTTAATGATATATTATGAAAATAACTTTTTAAAAAATATTTAAAATTTATAAAAATCATGAGAGGGGAAAATGAATAAAATAGAAGGTCATATATTTCATCACTTTACCAATAATGATTCAATTGAAAATTTATAAACCAAATTGTATCCCTTAAGTGTAAAAAATTCATTACCATGTGTAAGGTTACAGTAGGATAACTAATGGGTTAAACCAAAAGATAAGGTTTAGAATACTAGATAAACCAGTCCATGTTTTATTGGTTGATGTAATTTCAACCATATCCGAACATATATTTTAATCTATGGTCATTTTTAATAATTTTGAATAAGAATGAATTTATTATATTTTAATCCGTTATGGAATTTTATAAATGCCCCTCCCCTCACTTATAAATGGTCACCCCACCTTTCTATCATTTAGACCACATTATGCCTTCTATATCAACAAAACAATTCTAAATTAACTTCTAAAATACCATATCCACTAATTGGAAGATTTTATCTTCTTAAAAGACCATTCCATGTGTCTTTAATAATTAATATAAAGTTTTAAAATAGAGGAAGTGTATGACAACCCTTCTTTTTATAAGAACTTAAACATGATTTATTACATAAAACATCACTTGATACAACAAAGAAGATCGAGAGGTTTAGTGTCTTTGGGGCTTAGGATCATTACATAAAAACTTAAAAATGTGAAATACAACATCTTTATTGAAAACTTCCTTTACATGACCACTACATTCCCTCGTACTTAGCATTGCATGGGATAACCTGAGGACATGCATAAGAAAAGGGTGAGATATAAAGCCCAGTAAGGGAGTACTGTAACGCCCCGACCCCAGCTACCCAGAGTCGGTGCATTACTTCGTAACATTAGCATGATCACAAGAAAGATCAAATCTCGAAAGACCGATTGGTTTAGTAGCCTTGGAAACACTAGATATATTCATAAAGTTTTACATTACATTTCAAAGTGAAAAAATACTACAACAACAAAGTCTTCATATCCACACTATAATCCCCTCATAATATCCCTGCAGATCATTCATAACTTACATCTTCACATCCTGGGAAAAATAAAACATAGAAAAGGGGTGAGCTCAATTGCCCAGTAAGGATAACAATATAGCGGAAACATTCATAAATAAGAATAAACTTTTAAGGCAATGTATAACTAAAACAAAATCCTTTCAAACATGAACTTTCAACATGGTATGGCATAAATAAAATGAAATAATGCCATTTACTTATTCACATGGATATTCTACTAATCGAATAATCACATGCAAAAATCAATAACCACTTTCATAATGATGGAATGCATAATGCCAGACTATCATAACCACATAGCCAAGGCCTCGTGCCAAGACTACAAATAAGATTTTGTCAAGGCCTTGTGCCAAGACACTAGTTTGTCCCATGAGACCTACCGATGCATCGAGGAGCTATAGCGGGCTCCACCCGTCACATATTAAGTCCAATGCATTCCCATATGAAAAGGTTTAAATATAACATAAACATTTGTATTAAAACTAGCATACGAAATGTCAATACTTTCACCATAAACTATGAATGGTATAAAAATAGCACATCCACAGTCAAACATATCACAAAACCTTCAATAAAATATAGAAGTTTTGTATCATAATAAATCAACTTCAAATAATCTTAAAATCCATCAAAGATTGTTGACATAAGTGAAATCAAAATTCTTTTTAAAGAAATATCTCCTTTTATTTTGAAATCATTTAAGTTCCATATAAAATAAAACATTTTCTTTGAAAATATTCTTATAAGCTTGTAAGGAAAGCTTTAAAGATTTTATAACGGCATAAAATAACCGCACCCGCCGTATAAGTTAAAAAAAACATTCTTACCTCAATTCTGTCGAAAAGGTTAAAAAGGACCTTGTTTTGAAAACGACGAAAAGATTCCTTTATAAACCTCTTATAAAAAGTCAAACAAGGGTATAAATGACTTTAACCCATATTCTTGTAAATAGTAAAAATGTTTTGAAATACATTTTTAAGAAACATGGATGAGGATGATAAAGATATCCCAGTAGATTATTACGTATAAACAACCTCGGATAATGAAGAGATTGTGAAATAACCCTTACCTTGTACTTTTCCTTTGTTGGGGTCGGTTAAACTCCTGTATAATGGTGAAATAATTGTTATTAAATTATACAAGAATAATATACATTAATATGATATCATATATGATCTTTTAACATTGCTTTATTAATAATATCTTAGTATTATCGTCGTTTCAGGTGATAATCGATTCGTTCTTCTTAAATGTTTGGTTACGTAAGACATGTTTGTAATGGATAGATTAAATCTTATTAATAATCAGAATGATATTAACATTATTTTTAACCCTAAAATGAGAATAATACTTGAATGGATACGATGGAGGATGGATCTCACCGCGTTCGTGGAGACGGTAGTCCGTACGTACGCACGAACGCTACTTCCATTTAATTTTTATTTTAAAAGAATTGAATCCAAATGATACATAGGTATATTACTATTACAGTATAATATAATATTTTATATATGTTACTTAAGTTCATTAACACCATCCTTTATACGTTCCATGTGTGGTATGAACGAGTCATATCATTTTAAGGGGGCGGTAGTCCGCACTTCCTCAAATGAAATTATCGTATGTATATACAACATGAAACGAATAATGGTATGAAATAAAATGGAATTACAGAAGCTTATATATAAAATATATATCATTAATATCATATTTAATTACAGTTCCATCATAATGGCCACCATGAGAGGCGGTAAGATGTATTTGAACAATCATCATTTCGTGAGGCGTTAGTTTGCCATCCACAGAAACATTATGTTCATCATCCATTAGATGGAGTTGTGTGTATGTGTAGTTTGAATCCTTCTTATAAAAACATCATAGTATATTGAGGATACTGGTGTTGTTACAAAAGAAAGGAAATAAAAAGAGTTTGGGGGTTGGAGAAGCAAAATAAATGAAAATAATTTAAGAGAAATCGTTACCTTTAATTTAGGTAACTCACTTTGGTTGGAACCAAAGGACTTCTTGAAATGCTTTCTGCCTAAGGGGAAGCTTCAAGGAGGAGGAGAGGGATGTACGGAGCTTAGTTGGTCAGAGTTTGGACGAGCCAAGTGGCTTGAGAGGTGTGAGGAATGAGTAGAAGTGGTCTCCTTTTATAAGGGAGAGGAGGGGCTCTTTAGGAAAGAGTGAAAGTATTACTTTATAATATAATTATATTAGGTTTATAATGGTCCAAAAATCATTGAGGTCGAAGATAAGATGAATCATATTCTAAATAACATCAACCAATAATAATTGGACAGGTTTTAGATAATATTTTAATCATTATAATCTTATTTATTTAAATGATTTATTAATGAGGTAAACATTTCATCATTATTGTGTCATTAATAATTTCAATTATTTGATGTCTAAATATTATAAATAAAATATCATTATGTAGGAAATCTTTTTAGCTTTCTAATGAATATTTATAATCGAAAATCCAACATGTATAACCCTATGTAAAAATTGTTCTTCTAAAAGATGTAAGCTTATGCCATTTTTATTTTTATTTTAACTTTATTAATATAAAGTGTCCCTACCACATACAAGTGGCTCCAAGGGGTCCCCAAATTGACCCAAGGATGCTCATGGTCGGGTATGTGTCCACCAATAAGGTTAGGACACGTTTTAGGGTAATTTTTTATTATTATAATATTATTTTTTAACCCTTATTTACCGGATTTACCCTTAACCATGGTAAATAAAATATTTACCACAGTAATTATTCAAAATGTCTAAAAATAAAAGTTACCTATTTACAAAATTTGGACATCCTGATTCCAAATATGGAATCCATTTTTCTAAATTCAAAACACATAAGTGGCAGAAATTAATTTAAAATTAATTCCCGCTGTCAAAACAAAAAGCGTGTTTTTAAGAGGTAATAACTATCAAAAGATTGACACTTGTTTATGTTCGGTTTAATTGTAAAATTATGTCCAATGACCAACATTATATTAAATGGTAAAAATATATTATAAATATACTTTAAAACCACTCAAATTCATAATTTATCAATATTAATTATTTTAATTAAAAAAGTTGTTTTTAATTAAAATTTAATAATTTTCACTATTCATCAAAATATGAAAGTTATCCGAAATGTACCAAAATTTCACCTTAGGCTAAATTCGATATTCCGAATCCAAAAATGAAGTCCATTTTAAAATATAAAATATATATAATTTCAAAATTTAGGTATTACTATTCATAACGGCAAGTTTGATTGGTTGTGGCGTGTGTTAAAACTCAAGGTTGCGTACAACACACACTACTATTTTATTCAAAGGAAAGTGTACCGTGGAAGCTTGGGATGTTTCATTTTAAATTTTTGATGTCCCCATTTAGTCAAAAAGTTTAAAATATAGTATTTAAAAAGGGTTCACTATTAAAAGTTGATAAAAGTGCAATACTGAAAATGAATTTGTTCTTGCATTATATCTAAGAAACTCATAATATGGATTCTAAAATTATAAGGA
This sequence comes from Viscum album, assembly GCA_963277665.1. Lineage (NCBI taxonomy): Eukaryota > Viridiplantae > Streptophyta > Magnoliopsida > Santalales > Viscaceae > Viscum > Viscum album. The sequence goes on along the minus strand of OY728145.1, from coordinate 875,999,341 downwards.
TTATATAAAGTTTAAAATTTAGATAATACTATTCATAACCTCTTTTGAATGGCTTTTTTTTTGTAAGTCATGGTGTGATTGAACTCAGTGTTGCGTGTAGTGCAAGTTATTGAATTATTTTGAAGAAATAACACACTATGAAATCTTGGGGTGTTACATTCTCCCCTCCTTCAATAAATTGCGTCCTCACAATTTGAAATTGTTCTTCGAAAATAAAAGGTTGAAAATATATAATATATTTGTGGGAAACCCCACATCGTAAATTGGGTTACTAAAATTTAGTCTTAATATGAGGAAAAGAGAAATGAAAGGGTCACCACCAAATTATGATCTCGATTAGGAGAACATTGGTGGCAATTTGAGACATATAATTGGAGGAAAAATGTAAATATTTATAGGTAGTGATTGAGGTCATAAATTACAAACAAGTATAAAATTGAGGTCCTTAAATTCATCAATCTATGATGATTTGAAATACCATCGGTTCAACAAAACATAGGGTATTAGGATAACACATTTTTGACGTTTCAAAATATCTTAGTTGAAATCCCACATCGAAAAATTAATTAATGAGGCCCCTATTTAAAATAAAGAGTCGAAAGTATGAAGATTACCGAAAATAACACATACTAGGGTTCCATGTAGTAAAATATGGATATGGAAGAAAAATCTAACCATCAATTACCTGATGGAGAGTGGTAGAGAACATGGATATGAAAAGGCCAACAATCCCAAAGCCATAAATTAGTGATGATTTAAGGTACCATCTAGGAAAACATTCTTGTTCTAATTTGATTTTCTTAATATTGAGGAATTTTTTATGAGATTGGCTAAGATCATATAGAGATATACTTACTTTATAATTAGAGTTTTATCCATTAATAAATTTCTACCACATACTCATCTTTCACTCTAAAAGATAATAGAATGTAAAAAAATTCTATTTACACTATTCGTATAGGGTTCCAAAATAAACGAATTTATAATTCATCTAAAAGATCTTTTAATAAAAACTACATTATTTAATCCAGGACATCTCGTGGGCCAGTGGTAGGTGATACACCCTTGTCGCCCTTCGGTTGCGGGTTCAAGTCTCGCAGCCTTTCCGGACGCGACGGGTTGCCGCCCGACCTCCGGGTTGTCCTTTTATGGAAATCCAAAATAATCCAAACTAGAACTATCCAAAATACTTCTATCCAAACTCACAGTCCAACATTTATAAGTAAGGTAAACATAATGTAGAACCTTTTTACCCCGTAATAGCATATGAATACCTTCATCATGTATTCTTTTAATACACTGAAACATCCTGAATTACCATATTCCTTATTGATTACATTCATTCTCCCTTATTCCATATAGAATGCTGGATATACTTCATTAATCCAAAAATGTTTTAAAACCCAACAATGATGGAATATACAAATCATTAATCAGCTTCAAGGTAGTCAATAATATCCAATATAATTTATCCAAATCAATCATGTATTATTCTAAAATCACTACTTCGGTATCAGAACTATATTATGGTTTATCATTCTCTCAACCATATATTTTCCAAAAATTTATCCTGCTATTGAGTCACTTTTCTTTGTTCCACATAATCTCAAGTCCTTAATGAAATAGTACTGCAGTACAATCCTTATATACTCCATAATTATTATAACAAGTACATTGTTGATACAACACTCAATTGACATAATCAACATAAGAACTCTAATCATTCCTCTTCATATGTGGTAGTATCATAACTTGATTATTATCCAATAGCATCATTTGCGGCATAGTCTGATGACTGGGACATAGGTTCGTGTAGTGTCCAAACTCTTTGCAAATGAAGCATTGTACATTTGAAACCATTTTCTTACCCTTGCAGTCACGTACTTTGTGCCCTTTTCCTCCACACTTATAAAAAACTCCCATTCCTTTCAGGCAAGTTCCAGGGTGTTTCTTTCCACAGTTACCACATATGGGAAAAATCTTCTTTTCCCTCTTCCCTTTATCCATCTTTCTCTCTTTCATCCTTTTCTTCTCTTGCTTCCCTTCAAAGCCATAGGACTCAGTAAAATCTTTACTTATCTTATCAACACATGATATTATTTCTTCATATGATGATAATACATGGGAGACTATTTCTCTTATAAATTCTAGCTTAAGACCATGAAAGATATGATCCTTCCTTCTCTTTGAATCATGTGTATTTCGGGAGTTCTCATTCCTTCTACTGGGCGCCATTTCTATACAATGGCATAAACTAGATCAGTTTATGAATCAAAATACATAATCCCATACTTATAAAACACTTAACATAAATTGAACTATTTATGGATATAATCCATAATCATAAAAATGTTTTCTTTGAGGAAGTATATACTCATAAACCCTTCATAATGATTTGTAAAGAAAATGAGAGTTATCCTAAGCATATCCCCCGGGAGTGTCGTAACCAAGAGTGCAGCAAGGCCCGTTGTCGTGCACCAGTTCCCGTTCGAGTCTAGCTCAAAGCGGTGTTTTCGGGTTTTACCCCTAGGTACATCTGTGCCAGAGCCGCCTCTACCTGCTCGTATCCAGACAGGGATGTATTGCTCGGAAAACTCACAAAATCTCTACAATACCAAAATTCTAGGAAGTTATTCTATACTAATCCTCAAAGTTCATCTTAAGTATACGTGCTCTAATCAGAGTTTATCTAAATCTAGCTTCCAAGGTTTGTACTAAACTTCCTCTGATACCAACTGTAACGCCCCGACCCCAGCTACCCAGAGTCGGTGCATTACTTCGTAACATTAGCATGATCACAAGAAAGATCAAATCTCGAAAGACCGATTGGTTTAGTAGCCTTGGAAACACTAGATATATTCATAAAGTTTTACATTACATTTCAAAGTGAAAAAATACTACAACAACAAAGTCTTCATATCCACACTATAATCCCCTCATAATATCCCTGCAGATCATTCATAACTTACATCTTCACATCCTGGGAAAAATAAAACATAGAAAAGGGGTGAGCTCAAATGCCCAGTAAGGATAACAATATAGCGGAAACATTCATAAATAAGAATAAACTTTTAAGGCAATGTATAACTAAAACAAAATCCTTTCAAACATGAACTTTCAACATGGTATGGCATAAATAAAATGAAATAATGCCATTTACTTATTCACATGGATATTCTACTAATCGAATAATCACATGCAAAAATCAATAACCACTTTCATAATGATGGAATGCATAATGCCAGACTATCATAACCACATAGCCAAGGCCTCGTGCCAAGACTACAAATAAGATTTTGTCAAGGCCTTGTTCCAAGACACTAGTTTGTCCCATGAGACCTACCGATGCATCGAGGAGCTATAGCGGGCTCCACCCGTCACATATTAAGTCCAATGCATTCCCATATGAAAAGGTTTAAATATAACATAAACATTCGTATTAAAACTAGCATACGAAATGTCAATACTTTCACCATAAACTATGAATGGTATAAAAATAGCACATCCACAGTCAAACATATCACAAAACCTTCAATACAATATAGAAGTTTTGTATCATAATAAATCAACTTCAAATAATCTTAAAATCCATAAAAGATTGTTGACATAAGTGAAATCAAAATTCTTTTTAAAGAAATATCTCCTTTTATTTTGAAATCATTTAAGTTCCATATAAAATAAAACATTTTCTTTGAAAATATTCTTATAAGATTGTAAGGAAAGCTTTGAAGATTTTATAACGGCGTAAAATAACCTCACCCGCCGTATAAGTTAAAAAAAACATTCTTACCTCAATTCTGTCGAAAAGGTTAAAAAAGACCTTGTTTTGAAAACGACGAAAAGATTCCTTTATAAACCTCTTATAAAAAGTCAAACAAGGGTATAAATGACTTTAACCCATATTCTTGTAAATAGTAAAAATGTTTTGAAATACATTTTTAAGAAACATGGATGAGGATGATAAAGATATCCCAGTAGATTATTACGTATAAACAACCTCGGATAATGAAGAGATTGTGAAATAACCCTTACCTTGTACTTTTCCTTTGTTGGGGTCGGTTAACCTCCTGTATAATGGTGAAATAATTGTTATTAAATTATACAAGAATCATATACATTAATATGATATCATATATGATCTTTTAACATTGCTTTATTAATAATATCTTAGTATTATCGTCGTTTCAGGTGATAATCGATTCGTTCTTCTTAAATGTTTGGTTACGTAAGACATGTTTGTAATGGATAGATTAAATCTTATTAATAATCAGAATGATATTAACATTATTTTTAACCCTAAAATGAGAATAATACTTGAATGGATACGATGGAGGATGGATCTCACCGTGTTCGTGGAGACGGTAGTCCGTACGTACGCACGAACGCTACTTCCATTTAATTTTTATTTTAAAAGAATTGAATCCAAATGATACATAGGTATATTACTATTACAGTATAATATAATATTTTATATATGTTACTTAAGTTCATTAACACCATCCTTTATACGTTCCATGTGTGGTATGAACGAGTCATATCATTTTAAGGGGGCGGTAGTCCGCACTTCCTCAAATGAAATTATCGTATGTATATACAACATGAAACGAATAATGGTATGAAATAAAATGGAATTACAGAAGCTTATATATAAAATATATATCATTAATATCATATTTAATTACAGTTCCATCATAATGGCCACCATGAGAGGCGGTAAGATGTATTTGAACAATCATCGTTTCGTGAGGCGTTAGTTTGCCATCCACAGAAACATTATGTTCATCATCCATTAGATGGAGTTGTGTGTATGTGTAGTTTGAATCCTTCTTATAAAAACATCCTAGTATATTGAGGATACTGGTGTTGTTACAAAAGAAAGGAAATAAAAAGAGTTTGGGGGTTGGAGAAGCAAAATAAATGAAAATAATTTAAGAGAAATCGTTACCTTTAATTTAGGTAACTCACTTTGGTTGGAACCAAAGGACTTCTTGAAATGCTTTCTGCCTAAGGGGAAGCTTCAAGGAGGAGGAGAGGGATGTACGGAGCTTAGTTGGTCAGAGTTTGGATGAGCCAAGTGGCTTGAGAGGTGTGAGGAATGAGTAGAAGTGGTCTCCTTTTATAAGGGAGAGGAGGGGCTCTTTAGGAAAGAGTGAAAGTATTACTTTATAATATAATTATATTAGGTTTATAATGGTCCAAAAATCATTGAGGTCGAAGATAAGATGACTCATATTCTAAATAACATCAACCAATAATAATTGGACAGGTTTTAGATAATATTTTAATCATTATAATCTTATTTATTTAAATGATTTATTAATGAGGTAAACATTTCATCATTATTGTGTCATTAATAATTTCAATTATTTGATGTCTAAAAATTATAAATAAAATATCATTATGTAGGAAATATTTTTAGCTTTCTAATGAATATTTATAATCGAAAATCCAACATGTATAACCCTATGTAAAAATTGTTCTTCTAAAAGATGTAAGCTTATGCCATTTTTATTTTTATTTTAACTTTATTAATATAAAGTGTCCCTACCACATACAAGTGGCTCCAAGGGGTCCCCAAATTGACCCAAGGATGCTCATGGTCGGGTATGTGTCCACCAATAAGGTTAGGACACGTTTTAGGGTAATTTTGTATTATTATAATATTATTTTTTAACCCTTATTTACCGGATTTACCCTTAACCATGGTAAATAAAATATTTACCACAGTAATTATTCAAAATGTCTAAAAATAAAAGTTACCTATTTACACAATTTGGACATCCTGATTCCAAATATGGAATCCATTTTTCTAAATTCAAAACACATAAGTGGCAGAAATTAATTTAAAATTAATTCCCGCTGTCAAAACAAAAAGCGTGTTTTTAAGAGGTAATAACTATCAAAAGATTGACACTTGTTTATGTTCGGTTTAATTGTAAAATTATGTCCAATGACCAACATTATATTAAATGGTAAAAATATATTATAAATATACTTTAAAACCACTCAAATTCATAATTTATCAATATTAATTATTTTAATTAAAAAAGTTGTTTTTAATTAAAATTTAATAATTTTCACTATTCATCAAAATATGAAAGTTATCCGAAATGTACCAAAATTTCACCTTAGGCTAAATTCGATATTCCGAATCCAAAAATGAAGTCCATTTTAAAATATAAAATATATATAATTTCAAAATTTAGGTATTACTATTCATAACGGCAAGTTTGATTGGTTGTGGCGTGTGTTAAAACTCAAGGTTGCGTACAACACACACTACTATTTTATTCAAAGGAAAGTGTACCGTGGAAGCTTGGGATGTTTCATTTTAAATTTTTGATGTCCCCATTTAGTCAAAAAGTTTAAAATATAGTATTTAAAAAGGGTTCACTATTAAAAGTTGATAAAAGTGCAATACTGAAAATGAATTTGTTCTTGCATTATATCTAAGAAACTCATAATATGGATTCTAAAATTATAAGGATTATATAAAGTTTAAAATTTAGATAATACTATTCATAACCTCTTTTGAATGGCTTTTTTTTTGTAAGTCATGGTGTGATTGAACTCAGTGTTGCGTGTAGTGCAAGTTATTGAATTATTTTGAAGAAATAACACACTATGAAATCTTGGGGTGTTACATTCTCCCCTCCTTCAATAAATTGCGTCCTCGCAATTTGAAATTGTTCTTCGAAAATAAAAGGTTGAAAATATATAATATATTTGTGGGAAACCCCACATCGTAAATTGGGTTACTAAAATTTAGTCTTAATATGAGGAAAAGAGAAATGAAAGGGTCACCACCAAATTATGATCTCGATTAGGAGAACATTGGTGGCAATTTGAGACATATAATTGGAGGAAAAATGTAAATATTTATAGGTAGTGATTGAGGTCATCAATTACAAACAAGTATAAAATTGAGGTCCTTAAATTCATCAATCTATGATGATTTGAAATACCATCGGTTCAACAAAACATAGGGTATTAGGATAACACATTTTTGACGTTTCAAAATATCTTAGTTGAATTCCCACATCGAAAAATTAATTAATGAGGCCCCTATTTAAAATAAAGAGTCGAAAGTATGAAGATTACCGAAAATAACACATACTAGGGTTCCATGTAGTAAAATATGGATATGGAAGAAAAATCTAACCATCAATTACCTGATGGAGAGTGGTAGAGAACATGGCTATGAAAAGGCCAACAATCCCAAAGCCATAAATTAGTGATGATTTAAGGTACCATCTAGGAAAACATTTTTGTTCTAATTTGATTTTCTTAATATTGAGGAATTTTTTATGAGATTGGCTAAGATCATATAGAGATATACTTACTTTATAATTAGAGTTTTATCCATTAATAAATTTCTACCACATACTCATCTTTCACTCTAAAAGATAATAGAATGTAAAAAAATTCTATGTACACTATTCGTATAAGGTTCCAAAATAAACGAATTTATAATTCATCTAAAAGATATTTTAATAAAAACTACATTATTTAATCCAGGACATCTCGTGGGCCAGTGGTAGGTGATACACCCTTGTCGCCCTTCGGTTGCGGGTTCAAGTCTCGCAGCCTTGCCGGACGCGACGGGTTGCCGCCCGACCTCCGGGTTGTCCTTTTATGGCAATCCAAAATAATCCAAACTAGAACTATCCAAAATACTTCTATCCAAACTCACAGTCCAACATTTATAAGTAAGGTAAACATAATGTAGAACCTTTTTACCCTGTAATAGCATATGAATACCTTCATCATGTATTCTTTTAATACACTGAAACATCCTGAATTACCATATTCCTTATTGATTACATTCATTCTCCCTTATTCCATATAGAATGCTGGATATACTTCATTAATCCAAAAATGTTTTAAAACCCAACAATGATGGAATATACAAATCATTAATCAGCTTCAAGGTAGTCAATAATATCCAATATAATTTATCCAAATCAATCATGTATTATTCTAAAATCACTACTTCGGTATCAGAACTATATTATGGTTTATCATTCTCTCAACCATATATTTTCCAAAAATTTATCCTGCTATTGAGTCACTTTTCTTTGTTCCACATAATCTCAAGTCCTTAATGAAATAGTACTGCAGTACAATCCTTATATACTCCATAATTATTATAACAAGTACATTGTTGATACAACACTCAATTGACATAATCAACATAAGAACTCTAATCATTCCTCTTCATATGTGGTAGTATCATAACTTGATTATTATCCAATAGCATCATTTGCGGCATAGTCTTATGACTGGGACATAGGTTCGCGTAGTGTCCAAACTCTTTGCAAATGAAGCATTGTACATTTGAAACCATTTTCTTACCCTTGCAGTCACGTACTTTGTGCCCTTTTCCTCCACACTTATAACAAACTCCCATTCCTTTCAGGAAAGTTCCAGGGTGTTTCTTTCCACAGTTACCACATATGGGAAAAATCTTCTTTTCCCTCTTCCCTTTATCCATCTTTCTCTCTTTCATCCTTTTCTTCTCTTGCTTCCCTTCAAAGCCATAGGACTCAGTAAAATCTTTACTTATCTTATCAACACATGATATTATTTCTTCATATGATGATAATACATGGGAGACTATTTCTCTTATAAATTCTAGCTTAAGACCATGAAAGATATGATCCTTCCTTCTCTTTGAATCATGTGTATTTCGGGAGTTCTCATTCCTTCTACTGGGCGCCATTTCTATACAATGGCATAAACTAGATCAGTTTATGAATCAAAATACATAATCCCATACTTATAAAACACTTAACATAAATTGAACTATTTATGGATATAATCCATAATCATAAAAATGTTTTCTTTGAGGAAGTATATACTCATAAACCCTTCATAATGATTTGTAAAGAAAATGAGAGTTATCCTAAGCATATCCCCCGGGAGTGTCGTAACCAAGAGTGCAGCAAGGCCCGTTGTCGTGCACCAGTTCCCGTTCGAGTCTAGCTCAAAGCGGTGTTTTCGGGTTTTACCCCTAGGTACATCTGTGCCAGAGCCGCCTCTACCTTCTCGTATCCAGACAGGGATGTATTGCTCGGAAAACTCACAAAATCTCTACAATACCAAAATTCTAGGAAGTTATTCTATACTAATCCTCAAAGTTCATCTTAGGTATACGTGCTCTAATCAGAGTTTATCTAAATCTAGCTTCCAAGGTTTGTACTAAACTTCCTCTGATACCAACTGTAACGCCCCGACCCCAGCTACCCAGAGTCGGTGCATTACTTCGTAACATTAGCATGATCACAAGAAAGATCAAATCTCAAAAGACCGATTGGTTTAGTAGCCTTGGAAACACTAGATATATTCATAAAGTTTTACATTACATTTCAAAGTGAAAAAATACTACAACAACAAAGTCTTCATATCCACACTATAATCCCCTCATAATATCCCTGCAGATCATTCATAACTTACATCTTCACATCCTGGGAAAAATAAAACATAGAAAAGGGGTGAGCTCAAATGCCCAGTAAGGATAACAATATAGCGGAAACATTCATAAATAAGAATAAACTTTTAAGGCGATGTATAACTAAAACAAAATCCTTTCAAACATGAACTTTCAACATGGTATGGCATAAATAAAATGAAATAATGCCATTTACTTATTCACATGGATATTCTACTAATCGAATAATCACATGCAAAAATCAATAACCACTTTCATAATGATGGAATGCATAATGCCAGACTATCATAACCACATAGCCAAGGCCTCGTGCCAAGACTACAAATAAGATTTTGTCAAGGCCTTGTTCCAAGACACTAGTTTGTCCCATGAGACCTACCGATGCATCGAGGAGCTATAGCGGGCTCCACCCGTCACATATTAAGTCCAATGCATTCCCATATGAAAAGGTTTAAATATAACATAAACATTCGTATTAAAACTAGCATACGAAATGTCAATACTTTCACCATAAACTATGAATGGTATAAAAATATCACATCCACAGTCAAACATATCACAAAACCTTCAATACAATATAGAAGTTTTGTATCATAATAAATCAACTTCAAATAATCTTAAAATCCATAAAAGATTGTTGACATAAGTGAAATCAAAATTCTTTTTAAAGAAATATCTCCTTTTATTTTGAAATCATTTAAGTTCCATATAAAATAAAAAATTTTCTTTGAAAATATTCTTATAAGATTGTAAGGAAAGCTTTGAAGATTTTATAACGGCGTAAAATAACCTCACCCGCCGTATAAGTTAAAAAAAACATTCTTACCTCAATTCTGTCGAAAAGGTTAAAAAAGACCTTGTTTTGAAAACGACGAAAAGATTCCTTTATAAACCTCTTATAAAAAGTCAAACAAGGGTATAAATGACTTTAACCCATATTCTTGTAAATAGTAAAAATGTTTTGAAATACATTTTTAAGAAACATGGATGAGGATGATAAAGATATCCCAGTAGATTATTACGTATAAACAACCTCGGATAATGAAGAGATTGTGAAATAACCCTTACCTTGTACTTTTCCTTTGTTGGGGTCGGTTAACCTCCTGTATAATGGTGAAATAATTGTTATTAAATTATACAAGAATAATATACATTAATATGATATCATATATGATCTTTTAACATTGCTTTATTAATAATATCTTAGTATTATCGTCGTTTCAGGTGATAATCGATTCGTTCTTCTTAAATGTTTGGTTACGTAAGACATGTTTGTAATGGATAGATTAAATCTTATTAATAATCAGAATGATATTAACATTATTTTTAACCCTAAAATGAGAATAATACTTGAATGGATACGATGGAGGATGGATCTCACCGCGTTCGTGGAGACGGTAGTCCGTACGTACGCACGAACGCTACTTCCATTTAATTTTTATTTTAAAAGAATTGAATCCAAATGATACATAGGTATATTACTATTACAGTATAATATAATATTTTATATATGTTACTTAAGTTCATTAACACCATCCTTTATACGTTCCATGTGTGGTATGAACGAGTCATATCATTTTAAGGGGGCGGTAGTCCGCACTTCCTCAAATGAAATTATCGTATGTATATACAACATGAAACGAATAATGGTATGAAATAAAATGGAATTACAGAAGCTTATATATAAAATATATATCATTAATATCATATTTAATTACAGTTCCATCATAATGGCCACCATGAGAGGCGGTAAGATGTATTTGAACAATCATCGTTTCGTGAGGCGTTAGTTTGCCATCCACAGAAACATTATGTTCATCATCCATTAGATGGAGTTGTGTGTATGTGTAGTTTGAATCCTTCTTATAACAACATCCTAGTATATTGAGGATACTGGTGTTGTTACAAAAGAAAGGAAATAAAAAGAGTTTGGGGGTTGGAGAAGCAAAATAAATGAAAATAATTTAAGAGAAATCGTTACCTTTAATTTAGGTAACTCACTTTGGTTGGAACCAAAGGACTTCTTGAAATACTTTCTGCCTAAGGGGAAGCTTCAAGGAGGAGCAGAGGGATGTAGGGAGCTTAGTTGGTCAGAGTTTGGACGAGCCAAGTGGCTTGAGAGGTGTGAGGAATGAGTAGAAGTGGTCTCCTTTTATAAGGGAGATGAGGGGCTCTTTAGGAAAGAGTGAAAGTATTACTTTATAATATAATTATATTCGGTTTATAATGGTCCAAAAATCATTGAGGTCTAAGATAAGATGACTCATATTCTAAATAACATCAACCAATAAGAATTGGACAGGTTTTAGATAATATTTTAATCATTATAATCTTATTTATTTAAATGATTTATTAATGAGGTAAACATTTCATCATTATTGTGTCATTAATAATTTCAATTATTTGATGTCTAAATATTATAAATAAAATATCATTATGTAGGAAATCTTTTTATCTTTCTAATGAATATTTATAATCGAAAATCCAACATGTATAACCCTATGTAAAAATTGTTCTTCTAAAAGATGTAAGCTTATGCCATTTTTATTTTTATTTTAACTTTATTAATATAAAGTGTCCCTACCACATACAAGTGGCTCCAAGGGGTCCCCAAATTGACCCAAGGATGCTCATGGTCGGGTATGTGTCCACCAATAAGGTTAGGACACGTTTTAGGGTAATTTTGTATTATTATAATATTATTTTTTAACCCTTATTTACCGGATTTACCCTTAACCATGGTAAATAAAATATTTACCACAGTAATTATTCAAAATGTCTAAAAATAAAAGTTACCTATTTACACAATTTGGACATCCTAATTCCAAATATGGAATCCATTTTTCTAAATTCAAAACACATAAGTGGCAGAAATTAATTTAAAATTAATTCCCGCTGTCAAAACAAAAAGCGTGTTTTTAAGAGGTAATAACTATCAAAAGATTGACACTTGTTTATGTTCGGTTTAATTGTAAAATTATGTCCAATGACCAACATTATATTAAATGGTAAAAATATATTATAAATATACTTTAAAACCACTCAAATTCATAATTTATCAATATTAATTATTTTAATTAAAAAAGTTGTTTTTAATTAAAATTTAATAATTTTCACTATTCATCAAAATATGAAAGTTATCCGAAATGTACCAAAATTTCACCTTAGGCTAAATTCGATATTCCGAATCCAAAAATGAAGTCCATTTTAAAATATAAAATATATATAATTTCAAAATTTAGGTATTACTATTCATAACGGCAAGTTTGATTGGTTGTGGCGTGTGTTAAAACTCAAGGTTGCGTACAACACACACTACTATTTTATTCAAAGGAAAGTGTACCGTGGAAGCTTGGGATGTTTCATTTTAAATTTTTGATGTCCCCATTTAGTCAAAAAGTTTAAAATATAGTATTTAAAAAGGGTTCACTATTAAAAGTTGATAAAAGTGCAATACTGAAAATGAATTTGTTCTTGCATTATATCTAAGAAACTCATAATATGGATTCTAAAATTATAAGGATTATATAAAGTTTAAAATTTAGATAATACTATTCATAACCTCTTTTGAATGGATTTTTTTTTGTAAGTCATGGTGTGATTGAACTCAGTGTTGCGTGTAGTGCAAGTTATTGAATTATTTTGAAGAAATAACACACTATGAAATCTTGGGGTGTTACAAGTACACATGGAATAACATGAGAAGTACAATACATGATAGAAAATAGGCATATCAATAGATCATAAAAGAAACATGAACATAATGGCATGATAAAACATGATAATCATAACATGGAAATGTGGCAACAACACTTAACATTGAATTAGCATGAGCCAAGGCTCATTGCACATGGAGCATGGGTAAACCCTCATTACACATGAAGCACGAGTAAACCCTCGTTGCACTTGAATTATCATGATTCAACACTCATTGCACATGACGTATCATGATACTATACTTTACCTAATGCATTGGATCGCTATAAGGGCGCACCCTTCTTAAACATTTCATTTCATGCATAAGTGTGCCACATGGATCATAAAACATGGATTCATAAAACATAATCATTTATTCCACGATAAAGTAATGTGGAATTAATACATGAAACTTTACAATAAATAAGTAAATTTGCATAAAGGTGAATACCCTTGATTGAGAAATGGGCATGGTATTCACTACACAATGACATTGGCTTAGAAAATCGGTGTGATTTCGGCAGCGTAATGGCGTGACATAAGAATTCATAAAAAAGGTTTATGAGAGAGAAAGGGGTTCCTCGTCATATTTACATGTAATGGAAAGTAATTATTTCATATAGATACATGTCCCAACAATTGTAATGGAATTTATATTCATGATACAAAAGTATTGCTTGAATGTAAAAGAGGAGAGAGAAGTTCCTTTCGGAATTTCGGCAGAGTAACGGGTGTACATGGGAGGAATTTAATGAGAGAAAAAGGGTCTCCCATCATTAAAACATAAATAGGGAAGTTTTAGGGAGGTTCTAAACCATACCCCAACATTCATAATTGAAATTAAAAGGGAAAAACAACTTAAAGAAAATTGGACAAAAATGAGAAAGGAAGAAAAAACCCTTACTTGGAAGTGTGCTTCCAAAGGCTAGAGAGAGGCTTGTGAGAGGCTTCTTGGGAGCTTGGGGAACCTTGGGAGGATTATAGAGAGAGTATAGCAGAGGTTGGATGAACTCAAATGGATTTTAGTGGGGAGGAAGTGGGAGCTTGGGTGGGTTTATATAGGAAAGGTGAGGGAATTCTTTATTATTTAGGTTTGGGTCCCCTTACATTAAATTAATCCAAACCACAAACCATACCATGGTTTTTTCCCATGGTTTTTGGAAAATGGAAGAGGAAAAAAATATTTTAAAAGTTCCAAGTCCGAACTTCTTAAAATAATAAGGTTTCTTATGTGGATGTGAGTCACACTCCCATGGAAATTAATTTTAAAAAGGCAAAGCGTTGAATAAGTCTTGAGGGGTCCATTAATGCTTTGCAAAATAAGTCAAACAAACCCAAAATTACCTTATTTTAATGGTAAAACATATATTGGCTGAACATAAATATTATAGTATTTTATTACATCATTATTGGGTCATTATGAGGTCATAAAACACATTATATATTTAAACGGTATTTAATTTTTACCCAAAAATTTGACTGTCTCAGAAAATTATGAAAAATTCACTGTTGGATAATTTCGACATCCTGATTCCAAAAATAAAATTTATTTTATCTAAATAATTTTCTAAATATGTGAATTTTCACTTTTAAAATAAAAACCAACATTTATCGAAAATTCACGGGTTTTGACAGAAATGGTTTTCAAACCTTAATAAAAATTATAATTGCATTCATAAAATTATAATATCATTTATATTTAATAAAAATTAATTTAACATTAATAATAATATTTTATTAAAATATTATTTAATTCAAAAATCCATTAATTTAATAAAATAGAATTCTTAATTAAATAATAACTAAAAACACCATTTGTACTTTAAAAACTATTTACAATGTATCAAAAATGACTAGAAGTTATATTCATTATTATATACAAAAATAATGTGCATGAACATAGTACTACTTATTTGTTACATAACCCCTTAAAACAGCTGCATTAGACTTAAGGGTAAGGTGTGCGATGGTGACAGACTCTTGGGGTGGCTCAGATAGCATCGCTCGAGTGGTAATTTCAATCAACTTCCACTTTTCCCATAGACGGTCACGTTCGAGCTTGACATAATGAAGCTCAGCTCGGGCTTGGTCAAGGGAGAAGCCCAAGGATGCTACCTCTTTTCCAAGCTCCGACAAATGAGCTTCTTATGGGGCAATTCTACTGGATGAGGCCATCGCTTCCTTTGTCTGAGTAAAATTTGGTTCGTTAAAACCTTATATTTATACTAATCATGTGATCACTGTTCAATGGATATATTAACAATGGTCAAAATTCTTAACATAAAACCAAAGAAGTTGACATCTTATAAAAACATTTTTCATAAAGATACATTTAACTGGATCAAGAGGGATTTTCCATTAATGAAACTTTGGGTCGTTACAATATTCCCCCCTTAAGAAATTTCGCCCTCAAAATTTTCCTTTTCCCACACTAAAACAAATGTGGGTAACTTAGCTTCATCATATCCTCGGATTCCCAAGTTTCTTCTTCAAAATTGTGGTTTCTCCACAACACCTTGACGAGGGGCATTGTCTTATTTCGTAGAACTTTTTCTCTACAATCTAAGATCTTCACTGGTTTCTCCTTATAAGAAAGATCATCTTCCAATTGTACCACCTCGGAAGAGAGTACATGTGAAGGGTCCGGTATGTACTTCCTTAAGAGGGATACATGAAAGACATCATGCACCTTGGCCATAGTAGGTGGAAGTGCTAGTCGATAGGCCACAGCCCCAACACGATCAAGAATCTCGAAGGGGCCGATGTACCTTGGACTTAACTTCCCTTTATTTCCAAACCTCATGACCTTCTTCCATGGAGATATGCGTAAAAACACCATGTCTCCAACTTTAAACTCAATGTCTCATCAACGATTATCTGCATAACTATTCTGTCAACTCTGGGATGCCTTGATATGCTACTGAATGGTTTTCACCTTCACCACCATTTCTTTGACCATTTCTGGTCCAAGCAGCTTACGTTCACTGACCTCATCCTAACATGCGGGTGTTATACACCTTTTCCCATAAAGGGCTTAATATGGTGCCATTTGGATGCTCGAGTGGAAACTGTTATTATAAGAGAACTCAACCATAGGAAGATGTTGATATCATCCTCCTTTAAAGTCCATTGATCATGCTCTTAACCTTTCCTCAAGTGTTTGGATAGTCCGCTCGGATTGGCCATCAGTTTGAGGATGATAGGCCGTACTGAAGTTCAGTTCATTATTCAGATCATGTTGAAGAATCTTCCAAAAGATAGAGGTAAATCTTGGATCTCGGTTAGACACAATAGATAGTGGTACTCCATGAAACCTTACCACTTCCCTGATATATATCTGTGCCAGTTGATCCAATGAGAAATCCTCCCGAATAGCAATGAAGTGTGCAGTCTTTGTAAGATGATCCACAACAACCCAGAGTGCATTGTTTCCTTTGGATGTCCTTGGAAGTCCGGTGACAAAGTCCATGGTGATGTTTTCCCATTTCCATTCTGGTATGGGCAATGGTTGCATCATCCCCTTAGACTTCTGCCTCTCTGCCTTCACATGCTGACACACCAGGAACTTTGATGTATATTCGGTGATCTCCTTCTTCATATTATCCCACCAAAAATTTTCTCGAAGATCTCGATACATCTTTGTGCTCCCTGGGTGAATAGAGAAATTTGAACTATGTGCATCATTTAAGAGTTCCTTCTTCAGCTCCGGACTTGATGGAACACATAGTCTTTTCCCAAACCACACAGTTCCTTCTTCATTAAAATTAAACTCTGAGGATTTTCCCTTTTTGATAGCTTCCACTTTTTCTTGAATTCCCACATCATCCTTTTGAGCATCCTTTAACCTTTCCAAAAGAGATGGTTGAGCAATAATTTGTGAAAGTATTTATGATGTTCCCTTCTTTATGATTACCACGTCCATCTTCATCAAGTCTAAGAAGATTAGATCCTTTTCAATTCTCATCATTGATAGAATCGCTGGATCCTTTCTACTTAGGGCATCCACCACCTTGTTCGCTTTCCCAGGGTGGTAATGTATTGAACAGTCATAATCCTTGATGAGCTCTATTCATCTTCTCTGGCGCATATTAAGCTCTTTCTGTGTGAATATATATTTAAGACTCATGTGGTCAGTATATATCTCACATTTCTCTCCATAGAGATAATGCCGCCAGATTTTCAAGGAAACGATCACCGTCGCTAACTCTAGATCATGCGTTGGATAGTTTCGCTCATGGATTTTCAACTTCCTTGAGGCATAGGATATCACTTTATCATTCTGCATCAACACACATCCTAATCCATTCTTCGAAGCATCACTGAATACTACAAAAATCTCCCCACTTGTGGGTAAAGTGAGCACTGGTGCAGTGATAAGCCTCCTTTTCAACTCCTTGAAGCTTTCTTCACATTCATTACTCAAAGAAAACTTTACTCCCTTTCGATTTATCTTGGTAAGAGGGTTGGAAAATCATGACAAATTCCTTACAAATCGTCTATAATATCCAGTTAACCCCAAGAATCTACGGATATCGGTTACCGATGTTAGCCTCGTCCATCCCTCAATTGCATCAATTTTGGAGGGATCCATAGATATCCCATTGCTTGTGATGATATGGCCCAAGAATGAGACTACCTTCAACCAGAACTCACACTTGATGTACTTTTCATAGAGCTTCTCCTTGCGCAAAGTCTCTAGTACAATTTTTAAATGCTCCTCATGGTCCTCCTTGGTTTTGGAGTATATTAGAATATCATCTATAAAGACTACCACAAATTTGTCAAGGTAATCTCTAAAGACTCTATTCATCAAGTCCATGAATATTGCTGGAGCATTGGTGAGTCCGAAATGCATTACTATGAATTCATAGTGCCCGTACCTTGTACGAAAAGCAGTCTTGGGGACATCTTCCTTCTTCACCCTTACTTGATAATATCCCGATCACAAATCCACCTTGGAGAAGTATTGTGCTCCACGCAGCTGATCAAACAAGTCATCGATTCTTGGGAGAGGATACTTTTTCTTTATCATGATTTTTTTAAGTTCACGATGATCGATGCAAAGCTGCATTGACCCATCCTTCTTCTTGACGAAGAGGACTGGTGCACCCCATGGTGAAGCACTTGGGCGTATAAACCCTTTATCCAGATTCTACTATAGTTGTTTCTTCAGCTCTTCAAGATCAACAAAAGCCATTCAATATGGAGTCTTGGATATTGGTAACTCCCCAGGTATAAGTTAAATTGAGAACTCAACATCTCTTCTAGGAGGAAGACCAGGTATTTCCTCAGGAAACACTTCCACGAATTCCTTCACAATAGGCATTTCTTCAAGGATGGTTTCTTCTTTGGACTCAATCATCTGAGCCAGATATGCATGCTCATAGGGCAGTAATATCCATGATTGATATTATGGATCTAAAGGAGATTCATCTTCCTCTGGACACTTATAAAGAATCGGGGGTCGATTCTCCATATGGAGTGTGATTTCCCTCTCCCGACAATTTAAGTTGGCTCTATATAAGGAAAGCCAATCCATGCCAAGAATTAAATCAAATTCTACCAGAGGGAGTATGATGAGGTTCGCCGGGAAATTAAATCCAAAGATTATAACAGGGGAAGACTTATATTCATGGGATGCAATGATTGCCCCATTTTCCGTACTCACCGACATCTTTACTTCCATGATTTGTGGTGGTACTGGGATTGTTCTACTAAACTTTTGAGATATAAAAGAATGCGTAGAACCTGAATCAAAAAGTATGTTCTCTATTCTTGAATGAATAACTAGCGTATGTTTCACCACTTAGTTTTTGGGGTTCACTTCGGCAGAAGTGATGGCAAAAGCTCTTCCTTGCTGTCTTGGAGGTTGTTGGTTGCCTCCGATAACCCTTGGATTAGGGCACTGATTTGCAAAATGACCTGGTTCTTTGCATTTATAGCATTGAACAACGCGTTGAGGTTTTAACGGAGCGTTCCTATCCTCTTTCACAGCCGTGGGTCCTTCTTGCCGACAGTTAATAGCTAGGTTCCCTTCTCTTCCACACCTGAAGCAGTTTCTCGTCCCCTTAAGGAAATTTCCAGGGTGCTTCTTCCCACACTTTTGGAAAGTGGGTTGTTGGCACTTCTTAGCACCATTGGATTTATCCATCGGACCACCAACATTGAAGTCCACCTTACGCTTCTTGTCCCCATGATACCCCTGTGATTCCCCGATCTCCATTTCAACCTTGAGGTCACATCGAACAATTTCCTCATAGATGTCGAAGTCACAGATCGCTAATGCTTTCCGCAAGCTAGGCTTCATCCCACCAAAGAAGTGATCAACCTTGCATTCGGGGGTAACGACAAAGCCGGAAGCGTATCGTGCAAGCCTTGTGAAGTTTTCCTCGTACGCTCCAACAGATTCTTCATCTTTTTTCTTGAGGGAAAGGAATTCCCTTTCCATATTAAGCCGGAGGGTGCGCAGAAAATATTTATCGAAAAACATCTTCCGAAATTCCTTCCATTTCAAAGCCTCGATATCCTCCTCAGGCTTCGTATTTTTGATCAACGTCCACCATTGATCAGCTTCACCCTCCATACGATAAGCCTCCAAGAGAAACTTCTCTTGTTCAGAACATTGGAGGATGGAGAATATCTTTTCAATGTAGTTGATCCGTTGTTCAGTGATCGTGGGATCAGATGATCCACTAAAAGTAGGAGGAATTTTTCTCATGAAGCTCTCGATAGCGACTTGTTCTTTCTTAGGGGGGGTTGAACGTTCCTCTTGACCCGTGTTTCTGTTAAAAACTTGAGTTAGCTGAGAGAGAAGTGTGACAAAGTTTGCGATTCCTGCTCCCATTGGATTTGTCATCTCATTAGTACAATCATCACATTGATCTTCACAACGGTTTTTAGCCCGAGTCCTCCTATTACCGGCCACTGGATAGAATAAAAGGAAAGTTAGGGGTAACACATAAAGGGTAATCCAAATACAAAAGTTGATGACTCAAAAATAAACTTTTATTTCTTTAACTCATGAGTCTATAGGATTCAATCTAGGATTTTCATGATCTACTTTCTAACATATATTCTTAGGGGAATTTTTCCCTTAATAAGGGTTTATACTAAGATTGTGAATTTATCAAAACATAACCCCTGGGAGTGTCGTAACCAAGAGTGAAGCAAGGCCCGTTGTCGTGCACCAGTTCCCGTTCGAGTCTAGCTCAAAGCGGTGTTTTCGGGTTTTACCCCTAGGATACATCTGTGCCAGAGCCGCCTCTACCTGCTCGTATCCAGACAGGGATGTATTTGTTTGATAAACCACTTACATAGTATTTACCAAAACTTAGGGATGTTTTTATTATACTTAGTCTTGTATCTAAGGCTTTACTAGGGTTTCCTAATCCCAAAAATAAATAAACCTGTCCTCTGATACCAACTATGACAACCTTTCTTTTTATTACAACTTAAACATGATTTATTACATAAAAAATCACTTGATACGACAAAGAAGATCGAGAGGTTTAGTGTCTTTGGGGCTTAGGATGATTACATAAAAACGTAAAACGTGAAATACAACATCTTTATTGAAAACTTCCTTTACATGACCACTACATTCCCTCGTACTTAGCATTGCATGGGATAACCTGAGGACATGCATAAGAAAAGGGTGAGATATAAAGCCCAGTAAAGGAGTACACATGGAATAACATGATAAGTAAAATACATGTTAGAAAATAGGCATATCAATAGAGCATAAAAGAAACATGAACATAAAGGCATGATAAAACATGCTAATCATAACATGGAAATGTGGCAACAACACTTAACATTGAATTAGCATGAGCCAAGGCTCATTGCACATGGAGCATGAGTAAAACCTCATTGCACATGAAGCATGAGTAAACCCTTGTTTAACTTGAATTATAATGATTCAACACTCATTGCACATGACGTATCATGATACTATACTTTACCCAATGCATTGGAGCACTATAAGGGTGCACCCTTCTTAAACATTTCATTTCATGCATAAGTGTGCCACATGGATCATAAAACATGGATTCATAAAAAATAATCATTTATTCCATGATAAAGGAATGTGGAATTAATACATGAAACTTTAAAATAAATAATTAAATGTGCATAAAGGTGAATACCCTTGATGTAGAAATGGGCATGGTATTCACTACACAATGACATTGGCTTAGAAAATCGGTGCAATTTCAACAGCGTAACGGCGTGACATAAGAATTCATAAAAAAGGTTGATGAGAGATAAAGGGGTTCCTCATAATATTTAAATGTAATGGACAGTAAGGAGGTCATATAGATACATGTCCCAACAATTGTAATGTAATTTAGATTCATGATACAAAAGTATTTCTTGAATGTAAAAGAGGAGAGAGAAGTTCCTTTCGGAATTTCGGCAGAGTAACGGGTGTACATGGGAGGCATTTAATGAGAGAGAAAGGGTCTTCCATCATTAAAAAATAAAGAGTGCAGTATGAGGGAGGTTTGAAACCATACCCCAACATTCATAATTGAAATTAAAAGGGCAAAACAACTTACAGAAAATTGGACAAAAATGAGAAAAGAAGAAAAAACCCTTACTTGGAAGTGTGCTCCCAAAGGCAAGAGAGAGGCTTGTGAGAGGATTCTTGGGAGATTGAGGCACCTTGGGAGGATTCTAGAGAGATTAGGGCAGATGTTTTACGAACTACAAGGGATTTTAGTGAGGAGGAAGTGGGATCTTGGGTGGGTTTATATAGGAAAGGTGAGGGAATTCTTTATTATTTAGGTTTGGGTCCCCTTACATTAAATTAATCCAAACCACAAACCATCCCATGGTTTGTGCCCATGGTTTTTGTCAAAGGTAAGAGGAAAACAATATTTTATAAGGCCCAACTCCTAAATTCTTAAAATAATAAGGTTTCTTATGTGGAGGTGAGTCACACTCCCATGGAAATTAATTTTAAAAAGGCAAAGTGTTGAATAAGTCTTGAGGGGTCCATTAATGCTTGGAAAAATAAGTCAAACAAACCCAAAATCAATTTATTTTAATGGTAAAACATATATTGGCTGAACATAAAGATTATAGTATTTTATTACATCACTATTGGTTCATTATGATGTCATAAAACACATTATATATTTAAACGGTATTTAATTTTTACCCAAAAATTTGACTGTCTCAGAAAATTATGAAAAATTCACCGTTGGATAATTTCGACATCCTGATTCCAAAAATAACATTTATTTTAGCTAAATAATTTTCTAAATATTTGAATTTTCACTTTTAAAATAAAAACCAACATTTATCGAAAATTCACGGGTTTTGACAGAAATGGTTTTCAAACCTTAATAAAAATTAAAATTGCATTCATAAAATTATAAGATGATTTATATTTAATAAAAATTAATTTAACATTAATAATAATATTTTATTAAAATATTATTTAATTCAAAAATCCCTTAATTTAATAAAATATAATTCTTAATTAAATAATAACTAAAAACACCATTTGTACTTTAAAAACTATTTACAATGTATCAAAAATGACTAGAAGTTATATTCATTATTATATAAAAAAATAATGTGCATGAACATAGTACTAATTATTTGTTATATAAACCCTTAAAATAGCTGCATAAGACCTAAGGGTAAGGTGTGTGATGGTGACGAACTCTTGGGGTGGCTCGGATAGCATCGCTCGAGTGGTAATTTCAATCAACTTCCACTTTTCCCGTAGACGGTCACGTTCGAGCTTGACATAATGAAGCTTAGCTTGGGCTTGGTCAAGGGCGAAGCCCAAGGATGATACCTCTTTTCAAGCTCTGACAAATGGGCTTTGTATGGGGCAATTCTACTGGATGAGGCCGTCTCTTCCTTTGTCTGAGTAAAATTGGGTTCGTTAAAGCCTTATATTTATACTAATCATGTGATCACTGTTCAATGAATATATTAACAACGGTCACAATTCTTAACATAAAACCAAATAATTTGACATCTTATAAAAACATTTTTCATAAAGAGACATTTAACTGGATCAAGAGGGATTTTCCATTAATGAAACTTTGGGTCATTAAAAGTGGTTATTGTCTTACCCGACATTTTCTTAATTTTTTTTTATATTTCTTCTAAATATATAATATTTTTTATAACATAATAATTTAAGTATATTAATTATAATTAAATGTTTTTATTATTATTAAACTACCATTATCCACCCTATTTTCCATCAAATTAGATGTGAACATATCACTTGTGCATAAGAACGACATATTGTGTCCATGTTGTGATAACATTCATTTTATATCACCATATTTCATGATTATTTATTATTATGGGATTAATGTTAATATATGGTATTAATTAGATATTTATTATTTTATAATCTTAATATCGTATCTACCTTCTTACATTCCAATAAATTGAAAAATTACAATGTCACTCGTGGATACATGTGGACTACCAGCTCCATGAGGCAATGTGATTCATTTTGTATTTCCACTTTACATAGATGATAATTAGGATATATATATATGATATAATAATTATTATATAGATTTTAATTATTACATACCTTTATTTAATTCAATCCTTCAAAAATTAAAAAATTGCATTTGTGGGTACCTATGACTTATCATCTTCATGAACAGTATAATTCATTTTTTACTTCAATATCTTCTACAGATGACTATATATAAATATAATTAATATATATAGTATTTTTATCATTATTTTAAATCTATATATGATGTTATATAATAATTTTACATTGTTTGGAACACTCGAACTAAAATAAAAATGGAAAACTAACTAGTTTTCACCTAAATGTCTCTTTAAAGGGATAACTATTTATAAAACGATAACTAATTTTTTTAAAATTTAAGGTATATATTAATTTATAAATTCCATATTATTAATATATTTATAATTAATATATATTTATTATAAAGTTTTTTAAATGTATATGAGACATGATAGGACATGTGGTGAGGGGAAATATAGCCTCACATTTATTTCATGAAGACGTATGCCATATTCACTACCCATTTATTTTTTATGGTGTATATACTTCAAATTTTATATTTTATATAATTAAAATCATTATTTTGATTAGATTTAATGTTTAGTTTTTTATTATTTCATGGGGATTATGATTTAAAATTTAACAATGTGGTTAGGGATTTATGTTACAGTCACATAGTTTTTGAGACTTTTTATAATAAAGTTATAATGAAGAAATATTATCATCTACCACACTATAAACTCAGGAATTATATTTTCCTTTGGTTTTTTCTAGATAATACATATTTTCCATTCAAATTCCTCTATTTACTCAATAGATCATGATAGTATTTTTACGAGAAAAATATTTTATTTCTCTATTTGGTCAAAAATCCTTTTCTTATATATACATGTTTTATAAAATTGATTTCAGTAATATTTTTTACAATATCATTTGTTTTTTAAAATTAATTTTTTCCCATGATTACATTTTAAAAATTTGTTTAAAATTAATGTTGTTTTCTTTTTCTGAATGTGGAAATTTTTTACCTTTTTTACTTAAGTATGAAATGAATGTTTTATTTTAATTTATATAGAGTATATGTAATTCCTTGACATAATGAACATTAAATTAATTTAAAATTCATTTTATAGTTAACAATGTTATTATAAAGTAAAAAATTAATATTTAATATTTGGAAAAAAATTGTATTTCAAATAAGTGGATGGAAATTGAAAATTATATTTTTGTCATAAAATGTTCCACATGATATTTTAAAGGAATTATTTGTCTAATATGAGATCCTATAAATCTAAATATCCTTTACTAGGTGTATGGTCAAAATTTAAAATAGTTATTATTTATTGGGATATATTATTATTAGAATGGAATGATTTTTGTAAAACTCATTTCTTTTCTAAGGGTTATGCTATGATGAAATGAAGAAATATTTATGAAACCCATTTTCTTTGCATGGGTTATGATAGGATAAAATGTTTATGAATATTGTATCTTCTTCAGAGGTTATGATATGATAAATATTTTAAGATCCTATAGAACACATGTGTATAATTTTTATTTTGTGATTAGTGGTCTTTGAATTATATTTCCATCCAATACATTGGGTAATGATAAATATATCAAGAATGGAATATAGATTAAACCCATTTAGTAAGACACACTATAATCAATGATAATATTGGATTTAACCTTGGATAATATAGTGTAATTGGGAGTAAACTAATTCACTATCATAGTATTTTTAGTAAGGCTTGACTACTAAGGAAATGAATTTAGATACTTCCTTGTATGCCAGAAATCGATGTCCTATGCTAATGTTATTATCTAATTAATTATTTTATTTGATCCCATTTTCATTCATCCCTTATTAACTTCAATAATTTGTGTAGTGTATCATGATTATAATCTATGATCTATAGGGTATTTTTCTTAAATTTTAAGCTCATTTTATCGATCTCTTATTCTCATTTTATGGTTAAGTGATCACTAATATCTCCCATGTTTACCATTTCCGAGGATGTGATATCACCCATTCATATGTATCCTTTCCCCATGTAAGGAAGTCATTTTTCAAGTTTGATATTTATAAGAAGAGTGATTGTTATGAATTACATAGTGGGAGATGATGTAGATCTATTATGAACAAGATGTTTTTGTATCCGTGTTTAAAAATATACTAGTCCTATGTGATTTTGAAATGGATCCTTATATTATTAATTAGTATTCATTTAATTAGATTTAATATATTTGTAAGAAAATTATGGGTCTTTATATATTTAAATTACCCTAACATGATGTTTGAAAAAAATATTTATATAGTGATCGACTTAGGATTAATGAATATCTCATTCATAAGATATAATAAAATATGTTGTTCAATATTTTGTTATGTATTATATTTTTTCACTAAAAATTTAAATCTACTTCATAATATCTAAAAAATATTTTTCAACCATTGAAATAATGGTTTATGTAGTACATAAATTGTCCAAGGATAGCAAAGTGATTTTTTTCATGGCATGAAATCTCAAAAATTGAATTTATAAATTGAAATATACGAGAGGATTCGTAAGGATATCAATATAAGAAGATCGGTATTGAAGAGGACACTTGGGATTTTATTAGGAAACTATATATTTTTTTGGTTCTCAATTTATCCATATAAATAATATAATAAGAAATTTTTACAACAATAATTATTTATATATATTTATGAATTTATATGTTAATATTATTTATTAGATATTTCTAAATTTCACCATCACTATTGTGATAAAAAACTACAATAAAATATTAAAATACAAATTATTTGAGTTTGTTTTGATTATATGAAGAAGAAGAATTTTTTTTAAAGGTTCATTATTTGATAAAAATCCTCAATGTTAGTGACAAAATTGGGTATGTTAAATTTAAGATCATTATTCTCAATTAAAAGTGTCTCAAATTATAGATATATCATCAATGTGTGTCTTTTATTTTTTTTATTTTCCTCATGTATAATAATGATTAATTTTGTACATCTCTTATTAAAATATCAATAAATGAAAAACTATCATTAATTCCACTAATAAATACTAAAACATTAAGGATACAAATGATTGTACATTAACTGAAAGTATCTAGAATTCTAATTTTTTAAATTGGGTGTTATCGAATATTCATACACTCAATCATTTTTTACTCCTAGAAAAAACTATTTTTGTAGCATTGCCAGTAAATAAAATTATATCTTGATTACACCATCAATTTATAAAATCAAACCACTATTTTTTCCTTTATAAATTACATAAAAAATATAATGCTTCTTTCTTCTATAAATTCTATATTTTTTAAACATTTATTTTTTATTTATTTCATAGTAAAAAAAATTCCTTATAATAAACCTTCAATTAGATAATATATCAATTAGAGAAATTTGTTAGTTTTTTTCTCAAACCTAATGGTTGAAAAATTTTCATGAAGTTCTCCTTTAAATACATAATCCCCAACTTTATACTATAAGTAAATAAATCATAGTAAATTTAGGAAAATATATATGAGGTCAATGGATGGTTTTTTATTGATTAAAAACTAATTCATGAAAAATAGTGGATTATTCATATTAATATTTTCATCATTTATTAAAATATAACATGCATCATTATCCCTTAAAATAGATTTTTGGTGTAAAGACCCAGATTTTCCATGTAAATTTTTATTATATGGAATTATTAAGAGTCTATAAAAATTGAAGGCACATGATTTCGAGGCCCGGTGTGCCCATAATGAATTTCTAAACTTTTTTTAAGGTAAATTTAGTAATCACGCTGGAAGAAGTTTCTATCTTTGAAACTGGTGCTCGGATTAAAAATCTGAGGGCACCATTTAATCTACAACACCAAGATTCGCTTAAATGAGACTTCACATCGACCGCATAAGTAAGGGAAGAAAATATAATTTTTGGACATTTAAGAGAATAATAAAATAAAAAAGTTATTTTATTTTTATTTCTCCTTTCCTCCAATGGATGAGTGGTGGTGGTGGGACAAACGACATGTCAATCCATTAAATGGATTGAATCCTCTTTATTCTTGTTATTGTACCATTTGAATTTGGAATGTTCCTTAATTATATTAACATCATTAATTCCACATGCATTACTAACCCTCTGCCTCTTCTAATTATATGGAGTTTGTGGTAGAGTGTTGGAACTTCTTCACCAAGAGACAAAGCTCTGGCAAAGTACAGTGACGCCAACCACTTGGAGGACGAGACCAGTTTTAGTAAGCGGTGACGAGCATCACCGAATCACGAACAGATGAAAACAACGAAGGTGTTATGTCGATCGATGTCAGTGAACATCTCTTCCAGGTAGGGGTTTTATTTGGAAATTTCATTTGATTTTTTAAATCCTCTCCCATTTGTTATCACCTTAACATGTATGGCGAGGGAAAAATGAACAATGCTCGGACCCTCTACCGCTTCTCTCATGCTCCGTTCATCGGTTACGGTTTCCTCAGATTGATAGAAATGCGAAATAGTGGGTCACACTATGACGACGGCAGCGCAGGAGATCTGTAGGCGTAGACGGCACCAAGAACAGACATCAGAGCACGTCCGGAGACCCGCAGAAGAAACCATCGGTGCGCCATGTCGGCAGTGGCCAGAGGAGACCCATGACAACCGGTCGTGGGCGGTGGAAGGAGGTGCGCGATAGTGCGCCATAGCATCAAAGGGTGGCCAGTCCGATCAGGCCGTATGGGACAAGGGCGACTCCCCTATGTGACACCGGCAGAAGCAGTTGCGGCCAGCAGGCCACGGTAGGAGGGTTCAGCGCAGCCCGCGCCACGCCGCTTTAGCGAAACTCGGTCGGCCAAATGGCCATCTGTTAAATGTGGTGGGGCCTCACCCAACTTTCTGTAGAATATTGTAACACCCCAAGCTTCCATGATACATTTCCCTTTGAATAATACGATAAATTTTGTTGTACTCAACTTCGAGTTTAAACACACCACAACCAATCAAACTAGCTATTATGAATAGTAATACACAGTTTTTGAAATTTTATAAATTTTATCTTTCAAAATGGACTTCATTTATGAATTTTTAATATCGAAATTATCTTAGGGTAAATTTTTGGTATTTTTCTTAAAACTTTTAATTTTTGATGGATAGTGAAAAACACTGCATTATTGGTTAAGACCGAATTTTTTATTTAAATAATTTTTTATTTTATTTAAATTTATTTTAGGTAAAAATAGATACATAATACCTATATATTTTCAATGTAATTCATTGGAGTCTTTTTATAATATGTTTAGATATATAGAAATTTTATTGAACTTTTTACCGTCTTTTACCCACCTCCTAGGAGCATTTGAAAATTTGCATAAAACAATAATTTTACCACTTCTGTGAGTTGAATTTCAAAAATCCAAGAGACACGGTTAATATCAGTAAGTAAAATGTGGTTCAATAAGATGAAAATATTTTTTGGTGAATAGTAACTTTTTCCTTTTATTTATCACAGTTAAAAGTAAATAGGGTAATTAAGCGTAAAAATGATATCATAATTACCCTAACACTTGTCCTAATTCTATTTGATAAGTATAATTCGACCAAAAACAACCTTAGGAAAAAAATATGATCCTCTTCGGTCCACTTGTATTATACTAGGACATTAATTATTATTTTATTTAAAGAAGTGTTAAAAGAGTTAAATTCAAAGTTTAATAACTAAACCATTTTTAATATTTGGTTAAACATAAGATAAATTTGACTATAAATATTCATTAGAAAGATAAAATAGTTTCCAACATAATGGTAGTTTATTTATGATTTTTCGACATTAAATAATTTAATTTATTTATGACATAATGAGGATGTTGTAATTACCTTATTAATGAATGATTAAAATAATTGATATTATAAATATCCAAATAAATGTAATTTGAGACTTTTGATGAATTACACTAATTTTATAGGTTAATATGACATGTTAGGGTTGATTAATTTTTTTTTCAAGTAATCATGATGTTATGATTTTCACAAAAACCAAATATTAAATAGTGTCAAAATTGACATAATTGAGTTTTAAAAACAAATACTATATTATTAATTGATATAACATTTCTAAAAATCTAAATTTTGGACAAATGACTTTGATAAAGTTAAATATATTAATAATGAATCACTTGGAGTTTTCTTGGCTAGTTAAAGTATGTTTATTAAACATTTAATATAAAAATACAAAGAGACATGGTAAATGTCAAACTATTTAACCAAGAGTTAAATCTAAAATATAAGGTTAATATGGTGACCTAAACCTTTCTAAAACCTATTGGTTGAAAGGTTTTCGACCCATACCCAACTTATCCTCTAAATAAATCTTTTAGGATCCATTATAAACCGAAAATTATTTTATTATAAAATAATATTTCAATCTTTTCTTAAAGTGACCCTCACCTCTCTTATAAAAGGGCACTTCCCCTTCTGTTAATTTCAAACCTCCAAAGCCATTTGGCTCGGCCTAACCCTACCCAAATATCCTCCCAACTTTCCTCCCTTCATCCTAGAGTCCTTCCTTTGGTCAGAAATCCAACCTATGGAGCCATTTGGATCAAATAAAAAATGAAGAACTCGAGGAAGAGGTAAATATTTCATCTCCTCTTTCAAGTTATTTTCTTCTTCCACTTCCTCTTTATTTGTTGTTTCCATACCAAAATAATAAATCCAGTACCTTATACATATTT
This sequence comes from Viscum album, assembly GCA_963277665.1. Classification (NCBI taxonomy): domain Eukaryota; kingdom Viridiplantae; phylum Streptophyta; class Magnoliopsida; order Santalales; family Viscaceae; genus Viscum; species Viscum album. Next base: position 875,968,944 of record OY728145.1, on the reverse strand, counting down.
TGATGTTATTATAAATATGTTACAACCATATTCATTATTCTATCCATCATACAAATGAAAAAGTCACCATACGTGTGTATGTACGGCCTACCGTCTCCATGTTGTGGTGTAGTTTGTTATTCAAACACTTCATTATTAGGATGGGTATAATAATGAGTATAACTGATTGAAATAAAAAATATAACATGTTATGGATTATGTATATATGATATACCATCAAATTACATATGATTTCACCATCAATTTAATGATATTGTCGCTCGTGCGTACATACGGATTACCGTCTCCACAGACACGATGAGATTCATTTCCCATCGTAATCATTCAAGAATAATTTTAATTTTATGATTCAAAATAATATTTATGAACATAATATCATTCTATGTATGATCCAAATACATCATATTCATAACAAACATGGCTTACGTAACCAAGCATATAAAGGAAAATGAATAAGTTAACACCTAAAAAGATGATACTACTAAAATATTGTTAACAATGAAATATTAGAAGATCATATATGATATCATATTTATGTATATAATTTTTTTATAATTAAATAAAAAATTATTTAACTATTATACAGAAGGTTAACGTACTCTCGACCAAGGAAAAGTACAAGGTAAGGGTTAATTTCACAATCTATTTATTATCTGAGGTTCTTTTTATGTAAGTATCTATTGGGACCTCTTTATCATCCACATCTGTGTTTTCATAAAAAATGTATTTCAAAACATTTTTACTATTTACTAGAAAATGGGTTAAATTCATTTATACCCATATTTGACCTTATATGTTTTGAAAGGAATCTTTCAGTTGTTTTCAAAACAAGGTACTTTCTAACCTTTTCGACAAAATTAAGGTAAGAATGTTTTTTTAACTTATATGGAGAGTGTGGCTATTCTTTTCCGTTATAACATTGTCGAAGCTTCCCATAAAATATTATAAGAATATTTTTAAAATAAATTTTTCTTTTATATTTATGTGACCTTTAAATTGTTTCAAAATAGAAAGAGGTATTTCTTTCAAAAAGTTTTCATTTCATCTATGTCAACATCCTTCTATGGATTTTAAACTTGTTTGAAGATGAATTATTATGATACAAATATTCCATATTGTATTGAAGGTTTTGTGATATTTTTGATAGGGGATGTGTTATTTTTGTACCATTTATGGTTTATGGATAATGTATTGACATTTCTTATGCTAGTTTTAATACGAATGTTTATGTTATGCTTAAACTATTTCATATAAGGAATGCATTGGACTTAGTAAGTGATGGGTGGATCCCGCTATAGCTCCTCGATGCATCGGTAGGTCTCATGAGACAAACTAGTGTCCTGTCACAAGGCCTTGGAAAAATCTTATTTGTAGTCTTAGCACAAGGCCTTGACTATGTGGTTATGAAGTCTAGAATTATGCATTCCATCATTATGAAATTGTATATTGAAATTGCATATGATTATTCAACTAGTAGAATATCCATGTGAATAAGTAAATGGAATTATTTTATTTTATATTTGAATATTATGCTGAAGTTTATGTTTAGAAGGCTTTTGTTTTAGTCTTATACATTGTTTTAAATGTATATGCTTATTTATGAAAGTTTCTGCTATATTGTTATCCTTACTGAGCTTATGAGCTCACCCCTTTCTATGTTTTATTTTTCCCAGGTTGTGAAGAAGTATTTTATGGTTGACCTGTAGGGATAGGATAAGGATATATGTGTGTTCAAAGGGGAAAAAATTTTGTTGATGTTTTTATTTAATAATGTAATGTATGACTTATGAATGTATCTAGTACTTCCAAGGCTACTAAACAGATCGGTATTTCGGGACATGATTCTTTGAATCATGCCAATGTTATGAAAAAATGCACCGACTATGGGTAACTGGGGTCGGGGCATTATAGTTGGTATCGGAGGAAGTTTAGTACAAACCTTGGAAACTAGATTTAGAAAAACTCTGATTAGAGAACACTACCCTAAGAAAGACTTTGAAGATTAGTATTGAAGAACTTCATATAATCTTGGTACTATAAAGAATTTGTGAGTTTTCCAAGCAATACATCCCTATCTAGATATGAGCTGGTAGAGGTGGGTCTGGCACAGATGTACCTAGGGGTTAAATTTGAAAACACCGCTTCGAGCTAGACTCGAATGGGAACTGGTGCACGACAATGGGGCTTGATGCAATCTTGGTTACAATACTCCTGGGGAATATACTTAAGATAATTATCATTTTATTTAAAAATCATTATGATGGTTTTATGAGTATATACCTCCTCAAAGAAAATATTTTTATGATTTTGGATTATATCCATAAACTGTTCAATTTATGTTAAGTGTTTTACAAGTTCGTAATTATGTATTGTGAATCATAAAATAATATATTGTATGCCATTGTTTAGAAATGGAACCTAGTGTAAGGAATGTAAACTGTATTAATGCTTGTAATACATGTATGGATTTCCCTCCTATACAAGATAATTATAGTAAATCTGGTGATGCAACTGGTACTGATCAGCTTATCACCATACTGGGACAACTCACACAGGTTATGAATAATAAGCTTACCTATATGGAGCACCCTGATCCACAATGTGGAGGATCAATTTTAGACTGATTCATAAGGCAACAACCACCAACATTCAATGGGACTACAAATCTATTTGTAGTTGAGCAATGGATAAGTTCCTTAGAGAAAATATTTCATGATTTGGGGAGTAGAAAAAGGGAAAAATTTGTCATCATAGTTTATCGCCACACGAGAGATGCATATCAATGGTGTTCATTGATTCAAAACACAAAGGAAGATGATGAAGTATCAAATATGGAATGGAGGGAGTTTAAAAAGATTTTCTTTAAAAAATAATTTTCTCATGACAATCGAGCGGATATGGAAAGGCAATTTTTGAGTCTAAGACAAAAGGGGAATGAGAATATCACAAATATGAGGCTAAATTTAAAAGGTTAGCAAGGAATGCTCCGGATTATAAACATAACCCAAGGAGTAATATTTATCGATTCTTTGATGGGTTAAAACCATTTATCCTGTGAGCATTAGTCTCATAATCCTCCTTATCATACGAAGATATTGTCTCATGTGCTATCAAGAGAGAAAAATAAATATCTATGTATTATGACTTCAAAGAAAAGAAGGAGAAGAAGAGATATGATGAACACTCTGGAAATGGAAATAAGGGAAATAAGGGAAAATTTGAATATCCATCCTGCTGTAAATGTGGGAAGAAACACCTCGGTACTTGCCTGAAGGGAATGGGAGTCTATTACAAGTGTGGTGAAAAAGGATACTAAGCTCATGATTGCAATGGGAAGAATGAGGCTATCAATGTTTAATGATAAAATTGTAGAGAAATGGTGAATTATGAAAATGAATGTCCTAATCACCAAGGAAACTTACCCTAGAAAAGTCCAAGGGAGCGAGGCCAGGCTTATTTGAACACTACTGCTGAGGTTGAAGCTTCGAAAGATGTAGTGGCAGGTAATTTAATGGTTTCCACAAGTTCCAGCATTGCTTTATTTGATTCAGGATCATCGCATTATTTCATATCTTCCCAGTTTTCTAAGAAAATTAGATATTTCCAATTTGATTTAACAAGGGAGTTTTCAGTCAAAACTCTTAAAAGAATTATCATTTCAACAATGTTTTGTGAATTAGTTCCCATTAAGGCATATACATGTTCTTTATCTTCTGATCTCATCATCATACCCATGGTTGAATTTGATATAATCTTTTGTATGGATTGGAATTTGGACCATGATGAAAAATTTATTGTAAGAAGAAGTAGGTTACAATTATCTATGATGATAAAGAGTGCCTTATCTTTAGAGCAGAAACGTCACCATCTGATTCTTATCTAGATCCACCCCCAGTAGCTCAACTAAATTCAATTATTGGGGAGGAAGATAATGAAATAACTATGGGTGAGGAAAGGAATGTTCAAATAGAGGATGTACCTATTGTTTAAGAATATGTTGATGTGTTTTCAGAGGATTTACCTGGACATCCTCCAAAATGAGAAATTGAGTTTTCCATTGATTTAATTCTTGGTTCAAGGCCCATATAGAAGACCCATTATAGAATGTCCACTGTGTAATTAGTGGAACTAAAGAAAACACTAGAGGAATTGTGCAATAAGGGATTTATTCACCCTAGTATTTCTCAATGGGGATCCCTTGTTCTTTTTGTTATGAAAAAATATGGATCTGTGAGGTTGTGCACTGGCTATAGGGAGATAACTACTATAACAATAAATAAAAATTATCCCCTAGCTCACATTGATGATTTATTAAATCAACTTCATGGAGATAAATATTTTTCAAAGATTGACCTTCGATCTGGATATCACCATTTGTGTGTGAAGAAGGAATACATTTCAAAAATAGAATTTCGAACCAGGTATGGTCATTACGAGTTTACAGTAATGCCTTTTGGATTGACTAATTCAACCTCTATCTTCATGGATCTAATGAATAGAGTTTTCAAGGAATATCTTGATAACTTTGTAGTGGTATTTATTGATGATATTTTGGTATACTCAGAAATATATGAAGATCATGAAAATAACTTGCGCATTAGCATAAAGTCTCTTAAAAGAAATGAATTTTATGGGAAGTTTAACAAGTGTGAATTATGGCTTCAGGAAATTTATTTTCTTGGCCATATTTTATATGAGGATGGAATATTTGTTGATCCTTCTATGAAAAAGGCAATCCAAGAATGGCTAGCACTAATGAGTATAACTGAGGTACGTAGTTTTATTGGTTTAGTATGTTATTATCAGTGTTTTGTCCATAATTTTTCTCAATTGGAAAACCCATTAACCAAGCACACACGTAAAGGGGTTAAATTTGTTTGGACCAAATAGTGTGAAGAATGTTTCAAAAAACTGAATATAAGATTAGTTAATGATCCTATCTTGACTCAGCCATTAGGGAATGATGGGTTTGTTATTTATAGTGATTCTTCAAGGAAAGAACTTGGTAGTGTCCTTATGCAGAATGATTGAGTTATTGCCTATGCATCACGACAGCTAAAAATTCATGAGAAAAACTTTCCCACTCATGATATTGAGTTATTAGTTGTAATCTTTTCTCTGAAAATATGGAGACACAATATCTATGGTGAAAATGTGATATTTATACTGATCATAAGAATTTGAAGTATATTTTCTCATAGAAAAAACTCAACATGAGGAAAATATGATGGTTTGAACTACTCAAGGATTATGATTGCACAGTACACTACCACACGGGGAAGGAAAATAAGGTGGCAGATGCTTTGAGAAGAAAGGAACATGGAGTTTTGAACAAGATGAGAGTTGAAAGGGATCCTATTTTAATGGATATAGTAAAGATGGATATAGGAATTACCATGGAAGGTGAAACATTTATAATTTTTCAAATGGTTGCCAAACCATATTTACTAGAAAGGATAAAAAGTTCTCAGACTGATGATGAGGAATTTCAAAAGAAAAATAAATTTGTGAATGATGGTAGATTGAGTGACTTCATATATGAAGAGATAATTTTGAAATTTGGGAAAAGACTTTGTGTTCCTAACATACCTGATCTAAAAAGGGAATTTTTGGATGATTCTCATAGCTCTAATTTCTCTATACATCCTGGGAGAACCAAGATGTATAGAGATTTGAAGGAACATTTTTGGTGAGACAACATGAAGAGGGAGAATGCTGATTTTGTGTCAAGATGTATGGTTTGTTAACAAGTGAAAGCTGGAAGGAAATATCCTGGAGGAGTCATGCAACCTATTCACATACCTGAGTGGAAATGGGATAATATTATGATGGACTTTGTCATGGGGCTACCAAAGACTCCTTGAAGGGATGATGCAATATGGGTCATTGTTGATCGTCTTACCAAGTCAACACATTTTCTTTCTATAAGAGAATATTTAACACTTGAATGTCTGGAAAGACAATATATTAATGAAGTTGTAAGACTCTATGGTGTACCCCTATCGATTGTTTCTAATCATGATCCCTATTTTACATCAAGATTCTAGAAATGTCTTCAGAAGGCTCTGGATACTGAACTTAGTTTGAGCATTGCCTATGACCCTCAAACTGATGGACAATCAGAATAGACTATTAAAACCTTAGAAGACATGTTGATATCTTTATCACTTGAGTTTCAAGGAATGTGGGATCAATATTTACCTCTGGTAGAATTTTCATATAACAATAGCTTCCATTCAAGTATTCAGATGGAACCATATGAAGCATTATATGGAAAGAGATGTCGCACACCAACATCTTGGGATGAGGTTGGTGAAAGAAAACTCGTAGGCCCAGAACTTGTTGAGGAAAAAATGGAAAAAGTAAAGATTATCCAACCCCACATCAAAGAATCTCAAAGTAGGAAAAAGAGCTATGCCGATAACCGAATGAAGGATTTGGAACTTTAGGTAGGAGATCATGTTTTCTTGATGGTATCTCCATGGAAGGGTGTTATACATTTTGGTAAGAAGGGTAAATTGAGTCCTAGGTACATCGGACCTTTCAAAATTCTAGAATGAATTGGACTTATAGCTTATTGTTTGGAAATTCCTCCAAGTCTCTCCAAAGTTCATGATGTGTCCCACATATCATTGTTTAGAAAATACATGCCTGACCCAATGCATGTACTCGCCTATGAGGAAATTGAACTGCAGCCTGATATGTCTTATTTTGAAGATCCTGTAAAAATTCATGATACCAGAGAATAAGTGTTGAGAAACCGGACAACTTGTCTAGTAAAAGTTCTATGAAGAAATCATAAGATGGAAGAGGCAACTTGGGAACCTGATGAACATATGATGAAGAACCTCCCAAATCTTTTTATAGAATAATATTATAGAAATTTTGAGGATGAAATTATTTTAAGGAGGGGAGAATGTAACACCCCAAACTTCTATGATATGTTTCCCCTTGAATAATACAATAACTTGTGTTGAACGCATCTTCAAGTACAAACACACCACAACCAATCAAACTAGCCGTTATGAATAGTAATACCAACCTTTTGAAATTTTATAAATTTTTTCTTTAAAAATGGACTTCATTTTTGAATTCAGAATATTGAAATTGTCTTAGGGTGATTTTTTTGTATTTTTCTGAAAACATTCAATTTTTGATGAATAGTGAAAACACTCTGTTATTGGTTAAAACCGCATTTTTATTTAAATAATTATTTCTTTTATTTAAATTTATTTTAGGTAAAAATAGATACACAATACCTATATAAGTTCAATGTAATTCATTGGAGTCATTTTATAATATGTTTAGATATATAAAAATTTTATTGAACTTTTTGCCGTCTTTTACCCACCTCCTAGGAGCATTTGAAAATTTTCATAAAACATTAATTTTACCGCTTCTGTGAGTTGAATTTAAAAAATACGAGAGACACGGTTTATATCATTAAGTAAAATGTGGTTCAATAAGATGAAAATAATTTATGGTGAATAGTAACTTTTGACTTTTATTTACCACGGTTAAAAGTAAATAGGGTAATTAAGGGTCAAAATGATATCATAATTACCCTAGCACATGTACTAATTATATTGGATAAGTTTAATTCAACCAAAATCAAACTTAGGAATAAAATATGATCCTATTTGGTCCACTTAGATTAGATTAATATATTTATTATTATTTTATTTAAAGAAGAGTTAAAAGAGTTAAATTCGAAGTTTAATAACTAAACCATTTTTATATAGGGTTATACATAAGATAAATTCAACTATAAATATTAATTAGAATTATTAAAGGATTTCCTACATAATGGTATTTTATTTATAAGTTTTTTGACATTAAATAAATTAATTTATTTATGACACAATGATGATGTAGTAATTACCTAATTAATGAAATATTAAAATAATTGATATTATAAATATCCAAGTAAATATAATTTGAGACTTTTGATGAATCCCAATAATTTTATAGGTTAATATGACATGTTAGGGTCGATTAAATAATTTTTGTTCGAAGTAATCATGCAGTTATGATTTTCACAAAAAACCAAATACTTAATAGTGTCAAAATTGACATAATTGAGTTTTTAAAACAAATACTATATTATTAATTGATATAATATTCATAAAAATATTAGGTTAGGCCAGAGGACTTATATAAGGTTATATGTATTAATAATGAACCCATTTTGGTTCTCTTGTCTTATTATAGTTTGTTTATTAACCATATAATATAAAAATACAAAGAGACGTGGTAAATGTCAAACTATTTAACTAAGAGTTAAATCTAAAATATAAGGTTAATATGGTGACCTAAACCTGTCTAAAACCTATTGGTTAAGAGGTTTTCGACTCATCCCCACCTTATCCTCTAAATAAATCATTTTTTATCCATTAGAAACCGAAAATGATTTTATTATAAAATAATATTTCAAGCTTTTCCGAAAGTGACCCTCACCTCTCTTATAAAAGGGTACTTCCCCTTCTCTTAATTTCACTCCTCCAAATCCATTTGGCTCTGCCAACCCCAACCCAAATATCCTTAAAAATTTAATCCCTTCATCCTATAGGACTTTTTTTGGTCATAAATCCCGCCTATGGAGCCCCTTTGATCAAATCAAAAGGAAGAACCCGAAGAAGTGGTAAATATTTCATCACCTCTTTCAAGTTCTTTTCTTCTTCCACTTCCTCTTTAATTATTGTTTCCATACCAAAATAATAAATACAGTACCTTATACATACTTTTATATTATTATAACTATTGAACAACCATATTCATTATTCTATCCATCCTACAAATGACAAAGTCACCATACGTGCGTACGTACGGCTTACCATCTCCACGTCGTGGTGTAGTTTGTTATTCAAACACTTCATTATTTGGATGGGTATAATAATGAGTCTAACTGATGTAAATAATAAATATAACAAGTTAATGATTATTTATATATGATATACCATCCAATTACAAACAATTTCTCCATCAATATAATGATATTGTCGCTCGTGTGCACGTACAGATTACCGTCTCCACGAACGGGATGAGATTCATTCCCCATCGTAATCATTCAAGAATAATTTTCATTTTATGATTCAAAATAATGTTTATGAACCTAATATAATTTTTTATATGAATCAAATACATCCTATTCAAAACAAACATTGCTTAATAACCAATCATATAAAGGAAAACGAATCAGTTAACACCCAAAACAATGATACTACTAAAATATTATTAACAAATCAATATTAGAAGATCATATATGATATCATATTTATGTATATAGTTTCTTCATAATTTCATAACAATGATTTAACTATTATAAAAGAGATTAAAGTACCCTTGACCAAGGAAATGTACAAGGTAAGGGTTAATTTCACAATCTCTTTATTATCCGAGGTTGTTTTTATGTAAGTATCTACTGTAACCTCTTTGTCATCCACATCTGTGTTTTCTTAAAAAATATGTTTCAAAACATTTTTAATATTTACTAGACAATGGGTTAAATTCATTTATACCCTTATTTGAACTTATATATTTTTAAAGGAATCTTTCTGTCATTTTCCAAACAATGTACTTTATGACCTTTTCGACAAAATTAAGGTAAGAATGTTTTTTTATCTTATACAGTGAGTGCAGCTATTTTCTGCCATTATAACATCATCGAAGCTTCCCATACAAGCTTATAAGATATTTTTGAAAATAAATGTTTTCTTTTATAATTATGTGGCCTTTAAATGGTTTCAAAATAGAAAGATGTATTTCTTTCATAAAGTTTTTATTTCATCTATGTCAACATCCTTTGATGGATTTTACACTTGTTTTAAGTTGATTTATTATGATACAAATCTTTCATATTATATTTAAGGTTTTGTGATATGTTTGAAAGTGGATGTGTGATTTTTGTACCATTCATGGTTTATGGATAAAGTATTGTCATTTCATAATCCTAGTTTTAATACGAATGTTTATGTTATGTTTAAACATTTTCATATGAGGAATGCATTGGACTTAGTAAGTGATTAGTGGAGCCCGCTATAGCTCCTCGATGCATCGGTAGGTCTCATGAGACAAACTGGTGTCTTTTCACAAGGCCTTGGAAAAATCTTATTTGTTTTCTTGGCACAAGGCCTTGACTATGTGGTTATGAAGTCTGTCATTATGCATTCCATCATTATGAAATTGGATATTGAAATTGCATGTGATTATTCGACTAGTATAATATCCATGTGAATAATTAAATGGAATTATTTGATTTTATCTTTTCCATATTATGCTGAAGTTTATGTTTAAATGGATTTTTTTAGTCTTATACATTACCTTAAATTTTTATGCTTATTTATGAAAGTTTCCACTATATTGTTATCATTACTAAGAATCTGAGCTCACCCATTTCTATGTTTCATTTTTTCCAGGAAGTGAAGAAGTATTTTATGGTTGAACTGCGAGGATAGGATAAGGATATAAGTCTATTCAAAGGGGGAAAAATTTTGTTGATGTTTTTATTTCATGATGTAATGTAAAAATGATCAATGTATCTAGTACTTCCAAGGCTACTAAACTGATCGGTCTTTTGGGACATGATTCTATGTATCATGACAATGTTATGTTATAATGCACTGAATCTGGGTAATTGGGGTCAGGGTATTACAAACGGCCCCGCAAGCACAGGGCCAGTAGGATGCAACAGTCCTTTTTCTGGCAGACCGAGACGGCGCGGGCCGGACCTGCTAATGGGCTCGGCCGGAGCTGCCGCTCGGAGGGCCAATGTAGGTGGGCCGAGCCCCACCCAGGGGGCTGGACCAAACACAACTCAGGACCTCAAACTAAACTGGGCCAACCTCAATGGGCCGAATCCAGTGAATGGGGCTGACACTTAACGGGACGTACCCGGGCGGGGTCAGGTAGACCCCTGGACCCATTGTGTTTGGTCGATCTAACCAAGTTAGACCAAGCTCAGACCCAACCGGTCCCCGAATAAAGAAACCCCTATAACTAACGAACTGGGTTTCCATTCAACATGTCGTCAGTGGAATTGGGAACCCTTTTGGGAAGTGGTCTTTCTGGCATATTCTGTCGTGCCCAACCGAGGTGCGATCACCCTTATTTCACGGAAAGGGATGCAACTAACAGACCAGGTGTCCGTTTGACGCGCCATCTATTGTGTTGGAACCCTTAGGATGAGGAGTTCCTTTTGATATACTCCACTAGAGTTTTGAATAAATTTGGATTATATCCAGGTTGGATCGACTCCAAATCCAAATTGTCCCTCCACACAAAAATTCCAATAACTTACAGACCAGGCGTCCAGTTGACGTGCTATATTTTTCATTGGGACCCTTATGATGTGACAGATCACTGAGTTAATTATTCATGGGACATAGTTCTAGATGAAATATGACTGATGGATTCATGAGTGGTTTGTCAATAATCAGTCATGCTATGAGTAGGAATCCAATTGCTTGTAGTGAGGCAGATGTTGGAGACCGATCATACGGAGGTTAGTATCGAGCAATCATGTGTGGGTGTGCACTAATAGATCATGTTTTGATCATCACATAGCAATCTTGTGTGGATCATCACCAAGAGATCCTATGTGGATAAGCACCTTGCGACCCTGTGTGGATCATCATTCTAGAGACCCTGTGTGGATCACCATTCTAGCGACCCTATGTAGATCAGTAGTGCACGACCCGACGAGGACCAGTCTTAGATTGGCCCATTGTGGATCAGTGACATATTGATCCTATGTGGGTCAGATCCTGTATGGGTCTTTCAGGGGTTATATCTAATCAATCCTGGGAAGATCAGATCCTATGTGGGTCAGTGGAGGTTAGTACATATCGATCCTTGGAGGATCAGATCCTGTTTGGGTCAGCAGGGGTTAGTATCTATCAATCTTATGTGGGTCAGAATCTATATGGTCAGAAAAAGTGCATATCTATAGAATAAGATGATCTAGATTCTCGAGAAATCATCTGCACTTCGATGCTTTACTTATAACTGGTTTGAGCGGTGTCTACTACTTTGTGCTTTGTGACTTAGATCATGCTTTTTTTGTTTGACTTTGGGGAATTCTATGAGACCTTCGGGTGTCTGGGGGTCCCTACTGGGTATTGTTATACTCACCCCAACACGGGCTTCACCCACACCTTGTTTTGTCTTTTGCAGACAACGAGCAGTTAGGATGAGGCTTGAGGGATCCAGGACCAGGCGGTACATAGAGGAGACTGGATGATGTAGAGTGATGTGGAGATGATCTGTACCCACCCTTCATGTAGGATCCTTGGTGGAAGATCCGAGAGTTGTTTTCTCTTTTTAGTTGTACTTGTAATTTTCAGTTGGGCTTGTATTCTGGCCCCTTTACCTTCAGTACCCTTTTTACTACAGCAGTTTACTTTGTGGTTGCTTCTTGTTGTGTTATTGGATTGTGTGTTTGTATAAGTTTAAAGGCAATGCCTTGCCGATATAGGGATATGTATTTTTGGTGCTAGTCCCCAACCCCTGGCCTATGGAAGGCGGGCTTGGGATAGTCACGGCACAGGCTTCGGGGGATGGGATGTGACAAAGTGGTATCAGAGGAGTCTGTTCTACCAAAGAACTAGGACTCTCATATTTTTAATGGAAAAATAATGTTAAGTGTTTTGAGTGTGGTTTTCAGTTTTGGGAATCTAGTGTTTTTGTGGAGGCTGACGTATCCCTACACCAGTACCCTGAATTATTATTTCTGACTCGGTGCATGAAAACACTAATTATGTGTGTTTTGGAAGTGTTTTACTTTTGATCTCTTTGATTTAGCTCACCAGGTATAACGTTTTGACTGTGGTGCACCTATTTTCTTTTAGGATTCCTCCACATATACATCCATCCTGGATTCCCGAGAGATTACACGATGACGCCCCACTGAGCAACGATGCATCAGTGTAGGTCCCTCTTACGGCGTTAGCACCTTTGGGTGGTGTTCCAGCAACACCACTACCCATTGGGCTGCTGTTTCCATGAGTCCCACCAGTAGATGGTGCATGATGACTGAGTGTGTTTCATGAGTTTCATCGAAAAAGGCCTCTGAGGTTCCATGGTGAGATAGATCTACAAGTGGTTGAGGACTAGCTAGAGGCTATGGCTAGAGTTTTTTACCTGGTTGGGACACCAGCTGACCTGATGGTGATCCTAGCTGCCAGCCTTTTCTACGTCACACCAAGGAGATGGTGGAGCCTAAATCTCTAGATACACGATGAGGCGACCAGCACATAGGAAGATATTGAGGGCCTCTTCAGGTCAGAGTCGGTTCCAGTGACTCTATGCTCTGTATGTATCTTGGATCTCATACACTTATAGCAGGGCAGCCTGACCGTGGCCCAGAATTCCACACGGTTCACCGACCTCTCACGCTACTCTACCGACATGGTTTGGAACCATTTCATCAGGGCCCAGACCTTTGAGAAGGGACTCTGATGGGAGATTAGATCTTCAGTAGTATCTCTCAGCATCTTGAAACATGAAAGAGTTCTAGAGAGAGCACTCTTGGTGGAGATATTACTTGTAGAGCAGACACCGATAGTGAGACCCCCCCACCGGGCGATAGGTAGCAGAGTCCTATACAGTTCGTAGTAGGAAGATGACATAGAGGTCCAAGTGGACCAAACCCTATGTTGGATGACCCCAAGATGCAGGGTAAGAGGTGCGGATCTCGCAAGGCAGAGAAGGTCAGCTGGGAATAAATATGAGCTTCACGTGCGGCGTGTAGGGCTAAATGGCTCGCAATTTTCCCAACCCTTCATACCAAAGATCAGCAGATGGTCGAGGGACCGCCAAGGGAGAGGTAGAGATTTGAGCGAGGATGTATGCAGGGTGGTGGACATGGAAGAGGAGCAGGCTGTGCAGCAGGTGGTTGGCGGTGATTTTGGGTTCTACCGCCACCACCACCAGGTGGTCCACCCCGACCAGAGGGAGCATGTGGAAAGCGGCGAGCATAGATACTGACAGTAGATGCCTATGACCATGGTGATTCATAGATGATTAGAGTTATGATCTGTGTCAATTTTACTCAAACTTCAATAATTATAGACATAGTTTCCAGTCACTCTTTCATTTCTATGACACTAGATCGGTGATCGGAGATTCTGGTGGCGTCGTTGGCTCAATCCTTATGATAAAAGACTCCTATGGGAGAAGATTCGATGATTTCACACTGGTGCCGATAGTGTGACCTTACTCTATGAGGTGAGATCTTCGGCAAGGATCTTCTAGTAGTGGCATCGAGGCCTTACGACTTCATCTTGGGTATGGACTGGTTATCCATAGTCCATGCTTAGATTGAATGTATTAGGCGCAAAGTGTGGTGTGTCTACGAGGATGGGACCAGGTTTTCCTTCAACAGAGAGAATAGAACCTTTGCATCATAAGATGGAATTACCCGTAGGAGGGTGAATCTGATCACACATCAGTTGGATAGCCATACCCTCATAGTAGTTGATGTTGGGAGTCCGAGTTATCCTATAGTGGTGGACCAGTATGCTGATGTCTTCCCTGATAATGTTACGGGACTACCTCTTCGCAGAGAGGAATAATTCTACATCAACATGTACCCAAAGACGACATTGATATCTAATTTAGCATATCAGATAGCTTTAATGTAGCTTCGTGAGTTACGGGTACAGCTGGAGTACATGCAGAGGAAGGGGTTTATAAGGCCCAATGTTTCTCCATGGGCATCCCCAATTTTGTTCCCCAAGAAGGAAAATGGGAGTTTGAGGCTCTGTGTGGATTATCAACACCTGAACCAGGTGACCATAATGAACAAGTATCCACTTCTTAGGATTGATGATCTTTTCGATCAGATGAAGGGAGCTCATTGGTTTATGAAGATAGACCTAAAATTAGGCTATCATCTGCTCGTGGTACGAGATAAGGATGTGCAAAGGATAACCTTTAGATAGAGGTATGTCCACTATGAGTTATTTTCTATGCCATGCGGCATGACCAATGCCCCATTAGTGTTTATGGGACTCATTAATAGGATCTTCCAGTCCTTCCTTGATCGCTTTGTGGTGGTCTTCATCGACGACATCTTGGTGCACTCAGTGAAAGAGGAGGAACATACCTATCATCTACAGATAGTACTGGATACAATCTGAGAGCACCAGCTTTATGGTAAACTCTTGAAGTTCATGTTCTATATACGAGAGTTCTACTTTCTAGGACACATTATCTCAAAGGCTATAGTTTCAGTGGATCTGGCGAAGATATTGGTTGTGCTTGCTTGGGAGCCATCCAATAGTGTGACCGAGGTGAGGAGTTTTTTGGGGTTGACTGGGTATTACCATAGATTCGTACCTGACTTTTCTATAGTTGTGGCACCCTTTTCAGTGTTGATGAAGAAGGGAAAACCCTTTGTATGGATAGAGAGATTCCATCAAATTTTTTAAGAGATGAGGCGGAGACTGAAGAGTGCCCCCATCTTGAGGCTACCAGAAGTGGGAATTGGGTATGTAGTCTAATGTGACGTGCCAAGGACTAGACATGGATGTGTTATAATGAAAGAGTGATAAGTGATCGATAATGCTTCACGACAGCTGAGAAAACATGAGCAGAACTATGCTACCCATGACCTAGAGTTAGCAGTAGTGGTCTTCACCATGAAGATGTGGTGACACTACTTGATGGGAGAACTTTTTATAGTCTACTCTGATCATAAGAGTCTCAGGTATATCTTATCATAGAAAGAACTGAACCTGAGACAACAGTGATGGATAGTGTTCCTCTAGGAATATGACTTCAATATAGTCTATACTATTATAAAGGGGAACGTTGTAGCATACGAACTCAGCATGAAGTCCGGTCTACAATTGCTGAGTGAGGCGACAGAGCAGCTAGCCGCGTTGCAGATATCCTGTGTGGATAAAGATGGAGCAGCTTACCTCCAGTCTATGAAGTCACTCCCCCACTCCTTTATTGATTCGGGGAGGTGCATCTTGGGGACTTTGAAAGTGATATTCAATGTGCACAGATATCCTCTGGATAATAACCTCTAGGATTTTATGAAGGTGGGAAGCGCATTATCCACTTCAAAGGACGCGCCATGGTCCTAGTGGCACTACGGGAGGAGGTGTTGAGGGAGTTCCATATGCCCCCTCTGGTGGTACATCCTGTTGTGGTGAAGAAGTACCAGGACCACCAGTGTCAGCACTAGTGTCTAAGGATGAAGAAGGAAGTGGCAGAGTTTGTTTCACAATGCCTCACTTGTCAGCAAGTGAAGGTCGAGCATCATGTTAAAGTAATCCTAGCACAGCCACTAGAGGTACCGGAGTGGAAGTGGGATGGTATCTCCATGGAATTTGTGATAGGGACACCATGGACGTCCATGGTACATGATTCCATCTGGGTGGTCGTTGACCAACTCACCAAGTCATCCCACTTCCTACCCATCTGAGAGTATGGATCAGTAGAGGGCTCGGGATGTCTCTACGTACAGGAGATTGTATGGCTTCATGGGGTGCCATCGATGATAATATCTGACCATGACGCATGTTTTACATCCAGTTTGTGGAAGGGAATATATTTATGGAGACCTTTGGAGTTTGAGGAGAGAGACAATGTTTTCCAATGGGTCTCACCTCGATGAGGTTTGCAAAGATTTGCTTGTGGCAACAAGCTATCTCCGAGAGTCATCGAACCCTTTCAGGTTCTCAGTAGAGTTTTCAAGGTGATTTATCTCCTAGCTCTTCCCCCCATAGATGCATCAGGTGTATGACGTTTTCCACATGCCGTAGCTGAGGAATTACATGCAAGATCCATCACACGTTATTGATAGGGGCGAGTTGAACATTGATGATGGGGTGACATTTACGGTGGTTCCAGTGGAGATTGAGGATCAACCGGAGTAGGTCCTTCATGGATGATCGATACCTCTGTTGCGCGATCACTGGAATCATGGGGACATCTAGGAGAGAACATGGGAGAAGGAGGCTTAGATTCATGCTCAGTACCCCCATTTGTTTCCTTATTCTATTTTTGGATTTCGATGATGAAAATCCCTAAGGTGGGGAGAATGCAAAGACCCAGATTTTCCGTGTAAATTTTTTTAATTATATGGAATTCTTTAGAGTCTATAAAAATTAAGGACGTGTGATTCTGAGGCTTGGTGTGCCTAAAATGAATTTATGAAATTTTTTTAAGGTACATTCAATAAACACGGGAGCATATTTTTCTATCTTTTGAACCGGTTCTCTGATTAAAAACCCCAGAGCATTGTTTAATCCGCAGCACCATGATTCATGTAAGGGATTCTTCACTTTGACTGTAGATGGTTGAGAGAAAAAGATAGTTTCTGGACATTTAAGATAAGAATAAAATAACAAAGTTATTTTATTTTTATTTTTATTTTCCTCTAATGGATGAGTGGCGGTGGTGGGACCAACAACATGTAAATCCATTAAATGGCTTGACTCCTCTTTATTCTTGTAACTGCACCGTTGGAATTAGGATGGTTCCTTAATTTAATGAACCCAATTAATTCCATGTGTGTTGCACACCCTCCCCCTCTTCTATTTATATAGATCTCGGGGTAGAGTGTTGGAACGACATCACCAAGAAATAAAGCTTTGGAAATGTACCACGACGCCTACCACTTGGAGGACGAGATCAGTTTCAGCAAGCGGTGACATGGGCCATTGAATCAGAAACCAACGACAATGATGAATGAGTTTCATCAATCGATGTCAACGAACATCTCTTCCAAGTATGGGGTTTATTTTGAAGTATCCTTTGATGAATTAAATCATCTCACACTTGCTATCACCATAATGTGGAGGGTGCGGGCCAAACCAACAAGAAACGGACCCTTCGCCACTTCGCTTATGCTCCATTATTTGGGGACGGTTTCCTAAAATTGATAGAAATGAAAAATATCAGGTCACTCTATGATGGAAGCAACACGGGAGAGCCGTAGGCATAGATGTCACCATTAATGAACACCAGAGCATGTCCGATAAACTGTAGAAGAAACTGTTATCGCGCCATTTTGGCGGCAGTCGGCGGTGGCTGGAGGAGACCCGCGAAAACTAGTTGAAGGCGGTGGAAGGTGGCACGTGATGGCATGTCATGATGGTGAAGGGAGGCTGACCCGAGCTGGAAGCGCGGTACAAGGGCAGTGCCCACATGAACCACTGGCAGAAGCGGATGTGGCTAGCAGGCTGTGGAATGAGGGTGAGGTGCAGCCCACGCTGTGTCGCATCAGCGAAAACTAGTCGGCCAAATGACCGACCGTTAAATGCAGTGAGGAAGCACCCCACTGGCTGGTGAATTCTCTCATAAGCGCGGGGCCAGCAGGATGCAATGGTCCACCTTTAAGCGGACCAAGACGGTGTAGGATAGACCGGCCCAGCGGGCTGTACTGGACTTGCGGACCAGCGGGCAAGACAAACCATGACCCGGGCCTGCGAACTGAACTAGGACAACCCCGATGGGCCATACATAGTGAACCGGGCCAACCCTTAATGGGTAGAACCCAGGTGGGGTCAGGTAGACCCCGAGACCCATTGCGTCAAGCTGGTCTGGCCGAGTTGGACTGGGCCCAGACCCAACCGGGCCCTGAATAAAGAAATGACCGTAACTGACAAACCATGTGTTCGTTCGACACACCGTTAATGGCATTGGGATCCCTTTTTGGAAGCAGTCCCATTGGAATATTATGACAAGCCTGACCAAGCCAGACCGAACTGAGGTGTCATCACCCCCGTTTTACAAAAAGGGATGCAACTAACAGACCGGGCGTATGGTTGACGCGTCATCCGTTATGTTGGAACCCTTAGGATTTGGTGGTACATTTGAAATACTCCATGAGATTTTTGGAGATCTTTGGAGTACATAAGGGTTGGATCGACTCTAAATCCAACTCGGCCCTCGGCACTAAAATTAAAATAACTTACAGACCAGGCGTCCACATGACGCACCATCTTTTGTGTTGGGACCCTTATGACGTGACGGATCGTCGGGTTACTTCTTTTTGGGACCTCGTTCCAGTTGAAATACCAATGATGGATTGAGGAAAAATTCTCCCAGAATCAAGCGTTCTATGAGCGAGAATCTAGTGGATAGTACTAAGGTGGAGGTTGGAGACATATCATATGGAGGTTAGTACCGAGTGATCCTATGTGCGTTAACACCCATCGATCATGTGTGGTTCACACCTAGAGATCTTGTGTGTATCAGCACCGATCAATCCTGTGTGGATCAGCACCTAGTGATCTAGTGTGGATCAGTATTCTGGAGACCCTTTGTGGATCAACATTCTAGAAACCCTGTGTAGATCAACAGTGCGTAACCTGATGAGGACCATCCATAGAGTGACCCATTGTGGATCAGTGACATACCAATTATGTGTGGGTCAGATCCTATTTGGGTCTTTCGGGGGTTAGTACCAATCGATCCTGGGAGGATCGTATCCTGTGTGGGTCAGCGGGGGTTAATACCTATCAATTCTGGGCGGATCAGATCTTGTGTGGGTCAACGGTGGTTAGTACCTATCGATCTTATGTGGGCCAGACTCCGTATGGTCAGCAGTAGTGCCTCATGACATAATAAGATGATCTAGCTTCTTGACTAATCATCTGCACTTTTTTTCTTTACTTATACCAATGTTTGAGTTGTGTCTATTTATTTGTGCTTTGTGATTGAGATCATGATTTTGGTTGGCCTTTGTGGAATTATATGAGACCTTTGGTGGTCTCGGGGTCCCTACTGAGTATTATTATACTCACCCCTTCACGGGCTTCACCCGCACCTTGTTGTGTCTTGTACAGATGATGAGCAGTTGGGTTGAGGATTGGTGGAGCCAGGACCAGGTGGTACGTGGAGTAGACGGGTTGATGTGGAGTGTTGTGGAGATGATTTGTACCTACCCTTCAGGTAGGATCCTCGGTGTAAAATCTAGGAGTTGTTTTCTCTTTTCAGTTGTACTTGTACTTTTCAGTTGGTCTTGTATTCTGGACCCTTAGAATTCATTACCCTTTTTACTATATTAGTTTACTTCGTTGTTTCTTCTTGTTTTGTTCATAGATTTTGTATTTTTATAGGTTTAAAGGAAATTCCTTCCCAATATAGGGATATGCCTTTTTGGTGCTAGTCGCCATCCCCTAGCCTATGGAAGGCGGGCATGAGGTAGTCATAGCATGGGCTCTAGGGCACAGGTCGTGACATTTGGGATCCTTATTTATTATTGAGATTTCAATTTTTTAATTTTTTCACATATATATATATATATATATATGAGAAAATACCGTTAGAATATGCCTCACAATGAAATATTACACAGATGATTATCACATATTTAGTAATCCTTTATTATAATGTTAAATACTAAAAAAATATTGGTCGATATGTCCACTATAGAACTTAACTTTTATACTCATCATGAGATATAATGTACAATTCATTTTGTAAATTTCATTTACATCATCTAAAAAATAATTTAATACATTAAAAATTAAAAAGGTAAGGAATTTTTGGTAAATATATTCATGTCAATGAAAAACATTCATTATGAATTTAATTTTATTCTAGAGATAAAAATGTATTATGTGTCGAATAGAATAAACTATCACTAAAAAAATTAAATATTAATTCTATAATTTTCATTCAATATTTTATATTATTAAATTTAAAGCTAATTTTAAAAGAATGTTCTTGATTTATACTCATCATTTTGAACACAAAATAAATTTTTAATACAACGAATTTGAAATGATCTTGTGGATTTGTTGGTTATAATGATTTAATAATATTATTAGTGATTTTTTATATTCCTCTAGGGATATTGAAGATAATTTTATTACTAGGGGATGTTGGTGAGTCTAGAAAATGATGGATTCCTAATTATGTGAAATTAAACAAGGGATCTAAGAGCTATTGTTAATTGAGAAATTTTAAATAAGAAATTATTTGTACATCAATAGTTTAAAAACACATAGAAACACCATCATATCCTATGACATGTCGGTCATATATGTTTCACACTACATTCATGCAATATATTTTTTCCTGAGATAATTCACTCATACGTTATAAAATTTATTTCATGTCACATTTATTGAAAATATTCTCATTCATGATTTAGAGTCACATTAGAGTTGACAAAGAAACCAATTGAATGAAAATTTTGTGAGTTTATGGAAATCATGGCCTAAAAACTTCTTTTTAGTGATATTTTTTAATTATAAGATTAGTTCACTCATATGTAATGTGTATCACTTTAATATATTCATTTTACATCATTCAGGATTTATTTAGGACTTTAAGAAACTGGGATACACCGTGATGGGAATTATTTAAGAATTTGGGCTATCCCTTTCAAATTGAGTAAAGGTAATTCACTCTATAACCCATGATAACATGGAATAATAGATAATTACAATCCATAATATTCTCGACTATGAAAAATTAGTGTTTCACTAGAGCCGGAGAAATAAAGATACTATTCCCCAATGTACTCAACCATAACACATAATTGGTATTAAATTTATTAATGTACATGATGATTTATAAATATATATATATTCCATATAATTTGGATCTAGCTATCAATCCACAACCCCAATCATCAAATCAGGTTGGTTGAGTCTCTGATAAATATAAGGTGTTTTTTATGCCGAATTTGTAATGATAGATGTGAATATTTTATATATCTCACCTTAAAACCCATAAATATTTCTAGGAGTATTTTTGGATGGTACTGATGAGAAGAATATACGTGTACACATGATCAACATACTATAGGTACTTTAGGTAAGATGAAAAAAAACTCTTTATCACTCATATTTATTTCTTTTATATAATGTTTTGGGATATCATTAAACATAATTACAGGTTTTTATTGATAATACATTAAAAACATAGATACTTAGGTCATAACCCAAATACAATATGGATTCTATATTT
The DNA here is from genome assembly GCA_963277665.1 of Viscum album. Classification (NCBI taxonomy): domain Eukaryota; kingdom Viridiplantae; phylum Streptophyta; class Magnoliopsida; order Santalales; family Viscaceae; genus Viscum; species Viscum album. The sequence continues at coordinate 875,947,008 of OY728145.1, read as the reverse complement.
GATAATAAATGTGATTAGTCCTTATAAAAACCCTTTTCTATTGTTGGTTTTTTTTCACTATCTACTGTCATGAATGTTGTTCATTAAAAGTAAAATAAAAAAAACAGTGATAGGAAATAATTTCAAGTTTTTTAGTTTTGGGAACCATTATTTCACACCCTTAACTCCTAGTGATGATATAATCTCTCTTGGGATTTTCATTTGGTATCAGAGCATGTTGTTATACTTTCTAATTGGTATCTTACAATTACTTGAATTTTCATAGGTTTTTTCCGATGGATCTGAGTATGACTTTTGTTATAATATTTCTTTATAATTGAATTATACATAAATCCTAAAACAAATTAATAGAAACATATATACTATCTTCAATGGGAAGGGATCTCATATATGGAAGGATTTTATGCCTCCATATCTTCTCTATCATGGTTTAAATGTTCATGATATGACTAATAATTGTATAAATATTCCTAAAGTAAATTAACTCTATGACTAGGTTGATAATATAAAAATTGAATCCAATGAGATACAGTGAATATCACTTCTATTATCCCTATTAAAGAATGATATTACCTTTTTTTGGAAAAAAATGAGTGTGTATTGGAGGACACACCATGATATCCAAGAGTGTGTTAAGAAATAAATATAGTAGTTACAAAAAATAAAGGATAAATATGAAGATATTTTAAATGGTTTAAATGAGTAAGTGAATTAGTTATTCATTTGGGTGAAAAATGAATCTTTATCTGATGTTATAGATAAATTATTAAATATTTTATGGTTGTAAAGAAAATAATAAGGATTATATTGAATATAATAAATGTGATAATTTTTTTTCTTGAGGATCGATAATTATATGATTTGACCACTTTTAAGCTAAAAAATATCTTCATACCCTGTTAGATAAAAAAGTTCCATCCTTATAATGAAATAAAAATTACGAATGGTGATAAAATTCAATGATTCAAATGGTTTGAAACATTATGATCCTGAGAGGTATCATAAGGAGGAAACCAATATTGATGATGGTGCCATTTATTTTTATGAATTAATATCATTATTTAAAAATAAATTTAATTATAAAAATAGTTATAGGGGTAAAATTCCTTTTAACTATATTAAATTTTAAAATATTGGTTACTTTTAAGAAAGTTTCCCTTATAAGAATAGATATTTTCATGAACAATGGTACTATGAACTAACATATTTCATTCTACCAAGAAATTTATGGTTGTTAAAATTTACAAATAAACATATAAAGATATTGATTATAATATTAAATTTGATTATTTTACTATAAATACAATACTGTCATAATGGATGTTATATCTTTCCAAAATAATGGTTTGACTTGAAATAATGAAGAGAGGAAGGTTATTACATCACCAAAAGAGATAATAAACCCATTTCTATTCTCAGTGGTGGTACTAAAAATTCAAAAACTAATGAGGTGGGAAAATAAGAATATATAGGCTAAGATTAAGATAAAATCCAAGGTGGTAGATCATTATTTTAATAATGAAAAGGTCAAAATGAAGTATGAAATTTCAAAAATTAGAAAGATTATTAATGATTGGATTTTCATGATATAAATTTCCTACATAGAAAATCATATTTTGAAAGAATATATTTTTAATATAGAGTTAATAAATTGAAATCCTATATGAGTATTTATAATAATCAAAACACTATTTATAAAAGATTATATGAATTGATGGGGGTCAATGTTTAAGTTCTAATAGAAAATTGTAGACAACATTACAAATAGAAGGAATTAGTTCATAATTGTTTCATTGTGTTATGGATTTATATAGAAGGAGTGTTCAACCCCAAAACATATAAAAAATATAATCACATTACTACTTTTATAATTAAATAATAATGAGAAGTCTGAAATTTTCTAGAGATACAATTATCATGATAAAGAATCTATAGTTGAGGTGGAATAAAGGGACAAAATGTTATAAGGATTTGATACTTGATGATAGTAACTTATCACACATAATTTTTAACCAAAAAAATTAGAGTAATTTCCAATAGTATGATGAATTTTCTATTGCTTTTATAAATTATGGATCACATAATTTTAAAGGTTTTATAAGAACCAAAATTTTTGAGATGCAACATAAATCTAGTGATGTACACTTTGTTTATGGGATGATACATATTCTTTTGAGTGTGTTTTAACATTTTAAAAATCAGATTTAGGAGATCCTTTAAAAGAATTGAAAATTCATAAGAAGATTAAATGATGGAAAAATAATCTGGAATGTATAAGGAACATGTTGTGTTCTATTTCATATTTTTATTGACCAAAATAGTTGTTTCATGAGAATGAATGATGAAAATTACCATTAGTATATGAGACTTTTATAAATAAGTAAAATAAACATGGATAAGTTAAAAAAGTATTTTTTTTATAAAACAAACTACTCATGAACTATGAAAGTATAAAAAAAATAACACGTGAAGAAAATATAAAAATATTAAAAAAATAAAATGTGGTCAAGATCATTATGAAGAAACCAATTTAGTTAATACACTCATATGTGTGTGGTCTAATGAGATTAAAATCTACAAATGGTAATAATTATTCAATAAAATTTTGTGATGATTTTATTTTAATAAAATTTCAATATTTATTTGTTACATTAATATTTGAATAAAAATTTCATTAGAAAGAAAACCTAGTTGGGAATAGATTCACATGTTTCCAAAACCAATACACAACGAATTGAAACCAACATTCCCCTCCAATCTAATCTACATAAGAAAGACTAATGATACATCAATGAATAAAATATGATTCAACATGATTTATACCAAGTCCAAAAATAATATTATGTTTTAGAGGATCCAAAAAGAATATCCCACTATCCAAAAGGACTAGTCTAACATACAACATAACCTAAAAACTCTCATTCATCTTTCACTAAATTTACCACACTACACACCAAAAAATGTAACTACTGAGGAAATAAAAAATTATCCATTGTAATCAAAACATCACTTTATTTATTTGTTTATCCCCTTGAACTTGGAACTACCATTATAATCCCACCAATTTTCATACTAGTTGAGGCACACTTCCAAATAAATTGTAACACGCCATTGAAAAAAAAAGTTACCCAACCATGTCCAAAAAAACCGAAGACTCCCTTCATAAATATAAACTATTGGGAACTACCAACCCAAATAGTGGTATGTTATAATGAATCACCCATAGAAAAGAACACCCATTATAGAGTAAAGACACATATGATAAGAAAAAATGGGGATAAATTAATCATCTAAAACCTTAATTTTAACAATCATAATTGGGTATAAATATATAGATTACACAATTATGTATTCACATAAGAATTTTATATTTTAATGGGATAATGTAAATTCCATATTGAAAAAATATGTTCTAGCACAATTGAATAATTCAAGGAAAAATCAATTAATGTTATTAAATTAAATGTATAAAAGATCCAATCCATTGAGTACAAAACAAAATTTGTATATGGGTCCCCGAAACAACATCCTCTCTAAAAAATCACTGAATTAGGTAGTATACTCAATTATATTACATTGGGATAAATAAAAATTATATGAATCAACACTAATACAAATAGAAAGGCTAATACCATATGGTTTCAAATGATCAACTGAATAATCCATTTTATAAAAACAAAAATAATCCTCTATGAAGAAGAATATTAAAGTTAGACATGAGATAGTTTGTTGGAATCGTAGTCTTCAATACATTAGTAAAAACACAAATGAAAAACATGGTTGAAAAACATTCTTATCATCAATACATCACTAATAAAATTAATTGGATTATAAAAAACTACATGCAACCCTTAGAAATATTGACAATGAATGTAAAAAATTTAAGAAGAAACACAAGTCGGCACTGGATCTTATGGTTATAACCACAAAAAAATATCAACCACAATTTAGTGATCCTTACTAAACAACTAGTAGCAATAAAAATTATAGTCTATGATTCCCAAAATATTGAAAATGACATTGATATAATTCATGAAGAAAGACAATGACTCCTAGAAAATTTCATTACCCTAATCGCCATATGAAGAAATAAAAAAATATATCCAATGATAATAATATTTAAACAAATAATTCCCTTAATAGAAAATTGAAAGGAGTATAAACTAAGACAATAAACACAATAATATTTACCCTCAAAATAGTTGAGAGTAGGTTAACTATCCTCAGTTCAAACATTTTCTTGGAGAGAAATATAAATCCCTACATAATATAATTATTTATTTATTTTTATCAAATGAATTATGTTTAATTTATTATTAGTAAGTCAAAATAATTGGGGAAATTTATGTACATGAAATGGAGTTATTAATTTAAAATTTTATGTTTTATAAAAAGGTTTCTCAGTGAAAATGGATCTGAATACATGAATGAATACTTTAAAAAATCTAAATAAACATAGAATAAGGTACAAATATAGTGATCTACATACACCCTAGTAAAATAGGGTTACTCTTAGAAATAATATTTATTCATTATAAATTAGAAGAACTATTTTTGAATCATGGAACCATAAATATTTTCTCAGGATACGCCATGATAGTGGATATATATACCATGAAATAATTCTTACATCATTGAAAATTAGTGAATATTATATGTGAGATGTGGTTTGGAAAGAAGATAAACATAAAAAGATTTAGTATTCAATAGATCATCTTATATCATGATCAAATTAAAATATTTTATAAGTTTAATGAGATATAAAATGATGGAATATTCTATGGGTATACGCCTAGTGGAATGATTTAATGATGTTACTACAAAAAAATAAAGAAAATCTATGATAAATGCATTGTTATTGTTATAGAAAATGATAATTAATTTCAAACTACATTACTTATTAATGAATATATTCAATATTTTATAGTAGATTATATTGAACTATGAAAAACAAACCTGAATGTTATAATATATTTTCAATGTTATCATGTTGATTTAGAAATTTACAAAACATTAAGGATGGCCTAGGGAAGGGTTGTTTTAAGTTTAAAACACATAGAAAACATTTTAAACCTAACAATTTTTTTCATTTTTATGAATGAATAATGGGAATTTGTTTCACATCCCAACTAAGAGAATACCATTGAAAATAATATTTTTTTTAAATTAAACACAATGGGAACCTAAAGTATTAAAAAAAAGTCTTTAATATATGTAAATTATATTCTTAATGGTGATGGTTTTAGGGTGTGAATGGTAAATAAATAACTTTATATGATAAAATATCATAAAAAATTATAGTATTAAGAGTTATATATTAGCTTCAGAAGAATTTTGTAATGTCTCGGTTCTGGAAGCCACCCAGAGGTGCCTCGTACCCAGTTGGTCACATGGCCTCAAGCGCATTTCCCTGAACACCAGAGGCTGCCGACTAGCAGCGAGGGCCTTGGGTGTGATAGTGGGAAAACTATGCCCTAACTTTACCCTTAAATAAATTCATCCCTGAGTTTCCCTAGCATGGAGTAGAAGAAGAAACCCCGAATAGCTCCGGCCACTGCAATTGTATGTTTGCCTCCCTCTTCAAAGTCTCATCCTATACTCGCCTGTGCTGCCAAAGAACCCATACTAGAGGAACAAACCGGCCATGAAGAACCTTCGTACTATAATCTACAATCTAGATAGGATGCTCTTCAAATAATGCATCCACTTCCAACTCAACCTCCTCAGGTTGGAAGGTGTGAGATGGGTCTTAGAAGTAACGTTGAAGCTGAGAAACATGGAATACATTGTGCATATCCTAGTACCTCTGAGGTAACTACAACTGATGGGCAACCGGCCTAACTCTCTCCAACAACTCAAATAGCCCGACGTACCTCGGTGAAAGCTTACCCTATCTCTTAATCATCTTGTGTCCCAACCTCGGTGTGATGTGCAGGAAAACCTGATCCTCGACCTCGAACTCTATAGGTCGTCTCCGCTAATCAGCATTAGACTTATTTTGAGACTGTGCAGTAGCCATCCTCTTCCGAATCAACTCTATCTGCTTTGTGGTCTCCTGAAGAAGATGAGGTCCTAGAAAAGCTGCCTCTCCTGCCTCCAGCCAACATAAGGGTGATCAGTATGGCCTACCATACAAAGCCTAATAAGGTTCCATCTTAATATTTTATTGAAAACTATTATTATAGGAAAACTGCACAAGAGGTATATGCTTCTCCCAAGAACCTCCAAAATCCAGAATGCATACTCGGAGCATGTCCTCAAGCACCTGAATCGTACGCTTGGACTGGCCATCGGCCTAGGGATGGTATGTTGTACTCAAAAGTACATGTGTACCCAAATCCTTCTGAAGCCCCTGCCAAACCCAAGAAGTAAAATGAGCATCTCTATCTGAAACAATGTAGTGTTGAACTCCATGCAGATGTACAATCTCACGGATGTACAATCATCCCAAATCATCAACATTGAAGGTCTCATTGATCAGTAAAAATTGATAAACCTTCGTGAGTCTGTCAATGACAACCCAAACTATATCATTCCCTCGAGGTGACCTCGGCAACCCTATTACGATATCCATCGTGACATCATTCCACTTCCTCTCAAGAATAGGAAACTGCTATAAAATCCTTGTTGATCACTGATGCCCCCCTAACCTGCTAACAGGTGGAACACTTAATGAAAAAACTATCAACAATTCTCTTCATACTTGACCACCAATACTGACGACGTAGATCACGATACATCTTGGTGACACCAGGATGAACTGCCCAAAATGAGGAATGAAATTCCTACATAATCTCATCATGTATGTCTACTGGAACCCATACATGCCCTTAGAAATGCAAGATCTCATCCTTGCCTATGGTCCATATAGGAATAGGGTCCTCTCCTTACATGATTTCCTATAGGACTAGGCCTTCAGAATCTGATAGCTGCCTCATTCACACCTGGTCAAGAAGAGTAGAGGTAATAGTCATAGAATAAATAAAAGTCTGCCCCTATCTATCGTGCACCTCCAAATGCATCTTAGAGAACAGATCCATGAGTTTCCAATCACTGTTGGCCTCTTGAACTGCATGTATTAGTGTCCTCCTGCTCAACGATTAGCTATTGCGTTGCCCTTCCCAGGTATGTAGGCAAGCTCAAAGTCAAAAGACTTTAGATACTCAACCCTCCTTCACTGTCTCAAATTTAGATAATGCTGAGTGAAGATATACTTGAGACTCTTGTGGTTTGTGAAAACCACAAAATTATCTCCCATAATATAATGTCTCCAACATCGTAAGGTATGAACAACAGCAGCTAACTCGAGGTCGTGCATCGGGTAATTTCTTTCATGTGGTTGCAACTGTTGAGACCCGTACGCAACAAATCCATCTCCCAGCATAAGTATAGCTCCCATCCCAATACCTGAAGCATCAAAATACACAGTATAGATCTTTCTCGGATCTGGAAATACTAGTATTGGTGCTGAAGTAAACCTCCCCTTAAGATCCTAAAAGGTTGACTCACAAGAATTTAACCACAAAAACTTCTCAACCTTCTTAGTCAGACTCTTAAGTGGTGTTACTAATCGTGAAAAGTCTTGTATGAATCACTGGTAGTATCCATCCATCCCTAGAAAACTTTGCACCTCAAAGACGTTCTTCAGCTGCTTCAAGGAAACTACTGCTCTCACTTTATCTAGGTCTACTGATACTTCTGTCTCTGAGATAACATGACCCAAGAAGTGAATTTGATCCATCCAAAAGGGGAATTTTTAGATATTAGCATATAACTGATGCTCTCTTAGTGTACTCAGAATGATCTCAAGATGGGTATCATGGTCGTATTGAGTGTGAGAGTACACCAAGATATCGTCCATGAAGACCACCATGAAGGAATCCAAGTATAGATGGAACACTTGGTTCATCAGCGCCATGAAAACTATAGGCACATTTGTGAGACTGAACAACACAACCATATACTTATATAGACCATACCTACTCCGTAAGGCTATGATAGGTATATCAGATGGTCTAACACACAACTGATGATACCCGGACCTCAAGTCAATCTTCGAGAACACTCAGGCTCCTCGAAGTTGATCAAAGAGATCATAAATCCTAGGAAAGGGATATCGGTTCTTTACCGTCAACAGGTTCAGCTTACAATAATCCACACAAATCCTAAGGGTACCACCCACCTTCTTCGCAAAAAGGGTCGGCAAACCCCAAGGAGAAATACTGGGTCAGATAAAACCCTTTGCTTGCAACTCCTCCAACTGCTTCTTAAGCTCCTACAACTCTAGTGTATCAATCCTATAAGGAGGAATGGACACGGGTGCTGCTCCTAACATGAGATCAATAGAAAAGTATACCTCACACTTCGGAGGCAAACCTGAAAATTATTCTAGAAAGACATCTCTAAAATGATCCACCACAGGAGGAAAGTCTAACTTTGAATTCCCCTGGTCATCCAGAAATATACTAGAAATTTGGGTTGTAACTCCTCTCAACCCATGATGCCATGGTCCCTCTCTTCTCTCCTGGACATCCCATTTTCCTTTATGAAGAAAGGACCCACCCTCTGGTGATGTGAAACTCACCCTACGGCAATAGAAATCGACGACTTCTTGGAAGGGAACTAGCCAGTCCATTCCGAGAATAACATCATAGCCTGTCATCTCTAGGACATAGAGGTCCCATAAAAAGTTACACCCACCAACCTCTAAGGGGAACTCCTTACACTGAATTACACTCACTGTTCTAGTCCCCAACAGAGTGTCCAGTGTCAAAATATCAGCAGAAGAAAAGATGCAGAGCCCAAGGCTGTCCACAACAACAAAAAATATAAAGTTATGGGAATCCCCTATATTGAAAAGATAAGAAGCTAACATTGAGGAAACTAAGATAGTACCTCGAACTATAGAAGGTCTGGGATTCTACTCCTGTTGGGTCTGCTCCACTACAAAAGTCTAGCCTACTCTACGGCCCTGTGACCCTGCCTGACCACTCTCAGCTGATCTGCCCTAATGTCGCTGGAAACCGGGTGACTGGCTACCACGACCGCAACCTCCACCTCGGCATGAATGGCTGGAAGAACACTAGTTACCATACTGGTGAGAAACCGGTGGTGCTACTCCTGAATGAGGAGTCATAGAAGAACCCTTGTCATTAGCTACTGGTGAGAAGATCTGATAGAAGTGCTGAAGATGACCCATCTTGCCGCAATATCGACACTCCACTAGGTCTCTCGGGTAGTGTGGCCTCATTTTCCCACTCTTACCACACTGGTAGCACACCACCTAGCTACCATAAGGAGTGTCTCGCCTTCTCGTATCACTGCACGAAGACTCCCTATGATGCTTTCTGCTGTCAGTAGGTGGAATACTAACCCTAGATCCTAGCTCACAACTCCAGAATCCCTTAGATTGTGCTCTGTGATCAGTGCCTGGTTGACTATAGAAGTGATAGAAGTCAAACAAAAGATTTTCACCTGAGAACGGATGTCTTTCCTCAAACCATCCTCAAACTTCCTTTCCATGAATAACTGATCACATCCTGTAATAGGCATGAAGTGATGTAGCTCGGTAAAGCGTGAGGAATACTCCATAAAAGAAAGAGTACCCTACTCCAGACTCATAAATTTCTGGGCTCGATCGGCCCTCCGGATCTCCAGATAAAATTAGTCATAGAAGATACGCTGAAACTCATCCCAAGCCATAACCTGAAGCGTCCTTCCTGTGAGATCACATCCCACCACCTCTTGGAGGAATCTCGAAGCATATAGGTAGCAATCTTGACCCTCCTCTCTGGAGGAATATTTAGTTGCTCAAATATCATAATCATGGATTCTATCCATGAATCTGCAGCCTGAGATCCTCCTTCCCCTGAGAAAGTGGGAGGATGTTGCTGCTGGAAAACCCACGTCAAATCTGCCATCAATGGGGTAGGAGGCGGTGCTCCCCGAAAAGTCTGCATCATCCTCATAACGCCTTCCCTAAACTGTGCATCAGTACCTGCGTCTGGTATAATGGTTGGTGCTAAGACTGTCACAATAGGAGGATCTGATGGTAGTCCCTAATCAGCCATATCCGGTGTCTGGTCACCACTTGGAAACTAGCGTACAACTAGAGGATGTCTTGGCGGCATGACTCTTCAAGGTCAAATGCACACCTTATAACAAAATCATCAAGGACTAAAAACTAGAAGCGTAAGGAGGGAACAGGAGAAAGAAAACATTCATGTTTTAAAAAACAAGACTACATGGTGTGTATAATTACTACATGGCGTGTTCCCTTAAGCCTTTCACATGGGCGTGTATTTCTACCAAGACTGGTCATGTAACACCCCAAAAACACAGCGTGTTGTCCTTACACACAGCGTGTACTTGAATTCTCTTCCCTTTCCCGAGTCCTTCTACATGGCTAAGCCACATAGTTATCCTTGGAATAAGATTACATAGCATGTTTGTGCTAGACACGGTGTGTACTAGACAAGCCTCACCGACCCGTGTTGTTCGTGACATGGTCGGATACTCGGCTAACACTACACGGTGTGTTCTATATGGACACAGTGTATACTAGGAATGATAACACTGACCTGTGTTGTTAGTTACACGGTCAGATTCCAAGATTATGCTACACGGTGTGTTTAGAACTGAAATTGCGTGTCTAACCTAAGATTTCTATGTCTGTGTTTTTAGTCACATGGGTGGACACAAGGTTAATATGACACGGCGTGTACAACCGGTACATGGCGTGTTTCCACAAGAATTTCCCTATCCTGCATCTCTGCCCACACGGCCTATGACACGGTTAGAAACTACACAGCGTGTACATAAGGTACACGACGTGTACTTAAGAAAAACAATTTCTTCCCGAATATAAGAACACATGGCATGTAGTCAAAACTGCACGGCGTTTATTCTAGGTTTTTCGGGATAGTAAGCCTCGGAAACTACTCTGGAGCCCAGAAAAACACCGAAATGAACACCAAAGTGCCAAATTCTGATTCTTGAGGGCCCATACTCCCCGCGAATCAAATATTGGAATCTTATACATGTTATAAACAAGGTAAACAAGTCAATGATCCACCAAATTCCGGTCAATGAGGGCCCATAACACCTCAAGAACCAAAGATTGGCGTTCATTCAAACAAAACCTTACACAAATGATACCTTATCAAACATTAGGTATTTTATCAAGGCAACTATCACAACAGCATGCATCTTTAGCACAACATCTATCACAGCAACATGAAATATCTAATGCACCCTAAATGGCATGACAAGTATGCATGACATGTGATTTTTAGCAAATTCCTATATGATGCATGATGTGGAATACCCTCATCTCATCGGGTTGCAACAGAAATAGAACCTGAATAACGTCAACAATAATAGCACAATATATGTGAGTCACCCAACGGTGAAAATCAGATCAACTGTAAACTTGAAAAACCAGAAAAATTTCAACAAACGAGGTAGATTGGATTTTCCCTATATACGGGTTAGCTACTCCCAGGAATAGAATATTACCAAGTACCTATTCTATCCTATCCCTGACTATAGGCTCCAAATAGTAAGTCAAAGAAATGAAACTCCTCTGATACCACTTTGCAACATCCCAGTTCCGGAAGCCACCCAGAGGCACCCCGTACCCGGTTGGTCACATGGCCTCAAGCGCATTTCCCCAAATGTAAGAGGTTTCTAACTAGCAGTGAGGGTCTTGGGTGTGATATTGGGAAAACTATACCCACATTGGCAGAGTAACACAGTAGATGAAAGCAATATCAAAAGTAGAAGTAGTAACAATCCATACAAAAGTAAACAGTAGAAGACTGGAAAATAATAAACTGGAGAACACATATATATATGAATGGCACATGATACATATGTCTAGAAAAGCATCCAAATAAATCACAATGCTGGAATACAACAGTACTAAACCCAAGTACAAAAGGAATCAAGTAAACAACTTCTCAGCCTCACAAGCCATAGCTTGGTCCCATGCTCTCCAGCTAGACAGAAAATCAAGCACATGAAGTAGAAGGGTGATTTCCCTTATCTATACCTGCAACAATATAATATGTTTAGACCCAAAAGCATAGTCCAAACAGGGTGTGAGACTAAATCCCAGTAGGCAACCACCACGATATTTGTGCCTAACCGTCAGTGAATATATATGGTAGGCAATAAGTAAAAAGAGTGCAGTAAACAAGGAAGTACTCAGCAGCACACAAATCCACAGTTTCAAAGTATTCAAATACCACATATCAAGTAAGTAGGAAAACACAACAGGTAACCCTCTAGGAAGTACTCACAGCCTATCCCCTCTGGTCTTACCTAGTATAAAGCAATCAAGTAACAAAATAGGTAACCCTTTGGGAAGTACTCACAGCCTATCTCCTCTGGTCCTACCTAGAAACACAAGCAAGAAAGTAACACAACAGGTAACCCTCTGGGAAGTACTCACAGCCTATCCCCTCTGGTCCTACATAGTGACACAAGCAACCCTCTAGGAAGTACACTCAGTATAACATTTCTATTTTATCTTAAGCATAAACTCTCTGAGGAATCACTCACCGTCAATCCCCCTATAGTCTCGTATCAGTACTAAAGGCGCTCTAGGAGAGCACTCAACATCTCATTACCCATGTGGACCACATAGAGGAACTACAGACACTCTGAGGAAGCACTCAACATCAATTCCCCCTGTGGTCTTACATTGTAAGTTATAAAGACACTCTGGAGAATCCCTTACGTCCATTCTCCCTATGGTTTATACACCAGGTTCTCACGACCCTGTGTATGTCAAGCAAGTACAACAAAGCGTATCATCCAAAGTAAACATCAAGAACTACTTGTCTAGTAGTCTACAACATAACAACATGTAAGGATACAAACACCTCATCCTACTATACTAGGCATGGGAGGAAAACAGCAGCCTAACAGGCAACCTAGACCCAATGGTCAAAATAGGCAATCATGCCTTGGAAATCACTTCCAAAGCATAGAAATTAACCCTATTCACATCAGTTATCATCAACTCAAGCATACAAGCATATCAGGAAAACAATAGGGATAAACGGTAAACACGTAATACCCCGTTCATGGGTATTGGTTATTTTAGCACATATAACTCAAAGAATTTTTACAGAAAGGCACAAATCACCTACCTCGATGTTAGGAGATCACTATATGTGATCCTCAAGGCTTGAATCTCTTTATAATGTCATAGATATACCAAAACTCTCAAAATGTTCAACCGAAGATAACTTAGAAAAGAAGATTAATCAGGAAAAGATTCTCTAGCAGAAGAGATAACTCACCGATGTGATTCCAACACAACTGATGGTGTTTAATTTGGAGGACTGACGCTCGGTCGGGGGTTCATCAAAGATATGTGGCCATACGGAGCTCTCGGTCAAATGAGACCTAAAAGGAGAGCTCTCTGGTGATTAGATGCGACCCTGGTGTATTTAATGAAAAAAAACCAAATACACGGTGTGTACTTTTGGAGTACACAACATGAAATTGTTGTTTCCGTACTTCGCTTTAAGTGGCCTCCAGGTCACCCCCACATGGTCGTGTGCATGATAGTTTCACGGCCAGTACACGACTACCCGTGGTAACCGAGTACATGGTGTATACTCATAAAGTACACGATTTGCACTTCAAAATTTACCATAATTTCCTCTTTTTCACAAAAACTACCAGAAAAGGAAAAACATAACTGAAAAGAAGATCCGGGTTCTTACAAATTTACATTATAAAATTAAAGAGGGATAAAAATACATTCATCGATTGAGATAACAAAAACTCACTCAAAACAATTCTTTATATTAATGAAAAAAATTATCTAGAAATAAGAAAATTCTTTTGAGTAAATTACTACCAAAATAAGGAAAAAAATTGTCTTTATAATGATAAATGAGATGAAATTTTTTTTTTGTTTTTATATCACAAATAATGAGTGTCATATAAAACACTAAGAGGAGAATTATTTATTTTATTTTTAAAAAACATTTAGTGTTTAAGATTGAATATATGTCTATACACCATTATCAATTGTCACTAGGGTTTCCCTATATGTTGAAGATAATAGTGTAGATCCAAAAGAGTAGTAATTTTTTTAGCAAAATAATTTACTTGACGTAGTATATACTAGAAATTGTGTGTGTGGTTACACTTTTAACATGATTATAAACTAATCACAATGATTCCTATATCATGGTAGAAACAATGAACATCTCTCTTGTAAAATATCTCTTTATCATTGAATAAGGTATAATAAAGAGAATACTTTTTATATTTCTATCTATTCCAGTGATGATTGGGTAGGTGTTATTAGTTATTGGTGGATAATTTCTAGGGGTGTAATCTTTATTTAAGTAATATTCATTGGAAGGTAATCAATAAAGAAAATTTTATCCATATTAAGAAAAAAAAGTGAATTATATTATAAAATTACAAGAAAATGATAATGTGGATAATGTAAAAATAAAAAGACATGAGGGTAAATTTATCATGCACATTGATGATTACATGTCATAATCCATGTGTGATAAAAATTTCAAAGAATCCAGTATAATATTGTTAAATTAAAAATATTGACTTGTACTAAAACTCCACAATAAATAATGTTTAGTGTGGATATCATTCATTGTAGTATATTTAGAATAATGAGAATGGCATGGATATCTTGATAATATCATCACCCACTTTATAGTTGTGATGTGTGTATATTACATCAAATGACATTATATATTTTTTGGTTTATTTTTATATCTTTTAATCCTTTACCTTTGGAAAAAGGGGGTGGGTAAAAGGGGTCAATTCTTTTAGATGGGAAGATACCCTACATAGTTTTTCAGGTTACATTTAAGGTGGAGAGGGGAAATTTTTTACTTACAAGGGGATATATAATGATTTAGTAACTGAATTTTAGATGATAATTCATGTATTGTTTCCCAATCTTCGAATAAGTCCACATGGAAATTTTATAGACAATCAATGCAGATATTGGAGATCACGTGATGAATAGAGGATGCTTATGAGTACTTAAAATTAAATACCCTTCATGGAGTTCTAATAATTATGTGCGATTATAGTTAATATGAATTTTTAAATCATCAAAATAGTATTAATATTTACATTTTATGTTTGATAACTCTTAAAAAACAATTTTTACTAATTATGTGATGTTTTTATAACTTCTTTATTTGGTCAATACTTTTAAAATTTTCGTGATATAATTAATTCATGTGTTGTAACGGTTTGGTTATTTTATATTTATAGAAAATGTTCTCCTAAATAATTTGGAAGATAATTTTGGTTTCCATGTAAGGAAAGGAAATGAATATTTCATGAGTTGAATGAAATCCTAGTGTAAATGATGTAATTTCATCATGATGGTGCATAAACATTGGAATAATTTGCTTTAAATAATATTATAAAATAGAAAATAAATTCACTCTGTGTCAAGAGTTGTTCATGAGGAGTTAAAGAGATAAAGTTATATCGTATTATAAAGCTAATGAAAATATGATGCATCATTATCAAAGGGATTTGAAGGAAATCACATTTCCACCCATGATTACCTTTCATAATGGATAAGTTCGTTCCATCATATTCCATTCATAAAATACTACTGCTTCACTGGAGGTAATGGATTAAGGGTATCATGATTTAATAAATTTATATATTCCATAATATTATTAAGAAACCTATAGATATATAATAATGTTTTGAAAGTGATATATTCCATCTATTAAAAATGAAGATATAATTTATCTAAACTCATCAATACACCTTAAAAAATATTAATCTATTAATTTGAGGAGTTTATTTTAGAGAAACTTGAAATTTTATTGCTGATATATCAATATATTGAACCATAAATCCTTGTAGATGTTCTATTAGTGTTTATAGTCATGATTTAGAAGAAAAATATGGGTACATACTTGATCCAGATACTAGAGGAAATTTGGATGGGAATAAAAGATTGGTTCACTTGTTGATTCTCATCATTATTTCATATATATATATATATATAATTACTACTATAATCCTTATTCATTTTGATAATAATATTTAAATGTTAATCATGGGGTCACCACTATAAGACATGAAATATTTTACACTAGATTACAAGAGTTAGTGGACCCTTTAATTACACATATGTAATGTGTGCTTTGTATCCCTATATCTATCACCATCACATCATTTTATTCATAACCTAATCATATTAATTTTAAAAGGTTAATAATTTTGAATGTTTTTTTAACTGAATATAAACCTCTAGAACATCCTACATTGTGTTTTTTTTGTATTTGTTATCAAATAGTTACTAAGTGATAAAGAACATGATGTCATTATTTATTGAATATGAAGAATATCTTGGACGTACATCGACGATACCATAAATTTTTGTGGAATAAGTTTTTCTAATCATTGAATAATATTTGATTATTATCCATCATCAATATGTTCAGGGATCATATAATATTTTTGATGAAGTGGTGAATCATAGAAAACAGTTATAGATTCCTTTTATGTCATTGAATATTATTCTTGAACAATTATCCTTATAAGTCTGAGGATTTTGAACTGATCATATTTTTTATGGGCATGTGTTATTGTTGTTTTAGTGTAATAACATTTTCAACAACAAAAACGATGTTTTTTGTTCTTTTCATTTGTTGATGAAGAGTTTTGTGAAGACCAAGAAAATATTACTTTTCATTAAAAAACATTGAAGACCCTAAGAAAGAGGGTAAATGATTTTTTATTTTTCACGAATAAAAAATTACAAGAAGTATTTTACTAAGAGTGGGAGTTTGATACATAGTATTTTATATGTAAATATGTGGGGATTTATTAGAAAAATTAGGTCTAATCATAGACACCAAACAAGGCCATCTCAACCAGATATGGGTTCAATGCTCAACCAACATGGGAACCAACCCATGAATTGGAAACCATGGAATAAATGAAGGGTGTTTTAAAATCCAGGTAAGTCATAGGTGAAGAGGGTTCCCATAGGAGTAACTGGTAGATAGTGATGGTGAGGTGCATCCCATGAGGACCTGGTGTGCACAATCTTCTGGGTTTAGACCCCAGTCTCAACTTAAGACATAGAAGAACATGGCTATATTTATGGAAGTTCTAAATTTGGGTGAAGATAGATGTTGAAAAATTGATTAATGGGATACTGTTAATCCACAAAAAAGATAAAAATATTAGTTGTGTTGTTTTATCAGGGTTAATCTAAAGATTATCCAATGTCCATGCCATCATCTTCCTAGTTAGCTTATCAAGGGTTTTTAGTTATATTTTCATCACATAATAGTGAACCCTGATCATGCTACATTTCACCAGTAGCAACCCAAGCTAGCATGGATGCTCCCTGATGCTCAAAAACAATAATGAATCATATTTTCCATTTATTATTTTTTGGATATTGTAAGTATTAAATTTGAGACCAGGCATAAAGATAGTTTTTTATTTCAAGGCCTAGTGTTCTCGAAATAAATGTTAGAAATATATTAAACATATTTAATAGCACATGTGAATAGATTTCCTAAAAATTGAAATAACATATAAATTAAGGCCCAGATTCTAAATTTGATGGAACCCCTGAGTATAAAACATGGTAATTTCTCTTGAAGTGAGATGACCATTGATGGCGCGAGTTTTTTATGGAAAATTCATTGTGGGAATGGATAAAAAATAAATTTAAAATAAAATAAGTTATTTAATACATAATGAAACAGTGATCTAATCCTCTTATTTAAATAAATTCATATGGATAATTTTTATTGTTAGATACATAACTTTACAAATCAATGATATCCATCTAAGAATGATAGAGGAACTCCATTTTTGACTAACAACTAGATCTAGGTTCCATGATTAGTGTGAAATAGAATCAAAAGTTATCACCAATGAAAATGACTCATACTTTTTTATCATTAGCGACTGGTCTAAATCATGGTAGGATGATGTTTTGATATTATTTCATTCCCCTTTTATTTTTTCATTAACTAAAATGAATCAATCAACCAATGAATTGATTCATGGGTCATACCTATTGAGAGTATGGGATAATTGAGATTTGGGATTGTGAGTTAGTTTTTGATTATTTTAGAACTCTTCATTCATTGTTATAATGGAAAAAATTGAGTTTGATGGAAACATTGACTGAGGTCCATTCCTCATGATTGTTCTTTGTTCATTCCATTTTTCTGTTTCTTCTCTCATCATTTGGGTTTTATTTTCCTGGTGGTACGATGCAAGTAATGAGGAATAAAATGTTATTTACCCATTTAATATCACAAAGATTCAATATTGCATATCCAGACTTAGTATGTAATGAGGATCATGTAGTGATGGTAGTGGTGAGAAAACATGAATTTATTGGGCATGCATGAGACTGGTTCTTGGATGTATGTAAATCATGGAGGTTTGAAATGATTCTGGAATAAAAAAGGACACTATAAATAATACCTCCAGCAATGATCGGCCTCTATTGACCCAGATTCACAATCCATGGAAGTGATATGTATAAATTTTGAGGGTTCAATTGGATTACACATAAATAACATTGTAATTCTTGAATATCCTGATACACAGGATGTTTATTTCAAGAACACATTCCATGTGGGACCCTTACTGTTATGGATAGGGTTTTGAGTTGATGTTAAGTATAAAAAGTCATGTGACCCTATCACATGATGTGCAACTCATCCTAGTTGGATTATAATTTTCCATGTAGGATACATACACATTTCCTATAGTACATGGTCATGATGACATCATGTACTCCTACAGGAATGCATTCATACCAAGTGTATATAGGTATAGAAGTGTACATGTACATCAGTAAAAGTAAACTTGCAAGGTAATACCATGTACTTTGACATGGACATTACCACGTTCCATGATACATAGACATGATCCAGTGCTGACGGGATGCACCATATACTACCAGTAAATTACATGCAGTTCATTGAAATTTTCCTAGATCCCATGTCATATTCATCTTTCACATGTTTTGATAAGGTTAATTCCCAATATCATTTATCTAAGGGTTAGAATGGAATCATATCCTACATATAGGATATTGATTTCTTTAGCTAGAATTTGTAGATAGAGTGGTTGGAATCCTTCCTTGAGGTCTGAAGTGAGATTCTTTTTCATCTTCTTACCCTATATAGAGTTCATGGTATCATTTTCACCAACACTACATGGGAACTGATCCTCTACTTAGTTGGTTATCTAGATTTAGTTTTTTGTATACACACTAGCCATGGGTTTGATCCTTATCTATGTATCATATCTCTTAATATTTTGAGTATATACATCCCATGATGAGACCAGATGAGCATGACCTCTTGGAGGGACTTCATCAGTGATATCTGACTCATGGAGTGTGTTCTCCCAAACGACTGCTATGTGGAACCTA
This sequence comes from Viscum album, assembly GCA_963277665.1. NCBI lineage: Eukaryota > Viridiplantae > Streptophyta > Magnoliopsida > Santalales > Viscaceae > Viscum > Viscum album. Next base: position 875,927,561 of record OY728145.1, on the reverse strand, counting down.
CGAGAATAATCCCTTGGATAGCATTACATTTGTGACTTTTCCTTGAGACGGTGTGTCTTTGTTATGTATATCTATATATTCTTTTCATATGTGTTGTAGACTTATATACCAATATATAGCAGAATGTTATGATTGTTTTAATATTATTTGTGGTTTTACGGTGTCCTACAGGGTGTTTTTACAATCACCTCAACATGGTATTTTACTGCACATTTTATACCTTTTTAGATGATTGACCTTTTGAAGGAGTCCTTGAAGGATGAGGACTAGGTGGTACATAGTGATCCAGAAAAACTGAGTTGTGTTCCTATAGTTATCTTTATAGTATTCCGCATCTTTAATTTTAGTTTAAACTAGTTTTTAGTCTCTTTCTAGTTAGCTTGTAGTTGTCCCTCTTTACTTTACATTACCTATTTTCATACTCTGGTTGTGTGATTTAGATTTATGAATGCATGGTTTGTTAATTGTTTTACATTTCAACATTGTATGGGCTTGGATATATGTGTGTGTGTTCATGTAATTGTGGTTAAGGCCTCACCTGTTATTGATATTCTTACTCAATATTAGTCTCTAGTCCCTGGCCTATTGGATGTGGCATTGGGGAGTCAAGAAATAGGCCAATTTAGGATGGGTCATGACAAAGTGGTATCAAATTAGTCTGATCTACCATAGGACTAGATTCTATGAGATTGAATTGGGGTAATATTGTTAAGTGTTTTAAGTAAACATTTTAGGCAAGGAACTCTAGTGGTGGTATGGTGGTTGGCGTATCCATACACCCGAACTCTAAAACATACCATTCTTCTTAGCACATGAGAACATTGTTTGTAGGAAAAAACAATGGTATATGAATCATATAGGAATGTGATGTGGTTACCATGTCCTTCTTGACTATACTTGTCAGATATATTCATTGAATCAGGTATATCTTGTTTACATCAGGATGCCTCTCTGATGTATTCCATGTAGGATTCATCAGGAGGATCATGATGATGATTCCCAAATTAATGAGGCATCAATGCAAGGACTAGTTTTAGATGTGTTACATCTTGGTGGTGAACTAGTTATACTAGCACCCATTGAGTTGTAGATGGTACCCATAGTACTAAAAGATAAGGTGCAAAGGATAAACATGCTTGATGAGTTTTAGTGATAGTGACTCCATAGGTTCTGAGGTGATCATGACCGACATGATTATGAGGAATAGCATTAGGAAGTGATAGGATTTTTTCATCTTTTTAGGACACTGTAAGATCTGATGGTAGTTCTAGAAACAATCCTCCTCTGTGAATCTATAGTGAGATAGTGAGGTTTAGTGACCCAATCATATGATTAGGTTACTCTATTATGGTTATAGTTTGAGATTTTTCTAGAGAGGTGTTCTCTCCACCAATACCGAGTGATTTATTCATTCAGAAACTTTTACACCTTCATCATGGTATCATAAAAGTAGCAGAGTATTCATTGAGGTTTATCATCCTCTCCATGTAACTGATGAATATGGTTCAGGATCAATTTATTATGACTCAGAACATTAAGAGAGTAATACATAGAGAAATATAATTTTTAATTATATATCTATTTATTTCTACATATACTAGGTTTATAGAGTGATGTTTGGTGGTTGAGAGTTTTCTAGTTGATCATATATAGATTGTGGTTGTCATTAGTGGGAACATAGGAGTAGAGACTTTGGTGGTAAGGAGTTGATGTCTGTTTTAGGGACCTTTAAATGTGGGGAATTTGAAGATTAGTTCCCTGGAAAAGGGGTATATAGTTCATGGATAATAGTATGGGTTAATTAAACCAATACATAGGCGTAGTTACCCCTATGATGGCATGGGACATCTTTTAATAGATTGTTTAACACGCCATACAACTAACTAAGATACATTGTATGGGTTGTCGAGGTAGAGATAGAGACAGGAGCAGACTGATCTATAGGGAATTAGATGCAGTGGGGGAGTTGGGAGAGTAGATGGAGGTGGTAGAAACTTTAAACTTTTTCAACAACTACCCCCAAGTGTTCCATACTAGGATTAGGGAGCTGGAGGACATGGGTGGGGACAACTATAGGTGGTGAGGAAAATGATCAAGAGGCTTTTGGAATTATAAGAGGTATGATCTATGTGTTTTATATAATTGTTAATGTATTGATATACATAGGTTATAGTCATTCATTTTTTTTTCATATCATTTTTGAGACTTAGAGATTCCAGTTGAGTTCTTGGCTTAACCCATGCTCTTGGAGACTCCTATAAGAGATGACTTACCGATCACAGAATTGTTCCAACAGTGTGACCATACTCCTTGATGTGAGTGTATCTATTGAGATCCATTTTTAGTAGTGTTGAAGCCTTATTAAATCTTATTAGGTATAGAGTTCTTATATGCAGTTCATTCCTAGATTGGTTGTTTCTGGTGGAGGATGTGGTGTGTCTGTAGGGATGAGACTAGGTTTTTCTTTGTGGGGGAAAAGAAAACCAATGAAGTACATGATGGAATCATTCATAGGAGGTTACAACTGATTAATCATTTGTTGGATTACATTACCATTCGTTATATTGAGGTAATTATTATTGAGTTCCATACAGTTGTGGTAGAGTATGAGGATGGATTTTATATGGATGTTCTAGGCTTACCTTTTTAGCAAGAGATATACATATTTATTAATATACACCATGGGGAAACCCTTTTATCAAGACCAACATATCCCATTACACTCATAGAGATTCATGATATGAGGGCACAATTGGTTGAATTATAAGAGAAGGTATTTTTTAATCCTAGTGTTTCACCCTAGGAATCCCTAGTTTTTTTTTGAAGAAGATATATGAGAGCTTGAGATTGTGTGTGGATTACTATCACTTGAACCAAGTGACTGTATGGAACAAGTATCCACTATTGAGGATATATGGAATCTTTGATAAGTTGATAGGGGCATAATGGTCCTCAAAGATTTACCCTAGATCAGGTTATCACTAGTTGTGAGTACAGGATGAGGATATACCAAAGACAATATTCTGGTGTCACAACAGTAACTATGATTACATGGTAATTCCATTTTTTGTGATGAATTCCACAATAGAGTTCCTCGGACTCATGAATTGGGACCTTTAACCTTTATTATACCATTTTTTTTAGTATCCATCAATGATATCCTAGTGTACTAGGTATCTAAGGAGGAGCATGGGAGACACTTCAGTATGGTTTTGGTCATACTCCAAGAGCACCAACATTATGGGAATCTCCCGAAGTATTAGTTCAAGATTCATGAGGTCCACTTTATGGGAAATATTATCTCAGTAGATGTTGTGGAAGTGGAAAAAAATATATCTAAGGAAATTATATATTGGGATCCACCTAAGAGAAAAACATAGGTGTGAAGCTTCCTTGGTTTGGAAGGCTACTATCAGATATTCATACCTAACTTCTCTAGGATATCTATGCCTTGGAAAGAATTAACCCATAAGGGGATTCTGTTCATATGAATGGATAGGTTCCAGAATAATTTTTAAGTGTTTATATAGAGATTTACGAGCACTCCAATCTTGATATTTCTAAAATATTTTTTCAAGTACATTGTGTTTTGTGATGGATCAAGAACCAGTATTTGTTTTGATCATATGAAAAGGTAGGAAGTGATTGCCTATATTTCATGTTAGTTGATACAACATGAGTATAACTATGTGTCCCATGATCTTCAACTTTTAGTGGTAATCTTTTCACAGATGATATGGAAAAACTACATGGTGGGTGAAGAATTTATCATTTATTTTGAAAATAATTGTCTCAATTATATCTTCTCTAGGAAGAATATTAGCATAAGAAAGAGGACATGGCTATAGTTCTTATAGGATTATAAATTTGGAATTGTCTATACTCATGGGAATGGAAAAATGGTAGAATATTATCATGGTAAGAGATCATGTTCCTAGTTTCTGAGAAAGGCATCATAGTAGTTTCCTTCAGTGTAGTTATCATTTTTGGATGGGAACAACATTTCTTTCCTCTAGTCAATGTTTGTCCCCCCTACACTTTTTTAGTGATACAGTGAGGCATAGCTTAGGGATACAAACTTTGAGGCCCTAAACTACACCAAAATTATCAATTAGTGGTAGTTTTTTAGTAGGGGTTTCTTGAACCACTGCTAATTTTTTTTAAATAATTTAGCAGCAGTTTTTTAAAAACCGATGCTAAAAAGATTAAATTTTTTTAAAAGGTGAATCTTCTTCCCAAAACCCCCTAAAACCTGATACCCCCACCCTTTACCCTGATCCCCTAATACATATTCCCTCACCAATGGGATTATCTAGTGATCCTTCATCATTATCCCAATTCCCCACATACTCCCCTGAATCCAATCCCTCATCGTTGTCCCCCATTATTCGTCAAGACCCCTGATCCCAATCCTGAGCTGCCAATCCCTATCTCCCATGAACCGTCTCTACCACTTCTACCCCTAGTAAATTCCATGCAACTTCTCTCCCTTATCTCCAACCCTTTCTCATCCCCACCAACCCTTTCCCCACTGATGAGGTTTTTGCTTAATGGACTACCTAGGTATTTCCATATATTTTGTTTGAAAATATGGATCGTTATATAATTTTGTTTTCTACTTATGGTGTCTAGATTAATCTTTGAGTTGTATTCATGAGTCCAATAAAGTATTTTTTTTACTATTTTTATGGATGTTGATTATTTTTGTTTTTAGTTATAAATATTGATTTATGTATTATAATAATCTTTCTACTAGTTTCAGGATAAGGATGATCTCATTGATGGTCTAATAGATAAGTGTTGTCAACCATCTTCACTTATATAATAAGTTTATTCCAAGAATGTGTCTTACAAATGGTTTCTAACACTTTAACATGGTTTCAAATTTTATTTTATAATTGTTAATGGAATATTTTTCATAGATATTTAGGTACTTAAAAATATAGTTTTCTAGAGAAGTTTTTTCTAAGTTTGGGATAGTTCTTTATTTTACACAATAATTCCTTATATTATTACATGTTGGTAATTATATTTTTCAAAAATGGTAAATCCTTGGTTATCCTTGAAAATAAGTTCTAAATTCCTTGATTAAAAATATATTAGGTTCTTTATTTCTTTATATGAGTCATTGGGCATGTTTAATTTTTTTTATTACCTCTATACAATTATTCCATTTCTATGAAATATTTTTATTGGTAATAAATCACTATTGAGTAGTTATATTTATATAACCATTTGAAAATTTCTTATTTATTTTTTATGACATAAAAAGGGTTGTTTTTCTATTTATGTATTGGTTAATCCATTTTATTACCATGATAAATTATTTAAAATTTTATTTAATATATGTTTTTGGGTTTAGAAAAAGTATTTAATGTATTATAGTTATATATATTGAGTAATAAAACCAACATTGGATGTGGTGGAAACACATCATTATGAAAAAAAAAATATTTTCTATTAACATAAATGAGATTTTAAATAATGTTTTACATATTAAAACTTTATGGGTATATATATTATATAGTAGTGAGGGCATGATTTTTAAACATTTACACTTTTGATAATGACAAGAATGGATAATTTATATATTCCAAAAAATCATGGTTGTGCTTATAAAAAATGTAAATTGATCATTGAATTTAGTATATTTTCTTATGGAAACTTATATGATAATTTAATATATGTGTTTTATAATTTTTGTGCAAATCAGAGTACCTATAATTTATTTTAAAGGGGATGGAGACACCATCTAGGGACTACAGTATGATAAATTTCATATAAATCCAATATATGATTTTGATGTACTATAATCATGATTAACCCTATATTAATAATGCACGATTAGAGTTTCAATTCCTGATATTACCCATGTATCAGGGTATAACATGGTTTTCTCACAAACAATATTGATATTTTTGTAACATCCCTAACCTGGGAATCACCTGAATGGTGCCCCAATCTAGGTTGTCCACATGACCTGAAACACATCTCCCCGAATGCTAGAGGCTGACAACTAGCAGTGAGGACATTTTTAATACTATGACCTCATAGGTAACATGTAATACATAATGAAATAAAATCAATTTATAACAAGTGTAGGAGGTATATAAATAAACCAACTGACGAAAAAGTAAATAAATAATCCCAACTCAATCAATGAAAAGTGCATAATATCATAAATCAACCTAGATACAAAATGTTGTCATGCTATGATGTCTATACCAAAGTAAAAGTATGGAAAGTAGAAATACAAGTATTCTATAGTGATGTAATAAAAATGAAACAATGTTAAATAGTTACATCTCAAGTAAAGGCCAAGACCACTTTCCCCAATCTCTTTCCTAAGCAGAAAGTAATACTCAATCATCAGAAGCAGGATGCTTCCCTTTATTCATAACTATAATCATAAAGTCTACTCAAGTGCCAAATGGTGTCCGAGCAGGGTTTGAGATATAATCTCAGTAGGTCGGCACCCATGGTTTCCATAACATTCCTATTTTTGTAAACAAATGGATTGTACCTATAAACAATAAATGAAATCAATTAAATAAACATAAAAAATATGTCTAAATTTGTATGGGTTATCTACAGAACCCATCCATACCATCTTCTTTGGCCTAATCTAGGAATCTGAATAAATATTATGTAATAAGAAATATGTATATATATATATAAAGGATAGAAAAATAGAAGGTATACAAAAAGGAACATTCCCCCAAGCTTTTGCTTTAGCTTGGGTCTAATTTATGTGTTAACAATGTGTTCTTCAAGGCACCTAAAAGGTCTCAAAAATCACAAGTTACCCAAATCTATATCAAATAAAACCTTACACACATTATCATTATTATTATATAAATTTTTTGAGTTGTAGTATGATCCCATCCTGAATTTATCACTATGGTACATCCTTCAATTTATCCAATACCACCAACCCATCCAATACAATCTTCTGAAAGACCAAGTATCACTTGAGGAATGGGTTTATCATGATTACATCCTAGGTATCACACATAAGGGGTCATGTATCACCCAAGGCTTGGACTAGCCAATTTTCTAATGGGTATGTCCTAGATTTTCCCTTAGGGAACCGATATCACTCTTGAGTTTATATAAAACCAATAGAAACCCTCATCTAGAAAAGCCTAAGGGATAACCTCCCTGACGCATAGTGTGGTAACCAATAAGGAATGGAGAGTCTATCTATATTCCATAAAAAGGAACCCCAGTTGTCTCAACTCCCTATATTTAATAAGATATCAAGGACATGGATATCATAGAGTATGCATTTATAATTACAACAAAACAATTTAAACAATAGGGATCTATGTACTTCCTAATCATTGTATCCAAACAGTCATAATAAAAACAATTTATTAGAAAAAGTATAAAAATGAAGATTTATATTTTATAATAGAATATCATGGTATGAATTTTAATCAAGGAAATCATTAGGCAAAAACAAACCAAAAAACCAAAAATTAATGTTTCATAATTTTCCTAAATAAATTATTTCATTTAAAACTATACTAAAGAGGGGTCGTAAAACACATAAAATTAATAAATTAATTAATCCAGGAAAATAGAATTTAGTTCAAATATGTCGTCCTACCCAAAGGGGTATATTATGATGTTTCAACAAATTAAACAAGATATTTCATCTCAAAAAGGTTTTCAATAGTCAAGATATATAATTTAATTAAATTAGAATAGGAAAAATTTGAATATCATTGAAATGCACTGACGAGTGACAAAATGTGCAATCTAAAATATGCAACAAAATGATGGAAAAAATATTAGAATCCCTACCCTGTAACCATAGAAGATCCTACACTACACAAAGATCTTTGATTTGATCTAAAATAAAATAAATTAGATGATTAAAAAAATTAATTTTAGGTGAAAACATTCCATGGAAAATTGCACAATGGATAGTGGATGAGATCCTAATATTTTTGGTTCATGAGGTTAGCCTTACCAAGATCTTTACTGTGCAGATGATAGTGATGAAAATATAGTAGTAATAGAGTTGTAATGGGATTTCGAAGGAGGAGGAAGCCGAGGTGCTACATGTAGCGCTATAGGGGGTGACACACCAAGGGAGAGGAGAGAAGATAAAATCGGATGAAAGAAAAGAAATATAAAAATAAAGTAAAATAAAAATATATATAAAAGTGAAAAAATTAAATAATTACTAATAAAATAAAATAAAATATATGGGAATGAAAATTAAAAAATAAAAATAAAAAAAATTGTTAATTCTAAAATTAATTATTATTATTATTCTCATAAACCCTTCTAATTTTATTTTAATTTCCATTAAATTTCTTTTTATTATGTTTTTAATATTTTAATTATTTTATACCCAAATGTTGTTCTAGGGTATGATTTTATATTTTACATAAACATGTTTAATTATTTATATAATTTTAATAGCTTCCCAGGACCCGTAAGAGGGTGTGTAGGAGTGTGCCCTAGGTATCTTTAAGGATTTTGACAAAAAAATTATCGTTTCATGTCTTAATTAAAGCTGTGATGTTACAACCTCCCCTTCCTAATATAACCCATCCCCAAGTTTCCCTTCTGAGGGTAGTGGAATGTCATCTGAGAATATCTCTGGCCATTTCGCATGAACATATATCTCCCACTCCCAAGTCTCATCTTGAACTTGTCCATGCTTCCATAGCACCCAAACCAAAGTAACTAACCTACCATGGAGAAAAGTTATGATATTGTCGACGATACAGATTTGACGCTCCTCAAAGGGTTCATTCTCTTTATGCTCGATGTCATCAGGATAAAATGAATGAGATGGGTCTGGATAATACTATCGATGTTGAGGTACATGGAAGACATCGTGCATGGAATGATACCTCTCAAGTAATAGTACATAATAGGATACCTAACCAACTCTCTCCACTATATTGAATGACACAATGTGTATCAGTGATAACATACCCTATCTCTCGATCCGCCTATGACCCAATTTTGGTAAAACACGTAGAAAGACTCAATGCCCCACCTCAAACTCAAGAGGTCTGCAGTAAATATCAGTGTAAGATTTTTTTCTAGAATGGGATATATTAATATTCTTTTGAATTGGTAGAACTTTCATTGATGTATCTTGAATGAGGTGAGGACCCAGTAGAGCTACCTCACATTCTTTGATCCAGCATAATGGTGAATGGCATCATCTACCATATAGGGCCTTATACGGAGCCATTTGAATTGTCTCCTGAAATCTTTTATTATATGTAAACTCAATAAGAAGAGTATATTTCTCTTAAGAACCTACAAAATCAAGTATAAAGGTTCGTATCATATCCTCTAACACTCATATGGTCTTCTCGGAATTCCCATCGATCTGAGGGTGATATACAGTACTCATGAGTACCTGCAAACCCAACGCTTTTGGAAACCCTTGCTAGAACCATGAAGTAAAGCAAGCATATATGTCCGATATAATAGAATGAAGTATTCCATAAAGTCCCACTATATCTCAGATATATGAACTTCCCAACTCATCAATTGATAAGGTCTCCCAGAAAGGTAGGAAGTGCTTGACTTTGGTCTGTTTATCAAAAATCACCCATACTGCATCACTGCCTCAAGAAGATATTGGAAAGCCTGTAACAAAATCCACGGTGATGTCTTTTCATTTCCACTAAGTAATGGATTGAGGATATAGAATTCTAGTAGGTTGTTGGTTCTCTTCCTTCACCTGGTGACAGGTGGAGCATCGAGTGATGAGACCCATTATCTACATATTTATACCTATCCACTGTTACTAAAGTCAAATGTCTCTATATATCTTGGTATGTCTAGGATGAACTTCCCAAACTGAGGTACAATATTCCTTCATCAGTTCTTCTCTTCTATCTTAAGGTACCCATACAAGACCACTGTAAAATAAATTTTCACTACCATCAACAACCCAACCAAGAGGTAGGTTCTCTCCTGTGACACTTTCCCTCAAAACTATCCCCTATATGTTAGATAACTATTTCATATAGACTCACACCAAAAGAGAAGAAATCCCTATAAGAGCTATTAGAACTGGTTTACCATGCTATTCCTGGACCTCTAGATGCTCTTTATAAAAAAATCCATTATCTTCCACTCACTGTGGGCTGACTGGATGGTTTGTGTCTGCATCTTCCGGCTGAAATCATCATCTATAGAATTTCCCTTACTAGGGGTATAAGCAACCTCAAAATTGAAAAAATGTAGGTATTCAACCCACTTATACTACCATAAATTTATGTCTTATTGTGTGGAGATATATTACAATATTTTATAATCTGTGTAAACAACGAACCTCTCACAAAACAAGTAGTGTCTCCAATAACATAAATCGTGACCACAACTGCTACGTCAAGGTCATGTGTAGGATAGTTCCACTCATGAGGTCTCAACTAGAGGGATCAATAATCCATGACTCAATTCCCCTACATCACAACTCCAACCGTCTTGATTAATGAAGCATCATAGAAAATTGTATATCTTCTACCCGTATCAAGAATAATTAATATTAGAGATGAGGTTAGTTGTCCCTTTAACTCCTGAAAATATATTTCAATGAATTCTAACCTGATGAACTATACACACTTCTTGGTTAGGACTGTAGGAGGCACATCTAAGAGGGAGTAATCCTGAATGTAATTCTTGTAATAAAAAGAAATCCCTAATAAATTGTGTGTGTTGAAAATACTATTTGGATTCTCCCATGAATGTATGTTGCTCACCTTTTCTAGGTCAGCTGATTTTTTTGCCTCATATATTATATAACCCAAGAACTGAACCTTATCAATCCATAAGTTTCATTTTATAAGCTTTCCATATAGAAGTTGCTCTCTCTATATACTCAACATGATCTCAAGCTGGGTTAAATTGTCATTTTTTGAACACAAATACATAAAGATTTCATGAACAAAAACCACCACAATGGAATCAAAGTTCTGGTGAAAACTAGCTTAATCAGAGACATGAGGAATACTGGCTCATTTATGAGGTTGAATGGCATAACCAGATATTCATACAAGTCATACACACTCAGGAATGTTGTATGTGGTATGTCAAATGGACGCACATGCCCCTAGTGATATCCCTATCTGAGTTCAATCACGCAAAAAATAGTTTATCCTTAGAGCTGGTTGAATAGGTTGTCTATACAAAACAAAAAATATCGATTCTTTATCATAAACTAGTTGAGTTTATGATAATTTTCACACAATATGAGGTTAATTTCCTCTTTATTAGGAAAAAAATGGTTGAACCACATGGTGATGTGATAGTTCTGATAAAAACCTTATCCTTGAGGTCTATAAGATTCTATTTCAGTTCAGGTAGCTCTATAGGGGTCATCCTATAAAGAGGAATAGAAACTGGTTTGACACTTGGAATAAGCTCTATAGTGAAATACACATCCCATGTGGGAGGTAAGATAGATAAATAATCAGGTAAGATGTCACTGAAATGATCTAAAAAATTAAGTAAGTCCACTAGCATCTTTCCTTGATCACTCGTGAAGAGACTTGATTACAGAGCTTTCACTCTTCCCATTCCTTCATGTTTATGTCTCGTTTGATCTACCTAAATATCTCATTCTTCTTTTTTTCGATATGTTTCACCCTCATTGTATGTGAAGGACACCCAATAATAATATAATTATACTTGGGCATAATAAGGTACATGCCAGTTCATACCAATAATGGTGTTGATTCCCAACATATCGAGGATGTAAAAATTACAAAGGAAATGGTTCCCACCTATAACAAGGGGTACTCTTGGCACTGGAATATGCCCTTTTTCCTAACCCTTATAGTATTTTCAATAAACATTAAGTTATAAATGTATTCGATTGTAAAACCAAGGCATTAAACAATAGAAATAGATAAAAATGAGTGTGATGCATAGGTATCAAAAAGGGAATAAACTAAAGTATATGCTACCAGAATAATACCTATAACTGTATATGGTCCTACAATATGCTCCTTTGGTGTTTTTTTCACTACGTATATAAGACTTTAACCACACCCATTAGATGATGTCTAACTGCCCTGAGCAAGTCTGCTCAAATAACGCTGATATTCTGGTACTAGATTTCCTCGACCATGGACTCCACCATTACCTTGGCCTGATCGGCCCATTGAAAATGAACTTATATCCTTTTTTTAAGTCATAAATACCATACCTAATAGAGCTGTTGGTACGGATCCTCTTCCACTAGATTTTGATGTGAAATAATAGAAGAAACAATGTAGGTGACCCATCTTTCTGCAATCTCAACACTCCCTTGGGTTCCTCATGCACTGGGGATTCTTATGGATGATCATGCCACACTGATGACATAATATAGTGATGTTAGTACGTGTCATATATATATAATTTTTCTCATGTGCACCCTCAAAGTGGGTCTTCCTACTTCCTGAAGAAATATCACCCTGTATCCAAACTGAACCGCCCTGGTTCATAGGTTTAGCTTTCCTAACATTTCGTTCTGAAATTAGGGCATGATTCAAGAACTTTGTAATATTTGTCAAATGAATTATGTTCACCTGTGATAACATGTTATATCCTAGTTCATCCTCAATGTTAACCATAGTTATATTTGTGTCACCAGTCAAAGATGGAGAAAAATTCTAAAGCTCTATGAAACGATTATAATAATATAACAATGTCATAGATCCTTGATGAAGATGTAGGAATTACATGGAAATATATTCTCTCAGAGCATGTAAAAATAATTGATGGTAGAAAAATATTTGGAAGTCTTCCCAAAACATGTCTATGGTGTGATTTGCCTGAGAAATAACATCCCACCAATGCAGGGAGGATTCACGAAGCATGTAGACTTCATGTTTGACCCTCCGCACTGGAATCATCTCAATATCATCGAAGATAGAATTCTTGGAATCTATCCATGAATCTGCATCATGCAGACCACCACTACCCAAGAAGGTGGGAGAGTGTGGCTTTAAAAAGTCCCATGTAAGATCTTTCATAGATTGGGATAGGTCTTGGAACATTCTGAACTAACTGCATAAACCTATGGATTCTATCCCTGAACTAAGTGTCAAGTCCCATCAAAAGATCAATAGGAAGTCAAACCACAAGACACCCCATGGGTGGTACTACAGGTAATAATAAAGAAGTCACTACTAGAGGCACTTTTGGTGGTTCAACACCCACCATCTCTGGAATGTGCTCATTTCCACTCTCTTGAGGTATTGCACAAAGATGTAACGGAGACATTAGTCTATAATAGCCAATCAGAAACCATTAGATTAAATTCATAGTAGACTAGGAAAATAAGTAAAGGTTCAAAAATGATGGGGGTACATAGCCATCCTCTGAGCACTACACAATAGATATCCTGCTCCAAGATTTGTTTCTAGATAAGGAAAATAAAACACACGAGGATCACCAAAACAATTCCTACCTCCCATTTACTAAGTAATTTCATGTTATCATCGATCAAACTATCACAACATTATATTTAACAGGTAGACACTTCATATTTTTACAACATGGAACAACAAAACTCACATGTGAACAAGAAGATGCATGTTGAAAGTGTATATGGAATGGAAATATGCATATCATTTTAATCCTTATGGTTCTTACTATGATGCATATTAATATATTTTCCTCTTATCATATGGTTGTAATGGTAAAAACCATTATCTCAATAATACCAATATCAATAAAAATAAAAAATAAGTGTGTCACCCATCCATGAAATCATATCAACAATAATTAGCATAATCAATAACTACAATCCTAACACAGGAATTTGGGTTTCTCTATACATGAGTTAACTACATCCAAGAATAGGGTATGTTCAAAATACCTATATCCTAGTATTTTATATAACCCAAATAGAATTTCCAAAGGAAAAAAATTACCACCTCTAATACCTCATTGTAACTTCCCCAATATTGGATCCACCGGAAGGGTGCTTCGAGCCAATTTGGACACATGACCTCAAACACATCTCCCTGAATGCGAGAGGATCTTGAATAGTAGTGAGGGCCTTTTTATTGTTTTTTTTTTGTTATAATATGCCTTCTAAGTAATAGTTAATACACAGAATAATAAAATAAATTTATAATAAATAGAGGAAGCATATAAATAAAAAACTTGCAAAAGAAGTAATTAAATAATCCCAATAGAATAAATGAAAAGTGTGAAATCTAATAAATCAAAGCCGATACATAATGATTTCATGTTATGATGTCTTTAACAAAGTAAAATTTTGGAAAGTATGTAAAAACATGATGTTAAGCTATAATAAAAATGACTTAATGTAAAACAACTTAATCTCAAGAAAAATATCCATCATCTTCCCCCAATATCCATTCTAAGAAGAAAGCAATACTAAAGCATTGGAAGCTGAAAGATTCCCTTTATTCATACCTATGAGCATAAAGTCTACTCGGGTACCAAACGATGCCCGAGAATAGTGTGAGATATAATCTCAATAGGTTGGTACACATAGTGTCTAGACCATTCCATTTCATGTTATAATCCAATGCAGTGTTCCTATATACGATAAATTGATGAAATTAAATAAACAAAATAAAATAAGGATTACTTGGTTTGGTTTCTCAACCACACCCATCCATACCACCTGCATCAGCCTAATCTCGGAATTTGATTAATGTACCTTAAATAAGTAGGATGTATATATATATATATATATCTAAATTATATAATTACAGAAGTTAGATAATAAGGAACATACTCGCAAGCTTTTACTTTAGCTTTGGTTTAACTTATATGTCAACAAAGTGTTCTTCAAGGCACCAAAAAGGTATAAAAAATAACAAGGAACCCAAGCATACATCAAATAAAACCTTCCACACATTATCATTATTATTATATTAATGGTTAGATTCGGAGTCTGAGCCCCTCCCAAATGTATTTCTATGGTATATCCTTCAATTTATCCAACACCACTGAGCTCGTCAAAGTCAATATTCTAAAAGACTATGTATCGCTCGAGGCATGGTTTTATCATTAGTCAGTCACTGGTGTCACACATAAGGGATCAAGTATCACCTGAGGCATGGCATAACCAATTTTCCAATAGGTCCATCCTATATTGTCCCTTAGGGATCTGGTATCACTCATGAGTATATAGAAACCCTGGGGAAACCCTTGTCTGGAAAATCCTAAGACATCGCCTCCCCAGTGTGTAGTGTGTTAATCAATCAGGAATGGAGATTCTATGTGTGGACCTTAATATGGAACCCACGTTGTCTCACCACCTTGAATTTAAATTGATTTCAAGGAAATAGATATAATAGAGTTTTCATTTATAATTGCAACAAAAAAAATTTAAAAACACGGATCCACATCCATTTTGATCATTCAAGCCAAATAAGCACAGTCAAAAGACTTCATCAAAAAAAGTATAAAAATGAAAATTTCAATTTTATAATAGCATATCATGGTTATATTTTTAATCAAAGAACTAATTAGGCATAAACAATCCAATAAAACCCCAAACTTTTGGATTCATAATTACCCTAAATAATTTATTTGATTTAAAAATCAACCAAAGCGGGGTCGGGCAATACATGCAATTAATTAATTAATTAATCAGGGATAATAGAAAATTTTCAAAATATGTTGTAAAACCCAGAGGGGTATCCAATGATGTTGCAAAAAATTAAACAAGCTAGTTCATCTCAAACAAGGCTACAATAGTCAAGCCAAGTAATTTAATTAAAATAAAATAGAAAAAATTGAATATGGCTAGTAGGAACTGACGAGCGGCACAACATGTGATCTAAAGGAAGCAACTAAATGTTGGTAAAGAGTGTATATATCCTACCATGTAACCATAGAGTATCTTACACTCTACAACTATCTTTGATTTGACCTAAAATGGAAGAAATTATATGATTTTAGAAAAATCCCAATTTTATGTAAAAACATCCATGAAAGATTGTGTGATAGATAGTGGATGTTATCCTATCATTATTTATGTGTAAGGTTTTCCTTACATATAAAATTATTGTGAACCTAACAGTGATGAAAATAGAGGAGGAATAGTATCGCAATGGGCTTTCGAAGGAGGAGGATGTCGGGGCGCTGCAAGGGGCGCCACACCTAGGGAGAGTAGAGAAGAGAAGAAATGAAGGAAGAAAAGAATGAAGAAAAGATATAAATATATAAAAATAAATAAAAAAGGTAAAAACTAATAAAATAAGAATATAATAAAATAAAAGGTATGAGAAAGAAAAGGAAAATTTTAAAATAAAAAAATGGGCTATTCCCATTTTAATTATTTTTTATTTTCTCGTAACCCCCTTATTATATTATTTTAATTTCCTTTAAATTTCATTTTATTCATTTATATTATTTTTATTTTATCACCATGAATGTTTCACTGGGGAATGATGTAATATTTTACAGAAAACACTTGAAATTATTTAAATAATTTTAATATCTTCCCGGGACGCTCAATAGGGTGCACTGGCGTGTACCCTGGGTCTCTTTAAGGACTTGAACTAAAAAATTTAATGGTTCATACCATTATTAAATCTGAGACATTAAAATTTATTTTCTTCTTGAGATGTTATAAGATCTTTTTGGGGGATGAGGGATATGATTGATGTTATGTTTCTTTCTATAGTACAAAATTTAAAACATAAATTTATTAAATTTTTTAATGGTATAATTTATTTTCCTTTATGTTTTATTCTTCACCCTTGGGATTTATCATTTTTAATATTATTATAAATATCATTTTAACTAATATATTATATTACTTTATATTTCTTCAAAATGAGATAATTTATTAGATATATTATATTCTAATGACTTATAAGAAGATATATTTGTTTTATATTGATTTAGTTTAATTGTTGGTTTGATAGTGGTATAAAAAAATCAGTTTTATAGGTGGGAAGCTTTACCTAAATGCGATATTTTAGATTGTTTTGATTGTATTTGGTTTTTAGTTGTGATAGTGTATATATTATATATGTAATGTAATTTTTGTTGCAATTTATATCTATAAAGTAAATTTAAGGTCTTCTTACTCATATTGAAGATGTGAATTACGAAAATTTAGAAAACATATTGGTTTAGGAATTAATTTCTTGAAATATATATATCAATTTAATCATTGAACCTAAGTTAATAATATTGTACTAGTTGTATTAATAAAGGTAATTTTTTAGAATATAATATAATCACCGAATAATTTACTAAGTATTAAGTTAGAAAAATATTATAACTTCAGAATTTAATAATACAAATGTAGTAGAAGAACATATATTCACATCTTAGGGAAATTTAATGATGAGTAACACAATGTAAGTCGTTAAACAAGAAAATTTAAGTGATTAATTCATGAGGTCCTCCACCACTAGTAAATCTAGTAAAGAATTATGTGGCATCCACTCTAGTACATATATGAATCTTATAATAAATACATGGGTTGTTTTATTTTCACTTCCATTTAATTATTTTCATATTTTGTAATAGTTATGTGTTTTAATTTTTTTAATAATGTGTAGATACATTGTGATAAATACAGATAAAATATGGATCACGTTATAAAGGAACACACCATAATATGCTAAGGGTTTGGAGGTGTTTTTTAGATTTTGAAATTTTTAATCAATCTGTTGTCGGTAGAATAATATTTCCATGTACTAAATTTAAATTTAGAAGATGGATGAAGATATATGATGTTTATGAACACTTGATATTGAAATAATTCCCTCTTTAATGTTTGTGTTGGATTTGGCATGGTGAATCGAACATTATAGACACTCTGACCACTGAAATCATTCAGCAGAATAAGGTCCCAACTTCATCAATAATGGAAAATGAAATTTAAGAAATTATAAATGATGCATTAAACATTTCATGAAAGCAACATCATCATAAAAACATATTATAACAACTAGTTATGGGTGCTAGAAATAGCAATGTGACATGTTATGTTTTTGATACTATAAGAAAACCATATCAAGAGTGTAACATATCATTGGATCCAACTCTTGATTATGTGGTGACGAATGTAATAGAAAACATTACTGAGAATATAGATGTGTTTCATTGTTTTTTATGGAAATAAAGTGTTATATAGTGTATGTTTGAAATATTTAATACTTTCTTTTCTACTAAAGTTATACCAAATCAAAGGCCTATGTGTAATTAAAAATAAGATGATTTCCATGATATTGGAATTATTACATTATTCACTTCTAGAAATAAAGATCCTTGAGTATTTTTATGATATAAAAAAAGTTATTAACAATATTGGTTTGAATTATACAAAAAGACAAGTGTGTCCTCATGATTGTATGCTTTATTGGGGATATGATTCAAGTAGACAGGATTGGAAAAAATTTCTTCTTCTAGATGACAGTCAATGAGTGATGTTGGAAGTATGAATCAACATTCTACTATGAATAAGAATAAAAGGAACACACCTTAAATGTTTTTGAATTACTTTCCTTTAAAAATTTGATTGTAAAGATTAGTCATGTCATCAAAAACCTCTGAGCACATGAAGTGGAATTATATAGATAATAACAATAATGGGTTAATGTGACGTCCAATATATTCACAATTGTGGAATACATTTGATTCATTACATCAATATTTATCATCTAATCCTAGGATGGTTCAATTGGGATTAACGACCGATATATTCAACCCATTTGATACATTGAGCACCAGTTATTTCATTTGGCTTATTTTTTTTATCCCTTACAATCTACCTCTATAGATGTGTATGAAAAAACAACTTTTATCATTTCATTAATTATTACAGGGAAAAATATTCCTGCAAATGTTATTGATGTATACATCCAACCTCTAATTGACGAATTATAGGTGCTATAGAGCATCAATTTTGATATATATAATGCATCTTTAAGAACAATGTAGAAAATTCATGCTTCTCTAATGTGTACCATTAGTGGATTCCCTGGACTTGTGAATATGTATATTTGGAATACGTAAATGAGTTTGGATTGTCCTATTTGTAACATTCATTTTGACCCCAAACGACTACCTCACATTAAGAAATAGGGCTTCTTATGTCATCGAATATTTCTCGATGAATCTCATATATTTTGATTTAACAAGTCAAAATTGAATGGATCAATTTATCATAGACCACCACTAAAGTTGTTGATAGGTTATGAAATATTTTCACTATATGGAAATGATGAATCAGAATTTGTGAAGGTGCATCATTTCAATGATAGTGGGAAATGAGTTTGAAGTGAACCGTGAAGTGAAATTGGAACGTGAAATGAAATTGAAATGAAAATATAGAAGAAAAAAAGTATATTCTTCAAACATACATATTTAGAATTTAATTTTTTTTGGCATAATCTTGATGTTTTTATTATTGATAATAATGTTTGTGAAAATTTGATCATCACATTTCTTAATGAGCATAGAAAATAGAAGGACCATCTCAATGCTCATAAGAATTACAAAGAATGAACATAAAGCTTGATCTCTGGCCAAATGAGAATGGAAAGTATGCTCCAACAAATTTTTCAATGACCAATAGGGATAAAGATACATTCCTTAAACTTTAAAAATATATGAAGATATCTGCTGGGTATTCAAGTAATATCTCATGGTGTGATGACATAAATCATCATTGTTTACATGGATTGAAAAGTCATAATTCATGTATTTTTTTCTAACAATTGCTACCATTGAAATTTATAACATTATTACCTTTAAAGGTTATTGTGGTTGTACTCCAATTTTTCACATTAAATAGAATACTATGAGATAAAACTCTAAAACCATTTTAGGTTGACCACCTTCATGAGATATTTTTATTGAAACGTTATGAAATGAAGATGATCTTTCTTCCTTCATTTTTATTGTCATGATTTGTTTAACTATGCATTTGGTCGAGGAAGCTAAATTAGGAGGCCCCATACATTATTAATGGATGTATCAAATTGAGAGGTACATTATTTATATATTCTTAATTTATGTAAACAATTCATGTCACTTCATTAAATAATCTATTATCTTTTATTCTATTTCATAGATATCTGTGGCATTTGAAATCCTACGTGAAAAATAAAGCTCAACCTAAAGGCTCTATTTCTGAAGGCTATTTTGAAGAGGATTGTATTACCTTTTGTTTAAGATATGTGGATTATATTGAGTAAAGATTCAATAAATTTGGACTTGTTGAGCAAACATTGAATCAATCTCTACATTTTGTGGAATCAAAAATCATTCCGTCTATTAGTTGATCAGTTGGGATAAGCTCAAATGTTACATTGACCGAAATTGAATTATTATAGGCACCTAGATATGTGATGCTAAATAGTGAAATTTTAGATCCATTTATTGAAGAGTCCAGGATACAAATAAATATAATATTTATAGGACGAACATGAAATAAGAAATATATAACAAAATATGTTAAAAAAGAGCTTGTAGAATGGTTTTCATAGAATGTATATTCATTAATATTGAAATCATTACATATATTAGGTTGGAAAATATATTTTTTAAAATAAAATTTTAAATTTTAAATTTTTTAGATCTTGAATACTGACACTCAAGATGATTTGTTATAAAATTTCATGTTTCTTGCTTGAGGTCCTCTAAAACAGGCTAAAATATTGACACTTAAAATTTGAATGGATTTAAATTTCATACAGTTGACTGGGAAGAGGGTTTGAAAACAAAAAATAGTGTTATATTTACATTTTCCAAAATGGGATACTATGGAAATATTATTTATATTATAGAATTAAAATATCATGGGCATTTTACATTTTTTTTATTCAAATTTAATTGGGTCAAAATTATCAGGGATTCTAAAAGAGATTCCTTGAAATTTACTTCAATGAACTTCTCTCGCTTGACGGATGTCATTGATCATGAATTACATGATCCTTATATCTTTTCATCCCATAAGAAAATTGTATATTATGTGAAAGATGTCATGAGTGATGCGTGGAGTGTAGTTTCTTATATAAAATAAATAGAGTTGTATGATATGGGTGATGAATTAAAATATTTGACCTCTGATATTGAATCACATCAATAATAAGAGGTGATATTATTTTTTCATAAGGATAATTAATATATTCATCTTATAAAGGTGGATAAAATAGATGAAGTGATGATGAAAAAGTAAAATGACATGATTGAAGGATAAAATGATTGTATGTGAAGTCATCCATTCATTTATCAACCACTTATGTAATTTTTGCAGCCATTAATTATCATAGCTATGTATATTTTGATTTTCATTACCATGCATCTGTTATCATTTCAATTTTCTTGCATGAATTTTTTGAAATATATGTTCTATAGTTAATTTTATTTGATTAAATGATAGGATTGTCAAGGTGGAAGATTTATACTGATTAAATTTGACTCTCAGTTGATGTTCCCTCAAACATACTCACAGTTGAGGATCCATCAGTCTCTTGTAATGAAACATCTAAGACACTCTCAACTTTCCCCCTGACATCGTCTCTCATGCCCTCCATCATCATCCCATCAGTATCTTAGATAACACCTCCCCATTCATTTTCCTTATTAGTGAGGGAGAAAGTCTCCACTCCTTGTTATTCATGAGGATTTTGGAGGGTGATGGTTATAGGTAAAAGTTTTAATATGAATAATGTTAATGAAAGTTTTTTATACTAATAACATTCATTTCATAAAATATAGAAAAAATACTACTATGTAGAAAAATATGGAAAGTTCAGATGTCTGGAATCTGAATGAACTGAAGATTGATGTCCTATTTGACTATTATGGGGTCCCTATGAATGACACCATGGGATTATTTGTCTAGATTCTAGGCCAGCTAGTGGTGGAGTTGGTTACCCTTCTGATTACATTAGTTTATTGGAGGCATATTCCTTCATCTTATAAAACTGAATTTTTTTTCACATATAAAGGTAATTTTAATAAATTATGGTTTAATTTAATTTCTTTATGTTATTACATTATAATATTTTCAAAATGGATCTATGTGTACAGATTGTTTTCTACATTCATGATACTGATCATATAGCACGAAAGTGAACATTGAAAATTTTGGGTACGAAATAGAAGGATTTTTAATTGAGATTATGGAATGAATCAATGATAGTTCGTTGAGAACCCAAAAACTGTATGATAAGGTACCTGATGGGGTACCTATAGAGAAATAGAAATTTTTTATTGATATCCATCATCATGAGAAACACATGGTATTTAAATATATGTTATTAAATTAATATTATTTTACATTTATATATGAATATGATAAAGATATGACATTTCATACATTAATATAAAATTAAATGTTATTTATTACAAGATGTTTCAAGGAATAATTCATTGAGTCAAACTATGCAAGTCATACCTCACATTGCTGGGTCAAAAAGTTTTTCCAAAAATCGATCGACTCTGGTAATCTTCTCATTAGTTTATCTATTTTTAAGACAACATTATTTTTTCATATTTTAAATTATTTGTATATTTTTTCTATACAGTCATAGAATTTAGGTCACCAAGTATCCTAAACATAAATTTGGTTCGATGTTCATAAAAAATATTATGGGAGTTGTGTTAATGCACCTACCAAATATGTTGGGGTATGAATTCATTTTTAATTATAATAACTTATTATATGTTTTCACATATATATTACTTAAAATATGACTGATATTTGATTTATAGCTAAAAATAAAAAAACTATGGGATTCTTATCCCGCACAATACTTCTCAGTCTCCCAGGATGAACTAGTTGGTAAAGTCCTTGGTAAGGAGTAACCTAGTCGTGTTCCCAAGATGAGTTTAGGATTCTTACCATTTGAGGTATTTTCCAAACCATTAGGGATTTCAGATGCATCTACTCATTTTTTAGCCACTCCCAACCCCGATATGCTCATAGATGAGTTTGTTTCTACGCAAATCGCAATTTAGTAATAGGAGGATCTAATATCCACTTTGTAGAAAGCATTGGTAGATTTATATCAAAAGACGGCTGGACTATCCCTGGTGGTATTTCATATATGAATGGTGTTGAGAAGGTAAATAAAAAAACATCAAAATCATTTAGTTCTAAAAAATTTATTGGGTTTGTGTTTAAATATAAATTTAAAACACTATTTGATTTTCAATATAATTGTCTTTCAGGTTATGATAGTAGGAATTAGAGATAGAGATAGAGAGGTTGATGAGTAGAATTCATCATCAGGTAGTGATTAGTGGTCTCTTTTATATATTGGACCAATATGGAAATATAGGGGGGGTTTTGAGAATCATTTGTGGCATAGAGTATTCACATGATATTTTCATGATTTCCCATGTTTGAATAGTATGAAACCATTTATATCATGTTTTTTGTATAACTGTATAGTGTAATGTTCTTTGCATTGCTTGTTTTTTTTCTAGGATTGTTCTAGGGTTGTATTTTCTGTAGATTTGTCTTGATATATCCATTTAGGAGTGTGGATGAGCTTGTATAAGGATTAAAAAAACATGGTGAGGGGTTAACCCCATTTTTAAGTAGGTGGTTAATAAAATATAAATTAATAAACTATTTTATGTATGATTATATATCTTCATTCATGTTTCAAGGTAGTATATGGATGAATATGGTCTAAGAAAACTATAGAGCAATATATAGGATTGTTTTGGTCCTTTTAAGCTTATAATAACTTCTCTTTATCATTATATGTAAATAGAATTGTCTGGAGAACATGTCATAAATGATAGAGGGTACTGAGTATATTGAAAAGAGATTTCAGGTGGTATCTAGATATGAGACTTGATGTGGATATCCTTGGGTGGTTTCCCTAAGGAAAGTATGATATGTATTAGATTATTAAGACCAGTGAAAAAATAGGTGAGACAACCGTATGGATTGGGATTCATGAGAAACACCCTCATAAGTGTGGGTTGAGGCATAAGGAGCACTATGAGTGGGATAAGTCCTTTTGGATAAGATAATGTTCCATGGAGGAGGTTTCTAACTAGGTGGAAGGCATAAATATATTCTATAAGATAAGGGAAATGGAACTTAGGTATAGTTCATTGGAGTTGTTTGATACATGGTATCACATTTCCAAGGGGTATAGTGCATGATTGGTTGGGATGATACCTGGGTAGTAGAAATAAGAGTGATAAGGTATTTTGTATAGTTGGACTAGGAAATAATGTTTGGGTTAAGGGATATTATGCATAGTGTTGTGACTGATAGGTTATAGGCATGACATCATATAAATAACCATGTGTCTGTATGATATAAATCAGCATGATGGCAACAAATAGAATAGAAAAAATATAGTAGAGGTAGGTGGTCTTGATGATACATTTCATAAATGGGTGTTTAGAAGGTCATATTTTAGATGATGTGTATATATTTTTTTCCAAAATGTTTAAATGGATAGTATACCTATCTTTACAGTGGGGATTTTTATAATGATTCAAATAGGTCACTCATCATGGGTTTCTGGTAATGGAATAAAACATAAGGGTCATCTGATGACATGTAATATTTACGTATTAATATTCTTTAGTTCGAATTTTATGAATGTGTGTGAATCTATCTTGAGTGTGTTCAAGGTTAGAATAATTATGGTGATTTATTTTGAATTATATGTCTATGTGTTGGAACATTGATTTCGAGGGGTCCTTCCATGTAGGGATGTATTGGTTCTTGTTTCTGTTTCATGTATGTTCTGATGGTCTATCTTCCCATAGATCAGTAGATGATATCCCCACACCATATTCTATATAATTTCAATAATTCATTATATTTCTACCAATATACAAGATATATATAAGCATATAGTACTATTACTTATGTTTAATCCCCAGTTATATCTGAATGAGTTATTTAATCCTCATTTCCCCAACAATGATCTATATGCATGTTGGCCCCCCCAACTTGGTATAAGCCCAAAATCGTTCTTCAATGGTCCATATCCCCCATGATCTCCTATGTAACAATGGTTTATATCCCCTATAATTATAAACATATAATTTATCATTTTATCATTAATGTAAAATATGAACTAGAAATGGAAACACATGTGTAAGCCTAATACCAAACATATTTAGAAACCTTTAACCTAATAGTCCTTATTATATGAAATAAAATTGTATATCATATAGTCCTTGTCACATGTTGTTAAAATAAATGACATATATTTCATTACATATTATGTTAAAATGATAAATATATGTCTTGGACCCACAACCCTATAATATTATTAAAATTTTCATGGTTTCATGACTTTAAAAGGAACTAAATTAGTCCTTGAATGATGACCATAAAAGGTACAATGTGTCACATGAAGAATATTTGAACTACATGGAATCATGTTTCCAAGGGGTATAGAGCATGATAGGTTGGGAATATACATGGGTAGTAGAAACATGAGAGATAATGTATTTTGTATAGTTGGACTAGGACCAAAGGTTTGTGTTATGGAAGATTATGGGTTTTGGTGTGACCAATAGGTGATAGGTATGAGATCATATCAATTACCATGTGTTAGTATGATGTGTTTCATTTTTTATAGAATTATGTTTCTTATTTATGTGTACTATGATTGTAAGAAATGTACATTCTATATTTTTTTCAGGGTTTTTTTGGGGATTTATATCTTAGAGTATTTTTTTAATCATCATGTAGTAGTGGTTTAAACTACTGCCAAATATAACATTTCTTGTTCTTGGTAGTTTAAACTACAGCTATATAATGATGTTTTTTTCATGGAGGTTAAAACCAACACTAAATAGGACATACTATTATTTACCGGTAGTTCTCATTATTTTCTAGGAAGTTCTTTGGTCAAAAAATATTTTTAATTCAGTGTCAGTTTTAACTATCGCTAAATCCTCTACATTTTTTCCCAAAAAAATAGCTACTGAAACGATTGAAATTTCTACTAAATCCATGAAATTTTTTCCTAGAAAATAGTCACTAAAATGATTAAAACTTCTACTAAATATACATTTTATGATGATTATCATAAACTTCATCTAAATTGAAGGAACCGCTATGTATTGGATTTCAACCCCAGCTTTACCGGTGGTTTTTTAAAATGTCACGTAATCATTTTGGTGGTGGTTTAAAATATTCCCAAACAATATATAACCAATACTACTAGTATATTTTCTAATATTTATATTTACTTAGATATGCAATGGTCATACTCCAAATAAATTTTCTGAAGGAAGATAGAACGTCGTTCTTTTCAATGGACGCATGATGGTATTAGAGATGTTATGGGATGAGGATTTGGGAGAGTATCATGAATCTTCAATGGTAGTGAATAAATGTGTAGAAATGGTGTAACAGGATATCTAAAGTTAGTTTTGGTGGCTTGGTATGAAGGGATTTGCAGAGTGTTTCTCTCGATGCCTTTCTTGATAGTAAGTGAGGGTTGTACACCATGTTCTAGAGGGTTTAGCTCAACCCCTTAAGGGTCTTGAGTGAATGTGGGGTGTTCTATAAATGTAATTCATGGAGGTATTACCACATACATTTTGGGGACATGATAACATCTAGGTGATCATTGAATGGCTCACCATTCTTAGATATTATATAGAAAGTTTAATAGAGAGCTTGGGATGCCTCTATATGAAGGAGATGGTCTGACTCCATGGAGGTCCCCTAGTGATCATTTATGATCATGATTCTCACTTAAAGTCTCAATTAGGGAAGGTATTCTAAGAGTATTCTGTTATTCAACTACATTTGAGCACAAGTTTTTACTCCTATAATGAGAAATGGACTGTGTAGACCATTATGGTTCTGAAATACATGCAACAAGATTTAATTCGTGACATTGGATGTAGTTTGGAGGATCACCTACCATTGGTGGAGTTTTTGTAAAAAAATTAATATTCCAACATTGGTATAGATATATTTAAGGCCTGGTACATGAGACCCTACAAGTCACCCCTATGCTAGACTTACCCAATAGATTTAGCAGTTATGGTCCTAGAATTTGTGTGAGATACTACTGATAAGGCACAAATCATCTAGAAGAAAATTAGTACTGCACAAATTTTTCATAAGTCCTCTTAAGACATATGACATATCCATTTGTAGTTCGAGAAGGGAGACCATGTATTCTTATGGGTTTCACCTTGATGTAGATTATGAATATTTATCTGGGGAAAAAAGGTTATCTAAAAGATTCATTAGACCTTTTTAGATAGTACATAGAGTCAATGAGGTGTAATACCACTTAGATATATCCCCATGGTTAGATTGGGTACATGAAGTATCCCACATGTCGTAGTTGAGTTGGTACATGCACAATCTGTCACACATTACTAAATGGGGTGATATGGACCTTGATGATGAAGCTACATTTTTTGAATACTAGGTAGAGATCATGGATCAGCAAGACAGTATATTTCATGGGAGATAGATTCCCTTGGTGAGTTTATTATGGTAGAACAAGAATATTTAGGAGATCACATATGAGATAGAGGTTAATATGCGTGATTAGTAACCACATATTTTTCTATAACCACTTGTTTTCACATTTTAGGATGTAAATATCCAATTTGGGGAGAATTTAATGGATGGTATTTTTCTATGTATTATTTTTAATATTGAATTGATTAATTTTAAGACAAGGTGTTGAGACGACGTGTTATTCTGAAGCCCCGTGTGACAGAAATAAAGGTTTGAAATATATTAATTAAGTTAAACAACACACATGAATATATTTTAGGATAATGTGTAATAACATATAAAAAAGGTTTATACACAAATCCCGAGTGGATGATTAAGTTCGTAATTAATGTTTTACCCAAGGCATGACATAACCATTGTCTACATGGGTTGTTTATGGAAATCCATCTTGGGCATAGATAAAAAATAAATTAATAAAATTTATTTATTTAATATATAAAGACACGTAAATCTATTCCTCATCTTTAAATAAATTATTATAGAAACTATTTAGGGCTATATTCATAACCTTTAAAATAGACGAGAACCATTGGAGGTCATTGGAGGAACTCCATTAGTGAATGACAACTAGATTGAGAATCCATGACCGATGTGTATTGGAATCAGAGTATTATAACAACTAAAATGATGCTAATTTTTTCATTGTCAACATTCTATCCAAATTGAGTTAGTATGACATTTTGATGGGATTTCATTCCCTGTTGTTTATTTCTATAATGAATTTGAATCAATCAACAATCGAATTGATTCATGAATCATGTGTATTGTGGGTATGAGATTGTTGTGATTTAGGATTGATAATTTCCTATTAGTTATTTTATAAATTTTTATTTGTTTTTCTAAAGGAAATGAATAGTGTTCAATATGAACATCAAACAAATTCCATTCATCATGTTTTTTTGTGCCTTCCCTTTTCTCATTTTCTTATTCATCATTAGTTTTTCGTTTTCCTAGTGGTTCTACCCAAATACCAAGGAATAAAATGTTATGCACTCATTTCATGGTGAAATCATTTGATATCATAGATTATGACTTGGTATGGAATGAGGATCATGCAATATTGGATGTGGTGACTGAATCGGGAATATATCAGGCATGCGTGGGTGTGGTTCTTGGAATCACTGTGAAAGTGGAGATTTGGGAAAATTATCAATCAAATGAGGCCATCAGAAATCATATCTCAGGTGACGATCGACCCCAGTCGACCTACATCCAAAATACATGGGAGTGATTTGTTTTGAATTTGAAGGTGATAAAGGATGACACATGAAGAATAACATGATTCATGTAAATCCTGATACACACAGTGTGTATTTCTAGAATAGATGAAGTGTGGGACCCTCATAGTGGTGACTAGAGTTTTGGATTGATGTTAAGTATCACCCGACATGTGACCTTGTTGCACGACATGTGACTCTTCCCAATTTTCTTGGAGTGTACCTCATAGGGTACACAGAAATGGCCATGAGTACACAATCGTAGACATTCCATGTACTCCCACATAGACAAGGCAAGAATAGGTGTACATAGTCATAGCCATGTACTTGGATATGAGAATAAGTACAAAGGCATGGGAACATCATAAACTTTGACATGGACATTGGTCATCATTCGTGATACACTGGCAGTACCTGGTGCTAAAGATTTATGCAATTTACTTCCAGTACACACCATGTACTCCTTAAAAATTGGCATGGATACCTTATCCTCATTAGCATGGAAAAGTTTTATTAGGGTTTGTTCCCTATATCCCTTCCCTATGGGTTATTATAGAATCACATCCTACAGATCAAATATTTATCCCATTAGTTTAAATTTTTATATAGTGTTGTTGGAATCGTTTTATGAGACCTGAAGTAAGATCCTCAATCATCTTCTTTCCCTAGGTGTAGTTTATGGTATTTTCATGACCAAAATTTTACAGAAACCAATCCTTTACATAGAGGGTTATCCATATTGAGTTGATAATATACCCCCTGTCCTTAGATGTGATCTTGGTTTATGTATTATATCTCTTAAATCTTCCAAGGTATACTTCCCATGAAGTGACCTAGTGAGCACGACCTCTTGGACATACTTCATTAGTGATATCTGACCTATGGAATGTGTTCTAACAGATGAGTGCTATGTAGAACCTTCAATCATGAATCATAGGTTGGAATTATGGTTGTGACTTTACCTTGATACTATGTTTATTTTTTTATTATATATATATATATATTTGTTATAAGTGATCTAGACATATATACCTATGTAGATATGACTATTATTCTTGTTGTTTTATGATTTTTTGTTTTGGAGTTGCCTATAATATATTTTTATACTCGCCCCTATAAGGGATTTTCTCACACATGTCTTGTTTTATGCAGATGATCAACCTTTTGATCGAGAGGGACAATGACCAGGTAGTGTTTAGTGATCTGGATGGACTAATGTGTGTTCCTATAGTTATATTGATAGCAATCCCTATATTTATATTCATGTTATAATTGTTTTCAAACTCATTGTTGGGGTTTGTGTTTGGACGTGTTTACTTTCTATTACTTTTCTTCATACTCTGGTTGAGGATTTAAAATTATTCATGCATGGTTTATCAATTATTAAACATTTCACCATTTTATGGGCATGAAAATGTGTGTGTGTGTACTTGTACTTTAGGCTAAGGTCTCCCATGTGTGTGATATGCATACTCGGAACAGGTCTCCATCGCTTAGCCTATTGAAGGTGAACACTATTGCAAAATAAGACTTTAAAAGAACTATAAATGTACTTTATTAGCGCTATAAAAGCACTAACTACCCGAGAGCGATTAAAAACCATGATCTTTTATTAGCGTTAAAATGCTGATAGAGAGCCATACTGTAGTTTCCTACAACCGCACACTGTATGACCAATACAATGTGTTGTAACAACACAAATTAGTACCAGAAACACACTAGATATCCAAAAAAGGACCCAATACATAATTTAAATGAAATGAAATTCACAACACAAATACAAGGAAAAAAACTATATTATATACATTGCAAACATTGGTTTATAAAATAATATAAACACATATTATTACATACATTAAAAAACGTCGATGTTCTTTTTTCTTCAAATATTGATCTTGACTCATATTATTTCCAAAAAAACACACCTACTCAAGAAAAAAAATTCCCCTATATTAGAAAATAGTTCATCTGTTAGTAATAATATAAAAAAATAAATTAATAGTAAGTGTTTATTTTACTAATTTTACTGTCAATTTTAAATAAAAAGATGCATATAGAGTCATACTAGTCACACTGTGTGTCTTGTTTTAGTGAAGATAATTCCAATATGTCTCAAATGACATTATTATTGTTTTCCTGATGTATCTATACAATCTGAATGTGTTTTCTCAGTTTTGAGTATGCTAGATATCTTTTTTACTAAAATGTCACTTTAAACTGGAAACAAACACTTTGGAATCATTTCAATAACATCATATATAGGTTGGATGTGAAACAAATTCCTACACATCACAAATGACTTATGAATCATTTTAAAAAATTACTAAGAAAATCCAAGTGTGTTTGATCAGTAATTAGTGAGTAACAATTTTTAAACTAAGATGTCAATTTTAAACTGATAACCCACACATTGAGTGAAATTAGGCACATAGTGTATTGGATTGAGGTGAACCATTTACTACATGTCACAAATGACCTATGAATCATTTTTGTAAAGTATAAAAATAATCTAAATGTGTTTTCTTTGTTTTGAGTTGGTTTGTTGTCCATTATAGTTAAATTGATGAAAATTTTAAAAACAAATATGCACATTGAGTCATACTGGTTACACTATGGGTTAGATTGAGGACTGGATAATTCCTGAACATATAAAATGAATTATGGATCATTTTATTAAAGTATCAAAATAATACGAATTCATTTTCTCAATTTTGAGTACGTCAATTTTATTTTTTACTGAAATGTCATTTTCAACTGGAAACACACACTTTGACTCATTCTAATCACATCATGTTTTGGTTTTACATGATAAATGTTACCAAATTTCATAAATGAAATATGAATCATTTTCTTAAATTATCAATAAAACACGAGCGTGTTTGATCAGTTTTTTGTGAGTGAAACGTTTTGAACTAGAATATCAATTTCAAACTGATAATTGATTCTTTGAGTCCTATTGGGTATATCATGTATCAGATTGAGTTTTTTTTAATCCCTACACATCAAAAATTACATATAGATCATTTCTGTAAACTATCAAAATAACATGAATTTGTTTTATCAACTTTGAGTAGTTCAGTTGTCCATTTTACTAAAATTGATGACAATTTTAAATAAAAATATGAACATGGAGTCATATCGGTCACATCGTGCATCGAATTAAAGTGCCAATAATTTTTGCATATACCAAATGACTTGTGGATATTTGAAAAAAAGTATCCAAAAAATATGAATGTGTTTTCTCTCTTTTGAGTACATCACCTCTCTTTTTTACTAAAATGTCATTTTAAAATTGAAACATGCACTTTGACTCATACTGATCATATCATATATCAGATTGATATGAGAAAAATTCTTACACATCACAAATGAATTATGAATAAATGTAATAATTTATCAATAAAATATGAGATTGCTTTCTCTATTTTTAGTGAGTAACACTTTTTGAAATGAAATGTCGATTTTAAACTAATAACTGACACATTGAGTAATAAAAAAAATAATGTATTAGATTGGGGTGTGGATGATTCATACGCATCAAAAATTACTTATGTATCATTTTCCTAAAGTATATAAGTAATGTGAATGTGATTTATCAGTTTTGAGTAGGTCTATTTTTCTTTTTACTAAAATTGATGTCAATTTCAAATAAAAAGATGCACTTTGAGTCATACCAGCCACATCGTGTGTCAGATTGTGTTGAGGATAATTTTTAAACATAAAAAATTACTTATGGATCATTTTTATAATATATTTAAACAATATGGATGTGTTTTATTGATTTTGAGTAGGTCAGTTGTCCTTTTTACTAAAATTGATGTCATTTTTAAATTAAAATACACACATGGAGTCACACAAGTCACACCATTTGTAGGAATAAGGTGCGACTAATTCTAACAAGTATCAGATGAAATCTATATCATTTTCCTAGAGTATAAAAAAAATATGAATGTTCTTGTTTGGTTTTGAGTAGGTCAATTTTTTTACTAAAAATGATATTAATTTTAAATAAATACGCACATAAGTGATATCGGTCACACAGTGCCTCAGATTGATGTGTGGCTGATCTGTACATGTTCAAAATGACATATATATTATCCCCCTAAAGTATCAAATCAATCATAATGTTCATTCAAAATTTTAGTATGTTGCTTTTCTTTTTTACTAAAATGTCATTTAGAAATTGAAACATTTACTTTGACTCATACAGATCACATCGTGTATTGGTTTGATGTGAGACTGATTCCTATATGATAAAATCGATTTATAAACCACATACCTAAATTATCAAGAAAATAAGTGCATGTTTTCTTAGTTTCAGGGATTGAAACATTTTAAAGTAAAATTATGATTTTAAACTGATAACGGACACATTGAGTCATACAATTCTCATTGTGTATCATATTGAAGTGCGAATTATTTCTACACATCACAAATGAGTTAGGGATGATTGAATTAATGTATCAAAACAATATGAATATGTTTGATCAGTTTTGAGTATTTCAATAGACTATTTTACTTAAATTAATGTCAATTTTAAATAGAAATAACACTACGGGAAAAACCGATTATTGCGGCGGGGTATTTGCGAAGGGATTTATTCTCGTCGCAAAAACTCCGATGAAAAGCGTATTTGCGACGAGAATATATTCCCGTCGCAAATGGTCAGTTATTTGCTACGGGAATACAGGACCTGTCACAATAGATATGGCGCGGTTTGCGCACCAAAACGCAGGAAGCCTATTTGTGACGGTAGCCTTATACCCGTCGCAACTACCCGGTGGTGGTAAATACTATTTGCGACGGGTAAATTGTCCCGTCGCAAAAAAATATTCAGCAGGTGTTATTTGTGACGGGTCCCGTCGCCAATACCGGTGGGAGTAAATAGGATTTTGCGACGGGGATATCCGTCCGTCGCTAATGGTGTGTCGGCAGGCAGCTATTTGCGACAGGCCCGGCGCAAAAACACTTTTAACTGCCGCCCGTAATGAATGCGGGCGAAGGTATTTGCGACAGGGCTCGTCGCTAATACCAGTGGCGGTAAATAGGAATTTGCGACGGGGATATCCGCATGTCGCTAATAGTCTGTCGGCAGGCAGCTATTTGCGACGGGCCCGTCGCAAAAACCATTTTAACCGCCACCCGTAATTAATGCGGGTGAAGGTATTTGCAACGGTATCCCGTCGCAAATAATCTAACCTATATATACCCCCCACCCGTTTTTTTTCAAATCATTCAGATCTCTCTTTCTCCCTCTCTTTAACATCCAGTTCTAAGTAGAAAATTTCTTTCGTTTTAATTTTTTCTTACGAGAAGAGGAGAGAAGGAGTTAGAAGTCGTTAATTGCTTCAAAATATCGAAGGTATTTATATTTTTTTTATTTTTTAAATTATTTTTAATTGTTAAATTATTTTTAATTGTTAATTTTATTTTTAATTGTTAATTTTAATTTTTTTTAATAGAATGTTTAGTAGCTATATAGTATAATTAGATTAAGTCATTGTACCAAATAATCCTTGTCTGGATACGAAAAAGTAGAGGCGGCTCTGTCACAGATATACCTAGGAGTGAAAACTCTGACAAGGTGTTTCGAGCTTGACTCGGGGTAACCTGGTACACGACAACGGGTCTTGTTGCACTCTTGGTTCGACACTCCCGGAGGATGTTTTGGTAATAATTAGAAATAATTATAAATAGTTATATTTAATTAGAAATAGTTATATTTAATTAGAAGTATATCAGATTAATTAGAAATGATTAAAATAATTATCAAATAATTAAGAAATAATTATATTTAATTAGATTTAATTAAAATAATTATCAAATAATTAGGAAATAATTATATTTAATTGATTATAAATAATTGGAATAATTAAAATAATTATAAATAATAATTAGGAACAATTAAAATAATTAGGAACAATTAAAATAATTAGGAACAATTAAAATAATTAGGAACAATTAAAATAATTAGGAACAATTAAAAATAATTAGGAACAATTAAAAATAATTAGGAACAATTAAAAATAATTAGTAACAATTAAAAATAATTAGGAACAATTAAAATAATTAAGCAAAATTAAAAATAATTAGGAACAATTAAAAATAATTAGGAAACAATTAAAAATAATTAGGAAACAATTAAAAATAATTAGGAAACAATTAAAAATAATTAGAAAACAATTAAAAATAATTAGGAAGCAATTAAAAATAATTAAGAAACAATTAAAAATAATTAGGAAACAATTCAAAATAATTATGAAACAATTAAAAATAATTAACATAATTAGAAAACAATTAAAAATAATTAGGAAACAATTAAAAATAATTAGGAAACAATTAAAAATAATTAAGAAATAATTAAAAATAATTAGTAAACAATTAAAAATAATTAGGAAACAATTAAAAATAATTAGGAAACAATTAAAAATAATTATGAAACAATTAAAAATAATTAACAATTAAAAATAATTAACAATTAAAAATAATTCGAAAACAATTAAAAATAATTAGGAAACAATTAAAAATAATTAGGAAACAATTAAAAATAATTAGAAAACAATTAAAAACTATTAGGAAACAATTAAAAACAATTAGAAAACAATTAAAAACAATTAAAAAATAATTAAAAACAATTAGGAAACAATTAAAAACAATTAAGAAACAATTAAAAACAATTAGGAAAAAATTAAAAACAATTAGGAAACAATTAAAAACAATTATGAAACAATTAAAAACAATTAGGAAACAATTAAAAACAATTAGGATAATTAGCAAGCGTGATTGACCGCTCATCTACCTCAATTTTCTTTTTATTTGTGTGTTGAGGCTTGACAGGAAACTTCTGCCTCCACATGTAATATTTTCTTTTACTGTCAAAATTATCAACCTCCTCGCCAGCATAGAGGTGAGGAGGTTTATAATTTTGACAGTAAAAGCAAATATTACATGTGAAGGCAGAAGTTTCCTGTCAACCTCAACACACAAATGAAAAGAAAATTGAGGTAGATGAGCAGTCAATCACGTTTGTTTTTCTATTCAATGATTGATTAACTACCCGACCTATATGCATATCTTCGCATTACTAATTAGTAACATAATTAGTAATATAATTAGTAACATAAATAGTAACATAATATAAAATATTATATTACTTTAATATTAATAATTAAATAATACTAATAATATAATTATTTTATTATTATATGTTTAATATTTATAAAAAAAATATTAATATTATTAAAATTATAAAAAATTTATAAAATATTACAATTATCAATATTTTCAACAAGTTTTGCTCTATTCTTAACATGTTCAAATCTTAAAGGGTCGCCAATTTTCAGGTCATGTCCAATAAAAAGTTTGCGCAAACCGTGTCCAATGTAAACTCTATAATTTTCCTTGCTTGGTTGATCACCTCGCAAGTAGCGTTACAATAGTACAACTCAAGTCATGTCTTTCTCATCTATAAGAATCATATCACATGACTTTTTACATAGACCATTCTTTCTTGAAAAATTAAGGGAAAGATACTAAAGTTCTCTAATTTTTTCAAGAAAGAATGATCTATGTAAAGGGTCATGCGAAATGATTCTTAAAGACGAGAACGACATTACTTGTGTCGTCCTATTGCAACACTACTTGCGAGGTGATCAACCATGTAGGGACAATTATAGAGTTTACATTGGACATGGCTGATGCAAACTTTTTATTGGGCATGACCTGAAAATTGACGACCCTTTAAGATTTGAACATGTTAAGAATAGAGAAAAATCTGTTGGAAATATTGAGATTTGTAATAATTAGTAATAATTATTAATAATTAATAATAATTGGTAATAATTGGTAATAATTAATAAAAAATCAAATAAATTCGAGTACATGGTTATAAATTGGCACAATTTCCAGCGGATTGGCAGCTACCTTTTGTTCAACATCTCATATCTTTGCTACTTTCTCCCACTGAAATCAGTATGAAAAATGTGCTCTAACATATGTCAGAGAAAGTTTTTCATACTGATTTCAGTCGGGAGAAAGTTAAAAAGAGATGAGTCATCGGACAAAAGAGGCTCTTTTCCCTGACGACTCATCTCCTTGCAAGGAGATGAGTCGTCAGGCAAAAGAGTTCCCGCCAATCCACTGGAAACAAATAATAATAATTAGTAATATAATCTCCACAACGATGATTACAAAATTTTATTTCATTATTCAAGCATATTTCATTTTTCCAATTATTGCTAAGTATTGCTAAATTAATAATAATCAGTGGGGATGATTACAAACTAACTATGTCACCTATAATTATTGGTAATTACTAAGAAATAACTGTAATTATGTATCTTCTCTTTTTAGGATATTGTTTTTCTTATATCAAATTATTTAACAACAGTAATGGTTTTAAATTTTGTAGAAACATATATATGAATATGGAACAAGGAAATCGACATAAATCATTATTAGATGATCGCGCTTGGATAAATTAGCGCAGAAATCCAAACGGTTCTAGTTTAAATCATGTATATGTTGATGGTGTTTAAGCTTTCTTATCATTTGCATCAACAAACTCGGAATTTGTTTCAGAAGGTATAATTAAGTTTCCTTGTAAAAAATGTGCTCTAAGAACGTTTGAGACATTTTACATCGTTGGGCAACATCTCTTGCGTTATGGTTTTCAATCAGATTATATTTTTTGGTATCAACACGGTGAACGTAGTTCCAGATAAGATACTAATAATTTGATTATGGATCCATCACGGTTTCAGAATTTAGTACATGATGTTGCAGGGTCATCCATTCAACAAACTGAAATCAACGATGATGTTTATTTACCTCCCGAGTTGGCACCATCTGAATTTGTTGAGTTGGTTAGGTCTGTTGAGGATGCATTATATCCTGGTTGCAAGATATGAAAATTAGAAGTAGTTGCAAAATTTATGGCTATTAAATTAGATAATGGAATGTCAAATAACTATTTTGATCAGATATTTTCTTTGGTTAAATCACTGTTACTTGAAAGAAATGTACTGCCTGCTAATTATTATGAGAGCAAGAGACTGGTTCGTAATCTGGGCCTTAATTATCAGAAGATCCATGCATGTTCAAACGATTGTATCTTATATTCTGGTGAAAATGATTCGTTGCATAGTTGTCCCACATGTGGAAAATTGAGGTATAAAGAAGCTCAATCAGGGATGTCTGGATTGATTCCTGTAAAACAGTTGAGATATTTCCCGCTTACACCCAGGTTGCAGTGTTTATTTATGTCTCGGAACACAGCGACAATGATGTCATGGCACAAAACCAATATTTAAAATGGTAAAAGTTTGATTCATCCATCTGATGGTGATTCATGGAAACATTTTGATCAATTGCATCCGTCTTTTGCTTTAGAATCCCAAAACGTGCGATTGGGTCTTTCTACTGACGGTTTTTGTCCATTTGAATCTTTTGGTAGTCAGTATTCCTATTGGCCTGTCTTTATAACTCCGTACAATTTACCTCCATAGATGTTGATAAAAGAGCCTTATATCTTTTTGACATTATTAATCCCAGGACATCTGAAAAAGAATATTGATTTTTATTTGAAACCATTGATTGATGAGTTAAATTTATTGTGGAGTCATGGTGTTGGTACATATGATGCTACTGCGAAATAGAATTTTGTAATGAAAGATTCTTTGATGTGGACAATTAGTGACTTCCCAGCATATGGCATGTTATCTGGCTAGAGTACACATGGTCCAAAATCATGTCCTTACTGTATGGGAGACAACAAAGCATTTATGCTCGTGAATGGAAAAAAATCTTGTTATTTTGACTGTCATCGCAGATTTCTTCCAATCGATCATCCTTTTCGGAGGAATAAATCTCATTTCAGAAAAGACAGAATTGAAAGAGATGAACCTCCAAAAATTATCTCAGGTACATAGTTACAATCAGTTGTATTTTCATTACCTTCTATCACTTTTGGACCGACAATAAACCAACAGAAAATTCATGGCTTTGGGAAAGAACACAATTGGACAAAACGGAGCATTTTTTGGAATCTTCCATATTGGTCTGATTTGTTGGTCTGACACATGTTGGATGTCATGCATATTGAGAAGAACTGTTTTGATAATTTATTTCATACAGTTTTGGATACACCGGGTAAAACCAAAGATAATGTAAAGGCACGATTAGATCTTGCCCAAATTTGCAGGCGACCAGAACTTGAATTGTTTTAAAATGTCAGATCACAGAGATTAATGAAGCCAAAAGAATCCTATACACTGACCAAAGAGATTCGCTTATTATTTTGTCAGTGGATTGCAGATTTGAGACTTCCATATGGCTATGCTTCCAACTTGGGCATATGTGTTAAAAATGGTCATATTACCGGATTAAAAAGTCATGATTGTCATGTTATAATGAAAAGAATTATGCCTATTGGATTAAGAGGTTTGTTGAATTCTAATATTTGGGATTCGATAACAGATATATCATATTTTTTCCAAGACATGTGTGCGGCGACAACATACTACGATGCACTAAGAAAACTGGAAGAAGCTGCTGTTGTAATTATATACAAACTGGAAAAAATCTTTCCGCCGGCTTTCTTTGACTCAATGGAACATTTGATATTACATTTTCCACATGAAGCAAAATGTGGAGGTCCGGTTTAGTTTCGATGGATGTACCCATTTCAGAGATGCATGCATAAATTGAAGAAAAAAGTACGTAACAAAGCATCAGTTGAAGGCTCAATTGCTGAAGCTTATTTGCAAGAGGAAATTGCTTTATTCTGCTCTCATTATTTTGAATTTGAATATCCCTCAAAATTTAACCGCATGGGCCAAAACGAGGGGAATTTTGATGATGATATGAACAATCAATTATCAGTTGTCAATCAGACCGAACTTGGCTTTGGTGGAGTTCATGATAGATGGCTTTCAGATGATGAACATCATAGAGCTCATACATATGTTCTACTCAACTATGAAGAAATGTCACCAATTGTATAGTGAGTGCTCCTATCCCTTATTCTATAGATTCTGTTACAGTAAATTAATCATATTGTATTTGTAGGTTATATGATGATCATATCAAGAAACAATTTCCACAAATTACAGCAGCTGGCTTAGAAGAACGTCGGAAAAAAAAAAATTCCTACTGGTTTCAAAAACTGGTAACGTACATTCTTTTTTGGTTTTACATATAAAATCAATTTATTACTTGTAATAGTGATAAATGTTTTACAAATTTTCAGGTATCTGTACATGCTGATAAGATTGATAGTTGATTGCGTATATTGAGTAGCCCACCATCCAAAATGGTTAAATCTTATAATGCATATGTGGTTAATTGTTATCGCTTTCATACACGTGCATATGGGGAATCAAAGAAAACAATGAATAGTGATGTTTGTTTTAAGGGATCACATCATAGAGATATTGAAGTTGACTTTTACGGCATGCTTGAAGAAATTATTGAACTGTGTTATTTGGGACAGAATTATGTAAAAATGTTTAAATGTCGATGGCTGGATACTGAGAGAGGCTTGTGTATTCATCCGACTCATAGAATTATTGATATTAAATATAAAAGTCTTCTTGCAGTAAATGAACCATTTTTATTGGCTCATCAGGCACATCAAATTTATTATGCAAAATACTGTGCTACTGCAAAAGAGTTGGATTATTTGTGGAGTATAATAAATGTTAAATCTCGAGAAAATCAGTTTACTCAAACTGAATGTGGTTCCACTGAAGTGCAAGGAAATGAAATTTTTCAGGACACTCCTCAAAACACATCTTTTTCACAAAGAGACATGAATATCGAGGATGACACCCCACAGTTAAGGGTCGATGGTGACGATGTTGTCAATGATGTTACAACTGAATTTGAAATGACAAGAGATAATGAAAGCGAAACTAATATGGAGATTGATGATGTTGATGAGGAAGATGAAGACATTGACATTGAAAACTATGAAGATGATGATGAAGATAAACATTGACACGGTAAAATGCTGGTTAGAATCATAAAAAATATATATCTATATATAATAGTTATTTTCAACTGTTTTCTAATAACAATCATTTCATGTTTCAGATGGACTCAAAAACGTATCGTCAGTTGCTGGAGGCTGAGCTACCTATGGATGATGAGGTTCTTGAGTCATCTGACCCTCAGGCTATTGGCACTATAGGGAGCACTCGGAGGGGTCATGGTCTTTCCAGAATGATGATTCCAGATCCTATCCCTGAGCGACATCCACCTCTTGGATTCGATGCTCACATGCGGTGGTATGGTAACCTGTGTATTTTAGTTATCTTTCATTATAATTTATTTATATTCTAATTGTTTGATTATTTGTTCTTTTTCCACAGTTTTACGCATATAGCTATTGGACAGGGGATCGCTATCTTGCGCAATTATTTTTCTTAGCCCTGGCTCACATGGGATTAGATTCCCGCTGATGTGCAGGCCGCCATGTTCGATCATTGGCTGGTACGTAATTAAATATTATTTATTTTGAAATTTAATTCATTAATAACTTTATATTAGGGTTTATGGTATCCCATCAACGAGAGCATGCATGCCACTATCCACGCGGCATGGGTGGTGTCTATGCGTGACCATTTTCGTCAGTTTTTGCATAATTTGAGAAAGACGGCTGTGAGGAAAACCGGAGTGACAGAATTTGATGAGTCCTATAGAGTCCACCGACCAAAGTACATTTCATCTCACGTTTGGGATGGATTATGTACACACTGGTTGGGTGGTGGGTTTCAGAGGAGATCTGCATTGGGTCGACAGAATCGGGGGAGACAAGAGGTGACGCATCGAGCCGGTAGTCGTGCATTCAGTGCGCATAGAGAGTGTCTGGTAAGTACTTTTTTTAATACTTTATACAACTTTAAATATAAACAGTTTATTTTATATTCATATAGGAATCCGAGCATCCCGGTACTACGACGTACGGCGTTTATCGGAGGATATACACTGATCCGACTACTGGAGAGATTAGAGGTGACCACCAGCGTCAGATTGTGGTCAGTATTATTTTCTTTTCAGTTTTCAAATTAAATGAATATAATCTTTTCATTATTTTAATTTCTAATTGAAACTTAAGGAGTCATATGAGGTCGCGACCTCTCAAACACAGGCTGAGAGTCAAGACGAGACGGGTGATCAGACTAGTGCCCACCATTTTGATGAGACGACATGGATGCAGGTGACCCAGTATGGCTTCGAAAAGGGCCGAGTAGTTGGTATCGGCTCTCATTTGACTCCTGCAGCTTATTATGGTATGGCTGCGATGTCGGCGTCCGGATCGAGAGGATCTCGTGGAGAGACATCATCTTCTGCCTCACAGTATCAGGAGCAGCTGCGTGCTCAGAGTGAGCTTATAGAGGATTTGTGTCAGGGGCAGGAGCAGATGCATCAGCAGCATGATGAGGAGATGCGTCGATGGCAGGAGCAGATGCGTCAGCAGCAGGATGAGGAGAGGCGTCGATATGAGGAGCAACATCAGGAGCAGATAGAGTACATGCATCGTCTGACTTATAGTTTAGGGATGGAGTTTCCTCCACCACCTCCTCCAGGTCCTCCAGATTATCCACCCCCAGTGATTTTTTTACATGTAATAAACATTTGAGTTCGTAGTTTATTGTCATATTAACTATTTACAATTCCTCTTTCATATTGGTACGAATATTGCATGATTTAATTTGTTTTTATTTTTTGTAATATTTTATTACTTATTAGTATTATTTTTAATGTCTGTTTATTTTAGTAATATTACTTTTAATATTTTATATTTATTGTTAATATTGAGAAGTTTATAATTTTATAATTTTATTAATATTAATAATATTAATATTATTTTTTCATAAATATGTATGTTTATTTTAATAATAATATTATTATATTAATTTTTTATATTATTAATATTAGTATTATTATTATATAATATTATATTATTTATATTCATATTATTATTATTTTTTTATATTAATATTTCATAATTATAATATACATTTTTTTATTAATATTATAATAATATAATTTCTTTATATTATTAATATTATTATTATTATTATATACATAATTTATTAATAATATTATATTAATTTTTTATATTATTAATATTAGTATTATTATATAATATAATATTATTTATATTCATATTATTATTATTTTATATTAATATTTCATAATTATATTTTATATATTTTTTTATTTATATTATAATAATAGAATTTTTTTATATTATTAATATTATTATTATTTTTATATAATATTATACGATTTGTATTAATTATTTTATTTTATTTTTATTTTTTTTAGTATTTGCGATGGGAGTATTTGTGACGGGGTGTCCCGTCGTAAAATATTTTTTTACTGTACCATTTGCGACGGGAAGAATACCCGTCGCAAAAACTATTTATGTGACGGTCCGTCGCAAATACTTACGTCGCAAATATTTTTTAAATTTCTCATTTGTGACGGGCCAAAAATCGTTTCAACTAATATATCTGCGACGGCCCGTCGCAGATACCTTTTTTATATATAAATGAAAAACAATTTGTGACGAGGGAAAAATACCATCGC
Organism: Viscum album; assembly: GCA_963277665.1. Classification (NCBI taxonomy): domain Eukaryota; kingdom Viridiplantae; phylum Streptophyta; class Magnoliopsida; order Santalales; family Viscaceae; genus Viscum; species Viscum album. Next base: position 875,884,280 of record OY728145.1, on the reverse strand, counting down.
AAATACTATTTTTGCGACGGGACCGCCGCAAAAACAACTATTTGCAACGCCGTTTTCTGCAACGGGATCCCGTCGCAAAAGACCTTTTGCGACGGGATCCCGTCGCAGATATTCTGTTTTCCTGTAGTGTAATTACTTGGTGTTAAAATGGTCACACTGTGTGTCGGATTGAGGTGCAGATAATTCCTACACATCCCTTAGTCTCAAAAAAAATCCAAATTTTCAATGTTAACATGATATCCATTGAATTTATTTTTCAAACATCCAACACTGTATGAGCATCTTCAAACAAACCACCTCAACTCAAAAAAATAATAATCCACCTATATAAGAAAATAATTACAATATGAGTAATACTAAAAAGAAGTAAATTATACAAATATATAAAATAAAACATTAATTATATGGACAATGATTTTACTGTGGAAACATCAAGATATTCTCTGTGACTGTGAATTAGAGGGAAGTTGAAGGAAAGTGACAAATGCCAACACTGTAGGGGTGAATGGTTTTGAGGGAGAAGAAGTATTTGGATGTTTTGGTGTAGAATGACCTGAATGATGGATAGATTACCACAACGTGAAAAAAATAATCCACCCATATAAGAAAAAATTATTCTATTGGTAATACTAAAAACATAAGTTAAACAGAAATATGAAACAATACTTTAATTCTATGGGAAATTATTTTATTATGAAAACACCAAGATTACCTTAGTAATTGTGAAGAGGCAGCATCATTTCTCTTCTAACAAAGGCAGTGGGGAGAATGTGAAAGAAAGTGATGAATGAAACACTACAAGGGTGAAAAGGTTTTGAGGTAGAAGATGTATGTGGAAAAATTTGTGTAGAAATGCATGAAAGATGGATAAACCACCCCAACTCAAATAAAAGAATCCACCAGTACAAGAAAACAATTATTATGTGAGTAAAACTAAAAAAACATAAATATGAAACAATACATTAATTCTATGGACACTGATTTTGCTGTACAAACATCAAGATTACCTTTGTGATTAAGCAAAGATAGTTTTGTTTCTCTTCCTACAAAGGCATGTAATATGGACATAAATATTCTAAAAAATGAACTCTATGATGAATAATAGAAATCAATTCAATGATCTATTATAAAGGTTTTTGGTAAAATAGAGAAATTATATCGTAACATTACCTTTATATCTTTCAAAAGGGTTTACATAATTATAGTTTTTTCTTCTGAGGGATTGGTAACATCATCATGATCCGAAGATATTTTCGGCATGAGTAGTCAAACATTTAATTTATATTATGTTAATGTAGTAAAGAACATATATTATTATGAGAAAAACATAGTATATTGAAAAACATGTTTACCTTCTCGTTGAATTCAATTTTATTTTTAAAATGTTTTAAGGATTTGGTACCTCTATCGAGAATCCAGATCCCCTCTTTGAGGTCCCTTTTAATGTACAATACATTGTTTACATTGAAACCGACATGAAGTGATTATGATGTCCCAATGAAAGGGTCATCCTTGCTTGAATTTTCATCTGACCCCACATTTTTTTAGTCACTAGTAAGACAATTCACCCATTATTATTTGTTGTATCAGAGACATAAAATACATTCACTTCTTAGGATGCCATTATGAACAGCTCGTATTTTTCCCCTTCCACACTGAAATTCACCTTTTCCAATCACATTTCATCAAATTTCACCACACTGATATTGTCAACCCATCTGTAATGGAAAATCAACACATAAAATTTTGTATAATCCAACTCGTATATCTGTTCAATAATGCCAAAATATGACATATTTACATAATTTGGATTTCTCTCCTTGGAACCAAATATGTGTATCATTTCAACCACAAGAATAAGAACATTGTATTGCATCGTACTTCAGCCATCATGTTCTTTTTTATAGAACATATAACCCTTGATTACAAAACTAGTGTAAGATATAACATTTTCATTCGGTCCCCTAGCTATATGTTGATTTAGTTAAAAAATTGAATTCATATTTTCATATAAATCCTTATAAATTTGATCTCAGAACCATCCTATAAACTATTGATTATTTTTATTTGATATCCATCCCTCAACCCATGATGGATTCAAATCTCTAATAATTTCTTTTTGGGATTCAATTTATGGATCAACATCATCACTATTATGTAAAATATAAAGGTTCAAATGCTACCACTCTGTCTTGGTAAATGTAACAACATCTCTTCCATAAATCCCTTCTCCCATAAGTCATTCACTATGATGAGACTTTGGGAGACCGATGTTGTCAACATCTGATAAGTAATCAGTACAAAATTTAATAGCTTCTTCAACGATATATCATTCTGTAATGCATCCTTTTGGGTGACTTCGATTCTTGTCATACCTTTTCAAAATATTCATATGCTATTCAATGGGGTACATCTATCTGTAATGGATGGGGCCACATAGTTGAACATTTCTAATCGTGTGAACCATTTGGTGGACCATTATATCAAAGAATGATGAGGGCATAAGATATCTAATTCACATAATATGAATTCATCCTCCTCATTCATAATGGAAAACTTCACCGGGTCTATATTTTATATATATGGATTTGAAAAAGAATTGTAGTCCTGTTAATGAATGTCATACATTTTGAGGAGAACGAAATGAAAAGAAACAAGCATTAAATCATTCATCAAAACATGACATTCTTGTGATTTTAGATCACGTAACATTAAATTAGCCATCAACATGACGTTATTGATATTTTATGAAAAATCCTATAAAACATTTAAAATATTATGGAAAACAAAAAATTTCAATTTTTCTAGTATGGATAGAGTCTATGTTGATGGATAAAGAAAAGTCTGCCTTTTCCCTTCACTGGTGACAACTCTTCCATAATCCCCATTTCAATCAAGTCCAATCTAGCCTGGATTCCATCTTTCCTTTTTCTAGGAAAATATACTAATGTGTTAATAAAACTATGAAATACATTATATATACATGAATGACATCAATAAAATGTCTGACATACAAACAATAACAATATGGTAATTCAAATAAAATTGATCTCTACTTCCAACCAAATTTTGTATGGTTTGTCAAATGTTTTACCAAAAACTATGTCAATATCTTTTACTTTATTTTATAGTTGAATGACTGTTATTAGAGATGATGTTGTACCTTGTTCGATATTCCCATCTAATGTTGTTAGCCAGGATCAGTATTTATGTCATCAAGGTAATAAAATTTGATGTCCTAAAAACAATGTCTTCGAGGAATGATTCAACTGAACTAAGTATGTGTTTTTTTATAAATGGGACACCACAAAATTCCATTAATGCTATATCCTGATAAATTTCCATAAGGGGGAATTCATTTAACATTCCATACAACAAAGCTCTCAATGTGAATTGTTCAATTCTGTGAGAATCATACAATGTAGCACTTCTATCCCACATTAATTTCAGATCGTTCATGATTTGTTCCAAATATAAGTAGATATAACATAATTTATTTTCACTTCATGCATAACCATGGTGGAAAGTTATAATTTACTAACATGAAGGGCCATGTACTTTGAGTAATACTATTTATAACAAAAGGATTTATACCATATGTTGATAATGAAAGATGAAAGTTTCTTGGCTCATTTCTGAATTCAGGATACTCGTAATCATTTTTCTCCCACTAAAGTGAATCTGCTGGATGATGTTGGTTCCCATCATGAATTCTTGTATCTGAATGACACGTCAGTTGTTTTGTAGTTTCATGACATTTATATTGTCTTCTAAACCATGTAATGAGAGGAATATACCATACAGATTTCGAAGCACTTGATTCAGTTTTCTTGTATCGATTTGTGCCACACTTAGGACTTTTTATAAGATATTCATAGTCCTTGAGAAACAATATGAAATCTATTTGGAAAGAATTTCTTTTTTAGATATCATTCCCATTAAAGGTAATATTCATTTAAAATCATATGTTCGAAATGGTAGTTCATTTTCTTCTGGTAGCATATCATTGAGAATACCAAGTAGTTTTTTAAAGCTGGTGTCACTCCATCTGCTAAGATCTTTCAAATTATATAACATAAATATATATGAAAATTTTGTGTATTTAGTACAAATGGTATACAATGGTTTCATGGAACAACTATATAAATCCTCAAAAAGCATGATATAATCATGAAGTTCATCTTCAATTTCCATTTTTATTTCTTCAATGCGATCTTCATCATCATTTACACTTGTATTCATATCAAAAGATCCATAAACCACATTATCATCCTAATCATTTTCAACATTTAGTTTTCCCCATGTTTAGTCCAACATTTATTGTTCTGATCTTTTTTGTGACAAATAAAATATTCCTACAACTCTTCTAGACATGTTTTTTTTTGAATAAAAACAACATAAAAATGGATAGAGGATTTGAGAATGTTCGTATGCATTCTCTCTTGCAAACCTAAAGAAATATTTAATTCTATCATCGTATTCTTTTTTTCAAATGATTAGTGTGCATCCATTTTAAATTCAAATCCATCCTATTTAGTGCATAAAATATTAATTTTTTAAAATAAATAAATAAATATACATAAATATTCATTATCAAAGGTGAAAGTTATAGACAATTCTAAAAAGGGAAACTCAAAATTTGATTATTTGAAATAATTTCAATATATTGAAGAAAATGGGTAATTTAATTTAAGAAATGATTTTATCCACTATATAATGTGTTATCCTATGAATTCATTCCAAGGTGAATGCTATAAAAAAAATTCCTCATCAACTCATCTCCCAGACATTTATCACTGCATTTTGTTGTTTGACACATCCTTCATCTCTTGTGGACATGCACCTATGTTTCTTAAAACACTATTAGAGGTAGTCATCCATGGGATGAAAAATGCTCAGAGTAGTAAAAGAAACATAAAAGATATGGGGAATGAATTTCGAGTAATAAATTTCAATAATGACTATTCGGGAGATGGAGCTGATTAGGATGACAACTGTCTATAAAAGAGATGGGGGATGAGTCTCAAGCATCAAATTGAAATAATAACTATTGTTTGACACAGATAAAGCATTTATTAACTCCATTAAACAAATTAAAATATAATATAGAAAATTAATGAATAATAAGAAACCTAAATATGATAATCATGAATAATAAACTCTTATTCAATCAACTAGAAGATATATAAATGTATTGATAAAACATTTTAATAAACAAAGAGTTATTTCATATACATGGATAGTAATCAGAGATTCATAGGGGTGGAACCAATACACATAGACCTAAAATGAGGAATACCTAAAAATAATTTCTAATATATAGAATTTGATAACATCCTTTCTATTTTTTGGGGGGAAGTGGTGTAGAAACCTGTGGATTTGTTACTTTTAAAATTGATGTTATATGAAATATTAAAAAACGTATCAAGACTCTTCAGATGTAATATCACAATACCAACTCATCCCAAGGATTATAGGGCGGTTATCACATCAGATCTACCCATATGAAAGATTATAGAGTGGTCATATAGTACACATTGACCTATCATTGAGATTCTAGGGAGGTTCGTAAAGAAGATAGCAAAAAGAAACAATACACATCAACAAGATATATCGCAAACAAGGGAGAACACACAACCACCCTTGAAATGTCTATCCCATACACTTTTAGACATATATATAACATGAATTTTATAACACATAACTTCAAACTAAAATCACATTTAAACATAATTTTAAATGAAAATAAATATAATCCCTTCATAATTAGAAAATCCATAACCATAATTTATGAATAAATAGTTATAAAATCACCCTTATATTATATGTTTTGAAAACACATATAAATATATAGAAAGATATATATTTACACATATATATATATATATGTGTTTGGAAAATAAACATAAATTGAAAAAAGAATATGTAACCCCTACAACAGAATATCACCACATTGTAAAATTAATAAAACCCCCTACTAATATTGAAAATATAGATCTATTGAAAAAATATGTGGTATCTCCCTTACTATGGATTCTCCTAAAATAAAACAACACAATTCTATGAAAATATATTTTTAAGGGAAACCCCTTATACAATAATATTAAAACAGAATTTAAATAAATAAATTTCCTTACATGAATTGAAAAAAAAAATCTTCTACTTCTGCTTCGCACCATCACTAGATTGAGAATTGGTTTTCTAAATAAATTTGCTCATTCTTTTTTATAGAAATTTCAGCATGAGGGCCCTTGTATTAGAGACAAAAAACACGCTATTGTTGTCAAAACAAAGGAATTTTACATTTTTCTTGGAGAATAATAGGAACCATATCGTCAGGCAGAGTGGTCAAGTGATAACATCTTTCCATATTTTACCCTTTGTTTTCCAACCCATCAGCTATATAGTTGTCCTTGCAGAATGTATGAGTGATGAAATAGTGCAGTGTTGAATGCTTGTCAAAGCAATTCACCCATTTAGCAGCCAGTCTCCATGACAGGTGTCTCTGCCCCATTCTTATAGCTTGCCCGAGAGTGGTGGAGTCGTATTACAACCAAACATTATTCCAATTTCTTCAGATAATGACCTTGACCGCCATAATAAGCCCCATCATCTCTGATTCAAGGGTCGTGGCATTCCCACCGGAGCCATACAAGCATTCAAGAGCATCCCCGTTCCCATCCCTGAAGATGGAACCATATCCCGAGGGGGCTGGGTTACCCCTCGAAGCTCCTTCTGTATTTTATTTGACCCATCCGGCAAATAGGGGCATCCAGAAGACTTACAAGTTGTGACTAGGGGCCATGTAGTTTCTGGCGATTTTCAACTGCTTTACGACCACCCAGTCCTCAATACTGTAGCTGTAATTTTCCGAGTGCAGGTTGTTCGCAGCTTGAACTACAACAATAATGGAGCCCAGCTCGCGGTCTGCATTGAGTGTGACTTGTTGTGAACCGATGCGTCTCTGATGTTCCATATGCAGTGGAAAATTTCAGCGCAGGCCACATGAAATAACACAAGAAGCTACATGGAGAGAGTAACGTTGAATAATTCAGTCAGTAGAGTTCAGACAGAATTAGGATAGGAAATATGGACACCAAAAATATGCTTCACTGCCATCCAAAGAGAGGAGGCAGCCTTACAACTCATGAAAAGATGATCAATGTCTTCCATGTGTTGTGTATATAGGGGACATCGAGAGCATAAGGAGACACCAACCCTTTTAGAATTAAAATCCACATGTATTTTGTTGAGCGCCACCCTCCATAGAAAAGTGAACTGTGAGGGCGCCATCAACTTTTTACTCAATTTCCCAATCCATTGTTTCTCACCATCAATCAGATGCTTATAAAATCTTTTTGAGTTCATCCAACCATTTGTAGATCCCTCCCAGATCAGATTATCCTCTTGGTAGACAAATTCATGTCCATTAACAATATTGGCAAGATCATCCGATACCATTTCCATGTTTTCCAGCTGCTCCTTAATCGTGATGTTATGACTGATGTTAGAATCCTCCAAGTTGATATGATTAATGAGTTGCCCACCAGTCGAGTTGTCATTCCAAAAACGTAGGGAAGAATTCCAATTCACCATCCATTTGGAGTGATTGATCACTTTCTGAAATATTGACTTTATCCCTGTCCAAATGGATGACTCAAGATAGCAGGATTTTCTTGCAATAAGTCTGGCCATAAACTTGTTCCTTAAGAAGTCCAGTGCAGCAGATTTGGTATTGATGTGTTTCCAAACCAACATAGCTTGTAGAGACTGATTGAAGGCCTTCAGGCTCTTGATACCATGACCTCCCAGATTATATGGAAAGCATCATTTCATCCATGGCGAAGTGATTACCTTCCTTTCCATGATATTTCCACTCTAGGCAATGTTTTTCATCATCGTGTTGAGCCTTAGAATGATAGAAACTTTCCAAAGATACACCATGAACAAGTAGACCAGCTTCGAGGTAACAACATGCATCACAAGGCCAATGCACCCGACCATTGAGAGGCACTTCCCTTTCCAGGAGGAAAGGTATTTCCTCATTGGATCCAATGCATTTCAAAAATGAGACTGCTGAGGTTTTCCCTAAAACATTGGAACACCCAAATAAATAAAAGTCAGAGCACCCTCCTTGATTCCAAGGTCAGCGGTGAGACATATCATTCTCAAGGATGAAATGTTCTTTCCAAATTTAATGAAAGATTTTCTCCAGCTGATTACTTGACCAGACACATTCTCATAGTTTTGAAGTGCATCTTTGGTATTGTTGATGTTTCTTCTGCCCCCTGTGTAAAAATGAAGATGTCATCAGCAAAGAATAAATGAGAGAGGAACAGAGTTACCTCAGCCTGCTCTTATTGTGGAAAATTCTCCCCTATTAAACATATCAATTAAAATTCATCTAAGATAATCTTCATCTATCGCAAAGGTAATGGATGAGAGGGGATCCCCTTGCCTCACTCCCTAGGAGCAAGTGATGTAACCCTCTGGGGACCCATTTACAAGAATAGATATGCGGGCGGACTCAAAAAGTATCCTAATCCAATGAAGGAATTTCCTACAGAAGCCAAAATTGATCAAAAAACTTCCAATGAAACCCCAGTCCATTATGTCAAAGGCTTTGGTGATGTCTAGTTTGAGTGCTATATTTCCATTTAGGGTTGCTTTCCTAAGAAGATTGATACATTCCGAAGCAGTGAGAAAGCAATCCTGAATGTTTCTACCTTTCACGAAACCAAATTGGTTCCATGATATAATATTCTCCAAAACATGTGCAATTCTTCTTGGAAAATTTTAGTAATCACCTTGTAAATAGTATTGCCAAGAGCAACCAACCTGAACTAGCTTATCTCACTTGCATTCTCAACCTTCGGGATAAGAGTGATAAACAGTAAATTAAATACATGGGGTAAATTTCCATCCTTCAAAAAATTATTAACAAGCAGACAAACATTATTTTGAATGACTTCCAAGTATGTCTGAAAAAACTGATTAGTAAACCTATCTGTCCCAAGAGAGCTTTTCCTCTTGAGGCAAAAAACAACATCTTTAATTCCAAAGTCCATTGATATATAGGCGAGTTCAATGTTCTCCTCTTCCGTACCGAGATTTGGGATGATGTTTTATCTTATCATTTTATTCTTTGTGGGACAATTGAAAAGGCACCTCTAATAATAAAAAATATGTGCTGGAAGATCCTACTATTCTTCCAGAATATTACCTCCATCCTTGAGCAATGTCAGAGGCTTGCTTACCCTTCGAACCCTTTGAAGGGCAATGAAGAATTTTGTGTTCCTGTCCCCCTCTCAAATCCACCTCATTTTAAAGATGTCCATTCGAATGTTGTCACAAAGCTTGAAGAGACTCCCAAGCTTGGAAGATATTTCAGCTTCCTAACTAAGATCCCCACTGAAGTTTCCTTTGGTAATGGACTCTTGTAATCCATGTAAACCACATTTCAGCCCTTCAATTTCAGCATCCAATGAGCTGAACCTGTCTTTTCTCCATTGCTTTAGCTTCAATTTAATAAGCTTGAATTCAGAGAGACAGACCAGAGGGTTAGCACCACTAGCACTCAGTCCCCAAGTATCATGCACAATTCTTGAGCACTCTTGGAGGGAGGCCCAAGAATTGTTAAATCTGAATGGTAGTGGACGTAATCTTTCAATATTCAAAAGACTTACCAGAATATGATGATGATCTGAGTTATGTTTGGCCAAGGTGGCATAGGAGATGGACTTCCGAAGTGCAAGAGAGGCATCATTGAAAAATGCTCTGTCAATTCTACTGGCTCCCAGTCCTTTAAGATGCCTTCTATACCAGGTGACCTTGCCCCCACAAGATTGATTTCAGTCAAACTGGCCCCCTCAATGCATTCTCGAAATTCAATCATGGATGTAGAACCAATCCCTGGCCCTAGATTCTCATCAGCGTACAAAATGGAGTTTAAGTCCCCTCTGATAATCCATAGAACCAAAATAGAAGGTGCCAGGTCCTGGATTTTACTCAATAGTAATCTCCTATCAATATAATTGTTATGACCATACACAACTGAGAAGCACACCCTTTGGCCAGATATCATGAAGCTAAAGGTGAGTATCGGATTATTCTCACTCACAATAGATTGATTAACAACACCTTTTTGAACAAAAATCCAGACTCTATCCGCAGAGCCATCCAACCTGATTCAACTCAGAAGGGAGTAGCCTATTCTGGAAAGGACTTTGCCCAGCCTTGTGGAAGAAGTCTTAGGCTCAGATATACCTAAGATCTCAGGTTTATATTTACCTGTGATCAGCCTAATTGAACCCGTTGTGTTAGGGTTGGCCAAACCCTAGCAGTTCCAAAAAATAACCCTCATTAATGCTTTGGATTGGGGGTAATTCCCTGTTACCTTTGGTATCCGATTTCTGAAACATCTGAGAAGACCATGTAGATAAGGCAGGTCCCCCGGTTGTAGCCTCTTTGAGCATGTCCAAGAGGTGCTTCTGCAACATGACCATTTCAGTCATTTCTCCAGAACTCTGGGTATATGAGCCAAGAAAATTTATCTCTGATGAATCACGTGCCTAACCCTATGCTTCTTTAATAGGAGTGGTGACCCTAGCTAATGAAATAGTCTGCAGTTGGGAGCAGTTCACGTAGTCATGAATTCATGAGTTTTGTCCTCCAGGTTGGGCATGTTCCAGTTTGAGTCCCATCTTCCCTATCCCATTAGCAGTCTCAGACCTCAAACGAGTGCTGATCTAGCTCCAGAATATTTTGTATTCCATTAGAGATGTGGTCAAAAATATAGTCTTCTGCTTACAAAGAAACTACAACTGAGAGAAATTTTGTGGAGTTATCCACGTCATGTTCCTCCTGCACATCGTCACATTGATCCCCCTTACATCCCAATTGCCTAAGATCATATTCCACATCTACATCATCCCATGAAGAGGTAAGGGCCCCCTTCATCCTTTATGGACCTCCCTTGATCATGTCAGCTCCATCCTCATTCCCCTTTCCAGCCCTGTCACCACCTTTTTCTTGAGAGACCTCCGTCTAAGCAGAGGAAACATGTGATGGCTTAACCAGTTTTTGTAAAACCTGAGTTGTTAACCAAATGACCAACCATTTTGTAGTGATCACCGAATTTGGGAAGATTCTCAAACTCATAGGAAACCTCCAGCTGATGATCACCCGTAGCAAGAAAGATACGACCCAGAGGTGAGACTTCCATGTTAATCACAATAAGGACTCGTGCATACAAACCAAGATCACCATTGATGGTCCGCGGATCAACTTTCAAAGGTGGGCTCATCTTGGAGGCAAGTTCACTGAGAATCATAGGATGCCAGGACACCCATGGAAGCATGTGTAATCTTGTCCACACCTATGCCATGGAAAGCCTTTTCTTTAGAGGATTAAAATTGGATCCCACTCTGATATTCGGATGAAACCTGGTTTGAGGTTGACGCTTCCAATTCTCCAGACCATCTCTAAATCAGCCTTCCATTCCAAAATAATCTAAAAGTACCCTTTTCCAATTGGAACCAGTCTCCAGCACGAGAAGCCCTGGCATTTTGAGATCCTTCTTTTCAGATCAGCATAGGATCAGGATTTATACCCCTCCCGTAAGAGGTTCGACCTAGTACAGAAAATTTACAAAGGTCCATTCTTTTCTTAAGAACGTCCGGATCAACCTTCACCGCAATGGATCCATCCCCTAGGCGTGTGAGAGAAGGAGGCTTTCCAGAGTCAGGTGTCGAAGGAGCTATAAGAATTTCCGCAAATGATATTGACTTCTGGGGAAGGAAAGGACTAGCAGCTGCCTCTTCCTTAAGAAGAGTAAATGCCATCTCCCATTCTGGGTAGAACAAAGCCATGATTGTTGAATCACATAGAGAATAGGAAGATCACCTTCTCCCGCTCACCATCATCCCATTCAGCCATCATAAACCTATCACAATTTTCTCATTCATTTATGGTTTTTATATCCAAAACCTTCACTATTTTTATAGTGGATAAATATTTATTAAACTAATTTATCTTTTAACTAACATGTGATTCAATATGATTTCAAAACATAACAAAAGTAAGCTTGTAGAGCCATAAGAGGTAAAGAAGTAGACAACAAATAAAATTGATTCAGAACAATAATTTTAAAAGACCAAAATTGGATATCAAAATCGGTATTAAAGGAAACAATGAATCATAAACAAAAAATTATTTTTATAATCTAGTACCCAAATAGTATACAATAACCAAATATCAAATAATTGATGACATTTCCAACAAATAAATCAAAATTGAAACAAAAAATATATAAAAGAAATCACAACCTATAAAGGAAAACATAGACCCACCTTTCTAGGTTGAAGAAAATCTGAGACCGTCATATCCAAATCTCGATTTTTTTTAAAAAACTCTAACTGCATGCAAACACCGGATGTCAAATGATGCTCGAGAATCTAGAGACATTTGAGTGAGTTTGTGTGATTCGAACTTCAATTCGTCGAGGAGGAGAACCACCAATGGGTGGCTTCCATGGAAATCTTCTGATAGCGCGATAGGTTCAGAACTGGTTTGAGTTTTTTAAATAGATCGGTACGCTTTTATCAACGCCTCCAAAAAAGCATAGATAATGATGCCTTTTATCATCGCTTATTACTTAAGTACTAATAAAGGATTTATAATTATAATTATAAATTATAAAATTTGTATATATATATATATATATTAAATATATTACTTATTTAAATATATTTATTATAATTTTATAATTATTCAAATATATAATTATTTATTTCAAATTATACAAATATTTTTATAAAATAAAATTTATATCATTATACATATTTATATTGTTGTATATATAATATATAAATATAAATATAAATATAGTAAATATATTCAATGTTTAAATAAATTTGTTATAAATTAAATAATTATTTTAATATATATAATTATTTAATAATAATTATATAAATACTTTTAAATATATATATTTATTTATTATTATAAATATATATTTGTATAAATATAGTAAATGTACATTTATAAATATATTTATTTAAAATTTATTTTAAAACTATATTTTTAACATTATTAATGAATATCTAATTTTAGGTGCATTCATGTTAAAATTGAGTGAAATTGAATAAATTAAAAATATGTACACTTTAACAATATTAAAAAAATGAATAAGTATTATGTGTGTGCATTTTATATAAAAATGCATTAATTACGTATAAGTGAAATCAATATAATGCACATTTGATCTATGTTAAATTGAAAAATCAATCAACATTCAATTATATGTCCATTACTCTATACAATTAGTCGTTATTTTTATTTCATATTTATTTTTATTTATGAACCATTATTCAGTAAATATTTTTATATTTAATATAAAGCACATAATTTTTTTAATATATTAATCATATTTATATACATTTATATATATTCTTATATTGAATATATGCTCTTTATTAAAATTATCATTAATTATCTCATTAATATAATATTTAATATTTTTCTCAATTTACTTATTTTTAATTTTTATTTGTTTAATTTTCATTTTTAAAATATCTATATATTTAATACATACTATTTATTAGTATTTATAATTTATATATAGTATAATATATTTATTCATTTTAATCAGTAACTATTTAATTAATAAAATTGGTAATGTTTTTTTAGTAAACTCATTTTTGTTGTTTATTTATTTAATTATATCATTTTATTTATTCAAACCTTTATCAGTGCTAAAAAAGAACTGATAAATGATTCCTTTATCAGAGCTAAAAATATAGTACTGATAAAGGGAAAAATTTATCAGTACAAAAAATAAAGAGCTGATAAGAGGTAAAATTTATCAGTATTTTCTTTAGCGCTGATAATGATGCCATTTATCAGTGTTTTTTGTCTGGCTCTAATAAATACCCTTGCTATTAATGATCTGTTTTGTAGTATTGGTGAACTTAGGGAGTCAAGGCATGAGCCCCTTTAGCATGGGTTGTGACATTAACAATGAAAACTCTTACTTGTAATATACATATTTCAAGCAATCAACAATTAAAAGAATATGGTACCCTCGAGATAAAAAAAACGTGTTACAATGCTCATCGCATACAACTGTTCTTGGGAATGCATCTAGCTACTATTGAATTCATAAAAAAGATCATCTCGTTGTGGAAGAAAATTCTATTCTCATAGAAGAAGGGACACCATGAATCTTTGCATCACTTAAATGTAAGAATGAAACCATCAATGATATTAAATCATCTATGATTTTCATGATTTTCAGATGTAACATATTAACCGGAAGTGAAATGAATATCAAATCCATTGTCAGAGAACCACATTTATAAATAGTGAGGTTTCAAGGAAATGGATTAGTGATGAATTATTGTGATTTTTTTTGTAAAGTAGAGCATCTAGTTTAGGCCTTCACTTATCCTCCTCCATGAAGAATAACTATGAGCCACTTAGCTACGCCATGAGAGTCTCTGTGCATATCTTGCATTAATAAGATACCAAGAAACTTATTTGGTACATAGATATTATAGATATATCGCATGTTTTCAATCTTAAGTGATGAAAAAAAGGAAATCATGATCCTCCTTTGTTACACAAAGAAGAAGTAGCTTTGGTGTGCATTATTTCATAAAGAAAAACTAAATACCCACCAAATGGCCTAGTCAAATGAATGAGGAGTTGTCCAATGTGCATTTGTCACATTAGTGAGAATGAGATCCTACAATGCATTATTTTCTCTCACAAAGACATTAAGGATACAAGAACCATTTTCTCATGTGACCCCTATTTCACAAAGGAACCAAGGAACTATGTATATATATACATTAATTTTGTAATGGAAGTGCACTTGAGAAGGAACATGACATGTGATTTTTTAGGTTCATGTGACAGAGACAATTCATGCATGCATTGAGGATTTCAGGGAATTCACATACATAGTTTGAGATATATAATATAACATAATAATGAATTATATCTTATATGTGCTCATTATTTCATTAGAAATTCTTTATTGACACATATTAAATTATTTCATGAATAAAAATTGAAAATTCGACAATAAAATTGTGTATAGAAGATCATAAGAAGGAGAAGAGAGTCGAAAAACTATTTTTAGTTGATTATCAGTTCAGTCAAAAGTTTTCGAGATATCTAGTATGTAACACCCCAAACTTCCACAGTACGTTTCCTTTTGAATAATACAATAGCTTATGTTGTACGCAACTTCGAGTTCAAACACACCACAACCAATCAAACTAGCCATTATGAATAGTAATACCCACTTTTTGAAATTTTATAAATTTTATCTTTCAAAATGGACTTCATTTTTGGATTCAGAATATCGAAATTATCTTAGGGTAAATTTTTGGTATTTTTCTGAAAACTTTCAATTTTTGGTAAATAGTGAAAAAACACTGCGTTATTGGTTAAAACTGACTTTTTTACTTAAATAATTAGTTATTTTATATTAATTTATTTTAGGTAAAAATAGATACATAATACCTATATATGTTCAACGTAATTCATTGGAGTCATTTTATAATGAGTTTAGATATATAAAATTTTATCGATCTTTTTATTGTCTTTTACCAATCTCCTAGGAGAATTTGCAAATTTGAATAAAACTTAATTTTATTGCTTCTGTGAGTTGAATTTCAAAAATCTGAGAGACATAGTTAATATCAGTAAGTAAAATGAGGTTCAATAAAATTAAAATAATTTTTTGTGAATAGTAACTTTTGACTTTTATATACCACAGTTAAAAGTAAATATGGTAATTAAGGGTAAAAATGATATTATAATTATCTTAACACATGTTATAATTCTATTGTATAAGTGTAATTCTACCAAAAACAACCTTAGGAATAAAATATGACCCCCTTTGGTCTACTTGGATTAGATTAGGACATTTATTATTATTTTATTTAAAGAAGAGTTAAAAGAGTTAAATTCAATGTTTAATAACTAAACCATTTATAATATAGGGTTACACAAAATATAAATTCAACTATAAATATTCATTATAAAGCTAAGAATATTTACTACAAAATGGTATTTTATTTATAATTTTTAGACATTAAATAATTTAAATTATTTATGACACAATGATGAAGCAGTAATTACCTTATTAATGAAATATTAAAATAATTGATATTATAAATATCCAAATAAATGTAAATTGAGCCTTTTGATAAATTCCACTAATTTTCTAGCATAATATTACATGTTAGGGTTGGTTAAATAAATTATATTCGAATTTATAAAGTTTTTATGGATTTCAAACAAATCAAATACCAAATAGTGTCAAAATTAACATAATTGAGTTTTAAAACAAATATTTTATTATTAATTGATATAATATTCTTAAAAATATAAGGTTAATCCAAAGGACTTATATAAGGTTATATATATTAATAATTAACCCCATGGGGTTCTATTGGCATGTTATAGTAAGTTTATTAACCATATAATATAATAATACAAAGAGACATGATAAATGTCAAACTATTTAACTAAGAGTTAAATCTAAAAGATATGGTTAATATGGTGACTTAAACCTGTCTAAGACCTATTGGTTGAGAGTTTTTCGACACATCACCACCTTATCCTATAAATAATTCATTTTTGAGCCATTATAAATTGAAAATGATTTTATTATAAAATAATATTTGAAGCTTTTCCGAAAGTGACCCACACCCCTCTTATAAAAGGGAACTTCCCCTTATCTTAATTTCACACATCCAAAGCCTTTTGGCTAAGCCAAACCATGCCCAAATATCCTCCCAACTTTCCTCCTTTCATCCTAGATGCCTTCCTTTGGTCATAAGGCCAACCTAAGGATCTCTTTTGATCAAATCAAAAGGAAGAACCCGAAGAAGAGTTAAATATTTCATCACCTCTTTCAAGTTCTTTTCTTCTTCCACTTCCTCTTTCTTTGTTGTTTCCATTATAAAATAATAACTCTGGTATCTTCTATATAATTTTGTGTTATTTTAAAAATGGTACAATTATATTTTTATTCTATCCATCCTATAAATTACAAAGTCACCATACGTGCGTACGTACGAATAACCATCTCCACGTCGTGGTGTAATTTGTTATTCAAACACTTCATTATATATATGGGTATAATAATGAGTATAAATGATGTAAATAATAAATATAACATGTTAATGATTATGTATATATGATATACCATCCAATTACATATGATTTATTCATCAATATAATGATATTGTCGCTTGTGCGTACGTACGGATTATCGTCTTCACGAACGCGATGAGATTCATTCCCCATCGTAATCATTCAAGAATAATATTCATTTTATGATTAAAAATAATGTATATGAACATAATATCATTCTGTATATGGATCAAATACATCCTATTCATAAAAAACATGGATTACGTAACCAAGCATATAAAGGAAAACGAATCTGTTAACACCCAAAACGATGATACTACTAAAATATTATTAATAACGCAATATTATAAGATCATATGTGATATAATATTTATGTATATAGTTCTTTTATAATTTAATAACAATGTTTTAACTATTATATAGAAGGTTAATATACCATCGTCAAAGGAAAAGTACAAGGTAAGGGTTAATTTCACAATCTCTTTATTATCTAAGGTTGTTTTTACATAAGTATCTACTAGGACATATTTATCATCCACATTAGTGTCTTCTTAAAAACGTAACTCGAAACATTTTTACTATTTACTATACTATGGGTTAATTTCATTTATAACCTTATCTGACCATATATGTTTTGAAAGGAATCTTTCAGTTGTTTTCTAAAGAAGGTACTTTATGACCTTTTCAACAAAATTAAGGTAAGAATTTTTTTTAACTTATACGCTAGGTGTGGAAATTTTCTGACATTATATCATCGTCAAAACATCCCATACAAGCTTATAAGAATATTTTCAAAATAAATATTTTCTTTAATAATTATATGACTTTTAAATGATTTCAAAACAAAAAGAGATATTTCTCTACTAAAAGTTTTGATTTAATCTATGTCAACATCCTTTGATGGATTTTAAGCTTGTTTGAAGTTGATTTATTATGATGCAAATATTCCATATTTTATTAAAGATTTTGTGATATGTTTGAGTGTGGATGTGTTATTTTTACACCATTCATGGTTTATGGATAAAGTATTGATATACCATATGATCATTTTAATACAAATGTTTATGTTGCGTTTAAACTTTTTCATATGAGGAATGCATTTGACTTAGTAAGTGACGGGTGGAGCCTGCTATAGCTCCTTATGAATCGGTAGGTCTCATGAGACAAACTAGTTTCTTGGAACAAGGCCTTGAAAAAATCTTATTTGTAGTCTGGGCACAAGGCCTTGACTATGTGGTTATGAAGTCCGGCATTATGCATTCCATCATTATAAAAGTGAATATTGATATTGCAAGTGATTATTCGACTAGTAGAATATCCATGTGAATTAGTAAATGGCATTATTTGATTTTATATTTTCCATATTATGTTGATGTTTAAGTTTAAAAGGATTTTGTTTAGTCTTATACATTTCATTAAAATGATTATGTTTATTTATGAAAGTTTCTGCTATATTGTTATCCTTACTGAGCATCTAAGCTCACCCCATTCTATGTTTAATTTTTCCGGGGATGAGAAGAGGTATATTATGACTGACCTTCAGGGATATTTTATGGGATATGAATGTGGTTAATGAAGATAATGTTGTTGTTGTATTTAATTTCATAATGAAATGTAAAATTATGAATGTATCAGGTACTTCCTAGGATACTAAATTGAACAGTCTTTCGGGACGTGATTCCTTGTATCATGACAATGTTATGTAATAATGCACCAACTCTAGGTAACTAGGGTCGGGGTGTTACTGTTGGAATCATAGGAATTTTAGTACAAACCTTGGAAACTAGATTTAAAAAAACTCCGATTAGAGAACACTACCCCAAGATAGACTTTGAGGATTAGTATAGAAGAACTTCATAGAATTTTGGTACTGTAGAGGTTTTATGAGTTTTCCAAGAAATACATCCCTATCTGAATATGAGTTGGTAGAGGCGACTCTGGCACAGATGTACCTAGGGGTAAAACATGAAAACACCGCTTTAAGCTAGACTGAAACGGGAACTAGTGCACGACAATGAGCCTTGCTGCACTCTTGGTTACGACACTCTCGGGGGATATGCTTAGGATAATTCTCATTTTTATTACAAACCATTATGAAGGGTTTATGAGTATATACTTACTTAAATAAAACATTTTTATGATTATGGATTATATCCATAAACTGTTCAATTTATGTTAAGTGTTTTATAAGTTTGGAATTATGTATTATGATTCATAAACTAATCTAGTGTATGCCATTGTTTAGAAATGGTGCCTAGTAGAAGTAATGGAAACCATATCAATACACGTAATCCATGTAGGGATTTCCCTCCTACTCAAGATAATTATAGTGGAGCTGGTGATGCAACTGGTTCTAATCAGCTTATCACCATACTGGGACAACTCACTTAGGTTATGAATAATAACCTTACCCGTATGGAGCACCCTGATCCACAATGAGGGGGATCAATGTTAGACCTCTTCATGAGGCAACAACCACCAACATTAAATGGGAGTACAAATCCATTATTAGCTGAGAAATGGATAAATTCCTTAGAGAAAACATTTCATGCTTTGGGGAGTAGCGAAAGATAAAAAGTTGTCATGGTAGTTTATCGCTTCACAGGAGATGAAAACCAATAGTGGCCATTGATTCAAAACACAAAGGAATATGACGAAGTATCAAATATGGAATGAAGGGAGTTTAAAGAGAATTTATTATAAAAATACTTTCCTCGTGAACATCGAGCGGATACAGAAAGACAATTTCTGAGTTCGAGGCAAAAGGAGGATGAGAATGTCGCCAAATATGAGGCTAACTTTACAAGGTTAGGAAGGGATGCAACAGATTATATACATAACCCAAGGAGTAATATTGTCCAATTATTTGATGGGTTAAAACAATTTCTTTGTCAAGAATTATTCTCACAATCCTTCTTATCATATGAAGATATTGTCTCATGTGCTATCAAGATAGAAAAATAATTCTCTAAGTCTTAAAAATTTAAAGCAAAGCAGGAGAAGAGGAGATCTGGTGAAAACTTTGGAAATAAAAATAAGGGGAAGAAGGAAAAAGTTGAATTTCCATCCAGTGGTAAATGTGGGAAGAAACACCCTGGTACTTTACTAATGGGAATGAGAGTCTATTATAAGTGTGGTGAAAAAGGAAACCAAGCTTGTGATTGTAAGGGGAAGAAAGAGGATGTCAATGTTGAATGCTATAATTGTAGAGAAAAGAGAAATTAAGAAAATTAATGTCCTATGCGCCAAGGGAACATACCTCAGAAAAGGCCAAGGGATCAAGGCCAAGCTTATGTGATCACTACTGCTGAGGTTGAAGCTCCGAAAGATGTGGTGGCGGGCAATTTAATGGTTTCCTCAAGTTTAGACAATGCTTTTTTTTGATTCTGGATCATCAAATTGTTTCATATCATCCTAGTTATCTAAGAAAATTAGATATTTTCAATTTTACTTAATAAGGGAGTTTTCATTCAAAACACCTAAGGGAAGTATCATCACAACAATGTTTTGTGAATCAGTTCCCATTAGAGCATATAAATGTTTATTATCTACTGATCTCATTGTCATACCCAGGATTTAATTTGATATAATCCTCAGAACAGATTATCTTTCAGACCATGATGCGAAAATTTATTGTAAGAAGAAGGAGGTTACAATTTTCAATGATGATAAGGAGTACCTTATATTTAGAGCAGAAACATCACCATCTGATTCTTATCTAGATCCACCCCCTATAGCTCTACTAAACTCAATTATTGGGGAGGAAGAGAATGAAATAATTATGGGTGGGGAAAAGAATGTTCGAATAGAGGATGTACCTATTGTTAAAGAATATGTTGATGTGTTTCCATAGGATTTACCTGGACATCCTCCAGAATGAGAAATTGAGTTTTCTGTTGATTTAATTCATGGTTCAAGGCCCATATCGAAGTCCCCTTATAGAATAGACACTGTGGAATTATTGGAACTAATGAAACAACTATAGGAATTGAGTAATAAGGGATTTATTCTCCCTAGTGTTTCTCCATGGGTATCCCCTATCATTTTTGTTAAGAAGAAGGACAGATCTTTGAGGTTGTGCATTGACTACAGGGAGATCATTGCTATAACAATAAAGAACAAATATCCCTACCTCGCATTGATGATTTATTTGACCAAATTCATGGAGCTCAATACTTTTCAAAGATTTAACTTTGATATGGATATCATCAGTTGTGTGTGAAGAAGGAAGACATTCCGAAAACAATATTTTGAACCAGGTAAGACCATTACGAGTTTACAATAATGCCTTTTGGATTGAATAATGCACCCTCTGTCTTCATGGATCTAATGAATAGAGTTTTTAAGGAATATATAGATGACTTTGTAGTGATATTTATTGATGATATCTTGGTATACTCCAAAAGCTATGAAGATCATGAAAATCACTTGCGCATTATCCTAAGGACTCTTAGAAGAAATGAATTATATGGGAAATTTAGTAACTATGAATTCTGGCTTCAGGAGATTTCTTTTCTTGTCCATATTGTCTCTAAGGATGGAATCTCTATTGATCCTTCAAAGACCAAGGCAATCCAATAATGGACAACACCAATGAGTATAACTGAGGTATGCAGTTTTATTGGTTTAGCAGGTTATTATCGGCGTTTTTTCCATAATTTTGCCCGATTGGATAACGCAATAACCAAGATCACATGTGAAGGGGTTAAATTTGTTTGGACAAAAGATTGTGAAGAATGTTTTGAAGAACTGAAGAGAAGATTAGTTAATGGTCCTATCTTGTCTCTACCATCAGGGAATGTTGAGTTTGTTATTTATAGTGATGCTTCAAAGAAAGGACTTGGTTGGGTCTTTATACAAAATGATAGAGTTATTGCCTATGCATCATGAAAACTAAAAATTCATGAGAAAAACTATCCCACTCATGATCTTGAGTTAGCAATTGTAATCTTTTCTTTGAAGATATGTAGACACTATCTCTATGGTGAAAAATGTGAGATTTATACTGATTGGAAGTGTTTGAAGTATATTTTCTCACAAAAAGTACTCAACATGAGGCAAAGGAGATGGCCTGAACTACTCAAGGATTATTATTACACTATACACTACCACCTGGGGAAGAAAAATAAGGTAGAAGTTTCTTTGAGTAGAAAGGATCATGGAGTTTTGAACAAGATGAGAGTTTAAAAGGATCATATTTTCACGAATCTAGTAAAAATGGATATGGAAATAATCATGAAAGGTGAAACATCAATACTTTTTACAATATTTTCCAAACCATATTTACTAGAAAGGATAAAAAGTTCTTAGACTGATGATGAAGAATTTCAAAAGAAAATTAAAGCTGTGAATGATGGGAGATTGATCGAATTCGTATATGAAGATGGAATTTTGAAATTTGGGAAGAGAATTTGTGTTCCCGATATACCTGACCTAAAAAGGGAATTTTTGGATGATGCTCATAGATCCAATTTCTCTATACACCCTGGTAGAACTATGATGTATATATATTTGAAGGAACATTTTTGGTGGGACAACATGAAGAGGGAGATTGCTGATTTTGGGTCAATATGTATGGTTTTTCAATAAGTAAATGTTGGAAGGAAACATCCTAGAGGAGTCATGCAACCTCTGTCCATACTTGAGTGGAAATGGGATGATATTACGATGTACTTTGTAATGGGACTACCAAAGACTCCTTGAAGGAATGATGCAATATGGGTCATTATTGATCGTCTTACCAAGTCAACACATTTTGCTGTTATAAGAGAAGATTTACCTCTTGAACGTTCAACAAGATTGTATATTAATGAAGTTGTAAGACTTTATGGAGTACCCTAATTGATTGTTTCTGATAGTGATCCCCGTTTTACATCAAAATTCTGGAAAAGTATTCAAAAAGCTCTGGATACTGAACTTCATTTGAGCACTACCTACCACCCTCAAACCGATGGACAATCAGAGGGGACTATTCAAACCTTAGAAGACACGCTGATATCTTGATCACTTGAATTTCAAGGTTTATGAGATCAATATTTACCTTTGGTAGAATTTTCCTATAACAATAGCTTCCATTCAAGTATTCATATGGAACCATATGAAGCGTTATATGGAAAGAGATGTCACACACCAACTTGTTGGGATGATGTTGGTGAAAGAAAAGTCGTAGGCTCCGAACTTGTTGAGGAAACAATGGAAAAGTTGAAGGTTATCCAAACCCACATCAAAGCATCTCAAAGTAGGCAAAAGAGTTATGCCAATAACCGAAGGAAGGATGTGGAATTTCAGGTAGGAGATCATGTTTTCTTGAAGGTATCTCCATGGAAGGGAGTTATGTGATTCAGTAATAAGGTTAAATTAAGTCCTAGGTATATCAGATCTTTCGAAATTCTAGAACGAATTGGTGTTGTGGCTTACCATTTGGTAATGCGCCAAGTCTCTCCAAAGTTCACGATGTGTTCCACATATCACTATTGAGAAAATACATGCCTGACCCAATGCATGTACTCACCTATGAGGAAATAGAACTGGAACCTGATCTATCTTATTGTGAAGAGCCTATCAAGATTCTTGATACAATAGAATAAGTGCTGAGAAACCGGATGACTCGTCTGGATAAAGTTCTATGGAGAAACCATAAGATGGAAGAGGTAACGTGGGAACCTGAGGAACTTATGATGAAGAAACACCTGAATCTTTTTATACAGTAATATTCTATAAATTTAAAGGACAAAATTATTTAAAGGAGGGGAGAATGTAACACCCCAAGCTTCCACAATACGTTTCCCTTTGAATAATACAATAGCTTGTGTTGTACGCAACATTGAGTTCAAACACACCACAACCAATCAAACTAGCCATTATGAATAATAATACCCACTTTTTTGAAAATTTATAAATTTTATCATTCAAAATGAACTTCATTTTTGGATTTGGAATATCAAAATTAGCTTAGTGTGAATTTTTGGTATTTTTCTGAAAACTTTCAAGTTTTGGTGAATAGTGAAAAAACACTGTGTTATTGGTTAAAACCGACTTTTTATTTAAATAATTATTTATTTTATTTTAATTTATTTTAGGTAAAAATAGATACATAATACCTATATATTTTCAACGTAATTCATTGGAGTCATTTTATAATAAGTTTAGATATATAAAATTTTATCGAACTTTTTACTATCTTTTACCCACCTCTTAGAAGTATTTGAAAATTTGTATAAAACATAATTTTACCGCTTTTGTGAGTTGAATTTAAAAAATCCAAGAGACACGGTTAATATTAGTAAGTAAAATTTGGTTCAATAAGATGAAAATAATTTTGGTGAATAGTAACTTTTGACTTTTATTTACCACAGTTTAAAGTAAATAGGGTAATTAAGGGTAAAAATGATATTATAATTACACTAACACATGTAATAATTCTATTGGATAAGTTTAATTCAACAAAAAAACCTTAGAAATAAAATATGATCCCCTTGGGTCCACTTGGATTAGATTAGGACATTTATTATTATTTTATTTAAAGAAGAGTTAAAAGAGTTAAATTCAATGTTTAATAACTAAACCAATTTTAATATTTGGTTACACAGAATATAAATTCGACTATATATATAAATTATAAAGTTAAAAATATTTCCTAAATAATGGTACATTATTTATTATTTTTAGACATTAAATAATTTAATTTATTTATGACACAATGATGATGTAATAATTACCTTATTAATGAAATATTAAAATAATTGATATTATAAATATCCAAATAAATGTAGATTGAGACTTCTGATGAATTACACTAATTTTATAGGTTAATATGACATTTTAGGGTTGGTTAAATTAATTTTATTTGAAGTGATAAAGTTTTTATGGCTTTCAAAAAAATGAAATACTAAATACTGTCAAAATTGATATAATTGAGTTTTAAAACAAATATTATATTATTAATTGATATAATATTCTTAAAAATATAAGGTTTGTCGAAATGAATTAGATAAGTTTATATATATTAATAATTAACCACATGGGGTTAGTTTGGCATGTTATAGTAAGTTTATTAACCATATAATATAAAAATACAAAGAGACGTGGTAAACGTCAAACTATTTATCTAAGAGTTAAATCTAAAAGATATGGTTAATATGGTGACCTAAACCTATATAAAACCTATTGGTTGAGATTTTTTCGATCCATACCCACCTTATCTTCTAAATAGTTAATTTTTGAGCCATTAGAAACTGAAAATGGTTTTATTATAAAATAATATTTCAAGCTTTTCTTAAAGTGACCCTCACCTCTCTTATAAAAGGGAACTTCCCCTTTTATTAATTTCACACCTCAAAAGCCTTTTGGATCAGAAAAAACCTACCCAAATATCCTCCCAACTTTCATCCCTTCATACTAGAGAACTTCATTTGGTCATAAAGCCAACCTAAGGAGCCCTTTTGTTCAAATCAAAAGAAATAACCCGAAGAAGAGGTAAATATTTCACCACCTCTTTCATGTTCTTTTCTTCTTCCACTTCCTCTTTATTTGTTGTTTCCATTATAAAATAATAACTCCAGTATCTTATATATACTTTGATGTTATTATTAAAATGGTACAACCATATTCATTATTCTATTCATCCTATAAATGACA
Organism: Viscum album; assembly: GCA_963277665.1. Lineage (NCBI taxonomy): Eukaryota > Viridiplantae > Streptophyta > Magnoliopsida > Santalales > Viscaceae > Viscum > Viscum album. The sequence goes on along the minus strand of OY728145.1, from coordinate 875,858,471 downwards.
AAGTCACCATACGTGCGTACGTACAGATTACCATCTCCAAGTCGTGGTGTAGTTTGTTATTCAAACACTTCATTATTTGGATGGGTATAATAATGAGTATAAATGATTTAAATAATAAATATAACATGTTAATAATTCTTTATATATGATATAACATCCAATTAAATATGATTTCTTCATCAATGTAATGATATTGTCGCTCGTGCGTACATACGGATTACCGTCTCCACGAACGCGATGAGATTTATTCCCCATCGTAATCATTCTAGAATAATTTTCATTTTATGATTAAAAATAATGTTTATGAACATAATATAATTATATATATGAATAAAATACATTCTATCCATAACAAACATGTCTTACGTGACCCGACATATAAAGGAAAACAAATTAGATAACACCCGAAATAATGATACTACTAAAATATTATTAACAAATAAATATTATAAGATCATATATGATATCATATTTTTGTATATAGTTCTTGTATAATTTAATAACAATGTTTTAACTATTATAAAATAGGTTAACATACCATCGACTAAGGAAAAGTACAAGTTAAGGGTTAATTTCACAATCTCTTTATTATCTGAGGTTTTTTTACGTAAGTATCTACTAGGACCTCTTTATCATCCACATCCGTGTCTTCTTAAAAATTTAACTATTTTTTTTAATATTTAATATACTATGGGTTAAAGTCATTTATACCCTTATTTTACCATATATGTTTTGAAATTAATCTTTCAGTCATTTTCCAAACAAGGTACTTTATGACCTTTTCGACAAAATTAAGGTAAGAATGTTTTTTTAACTTATACAGCGGGTGTGGCTATTTTCCACCGTTATATAATCGTCAAAACATCCCATACAATATTATAATAATATTTTCAAAATAAATGTTTTATTTTAAAATTATATGACATTTAAATTATTTCAAAATAGAAAGAGATATTTCTCTACAAAAGGTTTTCATTTCATCTATGTCAATATCCTTTGATGGATTTTAAGATTGTTTGAAGTTGATTTATTATGATACAAATCTTCTATATTGTATTGAAGGTTTTGTGATATGTTTGAATGTGGATGTTTTATTTTTAGATCATTCATGGGTTATAAATAAAGTATTGACATATCATATGATAGTTTTAATATTATTTTTTATGTTATGTTTAAAAATTTTCATATGAGGAATGTAGTGGACTTAGTAAGTGACGGGTGGAGCCCGCTATAGCTCCTCGATGCATCAGTAGTTCTCATGAGACAAACTAGTGTCTTTTCACAAGGCCTTGAAAAAATATTATTTTTAGTCTGGGAACAAGGCGTTAACTATGTGTTTATGAAGTCTGACATTATGCATTCCATCATTAAGAAAGTGGATATTGATATTACATGTGATTATTAGACTAGTATAATATCAATGTGAATAAGTAAATGGAATTATTTTATTTTATATTTGGCATATTATGCTGAAGTTTAAGTTTAAAAAGGCTTTTGTTTATTCTTATACATTTCCTTAAAATATTTATGCTTATTTATGAAAGTTTCCGCTATGCTGTTATCCTTACTGAGCATCTAATCTCATCCCTTTCTATGTTTTATTTTTCCCAGGATACGAAGAGGTATATTATAAATGACCTTTAGGGATAGTCTATGGGATATGAATGTGGTTAATGAAGAAAATGTTGTTATCGTATTTAATTTCATAATGCAATGTAAAATTATGAATGTATCTTGTACTTCCAAGGCTACTAAACTGATTGGTCTTTCAAGACATGATTCCTTGTATCATGCCAATGTTATGTAATAATGCACCGACTCTGGGTAAATGGGGTCAGGGCATTAAACAGTACACTACATAATCATATCATTATAATTGAAGAAGATCGATTGGAATCCTTTGTTTGATTCATATATGAGATAACCCATTTATTTCTATATTCTATGTATCCATCTGAATGTTTTGTTATAAGGGACTTTAATCGATTAATTAGAGTCCTGAATAAGACTTTTTTATACTATTATCACTTTAGATTGTCAAGGATGATATCCTAAAACATTTCTATCTATGTTTATGTTGTCATTGTACATTATTTTGTGTTAGGATAATGATTAAAATTTCATATCATTTCCTATGAATTATTTGATAATAAAATCCAAGTTTTCTGTATGGGATAATAACCACTGTACATCAGGAAGTAGTCATCAATAGAGAAGAACCACATTAACAAAACTTGATGTCCATTGTGCATTATTGTTTTATTTTCCTTATTAATAACTATAGAGGATAAGAAAATAGAAACATTTGCTGAATAACTGATAGGGATATAACACGAGGATAAAATTTTATGGTGTTAAATATATATCCCACACTGATTCACCCACTCTCATTGTTGTCATCGCTAATATGATCCTAACAATTTGTATCAACATGATAGGTTAGTCAACAGAATGGATTCACATATTTAGAGAATATTGAATATTTGATATTTCTCTTCTCAATTCATAATAGTGTGAAAACATAGAATAATTGAATCTACTACTGATTAGAACTATATCTCCACCAATACATTGAAATATATAAAGAATAAATAATAGAGGAAAGTGAAGAAGTTTTTCCTCTTTTCAAATAGGAAGAAGTTAAAAGTTCTCTATGTTTGGAATTCAATTATATTTTAGAAGGAGAATAGTTTTTCTTTTACTGTGTCATTAAAAATTTGGACAATAAATCTACCTAAAATTCTAATGAAGAGGAGTTGTATTCTTTTGAAAATTTATAGTATAATAGAATATAACAGTTGATAAAGGTAATTTTGTAGACGATAACAAAAATACCATTTAAAGGAAGACCATTCAATAAAATATAACTAATATAAAAGAATAATCCAAGAAAATAGATATTGAATTAGAATAAAGGGTGATGAAATGTGTTGATCTCATTAAATAATATAATCTCAAAAGATCTAAGATCAAGGATAAAGAAGAATTTTCTATACCTAGGAAGGATTTTTTTGAAGAAACCCTAAAGAAAGATACATCAATTTATAATATTTAAGAGAAATGTGATGTATTGGAAGAAAACTAAATGAACATAATTGGTGTTATGGATTCTCAAATCAAATTTAAATCAGACAAGATAAAGGATCCTGGAACATTGATACAATAGAATATCATATTTCATAAAGATTATTTTATAAATATAAAAAAATATTTTAATGAAAAATTGAAGTTAATGGGGGATGGTAAATTTATCATAAATATTAAATTACTTTAACTTGGTGTCAAACTATTTTTTAAAATGTTCTTGTTGGGTCTTTGCAAGAAGATGAAATAAGCACTTTTATTGCATGATCTATGACCACACAAACTTCTATGGAGGATTACAATATTAAATATATTAATCAAGTGGCAAGAAGATAATGGAAAAATATAATGATCAATCTCATTTAGTCTCTGTGATAAATGTTCCATCCATCTCTATTAATATAGCTTTGGTAATTCTTTCTATATGTATAGTGTTGGTTCAAAATTAAAACCTTTGAAAAATTGTATGAATTAAGACGATGATGTGATATATAATACATTTTTAGTGAAGAAATGTAATAGTAAAAATAATTATTTCACAAAACAATCCCGTTTTAAAAATGATATGAAATAGAAATAACTTGTATATAAATCTAGATAGTCTGTTATTACAGAGAATAAACCGGGATTTCTCAGATATTGTTGGTGATATGACATATTTGGGCACATTTCATATGATTATTATTATAAAAGTTCAGTATCTATGAATCAAAATATGTCTATGTCAAGGGGGATATAGTGATAAAAAATGCACCATAGATTAATTTTAATAACCTTTATATAAGATAAAAATTTGAAATTTTGAATAATCTCTTTTTTATTGGAAACTGTAGTAGTTATAGCGAAGAAAAATTCATGTACAAATAATTTTTTTCATTAAAAAACAATTAAAAATAATATTAAATAGAATATTAATAATTAAATAAATTTAGAATTGGAAAATAAAAAATTTAAAGATAATGAACATCATATTCCAATGAGGATTACAAAGAATATTGACAAGTAAACCTTCGGATGGTCGTAACATAATTATATTGATAATAAAAGTACCCCGAAGATGAATGAGGGTCTTACTCCAAATTGAAAATTCTAATTATTATTTTTAAGAATAGGTCACACTAGGATCACTGTATATTTTCCACATAATTAATTAATGTAATAATAAGAAACAATGGTGAACATTAGTCCATGAATAAAAGAAATTGAATGAAGTGTAAAAAAGAACACCCATGATCAATGTGGGTCTAACAAGAATATTTTGTATTTTGGAAATGATATATGGTTAATTTTCCCAACTAATGTGGATAGATCAATGAAAACACAAGAAGATAAAGAGAAAGAATATGGTTTAGGGACGAAGAAGATTTCACATGAATAAATTGAATAGCATGTGGTGCTATAAATAAATTATAACTAAATAATATGAGAACTACTATATGGAAGGTTAATTAAGGTTGGAAAAATATATGATTAGTTTTTTTCATAGAACAAGCATAATAAGAAATTCGAATGAAGAATCTGAAAGCACCTGGTAGTGAAGGTGGGTAAAATTCCAATGTGAAAATGAAAAAATTACACAATGTTTTTACTAAATAAAGTAGATATCTCATATTTTATAACACTAATGATAAATAATGTTTCACAAAAATTAATAGTTTATCCTCATATGGATTAAAAATTAGGGAATTCTCAAGGATGAGAAGTGTAATGAACTGACCTAGGATATCCTTTCACTTGAATGAAAATCCAGCTGACCAAATACTTGAGGAGTGTCCCTAATCTCCTTAGGTAGAAAACAAGTATCAATGGTATCATACATAACCATTGGAGAATATTTCACCCTCATGGAACTAGATAATAAAATTCAAAAAGGAATAATTGTAAAAAATAAAAGATACTTTAAAAGAGACATATCATATAAGTAAACAACCACATGGAGATACAAAACCAAAATTAATTATAAGAAATTTAAAAACTAGGGATAAAGATATAAAGCTTGAGCCAACTTGTTCCATGAAACCACTCGTATAATCACAAACTCCGTGTCACTCTCGGGTCATCACCATCATCTATAAAAAACCTTCTTCCCAAGGAAGACAGAACTAGGTACAATGTAAAATAAAAACATAGAGGTACCTACATAAGAAATAAAGACTGTATACCCACCAACATGAGTAGGTAGGGTTTGATCCAATTCTATTATGATACAACCATGATTCCAATTTTTTATTTTTATAAACGAAAACCAAGCTCACTAGTTTGGAAAGAATAGAAAAAAAATTATATTTCACTTTCCTTTTGATAATATAAGAGTAAAAAAATACTTGAACATGATAATTATGAAAGTATAACATTAAAATAACACTCCATGAAAAGGACTTATAAAAAACCAATCCATTTAAAAGTTATGAACATTTATCTTTGAAAATAAAACTTTTTTAAAAAATAAACCCACACTTGGTTTAAAAAAATTTAAAATCACTCCAATCAAGAATGCAACTCTAAAAATCGTGTCTACATTTTTCCATTAAAATATTTTACATGCCCAATTAAAATGTAAACAATTAAATAAGTAAATAATACTAATACACAACCATATAAGTTTATAAATAAGGCTAATAAATGGATTGAATAAAACTAGTAAATATCAGGACTAAGACACAACATGATCAACACAATAGACATGTCTATCTATGAAATAAACATTACACATGGAATTACATATACCAAAAGGAATAACATATGATACATATCATGAGGAAAAACCATGAGGAATAATGGGAAAACACAAGACTTGGAAAATTGTGCATAACTATCAGTAAGATAATAGTCAAACATATGTCCACCAAATCACTATTAGAAGTCTCTTCAGTGAAAAATCCCTAATCTAGAAATATGTACAACTACAGGGGACTATCCTTTGATATACGAAAACATTCCTAGAAATGTCCCACTACTTTCAACTTAGAAACCTCGGTCACCTCATGAAAAAATAACAAAGATGATCCATGAATAGTAATATATTCACATGATAATAATAATTACTAAGGGATAACACCATAACCATGACCTTACCTATGGCATCCCGCATTTTATAACATAACTTTTCATTAAATTTTACAAAACTGAGGATCTTTAAGGTTTAGTGTCTTGGAAACCAGGAACTTAAAAAATGAAAACATAAAACATCCTTCTTAAACACTTGAAAGTCTTCTCCTTATGTTCATCCTAGGTTCATTACCGAATCTCATAACATGGGGACATTCATCAAAATAAAGGGTGAGCAGAAGGCCCAGTAAGGGAAACAATGGAAACATTTAACATGTGAACTTGAGATACATCAACAATGTCATGAAAAAGAACTTTAACGCATGAGAAAGAAATCATGAGGCATATAATAATAAAAATAACGTATTTCATAACTTGAAGATGTGGCTAAAACATTTAATATTGACAATCATTTCCGTTTCACCAAGGTCCATCCCCAAGGTGTCATTAAAAATTTCCAAGGTTATTCACTAAGGCGTCGTTAAAAATGGTCATCTCTAGAGATTAAGTCTTTACCCAATGCATTGGAGCGCTATCAGGGTGCAACCTCAAATTTTAATTTATTATCATGTGATCCACATATATCATCATCAATAATTTCATAAACAACCCATATAGTATAAAATAGATGGGTTTCATTTCATAATCATAACATTTTGAAAACTGCTTTAAAGACATGATCTTTATGTCACTTTAAACCCACGGAAAGGGAAAACGGATCTCATGTATGTAAATACCAGAATTTAAAATAGAAAATTTTGGTATATATTTGAATACCTATTTAGAATAAAGATCTTTGAGTATTCACTTAATAAAATAAATGAATTTGAGAATAAGAGAGAGACATTTTGAGACGAAAATTCTGCAGCATAACGACTATGTTACGAGGTTTTAGAAAACATTGAAAAGAGAGGGGAAATGGGTCACCCACTCATAAATGATCCATAAAACATTATGGGGACATAATATAAAGGATTTAAGAACATGGTAATGAAATTTGAAAGATATACCATATGAAATGAAGAACATGAAAGGAAGACAAAAATAAGATTTCTCTTATGAAAATTCAGCAGCCTAACGGCGTCACTTAAACTTCAAAAGAAATGAATTGAAGAGATCAAATAGGGTCTCTCATAATATGAACATAAAAGATCAGTATTATATATATAGAGATCATTCCCCAACACAATAAAAATGAACTTGAAAGACTTGACATGAAAGTAGAACTTTGAAAAATGAGAAAGGTGAACGAATCCCTTAAAAATTCGGCAGCCTAACGGCGTCACCTAAACTTCAAAAAAAATGAATTGATGAGATAAAATGGGATCTCTCATAATATGAACATAAAAGATCAGTATTATATATATAGGGATAATACCCCAACATAATAAAATTAAACTTGAAAGACTTGACATGAAAGTAGAACTTTGAAAAATGAGAAAGGTGAACGAATCCCTTAAAAATTCAGCAGCCTAACAGCGCCACTTAAATTTTCTTAAAATGAATTGATGAGAGAAAGAGGGAGTATCTCATCATATGAACATAAAAATGGAATTAAGAGGAATATAAAATAACATCACCCAAAATAATATCATAGAGCATAAAATAAATGACATTAAAGAGATTACTTGAAAAGAAAGAGAGAGGTAGGATCCCTTACCTTAAACGTAACTCTTAAAACTCAAAGGTTGGGACCTTGAGGGCTTGGGGGAATATTTGGAGGACTCCTTGGGAGGTAAGAAGACCAGAACTTCGTTGAGGATGATTTTGGAGTCTAATGGATGAGAGGATGGCTTGGTATTTATAGGGAAAGTGAGGGGACAAGACATTAATGGCCAAGGGACACCTCATTAGTGGTTTTGGAAAAACCATGGGCTTTCCCATGGTATTTTCCCATGGTTTTGGCCACTTGGGACACCTCATATATTATATTACTATTCATAAGTCGACCGTATTGATTAAATACGTAATACATCATTTAATGATGTCATTAAACACCCGTAACTTAAAAACTGTATTTTCACTATTCATCGAAAATTCAACTTTCTCGGAAAAATCCCAAAATTTCACCTTAACCAAATATTGATGCTCTGATTTCAAAAATGAACTCCATTTTATAAAAATAATTTTCTCAATATTTTTAATTTAATTTTTAAATAAAAACACTATTCATCGAAAATTCATTTTTTTCAGAAAAATCCCCAAAAATTACCTTAGCATAATATCGATGTTCTGAATTCAAAAATAAAGTCCATTTTATAAAAATAAATTTCTAAATATTTTTAATTTAATTTTTAATTAAAAAACACAATTCACCTGAAAAAACTAATACTTGACTAATAATTTATGAAACCGTTATTTAACCATTTTATTGAATCACATTACTTAATCAAGGTGCCTAGATTATATTAATAATTTCTTTAAGTGAGATTACTAATCCATTTGGTCACATTACTAATCCTAAGCATTAAAGCACTATTCATAATTTATTATTCATCAAAAATTAAGTTGATCTTATTAGACTCTAAATTTCGTACTGAACATAATTGTAGAAGACCATTTTTTTGAAAATCATTACACATAATTAGTTATCTAAGGTTTACATAATTATTTGCAAATATCCTTTTTTTAGAATTCATCAAAAATATGCATACTATATTTATCCGGACATTTGAAAATTCACAAACTTCATCACAAGGAGAAATCACAATTTTTATTTAAAACAAAGGATTACACAAGGCAGTTACGGTCTCCTTACATATCCCCTTATAACCCCAGCATAGGACCTAAGTGTAAGGTGTGCTAAGGTGAGAGAATATGAGGGCGACTCAGCCAACATTACACGAGTAATAATTTCTATCAGTTTGAACTTATCATGAATGTGATTCCGTTTTAGCTTCACACGATGAAGTTTGTCTTGGGTTTGGTCCAGAGCAAATCCCTGTGGTGCTACCTCCTTTCCAAGTTCCATTAGATGGGCTTCTATTGGCCCGAGACTACTGGATGAGGCCATCAAATCTTCTTTCTATATTAATTATCCAAGATCACTTGTATTTAGATACAATAATAAAAAATTTTAGTTTCTAGCAGTCATATTGACCAATGGTCATATAATAGTTAAAACCCAACAGTCTCATTTTAATTATACTCATGTTATCAAATGAAACAGTTTTGTTGAGTATAAAAATAAAATAACACACAAAATTAGGAAACAAGATTTATTCAAAATTTCGGGTCATTACATTACCACCTCCCACACTACACTTGAAATGAGACCCAAAACAAACGCACAATAAGAATCACATCACAAAGAAACCATCACATGGATAAGAATACACATCAATAACAACCAAGGCGGCCACCAAAGGTACAATAAACATCACATCATGAAGATCTAATCTATCCTTCAACTTTATCATATAAATTACATATTCATTTTGAAGTATCTTTTTAAAAAACTTTTTAATTCACACACAATTCCAAATAAATCACAAAAAAATCCAAGAACAAAAAAAAAGTCATTAAAAACTCCATTTTCACTTTATAAAACTATACTACCCCATAAAAATAATGGAAACCCATTAATTACAAAACATAGAACACTTTGATAACCCCATTTAGCCTAAATACCAAATAATATTTTCATTTCACAAATAAAATCCTCTTTTTCATATTTTAAAACATGAAGAATATGTAAAACATAGTATAAATACCTAATATCATTGAACTAAGAGAATCACTAACTTTATCCAAAGGAAACCCCACCAAATCATGGAAAAAATTGGAAAAATTGAAACTGGATATCTTATATTCCACTACATTATATATAAAAATCATTTAAATAATTAATAAATTATAGAAATCTTAAATAAAAGGAAATGACTCAAAAATTCCTACCTCAAGTGGTGTAACCATGTCATCTTTGACGAAATCCATCAAAAAAGGACTAAAAGTATGGATCACAACCCCTATAAGAGAAAATAAATTTTTAAAAAAACCCCTAGACCTTAAAATCATCCAAACATGACCTTTTGGGTTAGATAAGAAGGGAAAATTTGAAGAAACCCAAGAAGGAGAAGATGAAAGCTCTATCCTTTTCAAATTTTTTGAATAATCACTAATAAACCATTGAAAAATCTACTTGTAGGAGCTTTGGAGAGGAAAAAATCCACATGGAAGGCATCCAATTCAGGGGGAAGCGAGTGGGCTGACCAAGGGAGGCAACCCCACTTATAAATAAAGAGATAGGACAAAAATACCTCTCTTTGAGTGGGTTTCATAATTTACTCGTATGATTAAACAAACCATGTAGTAACTTTGTAGTTACCCATAGTTTTGAGCACCAAGGGATGCAAACTTAGGTTACATGGTTAGTATAAATATGTCCCGACCATGTGACTATGATAAATCCACTACAAGAGGCAATAGAATTAGGATACATTGTTTAACTAACCATTTTCTTTAATTGTGTGACCTATAAAATATCCTCAAACATCACCTTTTTCATCCCAAAACTACAATGACCTAGCCTTTAAAAGTACCAAAATAATGTGTTTTAGTAAATAGGCTAACTCCTTTCAAAATGATGATCATTTAATGTTTATATTATTAGAAAATTATGTCATAATTCATACATAAAATCCCACATTCAAACAAAGTGGATACTACTAGAATAGTATCCATTTTTTCCATAATATAAAACTTTTAAAATAAAAAATGATTTTATTTTCATGAAAAATCATTATATATTTAAACATGAGTTCCTCCGTTATCTTAGCAATCCATATACCCTCTAAAAAGAATTTTAAAATTTGGTATAATCTCAAAATGAGTAGTATGGGATATAAAAATAATAAAATAAATTGTTTTTCCTTGAATACTCATAAACCCATGATTTTTTTTCACAAAGTTATACCTTTCACCCATAAAACATAATATATTTAGATTACCTATTGAAATCATAAGTTTTATGTAAAAAATATATTGAAAACATAAATAATAATGTTATCTTGTGGAATTAATTATATATCACTCTTAAATTTTATATATCTCTCAAATCTATATATGTAGTAACCTTCATGGTGACATTTGGAATACCCACCACAATATATTCCCTTAATCTCTTAGAAGAAACCCTATTAGTTAACTCTTTCTCATAAAACAATGAATTGGATAGATATAATGGGATCACCCTGGCTCATTTTATCATGGAACCACCTGTACTCCTAAACAATAACCATGAACCCTAATAGAATAATAACACATTAATCATGCATAAATGAAAAATAACTTTTCCACATTGAAATTACTTTTCATTTTTTTACAAATTCACGCACTCATAAATGAATGAACTTTTTTTTGAAAATAAAATTGTAAAATTATAATGAAAGAATAAATACATTAAAGTAATAAAACTAATAAATTTCATTCACTCTTTATATGTGAATAAAACTATTCCTTTTTTCTTTTGACCAAATAGTTGAAAGATTAACTTGAAAAGAGGTTTTTAAAAGAAAGTATCTTACCTTGAGTATCAATCAACATGTAAAATAATTATTATCCTAAATAATAAACATAGATTAATTATTTACTGGTTTTATAAAATTTTTAAATTTTATTATTACTTTTATATTAATTATTTTCATATTATAACAATTATAAAATTATTTATTTTCATGTCGAACATTTGCCGATATTTGGTAATTGATTCCAAAATGATTTTGGTAGGATGTAAATAGTAAAATCGATAATTATTTAATCATATTCAAAATAATATTCCTGAAATAATCATCATATTTATATATAACATATTCATTTAGAAACAATAATGGAATATGGTTATGAAAAATGAACCAAACTTATGATCACTGAGATGGTAAGACGTACATACACATGAGTAACATTTCAATTTTTAAATGATCATTATGGAAAGAATGTAAATATAATTTTATATTTAAAAAATGATCATAATATCATTATTATCATATTAATAATTTAAATATACTTATAAATATCATCCATGTGACATGGTGATGAAAAATGAATCACATCACTACATAGAGGTGATAGTTCACACATACACACGAACGACGTTATCATTTTCATGTGCATGGAAAGATAAGAATTTAAATGATATAGTATTTATTCATAATGATTAATATGATTTTAATATAATACATAATCATTAATTTCATCATTATAAATAGTATTGAAATGGTGATGGAAAATGAATTATATCAGTTCATGAGGTGGTAGTCCTCCATAAGCACGAATGATTAATTATTTTCCCATTTGGTGGAGGTGGAATTGGATTTTAGTGATGATATTCACATACTAAAATATAATTATATTTAGGATACTGGAGTATCTCTTTCAAAATTGATGAATAATATTTTAAGGATATTAAATAACAAATAAAATAGAAATACTTGATTAAAAACCATATCCCTTACTAGAACCACCTTCTTTTCATAACACCTTAAGACTACAAATGATGGTGTGATGCCTAAAATAAGAGTTGTAGAACTTGTGGATGGATTATATTAGGTGATATGGGATGATATTTTGTGAACCAAATTTGTTTTAAAGTATGAATAAATGATAAGAAGTTGTGCCCTTTTATAATAAATGGGAGGGGTACTCTTGGAATTCTTAAAAATAATAATTTAATTTAATTTAATTTTCCATTCAAAATGGATCCAAACTGATCTATTTAAAACATAGGATGATTATGGGTTAAAATAAATTCATAAAATGAAAATTATACATGTTTTAATTATTTTTTTAATCATTATTTTTTGTTTTAACCCTTATTTAACCCCCTTTAACTCTTGCCATGATATCATGTAATTTAAACTATAAGGGTTAATATAATTACTATAAAATTACAAATGACCCGTAAATGAGTCTTTTATGATATTTTAAGTATTATCCAAATATATTGTACGTTTTTAAAATTTTTATGAATTTTATACCAATTAATAATATATTTTTTATTTTAAAATGACATTAATGCCAATTTTGACATTATTCATTACATGGATTTTTAAAAAATATCAAAAAACCAAGATATATTCGAAAAAAATATTCCAAAACATCATTAAAATTATAAAAACATTTAGAAAAATATTTTATGACATTAATTATATAAAATTATAATTATTTTAATATTTTTAATAACATTTATTTTATATTTTCATTAATTAAACAATTATGATATCATCATTGTAAAAGAATTTAATTTATTTATTTTTTTCCTAAAAATTATAAATTAATTATTTTGATGATGATAAATATTTTATATTTAAAAATTATATTTATATTCAATCATATCCCCTAGATAACCACATATTAAAAATATTTCATTTCTAAAAAATAAGAGTATGATAAGTTTTATTTTTTAAAATTAAAATAAAATGATGGGATTAGAATCATCCAAGTTTCTTCAAGAGGTTTTAAAATCATCACTAGTATGATTTTGGATGAAAATAACTCATCCAATAAAATTAGTATTGGTTTAGTTAATTTTATAATATTTATAATACTGTTTTCATTCTCTTAATTAACTAATTTACCCTTAACCTTCGTAACAAAAATTACAAATGTAACTATTTATATTTGATAAAAATAAATGGTGGATATTTAATAAATATTTAACTTATGATTAAAAATATAATATCCATTTTTCAAATTTAAAAATTCATAACTGGATAAAATTAATTTAATCTTAATCATGTTGATGAGGGGAAAAAATGGGTTATAAGAGTGAATATTTTCAAAAGGTTGAAATTTTTTTATATCATCAATATGGAAATCATGTAGCTTCCCTTATTTTACTACATTCACCATCTTTGGTAACTCCAAATAATCCCTTTGTACATCTTCAATCTACTATTGGAGAGATGGTTTAGAAATAGTTTAGTTAAGATAGGATGTATTCCATTTCATTATGATTTCCAAATCCATCCTTTTCATATCCATAATGATATGGTATTTCTCAATCCACAACATGGATAGAGTAGAAGGTTATTTTATCCAAAGAGCATGAGTTACCTTTTTTTTGTTTCAAGGAGGACAGTGAATAGAGAAATTGTACTCTTTTATTAGCTCTAGACATATCCTTTGATACATTTTGAGATTATTTTGTGTGAATATATACTTTAGACTATTGTGATCAGTATATATGTCACACTTGTCACCATAGAGGTAGTCCTTCCATATTTTCAATGAAAAAGACACAGTTTCTGACTCCATACCATGCGATGGGTAGTTCTTCTCATGGATCTTCAACTATCATGAGGTGTAGGATATAACATTATCATTTTTCATAAGTACACACCCCAAGAATTTATTGTAAGATTTACTGTATATCACAAAACATTATCTACTCTTCGGTACTGTGAGAACATGTGTAGTGATCATCCTTCCCTTTATCTAATTAACTCTTTCATCAAATTCTTCTGTCTAGACATGAATTTCACCTTTCGTTGTTAACTTTGATAGCTGAATTTGAAAACAGTGAGAAATTTCTCCCAAAACCTCAATAGTACACAACTAATCCAATAAAAGTGCATATTTCTATAAAACTAGAGGTTCTGTGCCATTCCACAATTTCCTTTTTTTGAAGGGTCCATAGAAATTCCTTCACTTGTGATCACATGTCTCAAGAATGTGGCTTTATACATCAAATAATCACACTTTCTGAACTTGGAATACAACATCTCCTTCCTCAATGTCACCAACACAATCCTTATATGTTCTTTATATTAATCATTTCTCTTAGAGTAGATGAGAATATCAACGATAAACAGTACTAAATTTATTTTTAGGTTATGTATAAAGACTATATTCATCAAATCCATGAATATAGAAGGGGAATTAGTAATTTTGAAGGGAATCACTAGAAACTAGTACTGCACATACCATGTATAGAAGGAAGTATTCTCAATATCTTCCTTCATCATTTTTAGTTTATGATATCTATAATAGAGATACACCTTTGAAAAGTACTGATATCCTCATAGATGATCGAACAAGTCATCGATACTTGGAAGATGATACTTGTTATTTATATTTATCTTGTTGATTTCCTGATAATTGATTCATGACAGCATTGATCTATACTTCTTCCTGACAAAGAGCACTGGCGCACCCCAAGGTGATGTGCTATGGTGTATAAACCATTTGTCCAAATTTGCTTGAATCTTCTTATTTAACTTCTCCATTTTGATAGGATCCATCCTATAGGGACACTTTGAGATAGGAGTAGCTCCGAGTATGAGTTTAATTGATAACTCTACCTCATGATCTGAGGGAAGTCTGGGTAACTCATTAAAAATTACATCATTTTATTCCCTCACTATGGGAATTTACCCTAATATTATAACATTCTTTGACTCAACCATTTGAGCGAGGTATGCTTCTTTATAGGGAATTAACACCCACACCGTTGAAGTATTTTCAAAAATAGATTCATGATCTTCATTGCATTTATAGAAGATTATAGGATGGTTCAGAATATGAAAAGATATTTAATTTTCCTGAAAATTGATATGTGCTCTATATAATGAGAGTCAATCCATCCTGATTATAGAATCAAATTACACCAAGGAAAGTATTTTGAGATTCACTTGAAGAATTTTCCCACATACACAAATTGGAGAAGAGTCTAACACATGGGTTTAAATGATTTCACCACTAGGTGTTTTTATAGTTATCGCTACTTCAAGGTTTTAGGGATTCAGTTCAATAGTTCTTGGAATATTTCAAGATATAAAAGAATGATTAGATCTAAAATCAAATAATAAATTTTCCATTGTTGAGTGAATAGTATGTGTACATTGTACAACTTTGTTTTCTTTCTCAACATCAACAGTAGTGATGGAATAATCCATCCCCTGATCCTTTGGATTTGGTGGATGAGGATGCTGATTAACTATGAGAACTCGAGGTTTAGTTCACTAGTTTTCATTTTTCCCTTGCTCCTTACATTTATAGCATTGGACCGTGGGTGGTGCTTTACTTTCTTCCACCACATTTTCTTACTTCCTCATGCCTTTTTGATATTCATAAACTTAGTGGCCTTATCTAACACACTTTAATTGTTTCCCCATCCCATTTAGGTAGTTTACATAATGATTATTCCCACATTTTTACTTGTGGGTGTTTGATTTTTCATTCCACCTTTGCCAATAGATCCTTCAGTTTAAAACTCAGCATTTCTTTTCTTATCAACATAGCCATTGAACCATTATCTAAACCCCATCACCACTTTGAGAGAACCTTAAACAACTTCTTCATAACTCCCAAAGTCTCTAATCGTTAGATACTTTTGAAGGTTTGGTTTTAAATAACTAATGAATCTATTAATTTTTCTATCATTGTAGATAAAAACACCTGAAACATAACTTGTAAGCCTTGTGAAATTTTATTTTTAGGCTGTGATAGATTCTCCTACCTTTTTCTTCTTCACTATGGATTCTATCTCCATATTTGTTCAATGAGTTCAAGGAAAATAATTATTTTGAAACCTTATCTTAAAGTCTCCCCACTCGATCTCTTCAATTTCATCCCTCAGCTTAGTGATATAAATCAAAGCCTACCATTGATCGACCTCTCCATCTAGATGATAAATATCCAGATTCACCTTCCCCATATTAGAACAATGATACATAGAGAATATATTCTCTATCAAGTAGATCCATTGTTCTTCAACTAATGGATCATAGGATCCATTAAACGTTGATGGTCGTTGCTTCATAAAACACTTGATATCTAGTTGCTCCCTCTTTGGTGAAGGAGGAATTTCTACAATATTTAGGTTATTTTTCATAACTTGAGATAGCTGGGTAAGAATATACATGAAATTTTGAACTCATCCTACCAAATATTTGGTGATGTCATTTGGGCAATCACCACATTGTCCCTCGCATAGTTTGTTGGCCTGGTTTCTCCATGTTCCCACCATTTTCTAAAATAGAAAAGGTTAGAAAATAGACATCAACAAGTCATCAATAATATATCACTTTGTAAAATTAACTCTAAAGTAATATCTTAGGGGATCCTTATGTTTATAAAATCTTATTGTTTTATAAAATATACTTAGTCTCATATTATGGGTTTCACTAAGGTTCTATAATCCTAATTCCCAAATTAACATAATGCCTCTGATACAAACTATAGAGACCCAAATTTTTCTTAAATATCTTATAACATCATTTTAAAGATAACCTACATAAAATCATTACACAATTAGGTCCTAAAGTTTTAGTGTCTTGGAAAAATTAGGACCATAAATAAATTTTTTGAAATAAAACGTAAGAATTTATTTATTTCCATAATCTTAATATTCTTATTGGGATTTGAATTCTCCTTAGTACATGTAATCACATGAGGACATACATCAAACAAATGATTGATATAAAATCCTAGTAAGAATATAGATAAATACCTAAAACAATATAACATGGGGTGAGAATAATCATAACATCATCATCATAATCATTACAGGAATCATTAGATAATGGCATGGAATATGGAAATTCATAAAAATGAATCATCATGTCTTAGTGGTAAACTACCACACATAGTTGTGAACAAAGATAGAAAGATGGTCATGAATATTACACATTCCTCATGAGATAGACTAGATTACCAAATGCATTGGAGTGCTATATAATTCTGGGGTCACCCATCACATCATAAAATTTTCTTTATCATGCATGCCACATAGAATATATGTCAATATTGGACATAAAATAACCAATTGAAAGAAATGGGTTTCATTTTACAGGAATGTATTTATAATTTTTTTGTACCAAAATGAAAGAGGTAATAGAATACTTGATATATGAATCATCAATCTTGAGTGAAGATGGAACAGTCTCGAGAGGTGTTTTTTAAGAAGTGTTCTTATAGAAAACATTGTATTTGTAATAATCTCAATTAGAAAACATGTATATCCATAAAAGGTAATATAATGATGAAGAAATTATATTTAAGCAATATCCTTGATGAGAATGTAGTGAAAGAGGGAGAACCCAATGAAAGAGGGTTGGTTTGAGAATTCCCCTTACCTTATTTCTGAATGCTTTATTCACTTTAATGTTCTATATAATCACATTAGAATAATTAATTAAAAATTAAGGAACCTTTTATAAATTAATATGATTCATTATGGTTTTATTAAGTTAATTTATAGGCATTTTTATGTGTTATATAATTTAATTTCATCGTTTGCATGTGTTCGCTTTCTTAGTTTTCATGATCGGTTCACTTGTATTCCTGGATGGAAGATTGGGTAAAATGGGTATAAATATCCAGAATTGTTATTATATGTTTCTAATGTTATTAAATAATTTTAAATGGTATTAGAAGGAATATTTTAATATGTTATGAGGAGGAATTATGAGATAAAAGTTAATGGGGATTGTATTATGGTAATTTTATCGGTTTTTCGATCACAACGAGCTCATTTTGTTTTATCAATTAGTAACATGTATAAATGAATATTCTAGAAAATAATGTTGGTTGTATCATACAAATTAAAATATTTTTTTTAACCATTAAATAGTATTTTAACATTATTTAAGGCATTTGAAGAAAAACAAAGTGCATCGCCCATGATGTTGGTAAATTGACAAGTCACACTCGAGAATTTCATTTTTATAATAAAAGATTAAGAGGGATGAGTTTAATGATGAATATTAAATTACAATATATAATTATAGTATATAAATAATAATGGAGTTATCATTCCCTTTTGATGAAGGTAAGTGAGGAGTGAATAATAATTTTAATGAAATTTAAAAGGAAAGTAAAAGAAAGAGAGAGAGGTTTTACCTCTTGAATTTATCCACCTAGAGAACCTCCTTAGGGAAAGGTTTGGGTCCTTTTATGAGAAAAGTACATCCTATACATGGGGTAGGGACTAGGGAATAGTGTGGTGTAGAAGATAGTCAATTCTCAAATCTTGAGAAGTTTTAATAGAAGAGGGGGTGTGGGGTGTTATTTATAGTAGAGTAGAGTGGTGTTTTCTCATTATTTAATTCATTAATTTATTATTTTTCTCAAGACAAGAAATAGTGTTGATTATTGAGAATAAATAAAATAATTAGTGTATTTGAGTTCAAACCAATGGTCAGTTACATAATCTATCACTCAATCACGACTAAAAAATTCAGGTTTTTAGCATTTATTGTAAATTGTCGTATTTTACTATTCAAAAAAAAAATCATGTATTTTAGAAAAATCCAAAAAATTCACCCTAACCATTTATTGACATGTATAATTAAAAACTAAACTCAATTTTATTAAAATAATTTTCTAAATATAATTAATTTAATCTTTATTTAAAATCATTATTTACTTAGAGAATATAGTTTTTTAAAATTATAACTGATTTTATAACACATTGAAAAATTAAATGAGGTCTCATAAAATTATCTTAATATTATAACAAAAAAAAATACTAATTTAAGAATAAATTTTATGATAATATATTATCATTTAAATTATTAAATGAATTATAAAATATATATTAAATATTTATGACTTATAAAATTACCGAAAATTAATAAATATTTTTTAAAATATTTACATACTTATACTATGATATAATTATATCATATTTTCACTAATAAGATAAAAAATATTATTTATAATTTCATGGTTGAGTCTACTATTCATTCAACTGGTTTACTATTCATACGAGTCATATTACCATTCCTATGGCCAAGTTACTATTTCATCAATATTGGTTCCTTAACTTATAGAATACTTATTATTTCATCAATTATTCATCAATAAAGATTTTATTACTGTCTATAAGTTGTTTTATGTGATTTATACTATTTGAAATTACTATAAGAAGGGATACATTTTAGTGATAAATGTTTGGGTTGTTACAAAGCCAAAAATTGATGGAATTTTTTCCATCCTATGGTTAATCGCCATCAGAAAATATTTCTCAAGAAAAATATTTTTGAAATAATCCCATTCCAAATTAATAATCTCTTCACTATCCATGATATTATTAACCATATACCACCAATGGCTAGCTTCACCTTCAAAATTTTATATAGAATGACAAACCTCTTGATTTTATGAACACCCCATGACATCAAAAATGATTTCTAAGGCTTCAATCCACCCTTCAGTTACCACTAGGTCTGAAGACCCACTAAGAGATAAAGGACATTGTCTCATAAAATGATCCACTACTAACACATTCCTCCATGGTTGAACTGAATGATTTAGTGCACAATGTGATTTCCATTTATAGCCTATTTCAATGGATCCATCACAACAACAAACTAATAAGTTTTGATTCTGACCATCTTAGGATAATGATTTGTAAGGATGTTTTCCTCTCGATTCCTTCCCACCACAACTTCCATGTTTCCTCTATGTAAAACCATTCTGAATATATATATATATTATTTGAAGAAACATAGAAATACTAAAATTCTATATCAATTAAACTTTATCATAAAATAAAAAACATTCATGGATATTATTTTTACCATATATTATCCCATACATTTATTTAAACTATGAATTGATACCAACTATAATTATCTTACCTTAAACATTAAATAATCATTAGTTTTAGTCAATAATTTACATTCTTTCACATTAAGTATTTTATATGATTATATTTTTTGATAATTAAGTCATAATTCGTATATTCACATCCCATATTCATAAAATGTGGATACTGCTAAAGAAAAATATATTTTTTCCGATAATTTAATTTTTTTTAAATAAAAAATGATTTATTTTTCATGAAAAATATTTATATATTTCAAATTGACATCATTCTTTATCTTACCCATCCTTATACCATGAGATAAAAATTTTAAAACATGGGATGAGAAAAAAAATTTATTAAGGCAAATAAAGAGATATAATTATACTATTAGTCCATGAATTATAAACCCATGAAAACATTTTTGCAATGTTATAATTTTCACCCATAAAACATAATCTCTTTAAATTACACCATGCAAACATAAGTTTCCTGTAAAAATCCATAGAAAACATAAATCATAAATATAACTTTTGTAATTAATTCCATATCAATCTAAAATTTACTCTATCTATTATGGATATATAGTAAGTGACCATCATGGTTATATTTGGAATACACAACAATGTATTTTTCCCTAATCTCCTAGAAGAAACTATACCGGTAAACTCTATCTCATTACCCATTGCATTGAAGAGATATAATGGGATAAATGACCATTAGTTTATACTCATAAATAATGAACAAGAACCATAACATAATAATAACACATAAATCATTCATAAAGGAAAATTAACTTTTCAACTTTGAAATCATTTTTCATTTTTTACAATGCAACACATTCATAAATAAAAAAACATTAAAAATAGAACTTTACACATATAAAGGAAGAATAAAAACATTGAAACTTAATTAAATCAATAAATTCAATTCACTCTGTATATGATAAAGAAAACATTCCTTTTTAATTTTTTAAAAATAATGGAAAGAGTAACATTAAGAAAGGGTTTTAAAATAAAGTCCCTCACCTTGAGTCCAACTCATCACATAAAATATTTATCTTCCTGAATAAAAAAATAATTGTAATTATTTATTTTATTTAGAATATTTTTATAATTTCTTATTCATTTTATATAACTTATTTTCATGTTATAACAATTACTTAATTATTTATGTTCATGTTAGATATTTAAACGATATTCAGTAATTGAGTCCCAAATGAATTTGGTATGATATCAATAGTCAATGTGGTCATTAGTCTATCATATATAGAATAATATAACTGAAATAATTATCTTATTTATATTTAAATTATTATTTTAAAACCAAACATGTAATATGTTTATGAAAAATGAACCAACGTTACGATCCAAGAGACGGTAAACTGTACATACACATGAGTAATGTTTCAATTTTTCAATTATCATTATAGAAAGAAGGTAATTATTATTTTATATTTCAAGAATGTTAATAATATCATTATTATAATATTAATAATTTCAAAATAATTATATATATCATCCAGGTGAGTTGATTATATCATCCAGGTGAGTTGATTATGATAAATGAATCACATTGCTTAGTAGATTTCATTATTCACTCATATGCATGAACGATGTTGTCATTTTCATGTGGATTTAAGGTAATAAATTAAATGATATATTATAATTTAATAGTGATAAAATTTTCATTAATATAATGGATATCCATTAGTTCATTCATTATAACCAGTATTAAGAGATGGTGATGGAAAACAAATTATATCAGTTCATGAGGTGGTAGTCCGCCGTAAATACGAACAATTAATCTTTTTCACATTTGATAGAAGTAGAAATGTATTTATGTCATGATATTAAAATAATAACATATCACTATATTTTGTATAAATTATTTATTATTTCATCATTTTTTAATAATATTTTATGGAAGTGTAAGAATATATAAAATATAAATACTCGATTAAAAATGATACTACTTCCTCGGACCACCTCCATTTTTAATACCTTTAGACCACTAGGTATGGTGTTATTCCTAAAATAAGATCTATATAATGTTGTTAGGGATTGTAGAAATAGATTTTTGGAGAACATGGAAGAATGAATTAGGTTTTTACATGTAAAGAAATGATAATAAGTGGTTTCCTTTTATATGGGAGGGGATGGGCACTATTGAAATTATTCAAAAAAAAAATTAATTTTATATTCAAAATGGCTCAGAAATAAATTATTTAGAATATAGTATGATTAAATTTATAAATAAATTAATCTAATAAAAATTGTATAAGTTTTTATTGTTTTTAATCCTTATCATTTTGTTTTAACCCTTATTTATCTCCTTTATCTTTAATCAAGATAACATGTAATTTACAGTTTGATGGTTAATATCATTAACATAAAATTCCAAAAGAAAATAAAATGTGTTTTGATGATATTTTAAGTTTTATCCCAATATTTTGGATGAATTTTATATTTTCGTAATTTATATCATTTAATAAAATATTATTTATTTTAAAATTACTATAATATCAATTTTGGAACTATTCATTACTTCACTTTTTAAAAATATCATAAAAAAACATATATTAAAAAAATCCTTTAAAACATCACTAACATATCAATGGAATATATAAAATTAATGTATTATAATGATTATATTAAATTATATTTATTTTAATATTTTTAATTACATTTATTTGATATTTAAATTAATTAAACAATGATTGTATCATCATTTTTCAAGAATTTAATTTAATTATTTATTCCCAAAAAAATTACAAATAAATTATCATAATGTATATAAATATTTCAGATTTTAAAACACTATTTATAGTCTAACATATCCCTTAGATAATCACATATTAAAATTATTTCACTTGATAAAAACAAGAGTATGATAAGTTTTCCTTTTCTTAAGATAAAATACAATAAAATTATTTAATTCATCCATGTTTCTCAAAGATGTCATAAAATCAGCCATAATATGGTTTTGGATGAAAATAACTCATCAAATAAAATTATTACAAGTGCAAGGGTAATTTTATAGTATATATAATATTATTTTTTCTGTTAATTACCATACTTACCCTTAACCACAATTATAAGAATTACTAATGTTACTATTCATATTGGAAAAAAATAAGTGGAATATTTTATAAATTTTTAACTTCTTATTCTAAATATGGAATATTTTTACGAAAATTTAAAACACATAATTTTATAAAAACAAATTAAAATTAATCCCATTCATGGGGTGGGAAAATAAGTTATTAAAGTGAAAACATTCAAAATATTAAAGTGTTTTTATTTCCAAATTCAATTTAAAGTTGATTACAATGACTGAAATTAGATTAAATTATATATAATTGATCTAATTATACTTCAAACCCATATAAAAATAAAATTTACCACAATAATTGTTTTTATGAAAAATATTTTTTGAATTAAAATGAAATATTTATTCACTATTCATCATAACAAGAAACATCTAAACAATCAAAAAAAAATCTTAAATTATATATTTAGATTCCTCCTTAAAAAATAAAGTTTATTTTTTCAGATATAATTTATAAATGATTCAATATTTTCTTCAAAAAAATCTCCACTTATAAGTGATGAAATTCCATCTAGAAAAATACAATTTTTAACCCCAAATAGGGTTTATCATATATGATATTGAACATAGTTCCATTTAATTAAAAATTAAGATCAAATTCGTAAATATTAATAAATATAAAAAACATTATTCCAACATTACATGGGTAGTTATAAAAACACTCTAAACTCGAGGCAATAAAGCATCAAACAAATACCCCACATAAAAGTGACACTGGGGGAATCACAATAAGAAATTATTAGATTGTTTCTCACATTGTAATGCATAGTATATAGACTATATTCAGAAGTTTTTTTTGTTTGTTCATCTATTTTATTCTATTGAAAGTGAATCACATACTCAGGAGGATAAAAAATTTCAATGAGTGTTATTTTCACATATTCTAACTAGAATATTCATTCCAAGATTTATAGAAGATACCATACAAGGTTGATATAACTAATTTTATCTTTAAGACAATTTGTTTAAAAATATCAATGATCAGCCTTGATTAATATCTCCAGGCTACCATAGTCGACCTATACATTTTTAGTCACCATCATTGATGAGATCACAACAATTATTGTTCACTTTAGTTTTCATCAATTTTAACAATTAATAACAATATTTATATTGATGAAGTGAATCTAGAGATCATCTGGTGAGGGGGAGGATCCAAATAAATTTTTATAGTCTTATATTTCATCCAAATCTAACACCTCTAGAGGGTACTTGTTTAGAACGTAATTGGTAATGTATATGTTTTTTCTTTCCCTTATCCCTATTTAGAAATTTAAAATAATTATGATATTAAGAGGGAGTAATTAAATGAATCATTAAAACAAAAAAAAAATCATAATGATGTACCGGGTCCAATTTCATGAAAATATCTTGACAAGTATACTTCAATGTTTTTAATCTATGCGTTGAGATGAGTGTTGGATTTCAGATTCAATGCCTCTAGAGAATAATTCATTAACATGTGATATCATAAATTTTCCACACGCATTGTATCAAATGATATCAAAACATCACTATCAACCTAGATATAATTGAACAACCCTAGAGGAAAAAAACATGATATGGTATATCAGTTGGTATCATATTCTGAATTTAGAATGGATAACATTGATTTATATGTTGGGACCTCCTATTTTCTACACTATGTAATCCCATGTAGACACTGAATGGAATTATTGATGATACATTTCTTATAAATGAAATAATGTTATTCTATCTCAACTAATTTTTATTTTTAATAAGGGATAGAGAAGAAAATGAAAATCATATGGTGAAATTAGGGGATAAGAAAGAAATCATATGTGTAAATTGTAAGAAAATATTGATATATCATTTTCTATTAGTATTTACAGAAAATAAAAAGGGATATATTAAATATCATACATTATCATTATGTTTTATTTATTTTCATTGACTTATTAAGTGATGAAGGACTTAATTTCAATATGTATTAAAGAAGAAAAACAACCTGGAAGTACATTGATGTTCCCAAGAATGTTTTCTAATTTCATTATAATATTTGAAGAATATTTGAATAACATAAATCCTCCAGAATTTAAAATATCATTTCATATTTTAGATCATTTAGTGATTCATGGATATTTTTTATAGATTACTTTTATGGAATTATATATCATTCTTGAACAAGTACCCTAGTACGTTTAGTGACTGTTGAGATGATCATAATTGTAAAGGACAATTTCTATTACTGTATTGGTGAAAGAAAATTTTCAACAAAAATAAGGATGTTTTATATTACATTGTTTTATAAAATAATTGTTTCACTAAGACTATGAAAATAATAATTTTCATGAAAAAAGCTGATATCCAAGAAAATAGAGGTTAAATAAATTTTTATTTTTCACCAAAAAAATCTATAGAAGTATTTCACATGTATTTTAAATTATATACATTGTATTTTCTACATAAATATGTTGGACTTATTAAAAAAATTTGGTTATCCAAATCCATCCAAGAAGGCAAACTCAACCACATATGGGAGAAAGGATCAACTAATGTGGGATCCAACTAGTGCATGGGTATCTATGGCGTTAATAAAGAGTTCTTGGATAGGATGTAAGGACATAGTCTATGATAGTACCCACATGGGTGCTTGATGGATCATAATGATAAGGCATGACCCCTAAGGCATGGAGTGCATAGTGTTCAAGGTGTCGACCCTGGTGCCAGCTTGAGATGTGTCACGACACATCCCCCGGGGCCCATGCCGTGACTACCCCAAGCCCACCTTCCATAGGCCAGGGGTTGGTGACTAGCACCAAAGGCATAATTCCCTAAAATTGGGAAGACATTTCCTTTATAACCTGTAAACGAACACAATAGAGCACACAACTGGATACAAAACACTAAGTAAACTGTATAACTAAAGAGTTATAAAAAGTAAAAGGGGCCATAAATACAAGCTCAACTATAAAGTACAATGAACTGTAAGTACAAGTACAACTGAAGAAAGGAAAAACAACTGCTGGGTCTTCCTCTGGAATTCCTACCTGAAGGGTAGGTACAGATCGCCTACTCATTACTCCATGCTCGTCCGTCTCCTCTGTGTACCGACATGCCGTAAGGTCCACCTATGGGTACCGTCCAATCCTGGTACTCTCATCCTCGGTCAGTGTTGTCCATCGTCTGCATCCAACACAATGAGGTGTGGGCACAGCCCGTGCAGGGGTGAGTATAACGATACTCAGTAGGGACCCCAAGACCCTCAAGGTCTCACAAAATCCAACAATGATAAACCACAAAGTATGAAATCAATAGATAACCCACTTAGGTATATGCCAATACTTATACCTATGTTATCAAGTAATCCATCTCAATCATGAGGTAAACACAAAAGTTACCGACTTAGCTCAACCAGGATTTTTATTCACATAATCGAAACCACGGCTGCTGGAGAACTCCTCCTCTATCGAGTACAGTGGGCCTCCCACGACACCAAGGCACTTCCCACTAACCTTGGACTGCTGAGGTACTCTTCTTGTTGAGTACTGTGGGTCTACTGCGTCACCAAGGCGCTCCCCACCGTGGGTCTGCCGCCACAACTAGACGCTCCCCCTAATAGCATATAGAGGTACTCTTCCTATTGAGTACCACGTGTCTGCCACCATAACTAGGCGGTCCTCCATCATGGGTCTGCCACCACAACTAGGCGCTCCCCACTGGGCTAGTGGAGTCACTCCGAGTCAATCGGTCAGCAGTCGTCAAGTCTCATCCAGCTACTAGGTCTCCACACTTTGTCCGCTCGTCTCAGGAAGGATCCTCTCCACGAGCTACTGGTCGATACTCCAACTGACACGAAGTCCCACTAAGAAGTATCTCAAAGGTCCGCCACATCATAAAGGTCTCAACACAATAGACGGCATGTCAATCAGATGCCCGATATGTGAGTTATTAGCCTTTTAGTCCGGGGGGCCCGGTTGGATTCGTGCACGATCCAATCTAACCATATCCCAACTATACCCTAAAATCTAGTGTATTATACTCAAAGAGACCATCTCACACCAAGATTTTCAGCGCTGCTGACGGTTCGTCAAACAGACGTTCGGTGCCAAAGATATGGCCAAAAGAAAGTAAAGGGTCATAGTGGGCCCAGGTCCGGTCCGACCCGGTCGGACCGACCTGGCCCGACCCGGTCTGGGTCGACCCGGCCTGACCAATTGGGTCTGGCCTCGCCCGTTGGGTGGACCAGCCCAGCTGGGCACAAGGGGTCGCAGAAGGCAGTGAGGGCATAGACCGATCACGAGGGCACGAACCAGCCGCAGGTCGGCGTAAGGGCGGTTCAGCCTGAAGGGTGCCGCGAGGGTGCAACTCAGCCCGGAGGGTGCCATGAGGGCGTTGGACGGTTTGGCCGGGGCACCGCGTGGGGTGCGCGGAGGCCGGCTCAGCCAGGGTGCCGTGAGGGGCGTGCGAAGGCCGACTCGCCCGGGGCACCGCGAGGGGCGCAGCTCGGGTGGCTTAGCCCGGAAGGCCAGCTCGGCCAGATGCCACGAGGGGCGCGGCTCGGGCGGCTCATCCCGGGATCCGGGAGGTCGGCAGGTGGTTGGGAGTCGGGAGGATGGGAGCCGGGAGGCCGACAGCGACTGACCATTTGGGAGGCCGGTGGGCGGCCGGGCAGCCGGGAGGCCGGCGGGCGGCCAGGAGGCTGGTTTGGCTGAAGCGCCGTGAGGGCGGTGCGGGTTGCAGAGACCGCGGGTAGCGTGGTAGTTGCATATCGCCTTCTTAGCCTCATCATTTCATCACTATGCTGAATAACATCACAAAAGATATCGACGGAGGGAGGCGGGCCATGTTAGTTTGGCCCGCATCCTCCGCGTTTAGGGTGATAGAAATCGGTTTATAAGAACGAAGCACAAAAACCCACCCGCAAAAGTAAAACATCCTCTTTCTTCATTTTGAAAGAAAGGAAGAACATGGAACTTAAATGAAATTAAACCCCTACTTGATCATTGTTCGTCGACGAAGTCGCGGGGAAGAAGACAGATCATTGGAAAAAAGATGGATGTCGACATTTTCCTCGATCGTCCATTTGTGTGCTAGCTCTTCGTAGTCAAAGACGTCCTACGTCGAAGAAGGTTCTGAGGAATAAATTCAAAGACACTCCCCACCGGCGTTCTTCATTGGAAGAACGCATTCTTTGTTCTTCGTTGGTGAGAGATTTTCTCCCTAAGCTCTCTCCTCTCTAAAGTTCCACCAAGATGAATATGCCAAGCCAAAATAATAGATTAAGTTTATCTATTATTTAATTGTTGACAAAAAATTCAAATGGGTTAAACAATTAATTGAAAGCAATGGCTCAAATAATTAATAAATAGGATTTGGCATAATTAAGTGTTAGGGGAGTTGAAGAGGCTCCCCTATACTTAATGGAAGTTTGAGGGTTTCTGCCCATTAATGGGGAGTTTCAAGGGGGTTAAAAACCCAAGTGTTCCCCACCATAATAAAAATGAAGAGAAGGTTAGGTTCGGGTGGTCCCCACCATCATAACCTCTCATAGGAGGTTAAGGTGTGGTGGTCCCCACATCTAACTTCCTCATGGAGGCTTTAACCAACAAAATAAAAATAAAGCTACAAAACTTTATTTTTATTTAATTCTTTCACTAAAAACCCAAAAACTATCTTTTATTCTCGACCCACTGCCATCGAGGTGAAAGTATCCTTAAGAGAATACCGACGCTTTGAGTTCAACGGTGCCCTCGAATTTCAATTCCGATCACTGGTTCAAAATTTATAAAAACCCGCTCATACGTTTACTAAATGTACCCGAACAAAACTTCAGAAATTGATTCTGGGCACACCGGGCCTCAGAATCACACGCCGTCAATTTTCGAGGAATCACAAAATTCCCATGTATTTAAAAAAAATTCCATGAAAATTCCAAGTCTATACATTCTCTCCACCTTAGGGCTTTATGTTATCGTAAGCTACAACTCGAACTAAGGGAACAAGTGGGGGTACTAAGCATGCATCTGAGCCTCCCGCTCCCATGTGATATCCTGGAGGTTCTCGTGCTGCCAGCAAACACACACCATAGGTATCGACCGTCCATGTAGGACCCGCTCCTGTCGATCCTCAATATCCACTGGAACCTCCATAAAAGTCATCCCATTGTCGACGTCCAGCTCGCCATGGTCGATGATGTGAGAAGGGTCGTGCACGTACCTCCTCAGCTGGGATATGTGGAAGATGTCATGCACCCGGTGCAACTGAGGTGGAAGAGCTAAGTGGTATGCCACCTCACCAACTCTGCTGAGGACATGAAAAGGTCCAATGAATCTTGGAGATAACTTTCCGCCTCATCCAAATATTCGTAAACCTCATCAAGGCAAGACCCGTAGAAAGACATGGTTTCCATCCTCAAACTCCAGAGGTCTCCGTATCCTGTCAGCATATGACTTCTACCTGCTCTTTACAGTCTTCATCTGCTCCTGGATGATCTGCAACTTCTCTGTGGTAGCCCATACCATCTCTGGTCCCACGATTACTGACTCCTCTGGGTCAGTCCAGCACTGAGGTGATTTGCAAGGTCGCCCGTATAACGCCTCAAAAGGTGCCATACCAATGGTGGAGTGATAGCTATTGTTGTATGAAAACTCCACCAAAGGTAAGTGATCATCCCATCTGTGACCGAAGTCGAGGACACAAGAACGCAGAATGTCCTCGAGGGTCTGAATGGTCTGCTCGGTCTAACCATCCATTTGGGGATGGAAGGCAGTGATCAGACTAAGCTACGTCCCGAAAGACTCCTGCAACCCCTTCCATAGCTGGAAAGTAAATCATGCGTCACAATCAGAGACAATAGAAGAAGGTACTCCATGTAGCCGCCCAATCTCCCGCACATAGAGGCGTCCCAAGCTCTCTAATGAACCCTCCTCTATGATCGGTAGGAAGTGGTCCGACTTGGTGAGTTGGTCAATTATCACCCAAATAAAGTCATGACCTCTAGATGTACGTGGAAGTCCTGTCATGGAATCCATGGATATCCCATCCCACTTTCACTCTGGAACATATAAAGGCTGAACTAAGCCTACTGGTACCTGATGCTCTGCCTTCACTTGCTGACAAGTGAGGCATCATGAGAAAAACTCTGAAACTACCTTCTTCATTCCCAGCCACTAGTTATATCGTCGGAGATCCTGGTACATCTTCTCCACTCCTGGATGTACCGCTAGAGGGGATTTGTGGAACTTCCTTAAAACTTCCTCCTAAAGTGATACTGGTACCATGGTATGTCATCTGAAGAGGATGATGTGCCCCCCACCTTCATAAAATCCATCAGGTACCTGCCCTTTGGATATTTGAGAACGTCGAGTCTCGCAGTTAGTGTCCCCATGATCCACCTTCCTGAATCGCTGAAGAAGTGGGGGAGTGACCATAAGAGACCAAAGAAAGGCTTCTCCATCTCTATCTACAAAGGATATCTGTAAAGCAGCTAGCTGCTCTGTCGCCTCAACTAGCAGCTATATACTAGATATCCTACTAAGCTCATCTGCAAACACGTTCCCCTTCCTAGGAGTATAGACTATCTCAAAATCATAGTCCCGGAGGAACTCAATCCAACATCATTGTCTCAGGTTCAGGTCCTTCCGAGAGAAGATATACCGGAGACTCTTGTGATCAGAGTACACAGTAAAACGCTCGCTCATCAGATAGTGTCACCACATCTTCAAGGCAAATACAACTGATGCTAACTCCTGGTCATGGGTAGCATAGTTCTACTCATTCTGTCTCAACTTTCGTGAACCATAAGTGACCACTGCTCGCTCCTGCATCAAGACACATCTGAGTCCAGTCCCTAATGCGTCACAATTGACTACATACCCTATGACTTCCTCTGGAAGCCTCAAGATGGTGGCACTGGTCATCCTCTGCCTCAGCTCCTGAAAGATCTGCTCGCATCTCTCTGACCACACAAAGGGTTTCCCCATCTTTGTCAAGGCTGATAGTGGCGCTGTAACTCTGATGAAATCTATCACAAATCTCCGGTAATATCCAGTAAACCCAGGAAACTCCGTACCTCTATCACACTCCTGGGTGGCTCCCAAGAAAGTACCACCTCAATCTTCATTGGATCCACTGCAACTCTAGCCTCCGATATGACATGTCCTAGAAAGTGAACCTCTCAGATCCAAAACTAGCACTTCAAGAGCTTACCATAAAGCTGGCGCTCTCGAAGTGTGTTCAGTAATACCTACCAATAGTAGGAATGCTCCTCCTTAGTATTCGAGTAGATCAGAATGTCTTCGATGAAGACTACGACAAAGCGATCAAGGTATGACTGAAAGATCCTATTCATGAGTCCCATGAACACTGCTAGAGCGTTGGTTATACAGAATGTCATAACCAAGAACTCGTAGTGGCCGTACCGACACATGAAGGCAGTCTTCTGTACATCCTCATCTTGAACTCTGAGCTGGTGATAGCCTAATCCAAGGTCTATCTTTGAGAACCACCGTGCTCCCTTCAAATGATCAAAGTGGTCATCAATCCTCAGGAGTGGGTACTTGTTCTTCATGGTCACCTGGTTCAGGCGCCGATAGTCAACACAAAGCCTCATGCTCCCATCCACCTTCTTGGCGAACAGAATCGGGGCTGCCCAGGGAGAAACACTGGGCCGAATGAAACCATTCCCCTACAAGTCCTCTAGCTATACCTGCAACTCGCGAAGCTCCACAGGAGCCATCCGATACGCTGGTGTAGATATCGATGTCATCCCGGGGTACAAGTCAATGTAAAAGTCCACCTCTCTGTGAGGAGGTAGACCTAGGACATCATCAGGTAAAACATCTATGTACTGGTCCACAACTGCAGGATAGCTTGGACTCTCTACATCAACTGCTCCGAGGGTAATGCAAGCCAACTGATGAGTGATCGGATACACTCTCCTCCGGGAAATTCCATCCTACACTGTAATGGCTCCCTTATCACTGGTGAAGGTAAACCTGGTCCCATCCATGCGAACACACTTCATTTTGTGCCTAATACATTCAATCTGATCTTGGAATGTAGATAACCATTCCATACCCAACATGACGTCGTAAGGCCTCGACGCCGCTACTAGGAGATCCTAGCTGAAGCTATTTCCTCCTAGAGTAATCTCACACTACCGACACTAGTGCGTAATCGTCGAATTTTCTCCCGTAGGAGTCTCTATCCATAAGGATCGATCCAATGGCTCCTTCGGAATCTCCAAGCTCCAAATGAGGGTAGTGGAAATGAAAGAATGACAAGCACCTGTGTCTATAAGTATTGTATCTATGGTGGAGTAGACAAGATCATACTTCGAATCATCTCTGGAGCGCCATGATTATAAGAATCAACTGCCTGGATCTGATCTCTTTTCTTTCCACCTGCTCCCTGCAGTCAGGGTGGACCTCCTGGTGGTGGTGGTGGTAACACCTCATAACATCGTCCACCGCTAGCTGCACGACCAGCTCCTCTGCCATGTCCACCTGCGCCCTGCGGATCACCTCGATCGAATCTCTGTCTCTTCCTGGGAAGTCCTTCGACTGTCTGCTGATCATCCGAACGGCAGGTCAGACAGTCACGAGCCATGTGACCCTGCCCGCCACATGTGAAACACTACCCGCTCCTATCATGCATGTCTCTGCTCCGGGTGCCCCGCACAACCGATCCTGAGTCATGCGGTCATCCACCTATAGGTCTGGTCCTCTTGGACCTCTGTAGCATCTATCTAATGCCAGCTGCAGAAGACTCTGCTACATGTCGACTGGTGGTGGATCTCACTGCTAGAGACTGCTCAGTAAGGAAAATCTCCACTAGGAGGGATCTCTCTAACACCCCTTCCTCCTTTGGGATTCTAAATGAGATCACCGAAGCTCTGATATCCCACCTGAGTCCCTTCTTGAAGGTCCGGGCCCTGAAGAAAGGGTACCATACCATATCAGTGGAGTAGCGTGAGAGGTATGTGAACCTTGCTGAGTACTGAGCTACAGTCATGCTGCCCTGCTGCAGTTGAAGTAGCTTCTTTATGCGCACTGCGTGAAGAGTCGCTGGAACAAACTCTGCCCGAAATAGGATCTCGAAGCCTGCCCAGAGAAGTGTCATCTCATCGTGAACCTAAAGCATCAAGATCCACTATCATCCCACTACTTCCTGTAGAAGGATGGCAGCAAGAATCACCGTGAGGTCGGCTGGTGTCCCTACCAGTCGGAAAACTTTCACCATAGCCTCCACCCAATCCTCAACCACCTGTGGGTCCATCTCTCCCCTGAACCTGGGTGGCCTCTAGCGTTGGAACTTTTGAAATGCGCTCAAGCGGCGTGCATCGTCTGCTGCTGGGGTTGGTGGTATCAGTGGTCCAACGAAAAGTGGTACCGTTGGTGCCTCCGCTAGAAAAGGGACCTTCACTGAGGCCTCGTCACTCAGTGGGCTATCTATGCGTAAAAATATCGGGACTCTAGCTAGTCATCTGTGGGGAGGTATCCTAAAAGAAACATATGCCACATGATCAAAATATTAAACCTGGTGAGCTGACCTGGTTGAGCTGACTTAAATAAAACTTTAGAAAACACACACACAATCATTGTTTTCATGCACTAAGTCAGAAATCAGAAGTCAGGGTGTATGGATATGTCAGCTGCCGCACCAACACTGGACTCCCTAAACTGAGAACCACACTCACTACTATTAACACTATTGCTTCATAGAAAATAAATATCAGAGTCTTAAGTTTAGCGGTAGAACCGACTCCTCTGATACCAATTAGTCACGGTATGGGCCCCAGGGAATGGGTCGTGACAAGATGCATAAGAAACATGGAAAAATTTATGGAATCACTAAATAGGCATGGAGTCTAATGTGGGAAAATTATGGTGTGAGATATAGTTACTTCACTAAAAAGATATAAATAAATATTATGTCATTCAATCAACTCCAATATAACAATTATACATCCTCTATTCCATCATCTCCATTTTCAGGTTATTAATGGTTTATACTCATGGTTTATTCATAAAACAGTGATCCCCGATCAAGTTGTGGACCACCAATAGATTTCCAAGCCATCATAGATTCATAAATGAAATAAAAATGATGAGATATATTTTATAAATTATATTTCTTGCATGAAAGGAACTTTTTAATGAATATAGTACCACCAATATAAAAATTTAATTACAATTCTCATAACATACACGTGATATTGAGAATATTTATAGATACACTTGAATGTATCCACATGATCATTTTAGTGTGAATGAAGAAGTTTGTGTTGAATAATAAGGGACATGATGAATCTTAGCATCATAAAAAGATAATATAGAAACCATTGGGGATATTAAATCATCCAGGACTCATCATGGTTTTTGTACATAACATTTTTATTATAAATAACATGATTATTGGATCATCTTAAGGGGAACCACATCCATAAATAAAATGGTACAATAGATAATGTTTTATTTTAATTATTTGGATCCATTTTATTCATAGAAAAAATGAGAATTAGTTTAAATCCTTTTTCAATCCTCCTACATGATGAATAATTTTGATCCAGTGAGCTATGTGTAGGAAGGATCCATGGATATATTCTATGGACAAGAAACCAACAACATTTTTTGACATATGAATATAATAGGACTCTTTCATGCTCTAAATCTACGCGACGATATAGAACAACTCATGTGCCACCAAGGTTATACAAAGAATTAAGTGCGTCCAAGATCACTATTTCATGAAGAAAAAATAAGTACCCATAGACTAACCTATTCTTGTGAAGGAAGAGAGATCCCATGTGAATTGTTCACATGGCGGATTATAAGATCCCTTGAATAATTTTAATTCTCTCACAAATAATTTAAGGATATGTGAAGCATTATATCATGTGATCCATGTTTCAAAATGGAACCAAGTCACTACGTCTATATATAAATTAATTTTATAATATTTTTTCACTTTAGAATTCATACACCATGTTCTTGCCTTGGTTCTTGTTAAAGAGATAGTTCATGCATGAATTAGTGATTGTATGAAATAAAAATGAATGAATTAGGATATATCACATAAAATAATATGTAATAATATCTTATATATGATAGAAAATTCTTGATAAACCAATGCTTAAAATATATGACATGATTTCATGAGGATACATTGAGAATACAACACTAATTGTTTTTTAAATATCATAAGAAGAATAATATTGAATGACCAATTATAAGTTGATTATAATTAGGATTAGTGGTTTTTGTGATATCTAGTCCACTACATATTCATAAATTTGTTATTGAAGAAGAAAGGGAGGGATCCCTTGATATCTACATATTTGAGAGAACAAATTTATTTTTATATTAAATGAATCCATTTTATTATTGAATTATTAGGATGTTGATAAGAGTAATTGGTGTCTAGAAGAATACATGTGCTACACTATGATCACATAAATATTGACAAGTTGGCATCCAAAATCTTGTGTTTCATATTTCAAGTGTTCATTATACCTTTCTTATGACAAGAGAATAATTAATAGGTCATACCCTTTCTCATGATTTATTTTATAATAAAAAGGAATCCACTAGCATGGGATAATAACAACTGTACAATAGGAATTGTCCTTAAAAGAGACGAAACTCATTAACAAACCTTGGGGTCCACTATATATTATTGATTTATGTGAATGATTACTAACTATAAGTGTATATGAAAAGTGAACCATTCATTGAATAAGATATAGTGGTATAAAAGAGGGATAAAATATTAAAGGGGTAAAAAATCATCCCACATCGATTCACCCCTATGAGTGAGGTCATTTCTAAAGTGATAAAAACACCTCTCCTACAACCATTAGTTATCTACTCTCACATAAGCCAATCAATTGTTAAATATGAATAAAAAATTAATATTAATTAATATAAATTATAAAATTAATATTACTTACTAAAATAAAATATTTAAAATGATTTTTTTTCACAAATAGTTCTATCAAGAAAAGGAAAAATAATTGTAATTTTCATTTATTTATATATTAATACATTATTTATATTCCAAAAATATTAATAAATTATAATTTGGGTCTCATTATAGAGGGGTTAAAAATAAGTTATTTTTATTTTCACTTCCAATGGGTATATTTGATTGATGTTTTTTATGTCAATAAAATATCAGTGTAATTTAAAATTTTAAATTTGAGAATAAAAACATGAACATGTCAAATATATTTAAACCATGATGATAATATGTTACAAAATTAATTAGTTAGAATGTCACATTTGGTAAAATAATGTATGTATTATCATATAATTCTGTATAATATGAATCATCAATAGGATATAAAGAAGTGATATCCATATTATATTGTTGTTCTATTAAATGTTTATAAATAATAATAACATGAGGTTCCAATATAATTCTTGGATATAATATGTATTTTTTTCTTAAAGGGGTTCTATATGTGCCTTCATTCTATAAAATTTCATCTATATCCAATCTAGTCCCATATAATTATAGTAGAAGAGTGAGATATGGAGAGAGTTGTATGCTTGGTGTTAGGTTCATAAAAATGATGAAATAAATGTAAAGGGTTTTGTATTGTGTGAATTACATGTGGTTATAATATACAGTGTGCATAATATTAAAATATAGAAAAAGAATTTATATATATGGGGGGTGCGGTACAAATTATTTCATGCTAAGTTTGAGAAACTAATTCAGGTGAATCATCCAAGTTCCAATGATATAAAACCTCCTCTATAAGTGTAACTTCCTGATATTTTTATGAAATATTTATCTTGAAATAACATGATTTCTTTGTTATATTGTGTTGCATGCAACATTGTGTTTTAAATGGAACATGAGATACTATTAAGCACAACTGTTATATCATATACATTAGATTGGAAAACATTAATATTAATAGAAAAATAATGAAAAATATATGGTCTATTCATTTATAAAATTAATTAATTAGTTATCAAATCTTAATAATTCAAAATAAACATTATTTTAAAACAAAGTTGACATTTTTATAATAAATTGTTTTATGTAAGAAATGAATTTTATATCAATATTTTAAATTAATCTTGGTGATTTATATTAATTAAATGAATATATTATTTACTTGATCAAATATTTTAAACATTCAAAAAAAAATATTTATACGCACAAGATAAGAATTAATCTAGTTTTATGCTTAAAAATGTTTTAATCATAAAAAACATTGTGTGTCACATTTTTCATAATTAATTTATAATTAATTTATTCCATTTATAGGTATAAAATAAGATAAAATTAATTAAATATTTATAATCAGTATTTTAAAAATTTTAAATTAATCCACTTTTATTTTGGGTCAATATTTATAGTAACAGTGGTAAAATTCATTACCTTTGTAAACGGTAAAACATGTTAATATAAATTAAAAATTAGTTATATGGCATTTCCGTTTCATCCTATTTATTATTTGATGAATATTATTCAACCCTTAACACCTGTGGCTTTCAATAAAGCAATTTAATGGATACATTTCCATGAAAATGACTTAGATATTATTAAAATCAAAGAATTTGACAAAATGTCACACTCTTATTTTTAATAAATATAATATTTTCATATTAGTTTGACCAGAAGATATGATCGACTATAAATATTATTTGGAATTTTAAAATATTTATATTTATCAAGGTAATTTATTTATAGTTTTTTAATTAAATAATTACCCTAAATTCTTACACAATGTTGATGTCGTAATTATTAAATTAATAGAAAAATCAACTAAATGATATTAAAAATATTAAAAGTAACATAATTTCAGTTATTTAAGATTATATAAAAATTCTATAAATCAAACTTACATTTTAGGGATATAATAAAATAGTTGGTTCTAGTTTCAAATTTTTTCTTGATGTTTTTAAAAGTCAAAGTATTGAATAGTTTCAAAATTGACAATAAGAGGATTTTATTGGATTAATATTTTTTAAAATGATTCAAAAACTATAAAAGAAAATAAAAAATAAAAATGGATTATGATACAGTCTAAAATTTCATAAATTTCCCATTTATGGTCTCATTGGAACCATATAAGTTAAAATTAATAACTTTTAATATTAAAACATTTGTTATCAAAGTTTAAATTAAAATTGGCTAACTATGGGTTAATCAAAATGATAATGTTTAAAATAACAATAAAACAATTCTAAAATATATTAGTTGATGATATTAAAATCTTATTTTATGTTAGAGTCAAATAAATTTTTATTTAGTGGTATTTGGTTGGAAAATGATTTTATTATAATTTAATGTTTTTCGAAATACCAAAAGGCCCCCTCACATAAATTATAAAAGGGTACCTCCAACCTCACTTCATTACACTAATTATGATCCTTATAACTCAAGAATAATAGAAATATTTGTCTCATAAACTTTCCTAGACACATTCTAGTGGTTCTGATATTCTCAAAAGACCAATTCTAGATCACTTTAGCTGAGATCCCAAAGAGGCATTTTGGAGTAGAGGTAATCACTCTAACTGATAACTTTACTTTTTTACTCTTTATGGCCTCCTCTAAATATATTATTTTTATCATAAAATAATAAATTTAGTATCCTAATTATTATTAAATGTTGTTATAAATCATAAATATCCTTTATAGACCATATTTCCAATCAAAATATATGTTAAAGTATCGCTCATGTATAGGTACGACTTACAGTTTCCCCATAGTGATACAATTCATTTTTCATCACCATATATTATGATGGGTATAATGAATCTATATGATATATATGATATATTAATTATTTTATAAATATTAATTACTATTTAACTTTCTTTCTTTCCATCAATTGAAAAATGAAAATGGTGTTCATGTGTATGTATGCCATATCATCTACATGAATAACGTAATTCATTTTACTATCAATCATTTATATAAATAATTATAAATATGTATATAATTATTTTATGTTATTTTAATATCATGATTAACATTAGATAACTTATGAGATGAAATATCAAAGTATAAGGACCAAGACTGATGAATAGAAAGATTCTTGGAAAATGAAGCTGTTATCACCCAAAACAGTGATTATAATAACAAGTAATTTATAAATGGATGACATTTTTCTTCCATGTACAATTTTTCTAAAATTGTTTTCAAAATGTTTATAAAATTATATTAGGAATTTTTATAGTCAATTTTACCAATCTTCTACTTTTTATAAAATGATTTGAATGAACTATTTTTATAATTTTACAAAAAAAGTACTTTGAGATTTTAAAAAAAGAATATAGAAGAAATGTTTTTTTAAATTATACGTAATGAGTGGATTTCCCTTCATACATTATTATATAATGATTTTATGATTGCTATAAAATATTACAATT
This sequence comes from Viscum album, assembly GCA_963277665.1. Classification (NCBI taxonomy): domain Eukaryota; kingdom Viridiplantae; phylum Streptophyta; class Magnoliopsida; order Santalales; family Viscaceae; genus Viscum; species Viscum album. The sequence goes on along the minus strand of OY728145.1, from coordinate 875,818,341 downwards.
TTCTTTACAAATATTTTTTTTTTCATTTTTAATTGCGTGGATTTTCAATTTATTTTCTAAAAAGAGAATGTATATTTTTATCAAGAATTATTTTAAGTGATCTTCCAAAATAATTTTCCATACAAGACAACATTATTTGATTTTTATAATGATTTAACGGGGATGGATCCAAGGATATTGTCTTTATTCTTTCTTTTTATGGTTTATATATATAATGGCATGATTTTTATGTATCCGATTACATTTCCATGTGTTATGTAATGATAAATTGTTTATAAAACCCATTTCTTTCCATGAGTTTTGATATGATGAATGACCTATATTTTTTTGTGGCACACATATGTATGATTTTAATTATGTTATGTTTGTGGCCTATATCTCCCTTAAATTCATTGAGTAAATATTAATATCTTATGATATTGATAGGGATAAAATGTGTAGTGAACCTGATTCAATAAGACATGGATGGAAGAAGGAGTGAACATGGTTCAGTATGAAAAGTTTAAAATGAGGAGTGAACCTGGTTCAGTAGGACATGGCTAGAATGGGGAGTGAACTTAGTACAGTAAGGGAATCTATCCACTATCATGTCTTCGGGAGTAAACTCATTTTTATATGATATCCTTGGAAATGATTCATGACTATTATGGATATTATTTTTTACGTCTATGTGTATGCCACAAATTCAATTTATTATTCCAATATTATATCTCATGGATCATGATATTTTCAATCCTTATGATTCATTTCTTATGAACTGTCAAGATTTATTTTATTAATTTTTATTATGATCTTTGATATATGGGTTATAATTTCCAAATGTTGGGATCATTTTCTTATACCCTTATTCTCATCGTCTTCTTATGAAATCATCATTAACTAACTTTTTACCATTAATAATAATTTCAGATCTCTCTTTCTTATGTTTCTTTTACAAAATATATGATGCAAGGTTTTAAATATGATAATCCTAAAAGGATATATTCATAAATATATATGTTTGAGTTGATGTAGATTTTTTATGAACCATTTTCTTATGACTCTATGTTTCTATAGAATCTATAACCATGAAATTTTGGTATCGATTTGTTATGTTATGTAATTAATCTTCCTATAAAATTTGTAACATCTATGTAGGAAAATTATAATCTATTATAGTTGGAACTAAAGAAAGGTTTAGATATCTTCTGGAAAATATTATGATAAATACATAGTATAAACCATAATGATAAGTCTACATATATGTTAAAATACTAGAATTTTGGTAATGGTCATAAATAATATAGGATTGAACTAAGATATCATACATATTTTGTAAGTAATTTCCACTAATTATGTGGTTTTACAACTATAATTATTGTTTATCACACTATGATTTTTCTGTTTTAGTTAAGGGATAGAACCAGAATGAACTACTTTAATGATGATGCAATGGGAAACACATCAATTTTCCTCATAAGTAGCCAACTGTTATGGGACTTGGAATAAAAAATCCTATTGTTATGATCACTAAATTTTCTGAATTTATGAATCATGATATACTTCTAAATGATCATAAGAGGGAATAATTTTATGTTTGGTTTTTTATGACTTAATTTCCACCTTCATTCAGTGGGTCTTCTGATCCATTAGTGTCTCAATAGTGGATCAATACCATTAAAAATATATTCTATGTTATTCAATGTTTTGAACATTAGAAATTAATTTTATATATCTATCATTTGGACAATGAAGAATACCGATTGTGAATGCCTACCAAGAATATAATGAAATGTGATGGAATTGACTCCATGGAATATGACTTGTTCAAGGACATAATTTTCTAGGATTAATGACCTCACATTATTCATACCAAAATGGAGAAGTAATCACATGAGTCAAAGAAACATGATGATGAATTCTTTGGATCCTATAAAGAAACTTTTACAAGACATGTGAAGTACATTTCTAGCATGATCATCCAACCAAAAATTAAAGCTGATCGAATCATAAGTGGATAAAAACATATCCCCGAAGAACATTTTCAATAAGGGAATTCAATAGATCTGATGAAATCATTCAATGTTCTATCAAGGTGGAAATGGAGGTTAGAGTTATACGACAATATCATGGGTTTGATAAGAATAAAAACATGGAATTCAAGGTAAAATCTAAAAAACTTGGAGAAAATAAGATGAATTTTATTTTTTTCTCAAATTTTGGAAATAAATATAGAGGAAATTTTCTTAAAGGGAGTAGTAAATGTTTTAATTATTGGAAATAACATCATCAGGAAATTTACTATTGAAGTGATTAGAATAAATTTATCTAATGACATTAACATAGATAAGGCTACACATAATTCACCCCCACAAATCAATACTTCAAGTGTAAGGAAAATGTGAATTATGATATCATGTGCCCAAATACAGGGGTCAACAATGATGATTTACATTAGAATCCTCTTCATCCCAATGGAAAATGGAAATATCATGTTATCACTATTGGTGATGTGGAGTCCAAAAAACGAAGCGGTGAAAGGTAAACATAAAATCTACTAAAAAAAATAATTCCTAATTTTATTCTAGATATAACCAATCCTTTATTTATAAATTTATTTATATGGATATATCCATATCACCTCAATAACTAGATTTTGAGTTATCTATGAAAACTTCTATTGGAACGAAGATCACATCTCAAGTTTATAATCGTTCTATGGTTATTGTTTGTGGGGGAAGTGCTTCCTAAAAATATTTTGAGTATTTCTTTAGTTGAATTCAATGTTATTATTAACTTGGATTGGGTTTATCTATATGGGGATCAAATTAATTATTGAGAAAGGGATGTCATATTTTATATTCTGAATAAATGTATTTACATATATCGATTAAAGGACGAAGATGAAATTCCAATGAAAAGTAACTCCATATTGTGGATCTTAATTCTAATAAATTATGGTTATCTATCTCATATGGTTGAGGAGAAACTCAAAATTAAGGATACACTAATTTCATAAGAGTTTTTTATGTCTTTATAGAAGAATTGTCAGGTATTCCCCCAAATAATGATGTTTATTTTCAAATAGAACTCATACATGGTGTAATTCCTCTTTCAAATAATCCATGTAGAATGGACACCTTTGATTCAAATGAATTAAAGAAAAAACTCTAGGAGAATATTTTTAAGAGATTCATATTCCCTAGTTTATCACCTTAAGGTGAACCTATAACGACCCTTCTTTTATTACATTAGTTTTACATCATTTTAATGATAAAAATATAAAACCATTACCCAATGAGGATCCAATGTTTATTTTATTTGTTAAACTGGGACCATATATAAAATTTAAAACATAAATCATAAACATTTATTTAATTCCTTCTTATTTAGATTCTTATTGGTTCTTGAATTATCCATAGTACAAGTAGTCATCTGAGGATATACATCAAAAATGGGTGAGATAAAATCCTATTAAGAGGATAGATAATAACATGAAACAATAAAACATGGGGTGAGGATAACATCATCATTAAAGAAATCATGAGAGGGATCATTAACTAAAGGCATGTATTTTAGCAATGAATAAAAATAAAACATCATGTCATCGTGGTCAACTACAACACGTAGTTGGGAACAAATATATCATTATGTTCATTAATAATTTCACTTTAACTCATGAAATTCATCACTTTACCCAGTGCATTGGATCACTGTATAATTCTGGACACTCTTATCACATTCAAACATTCATATTGTGCTATATAATTCTGTGTAGACCCATCACATCATAACATTTTCATTATCAGACATGCCACAAAGAACATATATCAATATTGAACTAAAATAACCTATGGAATGGAATGGGTTTCATATTTTAAAAACACATTCATAAACTTTGGGTTCCAAAAATAAGGATGGAATACCATGCTTAATACAAGAACCATCAACCTTGAGTGAGAAGTAAAAGGTGTGTTTTTGAAAGAATAGTTCTTTTGGAAAACATTTAGTTTGACATAAACTCTAGTGGAAAACATTTATATCCTATAAAATGTAATATAATGATGAAAAAATTATTTTTATGGAATAAAATACCAAAAATGGAGTGAAAGAGGGAAAACCTGAAGAAATAAGGCTGGGTTCGATAATTTCACCTTACGTTGTTTCTGAAATATTTCTTCACTTTAATGTCCTGCATAATGAAATTATATTAACTAATTAGAAATTAAAAAAACTTTTATACATGGATATTGTTTATTATGGTTTCATTATGTTATTTTATGGGAATTTGGATGAGTTATAGAGATTAAAGTCATTGTTTGGGAGTGTTATTTTTCTTTGTTTTCATGAATGGTTCACTTTTACTCATGAATGGAAGTTCGTGTAGAACATGGATAAACGTCCAGAACTGATATTACATGTTATTAATTATCTCACAAGATTTTAAATGATCTTTTAATGAATTATGTTATATACCATGTGGATGAATCATTAGTTAAAATTTAATGATGATCGTTTAGGTTAATTTGGGCAGTTTTTGGTTTATAAGGAACATGTTTTGTTTTATGAATTAATATTATGAATAAAAGTTGTTTCCAGAACATTAAAGGGGTTAAACCATACATATTACAATATTTTCAAACTTTTAATGGTTTCATTAACATACTTTAAATAGTTAAAGGAAAATGGAGGTGCATTTCCCATGATGTAGGTAAATTAACACATCAAGGGAAACAATTTCATTTTTATAAACAAAGAGAGAGAGGGAGGATTATAATGAATAATATTAGATTGACATGATATCATACCAGAATATAATTTATAATGGATTTATCATGATATTTATAAGAGAAGTCGAGGATAAGAGAATAAAAGAAATGAAATTTCAAAGGCAATTTAAAGAAAAGAGAGAGAAATCACCTCTTGCATATATCTTCTTTGAGAGCCTCTTTAGGGAAAAAGTTTTGGTGTTTTTAACAGACCAATTAATATTGGACATGGTGTAGAGGATATGGAAGATCTTTGTTTATAATTTTTACAAGTATTTTAGATTGAGAGGTAATAATAAATGAGGGAGTGGGGTGGTATTTATAGTGGAGGGGAGAGGTGTTTTCACAATACTATATTCATTAATTTATTATCTCTCCACAAGAAAATAAATAGTGAGTATTCCATGACTAAATATAGTAACCTTAGCATGTGAGTTCGAACCAATTGGTGTTACATTATAATAACACCATCCATGACTCTATAATTAATGTATTTAGCTTATTTTGTAAATTATAGTACTTCATTATTCATCAAAAATTCAATTATTTCAAAAAAATCTCAAATATACACCCTAGAAATTTTTTGATGTGTAGAATCCAAAAATGAACTCAATTTTTCAAAACTAATTTTCTAAATTTTTTTATTATTTTTTTAAATCAAAATCATAATTTACTTGAAAAATACAAGTTTTAAAATTAAACCTGCTTTTCTAACACTTTGAAAAATTAATAAAGATCTCATAAAATTATATTATAATCATAAGAAATCAAAATATTTATTTATTAACACATTTTATGAAAATAAATTTTCATTTAAATTACTAATGTAATGATAAAATTGTAATTAAATATTTATGATTTATAAAAATACTAACAAATTTCACTATGGTAATATTATCATTTATAATATGCCCAAATTTTATTTATACATTAATGGGTGAGGTTTCTATTATTTTGGTTGATTTACCACTCATAAGGGTCATGTTACTATTCATAAGGGTATGTTACTATCCATAAGGGTAGGTTAGTATTCATAAGGGTAGATTACTATTCTCCAAAAATCATTTTTTCCCTATCAGACTACAAAAATCTTACTGATTGCAACCGTGTATGTCAGATTTTAGAAATTCAAAACACAAAACTGGAAAATTTATGTTTATAAGTCACATGGTTGTTCATTTAATCATGATGTGGCATTGTGCTTCCTAATGTGATTTTATATGATTATGAAATTACTACAATAAGGGTGAAATTGAATAGATAAAATTTTGGGTTGTTATAGAACCTGATCTATTTGATAAGAAGAAAGATGGATCAATGTGACTTTTCATTTTTTATTGATAACATAAAAATATTACTAATAATAAAAAGTTTTATATTCCCCATATTGATGACATATTTTATTAACAATATGGTGCTCAATACTTTTCCAATATCAATATTAGTTATATATATATATAATTAAGGGTAAATAAGGAATATATACCAAAGAGAACATTATGTACAAGTTATGGACATTTTGAATTTATAGTGATGCCTTTTAGTCTAACTAATACCCTTGTTATCTTAATAAATTTAGTGAATAGAGTCTTTATATATTATCTTGATCGGTTTTTGGTAGTATTTATAGACCATATTCTTATATATGTATAGATAAGTGAATAATATTAAGATCACTTGAGGATTATAATAAATACCATGAGAATGGAAAGATTTAGGAAAAAATTGTTATGTGTGAATTTTGGCTTTAGAAAGATTAATTGTTGTCTCCCATAATCGTAAGAGAGGGTATATTTGTGGATCCATAATAGAAATAAGTTATTGAATGTTGTCTTATACCAACAAAAGTGACATTGATCCAATGTTTTCTTGATTTTTATTTATATTATCAGTGAATTGTGGAGAATTTCTCACAATTATCTAATCCACTCACCATGTTATCTAAGAATAGTGCCATGTACCTTCGGAAGAATGAATGTGAATAAAATTTTATGGAACTAAAGAAAAGGTTAGTTAATTCCAATATTATTATTATAATCTATAGTAAATAAGGTTATTTAATCTATATTTATGAATCTAATAAGGTATTAGGATTCATTCTCATGAAAAAAGTCTTGCTTATAGCTTATGCCTCACAAAAACGGAAGGTTCATTAGAAAACATATGAAACTCTTGATTTAGATTTTGCAACGGTGATATTTTCATTACATATTTTGAGGAAATATATTTATAGAAAAAATTGTGATATATATACTTATCAAAAAATATAAAGTATATATTAGCATAGATGAAATTTAATATACACCAAAGTAGATGGTTGGAGTTGATTAATGATTACGAATTTTCAAAAATTTACCACCATGGGAAAGTGAACATGGGGCCAGATGCATTGAGTCAACCTGACCATGATATCCTCTCTATGATCAGGATCACAAAATACCCAATATTTATAAATGTTAAAAGAGTGGATATATAAATCTTAATGTAATGGGAGAAATTTTTTCTTTATAAAATTAATGTACAACTATCTATATAAGGAATGATTTTGGTGGTGTAGAAAGAAGATGTAGAGATATAAAAGAAGTTGAGACATATTCATGAGTTCAAATTTTATTATGATAGAATAATAAGTTTTGGGAACCATGTTTTTGTCCCTCACATAACATATTTAATTAAGAAGCTATTGGATGGGGATCATAGTAGAAGATTCTATAATCAACTTGGACACATAATGATTTAAAAATCCCTAAAAGATTATTTCTAGAAGAATAGTATGAATGGATATATTGTAGAGTATGTTTCTCTGTGAATAATATTCCAGGAAGTTATGAAGATTATCTGATAGGCATTTTAGGTCATAGAGAGAAAATTATATGAAATAAGACCACCAACCTGATTAAAATTTTATGGAGAGACCACCAATTTAAAGATATGAACCTTAAGATGTTTTGGGTTATAGGTATCCTTATAATTTTATATTAGAGTGATGAATTTTTTGATAGATATTAATTTTAATGGGGGAATAATAAAAGAATATTAGTTTTATATGAAATATTTCTCATTAAATAATTTCATTTCTTCGATAGCTTGTATTGCATGCAATAATGAGTTTTAAACGTACAATGAGATATTATAAAGCACAATAGTTATCTCCTATCAATTATATTGGTGAGAAAGAATATTAATTACTATATTATGAAAAATATATGGTCTATTAATTTATAAAATTAATTCATTAGTTATCAAATGATTATAATTTTGGAAAAAAATATTTTAAAACAAAAGATACATTTTTATGAAATAAATGTTTTATGTGTGCAATGAATTTAAAGTAAATATATAAAATTTATCTTTCTGAATTTTTTAATTAAATTAATATATTATTTAATAAATAATTTTTTTTGAAACATTAAAAAAATATTTTTATAAGCATATAATAATAATAAATCCAATTTTATGCTTAAAAATGCATTTTTCCTAAAAATTTGTTTTAGTCACATTTTACACACTTACACTAAATTTATTTTGAACCATTTATAAGTATAGGATTAGATAAAATTAATTACATATTTATAATTAGTAGGTTCAAAATTATAAATTAAGCCCCATTTATTTTTTGTCAGTAGGAATAGTTACTGTGGTAAAATGTATTACATCAGTAAAGGGTAAAGCAAGTTAATCTGGATTAAAAATATGTGATAGGGCCATAAATTTTTATCCAATTTCTTATTGATTGAATTTAATTCTACCAATACAACATAAGGTTCTCAATTTATTTATTTAAAGGACAATTTTCCAAATAAATGACTTAGATATTAATAAAATCTAATAGAGTGAAAAAATCCAGGCTCTTATTTTTAATAAGTATAATATTTTTAATATGATTGTTTCTAGAATATAGGCTCTAATATAACTATTATTTGGAATTATAATATATTTAAATTCATAATTTTAATTTATATATAATTTTAAAAATTGTAGTTACCCTTAATGCTTACTCAATGGTGATGCTGTAATTATGCAATCAATGAAAAATATACTAATTGATATTAAAAATATTAAAATAAAAATAATTTGAGATATTTTAGGTGATAAAATAATTATATAGATGAAATTGAAATATTATGGATATAATAAAATATTTCCTCTTAATTTGACATGTTTTCTTGATGTTTTTAATAATCAAAGTAGTGAATAGTATTAAAATTGTCAATGAGGATATTTTATGTGAATTATAATGTAAAAAAATATTTAAAAACTAAAAAAAATATTTTAAAAAATAAAAATTTATTATCATATGGTCTAAAGTTTCATTAATTGACCACTTATGTTTTAATTTACCTATATATGTAAATAATTACACCAATTTAACATTAAAAACATTGTTATCATAGTTAAAATTAAAATAGGTTAACAAAGGGATAATCAAAATGACAAGGTTTACAATAACCCCAATATTTGGCTAAAATATATCGGTCAATTATATTAATACATAATATTATCATATATTTTAAAAAATGGCCATTTTTTGGTATTTTGATAGATAATGAATTTATTATAATTTTATCATTTGAGAAATTCCAAAATTTCCCCTCACCTCAATTATAAAAGGTCGAATCATCTTTTACATCATTACACCACCTAGGAGAATTGTATATTGACCATACCCTGAAAATGTATCTTATATACTTTTCTTAACACATTCCATATCTTCTGCTCCTCTGAAAATACAAACCCTAGATCCCTTTATAGGAGATCTAATGGAGACGTTTCGAAGAAGAGGTAATTGTCCTAACCAATCACTTTCATTTCCTACTGTTTCTTTCCTTAAATAGATCTATTAAGTTTATCATAAAATAATAAACTCGGTATCCTAAATATTATGAAATGTAATTTTGATTATGACAACACAATTATACACCATATTTCTCATCAATGAAGTAGTGAAAGTATCGCTTGTGCTTACGTACAACTTACCATCTCCTTGTAGTGATAGAACACAATTTTTATAACATTCTTTTATTGATGGGTATTATTATGTGTTAAATGAATATATATTATATATATGATATAATAATTATTTATTAAATATGAATTATTATTTACCTTTTTTTATTGCTTCAATATAAAAATGGAAATATCGTTCATGTGTACGTATGAACTACCGTAACCATGAATGATGTAATAAATTTTTCTATATTTAATTTATATTAACAATTATATATATATATATATATATATATAATTTTTATACATGATTTTTCCCTTGATTAACATTATATTAATGATGATAATAAAGATAAAATTATAAGGACCAAGACTGCTGAACTGAAACATGCTTGGAAAACGAAGTGGTTATCACCCATAAGAGTTATTTTAATAACTAATTACTAATAAAAGGGTGATAAAATGTTATAAATAAATAAGAAATTTTATGATAAAATTAATTATATATAATAAATTCATAATAAATTTTTATTTATTATAATATAGATTTTAATGTGAACAAATAAAGGAAAGACTTGAGGTAAGGGTTTATTTCACAATCTCATTATTATTCAAGAATGGTTTTATTTAAGTATATTTTGGGTAATATTTCTCTTCCATGACCATGTTTTGTAATAAAATAAAAAATAATTTTGCTTTTATCATATGAATTTTTATATTAATTTTACCCATGTTTTACTATTTATAAAATTGTTTGAATCTAATATTGTTATCATTTCCAATCAAGGTAATTTAAATTTTTTCCAAAACAAATACTAATGGATTTTTTTTAAAATAATTACACTGCATGAGTGTATTTTCCTACCATTATCATGCCTTAATTATTTGAACCATCCTATGAAATATTAAATGTTTTATTTAAAAGGAAATATTTACCTTTGAAATTCCATGCCTTTTCAAAAGAAATGTTCCAAAATTGGAGAGATATTTTATTTAAAAATTATTTCAAGTGATCTTTCAAAATTATTTTCTATCTAAGAAAACATAATTTTATGTTACATGTTCATTACTTGGGATATGATCCAATGATACGATACTTAATCTTTCCCTCGATGGTTTATGTTTATTTGGTCATGATGTTTATAAATCCCATTACATTTCCATGGGTTATGAAATGATGAAAAGTTTATAAAACACATTTCATTTAATTGGTTCTGATATAATGAATGATTTATGTTCTTGTTACACAGATATGTATAGTCTTCATTATGTGATTTTTGGGGTGTATATCTACCTCCAGTTCATTAATTAAATATTTCTATCTCATAATATAGACAAGGATAGAATAGGGAGTGAACATATTTTAGTAGGACATGGATAGAATGGGTAGTAAACCTGATTCAGTAACACATGACTGAAATGGGGAGTGAATTCATTTCAATAAGACAGGAATGTAATGAGGAGTGAACTAGGTTCAATAAGGGGATTCATCCAAAATGATGGTTTAGGGAGTGAACCCATTTTAATATGATAACCTTGGTAATGAGCCTTCACTACCTTGGAAATTATTTTCTATGGTAATGTGTGTGACACAAATTCCCTGTTTTTTTTTCCAATACTATTCTCTCATAGATCATGTTCATTGAATTCTTTATAATTCATTTCTAATTAACTTCTTTGATTTATCCCATCATTCCAGATTATGATCTTTGATATAGATGGTATAACTTCCAAATGTTGTTTTCATGTTCTTATACCCTTATTATCATATTATTCTTATGAAATCATTTTTATCCCACTTATTTATAATTACTTATCATATCATCTCATCCTTTTTTATGTTTCTTTACTATAGGACATGAACAAAGGTATCAAGTATCTTTTGGCTAAAAATGACCAAGTCATGAGGAAATATGTGGGAGATGATATAGATATTTTATGAACCATTTATTTATGATTACATGTTTATAATGTAACTAGACCTATACAGTTATTTTGTGGATATTTAATGTTATATAATGAATATTCATCTAAAATGTTGTAATATCAATGTATCAAAATTATGGGATGTTATAATAATATCAAGATGGTCTCCTGGTAGAACACAAGTTTTCCTATATTTTAATGATTTATTTTTATTATAAATCATGAGGAATTACATCCCCAGGGAATACCAAAGTTCTAATAGGGAGTAGAAATATAAAATATCCCTATATAATGGGCCATATAGTGTTATAATAGAAATAATTATAATTTATAATTGTGATAAATAAAAATAGAGTATAAATTTTATGTAGTAAAATAAGGGAGTTTCAAATAATATCCCTAATGGATACATGTGAGATTATCCACATTTCATGTGATGAATACACCACTGTAAACATGTAAAGGGTAGAGTATAATATAATGATTATAGTGGATTTTTAGTATCCATAGGTATCTATTAGTGTATCATTCATTATATGATTTGGGTGTATACCTGATGTAATGTTCGATAATCACCCATTAATGAAATATCATAATAAGGTGATTTTATATATAAATGTTACAAAATGATTGTTAAATTCGAAGATTACAGGACTAATCGATTTCCAAATTCACTTTTATTTGTTTCAAATACTCTGTATCCATAATTTTTTTAAGAATTAATAACTAATAATTATACTAAGTTCATTATATGAGTAAATTATAATATGTAATTCATGTCGGTTAGTATAATCCACTACTCAGGGATTCCCAAGACGAGTACCCAACTACTCAATAATATTGATTTCCTCCAAGATTCCAAAAAAAATCCTTGTGTATTCACCTACCATAAATGATCATAAAGTACATTTTGGTGGTTCCCAATGTTGGTATTCCAATATATATAATTCCTTTTAAATTGGTACAATATCTAGAGTCTTTTTAATGAATTTATTTGGTGGGATATTTGGAAGTAGATAACATACAATCATAAAAAATGTTAGATGTTTTTTCACAATGGTTTCCCTTAGTAGGATGTCTTCATCAACCTAAAAATAGGGCTTATATGGTAAAGGAACATTTTTTCCTGGGTTAGTTATGTATTTATCATGCAATGAGTGTTCATCATAATTAATCATCTCCCTAATTAATTCAAATAATGAAATTACTAAAAATAGAAAGAAAAATATATAAAATGCTATTTTCATTATAAAATGTATAAAAAAACATTTCATATGACTATAGTACATGAAATACAAGACATGTTCATTATTTTTAAAATATTATAATTCATATCATGTTGAATATGTTACATGTCTTATATATTTTTCTAATATCATGTAATGTATGTTGTTTTACAATTTAATTTTTTTACTCAAGAAGATTTTCACTTACATGGAATTTATTAAAATTTACATTTCATGTATACAAAATTCTCCCTAATAGTTTTTTGGTATTTCATGTAAAAAATATCATTTAATATACAATATGTTTCATATTAGTTATTAATTTTTATTTTTTAAGTATTCAATTGAAATTTAAAATCTACATCATAATTATTATAAATATTGTTAATGAATCAAATTATGGTGTGAAATATAAATTATTAATCAGAGTATTATATTATTTAAGAGTTTTTTGGAACAAAAAAGGAGTTCAAAATAATGTTATATTGGATGGTTAATAAGGGTGTTAGTGCACAATGATTGATATTGATGAAAAAATTAATTATACTATCTCAAAACTTCTCAAAGTACATTTTTCTCTCAAATTTTATTAATATAATATGTGTTAATATGGTATAGATGGAGATGGCAGAGCATGTGGGTATTTGCTACGAGGAAGAAAACTATGTGCATGGTGATGATGATATGCCTTGTAGCAAGGCAAATCTAGTTTCAAAGAGTCCTGATATTCCCGGGCATAAGGAGTTATTCTCTCTCTGTGTGCCATGTAGGAATATTGCTACGGACCTACAACAACCAAAGGCTTCTGGTTTTAGAAAAACCTTTACTGAGGTAGTAGGATCTACATCGAATATCACGTTCCCTAATTTTGGGGCTCCTTCACTTGGAAGGGTCATTAGGAAAGGGAGAATGGATCATGTCTCAGCCAATTAGGAGTCCATATAGGAAAGGTTAAGGATCTGCAAATTCTTAATAATAGCACGTGTCCTGACACCAAAGGGTGAGTGAATGTGGCACTTCAATTAATTGTTTTATCTAATTTCCATGGTTTAGGGTTTTTGTGACTGGAAGATGACCTCAATGGGGAGAGGATACTTTCACATTCTATTCCCCTCTAATGAACATAAGAGGAGGGAATGGTGTTTTGGATCTATTTCTCTGAATCTTGGAATATTAAGAGTTCAATAATGGGATCAACATTTTGATCCCTTTAGTGTTAAGAACACACATACTCAGGTGTGGATTCGTATCTTCAAGATCAACTGGCTTTATTGGAATCCCCGGATTCTTTGGGACATTTCATCTTCGGTTGGAAATCCAATTAGAATTGATAAGAAAAATAAAAACCCAAGATATGGTCACTTTTCAAGGGTACTGGTTGAAGTTGATATGGCCAGTACCCTGGTGGAGGAGGTGGTTCTCACCAAAAGGGCTGATAGGTTTAATTTGGGCATTTTCTATGAAAGAAATCCCAAATTATGTGGTAGTTTCTTGGTCTTTGTCCATATTATCTCTGAATGTAAAAGATCCAAGGTCTGTTCAATTTGAAATCTTAAAGGGCATGATAAATCATCATGTCGAAGATGTCTGGACAATGGGCATGAGAATGCAGACCCCAGTTCTAGTGAAGACGGTCAATCTTCTAAGCAATCCTCTCAAGTTCCACAGTCCTTTGGGAGGGTAACTAAGGTGGCTATTAGACTGGATCCTGACCTGGCTGCCTTGATTGGCATTATTGCGCTGGAAATGGATAACAATGAGATTCTTCGTCAATATTCTCTTAACTATTATACTATAGTTGGCATGCATGGCATAAGTAATGACACAACTGTTTTGGATTAGAGGCTTAATGAGGATGGATTCTCTCATGAATGCGACACTAATGAGGTGCTGAAATCTCCACAAGTGTCAAATGTGCAGGCCTGTCCTAAACCAGTAAGGGACTGTATTTCCTCTAAATTGATTATTGAGAAGCAGCAGGAGGATCTGGATGCTGTTGTGCCACGAATGTTGTCTTCTGTGCCAAACTCCCAGTTGGATGAAAATGCTCTTATGCAGGTGGATATGCTTTAAGGTGATCAGACACCCTTGGTCCCTATGCAGGTGTCTCCTGGATCCTTTCCCGAGGAAGGGGATGTTATTTTGGAGCAGCCATTTCTTCATGTCCCCTGGGAAGCTGGCTAGGAGAAGAATCCCTAAAGAGTCATGCATGGGTCTTGAGCCCTATCCCAATATGTTTATACCTCTCATTGGAAAGATTTTGTCTGATGATAATTCTGAAGACCCCTCTCTTCCTGAGAAGAATGATGAGCATCCTCATGATTAGGCTAAGAAAGGCAAAGTCAAGGGGAAAGGTAAGGCATCTCAACATAACTTTATGAAGGCAGAAGGGCCTCAAACTAGAGGCAAGTCAACTCTTCTTAAATGAGGATTCTCTTTTGGAATTTCCATGGGCTTGGGAACCCTCCCACGGTCCAAGACCTTCGACACTTTCTTGTGACCAAAAAACCTTTATTCTTTGAAATTGTTGATCCAAGGATGCATATTTCAAATTATAAATCATTTAAATGGTCCTCTATTGGATACTCTATGGTCTCAAAACATGTGAATGAAAAGGGGGATGAAGATCTATGGGTTTTTAAGCATGAGTGTGTTCTTATTATATCTTGAATTTCTCATCAGTAGGGTGTTATGGTTGAGCTAGTTATGTAAGGGGTTACCCTCTCTATGTCCTTTTATTATGTCTCTAATTCATACCTCAAAATAAGAGAGTTATAGCAGGAATTGGTTGACTTTTCTAGTAAAATATCTCACAACTAGATGGTGTTGGGTCATTTTAATGTTTTCCTTAGGCTGGAGGAAAAAACTGGTGAGAGTTTTAATAGGTTGGTTGCATCTGACTTTTCTTCCTGTATTAACCAGTGTAATCAGGTTGAAGTTCTTGTTGTGAGTGGTGATTATAACAGGAGTAGGTACACCATAAATGGGAGGCAAGCTAGTAAACTTGATCAATGCTTGGCCCATATTGTGGAAGGGTATGATTCTTTGAGATTATCTGGCCTCAGCTTACCGAAATATCACTCAGATAATAATCCCATTCTGATTGACATATGTACTAGAAATTTAAGGTCCTCCCCTTTGCCGTTTACATTTAACAGTGCATGGATAGTTGTGACTGGATGTAGAGAGGTGGTCCTTGATGCTTGTAAGGCTGTTCTATATGGAAGACCATTATTTTTTCTGGCTAGAAAGCTTAAGATTTTCAAAAGAATGGTTAGGGAATGGGGCAGGTCTTCTTTCTCTGGTCTGGAAAATGACATTAAAGTGGCTAAGCAGGACTTACTCCAATAGAAAAATGATTACCAACAGTGGAATTCCCCCTCTAGGGATGAGGTTTAGGCTCATTATAAGCTTGATGATCTATTTAACCTTCAAGAAAGGATTTCTAAGAATAATTATAATGTTAGATGGTTTTAAGAGGGGGATAAGAACTCTAAGTTCTTTCAATGCCTTCATAGAGAAAGAAGGATTCACATAGGTTTAAACTCACTTGAAATTGATGGAAATCTATAAAAATATGAATTGAAAATCTCACATGTTGTGGTCAACTACTTAGAAGGTATTTATTCAGGTGATAATGAGGATACTTCTCACAAATTACTTGACAACATTTATCCAACTACTGATGATCTGCAGAACAAGATGCTGACTATCATTCCCTTGGATGGTGAAATCAAGGCTTCTCTCTTCTCCCTTAATGTTGATAGTTTGGTAGGTCTGGATGGATTCACCAAAAAAAATTTTATGTTCAATTGGGATATTGTTCGACAAGATTTCATTAGTGTTGTTAGAGATTTATTCACTAATGCCTCGATGACACATGGTGTGAATGCCTGATTTATTGCCTTAATACCAAAGAAGGATAATGCTCTGAATATCAAGAACATTCAACTGATTTACACAGGGAATAAAATTCCCAAAATCATTATCAAAATCATTGAATCTAGATTGGGGACCATTTCCAAGAGGGTTATTACCCCCAACTAGTTTTTTTTTGTCCCAGGAAGAAGCATTCAAAATTATCTTTTCACTGCTTTTGAATGTGTTAACATCATGAGGAAGCAGGTCAGGTATGTGTGTTTTCCTCTTAAGCTGGATATTTTGAAATCCTTTGACACTATCAAGTGAAATTTAATTTTCTCTATATTGAAGAAACATGGAATATGCAACCCTTTCATCAAGCTTGTCAGTGCTATCTTCACGAGTGATCGTCTTTCTGTACTTATTAATGGATCCCCAAGGGGTATTTTCCATGCTTCAGAGGTTTTAGATAAGGTGATCCTTTTTCTGGGTTTCTCTTTTCCATGTCTCAGGACTACTTGAGTGTTTTTATTAATGATTTGGTTCCGGATGGTCTTTATAATAAGCTGAGCGCTGGAAGGAACATTTTATCTCTATCACATCTTTTCTATTCTGATGATATCTTGATGTTTGGATAGGCTGAAAGAGGCACTATTTCTTCTGTCCAAAGGATTTTTTTCTCACTATGCAGAGGTTTCAGGCCAAGTGATAAGCTGTAATAAGTATTTTGTGTTTTTTGGGAATGGTATGACTCTTCATAAGCAAAATAAAATTATCAGAATGCTTGGAGTCAAAAAAGGAACTTTTCCTTTTACCTATATGGGGGTACAATTATTTTGGGTTAGGGTGAAAAGAATTGATCTTGATAACATATCCTCTAAAATCATTTCTCATCTTGCCATGTGGAAAGGGAAGAATATGTCCTTGGCTGGGAGGGTTTGTCTCGTTAATTTGTTCATCACATCGATGTTTGTCTATGCCTTCTCTATTTATAGATGGCCTAGAAATCTAATTAATGAGTTGCAAGTGATTATCAGGAACTTTATATGGACAAGATCCATCTATGAATGGAAGATGATCACTGTTTCTTGGAAAGAGTGTACAAAACCCATTGATATGTGAGGCTTGGGTATTAAGGATCTTATGACTTTCAATGATGCCATGCTGTGTAAATTCACCTAGAAACTTTTGAGTTCCGATGACATGTCTCTGGAATTTCTCAATCATAGGTTTCTTCACAAGCTGTAAAGTGGCTATTCATTACATGTCTTGTCATCCACTTGGTATTCCCTCAAGTATGATTATAATCAGATTATGGCCTGCTCATAATGGCTGGTTTGTAAACAGTCCCAGTTGAATGTTTGGTCCAATCCGTGGATTGGTGGGCCCTTAAATAATGTGATGAATGTGCACCTTACCATGCAGAAACTTATGGTTGCTGATGCACTTGTATCAGATGAGTTCAATGGTTGTCTTCCTGTGGATATCAAACTAAAAATATAGCACTATGTCTTTACTGATTATGACATTTTAATTTGGACCCCCAACTCCAATGGTTGTTTCTCTTCAAGGGAGTTCTATAGGAATTTGTGTGATGGAATTTCCTGCACTCCTCCTTGGCTGAAAATTTTCATCATTGCCTTTATTTCCCCCTCTTGTTACACGCTTATATGGAGGTTGTGGAAGGGGCGACTGCCAACACAAGCGCTGCTTAAGAGATTGGGAATAAATCTTGCTTTGGTTTGCTACCTATTCTTGTAGGAGGAAGAATCAGTTACTCACACTTTTATATCTTGCAGTTTTTCCTGTAGGTTTATGTTACATCTACAGGAGGTGTTTGGCCTTCATATATCCATGAACAGCTATGAAGATCTTCTAATGTCTATTCAGGATGCTCACCTGAGTGAGAAAGTTGGTTCTATGCTCCTCACCGCCACTGCTAATGCTTTCCTGGTTATATGGAAGTCACGAAATGGTGCTGCCTTTGAGGGCCAATGCCCCTCTTTTTAGGCTAGATTTCACTCTATATATAGGGCTGTTTTAACAAAATCCAAGTTTCATCATGGTATAATGAAAAATTATCTCTCTGATTTGCTTATTATGAAAACCTTTGGTGTCACAGGGCGATCCAGGAAACCTCTTGTCCTGAAGTCAATCTGATGGATCCCACCGATCCCAAGCTGGCTGAAGGTGAATGTGGATGGGGTGGCATCAGGTTCACCTAGTCCCTCAGGATGTGGTGGCATCTTCTACACTTACTGAGGTTTCGTTAAGGGCTGCTTATTCCATTACATTGGACATGGTACAACTATTGAGGCTGAGTTGTGGGCTATGATTAAAGAGATCAGGTATGACACTCATTATGGCTGGAGACATCTTTGGGTGGAATCTAACTCCACCAATGCTGTGCACATATTCAAGGCTCATTCTAGATCTGTCCCATGGAAAATACTTCCCTTCTGGATGGAATGACTTCAGATGATTGAGCACATCCACCTGGATGTCAGTCATGTTTAAAGAGAGGCCAATCAGGTTGCGGACACTCTATCAAAGAGGGAAGTTCTGGAGGTTTCCTCTGGATGGTCTTTTGTTATTCCTGAGTTCTGTTCTCATCTTGTTGATTTGGATGCGCATGGTGCTAGTTATTCCCTTCTTTGTAAACCCCCTGCTCTTCCACTCTCTCTGGGTTTTTAATAAATTTTTAGGATCGGGCGTGCCTGGATTCTGAACCTGTTTCCACTATGTGTTAATATTTTTTTTAAATTAATTTTTATTATTTTTTAAAAATATTATACTTATAAAATAATAATTATTTAATATAATATAAATGAAATTATATATATACATGAAGTCTATAATATTTTTAAATTCAAAATTGATTGAAATAGTTTGAATTCCATAGGGAGGAATGTAACATGTGGGTTATTTATACGATTAGGATCCAAATTAATCCAAGAAAATTTAATTTTTTTCAATTTTTAAATGTTTATAAAATATTTAGTGCTTATTATTTAATAAAGATAAAAATGAAATAATTTCATTTTCACTGGTGCTTGGGATTATTCTTGAACCTTCCCTAGCTTAGATATTTTGAGTTTACCCAACCATATATGTAAAACTCCTCAAATATCAACTTATGGGATTTTAATTTTTTATAATTATTACTGAAATATATATTAGATTTACAAACATATCATAAATGGGAAGCATTAAAATAGATATTAAGATAGATACAAGAAACTATGATGGTTAAAACTAATTGGACACTCCTAGTCAACAATGAAAATAAAATGTCTTATTATTTTATTTTATTTTATTTATTTAATAAACATAAAATATGATGTGTATTTAAAATAGAAAATAAAAAACAATGAATCATAGACAAACGATTTATTAATGATTCAAACTGGCGATGCATTAGTATCCCAATATAAATAAGTCCTTTAATTTTTTACTAATTTTTTAAATTTATTTTTATTTCAAAAAACATATATATGTTATTAAATTGAAAATACCAATGATATAATATATATCCATAAACATAAATATACATGTAAAATCAAAAAAATAGGAATAATCATAAAAAAATTGTTATTTAATAACTCAAGGAAATTACTTTTCTATAAACAAACACATATTTAAACTTATTATACACATTATACATCAATATTCATATAAACGCTAAAAATATATAAATTTAATAAATAACTCTTGATTTTCTCTTAGGAAGTGCTTGTTTAGCTTCATTATCTTTCCATACATATTTAATTTTTTATCCCATGTAAGTGGTATTGAGTGGTTACCTATTACATTATGATGGTATCTCTGCACTAAAATTGGTGGTCCCATGCAATTCGAATCCATTTCACGGCCTTTCTACATAGCTGGGGTCTACAACTTCTCTTGGGGTTTCTTTCCCAATTATTTTCAGACAATCATTAAATTGTATTTTCTCAGAATGTTTAGCACATTAAAAATCATTATAAATTAAAATTATTCATTCAATTAAGAGATTAAAATTATGGAGATGTTCTCATTAACTTCTTCCATTGATATAATTCTTCCGAAATATGAAATTTGTTTCATTTTTTCTTCTATTTAGGGTTTATTTGTATGTATTTGTTTTTATTATATACTTATTCCACCCTTATATTGGTGAATGTAGTATGGAATGAATTTATTACACTCAAGAATGAAAAAAAAATATGATTAGATATAATGAGGAATACCTTGATGATAAATTTTTCGTAGATTTATTTTAAACAATTCACACATAACATGATTGGGTTTTCCAATATCTTGTCAAATTTTATGAATATTTGAGTGAATATTAAAACAATTAGAGGTCCAAATGTATTTATATATAAATTTATAGGCTAATATTTCCCAAGTATAAATTTATTTTGGGTATTTGATTTTTATCCAATCTTACACAAAAATTTTAAATGTTAATGAATATGGTCTATAATATACCTTATCTTTTGAAAATCCATCATACCAAAGGGTTTTATTAATTTTTAGTATTTTTGAGATATTATTTTATGTGACCACTCTTTAGTGTCCTCATAATTGTATATTATTTTAGATAACTTCTACCGTCACAGAAATTTTCTCAAAATATTTAATCAAAAATAAAGGAATAAAAATTATTAGGGTCATCCAATAGATAAATGAATCTCTATAATACATCATGTTCAATGTTGTTTCAGAAACATAGTAGTATCCTTGCAGTCATACAAAAAGGGTGTGAATCTGGGTGGACTAAATTTTACTAAATTATTTTCACACTATTAAATTTGATCATCTAAAACTATTAATATTATTGGATATCATACAAATTATGAAACACATCCACACTACATGTTAGAGAAAATATAAGAAAAAAAAATGACACTTGAAATTTTTATGAGGTTCACTATAGTTGTGGATTACTACAACCTAACTTGTTAATTTTATGTCTAAGATATAGGTGACTCACTGATGTGATAAAGAGAATACACATGTGGAAGTTATCATCCATTACCTCCATGGTTATCTCATAAAATAAATTTCCTATCTTTATATAGGTTATTTTTTATCGTTCATGTCACTATAAAATGGTCCTATTACACAATATAAACAAGATATTATCACTTAAACAAGATTTCATAGCCATAATAGGATTGATATTTATCCTCAATTTTAGGTCTTCATTAGCCAATGGATGTTAACTAGTAGAAGCATGCGTGTCTGCATCTTCCTCTCAATATCAGAATGATCAAAACATGCATGGGAAAAAAATATGGTTTCTTATTCCCCATATGTAATACATATTTATTTTAAAATAAATATTTTTTCTCTAACGTAATCAATACAGAACCCTCATTCTAATTGAACCATAAATTATTATTAGCTAAATATGACTATTATAACCTAGATGTTAAATCACAAGGTAAGAATATGATTTAATGCATTATGATGTTTTTATAATGTTCATACTAAATATAATTTTATTGATAAATTCTTAAAACATAATCAATCCATTTTTATTAAAGTCAATTTATTCTTCAAAAAATATATTTCCCTCAAAAATGGTTTTTACTTATTTTTATGAGAATATGTTATAATAATTTTTTAAAATGTTAATTAATAATAAGGATATTATTTTTGAAAAAAATATATCAAAATTAACTTATGGTGAAATTTTCTAATTTTTTTCTTAAAATATTGACTTTTCAATGAAAATAAAAAAATACGGATTTTTACTAAAAATTTATTTTATTTAATGTATTTGAAAAGTAAAATTATATTTTTGATTATTTTTAAAATCTAATAAGTTCAATTTTATGAAAAATAATCCAAAAATAGTCTTTTTAATATAATTTATTCTTTAATTTGTTAAAAAATTATACATAAAATGAATTTTTCTAGAAAAAATATTTTTTGCCTTTTTGTTTTAATCATAAAATAATTAAGTAAACTTATAGAAAGTGAATTTTGAAAATGGATTGAATATTTTGAATCAAGTGGTCTATATTTAGTAAATAGGTTTGTTTTATTTTTAGTAATTATTTATAGTAATCACTGTAAATAATTGTTACCACGATAGGGGTAAATTGAATAATTAAGGATAAAAAGTATATGATAAGGAATTATAAATGAACACAAAATTTTCATTTTTCCAATTGGATGATTTTATTTCATCAATTTACATCCATGTTTGGAAAATATGGAAAAAAGAAACCATTTTCTTGTATATTTAACATTATATTATTTTAAGTATAGTAAAGTAAAAATGTCTTTCTCTTTGTTAATTTATCTCTACATTTTTGACATATGGATAAATAGATGACATGTTATGTTTTAAAATGGTTATTGGAATGATAAATGATATTTTATCATGGTAATTTATTTATAAATTTATGATATTTAATAATTATCTAAAATTTTATGCAATGCTGACATAGTATTTATTCAATTAATTGAAAAATACAATATAATATTTTAAAAATATTTAAATAAATATATTTTTATTTACATATCATGTTCTATGATTTTTTAGATAAAAATAACATATTATATTAGTTTTCATGGATTATATTCTATTTCTATTTTTTTCATGTAATTTTAAATTATAATTAGTTTAATGGTTCCAAAAATGACTTTAATTTAACTTTATAATAAATAATATTTAATTAAATGATTTAAAATTCTTAAATTTCCTATATTTAGACAATTTATTATTATTTAATTAATAATATCTATTATTCTTCATTTATGGAGAAATTTTATTTTTATAGTAATTATATTAACCCCAAAAGAGTAAAAACATCTTATCATAGTGATTATCAAAAATAGTTAACACAGGTTAAAAAATAGATAAGGGTAAAATCCTAATAAAAACTAATCCAAATTCTATTTCATGGCAGGATAAAGACCCAATAATGTATTATATTTAAATTACATAATTTTTAATACTTTTTCCATTGAAAATTAATTTTTATTAATTTATGCTTTTATGTAATTTCAAGAGTGACCCTCCCCTCACATATAAAGGGACAACTCTTATTATATTTTATCCAGAAATAAAAAACATTTTAGATTCAAAAATACCTACTCAAACACTTCCTATCATCCATCCACACATTAGAGTGGTTATATATTTTTCATAATACTAGCCTTATATGGATTAATGGTAAAGAAATATATGTTTTTTGAAGAAGAGGTATAATCTTTAACCATATTTTTAAGTCTTATTTATTATTATACCTCTATTAAATATTCTTAAAATGTGATGAAATAGTAATATCATTATATTACACATACATATATATTATTATTTTATTGTAATCACTTACATCAATCTTATTTTCCATCAAATGGGAAATGTAATTATCATTCATATGTATGGAAAACTACTTCTTCCCAAGCCAAGGTAATTCATTTTCCATCACCACTTATCATGGATGTTGATAATTATGTACTAAAGAAATATTTTTCAAACCTATGATATTTTTATTATTTTTCATTAAAGGTGAATTATTATTTACCTTTATTTTTTTCCCATCTATAGAAAAGGAAAACAAGGTTAATGTGTACGTATGGCCTACTATCTCTATAAATAGAGAAATTAAATTTTAAATATCATACTTTTATGGATGAATATCTATATATATAATGATTATATATGACTTTTTTACAGTGGATATCATTATTTTTTATGATGGAACTATGATCAATATATAAAAACCATAACTACTAAATAAAAACATGCATGATGAATGGAGAATCTATCACTATGAATAGTGATGTTTATAAAGAAATGTGAATAAATTGGTGGTAATAAATTATATGAAAAGAATATATGATGTTATATAGTTGATTATGGATTTTGAATACATGTATAATAAATAATTATTTATTATACATGATTTTCTAACCTGTATCAATAATGATGATTCTTAATGAATGGGATCACTCTGAACTACCCATTTTCATCAAGTTATGACCATTATATCCCTTACTCAATATCTATCTCTATTTTATTTTTTGAATTACCTATAATTTTGTGATTTTATATATATCTTATATATATACCTTGATCATTCTACCTTCCTTTCATTGATTAATTATTTCCATAAATTAATTTCTCAAATTCATTCTTCAAAATCATACTTGATTAAGTAAATCATTTCAATTACTTAATCACCTTATGTCACACTTATTTAATGTTTCTATTCCAAAATTTGAACCATATTTTGAGAATGATGAATATTTAATTAGATAAAAATATCCATAATATATAATTCCTTCATAACCCTAAAATATTTATCATATTTCCTTTAATTATGATTTGAGGAGAGATTATGCAACCCATTTATTTCCATAGGTAATTATATTGATTATAATTTATGATTGATTTTTTTTATATCACACATAATCATGAACATGTAAGGATTGGTTAACATATATATTTATCCATTGAATAGGGTAAATTATCTCCCTTATGAGACATTATGTATGGGATTAATTGGTAACTCTAATCCATGATGGGACTCTTTCCACAATTTGTTGTCATCTTGGAAGTTGGCCTTGAATTATGATTATTTCATGTTTTTATTGCTTCAATTTTTTTTATATTTACATTATATTACGATAGAATGTTATTTATATTATTCTTTAATGTGATTAATCTTTATCATTATATTTTATAATATCATGTTATACCTTTAACTCGTATCTTATTCTTCCTTATCATGTTTACTCCCTTACAAGGAATTTTTTCTCCCCTATTTTGAATATGTATTCTGTAGAATATCCCATGCTGTTTTAGTATCTTAATGTTATTTAGGATCTCATTTTTAAAATTAAAATGAATTCATTTAATTTTAATTTTTTATGTTTTATATATCATTTATATCTAAGGCACTCAACCTTTAAAACTGTGACCTGAATTTAATGGGAATTTATGTTAAAATTGATGTAATAATATGTTTAAAAGGGATTTGGAAACTAATTTTGATATCAGAGTAAATTAGTTTTATTTTTTGGTATTATAGAAATAATGACTTCGTGAAAACCCTATAGATTAGCCTATTTATAAGAAAATATCCTGGAATTTTATTGATTTATATAGCTAGTAGTTTCCATGAAATTACATCCCTATCTAGATACTAAAAGTTGATATGGATCTATCAAAGTTTTATTTATAGTTAATAAGAAAATAATAGGTGCATTATACACTGAATTGGTCATCAAATAGTTCACAATAAATATTCCATGATATACACACATTGTTTGAAAATCTCTGGTGATATTATTTAAAAATTCAAAAACTCTTTATGAACCATTATGAAAGACTTGAAAACATTTTTAGGATATAAAAACTAGTTGGAAAATTACTATAGAAAACCTATTTTTAAATATTTAGCATCATAATCTAGGAGATTCTTATAATTAATATTTTATTTCTTATATGTTTATATGTTTAACTTTTCTATGTTTATTATTTCAAGTATTCTAACTTTATTTTTTATTATATAGTTAATGTTGGGAAATATAGGAAATCATGACTACAACCTATATGAAAGGAAATTTGATGATTACCCTAATGATATTCCTTGTCTTATTGAAGTCAGATATGGGAAGGTAATAAAATACTAGTTTAGATTATTCATGTTATGAGTAGTAACTTGAATCATGTGAAACACCCTCCGTGTCATAATAAATTATATGTTGTGGGTTTTTACAACAAATCCATCGAAAACAAGTCAGGGAATATGGTATTAGTATTGTTTTGTTTAAAACAAGTAAGGTCATATGGTATTAGTACTGTTGAGGTGGACCCTGACAATGATGTGGTGATAGGTAAGGTGGTTATTTATTCTAGAATATAAATTGTACTATTTGATTCTAGTTCTATAAATTATTTTAATATATTTTATGTTTAGTATAACTATTTAAAAATTACCTCAAAACATATAGGTTGACCTATCTATGAAAAAAGGGAAAAATTACATCCCAAATCTATAACTCCTTCCTAGTCAATTTCGATTGATTGAATCTTCCAACAAATGTTTTATTATTTCCATTAATGGAGTATGATGATATTTTGGGAATTTATTGGTTCTACTTATATAAATCCAACACCAACATTCAAGTGAGTTAGATCAGTAATCCCAATTCAGTTTATCCTCAAATTTTTTAAATGTGTAAGGAGTAGGATGAATCTCTCATAGAATATTCTAATTATTCATTTATATTATATCCTAATGATAAAGAATATCTAAATCAAATTATTGACCTAAATATGAGAGTCGTGATTGAATACCTGCCTATTATGAGGGAATATAATGAGGCATTCACTAAAGTGTAGTTAGGTTTTCCTTTTGATCTAGTGGTAGAGTTCTCAGTTGAACCTATACATATGACACTGCCAATATCCAAAATGCATTACTGAATAAAAAATTTTGATTAGGAAAAAATAAAAAAGTAGATAAAATGGAATCCAGAAAAGTGTTTTATATGTCTGAGTTCTTTACAATAGGATTCCCTAATCCTCTTCCTCATGAATATGTATTTGTCAATATGCCTCTCTATTTATTATCACGAAATCAACAAAATCATTATGAAGAAAAAGTATCCATTTTCATGGATAGATGATTTTTTTGATCAAATATATGGGCCCCAATATTTCTCTAAGGTTGACCATCAGTTGAGATATCACAAAATAAATCTAATGAAAGAATATATTCTAAAAAGTTCATTTCGAACAAGGTATGGACACTATGAGTTCATAGTGATGCCCATCAGGCTCACAAATTCTCTAGAAATATTTATGGACTTAAGGAATAGACTCATTATAGATTATATTGAAAAACTTGTGGTAGTATTTATAGATGATATTATAATATAATCCAAAATTAAGGTGGGAAGAAGAAGAATTTTAATTCTATTATAAATATATAGGGAAATGCGATGACATATGAAATGTATAGTAAATGTGAGTTTTATATGAAGAAATTATCATTAATAGGGCATGTTATCACTAATAATGGGATATCTATTCAGCCTTCTTAGAAAAATAAAATTATGGACTATCCTAAACCAACATCAGTAACAGAGATACATAGTTTACTTGGATTAGTTAGGCATTAGAAATGGATTTTGAGAAACTACTAATGATTAATAAACACGATAACCATGATAACTCAGAAGGGATTAAATATTGTCTAGACCAGTCAATATGAAGATAGAAAGAAATAAAAAAGATGGTTATAACTACACTAGTCCTTATGATACCCTAAAGTGGGGAACATTTCATGGTTTATAAGATTGATTCAATGAAGGGCTTGGGTTCTGTATTGATTCAGAATGACAAAGTAATAGATTATGCGTCAAGGTAGTTGAAAGATTATCTATAAAACTATCCAACACATGAGCTAGAGTTGGTTACAATGTTCACCGTGTTGAAAATTTGGAGGAATTATTTATTTAGGGAGAAGTGAGGAATATGTCAAGTTAATAAGCATCTCAAATATATATTCTCATTTAATGAGCCTAATACGCACCAAAGAACATGGACAGATCTAATCAAGGACTATGAATGCTCAATCTTATAGCACCTAGAGGAATAAAACTAATTGTAATATTCTCTGTGTAGAAAGGGTTTGAAAACATCATCAATGATGAGAATTGAGAATGATACAAACTTCTTATACATGAAGAGGATGGATATGGAAATAATTAAACAAGGAATGTTATCATTCCTTTCACAAATGATTTCTCAACTATACCTTTAGAATAAGATAAAAGTTTCTCTAACTGATATGTGGAAATTCAGAAGAAGGTGAAATCTATAAGAAAATTGATATCCCTAGAGTTAAAAATTGATGAAAAAGGAGTTGTAAGACTTGAGTTAAAACTATATATAGCATAAAATCCATAGATAAACAAGGATATTTTGAATGATACACATATATCAACCAAATCCATCTACCAAGGGAGTACTAAGATGTATCAATCTCTCTAGGTGAACTATTTGTGGGAAAATATGAAGAAGGAAATCATAATATATATATATATATATATATAAATGCATGGTGTTTCATCGAGTTATGTGTGAATGGAAAAATTTAAATGGTTTAATGTAACCATTATCCTTACCTACATGGATATGGGAAAAGAATAACCATTGAATTTTCAATGGCATTCTGAAGAAATTAATAGTAAATAATGTTATATGGGTTGTGGTGGATTTCCTTATGAAGACATTTCATTTAATTTCAATTTGAGAGGACTTATCACTTGATCAATTTTATATTATATGAGTCAATGAAGTGATGAGGCTATATTGAACACTGATATTGAGTGTATGTGATCAAGATCTATGATATACCTCCAAGTTCATGAAATATCACTAGCATGCTCTAAACACTAAGTTTAACTTCAGTATAAGTTATCACCCTCACCCACAATATATACAATCTGAGAATACAATCCAGACACTTGAAAACATTTTGAGGGGTTTTTAAATGAACATCAAAGGAAGATATGATTAGAAACTTCATCTAGTCAAGTTCTCATACAGTAATAGTTTCCAATCAAACATCCAAGTGTCTCCTTATGAAGTCTATTATGGGATGAGATGCTGACCAACTACATGTTTGGATAATATTGATGAATGTAAGTAGTTGGGACATGGAATGGTTGAGGACATGGTATAAATGGTCTTGTTCATTCAGAAACACATCAGTGCAGCTTAGAGTCGATAGAATATCTATGTTGAAATTTATCGATAACACTTGGAATTTCAGATCATATATAAAGTGTTTATACACATATCACCATTGAATTGATTCAATATATTTGGGAATAATTGTATCATAATTCATAGGTACATCATCCTCTTTTAGATTCTCAATCGAATTAGAGTTTGAGCATATTGACTATCACTCCCTCTAAACCTATCTCAAGTACAAAATTTATTTCATGTATCCCTCTTGAGAAAGTACACACTAGATCCATAATATTTCCTAAATACATATGTGGTATAGTTTCAAAGTAATATCTCTTGTGAGGATAATTCATTTAATATTTTTTCCCATAGAGATAACATTTTACATAATAAGACAACTCATATATTAAAAGTACTATGGAGAAACCATTAATATGAGGAGGAAGCAAGGAACCAGATGAATCCATAAAGAAGAAGTACCCTCACCAAATTTCACCATAATATGATATATGATATTTCAATAGAGAAATTAATTTTGGTGGTGAGAATTTAGTAGTTCATGATTTTGAAGGAACACAATGTTCATTAGCATATATGACACACATCACCAAGCCTAAACAAATAATGAAATATCATTATTTAAATATAATTATTTTAATATAGCTGCTAAATTAAATGTTATGAATTGGATGAACCAATTTATGAAATATGTATTAAGGTAATAATCAATATATTATTATTTATAATTACTTAGTAAATAATCTATTTTTTTATTAATGCCATTTTATTGTTCAAAAAATATGTTTTCTTCATAAATATATTTTATTTATTTTTGTGAAAATATATTATAACAAATTTCCTAGAATTTTTTTGATAAAGAAATCATTTTTAAAAAATAACATCAATGTCAGTTTGTGGGAAAATATAAAGAATTTTCTAAAAAGTTTTATTTTTCAATTAATAGTGAAAAATACATTTTTTTTGTTAACAAATATATTTTATTTTATGACATTTAAAATGTAAAATTAATTTTATATTTATTTTAAAATTATATTAGTTATAGTAGATGAAAAAAATACTATTATATTCTATTGAAATAATTTTATACTTTAATTTTGTATAAAATGTATTTAATACATAAAAAAATTTATTTGAGAAACTGTTTTTCGATACATTTTCTATTTTAATATTAAATTAAATTTATCCAATTATATAATTTTAATATTGAAAAATTGATTAAATATTTGTAATTATTATGTCCATTTTTTTTAAATAAGTCTCTTTTATTTCTATTAATTATGAAATGCAACCATAATAAATAATTGTCTTCACTTTGTGGGTAAATCAGGTAATTAAGTTTAAAAATAATATGATAATGAATAATAAATGACCATTAAAATTTTATATTTACTTTTTGATGAGTTTTTTTGTAAATTTTTATTCAAATTTATAAAATATAGAAAAATGATGTCGTATTTATTTGATTCTAAACTTTATATAATTTTATGTAAATAAAATTCATAAATTCCATACTATTTGTTTTATTATCTATAAATTTTTAAATAGGGATGAACAGATACTATCTTTGGTTATAAAAGATTTTTTTGGAAATATAAATTATTTTTTAATCATTATTATTTATTTCCAATTTTTGTGATGAAATAATTACCTTAAATGATTACACAACACTGACACTATATTTATTCAATTAATAGATAAATGAAATATATGATTTTAAAAATATTAAAAGCAATATAATTTGAAATAATTATTGTGTTCCAAATATATTTTAGAGAAAAATAATTTATTATAGAGTTTTAAATGGATTATATTTCATTTCCATTTTCCATCTTGTTTTCAAATTCAAATTAAATGAATAGTTTGAAAAATGAAGTTAATGTTTCCTTAAAATATTTTTTATTAAATGTTATAAAATTCAGAAAAAAATCTTATCATTAACCAGGTGATTATTATATGTTTAATAATATTAACTATGGTCCCTTTATAAACAAATTTTCATTTTATAGAAACTATATTGACTCCTAATAGTAAAAAACTCACTATCACAGTATTTATAAAAAAGAGTTAACACATGAAAAAAACATGGATATGGGTAAAAGAATAATATAAAAATGTACGGTATTTAGGATAGTATTTATACCCATACTCATCCTATACTAAAATTATACCATTACTCATTATCACTTGTGTTATTTACTAAAATGACATTTTAAACTGGAAATGTGATCTTTGTGTCATACTAGTCACATAAGTAGTTATTTTTATATGAAAATGAATCATTCATGTAAAAATGTATTTATAAATTGTTATGATAAATTATCATGAAATCCAAGCTGATATCCTCATTTTTTAGTGAGTGATACACTTTTTGAACAAAAATGTCAATTTTAAACTAATAACAGACATATTGAGTCATACCTAGAACATCATGTATTGGATTGAAGTGAGACAATTTCCAATAAGTGAAAAATGACTTATGAAACACTTTCCTAAAGTATCAAAACAATCTGAATTACTTTATATAGTTTTGAGTATGTTTCTTGTCTTTTTTACTAAAATTAATGTTAGTTTTATATGAAAAGGAACACTTGGAGTTACATTGGTCACACCATGCATCAATTTGATGTTCATCTAATTCACACATGTCAAGAATGAATTAAATACCATTTTCATAATGTATAAATAAAATCTTAATTTATTTTATTATTTTTGATGATTCCACTTTTCGTTTTTACAAAAATTTCATTTTTAAATTGAAAAACACACTTTGAGTCATACCGGTTACATCATGTTTTAGTTTGATTTCAGAATAATTCCTACACATAGAAAATGTATTTTTTTAAATTTTTTTAATTTATCAATGAAATTCGAGTGAGTTTTCTTGGTTTTTAGTGAGTAACACACTTTTTGAACAGAAATGTCAATTTTAAACTCATAGCTGACCATTTGAGTTATACTAGGAACATTGTGCATTCGAATGAGGTGTGGTTATTTTTTACACATCAAATATAAAACTTGAATCATTTTTATATTGTTTGAAAATAATCTAAATGTGTATGCTCATTTTTTATGAGATCACATTCCTTTTTTAGTAAAATTAATGTCAATTTTAGATAAAAAAGTCACACTTGGATTCATATCAGTTACACTGTGCATCATATTATGGTAACGCTGATTCTTAAAAATCAGAAATGGCCTATGGGTCATTTTCCTAATGTGTCAAAACAATCCAAACTAGTTTTTTTCAGTTTTGATAATGTTACTAGTCTTTTTTACTAAAATTAATGTCAGTTTTAAATATAAAGACCCAATTTTAATCATACTGGTAACAATGTGTGTCAGATTTAAGTTTGGATAATTATTTCATATCATAAATGACTTATAGATTATTTTACAAACGTATAAAAATAGTCTTAATATGTTTTCTCTGTGTTGAGTATGTCACTCATATTTTCTACTAATATTAATGCCAATTTTTAATAAAAAGAAACACTTAGAGTCATACCAATCACACCATGTGTTTTATAGAGGTGAGTTTTATTCCAACATCTCAAAAATAATGTATGGATATTTTAACTAAATTATAAAAACAATCCAAATGTGTTTTATTGGTTTTGAGTATTTCACTTGTCTTTTTTACTAAAATTTCATTTCATACTATAAACACGCACTTCAAGTCATAACAGTCCCATTGTGTGTCAGTTTGATATGATACTAATTCCAACACATCATAAAATGAATTATGAATAGTTATCCTTATTTAGTGAAACACTTAAAATGATTTTTCTTATTTTTCATTGAGTGGTAATCTTTTCTAACTAAAATTTCAATTTGAAAATGATAGCGGAAATGTTTAGTTATACAGGGCACATCATTCATCAGATTTAGGTGTGGCTGATTCTTAAACATAAAAAATAACATATTTTTTTTTTCATAAAGTAAAAAAACAATATTAAAGTGTTTTATCATATTTGAGTATGTCACATATATTTTTTATAAAAATTAATTTCAATTTTAAATAAAAAGACACACTTGGAGTCATACTTTCACACTGTGCATCAGATTGAGGTTCCACCAATTCTTATATGTCAAAAATAATATATTGACAATTTTAATAAAATATCAAAACAATATTAATGTATTTTATCAGTTTTTTTGCATGTCACTTGTCTTTTTTACTAAAATTAATGCCAACATTAAATAAAAAGACTCACTTGGAATCATAACAGTAACACCATGTGTCAGATTGAGGTGTAGTCAATTATTACACATCAAAAATAACAAATGGATCTATTTTCTAAATAACGAAAACAATCTAATTCTATTATGTCGATATGGATTTTTTCACTTTTGTTTTCTACTAAATTTTCATTTTAAACCAAAAACACACACTTTGATTCTTACCAGTAGCATCATTTGCCAGTTTGATGTGAAAATAATTCCTATACATCAAAAATAAATTATGAATCATTTTCATAAATTATCATGAAAATCTGAGAATGTTTTCTCCATTTTTAGTGAGTTACATACTTTTCGAACAAAAATGTGAATTTTAAACTAATAACACCCCCATTGAGTTATATTTCGAACATCATCTATTAGATTAAAGCGGTGATGATACCTACATGACACAAATGGCTTATGAATCATTTTAATAAATTATAAAAAGAGTATGAATGTGTTTTCTAATTATTGTGTATGTAACATGTAATTTTTACTATAAGTAATGTCAATTTTAAATAATAAAGAGACACTTGGAGTTATATCGAGAACACGATGTATCCAATTCAGGTGCGGCTACTTCCTATAAATCAAAAATGACATTTGGATCATTTTAATAAATTATAGAAACAATACAAATGTTTTTTCACATTTTTGATTATGACACATGTTTTTTATAAAAAATAATGTTAGTTTTAAATAAAAAGGCACAATTAGTGTCATACCGGTCACACAGTGAATCCGATTGAGGTGTGGATTTTTCCTTCACATATAAAATGTCTTATGGATTATTTTACCAATGTATAAAAACAATATGAATTTTTTTACTCAGTTTCTAGTTTGTGTTGTCGGGTTTGAACTAAAATATAATTTATAATCTCAAAACATGTAGTTGGAGTCATACTGAGCACATAGTGTATTAGATTTAGGTGTGACTGATTGATTATGTGACATGTGTTTTACTTTCATCTATTTAAGAAAAGTTAGAATTGAAATACCATGTTTCATTTTTATGTATGAGGAAACCACATCCTTCTTGAAATGTATCATCCAAAATTAAAATGTTTTCTCCTTTCTAGTTTGTTTCAGACTTTGGAAAGAAAAATATAACTTCCTAAAAGATATATGAAGAAATAATAATTTTTACATAAAAGTTTTAATGAAATTAAAACGTATTAGATAAATATTTTACAATATTAACTAAATAAAAAGTTGTAATTCAAATATCCACGATCTATGTACACATTCTTAACCCATTTTATTGTTCTTGTTATCTTAGTTGTAGCTTCAAAGTATATCCTCTCATGAGAAAGATAAACTTCTATCAAACAACCCCAAATTGAGAAAAATAATCCATATATATCAGATAAATTTTCTTATTATATTAATACTATAAATAAATAAATTAATCATTAATATGAAACAATACATTAATAAAATGTTAATTTTATACTAAAACCACACATTTCAGTCATATTGAGTATACTGTCTATCAGATTGAGGTATGGTTGATTCCAAAATCTAAAAAGTGACTAAGGGATTGTTTTCCTAAAGTAAAAAATCAATTCAAATAAGTCTTCTTAGTTTTTAGTTTGTATCTTTTAATATTTACTAAAATTTCAATTGTAATCTCAAATAACACAATTTATGTAATATCAGTCATATAATACATCATATTGACGTGTGGTCAATTACAACACATGGAAAATGAATTATGAATCACATTCTTAATGTTTGAGAATAATCTTATCTTGTTTATTTTTATTTTTATATATTTCTTCAACTGAAATGACTCATTTCTATTTAAAACACATACTTTAGGTTATATTGACCACATCGTGTCTCATATTGATGATTGGTTAATTCCAGGACATGAAAAATAAATTATGGATCGTTTTCATATTTTTTCAAAATAATATGAGCCCATTTTCTATGTTTTCACCATTTGATATATGTTTTAAAGTAAAATGAAAATTTTGAATTGGAAATGTGCACTTCAAGACATACTAACCACATGAGTCTTTAGATTGATGTGTGTTCAATTATTGATTTTGAAAATGAATTATGGATCATTTTATTAATTTTTGAAACAATCCTAGATCATTTTCTTAGTATGGAATAATTGATATATTTTTAAACTAAAATGAAACCTTTAGATTGAAAAAGATTACTTCAAGTCATACCGACCACATTATGTATCATATTGGCATGAGTTCAATTACTAAATTTCATAAATGAGTAAAAGATTATTGAACTAATGTTTGAAAAAATATAAGCTCATTCTCTTAGTTCTCATCATGTGACGTGTGTTCTGAACTAATGTGTAAATTTTAAAAAATATTTATGAGAAAATTTTTTAACGAAATTAAATAAAACACATAGACAAAATGATAAGAAAATTAACAAAATAATTAGTAGAAATTCATTTCTCCATGATTCTTATATATATTCTAACATCAAGTATTTGTCCCATTAATTTATAAAATAAATTACTTCTTCCATTATAATTCTCATTGAGAAACATATAAAAAATAATATATAATCATTATAATACTAGTTATTCACACTTTAAATATATTCCTAAGTTCATATCCAATACTATATCACAAACACAACTTGTAAACACCTAAATTTAATGTTAGAAAACATTCTAACACCATGTGTGCTTCGCACTCATTTATAAAAAAATTATTTATTATTTTGAGTATGATGGTTATATAAAATATTTGGAGTACTGATAAAATATATAAAAACAAACTATTAATAAATAATTTTAATTAGATTGTAATTACATTTAAAATTACCTGTTTAGGGATGCTGTTTTGTTGTGGTTTGTGATATCTCTCATAAATTGCCCAAAAAATATCCACAATTTTTGTAATTATATTGTTTCATGCCTAAAATAAATATTGAAAAAATAAGTAAATTGTATTGAATTATATTTTTATAGTTAAATATTCATATATATACCTTAATTTTTTTCCATTTGAAGTAATCTGCGTGATTTTATATTTAGTCACAGACTTCATTCCATGATTTTGCCTATATTTAGTGACTTCCTTATCATAAAAAAATTATTTTTAAAACATATAATGAAACATAGGACTAGAGTTTTATCTGTAAAATATTTATTTTAGTATATTATAAATTCACAATACACATCATGTATGGTCGGTTTGTGAGATATCCACAAATTGGATCCAAAATATAAATATTTTCGGTATCCAAATTGAGTGTGATCATCATTATGTTATTAATTTAAAATAAAAAAACATGTAATGTAAAAAATGAAAATATATTTTATGTTATTAGATTTCATATTTTTACCCTTGTATTATGGAAATCAAATTGAGTGTGTTTTATGTTATTTTTTTTCCCGAATAAATCATTTAGCTTGTCTGTTTTTTATTAATTTCTCCTTTCTCCAGAAAAGTTTCTTCTATAGAAATTATACATGGGTTAAGAAATCCAAATCATTATTCACATGGTTTTCCATTTATATAGTAGTAATATAAAAACCTGTATAAAATATGAATATTTATTAGTTTTAATTAACATATCATTTTTTGGATAGACATATTATAAAAATGTACCTTATGTATGTATTCATAATTGATACTCCCATCCATTCAAAAATTATATTCTCATTTATAATCTCAATACCAACAATTTCTGTAAATAATGTTTAAAATATTTTTTCTTCATATGAAATGTAAGACATATCTCCAAATTAAGACGTTTTCTCTGCATGATGTTGTAATGATAATAAATGTTATAGTGGAATTGGAAGGGGGACTCTCAAAATGTGTTTTTGATTTTTGGTTTACTTCACTATATTTTATTGATCTAACTTTCCATTTCCCCATTTCATTATCTGTCTATAATTTCATACCTCACTTAAAACATTTTTTCATAAACTTTTATAGTTTTTTCACATGAATGAATTTGTTAAGTACATAACTCATATATCATTATAATATTAAATGGCCATGATTTGAATGTTCCAATAGAATTATTAATTGTTTTTATATCTAGAACATCGAGAGGAAAAGTAAAGTCAGTAGTTATATATTTCTCTTCGTCAATTCACAATATCAAGTGATTTTTGGGAATTATTTATCATGTAAATTGTATCTTAGGATATTATACACCATACCAATCGCAACAAGACGATGAGTGGGTATTGAAAAATAGAAATCACATACAAATTTACCCTAAATAGTTTTAGTAATATAAAGTTATCAGAAGTTATATGATTCAAATTTTGGATAAATGGTAATAAAAAAAATTGATTACCTTGGGTAAGTTATGAATTTTAGGGGAAAGACTAGCCTCAAATATAGTAGGGTCATTTGGTTGTTCATGTTCAGATCATTTTTCATCCACACTGACAATCGTGACAACTTCCCTTTCTATAGAAGGATGGTTCACAATATATAGTATTACTTCATCTTCAAAGGAATCATTCAAATCATGGTCGATTATGAATATGTGATGTTGGATAACTACTCAGCATTGGTGACCAACATAACCTTTTCTTATTTAGAAGAAGAAGGTGATAAGTGAAACATTCTGGCCAAACTTGGGTAGAATTTCAACACCAATATGAATTGAAAGATGTCTGACCAAGCTCATCCCACCATAGGATCATATATTCTTAGACCCATATCAGTTCCTTTGCCTTGGGAGTTGACAAAAAATATTCCTCTCTATTGTGGATGTGACCATCAAACATAGGAAGAGATAGAATATTAATAGTCATATTCAGCTCTGACACATGCTCTGAATCTTGCATATTTCTTCCCTACCACATTTTAATCATGAGACCCATCCAATAAAATGGAACCCACATTGGAAAAAAAGATCATATATGGTTATGTTTACATTATATACTTGAAATACTCCTTCTCCAATGATGAATATGCCTCTGAGTATGAGATCCTCAAACCTGACTTTAGAGTTGGAGCCCATAGAAGAAGTACCTGAGGGTAAAGAGGATAATTAAGGTGTTGTTAGACCCAACATTTAGATCACATCCCCATATAGTACATATATGTAGCTGAGATGCGAAAGAATTCATGGAATCTAAAAATAGACACTAAGGTATCCCCGAACCTTCTCATAGTCATATGTGCCTAGTCATCTTACACGATCAAGTAGTGGGTGTTCAATTTTTTAATCATCCCAAACAATGGGGATCATCAGCATGACGTAATCCACTATTATAAGATTCTCCATCAACAACTTGACAAGAAACATGATCATCCACTACATTTTTTTTCTAGATCTTGAACTACATAATAATGAGCAAGCCCACATTAGGAAGAACCAAACTCTAGAAAAATAGTATGGCCTTCTGAAATAGCTAGTGATTGTCACATCTAAGATCTCAATCCAGGATGTGCTTCAAATTTTTAAAGAACTCATAGAAGAACTCATTGATTCTCTTCAAATCCCTCATGATTTTGACATATATGTTACTAAAGATGAGGATTATCAAGTGGAGACCAAGCTATTAGAATTCCATGTCATTATCTCATTCATATAATAGGATTAGGAAGAGGTCATATAGGGACAAATTAGACCCCTATATGTTTCAGGACAACTTAATAATGATGGAATCCCAAGATATTTTATTGAAAATGGTTCTGGGTACAACCTAATTATGATTTTGAGCCTTCTACATCAGGGATATATCGAGGGATATTTATCCCCGACATAGATGAAA
The DNA here is from genome assembly GCA_963277665.1 of Viscum album. Lineage (NCBI taxonomy): Eukaryota > Viridiplantae > Streptophyta > Magnoliopsida > Santalales > Viscaceae > Viscum > Viscum album. The sequence continues at coordinate 875,778,948 of OY728145.1, read as the reverse complement.
ATTAATGGGTATGATAAGCATGAACAAAGACTTCGTTGGAATATCAATCTCGAATCATAGTTTTGGGTTCTCACATATAATGTTGAGTTCATTGTTACCTAGCAAGACAATTCATAAAATGAACTACTCGAAATTCCATGGCTTCAAATCAACATGACAGTGCCTTCAAAAAAATTTAGTGTTTGAAATACCTCATTGATGGAATGTTTGGAATAATACATGGTGACAGTACCCCCTTAGATTATTGTGAATCCACATATGCTAATGTAGGATTTTATAAAATGGAGGGAAAGAACCTATGGAATATGAAAAAAATATAGGTTTCACCCACCAATGTCTTGGGGATCTCTTTTAAAAATCCCTAGAGTATACTAAAAAATGATTGTATTTTATCCATAAATCTTATTTATGAAATAGTTCTGATACCATATGTTTAATCCCTTTCTATCTCTAGTGATAGTGTAAAATAAAATAGAAAGTGGAATCTCTCTGTAAAGACTCTAGTAGTTGGGGATTATAATGTCTTTTCCCATAGGCTCTCTCACCACGATAGTCACATACATTCCCTTAGATTGAAAACTTTGTATAAAAAATGACTCTACAGACTCAAAGGTAGAAATAAAAGATAATGATATTATAAATTCCCCTCCCACATTTGTAAAATCGTCTCCACTAACACTAATTATCTTCGATAGGTAAATTTGGGAATAGAAGAAGTCAAACGACCAACATTGATTGATGCCACCATGCCTCTCGAGGAAAAAAAGACGTATATTTCATTTCTAAATAAAAATAGATATGTGCTATCTTGGAACTATATATAAATACATGGACTAAATCTATATGTGGATTAGTGTAATCTCGGTTCACCATATAACCATCAAGTGTAACATCCTGAAATTCTAAAGTACAAATTTGTATTCAATAGTGTTATGACACACAACAACAAGTATAAAAAGGGAATATAATAACCTGATACATAAAAATATATTTACTATATTAAATATATATTATATATTATATATCTTGTATTGAATTTAAAACTGATATATCTTCTGTTAAACGCAAGAGATACCTTCCATTATATCTTTCATTACACACAAAATCAGATTTCACCAAATAACAATTTGATATTAAAACATTATTATATAATATGATATAACCTAGAAATTATGTTTATGGTTATAAATAGTATTAACTAAACTATAAAAATATTTGTTTTACACAAATATAAAATGAATTTATTGGTTACCAATTAATTAGAAATGAAGATAAAAACCAATTAGATATAAAAAAGAAATATTATTATATATATGATTCTAAAGAAGTTTTGTCTTAAAAAACACAATTTATTACAATTAGTTAATGAATTTAATGAAATATATATGTTACATAGTAAATAAAATATTTTTTATATTCATCCATTATTTTTTATATGTATAATATAATAAAAAACCCAATTTTACACATAAAACACTATATTTTTATAAAGAAAATTTTACTTCTTTTTAATTGAGAACCCATTTAAAAAATTAGGATTGATTTAGTATGTCAAAATAATATTCATTTTTTGAAATAGAAACATAATAATTATGTTGGGGTGATATTTTGATATTTTTCCTGTGAAGTATCATTTTTGAACGTAAAATTTATAATACAGAATTTTTGCTCAAAACTTCATTTTCATCTAATTTATATATAATGTAAATGTATTAATTTATTTGGTTTTAAATTTTAATTATATAATGTTTATAAAAATTAATAAAACTTATTTCATTTTAATAAATTTCAATTTTAAATTGATTATAAAACATTGCAAACTTTTAGATGTTTTTACTTTAAAAACCTGTATTGTTGTCTCATCTACAGAATTAAATTTTAATAAATTTATACCACTTATGTGATTGGAATTTTGAAAAATGGATTCCATATTTGTAATAATAATAATTTATAATAAGTTATAATTAGTTTTTACTAAAAATATTAGTGAATGTAATTGAAATTAATTACAATGATTAAGGTAAAATTAAGCGTAATAAGGGACTAAACCTTAATCTTAAGGGCAAAAATGACCTAGAAACTTATAAAAAATATATTTAATGGACCTATATTGACCATATACACACTTTTATCAAATTTAAATATTATTTGATCCACTTTCTATGTGAAAAACGTGCATGGAATTCCCTTTTTAAACTATTATAAGAGTTCCACTCCTCCTTCATTATAAAAGGCCACCACTTCTCCTCATTCCTCACACCTATAAAACCACTTAGGTTAGGAAAAAATCATGAAAAAATATCTCCATTATACATTTATGTTTCCCTTTTAACATAAATCCTTCCAAGGAATTATCTTGGTATAACCCAAAAGGAGTTACCCAATTTTTAAGGTAAGACTTTAAAACGATCTATTTTCATTCATTTTCCACTCCACCCCCTAAAAAATAATATTCCATGATTGTATTAAAAATATATCCTTAATATACTAGGATTATTTTATTATAATATTTTGAAACTAAATTTTACACACTTCTATCTAATGGGTAACGAACATACTGTTTATGTCTACAGTGAACTACTACCTCACAAAACGATGATTGTTCATTTTTCCTATACCAAATTTCATGGTTGGATATTATGATGGTCACCCTATTTATATATGTTATATATGATATTTATTATTTCTTTATACTTATTTAATCCTTTTATAACACATAAATTTAATACTTTCAATTTTTTTTGTTAATATGATAACATCGTTTGAGGACGTGTGGACTATTGTCCCCTTAAAGCGATGTTATTCATTCATAGTAAACATGGAACATATTAAGGATAATTTTAATAAAAATATATAAAATATAATAAATAAATAGGATAATATAATTTTAATATACATATATATATATACATATTATTTAGTTTTCAGTATTTTTAAAATATATATGATAATGAAATGAAGGTATCGTTCATGAAAACGTACAAACGACTGTCACCATGAATAGTGCATTTCATTTAATATCTAATAACATTATATATTATTATAGATACATTTATACTAGATATATATGATATTAGCATAAATTTTTTTTTACATTATTTAGATGATAAAACCATGATATAATCAATAATAACAACAAATAACAAGTTAAAATATACTCGACAAACTTGGAAATTAACACCCAAAACAGTTAAATAATGAAGGAGTGTTAAAAAAAGGGTAATAAAATTTTAAAAGAAGTTATTATATGAAACTATAAATATAATAATGGTCCCAACATAATTTAGTGACATGTTTAAACCACTTATACATGATGTTAAAGGATGTTAACCTGAAATGATGCACAAGGTAAGGGATTCCATCTTAATTTTCATTCCATTAAAACTTATTTGTTGTTATGAACATAGTTTTATTTATATGGTTTATATAATTCCAATTCAATTGATATATCATAAATATATTTACTAAAATGATATAATAATTTTAAATAAATTTAGTCCTTAATGCAGTTTATGATTTTAAATGATTCAAAGTGGTATGAGACACTTTGGAATGTTTAAAGATTATTATCCTCAATAATAACATTAATGATATTTGAATGGTATTTTTATTAGATGAAATTATATGAACATTATTAAATAAAACCATTATGTTTTCTCTCCTCTGGTTAGTAATGAACTTTTTCAATTATTATTACCATTTCCCCACTCTTTGGTTCCCAAAAAGATTTTGAAAATGATTTTGAAAAGACCAGAATAATTTCTCTTTTTAGTGAGAGAACCTGTTTTAATATTAAAAAATATTTTATTAAATCGTTTTCAAAATTATTTTTAAAATTATTTCATAAGTACACTTTACCCCTTTTTTTATTTACTAATATTTTCATTAAAATCTTCTTATCAATTTCTGAACAAGTAATGTTTCATACCTTTTTACAATGAAAAAGGAATGTTCATTTTATCTTGCATAACATGTATAGATTTACCCGCTTTCATTCCTTCAAACATTACTTTACATGTTTAAAAGGATAATTTTTAAATTTTTTAAATTAATTTACAATGAAATGGGTTTTAAAAAAAAACAAAATAATGTATATTTTCCTCACAAATGTTTTTAAAATATCTTTATATAATATTTCCATTGATCAATGACAAAAACCCATAATTTTACTCCACTTGGGTTATGTTGTAATGATACCATCCATATCCTTCCTTAGGATGGTTTTTTGATTCATTTGGTCAAGGATTTTATTTATATTAACATCCTTGATTCATTTTTGAATTCTACATGAAATATTCAATCTCCTATGATCATTGAATTTCCACTAATTATCTATGTCAACTATCATGGATATTACTATTTCCTTAAACTTATAACATTTATATACGGTTTCTACTTTGATATTTAATTGATTATTTCAAAAAATATTGATAATTCTGTATTCTTTATTTAATATGGTTATTTGATAAGGCATACTATTTATTTGGATTATTCAATATTAAGAATGTTTTGGACTAGTATGACACGGGTGGGGACCAGTAATAGATATCCCCTTGATGCATCATTAGTCTCATACAATAAGTCATTTGGATATCCACATTAGATGGTGTTTTTCCATATATTTTGTAAACAATATTTGGAAAGGTTTTGACGGTAAAAATACCATGTACCTAGGAAACATGGCATCCAATAATCAAGAATATCCCTCATTTAGTTTTAGTTATTTTTTATCCATGAGATTTTTCATCTACATATCTATGGATATATTTCATTATTTATTCATTGATTAGTGTATTTTTTTAGTTTCATACCTTGAAATATTTATTTTTCCATGTCCAGTAATTTGAATAACATGATTTATTATTTATTAACCTTTATATGTTAATTTATTCCCTTTGATTTTTATTTATTCTTCTTTACTTACCCTTACTATGAATTTTATCTCACTCTTATTATGTTTCTTTTCCCAAGAATCCATAAAGCATTGTATAAATGATACGAATTGATATACTATATGGAATTTATTATCCTCAAATTTATTTAATTATAAAGAAGAAGAAAATTATGTTGGAATTAGTGTATTATTTTCTCATGTATGTATCTAGATTACTAAGAATAGTAAACTAATATTTACTTTGGTATTTGATTCCTTGTAAGCATTCAAATGTAATTAGTAACATACATTGGCTTCAGGCTTTCTAGGTTCGGGTATCTATAGTTGGTATTAGATGATGTTTATTAGAAACATTCAGAACTAGATTTAGGAAAACCTAGATTAGAGAACATAAATCTAATGTAGAATTTGAGGATAAGTATATAAGAAAATCCTATAATTTTGGTAAGTTAGAGATTATGTGGGTCTTCCTAGAAATAAAACCATGTCTGGATACTACAATTTGATGTGGTTTTGACACAGATGTATCTAGGAGTAATAACTCTGACAAGGTGTTACGAGCCTGACTTGGGGTAACCTGGTATACTACAATGGGCCTTACTATACACTTGGTTTGAAAGTCCTGAGGGACATGCTTAAGATAATTCACATTTTACTTACAAACCATTAGGAAGGATTTTTAAAATGAATAACTTAGGTTAAACCAAAGGTGTATTATATTTAAGATACAATGTAATGATTTAGAAATCATATAATTGATATTATGGATAAACTCTATACAAAGGAAGGACCTTTGTGGAAATGAATGAAATAATTATTTATGTATTGAGGATTTATTAAAAACTATGGTTAAGAGTCTATTTACTGATTAAATTTAAAGGATTTACATCATATTTATTTTGTTAAATATATTAATATGGTTTTAGAAAAGGAAATGTTGTATGTCATGTGACACCCAATCATGTACAGCAAGGCCACAGGTCATGAACCAATGACCAAAGGAAGATAAGGGTTTTATGCCAACCACTGACCTTTGTAGTGTCTGCGTTAATTTTTCATTTCTTTTAGTAAAACTGTTTGATGAATAAATGTTAATGATGAAACTTTAATATAACTTTTTAAGATTAGAGATTAATATACTAACCATATTAGTTTTGGAATATAGTTAGAGATAAATTTTCAGACATTTCACTCTTTTATAGTCCTTATGATCCATTAAAATTTCCTTTTAGTGCTTCATGAATTAGTATCGATTTTTGAATGAATTGAAAAATAGATCGAAGAAAAAAAATTTGAAATTATATTTATATAAATATATCAAGTAAGTATATATCCCTATATTCATAGGTAGTAAAATAATAACTCATCATTAGAGAAATGGTAATTTTTTTTAACCTAATTCTTTGTTGAACCAATGGCCTTCTAAATCATCAATTTTTTATGGATTTGAGGCCCTAAACTTTCAATTGATTATTCACTTGTTTGTGATTGATTACCTCAATCACTCCCAATAAATAATCAATATTTTTCTCCAAGTATTTATCTATACTTTCCATTAATGTTATCCTACTTAGATACCTAGGTATATGTTAGTCCAATTGAACTTTTCACTTCCCATTATCTCTTTTATAAAGGATGTTTTACAAACCCCTTTCACGATGTTGGATTTCAACATAAGAAACATTAAAAAATCTACTACCATGATCAAGATTGAATTTTGGGGACACAATTTAATTAAGGTGGGAGAATGTAACATCATGAAATACTAAAGTAAAATTTTTTATTCAATAGTGTATATGATACGCAACACCATTTGTAAAAATGGAATAAAATAACATGATAAATTATAATATATTTACTATCTTAAATAAATATAATATATTCCATATCATGTTATACATGAAAAACTGATTTGTATTTAATTATACACAAGAGATACCTTCCTCGATATTTTGTGTTGCATTCAAGAGAGACATTCCATGATAGATTGCGTTACACACAATACTAACATTCACCAAATAACAATGTATTATTAAAATATTATTATACAATATGATATAAAATAGTTTTTATGTTAGCAGTTATGAATTGTATCAACTAAATTATGAAATTATATGGTTTACAAAAATTTAAAATGAATTCATTGGTTACCAATTAATGAGAAACAAAGATAAGAACCAATTGGTGATAAAAAGAAATATTATTATTTCTATGATTCTAAAAGAGTTTTTTGTAATAAATATAATTAATTAAAATTATTTAATTATTTTACTGAAATATATATGTTATATATTCTATAAAATATTTTTTATATTCATACATTATATTTTATATCCATAACATAAGAACAAACCCTATATTACACATGAAGCCAACGAGCCCGTAACCGAGCAGTAAGGGCTCCTGCTTGGCATCCAAGAGACCTAGGTTCAAAACCGAGTAGAGGCCGATTTTAGGTTACTGTAGAAGTTACTGTTTGGTACTGTAGTAGCCAGAACTATTCACCCGATCTGGGCCTTCGGGCCACCGGTTTGGGCCTACAAGTCTCAAGGGCCTTCAGGCCATCAAAGGCCTTAGGGACACAGGGCCTTCGGGACATTGAGACCATGGAGTAGCCTAATTCACACAGAGAAGGCCCTAGAAGAGGACCAGAGCAATCAGAATAGTAGTCACTAGAAGCAGAGCTAACTAGATTGGAAGAATGAGATGATATGACAACCACCATCGAGACCAAGCACCGTGAAACTTTGTATGGGGAAATGCTAGCCGATCATAAATGAAAGGTTGGGAGCTAGGCGATCAATGATGAAGAAGCTAGGGAGGGGCAGTTCTAGTGGGTTGGGCCTACGGGTTATGTATTGGGCATGGTATGCCTCTGGGCCTTTGGGTCATGTATTGCAAGTCAAGTTGGGCCTTGTGCCTTGGGCCCACGGGTCATGTACGGGTTCCACTTCAACCCTTAAAAGGGGGATTATCCATAATAAAATAAAAAGAAGATCTTTGGGACATTCGGGCTATATTATAGATGAAAACCTATATTTTTATAACGACAATTTTAATGCATTTTAATGGAGAAACCATTTTAAATATTAATTTTGAAAATTTAATTGTTTTAATATGTCAAAATAAACAAAATATTTTAAATACAAACATAACAATTAGTTTAGGGTGAATTTTTAGTATTTGTTTTGTGAAGTTTCATTTTCTAATGAATGGTTAAAAATAATTAATTTTAGTTAAAAACTGATTTTTCATCTAATTTATTTATAATGATAAATTATACATTTATTTTTTTAAAGTTTAGTTAGATCATATTTTTATCAATTAATAACATTTATTTAATATTAATAAATTTCAATTTTATATTTATTATACAAACATATCAAACATTCCGACGTTTTTTCTTTAAAAACCCACTTTGTTGTCCGTCTATAGGATTAAATTTCAATTAATTTATGCTACTTCTGTGATTTTAATTTTTAAAAATGGATTCCATATTTTTAATAATAAAAAATCTTAATTTCTAATAAGTTAAAATTAGTTTTTGACAAAAAAATTCAATGAATGCAATTAAAATTAATTACAACGATTAAGGTTTTTTATAGGCAATGTCCTGGTCAACGACCGAGACAAAAATTATTAAAATCAAGCGAGAAGATTACGGAAGTCTGAAAGAGAGAATTTTATTAAAATACTTAGTAAGGAGGGGGAGGAGATCATCCGGAAACTCATCAAACAACGTAATGTCCTGGTTGATCCCCTTGTTGGCAAGACCATCTTCCACCGTATTAGCTTCATGGTAGGCATGGGTGACCATATATCTGATCTCCAAAAGTGTGTTCAGGCAGATATTCCAGCTCACTGTAAGAGGCCAAGAGAGGTGGACATCCCCATTACAAATAGCTTGAACAATGTTGGTGGAGTATCTTTCGATCCAGATATTGTTCCAGCCTTTATATTTGACAAATTGGATGGCATGGATAAGATCCATCATCTCAGCTTCAAGGGAGGAAGTGACCCCGCAGCTGCCATAGAAACAACCATGGCAGTGACCTATGGAATCTCAGAAGATTTCCCCATAACCCGCAGGGCCTGGATTTCCTTTGGAAGCCCCATCCACATTGATCTTTATCCATCTAGGAAGTAGGGATTACTAGAAGACTTCAAGAAAATGTTTTGGATATGGAAATATGCCTTCAATCTGCAGATGTCGCAGGATCACAAAGTCACCGATCGTGTTGTGACAATTAACTTTCTGGATCGAGGCATCATCTTTAATAGCAATCAGGATTATCGTGCGACCTGCAATGAGATTGGGTGAGTGATTATTGTGAAAACTGGAATTTCTATCATAACAGATAATGTATAGAAGCTCCGCCACGACAGATAGGAAGATGTTTTTGATTTTTGGTGAGAACTCAAGCTTCACACAATGCTTTATCTGAAAGAGGATATTTTCAAAAGGAGGCCACCTGCAATCAAATATGTCAGCAATAAAATTACACATAGCAAATTCCTTAGCACAAGATAAAAAGAGATGGTTGATATATTCTCGGTGTTGATGACAGAGAGAGAATTTAGAACAGAGGTGAATGCCAAAAGATTGGAGACATGTCTTAGTAGGGATACACTTGTGCACCTTGCGCCAAATAATATTAATCCTAGAAGGTTTAATCCAAGGCCTTAAAAAAAATTTAACCAGGAAAAGTCAGATTCAGAGTCAGAGAAATAATTATTGTAAAAATTTTTAGAGTCAAGAATAACATTGTGGGCCAGTTCCCAAACCAGAAAGTCATCATCGCTAGAGAAAGGGTAGGCATCAACCACCTGCATGATGGAGTCAGGGAGCTCTAAGGTTCTGGAATGAATCACTTCCTTTATAGTGCAGTAAATGCTATCAGGGGAAGTATTAGGAGGAATCATGGAGATAAGCGGGGAGCCAGTCCAGTTATCCAGTCAAAAACGAATGGTTAAGTCCAGGCTAACCAACCATATAAAGTTATTAATGATATGGAAAAATGAGTTTCTTAGAGAGGGCCAAAGAGAATATTGGACATAGTTTAGATTCCCATTTTTTAACCTCATAAGAAATTTATTTCTAAGGAAATCATGGGAGTTAGAGTTGTTATTGATCAGTCTCTAAGTGAGCCTAGCTTGGAGGGCCTCATTGAAAAGCTTTAGATTTTTATTATCAAGGCCACCCTTCTCAAGAGGGGCGCAGCAGGTCGACTAGGGGACGGTAACAAGTTTCCATTCAATGATGCTACCGGTCTAGACAAAATTTTTAATATAAGTATTAATTCTCTTGAGAAGACCAAGTGTCCACTTATAGATCATGAGGTAATAAACCAATTTGGAGATAATGGTCAATTTCACAAGGAAAATCCTGCCAGCCATTGACAGGGATTTCCCTCTCTCAGAAGTAAGATGATTAATCACTTGATCAACCACAGTATTAAAATAAATAGCTTTCGGTCTGCCCCAAAATATGGGAAATCCAAGATAAGTAAAAGGAAAGAAAACTTCCTTGATGCCAAGAATATCTATAATGTGATCTTTTCGAGAGAGGGGGAAGGATTTCCCAAATAAAATAAAGGATTTGTTCCAATTGATGGATTGCCCCGAAACCTCATCATAATTGGATAAGGATTTTTTAAGGTTAAGAATGTTACATTTACTTCCATTGAGGAAAATAATTATGTCATCGGCATAAAGAAGATGGGTTGGGACAGTTAGATTCCTAGAAACCGATCTTAAGGGCCCAAATGACCTAGAAACCAATCGAAAGGCCATTGGATGGACATATTTATACACTATCCAAACATTTATGAAATGTTTACAATTATTCAATCCAAATTCAATGTGAAAAATGTGCATGGAATTCATTTTTCAAAATATTACAATAGTGTCACTCCACCTTTCTTATAAAAGGCCACCACTTATCCTCATTCCTCACACCTCTCAAACCACTTAGGATAGGCCATGATCTGACCAAATATCTTCCTAAAATACCTCCTTTCAATATTGTATTCCCCATTTTTATATAAATCCTTCCAAGGAATACCTTTAGTATAAACCAAAAAGATTTACCCACATTTTAAGGTAACACTTTCAAATAATATTTTTTCTTTCATTTACTTATCCACCCTAAACTCTTCTTGTTCCATTATTATGTATAAAAATAGTATCCTAAATATATTATGATGTTATTATTAAATGTTTTCTACCTACACTTTCACACACTTTCATCTAATGGATAACAAACATATTGTTTCTGTCTATGGTGAACAACTTCCTCACGAAACGTTGATTGTTCGTTTTTCCTTTACAAACTTTCACGGCTGGCCATTATGATGAAAAATCTATTTATATATGTTATATATGAAATTTTTTATTTATTTATGTTAATTTAATCCTTTTATAAGACATAAATTTAATAGATTCCATTTTTCGTTAATACGATAAGATCATTTGAGAAATTATAGACTCCCGACCCCTCAAAATGATATGATTTGTTTACACTAAAAGGGAACTCATTAAGGATAATTTTAGTAAAAAATATAATAAAAATAATAAATAAATTAAATAAATTATTTATTATAAATATGATATACATATATATACACACCATTTACTTTCCATTCTTTTTAAAATATGATAGTGAAATGAAGGTAGTGTTTATGAATACGTACAGACTACCATCTACATGAATGGTGCATTTTATTTCATATATCCAAAAATTATATATTATCATATATATATATATATATAATGGATATATATGATTTTAGAATCAGGTTTTATATTCTGTAGATGACTAAACCATGAAATATTTAAGAAGAACAACAACTAACAAGTTAAAACATACTTTAAAAAGATGAAAATTAACACCCGAAATAGTTAAATAGTGAAAGAGTGATAACAAACAGGTACTAAAATATTATTAGAAGCTGAACTATGAAATTATAAATATAATTATGGTTCTGATAAAAATTATTAACATTTTTAAACCCATTATACAGGATTTTTATGGACATTCACCTGAAAGGAAATGCAGGGTAAGGGATTCCATCTCAATTTACATTCTATTGAGACTTATTTGTTGTGATTCATCTAGTTTCTATCATATGGTGTACATAATTCTATTTTACATGATGTATCACGAATCTCCTTAATATCATGATATTATAACATTCATTATATTTTATTTTTTTATGAGTCTTAAGATTTAAAATGTTTCACAGTGGTATGAGACAATTTGGAATGTTTAAAGATTATTTTCATCAACAGTAACATTAATGATCATTCAATGGTATTTCTAGTCTAGAAAATTATATTACAATTGTTCAATAAAACCATTCATTTTTCTCTCCTCTGGTTAGTCAATAACTTTTTCAATTATTAGTACAATTTTTATACTATTTGGCATTCAAAATGTTTTATAAAAAGTTTATTAGAAAACCAAAATTTATTTCTATCTTTAGCTAGAGAACATTTGTTCTTCAAAAAACTATTTTTTACAAAAAAATTCTAAATATATTTTTTAAAATTATTTGGTAAAAATATTTTTACCCACTTTTTTTACCAATGTTTCAATGGAATCTTCATTCCTCTTTCTGAATAATTGAATTTTATTACCTTTTTAACATGATAAAGGAATATTATTTTTACCTTTTACAACATGTATAGATTTACATGCCTTAATTCTTTGGAAGATTCATTTTCATGTATAAAAGGTTATTTTTTTTTAAAAAAAATTAATAAACAATTTACATTGAAATCGTTTTTTAAATGTTTTTTCAAAACAGAAGGATATTTTCTTTAAAAATGTTTCTAAAATTAATTTTAATAATATTTCCATTCACCAAAAAACCTTTCAATTTAATCCACATGGGGTATGTTGTATTGATACCATCCTTATCCTTTATCTATATGGTTATTCATTGATTTTTTCAAGGATAATATTTATATTTACATCCATGATTCATTTTTGAAATCCACTTAAAATGTTTGATCTCCTATGATCATTGAATTTTTCCAAATAATCCATATCATCTATTAGGGATATATCTATTTCCAAAACCATATACCATTTTGAATATGGTTTCTACTTTGAATGTTATTTTATTATCTGGGAAATATTGAAAATTCTATATTTTTATCCAATATGGTTATTTTATAAGTCATATTATTTATTTCAATTATTCAATACAACGAATGTTTTGAACTGGTAAGACATGGGTGGGGCCTGGTTATAGATAACCCCTTTATACATCAGTAGTCTCATTGGATGAGTCATTTGGATGGCCAACTTAATTGGGTTATTATCTGATATATTGTAAACCATCTTGTGAATGGTCTTGATGGTAAAGGTACCATGTACCTAAGAAACATGGTTTCTAATAATCAAGAATTTCCCTCATTTATTTTTAATTATCATTTAACCATGATATTATGCATTTACGTATCTAGGGATACATTTCACTTTCAGATCATTGATTAAATGTAATGTGTTTTAGTTTCAAACATTTACATATTGTTTTTCCTTATATAGTTTTTTATTGGCATGTGTTACCAGTTATTTACCTTATCATGTTAATTTATTCTCATTAATTCATTATTAATTCCACTTTACTTACACATATAGTGCATTTCAAATCACCCTTATTATGTTTCTTTCATTTAGAATCTAAGAATCATAATATTAATGATTTGTAGGGATTTAATAAATATAAGTTATTATATTTAATGATATTTATTTATAAAGAACAAAAAAATTATGTTGTAATTAGTGTATTCTTTTTTCAGGTATGTATCTAGTTTAATAAGACTACTAAACTAATCAGTCCTTAAATATTTGATTCCTCATAATCATGATAATGTAATTAGTATCATACACCATCTCTCATATTTTTGGGGTTGGGTTACTACATCAATGTTTCAAGCAAGCATCCATGGGGATGCTACCCTCTCATGCTAATAATGTAGTTATGTTTGTTGACAAATTTGTAAAATCCAACATTCTCTAAGAAGTGAAATACCCAAGATGAATAAACAAAATTTTCCATGTTAAGAAAAATAAATGGAAGATTAAGGTTTACATCAATTTCATTAAACTTAATTGATAATTCATGAAGGATTAAATCCCAACGCATATCAAAGAACTCTTGATCAATGAAACTACAAGATTCTAATATATTTACCTTATAGATGGGTACTCATGGTAAAATCAGATAAAGACATCCCCTAAATACTAGGAACCAACTACCTTCATAGCACCATAGGGAATGTTTTTCTATCAGGTCATGCCATTTGGATTAATTAATTCTAGTTTTACTTATCAATGTGCCATGAATCAAATATTTAAACCCTTATTGGGGATAATTTTCACACCATAACCATGGAATAATATTATTTTATTCTTTTTTTAAGATTTAAATCTTTTTTATTGAGATTTAGGTTGAGCCACGATTTAAATTTTTTGGATTTTGGAAGCTTCAGGTGAGTTTTTGGATTGTGCACGGTTTGATCACGGTTTAGGTAAATTGTGTTCTATCACCCAGGTAATCATGATGCTGGTTTTAGGTTCCAAGAGTAGGGATCATGTGTTACACATAGTTTTGAAAACCATGAAGCAACTGTGCATGAGCTTCCGTCCATTTGGATAGTAGTTACTACAAGGTTCACACACGTTTTGGAAAAACGTGCATCCAAACCATTTGATCTGCCCATTTTCATAAAATTTTTAAATTTAATGTTTTACTCTCCATGTTTTTAACCTTAAATGGATATTATCCTCCCTCACTCAGCCCAGGCACACCAAACGATCCTCCAAGGTCCCTCTCCTTTGCCTCCTCTCCATTTTTGAAGCCCCTTGATGGTTTTAAGGTATGATTCCTTCAGTTTTAGGAGATTTATTCATATATTCTCTCTTATATCTGGATATGTTGGTCTCTATTGGTGGGTTTTTCATCTTAGAAGAATCCCATGGGTTAGGGCAGATGTGTAGTTTGTTTTCGTTGATTTTAGGGTGTGTGGTTTGTCTGTGGGGCTAGGTTCTTCCTTTCCTTGAAGTTCCATCGCATCCACACTCTGTGATGTAGGTGTTTCCATCCATAACCTTTTTGGATCAATCCATTTGTTGATTTTGTATTTTTAAATAATATATAAAGGTATTTTTCATGATTTGGGTATGATATTTTGTCTTTGTATGCTGTTTTTGAGTTTGAAAAAATTGGTGGAAGTGGTTAAAAGGGGTTTCTTTAAATGTGCTATATTGTTATGTAGACAAGGTATTTATTAAAATGTTAGTTGTTCCTTAAAAATGAAATTGTTGGTCTCGTGTAGTGTTAAATCTTTTTTATGTTATGATATCAGTGTTTTATTGTGAATTTTATGTTTTTTGTTGAAATTTCTGACTTCGGTGAGTAATGTTTATATGTTTATTGTTATATTGGTTTGAAAACATGTGGTGTTCCTATAATGATGTTATTTGGGTGATTTCATGTAATACATGACATGTTCCATTGGATTTGGGCATAAACATGTTTTCATAGGGTGCACACATTGATGCGTACAAAATTATAATGGTCTTAGAGAAATTCGTTCAAATTAAAAACCCATATTTTAAAACACTTATGCCTCCCACTTTTTCCTTCTCCTCAAAATCTTGATGCCATATAAATGGATCATTAGTTCTCAAATGACATGAAAATTGGTTTTAACTATATTTCACATTTTTTCCCAATTGGTAATTGAGAAATGGTTGGTTTTTAGATGGTATGAAATCTTGGATAGAACCTTTAAATAATTTTTAGGTTTTCATCATGGTTTTGAAATGGTGTTGAAAGATGGATTATATTTAGAATGGAAAGTTATGTTTGGAATAGTGAATAGTAAAATGGTGATTAATGTTGTTTCAGAAATGGTTTAGAACCTTTTTGTGAAATATTCAAATTGACAATTTTGAAGTCCCAGTTCAAACTTTATATTTTTCGGGAATGGAATTATGATTTCAGAAATACAAATTCCTTAATAGAATCTTTTCATGTTTTGAGAAATGGTTTAAAATTTCATGTGACGTGATGCCCTTTTTGGAACCTACAAATGGATTCTTGTGAGACAGACACCCCTATAGAGTATTTCCTTGTACGGGTTATCACGTGGGTGGTTTTGGGGATTAGAGTAGGCGAGTGCAGTGGTGGTAAGTAAGGTGATTCAGACATGTGACAACCTCTCATTTCACTATGTATTATAATTATTACCATTGAATTAATGGTAATATTTTAGAGGGTTGAGTGATGGATGATTTTCAACCTTGATTAGTCAGGTTTGTACCCACTTCAATTTATAGGGCTTGGTGGGACATACAACTAGATTGCCAGTTAGAATGGTCAGTTGGTTATTGACGATGGAGCTGCACCATATGCTATCAGGTGAGTCTGATCTAAGAATATCTAGGTATCAATCTAGAGATATTTAGAATGTAACATGGTTACAACCTGTATTTTCTTATTTATATTTTATGTGTACTTGGTTTCTTGTCTAAACTACTTGTTTATTTTTATCAAATCTTGGTATCGTTCTGTTTGGATTTTGGGTTTGGGTTTTGATTATAAAATGGTAAACCATATTTAAAATAGTGATATTTTGTGCTATTTTTTAAAGGGAAAGATTAGTTTGTTTAATTAAAATGAGGAAACCTATTTTCATATGTGAATTTCAAACTAGTGTTTGTGGATTATTTTGAGAAAGTAAATGTATGGATTATATTGTAATTACCTAATGAGATGCTTCAGATCACACCCTACTTATGTATCAAGTGTTGGTAGAATCAAGTTGTTTTTTATGTGTAAGATTTTGGTTTGGTCGTGTCTCGTAGTTGGTCGGTCAATGGACAGTGGTGACCATGAGGTCACATGGAGATCATAATGGTAGTAGTTTGGTTTAGTTTTGTTCTAGTTTTAACATTAATCGATTTTAATGGTATCTAGATTAGTTTTTGTATTTATTTACGATCAGTTTTTTAGTTCTTATACATATTTATTATAATTATTTTATCCCATTTTTTTTGGTAAAAAATCATTCCCATAGTGATTTCTTTGATTCCTAACACAATTTTCCAGCCTGTGGGGATCGAGAACGCCCTTCGGGCCATACCATGGACTGGGTGGGGTGTCAAGTTGGATAGAACTCCATTTTGGTTTATGAAAAAATAGTATCAGAGTAGGACCTCATTATTTAGGGTGTCAAGTCATTGTAGATTAGGACTTTTGGGACTTGGGAGGTAGTTATGGGATTTTCAAGAACCCTTTCTCATCTTGAGCCGTGAGTTTCTAGGGGTAGTCCATTATTTGTGACTTTTGTCTTTGTTTTGGATTGAGTAATGAAAATATAGGTGATCGAGTATCATGTTGTGATCTCATATGGAGTAGTGACCCATGTAGAGTCCAAGTTCATGGTTCAAGGTCCTCTTATTTTTTGATGCTTTTTTGGGTCATTCCCCACTAATAATGTCATCGAGTTAGGCCTGAATACTAGTTCCACACTCTGATAGTTTTGTGTGAGTTTTGATTTGATTTGTTTTTAGTAGGTTGAAGTGATATTTTGAAATGAAAATGGTTTTTTAAATAGAAATTGTTTATTCCATGTGGTTTTAGATTGATAAGAATTAGTCTTAAAGGGAAAAGTAAATTAGAAATTTGGTAAATGATTGGATTTAATGATGGGATGAGTTGGCCAGAGAATGAAACTTGATAGGGGCATGAATTGAGTTACTATAAAATTTCTATCTAAAATATTTATCTTAAATTATCCAATTTGAAATGAAAATGGACTAGTTAACCCCAGGGGAAATTTATAAAAGATTTGGTTATTCAAAGGATTTCTTGAATAGTGTTTATTTTTCATTTATAACAATATCAATTATTACATTAACAATTGAAATCGATCTACTAAATAAAAATAAAATATAAACACTATCTAAGACTAAGTATCAAGGTAAAGTGAATTTTTTTATTTAAATACGCACAAATGGAGAAAACTAAACTTGAAAGAACACAAAGGAATTTAAACAACAGGTTTAGTCTCAAGCTGAGACTTAATCCTTTCCCCTTGGAAATCATCTTATGTAAGAAGTATATATGAATAAACTTTTATACACTCCCTGGATCGGTGTAAACAACAAAATACACAACTTTCTAGGTCAACAATACCTCTTCTACAGTTTTTGTGGGATTATAAAAACAAATAGGCCACACAGGGAGAACTTCCACTATTATTAATGGGAGTGTAAGCTGTAAAAGTTAGATTATTAATTTATATATGTATCTTCTTATTTTTCACATGGTATGGTGTGTGTTCATAGAATAAAGATATACACACACAGCTCGTAATGTAAAAATAGTACACTAGTAGAGTAAATTAGAGAGAATAGAGTTAGAGATATATGTGTGATATGCAATGCTTCTTTCAACTCCTATAATATAACTTTATGTGAAGTTGGAGTCGACTTTTATAAATAGATAGAAAAATAGGACATCATGAGAGCATCTGTATTTTGTTTCCCATGAGTTATTTATTTTCTCAATGAGTTCGTATACTATCATAGTTTGTTACTAAAAATGGTATTCGATTTGAGTTATCTGTTGTATCTTCTTTTTTCCACAACATACAATTATTGTGTTTTTATTAGGCACATAGCTGGACTAGGCTACAAGATTTTTTGATCAGGTATTTTTTTACACTGCAACTGACAAGTAGAAAGATCTCAATCGTGCCCTAGAACCTTGTACCTCATACTGTAATCTAAAACCAATTTTAATGTTGTCTACAAAATTTCATTAATTTAATTAGTTTCATTAAATTTTACAAATATGACTGTTTATAAGAAATTTAAATTTAAATGAAAAAAGGAAGAATTGAGACTCTGAATAGTGAGTTGGTCTGATTGTGTCTCTAAATGGTGTCTTTGAATGGTGTATCTGAACAACAACTCATGAACAATGTATTGTAAAGGTGTATTTTAATGGTGACTCACGAACATTGTATTGGAACAGTGTCTATGAACAGTGACTCATGAATGGTGTATTGAAATGGTGTCTAAGACTTAGTGGTAAGTCATGAGTGGTAAGTCCTTCTGGTGATAGGTCGACTTAATGGTGACTTGTATCTAGTAGTTGGTTGACTTAGTGGTGACTCATGCCAATGGTAACTCATACTTTTTGAATATTCTGGATTGATCTCGTCGATAGCTTGATTAAACTACGACTCATTCTTTTGGAATATTTTAAGGGGATATTGACTATGGGTTGAATAACATTGTCTCATCCTTTGTAAGAATTCAACATCTCTGCTGACGGTCAGACACTTGGTAGTGAGACATTTTAACAGTGAGTATACCTTAATGTCAACTCATTCTTAGCCAATTTTATTCTATTAGTGAGATGTACAACATTGAGTCCACCTTAACCGTGACTCACCCTTTTTCATATTTTTCCAACCCATATTATGATGTAAAATAATAACATAAAAAATTAAGATTACATTTAAACATGAGTAAACATAATTAAACATTATTTAACTTGACGAATCATGATTTGTGAGTATTAAAACTAGAGGAGTACAACAATATCACCCTTTTTGATAATCAAAAAACATGAAATTATACACAATACAATAGGTCATTCATAATGATCAATGTACAAATGACTAATGTTCTATTTAACATGTCATACATATCATGATAGATTAAATTATAAGATAAACATAATCTAATAAAATTAAATACCATAATTATTCTTATTCATAGGTAAATGCAATATTCATTCTCCCCCTTTTGGTATTATCAAAAAGATAATGAATAACAATATAGAAATAACATATAATAGATGAAAATAGATAGTATATTGGATGATGAAAGGTAAAAATACATCCATATAAAATAACAATCCAAACATAATAAAGTATTCTCCAAGGAAGTATCTATAGTTTCATTTCCCTTATCAGAAGACGTGGGTGGTGAAATAGTAGGTACAGACATGGTCAAGGTATAGAATTTATAAATATTAGATGAGGTGCTAGTTGAAAGGATAGGAAATCCAGAAGGCACTATAGAGGTAATACATTGAGTATAAGTAGTATGGGATGTAAGTTATTGATAGATAACAAGCCTCATATGATGAAGTGCATGAGGTGGAGACATAAGAAAAAGTTGAAGGGTTTGAGGAAGAGAAGAAAAAGAATCTCAAGTGAAATCATCCATGTACCGAGGATCAACATATCGGTATATGGAACTTGAGGGAATATTTTCAGTGATAGGTTGAATTGGACAGGCCTCTAGAGTGACAATGGATGTAATCAGAACATGAAGTTAGGGCTTCACAAGGTTGATAAAATCCAATATGATCTTCCAACCTTTCTCAATTTACTTAGTAAAGTAATCCTCTTTTCCATGAATGTTTTAAGGGAGGGAGTAAGCTCTTTGAGCTATCTAACCTATTCCATGAAATCTTGGGTGATAGAAGAAACATTAAATTCTCATCAAAGTATTTAAAATAATAATTGAGCTGATGATTCATGTAAATCCTATAGAAGTAATAATCCATCATTTTCGTGATCGACTCATAATCTTCTTTTGACTCTTTCATGTAATTACTTACCATTTCATGCACATGATCACTATTCTATTGGATTTTACTAAATCCCAATTGACCAAAACCACTTATCAAGGACTTGACACTCTTCCCTTACCACTGATATGATTATATAAAGTTCAAGATACCTATAAGGAGGATCAAAAGAGGTTGACTAAACATTTAATTCATCTCTGATAATTGGTCTTAGAAGATCCAAGTCAAGTACTGGAAGATGATTTGTACCATCTAGAGAAGATTTAGAAGAGGTATCAATAACAATTTTTACAACATTTTCCAACGATTCTATGTATTCATATGTCATGACTTTAACTAAAGGAATGCGAGCATTTAGTACATCACTCAACCTTTTATTCTTCATTTTTATTTCCAGAAATTCAGAAACCATTGGAGGTTGAAGATGTGAGATAAAATCCTCTGAAATAAAAGAAGCATCACTTTCAATAATATTTGAAATTATTTCTGGTTTAGGTTGAAGGATAGATTTGAAATAAGATCATAATTATTCTTTAAAATATTTGAACTCATTCTGGCTTACATAATCAGCTGGAAAATGTGCAACCGAAGTACTAGGATCCATATATGGATCTATTAAAACTTGAACTCTTTCAGCAAGATCCACATCTTCAAACATGGTACCCTTAAGATCATATTCATCAAAATCAGAGTGCATATATTCTATGTTTTTTGTGACATATCTAGGATAACTTTCCCATTCATCCACTACAGACTAATAAAATGGGGTAAGAGTGTCAAAATTAACTCTATGAGTATTTTTCTCCCCTCAACAGGTGATTCATTCTAAACATTAATTGGATATTGCAATTGAACATATAAAATATCATCATCAACTATAACTAAGTATTTATCCTTTTTAGATTCCAATATAGTTTCATTTTCCACTAAATTGATTTCAGTAAAATTTTCAGGTTCTGCATCAGAACCTTTATCACTATTTAGATGATCTGAGTAAACATCAGTTCCACCACTTTCTTCTTCTTCCCCTTATTCACCATTTTATTTTTATTCTTCATTATCTTCTTCTTCCTAACTATTCTATTAATCTTCATGGAATCCACATCCCCCAACATAATCAACATATTCAGATTCTTCTATTTTATCATCATTATCCCCTGGGAGAGTATCTCCTGTAGGAAGATCTTTTGGAGGGCTAGGTGATCCATATGTAATTCTTTCTAGACTTCCTTAAATATTAGGATCACTTCTATCATCAATAGTTGATTCTTTTTATTCATATTCCATATCTTGTTTTTTCCTTCTCATCTAAATACTATACAACCTCATCTGGTCCTAAAACAGGATCGACTATATCCTTTGGCCTTGTGTGGTGTTGAATTGGATTAAAATCGTAATATATTTTCTTATTGTCTTCTACCCACTATTTCTTCCAGGAATTCCATCTTATCTTCATTATTTTTCATATTTATTTGTTATTTCAAATTTAGTTACAATTTTTGACAGTTTCCTCACCAACATTCACCATTATTTTAGCTTTCAACATGGAAGAAATAAGAGTTGAATTGAAATGGTTTTTTGACATTG
Source organism: Viscum album (assembly GCA_963277665.1). Lineage (NCBI taxonomy): Eukaryota > Viridiplantae > Streptophyta > Magnoliopsida > Santalales > Viscaceae > Viscum > Viscum album. The sequence goes on along the minus strand of OY728145.1, from coordinate 875,756,838 downwards.
AATGTGGTGTTATCATATCACACATATGAAACATAAGGTATATTCATAGGTTGATATTGTATCCTTGTTTTGTAAGATATACTAAATAAATATCCTGATAATTTAATGAAGAAAAGTCATCATTCCTTAGAAAAATTTGAGCCTAAATAAATTTAAATAAAAATATGAATTCTCTATCAAGTTCATTGGATATGGGTATTATAGTAATTCCATCTCTGGATAGATTAGCTAAGGATTCTTCATAACAAAATATGTCACTTGTAAGTGGATCACTACCTTTGTGGTCATCATAAATACCTTCACGAGGTTCGTTCAAACACTCATACCATTTCTTAGAAGAAAAGTCAGCATATTTTTCACTTATTTTAGACTTTGTCTAGTATTATTCTATTCCATTGAAAATGAACTCCACATAAAAATAAAAAACCTGATCTATAATTGGATATATAGTCTATTTTTTGTTGGATAACCATTACAACCAACTGTTTTTATTTAACACTTTCAACATAAGATACTTACTTGATAAAATCTATTCAGAATGCACTTCATTTTCTAGAATGTCTATTTGTTTTTTGAGTTCGAGGTTAATAGGTTGGGATTTAGGTTCACTCGAGTCACCTTTCTTGCTTCTTAAAACAACAAGACTCATCTAAAGATGTCTCAGTGAAAAATTTTTCTCAAACAATTTTGAATGATTCTGAGGGTTTGGTTCAAAAGATGAAGGTTGTAGAGGTTCGAGAGAGAAGGGTTTGGTTTTGGTAGACGAGTGCAAGAGTGAGTAAGTGATAAATGATTTTTATTGATTTGTTTTTTATCATTTAGGGATTTCAAAATTTTAAATTGAAAATGAGGATTAAAATAAAGCGAAATAAGTAAAATAGTGAGTTTATGTCTGAATGAGAAAAAAGGACAAAGTAATGAAATGTTAGACACAAAATTGATTCATAACAGCGAGTCATCAATATTGAGTCCCAATAGTGAGTCATAAATAGTTAGTATCAACGGTGAGTCATCAACGGTGAGTCCCAACGGTGAGCCATCAATGATGACTCCAAATGGCGAATCATCAACGGTGAGTCCCAACGATGATTCATCAATGGTGATCCCTAATTGTGAGTCATCAACGGTGAGTCCCAATGATGATTCATAAATGGTGAGTCCCAATGGCGAGTCATCAATGATGAATCACAACGGTGAGTCCCAATAGTGAGTCATTAATGGTGATTCCCAATGGTGATTCATCATTAGTGATTCCCAAAGGTGCGTCATCAACAGTGATTCCAAATAGTCATTCAATCAAAATTGATCAACCCCAACTCATAACTGATGTAACTCATTTTATTATAATTAATTGTATTAGTAAAAATATCAACAAGATGATGTTTAGTTCCAATGAATTCAAGAGTTATATCAACTTTTTTATAATTATCTCTCAAAAAGGGATGTCCTACATCACTATGATTTGTTCTCAAATAGTAAACTAGGTTCTTAGAAATTTTAATAGCACATGTGTTATCACAGTTTATAATGAAATTCTTATATTGATATCTATAGTCTATTAATGTGTGTTACATCCCCAAAATTTGATCACAAAAACTACCAGTAGCTATGTATTCAACTTCAGCAGTAGATAATGCTACTGAATTTTGTTTCTTACTATACCATGAAACTAGATACTTTCCTAAAAAGTGACATCTTTAAGAATTTCTTTTTTCATATAACTTGATACCACCTAAATTAGCATCATAATAACTAACAAATCCAAATGATGGTCCTCTAGGGCAGAACAACCCTAAATTGGTAGTATATTTAAGGAGTTTGAGAATTATTTTGACCATATTAATGTGTGAATCTTTAGTATTTTAATGAAAAAAAGAACACATATATACAAAAAAACATAATATTAGGTTGAATAATAGTTAAGTAGAGTAAAATTCTAATCATACCTCTGTAATTGGTTTGATCTAATGATTTACTATATTCATCAAGAACCAATTTATAGGTTGTACACATAAGAGTATCACTAATTTTACTTCTATCCAAGTGAAAATGTTTTAAAATATATTTATTATATTTACTATAATTTAAAACAATACCTTCCTTATTTGGAAAATTATGAAATTTAATAATGAATTTTATTTCACCCATTAAACTCATTTAAAACTCATTTTTCATCATTTTTGAAATGTCAATACATAAATAATTTTTTGAATATCCAAAAATAATATCATCAACATTTATTTGAATAATTAAAAAATCTATAGAGATTAATTTTATGAAAATATCACAATTTTTTATACCTTTAGAAAAACCTTTAGAAATAAGAAAAGTGTTGAGCCTATCATACCAAGCTTATGAAGCTTGTTTAAAACCATAATTTTTTTTTACTTGAATACTTGATTTGTAGAATTATGTTTTATAAAACTGGTGGGTTGTTCAACAAAAACATACTCAACTATATAACTGTTCAGGAATTCACTTTTGACATCCATTTGATCAAGTTTGAAATTCAGATGTGCATCATATGCTAGCAGTATTGTTATAGCTTCAATCCGGGCTATAGGTGCAAAGGTTTCATCATAATCTTATCTTTCTTATTGAATATAACCTTGAACAAGTAGACTAGCCTTTTTTCAAACTATAGTTACAACTTCATCAACTTTGTTTCTAAGAACCCATTTATTTCCTATGGTCAGGGTTTCTTTGGGTCTATCAATAAGTTCACATACTTTGTTTCTTTCAAACTAATTTAATTATTTTTGCATATCCATCACCCAAAATTCTTCATGGATTGAATAATTGACATTAATAGGTTCAATCTATGACAGAAAAGTTTTGATGTTCATCTTGATTTCTTAGAGAAGCTATAGTGTATGTTTATTTGTATAAGCCTCTAACTAAACCCACTAAAGAATGGATTTTAAGATTCCTAGTAGGTCTAGAAAAATAATTGCTAGTCACTTTAGGTTCTTCTAAATGTTTAGGATTTATTTGGTCTGAATCTGGAGATTTTCCAAAACTAGTGGATTTTCCTACTTGTTTAATAACAGAATCGGAATATTTAGAATTTAATTCTAGTTTCGATAGAATATCCTTAATATTTTATAAGGAGATTTTGGATTCATGTGGAACTACTTCATCAAATTTGAGATTAAGATATTCTTCCACACATTTGGTTCTCTTATCAAAGACTTTATTGGATTTACTAGATATTGAATAACCTAGGAAAATTATTTCATCACTCACGGTGAAAAATGTTTCAGGATTACGTTTTGTATTAATAATAATGTCTTTGCAACTAGATACTTTTATGTAATTAACCATAGGTTTCCAATTATTCCACAACTCATATGGTGTTCTCTTTAGGATAGTTTTAATTAACACTCTATTGATTATATATCAAGATTTATTAAAAAATTCTACCCAAAAATAAATATATAGATCATATTCATTAATTATAGTTCGATCTATCTCTTGTAAGGTTCTATTTATCCTTTATAAAAATACATTCCTCTGGGGTGTCCTAGGAGTATAATAGTTATGACTATATCCATATTATGAGAAAAAAGATTCAAATTCTTGATTTCAAAACTCACTACCATATCCATTTCTTAAGGTTTTGATTCTAAGTCCACTTTAGTTTACAACTGATCTAGCATGCATGGTTAAACAAGTAAAAGACTAACTTTTGGAGCTAAAAATAAGGTCCAATTATACTTCCAAAAGTCATATACTAGAACATAGACATAATGCTTTGATTTAAACATGAAACTCTAGATAGTCCAAACAAATCCATGTAAACTAACTGAAGTGGTTGAAAAGATGAATCATTTTTCTTTTGTTTGAAGGATATTTTATGTTGTTTTCCTTTTTGATTATGATTACAGAATTTATCATTTGAAAACTCTAGATTAGGTAGATACTTGACTAAACTTATTCTAGTATGATTTATAGGAGATTTAATATTATAATGTATTAGTCTCTTATGACAGAGAGAAGATTCTTTAGGAAAGGAACTTATGTAAGAAACATTCTGTGAGACCAAGGAAATGAGATTAACAGTATAAACACTTTCATTTATAAAAGAAACAAAAACTAAATCATTATTAGAACTGAAAAAATTTCCAGAATTATTTTCAAATTATACATGAAAACCATCTTTACATAACTATGAAATGATAAACATATTTTATTTTACACCATCAAAAAAGGAACTTTATAATTAAAAGTGAATTTTTTTGGCCGATTTGGCCGAGGCCAATAATTTTCCCTTTTGTATTGTCACCAAAGGTTACATATCCACCATCAATCATTACGAGGTTCTTGAATCTAGATTAGTCCCATGTAATGTGTATTTAACACCCGTTATTTAAGTACCATAAGTTCTTAAAATATATCCTTAAGCATCTTTCCTATAAAAATAGTTTAATCAATAAAAGGCTTTGGTACTCATATTTTCATGGGTCTAGTAATATTAGTAATTAAGGCTTTAGGAACCAAAATTTTCTTCATGGGTTTTTTTCTATGAACTTCGTAATATTTTAGAATAATAATCTTTATCAGGACTATATGAACTAGAAGTAGTAAAATATTTTCCAGTGCTAGAAATTATAGAAATTTTTTGAGATCTAGGTATAAACACACAATTTCCAGATTTTGATATAAAATTGTTTTAAAAACAATTGCATTACCCAGGTTCATAGTCAATGCCAATAGTATAATTAGAAACAAATTGTTTTTCAATAATTTGAGTTAATCTATTTTTATCATATTTATATTTTTCTATATCCCTCTTTAATTTCACTTTTAGATGTTTAAGTTTAGTTTTCTCATTAATCAATTGTGTATTATTCTCTTTTTTTATAGTGAGTTTAGACATAACAGTAGTATAAAGTGCATGATTTTTCTAGATGGTTTTATATTTATCTTCTAGATCCTTAAAAGTAAACATAATTTTTAGTTTTCAAACATTTCTTGATTGGTCATATTTTCAGAAGTGTAAAATTCATATTCATCTCTAGAATAGTAAAAATTCTATACATGGTATACTAAGGGTACCTAATAAGAATTTTTCTTAAAAAAACATGTTGGCTTTATCAACCATTTCATTATGACCTAATTCAGATTCACTAGAACGGTCCTGAGACACACTCTAGGTAGCCTTCATAGCCTTCTTGTATTTTCTATATTTTCCCTCACATTTCTTCTTGTGTATCAGTTTTGGAAATTCAACCATCACATGTCATTTTATTTTTCATTAATAAAAAATTATCTCATTCGTATTCCCACATATTTTTCCAATATTTTTTCCAAATACCTTTATTTTTATATTTTTCTCTATGGTTAGGATTTCTAAATATCTTTATCTTTCCATAAATTTTCTTAAATCTCTTGGATAGATGATCCATTTCCACATCATTATAATTTGATGAATCTTTATTATTGTAAATTTCAGCATGAACTTGAATTTTCTCTTTTTGTTTGGATTTTATGGTTTTGATAGCCACTAACTTTCTTCTAGGTTCATAATATTATTCTCGATTAACCTTCACACTTGCTCATACATCATCAATTTTCTAATTAATTATTTAATAGGAAAGGTACTGATGTCTCAAGATTTTCTTATTGATACTAAGGTTCCTCTCCATCTTTCCAGTAAATATCTATGAAGCTGCATGATTATTTCATTAGTTGCAAATAGCATTCTAATTGAACTAAATGTATTAAAAATCTCATTCAACCTATGGTACATGTCAAAAATAGGTTCATCAAGCTTCATTTTGAAGTTATAATATTTAATAGTATATTTGTTAAGTCTCATTTCCTTAAAATTAGTCATTCCTTCATGTGAAATAATTAATATATCCCAAATATAAAAGCATGTTTTACATGAATAAATCCTATTAAATTATTCGTCTCCTAGAGAACAATATAACACATTCATAACATTACAATTATTATTTTAGTATGACTTAGTTTGTTCATCCCATATATATCTAGCTTTAATTGGGATCTTATATTCATCTACATTTGATGACTAGATTTCGAACCCCATACAATCTAATTGTATTTTCATTTTGATTCCCCACTAAGCATAGTTTTTTACATAGAAATAGGTAGGTCTATTGATGGAATCACCTTCCTATCTATTATCCATGTTAAATAATAAAAACAAGTTTTAAATAACTATAAATTTTGAACTGATAGAAATTTTGACATCTTTAAAACACAACTAAAATCATAGTTGAATATATTTGAAACTCTTAAAACCATTGAAACCCAAAAAAGGAATAACGCATGATAATAAATTTTTGTCAAAGTAGGACACTCAAGAGGGGGGGGGGTGTGAATTGAGTTCCTATAATAATTTATATCTAAAATATTTATCTAAAAGTCACTAATTTTAAATAAAAATGGCCCAATTAACAAAAGTATCTATTTAAAAAATATTTTTTATTAAATAGATTTCTCAAAGAGTGATTAGTTATCAATTAAAACAATGTGATTTATTACATTGAAATTTTTTATTTATCTATTAAAGAAATCTATATCTTTAAGGGGGATACATGGAATCACCATGTACATGAGATAGGATAGGTGGGAGTTCTAGTCAATACAAAACTGCTCCACTGTAATCAAGGATATCAAAGGGGATGAATTATATTAGACTAAACATTCCACTTTTCCCATGTATCATGACTTTCTTCCATAGAGATATTTAGAGGAAGGCAATGTATTCACCATTAAACTCTAGGTCTCATCAATGATTATCGGTAAAGATATTCTTTTAACTTGGAGCATCCTTGATGTGAAGATGAATAGTATTAACCTTTTCCACCATTTCATCAACCATTTCAGGGCCAAGATATTTTTATTCCCCATCACCACCCTACAATGTAGGTGTTATGAACCTCTTCCAATAAGGGGATTCATTGGGAGTCTTTTGGATTCATGAGTATAAATTATTATTGTATGGGAACTTGACCAAGGGAAGTTGTTGATCCCATAATCCTTTGAAGACGATTGAGCCTTCTCTCAACATATCCATGAGTGTTTGGATAGTCATCATAAATTGTCCATTAGGTTGATGGTTATTAGTAGTGTTGAATTTCAACTCAATATTAATATAATGTTGAACACTCTTCTAGAAAATTGATCTAAATCTTGGATCTCAATCACATACAATTGGTTGTCATGTTTTGTGCTACCTCATCATTTCTCAAATGTATATCCTTGTTTGTTGATCGAGTGAGAAATTATCTCTAATAACAACGATGTGTGCAGACTTTGTAAGATGATCCACCACAACCCATGTGGCATTATTTCCTCTTGATCTCTTCATAATACCAGTGACAAAATCCATGTTTATGTTTTACCATTTTCATGGAGGTATAGGAAATGGTTTTATCATCCCCTAGGATTTGTTTCCTTTCTATATTCACATGCTATCAAACAGGAAAACTTGATGTATATTTCATGATCTCCTTCTTCATATTTTACCACCAAAAGTGATCTTAGAGATCAAGATATTTCATTTTGTTTCCTATATGGATGTAGAATGTCGAACTATGTTCATAATCCAACAAAATCATTATTTAACTGAGGATTTGATGATATACATTTCTAGGACCCAAATATTACAAATCCTTAGTCATTAACATAGAGCACTAAGGATTTATCTATTCTTATAGTTTCCACTTTCATCTGAATTACCACATAATATCTTATATCATCCTTTATCTTTTCCATAAGGTAAATTTGAGAAATAATTTTTTAAAGGATATTTGATGTTCCTTCCTTCAAGATTCCCATGTTCATCCTTTTCAAATATAAGATGATCAAATCCCTCTAAATTCTCATAAATGATAAAATTACTAGATAATTTCTACTTATAACATCTTACGATTTATTTTATTACCTAGTATAGTAATGAAGTTTTAGTCCTTGATCAGATCTAACCATCATTTTAGGTTCAAATTAGGATCTTTTTATGTGATTATATAGTTCAAGATTCTGTGATCCATATATATTTCAAACTTATACACAATGAGATAACACTTTCATATTTTCAAATTAAATATCACTATATCCAACTATATAACATGTGTTGGATAGTTCTATTTGAGAACTTTCAACTACCTTGAATCATATGATATCACTTTTTCATTTTCAATTAATGCACATCCCAATCCATTCTTCTAAGCATTCATAAATACAACAAAACATTCTCCACATGTGGGTATTGTGACTACAAGTTTAGTTATAATCCTCCTTTTAAAATCCTTAATTCTCTCTTCACATTCATCATTTTAAGAAAACATGGCTCACTTAAAAGTTATTTTGGTTATAGGGTTTGACAATCATGGGAAATTTCTCATAAATCAACGATGGTGCCTAGATAATCCAAGGAAACTAGAGATATATATCAAAGATGTTGGCCTCATCCATTATTTAATTGCTTCTATTTTTTAAGGGACCATATATATCCCATTTCTTATGATAATATTACCAATTAATGATACTTCCTTCAAATAGAAATCACATTTTTATACCTTTCATAAAGATTATACTTTCACAAGTTCTTTAAAGTAGTAATCAGATTCTCTTTATACTCCCCCATTATTTTTGTGTATATTAGAATATAATATATAAATAATACCAAATATTTGTTGATGAAGTACCAAAATACACTACTCATCAAATCCATGAATATTTATGGTGTATTAGTGAGTCCAAATGGCCTTACTATGAACTCATACTGCTCATACCTATTATGAAAAGTAGTCTTGGGGATATTTTCCTTCTTCACCCAAACATAGTAATATCCTGACTGTAAATAAACCTTATAGATGTATTGTTTTACACATAGCTTATTCAACAAGACAACAATATGTGGAATATGATACATGTTCCTTATCATGATCTTTTTGAGATCTTGATAATCAATTCAGTGGCATATTGAACCATCCTTCTTGATGAAGAGGACTCGTGCACCCTAAGGTGAAGCAATTGGGCGTATGAACCCTTTATCCAGATTCTCTAATAGTTTTTTATTTAGCTCCTAAAGTTCCACAACATCCATTCTCTAAAGAGTCTTGAATAATGGTAACGCCCTAGGTATAAGATCAATTGAAAACTAAAACTCTCATCTAGGAGGAAGTCCAATGAATTCTTTAGGAAACACATCAATATTTTCCCTCTAGTGGTAATGTCTTCATAGATGACCCTTTTAGTAGACTCAATCATTTGAGCTATATATGCTTTCTCAAAGTGAAATAATATCTATGATTGAGATGTCAGTGATAAAGAAGATTCATCCTACTCAGTCCATTTTTACAGAATCGATGGTCGATTCACCATATGGAGGGTAATTTCCTTCTAGAGGAAATTTACGTTGGCAGTATATGGGGAAAGCCAATACATACCCAAAATTTCATCAAATTCGTCTAAAAAGTGTATTAAAAGGTTATCTTGGATGTTCATCACATAATTTTTTAAAGGGTAGGATTGATATACTCAAGATTTAATAATTTCTCAATTTTCTATTTTCACCAAAAAAATATAATTCCATGATTTGTGGGGGTGTTTGAATAATTTTAGTAAACTTTTTTAAAATGAAGGAATGAGTATAACAAGAATAAAAAAATATGTTATCTATCCTTGAATGAATAACTTGAAAACCTATTAGCACTTCATTGTTGGGATCCACCTTAGTGGTTGTGATGGAAAAATATCTCTCTTGCTTCCTTGGAGGTTATTGGTTGTATCCGAAAACCCTTGGCATAATGCATTGGTTTGAAAAGTTTCAGGGTTCCTTGTAGTTGAAGTAATGAAAAATACCTTGAGGGTTGATTGAATCATTCATTTACTCCCTAAAATTGGTGGGTTTCTTCAGTCAAAAATCTCTAACTTGGTGTCCATCCTTCCCATGCCTAAAGTATTTCCTCATCCACCATAGGAATTTTTTGGGTGCTTCTGTCTACACATTTGACATGAGGGATGTTGAAATTTCATAGCACCATTATCTTTCTAGATCCATCCACCAGAAGGAAACTCTACTTTACACCTCTTATCCTTGTGATACCATTGACATTATCTGATCTTTATCTCAAAATTTATGGAACATCGAAAAATTTCCTCATAGCTATCAAATTCATTGATCACTGGGGATTTTTTTATGACTATGTTTTTGTAATGACCTGCCAATTATCATTGTATTGGGAGCTCAATGAGTCATTACTAGGCCTTAAGCAACACCCCCAAGGTGCCAAAGGTTGGAAATAAATGCCAAAGGGTTTTAAAACAAGTGGGGGACGATTTACCCTTTTTGAAAATACCACAGAGCCAACAACCATAACCAAAAAAATCAACTAAATGATGCATGATAAAAGCTAAGACAACTCAACCATTTATTTTATCAAAAAACCAACCAAAAGTACCACAACGGAAACCAACTCTAAATCAGAGTAAACAGCGAAAAGACAAACTAAAAGACCACAAGATGAAAACCCAACTCCATGCTCCACAAGCTCCAAGATACAACATCAAAAACCAGACCAAGCATCACGAAGTAGTTCTATAAACATGTGACACTTTACCTTTTCCAAAATCCCGGTATATGACATCTGCAAAAGCACCAATGTGCCAAAGTAGGGGGTGAGTAATGAAACTCAGTAGGTTTTCCCTGATGACTTCCCAACCCATGGCTCTAGGATAAAACATGTTAGAAAATTTATATAAAACAATTTATATAAAACAATTCCAAAACAGTTAACAATAAACAAGTTCCATGTCAAAACTATTTTCCAAAAAAACCATCTTTCTCAAGAATAACAACCAAGAAAGGTTTCAAATCAAATTCACATTTCCATTTGGGGACATCTATTCCATTTCACAAATCCACACTATAAGGCCCCGACCTTAAACCTTACTTAATATTGAATTAAATGAATAATTCACATTGAGGATCTTTTCAGGTTTAGAGTTTTAGAGAATTAGATCATAAATCATGAATTACATTCCACATTTAAACAAAGTGGTTACATAAAAGATAGAATTAGTTTTTTCCCATCAACAGAAACATATTTAAAATAAAACATGGATTCTTTCTTGACACTTCCTTGACACTATCATCATATCATGAACATTTCCCTTGAATTGTGAAAAACATTTCAAAAACTTGGGATGAGCATAAAAATCTCAGTAAGGGATATAAAAGTATGAAAAGAAAACATTAGTCCATGTATGAAATCATACTTTACTCCTAAAACATAAGCATTTTAGCATATCTCATCAAATCATCAATAAATCATCGAAATCATAAGGCATAAAGGTAACTTGAGGAATTCATAACATTCTTACATAGGGATTAACCCTCTTGGTTATGTTTGGAATACCAACATAATAGTATGCGAATTAAAAGACATAACAAAAGAAGTCTTTTAAAAAGAGGAGGGTGAAAGGTTCCCTTACCGACTTGGGTTACTTTCAAAACGTACACCCCATTGAAGAAGGGTCATACAATGAATATGTAAATAACCATAAATGAAATTATATTACACAAAGTTTATAATAATGGGAAGTACATACACCACTCAAAGGAAATGGTGGCAAATTTAGCATAAATCTCACGGGACTAAAAGTGAGATGAAAAATCCCTTACGAAAACTCGGCAGCCTAACAGTGCCACTTAAAACTTCCAAAAATGGATTGATGAGATCAAATAGGGTATCTCATCATATTACAATAAAATGTACAGAAAGAGGAATATAAAATAACATCCCCCATAATAACAAATAGGAGCTTAAAAGAAGTGACATAAAGGAGAGTACTTAAAAAGAAAGAGAGAGGTTAGATCTCTTACAAAAATTCGGCAGCCTAACGGCGCCACTCAAAACTTCCAAAATGGATTGATGAGAGAAAATAGGGTCTCTAATCATATGAACATAAAAAGTAAATTAGGAGTAATATAAAAGAACATACCAATCACAAGAAATATTATCTTAAAAGGAATGACATAAGAGAGTGTACTTAAAAAGAAAGAGAGGGGTAGGATCCCTTACCTCGTGTCCAACATGACTCGATCGTTCTTTAATCTCCTGAATAATAAAATTTGGTCAATTTATAATTTCTTAATGACCTACTTTAAATATTATTATTCAGTTAATATCACATATTATAAGGTTATAATAATTGGTTAATAAAGTGAGTTCATATCAGACGTTTTTCTCGATGTTCGGTACATGAGTAAAAATCGAACTTGTTGGAAAAGAATTTTCCATGTAGTTATAGGTACATCATATACAAAATAGTATTGATCCATTATATATTCATTTTATACTATTCCATATCATTTGGAGATAAAAAATTAAAAGCACCGTTCATGGAGATGGTAGGCCGTACGTACGCATGAACGCTACTCTCATTTTTTGTCATATTAATGGAATTAAAACAAAATGAGAGAGATATATATTATAATTATAGAATGATATATATAATTTAAATGTGATATATTACATATATATCCATTATATATATGTACTTATAATAGTACATAACATTTGGAGATAAGAAATGAAATGTACCGTTCATGGAGACGGTAAGCCGTACGTACGCATGAACGCTACTTTCATTTCTTTGGCACATTAATGGAATTAAAATAGATGAGATATATATATATTTTATAATTCCAGTATAATATATATTTTATATATATCACATAAGTTCATCAATTTCATTCTTTATACATTCCATGTATTGCATGAACGAGTCACATCACTTGAGGGGGCGGTAGTCCACACTTCCTCAAATGAAATTATCGCATTTGCACAACATGAAAAGCATAAAGGTATATATTAAATATAAAATAAATAAGCATATATAGGAAATAAATATAATATATATCATAAATAAATATAGTTCCATCATAATGGCCACCATGAGAGGTGGTATGAGAAGACAGAACAATCATCGTTTCGTGAGGCAGAAATTCGCCATCCACGGAAACAATATGTTCTTTAACCATTAGACGAAGGTGTGTGTTAGTGTAGCTCTAATACTCCTCATAACAACATCCTAGTATATTGAAGATACTTGTGTTGTTACAAAATAAATAAATAAAAAGAGTTTAGGGGTTTGGAGAAGAAAAATAATACAAAAGAACACAAGGGAAGACATTACCTTTAAATCGGGTAAGTCTCTTTGATTTGAGCTCAAAGGCTTCCTTGGAAAGTATTATTCCCAAAGTGAGGATTCAATGATGAATATAGGGATGTGGAGAGATGAAATGGGCATGGGTTGTCTGAGCCAAAGTCTTGAGATGTGTGTGTATGGTGCTAGAGGTGGGGGCCTTTTATAAGAGGAGAGGAGGGGCACTCTTGGAAAGTTATAAAATATTACTTTATTATAAAAAGATTTTAGGATTTAAAAGGTCCCAAAAGGATATATTTCTAGGATAAGGTGATAAGGTTTCTAAATACACCCATAAAATAGGTTTTTGACATGTGTAGGTCTTAGAGTTTACATTATCTTTTCATTTTATTTAAATCGTTAAATAATGAGGTAATCGCTGCATCATCATGGTGTCATAAATAATTTAGTTTATTTAGTGTCTAAAAATTATAAAAAAAATATCATGATGTAGGAAATCTTTTTATCTTTCTAATTAATATTTATAGTCAAATATATTACTTGTATAACCCCATGTAAAAATTGTTTTAGTAAAACAACACATGTTTGTGACATTTTAATTTTAACTTTAAGTAAAAAGGTATTTATGTCATTTTCCAACCAAAGTGGCTTTATGGGGTCCCCAAGTTGACCCATGGATTGTCTTGGTTGTACATGACTCATCAAATGAGGTTAGTACATGTTTCTAGGTCATTTAATATTATTAAAACATTATTTTTACCTTAAACTACACTAATTACCTCTAATCGCGATTAAAACTTAAAAGTTACTATTCACCAAAAAAATTATTTTAATCCCATTGAATCACATTTTACTTCTTAATGACAACCATATATGTCGGATTTTTGAAATTCAAAACACAGAGGTGGTAAAATTTCATTTAAATGAAAAATCAGTTTTTTAAGTACCACTTAGTGGTTTCACTATTCATCAAAAATTGAAGTTTTCCAGAAAAATACCAAAAATTCACCCTATGATATATTTGATATTCCGAATTCAAAAATGATGTCTATTTTAAAAATTTCAAAACATATAATTTAAATTAATTAATTTAATAATTAATTCCCCCTTTTAGAGCAAATAGCGTGTTTTTATGAAACAATAAGTATCAAAAGATTGACACTAGTTTAAGTCCAATTTCAAGATGAAATTAATTCCAAAGACCACTATTGGATTAAATGGTAAAAATATATTTTAATTTCACTTTAAAACCAATTAAAAAGATAATATAATCATATAATTAAATTATATTAAAAAGAGGTTTTGAATTAAAATAGAACATTTTTCACTATTCATTAAAAAATGAACTTTATCGAAAAAATACCAAATATTTACACAATGTAAATTATGATGTCCCGATTCTAAAGAAGAATTTTATTTGGTCCAATATAACATATGAAATTTTCAAAAAGTGTATTTAAAAAAGCGTTTTCTATCAAAAGGTGGTTAATCGACCTTTCAAAGAATATTAGAATATTTACGCTTTAAAATTGGATTCATTCAAATTTTAAGCCTCTAACATTTATTGGATAAAATTAAAAATATTTGACAAACATATATAATCATTTTGTAGTTAGTTCTGTTCATTCCTGCAATTACAATATCTAGGCATTAACTACCATTTAAAATAATATTATTTTATTATTAGAGTGCAACGTAAGATTCCCAAGAAACTCGTTGTTGCGTATTGGGTACGCCATCGAGCATAGCATCCCATTTAAAGTAATATTAATATTTTATTCACAAATATGGATAAATATGAAAATGTCATATTCTTTATTTACCTGGGGTGTTACATCCTTCCCCCGTTTTGGGAATTGCGTCCTCACAATTTTAAAATTGGGCTTGGAAACTTCATTGAAAATCCCACATCGGAACAAGAGTCAGTAAAACTATCACTTTAAAATAAAGATAAGTACAAAGGTCACCTGAGTTAACCCATAATAGGATTCCAAGTATGAAAATATGGATATGGAGGAGAAAACAAAGGGTCATGTTCTGAGGGAGAGTGATATTAAACATGTCTAGGAGAAAGTTAACCATAAGAAAATCACAAACTTGTGATGGGTTAAACGGTATTTGATTCCCCAATAGGAAAAATTAACAGACAACATTTTTGTTTTATGTTAATTTTCATTGAGGAATTTATTTATGAGCTTAACTAAAACATAAGGAAACATACTTACTTGTCATGTTGAATTTCAACTTTTACTAGATTTCTTACACGAACTCATCTTTTCTCCAAAAGACGAGTATTTAGGATGACTTGTTCACATTAAGAGAGCTATAATCAACTTATAGAGAATCACCTAATCCACAAAATAGAACTATATATTTCCCATGTCTTTAGACAAAAACCAAAGTTGTTAGTATGAGATCAGATAATCCAGAAAAGTATAATCCTTTATAAAAAGAAAATCTATTCTTAATCTCCAAAATTTGTCCAAAAAAAACCCAAAGTTAAACGAAGACCATTCAATAAACACTTGTCCATTAAATTCTTCAAAGTAAACCAAACTAAGATTTAAACCCAAATATTTGAAGGATTTAATCACATAGTCTTCCAAGGTACAAATTAACTTTTATCTCCAAATAACATCAGTTGCTCTTAAATTCTCATATTGAAAAGTAATTAACCTAATCACATATCCTCCATGATAGGTTAATCATTTCCATAGATAACCCAAAATAAACTTACTATTGATTCCTAAAATCATATAACTAAAAAGAATTAGTCAAGATAACCAGGGAATTCACGTAGTCAAGTGGTAGGCGATAAATACCAGTCGCACTTTGGTTGTGGGTTCGATTCCTGTAGCTTTGTCTGACACGACGGGTTGTCACACGGTCTCCGTGTTTTCCATTTTCCAAAACTATATAATTCTTAAAAAATTCCCCAAAACGAGATAAAATCTTCAAAAATAATCATAACATATTTTTACCTCAATTTTATCTCATTCCTTTCATTTTCCATCATAAAATATAATAACCCATAATTACCTCAAAATTAAGGATCATATAAACCCTAATGGTTACCTTTATAATTATTACCTGAACTTCCACATCGATTAGTCATCTCATACATGATGCATTACAGAACATGACAAGGTACAAGTGGTTGATCACGAATCCTTGATAGTTGGTTTAGAACAACCACGAGTTTTCTCATTGAATCCCCCATTTAATCCAGTCTCTTAATCAGAGAACCACCATAGTTTCCTTCAAACCTATTGTCACTTTGGTGCCTGCTAGATCTATCCATTCACTAAAAACAGAAATTTCAGTGAGTATATCAACAAAACCATCATTTACTAATGAGGAATATAAACACTAAGATATACTTACTCATTCACTTTATCTAAAACTAGGACTCTTTCTGAAATCCTAACCATTATGGTAATGTCACTTATGCTTGGAGAATACCTTAACCTCTAAAGTTATCTAAACCGACCTCTGATACCAACTATAAGGCCCCGGCCTTAAACCTTACTTAATATTGAATTAAATGAATAGTTCACATTGAGGATCTTTTCAGGTTTAGAGTTTTATAGAATTAGATCATAAATCATGAATTACATTCCACATTTAAACAAAGTGGTTACATAAAAGAGAGAATTCATTTTTTCCCATCAACAAAAACATATTTAAAATAAAACATGGATTCTTTCTTGACACTTCCTTGACACTATCATCATATCATGAACCTTTCCCTTGCCTGTGAAAAACATTTCAAAAACTTGGGATGAGCATAAAAAGCTCAGTAAGGGATATAAAAGTATGAAAAGAAAACATTAGTCCATGTATGAAATCATACTTTACTCATAAAACATAATCATTTTAGCATACCTCATCAAATCATGAATAAATCATATAAATCATAAGGCATAAAGGTAACTTGAGGCATTCATAAAATTCTTACGTAGGGAGTAACACTCTTCGTTACATTTGGAATACCCATCACAGTATATTCCCTAAATCTCTTCAGAGAAACCTTAACGTTTAACCCCTTCGCATTACCCAATGCATTGGAGAGCTATATCGGGCTCACCCGCCCTTAGTTTATCACAGAACCACCCATCTTCATAAAAATGCCCAAGAACCATAACATAATCATAGAACATAACTTGAGCATAAAAGAAAGATAACATTCCCACATTGCAATAACAATATAACATTTTAAGATATTGAAATAATGAATCCATTCTAAAAACCATTTTCAAAACCATTTAAAACATTTAATAAAGATATTTTTAAATCAAAGTGCCCCATACCACATTGAAGCTTTTAACATTTTAAACCATTAATATCCATATAAATAAATCCTTAAAACCATTTTGAAAACATGGATATTAATGAGAAATATTTATAAGAATAAATCATTAAAACATTTAAAACGATATTTTAGTTAAAGGGTTTTTAATAAAATGAGAGACACTTGAATAAAATAATTGAGGAATAACATTTAATCAAAATTTTATAATATCATGAGAATAAAGGTATTCATGATATAATATTACAAAGGACAGTATATACACTATATAAGAGTGAATTGGTGCATAACAACAATGAAGTCTCAATGGAAATGTAAATTGAGATGAAATCCATTATAAAGATGGTATCCTTAAATTAAGGATAAATCAATCTCATAATTATGTGTGAAAAATATAAATACACCAAATATAAGTGGATATTAAGTGTAAAATAATAAAAGGTCATTCACACATATTGAAAGGATGACATATTCAATAACTACATGTTGAACCCAAAGAAATCGAAATTGGGTTAAGAAGTTCCCTTGACAGCCTAACGACGTCACATCAAAATTCAGAAAAAGAGTTGATGAGATATAAAAACGGTATCTCATCAATTAGACATAAAATTTACATCAATAAGGATGTATAATAACATATACCAACATAATATTATGCGAATTAAAATACATAACAAAAGAAGTCTTTTAAAAAGAGGAGGGTGAAAGGTTCCCTTACCAACTTGGGTTACTTTCGAAACGTACACCCCATTGAAGAAGGGTAATACAATGAATATGTAAATACCCATAAATGAAATTATATTACACAAAGATTATAATAATGGTAAGTACATACACCACTCAAATGAAATGGTGGAAAATGTAGCATAAATCTCACGGGACTAAAAGTGAGATGAAAAATCCCCTACGAAAACTCGGCAGCCTAACGACGCCACTTAAAACTTCCAAAAATGGATTGATGAGATCAAATAGGGTCTCTCATCATATTATAATAAAATTTAATGAAAGAGGAATATAAAATAACATCCCCAATCATAACAAATAGTAGCATAAAATAAGTGACATAAAGGAGAGTACTTAAAAAGAAAGAGAGAGGTTAGATCTCTTACGAAAATTCGGCAGCCTAATGGCGCCACTCAAAACTTCCAAAATGGATTGATGAGAGAAAATAGGGTATCTCATCATATGAAAATAAAATTTACAGTAGTATTAATATAAAATAACATCCAAATAATAAGAAATATGATCTTAAAAGGAATGACATAAGAGAGTGTACTTAAAAAGAAAGAGGGGTAGGATCCCTTACCTCGTGTCCGACATGACTTGATCGTTCTTTAATCTCCTGAATAATAAAATTTGGTCAATTTATAATTTATTAAAGACCTAATTTAAATATTATTATTCAGTTAATATAACATATTATAAGGTTATAATAATTGGTTAATAAAGTGAGTTCATATCAGACGTTTTTGTTGATGTTCGGTACATGAGTAAAAATCGAACTTGTTGGAAAAGAATTTTCCATGTAGTTATAGATAAATCATATCCAGAATATTATTGATGTTTTAAATATCATATATATCTAGTATATAATAATTTTATACTATTACATAGCATTTTGAGATAAAAAATTAAAAGCACCATTCATGGAGATGGTAGGCCGTACGTATGCATGAACGCTACTTTCATTTTTTTTCATATTAATGGAATTAAAACAAAATGAGAGATATATATATTATAATTCCTGAATTATATACATCATTTAGATGTAATATATTACATATATATCCATTATATATATGTACTTATAATAGTACATAACATTTGGAGATAAGAAATGAAATGTACCGTTCATAGAGACGGTAAGCCGTACGTATGCATGAACGATACTTTCATTTCTTTGGCACATTAATGGAATTAAAATAGATGATATATATATATATATATTATAATTCCAGTATAATATATATTTTATATAGATCACATAAGTTCATCAATTTAATTCTTTATACATTCCATGTATTGCATGAACGAGTCACATCACTTGAGGGGGCGGTAGTCCACACTTCCTCAAATGAAATTATCGCATTTGCACAGCATGAAAAGCATAAAGGTATGTATTAAATATAAAATACATAAGAATAGAAAGGAAATAAATATAATATATATCATAAATAAATATAGTTCCATCATAATGGCCACCATGAGAGGTGGTATGAGAAGATAGAACAATCATCGTTTCGTGAGGCAAAAATTCGCCATCCACGGAAACAGTATGTTCTTTAACCATTAAACAGAGGTGTGTGTTAGTGTAGCTCGAATAATCCTTATAAAAACTTCCTAGTATATTGAATATACTGGTGTTGTTACAAAATAAATAAATAAAAAGAGTTTAGGGGTTTGGAGAAGAAAAATAAAACAAAAGAACACAAGGGAAGACATTACCTTTAAATCGGGTAACTCTCTTTTATTTGAGCTCAAAGGCTTACTTGGAAAGGATTCTACCCAAATTGAGGCTTAAATGATGAATAGAGGGATGTGGAGAGATGAAATGGGTAGGGGTTGGCCGATCCAAAGGCTTGAGAGGTGTGTGTATGGTGGTAGAGGTGGGGGCCTTTTATAAGAGGAGAGGAGGGGCACTCTTGGAAAGTTATAAAATATTACTTTATTATAAAATGATTTTCGGATTTAAAAGGTCCCAAAAAAATATATTTCAAGTATAAGGTGATAAGGTTTAGAAATCCACCCATCCAATAGGTTTTTTACAAGTGTAGGTCTTAGATTTTACATTATCGTTTCATTTTATTTAAATCATTAAATAATGAGGTAATCGCTATATCATCATGGTGTCACAAATAATTTAGTTTATTTAGTGTCTAAAAATTATAAAAAAAAAATCATGATGTAGGAAATCTTTTTATATTTCTAATGAATATTTATAGTCAAAAATATTACTTGTATAACCCCATGTAAAAATTGTTTTAGTAAAACAACACATGTTTGTGACATTTTAATTTTAACTTTAAATAAAAAGGTATTTATGTCATTTTCCAACCAAAGTGGCTCCATGGGGTCCCCCAGTTGACTCATGGATTTTCTTGATCGGACATGACTCATCCAATGAGGGTAGGACATGTTTCTAGGTCATTTCATATTATAAAAACAATATTTTTACCTTAAACTACACTAATTACCTCTAATCGCGATTAAAACTTAAAAGTTACTATTCACCAAAAAATTATTTTAATCCCATTGAACTAAATTTTACTTCTTAATGACAACCATGTATGTCGGATTTTTGAAATTCAAAACACAGAGGTGGTACAATTTTATTTAAACGAAAAATCAGTTTTTTAAGTACCGCTTAGTGGTTTCACTATTCATCAAAAATTGAAGTTTTCCAGAAAAATACCAAAAATTCACCCTAAGCTATATTTGATATTCCAAATTCAAAAATGATGTCTATTTTAAAAAATTAAAAACATATAAGTAATATTAATTAATTTCATAATTAATTCCCGCTGTCAGAGTAAATAGCGTGTTTTTATGAAACAATAAGTATCAAAATATTGACACTAGTTTAAGTCAAATTTCAAGATGAAATTAATTCAAAAAACCACTATTGGATTAAATGGTAAAAATATATTCTAATTTCACTTTAAAACCAATTCAAAATATAATCTAATCATACAATTAAATTATATTAAAAAGTGGTTTTGAATTAAAATACAACATTTTTCACTATTCATTAAAAAATGACCTTTATCGAAAAAATACAAATAATTTACACAATGTAAATTATGATGTCCCGATTCTAAAGAAGAATTTTATTTGGTCCAATATAACATATGAAATTTTCAAAAAGTGGATTTTAAAAAGCGTTCGACATCAAAAGGTGGTTAATCGACCTTTCAAAGAATATTAAAATATTTACGCTTTAAAATTGGATTCATTCACATTTTAAGCCTCTAACATTTATTGGATAAAAGTAAAAATATTTGACAAACATATATAATCATTTTGTAGTTAGTTCTGTTTATTCCTGCCACTAAAATAGCTAGGCATTAACTACCATTTAAAATAATATTATTTTATTATTAGAGTGAAACGTAAGATTCCCAAGAAACTCATTGTTGCGTATTGGGTACGCCATCGAGCATAGCATCCCATTTAAAGTAATATTAATATTTTATTCACAAATATGGATAAATATGAAAATGTCAAATTCTTTATTTACCTGGGGTGTTACACACACAACCAACCATGCATGCAACCTGGACCTCCCTATACTCACGAGTGGTGAGTTATCCTTCCACTAAGTCGTCACTTAGTGAACTACCTTAAAGGGGGTACTTCATGACCTTATCTATCCCTTTTTATGGGGGGTACTTATCGACCTTATCCATCCAAACTTTTTATGGGGGTACTTCTCTCCCTTATCCATCCCAATGCATATGAACACACACCACAACCCATACAAATCCATGCCCAAAACCATGTGTGTTAAAAACCTTTCAATAAAGAATCAAACCTTTTATTGAAAACCATTCCTTTCAAGCAGAATTTTTTTTCCCAAATCCAGCAAATCCATATTTTACAATCACTATTTTAAAATTTAGAAACCAAAACCCTTTGCACAACCCATTCTTTCAATTTCCACAATTCCATCAAACCCATAAATCATCACTAAAGAAGATTTATAACATGATTTTCACCACAATTTAAAAATAAAAACAAAGAAATTAAATCAAATTGAACTAAACCTTCAAGTTCTAAGAAAGAGGAATCGAGAGTGAAGCCACCTACCTCAAAGTTTTTGATGAAAACCCTAACAAATAGAGAACTCACAAGAAAACCTGACCGATTTACCAAGGATCCTCATTAGATCTCTTCTCCTAACACAACCAAGACTAAAACTCATCATGTTTGACATCCACACACGTAGATCTACCCATAACGGGCATAGATCCAAGAAAAAAAGAGAAGAGGAGAAGTAGATCTAAGTAGATCTGAGAAATAAAACAAGAACGATCACATACCTCAAGAATCCAAATTTGATTCACCAAGAGAAGACTTAGGATCTCCTCTGGAATGATGGGAGAACCCTCTTTGACCTTAAAAGAACCAAAATCCTGAGTTAGGGCTGCTTCAGAGCTTAAACGAGCCACTTAGAACAAAAAACGCGTGAGATCCACTTTTATAGGATCTCGTTTAAGTTGTCGCATAGTTAGTTCGCATGGTTTGAAAAACCGTGTGCTAACCATGCGTTAGCTACTACCTTGACCACCCTTATCACACGGTTTGGCCGCACAATTAGACAAACCGTGCACCGACCATGCAGAAGCCATTGCCTCCAAGACCTACTGCGCACGGTTTGGCCGCACAGTTTATAAAAACCGTGCGCCTCCCATGCGACCTCCCCTTTTGCCTCAAAACATCATTCCAAGTTCTCCCAACTCTCCCATTCAACACCCTTAACTTTAAAACCATGAAAAGCATCAAGTAAGAGTTACATACCAGAAAACAGGGGTACTAAATTCTCCCCACCATTGGCCTTTCCTTCCCCAGAAAGTAGAAAATCATCGCTTTCCTGAAAGAGTTCTGGCCACTACTCTTTCATTTCTTTCTCACGTTCCCAACTCTCTTCCTAAATCTAACCATGTTTCCACAAAACCCGCACTAGATCGATGCTTTTTCCACGCAATACTTTCTCCTGCCTATCAACAATCTGCACTGGAATATGTACCAATGAAGCATTCAGTTGTAGGTCAATGTGATCCCATCTAATCACATGGTCAGGATCGGGCTGATACATCTTCAACTGAGATACATGGAACACATTATGCACTGCACTGAACCGTGGTGGTAATGCCAACCGATATGCCAACTCGCCAACCTGTTCCAGTATCTCAAAAGGGCCTATATATCGAGGAGATAATTTTCCCTACTTCCCAAAATGATGATGTCCAAGCCTTGGAGAGATTATCAAAAACACATGATCACTCACCAAAAACGACGATGGTCTTCAGAGATGATCTGCATAAGATTTATGACGACTCTGTGCCATCTCCATCCTCTTTTTTATCAACTGAATCTTCTTCGTTGTTTCTTGGACAAGGATTGGCCCAACTAGTGAAGTCTCACCTGTTTTCACCCAAAAAAGTGGAGAACGACAGGGGCGCCCATCAAATGATTCAAATGGAGCCATGTGTATCGAGGCCTGATAACTTTTGTTATATGAGAACTTTACTAAAGGCATGTGCTCTTCCCACAAGCCAGAAAAATCCATTATATAATCCCGCAATATGTCTTCCAATGTCTGTATCATCCTTTCAGATTGTCTATCCATCTGCGGATGATACGCCATACTCATATTCAACTGAGTTCCCAGGGATTTCTGTAAGGATCACCAGAAATGAGATATGAACCTCGGATCTTTATCTGACATGATTGAAATTGGTATGCCATGTCTCTTTACCACTTCTAGGATATATATATTTTAAGGATCTTCCACTGTATGAGTTTCACGAATAGTGATGAAATGGGCCGACTTGGTTAGATGATCCACTATCACCCAAATGGCATCGTGTTTCCGGACCATTCTTGGAAGACCTGTAACAAAATCCATTGATATCTGATTCCATTTCCACACTGGGATAGGTAGATATTGTAACATACCATCTGGATGCTGGTGTTCTGCTTTAACTTGCTGACAAGTTAAACACCTTGAAACAAATTCAGCTACCTTACGTTTCATGCCGCTCCACCAAAACTACGCCTTCAATGCCTTATACATCTTCTATGTACCCGGATGTACAACCCATCTTGAATGGTGGTAAGCATGAAGGAGTTGTTCCTGAGTAGCTAAAGGTAAAACCATCCGATCTTGAAATCGCAAAATTGAACTCCCATCTAGCTTCCAACCCTCATTGGTCTCCCCACCATTGAGTTTTGAACTCATTGCAACACAGTCAACATCAGATTCTTGTGCCTCCTTTACTATCTCCACCAAATCAGGAACAAGCACAACTAGAATGAAAACTGCAACATCACCTCAGTCTTCACATTCCACATGCATGTCGGCTAGGACCGACATCAACTGCCACTCATCTGGAGATTCTTTCACCAACTGAGCATACAAATTTCTGCTTAATGCATCGGCCACCGGATTTCCCTTACTCGGTGTATACATCAATTCAAAGTCGAACATTTGATGATACTCCATCCATCTCCTCTGCCTCAGATTCAAATCTCACTGTGAGAAAATGTGTTTCAAGCTTTTGTGATCCGTAAACATAGTAAATTTCTCACCAAAGAGATAATGTCTCCATGTTTTCAAAGCATGGATGCCTATAGTCAACTCCAAATCATGTGTTGGGTAGTTCTTTTCATGAATTTTCAACTGTCTTGAGCCATAAGAAACAACATGGTCTCCTTTCATGAGAACAAAACCCAACCCTGTTCCCGAAGCATCACACTACACCACATACCCCTGTCCTGATTCCAGCAAAATAAAGATGGGTGCTGATGTAAGGAGAACTTTTAACTCTTGAAATGATCTCTGACATTATTCAGTCCATTGAAATGCACTGTTCTTCTTTGTCAATTCTATCATAGGCGAAGCTAGTCATGAGAAGTCACGGACAAAGCATCGGTAATAACCAGCTAGACCAAGAAAACTTCTTATTTCAAAGACATTCTTAGGCAATTTCCAAGAAATAACAACTTCTCTCTTTTCTAGATCCACTGAAACACCTTTATCAGAAACAACATGGCCCAGAAAGCGTACCTCTTGTATCCAAATATCGCACTTTGATAATTTGGCATACAACTGATGGTCTCTCAATATTTCCAACACTATCTTCAAGTGTTTCCCATGCTCATACCTTGTTCTTGAATACACCAATATGTAGTCCATAAACACCACAACAAAAGAATCCAAATATCACTGAAATATCCGATTCATCAATTCCATAAAGACTGGTGGTTCATTCGAAAGACAAAAAGGCATGACTACATATTCATAGTGGCTATATATGCTTCTGAAGGCTATCTTCGGAATATCCTCCTTCCGAACTTGCAACTAGTGATATCCTAACCGCAAGTCAATTTTAGAGAACCAATGAGATCCCATCAATTGATCAAACTGGTCATCAATGCGTGGAAGTGGATATCTATTCTTTATTGTAACTTGGTTAAGTTTACGATAATCCACATATAGCCTCAAAGTTTCATCTGCTTTCTTTACAAAAAAAACTGGTGCTGCCCACAGAGACATGCTTGGCCAAATGAAACCCTTGATTTCCAGCTCCTCCAACTGCACTTTCAATTCCTGTAACTCTGTTGGTTCCATCCTATAAGACGTAAGGGAAATAGGACTGGTCCCTGGAATAAGATCAATCGCAAAATCTACTTTCCTTAGAGGTGGTAACCCTGAAAAGTTCTTGGGAAAGACATCTGGAAATTGATCCACCATAGCTGGAAAACTATTTTCCGCAATATCTTCCATTGATGCCAAAGTCAATGCTGCCAACAGATGAGAGATCGTTCCCACCATTAGTGCCAACAAGCTCTTTTCACCATT
The DNA here is from genome assembly GCA_963277665.1 of Viscum album. Lineage (NCBI taxonomy): Eukaryota > Viridiplantae > Streptophyta > Magnoliopsida > Santalales > Viscaceae > Viscum > Viscum album. Next base: position 875,730,796 of record OY728145.1, on the reverse strand, counting down.
ATTTACTATCCTTTATCCTCTAAAGAGATGGTCGATGTCATCCTCAGTAGTGAAACTAACCGTTCTCCTATAACAGTCGATGTGGGCCTTAAACATTGTGAAACAATCCATACCCAGGATTACATCATAGAAATCCATATCCAACATGGAGAAGTCCCATTCCAACTCAGCTCCATCAACAGTTATAGCACATGATCGACACACTAAGGCTTGACATTCTCTTTCACCAAGATGAGTTTGTAGTTTCAACACAGAAGGCATCATTTCCATTTTTAAACATAGCAATTCAACAGCATGAGAAGCAATGAAGGAATGTGATGCACCAGTATCAAATAACACTTGCACAAAGGTAGAATTAAAAAGAATCATACCTCTTACTGTTGATGGTCCACCATAATCATCAACAATAATCTTCTCAACTCCATACAATTGCTTCGTCACTGCACTGTTCTCCTTGTTGCCTTGCTGAGATTGTCTTGGTTGAGGAGTCATGGTATTTCGAGAATCACCATGGCTATCTATGTTATGCTAACGAGACTGACTCTGTTGTCCTCGTCCTGTCGAAGCATACGATGCTTGCGACTCCTGGGAAGTGTCACGTGCACCCGACCTCAGAGTATTTCTACAATAGCACTGTAGATGCCCCATATGCTTTCAATTGTGACATTGTCTAGGTTTCGCCATACACTCTCGCTTTATGTGATCAGTCGAGCCACATTGAAAACACCCGGCTTTTATCATGGTTCATGGAGGAAGGTTCACCGATCCATCCGTCTGATTCTAATTCGCACTCACACCTTGGACGTAGGTGTCCCTCTTCCTCTTGTTCCCAACATTAGAGTTCCCACCCATTCCCATGGGTATCATCATACTTCCTCCTCCCATAACTTCCAAGATATCTCTTTCAGATACTATTTCTCTGTTTACCATTTCTGTATAATCCGTCATATAGAGCACAACTATCTTCAAGAAAATCTTTTGTCATAACCCTGATTCAAAGATGCGTGCCTTCAAAGACGCACTGGCAGCAACTTCCGATGCAAAGCGCACTAAATTCATGAATTTAGCCGAATACTCCATGACAGAGAGATTCTCCTGCTTCAGGATGAAAAAGTCCTTCATCCTATGGATCTTGAATGTGTGAGGATATAATTGTTTATTGAACAACTCCTAAAATTTCTCTCAGCCCCGACCTTGATCCACCTTAGCCTGCACCACTAGCTCCCACCACTGTTTTGAAAGATCCTCCAGCATATACGTCGCCAACTTTACTTTCAGTTCTGCTGGTGTGCCGATGAAATCAAAGATACGATTCATCCTACTCAACCACACCTCTGCCCTTTCTGGTTCAGAATCACCCTGAAAGATTGGTGGATTCTGCTTCTGGAACTGAACGAAATGGTCTACATTCCTTGACTAATCCCTCTGATTCCTCGTGTCCACAACCTGGAACGCTTAAACGATACTCTGAAATATCTCTTGGTTCACACGTGGTTCAAGTGCAACCACATTCTCCACAGCGTATTCTGTTTGGTTTCTACGACACCTAACATGTGCCATTTTCTATACAAACAACACACGCAGTTAGTCTCACTTCCTAGAAACTGAAGGCTTAGCATTTCAAATTATATCACATCAACAATCACTACATTGATTTCCAACCATCAAGATTTTCCACATGTTCAACCATTTTTGAAAATATCCCACATGCCTTTTGAAAATCCACCCGTTTTCAAAATACACCAAATATCCACTTTTCAAAATCCTTCATTTGAAAATCAATTTCTGCATTTTTCAAAAAAATTCACCGTGCTCGAAATCATAAATCATCTTCACAATAAGATATGAAATCCTAGTGGGAAGTCATTCCTCTAATGCATGTCATGCTCATCTCATTGGATAAACCCATGACAATGAGATTTCCAATATTCTAGAAGTGTATCCAAAACACTTATGTACCCAAAACCCTAGTAACTTGAAGTTCAGCATAAATGGGTTAGCTAGGTCCTTTTATGCTATAATTTTCAAGTTCCGAAAATCCTACTCCTGTCTAAGATTCTGACCCCATGAATAGACGAAAAGGAATTTCAAATCCAAAACCAAGATCATCGATGACCACTTGTTAGGCAAGGACCGAACAAGCTGATACCATTTGTAATGACCCACCAATTCTCATTGGCTTGAGATCTCAACGAACCATTACTAGGCCTTAAGTGACATCCCCAAGGTGCCAAAGGCTGGAAATAAATGCCGAAGGGTTTCAAAACAAGTGGGGGAAGATTTACCCTTTTTGAACATACCACAAAGCCAACAACCATAACCAAACAAATTAAATAAATGATTCATGATAAAAGCTAAGACAACTCAACCGTTTCTTTTATCAAAAACCAACCAAAAGTACCACAGTATAAACTAACTATAAATCAGAGTAAACAGTGAAAGGAAAAACTAAAAGACCACAAGACGACAACCCAACTCCATGATCCAGAACCTCCAAGCTCCAACATCACAAACCAGACCGAGCATTACGAAGTAGTGCTATAAACATGTGACGCTTTACCTTTTCCAACATCCCATTATATGACATCTTCAAAAGCACCAACGTACCAAAGCAGATGGTGAGTAATGAAACTCAGTAGGTTTTCCCCGATGACTTCCAAACCCATGCCTCTAGGATAAAACATGTTAGCACATTTATATAAAACAATTTATATAAAACAATTCCAAAACAGTTCATAATAAACAAGTTCCATGTCAAAACCATTTTCCAGCAAAACCATCTTTCTCAAGAAGAACAACCAAGAAAGGTTTCCAATCAAATTCACATTTCCATTTTGGAACATCCATTCTGTTTCACAAATCCACACAACCAACCATTCATGCAACCTGGACCTCCCTATACTCGCGAGTGGTGAGTTATCCTTCCACTAAGTCATCACTTAGTGAACTACCTTGACGGGGGTACTTCACGACCTTATCCGTCCCTTTTGATGGGGGTAATTCTCGCCCTTATCCATCCAACATTTTGATGGGGGTACTTCTCACCCTTATCCATCCCAATGCATATGAACACACACCACAACCCATGAAAATCCATGTCCAAAACCAAGTTTGTTCAAAACCTTTCAATAAACCATCAAAAATTTTATTGAAAACCATTTTTTTCAAGTAGAAAAACCATTTTCCAAATCCAGAAAATCCATATTTTACAATCACTATTTTAAAATTCAGAAATCAAAACACTTTTCACAACCCATTCTTTCAATTTCCACAATTCCATAAAACCCATAAATTATCACTAAAGAAGATTTATAACATGATTTTCACCACTATTTCAAAATAAAAACCAATAAATTAAATCAAGTTTAACTAAGCCTTCAAGTTATAAGAAAGATGAATTGAGAGTGAAGCCACCCAACTCAAAGGTTTTGACGAAAACCCTAACAAATGGAGAACGCACAAAAAAACCAGGCCTATTTACCAAGGATCCTCATTAGACCTCTTCTCCTAACACAACCAAGATCAAGAATCATCATGTTTTGAATCCACACTCTTATATATACCCATAATGATCATAGATCTATGAAACCGAGAGAAGAGGAGAATTAGATATAAGTAGATCTGGTAAATCAAACAAGAACGATCACATACCTCAAGAATCCGGCTTCAATTCGCCAAGAGAAGCCTTCATATCACCTCCAGAATGATAGGAGAACCCTCTTTGACCTTAGGAGAACCAAAATCCCGAGTTAGGGCAGCTTAAGAGCTTAAAAGAGCCACTTAGAGGAAAAAACGTGTGAGATACACTTTTATAGGATCTCGTTTAAGTGGCCGCATGGTTAGTTCACGCGGTTTGACAAACCGTGCGCTAATAGTGCATTAGCTACTGCCTCAGCCACACTTCTCATAGGGTTTGGCCACACGATTAGACAAACCGTGTGCCGACCATACAGAAGCCACACCCTAAACATTAAAACCATGAAAATCATCATGTAAGGGTTACATACCAGAAACTAGGGGTACCATAGTTTTATCCAATCAAAGACGTAGTTAACCTTTCATTCATGGGTAATGAAACATATAGAGGCATATCATGAAATCCTCATGATGATTTTCTTATAATCCCTGATATATTGATCATATTTTTTTTCTTGAGGGAATGGAAATCCTTTTTCCATTTTAAGTGAGAGGGTGCAAGGAAAATATTTATCAAAAGACATTTTCGATAATTCCTTCCAACCCATCACTTAGATCACCTCCTTAGGCTTGTTATTCTTAAACAATATCCACAACTGATTAAATTCTCCCTCCATATGATAAACATCTAGTAGAAATATCTATTGATCATAACATTGAAGGATAAATATGATCATCTCATTAGAGTTGAACCATTGTTACATGACTAATGGATCAGATGATCCATTGAAAGTCATAGCATTTGTTGCATAAATCACTCAATTATAGTTTTTTCAATCTTAGGGAGTTTTGCTAACTCCACTTAATTGTGGATTATATTCGAAAACCGAGTCATATTAGAGATTATCATCACAATTTTCATCATTCCCACTCCAATTGGGTTGGGTATCTCATTGGGGAAGTCATCACATTTCCAATTACATAGACTATTTACCCGATTCCTCATATTTCCAGCCATTATATAGAATAATGGTAAAATTAAGGATGATTATTTTTAAACTATTAAACATGGTAATACAATGACATTAATTTGATAACTTATAAATTCCATGTATATATATAACTTATAAATTTCTAGGCATTAATATATGGTATCCATGATTTATCTCCTAAAATATATTCTTAGGAGTATTTTTATCCCCTTAATAATGGTTTGTAATGATATTACATGTTTACCAAATCATATCCATCATGAGAATAAAACTAGCTATGAAATAAGGCCCGTCGTTGGGTATTAGTTCTTGGTAGAGTTTAGCTCAACACAGTTTTTTTAGCTTTTACCCCTATGTGCATCTATGCCAGATCCACATCCACTTGTAGTATCCAACCATGGATATATATTCTTGATAAATAACTTAATCTATAAATATAAAATATTTCTAGATGTTTTATAATACGTATTATTATTCCTAAGGATTTCACTAGAGTTTTCTGATCCAAATCCCAAAAATAACATAACTTTTCCTTTGATACCAACTATAACAACCCAACTCTTTATTTCAAATTAATATATGATTTACTACATAGAAGTAAAATTAATAAAAAAAATAATATAAATAAGTATAGTGTATTTGTTAATTAGGTACATTATATAATAAAAAAATAAAAGGAATATATCATCTTTATTGGAAACCTCCTAAACATGTTCGTGATATTTCTTCGTACTTAAAACTGCATGGGATAACCTAGGGAAAGACATAAGAAAGGGGTTATATATAAAGCCCAATATGGAAATAAACATGGAATAACATGAAGATGGTAATACATGTTAGAAAATTTGAATATGAATGGTACATTAAAGGGGGATAAACATAAACATTAACAATGAGGAAGGATATATCAGTATAGCATAAAGGAAACATGGGGAATGTGGAAGCTACTTAAAACATGAAATCATAAACATAAGTCAAGGCTATATTACAAGACATCATAATGGAAAAATCCCCATGAAGGAATAAAGTATACTCTCTATCCATGAATTAAATCTCGTGAGACTAATCATTACCCATTTCATTGGAGCACTATATAATTCCTGGGGCACCTGTCACATTCATTTAAATCTCATTCTTCAGTGTACCACACATATCATAAAAACATTTAATCATTTATCAAAAAAATATATACCACAATCATGTATTTTTGAACAAATACATTCAATTCTCCATTCAGTAATAATAAGTGTATAAAGGTGAACACACTTGATATGAAAAGGGAATGAGTATTAACTAAAAAATTGTTTTTTATGGAAAATTGGGGTGGGATTTCAACAACATAATGACATCACATAAAAATTCATAAAATGGGTTGATGAGAGAGAAAAGGGTATATCATAATTTGGAAAAAAATGTATAGTAATAGTTACGTGTATAAATATATCCAAACAATAAGAATTGGATATATACGGTATAAGATAATGACGAAACATGAATAAAGAGGAGAAGGAAAAGACCCTATACTAAATTTATGCCTAGTAACTGTGGTACATAAAGGGTTGTGGGAGGGATTAATGATAGTGAAAGTGGTCTCTAATCTTATGGAAATAAAAATAATGGTAATTGGGTTTTATAACATACCCAGACAACCACAAATTGAAACTAATATGTGTAACATAAAAGAGGTGATTTAATGGAAATGAGAAGAGATAAGTCCCTAACCATGAGAGTGTGACTTCAAATTCTTGGAAGGAGCTTATTTAGACATGGGGGGATTTTAAGAGGATTCTAGACAGGATATGGTAGAGTAAGGATGTGATCCAAATATTTCTAGTGAATAGAAGTCGGAGCTTCAGTGGGTTTATATTGGAATTGAGTGGGGAATTCTTTATCTTTTCTCAAATGTAGGTTTTGGGTTAAATATAATAAAATAACAAAAACCACAAACCATACCATGATTTTTCCCAAGGTTTCTGAAAAATTGTAATTGTTTTAATTATTTAATAAGTCTATGTTCCTAGATTAATAAAATAATACCATTTGTGATGTAGAATTAATTCACACACTTGCATAAATGGTTTGAAAACCACAAAATATACTAATGGTTTTGGAGGATTCATAAAATATTTATAAAATAAAAAAAATAAAATTTAACGATTTAAAAGGGAAAAAATATATTTTTTCATTTATATCCTTTATAGTATTTATTACATCACATTTGGGTCATTATGATGTCATAATACACAATGTATATTTATACGGTATTTAATTTTTGCCTGAAAATTAGATTGTATTAGGAAATTATTAATGATTCATAGTTTGATAAATTTAAAATCATGATTCCAAAAATAATATTTATTTTAAACAAATAAATTTATAAATATGTGTATTTTCACTTTTATAATAATAATCTACATTGATTGAGAAATGCTGGGTTTTTGAAAATAAAAGTTTTCGAATCCTTATAAAAAGTACATTTGAATTTATAAAAATCATATGATTAATTATATTTAAAAACTTTATTTAACAATAATGTTTTATAAAAATATATTTTTTAAATAATCCATTAATTCATTAAGGTAAATTCTCTAATTGAAATTGACTACTAATTAAAAATACAATTTTTGTTTTATTCTATAAAAATCAAAACAATTTATAAATTAACAATAAGAATAAAATATGCACATTATTATATTGAGAATTGAATATATATATATTCATATTATTATGGTCTTGATACACATATCTTTAATACACCATAAAACTCTCTAAGGATATGGTGTGTGATGGTGATAAATTTCATGGGGTGGTTCGAAAAATATGGTTTGGGACATGATATCGAGGATCTTGAACATCTATCATAAATAGTTTTGCTCATTCATAAGTTATTGGATCTCATCTTGGTATTTCCCAAGGGAAAATCCTAGTGATTCTATCTCCCATGGAAGCTCTGATAAATGGGCTTCATAGGGTATTATCCCACTAGTTGAGGAAATAACTTCCTTTTTCCGTGTCAATTTGATTTGTTAAAACCATATATTTATAGTAATAATGTGATCATTATTTAGAGAATATATTATCAATTTTAATTGTGATTAATGGTCTTTTAAATATGATAGAATATAATGAAACCAAATATGTGCAGGTATTTTCAATATCCATAATATCTAATAATTTTTTTGATTTAAATCATAAGGGGGGTTTTATTTATAAATGTTTGGGTCATTACACTAAAGAAACATGCCTTAAGTAACTGAATGTGGCATGTGTATGTTTTAATGTCTGCATTCTAGAAGCCCATTTCTTATGAAAAGGTCTTGTGTGCTAAAGGTGACATGATTTCCCATATTTTCCACCAATTACAACTAGATTTACAAGGAAAATGAGATTAATAAATAAGGTATGTGTGAAATAATGGATATTTGAGCCCAACAAACCCCTTGCACGCCAAATACGACATCAAACCAGACATCTTGCCTGGACTAGCTCATGTGTCAGAGAAAAGAAATGTGATCAAATAACCCTCTGCACAAAAGGCCTTGCGCTTCCACCATTGGGGATTTCATATATAAATGGTATCTCACCCATCCATTATAGAGGCTCTCCAGAATAGAAATAATCATTTTTTTTTGCATAAAATAAATATTCCATGATAGTGTAAAACATGGAGAACCAATGGTGGTGGATCGTATGAAATAAACCTCTAGTGGGACCAACCATGACTTGACCCATAGCAATGAGATCCTCAAAACACAACTCTCAATATAGTTCAGGTGTGTTCATGAGAATCTTCCTGTATGAAACCCTGATCTGTGTGAAACCCAAATCCAGTGCGCACCTACTCTCTATGGTTCCATGGCCTCCCCTTATGTTAGACCCACCTACTCATGCAACTTGTGGGTGTAACAGTCCAAAAATTCATGAAAACTTACGAGTCTCGTACATAATTCCCCTTATACATGTAGTGAACATGTTATCTTACCTTGTTATTATTATCTTGATTACTCTAACCCTAGTCGCTTCTAAACATTGAGTCTTGAATGTGGACCTCATGATTTACCACTTCTCCTATTGTTGTACTATTGAAGTGCCAACTCCATTCCCCTCACAAAGGCATAAGATTAGTGGTCATTTAATCATAATGGGTGATATATTAGTCCAACCACATTAAATATACCTGGTGTAGAACATCATGGAACTATATCCCAGTTGTATGACGTTATAATACATGTCATCATTGTCAACACATATCATAATAATATAGTATTACCTTGTTTGAGAAGAACCCGATTCATTGTGTATGAGTGTCACAGGATAAACTCTACACCTATAAAACTCACATAGAATAAGATCCTCTTGGTAATCTTCAATGCATAATCCACACACCACCCCTTATGGATTCTCCATTCACAACATGATAATCCTTAATAAATGATGTTAAATAGCATGGATTAGTCCTGTCACATGACTATAAACTAAGGCATGGAACTAAATGGGGGTTGATCTCTATATTATAAATATTTAATTTAGTAAACCTCCAAGTGGTTCAATCCAGACCAATGGAAAACTTAAGAGATCTCTCCAATGGAAACACCTCCCAAATCCACCTCAAGGGGTGTCCTAATCAACCTTTTAGATTTTTATAATGGGGAATTTTGATCCATCCAACCCAAATCTTCCTCGAGGGGCATTTCGGTTCATCCAAGTGTTACATCCTCCCTCTTAGGAATAAATATACATATTCTTATTTAAGGGGTGTTATGGTCAACTTTTAAAACTCATCTCAAGGGTAATTTTGACCTATCCATCCAAGATCTTTCACAAGGGGAATTATGGTTAACTATGGTGTGATATATTCCCTATTTGGAACACAACTACTAAATCCTCCTCAATGGTAATCCTAACCAGCCTTTCAAAATCATGTCAAGGGGAATTCTGATCCATCCATACTAGATTTTCCTGAATTTGAATTCTAGTTCATCATAGTGTGACATCTTCCCTCAGAGGGACACACCACCCTGATCCCTCTAAAGGGGTGTCCTGATCAACCTTTCAAACTCATCTCATGGGGATTCCCAATCAATCCATCATAGATATGCTTCAAGGGGTGTTATAGTTCACCATGGTGTGATATATTCCCTCATATGGACACACCTACTAGATCTACCACAAGAGGTATTCTAATCCACTTTTTGGGTCTATCTAAAGGGTAATATAGATCCATCCATTTTGTATCTACAAGAAATTAAACCTATACTCATCTGAAAAAGACATTAAACTCATGAATCTATCCTCCTCAACCATACATCCTGATCTATCTCCATAGGACATAGAACTTGTTACATAACCCAAACACCTAACCTAATAATATATATGGGATGCCTGAGGGACAAAACCATGTAAGAATTACGCCCTGGGAAATGTTACCTCAGGATTGACATGGGATGACTTGGGTTTCGTGGCTTAAGATGCATCAACTGAGATGCCCTCCCAAGAGGAATAATATAGGTTGCCAATGCTCCCAATATTCAGAGAGGCCCAATGATGCACAATTTGACAACTCTCATGATCGAAGGTTGCTTCCCTATCAATATGAAAAAATAATTTCTAGAAATAAGCAGTGTAATTAACTAGTGTCCACAAAGTGATGGTGCTAAGAATGAGTTCCACAGACATAAATTAAGTCTATGAGGGACACCCAGACTATGAGACGATATCCAAAGAGGAATTCATGGAATGATAAACTGACATCCCATCATCCCATTTCAATCAATGAGAATACATCACTATTGAATGTTATAAAATTCAATTTCCTTTGGAAATTTGGAATTTGGGGATACATCATGCATGTTCTTACATTCATCATGTCGACATACTAGTGGGGCCCTGGTGAAATTTTCTACAATAAAAATGGTGATATAGATGTGAATCTATTCTCTTCATCATGGTAACTAGTTCCATTTATATAATAGTAGATTTTTATGTTACTGAATCTAGATATCTGGTGTAAGTTCACACTAAGAAAATTGTTATCCCGGCATGAAAATCCCAAGAGATTAGTAAAGATAACAATTGGAAATCCACTCTCTGTGGCATTGTCAGTGTGGATCTCTCTCAGTCTTTCGAATATTGGATGAAGTTGGGAAATTAGGAATCACATTCTTTGTACTTGTACTGTTAGATGAATTAACACACTTTATAGGATTCACACAGTATAAAATCAATAACATAGAACCCATATGCATCGAGGTATGATAAATATAGATGTGGAAATCTCGTACAATGCCAACCCCACCATGAAATTAGCCACAAATTCGGCTATAGGGGGAACATGCCTCATCCCACCATTATAGATCATCCAACCACGTTTTATTGGAACCCTAATACATTGGTACGAGTAGGAGGTGGTTATTATTACAAGGTACAAGGACCTCCAAGGCCTAGAGGTGTCAATGTCTTGTCGAGACAACTGCCCCAAGGGATGCGTAGGGAGAAACCACTCCCCATTACCACTAAAAACTACTTTGGGAGCATCTCCCTAAAATAATTACATAACTCATTACCTTATATTGAGGCGGTGGGGGATTCACAAGTCACATAATCCCTGAATAATTCCATGGAGATACTAATTATGGATCCCTCAAAACCCCATTAGCCCCACCGATGACCAGTCTTTCAGGTCTAAGAATAGGTGTCATTCACCCATGTTCCACTATCCCCAGTTGAAACCTGCAACTGCCAATGTGGTGGCCAAGTCCAAGAGAATTTCCAACAAGGGGAATCATCTCCCATGGCTCCAATGTCCCATGCCACCATAGGATGACTGAAAATTCTATCTCTTTTTATTTTCAAATAAACTGCTTTTAAGGCTGAGCAGTAACCCAGAAACCAAAATTCCTACGCGGGATATAGAATCAAAGTGGCCAAAATGATATTAAAAATTCAAAAACATCACATCATTCAAGATGACCTCAAGCCATGAGAATCCCAACATCCAAGGTCATGTCATGTCACCCACCATATCATCATCATGCCATCCCTTCAATGCCATCATAGCTATCACAACACCCATTGCTGGAGAACTTCACCAATGTTAAACACCATAACATAACAGACCACGATTTATCTATAAATTCCAAACTAGAACGTGGGAGAGGGTCAGAGATCTCCATATCATAGTCATCCTAAATAAAAGTAGAGGATACTAAAATAACTAGAGGAAACCCAAACAACAGTACAGACGATCTCACCACATCATAACACTCATCACAGTTCTGTTGAACATCATAACCAAATATTAACAAAACCACTCCATAAACAAAAAAAGGTCCATCACTGAACATAAATCAAGAAGACCAACCTACATAGAAGAAGAACCAATTCTTCACAAATGATATGAGGGAAAAATTTTGAAGAAAAAAAACTGAAACATACAATTGGCGATGCCGAAACCACACCTAAAAGCCTCTATCGACAAAGAGGAAGAGAATCATAAACGTCGAGGAAGAAGAAAAACAGAAAAGGTCACGCAAGGAGCACCACCGGCCATCAAAACTCACATCCCAAAACATATGAGAATCCACCGCTTAAAATACGACCAGGAGTGGAGCCAATGGACTTGAGTTTATGGAGGATAAATTAACGGTAGATGGTTCTGAATGGTGAAATCCCAGCTAGGTTGCAACTGGAGCCAAATAAGAGAACAAGACAACTAAGGAGCGTGCCTGAAAACCTTCGACCGCTGAACCAAAAATCCCAAAACCAAAATGAACCATCACTCAAGATCTAACTTAGAGTGGCGCGGTGGAACACGAGATCAGAGTAGGCTGGAGCAGCCCAAGGTTTCCACTGTGAACCACCTTCGACAACAATACCATGACTATCAATGGAATGAGAGACCAGGTTCAAGGAGGAGGAAACTAAGAGGATAATGGGAAACCTAGGGATATGTAGTGCATATGTGAGAAAGATAAAAATAAAAATTCAAGAGATAATCATGCAACAGCAAGGGTTAGAAACCCTAGCGTGGAGAAGAAAGCGAGCAAGAGAGAGCACCAGGTGAAAAGGGATCCATCATGCCACCATAGGATCAACATGATAGATCCTTACCACAAGTGAACAAATATCCATCATCACCCCATTGGGATTAAGAACCCAACCACATCATAGGTCGGCCAGGTTGAATTTATGAATTGTTTTCACCACCGATAGCCATCACTGGTGAACCCGAGGTGAGTAAACCCATTGTGTGGGTTCTCCGTGAACCTTCATCAAACCAATTGGAGGTTGATAAAACAAATTTTTGTTGATTTTTTTTGATAATAAATGAAAATTTTTTCTCAAATTGTTTTAAATATTTTTATACAAAAAATATTTGGGATTAGATCATTCAATTGAACATATGATGAAAATTCCAGTTTTACCCTTTAGAATTCACTATAGCATTTAGGACATAAATATTTTGATATATATTATTTGAACTCAATATTTTTAAAATAAATTGTTGAATTTATTTTATACAACTTTTATTTAGGACATTGGAGCTAAATCATGCATTTTGTTAGTGCATATGGGCCATGACATTAAAGATGGACTGGACTCACCAGATTGGACATTGGTTATGTATTAGAGTCATAACTTCTACATCCATGCTTGTATTGGGCTCAAATATTGAGAGGAGCTTGAGAAAACAAGTTATCACAAATCATCCTACTAGTTGGATAGCAGTTTCATGCATTTTTAAGGTCAAATAGGTGGTTCAACATGGAATTAAATATTTGACTAAATTTCCCCATTCACAGTTGAAACCACTTGAAACCTTTCCACCCCTACTCTCTATAAATTGGTGTTTTTCTCAATTGGATGGGTTGTGAAATTAATTAGGAGATTGTGAGCAGAGGATAATTGGTTCTATACCATTTAAATTCACAATTGGAGGATGGAAACCACCAAGCCAGGATCTCCTCCAAAATGATCTTCTTTTCCTCTTCTTTGTGGTAATGTTGTTGTACTTTCAATAATATCTTAGTTTATCTTCCATATATTATATTATTTTCAATTTTATTCTTCTCTTAATATTTATCTTTGTGATGTAATTCAAGAGTATAAACTAGACTGGGTTATACACTTTCTAAATCGTTGCAAATGCAATCTGTTTCTACGATGACTACGTTGCCCATGAAATAATAGTTTTCTCAGTAATCAATCTACCTATTACCTTATTTATTAATTTATTTTTAATCAATGAACTAAAGTAATTCAAATAATATGATACATTAATTAAGTTTTCAATTTAAATTAAACTAATTAAGAAATTGAACAATTGACACAAAAACACGCGTGGTCGAGATTTGTGTAAATGGTGAGAGTGTGATCTTAATTAGAAATACCTGACCACATTGGATAGATTTTTAGAGTAAAAATATAATCCCTAAAATCAATTAATAATAATTTATAGAGTGTATATGTGCTCTAATTATCCACTGAAAATAATCTATCCTAAGAACATCAATCAAATCAGGGTGTTACAATTTCATGTTCCTTAGCTAGCCTAGGGTTTAAGTAATTTCATCTTTATGGTTAAGCTAACTCCCATAGGGTTTGGGGTTTAAAAAAATTAAGGGATTATAATTAAGTGGATTTTAATTTAAATGATAATGATAAATAATTTATTTAAGATATAGAGTTAGATCGATTACGGAATTTAAAATATGTTTCTAACAAAATATTTTCTCGTTATGTTTTATTAATCCATTTTTCATTTAAAAAAAATAAAAAAATACAATCTTCTTTCAGAAGGCTTATTCTTCTTATTTTATAAACATTGAACAAAACCCCATCCTTATAAGTTGATTATTTTAGTTTTTTTACCTTTAATATACCTTTGATATGTTGTTTTAAATTACTTACTCCTTTGAGAGATGACCTTGGTTATCCACTATACTACACCAAAATAACCTAAAACCAAACAACATTTGAGAGTGCTCATGATAGCACCTTAAAAATTGGAATTGTTTTTGGAGAGGTAAGTAATAATTTTAACCATTTAGAGGCATTAATTTTATTTTCCATTTTATTCTCTTCTTCTATTCTTTCTTCCTTCTTTAACCAATCTGAATTTTTCTTCTTTTTTTTGTTTTCCTCTTATTCTTATTTTTGGATCATCAACTCAATATTTTCGTTTTTATTTTATTATGTTCCACTTTTCTTCTTTGCATTTTTATTTGATTTATGACATGAACTAATCCCGAATATCTCTAAGATATTGACCGTGATATTGAACACAACCTCATGGCTCGAATCAGACATTCTCAGTCTACAAGATGTTTCCAACATTCAACTAGTTAGAGAATTACTCCATTCTAGTAACATTTAAATTGGTAGAAATTAAATTTCAAAAATAACATAAGAACAAATGTCTTAAAATAATAACAATGAAATTAATAGAACCATTATGGAATTGGTTTCACCAGACATTAACTATCAACCAAATTACATTGCATACCCAAATCTCAAATCATACTTTGAACTGAAATATGGGTTAATTCACCTTCTTCAAAAATTTCAAGGTCTCTATGTTGAGGATATCAATAAACACCTTAAATAATTTAATGTGGTTTTCTCAACCCTAAAACCATGAAATGAATCTGAAGATAAAATCAAACTATGAAAATTCCCATTCACAATTAATTGATCTGCAAAAGATTGGATGTATTATTTACAACCTGAAGATGTAAATTATTGGAATGATTTGAAATTTCTTTTCGTATAGAGATTTTTTATAGCATGAAGGTCCACTTCCATTAAAAAATTTATCTCAGGAATCAATAAATTCCAAGGGGATCCAATGTATGAGTACTGGGAGTGATTCAAGAAGTTGTGTGCAAGATGTCTGCATCACCAAATTAGTGAGAAACTCCTCATCCAATAATTCTATAAAGGACACACTCCTATGGAGATAATCATGGTAGATGTTGCAGGTGGAGGATTAATGGTGGAATAAACACCATTATCCTCACATGCATTTATTAACAAAATGGAACAAAATTCTTAACCATTTGGTGATCGAGGTACCACATATGTTATTGGAGTACATTATGTAAGCCCATCTTCTCATGGAATTCAATTTATTGATACAAAGTTATAATAATTGAAAACTATGGTGAGATAGATTGATTTGGCACAAAATACATCCCAACCCCCTCCTTCATATCCTTGTGGCATTTTCACTGAGAAAAGCCACCCAACTAACTATTTCCCCCAACTATAAGAGTCAGAGGATTGTGTAGTCGTATTCCCTGGGAGACCATATCTGCTACAACAACAACCAAATCCCCATAATAAATATGATTCCTTGGCACCAACATACAACTGAGGGTATAAGGATCAATCAAACACGAGGTATGGCTTTGGACAACAACAAATACCCTATTTTCAAAAAAATATCCAGTAGCCTCCACCATACCAACATGATTTCCTACAACCCCAAAGGATATTTGAATCTCAAGAATTAAAAAGTAAAAAAAAGGACTTCTCAACCAATGGTAGATTCTAACACTGATGATATTTTGAACCAAAATTTTCTTAGTCAACAAAATGAGCTGAAGAGTCGTGATTCGGAGCTGAGGGAGTTGAAGACTCAAAGGGGCGAGATTTCCATTTGCCGCCATGAACTGGTACGTAAGAATTATGTAAATATACCTTCCCAACCTACACCAATACCCAAGGTTAATGTGATTTCCATCACATTGAGGAGTAGGAAGAGAACAACTAATACATCTATAAGTGTCATTCCACATGGATTTACCTCAACTCTGTAGAATACCCATTCTATACCAACTGATGACCAACATAAGGAGAAAGATAAAAGGTAAGAAAAATATTTATGATGTTCATATTAATCCAGTTTCCTAATTAAACAACGTTTTAAAAACCAAGAATATGGCTAGATAGGTGATGAAATAAGAAGTTTTGGATACATTCAAGCATGTGGAGATCAACCACCCTCTACTTGAATCCATTAAAAAAATCCCATGTTATACGAAATTATTAAAAGAACATTGTACCAATCGAAGAGAGCTCAAGGGAAATTAGAGTATCAATCATGGAAATAATTTTTCAGCACTCATTACACCAATATTAGCAATGCCTACAAAGTGTAAGGATCTAGGGACATTCACCATCCCATGAACCATAGAGGAGTTGCACTTTTTTGATGTTATTTGTGATTTATGAGCTTCTATAAATGTAATGCATCATTATATAATATCTTGTTTACAATTTGGTGAGTTGAAGCCAATGAGATTAGTAGTGAAGTTGGTAAAAATAGCTACAACATATCTAGTGGGATCCCTTGATCATGTAATTTTCTGGGTAAAAAAAATGATCTTTCCCGAAGATTTCTACATGCTTAACATGGAGTATGATCAATTAAGTTCTCATTATTCCATTATCTTAGGTAGATCCTTCCACAAAACAACAAAAACTATCAAAAATGTCAATAAGGGTACACTTTCCATGGATTTTTGGATATGAAGTTGTGATATTTAATGTTATGGACTCCATGAAGTACCCCTCAGAGGACCATTCTTCTTTTTATTTCCCATTTTGATCCACCAAATAAAAACCCCGTGGAATTTGATTATACTATGATTAGGGATATTATGATCATTGGTTCTATTTTGATGTCTAAGAGTACAAACACACAATTTTCTAATGCATAAGACTCTCCTAGATTTGATTATGAAATGGATTCATATTTTGATTTTGATCAATGGCAATCTGATTATGATATGGCTGTTGAGTATACTAAGGAATTTTATGAATTATTCTCTGATTTTTATGAAATTTATTCTGATATGAATGTTATTTGTGCACATATTTTAGTTCCTTCAATGTTTCCATCCATACGTCACCCCATTAATTAGAGCTCTAGCCATTTCAAAAAAATCTAAAATACTCATACTTGTTATGTGGTGAGATATTACCTATTATAATTTTTAATAATCTTCCATTTGAACATGAAGAAAAACTTTTTCATATTTTGAGGAAGAACATCAGGGAAATCAGGTGGACCTTGGATTAAATATTAGGTATTAGCCCCTCCATTTTCATGAATTGAATTCTTTGGGATGATGGGGATAAACCGGTCAGGTAGTCACAAATGAGACTCAATCCAACCCTTATAGAAGTTGTTTGAAAAGTGGTTGAAAAATTTCTCAAGGTAGGTATAATTTATACCATTTTAGATTCACAGTGGATGAGTCTTATTTAGTTTGTGCCTAAGAAAAGTGGTGTTACATTTGTTAAAAATGATAAAGAGGAGTTAGTTCTAATGAGGGTGAAAAACAGTTGGCGTGTGTGTATTGATTATAGGAAACTAAATCAGTCCACTCGCAAGGACCATTTCTCCCTCCCATTTATTGATCAAATGCTTAAGATAATAGATGGGAAAACACACTATTGTTTCTTGGATGGACTTTATTGATATTTTCAGGTTCTTATTACTCTAGAGGATCAAGGGAAGACAACATTCACTTGTCCATTTGGTACATTTGCCTACTAAAGGATGCCATTTGGACTTTGCAATGCCCCAGGTACCTTCTAGAGATGTATGGTGATTATTTTTTAATATTTCATTGAGACCTGCATGGAGGTATTTATGGATTATTTTACAATTTATGGGTCCTAATTTTATGATTGTATCTCTAGTTTTGAAAAGGTTTTGATTTTTTTATTGATAAAAATATGGTCTTGAACTTTGAAAAGTATCATTTTATGGAAGATAATGGCATTATATTAGGGAATGTAGTGTCAAAACATGGGATAGAGGTTGAAAAATATAAGGTAGATATTATTTCATCCATACCATATCCTTCATGTGTGCATGATGTTAGATATTTGATAGGGAATTCAAGATTTTATCAGTGTTTCATCAAATATTTTAGTAAGATCACACTTCCTATGTCATGATTAATTTAAAAGGATTCTGATTTTCTATTGGATGATTTTTGCAGGAAATCCTTTGATGATATAATGAAATTTCTAACCACTCTACCAATCATACAACCCCCATGGTGGGAGCTTCCTTTTGAGCTTATATGTGAGGCCTCCAACTTTTTGGATGAATCTGTCTTATCTCAGAGGGTGGAGGGACGTTCACATGTGGTCAACTATGCTCTGAGGACATTGGATTTAGCCCAATAAAACTACGCAACCACATAAAAGGATTTTATTGATGTTTTATTTTCTTGAGATAAATTCTGTTCATATTTATTGGGCCCAAATTTAGTTTTTTATGACTATATAGCTCTGAGGTACCTCTTGAAGAATCCATATGCAAATACTAGACTTATCTAATGGATTATTCTTCTTCAGGAAATTAACATTGAGATAAAGGAAAATATGGGTTCAGAAAACCTGTT
This sequence comes from Viscum album, assembly GCA_963277665.1. NCBI lineage: Eukaryota > Viridiplantae > Streptophyta > Magnoliopsida > Santalales > Viscaceae > Viscum > Viscum album. Next base: position 875,711,745 of record OY728145.1, on the reverse strand, counting down.
GTCAGACCACATGAGTAAACTTACTCACACACTAGAGGATGACACCTTGGACTAGATACCACTTTAGGACACATTCCCTAATGATAATCTTTATTCCTTATCAGGTATGCATCCATGGTATGCTGATTTAGTTAACTACCTTGTTGGATTTGAAATCCCAGTAAATTTAAAGAAATATCAAGTCAAAAAGTTAAAGAGTGAGTTGAGATTTTATGTTTGGGATTATCCATACCTATGGTGCATGTGTAGTGACCATGTTATTAGGAGGTCGTGTTCCTGTTCATGAGTTTGAGACTGTTTTACATTTTTATCATACAAATTATTGTGGTGGAATCATTGGACCCCAATGAATATCTAGGAAAGTCTTAGACTCTGTATTATTTTTTCCTAGCTTATTCCATGATGCTCATGTGTTTTGGAAGTCATGATCACATTGTAAACACACTGGGGTTATTTCAAGGAGACATGATATTCCCCAACAACCCATATTATTTTGTGATTTTTTTTATGTATGGGGCATAAAATTTATGAGTCATTTTTATAGTTCCTTTTGTTTTTTTATATTTAGGTTTTTATTGATTATTTTAGTAATTGGGTGGAGGCTAAGGCCACTAGGAATTATGATTCTCATGTTGTTGTGGAATTTTTCAATGCACCGATTTTTTTGCAGGTTTGGAGTACTGATGGCCATCATCAGTGACCAATGGAAATAAGTTTTCAATATCAATTTAGATTAACTCATTTGGAAGTATTGGGTGACACAAAAAACATCAACACCATACCACCCCCTAACAAATGGCCAAGATGAGGTTTCAAATCATGCGTCGAATCAATTTTTAGAGAAAAATGTGCAGTCGAATCGGAAGGATTGGAGAAAGCGCTTGGATGATGCGTTATGGGCATATATGACAGTATACAAGACATCCATTTGTATGCCACCATTTCAGATTGTTTTGGGGATAGAATGTCATCTATCTATGGAAGTCAAACATCAGGCATATTGGACAATAAAGAAATACAACATGGATTTGGCCCAAGTTGGAATCCAAAGGAAGTTGAAAATTTAAGTGTTAGAGGAGATTCAATTGTCTTCATATGAGAACTCAAGGATCTACAAGGAATGATAAAAATAATCTCATGATAGATTGATTCAATAATGGGAGTTTCATGGTTGAGAGAAAGTCCTACTCTACAGTTCACGACTGATGATAATTCATGGTAAGTTGTGTCCCATATGGTTAGGTACATATATTATAACTAATGTTTTTCCTTATAGTGTAGTGGATATTGCACAAGAGGACACTGGAAGGTGTTTTACATTCAATGGGAACCATTTAAAGACATATATTTAGGGACTTCGTACTGATGCAGTGGATTTCATTAAACTTCATGACCCCAACATCACTTGAGCATATCAGGTTATTCCTAATGCATTCACTTTTATATTCATTGTCTTATTTAAAATTATAAATTTCAAATGATCATATCATCTCATGGGTTTACATTTAAGAAAATGAAATATTTTATGTGTGAAGAAGGAAACCTTTTATCTTGTAATTTCAACTGTTTTTCTATTTTTCCAAAAAAAAGTGTGTTTTTAAACTTTTGTGTGTTTCTTTTTCAATTTTTGTGTGTTTCTTAAACCTTTGAAAATAAATAATTTTCTTTCACATTTTAAAACACATTTCCATTAGTGAAAAAAATTATTCCATGAAAACGAGATTAAATGAATGATTAAAATATATTTTTTTTCATGTTCAAATCTTTAGTAATTTCATGAAAAGTACTCTGAATTTTGAATCTCATGCCACATATCATTGTATTTATATTTGAAATCACTTTACTTTGAGGCTTATGAACTATTATTTTCATATTATTTACATTTAACTCACTTATTGAGAGAACCAAAAAATTCTTGATTTAACCATAATTTGATATATTCCTATCAAAACTTGATGGTTTGGGGTACTTATGTTTTAAATGAATGAGGCATTTATTTGGTATTAAAGCCCCTATTTCAAATAATCCTTTTTATAATGGCCTACCTTGAACATTTAATCCATGTATCCCTTAGAATACATGAACTACCTATTAGGTTACCCACATTACAATCCAATTTTCCCTATCCAACCAACTCATGAAGTAAAATTGCATAATCTAGATGAACTAAAGTGTGGGGGAAGTTGTCTTCTGTTGTGATACCACATTTTGTGATCCTTTGGGGGGAAAATTAAATTCTGAAGAGATGTGTTTCCTACTAGAAAAAATCATTTTGTTTAATGTTCTTACTTTCTAGATATTTTAAGATAAAAGAAGTAGTGCCTTTCTGGAGCATCCATTGAAGAAAGAAAGTTGTGCCTAACTGTAGCTTTCATGAAAAACTCTGTTTGATAAGATTGAATTTTTTTTGATGAAATGATGAATGGTGTAAACATTCTATGAGTCTTCATGATGATGGATCTGAATTTATACTAAGAGGGGTGAGGAGGAGACCATATATGAGTGACAATTATAATAATGAACTTTTTCTTCAAAAAGAGTCAATCCATCCTCATTCAGCCTCAGAATATTTCACATCTAAATCATACCCACTCAATTCCACAAAACAAACCCGAAAAGTCCTTATGATTAACATATTTAATTGAATCACATTGAGTGGTGATGTAGGAATTTATCAAGACTATGGTGACCCTTTTATGAGTTTGGATGAGAAAGACACTGCTGAAAAATTGACATTTGTGTGATAAGAGAAAATTCAAGTGAGGAAAGTATTTTGTGTGCATGGGAGGATAAATGAAGTGGAAATATGTTTAATGATATAAATGGAGATCATTAAATAATGGGTTTTTATAAGGCATGATATCTTTTTTTCTAGGTGTGTATTTTTTGGATCTCAAGGATATGTGTTTTAAAATTTGTTTTGATTTGATATTGATGTTTACTTGTCACAATTATTTGGTATATATTATATGAGGTTTTTCCCCGAAGTATACAAGGGTATGTGTGGGTGAGTTTATAAAACACATTTTTTGAATATTTTATTGATATTAAATGAACCAATTTCTTCACATTATGTTGAATATTTTTATTTATAAAATATTTGGGATTATATCATTCATTTGAAAATTCGATGAATATTCTAGTTTTACCCTTTAAAATTCACTATAACATTTTCGGACATATATTTTTTGATATATATTATGTGAACTTAAATTTTTTTAAATATATTCTTGACTTAATGGGATAAAACTTTTATTTAGGGAATTTGATCTAAATCATGAATTTGGTTGGTGAAAATGGTTCATGAAATCAAAGTTAGGATGGAATCTTCAGATTTGACACCGGTTCGGTATTTGGACCATAAGATCTAAATCTATCCTTTGATTATGATCAAATTTGGAGAGGAGTTCAAGAACAAAATTTATAACAAATCATCCTTAGAGAGGGAGAGCTGTTTTACTATTTTTGAAAGTAAAACTAGAGGTTCAATATAGAATACAATTTTGACCGAATTTCTCTATTCTCACTTAAAACCACATGAAACCCAGCCTCCACTCCACTCTATAAATTGGTGTTTTTCACATTTGGAGGGTTTGAGATGCCAATCTGGAGATTGGGAGAAGAGAATAGGTGGTTATATACCATTTCAATTCACAATTTGTGGAGGGAAGCTACCAAGATAGTATCTCCTCCAAAATGATATTCTTTTCCTCTTCTTTGTTGTAATGTTGTTGTACTTAAAATAAACTCTTGGTTTATCATATATTTATTATATTATTTTCAATATTATTATTATATTAATCTTCCTCATTGGAATTTAATTCAAAAGAAAAAATTTGATTAGGTTATACCCTTTCTAAATCATTGCAAATGCAATCCGTTTCTACGATGACTATGCCACCCATGAAAGAGTTGTTTTCTTAGTAATCGATATACCTATTACCTTATTTATTAATTTATTTTGAATCAATGAGATATTTTAATTAACTTAATATGACCCATTAATTGAGTTTTAAATTTAAATGAAACTAAGCAAGAAATTGAACAATTTACACAAAAACACGTGAGGTTGAGATTTGTGTAAATTGTGAGAGTGCGATATTAATTGATAACACAAGACCACAAAGGATAAATTTGTAGAGTTCAAATATAATACTTAAAATAAATTAATTATAATTTCCAGAGTGGATATGTTCTCTAATTAACCACTAACTATAATCTAACCAAATATCATTAATCAAAGAAGGGTGTTGTGATTGAATATTCCAAAAATAGCTTAGGGTTTAAGAAATTTCATCTTTGTGGTTATGTTAACTCTTATAAGTTTTGTGGGTTATCAAATTATTGGATTATAATTAACTGGATGATAATTTAAATTATAATGATAAATAATTTAATGAAGATGTAGATTTAGATTGATTACTCCTTTTAAAATATTTTTCTATAAAAATATTTTCTATTTGTGTTTTATTAATCAAATTTTTATTTCAAAAACAAAAACAAAAACAAATACAATCTTCTTACATCATGATTCTTATTATTATTTTATAAACATTGAACAACCCCCACATCATTACAAGTTGTTTATTTTATTTTATTTTACTTTCATAATACCTTTTAAATATTTTTTTAAATTACTTCCTCCATTGAGAGATGACCTTGGTTAGCCACTCTACTGTACCTAAATAACCCAATACTGAATAGAATTTGAGAGGGAACCTGATAGTTCCTTTCAGAGGTCTTACCTACAATTTAACCATCCAATATATGGTTCCTCCCATTTTCATTACCATATCATGCAGAGGTCCTCCCTCTTTCATCAACACCCAGTATGTTGGACCTCTCTATACTCCCACTCCTCAACACAGAGGTCCTCCCTGTAACATCCCAAACATTTAGAAATATATTTAATATAGAATGCATGAAACACAAAGTCTCTATAAAACACTTCTTTATTATAACCTATCCAAGTAAACATAATTTTTTGACCTCTGTGTTTTGAATTTTGAAAAACTGACATACACAGCTGTATTCAGTATGATATTTAGAGTCTGATAAGACAAACTAAATTTTTTGTGAATAGTAACATACCCTTATGAATAGTAACACACCCATATGAATAGTAATGAAAATTAATGAATTTTAAATTGGCCTAAAAAATATAATCTTTCCCCATGAATGTATAAATACAATTAAGACATCTTAAAATTGAAAAAATGATCGTAGTATAAGTATTAGTATTTTTGTATGTCAAAAATATTTTAATTACAATTTTATGATTAATTTAACAATTTAAAATGGAAATGTATTTTCCCAAAATGTAATAATAAATTTTTATTCTATTTTATTATGGTCATAATACAATTATATTACACCTTGATTAATTTTTAAAGGTGTTACAAAAAGAGTTATAGTTTTAATGTTGTTTTTTGGTATAAATTATGATTTTATTTAAAAATTAAATTAAAAATATTTAGAAAATTACTTTAAAAAATTGTACTTTATTTTTTAATTTTACATTTAGAATAATGGATAGGGTGATTTTTTGGTATTTTTATAAAATATTTGAATTTTGATGAATAGTGAAATACGATAAAATACTGTATATAAAATTATCAGTTAAATAAACTATTTATGACATCATGAGTGATGTAAGGACACTTGGTTCAAAATCACATGTAATTATTACTATTAGGGGTCTCATTAAACAACACTAATGGTTGTCTTTAGGGAAATAATAAAATAATGTATAAAATATTCAAAATTCACTCCTCTCCTCCACTGTAAACCCCCCTCAATTCTTCTTATCTTCACTCCTATCATGTCTTATGCATTTTATATTCTCTGACCAAATACCCTTATTCACTCCCCACTCCCAAGAGCTCTTGGTCTTTCAAAAAGACCACAACCTCTCCCCTAAAGAGGCTCTCAAGGAAGATTACTTCAAGAGGTAAACACCTCTTTTCATTTCTTTCCATTCAAGTTAACTTTTATGTGGTATGTATTTCATGTATTCATACCATATTCTTATTTACATATTATTCTGAAACTATAATATTTTATTAGTCTATTATAAATAGGTCCCCCCTATACCTCCTCTTTTTAATGTTTTTTAAAACCATGTGGCATGACCGTTATGTTGCCGAATTTTCATCTCAAAATCTCTTTCTTTTTCAAGAACTATTATTATGTTACTGTCTACTCCTTTAAATTGGATTATGTTGGGATATGTCATTAAATATTCCCCTTACTGTAAATATTATGTAATAATTATGATATAACCTTTTTCTCTCATCCATTTTTTTTTAATTTTTATGTGACACCGGTAGAATGCCGAATTTTCGAAAAGGATTTATCAACTTTTCTTTTATTTTGTGTTCCTTTATTTTTATTCCCTCTCCTCATTTCTTACAAATGTTGTTATGAATCTTTTATCTTACATGTACTTGAATGTTTTCATTAAAAGTGAATAATTCTTCATCATCCCTCCATTTCTATTCTTTTATACTAAAAATGAAAAGACCATTTGAGATGTGCTAATTTACCACATTCAAGGAAGATGTGTTTTCAATTTATATTATTGTCTTCAATTCAGGTCATGAAACTATTCATATGGTTTAAAATGAATATAATTTATGTTTTATGTATCATCTATGGTTTTTTAATCTTTTTGTACACATGGTATTGATTTATAAAGAAAAATGATCTTGTGGGGTTCAAAAACCGCCAATTAACCCAAACAATTATCATTAAATAATTCATATAATAATTCATCTTAACTCCAAGTAACCAAATGAAATTTACAACCATTTAACCTTATGGATGTTAACTAAAAAATATAACTTCAATTCTGGACAAAAAACATCATTTTACATGATTCTCCATTCAAGTATATAAGTATACCGATCATGAAACTAGCAGACCCAAATAATGCAATTGAACATCTTAACCCATCAAAACAGCCCTTAATGAACTTAATAAAGTTATAATAAATCAATTAAATGTAAAATAGGTTCTGGAAATCTTAATTAATGAATTAAATTTGTTTATCCAGGAAACTAAGACCATGTGAAGAATGGACTTATGGTAAGGGGTTTCTTCATCTCACATCCATTTTTGTGAGATATTCTATATTCACTACTACAACTTTTGTATGGTGTATGTATAATTCCCATTGATGTTTAAAATCATAAATCTATTTATTTTTATTATATTAATTTTATAATTTAATTTTTAATAATTTTTTGGCATACGATTCAATAGATTACAACATTATAATCATTTTCTACCTGAACCTCTATTTTCATTCAGATTTCTCTTATTCTCTGCTCACCTAAATGAAATTCTATTTTATTCTTATATAATAATAATAAATACTTGGTGAATTTTTTTATATGTTTAACTAACATAATACATCTTCATTGTATTAGTAGTTACATGTTTTAAAAGAATATTTCAAAAATTCTTTTGAAATGCAATCCTAATTCAAGGAACTTCTTGAATTCTTACATATTTTGGTGTTCAATCTATAATCTATTTAAATCAATTTTTATATTTCAAAAAAATCACCAATTTTAAAGATAAAATCTTATTTTGTTTATTTTATTGTTTTATGAAAGAAAACATGACTTTTCACTTTAAAATATCTTTAAAGAATTCTTTAAATGTCACTAAAATGTTCAATTTCTAAAGCTTCTTTTAAAACTATTTTTAAATGATTTTACCTCAATATAATTTTATTTACGCCTAAAATATAATTTCAAAGTCCTTCCATTTTTTTATTTGGGATATAAATTTTTACAATCTGATTTCATGAAAATTACAAAATGATTTTCCAAAAGAACTATTCTTTTCCAAGTAAAAAGAATTTTTATCATCTCACTTTAACTTTTATGAGATTTATGATTTTTTTCACAAAATATTTCTTTCTTGTGGTGTATCTACTGAAATTTTGTATATCATATAATGAGTATCCTTATTCTAATGATATTATTATCGATTATTATTTGAATGTTTCAAGGTGGAATGGGACACTTTGGAATGTTTAAGGATTATTTACTTAATAATTTTTCAATTATCTCAGTTAAAAGTATCCTAATCTATGGAAACATACTTTGTTGAATCCTTTAAATAATTTACTTTTATCTTCTATAATATGACCCCCCATGTTTTTTTAATTGTCTATGGTTATTTTGATAAATTTTCGATTAAGAATTTAATTATTCAATGTGGTATGGGACACTTTGAAGAAGTGAAATTTAAATATTCATAGTGGTATGTGACTCTTTGAATAAAAGATACAATTTAATTATTAAAATTGGTATGTGAAACATTTAATAAAAAACTTACATGACATATGAGGAGTGAATTGAACTTATTATGTAATGTTAGGGGACCGCTATAGCCCCTCGGTGCATTGGTAGATCTCATGAGACAAACTATGGTCTTGGTATGAGGCCTTGAAAAAATGAATATTTATGGTTTTGGTCGAGGCCTTAATAATTTTTTGACATCTTGGCCAATCCCTTGATGGTATATTTTATAATATCCACCATATTCATTTCCCTCATTATGAAGCTATTAATTTAAAGTTCATGTGGTTTTTTGACTAGTAGAATACCCATGGCTATGTTTTACTATGGAATTATTTACTTAGCTAATATTACTTCCTTAATGAGTTCAAGTTTATTATATGTAGAGTAATGTGTTTTCAATTATTCACTATGCCTATTATTGATGTGTATGATATCATCCCATGTATTTATTACCCTTACTGAGCATTTAATCTCACCACTTTCTTATGTTTTATTTTCTCAAGACATGAAGATGTTTTTTTTATGATTGACATACAGGGATAATCTTAGAGTGGTGGATGTTACCAATAAAACATATATGATGTTTTTATTTTGAAGTTGTAATGTTGAACTTATGTATGTATCTGTTTTTCCTAAACTACTTAACAACTCGGTCCTTCGTGATATTTTCCTTGTAATCATGCTAATGTATTAAAATAATGAACCAGCACCAGGATTCTAGGTTCGAGGCATTATAGTTTGTATAAAAAGAAGTTTAGTAGAAACCTTGGGTTCTAGATTTAGAAAATGTAGGCTAGGGAAAAACCCCAAGATGGTTTTTGAGGATAAACAAACAAGAGCATCCTAGAATTTTGGAAAGGAATAGATTATGTGGATATTTCTAGAAAATACATCCTTGTTTGGATACAAACCGATAGATGTCACCCTGGAACATATGTACCTAGGAGTGAAAATTCCAATAAGGAGTCTTAGGCTTGACCCAAGGTATCCTAGTACATGATAACGGGCCTTGCTGCACTCATGGTTTTACACTTATATGGGATATTCTTAGGATAATTCACATTTTATTTACCCACCATTTTGAAGGATTTATGACCCAATGTAACAAATGTTTATGGTTCTAGGATTTATGATTTTTTGGTATACAATGATTAGAGATATAGAGAGTTCATAATTTTATGAGCTAATATATAATATGGAATTGATTAGAAATGGGGCCCACTAAAAGGAATGAGTTCTTCACCAATGAATGAGATGAAAAGAGTAAGAAAGGTCAAATATTTGATGGTCTTAAGCCATCATTTCAAAGGAAAATTGTCTCCTAAGTATCCTCATCATATAAGGAAATAGTATCATCTGTTGAAAAGATCTGTAAAGACTTCTCTGAGTCTGATGGCTTTGAAGGGAAACAAAAAAAGAAGAGGATGGTAGGGAAAAACATGGATAAAGGGAAAACGGGAAAAATATATTTTCCAACAAGTGTTAATTGTGGAATAAAGCACCATGGTTTATTATTGAGAGGAAGATGAGTTTTCATCATGTGTGGAGAAAGTGGCCACTATGATCATAATTGCAAGACAAGGAATGAATCTTCCCATATTCAATGCTTTAAATTCAAGGAGATGGGACACTGTGCAAATCAATGTACCAATCGTCAAAGGAATATACCTCAAATGATGATTTTTGATAATGATCATGTTAGGATGCTTCTGTAGATGAGGTAGAATGATTAATATGCCTATTCAAGAATCATGTCATTTGAATATTTTTTCAGTAATGTATTGGTTGTAAGAATTATGAGATATATAAGGATTATACTACAATATTATTTCATTATGGATTTGAGGTCATATGATTAATGGTACAAAAGAAAAATGATTCAATAGAAAGAGAAAATATTTTTGAAAAAACATGATTTAGGCAAATACAACCCATGATATATATCTGATGTTGAGATAATGATGAATAAATGATTGATTCAGATTATTACTGACTACCTTGGAAGCGATTATTGACTTGTCGATAAGTGGTCTATGCTATCATATATGGATTTTAAAACACTTTTGGAATTATGTAATATGTCCAATAACATGTATCTTACTTAAGGAATATGGAATAATTCATGTTTACAATATGGTTTTTATGGTAATTCAATTTATTACCATATTTCTATAGGATGCATGATGAATTTATTCACATGTTTGGAATGTGAATTTTAGAGTTTCTTCTTGCTTATTAAGGGTTAATGATGAGTTCATCTTGGAAATTTAGATACCTTTATTATAATGTGTTGAATTGTTATATTTTTTAATTGTTTAACCATTTAAGAAATGGTTTAAGATGATCATTATATGGGGTTTTAGATTTTAATGTCACTACATGATGGTTTGATTATTCTTCAATGACCATGTTGTCCAATTAGAATGTGTTGTTTCATAGTAACCGATGCATTTCCATTTCCTCTTATTAATAAGAAATTTTAACCATATTCATAATGTGGGTTTCCCATAAGGGAATTTTCAAGCATCAACTATTAACTTTCCAATTACTATTTCAAATTTTGAGGAAAAATATTTTGTAAGGTGGGGATAATGTAACACCCTAAAAATTTAGAAATATATTTAATATAAAATTCATGAAACAATGAGTCTAAAAAACACCACTTTGTTAAAACCTAGCCATGTGAACCTAATTTTTCCAACTCTCTGATTTGAATTTCGAAATACTGACATACACAGTTGGGTTTAGTAATATATTTAGAGCCTGATAAGACAAACTAATTTTTTTTTGAATAGTAACATAATCTTATGAATAGTAACACACCCATATGAATAGTATGAATAGTAAAATGTCCTAAAAAATTATAATTTTCACCCATGAAAGTATAAATACAATTTATACATCTTAAAAGTGAAAAATGACCGTAGTATAAGTATGTGTATTTTTGTATGTCATACATATTTTAATTAAAAATTTATGATTAATTGAATATTTTAAAATGGAAATGTATTTTCATAAAATGAAATCATAAATTTTTATTTTATTTTCTTATGGTTATAATATAATTTAATGGGACCTTGATTAATTTTTAATGCTGTTATAAAATGAGTTATAGTTTTAATGTTGTTTTTTTGGAATAAATTATAATTTTATTTTAAAATTAGATTAAAATTTTTTAGAATATTATTTTCGAAAAGTGGAATTAATTTTATAATTATATATTTCTAATAATGGTTTGGGTGAATTTTTGGTATTTTTTTGAAAAATGAGAATTTTTTATGAATAGTGAAATGCGGTAAAATACCGTATATAGAAATTATCAGTTAAATACACTATTTATGAAATCATGAGTGATGTAAGGACATTTGTTTGGAACTAACATGCCCTTTATTACTATTATGGGTCACATTAAACCACACTATTGGTTTCCTTTAGGGAAATATTAAAATAATGAATAAAATATTCCAAACTCACTCCTCTCCTTCACTATAACCCCCCCTCACTTCAACTTCTCTTCAATCCTCTAATGAACTATGCCTTGTATATAATATGCCCAAATACCCTTCCTTACTCACTCCCCACGCCTAAGATCTCTTGGTCTTTCCAAAAATAATAAAACCTCTCCCCTAAAGAGGCTCTCAAGGAAGATTACTTCAAGAGGTAAACACCTCTTTTCATTTCATTCCATTGAAGTTCTCTTTTATGTGGAATGTATTTCTAGTTTTCATACCATGTACTTATTTCCATATTATTCTATCCCCGTACTATTTATGAGTATTTTATGAATGGTTTCCCCATATAACCTCTCCTTTTAATGTTTTCTAAAACCATGTTGCATAGTCGTTATGCTGCAGAATTTTCGTCTCAAAATCTCTCTCTTTTTCACGCTCTCTTAGTATGTTATTTTCATTTCGTTTAAATTGGATTATGTTTGGATATGTCATTCCATATTCCCATTAATTTACATATTATTTAATAATTATGAGATACCCTTTTTCTCTCATAAATTTTTTTATGAAATTTTAAACGACGCCGTTAGGATGCTGTATTTTTGTAATGAATTTCTCAACTTTTATTTTATTTTGAGTTCCATGATTTTTCATTCTTATAATATTTTCATAAAAATGATGTTATTTCTACATTATATTACATTTATTGGAATAGTTTTATGATAAGTTAGTAATTATTCATCATCTATCCTTTCCCATTCTTTTATACTAAAATTGAAAGCACCATCTGAGATGTGCTAATTTACCACATTAAAGGACAATGGGTTTTCAATTTCTATTATCATATTAATTTCTGGTCATAAAACCATTAATGTGGTTGAAAAAGACTATAATTTATGTATTATGCATAATTTATGGTTTTTGAATCTTTTTTACACATTATTTTGATTTATAATGAAAAATGAGTTCGTGGTGTTCAAAAACTGCCAATTAACCCAAACAGTTATCATTAAATAGTTTATATAATGATTCATCTTCACTCCAAGTAACCAAATGAAATTTACAACCATGTAACCTTCTGGATGTTCAATAATAAAATATAAGTTCTATTCTAGAAAACAATACTTATTTTACACGATTCTCTATCCATGTATATATTTATACCGATCGCGAAACAAACAGACCCAAACAATGAAATTGAACCTCTTAACCCATAAAGAAGGCCATGAATGAAATTAATAAGGTTATAATAAATGAATTAGATGCATAATATGTTCTAGAAATATTATATAAGAAATTTAATTTGGCTATCCAGGACACTAAGACCAAGTGAAGAACACCACCAGACATAAGGTAAGGTGTTTCTTCATCTCACTTCCATTATGGTGAGATATTACGTATCCACTACTATTACTTTTTTATGGGGTATGTATACTTCCCATTGATGTTTAAAATATTCAATATATTTATTTTCATGATATTCAACATATCATTTATTGCTTATTATTTTTTGGGCATACAGTTCAATTGATTACAACATTGTAAGTATTTTCTACCCAATCCTCTATTTTCATTTAGATTGCACTTATTCTATTCTCACCACAATGAAATTATTATATATTATTATTTACTACTAAATTCTTTGGTAATATTCATTATATTTTTACAATACATAATCCTTCATTATTTTATGGGGAGTAACATGTTTTAAAATAATCTTTCAAAAATTCTTCTAAAATGCAATCCCGATTCAAGGAACTTCTCAAATTATTACATATTTTGACGTTCAATCTATAATATGTTATAATCCATATTTATATTTAATAAAAATAACAAATTTTAAAGCTAAATTTCTATTTTTTTCATTTCTTGTTTTATAAAATAAATAATTCCTTTGCGCTTTGAAATCTCTTTAAACAATTCCCTAAACGTCACTAAAATGTTCAATTTCTAAGCCTTCTTTAAAAACACTTTTTAAATGATTTCAACTAAATAAGATTTTATTTAAGCCTCTAATATAATTTCAAATAACTTCAGTTTTATTCTTTGGGATATAATTTTTTACAATCTTATTTCTTGAAAATTACGAATGATTTTCCAAAAGAAATATTTTTCCAATATAAAAAGTATTTTTCTCATCTCACTTATACTTTTATAAGATATATGACTTTTAACCACTTATTTCATTCATGCGGTGTATGTAATGACCTTTGTTATATCATAAAAAGATTCTCCTTATTCTCATGATATTCTTAGGGATTATGATTTGAATGTTTCAAGGTGGTATGGGACACTTTGGAATGATTAAGGACTATTTACTTAATAATTTTTCAATGGTCTCATTTAAAAGTATCCTCATATATGGAAACTTCCTTTGTTGAATCTTGTAATTAATTGAGGTTTATATACTATGATATCATCCACCATGTTTTATTGAATTTTATATGATTAGTTTGAGAACTTTTTAATTAATAATTTAATTATTCAACATGGTATGGGAGACATTGAATAAGTGACATTTAAATATTCAAAGAGATATGAGACACTTTGAATAAAAGATGGAATTTAATTATTCAAATTGGTATATGAAACTTTTAATTAAAGACTTACTTGAAATATTAGTAATTCATTGGACTTATTATGTGCCATGAGGGGCCCGCTATAGCCCTTCTATGCATCGTTATGTCTCATGAGACCAACTATGGTCTTGGAATGAGGCCTTGAAAAAATGAATATTTATGGTTTTGGACGAGGCTTTAATCATTTTTAGACATCTTGGATGAGGCAATGATTGTATATTTTAAAATGTTCGGCACATGCATTTCCCTCATTATAAAGGTAGTAATTGAATGTTCATGTGGTTATTCGACTAGTAGAATACCCATGGTAATGTTTTATTATGGTATTATTTACTCAGCTAATATTACTTCCTTAATGTGTTAAAGTTTTTTATTTATATATTCATTTGTTTTCAATTATTCACCATGCCTATATTGGATGTTTATGATATCTTACACTATATTCCTTACCCTTACTGAGAATTTGAGCTCACCACTTTCTTATGTTTCATTTTATCAGGACATGAATAAGTTTTTTTATGATTGACCTACAAGGATAATATTTGAGTGGTGGATGTTCCAAATCAAAATTATATGTTGATTTTCATTTCAAGTTGTAATGTTGAACTTATGTATGTATCATGTTTTCCAAAACAACTAAACTACTCGGTTTTTTGGGATATGTTTCCTTATAATTATGCCAATGTATTAAAATATTTCACCGGCTCCGGGCTTCTAGGGTTGGGGTGTTACACTCCCTGTACCCATTTCAACCAGAATGAGGATCGTCTTCAAGCTCAAACCAACCAGGGTGGAGGCTTGCCTTGGTTTAATAGGTACCCTTCCCTAATGAACTGTCATGTGGAAGAATGTCAAACAATCACCATCACATACAGAATACTTAGAATTCCATGTCATCATCAACAAATCATCCCATCTGACTCCAATGTCACAAATGACTCAGTGATAGTATTCCCAACCCGACTTCCAAATTTTGGGGTAAGAGCCTGATAGGTGAGGCTCTCCATCCTTAAAAGTGAAATCCATTGGATCCCCAAAACCCTCTATAATTATATGCATGTAGAGGAAAATTGTTCCCCATTACAAGGGCTCAAGGTACAACCATATCTATCATCACTAGTCTCCCTCCCCACCTCTACCCGTGATAATGGAGAGTTGTTCTACTCTTAGATAACTTCTTCAGATCATAAGGACCTTGTCGATCCAAAGAAATATAAGCCAAATTTTAGTGCCACTGAATTTTCACACAAGGTTGTAGATAGTATTCCATCTTACATGTATGTGATGATAAGATATTCAACACCCCTGTGGGATTCCCCGACGTACAATGAACAAACACATCATGCAGTGGATCCTCAACCGGCTTGTTAGCTGCTAAAAATATCCACATAAATAGCACCACAAATCTCTCATCCATCATCGATCAGAGCATGGACTATCCAAGAATAGGGTTCTAAACAATAGGGCGTATTGGAGGTTATAGACACCGTCCGATTTCATATGGTATTCTGGACATCTGAAACTCCCAACTTCGACATCCCAGAGACCCTCACCGAGGGGCCAACTATGTGTGTACACCACACCTTCTGGGTGACACTTCATTACCTCTATGTCCATCAATTGGTGTATCTAGGAAGCCATGTAAACCTTGAGGATATTGATCAGCAGTGTCTATGGGTTATATTCGATACACTTCCAGTGGCTCAGTTCCCTAATTCAATCAGCTACCATTTGGAACTCCAACAACATTGTGTTAACAGCCTCACAGTTCTCCACCAAGTAATAGAATATGCATATTTTAATGTGAAGTTCATGGGCTGGTGAATGTATTCTACTATCCACTCCATCCATATCCATCGATATCCTGACATAACCATCAATGAAAATAATTCTCCTATGGGTGTAGTTATTGTAAACATTATCTTCCCCCATAATAAAAAGGATAGAAGGGACATGGACACTAATATAAAGTTTGATAGGGATGATTTTCCCCAAGGGTTAGTGTAGTTATAGACAGACCCTGATACAGGTGTATTCACCTGCTAGAAAAAGAAGGTGCTCAGCCTCAGGGATCCGATTGATGGGTCAACATTGTTGATCCATCGAAACATCAACAAGGGTATGAAGCATGTTTCACCATCTGATCCATATCATTTAATTCCAATTATAGAGGAGGATCCCATGATGGTCACCTTACTTCATTAGGTACAAGATAATAAAATGATCATTGATCATATCAGTTTCGATCGATTTATAGAGTACAACACTACCTTATGAGATCCCATTTCTCCTATAGTGGGGCATCAATTCATCCTTACCCAGTTTCCAATAGTTGATCTCATAAATCATGTGTATCTAGACAATGTAGAGGTAGGGGTGTATGGAAAGATCATGATATAAGATTCATCAAACCTTATCGAACATCGTGATTACCTTCCTCATGATCCAGGTCAAGCTCCTCCATGATCCCCAGAGACTGATTACTGAGTTAATGGGCCTATCAATGCAATGGTGGTTAGGAATACTTGTCAAGATAAAGGCCCTTTCCCCAATTATTTTATAGTCACTCTCACCATTCTCCTTGAGGACCAAATGATGAGACAGTTTATGATCCCACCTGATGGAATTCTATACATGGCCTAGGTGGATGACATGTGAGCACCCCGAATTTCAGGAACCCAAGCTTCACCCAATTTAATTGGATGGATATACTATTTCAGAATTTATACCACATCATCTCAAGGTGAGGGACTTTTTTGGGAACCCCAGAGTACCAGGATCCCACTAAGATTTTATGTTTTGTCCAAACATTGGAAGAACTTGCATTCATCTGGTACAACCAGTTACCCATAATATCTATTATTAGTTGGGAAGAACTTCACAGATAGTTCCTCTATCAATTCAAATATACCTCATGAATGAAAATTAATTCTTACCTCTTAAAGTGTTGTAAATAGCCTAATGAGAGAGTCATATATTTTATTTATAGGAACAAAGGCCTCAAATATTCACTCTATATGTTGTTGATCCAAGAGAAGATGAATGATATTTGTGTAGGGAATGTCAAGACTGAGATGGTACATACCCTCATTGATCAGATATTCCTAATATAGTTCCTGAATTTTTCTGATAGGGCCCAATGTCTGGAGGAAGGCTTCAAGGAGGCCAAACAGTCGCACACACACACACTACCTCTTCCCATTATTGTAATAAGAGATGTCAAAGAAGAGATTATAACCTCTATACAAGTAGAGGCCTTAAAGCCTCTAGAGTTGTGGCCCTGCTTCCTAAAGAACATCACCAAGTGATACAACCCAACCAATATCAGCCTCTCCAAGAGCAAACCACCAGGCTCCGCCTTACCAAGAATATCCACCAACTTGATGAGAGAATGTGGAAACATACCCTCATCAAGTCTAAGCTTCTAAGGTGAACTTTCTAGATAGAATCCATCATACCTTTTCCTTAAAAGATGCATAGGTAGCATGATACTTGCTATATTACTAGAAGAAGGGATTTATGAAGATTCTAGAATGCAGGAGGACATAGGAAGATGAATGCAATGATCAACCTTTACACTACCCTTACCATGTGATTATTAGACATAACATCAAGGAATTATATGAGTTCTAGGATTGGATACAAGACCGAGTGGATAATGGTTTGATGAATTTGTGTAATTTCTCGACATAGATAATACATATCTCAACCAATTCTGATAGTGACACCTATGGTTCAGGAGAATGTAAGATAGCTTCTAACCATATACCCCAAAAATTTGATGATATCTTGGTCCACAGAGTAGTTTATTGTGAAAATGGTATAATATGTTGATATTTAGGCTTCCTAGAACCTCTTACAGTCACTATGTCATCTCCATCCATTGCTTATGAATCTACATCACAACCTTCTATGTCTCAAAATAGAATAAGTTGATGACATAAGGGAAATATGATCCCTCATTTGGTTCTAAATCCATCGCTCTCCATCAGTTATTTCATGACAAAGGAGTTAGGATGCACCATCAGGTTCTTTCTAGTATCGGAAGACTCCTTTGAGGAATTTTAGGAGTATTCCAAATAGAAAATTATGAATTTAGTGGATTTTTTTACACATCCCTATAATGATGAATTTTATACAAACACCCTATTTTACTTTGACCGATGCCATTGAAGGAGAGGTCAAGGACATGAGTATCACCAAAAAGATTAGTCCAACACATAAAACCATGCCATGCATGCTAATAAGACTAGGAAGAAGGTTTTTTTTATATCCATAGGGGAAAGAATTCCCAACCTATTCTATATAGTATTCATCCATATTTGACCATGTTAACTGATTAAGAAAATTAGTTAGATATAACATTGCTAAATGACCAGGAAGAGTAGACATGATCGCACCATGATCGTTTTCATCCAAAGAGATATAAGACTCATCCTATTGATAGTCATCCAACAATAATCCAGAGTGATTCAGTAGGCTATTAGTGGGATAATTCCATCATTATCCAGAACTACACAACACATCCTATGGAATCCATCATGCCCCTAGCCATATAGTGACCCCCTATCGGTAGAAATGTAAATTTGGAATGGAATTACAACATTCATAATAACCTTACCAATATAATTGAAAGGATATCGATCCTCAAGGACCACCTGCTGTTAAAAAAAAAGTGTAAGGCCCTTACCAAGTCCTTGAGAATACCCCATCCATTTCAATGTGGAGGTGTCCTCTATAGGGGATTACTATAATGAGGAGGATAAGTGATAAAAATTTCAGGACCCCATCTCATTATTTGGAGAGGATAAAGGCTCCCTCGTGCAGGGGTACATCTTCCCACTGTACATCTTAGGCCAATTCAATGACATGGGGATTTCTCACTACTTGGACGACATAGATTCTAGAATTAAACTCTTAATAACCCATATGATCCATTATATAGGGACAAAAAAAATAGTTTGGGATCATTTTAATATGAAGATTTTGGATTATAACAGGACTGAGAAGATTCCATGTGGCAGGATTTAGTTGATGACCCAGTTTGGTGGCTTGATTTCAATTGTTGTATTAATGGTAGTCTCATAGGATAATTCCTACAATGGACAGCTTGCTAGGTCCTATCATCATCTGCATGAAGAAATCCTCTTTTCGTATCACCAATTCCTCAAGTACTCACTCAACAATTGATTTTGGGTACTCTATGGTGTTGGGTCCATCTTTTAATCCTACAAATCCCATTATTTAAACACTATCTATTACAAGATGGAAGGGAATTAAGTTTATATAAGAAAGTTCAAGCACAAAACTATCATAGAAAGTCAATGGGAAGACATGGATGACATATTAATCCTACTGATCCATCAATTATAACCAACAACACCAAATCTAGTTTGTTGTTTTTTCATATTTGAGAAAATGTATCACGAATTTCCTCGAAGGAAGGTGTGTTTGCATATTACCATGTAATTTTACACAGGAAATGACCTAGAGATTCTAGAATCCCCAACCTTGTAAGGTACTGAAGGTTTTTCTTGATGTCGACCATTTCAAGGAACTCTCGCATGTTTCATAGAGTAGGGATAAATCACTAGAACCAGAATAGCCACCACCTATTTGACATTATGAATGGACACCATTGTCAAAGGCTTGATAGAATTGGTTTGAAAACCTTTTTCACCACTATTTTAGTAGAGTCATAGCCCCTCATTGGTGGTTCTATATCCCCCTATGTATGTACTAGTATTCATACTGATTCACCCATTCCAAAAGAGCTGACTCATCCTACTGAATCTCCAGCCTCAAATGATGAGGTGTATTTAGAAGACACTCCTCCAGCATTGAATGAGGGTTTCTCCACCACTAACGATGAGCTAATTCAGGTGAACCTAGGCACCGAGGTAGATCTGAGGCCAATCACTACTAGAAATAGGCTATTTTGCGACATGCCATTTGTGACGGGGGTCCGTCGCAAATGGACCTTTGCGGAAAACGGCGTCGCAACTAAATCTATTTGCGATAGGACCGTCGCTAATAATATTATTAGCGATGAGAATTATTCCCGTCGCTAATACTAGTCAATGATTTAAAAAATTATTTAAATAATTATTTGTGATGGGACCATCACAAATGGTATTTGCGACGGGATGAGCAACCCGTCGCAATTAAGTACAAAAAATAAACATTTGCGACGGGACCGTCGCAAATAAGTATAATTTTTTTTTTCAAAAAATATATTAAGAAGTATTTGCGATGGGCCCGTCGCAATTACATTTTGTGACGGGTCGTCATCCCGTCGCAAATAAGTATAAAAATATATATTAATATTATTATAATTCATATTAAAAAATATTATAATTAAATTAAAATATTTGAAAATTTTAATATATATAAAAATAATAATTATTCTAAAATATGAATAATATTATATAATAATAATAATATAAAGAATTTATATTATTATAAATAATTAAAAAATTATAAAAAATAAAAAAAATAAAATATTAATATTATAATAATAATAATATTATTATAATTCATATTAAAAGTATTATAATTAAATTAAAATATTTGAAAATTTTAATATATATAAAAATATTAACTATTATAAAATATGAATAATATTATTAATCATATTAATATTATAATATTATATAATAATAATAATAATATAAATAATTCATATTATTATAAGTAATTAAAAAATTATAATTTTACTTAAAATATTTGAAACTTTTTATGTATTAAAAATATTGAATATAATATTATTAAAATAATTAGAAAATAAAAATATGAAAATTATCAAAATTTTCAAAAAAATATAAACAAATAATTAAAATACTAATTATAATAATATTATTAATAAAATAAATAATAAAATATTAAAAATAAAAAGAAATTAAATAATTCAATATATAAGAGAGACATAAACTCTGAATAGAAAATATTATATATTTTGAATTCACAAACTTTATAACATAAAAAAAAATCACTGATCTGAAGGAGGAGAGGGAGGGGGAGGGGGAGGATCTACAGGAGCTGGTGAAGGAAACTCCATCCCTAATGCACGAGTAAGTCTGCGCATGTACTCCATCTGCTCATGCTGCTGCTGCTGCCACAGACTCATCTACTCCTCGTACACCTGCTGCTGTCGTCAACGCTCCTCCTCATACTGATGCTACTGCAGACGCATCTCCAACTGCTCCTTACAGAGACTCTCTATCAAATCAGTCTGAGATCGCAACTGATCCTCATACTATGAAGCGGAAGATGATGCACGAGCTCCTCTCGAGCTGGACGCCGACATCACAGTAGTGCCATAATAATCTCAGGGAGTCAGTCGACTACCGATACCAACTACTTGGACCTTCTTGAATCCATACTGGGACGCTTGCATCCAGGCCGCCTCATCAAACTGATGGCCACTAGCCTAATCAGCTGTCTCGGCCTGACTCTCAGCCTGAGTCTGTGACGCTGCGGCCTCATATGACTCCTATAATTGCAATTTAAAATTAAAATTATGAATATATTATATGCAGTTAATTTTCAAATTGAAAAACAAATAATACTGACCACAATCTTCCGCTGGCAATCACCTCTAATCTCCCCAGTAGCTGGATCAGTATACATCTTCCGATATACGTCGTACTCCGTAATATTAGGCTGCTCGACAGCCTATAAGAATATAAAATAAATTCTTAATATTTAAAGTTATATAAAATATTTATAAAAAATGTACATACCAGATGCTGTCTATGAGTACTGAATGTATGACTCCCAGCTCGATGAGTCATCTCCTGTCTCCCTCGATTCTGTCTCCCCATCGATGATCTCCTCTGAAAGTCACCACTCAACTAATGTGAACATAATCCATCGTATACGTGGGATGAAATGTACTCTTGTTGGTGCGCTCTACAGGAGTCATCAAACACTGACACTCCTGCTTTCATCATTGTAGCCCTTCTTAAGTTGTGCAAAAATTGATGAAAGCGATCACGCATGGCCACCTTCCTTGCCTCGTGGATGGGGTCACGCATGGTATCCTCAATTAGATACCATAAAACCTACAAATAATTCAAAATATCAAGTTATAAATGAAATAAATTTCAAAATAAAAATTATTTATTTACATACATACCAACCAATGGTCGAACATGGCCTGCTGCACATCAACAGAAATCTGTTCCCATGTGGTCCATGGCTGAGAAAAATAGTTGCGCAAGATAGCGCTGCCCTGTCCGACTGCTATATGTGTAAAACTGTAAAAACAATAAAAAATTTATTATGTAAATAGATTAATGAAATCATAGTAAAATGCATAGGTTATCATAACTCCGTGTGTGTGCATCAAACCCAAGACATGGAAGTCGCACGAGGATGGGGTCAGAAATCATCAGTCGGGCAAGATCGCGCCCCCTCTGCGTACCTCCTGAAGCGCCTGTAGGCCGAGTGTCAGATGCCACTAAATCGCCCTCATCAAAATCTAGATTAGCCTCCAACAACTGACGAATTATGTCTGAATCCATCTGAAATAGAAAATAAATATTGTTAGCAAATAATTGAAAATTATTATTATATATACATATATATTACTTATGATTATATATAACTATCATTGAATTGTATCAATGTTCACCTTCATCATCATCTTCATATATGACGATGTCATCTTCAGATTCCTCCTCAATATCATCGATATCCATTTGACTTCCATTTTTTTTATCTCTTACCATTTCACATTCATTTGTGACATCATTAACATCATCGTCATCACCGACTCTTAATTGTAGGGTGTCATCATCGATACTCACGTCTCTTTGTAAAAAAGATTGATTTTGAGTACTCTCTTGAAAAACTTCAATTCCTTGTACTTCAGTGATAACACTTTCACTCTGCCTAAATTGATTGTCTCGAATTTTGATTTTTATTATGCTCCACCAATCAGTCAAGTCTCTTGACACAGCACAGTATTTTGTGTAATAAACTTGATGTGCCTATTGAGCTAGTAAGAATGGTTCATTTACTATAAGAACACTTTTATATTTAATATCGATGATTCCATGAGTCGGATGAACACGCACGCCTCTCTCAGTATCCAACCACCGAAATTTAACATCCTTATGTAATGTTGTCCTAGATAACAGAGTTTAATAATCTCATCAAGCATGCCATAAAAGTCAACTTCATTTTCTCTATGATGAGATCCTCTCAAGAAAACTCCACTGTTCATTCTATTTTTTGATTCCCCATATGGATGTGTATGAAATCAAAAATAGTTCACCACATATGGATTATAATATTTAACCATTTTGGATAGTGGGTTACTCAATATGCACAACTGTTTGTCAATTTTATTAGCATATCGAGACACCTGAAAAATTGTGAAATAATTATCAATATACTAAACTATAAAATGAACGAGATGTTAAAACATTAAGAATTTATGTTACCATTTTTTGAAACCACTGAGAAAAATTTTTATGTTGGTGTTCTTCGAGAGCTGCTACTATAATTTGTGGAAGTTGTTTCTTGATATGATTATCATATAACCTATGAAAAATAATGTTATTTATTGTAACATAAATGATAGAATAAGTGATAGAAACAATTATAGTACAAATGATTTCATCTCTTCACAGTTGAGCAGAACATACGTATGAGCTCTGTGATGTTCATCATCCGAAAGCCATCGTTCATGAACTCCACCGAAACCAAGCTCTGGCTGGTTAAAAATGGACAATTGATTGTCGCTTTCATCAAAATTCATCTCGTTCTATCCCATGCGGTTGTGTTTTGAGGGATAATAAAATTAAAAATAGTGGGAGATGAAAAAATATATTTCTTGTTGCAAATAAGCTTCAGCAATAGATCCTTCAACAGATGCTTTGTTACGTACTTTCTTTTTCAATTTCTGCATGCATCTTTCGAATGGATACATCCATCAAAACTGTACCAAACCTCCACATTTTTCTTCATATGGAAAATGTAATATCAAATGTTCCATTAAGTCAAAGAAATATGGTGGAAATATTTTTTCCAGTTTAAATTTAATTACAACAACAACTTCTTCAAGTTTGTTTAGAACATCATAATCTATTGTCGCCACACAAATGTCCCGAAAAAAATATGATATGTCTGTTATGGAATCCCAAATCATGGAATTCAACAGACCTCTTAATCCAATGGGCATAAGTCTTTCCATTAAAACATGACAATCACGACTTTTTAATATGGTAATATGACCATTCATTACACATCTACCCAAATTGGAAGCACAACCATCTGGAAGACTCAAATATGCAATCCACTGACAAAATAATAAGCAACTTTCTTTGGAAAATGTATAAACTAATTTTGGTTTCATTAACCTTTCTGTTCTAACATTCTCAAACAATTCGAGTTCTGGATGCCTGCAAATTTGGGCAAGATCTAATCGTGCATTTACATTGTCTTTTCTCTTTCCTGGAGTATCCAAAACTATATGAAACAAATTATCAAAATAGTTATTCTCAATATGCATGACATCCAACATGTGGCGAACCATCAAATCAGACCAATATGGAAAATCCCAAAATATACTACGTTTTATCCAATTGTTCTCTTTCCAAAAACTAGAAATATTCTGTTGGTTTATTGTGGGTCCAAATGTAGTGGGAGGTAATGAAAATACAACTGATTTTAACTCCGTACCTGATATCATTTTTGGAGGTCCATCCCTTTCAATTGTGTCTTTTCTAAAATGAGATCTATTTCTGTGAAAAGGATGATCAGCTGGAAGAAATCTTCGATGACAGTCAAAATAACAAGGTTTTTTTCCATGGACGAGCATAAATGATTTGTTCTCTCCCATACAATAAGGACATGATTTCGGACCATGTGTACTCCATCCAGATAACATTCCATAAGCCGATAAGTCACTAATTGTCCACATCAATGCTTCTCTTAGTATGAAATTCTGTTTCACAGCAACATCATATGTACTGACACCAGTACTCCACAATAAACATC
This sequence comes from Viscum album, assembly GCA_963277665.1. Taxonomy (NCBI): domain Eukaryota; kingdom Viridiplantae; phylum Streptophyta; class Magnoliopsida; order Santalales; family Viscaceae; genus Viscum; species Viscum album. Next base: position 875,686,395 of record OY728145.1, on the reverse strand, counting down.
AATATTCTTCTTCAGATGTCCTGGGATTAGTAAGGTAAAAAATATATAGGGTTCTTTCATCAACATCCATGGAGGTAAATTTTACGGAGTTAAAAAAACAGGCCAACATGAGTACTGACTACCATAAGATCCAAACGGACAGAAACCATTAGTGGAAAGACCCAATTGCACATTTCGGGCTTCTAAAGAAAATTACAGATGTACTCTATCAAAATGTTTCCATGAATCACCATTGGCTAGTTGATTCAAGATTTTATCAGTTGAAATATTCGTTTTGTGCCATGAAATCATTGTTGAGGTATTCTTAGACATGAATAAACACTGAAGTCTAGATGTAAGCGGAAAATATCTCAACTTTTTTACAGGAATCAATCCAGACTTCCCATGTTGCGCTTCATTATACCTCAGTTTCCCACATGTGGGAAAACTATCCAATGAATCATTTTCCCCAGAATATAAAATGCAATCATTTGAACATGCATGAATCTTCTGACAACTAAGTCCCAAATTCTGAACCAACCTCTTACTCTCATAGTAATTTTTAGGCAAAACATTTCCTTCGGGTAACAATGTTTTAATCAAAATAAATATCTAATCAAAAAAAGTGTTTGAAATTCCATTATCTGATTTGATAGCCATAAATTTAGCAACTTCTTCTAATTTTCTTATCTTGCAACCAGGATATAATGCATCCTCAACAGACCTCAACAACTTATAAAATTCAGACGGTGCAAACTCAGGAGTTGAATCAATATTATCCTGAGTTTCTATATGTTGAAAAGATGGACCTTCAACATCATATACTAAATTTTGAATCCGAGATGGATCTGGAATCAAGTTAGTATCACCTTCTCTGGAACTGTGTTCACCGTGTTGATACCAAAAAACATAATCCGATTGAAAACCAAAACGCAAAAGATGTCCCCAAACTTTTTCAAATGTGTCAAACATTCTTAGTGCACATTTTTTACAAGGACATTTTATTGTGCCTTCTGAAACAAATTCTGAATTTGATGCCTCAAATTCTAAGAAAGTCTCCACACCCTCAATATATACTGGATTTAAACTAGAACCGTTTGGATTTCTTCGTTGATTTATCCATACGCGGTCATATAATAATGACTGTTGCCGACTTTGTTGTTCCATATTTTTCTATAAAATATAAAAGCATTACTGGTTTTGAATAATTTGATAGAAGAAAAATAATATCTAAAAGAAAAAACTATAATAATTACCACTACTTACGAGCGACACAATTTTCAATGAAATTATTACTAATTAGTAACATAATTTTTAAATCATGCCCAATAAATTATTAAAATTATCAATATTCATAATATAATATTCATAATATGTTCAAATATTAAACGGTCTTTAATGTTTAAATCATGCCCAATAAAAATTTCACGTCATTCATGTCCCATTTAAACTCTATAATTATCCTTACATGGGTGATCACGTCGCAATTAGTGTTGCAATATGAAGACCCAACTAATATCATTCTCACCTCTAAGAATCATCTCACATGACCCTTTACATAGATCATTCTTCCTTAAAAATTTAATCCCTTAAATTTTTAAGGAAGAATGGTCTATGTAAAGGGTCATGTGAGATCATTCTTATAGCTGAGAAAGAAATGACTTGGATCATCTCATTGGAACGCTACTAGCAAGGTGTTCAACCAAGAAAGGAAAATTATAGAGTTTACATCAAACATGACTTACAAAAACTTCTTATTGAGCGTGATCTAAAAATTGACGATCGTTTAACATTTGAACATGTTAATAATAGCTTGTTGCGAATATTGATAATTTTAATAATTTATAATTTATTTATTATTTTAATAATATTAATATTATTTCTTCATAAATATTAATCATAAAATTAATAACATTATTATATAACATTACTAATTATATTATCAATTATGTTACTAATTAGTAATGAGAAGATATGCATAGAGACTGGTTAACCAAAACAAATGTGTTCATCTATCACCTTCTCTAATTGTTCTAATTTGTCGCTAATTGTTCGATAATTGTTGGCTAATTGTTCTGATTATTCACTAATTGTTCTACTTATTCACTAATTGTTATTCTTATTCGCTAATTGTTATGCTTATTCTATAATTGTTCTGCTTATTTTATTATTAATATTAAAATAATATAATTTTTTATATTATGTTACAATTCTCTTTTCAGTGTTGAAACTTGACATTCTGTCTCCACATGTAATATTTACATTCACTTTCACCTCTCTGTTGGTGAGGAGGTTGATAATTTTGAAAATGAATGCAAATATTACATGTGGAGACAGAATGTGAAATTATTTCTAATTATTTTTTATATTATGTTACAATTCTCTTTTTAGTGTTGAAACTTGAAATTCTCTCTCCACATGTAATATTTACATTCACTTTCACCTCTCTATTGGTGAGGAGGTTTATAATTTTGAAAATGAATGAAAATATTACATGTGGAGACAGAATGTGAAATTATTTCTAATTATCTGGTAATTATTCTAATTATCTAGTAATTTTTCAAATTATCTGGTAAATTTTCAAATTATCTGGTAATTATTCTAATTATCTGATAATTATTCTAAGTATCTGGTAATTATTCTAATTATCTGATAATTATTCTAATTATCTGGTAATTATTCTAATTATCTGGTAATTATTCTAATTATCTGGTAATTATTCTAATTATCTGGTAATTATTCTAATTATCTGGTAATTATTCTAATTATCTGGTAATTATTCTAATTATCTGGTAATTATTCTAATTATTTGGTAATTATTCTAATTATCTGGTAATTATTCTAATTATCTGGTAATTTTTCAAATTATCTTGTAATTTTTCAAATTATCTGGTAATTTTTCAAATTATCTGGTAATTATTCTAATTATCTGGTAATTATTCTAATTATCTTGTAATTATTCTAATTATCTGGTAATTATTCTAATTATCTGTTAATTATTCTAATTATCTGGTAATTATTCTAATTATCTGGTAATTATTCTAATAATCTGGTAATTATTCTAATTATCTGGTAATTATAATTATCTGGTAATTATTCTAATTATCTGGTAATTATTCTAATTATCTGGTAATTATTCTAATTATCTGGTAATTTTTCTAATTATTTGGTAATTTTTCTAATTATCTGGTAATTATTCTAATTATTTGGTAATTATTCTAATTATCTGGTAATTATTCTAATTATCTGGTAATTTTTCTAATTATCTGGTAATTTCTACTTATCTGGTAATTATTCTACTTATCTGGTAATTATTCTACTTATCTGGTAATTATTCTACTTATCTGTTAATTATTCTAATTATTTGGTAATTATTCTAATTATCTGGTAATTATTAGCCCATTATTTGAATTATTTATTAATTATTTTAATTATTAGTTAATTTCTAATTAAATTAGATTATTACCAAACAAATATCATCCGGGAGTGTCGAACCAAGAGTACAGCAAGGCCCGTTGTCGTGTACCAGGATACCACGGGTCAGGCCCGAGATTCCTTGTCAGGACTTTCACCCCTAGTTACAGCTATGCCAGAGCCGCCTCTACTTTTTCGTATCCAGACAATGATTACTTGATTGATAAAGAATCTAATTATACCAAATTATATTATTTATCTACTAATTATGCCTAATTATTACTAACAAAATCATCATATTAATAAAACTAAATATGAATAAGAAATTAAATTAAATTTATCTAAATTACCACTAAATAACAAAAATTAAAATGAATATAAAAAAATTAAAGGAATATAAAAATAAATAAAAGAAAAATACCATAAAATTTATGCTGAACTTTTTGACCCCTTCGAATTCCACTCGAAAAAAAATTTAAAACTATTAAAACTGAAGACTATAGAGAGAAAGTAGAGAAGAATTGTATGTTCTGAAAAAAATGGATGGGGGTATATATAGGTTAGATTATTTGCAACGGTAGCATTTGCGACGGGTGTACCATCACAATTAAAAGTATTTGCGACGGGTCCTGTCGCAAATACCTTCACTGCATTAATTACAACCTGCGGTTAAAAGGGTATTTGCGACGGGTCCTATCGCAAATACCCCTACCGCCTGAACTTTTTACGACGGGCAGCGAGCCCGTTGCAAATACTATTTACCGCCGCCTGCTATTTGTGATGGTGAGGATACGTCCCGTCGCAAATACCTTCTCCACATTAATTACAGCCTGCGATTAAAATGGTTATTTTCGACGGGTCCCGTCGCAAATACTCGCGCTGTAAAAGGTTATTTGCGACGGCCCCCGTCGCAAATAACCCTGCCGCCAGAAATTTTTTGCGACGGGTAGCGATCCCGTCGCGCATATGATTTACTGCCGCCTGATATTTGCAATGGGGAGGATACGTCCCGTCGTAAATATCCTTCCCGCGTTTTGGCATGAAAGCCGCGCCAAAACAATTGCGATAGGGCATCTCTCATCGTCGCAAATACATCATTATTTGCGATGGGAATGCATTCTCATCGCAAATGTGTCTTCAGTCGGACCATTTGCGATGGGAATATATCCCGTCGCAAATGACCCATCACAATAACATAGTTTTCCCATAGTTAATGATGATCAATGAATGAATTCCCCCAACAGCACGGTAGCATTATGTGGATTTCCTAAAGCAACTTCACGATGTATTCACCTAGAGATATAATGATATGAGAATACTTGAGGCTTAGGACTCCATCCACTATCATGCCCCCCCTAACTAGCCATCACTGGATCGAAAAGACACTCTTCAAATTTAACCCCTCTTTTGGTTCCACGGTCAAGACTGAGGTTAGTAGTCTTTTTAATGACAACTTTGTTAGGGAAGTCCAGTACCCCAACTAGATAGCCAATATTGTTCTTGTTAAGAAGAAAAATAGTGATATTAGATTCTATATTGACATACAATATCTAAAATTCCATCTTCTAAATGATGATTTTCCTCTTCTAGTGAAAGTGATATTGATCGATTCTACATCTAGGTTTCAGGCTCTCTCCATTATGGAATTATATTCAAGGTACAACTAGATCTGGATGGCCCTTGAAGATGAGGATTATACCCCCTTCATTTCATTGTAAGGTAAATTTTTCTACCATGTAATTCTCTTTGGTATGAATAATGCAGGAGGCACCTATTAGTGGGGATTACATCACATCATCAAATTGATCCTTAGGATGTTGGTGTATTTCAATGTTGACAACTTGGTGGTCAAAACACCCCAACATTAGGACCATCTTAGGGATCTTCAGAATGTTTTTTGATTCCTCCACTCCAATAATGTTAAGATGAAACCCTTTTAGTGTGCATTCATTGTTAAATTTGGGATGTTTCTTGGCTTCATCTTCAAATAAATGGGCATCGAGATCAACCAATAGAATATCAAGGCCATCAGCCAGATTCCACCATCGAACAACCTCAAGGATCTATAAACCCTCCAAAGAAATATTTCCTATATATGATGATTAATCTAAAATATAGATTGCATTTGTATGTACATTATGAGGCTCATGAAGAAAGGAACCTCTTAGAAGTGTGATGAGGAGTGAAAGGATGAATTTGAGTAAACTAAATAGTATATTCTACAACCCTTGGTTCTGATGCTGCTATTATCCTAGGTTTCTAAGTTCCTCTATGTGACCACCCCATAATAGTCCCTCGGTGTCCTTATCTCATAGAAGAACAATGAAGGAAAATATAAAATTTTATACTCTATCTATTTCATCCTCCTCAATACACATACTATATACTGACCAATCAAGAAGATTTTTATCTTGTTAGTTTTTTCAGTATAGAATTTACACCATTATCTGTAGTGCCAAGAGATACAGATGGTCTCTCAAATAAACCTATTCATAAAAAATCTTGAATCATCCCATGTTGATAGCATGATTGGAACACTGGGCAGTGATCATTCATCATTTTGACTTCAGGTTTGTACCATATAAATACATCATGGTTTGGACTTTGGCAGAATTCTTGGCCACCAATCCATCCATGAAAGAGCTACCCTCGTATGTTGAAATCCCAAAAGAGGCCATATTCTTAGTGGATTAGGATATTCCATGTTGTAAAATTCATTTTTATCATGCATCTGATAGCTTGAATAGTCAAAATATCAAAATTCCCTTTCAAAATAGAGTAGTCTAAGGGGTCGACTTAATCACACTAACATAGGATGTCCTTACATACTCATTTAGGTTGTCAGAAGGCTGCACTAACAAAAAGGAAGAAAATCATGCTCTCATAAATGGTCTCTTGATGAACCTCAAGATAGATACCCCCACCTGACATGTGAAGGGATACTCTAAGTTTATCATCAAATAGATTAATAGTGATTATATCATTAGAAACCCAAAGATTCTACCCATGATGGAGTGCACTCATTAGCTAATGGCCTAGTTCCCTTCTCACCCAGAAGTGGCACATGTCCCTCAGTCACAGAATGTTCAAACCAGTACCGTAGCTAGTTTAGTAGCCTCTGTTACAATGTTTAGCTAGGATGAACTATTCTTCCATGTGGCATATTGGAGGGTCACTGTTATCATTTTTTCTGGTTATTAAGACATGTATTAGGTAAACCATATGATTTTTGGTGCTTCCATGTCATGACCATCACGTCCCCCCACAACAGAGAAAAATCATGGTTAGAAAATTCATTTTTTGAGTATTTCCAGTGTCATTTTCTCCAACTAGATTGAGCTGAGCGTGAGTGAATATGCTGGTATGTGGCACAATGAACCCTTTATATAGGCCCCTACAATGAGAAGGCACACTATAGATGTGTGTTTGATGTAATTATCCTCTTTGGGATTCAAGGAGCTGAGATTCCTAAGGTATCGTAGGATATTCATGATGGGTCTTATGGTTTCCATCAAGAGGGATTGAATCTCTCCCACTAGATTTGACGCCTGTGCTACTTTTATAACTACCTAATCCCTGTCTGCATTGAGTATCCAAATATGTGTCACACATGTAATATTTACACCATTTTTACATCAGTCTATAGAGCCTCTATACACCCCCATGTATTATTGTCCTTTTATAATTTGAGGGCTCTATATTATAGGCTCATATCCACTATTGAATTCTCTCTAGGGATGGTTTATTCTGATTGTGGTAGATTTGTTCTCAAAGTAGGAAGAAGTGATTCCTCTCAAGGAATTCAAGGCCTGATCCATGATCAAATTCATAATCTCCCACATCATCTATCAATTTAGAGTCCCATGCTCTATTATCATCGAAAATAGCACCAAATTCTAGGATGTTGTGCTAAAGATATTGTACACAAAGTATTATGTCTTGTCAAACCACACTTTCTACTATAATGAACAGAAAAATATAATGACTGATGTATTTAAAAAGACCCTATATAACATTCTGCAGACGATGGTGGGTTAGAAAAATGGAATACTTCTAATAAAGATCCCAAAAACTTTCCAAGAATATCGTATGATGAGTTATAATTCCACCCAAGTGACTCCATATTCCCTGGTACATTGAATATAGGCAGTCATTCTTATTGAGATTCAGCTTCCATCACTCGGAATAATTATCTATGAATAGAAGATACCATAAATAATAGAAGAAATATATCTTTCTGAGATATAATCCCTTGAAGAGGACATTCTATAGTCCTTAAAAAAACACGAGAGTCACCATTAATGGATAGTGAGATAATTCCATAGGAATTTCTACCTCTTATCTTTCCTCTAGGGTGATACGGTACTGGATCTCATAATGAGAAAGATACCTAACAAGAACCACCAATGTTGGAGACCTGGGGGGAAGGACCTTACATTAATCACAAGGTACATTCCAATAGTTCATAATCATTGATCACTATGTACAAATATTGTATCACACCAACTATCAGTTCCATGTTTCTTAAGAAATACTTTTCATGGGGATATTACAACATCCAAGCATATGAGATTAATAACATAAAATTTCCTAGCTCTAAGTCCTAGTTATATGACATGAAACTGGATAACCACCATCATCCCAGTCAAATGAAATTTAAGTGTGTGATATGTCCCAATCACACATCATTAAACTATGTAATAATCCCAAACTCTACAAACTCAAACTAAGAGCCTAGGTTATGAACTCTATGATGTTAAACATGGGGTTTAATTCCAAGAATCATGAATTTAAACTTTATGCAAGTACCCTTAGGAATATGTAGTGTGGATTTAGGCCTCATTTTCCCTCATTCACATTGATCTTGTCACTCCCCTATGGTACATGTATCCATACATCCTTAACGCATGATGATAAACTATAGTCTTACCTTAGATAAGTTCATGATGCCTCGTATAATAAATATGGGATGAAAAATTGTCCTCATTGCAAGATACTAAACTTCAGTCTTACCCTAGACAAGTTTAGGATGAATCTTAAATATATAATAGATGATTCTTACCCCATCATGAATCAAGATACCTCATATGATATGTATGGGATGGAAAAGTTTTTTTACCCTATGCCCCAATTATGGGATTTCCCACAAATGTGGGATGCCTTAACTCCCTCAATAGTGAGGATCAACTCAATTGGCATTAGTGTCTTACCACACAATGTTTTAGAACTATGATTGTATTAATTTTCATCCTTTTGGGATATGTAGAAAGCCCAAATTATCCATCTCCATCCCCAACTGCAAATCCATTAACCCATAGGCTACTTGACCGCAGTTAGAGTCTAGACATTATGATACTAAACTAAATGAATCTTTTTTAAGGTGTGTTTATGGTGTGTGAGACCCCTAGTCTCATTCAAATCTGGTTTTACCTCTTGCGTTCCATACATATACCCTTGGAGTGAATAGTCTGCCATAGTTTGAGCAACATGACTTTTAAATGATTTTCATGTTCTATCTCGTACAAAATTAAAATGTCTATACCGCATTATAGAAATAAATTTGGGTATATTTACATCCTTAAATGATAAATGAATATGCCCAATATTCTCATCCCTAGGCCCAACAAAAAATTCCACAAATCCCTCAGCCCCATGGCCCCATCATGGTCCAATATTTATGACCATAAAATAATATTTTTCATGTGTATTAAGCATCATGACTATAAGCTGTGTGAATGTAATCATGTGGGTGTTCTATGGGGATTTGTCCCTATGTTTCCATCATTCAAGTTGGGATAGAAACTCTACCACACCAACCACAACCATTTTACATCTTCCTTTGTTATATGTAATATTAACTCAAAATATTTCCAATACCTGAGTTCAAATACTACATTGAGATATGCCCTATCGGAGTTATCAAACATGTTATGGTGTGGAACTTAATGTGTTGAAACCTACAAGGATATTTCCTCAATTCATTTCCATACATTGAGACTTTATCAGTTTGGATATCATCATCCTTCATATCTAAAAGGCCCCCTAATGGAAATGGTCCCTACCACAATGGAAAACCTCTTGTCTAGTGCCAAAACACTGATCAATCTCTATAAACAAACAACTAACCATGTGTTTCAAATTTAGTCAATAGTTGATCCTACATTTTCTCAACCCGTTCTTGACAGGTGTAGATTTGGCCTTTATTAGCAGACATTATCAATAGTCTATCCCTACTCACCATTCTCCCTCTTTATCTAGATCTCAAAATTTACCATTTAAATTATTTCCACTTCCCTATATCTTATTTTAATTGGACACCCTTGATTTCACCCCTCAGTGCATCTGCATGCATCGAGTAGGAAGGTCAGTGTCACTGAGAAATTCTCAACCTGGTACCTCCTTTACCATATTATTCACTTATATATGCAATGGAAATCCCTTTCCACTTCTTATTTCCCAAACTAAGCATGATTCACATGGTATTAGGAGTCTTGGTAGGGTGTGTACCATAATAGTTGAATTTCACAAATGTGTCTAGGGGCCGAAATCTATAACCTTGAACTAAGATCTTACAGTTCATGTATCATGATTTTAAACTATGTTCAAGCTTATTTTAGGAATATGTTGTGTGGGTCAGAACTTTTATTCCCTCATTCACATTGGGATGATCATTCCAATTTTCTACATATATCTGTTTGAGAATATACAAAGTTCCTAACCCAATGACCATAAATACAGAGCTTATAGTCTAAGAACCATTACTTTAAACTATGTGAGAATCACTTCTTGTATATGTTTTGTGGCACTAGGCCTCCTTGTCCCTCATTCACGTTAGGTTTATCATTCCACCACACCACACATATCTATTAGAGACACCCACCCCATGTTCATATTTTATGACTTTAAACTAAGAAATCCTCTTGATCCAAGCATTATAACCTATAAATTATGTATCATTTACTTCCTGGTACTAGTGTAGTGCATGAGCCTCTTTGGCTTCATTAAAATTGTGTTTTACCTTTCATGTGACACAAATACACCCATGGAACAAAAATTGTCCTCGTTTAAAAAATGACACATGACTCTAAACTATTTTCCATGATCCAAACTATATTACCTTAAATTTTGTGAAACTGGTTTCAGGAATGTTTCACATGGTGCAAGGCCTTCTTGGCACATTAAAATTTTGATTCAGCTATCACACAACATGAATATCCTTGAACCCCCTTTCATCCCACATTCAAGACCATATGAACTCAAACTCTGCACATCCACCCCCATAACTACATGTGGATTGATTCCTGTCCCCATGGGAAATATAGTGACACCTAGACCTTCAATCTTAATGCCTAGCCATGGATTCCAAATGCAATATTCAATTATCTATGGGGAAACAACCTCAATATTCCCTAAAATCCACCTTTACAGTATATTCCCCATTCAGTCAACTTTACCATCAGCAACCCATTATTCCTTCATAACTTGATATTTGGAACTAACATCCTCATCACATCACATTAAACTATAGTCTTGCTTTGTAAAAGTCAGGGATTCTTCTTAATGTGAGATTATTTTACCATGCATCAATTAAGGTCACCCCATATGGGAATTATAGGATGAATAATCATTGGAGTCCTCATCATATGACATTAAAATATAGCATTAACCAATTTAAATTCAAGATTTATCATAAGTATGTATGGGATGATTCATAATTCCATTTTAGAGGGTATCATTTTATTGGAATCAATACTCTACTACACTATGTCTTATAGTCCAAGCATCAAGACCTTAATCTATTCCATGCACACCCATTATGTCTCACATGACACATGGTCCTCCCAAGTTTTATTCACATAAGTTAAATACCTTTAATTCCATTCCATACACATTATAATTCCCCATGGTCCAAACTCTATGACCTAAAAATAGGATCCCTATTCCATGAATCATGACACTAAACTGTGTGTGAGTCCTATAAGGAATGTGTTATGTGGTGTTGGGATTATTTGTACTTCATTTACACCATGTTTTTCAATTATCTATACTACACATGCCAATTTGGAATATCCTATGGTTTGAACAATTTGACATTAAAAAAATATCATGTAGTCCAACCTCTATGTAATTAAACTAAGAGAATGGTATATGAAACACAACAATAAATTATATGCCACCAACCCTAGATTATATTTCTTAGTGAAGGGTCTCCTATCATGTTACCATCCTTTTACCTCATCCTCTATGATCGATATAGTATCATTCATATTGATTCACTTCATCCCATTTTTCATGATGATAAACATTTACTTTACCCTATGAAATGAACATGAGATGACCTCTTGACCTATCACAAGGAAGATATATTTGGTGTCCTAGTACATAAGATCCAGTCACTCCATGTCATGATCACATGAAACAAAACTATAAAATAAATTTCCTTACCATATGATGTTGAACTACGTCTTTATCATACTCATTGAATGATGTAAAACATCAAATAATCTTAAGCCCTCACCCAAGAAGCCCTTTCCTCCAGTGCCAATAATCTACCACATTGTTTTTATTCTTCAACCATCCCCCATAATCTGAGATGATTCTCTAATAGGGGATAATTTTATCTTTTTTTAGAACGATATTCCCACACCAATGTGCTATAATACATGGTGGAATAATGGGAGTAATGTTTTAATCCATTCAAACATTCCTTCACTTCATTTCCATGATTTTCATGCCCCTCATTTGGATCCTCATAATTTTTCACATCTGGATAGTCTCCATAATGGTATGGTTTATGGACAAGGCTCACATATCATCCTAGTTCAATGCCATGGATGAATTTGGATGAAATTCTAAGGAATGATTCTTATTTCAAAAAGGGTCAATGGTTGACCCTCATTTTTGGTACCCATTCCCAACTAATAAATACTGATGATTTGTTATGAAAATATTCAATAGTATTATAATATCATGTTTCCACTCACTTTGAGTTGAATATTTTGGTAATCGTGATACACACTTTGCATTCCCCTTTGTTCATGTAGAATTAAATGCCCTGGGGTTTATCCCATTTGTGTACTAGTTCATGATAGAAAATAAAGTAGGCTCTTCTGAGATCCTCATTCTCTAGATGCAACCTATATTAGCTCGAACACACTCTATGGTCAATCAAAAATAGCAAACCAAAAAGTACTCAAAAATTGTCCATAACTATCATATAAATGATAAACCACATGGTTATCCCTTGTTTCTTACACAGATCATGACTCACATGAGCTTAGTGATTGGATTTTATTATCTCAAAAATATGATCAAGGTGTGATAATAAAGAAAAAAGAAACATTTCACTACATGTGGAAGATTTTAAATAATTGAAATATGGAATTTAGAGAGTTTAATCATCATATTTCACCTCTCTTATGTCTTAAATTGTTTTACCTACGAATCTACTCTATAAATCATTCAATTTAGCTCCGTTATATTTTGGTGTGTGGCCTCAGGAACCTATTACCACCTCCTGATCACTACTTCCTCTTCCTCAAATAGAGTATGAAGCTCATCAGATCTAATGTTTAGTCTTTGATGCTCATCTTTGAGCTCATCTATATGAGATATATCCTCCATTGTTTGATTCTCAACCTCCTAGAATTGAGCCCTCTATTGGATGATGAATCCATATTGAGAATTATGGAAGGTATCATCCTAATTTTCCTTCTCCACCAGATGTTGGATTTCATTATTAAACACCTAGAGTCTTTATGTTCAGTTAGATCTCTATTTTTTCAAGAATCCACTAATTGTTGGCTTTCTTCATGAACCTACTCGATAATGATGTTATATACCAATTCATGTATACCACAAGCATCCACCACTCCATTATAAAGGTTCCAAGTCCAATGGAATAGGGATACCATCTAGTTCACTAGATATGGTTCTGGGGTTGGGGTGATGAAACAATGAATGTTTCTCCAAGCCCTATGCCAGAATAACCTATTTTACTCAGAAACCTCAGTACCAGAGTCTTCATACTCTTAAAGGGATGAATGATGGTATTCAAGAAAATATGCATGGATGATAGTAGCAAGGTCCTCTTCTAGGATCATATCATTCAGATCAGGATCTAAATAAAGAGGTTAGTTATCTTCACCTGACCCTTCATCGGAATTTTTTTCTCTATAGGCCTCATGATCTTACCCAAAAATGGCATCAACTATGACCATAGTATATTTTATTCCTAGGAATAAGGCCAGATCTACTAGAATTATAGGATCTCCAAGGACTATCATGACCATCAGAGAAGGGCCCCCATATGCCCAACATCATCAACTTACAAAGAATGCAACATTTCAAGCTCTGTTTAGAGAGGGAATATGTCTGTCAATTTGATAATAAAATGACTAGTTGATATTTCATGAGAGAAAAAACATTATTGAGGATGAGAATAAAAAAACCAGTTATTGAGTCTCAGCAGAGACTTCTACTATAGCAGACCCCTCAACTTGAGTTTGTACCTCACAAGTAAGAACTTGATATCCCAACATTGGTTGACAAGTAGTTTCATGATGTCCAACATAAGAATGAAATAAACACATTGACTTAAAAATATCTATTAATGGTATGAAATTTACAAATGACTTGAGACCTAATCTTAGCTTTAGGAAGGGCTATTTCAATGATGATACTCCCTTGGCGTGCTTCTTCACTAGTAGATGTCACCATTGGGATTATATGGAGTGGATAGGGAGGACATGGGGGGTATTCACCCTAACCTCCATGACTTTCCCACAAACTACTTTAGCCTCAGGAACAGACCCCATATCTTTTTTCCTATCAGGCGATGGAGAATAATCACCCCCTTTAGTTGGGACCCCTCTCCCATTTTCATGTTTCTTTTATACAAGAATAAATTAATTTAATTCTTATGGATAATAAAGGGGATATATTGAAGGAGGCAGGTGATTTTGTAGGATTACCTTGAGATTTTTGATCAAGTCATCCTCATAGGACTCAACTTTACCCCTCTCAGGGAATTCCCAAATTAGTATCTGATCAGAAGGATAACTTACAAATTAAGCCCTATGCGACATTGTTTGTAAATTCTTATTTAGAGGAGTGGTCAACATGTCGTGTATCATACTAACTTTTCTTTCCAACAAACATCACCTGCACTGGGGTAGAAAAAGGGTTATACTCCCCTAACTAGCATACAAAGGTGTCCATGGACCTTAGGTACATGTGTCTTTCATGTAATTCTACCTTATCCATAATATGTATTTTCCAAACCTCATGCTACTCGATTATATATTGTATTAGATTTTGATATAGGTCCTCCATCGACATTGATGTTAGTAGTTTCCTCCATGATATATAGAGATATGGGAAGAGAGCATTAGTAGATGGTTGTAGAAAGTACCTCAGATTCTTCCTAGGATCATCCCTATACTAAATCATCTTATCCTGTGAGCACGCATATTTCCCAAGGATCTCTTTTAGAACCCCCATCCTCAAAGGGTTGTGGTGAAACAGTGCCTCACACCACCCTCACTACAGATATTGCTTGACATGCTCCCATTTCTTGGTTCTCTCATGGGAGAGAAACCTGTTGATCACAATGTTTCTCTAAAAAATCACTCATTGGATCAATCAATTGGATTATCTTCTACAAGATTACATCTGGATACATTGCCATCCAGTTTATAGCATAATCCATCTACAAGTAAACATCAACATTGGTGGGTTCTAGCATAATTCTTTAACCTAATCCTGCACACATCAACATCTGACACATATAATAAATGATATAGGTATTCTTTTCCCCCAATACCCCCACATATATTCTCTTCATCGCACACTAGAGGAACCCAAAATTCCTATAAAATAGAGACGATGTGTGATTTTGGTAGCAGTCATGGTTGTCGATCATAGAAACCAGCACACCACCAGTAAATCTCTATAAGAAACACTTATATTCCCATTCCCCTTGCAGGTTGTACACCGTCAGGCCAATAGAGGTAAAAAGGGGTGGAATTTGATGTTTGCATGGTTACCAATCCTGATCTTGACCCTAGTCACAAAAAAGATTACTTGTCTTCAATGGAGAGATATTTTTCAAATATGTACACAAACTAGTATTCGGTGGGGTGATGGTATTAAAGAACTCATATCCCTCAAAGTTCACTATGATCCATACAATAATGAATTTGAACAGAACATAGATTCTCCTTGGTATGCTTCCCCTCATGGTGTTTCCCAACATGCTATTGTGTTGTGACAACATAGGCACTCCAAGTTTTACCCTGTTTTTGGCATCCAAGATTACCATCATCACCAAAATCCCTAGGCATAGGCCCATATGCATGTACTAGACCAAAATCATCTACCCTCTGAGTAATATAGGAGGAAACAATGTGTAGTGAACTAGTGGAACCCATCCATCCACCATGTTGAATCCACACTACTCAATCATTCCCTCACCAAGGATCACCCAATACGACGATGATCTCCTCCTTTGAAGCATTTTTAGGAACATATTTCTCTACCCCATCATCATTAGGGCCAAATTTCTCTTCACAAACTTGTCAAACCATACCCTTAATGGGATATACTTGGGAAACATAGGGGAATGATCCTACTTTTTATTCAACGCCTCTAGGAGGTGTAATGTTTGGAGAGTAGTATCCTACCTATTATGCGACATGTTCAGTGATGTAAAGAACTCATCATAATAAAACCCTTACAGTGGGATACCTATGATATAGGGAATGCACCATCAATTGATTCTCACCTCCCCATGATGAATATGGAAGGTGTTTGTATCTGGGGAAAATCGGATAGGGAGCTCTGGCACCAGCTCCTGTTTACTATAAAAATAGAATTGCAACATCCACACAGATTCATATAGTTTTTCATTGCATCAATATACCCAATAATCTATAAAATTTTATCATACCTAATATGAACAGGCACATTCAAAATAAACAATTTCACTAGAACACATGTCCCAATCCTTGTTCTAACCCCTGCTGTTGTCCTGCATGCTACTCTAAAGAATGTTGGCATAATGGGTAGTGAATTATTTGATTTCTAGTTCTTATACTATGATAGTACCATTCCAGAAATTCTGTACTTGAATGTTTATATCTCCATTCTCTCTAGAAGGATGGTCATGAATGGTGATATTCAAACGGTTAGGCTCATCCTAACGCATGAATCATGATTACAACATGCCGACAACTTGGCCTTAGAAATTAACCTTGTCCATCAACCCAATGATCCAAAATAGAAGGTAAATTGTTAGAATATAGTTCTTTTGGGTCAATATAAACATTCTCATGAACAATTGGTTGTCTAAAACCACCATCCTAGATGAATGGATCTTAGAGTTTCCTTCTATTTCGGCTCACTAAGAAGAAGATGATGCTTCAATATCATCCCAATTCTATTAGTGGGTCTTTTTTAGGATTTTGGAAAGCTTATGGGATGTGTGAAATAAGAGGTGTTTGGCATGAATTTTTCAAGGTGGCATGCATGTTATGAAGAATATGTGAAAAAATAGTCCTTTGTCACAGAAGTAGATGTGAAAACGAATGTTGTGTGAGAGATGGAGATGAATCTCAGGTTTTCAGGAAAAATGATACACTTATTCACATGATAGAATAGAATCACGTTGCATGAAAAGTCTAGGTACCATATAGAGGTCCCCTACACCTATTTATAGGCATGTATTGAGGGATGCTTTGCATATATTATAGTATTTCACACCCAGTTGTGACCTTTATCTGCACTTATGGGAATTATCCCCTATCTTTGGTGTTTTCCTCAAAACCCGACCTTCTTATCGCCTTATAGTTCATATTCGAATGGAGGAATTTTTTGGCACTAATATTTCATCTAAATCCTCTAACGACCAATTTTGGATAATCTAACCACACATGCCTCCCAGAAGGACAATGCGAGAGACATTGAAAGTGAAAAAACATGTTTAAATGTTTACATGCAAAACACCCATTTCTCAAAAAAAGTTAATGCACACTAAATGCGATGGGATATTGTCACGAACTAAGTTGGGTCATCATCCGAACCGATGCCCGACCCAGCCCGTGGTAAGACCCAAAGGGTGTTTTCGATCCCCACGGGCTGGCACAAGTGCTCGGGTATCAAAATAAACTTTGGGAACGATTTACCCGAGTAAAAAAATATAAAGCAACCAAAAAAATAAACCAAACAAAAGTAAAATCTGCAGAAAAACAAGTCTTTAACCAAAAACAGGTTCTTGAGTCACATGTAAAACCAAAAGACAAACAATACTAAAAGTAAGTTGACCAAAAACCAACCTAAGAACTGTCCCCCGGTGTGAGGACACCACCCTCAAGCCACCACCACAATGCCATGTAAAGATGCCTGCTAACAACCTGAACCACTGCACCCAAATGCTAGACCCTTACCTGTATCAGATGTAAACAAATATATTTACACCCAAGGGTGTAAGTAGGGTGTGAGCAATCTCCCAACAGGATTTCACCAAGAAAATATTACACACACAAATATTAAAAAGACAATACATTTGCAATGATAAATAAAAGAAAACAAGAAATTCTTAACAATGTTAGTGAAAATGGTTTTCATAAAACGACTTTAAAGAAAAGTAGTTTAAGGAAAACACAAATTTGGGTAGTAACTCAAGTGACATATCATGTATCACTGTGCACGCAAAGTAACTGGTAGCACCAAAGGATGGGAGAGGACCTATGGGTACTAGAAATAGTTGGGACCCTAGAACGTCGTGTCTCGGTGAAACGTGGCATAGAAGGCCCCAAACCTCAGAAAACGTGGATTAAAAGGCCACAAAACTCAGAAAACATGTCTTTGAAGGCCATGAACCTCAGTTAACATATTTTTAGTTAGTGTTGCAATCGTCAATCTTGCCGGTGAAACCGGGCCAAGTCATATCCGGAACACTAGATCACTCATCCTGGTTCCCCCACCTAATACCCTAGGCTTCCCTATTTGTGCTCACCTAAATTAAAAGTTCACATAACATGTCACATTACACTTAAGGGAAAAACAACGTGCTTACGCATAAAAACATGTCATTCGCACACTAATATCCTCTTTTGAAACCACGCACACCCCAAAACTTTTAAAAACTAAATCTCCACCGCTTACACATTAAATTAAACTAGCTAAAAAACTTAAAAAAACACTATGATAATTGAGAAAACTACTAAAAGAAATTATTAAATAGTTTCCAAACATGTCACATGATTTTAATGTCAAAAGTTCACTCAAAACCGTTTTTAGAGAAAAATGCATTTTTTACACCATGCAAAAACATAAACTGCATTATCTGAACTTCCTAATACACTAATAGCACAATTCACAAAACATTGAAAAATAGTTTAAGGTGGTATTTAAAAACAACAACAGAATAATTCACTTAGAAACATCCAAGAAATTAAATTCACATTAAAAACATTATCATAATAAATTTTTCAGTATATAACTAATTAACCAGGTGCCGAAATAATTATACAAACATGAAAATGATCATCAGATAATAATTGTGTACGGAAACACCTACCGGTGTGTTGTAAGTTTTGCAAAATTGATGTGCAAAGAACACTGCACGTCAACGCAGCTCAAACAACCTTAAATACACCCTAAAAACAAAGCATAGCACAAAAACATCAAAATTAAACCAATCACAAACTAAACCATATTCACAACATCACCAATATAGAATAAAACGCAACTGAAGTGTTCCGACAAGGGGTTCGAAAATCTGGCCGAATGAGATGGGGGTGTCAGATGAGGTTGCATTGGTTGAAGCCTCGCCAGAAGGAGATTCAGCCAAAAAGGGGTCGTAGCTGGAAGGCTGTCCGAAGAAGGGAGGGGGTCCTATTGTCCGGCGCGACTGGGTAGAGCGGGAGGAAAGAGGGAGGTAGCGGGACTGGTCAGGCTGAGCAGAAGGTAGTAGGGGCAGGGAGGCCCGACGTGGTGGAGGAGAAAGGAGGGAGGTGCATCCCAGCAGTCTGCTGGACAGGGGAGGCGCGACGCCGCCAGTGCGGGATCCGACCGAGGTGGTGCTGGAGCTAATCCGGAGAGAGGGAGAGAAAGCAGCGGCCAAGGGGGGGGGAGAAAAAAAATGGCGGAATAAGAGGCTTGGTTTGATCAGTGCAGTGGGGGTTTGGTCGACCGGGAGGCTGCACCGAACAGGGGAGGGCACGATGCCATCAGTGGGTGGAATGGGAAGGAAAGGCAGTGGCACCTTGGGTTTGGTGGAGGCTGTGCGTGACTAAAGTGATGGAGTGTGAACAGTTCTGTGAAGGGGAGAGAGCAAGGGACAAAAGAAATAATAGAGAGAGAGAAAAGTAAAATAAAAATAATAGAAAATGAAATAAAATAAAAATAGAATAAGAACCTAAAAAACGACTAAACCAACCTAAAATAAAATAAATTAAAATAAAATGGTAAATGAAATTAATAAGATATATTAATAAAGGTGGTTAAATAATAATAATAATAATAATGGTGTTAATGAATAAAAAAATATGCGTTTTAAAAAAAAATTAATGATAAAAGGTCCACACGCACACCAGGCAGGCCGCACGACTTCACCCGGGCCCTGCCCGCTCATCGGGCATTATCTAGGCAGCGTTCATTTATCAGTGCAGAAGCGCACACTAATTTCGTGATCCACCTGATTTCCAATGAAACAATTATGAAAAGGCAACTAAACTTACTTAATAAAAATAAAAATTAAAACATACCTCTATGCGAAGTCCAGGTGTGACAATTCTCCCCAATATAAAAACTTTTCACCCTTAGAAAGTCAATTTGAAGCTTGATCATAGAATAGGAATGGGTACTTTTGCTGAACCCAAGACTTCCGCTCCCAAGTCTCATGCTCGTCATTCCCATTCTTCCATAGAACACAAAACAAGGGAATGAACTTTCCACAAAGCATCCTCTCTTGATAATCCACTATCCCCACTGGGCGCTAAACCACTGATAAGTCTGGCTCAATCTCCAACTCTTCCCAATTCAACAATGTGACAGATCAAGATTATACTTTTTCAGTTGGGAGACATGGAATACTTCATGAATCGATGTCAACTGTGAAGGAAAAGATAACCTATATTCCACCTTTCCAATTCGCTCAGTAATCTCAAAATGTCCAACATACCTCGGTGTCAACTTCCCCTTCATCCCCAAGCAGCAGTGACCCAAACAAGGGGCCACCTTCAAGAACACTTCATCCCCCAATAGAAACTCAAGATCCCGGTGCCTATGGTATACATAATATTTGTGATGACTCTGAGCTGTCAACAAACACTGCCTAATCACCTTGACCTTCTCAGATGTCCCCTGAACAAGGCTTAGTCCCAAGAGTGAGGTCTCACTTACCTCAGCACAACACAGAAGAGACCGACAAGGCCGGCCATAGAGCGCATCAAATGGTGCCATTCTGATGGAATATTGTTAACTTTTATTATAAGAAAACTCAACCAATCCCAAATGGCTATCCCAAGAACCTACAAAATCTAACACACAGGCTCAGAGCATGTCTTCCAGAATCTGATTCGACCGCTCCATCTGGCCATCGGTCTGAGGATGGTATGTCGTGCTCATCTTAATCTGCGACCCCAAAGCCTTTTGGATGCCTCCCCAAAATAGAGATGTAAAGCGGGGGTCCCTGTCAGAAACAACTTTTGACGGCACACCATGAAGTCTAACCACCTTCTAAATATACAAACGACCCAGCTCCTCCACCTTCGCTATATCTCTGATTGGGATAAATTGAGATGACTTCGTCAAGCGGTCAATCACTACTCAGATATCATTCCTCCCCTGAGGTGTATGAGGAAATCCAATAATGAAGTCCATGGAGACCTCGTCCCACTTTCAGGTAGGAATGGGTAATGGATGGAGCAGGCTAGATAGTCTCTGATGCTCTGCTTTTACCTGCTGACAAGTGTAGCATCTCGATACAAAGTCAGCTATGACCCGCCTCATACCTGGCCACCAGAACTGGCGACGAACATCATAATACATCTTGGTCACACCAGGATGGATGACCCACTGAGATTGGTGGCTATCCTACATCACCACCTTCCGCAGAGACAACGAAACCACTGTGCGGCCCTTGAAGCACAAGATTATCTCAGGAGACAAAGACCAATCAAAAGGAGTCTCCTCACCATGATGAAAATGCATAGATCGTTGACACAGCTCGTCACTAGGCTGCTCCCACTGAATCAACTATAGAAGAGTAGGAGTCAACTCAAAGCTAGCCAAGAAAGTACCTTCGCTGTGCTCCTTTCTCTCCAAGTGCATCTGGGCGAAGAGCCCCATAAAAGTCCACTCATCGCTGGACTTCCTCAACGCCTGCACTGGTACATTCCTTCTCAAAGCACTAGCCACCACATTTCCCTTTCCTGGAGTATATAAAATGTCAAAATCAAATCCCTGCAGATACTTAATCCAGTGCCGCTGCCTCAGATTGAGATCCTTCTGAGAGAAAATGTTGGCTAGGCTCTTATGGTCATAATAGACCAAAATTTCTCCCCAAATAGGTAGTGATGCCAAGTCATTAAGGCGTGCATAACTACTGCCAACTCCAATTCATGAGTCAGATAATTATTATCATGCGGCTGGAGCTGGCGAGAACCATAAGCCACTACATGATTATCCTGCATGAGTACACACCCAAGGCCCGTACCTGACGCATCACAATAAACCACATAGCCCTTCCCAGACTCTGGTAAGATCAACATAGGTGCGGTGGTCAGCCTCCACTTCAACTCCTCAAAAGATTCCTGGCACTGTGGTCTCCATTCAAACTTCACCCCTTTTCGGGTGAGTGCGGTCATGGAGGAGGCAAGATGTGAGAAATCCTGAACAAATCGCCAGTAATAACCCGCCAGGCCAAGAAAACTACTAATCTCAAACACATTCCTCAGCTATTACCATGACATCACCACACTGATCTTCTCGGGATCCACTAAAACCCCTTGTTCTAAGATGACATGTCCTAGAAACTTCACTTCCCTGATCCAGAATGTGCACTTTGAGAGTTTGGCATACAGGCGGTGATCCCGCAAAGTGCCCAAAACAATGTGCAGGTGATGCTCATGTTCCTCCTCAGATCCAGAATAAACTAAGATGTCATCCAAAAATACCATGAATAAGGAGTTTAGATATTGGTGGAACACCCTATTCATGAGTGCCATAAAAACTGCAGGATCATTTGTCAATCCTAAAGGCATGACTAGATATTCGAAGTGACCATACCTGCTTCGGAAAGCCGTCTTCGGAATATCTACTTCTCTCAACCTAAGCTGATGGTATCCCGAACACAAATCAATTTTGGAGAACCAATTTCCCCCCTTCAATTGGTTAAACAAATCATCAATCCGGGGCAAAGGGTATTTATTCTTGATGGTCACCTTATTTAATTTCCGGTAATCAATGCATAACTGGAGGGTTCCATCGGCCTTCTTCGCGAATAGAACTGGGGCGGACCAAGGAGAGATGCTCGGGTGAATGAATCCTTTGGATTACAAATCTTCCAGCTATATCTTTAATTCCCTCAATTCAGTGAGGTCCATGCGATATGAGGGAAGAGATATAGGCTGTGTTCCCGGCGCCAACTCAATCGAGAACTCCACGTCCTGCTCTGGGGGTAAGCCTAAAAAATCATCTAGGAAGACCTCTGAGAACTCATCCACTAAACGAGGTAACCCGCCCTGATAAACACCACCACCATCCTCTAGTGCGAGCGATAAAAACTGATAAGAAATATTCCCCAACTTAGGGAGTGGAGGTCCCACACGATCCGACCGAGGATCCCATTCTCCATGAAATAACTCAGGACTCCCATCTAGTGCCATAAAACGGTCTCGGCATCGATAGCAGTCAATATGCGCTTGGAAGCACACCAGACAGTCCATGCCGAGGATCACATCAAACAGGTCCATATCAAGTACCATGAAATCCCACTCCATCTCGACTCCTGACATAGAGAGTGTGCATGACGGGCACATAAGACCCTGCTCATTTTTCTTACCCAGCGGTGTTACTAATTCCATTGAAATAGATAAAATCTCGGTTGGAAGGCTCAACAAGTTCACAATACAGGCAGATATAAAAGAAACTGAAGCATAAATATCAAATAAAACTGTAGCTATAGATGATGCAATCAGAATGGTACCTCGAATAGATGAAGGTCCTGTATCAGATCCCACCGGTGCCTGATCCACAACATGAAAATGTCTGGTCCCTACCTGAGAACGACCGCTCGCCCAAGGCTTTTCCCTGATCTAGATCTGCCTTGAAGATGATCTGGTCCTACCACCACGGCCACCGAACCGAGATCCAATTGTCCTGGTCGCTTCTGACTGAACTGATACCCCTCTGGAATCCATAGATCCATCCCCACTATGGTAAGGGCGTGCAGTCATGTAGAATCACTGTAGATGTCCCACAACTCCACACCCATGGCATGGTCTAGGAGGGTATGGACAAGCAGGTCGGATGTGACCTACCCTTCTACACTGATGGCACACCACGGACCCCACACCAGAAGCCCTAGATGAAGTATTCCTGGGAGGATGACCTGAGCTGCCACCACTCTTCTTCCATTTCTCGTCATGCTTCCTCTTCTTCTCAGATGAAATACCACTTCCAAACCCTAATACTGATCTAAAAAACCCTGAATTTCCTCTCTAGTCAATCTAGACCATGAAATCACAATCGACCACCTCGTCATAAGTTCCCAGCTTGAACAAGAATACCTAAGAGTGGATTTCTGGTCAAAGGCCCTTCTCGAACTTCTGAGCTTTCAAATATTCACTTGAAACAATTACAGGTGCGTACCACACTAGATCAGCAAATCAATTTGAATACTCCATCACTGTTTGATCCCCTTGGGAAAGATCCATGAACTCCTGGGATCTGGCGTAGGCTAGGAACTCAGGACAGTACTACTCATTGAAGATAGCTTTGAAATCTTTCCAACTCATCTGCTCATGCTTCCCAGCCTGGATCACTGATTCCCACCACTTGTGACTGGATCCCTCTAGCTAGAAAGAGTCACTATTTACCCTGACTTCCTCTGGAGTGTCAAGTAACTCAAACATACGCTCTATCTTTTTAAACCATTCCTCTGCCTCTTGAGGTTCTGAACTACCTCAGAATGAAGGAGGGTTATTCTTCATAAATTCCTGAGATTTATCCCTCTTGGATCCAAACTTGTCTCCTATAGCTAGAATAGGGGTGGGGGAAGGATTCGCCCCCTATCCTAAAGTATGAATAGCTCGAACCACATCTTCTACAAATCTCTGATCAAGCGGCGAGGGAGAACTCTACCCGACTTCCTTTCATGGGTGCGTATAAGCTCTATGTGGAGGCATATTGCTGCAAGGAGAAAAAGTCATAAAATAACATCATCAATACATCATATTCAAAGAAAAGTAATTTTTTTTTGAAAAATAAGTAATCCTTAGTCAACCAAATACGTAAAAGTAACATCATGACCAAACTCTTCTTCCACGCCTGATGTCCACGAACAGTCTACAGCCTACACGTCCCACCTATAAGTGAAGCCAAATAAGCATTCCGACATCTCCGAAACACTAGCTCACTCGTCCTGGTTCCCCCACCTAATACCCCAGGATTCCCTCTTTGTGCTCACCTAAATTCAAAGTTTACATAACATGTCACATTACACTTAGGTTCCAAACAAGGTGCTTACACACAAAAACATGTCATTCACACACTGATATCCTCTTTTGAAACCCCACACACACCAAATATTTTAAAAAGTAAATCTGCACCACTTACACATTAAATTAAACTAGCTACAGAACTTAACAAAACACTTTGATAATTGAGAAAACCACTAAAAGAAATTATTAAACAGTTTCCAAACATGTCACATGAGTTTTAGTGTCAAAAGTTCACTCAAAACCCTTTCTAGAGAAAAATGCATTTTTTTTACACCATGCAAAAACATAAACTTCATTATCTGCACTTCCTAATACACTAATAGAACAATTAACAAAACATTGACAAACAGTTCAAGGTGGTATTTCAAAACAACAACGGACTAATTCACTTAGACACTTCCAAAAAATTGAATTCACATTAAAAACATAATCAAAATTAAATTTTCAGTATAGAACTAATTAACTAGGTGCCGAAATAATTAGACAAACATGTAAATGATCATCAGATAATAATTGTGTGCGGAAACACCTACCAGTGTGTCGTAAGTTTCACAAAATTGATGCGCAAGGACCACTGCACGTCAATGCAGCTCAAACAACCTCAAACACACCCTAAAAACAAAGCACAACACAAACACATCAAAATTAAACCAATCGCAAACTAAATCCTATTCGCAACATCACTAATATAGAATAAAATGCAACCGAAGTGCTCCAACAAGGGGTTTCAAAAGCTGGCCGGATGAGATAGGGGTGACAGAAGAGGTTGTGTCGGTTGGAGCCTCGCCGGAAGGAGATATGACCAAAAAGGGGTCGTGGGCGTAAGGCTGTCAGAATGAGGGAGGGGGTGCTGTTTTCCGGCGTGGTTGGATAGAGAGGGAGGACAGAGGGAGGTATAAGGGCCAATCAGGCCGAGCGGAAGGTATCAGGGGTAGTGCGGCCCGACACAATGAAGGAGAAATGAGGGAGGTGCGTCCCGGTGGTCTGCTCGATAGGGGCGGTGCGACGTCGCCGGTGTGGGATCTGGCCGAGGTGGCGCTGGAGCTGATCCGGAGAGAGGGAGAGAAAGCAGCGACCAGGGGAGAAAAAAAAATGGAAGAATAAGAGGCTTGGTTGGAATGGTGCAGTGGGGGAGAGGCCGGCCGGGAGGCTGCGCCGAACAGGGGAGGGCGCGACGCTATCGGTGGGTGGAACGAGAATGAAAGGCAGCAGCACCTAGGGTTTGGTGGAGGCTTTGCACAACCAAAGTGAGGGAGATTGAACAGTGCTGTGACGGGGAGAGAGAAAGGGAGAGAAGAAATACGAGAGAGAAAAAAAAATGAAAAGAAAAAGAATAGAAAATTAAATAAAATAAAAATGGAATTGGAACCTAAAAAAAAGACTAAACCAACCTAAAATAAAATAAATTAAAATAAAATGGTAAATGAAATTAATAATATAAATTAATAAAGGTGTTTCAATAACAATAATAATAATAATAATGGTGTTAATGAATAAAAAAATACATGTTTAAAAAAAAATTAATGATAAAAAGGTCCACCCACACACCAGGAAGGCTGCACAGCTTCGCCCGTGTCCTGCCCGCTCATCAGGCATTATCAAGGAAGCGTTCATTTATCATCACAGAAGCACACACTAATTTCATGCTCAGCCCCACTCTCCAATGAAACAATTATAAAAAGGCAACTAAACTTACATAATAAAAATAAAAATTAAAACATACCTCGATGAGAAGTCCAGGTGTGACAGATATTTTATATTTCCACTATGTTCAACAATATTTCCAAGGAAAATGTGTGGAATAAATAAGGTATGCATGTTATAATAGATATATTCACCAAAAATACCCCTTTCATGCCAAATACGACATCAAACTAGGCCCCTTGTGTGGAAAATCCCCCATTATAGAGGAATGAACCACACAAAAATTCACTTATATGAACTAGTCATTGTGTGCACATTTTCAAGGATTTTGGATATTAACAGAAGCTCACCCAATCTATTTAATAGGTGCTCCTAAAGATGAAACATCAATATTATGTGTGTAAAACTGAACTTATGTGATAGTTCACAACATGGACCAAAAAATATAGATAATGTGACACAATAAACTTTTTGTGGGCCCAAAAATTACTTGTCCATTACAAAACGATACTCGTGGAACACCGATCAATATATTTTGGGTACACTCAAGAGAAGTATCCTAAACACATCCCAAATATTGTGTGTTTCTACTCCTTAAGGATCAATGTCCTCCCCTTGAGCAAGATCCCCAAACCATACAACTCTGGCATGAAACTCTACAAAATTGCACGCAAAAAATTACAAAGCCCCAACATGATGTCCCATATGCCTGAAGTACACATTTTATCTTAGCTTAATCTTATGATCATGAGTACTCTATCCCTAGTTTCTTCTAAGCATTGAGACTCTAATGTGGACCTTGTTATTGACCACTCCTCTCGCCGTGTTACCCTAGAAGTACCAACAACATGTCCCATACAAAGGTGCATGGGTGATGGTCACATAATCCCATGGTGTGATAGGTGAGTCCACCCATGTCTATGCTACATGATGTAAAACACCATAGCTCTATATCCTAGTCATACAATGTTAAAATTCATAACAACATCATCGATGCATGATGAACAAGTATAGTCTTAACTTGTGTGATAAGTACATAATGCTCTGTGTATGAGTTACATGGGATGACCCCCACAACTCTACCACTAATAAGGAATGATATCCTCCCAAGAAGATTCAATGTGTAATCCCCACACCATCCCTTGTCGATGCTCCTTTCACAAAGCGAGTGTCATTACTACATAATGTTAAACTACATGGATCAGTACTATCAAATTACCATAAACTGAGGCACCAAACTACGTCAGTTTGGATTCCTATCTTATAAACATGGTATATATGAAGCCTCCCCGAGTCTCAATAACAACCAACAAAAAAACATATGTTCTCCCTCCCAGGTACACACCTCAATGATATACCTCAAGGGGTGTCCCGACCAGGATTTTGAACTCATCTCATTTGTTATTCCTATACATATGTCCTAGATCTTCCCCAAGGGGTGTTCTGGTTCACCCAAGTGTGACCACTTCCCTCTTAGGGACACATCTCCTTGATTTGAATCAAGGGGAGTTCCAATAAACCATTCTAGCCTGTCGTAAGGGGAATTTCAATCCATCCATCCTAGATCTTCCACAAGGGCAATCCTAGTTCATCATGGTGTGACATCTTCCCTCTTAGGGACACATGTCCATGATCCACCACTAGGGGTGTCCAGATCAACCTTTTTGACTCGTCTGAAGGGTAATTTTGATCCATCCATCCTAGATATCCCTTAAGGGGAATGTTGGTTCATCATGGTGTGAAATGTTCACTTATAGGGACACACCTCCCTAATCAACCTAAAGGGGAATCTGGATCAACCTTTTAGACTCGTCTCAAGGGGAATTATAGTCCATCCATCCATGATCTGCCTCAAGGGATGTTTTGGATCATCATGGTGTGACATATTACCTCTTAGGGACACACCTCCTTGATCTCTCTCAAGGGGTGTTCTGATCATGTTTTCAGATCCATCCCAAGGGGCATTCTGATCCATCCATTTTATCCCCATAAAAAATGAACCTTATGCCCGTCTCCAAAATATTTTAAACTCGTGACCTAATCTATATCAACTTGAAATTATCATCTTTCTCCATTGGATGTATAACATATGAAATAAACAAAACACCTACCCCATGAATATTTATGGGATTCTTGAGGTAAAAATACCTAGAAGAATTATACCCCATGAATTGTTACCTCATGATCGACATAAGATTTCTTGGGTTCCGCACCTTTAAATGCCTCACATAAGATTAACTCCCATGAGGAAAAACAAAAATAACTAATTCCCCTAGCATCCAGACATTCTCAATAATACCCTATGTGAAAAATATTCTAAATTATGGTTATTGCTATGTTAAGATGAAAAAAGATTGTGCAGACCGAAGCTGTATAATAGATTGTAGCACCAATGGTTTCAGTTACATGAACCATTATTTTTGTATTTTATGTATATATAATGTTTGTGTTATGTTTGAGGAGGTTACAAGGGGTTTTGGAAATTTCTGGAGGATTTTTAGAGGTGTGTGGTTTGAGAACAATTATTAGCAATCATGAAACACCTCCAGAAAATCATGCAAGGGGAAACAATGCTCACTGGGTAGGTGCAAGTTTGGTGCATAGTTTTTCAAAACTGTGTGGATGCCCATGAGTAACTATGCAATGCTGGATAGAGGGGTATTTCATGTTTTAGAAATATTTATTCTAACTATACAATACAACCATGATATACATGGTTTGAGATAGTATCTCATGCATGGTTAGCATAGGGTTTTTCTAACTGGGCTCCCAACCCATAAAACATGAAAAATTAGATAAAAGAATTGTGATATAATCTAAATTAGACCCTTAAGCACTAGTTTTCCCCTTATTACATAAACCAAATTATTTTTTCTCATAATGCATAAGAGTCAATTCATTTTGATCTGGGATCCATTTTCAGGGGAATAATATTGTATTGGAGACCTAGATTCACCAGTATGTTTTTGTTCTTCATAATTTTCCATAGACTTCTTCACATCCAGTCTCTCAGAATCATATATTTATCTACTATGGATAAATCTAGGTTATTTTTTGGATAATGTTATTAGAACATTTTAAATTGGACAAAGAGAAAAATATCTAGTCTATATTTGAAGATCTAAGTTCAGTTTGGAAGTTGTTGTTTTGTTCTTCATTTTCACCAAAATTTAAGTAGTATGTGGATTCTTTTTTGATTCCAATTGATTTGGAATTGAAGAATTGATTTTAAATAGATTAAATTCATTAAAATTTTTGTGTAAATAATTGATTTATTTTATGGAAATTCCCATTTGAATATGGTTATGGAAATCATTGTAATTGGATGACTTTTTGCAAAAACCAATTGATTATGATTTTAAAATAGAGATTTTAAAATTATGGTTGGTTTGATACAAGTAAATTATTTTATGAAATGATTTTAAAGGGAAGAAATTGTTTTATTGAAATGGTTTTATATTATCTAGGAATTATTTCATTGGGATGGATAATGTTCATGAGGTTCCACAATCAATGTGATGATGTATGGACATGTATTTCTGCAATTAATGGAAACACCAAGCTTGTGTGTGTGTGGTGTAGATGTGTGTGGACATGGAAAAGTATATTTTATGTATCACCCATAGTTTCAAGTCAGTAAACCTTTCTTTATGAATTTTAATTATGTGAAGTGTTTGTGTGAAGTATGGGAGGGTTTGGAGGATTTTTGGAATGTTTTGGGAAATTTTATGGAGGTTCTCAATTTCTACATGGTTAATAAAATCCACAAAACTGCTACAAAAAAATGTGAAAAGTGTGGAAGTGATCTATTGTTAGGATCACTGTTAGGTGGATGTTTTGTCCACATTTTTTTGACACCTATGAGAAGTTGTGATTTTAGATACAGAGGCATATGCAAGGTTAACACATTGTTTTCCAAACAGTGCAACCCAACCATGCATGGTTAAAAATTATATTCTAAAATTGAGGAACTATATCATAATTACTTCTAAACCCCTCTTTTCCCCTAGGTAAACCCTAAATTGGGTTTCTTTCCTCTAAAAGGATGTTGAGACTATTCTATTTGATCCAAGAGAGAGCGATTGGAAAATCATGGTGTGTTTAAGGCCATATTTCTTGGTTAGTCTCTTTTCTTGGTGGTTTTTCATAGATCTATTATTATTCCATCTATTAAAGTCATATATGTAGTCCATTGAGGATATTTATTTGGTGGTTGATGAAAATCATGATGATATTTGGACATTTTTATGTTAGGTAACGATATCTAAGGTGTATTTTTTGAGTTTTAACCAATTTTATTTTATGAATTTGAGTCATTCTTCAGTGTCCCCATACTTTTTGAGGTAGGTTGATTAAATATTTAGTCCTCCTATTATAACATGAAGGAATAGTTTTAAATTATTTAAATTTATTGGAATTTCTTATAAAATTTGTTTAAAAATATTTGTAAAATGCTTATTTACCGATGGTTTATGAAATTGTCGACTTTATTTCAATGTTATTTGTTGAAAGAATTTAATATAATGATTTTAAAAATGGTTTTTTGTTTTTATTTATGGAAAATGGTTTTAAATGAAAATATTTTTGTATTGAAATGTGTTGGAATAATTGGTTTTTCTTGGTTTTGGAATAATTGGTTTTCATGTGTTCATTTGTATTGGTATCACCCTATTAAAGGGGTGTGTATCATTGGGTCACTCGTATATGGTAACATTATGATGACTTGGTATATCAAATAGAGACTAATCAAGAGTATTGAACTATCACCCGAACAATGCATGTGTGGATGTGTGAAGTGGAATGGGTTATACCAAATAGATTGTTAAATGTTTTGAAGGAATTGTTTTGTTGTTCTCATGGAAATGATTTTGTTGAAAAAAAATTATGCTTTGATATAAACTGTTTTAAATTTATTAAATGGTTTTATATATGTATTTTTATATAAACTTGATAACTTGTTATATCCTTGTGGTGTTAGTAGGGAAGTTATTTGGGGAAAACCTACTGAGTTTCATAACTCACCCCTTCTATGGGATCTTTAGTGCATTCATAGATAAATGTTTTCAAGAAAATGGTAAAATAAAGCTATCACATTTCTCTATTGATTCTTCATGATATTTTGGAATGAATTGTGGATTTGGAGCTTGTAGTATGATGAGATTTGTTGTGTTGATGTCTATTGAGTTTTGAGCTTTCATGGGTTTTTATTCCTCTTGGTATTTTTATATTACTCTTGGAATCTTCTAGGTACTCTCACATAGTTTGTCTTGGTTATTATACATTGAGTTTTATTTTATTATAATCATGCTTCATATTGTTTTTGTATAGTTATGGTATAATTAGTTTAGTTTTCTATATTTTTAATGGTAAAATAATCCCCATCTATATTGAATCCCTTGGAATTTAAGAATATGAAAACATGCATGTTTTCAATAAGGATATTTAATAATTTAGGTTGTTTCCTTGGAACAAGATAATACATTATTATGGTATTCACTTGTTTGGAATGTTACAACCAAGAACTACCTAATTAGATATAGGAGATAAATGATCTTCCAATTTAGTTTACCTGTTTCTAAATTTGTAGATTTTCAGTTTTTTGGAATAATTATAAGGTTATATTTTTATGGATAATATAATATATACTCCTGTTGAATTTTTTTAGATTAATGTATTATCTCACTATTGGTGGACCAATGCATATGTGATAACCTATGCTAACATTTTCTTGGAGACAGATAGAATAACCTATCATTCTATTTATGGACCGCATGATCTACTAACACATTAGGAATGAAAAATTCATATTTATTTATTTTAATAAGAGATGAAGTGGGAATTTCTTGAGGAATGACCAATAGTGAGATTTTACCAAAATCAAGTATGTATTTCTTAGCATGTTCATTAACTTTAGGGAAAGGATATTGGAAAAAAAATCTTATCTCAGTACCTTATTATCTGATGAATCATATGGTCCCTTAAATCATTTTAGATTTATGGATTTATAGTTTTTATATATCTCTAAACCTTATTCTCTATCACTCTCCATCAGAACTTATTGACTATATTTTTTCTTCCATATCCACATGTTCACATCCCACCAATGTTTTTCTATATGGAAACTCTTTAATGAGTTACTTTAGGTACCCGTTATTTTTATAACATCTCTTTTTTAAAACAATGTTTTTGTATTCCTTTTTACGATGTGGGGTACTATGAATGAAACATTCAAGTACTAAAACTTTTGTAACCGCAATGAATTTTTAGGGGGAAATTCATTTTAATGTGGTAGAATGTAACAACCCGAGATTTGATGAGATAAATTATTTTTAATTTAATTGATTTTTTATGTTATACACTAAATCAAGATTATTTTTTATGGTACACAACACTGTATTAGATTTTTTTATACACAACAATATTCTTGTATTGTGTTACACAAAATTTTAAGTTCTTTGGATATAATTCATTTCACACAAGACAGAGTATAACCGAATAACTAAATATTATTATGTTACCTTATAAAAATCGGTTAAAATGGTGGGAATAGAAAATATTAATTGATTTATGAAAATTTTGAATATACTAGAATTTAATTATTATTTTTTTGAACAATTATTTATAATTTAAAATAAAACTCTTTTTAATTAAAATGAAATGTTTTTTTTCTGAAATACTATTTAAATGAAAATAAGTGAGTTTATAAAATAATAAAATCACTCTTAATTGATTTTATTAGTGAAATATATATTTAATATATTCAATGTAATGTTTAAAATTTATATTATATTTTTTCTAGTCATGATATAAGAATAAATTCAATTTTACCGATAAAATGAGCGTTTTTCTAAAAATGCTGTTTAACCGCCTTTTGATGTGAAACCCATTTTAAATATAGTTTTTACACTATTACAAGTTCTTTTGGAAAAAATAAACTTTTAATTTTGAATAATGAAATAAAAATTTACTTTGGTTGATTTTTTGGTATTTTTCTAATAATATTTATTTTTTAATGAATAGTTAAAAATACTGCATTTTAATTTAAAAATACTTTTTCACCTGATTAATTTATAAAAAAAGGTTATCCTTTTAATTGGTTTTGAATTATAATTATACTTTTTCATTTAGTTCAATTTATATCATTGGTAGTGATTTCACAGATAAATTAGATATAAAGGCAAATCAATCTTTTGATGTTTTTTACTTTAAAAAATTCTGTTTTCAAACTTCGA
This sequence comes from Viscum album, assembly GCA_963277665.1. Lineage (NCBI taxonomy): Eukaryota > Viridiplantae > Streptophyta > Magnoliopsida > Santalales > Viscaceae > Viscum > Viscum album. The sequence continues at coordinate 875,652,398 of OY728145.1, read as the reverse complement.
CAACCAGAAATAATTTTAAATTAATTACTAAAACTTATATGTTTAGAATTTTGAAAAATTGATTCCATATTTCGAATTATTTGGTCTAAATTATGTTAATAGGTTACTTTTTTTTGGATATTATGAATAATAACTACGGTAATTTTTATTTACCATTGTTAAAGGTAAATCGGGTAAATTAGGGTAAGAAACAATATGATAAAGATAATAAAATTCCCCTAAAACCTACCAAAATCCTATTGTATGAATTAATTTCTACCAATATCACCAAAGGGTCAGAATTTTTTCATTTAATGGATTTTTTTCATTGAAAGGGATGCAATTATAATTAAAACAAAAGAATGTGAGAACATATCACTCTCTTATCTATTATAAGTTTAATAATTTTAATGTAGTGATAAAATTGTTACAAAATCAAACATAAATAATATCCAGAAATATAATAAAATTATCTACATCATGTTAATTTATTTATAATTTCGAGATATTAAATAATTTTTTTAATATTGACACAACATGGGTACAATAATTATTTTATTAATAGAAATATAAAATTAATGATATTATAAATAGTAAAATAAATATTTTTTGGAATATTTTTGGTCATACATTCTTTTTATAGGTGAATAATACCATTTATAAGACTATTAAATTCTTTGGTTTGAAGTTATATCTCTGTTTGGATTTTAGTTTCATTCAATGAAATTTATAGTATAAAAATTATCACTATTGATATTTTATTAAAATATTAATTTAATAATTAATTTAAAAATCGTTAAAATATTTTAAAAATACATATTATATTTTATAATCTTGAAAATTTAATTAATTTTATAATTATTTTAAATTTACCTCATATAAGTAAACTTCATAGCATCTTAATAATTAAAATGTTGCTACCTCAATTAATATCAATAGCTGAAAAGATAGGGTTTAAAATAAAACAAATATAGGTTTAAAAATTATTAGATGATATTATTTCAAAATTTACTCACATTATATTATAAATATATAACTTTGTATCTATTATATTTCTATAATCAATTTATAATAAAATAATATTTCAAGACTTTTTTAAAGTACCCCTCTTACCTCTTATAAAAAGACACTACATCTACCAACTTACTCACATCTCTCCATCCCCATAGATCATCAGAATTATTCTCAAATAATCTCTTAACATCCCTCCCTTCCTCATAGAGGCCACACTTTGGGCATAAATCCATCCTATGGAGACCTTTTGTGAAAATCAAATGAAGATGCTTGAAAAAGATGTAATTGTTTTATCACCTATTTCAAAATTCTTTTCTACTAATATTTTCTATTCTTATGTTGTTTATATAATAAAGTAATAAATCCAGTATCTTCTACATCCTGAAATGTTATTATAATTATGGCACAAATTTATACCACGTTTTATCCATGTTACGAATAACAATATTACCATGTGTGCAAACATATGTCTTACCGTCTCCATGTAATGGTGTAATTTTTTATTCAACAATACTAAATTTGGATGGAAAAAATGATGTGTATAATTGATTTAAATAATGTATATAACATTATAATTATTCTTTATAATTAGTATACCATCTAATTCCATACCATTTAACCATTATGTGAATGATATTGCCGCTTGTGCGTACGTACGGTCTACTGTCTCCACGATGCGATGTGATTCATTATACATGATCTTCATTAAACCATGATTTTATACTTGAATGGAATGAATAAATATTATATATATTATAGTAATATCATTTTGTAAATTATATAACTATAACCTATGAATTTGAACATGAACTAATGTGACAAAATTTGAATTAGAACATAAAGCAGTTAATATCTGAATAACAAGTGATAATGAAATGATACTAAAAACAGATGATAATATAATCATATATTATATAATAAAATTATTATGAATCTGGAATAAGTAAATAATGTTATTTAAATAATTATATTGGATGTTCGGATACATATGAAGGATATCAAACCTAAGGTAAGGGATAATTTTTCAATCTCATTATTATCCGAGATTATTTATATTTAATTATTTATTGTAGTATATTTATCATCCACATCCATGTTCCCCAAATATTAAATACTGTTTCTATTCTTATAAATTTGTTTAAAGTCAATTTTACCCATTGGTGATTTTTTTTACTAAACTTTATGAATGGAATATTTTGTTTTTATTCGATACGATGTACTTTGTTTACTTTCCCAGAAAAAGTATGAGGAAAATGTTTTTCAACATATACAGCGTGAATGGATTATTATAATTTCATAAAACATTATTTCCATGAATCTTACTTTACATTATTTAAAGTGTATTTTCAGTTAATTTTTTTAAATTTCGTGTAATTTCGGGAAAAGAAAACATTTTTAAAGAAGAAAAGATATTTTCCTCCAGAATTATTTTCATGTCTTTTGTCAAAATTAGTTTACAACTAAGATGACATAAATATATGTTTATATCGATATTATTAATTTGATTTTATTGGATTTATTATGGAATTATTTTTATAAAATCGATTTATTTTATATGTATTATAATGGAATGATGTTTAAGAAACCCATTTTTTGTTCCTTGGGTTATGTGATGATGAATGGTTTATGTTTTTCCAGTACATGTAAGAATGATTTTATTATGAGATAGGTGATAACTATATTTCCCTACAATGCATTGGGTAGATATTTATATCTCCTGGGATATAAATGGTTGAAATAGAAAGTAAATCATGTTCAATAATATAGGGATGAAATGAAAAGTAAATTTGGTTCAGTATTACAGGGCTGGGATCGGTAGTGAACACAATTAAGTAATTGAATTTTTCCATTATGATCCTCTTTCAAATGTGCCTTGGATAATATAGAAATTATTTTCTATGTTTATGTGTTTTACAAAATTCCTTGTTTTATGCCAATGCTATTTTATCATGGTTAGTATTCCTTTATGAAGCATTCCTTATGTACTACCAATATTTATTTTATTATTCAGAATTTTGATATTCAAAATATATGTTCATGTTTTTATATTCTTCTGTTTATGTTTTGTTTTGATGTTCTATATTTTTACCCTTACAGAGCATTTTAGATCACCCTTTTTATGTTATCTTTTTTCTAGGATATAAATAAAGGTTTTATGAAGGAAAACTTAAGATATTTATGGGGATGTTGAAGATCTTTCACCAAGATAGAATAATTTGTTCCGAGTTTCAAAAGACACTAAACTAATATGGTATTTGGGCTTCTATTAGTGTAATATATTAAGTATTCCAAAAAATAAATGTAATTTCCTTGTACATCAATATTGGATCGTTAGAGTTTGTATTAGAGCAAATGTTTAGTTAACCTTTGGAAACCTGGATGCAAAGTGAGATCCCTAGAGATATTTCAAAAGTTTTTTCTAGGGATTTCCCTAAGGATAATCTGAACTATTGGTTAATTTATAATAATTATGGTAATGATCATGAATAAATTTGGACTAAACCTAATAAGTTAAATATTGAAACTACTCCCCCTCGATAATTTTGTTTTCCTAGATTGATTTTTTCCTCTCGTGTTATTCTTTTTGTATTTTAAACAATGGATAGAACCTGAATAAACCATGTTAATGATAAATGAAATGAGAAGTGAAATTACTGTCCTCATGAACAAAAAAATTTATGAGATATGGAATAAAAAATATTATATCTATACTTACACAAGCTATGAATCATTCTGAACTTCCAAATGAGAAAAAAATGGAACAAAATTCTATTGAGTCCTTCATGAGGCAACACCCGCCTTATTTTGGTGGGTCTTCTTATTCACAAGTTGCTGAAATATGGATAAGTATTATTAAAAAGATATTTCCCATTATTCACTATTTGGAACATGAAAATTTCATTTTGGTTGTTTATTGTTTGGACAAGACAAGCAGAAATGTGGTGGACTCTAATCAAGAATATGAGCCAACAAGATGAAATTGAATCCATAGAATGGGATGATTTCAAGAACATATTTTTCAATAATCACTTTCCTCATATTCTACTAAAAAATGGAAAATAATATCCTTGATCATAAGAAAAATCATGATGAATCCGTTACGAACAATGAGGAAAATTTTACAAGACTTAAAAGGTACGATTCTATCTTTTTCATCCAACTAGAATGTAAAGTTGATCGAATCTTCAGTGGCTTAACACTATGTCTTAGAAGGGAATTATCTATAAGAGAATTTAGTTTCTATAAAGATATTGTGTTTTTTCTATCAATGTTGAAATTGAAGTTGGTGCTACATATCAATATGATAGTTTCGATAAGAAATGAAAGATGGAGTTCAAAGTAAAATATCAAAACAATGGTGAAAAGAATATGATTATTTCCTTATGCTCAAAGTGTGGAAAGAATCATGGTAAAGACTGTCTTAAAGTGATTAAAAAATGTTTTATGTGTGGAAAAGAAGTTCATAGAGCAGTTGAATGTCAAAGAAATGAGAAAAAGGTACCTAATGATGTGAATAGAGAAAAGGCTATAGAGAATTCACCACCCACACTTCAATGCTACAAGTGTAAAGAAATTTTAAATTTTGCTAACCAATTACCTAATCCAAGGGTTATCAATGATGATCGACTTCAATAATCTCCTAATTCAAAATAAAAAGTTCAATTACAAGTGACAACTATTGGTTATGCTGAGTAAGAAAATTATGTTGTGGAATGTTATAGTGTTTATGTAATGAGATTCCAAAAATAATTTTATAGAATCTCTTTTATGGTATTCTGGAATAGTGAAATATCTATGTAGTGGTCCTTTGTGGTTTTCCACATGTATTTGAAAGTATATGCTAAGTGGTATTGGTAACAATTAAATGTGATTTAGGTAATAAGGTGATATTTTGGGAAAACACATGATTTAGGGAAGGATGACCCTTAATATGAAAATGATGTTGAGATAATTATGTTTGGATAAATGTATGTTGGTTAACAATAAGTAAATAGGATGATATTATTTACCTTGTAACTGGTTAAGGATTTTTTTACATGTGGGTTATTCTATCTTGGTTGAAGATTATATCTTTTTGGACTTAAGAATAAGAAAACATGCATGTTTTCGATAAGGATATTTGATAATTTAGTTTGTTACCATGACATAACAGAATACATAATTAAGGTATTCACATGTTTGGAATGTAACAAAAATGAACTAAATAATGAGGTATACGAGATAAATGATAAGTCGATTTAGTTCACCTATCTCTAAAGTTGTATATTTTCATTTTTTGGAAGAATTGTAAAGTTATCAATTTATTGATAGTATATGTTACACTTCAGTTGAAGTTTGTTTGATTAATGTATTATCTCACTATAGGTGGACATATGCATATGTGATAACTTGTGAAAACCTTTTTCTAGAGAGAAATAAAATGAATTTTCATTCTATTTATAGATCACATGATCTGCTAACACTTTAGAAACAACAAATTAAACATTATTTCTTTGATTAAGTGATGAAGTAAAAATTGTTCAAGGAATTACTAATGGTGATATTGTACTGAAATCAAGTATGTTTTTATTATTGTGTTATTCAACTTTAGGGAAATGATCTTGAATTTTTTTATCTTAGTACCTTTTTATCTGATGAATCATATAGTCCTTTAAATAATGGTAGATTTATGGATTTCTAGTTTTTAACTTTCTCTAATCCTTGTTCTCTATCAATCTCCATTAGCATTTGATGATTATATTTTTCTTCAATATCTACATTTTTGCATTCCACTTCTGTTTTTCTATATGGAAACCCAGTTATGAGTCACTTTTGGTAAAATTTATGTTTTAATCATTCCATTTTAATATGATTGTATAGTACTCCTTTTTATGATGTGGGTTTCTATACAAGAAACTTTGAAGTTTTAAATCTTTTAAAACCCTAACTAATTTTGATGAAAAAAATTCATTTTTAGGGGGTAGAATGTTACACCCCGAGATTTAATGAGATAAATCATTTTTAATTTTTTTTGAAATCTTTTGTCGTACACTACACCATGATTAGTTTCCACTATATGAAACACCGTATTAGATTACGATATATGCAACACTATTCTTGTTTTGTGTTACACAAAATTTCATTTTCTTTTTTCTATATTTCATTTCTCGCAAGACTGAGTATAATTGAACAACTAAATATTATTATGTTACCTTATGACCTGGCTGTTAAAATGGTAGAAATTAATATTATTAATTTATTTATGAAAATATTTTTTATTCTTTAATAAAATAAATTATTTTGTGAACAATTATTTGTAAATGAAAATAAAACAATTTTTAATTGAAAGGAAATGTATTTTTCTGAAAAACTATTTAAACATAAATAAGTGAGTTTATAAAATAATAAAATCACTATTTATAAATTTTATTAGTGAAATATATATTTAATATATTAAATTCAATGTTTAAAATTCATCTTATATGTTTTCTAGACATGATATAATAATAAATTCAATTTTATATATAAAATGATTGTTTTTCTAAAAATGCATTTTTACCCCATTTTGTTGTCGAACCCATTTTAAATCTAGTTTTTTTACACTTTTATATATAATTTTTGAAAAAATAATCTTATTATTTGTAATTAATAAAAAAATATTACTTTGGTAGAATTTTTTGTATTTTTATAAGAATCTTCAATTTTATTAAATAGGGAAATATACTCCATTTTAATTTTAAACTGCCTTTTCATCTGATTTACTAACAAAGAACGATTACCATTATAATTGGTTTTAAATTATAATTATATTATCTTTTAATCATTTAATCCAATATTTTTTCATAGGAATTATTTTCACATTTAAATTAGATATAAACACAAATCAATATTTTGAGATTTTTTACTTAAAAAAATGTTTTCTCACTTTGTCAATGATAATTAATTTTAAATTAATTACAGAAACTTCTGTGTTTTGAGTTTTAAAAAATGTATTTCATATTTAGAATCAGTGGGACCAAATTATTTTAATATGTTGCTATATTTGTTTTGGATATTATGAATAGTAACTACTATATTTTTTATTTACCATAGTTAATGGTAAATCAGGTAGATTAGGGTAACAAATAATATGATAAAGATAATAAAATCACCCTAACACCTTCCAAAATCATAATTTATGAATGAAAGTCTATGAATATCACCTAAGGGTCAGAATATATTCATTTAAGGGACTTTTGTTTTATTAAATTGATGTAATTATAATTAAAACAAAAGAACGTGACAACATGTCACTCTCGTATCTTTTTTAAGTACAATAATTTTAATTTATTGATAAAATAGATAAAACATAGAAAATAAATAATATCCAAAAAGATAATGAAATTATATACATCATGTGAATTTACATAGAATTTTTATATATTAAATAATTAACATAAAGTTTGACACAATAATGATACAATAATTATTTTATTAAGAGAAATGTGAAATTAATGATATTATAAATTTTAAAATAAATATTATTTGAAACACTTTATGTCATACAAACATTTTATAGGTGAATATGACATGTTTTAAGAAACTAAATGATTTTTTGAAGTTATATCTCGGTTTAGATTTTATTTAAATTCATTGAAATTAATAGTGTAAACATTGACACTATTGATATTATAATAAATAATATATTAATAAATTATTTAAAATTGATAAAAATATTGTAAAATTAAAAAGTTTAATTTATAATCATTAAAAGTTAATCAAGTTTCCAATTATTGGAAATTGGACCCATATATGTAAACTTAATAGCATCTTAGTAATTAAAATGTTTTTACCTCATTTTAAATTTAAAAAGCATAATTATGGGTAAACTAAAAATATAAGGTTTAAAATAAAATAAATACAGGTATAAAATTTATTAGATGGTATTATTTAAAACAACCCACATCTTATCCTAGAAATATATCTTATTTCATCTATTATAATTAGAAAATAGATTTATAATAAAATAATATTTCAAGACATTTATAAAGTGCCCCTCCACCCTCTTATAAAGGGACACCACATATACCCACTTACTCAAACCTCTCAATACCCTTGGATCCAATAAATTCTACACAAATAAGCTCCCAAAATCCCACACTTCCTCTTAGAGGCCACAATTTGGGAAGAAATCCATTCTAAGGAGGCCTTTTATGCAAATCAAAAAGGGATACTTGAAAAAGAGGTAACTATTTATCACCTATTTCCAAATTATTTTCATCCTATAAATCATATTATTAAGTTGTTTCTTTGATAAAGTAATAAATATAGTACCTTCTATATGATTAGATATCATTAAAATTATGGGACAACCTTATACCCATTTTTATACATCTTACAAATAACAATGTCATCATATGTGCATGCGTACGACTTACCGTCTCCACACCCTGGTGTAATTTGTAATTCAGAAATATTTAATTTGGTTGGGTATAATGATGATTATAATAGATTTAAATAATTAATATGACATGATAATTGTTTTTTAAAATTAATATACAATCCCATTCCATACAATTTAACCATTAAGTGAATGATATCATCAGTCGTGCGTACATATGGCCTACCATCTCCACAATGTGATGCGATTAATTTTAAATGATATTGAATAAACCATGACTATATACATGAATGGAATGAATAAATATGATATATATTATACTAATATTATTCTATAAATGATATAACTATAACCTAAGAAGTGGAACATGAACTTATCTGACAAAACATGCATAAGAACTTAAATAAGTTAATATCTGAATAACGAGTGACAAGGAAATGTTACTAACAAAAAAATGATAATATAACCATTTATGGAAAAATAAAAATGATTATGATTCTGTAATAATTCAATAAAATTATTTAAATCACTATACAGGCGTTCCAGATATATAAGAATAATATCAGATCTATGGTAAGGGATAATTATGAAATCTCATTATTATCAGAGATTGTTTACACATAACTATTTAATAAAGTATATTTATCCTCAAAATCAGTGATCCATAAATATGTAATACTATTTATATTCTTCTAAAATTATTTATATTAAAATTTACCCATTTGTGATTTTTTTTATTAAACGGTATGAAAGGAATATTTTTTCATTATTCGATATGAGGTAATTTTTTTACTTTCCAAACAAAAGTATGAGGAAATTTTTTTTAAACTTATATTCCATGAATGGATTATTACGATTCTATAACACCATATTTACATGAATATCACTTTACAAGATTTCAATTTTATTTTCAATTAAATACTTTTCTTTTAAAATAGTGTGTTATTTTGAGAAAACAAAACATTTTGGAAGAAGAAAGGATATTTTCTTCAAGAATTAATTTCAAGTATTTTATCTATGTTATTTTCCATATATGAAGTCATAGGGTTATGTTTCTATACCTATTATTAATCTGATTTTATTGTTTTTATGATGGAATTATTTTTATGAAATCTATTTATTTTATATGGATTATGATGGAATGATGTTTTAGAAACCCCTTTTTTTGTTCCTTGGGATTGCTATGATGAATGGTTTATGTTTTTGTGGAACATGTAAGAATGATTAAACTATTATATGTGTGGGACCTATATCTCCCTTCAAATCATTAGGCATAGATTAATATCTCATGATATATACATGGTTGAAACAGAATGTAAATCTAGTTCAATAATACAAGGATGAAATGAAAAGTAAATTAAGTTCAGTAATACATGGATGGAATGTGGTGTGAACTTGGTTTAGTAATGGACTCAATCCACTATGATGGTCTTGGAATTTATCCTTGAATAATATTGAAATGATTTTCTATGATTATGTGTTTGTTAAAATTCCATGTTTTATACCAATGATATTTTATTATTGTTAGTGTTCCTTTATAAATTAAGCGTTATGTACTGCCAATATTTATTTTATGACTCATGATTTTGATATTAAAAATATATTTTAATGTATTTAAATTATTATGTTTATGTTTTGTTTTATATTCAACATGTTTACCCTTACTGAGCATTTGATCTCAAATTTTTTATGATTTCTTTTTCCCATGATATAAAGAAATGTTTTAGGAAGGAAAACTAAAGGGGAAGATATTTATGGGAGATGTTGAAGATATTTACCTAAGTTAGAAGAATGTGTTTTGAGTTTCTAAAGACAATAAACTAATATGGTCTTTGGGAATCTATTTGTGTAATTTATTAGGTATTCAAAAAAAAAAAATTTAATTTTCATGTACATTAAGATTGTGTCAATATAGAAAATCATCCCCCAATTGTTATGTAGCCCTTGAAAAATTTTCTAGCCTTTGGTGTCTTTGGGATGTCACATAAGGATAGTAACCCCCATATTCCCCTTCCTATAGTAATTGGTGAGGGTTGGGGGTATTACAAATGGTATAAATTTGTTGGTCATAGAGCTAGAAAATCAATATGGTATTGTTTTTGTGTTGGGTTGGTAGAAAGGTTTAGGGTCATCAAAACATGAAATGTCGTGATTAAAAAGGCATAACTAACAAATTTATTCCAAACTTTAACATACAAGGGTGTTTGGGTACACTATTTTTTTGAGACACTCCTAGGTTTTCATAATTAATTCTATGTAATGATTTATTATTTGGTAAAAATGTGTGGATTTTTTTAAATAGTTAAAATTTATTTGATATTCAAAAAGCATGGGGGAAGAAATTTTTGAATTTAAGAAATCCTTTTTTTGATATATGTGATGTTGAAAATTTGAGATTTCTAATCGTTCGGTTTCTATATAGGTAAATTAAATGAGGTTTTTTAGTTATAGATAATGGCAATGAGTATACGTCGAAGAAACCAGCCAGAAAAAGTTGTTGAGAATGTTGTTGAAACAGAGCCAGAGGTGAACCAAAAGTTGGTATAGAGTATTGTACAAGTTTTTTAATCCATGTATATAGAGAAAATAAATGATGAACCAAGGTGACAATGATCCTTTACCCAAGTGTTAAAGGCTCCTGCTTGGCATTCAAAAGATCATGGATCAAATCCGGGTAGGGGATAATTTCTGGGGACTGTAGCAGTACTGTAGCAGGGCATTGTAGCAGTACTATAGCAGCGGTAGCATTGTAGCGGCAGAGGAACTATAGCAAGAACTGTAGTGGCAGTGGTACTATAGCCGCCTGAGTACTATAGTAGTACTATTCACCGAAGGGCTCTTTGGTCCAAAAAAATGGGCTTGTAGGCCTTGTATTCATACCACTTGGTCTTGGTCCTTTAAGATATGTAATGGGTCTCCCTCTACCTAGTTTGAAAGAGGTCATTACTTTACATAATAAATGAGGCTTTGGCCCCAACCTTTAAAAAAAATGATGAACCAAGGTATGTAGATCATTTAGTTCAGTTTCGAAAGAAGAATCCCCCCATTATTCAGGGTGATTCAAAATCAGAAAAAGAAGTGTGGGAAAATAGGTTGTGTTAAATATTTGATTTCTGTGACACAAAATCATAGTTAAAGGTGATGTAGGAAACATGCATGTTGAAAGATCATGCACACCAATGGCGGGGTTTAAAAATTGAGTCTAAATGTAACCAAGTAATAACAAGGGAGGATTCTGGAGAAGCTTTTAACAAAAAATTCTATCCCTATACTTTTTGGATGGTAATAAAATAGTCTTATTCAGTTTGAATCATGAGAACATAATATTGATAAATTATTCAACTAAAATTTGGAATTTAGTGTTCTTTTAATATGATGTTGTTGCATGTGTGTCCATTAAGTCATGTATTTTTGAATCGGGGTTGAAGATATTGATTTACTCAATGATTTATATGATTTTTATATTGGATTATACAAATATGGTTAACAGAGAAATGGTGAAAGATTAGTATATGTTAATAAATTTGGTCAGATGAATATTTTTTATACATATGGGAACATGGAGGAACTGTAATTCTAGGAATTAGTGAATGAGGGACACCTATTTACAAGGTTGTGGTATGACACAAAATCAAATAATGACATCAATGAATCTTTCTCCTAAACCAAAGACAAATCCCAGATGTTTTCAGTTGGGTTCACTAGATTGCATCATGGGATATTTTATGACACCATAATGTGCATGTCATAATTTCTACCAAAAGAGACACCTTTATCATTATTGTTGTAGTGATTCAAGGTTAGGTTTTATAGACACATCTCATACTTGCAAGGAATCATATGCATCGATTGGATGAGTGAGGCATAATTGCTTTATAAGGAACCGACTTTATTACATTACATAATATTGAATTTAGTCAAGAAATCTATTCCTTTCACATTGAGTATATTTTCAAGTTTAGATCTTTAGATAATTGGGACATAATACATTCATAACATTACACATTAATAAATAGTGGATACCATAAAACAATATTCATTACTTAAAAAATATAAAACTTTTCAAATAATGTAAAGACCCAGAAATTTGGTGGAATTTTTTTAATACATGAGAATTTTACGAGTCCTTAGTTTCTAACGACACTTGATTTCGAGGCCCGGTGTGCCCGGAATCAATTTCTAAAGTTTTTTTAGGTATGTTTAATAAACGTACGAGCGGGATTTTATATCTTTTAAACCAATGCTCAGAATTGAAATCTGAGGGAACCGTTGAACTCGCAGCACCGGTATTCTCTTAAGGAGACCTTTACCACAGTTGCGTTTTATCGTTATTGGGAGTTAATTTCTTGGGGTTTCTAATTTAAATTAAATAAAAATGGGTGTAACACATTTTTATTTGAGTGGAAGTTAAAACCTCCAAAGGGAGGTTGGTGGTGGGGCCACCCACACATAACCTCCATTGAGAGGATGTTATAAGGTGGGGCCCATAGGGACATCAAACCCCTGAACTCCCCTTGAACCCCCCTTTAACTCTTGAGATCCCAATTTATGGTGGAGCCTTTCCACCTTCCCCTTAATGGTGCCAACATGAATTAATTAATGACTTAATTAATTAATTTGAGTGATTTGAATTGTTTTGAATTCATTATGACAATATTACAATAAGTGAACTTATTCTTTTATTTTGGGTTGGCATAATCATTGGAGAGCTTGGGAGAACTCTTGGAAGAACCCCATCCTCTCGACGAAGAACGGTTCTTGTCTCTGAAGAACATGAAGTAACATCTTCTACCTTCTTCAACCAGAGCAAGGAAGGGAAGCACCGCTGCCCATGTAGTTCACCAAGGGCGTCATCTCGACTCGACTTCTCAGATCTCAACCTTTTTCGACATTGACGGATTGATGTCCACCTTTTGACGTCCACCTTCTTTCCGCGACTTCAACAACATGCTTCGAATCGAGGTAGGGGGAATTTAGATTATTTCTTTTTACGTATGAATTATACCCACATACTTCGGCGTTTATTTATGGATTGATGGTGGCCAAATTGTTTTCACCTAACATGGAGGGCGTGAGTCGAAGAAACATGGCCCGACATCCCTCCGTTTAATTTCGTTTGGTTGAAGTTGGTGGTAGAGCCGAAAGGGCACGGTGTCGTCGCACCGTGCCGGAGAAAAACCGCGGCGGATGAAGAAGCCCGACGCCGATGCATTGCACGGTGGAGCCGAAGGCCGCGACCAGGTCGGGCCACGACGGTGGGGCCGCGAAGCCGTCGTGCCGCATGGAGGGCAGTAGGACCGCAACACCATCATGCAGCGGTGGAGGTGCGGAGGTGGACGGATGAGCCGACCCCTGTGGAGCTGGACCGCGGGACGACCGGCTGGCCAATCGGCCGGCCCGCTGGAGGACCGCAGTGCCCGCAGGTGCTGCGTGGAGGAGGACGCAACCCGCGTCCATGGGCCACTCGGCTGGATGAACCGGTCGGCCGCGTGCTGGACAGGCTAGAGAAACTGCGGTGCCCGCTGGTGCCGCGTGGGGAGAACCACGACCCGCAGTGTGGGCTGCTTTCTCCAGGCCGAACCAGCCGCTTTCGCCAGGCCGAACCGGCCGACTACGGCCGACCGAGCAGAGGAGGAGGCGGGGCCGCTTGGCGCCGCCGGGTGAACCGAACCAGCCTGCAGCACGGGCTGGGTCCACGGGTGGGCGTTGCCCCACTAGGAAGGGCCAACCCCTGGCCGGGTTAGACTTGCCGAGCCGGGTCAGGCCAACCCGCTAGCCCACTGGGCTTGACGGGTCGAGCCTGTCTTCACTTAAAAGTGAATATCTCTTAGACCACACATTCGATTAACGCACCGTCTGCGGCGCTAGGACCCTCATGGAATGGAGGTACTTTTGGGATACTATAAGTTAGTTTTATAAAATTTTGGAAAACGGCCGGGTTTGGATCGTGCGTAAATCCAACCAGGCCCCTGGAACAGAAATGCCAATAACTCTCAAACCAGGCCTCCGATTGAGGCGTCGTCTGTCGCACTGAGTTCCTTATGTTGAGACGGAAAAATGGGATACATAAACTCAAGACTTAGTGGTAGATGATGTATCGACACTTTTCTCAAGGAGAAGACCCTCCTGGAATCGAGTGTGCTGTGTGTGAGAACCTTAGAGCTTGCTGTGACAACGATGACTACTGTACCAGAATCCTCTGTGGGTTTGACAGTGATGACTACTATACCAGAATCCTATGTGGGTTCGACACTGATGACTATTGTACCTGGATCCTGTGTGGGTTCAACAATTCTGACTCTGTTCCTGGATCCTGTGTGGGTCTGACAGAATAGCTTGTCCTGTATACTGTGTGGGTCCGACAACTTATCTAGTCCTGTATCCTATGTGGGTCTGACAACTCAAATGAATTATAGTTGGTCCTGTATCCTGTGTGGGTCTGATAGCTGAGATGAGATAGATGGTCCTGTATCCTGTGTGGGTCCGACAGCTTACCTGGTCCTGTATCCTATGTGGGTATGACAACTTAGATGAATCAGTGACTATATCTGATCATCTCTATCTCTCATCAAATGATGTATACCTGTGTGATATGATTCATGTATTTCAACCATTATCATCTTGGTGATTGAATTTACTTCCTTTGTGGAATGGGTTGTGCTTGGGCTCGAGAGTTGGAGCCGAACTAGGATTGGTGACTTAGGTATATGTATGGGCATATATCTAAGTAAGGTTGGTTGATACATCGTGATTGTATCTTTCTTTGTGGGTTATCCTTGTTGGATATTGTGAGACCTTGAGGGTCTCGAGGTCCCTACTGAGTATCGTTATACTCACCCCTGCACGGGCTATGCCTGCACTTCGTTTTGTTGGTTGCAGATGACGAACAACACTGATCAAGGTAGAGAATTGTAGAGCTGTACGGTACCCGAAGGTGGACCACTTGGTGAGATGTACAAGGAGAGGACGGACGGACCTTGGGTGATGAGGAGGCCATCTATAACCACCCTTCAGGTGGGATTCCTGAAGGAGAACTCAGTAGTTGCTGTTTTAACTTTCTGCAGTTGTACTAGTTTTTCAGTTGTTTGTACTTTACTATTGGGCTTGTAATTCTGGCCCCTTTTCTTTTAGCACTTTCTTTTGTATACAGTTTTACTTAGTGTTTACTTCCAGTTGCATACTCTGTTGTTTTTGTTTAGTTATTAAAGTAAATTCCTTTCCTTTTTATCAGTATTATGCCTTTGGTGCTAGTCGCCAGCCCCTGGCCTATAGAAGGTGGGCTTGGGGTAGTCATGGAACAGGCCCCGAGGATGGGTCATGACAAATTGGTATTAAAGGGAGGTTCTACCGCAGAACTCAATACTCTGATCATTTTTTTCTGTGAAGTAATTGTGTTAAGAGTATGAAGTGTGGTTTTCAGTATAGGGAGACTAGTGTTGGTGCGGCGGCCGACGTATCCATACACCAGGACCCTGGCCTCTGATTTCTGACTCAGTGCACGAAAATACTGATTGCGTGTGTATTTCAAGAGTTTCCTTTTTGGTTACTTTGTGTCACCTCACCAAATATACTGTTTTAACCGTGGTTCACCTGTTTCTTTTTAGGATGGCCCCATGAAGGAAGCCAGCTAGTGTTCCGAGTTATGTATGAGATGATAGACCACCAAACGACGAGGCCTCAATGCAGGGCCCCATCACTGAGGAGGTACCAACGATACCACTAACTGCTGGGCTACCGATACCACCAACTCCAGCAGCAGAGAGTGCACACTACCTGCGTGCATTTCACGAGTTCCAGTTCCAGATGCCACCCAGGTTCCGAGGAGAGACGGACCCACAGGCAGCTGCGGATTGCCTGGAGGCTGTCGTGAGAGTTTTTATATTGGTAGGGACACCAGCCGACCTCATGGCGATCCTTGCTATGAGTCTCCTGCATGCATCAGTAGGTAGATGGTGGAGCCTGATGCTCCAGGTCCATGATGAGGCATCATTACTATGGACAGTCTTCAAGAGTCTTTTTTGCTCAGATTTTGTTCTAGCCACCCTTCGTGCGGTGCCGATTTAGGAGTTACTTCATCTGCAGCAGGGAAGCATGACAGTAGCTCAGTACTCAGCGAGGTTCACCGACCTATCGCGCTACTCCACAGATATGGTACGAGACCCGTTCTTCAGGGCCTGGAACATAGAGTAGGGACTTAGGCATGATATCAGGGCTTCGATGATCCCCCTCAGCATCCCGACGCAGTCGGGGATTCTGGAGAGAGCCCTTATAGTGGAGAGTTTTCTCGCTGAGCAGACACCAACATAGAGACCCACCACAGGGAGACATGTAGTGGAGTCTTCTGTAGCTGGCAGTAGACAGATGTCTCAGAGGTCCAAGCGGACCAGGCCATCATGTGGGCGACCTTAGGATACAGGTTCGATTGTGTGGGGCACACGAGATAGAGACAACTATACGAGGATCAGTCAGTGCTATACATGCGGTGGGTAGGGCCACATGGCTTGAGACTGCCCCACTCGCCATGCAGATGAGCAGCAGAAAGTAGAGGGACCTCCCAAGCAGAGGCATAGGTTCGACCGTGGAGGTCCATAGGGAGGAGGTGGACGTGGCAGAGGACTTGGCCGAGCAGCGGGTGGTGGACGACGTTTTGAGGCTCTACCACCACCACCACCACGAGGTCCACCCTGACCACAGGGAGCTGGCGGACAGAGGCGGGCTCCGCTCCAGGCAGTCGAGACCTATAACCACGGCACACCTGAGATGATTTGAGGTACTATCTGTGTCTAATCCACCCTTTCTGCAGTACTTATAGACAAAGGTGCGAGTCATTTTTTTTATTTCCACTACCCTCGTTCAGAGCTCGGAGATTCTGACAGATTCGTTGGCTCGATCCTTATGGCTAGAGACTCTTACGGGAGCAAACTCGACGATTACGCACTGGTTCTAGCAGTGCGAGATTACTCTAGGAGGTGGGAGATTTGGCTGGGATCTTTTTGTAGCGGCGTCGAGGCCTTTGTAGCGTAGGATGGACTTACACAGAGGAGGGGGAAACCGATCACACATCAGTTGGATAGTATCATCCTCGGAGTGGTTGATGTGTGGAGTCCGAGTTTTCCTGTTGTGGTGGATTAGTACGTGGATGATTACATGATGATGTTCCAGGACTACCTCCTCACAGAGAGGTAGAATTCTACATTGACCTGTACCCCGGGATGACACCAATATCTACTCTAGTATATCATATGGCTTCCACCGAGCTTCATGAGCTGCAGGTACAGCTGGAGGACTTGCAGGGGAAGGGATTTATCTAACCCAGTGTTTCACCCTGGGCATCTCTGATTTTGTTTGCCAAGAAGGAAGATGGGAGCTTGCGACTATGTTTTGATTACCATTGCCTAAATTAGGTGAATGTGAAGAACAAGTACCCACTCCCAAGGATTTACAACCTCTTTGATCAACTCAAGGGAGCATGATGGTTCTCGAAGATAGACCTTAAGTCAGGCTATAACCAGCTAAGAGTTTGATATGAGGATGTACAGAAGATGGCCTTCAGGTGTCGGTATGCCCACTACGAGTTCTTGGTTATGCCCTTCGGCGTAACTAATTCTCTAGAAGAGTTCATGAGTCTCATGAACAGGATATTCTAGCCTTACCTCGATCGATTTGTCATAGTATTCATTGAAGACATACTAATTTACTCTACTACTGAGGAGGACCATGACTACCATTTGCGGGTGGTACTGGATACACTCCGAGAGCACCAAATTTATGGTAATATCTCGAAGTGCCTATTTTGGATTCGATAGGTTCACTTCTGGGACACGTCATCTCAGAGGTTGGCGTTGTAGTGGATCCTGTGAAGATCGAGGCAGTACTTGCTTGGGTGACACCCAGGAGTGTGACAGAGGTACAGAGTTTTCTGGGACTGGTTGGGTACTATCAGAGATTTGTGTCAGACGTTTCCAGAGTTGCAGCACCACTTTCGACATTGACGAAGAAGGGTAAACCCTTTGTGTGGTCAGAGAGATGATAACAGAGCTTTCAGAAGCTGAGGTAGAGGTTGACCAGTGCGCCCATCTTGAGGCTACCGAAGGAGGGCGTTGGGTATGTAGTTTACTGTGACGCATCCGGGACCAAACTTGGGTGTGTCCTAATGCAGGAGTGAGCAGTGATCACGTATGGTTTGCGAAAGTTGAGACAGCACGAGCAGAACTACTCTACCCATGACCGAGAGATAGCAGCAGTGGTCTTCGCCTTGAAGATGTGGAAACACTATATGATGGGCGAGCATTTTACAGTCTACTATGACCACCATAGTCTCAGGTAAATCTTCTCGCAAAATTACCTGAACCTGAGATAGCGACGATGGCTCAAGTTCCTCCAGTATTATGACTTCGAGATAGTCAAAACTCATAGGAAGGGGAACATTGTAGAATACGCTCTCAGCAAAAGATCAACCATTCATCTGCTAGGAGAGGCAAGAGAGCAGCTAGTCGCATTGCATATATCCTTTGTGGATAGAGTTAGTTCAGCCTTTCTACAGTCACTCACAGTCACTCCTCCACTTCTTCAGCGAGTTAGAGAGGCACAACATGGGGGCATTGACTGTGAGACTCGATGTGCTAAGATATCCACAAGTCAGGAACTTGATGGATTTTCTGAAGGTGGGGAGCACGTGATCCTCTTCAGATGATGTACCATGGTACCAGTTTCACTACAGAAGGAGGTGTTGAGGGAGTTCCACACATCCCCTTTAGCAGTACATCCAGGAGTTGCGAAGATGTATCAGGACCTCAGACGACAACACTGGTGTCCAGGTATGAAGAAGGCAGTTGAAAAGTTTGTCTCATGATGCCTCACTTGTTAGCAAGTGACGGAAGAACACCAGGTTCCAACAGGCTTGGTTCAGCCCTTAGAGGTCCCAGAGTGGAAGTTGGATGGGATATCCATGGATTTCATGACGGGGCTTCCATGTATATCTAGGGGTCACAACTCTATCTGGGTGATCGTAGACCGACTCACCAAGTCGGACCACTTCCTAACGATCAGAGAGCAGGGCTTAGTAGAGACCTTGGGACGCCTCTACGTGCAGGAGATCGTACAACTTCATGGTGTTCCATCAATGATCTTCTTTGATCGAGATGCCCGTTTCACTTCCCGGCTATGGAAGGGGTTGTAGGAGGCTTTCTGGACACAGATTCACTTGAGAAATGCCTTCCATCCTCAGACACATGGTCAGACTAAGAGGACCATTTAGACACTCGAGGACATGCTCCGTGCATGTGTTGTTGAATTTGGTCACAACTGGGAGGATCAATTACCCTTGGTATAGTTTGCGTATAACAACAGCTACCACTCCACCATTGGGATGGAACCTTATGAGTCACTGTACAACCGACCCTGTAGATCGCCTCTATGCTGGGCTGACCCAGGGGAGTCAGCACTTGTAGGACCAGAGATGGTGCAGGCTACGACAGAGAAGGTGCAGATCATCCAAGAGCAGATGAAGACTGTACAGAGCAGGCATAAGTCCTATGATCATAGAAGACAGAGACCACTGGAGTTCAAGGATGGAGACCACGTCTTTTTACGAGTATCACCTCGATGAGGTATATGGAGATTTTACCGAGGTGGAAAATTATCTCCACGATTCATCGGACCTTTTTAGGTCCTTAGCAGGGTAGGTGAGGTGGCATACCACTTGGTTCTTCCACCTCAGTTGCACCGGGTGCACAACGTCTTCCACGTATCTCAGTTGAGAAGATACGTGCACGACCCATCCCACATCATCGACCATGGGAAGCTGGACATCGATTACAGGGCGACAGTCACAGAGGTTCCAGTGGAGATTGAGTATCGACAGGAGCAGGTCCTGCGTGGATGGTCAATTCCTCTGGTGCGCGTTCGCTGGCATCACGAGAACCTCCAGAAGAGCACATGGGAGTGGGAGGCTCAGATGCATGCTCGGTACCCCCATTTGTTCTCTTAGTGTGTGTTGTAGATTACGGGGACATAAAGCCCTGAGGTGGGGAGAATTTAAAGACCCAAAAATTCTGTGGAAGTTTTTTAATACACATGAATTTTAAGAGTCTACAGTTTCTAACGACACTTGATTCCGAGGCCCAGTGTGCCCGGAATCAATTTCTGATGTTTTGTTTGGGTACATTCAGTAAATGTACGAGCGAGATTTTATATCTTTTGAACTGGTGCTCAGAATTGAAATCTGAGGGCACCGTTGAACTCACAACACCAATATTCTCTTAAGGAGACCTTTACTATAGTTGCGTTTTATCGTGATTGGGAGTTAATTTCTTGGGGTTTCTAATTTAAATTAAATAAAAATGGGTGTAACACATTTTTATTTGAATGGAAGTTAAAAACTCCAAAGGGAGGTTGGTGGTGGGGCCACCCACACATAACCTCCCTTGGGAGGTTGTTATAAGTTGGGGCCCATAGGAACATCAAACCCCTCAACTCCCCTTGAACCTCCCTTTAACTCTTGAGCTCCCAATTTATAGTGGAGCCTTTCCACCTTCCCCTTAATGGTGCCAACACGAATTAATTAATGACTTAATTAATTTGAGTGATTTGAATTATTTTGAATTCATTATGCCGACATTAAAATAAGTGAACTTATTCTTTTATTTTGGGTTGGAATAATTGTTGGAGAGATTGGGAGAACTCTTGGAAGAACACCATCCTCTCGACAAAGAACGCTCCTCGTATCCAAAGAACATGAAGCAACATCTTCTACCTTTTTCAACTGGAGAATGGAAGGGAAGCAACGCTGCCCATGAAGTTCACAGAGGGAATCATCTCAACATGACTTCTCCGAGCTATACCTTTTCCGATGTTAACGGAATGACGTCCGTCTTTCGATGTCCACCTTCTTTCCGTAACTTCGACAACATGCTTCGAATCGGGGTAGGGGGAATTTGGATTATTTCTTTTTATGTATGAATTATACCCACATATTTTGACGTTTATTTATGGATTGATGGTGGCCAAATTGTTATCACATAATGTGGAGGGCACGGGCCGATCAAACACGGCCCAACGTCCCTCCGTTGAATTTCATTTGGTTGACGTCGGTGGTAGAGATGAAAGGGCGCGGGGCCGTCGCACTGTGCTGGAGAAAAACCGTGGTGGATGAAGAAGCGCGGTGCCGACGCGCCACGTGGTGGAGTCGAAGGCTGCGGCTAGGTCAGGACGCGGTGGTGGTGGCAGGCGCTGTCGCGCCGCGTGGATGGTAGCAGGACCGCGGGATGACTGGTCGACCAACTGGCCGGCCCGCTGGAGGACCGCGATGCCCGCATGTGCCGCATGGAGGAGGACGTGGCCCGCATCCACGGACCGCTCAGCTGGACGAACCCGCTATCTGGGCTAAAGAAACAGCGGTGCCCGCAGGCGCTGGGTGAGGAACAATACGGCCCGCAGCGCGGGCCCCGTGCGCCAGGCCGAACCGGCCGTCTACGGCCGGCCGATCAGAGGAGGAGGCGACGCCGCTTTGCACCGCCTGGCGAACCGGACTGCCCCACAGTGTGGGACGGGTCCGCGGGTGGGCCACGCACCACTGGGTTGGACCGACCCCCAGTCGGGTCGGACCTGCCGATCCGGGTCGGGCTGAACCGCTAGCCCACGGGGCTTGACGGGCCAGGCCCGTATTCGCTTAAAAGCGAATATCTCCTAGACCACGCATCTGATTGATGCACCGTCTGCGGAACTGGGACCCTCGCGACGAGGTGGTCCTTTTGGGAGACTCTAAGTGAGTTTCAGACAATTTTGGAAAATTTCCGGGTTTGGATCGAGCGTAAATCCAACCGGGTTCCTGAAACGGAAATGCCAATAACTCTTAAACTGGTTATCTGATTGACGTGCCGTCTTTCGCAATGAGTTCCTTATGTTGAGACGGAACAACGGGATGCATCAACTCAAGACTTCATGGAAGTTGATGTATTGAAACCTGGCTCGAGGAGCAGACCCTCCCGGAATCAAGCGTGCTGTGTGCGAGAACCCTAGAGCTGGCTCCGACAATGATAACTACTATACCAGAATCCTCCGTGGGTTCGACAGTGATGACCACTATACCAGAATCCTCAGTGGGTTCGACACTGATGACTACTGTACCTAGATCCAGTGTGTGTTCAATAGTTCTGACTCTGTTCCTGGATCTTGTGTGGGTCCGAAAGCTCCGATGAATTATAGCTAATCCTATATCCTGTGTGGGTCTGACATCTTAGATGAGATAGCTGGTCCTGTATCCTGTGTGGGTCCGATAGCTTTGCTGGTCCTGTATCCTGTGTGGGTCCGACAGCCTAGATGAGCCAGTGACTACATCTGATCATCTCTATCTCTCATCAAATGATGTATACCTATGTGAGATAAGTCATGTCTTTAAACCATTATCATTGTGGTGATTGAATTTACTTCCTTTGTGGACTAGGTTGTTCTTGGGCTCAAGAGTTGGAGCCGAACTATGATTGGTGTCTTAGGTATATGTATGAGCATATACCTAAGTAAGGTTGGTTGATAATTTGTGATTGTATCTTTCTTTGTGGGTTATCCTTATTCGATATTGTGATACCTGAGGGTCTCGGGGTCCCTAATGAGTATCGTTATACTCACCCCTACATGGGATATGCACGCATATCGTTGTGTTGGTTGCAGATGACGGACAACACTGATCGAGGTAGAGAGTTATAGAACTGGATGGTACCCGGAGGTGGACCACTTGGAGAGATGTACAAAGAGCGGACGGACGGACCTGGGATACTGAGGAGGCCATATGTACCCACCCTTCAGGTGGGATTCCTAGAGGATGACTCAGTAGTTGCTGTTTTACCTTTCTACAGTTGTACTAGTTTTTCAGTTGTTTGTACTTTACTGTTGGGCTTGTATTTCCAACCCCTTTTCTTTCAGAACTTTCTTTTGTACACAGTTTTACTTAGTGTTTAATTCCAGTTGTGTACTTTGTTGTTTTTGTTTACTTATTAATGGATATTCCTTCCCTTTTTATCAGTATTACACCTTTGGTGCTAGTCGCCGGCCCTTGGCCTATGGAAGGTGTGCTTGGGGTAGTCACGACATGGGCCCCAAGGATGGGTCGTGAAAAATAAAACATGATCTCTTTGAAAAATTTTCAAACATTTAACTTGGCTTACTTATTGGTATTACACATCCTTATAACCAGAAAAAATAATTTAAAACAAGGGATGAGCACAAAATTATTAGTAAGAGAAATAAAGAATAACAAAAGAACTCATTAGTCCATGAATACTTGTAACATATGAAATCATTTTCAAAATATATTTTTCACCCATATATACTTAATTTATGAAACAAGAGATTTAAAAAATATTCCAACAAAAAATAAGAACATAAATAGAACCATAAAGTTATCTTGGGGTATTAATTGCATAATCTTATAACCCTCACGATAAACTAATAATTTGTAACCCTCACAACTACCTTATAATTTTCGTAACCATCGCAGTTACACTAGGAGTAACCATATAGATAAACTAAAACTTACCCATACCCAATAAAATGGAGGTATATATAGGTCCCAAAATTCATCATAAAAAATTTCCAAGAACCATAACACAAGCATACTGCATGAATAATTGCATAAAAACATTTCATTTGAATTTTGAAAAATAGAATTTTAAAAGAGGATTTTAAAAGAAAGGTCCCTTATAAATATCATATCATTGAAGTGTGACTTTATAACGCGGATGTAATATGTATATACACTATAAATTTACATAATTAAACATTATATAAATAAAATTAATCTCACAAACAATTTTAATACCACATAATTAATGAGGTAGAATGATAACCCAAAGAATGAAAATCGGGTTAAGAGTTCCCTTACCACGGGTTTGTCTTACTTTAAACTCATTTAAATCTCTGGTATAATGGTTAAAATAGTGTTATTACTTTCTTAGAAAAACGTATTAATGTTTATAACATCTTATATGACCATTTCATAACATCATTTCACCCTTCAATTATTAGTATTTTGTTCCTTCCATTATTTTGGGTGTGTTCTCTATATGATTTCCATGATCAGTTCATGATGGTTATTCTTATTGATTGGAAGTGAAATGAAAAAATTGTAATGGAATTGTATTTAAATATTTCCATAACTATAAATTATACCAATTATCATTTTCAATTATTACATGAGTATGATTCATAAATTAAAACATTATTGATATTTGTTTAGGTTGTTTTGGTGATTCTTCGATTGTAATGAACTTATTTTCTTATAAATTAGTATCATGTGTAAAGAATGATTATAAAACCTTATATAAGATAAAATAAATAAATAATAATATGTTTCAACTATAAAAATGTTTTCAGGACTAGTCTTGATGGAGGTAAAAGGTATTTAAATCACATCGACAACGATGTCGGTAAATCGAAACATCACAAACGATGTTTTAATTTCTTGAATATGTGGGAGAGGAGAAGAAGTATAATGGAGAATCATCCATAAAAATGATTATATCTACTATATATAATATACTGGATCATTCATGCCTCTTGGATATGGGGTGGTGAGGAAATAATAAAAATATAAAAGAAAATGAAAAGAAAAGAAAGAAAACAAGAGGATGTTTAACACTGGTTCTCTTCTCCTTCAGATCCTTCTTATGGCCTTTATTTTTATCCTTTTGGTGAGACCAATAGCTCTAGGATGCAGGGAAGATCATTGGGAATATTATTTGGTAGAACTTAGGTAAGGCTAAAGTCTTGAGAGGTGTGGTAGGAAGAGGTGAATGAGGGTGATATTTATAGTGTAGGAGAGGAGGTATTTTACATTATTTTAATCATTCTTATTATATTTTTTCTCAAGATTGTGAATAGACATAATTCATGTGACCAAAAAATAGTACTAATGGCATGATAGTTCAAACCAAGTGGGATTACATCACTTATTATTTCATAAATAGTGCATTTAAAAGATAATTTTAATATATCGTATTTTACTGTATTTCACTATTCATCAAAAATTCAGGAATTTCATAAAAATCCCAAAAACACACCCTAACAAATTTTCAATGTGTTGAATTCAAAAAATGAACTCCATTTTTTGAAAATAATTTTTTAAATATTATTAATTTTATTTGTAAATAATATCCTAATTTATTCAAAAATAACAATTTTAAAACTATAACTACTTTTATATCATATTGAAAATTTACCAAGATGTCACTATCGTAAAGCCTTATGAAAATAAAATAATAATACAGTTTACTATACATTATGGTTATATTAATATCCATTTTAATATTCATAAGGTTATATTAATATTCATAAAAAAACAAGTTGGTCCTATCAGACACCAAATAACTTACTAAGCACAATTGTAGATGACTGTTTTTCAAAATTCTAAACATAGAAGTAAAAAAAATAAGTTTAAAGGCTAGTTATAACTATCTAATTGAAACAAAGTTTCATGTATTTCAATTTATTTATAAATCTTGGGGGTGTTACATTTTCCCCACATTCCATAAATAGCATTCTTCCAATTTTATGTACTTATTATACAAGTGAGGGTACCTTTCCCTCATAGAAATCTCAAAATCACATGTTGCTTCTTCAACCATGTGGTTTCTCCAAAAAACATTTACCTTGTGTATTACATTATTTTGAAATACATGTTCCCATTGATCATGAATATGAACTGTTTTCTCTTCATAATAAAGGTTCTCTTCTAGATGAACAACTTCTAGGCTCTAAACATGAGTTGAATCTGTCCCATACTTTCTCAACATAGAAACCTGAAAAACATTGTGTACCTGAGAAAAACTCTGAGGAAATGCTACTCGGTATGAAATTGGTCCAAAATTCTTCCAAGATTTTAAAAATACCGATGAACCATGGAATTAGCTTTCCTTTCTTACCAAAACTCATTACACTTTTCCAAGGAGAGATTAAAAACAAACAAGATCACCTACCTTGAAAGATAATTCTTTCCTTCTGTTATCTTCCTAACATTTATGCATGCTCTGAGCTATCCTCATATGCTACTGGATCATATTCACTTTCTCAACCACTTCCTCTACTAATTCTATCCCCAACAATTTTCTTTCACCAAATTCATCCCAAAATTCTAGAGTCCAACACCATTTCCCATACAATTCCTCAAAAGGTTCCACCTGTATACTTGAATGAAAACTGTTATTATAAGAAAACTCAACTAACGAAAGACATTGATCCGAAAAACTCTTGTAGTCCACTAAAAAATCTTGAAGCATATCCTCCAAAGTCAAAATCGTTAATTCTGACTGCCCAACTGATTAAGGATGAAATGGTGTACTGATATTCAATTTTGTACCTAAAAAAATTTCAAGGTCCTTCCAAAAGAAAGAAGTAAACCTTGGATCACGGTCAAATACAATGGAAAGAATAACTCTATGTAACCTGGAAATCACTTTGAGGTATAATCTAGAAAGCTGATCCAAATACATTGTATCTCAAATAGAAAAAAATGTGTAGATTTTTTCAGTTGATCAACAACATCCCAAATTTCATTTTTACCTAGAAAAGTCTTAGGTATTACCGCTACAAAGTCCATGGATACATTCTCTTATTTTAACTATGGAACTGGAAATGGCTAAATCATCCCCTTCGGTAACTGTCACTCCACCTTACCCTGTAGACATGTCAACCATTTCATGGTAAAATCAGCAGCATCTCTTTTTATTCCATCCCACCAATAATAATTCCTAAGGTCTCTATACATCTTAGTACTACCAGGATGAAATGAAAATTGAGAACTATGAGATTCATCCAATAAATCTTTATTCAACTGGGAATCACAAGGAACACACAACCTTTTTCCAAATAATAAAACACACTCTTTATCAAAGTTATATTCTGGAAACTTTCCCATTTTAACGAATTCTACCTTTTCCTGTAGCTCACGGTCTTCCTTCTGTGCTTGCATAATTATGTTTGATAATGATGACTACACTGAAACCTGAAAAAAATAGAGGTATTTCTTACACCAACAACGTCTAAGCCAAAATTCATCAAATCATTAATCAAGAGATCATGTTCCAAACATAACATGGTTAATGATGCATGATGTTTTTGAATCAAGGCACTTGCCACATTGTTTTCTTCTCCCAGATGGTAATTGATCATGAAATCATAATCCTTTATCAGTAGAAACCGTCTTTTCTATCCCATGTTTAATTTAGTATGTGTTAATATATACTTCAGACTTTTATTGTCAGAATATATATGACATTTGGATCCTTATAATTGATGCCTCCAAATTTTCAAAGAAAAAACCATAACTTCAAATTCCAAATCATATGTGGGATAATTTAACTCATGAGGTTTTAGTTTTCTTAAAGAATAATAAATTACCTGATAATTATTCATGAGAACACAACTAAGTCTCTTCAATGAAGTATAACTATAGATTAAACACTCTCCTTTTTAGGAAAGCAAGGCTAAAAATGGAGCATTCACCAATCTCTTCTTTAGTTCTAAAAAACAAACATCAAATTCTTCTTTCGAAATAAATTTAACCCATTTTGCATTAACATAGTTAGCATGCTAAATAACCATGAAATGTTTTTTACAAATTGTAAGTAATAACCTACTAATCCAATAAATCTATGAATCTCCGTAACATTTTTGGGACTTTTCCATTCATCAACCACTTTTGTTTTGGTAGGATCAAATTTTATTCTATCCTTATCTAAAATGTTCCCAAGAAAATAAATATGTTGCAACCAAAAATCATAGTTTCTTAATTTTCCATACAGTTTATTTTCTATTAAGGTTTGAAAAATAACCCTTATATTTTTTCATGCTCCTCTTTAATCTTAGAAAATACCATAATGTAATCAATAAACACAACAAAAAAACTATACAAGAATTCAGGAAATATTCTATTCATAAGATTCATGAATAAAATGGGTGAATTTGTTAAATGAAACAGAATAACAAAAAATTCATAATTCCCATTTCTAGTAGGAAAAGCTATTTTCGGGACATCATCATCCTTCAACTTTAGCTGATTGTTTTCGAATATCATGTCAATTTTGGAAATGTACGTATCTCCCTGGAGCTAATCAAAAAAGTCGTTGATATGAGGCAAATGATACTTTTTAATAGAGATTTTATTCAAAGATATATACTCAATGCAAAGTCTTATGGAACTATATTTTTTTAAAAAAAATAGGATCACCCCATGGTGAAGGGATAAGAAGATTTAATCCTTTATCAAGAAACACCTACAACTTATTTTTCAACTCTAAAAGTTCCATTTGATCAATTCGATATGGAGGTTTAGAAATTTTCAGATCATCAGAAACGAAGTCCATTGTGAATTCGAATTATCGATCTGGTATGAAAACATGTAACTTATCAGGAAAATGATCAAGGTATTCATTTACCACTAGCACATCATTAATATGAACAGTTCCCTTATTTTCAGAAATATTAGCAAGATAACTTTCATTTACATGTTTCAACAGTTTCACATCTTCCTGATATATAATCAATTTTATTGGTTTTTTCTTGTATAAAAATTGAAACTCTTTCTGAAAAACAACTTCTTTAGCTCTACAGTCAATATTAGCATGATAAACCGAAAGCCAATCCATTCCAAGAATAACATAAATCTTGAATAAGGGGAAAACAACAAGGTTTTCATATAAAGTATTTCCACATACCACTATAGAAAGATTCTTATAATTATTCCTTGCTATAATATTTCCCCTTGGTGTTTTAATAATAAGTTCTGGTCTCATGTTTTGAGGTGATATTTACAATTTAATAGAAAATTAGTAAAAAATAAAGGACTTTGTAGACCCCTATAAAACAAAACTTTATCAAAATCTAAGTAAACAAACAAGGTACCTAATACCACTTCATTGGTTGGCCTGACGTTTACTGACATAGTTTTGAAAGACCTTACTACACATTTTTTCTTATAGTTTAGCTTCATTGCAACATTCAGATCTCTCTTTGGGATGACATTTTTATAATTACCCATATTTCCATTTTTAAAACACATAACAGTTTTGTTACCAGGATTAATATTAGGATCATTTTCATTACAATATCAAACCATATAACCAAACATACCATATCGAAAATACTTCCGAATTTTTCTATGGAATTTGACATGTTTCTTTTTTCCAAACTTCTCACAAACTAAATACTGTATTTTCATACTATCATATTTCTTTGATTAATTCTTACCCATCACTTACCATATGGACCTATTCTTCTCCTTGTCTCTAATGTGAACATGATCATTAGAAAACTCCATCTCAACCCTCTCATCATATCAAAAATGTTTCTCATAATGATTTAATTTAAGGGATTCCAACGCCCTTCGATACCTTGGATTCAATCTTGAGTAAAAGCGGTTGATTTTTCAATCAAGATCCATAATAAGATTTGGAGCATACCTCTCTAGTCGAGAGAAGTTTGCTTCATACACATCCACTTAATCTTTCTCCTTTTTCTTCAACTCAAGGAATTTCTTCTCTATCCTAAGTCCCACTACTTTAGAAAAATATTTTTCAAGGAAAAAACTTTTAAATTAATCACACTCTAAGGCACAAATATCCTCTCTATCCTTAATATTCTATACCATTAACCCCCATTGATCTTCTTCAAATTAAAAAAAAACAAATGTTAAGACTTTCATTTTGATTATCAGAACATCCCATAATGTCGAATATCTTTTCATGTGATTTAATCCATCCTTTATCCACCACTCGATTAGAAGATTTATTAAAATAAAAAGGGTGTTTTCTCATAAAATGTTCTAATATTGTCATGTTATGTTGTGGTACCTTTTTTTGTTCTCTTGTATGGATTATACCACCATTTATTGCATACATTTATTGTGTGAATACTTTTACAAACTGCTCAGTTCCAATCCCAACTATTTTGGGCTACAGATTCGGAAGGATGTCATTCTGTCGGTGCCTCTCCTCTCCAGCTTACCTGTTTCTTCGGCAGAAAATCATTCTGAATAAACATATTTTAGTTAAAGTATCATAGTAATCTTCAAATGCTATTAAATTTCAAATAAATCATAGAGTAAAAATCATTTATAGTATTATATTAACATCATCCTAACTCCTAAAGTAATCTAAACTATCCTTTGATACCAACTATAAGGACCCAACCTTATTACATTAAATAATCTTAAATTTAGTCAAGAAATATTTTTATTTAACATTGTGGATATTTTCATGTTTATATCATTAGATAATTGGGAAATAAACCATTCACAACATTACACATTAATACAGAGTGTATACCCTAAAACAATATTTATTTCTTCAAAAATATAAAACTTTTCAATTAAAACATGATTTCTATGATAATTCTTTAAAATTTTAACTTGGATTCCTTATTTTTATTAAAAAATCTTATAACCTGTAAAAATCATTTAAAAACTTGGGATGAGCACAAAAATTTAATGAATGATATAAAAAATAAGGAAATAACACATTAGTCAAGGAATACTTTTAAGGTTTGAAATTATTTTCCAAACACATACATGTCACCCAGATATACTTACGTTGTGAAACATGATATTTAAAAAATATTCCCACAAAAAATAAGAACATAAATAGAATGATAAAGTTAAATTTTGTAATTAATTACATAATATTATTACCCTTACAGCTACCTTATAATTTGTAACACTCACATCTACCTTAAAATTTTTGTAAACATCACAGCTATACATGGAGAAACCATACGACCGACCTCAAAATTACACATACCCAATGAATTGGAGGGAGATATAGGTACCAATTCATTATAAACCATTTCCTAGAACCATAAAATAATCAGAAAACATGAATAATTTGATAAAATCATTTCTTTTGAATTTCATAAAATAGAATTTTAAAAGATGATTTTAAAAGAAAAGACCCTTATAAATATCATATAATTGAAGTGAGAATTAATAGAGTAGAAGTAATATGTATATAAAATATAAAAACACATAATTAAACATAATATAAATAAAATTAATCTCACAAAAAATTTTAATACCACAAAACTAATGACGTATAATGTTAACCCAATGAATGGAAATCTAGTTAAGAATTACCTTACCTTGGGGTTGTATTACTTAAAACTCAATTAAAATAGTGTTATTAATATATTAAAAAACATATTAATGTTTATAACACATTATATGATATTTTCATAACATCATTTAACTCATTAATTATTAGAATTTTGTTCCTTACATTGTTTTGGGTGCGTTTTTACATGATTTCCATGAACGATTCATGATGGATATTCTTATCTATTGGGAGTGAAACCCCAGAATTAGAATGGAATGGTATTTAAATATTTACATAACCATAAATTTTACCATTTATCATTTTTTATTCTTACATGAGAATTATAACTAAGTTAAAACATTATTGATATTCATTTAGGTCATTTTTGTGATTCTTCGATCTTAATGAAATCAATTTGATTTATAAATTAGTAACATGGGTAAAAAATGATTTCAGAACCATATATAAGATGTAATACATATATTATAATCTAGTTTAACCATAAAAATGTTTTCATGACCAGTCTTGAAGGATGTAAAAGGAATTGAAATCACATCGTCCATGATATCGGTAAATCAACAGCTCACGGACAATGTTTTAATTTCTTGAATAAGTGGGAGAGGAGAAGAAGTATAATGGTTAATCTTCTATAAAAATGATGTTATATAGACCATTTAATATACTAAATTATTCATGAATCTTGTATAAGAGGATGTGAGAAAATAATATGAATAGAAAAAAAATGAAAAGAAAAGAATGAAAACAAAAGAGCATGTTCAACTCTTGATCTCTTCTCCTTGAGATCCTTCTTATGGACTTTGGTTTTGTCCTTTTAGTGAGACCATAAGCTCTAGTACGTAGGTTTGAGCCTTGGGAGGAGTATTAGTAAGAACTTAGGTAAATCTCTAGGATTTAGAGGTGTTGGAGGAAGAGGGGAATGAGGGAGGTATTTACAGTGGATGAGAGGAGGTATTTTACATTATTTTATTCATTATTATAATATTTTTTCTCAAGACTATGAATAGTCTTAATTAATGTTACCAAAAAGAGTAATAATTGAATGTGAGTTATAAAAAAGTGTTCTTACATCACTTATGATGTAATAAATTTTTTATTTAACAGATAATTTGAATATACTGTATTTTACCATGTTTCACTATTCTTCAAAAATTGATGAATTTCTAAAAAATCCCAAACATTCACCCTAATAATTTTTGGACGTTTATAATTACTAAATTAACTACACATTTTGAAAATAATTTTCTAAATATTATTAAATTAATTTTTAAATAAAATCATAATTTATTCAAAAATATTAATTTTAAAACTATAAGTGCTTTTATAACACATTGAAATATTAACCCAGATATAATTATCTTAAATCCATAAGAAAATAAAATAATAATAAAATTTACTATTCATTAGGGTCATATTACTATTCATATTAATATTCATAATGGTATGTTACTACTTACCAAAAATAATTTAGTCCTATCAGACTCCAAATAACTTACTGATCACAATTGTAG
This sequence comes from Viscum album, assembly GCA_963277665.1. Taxonomy (NCBI): domain Eukaryota; kingdom Viridiplantae; phylum Streptophyta; class Magnoliopsida; order Santalales; family Viscaceae; genus Viscum; species Viscum album. The sequence continues at coordinate 875,619,441 of OY728145.1, read as the reverse complement.
ATGATTATTTCTCGAAATTCAAAACAAAGAAGTAGAAAAATTATGTTTAAATGATAGATATAAATATCTACTTAAAACAACATTTCATGCATTTCAGTTTATTTTTAAAACATTGGGGTGTTAGATTATCTCCACATTCTTGAAATTGCATCCTCGCAATCTCGTTTACTTATTAAACAAGTGAGGGTGCCTTTCCCTCATTGCATTTTCAAACTCCCATTTTGCTTCTTCAACTTTGTGGTTTCTCCACAAAACCATTACCGAGTGGATTACATTATTTCGCAATACTTGTTCCCTTAGATCTAGAATCTAAATAGGTTTCACTACATAAGAAATGTTCTCTTCCAGCTGAACTGCTTTTGGGCTCAAAACATGAGTTCAATCTAGCACATACTTTCTAAACATCAAAACATTAAAAAAATTGAGTACCTTATACAAACTCAGAGGAAATGTTACTCGGTATACTGCTAGTCCAATATTATCTATGATTTAAAAAGGTCTGATGAACCACAGACTTAAAATTCCTTTATTACCAAAATGCATAACACTTTTCCAAGGAGAGATTTTAAGAAAAACATGGTCACCTACCTTGAAATAAAGGTTTTCCATATGTTATCTACATAACATTTATTCCTAATATGAGGTGTCGTCATGTATTAAGAATCATATTCACTTTCTCAGCCACTTCCTCTACTAATTCTAACCCCATCATCAATCATTCACCAAATTCTTCTCAAAACCCTATAGTTTGACACCACTTACCATGAAATTCCTCAATAGGTGTCATAAGTATACTAGGATGAAAACTGTTATTATAAGAATATTCAACTGAAGAAATATGATCATACCAACTTCCCTATTAGTCTATTGAACAAGCATGAATCATATCCTTTATTGTATGAATCATTCGCTTTGAATTCTCATCTGATTGAGGATGAAAAGATGTACTAATATTTAATTCTATACCCAACCACTTCTGAAGGCCCTTGTAAAAGGTAGAAGTGAAATTGGGATCTTGATCAGATACAATAAAAATAGGACCTCCATGTAACCTGAAAATATCTTTGAGGTACATTTGAGAAAGGTAATCCAAATACATTATATCTTAAATAGAAAGAAAATGTGAAGATTTTTTCAGTCAATAAACAAAAAACCAAATCTCATTATTACCTCAAGATGTTTTAGGTAGTCCCACCACAAAGTTCATGGATACATTCTCCCATTACCACTCTGGCACTATAAAATGTTGAAGCATCCTCTTAGGTAGCTGCGTATTTGCTTTAACTTGTTCACATGTAAAACATTTCATGGTAAAATCAGCAATATCTCCTTTCATTCCATCCCACCAATAATAATTCAAAAGGTCAATGTACATCTCAGTACTTCCAGGATGAACTAAAAATGGAAAACTATGAGCTTCACACAATAAATATTTCTTCAGCTAGGAATCACAAGGCACACACATTCTTTTTTTATAAATCATAAAACACAATCTTTATCTAGGTTAAATTCTAGAAACTCACCCATTTTAACCAATTCTACCTTTTCCTATATCTCATGGCCATCCTTCTACACTTTCTTAATTCTGTCTGATAATGATGACTGCACTAAAACCTAAAACAAAATAAGGGTATTTCCTTCTCCAACAACCTATAATCCAAAATTCATCAAATCTATAAACAAGGGATCATGTTTCAAATTTAATATGAGTAATGATACATGATTTTTTTTGACTCAAGGCATCCACCACTTGGATTGATTTTTTCCAGATGGTAATTGATCATGAAATTGTAATGCTTTATCAGTTCAAGCCATCTTCTCTACCTCATGTTTAATTCCATCGGAGTGAATATATACTTCATACTTTGATGGTCAGTATATATTCGACATTTGGATCCTTATAAAAGACACATCTAAATTATCAAAGAAAAAAACCACAATTACTAATTCCAAATCAAATTTGGGATAATTTAACCCATGAGGATTTAATTCTCTTGAAGCATAAGAAATTACCTGATCATTCTGCATAAGAACATAACCACATCCCTTCAATTAAGCATCAATATAGAGGATAAACTCACTATTTCAGGATTGAAAGGCCAAAATTGGAGAATTTATCAATCTATTCTTCAGTTCGTGAAAATAAACATCACATTCTTATGTACAAATAAATTTAATATCTTTTTTTCACTAACTTAGTTAGCAGGCTCGATAAACATGAAATGTTTTTAACAAACCTTCAGTAATAACCTGATAATCCAATAAAACTATGAATTTTTATAACATTTTTGGGTCTTTTCCATTCATTAACCACTTTTGTTTTTGGCAGGATCAACTGTTATTCTATACTTATTTACAATGTTTCCAAGAAAATAAATCTATTGCAACAAAAAAATCACACTTGATGCATTTTCTATATAGTTCATTTTCCATTAAGGTTTTCAAACTAACCCTTAGTTATTTTTCATGCTCCACTTTACTCTTAGAAAATACCATAATGTCATCAATAAACACATCCTAAAACTTATTCAAGAACTCATAAAATATTCTATTCATAAGATTATTGAATACAGCAGGTGCATTCATTAACCCAAATGGCATAACAAAAAATTAATAATGCTCATATCTAGTATGAAAATCTATTTTCTGGATGTAACCCCCCTTCACCTTTAGCTGATGGTATTCGGATCTAAAGGCAATCTTGGAAAAGTACTGAGCTCCCTATAGCTAATCAAACAAGTCCTTGATATGAGGAAAAGGAAACTTGTTTTTAATAGTGATGTTATTTAAATCTCTATAATAAATGCAAAGTCTCGTGGAAGAATATTTCTTTTTAACAAAAAAATAAGAGTGCCCCATGGTGAAGTGTAAATATGAATATAGCCTTTATCAAGAAACTCGAGCAACTGAATTTTAAACTATAAAAGTTACATTTGATTCATTTGAAATGGGTTTTTGAAATTGTATTAGCATAAAAAACTATATCAATTGTGAATTCAGCTTCTCGATTAGGTATGACACTGGGTAACTTCTCAGAAAAAAAATCAAGGTATTCATTTACCACTGGCACATCATTAATCTGAATTGTTTCATTGTTTTCAAAAATATGAGCAGGATAAATTTCATTTCCATCTGTCAAATGTTTCTTATAATATTGGTATGTTATAAATTTTATGGTTTTATTATTTTATCCAAACTAAAAAACATTTTGAAAAACAACTGCTTTATTACTACAGTTAATCTTAGCATGATATATAGAAATTGAATCCATTCCTATAATAACATCAAACACAACTAATGGAAAAACACCAATGTTTTCATGTAAATTCTTTTCACATACCATAATAGGAGGATTCTTATAATTCCACTTTTCTATAATATTTCCATCTGGTGTTTTAACAAAAAGTTCTAGTCTAATCTATTGAGGTGATACTTCTAATATACTAGAGAATTACTCATTATTAAAGGAATTTTTAGAACCTGTATAAAAAAAATTATAAAAATATGAGTAAAAAAACAAGGAATATGATACAACTTTATTGGATGGCCTGACATCTGCTAACATAGTCCCAAAGGACCTTACTTCACATTTCTGCTTATTTTCTAGATTCTTTTCACCATTCAGATCTCTTTGTGGGAAGGAATTTTCATAATGACCCATCTCTCCACATTTAAAACACTTAATAGTTTTCTTATCAGGATTAATCTCATGATCATTTTTATTATAATATCAGAACTTATGTCCCAACTTTCCACATCAAAAACACTTCCCAGTTTTGGTAAATCATTCCCCAGGGTTCTTTTTCACACACTTTTCAAAAACTGGAAACTTGATTTTCTTACCATTATATTTCTTTGATTGATTATTACCCATTTATTTCTATCTAGACCTCTTCTTATCCTTGTTTTCAAAGTGAAAGTGATCATCTAAAAACACCATCTCTACCCTCTCAGAACATTTTATAAGTTTCTCATAACTTTTTAATTCACGGAAGGCCAATGCCTTTCGATACCATGGATTCAATCTTGAGTAAATGTGGTTGATTTTTCTATCAAGATCCATAATAAGATTTGGAGAATACATCTCTAGTCAGGTGAAGTTTTCTTCATAAACATCCACTAAATCATCCTTCTTTTGCTTTAACTCATTGAATTTATTCTCCCTCTTAAGTCTTACAACCATAGGAAAATTATTTTCAAGGAAAATATTTTCAAATTTATTCAACTCTGAGGCATCAATATTATTTCTGTCCCTAATATTATTTACCATCGACCACCACTTATTAAATTCACCTTCAAAACAAAAAATGGAAAGAATTACCTTTTGATTATCTGAAAATACCATAACATCAAATATCTTTTCAAGGGATTCAATCCATACTTAAGTCACTATGGGGTCAAAAGATCTGTTGAAAGCAGGAGGGTGTTGCCTCATTAAATGTTCCAATATTATCATGTTCTGTTGTGGAACCTCTGGATTTTCTCTTTCATGGATGACACCACCATTTATTACATATGTTAGCTGATCCATTACTGTCACAAACTTCTTGGTCCCAATCCCTACTATTCTGGGCTACAAACTTGGTAGGATGTCATTATGCCAGTTCTTATCCTCTTCAACTTCCTTGTTTCTTCAGCAGACAACTATTTTGGAAAAATATATCTTTGTCGATGCAAAATGGTGATATTTAAATGAAATAACATTTCAATTTAATCATAGAGTAAAAAATCATTTATGGTATTCTATTAACACTATCCAAAACCTTAATGTTATCTAAACCATGCTCTAATACCTACTCTAAGGACCCGACCTTATTACATTACATAATCTTAAATTTAGTCATTAAATATATTCCTTTATCATCGAGTATCTTTTAATGTTTAGATCTTTAGAGAATCAGAACATAATAAATTCACAATATTACACATTAATATAGAGTGGATAATATAAAAACAACATTCCTTTCTTCAAAAATATAAAACAGTTCAAATGAAACAGGATTTATTTAAAAATTCTTTAAATATTTAACTTGTACTACTTCTTTTTCTTACACATCCTTATAATATGTTAAAATAATTTAAAAACTTGGTATGAGCACAAAATTCTTGTTAAGGTATATAAAAAAGAAGGAAAGAACATATTAGTCCATTAATACTTGTAACTTATGAAACCATTTTCAAAAGACATACTTGTCACCCATATATATGTACTTTGTGAAACATGATATTTCCAAAATATTCCCACAAAACATAATAACATAAATAGAACCATAAAGTTATCTTGGGGCATTACTTACATAATTTTGTAACCCTTTTGACTACCTTTTAATTTGTAACCCTCACAACTATCTTATAATTTGGGTAACCATCGTAGTTAAACTTTTAGTAACCATACGACAGACCTCCAACAAACAAATTTCCAATGAATTTGAGGGAGATATTGGTCCCACCCTTCATCATAAACAATTCCCAAGAAACATAACACAATCATACTACCTGAATAATTGCATAGAAACATTTCATTTGAACTTCTTAAAACATAATTTTAAAAGAAGATTTAAAAAAAAAGTCTCTTATAAATATCATATAATTGAATTAAGACTTAATAGAGTGGAATCAATAATTATATACACTATAAATAAAAATAATTAATCATAAAATAAAAAAAATTCATCTCACAAACAATTTTAATACCACATAATTAATGAGGTAGAATGTTAACCCCAAGAATGAACATCGGGTTAAGAATTCCCTTACCTCGGGTTTGTCTTACTTAAAACTGATTTAAACCTATTATATAGTGGTTAAAATAGTGTTATTAATATCTTAGAGAAACATATTCATGTTTATAACACCTTATATTTTCATTTCATAACATCATTTTACCCTTTAATTATTAGTATTTTGTTTCTTCCATTGTTTTGGGTGCGTTCTTTACATGATTTCTATGATCGGTTTATGATGGATATTCTTCTTGATTGGAAGTGAAACTCAATAATTGGAATGGAATGGTATTTAAATATTTATATAACCATAAATTATACCATTTATCATTTTTAATTCTTATATGAGGATGATTCATAAGTTAAAATATTGTTGACATTTGTTTAGGTAATTTTGGCGATCCTTTGATCATAATGAACTCATTTTGTTTTCTAAATTAATAAAATGTGTAAAAAATGATTGCAGATCCTTATATAAAATATAATACATAAATTATAATCTAGTTCAACCATAACAATGGTTTCATGACCAGTCTTGTAGGATGTAAAAGGAATTTAAATCACATCGTCCACAATGTCGGTAAATCAACACATCACAAATGATGTTTTAATTTCATAAATGAGTGGGAGAGGAGAATAATTATAATGGTGAATCTTCCATAAACATGATGATAGTTAGAATATTAAACATTATGGATCATTCATTCCTTTTGGATAAGGGTAGGTGAGTAAAGAAAAAGAATAGAAAAGAAAATTAAATGAAAAAAAACAAGAGGATGTCTACCTCTTGATCTCTTCACCTTGAGATCCATCTTAAGCCCTTTTGTTTTGGAATTTTGGTGAGACCAGAAGCTCTAAGACACAAGGAAGAGCCTTTGGAGAAGTATTTTTCATATGATCGGTATTTTTCAAGACTTGAGAGGTGTGAGAGTAAGAGGGGAATGAAGGTGGTATTTATAGTGGAGGAGAGAAGATATTTTACATTATATTAATCATTATTATAATATTTTTTCTCAAAACTATTAAAAGTATTCATTAATGTTACCCCAAATAGTAATAATGGCATTTGAGTTCAAACCAAGTGGTATTGAATCACTTAAGATGTCATAAATAGTGTATTTAACTGATAATTTGAATATACGGTATTTTTCCGTATTTCACTATTCACAAAAAATTCATGAATTTCAGAAAAATATCCATAATTCACCCTAACAATTTTCAATGTGTAGAATTAAAAAATAAACACCATTTTTTGAGAATAATTTTTTAAATATTATTAATTTAATTATTAAATAAAATCACAATTTATTCAAAAAAACAATTTTAAAACTATAACTACTTTTACATCACATTGAAAAATTAACCTAATTGTCATTATATTAAATCCTTAATATAATAAAAAATAATAAAATTTACTATTAATTAGGGTCATATTAATATTCATATTACTATTCATAATGGTATGTTACTATTTACCAAAAAACAAGTTAGTCCTATCAAACCCCAAATTACTTTCTCATCCAAATTAAAGATGACTTTTTTTCTAAATTAAAAATATAAAAGCGGTAAAATTATATTTGAAGGATAGTTATAAATATCGACTTAAAACAACGTCTGGTGCATTTCAATTTATTTTTAAAACCATGGGGTGTTACATTATCCCCACCTTCCCGAAATTGAGTCCTCTCAATTTTATTTACTTATTAAACATGTGAGGTTATCTTTCCCTCATTAATTTTTCAAACTCCCATGTTGCTTATTCAACTATGTGGTTATCCAAAAAACCATTAATTGGTGGATTATTTTATTCTACAATACATGTTCCATTCAATCAAGAATATAAACTAGTTTCTCTTCATAAGAAAGGTTTTCTTTTAGCTGTACTGCTTCTGGGCTCAAAACATGAGTTGAATGTGGCACATACTTTCTCAACATCAAAACGTGAAAAGCATTGTGTACCTGAGAATAAATCAGAGGCAATGCTACTCAGTATGAAACTGGTCCAAAATTTTACAGGATTTCAAAAGCACTGATGAACCAAAGACTTAGCTTTTCTAACTTACCAAAATGTATTACACTTTTATGAGGAGATATTTTATGGAAAACATGGTCACCTACCTCTAAAGATTAGTCTTTACTTTTATTATCTTCATAACTTTTCTGCATTCTCTTAGATGCTCTCATGCGTTTCTGGATCATATTCACTTTCTTATCCACTTCCTCTACTAATTATGGCCCCAAAGACTTTATTTCACCAACTTCATGCAAAACTCTTGAGTTCAAAACTGCTTCCCATACAATGCCTCAAGAGGTTCAATCTGTATACTAGAATTAAAATATTATTATATGAAAACTCAACTAATACAATACATTGACCCAAAAATCCCTGGTAGTCCATTGAACAAGCTCGAATCATATTCTCCAAGGTCTGAATCGTTCACTCTAAATGCCAATCAGATTGAGGATGAAAACCTGTACAGAAATTTAATTCTATACCCAACAACTTCTGAAGGCCATTCAAAAGGTTAGAAGTGAACCTAGGATCCTGGACAGATACAATATAATGAGGAACTCCATGTAACCAAACAATCTCTTTGAGGTACAGTCGAGAAAGGAGAACCAAATACATTGTATCTCAAATAGAAAGAAAATGTGCATATTTTTTCAGTTGATCAACAACAACCCAAATCTCATTGTTACATCAATAATTATCATGTTGTCTCACCAAAAAGTCTATGGATATATTCTCCCATTTACACTATGGAACTGGAAAGGGCTGAATCATTCCCTTAGGTAATTGCTGCTCTGCTTTAACCTGTTGACATGTCAAACATTCCATAGTAAAATCAACAATATCTTTTTTCATTCCATCACACCAATAATAATTCCCAAGGTATTTGTACATCTTAGTACTTCGAGGATGAATTGAAAATGGAGAACTGTAAGCTTCAAACAAGAAATATTTCATCAATTGGGAGTCACAAGGCACACAATTGTTTTTCCAAATCTTAAAACAAAATATCTATCAAGGTTAAATTCTATAAACTTACCCATTTTAACCAATTCTACGTTTTCCTGTAGCTCACAGTCTTCCATAAATGCTTTCTTAATTATGTCTGATAATGATGACTGCATTGAAACCAGAAACAAAATAGAGGTATTTCCTTCACCAACAACCTGTATGCCAAATTTAATCAAATCATTAATCAATGGATCATGTTCCAAACATAACATGGTTAATGATGCATGGTGTTTTCGACCCAAGGCATCTACCATATTGTTTTTTCCCTAATGGTAATTGATCGTGCAATGATAATCCTTTATTAGTTCAAGTCATCTTATTTTCCTCATGTTTAATTCCTTTAAAGTGAATATATAATTTAGAATTTTATGGTTAGTATATATTTGACATTTCGCTCCGTAAAAATGATGCCTTTGACTTGTCAAATAAAAACAAACAGCTTCGAATTCCAAATCATGTGTGGTATAATTTATCTCATGAGGTTTTAGTTTTATTGAAGTGTAATAAATTACCTTATCATTCGGCATCAAAACACAACTATGTCCCTTCAATGAAGCATTACTGTAGATGAAAAACTCAGCATTTCAGGAAGGCAAGGCCAAATAAATATGTAACAACCTGGGTAAATAAATAAATATTACACTCTCTTTTTATTAATATTTTGTGAATTAAATATTTATTTTACTTTAAAGGGGTTTCTATGTTCGATGGTGTACCCGATACGCAACAACGGGTTTCTTTTAAATCTTACTTTGCACACTAATAATATAATATTATTATTTTAAATGTTAGTTAACTCCGAGCCATTTTATTGGAGGTAATAAAAAAAAACTAACTAAAATATGATTATACATGTTTGTTAAATGTTTTTACATTTATCTAATAAAAGTTAAGGGCTTAAAATATGAATGAATCTAATTTTAATAAAAAAATACTCTAATATTTACAAAAAAGGTTGATTTACCGCCTTTTGACGGAGATCCCTCTTTAAATATAGATTTGGTTATTTTTATATTCTCTATTGAAAAAAAATAAAATTATTCTTTATATTTGAGACATCAAAATCTGCTTTGGGTAAATTTTTGGAATTTTTCTGATAAAGTTCATTTTTAATGAATAGTGAAAAATACTGTATTTTAATTCAAAAGTTCCTTTTAATCTAATTTATTTATATGGTAATATTATCTTTTTATTTTTTTAAGTGTAATTAGATTATAAATTTACCAATTAATCCAATTTTGGTCATTGGAATTAATTTCACTTTGAAATTGGACATAAACAAGTATCAATCTTTTGATAGTTATTGTTTCTTTAAAACACGCTATTTGTTTTGATATCGAGAATTAATTTTAAATTAATTAATGAAACTTCTATGTTTTGAGTTTATTAAAATAGATGTAATTTTTGAATTTGGAATATCAAATATAGATTAGGCTGAATATTTGGTAGTTTTCTGAAAAACTTCAATTTTTGATGAATAGTGAAACCACTAAGTAGTTGTTAAAAACTGACATTTTTATTTAAATGAAAATTTACCACTTCTATCAATTATATTTTTAAAATATGACATATATGGTTGTTATTAGTAAGTAAAATTTGTTTTAATAAGATGAAAATAATTTGTGGTGATTAGTAACTTTTGACTTTTATTTACCGTGGTTAAAGTTAAATAGGGTAAGTCAAGTTAAAAAAAGAATATTATAATAATACAAAATTACCTTAAAACTTGTCCTAAACTTATTGGTTAAGTAATTTACGACCATGATCATATTTGGGTTGATTTTGGGACCCCATAGAGACACATTAGAGTGATAATGACACTTTAGATTAATTAACTTAAAGTAATGATAAAAATGACACAAACAAATATCTTTTAGTAAATAATTTTTTACATGGGGTTATATAAGCTATATTTTCAACTATAAATGTTAATTAGAAACTAAAAACGATTTCCCACATCATGGTATTTGTTGTTTAATTTTTAGACATCAAATAAATTAAATTATTTATGACACAATATTGATGCAGTATTTACCTCATTAATAAAAGATTTAAATAAATAAGATTATAAATATTAAAATAATATCCAAAACCTGTCCAATTCTTATTGGATGATTTTATTTCGACCATGAGTCATCTTATCTTTGACTTAAATAGTTTTGGACTTTTAGAAACTGAATATCATAATATAATAAAATAATATTTTTATACTTTCATAAAGAGCCCCTCCTCCCCCTTAAAAAAGCCCTCACTTCTTACTCCTTAGTCACACCTCTCAAGCCCATTGGATCATACAAAACATGATAAAATAAGCTCTCAATATCCCTATACTCCTCCTAGAAGCCTTAACTTAGGTATAAGTCACTTTAATAAATACTTTTGGTTTAAACCAAAGGGGGTTACCAAAATTAAAGGTAACAATTCCACTTAATTTTTTTTCTTTTATTTTACTTCTCCAACCCCTAAACTCTTTGTATTACTTTATTTTATAAAAAATATATTATCATAAATATACTAGGATGTTATTATGGGATGTATTAGAACTAAAATTACACATACCTCCATCTAATGGGTGAAGAACATAATGTGTCTATGAATGGAAAACTAACACCTCACGAAATATTGATTGTTCGATTATCTCCTACTACCTCTCATGGTGGCCATTAATATGACACTATATTTATATATAATAAATTTTATGTTTATGTTTTATTTATTCTTATATATTTTTCTTTTATAGAATACCTTTATGGTTTCCATAATGGGTAAACGTGATAATTTCATTTGAGGAAGTGCGGACTACCACCCCCTTAAAGTGATATGACTCGTTAATTCCATATGTGGGATGTATAAAGTATGGTGTTAATGAAATTATATATTATATTATACTATAATTATAATATACCTATGTATCATTAGTCTTTAATTCCATTAATTACTAAATTGAAATGAAAGTAGCGTTCATGCGTACGTACGACTTACCGTCTCCATGAAAGGTGCATTTCATTTATTATCCCCAAAATGTTATGTACTGTTATAAATACATATATATTTGGGATATATATGATTTATATGATATATAAATCATTAATATAATTCTGAAGGTAATGGAATATTGACCACATTGATAACTTGTAATTATATGGTGTTTATTTGTGACTCAAGTACCAAATATCGATGAAACAACCATTATTAACTAAAATGATTAAATAATGTTTATAACATGGAAATAAGTGATTTAAAAGGAATAATAAAATTTAAAAAGGTTCTTAAGAAATTATAAATTTACTTTAGTTTATTATTCAGGAGATTAAAGAACGAACGAGTCAAGTCAGACATGAGGTAAGGGACTTCGTCTCAATCTCCTTTCATTGAGGCATATTTTGATAATATTTACCTTCTTATTTTACATGGTGTATTATAAAACCCTTTAAGTTTTAATTTAATTCAAATGGAATCTTTTTTATATGAAGTGTTTTAAAAAATTACAAATGGAATGTTTTTAACATTTGCAGCGACAATGACCACTTCGTCGCCGTAATTGTTATTTGGCTTCCTCTATAAGCCTAAATGTTTTCTAAAATGAAAAGGAAATACCTTATTCTGTTTTTGGGTGTTTTTTTATTGAAAATGGTTTTTGAAATGGATTGATTATTTCAATATCTTGAAATTATTTCTTGTGATTTAAAATTAAACGTTATTAGTGAAATTTTTATATTTGCAATATTTTTTGTGTTATGATTTTATAATGGTACTTGGAAATTTGATGGGTGGTTACGTGATAAACCAAATGAAGGGTGGTGCCATGATAAACCATGATGGGTGGTTACACTATAACCTCCAATGAATTTTGTATGGAAGTCGGCCGTATGGCTATTCCATTTAGTGATATGTATGGAAGGCGACCATAGGGTTATTCCACTTAAGAATGTTTGTGTCCCAAGTTACCTTTATATGTTATGTGTTCTTTATATGGGTTTTATTGTAATATTTTGGTTACAAAAGGTTATGAAATGATATTTTATTCAGTAAAGAGTATTTACTACTTCATAAAGGTGAAATGTATTACTTATGATAAAGTATTCATGGTTTACTTGTTGTTTTTAAAAACTAATAGTTTTCCTTTTTTGTGTATCCCTTACTGAGCTTTTTATGCTCATCCCACGTTTTTGAAATGTTTTTCACAGAATATAAAGTGGAATAGGGTCATGGATGGGATAAAGGAAACGTCATGTTGTCTAAAACATGGAACTAGACATGACTCTTTTAATCAAGAGTTTTTATTTTGTGAAAAAAAGGAAACTGAGTAGATGTGTCTACATGTATTATTCAAGTCGTCATGTATATGTTATAGCCTAATTATCTAAAACTATAAACCTGAAGAGATCCTCAATGTCAATTATTCATTTCATTTAATATTATGTAAATGTTTAAAGGTCATGGCCTTAAAGTTAGTATCAAATGGAGGTTTAGAAAACTTTAGGAGTTAGAATATATTTAAATTAATATCCATAAATTATTTTAGTTTAAGTTTTGATTGAAGTGATATAGAATTTAAATATTAACATGTTGCTTCACCTAAGATATTTCTGTGTTCAAAATGGTTTTCCGTAGAGGAAACAAGGAAGCTATATTGGGACGACATCCGGAGGAAGAAAACCTTCCAAATCAGCAACCTACGATGGTCAGAATCGGAACTGAACAGTTTGTTGTAGTGATGGAAAAGTTGACTCAGGCTATAAATGGTTCTAGTATCCATGCATGAGATCATCCAGATCAACCATAGAGGAACACGTCAGTAGTGAATCATTTCATGAGGCAACATCCCCCAACATTCATAGGATCATCTGACCTTGTGCTAGCAAAAGGGTGGATTAAAGCACTAGAGAAAATTTTCGATGACATGGGTTGTTCAGAACATCATAAGGTTAGTCTCGCTGTTAACTGTTTTGAAGGTGATACAGACCAGGGGTGATTGATAGTGAAAAATATCAGGGATAGTGAGGAGATTTATGCTCTTTTTTTGGATGAATTCAAAGGTATGTCCCTTGAGAAATATTTTTCTAAAGTGTTTTGACTTAGGATAGAAAAACAATTCTTGGAATTGAGGCAGGAGGATGACTCAGTGGCTATTTACGAAGGAAGGTTCACCCGACTAGAAAGGTATGCTCAAAATTTCATCTGAGATCTTGATAGTAAGATAAATCTATTTTACTCAGGATTTAAGTCGTTATATCAAACAACATTAGCCTCTCGTGAGTTCAAAATTTATGAAAAACTTGTTCGATTTCGGAGATGGTGGAAATGGAGTTTGTCGATGATCTGTTGTTCTTTGACAAACAAAATAATAAGAGGTCTAGTTGGAAGGAAAAGGGAATGAATTCATCAAAGAAGACTGGAGGTAAGAAAAATAAATGTCCATCTGTGAGAAGTGTGGTAAAAAGCATCATGGAGAATGTTTATCAAAGTCTATGAAGTGCTTCCGGTGTGGTAAGTTTGGTTATATTTCTCATAACTGTAAGTAAAATAACCAAGAATGGAATGAAAAGATAGTGGTAAGATGTTTTAAGTGTAATGAAATGGGTCATTATGAAAATGAGTGCCCAGTAATGAACTCAACTGAGGGAAAGAAACCAGACTACAAGCAGAAAGTGGTGGTGAAATCCTTTGAAACTACTTCAGGAGATGTTGGACCATCAAATGAAGTAGTATTAGGTACACTGTTTGTTAGGTCAGATTATGCCAATGTGTTGTTTGATTTAGGGTCTACACATCATTTCATTTCTGAGAATTTTTCTAGTAAATTTTTTATTCAATATCAAGATATAAATCCTGAACTTATGGTAAAAACACATGGAGGAAATGTTGAGACAAAAATAAATTATAAAAACCTTCATGTCCTTGTGTATGGAAAGAATCTACCTGAAAACCATATTTTTTTCCTCTAATAGAGTTTGATGTTATTTTGCGCATGGATTGGAAATCTGTTTATCATGCTAAGATATACTGTAGAGAAAAAGAGGATTCTTTTTAGAAAAATTTTCTGATTGTATACAATAATGAACCCTTACTTTTGATAACATATTAAGAAGCTGAGAAACTATTAAAAGATGGAAACTAATGTTACCATTAAAAAATTGTTGAAAAGAAAGGAACTGTTCAGATAAATGATGTTCCAGTGGTAAATGAGTATCTTGATGTTTTTATTTATGAGTTGGCTAGTATTATACCTGATCGGAAAGTTGAATTTACTATTGACATAGTTCTTGATGCTAAGCCAATTTCAAAACCCCCTTATCGAATGGCTCAAATTGAACTTTTAGAGTTAAAGAAGCTATTGCAGGAGTTATTAGATAAAGTTTCATTCGACCTAGCACATCACTATGGGGTGATACTATATTATTTGTTAAAAACAAAGACGGTTCAATGAGACTTTGCATTGATTATATAGCATTTAATAACATCACTATTAAGAACAAGTATCCTTTGCCTCATATTGATGATTTGTCTGATCAACTCCAGGGAGCTCAGTATTTTTCAAAGATTGATTTGAGGTTGGGGTACCATTAGTTGAATGTAAAGGAAGAAGACATTCCGAAGACCACATTTCATACTAGATATGGCCATTATGAATTTGTAGTTATGAATTTTGGTTTAACCAATGCACCTACTGTATTCATGGACCTTATGAATAGAATTTTCTGTGAGTTCTTGGATATGTTTTTGGTTGTGATCATTAATGATATTTTGGTTTATTCCAAAAGTTAAAAGGAACATGAAAGGAATTTAAGGGTTGTCTTGAAAACCTTAAAAGAAAAAAAATTGTTTGGGAAATTTAGAAAGTGTGAGTTTTGGTTACAGTAAATTTCTTTCCTTGGTCACATTGTTTCAAAAAATGGAATAACTGTTGATCCTGCTAAAACAAAGGTTGTTGAAGAATGAACAAGACCCACAAATATAACCGAGATCCATATTTTTCTTGGGTTATCAGGTAATTACTAGAGGTTTGTTGAGAATTTTTCATGGTTATCTATCCCACTGACTAAGTTAACTCGAAAAGGTGTTAAGTTCATTTGGATAATAGAATGTGATGATTGTTTTCAGGAATTGAAAAGAATATTGGTGAATGATTATGTTTTGGCACTACCTTCTAGAAATGGTGAGTTTATTATTTATAGTTATGCTTCGTTGAAAGGACTTGGATGTTTCCTTATGTAGAATGATCAGGTAATTGCTTACGCTTCACGTTAGTTGACACCGCATGAGTTAACTTACCCTACACATGATTTGGAATTAGATGCTATTGTTTTTTCTTTAAAAAATTGGAGGTATCATTTTTATGAAGTAAAATGTGAAATATATAATAACCATAAAAGTTTGAAGTATATATTCACTTAGAAAGAATTGAACATGAGATAGAGGAGATGGTTGGAATTAATCAAGGATTATGATTGCACGATCCTTTACCATCCAGAAAAAGAAAATAAAGTGGACGATGCATTGAGTTGAAAAAGTAATGCTACATTAACCTTGTTACGTTTGGAACAAGATCCTTTGATTAAATATTTGATGAACTTTGGCATAGAAGTTGTTGGTGTAGGAAATTATACTATTTTGTTTTAGGTGTTAGTGAAATCATCTCTATCCGATAGAATATAACTATCACAGAAAGAAGACAATGAGTTGTAGAAAAAGGTAGAGTTGGTTCAGAAGGGTAATTTTCCTGATTTTAACATTGATAATAATTGTGTTTTAAGGTTTGGAAAAAGATTATGTGTGCCTTGTGATTCATAGTTGCAGAATGAGTTGTTATGTGAAGCTCACAGTTCCTCATTTTCAGTTCATCCTGGAAGTACTAAGATTAACAGAGATCTTCGGGTGTATTACTGGTGGGATGGAATGAAAAGAGATATTGCTTATGTCACTGTGAAGTGTTTGAATTGTCAGTAGGTTAAAGCAATGCGGCAGTTACCGAAAGGGATTCTTCAGTCTTTACCATTGCCCGAGTGGAAATGGGAATATATATCCGTGAACTTCGTTGTGGGATTACCAAAGACATCTCGAGGTAATAATGCAATCTAGGTTATTGTTGATCGGTTGACTAAATCTGCTCATTTCCTTTCTATTCGAGATACTTTGTCTCTTGATCAACTTTCTTGATTGTATGTTAAAAAGATAGTTAGGTTGAATGGAGTTCCCCTCTCCAATGTATCTGATCGGGATCCCACGTTTACTTCTAACTTTTGGAAAGGCCTTTAGAAGTCATTTGGTACTAAATTAAATTTTAGTATAGATTTTTATCTGTAATCAGATGGGCAGTCAGAACGAATAATTCAGACCCTAGAGGATATGCTATGTGCTTGTTCACTAGATTACTAGGGAAGTTGGGACCAACATATTTCTTTGGTTGAATTTTATTTTAATAACAGTTTTCATTCCAATATACAAATGGCTCTATTTGAGGCATTATATGGAAAGCGTTGTTGAAATCCAACATTTTGGGATAAATTAGGTGAAAGGAAGCTGATGGGACCAGAATTGGTAGAAGAGATAGCAGAAAAAGTTCAGTTGATTTTGAAGAACATGAGAACAACTCAGATCATACAGAAAAGTTATGTGGATAACTGAAGGAAGGATATTTCTTTTGAGGTAAGTGATCATGTATTTCTCAAGGTTTTTCCATGGAAAAGTGTGATGCGTTTTGGAAAGAAAGGAAAGTTGAGTCTAAGGTTCATTAGATCTTATGAAATCCTAGATAAAGTTGGATTAGTTTCATACACATTGGATTTACCTCCAATTTTATCCCAGATACACAATGGTTTTCATGTTTCAATGTTGAGAAAGTATATACCAGATCCATCTCATGTTTTGAGTCCATAGTAAGTTCAGTTGGAAGAGAATCTATCTTACAAGGAACAACCAGTCCAGATTCATGACCGAAGAGAGAAAGTGTTGTGGAATAAGGTAATTCACCAGGTAAAGGTTTTTTGAAAAAACCATATGGTTGAAGAGGCAATGTGGGAATTTGAAAATTCTATGAGGGATAAATACCCCCACTTATTTGATAAGTGAATAAAATTGCAAGAGCGCAATTTCCAAAAGCGGGGAAGGATGTAACATCCTGGGTAAATAAATAAATAATACATTCTATTTTTTATTAATATTTAGTGAATTAAATTTTAATTTTACTTTAAAGGGGTTGATATGTTCGATGGAGTACCCGATACGCAACAACGAGTTTCTTTGAAATCTTACGTTGCACAATAATAATATAATATTATTATTTTAAATGGTAGTTAACTACTAGATGTTTTATTAGTAGTAATGAAAAAAATAACTACAATATGATTATACATGTTTTTTAAATGTTTTTACATTTATCCAATAAAAGTTAGGGGCTTAAAATATGAATGAATCTAATTTTAAGCATAAATACTCTAATATTCACTAAAAGGTCGATTTACCACCTTTTGATGGAGAACCCTCTTAAAATCTAGTTTTGATCATTTTTATATGTTCTATTGGACAAAATTAAATTCTTCTTTAGATTTGGGACATCAAAATTTACTTTGGGTAAATTTTTGGTATTTTTCTGATAAAGTTCATTTTTAATGAATAGTGAAAAATACTGTATTTTAATTCAAAAGTGCCTTTTAATATAATTTATTTTTTGTTATATTATCTTTTTAATTGGTTTTAAAATTTTATTAGATTATATTTTTACTAATTAATCCAATGTTTTTCATTGAAATTAATTTCACTTTGAAATTGGACATAAACAAGTATCAATCTTTTGATAGTTATTATTTCATAAAAACACGCTATTTGTTTTGATAACAGGAATTAATTTTAAATTAATTAATGCAACTTCTATGTTTTTAATTTGATAAAATAGACATCATTTTTTAATTTGGAATATCAAATATATCTTAGGCTGATTTTTTGGTAGTTTTCTGAAAAACATCAATTTTTGATGAATAGTGAAACCACTAAGTAGTTGTTAAAAACTGACATTTTCATTTAAATGAAATTTTACCACTTTTGTGGATTAAATTTTAAAAATACAAAATACATGGTTTTTATTATTAAGTAAAATTTGGTTCAATAAGATGAAAATAATTTTTGATGAATAGTAACATTTCACTTTTATTTACCGCGATTAAAAGAAAATAGGGTAATTCAAGGTAAAAGGAATATTATTATAATTCAAAATTTCCTTAACACTTGTCTTAAACTTATTGGATCAGTCATTTATGACCATGGTCATCTTTGGGTCGATTTTGGGACCCCATGGAGCCACTTGGGAGTGATAATGACACTTTAGATTAATTAACAAAAAGTAATGATAAAAATGAGACAAACAAATATCTTTTAGTATATAAAATTTTACATGGGGTTATATAAGCTATAATTTAGAATATAAATATTCATTGGAAATATAAAAGTATTTTCTACATCATGGTATTTTTTTAATAATTTTTAGACATCAAATAAATTAAATTATTTATGACACAATAATGATGCAATATTTGCCTCATTAATAAAATATTTAAATAAATAAGATTATAAATATTAAAACAATATCCAAAACCTGTCCGATTATTATTGGATCATTTTATTTCGACCATGAGTCATCTTATATTAGACTTTAATTAGTTTTGGACCTTTAGAAACTGAATATTATTATAAAATAAAATAATATTTTTACACTTTCCTAAAGAGCACCTCCCCCCCTTTTAAAACGCCCTCACTTCTTACTCATTCGTCACACTACTCAAGACCCTTGTCTCGTCAAAAACCTAAAAAAATAAGTTCTCAAGATACCTATCCTCCTCCTAGAAGTCTTACCTTAGGCAGAAGGAAGTTCTAGAAGTCCCTTTGGTTCAAACCAAAGGGAGTTACTAAAATTAAAGGTAACGATTTATCTTAACCTCTTTTATTTTATTTTACTTCTCCAACCCTAAACTATTTTTCTTCCTTTATTTTATAACAACACCAGTATCCTCAATATACTAGGATGTTGTTATGGGAAGAATTTGAACTACACTTACACACTCCTCCATCTAATGGGTGAAGAACATAATGTTTCTATGAATAACAATCTAACGCCTCATGAAACGATGATTGTTTGATTATCTCCTTCCGCCTCTCATGATGTCCATTAAGATGAAAATATATTTATATATGATATATATTATTTTTATGTTTCCTTTATGATTTTTTTATTTTTCTTTTATATCATACCTTTATGGTTTCCAATATGGGTAAACGTGCTAATTTTATTTGAGGAAGTGCAGACTACCGCCCACTCAAAGTGATATGACTCGTTAATGCCATATGTGGGACGTATAAAGGATTGTGTTAATGATATTATATATGATATTATAATGGAATTATAATATAACTACACATCATTATGTTTTAATTCCATTAAGTATGAAATAGAAATTAAAGTAGCCTTCATGCGTATGTACGACTTACCATCTCCATGAACAATGCATTTCATTTCTTATATCCAAAATGTTATGTACTATTATAAATACACATATATAATTGATATATATGATTTATATGATATCTAAATCATGAATATCATTTTGGAGGTAATGGACTACTGACCACATGGACAACTTGTAATTATATGGTGTTCATTTGTGACTCAAGTACCAAATATCGATAAAACAACCATTTTTGACTTAAATGATTACATAATGTTTATAACATGGTAATAAGTGATATAAAAGGAATAATAAAATTCAACAAGGTTCTTAATCAAGTGGATATTAACTTTAGTTTATTATTCAGGAGGTTAAAGAACAAACGAGTCAAGTCCGAAACGAGGTATGGGACTTCGTCTCAATCTACTTTCATTGAGGAATATTTCGATAATATATACCTTCTTCTTTTACACAATGTATAATAAAACCCTTTGACTTTTACTTTCATTCAAAGGGAATATTTTTTCTATAAATAATTTTACTAAATGACAAACAAAATGTTTTTAACGTTTTCGGTGACAATGACCACTCTACCGCCGTAATCATTATTTGGATTCCTCTATATGCCTAAATATTTTCTAAAATGAAAAGGAAATCTCTTATTCTATTTTTGGGTGTTTTGGTATTGAAAATGGCTTTCGAAATGGATTGATTATTTCAATATCTTGAAATTATTTCTTGTGATTGCAAATTTAATGTTATTAGTGAAATATTTATATTTTAAATACTTTATGTGTTATTATTTTATAATGGTAATTGAACATTTGACGATTTGTTATGTGATAAACCAAATGATGGGTGATTCCGTGATAAACCAGGATGGGTGGTTACGTTATAACCTCCAATGCATTGGGTATGGAAGTCGGTCGTATAGGTAATCCATTTAGTGATATGTGTGGAAGTTGACCGTATAGTTATTCCACTTAAGAATGTTTATGTACCAAGTTACATTTATATGTTATGTGTTCCTTATATGGGTTTTATGGTAATATTTTGGTTACAAAAGGCTAAGAAATGATATTTTATTTAGTGAAGAGTATTTACTAGTTCATATAGGTGAAATTTATTACTTATGATAAAGTATTCATGGTTTACTTGTTGTTTTGAAAAACTAACAGTTTTCCTTCTCTGTGTATCCCTTACTGAGCTTTTTATGCTCATCCCAAGTTTTTGAAATGTTTTTCACGAGTCATAAATTGGAAAAGGGTCAAGGATGGGGTCAAGGAAATTTCATTCTATCTAAAACATGGAACTAGACATGACTCATTTTTTTAAGAGTTTTTATTTTGTGAAAAAAATGGAAACTGAGTAGATGTGTCTACATTTATTATTCTACTCGTCATGTATATGTTATGGCCTAATTCTCTAAAACTCTAAACGTAAAAAGACCCTCAATGTGAATTATATATTTAATTCAAGATTATGTAAATGTTTTAAGGCCGGGGCCTTATACAATATCATTCACCAATCACTTCTCCAGTTCCTGAAAACAAACATCCCATTCTTCTATCCAAATAAATTTAACCCATTTTCATGGTAACTTAGTTAGCGAGCTAGAAAACCATGCAATGTTTTAACAAATCATTTGTAATAACCTATTAATCTAATAAAACTAAAAATCTACATAACATTTGGTGGTCTTTTCCATTCATCAACCACTTTTGTTTTGGTAGGATCAACTGTTATTCTATCCTCATGTATAATGGTCCTAAGAAAAGAAATCTATTGAACCAAAAATCACACCTGCTGAATTTTCCATACAGTTCCTTTTCATTTAAGGTTTGAAAAACAACCCTTTGATATTTTTCATGCTCCTCTTTAATCATAGAAAACAAAAACTTATCATTAATGAACACATCCAGAAACTTATCCAAGAACTCATGAAATATTCTATTCATAAGATTCATGAATACAATAGTTGCATTAGTTAACCCAAATAACATAACAACAAATTCATAATTCCCATATCTAGTATGAAAAGCTATTTTCATGATTTTATTCTCCTTCACCTTCAGATGATGGTATCTAGATCTCAATTAAATCTTGGAAAAGTACTTAGCTCCCTAGATCTAATAAAACAAGTCATCTATATGAGGAAAATGATACTTCTTTTTAACAATGATGTTATTCAAAGCTTTATAATCAATGAAAATTCTCATGTACTCTTCTCCTATTTTACCGAACAAAATATGAGAAATCCATGGTAAAGTTCTAGGACGAATGAATCCTTTGTCAATAAACACCTGTATATGATTTTTCAACTATAAAATTTCCATATGATCCATTTGATATGGGGGTTTTGAAATTGTCTTAGCATTAAGAACTAAGTCAATTGTGAATTCGACTTCCCGATCATGTATGACACCAGTTAACTCATCAGGAAAAACATTAAGGTATTCATTTACCACTGGTAAATCATTAATCAGAATAGTTCCCTTGTTTTCAACTATATGAGCAAGATAAATTTCATTTCCATATTTCAATAATTTCTCATCTTCCTGATATGTTATCAATTGTACGAGTTCATTCTTGTATAACAACTGAAACTCTTTTTTGAAAAGAACCTTTTTTAGATCTACAGTCAATCTTATATTTATAAACCAAAATCAATCCATTCCTAGAATAACATGAAACTCGACTAAGGGTAAAACAAAAAGGTTTGAAGGTAATGTATTTCAACATACCACAATAGAAAGATTCTTATAATTACTCTTTGAAATAATATTCACTACTAGAAAAATGACCTATAGCCACGGATATATAGCCACAGTTTAAATAATCCATAGCTATAGAATGTGATAAAGCCATAATAGTATTAAAAGCGTGGCATTAGAATTATTGTACCCATGGAAAAGGGCTAAATATAGCTCACGGTTCCTCAAATAATCAGGAATTTCCTCCCTCTCCCGCATACCCTCTCCCTCTCCCATCATGATTGTTCCACCTTTTCCCTCGCCGATCCTCCTCCCCTCCTCCTGTCATCCTCCCCCGCGATTCCTACTACTCCTCCAGCTCTGATGCAGTCAGCACGACTCCCCACCGACGCGCTCCGACGTCTCCCTGCCGACGCAGCTCCGGCACTCCTAGCCCACCTCCTAGCCAACACGATCTCCCCACCTCTCTTCCAACCCCCCAACCTCACCATGACCCTCCTCCACTAACACTACTAGCCCACCTCCTGCCTGAGATCCCATAGTCATGCACACCTCCCTCCTCTGACCACCTCTCATCCTGCATTTTTTTTGTGATTTCATAGTGATTCATGGCCGATTCTTCAAGGTATGGCCTCTACTTCAATTATCCCTCATTTTTACTCCGTTTTTCTTCCTTCCCCGTTGTGATTTTAGTTTGGTAAAACACTAGGGGTTCCGATTTGGCCAATTATTGATGATATATTTGTTTCTAGGGCTCACGTGGGTATCTTCATACTTGTTTGGGAATATGCTGCTGAAGGCTATGTGTTTCAGATGGTTCCAGCTCACCCGCCATTGATTTTAGGTAGGTGTTACTTTGGAACACCCTTGTATTATGTGTTATAAATTTCTTGAGTGTTTTAAATGATTCCTTATGAATTTAAAATCACATTTCATGTGCTTAGTATGCTCAAAATGGTGTTTGGATGGTTTTAACGCTTGGAATGGGCTTAAGATATGCCAAGTGCTTGTAAAATTTTCCATGAAGTTACTTAGGGCATGAAATATGCTTATGATGTCATTGTTGATAGATTATAAAAAGTTTTAATAAGTATGGTCAATTATAAAAATGATCCATAAGATGGTCAATTATATAGAGGATTGGATTATGTCATCGTGGAGATGATGTCCATAAGATGGTCAAAATTATGGTTAATCATTTTTATAATTGACCATCCTTCTTATAATTGAATGTAAAAGTAGCATGTATGTTGTCATTGTTGATAGATAATTGACCATCATTCTTAAAACCTTTCTTCTTTATTTCTAAGTGATAAATCTTCAAGAGACACTTTTTAGGTTTCTTTTTCAGAATGAGCTATATTTTTATATCTTTTTCATTTTCATCATTTCTTCTATCATTACTTTTTAATACTTCATTATTCACATTTTCAGTTAGTATCATTTCACCATCTTCACTAGATGATTATACCTCTTCATTATCCTTACTAAAATCACTATCTTCACACTTAGATATAAAGTTTCACATCTTAAACTTAGATAAATTCTTACCTTTCCCATTAAAAGAATAATTTAATTCTTTATTATTCAAGTAATTTCTTGTAATATCATCTTTATCTTCAATCTCTTCATTTTAATCTTCTTCAAATCTTAGAAAGTTAGCAGAAAAATTTCTAACACCCCAACAACTGAAACACTTTAAAAATAATTTACCATAAAATTTATCTTTTCCTCTTCGAAAACTTATTAAGATGAGTGACATTAGATTATTAAACTTCACATCAACATCTTCATTCAAATTTGAACGTCTAGATTTATCTATATCTTTTTTCCTACTATTAACTTCAAATATTTAAAGAATATTTCCCTATAATCCTTTGTATTAGTCTTGAAAATACTCCCCTTTCACATTTCAAAAGTAATAAGAATAATATTATGATAATACAAAGGAAGTTTATTTTGGTCTCGGTCTTCAAGTGCTCAAACCTTTTCATCAAACCTATTCAAAAAATACACAGTATCTTCTCAACAACCATAGTATCCTATAATTTCTCACCAAAACCACTAATGGTGGTCAAAATTTTATTTACTCTAGTGAAGAAGTTATATATTGTTTCATCATCATCCATCTTGATATCTTCATACTTTAATCACCAAACTTGTATCTTAGTTTTATTCACCTTTTCATTGACTTCATAAATGTTTTTGAATTTTTACCAAGTGTGTTTTGCGGTTTTGATCCCCTTAGCCTTGAGGAATTGCTTCTCTAAAAGAGAAGAAAAAATGGAATTCTGAGCATGTCCATCGTTCTCTATGTTCTTCTTATCTACAGCTATCATAGAAGTATCTTCACTATAAGGAATAAATCCATTAGTAATAGCCTCCAATACATCCAGAATAATTGATGAAAAGTATGGCAGGATGTAATCTTTCTATATATAGTAATTATTCCCACAAAAGGGGGAATCCTTTTATTGTTTATTGAATGAATGTTGTCTATGTTTATAGTATAAATCCAGATACCAATTCTTTAACCATAGAGAGAGACTTTCTTGAATGAAATAAAACGATAAGTGAGTTCAAAAACCTTCAAATTAGCAAACCCCAAACTTCTTGATCTTCAAATAAAAATATAATGCTTTGATACCAAAATATCCCAAATATATTACATATCACATAATATATATACAAAATTACATATGAATCATGTGCTGAAGGATTTTACAAATTATTTGCTTAGCAAAAATATCTTACGTATGATCTCAAAAATCTTACATATCCCATGAAATATATTACATATCATGTAATATTCATAAAATATTATGAATTAAAACTTGTTTTTAGGAATTTTCCAATTATTTTCTCATAGATATAAACTTTAATATGATCTTAAAATATCTTATGTATTCAAAAAAAAATTTTACACATCAAAGGAATATCTTACACATCTAAAAATTATCTTACACATATTAAGAATTCTTCTCCCTTTGCTGAATTTCTGATCTTAAGAAATAGATTATGCATTGCCTATAAAAACCTAAAACATGTGAGGACTTTGATGATTTTATGGATTTAGCTCAAATTGACCCTTATGATGAGATTACAATGACTCTTATGAATTTAGGACTTAAGACAATTTTCTGATCCATATATATTCTCAACTCAAAAAACCTCCAAAATAAATCCAAACATTTTCCAATCACCTCTAAACAGTCTAAAACCTTGGAATGAACTTTACCTCACATAATAAAACTTATTTTATGTGTTTTTTAATATGATTTATGTATTTTAAACACAATCAAATAGAATAACCATATCCACTTCTTTACTTATCCAAATCATATTATTTAGAAAAGTACCACATGCTAGAGGATTATTTTTTTCCAGTCCATATAACAGGAAACTCTCCTTGGGTCTCAAATATTTCCTCATTGTCAACTTATTCTTCATGGGATCAGAAATCTCCCAAATATCTCTTAGTATAAACACTAAATGCCTGTATGGATTTTACTACAAGGAAAATAGGCTCAAGATCTATCCAAATTTGTTGAACTCCTGTCAACCAGTCTCACTATGTTTTGTATCCATGGTCCCACTCAATCTCGAATACTGAAGTCTTGAAATTCTTCCACTAACACTATTTAATATGATATTTATATGGTACAACTAAATTCAATGATACCAACAAAACAAACCTCCATCCAAACATTTTATTAAGGTCCAGTATCATTAAATTTATCAAATCCTACTAAAATAATATGGAATAATAGTCTATTGCTAAATGAACTAAGACATGAATTTCTCCTTTAATCCCATTATATTTTAACATGGGTTTGATATATACAATGATACCCCCATTATAGGGGAAATTCTGAAACTCTAGCGACCCTTCTTAAGTCACAATACCAAAGACAAACACAAATTCTTTAACGCCAACCCTATGAAAAGAAACATACTTAGGACTTAGGGTTGTCTCTCTTCCAGCATCGACATGGTCATACGTGTAACCCTGAAAAACTTCAGGTGAGAGACAAAAACTCCATCACTCTAGACTTTGAGTATCTCTAGAAGATCCTACCCTCAAAGAGAATATTATATTCTACAAGACACTGCTCTAGTGTTCTAGGTTTAGTCTCCTCAAATTTCAGGCCACACCACAAGAAGATCTTTCAAAACTCTCACTTCTTCTAAACTCTAAACCTCCCAGATCTAGACTTCAAGCATCTCTACTATATTTCAGTATCCTCTACACTATATCTCTCCTTCAAAGAAGGTTATGAAACACCTTAGGCTTATTCTTGAGGAAACAATACATGCACTCTTTTGTCGTATCATTGATTAAGGTATAAAGTACAACAACCTTGTAAGAAAAACTAGAACTATCTGAGCTTTCAATTTTCATAGAACCTCTCTACCAGGAATAAGAACACCATCTACTGATTCCAAGACCATAATCTGAAAAAAATATTTACTCCTTGTATCTGATATTCTAGAAATCTTAAATCAACAAAGAGTTATCACCCCCTTCTCACACTTTTCCATAACCCAGATCCCTTTCAGGAATCCCATTCCAACTAAATACATATTAAAAAACACTTCTCTAGTTGATCAAAAATATATATTCTTCTGAATCTTAGGTTCACTATAGAAAATAACCACTCCCCTCAGTTATGGGATTTTCATAATTTCTAGGAATAACCTCTACCAGAACAGAACTTTCATCCCCAATAGTCCTACTAAAATCTCTCTATCCTCCGCAATGCTAAGTGTAGAATCGTGGTTTGGATAAATTACATCAAATCATTCTTCCATATATTTAAGTAAATATACCTTTTTTTTATCCTCTTTCCAAGTCATGCACCATCTCACTAGGATAAAAACTTCTAAACCAATTCTTTTTTGTTTTCCGGTCATGGTTTCTCATTTTTCTAAGCAGCTCACTTTTAGATGAACTCCATTAATAAATCATCTAAAACTAGTATCCTAAAAAATCCAAAGCTTCACCATCAATCATGAATTTTGACCTTAACCATTTGCAACACCAGCCTCTGAAAATAATGAAGTCTCACTAAATTTGAAAAGTGTAAGGGATCAAGACTTATTGCAACCAAGATTTTATTTGTTATATTTGTTTAAAAGAGTCATTTTATGTATTGAAGTGTTTTTGATAATATATTGGGGATTTATTGAAGTATGATAGTAGTTTAGGGATGTGTTGAAACATTATTAACCATAGGTAGTTGGATAGGTTGATAAATACATTGGAGTTATTGAATTTAAAGGGATAAAATTTGGATATGAATGTTTTGAAAGGACACACAGTGAAGGAAGACACATCTTGATATTACATTATATCAAGGCCATGAAATGTGGAATAAAATGTGGAGGGATTGTGTTATGACATATTACTTTACAATCCCTCCACATTTTATTCTTGTGTGGGTGTTAGTATTATCTTCCAAAATGTTTCATGACCTTTATGATCATAGAATAAAATATTGAGGGATTGTGTTGTACTTATAGGAATCATGTAATATATAGATTATTAAATAATTCAATGGTGACACTATATTTGAACACGTTCTAGTGGTGTGAGTGTGTGTTTATAGTGGAATGCACCCTTTTGGTCCAGTTCATGGAATCGTTGCATCACCCAATTATTTTGGTACTAGTTACGTTACTTTGTTATTTTTAAATGTTTTTTGTTAATTTGTTGGTGTTTATGGTCGATATAGGTGATTGCAGATTCAGATAAGGTTGATAAGATATTGTGGTAAATTATTTGATCAATGAAAATTCTTGTGACCTTTACTTTACCGAGTCTTTTGGTATTGTAGTGATTTTATGTTATTGTGTGGGTGTTAGTATTATCTTCCAAAAATTTTCATGACCTATATGATCTTAGAATAAAATGTGGAGGGATTGTTTTGTCCTTATAAAAATCATGTACTGTATAGATTATTAAATAATTCAATGGTGGAACAATGTTTGAACAAGTTCTAGTGGTGTGAGGTATATTTTTAAATTAGAAGAGGTTTCATTTTATAAAATCTTATTTTAAATAAGGGGTTTGAGTGTATTGGAATTTTTAGGGAAAGATGGTGAATTGGGAAATGGGGTTTGAATGTAGCGTTGACATCTTGATATTTTGAAGACTAAGATGACTAAGGAAGCACTTATGAAAAATCATAAAATTATTTTCCTTATCCATAACTATTGGGGAATACCTTTGAAGGTTGTTTTTTCATTAAATATTAGAACTATAATTTATAAATGAGTTATATATTGTGTTATAGAATCTTAAAATGCATCAAATATATACACGATTCATTCTCACTCCAACTAGATGGAACCACAACTGATGTACCACGTTAGAGGAAAACGTCCCAATTTTATGTCTTCAAACTATGTGCAAACCATGGTCAATGCTGGGAATTAAAATAGAAATCCATACTCCTATCTAAATGACTCAAAACAACATAGAATACATTCCTAGTAGAATGAAATTAAATTTCATGACATAAAGTCATTCTGTAGGACCTACCCTCCCTTCAAAATTTCTGCTAGATCTATGTAGATAGTTTCTACTGTTCAGGTTTACAAGCTAATTCTGGGTTTTCATACTCATCCCCATACTAGGAAAAATATATTACATGCCATATTTGCATTGAGGCTATATTATCCTTGGGTTTCCTTCATTCTCACACCAGGACACCTATAAATTTCATTGACTATTCACTGCACATGAGATAGATATTTTAAAATCATAAAATTCCCCCTTTATGAACTATATGTCGATTGATTCCTATCCTTTAAAGATTAGAAATTCCCAAGTCCCCTACCATGGTCTCAACTACAAAATTCTATAACTTTACATGTCTAGGCATCATGATATTAAAATGCACAACTACCATCAGTCCTGGATTTAGGACCTTAAAATGTCCATCACTTGGTACAAGATATAATATATTAAACTATATAGTTCAAGGGTTTCATTAGGATATAAATAAATCTGGAATGTAGGAACCTCATTTGATATTAGATACACCATGGTGATTAGGGAGAATCAGGTCTATTGGATTCAAAACTTTCCAACCCCCTCATATCTTTGTTTTCTTTTACTCTAATCATTGTGATATTCTGACCATGAATTGTATGATCTATATCTAAAAGGTCATAGCGGATGATATCATTTTAAGGGAATTATCCATGTTAGGGATCTAATCTTAAGACATTATCCATAAAACATTGATAAGTAAAAATGTTCCCATTTTCAAGAATAGAGTCCTAGTTTTTGGGGCTTCACATTCATTACAGGTCATCCCCAAATGCACTACACACTACAGAATGTAATAAAATCCCCCATCTGGCTCTGTTCCATTATAGTGTTTGTGTTTCCCCTCTTCCATGTAGATTATTGTGATGAAAACTCATTGAAATGCAGCATTATATTTATCTTCTGTATGTTCCAGATTTGTTCAAATCTAATCATGTATTGGTCCTAGTTGTATGAATTTATACTAGATAACACATGTATTTTATGCATGAATCTATACTAAAAAATCGATCCTAAACTACATGACATGTTGTCCATACCCCATGACCGAAGTAGTAATTTCAGTATTATTGTTTTATTCTTTGTTTTTTATTTATTTTATGTTTGTAATGATGAGAAGTCATGGTATTGTGGTGTGTTGGATAGATTATCAAAATTAATTTGTGTTAATGATGGATACAGATGATTTCTATGGGATATCCTCTCAGATAGGCTCCTCGTTGAATCCATCACCAGTGAAGCATCACATGACTGTACAACACAGTCCCGGAAGATGTTCCTCAGCCATAAGAATGCAGTGTTTTTGTGGCGCTTGTAGGGAAAGTTGACTTGTTGTTTGATGATATCTTTAGCCTGTAGACATGAGTCCCTGTAAAAGTTCATAACAAGGATGGGATCCTTGGATACTACAGATGTAGTAGTGAGAGACAGTGAAGCTAAGAAGAGATATTTTTGATTGATCTGTTCATCCAGTACATACTGAAATTCGTTATTTTTTTTGTATGTTGATTCGTCGTAAGAACTCAATTCTAGAAATTATATTAGTAAATTTTTATGATGAAATTGTGGCACCATTATTTTTTTAAGGTATTTGTAGGTTACTAGGGGACGAGGGAAAGGTAGGTGTGCAGGAGAAGGGGGTGGGGGGTGCTGGTGCAGGGTGGGGGAGCTGTGGGTGGTGGGAGGGGGGAGTTGGTAGTGTACTCCTAACAGCCTTCACGGTGAACCGTGATGGTTTTTTATGCAGTGGAAAGGCCTATATCCACGGTTTTAAATCGTGTCTAAAGCCCTATAGCCACGGTTTGAACCGTGGCCTTTATTGGCATGGCTATAGGGATGACCCTATAGCCATAGTTTGAAAACCGTGGCTATAGGGCTATAACCACGGTTTCAAAGCATGGCTATAGACTCCAACCTATAGCCACACCAATACCAGCCACGGTTCATGAAACAGTGGATATAACCTATAGCCATGGTTTTTGGGCCTATATCCATGGTTTAGAACCATGTGTATAGCCTAAATTTGTTGTAGTGATTTCCCCCTGATGTTTTAACAATATGTTCTGAGCTCATTTTTTTGGTGATATTTCTAATTTACCAGAAAACTCACCTGAAATAAATGAATGTGTATACCCCGTATAAAACAAAAAATTAGGAAATTATTATTAAAACCACAAGGTACCTGATAAAATTTCATTGGATGGCTTGAAGTCTGCTGATGTAGTCGCAAAATACCTTAAAAAACAATTTTTCTAATAGTATGTCTTTTTTATGTCATTCAAATCTCCCTTTGGTCAGGAATTTTCATAATGACCCATCTCTCCACATTTAAAACAATTAACATTTTGCATATCTAGATTAATCTTAGGATCATTTTCATTACTATATCAGGCCATATGTCCAAAGTTACCACATCAAAAACACTTCTTAGTTTTTGTATGGCATTCCCCATGGTTCTTTTTTCTATAGTTTTCACAAATTAGAAACAATATTTTCTTAATATCATATTTCATTGATTGATTCTTACCCATAAATTTCCATCTGGACCTCTTCTTATCACTATTTTCAAAGTGCACATGATCATTAACAAACTCCATCTCTACCCTCTCAGCACATCAGACATGTTTCTCAAAACATTTTAAATTACAGGAGGCCAGCGCCCTTTCATAACTTGGATTTAGTCCTGAGTAAAACCATTTGATTTTACTATCAATATACATAATAATATTTAGAGAATACCTCACCAGTTGGGTGAAGATCACTTCATACATAGCCACTGAATCTTTCTCCTTTTGTTTCAACTCAAGGATTTGTTTATCCATCCTAATTTTCTCCACCATATGAAAATATTTTTCTAGTAAAATACTTTTAAATTCATCCCACTCTAAGACATCAATATCCCCTCTATCCCTGATATTATTTACCATTAAAAACCACTCATTATATTCACCTTAAAAATGATAAATAATATGACTAGGCATTTGATTATCTGAACATCCCATAACATTGAATATGTTTTCAAGGGATTTAATCCATACTTCAGCCGCTACTAGGTCAGAAGATCCACTGAAAGTAGGAGAGTGTTGTATCATAAAATATTCCACTATTGTCATGCTATTTTGTGGTACCTATGGTTATTCACATGCATATATTCCACAAACTATTATTTCCTACGTTAGCTTAGCCATTACTCTCACAAATTGTTCTCTTCCAATTCCTACCATTTCGGGCTGCAAATTCAGAATGATATCATTATGTCAGTGCCTCTCCTCATCAACTTCTTTTTTCTTCTACGGATATCCACACAGAATAAACATATCTTATTTGAAGAAACATGGTAATATTTAAATGATATAACATTTCAAATTATCATAGAGTGAAAATCATTTATGGTATTCTATTAACATTATCCTAACCCCTAAATTTATCTAAACCTTCTTCTGATAGCAACTATAAGGACCCATAAATTTTTACATTACATAATCTTTAATTTAGTCAAGAAATATCTTCGTTTAAAAATATGGATCTTTTTATGTTTATATATTTAGATAATTAGGACATAATACATTCATAACATTACACATTAATACATAGTGAATACCATAAAAACAATATTCATTTCTTCTAAAATATAAAAATTTTCAAATAAATATGATTTATTTAACAATTCATCAAACATTTAACTTAGATTTATTCTTTGTCTTACAATCCTTATAACCTATGAAAATCATTTAAAAACATGGGATGAGCAAAAAAATCTCATTAAGGAATATTAAAAATAAGTAAAGAACTCATTAGTCCTTAAATACTTGCAATGTATGAAATAATTTTCAAAAGAAATAATTCTCACCCATATATACTTACTACTTGAAACAAGATATTTTCATAAGATTCCCCAAAAAATAAGAACATAAATAGAACCATAAAGGTATCTTGGTAATTACTTACATAATATTGTTACCCTCATGGCTACCTTATAATTTGTAACCCTCACAGCTACCTTACAATTTGTATAACCAACGTAGTTATACTTGGAGTAACCATACGATCGACCTTAAAATTACACATACCTAATGAATTGGAAGGATATATAGGTACCACCACTCATAATAAACAGTTCCCAGGAACCATAACACAATCATATAACATTAATAATTTCATAAAAATAGTTCTTTTGAATTTCGTAAAATAGAAATTTAAAAGAGGATTTTAATAGAAAAGTACCTTATAAATATCATATAATTGAAGTAATATTTAATAGAGTAGAAGTAATATGTATATAAATTGTATATTCCCATAATTAATCATAATATAAACAAAATTATTCTCACAAACAATTTTAATACCACATAATTAAGGAGGTGGAATGTTAACTCAATGAACATAAACCGGGTTGAGAATTCCCTTACCTCGGGTTTTTCTTATATAAAACTCATTTAAACATAATATATAATGGTTAAAATAGTGTTATTAATATCTTAAATAAACACATTAATGTTTGCTACACTTAATATGATCATTTCATAACATCATTTCACCCTTTAATTATTAGTATTTTGTTCCTTACATTCTTTTGGGTGCGTTCTTTACATGATTTCCATGATCGGTTCATGATGGACATTTTTTTCAATTTGAAGTGAAACTCTAGTTTTGGAATAGAATCGTATTTAGATATTTAAAAAAATATAAATTATACCATTTATCATTCTCAACTATGACAGGAGGATGATTCATAACTTAATATATTATTGATATCCATTTAGGTAATTTGGAAATTCTTTGTGTATAATGAACTCATTTTGTTTTATAAATAAATAAAATGTGTATAAAATGATTCCAGAACTTTATATTAGATATAATTCATAAATTATAATCTGGTTCAACCATAAAAATTGTTTTATTACCCGTCTTTACTGATGTAAAAGGAATATAAATCACATTGTCCATGATGTCTGTAAATCGACACATCACATATGATATTTTAATTTCTTGAATGAGTGGGAGAGAAGATTAAGTATAATGGTGAATATTCCATAAACATGATTATATCTAGAATATTAAAGATAATAAATCATTCATTCCTCTTGGATAAGGGGAGGTTAGGAAATAAGAAGAATAGAAAAGAAAATGAAACGAAAAGAAAGAAAACAAAGAGGATGTATACCTCTTGATCTCTTCTCCTTGGGATCCTTCTTAAGGCATTTGGTTTTGTCCTTTGGGTGAGACCACAAGATCTAGAACCAGGGGAAGATCCTTGGGATTATTATTTGGAAGAACTTAGGTAAGGATCATGTCTTGAGAGGCGTGGGAGGAAGAGGGGAATGAGGGTGGTATTTATTGTGGAGGAGAGGAGGTATTTTACATTATTTTAATCATTATTATACTTTTTTTGCTCAAAATTGTGAATAGTCTTAATTAATGTGACATGAAATAGTAATAATGTCACATTATTTTGAATCAAGTGGGATTACGTAACTTATGATTTCATAAATATTGTATTTAACTAACAATTTGAATATACGACATTTTACCATATTTCACTATTCATAAAAAATTAAGAATTTAAAAAAAATCCCAAAAATTCACCTGAACCATTTTTTGAGGATTAGAATTCAAAAATGAACTCCATTTTTGGAAACTAATTTCCTAAATATTATTAATTTAATTTTTAAATAAAATCATAATTTATTAGAAAACATTTATAACTATAACTACTTTTATATCACATTGAAAAATAAACCAAGAAGTCACTATCTGAAATCCTTAAGAAAAAATAATAACAATACAGTTTACTATTCATTAGGGTCATATTACTATTCATAATGGTATTCTACTTTTCACCAAAAAAGAAGTTAGTCCTATCAAACTCCAAATAACTTACTGATCACAATTGTAGATGATCATTTTTGAAAATTCAAAACATAGAAGAAGAAAAATTATGTTTAAAGGCTAGTTATAAATATCTACTTAAAACAATGATTCCTGAATTTCAATTTAATTTTAATACCTTGGGGTGTTACTTTATCCCCACCTTCTAGAAATTGTTTCCTCAAAATTTTATTTACTTATTAAACAAGTTAGGGTACCTTTCCTTCATAGCATTTTCAAACTCCCATGTTGCTTCTTCAAACATGTGGTTTCTCCGTAAAACCATTACCTAGTGGATTACCTTATTCTGCAACAGATGTTCCCTTTGATCAGGAATCTGAACTAGGTTCTCTTTATAAGAAAGGTTATCTTCTAGCTTAACTACTTCTAGGATAAAAACATGAGTTGAATCTGGAATGGACTTTCTCAACATCTAAATATGAAAAACATTGTGTACTTGATACAAACTCAGAGGCAATTCTACTTAGTATGAAACTAGTCCATCTTTTTCCAAGATTTCAAAAGGACCAATTAACCAAAAACAGATCTTTCTGTTCTTACCAAAGCGCAACACACATTTCCAATGAGAGATTTTAAAAAAAACATGGTCACCTACCTTGAAAGATAAGTCTTTCCTTCTGTTATCTATATAAATGTTCTACCTACTTGGAGCTATCCTCATTTGCTGTTGGATCATATTCACTTTCTCAGCCACTTCCTCAAATAATTATGGCCCCATCAACTTTCTTTCACTGACTTTATCAAAAAATAATGGAGTCCAACACTGCTTCCTATACAATTCCTCAAAAGGTGCCATCTATATACTGTAATGATTATAAGAAAACTCAAATAATGAAATATGTTGATTCTGACTTCCCTGGTAGTCTATTTAATAAGATGAAAGCATATCCTCTAAAGTCTAAATTGTTCGCTCTGACTGCCCATCTGATTGAGGATGAAAAGTTGTAATGAAAATTAATTATATCCCCAAAAACTTATGAAAGCCCTTCTAAAATATAGAAGTGAAAATGAGATCCTAGTCATATAAAATGGAAAGACGAACTCCTTGTAACCTAACAATATCTTTGAGGTACAACTGAGTAATCTTATCCAAATACATTGTATCTCGAATTGAAAGAAAATGTGAAAATATTTTCAGTTAATGAACAACAAACCAAATTGTATTGTTACCTCTAGAAGTCTTAGGTAGTCCCACCACAGAGTCCATAGATAGATTCTCCCATTACCACTCTGGAACTGGAAAAGGGGGAAGCATCCCCTTTGGTAACTTCCTCTTTTCTTCAACTTGTTTACATATAAAACATGTCATGGTAAAATCAGCAATATCTCTTTTCAATGTATCCCACAAATTATACTCTTGAATGTCTCTGTACATCTTAGTATTTTCAGGATGAACTGAAAATGAATAAATATGAGCTTCAAAAAATAAATCTTTCTTCAAATCTGAATTACAGGTCACACACACCCTATTTCCAAATCGTAATACACAGTCATTATCAAGGTTAAATTCTGGAAACATACCAATTTTATCCAATTTAACATTTTCCTGTAGATCACGGTCTTCCTTCTAAACTTTCTTAATTATATCCGATAAATGGGACTCCACTGAAACCTAAAACAAAACATAGGTATTTCCTGCACCAAAAATCTCTAAGCCAAAATTCATCAAATCATAAATCATGGGATTAGGTTCTAAATGTAACATGGTTAATTATGCATGATGTTTTCAACTCAAGGCATCCTCCACATTGTTCACTTTTACTTTATGGTAATTGATCGTGCCATCACAATCCTTTATTAGTTCAATCCATCTTCTCTACCTCATGTTAAATTACTTCTAAGTTAATATATACTTCAGGCTTTTATGGTTAGTATATATTTGACTTTTGGCTCCATATAAATGATGAATAAAAAATTTCAAAGAAAAAAACACAGTTTCCAATTCCAAATCATGTTGTGTGATAATATAACTCATGAGGTTTTGGTTTTCTTGAATCATAATCCATTACCTGATCATTCTGCATCATAAGAAAACCAAGTCCCTTCAATGAAGCATAATTGTAGATGAAAAACTCACCATCTCAAGAAGCCAATTCCAAAATTAGAGAATTCACCAATCTCTTCATCAATTCCTAAAATAAATCATCAAATTCTTGTATCCAAATAAATTTAACCTCTCTTCTCCTTAGAATAGTTAGCGGGCTAGATAACAGTGCAATGTTTTTACCAAACCATCTTTAATAACCTAATAATCCAATAAAACTATGAATCATTGTAACATTTTTGGGTCTTTTCCAATCATCAAACACTTTTTTTGGAAGGATCAACTATTATTTGGTCCTTATTTACAATGTTCCCCAGAAAAGAAATTTGTTTCAACCAAAAATCACACTTGATGAATTTTACATACCATTTCTTTTCCTTTATGGTTTCCAAAACAACCCTTAGAAGTTTTTCATGCTTCTCTTTACTCTTAGAAAATACTATAATTTCATCAATAAACACAACCAAAAACATATCCAAGAATACA
Source organism: Viscum album (assembly GCA_963277665.1). Taxonomy (NCBI): domain Eukaryota; kingdom Viridiplantae; phylum Streptophyta; class Magnoliopsida; order Santalales; family Viscaceae; genus Viscum; species Viscum album. The sequence continues at coordinate 875,581,569 of OY728145.1, read as the reverse complement.
TGAAATATTATATTTATAAGGTTCATGAATACAGAAGTTTCATTTGTTATCCCAAGTGGAATAACAAAAAATTCATAATGCCCATATCTAGTACGAAAATCTATTTTTGGGATGTCATACTCTTTCAACTTCAACTAATGGTATCCGAATATCAAGTGAATATTGGAAAATTACTGAACTCCCTGGAGCTAATCAAACAAGTCATAATTATAAGGAAAATGATACTTGTTTTTAAAAGAGATACTATTCAAAGCACTATAATCAATGAAAAGTTCCATGAAACCATCTATCTTTTTAACAAATAAAATTGGGGTGCCCGAGGGTGAAGTGCTAGGATGGATGAAGCCATTATCAAGAATCTAATGTAACTAAACTTTCAACTCTTAAAGTTTAATTTGAGAAATTCGATATGGGGGTTTTAAAATTATCTTAGAATCAGTAACTAAGTTAATTATGAATTCAACTTCTCAATTAGGTATGACATCGGGTAACTCATTATAAAAAACATCATGTTATTTATTTACCATGGGCACATCATTACTGTTAACAGTTCCATTGTTTTCAACAATATGATCAAGATAAATTTAATTTTGATCCTTATATAGTTTCTCAGCTTCCAAAAATGTTATAAATTTTAAGGGTTCATTCTTGTATATAAATTGAAACTCATTATGAAAGAAAACATCTTTATCTGTACATTCAATCTTATCATGACAAACAGATATCCAATCAATTATTAGAATAAAATCTAACTAGACTAAAGGAAAAACAACCAGTTTTGAAGATAAAGTCTTTCCACAGACCACAATAGAAATATTATTATAATTTATCTTTGCTATAATATTTCCCATGGTGTTTTAATAGTAAGGTATGGTCTCATTTTTTTAGGTGGTATTTCCAATTTACTAGAAAATTCCTTAGAAATAAAGGAATGTGTAGACCTCGTGTCAATCCAAAATCTAGAAAATTATGTGTCATCAAACAAGGTACATGATAAAACTTCATTGGATGGCTCGACGTCTACTGACATAGTCACAAAGGACTACACTACACATTTATGCTTATAGTTTGGATTCTTTGCATCATTTGGATATCTTTTTCGGTAGGGATTTTTCTAATGACACATCTCTGCACATTTAAAACACATAACAGTTTGTTTATAAATAATAATATTTGGATCATTTTCATTACAATCTCAGACCATATGTCCAAAATTACCACATCAAAAACACATCAAATTTTTGGTAAGGCATTCCCTAGGGTTCTTTTTTCCACACTTTTCACAAAATGAAAACTGGATTTTCATATCATCATATTTCATTGATTTATTCTTACCCATCACCTCCCATATGGACCTCTTCTTCTCCTTGTTTTAAAACTACATGTGATCATCAGAAAACTCAATCTCTACCCTCTCAGTACATCATACATGTTTCTAATAAGTTTCTAATTGATAGGATGCTAACGCCCTTCGATGCCTTGGCTTAAATCCGGAGTAAAAGTGGTTGATTTTTTAACAAGATCAAGAATATGATTTGGATCATACTTATCTAGTCAGGTGATGCTCACTTAATAAATAGCAACTGAATATTCCTCTTTTTGATTCAAATCAAGTAATTTCTTCTCCATCCTAAGTCACACCACCTTAGAAAAATATTTAAAGGAAAATACTTTTAAATTCATCCCACTCTAAGGCATCAATATCCTCTCTATCCCTGATATTCTTTACCATTGACCACCACTGATCATCTTCACCTTTAAAATAATAAATGGAAAGACTTATATTTTGATTATATAAACATCCCATAACATCAAATATCTTTTCAATGGCTTTAATCCATCCATCATCTGCTATTAGGTTAGAAGATCCATTGAAAGCAGGAGGGTGTTGTCTTATAAAATGTTCCACTATTGTCATGTTATGTTGTGGTACCTCTACTTGTTCTCTTTCATGGATGACACCACCATTTATTGAATATGTTACACCCCAATATTTCATAATATTTTATCTCTTTAAAGTAATCGAATATCTTGGGCTACACACAATACCGAGTTCAAGCGCATCATGACCTATCAAACTAGTCATTTAAAAAGAAGTTATGAATAGTATTAACAAATTCTTGATTTTTTAATATATCTTATATAATATTAACATTCATATTTATTGTTTCTTAGACATAATATATGGACAAATTCAATTTTTCAGGTAAAAGAAATATTTGCCAAAAATGTAGTTTTTCAGCCTTTTAATAGAAAAGCCTTTTTAAATACAATATTTAACACTTTTATATATTAAATTTAATTAAATTAAATTATAATTTTGAATCGAGACAAAAAAAATTCATTTTGGATAAATTTTTGGTACTTTTCTGATAACATTTATATTTTGATGAACAGTAAAAAACAAAGTATTAGTTGAAAACAACTTTTTTAATTGAAATAATTTATAGTGATAAATTATGATTTTGAGTGGTTTTAAAGTATAATTAGATTATATTTTTATCATTTAACATAATTTAGGTCATTGGATGTAAATTTTCATTTAAATTGTACATAAACACATGTCTATTTTTTTGATAGTTTTTACTTATTAAAAACCCACTTTCTGGTTTTATCAATGGGAATTAATCTTAAATTAATTAATGAAAATCATATGTTTTGAATTTGGAAAAATAGACATCATTTTTGGATTCAGAATATCAAAATTATCTTAGGTATAATTTTTTGTATTTTTCTGAAAAAATTCAATTTTTGATAAATACTAAAAAACATTTCATTTTTGTTTAAAACCGACTGTTATTTAAATAATAATAATTATTATTTAAATTTATTTTAAATTAAAATTTGATACATAATATATATATTATTTCAATTCAATTCATCAGAGTAATTTTATTATAAGATTATATGTATAAAATTTCATTACATTTTTAACGTCTTTTTCCCACCTTCTAAGCCCATTTGAAAATTTTCATAAAAAAAATTTTTACCGCTTCCGTGAATTGAATTTTAAAAATATGAGATACATGGTTTAAATCAGTAAGTAAAATGTGGTTCAATAGGATGAAAATAATTTTTGGTGAATAAAAAATTTTGAAGTTTATTTACCACAGTTAAAATTAAATAGGATAATAAAAGGTACAAATGATGCTATAATTACCCTAACATATGTCATAATTATATTGGATAAGTGTATTATCAACAAAATAAACCTTAGGAATAAAATATGATCCTTTTGGTCCACTTTTATTATATTAGGACATTTATTATTATTTTATTTAAAACTAAAAATATTACTTAAATCAAGATATTTTATTTATAATTTTTAGACATTATATAATTAAATTTATTTATGACACAATGTTGATGTGATAATTAACTTATTAATGAATGATTAAAATTATTGACATTATAAATATAAAAATAAATGAAAATTGAGACTTTAGATGCATTCCACGAATTTTCTAGGTGAATATTACATGTTAGGGTTGATTTAATGTATTTTTTTCGAAGTAATAAAGTTTTTTTGACTTTCACAAAAACCAAATACTAAATAGTGTCAAAATTAACAAAAATGATTTTTTAAAATGAATACTGTATTATTAAATTATATAATATTCCTAAAAATATACGGCTTGTCCAAATGACTTATATAATGATATATATTTCATTAATTAACCTCTTGAGGTTCTCTTTTCATTTTATATTATGTGTATTAAACATTTAATATAAAAATACAAGAAGGCATTGTAAAAGTTAAACTATTTAACTAAGAGTTAAATCTAAAAGATAAGGTTAATATGGTGACCTAAAATTGTCCAAAACCTATTGGTTGAGAGGATTTGTACCCATACTAACCTTATCATCAAAATAAATCCATTTTAGCCATTATATACTGAAAATTATTTTATAATAAAATAATATCTCAAGCTTTTCCTAAACTGACCTTCACCTCTCTTATAAAAGGGTACTTCCCTTCTCTTAATTCCACACCTCCAAATCCATTTTGATGAGGAAAAACCTACTCCAATATATTGAAAACTACCTTAACTTCAACCTAGAGTCCTTACTTTGATCAAAATACAACCTAAAGATCCATTTTGATCAAATCAAAAAGAATAACTTGAAGAAGAGGTAATTACTTCATAACCTCTTTCAAAGTTCTTTTCTTTTCCACTTCCTCTTTATTTGCTATTTTCATACTAAAATAATAACTACAGTGCCTTATAAATACTTAGATGTTATTATAAATATAGTACAACCATATTCATTAATCAATTTATCCAATGAAAGACCAAGTCATCATACGTGTGTATGTACGACTTACTATGTCCATATCGTGGTGTTGTTGGTTATTCAACACTTCATTATTTGGATGAGTATAATAATGAGTATAATTGATTTAAATAATAATTATAACATCTTAATGATTATTTATATATGATATAACATCCAATTACATATGATTTTACCACTAATAAAATGATATTATTGCTCGTGCGTACGTACGGCTTGTCGTCTCCATGACGCGATGAGATTTCATTTCCCATCGTAACCATTCAAAAATATTTTTTATTTTATGATTAAAAATAATGTTTAATAACTTAATATCATTATGGATATGAATCAAATACATCCTATCCATAATTAACATGACTTACGTATGGAATCTTATAAAGTAAAATGAATCAGTTAACAACCGAAACAATGATACTACTGAAATATTATTAACAATAAAATATTAGAAGATCATATATAATTTTACATTTATGTATGTGGTTCTTGAATAATTTAATAACAATTATTCAACTATTATACCGAAGATTAATGTACCCTTGAACAAGAAAAAGTACAAGGTAAAGGTTAATTTTAAAATCTCTTTATTTATCTGATGTTGTTTATACATAAGAATCTACTGATAATTCTTTATCATCCACATCCGTGTTTCATAAAAATGTATTTCAATTTTTTTTAATATTTTCTAAAATATGTGTTAATGACATTTATACCCTTTTTTTACTTTTTATAAAATGTTTTTAAAGGAATCATTCTGTTATTTTCCAAACAAGGTACTTTGTGACCTTTTTGAAAAGTTAAGGTAAGAAGGTTTTTTTAACTTATACGATGGGTGCGTCTATTTTCTGCCATTATAACACCTTCAAATATTACTTTACGAGCATATAAGAATATTTTCATAATAAATTTTTTCTTTTATAATTACGAAACTTTTAAATGATTTCAAAATAGAAAGATATATTTCTCTTAAATTGTTTTGATTTCATCTATGTCAACATCCATTGATGGATTTTACACTTGTTAGAATTTTATTTATTATGGAACAATCTTTAATATTGTATTAATGGTTTTGTAATATGTTTGAATATGGATGTTTTATTTTTATACCATTCAGGATTTATGGTTAAAGTATTAACATTTTGTTTTCTAGTGTTAATAAAAATGATTATGTTATGTTTCTACCTTTTCATTTGAGAAATGCATTGGACTTAGTAAGTGACGGTTGAAGCCCTCTATAGCTCCTAGATTAATCGGTAGGTCTCACGAGACAAACTAGTGTCTTGGAACAAGGAATTTAAAAAATATTATTTTTAGTCTTGGAATGTGGGCTGGACTATGTGGTTATGATGTCAGGCATTATGCATTCCATCATTATGAAATTAACTATTGATATTACATGTGATTATTCAACTAGTATAATATCTATGTGAATAATTAAACGGAATTATTTGATTTAACTTTTCCATATTATGATGAATTTTATGTTATAAGGCTTGTGTTTTAGTCTTATACATTGCCTTAAATATTTACGCTTATTTATAGTAGTTTTTGCTATATTGTTATCTTTACTAAGAATATGAACTCACCCCTTTCCTATGTTTTCTTTTTCCCAGGATGTCAATAAGTATATTATGATTAACCTGCAGGGATAGGCCAAAGGATATGAGTGTGTTAAAAGGGGAAACAATGTAGTTTTTTAATGATGTAATGTAAAACTTATGTATGTATCTAGTACTTCGAAGGTTACTAAACTAGTCGATCTTTCAAGAATTGAACTCTAGTGATCAAGCCAATGTAATTTAATTATGCACTGAATCCAGGTAACTTGGGATGGGGTGTTACAGTTGGTATCAAAGGAAGTTTAGTACTAAACCCGAAAACTATATTTAGAAAAACTCTGACCAGAGAACATTACACAAAGATATAATTTGAGGATTAGTATATAAGAACTTCCTAGAATTTTGTTAATGTTGAGATTTTGAGAATTTTTCAAGAATTTTTTTTTGTCTGGATACAAACATGTAGAGGTGGACATGAAACAGATGTATCTAGGAGTGAAAAATCCAAAACTGAGTTTTGGGCTTGAATTAGGGTATCCTGGTCCACGACAATGGGCCTTGCTGCACTCTTGGTGTTGACACTCCTAGGGGATATGCTTAGGATAATTCATACTTTCTTTACAAACCATTATGAAGGATTTATGAGTAAATACTTACTTAATGAAAACATTTTCATGATTATGGATTATATGAATAAACTTGTAAATTTACATTAGGTATTTTACAATTTTAGAATTATGCATAGTGATTCATAAACTAACCTAGTGTATGCCATTTTTTAGAAATGGTGTCGAGTAAAAGGAATGAAAACTCAATCAATATGCATGATCCAAAGAGTAAGAATAATTATATCATTCATAGTCTTTATTCAATATTTATAATGGTAATATTCTCCCATGTATTCTCATCATATGAAGAAATAGTATCATGTGTTAATAAGATAAGTAAAGAATTTTATGAGTCCTATGACTTTGAAGGGAAGCAAGAGAAGAAAAGGATAGTAGAGACAAAGATGGATAAAGGGAAGAATGGAAAAAAGGATTTTCCCATATGTGATAACTGTATAAAGAATTACCTTGGTAAATGATTGAAGAGAATGAGAGTTTGTTATAAGTGTGGAGAAAATGTTTACCATATACTTGATTTCAAGGGTAAGAAAAAGGTTTCAAATATAAAATTCTTCATCTGTAAGGAGTTGGGACACTACATGAATCAATGTCCCAATCATCAGAGTATACTGCAAATGATGATGTTGGATAACAACCAAATAATGATATTACCCAAGATGAAGATGAATAATTAGTGTTCTTATATATTTATTAATGAATTATGTCATTTGAGTGTTGTATCAACGATGTACTGGTTATATTAATTATGGAAATAAATAAGGAATGCACTGCAGTACTATTTCATTAAGGATTTGAGACTATATGGTACTAAGAAAAGTGAATCAATAGAAAGTTAATTTTTTTTGGAAAATACATGGTTAAAAGAAAGATAAACCTTAATAGGTTCTTGATACTGAGGTAGTGATTTTGGAATAAGAGATGGTTGATTTGGATAAATTATATTGGATATTCTTGACTACCTTGGAACCGATTAATGGTTTGTTTATTCCATCATTGTTGGAGTATTAAAAAATTTTGGATATAAAGAATATATCAAGCATTCTATAAGGAATAAGGGTGCATAAATGTAATCAATATGGATTTATGGTAATTCAGGGTGTTACCATGTTTTAAGAGAATTCAAGATGAAGGTATTCACATGTATGTTATGAGACCTTCCTTATAAAATTTGGACTATGAGTTTAGATAGAAGTATAATGGATAAGTCTAAAGGTTGGAAAGGATTAAGATTGAAATTGGATACTATTGTTAAGATTAAATCATTTTTAAGATTATTTTTGGATTTTTATAAAAAGAACAACCCAGAGGTCTGGTGACAACAATACACATCCTGTAAGGCCGTGATACTTGAACCCGTAACTGAAGGGTGACAAGGGTGCATCACCTACCACATGCCTACATGATGTCCTAGTTTGTATAATATTGTTTTTTTAAAATGGTATTAAAGATGAATTATAAATTAATTTTTTATGAAACCATATACAATTAGGTTAAATAGAATATTTTTGAGTTTTATTTTCTTTATGGAGTGAAAGATGAGTTTGTGGTAGAAATTATTTAAATGATGGAACTCTAATTGTAAATTTTTTTTCTTATTAGATGAATAAATTAATTCATAAACATTAGGTATTATAACATAAAACACAAATGTGTTATCTTAATACTTAATGTTTTGTTGAACCGATGATATTTTAAATCAGAATAGATTTATGGATTTGAGGCCCTCAATTTTCCATTTATTGTTCATTTGCTTGTGATTGATGACCTCAATCAATCCCTATAAATATTTACATTTTTCCTCCAATTATGTGTCTATAATTTCCACCAATTTTCTCTTATTTGAAACTATAATTTGGTGGTGACATTTTCATTTCCCTTTCCATTTTATTAAGACTAAATTTTATTAACTCGATTTCCGATGTGGGTTTTCCACAACGGTATTTTATATTTTAAAACTATTATTTTAGAAGAAAAAATTCAAATTTAGAAGATGCAATTTATTGAAGGAGGGGAGAATGTAACACCCTAATATTTCATAGTATGTTATCTCTTTAAAGTAATTCAATAGCTTGGGATACACGACCTATCAAACAAGCTGTTTCAAAAAGCAGTTATGAAGAGTATTAACCACATTTTTTATTATATATATATATATATCTTGTATAATGTTAACATTAATATTTTTTGTTTCTTAGACATAATATAAAGACAAATTCAATTTTCCAGATAAAAGAAGTATTTAAAAAAAATTCCGCCTTTTAATGGAAAACACTTTTTGAATCCAATATTTGACTCTTTTATATATTCAATTTAGTAAATTTAAAAATCTTATTTAGAATCGGGACATAAAAATTTAGTTTGGATATATTTTTGGTACTTTTCTAATATCTTTCATATTTTGATGAATAGTGAAATATAGTAAATTTTAATTGAAAACAACTTCTTTAATCGAAATAATTTATAGTGTTAAATTATGTATTTGAGTTTTTTTATAGTATAATTATATTATATTTTTATCAATTAATATATTATAGGTCATTGGATATAATTTCACAATTAAATTTTACATAAACACGTGTTGATCTTTTGATAGTTTTTACTTTATAAAAACCAACTTTCTGGTTTTGAAAATGAGAATTAATTTTAAAATAATTAATGAAACTCATATGTTTTAAATTTTGTAAAATAGAAATCATTTTTGGATTTGGAATATCAAAATTAGCTTCGGGTGAATTTTAGGTATTTTTCTGAAAACATTCAATTTTTTATGAATAGTGAAAACACTCTGTTATTGTTTAAAACCGAATTTTATTTAAATAATAATAATTATTATTTAAATTTATTTTAAAGTCAAAATATATAAATAATACCCATATTAGTTCAATTTAATTCATTTGAGTCATTTTATAATAAGATTAGATGTATAAAATTTTATTGGACTTTTTTAACGTCTTTTACCCACCTTCTTGGCGCATTTGCAAATTTGCATAAAACATAATTTTACAGTTTATGTAAATAGAATTTAAAAAATCTGAGAGACACGGTTGACATCAGTAAGTAAAATTTGGTTCAATAGGATGAAAATAATTTTTGGTGTATATTAACATTTGAATTTTATTTACCACAATTAAAAGTAAATAGGGTAATTAAAGGTAAAAATGATATTATAATTAACCTAACACATTTCCTAATTATATTAGATAAGTTTATTTCAACCAAAATAAACCTTAGGAATAAAATATTATCCTTTTGGTCCACTTGGATTAGATTAAGAAAATTATTATTATTTTATTTAAAGAATAGTTAAAAGTGTTAAATTAAAAGTTTAATAACTAAATAATTTTTAATATAGGATTCCACATAAGATAAATTGACCTATAAATATTCATTATAAAGATACAAATATCTCCTAAATCATGATATTTTATTTATAATTTTTATACATTCATTAATTAAATTTATTTATGACACAATGATGAGGTAGTAAATAAATTATTAATGAAAAATTAAAATGATTGATATTATAAATATAAAAATAAATGTATATTGTGACTTTTGATGCATTCCACGAATTATCTAGGTTAATAAAACCTTTTTGGTTTTATTTAATGTATTTTTTTCGATGTAATCATGTTTTGATGACTTTCAAAAAAACAAAATACTAAATAGTGTCAAAATTAACATAAATCAGTTTTTTAAAAACAATACTATATTATTAAATGATATAATCTTCATAAAAATACAAGGTTTGGACAAAGGACTTATATAATGATATATATTTTATTATGGAACCACTTGAGTTTCCATTGTCATTTTATAGTAATTTCATTAACCATGTAATATAAAAATACAACAAGACATTTTAAAAGTTAAACTATTTAACTAAGAGTTAAATATTAATGATAAGGTTTTTATGGTGAACTAAAATTGTCTAAATACTATTGGTTGAGTGTATTTATACCCATACCCATCTCAACCTAGAAATAAATCTATTTTTATCCATTATAAACTGAAAATGATTTTATAATAAAATAACATTTCAATCTTTTCCTAAAGTTATTGTCACGTCTCTTATAAAAGGGTACACCCCTTCTCTTAATTTTATGCCTCAAAATCCATATGGCTGGGCAAAACCCTGAAAACATATCCTCCCAACTACCTTAACTTCCAATTATTGGCCTTAATTTGTTCATAATACAAACTAAGGATCCCTTTTGATCAAATCAAAAGGAAGAACCAGTAGAAGAGGTAATTACTTATCACCTCTTTCAAAGTTATTTTCTTCTTCCACTTCCTCTTTTTTGTTGTCGTTTCCATACTAAAATAAAAAATCCATTACCTTATACATAATTTAATGTTATTATAAATATGTTATAACCATATTAATTATTCTATCCATCCTATGAATGACAAAGTCACCACACATGCATATGTACGGCTTACCATCTCCACATCCTGGTGTAGTTTGTTATTCAACACTTCGTTATTTGGATGGGTATAATAATGAGTATAATTGATTTTAATATTAAATATAACATGTTAATGATTCATTATATATGATATAACATACAATAATATATTATTTCACCACTAATAGAATGATATTGTCGCTCGTGCATATGTACGGCTTACCGTCTCCATGACGCGATGATATTTTGTTTCCCATCTTAACCATTAAAGAATAATTTGTATTTTATGATTAAAAATAATATTTAAAAACCTAATATATTTCTGTATATGAATATAATACATCCTAACCATAACAAACATGACTTACCTAACAAAACAAATAAAGGAAAACAAATTAGCGTACACCCTAAATAATGATACTTCTAAAATATTATTAAAAAAGAAATATTAAAAGATCATATATGATATAATATTTATATATGTGGTTCTTGTATAATTTAATAAAAAATATTCAACTATTATACAGGAGGTTAACGTACCCTTTACCAAGGAAAATTACAAGGTAATGGTTAATTTTACAATCTGTTTTTTATCTGAGGTTTTTTAAATGTAAGCATATACTGGGAATTTGTTATCATCCACATCCGTGTTTCTTAAATATGTATTTCAAAATATTTTCACTATTTCCTATAATATGGGTTAAATTCATTTATACCCTTGTTTTACTTTTTATAAAAAATTTTAAAGGAATCTTTTTGTCATTTTTAAAATAAGGTACTTTATGACCTTTTCAAAAAATTAAGGTAAGGATGTTTTTTTAACTTATACAGCAGGTGCAACAATTTTATGTCTTTATAACACCTTAGAATCTTCCCTTATAATATTATATAAATATTTTCATAATAATGTTTTTATTTTATAATTACGTGACTTTTAAATGATTATAATATAGAAAGAGATATTTCTATAAAATAGTTTTGATTTCATCTATTTCAACATCCTTTTATAGATTTTACACTTGTTTGAAGTTGATTTATTATGATACAATCCTCCATATTGTATATAATGTTTTGTAAAATGTTTGATGGTGGATGTGTTATTTTTATACCATTCTTGGTTTATGGTTATAGTATTAACATTTCATATACTAGTTTTAATATGAATGTTTATGTTATGTTTCAACCTATTCATATGAGGAATTAATTGGACTTAGTAAGTGATGGATGTAGCCCACTATAGATCCTTGATTTATCGGTTGGTCTCATGATAAAAACTAGTGTCTTTTCATAAGGCCTTGAAAAAATCTTATTTTTAGTCTTGGTAGGAGGCCTTGACTCTATGGTTATGATGTCCGACATTATGCAATCCATCATTACAAAATTAACTATTAATATTACATATGATTATTCGACTAGTAGAATATCCGTGTGAATAAGTAAATGGAATTATTTTATTTAACATCTCCATATTATGCTTAAGATTAAGTTTAAAAGGAATGTGTTTTAGTCTAATACATTTCCTTAAATGATATGCTTATTTATGATAGTTTCCACTCTATTATTATCCTTACTAAGCATCTGAGATCAAAACTTTCTTATGATTTCTTTTTCTCAGGATGTGAAGAAGTATATTATGATTAACCTACATGGATAGACCAAAGTATATGAGTGTGCTCTAACAGGACACAATTTTGTTTTTTTTTATTTCATGATGTAATGTAAAACTTATGTATATATCTAGTACTTCAAAGGCTACTAAACTAATCAATGTTTTGAGACCTGATCTCTTGTGATCATGACAATGTTATATAATAATGAACTAACTCCTAGTAGCTAGGGTCAGGGCATTATTGCATATTATAGCTAAGAAAATACTATCACAAACTGCTCAGTTCCAATCCCTACCATTTCAGTCTGCAGATTTAGAAGGATGTCATTCTGTTGGTGCCTCTTTTCTTCAACCTCCCTGTTTCTTCTGCAGAAAACCATTCTGAATAAGAATATATTATTAGAAGAAACATGGTAATCTTTTAATTCTATAACATTTCAAATTAATAATAGAGTAAAAATAATTTTTTTGTATTATATTAACATCATCCTAACCCCTAAAGTTATCTAAACCATCCTCAGATACCAACTATAAGGTCTCCGCCTTATTACTTTACATAATCTTTAATTTAGTCAAGAAATATCTCCATTTCAAATTGATTATCCCTTAAAGATTAGATATTTATAGAATTGGGACATAATACATTCATAATATTAAACATTATTAGGAATGGATACTATAAAAACAATATTCAGTTCATCCATAATATAAAACTTTTCAAATGAAGCATGATTTCTTTGAAAATTATTCAAACCTTTAACCTAGATTCCTTATTTGTCTTACACATCCTTATAACATATTAAAATCATTTAAAAACTTGGGATACCGAAAAAAATATTAGTAAGGGATATAAAAAATAAGGAAAGAACACATTAGTCCATGAATACTTGTAATGTATGAAATCATTTTCAAAAGACATACTTCTCAACCATATATACATACATTGAAAAACATGAGATTTCCTATAGATTACAAAAAAACATAAAAAATAAATATAACCATAAAGTTATCTTGAGTAATTACTTACATAATCTTATAACCCTCATGGCTACCTTATAATTTATAACCCTCACAACTACCTTACAATTTGTGTAACCATCACATTTCCAATTGTAGTAACCATACAGACAACCTGACACGTAAAAATACCCAATGAATTGAGGGAGATATAGGCACCACACTTAATCATAAGTAATTACCAAGAACCTTAACACAATCATACAACATGAATAGTTTCATCAAATCATTTCTTTTGAATTTCGTAAAACAGAATTTTAAAATAGGATTTTTAATGAAAAGTCCCTTATAAATATCATATATTTGATGTGAGGCTTAATATAGTGGATGTAATGTTTATATGTACTATAAATACACATAATTAAACATAATATAAAGAAAATTAATATTACAATCAATTTTAATACCGCATAATTAATGAGGTAGAATGTTAACCAAGAGAATGGAAATCAGGTTAAGAATTCCCTTACCTCGGGGTCTTCTTACTTAAAACTCATTTAGACCTCCTATATAATGGTTAAAATAGTTTTATTAATATCCTACTGAAACATATTAATTTTTATAACACCTTATATGTTCATTTAATAACATCATTTCACCCTTTAATTGTTAATATTTTGTTCCTTCCATTGTTTTGGTTGTCTTCTTTACATGATTTCCATAATCGATTCATGATGGATATTCTTATTGATTGGAAGTGAAACTACAGAATTGGAATGAAATGGAATTTAAATATTTCTAGAAACATAAATTATAACATTTATCATTTTTAATTCTTACATGAGGATGATTTAAATGTTAAAACCTTATTGATATTCATTAAGATCATTTTGGAGACTCTTCAATCGCAAGGAAGTCATTTTGTTTTATAAATTAATAAAATGTGTACAAAATGATTCTAGAACCTTATATAAGATATAATAAGTAAATTATAATCCGGTTAAACCATAAAAATGGTTTAATGACGAGTCATTAAGGAAGTAAAATGAATTTAAATCACATCATCCATGATGTCTATAAATCTACACATCAGGAATGTTGTTTTAATTTCTTGAATAAGTGGGAGAGGAGAAGAATTATAATGGTGAATATTTGATAAACACGATGATATCCAAAATATATAAGATACTGGATCATTAATTCTTCTTGTATAAGGGGAGGTTATGAAAGAAGAATAATAGAAAAGAAAATGAAAAGAAAAGAAAGAAAACAAAAGAGGATGGTTACCTCTTGATCTCTTCTCCTTGAGATCCTTCTTAAGGCCTTTGGTTTTGGCCTTTTGGTGAGGCCAGTAGATATAGGATGTGGTAAATATACTTGTTAGAAGTATTGGGTATAAATTATTAAAGGCTCAAGGCTTGAGATGTGTGGGAGGAAGAGGGGAATGAGGGTGGTATTTATAATGGAGGAGATGAGTTATTTTACATTATTTTAATCATTATTATAATTTTTTTGTTCAAGAACATGTATATTATTAATTAATGTGACCCCAAATAGTAAAAATGGCATGTGAGTTTGAACCCAGTGGGATAAAATTACTTATTATGTCATAAATAGTGTATTTAATTGATAATTTTAATATATTTTATTTTACAGTATTTCACTATTCATCAATAATTCAAGAATTTCAGAGAAATCCCAATAATTCACCCTAACCATTTTTTGATGTGTAGAACTAAAAACATTAATACATTTTTTGAAAATAATTTTCTATATATTATTAATTTAACTATTAAATAAAATAATAATTTCTTCAAAAATTAAAATTTTAAAACTATAACTTCATTTATATCACATTGAAAAATTAACAAAGCTATCATTATCTTAAATCCTTAAGAAAATAAAATAATAATACAATTTACTATTCATTAGGGTCATATTACTATTAATAAGGTATGTTACTATTCACCCAAAAAACAAGTTGGTCCTATCAGGCTCTCTAAAACTTACAAATCATAATTTTAGATGACTATTTTTTCAAAACACAAAACATAGAAGAAGAAAAATTATGTTTAAAGGATAGTTATAAATATCGACTTAAAACAATGTTTCTTATATTTTAATTTATTTTTAAAACCTTTTAAATTGTATGGAGTTGAGAAAGGTGCAGTGCATTGGAAAATGTGTGGAGTTGAGAAAGTGATTATGGATGATCAATAGGGACTTTAGATAGTGATAGATACGATTCATTTGAATTCTGCACATATGAAATTATTGTATGATATAGGCACATTCCATTTATTTTTTTTCTTATTATATCATTTATTGTATGGGTTTACATGTGGATATGATGCCTTCACATTTGAAACTTAAAACTCCACTTTAAAAAAGAAAATTTTGAGCATTCAAATGAAAATAATGTTCATTAAAAATTTATGGGGTTGAACTACTTTGGGATTTATATATGCATGAGATGGATGTCTATGAATTAATCCTTGTTATGGATTGGTTGACAGTGCTCAAATATCACATCAACTATTATATCCAAAGGATTATTTTTATAACTATATACGGATTTGATCATCTCATTAGAGGATAATGAAATGTTACTAAAAGAGGAGAACAATTTTTGCCACTATCATTTGGAACTATATCATATTATTTGATATCTTTGACTTTTAAATCTATGGATGAGATTAAGAATAGAGGTTTTGCATCAATTTTTCATCTGTTTCCTTTTGATTTATATATAATTTCTCGGGGTTTCCACCCATGAGATACGTTAATTTCAGGATTAATCACTGACTAGGGGCTAGTCATATATCATATCCATCTTATCATACTGCAATAACATAATTTAGGGAATTAAAATTCTAGTTGGATCAGTTGTAAAGAAATGGGTTCTTTCGACCTAGTACATCTCAATGGTAGCATCATTTTTTTGTAAAAAATGTTGATGGAACTCTTAAGATTTCGGTGGATTATTATTATCTTAATCACGTTATGATAAAGAATCACTATCCTCTTCCATGAATTTATATCCTATTTAATCATTTTAGTGGATCATAGTGGTTCATTAAAATTTACATATGTTCAAGAAATTAAAAACTATGTGTTCGATAGGTGGATAATCCGAAGATAAAATTCAGAAGAAGATATAGACATTATGAGTATTTGTTTATGCCTTTGGGTCTTACAAATTCAACATATATCTTTGTGGTATTTATGAATCCAATATTTGAAATGTATATAAATTATTTTATGGTAGTGTTTCTAGATAACATACTAGTGTGTTCTAAGAAATGGATGAGGATTCGAAATAATTATAGATAGTATTTGGTATCTTGAGAGATCATTTTATGTATGCCAAACTTTCAAAATTTGATTTTTGGATATGAGAGGTACATTTTCTTGGCCATGTTATCTCTAAAAATTATGTCCCTATAGATGTAAAAAATATAGGGGATGTGATTGCTTACCAACCGTAAAAGAATTTCTTTGAGTTGTATAGTCTTCTTGGCCTAACTACTTATTATTAATGCTTTGTTCATTAATTTTCATTACTATAATATCAAATTAAAACTTTGAAAAGGAAAAATTATTCCATTTAAATGGAAATATAAATGTCAAACTTCATTAAAAGAGGTTAAGTTTCACCTTACATTAGAACAAATAATGTTATTTCTAGAATCGGGACAAGGCTATGTTGTGTATTGCAATGCTTCTGGATATGGGTTGGGGTGTGTTATTATTTATGTAGATCATGTTATTTTTTATGAAACACTTTAGTTACACATTCATTAGACTAACTACCCAAAACATGATAGACAATCTGTTATTGTTTCCATGATTTGAATACCTAGGGTCATTATTTTATTGGTGAGAAATTTATGGCGTGTAAAGATCATAAAGGAATGAAAAAAATTTTCCAACCAAGAAATTTGAATCTGAGATAAATAATATGGATAAAGTTTCTTTAAAATTTTTACTTTGACTTAATGTATACACCAGGTAAAGGGAACTATTTGGAAGATAAATTAAGAATAAATTCATATAGTATGTTGGTGAAAGGGGATTTAGATAAATGGAAAATAATGTTAGTGATAGGACACATGCACATGGATTGTGAACATTGATGTAGTGTTGCAGTTTTAATTATAGTTTCATTTTGTTTCATATTTTTGATGAAAAGGTTAAAGAGGCACAAACATTAAATTTTAAATGTGTTACTATGAGGTGAAAACTCAAAATATGGGATAACTCTGATTTGTGAAAACTTTATAGAAGATTAGTGTTGTGGTTTTGAGAATAGAGGTCCATACAATGGATATCCAAGAAAAAAATCCTTTATTATTACCCCCAGTTGACATGGTATGTTTATCCTGAAAAAAAAAATTAAATCAAAATTTTGGAGTCCTAACATGGGAAGAAAAGTGGATGATTTTGATTTGATATGCACCACCTATCATAGGTTAATCCAAATCACCAGTGTCCAGTGGGTATGTTGCAATATTTTTCAATTATCATTTGGAAATTTGAAGAAAAAATATATAGATCATGTAATAGGTAATCCAAGGATGGTTTGGAAACATGATTCCATGTGGATGATAGTGTATCAACTCACAAATTCATCCCATTTCATCTCTATTCATGAATCTCATAAAATTGAAGACTTTTATGAGATCTATATATGATAAGTGGAAATGTGGAATGGAGTTCAAATTTCAAAAGAATTAAATTAAGATTTGAGTTTTACATCTAATTTATGGAAATCCTTACAGTAATCCCTTGGGAGTTATTTGACTATGAGCATGGAATATTATCCTCAATTGGATGGATAACCTAATAGGATGATCTAAACATTGGAGTAAATTATTAAGGATTATGTAATGTATTTTGGTTGCTCATGGGAGGTGAGAATACCATTAGTGTAACTCCAGTTCATCCAAATTTATCATGCTTGATATATTTGGATCCATTGAAACATTTTATGTGAATAATTATTGTTCTCTACTTTTTTGGGTGGAAATACTAGAGTATTCACTTGTTGAAATAATACTTGGGAATGAGACAAAAATTATAATTCATTTGATCAGAATGATGATGGAGATGGTTCAGAGTCATCATAAATTGGTTGCAGATCATCATCAATAGCTATTGTCATTTTAGGAGACTGATGATGTGTTCTTGAAAATCTCTCCATGTCTTGGGAATCATCATTTTTTCAATAAAGGAAATTTATATCCTAGATACATATAACCATATGAGATAATTTAATGCATTTTTGAGGTGTAATATTAGTTATCTTTACCACCATGTTTTATTTTAGTTCATAATGTGTTTCATGTATATCAATTGAAGAAGTATGAACCTGATCTTCCAAATATGATCCAATGGGATCTCATTATCCTAGATCCAAATGATATAATGATTCATGTACTTGTATGGATTTTTTACAATAAATATAATACATTTTATGGTAAAATCATCAGACTAGTGTAGGTTTTATGGAAACACGGTCGAATTCATGATTAATTATTGGAGAATGAAAAGGAAATTCTAGAGCGGTGGAAAAAACTCTTCCATGGAAACTATGGTTTTCTAATTTATAAGGATAGAAATACCGATTTTATAGAAACTTTATCACCCTTGGTTTTAGGTATCTAACCCTTTATTTATTTATTGTATGTATATATAATGATTGGGATAAGTTTCAGAAGGTTTTGAGGGGTTTTTGGACTTGTTTTATTATTTTATGGTGGTGGATTGTTTGAACACAATTAGTAGAAACCATGAAACACCTCTAGGATACCATGAAAGGGGAAATGGTGGTCCCTAGGTAGGTGCACAGTTTTGGAACATTTTGGCCCAACCATTTCGATTCCTAGGAGTAACCATGAATTATGGGAAATATGGGTATCATGATGGGAAAATAGTTTGTCTAACCATTTAATCCAACTATGCGAGGTGTGGTTTGGGATAATAGCTCATGCATGTTTAATGTATGGTTTTCTTAGTTGTGCACCATAATAATGAAATGTGAAAATATAGATACAAAAATTGTGGATCTAATCTGAATTAGACCATTAATCTATTTTTTCCCAAATTATACCAAATCTCAAAATCCTTTTTCTCTTAATGCTAAAGACACAATTCCTTTTGATCTAGGAGAGATTATTAGGTGAATCAATTTCCATTGGAGGTAGATATTCACTAGTATATAATTTTTTATCATGTTTTTCTAGGATATCTTCTCCTTCTCTCTTTTTAACCATTAGACCTAGTCTTATAGGGATAGATCAGGGATGCTTTTTGGATACCTTGATGAGATCTTATTGAATTAGATGAAGGGAACAAGTTATATTATGGATCTAGAATATCAATTCAGAGTTATTGAATTTATTTTTCTATTATTCGTTTTCTCCAAAGATTAAGTGGTAGGTACATCTCTTTTAATTCCATTTGATAACTAGTTGAATGCTTGATTTTGTATTGATTAAACTTCTTGAAATTTTTGTGGAAATCATTATGTGATTTGATGGGAATTATAGTTTGAATAATTGTTTTGGAAGTTAAGGTAATTGGATGATTTTTTTTGGAAAAACCAATTTTTTATATATTTAAAATAGTGATTTAAAAATAATGGTTGGTTAGATAAAGGTGAAGTATTTATTGAAATTCTTTGAAAGGGAAGAAATGATTTAATTGAAATCAGTTGACATGATTTTGGAAAGAGTTGAATGGGATGGATGATGGTCCTGAAGTTCCACCATAATATTGATAAAGTATGGACGTGATGTTCCACCATCGATGGTAACACCAGGCTTGTTTGTGTGTATCTTGGATTCGTGTGGACATATAAAACTATATTCCAAATCAAATATTGAGAAATTATTTGAAATATTTTTTGTGGTATTTCATGAAAAATTATTATAAAATATTATAGATGATTCCTATGGAGAAACTAATTTATGATATTTTTATTAACTATTCTTATTTATTTAACTATTTTATAAAATGTGTTAACAAGTTTTATCCTAGTGGCATGAGTTAGAAAGTCATCAAGGAAATCCTATTATGTTTAATACTCTCCCCATGCATGGGAACTATGGTGTGTTTTCATATGATGTATATCAAGACATGGGTAAATGAAATGTATCAAAGTTATTTAGTGATTCTTCTTGATATCTTAGGTTGTTCTTGTAGATTTGGAACCTATAACATGTTGCGAGTTGCTGGTTGGTGGCTTTGGAGTCTTTAGTTTTTCATCTTTTGTTTCCCTTGGGTTTTTCAATTTTTTTCTAATTGAAATTATATTTTAAATAATTTTACTTTGAATATAAGTTTTTTAATCCCAAAAACGTGTTATTTTAAGAGAAAATGTCAACATTTATTATTTTAGTAGTATTTTGAGCTTAATCGAAAAAATGGAATATTTTTAGATTTTACCTATTATAACTTATTTATGTATTTAAGACATGAAATTTTCTACAATTTATTAAATTGTGAAATTATTTCTTTTTTAGGATTCTATACAACATATGATTTATTTAATTATTATGTAACCAAAACTAAATCCACCATCTTGAAGGTCAAAACCAACTCACAAATTATGCCTCAAAAATAATTCATAGATCTAGAAATTTTTTCTTATTGGGACCATATACCATTATTGCAAAACTTAAATACTCTGAATGTTTTAGTTTATATGCATACTACATTGAAGAAAAAACTTTTATGAAGGTTTCCATCCATAAATCAATCGTTTTCAAGGCTATTAATGCATGAGAAACCATAGATCTGAAATATAGAGAGTCTTCCTTGAGAGAATAAATTCTTAGGGTAAATACGATGAAACTTTTAGTAGATACGTGAACGACATTCATGAACAAATGTTATGAAGGAACCACATCCCTTATTTTCCATTTAATGGGGCTAAAAAGTGGAATCTTTCGAAGGAAACTTGTGGCCTATAAAAGGATGCATGCATATCCTTTCAAAATCACCCCACCCCATCCAATCGACCGGTGAGGGAAGCATTTGATGATGACCACCTACATGTTTATTTCTCTTCTTTATTTTACATTTTTTCCTTTACTCTGTAATTTCTCCTATATCCCACATCATCTCAACTTTTCCATCTATGGAGAGGTATTTTCATTGAGTGATCGATAAAAGGGGAGGAAGTACATATGTGCTTTGATTTCGATATGATGATAAAATTTAAAAAGTTCCCTTATTATTTCCAAATATGGTTTCAATTCATTATTCATTTTTAAATTCCAAAGGAAGTTGCATTAGGTTTTGATTATCTTTTTTTTTAATTTTTTTTGTTTATGATCCATACCTCCCTCTATCCAATGATTTTCATTATACAGTGGAATAGATTAGGGTTGGATGATGATTGCTTGATAGTCATCAGCACATGTGTAATATTTTATGTTTGAATACTGGTTAATTTAGGGAATAATATTCCCTAATCAAGGATTATTCAAATTAACCAAGAAATACTACTTAAACACTATGTATACGGTATGAAGGGTAGGCCTACCTAAGGTTTTTGATTGGAATATTCTCATAATAATAATCTGGAAAAGGGAGATAAAGGAATTGGTAGGTAAATTTTTCTCATACCAATTAGTGGTAAAAAGTAGAAAAAACACGGAATCTATGATAGCATAGCACTAGGTATATCCAAAACCACTTAGACCAACATCTTTCTCATTTGTTTTAAACCCATAAAATTAAACTACTTATTTCTCTCACATTATTCAAAATTATACAAAACCAATTTCTTTTAGAAAACCAAAAAAATACGACAACCTTGTTTTGTGTGCACTCTTATTTTGGAGACTACATAGATTTAACAATAATAATATACATATTTAATTTAAAATAATGTTTTGAAATTACCTAAGAAAGCTGTGTGCCAAACATGGAACTATTTGCAGGGAGGTTGTTCCTCAAGAACTAAAATTTTATTGAAAAAAATTTATCTTCAATGGCACATAGAAAGAATATCGATATAATTGAATTTGTTCCAGAAATTGAATGAAAAATAACCCAATTGGGAAAAAATAAATTTCAATCCTAGTTTGAGGAAATAACACTCATAGATTCAAGTGACACTTTCAGTGATAACTTTGAACCTATAATAATGGATGGAAATCCCAATGAAACTCTATGTAATCTCTACACCACATAATTTTCTAACCAAAAAAATCGACTAGTTATACACTCCTTAGAAAATGATTTTGAATTACGCATTGACATGATTCAAATTCTACATAAATCCCATGGTATTGCAGGTGAATAATCGAATAGACATATTCAAGAATTTACAAACATGTGCTCCAGTATCACGCCCCAAATAATTTCAACAGAATAGGTAATGTGGAGGGAATTCCCCTTGTTATTTGAGGGAGCATAAAAGAAATGGTTGTAAAGTCTACATCCAAGAGAAGTCCAAGGATGGTAAGATCATTAATGTTGCTTCATTGAAATGTTTTCTTTTTCACCAAGTGCATGGATCTCTAAAAATAGATCTATGTTATTCCCTAATCAACCAGTGAGACACTTTATGAGTACTAGAAGCAACTCAAAAAGCTTTATTCCAGATGCCATCATTAAACTAGGTAAGAACACCATTTACATGTTTTATTATATCAAGGAATGATCAACAATGATTGAAAATTTATAGACACCTAATATAGAGGATTGTTAACTAAAAATTCACCAGCGGATGGAAGAGTTTTGATTGAATAGATAGCACAAAACTTACAAAAATTTGGCACTAGAGGTACGAGCACCAGAGGCATCCATGAGGTAAGGAATTTAAATTCTTTATCCCCCTTACATGTAGAAAAACTCAAAGAAATGACTAGTGTGATGGGATAACATTTTGCGAACCATATAAAGGAACAAAAAGGCATGAATTAGTATGTGGTATATGCTCTTCTACATATCATTACACTGATCAATGTCCAGAAGTGTATGGGGAAAAAGTAGTGTTTCTACCTATCAAAAAATCCCATTCTAGTCAAATCAAACACATCAACCCCATACCTAACATGGATATGGATTTCAATAGAACAAATACATACCACTATTTCAGTAGCAATATAAAAACCCAACACCGTTACAATAATCTTACAAGTATCCATTCCATTAACAAAAAACATTTAAAGAGCTGCCTTTCTAGTGAATGAATAATGAAAAACCTTCCACAAGTGTACCAAAAAATGAATAGAATATATTGAAGGCTAAATTTATGGGAATGGAAGACAAAATTTAAAACATAACTGATCATTTTACAGACTTATGGGTATTTTAACCAAGATACTAGGAAGACTCTCACCACAAATAGTTCCAAATTTGAAGGAGAATGTCAGTGAAATCACAACCCAAAGTGGGAAGAAATTCATAACACCTAAAAAAAGCGAGGATGATGATTTTTAGAAACCTTATAAATCTCAACCCATCCATCCAAAATCAAAATACCATAAATAAGGATAAAGAATCATGTTTAGGAATTAAAGGATATAAATAGAATTTCCAAAACAACAAGGGGAGAAAAAGGATATCCAAGCACTATTTCGATATAAATTTTTTGAGTTGAAGAAGAGTGAATAAGAATTAATTCGACAGAAAATTCAAGAAACCTTCTAGAAATTTGAGATCAAAATCCCACCACTAGAGGAAATCTAAAAATTCCCAAAGTATTCAAAATTTTCTAATGGAGCAGTGCACTAAAATAAAGTAGCTAGATGGAGATGAGACAATCAACTTAAAATAAGCATTTGAGCATTGATCACACCATCGATACCCAAACAATTCTAGGATTCATGGTCATTATTTATTCTATGTATGATTGGGTCTTTAACTTTTACTAATGCACTTTGTGGTCTTAGAGATTTAATAAATGTTATTCCTCACTCGGTATTTTTATCCTTTTAGATCAGATAAATAAAACCAACTCATGTTGTGTTATAATTAGAAATATTATCCACCATTTATCATACGGGGTTTTAGAAGATGTACTAATGGGAGTAATAGGATTGATCTTTCTAGAATACTTTTATGTCCTTACCAGGGAATAAGAACAAGCACTGGGACACACTCC
The DNA here is from genome assembly GCA_963277665.1 of Viscum album. Taxonomy (NCBI): domain Eukaryota; kingdom Viridiplantae; phylum Streptophyta; class Magnoliopsida; order Santalales; family Viscaceae; genus Viscum; species Viscum album. The sequence continues at coordinate 875,556,988 of OY728145.1, read as the reverse complement.
CATCATCTGGGGGAGACCCTTCCTAAAACAAGAAAGGTATATCGTCAATTTCCATGAAGGAACCATCAAAATGGAACTTGTTGGTAGTGAAGTACACTTCAACATTCCTGATGTGATGAAATATCCTTTTAATAATCACCCACTTTATGTGATCTCACTTGAATAAGGTATAAAACCAACTAAATAATCAAGTATGCTTTAAGACATCTTATAATTAAGAGATAATTTTTTATTTGAATATTTGAATTTGAAGGAACCTGAAAATCCTAAAATCATGTTATAGGAAGAGGTAAATATGATTTTTTCAATGTTTTTTAAAATATAATGATATTATACCAGAGATTCCACCCTAAGAAGTAGGAAACATAAAATCTATATAATCCCTTGAACAACCCCTATATCTAGATCATAACCCATTTATATGTGATTTGACGCATTCTTACCTAATGGAAGAAGAATTTTTTTTGGTAATAATTTCCAATAACCTATCCCATTTACAAGAAAAATCTTTGATTGACCTTCTTAATGGAAAATGTAAATACTATAGGATGGAGTGTATGTGATATACATGGAATTAATCTAATGTTCTCCTCTCATTGAATATTTAAAGAATGCAATTCTTGACCAGTTAAATAACCTCAAAGAAGACTTAATACCACAATCATGGAGGTAGTTATGAAATAAATATAAAAATTTTCTTGAAGCTAAAATCATTTACCAAATTTGTGATTCTCAGTGGGTCATCTCCATTCAAATAGTCCTAAAGAAAACTGGTCTAACCACTGTTAAAAATGAATGAAATGAACTAATCCCCAAGAGAGAACAAAAAAGCTGGAGAGTGTGTATAGATTACAAGAAATGAAATCTAGATACTCTAAATACACCGCATTCCCATTTCTTTCATCAATAAAATGCTAAGAAGCTTAGCTAAAAAAACTCATTAATTTTTTTAGATATATTTTGAGGATACAACCAAGTACCGATCACACAAGAAGACTATATGAATATGAAATTCACATGTACTTTTGGAAAATTCACCTACAAAATGATTCCTTTAGATCTATGAAATGCCCTTGGTATATTTAAATGGTGTATGGTGAGTTTTTTAGATATAATTGACTACTTACTGGAGGTATTTCTTGGTGATTTCTAAGTTTTTATAAATTAATTTTAAAGTTGCTTGGGAAATTTGGAATTTTTTTTGGAAACAACTATTGAAAAAAAACACACATTAAATTTAAAAAAATTCCATTTCATAGTTGAAAAAGGAATTTTTTTTAAGAATATAATTTCACAAAAAAGGATCGAGGATGATAAATCAAAAGTTGAAGTAATAAATTCCTTGAAATATACATCTTCTGTATACATGTTAGATCCTTTTTAGATAATACAGGATTTTAGAGAAGATTCATCAAGGATTTTAGTAACATTTCTATTCTTATCTCAATATTAATTTTAAAGGATTCTGAATTTAAGGTTGATTATTCATGCCAGGAATCATTTTACGAATTTAAGTAATGGTTGATCACACCTCCAATAATGCAACCACTAAATTGGGAGTATCCTTTTGAGTTACTTTGTGATGCTTCCAAAATAATAAGTGGGAGCCACTCTATCACAATGAATTGAATAAAAGCCTCAAGTCATCTTATACGCTTCAAGGAACATGAATTCCACACAAATAAATTATACTACCACCCTGAAGGAGTTACTTATATTCAACTTTTCACTAGATAAATTCGGATCATATCTTCTTCATACTAGTGTTATTATTTTTTCTAATCATAAAGCACTCAGGGATTTATTGAAAAATTAAAATACTAAAACAAGGTTAGTGATATGGATTCAAATATTACTAGAGATAAATTTGGAAATTAAAGATGCAATGGAATTAAAATTTAGGTGGTCGATCATTAAAGTCAAATACCCCACACTGCTGAAGCAAAAATTCCAAACCAGAACCCACTTAATGATGAGATTCCTTGAGAACAACTCTACATCATCAATGGCGAATTACCACATAATTTCATTATTATCAATTATTTTGTTACATATCAAGTACCCTCCCATATATTCTCTCATGAAAAACATAATCTTAAATATGAATCAAGATTTTTTATTTAGGAAGACCCATTTCTGTGGAAATTTTGTAAGGATCAAATCATAAAATAATTCTTACCAATAAATGAAATTGAATTAGTGTTTAAATTTTTTTAATAAATTTTACCATGGAGGCCACTTTAGAATATAGAGGATAGCCCAAAAAGTTTTAGAATCTAGAATTTAATGGCCCATCTTATTTAAATATTCATATGAATTCTATAAAATATGTGAAAAATGACAATTTTCGGGTAATATCTCAAAATGATAGGAAATGCCTCAAAAGAAAATTTTATTTATAAAAGTTTTGAAGTATGTGGAATAGAACTCATGAGAGTACTATTAGTGTCATTTTTTAATTAATATGTTATTATAGCTATATACTATGCTTTAAAATGGGTGGAACTAAAAGCAACATGGTCTGACGACGCTGAAATTGTTTGTGTATTTTTCAGGGATAACATATTCTATAGGTTTAGAGTGCCACGAGAAATCATCAATGACTAGAGAAATAATTTATGCAATAGGAAAATTGAAGAATTAATGAGAATGTATGGGGTACATAATAAAACATCAACACCAAACCATCCACAAAAAGATGGCCTAGCATAAGTCTCCAATAGGGAAATCAAAGGAATTATAGAAACAATTGTTAAAGAAAATATAAAAAACTATAGACAAAGGTTAGATGATACCTTATGGGAATACATAACATCCTACAAAACACCAATAGGGATGGACCAATATATATTTTTTTATTAAATTGTTTTCCACCTTCTTGTGGAATTGGAGCATAAAGACTTCTGGGTGGTAAGAGAGATGAATTTGGACCTTGATAAATCTAGGAAAGAGACAAGATTGTAGTTACAAGATCTGTAGGAAATCAAAATGATATATTTCAAAAATTCCATGATCTACAAAGAGATAACAAGGATGGACCTTGATAAGATGATTCATCCAAGAACCTTTAACCCTGGAGATCAAGTACTATTATAACAACCAATACATAATCTAATGTCTGGTAAACTTCATTTCATATTGGAAGGTCCCTTTACTATTATTCACATAAACCCCTTTGTTTCTATGTTGCTAAAAAATGGTTGAGTAGAAAAACCATTCTCTCTTTATGGGTAGAGTATGAAGATGTTACATGGTATCATACCTTAAGAATCAGTGGAGGATAGCACACTTCTTTTCATTGATTACCAATGAACACTTAATAGGTTCAATCTTTCTTTTACACTTTATAGAATTAAGAAATTCCAATTTTATTATATAAATACATGAAAAAATCATGTTAATTGTATTGAAGACACTACATAAATTTTTTGTGGGGGATTTAATCTTTTAGTTTAGTATTTTAATAAAATAAATTTTTTAGTCAGGACAACAAAATTAAACAAAAGTAATTTCGGGAGGCAAATAACATTTTTTTTCTGAGTACACTCTTCCCCTTGGCCATATCCTACCATGATTAAACATGCATGTACTATCATTTTTTCTTATATTTCAATTCCATCAATGAATATGATGCAAGGATAAAAAATTGAAATACTTAATTAAACACACATCATGAATGTGCTGCAAAACAAAGCTGAAGGAACATGAAATGAACTACTAGACTGAAGAATCCTTGCTAAAGGTAGTTTTCTTTTACATTTAATATTATTTTAACTCCCTATATTCTTATTTGAAAATATTTAATTTTCATATTTAAATTAAATTTTATATCCACTCTTGAATTACTGTTTTATTTGACTTTTATAGGATACATGAGTTTCTTAGTAATATTGTGATACCATGTTTTAGATTTCAATGTTAATGACATTGAATTAGAAAAATTGTGAATTGAAGATTTAATGTGAAGCATGGATATTGAAATTATGAAACATAATTTGAATGAATTTGTTGATTAATGTAAATGAAATTTCTCTACCATTTTTCATGCTTTGAATTTCTAAAAATAATATGAATTGATTTTTTATTATTAGTCATTCCATGAGTGATTTTCCAAAATCATATGTCCTATTACCAAGAATATTTGTAGACTATGTATTTCTTATTAATTATTGATCGTATTTATTGAGTGATCTTGGGACATGTCAATGACCAGAAAACTCATTTGAACTTGTGAAAGCTATGAATGTGAAAAAACACAATTTATTAGATAAAAGTATATTTTGATAAACCAATTATCCATAAAATTCCACCTTTACATCAATTATGCATTAGCCCATAGAGACCATGAATGAATTTTATATGGATGATACATGTTTCAATCCATTTTTATCCATTTATACCCTACTCTTTGTAATTTATTGATATTTTAATGTTTAAGTGTGGGGGAAAGGGGAACCATGGTAAATGTGATGATATAAATTGTAAGGAAGAAGTGTGAGGGGATTATTGTGGGGATTGTATAATATTATGGAATAATTCATTGTACTCTATTGGTTTTCCCTCTTGAATAATAAAATTAAAATAAAAAAGGACAAAAAAATGATAAAAATGGGTTGTGGTTTGGGGAAACCAAAAATCACCATCACTAGACCTATGATTTATATCATATGTGATTAGGTGGTGGATTTGAGTTTTATTCTAAATAATAACTTTCCAAAAAGAAAAAAATTCAAATAATTATTGATAAAAATAAAAAACAATATTCAAGAGAGGGAATAAATCATTCACTATGCTTAAACTGATCATGATCTTTGCTTTGTGTTTTAAGGGAAGTGGGAGTTTGTAACAAGAACGTGAGAATTTCTTCACACTTTTTAATATCGCACATTGTAGATAAGATATAAACCTCCTCCTTGGGCCTTAATTTTTAAAGCATCAATTCCTACCTACCATAAGAATTAGAGTCAATTGAAAATTATTGAAAAGTTCTCATGATTTTATAAGAATTTTTTCATTTATAATGTAGATAAAGTAGTTCATTTACAAGACTATGGAAAAGGACAATTTCTTCATGATATGAGAATAACAATACTTATATTTTATCATGAGTGATGAGAGAAAATAATCCATTGTGAGGGAGATCATGATTTGTAATTTTTAATACTAATTAATTAGGGATCTTGAATGAATGAAAGGAGATGTTCCATAATTTCTTTCAAAGTGGAAAATTAAAATACATGAATTGAATGTTTGTTTTAAAAATGAGAACTTTAATTGAAATTTTATGTATAGTTTGATTATTTTATTTTAAATTGATGTTTTTTTAATTTTATTACCATGTAATTTTAATATTGGTAACATTTGTGCCCTCTGATTTTCAATGTTGAGATTTTATACTTGAGGAAAAGAATGATTTATGAGTGGGTGAATTGAAAGAAATAATATTTTCAAAAAAGTGACATTTAATTTAAATGTTTTTAATCCAAATAGTTGTATTTTAAGGAAAACTATCACATTTTATGATTTTAGTCTTATTTTGGGATTAATTGGAAAAATGACATATTTTGGATTTTAAATATTTTAAATTATTTCTATATTTAGGCCATACCAATTTTTATACTTATATAAATTTTGAAATTATTTTTTTTAGGATTCTATACATCTAGAGATTTATTTTATTCTTCTATACCCAAAGCTAAATCCACCATCTAGAAGATCAAAACCAGCGCAAAATTTGGGCCTTGAAAACTGTACAAAAATATAGATATTTTTTATACTGGTCCCATATATAATGATTCGGAAACCCAAATCCTCTGAAAATTTTAGTTAGATTCCGAAGACATTTAGGAATAACTTTTATGATGGCATATATGTGTGACATGTTTGGAATGTATTGTCTCAACAATACTCTATAATTTATAATGATTTTGACCCTAAATAATACCCTTGTTTGTTTTGTAATGAAGTTTTATCGAGAAAGTTTTCAGGATTTTATTTCTGGGTTAAAGGAATTTAACATTACTATAACTGATCTGGAAACATAGTTTCAAACCCTACATTCAGTAAATGAACATATAGTTCATTATCCCTACATTACGCATGAAAAGTGAAATGCTTGCGTATGGTATCAAACCTACATTATGCTAAAAAGTTTGAGTTTGGATCAACATCCTTACATTTAGAGGATTGAAAATCATATAGATCATCAACCCTACTTTAGAAGTTGGTATTATTATTCATCAACCCTATGTTCAAGAATTTGAACGTATGGTTAATCAATGACACGTATGAGATATTATGCTAAAAGGGTGAATGTATGGATTATCATCCCTACAATAATTTGTTCCCAAAATTATGTGAAGATGACTGTATTGTTAAACAACTATACATTGGTAGGAACCCTATGATATGGGATGGAACCCCACGCAATGAGAAGGAACCCTACATTACACAGTTCATCCCTATGTTGTGTTATCAATGGAAATGTTTTTAAGCCACATTTTCAATCTAGTATTGCTACAACGATCTTATAAAAAATGAAGGCCAAATCAAGGATTATTATAATTGTTTAAAAGAACCATATTCATTGGAGAAAATCACTTATATTTATAAGGGAAGTTATGAATGCCCTTTTAAATTGGAATTTGAATTTCCACTATCAATTAGGGTATTCTTTTAGATCTGGAAAACTAAAGAAAGCTATCTGTTCTATATATTCCTTTAGAGTATCTCTTCAAAAATATGTGTGTGATAAGAAATTAATATATGTGATTTCATTATGGAAATTATATTTTACAGTGAAACAAAAAGGAATGATCAAATTCCTATGGTTTATAAAAGAGACTTTTCTTTGAATGTTCTATATATTTAAATATCAAGTTACTACTGCTGTTTATTATCTATCATATTGAAGAACATTGTGAAACAAAGATTTCATAAGGCTATTCTTTTATTTAAGATATTATTTTAGGGAGAAGAATATCTATCAAATAGTAGTTTCATGCTTCTGAAACTATGTTGTTCAACCCGAACCTTTGAAATTAATCTCTTTTGACTTATTAGAGTTTCAGCTACTCATACTTAGTTGTGATGGAGTTTCAGCTTCATGATCAAAGATATAGATATTCAGTTATCCATTATAGATCTAAAAGTCTTTTCTATTAGTATTGTTGCAATGGTTTCAACTTCCTATACTTAGTTGTGAATTCGCAGTCTTGTGATAAGAGGAATATTCTGTTGAAATTTACGAAGCTCATAGAGAGAGTGATTGGTAGAGTGTACTAGGGGATATTTATGCCCTAAACCACTATAAAAAGTTTAGCTCATTATTTATATATATCCTATGAATATTTTTTTTTCATTAGTAAAATCTTCTTATCTGTATAAATCAAAATGGGTATCAAAATCCAAAATTGTGGAATATTTTTGAAAAGACACATTTCACCCCCATCTTATGTTACTTTGAATATTCCAACCTAATAATTGGTGTCTGGGGGTAGCTTTTGGATAAATATATAGTTAGATGAAAAGTATAAGGTCTATACAATGATAGAAATGGAAGATCCTAGAGAAGGAATTTCAAATGTACATTCACCATACTTTAATGGTAAAAATTATAGATTTTCTCAATCACGAATGATTATCTATCTGAAGAATCTTGGATTTACAGCCTATTCTATGATCATTACTCCATATTCAGTTCTTAAGAAACTAGAAACATGGGATGTAGCAACAAAAACTGTAAATGTTATCAATTCTTAGTCAATGAATGCTATTATTAGTGGTCTTGGACCAGATGAGTTTAATTGTGTATCACAATGTCCAACTGCCTATGATATGTAGAAAACTATTGCTGTTTTTTATGATAGAAGAAACATTTTTAGATAGTTGAGATATGTTACTGCTAATCTAATTTACAACACATTAAGAACGTTTTATGGTGAAATCATCACATAGATGAGTGGAAGTATTACATAAATTTTCAAAAATATGACAACCTTAGGTGATCACATCAAACAATCCAATCAATATTTGAAATTACTCAGAGTACTACCTTAAAAATGTAATGGAATATCTACTATTATTCCCCAATCATCACCTACCAAGACCTGACAATGAAATAACTAATCAAGAAACAGATGATGTATGAAGCAGAAATGAAAGATGAAGCTAAAGATCATACGATTATAATTAATAAATAAAATATTGATATGAAAGTGAAATCTCATAAGCATATTAGATAAACAAAACAAGAAGACAAAATAGATATATTGTTTGATTCCTATGATTCTCAAATGGAATTTTATTAGCTATCTAGAAAGTATAGGAAAATTCATAATAAGAAAAGAGTCTTTAAACAATCCTTTAAGAATGATGAAAAATAATCAATTGATGTTCAATTATATGAATGGAAGAAATTGGGTCATATCAGACCAGATTTTCCTCAACAGAAAGATAAAAGAAAAAGTCCATACAATAGATATAAATAGAAATTTTACTTTGAACCTAAAGGAAAAAAAGTTAAACTAATGATACATGTAGTGTATCTAGAGACTCTAGAATATCGTCAAAATCTTATTCAGAAAATGAGAAAACAAATATAAAACCCAACATGTGCTTTATGGTAGAAGATAAAAAGGTAAAAACTTATTACTCTTCATATTTTGGTAGTTGCTCAAATGAAAAATTAGCTACATATTTCTCAATGATAGAAAGAAAATACGATTACCTATTAATGAAACATAAATCCTTATTCTTAGTGTTTTTTCAGTGAAAGAGATATCACGTTAAAACAAAATCAATACTTACATGAAAAATTTAATCACACTACATTAAACATTATCAATTATGAAAATAAAATTAAAGAATATGAGGATGAAGTAGAATATTAGAAGAGTTTTTCTCTTGTTTTTACTAAATTAGGAACTATTTTAAATGAAATTCATGTAAATAATTTCATTAAAAGGGAATGGTTTGGAATAATGTGTAAGGGTGAGAAATCAAAATTTTATAAAAATTATTTTGTTCTCAAATATAAAATTGCTACATGTTATCATTGTTGATAAAAAGGTCTTATCATTAATAATTTCAATTTGAAAAATACTTAAATTAGTGGTATTTAAAGGTCTTGGATTTCTAGACATTTATATAAATCATGTAATATTATTAATTTAAAAATAAAGTAGATCTGGGTTCCAAGATCATTTCTCACTAACACTGTAGGACCCAAGAAGATATGGGTACCAAAACAAACATTTGTTTAATTAATTTTATAAGAAATAGGTCACAAAAAATATAGTATATGGAAAATAGATTTTCCAGGAATATGAGTGGATAGTCAAAAAACATTCACACATTGACTCAAATGAATAGAGGACTAGTCACCTTTTGTGACAATGATAAAGAAACAATATTTGGCATTGGAACAGTTGGTGATCCAAAGACTATCTCAATCAAAAAGTATTGTATGTGCATGGTATAAAGCATAATATGATAAGTGTTTCTCAACCTTTTGATGATGGTTTTTAGGTTTAATTTTCTAATAATTCTTGCTTTATTTTTAAATTTAAGTTACGTAAATTTAGACCACCCTGAATTGATAATGTTTATACTATGTATTTCAATTCTCTATGTGAACAAAAGGTGAATTGTTTAAATGATAAGAAAAATGAATCATAGATTTTGAATAGAAAGACTGGACACTATTATATATATATATATATTTAAATATATTGTCTAATAAATATTTAGTTTTTTATTTTCATAGTCATAAGTTTGACAATGACAGATTCTTTTATTCATGCCGAATTGGATAACAACACAAATATTCATTCAAATCTATTAATTCAATTTCTTCATATAAGCCATTAAAACATATCTATATGGATTATTATGACCATCTAGAGTATCATGTTTGGATTTGAATATATACATTTATTTTTTAGTAGATGATTATTCAAGATTCACATGGGTTTGTTTTCTAAAACTCAAAATTGAAGTATTCACTATTTTTGAAAGATTTTTTTAAAATTGGTCAAAATGTAAATTTTTTTAAAATAATTTCATTGAGAAGTGATCATGTTAGAGAATTTCAGAATCAATAATTAAATTATTTTTTCTCAAATATATGGATTAAAAATACCATCACTGCATCAATAACACCTCCAAAAATGATTTTGTTGAAACAAGAAATAAAACTATTCATTAAATAGAAAGGACTATGTGGAATGAATAAAGTATTCCTACCAATTTTTGGGAAGAATCTGTAAGTACATCCTTATATAACATGAATAGAGTTTTAATAAGGCCTATTTTAAAAATAACACCTTATGAACATTAGAATAACATAAAATCTAAAGTAATGTACTTTAATTTTTTTGGATGCAAGGTTTATATCATTAATAATTAGAACAACATTGGTAAGTTCGATCTAATAGATAATAAAGGAATATTATTGGGATATTCTCCAACCTCTAAAGATTATGGTGTGTATGATAAATATTTAAGTATTTTTGAAGAATCATTTCATGTGATGTTTAATGAAACTAGACCATTTATTAGAGTGGAAGATCAAACTGATGAAATTATTGACACTTTTGAAAACATAAGTCTTGATACGCCTAAAACTAATTTTTAAAATAATCTTAATAAACTTCAATCCAGTTCATAAGAACATGATACTAAAGATCATGAAGGTTTCATTCCAATACATTATAGAACATTAATGAACCATCCTATAGAAATTATTAACGGACACCAAGACACATGAATTAGAACTAAATGAAATGTATGAAATCTATCATAATTTTCTTCCTTTCTATCTCATTTTGGGCATAAAACTATTTTAGAAGCCTTATAAGATGATATTTGGATTCTTTAAATGTAGGAAGGGCTAAACCAATTCAAAATTAAAGATGTTTGGGAACTAGTAGAGAGACCAACCAATTATCCAGTATTAAGAACAAAGTGGTTATTTAGAAATAAATAGGATTATCAAGGGATCATAACCCTAAATAAAGTATGATTTATAGATAAAGGATATAATCAAAAAAGCTATAGATTATGATGAGACCTTTTCCCTTGTATATAGACTGGAATCCATTGGAATCCTTCTAGCTGGTGTATCTAATATGGGTTTTAAATTATATCAGATTGATGTTCAATTTCCTTTTTAAATGGTTATTTAATAGAGGAAGTATATGTTGAACAACCTACTGATTTTGAAAATATGCATAATCCAAGCTCTGTTTTTTAACTTATTAATGCTCCCTATGGTCTTAAACATGAAACTATAGCTTGGTATGAAATAATAAGTTATTTTCTTTAGAAAAATGGATTTACTTTTGGATTGAAAGATACAACTTTTTTTAAGAAAACTATTTATTCTAATATTTTACTAGTACAAATTTATGTTGATGGTGTTATTTTGGGTTCAAGTAATAAAATATTTTTAATTATTTTTAAAAATTAATAAAAAAAATGAAATTGAAATGAGTATAATGGGAGAAATGAAATTCTCATTAGTATTTCAGATTTATCAAAAAGATTACGGAAATGTTTTAAATCAAAGTAAATATGTTATTGATTTACTAAAAAAGATTGGACTTGAAAATAGTAAGACATATAAAACAATTATTTGTACCAATATAAAACTTGATTTGTATGAAGTTGGAAAACAAGTATATAATAATTCATATATAGGTATGATTGATAGTTATATATATCTTAATTCTAACAGACCAAACATTATTTTTTATGTATGTTTATCTGCTATATTTAAATCAAATCCAATAGAATCATATCTTACAAATGTTCAAATAATTTTATATATTTAAAAAGAATTTTTTTTTCAATCCATTATTTACCCCAAAACATCTTATTTTTATTCAATTTCATATTCAGATGCTGATTTTGGAATTTGTATATTAGATATAAAAATTTCTTCATGAACCAATAACTTTTTAAGAAAATCATTAGTATCATGGTCTAGTAATAATATACACTCAGTTTCCTTATTAACTTTTGAGGAAGAATATGTTTTTGCAAGCAGTTTCTATGCACATGTTTTGTGGATGAAAAACACCATATTGAAATTTGGATTAAAATTTAATAGTATACATGTTTTATGTGAATATATTAGTGCTATAAATATTTCAAAACATCATCTAAGTCATTCTAGGACTAAGAAAATTGATATAAGGAATAATTGTCTAAAAAAATATGTCATTAAAAAAGATGAATCTTTTGAATTTGCTAATACTGAATATCAATTAGCTAATATTTTCACTGACCCACTTCTGAGTGAAAGTTTTTATTTTATTATGGGGTTAAGAAATATTTAATTTTATGAATTTTTTTAATTAATTTATAGCCTCTCTTTTTTTATTATTGTAACCTTTTTTAATTTGATTAAATTATTTGAATTATTTTTATTTTGTTATGTTTTAATTTTGTTTGAAAATAATTTCATTTCAATTTATTTTTTCTTTTTTCAAAATTAAAAAGTAACGAGTATATCCTGAATCTCTACAAGAAAAATGTCTTCCTTATCTTGTTCTCTTACTCCTCTATTACACATCCTTTTAGTTTACTATGCTTTATTTGATTCATGTTTGTCAAAACCCTAAACCTTCAGACCCTTTAATCATGAAACCTTCAATGATGAAAACAAATTGAAGATCTAAAGATACTGAGTTGTAAAGCTCTGTTTACACATTAGGGAATGTTTACAATGTGATCCATGGAAAGGTAATCAATTTTGATTATTTAGATTCTAAAAATATTTCACTCAAAGAAGAAATAAGGTTTCAAGGTCTAGATTATTCTTTTAGAGAAGATAAAATACTAACAGTATATGACATTAATGTAAATTAATTTTGTAGAAATTATTCTTTTAGTATCCGATTTAATGAAGATACTACTATCTATATAAGATAGTAAATTTTAATTTTCTTCTATGTAAATGTATATGTTGTTATGGTGTCCCCATTTGTGGGAGTTTCATTTTGATTTAAGGAATATAGGTAATGGAAAAAATTTAGAGGACATTATGTTTTCATTGTTTGGAATGAGATCTATCAAGAAAGTTATGAAGAAAGTTATTACTTCTAATTGCTGAGTAATGATAATATTCATTCAATATGGAATTTTTCTAAGGACTTATAATCTAGAGAATGTCATGTATCCTGACTTGTATCTGATGTTTTTGTTTATAAACCATTTAAAGTTTAATTTTTTTCAGTTTATGAAAAGGTATCTAAACTATTTCTTCCACAAGGATGCCATGATTGGATATTATACTTATAAAAGGATTTTTTTACTTTTAACTATGAATAAAAGGATAAATTTTCAATTTGTTTTTTTTGTAAAAGCATATCATCACAAAAACATCTTAAATGATAAGAATTTTAAGAAGTTATAATTTTTTAGAGAAAATTCTACAAATTTCTTCTTCTTATTTGTGAATAACAATAAAAAAGGATATTGAGATCTACTCTGGGGGAGAATAGAGTGATTCCTTTGTTTGGATCTCTCAGACAGATTCCTAATGAAGAAGGTGAATTCAATCTAGAAGAAAATCCTTTTTAGAGAAGGATAATCTCAGTTGAAATTCCATATATTGTGGATGAATAAGTTGTTGGAGTAGAGCGTGAAACTCTAGTGGTTGAGCATGTTGATCAAGAGGCTCAAAATCAAGAACATCAAATGGAAGATTTCCTTGATGATAAAACTGAATCTTTTATTGTTACTGATTCAAAAAAATTTATAGGATCTTCTTAAAGAGAAATATTAGTTGGTAATGAAGATCCATGTTTGGACTTGGTAGATGTTCATAATATAGAATATATCCCTAACAATGTCACTCAATCTCTGAAATCATTTGATTCTCGTCACGAAACCTTAGTTGTAAAGGTAAATCTGTTGGAGGCTCAGAACTTGTTTCATAGACAAAAATTAAAAGCTACAAAAAAGAAGTTTGAAGAGTTCAAAACATCATCAATGCCGATATCCGAGTTTGATGATCAGAATATATATCTAAGTAAATTCAAATAAAATATTATTTCTTTTGGATACGTTCAAGAGTTTATCAACAAATTGTCTAGAGAGTTCATTTTGTTGAAAGAGGAATCTATCATGATGTTAGATTTTGATGAGTTTAATATGAGATAGGGATATTTTCAATCTCTTAGGGGAAAGTAGTCAAACATCAACCTTCCCTCAATGGATGTCACAAGACCAGATCAAAATATTTGAAGCAATTACTTCAGTGCTGAAATTTTTTTAATGATTGAATATACAGTCTTCCGTGTGATAGTACACGTTTACATGTTCTATTAGAAAATAAAAATCATCTGGTTAGTAAAATAACATCAAATAAATCCTTGTTGGTATTAGTGCTTAAAAATTACAGGAATTGATCAAAAAACATTGTTGCAACCCCTATGTTTAGAAAATGATCATATGGTTCATTATCCCAATGTTGTACTGGAAAAAGGAAATGCTTGTATATGGTATCAAACCTATATTATGCTAAATAGTTTGATTTTTGATCTAAATCCTTACATTCAGAGGATTAACATATGGATCAGTAACCCGATGTTTGAAGTTAGTATTACTATTCATAAACACTATGCTCGAGAATTTGAACGTATGGTTAATCAATGATATGTTTGAGATATTATTCTGAAAAGATCAACATATATATTATCATCCATATACTACGTTTGTTCCATAAATTACTTGAAGATGAACGTATGGTTAAGGACACATATGTTGGTAGGAAACATTTGTTGGTCGGAACCCTATGCTATTCGAAAGAACCCTATGCTACGTAATGTAGCACTATGTTATGCAGTTCAACCTTACGTTGTGTTATCAATGACGATGTTTTTAAGTTTCATTCGAAATCTATGATTTTTTTAATGATCGGGTCGAAATTGGATACCAATTTAAGGGTCGTTTTGATTTTTTCAAAGAACTATATTCATCGAAGAAAATCACTCTTATTTCTAAGGGAAGTTACAGAGCCTCTGATTAATTGGAAATTCAGTTTCCTTGATCAATCAAGCTATTATTTTGGACCTGGAATACCGAAGAAAGATATAATATCTTTATATTCCTTCAAAGTATCTCTTCAAAAATATTTTTTTGATAATGAGTATACATATGTGAATGCATTATTGAAATTATATTTAACAGTGTTACTATAATGAATGATAAAATCTCTTTTATTATAAAAATCAGCTATGCTTTGAAAGTTCTATATATTTAAACCTTGAGTTACTAATACCATTTAGTTTCTATCTTATTGAAGGCCATTGTGTGAAAATAATCACTTCAGAATGTTTCATTCTTAAAGTTATTTTTTTTCTGAAGAATAAGATCCATCAATTTTCAGTTTTGTAATATTTCAACTGTGTTGTTCCCCCCGATCCTTAGAAATCAATCTATTTTGATTTACTGGCATTTCAACTTATTGTAATACATTGTGGTGGAGTATCAAATTCTTGATCTAACCTGTGGATATCTAGTTCTCTGTTATAGAACTAGAAGGATTTTTTTAGTCTTATTGTAAAGGTGTCAATTGCCTGCACTTAGTTATGAATTCATGGTCTAGTGATAAGAGGACCATTCTAGTGAAATTTACCAAGCTTGTAGAGTGATTTATTGGTAGAGTGGACTAGGGGATCTTTGTGCCTTGAACCACTATAAAAATCTATGCTGTTTATTATTATTTATCTAATGTATATTCTCAATACAAAAGTAAACACTATATATCCATATAAATCACAGTGGGTGTAAAAATCTATAATTGTGGATGATTTTTGAAAAGAGACAATTTACACACCACTTGTGTTACTTTTTATATTCCTACCTTGCATGAATCAGTCATTTTAAATGCCCTAAATTCATGAGAAATCATAGATTTGGAATACAGAGAGTCTTCCTGGACAGAATACATTCTTAGAATAAGATGAAAAAAACTCTTTCTACACATGAAAAAATACCCAGAAATTATGAGGAGAGACATGAAATAGAAACAACTGTTATGAAGACACCATTTACGAAATCGACCATTTAATGTGGCTAACATGCAGAAACTTTTGAAGTAAAATTCTATCCTATAAAAGGAGGAAAGCACCACCTTTCAAAATCATCATATAAAATCCGATCGACACTTTAGGGAAGCATTGGATGAAAGACTCTTGCATATTTATTTTTCTTCATTATTTTATTTACTCTATAATGTCTTTCATCCCTCAATTTATCTCAACATCCCCATCCCATGGTGGGTAGTTTCATTTAGTGGTCAATAATGGGGGAGGTTGCACCTATGTGTGTTGATTGAGCTATTGTGATACAATTTAATAAGACCCCTTCTTCTTTCCAAATTTTGACTGAATTCCTAATTCAGTTTTAAATTCCAAATGTGGTTGCATTAGTTTTTGATTATTTTATTTTTAATTTCATTGGTAAATGATCCACATATACCTCCGACTAATTATTTTTTGTATATATTAGTACAAATTAGGATTGGATGGTGAGTTCTTGATGTTCATTAGCACATGTGTAATATTGCATGTTGGAATATTGGTTAACAATGTTAATAAAAATCCTTTGTTAAGGATTTTTTAAATTAATCATGAAAAACTACTACAATTCTATATATATAAGGAGTGTAGACCTGCATGAAGTTCCAGATAAAAATATTCTTGTCATAATCATATGGTCAAGGGATAGAAGTGGCTTGGTAGATGAATCTTTCTCTTACCAGTCAGTGAAAGAAAAAGGTAAAAAACATGGAAACAATAATAGTGCAATACTAGGTCTAGACAAACCCTCTATAATCACCATATATCTCATTTTTTAAAACCAATATAATGAAACTGCTTCTTTATCTAACATTATTAAAAATTAAATAAAACCAATTATTTTTAGAAATCTAATAAAAAGTGACAACCTTGTTTTTTGTGCACTTTTCTTCAAAATTATACCTTGAGTGAATTACTATACTATACATAGGTAATTTGAAATACTATTTTCCAATGATCGATGATAGGTGTGCATCATTTATTATTGTACTTTGATATTTTATTTTGGTTTTATTTTTTATTGGATTATATTTAGGTGCTCATTAATTATATAGAGGTTTGGTTGTTTTTTTATCTCAGCATAGTTTTTTATCTTTAAAGGGAAAATAGTTCCCTAGTATTTATGAAGACCTTGGCATTTATTGCCATCCTTCAGTGTCTTGGGGAGTTACCTAAGGAATGTAACCCCCACCAGCCTCTTCCCAAACCAATGGGTGCGCTGTGGGGTGCTATGAGAACAAACTAATAGGCCAATATATATAAAACCAAATATTTATGAAGGATTCATGAGACATTATAATTATTGATAATCATCAATATAATCACCCATAGTAGAATAAATTATTTTGATACTTCAAATATATTTTCATTTGAAAGTAAATATTACCCAATTATTTTTGGAGTTATATAATTATGGGATCACCCATCATTTTGTAAAATTCCAAGAACCATTATTTGTATAAAACACGTGAGAGATTATAATTTTACCCATAAGCCTAATAATTAATGTAATCCTATGAAAATAAAAATAATTAAAAGGAATGGGTTAACCAATTCCCTATTGAGATATATATGAAATATAAAAATTTAATATTGATAAATATCAATAATTAGATGGTTAATGAAATTTAAATAAAGCATTAGAGAGAGTTCTGATACAAAAATATGAAATTATTTTAAAGAATATGTTTCAAAGAAACCCCTTATAAACATAGAAATTTACAAGTGAATGATAATTAGAGGTGTAGTGTGAATTGGAATCCAGATTTCCATGAATAAAAAAAAGGATAAAATAAGTTCATGGGAGTTTATATAGGTCATAGAAATCAAAATAAATTTCCATTATAAAAAAATGAAAATTAAAGTTGAGATGAGAATTACCACACTATGAGTACGCTATTTTAATTTCATCTCACATCATATATAATAAGTATATATTAATTATTTACCAAATTTTGAGTCATTTATAATTTTATTTTTATTATTTTTATTCATTTTAATTCATTTATTATAAGGACTCCAATTTTCTTGAGCCCTTTATCATTTCTCATCTGATAATTGTTTTTGGAAGAAAATCATTAATGAAATACTATAATTTTATTTTATATAAAATATTTATTAAAGGTTTATATTACTTAATTCATGATAAATAGAAATTATATTATACATGTAATTTTTTAACTATAAAATATTACATATTTTATAAATATTATGTTTTTGAAAAAATTATTACTTATTGATTTAAAAAATTATTATAAATTAATAATTTCCTACATATTAGTTATAAATTATTATGCAGTAGCTAAAATATTATTTATGATGATATTTTTATGAATAAAATAAAATAATTTTTTTAATTTTTTTTTACTATTTTAGTTGATTATAAATTAGTGTTAATTTGAATTTTTTATTTTTCTCATTGGATTTGTGATAAATTATTATGGTTTCCAAAAAAATGTAGGAAAGGTTATTTAAAGAACATATAAATTTCATTATTTATTATTTAAAATTTGTAAGATGTATTTTAATTTTTTGTATAATTAAATTATATGAAATTATTTATATTTTGAAGATATAATTTATCCAAATGTGAAATTGAAGTGAATTATTAAAGATATTAATTATGGATTATGTTATTTATGAGATAAAATTTATGGGTAATGAATGTTGATATCATAAAATATCTATGTTAGATTAGTTATTTAATATGTGGATATTTCATTTATTTACTAAACTAATTAAATATAGTTAAATAAATAAGGCTTGAGACATCAATTAATACAAAACATAATAGGTAAAAATGGAAAATTTATATCATGGGGGAAGGTGGCTTAATGTGAGAAAGTGATGGGGGTTTAATTTACATAACATAATAATAACACAACTATTAAAATAAGAAAAATTAATTATTTAAAAATATAAAAAACATAAAAAAATATATAAATATTGTCTTTAAAAAAACTAGAATATGTGAACATTATAAAAAAATTGAATCACAATTCAAAAAAACAAAAAATATATATAACTATATAAGATGAAAGAATTGTGGGATAAATTCTTGATACCACTATAAATTGTTAAATAAGAAATCATTCCACGTGAAAAAATAATTATTGATTTAAAAAATATGGTAAATGAATGAATAATGGGAGATAAAATATAAAATTTTCTAAAAAAACATTCTTTCCAAATAAATGATTATATATATATATGTGTGTGTGTGTGTGTGTTGGTTCTTGTAATATATCTAGGAATCAAATGTGATGTATTTTTTAACAACTAATAGCGATACATTTTTTCATCGCATTGTGCATTACTATGTCTGATTTTTATTCTAATAAATATTAGGGTGTCTCACATTTCTCATGACTAACTTTCCCTAATTCCCCTGAATATAAGCTAATATCATTTCGATAAAGTAGATGGAAGGATGGATAATATATTTTTTATGTATAGTTTATGTGTACATGTGTGAGGAAGGCTTAATGGACCATCTTATGAATTTTAAGGCTCTTGGATTCAATCATTTTTATAAGTAAATTGTTGGATTCTTTTGAGTATTGGAATTTTGAACTTTTCTTGTATAATTTGAAATAATTTATTTTCTTTCATGTTGTGTACTTCTTTAAAATATAGTTTTTGATCCTAAAATTTTCATTAGTTATCCCTTTAAAAATATCAATCCAAATTTAATCATACTATTTGATTCTTATACACTTCACACATGATGATTGGAAATTTTCATCATCCCCATTCATTGTAAATCACCCATTAAATTCCACGATCAATGATTCTTGTATAACTTCAAACATAGGTAAAATACATATTCTAATAATTTCTTAAAATACTGTAAGATAATACTTTCCATTGTTAATTATTCATAACATTATTATATTTAATATGATATTTTTTTCTCTAGGTTACATGTTTTCAATGAGAAAGTATTAATATATGTGTTCATACATAAATATATTCCTAATTGTATAGTTTTAGTAAGTCTTTAGTAATATATATTTTATATTTACATCTTCTAATTATATTATAAATAAATATATACATTTATAAAAGTTGTTGAATTGATTTAAAGATATTCATGCACTACAAATGTTATCTGATTCTTATGAGGAATGTACATATTGTGGATATAGAATTGTGAATAGAAACTAGGTACGATAATGGATATGTGAAATAAAAAAACATGATACCTCATTTTGTATCCTATTTATATTTATGGCTTTGCCATAATTTTTCTGGATAATTATACACTTTAGAAAAAGATTTTTCTAAATTTAATCAGTGAAATTAACTTATGTCCAAGTGTTGCTACAATATATTAAAAATAAAATTCTACAAATTATATGTGTTAATTGAAATGATGTCAGTGATGGTAAGTACATGTAAACCTAAATTATAATTAAATAAATTAAAATTACCTACAGATTCACTATAAATAAGAAGGTAATATCAAATTTAAGATAAATTAAATGGGTTATTTAATATATTTATATCTTGTTATGTTTTTATCTTCAAATAAAATATATTTGATATCTTGATATATACAAATCCATGAGTAAAAATGAAACATAAAATATTATACTATTATAACCTAGTAATTAAATTAGAAGAGTTAATAGGAATAACCATATTTTGAAAAATATATTTTCAAATATTTCAGAAAAATAAAATATATTCATAAGTAGGTATACAATTTTTATTAGAGTTATTTTATACTTTTAAAATAACCATTCTTTAAATATGGTATTTATTTTTTTTTCAAATAAAAAAATAATTTCTATCCCCATTATAAAATTTATCTAACAAATTTAATTTAGTTTTCAAATAATCATTTCAAAAATAGAATAGGGTGAAATTATAGGATTTTTCAGAAGTGATTGATTTTTTAATGAATAATAAGAAATACATATTTTATAAATTTTTTAATTTCGTTAAATAATGTAATATTATAGTCTCAATTTGGTATAAAATGACTTATACACCATTTGAGTTATAATAATATAATTAATTACATTTTAATCAGAAATTTTCATGATTTTGGTATAACATAATTTTTATACTTAAAAATGCATTTGTCTACAAAGTGTTTTTCATTGAGTTTTTGGTATTTATAATAAAATTGATTTCTACCACCTATATAAATTAAATCATAATAAATAGAAACCGTATTTGGAATCAATTTTTTATATTTGAAAAATGGGTTCCTTTCATTTTTGTTCATTTTAAATAATAATCATTATAAATATTTGTCACTTTAGTATGATATTATTTTAAAATAGTGATAAAACCATGATATATGGTCTCTAAATAAATCCAAAACATCCCTTTATTCTATTATATGGATGTAAAGCTTTCAAACACTTTCCAAATTTTACTATATGGAATGTTTCTTCCATTTTACCATGATAATGAAATCCGTATTATTATAGGTATATTAAATTCTAAATTATTAATCGCTTGAAATTAATATCACTTAAATATATACATAAGGATAAAAAGAGGATGTGTTATTTTATAAATTTTTATTTTAAATATTAATTAATTTTTTATGTTAATTTTTTTTATATATAGTGATGGAATAAAATCCCTTATATTCTTACATAATGTGGGCGTAATGCATTTGTAATTTGTGGAATGATAGTGTAAATTTCTTCAAAAAACTAAAAATAATATTATATGGGGGAGTTATAGTGAACCATGAATTATATGTGTGACTAGAAAATATTAGGTATGTCTTAATGGGTAATATTCAAAACACAATACTATCAACATTTCTTTAAATTAAAATTTAATGAAAAGTGTCAAATACAATATTAATGATATTTTATGTTAAATAATATATTATTAATTTATTTTAAAAAATTAGAACAAGTTGTAAGAGAAATGGTTGAAACTTTCACCTCATTTCAATTTAAGATATAATATTTACCTTATAAATAAAATTATAAATCATTAATATTGTAAAATTTGTCATTGTATTTATGTTTAAAATGATTTAATAAACGGTTAAACAAAAAACATAGGATTTATAATGTCACAAAATCCTATATAAAATTTATTTTATAATTATATATCAAACTTATCTTCTTTTTCCTATAATATCTAGCTATTTTGAATCATTTTCATTTATAATGACTTAATTATATTTTAATATTTTTAATAATTCCAAGTGTCTTATTTCCCTCCCTTATAAAAGGAAACCCCTTCTCTCTTTTCATTAAAATTCATTTAGGATATTAGATCAACCATACCCAAAAAAAATATCTTCTCAACATCCATTTTCAGGAATTAGAAGTTATTTTATTCTTAAAAGTCAATTCCAAAGGTCCTTATTATGGGATCTAATGGTTTCCTACTGAAGAATTGGTAATCTTCTTACCTGACCTCTTTATATTTATTTATTGTTCTGCCTTAATTAAATGTCACATATTCATCATAAAATAACAAATTCAGCACCCTTAATAAACGAAAATATTTCCATGATTATGGGAAAACATTATCCACCCTCTCATATATCAAATGTGAAGTGAAAGTATCGTTGTCTATACATGTGGACTACTACCTCAACAAAGTGATGAAATTAATTTAAGATAACCATATTTTATCAATGGTTGTTTTTATTAGTTTAAATATTAAATATTATCTTTATAGAATAATTATGCTTCTATAATTATATGTTCCAATCTATTTTCTTCCCTTTTTATCCATTGGAAAACAATAACTTCTCCTATGTGTGCATGTAGAATACCAACCCCACAAATCGATATGATTCTTTTTTCATTTATGATTAAATGAATGAGAATAAAGATATATTTAATTAATATATACAATATAATAATAATTTTTAATGTTTATTTATTATTTAAATATATTTGTTTCCATAAACAAAAAGTAAAATCAACGTTCATTCTTACGTACAGCTTACCATCCCCATGAATGTTGTAAATGATTTTTCTATCACTATTTTTATTGATATCTCTTAATATATTTATAGGTATATATATAATGAATATATATAATATTTATATCATGTTTAACACTATAGGGAATCTTTATAGATGATGTACGTGTAAGGATTTGAACTAGGGAACCATAATTCTCATGAAAAATGAAACAGTTGACACTCAGAAAGAAAGATTTTAATATGTAATTATTAATAATTGGGTGTTGAAATGTTATAAGTGGATCAAATAAGATATAATATTTATTTACATCAATCTAGTATAGAATTATAAAAAATTTAACTCTATTATACAAGAGGGTATGCCTCTTTTAAATCAAATCAAACTCATGGTTAGGGAATTTTGTTGGAATCTCATTCTATATTAGAATTGATTATGATTATGGTTAAATGATGGAATTATTTGACATATCTATCAATAATTAAATATATTTTCTTTCTCCATTCTTATTTTTTGAGAATACATGTTTTTTAATTTATTACATTATGTACTCAATGTACTGAGAGAATGTTTTTAAGGAAAAATGACTTTATTACCATCTTTGGTCAAAAATATTTTTTCCTCCATATCCATGTTTTAAAAAAATAAATAATGATTTTATTAATATTTTTTTATTGTCTAATGTCATTTTTACCAATTATTTAATTTTATAAAATGCATTAAAATGAATTATCTTTTATTTTTAAACAAGGTACTTTTTAGTTTTTATGGATGATGTGAAAGGGATCATTATTTTATCATACATGACATTAATAAAATATTCCACCATCATGACATATCAATGTTTTGAAGATTACTTAAAAATATTCCAAGGTTATTCTTAAGGAATATGTTTCCCATAATATTATGGTAATTTTTTATTTTAATGAATTCATTTCAATGTGAACAGTGTTGTTTATGTAATAAATAATCCAAGTGATCTTGTAAAGGATATTTGGTTTACATTGATGTCATTTGGTATTAATTATAATTTACTAGGGATATGGTCCGATGATAGAATACGTATTTTTTAACTATATGTGTAATTTCCCAGACCTTTATTGTTAATTACATTTTCAAAATCCAGTGTTTGGGGTTTTCTAAGTGGAAATGGTAGCTCGTTTCAAGAGTTTCCCAAATTTATAGTTTTTCCATCGGTAGCTCGCATTAGTATCTCAACGTCAGTAGCTCAGCATCGGTAGCTCAGAATCAGTATCTTAGCATCAGTAGGTCAACATTAGTAGGTTGTCATCGATATCTCACATCAGTAGCTCACATTGCTTTCTCACATTGGTATCTCAAAGTTGTTGACATTGGGTGTCGGTAGGTTAGGTCGTCGGTGACTCAAGGCATTGGTAGGTTAGTGCATCGATTAATCAGGGCATTGGTAGGTCGGGTCATTGGTGAAACATGGTGTCAGTGACTAAGGTTTTCGGTGACTCATGGAATCATTGACTCAAGGAGTCATTAGGTCATTGCATCAGTGACTTAGGCAGAGGTGACTCGGGCATTAGTGACTGAGTCAATGGCTGGCCCATCGGTGATTCATTTTCCATCCTTCCTGAAATTTTCTAGTTCCATGTCTTCTTGACATCATATGAGTTAAATGCTATATTTGATGTGTTTTGGGATATTTCAAATGGTATTTATCTTCTAAAAACCTGATGCTTTCATTGACTCCTAAACCACATGGTCTTGGCTATGATATGACTATAATGGCCTTTGAAACTATTTCCCCATTGATTTAGGATATGGTCATTCTAAAGACTAGTATTACTTTCCTTTGAACCCTTCGGTTTACTCTAGGTGCGCTGATATCCTCCCTTCCCATATGAGTTGTGCACCTATGTTGTATCCCCCCTATTTGGGTTTCCTTGGAGTCTCTTGCTCATGCGGCCCCCTGTTTTAGCCCAAGGAGGAGTTTTGGCCGCTTGTTATTCCATGTAGGTATTTCCTTCGACTATATTTTAATTATGTATCTTGAAGGGTGGGTGTACTCATGTCTCCTTGTGAATACTATTGAAACTAATTTAAAGAAGATAATAAGAAGAAATAAATGAGGTGGTGGGAGTATGATAGTGATGATCATTTTGTTTTATATGTTACTATTTATCCATGTTGTGAATCGTGTGGGTAGTGTTCTTTAGAAAATCAAGGTTGTTGGTGGTCTCTATTTGCACACCTGCATTATTTTTTAATCACTGCTATAAAAATCATAATCTGGTTAATTAATTATACTTTTTAAAATAAATGGATTCCCAAAAATCAAATCTATTATGTGATCAACCCTATTTTATCAAGTGGAATTAAAGAACGAGTGCTACTAAATTTGAATAAACCTTACCTTATTGGTTTTTATGTGTGTTATGTGTGGTTATGTTCATCCTTGATTCTATGTTGGTAGTGTGGTTCTACAGATGGGGGTTTGATTGTGTGTATGGGGCTGTATGGGTGGTGTCATGGTATCTCAGGCTGAGATTGTGGTTGATTATGGAATGGATAGACTTGTTATGCAGTGGGAAAAAATTTGGGAAGTGGTTGGGAAGCAGGGATATAGGGCATTGTTGTGTCATGTTCATGTGTATGGGTGTGTTGGGAGTGATTTTTTTATGTAGTGGGGATATTGAGTGGTGTTGTGACAAGGTGTGTGTGGGGGGTTTTTAATTGAGAAGAAGTATAGGAAGATATTACATTGAAGAATGATGGTGGCAGTGGTTGAAGAGGTGTCTAAGAAAGGGGAGTGTGCAGTGGTACTGTAAGATAGTTGTGTTTTATTTTTCTGCTAAACGTTGTGTTTTTTTATGAAGTGGGGCTGCTGAGGATGGTTTAGGATGGATGATTTTGAATAAGGATGGTGTTACCCTGAGTGGACATTTCACCAAATGTTTCCTGGGACTTTGTGAAGTATGTGTGGGTTGTGATGTTACAAATAGTGTTTTTTGTTTTTTATTTTACTAGGTAGATATGGAAATAAATAAATAAATGATTTTATAATGCATAATGACAATGTATTATATGAATTGGTTGGGGGTATGTTTTGAGTCATGGCGGGTAGTGAAGTAGTGTTCTTTATCAACTTACAGATGTGACTGTTATTTGTGGTGGCATGTGCATGTAGAGGTTTCGGAAAATGTAGTTTGTGGGGGTTGGTAGTTTCTTTGATATCCCTTAGGATTGGGCTTGTGTGGTTTGATACTATACTTACATATACCTATACGTTCTTGTGATTTCAATATGCACCCCACTTGAGTTGAGAACTATATGCTGAACACTCCCATTGTTCTGGGGGAGGGTTTCTTTCTCGACATCCTGGTGGGAGGATGGATAATTGGATACTAAATTTACCCTACTCCCTCTTCTTGGAATTTAAGTCCCAATAATATTCAGGTAATCTGTAATGGCTTGAGTTATAATACCATATTTATGGTATTGGCTCTGAGAGAGGTGGTTTGTTTCCCAGGTGTATTATGGATGAGGCCCAAGTGTTTTCTGAAAAGACATATAGTGGTTGTGGGATAGGTTTATGTGAGTAGGATGTGATGTGGTTGTGGCCCAGATTTCAATGGTTGGGATGTGTGTGGTTTTTGGCACAAGTGTGTGTGGGTAGGCTGTGATCGTGGGGCTTGTGTAAGAGCGTGGTTGCTTTAGGACGTTAGAGGTGAGATGTTAAACATTGGGGAGTAGTGTGGAGTACCAAAATATTGATGTGATT
This sequence comes from Viscum album, assembly GCA_963277665.1. Classification (NCBI taxonomy): domain Eukaryota; kingdom Viridiplantae; phylum Streptophyta; class Magnoliopsida; order Santalales; family Viscaceae; genus Viscum; species Viscum album. The sequence goes on along the minus strand of OY728145.1, from coordinate 875,530,229 downwards.
ACAACATTAGTTTACTTGACTTTCATTACTTTTTGATTGTGACTTTGTGATGCTGGGTAGATAGTATAACTTGCTAGGTCATTTTGAGTTTCTGATTTTTTGTCATGGGTGCATTAACATGATTCTCCCACTTGTTCACAGGTGTCCTTTGTTTTTCCCTGTGTATTATTATTGTATGCTCACCCTATGTATATAAAATTGTTTTCTGGATTCTAGAGAGATTGCATGGATCGTACTGGACAATACTAGCTTAGACATTGGGGGTCGTTGTTGTGTTTTTTATTAGTTTTATTTTGGCACATTGGATTTTTATTTGTATTTCTAGCAATTTTACTTTAAACATTCTTGTGGGATGTATTTTAGTTTCTTTATATATATCAATCGTGGAGTTTTTTAAGTTTGATACAACTTATCTCTTGATCTTGGTTAATATAAAAATGGAAATGGCTCTCATTTTTTGAGATATATATACCTTGGTGTTTATCGCCACCATGGGGCCTATTGGAGGCGAGACTTGGGGTTCATTATCTCTATTTATTCTTTAGGAATGATGGTCTCATCATCTTGTTATCCCTTCCCACATCTTGAAGAAGGTGGGTCACGACAGAATGGTATCAAAGTATGGTTGAGAGATAGGATGGAGTTTAGAGTTATGCATGATTGAGATTGCATGGGTTGGTAGAGAAACAATGTATGGTGATCTTGGTGCATGACATAGGCCCAGTAAGACCGGCTAGGACATGGGATTTTATGGGCCCCCATGATCCGATGCAAGGACTCTGAGCTTACTGAACAACCAAGTGAGGATACACTGATTGTGGGGTAAGGACCCTAGGAAAGGTAAATTCATCATTATGACTTGTGTTCTTCTTTATTGGGGGGGGGGGTTGATAAATTAATTTTAAAAATGAGTAAAAATGAATCCCAAATAAATTCGAGGCTACTTGGGCTTAGGAATTCCTTGTTTACATTTCAGCTATGGCACCTAAATGTCATCCTTCAGTGGTTTAGACAGTGGAGGCTCAATAGGGAAATCAAACTGATCAGTAGAGGGTTGATCTAGAAGAGGAGGACGATCAGTGGTAGAAGACGTTTTTTGTTTTATAGCATCAGACTCTGGGAAAGTATGGGAGAAGTGTATCTTACATACAGATAGAGAGTTGGCTCGAGGAGCTGGTGATCTCTTTCAGTATGATCTAGGCTCTGATAGTGTACCAAGTTCCTTTGGTAGTGATCTAGATGAGGGGAGCAATGCACTAGTGGTGGACACATTACCTCAGGGAGAGGAAGGAGACTGGCGTTTTGTGGGAAGAAATTGAGAAGGAGTTCCTAGAGGAATTCCTTTCATCCATGATGTAAGACGAGAAGAGGAAGGAGCTACTATCCCTCCTATTGGGGAGTGCGTCGGTAAATAAATTGGAGATCATGTTCAAGGATCTCCTTCATTTTTATCCAAATCTCTTTTTTAGATGAGGAGTCTCAGAAAAGGTTCTCAGAGGAGGCCCTTCATCCTTATATTCTATATATGGATACTCTCTTCACCCTACCAACACACATAGAGGTTCATAAGAAGGTTGAGGTATTGGAATGGATGCATGCACATATGGAATTTACCAGAGTTCTTAAAAGGGGAAGGCCATCAGCAGCATGTATCTGGTGTTATTGCCTTTCAGTTTTCAGAAAATGGGGATCCAACCAAAGAAATATCAGTTCTGACCCACTGGTCCTCAACCATTTTCCATGGGCTAGGGGATGAGGTGATTTTATTGCAGATGTCATTGGAACCTCTAGGTACAGTGACCAAATTGATCTCAGTATGGTGGAGGTGGGAAGGTTCAATTCCCTCCTCATCATCATTTTCTAGCCAGGCCATTCCAACAGTCGGGATAGAAAGCCCCTTCTCCACAAAGGGTAGATGGTGTTGGAGGAGGTCGACCTCAGGGTGCTCCTCAGGGACCTCAAGCAGTTCATGGCCGATGATGTGTCTGATGCTCAAGGGGAAGAGTAGCTGGGCATGATTAATTTCACATTGCCGAGGTAGTAGTTCTTGCAGGGCCAGAAATCATTCAAGGTACAATTAGTATGTTCAGAAATATTTCTTGTGGTTTTTTTGATTCAGGAGATTTGCACTCATTTGTTTCACCTAGTCTATCCTATTCCCTGTGACTAGACATAGAGATACTTTCTATTCCTTTGGTGTTGAGTACACCAGTCATAGGTTAGACCTTCCTGTGTGATGTTTTTATGGGATATAGACTAATGTGGGGGACACATCAATCTAGTAGGATCTATTTCTACTATAGATTCAGCCATAAGATGTTGTCCTTAGCATCAGTTGGTGGTTTTCGGTGCATGTTTTCATCGACTGTTTCTAGAGAAGAGTCATGTTTTTAGATGTGGAATGTTAGCAAGTAACTTTTGTTTTCAATTGGAGTTCTTAGATGGGAAGTTGGTGTGTGGATCATTTTATTTCTTTGTTAACCAATATTTTAGTGGAATTGATGGATGTCGGGATGGTGGAAGTTTCAGGTGTTTTCAGGGAATTAGTGGATGTTTTCCCCAAGTAGGTTGTGGCTCTACCCCCCCACCACTCAACAAGATGTTGAGTTCGGAATATACTTACAAGTTGGTGCTAGTCTAATTTCAATAGATCCTTATCATATGGAACATTCTAAACCGTGGGAATTGCAGAACTATACCGAGGATCTGATGAAGAAGGTATTTATCCAACCCATTGTGTCACTGTGGGGTGCTCTGGTCCTATTTTAGAAGAAGGCATATGATGTTCTGAGACTGTGTATAGACTACCAGAGGTTGAATCAGGGAACAGTCAAGAAATGTTACCCACTCCTGATGATATATGATCTTTTTGACTAGATAAGGGGAGAATGTTTGTTTTCTATGATCGATCTATGTTCAGGTTATCACCAATTGAGGTTGAAGGAGGTTGACATCTCGAAGACTTATTTTAAGTGCAGGTATGAGCAATTTGAGATTGTGGTTATTCCATTCGGTGTTACCAATTCACCAGTCTTTTTCATGGGGCTCATGAACTCTATCATCCATGAGTTTTTATAATGGTTCATCATTATATTTATCAACGACATCTTGATCTACTCATAGTTAGAGGAAGAGCATGTTGAGCACCACAAGACTATCTTGGAGGTCCTTTGACACCACCATCTCTACGGAAAGCCATCCAAGTGCTAGTTTTGGACATGGGAGTTACACATACATGGGAATGTGGTGGCCAATAAAGGTATATCATTGGATCCCTTGAGGGTTGAGGTAGTTATTATGGGAAGCTCCAAGGAATGTGGAAGAGGGTCAAAATTTTCTAAGACTGGCAGGCTACTAATAGAGATTCATAACTGATTTCTCTAGAGTGACAGCTCTGTTGATGGCTCTGACTAAAAAATTCAATGATTTTTTCTAGATTGAGTTGTTCCATGCAACGTTTAGCTATATGAAGGGGAATTTGGTTATTGATCTAGTTCTCAGGAATCCAGAGGAAGGGGTGATGTTTGAGGTGTTTTGTGATGCATCTCTCCTAGGATTGGGGTGTGTATTGATTCAACAGTAGAGAGTGAAATATTATGGGTCTAGGAAGTTATGTACCCATGAATGTAACAATTCAACCCATTATTTAGTGCAAGATTTGGTCCTGTTTTTTCAAAAAAATTGTGACATTAACTCATTGAGGATCACTTTATGGTCTTCATGGCTCAATAGAGATTGAGGTATATCATTTCTTAGCAATATCTGAACTTACAGAAGTGGAGGTGGATGTATTTTCTCTAGGATAATGATTTTTCGATCTCTTACACCTCTGGAATGGGGAATGTTTTAGTCGATGCTTTGAGAAGCAAGTCGCAGAAGGGATTGGTTCAAAAATCTTTGGATGCCTGGAAGACAATGGAGGAGTTGGCTACCATACACTGAGATATGGGAATGGATGGTGGTAGGGGATCTCTATTTTGGATGATAGTGTTTCCATATCTGAGGAAGTAGATGGAGGAGTTTTAGGGGTGAGACTCAGAGGTGGAGGTGATTCTTAGTAGCATTGACTCAGGTGATGCTCTAGAGGGATAGTCAGAGGATGTCAAAATCCAATGTTGTTCTATGAGAAACTGTTTGTTCCAGTGGAAATGCATGTGGAAGATATCCATGAGTTTCATAGATCACCCCAATAAGTACACCCATGAGTTTCCAAAATCTACCGGGGCTCCAGGGGATAGTTTTGGTGGCCCAAGGTGAAGCGGGCAGTGGCAGGGTTTGTGGAAATGTGCTTGGTATGCCTGCAAGTGAAAGCTGAGCACCATGATCCTTATGGTTGGTTACATCCCCTATATGTTCTTTAGTGGAAGTGGGATGAAATATTGATGGATTTCATCATAGGATTACCATTGTATTATGGAGTATGTGATTCTCTATGGATGGAAGTGGATGAGTTGATGAAATCGGCTCAATTATTAGATTTCAAGGAGTTGAGGATAGTGGATTACTCATTACAGAGGTATACATATGAGGTGGTGTGGCTGCATAGATTCAAGAGATCCATTATCTCAAAACGAGATACACATTTCATGTTGCGAGTCTAGAGGGTACTGCAACATTTCTTGGGAACTCATTTACTCTTGAACACTTATTTCCACTATCAAACATATTGGAAAATATATAGGACCAATCAAATGTTTGAGGAAATATTGTGGGAATGTTTTATGAACTTTAGTGGGATTTGGGTGCTACATTTTATCTTGGTAGAGTTTTCTTAAAATAATATCTATCACACTTCCATTATAACGTCTTTGTTCGAAGAATTATATGGAATATAGTGTTGTTCACCCTTGTGTTGGAAGAATGTTAGGGAGGCAGCTGTTCTTAGTCCAGACATGGTGCAAAGTATGATCGAGAAAGAGCATAATGTATGTGAGAGGATGGATGGAGAACAATACCGGAATAAGTCATATGCCTGTCACAGAAAAAGGCCCTTGGAGTTTGAGATTATGGACCACATATTCTTGAATGTTTCCCCTTGACATGGGTAATAGATGATTGTTAGAGGGGGTAAGGTTTCTTCCAAGTTCATCAGACATTTTGAGGTCTTGCGATGAGTTGGAGAGTTGGTATATCATCTAGTGTTTACCCCAAAACCGGGGAGGTTCCATAACATCTTTCATGTCTCCGAACATCATCGGTACCTTCATGATGACTCCCATGTAATTGATTGGGGAGAGATAGATATCGAGGGTGATGTGATGTTCATGAAGCAACCAATGGAGATCCGAGATCATTGGAAAAAGGTGATGTGTGGATGAACCATTCCCTTGGTTTGTGTGTCGTGGAGGAATGATGGCCTAGAGAAGAGCACATTTGAGTAAGATAAGTAGATGTGTTCCCCAAATCCTGAGTTTTTATGAGTTTTTCTCATGTCCTTTTCTTCGTTATATAACACTAGAACCTTGTTTTCTATGATATGAGTTTTTCCCTTATTATATGATGTATGATAAATTCATGATGTATTAGTAGGGGAGGACCTAATCCCTAATCAAGACACATCAATGCATATGTGATTAAACCTGTTCTAGTGAGTCAGTACCTCCCAAAGTAGATAATATCTTATTAAGGGGGAAGGAATACCCTGATTCATATTTTTTGATAGTGTAACTATTGGGGCTTGAGTGGTTTTTCTTGTGGTTTTTTGGGTTTTAAAATCTAGGACATGGTGTTCTTGGATGTTGAGTTTTCACTCCAATGAGGTGGTGTATCCTTGAGAGGTATCATAAAGGGTGGTTGTTCAGAAACCTCTTTCTTCTGGGTTTTTTTAAATTCTTAAGGGAGATAATAGTTTGATAGATATCTGATGTAATTGACCTAACCTCTGTGGTCCATTAGTTTATCAAAATCCCGTGTTTTGGGTTTTCTGGGAGGCAACTATATCTTGTTTCAAGAGTTTTCTAAATTTATAGTTTTTCCATTAGTTTCTCCCATTGGTAACTCAGCATCGGTAGCTCAGTGTCGGTATCTCATCATTGGTAGGTTGGCGTCAGTATCTCACATCGGTATCTCACGATGGTAGCTCACGTTGGCATCTCACTTTGGTTTCTCAGCATTAGTGACTCATAGTGTCGGTAGGTTAGGGAGTCCATGACTCGTGGCATCGATAGGAAGGAGAATTAGTGTCTCGAGGTGTTAGCGAATCAGGGTGTTGGTAGGTCATTGCGTTGATGACTCAGGAAACTGTGACTCAGGCATTAGTGACTCATGTTAGTGACTCGCCCATCTATGAGACATTTTCCAACATTTCCATGTTTTTCTAGTTCTGTATCTTTTTAATGTTAAATGAGTTAAATTCTATATTTTATTTGTTTTTTGTCAGTTTAAATTTGAATTTATCTTTTAAAAACCTGAATCTTCTATTGACTCCTAAACTGTGTGGTCTTGGTCCTGATCTAGCTTTAATTTACTTTGAAACCATTTCCCTATATATATAATATTTGGCCTTTCTAAACTTGAATCTTATCTTACTTTGAAACCTTTAGTTTTCTCTTGGATCACTAAGAACCTCCCTCTCCAAACAAGCCATGCACTTATGTTGTAGTCCCCCCGTTTGGTTTACCTTGGAGTTTCCTTCTCACACGACCCCCCTATTTTGGTGCAAGGAGGAGTTTTCGTTGCATGTTGTTCCAAGTAGGGATTTCCTTTATCTCTCTTTTAACTGTGTATAATGTGGGGTGAGTTTACTCACATACACTTTTGAATAAAACTGAAACTGATTTAAATAAGATAAGAAGAAGGAATAAACAATGGGGTTGGATCAGGATGGTGATGATTGTTGTTTTATATGTTATCATGGATCCATGTTGTGAATCATATGGGTTGTGTTATTCTGAAAATCATAGTTGTTGGTGGTCTCTATTTGTGCTCCAGTATGATTTTTGAATCACTACAAAAAGAATTGGAATCTAGTTGACTATGTATACTCATTTAAATAAATGGATGGACTTTGATCAAATGTTTTATGTGGTCACCCCGAATTTTGTCATGTGGAATTAAATAATGCGTGCTGATACATCTGAATAAACATTACCTTGTTGGTGTGGATGTGTGTTGATTTTCATTATGTTCATCCGTGCATATATTTTGGTAGTGTGGTCTTATGGATGGGGGTGTGATTGTTTGTATGGTGTGGTATTGGCAGTATAATGGTATCTCTAGATGAGATTTTGGTTGATTATGGAATGAATGTACTTGTTACATAGTGGGACTTCATTTGGGAATTGGTTGGTTAGCGGGGCTCTAGGACTGGGTTGTGTCATGTTTGTATTGAAGGGTGTGTTGGGAATGGTGTTTTTATGCAGTGGGGAAGCCGAGTGGGGTTTTTATGAGGTGTGTTGGTGGTTTTTCAAATTTAGAGGAAGGACTGGGCGACATTACATTGAATAATGAAGGTGGTAGTGGTTGAACATGTGTACAGGGAAGAGGAGTGTTCATTTGGACTGCTAGCTAGTTGTTTTCTTTTATTCTACAAAATATTGTGTTTTTCGTGTAGCGGGGCTAACCCGGATGATTTAAGAGGGATGATTTTATTGAAGTATGGTGTTGCCTTGCATGGGCATTTCGCCCGATGTGTCCAGGGACTTTGTGATGTATGTGTGGGTTGTGATGTTACTCATGGTGTGATGTTCTTGTTAGTTTCCCAGGTAGTGATAGAAATAAATAAACGAATTACTTGATAATTCAGAATAAATAGTGGTTAAATTAATTGATTTTGGGTATGTTTCAAGTTGGTGATTGTAGTGAGGTGGTGTTCTTTATCGACTTACGGATGTGTCTATCATTTTTGGTGGTACGTGCATGTAGAGGAACCATCAAAGGTAGTTTGTATGGGCTGGTAGTTGTTTTTATAACCCATAGGATTGGCCTTGTGTTATTTTATACTATATTTATATACAACTATATGTTCTTGTGATTTCTATAAGAACCCCACCTAGGATTAGAAATATGTGCCGAACACCCCCATTGTTATGGGGGAGGGTATCTTTCTCACCATCCCAGTGAGAGGATGGATGGCTGGTTACTAACATTACCCTTCTACCTCTTCTAGGAATTTATCACCCAATACTCTTCAGGCATACTATAATGGATTCAGGTTTAATTCCAGATTTATGGTATTGGTAGTGTGAGAGGTGGTTTATTTTCCATGTGTCATCGGGATGAGGCCAAGGTGTTTTCGGGTGAGACATGTGGTGGTTGTGGTCCATGTGTCTGCAGGTGGGATGTGATGTGGTTGTGACCCAGGTGTCTGCGGGAGGGGTGTGTGTGGTTTGTGGCCCATGTTTGTGTGGGTAGGTTGGGATATTGGGGCTTGTAGAAGAGTGTGGTAGCATCCGGGCGTTCACCGTTAGGGATGATCAGTTTTAACTAGTGGGGAGTGGTGCGAGGTACAAAAATATCAATGTTCTTACTACTTTACTTTACTTGACCTATTATATTTAGTGAGTGTTCCTTGGTGAGGATAGGGTGGATATTCTACCTTAATAGGTGATTTTTAGTTTTATATGATTTCTCATAAGGGCATTAGTATGATTCTCACAATTTTGAAAAGGTGAGTTTGATTTTTCCCTACTGATTATACATCTATGCTCACCCTACGTATATAAAACTGTTTTCAGGTTTTTAGGGAGATTATACAGACCATTCTGACCTTACTAGATTGAATTTTGGGGATAATTTTTGTGTCTCTACATAGTTTTATTTTGGTACTTAATTTGGAATTTTCTATGTATTTCTATAAGGTTAACTTTAAACAAGCATGTGGTGTGGATATATATATATATATGTCTTAGATTTGTTTTAGTTTGATCATATTGTCTCCTGATTTTGGTTACTATAAAAGTGTAATGCCTCCCATTTTTTGTGATATTTTTATACCCTTGGTCCTGGTCTCCACCCCAGGGCCTATTAGAGGCAGGACTCATGGGTCATTATCTCTCCATTATATCAACGAAGGATGGTGCATTCATCTTTATAACCCTTCCATCATCTTGAATTAGTTGGTTCGGGATAATATGGTTTATTATTATAATGAAGAAATGATTATGAAACCCATTTATTTTCAACATGTTATGCTATTATGAAATGTTGAAAATTTTATGAGACCTATTTTCTTTATGTGGGATATGACATAATACTAATGATTTATGATCTTAAGAAACACATATTAATGTAGTATGATAATGTGATAGGTAGTCCCCAAATTTTAAATCCCTTCATTTCATTTGATAAATATGGATAAAAAATGAGATAATATGGACTGGAATAGGGAGTTTACATATTTTTTTAAGGGACTCTATCCACTATGATATTCTTAGGTATTAACCTTGAATAATGATATGATGGAATTGGGAGTTAATATAATACACTATTATAGTATTAGAATTGATTCTTGACTAAGGAAATGATTTTCTATGATTATGTGTTTTCTATAGACTTATTTCTTATGCCAATTTCATGCTTTCATGGATTATGTTTATTGATTACTTTATGATTCATGTATTTTGAATTGAAAATCCTTATACCATATTTTTAAATATGATATGAAGGGTATATTTTTAAATATTAATATCATGTTATCATAATCTTACACTTATTTTATGCTTATTTGATTATTTATATCACCATTGTTTACCATTATTGAGTATCTGAGATCACCCTTTATTGTGTTTTATTTCCCCATGTAATGACGAAATAATTTAAGTTTAACATTTTTAAGAAGGTTGATAGTTATCAATAAAATTGTTGGAGATAATATAGATCTCTTATGAATTATTAACTTTTGTATAAAAATTTCAAAATACACTACACCAATGTGATTTTGGATTGTATTGTCATGTTATGTGTTTAATATTCATCTAATAAGATGTTATTTTTTGGTATAAAAAATTATGGGTTGTTATATTTAGCATTTATGAAAGTTTAGTTTTACTTTGTAATCAATGAATAAAAATATTTATTGAGATATCTGATCATAGTTTTATATATTGAAGTGTATTCCATGTTATGGTAATGGAAAAATGTTGTTTTCCTAGAAAAACAACCCTTCCTGGATACTATAAGTGGACATAGTACAAGTATAAATGAATTAATGGGTAATAACCCTATAAATTCAGTTGAGTTTAACTCAATCATCACTCTGGTGTATTGAGAGTCTTCTCTTATAGACCACCTGGTGTGATAATCCTTGGGAATATTATTGATACAACTCACGTTTTATTACAATCCATTATAAAGTATTCAAATAAATTGTGATGATGAATTCCCTAGGGTAACCCTAACATGACATATATTGAAAACAAGGTCTCATTATTTAAACATTATTTAAATTATTTTTTCATAATTATATGGTTTCCCACTATGATTATTATTTTTAACACAATGATTTTTGGTTTTAGTCAATGGTTATAACCTCAAGGAACCATGTTAATTCCAAATGTGATGGAAAATCAAATAATTTTCCTCCAAAGAAAAAAAAATATGGGATTTGGAAGAAAAATATTGTTGTCAATATTATGAAGCATTGTCAACATACGAATCAATTTGAGCTTCCAAATGAGCAAGGTATGGAAAATTTTTCATTGGAGTCCTTGGTGAGGCAACATTCACCTTCTTTTAGTGGGTCTGTGAATCCACTAGTTGTTGATCAAGGGATTAGTACCACTAAAAATATATTTTCCATTCCACAATGTTAAAAACTTGAAAAGTTATTTTGGATCTTTATTATTTTGAATTTTAATATGATAAATGGTGTACTCTTATACAGAACCCAAGGAAATGGGAGGAAATTGACACCATATACTGGGATGAGTTTATAAGCTAATTTTTTAAAAATTTCATTCCATAAATTCTTCAGGTGAAAATGGATAAAGAGTTCCCTAATCTAATGTAGTATGATGATGAATGAATTAGTACCTATGGGGGAAAATTAATAGATTTTGGAAGTAGTGTTTGTTAGTTATCATTCAAACTAAATATAAGATTGATTAATTCTATAGTTGGTCAAAACCAATCCTCTAGAGATAATTATCAATATGGGACTTTAGTAGTTATTATTAAAAGGTTCAATGTGCTATTGGGTGGAGATGGAGATTGGAATTACCCATTATTTTTAGGGTTTTGATAATAAACAAAATATGTAGTTAAAATTCATTTCTAAAATTTATTGTCAGAATAAGATGAAATTTATTTTATAATGAATGTGCTAAAGGAAACATAGTGGAAATTGTTTTCAGGGTACTAGTAGATTTTATAGGTTTTGAAAGTAAGTTCATTTGGAAATAAAATGGTTAAGTTATGGGATGAATAAGTTAACTAATAACTGTGAAAAATAACCATAGAATGAACCACCATGATTCATGTATTCCATGTGAAAGTAGAATTGGCATCATGCTAAACAATTCTCAGATAAAAAGCTAAATGATGACGATCAGTGTAAGAAACCTATTGAACCAAAATACAAATCATACTATCACAATTTTTATTAAAATAATGTTATATATGTATTATAATAACACCTAAATTATTAAATGTTGAATTTGAATTGAAACCCCATAATGTTATAATGATCACATCAAATGATCCAATTGAATTTTGTGGTATTGTGCATCTTTAAAATATATTTATTCTTCATCTAGTTTAATTTCATGTTATCTTAGACAGGAATTATATTTATTTATGTAAATTACACATTCGTTACCGAGGAAGGAAAGCTATGTTTTTTATTTTAAACTAACTTATGTTCATATATCAGTGAAATAATAAATATTAACTTTAAATGGAAATTAAATCCATTATACGTGTTTTTTACAATTAAAAAGTAGTGTTTATCATAGATTGTTGGGGATAAACTCATCATCAAAGATAATAAATTTGAATGAGATTTTATTTATATTTTTCCAAAAATGTTTTCTAGTCATCCACTAAACTATGAAGTTGATTTTTTAATAGAACTCATTAATAGTGCAACACATATTTCAAATACTCCTTATAGAATACAAATTATTGAGTTATTATAATTGAAGAGGAAATTCTAGAAGAATCATGAAAAGGGATTCATTATTCCAAGTTTGTCATGATAGGGTAAAACTATTCTTTTTATTAAGTAAAAGTAGGATCAATGGGATTCTTCATTGATTATCAGGATCTTAAGAATATCATAATCATGAATAAAAATCATCTTCAATGTGTTAATTATTTGTTTGACTAATTATGAGGAGCTTGATATTTATCCAAGATTTATCATCAATCTAGATAATATTACTTGATGGTCAAAAGTGAATACATATCCAATATGACCGTCCATAAAAGGTATAGAGACTATGAATTTAGAGTGATTCCATTAGGTCTTAAAATTTTCCATACTATCTCTGTGGATTTAAGTAATATAATCTTTAGATATTACCATGATTAGTTCATGTTATCCATTATATAGGATATTAATATATATTCAAAGAGAAAGGTATAACAAGAATATAAATTGAGGATTTTAATAATGACTATAAAAATGAAAATATGTATGAAAAAAATTAAAAAATCTTAAATCTTGATGAAAAATGTTATATTTTTGGGTTATATAATCTCAATTGAGGGCATATCAATAGATCCATCAGATATGGAAGTCATTGAATGATGGATGAGACCAAGAATAGTTACTAAGATACATATATTTTTTGGTTTTAATATATATTATATATTATTTTTGGAGAATTTATATCAGCTAAATAACCCACTATCCAAGTTAACATGAATGGGATCCCAGTTCTTTTGGATAAATGAATGTGAATAAAATTTTAGGGATCAAAAGATATGTTTGTTCACTTGTGATTACAATATCTTATATTGGATATGGGATTTTTTGTTTTTAGTGATTCATTAATGAAGGAATTATTATGTTTTTTCCTGAATAATAATATGGTGGTAGATTATACCACACAATAATTGAAGTCTCATGGGAAAAATTACCCAAATAATGATTTGGTGTAAGTTGTGGTAGGTTTTTTATTAATGATATGATGAAATTATCATTATTTAGAAGGTGTGATAAATAAAATTATCTTGAAATATTATTTTCTATATTCATATAAAAATATATTAATATGTTCCCAATAATATGGTTAGATTTGACCGATGATTATGACTACTCAATATATTACCACATAGGGAAAGTAAACAAAAGGGAAAATGCTCTGAGTTAAAAGGATCATGAAATCATATCTATAATATAGATAGAAAATGAATTAATATTTCTGGGAAATAAAATTATGGATATGGAAATATTGTTGGAGTGGAACAAATATTATCTTTCTAAAATTAGTGTTGAACCATATATTCAGATAAATATTAAAGAGGTAGAAAAGAAAGATCTAGAACAACAATATATTGTGAGAAAATATTATAATTTCAATGATGATAATAATGGTATGATAATGTTTAGAAACCAATTATGTATACCATTAATAATTGACTTTATTAAGGAGTTGATTTATAAATATCACAATTTTAAATTCTCTATTAATCCTATATGTATGAGTATTTATAGGGATCTGAAAGAGTATTTTTGGTGGGATAACATGAAAAGAGATATTGATGAGTATGTATCTCGGTGCATAATATATATTTATGTCAAGGATTTGAAATAGGAGTAAATTGTGATGTTACAACCATTACCCATATTATAATGTAAATAAAAAACACCACAATGGATTTTTTTCATCAGGAACCTAAAAGTTTCTAAAGGCCACAATATTATTTGGCTTATGGTTGATCACCTTACAAAGTCAACACAATTAATTTATATAAGTGATTATTTTTAGATTAATCACCTTTATATATGTTAAATTATATAAGTTTTAATATTTAATAGAGTTTCAAATTCTATTATATCTTATCAGGATCAATGATTTACCACGATGTTCAAGAAATATATTAAGAAAACACTGGATTTAGAGTTGTGTCTCAGTACTTCATATCATCCTCAAATTGGTGGATAGTCTAATAGAATAATTTAAATACTATAGGATATACTGAGATCATTTTCAAAGGATTTAAAAGGTATTTAGGATTAACACCTTTTTATAGTTGAGTTATATTACAATAATATATTTCACTCAAGAATTCAAATGTCTCTTTATAAAGATTTCAATAGAAACATGTGTAAAAATAAAATGTACTTGGTTGAAGTTGGATAAACAAATATGTATTGACCCGAGGTTGTTTATGAAATGATGGAGAATGTGAGAGCCATTTATTATCACATCAAGGTAGCATAGAGTTGACAGAAAAGTGATGCTGAGAATCATTAGTGAAATTTGGAATTCAAAGTTACTGAAAAGTTGGTACTGTGAACTTTTCATTGAAAAATGTAGTTATTTTTTTGAAATAAGGTAAATATGAACCCTAGGTATATTGATCACTTTATATTATTATTTGAGTGAGGTTGGTAAATTAACACTTGTAACTTCTACCAAACCTCAACCATGTTCATAATGTTTTCCTTGTATCTCTCTTGAGGATGTATATACTTTATTTTACACATATAGTGAACATAGAGGTCTTACCACTAGATAATGATAGTTCTTATAAAGAACAACCTATAAAAATTCTAGGTCATGATGATAATGTGTTAAAAACAATAATACTCACCTAGTTAATTTTCTCAGAAGGAATCTGGATTTTGAGGAATTGATATGGGAACTTGAGTATGTGATGAAATAGAGATATCCTCATTTCATTGTAATGGAGTAATGAAAGTTTATGAGAGGAATTAATTTTATGGTGTATAATTTAACACCCATAGATTTTAATAAATTTCTCTCTTCAAATAATATTTCTTTCTTAGCTTCTAATACACACAACTCTATATTCTATTGAACAATACTATAATATACCATTATAAACATGACACTAAATTGGTTGAATGAATTCGAATATCTACATTTTGAAAAAAAATATGCTTAAATTTATAAGGAAAAGAACTATTTTCCAAAATACATTTTAGAGGTGCGTGTGTTGATTGAATTAAAAAAGTGGAGAAGCAAGAAACTATTATGACATCCTGAAACCAGATGCCACTGATGGTGATCCATGCCCGGTTGGATCCATGTCCTAAAGTGAATATACAAGAATTCAAGAGGCTTCTGACTAGTAGTGATGGCCTAGGGTGTGTCTGTGGGGAGACTATTCCCTCATTACTAGATTCTATAACAGAGTATGACATATAAGAATACATAAATAATTAGTAGATGCAATACAAGTAAATAGATGGAATGATGGAAAGAGAAAATATCAATTATAACTGAAACAACTAGAATAACTGATAACAGTGTACAAAAACGATGATGATATTTCATGTCCCTATAGAGCTAGAAATCATAGATATAATAAGAATACAAGCCTGCTATAAATAATTATAAAAAATAAATAAAAAATCTATCCCTAGAATCTCGCTATCAAACATGGTCATATACTACTAGATCTATCCTAAAATATCATATAATCAAGTATTCCAATCAACTATCTTCCCTTTTTTTACACCAACATACATATCGTCTTCCCAGGTACTAATGGAGGCATATATAGGGTGTGAAGTAAATATTAGTAGGACAACAAAAAAAGAGTCTATAACATATTTTCTATTTAATATAATACAGAGGTGTGAAAGACTACATATATAAAAGTAAACTAGTAAAGTAAGTTAAATAACCAAGTACCATCTTTAGCCCTCATATGGTAATTGGACATGTAACCAGTTCTTTAATTAAATAATTATAGATTAAATAATTATGTCACGTTATGAAGATCCAGCACTGACATCACCTCATGATAGTACAAGTAATGTACCAATATATAACAAGGTAATCTGAAACATGATTTTATAATGAAAGTGTTCCAAGTTAATAACCATGGAATCCTAGACCACAAGTGTCCCCAAATCATTAGTAACAACAGATTAGCTATAGGGTAAGGAGTCTAATCTAATAAGCATAGTCCATGGAATTTCATAATAATATGATCTAACCAAGTTTAAGGAATACATCCAAGATAATATGAGATAATTAATGGCCATGTCCAAGGATATTACCAAGGAACCTAATTTCCTTCCATCCAACATTACGATTTTTATTCAAAGAGTTGACACAATACAAAAAAGAATAGAGGCAACCCCTCCTAGGGGAGTCGAAAATAATGGAGGCCGAGGGCATCGCTTTGAATGAGATTCACCAACTCTGGTTTAAAGAGATACATATTCAGAAGAAAACAAACCGGTTCCCTGAGGACCGCAATAGAAGCCATGTAGTCCTCCACTTTGTTTCCCTCACGCCATGTGTGTGAAACTCTAATGTTACAGTTGAGGATGGCCTTGAATTGTTTAATTGTATAAAAAATCAACTAGGGAATAGTGCCCTTACCATGTAAAGTATCATGGATGATCATCGAATCTATTTCCTAGTGTGTGATAATAATTACCCTTTGTTTACACATAGATAAACCTGTAAGAACCGCCGAGCCTCTGCCTGAATCACACTGTGACCCCCAAAATGAGTTAAGAACACCATCACCACACTCCCCCTGAGGTCACAGATGACTCCTCCACCTCGCATATCTCCCCTTGCACAAGAGCCATCAGTGATAAGATTGAGTCCAAACTCTGGATGGGCCCAGTAAATCCATCTCCCCTGGTCCCCGAGACCAAGCTGTCGCGCCTCCCTCAGAGTTAACTGTAACGAACAAAAGGAAGGCGCATCCCTCCCGACACCGTCCAAACCAATCAACTCTATCAATAAACACCTGGTTCTGATCACAATCGCTCTACTATAGGATGAGCTTCCCTCAAACCTGGTGCGATTCCTAGCATGAAATAACGTCCAACATCCCGCATTAAAAATTATGGACCCCGCTTCAGCCTCCACCCCCGACCTGGTGGTCCCTTGGAACCAACTCTCCATAAACTTCCCATTATTAACGACTTGGGTAGAGTAACTAGTGAAGCCATGATTGATCCAAAGAGTGAGTCCACTAAATCCTATAATAGTAATGGATGGATCCTATGCTGTAATACCGAGCAACCAATGAAAGACAAGGATCGGGTTCTAAGGGTGGTCTAAACCAAGGAATGGACATCATTTAATTGAAATTAAATCCTCAACTCCTCAATGAATTCCCTTTGGAATCCAATAAATAACATGATATTGACGAATCCTAAAGATATATAAAGGAATTTTTATATAATTAGAAACCTTACATTTAGTTATATTAGTAAGTTAGTCCATTGCATTTAATAATCAATGTTCAACCCATTTCCTTTCAATAGTTTGATAAGGAAAATCATGAATGCAACCATTTATGATTCCATATAGGTCATTGTCATTTCACTTGGTTCATTCTGTTACATTCAACCATAAATGGAAAGGGGTGATACTAGATACAACCAAAAATTCAATTATATTTCAAGAGGCCAAGTCATAAATATACATTATGCTTGATAATTCCCATTTAAGTTGAGTAATCAATATTTAAGAACTTACCATAAGAGGATCAATTGTATAGAACACATGGTAGTTCCCATGATCAATTAACAATTTGATATTAATATAATATATGGAGGCTTAACAATATATTGATCAAGATTAATAACACCCAAATGGTGGCACAAATGTGTCAAAACACTAAAACGAACTTTTGATACATCACCCTACATGGGGTGAATGATGTTGTGGAAATAAACATTGACAATAAATCACATATACAGAAAGGTTCATAGAACATGCTCCTAATGACTATAATCAAGGAATATAAAACTAATAGAAGATTCTTGATAAAATAGGCATGAAGACCTGACATTTTATAAAATGATGGAAGTTGAGGAATGAGTTATATAACACTTATCTTAGGATCATATGACCATCCTCAATGAATAGCAACCTTAAATTATGCAATGATTAGAGTAAATTAGATGCACAGATCAATTCCCTAAAATTGGGGCATATAATCCTACATATATGTATTGTTGTAGATATAAAGAATAATGAAATAAGAATAAAAGTGAATTGAGAACATACCAATGAGAATATAATGAGATGAATGATGATTGATTTAGACTTTGTTTGGATGCTCGAGATCAAATCATAGTTTTGGATTGAAAAAGATCAAATAGAGGACAAAATAGAGGCACTATCAACTAGAAAAAGATAAGGAAAAAGGTTTTAGATTAAACTGCGTCTTAAGGGAAAAGTATCCTTTCACATAAAAATACCATTCACACAGTTTGGCCACATGGATAGGGAAAACTGTGTGTAAATCCTGCATGAGCAGCTATAGGAATGGTAATATACACTGTCAAGCTACACAGTTTGGAAAACTATGCCACAACCATGAGAAATGACTTTGTTAAAATTACAGACATTTTCAAATAGTCGTGCGGCCCAACTCGCATAGTTAGATCAATACATGCCCCTTATTCTAGCCTAATGTCCATCCTTGCACGGTATAGAAAAACCATACAGCCTTCCTCTCACTATTTAAACTAATTGCGTGATAGACATTTTTCTCTAAAAAATATGGGCTCTGGGATCCAAATAATCCCTATATATTTAATTAAGCTTTGTCATATTATTTCATGATTTTTATAAGGGAATATTTTAATTTAAATACATAAATACTTCATTCATCACACTTCCATCTCAAAAATTTAACTAAGATTTATTGTATTATTCCATAACACTTCTTTCACTTCACATTTCATTTTTATTCTCTTCATCATAAAAAATATAATCATTACATGTACCTCCTTGTTGATTCTCTTCAGAAGCATTCCCATTAGGAAAATTATTTTCATAGTGGCCATACCTTCAAAATTCAAAGAATTTTACCAATGATAATTTCTTATAGAGGCCATTATTTTCAACCACTATATTAAAAGAAATTTTATCTTTGTAGTTACATGATTTTTGTTATTATTTTACACTGTCAAAACATATTCAAATTCCCCAAATATAACCTCTCAGATGTTTCATCCCACATTCTAAACACAATGGAAAATTGATATTGTTTAATCTATTGTCTCTATTACCAATATCCTTAGTGTTTAATTTCTTTATATATTATGGTATGTCTGATAATTGGTCAAGGTAAACATTGCAAATCATTTTCCATGAAAACTAATTTGGCATAATCACAAGATCCTTTTCCAGAGTATTCATATCAACTCATTACTCTTTAGTAAATCATCCATCACCCTCAATGTTAGCCCAATTCCTTATATATCACTCAATTTAATAAATCTTGAACCAATAGTGTGAGAAATAATAATCATAATAGAAAACAACATAATTATGAAAATAACTTATACGATGTCTAATTCATAACATATATTTTTTAATTTACGACTCCATAGAATTGTCCTAGATTATTGATAATAATCAACTATTTAAATTATTTATTATATGTTATAAATCATTTGTTAATTTCTATTTCATATCCCCCGATAGTTTAAAACCAGTTGTGTAGAAAGATCCATCGGCATGCACCAGTTCCTAATCAAGTCCTTCTCAATACAATGTATTTAGGGTTATTAACCCAAAGTAATGATATTCCAGATCCACATTCACTTATAGTTTCCAAATATGGATGTATTTCAATGAAACCAAATGCTCTATCCTTTACCAAAAATTTTCAACATTTTCCTATTCTTTGAACCATCCTTAGACTAATCCTTACAGAAAATCATAGACTTGTATTTATATATATCCCTAAGGGTAACACTAAATTATTCTCATCATTGTCTCCAAAATTTGACTAAAACATTCCTTTGATACCAACTATAAAAACCCAGGATTAACATACATGGATATTACATCATTATAGATGAATATTCAACACATTAAAAAAATTTCTGAGGACCATAATAGTTTATTTTCTTGGGAAACATGAAATACAATATTCTAACTAGGTGAATGATCTTTAATGTATCCCAAAAATATCTTCCACTTTAGTAATCCTACTAAAAACCATTGTTCACAACCTGGGGAAATGAAACATAAGAAATGGAGGATCTCAAAATCTCAGTATGGGTAATCAATGAAGATATAGAACCAAAACATGAATATAAAGGTATGTGTACATGAAAATAAAATTTTAAAACCATAACATTCATATCAGATATAATAATCTTGAGTCATGGAATAATTCTTGGAATTTAATAAGACATGAATAATAAGAGATTCAAGAGAATAATACACTAGATAATTGAATAGGAATAAGAAATAAAATTTTTGGAATACACATAATCATATAAAATCATTCTCTATAAGTCAAGGATTATTTCCAAAATTTATCTGCAAACTTCATGAGGTCTACACCTATTGGGTGGGACACACCACCATCCCCATCGACAAAACCATTCTTATAGTGGAATGGTTTAACTCCCCAAACCATATTAGTAGTCACAATTCACTAGTATTACCATCTTAGCAGACAAAGTCCCTTATTGTATAGGGTTAACTCCCTAGTGCATCTATGTTTAATTCATGAGATATTAATATTTACCTAATTCTTGGGATAAATATATAGGTATCACATGTAAAATAATGTACTCATACATATGTTTACCATAAAATAATAAAACATTCATTATATTATGATCCATAAAAAAGATAAGCTTTATTAACATCATATCATAACCCATGAAATGAAATTGGTATCATAAACATTTCATCTTATCATAACCTATAGAAAAGAGACATGTTTCCTAATCATTTAATTATAGAACAATCCTTGAATAGAAGTGGGTTTCATAAAATTTTTTATCATGGTATGACCTATAGAAGAGAAACCGGTTTCATAAACAACTAATCATATTAAACAAAAACCATTCAAAGAAAGGATAAGAGTAGTGTCCTTGGATCATATCCACAGAAAATCATAAACTATAAAAAAGAATGTCATCTTATATGGACAAGTTTTTTTACATATCACTTGGAGTATTTTTTGTGAAAATAAACTTTATTTGAAAATATATTTTGTAGACATAAAATTTTTTCATAATCCATTTCTTTGCAAACCTATTAAAGAATTTATGAAGTAATATTTAAAAATCATTTAAAACATTTCTTTATTAAAATATTATTTCTTCTTTGAAAAGCACTTTTTAAATAAAAAAACTTTTTTAAAACCTAATTTAAAAAAAATAATTATAAAAAATATGCAAAAAAATTTATTTAGAAATAATCTTGCAAACCTATGAAGTAGGATTCAAATAAATGAAGGTCGTGATGGTGGATAAATCCATACATTCTTAACATTCCATTTGAACCATAAAAATTCAAGAAAAGTGACTTGATTGGAAAATGAAAAGAAGATTATTTTTAAAAACATTTTAAAAAAGATAAAACATGGTTAAAATTTATTTTAAAAATAAAATGATAATATTATAACATTATTTAAAAAATTTATAAAAAACATGGATTTAAAAGAAAACAATGTTTTGACTAAAAAATTATATAAAGCTAGATTTTATTAAAAAAATTATTAATTATGAAAAGTACCAATGAGCATAAAAATGGTACAATTACTTGAAGATAACAATAATAAACATAGAATAATATAATTACTGATAATTATTGAGATATTAAATAGGATATTTCATCAATGTAATCATAACCATAATCAATCCCGATAAATTATGAGATTATATCAATAGACTCTTACCACTTAGGTAACTTTGAATCAAAATTGCCCTCAAGGAATAAAATTACATGATTATTAAAATATTATTAAAATATTATTAAAATAATTATATTAATTATATAATATGTAAATGGTATTGTACATACAACTTGTAAAATAACATAGTTGTTTTACATAACATGTCTCTCAAAGAATGAAAATTGAGACAAAATTCATTTACCAATTCGGTAAATTTTGAAATCATTACCCCATAAAAGAGAGATCATAAAATGGATGTGTAAATAATAAAACATTTAAGTTTAATAACCATAAAGTACATTCATGGGATGTATATACACCACATATATTAAATATTTGGTGAATATAGCATGTGTCTCATAAAAGTAAAAAAATGATACAAAAATCACTTACTACTTGATTAAATATTTAATTGTGAGATATATGAAAGAATAAAATAAATATAAACATTTAATATCATGAAATAAATGTAAATAATGATAAAAAATTTCATATTCCAGTATATACACAACACAAAAGAATCAGGTGTTGAATATTGAATTAGTCTCACAAAAATAAAAGTGATACTAAAACTTCTCTTACCATATGCCTGGACTTCTATTGTATGTGTTCAATACTCATGTATAATAAATATAACATTATTATAAATTTATCACAGAACCATATTAATTTATACCATACTACATAAAATTTTATTATGACCTTTTATTACCTATTTATTAAAAATTTCTTCTGAATATCACATTTCAAGTAGTAACAGCTTTGTTTTTCGTACTTGTTTTGACATGTTATTTTTGGTCCCAATACTATAATATTGATTTAAATATTTAATGAATTTAAAACATTATATGAATATCATATATATTTATTATATATTTATTTATTATGATTTATAAAATATATAAGTAAGATATGAAATACACCATTGATGGAGACAATTTTTCATATGTTGTCCTAAATACAGTTTCCATTTTTTATAGTATTGGATGAACGAAAAGTAAATGATATATATATATATTAATTAAATTTGAATTTTATTTAATATATAACACATGTTTTTATTAAATTCATTCTTACTACATTATTTGTAAAGTGTGAACAAATCACATCACATCACTAAGTGGTTATAAGATGTACATGTGAAATATATTATCATATTACCAAAAAATGGGAAGCATTATGGTATGTGTAATATAAAAACAAAATAAGATTATTATAATCACAATTATATTATATATCATATATAAACTATAAATCCATCATTAGTTGAAACCATGAATGTTCTTAAAGGAAGAATGAATGACATCGTTTTGCAATACGGTAGATCACCGTACACATAAATGATGACTGTGTATCCCATTTGATGGATGTGTGTGATGTTTTAGGTCATAATAATAACATAAAACATATTAGTATATTTAATATAATTAGTTTATTATATAATAATTATATAAAAATAAATTAAAGGGAATACATAATAAATATAACAAAGATGTTTTGTTAGTAAATGTTACCTCTTCTTCAGGTAAATCCTTATGGTTTTCATTAAAGGACTTCCATAGATGTATTTCTACCAAAATTGAGTCTTCTATTATTAAGGTAATGAATTTGGGAATATATTTTTACTGGTATTTCAAAATTATAAGGGCTTGATGGGTGTGAATAAGTGATGGGCGTGGCCTTTTATAGTGGAGGAGGAGTGACATTCCTTTAAATAACAAAAGGTAAACACTATTGAGATGTATCTATTAAATAATTTTACAAAAATAATAAAATATTCTAGATAAAAAAACAGTCTATTGAATAAATAGTTCAATAAAATGGGTTTTGGTCATGAGTGTAGGTGATTTTTCCCCTTATGTTCAATTTTTAGTCCCATAATAAACTAGGTTTTCTCTTAATCACTTTAATTAATTATAACGGTTTTCACTAGTTATCTAGAAAAAAATTAGTTGAAATTATTAGATATTATAAATTATAATTATTCAAAATATAGAATATATTTTTTCAAATTAAAATTACATTATTATACTAAGAAAACTTAAATCATTCTCTCTGATGGGACGAAACAACGTGTTTTTAAAGTTGAAATGTTCAATTTTTTTAAAAGTTTTTATATCCAATTTCAATTTAAAATTGATTACATTGAATAAAAAAAATTTATTGATGTATAATTGATTTAATTACACTTTAAAGTAAATTTAAAACATAATTAATCTATTTAAATAAATTATATGAAAAGCCTTTTAAATTAAAATCATGTATTTTCAATATTCATCAGAAAATGAAACATCTCCAAAAAATAAAAAAATTCAAATAATCTAATTATAAACTTAAGATTTAAAAAATGAAGTTTATTTTTAAAAATAAAATATATAAAAGTCTGAAAATTTAGTTTTAAATCAAGTGCTCTATTAAAATATGTTAAAACTGCCTTTTAAAAAATACATCTTTTTATGCCTAAAATTTGATTTTTACTATCTCTTTCCAAGGAAACACATAAGATGAATGTTAAGTTGTTTATTGAATATATACCATATAGTTTTATTAAAAATACTTCATAAAAAGAGTATTTGTTTTAATTTATTTTGGATAAACGTGTTTGTGAATAGAAAAATAATTTTTCATAAAATGAGTTTCCTTATTTTCAGAAAGTTCTAACATTTATTTAAAAATAATTAGTAACAAAATAATTAATTTTAGATACATTTGTAAAACATATATTAGAAATTAATTTATTGTTATTTATAACTTCCATTACAATGTCTAGGTGATAAAAATAAAAATATTTTAATAATATTGATTTTATATTGTAATTCTGTGAAACCCAATTTTCCATGTAACACCAGATATAAAAGGAAATCAGTATTTTTTGTAACATAATACAAAAATAATTTTGGTTATACCAAAATATAATTTATGTGTTACTATAGTGTAAACTTAACATGGTGTTGTGTATTAAGAAAGCATAACATGGTGTTGTATTTAATGAATTTCTTCAAATAAATTTAAGTTATTCCATAAAAATTAATTTATAAAAACATGGGATGTTAAAAGTTATTGTAAAAAAAAGTTGATAAGATAAAATGGAAGTCTCTAAACTGTAGTAAATTTATCCATTCTATTTGAAGGTATTATACACCATAGTTAGAATAGATACACCATTATATATTTTAAATGAGCTATATTGTGTTGGGGAATACATATCCATGTTGTGGCCATGCCATTTCATATTACTAACTATTTTAAGTTAGGCTGAGTTACGAGTTGACACCCATAATTATTAATTTATATTTTAGGTGAATTATAACCATTTTACGTATAGGGGATACTTAGTGTAATGATGTACATAGAATAATCAATTTTATCCCTTGTATTGATCTCAAGAGAGGAATAAAATATGATATAAAAATAGGGAGTGACATAGATAAAAAGAAAGTAAGAGTCACATATTTATTCTGGAATAAATTCCTAGAGGTAGTATTCTAGATATTACCTAGATTTTTTATGTTTTAAAAAGGATTCCTTCCCAGATTCTTTTCATCTCTTGAATTATATATTGATTTGTTGAAGATAATCCCTAATGCGAATGTATGTTCATATTATTCTTTTGTGAATAAGGGGGATACAACAAACTAAGTGGTGATTTCCTCACTCATGGAGAGTATTGAGTTATCCAATTGTTCATGGTATTTAACCATGAGGTTAAATGAGATCACTTAAAATTTATATATATATAAAAGTAAAAAAATTCATTAATTTGGTGCATATATGTATTTTTGTTCATGATCTTTGAATGTATCCCAATACTAGTGAACCATGTAATGTCTCTCATGTTTTTAACTACTTTCATCTCTCAATGATGGAAAAGGTCGAGAAAAATAAAATTGTTCCTCAAGGGGAATGAACAATATCCTTACCTAAATAAGAAATACATACACCCCGATTCACCGACCCTCATATTAGGGAGTTATTATCTATAGGGCAGAAAATGGTGGTATTGAGAGGAGAATTATTTTTCATATCTCATGGATGTTTGGGGCCAGTTTCAATAATTAAGGTGTTCCTATTTTTAAGGTAGTAATTTCATGTTATGGAAAATTTGGATGCAATATAATTTTAGATCCTTAAGAATCAATGTTTACCCAACATCACTCGATGAAATCACGAAAAATATTGAAATCAGAGTAGTGTGGGAAAGTTATTATTAAGAATTGGAAGTGAATTTTAAAACCATTATGTTTTTCGGGAGTGATATTTCCAATAAAATATTCATTAAGTTAATATCATATAAATCGTCTCATGTTATCTCAGAAAATATTTTGAATATTTATGAAGTGGATTCAAGGTGTTAGGAGGTCATCCTTCATGTTTGATGGTATCAGTATGAATATTTGATAATAAATTAAAATTAGGCTATTGTTGTATTTTTTTGTTATCTAAATATCCATATTGAGGATATATGAGGTCTAAATAAGGATATCTAATATTAAATGATCATGAATATAATCAATAAAAGAATCATTTCTCATTTTAATGCAAAAGTGGTGTTTTAGTAGACAAATATTTGAAATATAACTTTCTTGATAGCTTATGTAATGGTCATATGGCTTCTAAAATGAGAAACAATGAAAATGAGTCACAAATAAATGACATTTCTCATGAGGTGTATTATAATTCAATTAAGAAACTCCCAATCATGTAAAATTTATAATTTGAAAAACTTTATGGGGTTATATCATTCTAGTCCTATAATCATAAAAGAAAAATACAACGGTTTATGGGAAATCTTCTCTTTTCTAGCATCAAATATAATAGGTTGGTAAATCTTGTCATTAAATTACCTAAAGACTCTCAGGAAGATTATGGTGAAGACAAATCTCTATTGAAGTTGAAAAAAAGGTTTAATGTATTCACAAGTGAGGTCCAATAAAAGAATAAATATTATTTCTAAATAATAAGATACTTTTACAGAAAGTGAGTTGTAAAAAATAAAAAATTGTAATGTTTCAACTGTATATATGTCAATTGAAAATAATAAAATAAATTATTATAGTGATTAATAGAATGAATAATTAGTATGAAGGGTTGATTTGGAGGCTGAACATGAGGAAACCATTGAAGAACTTGATGTATGGAGAGAACAGACTAATAAGTCCAGTGAATGGGTGAAAAATTATAAGATCTACATGCAATAAAAGGAATAGGAAAATATGGATATGAATTTTGACAATAAAATACTCATATTTTAATGTTTATAAAATTTATGTAATCAAGTTTATCTAAATATTAAAATTGATGAATAAATATAATCATTTATGTTTTGGATATAATGATCAACCATAGATTAAAAATAATTAAGGTTATAAAATAAGAAGTTATAATTTGGATTTAGAAGTGTGAATATCAAGAATTATTATTGAAACCTAGAATTATGTCAGTAAATTCACCTGAATCATCACCAATTCGAGCCAACTAAATAACAAATAATAAATTCATTCCCATTAATCAAGTCCTATGGTTCAAAGATAGAAATAGATTTGTGATTTCCTCAAAATCTAAAGAAAAAACTCCTTAGAAGAAATTTGATCTTTGAAAAAAATAAAGGAAAAAAATATATAAAAATATAAATTCAAAATTCTTCAAGATTTATATTTTTTATATGGAATTTTTTGACACATATAATATGTGAGACCTTTTTCTAGGAGGTCCTTCTAGGAGCAATATCAATCCAAAAATGAAATTAGAATTTATTAGAATTATTTTACTTTTAATGCCTATTACTTTTATTTATAAAGGATTTGGGTAAAATGAAAATTATTTCCCATAAATAAATCTATTAGTGTTATCTTTAATTAATTAGAGTGTATGAAATAAAAAAATAGAACCTTCACCAAATCACATTGAAAAAATAGGTTTTTAGTTATGAAAAAAATTAAAATACCTCATAGTTCTTTCTACTAAGATGGTTAAATCATCACCAACATGAGTTATAAAGGTGATTTTGGAAAATGTTTTTTGGAAAATATATCAAGCATACTAATTTTCTCTTGGTTATGGGGATGTTTCGTATTGTTCTCAGATCCATTCAACCAAGTGACCATAAATATATAGTGGGATTCAATCAAAAGTCTTCTACTATCACTTATTAAGATGTTTTACTTACTCTCATCGTAAAAAATAGCAAATGGAAATTTATACCTTTTTGTAGAGGAATATATATTTATGATATTATAATAAAAGGTGAAAAGGTTGTGTAATCACTACTAGAAAATAGGTCTATACCCACGGTTTTGCAAAAAACCGTGGGTATAGGGATTGTATGTGAACCCATATCCATGGTTTTTCCAAAAACCGTGGGTATAGTATTCTTTTAATACCTATACCCATGGTTTTGGAGAAAACTATGTGTATAGGGTATTTTCTGAAGACCTATACCGACAGTTCTTGAAAATCGTAGGTATTACAGTTTTTTTTAAAGAACTATACCCACGGTTCTCTAGAACCGTGGGTATAGCTTTCCCGCATTATGGCGGGGAAATAAAATTTGGCGGGAGATAAAAAAATTTTGGTGGGAAGACATTTTTTCATGGTTTAGATTAATATATTTATATACATATAAATATAATCTTACAAAAGTTCTTTAGGTTGGTTGGTAAAACCATCTTTGTGGGTGCTGTAGGTCACCGGTTCAAATCCCCCTGGCCGCGTTTTATGAATCTAAATATACCCCATGGATCATATTTATATATATACACAGATGTATGTATATATAACAAATATAAATCACATATCGGTTGGTCGGTTGGGGAGGGGCATCCGCGAGGCTCAGCATGAGGTACGGGTTCGAAACACGCAGGGTATTTTCTTGAATTTAAATAATGCATATTAATATATATAGGCAGATATATGTATATATAATAGATAAAAGTTGCAGTTCGGTTAGTCCATTGGTGGGGCGTGGCCGTGAGGCTCAGCGTGAGGCCCGGGTTTGAAACCGCCGACCACTATTTTTGAAGATTAAATCCCTAAGGTTCTCAAACTGTGGGGTCAATGCTGTTCCAGCATGTTCATGGGCCTCCACACTATAGAAATACTATCCCCACAGTTTCTCCAAACCGTGGGTATAGGCCGACCCCCTATCCCGACGCCGTTATAGCCCACAGTTCCCAAAACCGTAGGTATAGCCTATACCCACGGTTTTGGGGGCTATACCCATGGTTTTGAAACGTGGGTCTAGGGAAGTTTTCCAGAAGTGAATAAACAACTTTCCCATTTAATATAAATGTCTTTGGATAGGTTAGTAAAGTGTAATAGAGCTCATGATTTTCCATGTCTCACATATTACCACACTCACTTATGTGATTCATATAAAAAGGGAATATTATTCTATGGTCCTATATGATAATGAAGATTAAGGAATCATGTTTTCTTGATTATAAAGTCCTAGGATTAACAAACATTGATATTACATCATTTTATATGAATATTAACCATATTAAAAAAGTGAAATACTGTGGACCATAATGGTTTAGTGTGTTTGGAAACTAAGAACATGTTATTACAGTTTGGTGAAATATATTCAACATATCCCTTAAAGATCCTACACTTTAGTTCTCATACTTAAAACCATTCTTCATAACTCAGGTAAAGAAAACATAATAAAGGGATGAGCTCAAATGATCAGTAAGGGTAAGAAAAGAAGACACGTAAGAATAACATGAACCTAAGGGTATGAGGAAATGAGAATAACATTTGAAGACCATTACCTATATATCAATGATTATAATAACTAGACATGGAATAAATATTGGTAGTTTATAAGACATGAATCATGAGGGTGATAAATCATCATAAATCAATCATTAACCATAATATCTATTCATATATGTGTGCCACTAATATATCTACAGAAAAACCATTTGTGTGCTAAGGTTAACTACCAAGACCATAAAAATAGTGGATCATTACACACATGTTTCCCCTTTTTGGATGAGGACACACCTATTTCCCAAAATGGATCAGGGCACACATATTTCCCATTATAGATCAGGACACACTTGTTTCCCATTTTGGATCAAGACACCCTTATTTCCCATTTTGGACCTGGACACACTTGTTACCCATTGTGGATTAAGAGACACATATTTCCCATTGGGTATCAAGATCATCCACTTGTTTCCCATCATTATCTAAAGTGATTTAAATCTTTACCCCATTAATTAGAGTGTGATATAGGTCTCATCCGTCACATAATTAAATCTTACAAACATGTTCCACAAGGTAATAACAAATTCGTCATATCATAAACCATACAAAGATATTGGTTTCATAAAAATCATATCATAACCCATGGAATTAAAATAGTATCATAATAATTTCACTATTTCATAACTTATTTAAAATATATATGTTTCAAAATCATTTCATCATATAACAACCTGTTAAAGAAAGTGGGTTTCATAAGTGTTTTATCACTGTAAACCCAATTGAAGAGAAATGAATTTCATAGACAACTTTTCATCCTAAAAACTAACCATTAAATTAAATAATAAGAATGTTTTCCTAGGATAGTATCCCCAATAAAGAATAAAACATATCAATGGATGTCATATTAGAGGGAGAAGGATATTGAAAAATCATTTTGTGCATTTCTTAACGAAAATAACCTTTCTTTGAAAATTATTTTTTAGATTAAAAGTTTTATTAAAATTTTATTTTAAATTAAACTTTTAAAGATTATAAATTAATTACTTAATATTTTTAAAACATTTCATGATGAAAATCGACTTTCCTCTTTGAAAAAACACTTTTTTTATACAAAAAATATTTTAAAACCCATTTTCATTGAAAATAACTGTGAAAACAAATGAAGGAATATTTGATAGCCATTTTAAACACCATTATAAAACATAAAAACATTTAAAATTATTTTACATAAGAACGAGGTTAAAACATAATTTAAAACAATTTTTAAAACAATTTTTGAAAAAATGGTTTTCTAAATAAAAAAGATTTCTAAACGAAGATAAATAGTGTCATATTTTCTTAAAAATATTTTCTTAATTACATTAAGTACCATAGAGTGTAAAAATTGTACCTATATATTAATATACCATGGAAAAATTGATGAGAATAAAATAATGATAATTATTAAGATATTTATAATAATATTTCATCAATAGACAGTTGTTCAAGAATAATATTGATATATAGTGAGATTGTCACAATTAACTAATAATTCTTGGGTAACTTTTTATCATAATCCCTATGAAATAATAAAATTTAATAAAACATAAAAAATTATAAAAGAATTATATTCCTAATATATAATTTCAAAGGTCTGTATATATAAACCTTATAGGATAATATAGGTTCATAACATGGCATGTGTCTTAAAGAAGGATGATTGAGAAAAATTTACTTTATAGATTTAGTAAATATTGAACCATTACATAACATAAATGGGAGATCATAAAATTGATATGTAAATAACCTTAAAATTAATGTATAAGAATCCTATAATAAATTCCTAGTCATTATATAAACCATGAAAATGAAACGAGGGATGAATATAGACATAAGTCTTATTAAAATAAAACTAAAACATGAAATTCCCATACAACATGAGTAACTTTTAAATCATGATCCCCATTAAATAATAACATAATTTAAAATTTTAAAAATCATTAAATATATTAAATTAAATATATTAAACATTTTAGTTAAGTTTATACACCACACAACAAGAATAAGTGGTGAATATAAAATATATCTCACATAAATAAAAGTGAGATGAGAAAACCATTATATTAAGCCTTGAATTTCTGAATAAAAAATAAAAACTATAATATAATAAGTATAGGTTTATTAAAAATATAACATATAACCATATTCTCATATATAATTTCATAAATTATTTTATTAATTCATTATGTTTTCCTTATAATTACAATTTCATGTTAATGTTACGTTTCGGGTAATATCCGCTTTGTTTTTCGTATATATTTTGACTTGTTATTCAAGATTTTCAAACATAGATAATTATTAAATTATTTATATAATTCAAAACATGATTGAAATATCATATATATTCAGTATATAAATATTTTTATTAATCTATATAATATAGAAATGTGAAATTAAATTCACCATTCATGGAGACAGAAGGCCATATGTATTCATGAACATTGTTTCTGTTTTACTTTCTTATTGAAAGAAAGAAAGTAAATGTCATATATGTATATATATATATATATATATATTATCTTTAAAGGATTATTATTATTTCACATATATCATATAATTATACTAAAACTATCCTTAATACATTCCTTGTAATGTTTGAAAGAATCACATCACTTTAAGAAGGTGGTAGTTCAGACATCCAAAATCAAAGTTATCGTATTTAAAAAATGGAAATCATGAATTCATGTTGTATGTAATATTTAAATAAGAATAAAATAATTATAAATATCATATATAACATATACAAATGGTATATAAATCATATTTCCCCACCATTAGATGTATTAAATAAAACCCCAATGACATCGTTTTGTGAGGCGGCAGTCCTCCATACACAAGAAATTTAAGTTAATTACCCATTTCAAATAAGTGTATATAGGTTAAGGTATAACACATATAATAAAAAAATATATTTATATTTTGGATACTGAGGTTATTATATAATCATGGAATAAAAATAATTTAGGAGGTGTAGAATGAAATAAAACCAAAGAGGTTGTGGAAGTATATTACATATTCATTGTGTAGTTCCTTTTGTTTTTCACCAAAGGACTAACTTGGTTTTATTTATACCGAAATTGACGATTATATATTGAGAGGATTTAATTTTATAGAATATTTTTTAATTTCAAGGATTAGAAAATGTTTCTTGATAGGTCTGAGAAAGTGACAGGTGCGAGTTCCCTTTTATAGTGGAGGAGGAATGACATTCATATAAATATAAAAAGGTAAATACTATTTGGAAGTACCCCATACATCACCTGCCTCCAATAGTTGTTAATGTTTCATCCAAGGTATTATATGGTATAAAAATGTCCATAAAATGGATTTTGTACATGTTTCTAGGGTATTTCTTCCATTAAGTTAACGTTTAACCACTAAGTAAACTTGTTTTAACATTAATCACTTTAATTAATTTTAATTACATTCAATAATATTTTTGGTAAAAAACATAGTTAAAAATAATATATATTAAAAATTATTATGATTAAAAATATGGAATCTATGTTTCTAAATTATTGAAATCTATTTTGAAAAAATTAATATAAAATTAATATTGCAAATGTGTCTTAAAAACAGGGTTATAAAGTGAGAAAGTCCAAAAGTTTAAAATATTTTTATATCCAATTTAATTGATAAATTGGTTATAATGACATAATGTTTAATAACTGATGACTTTTTGGTCAAATTATAATTTAAAACCAAATTAATATACAATTTAACTATATAAATAAATTATATCAAAGAAGTTTTGAATTAAAAATTCTATATTTCCACTATTCATCCAAAAATTAATTTTTTTCATTAAAATTCCAAAAAAACTCACCATAGATAATTTTTAAATGTTTAATTAAAAAATTAAGTTTTTTAAAAAAAATTAAATTTCTAAAATTTTCTTAAAATAATCTTATTATTCTTCCAAAAGGATATAAAAATAAGTATATCTGAGAAAATTTCATTTGAATACATATAAAGACTTTACGAACTTTTACATGTTTTATTATTAGTATATTATATTTATATAGAAACATTATAAATAATTTTTAAAATTTATTCATTACTATTCACATTACTATGTTTAACAGTTATGTTATAAAAATATTATTTAAATAATTATACTAATAAAATAGAATTTCCCAGAAACATAGTGTTGTGTGTAACACAAGCCAAGATGGTGTTGTGTGTACCACAAGATTGACATGGTGTCACATAAAAAGTAAAAGTATATTTTTTCTTTAATATGATATAATATATATTCATTTTTTTATGAAACAAATAATATTTAATAGTTTAAATTAATTTGAAAAATTATTTCACAAAATAGTATGGTGTTTCATTCTACCCCCTTAAAATGAATTTAACCCTTGAAAGTTATCTACGTTATCAATGTTTTAATACTTGTAAGTTCCTTTATCAGAAACCCAAATCATAAAAAAATTAATACTAAAACATCCTTTAAAAAATGTTGTAAGCATACCAGTTATTGAAATTAGCTCATAACTAGGTTCCCACATAAGAGAACATAGGTGGGAAGTGAACACAAAGACATGGAATAGAATTATAACTATCATGTTATGAAGGAGAGTGATAGAGAACATGGTAAGGAAAAAGTTAACAATAAAAAATCCAAAAATATATGATGATCTAGGGGACCATTTGATTCATTGGAAATGAAGGTACTATGATAACATAATTGGATTCAAGGTCTATTACCTAAATCTAAATAACATTAAAAATAAGATATAATTACATGATTTCAGGATAACCTCACCCTTTTTCTGCCTTGATAAATATATAATATATCTATTATTCTAAGAAATGATGGTAATTTTTCATTCCTGAAGTATTAATAGATCATGAGATCCATAAATTGATTGTTAGGGGATTCCAAATTCCTTTAGTTATCACAAAAAAGGACAGAACATATTATAAAATATTTATAAATCCTTATATGGTGAGATACTTCTTTAATCACTAAACGATCATCCGAAGTTTGAAATAAACCATTCCATAAATGGTTAACCTTGCAACCCTTATGAAATATAGAAGTACAAAACATTATAAATATGGTCATTAAATTTCTCAAAAACATCTTAACATTGATCCATTGTATATAAAATATTATCTCTTGTTTTTTATATACGGAACATGTGAATAACTTTATAATGTATTCTATTGAAACATGGTAATAACCTGAATTACTATAAATCCTTATTGAAAAGATCCATGTTTCCTTATTCTAAATTTTATTAGATATATTCCTTAAATACAAAAATGTTGGAAACTTCATCAATGATAGCATAAACCACTTTTCAAAAAATCCCCACTTAGGTCCATGGTAATCAATTATATACAATTTAATTATTCATATCTAACATATCTTTATCCCTTCGACATTATCTTATCATAAAGAACATATTAAGAATTATATTTCCCTTAATCACGTGTTTCCCATGAACATCACTTTTCCATTAAATCAATTTTCTATGTCACCATCACCATTCATCATATCCTTTTCAATAATTAATGAAAACATATACTAAATAATTTATACTAAAAAACTTATATATAGTATGATCCATAAAGCATAATATGTTAATTTCAATACATATTCACTTCATCAATCAAACCTTATTAATAAACCATTACTCAGACTTCATCATCTTATTCCTTAATACCCCATTCCTAGAATATAAAATATGAAGCATGTATTAAGTTTTCTAAAGATCTATAAAATCATGATTATTAAATTTAATATAAAAAATATGGTTATAACATCACATACCTTTCACATGTCATTTTTTATCCCTTTATATTAAGTATTATAACAAATACTCAAACAACCTTCCTAATTCTATTTATGATATTTACACATAGGAAAATTATTTTCCAAATCCTCATACTTTCCACCTCTAATATATTCAGTGTTTACCAAGTTATTTATAATTGAAACCATAGAAAAAAACAAAAAATTATAGGGTGAGAAAAAACCATCATATTATAAAACAACATAATCATGAAAATTTACATATATGATGTCAATCATGAAACCAAATTTTATATCTTTGACACATTAGGATTATTATTAGTGAAATACCTAAAAATATCCTTATAAATACCCATAGAGATCTCAAAAATGTTTTTTCATACCAGTTTCCAATGTTAGACTAAACCATTCCTTGGACACCAACTATATCAACCTAGGATAAATGTATATTGATATTATGTAATTATATATGAGTATTTGGAACATTACATAAGTACACTATAAAGGATAGTAATATTTTAGTGTTTTTGGAAATATTGAAGACATTTTTATAGTTTGGTGAAATATCCTTAACATCTCCCTCATATATCTTTCCATTTAGTAATCCTACTAGAAACCATTATTCATAAGCTAAGAAAGATAAACAAAATAGATGGGTGAGTTCAAATTATTATTAAGGGTAAATAAAGGAGATATATAATCATAACATTGATATAAGGGTATGAAAATATGATAATTAAATTTGAAGATCATACCATGTATATCAAATATCAAAATCATGAGACATGTCATAAATATTGGTATTTCATAAGACATGAATTATAAAGGTGATAAATTATTATAAATCAATCAAGAACAATAAGATTATGTCATATAAGTGTGCAACCAATATAACTATATAAAAAAATTTCATGTGTCAAGGTTAAATACCAAGGACATCAACATATTTGATTAGTACACACCTATTTCCTTTTTTTAGATTAGGACTCACCAGTTTCCCATAGTGGATACAGACACAAATTTTTCACATTATTGCTCAGGACACACATGTTTCCCATTTTGGATCTGGACACACTTGTTTCACATTGAGTATTAGGAAACACATATTACCCCATTTGGATCAATACCATCGACTTTCCTCTCATCATTATATCATGATAAATAAAACATTACCCAATTCATTTGAGGGATATATAGGTCCCACATGTCTCAAAATGAAATATTACATACATGTACCACAAGAAAAAAAAACTTTAATCATATAATGACCAATAAAAAGAGATGGGTTTAATAAACATAATGTCATAACACATGAATTGAAATAGGTATCATAAACATTTACTCTAATTATAAACTATTAAAAATTAGATAGGTTTCATAATCATTTAATTATAGAATAACCCATGAAATTAAATGGGTTTCATAAGAATTTTTCAATTGTAAAACTCGTGGAAGAGAAATGGGGTTCATATGATAATTTTCATCTTAAACCTAAACCATTATAATAAATAAAAATAATGGTTTAAATAGATAATATCACCAATACATAATAAATAATATCAAATTATGTCATCTTAGTTGGAGAAATATTTTTAAAGATAACTTAGATCATTTGTTTTAAGGAAAATAACCTTTCTTTGAAAATCATTTCTTTAGATAATCCTTTTTTCAAAATAATTTACTTTTAAAACCACTTTGGAAACTTATAAAGTAATATTTAAAAATAATTTAACACATTTCTTGATGAAAATATCATTTCCTATTTGAATAAAATCTTTTTAAAGCATAAAATATTTTTAATACCATTTTATTTGAAAATAACATGGAAAACTTATAAAGGAATATTTGGAATCCATTTTAAAAGAATTTTTAAAACAAAAAAAATTTAAAATCATTTTTATTGAAATTTATATTAAAATATCATTTAAAAATATTTTGAAAACATTTTTCAAAAACATGGTTTCTTATAAAATATATTTCTTAATAAAGATAAATAAATTCAGATTTTATTGAAAATGATTTCATTATTATATTTAGTACAAAATCATGTAAATGGAACCAAAAAATAAATATATAAATAAAAATATATTAGAATAATTTAATTATAATTATTTAGATATGTATTATTATATTTTAATCAAAGGAAGTATAATCCCAAATAATCATGATAAACGGTGAGATTGTTGCAATAAATAGTTACCACTTAGGCAACATTGAATCATAAACCCCAAGAAATTATAATTATAAATGAAACCTAAAGTACCATGAAAATAATTATATGCATTATATAACATGTAATATGGAATTATTTACACCTTTTAGAAGAATATATGTGCATAACATGTCATGTGTCATAAAGAAGGACAATTGAGATAAAATTACTCTATAGTTTTGGTAACTTATGAACCACAAACCCCATAAAAGAGAGATCACCAAATGGATTTTTAAATACCTGTAAGTCTATGTATAGGAATCATATAATAAATTACATGGAATTATGGAAACCACAAAAAATAAATGTGTGGTGAATGTGGCATAAGTCTCAAAAAAATAAATGTTTGACTATAAATCCCCGTACCACAGAGTAACTTTACAATAATGATCCCAATGAAATAATAACATCTATTAAAATATAATATATCATGAAATAAATGAAATTCATGACATAAAATTTTATATGTTATTATAGACACCACATAAGAGGAATAAGTGGTGAATATAGCATATATCTCACATAAATAAAAGTGAGATGAGAAAACCCTTACCTTATGTTTTCAATATTTTCATACATTTTTAAAACTAATGTATAATAAGTAATAGTTAATTAAAAAAATAAAAAAGAATAATATTCTCATATATCATATATATGATTTTATTATGACATTATATTACCCTTTTATAAAAAATTTCATAATAATGTTATGTTTGGGGTAATATCTTCTTTGTTTTTCATATATGTTTTGAATTGATATTCATGATCATATTACCTATATCATTATTTAATTCTTTAGAAAAATGTAAAAAATGTTGTAAATATCATATATATTTATTATATGACTACTTGTAAATATATATTAAATATAGGAATATGAAATGGAATACACCTTTCATGGAGATGGTAGGTCGTATGTACACATAAACATTGTTTATGTTTTACTGTCATATTGAAAGTTAAAAATTAAATGAAATATATTTATTTATATATAAATATATATTATAATTACCTTATAATTATTTTTTCTTATATATCATATAATTTTACTAATTCCATCCTTAATATATTCCATGTAAAGTGTAAATGAATCACATCACTTTGGGGAGGCGGTATTCCATACGTCCACAAACAAATTTATCGTATTTACACATAATTGAAACTATGAAAGTATCTTTTATATAAAAATTAATGAAGCATAAAGACATAATATATATCATATATATTATATAAAAATAGTTTTTCCATCATAAAGCCTAATCATGACATATAGTAATAGAATAAACGAAACACATTGTTTTGTGAGGTAGTCTTACAACGAACACACGACGAGTAAGTTTGTTACCCATTTGATTGATGTGTGTCTAGGTGTAGGTAGACACCCTAGAATAAGAAAATCTAATAATATTTAGTATAATTAGATTATTTTATAATCATTTATTAAAAATAATACAGTGGGTGGAGAATGAAAATAAAACACAAGATCTTATGGGAGGATATTACCTATTTAGTGGGTGAAAGTAGATATTTTTTTTATAGATGAATATAGAAAAATGTTATGGTTTATGCCCATAATTAGTTTGATTGATATTTAAAAATATATTACTCTGTATCAGAGGTTATTTGAAAAGATGCTTAGTGTGAAGATACAATCAATTTTAATTGAAAATGGGATTGATTTCCTAAATCATTACATCAATGAAAATATAAAAAAATTAGTATTCAGAATTTGGTATCTTCTGTAAAAAAACCCAATATAATTGTGTTTTGGAAAGAATAAATAGTATAATCAATATCATGGGTTGAATAATGATGATCAAAAAGTTACTTTGAGGAGGTTATCAGAATGAAGAGGTTCTTATAGATTTTAGCATCTTTAATAGATCATTTCAATGTGAAAATATAGTGATAAATCCTTATGAATTGTGGTATTGAAAGAAGTCAACACTCAAATTATTCCATGAATTTTGATTTAAAATTATAATTTTGAAAATGAAAAACATTATAATGTTTTAATACTTGGGAGAAGAAGGCGCATTTCATTTATACTAAGCAAAGATTTTGGATTAAAGTATCTTTATCAAGAATCATGAGAAGATGATAGGAAGAAGTGGTGTTGCGGTGGTTGAATATTTATAAGTAACAATAGAAAATGAGATTAATTTTCATAAAAAACCAAATTTATAAATTTGGGAGCATTGAATAAAACATTGCTCAAGGGGAGTTACAAGTATTGAAGGGAATATTGATTAAGACTTAGCATGGGAAGAAAACTATAAATTATAGTAGGTTTATAGAGATAAAAAACAATGGATAAAATCACTCATGAAAATATTTTTGGAGACTGAACCACCCCAGTCC
The DNA here is from genome assembly GCA_963277665.1 of Viscum album. Classification (NCBI taxonomy): domain Eukaryota; kingdom Viridiplantae; phylum Streptophyta; class Magnoliopsida; order Santalales; family Viscaceae; genus Viscum; species Viscum album. The sequence goes on along the minus strand of OY728145.1, from coordinate 875,490,381 downwards.
AGAATAGAAGAATAATTGATCAGTAGAAGGTATCTTTGTTACCTTTAGAATAACCAAAATATTTTTAATATGATGAATATGGTGACTGTTGGGTCAAGGCTATGAATGTGGAACTTGAATAAATAGATTTTAAAAATATACGGGAAGTTGTTCAAAGTACTAGTGATAGGAATTTTATTTGAATAATGTTAGTGTTATGAAAAATTATAAATGAAAATGGCATGGTGATTTGGAACAAAGAAGGAATTTGGTGAAATGTGTAATAAAAAATTGATGTAATTGTGGTGGATAATATGTATGAACTCGATCCAGGGAATGAAACTATGTGATTGATTCTATTCATGGAAATTATAAAGGGATTAATGATATATTAAATTGATTCCCAATCATCCTTATTGAAAGATATAGTTGAAGTGTATGTATATATTAATCTACAATATGTATTTCAAATTGATGAAAATGAAGGAAAAGTGTGTCATCTAAAGAAGACCTTGTATAGTTTCAATATTTCACCTAGGGGTTAGTATTTTAGATCAAATGAATTAATAATTAAACAAGGATTTCATAAAATATGATTTTATCACAATAAATTTATCATGTAGAAGAGTTATCATTGGATTGTGGTGCTTTTCTATAATTGTGAAATAACTTTTGGAGGACTAGTTGGAACCCAATGAAAGTGGGTTTCTGAAATCATGTGGTGTAAATTTATGATTTTTCTAATTATTGAAATGATTTTTTCCTTATATTAGTGGTAGTTAAAAGTGTGGATGGTATACTATTCTCTTAAATTAAATATTTCAAGGAGTTTTCATGAATATTTCAGAAATCGAGGGCCATAAAAACCATTATGGAGTCAAGACTGAAATTATCAAAATATGAGTAGGGAAATTAGACAGATGTTACAATGTATCCAAAAACTATTATAAGTTTACTAAATTTTACTACCACTCAACCAAATATATATTTCAATACACTTCAAGATGCACATTTTCATAGTGATCCAAATGATAAACACTTGCATGATATGATAATATTTTTTTCATATATTCGAAAAACAATAGACTATGGGATATTCATTCATAATGATTTACAAAATAATTTGATAGGATTCTATGATTTGGACTGGGATAATATTATATATTACATAAAATAAACTTCTTGCGGTTATTTTTATCTTGGAAATTCATGTATTTCATTGAAAATAAAGAAGAAATATTGCATTTCATTGAGCACTGTATAAGTTTCTACCACATAAGAATTTTCCCAATTTCAATCGATGATGAAATAAAATTATAATGTGTGTGTTGGGTTATGTTCTACCATTAAAATTTGGATTAAAATCTCATGTTTAATAAATATTATAAATATTCATATCCAACATACACATACCAAGAATATTGAGATCAAATATTATTTCATAAAGGAGATGGTGGAATAATGAGTTGTTGTTTTGGTTTATGTGTCAACAAAAGATGAAGTTAAAGATACATTAAAAAAAGAATTACCAAAATCATTGTTTTAGAAACATCAGTTGGATCTTGGATTCAAACAATCTCCACCCACTTAATTGATTTTAGGATGGACCCATACTCCCAATAGTTTCCCTTATGAGTAATGAATGTTTAATCCCCTAGGATTCCTAATCCCATATCCAGAACATATCAGAGTAGTGAACTCTTCGATTTAATTTATAAAGGGTGATAAAATATATAAGTGTGTTTAATGGTAGGGGAAAGGTTGACCATCTAGGTGATAATTTTTCAAAGCTAACTCAGTGGGTGTTTTGATGTGGTTAAAATGATTCAAATATGACTGTTAAAAAAATTTCAACCATTTTGGTTGATAATTTCTCCAAACTAACTCAGTAAAAGTTTTGATGTGGTTTGAATGAATCCAATGTGAAAATGAAGAACTTTTAATTTAATTATTGTTTCTCAAACCATGCATTTCTCATATGGGATTAGAATGGATGATTAGTAAAGGGAATACTTTTTTAATGTGGTTAGAATATTTGAAGAATTACCTAAAAAACCCAAATGTTAGGATTACTGGACAATATACCTTTTGGTGATTTGTGTGTGTTAGGTATTTTATGAAGTGAATATGGATGATACATTTTCATTTTCACCAGGATTATATCCTATCCAAGTTGGTTAGAGTAAGATCACAACCTTTTCTAATGTCATATCGGGCACATTTTCAGGTAATTTTTGAAGATTTTAAGTACCTTTGATTTAGAGTAGTGGCTAGAAGTGAATTTGGGTAAACTTTTAAGGAAAAATAATGGATAGTGGGTTATGCATGGTTTGAAAAACCATGAGACCAAACCATGCCAAGAATGAAAAATTGGCCAGAGGGGTCCGCACGGTTTGAGAATAGTTTAAAAAATCTTGTAGCCAAACCATGTCAACTGTGAAAACCTATAAAAATAGTTCTCCACAGTTGGTGCACAGTTTTCCTTACTATGCACCTCTTCCCAGGAAATTTTGTGCGTGGATTTTAATATCTGAAATTCCTTTTTAAAACCACCAACCCCTCCCCCCCGAGACTTCCATATTTTGACATTGGCCTTGGTTTGAAAAAAATATAGGTGTTCCAAAATCTTTCTGGAGGGATTTATAGGAAATCCAAACACCTTTATTTGATATTGAAACCCCAGATTGAAGATCCTCTCTCCTCTCGGTAAGTGGATTTCATCTCGTTGCTTCTACGGTTCATTCCTCTTCCTTTCCATGATATTTTCATGGATGATATTTACTATTTTCTTGGATTTGAACCTATGTATTAAGATATAGATCTTGGAATGGGGATGTAGGTCTAGTTTTTCAAGATCTTGATATTTGTAATCATATTTTTAGTTTAGGGATTTAGATATGATGCTGGATCGATGACTTTGTGCAATTTGGATTTTAGGGAATTCTGTTGGGCTAACTTCCATAAATAAACTGAGGTAGGTGGTCTAAATATAACTCCAATTTTCATGTTTTGTGATGTATGGATGTGATTGTTTTTTCTAGATTCACTTGATGATTTATTTCCAAAATTGTAGTAATTAAAAATATAGAATAGAATTGATTTTCCTTGGTGATTTAATTGATAATTAAATCACAAGAAAAAATAGTGGCGGGTTTCCCAAATAGATCATTTGGAGATTTGATATTGTAATTGTGATATTTAATTTAATATGAAAAGATAATTAAATGGGGGGAATTAATTATGAAATGATGTTGGGTATTGTAATATAATTGATTGTGAGAATTAATTATGTGCCATGATATTGACTAAAAATAATTAATTGGGAGAATTAATTATATGTCATGATGTTGATCAAAGATAATTAATTGTGATAAATAATTATGGAATATTGAGATTTCAAATCGATATTTAATTGTGAAAAATTAATTATGGAATGAGAATGGTATTGATTGATTAATTCATTGATGAATTAATTAATGGGTTAAGTGGTTAGTTGATTGTTGAATTAACTAATGTCCTTTGAAATGTATAACTAATAATTAGATTAATAAATAAATAATGTGGAAACTTCTTGAGAATTAAATAATTATTAAATGGATGAGATTTTGGTGGTGCTAGACATGTCGTTCTAGACCAATTAGAAGTTGGGACTTGGACATGGAGTTCCTCCCCAATAGTTATCCAATGTTGATATTATGGGGTGCTAGGCATGACGACCTACACAAAATAAGAATTGGGTTTCTAGGCATGATGACATACAATCAACATGATTTTTGGTGCTAGACATGATGACCTACACCAAATTAATAATGATATAACGAATAATGATTCAACTGAGAATTGGGGTGCTAGACATGAAGACCTACACTAAATTATTATTGATAATGAATGATGATTCAAATGAGAAACATGAGATGAAATTGGCCTAAAGTGTTGATTAGAGATTAAATGACAATGTGATAACTACTTAAATTATTCATTGTATTTGTTTATTCAGAAAACTACATGCACTATCTTTTAAATGGACTCATTCTAGAAACCATTGGTGGTGGCCTTCTGAGTTATACTCACACCCTATTCGGTCTTCCTGATTGGCACCAGATCATACATTGTTGTTTTAGGATAGGTTAAGGGAAAAGCTCTAGGATAGGTTTCTTTTTGGGAATGGATCATTAGAGAGTGAACCATATGTGGTTCAGGACCAGTTTTGGAGTTGTTGTGTCTTTACTTTTAGTTTCATTTTAGACACTTCAAATTTTAATTTTCATTGTATGATTTACCTTTCATTGAAGTATTTTAATTTAATTTATGGTTATCATATGATATAGATTTGTTATGGTTATTTTTATGCTTCCTCACTTGATTATTATTATTTTCTTTCACTGGTGTTTTATTCTAACAAATGATGGTATAGTCTCCCCAATACTAACTTACTAGAACCTTGGTGCTTATTTTCACCCTCTAGTGTATGAGGATGTTCACTTTAGGGAATGTGGACAACCAGTTCAGCGCACCCATCAGTGGCTCCCAGGTTGAGACTTCACAAAATGGTATCGAAGGGAGTTTTCTATTCATTCTTCTTATTTTGTCTTACTATTTTGGGAAAAGTTATAGAGGAGACTAGGAAGATTCGAGGCATATTAATGAGCTCGTACATGGGAGTTTGAAACCCATGTACGGGGGAAAATTCAAGTACTTGGGGTGGGATTGTTGTGATTGTTGTTTGTTGTTACAATATTATATTATTTCACCTTGGTAGATGAAATTCAGTTTTGATGTGATATTTTTTTTGAAAATTGTTGAATTTTGATTTTTGGACTAAAGAGGCATGAATTTTGAGTCTACATGCATCATTCTAGGCATTTAGGGTTATTGTGGAATGCATCATTCTAGGCACTCACGGGAAAATAGGTTATGGGTGTTTTGTTGAACTTGAAATGTTTTCCTTATTATGAAAATGAAATAATGATGAAAAATGAGAAAAAATGGGTGTCTGATTAGAACCTTGATTGATTAAATGAGTATGAGAAACTAATTAATTGTTGAATTAATTAATTTGAGATAATGTTATAACTTAATGGTTGGATTAATTAATAAGAATGTATGTATCCTTATTAACCAAGACCTAGGAGTATATTGGTTAAGTGTAATGATAAGGCCTCAATGTTGACTGTGTGGTGAGAAAAAGGGAAAAAATACATGTGTTAGTTTCTCCTCCTAAGTTATTATTATAAGCCTATGTTATGAGACTGAAGACATGGGTTTGTATTTCTATTGATATGCCACTTTGATACTTGTTGAGGGAGAGACCGAGGGGTATGGACCAGATTGTACTTCCAAACTAAGAGCTTGAGGCACCATTGGTGCAAACTGAGGATGAAGGAGGAATCCTCTGAGATAAATTCACTTGTTTCTTGGATTTCACATAGCGATACCGAGAGTAGGATCAGAAAACATTGTCAAAGTAGACAAGGGAATTTCAGCTACAACACCCTCATAATTTTACTAGAGTGGGTGGAACCAAGGGAGATGAATTATGGATTGAATCCATAGAGACAATACATGACCACATAAAGACTCTAGGTGAGATGAGGGAAAAATTGGCTGCTTATACGCTATAGGGTTCAGTGAAGCTATGGTGGGACCTTCAGGTACAATCTGAACAGACTGATGAAATGCTATGGAAGGACATTTTAAAGAAGTTCTTGGAACACTTCAATCCAAACATGATGAGGCAATATAAGGCTGAAAAGGTTTTGCATATGTCACAATGAAGCATGTCCATAATGAAGTATTCTGAACATTTCAAAGATTTAAAGTGTTTTTCTCCAAATTTGGCTGCAGATGAGGCTTATTAGAAAAACAATTTTAGGATGGAATTATGTTTGAAATTAAGTCCAAGGTGAACATATTTAGGCTGAATAAATTTTTAGAAATGTTTAATAAGGCTCTCATTTCAGACAGGAACCAAAAATAGGGTTTTAGTACTAGACAAGTATTTGGACAATTAAAGAGTGTGCCATCTGAGAGAAGGAAGCATCATGTTGAGAATCTTATTTAGGACAATGAAAGTCAAGGTGAAAAATTATGTGGAAAAGTTACACCATATCTTTATCATGTTCTTTTCCACCTATGTGGTATAGAGAGAAACTATCGTACACATTTCCCTTAACCACCAGTGGAGTGTCAGGTTTGTGGCAAGATGGGACACCAACATATGTTCTGTAGGAAGTAGTAAAAGGCTAGTGTTGAGGGAGAAATTGTTCAGAGTCAAAGTGTGGGAAGGGGGTCTTCTACACCATATAGGTCTAGAAGATGGAGTTCTACTAGAAGAGGTGGTATAGGAAGTGGGCATGGTGCTTCAGGGTATGAGTGCCTATACTAGCAGAGTGGTTATACTCAGGGGATCTAGATGACACCACATGGAAGAGGTGTAAGAAAGTTACATGAAGTACAACCTACACTTGTGGAGAGTGAGGCTGGTCCCTAAATAGTGAGAGATACTATACTAGTTGCCTCTAATTTAGATACTGCCTTGTTTGATACCAGTTCCACTCATTCCTTTATATTTGTAAACCTTGTTAATGTATTGAGCCTAGTGGTGGAGTTTGTAAGAGGGATGTTGAATATCGATACACTGTTATGAACACAGAATATGGATATCTATTTATACATGGGATGTTATCTTGATGTCAGAGAGTATTATTTCCTTTGGGATATCTATGCCATTGATATAAATGACTTCGATCTGATTATGGGTATGTAATAGCCAGTCACATACTGAGCCCACATAGATTTGTACCACAGGATAGTGACCTTCGTATATCCTGAGGTTGACCACTATGTTCTTCGTGGAGAATGGAATATCTATGCAGGATGACCTGGGCCAATTATTCAACAACTGGGTGAGCTCACAACCCATATTTCTAGTCTCTTGTTGGATGATGGGAGTGGTAGGAAAGACTTCTTTCCAGAAATAGTAGAACATTTTCATGATGTCTTTCCTGAGAACATTTCTGGGTTTCCACCTGAGAGAGATGTGGGATTCACTATTGAGATCATGTTAGGGGTTGATCCAGTATCTATTAAACCTTACATAACAGAACCGATTGAGCTACAATAGCTCAAAATGTAGATGGAAGAGACAATGGGTTTATCCATCAGAGTACATTTCCTTGGGGATCGCCTATATTGTTTGCAAAGAAGGCTGATGGGAGTTTATGCTTTTTTGTTTATTACCAAAAGTTGAACAAAATGGCTATGAAGAACTGATATCCCATTCTGCATATCAATGATCTATTTGAACAACAGAAGGGGGATTGTGTGTTTTCTAAAATCTATCTGAGATCAGGGTATCATCATGTGAGAGTTTGGGCTTCTGATATACCAAGAACTTCTTTTAGGAGCAGGTATGGCCTTTATAATTTTTTAGTAATGTCATTTGGGTTGACTAATGCCCCAACAATATTTATGGCCTTGATGAACATGATCTTTCATCTGTACTTGGATCATTTAGTGGTGGTGTATGTGGATGAAATTTTAGTTTACTCTAAGACTGATGACGATCATACCCAACAACTTGACATTTTTCTGGGTACACTGAGAGAGCATCAGTTGTACACCTGTCTATCTACATGGAAGTTTTGGATCGATAGGGTACAATTTTTGGGGAACATCCTCTCAGAAGAAGGTATGTTAGTAGACCCTGAAAAAGTATAGGTAATGATTTCTTGGGAGCATCCCAATAATGTTTTTGATATTCAAAGATTTTTGGGATAAGTTGGTTATTACAAGAGGTTTATCTTGGAATTTTTCTAATTGGAAGAATCACATACTAGTTTGACAGAGGATGGCCTAAAATTTGTTTGGAAAGAATCATGTAATAATTATTTACAGGTGTTGAGTAATCACTTTAGATCGGAACTAAATTTACTCTTACCTAAATCAGGTGAGGATTACACGGTGTATTGTGACTCTTCTGGGGTCAGACTCAAAGGTTTTTTAAAGCAAGGGGATATAGTTGTTTCTTATGGGTCATGGCAGTTGAGTAAACATGAATGGAATTACCTTACACATGACCTTGAGTTAGCAGCACTATTTTATTCTCCTAAGTGTTGGCGACACTATCTTTTAGGTGAAAAGTTTACAGTTTTTACAGATAAAAAAATCTTGAAGTATATCTTCTCATAGTACAACTTGAATATTCCATAGTGAAGATAGGTAGATTATATGCATTCCTTTGATTTTGAACTAGCATATACAGCCTGTAAGGGGAATAGTGTGGTTCATTCCTTGAGTAGAAAAACTCAGACTCAGTTGGTACATGAGTCGAGTGTAAATTGGAAGATAATGACTATGCAGGTAGAAATGCATGTGGGAGTTCAGGAGAGTAACAAGAGGATGACTATGGTTTCTATAACAGTGTATTTTAGAATATTAAGACAGATCAGGGATATAATGTAATGGGATCTAGAGTGTTTATCCTTGATAGAAATCCGTTAAGGTGGGAAGATACCTTCAGACTAGAAAAGATATGAGGATGAGAAATCTATGTGAAAAATCAGGTTGTTGTGCCTACGTTTATGTAAGAAGAACTCATGCGAGAATTTCATGCTTCAAGGTGTGAATTACATACTAGGGTGAAAAAATGTACCATGACCATTGACAATAGTTTTGGTCATCAGACATGAAAAAGGAGATAGCTGGGTTCCTACAAATTGTTTCACCTATCAGCAGGTGAAAATAAAGCATCAACAACCTAGAGGCCTATTGTACCCATAACCAATTTTGGAATGTAAGTGGGGTGATATGACTATGGATTTTGTGATAATAAATCCAAAAAATCATAAGAAGAATGATGCTATTTGGGTCATTGTGGATCAACTAATGAAGGTAGCACACATATTTCCTATCAAGGTAACCTTTATAGTAGAACAGTTGGAAGAACTATACATGAGAGATATAGTTCATTTTCATGGAGTTCCAAGGACATTAGTTTCAGATCATGATTCACACATTACTTCATGCTTCTGGCAGGGCTTACAAAAGGCACTTGGTACACATGTTCTGTTACGTATGACCTTCCACCCATAGACAGATTGGTAGTCAGAGCATACCATACAAGTGTTAGTGGATATGTTGTGAGGATGTGTGCTTGACTATGGTGGTTCTTGAGAGAAGAACTTGGATTTAATGAAGTTTTCCTATAACCATAGTTATCAAGAAACTATACAGATAGAACCATATGAGGAACTTTATAGTAGAACTTTTAGATCATCATTATGTTGGTAATAGCCGGGTGAGTTAGAGCTGTTTGGACTGAGTCTTGTTTAGGACACATCAGAGCAGGTGTAGTTGATTCAGAAATGTATGTCTATGGCTCAGAGTAGATGTAAGTCGTATGATGATAGATGGAGATGACCCCTAGAGTTTACGTAGGGATATCATGTTTTCATTTGGGTGTCACCTATATTGGGTCACCACATGATGCGAAGGCAGGGAAAGTTGGCACCTAGGGTTATAGGATTGTCTGAGGTGCCTGAGAGAATCGGGTTGATGGCATACCGATTAGCACTTCCACAAAAATTCAGCCCAATGAATTATTTTTTCCATATGTCACAACTACAATTGTTTCTACTCAGCCCTTCTCATGTGATTGATGTGGAAGAGGTTAATCTCAAGATAGATGCATCATTTGAGGAGAATCTGATACGTGTTATGGGTAGCAGTGAAAAATTATTATAGGAAAATACTGCTCCGTTAGTACATGTATTATGGAAACATAGAAGTATTCAAGAGGAAACTTGGGAATGAGAAGTATACATGGGATCTTAATGGCCCAATCATTTTATCTCGGAATCTTAGATCAGTTCAGGAGTGAAACTCAAGGATAAGCTATTATAAGGTGGGGAGGTTGTAAGATATCAGCCTTTTCTAGAGTCATCTTGGGCGTGTTTTAAGGTAATATTTGAAGCTTTCCTGCACCTTTTATTTGGAGTACTGGATTTGAGTGCGTGTGGGTGAAATTTTAAGGAAAAATAATGGAATATGGGATGTTTATGTTTTGCACACGGTTTGAGAAACTATGAGACCAAACCGTGCCAAACATTCAAAATTGAGCAGTGGGGTCCACAGAGTATGCATAAGGATTGAAATACCATGTGGCCAAACAATGACAACCCTGGAAACCTGGACATAGAGTTATGAATATTTGGTTTATGGTTTTTCTAACCATTCACCACTACCGAAGATACTGTGTGAACAGTTTTTAATATCCAAAAATCCTTTTTAAAACTACCCTACCCCCCCAAGACTCCTATATTTAAACCTTCACCCGGGTTTGACAAATTCTAGGTGTTCCCAAAGCTTTATGGAGGGATTCCAATGTGATTTGAACACCTCTCTTTATGATTTAAATCCTGGATTAAATATCTTATCTGCTCCTGGTAAGCGGATTTCATCCCGTAGCTTCTTCTATTCTTTCTTCTATCATTACATGAACTTCTTAGGGAGGATCTCCACTATTTTCATGGATCTAAACCAATGTATTGAGATCTACATCTTGTATTGTGAATCAAGATATTTTTTTTCAATATCTTGATGCTTTTGATATTATTTTCAGTTTAGGGATTTAGATATAAATCTTGATCGATGGCGTCATTCCACTTAGATTTTGGGGATTTCCATTGGGCTAACTTCCATTAATAAACAGAGGTAGTTGGTCTAAATCAAACTCCCATAGTCTTGTTTTATGATATGTGAATTTGATTTTTTTCTAGATTTACGTGATGTTTGATTTCATAAATTGGAGTAATTAGGAATGTGGAATTGAGTTGAGTTTCCATAGTTATTTAATTGAAAATTGAATCACCAAACAAACTATGGGGGGTTTCCCAAAAAGATCGTTTGGATATTTGATATTGTAATTGAGATATTTAATTGAATATTAAAATATAATTAATTGGGGAGCATGAATTATAAAATGATGTTTGGATTGTTAATATAATTGATTTTGAGAATTAATTATACGCCATGATGTTGACTAAAGATAATTAATTGAGAGAATTAAGTATACGTCATGATGTTGATCAAATATAATTAACTGTGAGAATTAATTATGGGAATTTTATTTATGAGATGGATAATTAATTGTGATGAATTAATTATGGAATTAGAATGGTATTGATTTATTAATTAATTTACTTATTAATTAATGGGTTATGAGCTTAGTTTATTGTTGAATTAACTAATGGACTTTGAAATATTTAACTAATCATTGGATTGGTAAATGAATAATGTAGAAAATTCAAAAGAATTAATGAATGATTAAATGGATGATATTTTTGTGGTGCTAGATATGGAATTCTAGACTTATTAGATGTTGGGACTTGGACATGGCGTTCCTCCCCAAGAGTTATCAAAGATTTAGATTTGGGGTGCTAGGTATGACGACCTACACCGAATGAGAATTGGAGTTTTAGGAATGAAGACCTAAACTCAATGATATCTGTAGTGCTATGCATGATGACCTATAAAAATTGATTAATGATAATAAAAAATGTTAATTCAACTAATAATCTAGGTTCTAGGTATGACGACCAACACAAAATGATTAATGATAATGAATGATGATTTAAATGGTAAAGATGAAATGAAATAGGCCTAATGTGTTGATTAAAGATTAAATGAAAATGTGATAACTACTCAAATTATTAATTGTATTTATTTCCATAAAACTGCATGTGATATCTTTTGTCTGGACTTGTTTTAGACATCATTGGTGCTGGCCTACTGAGTTGTACTTGCACCTTATTCGGGTTACCTGATCGGTACCCAAGTAGATTTTTTTTGTAGGACCGTATAAGGGAAAGGCCCTGGGATAAGTTTTTGTTTGGGAATAGAGCATGAAAGAGGGATCTGGACACGGTTCAGGACCCAATTTGGATTCTTTGTGTCTTTACATTCAGTTGCATTGTAGTCACTTGACATTTTCATTGTCATTTCATGATTTACTATTCAGTTGAATATTGCATTTTCATGTTTTCATTATCATATGACATGTATTTTTTCTTGTTATTTATACGCTTCCACAATTGGTTATTGTTATTTTCTTCCACTGGAGATTTATTCTAACGAATTATGGTATAGTCACCTCAAGACAAACTTACCAGACCCTCACTAATAGTCTTCAACCTCTTGTATATGGGGAGGCGCACTTGATGGCATGTGCCCAGCCGGCTTGGGTCACCGTTCAGTGGCTCCTGGGTTGGGACCTCACAATTAGGTTTAAAAAATATGTTCAACCTATCTAAGAAACAAAATATACTCATCCCCGTATATGTGGAAGCAAGCTGGATAATGTTAGGGATCGAGCTAGGACATCTAGTCATGGTGGAACTGGGGAGGTACGTGAGAATACACATAGTTTGGAATTAACATGGATCAGTGGTCCATGGAATAAGTTAGGTGTCCTGGATGAAGTGGTCCATGGTTCACAGAGGTATCATAGAGGATTTTAGGAGTGTACCCTGTTACTCGCATCTGGTCAATCAATGGAATGAGTTAGCTTTTATTCTGTGATATTTTTGGAGATATCTCTGATATGAGATTTGGAAGTTTGATGTTATGCAACATCCATGGTCACCATATAATAGTGTCGATCCTTGAGGATTTTGGTTCCACTATAGTTGTTGGGGTTCCCATGATGTAACACTATGGGTTATGTCAAAGTTCCCCTTGAGAAAATGTTATCTACAACACATCTTGGAATTGTGACATGGAATGTATCAAACAAGTAGAAGCAATGAATTCAAATATCTCAATATTAAAAGTGTCCACATTATAGAAAGAAGGGAAATCTCATAGTCCCATTGTACAAGAATTTGTTCATGTTGTAGCCTTGACTTATAACCGTGGCTATTTGAATTTGGAAAAAGAAAAGATTCAATGTGTCTCTTTTACTATGGGAGGCTATGCTACAATAATTGTGTACATGCTGCTGCCAGTTCAGTGTGAGATTCGGTTCAAGGATATCATTATTGAAATCTTGTGGGGATTTATAAAAGGATATATGGGAAAGAGTAGTGGATTTGGTCAAGTAGAATTATTTATGTTATATTAATGTTAACGATATCATAGGAAGGATGGATGTTAGTCAGTGATAAAGGAAACCCTATAGTATATGTAGAATTATTTATATTTTTGAATGGAATAAAAGGCTTTTCCAAAACCATGCCAATTTATAATGATTGCTATTTTAAATCAGGGAGAGTAATAATTTTAAATGCTAAAAGGTTAATTCAGATATTCAGTTTCATGATGATCCAATTAAATATATGGTACACATGAAAAAATCCTAGGTATAGAAGAATAAATCACAACCCTTTTATTTCCATCAAAAGTAGAACAAATGATAATGCAGAAAATAGAGTGTATCACAGTGATTGATATAGGGAAATTTAGCGAGTCTTCCTGAAAAATATTTCTAGGGGTATTGTTCTAGTTCCGAATATTATGTTTGAAGGTCATAGATGGAGTCATTTATGGAGTCTTATACTCACTATAAATGAAGATTTTTTCTTAAGATAAACCCCATTGTTTGTCTATATTAATGTCATCCTTATATTAAAAAGTAGGATATGATAGACATCGCAAAGAGTTGTTGAAGGAGATTAATGAGTTCTCCAATTTCTCATGGAATTAAACTAGGAGTGTCAATGAGAATAATCCAAATTTTTAACTATAAATAAAAGAGATTAAACTAAATTTGGTACACAATCACATTTTTATGCATGATCCTTAGATGTAGTCCATACTAATTAATGTATCTTGTGTTTTTTTCTTTCATCACTCGTTAAGGCTATATATAGAATAAAATCAAAGTGTTCTACAGGGTTCCATAAAAATATCTTTATCATTGTAAGAATAAAATATACCTTGACTCACCTATACCATTCACCATTAGGGTGTTATAATTGATATGATGATAACAGAAATAATATTGATAATAAAATATTCAATTTTAAGTAAATCCAATATATACTTTAAAAATAATTTTTACTCAAAATAGTTTTTATTTGTTTTTCTGAGTATATGACAAAAAATAATTTCATCCATTTTTAGAAAATTAATTTGAAAAATTAATCTTTTTTCTTTAAATCATATAATCAAAAATAACTTAGACTGAATTTTTGTGATTTTTTTGAAATGATTTAATTTATAATGAATAGTTAAAAATATATTTATCAATACTGTAATTTTATTCTATAAAGTAATATTAGATTTTTGATTTGGCCTTCATTATAAATTTTATTTAGAATAAATTAATTAATTTAATTTATGTAATTTATCACTTTACTATGTATGGATTCTAGGAAATAGAATTTTCTTAATGTATTGGTGCCTCTTCTCCATCATCTGGGATCTTCCTTGTCAACTCCTATGTCAGAATTCCCACCACTTACTGATCTAGTTGCTGACAAGTTCATGTCTCGAGTTTACTTTCTAGTGACCCATTGCGATGTAACCAAGATGGAGGATTCAGTCTTCCAGTCCTTTAATGATTCACTTGTAGGGCTATTCAAGCATGCTCTGATAGGATTTCCATTAATTCCACTGGTCACTATTTCCCCCATGTGTGCAGAAAGGGTGTAAGGAACCTGATGATGGATTTTTAAGTGGATGGGTTAATAAGGGTATCAGTGTACCAAAATCTATCCATGGAAACATTCAGGTGTGATAATCCCAGTCTTAGGTTAAATGGAGGATGAAGGGTCTAGGCCATGCTCGAAACAAGATACCAATGGACACATTATGTCAGATACTATAAAATAATCTCTTATCTCTTATGTGGGGGCTAAATATTTTTCTTTATCAGGCTGTGAGACCATCACTGCTACTATTTAATGATTTCTCTGCTGTTATAGAATTATAGATGTTTGAGTGTTTGGGATAAGAGTGATTTAACTTATAATGAATCATGGAGCCTATAGGTGTATGATATATCCATCTTGGACTCAAATAAGTGGGTGGATCCAATTTTAGTTATTTAGAAATGTATGGACTTCTTTGAGTTCATGCATGAAACAATATGAAATGAGTATATCCAGGTTTTTTGGAATCTAAATGTCTCGATAGAATACATGAAGTAATCAGAGAAACATATAACTACCACATTGATCATAGTGAAATTAATAATCTTTTTCATTTATTTTCATTAAATTTAATATTCTAGTTTTAAATACATTTTAAAATACTCTTTCCAGCTTTAACCTTGGTGGTATGACTGGTTCATCATTAGTGACTTCAATATGATGGTGGAATTATCTGAGGAAATGGTGAGGGGTTTAATCTATCCAAACCATTTTGAATTTCATAGACATCTAGTTACTAATGGTCCAATGGGTATTTTCCTCTCAAAAAGTAGATACACCTAGTGTTACAACTGCAATAAAATTCAATGTGTCTTTGGTGGACTATATCAATTCTTATCCAACCTTCAATGTATGGATTAATTCTCTTAGAAATCCATTTACCATATAACCCATTATTTATATAATCAATAACCATTAGTAGTGAATGTTGAAAAAGATATAATAAGGGTGGATTGATTTGTTTATATAAACAACTGGTTGAGGATGAACCTTTTTTTTTCAAATGGTTAGTATATCTTGGAAATAACTTTTCTCAGGGGCCTTTTGGGAAATGCTAAAACTGCCTTTCATGTTTATGTGAAGGCATATATAGGCGTGGATCCCAAAGATGCCTAAAAAAATCAATCTAGATGGAATATAAAAGCATATTTAAATTCTCAAATAGGGGTTTTAGCAAAATTTGTATGACAACACTTTCATTTATCTTTTTGAGAAACAAAGAGAGATGATGGAAAAGATACTCGATATCAAAATGGATTTCAAATAGAGATCATAGGAAATATGTCCAAGGGATAAGGAAAAATATGACCTACTTCTAGGTGTGTATTAAGGAAAACATCTTCTCCATCATTATCAATGTAAAATACCAAGATGGGTCCTATATAGATGATATTTAATTTGTAGGGAAAATGGATTTGAATGATTTTGAGGAGATGTTGGTGGGTCCCATAAGCTATATTGGTTAAAGGCATGTGAGAAATTAGGAGAATAGATTCATGAAATACATACAAAGACTGATCATGGATAATTAAAACAAGGAGTTCAAATCAATCTTGGGATAGAAGGAGATCAATAAGTTTGTTTTCATAGTGAATCAAGACAGTGCAGTTGGACCAGATGGTTTCCCTAGATCCTTCTTTATGAATATTTGGTATATCATCAAGGAGTAAACCTAGGATGTAGAATGAAACTTCATTAAAGGTGGGAAATTTCCATGAGGCTTATGTGCCTCTATAGTGGTTCTAGTTTTGAAGTTCAACCATCCCACCACTATCAATTAGTACCACCATATATTCTTGTGTAACATTATTTTTAAATTTATCTCAAGGATTATTAACAGAAGTTCAAGTTAGATTATTCTGAGACTCATATTGGAGGAAAAATTTATGTTCATTCAATGGATAATTGTGCAAGGTGGAGTAAGGATTTTTAAGGATATGGGAGAGTAGATTGATAAAAAGTCACTCAGTTATAATATCATCATAAAAGTTGATATAGAAAAATAACATGAAAAACATGACTAGAGATTCATTATTATGATGACGAGGGATAGGTTTTTGACCATTTATTCAGATTCCACTCTTCTCTATGAAATTTCATCTCTTTCATAGTAAATGGATTCATTTTTTCAATGATGGTTGACATCCTAAATCAAGGTGACCCGATCTCTACTAACCTGTTTATCATTGCTCAAGAGTTTATCACAAGGAACATAAAACAGATTTTGGAATAGGTTAACATCATTCTATATACGAAATACCCTATTAATAACTTCATCGTGTATCTAATTTTTGTTTATGACATCCTCTTCTTCATGAACAAAAGAAAAAGATTCATTGAAGAGTTGAAAATAATCATGTAGACTTATAGAAACCATAGATGGGATAAGATCATAAAATGGAAGAGTAATGTTTATATATAAAACAAGTTGTCAAACTAGTTTTGTAAAATTATTCACAATAATATGGGTATGGAATGTTGTTATCTTCATATGAAATTCTTAGCTGACCCACTCTTAAATAGTATAATTAGGAAGGTCATATTTGAATGAATATTAAATAGGATCGTGGGGCACATCCATAACTAGAAAACACACTTTCAATCATTTACAAGGTCATATCATGCTATTGAATAATCTGTTCACATCAATTACTATGAATATTTTATTGATAATTGAGGTAGTTAAAGGGAAAATTGAGCATCTGGAAAGAATTTTGACTTGTTTCATATGTAATGAAAAATAGAACAAAATATTTCCCTCTGCATCTTGGAACAGGATGGCCAAGGCATTATAGAATATGGTATAAATTTATGTAATGACTCGAAATCCATGCAAGATATACGGGATAAAATAGATTAGGAAATTCATATATATAAAAATTATATGGGACAGTTTCATGTGCATTATATATGGTGATGAATGGAGAGAATGGGAATAATGTTATATGCTAGAATCAAAACTTTAAAAGAGTATGATCATCCATTTTAAATATTTGAAAGGAGTGTTCGGATGAGTGGTGGGCTGAGGTGATATCAACTACTGGAAGAAAAATTGGGTAGGAGATCGTGTCATATTTCTAGGATGCCCAGTACTAAAAAAATTAGGGATGAAATTTTTTTATAACATATGTGCACAACCCTCAATAAACAATAATAGAGTATGTTGAAGAATATCAATCTAATTAGTGAGATAAATAAATACAATTTTTGAAAAATTATTATGAGAATTTGAATAATATAGACCTTTGGGTGATGGCTCATATATGTAGTGGACCTGAGATATTGGAATTAAATCTCTATAGAAAAAAAATCCCAAAAAAATTAATGTCCATATGTGGATCCTAAGGAAGGATTATTTACTTACTAATGAAAATGTGAAAAATTTGTGTGTCTCTCTCTATCTTGATACTGATGTCGTTTCCCCCTATGGAAATAATTAACTTGACATTTATTCTTTAGATATGATTACACTCGTATTATTTGGAGTTTTATTGGCCAAATAATGAGAATAAATGGGAGTGGTGACTCACTCTCAGAGTTATTTGAGGCCTAGTTTCCGGGAACTGGTTATAATGGAATTGAATTGAAGGCACAAATCATGATATTTTCTATGGAATTTTGGGTTATATGGGGGTGTAAAAACAATGATTGTGATGGAAACCTATTCCCTCACTGTTTAATGTAGGTGCATGTGAATTCCTTGGTGGTGGAACATGGGACTCTGATTTTTAGTGGGGGATCATCAACCATTTGGTTGAATTTTATTCCAAGGGTAGTATTGAATGTTGAAGAGACAGAAAAGAATAACCCATGGGTGTGGGAAAGTAAGAAACCCCTTGGAACAAGGCTGATAATCAATATGGAAAGATCATTCTAGGTTGGGGATATGTGATATGGTGGTCTAGCATGAGATGATAGAGGATCAGTCCTATCTGGTTTCAAATCCTTAGATGGAAAATGCAACTCTATGGGAGCATAATAAAGGGCCATGGTAAGAAGAATAAAGTTTTATAAAAGTCTCAATATTATCATAATGTAGGGGAATACTGATTTTAATGTTTTGGTGGGGATGTTGCAATGTAGATTCATTCCACCATTGGACTTGGTTTATCTCAGCATGAAATTTAGGACACTTGTGAATTAGAGTATCACTATCAGACACACATGGAGGGAAGGTAATTTTGAAGCTAAAACTTTTCAAGAAATGGGGCCTAGTGAGTGTACCATCTTAAATGTTTTCACTAGATCCCTCCCAAATGATTTTAACCTCATTGTTTAGGGTGATGCACTTGGCCTTCCCCATTTTTAGAATTCATGATAAAATGCCTTTGTATTGAGAGATATTATCTCTCTTTATTTTATTAACATTTAATTTTTAGCCATCTGGTAATTCAATTTTAATCAGTAATATTTCTTATTTTTATATAAGTTAATTTTTATTCCTAAAAATGCATCTTTTAGAAAACCGTTTTCATTAAATTTTCTAAATTTATATTAAAATTGATCTTTAAGACCTATAGATATTGAATATTGAAATATTGATTCCGTATTTAGAATAAAGAGGTTCAAATTTGGTAAATATTTTACTTTTATTTTTGTTCATTAAAAATAGTAACTGTAGTAAATATTTATCACCACAGCAAATGTAAAATGGGTAAAAAATGGTAAAAACAATGACACAAGTTCTTAAAATCAACATAAATCATTCCATTATTTCATTGGATTGAATATATTTTATTATATAAATACAAAATACAAATATATGGTATTTTGGTTCTATTTTTACATGATAATGGAATTTATATTATTTTTTGTAAAGAAAAATTCAAAAATTATGAATTTAATATCACTAATTTTTTATATATAATGGTAAAAGGTGGATATGTTCAATTATAGATTATTATTTTAAATATAAATTTATTTTCTTATCATGTTAATTTATTTTAAATTTTTAGTGATGAAATAATTACATTAAATTCTTACAATGTGCCACACAAATATTATTGTAGCTGTAGAAAAATCATGTATATGTTATTAAAATACTAAAAGTAAACTATTTTTGGTGAGTTATAGAAACCCAAGAATTTTTTATATAAATATGTAATATTAGGGATGTATTAAATATTTTTTATTCAAATTACATTATAGTGTTCATATTCTTAATGTCAAATTAAATGAATAATGTCAAAAATGTCATTAATTATATTTTATGTTGAATAATATTTTATTAAATTATTTAAATTCATAAAAATATAGAAAGAGGTAAATTAGGACTATAAATGGATAGAAAATTCCCCACATTTCCAATTATGAGATAATTGTCGAATTATATGTATAATTATGACACATTAATATTGTAAAACTCATTACCACAGTTAAGGTTAAAATCTATTAATAAAGGTGATAAAACAAAAAAAATGTTTAATATAATTCCAAAAGATATATAAACTTAATTTAATGTTGTTTTTTATTCCATGTAAAATGTTTCATCAAATATCTATACATTTGGAACCCTTTTTGAGAATAACTTAATCTTATTTTAAATTTTTATTAATTACAAGTGTCCCACCCTATAAAAGGACACAAATTATATCATTTCATTACAACTTATTGATCATTATATCTTGACCAAAACCTATCCAACTCACTTGTCAACTTCTATATCCTTTATATAGTGGTTCTGGTCTTCTTGAAATTCTATTTCAGGGGCCATTTAAAAGAGATCTAAAGGAGGCCTATCGGTGAAGAAAAAATATCCATATCTGATTTATTTTAATTTATTTATTATTATAAATTCCTTAAATTTAATACCTACATATTTTATAAAAGAAAAATATCATTTATATCATATTATACATGCAACACTGTCTTTAAATTACCCACAAAATATATAATCATTATAAATAAGCCACTAAATTAATGGGTATGAATAGTATAACATAATTTATTATATATATATATATATAATTTTCATACTCATTATATATTATTGATATTTTTTTAATAAATAATCAATCAATTTTTATTAAAGTAATTTTATTCTACAACAAATATTTTTTCTAAAAAAATGATTTTTATTATTTTTAATGAAAAAACATTATAATTATTTTTTATTGAAATTTTATAAAATTAATTCAATATAATTAACCTGATTTTTTTAAAAAATATAATCAAAATTTACAGTTAGTAAAATTTTGGTAATTTTCAAAAAGTATTGATTTTTCATTAAATAGTAAAAAATACCAATTTTTGTAAAAATGCCATTTCATTTCAATAAATTAGATATATTTAAACATCCAATAATGTTTTTAATATGATTTAAAATTAAATAAGAATTATATAATTTTATTTAATCTACTTTATTACATTTTATCCATCTTTTCATTTTATTTTAGTATAAGTAAGTATTTGGGTTTAATAACATGTTTTTTCTGAAAAGCTTTTTAAAGTGCATTATAATTATCCTTTCTAAATAATTTTAAAAAATAAAAATGAGGAATGATTTTAAGGAAATTTACACATTATATATAAATAAATATTAATTTAGTTTCATACAATTATGATTATTATTCATAAAGTTAGTATAAAATCTTCTTTTTATTTAAAAATACACTTCTTGAAATCTTGCTTTTTCATAACATCTGTGGGTTTGATTTTAAGATATATTTATCCTCTTATATAAATTGAATTTGGTAAAATTAATTATATATTTTTAATAATTTTTATTTATATTATCTATTAATTTCAAATTAATATTTGACCATAACAAATAGTGAAACAATACAAATTAATTAAAAAGGTTATGGTGAAAACGGTTTCACCAGGGGTTAAACTAAAATGATAAGGCCCCAAATATCCTAAAAACATGGAAATACAGTTATATGTCTATATATTGAACTTATAAAGTATATATATAGATAATGGTCCATTATTCTACCTTTTGGCTGGTTAAACACGTGTGTACACCTTTTTTTTCATGATTTACAATTGTGTCCCTCACCTCCATTATAAAAGGCCACCAATCTCTTCCCTTCTTAATAACACAAATGGTTTTTTTCATTGAAATTAACTTTAAAAAATAGATTTCTTATTTTCCACCCCACATCTAATATCCCTTAAGGATATCATAAATCCATCATAAGAATAATTTGGGATTACCTATAGAGGTTGTTGGAATAATATGTATTGTGCTTAACCCAATATCATTATTTTATTTTTTCTTAAAACTCATTAAAATATTATTAATTAATGATTATTTAGTAAAAAGGAATATAAAATATTATTATATTTTATTATATTAATTTAATAACCTAAATACATCTCATCTTATATGAAATGGGATGCAAAAATCATTTTCCGTATGTATGATAGACTATTTCTTCACGAAATGATGAGATTTATTTTCCATCATTGCCTCTCATAGATTGATATAATGATGGATTAATGTATATATATATAGAGGATATTTTTAACATATTTATACTTATGAGAATATGATATCTTATGTACTTTTTTACTTTCAATTCTATGGGGGATACGATAAAGTCTCTCATGTCTACAACATATAACCAACTCGCGATGCGATGTGATTCATTTTTTACTATCAAAATACATGGAAGGTAATAAGGATAATGTTACTTAATATATGTGATATAAGTGAATTAATTATGATATTAATGGAATATTTATCATTTATAAATGATAATATTTCATTTTCATTCTTATGCTGATAAATTATAATGTCGTTTGTGCGCATGTGTGGACTACTGCCTCCATGAAGCAATATGGTTTTATTTTTCATAATAAAAACACATGGATGATATAAATAGTTATATTTAATGAAAAAATTGGTATTTTTTATTATTATGGAAAGATAAAATATTACTTACCTTGTTTCAATAATGACCATTGAAAAATGGAAACGTTAATCATGCGTATGTATGACCTACTATCCCCATGATTGTAACATAGTTCATTTTTCAAAAAAAATATTTCATGGTTAGTTTTAAAAGTATAATTTATATATAAGTATGATAAATATTTATTGATTATTATTCTGGAGATTTTGAAATAAAGACCACTTTGACCATGGTAAACACACTAAATACATTTCAAAACAATGAACCGAACATCCTCAAAACAATAGATGTGGACTAAACAGAACAAGTATTTAAATATATCATTAAAAAATAAAATATATTTTTTAATGATAGGATTTTAAAAATGTAAACTTTTCTTAAGAAGTAAAATAATTAATATAACTTTATTATAATGTTTTTCTTAACATGTACAGAGAAATTAGGACTGGAGATAGGGGTTTTCTCATCTCACATTTTGTTTTTGTCATACATATTCCATATTCGACACTTTTGTTTTATTATTTGGAATATATAATTAGAATATTTCATGTAATAAAATTAAAACATCATAAATATTGGTGTTTTATATATCAATTTTATTTATTTCATCCAAGGGGATTTAAATTGAATGTTACCAATTGGTAAATATTATCATTAATAAGTTTATTTTCATCGGGTTATATTACTTATTAATTTATTTGATATTATATGGTTATGTATGTAATGAATTTCAATTAACTTATGGTTTATTTCCACATGTTTTATATCAATTTACATTTGATTCATGTAATCGATTCATTGAATAATTATCAAACTCATTGGTATGATTTTGTCAAGGGTTATTCATCTCAAATTATCTTCCTTTGAGACATACATTTATAATATAAACCTATATTAATTTTTGTGGTGAATACAATACCATTTTACATTTTATATCAAAAAACTCATTATGATTGTGATATTTAGGGTTTCATTTGGTTTAATACCTTCGTGGGGCTTATTATTGGAGAGTTACCAAATTGGTAAAGGATTTGGTTTACAATATCATTCATTTCGAGATTGTTTATTATCAAGGTTCCATTAGAGGTAATCATATGATCTTATTTTTTTGAACCACGTATATTTCATATCCATTGGTTATGAATTTGGATAATTTTTTTTATTTCCAATTAATCACTTATAAATTAAATAAATATCTAGAATGTAATTTCAATGTGATATTGATATGGTATTTTCTTTAATATAGGGTATGTTTCTATTCCATATTAATGTTTTCAAAAATGTTTTCAAAAAATATCTTTTATAAAGAAAATGATTTCCTAAATAAATTTTACATGATATTTTAATAATTTTTAATATATTTTAAAATTAAATTTCATAATATATTCTAAATGTTTACTTTTAACACCTATTTCAAAATGTTTTAAAAAATGTTTTTTTAAAAATTAATAACTTTAATGGATTTTCATGCCATTATTTCAATTAATTTAATTTAATATTACTCTATATATTTCCAAGTCTGTTTGAAAAAAAATTATATTCCAAATATTTTGTGATTTTTTTTGAAACATTATTTTCTAAATGAAGATGATATTTTCTTAAAAAAAGAATTTAGTGATATTTTAATGGTATTTCCATTCATCAACATCAACAACTATTGTTTTTTAATTATGTTTTAATGGGAGATATTTTTTAATTATACCATCATCATTATTTCTTTATATGGATTTTGATTGTTTCAAACATATTTTTACAAAACCTGTTTCTTTTCTATGTGTTAATAATGTTTTTAATATATTTTTATAAAACACATTTATTATCTATGGTTTAACATTATTTCAAAGATATTGTTATCTAAATAATTTTATTTCCATAGGTTAATCATGTGTCACATATTTTTTTTGAAACCCATTAATTTTTCACAAGTTAATCATGTTTTAGTGATTTTTTTATAAATTTTTTCTCTTTCTAATGTGTTAATCGCATTTTAAAATTATTTTCATGGAATGCATTTATTTTACATGGTTTAATCATGTTTTGAAATGAATAATATTTTTTAAACAGTTTAATTATTAAATTCAAGATCTATGTACATTATTTTTCGTTCTTGAAAACAATTATACAATGGGTGTATCTAGATAGAGATGGGTGAGCCCGATATAACATATACGATGAGTGTTCCTAGATAACATTTCAATAAAATGGGAAATGATTATGTTATTTAGTTAATTATATTGGAATTCATCCATATGGTTATTCTAATTTTAAGGGTTATAGAAAGTTTCTATGAATATAATATCCCAAGATAATAATATGTTTTTGTTGGGCTTCTTTGGGTTATATATGTTTACTTTGATCAGAAATGATATACCATGGCTCGTGATTTTTTATTCTGATTACTCTTTCCATTTTAAGGCTATGTGACATATTTTAATGTTCAATTATATAGGTATTTATATGTATTATTTATCGTATGTTATTCTCATGCAGTTTGATTATGTCATCATTCCCTTATTCTCATATTAAACACACTAATGAAATTCAGTAATTAATTCTTATGATTACCTTTATAGAGAGTTTTATATCACTCTTATTTTAATTAGTTTTCCTCAAGTTACCAAGATTTATGTTTTAGGAATTATGTATAAAAGGTGTTTATATAGATGGTTTTCTTGAACTAATGTGGAATATGAAAGTATTAGTATTATGTGAGATAATGTTCATCTTTATGAACTATTTGTTTATAAATCGATAACATTAGTAGTTTTTACATAATTCTATAAAACTATAATCCTAAAATGTTTTTGAGAATATAATTTCTCAAAAAATTACTTTTGAATTTTTATGTTTTATAAAGTAAAAATTGGGTCACCTTTATGAATAACAAATACATTAATGCAATGTTTATGATTTTTTCACTGGATCCAAGAGTGAATGTTTTGGATATTATAATTGGTATTAAATAATGGTTTAGATAAATTTAGAGATTATGATGTTTTCATTTGATGTTATATGATGAGTAATGGATACCATCACTGGTCTATAATATTAAAGATGTACATTTGTTCATGGTATTAGAAAACTATTTTAGGTTTTAAATAATGATATCTTAAAGTGAATAATGAAATATTAGGATAAGTTTAATTTGTTTAAGTATATGTAAAGAGTTGGTTTAGAGAAAAGTCTAAAGTTAAATTTTTTTAAAATAAGATTTATGGTATTTATTAAATCTAGGGTTTATAAAATAATGGATATTTAGAAAAAAATGTATCATGTATATAACCAAATGATTGAAAACTAATTCGGTAAATAAGTGATTAATGTTACTTCAAATGATGATTTCTATATTCTTTTCCTAAAAATTGAATGGTATGAGATAAAATTAAATTTAAAAACACTATTTAATATTGAGCTTATTTTTGAATGATTTAATTTGATTTTTGGGTATTGGTATTGAGTTTTAAAGATTAATGTTTTATTTCATAATATGAAGGTTTACTAATTTTGGGAATTATTTTTCCATTTTCTAAGAAAAATGATTTTTTAATGTCTAAATATAGGTGGAATATATTTTTATCACTTTTATGGATATATAATACTTTAAAATTAAATGTTAGTTATTCTTCCATGACAAATTTATCTTGAACACTCATCATTCGGTGAGAAAGATGAGATTGTGGTAGAAATATAAAAAGAATGAAATTGTACTTATCATGTAATTATATTTAGTGATGCTCTTAGTCTATATGGAAAATTAATTCATTAACACTATTAAATGGTTCTTCAAAAACAAATTTGTAATATTACCATCATTTATAATGATATTAATTACCTTTTTCACACATATTTATTTTATGGTTTTTTATTGTTAAATGTTTCTTAATATTTCACTTTTTTGTGGTCAATTGTCACTTTTACTTTATATCATTATTTTCTCATTATTATTTTATTCCATATCCAAATATTAACTTTAAAACTATTTTATCCTTTTTTGAAACATAATATATGTTATTCTTGATGACGTTTGTACACCCTTTTCACTCTTATCCAGAGGATGTTTTATTAAAAAAATTTATTATAAGGGTATAAAAAATGTGATTTATAAATTTCCATCCATTTATTATCATGTAAAAGTTAAAATTAGTGGTTTTAATTTATTAATAGTGTATATTATGTAACACCATGATATTTTAAAAAGTAAAACTATGTTTAGTTGCATATTCAACATGAAACACTAAGCTTAAAAGACCCACAAAATATTAAATTGTTATAAACTATAAATTAAATTTCTAGAAATAAATAATAATAAATACTTCAACATATATATATAAATTTCAAAATTAATATAAATTATTAAATAATATTTAGTAAATAGGGAGTGAATAATTAGAAATGTAATTTTATTCAATAAATATATGTTATCATAAAAAATTATTGTTATTTATTTTCATAAATACAAATTATAATTAGTTTTAATAATGTATGGATAATTTAGTTTATAAAATTAAAATAAATTTGGATCTCATCATATCAAAATTTATTTTTCATTAAAATTATGTAATTTTTTAGAAAATATTGATTTCTTACTGAATAGTAAAAAACACTAACTTTTGTAAAAATTTCATATATTTTTGATAAATTAATAAATTTATAATTAAAATTGTTTTTTAAATTTAATTTAAAATAAAAAAATATTAACTATTTATATTTAAAAATTTAATTGCATTTAAATCATTTGTACATTGTATTTTTTCAGAAGTTAATTTTTGTGGTTAAAAATGGGTTTTTTCTGAAAACTGTTTTATGTGTATAATGTTTCTCTAATTAAAAAAATTAAAATATTTCTTATTAAGGAATAAATTATATGAAATTTATGAATTATATATTAATAAATATTAATTTATATTCAAATAATTATTATTATCCATAGAGTTAATATAAAATCACACTTTACTTAAAAAATAGATATACTAAAAACCTATGTTTTCATCGCTAATGTGTGTTAAATTTTAAATAAATATTTTACACAACCATGAGTTTATTTATTTAAAATTTAATATATATCTATAATAATAATAATTTATATTATATAATATGTTCAACATAATTTTTGACCATAATGAATAGTGAAAATAGTAAAATTTAATTATTGCGGATAAGGTGACAATGGTTTTATTATGGGTGAAACTACGACAATATGGGTCAAAATGACTGAACATCATGTACATAGACACTTTTATGGACATATGTTTAACATATAATGTATATTTATCGATAATGATATATTTTTTGTCCTTGATTCTTGTGAGAATCACGAGTACACCTTTTTATTTTATCAAATTACAAGTGTGAAACACACCTCACTAATAAAATGTATCCCCATATCCTATCTTCTTCAGACCTTAAAAGAAACTTTTCTTAGCCAATGCCTACCCATATGTATTCCATAATTACCTTCCCACAAACTAGATCCCTTAATTCTAACATAAGTAAATCCTATGAGACTTGTGGTGCTTACATAAGGATGTTGTCTCAGGAAGAGGTCTCGTGCTTAACCGAGCGTCTTAATTTTATTTATTCTTCCTCATCAATAAAATATTTTAAATTTAGGATTATCTAATAATAAAATAAATATATAATATAATTATATTTATTTATTTTAGTTGAATAAAATAAATCCACCTCCACTTTCATAAAATGAGATACAAAATTATCCTTCGTGTGTACGGTGGAATACCACCTCGAGAACCAATGTTTTTTTCCATCATCACCTCTCATGGATTGATATAACGATGGATTAAAAGTATGTATATTATATTTTTAATATATTTATACTTATTTTAATATTATTAAAAATATTCCTTTTTTACTTTCCATTTTGTTGGGTACACGATAACGTTGCTCATGTCCACAGTAGAATACCTCCTCATGATGCAATGTAATTCATTTTTAAAAAATTATTTACATGGAAGAAAATAATGAGAAATTAACTAAATATATGTTATTCAAATTAAATAATTATGATATTAATGACCTATTTATCATTTATAAAAGATAATATATTATTTTATTTCTAACACTGGAAAATGATAACATTGTTCATGTTCATGTGTGGAGTACCACCGCCACATAGGAATATGATTCATGTCTTCCTCAAAAAAACACAAGGATGATATATATAAGTATATATAATTTAATAATATTGTATTTATTATATTATCATCCTTATTTAAATATTAAATATTACTTACCTTATTTATGTAATAGTTATTTAGTAATGGAAATGTAACTCAAGTGTTCGTACGACCTACCCTCTCCTTGATTTTAATGTAGTTCATTTTTTGGAACCATATTTCATGATAAGATATAAAATTTAAATTATGTATCAATATTATAAATATTTCATAATTATTATTCTATATATGTTGAAATAATGACATCTTTGACCATGATCGACACATCAAAACTGTCTTGAAATAATGAACTGAATGTCCTCAAAACACCAAATGGGGAAATAACCGATTAAGTATCTAAAAATATCATTAGAAAAAAAGGTTAACATATAAGGTAATAATCCTAGAAATAGTTATTAAGAAAAAATTAATAATTTATATAAGTTTATTATATAATAATTTTTAACACGTATGATGAATGTTAGACTAGAGGAAAATATTTTCTTGTCTCAATTTTGATTTCCTTGAAATATATTCTATATTTACTACTTGCCTTAATATTGTGGTTTATATAATACCCATTTTACATTAAATAACATTATTAATTAATATATAATGGTATTTTATGTTTAAATATGAATTATTTCATCGAAGGGGATTTGACATGAATATTAACAATTGGTAAATTATTTCATAACTCAATTTTTCCTCTTTGGGTTATATTAATTATTCATAGTATTTTATGTTATATAATTATTTTGGTAATGAAATATTATTATATAATTTAATATTTAATATTTTTTAAATATATATACATTTGATACACATATAATATTCATTGATTAACTCTCAAATTTAATGGTATTGTTTTTGTAAGAGTTATTCATCCCAAATTATCTTTCTCTAAGACATACATTAATTATATGTACCTATAATAACTTTATTAGTGTATTTACTACCATTTTAAATGTTATATTATCAAACTATCTGTGTTAATGATATTTAAGGTATAATTTTATGTTATTATTTCCTAGAAATTATGATTTTAAGTGTTACCAAACAAGAAAAAGCTTTATGTTAAAATGTCATTCATTTCGAGATTGTTTATGTTTATAGTTCCATTGGAGGAAATGATATGATATTATTTTATGATATAATATAAAATTCTTCTACTATGTTTACTAATTTGGATTAAATGTTTTATTTCTATTTTCTCTCTTATTTATTGATTAAATATCACGAAATCCATTTCAAAGTCATATTAATCTTGTATTCTATTTTAGATCGGGAATCCTTCTCATCCATATATACATTTTACAAAAACAATTAAAAAAAATTATTTTATAAAAATAAATTATTTCCTAAATACATTTTATGTGATTTTTTACTTAATTTAATTTTTTTAAATTAAATTTGTGAACATTAGATAAATTTTCACTCTTTACTCCATTTTTTTTATTTTTTAACATAATGGTAATTTTTCGCTTTTATAACTTGAATATATTTTCCCACCATCATGAACACTATATTCCTTGATGTTTTTATTTATATTTTTCTTAGGTTATATTAAATGAAATTTTTTTCACAATATTTTTTTGATTTTTAGTTTTAAAAAGTGATTTTCCAAATGAAAAGGGTACTTTCCTAAAAGAATTAATATTATTATAATGGTATTTCCTTTCATCAAGGTCAAAAACCCTTATCTTTACATTGGATATAATGGGGATATTTTGTAATGATACCATACTCATTATTTATCTAGATGGATTATGATTTTTTCAAAGAAATTGTTTTGGAACCCACTATTTTCCATTAGATAATTATGTTTCAAAAATATTGTTATGAAACTTATTTCTTTACCACTGGTTAATATTTTTTCAAAGAGATTGTTATGGAACATTTTTATTGTCAATTTGTTAATCATGTTTCAAATATATTGTTATGGAAATCATTTATTTTCAAGGGTTTTATCATGTAACAATGATATTTTTATAGAACCAGTTTATTTTTCATGAGTTAGTCGTGTTTCAAATAGTTTTATATGGAACCTATCTGTTTCCAACATTTAAATAACGATTCAAAGATATTATCATGTAACCCATTTATTTAAAATTGGTTAATAATGTTATGAAATGGATAATGATTGTTTCAATTAGTTTTATGATTAAATTCATGCTATATATACATTATTTAGTGTTTATTTACATTGTTATATGATGGGTAAGACTATATTGAGTTGAGTGATCCCGATATAGCTTGCACGATGGGTGTAACTAGATATATCTCCAATACATTGGGTAAGGATTATGTTCTCTAAATAATTATATTTGAAGTAATCTCTTTGATTATTCCAAGTGTAATACTTTTTTTAGGGTTCTATGAAAATAATTTTCCAAGATACAAACATATTTTTTAGGATGTTATGTGTTATAAATGATTCTTTTAATCAACATTGATAAACAATGGCTCATTAATATTGATTCTAATGACTATTTAATTTTTTAAGGAATTATTACATGCATTATTATTTGATGTTCTAGTAATTTATGGGTATCATTTCTCTTAATTTATCTTAGTGAACTTTTATTATGTCCTAATAAACTTATGATCATATTAATCACATTAATGAAATTAATTTATAAATGATTATTTTTACCCTTACTAAGAATTTATGATCAACCTTCCTATGTTTATATTTCCCCAAGATATCATGAATTATGTAAATTAATGATCTATATAGGGGTTTTATATGGATTAAAATGATGTGTTAATGTGGAATATGAAAAGTTGAACACAATAAGATTGTATGTTAATCTTCATAAACTAGTTTTCATATGACTTCACAATTTAAAGAGTATTTACAAATTATATAAAACAATAAACCTAAAAGTACCATAATAGTTTAAATGGTACAATATTTCCTTCTGATTTTTTATGTTTTGGATGGGCTAAACTGGGTCACCTTCATCAATATCAAATCCAAAAATGAAAGGTTTATGATTTCATCATCATATTCGGGTGTGCAGGTTCGAGGATATTATAATAAAAATGTGGTATTCATTATAATATAATAAAAAATTTTTCCTAAATATACTAAAATTCTATTATGATTATGTAACTACTATTATCCACCATATTTTTAATCAAATTGGATTGGAAAGTGTCATTTATGTGTATATGTGGACTATCATCTCCACATAGTAATATTATTTATTTTCTATCACTATGTTTAGGGGATGGATATTAAGATAGGTTTAAAATTTAAATAATATATTTTTAAAATAATTAGGCTTTTGGAAATATAATATCATTTCTATATTCTTACCATTATATCTATTGGAAAATGATGACTTCACTCATGTGTATGTGTAGAGTACCACCTCGACAAAGTGATGTGATTATTTTTTCATTTTCAATTTGATTGGATGGTAATAAAAATATATTTAATGAATATATATGATATATTTCATATGATAATGATACTTTAACAGGGAATTATTATATACCTTTATTTTGATCCATCTATTGAAAAGGGAAAAAAGCATTCATGTATACACATGACGTGTCGTCTTGATGAACATTAGAATTAATTTTTATATATCCATAAATTATGGATGAAAATAAATATATAATGAATAAATATAATATTTATATAATATTTATAATTATTACGATTGTATGACCATCATCAATATACAAGTACTAGAACTACCAAACTATAATACTCTTAAAAATTAAAATATCAACACACAGGAATATGAATTTTTATATAGATTTATTAATGAATGAGAGTGAAAATGATATAAGTGGACCATATATGATATTATAAGTATGTACATGAATATTTTATAGAATTATAATAAATTATAAAATATTAAATAGAAGGTTATTTCAATTTTAATGAAATTAATACTTAAGGTAAGTTATTTGGGATATAATAACATTGTTTATCAGGATTGTAAGGGATTTAGTTCACGATGATATAATTTCATAAACTATCTATTGATAATCCCATTAATTTTATTATATGTTGGTTATTTATTTTATATACATGTTTTCCTTTCATTTTCCTCCCATTATGTTCTCCAAAGACTAAAATTTTATTTTAAGGAAAACTGATGCTATTTTTTTATTCAGTAAAAAATATTTTTTTTATATATCCATGTTTGGTAAAAAAAATCAAGAATTATTTCAGAAATATCCAATGATTTTTTTTAAAAAAATTAATGTTTTATAATTTAAAAAAAACGGGATAAAAAGAATATGCTTATCATTTTATATATGTGGTAATTTTGAAAAGAATATATGTTTTAGCATATATTACATGAATAAAATTTATTATCATCTTGATCGATCAATGGTTTTACACTTCCTTTAAAATATTCAATGATTCTTTTCCGAGAATATGTTTTCTAAAATATATTGTAAATTTATGAATTTTACAGAAGTGATTTCAAATAGAAAAGGGTATTTTGTTAAGAAATATTCCAAGTGATATTTTAAATGAATTTACATCTAGGATGACATCCTTTGAAATTACTTTTTCTTTACTAGGGATATTATCCTAGGATATTATACATATTATTTATATATATGTTTTATAATCATTATGAGAATATATTTATGAAGTCTATTAATTTTCCATGGGTTATTTTGTGATGAAATGTTGAAATGTTTACAAATTTTTTTCCTTTGTATTATTTATAATTTATGATGATTTATTTATGATCTTGTGTCACACATATGAATGTATTATGATTATGTGATTCATATGACAAGAATTATATATCTATATAATTAATTGGGTAAAGAGGAATATCTCATGAGATAATAAGAACTATAATAGAGAGTGATCCTAGTTTAGTATTAGACTCTTTCCACTATAATATACTTGGGAGTAAACCCTCACTAAATATATGATAGACTTATAAGTAAACCTTAACTATGTAAATTATTTTATATGATTATTTATATGAAAAAACGTATATCTTATGCTAATGTTACACCCACATGTATTACATTCTTTGATTACACTATGATTGATGAATTATAAACTTCCCATCATTATGCCCTGACTACATATTCTGATCAAGGATATGTAGTGTTTAGTTTTAAAAAGTAAATCTCAATTTATTATAACCTTAGGATCATGTTATGTTTAAGTGGTCATTAATATCTCCCTTTTTCCCTTTCTTATCATCAGAGGTCACCTCTTTTTTATGTTTCCATTCCTCATGTTAGGATAAAAGGTTTCAAGTATGATATATCTAAGAAGGGTTCCAATTATGAATAACGTTGTGGGAGATGATGTAGATATCTTATTAACATGTTATTTATGTAACCAATATTCCAAAAACACTATTCTTATATGATTATTTCATGGATTGTTTTGTAATATATTGAATATTCAGGTAATAATATGTAATATTATTGTATTAAAACCATGGGTCATTATAGTTATTATTTAGAAATATAGTTTAATAATTATCAAAATTATGTTGGGTTGTTTTATTGTATTATTATGTACTGAAAATGTACGATACATTTGAGTTTTAATATTATAGTTTGTTTTCTCCCCATTTATAAATGGATTGTTGATTTAAAAGTGTGTTATGTTAATTTGGAAAAGATTAGGTTCCTTTTGTTATTATATTAGTTTCAGTTAATTCCTTTATTATTTTCTCTTTTATTACATGGATTCCTTTGGATTGGGTTATATGGAGTAAGTAAGATATAATGATGGGACATTTTTAAGACAATTATTGTTTTTATGAGGTTAGGAATAATTTAGTAGATAATTTTTTGAATTAAGTAATTGAATAAGCAATGGAAGATAAATATTAATTTAACTATTATATAAATATTTAGTTAATATGTATTTCATGTTCAATAATTTTATGAAATATGTTTTTCATATAGAATTTTATTCATATTTCATTATGATGTTGAATTTACAACTACTTCATTTGTTTGTTTATATGTTATTATTTGATTGTTATCTGGTATAATTTTTCTTTGTATATTTTTTTTGCCATTGTTTGTATACTAGTTTTTATGGGGGGGGGGGTAATGGATCATAATTATGACAAAACTTTCTATACATACATAGGTTGTAATCTATTTATACTATATTTATGTATGTATACATATTCAGGCATTATTGGATCAAGGATAAGATATATGCATCTGTTTAGGGGTTATAATGGCTTCATGTTATAACATTTTACATTTCCATCATTTTATAATGGATAAGGGTTATGTCATTTTCTTAGGGTGTCATGTGATAAGGTCATAGAATAATTACTTTATAAGATGATGTGGTGATATGGTGGATTTTGTATGATTGTGATAAAAATAATGTTAGGATGGTTGGTATTAATTGTGAATATGATTTCTAATTTAATTAGGAATAGGTTGTGAGTTGGAATTTCCTATTTTTTGTATTTAATA
Source organism: Viscum album (assembly GCA_963277665.1). Lineage (NCBI taxonomy): Eukaryota > Viridiplantae > Streptophyta > Magnoliopsida > Santalales > Viscaceae > Viscum > Viscum album. Next base: position 875,455,269 of record OY728145.1, on the reverse strand, counting down.
ATTGTAGGGATATGGTCATATTTTTAGTGAGAACAATAAAGAAATAAAATTTAATAATTTAAAATTTATTATTATTGAAATGATTAAATGAATATGATGTTACTAATGTGATACATTTATTAAAATTTCTGGACATTATGAAAATTATTTAAAAATCAAGAATCTGGTCATTATACTCATTTAATAAATTTGTTAATTCTAGTGAAATAATTCATTCGCAGGTGGTGCATCTAGATAAAATGGTAAAAATGATATTTTATAAACATTTGAATTTATTACACTCTTAATCCTTATTCAGAATTATATTTTTCTATTATTGGTTGATTTAAATATTTTCTATCTTAAAACAATTATTTTACATTGATATAGAAATATTTTTATGTATGAACATTCTATGTACTTATAAGTGATAAATCCTTTTTACTATTCATGATTGTTTAAGACAGTCCTACAGAGAATATAAATATCTCTAATCAAGAAGTTAGAGTGTAGTCTAATAATTATTTCATTATTATTATTTAGTTTTTAATTTATATCAAATAAGGATTATTTTTGAATGGTATATTTATCTCTCATTATTATTTATATAGTTTATTGGTAGATTATTTAAATTTTCTGATGAATTTATGATGGTAATCCTTTTTAAACAAGTGACAGATACCCTCATAATTTTACTATAACCTAAGGCCTATTATAGTAAGGATTCAAGGATTAAACTATTATTTTATATCTTCCAAGATGGGGTATTTGTGGGGTTGTTTCATGAAAAACATGTATCAAAGATTTTGTCTTTTATATTAGATTATTTTTTGAGTTAGGGATATGTGAGGATTTCAAGGTCTTAGTAGGTGAAAAAAGTAATTTATCATAACTTATAGTGAAGGAGAGGAACTAGAATGAAAAAATATATATAAATATTTTCATAAGAGATGTTAAAACTTTTAAAATCAGTTAGTCTATATACAATACATGTATTCTATTCTTCTATTATATGATACAAGAACTAAGATATGTTAATATGTATATTTAGGAGGAATAATGACTTTATTTTAGGGTAAAGCATTTTAGGTGTGATGCACACATCATTTTATTAGGATGAATTCAAGTGAAAATTTTAATTTTAATTTTGAATTTTGTATTAATTTTCAATAGATGAAATAATTAAATAATTAATTAATTTATTAGCTTGATAAATAAATCATAAATTTAATCATTCAAGTTAAAATATAATTCCAAAAAAAATTTAAGAAATTTTTTGTTTTTCAGGATATTTAATTTTAGTTTAAATTTTTAATATAAATATTGAGATAATTAAAAAATATATTAAATCATGCTAGAAATTGAAGGTGTTATTTTAAAATTTCATTAATATGTGTTTTTATTAATAATGAATAAGTTTAATGGATTGTATTTTCATAAAAGCTAAAAAATTAACATTTCATGCCTAAGAAAACCTTTTATGAACTATTAGTTAAGTTAAAATGATTTTTGGAAAACATTTCATCAATTTTTTTTATATTTAAATGATTATTAAAATTAAATATTATTTATAAGATTAAAAAAAATTACATTTTTTTAAATTATAAGAAATATGTATCTATGAGTTGATCTAACTGAGAAACATGCTAGAGATATAAATTTTATTCCCTAGCCTCTAAGACTGAATGAAATATAATGATGAATGATTAATTAATATTCTTATTAGATAGTATTAGTAGTGCATGATTTAAATATAAAGAAAATAGGATCTATATAAACTACTTGTTTTAGAAAAGGAGAATAATATTATTAAATTACATTAACAAATTTATATGTGAGCATGCTAAAATATATGCCAAGTTAAAATTTATTATTCCATATAAATCATGATTTTTATTTTCTATATGATTTATATTTTAATGATATAATTATCAATAAAGTATGTTAGAAAAATTGGTTTCCACTTATATTTCAGTTGATATATCTATAATATATTGTCATAATAATTAATAAGGTTGATGTATTATATAATGAGTATTATAGCATGTAATAATTAGGTATGAATAATATATAAGTATTACATTATCAACCTGCATGAAATAATTTTTAATAATATATATCAATTTTTTATTTTATACTAACTGGTAAAATATTAACATGCCTAGTTGATGATATAAATTCATTTAGCCACATGCTTGATTATGTGTCCATTGAAATATGATTTTTAGATAATGCTTTTTGAAATAAAGTGGATCACCCCAGAAATTAAAATATTTTAATTTTAGAATACAATTAGTTTTTTTATATATTGATTTATATGTAACATCTTGTTAAGCTTACACTACCCACAACACTTAATTAACTTGTGTTACACGTGTGACCAAGTTTTATTTCATTTTAACGGTAACGATATTTAAAAATTAATTTTGTCACTTTTATAAATTTTATTTTTTCAAAATAAAATTCATATTAGAATAGGGAATGTCAAAATTATCTTAGAGTGATTTTTTGTTTTTTTTCTGAGATGTTTCACTTGTTGATGAATAGTTAATAATATTGCATTTTAGTTGAAAACTACAATTTTAGTTTAAAAAATTATTAAAATAAAATTATATTTTAAATAGATTTTAATTTCAAAATAGTTCAATTATACATATATTAAACCAATTTAGGCCATTTATACTATTTTTATATTTAATTTAGATAGAAAATCTTTTTCAAATTTTGGATATTTTCACTTCAAAAACTCACTTTCTCGCCACGTTTGTAGGATTAGATTTAAAATTAATATTGCCACTTCTGTGAATTGAATTTGAAAAAATATGTATACATGGTTTTAATCATTATAATATTTATAGTCTTATAATATCAACCTAATTTTTGACCAAAACTATTACTGAAATTGATTAAAATTAATTACAACTATTAAGGTAAATTAATCTTAACAAAGGACTAAACCTTAAACATAAAGGTCAAAATGACCTAATTTGTTTTCCAAAATCCATTGTATTCCCATTTATCAACCATATCTAATATAATTTCTAATTTTATGAGTATGTGGGACACAGGTTCATGAAAATGACACATATAATAAGTTATGTAAAGAAAAAGAAATGAATGTACATTCATTGATTTTAATTCTTATAAAGATTTAGAGTTTAAAAGACGCTATATAGTTGCAGTTATAAACCTTATTTTAAAAAATAAATGAGATTTTCATATAATTATAATTTAAATTTATTTTTCATAGATGGTATAATAACATTAAACACTTATGAAATTCAAACATGATGATTACTTAGTTAATAATTTAATAAAACAAATGATGATAAAAATATTAAAAATAATGTAAATTTAATGAATTATTATGTTCCATTATTTTTTTGGATGTAAAAATAATTTTAAACATCTATTAAATTAATATATTTTAATTCCAATATTTTTTTTATATTTTTAAAATTAAAATTAAATAAATAATGTAAAAATTTATATTAATGTTGTTTCACAATTAATGATATTTTATTAAATGATTTAGAATTATTTGAAATATTATGAAAATTTATTTTTAATTTTTATAAAATTTAAAATATTTCTCATTCATGGTCCATTTTTTCTTTTTTAATTTATATATTGTCCCACATATAGTAAAAACATCAATAACACTTTTCAAGTTAATGTAGTTTTTGTGTGTGTCACATATGATTGTTTTAAAATTAAATTGCAACTCGCATGGGACTATTATTTGGTAAATTAGATATAATATTTCAAATTTAGTGAGTTTATATTTTCTAATTAAACTCACTGTAATTTTGTCTTAATGGTCAAATTATTTAGGATAAAAAACTATTTACATTAATAAAAACCAAAATGTTAAAAGTGGGGAAACATAGAAGTTAAAGAAAAAATTATAAAAATGAACTTATTTTTTGTGGTGGAGGTTTTTATAGACCATAATTTAAACATAATACATTATTGTTTACTTTTTTAGACACATTAAGTAAGGGAGACATCCCAATAGTTCTTACCTTCTTATATTAAAAAGAATGTCACTCTACCTCTACTATATAAAGACACTAACCCCTCCCACTTCATCAAAACTATAAATCCATTTTTATCATCCAATACCTACCCACATATCTTTTTAACATACCTAATCTCATCCAATAATCCACACTTTGTTCTGAAATATATCTAAATAAATTCTTAGGTGAAAACTAAAAGGAGTTAACCAAAAAAGAGGTAATATTATTCCAAAATTTCTTTTTTTTATTTCTTTATCAAAAAATAAAATTTTTTACTTTATTAATATATAAAAACATAGTTATAATAAATATAATTCTATGCTTTAATTTTATGGTTTAACAAAAACCTATGCACAATTCCATAAAATGGGTAACGAATTTACCATTCGTGTGTATGGTGGATTACTACCTCGCGTAATGATGTCGTTCATTTTTATATTACCATCCTTATGGTTGGTAATTATGATGGAAACCATTTTATTATAATATATGTAAGATATATTTTTTGTATATATACTTACGTAATTGTTATATAACATATACCTTCAGGTTTTCCATTTTGTGTAAATATGATAACATCGTTTATGGATGTGTGGACTACCGCCTCCTTATAGCTATGTGATACTTTTACACGTTACATGGAATACATTAAGGATAGGTTAAATTAAAAATATTTGAAAGAAAAAAAATATTTGATATTCATGACCTAATTACCTTTCTATAAATATAATATATCATTTTATTTATTACGTTTTTATCGTACAAAAAAAGTGATAACGTCATTCCTGGAAATGTGGATCACCGCCTCGTCGACACAATGTGATTAATTTTACATTAAAATAATTATTTATATAACTATATATGATTAAATAAAATATGTTTTATAATATAATTATCATTATTGAAAGATTAAATGTTAATTACATCTTTCTATAATGACCGTTGAAAATAACAACGTTACTCATGTGGACATACGACCTACCGTCTCTCTGATTGTAACGTTGGTTCAAGATTCATAACCATATTTAATTATTGGTTTTAAATGTATAATTTATATATTGATATGATAAATATTTCATTATTATTATTCTATATATGTTTATGTAAAGACTCTTATGTCCATAGTCAACTTGCCAAAGTCATTCTTTATACATGGATCGAATTTGGTTAACACACCTAATGTAAACATAATTGATTAAGTAGTCGTATAAAATTTTGTTATAAGTGAAATAAAAGTAATAATAAACATTAAATAGGTACCAAATCAATTTAATAATTAGCATAATTTTATTATTTGTGAATATAAAGACACACGTGACAAACCATACTCAACGTAATGGACTCTTGTCTCACTTTTATTTTCATGATACCTATTCCATTTTCCCGACTTACTTCTTTTTAGTGGTGAATATTATTAAAAATGGGATATATTATATAATTTATCCTATAATATTCATGGTATTTATTTGAAAACTTTGAATTATCTCATCCAAGAGGTTTTAACTTGAAAATTACTAACTGATAAAGTTAACTTACAATCTCAATTTATTTTGTGATTATTAACATTATCTAAAAATAATCATTATATCATAATAAATGTTCATTAGAAATTATAAATATTTGTTATCTCTATATTATTGTGTAGTGTATATTATCATTTCCAAAAATACGTACCATATATGAATATATTTTTAACTTTGATAGTTAATTTATTAACTATGGAATTATTCATAAATATGAATCTTTTGTTCAATAATGATATTTGATGATAAAGAAACAATTTATTAAATAAATAAATTATTTGATATATGAGGAATCATTTGAACTGGTAGAAATTTTTGTGGCCCTGTTATAGATAACCTCACGATGCATCAGTTGTCTCATAGGGAATTTTTTTTTGCAAAATCAGTGTAGTTTAAAATATCTTAAGAATATATATATGTATGGTATAGTGGTTCATGTGAAGGATACATAACATAAAATATTAAATAATTTCCTTCAATTATATCCAATTTAGTTATTATAAATTGGAATTTCACTATGGAAAAAATATATGGATTCATTTCATTTTTTTACTATGGATTATATGGAATGCATTTCAGTTATTTACATTGTCATATTATATATAACTTATCCATTTATTTGAATGGAATGTGTTTAAAAGTATGTACCTTTAAATGTTGATTTATTTTAATTTAGTCATGATATATTATATATTAATTATCTTACACATATTTGGTTTCATTTCTATATGTTTTAATGAAAATAAATTTTAAGGAGATTTAAATTATGTAGTTTATTAAATTTTCTTACATATTATGTTTGTTTCTTTTCTCAATGTAAAATGGGTATAATATATGTATCTATTTTCCAAAAATGATAAACTTATTGGTTTTTTTGGATTAAGATATTTTATATATTATAATTTAATAATGTAATACTCCACCTCCAGACTTACTAGGGTTGGGTCGTTATAGTTAGTATCAGAGACAGGTTTTGTATCAACATTGGAAACTATATTTAGAAAACACAATTAAGGGAACACAAATCTATGGAAGAATTTGAGCATAGGTATATAATAATATATCCAAAGAGAGCATTTTTATTATTATGAGATTATTTATACATAAAATTTTGAATTTTTGTTAAGTGTTACACTATATTTAGTATTATACAAATTCAAAAAAAATTAGTTAATTTGGTGTATAACATTGTTTAAAAATTTCTTTTGGAAGGAATAAGGGTATGAATACATATGGAAAATATAGAGGTTGTTTTACTAAGAAATATGATATAGATGGTATGAGAAATAATCGTGTTATCAATATATTCGAACATCTTAAATAGGTTAGGACAAATACCATTACCTAGATGGAGAAATATATTCCACAACAAGATTATCCAATGTTGTATCACTTTATGCAATAAATGCCCCCACCTTTTAGTTAGACTTCCAATCCAATGGAATCTGATTGAGCTATTAAGTTGATGGAGAAGATATTTAAGGCATTGGGATGTGGTGAAAAGGAATTTTTTACTCTTGAAGTGAATTTTATCAATGGAGATAATGATATATGGAGGTTGTTGATCCAGAATATTAGGGAGGGACAGGTAATAAAACTCTTGAAATAAACCAATTTTATAGACATATTGATTGAAAAATATTTCCCTCATGAGAAATATATTGATATGAAGATAAATTTCCTTATATTAAAGAAAATGAGGAATAAAATGTTGAAATATATGAAGCTAACATTACAATATTAGCATGATATTCTAAAGATTTCATACGGAACATGGAATAAAACATTTACCATTTCCTTGAAGGAATTATGGAAAGTATCCTAATCGAAATGGTGACTCAAATTTTTTCATCATATGATTAAAATGTTTAATATACCCTAAAAAGATGGAAATAATTCTCAATATATTATATATTCAAGGGAAACCAAGAAATGAATATAATGGCAAAGAAGAAGATGAAAAAAATGGAAGAAGGGAAAGAATAATTTTCTCACACATGATAAATGGCTAAAGAATAACCTAGGTAAAAATTTTAAGGTAATGGTAATTTGTTATAATTATAGTGATAAGGTTTGCCATTCAAAAGAATTAAATGGGGAGAATAAAAATTCTACTATTCAGTGTTAAAACATAAATGATATGGGGAACTTTGGAAATGAATGCCCTATTAATCAAGGGAAAGTACCTTAGAAGAAGCTATGGGATCATGGTCAAGCTTATTCTATTGATATATCTAGAGTAAAATGATTAATTTTCTCATGTATTAATATATTTTAATTGTATTTTAAAATAATTTTAGTAATTATATCCTATTTATAAGTATTATGGAATTTATAAGGATTTTATTAAAGTACTTTTCCATCAAGGATTTAAAATATTGTGTTGATTGATACTGATAACAAAGAAATGTGATTTAGTAGAGAGTAATTGTTTTGGGAAACACATGTTTGAGGGAAAGATATTATTTAATATGTTCATGATATTGAGGTAATTACATTTGAAAAAAGATATGATTTATATTGAAAAGTAAATTGGGAACTACTAATTACCTTGGAAATTATTCTAATGTGTTAGATCATAATCTTTTGGAAAGTTTAGGATTTTATGAAAAGGTTTAAGTTGAACGTTATACATGTCTTTAGAGTCTAATATATTACTTTACTATATGATACATCTTGTGCTAAGGAATGAAGTATAAATTGTTCATGGAACAATCAAATGAAATGATTGTGTTTATAGAAATATATATTTAATTATATTCTTAGAGAGTGAAATAATTTATCAACACTAGGTAAAGGGTCGTGAAACAATTTTTTTCCCATTATCATAATTTTTATGATATCAATGACCTTTATTCACACCTCCGTTTTATGGTTTCTGTTCCTCTCTGCTATTTTTAAGGCTTCCAAATAATTATTAATTATGTTTTATTAAGTTATTTATTATTTAATGATGTTTATATATAGAGTTAATAATTTTTGTTAATGTTTAATCATAGGATAGGTTACCAATATTTGGATAAGTAAAATATACCAATAAGTATAAGTCACTACTTCCGATAAGTCACTGATGCTTGATTTACGAAAATATGATACATCGTTGCATCTATTTACTGAAAGCTTCTCAGAATATTCACTAAGGAATAGTCACTTACGAATTATTAGTTATCGATGACATGAGTCATTTAAAGCTAGACCTATCGATAGAACGAATGGCTGATACTCAAAATTTACTCTAAGTATATGATACTGATAACTGTGTTACTATTGCATCACCCACTGAGTGACCAACCTACCAATATCTGAGTTACTAACACATCACGTACCGACTAACTAACCTACAAATCCTGAGTTTCTGATACAAGTCTGAGACACAAACATAATGACCTACCAATCTGAGATGCCAGTCAATACTTTGAAAAATTTCTTATCTTTTATTTATAAACAAAATTACTCTTAACATTCATATTTATCAAACATAGCACTTATTATTATATTAATGAGCTTGTCTGTATTTTGTAGACATAATTTAATGTATTTAAAAGACCAGTACATGGTATAAGGTACATTCTCATATCTGCTAAATTGTATAAATCACAGAAATGATAAAAAAAATGAGAGATATATGTAGTCCAGTAGAGAGATCGAGCATCTGTGAAAACCTAAGAACATCAAATTGAGGAAACATGATAATATTGTTGAGAAAAAATTGAAGAACAGTTTTTCTACAAGAATATAATAAAATAGAAGTGCTTATCGACTAAAATACACCTGACTAGAAATGGAGAATAGAAGCACTCATGAAACACTGTTTTGCTATCTGTGTCCATAAGTCGACTCCATCTTCACTTCTTTCATCTATAAAGAGTCTATAAACTCTAAAGCACATAATATATAGTCTAATAACTCTATTATAATTATTTTATTCTATTTTTGTGATCTTTTTTACTTTTCAAGTGGTGTGTGTGTGTCTGCTTAATAAACACACACTTTATCCTTTGAATAACAAGAATATACACTGATATCTTTACAATATTATTATTTTACACCTTAAACTTGAAAAAATAATTGTGAAATAGGTCCTTAATTGTCTTGTTGTAATTTACACTCCCATGAAAACTGTGGAAAAGGTCTAGTTGACCTAGACAGTTGTGTTTGCTATGATTTACCCTGATCTTGGGTGTGGATAGAGTTAATTTAATGAAATTTATTGGTGGCAGGTGATCACTAAGTGGAGAGTACTTTTTCTCATCTTGATAATGAGACTGTTGTTTTAAAATCTATTGTATCTTTCCATGTTATACCTTCATAGTTTTGTTTAAATCATAAAACCAAACATCACTTTGATAGGTAATCTCAGATAGTGTTTATATTATATTTTGTTTTAGTAGTTGACTTGAAAATCTAAAATAATAATCAATATAGTTTTAACTGATAATAGAATTTTTTTTGAGAAATGTTTAAAAAATATCAAAACATTTATAAATAGGATAATTTGGTTAACTGTGCCATATTTGATTTTAAATTTGGGTAATTTTAAATAAATATTTTAATAAAAAACAATTTATATGAACTCAATTCCTCCCTCTTTAGTGTACTACTTCAACCAACATTTGGTATCATAGGTTTTATTAATTTTAATGTTTCAATGTTTTTGAATATTTTCATCTGTTATTTTATTTTTATTTTAAAGATCTCTAAATTTATATATGATAAAAATTTACAGTTCTTTAAAATCACTAATATTTTCTTCAAATGGACAATAGAAAGGAAGGTGATTCTACTAATAGGCCTCCCTATTTTAATGGCACAAATTACTCACAGTGGAAAATTAAAATTAAAATGCATTTAGAAGGTATTGGTTTTGAAATCAGGAAAACAATAGTTTATGAATATAATATTCACACTACTACTAGAAATACTTTGGATGAACCAAATAAGATATCCTATAATAAAAATTTCAGAGTTAGTAATTATCCATATTGTTATTTAGGTGATAAATAATTTAATATGTTTTATGTGTGTAATACAACCTTTAATAATTGGGATACTCTAGCTATTTTACCTATCAGAACCACTAATGTTAATGAAATTATTCTTAACACACATACTATTAAATATGATAACTCTAAAATTAATCATAATAAACCAATGTATGATATGTATCTTAGGTTCAATTAGATTTGGAATACAATGATCTATTTGGGAAAGACAATCACTACAATGGAATAAATCTTATGGATCTTGAGATGTATTCCAAAAATATGGAGAGGGACCTTAGTATCAATTAGAGAATATTGTGACATTGATTCAATACATGTAAAGGATATGATTGGAAAGTTGATGATTTATGAAGAATAATTCAATGTTAATAAAGAAGAATATGATGAACCAAAGATAAACTTAGTGGATTTAAAAACCATTACATCTAAACACAAAGAAAAAAAGAAAATGAAAGTTCATGTAGAATGTTCCAGTAATGAAGATAATTCAAGTGATAGTGTCAAGGAAATAGATAAGCTTTCCATAATATTAAAAATGTTATTTAGAATTAATATGTTATTTAGAAATCCTATTAATAAGGGAATCTATGACTATAATGGATGTTAGAAAAAGGTCTAGAAGAGAAGTGATAATACTACTAATAAAGTTTGTTATGAGTGTAAGATAAGAGGACACATAAAATATAATTGCCCAAAATTTAAGTACAAAATCATGTATTTGGACCAAGATAGAAAATATTATAATGAAATGAATTCCATAGGGAGTGCTTCTAAGAATATATCCACTGACCCAGAATCATCTCTTGATGAAAAGGATGATAAATCCAACACATGATTTAGAAAAATCACATATGAGGTAACCCTACCATCTCCATAATAGAAATCTTATTATTATAGAGATGAATCATATTCTAAAAATATGAAAAAGGAAGGGATGACTGAATATTGAGAAAATGGTTGAGGATACATGTAATGAACTAAATAATAAGTATAAATCTCCCAAGAAACAACATTCTATTTTTAATAATATAAAGTCTAATCTTACTAATGAAAATGAAAATAATGTTTTGTTTCTCAATGAGAATAACTAAATTAAACTTTCAAATGAGACATTAAATAAGGATTTATATAAATTTACAAATGGTATATATACCTTATTCCAAATTATTACAAAAAAGGTTTCTTTAAAATATAATACTAGTTTTGGTTATCAACCTTAGAAAAGAAATTATGTTAAAACTAATTTTGTATCTAAATTTATACATTCTGGTTTTATACCCATTTCTGGAAAATATTCTGGGTGTTCTAGTAGTGGAAAATCCATTACAGCTTCTATTTTTTTGTATCTTATAATGTTTATTTTTTAAATACATTAAAAACTACATATAGGAAACCCTTGATGAAAATATGGGTTCCCAAATCATTAATCACTAATGTTACAGGAACTAAGAAATTTTGGGTACTAATGTATTTTCCTGTTTGATCCATTTTTATAGGAAAACTTCTTGAATATTTTCTGTATGAAATTATCACACTAGGATAGTTAGTGTTCAAGACAAATGATAGAGTACTATTTGAGATTCCAGAACTGTATCATGATTGATGGTTGGCATGTCACCTTTAGTGACAATAAAAAAAATAAAAAAATTGGTCTTGGCCAAATATGTTATAGTAATTAAATTATAATTTCTAATGTTCTTTTTGTTGATTGTCTAATGTACAGTCTACATATCATTACATAATTATGTGGTGGTGGATTTCATGTTAAATTAAAAAATTATTCTTTAATTGTTTTAATTATATAAATGATTTAGTATTTAATAATTTTAGAAATGAAAATCCTTAAGCTATTAATTTAGATATCTTAGTTTCTCAAAGTCTATTATTCTTAAGTTCCTCTCATATAGAGTCTTTGTGCTGGCATAGGAGACTAGGCCACTATAACATTCACTCTCATATATATTTTACTAGGAAAATAATTTCCAAGGCTCTACCCAAACTTGAGTTTCAAAATGATAAATTCTGTAATCCTTATCAAAAAGGAATGTATTATAAGATATCTTTCAAACCAATGAAATATGTTTCAACTTATCAACCTCCTGATTTGATTCACATGGATTTTTTTGGACCTTATAGAGTTTCATTTTTCAATAGGATTCTCTATGTATATGATTTAGTAGATGAAATTTCTAGATATATATAGACTTTATTCATAGCCCAAAAAATTGAATCTATCTCTTATAACACCAAGTATGCTTGGTTAGTGGAAAACTAAAGTGGACTTAAAATGAAAAACCATAAGAAGTGACCACAAACACGAGTTTGGAAATCAAGAATTTGAATCCTTTTTCTCAGAAAATGTTTATAGTCATCACTTCTTTCATCCTTGGAGACCCCAACATAATGGAGTTATAAAAATAAAAAATAGAACCTTACAAGAAATATCCTGAATTATTCTTATTTAATAAGATTTACCAATTTATTTTTCTATAGTATCTATGAATACACGTTTTTATATAATTAATAAGGTTTTAATTAGATATATCCTTAAGAAAACCCCCTATGAGATTTGTAAAAACTGGAAGCCTAATATTAATTACTTTAATTTCATTTCAAAGTCTATATAGAGAATAAAATAGAAAATTTTGACAAATTTTCATCCAAGAGTGCTGAAAGAATTTTTCAAGGTTATTAAATCTCTAGAAAATATTGTATAATAATTAATAAAAAAATAAAATATGTGGAATAATCTATGCATGTAAAATTTGATATAACATATCCACATGAACTGAATACCTATTTAAAAAATATGAGGGATGAGTGGTCAAATATTAAATTTAATTCTAAACCTTATGACTCTGCTATTATGCAAGAAGAAAATTAATCTAGTTCTAGAAAATTTTCAGATTCTAAAAATTAACTCAAACCTCTTGAAGTACCTAAAATAACCCGCCCTTCTTTTTCTAGATCTATTAGAACTCATAAATACATCATTTAGATACTTTATTTGGAGACTTAGATAAGGGGACATAGACTATAGCTTCTCTACAAAATCAGGTTCAATACCAAGCCTTTTTTCACAACAAGAACCTAAAAATATCTATGATTAAATAAATGATGAATTTTTTTGTGATGTATATGAATGAAGAATTGAATCACCTTGATTGAAATAAAGTTTGGAAAGTTGTGGATAGACCCAAAGAAACCATAACCATAGGCACTAAATTGGTGATAAAAAACAAAGTGTATGAAGCTAGAACTATAGTAAGGAAAAATGCAATATTAGATGCACAAGGGTAGAGTCAAGAAGAAGAAATAGACAATGAAGAAGAATTTTCACCTATATATAGATTTGAATCCATTAGGATCATGATAACTTATACATCAAATTTTAACTTCAAACTTTATCAAATGGATGTCAAAACTAAATTCCTAAATTTTTATACAGTTGAGGTTGTTTTTGATGAACAACACCATGGTTTTATAAAATCTCATTTTCCAAATCAAGTTTTCAAACTAAAAAAATATTTTTAGAGACTAAAACATGCCCCAAGATCTTGGTATGATAGTATCAATACTTTTCTTATTTCTAAAGGTTTGATAAAAGGGATTACTAATTCTACTCTTTTCAAAAAAAAAATTAATGATATTCTAGTAGTTAAAATATATGTCGATGATATTTTTTTATCTTTAAAAAATTATTTATGTATTTATTTTTCAAAAATGATGAAAATGAATTTTTAATGAGTTTAAGGGGTGAACTCAAATTATTTCTCAGATTTAAAATATTTCAAAATAAGGAAGGTATAATTTTAAATCAAATTAAACATTATAAGAATATTTTAAAATGTTTTAATATAGATATCACTAAAAGTACTGATACTCCCATGATTACCAAATGTAAATTGGATCTTGATGAAGGTAGAAAATTAGTTGGTCAATCTAATGACAAAGGTATGATTAGAAGTCTTCATTATTTAACTGGTATCTGACCAGATATATTGTTTAGTGTTTGTGTGTGTGATTATTTTCCAGAAAATCCTAAAGAGTCACAAGTTATTTTGGTCAAAAGAATTTCCAAATACCTCATGTATACAAGCAACGTAGGAAGGTTCTATCCAAGAGGACAACCATTGACTTATTTAGTTATTCTAATTCTGAATTTGGTGGTTTCAAGTTAGATAGAAAAAAAGAAGCTCTGGAACATGTCACTTTTTGGGAAAGTCTCTAGTTTCATGTTGTAGTAAAGAGAAAAATTATATGAAATTATACGTTGTAGTAGTTGAATACATAGCTGATGGTAGTTTTTGTGCGTGTATATTTGGGATGTAACACACATTACAATATTATGTATATCAATTTAGGCATGTACCTATAAACTGTGACAACAAAAGTTCTATTAATATTTCTAAGAACCCAATTTCTCATTCAATAAAAAAAATATTGATCTAAAACAACACTTTTTTATAGATCATTATTAAAAAATTGATATAACATTATAAATAATTTGAACAAAACATCATCTTAAGGATATTTTTTCTAAGCCATTACATTCTAGAAGAATGATTTACGTTCTACATGAGTTGGGAAATATCATCTTTGAGTGACTCAGTGTAAGATATCTTAATGATGATGACTTATCTAAAGGAATCACTGATGATTACTTACCAATAACAATCATTGATGATGACTCACTGATATGACTCACCGATGATGACACACAGACAGGACTCACTGATAGTGACTTACCGACAGTACTCACTAATGTTTCTCACTGAACAACTTTTCCATTTCTCTATTTAGTAGTTAAAATGCCATTTTTTTATTTATTTAATATTATTTTAATCCTAATTTCTTATTTTAGGATTTAATTCCATAAATGATAAAATTATAGTTTATCCAACTCATTTTCCCACTCTCACACTCCTTCTCTCACACTCTTTACATTGAAGCTCTCTCTCCTAAATTCCTTCCCTTATCCTTTGAGCCTAAAGCCCTCTAATATCACTAATGTCTCGAGTTAAGTGTGTCTATATGAAGTATGTAGATGAGTCACATCCTTCTAATAAGAAGAATGGTGAATCTAGTTATCTTAAACCAAAACCTATCCATCCCAAACTCACAAGCCGGATCATCACTCTTGAGAAAGAAATGGGTTCCAGTTGGTTACTCGCAGGTAATTCTCTCTTGTTGAATGTGTTGCAAACACAAGGATTGTTGGACTGGTTATCCAAAAACAAAATAACTTTTTACCCGAGGATAGTGCATGAGTTATATTTTTATACATAATTTCTTATGGAAGGATCAGAGGTATTCTTTATTAAGTCTATAGTAAATGTAAGAATAATTTCTTTTTAATCCAAGTAGTGAGAAAAATGATTGAAGGTACCATACAAAGGTGTGATTGAACATTATTAGTGAATTTCACCTCCACATAGATATATATTAAATTATGAGGAATCTTTGGCTATGATTACTGGTAATGGAGCTCAAAAAAATACCAATATCAATAGATCATGATGGAGAGTATAGGTTTTTTTTTAAATTCATTCATCATCAGTTATGTCCATGAAAATAAGACTTTTCCTCCTTGAAATACCATAATGTTTTTTTGCTATATTTGATGTAAAAGGGACATAAAATTAACTTTTGAATGTATTTAATGGTTTATATGAATGATATGATAAAACCATTAGGTAATACAAATTTATTATTTTATTCAAATATTATATCTATAATGGTGGAAGTTATAGGTTTGGTGAATTATGGTGAAGAATCAGTAACTAAATGTGATGGGTTTTGTATCATAAAAGTCATTTGTAAGTTGATAAAGGTAAATTAGAATCCCTGGAAGAAAGTTTGGGTGGAGGATAATGAGAATATTTATAAATATTTTGATCATATTGAATATACCCAAAGTTTAATATAAATGTTTCACCCAAGTCTAGGACCTGATGAGGCTGTTGAGAATTCTGACGAGGAAGATGAAGAAATGGGAAACCAAGGAAATGAATCACCTGTTGATGATAGAGGTGACCCTTATATTGAAGGATGTCCAAATATAATAAACTATATACCTACTATACCTCATAGGACTCTTCCTACAATGGATCCTCTCATGGATGATGATAATGAGGAGGAGACTAAAGAATCGAAAAATGATGAATATGATAGCAAGAATGGAAGTGGAGAAGATGAAGAGTCATATCATAAGGAAGTAAAAAGTGTAATTGAT
Organism: Viscum album; assembly: GCA_963277665.1. Lineage (NCBI taxonomy): Eukaryota > Viridiplantae > Streptophyta > Magnoliopsida > Santalales > Viscaceae > Viscum > Viscum album. The sequence continues at coordinate 875,438,507 of OY728145.1, read as the reverse complement.
GAAGAACAAGAGGATTATGGTGATGGAAATGAGGATGAAAATGATGAATATTATGAATGATCTAGTTAATGTGGTGTAGTTGATAGATGTGATGAGGATGAAAAATTATGTAGTAAATCTGATAGTGGGTTAGATCTTCCTGATCATGATAATGGTCCTTTTACATTACCTATTGACCATACTCTAGAGAATGTTGTGCCTGAAAATCCTTATAATACTCTTTTAGTGTAATAGCCATAGGTTTTGGAATACCATGATGCTCCTAGGTCTGTTATGGTTGAGGAAAGAGCTCGAGATGTTCATATAAATTATGAAAGTCGGGGTGAAGAGGAAGTTCCAGTAAATCTAGTGAATGAAATAGTTTATCTTCAAAAGAATGTATCTTTTTTGGGTGGACAGATATATGAAGAGTGTTATAATTGAAATTATTACTCACTTTGATTATATAGTTGTGGCTGAATGGGAAATGGATCCAGGCTATATGGCGTTGGGTTTAGAGTACCCTAATTCAGAGGATAAGAAAAATGATCTTAAGTGATATGCAGTGGATTGAGCATCTCCTTTTGAAATTGATCATGTAGTAGCTCCAACTTATGCTTCAATGGTCATACCAATACCTATAGATTATTTGAATACGGATTATATCAATATGTTTAAAGAAGAGTTTAACTCAGTCGTTAGATATGTCCTTTGAAATCAATCGGCTCCAGTGGTGAGTCGTAATGAAAGTGATAAAGATATGTTAATAGAAAGGATTGTTCTTCTTATTCAACCATATATGATTACAGTGGTTGAATCAATTTTATCATAAAATAATAATATTCTTATTAAACTGGTTTATATGGTTTCTTCCATTAATAGTTTAACCACTGAATATAGAGAATCATTAAACAAGGTTTTGAAAGCTCTTAGAGACAACTCTTCTGAGTCATCTAAGAATGCAACTCCTTCATCTCCAGACCTTAATTTGAATTAGTTGAGAACATTAGTTCATGATGTGATTCAAGGTGCCTCATCCTTGGCAGCTCCTACTGTTCAATCTTCTAATATTGAGATGATCATATTCCTAATTAGAGAAGAGCTTCAGATTATGATGGGTGGAACATATTAGGAAATCCTATCCAAACCAATGAAATATAGTGATCAAGTGCATGATATGGTAATATTATACTCTAAAGGTGCCAATAAGTCTTAATAATAGATAATCAAGAAAATAAAATTCTACATTAAGTAGTATTATAACAAGAATCAACTGGACAATCATTTTAAGTATTTTGTTGAGAATTTGAGACTACCTCCGGTCACTCAATCCTTCATAGAACAAGTTGATCAGCTTAACAAGTTTAATCCTATTATTAATAAATTTATATAAAATAAATAGGATTTTACGAATCCTATTTACCATGGTCGGAAGATCATAGCGGACTTTATCAATCATTTTAATCCCTAATTGCATAATCAAAGTACTACAATTGTTGCTCAAACTACATATCCTCTCAGACCTGTATAGATCTCTTCTTGTCCTTCTTATGCACCCTTGACACCTTTTTTCATGCCTCTCTCTCCTGATCTTGTTCAAATAAGAAATTTAATTATTCAGGATGGTATAGGCCAACGTGCCTCTTCTAGCCCAAGCCTTGCTCCTTCTATATTTACCGGTGTACCTATTTATTCCCCCAGTAACACAATAGTCACTCTAACTGAAACCTCTTATTCACCTACTGATCCTTCCACTACTACATGAAATAAAAGAAAAAATTATAGTGTATTATACTTTGGATGAGAAGTGATTGGATGATTCTTTAATATGGACCTGTTATAACTTTTTTGTTATCTTCTGTACTGTTTGTTTAATGATATATATTATATTCTTTATCTAATGTTTTGTTTGTTCTCTTAATTAATTGTTTCCTTTTTTATAATCCCATAAAGGGGAGAATGTGTATGGAATATCTAATGGAAAAAATCTTAGGGGAAGAATGAAATTTAATTAAATATTCATCATGAGATTAACAAAAAACATACTATGTGATCTGTATAATAAGTTAGTGATCTATATAAAATTGATGTTTATCCTAAAATTTCATCTCTTAGGACCTGTATAATATGTTAAGTAGTCATTACATTGATCACCAAAATTCAACTATTATGGTATATAATTCCATGATTTGGGATCATCAAAAATGGAGAGACTATTGTCCTCATCTTGTTTAAATGCTCACAAATCATGCGTAATTATGTTTTATTAGGTTACATCTTTTTTATTCATGTTAACATATAACATTAATATCTTATGATAATGTTTACATCATTGGACAACATACAAAGATTTGGATATGTATTTCACCAATAAGTACAAGTCACGATTATGTATAAGGAACAAATTCTTGATCTACCAACAGAAAGGACACTATTGCATTGAGTTATCAACAACTTCTCAGAATATTTTCTAAGGACAAGTCACCATTGAATTCTGAGTGACCGATGACATGAGTCACTGATAGCTTGATATAAATACATAGAAACTGACCGATACTCAAAATTTTCGCTAAGTATAAGATATTGATAAGTGATTTATCAAAGCACCCTCTACCAACTAACCAACCTATCGATAGATTAGTTACTAATGCATCACCTATCGACTAACAGACCTAATGATCTTGAGTTACCGATACAAGTGTGGGACATTGACAGAATGACCTACCGATCTGATCCACCATTCAATAATTATAAAAATTTCTAATATTTCATTTAAAATTAACATTAATTCTAACATTCATATTTATCACACTTAGTACTTATTATTATATTAATTATTTTATTCTTTTGTAGAAAACATTTAATGAATGTAAAAGACTAGAATGATGTACTAGGTACATTCTATTAGCTTTTATATTATATAAAGTGTATACCTGATCAAAAAGAAAATGAGGGATTCATGTATTCGAGTAGAGATATCGTGCATAAGTGAAACCCCATGAAAATCAAACTGAAGAAACACGAAGATATTACTGAGAGAAAAACTGAAGAACATTTTTGTTGTCATACTATAATAAAGGAGAAGAGCTAATCGACTAAACTACACCTCATTAGAAATATAACATTGAAGCACTCACGACACTCTATTTTCCTATTAGTTTCACGAAGTTGGCACCATCTTTACTTCTTCCATCTTTAAGGATTCTAGAAGCTCCAAAGCAAAGCACAGTGAGCCTTCTTACTCTATTATATTTATTTTGTGCTCTTTTTTGTGAACTATATTACTTTTTTAGCAGTGTGTGTATTTTTTTTAATAAGGATACATTGTCTCTAGTTTATAACTAGAAGACACATTGATATCCTCACAAACCTATATTTTTACACCTTACACTCCCATAGATAATAGTATAAGAGGTCCATGTGTGTCCTATTGTAATTTACACACCCACAAAAACTATGGAAGAGGTCTAGTTGACCTGGATCATTGTGTATGCAGTGTTGTACCCTGATCCAGGGTCTGGATAAAGTTCATTTATATAAATTTCTAAGTGGTAGGTGATCACCAAGTGGAGAGGCCTATATCTCATCTTGAGATGGAACATATTGGTTTAAAATATGTTGTGTCTTTTAAAATTATATTTTCACTATTTTATTTGAATAAAAAAACTTTACTTTACTTTTATAGTTAATATTATATAGTGTTTATATTAGAATTTGGTTTAGTAGATTGATTTTAAATACTAAAATAATAATCCATATTTTTTAAACTAAGATCTAACCAATCATTGAAAAATCATTCAAAATATCAAAACTATTATAAATTTTCATCTTTGGTTAACTGGGACGTATTTGATTTTAAATTGGGGGAATTTTAAATAAATATTTTAGGATCAAAATTTTTATAGGAACTCAATTCACCCCACCCACTTCATGAGTGTCCTACTCCTACCAAATTTTTAGTGGTCAAAAAAATTCTCATGAATATGTCGGTTATCACTCTCATTAGAAATTTATAATTATATTTCTATTCAATGTCTAGGTTTTTTACTAATTTTCTTCTTTTATAAGGCCTAGTTTTGTGGTGAAAATATAATTTTACATTAACTATTATTATGAATATCTGTTATTAACCATATTTATGATGTGGGTTTATCAACAAAGTATTTTTAAATATCAAACCCTTGATTACTGAGATCAAGTGTGAATTGTGATGATGTAATTTAACTAAGGTGGTAGGAATGTTACACACTGAGAATTTACACTATTCTCATTTTAGAATAAAACTAATTTTTTCCCACCTTTCTATATATAAAACACCATTTTAATCTTATAATTCACACAACATTGACTTAGCTTGTGTTACACGCTAGATTGAGTTTTACCACCTTTTAATGGCACACATATTTTAAGACATAATTTTAAAAATAAAATAAATTTTATATTTCCAAATAAACATAATTTTTGAATATATAATGTAAAAATTATCTTAGGGTTAATTTTATGTATTTTTCAAAGATTTTTCACTTTTTGATGAATACAGAAAAATAGTGCATTTTTTTTTGTAAACATAATATTAATATTAAAAAAAATTAATGTTAAACTATATTTTAAATTATATTTAATGTAAAAATAGTTCAATTATATAACTATTAATAAAATTTATTTCATTGAGAAATTTTTTATACTTAATTTATATATAAAAACTTAATGAACTTCGGTACATTTCACTTTAAAAACCCACTTTCTCACCAAGTCTATAGTATTAGTTTTAAATTTAATTTTTAAAATTATGTGAATTGAATCTATAAAAATGGATATATATGGAAATACTAAGTATAAAATTTATATATTAATAATATAAACTTAATTTTTGACCCATAATATTATTGAAAGTGATTAAAATTAATTACCACAATTAAGGTGAAGTATTGTTTAACAAAGGACTAAAACTTATACTTAAGGGAAAAAATGACGTAGACACTGGTCCAAGCCACATTGTATGACCATATTTCAACCATATAATCTCTTGGTTTTCATTTTATGAGATAGGGAGACACAAGTTCCATAATGTGACCTGTATAATTAGTCAAGTAATGAAAAAGACAGAAAATGTACCTTCCTTGTTTTTAATTCCAATAATGCCATGGAGTATGGAAGAAGCAATATAGTTTCTGTTATAAAAATTATTTTTAAATTCAAATGATTTTTTATTATCATGATAACTTAAATTTATATCTTTTAGATGATATAATTACATTGAACGCTTATGAAATTCCAATTAAATGACTGTTTATTTAATAATAAAAGAAAATAAATGATTCTAAAAATATTAAAATAATATTAAATTAAACGAATTATTATGTTAAATTATTATTTAGATTATTATATCATGTTAAAATTATATTATATTATTACATTTTAATAAAAATATTATTTTGTTAATTTTTAAATTAATATAAAATAAATGATGTTAAATTGATATTAATGCCATTTTACAATAAATGATACTTTAATAAATGATTTAAAATTAATAAAAAAACATATATTATTGGAATTAATTTTTAAATATTAATAAATTTAAAATATTTCTCATTCATTAACCCATTTATCTTTTAAAATAACATATTGACCCATAGATAGTAAAACAATGTTAGTACATTTTGGGTTAATGTAATGTTTTTGCACGTTAAATATGATTTCCTTAAAATATATTTACAACAACCATAGTATTCTTATTTTGTAAATTTGATATAATATTTATAATTAAGTGGGTATATATTTTATAATAATTATAAATTTAATTTAATCTTAATGTAAAAATTACTTAGGGCAGTAAGCTAGTTACGTTAATAAATACCAAAATGTTAAAAGTGGGGAAACTTATAAGTTAAAGAATAAAATTATAAAAATTCACTTCTTTTTATGAGGTAAAGGATTTTTAAAACCACAAATTAACTTTAACCTACTATTTTTTATTTTTCAAGACACATCAGGTAAGATAGACCGCCCAATATTATGTTCCATTTATATTAACAAGAATTCCACTCCACCGTAACTAGTAAAAGGAAATCTCCCCTCCAGCATCATCACACCTATCAATCCATTTGTATAATAAAAAATCTAGCCAAATAGCTCCCAAAACCCCCTCCCATCAACCTATAAGCCTCAATTTGGGAATTAATAATTAAAAATAAATCATTTGGTGAAACCAAAAGAAGTTACCTAAAAATGGCGTAATATTCTTTGACAGTCACTTTAGTTTTATTTCTTTCTTAAACCATTCAATTATTTTTATTCCATGATTATATAATAACATTAGTATCCTCAATATAATTATAGTTTCTATATTATGGATTCTACCTACACCTACAAATAATTCCATGAAATGGGTAATTAATTTACTCTTCATGTGTACAATGGACTACATTCTCGCGTAACGATGTCGTTTAAGAAATATATGATAATATTGTTACCTCCTTCAGATAGGAATATAAATAATGGATAGTTAAATAGGATAATATAGATTGTATAATGAAACATATCCATATGAATATTTATTATTATATTTAATTAGTTTTACATTAGAAATTATTATTGTGTATAATATAAGGATTTGTGTGTCCCTCAGTCCAAGATAAGTAACTATGTAAATAGTTTTTAACTCTATTTTATCCTTTATAAATACTTTCATATTGGTTTTTAGGATAATACTAAATATTTTAAAATGATATTGGGAGAGTTTTTACTTCATGAAATAAATGAATTTTTACAGGAAAAGAAAAAATTTTAAATGATATTATTATAGTTATAGTAAAAAAATGGGGTTTTAAAATGGATTACATTTTTTAAAAAGTAAATATTTTAAATTGTCTATGGTTTATATTTATTATGTTAGAATAATTCTACATTTTAGTGTTTGTTTTTAACTAGGTTGGTTAGATTCTATTTTATGATAATCACCCCAATTTCATTAATCATTAAGTCATTATTTATATTTCATTCAAATTCTGATGGGTTAAAATAATTTAATAGTTAATTAATGTAAATAAATGGATTGAATTTTCCATTTCATTGGTCTTCCTAAATATAACTCCAATCATTATTTTTAATTCCCTATAAATAGAATTGTTTTATAGGTATTTTATGTAAGGGATTATATTTTCTCAAGACCATGACAATTCTTTAATTCTAAGGGATCATAGAAATATATAATTTAATTATATCATTTAGATTATTATGTATCAAATTTTTATTAAATAATTAATGGATTTTTTTTAAATATAATATGAAATTTCATTATTCAAGTAATTTTTCTTATTTTGAAAAACATATTTATTTAATAATTTTTTTCTATTAAAAATATATTTACTTATTGATTTACGGAATATTATGTCTTAATAATTTTGACTCATTATTTTTAATTTCATAATAATAAGATTGAATATATAATGTTATATTTTTTATTTAAGTAAATTATATTAAGTATCAAATTTATGTTTTCATGTTTCTGTTAAATATTTATTTGTGTTTTTTTAATTTATTTACTTTGTTATTCATTTGAATTTTTAATTTTTTTGCAGTGATAATATAATAGCATGAATAATTATATAAATAATTATTTTATTTTATTTGATAGATTTTTAAAGATGTGGGATTAATTTTATTTTGAGTATAAAAAATTAATAAAATTTATTATTATTTTGATTTTATAATATATATATATATATTATATTGTATTTAAATTAATTGTGCATGATATTAATTGTTGAATATTTTATTTATGATATAAAATTTATTTGTAATTATTGGTGATATTTGAATATATCTATGTTAGTGGGGATTTTTCCTGTGTAGGTAAATAAATATACATGTATATATATATATATATATTAAATTAATTAGATGTAATAAAATAATGGAGTGATGGGGAATGAATTAATATGAAATATAAGTTGTAAAATGGAAAAAATAATGTTGAGGAATCATGGGGTGCGAAGTGTGAATAGGGGGGATGTTTGGTGAATGTTAAAAAAAAGAATAAAGCAACACATTGAAAAAAAGGAAAACTCCTAAGTTAAAAATCATTATCTAAATTGAAAAATAATTAACATTAAAAAATCCATTATATTGGAAATTAGAAAAGAAATGTGATTCATAACATAAAACAATTAAATTCAAATATTAAAAAAAATCATATGATGCAAGCATTTGGTGTGGGTTTCCTGATTTCGTAATAGAAATAAAAAGAAATCATTTAACAATAAATATTAAATAACCATTTTAAAAATTGGTATATTAAAAAAAATAATGGTATAATATAATTTTTTTATAATTATTTCCCAGAAAACATAGATGTTATATATATAAATGGTAAATCATGTATTATATTTGGCATATTCTATGGATATATTTTTTAAGAACATATCACATTGCATGATGTTTCCATGTTGTGTATTATTTGATATAGTTTTTATTATACTAAATATTATGGATTATTTAATTTATCTCATTATACTTTTTATCCATCCATTTTAAATGAGTAGAAACCCATGTATTAAGGTATATAGAACCAAAAATAATGTTGGTATTTGTGGATAATTTATGTGGATTGATATCAAGTAATCCAATGTTAAATTATTTTGGGTTCAAATTTTATTTTTACCAACCCTTCTGACATAGGAATTAACAGATTCTATAAGTTTGGGTATTCCTACAAGTTTATTATATATTTGAAAATTATAATTTTCCAGTAATATTGTTTGTTTTCCCTTTCAGATTGATAGTTGGACATATTAATTCTCATTGATTTTTATCCCCTTTATATATAATGACTGAAATTATCCATCATCTTCCATGATTGGATCTCACCCATTAAATATTGAGAGCAAGGATTCACATGTCACTTCAACCATTGATAAGTGACATATTCCAATAATTCCTTCAGATATGTTAAGTTAATACCGTACATTATTAATTATTCAATGCATTCTTACTTTTAATATTATACTCTTCTCTCAAGATCACATTTTTCTTGGGGTGGGGTTTATATGTGTTTTCTTTCATCATTTAACTCCTTCATGTATTGTTTCAGTATATATTGATTATTATTTATTTTACCATGTCATATATAATTTTTTTATTACTGAATATATACAGTAAGCAATTTAATTTAAACTACTGATCCTAAGTATTTCCTTTTTTATCAACGTTCCAATTTATATTGAGTATATGAGTACCAATGAAAGAGATGATTAAATAAGAAGGTCCCAAAATACTCTATTATTTCAATTTTATTGATGAGATTTACTAATAAGTCCAAGAAAATATATATTTATATCATTGAATGAATATATCTAAGAGGATATTACACTTTATTAATGAATTAAAGAACTATTTTTATAGGATCTTGGTAAAAAAATATATTCCTCAATAATCTAATGGTATATCTCAACTTAACATGTGGATAATTTCCTAAACATTGTGGGAGAATTTCCTCCTATTTTACTTAAGTCATATAAAATAATAGATGAAGTAGAGAGATATTATGGGTAGTGGACATAAAAGAAGGATGTATCACTGTGTGGGGAAGCACAATGATGTGAATGGTTTTTTAGGTATATCTATAAGCCAACATAGGTGTCGTGGATGATCAGTTAATGAAGTGTGGATTTTTATTTTGTAGAGGTAGTGTGAACTCAACTCTGATGTATGATATGTACTACATTGAAGATAGTTCCTTTGTAATTAAATTAGGATAATTAAACATAATCACCCCTTATTTGATCAAGAATATTTTTCCTCTATGTAAAACCATAGAGAAGGGCGTATCAATCATTCATAGTTCACGTCTTCTGAATCTATCATCTACAAACATAATTTAGGAAATAAAAAATTCCTGACGCTAATTGATCAAACCCCTATATTTGAATCAACCATATATATAAATTTACTATCTTTTATTTTTTCCATGAAGATATATTTTTGATGTGGATAATATTCTAAGAAAAATCCATAGATATTTCATAATCATAAGAATAAGTAGCTTATGTAAGGTCCTTCAGGGAAGACAAATATGCGTCCATGATCATGGATCCCCCATAAGAAATTTTTGACATGGATAGTTCATAAATTATTAATTCATAGATCAAATATTAGTAGGTAATTTTCTTGTGAGTATAAATAATGTAAGAATATTTCAAATATAGTAATTCATTTGTGTGTATATGGATTGAGCCTTATGATTTATGTAATTTTTAATAATTGATCAAGATGTGTGTAGCCTAGAAAAAACGATGAATCTGAATTACCTGTACATGCATCTAAGGATTTTTGAGATTCATGCTTGTGAAACATACTTTCATTCATGGTTTGTTTTCGCCCAATGTAGTTTTTTTTATAATGACAATGATGAATTTACAAATGGGTTAGATCAAAATACCGAAATACACATGCAGTTTCACTTTAATTTATTTAAATTTGAAGGGAAGAATAAATATTGTTCATCATTTGTAAACCTTTCATGGATATTTATCAACATTTTACCGGTTTTGGGGATGATACACCTATAAGAGTGAGATCCTTATTTATTCCAAGAATTCTAATTAAGAATGAATTATAATGAAATTATAACATCCTATTACCATGACTGGGTAAGTATCCTTTTTCTAAGTTCCCTCATTGTTTTAAAAATACTTTTATGTTTTTTTCTAGGTTTACTACAGACTACTGAGTAGGTACACGCAGTGTACATGATGTACACGCAGTGTACATGATGTACACAACGTGTACATGGTTTTGGTTGCATGTCGAGGATTGGGAGATCACGTCATGAACTGGGGGATCATGTCATGAGTTAGAACACATCATATACCTATGAAAAACATCATTTAGGTGATAAAAATCATTCATTCACCTTGATATGATGGGTATTTCAGTGTAACTTATCTAGAGAGGCCTACACGTCATGACTAAGGGGTACATGTCAGGACCTGGCCCACACCCAAGTTTAAGTCACACATTTTTCAGTTTTTCCTAGCCTTTTTTCCCAAACCTCTTGGCTCTCGACCCTAAACTTCACCTAGGAAATTTTCAGAGGTGTATCACCTTCCGAATCGATCTGATCGGTTCTATTTCATCGTTTCTTCTTTGGTGCGTCTCTCCTAGTAAGTGTTATTTTTTAGTTATTCTTTGTAGTTGAACATGGTAGTGCCCTTTCCTTGCATTATCAGATTATTTGATCTATGTTGGTTGATCTTTGTCGTCTTCTACTAGATCTATTGTGGGATGTCATTCCAAAGGCCTTTCCCCTTCTTTGGTTATGGTGTGGTGGGTGTTCTTCTTCTAGTTATTTGGGTTTCCCATCCTTCGCTGAAGTTTTTTGTTTAGATTTGAATCAATGTTATCATGGATTGTACTCTAGGGTCTCTATTGGTATTATTGGATTTCGTTCTTTGTTTTGGATCTCCTTGTAGGAATGTGTGTTCCAGACCTTGAGGTAGGTGGTTCTGTCACTAGCCTATGATAATGAACCTAATTGATATTTCTTTATCAAAATGATTTATGAAATAGGAATTATTGTTTGTGTGTGTCGAAAATGGGTTTTGAAGTAAAATGGTTTTCCCCCTGCATTTGATTAATGTATTGTGAAATGGTTTGGAATGGTTTTCAAATGCATTGAAACTGAATTGTGAAAAAGAGCCCATGGGTTACCTTGAGAACGTAGGTTGAAGGTTATCTGGAGGACATTGACCATTGCTTTGTGATTATCAAGGAGTTTTGTCTTGCGACATTCCTCTATTTCCTAGGACTGTTGTTCTAGGTGACCGAAAGTGACTTTTGGGGGATTTACACATGGTGTATTCCTCTGTTTAATTGAAATTATGTTCTAGGATCAGTTTTTGTGAACTTAATTATTTTGGTATGAGTAGTCTACTGCCTAGACCTGTATCATTTCTTAGTGTTGTGATAGTTTTGATTCTGTTTTTTATTGCTTGGATTTTTAAATTAGCCTTGATATGAATGTTAATGCTTGTGAAAGATTATATTGATACTTTTCTTGAAACTATTATACCTACTTTTTTTAGAAATGTGGAAAAAGGTAAATTTACCATGTTTTATATAAAACTTCTTTACTATTTATCATGCCTTATTTTATTGTAAAATGAGCATACATGATTGTTATACAAAGACATGTTATGGAACACCTGGGAGAGATTCTACTGAGCCAGTTATCTCACACCCCGCGCACTGCTACGATGGTGTGTAAAACATTGTTAGTATTCTAGTGTAGGGAAGGGTAAGGCACCACAATGTGGTGGTGAGGTTTGTGTCAGCTGGGATGGGTATTTGGTGGTGAGATGGTTGGAGTTCATTCATGCCATTGTTGGATTAGCTTTTTGGTTTTGTGTCCTTTGTAGTCAGACTTGTCCTTTGGGTTTTAGCTACTATTACAGTTGTTTTGTTTCCACTATTTTCTTTACAGTTTTGGAAAATAAATATGTCACTCTTCTATTGTTCCTTCTTAATATATGTATATATATATGTGTGTTTTGTGGTTTTCAGGTTGGTCGAAATCTTTCCCTATGTTTTGTTGTTCGATGCCTGGGTGCTTTTTGCCAACCTGTGGAGATCAGGAACGCCCTTCGGGTAAGTGGTGGATTGGGTCAGTTGTCGAGTTTTAGGGAAACCCAGTTCGGTTCATTATAGTTTGGTATCAAAGGGAAGTTTTTCCTCAATAATCTTTTACTTGGGACTTTTGTTAGACAAAAGATATAATTTTCGTGTCTTGGGAGGTATGTTGGAATAAGAGTCTGGAAAACTCTTATCATAACGAGACTCAAGTTACCATGGGATGTTGGGATATGGGTCTCTAGTGTTGATTTTATATTTTAAAATATCTGTTATGTTTATGGGTTTCTAGTTGAATTGTGATTTGGTATATGTCTATTCATTCTTATATTTCGGTGTGCATCAGTATGACTATGCGACAACTTATACAGGTTCCTCAGGAGGGTGCAATTTATGCTCCTCATGGAAATCCACCTATGGATCAAAATATTATCGAGACTATCGTATGAGCAGTCTGTGTTGTTGATGATGATTTTCCAAGAGTTCAAAACATAGTGGTTGAGGAACATATAGGATATGGAGGAGAAAGAGATCAATCACGAGAGTTCTTTCATGAGAAGACACTATCTATTAAAGGTATTACTGAACCTCATGAGGTAGAGGATTAGATAGATCAAATATATCAAATATTTGACATCCTGGAGTCTCCTAAGAATTTCTAGGTGAAGTGTGAAATGTTCAGACTCAAGGGTTTCAGCAAGCAATGGTGGGACTCTATAGTCCAGGTAGACAGACATGTGGTATTGGATTGGAATGGTTTCAAGACCCTATTCTTTTAGCAGTTTGGTCCGGATCCTCTGATGTTGGAAATATTTATGGAGTTCCTGTCATTGCAGCAGGGAGAGAATCTTTTGTCATCATACACCAACCGTTTTTCTAACCATGTTTGTTTTTTCTCCAGACGTGGTAAATAATGTTTAGATAAAATCATAGAAGTACCTCTATGGTATGTGATTGATCATTCGATCAAAGGTGTTCATGATGAAGAATTATACATATGTGGAGATAGTAGACATAGAAATTATGGTATAGATGAACATGGCATGAAATATTGACTTTACCACCTTTTCTTTTCTAGAAATTGTGGAGGTGGATCTCAACAGCGAGCCTTCTCAGCACCATTTATTGCAGCTAGCATTCTTCCCTTGACTTTATATTTGTGTGGAAAGGTAGGCCACACTATATGTTCTTGTATTATTCCTATGAAGACGTTTGATATTTGTGGATGTGTTGGTAATATGCAACGTTTCTATCAGACAATGAATACACCTCATTATGGTTAGGGTTCATCAGATCCAAATGCTACTGTGGTGAAGTCCTAAGAATCAAATACTTAAGGGTTCTAGCCAATGGATTTAGGAGTGAAGCATTTACACATAGTAGATGAGTGTCAAATAAAAGTTAATATAGATCCGACAATAGTGAGAGTTACTCTCCTTTTTGGGGATTTAGTAGAAATTTTATTATTTGATATTGGTGCCTCCAACTTGTTTATATCTTCATGTTTTGTTGATATGCTTAAACTTTTAAGGGAATTTATTCCCCTTGTAGTAGAGTTAGAGACACCTCTGGGAAAAAGGAAAGTGCATGGGTTTAAGTGTCCTTCTGTTTCTTTGACGATAATTGATACAAAAGTTGGTCGGGGATTTTCTTATTCTCGATATAGATTTGTGTTATTTCATCATCAGTATGGATTGTCTTGTCGCTCATTAAGATGAAGTTGATTGTTATCATCATCATGGTTTGTTACTTGCTACCTATGAGAACTCTCATGTGTTTTAGGGAGATTGGGATTCAAGTTCAGGCTGTGTATGACCTTCCCAATCAGAGCTCCAGAGATTTTTGGTTGTTGTTGCATTTGATATTGATGAAATTTGTCTTTTTGGTTATCTTCCTATTATCGTTTGAGAATTTCCTGACATTTTCCCAAATAAATTCTCTAGTATTCCTCCAGAGATTGAAGTAGAGTCTAGGATTTAATTGGTGCTAGGTACGCAACCAATATAAATGCCTTATTATCGTATGACACCGGTGGAGTTGAAAGACCTCAAGATTCAGTCGGAATACCCGTTAGATAAAGGTTTCATTCTCCCTAGTTTTTCTCCTTGGGCATCCCCTATGCTCTTTGCCAAGAAAGAGGATAGTTCACTTCAGTTGTGTGTGAACTATCAGATGTTGAACCAGGTAACAGTAAAGAAAAAAATACCATTTTCCTCATGTGGATTATTTTTTTGATCAGTTACAGGGGTAAAATTGGTTCTCGAAGATTGATCTTCAGTCGGGTTATCGTCAACAAAGTGTCCGAGAGTCAGATATACCGAAGATGGCCTTCAAGAGAAGGAATGGAAATTTTGAATTTCTTGTGATGCCTTTTGGTCTGACCAATTCTCCTACAGTTTTTATGGAATTGATGATTTAGATATTCTATCATAATCTGAATACTTTTTTGGTTGTGTTCGTGGATGATATCTTGGTTTATTCAAAATTCGAGCGTGAGCACGAGCACCATCCGAGTTTGGTTTTGAAAGTTATAATAAATCACTGTTTATATGGAAATATTTTGAAGTGTAGTTTCTGGATTCAGGAAGTGAAATTATTTGTGCACATAGTTTTTTAGCATGACTTTGATCTAGAGAAGGTAAACGTTGTTTTCTTCTAGAAGGATCCATGGAATGTCTTTGAGATTTGATAATTCTTTGGTCTTACTAGATAATACCAAAAAATTTCAAGGATTTCTCTAAATTGGCTTCACTTTTGACTACCCTTACCAAGAAGGTGGTGAGATTATCATGGGATGCAAAGTTTTAGTCTGCTTTCAATGGAATGAAATGACTTCTGACATTAGTGCCTATTCAAATCATACATAATCCTAGTAATGGGTCTGTGGTGTATTCTGAGCATATGGAACTATTTTGGGATGTATGATGATGCTAGACGATCATGTGATAGCTTACAGATCTCATCATCTCTGATGGCATGAGAAGAACTAACCTACTCATTATTTAGAGATTGCTGTAGTGATGCATGTGCTTAAGTGTTGGTGGAACTATCTCCTTGTAGAGAAGTTAGTGGGGTTCTCTGATAATAAGAATTTGAGCTATATCTTTTCTCAAAAAGACTTGAATATCAGGCATAGAAGATTGGTGGAATACCTCCAAATGTTTCAAATTGATATAGCCTACACCTCGAGGAAAGGAAATGTTATTGTGGATGCTCTAATAAAGAAGATACCCTCACAGACAGTTCTAGAATTGAAGGAGTAGTGAAATATTAAGGGAATTTTGGCTTAGTTTTACTTGGGATCTTTGGAAGATGCTTCAGTTATTGTTCTGACCAGTGTTTAGTTATCATCATCTATCCTGAAGTCTATTTTGAAAATTATATAGCAAAATGATGAGTTTCAGAATACTTGAGAAAACCTTTGTGGTGGGGAGACCATTCATAGTTGGTCAGTTTCTTCAGATGAAATACTTCAATTCAGAAAGCTAGTTGTCATCCTAGCATCTGTGAAGAGTTTAGTCTAGTTTGGTTGTCAAAGTAATTCATGGTTCGTTCATCCAGGTACAATAAAGATGTATTATGACATGAATAGGCTATTCTGGTGGTCAGGTATGATGTGTAACATTGCAGATTATGGGTCTTGCTCTTACACCTTCCAACGGATAAAGGCAGAGAACTTGAAACCCTCTGGTTTGCTTCAACCTCTTTTGGTGCCAGTTTAGAAATGGGAAAAGGCACCCATGAATTTTTTTGTTGGGATTCTGTGGATGCCCTGAGAAAAAATTCTATTTGGGTGGTTGTTGATCGGTTAATGAAGTATTCTCATTTCATTCCGACCAAAGACACCAATAAAGTTGATGATCTAGGTAAGCTGTATGTGCAGGTGATTGATAGGTTTCATGGGTGTCCTTATTCCATAGTTTTAGATAGGGATACTCGATATACCTCAAGGTTATGGAGGAGTCTTCAATAGGAAATGGGGACTCATTTCATGTTGAGGACAACATACCATCCACAGAAAGATGGATAGATGAAGCATGTGATTCAGATCTTGGAAGATATGCTTCATGTGGGGGTCTTGGATTTCGATGGATCGTGGGATAGCCATCTAAGACTTATTGAGTTTTTTTTACAACAACAGTTATCAGTCTTCGATCAAATTGGATCCCTTTGAGGCGTTGTATGGTGGCCCATACAGATCACCTATTTTTTGGGCGGAGGTGGGTGAAGTAGCTTTTATTGGAACAAGTCTTGTTCAGAAGACATCATAAAATATTTAAGAGGTGCGATGACGTATGCTTACAGCCAAAAGTTGACAAAAATCATATGAAGATTGGCTTCAACATCCTCTGATATTTTCTATTGGTGACTGGTTTTTCTTGAAATTTTTTCCTCGGGTTCGGTAACCATCGTTTTGGAAAAAATGGAAAGTTGGATCTGAGATATATTGTACCGTTTGAGATCACTAAATGGCTCGGGACAGTTTCTTATCAGTTATCATTGTCGAATTAGTTGAAATCCATTCATGATTTTTTCCATATATTTCATCTCTGGAAGTATCACCCTGATCCCGCTCATGTTCTGAGTTGGGAAGAAACTGAGTTAGATTCGGATTCTTCTATTCTGGAGAAACCAGTTGAGATTGTTGGTTCTCGAGAAAAATTCTTGCATGGGATGTTGATTCCATTGGTTATAGTTATTTTTCAATATGGATCAAATTGTCATGAGACATGGGAATGTGAGTCATTTATGAGGGAGTAATGACCTCATATTTTTATGGGGACTATATCTTCCACATGACTTCCTAAGGATGGAAAGTCTTTATGGTGGGGAGTTTTTAAGATCCCATTACCTTGATTGGGTAAGTTTAATTTTTCTAAGTTCCCTTGAAATTTTAAAAATCCTATAATGTAATTTTTTTTTCTGGGTTTACTGCTGTCTGCTGAGAAGGAACACGCTGTGTACCTAAAGTACATGATGTGTACTTGTTGTTGGTTGCATTTTGAGGACTAGAAGATCACCTCGTGATCTGGGTGATCATTCCATAAGCTAGTACACATCACATACCTGAGTTACACATCATGTAGGGGATAAATATCAGTTTTTCAACCCAAGGTGATGTTTTTTCAGTGTAACTTATCCAGAGAGGCCTACACTTCATGACCAAGGGGTACACGTCATGACCTAGACCATGCCTAGGTTTTTGTCACACATTTTTTAGTTTCTCTCAGCCTTGTACTCCCTAACCTCTTGGATATCGACCCTAAACTTCTCCTATGTGATTTTTAGTGGTGTCTCACCTTCTAGATCGATCTGATCGGCTCTGTTTCATCAATGATTCTATGATGTGTCTCTCTGGGTAAGTGTTCTTTCTAGTTACTATTTTCATTTAATTGCAGTATCACCCTTTCCTTGTGTTATCGAATCCTTTGATTTAATTTGGTTGATCTTTTTCATCATCTTCTAGATCAATTGTGAGATCTAATCCTAGAGGCCTTTCCACTTTGATGGTTGTGGTGCAAAAGGAGTTATTCTTTGAGGTATGTGGGTTTCCCCTGTTCCGCTTACCTTTTCTGTTTATATTTGATTCAATATTATCATGGAATGGATTCTAGGGTATCTGTTGGTGTTGTTGGGTTTCATTCTTGGTTTTGGACCCCATTGTGGGTGTGTGCGACCGGGACCATTAGTTAGGTGGTTCTATCTCTAGCACATGATATTGATCCTAATTTCTATTGATTTATAAAATGATTTATGAAATTGGAATGATTGTTTTTGTGTGTTGAAAATGGGTTTTGAAGGAAAATTGTTTTCCTTGGATTTTGATATATGGATTCTGAAATGGTTTTGAATGGTTTTCAAAAGCATTGAAATTGAATTGTGAAAAAGAGAAAATAGTTTACCTTCGTTACTTAGGTGGAAGGTTAGATTGAGGCCATCGTTCATTTCATTGTGATTATAAATGAGGTTTTTCTTGAGGATTTACTCTATTTCCAAATCCCGTTGTTATAGGGGGCTTATAGTGACATTCATGTTCTTTAATCATGGGGTATTCCACTACTTCCTAGGCCTTTTGTACTAGGATTTGTTTTTGTGAACTTTATTATTTTGGTATGATTAGTCTACATCCTAGGTCTGTAGTATTTCTTGGTGTTGTGATACCTGTGCTTTTGTTTTGTTTTTCTTCGATTTCTGAGTCATCCTTGATATGAATTTTGATGTGTGTGAATGATCAAATGGAAAATTTTCTTGAAACTGTCATACCTTCTTTGGTTTATAATTGTGGAAAAATGTAAATTTACCATGTTTTCTATAAAAATTATTTACTGTTTATCATGCCATGTTTTATTTTAAAATGAGTATATAAGATTGTTATACATTTACTTGTTATGGAACACCTAAGTGGGATTATACTGATTATAATAGCTTACACCCTGTGCACTTTTATGATTCTATATATACCTTTGTTTTTCTTCCTATAAAGGGAATGTAAAGGAATAATAGTGAGGTGGTAAGGATCCAATCAACTGGGATGGGAAACAGGTGGTGAGATAGTTGGTGTTCATCCCTGCCAATGTTGGAGTAGCTATTGGGTTTTGAGTCATTTGTAGTTGGACTTGTCCTTGGGGTTTTAGCTGCTGTTATAGTTGTTCTATTTCTAATATTTTCCTAACAGTTTTGGAATATATATTTGTTAGTATTATTCTATTCCTTCTTTCTATATATATATATGTGTGTGTTATTTGGTTTTTCAAGTTGGGTGAAATAGTTCCCTCAGTTTTGTTGTTTGGTTCTCAGGTGCTTGTCGCCATCCTCTGGGGATCGCGAACATCCTTCGGGTATGTCGCGGATCGGGTCGTGTGCTGGGTTTTAGGGCAACCCGGGTCAGTTCGTTATAGAAATAGATGAATAAATAGGGGAATTTATTAAATTCATGAATAAGGAAAAGAATACCATTAGGGTATTTAATATTCAATGAACCTATTAATTTGAACCATCAATGAATAATATTCATGACACATGTTTCTTGATTTATATAACATTTAATGAGGATTAATTCTGTAATACTAAATTTAAATTAAAATCTATAACTAATGAATAAATAATTCTTTAATTCTTGAATGAATTATTGATAAATAAATATACCAGAGGAAAATTACGATAATTAATTATCTAAAATATTTTTTGTGTATATATTTATAAATGTGAAAATAAAAATATGATTTGAAAGCCTTGATAATATTATAACATTTATATGACTCCTATAATTTCCATTAATGAAGAGAGAAATAGAGAGGTTTATGATGTTTGGAGGATATCAAAAGGATGATACTATTTTCACCTTAGTATTCAATGGATAAGTTGAAGATACATATCACATATTATCTATTATGAGTTTTGAGACCAACAATATCATTGAATCTGGTCAAGATCACTAGAAAAATTGAAAAATTATTGGTGATCCAATTCTTTATAGAAGTGGGTTATCAGAATAGGTGGTTCTTTCTAACAATGGATCAATTCTAAAGAAGGGTATTTTGGTTAGGTTTTCAAAACAATAACTAGAGGCCTATTATTGAGGTGTCTAACCAATCATATGAGGTGAATTTGTGTGTCAAACAATTTGGTGTGGAGCTATAACAAGGGTCTAAATCTAGTTATTACAAATTTTTTATATAGAAGAAAATCAATGTTGGACTATTTAACCAATACTAAAAGATTTATGATTTTATGTTGAACCTTGTAAACACTTTTTGATTCTCTCTATTTTACTATTATTGTGAATAATGTGAATTAGTGAGATAATATTGAGTGGATTGAGAACATTAACAAGTTTAATAGGTTGGGATAAAATGAAAAAATTCATAAAATAAAAAAAAGATGACTAATTCACCACTTTACTCACTCTAATATTCATTTGAACTTGGGTACATCAATTGGTATCAAAGGGGGTTCCCTCTAGGGACCCATAATGAATAATGATATATAGATAATATTAGCACAATAAATAGTGGTTTGTACTCATATTCTATGGTATTAATTTTCATTTCTAAAGGTATATGATGATACCTTACCTCTTATCACATGTCATAGAAGTGAGTGATGCAAAAATAGTAAGTTTCATACTATATTATATAGAAGATACAATGACTAAAAATGATAAGATTAATTTTGATTTAGATGGATACTATAAAAATACCATCTTGATGTTATTTATAATGAAATTATACATAAAGATAAAGGGTTTCTAAACTACCAAGGATATATGTGAAAAATTAAATGTCATTTATAAAGGTCATATCAAAGTCAAAGAATCCAAGTAACAAGGTTTATAGTGAAATTTTGATTACATATATATTTCTAATGTTAATCCCATTGATGAATAATTATCAATGGTTAATGAGATACTAAGAAGCATCACATGTTTCGGTGAAAATCTATAAGATTCAATATTTTCAAATAACTAATGAGTAAATTTACTAATAAATTTTCTTTATAATTTTTATATTAGAAATAAATATAGGATTTTATTCTAGATAATTTAAGAAACATGCTCATATCTTATTTCATAAGAAAAATTCTAACTTTCAAAAAAATGTGAAAGTAAAAAATTTACTTCGAAGAAATGTGAAAAATAGAAATTAAAGAATAAGAAGTTATTGAATGAATTTATTATGAATATTATGAAAGGGAAAATTAATTTAATAATATTTATTCTCTTCTATCAAAAGTGTTCATAAAATGAATATTTAAAGTGAATATTAAAAAATCCAAAAATATTTGGAATTGTGTTAGCCTTTGAATCTTTGTTAATGCTTATCCAAGAAATAAGATAAAAGAATATTAATATGATGAAGTTTATGAGAATATTTGAAAATAGAAAAAGTGAAATAATATTAATAAGTATTATATAATATGTAAAATTATTTTGATGAGCGATAATGGGAAAAATAAATCATTATAAAGTAACTATTTAGATTATGGGGTTAATTTTATTTATAACATTGAAAAAGTTTTAATTCCTCAATTAGAGATGCTAATGGTGAATAAATAATCAAACTAGAATAGAAAAGTAACCATCATCCTGATGAAAATATATTTTTTGGATTTAAGATGTCATGAATGAATAGAAAAAATTATTGAAGGAGAATAAATGGGTATGTAATAGAAGAAAAATCCTATATTGATGATATCAAGATGTATAAATTAATGAATATTGAAATAGAAAAGGTGGTGACTATTCATAATGAAAATATAGATGAAAACAAGGAAGATTTATTTGAAACCTAACTCATATGTGTCACAGTTAAACATAAGTTGAGCATGACCTAAGGTGTAATAAATAAATAAATTGTTGTTAATTTATAATCTTCTTAGGTTGATGAGATAAAGGGTTTCAACAATCAGGTAAAATTTTCAAAATTTTACTCTCAATATATATAAGTTATAATAGATAGTGAAGTTCCATAAAAAATCCATGTACAATTTTGGACCAAGAAATATGATAAGATTCATTCTTCCCCATTAAATAATGAGGTTAAACTAAGAATACCATTTACCCTTAGGTAAATGACATAAAATATTTTATCACAACAACAACAATATAAAACTTTATATAACTGGATTGAACTAATATCTTATTTCAATAGTTTTTTCTACAGTTATGGAAGGTATGTGCCTATTTTTTTTGTTTTAACATATAATTATTAGTAAAGAGGAAATAACTTAGATAAACCATGAGTGAGAAACATATGATAAAATCTAAAGTACCTCATGCATTGACCAGATATACAAAAACTATTTCCACTCAAAATATATTTAAATATCTATTTGTGGTACATGGTGGACATGTCTAGGTGGAAAATAAGATAATTTATGCATGCATAGACAATAAGGGTAAATTATCTACAGTGTAATAGGGAATAATTATTAAAATAAGAAGGAAGTTAATGAAAAGTTATACAATATGTAGTCTCTAAGAATATAAAGGAGAAGTATAAGAAAAGTGTTTATAAAGGTTGATTTATTATCCAAACACATCTATTGGAGATGGAATTGAAGATAAATATTTGTAAGGATAAAAGAATAAATTTAGATTTAGATGATGAGTTGAAAGTATATTAGTATCCATCCACATGAGGTGACTAAATGATCCAAAATAAGTGTTAAATATTTTATAAGTTATTGAATGGTTAAATTTATTTTTTAGCTATCTTACTAACCCAACAAGAATATATGAGGTGGATACATCCGGAATTTGAATTTGATGTTACTTTTACTTATGAAGTGAATCAAGATGATTAATATTATTAAGTAGAGAAATAAAAAAACAGTGATTAGAATAGAGGCACAACGAAGGTTTGGTTGGGATTAAATCACCATCCGTAGTGTTTATTCTAAAAGAAATAAAGGTCACTCCTAATTTAATATTATTTTCTGTGTTTGGAACAAACATGTAAGAAACTGATGGTTGTTTTTGAAGATATCAGTACAAGGACAAAAAAAATATGATCTCAATCAAGTGGATATTCTAAAGAAAACTCTCCAATATTAGTATAAGATAAGTGAATCCTTTTAAGGGGGAAATTGATATTGAATATGTCATACATATTTGATTATTCCAAGTAAATATATGATTTCTAGGAATACTAGAATATCATATGAATGTGGTATAGAAATCAAGAATTTGATTATTTTCATTATCCTAGAACATTTGGATGGGTTTGTTGAAATGTGTTCCAGAATTCTGTTTCTAATGAAAATTTTATTTTTATGAACACTGTGAATGTATTTAGTGTGGACTCATATATATTGGATTTTATGGAAATAATATATCACCTTGGTTATAAAATCTTATTTTCAACCCCAAGTTATCCAATGTATACATTAAATAGTTTAATTTAAGGATCTGTTCTATGATATTTATATGGTATCATTATTCTCTCAAGGGATTAATAAAATTTGTTTCTATAGGGGAGGATTATAAGACATTATATTGAGATCACAAAAATAATATCCCTTTTATTAAAACTTCAATTTAATTTCTATTATGGGGTAGAATGAAATATTTATACAAATTGATTTTAAAAACATGTGTTCATATTGTAAAAAAATAAAAATGGGGAAATTTTTAATCCTAAACATTGTATTTGTTTTCAAATTGTAAATATTTATTGAGATGATGTGAACGAGTAATGGATATGATTGATGAATCTGATCATGAAATATTATATTGTTTCATGTGGTGACTATTGGTGAGATTTATCATGAAGTCAGTGAAAATATATTCATATTTTTCAATATGATATGTTGGATGGCCTTTTAATTTAGTAGAGAACATAAGAAATACAACTATAGTATTATAGTAAAAAATAAACCATCCCCTATAAATACAAGGGGAATATCAACCACACATGTAAAATCTATGGTCAACTACATGGGATCTAGCCTGAGTGGAAAAATCAAGGCATCAATGAGCATAATGTAACTTGGGAGCCTTCATGGGTAGGTACATCTTTCCCAAAATTCAAATAGGTGTAGGTGGATCCACCATGTATGGTGAAATAATGGCATGGATGAGGTGTGTGAAATATTCAAGATTAGAAAATGGTTCTATGGAAAAAGGTTAAATCGAATCTATAGTTTATTAAGCATATACAATATAAAATTATTTATGATGTGGGATACACACTTCTTATGAAAATATTCTTTTTTCATCAAATAATTTGAAAAATGTTTTTTCACACTATGTGTCATTGAGAATCTTCTTTCTCCTTGGTAATACTTATCATAGTTTTGGATCGACCATTCATAATGAATGTCTAGTGAGTATATATTTTGAAATATATTTTTGAGTGATTGAATGATTAAATACAGTTAACCACACACTGATCATTCAATCATTTGTAGAAGAAGATTCTATAAATTCGAGTATTTATTGTGAATAAGAATAATTTGTGCAAATGATCTTACATGAGAAGATAAAGAATATTCCAGGAGGATGAGAATAAAAAGATTCCATAAGGTTTTTCAAAGATGTATCGAACGAACTACTATTTTCATGGGGATTTTATGAGTGTTTTCACTTAGATCTTACTTGAATAATGAATTCACAAATATTTTGTGAAAATAGAATCATTTATAATGATAGATAATGTATAGAACATTCCTGCATTATAATATTATTCTCATATATGGATCTATCTTTGAGATTTTTCTTCAAGTCATAGTCGAGATACCTTTATTTAAGAAAAAATAAGAATATAATTGGGAGTTACATTTGTCAAAGGGAATATGAGTTTCATGCATATGATATGTACTACCATAAATGATCTGTAGAATATTGATGCATTTTTTTTTCTGCAATGATGATTATTTATGTACATATGTTTGAGATCAAAAAATTAATATACTGATATAATTTCACATTCATTAATATAAATATAATATTAAGAAGAAAAGTGGAATCCATGCATACACAATTCATCCCATTTAGTTCATTTTTTAATGAAAACGATGATGATTTTATTAGTTTAATGCATTCCTCCCATGAAACACATTCTTAAATATTGAAGAGAAATTTTAGAATTACTTTAATTATATACTGGTAAGAATTAAAACCCACAATCTTTTATTTTAAAACAGAATTCATGCATATGAAATTAACGAATTATTTATATTATTTTTTAACCATGTGAAGAAGGATGAGAATAAAAAAATTATATTTAACATGTGATGATCCCATTATTTCAAGCCTTTAAAGAATAAAAATGTGATATACGTTTCCTAATTTATGAAAATTTGGTGAGTAACAATTCATGGATGTTAAAAATGAATTAATTTCAAGAATTATTCAGATAATAATTCAAGAATCCATGAAAGAATTAATGATAAAGATAAAAACATCATATTAATTATAATAATTTAATAAATAAATTATTTTTTTAAAAAGTAAAAGGCTTTTTATTGATAAGAAAAAAAGTTACAGGAGGCGATAAGATGGGATTCTTTTACAATCTCTATCAAACAGAGGTAAGAACTCAGCAGGTAAAGAGTCCAGCCAAGTCATGGTCTGATGAATGCCTTTGTTGGCAAGAGCATCTGCAACAGTATTCGCTTCCCGATAGGCGTGAGTGGCTATGAAGTCAATCCCCTGTAGAGAGTTGAGACAATTCATCCAAAGAGTGGTGAGAGACCAAGCCAGATGAATGGTACCATTCCAGATGGCATGAATGATGGTGGTAGAGTCACTTTCAATCCAGAGTTTTTTCCAGCCTCTTTGAAGGGCAAAATCAACGGCGTGGATGACACCAAGCATTTCAGATTCCAGGGAAGAGGAATGGCCGCAGCCAGCATAGAAGCAACCCTGGCAAAGACCAGCCGAGTCGCGATAAATAGCACCACAACCAGCAGGGCCTGGGTTACCCTTGGAGGCACCGTCAACATTCACTTTGATCCATCCCAACATCGGTGATTTCCAAAAAACATCAAATGATCGTTTGGTCCGAGGGAAGACGCCGGGCACACGAAGGTGACGAAGGATATCAATTAAAATAATTTTTTTTAATCATTGTAAATATTTTGAATATTCTGACTCCAATAATTTCCATTATCAAAGAGAGAGATTAGAATGAATATATGAGGTTTTAAAATAATGTATACTAGTTTCACCTAAGTATTAAATGGAAATGAAAATGAAAATGATTACATCTGATATGTTTTGAGTTTCAAGATTAAAAAACATGATCAAGATATTGAGGATATTTAAGATAAGTACTTAGGTGAAGGTGATCATATTTTCTAATTAATAAAAAAAATATGAATAATAAGACATATAAATCATTAGATCAACTCTAAAGAAGGATCTTGTGACAAGGTTTTCTAACCAGTCTTTGTAGACTTGTGATTGTGATGTGCATCGAATCATAGAAGAAGTTAAATTAGGTTCTATAATTAATTTTTGAAGAACTGACACTAGGGTGTCTAGCTAGTTGTATCCAATTTTTCCTATTGTATAGTATACATGTTGGTGTGAATAAACAAAATGGAAAGGAGCTGGATTTGGTGTTTAACATTGTAGACAAATAATGTGATCTCTTTTTTACTAATACTATTTATGAGGTGATTCTATGAGATAATAGTGAGTGGATCAAGAATATTAATAATAACAGGAGGATGGGTTGAAAAGTAATCACTCATAAAATAAAAATTAAATAATAGATACGCCCACTCACATATCAACGATCTATCTGGATCATTTAACTTTAGAATATTTTAAATGATATTTATTAAATTCTTAGTCTATTTCATATAAATGTGGAATATAAAGATAATGTATATTAATATATGAATGGAAACTTAGTAAGATAGTTGATATACGAAATCATGAATCTAATTCCAAATTTTAAAGACATTATTAAATAATGAAAATTATTGTGGAATTGTTTAATGATATGTCGATTCAAATTAAAAATAAATTTCGGTGCATTTAGTCAAATATATTAAATTCTATGCATGTGATATTGTTGTATATTTAAAATTTTGTTGTTGGAAGATATATTTGTAAATATAATGTGAGTCGAATATGATAAATACATATAAAATTAAAATTATAAATAAATCTCTAGGAAGTAAATTAAGAATTTATATAAATAAAAATGTAATATGTAATTGATATTAATGGTTATGCGTAACACATACAGATATATAGTTTAAGAATTACTGTACTTTATTTTTTGTGGTGTATTGTATTATTAATATTTTAAATTTTATAAATGAATTTAGAGGTGGTTTATGATTATATTACTAGTTCCTCCTATTTCTAGATGGATAGTTTATTTGAAATCCATTTATAATAATGAGGGATAGATTAGGTCTCTTATTATAAGCACTTTGATATCATTTTATACCATATTTATGTTCCCTTACCTAGGGTGAAGACTTTGGCCTTGGGTGGGGTAAAGTAAGCTAGATAAATGGATAATTCATATTAAAGTTTGTTATCTAGTTTATGAGGTTTGGATTCATTAACTAGATAATTAATGGAATTGAATAACTTAATTTTCAAACCCTAAATTAAACA
The DNA here is from genome assembly GCA_963277665.1 of Viscum album. Classification (NCBI taxonomy): domain Eukaryota; kingdom Viridiplantae; phylum Streptophyta; class Magnoliopsida; order Santalales; family Viscaceae; genus Viscum; species Viscum album. The sequence continues at coordinate 875,410,819 of OY728145.1, read as the reverse complement.
TCTAGATATCAATAGAAGTTCCAAATTACCTCATCCATTCATCCTCATACGTAAGTGGAAACCATCTAGTATTTATGGTATAAGTCGATCTACGGGAAAACTATACCCTCAGTATCATTTCATTGATAAACATTAAGGTTGAGATAACAAATTAATCAAAAAGTAATGTATAAACAACTAACCATAAAAGTCTAAGAAAAAAATACAAATGTAATAAACCAAGAAGTTATTATGTGGTATGTTAGAAATATAAACCAAAATTATAAAAGGATCTATGTTATGGGGTAAATATATTAAATAAATGTAGCATCATACATTCTGCTCAAAATTTATCTTACAATGTCTACATCATCCCACCACACCTCCTTAATAGTATACCACATGTCTCTTGACTGTCATTAGATCTATAATTAGGAATATATAAGTGAAATGAAAATTTTAATTATGGTATGAGTACAAGACTCAGTAGGACACCATCAATGATCATTAAAATTATGGCATAAGATATATAAGTGAATTCCATGAATGTAAATAGAGTATATATAAAAAAAATAATAAATCGTAGGAGTACAAAAAAGAATAAAAGTCCTCAAATATCGATTATACATACATTGACACCGTTATAGAGGAATCATCATCCATCTACCTAAAAAATTCCCTTCATAGGATAACCCTAAATCATGGGACACATCCCTCTAACTATTATATCCCATGTGCAAGCAGACCAATTTCCAATACATCCCTATAAGAAAATAGCCCAAAGGCATACGTCACATACCACTATCTATGCTATCCCAAGTACATGCTGACCAATTAATGGTACATCCCTCTTAGAGGATATTATAAATAGGTTCAACCAGAATGCTCTTTTATAGAAGAAAGAAGAATAGCTCATATGATACAATATGGAAATGACTGATCAACCATCACATCAATTCAACCAACAATATCATTAGATTAATCCATGTTCAAGAAACACAAGGAGAGGTCAATTCTACATGCATTCAACTCATATGATCAAACATCAGATATAAGGGTCTTTAGACTACACAGGCACACAAAAATTAATTATAATAACCCGTATAAGATATTCATGAATGTTATGGGATTCTTGCATATATATTTCTCACTAAGATACACAAATACACACCAATAATCATACTAACAACATATATATAACATATTTAATATCAAGGTTTTCCTACCTCAAGGTTGTTTAAGAATAACTCCATGGTTTATCAAGGAAACATCATCCAAACCACATCCATGTATTTGTTATCCCAAAACACTCACCCAGGACTCCTAGATCCTATATCAAATTTTTTTTAAACAAATAGAAACACCACTCAGGATAAGGCATTTTCCTATCTTAGAGAATTTCTGAATTACCCATTTATTCAATATCATGTGCATTGTAGTTTCAAACCTGAAAATAATTATAATCACATGAGATAATATTCCATCTATCTAAAATAATCCGAGTTGTGCATGATAACTATTCATTATTATTAATTAATAATCCCATATATATTATTTAACAATAACTTTATACTTTTTATGGAAAGTGTTGAAAATATTATTTTTTAATTCCAAATAGAAATATTATATCTATAAATTTTCTTTTAAATAAATATACCCAAGAATATTATAGAGAGGTTGGGGTTTATCCAGGCCTATAACCCAGAGTAAGAACATGTATTCTTTGAATACATAATCAAAAATATTGAAAAAGGGAAATACTAGACTATTATGACTCAATATATTAGCCAATATGATTAATTTTCAAAAAAAAGGCTAAATACACACACCTCATGTGATTAAGTGTCAGATAAAGGCTTCTCAAGGATACACGCACACACCAACAGTCATTCCAATAACATTTTTAAGACTTGGGTGAAATTTAATGGATTCCAACACATAGTTTTCTAACTCAGATACACATTCATGCCAAAAATCATGCAAATAACCCACATATAACATTCTATAGAGTTAATGGGTTTCTACCTCATGGTTTTTAATTAATAACTCTGATGTTCTTCAAGTAAATGCCACCAGAATTACATCCACATGTTCATCGTCTCAAGATTCAATATAAGTTCTCAAAAAACTAATTCCAAATAATTTATTTCCATAGAAATAGTAACACCACATGTGATAATAACTTTCTTCATCCATGATATTTACGATGTTACCTATTTAATCCATAAAATGTTCATTATAGTCTCTTAATAATATTTATAATTTCTCATCTAATAATTTTCTATCTCTCTATAATAGTCTGAGTTTTTTATAATATTATTATTTTTTATTATTAGTTAATATTAGGTAAACCATTAACAAATTAATTTAACCTTTTTCCATAATCTTCAGAAATATTATTTTTCCAACTTGACTATAAATATGATACATGGAATAGTTATTTGAAAAAGCTATAGAAAAAATATAGGAGAGTGAGTGATGGTTCTTCAATGCTGGAACCCCATAAAAGGAAATAATATTTATCAATAAAAGCTATTACATTTTTGAATTAAGAAAATTCTGGACTGCATGGACTTAATATCATAAAAAAATGAAGGAAGTGTGGTTCCTTTATTTTTTAAGATAGAAAACTGTGTATATTCTATTAGCATTAAACCCCAAAAATTAAGTTAACCATTACATTTTACCACAATATAATCTTCATTGATGAGTTTTTAAAATAATTCATAAATGGATTATAAACATTATACTCTCCAATATAATTAAATACCATTATTTAAGGATTAAGAAATCATTATAAACATATTACAAATGAGTTCTAGGGAATAAAAAATGTAAAATTAGGTTTTTACATAATCTCCCCCTAAAAAAATCCTTGCATAATGGTAACAAAATTTTACCATTATGCATCTCTTAGGTGTCTTATAAGGGTACTAGGTTACCCTTGTAAAATCATTAAAAAGTAAAAGTTTCGGTTATACCAGTCATCCCTACCATTACAAACCCTTATAAAACTTATAGATACTATTGTGTGTTAGATATAATACCCTTTCAAATCCCAATCGTATCATTATGTGGCCTTTTGAAACCTTGAGATACCATTACACATTACTAGTAAATAGGGTGTCACCCTTATACTTGAATAATAAACATCATGTTACCCTAATAAAACAACAAGGTAACCCTTTTAAATATCGTAGGAATTTTTTATTACCCAAATTTAATTCCTAACTAACCAAACACAACTAAAACTTTACCCTTGAATATCCTATATAAATAGAGGGTAACCTTTACATAGTGACTCAATTACCCTTATGTAGACATTAAAAACTATAGGATATCTATAAAAACACATATAAATATATTATTACCCATATATAGTCTATACAAACATGGTATTACCCTTATATAGATCATATAACATTCATACTACCCTCAAAAAACTTCTGAAAATAAGCATTTACTCTTACAAAGCTTCTAAAAACCACGTCGCATAATGGATTGAAGTACATACCCTTATGTCGGACCTATGACTTGTGTAAATGTCCAAATTTAGTTTAAAAGTTTTAAATTTTATCCAAAATTACTAATAAATTATAAACAAAATAGTTTTTTAAGACGAATTATAAAAATTGAATGTTATATTAATAATTAATGGAATTTTCTTCCCTTACATTGATATAGTAACAACTTATGAAAAGGGTTCTATGAGAGGTAAATGAGTGGAATATAAAGAATAATGGATTAAAATTGTGTTAATAAAATTAAAAAGGAATCATTATAGAAAAATATACTATGTTTTAATATATTTTTAAGGAAAAACAATATTAATTATAGAGGACATATTAAGTTGGGAGCTATTTCATTCCACTATAAGTCATATCCTATGGATTGAGTCAAAATAATTTGAAGGTGATACTTTGGGCCATAACATAACATTATAACCATGTAAATGTAATTTTAGCAGGTAATATGAATAGAATATAAATATAAATACTATATTAATATTTTTTTTAATGATATAATAATTCCTCGTCTATAGGTAATATTTGATGAAATTTTTACAATTAATCAATATTTAAGGGTTAATAATGTAAATTTTACATATAAAGTGACTAATAAATGGGAAAGTGATGATATGTTAATTAAAACCAATTAAAAATGTTTCAATATATGTTTTTATAATTTTATTATAATTTATAAATAATTATCGACAAGAAATTTCTTTGAAATATATTTTTAAGTGAATCATGTAATTTGATTTTGAAAATATATAGAAAATAATGTAATTGAATGTTAAATATTTAAATAATTATAAACCTATCATATTTACCCTCAAAAACCATGAAAGACTCTAATTTTTAAAAACCTTTTAAATATAAATATTTTAAAACTACCATTTTTTACTTTTTCTCTTCTTGTAGGAGCACTTCATCAAAACTGTATAAGTGTTTGGGATAATAATCCAATGAAATAATTTCAAAACAAAATTACAATCATAAATATAATTCACTATCCATAATTATTATCTCAAAAACCTATTCTTAAACTTTCTTATCGTCCTTAATATACTATTTACATTATAAAATATGATTTTTTAATTTCCTCTTAAGAATACATATTTTTGTAATTTTTTAAAAAAATTCAATTTTAGGGTTAGGTTAAGACCTTTACAAATAATCCTATGAAAAGAAATAACTCACACTATAATTTAAAAAGTGCAATGAATTTTCAATATTTTTCATAATTATAATTTTATATTCTTTTAAACATCATGAATATATATGAAATTAATTTTATAGTAATAATGTTCACATTTGAAATTTGAACATCACTTTATCTCTAGTTATTATTATCACTTAAGACATCAATTTTGAATTTTCAAATGTTGTTCAAGAACTATGTTGGCACCTGTAAATATCTTCATATTTATCCTCAAATAAAAAAATTTATTAATTAAATTATTTTATAATATATTTATTATATCGTATCATGTAAGAAACATTATATTGTTTTATATATTTTTCTACTTAATTTTTGGAAAATATATAATAATAATAAGATAATTTTAATTAAAATCAACACATTTTTTAAAAAAATTGAATCCAAATTAAATATTCATCTTATAGAAACAATAAATTTTCATTATTTAAAATAAATACTTTATAATATTAAATAAAAAAAATTATTGATGATTTTTTACACTAATTTTTAACAAAAACAAATAATTTACATCAAAATTACTATTTTTCATATATATAATTATTTAAAATATTTAAAAAAATACCTTTAACTTATTCCTAATGACAAGATTGAAACTATTTTAAAAAATATATTAAAATTAGTTTTCAATTATTTAACAATATGTTTAAAAATAAGGACTCATTATATATGCATATAATATATTTTTTAATAAAAAATATTTTCTTTTCAATTGAAAACCCATATTCTTGATTCATAATAAGATAAAATTATTTCTATTAGAATAATAATAATAAATTCTATTTTAAATAGATAAAACATAGATAAATATCAATTTTTAAAAACTATCATAATTTAATATCTATTTAAATAGATGAAAAATAATTAATTATAATAAAAAAATATAATTTTACTTAATGAAAAACGTGTTTTTTGATAAGAAATTCACATAATTAACTTTACATTATAAAATGTGTATCTAATTTATTATAGTAAATATACCTAAGTATAAAATGGTTATGTTACATCTAATTTATGCTATTATATAACTGTATCCTCAATTTTAAAATAATTGATACCCATGATGACTACCCATTGGATATATATTGTATACCTTCAATGATTATAATTTTCTATGTATAACCTCACTTACTTCTAAAATTGATAAATTTCATTTTACCCATTTCATATGAAATTAACTTTTATATTTTTAATGTTTTCATTTTTATATAATTAAATTAGGAAGAATAATTATTATTGGGTACCACAATAATGAAAACATCAATTTTTTATCTTCCTATTTTATTATGTTTTTCACAATTTACATGTATTGATCTTGATGAGTATATACATCCATTATATATAATGATACATAATGTCACGACCCATCCTCGGGGCCCGTGCCGTGACTACCCCAAGCCCGCCTTCCATAGGCCAGGGGCTGGTGACTAGCACAAGAGGCGTAAATCTCGATAAATGGAAGGCATTTCCTTTATATACGTAAACAAACACACAAAAGAGTAAGAAAGATGAATTAAACACTAAGTAAACTAAGTACAAAAGTAAGTGATGGTAGTAAATGGGCTAGTATACAAACTCAACTGAAAGAACAGTACAACTGAGAAAAGAAAGTAAAACAGCTCAAAAGTAAAGCAGCAACCACCAAGTCGTCCTCCAGAATTCCAACCTGAAGGGTGGGTACAGATAGACTCGTCGGCTCATCGGGTCCGGCCGTCCACTCTGAGTATGTCTCACATTATAGTCCACCTCTGGGTACCATCCCGCTCCACAATCCTCAACCAAGATCAGCGTTGTCCGTCGTCTGTAACCAACACAATGTAGTGCGGGCATAGCCTGTGTAGGGGTGAGTATACGAGACTCGGTAGGGACCCCAAGACCCCCGAAGGCCTCCCAGAATCCATAAAAAATAAACCACAATGAAAATATACAAACACGAAGTATCAACCAAATCTACTTATGTATATGCCCATACATATACCTAAGTCATCAATTCCAGTTCGACTCCAACTCAAGAACCCAAGTACAACCCATTCCACACAAGAAAGCACAACCCAATCCATATAAGAAATCACAACCCAATCCACACAGGAAAGCAAGACAATCATATCGAAGATAATGATGGAAAGTCAAGACTCAGCTCACACAGGTAAACCACTCACGAAGAGGGGTGGAGATGATTAGATGTGGCCTCTGAATCATCTCCTCTGCCAAACCCACGTAGGATCCAAGTATAGATGTTGTCACTGCCGAAGCCACGTAGGATCCTAATATAGTAACCATTACGGCCAAACCCACACAGGATCCAAGTACAATCTTCATCATTGCCGAACCCGCGTAGGATCCAAGTACAGTTTCCATCGTCGTCGAAACCACAGAGGATCCCAGCACGGTAGTCGTCGCAGTCGCAGCCAGCTCTAGGGTTCCCGCACACAGCATGCTCGATTCCGAGAGGGTCCACTCCATGAGCAATGGGTTCAATACATAAATTGTCACGAAGTACATAGTTGATGTATCACAAAGTTCTGTCTCGTCAATAGGAACTCAACGCGACAGACGGCGCATCAATCGGACACCCGGTCTGAGAGTTATTGGCTTTTCCGTCCTAGGGGCCCAGTTGGTTTCTAAGGTAAAACTAACCTAGCCATACTCTAGATTTGTCCAAACATCAAGTGGAGTAATCCAAAAGAACCGTATCACTAATAGGAATTCAACGTGATTGATGACACGTCATTCAGATGTCTGGTCGTTAAGTTATAAGCGTTCCCGCTCCAAGGGCCCAGTTCATTTCGGGTTCAAACCAACCCAGACATACCCAAAATTCTCCGAAACCTCATTTGTAATATACCCAAATAACCTTCTTGATCCAAGTATCCCTACGCAACTTACGGTGCGTCAATCGGAGGTTCGTAGCCCAAGATATTGGCGTTTGAACGAATCTAGTCCAAAAATAGGGGGTTTGGGCCCAGTCCAACCCGGCCCAATCCCCCCTTGGTCGGACCAAACTGGGTCGACCCAACCCAGGTCCGGGTCCAGCCCGGCTCGAAATCTGGCCTCGGCTCGGCTCGCAGCCGAGCGGGGTGAGAAGGGTGGCGCCGCCCCTTTGTCTCCGAAACGGAGGACCCAGTGCGGTCCGCCATAGGGTTCTGTCGGGGGGGGGGGGGGGGTTACACCCCCGCCCCCCAGTTTTCTGAAATGGCCGGCCTTGTGTGTAACCGCGGGATCCCCGCGGGTCCCGCCTTCAGGTGGCGCCGGCGGCCGGCTCAGCCGGGCGCCCCTTTGAAGACTGTCGCGGCTCCTGTCCGACTCGCGCGGCATGACAACACCATGCTCGGCAACATCCCCTTGAATCTCCTACGCAGCGCGACAACGCCGCGCCCCTCCGCCGTGGCCCGCTCCTAGCCGCAGCCTCCTTTGGCCTCACCGACACGGTGCAACGGTGCCACACACTATCGATGTGGCCCGCTTCGACCGCAGCTGTTTTCGTTCCCATGCAGTGCAACGGCACCGTGCCGCCTTCACCACAACAATCAACGAAGATTAACAAGTTAAGGGGAGGAGGATCATCCGTGTTTGTGCCATCCGATCTTCCCCCGTTATGTTGATAACGAGCGGCCAAAACAAACGATTTTATCAACGATAAAACAAGAACAATTTTAATTCATTAAAATTGAACTTAACCCCTACCTCGGAGGAAGTTCGTGGTTGTCAAGCACCGCGGACGATAGTGTCATTTCCGTTGTTGTCGGTGTCTCTTCCCTTGTCACAGAGGAAGAAGAGGATAGAGAAAACCAGAACCACCGAGTCAACATTCTTCATCGGAGAATTTAGCGTTCTTCGTTGAAGAGTGACGTTCTTCGTGGAGGATGAAGTTCATCCAAATTAGAGGAAAGAGCTCTCTTCTAAAGTCCTCACACAACAAGCCAACCAACAAAATAAAATAAGGCTCCTCCTTATTTTATTAATTCATGCCACAAGTTCAAATATTACAAATTCAAATTCCAAAAAACTTAATTAATTAAACATGAGTTTTCTAATTAATTATGTGTTAATTTGGCAAACTTTAAAGTGGTAGAGAGGGGAGTTACTCAAATAAAGGGGGAGTTAGGGAGTTAGGGATAGTGAAGGGTTGGGCTCATGTGGGACCCACCACACAAATATCCTAACATGAGTAGTTAGAAACCTGTGGGTCCCACCAAAACTTCCCCATGTAGATTAAAACTACTTTAGAAAAATAAATAAAATTGTAACACAATTTTATTTTACATTCATTTAATCCAATTTTTTTAACAACTCCTCCCGAGAAGATGCACTTCGGTAGAGGTCCTCTTAAGCAATAACCGGTGTTGCGGTTCCATCGGTGCCGTCATATTTCAATTCTGAGCAATGGTTCAAAAGATAGAAAAACCCGCTCGTTCGTTTACTGAACGTACCCGAGCTAAACTTCGGAAAATCATTCCGGGCACACCGGGTCTCAGAATCAGGTGCCGTCAGAAACTGTGTACTCGTAAAATCCCAAACAATTTAAGAAAAACATTTCTTGAAATTTAAAGTTCGTTAAATTACTCCCACCTCAGGGATTTATTCCCCCATAAAGATACATCATAAACTAGGGAAAAAATGAGGGTAATGTCCATGCATCTAAGCCTCCCACTCCCATGCGCTCTCTTGGAGGTTTTTGTGCTGCCACCTAATGCGCACTAGAGGAATCGACCGTCCACGTAGGACCTGCTCCTGTCGATCCTCGATCTCCAACGGGACCTCCATAAATGTCGCCCCGTCATCAATGTCCAGATCTCTATGATCAATGATATGTGTCGGGTCGTGCACGTATCTCTTCAGCTGAGATACATAGAAAAGGTCATGCACCCGATGCAACTGAGGTGGAAGATCCAGGCAATAAGCCACCTCACCTATCCTGCTGAGAACCTGGAATGGTCTGACGAAGCGTGGAGATAACTTTCCACCCTGGAAAAATCTTTGTAATCCTTATTGAGGTGAGACACGTAAGAAAACATTGTCACCATCCTTGAAATCTTGTGGTCTCATCCTCCTATCAGCATTGGACTTCTATCAGCTCTATACAGTCCTCACCCACTCTTGAATGATCTGTACCTTCTCTATCTTAACCTGGACCATCTCTGGTCCTACGAGTGCTGACTCCCCAGGGTCTGTCCAACATAGAGGTGATCTGCAAGGTCGGCCGTACAATGCCTCGTATGGTGCCATCCTGATGGTGGAGTGGTAGCTATTGTTGTACGCAAACTACACCAAGGGTAGTTGATCCTCCCAGCTATGATCAAAGTCAAGGACACATGAACGGAGCATATCCTCAAGAGTCTGAATGGTCCTCTCCGTCTGGCCATCCGTCTGAGGGTGAAAGGCGGTGCTCGGCGTATCTGCGTCCCAAATGCCTCATGCAACCCCTTCCAAATCAGGGAATTAAAGCAAGCATCACGATCGGAGACGAAAGATGATGGTACACCATGAATCCATATAATATCCTGAACGTAGAGTCATCCCAAGCTCTCCACTGATCCCTTCTCTCTGATAGGTAGGAAGTGGGCTGACTTGGTGAGTCGGTCTATGGTCACCCAGATGGAGTTGTTTCCTCTGTAAGTACATGGTAGTCCCATCACAAAATTCATGGATATCCCATCCCACTTCCATTCCGGGACCTCTAAGGGTTGTACCAAGCCTTCTAATACCTGGTGCTCCACCTTCACCTACTGGCATGTGAGGCATCGAGAAACGAACTCTCCCACAACCTTCTTATACCCGGCCACCAGTACTGTCATCTAAAATCCTAGTACATCTTCACTACTACTGGATGTACCTCAAATGGGGAAGTGTGAAACTCTTTCAGCAACTCCTCCTGTAATGCAACTGGTACCGTGGTATGTTCCCTGAAGAGGATGACGTGCTCTCCTCCTACAGAAAATCAATCAAGTGTCTGTCCTGTGGATATCTGTGCACGTAGTATCTCACAGTCAACATCCCCACGCTGTGCCTCTCGGACCCGCTGATGTAGTGGAGGAGTGACTGTGAGCGACTGTAGAAAGGCTTCCCCATCTCTATCCATGAAGGATATCTGCAAAGTGGCTAACTGCTCTGTCGCCTCTCCAAGTAGCTGAATGCCCGACCTCTTGCTGAGAGCATCAACTACTATGTTCCCCTTCTCAGATGTATAGACTATCTCAATGTCATAGTCCTGGAGGAACTCGAGCCATCGTCACTGTCTCGAGTTTAGGTCCTTCTGCGAGAAGATGTACCTGAGACTCTGGTGGTTAGAGTATAGTGTAAAGTGCTCGCCCATCAGATAGTGTCGCCACATCTTTAAGGCGAAGACCACTACTGCTAACTCCGGGTCATGGGTAGCGTAGTTCTGCTTGTGCTGCCTCAACTGTCATGAAGCATAGGCGATCACTGCTCTCTCCTGCATGAGGACACACCTGAGTCCAGTCCTTGATGCATCGTAGTAAACTACGCACCCTACACCCTCCCCCAGTATCCTCAAGATGGGTCCACTGGTCAATCTCTATCTTATATCTTGAAAGCTATGCTGACATCTATCTGCCCACACGAAGGGTTTCCCCTTATTTTTCAAAGCTGTAAAGATTTCTCATTTTTTGAAAAGAGAAATCCGGTCTCATCCCCTAGATGAAGAATGTCCATTGCCTAATACAGTCATTCCTGACATGAACGGTTCTAATTCATGCCATGTTTGTCATCGTAAGCCCTTGACGCTACTACCAAGAGATCCAACCATCACTCTCGCCTCCAAGGGTTGAGTAACACTGTCGGCATCAGTGTGTGGTCACTAGGTCTCCTCCAGTTGGAATCTCGAATGTGAGGGTCAATTCAATGGTTTTAACCAGAACCTCTTAGTATTAACTAAATAAAAAGGAAATAAAGCAAATGTCACAAGGAAAAGTTCTTTTATTACGGAAGCTCAAAGTACAAAGAAACATAACAACCACAAATAACAACATTAAGGAAGATAGAAGCACCAAAAAGGCATCTATTCCTGGAACTAGTCCCGATCCGGTCCATTTGCTTCTGGAGCTCCACGGTCATATGCTTCAGCTTCCTGAAACTATTCTCTCCCCTGTCCACCTATTCACTGTGGTCGGGGTGGACCTCCTGGTGGTGGTGGTGGTGGTAGGGCCTCAAAACGTCGTCCAACACCTATTACTCGACTAGCTCCTCTGCCACATCTGGCCGCTCCTAGCGGACCTCCACAGTCATACCTCTGCCTCTGCCTGGGTGGTCCCTCAACCGTCATCTGCTCCTATGCATGGTGGGTCGGGCAGTCACAAGCCATGTGGCCATGCCCACCACATGCATAGCACTACCTACCTCTCATATAACTGGCTCTGCAATGTGTGCCCTGCACCTCCGAACCAGTATCCTAAGGTCACCCACCTGATGGTATGGTCTTCTTGGACCTCTGCGTCATCTGTTTACTGTCGGCTGCAAATGACTCCACTACATGTTTCCCGGCAGTACGCCTCGCTGCTGGTGTAGGCTCAGCAAGAAAGCTCTCCACAAGAAGGGCTCGCTCCAGTACTCCTTCTTGCGTCGGAATGCTGAGGGAGATCATTGAAGCCCTGATCTCATGCCTCGGTCCATGATTGAAAGTCCAGGCCCGGATGAATGGGTCTCATACCATGTCCATGGAGTAACGTGAGAGATCAGTAAATCTCATCGAGTACTGGGCTACTGTCATGCTGCCCTTCCGCAGCTATAGTAACTCCGGAATGCGCACCACACAGAGGGTGGCCAGAATGAACTCCGAGTGGAAAAGGCTCTCAAATTCCATCCAAAGTAGTTATACCTCGTCGTTCACCTGGAGCATCAGGCTCCACCATCTACTTGCTGCTGCATGTAGGGGACTCGCCACAAGGATCACCATGATTTCAGCTGGTGTCCCTACTAATATGAAGACTTGGAAAACAACCTCCAGCCAATCCTCAGCTTCCTGAGGGTCCGTCTCTCCGCGAAACCTGGGTGGCCTCTAATGTTGAAACTTGTTCAGTGCACTCGGGTGACGTGCACTCTCAGCTATTGGGGCTAGTGGAATCGGTGGCTCGGCGGGTAGAGGTACTGTCAGTGCCTCCGCTGTAATGGGGCCCTACACTGAGGCCTCATCTCTCGGTGGGCTACCATCTCTCACAATGCTCGGAACCCTATCTGGCTGATTTCGTGGGGCCATACTGAAACAAACAGGTCCACCATAGCTAAACAGTATACCTGGTGAGATGACACAAAGAGACCACAAATGAAACTCTTGGAACACACATGCAATTAGTGTTTTCGTGCATTGAGTCGGAAATCAGATGTCAGGGTCCTGGTGTATCGATACATCGGCCGGCGCACCAACACTGGTCTCCCTGGACTGAAAACCACACTCAATACCCTTAACAATATTGCTTCACAGAAAGGAAATATCAGAGTCCTGAGTTCTGCGGTAGAACCAACTCCTTTGATACTAATTTTTCACGACCCGTCCTCGGGGCTTGTGTCGTGGCTACCCCAATCACGCCTTCCATATGCCAGGGGATGTCAACTAGCACCAAAGGCATAAATCCCGATAAAGGAAAGGCATTGCCTTTATATAAGTAAACAAACACACAACAGAGTACGCAAGCTGAAGTAAACACTAAGTAATCTGAGTACAAAATTAAGTGCTGGTAGTAAATGAGCCAGTATACAAACCCAACTGAAAGTACAATACAACTGAGAAAAGAAAGTACAAGAGCTGAAAAGTAAAGCAGCAACTATCAAGTTGTCCTCCGGAATTCCCACCTGAAGGGTGGCTACAGATAGCCTCATCAGCTTCTCAAGTTCGACCGTCTGCTCTGATTATATCTCGCCTGATAGTCCACCTCTGGGTACTGTCCCGCTCCACAATCCTCAACCACGATCAGTGCTATCCGTCATCTGCAACCAACACAATGTAGTGCGGGAATAGCCCGTGCAGGGGTGAGTATATGATACTCAGTAGGGACCCCGAGACCCCTGAAGGCATCCCAGAATCCACAAAGTATAAACCACAAAGAAAATATACAAACATGAAATATCAACCAACTCTACTTAGGTATAAGCCCATACATATACCTAAGTCATCAATTCCAGTTCGACTCCAACTCAAGAGCCCAAGTACAACCCAGTCCACACAGGAAATCTCAACCCAATCCACATAGGAATGGACAACCCAATCCACATAGGAAATAAAAAAAATAATATCGAAGATAATGATGGAAAGTCAAGACTCAGCTCACACAGGTATACCACCCACGAAGAGGGGTGGAGTTGATTAGATATAGCCTCTGAATCATCTCCTCTACTGAACCCACGTAGGATCCAAGAACAGATGTCGTCACTGCCAAACCCATGTAGGATCCTAGTACAGTAACCATCGCTGCCAAAACCACACAAGATCCAAGTACAATCGTCATCATTGCCGAACCCACGTAGGATCCAAGTACAGTCTGCATCATCGTCGAACCCGCGGAGGATCCCAACACGGTAGTCGTCGCAGTCACATCCAGCTCTAGGGTTCCCGCACACAACACACTCGATTCCGGGAGGGACCACTCCACGAGCCAAGGGGTCGATACATCAACTATCATAGAGTCTAGAGTTTATGTATCACAAAGTTTCGTCTCATCAATAGGATCTCAACGTGACAGATGACACGTCAATCGGACGCCCGGTCTGAGAGTTATTGGCTTTTCTGCACTAGGGGCCCTGTTGGTTTCTAAGTTAAAACCAACCCAACCATACTCCAGATGCATCCAAACCTCAAGTGGAGTAATCCAAAATAACCATCTCACTATGAGGAATTCAAAGTGGTTGATGGCATGTCATTCGGATGTCCGGTCGTTAAGTTATAAGTGTTCCCGCTCCAAGGGCCCGATTGGTTTTCAGTTCAAACCCACCCGTCCGTACCAATAATTCTCCAAAACCACATTTTCAATATACCTAAATGACCTTCTCACTCCAAGGATCCCTACGCAACTGACGGTGCATCGATCGGAGGTCTGTAGCCCAAGATATGGGTGTTTGAACAAACCTGGTCTGAAAATAGGGGGTTTGGGCCCGGCCCAACTCGGCCCAATACCCCCAGGGTCAGCCCGAACTGGGTTCGGGTCTGGCTCGGATGGTGCGGTGCAGCCTGTCTGGCGCAACCTGGCCCGTGGCTAGCGTGGCCCGGCCCGCAGCGGGGCGCAGCCTGCAGCCCGGCTCGGAAGCCTGCTGCGGCTCGGCTCGCAGCCGAGCGGGGTGTGAAGGGGGGCGCCGCCCCCCTTGTCTCCGAAACGGTGGACCCAGTGGGGTCCTCCAGAGGGTTATTTCGGGGGGGGGGGGGGGGTTACACCCCTCGATTTTTTTAAACGACCAGCCATATTGGCCGGCCTTGGGTGTTACCGCAGGACCCCCGCGAGTCCCGCCTTCAGGTGGCGCCAGCGGCTGGCTCAGTCGACCGCCCCTTTGAAGACCGCCGCGGCCCGCTCCTGGCCGTGCCCTCTTTCGGCCTCACCAGCACGGCGTGATGGCACCGTGAACCATTGTCGTGGCCCGATTCGGCCGCGGTCCTTTTCGTTCCCGCGCGGTGCAATGGCACCGCGCTGCCTTCACCACAACGATCAACGAAGATTAACAAGTTAAGGGGAGGAGGATCGACCGTGTTTGTGCGGTCCAATATTCCCCCGTTATCTTGATAACAAGCTGCCAAAACAAATGATATGCTCAATGATAAAACAAGCACAATTTTAATTCATTAATATTGAACTTAACCCCTACCTCGAAGGAAGTTCGCAGTTGTCAAGCGCCATAGATGATGTCGTCATTTCCGTCGTCGTCGGTGTCTCTTCCCTTGTCGCGGAGGAAGAAGAGGATGGAGAAAACTGGAACCGCTGAGTCAACGTTCTTCGTCGGAGTATTTGCAGTTCTTCGTTGAAGAGTGACATTCTTCACGGAGGATGAAGTTCTTCCAAATAAGAGGACAATGCTCTCTTCCAAAGTCCTCACACAACAAGCCAACCAGCAAAATAAAATAAGGATCCTCCTTATTTTTTTAATTCATGCCATGCATTCAAATATTAAAAATTCAAATTCCAAAACACTTAATTAATTAAACATGAGTTGTCTAATTAATTATGTGTTAAGTTGGAAAGCTTTAAAGAGGGAGAGAGGGGAGTTACTCAAATAAAGAGGGGAGTTAGGGAGTTAGGGAATGCGAAGGGTTGGGCTCATGTGGGCCCCACCTCACAAATATCCTAACATGAGTAGTTAGAAACCTGTTGGTCCCACCCCAACTTCCCCATGTAGATTAAAACTACTTTAGAAAAATAAATCAAATTGTAACATGATTTTATTTTACTTTCATTTAATCCACTTTTTTTAACAACTCCTCTTAAGAAGACGCACCTTTGGTAAATATCCTCTTAAGCAATTACCGGCGCTATGGTTCCATCGGTGCCCTCAGATTTCAATTCTGAGCACCGGTTCAAAATATAGAAAATCCTGCTCGTTCATTCACTGAACTTACCTAAGCTAAACTTCGGAAAATGATTCCGGGCACACTGGGCCTCGGAATCAGGTATCGTCAGAAACTGCGTACTCATAAAATCCCAAAGAATTTAAGAAAAAATCTTCCTAGAAATTTACGGGTCTTTACACATAATTAATAAAATTATAATCATTTATTTTATTTAATATACTTCTTATATAAATCTAATGGTGTAATAAAAAATATAATTTATGGAATTTGAATTTGGGCCCAAAATCAGGGTTATTACAAACTCAATCTTCCAAATAGTCTACTAATAGATACTTATTAATAATGCTGTTTCTAATAAAATTAATAAAATTTTAAAATAGTAATTAATTATAAAGAAAATATATAAGAATATAATAACCTACATAATAAAACATTGCATACTATGGATAATTCCATGATCCAAGAAATTTATTAAATAAACATTATGACAATAGAATAATGAGATTATAGGGTAATAGTGGAAAAAACACAAAATAGTAAATGATCATTGTTTATCCTTTATTTATACCACCCTGCCATTAAATCCACCATGACCTCTAGGGTGTCTTCCTCACCTCCACTACTTCAGGGTCAACCAAACACCACCATGCCTATTAGTCTCCATCTTTTCATTAACTATTGTATTTCTCAAGCCATCATCATCATCTTCATCGCCCTTATTATCCTTTCAATCCATAGAGTCTTAA
Organism: Viscum album; assembly: GCA_963277665.1. Taxonomy (NCBI): domain Eukaryota; kingdom Viridiplantae; phylum Streptophyta; class Magnoliopsida; order Santalales; family Viscaceae; genus Viscum; species Viscum album. Next base: position 875,393,869 of record OY728145.1, on the reverse strand, counting down.
ATTAAGAGTTCCCCATCCTATATCTCCTTTTCCTCATCCTCTTTAGACATCGATGGATAAACATTAGTCATGTGAGATGATGAGTTTTTTGTATATTTTCTCTCTCATATTTATTTGTAAATATCATAAAATTTTAGAGAATTGATGGTATCTATCACAAAAATGAATGTTTTATTCCATCAACTAGTATTAATTGAATAAATAAAAGTGTCATTATTAAGCATGGACACCAAAACAATTGCAGGTTTAGAACTAGGGAATGTGAAAGCAGTGCATGCACCTGATCATTAACTCCTTGCGGATGTTCACATAATGTATCTTCACATTGACTGTTAGATATCAATAAAGCTTACTGAGAATAAACTTCACACAAATGAGTGTAATCAACCCCCATTCCAGTGGTATGTTTACCAGGGATAGCATGCGCCTCCCCCAAACCAAATGAAAGTGTTTTTGGGATTTCCTTCACCTGCTGAGATCCCATAGCAACACACAAAGTATTTCCAGATATCTAATAGGGATGCTATTATTTCCCAACCACACAAGTGGTTATTTAAAACTGAACCAAAGAAGAATTAATTTTCCCCATGGTCCAAAATTGATCTTTGATAAAATTTTAGGGTCCATGTCATCAAAACTAGCATGAATATCAATATCACCCCATTTAGATGAGGTATCACCATCAGTCATAGAAGTTATATTATATGTGGAGGGTTCACGTGTCACCACAACCCCACCACCATCACCATCACATTGCATACCAACATGGGTTTTCTGGCAATAACATCAGCAATAGTGGGAGGGCCATCATCCACAGATCTAGTGCTAATCATTAGGTTCCCCTTAGTGGATGGTGGTAGAGAATTCATTATCCCCAAGAAGTTACCATTATTCCTAAACACAATTTTATCATCACTAGAAGATGTAAATTGAAACTTAAACTTTTCAATAATATTTCCATATATTTTATATTTTTAGAATCCGAGTCCTTTTTACCATTGTTCTTAAAATTTCCAACATTAAAAAAATTCATGAAGAACTTTGGCACATGATCAATCTCAATTTCACGTTTTAACTTAAATTCAACAATAAGAAAGTAAAAAAAAATCACAACAAGGGGAATTTATAAATCAAACTCTATCAAAATGTGATCAAAATGATCACACATGATAGAAAAAACTTCCTTAGAAAGAATGATTGGGGTTCCAATAGTTAAAGCCACATCCCATAGTATACTGGGATACCAAAATACATAATTTATGCCCTTGAAATGAATCCATGTCTTGACAGCATAATTCTAGGAATAAAGAGGGTCAAACTAGGGATCCCGGTTTTGAAACCTCAAACTCCCAGGTTTGAGGTTGAGAAATCCAAAACATCATGCTTTCAATTTGAATTCATTGGAATGAAAATTGGTGTGGTAGAAGTTCATACAAATCGAAACAATACACCATTAACTAAATACCCATATCTGAAGAATATGATCCCCTTGATAATTATGCTTCCCTGATTTAGTATCGTAAGAACTGAGGTGAGAGATAATAGAGTGTTTAAAAGTATAATTACTCTCCTAAAAATGCAAGGGTTCCCCTAAACAACTACTAGCACACCATTCTTTGAGATCCTTTTATGAGAGATTGAATCACCAATTTGATACCCAAGGAATAATCAATCATCACCTTTCATTGGTTTTTCTCCACTAGAATATCCTCCCAAATTATATCACTTCAGGAGTCCATTATTATTCTCTACACCCGGTGCTTCGATCATCAAACTAGATCCCTTCTTCATTAAGGGACTAAAAAATACATTCTCCAGATAAAAGTATTAAAACAAGGATGGATTTATCCAAAATAGAAAACATAGACTCCATGTTCATAGATTGACAAACTCTCTACCCTCAAAATCTCTCCTCTCTCCAGAAAAAAATAATAATAATATAAAAAGCCACATATTAAATTATACCACTATTTCATATCTGCTACAATTATCTTTTATGTTCATCATATCAATGGGTCTCACAATGAAAGTGTAAACACACTAACTTTATCACAAGATTTTATTAGAAATAGAATAAAAATTTTAAATTGAATTAATGATGGAAATATTATAATTCTATAGTATATTAGATTCCTTGAGCTCATTTAAATATATTTACTAAGCCTTATTTTTAATGTAATTTTGAAATACACAATGCATACATAATTAAAATATTCTTAGTCTTTCAAGGATGAGTATTTCAAAATTTTACATTTGTACTAAAACCAATATTTGATATTTATAGGGAAGTGGTTGGTGTATTAATTGTTACATAGTTTGTAATCGATAGGTTGGGGTTATACAAGTCATATTTTATATGTTATTATTGATAGTTAATCATTGGTAATGTACCTTATACTTCACATAGTGGATGGGTAATATTAATATTATATGTCATATACTACCTCAGTTGGTGTATTTAATATTGTGTACTAATTACCTAACCAACCATCTACTTACAAATGTAAAATACTTGGGTGCTAGAGCATGAAATACTATAAATAGATGATGTTGAAAAATTTATATCTTGTAATTTTATATACTAATTTTTTTTTCAAATGTTCATTAATAAGTCATAAATAGTTGTTCTATAGGTGAAAAATGAGTTTAAAATTTAACATATTTTTATCACCATCATTCATGGAAGAGTTTTATATTAATTGTTTTATAATTTTATTTTTTCATAATTTTTTCAACCTTTCCTCATACCATAGAATGAAATGAGTTCTTTTTTACAATATTTTTTGACACTAATGATCAGAAGAGTTTAAAAAGGCAGGGATAGGGGTTATAGAATACCGATTCAATGAAACTAGTGGATAATTCTCCAAAATATTTTTTTAAATTAAATTAATTATAAATAAAATAATTTCATGATTTTATTGGAATATATTTTCTCTCTAAATAGAAAAAATAATTCTATTTGGAGGGTCAAAACCTATAAATTTAATGGTATAAAACATATGAACCATATAATTCTATACTACCCTTTTTTTGTAAACCTCAATAATAAATTTACATATAAATTAATATTAATGAAATAATTAATTTTTATTAAAAATAACATGTGTTTATATTTCCAAGAAAATAATTTTTTTTAATTAACTCATTGTAGTAAATATAATAATCATTAATCAAATAAAAAAGTGTAAGTAATATTTTTTATTTACTCACTTAAATTCAATAACCCCTATAAATTTTTGTTATGTTGTTTTCTTGGATTTACTTACTATGTTTTTCACAAAAAACCATTATAACATCCAGTCAAATAATATATTAAAACATGAAAGTATATAAATTATAAAACACTCCTCTTCCTATGGTATTATGTTGTCCAAACACTAGATTCATCATTAGTTAGAATATGGGAAAACAAAAAAAACTTATTTTTAACACCTTGTGACAAGTTTGATAATAAAAAATATCACTGAATAAAGTTTAGCATTATCATTTGGTAGTATAGTGTTTTGATAGTGTAAATTTTTTATATTAATTAAATAAATTAATGAATTAATTTTTTAAACTTCTCTATCACTCTTTGGTATATTTTATTGTAGAATTAATTCTATAGGTTCACAAATTTACCACTTACTCATAAAATGTATTATTTACATATGAAGAAGACATAATAAATATATATATACATTGAACATGGAAAATGAGTGATACATTATTTGATATATTTATACCATAGAGTGTTTATACCTGATGTGTTTGTCTTATCCATTTTTTGGTCCATCCTTTTAACACCATGATTTTGTGTGAGAAACTATACCATTGTGGGTTTATATGGGATTACCATATTCTAATATAATCTTTTTTTATTATCATCATTCACACAAGCTATCATTATCAATAATGATCATAATATAATAGTGATAATAAGAAATTTAAAAATATTTCTTGTTTTTTTAAATGTTTGATGAATTGGTCAATCATTAGTGAGGAATCCCTATAATAAAATACATTAATATTATATCATTTTATATTAATAATAAATGATTAAAATAATAATACATGACCCATAGCCATAAAGTATTAGTGTTCTTTGATACTGGATACATAATCAAAGAATTTTAAGAATTATATTCAACATCTATGATAAATTTATTTTCATATAAAACCCTTTATGACATAAGATAATTAAAACCATTATTCTTTAGCTGGTGAAATGGAAACCTAAGAAACGACGAGCTCATAATCCTAGAAAGGGTAATCGTAAGAGGTTTCAATCAATGATATTAGGTGATCATAATGTGATCATGATGGTATAAGATCACAGTTGTAAGATACTAAAATCATACCCAATAATTCAAATATCATTAATAATCATTCATGTTATAAGTAATTTTTATAATAAAATACATAAATCATAATAGTATAAAATAATCAATAATAAATAATGATCTGTGAGATAAATCATTATGATAAGGAAAAAGTTTCTCGAATACACATAATCATATAAAATAATTTTCTTAGGTAGGCCTCCCTATAAAGACTATCATAGTGGACATCATCCTATAGTGTATTAGATTCACTCCCCACTCCATTATTTCCTTAGACAGGGATCACTACCAAGACTATCATAGTGTACATAGTCTCTTATATAATTAGCCTTAGTTCCCATTATATTCTATACTACCCCATGAGATATCAATATATACTCAATAAATTTGGGGGATATATAGTTTTGGACCCATCAATCACATTATTAAAACCAAACATAAGTGTTTAGAAATATCATAAATTCTTTTATCATTTAATTATAGTATAACTGCTGAAAAAAGGATTCATAAATATTTGATCATCACATAATAATGATAAATATAGACAATGATAGTTTATGGTATCATTATAATATTTCTCCAATATAGTGTTATAAATAACAATTTTTGTTGAAATATATTAAATGTATATTTAAAAGAGAAATTGAACAATTCTTCGAAAACGAAGAAAACATGCATTCCTTTTAATATCATTGAAAAATAAAAAATTCTATAATATTGTGAAAATTATTTTATTTCAAAATAACCTTGATAAAATATAATGGAATATTTAGATAAAATAATGGTCATTATTGTGAGAAAATCTACTCATTCTATAAATGTTAAAATAAATATTCTTTTACAACCTTATTAGATATATCATATATAGGATGTTCAGAAAACATTATAACAATAAAATTTTAACACTATAAAATTGAAATTCAAGAATGGTTGAATATTATTTTAAAAATAGAATATCATACAAAATAATGCTATATAAAAATATTATAAATATCATTGACACAAAATAAAAAGTTTATCCACTAGAATGGATAAAAATTGTATCCTTTTCTTAAATAATTTTAAAAATCATTTTATGTAGTAAATATAAAATAATGAAAATATAGAAATAAAAACAATAAAGATATAGAATAAAAAATAATGAGTTTAAATGTTAATGATCATATTATTTCCCTCAATGGAAATTATATATAGGCAGTCTCGAAAAGAAATAAGATTATAACATAATCCCTTACCCATGTTTCATCTTGCTTCATATGCATTCAATCCCAACGTATAATTAATATAGTTTTATTCTTAATTTATTAAAAAACATATTCATATATAGCATACTATATATCGTTCCTTTATAATTTCTAACAACAATTTTATAAACAATTCATAATTAAAATGTATATTCGTGTAAAAATTGGGGTTTTTACATGTTTTTTTGTTTAATGGTTCCAGTCATTTTTCTTTGATCAAGGATTTTTCATCTATATAATATTAATCATTTTATAATTATAAATTTTTAATATATATAATTTTATAACTATATATATTATTTGGTAAAGAAAAATTACTAATATCATGTTGTGGAGTTGCTAGTTTGTATGTACACATGAGTGATGCATCCATCATTCAATGGATGAAACAAAATAAAGGTAAAATATAATTTTTATTTATAGATTACTAATTATCTAATATATAACATGTTTAATCATTAAATATATCCTTATTATCAGTAAGGTAAATATAAAATAAAAAACAATTCACTTTGTTTCATGGAGTTGGTAGTTCGCATGTGCAAATGAAGGATGTTATCATTTATTAATAGATATTAAATTGAATAAAAATGGGTATTCCATTAACATAGAATCCTATTTCATAGTAAATAAATATATTTAATCTTGTTAATAAGTTTATATAAAATTTTTAGTTTTAAGAATAAGGAAACATGAAAATGGGCTATAATAACATATCTCTCTTCTCCACATATCTTCCCCTAAAAAACTCTAAGGATTCTGGGATCACTATTTAAAAAAAACATTCTTAATTTGATGCATAATTATTTTTGGACTGTGTTATTTTAGATATTATTTTATGGAAATGAAACTGGGGTGAATACGTGAGAGAGGAGGTTTCTTTTTTCAGTTAGGTTAGTGGTAAACTTGTAAATACTTATATCATTATTATATAATATATGTCTATTTCAATACAATTTGCTCTAAAATACTGAATATTTGAATATAATAATGGTAGGATATAAATTCAATAATATAAAAAAACTAAATTAGGTTTTTGGTGAAACTATATACCTTATATATTAGCTTACCCCATCATTAACTAATTTTAACCCTTACCATAATGATAATGTTTTACAATTGTTAATATTCATTATGACCCAACATTAACTTGATATTATAACCTAATTTTAAGTATTATAATTTAAAATATAGAATAATTTTAAATATATTCAATGAGTAAATGTGTATGAAATTATTTTAAATGTAAACACACATAATGTGATGAAATAATTTTTAGGACAAATTTATTTTTCAATAAAAAAGTGAATTTCATTTAATTTTAATTCATATTAGCACCATTAAATAGATATTAATTTTTTCATTGAATAAATGAAATAATAATTACATTAAAATTATTTATAAATATAGATTATTTATATTTACTATGATAAATAATACATTGTTCCGATAGATATGATTTTTTCTAAAAAACACTTTTTACATTTGAATGATTTTATCATCACTTCTAACCAATTTATAATAAACATTTGATTGATTATTTTATTCTTTAAAATCATTAAGGATATATTTTAAAAAAATAAAATCTCATTATTAATAATGTTATATATTAAGTAGAAAAATAAGATACTTTTGAAATATTATATTATGATATAAAATGATATTATTTTTTTAAAATTAAAATTGTGTATTTATTTCCATTGAATTAGTCAATAATTTTTCAATCATAATTTTTTTATAAAAAATTAGAATAATTTAGTTATCCCTATTCATAAATTATTATTTTATGACTAGGCAATAACAGTCACATTGAATAATTAATTTTCAATTATATATCATGGTCCATTATACATGATGTTATGTGTAAATAAAGCTAGAAAAAAAATAATTTACTGAAATAAAAATATATCATTAAACTTGAGGGTGTTATATTTTATGTCAAGTTCAATAATTCATCCATATAAATTTTGTTTCAATGATGCAAAATATCATGGTTATTCTACCCCATAATATTCTCATGTACCCATATAACATCCTTAAATTTATAGTTTCAATATTGGTCTTTGACAATTAGAGTGGTGTTATTCTGATGAACTTTATCACTTTGATCTAAAATCTCCATGGATTATACCACATATAAAATTTCATGATCTAGTGGTACAACATTTGAGTTTGCACTTCCAAAGGATCAGAAATGTACATCTATAACAGGGACACTTTGGACACATTATAAACATGGGAGAGGTTTGGTGAGAGTGACAAGTGATAAGTTACCATAAAAATATTATCAAGAATACCAAAGGGGGAGATGTATCTATAGCCCAAAATTACGTTATTTTCAAATATCATACACTTATTCCATATAAAGTTTCAATGGAATGTCTTATCAAAAACTTCAAACTCTAGATCCCATAGAAACTTTTCATCACAACACTTCAATCTACTTCGAGATGCCCTGATGTTTTATTAAATGGATCAATCTATATATACTATTACCAAAAATAGAATAAGTAATGATATATTTATTTATCTAACTTAATCATACCATATTTGAGTTATTCACTTCTTTTCATATAGGGAATCATAAATATTCATCATAATGCTCGATATAATTATATTGTTGTAAGATAATTTTACTACATAAATGTGATATTCCAAACAACCATTGAAATCTATAGAATAACCTGTAAAAATATATTATTTTGTGATAATAGTATTCTTAGACTGAACATCTATTTATGGATTATATGTAATGTTAAAATTCATCTTCATATTCCAAATGTTATAAATAATTCCCCAGAATATTGAGGTAAAAATAATATTGTGATAAGATATAATAGAATGTGGTATCCCATAATAGCATACTACATCAATAATTTATAACATAGAAATGTAATCAATAGATAAATATTCATTGAATGAAATGAAATATGATGAATTCATAATCTTATCGACTACAACCCAAACAACATTATGGTTATCATATGGTTTGGGGAGTCCATGGATGAAATCCATGGTGATGTTTCCCAATTTGAATTCTGATATGATCCATGGTTATATCAACACATTATTTTTTTTATCTATAATACTTAACTTTTTGACATACTATGAAATGAAATAAATACTTTAAAATATCCATTTTAATTTTCTCCTGTCTAAAATTAACTTTGAAATCTCTATAAATAATCATAATTATAGGATAAATATAGAATAATAAAATAATAGAATATGAAAATAGTTCCTTATTATAATATAATATTAATATAAAACATAATTATTTTCCAAATCATAACAATAAATAAAAATCTTGGAATAACTCAGGATCATTACTCACCTTCTTCTACAGTTATCCACTTTATTCTACACCACTTTAATACTCAATGGGACTGATAATTAAATATTCATTTTTGAGTGTTTTCATTTCTACATTATTCTAATTATTTATAGATTTATTTCTATAAATCCATATGTATTTGATTTTTTTAAATCAACATCATGAAAAAACTAAAACAGTCCTTCTGAGTTAGAGCATTACCCACCCTGTTTAACTTCCTAAAGTGGTAATGTACTGATAAGTCATAATATTGAATCAAATCCAACCATATCCTTTGATTAATACCCATAACTTTTTATGTGAATGTTTACTTTCAAAATTTTATGAAAAGTGTGTGTATATATATATAACACCTTTCACCTCATATACAATTCTACTATATCTCTAATGTAAAAATAATTATTGTCAGCAGAAAATAATGGGTCTATTAATTTTTAAATGGATTTTAAATTGGAATGATGAATAATCAATAACCATATAATTACACATGAGGATGAATCACAATACCTTCTTTAATTCATCACTATATGTCACAAATACTTCTCCACTGTAGGTTATTGTGAGTACATGTGCAATAAACAACCCTCTTTGAATCTCTGTGGAATTTTAATCACATTCATCTATCTAAAGAAACTTGTCTCCCATATGTGTCAACTTTTTTATTGGATTAGATAAACATGATAAATTTGTCCCCATTAATTGATTGAACCAAGCTAAACTGAGAAACATTTTCTTCTTGGTTAGTATGGTTGGTCACGTCTATTGATAAAAAACTTATATCATTGAGTAATCCATTGATATATCCAATTTATATATTATATTATTTAATATTGATATTTTTTAGCCATAATTCACACATTCAAAATTTTAAAAAATCTCACATAACTCAATATAGTCTCTAAATGGTCTTCCTTCACCTCCTTTCTATTTTAATATTTAATGATATCTCATATAAATACTAGCAAAACATTTTCAAGGTATACTCTAAAGACAATATTCATTCAATCTATGAAAATAATAGGGGAACTATTATATCTAATAGTCTTCATAATAAATTAAAAATTTCTATACTTTGTATGAAAGGATGCCTTGGGTATATCCTCATTTTTTAACCTCAATAGATGATATATATATCGAACATAAATCATAATAAATTATTGGGATCATCATAATTGATAAAATAAAACATTTATATGGGGTAGATGAAAAATTTATTAAAAATGATATTGTTATATTCTTGATAGTTAATGAAAAGATGACTTGACTCATCTGTATTTTTAATAAAAATAAAATCGTCACCCCATGGTGACAAACAATTTTCTATGAATTCCTTATCAAGATTATCCTGTAATTTCTTATTCAATTCTTGAAAATAAATTTTGGACATTATATAACACTAGGAATGAGTTATACTAAAAACTATGCATCATGATTAAAGTAAATAATATGAAATTATATAGGAAATAAATTTTAATATTCCCCAAAATAAGAAAATATTAGTCTCCCCATAAAATTTTGAAATAAATATCCCTGATGAATAGGTTGTAAGTCATATATAATGGAATTAATTTCCATTATATATATACATATTTATCCTCTCGCTAATATATTATAATAAATTGATTCATGAAATCGAATGTGATTTCCCTATTATAGTAATTAATATGGGATATATATAGAGAGAGATAATAATTTCTCAAAATCACATCAAAATACACTGGATGATAAATAATACGATTTTCAAGGGAGAATATTCCAATAAACATCTATCAAAGAGGAGATATAGACTTAATGTGTGATCATCATAACATTTATATAGTTTATTATTAGATAAACATCTAATTTTTGATGATATTAAGTAATACCATTAATGAATTATTCAAATATAAAAGGGTAGAGTTATAATCAAATAATATTATTGTAGTTATAGATTGGATGGTATACTTATATTTAACAACTCCATTCTTAAAACCCATAGTAATAGTTGTGATCACTTTATCTTTCCATTTTTTAATTTTCATAAGTGTTATATGATGATGTTTTTCATCAGTAAAACTGAGATTCATGCACTAATTGGCATAATTTCCCTACACCTTACAATAATAATAATACAGTGTGGGTGATGCATTCATATTATTTTTCTCTATATTCATTTCATTAAATGTACTATTCACATTACATTAGCTTTTTTTATTGATAGACTTATTTTTTACACATTAAACTAATAATTATTTCCTTAAGTAAATTTACCTAGGCTTCCTTACACATTTCAAGCATGAACAAAGATTAATTTTTTTATTACATGGGTCTTATTACTATAATTTCTTCAAAACTCTATATATATATTATTATTCTCAAAACCATAAGAGAAATTAGAGTATTTAATAACAGTTTATATCTTCATTACATATTGAAATATTTCTTCAAAGATTACATAGTCTCTTACAAAGAATTTCTTTCAGAAACATGGTATGCAACACTAAATAATTAGTCAATGTTTTTTCAGATTCGATGATAAAACATGATGTTTTATTTTAAGGATTGGATTAATTTATCTCATATGTACTATTATATTCATTATAAATATACATAAATTTTTGAAATTTACAATATATTTTATTATAAATAGTTTGAGGCAAACACTTATTGAATAATACCTTCATCAAATCTCCCCATTTCATGTATTAATTTTCTTCCTCTTTTCTTGTATTCTTGATAAGAGTCCAACATTGATCAGATCCATCTTTTAAAAATTACATAGATAAAATATTTGTCCTAGGTTCCTAGAAAATTTTAAAGAAAATAATTCTTCAATATAATTGATCCATTGAAAAATCATAAGTAAATTAGAAGAACCACTAATTGATGTTAGATGTGTCCACATAAAACACTCAATACTAATTTTCCTGTCAATTTGTCATATGGATGCTTAGAAATATTCATGTTACGATTAATTTCATGGGAGATTTGGGTGATCATAGATTCAATATTTTATATCCCATATCCCTTACCATTGGATTTTACATGTGGAAAGTAGTTGCGTTTCTCATCACATTCGGTATTCACAAGATTCTGCTTAGTTCTAACCACCAAATAAAACCAGAAAAATTAGTCTGAGTATCATAAATCATTCATCAGAGTAACCATCCATATGCTTATAGAAGTGATTCTTATGATTTCCTAAATTATTAAACCTAATTTAAATTAATGATATTATAATTTCATTACATTTCACTATGTACTATAATTATTTTTAATATATTCTATACTCTCTTCACTATAATTGTGCATAAAGATTATTTGAATTAACCAAATCATGTACTGTTGTAGTTTTAGGTTATGTGTGGACTTTTTCCACATTAACATACAAAGGGAGAAGATCTATTTAATACCAAACCTTCCAATTAGGTATTATTACCCCTAGGTGAATCTATACTAGACCTTACATCATCTTGTTTGAATCTAGATAGATGTTTCATTTCTATAAAACCACACAATAAATTCTTAACTAATTTATTTTGGATATTATCCTATATTTAAACATCTCCCATGGGTTTTAACCAATTTATTCTAATCCAAATCTATTAAAATTACTAATCCTTTCTTTAATACCCAATGAGGTGACACAATAATTATATACGTAAATTTTTAAAAAATAAATTAAATATTCAATATATCTCATAAAAACACAAGCCCCAAATCCCTAATGTTTTAGTGTCTTTGGATACAAGATATATATATATATATATAAATTTCATAAAAGATATTCAACATATCCAAAAATGTTCTTATAAAAAATAACCCTTCTTATACAAACCCTACAAAAATCTTTCTTCTGATCTTGAAGAAAGGATGCATTAAAAAGGGTCATCTTAGATTCTAAGTATATGTAAAAATTTGAAATATCAATAAATTATGATATGTGAGCATAATATAATTATACTGTTATGATAACATGATTATAAATTCATAAATTCATAACCAAACAGTCAAAGATCATTAATCATAAGTCATGTCATAATTATCTTCCATAAAAAAGAATTCATAATAATGAGAAGTCATCAATATCAATCATGATCCATATTATCATATTATAAGCATAATAGATATGTTTATTTAATATAAATAATTATAGAAAATAATTAACTTTGATAGGGATAAATCTTAATACTGTTAGTGTGGATAGTGTCCTAGAGTGAATTGGGTTTACTCTTCATTACATTATTTTCATAGTCAAGGATCACTACCAAGACTATCATAGTGGCTAGTGTCCCTTATTGAAATAGATTCACTCCCTATTCTATTCTATGTTATCCAACTAGATATCAATATTTAACAAATAAATTGGATGAATTTATAATTTTTCCCCACCCATCATGTTATGAAAACTAAACTTAAGTGTTCCACAATATCATCAAAACATTCACCATTTTATCATAGCATAACTCATGTAAAATAAAATGGTTTTATAAATATTTCATTATTGGATAATCATAATATATCTAGATAATGATCATAGATAGTATAATAATAATATTTTATACTTCTAGTATAAAAAAATCAATGGATTTTGACACATATGAAAAATACCTTTAAATGATTATTTCAATATCTCATCCAAAAATAGAGAAAATATCTTTTTGTTAATTATCTTAATAACTAAAAATTCCAAAAAACATTAAGAAAATTTTTTCCTTTAAAAAACATGAAAACTTGTCATAGTATCATTAAAACAAATACCAGTCATAGCAGTGGTAAAATATATTCCTTGGGTAAATATTTTAATGGAATATTCCTTACACACATTTTGTAAACACGTCATAAATAGTATGTTTGGAATACATTCTAAAAATTTATTTTTAACACCATTGAAGTGAAATTAATATAAGATAAAATATGAATTTATTAAATAATTATATTTTATTAATTAAAATTATTTGAATTCATTTTAAGGTCTTGTACATGGATGAAAAAGTTCACCAAGAAAATAAGATAAATAAACTTTGATTTTATTTAAAAAATCTCAATCATTTTAAGTACAAAAGAGAGTATAATGATTGGAAAACATAGAAAAATAGAAAAATAGAGAAGGAAATATATTGGGCTAAAATGATTAGTATCATATAATTTACCTCAATGTAATTTCAATATAGACAATCTCAAGAAGAAATTAGATTATAACATAAATCCTTACATCAAGTCTCATTTTTTTTCATAAGTGTTCAAAACTCATGAATACTAAATATTTATTTATTATTAATATATTTAAAAACACTATTAATATATAACATAATATATTTTATTCCTTTATAATTTAAATTTTATCTTTTATTAATAATTATTCATTAAATAACATTTTGGTGGAAAAAATGATTTTCTAGCCATGTTTCGGTTCTATGGTTCTAGTCGTCACACATTGTTCATAATTTCATTTGCTATTGAATATTAATTATTAAATTATTTTCAAATAAATTAATTATATACACTTTTATAACCACCTATATAATATGGTATTGAGAAATGAGTTACATCACTTTATAAAGAAGGTATTTTATACGTGTGCACCAGTACTATTTTCACTTTTGGATAGGTGGAATAAAATAAAGGTTAATAATAATTAAAATATAAGGAACAAAAATTAAAAAATAAATATCATATATATTCATTAATTATATCCTTATTACTAGGGAGGTAATTTAGATATAAAAAATGAATCACATCACCTTATGAAGGTGGTTGTAAAAACATATGTACGAGCGATGTTATCAATTTTTAATTGATAGGAATGAGATATAAAATGGATATAATATTAACATAAAAATATAAATATATCGTATGTTATAATTCCAAGATTTCATTATATTGACATATCATTTGGTGGTGGTTTAATATGAAATAAACATGAAAAGGGTCAGTAAAAACATATACCTCTTATTCCAGTATTATTTAAAAAATAAAAATAATTCTTCTTGGATGGGTTATTTGGAATGATTAAAACCTCATGGTCTTGGATAGTGATTTTGGGAGAGTATACGAGTATATAATTTTTAATATAAAGTTCTCATGTGGTGTGGAGATGTGAGAATAGAACGATCCCCTTTATAAATGAGGTGGGTGGAAAACTTGTTAATACTCGAAACATTATAATATATTATGTTTCATACTCAAGTATAGTGGTTGAATATTACCAAATATTTGAATAAAATAATTTTAGGGTAAAAATAACGTTAAAAATTAAATTAAATAATGTTTTTTGTCTAATATAAATTTTATTTCTTAGTTTATCCCCCTTTTAAGCATTTTTAACCCTTACCATAATGATAATATTTTACCATGGAGTGAATCTGTTATTACAGAAACATAAGTTGAACTAATAAACTAATATTAATTATTTTTATTCTAAATATTTAATAAATTTTAATATATTTAATTCATAAACATTCCATATTTTTTTTATAATTTAAACATTCACATCATGACAAAATAATATTTCAGAAATTGTTTTTAATAATAAAGTGATTATCGTTTCATTATATGCCTATTAACCACCATTAGATAAATATTAATGTGTTTTTATTGAAAATAAGATCTATGAATTAAATTAAATTTATTTATTAATAGTCACTAATTAATTTTAATTTTAAAAAACATATTTCATAAAAACACTTTTTAAAAAATATTTTACTTACAATTGATTTTATCATCACTTATAACAAATTAATAAATAATTTATGAAGAATTATTTATTTGTTTACATGAAATACAAATATATTTCATAAAAATCCATGATAATTAGTGATCATGGTATATAATATATAAAAAATAAAATACATTTAAAAACCAATCTTTAACTATAAATTGATATTATTTTGAAATTTAAAAATTAATAATTATTTCCTAGTTAATAATTTATATGTTTTCATTAAGAAAAATAATTTTTCCATGTAACAAAAATTCATTAGCCCTATTCACACACTCAAATACAAAGGTAAGGTGATAATTTCACATATAGTAACAATATTTCTATTGTATATCATGGTTTTTAAGCATGATGTTATATGTAAAGAAAGTTATCAAACACATAATTTTTACTTTAAGAGTTATATATCATAAAATAATATTGCGTTAAAATTATAATTAAGATTAATATTTGTTTTAACATTTTATATGTTTATGAAATTTCCAAAAAATGAATGGTAACTATTTGAGTATCTTTGGTTACCATATATAATTTAGATAATAACTCATGTAGGGTGTTCTTATAATTGTCACATAAACTCCTCAAAATAATTTCATACTCAAATCACGATTCTATCTTTTATTTAATGAATGGTTTTATAAGACCAAGGATAAATCAAGTTCCGAACTAATCTTTGAGTGATGCCCATGATGTGTGGATACCTATAGATGGAGGATTGATTGGGTTTCTTCCCAATTCTATCGATCAAATAATTTTCAAAATTTGTAACATGCTTGTTTTAATTTTTTATAATTTTTCATTATTAATTGTCTTAATTAATATTAAATCAAAACATATAGATACATTTTGGGATAAATGGCCTTTTATAGTTGTAATTATAATTATTTATGTTTTAAATCTATCAAACCCCCTTTACAGATGTCAAAAAAATAGCCATGCCCGCTTAAATTTTTAATGGATAATAAAATCATGGAAAATTAAATTTCCTTGTAAAAATGAAAAATATGAAACAAATACTATTATTTATATTCTTGAAACCAAACACTATAATAGTTTTCTTATAAATACAAGTGTATAAGTTCTTGGCATAGATATGTCATAGAATAGTTATAGTGAAATGATTGATTTACTATTCATGAGGAAATCAGTGAGAAATAATGTATCATAGGATGATGGTATACCCCATGGGATATATTTTTACACTATAGTGTCCTTTAAAATGAGTACCACCCTAGGAAAGTTTGAAATGGGAAAGAATTTCACAAAAAGGATTGCGTTATGGCCAGAAAAAATCATTATAATATGAAATGGTATCACAAAGGATCATTCCTAAAACTCCATAGATGTCAAAAATATCCACTACAATGGCTATTCTATTTCTATTGTAATTTTTTTAACTATAAAGTATACCACACTATGGTGTATTAATTTTGAGTTTAAATTTATATACGATAATATATTTTTTAAAAAATTTAAAATACATTATAGGGATAGTCCATATAGCCTCATGAAAAAATAAAAGGATTTAAACCACTATTTTTTTCTAGATGTGATATTGGATTAATGATTGTTTACAAGGTATATAATTTTTAATTTTTTTATAAATTTAAATGAGGTAAAATAAATAAAAATTTATATTTTATTAATATTTCATAAATGAAAATGTACAATTTTTATAATAAGGACACATTTTAAAAAATATGAAGTCCATTAAAAAGTAGTATTTAATGATGTGACCAATGGTTTATATAAAATAAAATGAGAGATATTTAATTTATGTGAATAGTTTATATAAAAAAGAAATGTTTAATATTTGAAAATTAAACATTTTTAAAAATATATCTTATTATGGAATATGAATAAATTAATTTTAAAAAAATTTAAATGATAACATATATAATGTTAATATTAGAAAAAAATGCATTATCTAATTTTAACTGTGCTGAAATTATAAAATGATTATAATTCATTTGTGAATCATTCATAAATTCTTTATGTTTGGAATAATTATTTTAATTGATTATTTATTTATTTTTATCATAATATATATATATATATATAAAGGGTAAGATAATTAATTGTTTTATATTTTTTAGTCTAATGTGTAAAAATTCAATTAAATTGTCATGTGTGAATTTATGGATTTATATTCTTGGTATAATAATATATTTTTTTCCTTTAGAATGAATTTTGATTTTATTACATTATTATCTTTAAATACGATTTTCATTATTGTATATAAATGTTATATTTCATAATTATGATATAATTTGAATCTATACAGAGTAATGTATCCCTGGGTAGAGGAACTTTGCGTTAGAATGCTTGCTGGCCTGGAGGATTATAACTTGTTTAGAAAAGTACGGGTCAACTATCTATCACTGTAGAATTACTCTTTTGGGGATATTGATTTTAGAAAATTATATTCCTTCGTGTGAAATGGTTTCATGGACCTTATTCATTATATGTATTTTGATATGTATGAATATAGCTGGGTTTTAGTTATAGTGAGAAAAAAGGTAATGGGTTACGTAAATAGTTGAAAATCAATATGAAATGAACATTTTAATTTTATGGAAGGAATAAGATTCCCAAAAAGATAATTGGAATATTGAATTGAAAAATGGAATAATGTGTAATAATATGGTGATACTATATCCCCTTTAAAATAAGAAGTTTCATATTCCATCTAAAATGACTCTTTTAATGACCTTGATCATCCAACAAGGAAGGTCATTCCAAAGTTGGGTGACCATAGATTTTCTTATATCTTAAATGAAAGTAATAAAGTGAACCTAATAGTTAGGGTCCTTATTCTTTCTATATTATTTGGGTAACACTTATGTGGGAAACCTTATCTATTCAGATACTAAAGGAATCATATTTTGATGATAAATATGATGGATTGAATGAAGTGTTTTCAACTCATTTATTTAGTGTCTAATATGATATAATTAACCTTATTTTACACCATATATTCTCATAGATTATTTACACAGTTTAGTACTAATGAAATTTGGACCTTCACTCTCTAATTTATATGATGAGTTTATAAGGGATCATCTTTTTTCTGGGAGCACATTTAATTAAAATCCATACTGAATGTTTATCTCACATGGTACTCATTTGATAAAAGCCTCTATTATAGATTAATGGGATCATAATTTTAAAATATAACTTTGAGATAAATCTTAATAAAATGATAATCTTAGTGTAAGAAACTATATTAAGATTATATAAAACATAAGAAATGTAAATAATTTAGAAAATTGAATGTGTTTGAGAAACACTTTGGCCCCCCACTGAGTTTGAAGAGGATTTATTGACAATATGTGATGAATATATTTATTAGGTAATTAACTAGAAGATTGATATAGATTCAGTCACTCTATAATATTTAAGTAGGACTAATTCTCACTTAGGTTCTTTAATAATAAAGTGTTTTATTTATTAATATGAAAAATACAGCTTTCTTGAGGTATTTCCTGATGTTTAGTTTGGTGAAATTATATCCTTAAAATGTTCAATTCTTGGAAAAGGGATATGATGGGAACTTATTGTAAATGTGTAAATTTTTGGATATACTTAACAAGTAATCACTCAACTATTCAACTCATAAGAATGATCAACCATGTACTAGGTTGTATATGGAGGAACTTTGGTGTATAACTAAGGTATATCACACACAATCATGTAAATTGGAGAATACACATGGGTGGAGGTGTGCATATGGGATAATTGGTCTACTCCATAGATTAAAACCATATATGAGATTGGGAGGAGACCTCGTTACTCAAAAAAATTGAGTAAGGGATGTCAATATTCTTATTTATTAAGGAATAGATGAGGAGAAGATAAATGTGGGGCTTTGGGGGTAAAGGGCACTATTAATCGCATTAAAAACATATGTGTATAATGATCATTTGTTGGATCTTATTAATGATATTAATCCAATATAATACTATGATATTCTCTAATGTTATGATCTGGACATGAAAAATTCACTATACTATTGGATTTTAATCCTCACCATTGTCCCATGGAATAAAAGATCCCCACACCACATCATTGAGGTTGCATCATGGAAGGTATGTATTTAACATAAGTAATGATTTCATTTTATCAAATCCTACATTTTGTCACACTATAGTATTTGTAAAAAATTTATAATATTATTCCATAGAAAAAAATACCACACCATATCCATTCATCTTTAGTTAGATGAGAGTTTTGTCTATAAACTAATTTGGGGATTTATTTATTAGATATATTGGTGTCTAATTTAGATTTAGTGAAATTTTATGGTTTTATTTCTATAATATAATCTTAGAAAAATGCTAGTTATTAGATTTAATCCAAACCATTTGATTACAATTAAAATTGAATAGAATCTAAAACAGTAATATTAAACCTTTTGTTAGAACTAGATACTTTTTTTCTAGATGATTCATATCATAGAAAAAGGAAAGAATAATATGATTATTGTCTCAATCGAACATCATACCAAGGGTATTGAATAGAAACACCATGTTATATGTATTATACATGCATAATTTTAAGAATAATATGTATTAGGAGATATAGGGAATAGTGAAATCATATCTTTTTCTATAAGTAGTGAGATTTCACGTTTTATTTAAATAATGAGTTTTGAGGATTTGTGAAACCCCTACACTATGTGATCCAAACAATTTAGAGTTATATATTGTTTGTGTTTATCCGAGATCCATTTTTTCATTCATTGCTTTTCATGAGAAGGTACAGTAGATAAAATGTAATATTCCTTGTAATAAGATAAGAAAATCGTGATAAATGGATTCATGGAAAAAAATATTCTCAACCAAAATTCACCCCATATTAGTTATTTCCCTTTGTTTGTGACCAATAAAAACATTCCAAATTAAATAAATTTCAATGAGATTCAATAGGATTTTCATATTTATTCACATGAGATAGAAGGAAAAATTCACATAAGGTTTCAATAAAAAAATGTTAAATTATTTTATACTAATATTATAAATATTATTTGGTATGTTAATGAGTTTAAGATAAATTTATTTTCCTTTAAGGATTTAACGTTTTTTATAATTAATTTTATTTCTAATTATTGTTTTTTATAATAAATTTGATTTTAATAATTTTATACCATAAAATCTACTTGCTTTGAGGACTACTAGAAATGAAAAAAAAATTTAGGCTTTTATAATATATATATATATATTATGTTATAGGGAAGTGGTTTTATAAAAATTATATAGATTGGATTCCAATATACAAGGTTGGTCACTAAAATCTACAAGTATTTTTTATAAAATGTATATTGTTTACATGCGATAGAATTTTCTATGATACCCAAAAAAAATAATAAACATCATTGAGATTTTATGTTTAGTATTAATGATAAATAATTCACTTATTCTATTTATAAGGTTGTTTGATATCAAATGTGTCCTTTATTAATGATTTGAGCATACATTTGTTGAAAATCAGGGAAAACAATTAATGAAGAATATTGTTTTCATTTAATTGATGATGCAAAGGGTTTATAAATCATTTATTTAACAAAAATTAATGATTTATTCTATATTTGTTGTTAATACAACACGTATATTTTCATTAAATTATCATACATGATAATAGAAGTTTATTGTTAACAATAAGTTGATATTAAAAATATGAGTAGATGTATCTAATATAAATAATTTATAATTTTTCAAATTCTATAAAATACATGAAAAAAATAAGAATAAAACGAATTTTATTTATAATAAATATTTAATCTATGTTATTTTTATAATGTGAGGAATTAATATTACAGCACCCATCTGTGGCATGTTTTGAATAATAATGTCTTATTTTTAGAAAATTACTCACATATATATATATAGTAAATATAATATGGATATTTCATAACCAAAATACATTACCATATTTTCCTTTTAGAATAAATTTAATTTTGTTGATAGCTTCCAATGCACGCAACAACTAGTTTGAACAAAACACTATTTAGTCATATTTTTATTAATAAATTAAATTATAACACTTTTAATAAATTTATATAGTATTTTTATATGTTATATATAAAATAAAATATTTTGACATTCATTCAATATATTTTATAGCCATAATAAAAAAAATCCAATATCACACATAAAAACCTATATTTTTATAAAAGCTGTTTTACAGCCTTTAATGGAGAACCTGTTTTAAATCCAATTTTGACACTTTTATATATTAAATTTTAAAAAATAAACTTCATATTCTATTTTCTAATATTAAAATTAACTTTTTTCTAATTTTTTTTATTTTCCGAATCAGTTTCATGTTATGGTGAATAATGATAAAATATTGCTAATTAATTGAAAATAACTTTTTCATGTAAATAATTTATAGTGTTAAATTATAATTTTAATTAGTTTTAATATATAATTAGATTAATTTAATATCATTTAACAAACATTAAGTCATTTTAAATAATTTTACATTGAATATGAATATAAATATTTTACAATCGTCTAAAGATTTTCACTACTCAAACATGTTTTCACCTTTCCTCAACAAGATTATTTTTAAATCTAATCAATACACATTCAATGTTATGAATTTTGAAAAATTTATTCTACATTTGGAATAATTTTTTCGAAATTATTTAAATAGTTTTCTTTTTTTAGATAATATGAATAATAAATTTTGTAATATTTTAATTACCACAATTAAGGGTAAATCAGGTAATTATGGGTAAAATTAATATTATAAATACTAAAAAATTACCCTATCAATTGTAATAAATTTATTTAATGAGTATTTTTTATCCCTAAGATTTAAATGTTTGGTTATGATACCATTTCTTGCCTTTTGGATGAAAATATAAGCTTATTAGTATTATATTCTAGGGAAAGTCAATTTTGTCATACTATTATTTTTAAAAAGGGAAATAATTTTAATATGGGTTTATATTAGGGATATGTTCGACTATAAATAGTATTTTGAAAGGTAAAGTGTTTATCTATATCATGGTAATTTTTTATAATTTTCAGTAATAAAATAACTACCCTTAAGAGAAACATAATGATGATGCATTAATTGTTTAATAAATGGAAGAATATAATAAATGATATTAAAATTTTTAAAATAAATAAAATTTCATATAATTTATGTCATTAAAAAAATTTATAGATGACTTTGATATATTATTCATCAGTTAAAGGTTTTTTCTAAAATATTTGGTTTTTATAATATTTTTTAAAATTCATTTAATGTATAGTTCCAAAATTGACTATGATTATATATTCAAATAAATAATATTATATTAAATGAGTTAATATTAATAAAAATATAAAAATTGGCCAAATTATTCTGATGGATTTAAATATTTCATCAATTATTCATTTATTTCTCATTTTGGATTTTATAATAATTATATAACCCTCAAAGTGTAACTTACCTTATATCATGATAAGAGTTAAAAGGTTTAAAAAGGTTTTAAAATGATAAGGATTAGAAAAATAATAAAAACATGCCTAAATTTAATTGGATGAATTTATTTTGACCCATAATCATCTTGTATTCTCAATAAGTCATTTTAGTTCCATTTTGAATAGAAAATTAATTTATATTACTTTACTATTTTTATAGTTTCTAATGGTTCCCCTCGCCTCAATTATAAAAGGGAACCACCTCTATCACTTCATCACATCACATTGAGGCTTATATCTCAAATAAGTCTTGAATATATATCCTTAAAAAGTCATTATCTTTGTAATATATTTTTGGGTCTCCAAAAAAGACAAATCCTACATCCCTTAATAAGATATCTAAAGTAAGTTCGTCGAAGAAGAGGTAATCGTTTTTACTAATTCATCAATGTTTTTTCTTCTTCTTATACTTACTCTTTATATTTTATTTCCATTATAAAGTAATAAATTTAGTATCTACTATATAATGATATTTTATTATGATTATGAGATAACCATATTCCACGATTTATCCTCCATATGAAAAATAAAATTATTAAACGTGTGTACGTACGACTACCCTTCTCTACACTATGGTGTAATATTCTTTTCATCACCACTTTACTTGGTTGGGTATAATGATGAAAAAAATAAATATAAATAATACAAATTTCATGATATTGATTCATTATAATTAACCTATCATCCAATTCCTTACACTTTCACCATTATTGGAATGATATCGTCGCTCGTGCGTATGTACGGCCTACCGTGTCCATGACGTCATGAGATTAATTTTACAGGTTCACCATTTAATAATGATTAAAAAATGTGTACAATGAGTAAATAAAATTTCTATGAACTTAATATAATTATTTATATTAAATATATATAGCCTATTCATAAGAAAGAGGACTTACTTGACAAAACAAGCATAAGAAAATGAAGCACTTAACACCTAAAACAATAGTAATAACATAATATTATTAATAAAATGATATAAGAAGACAATATATGATATCATAATTACGTATATGGTTCTGGTATAAATAAATAACATGTATTAAACCATTATACATGAGGATAAATAACAATCAACTGAAGGAAAGTACAAGGTAATGGTTAATTTAACAATCTCATTATTATACGGGATTGTTTATACATGTGTATTTGGTGGAGAATATATATCATCCATGACTATGTTTCTCAAAAATGTTTTCCAAAATATTGTAACTATTAACTTAAAATATTTTAAATTGTTTTTCCTATGTTTTAGTTTTTTTAAAAAGTTTTGAAAGGAATCATTTTGTCGTTATCTAAACGAGGTACTTTATGAATTTTTTTTATAACAATATGAATGGATGTTTTTTCAACATACACAGTATGAGAATATTTTTCAATCATCATTACATATAAATGTCTTGAATCTTACTTTATAGGTTTAAAGGATTATTTTCAATGAAAATATTTTCTTTTAATATTTCACGACCCTTTAAGAAAATGATTTCAATATAAAAATTGGTATTTCTCTCAAGAAATATTTAATTATTTTATTAGAGTGGTTTTATCTAAGTCAACATCCATTGTGGGATATTTAGCTTAATTGAGGTTGATATCATATGATACAATCTAACATATTCTTATTTATGGTTTTATGATCAGTTTGACTATTTATGTTTTATTTCAAATCCCATTCATGGTTTATGGTTGATGTATTGACATTTCATATGCTACTTTTTCAATACAAATATATATATTGTTTATGTTTCATCCTTTTCATGTCAGGAATTCTTGGTATATAGTAAGTGATGAGTGTGGCCCACTATAGCCTCTTGATACATTGGTGTGTCGCTAGAGACAAACTTGTTTGGGTATTGTCTAATGTATTAGTCGTTTATGTATGGTGTCTTGGATAAAGCCTTGATGGTGTGTTTATGATGCCTGACATTACACCTTCACTCATTATGAGATTAACTATTGATATTTCATATGATTATTTGATTAGTATAATATCAATGTGATTGTTTATATGAAATTTTATGGGTTTCATTAATTCTTTTCATATTATGATCAAGTTTATGTTTTAGTGGATTTTTTTAGTTATACACCTTGCCTTAATGATTATACTTATTATTCATTATAGCTTATGTTGTATGCTTTCCCTCACTGAGCATCTGAGATCATCCATTTCTTCTGTTTTTTCCCCAGGATTCCATGGTTTGTATTATGATTGAGATTCATGGTTAATATTGGAGAATAATGTAATTTTCAAGAGATTTTCTATGTTGTACTTTATGAATTAAAATGTAATTTAAGGTTCATGTATGTAATCTTATTTCCAAAACTACTAAACAGATCAGTCCATTGTGATTGGAATGTTGTTTCTATGCCAATGTAATAAAGTGATGAACTAAATCCGAGATACTATGGTCAGGGTTTTCATAGTTGGTATTAGATGACGTTTATTAGAAACATTGGAAACTATAATAAGAATACAAATATTAGGGAACATAACCCTAATATAAACTTCAAGGATAATCCTAGAAAAATATCCTAGAATTTTTGTAAGTTAGATATTAAGTGGTTCTTTTGATAAATATATCCTTGTTTGGATACTAAATGTGGGCATGGTTCTAGAACATATATACATAAGGTTAAAAACTTTGAAAATGTGCATTAAGCCTGACTCAGCACAACTTAGTACATGATAATTGGCCTTACTATACACTTGGTTTGACAGTCCATGTTGATATGTTTATAATTATTCACATTTTCCTTAAAAATCATTTTAAATGATTTAAAAGTAAATATTTCTGCAAATAAATTATATTTATGACTATGAGATTAGATATGCATAAAATTTTCAATTTATATTACGTGTTTCTAGTTACAAATTATGTGTTATGATTCATAACCTAATTTAATGTATTCTAATATTTAGAAATGTCACATAGTTGAAGGAATATAAATTAAATCAATCACTACGCAAAAATTTGTATTTCATGGTGGTTTTCTTTTCATTTAGCGGCGGTTTAAACCGTTGCAAAATCGTTCTATGAGGGTTTTGGAAAACTACAGCTAAATCATGTGTTGGGAAATAATTAGCGGCGGTATTTTAAAACCATCATAGGACGATTTAGTGGCGGTTTAAACCATCGCTAAATGGTACTTTATTTTTTTTAAATTTTTTCAAATTTTATTTTTTTTTTAAATTTTTTTCATTTTTTAAATATTTTTGTTATTTATTTATTTATTTTTGTATTTAATTTTTTATATATTTTTTTAATAAATTTATTTATTTATTTGATTTATTTGATTTATGTATTATTTATTTAATTTAATTTTATTTATTTATTGATTTTATTTATTATTTATTATTTATTATTTATTTATTTATTATTTTTATATATTTTCATAAATTATATATTTAATTATTAATTAATTAATTAATTTTTATTTTTATATATTTTCAAAATTTATTTATTTATTTATTATTACCACGCCCATGTCCATTTCCATGCATAAGTCCATGTCTATGCACAAGCCCATGCAATATATAGAAATTCTATGTTGGGTGAGATTTGAACTTCTTTCCTCATGCTTATTCTCCAATGACATTACTAATCCAGCAGGCTCTTCTTGTGGTCAATAAATCGGATTTAATATATTTATACACATATATATTAATTGGAAAAACAAGTAATACATAACAAATAGATACACACTAAATAATTATTAATCAATAATTATTAATCAATAATGATTAATCAATAATCAATAATTATTAATCAATAATGATTAATCAATAATCAATAATTATTAATCAATAATGATTAATCAATAATCAATAATCAATTATTAATAATATATAATATATAATATATAATATATAATATAGAATATATAACACATAATATATAAGACATAAGACATAATACATAATATATAATACATAATATATAATATATAATACATAATACCTAATATATAATACATAACATATAATACATAACATATAATACATAATATATAATACATAATACATAACATATAATATATAATATATAATATATAATATATAATATATAATATATAATATATAATATATAATATATAATATAAAATATAAAATATAAAATATAAAATATATAATATAAAATAAAAAATAAAAAATAAAAAATAAAAAATAAAAAAAATATATTTTATATTTTATATTGCATAATATATAATATATAATTGATAATATATAACAGATAACATATAATATAAAATATAAAATATAAAATATATAATATATAACATTTAATATATAAGTAATGTATATATAATAAATTAATTAAAAAGTAATTGAATATATGATAAATAAATAAAAAAGTAATAATAAATTAATTAATAAATAATAAATAAATAAATGATAAATGATAAATAAAAAATAAAAAATAACAAAAAATAAATAAAAAATCATAAATCATAAATCATTAATCATTAATTATAAATAATAAATAGTAAAAAATAAATAATAAAAAATACATAATACATAATAAATAAAAAATTTTAATTTATAAATTATAAATAGTAAATAATAAAAAATAAAAAATTAATAATTAATAATTAATAATAACTAATAATTAATAATTGATCATTATGATTTAAGTGTTAATATTTAATATTTCAAAATTTATAAATAATGAATAATTAATTAATTAAAAATTAATAAATAAAGAATATTGAATAAATAAATAAATAAATAATAAATAATAAATGAATAAAAAAATAATAAATTAATATTTAGTAAATTAATAAATAAATTAATAAATTAATAAATAATAAATAATAAATAGTAAATAAATAAATAAATAAATAATTAATTAATAATAACTAATTATTAATATTCAATAGTTAATATTTAATATTTAATATTCAATTATTATTTACTTAATAAATAATCAATAAATAATCAACAAATAAATAATAAATGAATAACATTCTACTAATAAATTAAGATTTATTAAATTAAAAACAAATTAATAAATAGTAAAGAATAATGAATAATGAATAATGAATAAAAAATAAAGAATAAAGAATAAAGAATAAATAATGAATCATAAATAAATAAATACATAAATAAATAAATAAATAAATAAAAAATATTTAATTTATAGTTAATAATAACTAATAACTAATGATTAATAATTGATTATTAATAATTAATAATTAATAATTAATATCTAATTTTTAACATTCAATATTTAATATTAAATAAATAAATAATAAATAAATAATAAATAATTATTAAATAGTAAGTAATAAATAAATTATTAATTACGAATAATAAATAAATAAATAAATAAAATAAATAATCAATAAACAATAAACTAATAATAAATAAATAAATATTAATTAATTAACAAATTAAAAATAAATTAATAATTAATTTGGACTTAATAAAAAAATAATAAATAAATAAATAAATAAATATTAAATATTAAATAAATGAATAAATAATAAATAATAGATAATAAATAAATAAATAAATAAATACTAATTAATAAATAAGTAATAAATAAATAAATATTAAATAAATAAATAAATAAATAAATAAATATAAATAAATAAATAAATCATAAAACATTAAGAACTTCTAAAAACCCTAATAACACTAAAATGACCATAAAATATGATCTTACACTTCCTTTTCAATGCCACAACCAGTCAAATCGGAGATCATGAAATGAGTTTCGATATGATATGTGGTATTGGTCGAACATACACTTGTATCGAAAGTTATCACGGTTTGAATTTTAAGAAATCAATGTTTGCAACTAAAAATCTATTTCGGAGGCCTTCTAGACCTTTCTGGATGAATAAAAAGGGGTACATTACTCAAAGAGTCGGTACTAGACCTAAGTGGCATAGAGCTCATCATAGGCTTCGATTTGATATGGGGTAGAGCCCAAACAGATACATGGATTAAAAGTTATGGCCATTTGAAGTTCGAGTTCGATTTTCAACTTTTGAATTTTGAATATATTTTTTTCCTTTGATTATCACATGAATTAAATCTCATTCAGGTTTTTCTCATTTGATAAACATTGATTTGACTAGTTATGAAGCTGAACTGTACTCTCGGATCAAAAGGTATGGTCATTTGATGCCGAAGTATGTTCTTCTACTTATTGATGATTTGTTTTTAGTTTAAAAATATTATTAACTAATTATTATAAATATTAATTAATTGACACAATAAATATATTTAAAATTATAAATAATGAACTATATATGATGGTAAATAATAAATAAATATTTTTTTTAAATTTTCTAAATTATTACGTTGGTTTTGAAAAAACCGCCGCTATTTTGTGGCATTTTTTAAAAAAACTTCTGCTAGAAAATTGAATTTTTTTTATTTAGAAAATATCTTCAAAAAATAAATAAAAAATTTACAAAAAAGTGGGGAATTTTTTTTAATGTAAGTTTAAAAAATCATCACTAAATTTTTGATCGAAAAATATTTAGCGGTGGTTTTAAAAACCACCATGAACAAACCGCCGCTAAAACAATGTTTTCTTGTAGTGAATGCATGTAATCCATGTAGGTATTTACCTCTTATAAAAGATAAAGATGTTGGAGTTGGAGCTTCAACTTGGTTTAAGAAACTTATAACTATACTAAGACAGTTTACATTTTTTTGAACAATAAACACACACATATGGATCAACCTGCTGCACAATGTGGAGGAACAATGTTGGACCACTTCATGATACAAAAATCACCAAAATTCAATGGGAGTACTAATCCATTTATATTTTAACAATGTATAAGTTAATTATAGAATATATTTTCTACTTTGGGAAGCAACAAATGGTAGAAGGTGGTCATGATAGTTTATCATATATTGAGAGATAAAGATCAATGGTGGTCACTAATTCAAAATATGCAATAGGAGGATGAAATTAAAAGTATGGAATGTAAGGATTTTAAGAAACTTTTCATTGAAAAATATATCCCTCATGAATAGTTAGTAGATATAGAGATACAATTCTTTAATCTGAAGAAAAAAGGATGATGATAATGTTGCTAAATATGAAGCCAACAATACAAGGATAGAAAGGCATGTAATGGATTATATAAGTAATCTACAGAGAAATATTTATTAATTCATTTATGGGTTAAAACCATTCCTTAAAAGGTCACTTGTATCCCAAAATTTCTAATCCTATGATGATATAGTCTCATGTTCTATGAAGATAGAAAAAAAATTCTATAAGTTTTATAAATTTAAGGGAAAATACGAGAAGATTATGGAATCTGAGAAATTTGGAAAAGTAAATTGGGAAAATGGGGAGAATGGAAGAGATGAATTTCCATCCCGTAAAAAATATAGAAAGACCATCATGGAACATGCCTATTGGGAATGTGAGTTTGTTACAAGTTTGGAGATAATGACCACCAATCCTATGTTTGTAAGGGATATAATGAAGTTGATAATTTTCAATGTTTTAATTAAAAGGAGATGGGTCACTGTGCAAATGATTTTACTATGTGTCAAGGAAACTATACAAAGAAAGTAAAAGGGAGGAAGGCTCAATTTATGCGACCAAAAATGTTGAGTTTTATGTTTCTAATTATGTGTTTCCAGGTACATTAATTATCACCTCAAACTTAGATAATGATTAATTTCATTATGGATCATCAAATTATTTTTTATATTCCCAGTTTTCTAAGAAAATTAGACATTTACCTTTTGATTTAATAAAGTATTTATCAGTTAAAACTTTTAAGGGAAGTATCATTTCAATAAATATGTGTCATTCAGTCCCCTTTATGGTGCATAAACATGCTTTACTTTCTAACATTGTCATTATACCTATGGTTTCCTTTTACATACTCCTTGTTATGAGATGGATTTAAAAATATTATGAGAAAAATTGTTGTAAGAAGAAGGAAATATTGATTTTTTTGGAAGAAGAAGAATCCATTATCCTTAAAAAAAACTATATCATCTAATTCACAGCTAGATCCACCCCAGGAGCTATAACAAATGAAATTATTTGGGAGGACAAGAAAAAAAACTAGGGATCGGGAAGGTAATATTCAAATTAAGGTTGAAACATTTATATGGGAATACAATGATATATTTCATAAGGAATTACCTATACATCCAATAGAGCATGAAGTATATTTTTCTATTTATTTAATCCTAGATGCAAGGACAATATCAAAGGATCCTTATGGAATTTCCACTATAGAATTGGAAGAGTTGAAGAAAAAACATTATTATTTGAGTAATAAGGGATTTATTCACCCTAGAATTTAACCATGGGGAGCCCCTATTCTCTTTATTAAGATGAAAGACGGATCCATGAGGGTTTTCATTGATTATTGGTAAATAAATGCTATTATAATAAATAAAAAGTGTCCTCTGCCTCACATTGATGACTTATTTTATCAAGTTTATAGAGAATTTTTTTTGTCAAAGATTGAACTTCATTCTGTGTATCACCAATTGTGAGTAAAAAAGGAAGACATTATGAAACAATCTTTTCTAATGAGGAATCTACATTACCTATTTACACTAATCCCATTTCGATGGGCTAATGTACCCTCTGTTTTTATGGAACTAATGAAAAAATTATTCTATGAATATCTTGATTATTTTGTGTGCTATTAATTAATGATACTATTTTCTATTCTTAAAAGCACAAGAAACATGATAATCACCTTCAAATGATTCTTAAGACTCATATAAGGGAAGATTTATATGGGAAATTTAGTAAGTGTGATCTATATCTTGAATAAGTTCATTTTCCTGGCCATATTGTTTCTAAGGATAGAATATTATTTAATCCTACAATGACAAAGGAAGTTAGAGAATACCCAAATCCAAAAAACATAACTAAGGTACATTGGTTTATTGGTTTGGTAGCTGATTATCAGTGGTTTATTCAAAAATTTTCTAGATTGGCTGACTCATTAACAAAGCATACATGAAAAGGGTTTACCATTTTTTAGACGAGGGAATGTGAAGAAAGTTTTAATGAACTATAGATAAGATTAGTCAATGATCTTATTTTTAATCTACCATCTGAACGTAATGGGTTCATCATATACAGTGATGCCTCGAATAAGGGACTTGGATGTTTCCTAAGGAAAAAAAGATAAAGTTATCACATATGCATCAAGTACATTAAAGATTCATGAACAGAACTATCCAACTAATGATATTGAGTTTACAGCTGTAATCATTACTATGAAATTATGGATTCACTATCTCTATGGTGAAAGATGTGAGAGATATATATATCAAAAGATCTTGAAATCTATGTTCTCACTAAAAGAAATCAATATGGGGAAAAAAATATATGTCTTGAAGCACTCAAGGATTATGATTTTTCAATAAACAAGAACCCAGGGAATGAAAATAAATGGTAAGATGAATTGACTGAGATGGATCCTGGAGTTATAACCCAAAAAATATTGAGAAGGATCATATGTTCACAGATCTACTAAAGGTGGATAAGGAGAATTCTAAGGAAGGAGAGACATCATTCATTTTCCAAATTATTGAAAAATAATATTTATTAGAGAAGATAAATAATTCTTAATGTGATGATGAGAACCTTTCATAGAAAATTGATGCTGTGAAAAAGGTAAATCTAGAAGACTTTTTATAAGATGATGGTTTTATATAATTTGGAAATAGTCTATGTATTCTATCTATACTTTAGATAAAAGGTAATTGTTAGATGATGCTCATAGATCAAATTTCTCTATACACCATGGTAGGAAAAATATGTATAAAAACTTGAAATAACAATCTTGGGGGGAAAACCTGAAGTAGGAGATTGCATATTATGTGTCATGATGTTTGGTTTTTTAACAATTTAAATATATAAGGTACAATCCTAAAGGTATCATGAAACCTCTTCCTATTCCTGTGTGTAAATGGGATGATATTATTATGGACTTTGTCATTAGAATACCAACAAATACCAGAATGACTGATGCAATATGGGTTATTGTTGACCGCCTTACCAAATTAGTACATATTCTTACTTTAAGAGATCATTTACCTCTTGAATACCTAAAAATACTATATATTATTGAATTTGAAATAATTTATGGTTCAACTCTATCAATTTTTTTATCCAGATCCCCATTTTACATCAAATTTCTAGAAGAGTCTTCAGAGGGATCTAAATACAGAGGCTCATTTGAGCACTACCTACCATCCTCAAACTAATAGGTTGTCTGAAAGAACAATTAGAAAAATAGAACTCATTTTTGAAATCATGTTCACTCTATTTTCAATGTATTTGGATCATTACCTTCCATTTGTAGAGTTTTCCTACAATAAATGATTCCAATCATGTTCTCGAATGGAATTATATGAAGAATTATATGGAATGAGGTCTCATACTAAAAATTAAAAGTATAAAGTTGGTGAAAGGAAAATTTTAGGCTTGGAACTAATTGAAGAGATGACAACTAAGGTAAATTCTATATATGATCATATAAAATCTGCTCAATTTAGGAAAAAGAGTTGTGTTAATAATCTGAGAAAATATTTAGAGTTCCATGTGGGAGATCACATTTTCATGAAATTATCTACATTTAAGAGTTTTATAAGGTTTGGTAAAAAATGGAATCTAAATAAAAATCACATCAGATCCTTTAATATTCATTAAAGTGTGGGTTTTTTTTTAAATTTGGAAATGCCTCCAAATATCACAAAATTACATGATGGAATTCATATATCTCGGGTATGGAAGTACATGTCGGACCCAATGCCTGTGCTAACCTCAAATGAAATAGAGTTAGATAATAATATTTCATCCTATTAATAACTTATCTATATTCTTGATAATAGAAAATAAGTATTGAGGAATCGAATGACTCGACATGTAAGGGAGTCTGGAGAAATCAAAAAATGGAAGAAGCAACATGGGAACTGGAGGATTCTATGATGAAGAACTACCCAAATATTTTTAAAAGATAACACCCCTAAAATTTCAAGGATGAAAATTTTTAGCAAGAAATAATGTATCACCATAAGAATTTATCATTATTTCTTTTTATAATAAAATAAATTTTTTTAATAGCATACAGTGCACACAAGAACGGGTTTTCACAAGACACTATCTAATCATATTTTGCATAGTCAATTAAATTATTAAACTTTTAGATAATTTATATAGTGAATTTATATTTTATATATCAAAAATAATATTTTTACATTCATACAATATATTTTATAGGCATAAGATAATAACAAACCCAATCTTGCACATAAAATCCAATATTATTATAGATGCAGTTTTATAGCTTTTTAATGGTGAACCTATATTAAATCCAATCTTGACACTATTATATATTATATTTGACAACATAAAATTCTTCTTTAAAATTTTAGTATAAAAAGTTATTTGAATTTTTTTTAAATTTTTTTTGATAAGTTTAATGTTTTGATGAATAATGATAAAATATTGCATTTTAATTGAAAATTGATTTTTCATCTAAATAATTGCCAGTGTAAAATTATATTTTAAATTGTTTTTAAAGTAAAATTTGATTAATTTTATATCATTTAATACAATTTAGGTCATTGTAATAAATTTATATTGAATATGAATATAAAAATAGTATAATCTTTATATGATTTCACTTTAAAAATGTGTTTTATCATTCCGTCTATGCGATTAATTTTCAATTAATTTCTACAACATCTTTGTTATAAATTTTTAAAAATTGATTACTAATTTGGAATAAGTGGGTCCAAAATTTTGAAATTGGTTTGTTTTATTTTATTGTAATATTAATATTATATTAACTAATATTTTAATTACCACGGTTTAGGATAAATTGGGTAATTAAGGGTAAAAATAATATTATAAATATTATAAAATTACTGTAAAATATTTCATAAATTTATTGGATGGGTATTGTTACTCCCTAATAATAAATGGATTAGTTATGAGACCATTTACGTCCTTTTGGATGAGAATATAACCATATTAATATTATATTCAAGGGAATTTCAATTTTCCATACTTTTCTATTTTACAAGAGAATTTTTTTTAATAGGGGTTATGTTATGTATATTTTAGACTATAACTAATATTTGTAACGATTAATGTTTTATCCACATCATGGTAATTTATTTTTAAATATTTTAAAAAATCTTACTAAATGGTTATCCAACGATGGTGCAACAATTGTTTAATTAACGAATGATTTAAATAAATGATATTATAATATTATAATATATATATTGAAATAATTAATATTAGTAATGAGTTTTATATAATATTATTACATATTATTGATGATTTTAAGGAGTTTTTTTAAATATCTTGATGTGATTAAATTTGATAAAGCACAAGTAACGAATAGTTTCCAAATTTACAATAATAATTGTTTAAAATAAATAATATTTTATTAAATTATATAAAACTCAAAAAAAAATATAATTTATCTAAATTATTTAGATGAAGTTAAATATTTCATAAATTACTCATTTATTAATTATTTGATATTTTATAATAATTATATTAACCCAAAAAGTGTAACTTATATGATATCATTGTACAAGTTAATAGGGTTAAAAATGTTTAAAATAAAAACATAATGTTTAAAAAATAATAAAAACTTTTCTAATTTTTCATATATTAATTTATTTCAACCCATAATCATCATATATTTTAAATAATCTATTCTGTATCCATTCTAAATTTAATATCAATTTATATTGATTTAATATTTTGAGAGTTTCTAAAGGTTCCACTCACCTCAATTATAAAAGGTCACCTAATCCCTCACCTATTCACACAACTTTGAGCCTTCTAGATTGAATAAGTCTATAAAATATCTCTTCCCAACATACATAGACAAGTTTTATATGTTCTCGTATCCGAAAAAGTCCAACCCTAGATCCCTTAAGAAGAGATCTAAAGGATGTACGTCGAAGAAGAGGTAATGGTTTCTACTAACTCACCCAAGTTATTTTCCTCTTCTACATCCTTTTTATATTTTTATTCCATTATAAACATATAAATACATTATAATATATATTATGATATTTTATTATGATTATGGGACAACCATATTCCATGATTTATCCTTTCAATTAAAAATGAAAGCATTGCACATGTGTATATGTGGATTACCATCTCTATGCCATGGTCTAATTTTTTTTAATCACCACATTATTTGGATGAGTATAATGATAGAAAAAAGGGTATGAATAATAAATATTATTTGATATTTATTATTGATAATTAACATACAATTCAATTCCATACCCTTTCACCGTTATAGGAATGATATTGTCACTCGTTTATAGGTACGACCTACCGTCTCCACGTCGTGATGCGATTCATTTTCCATGTCAACCATTTATGAATAGTTATAAAAATATATATAATTGTAGGACCCTGGGACACCCTGAGAGGGGAGGGGTGAATCAGGGTGTCAACGTTTACTTTTAAAACAAGGATCTTGTTCCCACGTTGGTAAAAACTAGTTTAACCTGTACGATGGATATGAGAATAAATAAAACATTCACATGAAAAGAGATGACACAAAACTTTTTACTTGGTTCACCAATAAGGGCTATGTCCAAGGATCATACGCCGACAGGTTTTCAGTTGTACCAAATTCCACTATTCTTCACTAGATGAGGATTACAAAGGTTCTCGCACAATCACTCTGTCCTAGGTTCACAGCCTTTACAAATGTTTCAGGGATAACTCAATGCATCCCTCGGGTCACTCCCGTTGACTCCCCCTATCTCACTGCCTTTGGTGAAGTCCCACTCAGTTTATAGACATGAAGGTCTCCTCGATAGATTTTCATTGAAGTCTTTACCTCTGCTTAGCACGAGACTCTGCTTGCATCGAAGACCAGTAATGATGCACTTGAATGCACTGAACCACTGAACCGGATAATCAGAAAATTAAAATAGGATACATAGATTATTTTTCATAGCAACAATCCTTTGTACACAATTTCAAACTTTTCACCGAAGGTATCAGGCAATCTTCCATCTTTCATGCAGCTTCAAAAAGATCGGCGGGCTTCAACAATACCTGGCGCGCTTCCCCAAGCCCGGCACGAAAGTATATTGATGGCGCACAAGTTTTGGCATGCAAGTCCAAACTGGCATGTAATTTAAACTCAACCACCTACGATACCCTCACTTCTTAAACTTCTAACATGCGCGACCCACTTCCTTTGTAGCCATAACCACCTTGGGCGCGCAACCATCACCTAGTGCACAACTACTACTTGTGAGACCACATACCACTTATGAAAACACCACACCTACACGACAGGAGATCTGATTTTCTCTAAGTGTCGAGCTCGTAAAAAATGAGGAGGGGTCGACCTGTATTTATAGTCATTTGGAAACCCCGCGTGACGGCGCGCAAGTCTCCCCTCGGTGCGCAAGTCTCGGTGTGCAAGTCTCGGGCCCTGCAAGTCACTAGCGCGACCACCTTCCAAATGTGGGCGCCCTTCTCCCTTTGCCATATTTTCATGTTCTGATCTTGAAAAACAAAAGGAGCACAAGTTCCAAATCCTCCAAGTAATCGGCGCGCAAGTCCCTTTTTCCGCGCTAGTCACTTGCAGGACCAAACCCAAAACTTGCATGACCCTTATCCCTTTTCCATATTTTAATGTTCTGATCTTGAAAAACATATGGTGCACAAGTTCCCTCTCCATAAATTCAACGACGCGCAAGTCCATTTTCCAAAAACAACTTTTCTTCATTTCTCAATTTTCAGGTCAAAAAATTTGGAGAACACTGGAAAACAGCACCACCTTGTATTTTCTCTTTTTGTACCACCTCCAGATCATCCATTCCTTTGTCAAAATTCTTGAATCAAACATGGATCGTTAACCACATCCCTTAAACTCGACATACCACCATGAAATCTCCTTTTTCAACAAATTTGTGTTTCATTGTTTTCTTTGTCAACAAGCACAATCACCTAAAAAAACTTCTTTTCTGTGATTTTCCTTATTCAGCAAGTCTTCTTCTTTCATCACAAACTCCACTATTGTGTTATATATACTTTTATAGATCATATTTAGCATCTTCATATTTTTATACAATGAGAAGTTCATGGCCATCTCATAATTCCAATCCCTTCCACTATGCCCTCTTCTTCAACCGCCACTCTCTACTTCATGCAAATCATATGATTCTATTCTTCAAGAAGTCTCTTGCATGGTCCTAATGCAATCATGAAGAATTGCATGGTATTCATCAGACCTCATTCTTCTTCAATCATCCTCAGATGGATTATACCTCACCATTATCCACTGTTGTAAACAATATGTTACCTTTGACACATTTTCTTTGAACTTATGATCAGTACAACAATCATCTAAATTCTCATTCCTCCATTTCATTGGAGTACTTCTTGATCTCCTTCATTTTTATCTTCATTGACAACTATTGAAAACAAATACAACCTTATGAACAATGTGGTCCCAACAATAATAAGTAAATATGATATATATAAATTTAATATCATTATTTTTATGAAATATATATATTGAATTCATAATAAATAGGACTTAAATGACAAAACATGCATGGGAAAATAGTGGAGTTAAAACCTGAAACAAGTGTAATAAGGAAGTATAATTAACAAAATGATATAGGAAGATCACATATGATATCATAAATATTGATATGGTTATAGTATAAATTAATAACATGTTTTAAAAAATTATATAGGATGATAAATCCCATTCAGATAAATTAAAAAAGTTAAGGGTTAATTTCACAAAATCCTTATTATTTGGGATTGTTTATACATAGGTATCTGTTGGGGAATAATTATCATCTTTGTCCATATTTCATAAAAAAATTGCAAAATATTTTCACTATTATATTAAACAAATTAATGTATTTTTAACCATTTTTTACTGTATATAAAACTATTTTTAGGGAATCATTTTTTCATTTTCCAAAAGAGGTACTTTATGACCTTTTCAACAAAAAGATAGAAGTATATTTTTTATCTTATACAACATGACCATATTGTTTCACCATCATGAAATCTTAATTTCTAGGAGATTCTATTAAAAATTTACTATATTAGTTTCAATTAATTTTTTTAAAATTGTGCAACCTTTGAAATAAATGATTTCAATGTAAAAAGAGGTATTTATCTAATGAAATTTTTAATGATTTTATTAGACTATTTTAATCTATATTAATATCCTTTTTTGGATCATATACTTGATTGAGGTTGTTATATTATGATACCATCTACCAAAGTTTTATTTAATGGTTTATGGTAATTTTGACTATGGATGTCATATTTTGATACCATTCATGGTTTATGGTAGAAGTATTAATATTTCATATACTAGTTGATCAATACGAATGTCAATGTTGTTTATGTTTCATATTTTTCATATGAGGAATGTATTTTACTTATTAAGTGAAGGGTAGAGATTGATATATCCCCTTGATGAATCAGTATATCTCATGAGAACAACAAGTTGGGTATTGGATAATGTATGACTTGTTTATGTGTGGTTTCTTGGCCAAATCCATGATGGTTTGTTTATGATGTATTCCATTATGAATTCCCTCATTATGAGATTATATATTGATATTAAATGTGATTAATCAATTATTTATATGGGATTATATTATATTCACTTATTTTTTCCATATTATCCCCATGTTTATATTAAAATGTATTGTGTTTTTGTTATACAACTTGTCTTAATTCTTTTGCTAATTATTCATAATAGCTTTTGTTGTATTCTTACCCACACAGAGCATCTGATTTCAACCCTTTATTATGTTTTATTTCCCCCCTGGATACCAAGATTTTTATTATGACTAATATTCATGGTTAATCTAGGGTAATAATAGTTCTCTCAAAATATTTTATATATTGTAATTTATGTTTGAAAATTCTATGTAAGGTTTAAGTATATAATCTGGTTTCAAAACTACTAAACTAATCAGTCCCTTGAGATTCAAATATTGTATCTATTCCAATGTAATAAAATGAGGCACTGACTATGGGATACAGCGGTTGGGCTTGTTATATATATAATCATGTATTCGATATATATTACTACTAAATGAAATAAGTGTTGTTTATTAGAAAAACATTGTTGTGAATCTTAATATGAAATTATTAAACGAATATAGTTTCTAATAAGTTAATGGGATTATGTTTGGATTTGGGAATTCAAATGTTAAAAAATACAATATTTTTCCATTTAGTATTCATAGTTCATATCACTCTGTTTCCAAAATTTGGTTGGGATGTATTGGGAAATATATATTTAAAAGTGTTAAATTTATTACCAAAATTATTTTCAAGGAAAATTTTAATTATCATTTGTAGATAATGAAAGTGATGATGTTCATAAAAAATGTTTTATACAGGATCCATAATTTATTATCACTAGTACAATGGATGTAGTGAAGAAAACTATTTTTAATACTATGATAAATAATTCAAACCATAGGTATATGATTAATGAGTCTCTCTATTACTTAAACTAGATTGAATCATATATTTTTCCCACCAAAATAGTTTACGAGGAATGATGTACTATATGTTAACATAGTTATGTGGTATGTATTACATGGATATGTGGTGAGTTTAAAAAAATGTTTAGGAAACATGAGGTTAATATAGTGGTCTATCATATGTGATATAACTAGATTGGTGCTTATGTATAAATTTTTTAATATTATTATAAGGTTTTAAAGATAAAAAATGTATCATGATATACAAATGGAAGACTCTATATTGTAACCTATAAAATTAAATATATATTTCCAGAATCGAAATTATAATTAACTTCTCAATGTATGTCTATACGTTATCTATAATTTATGTTCTTCATAGATTGTTAAATATTTTCAAAAAATGATAAAGTTATATAGAGTATTATTTCAAATAGAGATATAATATATGCTCTTAATGTACAACATAAGTTATATATTCTTGATGAAATCCCAATTATAAACCACATGAAGTGAAATATACTATATATTTGGTATAGTAGGGATGGATGTTTCATGTTTTTATTTTCCCATACCAAATGCTGTAAAAAACCCTATAATTGAAACCTTAGTTTCATGATACATTTATTACAAAATCCTTGATGATTATCTAATAAGGGGGTGTTATGGCTGTTGCGGAACATGTCATTAGATAGGTCTTAACATATATGGTATTTTACCTCTCATACAAAGTGTTTAACAAATGGACTCTCAATTAATATTGGATAAATGAGTGTACAATAAACCTAAATAGTATATATATTCTTATTATATATTTTGAGGAGGGTAATTTGATGTACTCATTTTAAAGGATGAATAATATATGATTTATTTATCAAAATAGTTAGTTTATACTCAAGGAATTGAGAATATAAGAGTTGTATATATGTGATTCACATAATAAGTATGTAAAGATCTAGATTGGGTCAACATTAAAAACCACCCAGTCTGGGACACCACAAAGACCCAAACACACCTCCCTATATGCTAAAAGACACTGACTATTGTTTAGGGTTTATAATATGTAGTTTTGAGACTATACCATTATGTTAGATTGAAATAAAAATGGAAATAATTAAAAAATCCACATGGATAAACACCAAAGTATTCACAATAAATAAATTGAAACAAAAACCTGAAATAATAAATTAAATGATACATATAGTCATAAATAGTCTCAATAATGATAAACATACAACAAAAATTTTCCCACTATGAAGACCATATATATAAAATAAATAAAATAAAAATCAACGCAACAGGCACTAATTCCATGTTTAGCTGGACCAAAAACCCTGTCTCCATGATGCTCAAGCAAGATAAGCCTGATCCTGGGACTCCTAAAAAGTGGCTTTTATCGATCAACCAATAATAGGCCTCGAAACCAACCGTCATGAATCCTATTATCTAACCTAAAAGTAAAAATCAGGTATTCTTTAAAATCAAGGAGAATCTAATAGAGGTAATAAAAAAAGCTCTGTAGTCTATCCCTGAATAGTGAACAAAAAATATTCATTCATATCAAGTGCATGAAAAAGTGGCATCACTAGCTTGTTCAAAACTAATAACATCTATAATAAATACAAAAACATCAAAAAAAAACGGTAAACAACAAAAATATTCAACCACGGGTTGTATTCTGACACGTGATGTATTTCTACCCTCAATATGGCCCCCAACAAAGGATTTTGAGTACATGGATCACATACCCACATGAAAAATATCACATTCTCAAGATCAATACCCAACTTACAAGACATATAATGTGTATCATACATGAATTTCATACCCTATGGCATAACCATAAGTTCTCAAATTGAAAACCATATCTACTAGGTTATAAGACTCCAAAAGCATGATCATATCTGAAAATATGATCATCTTGGTCGACAAAGGTAGAAGTAATATCATCCCCAAAGGCTTTTCTAAATGAATCAAGTACTATATATAGACTCAATTATATATGGGATCCATAGATAATCATGGGATCATATAGAATCCACGGTACTGAGGGAATGTTGCATCTAATGTTCCCAAAACCCACTCCATGAGTACCTTAGAAACTCATGATACCAAAGCCACTCTACAAAGGGTGCACACATAATTAGAGGGGGGGTTGGAATCGTCTATATTTTCCATTAGCTCCATAATCCCATAAAATGACAACCAAATAATGTAGGATATAACCATATAAGAACTCATATCTAAATTCCAGTCTAATATATCCTATGGGTATCCTCCATAAACTTAATTTCTAATAACCTCAAACAACATGGAGAAAGGAAAACCAAACATGTGATGATCTAAATAAAAAAACACCATCCATATATCTAAACTAGAACTACCTATCAAACTTCAAAAAGACAATAAAATTTCCTCTATCAATACCATGGATCTCAACATCATACAAAAAATCACCATGGGCTCTCAATGATCAACCTCATGGGAAAAGATTCAAGGCTCATAAACACCTCACAATCATAGAACAAAGAGACATCTAACAAGGGACTCGCATGCTACACCTAAGATCTCTATCCACACCGATAAAAATATCCTCAAACTCACCTAATGGCCATAATAATTTCATGAAATCTTGAAATGTACCCTCGATCTTATCCAATACATGAGACACTCCTAGCGTAGAAACATCCTAAATTTTCCCCAATGGCATACAATTGATCCTTAATAAAAAATTCACCTAAATGGATATAAAAAATAATATAAAGACAACCAGGACATACCCAATGGTCCTTATGACCCCCAAAAAGTAGGACCCTAAATTGGATCCTCGAAAAAGACAAACCTTGACACATAGGCATACTCAGCCATTGACCATGAAAACCAATGATCACTCGATTAGTAACCAGCCCAGAGGGGAATCCTAAAATTTCCCTGAGAATCATCATAACATTTTGCTGTCACCCAACCATAACCAGCATTCCAATACATCAACTCATCCCAAAGTTTCCAACATCTTAAATCCTTAAACACGGTAGCTAAATATAAACATCTCAAACCTCTAT
Source organism: Viscum album (assembly GCA_963277665.1). Classification (NCBI taxonomy): domain Eukaryota; kingdom Viridiplantae; phylum Streptophyta; class Magnoliopsida; order Santalales; family Viscaceae; genus Viscum; species Viscum album. The sequence continues at coordinate 875,350,238 of OY728145.1, read as the reverse complement.
AAATTGATCCCAACACACATGGATAAATCGTTATCTTCGTATATATATATTACGCGATCCTATATTTCAGAATTTTACCAAAGAACCTCAAAAATATTATCATGGTACACTATACCCAGGTCAATCAATGAGCTGAAAACCCTCAATTAGGACACATGGATCACAACCCTACTGAAAAATGAAATCTATAACCAAAAAACATAAAAAATATCCTACTATACTCTATTAGTCTAAAACACCTCCCAACCATCTTCTATGTGCTAAAAATATTCCACCATCACAATCCATACAGGAAAACAGTCAAAATGGACTTATCAGAAGTTCAATTCTAACTCTAGGATGAAAATTTGGTAAAATGATCCAACATAGGAAAATTATATATCATGTACCTTGGGTACATGACATATAACCCCCAAATCTCCTCCTAGGACATGTTCCTAATACATGGTGTGGACACCCCCACATGGGTACCAATCTGTGTACCTCTGCCACCACTCATCATTTACCCCTCTCGAGTACATCAAGTTTTATCTTAGTATATGACATGTTATCCCACATGGGGTAACTATGCATGTACTAAACACATCCTGAACATGTGTTCTTTCTTGTCGTGTACACCTAAAATGCATGCATTCTCTAAAATTTCTAACTTTTTACACTACAAAGCCATGTACCCTTTCATAGGGTGTTTGGTTGTGAACTTTTCCACACCCCATAAATGCACTACATGGTGTGTAATCTATAATACATTGTGTTTCATCCCAAATGGATTATTTATCAAATAGGAAGAACACATGTCATGTGTTCTCTGATCCATAGGCTTAATAAACCATATTTTTTAAATAGTAACTCCCAAAAATTATTCAAAACCTTGTTTGTCTATGATTAATAATTGATCTACCATTGTCAGTTCCAGAAAAATCTAGACCAGGATTTCAAAAGCATAAAAAATTAAACTATCAGGATTTATGGTGGACAATATAAAACTTTAGAACATATGGTTCAATGATTCACATTGGATCTACTACCCACATACCTTGCACTTAGCTCCATGCCTAGAAAAAACCCTAGTTCCACCTCCTACCTATCAATCACTCTTTTTTATACCTTTCTATCTCTCTCTCTCTCAGAACTGTGAAAAAAATTACCCTAGGGGTGTACATTGGTATAAAAATGGGGAAAAAGGAAAAAAAATGAAATAAAAATGAATAATAAATCATAAAGGAAAGGGGAATGGTCTTGACATTGGAACCCGATGCAAGGTTATTCATTTCCTAGGAAAACCCACCTATTCTAAGCTCTACCATGAAGACATGATCCCAATTCAGTTATCTTTTAAAAATATATCACTAAATGAACATGATCCAATATGTTAATATTTAATTATTCAAATATTAATTATTTTGTGAAAATTTGAATGGATAATATTTCCACCACACTTTTATCCAACTATAGAAAACTTATTACATGACTAAAAGGGTGGTCGAAAAAATTATCTATGATCAAATTCTTATAGAATTTACAATTTCGATGTTGAAAACTCTCTGGAACAAAATGTTTCATATTTACCTAGATTTCCATAAATTATGACAATGTCGATCATAAAAAATTCACCATAAAGATTTCTCAAATCCCCTGATATTTCCCAATGGTCAACTGAAAGCCAAGATCTCCCCAATCCTTGTCAGAGTTAATGCTATCTCAAAATTCCAATGACCAGGATTTTTTGTAGCCACAACTCTCTCCTAACATGATAGACATTCAACCATTTTCAATATGATGCCCCCCAGAAGATCATCCTTATCACCATGCCACTACCAAAACACCAAAACAAAAACCCATGCTACAATCGTAACCACGTATAATTATTAGACTCAGACAAATCCAATAACACCTAAGTGTTAGCCTGAAAAAAGAAACAACAAATACCTATTACTGAACCAAAAGGCCAACAACCTTAGACTAGGACCACCCACTTTAAAAACATTTAGGACCTCCATCAACATATTTTTAACTTCTTACCACATGTATTTCATTAAAACACTTCAAAAAAATCACATATACTCATCCTCACATGTTCCACACCCGAAATAAAAAAGGAAATCATTACAATAAAACTGAATAAGACCACACATAGGATAGTTCCAACTAAGTAGATAACCCTCAACACTCCTCTTCAATAATGAGGCATCTCTTTCATACCATGATCATCCACAAAACCACCTTCCATTCTTGAATCGGTCTAAAACCACTATCAACCCACTATGTTCCAGCTTCACAACCTAAGGTGAAACCAAAATGAACAAGGCTAGAGGTCCATACAAATTCATCCTCTCAAGTTATCCATGAAATAAGAACAAATCCCTATACCCCAATTATCAATTATTTCGAATAATAATTCCTAAAAAAATTCTAGTGATATTTTACCTCAATTTCTACACTAAGGAAGAACAACCACACCTATCAAAGCCTTTAGTGGTAGAAAGAACATGAGTGTAGAGACCCGAATCTTGACGTACATGGACATTACATTACTTTTGCGGAATACTTAATACATAACAAAAACAGACACACAAGGAACGTAATAGTTTAGTGTCTTTGGAAACTCAGAACGTAATCTTCTAATCATGGCGAAAGATCTTCAACATCTCCCATAAAGATCTTCACCTTTTGTTTTCTTACCTAAAACCTTTATTTATATCCTCTGGAAAATAAAACATATAAAGGGTGAGCACAAATGCTCAGTAAGGGTAAGAATGGATTAAAAAAACAAATCATATACATTTGAACTTAAAAACATGATCATAATGTTTAAACAACAAAATCTTGAGCAATGACATAAAACATGGAAGAACATAAGGCATAGATCATAAAGAAACATTAATCATGATAAAATAGCATATGAATAAAACATGTGATTATGGAAACCATTAAGCACATGATATTATTTCCATAGTAGCCAAGACATTGCTGCCAAGACCATCTTAGTGGACAAAGTCCCTTTCTGAATCAAGTTCACTCCTCGTTCTAGTCCTATATTACTGAACCAGATTAACTTACCATTCCATCCATGTCTATCTCATGAGATATAAATATTTACTGAATGAATTGGAGGGAGATATCGGTTCCACCCATCTCATAATGAAATCATTCTTTCATGTGCCACAAAATCATAAATCATACATCATAGCATAACCCATGTAATGAAATGGGATTCTTAAACATCATGCCATCATAACATAATCCATAAAAATTTGATATCATTTCATCATAAGAAAATTAAAACCATTTAAATCATAGATACATATTACTTGAAACATACACATATAAAATAATGTCATCTTAGATGGAAAATAGTTTTGACAAAACACATGAAATGAATTCTTTAGGAAAATATACATTCTTCTTTAAAATCATTTTCTTTTCACAAAATTCCATGAAATTTTAAAAGAAAAGGGTTTTGTTGAAAATAATAATGCAATCTTGTACAAGAACCCTCTTGAAAATGAGGCGTTATGAAACCTTAAAAATCCATTCACACCGTATAAGTTAAAAATAATATTCTCCTCGTACTTTTTTCAGAAAAGTCAAAAAGTACCTTATATGGTAACCAAAGGAAAGATTCCATTCATAGAATGTGGTAAAAATTAAATAAAGTGTAAAAATGACTTTAAAAATTCATGGAATAATAGTTAACATTTTATGAAAAGATTTTTAGAAAACATGGTCATGGATGATAAACATTACCCCAGTAAATACTTACGTATAAGCAATCTCGGATAAAAATGAGATTGAAAATTTATCCCTTACCTTAGGTCTGATATGCTTCGCATGTATCAGAAAATCCTTTATAATGATTTAAATAATGTCATTGAATTATTAAAGAATCATATTCATTGTTATTATATCATATATGGTTCACTTATGACTTTATATTACCCGTTCTTTTGTAAATTCATGTTAAAGTAGCGTTTTGGGTAAAATCGGCTCATTGTCGTTCATGTTTTAACTTGTAATTATTCATATGATTACTTAGATCATGATTAGTTACATCAAGACTGTATAACATGATTTATATATAATATATATTCAGAATACACATATATATAATGGATCGGTAAATGGAAAGAAATACACCGTTCATGGAGACGGTAGGCTGTACGTACGCATGAACGCTGTTTTCGTTTCCTTATTGAATTGAATGGAATTAATTATATGAAATAAATATATATATACATAATTCCAGTAGCATTATTATGTCATATATTTCATGATTACTTATTATATATACTTTATAATCATTCTTGAATGGTTATCATAGAGAGTGAATCTCATCGCGTTGTGGAGACGGTATTCCGTACGTACGCACGAGCGATGATATCATTCCCATGATCGTATAATTTTATTGGAGTGTATGTATACTATTTTAGAATCAATACCAGTTTTACAATAATCATATATATTCATTAATTTAATCATTATACCCATCCAAGTAAGGTGGTGGTGGAAAATAGATTACACCATGGCGTGGAGACGATATTATGTACGTACGCACGTGCGGTGATTTCGTTTTCCGTAGGATGGATAGATGGTGAAATAGGGTTGTTTCATAGATATAATAAAATATGAGTATATTAGTGATACTGATGTTATTATTTTATAATGAAACAACTAAAGAAGAAGAAGTGGAAGAAGAAATAAAGTTGAAAGAATCGGTAATTGACATTACCTCTTCTTTGAAGCGCTTCTTTGAGACCTCCTTTTATGGCACTAAAATTGGTCTTTGAAGAAGACCAAGACCTCTAGGATGTTTCTATGGAAGTGGAGAGGATAAATTATCAGGGTTTGTCCGAGATTGAAGGCTCAAAGTGGTGTGAGGAAGAGAGGGAGGAGGTGCCCTTTTATAAGGGAGGAGAGGGGCACCTTTGGAAAAACTAAAAATATTATTTTATTATAAAGCCATATTCGGTTTTAAATAGCTCCAAATTGATTTATTTAGAAGATAAGGTGTGGATGGGTCGAAATACTCTCATCCAATAGAATTTGAAGATGTTTAGTTTACTATTTTAACCTTATCATTTAGATTTAACCTTAAGTTAAATAAATTTATATTTACCATGTCTTTTTGTATTCTTACACTATAAGGTTAATAAACATACTATAACAAGACAAAAGAACACCACGTTGTTTATAATTAATATATATAACATTATCTAAGTCATTTTTCCGAACCTTAGATTTTTAGGAATAAAATAATAATTAATAATATAATATTTGTTTTAAAAACTATTTTATGTCAATTTTGACACTATTTGGTAATTGATTTTTTTCAAACTCATAAAAAAATGATTAGTTCTAAAAAAGTTAACTAAATCAATACTAACATGTCATATTAAACTATAAAATTATTGGAATTCATAAAAAGTCTCAAATTATATTTATTTGGGTATTTATAACATCACTTAAGTCAATATTTCATTAATAAGATAATTACTACATCATCATTGTGTCATAAATAAATTAAGTTATTTTAAGTCTAAAAATTACAAATAAAATAAAATTATTTAGGAAGTATCTTTAGCTTTATGTTAAATATTTACAGTCAAATTTATCTTATATATAACCCTATATTAAAAATGATTTAGTTATTAATCTTTGATTTTAACTATTTTAACCCTTCTTTAAATAAATTAATAATAAATGTCCTAATCTAATCCAAGTGGGCCTAAATGGTCATATTTTATTCTTAAGATTTTTTGGGTCGAATTACACTTATCTAATAGACTTAGGACTTGTGTTAGGGTAATAATAATTACATTTTTACCCTTAATTACCCTATTTACTTTTAACCGTGGTAAAAAAGTAAAAAGTTACTATTCACAAAAAATTATTTTCATCTCATTGAACCACATTTTAGTCCTTGATATTAACCGTGTCTTTTGGAGTTTCGAAATTCCACTCACAGAAGAGGTAAAATTATGTTTTATGAAAAATTCAGTTTTTTAACTACCACTTAGTGGTTTCACTATTCATCAAAAAATGAAAGTTTCCAGAAAAATACCAAAAATTATGCCTAAGCTATATTTGATTTTATGAATTAAAAAATGATGTATATTTTACCAAATTCAAAACATATTAGTTGCATTAATTAATTTAAAAATTAATTCTCGTCGTCAAAACAAATAGCGTGTTTTTAAGAGATAATAAATGTGAAAAGATTGACACTGGTTTTTGTCTGGTTTAAATGTGAAATTACATCCAATGACCAACATTGTATTAAATGGTAAAAATATATTCTAAATATACTTTAAAACCACTAAAATTAATAATTTATCACTATTAATTATTTCGATTAAAAAAGTTGTTTTTAATAAAAATTTAGTAATTTTCACTATTCATCAGAATATGAAAGTTATCTGAAAAGTACCAAAATTTCACCCTAAGATAATTTCGATATTCCAAATCCAAAACTGAAGTCCATTTTGAAAGATAAAATTTATAAAATTTCAAAAAAATGGGTATTACTATTCATAACGGCTAGTTCATAATAATATTACAATTATATCTCGTTTAGTGAAACTCGGTACTGCGTACTACACACGCTATCGAGGAAGGTCTTTATTGTGTGTAATGAATGGAAAGTCAAGGATGCATATTTTGCAAGCTCCTTTTGGTGTAGCGTACAACACAATACATTAATGAAATTAAAAAGAATATTTTTCATAAAATCTCTGGGTGTTACATTCTACCCCCCTTAAAATGAATTTCGCCATCGAAATTCGTCCGGGTTATAAATGGTTTACTACTTGAAAGTTTCTTTAATAGAAACCCACATAGTAAAAAGGAATAACAAAACCAATCTTTAAAAAATAAAGTATGAAACATAACGGTTACCCAAATTAACTAATCACTGGGTTTCCACATAGGAGAACATAGGTGAAAATATGGATATGGAAGAGAAACATAACCATCATGTTCTGATGGAGAGTGGTCGAGAACATGGCTATGAAAAATCCAAAAATCACAAATCTATAGATTTGTGATGATCTAAGGTACCATCTGATTCATCAGATATAAGGGAACTAGGACAACATTTTTGGTTTTCATGATCATTTCCCTAAAGTTGATGAATTAAAAGAAATACTTACATGATTTTGGTACAATATCACTGTTTTTCGTGAATTGAACAATTTACACTTCATCCATTAAATAAATGAAGTTGAATTTTTCATTCGTGATGTTTTAGCAGATCATGTGATAGAACTATGGGTCATTCCATCTGTTTCAAACAAAAGGTTAGAAAAAGTCATAAGTCCATCTTATGGTTAGATTAATCGTATATGGTTCCAAAAATTAACTTATACTTCATATATCATACCGCTTAATAAAATAAAACTAGTTTCTACTAACCAGGGACTTCCTGTAGGCCAGTGGTAGGCGATAAAGTCCAGTCGCACTTCGGTTGTGGGTTCGATTCCCATAGCCTTGTCCGACGCGATGAGCTGTCACTCGTCCTGCAAGTTGTCCTTTTTCTAAAACTACATTACTATAATATCTATCCTTAAACAATAATATCTTATGTCCAACATAACCCATTCAAATCTTTATCTAAAATACTTCAGTCCAAGCTCACAGTATAAAGAATATGATTACTTGAAATGTCATCAAGCAACCATCATTTATCCCCCATTATCTTGTTGGTCACATTCCAATCATGTAAATACCTTAATCATGTATTCTCTTGAAAAATGAATACCCATTAAACCTTAGTGAAAACATGAATGCTGTCAAAAGTTAACTCTTTCTACATACCAAAATCCAAAAATTCTATATACTCAAACAATGATATAACATTCTCCTTATATCAGTCATGAGCTGATGAATACTATCAAACATTTAATTTTCTCATTATCCCTTCATTATGCACATATCATCTACTTTCCAAAAATACTGGTACCATTCATCAAAATCTCAAAACTTAAGGAAAGACAACAGTGTAACAATCCTTAGATGTCTCTTTATTCTATAGTACCATGAGATTACTTATACAACCTTACACTTGATAAACATGTAATCATTCCACTACCTTCTTAAACCATTGACCAAGCTTCAACAATTATTTCATCTCACATATCATTTGTAGTCTCTTCATTATCATCAACATAAATATTACCCATACGACCATACTGATTCTCTTCATGAGACTTTCCCTTAGGGAATTGGTTTGCATAATGCCTGTACATTCCACATTTGAAACCTTTAACCATTGTTGATGTCATAGCAATACCATTATCCTCATCCATGGTGTTAACTAAAGCTTTTCCATTGCACTTACTGGCTTTGTGTCCTTCTTTTCCACACCCAAAGTATCTTCCAGTTCCTTTGAAACATTCTCCTTGAGGCCTCTTCCCATATGATTTAGATAGGGGAAATTTAACTTTCTTTCCTCTATGATCATCATGAAACCTCATCTTTCTCTTATTAGCTGAGTCAGGAAACTTACCAAATTTGAGTTTATTGATCATATTATGAGATTGCCGATTCAGCATAATAATTCTATTTGGACTTCCAAATCCCATTTCATTTGGTTGCTCATGAAGAATATCATTCCATTGTCCATAATATCCTCCATTATCGTGAATCATCTTGTTTCCATCCATTTTCTAAAACCCAGAAAGAATAGTGTGAGAGAAAAAAATCATAATCAAGGAGGAGTAACATCAATATCTAACATCTTAGGTTAAATTCTAAGATCGTTATTGTAGTTCTAGGACTATATCTTATACGTATACTTATCCTTAGGGACATCCCTAGACATACCTTAGAAATATCTCAAGAGATCTCACTAACATTTTCGCATCCTAGTTTCCAAAGGTTGACTAATCCTTTCCTCTAATACCAACTGTAGAGACCCGAAGCTTGACATGCATGGACATTACATTACTTTTTCAAAATACTTAATACATAACAAAAACATACACACAAGGACCGTAATAGTTTAGTGTCTTTGGAAACTCGGAACGTAATCTTCTAATCGTGGTGAGAGATCTTCAACATCACCCATAAAGATCTTCCCCTTTTGTTTTCTTACCTAAAACCTTTCTTTATATCCTGTGGAAAAGAAAACATATAAAGGGTGAGTTCAAATGCTCAGTAAGGGTAAGCATGGATAAAATAAAACAAATCATTTACATTTGAACTTAAAAACATGAACATAATGTTTAAACAACAAAATCTTGAGTAATGACATAAAACATGGAAGAACATAAATCATAGATCATAAAGAAACATTAATCGTGATAAAATAGCATTGGAATAAAACATGTGATTTTGGCACCCATTAAGCACATGATATGATATCCATAGTATCCAAGGCATTGATGCAAAGACCATCTTAGTGGACAAAGTCCATTTCTGAATCGAGCTCACTCCTCGTTCCAGTCCAATATTACTGAACCAGATTAACTTACCGTTCCAGCCATGTCTATCTCATGAGATATAAATCTTTACCCAATGCATTGGAGGGAGATATAGGTCCCACCCATCTCATAATGAAATCATTCTTTCATGTTCCACAAAATCATAAATCATACATCATAGCATAACCCATGTAATAAAATGGGATTGTTAAACATCATGCCATCATAACATAATCCATAAAAAATTGATATCATTTTATCATAAGAAAATTGAAACCATTTAAATCATAGAGACATGTTACTTGAAACATACATATATGAAATAATGACATCTTAGATGGAAAATAGTTTTGACAAAACACTTGAAATGAAATATTGAGGAAAATATACTCTCTTCTTTAAAATCATTTCCTTTTCACAAAATTTCATGATATTTTAAAAGAAAAATGTTTTTTTGAAAATAATCATGCAATATTGTAGAGGAAGCTTCTTGAAAATGAGGCATTATGAAACCATAAAAATCTATTCATGCCATATAAGTTAAAAATAACATTCTCCTCGTACTTTTGTCGAAAAAGTCAAAAAGTACCTTATATGGTAACCAAAGGAAATATTCCATTCATACAATGTGGTAAAAATTAAATAAATGGTAAAAATGACTTTAAACATTCATGGAATAATAGTTAACATTTTATGAAAACATGGTCATGGATGATAAACGTAACCCCAGTAAATAGTTACATATAAGCAATCTCAGATAAAAATGAGATTGAAAATGTATCCCTTACCTTAGGTCCGATATGCTTCGTACATATCCGAACCTCCTGTATAATGATTTAAATAATGTCATTGACTTATTAAAGAATCATATTCATTGTTATTATGTCATATATGGTTCACCTATGGCTTTATATTACCCGTTCTTTTGTAAATTCATGGTAAAGTAGCGTTTTGGGTAAAATCGTCTCATTTGTCGTTCGTGTTTTAACTTGTAATTATTCATATGATTACTTAGATCATGATTACTTACATCCAGAATGTAAAAAATGATATATATATAATATATATTTAGAATATACGTATATATAATGGATCGGTAAATGGAAAGAAATACACTGTTCATGGAGACGGTAGGCCGTACATACGCATGAACGTTGTTTTCGTTTTCTTATTGAATTGAATGGAATTAATTAGATGACATAAATATATATATACATAAATCCAGTATCATTATTATGTCATATATTTCATGATAACTTATTATGTAAAATTTATAATCATTCTTGAAAGGTTATCATGGAGAGTGAATCTCATCGCGTCGTGGAGACGGTATTCCATACGTATGCACGAGTGATGATATCATTCCCATGATCGTAGAATTATATTGGAATGTATGTATACTATTTCAGAATCCATATAACTTTATGATAATCATATATATTCATTAATTTCACCATTATACCCATCCAAGTAAGGTGGTGGTGGAAAATAGATTACACCACGGCGTGGAGACGGTATTCCCTACGTACGCACGCGCGGTGATTTCGTTTTCCGTTGGATGGATAGATGGTGAAATAGGGTTGTTTCATACTTATAATAACATATCAGTATATGAGTGATACTGATGTTATTATTTCATAATTAAACAACTAAATAAGAAGAAGTGGAAGAAGAAATAAAGTTGAAATAATCGGTAACAGACATTACCTCTTCTTTGAAGCACTTCTTTGAGACCTCCTTTTAGGGCACTACAATTGGTCTTTGAAGAAGACCAGGACCTCTAGGATGTTTCTAGGAAAGTGTAGAGGAGACTATGGAAGGTGTTGGCCGAGCTTGAAGGATCAAAGTGGTGTGAGGAAGAGAGGGAGGAGGTTCCATTTTATAAAGGAGGAGAGGGTCACCTTTGGAAAAACTAAAAATATTATTTTATTATAAATCCATATTCGGTTTTAAATAGCTCCAAATTGATTTATTTCGAAGCTAATGTGGGGATGAGTCTAAATCCTCTCATCCAATATAATTTCTATAAGTTTAGTTTACTATTTTATCCTTATCATATAGATTTAACCTTATGTTAAATAATTTTATTTTTACCGTGTCTTGTTGTTTTCTTACACTATAAGGTTAATAAACATACTATTACAAGACAAAAGAACCCCTAGTTTTTTATTATTAATATATATAACATTATATAATTCCTTTGTCCGAACAATAGATATTTAGGAATAAAATAACAATTAATAATATAATATTCTTTTTCAAAACTATTTTATGTCAATTTTGACACTATTTGGTAATTGATTTTTGTGAAAATCATAATAGAATTATTAGTTCGAAAAAAGTTAACTATATCAATAATAACATGACATATTAACCTATAAAATTAGTGGAATTCATAAAACGTCTTAAATTACATTTATTTGGGTATTTATAACATCAATTATGTCAATATTTCATTAATAAGATAATTACCGCATAATCATTGTGTCATAAATAAATTAAATTATTTTAAGTCTAAAAATTACAAATAAAATACCATTATGTAGGAACTCGTTTTAGATTTCTAATGAATATTTATAGTCGAATTTATCTTATGTATAACCCTATATTAAAAATGATTTAGTTATTAAACTTTGATTTTAACTATTTTAACCCTTCTTTAAATAAATTAATAATAAATGTCCAAATATAATCCAAGTGAGCCAAAATGGTCATATTTTATTTATAAGGTTGTTTTTGGTCTAATTACACTTATCCAATAGAATTAGGATATGTGTTAGGGTAATACCAATAATATTTGTACCCTTAATTACCCTATTTACTTTTAACCGTGCTAAAAAAAGTAAAAAGTTACTATTCATCAAAAATTATTTTCATCTCATTGAACCACATTTTAGTCCTTGATATTAACCATGTATCTCTGATTTTCTAAATTCCACTCACAGAAGCGGTAAAATTATGTTTTATGAAAAATTCAGTTTTTAACTACCACTTAGTGGTTTCACTATTCATCAAAAAATGAAAGTTTCCAGAAAAATACCAAAAATTATGCATAAGCTATATTTGATTTTATGAATTCAAAAATGATGTCTATTTTACCAAATTCAAAACATATTAGTTTCATTAATTAATTTAAAAATTAATTCTCGTCGTCAAAACAAATAGCGTGTTTTTAAGAGACAATAACTGTCAAAAGATTGACACTTGTTTATGTCTGGTTTAAATGTGAAATTACATCCAATGACCAACATTGTATTAAATGGTAAAAATATATTCTAAATATACTTTAAAACCACTCAAATTAATAATTTATCACTATTAATTATTTCTATTAAAAAAGTTGTTTTTAATTAAAATTTAGTAATTTTCACTACTCATCAGAATATGAAAGTTATTTGAAAAGTACCAAAATTTCACCCTAAGCTAATTTCGATATTCTGAATCCAAAAATGAAGTCCATTTTGAAAGATAAAATTTATAAAATTTCAAAAAAATGGGTATTACTATTCATAACGACTAGTTCATAATAATATTATAATAATACCTCATTTAGTGAAACTCAGTACTGTGTACTACACACGCTATCAAGGAAGGTCTTTATTGCATGTAATGCATGGCAAGTCAAGGATGTGTGTTGTGCAAGCTCCTTTTGGTGTAGCGTACAACACAATACATTAATGAAATTAAAAAGAATATTTTTCATAAAATCTCGGGGTGTTACAATGAGACCCAATGCATGACCTAGAATAAACACATGTTAAGAATAATTACCTACCATGAAAAGAAAAATGTGGTATTAAAGGAAACCACCACCTTAGGGAAACATGATACTAGTCCGAGGATCTCATAGATACCATTTCCCTCATCTAGCCCCCTAAAGTGAACAAAAATCCCATTACTGGCCCATTAGGTTCTCTATGAATCCCTATATTATGGGACTACATATCTATAATCGACTATAATCTCACCAAAATATATAAATTCCCAATAATTAGAATAAAATATATACATTTGGTTTATTTGAGTATAATTCCACCATACAGATACAAGAAAACACTGTATGAGTTGTTGCTGACACTTTAAACAATAAGATATCCAGGGTAATGAAAACACCACAAAAGAAGAATATTTCATGTGAATCATACGTTACTAAAATGATTTAATAACACTAGAATCTTTCCCATGTCCCATCCCCAAAAACCATACTATTCCAAAAATCCATAATCCCAAGTGCATCACACTTGGTGAATACAGTGCATACATTCATATTTCATTTGAATATGATATTCTAGTAATGATGCATGAACACAATCTAATTTCCCACTAGACTATTTCCCACCTGTAGGTTCCATTGTGCATGTTACATGACGTGTATATAGAATAACCTCCATGTACTTTATAAAAGTACATGGTGTGTAATTGGGTGTAAACTGCGTGTAACCCCAAAGGTCCTCCCTGACCATGCACCTAATTCCACTCAACATGCACATTTACAAATTACACAGTGTGTATATTCTATATTGGTAATTTTCCCCTCACATGGGTACCTTCCCACATACCTTTGTCCCCCACTCAGTGTGTGCTCCCCCCTGAGTACATGGAATGTTCCCTATATAGACATCATGTACTCCCACATGGGGTATCTAGATATTGACTACAAATAACCTCACCATTTTTTCCTAGTCATGTGTGCCTACACAGCATGCATCCCACATGTATTCTGGTTGTGTACCCCATAGGGCCATATACCCCCCACATGGGGTGATAGTATGAGAACACATCCACACCACAGAAGCACACTACACAGATTATATTCCCAAGAACGTGCTCTATTGTCTAAAAATTCATCTCACTAAAATAGGAATAACACAATGCATGTATTTTCTGAACCACACATTGTTCACACATATTTTCTAAAACGCAACCCCCCAAATGGCCTAAAAACCTTTTCCCTATGGATTAAGAATAGATTGAAAACTATGGGTTCCCTAGCTATCTATATAGTGAATTATAAATGTAATAACATAAAATATAAGAATTTATAGTGGATGGCATAAATTAGTCCTACCTCCAGGTAGAAACATCTGAATCTTCACAGTGAATCCTCCACCCAATGACAACACACAGAGATTTGGGCCTCGGATAAACATCAAGCGATGCCTCCTTAATCTACATCACCCTATTCTTTAAATATCACTTTCTTGGATAGATGAATCCAAGAACATATTTGGCAAACAAGGGTAGAGAAAGATCTTAATGGGGAAAAAGGGACAAGAAGAAAAGGGATGAATATAACGACCCATACTTTACATACATTGTTATTACTTCAAAATTGAAGCACACTTATTACAACATATAACAAATCCATGAAAGGACCGTATAGGTATAGAGTCTTTAGAAACTGGGAAACACAAACAACTGGTTCATAAAGCATCAACTTTGCCTCCCACTTATTTCATCATATCTAGATTCCCTTTTTGGTATATCCTACTTAATAACCTTCTTCCTGACCTGGGGAAATAAAACATATAAAAGGGTGATCTCAAATGCTCAGTAAGGGTAAACAAAAGAAATATCAATCACATCATATACTTAAGAACATAACTTTTGGAAATCTTAACCTGCAAAAGAGATCATAATTTCATAACATGGGATAAATCATAGTAGTGAAATGTAATCCCAATAATCATAACTTAAAACATGAAACTTTGTGGAATACACACATAATCATTGAGAATCATTTCTTGTTAGTCAAGACTCATTGCCAAGACTATCTTAGTGTACAAATTCCACTTCTGAACTGAGTTCACTCCTCGTTTCAATCCTGTTTCACTGAACCGGTTTAACCTTCCGTTCCAGCCATGTCTATCTCATGAGATATAAAATCTTTACCTAATGCATTGGATGGAGATATAGGTCCCACCCATCTCATAATGAAACCATTCTTATGTGTGCCACAAAAATCATAAATCATACACCATTGCATAACCCATGTAATAAAAATGGAATTCTTAAACATCGTGACATCATAAATCAATTCATATAAGATAAATGAATTCATAAAAATAATTCCATCACAACATAATCAAATCAATGTAATGATAGGGATAGAATCAGAACCCCATATTATCTTAGATGGAAAATAATTTTGATAAAACACTTTAACTCCATTCTTGAGGAAAATATCCTTTCTACTTCAAAAACACTTTTCCTTTCTTAACATGTCGTACAATTATAAACTAAAATAAGTTGATTAAAAATAAAAATGAAAACTTGTAAAGGAATCATCTTGGAAATAATGTTTTAAAAATCCATTCATACCATATAAGTTAAAAAAAACATTCTTCGTACTTTTGTCGGAAAAGTCAAAAAGTACCTCATACGAAAAACGACAAAAGATTCCTTTCATATCCTTTAATAAAAACTCACCAAAGCGTAAAATTGGATTTAAACAATTGTAGGTGGATGGAAATAATATTACATATTGAGGAAACATGGATGTGGATGATAAAATACCCCCCAATAAATGCCAATGTATAAACAATCTCGGATAAAAATGAGATTGTGATATTTCCCTTACCTTAGGTCCGATTTGCCTCGTAAGTGTCCGAACCTCCTGTATAATTATTTAAACAATGTTATTGACTTATTCCAGAATCATAATTATTGTTATGATATCATATATTGTCATATTCGTAGCTTCTTATTAGTAATATTTCATTACAACTTGTTATTCGGGTGTTTATTACTTTTTGTTCTTATGCATGTTTTGTCGAATAAATTATTATTATTCTCTTTAGGTTATAGATACCTAATTTACAGAATGTTATTAATGTAATATATATCATATTCATTCATTAAATTCATTTATATAATCATTACGCAATTAAGATCATGTAGAACGAGTCGAATCACACTGTGGAGACGGTATTCCGTACGTACGCACGAGCGATGATATCGTTCCCATGATCATGGAATTGTATTGGAGTGTATGTATACTATTTCAGAATCAATATCACTTTACAATAATCATATATAGTCATTATTTACACCATTATACCCATCCAAGTAAGGTGGTGGTGGAAAGTAGATTACACCACAGCGTGGAGACGGTATTCCGTACGTACGCATGCGCAGTGATTTTGTTTTCCGTAGGATGGATAGATAGTTAAATAGGGTTGTTTCATACTTATAATAACATATCAGTATATGAGTGATACTGATGTTATTACTTTATAATGAAAAAACTAAAGAAGAATAAGTTGAAGAAGAAATAAAGATGAAAGAATCGGTAACAGACATTACCTCTTCTTTGAAGTGCTTCTTTGAGACCTCCTTTTAGGGCACTAAAATTGGTCTTTGAAGAAGACCAGGACCTCTAAGATGTCTCTAGGAAATTGGAGAGGAGAAAGTGTTAGGGTTTGGCCGAGATTTAAGGCTCAATGTGGTGTGAGGAAGAGAGGGAGGAGGTGCTTTTTTATAAGGGAGGAGAGGGGCACCTTTGGAATAACTAAAAATATTATTTTATTATAAAGCCAAATTTGGGTTTAAATAGCTCCAAATTGATTTACTTCTAAGATAAGGTGGGGATGGGTAGAAATAATCTCATCTAAAAGAATTTATACAAGTTTAGGTTCCCATTTTGACCTTATCATTTAGATTTAACATTAAGTTAAATAATTTTACTTTTACCGTGTCTTCTTGTGTTCTTACACTATAAGGTTAATAACCTTACAATAACAAGCCAAAAGAACCCCAAGTTATTTATTATTAATATATATAACCTTATCTAAGTCATTTGGATGAACCTTATATTTTTATGAATAAAATAACAATTAATAATATAATATTTGTTTTAAAAACTATTTTATGTCAATTTTGACACTATTTAGTAATTGATTTTTTGTGAAAATCATAACAGAATTATTAGTTCAAACAAAGTTAATTAAATCAATAATAACATGTCATATTAACCTATAAAATTAGTGGAATTCATAACAAGTCTCAAATTACATATATTTGGGTATTTATAACATCAATTATGTCAATATTTCATTAATAAGATAATTAATGTATCATATTTGTGTCATAAATAAATTAAATTATTTAATGTCTAAAAATTACAAATAAAATACCATTATGTAGAAAATATTTTTAGCTTTCTAATGAATATTTATAGTCGAATTTATCTTATATATAACCTTATATTACAAATTACTTACTTATTAAACATTGATTTTATTTATTTTAACCCTTCTTTAAATAAATTAATAATAAAAGTCCTAATCTAATCCAAGTGGGCCTAAATGGTCATATTTTATTCCTAAGTTCGTTTTTGGTCGAATTACACTTATCCAATAGAATTAGGAAATATGTTAGGGTAATAATAATATCATTTTACCCTTAATTACCATATTTACTTTTAACAGTGGTAAATAAAAGTAAAAAGTTACTATTCACCAAAAATTATTTTCATCTCATTGAACCACATTTTACTTAATGACATCAACCGTGTCTCTAGGAGTTTTGAAATTACACTCACAGAAGTGGTAAAATTAAGTTTTATGAAAAAATTCAGTTTTTTAACTACCACTTAGTGGTGTCACTATTCATCAAAAATTGAAAGTTTTCAGAAAAATACCAAAATTTCACCCAAGGATAATTTTGATATTCCAAACCCAAAAATGAAGTCCATTTTGAAAAAATATTTTTATAAAATTTCAAAAAGTGGTTATTACTATTCATAACGGCTAGTTTTAATAATATTTTAATAGCATATCATTGTTTAGTGAAACTCGGTATTGCGTACGATGCAAGATATCGAGGAAGGCCGCGATTGCGTGTAAAGCGAGCCATGATAGTGTTGTGTGTAGTGAAAGATTCCTTTGATGATTTATATAACATAAAAACCAAATATCTCACATAAAAGTCTCGGGTGTTACATTCTACCCCCTTAAAATGAATTTTCTCCCTCGAAATTCGTCACTTTGTAACAAACGGATGAGGATACCTCTCCCTCATCATATCCTCAAGCTCCCATGTAGCTTCTTTTAAGTGGTGGTTCCTCCATAAAACTTTCACCAATCGAGTGGCATTGTTTTGTAGGACTTTTCCGCTACGATCCAGAATCTCTATCGTCTGTTCTTCATAAGAAAGATCTTGCTCCAGCAGTACAACTTCTGAGCTAAGTACATGTGAAGGATCAGGTATGTATTTTCTCAGGAGAGATACATGGAACACATCGTGAACTTGAGAGAGATTCGGTGGAAGCACCAATCGGTAAGCTACCTTCCCAACACGATCCAGTATTTCGAAAGGACCGATATATCTAGGGCTCAACTTCCCCTTCTTTCCAAATCTCATGACCCTCTTCCAGGGAGATATTCGTAAGAACACTTTATCACCCACTTCAAACTCTAGGTCTTTTCTTCGGTTGTCGGCAAAACTTTTCTGTCGACTCTGAGCTGCTCTTATGTGTTGTTGAATAGATCTGACCTTTTTTGCCATTTCATCAACGAGATCAGGCCCTAATTGCTTTCTTTCCCCAACTTCATCCCAGCAAGTTGGAGTCCTGCATTTCTTTCCATAGAGATCTTCATAAGGAGCCATCTGAATACTGGAGTGAAAGCTATTATTATAAGAAAATTCAACCAAAGGTAGGTGTTAATCACAACCACCTTTCAAATCCATAGAGCAAGCTCTCAACATATCTTCTAGATTTTGAGTTGTTCTCTCAGACTGACCGTCTGTCTGAGGAAGATAAGCGGTGCTGAAACTCAACTCTGTATCCAGAGTATGCTGAAGACTTAGCTAGAACTTCGAGGTAAATCTCGGATCCCTATCAGATATAATAGAAAGTGGTACTCCATGAAATCTTACCACTTCCTTTACATATATCATGGAAATCTGATCTAGAGAGAAATCCTCTCTAATAGCAATGAAGTGTGCAGACATTGTAAGACGATCCACTATGACCCAGATAGAATTATTTCCTTTGGATGTTTTAGGAAGTCCTGTGACAAAGTCCATAGTGATGTTTTCCCATTTCCATTCGGGTATGGGTAATGGTTGTAACATCCCCTTAGACTTCTGTCTCTCAACTTTAACTTGCTGACAAACCAAGCATCGAGAGACATATTCAGCAACATCTTTTTTCATGCCATCGCACCAGAATTACTCTATCAGGTCCCTATACATCTTCGTGCTTCCAGGATGAATAGAGAATGAAGAACCATGAGCCTCATCCAGCAGCTCCTTCTTTAATTCCGGGATGGGAGGAACACAAACTTGATTCTTGAACTTTATTATCCCATCACAATCAAGGTTGAATTGAGGAACATTTCTCACCTTATTTTGTAACTCTACATATTCTTTCTGTGCCTCTTTAATCTTCACATGTATAGATGGTTGAACATTCATTTGAGAAAGATACGATTTTCCCCTTTCATGATAATTCCAAGATCTATCCTTTTTAAATCCATAAATATTGGATCTTTTGTGATCATCATCATGGATAAACTAGCATGGTCTTGTCGACTCAATGCATCTGCCACCTTGTTTGCATTCCCAGGGTGGTAATGAATTGAGCAGTCATAATCCGTAATCAGCTCCAACCATCTTCTTTAGTGCATATGCAGCTCCTTTTGTGTGAAAATATACTTTAAACTTTTATGATCAGTATAAATATCACACCTTTCACCATAATGATAATTCCTCCAAATCTTTAATGCAAAGATTACCGCAGCTAACTCCAAATCATGAGTTGGGTAATTTTTCTCATGGATTTTCAACCGTCATGAGGCATAAGCTATCACCATATCAATTTACAAAAGAACACAACCCAATCCCTTCTTGGATGAATCACTATAGATCACAAACCTTTCTCCACTACAAGGCAGTGTGAGCATAGGTGCACTGGATAAGCTTCTTTTCAGCTCCTTGAAATTCTCTTCACATTCCTCCATCCAGACAAACTTAACTCCTTTCCGAGTCAACTTGGTGAGTGGATTATATAATCGTGAAAAATATTTCACAAAACGCCGATAATATCCAGCCAAACCAAGAAAACTTCGGATCTAAGTTACTGTTGTTGGTCTCAACCATCTTTTGATAACCTCTGTTTTTGCTGGATCCACAGATATCCCCTCTTTTGAGATTATGTGGCCCAAAAATGAAATTTTTTGAAGCCAAAATTCACACTTGGTAAATTTGGCATAAAGCTTCTCCTTTCTCAGGGTCTTCAATATAATTCTCAAGTGATCTTCATGTTCTTCCTTTCTCTTTGAATAGACAAGAATATCTTCTATAAAGACTACCACAAATTGATCAAGATAGTCTCTAAAGACTCTATTCATTAGATCTATAGAGATAGCAGAGGAATTAGTAAGACCTAATGGCATCACTATAAATTCATAGTGTCCATACCTTGTACGGAAAGTCGTCTTTGGTATATCCTCCCGTTTGACCCTTAATTGATGATACCATGAACAAAGATCAATCTTGGAAAAGAATTGAGCTCCGCGTAGTTGGTCAAATAGGTCATCAATGCGTGGGAGAGGATATTTTTTCTTGATAGTGATCTTGTTAAGTTCTCGATAATCAATGCAGAGTCTCATTGATCCATATTTCTTCTTAACAAACAGAACAGGTGCTCCCCAAGGTGACGCACTAGGGCGTATGAACCCCTTATCAAGATTCTCTTGGAGTTGCTTCTTCAATTCCTGCAACTCAATTGGGGACATTCTATATGGTGTCTTTGAAATAGGCAAATCATCCGGTACGAGTTCTATTGAAAACTCAACTTCAAGATTCGTTGGAAGACCCGGTAATTCCTCCAGAAAGACATCATAAAACTCCCATACAATGGGCATATTCTTAATCGTGAGTTTCTCACCAACCATTTGAGATAAATAAACTTCATTTAGTGGAATCAAGACCCATAAGATGGAAGGAATTTCCAATGGAAGGTTATGTTCATCCTTGCATTGATAGACGATCATATATTGATCTGGAATATGAAATGTGACTTCCCTTATTTGGCAATTGATATGAGATCCATATAAAGAAAGCCAATCCATGCCAAGAATCACATCAAATTCCACTATAGGAAGGATCACAATATTTTCAGGAAGCACTTTCCCACAAACTTCGATCGGAGAAGAATTATAAACTTTTGATGCGACTGTTGTGCCATTAGGGGTTGTCACAGCTAACTCAACATCTAATTGTTGAGGTAATATGTTGATATCCTTAGAAAATTCTTCAAAAATAAAAGAGTGGGTGGATCCAGAATCAAATTAATCATTTTCTACTTTAGAGTGGATGGTAAGTGTACCTTTCACCACATCTTTATCATACTCCACATCGTTGATAGAAATTGCATGTGACTTTCATTTATCTTTAGCCTTAAGAGTTTGTTAACATCGACCCTCATCATCAACCCTTGGATTTGGGCATTGATTGTCATAATTCCCCATATCCTTGCACTTGAAACACTGAATCATAGTAGGTTCATTTTGTGTATCCCTTCCTTTTTTTGCATCATTAGACATCTTATTCCCATCATTCCGGCATTCAAATGCCCGATGAACTTCCTTTAAAAATTTGAAACATTTACTTGTCCCTTTAAGACAACTCCCTCCATGTTTCTTTCCACACTTTGAGCATAAGGGAAATCTCATCTTCTTTTTATTGTTCTCTTTAGATTTTCCTTTGAATTCCATTTTCCTCTTCTTATCAAACCCATATGACTGATGGGTTACTCCAATCTCCATCTCAACTTTGAGAGCACATCGAATGATTTCCTCGTAGCTATTGAAGTCCCTTATGGCTAACGCCCTTTAAAGACTTGGTTTTAAGCCACTAAAGAATTGATCTATCTTACTCTTAGGTTGGATAATAATAACAGAAGCATACCTTGAAAGTCTTGTAAAATTTGCTTCATAGGTACCAACAGATTCATCATCCTTTTGCTTCAATTCAAGAAACTCTTTCTCCATCTTTGTTTGGAGAATACGAGGGAAGTACTTATTGAAAAATAAGTTCTTGAACTCGTCCCATTCCATGGACTCAATTTCATCCCTTTGCCTCGTATTCTTAAAAATATTCCACCATTGATCAACATCAACTTCCAAACGATACACTGTTAAGATGACTTTATCATGCTCAGAAAATTGAAGAACTGAAAATATCTTTTCAGTAGTACTAATCCATTTTTCAGAAACTAATGGATCAATAGACCCGCTGAATGAAGGTGGAAACTTTCTCATGAAGGATTCAACAGAATGTTTCTCCTTCCTTTGCTCATTTGGAAGTCCTACATGATTCATATCTTGAGAAAGTTGTGTGAGCATGGCTAAAAGATTTTTCATTCTATATCCCATAACGTTTGGTTTCTCAGGGGGATAATCATTGCATTTCCCATCGCATTCCGTATTAACATGGTTCTTTCAGGTTCCAGCCATTGACTAAAACCAAGAAGAATAGTGTGAGCAACACTAATTATAATAGGAAAACCACATAATCAAGAATAAAATTTCACACTTAAGTTCTATCCTAGGTTATTCATGGTTATTTCTAAAAAACTAAGATTGTGCTATATGCATAGAATTATCCTTAGGGTTCTTACTAAGGATTTCACATCCGAGTTTCCAAAGGTTGACTATACCTTTCCTCTGAAACCAACTATAATGACCCATACTTTACATACATTGTTATTACATCAAAATTGAATCACACTTATTACAACATATAACCAAACCCTGAAAGGACCGTATAGGTTTAGAGTCTTTAGAAACTGGGAAACATAAACAACTGGTTCATAAAGCATCAACTTTGCCTCCCACTTATTTAATCATATCTAGAGTCCCTTTTTGGCATATCCTACTTAATAACCTTCTTCCCGACCTGGTGAAATAAAACATATAAAAGGGTGAGCTCAAATTCTCAGTAAGGGTAAACAAAAGAAATATTAATCAGATCATATACTTAAGAACATAACTTTTGGAAATCTTAACTTGCAAAAGAGATCATAATTTCATAACATGGGATAAATCATAGTAGTGAAATGTAATCCCAATAATCATAACATAAAACATGAAACTTTGTGGCATACACACATAATCATTGAGAATCATTTCTTGTTAGTCAAGAATAATTTCCAAGACTATCTTAGTGGAAAAAGTCCACTTCTGAACCGAGTTCACTCCTCGTTTCAGTCCTGTTTCACTGAACGGGTTTAACCTGTCGTTCCAACCATGTCTATCTCATGAGATATAAAATCTTTACCCAATGCATTGGAGGAAGATATAGGTCACACCCATCTCATAATTAAACCATTCTTATGTGTGCCAAAAAATCATAAATCATACATCATTGCATAACCCATGTAATAAAAATGGAATTCTTAAACATCATGACATCATAAAACAAGTCATATAAGATAAATGAATTCATAATAATAATTTCATCACAACATAGTCAAATCAATGTAATGATAGGGATATAATCAGAACCCTATATTATCTTAGATGGAAAATAATTTTGATAAAACACTTTAACTCCATTCTTGAGGAAAATATCCTTTCTACTTCAAATTTTTTTTTCCTTTCTTAACATGTCGTACAATTATAAAGTAAAAGAAGTTGATTAAAAATAAACATGAAAACTTGTAAAGGAATATTCTTGGAAATAATGTTTTAAAAATCCATTCATGTCGTATAAGTTAAAAAAACATTCTTTGTACTTTTGTCAGAAAAGTCAAAAAGTAGCTCGTAAGAAAAATGACAAAAGATTCCTTTCATATCCTTTACTAAAAACTCACTGAAGGGTAAAATTGGATTTAAACAATTTTAGGTGTGTGGAAATAGTATTACATATTGAGGAAACATGGATGTGGATGATAAAATACACCCCAGTAAATGCCAAAGTATAATCAATCTCGAATAAAAATGAGATTGTGATATTTCCCTTACCTTAGGTCCGATTTGCCTCATAAGTGTCTGCACCTCCTTTATAATGATTTAAATAATGTTATTGAATTATTCTAGAATCATAATTATTTTTATGATATCATATATGGTCATATTCTTAGATTCTTATTAATAATATTTCATTACAAATTGTTATTCGGGTGCTTATTACTTTTTGTTCTTATGCTTGTTTAGTCGAATAAATTATTATTCTTCTCTTTAGGATATAGATAACTCATTTCTAGAATGTTATTAGTGTAATATATATCATATTAATTCATTCAATTCATTTATATAATCATTATCCAATTAAAATCATGTAGAACGAGTCGCATCACATCGTGGAGATGGTATTCCGTACGTACGCACGAGCGATGATATCGTTCCCATGATCATGGAATTGTATTGGAGTGTATGTATAATATTTCAGAATCAATATCTCTTTACAATAATCATATATAGTCATTATTTACACCATTATACCCATCCAAGTAAGGTGGTGGTGGAAAGTAGATTACACAACGGCGTGGAGACGGTATTCCGTACGCACGCACGCGCGGTGATTTTGTTTTCCGTAGGATGGATAGATGGTGAAATAGGGTTGTTTCATACTTATAATAACATATCAGTATATGAGTGACACTGATGTTATTACTTCATAATGAAACAACTAAATTAGAAGAAGTGGAAGGAGAAATAAATATGAAAGAATCGGTAACAGACATTACCTCTTCTTTGAAGTGCTTCTTTGAGACCTCCTTTTAGGGCACTAAAATTTGTTTTTGAAGAAGACCAAGAACTCTAGGATGTCTCTAGGGAATTGGAAAGGAAAAAGTGCCATGGTTTGGCCGAGCTTGAAGGCTCAATGTGGTGTGAGGAAGAGAGGGAGGAGGTGCCCTTTTATAAGGGAGGAGAGGGGCACCTTTTGAATAACTAAACATATTATTTCATTATAAAGCCAAATTAGGTTTAAATAGCTCCAAATTGATTTATTTCGAAGAAAAGGCGGGGATGGGTCGAAATCCTCTCATCCAATATAATTTAGACAAGTTTAGGTTCCTATTTTGACCTTATTATTTAGATTTAACATTAAGTTAAATAATTTTACTTTTACCGTGTCTTCTTGTGTTTTTACACTATAAGGTTAATAAACTTACTATAACAAGACAAACGAACCCCAAGTTGTTTATTATTAATATATATAACCTTATCTAAGTAATTGTTCCAAACCTTAGATTTTTAGGAATAAAATAACAATTAATAATATAATATTTTTAAAAAAAACTATTTTATGTCAATTTTGAAACTATTTAGTAATTGATTATTTGTGAAAATCATAACAGAATGATTAGTTCGAAAAAAGTTAATTAAATAAATAATATCATGTCATATTAACCTAGAAAATTAGTGTAATTCATAAAAAGTCTAAAATTACATTTATTTGGGTATTTATAACATCAATTATGTCAATATTTCATTAATAAGATAATTACTGCATCATCATTGTGCCAAAAATAAATTAAATTATTTAATGTCTAAAAATTACAAATAAAATACCATTATGTAGGAAATATTTTTATCTTTCTAATGAATATTTATAGTCGAATTTATCTTATATATAACCTTATATTAAATATTATTTACTTATTAAACTTTGATTTTAACTATTTTAACCCTTCTTTAAATAAATTAATAATAAATATCCTAATCTAATCCAAGTGGCCCTAAATGGTCATATTTTATTCCTAAGTTTGTTTTTGGTCGAGTTAAACTTATCCAATAGAATTAGGACATGTCTTAGGGTAATAAAAATATCATTTTTACCCTTAATTACCCTATTTACTTTTAACCATGGTAAATAAAAGTAAAAAGTTACTATTCACTAAAAATTATTTTCATCTCATTGAACCATATTTTACTTACTGACATCAACCGTGTCTCTCAGATTTTTGAAATTCCACTCACAGAAGCGGTAAAATTATGTTTTATGAAAAAATTCAGTTTTTAACTACCACTTAGTGGTTTAACTATTCATCAAAAATTGAAAGTTTTCAGAAAAATACCAAAATTTCACCCTAGGATAATTTCGATATTCCGAATCCAAAAATGAAGTCCATTTTGAAAAATAAAATTTATAAAATTTCAAAAAGTGGTTATTACTATTCATAACGGCTATTTTTAATAATATTTTAATAGCATATCATTGTTTAGTGAAACTCGGTATTGCGTACGACGCAAGCTATCGAGGAAGGCCGCGGTTGCGTGTAAAGAAAGCTAAGCTAGTGTTGTGTGTAGTGAAAGATTCCTTTGATGATTTATATAACACAAAAACAAAATATCTCACATAAAAGTCTCGGGTGTTACAATGAAAAATAAAAAATAAAAAAATAGAAAATGGGAATAGGCCCAACCCCAACCCCTAATTAAAGGTAATGAATCACCTAAGGAGAACACTATATTTCAGACCCAACTATAGAGATGTGATATCAATCTTACATGTTGTTTAAATGATAGCACCAAACAAACAACCATAAAATAAAAAATTATTAATTAATTAATTATTAAATATTATAATAAAATTTGATCATCTCATATTTCCACCAAAGATAGATCCTAGGATAAACACCCTATTTTGGGACCAATAAAACTTTCAAAAACATTATTTGTGATCATATTATATGAGAATTTACAATTTTTCTCCAAACACTCTCAGGAATTAAAAGGTTCAAATTTACCCTAATTTTCAAAATATGTGATGACATGGATCATCATAATATGGAAACCACAAACTCTTATCACCTTTAGGAATAATTTTTATTCAACCTAAAACCATTTTCTCCAACAACCACTAGAGTAGATAATGCTATGATTACCATAAAAAACCAGATTTACAACACCCATAAATCTCTCCTAAAAGTAGATACACTCAGCTATTACTAATATAATTCTCCGCACCATTTTATTATCCTTATAATATCCCAAATTCCTATATACAATACCCCACAAATAAAACTATATCTATAATGGTATGTAATGGAGAGACATGGAAAAATATGTTCACACGTGAGTGCCCACCTCAAAATTGTATCAAACAATTCCATGTCATGGATCACCAAGAAAAACACATTCTTGGCATAAAACCCAAGTAAAATAAGTATCATGACCTACAATAACCTATATTTAAATCCCCCTAAAATATATTTCCCTAAATCACTCAAAAAAGCACAATATGACAAACAATTAGTTAGGACACGTGCTAACAAAACTATGCTAGCATGCCTAAAACCACTGACCAAGACCCACTCACCGACCAGTTTAAATTAACCAAAAAACCTCAACACACCTCTTATAAAACAAGGTATCTCTCTTATGTTGTGATCATCCACGAGACTACCCTACACTCTAACATTATTATAAAACCCCAATAATCCCACAATTACCCCACTATGCTACCCAAGGCACAACCAAAACTATAGATTCTAGAGTCCAACCAAACCTAACCTATAAAGTAAGCCTTGAGATAGGGAGTGCTCCCAACACACAACTTATAAAACAAAAGTAATCCTCGTGTATAAAAAAACATAGTGAAAACTGACCTCAACGAACCCACTATAAAATAACTACCACATGCACTCAAGCCAACAGTGGTTGCTAGCACATGTTCTCCTCCAAAATACTGAACATACATGAAAGGAAAGAACTATTACTTCCCAAGAAACAAGAAAATTATACATAAAATAAAATAACACCTCAATGAAACTAGATTCCAATCAATGAATCTATCAGGAATCATTTCCCTCATCAAGCCACCAATAGTACACTCATTTCCCATTACCAATCCACAAGGGTCTCCATGAATCCCTCAATGAAGCGACTACATAACTATAATCAATTAACTTATTAGGAAACGATCTATAAAACCTATTATATGAAGATAATATACATCAATATTACAATGGATTAAAATGTAACTAAGTACTTATATGAGAAAAAAAGTATGAGAATTTGTTGACACTTTAAGAAACATAGCTTCAATCATTAGTGAAAAAATATATACCAACATATATCATGTGAATACAATATGCCTAGAATGATTAATGAACCCTGGTTACTTGGACACATTCCATGAGATAAAAAATTAAACTTAACTATAAATCCATAAATCCTTGTGCACCAAACTAGGTGAAATAATGAAATTGTAAAAATATAAAATAAGAACAGTAATCTCATAACCTATCCATATATACATCATATCAGCAAATGAGTTCTGAACACACCATTATGATATCCATCGCAAGTTCCAACACATTCCTTGGACCCTTGTCTTTGAATTCCCCAAATCCCAAAACCAAACTCACATTAATTCAATTGCATAATGAACTGGCCCAAGTGAACCTAACACATCACCTAGTCCGGCTCTCCACAAAGCTTCAATCCCCCACCAAATTTCTAGACGTTTATAGTTAGTGGTGAGGGTCTAAAATATATATAGGGTAGACTATACCCTCTAGGGATAGTGTAATAATAACATAAGTAACAAAAAACATGCACAAGGATAAACATTAGAGTATGAATAATAAATAATTTAAACCAAAATCATGCAATAATGAATGAAAAATAGTATGTGTTAAAACATACTATAAATAAAGAATACATGCAAAGGAAATTCTCCCACTAGGATGAAAACATATTAAAAATAAAAAACATTAATAGAAATATCGACTTCCAACTTTGAGTTGGAACACATACCCATTATTCAAGATATTCGATCTGAAGCATCCCAATCCTGATACACATCATGGGATTCTATGGAAGGTCAAAAAAAACTTTTCATAAGTGCTCTCCATCCTCAAACCTGTTCACCATCTTGAAATTATACATCTAGTATATATACATAATGAGGTGAACAAATAGGGGTAACAAATAAATCATAGTAGGATGCCCCCTAATGGAGAACCCAAAATCTCCTTTAATAATAAGTGGATGCATAGATGGTTTGACTACACTAGTCTTGAGTAATAAGATTTGGACAAAAATAAATAAATAAATAAGAACAATGGTTAACTGAAACATGTAAAATAGACAATGTTGGGTTCTAGGATGACACTTGAGGCATGTATACCCTCACTCTGTCCCCTATAGAAGATATACAGTATGTGGATAACCCAAACATATGAAAATTGGTTCATAATATATATCTAAATATGATCTCTAGGACATTTGAAATGGAACATGTAAGAATTTTTTACCACAAAGAATAAACATCGGTGTTCACATGACAATGACCGTATAAAAGTCTCTAGGAATCCAATTTTATGATCTGAACTAGTGTTAAAAATATCTAGGTTGATAGATCTAGTGAACCCATCAGTCCTAAAAGGTTATTTAGAATGAATCAAACAGTGGATATGGACCCATGATTAGGATGGATCCATAGATAAACTATTATTATAAATATTCCATGGGCCTGGGAGCTCTGAATATCCATGCTACAAAAAAACCCACTACGTGAGTGCACCGACACTTCATGATCCTGAAGACACTATACCCTAGGATCACACTCAACGAGAGGGGGTTTCACTCATCTTGATTATATATTATCTACTCAATCCCATAAAACAATATCCAACCGTAAGAGGACATTGTTTTACCCTAACATAGGTCCAACACCCACCCTATGATATCCCATGTGTCTCCACTGCAAACCAAATTCATGAGAATAAAATTCCCCAAACAACATGGAAAAATTCTAATCAAACATGGTGTGATACAATATCAAGCCCACTACCCATGTAGATAAAATAAAATTGTTTATCAACAGTCATACAATAATGAATGAAGCCTCTCCCCATACAATAGATTATAATATCCAACAAACAATCACCATGGTCTCTCAAGGACCCATGTTAGGGCCAAAACAAATATCAGGGTTCCTATGGGCATCGAGGTCATAACACAAAGTGATGTCCAACTAGGGACTCCCCTTATACACCCAATATCTCAAAAAATATAAATTAAAAGATTCTAAAACCATCCCAAAGTCCAAAACAAGTGAAAGACACCCTATGAGGGATCCTCTATCCCATAAAAATTATGGAATATAAATATAGTAAAAAAAATCCCAAATACTCCTCGATAGTATCCAACTGGTCCGTGATCAAAATGTGTCAGAAGGTCCATCAAGGGATCCTTAGAATAATCCAAACCATGAAACGCTGGAACAATCAACCTCAAACTATGGAATCCAATAAATAGTAAAACACCAACATATACATGTCATGACCCCCCCCCCCCCAAATGGGTTTTTTCTCATTCACCTCAACCCCTAACTTAGTGTGTACCCCTAATGAGCACACGACATGTTCCCCTAGTACACGGTGGGTACTCCCACAATGGGTTACATAGCCGTGTACCAGAAATTTCATGGTCATTTATTCATCTAGGACATTTATTCCTACATGGCATAAATCCCACATGGGTTCCAGTCATATACCCTACACGTACATGTTCCCCTGAATGAGGTGATTGATTAGGAACTCAGCCACACCCCAATAGCACACTACACCGAGTGTACTTTCAAGTACATGGTTTTTATTCCAAAAAGTATTCTTCATTGAATACGAATTACACAATACATGTGTTCAATGAACCAAATTCCATATACAATGGTATTTTCAAATGGAAAATCAAAAAAATAGCATAAAACCCTTGTTTCTCCAGGATTAATCTTAGATCGTCCCTCATAGGGTACCAAAAAAACCAAAAAGGCAGTATAAAATTTACAATTAAATTATGGAGAGTTGTTATTAAACATAAAACTGGCCTACCCCCAGGAAGAAACCACTTAAGCACCACACCAAAACCACCACATGCAACAGTCTCACTCTAATACCTACCTCGGATGGACCCCCTGTGACACCTCATCCCTCTTCCACTCCATCCTACCTATATCCCCTATCTTAGAAATATTAAACCAAGCCCCCAAGGAGTATACAATGTAAGAAAAATGGGATAAAGGAGAATATAATAGAAAAATGGGATGGAAAAGGGAAAATGAGAATGCAAATAAAAGGGTTTTTGGTTCAGACTAGGCTCCCAACCTAAGGTGATGCCTTATATGAACACCCCCACCATTAAAAAATCAACCATTGGGAAGAGATATATATTAAATAAACTATATAAAATGTATCTCCAAATGAAAAAAACATGAATAAATTAATATTTAATTTGTTAAATATTAAATATTCTTAGAATATTCAATGTTATGGATTTTTACCAAACTCTCGTACTAGGTTAAAAAACCTATTTATGTGTTAATAGAGTAGTTGGGAAGATATCTGAGATTATATTAAATAAGAATTTAACATTTTCCCCTCATCACTTATGGGAGAAAAGTTTCAAATTTCCTAGGATTTTCACAACCCGTAATGATTTGGATCCTCACAAAGTGTCTCATTCTTACTTTATGTCTTATAAAAAAATATCATATGAAAAATATAGATTCATATGATGGATATATGATAACATGTCCCCTGGATTCACACATTATGGTTATGTGAAGGAGGATCATGTTTTGAAACATTGAGAAATTTACGAAAAGATCTATTAGAAGATATTAATATAATGTTACATATGGATTTTCATAACTTATTACATATTATGTATCATATATGTATAATAAGTTTTCAGAAAAAATTACCAGAAAATAGAAAAAAAATTACTTTTAGAAATATTTTCACGAGTAGTTATATAATATGTGACATAAGGCGTGGTTGTATTATAACTATAAGAATTTATTATAATATAGATATTGATTGATTAATTCCTTAAATGGGGTTTCTATAGTATAACAGTCTTGAAAACTCTGTTTTATAAACATAATCCCACCATAACATAGTGTGAGACATTATGCCAATGTGGATGTATGTTGGATTATAATATAGTACGCTAATACTTGGATCAATTATTACCTTTCACACCTACTACCATTATTCATAATGATCATAATTTGATACCCATAATAAGGTTTATTATTATCTTTCATGTTCATTTAAATATTTTATAGTTTTTTAGAGTGTTATGTTGAATAGTGTAATGATT
Organism: Viscum album; assembly: GCA_963277665.1. Taxonomy (NCBI): domain Eukaryota; kingdom Viridiplantae; phylum Streptophyta; class Magnoliopsida; order Santalales; family Viscaceae; genus Viscum; species Viscum album. The sequence goes on along the minus strand of OY728145.1, from coordinate 875,317,750 downwards.
TGTAATTTTAAGAGTTGTTTATGACATGTACAATAAATAAAGGTTGAATATTTGAGGCTCTTGGGTTCTTATGTTTTAGTTTTTTCCACCCACTATTATTCTAATGTTATATTTTATACAAAATTATCTAGTTTATACAATTATCAAATCATGATTTTATATTTCCTTTATGACATGGTCCTAAAAGATAGTGGATTGAGATGGTCTTACCCAAGAATTTGGTGAATGACTAAATCCATGGATGCCTACAGTTGATGGAGTCTTTTGGTTACTTCTCATTGATCTATATCAAACACTTGTATATATATATATATATTCAATTATTAGTATTGAATAGTTTAAGGTATTCCATTTTTATTTTTCATTAAATATATTTATTCCACATGTATAGGTGGATTTATTCACTTGAGTTATTTTGACATTTTTCATTCATCGTGTTTAGTGATTTATGTATCTCTATCAAAACCATCATCAACCATAAATTGATGTTGAGGGAAGGAATATAGTACTACAAGAATTTCTATATACTATATAGATTATGTAGAACCAACCATCGGGAGAATGACCACGAGTACTCTTATGCCTCAAATTTTGGTTAATAGTTTTCAGACAAATCTAAAAATAACTCTTCTTATCTAATAATGTATAATATTTAGTGGAATTAAAAAATCTGATCTAAATATAAATATAACAAACGTCATTAAAATCTATTATCCATTTTGGTAAAATGGTGTTTATCAATAGTTTTTTCATCTTTAATTTTTTTAAATTTTATTATGGAATCAAGAGAAATATTGGTTTAGAATATTCCACTATTATATATTTCTATATATGTTTTCATAATGATTATTTTTAAATACATTCCATCATATAAAATTAAAAATTCTAAACTAAAATCCATTACTTAAAAAATATTATGTCGAGTCTATGCATGGATGATGGTAAAGGATAAAAATTATTTTTATAAAATTTCGTCATCATGGTATTCCACTTAGGAGCTATTGATGATGTTTTATAATTTTTTAATATGTGATACATTATTTTAATATATAAATATATATAAATTGGAATCTATAAGATAAAATACCATAAGAGTTTTATAAATGATTGGATGATAATTATTTTATGATATTTGATTGAAATTATTAGAGATAAGCACATTTGGGATGATTAAACCATGTTGGTTCTACAAGAATAATATATGTTAATCATGATACAGGAGAAAAAAATATTTATTTCAAGAAAAAATAACTATATTTGATTCCAAATATGTAAATAAATGATAATAAGACATCGATGATGTAAATGCCCATAGAATTTTTCAAAATTATGAATCCAATTTCATTATATTTAATAATAAAAATGAAAATTGTATAAATTCAAACAATAAAAAATTGGAAGAATAATATGAAACAGTCAAAAGTAAGTCAATCATCTAGACATACACCCTTAAGACTATAAAGATAATTAGTTTCTTATAATCCTTTTCAATTTGAATATGTATTGCATTATTAATAATATTAACTATTATACAAAGTATAACCATAACCTTCACATGACACATATCAACAACTATGAACATTATTTAATGGTATGATGTAAAAAATTATGATGTTATTAGAGGTATGATTTAAACATATAGAATCTATCATATAAAATTGAAAACCCAAATAGCATATAATTAAATAAAATTTGAAAATATAAAATTGGTTATCTATTTGGTTATAATGAAAAAATTGAATAGAATAAATAAAAAGGTATGATGGTATTAAGTGGTAAAATACTTTTTAATATGTAATAAATTACTTTAAATAATGTAACACTAAAATCTAAACCTGAATTTTTAAATAATATAAACGAATATATATACTCATAATATACTCAGATCAATTTAAATAAATATTTTTCCTAAGGAAATGATAAATGAAACGAAAACCTTCTATTCCACATTTAATTTTCCATAATGAGTTATAAAAATTAAGGATGAATTAGATATATGTCAAATTTCATGAAATTTCACATTATTTTTACATTGTAATTATTTTTTCAAATGATTTTATTTAAATTATTTTGTAAAATTTTTCATTGTAATTGCTGCTGATAAAACAATATATTTTAACAGTAGGAGTTTTTTTATTAATAAGTAATGTTAAATGGTGATCCAAAAAATAAAATTGCAAACTTCATGATAAAATTACTTTCTCCTTACTAGATATAAATAATCAATGTGAGGGAAATAAAGTCGTGTATATCATATAATGTAGTTTAAACCACATTATATAATGGTTATTCATGAAATTCATATAAAAGAAACCCAAGAATATTCAATTATGAATATATTGGGATAATAATTTAATTATATAGATAAAGGATCCTTTTAATAATTTGTTTAAGAATATTTATGAATTTTTTATACCTTTCACCTTTTTTTATATGCAGTAGAGGATAGAATTTAATAGTTATTATTTAGAGACCAATAATTGACACAAGTAAAATAATTATTAATGATCATAATGGTGTATAATGTTTCATGTTGTATATAAATAAGTAACATGTAATGTAGTATATTTCATAGAGTTCTCCACATTTTGTGATTTTGAATATATTTTTCCTTATGTATATCATTCATTAAATCATTGTTTTCCTAAATCTCTATCTATATTATGGTGTTTTTTATCTATTAATATTAATAATTAGTGCAATAATTCTAACTCAAATAAATTTAAGACATACCTCTAAAATTAATGATATTTGACCTCACAATAAGTGGCCATCCAAGAGAAATATTCACAATTACTTATTAATTATGCCTCTATTAAAATTTGAAAAAATTAAATGAACGACATATATCTCTTAATCAATTCAATATGGGTATGTCAAAACACTTCTTAAATCATTAATTTTAAATCATCGACTGAGTAAAAATTCATTTTCTTAAATATCTTTAAAGTCATTTGTAATCCCTTATATGGAGGATTATAGAAATTTTAAAAATAATTCCCTCTATTTTAACCCACAACGTGATTCATGGGAATTTTTTAAGTATAATATAGAGACCAGAACATCATTTGACCCCCCACTAAAAGGGACATTAAAATAAGGATGGATTTAAATAACATTGTTTAATTTGTACTTACCCAATTTAATATAATATGTAGGATATTAACATGTATTTTATAATAAATAATGATTTAAAATGGTTTATATCATTAAATTTGAGGATTTAATTCCATAAGTATTATACATAGTGTGGTAGATGTGTTTATTACCGCATGATCAATGTTGAAACTCAAAATAATTAGTTCACATTAATATTTATAGACTTCATATTTGAATATTTTTAAAGTTATATTAATTATGGGATTTAGATGCTTACTAAAGTAATAAATAAATGCAAATTTTTCTAGAATATTAAAAGAAAATCATGTTCACATGTTCATATCTATAATTTTTCAATCTATGAATATCCATTTGGATGTGTAAAACACTTTCAATTTTTCAACATCACATGATTTGTTCATTTCATGAAAAATAAAATTTTATGGTGAAAACATGGATTATTTTCGGAAATGGAATATCATGATGTATAATTTATATTATTATCAAAAACCTGAATATTATTTCTAACTTACACATTTTTATATCTATTAGAGGAATTTTTATGTTTCCCATTTATGTTGGATTCTATCATTAATTTTATTGCGTTTTATTTCTGATAATATAAATTCAATCCCATTTTCAAAAAATGAGGTTAAATTTCAAATTATTATTATTATTTTAATTTTGAAGCATTGAAAATGAAACTAGTGTAATTTCTAAAAATTGTATCCATGCACATGAATAAGAAATTTAAAATGATGTGTGATTATAATAAATTTGTAATTGGATATTTTTTTTGTAAGTGGTATATATCTTATTTTCCAATCCATTTACTATATTAAAAGAAACTAAATTAAGTTGAAATAAATTTAAAAATAACAAAAAAATATATTATAATTAGTGTATATATTAGATTTATATAGGCCATATAATTTATTTTCAATAGTCAATGATTATATTTATTGATAAATATTGAATTAATTTTTAATTAAAAATCATGAAGATCAATGAGTGTGGTGTGGAAAAGTATAATAATGTTCAATTCCTTGATAAATATTAGTTTAGGATTATTATATGTATTAAACCATTCAATAATAAAAAATGATAATATTTTTCTATATGAACAATGCAGCGTGATCAAACTCTTTAATAATGAAAATATGTAATACTATTATTATTCATTGAGAATATATTTTCATGTACTCCAAACTCAATTCTTGATTAAGATTGAATTAGTTTGTTAAAATGTATTTAAAAGTTAATTAAACTATATTAGTAGCTTGTATGATTACAATAAGTGAGTTTCAATGAAAATAATATGTTTTGAATATAATGGGAAAAATGTTAATTTCACCTTGTTCATAATATAACATTAGAAAATAAAATATGTCATTAACTGTGGAATGGATTGTTTAGCATATTATATGTGATTGTGTAATTATTCGGAATGGTTTCCATTTTTCAAATTGGTGGAATAATGTTTTAAGTATTTTTTTTCAAAAAGAAATAAAAAATAATTTTATTTATTGTATTATAATTCCCCTTATTCATACATAAAATTTATAGAACTTTGATTTTATGAGAAGATTCCTTTGAGAGATCAAAAACAATGGAGGGGTTTGGAGGGAAATCATCATATCAACACAAAATATTTATGCTTCTTTAATTTAACACATTTATATTTAATATATAACTCCCTATGTTCATATTATTATCTAATGGTTGAAGCTTAAATCATAACTCAATTGTAATAATCCATATTTCATAGTGAATCTATTGTCTTTATATTAATTAAAATATAATGAATCGGTTTCAATATAAAATAAACAGATATTTTAGGGTCATTATAGGAAACATATTGATAAATTTTCTCTTTAATGAGTCATGAAACCTATTATAAATTTTTTAAAACTACTCAATTAGATAAATCCACAACATTTGGAATCACTATTAAGAGTTGTATAATGAGAGATAATATGTGAGAAATTGTTTCCTTCATAAAAATTTTTCTATGACCTCATATGCATATGGTTCAAAAAATTTAAAACTAATAATTTATATTTAATTAAGGAATTAAAATTTTCAAGGAATTGAATTTTAGTTATATTTAGATAAGTTAAAAGTTGTTAAACATCTCCCAATTGAAATGGAAGAAATGGTTGATGATGAAGTATGTATTTGAAGTATTATGATCATCTAATTATAGATTAGATAGATAAAAAAAACCACATTATTCATAAAACATGTGAAGAATATAGGATACAAGTTGGATTGTATGGAATTCAATGAAATGTATAATAATTTTAATAGAATGTGATAAAAAATAACGTCTATCATAATTTTGGTTGATTTGGACACACAATATATCCCATCATAGGCCATTCTATTCATTTAATAAAAAGAAAAATGTATTTGGATGATAAATCTCACATGTGGACATTATAATCCATTGAATTATCTCATCATATTTATAAGAATAAATATGTATAATGGGATACATTGGGTATGTTTGGCCCTTCTTTAGGAGTTCTATGTGGGAAAATTTTAATAGACTTGTGAGAGGAGGGATGTGTGGGTACATCCCTAGTCAAAATTTGACGCCCAAAATTCAGTTAGACTTCATATGTCTTCCAAGACCCATTGAAATTATGTTTCGGTAATTTGGAGTGTGTGTGAACATTAAATTAATGTTTTTATTATTAAATGTAAATTATTATTATTAAAATTATTATTTTTAAGACATTTTAGCAATTTCCTGTCATGATTTATCACTTATAGTTTTCAGACATGGGACAAATAATTGAAATAAATTTAATATAATGAGAATTACCATACCTATATATTAGTTATTCATATGAGAACTTATAAATATTATAATAATTGAATAATTATAATACTTGAATAAATAGTTTTCAATAAAAAAAATTAATCACTTTGATGAGTTTCATAACTTGATAGGTTTTTTTTTTGCCAATTTTTAAAATTCAATGATTCGTTAAGTTATAAATCAGCCTTGGTGGTAATGAGGAGAAATAAATTTCATCTTTATAAATAATTCATGAAAAATATTATTATAACTCATATGAAAATTATAAACAACATTATGAAATGATGATTATAAATCACTAGAATGTATACTAATTAATAAAAATAATGAAATGGATTTTGGGAATAAATAATAGTTGTACAAGAAAAGATGACTTATGAAGCCCTCAGATAAAACCACCATATGATTCACAGTTTCATGTCGACTCATGCATTTCTACCTATAAACTAGTGGTTCTAAACTTGTATTGAGAGCCTAAAACATGCATTGGGGATACTATTACATAAATATCAAAGAAAAAAATACAAAAAAACCAAAAAAGATATATATTTGAGTATATAGAATAAATAAACACATATAATAACATTTATGATAATGTCATAAAAACACAGACCGATTGACCACTAAATAAATCCAATATTTAAATAAATAAAAATAAATAAAAATATAATACAATCTGTTAACAACCCTGAGACCCATCTGAATCACTGATACCCATTGAGCCTCTCCATCCTCGTCCATTTATACATCCTATTCTCTAATATAAAAAACATAAATAAATTCTGCATACGCTTCATGATACTCATGAAATATGTAAATATATTCTTAGTAGTGCATCACCAATCAACCATAATGTAAAACATCATCTGAATATGTACTCATTACGAAAACAAAAACAATAAATACATATTTTTTTTTAATTTTTCTCAGTTTATCAGGCCACCATGACACCTAACATGGTACACTCACCTATCCAGATACAATGTGATAACCAGACAACCACAATGTTTGACTATACTTTATTTGAAACCAAAAAACCTTATTCATATCATGCCATACCTACCACCCCATACCTGAAGACATTGGTTATGGATTTTCCTAAATCTTTTCTGTTATATAAAGGGTTTGGGTAGGGTCTTTTTCCATTGTTTTGGATCTATATTCTCACTCATGGAAGTCCCAATTCAAAGCCTCTATCTCCATTGTGTCCCCTAGGGTAGGGTTTATCCATCTAATCTCATATCACATCTAGATGCCATATCACTCGTCATTGTCATAAAATATAGTCATGCACCACATCACATCTCAGATTCAAGGTCATGACATAACCCACCAAGGCACAAGCAATGACTACCCCAATCCTACCATTAATAGTCCAGGGGATGGTGACTAGAACTGAGTAGGTATATCAAACATATAGGAGGCCTTAGCCTATCATACACTTATGAATGAACCCAAATACATATACATGAAATATTATATAGATATAATATTAATGTAATAAAAAAAATTCAAGCATACATTTATCCCATGATCATAGAAATATAGAAGAACTAAATGTAAAAAAAGGGAAAAAAACAAGCCCCCCCCCCAAAACAATAAAAGTGTCCACCTTCTCAAAAGTATGGGACCCCTGACATTTGAAACCACCGAAACAAATTTCAATCATGAGATTATATACAGCTCAGTATTTCTTGATCACTAATCTTTTTATACTCTGGGTCTTCCCGAGACATCGATGAAAGGAATGTTGTCTATAAAATACACATAATGTGTAACAAACTCTTGTGGAGTGGTGACTATAAAAATACCCTGTAGGCATCCGAAATACCCAAAATAATAGGAAAAAACTAAAAGGAAACCTTATTCTCAACCCTATAAAAAGGAAACCCAAGCGAGAGAGAATAAGAAACTTTATATTGACCACTCCTTGTCTTTAGATGACTAGTTAGCTCAGTCCATAGGGTGTGTTAATCAAGATATGAGTCATCACCACAAGGAAACCTATAAAACACCTTGATATACTCATCTTATACTCTATGTATCATGATTACTATCCTTAGAAATAGCTATATGAAACTACTCAAAGCTCAATGTAAATACTCGTCTAGGAGAACACAATCAACAGGCCATGTTATCCCAAATGGAAGTCATCTAAGAGATACACTTCATCAAGAACAACCCTCTAGTTCTAAATATAGATTCTAACACCACAGGTCCTATCATCACTATTTTATGCCCCGTTCAAACTCATTGTAATATAATTGGAGATGTTGGCCCAGTTACAGTATACAGAGTCAAGGGATCACCACTATAGACCACGTACCACATGCATACTCTCTAAATAGGGATCAAAGAATCATACTATCCATTGTCCCATAGTCGAGGGTGTACTACCTCCTAAAAATCAAATGAAACAAATATAGTAAATATATAGAGAGGCTCACACCTCACTGCATCTATGGATCACCACATTATAACCAGGCATCACACATAACAAGTAGATAGGAATTCTCTTCACAACTATTATCCACAGTCAAGGGAGCTCCTACCTCATAGAGGAACAAATCCCCACCACTACTCGTGTAATGGGGAGTAAAAATTTATTGATAGAGGACCTGCATCCTGTTTGTAGAGGAGTTCCATATATACATTATGATCACAATGGGTGACCCACACGAAGACACGAACGAGGTGTACTAACCATAAAATAGTGGACCTATACCCTGGTATGATAGGGGAGTAATGACTCTATGAATAATGGACATTCACCCTACTACATCTGGGGAGTACCAACTATGTATGAACAATGCATATGGGATATGATCACCCTGATATATAAGGGGAGTAATGACTTTATGAATAGAGGAACCAGACCCCAATATGATATGGGGTTACCAACCCTAAAATAGCATAAGGTGGGGAGAAAATACACCCTTCTATGAGAGGGGAGTTCTTTACTCCATTGATAGAGGACTCACACCTTTGTACGATAGAGGATTACTAACTCAATTTTCAAAAAGAGTAGGGAGGGCCCGTAGTTTGAGGCGATAGAGGAGATCTATCTATGTAATGCCCCAACCCCAGTTATCCAGATTTGGTTCATTATTACATAACATTGGCATGATTACAAGGAATCAAGTCCCGAAGGACAGATTGGTTTAGCAGTCTTGGAAAATAGATTACATACATTAATTTTACATTACAATTTATAACATACAAAAAAACATAAATAATCTTTTATGAATGCCATTATTCCTTTATCTTAACCCTGCATATCAATCACAATACACTTCTTGGAATCCTGGGAAAAATAAAACATAGAATGGGGTGGGCTCAAACGCTCAGTAAGGGTAAGCAATACGGTGGAAGATAACATAAATATTAACCATGGTGAATAATTGAAACCACATGCCTTTACCAATAATAAAAATGAAAACTTTTATGACAGGAAAATAAGATGAGTAAATAATGCCATAATAAAACATAATCATCGGTATTCTACTAGTCAAATGACCACATGAACCATCAATATTATTTTCATAATGAGGGAATGTATAATGTCAGATATTCTGAAACATTTTGTCAAAGCCTCGGCCAAGACATCTAAAAATGATTAAGGACTCGGCCAAAAACACATATCAAATTGGGAAATGGAATTAGCCAATTCCACGTCTAGTTGCCTCATGAGACCTACCGATGCATCGAGGAGCTAAAGCTGGCTCCACCCGTCACTTACTAAGCCCAATACATTCCTCATATGAAAAGGTTTAAACATATCATAAAAATTCGTATTAAAACTAGTATATGAAATGTCAATAATTTAACTATAAACCATGAATGGTATAAAAATAGCACATCCACAGTCAAACATATCACAAAACCTTCAATACAATATGCATGTTTTGTATCATAATAAATCAACTTCAAATAAACTTAAGATCCATCAAAGGATGTTGACATAGATGAAATCAAAACCATTTTTGGAGAAATATCTCTTTCTATTTGGAAATCATTTAAAATTCACATTATTATAAAGAGAAAGTTTATTTTGAAAATATTATTATAAGCTTTTAAGGGAATCTTTGTTTATGTTATAATGGCGTAAAATATCTGCACCCGCCGTATAAGTTAAATAAAATATTCCTACCTAAAATTTATCAAAAAGGTCAGAAAGTACCATGTCTGGAAAATGATGGAAATATTACTTTAAAAAAACATAAGGGTATAAATGAATTTGAACCATTGTCTAGTAAATTGTAAAAAAAAAATTAAATACATTTTTAAGAAACATGGATGTGGATGATAAAGAGATCCCAATCGATAATTACGTATAAACAACCTCTGATAATAAAGAGACTGTCGAATTAACCCTTACCTTGTACTTTTCCTTGGTTGAGTGTAGGTTAACCTCCTGTATAATGGTTAAATAATTGTTATTAAATCATAAAAGAATCATATACATTAATATGATATCATATATGATCTTTTAGCTTTGCTTTGTTAATAATATCTTGGTATCATCGTCGTTTCGGGTGTTAACTGATTCGTTTAAATTTATATTATTTGTTATGTGAGTCATATTTTTTATGGATGGGATGTATCTTATTCATATCTAGAATTATATCAAGTCTTTAAACATTATTTTTAATCATCATATGAAAATTAGTCTTGAATGGATACGATGGGGAATGAAACTCATCACGTTCATGGAGACGATAATCTGTACGTACACAGAGCGACAATATCAATCTTTTGATATTAAAATAACATATAATAGGATGATATATCATATATACAGAATCATTATCATGTTATATTTATTATTTACATCAATTAAACATCATTATTATACCCAACCAAATAATAATGTATTGAATAACAATTATCCCAAGATGTGGAGATGGTAAGCCGTACGTACGCATGTATGGTGACATGTCATTCAAAGGATGGATAGAATAGTGAATATAGTTGTACCATATTTATAATAAAATCACATTATATAGAAGATACTGGAGTTATTATTTTAAAATGGAAACAAAAAAGAAAGAGGAAGTTGATGAAGAAAGGAACTTGAAAGAGGTGATGAAATATTTACCTCCTTTTCAGGTTCTTCCTGTTGATTTGATTACAAAGGCTCCTTAGGTTGGATTTCTGACTAAAGTAAGGCCTCTAGTATGAAGGAAGAAATGTTGAGAGGGTATTTGGGCAGAGTTTGGTTGTGCCAAATGGTTTTGAAGGTGTGAATTAGAGAGAAGTGGGAGTTACCTTTTATAAGAGGGGTGAAGGGAACCTTAGGAAAAGATAGAAATATTATTTTATAATAAAATCATTTTCGGTTTATAATGGATCCAAAATTGATTATTTAAACACTAAAGTGTGTATGGGTGTAAAAACACTCAACCAATACTTTCTACATAGGTTTTTATCACTATATTAACCTTAAATTTTATATTTAACTCTTAGTTAAATATTTTGACATTTACCATGTCTCTTTGTATTTTTATATTATATTGTTAATAAACAAACTATATACTTCCAAGAGAACCCCAAGTGGTTCATCAATGATTCAAATATCATTATATAAGTCCTTTGTCCAAGCCTCATATTTTTAGTAATAAAATATCAATTAATAATATAATATTTGTTTTAAAAACTCTTTTATGTCATTTTGAAACTATTTAATAATTGATTTTTTTAAAGTCCTAAAAACTTTATTAATTAGAAATAAATTCATTTAATAAATCCTAACATGTCATATTAACATATAAAATTAGTGGATGTCATCAAAACATTCGAATTATATTTATTTTAACATTTATAATACCAATTATTTGATTCTTTCATTAATAAGAAAAATACTGCATCATTATTGTGTCATAAATAAATTTAATTATTTAATGTCTAAAAATTACAAATAAAATAAAGTTATGTAGGAAATATTTTTATATTTATAATGAATATTTATAGTCGAATAGATAACATATATTACACTATTTAAAAATTGGTTTACTAAAAGATATATGCTTATGTCATTTTTATATTTACTTTAACTTAATTAATATAAAGTGTCATTATCACTTACAAGTGGCTCCATGGGGTCCCAAAATCGACAAAAATATGCCCATGGTCCGACAAGTATAATTAAATAGGTTTAGGAATTGTTTTAAGGTAATTTTGAATTATTAAAATATTCTTTTTTCCTTGAATTACCATATTTACCTTTAACCGTTGAAAATAAAAGTCAAAAGTTACTCTTCACAAAAAATTATTTTCTTCTTATTGAACCATATTTTACTTACTGAGGTAAACTGTGTCTCTTGGATTTTTGAAATTAAAATCACAGAAGTGGTAAAATTATGTTTTATGTGAATTTGCAAATTCTCATAGGAGGTGGGTAAAAGATGGTGAAAAGTTCAATAAAAAATTTATATATCTAAAATTATTATAAACTGAATCCAATAAATGAGATTGAATTTATATAGGTATTATGTATCTATTTTTACCTAAAATAAATTTAGATAAAATAAAAAATTATTTAAATAAACACTCGGTTTTTAAACAATAACTCAGTGTTTTTCACTATTCATCAAAAATTGAATGTTTTCCAAAAATTGCCAAAAATTCACCCTAGGCTAATTTTGATATTCTGAATCCAAAAATAATGTCTATTTTACCAAATTGAAAACATAGAAGTTATATTTATTAATTTAAAATTAATTCCCATTGTTAAAACCAAAAGGCTTATTTTTAAGAAATAATAACAATCAAAAGATTGACACTTGTTTATGTCCAGTTTCAATGTAAAATTACTTACAATGACTAGAATTGGATTAAATGGTAAAAATAAATTATATTTATACATACAAGACATTAAATTGTATTATTTAACACTATAAATTATTTCTATTAAAAAATTAGTTTTTAGTAAAAATATAGTATTTTTCACTATTCACCCAAAAATGAAAGTTATCAGAAAAACACAAAAAAAAATTTAAAACTAAATTATTATGTCATTATTTTAAAGAATTAGTTTATTTTTTCAAATTTAATATATAAAATTTTCAAATATTTGATTTAAAAATGGTTCACCATTAAAAGGCAGTAAAAGTGCATTTTTGAAAAATACTTCGTTTATCTGAAAAAAAATGAATTTGTTCCTACATTATGTCTAAGAAACCCATAATATGGATTCTAAAATTATAAGTATTATATAAAATTCAAAATTTAGTTAATACTATTCATAATTTCTTTTGAACGGCTAGTTTGGTAAGTCGTGTAGTGCTTGAACTCGGTGTTGCGTGTAGTGAAAGTTATTGAATTACTTTGAAGAAATAACGAACTATGAAATCGTGGGGTGTTAAATTATTCCCTCTTTCAATAAATTGCATCCTCGTATTTTGAAAATTTTTATTCAAATTAAAAGGTTGAAAATAGAAAATACCTTTGTGGGAAAACCCACATCGGAAATTGGGTTAATAAAATTTAGACTTAATTAGAGGAAAAAGGGAATGAAAAAGTCACCACAATATTATGATCTCGATTAGGAGAAAATTTGTGGAAATTTGAGACACATAATTGGAGGAAAAATGTAAATATTTATAGGGATTGATTGAGGTCATAAATCACAAAAAAAATTAGAATTGAGGGCCTCAAAGCCATCAATCTATGATGATTTAAAATATCATCGGTTCAATAAAACATAAGGTATCAGGATAACACATTTTTAGTTTTAAGCTCCATTAATTAAAGTTTATGAATTAATTTATTAATATAATAAGACAAGAAAAATATATATATATTTATATATACTTGAAAAGTAGAGTTCCATCATTTAACTAATTTCTACCACAAAATCTTCTTTCACTCTAAAAGATAATAGAACCTAAAAAATATTATATTTATCCTATTTTTATAGGGTTTAAAAAAAATGAATTTATAATTCACCTATCTGACCCTTTAAAAAACGAAACTACATTATACAATCCAGGTTCTTCACGTAGTCGAGTGGTAGGTGATAAATCCCAATCGCACTATGGTTGTGGGTTCGATTCCCACATCTTTGTCTGACAAGACGGATTGTCACACAGTCTGCATGTTGTCCTTTTTATAAAAATCCAAAAATAACCTTAACAATAGTATCTTAATCCATTCCAACCATTATACTTATCAAAAATAAATCAATCCAAACTCACAGTCCAAAATTTATAAGGAATTTAAACACAATAAAGATCCTTTTTTCCACGTAATAACATGTGAACACCTTCATCGTGTATTATTTTAAAACTTGGTAACAACCTGAATTACCATAAAACCTTATTGATTACATTCATGCTCCCTTATCCTTTATATAATACTGGATATATTCCTTATATCAAAAAATATTTAATATTCCATCAATGATGAAATAAACAAACTATTAATCAGTTCCAAGGAAGTCAAGAATATCGAATATAATTTATCCAAATCAACCATATCTTATTCCAAAATCACTACCTCGGTATCATAACCATATTATGGTTTATCCTTATCTCAACCATATATTTTCCAAAAATTTAACCTACAATTGAGTCACTTTTCTTGGTTCCATACAATCTCAAATCCTTAATGAAATAGTACTACAATACAATCCTTATATACTCTATAATTATTATAACATGTACATCATCAATACAATACTAAAATGACACAATAATTTAATAACAATGTAAGAAATATAATAATTCCTCTTCATATTTGGTAGTACCATAACTTTATTATTATCCAATAATATCATTTGGGGTATACACTGATGATTTGGACATTGATTCGCATAGTGTCCCAACTCCTTGCAGATGAAGCATTATACATTGGAAACTTTTTTCTTATCCTTGAAATCACGTACTTGGTGTCTATTTTCCCACCCTTATAACAAACTTCTATTCCCTTAAAGAAATTAAAAAGGTGATTCTTTCCATAGTTATCACATTTGAAAAAATTCTTCTTTTCCCTCTTCCCTTTATCTATCTTTCTCTCTTCCATCCTTTTATTCTCTTACATCCCTTCATAGCCATAGAACTCATAGAATTATTTACTTATCTTATTAACACATGATAATATTTCTTCATATATTGAGAATAAATGGGAGACTATTTACCTTCTAAATTTTGTCTTATCACCATGAAAGATATGATCCTTCTTACTCTTTGGATCATACATATTTTCGGAGTTCAAATTCCTTCTACTGGGCACCATTTCTAAACAATGGCATACACTATCTCAGTTTATGTATTGGAATGAATAATTAAAAACTTGTAAAATACCTAATTTAAATTGAACAGTTTATGGATATAATCCAAAATCACAAATATATTTTCTTTTAGGAGGTATATACTCATAAATCCTTCATAATGATTTGTAATTAAATTGAGAATTATCCTAAGCATATCCCCCGGGAGTGTCGAAACCAAGAGAGCAGCAATGCCTGTTGTTGTGCACTAGTTCCCGTTCGAGTCTAGATGAAAGAGGTATTTTCGGGTTTTACCCCTAGGTACATCTGTTCCAAAGCTGCCTCTACCTACTCGTATCTAGACAGAGATGTATTTTCTTGGAAAACTCACAAAATCTCTACATTACCAAAATTCTTGGAACTTCTTCTATACTAATCCTCAAAGTCTATCTTAGGGCTATTTTTTCTGATCAGAGTTTATCTAAATCAACATTCCAATGTTATTGCTAAACTTACTCTGATACCAACTATAACACCCTGACCCCAGTTACCCAGATTCAGTGCATTATTACATAACATTGGCATGATTACAAGGAATCACGTCCCAAAAGACCGATCAGTTTAGTAGTCTTCGAAAATATATTAAATACATGAATATTACCTTACACTTTATAATATAAAACACAAAATAATTGATAAAACACTACTTTTTGAATATTTTATTGATAATAAATGATATAATTTCCTCACATTGTGCTAAATATATTCATTTATGAAATATTTTGGATTAGATCATTCATTTGAAAATTTGTTGAAAATTCCAGTTTTACCCTTTTAAAATGTACTGTAGTATTTTGAAGATAAATATTTTAATATTTATTATTTGAACTTAATATTTTTTAAAAGTGTTCCTAACTTAATTTTATACAACTTTAATTCAGGACACTAGAGCTAAAGAGTGCATTTGCATAGAGTAAATGGGCCATTAAGCCAATGGTGGGCTGGACTCGTCAGAATGGACATGGGTTCTGTATTTGGGCCATATCTTCTTCATCTGGGCTTGGATTGAGCCCAAATATTGAGGAAATATCTAGGACATGATTTTTCACAAATCATCCTTATTTAAGACCAGAAAATTCACGTTTTTGAAGGTCAACTGGGCGGTGAAACTTGGAATAAAATATTTGGCCGAGTTTTTCATTTCACACTTAAAAAGTAATGTAACCTTAGCCCTCACAAACTCTATTTAAAGGGGGTTTTAACTCTTTGGGAGGACGGGTCGAGGAATTGGGAAGGTATGGCCGAAAGGGTGTCTCTTGGGAGCCCATCACAACTCTTGGATGAAGTAAGGCTTTGTGAAAACCTCTCTTCCAAAAAGGCTCTCCTCTCCCACCTCCTCTTTGTATTTCTTTTCTGTCATGTTTGTTTCTTGAATTTTTCATTAAATAATCTTCTATTTTATTACCTTTTCTTCTTCTATTAATCTTATTAATTGTTTTGGAATCAATAGTGGAGAAGATATTGGGTTCTACTATTTCAATCCTTTGCCCATGAAAAATGTCTCCACGATGACTACACCGCCCATGGAAGAGTAGTTCTTTTTAGTAATCGATCGACCTCTATACATCTTCATTTAATTATTTTGAATAATTGATCTAATTTAATTCACTTAATATGATCCATGAATTGTGTTTTAAAGTGTAAGAAACTAAGTAAGAAATTGAATAATTAACACAAAAACACTCGAGGTCGAGATTTAGTGTAAATTGTGAGAGCACGATCTTAATCTGTAATACACGACCACACGGGATAAATTTGCAGAGTTCAAATATAATCCCTAAACAAAATTCATCCTAATTTACAGAATGGATATGTTCTCTAATTAACCACTGACCATAAGCTAACCTTAGAACAATAATCAAAGCAGGGTGCTACGATTGTGTGTTCCAAAGCTAGCCCAGGGTTTAAGTAATTCCATCATTGCGGTTAAGTTAAATCTTTTAGGGTTCAAGGGTTAAAATATTAGGGGATCATAATTAAGTGGATATTAATTTAAATGATAATGGTTAACTAGTAAATGAATAGGTAGAGTTAGATCGATTACGCCTTTTAAAATATTTTCTAAAAAAACGAATTCTTGTTGTGTCTTTTTAATCAAACCTCATTTCAAAATTAAAAAAAAAAAAAAATCGTCTTCCAACAATCTTCTTCTAGATTAAAAAACTATAACCAACCCCCATCCTTTCAAGTAGTGTTTTTATTATTTTTTATTTTATTTTTAGAATACCTTTAAAAAGTTGTTTTAAATCTACTTCCTCCTTTGAGAGACAACCTTGGTAAGCCACTTTGCTGCACCTAGGTACCCCAAAATCACATTAATCATTTGAGGGTGCCCACAATAGAGCTATTTCAAATTGGAACCATTTCCAAGGAGGCAAGTATTTTATTCAACTAATTATAGGTAATTTTTTTACTTTTATTTTAATATTTTATCTTATGTTCATTCTTTCTTATTTCCCATTTCATAATTATATTTTTGGTTTTATATTTTTTTGGGACCATCATATCAAACTTCTTATCATTTTATCATGGTCCACTTTATTTAACTTCATTTTTATATTTCTTTGATTTATGACACGAACTAATCCCGATGATCTCTTAGGTCTTGACCCGAAGATTGAACGCAGCCTTAGGGCACGAATCCTTCATTCTCAGTCTATGGGAAGTGTCGACATTTACCCAACGAGGGAATTCCTCCACTCTAGGAATTTTGAAATTGGAAACACTTATAAGTACAAATTAAAACAAGATCCAATGGATGAAAATAATTGAAATGAACTTAAAAGAACCATTCGAGAATTGGCTGCACCAAATATTAACTACCAACCAAATTGTATCGCATACCCAAACCTTGAATCGGGCTTTGAATTGAAATCTGGATTAATTCACCTTCTTCCAAAGTTTCATGGCTTATCTGGTGAGTATCCCAAAAAACCCTTAAAGAATTTAATGTGGTTTTCTCAAACATAAAACCAAGAAATTTTTCTAAATATCAAATTAAATTAAGAGCATTCCCATTTTCACTTGATGGATCTACAAAAGATTGGATGTATTATTTTCGTCCTGAAGATGTAACGTGTTGGAATGATTTGAAACGTATTTTCTTGCAAAGATTTTTTCCAACATCAAGGACCACATACATTCGAAAGGAGATATTGGGGATCAAGAAATCCCAAGGAGAGTCAATGTATGAGTACTAGGAGATATTCAAGAAGTTGTGTGCAAGCTATCCGCATCACCAAATCAGTGAGAAACTCCTCATCCAATACTTCTACGAAGGACTCACACCCATGGAGAGGATCATGGTGGATGATGTAGCTGGAGGAGCATTGGTGGAAAAGACACCAGCATCCGCATGTGCATTGATCGATAAGATGGCCCAAAACTCCCAACAATTTGGCGATAGAGGTACACCACATATTATGGGAGTACATCAGGTAAGTCCTTCTTCTCTTGAAAGTCATTTTATTGATACCAAGTTGGAAGAATTGACCACTATGGTGAGGAAGATTGCTTTGGATAAAAAGACATCCCAACCCACTCCTTCAAGGCCTTGTGGAATTTGCACTGAGACAAGCCACCCAACTGATTGTTTCCCCCCAACTACAAGAAACAGAAGATTGTGCAACAGTGTTCCCTGGGAGACCATTTCAGCAGCAACAACAACCACATCCCCAAAAGAAGTATGACTCCTTTTCACCAACATTCAACCAAGGGTGGAAGGATCAATTAGACATGAGGTATGGCTCTGGA
The DNA here is from genome assembly GCA_963277665.1 of Viscum album. Lineage (NCBI taxonomy): Eukaryota > Viridiplantae > Streptophyta > Magnoliopsida > Santalales > Viscaceae > Viscum > Viscum album. Next base: position 875,298,803 of record OY728145.1, on the reverse strand, counting down.
CAACCACAAAGGCCACCCTTTCAACAAAACATCCAGAAGCCTCTACCTTACCAATAGGGTTTCCAAAAACCCCTAAGGAGATTTGAAGCCCAAGCATCAGCAAGCCAGCAACAAGAGAATCCCCCACCCAAGGTAGATTCTAACACCGATGACCTTTTGAAGCAAATTTTTCTTAATCAATAGAATGAGCTGAAAAGTCAAGGTTCAGACCTGAGGGAGTTGAAGACTAAAATGAGCAAGATTTCCACCACCCTCCTTGAAATTGTAAGTTCGAATTCCCAAAATCTACCTTCCCAACCCACTCCAAATCCAAAGGGTAATGTTTGTGCCATCACATTGAGAAGTGGGAAGAAAATGAACGATACATATGTACCTACCATTCCACCGGGATTCACCTCAACTCCAGAGAATCTACATTACATACCAACTGATGAGAAATCCATGGAGAAAGATAATGGTAAGAAAAATAATGATGATGTCCCTCCTAAACCCCTTCCTTTTCCAATCAGGGTTGTTCAAACCAAAAAGATGGCTAAAGAAGAAATGAAAAAGGAGATTTTGGACACATTCAAGCATGTAGAGATCAACATCCCTCTACTTGAAGCCATCAAACAAATCCTGATGTATTCCAAATTCTTAAAATAGCTCTGCACCAATCGAAGAGGGCTCAAGGGAAATGAGAGGATCAATCATGGAAGGAATGTGTCAGCACTCATTACACCAACTATAGCAATGGAAACAAAGTGCAAGGATCCAGGGACATTCACCATCCCATGCACCATAGGAGAGTTGCACTTTTCTGATGCACTTGGTGATTTAGGAGCTTCAAAAAAATTTGATGCCTCACTCTATATTCTATTCCTTATAGGTTGGTGAGTTGAAGACGATGAGAGTAGTGGTGCAACTGGCGAATAGAGCTACGACATATCCAGCGGGAGTCCTTGAGGATGTACTTGTCTGGGTAAGAGACATGATATTTCTAACAGACTTCTATGTTCATGACATAGACGATGATTAGGTAAGTTCTCATGCCCCCATTATCTTAGGTAGGACCTTCCTCAAAACAGCAAAAACTATCATAAATGTCAATGAGGGTACACTTTCCATGGAGTTTGGAGATGAATTTATGGTATTTAATGTCATTGAATCCATGAAGTACCCCTCAGAGGACCATTCTGCTTTTGTTATCTCCCATTTTGAACCACTAAATAAAAACTCCATGGAATTTTATCGTCCTATACTTAGGGAGATTATGATTATTGGTTCGAGTTTGATGTCTAGGAGCACATCCACACATGTTGCTGATACACAATCGTCTCTTGGATTGGATTGTGATATAGATTCATATTCTTATTTTGATCATGTTCACTCTGATTATGACATGGTTGTTGAGTATGTTGATGGATTTGATGCTTTATTCGCTGATTTTTATGATGTCTATTCTGATACTGATGCTCTTTGTGTACATATTTTAGTTCCTTCAATGTCTCCATCCATACTACACGCCCCTTTATTAGAACTCAAGCCATTGCTACCAAATCTTAAATACTCATACTTGTTGAGTGGTGAGAGATTACCTATTATCATTACTAACAATCTCCCTTTTGAACATGAAGAAAAACTTTTGAATCTTTTTAGGGAGAACATCAGGGAAATCGGGTGGACCTTGGCTGACATATCATGTGTTATCCCCTCCATTTTCATTCATAGTATTCTCTTAGAGGATGGGGATAAACCAGTGAGACGGCCGCAAAGGAGACTCAATCCCACCCTTCTGGAAGTTGTTAAAAAAGAAGTTGAGAAATTGCTCGAGGCTGGTATAATCTTTCCCATTTCAGATTCTCAGTGGGTAAGTCCTATTCAGGTTGTGCCTAAGAAGAGTGGTGTTACTGTTGTTAAAAATGAGAATGATGAGTTAGTTACAATGAGGGTGAAAAATAGTTGGCGTGTGTGTATTAATTATAGGAAACTAAATCAGTCCACTCGCATTGACCATTTCCCCCTCCCATTTATTGATCAAATGATTGAGAGACTAGCTGGGAAAACACACTATTGTTTCTTGGATGGGTTTTCTGGATATTTTTAGGTTCCTATAGCTCCAGAGGATCAGGAGAAGACTACATTCACCTGTCCCTTTGGCACATTTGCCTACCGGAGGATGCCATTTGGACTTTGCAACGACCCAGGTACCATCCAGAGATGCATGGTGAGTATTTTTTTTCCTGATTTTATTGAGACCTACATGGAGGTATTTATGGATGAATTTACAGTGTATGGATCCTCATTTCATGAATGTCTAAATAGTTTGGGAAAGATATTGAATCGTTGTATTGAGAAGAATCTAATCCTGAACATTGAAAAGTGTCATTTCATGGTAGAGCATGGAATTTCCATAGGGCATGTAGTGTCAAAACATGGGATAGAGGTTGATAGATCTAAGGTAGACATTCTTTCATCCTTACCCTATCCTTCATGTGTGCGTGATGTTAGATCTTTCCTAGGGCATGCAGGATTTTATCGGCGCTTCATCAAAATTTTAGTAAGATTGCTCTTCCTCTGTCATGATTACTTCAAAAGAATTTTGATTTTGTGTTTGAGGATTCTTGCAGGACTTCCTTTGATGAGCTAAAGAAGTGTCTGACCACTCCACCCATCATACAGCCCCCACGGTGGGAGATTCCTTTTGAGCTTATGTTTGACGCCTCCAACTTCACGGTTGGAGCTGTCTTATCTCAGAGGGTGGAGGGACGTTCACATGTGATCGCCTATGCATTGAGGACACATGATTCAGCCCAATAAAATTACACAACCACAGAAAAGGATTTTCTTGCTGTCATATTTTCTTTAGATAAATTCTGTTCATATTTATTGGGATATAAAGTAGATGTTTTTTCTGACCATGCAGCTCTAAGGTACCTCTTGAAGAAGCCAGATGCAAAACCCAGGCTGATCCGATAGATTCTCTTTCTTCAAGAATTTGATATTGAGATAAAGGAAAAAAAGGGGTCAGAAAACATGGTGGCGGACCACATGATTAGGCTTACTCACACACTAGAGGATGACACCTTGGCCCAGGTACCACTTCAGGACACTTTTCTCGATGAGCATCTTTATTCCATCTGAGGTATGCATCCTTGGTATGCAAATTTAGTTACCTACCTTGTTGCCTCTGAAATCCCTGCAAATTTAAAGAAACATCAAGTCCAAAAATTAGAGAGTTACTCAATATTTTATGTTTGGGATGATCCATACTTACGGCGCATGTGTAGTGGCCAAGTTATTAGGAGGTGTATTCCTGATCATGAGTTTGAGTCTATTTTTCAATTCCGTTATACACATGCATGTGGTGGACACTTTGGACCCCAACGGATAGCTAGGAAAGTTTTGGAATCTGGATTATATTGGCTTAGTTTATTCCTTGATGCATATGTGTTTTGTAAGTCATGCTCTTGTTTCTAACACATTGGGAATATTTCTAGGAGACATGTGATGCCCCAACAACCCATACTATTCTGTGAGATTTTTGATGTGTGGGGTATTGATTTTATGGGCCCTTTTCCAAGTTCATATGGTTTCTTGTATATTTTGGTTTCTATTAATTATGTGAGAAAATGGGTGGAGGCCAAGGCCACAAGGACTGATGATTTTCATTTTGTTGTGGATTTTGTGAAGGCACAGATTTTTTGTAGGTTTGGAGTACCAAAGGCTATCATCAGTGACCAAGGGACACATTTCTGCAATTAGAATCTTTCTTCCCTTCTTCTAAAGTATGGTGTGACACACAAAACATCAACACCATACCACCCCCAAAAAGAAGGGCCAAGCTGAGGTTTCAAATCGTGAGTTGAAACAAATTTTGGAGAAAACTGTGCAGCCAAATAGGAAGGATTGGAGCAAGCACTTGGATGATGCATTGTGGGCTTATAGGACAGTATACAAGACACCCATTGGTATGTCCCCATTTCGGATTGTTTTTGGGAAAGTGTGTCATCTCCCCGTGGAAGTTGAGCATCATGCTTATTGGGCTATAAAGAAATGCAACATGGATTTAGCCCAAGATAGAATCCAAAGGAAGCAGAAAATTCAAGAGCTTGAGGAGATTTGATTGTCTTCATATGATAACTCAAGTCTCTATATGGAAATATCAAAAGCCGCTCATGATAGAATAATCCAACAAAGGGAGTTTCATGTTGGAGAGAAAGTCCTCTACAGTTCACGACTGAAGCTGATGCCTGGTAAGTTGCGTTCCAGATGGTTAGGTCCTTATATTGTCTCTAATGTTTTTCTTTTCGGTGTAGTGGAGATCACACAAGAGGACATTGGAAGGAGATTTATAGTCCATGGTCAATGTTTGAAGAGATACATTGAGGGACTTCCTACTGATGCAGTGGATTTTATCATACTGCATGACCCCATTATCACTTGATCACATCTGAATGTTCCTAATGCTTTAACTTTTTTATTCTTTTTTCCTATTTAAAATTATACATTTCATGTGCATATATCATCTCATGGGTTCACATTTAGGAAAATGAAATATTTTATGTTTGGTGGAGGGAACATTTTAGTTTAGTAATTTCAATTGTTTTCCTGTTTAATTTTTTTTTTGTGTTTTTCAAATTTCGTGTGCTTATTTTTCGATTTTATTTGTGTTTTTGAAATTTTTGATCTGAAATGATTCTCATCACAATTTTTAAATGCATATCAATGATCGAAACAATTTATCCCTTGAAACTAAGCTTAAACGAATGTTGAAATAACTTTTTTTCAAGTTCAAATATTTAAAAATTTCATGAAAAGTACACCGAATTTTGAATCCCATGCCACATCTCACTGTCTTTATATTTGAAATCACTTTCCTGTGAGGCTTCTGAACCATTATTTTCATATTATTTACATTCACCTCACTTCTTGATAGAAACAAACCATGCTTAATTTTACTATAATTTGATCTATTACTGTCAAAACATGAGGGTTGGAGGTGCTTATGTTTAAATGATTGAGGCATTTTTTTGGTATTAAAGCCCCTATTTCAAAGATTCCTTTTTCATAATGGACTACCTTGAACATTTAATCCTTATATCCCTTAGAATCCATGCACATCCTGTTAGGCTATCCACATTTCAAGCCAATTTTCCCAATCCAACCAACTCTTGAAGTGAAATTGCATAATCTAGTTGAGCTTAAGTGTGGGGGAATCTATCTTGTATTGTGCTACCACATTCTGTGATACATTGGGTGGAAAATTAAATAATGATAATATGTGTTTACTGCTAATGAAAATCATTATATTGAAAGCTATGCCTTTTCTGGATCTTTCATGACAAGTGAAGTTTTGCCTTTTCTGGAGCTTCTAATTGAGGTGGAATGTTGTGCCCATCTGCAGCTTTTAAGAAAATCGTGTTTGAGAAGATTGACATTTTTGATGCTGAAATGATGAATGGTGTAAACCTTTCATGAAATATCATGATGATGGATCTTAATTTATACTATGGGGATTGATTAGAAAGTAAAAATTAGATTAATGCAATTTTGCTTCAAAAAGAGTCAAGCCCTCCTCATTCAGCCTCAGAGTTTTTCACATCTTAATCCTACCAACCGAAAGCCAGAGAACAACCATGAAAAGTCCTCATGATAAACATATGTCCTTGACTCACATTGTGTAGTGATATAAGAATTTATCAAGCCTATGGTGACCCTTGTATGAGTTTGGATGAGAAAGACATTGCAAAAAAACGACATTTGTGTGATAAGAGAAAAAGAAATTGAGGTAAGTGTTTTGTGCATGGGAGGATAAATAAAGTGGAAATATATTGAATGATATAAATGAAGAACTTGAAATAATGGTTTTTTATGAGTCATGATATCTTTTGTTTCTTGGTGTGTAATTTTTTTATTACAAGGATATGTGTTTTAAAATTGGTTTTGATTTGATATTGATGTTTACTTGACATGAGGTTTTTCCCAAGAGTGCAAAAGGGTAAGTGTGGGGGAGTTGATAAAACACTATTTTGTTGAATATTTTATTGATAATAAATGATATAATTTCCTTAAATTGTGCTAAATATATTCATTTATGAAATATTTGGGATTAGATCATTTATTTGAAAATTTGTTGAAAATTCCAGTTTTACCTTATTAAATTTACTATATTATTTTGATAATAAATATTTTATTATATATTATCTGAACTTAATATTTTGTAACAGAGTTGATAACATAATTTTATACAACCTTTATTAAGGACACTAGAGCTAAAGAGTGCACTTGGATGGAGTAAATGGTCCATTAAGTCAATGGTGGGATGGACTCAGCAGAATGGAAAGGAGTTCTGTATTTGGGCCATATCTTCTTCCTCCGGGCTTGGATGTAGCCCCCACATTGAGGAACGATCGGGGACATGATTTGGCACAAATCATACTTATGGAAGGCCGGCCAATTCATGCGTTTTGGAGGTCAAATAGGCTGTGAAACGTGGAATAAAATATTTGGCCGAGTTTTTCATTTCACACTTAAAAATTTATGTGACCCTAGCCCTCACAAACTCTATTTAAAGAGGGATTCAACTCTTGGGAAGGTCTGGTAGAAGCATTGGGATGGTGTGGCCGAAATTGTGTCTCTTGGGAGCCCCTCAAAACTCTTTTAAGAAGTAAGGATTTGTGCAAACATCTCTTCCAAAAAGGCTCTCCTCACCCACCTCCTCTTTGTATTTCTTTTCTATCATGTTTGTTTCTTGAACTACACTCTTCACCATTTCCTTATCTCATGCCCATGTATTTTACCTCTTTTACATTTCCCTTGACCAAGTAATCCTACACTACCATGTCCCTACACATGACATTCTTGGTCATGTCCCTTAGCCATACGAACTGGGATCACAACATGGTGTGTATGTCCGGTACATGGTGTGTAGTCCCCAAAATTAATATTCCTAGAACTATAATAACACATGGTGTGTGATCCTTCACAACACAACTTGCGATCTATAATGTCAAATTGGAATTCCCTACGAGATACCCAAAATGCCCCTGTTTCCACTGAAACCTATAGATCAACCCCCAAGGATTTCTTAACAGTCTTCTAATGGATCTATCAGATTAATAAACATTAAAAGTGGATAATTATTTAAATATAAAATATTCATACCTCACGGAGATACCATGAATATTTGGGTGTAGATCCACACTCTGAAGCCACATCATAATGATCTGGGATCAATCACTATCAATATGGAAGATTGACATATCCTTTTCTCTTTGAATTCACCTCATTTTGTGGGTAATGAAAGGGGAAGTTCTTCTTTAAACCACCAGGAGCACATAATGGTGGGGTTAATAGATTTAATTTTTTTAATCAATTGGACTCCATTTAACTCACTGACAGTTCTCACATCTGATTGGGAATCTAGAAATGAAAAACATTATGTCACGAATAGGGAAAAACCACATCTGAACATAACCACAACCTTAGATTTATAATAAGAGACTCTTCTTGATATTAATTTCTTTTTTATGAAGAAAATAAACATTTTTTATAAAATATATTTAATATTTTTAATATCACTGCACCGAGGATCTTCTGGCCTTGTATTTCCACATTGATTTAGTTCCTAGAAATTGAAATATTCTTAAAAATATTCCAAAGGATGAAATGGAAAACTATAGTTTACACATTGTCCCAACCTTATGTATTTTCATCTCCAAAGTGATAAATCCTATGAACAAGGGAATATATGACTTCTATGTGAGTGATCTTAGAAAAACAGGTTCTTATATTGTCTAAAAACACACACTAATATGGATCTCAAAGGCCAATACAAAACCAAAGTCCATCTCAAACCATGTTGAAATCATTAAAAAAATAGGTAACATGTCTCCTCAGTGAAAAAAGGTGGGAAACACCAAGTACCAAGTCCATCTGCACTCATAGGATACAATGGTGCACCACAACACTGTCCTTATGTAGATGATGATATAACTTGATAGATATCATCCACATCTGGATGACCTAAACCACACCAAATTCAGTTGTCTTGCTTACAATGCAGATGCCAAGAACACTACACTTCACCAAAAAACCATATGGTGGAAACCTTATGAGCATGGATGGTTATAAACTAATACAAAATAAAGAATCATCATAAAGACTCACTCTACCACTATGGATATTTTCTGTGTGAGGCATTCAATCCATTGGGGCCACCAAGAAAACAACTCCAGAAAAAGGATCCATAGATATTTCTAGGTCTTTCTATGAAAAATCAACACACAACCACACCCCCAAACATCGAAGTCAAAGGAACCTATCCCCAAACCTGTACAATATTTACTTTTGGTGGTATTGACTAGATCACATCATTTTATATCACATAATAAGTAAAAATCTTGGTGGGGGATGTATCCCTCTTCCTCGTGAATCTGATGGTATGTAAAACATCACCAGCACATGGTTCTAATGATGCCCAATATTACCAAGAAAAAGTCGTAATCATGTAGTGTAAAGAATAATGTACCTCACAAAAGTGTCAAATGAACACTATAATAAAATTTTAACTAAAACAGACGGTACATATAATAATCCTTATAGCCTCTAGGTTATAGGCCTCTATGGGTTGTAGTTATCTTCAATCATTTCCTCTAGCTCCATGTGCCTTGAGTGGACCACCTAGGGGTGGTGGTGGAAACATCTTGAACCATTTACCACCTCCTACTACTCTCCAAGCTCCTCTAAAACGCCTTTTATAATCCTCAACTCCACACTTAAGACACTTCCTCTGCTAGGGTGGTCCATTGAATGTCTCCCTCTCAGAAGAACGTGGGATAGACTATCTCACACATGATATCCTCATTCATAAAAAGTGAATCACCACCTCTCCCACAACTATTTGTTTCTGTATTGGAAGCCTTATGGCTCAAACCCTACATCCTATGATCATCTTTTGAAGAATATCACATGCTCAGATCCCCAAGCATTCAATTCATTACCACCTACTAAAGTGTCAAAACAAATTTTTTTATCACCAATAGTTAGAATCTTCTCATCCAAAAATATCTCCACCACCAAAGCTCAATCGAGCCCTCTAGAATAGATGGGAATGCACAATGATATCATTGAATCCTTGATAACCAAGTGTAACCCATTATTGAAGGTACATTCTCAAAAAATGGATCTATAACCATACCTGGGGAGTGTTGTGATAGGTCTTTGAACCTTGTTGAATACTCTACCATGTACATGCTATCCCACATAATATGAAGAATCTACAGGATACACCCCAATATCAATATGGCTAGATAAAACTCTTCCCCCTGAGTATATGAATATGGTATGGTATTTCACCCTCATTATTCATTAATTATAACTTTGTAACATGTTTTAAGGAATTTCCTACCTTCCTTTAATAAAATATTTCAAACTTTGATAGATGGAAGAGAATATAAAACTAAACTTAAATTTGAATTGCCTCATCATGGGTATGTATCACTAGACTCCACGCTCACCAGGATGAGAGTTGTATAAGACTCATAATGAAGAACACCATCTGATTACGAGGTATCCTCACACAGTGAAAAAATAATAATGACCACCTCAATCCATTCCTCATGTACTTGGAGGTCATGATTAATGTAATATCTGGGAGGTATCAACCATTGAAACTCATATAGAAAACTAAAAATCCATTCATCCATGGCCTAAACTATAGGAACAACCTGATACCTGATGGGAGGTGGCTCAACTAGAAAACCATATAGAGGTACTTCCATAAGCCTAGTTCCCCTAACTGAAGCCTCATCACTTGGTATATCATTATCTAAATTCTATTATGGAACCCTATCTTGAAATTATTGCAAAGGAATCCTAAAATAAAATCAAGACACACATGTTCAAAGAGTATATTTAAGGATTTGACACAAAAAGACATGGAACCCACAACCCAGTCCAATATAATGCATGTACCAACATTTCCATGCAACCAATTGCCTAATGTAATGAGTTAATAAGTAGGTTATCAGAATCTTGGTGAATTGATATTTTGGCCACCATACTAACATTCAAGTCCCTAGACTAAAAGGAAAACTAAAAAAACATTGACTTTGTCACCATGTTTCCCAACCCAATATCATTGAATCATTCTCTAAGGTATAACCTTCTGATCTAATACCACTCTATCATGACCTGACCCATTAGGGCTTAATCCACGATTTCCCCAAGCCCACAAATAATAATACTTGGCATGAAGATAAGTTTTAAGTAGGTATAACACTCATATGGGAGGCCTTATCCAATGGTACCTATATAGAATAACGCACACACACCATTATGAAACAGTACATATATAATAATAAAAATAATAAAAATGAATGCATACATCTATCAGACAATTAGAGTACAACAAAAGTACTAAAATTAAAAAATTGAAAAACACAAGCACACCATGAATAGTAAAAGCTTCCAACCTACTTAGAAGGAGGGGACCATTGTCAAATGAAATAACTAGATCACACCTCAGTCAAGAATCAGTGTACACGCTGTCTATCTATAACACTTAGCTATTTATTCTATTGGTCTTCTTGGGAATCTAAAAAATATTGTCATCTGAACAAGATACATCATGTGTGGGAAAATCCTTTGTAGGGGTGTGTACAAAAACACCCATTAAGCACACCAAAAAACAAAATAAAATGGATACACTGAAATCCCAATGTATCCTCTACCCAGATTAGAGGAACCCATGTGATAGATATTAAGAAACTCTATCTCGAGGACTCTTCAGTAATAAATTATTGTTCATATCATCCGACAAACTATTTCAATCATGATATGATAGATCAATATAAGTAAACCTAGAAAATAACTAGATATACTCATCTCAGACTCCATGTCTAATGAGGTACACGCCTCATAACCAACCACATGATCCTACTCATGTCTCAAAAGAAACACTCATCTAGGATGTCTCACACCATGATCCATTCCATCTGAGAATGCACCCATCTGAGATATTAAATCCATCTAGAACAACTATCTTGGTTAAATAATATTTCCTGAGATCATAGGTCCCATAACCGCTGTCTTGCGCCCCACACTAGATCATTAGAAAACAAGGGGAGAAGCTCGCCCCTCTCCACTACACATAGCCAAGGGAACACTATTCCAGACCTTGAACTACGTGAATACTATTTAAAGAGGGAGAAGAAGAACCCACACCTCACTACTACCATACTATTGAGGGAGTACTAACTCCTAACTAGGTGTTATGTATAAAAATTGGAGGGTCCTACTCCACAGTACATTGATCCATATTCAAGGGAACTCAAACTCTCATGGATGACCCAGGCACCACTACTACTCGTAGATGGGGGAGTACCACTCCATAGATATAAGACCCACACCCTATGTATAGGGGAGTTCCATTTCGACCAGTATGATCGTAATGGGGGACCTACAACTTGATATGATAGGGGAGTACTGAAATAAAAATAGAGGACCCACAACCTACTATGTTAGGGGAGTATAGATTCTGGGAATAGAGGACCCACACCTTGTTTTGTTAGAGGATTACTGAATCTATCTGAATAATTCATTTGGAGAACTTGAACCGTAGTATGATAGGGGAGTACCAACACCATAAATAGAGGACATGCATCCTAGTATGATAGGGGATTTCCTACTCTATAATAGATTCACATATGAATGAACTGAACCCTATTACAATAGGGCAGTACCAACTCAATGGATAGAGGACCCACACTTGAGTATGACAGGGGAGTACGAACTCTATCTTCACAATGAGTGTGGTGGTCCCACACCTAGATGAGATAGGGAAGCACTATCTCCAAAAGTATAAAATATTTGTGGGACCCAAATATTGGCCCATGAATGGGGTATAAACACTGGGAGAACAACTCTATGTGTAGATGACCCGTATCTATTTTAAGGGAGTTCCACGTCTTTTAATCCAAGAGGTAAGGGGAACCCACACCCTGATATGATGGAGGAGTGCTAGTGTTGACGTCTACCTCTGATAAACCATATAAATATATAGTATCATATAATCATTGTAAAACATGAGTGTTAAACTCATCACGAATCACATGACAACATTGCCACCAGTATGGGACACATTCCCTAAAATTAGGGGAGCATCACTCTACTGGCCTAAAGAAATTAGTGTACCTGCATCCTAAGATTATTGGGAAGGGTACACACCCGACATCACTCCAGTGATCCCCCATGATCACTAACTATGATCTAGAATAGATATTATACCATCATTGATGAATCATAACACATCACACCACAAAATACACCACGAATTCTACCATTTCATTCAACGTGAAGAACTACTCCAGATATGCTACTCAAAGGACGAAATATGAGACTCGAAAAAAGAGATACACTAGGAAAATGTCCTAGTGAATAATATACAATGTGAAGTATTGTCTACATAGCATGTGATCCCACCCGAACACATAGAAGAGTCCTCCAATACATGGATTCTTTAGCCATCTGAGCTTACAGGGTGTTTATATGTTGTACATAATGTGTCTCCCGACACCCATTCCCATGGTTGTGTCCTTCCCCACATGGATCGGTCTACCATGTCACCTATATAGCTTGTATACCAAGTATATGAAATGTTTTAGCTAGTAAATCTCATCTTCATATCCTCATCTCATTCCTATGTATGGGACATCATTTCCATGTCCCCTGGATGTGTACTTACACATGGTCATGTGCCTTAACATGAAATTCCGGACCATATCCTCCAGCCATAATACATAGGCACACTATATAGCATGTAAGACTTGTTCGTAATGTGTATTCCCCAAAATTTATCTTACCAAAATGGGAATATTACAGGGTGTGTGATCTTGTATCACACATCATGTAATCTAGATTATAAAATCAGAATTCCCTATGATCCACCCTTAAAAACACATAAAAGTGGGATTGGGATTTAAAAAACAAATACACTAACTTTATTATGATACATTGAAGATCTGTGTGTAGATATAGACTCTGAAACCATTGCACCACGATCATTGATTGTAGATCCATTCTTCAAAGGCACTACCTTATGATCTGGGATCAATATCCATCCTAATCGTAAATTGGTACTTCCTCCCCTCCATGGATTTTCGTCAGTTCATTCTTTGTGAAAGGTGGGGTAGGGGTTCTCTATTCCATTACACTCAAACATGGGGGATGATTTTATTGATTTATTTTTTATTAAATCAACTAACATCAATTTACCTTCACACCAATGCTTTACCCCAACCATGAATATGGAAATGGGAAATTTTATATTGTTTATAGGGTGAATTCCACATTCTAAACTCAACCATGACATAAAACTTACAATCTAAGACTCTGGTCATGAGTATTTCATGTTTACAAAGAAAATAAATTTGGATGATAAAATATATTTAATATTTTTAGTGTCACTTCCCCTAGGCTCTCTTGGCCTCGGATTCCCGCACTGACTAAACACATGGCTTTAGAAATTTTCTTATAAATATTCCAAAATATTATACGGAGAAAATAGATCCTCTACACACCTTATCACACATGGAGATCAAATCATTCAATCCCACACCATCACACCAATTCTTAGGACACCATATCACCCAAAGTATTTTAATCATCAAAACCCTAGGTCCAACCATGTAACACATAGAATATATATCACTCTTAATTCAACCATATCACTAATGTTTTTACTAGAATCATCACAAATAAACATTCATATAGGGTAAAACAATACTAAAATAATCTCATTCATTGTGTGGAAAGACTTATATCAAGCCACACCATCTCACTAATTGCTAGCCCAAATGTCACATACATATTTGGACTCAGTCTCACCATGACTGCCCCACTCATGTTATCTCATTATATATAGGTAGAGACATTAGTATCCTCTCCCAAATCATGATCTTTTTCTTAAAATATCACACACAAAAGAATACTCAAATAAGGTTGTAACCAACCATAAAGTTCACCATCTCATCAGTGTGACATCATTCCTAGTAATTGGATAACATTATATGTAAAAGTACTTCATGTTTCTCATCAGGGACTCTTCTAAAGTACTATAAACCCATAAAAAATGTACTCATCAGTACCAACCCATGTCCATCACACCTATGCGATATCACAATATGAAAACTCATATTGACCCTAGCCTCATTTTTCTAGGTGCAAATTATCCTCTTATTCCCTCATGGAGTCCCCAATTAAACTACCAAAGTTTCCCTTAACCCACATTGAGAATTGTATCTCATATCCAATGGGATATCTCTCAGTCTGTTACATGGATTCAACCCCTCTCTACAACACATGTCCATCCCTAGAGGGATCTCCAGATTAAGACACACACCAAGTGTCAACTCCACCCTAAATAGGGTACTTACTACCTCACACGAGATGCACCAACATATTTTTTATAATATTTAGACCCAATACCATAATCCTATTCAAATATACCAAGGTAACCACTTTTCCTATTTTTTCAACTCATCCCAATTCCAAATACCCATCCCATGACTCCTGTAAATTTACTATACATCATCACCCCATTGTAGCAATGTATTTAGGTGATCAAAATTCATATAAGTTTCCAAGAGAATATATTCCAAGCATATGAGGACTATTTTATCCTACCACATATGTCTAGGGATATTTTTGTCCATAAACCCAATGCTCGAACCTAATATTGTATTTCGGAAAGCACACTCTAGCATAAACAATCATATGGATTTTTATTAATAGGGTTATCAAATTGTATCATGGAGTTAAGACTCACCATGATACGTTGAACCTCGTACAAGCTATTCAAGCCTCATAGATGCTCTGAGGAACCCATCTCATAAATAGTTTTATGCATAATTAATTATATCACATTATAATTAATTATTCAATTTAATTCAAAATAGGAATAATTTCCAAAACAGTCAATGGGAATTCTTATCACAAAAAAATTTAACCAACTAGCCACCAATGATCTGTAGAACACCCATTCAGAACCTTACACAAAATCCACACCATTAAACACCTAAATAATCATTAAAATAATTTAATTTTACCAAAATGTGAAATTATTTCTTGGGAGAAGTGCATCCACTGTGATGGTGTGGGATGATGTATAGATAGTGTCTCAAATTGTCTACAATGATATTTATTTTCAATGAATGTTTGGATAATTAGTTTTCCAATTTTAATACCTTAAATGGACCTAAAAATGATTTCTATTCAATACAATGAGGTAACAGAAGCTTCTAGAGCCCATTCAAATCCTAGATCTCTGAAATGGGAAAAACTGGGTGGGTCCCACGGTTTGTCTGCAACTGTCCGACCCACGATGAACAACCGTGTGGCCAGTTGTAGACCTGAGATAGATTCAATTTGCATGATATAAATGTTGTTAGTTAAATAATATTCTTAATATTGTTGGTAACCCCTTCCCTATAGGAAACCGTACACGGTTGTCACACGGTTTGACTAATCGTGTGCCAAAACCGTGCACTTTGATATTTTGTGGTCAAAAATCATTTATTCTCACCAATTAATCTTTATGAATTATTTGACATTTTAATTTTTCTTTAGAGTATGAAATGTTGGTTAATCCTTCCATTGATCTCAATAACAATTCATGATAGCCACTGAGCTATATCCTTCATCCAGTGTTTGTTCTTTGATCTATCAGAAGTGTTGGATCCATCTCAGTACACTCCCCTCGTCCCTCAAATTCCATCAATGTTAGTATTTCCACTCATAATGATATTTAGGTGTAGGATAATTTTCTTTATTTTCATTGAATTGGACCATTTTTCATATATATTCCATCTTTTTTTGAATATAATGTTGATATTGAGCAAGTAGTCATATATGGCCTAGAGGTAGTTGGTCACATCATTTTCCATTTGAATTTTGGAAGATTCATAATTATACAATCACTCCATATGCCAACCATTAGAAGGATTCTATATTATAATGTTTCATTCATTTATAATTGACTTTTGAACTTTATTACATGTCTATTGGTCCTTGATTAGCAGTTTAGAGTTTAGACATGCCATATATGGGAAACCCTTCAGTGTCCCATTGAAATTGGACATTTTGTGCACTTGGTGAAAAAATAACTAAAAATAATTTTTTCTTTAAGCCTAAATTTTAAATTTAATTTCCCTTATGATATGCGTATTACATGTGAACAATTTCACCCCTTAGGTTCATGGCCCTCTTATGGTCGGAATTTCCCATGTGGGAATTTTCTTTACTGAACATGTCTTCTGAGAATGACCTTTGAGTCTTATAAATATTTTTAACATGTATTAAATGAGTTGAATGAATTGGTTATGGTGAATGGATTTTATAGGATTGATTATGCATGATGATTATAACCCTTTAAATTAATTAACCCTTACCCTTACAATATACACTTGATCCATACGACTTGGTTGTCGTGTTTTAATGGATTGTAAAGTTTAAATGGAATTGATCTTTTACAATGACATGCATGAGAGGACCTTTAGTCATGTATTATATTATATATAAATGACCATGAATTTAATAAAAAATAAAATTAAATTCATGAGAGGTTATTCTTTGTGTATCAAATTATAAATGAATATGTATCTATTTTAAATATATATGGGATATATAAAAGAAATGGATGGGAGGTAATTCCAAAGGGTAGTAATATAACAATATTCCTTTATAGAGGCTAATACCCAATGGTAAGGGACTCGTTGAGAATAGATATATCACACTCCCTTACATAAAGTGTTGATCATGGCGTCTCACATTAGTGAAACGATATGGGTGTTGGAATTTAAGTGCCACGTACCATGATATATTGTTTCCCTGGTAGCCCACTCACCATCCTAAGCATTGTGGAATTACGTTTCTTAGTAATCTTGGGATGTAGACCATGTACCCTAGGCTTGAAATTTTAGGATCATTAGAATGGTATGGATATGGGTTATGCCCCTATAAAATGATAACTTATATTCTATGTATATTGAAATTATGTGTTCTCATGAACATGGTTCATATAGGGGATGAAATATTGAACTAATCCATATATATATTATTATAATTAGTAACATATATATATATATATAGTTATATGATCATACTTCTTTTCATCCAAGAGCTGAAATAGGCAGACCTACTGTGAGACCTTTAGGAACCTGAGTGAGTGGTTATTTATTTATTCATATTTTTTTAGTATACCGATATTTCCTACACACTATTTAGTTACGAGCGATACTAGAATTAATCGCAGACACTATTGGTGGTGGTTAACTAAGATTTTTATCTCACACCCCACTTGAGCTACCTTTGAAACCTGAGGATACCATATTCTATAATGTATTGATAAGGAAAAATTCCTTACTATTGGTTTCTTACTTTCTTATTTTGATGGAGATCTAAGAAGTGGATCATGCGTATGGTTTAGATTCTTATGGATCTATTTTGTCCTTTTTTCCTCGTGTAGTTAGTGTAACATGTTGTAGTTACCTATTAATTTTTGTATTATATCACGCCATGCATCATGTATCAACCACTTCTAGTGAGGCTTTGGGTTATTATATTCAGTTGTTCAGTTATCTATTTCTTTCTCTTCTTACTTATTGAGTTATCTACTTATGCTTCCAAATTTTATTGATTCTGATTGTTTGTATTATTATTTCATTGTTTATTGTCTCTATTTTATCTATCGTTCCACTATAAAATGAGGATATAGTTCCCCACTGTACCACCCTTAGAACCTTGTGGATATTCGGTAGCCTCTAGCTTAAGGGGAGGCATAATTGAGGCCATGTGACCCACCATCATGGAGTTCAACTTATGTGGATCCTGGTTTGGCCTGTTACAAAGTGGTAGGATAGGGGTTCCTTTTATCTTAACTATTTAGAGACAATATATTAGAGATTGGGAATGCATGGGACTTGGTCATAAGCTATTTATGGGTGTTGTGAACCAATGTTCTGGGTAATGGATGAGTATCTTTAATTATAATTATTTTTATGTTTATGCCTATTACTATTGTAGTCATTTCACCATTGGCTAATTCACTTGAGTTTTTATGTTATTGATATTCTTAATTCTTGAAATTATGATTTCATTATCTTGGCCTGATACAATGGGAGTTTTTCATTAAATCATACATCATTATAGGCATAATATGTCAAGTATTTCATTAATTATTCCATGGCACATTTAGTTTTAACTTGCATTTTCATGTTCCATATGTGTCGTGTCTTGATTATATTCAATCGTGCAAACGATTCTTTTAGGTATTCAAAAACATAATTGATACTTAATGTATTTTACTTAACCTTACATTATTTTCCTAAATATTTTAAAGTAGACACTATTTCTTATGGAAATGGGGATGACCTTTTTTGTTTAAGGTTCAAAATTTCCAATCGGTATCTAACGGGTTTATTCATAGAACCGGAAACACCGAATGATTCTATATCCATTTGGACTTACTTTCCAAAGGTTGGTGCTCAGTAGTTGTGAACCGATGAGGCTTAAAAATTTTCATTGGTCAAGAGGATGGGAGGTCAGGCTCGTCACACATTTTTGGGGGGAATTATTTCCAACTCTGGGATAATATTATAGATTTAAGTTATGTTCATGAATCCTTATTAATTCACCAACATGAAAATGAGTTTTCATTTAGATTTGGAAATCGATTATTGATATGTATGGGATTTAGAGAATCTTTTATATATATTTGTGGTTCTTCATTGATAGAGAGTCATCCATACGTATTAGATATTCTTAGTTAATGGTATCCTCCAATATATTATATAGAAATCTATTGGTCATTATGATAACCATACTGGTTTTAAATCCACTCAGTGGGGCACTTGAAGTTTATTATCATTCAGAGAGACATGGATTATTTCAGAGTTGGGATCATACCTACAGATAGGCTACCTACGTATCCTCATTAAAAAGGAATCAAAACCCACATAGTTTGATAAGAATGATATAATTTAACATCATATGGGATGGAAAAGAATTAATGAATGATGGGATTTAACCTTAGAAAGGCTTCGTACGTACTCTACCTTTAAGGCAGAGATCAAAGTCAACATAGATCGGGTGAAGAAATGTGAGGTTTTTTCAAGGTTAATGGCCCTGAGAGAGATGTCGTGATTACTTTTACACTCTAAGCTCACATGAGTCATGCTCGATGTGAGGAACAAGAGCTATCAGTAAACATGATGATTGTTCCATGAAATATGCAGTCATAAGAAATGGTGTGGGGCTTACATATGTATGAATTCCCAAGTAGATGAAGACCAGGACTTAGATCAGGAAAGTATCCCAGGATCAGGGTCCATAAAGTTATTTGTACTTTATAGAGATTTAGAGTTTTAACCCGGAGCATACTCCTGAGAAGGAGGCCCAAATTAAAAGGGACTTATGATTGGGGCTTATTCCTGAGAAGGAGGCCCAAATCAAAAGAAATAAAGATTGGGGCTTACTCCTGAGGATGAGGCCCAGATTAAAGGGGACTTATAACTTGGGGCTTACTCTTGAGAAGGAGGCCTAATGTTAAAGGAAATCATGACTGGGGATTACTCTTGATAAGGAGGCCCAGGTTAAGGAGACTTATAACGTGGGGCTTACTCCTGAGAAGGAGGCCCAATGTTAAAGGAAATTATGATTGAGGCTTACTCTTGAGAAGGTGGCCCAGGTTAAGGGGACTTATAACATGGGGATTACTCTTGAGAAGGTGGCCCAAATTAATGGAATTATGATTGGGGATTATTCCTAAGAAGGAGGCTGAAACAAAGGGAACTTGGGCCTTACTCTTGAGGAGGATGCCCTAAATCAAAAAATCTTCTCATTTTAAAGGATGAGGTTACATGGAGGAAACATCTAACCAAGGTGACATAAATCTTGTAAGTCACACGGTTTTGGGAGAGGTTCTCACAGAATTCCTTTTAGATAATGAAGCCAACAAAAGAAGCATGCCATAAGTGGACTTGAAAAGGGATTCAAGGGCTAATATCTTAAAAGAGAAAGGTGAACAGGATAGAGGCGCACAAATGAAGTTGGGTGCACATGTTTTGGCCACACAAGTGTACTTTCACGGCATCGGTTCACCTGGGTGATATAGAATTTGTTGGGTAATACTTGGGTGAGACATAACTCAAGACTTTAGTATTATCCTAAGATTTTTCCAAAAGGTCAGAACACAAGTTTCATCGAAAGGGTTGGGTGGCACACATGTTTTTCTACTTTTAATGAGGTCTAGATACTTAGGAACGCAAGTGTTGATGAATTCTAAACACTTTGGGCTTATCCTACTCCTTCAAATATTCCATTCTAGGTAAAAAGTTACCATAGATGTTTTCAAAAGAGTTGAGTTGACGACTTGGGTGACCAGAGCTTGAATTTGACTTTTGGAAAATTTGTCGTCGAAATAGGGGCTCACATGGGCTATTTATAGGCCACCATACACCCTGGGAAAAATCAAATGGGGAACGCAAGTGACTTGCATGCCTCACTCCAAACGGGATCCTGGTCCATGCCTTCATCAATTTTTTGAGGTTTCTTCAATGGGTGACCCTCTTTGTGCTTAAGGTATTCCCCTTTTCCATTCGTTGGACCCTGTGATGAAAAAGAGCATCAGCAAAAGTCCCCCGTCAGATTTGGATCCGAAAAATAAAGAGGATTCAGTTCTAAGGTACATCCGGAGAAATCAAGGGTCTGTGGTGCACATGTATGGTGCGCAGATGTTGGGGCATGCAAATATGGTGCACAGGTGGCCTGGATCGCCTATATATACAGGCTCACTCCCGCTCATACTCACTCGGTTTCCAGCAACTTGAGATCTCATCGCGTAGGTGCTTCTTTTCTTCGGCGAATCGCCCTTCTGGATTTTGTCGCACTTTTGTAGAAGGGATTTGAATTGCGTGCCAAGAATAGGGCTACAATACTTGTGTGATCGGGTTGAATTGCATGCCAAGTTTGGGACTTGAGATCCTTGATTACTTTTCCATTTTTTTGATTTCCTTCATCAAAATTGCACAAAATAAACATACTTAAAAGTTTATTGTTTTATCCTGGTGTAGACTCAATGGCTCCCAGAAAAATTGGATCAGTTGATGAGTTGGCCAACAAGAGAATAAATGACATGATGAACATCGTCAACCATGATTATTATGTTATCTGCGAAAGAAGTCTCCCAGATTTGGATAAGTACTTTAAGAAATATCATGCCAATTTCCCACAAATCATCTACTTGCATTTGTATGGCCATGGTCATCTGCAAGGATTCCATGTTCTAGAGGCAATGAATTATATCCCTCATTCCTGGTTTTAGACCTACACCAACTTCTCTTCGGAAAATGTCTCAATTGAAGGATCATTTTCCAATGATGGTATATTGGAGAAGGCATACATAATACATCATAGCCCATGTGCTCTAGATCTAAAGCCTCACACGCCTGAGATGCAGCCGCATTGCTATCCCTCTATTTTCTGAAATTGTCAGATGGACCAATCTGACGGATGGAAGAAGTGTTGGGATTTCCATCCCGGTGGAGGTGTAATGACGACTTGGATGTGGGAATATTGGGTGTGAAGAACTTATGCAGAGTTTGTCGTTTATGTGGAGGGAGATGAAATATACAATGTTTTCTGGGCTAGGCAGACATATGTCTACAAGAATGATAATTTCATGCCAGAGTTAATCAGCCGTTGGAGCCCGAAAAAAAATTCTTTCCATATGACTCATGGATAAGTAGGAATCATTTTGATGGACGTCTACAAGATTTCAGGTGTTCCAATTTTAGTAGATTTGTATGATGGATTAATCCCCCCAAGGTGACCTAGAATTATTTGGATAATACTCCAGCTTTGGCTTGAGAGTTAATAACAACTTTCTACAAACCTAATAATACAACCACCAGGAAAACCCACTCTAGAAAAGATATCCATACAGAGGAGTGGATGAACATGTTTCTAATTAATAAGAGAGAGGAGGTAACTTCCTGCATTCGTCCTACTAGTTTCCCTAGAGCAACAAAGAGGGGTTCTCTAGGCACATTTTGGCCAATTCTGGAAGCAGGAGAGTTTGATAGGTGGGGGTATGAAGTTAACCAGAAAATTCTAGTGAAGACCCGTCTAGTAGGATTTTTGTACTTATGGCTCAGTGTTTACCTTTTACCAGTTCAGGATTAGAAAAGAGGTGTGAGGATGGAGGCCTTTTTTGTTGCAGCGAAGCTAGCTGAAAGAAATATGGTTGGGTTGGCCACCCCAGTTTTGGAAAATATTCATAGGATTTTATTTCATGTTTAGATGGGTAAGTCTCCTCTATGAATAGTGGGAACATTCCAAGTTTTATGGGGATGGATCACCACCCACTTCAGGACATATGTTGTACAAAGTGGGGTATATGTTCTTGGAAGTTCTTTACGACCGTCTGTTCAGGCATTTTCTGGAATTTCTTCCTTATAACTCAATTCTTATGACATCAAAATAAGGTTGATCTTGTTCAAGGAGTTTTATTTCTTTCCTTATGGAAATCTACTAATAGAGTGATTTTTTTATGATGGAACAACCAGCCTAGAGTTAAGGGCATATATACTGGCATGTATAGATGGTACACTGGCCATGAGGATTGATGGAGAAATTATATGCGAGGACTATGCTCCATACATATTTTCACATCAATTCAAATGTCTGCAACAAATTACCATATCTCCTCCAGTTCATGTTAGGCTAGAGCAGCATCTGATGGTTGCTTGTCAACTATGCTTGTTGACATCAATGGAGAATACTGAAGTGGTATTTGATCTACCAGCTGTTGGAGCAGCAAGTCGAATGACTATATGGTATGCCGATAGTTGGGTAGAATCATACCCTAAAGGGGTACTGAATAAGCTGGTCCCTCGGGTGGGGATAATGAAGAAAACCATTACTAAAGAAGATCTTCATTTGGAAGGTTACTCTTCCTTACTAGGAGCTAATTCACCAGATTCCTCACTCGAAGCTGATTCATTGGATTCCTTAGATGGGGATGATGAGGCTCAAAATGTGTGAATGCAGCCTCATGCTAGATATAATCCACCTTCCAGAGTAAAGAGACCTACTCCATCGACTCCCAGTGAGTTACATCATTGAGGCAATTTAGTCTCCATTTTTTTAAGGATAAATGAGTTTCATTTTCTTATCCTTTATTTGTGATTGTATGAGCTGGGAAGAATTTGAAGTCCTAGATTTCATGACCCTCCTCGCGGCCTTCTAGTACACATTCTGAATATTTATGACCAGAGGCTGTCCGGACATAGCATAATACTATTATGATGCTAAAACAACATGGATGGACTTATATGATGGGCTGTATATCCCTAGAGTGGGAAATCTCTGGTCTTACTCTGACATCCGTTTTGAAGAAAACCCCAATGAAGTGAGGGCTTACACCAAAGAGATATAAATTCTCATATATTCCACTGATAAGTCAGTTTCTGTCACCAAGCGGGTGAAGGAAATGATGGACCCTAGTACCACTAAGGGGAATGGTCCTTCATTAGACGAAGAGTGTCATGATTACATGGCTCTTGAATATGTATGTTTTAATTTTTCTTATATTTCTATTTGAATTGATATGTAAATTTAGTCATAGAATTGTTATTTATGGAAATAATCTTCTTCATCCTGTAGCTTGTAAATGAAAAAACCACTGAAATCCCATTGTCGCGGTATAGCCATGGTGGCACCGCTCTTGGAGCCACTGAATCTCCTCGTGAGCCGGGCGAAGTATCTCCAGTCTAAAATGTCATGGATGAGGAGTTATAAAGGGCATTATTGTCTCCAATACCTTTTTTTGAAGATGATGATGCTAGTCCACCCAAAAAGGACAATAAGAAAAGGCATCAAAGAAATAAGACCACAGTCAGACACTTCATCAGTAGTGGTAGGTAATTCTAGTAGTCATGAATCTTAACTTATGAAAAATTACTCAAAATTCCTAGGATTTCAGGGGCTTCTTTGGTTTTCCATTTAAGGGAAAGGAATGACCATCCTTAGAGTAAAACAGAGGGTGTTGGAGAACAGATGCAAGTTCCTGATGAAATACTAAGGGCAGATGAGACAACGCCTGTTCCCAACATCGCTCCTATTTCTGATGCCAGGAGTGAAAACACTTCTGGTAAATTAAGAATACTTCATAGAACCTCAATTGAGATAACAAATGACTTCCATTAAGTGATGTTTTAGGTTCAAAAAATGCACCAGACCATTTGGAAACTGGTGAAGCTGACCCCATAACTGTCTCTGAAGAAGCTATCCGGGGTCAGAGATTGACAGGTGAAAGGCACGAAGAAGACATACCGAGCACTCCCACTTATGAGACTAACCTGGGATATGGGACATCATTGGATAAAATTATGAATCGTTTCATGTGCTTTGACACAAATTTAGAACATGCTAAATTACCTTGTGATTTAGATGATTTTTTGAGATCTAGTTATAGAATAAACTAGAAGTGAGTTTCATCATTTGCCCTATTAATCTTCTCATGATTACACTTCTAACTGTGTTTGGTTAAGAAATGTACAGTTCCATCTAAAGAAACTGCAAAACCAACAATGCTTGAAAGGGGTGTAGACATTGATGTCAACCCTATTATTGCAGAAACAATTCCTCAAGTAGAAATTAACACGACAGACCCTCCGAAAACCCATCCTGAAAATCTTGTTAAAGCTAGGAAAGATGGGTAGGAGTCTTCACAAGTTGTTTATCTACTGTTACGTAAAAGATGATGATATTTGTAGCTTACTTAAACTGCAATACAGTCAATCAAATTTTACTGTCCTTTGAAACTAACCATACTTTCAATTGACCAGACAGGTCTGTCAAATTCAATGGCTAGGTATGGAGGTGAAGCCTTAGCCTCAACCCAAATAGTAGCAGAAGGAGAAGTAACCAGGTTCAGGGAAGGAGAAGAACATGGCACTTCCTTAAGTGCATTAATCCCTGACTATGTTTCTCCCTGTGATAGCGATGCTGAATCAGACCCAGAGGTGCAAAAGGAGCTCCAATTCTCACGTCGCAAGGCATGTGAAAATATGTGGAAGATAATATCTGAGGTGCCTCTTGAAGAGTTACCTTCGAAAATTCCAAGAATTTCGTCCTTGTTCATCATGATGGGACTTGAAGGTTTTGGATATCAAGACATCCATGTCGTAGTGAAACAAGTCATTCGATGGAGGGAGAAAGAGAAAAGGTGTCGTCAGGACCTGATCAGAGCAAGATTGCTGACCCATATTAGTGGATTTCAGGCTACAATGTCCCACGATGAGGCTGATCATGCTGTAAATGTGAAGGAACTGAAGAAAAAGATCAAGGAGAAGATTGTATAGCAGTTGCACCTTCAGCAAAAGCTAGATGCTGTTACTGGGGAACTTGACCAGCTTCAATATTCTTTGGAAGAAGTCCAAGAGGATGGTATAAAATCCATCACAGATGCCAACGAAGCACTTTTTCAAGATAAAGATAGTGATGTTGGGTGAGTAAATGAACTTCAAGTGGCTGCTGATGAATCTCAGAAAGCTGTGAAACAGATGAGAAGTCATGTTGAAACTTTACTGTAATTTCTAAAAAAAAGTGAAGAGACTCCAGTCTGTGGATGTTCTTCTAGACTTGTTCATAAAATGAAAAATAGTTCATCTTCAATCATCTGTACCTTCATTTTCTTAATAATTGTTCTTAATATTACCTAAGCCAATGGGCCTAGTAAACATAGTTTTATTTTTACTAGGGTTTTATAAACAACACCACAAACCTTTCATCCTTTAATTGCTCAATATTGCCTAAATCATTCAAAATGTACGTTTAGTGATCTAGGACTAAACTTTTTTTTAGATTACCCTTTATAGGTTTCTAATTTGATGAGAACCATGTCTTTTGTTATTGGAAGTTTAAATTCATGCATGTTAGACTATATAAAGGCTAATATTTAAGGTCAAATAGATTTGAATGAATGGATGATATTGACTCAAATCTTGATATTTTGTTTGGAAACATATTTCCATATTCAAGTATGGAGGTGGAAAATTCTAAAATGTGACTTGAAAATTTTTGAATATGAGGAATGACATGGGAAAAGAGCTAAAAGGAATTAGATGAAGTCTTTTCTAAGAATGAAGTTACCACTACTTGAGAAACTCATTATGGGGGCTAAATTATGCAAGGCCAACTGGGGCATAAGCTACATAGTCAAATAGTAGAATATTTTGGCCAACAGGCCCATTATGTAGACAATTTATACAAAGCCAAATAAGGGAATGTGTTGCATAGTCGGGAAAAAGAACCCTCAGAAATTTGACTTTCTATTGCTAAAAGCCAAAGAAAGTTTTATGGGGATTCATATTTTCTAAAGCATAGAGTCTTATTTATGGAGAAAGGTACTTGATTATGGAGAGGATATTTCCAATCAAAACCGTCAAATAATGGGAGGAATGTGACTTCTATCAAGGTTTGACCCAAACATAGGAAAAAAGTTATATGTGGTTTTAAATCAAATGACTAAAACTGGAGATAGAAACATTATACAACATAATACTTTTAGATCATGAAAAAGAGTCTGGAACAAATATGTTAAGGATGAAAGTTTTTTTTGAAGATCCCTATATATAATCATTAAGGCCAATAGGGACAAAAGAGGCTTCTCCTATGAATGAAGTTACCACTACTTGACAAACCCATTATAGAGGTTGAATTATGCAGGGCCAACTTGGGAATAAGCTGCATAGTCAAATAGTAGCATCTTTTGGGCTGACAGATCCATTATGTAGAAAACTTATGCAAGGCCACCTAAGGGAACATGCTCCATAGTCAGGAGAAAGAACTCTCAGGTATCAGAAATTTTGCGACCTGAATTCAAGAAAAGGGTTATGGAGATCATGAATATTATTTGTATAATGTTGCGGATAGGTCCTGAATTGAGATTCTGGATGTCACTACGTAATTCATTAGGATGAGAATCAATCCACACATATTTTTTGAAATACATTTTAACATCATGATGGATTAAATCATGGAAGATCCTAGTTTAGAGTCATAGAGCTTGGACAATAGTGAGGGAGACACATCAGGAAATTGTTATAACTTTGATGTGAATAAAGACTAGGGTGTTCTATATCACACCATGTGCTCCTTGGGTGACTTTTTAGCCAAGGGACTAATAGTGGAGTTTGGGGTTAGGTCCAAGGGATTGGGATGGCCATGAGGAATGCTAGAGTGTTCTTATGTATCCCATGAGGATGGGAATCCAGATGCACATCATTCTTGAAATACCCTTTGTACAGATTTGGTTCATACATATGAATGGTAACGAGGACTTTATTGCAATTATGGATGGACCCAAGATTAAAGACTTGGGTGTCACTATGTATCTCATAAGGATGAGAATCAATACATACATAGTTCTTGAAATATGACAAGGTTGGAGACCATGTCGATGATGATTCCTCTCAAGTGAGGGTATTAGGGATTATTGCAGTTTATTGTCATACAGGACAAAAGTACAAATAGTTTGAGGTCATATGCATGGACCAATGATTTTCTATTTAATGTCTTGCATCAAGGAAAATGGGGATCTGTATAGTTTAATGTCATATAGCTAGGACGATGGGACATACCTAGATTAGTGTCATGTAGGATGAAAGTGAACCGATTTGAATAAGATGGATGATGGGGGCTTCACGGATCAACATCGTATGGGATGAAGGTGAATTGATGTGGATAAAGTTGTTTCGGGCTTGAAACTCAGGAGGTTGCCTACGTACCCATCCTACGAGGAAAAGGTCAAAGTCCACGTAGTTCAATTTATAGGGATTTGGAAATCGGGGTGTACTTGAGGACATCAACCCGAAGATGATGTTGGGACTTAAGCGTGGTTAGCGGCCCATAGAATATGTCATGGTTGAAGCTTACTATAAGATCACGACAGTCATGCTCAGTGTGAGAAACAAGAAGCAGCAACAGACTTGACGACCGTGTCACAAAAGATGAAACCATGAAGGATGGTGTGGGGCTTATGCATGATTATATTCTTGGGGCACGCATGGCAACATAGTTTGAAAGACAATTGTGCAAGCAGCGATCACAGTTTAATGTCATGTGTCACAAACATGGGGTTCTTGGTAGTTTAACATCTTGTAGCTCGAATGACGCACAGTTTAACATCATGTTGGATGATAGAGGGGAATAAATTTTAACATCATGTTGGATGATAGAGGGGGCTATGCAGTTTAATGTCCCCCAACAAGGACAAGGGGTGTATTTTTCTTACACAAAATACTTCTTCAAAAATATTGTATTGGATGGAGTTTTAATGAGTTCTCCATCTATTTAGATTAAAGAATAAGATCCATTGTAGTAGACCTTATGTATTGAGTAAGGTCCTTCCCACTTTGGCTCAAGATTTGGAGGCTTCTTTCCCAGTATCATTGGGGTTCTGAGGACCAATAACAATTCTCCTTGAATGAATGAACAAAAGAAGAAATTTTTTATTGAAAGCGCATGCTATTCGATTATGATAGAATTATAAATGGTGTAGTGTGCACAATCATTTTTTATATAGTCATTCAAAATCATCCAATCGCTTTTGAGATTGTTAATATATAGATAACTAATCACAAATGGCGACTCTAAGAAAATGTAATTTGACTTCAATAGGAAATACTGATTTCGTTCCATATACCAATGAATATGGAGTTGATCATGTAGCATTGCGGGTGGTAGTCTGATAATCCCATATAGCATGAAAAAGTTTATCTCGCAATGACTTCTTATCTTTATCCACCGTCTTTTGAAGTATGTTTGAAAGAGTCTTATTGAAAGACTCTACTTGACCATTGACTGCTACATGATATGAGATAAATGGTTGGATATGATATTGTATTATTGATACAATTTTCTTACCTTGGATGAACAAAATTTGGTGCCATTATCCGTCAATATGGTATGAGGAACACCAAATCTGGTAACGGTGTTGGACTTGACAAAGCTAACAATGCTTTTACCACCGACTTAATTGAGAGGTATTGCCTCTTCCCATTTGGAAAAGAAGTCAATAGCTGTAAGAATATACATAAACTGCTTAGCTGTAGCCGGAGGATGGGGTCCTACTAAATCCATTTCCCATGTAGCAAATGACAAGGAGTATTTAGTCATATGAAGCAAATTAGGGGGTTGGTGAATGAAGTTGGAACATACTTGGAAAGAATGAAACTACTTAGTGAAATCAACAAAATATTGAATCATTTAAGGCCAAAAGTATCCAAGCCTTTGAATTTGACCTGATAGTCTATATCCAGACTGGTGGGCACCAAAAACTCCTGCATGTACTTCATTCATGATAGCCATTGTCTCTTTAACATCAACACATATGAAGAGAATTTCATCAAAACCTAGCTTGTAGATAATTTTTTGGTGATATGGGCTATCATAAAGAGTAAAATTGACCACATATCGCCAGACTTGTTCTTTCCCGACTCTATCAGGTGGGAGTATTCCATTTTGAAGGTATTCCCTGGCAGGTTCCATCCATCCTATAGTATGACCATATGGTTCAGAAATGGGACTGATTTTATTGATTTCCTCTGTTCTAATTTGAACAAAAGGTGAAACTATACGACGGTGGTCAACACAGATGATTTTTTCATCCCAATTTGGATCTGCCAGGGCTATTGCTACATTAGCCAGTGCATCATTTTGGGAATTTTGTGATCACATGACATAAGAAAATGTCAATTCTAAGGGAAATTCCATAATTAAATCTTTTATGTAATCACACAAAGGGATTAACTCTTCCTTTCTGATGGAATAATCCCCATTGATTTGTTTGATTACTAAATCCGAATCTCCTTTTACCTTCAAGTGATTCACCTGTTCTTGAAGTTCCAATTCCCAGCCTGTGATGAGAGCTTGATATTCTGCTTCATTATTTGTACCGCACTCCAAAAATAAGAAGGAATAGGGTAGCACTGCTTTTTCTGGGGAAATAAACACGATTCATAACCCAACTTTGTTGAATTTAGGACCTTCAATTTTCTTCCCTGTTGGACATCTGGAGGCACTATAAAAGTACATTTCCTATGTTTGAGGATTATACTGAACATAGAAAACTTCCTCATTAAGAAGTTCAATATTTAAAGATGTATCTTCTACAGATGGGTGTTCAGTATGGAAATTGGCCAGAGCTTGTCCCTTTATTGCCTTTTGAGACGCATACTAGATATCAAAATGCAGAAAAATAACTACCCACCTTTCCAGACGTCCTGTAAGAATTGGACGACTCAGGATAAATTTTAGCAGGTTATTGTGAGATTCCAATTGGACCTCATGATGTTGTAGGTAGTGTCTCAATTTATGAACTGCAAAGATTAATGCTAGGAAGCACTTTTCAATACTTGAATATGAAGTTTCTTCCTCAAGCATAGTCTGACTGAGATAGTAGAGGTTTTTTTCATTCGTAGTATCATTCTTCTGGGAAAGGAAGGTACCCAATGATCTCTCTAAAGCTATCACATAGGGAATAAGTGGTCTTCCTTCAATAGGAGGCATTAATACCGGTGGAATCAAGAGATATTACTTGAGTATATCGAATGCTTCAAGACATTCTTTAGTCCACTGGTAGGTGACTCCCTTCTTCATTAATCTGGTGAAGGGAAGACACTTTCCTGCGAAATTGGCAATGAAATGCCGAATATAGGTCAAGTTTCCTCAAATTCCTCTCAATTACATCAAATTTCTAGGAGGTTACATGTCAAGGATTGATTTTGTCTTATCAGGATCCACTTTAATACCATGATGGCATACAACAAATTTGAGAAATTTTCCTAAGGTTACCGCAAAAGAAAATTTCAATGGGTTCATCTTCAAATTCTGTTGTCGAAGTTTGATGAATATGATTTCCAGATCTTCCAAGTGATCAGATCATTGTCTGGATTTAACCAACAAATCATCCACATAACATTACACAAATTTCCCTAAAACGGGTTTGAATATATGGTTCATGGAACGTTGATACATTGCACTTGCATTATTCAGGCCAAAGGTAATTAACCGATAGAAAAACACACCATGAGTAGCTCTGAAGGCTGTGGACTCCTCATCTTATAGGGCCATTCATATTTGATTGTACCCTGAGAAACCATCCATAAAGGAAATATCTTCGTAGCCAGCTGTTTCATTAATTAAGAGTTCTGTGATCAGAACTGGAAAACCATCCTTTGGACAATGCTGATTAAGATCTCAAAAGTCAATGAAAACTCTAATTTTTCCATTCTTCTTTTTCACAGGGAAAATATTATCCAACCATTTGGTATATTGAACTTCTCTGACAATTTTATCCTTGATAAGCTTATCAACTTTAGTTTCAATTTTGGAGGCATAAGTTGGGTGTGTTCTTCTTGTGGCTTGCTCGAATCCTCGAAATTCTTTTAGCAAACCCAAATGATGAGTGGAAACATCAGGATCAAGACCTATAATTTATGTATAATTCCATGCAAATACATTTCATTTTTTCTTTAGAAATGATGTATACATTTCTTTTTCTTCAAGAGTCATGGCTGCACTAATTAAAGTGGGGCATGAATCTTCTATTGTACCCATATTTATTTCTATGAGTTCATCCACAATGGTAGAGATACCCTCTTCAAATACTGGAGGAGCATCTATGATATCTTCCTTTTCTTCATTAATATGTGTTACTTATTCTGTTTCTACTTTCATAGTAGATTAAAAAGTAGAATTTCCATGGGTAGGAGAGAAGCTAAAAATTAAACATCGTGAAGAAGAGGCTGCCATTTTTGACTCAATTGATGATGAAGGGTCTTCTTGGGGTGATAGAGAGGAGATGATGGATTGAGAATCAACATCATTGTTTTTCTCTGGTATTGCTATAACTTCTTCTAGCCTAGTTGATGAAGTATAGAATTGCTGGATTTCAGCACATGAAATGAAGAAATCTTCATTTAAGCTTTCATTACTGCTTGGCGAATAAAAAATTTCTCCCATGCTGTCTGGCTTGGTTGCCATAATTGACATTATGGATGTTTCCAGAAGAGTGTTTGGATTTATGTCTATCCTGTCAATTTGACTGATATGCAACACATAATCTATACTCAGAAGTATGAATGGGTTTACTGGAATCTTTTCCAAACCATTTGGAGCATTCATTTTGGTGACTTTCTTTGTCGTGGATTTTTTCTTTCCCTCCATGTGATAAAATTCTGCATCAATGTATTGTGATTCAAACATTTTGAATGGGGCCCTTTCACCATACAATGTCCCAATTTGACCATTGAAACAATATTTTAGACATTGATGGTCTGAAGAAGGTACGACCGAATGTTGATTTAGCCAAGGTCTACCAAGAAAAATGTTGAAGGCGGTGTACTAATGAACAACCATGAAATCTGAATTAGACACAAAGTCTCCCAACTGAATCTTGAGTGTAATCTCACCCAGAGGTTCTTTTTTCATTCTTATCATATCCTTAAAACATCAATGTAGAAGAAGATAAATCAGATTCGGTGAGGCCTAATCGATGAGTTGTATGAATAGGAATGAGGTTTAATCTTGAGCTATTATCAATGAAAGCTCGCCAGATGTCTATGTCATTGACTTTTCCAGATAGATACAACGGTCTGATATGTCCATGTACAAAATCATCTTCATCTTCATCAATAAAATATATCACTACATGGAATTATGAAAGATCATTCTCAATATGGTAGACCTCATCCGCAAGAATTTCAGTTTCGAATTCTCAAGGACTTGACAAAGCCTCAATAAGCGCCTCATGAATATATTTTGATAGATTCAAGGCATCCAGAATTGATAAGTTGGCCAGTATTTGGGCCAAATGTTTCAGGACATCATACTTTTGGTCCAAAGGTCTGCTTTTTCCATCATGAAAATGTGGCTTTGTAGTTTCCTTGGAAGTTGATGCTTTGGCAATAGATGCATCCCGTATTGGGGTAGGAATTGGAAACACTCCTGGATTCAGTAGATTCGACCCACTAGGACTATCTATTTGATGAGATAAATAAGGTGTAACCTCTAACCGGTCCTCCAAAAAAACTATGTCAGGACGGAATCTTCCATGTGTGGAAGAACTTTCTTGTTCCTATTGAGCCCGCTGAAGGGATTTTCCACAAGCTTTGGCCGCATATACAGTTCCAGCAGGGGTAGGATTGAAATAGTGTCTTATAGAGTATCCACATCTTCCACTATATCCTAGACCTCTATCTCTTCCTCTAATTCCTCTATTAGATACATGGAACTTAGGCTCATCATGATCAAAACTATCATTAGCATGGGGATCCATTAAATGAATCATGTTAACAGAACCAAAGATAAATTATTCATCTGATTGAGATTTTTCCTGATGAACCAGCTCAGGATGTGCCCTTTGGTGGGGCGGTGCCCATGCTTTTAAAGCAGATGGCATAAAATCTTCCAGATTCAATGACAACTTCGGCTTTGAATGGAGCTCATCTTCTTCTGATAGCTATTATTTCTTCAAATTATGCCTCTTCATTGAGGATTCTCTTTCTAATAAAGGGGATTTTGCTGTGGCAGAAATAGCAGAAGACACAATTGGTTGATTCAATTGTGTTCGTAAAATGGCATTAGTTTGGTTGATCATTTTACTAACTATCCAATTATCATATTTCTACGAATTTTGACTTTTAACTTCATGACACTCACCCTCTTCCTCTGGATCAGTAGTAGTAACACATGCTACCTAGGCGGAAGAACCTTTCAGTTTTACTTGTCCAGAGTCCACCATCTTTTACAGGAGGTCATTTAAGACAAAACACTCCTGAATGGGATGCCACAACATCTGATGAAATGGGCAATAGTTGGGGAGGTCTTTATATCCTTCCATGTTCATCCTTTTGGGCCTCAACAATTGAATGAGATTTTTTTCCAGAGATGTGATGAAGTTACCAGGAACTTGTTCATTATGAAAAAAACATTTATCTTTAAATCCTCAAAATGTTTCTGCCTTTTATCTTTTTTATCATCTTGATGAGGCAGTCATTGTTTTTGATGCTCAGGAGGTGGAGCCCTTCGATATGATGAAGGCTTTGAAGTCGAAGCAGGTATAGGTGTTGGTTTAAGTGTAACTGTAGAAGCTTCTTCCTTTCCTATTATCCTTCCTGGATCTGATGTAATTACATGAGTTTTAGCCTTAGTCTTTATAATAGATTATTCTATCTGCTCAATGGTTGAAGTAAGGTCTCGAAACCCTCCTATGTATTTCACAGCGATCAATAGTGTGTGTAATTCATCATGCAGATTTTCCACACATATTGGCAGCAACTCTTCCTGAGGGAGTGCTGAACTTAAGGAATATGTCAATCCCTTCTAGAGAGTAATGAAATCAAAAACTCTTTCATTCTCCATTTGTTTACAATTGGTAATATAAAAAACTGTTGTCTTTGGTAAGGTTGTGCTAAATTGAATAAGGAACCTTTGAAGAAGATCTTCACACCCTTTAATTGATCGAGATTGCAAACTTGTGTACCAGAAAAAAGTGGGTCCTTGTAAGGACTGAAAAAGACACCTGAGCTTAACTACTTGTTTTTGTTAAGGAGTTCCCATCATAGGATCACAACCATAAAAAAAATGTGTTAAGTGTTGTTCTGGATCTCCTGAATCATTAAAAATTGGGAGTGCGGTATTCACAAAATTTGATGGGGGAGGAATTGCATCCACCCATTCAGGGTAAGCTCATTTTTTCAGTTGAACCGATCCGCTTCATCCTTCCATAGCTTCCAACCGAGATATTAATGACTCAATGGAAGTCATTAATTTTTGAGAAACATTTGGTTGAGTTTGGACTTGAACAGGTGCAATAACTGGTGTTCGGACGGATGTGGCGACCGGTACTTCCAATTATGGTAGTATTTCCGGTTGCTATCACGCATGACCCATAGGATTAGACCTTTGAGGGTGTACTTGTAAAGAGGGATATTATTGATCCATCCCAGTAGCTGCAACAAATTCCTATGACTGATTAACTCTAGCATGCTTAGGAGGAAGACTACCTTGAAGTAGTTCTACATTTACCCTCCCTAAATCCATCATTTCTTCATCTTTTTGTGTGATACTTTCCTTTAATGAGAGTTATTGTCCTTTTCAAGAGGTAGGGTGGGATGAAACCTGACTTTTACCCTTTTCCTTGGCATTTTCCTTTCTAGAGTATGGAAGGGAATTACTCGAAGGAATGTCTTGACTCTGGGAAACCCTTTGGCTTCTGGTACACACACCTCCTTCATTTGATTCTGTGTACAACCTGTTGAACATGAACTTCTTCATCCGATTCCTCTGAGTGAGACTCATGTTCTGGGGGATCAGTGACAATGACATTGATGACATTTATCGATGCATAAGGCATTGCAGTC
Source organism: Viscum album (assembly GCA_963277665.1). Classification (NCBI taxonomy): domain Eukaryota; kingdom Viridiplantae; phylum Streptophyta; class Magnoliopsida; order Santalales; family Viscaceae; genus Viscum; species Viscum album. The sequence goes on along the minus strand of OY728145.1, from coordinate 875,263,335 downwards.
CTTCTGTCAACATTTCTGCGATACTGTCTTCTTCCGTGTCCTTTATGAGACATTGAATTTTGTTTGGATAATCCCTCAGGAACATCTTGATGAACTGTAATTTGGAGGGAATTTTTGATAATTCATCTCTGAGTTCCTCTTGTGGTTTCTCCCCCAATCGATAGAAGACCGACTTTCACTGAGGGAGAGATTGAGAATTTGAAAAATTCCCCAGTTCGGTAGACTTGGGCTATTCCTGTTTTTCCTTCTCAACTCCTTGAATCTTGTCTATTGATCTCAATGGTTGGATTAAAAGAGTCCCTAGCATAGAAAGATGAGGTGGATCTTGAGCTGCTACATATGAAACTTTACTAAAAGATCTTCTAATTTTGTAGATTTTAGTCCAGAATTTGGCCAGATGAATCATTCAACATCCACTCAAATCACCTGGCTCAGATGAGCATTGGGTTATTTCTGACACATTTTTCACCTGATGATGTGCATGCTCTAAATGATAATCCTATTTGATATTCTCATTTTCTTGATGCAAGAATAATTCGACAACTTATTCTTTATATTCCTGACTTTGGGAAGAACTAGTTGAGGCATGTTCTTGAGCAAGCCTTTGATTACACACAAAACCAGGTAGATGTGGCTAGCCATCGGCAATAACATTGCATGAGACTACTTTTGGTGGGAATTGTTTATTGGAGACCATAGTGAAATGAAATTCTCCCTAAACACCCCATCCCCTGATATGAATAATAGATGGGGCATTGGTAATTAACTGGCGCAACCTTTTTAATATGCTAAGGAATGTACACTGAAGGGCTCTCTGCTACTTTTCAACCTTTGGATGTTGGTAAACTGAGAGATATTCCAAGTCAATTTGGAGTTGCAACCCTTATATTACCTTAACATGATTTTGATATTCATCACAAGGTAATATTTTCACTTTTAAGTGACAAATAGTTCTCCACATGTTGAGACAAATATCGGGATTACAATCTTCTGTCAACTTTTCTGGAATATCATATTGAGATTCAGCCAAAGGCCAAAACATGATTGGTATTTCACCTTTCTCCAATTGTTTTATCATATTTAGAACTTCTTCTTTGTCATTTGATGAAGATTATTCTACCGGATTGGACCAAAGATGGTGCTTCTTTGTTGCTTTATCAAATTCACCAAGATTGGTAGGTAATTAATTTTTCAAATTAGAAGATGAATGACCAAGGGGTGGTTCGAAGAATGGAATACACAATGGGATATCTTCTGATTGAGAAAGTATTTCACCTTCCAGCGATAAGGCATCAGACATGACTAGCTTCGTATATGCAAGTGCCTCAAGATAAGAGGGATTTATCGTTACTGCATTGGACATTGAATAATTTTCCAGCCAATGTGAATTACTACTATAGAGATTACTTTCGAAGCTAAATTCATCATCATGGGGTGGACCACCATGGTGGGTTACAGCAAAAGATGAAACCTTTTTCCCTTTGGTCTTCTGGGCACAAAGAGGGTTATCATGGCTCTCATATGAAGATGATACTTTGAGACTGACCAAATTTTCATTAATCAAGACTTCATGAGGAAGTGTCTAATGAAGACCTTCAGAATTATTATTGTTACTTTCGGAATTTAGAAATGAGAGAGTAGAATCTTGAGTTGCAATAGATAATTGTCTGAGGGCTTCAAGAACTCCAGCATTGAGCAAGGCCTTATTGCAAATTGCCTCTTGATTTTCTAACTTTCTTGGATGGGAATTTTAATTGGACACCTTCTTACTCACTTTGGAAACCAGTTGTTGATGAAAGTGGTTATTATGGGCAAGTTTATGTGCCTGCTCTGGAGAAATGGCCAGGTTAGGCTGACTATCTCCATTTAAATCGGGTGTATGTGTCTGACTTAATTATTCATATTACATGGGGGAGTTTTCCCCTCGACCATCCTGGACTGGAATAGAGGTGTGTATATAATCCAGGGTGACATGTTGATGAGTCAATATACTGATAGATATAGATTTATGTTTCTTTCCTGGTGATGTCGCAGAAGTTGTTATAATATTCTGACAGGTATCCGGAATATGGCCATTGATTTTCTTATTCTCTTTCACCATTGTTAGAATGTTCTTGGTGACTTCAGCTACCGGAATGGAAATATACATCCATTCCATATTTGGAGTAGGTCTGTGTTCCTAATCTTGTCCTCCTTTTCCTATCAGTGAATTCTGATAGTACTCATGTGTGGGAGAAAAAAGTTGTGTTTGCCTCCTGTTTGTCATTGGAGCTTTCCAATTGACATCTCTGGGTGCTACCAAATGAGACTGTTGGATAGCTTGATGAATTTCATTTGTATGTTCCTTATGATTGTTCTACACTGAATATGATTGACAACTTTTTTCAATACTGGAAGATGAGAATGCTGGTAGAATTGATGAGTGTAAGCAGGTGTATGTGCCTATTTACAGGTGGTCACCACATTTGGTTGGCAGGCTTCATTGGATGTAGTCAGATGAGCCTGCTGACTGGATGATGACTTATAAATAGGTGTATGTGCCTGCCTGTAGTACTCAATCAGAATTTCCTGGTGGGATTGGTGTGTTATTTCTAGACGAGTCTGCTGGGCAGTGAAATTAGGACGAACGAGTGTCTATGCCTACTCGTTGATTGCCATAAAGTTAGGTTGATAGACTTCTACGGAGGGGGAAGAGGGAAGAACCTACTCCATGTTGGCCAAATTTCTCCTCTAACGGTTCATCTTGTGTGCTGGGGTCTGAAGAACCTGAGGCGAACGCCTAGAGGTGATACCCTCATCATGTTGAGGGTGCACTACCGCATGAGGCTGGCGGTGATTGTTGGTGGGAGTCCTTAGGAAGAGATCCTGTCTTCTTGATTTGAGGACATGAGTGAACTCTTCATTCACCTCCCTATAATATGAAAGGGATTGGTTGTTGCATTCAGGGGATAATGACCCAAACGGTTGGAGACGATGGTCAGAACCACCAGCTTCTTGACCACTGGTCATCGCTGTCCGAACAACTAGGGTGAGTTGTTAAATTGGAGGGATTATTGAGAAGCCTCCAGAGTTGGTATGGTACCATGATGATGTTATTCCCTTACCAATGCATTTGAGACCCATCATTGAAGACGCTGAGTAGGTGATGTTGTACTCAGAATAGACGAGGATCCAGTAAGAGTAGCGGCCGAGTCATTCACAGGTGTGAACCTTAAAGAAGCCATTTGTGTTGCAGAGAGACCTTGGAAAAGTGTGCCTGTTTAATATAGCAGACATAATCAAGATAAGTTTTCCCGTACTACATCTTTTGGACGAGCACAAATGTTACTAATTGCTTTGTTGGCCCTCATATTGAGTTTAATAGGGGCCTAAAAAATACGTAAAACATCATTTAACATGGTTAAGGTTTTACATCGGGTTCACCATTTTTTGTTTAATCTGGAAATGGGGAGGACCTTATTTATTTAAGGTTCAAAATTTCCAATCGGTTTCTAACGGGTTTATTTGTAGAACCAGAAACAACCAATGATTCTATATCCATTTGGACCTACTTTCCAAAGGTAGGTGCTCATTATTTCTGAATGGATGAGGCTTAAGAATTTTCATTGATCAAGAGGATGGGAGGTCAGGCTTGTCACACCTTTTTGGGGGGAATTATTTCCTACTCTGAGACTTTCTTATAGATTTATGTTATGTTCATGAATCCTTATTAATTCAAAAAGCATGAAAATGCGTTTTACTTTATATTTGTCAATTGATGATTGATATCTATGGGATTTAGAGAATCTTTTATATGTATTTGAGGTTCTTCATCGATAGAGAGTCATCCGTATGTATTACAGATTCTAATACAATGGTATCCTTCAATATATTATATAGAAATCTCTTGGTCATTATTATGCCCATAATGGTTTGAAAGCCACTCAGTGGGGCACTTGATGTTTAATGTCATTCAGAATGACAGGGATTATTGTAGAGTTGGGATCGTACCCGCAGATGGGATACCTACATATACTCATTAAAAAGGAATCAGAACTAATGTAGTTTGATAAGAAGGATATAGTTTAACATCATATGGGATGGAAAGGAATTAATGAATGATGGGCTTGAACCTTATAAATGCTTCCAACGTACTCTACTTTTAAGTCAGAGATCAATGTCCATGTAGTTCTGGTGAAGAAATGTGAGGTTTATGCATGGTTAATGGACCACAGAGAGATATCGTGATTACTTTTACACTCTAAGCTCACATGAGTCATGATCGGTGTGATAAAAAAGAGGTATTAGTAAAGCTAACAACTGTTCCATGAAATATGAAGTCACAATAAATGATGTGGGGCTTATGTATGTGTCACTGCCAAAGTAGATGAAGACCATGACTTACTTTAGGAAATAAGCCCAGGAGGAGGGTCCATAAATGTATTTGTAAATTATGGAGATTTAGAGTTTTAACCCGGGGCTTACTCTTAATAAGGAGGCCCAAATTAAAATGGTCTTATGATTGGGGCTTATTCCAGAGAAGGAGGCCCAAATCAAAAGAAATTAATATTGGGGATTACTCCTGAGGAGGATTCTCAGATTAATGGGGACTTATAACTTGGGGCTTACTCCTGATAAGGAGGCCGAACGTTAAAGGAAATTATTATTGGGGATTACACATGAGAAGGAGGTACAGGTTAAGGGGACTTATAACGTGGTTCTTACTCTTGAGAAGGAGGCCTAATGTTAAAGTAAATTATGAATCGGGCTTACTCCTGAGAAGGAGGCCCAGGTTAAGGGGACTTATAACATGGAGCTTACTCCTGTGAAGGAGGCCCAAAATAATGGAAATATGATTGGGGATTATTCCTGAGAAGGAGGCCCAAACCAAGGGAACTTGGGGCTTACTTATGAGGAGGATTCCCTAAATCAAAAGATATTCTTATCTTCAAGAATGAGGTTACATGGAGGAAACCTCTTACTTTGGTGACATAAAGCCTGTAAGTCACAAGTTTTTTGGGGAGGTTCTCACAGAATTCCTTTCAGATAAAGAACCCAACAATGGAACCATGCCATAAATGGATTTAAAAAGGGATTTGAGGGCTAATGTCATGAAGATGAAAGGTGAACGGGAGAGAGGCGCACAAATGAAGATGGGTGTGCATGTCTTGGCCGCACAAGTGTACTTGTGCAGCATGGGTTCACCTGGGCGATGATGAAGCTGTAGGGTAATACTGGGGAAAGATTTAACTCAAGAATTTAGTACTATACTATGATATTTTGAAAAGGGTGGCGTGCAAGTTTCATCAAAAGGGTGAGGAATCATGCAAGTTTTCGTACTTTTAAGGAGGTCTGGATACTAAAAAACACAAGTGTTGATGAATTCTAAACACTTAGGCCTTATCCTTCTCATTCAAATCTTCTATTCTACGTAAAAATTTGCATTAGAAGTTTTCAGAAGAGTTGAGTTGAATACTTGGATGACCAGAGCTTGAATTTGACTTTTGGAAAATCCATCACTGAAATGGGGGGCCCACAGGAGCTATTTATAGGCCACCATGAACGTTGGGATAAAAATCAAATGGGGTGTGAAAGTAAGCTGCGTGACCCATATGGGGCGCACAGGTGACTTGCACGGTGCACAAGTGACTTCCACGCCTCACTCCAAACGGGCTCCTGGTCCATGCCTTCATCAATTTTTTGATGATTCATCAGAGGGTGACCCTCGATGTGCTTAAGGTATTTCCCTTTTCCATTTCTTGGACCTTGTGACAGAAAGTAGCGTCAACAGACACCTTAAGAATACAATTATGGAACATTGATTCATGGACCATCAGTCACCGGAGCTAGAACATGTTATGGTGTGGGTTATGTGGATCCATATTAGGTTCATAAGGATTGTAGTTCCTTATGGATTGAAAATGAAAAAACATTTAATTTAACCATCAAAAGTTATTGAATCATTTGAAAAGAACAAATTCAAAAGGATTATGAATTATAAATAAAGAACATCCATCATTTATATGTCAAAAACAAAGAGTGATACCTAAAACTGGTCTTAGTAGTGGGTAGTGGGTATCTCTTATGTTCTTATAGACTGTTATGGTATATTCTAACATCTAGACCTAGCTTTTAAATTAGGCAGAATTGCATGGTTTTTTCTATATTTAAGATTTATACCTATTCTAGTTTGTTAAATAAAATCTTCTCAATTTTGTAAATCTCTTAGGAGTATTGTTTTTTGAATTATGGTGTCATTAATCCATTATTTCCTCTTATCGTACGCCCTGAAGGCAGTGATGAATATGTATTTGAGGTGGTGGGTTTTGAGCTTCCATTGATTCCTCCAGTAGTGCCACCATTAGTGCCTCTTCCTTTTTTTGATATAGGAACTGATGCCCTGTTCTGAGTGGGGTTTCCAAATATGATTTAGTATAATGACCCATACTTTAAATTCATTTTTATTACTTCAAAATTTAATCACACTTATTACAACATATAACAAAACCATGAAAGGACCTTATAGGTATAGTGTCTTTAGAAACTGGGAAACATAAACAATGGGTTCATAAATCATCTACACTGTCTACCTTTTATTTTATCATATCAAGAGTCCCTTTTGGAATATCTTACTTATTACCCTTCTTCCTAACCTGGGGAAACGAAAAAATACAAAATGGTGGGCTCAAATGCTCAGTAAGGGTAAACAAAGTAAATATCAATCATATCATATTCATAAGAACATAACATTTTTAAAATATTAACCTAAAAAAGAGATCATAATACCATAACATGGGATAAATCATGGTAGTGAAATGTAATTCCAATAATCATAACATAAAAAACGAAAATTTGTGGCATACACACATAATCATAATGAATCATTTCTTAGTAATCAAGACTCATTGCCAAGGATATCCTAGTGGACAAAGTCCATTTCTGAACCGAGTTCACGTGTCATTTCAGTCCTGTATCACTGAACCTGATTAACCTGCTGTTTCAGCCATGTATATCCCATGAGATATAAATCTTTACCCAATTCATTGGAGTGAGATATAGGTCCCACCCATCTCATAATGAAACCACTCTTATGTGTGCCACAAAATCATAAATCATACATCATAGCATAACCCATGTAATAAAAATGGGATTCTTAAGTATCATGCCATCATAACATAATCCATATAAAATAAAAGGACATCATAAAAATAATACATAATAACATAATCAAATCAATATGGATAAAAATATAACCCTATATTATCTTAGATGGAAAATATTTTTTATAAAATGCCTGAACTCCATTCTTTAGGAAAATATCCTTTCTACTTAAAAAACATTTTTCCTTTCTTAACATGTCATACAATTTTAAACTAAAATAATATGATTAAAAATAAACTTGAAAACTTGTAAAGGAATCTTCATGGAAATAATGTTATATGAAATCATAAAAATTCATTCATGCCGTATAAGTTAAAAAAACATTTTTCTCGTACTCTGGCCGGCAAAGTAAAAAAGTACCTCGTATTAAAAACGGCAAAATATTCCTTTAATATATTTTACTATAAACTCACCAATTAGTAATATTGGATTTAAATAAATTTTAGGAGGATATAAATAATATTACATATTGAGGAAACATGGATGTGGATGATAAATACACCCCAGTAAATACCAAAGTATAAACGATCTCGGATAAAAATGAGATTGTGATATTTTCCCTTACCTTAGGTCCAATTTGCTTTGTACGTATCCAAAACTCTTGTATAATGATTTAAATAATGTCATTGAATTATTATATAATAATATTCATTGTTATGATATCATATATGGTCATATTCTTATATTCTTGTTAGTAATATTTCATTGCTACATGTTATTCGAGTGTTCATTGCTTTATGTTCTTATGTATGTCTCGTCGAATAAATTCTTATTACTATTTTTAGGTAATCGATAACTTATTTAAATAATTGTATTAGTGTAATATATATCATATTTATTCATTCAATTCATTTATATAATCATTATTCAATGAAGATCATGTAGAACGAGTCACACCACATCGTGGAGACGGTAGGCCGTACGTAGGAACAAGCGATGATATCGTTCCCATAACTATTAAATGGTATTGGAGTGGAAGATGGAATGTCTCAGAATTATTATCATGTTATAATAATCATATATAGTTATTCATTACACCATTATACCCATCCAAGTAATGTGGTGGTGGAAAACAGATTACACCACGACGTGGAGACAGTATTCCGTACGTAAGCACGCGCAGTGATTTCATTTTCCGTGGGACGGATAGAAGGTTAAATAGGTTTGATTAATATTTATAATAACATATCAGTATATTAGTGATAGTGATGTTATTAATTTATGATGAAACAAATAATGTAGAAGAAGTATAAGAAGAAATAAATTGGAAAGAATCGGTAAAGGACATTACCTCTTCTTTGAAATTCCTCTTCTTAACTTCCTCTTAGGGCACTAAAGATTGAATTTTAAGAAGACCAGGAACTCTATATGTTTTTAGGGAAGTGGAGAAGAGAAATTATCAGGGTTTGGCCGAGCTTGAAGGCTTAAAGTGGTGTGAGGAGGAGAGGGAGGAGGTTCCCTTTTATAAGGCAGGAGAGGGGCACCTTAGGAAAAACTCAAAATATTATTTTATAATAAAGTTATATTCGGTTTTTAAAAGCTCAAAATTGATTTATTTCGAAGCTAAGGTGGGTATGTGTCGAAATACTCTCAACCAAAAGGTTTTAGACAAGTTTAGGTTACTGTTGTAACCTTATAATTTAAATTTAACTCTATGTTAAATAATTTAACTTCTACCATGTCATCTTAATTTCTTACACTATAAGGTTAATAAACTTACTATAAAAAGCCAAACGAACTCCAAGTGGTTCATTATTAATATATATACCCTTATATAATTCATTTTTATGAACCTTATATTTTTAGAAAAAAAATAACAATTAATAATATAATATTTGTTTTAAAAACTATTTTATGTCAATTTTGACACTATTTGGTACCTGATTTTTTTTAAAATCATAATTTCATGATTAGTTTGAAAAAATTTAATTAAATATATACTAACATGTCATATTAACCTATAAAATTATTTTAATTCATAAAAAGTCTCAAATTACATTTATTTGGTTATTCATAATATTAATTCTGTTAATATTTCATTAATAATGTAATTATTTCATCATCATTGTGTCATAAATAAATTAAATTATTTAATGTCTAAATGTTATCAATAAAATACCATTATGTAGGAAATATTTTTATATTTCTAATTAATATTTATAGTCAAAATTATCTTATCTATCACCCTATATTAAAAATGTTTTTGTTTATTAAACTTTGATTTTAACTATTTTAACTCTTCTTTAAATAAAATAATAATAAACATCCTAATCTAATCCAAGTGGACCTAAATGGTCATATTTTATTCCTAAGGTTGTTTTTGGTCGAATCAAACTTATCCAATAGAATTAGTACATGTGTTAGGGTAATAATAATATCATTTTTACCCTTAATTACTCTATTTACTTTTAACCGTGGTAAATAAAAGTAAAAAGTTACTATTCACCAAAATAAATTATCTTATTGATCCACATTTTACTCCTTCATATTAACCGTGTCTCTTGGAATTTTGAAATTCAACTCACAGAAGTGGTAAAATTAAGTTTTATGTACAATTGCAAATGCTCTTAGGAGGTGTGTAAAAGACAATAAAAATTTCAATATAATTTTTATATCACTAAAATTATTATAAACTAACTCCAATGAATTACATTGAACTTATATATATATTATGTATCTATTTTTACCTAAAATAAATTTAAATAAAATAAATAATTATTTAAATAAAAAGTCAGTTCTTAAATAGTAACCCAGTGTTTTCACTATTCATCAAAAAATGAAAGTTTTCAGAAAAATACCAAAAATTCACACTAGGATAATTTTGATATTCTGAATCCAAAAATGAATTCCATTTTTAAAGATAAAATTTATAAAATTTCAGAAATTGGGTATTACTATTCATAATGGTTAGTTTATATAATATTTTAATAACATATCGTTGTTTAGTGAAACTCGGTATTGCATACAACGCAAGCTATCGAGGAAGGTTGCTCTTGCGTGTAACGCAAGCCAAGACAGTGTTGTGTGTAGTAAAAGATTACATTATATATAAAAACAAAATATTTCTCATAAAATCTCGGGTGTTACATTCTACCCCCCTTAAAATGAATTTCTCCCTTGAAATTCGTCACTTTATAACAAACAGATGAGGATACCTCTCCCTCATCATATCCTCAAGTTCCCATGTAGCTTCTTCTAATTGGTGGTTCCTCCATAAAACTTTCATCAAGTGAGTGGTCTTGTTCCATAATACTTTTTTTCTACAATCCAAAATCTCTTTCGGTTGTTCTTCATAAGAAAGATCTTGCTCCAGCGGTACAACTTCTGAACTGAGTACATGTGAATGATCGGGTATATAATTTCTCAGGAGAGATACATGGAACACATCATGAACTTGAGAGAGATTCGGTGGAAGTGCCAATCAGTAATCTACCTTCCTAACATGATCTAGTATTTCTAAAGGACCAATATACCTAGGGCTCAGCTTTCCCTTCTTTCCAAATCTCATTACTCTCTTCCAAGGAGATATTCGCAAGAACACTTTATCACCCACTTCAAACTCTAGGTCTTTTCTTCATTTGTCAGCATAAATTTTTTGTCGACTCTGAGTTGCTCTTATGTGTTGTTGGATAGATTGGACCTTTTCTGCCATCTCATCAACAAGATCAGGTCCTAATTACTTTCTTTCCCCAACTAATCCCAGCAAGTTGGAGTTCTACATTTATTTCCATAGAGAGATTCATAAGGAGCCATCTGAATACCAGAGTGAAAGCTATTATTATAAGAAAATTCCAAAAAAGGTCGGTGTTGATCCCAAAAACCATTGAAATACATAGATAAAGCTCTTAACATATCTTCTAGAGTTTGAATTGTTCTCTCAGACTGACCGTCTGTCTGAGGATAATAAGCAGTGCTGAAATTCTACTCTGCATCTAAAGTATGATAAAGACTTCGCCATAACTTTGAGGTAAACCTCGGATCTCGATCAGATATAATGGAAAGTGGTACTCCATGAAATCTTACAACTTCCTTCACATATATCTTGTCAAGCTGATCAAGAGAGAAATCCTCTCTAATAGCAATGAAGTCTGCTGACTTTGTAAGATGATCAACTATAACCCAGATAGCATTATTGCCTTTGGATGTTTTAGGAAGTCCAGTGACAAAGTCCATAGTGATGTTTTCCCATTTCCATTTCAGTATGGGTAATGGTTGTAACAACCCATTAGACTTCTGTCTCTCAGCTTTAACTTGCTGACAAACCAAGCATCAAGAGGAATATTCAGCAACTTCTCTTTTCATTCCATCCCACCAAAAGTACCAATTCAGGACCCTATACATCTTCGTGCTTCCAGGATGAATAGAGAATGAAGAACTATGAGCCTCATCCAGTAGCTCCTTCTTTAATTATGGGATAAGAGGAACACAAACCCGATTACTGAACCTTATTATCCCATCACAATCAAGGTTGAATTCAGGAACATTTCTCACCTTCTTTTGTAACTCTACATCTTCTTTCGGTGCCACATTAATCTTCACATGTATAGATGGCGGACCATTCATTTGAGAAAGATAATATTTTCCCCTTCTATTATAATCCAAATATCCATCCATTGTAAATCCATAAATATTGGATCTTTTTTGATCCTCATCATGGATAATCTATCATGGTCTAGTCAACTTAATGCATCTCCCACCTTGTTTTCTTTCCCAGGGTGGTAATGAATTGGGTAGTCGTAATCCTTAATCAGCTCCAACCATCTTCTTTGGCACATATTCAGCTGATTTTGTGTGAAAATATACTTTAATCTTATAGGATCAGTATAAACATCACACCTTTCACAATAAAGATAATGCCTCCAAATATTTAATTCAAAGATTACCGTAGCTAACTCCAAATCATAAGTAGGGTGATTTTGCTCAAGAATTTTCAACTGTCGTGAGACATAAGATATCACCAAATCATTTTGCATGAGAAAACGCCCCAATCCCTTCTTGGATGCATCACTATAGATCACAAAGATTTCTCCACTACAAGGAAGTGTGAGCACATGTGCACTGGATAACCTTCGTTTTTACTCTTTGAAATTCTCTTCACACTCCTCTGTCCAAACGAACTTATCTTATTTTCGAGTCAACCTGGTGAGTGGATTAGATAATCGTGAAAAATCTTTCACAAAACGTCGATAATATCCATCCAAACCAAGAAAAATTTGGATCTCAGTTACTGTCGTTGGTCTCGACCATCTTTCAATAACCTCTGTTTTTTCTGGATCCACAGATATCCCCTCTTTTGAGATTATGTGACCCAAAAATGAATCTTTTTGAAGCCAAAATTTACACTAGGTAAATTTGGCATAAAGCTTCTCCTTTCTCAGTGTCTCTAATACAATTCTCATGTGACCTTCATGTTCTTACTTTCTCTTTGAATAGAAAAGAATATCGTCTATAAAGACTACCACAAACTGATCAAGATAGTATCTAAAGACTCTATTCATTAGATCCATGAAGATAGTATGGGAATTAGTAAGACCAAATGGAATCACTATAAATTCATAGTGTCCATACCTTGTACGGAAAGCCATATTTGGTATATCCTCTCTTTTGACCCTTAATTGATGATACCTTGAACGAAGTTCAATCATGGAAAAGTATTGAGCTCTGCGTAGTTGGTCAAATAAGTCATCAATACGTGGGAGAGGATATTTGTTCTTGATAGTGATCTTGTTAAGTTCTCTGTAATCAATACAGAGTCTCATTGGTCTATCTTTCTTCTTTACAAAAAAACAGGTGCTCCCCAAGGTGATGCACTAGGGCGTATGAATCCCTTATCAAGATTCTCTTGGAGTTTATTGTTCAATTACTAAAACTCAATAGGGTCCATTCTATAAGGTGTCTTTGAAATGGGAATAGCACCTGGTATGAGTTCTATTGAAAACTCAACTTCACGATTTGGTGGAAGACCTGGAAATTACTCTGGAAAGACATCATAAAACTCCAACACAATGGTCGTATTCCTAATCTTGAGTTTCTCTCCAACCATTTGAGATAAATAAAATTCATTTAGTGGAATCAAGACCCATAAGATGGAAGAAATTTTCACTAGAAGGTTATCTTCATCCTTGCATTGATAGATGATAATAGATTGAACTGGAGTATAAAATGTGTCTTCCATTATTTGGAAATTGATATGAGATACATATAAAGAAATCCAATCCATGCCAATAATCACATAAAATTTTACTATTGGAAGGATCACATGATTTTCAGGAATCACTTTCCCACAAACTTCAATCAGATAAGAATTGTAAACTTTTGATGCGACGGTTGTGCCGTTAGGGGTTGTCACATCTAACTCAACATCTAATTATTGAGGTAATATGGCGATACCCTTATAAAATTCTTTAAAAATAAAAGAGTGTGTGGATCCAGAATCAAATAAAACATTTTCTACTTTAGAGTGGATGGTAAGTGTACCTTTAACAACTTCATTATTGTACTCCACATAGATGATAGAAATTGCATGTGACTTTCCTTTTCCTTCAGCCTTAAGAGTTTTTTGACGTCGATCATAATCAACAACCCTTGGATTAGGGCATTGATTAACATAATTCCCCATTTCCTTGCACTTGTAACATTGAAGTGTAGGTGCTGCACTTGGTGTAACCTTTTCTTTGTTCGCATCACTAGACATCTTCTTCCGATCATTGAGGCATTTAAATGCATGATGTACTTGTTTTCCACATTTGAAACATTTACTTGTCCCTTTAAGAAAACTCCCTCCATGTTTCTTTACACACTTTGAGCATAAGGGAAACCTCATCTTCTTTTCAGTGTGCTCTTTAGATTTTCCATTGAATTCCATTTTCCTCTTCTTATCAAACCCATATGACTGATGGGTTACTCTAGTCTCCATCTCAAACTTGAGAGCACATCGAACAATTTCCTTGAAGATATTGAAGTCCCTTATGGCTGACGCCCTTCAAAGGCTTGGTTTTAATCCACTAAAGAATCTATCGATTTTACTCTCATGTTGGATAATAATTCCAGAAGCGTACCTTGCAAATCTTGTAAAATTTTCTTCGTAGGTACCAACAGATTCATCATCATTTTTCTTTAGTTTAAGAAAATCCTTATCTATCTTTTTTTGAAGAATACGAGGGAAGTAATTATTGAAAAATAAGTTCTTGAACTCATCCCATTCCATGGACTCAATTCCATCCCTTTGCCTCATAATCATGATAATATTCCATCAATGATCAGCTTCACCTTCCAAACGATATACTACTAAGATGACTTTATCATGTTCAGAACATTGAAGAACTGAAAATATCTTTTCATTGATACTAATCCATTGTTCATCCACTAATGGATCAGAAGACCCGCTGAATGAAGGTGGACGCTGCCTCATGAAGGATTCAAAATAATGTTTCTCCTTCTTTTGCTCGTTTGGAAGTCCTCCATAATTCATAGCTTGAGAAAGTTGTGTGAGAATGGATACAAGATTTTTCATTCCAGCTCCCATAACATTTGGTTTCTCATGGGGAAAATCATTTCATTGCCCGTCGCATTCAGCATTAACATGGTTCCTTTGGGTTCCATCCATTGACTAACACCAATAAGCATAGTGTGAGAAACACTAATTGTAACGACCCAATGTTTTTAATAGAAATTCCCTTCTTATAAATATTCCATAAAACAACATAATAATGAACTAAAATGTGATAATTAACCTTTACACAAAAGTTTTTCACTTCTGTGTTTGGAATTTTGAATATCTAACATACACAGTTGTGTTCAAGATGTTTTTTGGAGACTAATAAAACAAAAATAATTTTTTGTGAATAGTAACCTACCCTAATGAATAGTAACATACCCTTTTGAATATTGATATACCCTAAGGAATAGTAACCTTTCCTATGGTGGTATAAAAATAATATTCTAGTTGGAAGTATGATATACCTATATTTTAGAATATGTTAATGAATGTTTTAAAACTGGTTTTTGATAATAAATTATTATTTTAATTAAATATTAACATAATCATATTTAGAAAATTATTTTTGAAAAATTAACTTCATTTTTGGATTCTAAACATTGAAAAATGGTAGGGGTAAATTTTTGGGATTTTTCTGAAGTACTTTAATTTTTTATGAATAGTGAAGTACTGTAATTTACAAAAAAAATAAGCTAAATAAGCTAATTATATTGTCATGTGTGATGTTCTGCTGATGTAAGCCCACTTGGTTCGGGATTACATTATAAAATTACTATTTTTTTGGTCATATAAGACTCACTATTCCTTGTTTTGGGAGGAATTAATAAACTATTGAATTTTATATTAAGAAAACCCCTCTCTCCTCCACTATAGAAAACCCCCTTCACTCCCTCTTTTCTCCACTCCTCTCAAGCTCAAATCCTTCTCTAAATTCTCCCCAAATATCTCCCCAAGCTCCTTCCCCACGTACAAGGCTTGCTAGTAATTCCAAAAGACCAAAATCAAATCCCCCCAAGTGGAGTCTCAAAGAGAGGAGATCAAAGGGTAAGAACCCTCTTTCGTTTTCAAGTGTTTTGTTTTCATTTCCATTCTTTTCTTATAACCTCTTCCCCTTCCCTTATCCAAAAGGCATGAAAGCTCTATAATATCATATATTCTGGATTCTGATCATGTTTATGGAAAATTTCAAGCATCATGATTCTCCTCATCTCCCTCACGTTCTATAATTAAAACATCGTCCGAAATTTGTCAAATTACCGACATCTTGGATAACGTGTCTTCAAATTATTTTAACATTTTATTTCTGGTCATGAATCCATTTATGTTATGGTTGAAACAGATTATTATATATTTTATATATACTATTTAAGGTTCTTGTAATCCTCATACACTCATGATATAAAACAATAATACAAAACAAGTCAATTATGGGAAAAAACGTTAAGATTGATTCAAGTGTTTATCATTAATGTTTAACGTAAAGGTTCTATTTCACTTTAATTAACCAAATTAATTTCAACCATGAAACCTACTGGTTGTTTACTAATTTTATATAACTTCAATTCTGGACAACCACTTTCATCTTCAAATTTATTTGAACCAACATACAATTGAACCGATCATTAAAACAAATGAAACAAACGGACCAAAACAATGAAATTGAACCTTGTAATCAATCAAAATGGGTATAAATGAACTTAAAAAGGTTATACAGAATATTTTACATATATATAAGGTTCTGGAACTATTGATTAACAGACCTAATTTGACTATTCAGATCATTAATATCAAGTGCAGAACACCAACTGACCTAAGGTAAGGGATCCTCTCAATTTCACTCTTATTCAAGATTGTTCACTATGTTAAGACATGTTGTGTGTAATTATTAATTATGGCATATGATTTCGCACCTCCTCCATACTGCCCTATTTATGTATAAGTGATGAGAATTCCCTTCCCTCTCTCACTAATCCCCCTTATGTACTCCCGATACCATGCTGATAATACATAATGAATTCTACCCGAACCTCTTATTTTTTCTGGTTGTCTTATCTACCTTTCTACCAAAATGTTGTCATCTTATCCTTTCATGTGAATACTCTAAATGTTTTTTACATGTTCCATGTATATTTATCAAGACTCTTTCATCACTCTCTTTCAAGGATATGCATGTTTTTAAGTGTTTCTCTCCTCATTACTTCCTGATAAGTGAACCCGTTTTAAGGGAACTTCCCGAATTATTTTCTATTATCAAGTGTACTATATACTCTATTTTAAGTCACCTTTTAATTTATAAAATCAGACATTTTATTATGAAAACCCTCCTGGTTTACTTCTGGTTTTATAAAAAAAATATTATGCCTCTTTTCATTTAAAGAGATATTCAATGTTTTCTTAAACTGCACTAAAATGTTTTGACTCAAAGATTCTTAAAAACTATTTTTACATGTTATCACTTCAGTTTGTTATATATTGTTATGATTTATGCATTTATACATTCTTATTATCTATTTATGATTTAATTCCTTTCTTTCATGGACGCTTGTATGATATGTCCCTTTTTATTATGCTTCATGATACGATTGTGTGCCCATTTCTTTCCTTGGGTACTCTTATGTTTATGTATGATTGATTATGTGAGATTCTTTATGTGGAAAGAATATACATGAATAATCTTAGATGGGTGCACCCAGATAAAACTCCAATGCATTGGGTAAAGTTAATGTCTCATGATAAGATTATGGTCAAATGGTCCGGGCGGTTAGCCTTGGCTTGTGCTACTATGGGAAACGAGATTGGCGGTTATAATTGGCTCGTACTAAAGTCATGTTTAATGTTGCTGCCACCTCTCTATGAAACTACGATTATATAATCTCATTCTTATATTATCCCATGATTATTTTACTCCATATTTTTTTATCCCATGTTTATATGTTACGATTCCATATGTTCCATGCTTCCAATATCATTATGTCAAGCCTCTTAACTCATGTGCTTAAAGTTTATTCTTATGTTCTTTCCCTTACTGGGCTTTTTAGCTCATCCCTTTGTTCATGTGTTCCCCAGGGTACCCTATTTAGATGTAAGGGCTCAAAGGATGTTAGGAGCTCATTATGAACATTAAATAAAGAAGTTTTTTAGCCCCATGTTTTGTGACAGATGTACCTAGTCTTCTATGACACTAGACTTAACGATCCATGGCTTGTACTCTGATGATGAATTATGTTTAAAATCATGAAATGTTATGTTTAAATGGCTAGGGTCTCAGTAGTTGGTATCATAGGATGGTATAGTTATTTTTGGAGATTTGTAATAGAGCACCTTATTGAGAACCTTAAGGATGAGACTAAGTATTAGAAAACATTCCAAAATTGTGGTGAGTTTTGATTAAGTGGTTTATCAAGAAAATACATCCCTGTCTGGATACGAGTAGGTAGAGGCGGATCTGGCACATATGTATCCTAGGGGTAAAACCCAAAAAATCCGCTTTGAGCTAGACTCGAACGAGAACTGGTGCATGACAACGGGCCTTGCTGTACTCTTGGTTACAACACTCCCGGGGGATATTCTTTGGTAGATTCATGAGCTTAGTAAAAACCATTATTAGGAAAAAAAATAAAATCCCATAATAATACAAGTTAAGAAGTAGATTGAGGATAACCTAGATTTAACCTAAGGAATCATAACTTAGGATATACTTCTTCTTTATAATTTTATCCTTTTATGTACAATGTTTCCATTTTTTTATCAATGGATAATTATTCAAGACCTATAATTATATGTTCTTTCTCTTAGTTAATGGAAAGAAAAATAAGAACACGTACCAACATCCAACGTGATAGACAATGTGATGATTGCCCTAATGATATGCCTGAGGTGATGGAATCGGGTTCTCAAAACTTCATGGGAGTACTTGCTCAGCTGGCTCAAGTTATGAATAATAACTTGAATCATGAGGAGCGTCCTCCTCCTCCGAGGAAAGAGCAAGTTTCTGTGGAATCCTTCATGCGGAAAAGGCCTCCCATGTTTAGCGGATCTTCTGATCCCCTCCTCGCGGAACAATGGATTAACTCCATTGAAAAGATATTCCCCATCCTCCAATGCTCAGAAGTAGAGAAGGTGGTACTGGTAGTCTATTGTTTTGATGGGGAAGATGATTAGTGGTGGAAACTAATCAAGAATAAAATGTCCCAAGAGGAAATCGATTCCATTGATTTGGAGGAATTCAAGAGGAAGTTTTTCAAAAAATATTTTCCTTGAACCCTCCGTCTCAGGATAGAAAGGGAATTCCTCGGACTCAAGAATAAGGAAGATGATTCCATCGGGGCATATGAAGAAAACTTTACAAGGCTTGAAAGGTACGCCTCTGGCTTTGTCATTAACATAGAAGGCAAGGTGGATCGCTTCTTTAGTGGACTAAAGCCATGTCTACGAAAAGCGTTGGTGATTTGAGACTTCGACAGTTATGAGGACATTGTCCGTTGTTCCCTCAAGGTGGAAATGGAGATTGGAGACTCTTAGTGGTCTCATGGGCCCAGTGACAAGAAGAGGAAGATGGAAAACAACATGGGTGTTCTATCAAAAAAATCCCATGATGGAAAGAATACCAACATCCCCCTTTTCCAAAATTGTGGGAAGAATCACCCTGGTAACTGTCTGAAGGGAACCAAGAATTGATTCAAATGCGGAAATTTTGGTCATCTGGCCAAGAATTGTCGAAGGGGTATGAAAAATCCCACTAATGTTGAAGAATAAAAGAAGGTTCAGATCAAAACTCAGCCTGTAGTGCAGTGTTATAACTGTAAGGAGCTTGGGCATTATGCGAACAATTGCCCTAAACTGAGGGTTGTCGGAGGAAATCAGCAAAAACCTCCAAGGCAACAAGGAAGGGATTATGCTATCACTACTGTTAAGGTAGAGCTAGAAAATGATGTGGTGATAGGTATGCTTGTTATTAATTCAAGAATAGAAAACATACTATTTGATTCTAGTTCTACACATTCTTTCATATCTTGCAAGTTTAGTAGAACTATTCTAACTCCACCTCAAAATTTGGGGGAAACGTTATCTGTGAGAACAGTGAATGGGGAAATTATTGCATCCATGGTTTATAAATCCTCCTCGGTTAATGTTTATGGGATGAACCTCCCAGAAAATCTTGTCATACTTCTTTTAGTGGAATTTGACGCTCTCTTGGGCATAGATTGGATATCTTTGTACAAGGCCAACATCAACTGTCAGGAAAGGGAGATTACTCTCCACATCCCAAAGCATCCTCTAATTCATTACAAGTGCAAGGAGGAAGATGAATCTACTTTCGAATCTTCATCTCAAGTGTGGATATTGCTTTCTTATGAGCATGCATACCTAGCTCAAATGATTGAGACAAAGGAGAGAATCATGCTTGAAGACATGCCCATCGTGAGGGATTATACTGATGTATTCCCTGAAGAGTTGCCTGGTCTTCCCCCTGACTGAGAGGTTGAGTTCTCAATTGAACATTTCCCTGGATCTCTGCCAATCTCATATAAACCTTATAGAATGGACACTGTAGAGCTTGAAGAGTTGAACAAGCAGTTATAGGAGAATACAGAGAAGGGTTTTATACGCCCGAGTGCTTCACCGTGGGGTGATCCAGTTCTCTTCATCAAGAAGAAGTATGGATCAATGCGGCTATGCATTGATTATCATGAGCTCAATAAAATCACTATAAAGAACAAGTATCACATTCCACAGATAGATGAACTATTCGATCAGATACGTGGGGCCAGTTATTTCTCTAAGGTGGAACTTCGGTCAGGATATCAGCAACTAAAGGTGAGGAAGGAAGATATTACCTAGACTGCATTTCGAACAAGTTATGGACACTATGAGTTCATAGTGATTCCCTTCAGACTCACTAATGCTCCATCAATTTTCATGGATTTAATTAATAGAGTCTTTAGAGATTACCTCGACAAATTTGTGGTAGTCTTTATTGATGATATTCTGATATACTCCAAGAGCAAGGAGGAACATGAGGAGCATTTCAAAATTGTGTTAAATACTTTGAAAAGGGTGAATTTGTGTACAAATTACAGTAAATGTGAGTTTTTGATGGAGGAAGTGTCATTATTGGGGCATGTTATCACTAGCAAAGGGATATCTGTGGACCCTTCCAAGACAAAGGTAATTGAAGAGTGGACCAGGACAACTTCTGTAATGGAGATCCGTATCTTTTTGGGTCTAGCTAGGTATTATCGACGATTCATGAAGAACTTTTCACGACTGTCAAACCCATTGACCAAGTTGACGCGGAAGGGAGTAAAGTTTGTCTGGACACCGGAATGTGAAGACTGTTTGAAGGATTTGAAAAAGTGGCTTATCACTGCGCCAGTACTCACACTCCCTACTAGCGGGGAACTCTTTGTTGTGTATAGTGATTCTTCTAAGAAGGTATTAGGCTGTGTGAAGATGAAAAATTATAAAGTGATAGCCTATGCCTTAAGTTATCTGAAAATCGATGAGAAAAACTATCCAACGCATGATCTGGAGTTAGCGGCTGCGATCTTTTCCTTGAAAATATGGTGGCATTACCTCTATGGGGAGAAATGTGAGATATATATTGACCAAAAGAGTCTCAAGTATATATTCACACAGAAATATCTTAATATGAGCTAGAGAATATGGATAGAGCTCATCAAGGATTATGACTGCACAATCCAATACCATCCCGGTAAGGCAAACAAGGTGGCAGATTCTCTAAGTACAAAGGATCTTGCATATTTATCAATGATGAGAATTGAAAAGGATCTGAACTTCTTGGATTTTCAAAGGATTGAAATGGGAATCATTAAGGGAGGAACATCATCAATCCATTCTCAAATGATTGCTCAACCATCCCTCATGGAGAAAATAAAGGTTGCGCAAAGAAGGGATGTGGAAATTCAGAAAAGGGTGGAAGCTGTTAAAAATGGGAAATCCTTTTATTTCAAAATTGATTAGGAAAGATTTGTAATATTTGGGACACAATTATGTATACCATATGATCTAGATATAAATAAGGAGTTATTGAATGATTCACATAGCTCAACCTTCTCTATCTATCCTAGGAGTACCAAAATGTATCATGATCTCTGAGAACACTTCTGGTGGGATAACATGAAGAAGGAGATTGCGGAATATATATCAAGGTGCTTGGTATGTTAGCAAGTTAAATCTGAGTGACAAAAGTCCAAAGTTATGATGCATCAATTGACTATACCCATGTAGAAATTGGAAAATGTTACTATGGAAGTTTTCACGGGTATCCCGAAGATGTCGAAGGGAAATACTGCGATATGGGTTATGGTTGACCAACTCACCAAGACATCCCATTTCATCGCTATTCGGGAAGATCTCCCACTTGATCAACTTGAAAAGTTATATGTGAAGGAAGTGGTGAGACTACATGGTGTTCCACTCTCAATTGTCTTTGACCTCGATCCAAGGTTCACATCTAAATTCTGGAAGAGTCTTCAACATAATTTGGGTACTGAATTAAATTTCAGCACGACCTATCACCCCCAAACTGATGGCCAATCTGAAAGGACTATTCAAAATCTTGAAGATATGATGAGATCCTGCTCTTTAGAATTCAAAGGTGGATGGGATCAACATCTCCCATTGGTTGAGTTCTCATACAACAATAGCTTTCACTCAATTATTCAAATGGTTCCATATGAAGATCTATATGGAAAGCGATGTAGAACACCAACCTATTGGGATGAAGTTGGAGAGAGAAAGCTACTTGGACCTGATCTTGTTCAAGAGATGACAGAGAAGGTTCAAGTCATCCAGAAACACATCAAAGATGCTCAAAGTCGGAAAAATATCTATGCTAACAACCATTAAAGGGACTTGGAGTTCGACGTTGGCGATAAAGTCTTCCTTCGAATATCTCCATGGAATAGATTCATGGGATTCAGGAAGAAAGAGAAGGTAAGACCAAGGTATATTGGCCCCTTTGAGATCCTTGACCGCATAGGATCCATGGCCTATCGTCTTGCACTTACACCGAATATGGCTCAAGTTCATGATGTTTTCCACACATCACTCTTGAAGAAGTACATACCTGATCCCTCACATGTACTAAGCTCAGAGGTGGTGTACCTGGAAGATGGTCTCTCATATGAGGAGCAGCCAGTAAATATTCTAGATCAGAGAGATAAGGTTCTATGCAACAAGACAACCCATCTTGTCAAAGTGTTGTGGAGGAACCATAAGTTTGAGGAAGCAACATGGGAACTGGAGGAAGCAATGAAGGAAAAGTACCCACATCTGATTTTGGCCTAGAATGTAAAATGAAATTTAAAGGGAAAAATTTCTTAAGGGGGGAAGAATGTAACGAACCAATGTTTTTAATGGAAATTCCCTTCTTATAAATATGCCATAAAATCACATAATAGTGAACTAAAAAGTGATAAGTGACCTTTAAACATATGTTTGCCACTTTTGTGTTCGGAATTTTGAAAATCTAACATACACGGTTGTGTTCAAGATGTTTTTTGGGGACTAATAAATTTTTTTTTGGTGAATAGTAACCTACCCTAGTGAATATTAACATACCCTTATGAATAGTGATATACCCTAAGGAATAGTAACCATACCTATGGTGGTATAAAAATAATATTCATGTTTGAATTACGATATACCTCTATTTTAGAATAAGTTAATGAATGTTTTAAAACTAGTTTTTGATAGTAAATTATTATTTTAATTAAATATTAAAATAAAAAATATTTATAAAATTATTTTTGGAAAATGGACTTCATTTTTGGATTCTACACATCGAATAATGGTTGGGCTAAATTTTCAGTATTTGTCTGAAATACGTGAATTTTTTATGAATAGTGAAGTACAGTAATTTACCAAAAATAAGCTAAATAAGATAATTATAGTGTCATGTGTGATGTTATGCTGATGTAAGACCACTTGGTTCGCGATTACATTATAAAATTACTATTGTTTTGGTCATAGAATACTCACTATTTTTTATCTTGGGAGGAATTAATAATCTAATGAATTTTATATTAAGAAAACCCCTCTCCCCTCCCCTATAAAAATCCCCTTCACTCCCTCATTTCTCCACTACTCTCAAGCTCCAATCCTTCTATAAATTCTACCCAAATCTCTCCCCAAGATTATTCCCCACGTCCAAGGCTTTCTGGTCTTTCCAAAAGACCAAAATCGAAGCCCCCAAGAGGAGTCTCAAAGAGAGGAGATCAAAGGGTAAGAACCCTCTTTCGTTTTCAAGTGTTTTGTTTTCATTTCCTTTCGTTTCTTATACCCTATTCCCCTTCCCTTATCCAAAAGGAATGAAACCTCCAGAATCTTGTATATTCTGAATGATAATCATGTTTATGGAAAATTTCAAGCATCATGCTTCTCCTCCACTCCCTCACGTTCTATAATTTAAACATCGTCCGAGATGTGTCAAATTACCGACATCTTGGATAATGTGTTTCCAAATTCTTTTAAAATTTAATTTCTGGTCATAAAACCATTAATGTTATGGTTCAACCAGATTATTATATATGTTATATATCCTATTTAATGTTCTATAATCCTCATACACTCATGTAATAAAACAGTAATACAAAACAAGTCAATTATGGGGAAAACATTAAGATTGATTCAACTGTTTATCATTAATGTTTAATGTAAATGTTCTCTTTCACTCTAATTAACCAAATTAATTTTAACCATATAACCTACTGGATGTTTTATAATGTTATATAACTTCAAATCTAGACAACCACTTTCATCTTACAGTTTATTTGAATCTAAATACAATTGAACCGATCATTAAAACAAATGAAACAAACGGACCCGAACAATGAAATTGAAACATGTAATCAATCAAAATGGGTATAAATGAACTTAAAAAGGTTATACTGAATATTTTACATATAGATATGGATCTGGAACTATTTATTAACAAACCTAATGTGACTATTCATGTCATTAATATCAAGTGGAGAACACCAACGGACCTAAGGTAAGGGATCCCCTCAATTTCACTCTTATTCAAGATTGTTCACTATGTTAGGACATGTTGTGTGTAATTATTAATTATGGGGAATGATTTAAAACCTCCACCATACTTATCTATTTATGTATATGTGATGATAATTCCCTTCCATCTCTCACTAATCCCCCTTAAGTACTCCCCATACCATGCTAATAATTCGTAAGAAATTTTACCCGAACCTCTTTTATTCCTTCGGGTTGTCTTATCTACCTTTCTACAAAAATGATGTTATCTTATCCTCTCATGTTCATACTCTAAATGTTGTGTAAATGTTACATGTTTATTTATCCAGACTCTTTCATCACTCTCTTTTGTAGATATGCATGTTTTTAAGTGTTTCTCTCCCCATTACTTCCCGATAAGTGAACCCATTTTAAGGGAACTTCCAAAATTATTTTCTATTATCAACTATACTCTATCCTATGTTTTAAGTCACATTTGTCTTTATAAAATCAGAATTTTTATTATTAAAACCCTCCTGGTTTACTTCTGGTTTTATAAAAAAAAAATATGCCGCTTTTCTTTTAAATAGATATTCGATGTTTTCTTAAACTGCACTAAAATGTTTTGACTGAAGGATTCCTAAAAACTATTTTTACATGTTATCACTTCAGTTTATTATCTATTGTCATGATTTATGACTTTATACCTTATTAGTGTCTATTTATTATTTAATTACTTTCTTTCATGGATGCTTGTATTTTATGTCCCTTTTTATTATGCTTCATGATGCGATTGTGTGCCCATTTCTTTCCTTGGGTACTCTTCTGTTTATGTATGATTGATCATGTGAGATTCTTCATGTGGCAAGAATATACATGAATAAGAATATATGGGTGTGCCCAGATAGTTCTCCAATGCATTGGGTAAAGTTAATGTCTCATGAGAAGATTATGGGCAAACGGTCCGGGCGGTTATCCTTGGCTTGTGCTACTATGGGAAACGAGATTGGTGGTTAGCCTTGACTCATACTAAAGTCATGTTTAATGTTTCTGACACCTTTCTATGAAACTATGCTTATATAATCTCATGCTTATATGATCCCATGATTATTTTACTCCATGTTTTTATGATCCAATGTTTATATGTTATGATTCCATATGTTCCATGCTTTTAATTTAATTATGTCAAGCCTCCTAACTCATGTGCTTAAAGTTTATTCTTATGTTCTATCCCTTACTGGGATTTTTAGCTCATCCCTTTGTTCATGTGTTCCCCAAGGTACCCTATGCAGATGTAAGGGCTCAAATGAATTTGGGATCTCATTATGAAGATTAAATAAAGAAGTGTTTTTAGCCCCATGTTTTGTGATATATGTACCCAGTCTTCCAAGACACTAGACTTAATGATCCATGGCTTGTACTCTGATAATGAATTATGTTTAAAATCATGAAATTTTATGTGTAAAAGTCTAGGTTCTCTATACTAATAATAATAGAAAAACCACATAATCAAGAATAAAATTTCATACTTAAGGTCTTATCATAGGTTATTCATAGCCATTTCTAAAACACTAATATTGTGTTCTATGCTTAGACTTATCCTTAGGGTTCTTACTAAGGATTTCACATCCTAGTTTCCAAAGGATGACTATACCCTTCCTTTCATACCAACTATAATGACCCATAATTTACATACATTGTTATTACTTCAAAATTGAAGCACACTTATTACAACATATAACAAAACCATGAAAGGACTGTATAGGTATAGTATCTTTAGAAACTGAGAAACATAAACAACAGGTTCATAAATCATCTACACTGTCTCCCTTTTATTTTATCATATCTAGAGTCCCTTTTGGAATATCTTACTTAATACCCTTCTTCCTGACCTGGGGAAAAGAAAACATACAAAAGGGTGATCTCAAATGCTCAGTAAGGATAAACAAAGTAAATATCAATCATATCATATTCATAAGAACATAACATTTTTAAAATCTTAACCTGTAAAAGAGATCTTAATATCATAACATGGGATAAGTCATGGTAGTGAAATGTAATCCCAATAATCATAACATAAAACATGAAAATTTTTGGCATACACACATAATCATAAAGAATCATTTCTTAGTAGTCAAGACTCTTGCCAAGACTATCCTAGCGGACAAAGTCCATTTCTGAACCGAGTTCACTCCTCGTTTCAGTCCTATATCACTAAACCTGATTAACTTGCTATTCCAGCTATGTCTATCTCATGAGATATAAATCTTTACCAAATGAATTTCAGGGATATATAGGTCCCACCCATCTCATAATGAAACCGTTCTTATGTGTGCCACCAAATCATAAATCATACATCATAGCATAACCCATGTAATAAAAATGAGATTTTTAAGTATCATTCCATCATAACATAATCCATATAAAATAAAAGGACATCATAAAAATAATCAAATAAATAGGGATAAAAACATAACCCTATATTATCTTAGATGGAAAACAATTTTGATAAAATGCTTGAACTCCATTCTTGAGGAAAATATCCTTTCTACTTCAAAATCAATTTTTCCTTTCTTAACATGTCATACAATTTTAAACTAAAACAATTTGATTAAAAATAAACTTGAAAACTTGTAAAGGAAGCTTCATGAAAATAATTTTCTATGAAATCATAAAAATCCATTCTTTCCATATAAGTTAAAAAAAAGTTTCTCGTACTGTGGCCAGAAAAGTCAAAATGTACCTCATATTAAAAATGACAAAAGATTACGTTCATATCTTTTACTAAAAACTCACCAATGGGTAATATTGGATTTAAACAATTTTAGGAGGATATAAATAATATTACATATTGTGGAAACATGGATGTGGATGATAAATACAACCCAGTAAATACAAAAGTATTAACAATCTCAGATAAAAATGAGATTGTGAGATTTTCCCTTACTTTATGTCTTATTTGCTTTGTACATATCCGAACCTCCTGTATAATGATTTAAATAATGTAATTGATTTATTACAGAATCATATTCATTTTTATGATATCATATATGGTCATATTTTTATATTCTTATTAGTAATATTTCATTGTTACTTGTTATTTGGGTGTTCATTGCTTTATGTTCTTATGCATGTCTTGTCGAATAAATTTTTATTCCTCGTTTTAGGTTATAGATACATTATTTAAAAAATGGTATTAGTGTAATATATATCATATTTATTCATTCAATTAATTTATATAATCATTATTCAATGAAGATCATGTAGAACAAGTCACTTCACATTGTGGAGACGGTAGGCCATACTTACGCACGAGCGATGATTTCGTTTCCATAACTATTGAATGGTATTGGAGTGGAATATGGAATATCTCATAATTATTATAATGTTATAATAATCATTTATAGTTATTATTTACATGATTATACCCATACAAGTAAAGTGGTGGTGGAAAACAGATTACACCACGGTGTGGAGACGATATTCCATACGTACCCACACGCGGTGATTTCATTTTCCGTGGGATGGATAGAAGGTGAAATAGGTTTGTTTAATATTTATAATAACATATCAGTATATGAGTGATACTGATGTTATTAATTTATGATGAAACAAATAAAGAAGAAGAAGTAGAAGAAGAAATAAATTGGAAAGAATCGGTAAAGGACATTACCTGTTCTTTGAAATGCCTCTTCTTAACTTCCTCTTAGGGTACTAAATATGGTCTTTGAAGAAGACAAAGACATCTAGGATATTTATAGGGAAGTGGAGAAGATATATTGGCAGGGGTTGGCCGAGCTTGAAGGCTCAATGTGGTGTGAGGAGGAGAGGGATGAGGTTCCCTTTTATAAGGGAGGAGAGAGGCACCTTAGAAAAAACATAACATATTATTTTATAATAAAGTCATATTCGGTTTTTAATAGCTCCAAATTGATTTAGTACTAAGATAAGGTGAATATGGGTTGAAATACTCTCAACTAATAAGTTTTAGACAAGTTTAGGCTACGATTTTAACCTTATCATTTAGATTTAACTCTAAGTTAAATAATTTAACTTTTACCATGTCTTCTTGTTGTCTTACACTATATGGTTAATAAACTTACTATTACAAGGCAAAAGAACCTCAAGTGGTTCATTATTAATATATATAACGTTATCTAAGTCATTTGGATGAACATTAGATTTTTATGAATAAAATAACAATTAATAATTTACTATTTGTTTTAAAAACTATTTTATTTCAATTTTGACACTCTTTGGTACAGGTTTTTTTTGAAAATCATAACAACATGATTAGTTCGAAAAACGTTTATTAAATAAATACTAACATGTCATAATAACCTATAAAATTATTTTAATTCATAAAAATTCTCAAATTAAATTTATTTGTGTATTCATAATATCAATTATGTTAATATTTCATTAATAAGGTAATTATTACATCATCATTTTGTCATAAAGAAATTAAATTATTTATTATCTAAAAATTATAAATAAAATACCATTATTTAGGAAACCTTTTTATATTTTTAATGAATATTTATAGTCAGAACTATCTTATGTATGACCTTATATTAAAAATGTTTTAGTTTTTAAACTTTTATTTTAACTATTTTAACTCTTCTTTAAATAAAATAATAATAAATGTCCTAATCTAATCCATGTGGACCTAAATGGTCATATTTTATTCCTAAGGTAGTTTTTGGTAGAATTAAACTTATAAAATATAATCATGACATGTGTTATGGTAATAATAATATCATTTTTACCCTTAATTACCCTATTTACTTTTAACCATGGTAAATAAAAGTAAAAAGTTACTATTCACCCAAAAAAATTTACCTTATTGAACCAAATTTTTCTCATTGAAATTAACCGTCTCTCTCAGATTTTTGAAATTCAACTCACAGAAGTGGTAAAATTAAGTTTTATGTACAATTTCAAATGCTCTTAAGAGGTAGGTAAAAGACGGTAAAGATTTCAATATAATTTTTATATCCCTAAAATTATTATAAACTGACTCTAATGAATTACATAGATAATATATATATATTATGTATCTATTTTCACCTAAAAAAATTTAAATAAAATAAATAATTATTTAAATAAAAATTCAGTTTTTAAATAGATACCTAGTGTTTTCACTATTAATCAAAATTTGAAAGTTTTCAGAAAAATACCAAAAATTCACCCCAGGATAATTTCGATATTCCGAATCCAAAAATGAAGTTCATTTTGAAAGATAAATTTTATAAATTTTAAAAAATTGGGTATTACTATTCATAACGGCTAGTTTATATAATATTTTAATAACATATCGTTGTTTACTGAAACTCGGTATTGCGTACAACGCAAGCTATCGAGGAAGGTTATTATTTCATGTAACACAAGCCAAGACAATGTTGTGTGTAGTGAATAATTCCATTATAGATAAAAACAAAATATTTCTCATAAAATCTCGGGTGTTACTTTTAGTCTAAGCATTGTGTAGTTCAACCTACACTATGTATTGGTAGATTCAACTCACAAGTTTCAAAAAGAGCATCCTATGACCTTCTTGAGTGATGGAAGGAAACATGCTATAAATTATTCGATGATGGAAATCATATCTATAATCGAGCACCTGAAGATGAATCCAGAGTGGAGGATAAAACTAGATTCTTATATGATATGTGATTCATCTAAGTGGTGGTGGGATGTCATCACCTAGTCCTGTAAGCATCTTGATATGGTCTGGGTTGATTTTCAAACCATATTATATGACTACTTCTTTCCCTAGACTCCGAGAACTGAAAGAGCTAGAGAGTTCAAGAACCAATAGTAGGGGATTATGTTGGTTATAGAATATTCTACCCATTTCATAGGGATGTGGTGGTTTGATCCTCCTCTAGTTGCTGATGATAATTATGACCACTAGATGATTTGAGGATGGGTTGGTTTACACCATATGGTCTCAGGTTAATGTTTTCAGATTGATGAACATTTATGAAACAATCAACAAGTCTTTAATCACAAATCAGAATTAGCGGGATGATGAGGGTGTGAGCCATGGTAGTTCATCACCAGGAGATTCCAATGGTTCTTCTTCTAGCCACATAACAATTTTTGATTTTATAAAAATCATTTTGAGAAAAGTGAGAACCAACAAACACCACACACGAAGAGCCATAAGTGAGCTGGCCAAGGAATATAGTCCAAGACCAGACCCACCAAAATAACCAAAAAAAAAACATCCAAAAAAGCAACCATCGATAGGCCGGTCAGGGATCTTAGTCCAAGATTGACTGGCCCAAAACACAACTATGCACCCACACCGTCATGAACAGAATGCCACTAGGGGCCAACACCACCGCACCAACCGTAACCGAGGACCACCACCATTACCTCTGGGAGAGTCCTGCAAACTACCTTGAGGCTATCTCAAGTTGCAACCCCAAAACACCCCCATCATCGTCTTCGGGACTTATGAAATCCATGGTGGGCCACTGAGACATAATCTAGTGAACCAGAACAAGCCGTACCAGTTATGCACCAAAGAAAGCACAAACCAACCCTGGATCCATGATGGGGGCTGACTGATGAGGATATCTTCATTGGAAGCTCACCAAAACTGTAGATCAATTATGTGTACTTGTAAGGGGACATCTCCAACTCCAAGACTTCTTGAGGCCACTTCATGTGGCTGCGTAGTAACATGGAAATAAGATGACACGCTTATGAATCTTACCTCGGAAAAACATGTCTTACCAAACAAGAACAATAAATCAATCAAGGAACCACTGTCTACCCTGAGAATTCATGAGGTTACCCTCTGTGACCTCATAGTGACTCGAGAGGAAGATGATGAACTTGGAAGCTAGCACATAAGGAAGGTATATGAAGCCATCATAGGAGAGGGAGTGGAGACCTACAAACTAGTTTGTTGAAGGAGGTTGAACTCAATGCTCCAGATCTTCAAAACCATGGGGTGATGTATACCCGCATTCCATCGCTACATATTCCAACCCTCGATCACTTTTCAATAGAGTAAGATAAGGGAGTGAGGGGGGAGACAACATTGGAAACCCTAATCGCATGACCTCCTGAGGCATCTCCCCTTACAAGCTCATAGAAACCCAATTTTAATGGTTCTTCTTCAAGGAGAAATCATTGTTTTTTGACTACTCATAGAGGTAGTATAAGTTAGGCTCCTCATGTAGAGGGATTTATTATCTACCAAAAATTATGGAAACCTGGGACACATCAGGTCTCAGTGTCCATGGGATCTAGTTGAGTCCAGAAGCTATGGAAGGATATGACATGTCTAGTGTTTCTGTAGGAATTTCCCTCCATTGTCTTGAGAGTGAGGATTTGCACCTACTCATTGGTCAATAGTAGGGTCAATTATATCATGATATGAATGTATTTGGACCACCCCCAGTCTATTAGTTCATAGAGGTGGTCGAGGCGGAGGTAGTCAAACTTATGATTTTCAACACCGCAAAAGTGGGTTTGGAAAAGCTAGTTACGCAATGACTCAGGGCCACGATATAGGCACTACTACAACTTGTCCTTTTATCAGTGCTAAAAACAAACATTAAAAGTGCTAGAAAAGCGCTGTTAATGCCGGTGAAGATGGGGGGGGGGGGTCCCCCTTTATCAGTGCTAAAAAATTCCATGATAAAGGACCCCCTTTATCAGATATTTTTTAGTGCTGATAAATGTAGCCTTTATCAATGCTTTTCGGAGCGATGATAAAGGGGAACCCCCCCCCCACCCCCCATTATCTACGCCAGCATTAACAACGCTTTTTTTAGCACTGATAAAGGCACCTTCCCCTGCACCTACACAACCTGCACCTGCACACCTGCACACCTGCACAAACCATACACACCTACACAAACCAGAACACCTGCATAAAATTTCCCCTGCACACCTGCACAAAATAAAACCCGCACACCTGCCCAAAATAGCACCCACACACAATATTTTGACAAACAATGCTATATACATTTACTTAACATCATAAATACAAAAAACACACAATACTATATACATTTAAAATAATTGTTTACATGGTTACAATTAAAATTATCCAAAAATAGTTATAAACATTAATGTTTCATCCTTTAATATATGTGATCCTCTCTGAAAAATTGTCAGTAGTGTTGTTTTCTAAAGTTTATGTCAATTTGAAACTGATAGCAGACACTTTTAGCCATACTGGTCACACTGTGCATTGGATTGAGGTGTGGTTGATTCTGACACGTTACAAATGACTCATGGATCATTGTCCTAAAGAATCAAAACAATCCGAACGCATTTTCTCAATATTCTGTATGTCAGTAGTGTTGTTTTCTAAAGTTAATGTCAATTTCAAACTGATATCAGACACTTTTATCCATACCGATCACACCATGCGTTGGATTGAGGTGTGGTCAATTCATACAAGTCAAAAATGACTCATGGATTGTTTTCCTAAAGTATCAAAAGAATAAGAACACGTTTGCTCGGTATTCCGTATGTCAGTAGTGTTCTTTTTCTAAAGTTTATGTCCATTTGAAACGGATATCAGACTCTTTTAGCCATACCAATCAAAAAATGCATCGGATTGAGGCGCATTTTCTTCTTGCACGTCACAAATGACTCTTGGATCATTTTCATAAAGTATCAAAACAATCCGAATGCGTCTTCTCCGTATTCTATATGTCAGTAGTGTTGTTTTCTAAAGTTAATTTCAATTTCAAACTGATATCAGACACTATTAGCCATACTGGTCACACCGTACGTCGGATTGAGGTGTGGTTGATTCTTACACATCAAAAATGACTCATGTTTCATTTTCATAAAGTATCAAAACAACCTGAATGCATTTTTTTGGTTTTACATATGCCACATGTGTTGTTTTCTAAAGATTATGTCAATTTGAAACTGATATCAGACACTCTTAGCCATACCGGTTACACCATGCATCGGATTGAGGTGTAGTCAATTTTCACACGTCAAAAATGACTCATGGACTGTTTTCCTAAAGTATAAAAATAATCTGAATGCATTTTATTGGTTTTCCGTATGTCACTTGTGTATTTTTATAAAGTTAATGTCAATTTAAAACTGATATCACACACTTTTAGCCATACTGATCACACCGTGCATCAGATTGAGGTGAGGTCAATTAATACACCTCAAAAATGACTCATGGATCGTTTTCCTAAAGTATCAAAATAATCCGAATGCATTTTCTCGGTATTTCGTATGTCACATGTGTTGTTTTCTAAAGTTAATGTCAATTTCAAAC
This sequence comes from Viscum album, assembly GCA_963277665.1. Classification (NCBI taxonomy): domain Eukaryota; kingdom Viridiplantae; phylum Streptophyta; class Magnoliopsida; order Santalales; family Viscaceae; genus Viscum; species Viscum album. The sequence goes on along the minus strand of OY728145.1, from coordinate 875,229,427 downwards.
TGATATGAGGCACTTTTAGCAATACCGGTCACACTATGCGTCAGATTGAGGTGCGGCCAATTCTTACACGTCAAAAATGACTCATGTATAGTTTTCCTAAAGTATCAAAACAATCCGAACACATTTTCTCGGTATTCCGTATGTCAGTAGTGTTGTTTTCTAAAGTTTATGTCAATTTCAAATAGATATCAGAACCTTTTATCCATACCGGTGACACCGTGAATCAGATTGAGGTGCGGTCAATTCTTACACATCACAAAGGACTCATGGATCATGGTCCTAAAGTATCAAAACAATCTGAACGCATTTTCTTGGTATTCCGTATGCCAATAGTGTTTTTTTCTAAAGTTTATATCAATTTGAAACTGATATCAGACACTTTTATCCATACTGGCCACACCGTGTGTCAGATTGAAGTGTGGTTGATTCTTACATGTCACAAATGACTCATGGATTGTTTTCCTAAAGTATCAAAACAATCCGAAAGTGTTTTCTTGGTTTTCCTTAAGTCACTTGTGTTGTTTTCTAAAGTTTATGTCAATTTGATACTGATATCAGACACTTTTAGCGATAATGGTCACACCATGCATCAGATTTAGGATCAGTCAATTTTTACACCTCAAAAATTACTCATGAATCGTTGTCCTAAAGTATCAAAACAATATGAATGCTTTTTCTTTGTTTTTTGTATGTCACTTGTGTTGTTTTCTAATGTTTTTGTAGATTTGAAATTGATATCAGACACTTTTAGCCATATCGGTCACACCATGCATCAGATTAAGGTTTGGTCAATTCTTACACCTCAAAAATGACAGATGGATCATTTTTATAAAGTATCAAAACAATCCGAACGATTTTTCTTGGTATTTCGAATGTCACTTATGATTTTTTCAAAAGTTAATGTCAATTTCAAACTGATATCAGACTCTTTTAGCCATACCGGTCACACCGTGCGTCAGATTGAGGTTAGGTTGATTCGTACACATCAACAATGACTCATGGATCGTTTTACTAAAGTATCAAAACAATATGAACACTTTTTCTTAGTATTCCGTATGTCAGTAGTGTTGTTTTGTAATGTTTATGTCAATTTCAAACTGATATCAGACACTTTTAGCCATACTGGTCACACCATGCGTCGGATTGAGGTGTGGTTGATTTTTAAACATCCAAAATGACTCATGGATCATTGTCCTCAAGTATCAAAACAATCCTAACACGTTTTCTCAGTATTACTTATGTTAGTAGTGTTGTTTTCTAAAGTTTATGTCAATTTGAAATTTTTATCAAATAATTTTAGCCATACCAGTCACATCATGCATCAGATTGAGGTGTGGTTAATTCGTACACATCAAAAATGACTCATGGATCGTTGTCGTAAAGTATCAAAACAATCCGAGTGCGTTTGCTTGGTATTCCATATGTCAGTAGTGTTGTTTTCTAAATTTAATGTCAATTTCAAACTGATATCAGACTCATTTAGCCATAACAGTCAGACCATGCGTCATATTGATATTCATTTGATTCGTATACATCATAAATGACTCATGGATCATTTTACTAAAGTTTCAAAATAATACGAACGCATTTGATCAGTATTCCATATGTCACTAGTGTTGTTTTTTATAGTTTAGGTCAATTTGAAACTGACATCAGTCACTTTTAGCCATATTGGTCACACCGTGCATCGGATTGAGGTGTGGTTGATTCGTACACGTCACAAATGACTCATGGATCATTTTCCTAAAGTATCAAAACAATCCAAAAACATTTTCTTGGTATTCCGTATGTTAATAGTGTTGTTTTCTAAAGTTAATTTTAATTTCACCGGGTCTATAACTCTGCTGCATATAGGTTTGAAGAATAAAAACAGTTTTGGTAATGTATGGTGGACCTTCTTCGGAAAAATTCAACATAAATAAATAAGAATGAGATCTTTCATCAAAACATGGTAGTCATGTGATTTTAGACCTTTTAATTTCAAATCGCTCATTGACACAAGGTTCCTGATATTCGAAGAATACCCCTCTGGAACCTTTACGTCATTCAAGAAGATGTAAAACTGATATCTCTCCTACCTGGAAAGAGTGTAAGCAGCATGAGAAAGAAATGTTTGTTTTTCACCATTCACTGGTGCCCACTCTTCTCGTATTCTCATCTCAACCATGTCCAACCTAGCCTTAATTCCATCTTTTTTTTCCAGGTGTATTTAGTTATTTGCCGATGACGATATCAAATACATTTTTTTCTAAATATATACCATCACTAAAATGTCTAACATACAGACAATTACAGTATGGTAATTCAAAAAAACTGATCTCTTTTTCCAACCGATTTTCGTAAGGTTTTTCGAATCCAGTTTACCCAAAGTAGTGTCAACATTTTTAGCATTCTCAAACAATTGATCGCTTGTCAGTGGAGACAGTGTTGTACGTTATTTTGAACTTCCATCGAATGATGTCGTACAACATCGATACTTAGGTCGTCGGGGTATAAATTTGCGATGTCCTAGAAACATGGTTTTCGATGAATGTTTAAACCTAATTGATTGTCTACCTTGTTCGCAAATAGGACACCCTCGATATCCTTTAATCCTGTATCCTGACAAATTTCTATAAGCAGGGAAGTCATTTATCATCCCGTACAACATGGCTCTCAAAGTAAAGTCTTCCGTTTTGTAAGCATCATACGATGTAACACCTGATTCCCACAAAAATTTCAAATCATCGATCAATGAAGCTAAATAAACATAAATATAATTACCTAGTTGTTTTGGTCCTGATATAACCATAGATAACAAGATTTATTTTCATTTCACGCATAACCATGGTGGTAAGTCATAATTTACCAACATAACTGGCCGTGTACTGTGACTGTTGCTTTGAAAACCAAAATGATTCACTCCATATGTAGATAATGCAAGATGAGGGTTTCTCTACTCATTTCCAAATTCAGGATACTCAAGATCAATTCTCTTCCATTGAGGAGAGTCTATCGGGTGATGTAGTATCCCATATTTAATTCTTGTATTTTCATTCCATGTCAATTGTCCTGCAGTCTCTTCACTTCCATATAGGCTCTGAAACCATAGAATGATTGGAATGTACTATACAACTTTCGTAGGACTAGATTCATCTTTCTTTTATCAAGAAGAACCAAACTTTGGGCATTCTTTAAATGATTTATGGTCCTTGTGAAATAGTATATATTCATTCTGGCAGGCGTTTATTCTTTCAAAGATCATACCCATTGAGCATAGCATTCTTTTGGCGTCGTATGTTTGGATTGGGAGCTAATTATCTTCTGGGAGCATGTCATTCAGAAGAGAAAGTAGTTCCATAAAACTGGCTTCACTCCACCTGTTGTCTACTTTCAAATTATACAGCTTCTGTATGGCTGACAGTGCTGTATATTTAGTGCAACCAGCATACAATGGCATCTTTTCACAACTTTTTAACTTCTCAAACAATTTTGGTCAATCACGAAGTTCATCTTCGATAGTCCTTGTCATTTCTTTAAAAATATCTTCATCATCATTCACATATGTAATCACATCCTCCATATGGTCATATTCATTGTTCATACATGTAATCTTATATGATGATCCATAAAAGGCAGTGTTATCCCAGCCACTACCTACATTTGTTGTTTCCCCGTGTTTATTCCAACATGTATAATTCTGATCTATTCCATGACAGATCAAGAGTTCTTCCAACTCCTCTGGACTAATTTGTTTTGAATAACAACATTGTAAACAGAGATAAAGGATTTGAGAAGGTTCATACGCATGATCTATGGGAAACTTGATAAACTCTTTCACGCCTTCTTCATACTCTTTTGTCAACCGATTGACATTCATCCGTTCTTTATTTATATTCATCCTATTTGAAATCCAAAGGATGGGTATATAGGTTAGGAGAGAAGGAATATGATTATAATTTAGATAAGAAACTAGATACTTCAAAAATGGTGGGGGAATGCTCATTAATATGAAATCTTGGTTGGTTCTTTGGATTCATCCATTCTCTTCCTCTCTTCAATCCCCCCTGATAAGGGGTGGTTCTTGGGAGTTTTTTTATTGTGAGTTAGTGAGTTCTTCCCTCATACTTAATCCATTACTATTATCCTTTATTTCCCTATGATTTGGGATGATTTTAACTAGGATTTTTGTGATGATTTCACTATATCATCTTCAAATCAATTCAGATGATGTAGATTTTGTCTATATTGGATAAAGGTTATCCTTGTATGATGAAAGCACCATGTTTTGTGAGGTTTAGGTGGTGTTGTGTTTCCCAGTGAGTTTTTAAAATATTATTCATAATTATATTAAGGTGAATAATTAATTATAAGTTTATATAATTAATTATTTGGGAATTGTGCCTGGATATTGGGTCTCAATCATTGGTACAAGATTAGATAAGGCATGTATTGTCTTGGTTGAGGATGAGTTGATCTTGGTGAGGGGGTTGCTCCATTTTTTGAGGTAGGTGGACCCTATAATACAAAACCATGTTCTATTTTATGCATGATTGTGCATTCATTAATGGGTATATGTGTTCCAGTGAAAGGGATAGAAATCAAGAGCAACCTAGGTAAATAAATAGGGTGTTTTTGATCCACCATGAGATAGAGTGAGGGTTTTATTGAAAGTTTGTGATTTTGTGATCATCCAGAGATTATGTCTCAATGGAGGTGAGGTTTTTAGTTGTGTTTATGAAAGGATCGGGTTTGGTATGAGATTTGTATAGCCTAGTTAGGTTTTCTAAGGCTATTTGAGTAGGTATTAGATTCTGAGGCCTAAAGAAGATGGATAATATAGTTTTATATATCACGTATGATGGGGAACACCCTATTAATGATATATAAGAGTCATGGTGTGTGTGATGAATAGGATATTCTATATAGGTATTGGTGAAGTGTGACATAGAGTATTTCCTCATTATAATTGGATTTTGAGATCTCCAAGGGGAGATATGATATAAGTGAAGGTCATGCTAATAGTCTGGATGAATTAGCATTTGGCATCCAAGGCCCACCGAGGCATTTTATACATAATACCATCAACCTACTCTTGTATTATCACATATAATATGTGTAAGAATCATTAATATTATATAAGGTCCATACATTCACTAATGATCATGTGGAGGTTGAATGATAAAATATTAGTAGGATACCAATAATGAGGAACCAAATATACATAATAATATACAAGGTTTATCAATATGAATGCCAATAAATAAACAACACACATTATGAAAGAACTAAAGTAAGATTGGTGTATGGTAACTAATAAAACAAAAGAACAAATAACACTATATTCTGTGAGAATCAATACATTAAACCATGGGTTCTGAAAAACAATCTTATCTCCTAATAAAACCATACCACATACATCACATATATTTTCTGAAACCCAAACATACCCAAACCTTGGGAACTATGCATCTCATATGGGCTAATAAGAAACTGATACACATGAACCATGGATCCTATTTAGGAATCTAAAAACCCATACCTTGAGGACTATGGATCGTTTCTAGACACCTAAAATCCAGACACCTCAGTCACCATGGATCCTTTCTTGTCTTCTAACATACCACAACATTGGGAACCATGGATATAGTTTGTGACCCAAACATACCAATACCATTGTCAGTATGAATCAAGTCTATACCCCTAATATACAAATACAATGGCCACCATTGGTATAATCCATGAATGTAGTGTACATATAAGGGGAACATTAATCACGATTGTCCCCTAGAATATGAACCCACTTAAATAGAGAAACGTCACCTTATAAGCATGTTGTATTATCATGGCCTGATGAAAAACCATCACACAAATAAGACATACACAAACCGTTTCCTAGATCTCCACTAGAATTTTTTAATCTTCCTTTTATTGTTTTTAGACCCATACACTTTAATATAGTCACTCCTGAAATATTACTTTATATATAAAACACAACCGAGCACTTACTAATCCATATATTCTATCACCACTATAAAACAAACAAACAAACTAATTAAACTGAAATGGTCAGAAATCTTATCACTTTAATGGTAATGAATTCCAAATTCTTCCCTAGAAAATCTATTGGGTTTTTACTTGTGGATGTCCACCCATCACCATCATCTATTTTATAATCTCATATCCCATAATCTTTACCTGATTCACTCTCAATACAACAATTCAAATTCCACCTTCTAAATACTATAACTTTTGTTATATTCATTATACCCTATGTCCATTTCACAAACAAATCATAAACAGGTCATAATGGCGAACACATCATAATTCCAACCACCCCACTACAACTAGGAAGGATAGTTACCCACGCATACGAGTGAAAAAACTAGGTAAGAGTAGAAAACTACATAAAGGTGGGGGTGAATAAATGGTTACAAAAAACACATAATATAAACGTATTTTTGAATACTGATTAGTGAAAAAGGATCTTGATAGTGATGGTAAAATGATGATAGTAATTCAATGAAATAACTCACATAGATCAAAGGATAATTACATGGTTCACAAAATCTTGTTATAAATTTTCTTATCCTTAGTGTTCATGATGCCCGGAATCTTGTTCTTGGTTTATTATTAATAAAAATAATGAACGGTGTAAGGATATAACCATATAGTCCCATGTATGTGATATAATGATCTAAATTTATATGTGCATCAATTTCCCCTTCATCAACCACACGTGCCTATAGAATTTGGATTATGTATGCACCCCTATTATTCTCCTTAAATGTTAACTAAACCATCATTGGAACAATCCATGGATTGAATGGTTTTGTAACTGAAGGATTCTTCCATGAAACCCAGTCATTGATTCGGGTCATGTAACACTATATTTATAGAGATTAAATGTTATTTTATGTGAATTATTTCCATAGGGAATGAATCCTAATTCTAAATGACATAGAAACTAAATCCCAAAGATCATTCACCACCTTTGTGGACTAACATAACATATCATGAAATGTGATTCATGTTTGCTCATATTTACCAATATCTATAGAATATCATTCATGGTGTGACCCTTATAGTTGTGGCATGGTCTTCAACGTCCCTTTAAACAATGATACACCAATTACTAATGAACAATATACTATTGTATGAAATAACACAATTATAGTGTGACCCTTTTCATTACATACTAATACCATTGGACCCCCAAACCAGTGCAACATATATTTTCATGAGCAAGGTATCCCAATGAAATTATATCTTCATATTCCCATAGATATATCCATTATAGTCAAATGTTCCATATTAAAATATGTCTCTCCTACATATAAAAACATTCATAGTTACACCAGCCCTACTATGGTGTGATATCTTACAGTAGAGTGAACATTGTCATTTGGAACACTCCCATAAAAGTGTAATCACATATTCCTTATTCTGGGACACTTGTTATCTAAAAAAACATAATTTTTTCATATTGTCTCACCTTTAATGATCCTCTAAATCATATACGATAATGTTTTCAATAAATATGTTGGTAAAATACAACTAAAACCTATGACTAAATTTTCTTTTGAAGCTAGTAATAATATGTTTCCAATTTTTACTCCATATACTAACCATACCAAATTGTAGAATGGTTGGTGGGAATACTCCTACTGTTATTCTAATAAAAATTCTACTATGATAATCACTTTACTAAGATCAAATTACATATCACCCTTTTCAATTCACTTATTGAGGGGCTTCTTCAAACCACAAAACTGATTAATTACCCCAAACCATCAAGGGAACTTAAATATCCCAATGGACCCTCAAAAGGACTATACAAGTCATTCACTTAATTCCTATCCCTTTTGGATCATAGGATGTACCTCTAAATGGATCCTATATCTCTTGAACCATATACTTTTACACATCCATTAATAAAACCCATCAAGCAGAACTATCTTTTATCATTAACCAACCAAATCGCTCAAGTGGACCTCTTGTAGAATTTATAATAAGATATAGAGGAAATACACCACTCGACGTAATATGAAACCTTCCAATCATTATTTAATTTTTTTTCTCAAGAACATGCATGAAAAACTCAAACATATCATCAATTATTGAATTTAATAATCATTTGAAAAACATTATAATTTCTTAATAGAATAAATCTTTGGATAATCATAATTTCTTCTAGGAATAAGTACTTATTTGAGTTTTGGAACACCTATTTATTTCCCACAACCCTTGATGAAATATGGAGGGAGAATTGAGAAATGGGATAGTTGATATATTAGTTGGGTAGAGTCGTTCCATAGAGAGGGTTGTAAATTTTCAATATTTTTAATTGAAAAATAAATTAACATTAGATTTTTTTTTTAAAAATATACATTAACCACAAGGTACCCAGTGGTCCACTAGTATCTAAATAATTTTATGTTATCCATGTGCTGCACAACATGGGATTTAAAAACTCTACCAACACCCTTGGAACCCAATAATCCCCCATTAGGTATATGGGGGTATCTATATTTCTCAAAATTCAAATTACCACCAGGTACATTTTCTTATTGGTCACTTAAAACTATTAATATTACATCAATGAAACTATACAAACACCTAGATATGTTATTTTTGGTTGTAGTAATCAAATCCATATATAAAATATAAATAAACCCCTTACTCCAAGGTTATCAATGGTTAAAACCATACCAACTGCAACACCTTGTAATGACATGATCCATTAAAAAAATTATACCACATAGTATGTCATCCTCTATCAGATTCCATAAATATTTCCTCACATTTGTTCTATACAAGGAATCTAATTACACTGCTCATTCAAGATTCTATAAACATAATAGTTAAATGGTTTACACCCCAAATCTTGATGAACTGTCACACACACAAGAATCACATACAAGAATCACGCCAAATCATAATTAATCTCTACAATGACAATAAATGAAAACATAAATAATTCATGAAAAATTAATTTTACTCAACTTAAAGAGGAGGACCCGGTGGTGGAGGAGGAGGAGGCGTCGACAGCGGAGGCAACCGAGGTAGCGGAGGAATTGGAGGCAGCGTGGAGGTAGTGCAGAGGAAGTACAGTGGCAGCGGAGGTAGCGAGGGCAGCTCAGAAGCAGTAGATTCAGCATAGGGAGATGAGTAGACAGAGGAGGAGGAGAAGGAGTAGGAGGAGGAGGAGGAGGAGGCGGCAGCGACACCGGTGGAGGAGGAGGAGGAGGCCGCAGTAGAGGAGGAGGAGGGGGAGGAGCCGCGGTGGAGGAGGAGGAGGAGGAGGAGCTGCGGTGGTGGAGGAGGAGGGGGAGGATATGCGGTGGAGGAGGAGGAGGAAGAGGAGCCACGAAAGAGGAGGAGGAGGAGAAGTAGGAGCCAGAGGAGGAGGTGAAGGCGACGACCACGGTGGAGGAGGAGGAGAAGGAGGTGGTGGTCGTGGCAGAGAGGAGGCAACGACAGAGAGGAGGAAACAACGCAGGGTAGGGGTTTCGTGAAAGCTTGATAGGGTGTGGGGAAAAGGAGGAGGACCCTGTGGATTTTACAAATCACACATGGACCTTTATCAGTGCTAGAAAAAAGTGCTGATAAAGGTTGGACTTTATCAGTTATTTTGTAGCGCTGATAAAGGGTGACTTTATCAGCACTTTCCATTTTAGCGCTAATAAAGACCCTCTTTATCAGCCCTTTTGTAGTGATGATAAAGTCATACTTTATCAGCCCTAATAAAAGTGATGATAAATGTATAAATGTATAAATTTGTTTATATTATTATTTATTTATTTAAAACGATATTTATGATAAATATATATATATTTATTAATAATTATAAATCTAAATAAATATATCTTTATTTATACTTATAAAATTATTTGAAAGGTATATTTATATATATATCATTGAAAATATAATATAATATATATTTATTTTTTAAATATAATGTAATTTTAATTATAATTTTACATTTTTAGAACACATAAATTATATGGGTAACATAATGAATTATAAATCAATAACACATCAATGTGATATGTAATTATAATCTATAAATGAACATTATTCATGCACATATATATACGCATGATATATTCATTGACTCTAATTCATTGGAAAACACATATATATTCAATAATTTTAATTATACATATATATTAAAAAGTAATATATATATATATAAATAAAACAAATACATTAAATATAAACAAATATAATAAATATATATATTAAATATAATGAATTAATAAATCTAATAAATCTAATAAATATAATAAATATATTTATTATTAATATTATAATTAAATATATATATATATAGTTATAACATGTGTTTTTTATTTAATGTATACAATAAACATTATCAGTGCTAAGAAAGGCGCTGATAAATGGATATTTAAAGAGTTAATAAAGTCCTACCACTTTAGCAACGCTTTTCCATTTGAGCTGATAAAGACAGGCGCCTGAATTGCCTAGTTTTGTGGTAGCGAGGCTAGGTACATGTATTTCATCTTACACCAGAGTAGAAAAGCACTGGACCTTCTTCTATACAGGGTGCTATTCTAGTTACCTCGACATTGGTGTCTGCTTTATTTGAAATAGGCATGTATCTCTAATTATCATGGACAACAATGGGATGTTTGGCCCTCGGTGTTGAGACCTTCCATGGTGTAATGATTATAGATGCACCATTAGGTATCTTTTCGATGGGAGTTTTCCATTTTAAGGACTATACCCTTGAGATAGGAGGTTATCTTTTCATATGGAATCATTATGTCCTCGACGTGAATGGATTTGATGTAATAATTTGGATGGAATGGTTCATTCCGTATCATTCCCATGTTGACTTCTATCACCTGAGGGTGAATTTTACATCATCTTAGGGTGTTAGGAACATGTATACAGTTGAATGGGATATGCTGGATTCACTATCAAGACCTTAGCGAGAGAGGCTGGGTAATGTTACAGTGTAGATAACGAGTCTTTTCCAAGACAACCTGGGGAGATAACCCAATTTTTTCTTCCTATAGTGGAGAGTTTTAGATATGTATTTATTGATGACATCTTTTTTCTATATTCTATGTGAGAGGTAGATTTTACTATTGATCTTATTCCACGAGTACCACCAGTGACCAATCCTCCTTATATAAGGGAAACCTAAGGTGTTTATAGGGATCAAGAAGAAATTGGAGGATCTAGAGGATAAAGGTTTCATACGCCCCAAAAATTCTCTTTGGGGTTCACTAGTTCTTTTTTACAAGAATTCATATGGGACCCTTAGTCTCTACATGGATTACTTCCAATTAAATTATCTCACTTTAAATAATTAGTAACCCCTTCATAAAATAAACAACCTATTTGATCAGCTATGAGGAGAGAATGTCTTTTCAAAGATATATTTGTTGTTGGGGCTATCATCATGTGTGTGTCCAGGATTTATAAATACATCCCTCAGATTTCAAGGGTAGGTATAGTCTCTACAAGTACCTATTTATGCCGTTCAGGCTCATGACCACACCTATAGTTTTTATGGACCTTATAAATCAGGTCTTCCACCTATATCTGGATTCATTTGTGGTTCTCTTTTTTGATGATATCATGGTATATTCACGCTCCATACATGACCATGAAACCCATATTGAGATCATTTGGAATATATGGAGTGAGAAATTTCCCTATTCTAATCTCAATAAATGACACTTATTGATGAAAAATATATATCTTTAGGTCATATCATCTCAAATTATTATGTTCTAGTAGACCTAAATAATGCGAGAGCTATAGTTTGTTTGGAGAATCCAAAAACATTCCTTGAAATACAATGTTTCTTGGGTATTTTCAGATATTACATATGATTTATCTAGGATTTTTGATGCTTTATACGACTACTTATGGGTTTGAAAACGATTGGTGTGAAATTTGTTTGTTTGGAAGCTTTTGATGTAGGCTTTTAGGATTTGGTGGACATATGGTCTTCAACACTGATTCAAATTTTTTTTGAACTAGGTAGGAGCTATAATCTGTATTGTAAAACATCATGTAATGGGATTGGGGTTGTTATGATATAGGAAGAGTGAGTTATTGTGCATGGTTCTCATCGATTAAGGCCTCATGAGCAGATACACCCAACCCAAGATCTTAAGTTTGACTCCATTTTTCATTCCATACGATGTTGGAGACAATATATTGATGGGGATAATTTTTCAGTATTAAAATACTAAAAAATAATACAATAAATCTTGACATAGTGGGATCTGAATCTAAATCAGTTCAGATGGGTTGAGTACATGTAGTTGTTTGATTTGGAGATTTCATACACACCAGGAAAGGGGAATTCAATTTCAGATTCTCTGATCTAGAAGACTCAGACATATGAATTTTAGGAATCCATTGGAGAATGGTATATTATGGCCTTATTCATAGAGATTCACATTGAGGTTTAAGAGTTACATGGTCAAATTTTTCTCTTAGCTATAGCAGTTACTTCTACACTTTAGTAATGAGTACGAATGTGGAAGTTATTTGATATTTAAGGCCTTTTCATAAGGGAAATCATTTTAGATGATGATAAATCTTCATGAAGGACCTTGGATGAGTATGATACCTTATTGTTCTTTGGGTGTGTGTGGGTACCAACATACGTCGTAGATGATATAATTTGAGAATTTCATGCATGGCATGGGCGGTTCACACAGATGACACAAAAATGTATCGATATCTAATAAACCAGTATTTGTGGCCTAGTATGAAATTTTATATTTCCAGCTTCATCACTTGATGTTCCACCTATCTGTAGGTGAAGGTGGAATACCATGACTGGAAGGGCTTCTACCACCATTTTCCATTCCTGGGTGGACATGGGATGGGTTTTGTTTTATTTAGTGATTATTATACCCATATAACATCGTGGAAAGGATACTATGTAGGTTATCATTGACCACCTAACAAAGGTAGAACACTTCTTACATATGAGAGAGACCATCATAGTATATGATATATGATAGTTTTACATCATTGAGGTTGTAAATATTCATGGAGATCCTTTTTCTGTTGTATATGATAGAGACACCCATTTTACATCATGGTTCTGGAAGTGGTTTCATAATAACTTGGGTATATAGGTACTTTTGAGTGTGTCCTATCACCCAGATACTAATGAAAAAATATATCATAAATGTTTGATTCTGGAGGATATGCTCCGTGCATGCATCCTTTACTTTGGGGTTTCATGGGAGAAACACCTTCCTCTTTACCAGTTTTCATATAAAAAACATACATGATACCATTCAGATGTATCCATAAGAGTCAAATATAGTAGTCCTTTATTATTACCTCTATGATGACTTGAGGAAGGGGAAACACCTATACTCGGACCATGTCTCATCCAAGAGACTACAGATAAGTTTTGGTTGATCAGAAAGTGTATTTGGAGAGCTCAGTATAGACAATTGTCTTATGCCAATAGACGTCAATGAACTCTTGAGTTTGAGGCTAAAGAACGGGTTTTCTTGAGTTGTACCCAGGTTGGGTAATAGACATACCAGGAATAATGGTAATATCTCATTGAGTTTTTTGGACCCTTTGAGGTTGTGAAATTGATCAGAGAAGTGGCTTACCAGTTGGAACATCCTTAGAGATACATGTCCACGTATGATTTATTTCATATATCACATCTTCACTGATACTATCCAAACTCGTCACATGTATTTCAAACTGATGAGGTTGAGCTAGATATTGATGCTTTCGTCGAGGTGTATCCCATTTGTATTGTTGATTGGAGAGTGAGGACACTTGGAAGATGGTCAATTCCTATGGTATGGGTGATATGGAAGCATGGATGAGTACAAGATGAGATATGGGAGTGGGAAACCAATATATGATCTTAGTTTCTAGAACTCTTCATTATCAATACATCTTTACCTTTAGAATGCCAACTCAGGGATGAGTTTCTTTAATGAGGGATGATTATAATGCACCATCTTTTCAATAAAGGTATAAATTGTTAGTTTTTAAATTTTTATACGTAAAATGACACTAATGATGATGTATAATCAATCTAGGGAGGGCATAGAAACTTCTAGAGATTGTTCGGAGCCCAGATCTCTTAATTGGGAATAAAAAGCTAGGTCACATGGTTTGTCTGCAACTATGTGACCTAGGGTGTTGGGCCATATGACCAGTTGCAGACAAGGGATAGATCCTATTTTCATGTTATGCCCATGGTTATTCAAAAAATGTGCCTAACCACATGGGGTTCCCAATCAATATAGTAAATCATGCATGGTTGGTGCACAATTTGAATAACCATGCGCTTAAACTTCCCGTTTTGATATTTTGGGGTGAAAAGTGATTTTTCCCTCCACTGAAACCTTATGCCTTATTTCTCTTCTATCTTGTCCCCTAGCAGCTAAAATGTGGGTTCCTAATTCATTTAAGGTCACAAAAACCTCAAGATAAGAATTGTGCTAGATCCTTCATCTGGTGTATGTTCTTCGATCTATCGGAAGCGTTGGATCTATCTTGGAAAACAACCATAGTCTCTCAAATCATATAAAAGATAATATTTCCACCCATCGTGAAAATTAGGATCAGTATCATTTGAATTATTTTAGTTAATTGGACCATATATCAGATCTCTTATAACCTTATTCGAATCTAAGGCTGGTATTGAGTGTGAATTCATCTACATCTGGGAAGATGGTGGTCACATAATCTTCTATTAGATTTTTTTCCATTTCAGAATTATGTTTCCACGACATACACTGGACTTTTCTAAGAATATATATTATAATTGTTACTTCATGTATAATTGACTTTTTTACATTAGTGTGTGTTTATGTTTCCTTAATTAGTAGTTTCAGGGTTTTATATACCATATATGGGCACCCTTTTGGTGTTCCATTGAAATTGCCCATTTTGGCCAATTAGTGTAAAACGCCTAAAAATCATTATGACTTCTATGTTTCTTTATAAATTTAATTTCTAATATTATATGTGAATTACATATTACCCAAGGCACCCCGTATGTTATTGTCCATCTTATGGTTGGAATTTCCCAAGTGGGTCATTTCCTTAATGAAAATGTATTCTCTAAATGACCTCTGAGCCTTATAAATGGGCTTACCATGTCATAAATGATTTGAATAAATTTTTTACAGATAATGGATTGTACATGATGGATTATGAAATAATTTGGAATCCCTTTAAATGAATTTAACTTGACCCTTCTAATTGAAACTTGACCCATATTACATGGTTTCCATGTTTTAATTAATTATAATATTTAAATGGAAATGATATTGTCCCATGCAATTCATGATAGGTCCTTGCCTCAGGTATCAAATTTTATATAAATTACCATGCCTTTGATAATGTTTAAAATGAAAGGCCTAAGATGTTATTCCTTTTGTATTGAATTTCAAATTAATATTTCTCTCTTATATATATATGGGATATGTAAAAGAAATAGATGAGAGGTAATTACCCATTCTAGTAAAATAATAATATGACTTTATAGTGTCCGAGACATGATTTTAAGGGACTCTTTAACATTGAAGCTTTCTCACTCCATTAAATCGGGTGTTTAGCATGGTGTCTCACACCAGTGATATGATATGGGCATTGGGAATTATGTGCCATGTACCATGGCAGAGTGTTTCCATGGTTTCCCACTCTCCATCATGAGCATTATTGTATGACATATCTCACTCTGATTGGGATGTATTTCACCTACCCTTGGCTTCATATTTTAGGCTCATTGGACTGGTATGGATATGTGAGTTACTCCCTGAACTAACCAGCACTAGCATTCCATGTATATGACCATTAAGCATCCTCACAGACATGGTTCGTGTAAGTGGATGAAATATAGTACTAAACTGTATATATACACTTATAATGAATTTTACATATATAGTGATATGATCAGGCTTCTTTCTAGAAATGAGGTGAACAAGGTAGACTCATCAAGTGTCCTTTAGGAACCTGAGTGGATGGTTTTTTATTTATTCATCATTGTTTTACTATATTTGAATTTCATTCACACTTTCTAGTTGTGATCACTACTCATGTTACACGTAGACAATAGTGGTGGTGGCCTACTGAGATTTTAATATCACACACTACTCAAGATGTATTTGTACCTGAGAATACTATCTTCATATGGGTATTGATAAGGGAAAAGTACCTACTACATGTTTTTTAATTTATTGTTTAGATGGAACTCAAGACAAGAGGATCAGGGATATGATCAATATTTATATAGAGTTTTTTTTCCCTTTTTCCTTTTATAGTTTTCATATAATGTTATACTTGCAAATTTATTTTTTTATTACTGTATTCCATGCATCATGTATCAAACACATCCAGTTAGGATTTTTGTTATTATATTCAGTTATTCAGTTATTTATTCCTTCCACTACTTTCTTATTGAGTTTTCTGTTTATACTTATGTTGTTTATTGATTATGATTATTTATTTTTTGATTTATTTTTGATTATATATGTTTTATATACTATTCCACTCTAGCATGATGGTTTAGTCTTCCCACTGTACAATCGTTGTACCCTCATTGATAGTCAACAACCTCTCGCATACGGGGAGGTATGCCTGAGTCCATGTAACCCACTGGCTTGGGATTTGGCTTAAGTGGACCCTGTGTCGAGACATTACATAATCTTATATTCAATATAAGATAAATTCCCATCATAATAATTTATTCTAAAATTATATGATAGATTCAAAAAGAAACCCTAAAACAAAATCTATCCAAATAAATAGGAAATAAACAAAAATAAGAGATGAGGGAGTGGATATCATTAGATCTAGCTGCTGAAAGGTACTTGGAACAACCTTGGATCATGTTGAGAGAAGGGAGTTAGAGAGGGGGAGGTTTCAACCATATTTTCTTCCACTTATGTGTCTCATAGGACAACAAAAAATGTAGGTTATGAACCCCATTTTTATTTTTTGAAAAACTACTCAAACTCTTTCTATATCATGATAAAATATTTTTGTACTGATCCATATTTTCGTAGAGATCCTCCCTCTATACCTGATACATTAATGATGTGATCACCCTCTCATATCATGAATGGGTTACTGGAACTATTTTTCAATATCCTGATATCCCGACACCTCTCTAACACCGTCTAAAACACCCAAGAAACCATCCAATCCTCAAATAACATCCGAAAAAATCAATACAGGTCATTTAAATCCCATGATATCTATTTTGAGTCATATTTCTCAAATCAAACCCCTCAGTAGATCAAAAATCCAATCATTCCACAAAATAAATAACCAAAAAATCCATGGGTAATTACAAATTACACACCATAATGATTATCATCCATTAAGTTTCATGGTAATAAAAAAACCACATCTCATATACTATCAAAGTTGTTAACTAACTGTGAAATAATCACATTCCATATCCAAACAGAAAATGTTATTACACTGTGTAACTAAAAACACAAAGCCCAGATCCCCCGAATTTTCTTCAAAATTCCAGTTTGATCCCTGAACCACCCCTAACTATTCTCACAAAATTCTCCTTAGACTTTTTGAATATCACCACATAATATTGCGCCTCAAAACATTGGTTTTATAGTATTTTTTTCATTTATATAAATTCGAAATTTCCCCTAAAAAACATTTTTAAACCACTGATCATGATACCTTAACTCTTGAAGGCATCTCATGGTCATACCACCCCAACACCAATGCCTAAACCGTACTCCCGATATATTTAAATGGTTTGATAACTTAACAAACACACCATATGTCATGATCTAAACCCATAGAATAGTGATCCACAAATCCAAATCACTCCCATACATGCTAAAACCACCGAGAGCTTGATTCCCAAGAACAAACTCTTACAAACACCATATTTTAAAATCAAATCTAGTTTTATGAATGGAAAAAATATAAATGGATTTACAAGGTAATACTAAACTGGAACCCCATCAACCATTCATGGTTTAATACCACTAAACCAATGAACTATTATAGAATGAGCATAATTTACCCATGACCGATACCAAATGGACCATAAGAGTATCATTACTTTACCACTAATAAATGATACACCTGATCTCCACAATTTGTGCTCCATGTAATACTACACATAATAAGTACACTTGGCTAGCCCATATATACCTAACATTCCACCTAAATATGAACCATCAACAACTAATGGGTCACTCCATACTATATAGACTCCCTTATACAAAACCTTGAGAACCAACCATAATGTGTCCCACACCACACTTGGCTGAAAATACCCCTATCAAGGGCCCAAACCTGAGGATAGTACTCCATCACATCTTTCTCTATATCATTTCCACTGTATCACTTTTCAGGCTCATCTATAACCCAAAAAGTGCCCAATGGACCCATATATGACCCATTCACTGAACCAAAAGTCAACTGGAACTCTATATTCCAACCCAGACCCCTTTCAAACCAATAGATTTTCCAAAAGGCTCAAAAACACCCACAATCCACTCCAGGATAAGTGATTCGCCAAGAACACACTCCTCTATTCTCGTCAGTTATCTACCTCGATCTCCAAAAAAACAAAAAATCACATACTCCTATGAAACTCAACCACACAATCAGAATAATACTCCCATGATTTTCATCACACCTAACATACACTAATGTCCCTAACTCTCTAACTGTTATCCTCAAGATTGATAGTCTCATACAATATCCCAAGGAATCTCACTCAAGAGAAGGATAACCACATAACCATATGAAACACGAGAGTCACCTATAACTATGAGTATATATCAATGATCTCACTAAACTAACATAAAATGGAAAGAAAAACTAACAACACAAAAACCCAATTAGACCTACCCTACCAAACATTTATCAAGTTCATATACACATAGAGTTATTTACCTCTTAAAAACCTAACACATTTCAAATACCTCTCTGAATTTCCATGTTTTTTAAGTAACTTCACCATGAATCTATATGGGAAAACAATATATGTTTTTGTTGACCCTTTATGTGACATAACCTACATCCTCAATGAAACTCATGCCCATACTAATACCTACCCTCAAGAATAATATTCCCTTATTGAGGTATGAAAATAGGAATAAACTACCTCCAATGACTCATTATGTGTCTCTATACATTCCATTAAAAAGGTACAATATTTATATCATTGAAGAACTGCCCACCATATAATGTGCTTGACCTGACATAAAATGGAAATACCAAAAGGTTCATCTAAGTATAATTCCACTGCAAAAATATATGGTAGAATGACATGCTAATTTTTTTACACTTTAAGAAAATGAACCTATCATCAAGAAACAACAAGGGAAAAACAATTATTACATGTGAATCCCATATATGAATCATTATGCATGTACATGAGATTATTACCAATGTTCTAGGAGAAAAAATCAATAAATTATAAATATAAAATATCATTGTGTGTCCCACAATGAGAAATCAAACAATTTTAAAATTGAAAAAAAGAAATGCAAACCCATTAGCCTTATATCATGGTCTTCCTATAAAAAAATATGTTCTCAATGCTTCAACAATATATCCATAATATGAGTAGACATAATCCAAGACCACCAATCCTCCGTCTCCCCAAATATAAAAATAATTAAAATCCTTGATAACAAATTGTAATGCCCCATCTTGGAACCATTTTCTGAGATGGAGTCCCATGTGACATCATGTATGAATTTTGATATGTCATAGGTTGCAAACGAGTGATTTGATCTTAAAAATTAATTTGGGAGATTATCCTTCGATATCATAGTGGAAAATAATATTGAATATCAAAAAAATATCCAAATCAATGTTCATTGAATAAATAAACACATTTAATAACATAAATGATATTTTCATACAAAATATGATCTAATTTACCATTGGGGTGGTCCCTTATAAAAATTAAATCAAAATAAACAAAAATATTATAGGATCTACTAAAAACCCTAGTCATCATCCCAATCATTGATACCCTTCATGCTACTCCAGCATTATTCACTGCACATCATTTTCTCAAACCCAAATAAGTAGAAATAAGGTGGACACATGAATCAATATTCTTGTGTATGTGTGATCATAAACATAGAATGGTCTCACAAAGATCCCCTAATATAAACGGGCATAATCATCTACATTCATGAGTGAAATGAAAACAATAAATAAAAATTATCCTTAGGTTATCATTTACTAACCAAACTTCCATGAAAACTAAAAATATAGACATTTCCTTCATCCTAACTTGTGCTTACCAAGACACCACAATGTTTGACCATAATTGCTTTAGTGTTATGCCTGGATAAATTAAACTCAAGAAACACCAACTATCCCATACCAAAAGACTATATGTATGGAATTTCTGTGGTGATGAGTGAAACCAATAGATGAATGGCGGGGTCTTATGTCTAAGCACTAGAGTCACCTTTTTACTCAATGTTGTACCATTTCCAAACTATAACATCTAATATCTCACTCATTTTAGGGTTTATATATATGACCCCACATCTCACTCATAAATAATATCACTAATAGTTGTCCCACTATCCAATCATGCACCCTAAAACATCTAAGATGACATATCACTCATAAATATTTAATATTTTAATCATTTGACATAATTCCTATGATAGGGTCTTTATCTATATAATGGAAGTCCATTTTTAAAAGCCTTTGGCCTTACCATATCACTTTTGGAAGACCAATCATGATCAGGTAAAACATCCCACTAATGGATAACCCATCCTTACCCTAGATTAGCCATATCACTCATGGCTAGCCACTACAAATACCAACTCACTCATGGTGAGGACTTCTGTATATCATGGCACACCATTTCATTCATAGTAAGCCCAAAAATTGCATAGATATCAAATAATGTTCCCCACCACATCAACCCCACCCACACTATATCACTAATCGTGAGTCAAAGACCCTTTATCAACACCCATATCAAAATTCATCACATAACATAGAACTTGCATAAGGAATTAAAAACACAGAAATATTCTTACACACAACTCATATGTACATCACTGAGATTACACTTTGGATTCCATTCATGGTTTAAAAACATCTCATGCCACCCATTACCACATCGATAAGAGGCCTCCAGACCCATTATAGTTTATACTTTCTAGTAAACCCATTTTTTTATACCCTTGGTGACTCCATATCTCTATGGATTATACCAACACATTCCATATAAAAAAGTTCCAAATTATCATCTGATTCCCCCTTGGAATCCCGATTTAATGTATATAAAATTCCCTTGACCAAAAATGGGTCCCATATCCAATCTCTAAAGGGAAGTCTCTTAGCATGTGACACAGATGAAACCCCACCTCACTATACTCATCGATCATCATAAGAATATTATAGCTCATGGTACATTCCATGAGATGACTACACCCTTAAAAGGGTGATCACCACAACACAGAATATGTATGTCAAAATCTATGGTTATATCCATTCATAAGTCTCTATTGAAAACAAAATAACCGTAGTGAACCACATGGTATATTTTCATAACTCCTCCAAATCCAAAGACCCATCCTAGGCCTAAAATAAAATTCTTCAGCATCCTTAACCCTTAGAGACGGAGTCATCATGCTATCTTATTTCATCGAAGTGATAATGACTACTTATTCTGATCATATGAAGCTTAATTATTTCCTAAATCACCTAAATAGAAAACATTTGGTCCCTAAACTCTATGTTTTTTCTATGTGTGGTATGAAATAATGCATTTTTCATGTACAGAAAACATACTATTTTTTATTAAAGGGTTTACCTACCTTGAAAATGGAGTAACCCCTCGCCACACTTTACTTAGCGTCATCTAAGTCAAGAAAACCTCATCCATTATCTTGGGAAACTATCTCTAACCAATTGGCACATTAAATTAATTATAAGACATTAGGAATCATTATTCAATTTAATTACAAATAGGAATAATTTCATAAATACTCCCCAGGATTTCCCACCAAACAAAAATTATGACCAAGAACCCAAAAAGGACTATATTAGACACATAATACCACCCAGACAAAAATCTATATAAAACATCACGCATTTAATTTTCCAATTAATTTAATTTAACAAAAAATGATAAATATTTTTTGAAGAAATGTGTCTTCATAGAAATAGTGTTGGATGGTTTGAATATAGTGTCTTTAGTTATCTTCTATGAATATTACTAAAATAAATACGCATTATTATTAATGGATTCCACCATGATCTGGTGAAATTGGTAAGAAACTCTAAAATAAAATCATGTAAAATCATAGGATCATGATTACATGGAATATTTGAGTAAAATTAGAAGATATAACCTAAAACCACAATCAGATCACACTCCAAAACACCATTGATATAAGGGAATAAGGTTAGAGGTGGGAGGGGATATCTGTAGTAAGGACCTCCCCACACTTTCCTCCATAGTTAAGAACAAAAGGGGGCCTTCCAAACTATTTTTTTAATAAAACCTCATAAAAAACATTCATGATTTGAACCCATGATCACATCATGAACCTCCTAGGATGATAGTGAAGTTACTTTGATGTTATAGAAACAATCGGTCCAATTCCTAATATGTTTTTTGTTATCATCATCTTCCAATTTAACCTAAAAACTAGACAGAAATAAATTCAATGAATCCATAAAAAAATATTCTCACATTTAATTTATAATTAATTTAGATAAATCAAGAAATGAATCATCCTATGATTATTTATTCATTGTGTAATTTAGTTGAACATTCTTGTCAAAAAATCATTGAGACAGAGAAATCAAGGGTGTATTCCCTTTTAATGAAATCCATACATGCACCAAGAATCTCTTAACATAATGGTAGGTTTCTCTACTTTATTGTATGGATATCCCAACCCCTAGTTTAATTCCTTGTTTATCAAATATTTATAATTAAAATGGGTCTTTTTAGACCCTCTTGGTACACTCAAAATTGGAGAGAGTAATGTAGAATCACCAATGATCATGGGACTTAAGAAATTATTGTGATTATATATGGTATTTAGAGAATTCATGGGAGACCATATGGTTTGATATTCTTTTTGGAAAAATATTTTATATAGAAAAATATTTTTTTTTTGTATTTATAGAGATGGGGTAAGATTATTATTTTCACAAATACCCTTTAAAATTATCCTAACCAATATCATACACTATGTGTAAATAATAATAATTTTATTATTGCTAATTGAAATATACATAACCTATGTACTAATTAAATTATATCTACTATTATGAATAAATTATTACTTCCTAAAATCATATTACATTAAAACTTGATCAAAAACATGGTATACTCTTTCTCCTCCATATTTATCTTACAAAGTATAATGTCTATTTATTTAAATAAATAAATTTCATTATTTTATAAACCAATAAATAAATAATTATAATCAACTAATAAATTTGATTAATTATTATTATTTATATTTTAGGATAATATTCTAATCTACTTGTTAAACTCATTTATAATTTAATCGAGGTTCTTGGATGCACATAATGTGTTGTTCTCTAGGAACCATTATCAATGGAATTTGGATAAGACACCATAAGTCCAAGGTTAGTATCTAGAAGCATCCCAAAGAACCGGTAGAAAAAATTTTAATTTTATAAATTCCATTCAATCTTATATGAAACCTTACTATGTAATAAAGTACCTTTATCTTATTATCTCTCATAAAAAAGGTTTCACAACTTGTCTCTTCATCCTTAATGCTTGACTATATTACTTTTACTTCCTAGAACTCATCATGATAATAAACTGATATATATAGAGAATTAATAAAATTTGTCTATTATACCATTGGGTATAAGATATTTACTTCGAAGGAATGGGAAGAAATCACACTTGTCTTATTAATATCTGTTATACTAATATTGAAGCACCAAACCTATCCAACATCTCCATAAATGGTTATCATTATAGATAATGAAATATTCCCTAGACCATTAGTCCTTAAAGTCATTGATAATAGTCTTAGATTCTATGAAACCTCTCATAGGTCCAAAAATTAGAATATCCAATAACACAGGAATCATGTAGAATTCTTATTGGAGGTTCCATTATTATAACCTCCCTTTTTAGAGATCACTAAGGGTGAACACCACAAGAAGGTGTATCAGTGTATAATAAGTCTCCTACCACTAATAGCCATTATTTTTTATTTCAAGATAGAAAATGACTTCTGGAAATAGAACATAGTTTTCAGGATTATTGTAATAACATATAAAGTAACACATTATAGAGAGGAACTGTTATAACTTTTGAAGTGGAAATTTTCATTTAGAAATTTTTACATACACTATCTTGCAAAAAAATAGGGCATGATAATAAATTATAATATATTGTTTTCTTTATCCATGAATATATGATTTAATAAAATTTAAAAGGGAATTAGTTTTTACGGAACCACCAAGTATGAAAGAATCACACTAGGTTGTGCACGATATTCATGCTTCTATTGAGATAAGAAGTTTGTCTATGGGTCAGTCGCATTCTCCTATAGTGATTCTAATCCAACTATGGATTCACCTCATCAAGAAAAATCACATAAAAGATGAAACATATATAATTTTATTCATCTTTTTCTGAGACCTTGGATCCTTTTCATGATTTTTCACTAATTTATTATCAAAATATACTATGATTGAGTCTTATTTTCAAAGATCCATACCATGCTCTTGGATGTAGAAAAAAATAAATTTCGTTCTTATTTTTATAAAAGATATAATATACATGTATTTATCCATATAATCACCCAAAACTAGAATTTTGAGGCCATATAGCATTTCACTCTTCTATTGAGTGTGATGAAATAACTTTTCTATGATATCATTTCATCTTGACCATTCTAGAGAATACCATTTTTGTATCCTATTATGAATATATCCTCATTTACCAAATGTATTAAGAACATCTCCATTATAGGCCCAAAATACATAAGTATAATCTTAAAAATAATCTAATTCTGTTCTCTAGGATATGATTAATATCTATTTTCCATGGTTAAAGAAGAAGAAACATCATGCCTGGTAGATAACACAACATAAACAATTGATCCAATCATTGATTTGTGTGGGAAGAAACTCATCCAATGTCCCTCATATTATTTCTAAATATTAATTATCTTGGAGAGATGAATTTTATGTGACATTGAAACTAATCCCCTTTTAGATTATTATATACTGAATATCTTTAGTACCACTTCATTGTATTTACCCTAACATGGTGAAAGAGTCATGTATGATATATTTTGAATAATTATAATTCTGATGATGTAGGTTGCTTCACATCAATTCATTAAGGGTTCATATTGGTTCCTCTAAAACCTCACTAACTATAAATATGATACCTCATTTCCATATAAAAAAATGTTATAAACATATACTAATAGGAAAATGACCTCACTCTCACTGAACCATAAATAGAAAAATAACAAAAATCTATTCTTTATGAAACCAAATTCAAATATTTATTAATTAAAATGAATATTCATGATTATAGATTACTTATTTAAACCATAAATATATCTCCTTCACATTCCTAACTTTTTTTAATCACCTGGTTTCACAAACACTTTTGGTTGTTTCATGAAAACAACTTCTTGAAGGTTTTTGATAGGGAATAATTTTTTCACATCCGACATCCAAATATGTTATTTTTAGAATTATACTATAAAATGTATAATTTTAATTAATATGGTATTTTAAACTAATAAAAGGGGCTTTTTAGTCAATTACACAGTGTAGTTGAAACCCATTATACATTATTCATTCTCTATTACTACAAAAATAACATCATGGTCCATTATTCTCTTGAAATCCCATTTACTTCCTATAGGATTTATATATACCATTAAATCAACCATAACCCATAAAAGTATTTGGTAAATAAAATCCATCTTAGAAATTATATTATATTTCCATTAAAAAGAATTTGAGCTCTCCACTACTTCTATGTTGGATATGATATTTTTCTTTCCTAACAACAATTTTCCCCATACTCGATGTATAAAAAACAATAAATTATTGGTTCTATAACCACTTGAGTTTCCATATATAGTTCCTTTTCCTTGAGAACATCTTATTCATTAGGTAATATTAGAAGTTGGTCCTCTACCAACACCAGGGTATCCTGACCATCATCTACATCAAAGTTAATCTTTCTCCCATGATCCTTATTGAGGATGTGATCTCTCTCTAGGAATACAGACATTAGAGCCATAATATCTATTTTTCCATAGGGTTCATATAGGTAATAAACCTTTTTTCTATAGGGTAACTTGTAACGATGAAATTCGTTCCACGGTTTCCCAGTTTTTTTATATAAGTATCCGTAAGAACTCCATAAAACCCCAATAAAATAAGTTTGACAACATTGATTTACTTCTATACATTAAATCATATGTTATATAATCTATCACTTTATTTGGTACTTAGTTTAATATATATTCCATGGTCTATAATTCATATCATATAAAATAATAAATGAATATTAGAATAACTCATCATTAACCACACTGGGTCAAATAGGGTTTCATTCCTCCTTTCACTTATATAATTACACTATGGTGTATTTGGATTACTGATCATGCTTACAATCCGAAACTATAGTAAAGGTACAATAATGTATTATCTTTTATATTCTTCACCTAGATTTTAATGAAGCATTTTTATCATCGTTCTATGGTTAATCTCTACATAATTTTAAATTCTTGAATTTTCCAAAGGGTTTGTATTTTACAACATTAAGAAGTCAAAACCTTATCTACTGAAGTCATTAGTAAAAGTAATGATGTGTGAGAGTCCACATCTATCTTCTATTAGAAACAGTGAACACATATTAGTTTTTAGAAATTATATAATCTTTATAACCCTTTTATCTTTACCACCAAAATGATTTTTGGTCATGTTTCATAGTATTAAGCATAAATAATTTCATGTGGTTTTATATAAATAGAGTTTAAATATAGTTATTGGTCGATAATTATCATGTTCATTGGGTTTACATAACCTAGATGGTGATTTAAGAACTGGGATTTAGATTATCCATGTGATCATTATTCACTATCAACTACTGGCATTTATCTTTCATAATATAAATAAATACCACCATTCAGTAATCCCATAATATTAAATGTTATCTTTATAATAATAATATTTACTGTTTCAAAAATTGAAAAATACCATTCATATATAGAAAATAAACTAATATGATGTTTTTGGTAACACAATGTACATAATTAAAATTGTATAAAATTAATTTATATCTTATTATCAAAGTGATGTGGTAATATACAAAATCCATGGAATCCAACCGAGCTCCATTGGTGAATTAAAGATCAACAGACCATTTGGAAATCCTATTAAATCAACTATTTTATCATATTTAGATAAATATGTGAGTACTATAACTTTTATCTCCTACCCAAATGATTGATTATGAAAATTTTCACTCAATAATAAATGTACATAATGAATACACATTATTTTTCTATGTATAATTATTCTTCCAATGGTTGATATTTCTACATGTAACATTGAATATGATTTATTCCTTTGTTTTCATCAGATCATACTTTTCTAGGAAGGTCACAACTTAGAAGCCTCAGACATTGAGTAAGTCTTTAGGCCGTCTTCCATGAACTTCCCATTTTCCCCATAAGAAAAATGTGTTTGTTATTCCCCTTTTCATTATTAAATAGGTTAACAAGAATGAAAAGTTACTTAAGTGACTTTTCAAAATTTCTAATATTATAATCAATAAAGATATTTGAGAATGTCACTTGCATATATAATAAAATGAGATCTATACACCAATCATTCGAACGCTTAAATCCAGAGTTATACAATCCCCTCATATATTCAATCATATTGACAATATAATGACCAGTTGGAATATAATATCTAATATTGAACATGGATATTACATTCTAAATCTCCATTATCTATTTTCCGACTTTTCTCTTGGTATTGACCTTGGAGATGATACCAAAATATAAGTAAACCCATTTTTTATGAAGTTTATTAATCTCTGTAGTTATATATGATAGTATCAAAAATTCAAAATCTATCTCTCAATTCATTTTTTCCAATAGATATATAATTCTTTATCAATAGGATCAATGCTGACTATCTCAAGATCTAGAAATTCTTGTTCATAAAATTTCAACTCTTTTCATAGTATAACAGATAATCATATGTACCATTAATAGAAATTAATAATAGTGATAATATTTTCCTTTAGAGGATAGATATAAATGATAATATCAATGATGATTTATTTTGTATTTATATAATAAATAAATATTATTTTTGTACAATCCATGATTACTAAAAAAGAGCGACATAAGAAATTTTAATTATTTGAACCCCACTATTTTATCCAGTTCCATTATAACTCACTATATAACTCCAATTATCCCATCAAATGGATAATCTAGTGGAAATGATCTATCTATCCATTCTCATAACCCCAATAAGGGTTGGTCATGCCACATGAATTTATTTAGTAAGGATGGTCTTTTCATACTATTTAATTTTAGTTCCTTGATTGAGAGAGTAGATTACCTAATACTAAAACCCTAGATATGGATTTCCTCTATAAATTCCCCCATATTTATATGAATCCTAACGAGAGATATTCAAACTAATATAAATGTGGTTAAGTCAACCAACAAATTTTTTTAGACCTTTCCATTAATTTAAATCACCCACATAAGGGTTTCACGAACACTTTGAAACTATTATTTCCATTTTAAATCAATTAATGGAAGGTTATAAAAACTAAATATTTTATTTTATGATTTTATCTTCTATGTTATATGTAAAATAATACCATTTTATAAGACCATGTGTTTGTTAATATTAAGTATACTTCACTTATGTTATTAACCATGTTCATAAAAAATTATCGTAGAATCCAATTTATTGAATAATATCTTTCATTATTAGTAATTAGTTTATTTAATGTGATAACCATACATTAAAAACAAATAATTAACCATGAAACTTATATAAATGGGTTAATAAAGTGGTATGATCCTGAAATTTATATAATTGTTGATTTTTCTAGTGGATAATATACCACCATTATGATGGTACTAAGGAATCTCGAAGAATCCAGTTGGCTATTGATTTCATATTTCTCATTACCAATGTTAGGTAACACTGTAATCTCTAGTAATCTGAGCCACTGTTCGATTTGTGGATCAGATGTGAATTATCAATGTACATAAATTAAAACAGAATGAGTACCTTATTTGAATCAAACTGATATCATTTGTCACATGTTGCTGGTTATTATTTATTAAAGGATTTCCTTTCACCCCCTCTAGATAATCCAAATGCACATAATGATTCTATTTATACACCATTCATTGAATTCTGAGTGCTATTATAGGGCTTCGATAATTTCATCATCATTGTGATGATCATCTCAATACCATTATTTCATTCCATGAAGGAATTCTTAGTTAGACCACTCAGATATAGTCTTTACCTTTTTAGGGTTTAAGAGGAGAGAGAATATATCAATTCTAATTAATCAATAGTGCATGGGATGATATTATCCTCTTCTTATATAGTGAATTTTCAGAATACCCTGCTATGTTTCCCAGACCCCTATATATTTAACATCAACTAAATAAGTAATAAATAAATAATTATGATGAACTAAATACATCATAAATATTATGTATATTTTATCATCTACATGTAATATATATTGAATATATTATTTGAAAAAATTAATTGGTTTACTCAACTTCTAATTCCTGCTAATATTCAATAACCCTTCAATATTAAAATAATATTTGTTGGTATAGTATTATTCCATGTATTTACTTAACCTGTTGTAAATGAATTTAATAAACAGATTTAACCCAATTGTTCTATTCTAAAATAATAATGAATTTATTTATTTAACGGTGATCAAGAAAACACAGACAACACTCCTGACCTATGGTGGGCCCCAATATTTTAGTTACCTATTCAAAAGAATGGAGACGATTCTTTAATAAACTATTGTGCATAACCCTCTAGGAACCTATATCGATAGCAGTAAATAAAAATTCATAAACTAGGGGTGAAATCTAGCAATAAATAAAGGCTAATAAATATATAAGTAATATCATAACAAGTAAAACCATTCTAAAAACTCACACTGTGTAAGATAATATCTTTGTCTTGTGATATCTCATAAAAAAGGGTGAACACTTATGTCTTCATCCTTTCTCTCACTATTTAATTGAACCATAATATCCCTCACTATTATAATCTAAATAATCTATCACTTTAGTATTCTATTGGTAAGGATCATTGAAATATATCATCATATTCTAATATATTTGGTCATGCCACTACTTGTAATGTTAATGTGTTGGCGATATATAGGCCGACCATATTAGCTCGTGATTCCTTGAACTGTTGAGTAATGTCCCAGCTTACTGAAATCATAGCATTGATTACACAATTATTAACCTATTAAGTGATATAAATATAGCTTTGTATACTTATTTTCTATATAATTTAGTTAATTCCACCCATTACTCTCAAAATAACACCCCAGTAGTAGGAGGCTCCTTCAAATTTTGATGAATAGAAACCCCTACAAACGATTTTTTTCAAATTTGTGAAATGGAAGATTGTATGAATTAATAAATCTTTGAGTGGTTTTTAATATTTATTGAAAAATATAATACATTTAATTTAAATATAAGGAAATAATTTCATTTCACTCACAAATGATAAATGCATTAATGGAAAAACATTCATCACATATTTATGCATTTTCCATGTTTATTATTTTATGTATTCTCATTGTAAACATTCAAATTCATAAAATAAAGAATAATACAAATAGAAAATAACTTTCCTTGATTATTATTGATAATATAATTATTTTTTATCCACTTTAAACTCAAAATGTCAACCATGACCTAATTATTATCATACCGATTGGATTCTATACTCATATCATAGCATGAACCCAAAATAGTATTTTCATTTCATGTCTTGTGTACTACCACATATTGGTTGGGACAATTCCTTAAAGTGTAATCATCTAATGTATAAGAATACTCAAACACGAGAAATGGGGTATTCAGAAGTGAAAAATATATATGGATAATTTAGACATGAAGGATCTTATAGATATTGAATAAAAAAATATGATGATGTATAGACTGTGTTGGAACAAAAAAATTCATCCAAAATATTTACCAAATATTTGAAAACATGATCCAAGATCATATCCTGTTTCAAAAGCTTTGATTTTTCTGGTCGTGGAGCCTGAATGGAGTTACGGGTTAGAAGTTACGATCATTCGAATTTAGGCTAGAAAACTTGTTTTCATAGACCATTTGCAAAGCTCCACTCACAGTCATCATGTAAAGATAGACACCTCCTCTAGTGCTACTAGCTCTATAAACCCCATGAAGTAATTATGGAAGGATCCACGAGTCTGAAAATCTCTACAAACACCGTGAAGTAATGACATATGGCTCAACGAATCCAATAGATCTATATTCGATCGAGAAGTGTGGTGGACTTTTCAGCACACCTCTGAGAATTATGATACCTTTTTTGACTATATATACCCTCATCATGCCTTTATTTTAGCATTGTAGACACCTCCAAGTTTCAACGTAGTGCTGTAAATTTTTGGAGATCATGTTCTCCATGAGATCCTCTTTTGTGGAGCTCCCATGATTTGTGAAACCTTCTTATTTATATTTTTGTGATCCTCCACCCCATGTGGATATTCCATTCACGAAGGCCTATGCCCTTACCTAAGGAAGAAGCCCCTCTGAGGAACTTTAGGATTCATGAAGCATTCATTATCCTCCCCTTGGAACACCTTGAGTTGACATATACCTCTTGATCCCTTCCCCATATCAAGATTTGATATTCTCATCTATATTTACCCGAGTACCATGAGTTGAACCATTCCCCAAGAAACTTTTCAAACCTCATCACCTTCCTCCTATTCTAGTTCGAACCAGATAGGTCCACTCTTGTGTAAGCCCCAAACCATCCATTGTTATGCATCTTCTTCCAAATAGTCCTTCCTACATGACTATAAACTGTAGTATACCTTCTATGTAAAATATAGGATTCCTCTTGCTCCAAATAAGATATTCCTTATGTACCAATCATAAGATTCCAACAGTCCTCACTACATGACTTTAAAATATATTATATCCTATCATTCAATAATATGATTCCTTATGTCACAAACATAATATGCCTCATCATGATATGAATAAAAAATAACTACTATGGGAATCCCATTAAGGTGCATTCCCAAAACTATACTCATAAACCCATTAGAAAGTCGAGATGCCTTCATGGACTAACATGAGGAAAACATAACAGACATCTCATTGAATAAGCTCCTCCCAACTCGTCCATTCACAGGAAGTTTAACTGAATACTTACCCCTTTCAATTAACATGGGATTCCCTCATGACCAAACATGGGGAGGATATGATGGGTATCTTCCATGTGTAAGAACCATCTATCATTGTCACTCTTTAGCATCACCCGGGAAACATCCACACATGAGCTTTATCCATCATTTCTGCTCCGTTGCTAAACCTTGGAAGCTTCCATGTGTAATCCCCATCAATCATTATCGATCCTCAACGATTCTTGGGAAACTTCTATGTGTAAGCTCCATCCATCATTGTCGCTCCCTAGAAGCACCTGGGAATCCTTAATATGTAATCCCCACACATCATTGCTTCTCCTTAGCGGCACTCGGGCAGCTTCCATGCATAAGCCCCATCCATAATTTCCACTCTTTAGTGGAACCCAAGGAGCTTTCACGAATAATCCCCATCCATCATTTCGAGTAATTAGAAGCACCTAGGAATCTTTCATGTTTAAGCCCCACCCATCAATTCTGCTCCATAGTAGAACCGGTCTACTCCGATGTGTAAGCCCCATCCACCATTTTCGCTCCTTAGTGGAACCTAGGAAGCTTCCACACATAGTCCCCATCCACCATTGCTACTCATTAGGGGATCCCAAGCTATTTCCATTCGTAAGACCTATCCATTATTGACCCTCTTTATTGACACCTAGTATACTTCCACATGTAAGCCTCAACCATATTTTTTTGTCCTTAGTGGAACCTAGGCAGCTTTCACACATAAACCCCATCCATCATTGTCTCTCCTTAAGCAGCAGCACCTAGGCTACTTCCACACGTAGTCCCCATCCATCATTGTCACTCCTTAGCGGCACTAGGTATGATTCCATGTGTAAGCCCCATCCATTATTGTCGCTCCATAGAAGAACCCAGAAAGCTTTCATGGATAAGACCGTCCATTATTGCTGCTCCTTAGTGGAACCCGAGATGATTTTATGGGTAAGCCTCATCCATCAATGCTACTATTTAGAGGAACCTAATCTTTTTTCATTCATAAGACCCATTCCCCATTTTCACTCTATAGTGTCACCTAGGCTGCTCCCATGCATAATCTATACACCATATCTCATCCATGAACCTTTCACGACATGATCACTGGGTCTACTGTTACCACTTGTTTATCACACCGAGAAAGACACACGTTGTCTTAGAGTAATAGTGACCATGAATTCCTCAATGGTTCATTCCAACATGTAATACCCATCCACATCATCGCTGCTCCTAGCATCTCATGGGATGAAAACCATGTGTAATACCCATTCCCCTCATCCTAAATTATGTTAAATTGTATGCCTCATCGAACTATGTGCAATGTGATCCATGTATTTTACACAGGGTACGTAAGAAGCCTCTCTAAGGTGCAATCCCATCCCTTCCCCCAATCAATTTGTCCCTGCTACTCCACATCATTTCATTCATCCTACATGACATTAAACTACACCCTCTGAACTTCTGGGGTTTTGATCCCTATATTCTACACAGGGTACATAAGATGACTCACTAAGGATTAACCCTGATAAATGGTAAACTCCAAAGATCCCTTCATTGGATTTACCCTCCTAATGTGACATCTTATTTATTTAGGACACATCATGTGGTTCTGCCTCCCTATGGTGTTTTGATCCATCCATTTGGGTCTCTAACCATGAATAATCCTTAATATGTCGAAGGGTTATTGTCCTTTTTGTACACCCCAATCACTTGTCCCATTTTTCAAAGAATCTAACCATTCATATTCCATGCACTTCACCATACTCCTTTAACCAAGAATGTTTCTCTCTTGAAGGTATTATAACCATGAGTAAGCCCCATCATGCCTTCAGTCATTGTATTATGTTTACACACTTATTATATGCACCATATTGAACTACATGGGCTTTGATTATCTACGATGAGGATATATAGGAATAATTTATGAGGTTCAAGATCATCAACCATGTACCATCATCACCTTTCAATTGATCCTTTTTGTTTTGGGAAGATCATGCCCTAACTCAAAGTCTCTATTTCCTTCAGTCCCCATCCATGTGTTCCATTCTCACAAGTGAAATCCTAAGGTGTCTCATCGCCCTGCCAAAATATGTGGAATTTGATTCCCATGCACTAGGAAACCTACAAATCCTCCCTGAGGCTAAAGCCCACAACCATCATTTTCACATCGACTCCATCTCATTCACCATCCACTTCGTTCCACCCTCCACCATCTATCCCGATTCCTAATAGGGCCACCACATCATGGTGTTATAATGAAATTCATATGGGAAGCTAACCATGCATAATCCCTACACAATCTATAATCATCTATCCAAGCGTGCCCCTCATGTGACAAGCAGCTAACCATGTGTAATCCCGAAACCACCCATTCAAACTATGTGGGTTATGATCTCATTTCTCTAAATAACGTTCATATAAATCCTTCTTGATATTCAATTTCAACGAACGGTAAACCATGGTGTTCCCATTTTTGGTGTCCACCTTTTTGATCTTCTCTGAGTGGTGTTCAGATCATCCTTCACGGTGTGGTGTCATCCCTTTATGGGACACAACACCATGAGTCTGTTATTTTTGGAAAATCTGATCCATCCATCTGGTGATACCTTTTTGGGATGCACAAACCTGGGTCTACTCTTTTTGGGCATTTTTATCCATCCATATGGTGTCCCCTTCATCGGGGTCCACCTCCTTGATCCACCCTTATGGGTGTTCAGATCAACCTTCATGTTATAAAACATTTACCTTTATAAGACACAATACTTGGGTTTGTTATTAGAGGTGTTCACACCCATATAATTTTAAACATTACAGGCTCTCCCTCTATTGGATCCACCTCTCTGGTCTGTCTACGTGGGACATTCTTATCACTGGTATTCTTTCTTCGTAAGATGTTAAAGTCACAGACTACCCCGTGTTGAACATGGGATTTCTGAAGAAAACCTCAGAAACAACACCTTTGGTGTAACCCTATCCTGTAAATGTTAAAATCACTCCATACCCCATGTTAAACATGGGAAGACAAGGAAAAAGTCATAGACATTCCTTTGGTATAGGACACATCATGACCAATGTGGGATGCCTTGGGTTTTTTCACCCTTGAGAGGTTCTCCTATGGGAAGAATACAGTTGACCAATGTTTACACATCCAGAGATGCCCCAAAATGACTGATGTTACCATCTACTCCAAAAAATGGTTTCTGCCCTATTAAGACCCCATTGAATGTCCTTATGGAAGTACTACAATTAACCAACATCCAAAATGATATAGCCCCAATAACGAGATTCATGAATCACGACTCAAATCTATGAGAGAGACATGAACTAGGAGATAAATTCCAAGGAATAATCCACAAGAGAAACTGACATCCAATCATCCTATTTCAATTAAGAATTATACATCCCTAAAGAAGTACTGGACACCACCCACATTTGGGATGAAGGAATACAAGAAACAAATCAGTCTGTCATTGGGATGATGCACACCTCGATGGATAATCTTAACATCATATTACAAATATCCAATATAGTTGCAATAAATATTTCAATAAATTAACCTATGAATACATAATTTCGGCCACTTGCACAATTCTATTCAATGTATAAAAGCAAGGAAAAATTAAATTGATACAAATTTAAAGTATATAGTAAATTTAAATAAATGAAATGAATGAATTAAATTAAAATAATTTAATTTCAGTTGGTTATAAATTTTAATAAAAAATTAAATTAATCATTCAACTACTTTAATAAATAAATTAAAATAATTTTTTTCTAAATATAAAAATATTATTACTTGTAAATCAATAGTAAATTAAAATAAATTTTTGATGATATAAAAATTTCACAGGATCTAAAATACCACCTAGAACTATTTTGGGTCTGACCGTAACCCCGCATGTCTATTTCGAGATATGGAAACCCTATGCAAGACTACACTAGTCTCGGCGTACTTTATTATACCTTTTTAGGTTTTCATGGACTTATCCAGACCCATTATGAGGTGGATCAGTTCCAAAAGGATCTGAGGGAGGTAGTAGGAATTGGGTTGAGGGGTCACCTCATAGTTGGGGCATCAATGTGGCACATGGTTGGGCTGAAGGGGTGTATAAAATGATGTAAATGAGGTGTTCTACATCGTTCGGGCGTCATTAATCAAGGGAGACGACACAATGGCCAGGGTGAGGTGGTACAATAGTCATCTGGGTGTGAGTTGGGATAGAAACCTCACGGCGGGTGGGCCATTGAACGGGTGGCGGTGCCAGGTGACAGCCAGTGCGACTCAGTCAAGGAAGGCATGTCATTTGGCTATCCATGTGAGTTGGGGAGGTGGTTGGCTATAATGGAAATGGTGTCCAAACTAATAGATGTCAGCTATTATGCCATCCATGGAATTGTGGCATAGTGAAGTGGTAGTTTCCACACGATGACCATGTGGTTGTAGATTCATGCAATTGGGGATGATGGAGTCGATTCTAGGAAGGATGGTGGCGCTGGGTAAAGGTATTGGTGAGGAGGGAGGTACAGTTTGACCATGGTTTAGGTCATCTTCTGGAGGAATTATAGTGGCCATATTCATTCCAGTTCTCAGCTAGAAAATTTTAGGGCTATTGTAACAAATCATTCTTGCAATCCATATATATGTAAACATGTATTGAAAATATATTCTTCATATTTTTAATACCCTAAAAATCACAGATGATCCATATCAAACAATTAGGATGCCGATAAAATGAAAATTTAACATCGTATCAATGCGATGTTTTTTTGGGGGTGAAACAATACCCTATATATAAATTTATGACAATTGTAATTTTCAATGAACATAAAATCCATTCAATCCATTGAATACCAATTTATAGTAATGAGGTGTGTAATAGAATCCCATGGGCCAAGGATTGTTTTTCAACCAGAGCGTCAATACTTGTTTGTCATTGGATATATGTGCCCTAGTTCAATCTAAGTATCTTTCTTTAATTGTCAATGCATTAAAAATATAAAATAATTTGTACCTCATTTGAATCAAAGCTTGATCATCTGTCATATGTCAGTGGTGTCCATTACATGAATGATCTAAGGATAAACCCTTAATGATCATCCACATATGATTCAAGAATCCTTGTGATTGTCATTTATTGAATTCTAGGTTCTATCATGGAGCTCGGATGATTTATTCAATGTTCTGATGATCAACTCTACATCGTTCCTTCGATCCATGAATGAGTTCCTAGATCGACCACTCAAATAGAGATTTTTTATCTATATGATCCATGGTGATAGATAATATCTCAATTCTAACAAATGAATAGTCATGGAAATAGATTCCCCTATACTTATATAGTGGATGTCCAAATACCCAATTAAGGTTCCCCAACCCATGTATATTTAACATCCACCAAATAACTAATAAATAAATAACTATGAAAAACTATATAAATCATATACATTATTTTTATTTTATCATATTATCATAATATATATTATGTATATTACATGACAAACCCAGTTCATTATCTCAACTCATAATTCTAGATAAAATTAAGCAATAATTTATTATAAAAATAATAGGTGTTCATATAATGTTATTCAATGTATTTACCTAACCTGTTGTAAATACATTTAACAAATAAATTCAAGCCAATTATTCTATAATTGAATAATACAAAATTTATTTCCTTTTTGGTGACTGATAAAACTTGGATAACACTCAGAACTCGTGATGGGTCCCACCATGTCTTATATACTGATTCACCTAAATAAAAAAGATTCTTTAATAATTTTTGTGTGTGGCCATTTAAACCATTATCTCAATAACATTGAATAATAGTTCACTTAACGAGAGAAGAATCTTGCAACCCATCAAGGACCCTAAAAATATAATGAATGATTATAGCAATGAAAATAATTCTATAAACACGCATTGTGTTATATAATCTATTTATACTGAGATATCTCATGAAGTAGGGAGAACACTTGTTTCATCATTACTTCTCTCTTTATTATTTTGTTGATTTAATTGGAGAGACTTACCTTCAACTACTAGGAACCTTTATTTATGAAGGTACTATCATCTGGATAAACTTGGCTTGAGATATAACTTCCTCAACTCCTAAATAAAAAATTCTATCTTGATCATTCAACCAATACCACACCACCAATGACAAACCCAACACAATTTTCCTTAACACAACATCAATTTAATGGTATTTTACTTGAATAAAGGTATGAAATAAAATAGAACACATGGATAATGATTTCACGTCATGAGACCAATACACATGTTTATAGATATTGTCAAGCAATGACACCTAGAACATGTTTTGTCTCTATTAGCGGTTATGTCCTTGTGATCTCAACTACTGGAGATCCCCAAGTGTGAACATCATGAGAATAAGTTGCAATGCTTATGAGCCCTAGGTTTCACATCAAATGTATCATATCAATAGGATTTATCAAAACTTTAGGAAAATATCTTATTATTAGAATCATCATGTATCTAGGTTATCATTATATCTTAAGACAACTAAAACCATTTGTTACAACCTGTAATCTAAGGAAGTTACCGTGAATAAAGTGGAAGCATAAGTATAAAAAATATTCTGGTAAGATAAACACATGTAAATATCAAACTGTATACATGAAATAATAAACAAAGTTCATACACAAGTTGAGTATAGTAAACCCACATCAAACACTTTAGACATTAGAGGAAGAACCTCTGTGAGACAATTCATGGATTAGGATGCAATATTCCATCTTTCCACTTTTATATCTTCTTAATTGGCCTGTCTTCGACTAAGAACATTAACCACATCCACTTTCCTAGGATCTCTATCTAATGCATAGGTATTCACTCAGATGTAGGTGAGAGGAACCCATGGATCGATTAAAGGCATTACATAAAATAATCCATCGACACTTAACTCGATACATAATAATGAGGATGAGATGATACCTAGACAATCAATTTAATTATATAATAATAATTTTAAAAACTATAAAATAAATTATATTAAAATTAACCAATCATATATAGGTTGTTCTAGTCTCATGATAATCCAAAATATGCAATGAATATTAAAAAACTGTAGGAGCTATGATTAACTTCAATTCATTATTTTATAAATATGATTAATGCATTTGAAATAACCAAATTAATTAATTAAAAAATTTACTCCATTATCTTGTTGTCCGACTACAATATCTTTGAATTTCCCATTATAAATAATCTATGGAAAATAAAATTCTTATATATTAATCTCAAATAATCGGATAGAAATATTTGAGAATCCATTAATTTTATAATCCATTGCTATATTGTTAACTTATGATATCTAAATAGTAAATTATTTTTTTTAATCCCCAATTAATTATTATTTATTGAAAAAAAATTGTTCTTTACTAAGAGACTATAAATAATGTAAAAATGATCTATATATGATGTTATTTTAATTACCTATATCTAGAATAAATGCAAAGGGAATCAGTTTATATATTTACCAGGTTACATGTCACATAATAATAAGATATAAATCATGTCTTCTATTTTCTATTTGTCTGTATAACCCAACTATGGACATGGAGTCTTCTTTGGATGCATGAGATAACGAGTTTGTTGATGTGTACACTAGAAAATTACATGTTTTTTTATTTTTTATTTATATTTTAAATCTCATGTGGTGTCATTCCTTGTATTTGACCACACCATTAGGTAATATATCATACTAATCACCTTAAAGAGGACATGGAGTGTATGCAAGATACACATTCTTTGGATAGATGGATCATGTTCTAGATAGGACTGATCAAGACACAACATGAATATAATACAATGTGTAGGATTACTAGTTAGTGTGTCATGCATTTTATGACACTTACATGTTTAGAAAAATTGGGTATAAAACATGTACTTCATATTATACACAGTGCATCCTGGTCTACTAGACAGAATCCATAACACTTCTTGATGGAATCAGTGATCATTATTCTTTTTTTAAAAAAAATTATGTTAAAATGAAAACAAAATAATGAAAATTAATATGTAAAAATTGTTAATTATACTCTATATTAAATAAAAAATCCACTACAATTAAAAAAACATCATCATATGAATATAATCCATCAATAAATTTTTGATAAATATAAATTATCATGTGACTACTGTGATACCACATTGATTTTCTAGTGTATAAAAAAAGCTATAGACCACACGACCAATATATTTTTTCCATATATTTTTTTGGATTTCGTCACAAAATTAGATAAAAATTCATTCTTGGAATTCATGAAGATAGGATTTCATATGTAATTTATAAATAATTTTTATTGGTTATGAATAATATAATCTTCTATTTCTTTCTTTTCGTTGAATTTGGATGTACCTTCTTGTCAAAATATCATCTTGATGGAGAAATCACTGGTTTAATACCTCCATAAGTGATCTACATGTGTATCGAGAACCTGGTATGGTTCTCCAGATGCTAGTGTGGATTTCATATGCCTTGCATCATTCATTGTTGATCGGGCCTTTAGAATCCAAAAAATACTAGTGTGATTCTATTGGTTCTATCAAAATAGAAGAGTGTCGAGAAGGATCACTAAATTTTATTGTACATAGAAAATTATTGAGAATATATCTAGGGTTTATAGAATTATTTACTATGAAAATTTTTGTTCCCAACAATTTGTAGACATATAATCATACGTAGATAATTTTATAGGCTGGTATTTATAGTACTAGGGATAAAATATTACATTCATAAAGTCCCTTAAATATTATCTTAAACCCTAGTATAACACATGTCTAAATAATGATAATGTTATTATTATTTACTTTACATTCATGTTATAAGAGTATTACAAGTATCATCAATGTTCAAACATGATTCATGGGAAAGGTAGATATGATTAGTTCCTCCATCATCTCAGTTATGTGAATTTGATGGATGATAACTCCCAAGAATGGAGACCCAAATTTCTTTCCAACACCATAGATATGTAGTTGGAAAAAGATGCATTTTATATTATCTATTATCCCACAATCATGTATAGGACTTTTAATGGACTAATATGTTTCTATATGATGATATATGATTATTTCATCTAGTATTTCAGTATAAATATTTTTCCATAGGTATATTTATTTTCTCTAGAGTTTGGAAATGTATATGTTAATACCATTAGATGTGTATATTTTTATAACATGGAGATTTGTGATTCCATAATAATTTAGAGATAAAAGGATATATGAATTTCCTAAAGTACATTTTAAATAGGTTGATATGTTAATTTCTCATATATTATCATGATTTTTTCATATATGGTTAAATATCATATAAGAAACTCTAGATAGGTTATAATATATGTTTTTATTTAAATTTGGAATAAACATTCAAATTAAGAAATCATTATTGAAAACTAGTTGTGGGTTGGTTAATCAGGAAGAATTATAGTATTGTATGTTCATGGAATATATTTCTATCAGATTTTT
Source organism: Viscum album (assembly GCA_963277665.1). Taxonomy (NCBI): domain Eukaryota; kingdom Viridiplantae; phylum Streptophyta; class Magnoliopsida; order Santalales; family Viscaceae; genus Viscum; species Viscum album. Next base: position 875,187,464 of record OY728145.1, on the reverse strand, counting down.
AACAATTTACTTTTTTTAATTCTTAAAGACATTATATGTTTATTCAATTGGATCACTACTTGAAATGAAAATACTGGTTATTGTTGTACTCACCGATGTATTTTGACATAATATTGTTCAAATATTATCTAGATAGGTTGTTAGATGCTAAGAAGGCTTGATTATGGGACCCTATGATAGATAATGGATTTGGACATCAATTGTAGCAGTGATATCCTGACAATTTCCACTCACATGTCAATAAATTTTGGGAGGGATTATTTTTAGGATGTGATGGTTGTATCTTGTGGTTTAATTTTTATATCCTCCCATTATATGATAAATATTTCAATATATAAATACATTTTTCTAAATTATTTAGATTATATTTCATGAAACATTTGTTCGATTCAGAAATATGATATGATGTGGTAAATTTATTAGAATTAATGTCTCCCATGATTGTGCTTATAACTCAACCCTAATTTTTAACCCTTAGTGTAGTGTAGGAAGACTTATGGAGTTGACGTAGAGGTTAATCTAGATGTGGAATATTGGAATCTAGGAGATAAGATTATGTATAAATTCATTAAGCTATAAGGATTGGATGGTAAGGATTAGAATGGGATTTACACGAGATCCTTAGTACATGTTTTCACAATAATAGAATTTTTAAAGGTTATAATGGAAGAAATATACAATCAAATATATCTCATTGTTGAAAGATGACTGAGACCTCAATACATGCACAAAGATTAAAAAGTGGGATTGTGAAATATATATTTATAGTGAAATATTTTGTTAATTTTTGATTGATTTGATTAAATTTTTTGGAATTCCGTGTTGGTTAGGACGTTGAGATATTTTTAGCCTCCTCATCTTGTGTTGCCATTTTTGGTCTCGATGCTTTCTAGCAGAATGTGGGAATGGATTCCCAAGATATTTATGTATTTTTGGCCATTAAGGATTAAAATGAGGATCTATGAGAGATATATAATTAAATATATTGTGTCATAGATCCAAATAAATAATTTTCAATGAAATACAACCAAATTCAATTAGTAGACCAATTGTGTGGTATTATCAATTGCTTAAGAAATTGTAGAAAAATTCATTGATATTTTTTTTGGAAATTATATCTTCTATTTTATTATATTATATGAAATTTTAAATATTTATAATATGATATTTAATGATCTTATGAAATCTTCAAGATGCTAAGAAATATACTAGTAAGTCTTCATTTATTAGAGTACCATCGATGGGGATTTATTATATCAAATAATATCAATGAATGTTTCATGGAATAATTGTAACATGAGACCATAGATCCTATAGTGAATAGTATATTTTTAATTAAAATCCTCTAAAATATGAATTAATATGGATATGATTCATGTATAATTTTTTAAATGGAATAAAAATATGAATATATTAATAGTTTCTAAACAAGGTGACTTTACATTAGTGTGTATAAACATTTTTTTTCATTCAAGAAATGTTTTTATATTAATTTGGGTTCTATGTATATATTTAGAATTCATGGAGGAAATATATATTTATATTTTAAAATATTTATGTAATGTTTTTAAATGGAATCATTGGATTTTCTCTTCACTAGTCAGAGGTTATGCTAGAGCATTGAATGAACCATTTTTTAGGATGTTTAGAAAATCCTAACTAATATATTTCTGTAGTGAATAAATTATATGGGGTCTATACTGGGGAATCTTATTGAAATAGCATGGTTATTATATTTTGGTGTGGATAATTCTTAAAAAGAAAGTGATTAGTTTTTTATCCTAAATTGAATCTCATAGATATGTGTGATAATCTTTCCAAATGGGAAAATGGTTATTGGTATCTAAAAACGAATAATTATTCACATGGAGTGATACAAGTGTATTATAGACATTAGTGTCCATTAGTAGATATATGTGATTTATAGGGGATGAATATTCCTATTGTGATGGTATATTATATTTAGTTTAGTGATATCACATATATTTTAGTTGAAATTTGATAGATAATTTCATTATCTTAGGTTATGATCCATGCATACTAGGGTCCATTATAAGAAGAAAATAAGCATCAGTAAAATATAAAAAAGTGGTTTTCCATGATTATATTATTTTTCAATAAAATATCGAATCGAGTATCTACTTTATTATTTATTGAATAGATACTGAGATTATTTTAAATTTAATTTTATGTTTGTCTTGAAAATAAAATAATGGATGATTAGATGGGATTATTGGTTGAAACATGACCCCATTGGTTATTGATATTAAGAAGTTGTGTCAAGGAATCAATCAATTACTTTTGATAATTATTGAATTTTTATAGATTAGAAAATGTAGTTAATATATTAATTAGTTTTGATCAAATGTATATCCATGATAAACCATGATTATTTTTTATAAATGAGATCATAATTCTCTTCATTGGAATAAGTTTAATATTTCACTATGATTTTAAAGAATGTGTTGATTAAGTCTCATTTAATGGGTAAATTGTTTCTTGAATACATCAATTTTGTGGTGGAATTGTCAAAATAGACCCTTATGGTTGATTATTTTGTGTTATCCAACTTTTTTATCCTAGAGATTGATATTAATTGTCATAATAAAAGATTCCAAAAAATCTGATGATTATATCACGTTCAGTTAGAAAAATGAAATTTTATTGAATGTAATTCTTGAGATTTTTATCTCAATGAGTAGAGATATATTTTTACTATAATTTTATATAAATATTTGGGTGAGCTTTTCTGGAAATCCTATTTTGATTCATGATTACTCACATAATATCATTTATTTGTTAGTGATTGTTATAGAGTTAATTCTTCTGAAATGAAATATTTTTGAATGAATATCTCAGGGTTATCTCTCTTTAATGATGAATGGTTTTATGTTTTGTTCAATAAAAATTTATGACTATTAATGTGGAAATATTTTTTTCTATGATAAAAAATCAATTATCTATTTAGTATAAGTGAGATAATTAGAACTAACTTGAATTTAAATGTTGTGATTTAATAGACATGTTGATAGTCATAAAAATGTTTTTGTTTACATAAAAAATCAATTAATAGTGGGATATGTTAAATCCACCTATATTTAAAAGTTTGATTAGAAAATGGATGGAACCAACGACTCTAGAGTAGGGTTTTTTAAACTAGGATAGTTGTTCTCTTATTTTTTTGTGTATGATAATGGTTAAGAACATTAGTGGAAGACATTTTTTATGATTTTTAAAATATTTAATGATAAAGAATTAAATTTATAGTCCAAAATATACCTCTAATAAATTATTAACTTAGAGAAAGGAAAATATTTATTATAGGATCCACTATATAGGACCATGGAATGAATCTCCAAAGAATAAATGGAACTGGTTAAAGATCATTAGATCATTAGAAAATTTGTATGGTTCATTAATCTAACATGGCTAAATTGAGAATAAAATTATTTTTATTCATTTTATTATCAATTAATTTAATAAAAATGAGATATTTAATTATGATAATTTTGTTTTTAGAAAAATGAAAATATTATTATAATAATTGAAATATGATGAACGACTTTAGAGAAAAACTCGACAGAAGTTCATGGGGGATTTTTTGGAAAATTACTGATAAATGCTTAATTTAAGGATTCAATAACACAACCATATATATTTTTTAAGATAAAAGTTAGTTGAGTCGACTACCATTATAATCATTCAAATGGAATTTGTATAATCTATGTTATTCCAGTGAATATTTTGTCCATTCTTATATTTCTCCCTAAATTTTCAATTTCATAGGTGTCAAAGATTGAAAATTTAATATAGGATATGAAATGAAAATATTTTAATTTAATAGGTTATTACTTAATGTGATATTTTTTGGATTTGTCTTTGTCAAACCAACATTGGAACTTCATTAATGTTGTAATAGTGCTGGCCTGTGTTGAGGGATATTAGGGTAGAATGAAGGATCTTCCATCCAATATCAGATTCCACAAAAATATTGTTTTTATCATGAAAACATAATGGGAATAAAATATATAAGGTGAATTAGTGAATAATTTAATATTTTTTCAATCATTTAATGATATAGTTATGTGTGCATCGAATCAAGAATATATGAGAGTAATGTAGGTTTGAGATATGGACTGCGGAGTTTTGATCTATTAAATTTACCAAATTACTAGGGAAATTTTGTGTTTCAAATCACTCTAGAACCATTTAATCCATGTAACACATAGATGAAACAACTGAAAAGAAACCAAGAATATAATATACATGTAGTGTATTTGACCCTTGTTCTATGGTGTTATGTAGAACCCCGTGAATATTAAATAGAGGTTATGAAATTTAGGTAATGTTTTAAGTATTAGTTGCATGATAAAAATTTCATTGGACTCCTTGTGATATCTTGAACTCCCTAGAACCATGTTTGAGTAATTTATAGATCATACAAAGGTAAATATTACATTTTTAAATTAAATGTATATTAAATTTATTATAATTTAATTAATAATAATTGAATATAATGTTATCATAATTTTAATATACCGAACATCAAACATGGGATTAAAGAGTGAAATGAATTTAGTGGAATATGAATTGTGAGATGAAAATATATTTTTATCTTGGTTTATCATGTATATATTTTTATTATGGAATGATAAAAATATTTGATGAAATATTATTGATATTAGGAAGAATAACATGAATTAATCTATTGGATGAATTTCTTAACCATGGGAGGTGGTGTTTGTTCTTTGCAACAAATTAAATTGTGTGTTATGTTATGGGTCAAAATTGATGGTTAATAAGAGATAATCCAAATAAAATTATAATTATTTATTCTAAAATATGATCATATGTCTTTTAGAAACTATAGAATTCATTCTCAAATGATGATGAAATATTATTAAACATAAGAATATAAACCTGAATTTATCTATTTGGTTGTTTTTTAACCACCTGATGTGTTTTTTTTAGTTTTACAATTAATTTTTTTATTATGTTATGAATTAAAACTGATGGTAATTAATATAGAATTTTTTAAAATTTAAAAACATTTCTACTAAAATAAGATTTCAACTCTTATGAAAGCTATAAAATTCATTTTGAAATGATGAATTTTAAATGACGATCATGTGTGAAAATAATGGAGGGTAATTAATAAATGGGATGAAAAGGACTATGGGAATGAAAGTGGTTATTTTAATAAATAATAAATAAGGTCATAAAACTATATAAATAAACAACCTATTATTAATAAAAGTGGAGACTAATTTAAATATTTTATAAAAAATGATCTATATAGAGTTGAATTATAGGTTGTAAATGAATTCATTTATATTGTGACGTAAAATGAAATTTATTATATTGTTTATTATTGAAAATTTTATTGAATTAAAAGGAATAAAAATTGTGGTAAATTATATAAGTCAATAATGGAGAAGAAATAATGCTAAATTATAGATGACTCCTCTTCTATAAAAAATATTTAACATAATTAAAAATTAATTATATGTTAATGATGAATAATCTTTATTAGATTTAAATATGATAATGAGTAGTTAATTTGAAATTAAGGGCGGTGGTAGAGGATTGTTTCTAGTAATGATTTTGGTAAACATTTAGCAAGATTATATATTGTACCGGAGTATCCTTGGATACATGGTTTTTTACAGATGTAATTATATGTAATAAATTGGAATCAACATAGTTTTGATTTTAAATATTGAATAATAAAATAGTTTGAAATATTGTTATTGAATTATTATAAGTATAATCTAGATACTTAATAATGTGGAACCATAAAAAAATCTTAGTATCCACCAATAAAAATATGAGAAGTTGTTTCTTTTCGTTTTGGTCTACTAATAAGATAATTGAGTTAGTATTTAATTTTTTAGTTCTTGGACAATGGGAATTAATTAATAATAATTTAGTGTCACCATATTGTCATGCGGTGAGTCTTAAAAGACTTCTATGCTTAATCATGATTATTATGTTGGTTTTTATTTTCAGTACATATCTTATTTAATATGGGAGACATTATGTGGTAGAAGGATATAAATGATGAAGAGATGTGATTGTGGATCTCCACTAAAATGACTCTCTATCTAGGGTTGGAGTGAGGTGATAGATAACATACATCTTCTCACTCACCAGTCTAGTAATAGAATAATGAAATACTATGTATTCATCTTCTTTTACTCAACCACACCTCTTTATTGAGATAAATCAAGTTTTCTTGGATATAGTTCAAAAAGTGCAATTGCTAGAGAAACCTGATGTGGGATAGATGGATCAGGGTAATTATTATAGTATCCTTGGTGTGAGAATACAATATATGAGATAGGTGGTGATGATTGGTTCTATAACATCATAGTTATGAGAATTTTGTTGGTGATTAATCACCAAAGTGGGAACACCCCTTATATCCAAAAACAAATGGATGTAGGTGGATAATGGTCCTACAAATATTATCTCTTATCCTACCCACCAATATAGGGATTAGAAGGGTATAATATACACCAAAATCCTTAGAGATATATATTCTTCAAGTATTCTAGTGTACACTTTATCCATATAAATTATTATTCCCTCTGGTGTTTGGACATGTATAGACTAATAACATTATATATGAACCTTTCCCTAAGTAAGTGATATATATTTCATTTTTTACTCATATAACGAGGAAATTTTTTATTATCTCTAGTAATTATGATATTTTTTGATATTTTTACTTCCATAAGTATCTTACGGTAAATTTATCTAGGTTGAATTATAAAATGTAAAATCTATGATGGGTTATGAGAATAATTATTATTTCATTATTAGAAATTATTATTTCATGAATTGTAGAAGAGAGTTTTGGGATGATTGATCAGGATAGATGATGGATATGTTTATTGTTAATTCTAACAAATAATGAATTATCTAAAATTTTATTTTTATGGATTCATGTAGACACGACCTGTTTATATAGTTGGATCAGTTCTTTGGAAGTCCCTATTGAGAATCATTAAAATCACCCCTATATGTGAAATTATGTGTAATATGTCTTGTGTATATGTAGATCAGTTGATATAGAGGATGGATGATAAAAGTTCTTAGAGATAGAGGATGGATTTGAATATCTAGTGGATCAGATATCAGCTGATGATTCTAATTCTCATGTCACTAGTATTTGGGGTGGAATCTTTCTAGGGAGTGACAGTTTTATCTAATGGTTCGATTTATATTATATCATATTTTACCCTCTATATTTCTTTATATATGTGTTTATTATATTTTTTTAAATCATTTAATGGTTGATTGGGTTTCATGATATTTGGGTGAAGGTTGTTTAGAAGTAATGTCTCCCATGACTATGTATATACCATATGATTGATCACTCATCCCAAGGCTAGTAGTAGATGTATTGGGTTGTTAATCTATAAAAAATCTGGGATGTGAAAAACATATTTCTAGATGGGGTAAAAAATTACTTATGGTTGGAATTGTTATTATTTTTATCATAGGAATATGGGATCATTTAGTTGTGTATACCTACGAATAATGTTGTAGTTTTTATAAATTGTATTCTTGTTCCTCTTATAAGTATTCATCATGTACATTAGAAAAATAAAGAAGATATCCTTTTAGGTGGTCTAATGTAGACATGTTTACATCAATTCACCAACCATTTTTTTGTTTCCTTGTTATTGGTGACAATGGAATAAAAAAATTAGTCAAGTGGAAAAATAATTCATCACCTAATTCAATAAGTTTATCTATTTGATGTTTTTTGGCATATGTTTTATTAGACCATGTTAAAAATATTTTAGGATTATATAATATGGAATATTTTAATTAAATATTTCAGGTATTATAACATAATTATACCTTACTATCTTAAAATAATTATCTAAAAGTAGGTATCCAATCAACAGATCACACAGAATGATATTTTGGTGCTTCATGGAAGGACATGTTAATAAGTTTAGAGATTATAATATATGTCTATCATACTAATAAAAATACAACCTTAGGAAAATAATCATATAATTTATATTTTATAAATTCATGAATTTTACTATATAGATATATTATAAAAAATATATTGAAGACTATTTTTAATGACAAAAAAATTCAATAATTATATGTTTTTATTAAAATACTATAGTGTGAAGATTTAAAATACTTTTAGATTAATATTTATAAAGTATTATGTGATGTGGCACAAACAAATACATAAAAAAAAATATTTTTAAACCAATATGAATCCATTTATTCAAAAATATACATTCCTTCCAATTTCATAACACAACAACAATCATTATAACCTAAATTTTTATCATTAATAATCTCTCTAAAACCTAATAAAAACACTTATAAAACATGGGAAGGATAATCTTACCACCCATAATAATCGATATCATATCTATTTTATCATTTCAATTTTTTTAAAAATAAATTATTCATTTTTTAGATTCATATATAATCATGAAATATAGTTTTTAATAATATCCATGAAAATATTAAATTAAAAATAGAAAAACAATGTTCATATAGGTATCATAAAACCATTATTGGAAAATTATGTTTTCAAAATCAGTTGTAAATGAAGAGAAAAAATAATAATTATTTTACTTCCATGAAGAAAAAATATTATATTACACAACTATTTTGAAAATTATATTTAAAGGTTTTGAATATAATGGAAGGGCTAAAGGGATGATAAAAAAGATAAGAAATAAAAATTTAAACTCATATTTAGACATAGTAAAAAAATTTTAAAAAAGGTTTTTCGGAGTGAATGATTCAAATCAAATCAATAATGGGTAAAAAAAGTGTTTATACAAAGTGAATAAAATCAAGGAATCAAAAGTACAAGGGGTTTAAATCAGTTAAAAGCAAAAGGAATACTAAATAATAAATTAAATATTTAATTGAACCTCTTACATTTATCTTTGAGTCACATATAATATATTGAATCTAAAACCATCATATTAGGGACATTGGGCTATACAAAAGGCTTAGGAACATCTATAAAAAATATTTTATGCCATTTAAACATAATATAGAGTGAAAACATACATCATTTCAAAGAATATTTTGATTAAATATGGAGACCATTTTGATATATGGATACCTTACCACGTTCAAATACATTTTTTACATTAGTTATACAATTAAAAGATCACACATACCCAAAAAAAATAAATTATTAGAACATCAGGGAAGAACATTTTATTCTTATTAGTGGAGGGAAGTAAATGGACCCACATCCGTAATACTATTTTCTTTTTTAACTGTGAGGTTCATATCAGGTTCTCCATTTCTGATTCCTTTGATGTTTGGAGAAAAATTGATGTATCAAGAGATCCTATATTGTGGGTGCTTTATTATTTTTTCACCGTCATTCACATAATGTTTATCAAATTTTTTTTCTGATTAAAATACCTAATATCCATCACATTCATCACAATACTTCTTTCCATAGGTAAGTGGCCATTTGGGATTTCAAAAAAATAACACTTAACAGATCACATTGGTCATGAGGATTGGAGTTCAAGACCATCAAAATAGTTTTAGGATATTTATTGACTACTATGAGACTCTTATATGTTTAATATATATTTGTGTAACCTCCCCAAATCTTAGTATAAGAATAGTTACCCTAAAAATTCGATATGTTAATCCCTATAAAAGTGATACTATAATCTATTAAAAAACCCATCTATATTAATCATAAGTTATTTATCTAGATCATATTATAACATAAAAATTATGGATTTCTTATTCTTTGATTCCATGTGGCCAATAACTCCAGAGTTTTACTTCCATATCGGAAGGAAATTGGTGTTCCAAAGTTTGGATTGAACCACCATGATTTTTCCTATGTATCATGTTATAACATTAATCAAAATATTGTTAGTTCGTTTAGGAACATGAATAGTGGTTTAGCATCATTTTTAAAGGACACACATGAGGTAATTTAAGCATTTGGTATGAATTTTGGGCATTGAAATATGAATAATTTATGTGACCTTTTAAATAAGAATTATAGTCATCATAGTTCCACTATTAGGTAAAAAAATTATTCCATGTTTTGGGATGGCTTTGTTTCAAGTTATTCACATGATTTACTTGACTCTCCAGACCACGTGAGTCATGATGAATGTGAGAAACATGAGATAAAAGATGATCAAATGAGTTGTAATTGATGAAAATTGAGTTTATACGGGCTTATGCACTATGGTTTCTTTTATAGTTAAGAAAGAATTTAAAAATAAAGCTTATATTATTGGGGATAAGACTTTTCTATGTTAGTGGGATTCTCATTTCAAACCCATAATATCATTTGGGTAATAATCAGTGTGACAAACAAGAGATATCAATTGGTCGGGCACACTGTGCATAGATGTGGGACTTACGCTTTGAAGAAACTATGATGGATTTTTTTATATATATATTGGAACTTACGAATTAATCATATGTGTCCAACATAAAATTGGAATGATATTCCTCATATTTTTCATTATGATCAACCCACTGATGGGTGAGGTATGTAAGTAGAACCACACAAGGAAGGTTCCGTGACCTTGAAATGATGTTATGTCGAGGGTCTTATACCAAGGTGGATTCACAATACATATAACCTGTATCCTATGATAGATAAAGTGTTGGTACTATGAAAGTTATCTTATACATATGAATATTATATGGTGATAATAATTTTTTAGTTTCACAACCCTTAGAAGGTCATGTTTACATGACTAGAGTGTACTTGTCAGAGTGGGCTTAGAAGACAAGGTTGACATGTCTGATGATGTATTTCTAATATTTAAAAATATGTATGTATGAAATTGTTGAAATATCCTTATGAATACCATGAATGTCTTGTGATATCTTTTTTATATATCAAGAGGGTGTTACATGATATTCTTATCTTGTCTAAGGGTTCTCAGATGATCTGATTGAAATATCTGGATGCCTTTGCATGACATAGCCAACATTTTAGGGTATGCCATCCTGAATTGGATGACATGTATAAAAAGTTATCATGTGATATTCCTAGATTTTGTAAGGCTATCAAGTAATCTGACGAACATGTATGGATTCCTTCACATGACCTATCCAACATTGTTGGGTATCTTCGAATAAACTATCTAACTTGTCTAAAATTATGTAGTGTGATCTCCCTCACATGTCTGAGAGATATCACATGATCTGAATGACATGTTCGGATTCCTTTTCATGAATTGGATGAAATTTCTAGGAATGTATACCTGTACTTGAAATCATTTCTAAAAGGATGTCATATGATTTACTTGGAACGTCTAAGGGGTATCACATGATCTGATTAACATGTCTGGATTCCTTTATATGAATTGACCGACTTATGTGAGAATTTTTTTATGAAAAAAATAAAATGTAAAAAAGTATATCATGTGTTATTATTTACAAGCATAGAGAGTGTCAAATTCCCAGCCTAACATATCTTAAAGGCATTGTGTGTTCTTCTAGACATGTCCCTAAGGTGCCATGTGGTCTTCTTGACATGTTCACATGACACTATGTGATCTTCATAACATGTCCACAAGGGAATGCATGATATTATTGAAATTTAAGGTGATATTTTATGATTATAGTAACATGTCTGGGCACATTCTCATAACCAATGAATAGGTCATGTGAGGAATGTAACCCCTTTACATTAAAGCCAATGTATTCATCTACATGAGAGGATTCCTTTATTTTTTATCCATTAATTGCATATATTATGTGATTTTCATCATTATTTTTCATATTGGGGAGTCATATGATCTATCCACCACATAAATTAACTTTCAAATGATATCACTCACATATCTAAGACCCTTTACTAGATCATTAAACTGGTCACATGGATCTCATTAACGTTCTCCCATACCAAAATTCAGGCACTAGTCTTACCTGGTGGATTACTCTTATAAATTCATGGTTCTGTATTCCATAAATTATTATCTCACCTTTATCTATACTCATCCTTCCATGTGTTAATGGGGGATTTTATAGGAATCATCATCTCATGTCGACACCTCTTGGCACGATGATTAATAATAATATCTTATCTTGAGCCAGTGGAGGGACCATCACATTATACGCATCATGTGATCCAAACATGGGTCATCAATGATGTCTTCCTTCTGTTACATGATAAATAGATACCCCATAATCACACTATAATTGAATATTTATTAAACCTATTTTTATTAAATGGCCTATTCATGATTACATCAACATGAAAACTACCTTCATGATATTAGGTTGTATATAAAAATAAATTCACGGGATCCAAGTTTGATATGTTTGGATGCATTCATGAGATAAAGCAATACATTCTTGAAGATCTATGTATGATCATTAACAGATTACCTGGAGCACATAGCAACTTCACAAAACAAATATAATAACACCTCTTCACAATATTCTTTCACATTTTTAAATATTTACTTATAAAACATACAATAATCCTCAAAATAGTTTTCTCTTTGGGATTTTCATGATCAAATGAACACCCTTGATGGCATATGGATGATGAATATGTCATTTCAAAAGTTTTTCTCATAAAAAATTTAACATGTATCTATGATTTTATTTCTTGATATATAACACAACTTGTGAACCGAATAAGAATTTCATGTGAAAATCAATGTAACTAAATTTTGTATGAGGCTTCTGCAATTACCAGATTTCATTTCATGAACATATTGGGTGATTTTAAAGAAATTTTCAGCTATCATTTCACCTGATCTAAGGGACTCATTTGAAAAACTTCACCTGATTAAATATATTTTCTAATGTGAATGATCAAATGGTATCAATAAAGGGGATTCAAATGATCAGTAACTGATCACTTTATGTTAATGAACCTATAACATGATGTCTCTATATTCATTCATTAACATGCCAGGTTGGGCTTACATAGCCCACCTGACCCATGTTCCTCATCTCAATACACCCACATTTCTTCCTTTTTTTCCTATGTGGGAAGATAACACTTATGATTCAGCTATTGCTTCATTGATTTATTTTTTAATGTCTATTTGGATAAAATAGACACATAGAAACAGTTTCAGAGAATTCAGTATGAGTCTATCCTACCAATAAGAAAACTCCCCTAGGAATATTATCATATAGAATATTGAATGAAAATTGATGCATTTTACAAAATAGATAGAGTATAAAACATATTTAAAAGAAAAGTTTTAGTAGTTAAAAAATAAATATCCAAGAATAACAATTTTTGTAAATTATAACATTGATATTTACAATTCATTTTAATTTTAATTTTTAATGTATTCGGATAAAAAACCCATAAAAATACATAAAAATTATCATTTTGAAACAAAATAAGAATCAATTTCTTCCGAAGAATATGTTCTTTTCACTATCTTCACTTAATACTAATCTTTATACCATGAATTTATTTTCATTATGACACATCCTTATTTTATATAAATAGAATTATAAAACATGAGATGATCACATAAGGAATAAATATCAGTAGACCACATAAATACATTAAAACCCATGAAAAGTTTTTATTTTAAAGAATAAACTATGAATTAATATAAGAACATATAATCTTATTAAATCATGAAATCATGATATTTTATCTTTTAAATGAAATGAAAATAGTTTCATAATACAATACATAATTTATGATAAGGGTAATATAATAATCATTAAGGTTTTCTAAGATTATATATCCTGGTCACCTATAGTCACTCATAATTACCTATAGTATAATAACATCACATGTTAATAGTAATAACACGTAATGGAATAAATTCACCAGATAATTCCAATATTATTTATTTTGAGAAAAAAATCATAACCCAATGCATTAGAGGATTGTTTCCTCAGACCATACACAATTATTTTTAAGTTCTAATACCATAACATGAATGAAACACATGAAATGTTTCATTTTAACATAGATACATATGCATTAATTTTTACTAGAATAACAAAATTGAATCATTATAAAAAATTACCAATTGAGATGAAAATAAAAGAGAATGTTAAAATTTTAATGAATAATGATCAGTAAGTTGTATAAGAAAAAAATATAAAACATTAGAAATATGTAGTTGAGAGAAATACAAAAAAAATATTGTATTTAAAATAAACCACTCACCTCGAGTACTGAGTCACATAATAAGTCTTATATATTAATCAAAAATTTAAATTCTATTGATTATATACTAAATTAAAAACCATTTTCATGTTTATTTTATTTATTTGAACTAAATTTTATTTATTACTATCTTATATTATTCATTTATTTTATTAGTTTTTCTTTTGATGGTCCTTTTGAGGTATTTCATTAAATAATTGCATAACTGCTTCAGTAAAATAGTAATGGTAAAATATTATTTTATATTGGTTCCATAATCATTATAAAATTATGGTTATATGTTTAATATCATTCAATTATAAATTTATTTCAATATATTATTATATAGTTATAAATTAAAAAAATCATTGGTTATACATTTTCAATGCTTAAAAAATAATTTGAGAGTTTAGTTATAAAATATATATTATCAAGACAATTTTGTAATTAAAAAATTTTAAAAATACATTATTTAATTTTTAATTTTAAACCCGATCATTAAATATATTTTTAATGACACCCATTAAATGATTAAATAAAAAATAAAAAATATAATTTTAACTTTTTTAGTGTAAAACATTCATGGTTAAACTATTTTTTCTTAGTGTGTTTTAAATAAATAGAAAACTAATAAATATTAAATTTTCATAAAAATTTAGAATAATTACACAACTGTTTGTAAAATAACATTTAAAAATCACCTGTATTATGGAAGGGATAAGAGTATAATGGAAATTTTAAATTCATATTCCAATGTAGTTACAACTTATTAAAAGGGTTTATTGAGAGATAATGAGAGTTATTATAAAAATAATTGCTAAAGATAGTGTTATTATCATATAATGGTTATATTACCTTCTTTTGTTTGTTATCAAATATTGGTAACCCCAATTGTTTTATAAAATTTACCATCAATAGATACACTAATAGATGTATAATTACTATCATCGATTTAATGACTAACCTCGCCATTGTATTTTTCATATGTATAACAATACATACTTCTCTAGAAATCATTTAGTATATTCTATTAATTCATACACATAATTACTATCATATTTTATTTTTTTATTTAATTACTTAAATATATTCTATTTATTGTTTCTCATGGAATATGAAAAGGACTAATACTTAAATATTAGTTATTTTTAATGACGTGTTTATATTTGACATTATACGTGAAATGGTACAATTGAATATATTATTTCTACATATTTAATGTCAAATAATTAATAAAATAAGGATCGTTGGATCCAATTTATATTGGAATTTTGGTCAACATAATTTTATCTTATTATAGTCTACTAACAATATAATTTATGAATAGATAACACACACTAAAAATTTTGGTAACGAAACACCCTAAGTAAACTATATTCACATAATTATTTAAAACAAAATAATTAAATATAACTTAATAATAAATCTATAAACCCTATATGAAAACTCTTAAATATTATAAATAATTCATAAAAAATTAAATAATATTATTTTATTATTTCATAGTACATCATTTTTACTACCAAAATTATAGTTTATTTTCTAAAAATAATTAATTAAAATATATTCATGTTTTTGATTTAAAAATACTTGTTGAACTATTATAAAAACCATCCCATACCTTTCATATTTCATTCTGTGTTTCATAATAATTAGAAAAGGGAGAAAATTTATTCAATAAATTATTATTTTTAAGATATTTTGGATTTATTTGTAGAATATTTTATGAAAATATACTATCATAATTACATATTTCATTCAAATTAGAACATTTCCATATTTATTGAGAACATTAATAATGCTTTTGTTGAAAATATATCTCATCATTATCCCTGATAAATTTATTTCATATAAATATTTAGTCTTATTTATATATTTTCAACACTTATAAATCTTAAATAACCCCATAACACATTTACCTAAATACCTTTTACCATTTTTGAGGCATCAAAGACATTTGTTTCTCCCATCATTAGTTTTTTTCATACAAGAACCTTCTTGATATTAAAAAAAAATTCATAATATATAAATGAATTTGAGATTTATGGTAGTCAGAAGACAAAATTTAGGAATTCTCTAGAGATTATGTAATTTAATTAATGAATATAAATTCCAAAGATTCAATTTACTATTTTAAGTTTTTTTGGAAACTACCCAAAAATCAACTAATCTTATGTTAACTATTGCAAATAAAATTCTATGAAAATAATATTAAATATATATATGGATAAGCAGTTACTAAGTCCTCTTATGTTTTATTTAAATCCATAAATTTTCTATCATTTTTATCTTAAACCTCATTAAGAAGGCATTTTTTATTAAAATTTTCTTTAAATAGCTCCCAATCCATTAAATCAATGTAATTTTTCTCCTTGGTATACTTAATTAGATATCACCACTTATTATATTTACATATATGAAGATATATGAAAAAATATACCTCATAATTATTTAAACAACCTGAAAATTCATATACATCTTCTTAATAATTTATATATCCTTTAGTTATCATTAGATCTGAAGATTAACTAAATATTAGAGGATGTTGTTTCATGAAATTTTTTATGTTTTGAATATTTCTTTATTGAATATTTCATACCCACCACATCAGTACCACTTTTTATAGAATGTGTTAATTTAATCAACTCAACTAAAAACATTCATAAATATTACTTCAAACAATTTGGTTAATGATTTGGGTGGATATTATTCTATTGGTTCCATATTATATATTCCACACTTACGCCATTATTGAATGCCATTATAATAAATAAATAAATTTTATTTAATAACCTTTGAATTATTAGTAAATAATTTTGAAAATTTTATTCCATATAAATCTAAATGGTGTATCATAATTTAATCCAATATTTTAAAAACTTTGACTTCATTAATTTTTATTACCTGTTATTATTACTAAAAATCATAACTCATATTGTTATTCAAATCCTACTATGATTCCAACTATAATATCCTAAAAATATTTTTCCTAGGATGAAATATTTTTAAATAAATATTATAAAATCTACATTCCAATACCATTCAAATTATATTTTGAGATGATTAGAAAAATTACCCATAAAAATATATAACATAACCCTCATTTTTAATCCAAATAAGGATTTATTTCTTTTATTAGACACATTTTTTATATAGCTTCACACAAGAAAAACTATTTGGAAATTATTTCATATCATTATCAATAATCCATAAAATCAATATATATTACTAGAAAATGTGGTATGAGTATATAAATATTATTAAGAGATATAAAATTGGTATAAATCTCATTACATCATATAAATATGTGAAAAACCAAAAAAATATGTTATTTTAAAAAAATATTTAAACTTGTAAATAAACATAAACATATATTCAATCATGAAATAAACAACATTGATAATAAAAATTATATCCAAAGAGTTAAATAAAATAATAATATATAAATAAAATTATATAATCATAATGGTTTCTTGGGCCACTACATTAATATCAACTATTATCACTCATAATCACTAATAATGGAATAACTTCACCGGTTTACTGTTAATGGAATGAAATCATAAGATAATTTTAATATAATTTATTAAGAGAATAAATCATTACCCAATGCATTGGGGGATATATCCTAAGCCTATATGTTATCATCAATAATTTCAATGAACCATAACCTAAATAAAAAATATAAAATAATGCATATTAATACTTAAACATTATCGTTAAGGATAACCTAAAGGAAACAGATGAAATGGGTAATCAATTCCCAATTGGGAGGAAAATAACTGATAAATAAAGATTATTGTTAAATAACGATTATTAAAAAGATGATAAAAATTCTTTCAATAAATTATATCGATATTTTAAAGATAATAATAAAAATAAAAAAATATTTAAAATAAACCCTCAACATCACATCTCATATCTCTTCTAAAGTCATGTATATTAATATATAATAAATATAATTTAATTATTTACTTTCATCAGAATATTTTTATTTTTTATTTTAATTATTATTATTATTAATTTATTTTTAATTATTCAGTTATTGTATTAATTTTTTTATATCAGTCATTCTGATATTTTTCAGTACATCATTCAGAAAAATTAATTATAATAATAATGGTAAAATAAACATATTCAATGTCTCTATAAGATACATATGTAAAAAACCTAAGTAATCAATGAAATAAATCAATCAAATTATATATAAATATTCAATTTATGGTTTCAAGTTCATCATATACTTATACATTATTTTGTAATTGTTTTTACAAGGAAAAGAATATTATTATTAAATTAAATTTGTTTTAAAAAAATTAAATAGTTTTATTTATAAAATATATTTCTTAATATTATAAATTTATATTCATAAAATTTATTTAATTATTTATATCAGTGTATCGTATATATTTCATGAATAATTTTTGGGATTTTTTGAAAATGTTTATTCTTTAGCTACTAGTGAAAAAATGTCAGTTTTTTTTAAAAAATTATTTAATTGATTTAGGTAATGTAATATAAATGTAGAGGTATTTTTTTCATTTTTATTTAAAGTTTCATAAGATCCATTTAATGAAAAATAATCAAAAAAATTTCATAAGAAACAACATAAATTTTTATTTTGGAATAGGTTCATGTTTATGTTTAAATTCTTGATTTTATGAAAATTATTTTTAGTTTCATTTTTTGCACGTTTATTAATAGTAATATCTTCCAAGAACCCATTTTCATCATGAAAAATGGTTTTCAAACATCAAATCTAGAGGTTTATATTTATTATTACTTTCAATTTCATTTTTTATGATGTATAATAACCATGCTAAGAATGTCTCACTATGGTAAAGTGTAAATCGGGTTAGTTATTTTTAAAATTAATTGACAATGATACAAAAAAATTATATTAATTATTATTAGTTGATGGAATTTCAACACTTATCACCTTAGATTGGAAATATGATTGTTTGTGATCCACTTTACCATGAGTAAGAAATATATAACATTTAAATGTTTAGAAACATTTCAAGTGTGCCCATATTCTCACTTATAAAAGGGAACCTTATCTTCTCTATTTCTTGAACCATTTGAGAATAAGAGTGTGTTACACCACCCTATAATTCACTAAGTGGTTCCCTAATATTGATGTCTACATTACCTCATGTTCACCTCCTCATTCACTTGTGGATAACAAATAGTAGTGTGAGACAAGGGTGTGTCCTTGGGGAGACTATTATCACACAAGTCAAAGTTTAGAACTACGATAACTGATAAAAGTATGTAGTGGATGTAGAAACAAGAAAATATTATTATCATAGTAAATTATCTGAATAAAAACACATATGAATGATGAGTCATAAATAGATAAAAAATGATGATGATCATTTCATGTATCTTTAAAAACATGAAGTAAATGAGATATAGGGGAAACATGCATATACCACATGATAAAAAAAATAAAAAAGAACAAATATTCCCATATTATAATCAAAATAATGGGATTAGACATATTCTTCCATACTCTTTCAAAGTATTAATAATTAGAAATTCGAAGATGGACACTTCTCCTAGTCTCTACCAATAGATATAAAGTCCAATAAGGTACAATTGGTGGCCCGGTTAGGGTGTGATGTATACAAATTAAGCCACTATTAATTATGTATAGAACAATCTAGTCCATCCATATAAAATTAAGATTGTTCCAATAATAATAAAAGCAAAGAAATAAATAAAAAAATACATAGGACCAGGCTCCTCATTGAATACCCTACAGACACTACCTACTTTTTCAAAAGATGGATGTCAGTAAACCATGTTTAACCTATATAGATATGAAATTTCACACAAAACGTTTCAATTTAAATAAATTATTGTGATTGGAATGAGCCCAAGAATGTGATTTGGATTGGAGGATGTGTCCTTTAAATTAATAAATTAGAATTCATGGAGTTTATATAAAAGGAATCTTTATAATATAAATAAGAAATATATTGGGTCTGTCTAAGGTGGACCATGTAATGGAACCCTGATATCAGACAAGGGGTGAAATAAATAATCAACACTGTAAGAGTTATTCAATGGAGATCCATAAATGGAATCCCAAGAATCACTCCTGACATGGTGTGAAGACCACAACCTTTTACCCCATCTCTAGTATCTCACAAATGGGGCTGATTTTCACTCATGTCATGGTATAACCAACCTTTCTCCAATCCAATCAATGATGACTCCTCAAGGTAAATGGTTTCACTAATAAAGAGTGAGATAAACCATGTGGGTAGACCAAAAAAGGCATACCAAGTATCACTCCTAGTATATTTATCATTCATCAATAAGTTCCAATTTTAATGCATGATGAGACCATCCAAAGAGATCCATAAATGAGATCCCAATCATCACTCTTAGAATGAAAAAATTGTATGTTTCATCTATTAATATCTCATCCCATTTCATCAATGCATTATAATCACAATGATTTAGTCAAGTCGGAGAAATTATTCAATTCATGTAATTTAAACTAGGGAATAAATAATATGGCCAAAATCAAGGAAAATAATTTTCCTTTTGTCATTTTCTATTCAAATTCATTTTTCAAAAGGGAATACACAAACCTAAAAAATGTGGTTTATCAATTTGAGGAAAGGGGAATTTAGGCCCTTAAGGATGTGCACACCCATAGGGTGTCTCATTTCAATAAAAACCACCAATTACATCGTTTCATATGTAACAAGAGTCCCA
This sequence comes from Viscum album, assembly GCA_963277665.1. NCBI lineage: Eukaryota > Viridiplantae > Streptophyta > Magnoliopsida > Santalales > Viscaceae > Viscum > Viscum album. The sequence goes on along the minus strand of OY728145.1, from coordinate 875,166,595 downwards.
TTACTCAAAGTAATAACCATATATTTATTTAATTAAGAAATATAGAGGGGAATTTAGAAATTTTGGAATGTAGAACAATAAAACATAATATAATTTCAATGAGAAATTATGGAAAATAACTATACCACCTACCATTGGTTGATATATGACCAATCATCCATTGTACGCCTTTGATATGAGCTACAATGGAAGAAACCTGAATAATAAATGGAAACCATGAAAATAAATGATATCATATCATATTAAAAATTCAAATAATATGGAAAGATAAAACATGGATAGAAGGATGGGGAATTAGGAGATTATCATTGTGGATCTGAAACACAAATGGTGAAGAAAAATGGGATCAGATAGTGGAGGATTGGATAAGTAGAGGTGTGGAGGGGGATCTCTCACATGACACCTACTTAAGAAGGAAGAGGTTCTATCAAGAAGATCTCATGCCACATTTAAAAATAATAATCAAAAAAATCTATTTGGAATTTAACCTTTACTTGACTTGAAAATATTAGGATTTTACTTCCCTAGTAAAACACATTTCATGGAATGGTAGGGGTAAGGATAACCCATTACATGTTTTTTATTTAATTCATTCCATGTATTTTGAATTATGATAGTCTCTATACCACCTGTAAACTTTCCATCAATAAGAAAGTGGATCTGACTAAGGGAACATTTACCCAGTCTTATGACAAAATGGGGATCATAATAATGTATTACTAAAAATAAATGAAAAAAATACTCACTAAAATGATGAGATGTTACAACCTGCCCTCCTTAAAATAAATGATCCTTGAGATTCCCTTTTGAGGGTGGTAAACCATTGTCTGATAAATGTTTCATCAATTGAGCATGTGCATCATCCACTATCCCCTAGGTATTTTCCTCCACAATTTGATAATGACATAGTACCCAAACTAAAGGAAATGATATCATTTATGGAGGCTTCATGATCTAATTAATGATACATATTGGATGATCTTCAAAGGATTTATTTACCTCCAACTAAATATCCTTAGTATCAAATTCATGAGATAGGTCAGTATGATTCCAACAAAGATGTAATGCATGGAAGATATTGCACATGGAATGGTACTTCTAAGGAATCTATAACTAATAAGATACTGACCTAAATATCTCAATGATCTCAAAAGGCCTAACCAAATCAGTTATAGATTTCTCAGTACCTAAATCCATCTATGGCCCAATCTAGGTGAAACATATTGAAAGACCTGATAACTCACCACAAACTCCATAGGTTATCGACAATGATTGGTATAATACTTTTTTGAAGATTTATTTGTATCCATACATTTCATAATTACCACTACTTAATATAAATTATCCTTAATGACATAAGGACATTGTATTACTACCTCACCTTTATCTATCCATCACATGGGTGATTGTAATGACTTACTGTAAACGACCTCATAATGATCTATATGAAATGCTTTCTAAAAATATATTATTATAGGAAAAATAATATATATATATATATATATATATATATATATTTCATTCCCAGGAACCTCCAAAATAAGGAAACATTCCTAAACCATTTATTTTTAATAACTGTATCACCATATCAGACTTTTTGCTAGTTTGAGGGTGATATGTTGTACTCAAGAGAACAAGTGAACCAAGTGCTTTCTAAAACCCCTACCAGAACCATGATGTAAAATTAGAATCTCATCTAGATATGATAGAACATGGAACACCATGAAGACACATATTATCCAAAATAAGATGCATCTAATGCTCATACACAGAGAAGGTCTCTGGAATAGGTAAAAAGTGTGTGGCCTTGGTTAACCTGGAAATAATAACCCATAATTTTTAACTAAATCAAGGGGGTATTTAAATACTCATCATGAAATAAATAGTTACACCATTCCATTTCAACTCATGAATGGAAAAAGGCTGTAGAAGTATTGAAGGTCAATGGTTCTCTACCCTCACCTACTGATAGGTAAAACATAGAGTGATAAAACCTAAAATATTCCTCTTCAAACCCATCCACCCATACCGATGACGTGTTTCTCAGTATATATTATTAATACTTGGGTGTAATGGACAAAAAAATTGATAATATTTGTGAATCAACTCATTCTAAATGTTAGGAGTCACCCTTACAAACCATTGTATGTGAAGGATATCACTATAAAAAAACCAAACCAGGTAGTCGGTTCTCAGCTGGAACACTCTCCCTCAAAATATGGCTCTAAGAATATAAAATATTTCTCATCTGAACACATTCCAAAAGAGAGGATTACACTTCTAAATCTTGTAAAAAAATTCTTGTGACATTCCTATACCTCTAGGTGCATCTTTGAGAAAACAATTTTCAATGTCCACTCACAACTGGCCTCCTGGAAATTATGAGTCTGAGTCCTCTGGCTCAGGGTGTTATCTATTGAATTTACCATCCTCGGTGTGTGAGACTTATCAAAATTTAAATATTACTGGTATTCTACCCTCATGTACTGCCTAAGTTTCAAGTCACACTATATGGAATTATATTTGATATTTTTTTATATTTCTAAACAAAAACCCATTCCCCCAATATATAATGTCCCCAATAGTTTAAATCATGAACTATAAAAACTACATAATGTTTATATGTCGGGTAATTTCACACAAGTGTTCTGAAATGGTGGGACCTATACAGTACAACCTGATCCCCTTTCATCAGAACTACTACATGCATGAATCTCGATGCATCATAGCAAAGAGTATATCCACTTCTTAAATCTAGATGAATTAGGATTTGTGTTAAATTAAGTCACCATTTCAGCTCTAGAAAGTATTTTTCATGAGATTCAGATGGTAAAAATGTCACACCCTTCTAGTTATGTTCATAAGAAGCACTACTGGTTGTGAGAAGTCCAAAATGAAAAACCTATAATAACTATCTAATCCCAAGAATCTGTGTTTGTCAAATACATTATTGGTATTATCCTAGGAAACTATGATACACACATTCTAGGATTAAATAGATACTCTTACCTCTAAAATAATATGACCAAATAAGTGAACTTTATCAATCCCAAAGTGTAATTTTATATACATATCATAAAGTTTGTTCTTTATCAGTGTATTCATCATGATCTCAAAATGTTTTTCATGGTATTTTTGTGTAATATAATACAGTAAGATGTCACTAACAAAGACTACCATGATTGAATCTAGATATGAGTGGAAAACTGGATTCATAAAATACATGAAAATATCTTGCGTATTAGGGAGACTGAATTGCATCACTAGATAATCAGTCAAATGGTATATACTAAAAAATATTTTACATGGTACATCTTATAGTCTCACACATACCAAATGGTATCCCATCCTCAAATTGATCAGTAGAAAAAACCATCAGTCCTCAGAGATGGTAGAATTGGTCATATATATGTGGAAGTGGATACCAATTCTTAACCATAAACTTGTTCAACCTTCAGTAATCCACACAATATATGAAGTTGCTATCCATCTTATTGGAGAAAAGGATAGATAAACATCATGCTAATGTAATGGGGAGTATAATTTTTTTTTCTAAGTCTTGTAATATCATTTAATGTATCTAGTTCTTTATAGGTTCTATTCAATAATGATTAATGGAAATTGGTGATGTTCCTAACACTATATCAGTATTATACTCCACATATCTCATAAGAGGTAAACCATAGAATTCATCAAGGAAGACATCCCTAAAATGATCCACCATAGGAGGTAATTCTATATACTATATTCCCTGGATGATCACAAAATGGAAATCCATCGGGGCTATCACTCTTCTGAGGCCATGATACTTTGGACTATCTCGATTCTCCTAGACATTCTATTTACCATTATGAATATATGAAATTTCCTCAGGTGATGTAAAAGACACTATTCAGATATAAAAATCAACATGGGTGTGGTAAGGTACTAGCCATTGCATCTCGAGAATAACTCTAAAGTCATTCATTTTAAGGAAAAGGGAATTCCACAAGAAACAGTTCTGACCAATCTCAAGGGGGAACTCCTTTCAACGGTGTACACTCTTTATATCAAACCCACAATGGTGTGATAAGAGTCATCATTCCATAAAAGTAATCGATCTATAAGACTATGATTTCCATAATTTCATCATATATAAGAGTGAGATGAAATTATATCAAATAAAGAAGAAACTAAATTAAATGCTACCAAAATAGTACCTCATACTGTAGAAGGATCGGGACACTACTCCTAAGGTGTAGGATGCACTATATAAATATGGAATAATTCATGACTCTATGATGAATCCTGACTACCCAGTGTTGGACTGCTCTATTGGCGATGAACATCTAATGTTTGAATACCTTGCCTATAATCACCACCTCAGCCTAATCATACAATAGTAGACCACCACCCAACCTGATGTAGATCTATGCATCATGTACTTGAATTCGGTGTTGGTACAGATCTTTTCTCACTAGGCACAAGATGGAAAAATACACAGATTCACTTAATATGTCCCATCCTACCACAATATTGTCACTAAATAGGGTTCCTTGAACACTAGGTCTTGTTATGTCCTGACCTACCACACTAGCGACACACCACATAGATTTTAGTGTGACTAAATTGGTTAGATATTCCCCCACGAGAAGACAAGAAATGATGGTTCCAACCCCCATATTAACCATCTCCTTAAATTGAAGTTGAACCGACTTGGACCACATTTCCAACTTCTCTTGGGTTTCACTCTATAAATATGCCTTAGTTCACTATCCCTTAAAAATGGTTATCTAGAAAACATTCACATATGATTATATGGTGTACGCAATACAATTCTCAAAACATTCTTTGTAGTGTTCATCCCATCACAAGTCAGTGTTGGTGAAAAAAAATCTCAGTGAAATAACATGAATACTCCGTCACTAAAATAACACCCTTTAATAGGTGGACAAACTCTCGAGCATAATCATCCCACAATATTTGGGGGAATAATAAATAAAAGTCTTTTTTGAAGCCTTCCCATACTATAACCAAATGACGTTTGGCATGGGTGATGACATCTCACCAACTCTTAGTAGATTAATGAATCATATAGGTATAGATATTTATCCTTTTCACTAGATGTGTCTCCAAATGGTAAAAGATGCATAAAATGGCCTATAGCCATGACATAGTATCCAGAGGACCAAAATTTCCCAAAAAGGTGTGAGGATGTTGTTGTTGGAATTCTCTCATCTACTCTGTCATAATAGGGGAAGGTCATAGAGCTCCATGTATATACTACATGATGTGTCAAAATCTATCTCATAACATAGCATTGTATTCTAGCGGAAGATCAACAAGAGGTTCCTTAGGAGGAACAATAGAAGGTAACACATGTTGACCTGGGCCCACCACCTCTAGATCATAGTCATCACCACCCTCCTATTATACGAATTGAGGACGTCGTGGTGACATAGTTGTAAAATTTCCAAATGCACACCTAAGATAATATTTAATAATAGATAATAAATAACGAAAGTAGGAATGGATAGGAAATAACAGGTACAAAAACATCATATAATGAGTCATACCTCTCTTACTACTTATAAATCCATTTCTAGTTGGCTATAAATAATTACAATGGATCATAAGAGACATGACCTACTACCCACTACTAGGTTTAAATATGGGTCAAGGTCTCACATAACACAATAGAAGTTCTGGTATATATAGTTTCAATTGAAAGGTTTATAGTAAAAGTCCCTTAATTTGCAAATGGCATCCCCATTTATTGGTAACATTTTCATTTTAAAATTAATATTTACTTAAATTCATAATTATTTATAAGTTTATTGATATCATAGTGTAATTATATGCATCACCATTCTTAATTTATAATTTCTCATCCTCTTTATATGTTTCAATTGGTATTTTAGGTAACTAGGACCTAAACCTTATGTCTAACATTAGGATGTAACAAGTCATGTATAGTGATTTTATTTAATGGACTACCATTCTTCATTTATATAATTACATGATTTATAAATTACAATTTGTTTTCAATAAATAAAATAAAAAGATATTTCATCCCACAGAACCAATGGTTCATGGATCAAATGTGGAATAATTTTTTAATTATGGTTACATCAAAAATATTTGCAGGAAAAAACCATTTGGATTGATTCAGACACTTAAAATAGTTCAATAATGTAATCCCCTTAAATAATGTTAGAACCATTCCATATATAATAATCAAGCCCTTACCAAAAATCACATGAAATGAATGTGTTAATATAAATATTTCCTAGAATAATGAATGAAATTTAAATCCTCTAGTGCCTAGTATAATGCATGAAATGATTCCTCCTTGTTTTACTGGGCCAAGGAAATAAGAAATCAATAACAATAACAATAAAAATATGAATATCAACAATAATAAAGTCACAAAACATGTGCATTAACCATAAGTAAACCTAGTATAGCTATAATAGGAAAAAATTAATAACAATAATAACCCATCCTAATGTAATTTGGGTTTCCCCTATAAGTGGGTTAGCTACTTACAGGCATAGGATCAAGAAAAAATTCCAATACATCCTTTTATAGAACTTTGTATTATCCCACCCTAGAATCCACTATGTGATGTATCGATACGGTTGGCCACATAACCTAAAGCGTACCTACCCATATGCTAGTTTCTACTGACTAGTAGTGAGGGCATAGGGTGTGTTTGTAGGGAGATTGCACACTCCCGAGTTAGAGTGTATCACACTGGTAACTGATAAATGTATATAAAAAAATAGAAATAAACATGTAGCATCCAATTATTAAATAATCAAGATAAATAAAATGACAAAAGTTGAATCATAAATAGATTAAAAAATGATGATTATAATGTCATGTAGGTATAAAAAATGAAGTAAATGTGATATAGTGGAAATAATAATATACCACAAGCTAAAAAAAAATACGTAAGAATAAATCTTACCTAACTATCATCTAGATCATAAACTTAGTCTTCTTCTCTCGTACTCTATCATAGTACTAAAATTCAAGCATTGGAAGCTAGTCACCTCATAGTTTCTACACCTACAGACATGAAGTATTCTCAAGTATATTAAGAGGTCTGATCAGGGTGTGGGATATACTCAATAGGACACCACCAACATTGTAGATGATGATCTAGTTTAGTCATATAAAATGAGCAGTTTAATAGTAATAATAAATAAAAGTAAACAAATAAATATATTGTACTAGGTTCCTTGTGGGATACTCGATAGACACTATCTAATTTAACCAAATATGGAAGTATATAAACCAAGATAAACCTGTATAGATATGGTATGGCATATAAAAATAGTCATCATAAATAAAGTATCAATATTAGTCTAAGCCAAGGCATGTGATTTGGATTAGAAGACGAATCCTTTATTTAAAAAATTTTCATTATTTGAATTTATATAGAAGGAATCTTGAGACGTTAACTAAGAATTATTCTGGAACCATAAAAGGTGAATAATATCAAAGAACACATGTATCACACCAAAAGCACAAAAAATACTCACCATTATAAGACTATATCCATGTAAATACACAAATGGAATTCTAAGTATCACTCTCGGCATGGTGTGAAGACAGTAACGTCTGATCCCATCCCTAGAATCTCACATTTGTGAAAAAGTATCACTCATGGAAGGGTATAACCATATTTACACCAATATTATCCACAGTGACTAACCTAGGGAACTAATATCACTCACAATAATATAGATAGACCACACTATGAGCCAATACAAGGAATAACATGTATCACTCCCAGTATATTTAGCTTTCATAGACCAGTTCAAATTACAATTCATGTTGAGAACATCCAAGATGATAGAAAAACAGAATCTAAATTTTCACTCTCAACATGATAGGAAGGTTTGGATTGTCTTTCATGATCGCATTCCACTTCATCAAGGCCTTATAATCATACTTATTTAATAAATTTTTCCAAATGATTTAATTAATTTAATTAAAGCTATGGCATAAATAATAGGCCTTAACTCATGGGATATCATTTCCCAGAAATCATTTCACATTCAAACATATTTATCACAAGGTAAAACACACATATAGAAAGTGGTTTTTAAGTTTTAGGTAAGGGGAATTTAGGATAATTAGGAAGAGAACACCCATGGGGTGGATCATATCAAGAATATCTCCCAAAAAAATTATTTACCAGGTATCAGGGGTCCCATTACCCTTGGGAATAAACTTAAATTTAATTTATTAAGAAATATGGAGGCGAATCTAAAATGTTTTTCACAAGGAACAATGAAACATAATATAAAATAAACAAAAAATTAGTGAAAAGAACTAACCATATACCATTGGATCGAGATGACCACTCGATATTTCCTAACATTTGATTCAAGCTAGAACTGAAGAATCATAATAATAGAAGGAAACCATAAAATAAGGGTATATCCACTTTTACAAAAATAGTAAAAAATTTGGCATGATAAATGAAATAAGGAATGAATATGAACAATGATATCAACATTACGGATCCAACACCCTTGATGAAGTAGAAAAAAAATCTTGGATAGAGGAGAACCAGAGGAGCCTTGGTGGGTCATGGATGAAGCTCTCTCATATAGAACCTACCAGAGAAGAAGGAGGGATCTATAAAAAATTTACCCTATCCTCATTAAAAAAATGTTCCAACATATCAACATAGCATGTAACCATTACATGATATGTAGATCTCTGTCTTTTCCCTCCCCAAAAAACCCATTTCACAATGAACAAGGAACATAGACAACCTATCACATGTGAGGTATACAATATACACCATGAATTTAGACTAAATCTAGCCACTAACCCACCTCTAACCCTTCCATATAAAATAAAATTGATTGGAATAAGGTAATTATTACCTAGTAATAATCCAAAATGGGTAACTTAACAAGGTTTGAACGAAAATAAATAAAAAAACCTCATTGAAAGGCCAGAATGTTACATCTAGCTCATCCCGGACCAAATAAATTATACCCAAAACATCCCTCCACACATTATATATGTCACAATTTCACTAAAATACAATCCTACGAAAGATTAAATAGTAATATAATGGAGGTTTTAAAATGAATTGGTATAATTTTTAACAATATATTTAGTGTTTATTTATTCCTCTACCTCTTTCAGTTTTTCTTTAAAAATAATTAAATAGTAACATAATTATCTTCAATATAGTGAAATATTATTATTATTATAGTAGAACCATTTTCAATCTCATTTTCCATCCCATGAAAAATGAAAACATATATTGTGAATACTAGTGGGATAGAACCACCAAAAAACGATATATTACATTATTCATCACTAGACAATATATATAGATAATATTATGGATACAATAAATATATATTATTTATATGACACAATTACGACTCTATAATAATATAATATCACTATCCTCCATAACCTACTATATGTTGGAAAAATATATTGTCTTTCATGCATACGTGTGGATTACCCCTCCATGATGTGATTTGAAGGGTTTTTAATGTCCACCATAAAAGTATGGACATAAATAAAGAACTATTAAATAAATATGAAATCTATAAAATGTTTTGTCACACCCGGGTTTTCATGTATTTTTTTGATCTAGTTCATTGGAAATATCGATCATTTTCATGGGTCTTGGGTGATATGAATTTTGAGTTTTGATGTTTCATCTATGTATAATCACCCTACTTTGGGCCATTTTTTGTTTGGGTGTTTTTGGAGAAAGGTTGGTTATTTCCTGATTTGGGCCAAACCATGAGCCCATTTCTTGATTAAGAAACAAATTTTGTTTTTTTAATAAATACTTTTTTATTCAACATTTTTCACCCATTCCACTTCCTAATTTTCCTACAATAACATATTCAAAACACCATATCCTTTTGGACCCCTTATGAATTAATAATAATGGTGAATTTGGGTTACAAATTTAGGTATTGGGCCAACCTGTGGACCCATTTCCAGTTTTAAAAAATATTTTTTTCATTTATATCTTATTCGTTGTTTAATAATATTTAGTGATTCCACCTCTCGCTTGAAGGAAAAATCCCTAGCCTCACACCCATTAATTATTTTTTCTCTATGAAGCTCATTGAATCCCATATTATTGTGAAACTTCTCAAGGTTCCTCAAATCACCAAGATTTTAGAAGTTAAATTGTTTCTTCTAAAATCATTTATTTATTACTCTTTTTGAACAAATTTTCCCCCTAGTTCATCCAGACATATGGCGACTCAATATTGAGATTCAAGTAATTACCTTTCCTCTACAATCATGGATATAAGGGAACAAAAAGAGTTTTATTGTTTCGAAGGTGAGATTCATTCTCTTTTATCTTTCCTCTTTATCCCACTTCCATTATTTTATGGTTATTTATTCTCCCTTGGAAGTGCATTAACTATGATTATGTTTTATCATGATTTTTCATGGGTGTTATATTCATTTAGGGATTTTCTTCATTGTTCTATGGTATATATACCATAGTATCGTAATTTTGGTTGTGAGTTTCCCTTCATCCAAGGATTTGAGGTAGGTTTCCCATTGCACATGACCTTTATATTTTAGATCCATCTATTTCAGGTTGATTAAATATTACTCAGACTCTGAAAATTTTAATTAAGGCATTGGATAATTTTTTTGGTATGCTATGTAGTGGTTAAAACCTTGTTTTTGGTAATGTTGTATAGTTTTGTTAAAATGGTGCATACCATGTGGTTTTTCAAATGATTTCTTAAATTATGAACCTGGATTGTCGTATTTTGAACTTGGTTCAGCTGATTAAATAAATTTATGGATTTAAATTGATGTTTTATTCATTTTTATAAGGCTTAAAAGGAATTGTGTTTTTAAAAAATGCATTCCATGTGTTCGGTAAGTTCCCTTGTTGTATTTTATGTGTTGAGTGTGGTTTAAAATGATTGGTTTGGATTTATAATCATTTTTTAGTTGGAAAAGAGTTTTTTTTTGTGTTTCTTATGTCGATTAAAATTAGGTTTTAGTTTTTATAAAGATGTTTTATTGGTTTTGAGGTATTTTGACATGTGTTTCTAATAGAAGGCACGTTTGTGACTTTTATATATTAGGTTGTGTAATGGAAAATCAAAATAAATATTTTACAGGTGGTTACCAATGTTGTGGTATATGTGGATTTGAACAATTTCGGTTTGGTAAATATGTTTAAAGGCCCATTTGGCCTTTACTAAAAATATGAAGAATGAGTGTTTTACATGAATATATCATGTTGTGTCAATTGGTATTGGTTTATGGTCAATGAATTATTTTATTTAATATTTTCAAGGACTCCAAATATGTGTGGGTATTGTATTTTTGTTCATTTATCGGTCAAAGAGTGTTTTTAATGATTTTTAAGTGAAAAGCCTCATTACAGTCTTTGAAATTGTTTTATGAAAATTTTAATTGGGCTATAGATCCGTGAAAGAAATGTGAAGCATGTTTGTGGGATGTTTTGGTGTTTATGGTTTGGGAATTTAGTTTTCATGTGTAAAATTTATTTTATAATATGTGTAATTTGATTGAGCATTAAAGGGAATCCCGGGTATCTCGGTGGGCAGACGTGTACTAGTATGCTAGTAATCCCATGGGGTTTGGCCCCTACGTCATGTAGAAAGTATGACAATGAAAACACTATCTAAACTATGATGATGTTGTTAGAGGAGGACCTCTATGTTATGAGTATGCTCCCTGCTAGTGGATCATGTGCCCGAGAACATATATTTATTATTGTTACCTTCACTGAGAAACAAGTTACTTGGGGCTCACAACTAACTAGTGCCTATGGATGTTCCCATCACATGTCCTCAATGGCTATTTTGTACTCACTATCAGTATATGGTGTGTTTGGTTTGTAAATTGAGAAGAATGTGTGTTTTATTTAATATTTTACATTCTTTAAAGCAACCCCCTTGAAAACTATATTCATTTTGTAGTTTCACATCATTGAAAAATTCTTACTAGTATTTTTTTATAAAACATAAATGTTTTTGTTTGATAATTATTATAATATAGAACCACATTTGGAAAAAATAATTTTATATCTTGTATTTAAAACTTGAAATTGAGGTTCATTTTATTTTAAAGGAACTGCATTGGGAATAGAATATCGGGCTAACCTTCGGAGTTTTAATACTCATTCCTATAGTCTTTTACTATTTTTATCCCTTGTGAAAGTTACATCTTGAGTTTGATTGCCTTGGGTGATGTGTGACCATTATGTTGGAGAGTGACCAGTGCGGTCACATGGAGTTAGTAAGTTTTCAGATTTGGTCCATTGAGTTGTTGGTTTAGTGGTACATCCAGTTTCTTGTACAAATAATGTTCAGTTCATTTTTTATGTGAATGTATTTTGGGCTATCAGTTTCTTTATATTGTTTTTTTATTGATTGTATTTGGGATAAATAGTTCCCTTGTGTACTATATTTATGCCCTTAGTACTTGTCTCCGTCCCGGGAGGATTGGGAATGCCTCTTGGGACTTATCGCGGGCTGGCCTAGGTGACTGGTTCGGGGTCGACTCATGCTGGTTTGTGAAAAAATGGTACCGGAGGAGGGAATACCCTAGTAGACCTTTGTTTTTAGACCTACCTTGTTATTTGGGGATGTCTAGGTAAATTGAGTAGGATTTTTGGGACTTTTGGGGTATGTGTGGGAAGGGCGCTGTGAACTCTTTCTCATTCTAATCCCTTGGTTTTCACAGGAAATCCGGTTTTATTGGTGTCCTTTGTTCTTAATGATTGTTTGGGGTTAGGATATGAGAAGGGGATTCTAAAAAATGGCCTCCATGAGCTCGCAAGTCCAGGAAATCCATGTGGATTGGGTCATGGTCCCACTAAGTCTCTCTGTGTTGGTGTTGTGTTTGACATATGGCCACCAACCATATGGTCAAGTCACCGACCGACACTAGTTCACTTTTATGGCTCTCTTAGACCTTTCTTGAATTTTGATTTTTTTGGTAAAAATCCTTATTTTAGAATTGTGGAAATGGGTTTTAAATGAAGGATTAGATTTAAAAAATTTGAAAAATGGGCTTTGAAAAAATTAAATATAAGAATGGTTTTGGAAGGTTGTGTTTTTGTGAAACATATTTTGGGGAGGTAGTAGAAATGATTTAACACGAATGGATTTCCTTAATCTAAAATTGTGGATTTTTGAAATAAATTTCTTTGAAATTGAATAATTTTAAGTTTATTTTTAATATATATTTTAAAGGGGGTGTTTTGGGATGTTTAAATGTGTGTGAATCAGATAAATTGGTTTCGGAAATTGATTTTGAGCATTTTTTGTTTTCCTAGAAAGAGTATTGGTCTCAATGGCCATCCAATTATGAAAATATACCTTGCTGAATTTTAGAAATTGGGAAGGTGTTATTTAGAGTAGCTTGGTTGTTTTGAATGTTGTTAAAATTGAAAATGTGTAGGTTTTTATGAAAATGGTTCTTGATGAAGTGTTGTTTATTTTGTGAAATCTAAAAAGGGTTTTTTTCAAGGTGGTAGGAGTTTCTTTGGAAGGTACATGATTTTTGGAATGATGTTGTTTCTTTATCCTTTAGGGTTTTCATGGTTTCTCACATAAATTATTGTATTGATATCTTGAAGTATGTCCTATATTTCATGGTGGTTGGGTGCCTGGGGTGGCATGGAAATGTGCATGTGAGTGAGACTTGATGAAACACCATCAGTGAATGTGGAAACCCACCAAGATAGTTTGTTTTTACAAAGTGTTTCTAGTTGAATTATTTTGGCATTTGTTTATAAATTAAAGATTATGAGGCTAGTTTTTTCTATGTATTAGAAGATATTTTTATTCAGTATGCTTCCTTGTAATCTGGAAGTCATAATCTTGTTGTGTATTGAGATGAGATCTTGTTGGTGGCTCGATTTTGGAGGAATGTTCAGTGGGTTTCTAAAGATGTGTTGGATGTTCTGATTCGGTCATTGATAGTTCTCCATTTGAAATATTTCATGTTAATCAACTTAATAATTCATTTCCAATTTTAAATCCACCTATTTAGATGAGTCCTCGGCCCATTTTTTGTAATAGATATATTTTTGGGATTTATTTACAGTGATTCCAGATCGTGATAATTCTTTTGGACATTACAGTTTTTTTTCGGTGATGATGTTGTGTTTCTACGTATTCCTAGTCCATTCTACTCCTTTTTCGGGGTGAGAGTGAATTGTGCTATATATTGTCGAGTTCTTCTTTAGATGAAGCTGTGTTGCTGAGAAATTGAGTTTTGTGGTGTGTTGTGATCCTTAGCACCTGACTGCGGTGAATCAGATACTTTAAACAGTAGGGCTCTACCCATAGTCCTCACAGGGAATCTTTTCACGCAGTCAGAAAATCGCCAGAGGCATGTAGACCTTGAATAGGATCCTGCCTCCATCATTGTGGTATGGTAGTTTCTATGTCCTTATTGTGGTTCCTCATAACAGTGAATTTCCTCTTATCGCAACAAGCGTGTTTTACTTACCCCTCACATAGTGTCTATAAATATGCCTTCTCAAAGGAGGTATTCGGATCAATGTCTCTGTGTAGACCGCCAATGTGAATCAGGTGTGGTATTAGTATTACCTATTCACAGATGAGGGTGTTGGGTGGTTCCTATATTTATATTTTGGTTTCAGTGGCCCAATTTCTGGGTCCCCTTCCCTCCCCTCCCAATTGGTGGGTGTTTTGATCCATGCTGAATGTGTTGTCCAAGTTCTTGTACCCTCTATTCAAGAGTGGATGGACTAAATGTTTATGTTATAACCCAATTAACTTGGGTTGATAGGTTTTTGTGGGAGATTTTTTCTTGTAATTGTTTTACTGAGGACTAATTCTAGTTAATGTTGAATTTTTGTTTGTCCGTAGAAAGTTGTGTTCTAATTGTGAGGAGACACAGCAAAGGTATCATTGATTTTTCCTCCTAATAAATTTTCTAGTGGTAATTGTTTCTTATTAGTGGAGATTCCATTCCTTACAACAATATAATATTTGTTTTTCATGAGTTCTCTTTGGTTTGGATTATTTTTGGGATCATTGGGAAAAGGCCCGACAGTCGGGTACATGGTTTTGTTGTGGAGGTAGTTACTCGATCTTTCAGTTGATTCTTAGGAAGTGGTTGAGAGTTGGTGTTTTGGTAGAGGATAGAGGATTAAGTCACATTAACGGTGGATAGTGTGTAATTGGATTTGGATACTAGAAAATATTTTTAAGGAATCTATAGGTGTTTATCAATAAACTAGAATGTGTTGTTGCTTTTCGGGGGCGAAAAACATTAATGGTGGGGAGAATTGTCACACCTGGTTTTTCATGTATCTATTTTGATCCTATTAATTGGAATTCTAGTTCATTTTCTTGGTCTATGGGTGTGGTTAATGTGGATTTTTTAATTTTCATCTTTGGCTAATCACCCTACATTAGGTGCTCTATTTCTTGTTTGGGATTTTTTGGAGATAAAGGGTGGTAACTTCATGATTTTGGCTGAACCACATGTTCATTTCCTGATTTAAAAATGAATTTTGTGTTTTAATAACTCATTTTTTATTCAACAGTTTTCACCCATTCCACTTAATAGTTTTCCTCCCCTGACCAATTCAAACTAAAATATCTTTTTGGACCCCTTAAGGATTCATATGAATGGTGAATTTGGGTTACTTATTTAGGTATTGAGCCAACCCATGGGCCTGTTTCCAATTTTAAAAAAATAATTTGTTTCTTTCATATCTTATCCATTGTTTAATAATTTTTAGTGCTTTGACCTAAAAATCGAATCCAAAATCCATATAATCACCCCCATTATCGATGTTTCCCCTTTAGATCTCATTGGAATTGCATATTATGGTGGAAGTTCTCAAAGTTCATTAAATTCTCTAGATTTGAGATGGTGAATTTTTTCACCCATAAATAATTTATTTCATACCCTATTCTCCAAAAATTTATTTCCCCTACTTCTTCCTGACCTAAGGCGACCCTCCACTAAGTTTCATTCCATTCCCACTCATCTAAGAGTGCAGATCTAAGGGAAGCCGAAGAGTTTTCTGGTTTCCAATGTGAGGTTCCTTGTCCATTGTCCTCCCTCTTCCTCCTATTTACATTATTTTAATGGTTATTTATTATCCCATAGTCATTAATGAACTAGAGATATGTTTTTGAATGATTTTTTATGGGGGTTATATTCACTTAAGGATTTTCTTCATAGTTTTAGGGTTTATAAACCCACAACGGGTGATTTCAGTTGTGCGTTTCCATTCCGCCTAGGATTTGAGTTAGGTTTCCCATTACACATGACCTTTTTATTTAAGATCAATATATTTCATGCTGTTTTAATCTTACTAGTACTCTGAATATTCTAATTTATTCTTTGGATAATTTTTTTGGTGATCCATTTCTCGTTTAAAACCTTGTTTTTGGTAAAATAGTGTAGTTTTATTGAAATGGTCCACACCGCATGCTTGTTCAAATTATTTATTAGATTTTACAACTGGTTTCTAGTATATTGAACATGTTTGAGTTTCATGAATAAATTTATGTCAATACATTGATGTTTTATTCTTCTTTGAGTGCTTAAAATTACTTCTTTTTGCTAAAAAAATGCATGCCATGTGATTCATAATTTTCCCAGTTGGATTTTATGTGTTGGGTGTGATTTAAAAGGACTGGTTTGGAATTATAATTATATTAGATGTGGTAAAAGTAATTTTTTTGGATTCTTTATGTGTATTCCCAGCATGGTTTTGTTTTTATAATGGAGTTTTATTGGTTTTAAGGTGTTTTGACATGTGTTTCTAATGGAAGACTTGTTTGGAACTTTTATAAAAAGGGTTGTCTAATGGATAAGATATATGAATATTTTCAAGGTGGTTACCAATTTTTTGATTCTAAAAAATGTGGGTTTTAACATCCTTATTAAATTTGGTATTTATGGATTTTAAAATGACGATTTGGTAAAAACAAATTTATCCAGGTTTGGCCTTTCCTAAAAAATAAACAATTAGTTTTTTACATGTATATACCATGTTGCATCAATTAGGATTGTTTTATAGTCCACGAAATTATTTTATTATAGGTTTTTAGGGCTTCCAAATATGCTTGGGAATGGTTTTGTTGTACTTTTATCCTTAAAAGAGTGATTTTGAATGAGTTTTATGTGAAAATCCTCGTTACACTATTTGAACTTATTTTATGAAAATTTTAAGTGGGATCTTAATTTGTGAAAGAAATTTGAAGCATGTTTTTGGGTTTATGGTATGAGAATTGAATTTTCATGTGGATTGTTTATTTTATAATATAAGTAACTTTTTTGATAACTAAAGGTAATCCCATGTATCTAGGTGGGCAGACGTGTACTAGTATGCTAGTGATCCCTTGTATTTTGGAACCTGTTTCACGTAACAAGTTTGATGATGAAAATACTAAATAAACAATAATGATGTAGTTTTTGGAAGACCACTAGGATATGGGTATGATCACTACTAGTGGATCTTGTGCATGATAATGGATATTTATTATTGATACCTTCACTGAGATACGATGTACCTGGTTCTCACACCAAACTAGTGCCTATGGATGCTCCTTTGACTTCTGTCCATTGGCTATTTTGTACTCATCATCGGCATATAGTGTGTATGGTTGGTAAATTCCATAGAGTGTCTGTTTAATTTAAAAGAGTAAATTCTTTAAATCATCCCTCATGAAAAATCTTTTCATTTTTAAGTTTCACTTCTTTTAGAAATTGTTACTAGCATTTTAGTTTATAAAACTTAAATGTTTTTGTCTGATAATTATTATAGTATGGAACCTCATTTTTAATAAACATACTTTTATATCTTTTATTTTAAATTTTAAATTAGTTTTTCTTTTATTTTAAAGGATGTTCATTGGTAATATAATATTTGGCTAACATACTGATTTTTAATACTCATACCTATAGTCTTCTTCTATTTTTATCCCTTGTGAATGTTTCATCATGAGTTTAATCTCCTTGGGCGACGTGTGATCATTATGTTGGAGAGTGACCTACGAGGTCACATGGAGTTATTTGGTTGTTAGGTTTGGTCATTTTAATTGTTGGTTTATTTTTACTTTTATTTCTTTTACAAAAAATATTCACTTCAATTTTTATGTGAATGTATTTTGGGTTGTCCATTTCTTTCCATTTTTTGTTTGATTGTTTATATTTGGGAAAAATCATTCCCTTATGTACTCAATTGATGGCTGTGGTGCTTGTCTCCATCATGGGAGGGCCGGGAATTCCTCACAAGACTTGTTGCTGGCAGGCGTGTGAGACCGGTTTAGGTTTGACTCAGGCTAGTTCCTGACATGTTTATAATTATATATATTTAAAATATTATATAATTAATTTATTTTAAATGTATATAAAAAATGAAAATGTCATTCATGCGTACATACATAAAATTGTCTCGATTAAATGACATGGTTCCTTTTTCATGACTTCCTCACATGGTTGGTTTTAAAAGTTCATATAATATATAAATATGAAAAATATAAAATATATAAAATTATAAAATTATTAAAATATTATCTCCTTTAACTATAGTCAACTCACTGATTTTATGTTTTGGTTTTTATTTAAACAACCTCAAAAAATCCAAGCCAATATTAATAATTATTGTAACTAAATACAAAATGGGAAAAATTAAATAAATGGAATAATTATAATGGATAAAATAAAAAAAATCTTATGGAATTATGAAAATAATATATTTTTATAAATCACTAGGGTATACATACTAATTAAATGAGTTAAGACTATAGGTAACATATTTCCCTTTTGAAATGTTTATTTATATGTATTAAAAATTCCCCCATATCCAATTTATTTTAAATTCTCTAATATTTTTATTATTTATGATTTAATGGAATATAATTGTCATTTTAATGTATATATGACCTTATTTATAATGTATTAAAAAATATTCATTTCAGTATTTTCTATATGGGTTATTTCCATCATTTAAAAAATGAAAATAATAATTTAACATAAATTAATTGGCCACATTATCCATCAATCATAGAAATTATTATTTTTCTTGATTTATATGAAAAATAATGGATTTTTTTAAAAAAATATCTTATTCAATATATTCTTGGAATTTTTAATTTTTAATTCTTTTCTATGTAAAATAATATTTCCCCTTATGATTGTTTGGAAATTGAAATTATTTTTTAATTGTTTCAGATGAGGTTTTGTAATGATAATGTAGAAGATTAAAAAATATTTTTTCGTGATTTGGTACTTTAACATTATAAATTATGACATGTGAGTCTGATGTAGTTCATCATCATGGGAGAAATTTAAATGTCTCTCAAATATATTATGTATTCAATAGTCTTTAGTTGTGAAAAATGACGGATATAACTAGGTGGGTTACTCATTTCAAATTAGTTGAAATTTAGTTAATCTTAAATGTGTTATTGATGAGTGAATAATCGTTATGAATATGATTCCCCAAGATACAATTTTTATTTATAAAAATGTCTTTTGTAGAAATATTTTTATTTTATGAGGTATGTAATGTTATAAAGGTGAAAGGTTAATTTATAAAAGGAATTTATTTATAATTATTAATATTCCTAGGGATTGTTTAATGATTTTTTATATGATTTATAATGGGTGTTACAGTTTTTCTTTGAGAAATGATTCATTTTCACATGTGGAAATATTTTATTTAGGTTATAAATGTTTTTTTAAATGATTAATATTTTAATCGGTTATCTTGTTTTTCATAAGTCTAATAGTATTTTTTTATATCCCTTACCGAGATTTTTTTCCCTCATCCCATGATTTTAAATTTTCTCCATATTATATAAATCAGAGTATATATTTCAGAATGGGTAAGAATTCTGATATGACAACTCATCTTAATGAATAAAAATTGTCTTCAATAAATCATGGGTGTGCAATAAAGACAATATTTTTTTTGGAAAATATATATAGTGTCAAATTTTCCTTTTTTATGTTATTATTTTACTGAATCATTATAACACTAAATCGAAAATATCTTAATATTTTAACAAAGATCATCAATATTTATAAATCATGAAATTACAGGTTCTATATATAATATTGAATTGTATTTTTGATCAATGGAATGATTTAGATATATTATTGGATCTGTAGAATATTAAATAACATGTTAGAGATACTTTAAATTATAGTCAAATTAATAGGAGATAAATTTTGAAGATTGAAATGTTTCTTCATCTAATATCAGTCTATTGAAAATAGCTTTAAAAAAATGAAACTGGGTAGAAAAATAGAATGGTATGAAGGGGATAAAAAACATTTGAATAAGATCCCTATAATGGTTGCAAACAAATTTGATGTAAATTTTTCTCACCTAATGTAGGATATTAGTGACACCAATGAAAAAGAGAATTCTAATTTTCTATATAGGAATATGTTTATAATAGTTCATTTCATCAAATTAAACCTTCTATAACATAATGGAACTTTGGACCTAGTAAAATATCATAGTTGGATAAATGCATTAGAGAGGATTTTTTATGTTTAGGTGTGTATATAATATCAAAAGGTAAGTAATGTTTTTTAAATTTTTATGGTGTAGATGATCGATGAAAAACTTTGGTAAAAAATACTATAGAAAAAGAAGTGATAGATTACATAGTGTGGAAGAACATTATTGATATTTTTCATGATAAATATTTCCTTGTGATCATAATCTTAGAATAAAAATAAAATTTATGGAGATGAATCAAGAGAAAGGTGACTTAAGGAAATATTATGAGATAAATTTCAGTAAACATTAGAGGTGTTCACAAAAATATATTATAAAACTTTAGAGTAAAATTGATAGATTTTATATAGGTCCAAATATAAATTTATGATGTGTGTTATCCTCTTGTAAATTTAAAAGATATAATGATTTTTCTATTGCATTGATAATTTTTAGAAGAATATTTTCGACAATTATATTGTTTTAGATAATTAGAGTATGAAATGGTCAAGGTGGCATAAAATTGACAAATATACTAAAATAAAATCTGGATATAAGACCCAAAAGTGTTCCCACATTGGTAAAATCAAATTTCAAAAATGTTTGGAATGATCAATAAATTTTAATTCATATAGTAATATAAATAATTTTTCTTGTGATTTTAAGGAAAAGAGTTTTAATAATAAAAATAATTGGAAACCAGTTTGAGAGCTAATAGTGATATGTTTCAGCTGTATAAACTTACAAAAATATATATAAAAAGTTAGTTACTCAAGATGGTAATCATAAATACCAAATGAAAAAAGTTGTTTTAAGGTGTTCTCAACTAATGCAGAAGATTTCGGACCATCAAATGATGTAGTGTAAGGTACATTACTTATTTTTTCAGAATAAACCAAATCCTTATTTGACTCTGGATCCATATATTATTTTATTTATATGAAATATTAATATAAAATAAAATCACCATCATAATAAATGATGTTAGGAATTCTTGTAAAAACTAATTGGGGTAGTATTAAGGAAAACTGAATTTATATAAACCATCCTATTTTATCTAGGGAATGGATGTTCCTACAACCCTAGTTATCTTTCCATTTTTAGGATTTGATGTTTTTCTTTATATGGATAGGTTTTTAGGTTTTCATGAAAATATAGAATATAGATCTTAAAAGTTCATATTCAATTTTACGAGTGTGTTTCAATTATTATAAAAGAGTGATTTCATACTATTGATAACATATCATGATGTTGAAAATAAAATTTAAAAATAGAGTGAAAGTTATCTTGAACATATTGTTCAATTAATAGAACTATTCAAATTAGTGATGTGTTAGTAATGAATGAATATATAGATGTATTAACTGAGTATTTTCCTGTTGTTTTTCTTGTTATCAAGGTTGAATTTACTATTTATGTATTTCATAATTCTATTCAAATTTCATAAGCCCCTTATCAATTGGATTTAATTGTATTTTTTGAATTTTAAAACTAGTTACAAGATCTTCTTGATAAGGGTTTCATCTACAGATTAACATATGTTTGGGGGGACCCTATATTTTGTTTAAAATAAGGGTCATTCCATTATACTTTTCATTAATTATAGAGAATTCGCTAACACCACAATTAAGAATAGGTATATATTAACTCATATTGATGACTTATTTAATTAGCTATAGGGATATGAGTATATTTCATTGGATGATCTAAGGTTCTGTTATCATTATATGAAAATGTAGTAGGAAGAAATTCTGATGAAAACATTTTATACTAGGCACATTCATCATATGTTCTTCAGTTATGAGATTCATTTAATCTAATGTACTCAAAAAATATTATGGATATTAATTATAGTGTATTCCATGAGTATTTGGATAATTTTTATTTCATTTAAATTATGAAATTTAGTATTTCTCTAAGAGACATGAGGATCCTAATAAACATCTAAGGAATATTTACAACCCTTAAAATAAAATAATATTTTTTGAAAATTTATCAAATATAAATTTTGGTTGATAATGATTTAATTTAAAAGGATTAGTACCTCACAATATGTTCTATATATTCATCAATAAAGAGAATAAGTTGTTTAGGAATTGAAAAGACCTATAAATGTCATTGATATTCGATTTTCTTGAATAAGTTCATTACAATAGATTGTTTTTTGAAAATGTTTTTCAATTATATTTGCCACAAAAAATGATAACATTAGATGAAGTGTAATTGATCTAGATGGAGTAATATAATGAATAATTTCATTAATAGAAATCAATATTTTTGAATTCTATTTTGTTAATATTTCAAAAAATAGTTAAATTATTATTTATAGTTATTCTTCTTCAAAAGAACAATTCTGTTTCTTAATTATAGATGATCAGGTAATTACATATACTTCATGTTAATTAAATCTCCATGATAAGAATATGCCAAAATATTATCTTGATCTTTCAATGGTGGTTCTTGCTTTTAAAAGATAGAGGCATCATTTATATTGGGTAATATGTGAAATATATTTTGACGATAAATATCTAAAGCATATATTCACTAAAAAATAGTTGAAAATGAGACTTAGAAGATGGTAGGAACATATAATGGATTATTGTGGTAGAATCCACTATCTTCAATGTAAATAAAAAAATTTATTCCATGACATAATTAAAAATTATAATGAATCATTAATCATGTTATATGTGGAACTTTATCATTTAGTTAATGACTTAATGAATGTTTTATTTGAAATTTAATATATAGGAACTTCCTATATTTTGGTTGAAATGTTACGACAATCATCCTTTGAAGAAATAATTTAGAAGGATTAGATGGAATAAAATGGATTGTATAAATTTTTTTATTTGGTTAAGATGGGTGGGTTTTAAGATTTTAACGTTGATAAATAAGGTATTCTAATATTTGAAAACAAGTAACGTGTTCTGAGTGATTCACAGTTGAAGAATCATTTTTGAGTGAATATTATAGATCTATATTTAATAGTTCATGAAACTATTACAAATATGTATAGATAAATTTGGGAATATTATATAAGGGATGGGATGAAAAGGGATATTGAAAAATTTATTATGAAATTTATGACTTTTCATCAGATTAATGATGAGATATAATTATTGAGTAGAATACATTGGCATTTTCTAGTTCCTGAATAGTAATAGAAAAATAATTCAATGGAAATTATGGTGGTATTACCAATGATAACAATAAGTAATAATGTACTATGAGTTATTGTTGATCATTTTACAAAATATAAGAATTTTCTCACTATTAAATATATTATGTCTTTAAATCAAATTTCCTGACTTTACCACAAATAGATAGTCAGATCACGTGGAGTCCCAATCTATATTATATCAAATAAAGACCCTAGATTTATATTAAGATTTTGTAAAGGAATTCATATTTCCTTGGGTACTAAATTGAATCTCAACAAAACCAATCATATTCATTTTCATGTAAATTCGGATTGAATGATTTATAATATAGGGGATATTAATATAGATTTATCCATGGATTATCAGGTAATTACAAATCAGAATTTTTGAATAGTTAAATTTTACTATAATAAAAGTTTTCATTCTATTATAAATATGGAAACTTTAGTGGCCTTTTGTAGAAAAAAATTCAAATATTATCATGTTTTGATGATTTAGGTGAAGGGATGTTTTTTTGTACTGCAACTGGTATATGATATTGTTGAGAAAGTAATGATAATTCAAAAAAATATGTGGGTATATTAGAGTAAGTATAATTTTTATATAGATAACAGGAGGAAGGAATTTTCATTTCATGTATGTGATAATTATTTTTATAAAAATATATCCTTGGAAAAAGGTTATTTATTTTGGTAAATGTGGAATGGTATGTCCATGGTTCATTAAATTATAGAAATAGTCGAATCAGTTTTATGTCATGTGGCCTTACCTCTCACATTCTATTGGGTATAATATGTGTTTCTGGTTTCTTTTATAAGGAAGTATGTACCTAATATATCTTAATATTTTATCCTTTATGTGTTATAATTATAAAAAAAAATTTATAAAGAAAATTTAGTTCAAATTTTGGATCATAGAGAGTTATTACTATGGAATAAAAGTTATTATCCATGTAAAGTATTTATTGAGGAACCACTCGATTGAGGAAACAAAATGGGAATCATAAAAATATTTAAATCTACATACCATCACTTGTTTAATTAATCAATAAAATTGTGGGGACCTACTATAATAATAACTGAATAATGCGAAATGAGAGAATAATCCTTTAAATAAATTTAAGATTTGTAAGTATACATTTTATGGGTTTATATTAATCATTATTTTATAAAAAACACTAAGAATGTTTTTAGTTGAAAAAATAATATATTAATTTAATAAAAATCTTTCCCGTGATTTACATTATTTTATCAAAAATGAAAAACATATTGATTTTATAAATTTTATTTGAATAAAATACATCATTATTTATATCAACATGTAAAATAAACCGAAGGAATAATTTGTGGTGTTTTTTCTGAAAATATTCATATGTGAGATTTATCATGCTTCCCCTCCTCATTGTTTTATGTTGTATGGGAATATCTACTTCACATTTTGAAACATTACCAAGACACCAAAGGATGACAATAAATACCAAGGGATTCATTAATAGTCATGGGATAATTTTTAGTTTTTAAATTAAAACAAATAAACCAAGATAACCATAATCAAAAAACACTACATGATACATGTTAATAATGTAAGACAACTCAATGTATAATATTCAAGCCATACTATATCATAACACCAAGAGAAAACAATGATCAATATCAACTACAAAGTGAATGACAATAAAAATTAAGATCAAAGACTCCAAAGACACAAAATCATCAACTCTCAACAAGTTCCAAGTTTATAATCCACAATCCATTCCCATCTATTATGAAGAACCACTAATGAAATGAAATTCCTTCGCTTTATATATTTCTTGATAAACAATATCTCAAAATGCACCAAAGTTCCCAATAAGGGGTTGAGTAAGTAAAAATAGTATGATTTCCCCATTGAATACACTAATCCTTCCACTAAGATAGAACATGTCATTAAACTTATAGAGAACAATTTATATGAAACAATTTAAAATAAATATATTAGAATATAAAATTATTTCCACAAAAAAAATTTCTCCCAAACAAAATATATTTCAATAGAAAGAAACCAAAAATGTTATATAACTATTTCTAAAATCTAATTTTGGATTAACCCATATATTTCACATATCCACACTCACTCACGTATTCAACCACACAGACTTGGTGTTTCCCATTGATGGTGGAATTTCACATCCGTAACCCATCCCTTTGATGGAGGTACTTCATGACCATAATCCTTCCCATTTAATTCATGTCCCACCATTACTAACAAGAAACCATACTAATATATTCATTTCTAAAAAACATCAATAAAACTGTCCTTTTATTGAAAAAACCTTTCCATGCATAAAAACCAAACAACAATTTTAAAATTTTCATCTTATAATCATTTTACAACATTCACTTTTAACAAAACACCCAATTTTATAATTCCATAAACCTCCACAAATGAGGGATTCCATAAATAATTGCACAAAAAAATCACATTAAATTTTGAGAAAAACAGTCAATATGAAATAAATACTTTATGTTATAATATGTGGATTCAAGAGGGAATCCACTTACATCAAAAATTGTGGTGAAAATAATGAATGACACAAATTATCTAAAAAACCTAGATAAATATATAAAATCCCACCTTAAATATTGTTCCATAACATTAAAAAAACCTCATATAATATTTATTGGAAACACATATCATAGATTTATCATCGAAGGACTACATCCATGAATCTAAGATAAGTAAGAAGAATAAATTTTTGGAAAACCACCAATAATAGAGAATTACCAAGCAATTTGTCATTCAACACACCAAGATTTTCTAACTAATCACTCCTAGATCAAAGGGGATATTCTATATAGCCTTTTGGAAGAAGAATGACCAATTTTTGGATGAAATGGTGGGAAACTGAGTGAATTAGAGGCAATTATGAGTGAGATCATCATTTTTTTAGGATCTAAACATTAATCATGTATGATTAGTCACATGGTTAGGAAACCCATGAGCTAATCATGAAATGTTTCTATACCCAAAAGAATATTTACTCTTAGGTGTTCGAATGGTTTGGACAAACCATGTGCATGATATTTCACCTACATATATCCCACTTCCTATCTTGTCATTATTTCTTGTGTGATTTTCTTAGTTTTTACTAACCATTCTCAAACTGTGAACCTCTATAAAAGACAAAAAACATTCCAAAAGTCCTACAAACCTTCCAAAAATAATCACAAACACATTGAATACTTAAAAAGAATAAATAAAGGGTTAATTATATGAATCTAGAGTTCTAAATTCTCCCCATAACTGGTATTTTATTCCTTAGAAAGTAGGAAACAATCATTTAATTGAAAGAGTTCGAGCCATTTCATGACCATTTCCATTCCCTATTCCCAAGTTGTTTTGCAAGATATGACCATGTTTAAAGAAATCCTACCCTAGTATATTGTTTCTCTCGAAAATATTTACTCTTGACTATCCAAAATCAGCACTAGCACATGTACCAACAAATCATCAAGCTATAGGTCAATATGATCCCATAGAATCACATGGACATGATCCAACTAATACTTCTTCAACTAAGATACATGAAACACATTATGCAATGCACTGAACAATGGTGGAAATAACAACCAGTATTCCACCTCACCAACCCATTCAAGTATCTAAAAAGGTACTGTGTATCGATGGAATAACATGACATACAATCCCAAATGATGATGCCTAATCCGTGGAGAGATTATCTGGAACATTTGATCATTAACCTCAATCCAAAATGGATATTAATGATGATCCGCATACAATTTATGATTAATCATATCCATCTCAATAATTTTCCTGATCAAATGAAGATTATTTATTATATCTTAGACAAGGGTCAACCTAACTAGTGAATTCCCACCTATTTCCACCTAGAAAGGTAGGGAATGACACATATTCCCGTAAAATGCTTTAAAAGGATCCATATATTATAATTATTGATAACAGTTTTTATATTATAAATACACTAATGGTGTGTGGTCTTCCCATGAGGCACAAAAAGTCATTATATAATCCCATAACATGTCTTCAAATGTTTATATCATACTTATGCATTTCTTACATATCTTTGGATGATACACCATATTCCGGGTCAACTGATTCCAAAGTGTTTGTTGTAAGGATTTCATGAATTGGGATTTAAAACATAGATATCAATATAATAACATCGAAACCATTATTCCATGCCTCTTTACCAATTTGGGGATACTTTTTTTACAATTCCTCCACTATATGATATTATCCAATAGGGATTAAATGGGACGAATTTTTGAGTAGATCAACTATCACCCGCATGACATCGTGTTTTTGAACAGTTTTTGGGATACTTGTTACAATGCCCATGTCTAATTGGTCCCATTTCCAAATGAGAATAGGTAAGGACCACAACTTAACAATTGTTCACTGATTATATTCTTTAACCTACTAAAAAGATATTCATCTCATAAATCCTCAGCCAACTTCCTTTTCATTGCGTCCCACCAAAACAATTATTTCAAGAACATATACATCTTCTGTATTGCAGGATGAATAAACCCATATCAAATGGTGGTAGGAATGAAGAAATGATTCTTAAAAATCCAAAAGTCTGACCATCTGACCTAAAAATAATAAAATTGAACTCCCATCTAGCTTCTATACCTCAATGGACTTCCAAAAAATTAGTTTCAAACTCATATAAAAACAACAACAATCACAAGGATGTGACTATTTAGTGAATTAAATCAAATTAAGAACAAAATAAAATATAACAGAAGCACAAAATTACCTTTGTCTTTACATTACATGTGCATGTTGGCTATGACTGACATGAAATTCCACTAATATATAGCCACTTTTTCTAACTAAGCTTAAAACATCCTACTTAATGAATTTGCTATCGAATTTCCTTTACCTGATGTATAAATCAAATAAATGTAGACAATTTGAAGATATTCTATCCATCATATTTTTCATAGATTCAAATCAATTTGTGAGAAAATTTGTTTCATGATCTTATGATCCGTACAGACTATAAAATTATCATCAAATAGGTAAAGATGCCAAGTATTCAAAGCATGGACTATGAAATATAACTCCAAATATTTCACTAGGTATTTTTTCTCATGCACTTTGAACTTATGTGATCCATAAGAAAAAACACGACCTCCCTCCATGTGAACACATACCAACCAGATCTTGAAGTATCAAAATAACCATTTATCCTTGTCCATATTCTAGAAAAATAAATATTTGGGCTGATGTAATGTGATATTGAATCTCTTATAAATTCTGCTAAAATTATTATATCCATTTTAATGGAACTTGATTCATTTTTAAATATTTCTTTATTGAGGATAGTCATGAAAAATAATTAAAAATCATCAGTAATAACCAGTGTTACCAGGGAAACAATGTATCTTGAAGAAAAAACATGACCTCCCTCCATATGAACACATACCAAACCAGATCTTTAAGTATCACAATCACTATGTATCCTTGTCTATATTCTAGAAAAAAAAGATTGGTGCTGATGTAATGTGATATTGAATCTCTTAAAAATTCTACTAAAATTATTCTACCCATTTTAATGGAACATGATTCATTTTTAAATATTTCGTTGGTGAGGATTGCAATGAAAAATAATGAAAAATCATCAGTAATAACCAGTGTTACCAGGGAAACTATGTATCTCGAAGACATTCATTGGCGGTTTCCAAGACATAAAAACTTTTATCTTTTCTAGATCCATAGATACACCTATTTCCATGATAACATGTCCAAGGAAAATCACCTCTTGAATCCAAAAATCATACATTTATAGTTTAATATACAGACAATGATTCCTAAAAATTCCCAACACTCACTTCTTGTATTTCTCATGTACAACCCTTTTCCTTGAATATACCAATATGTTATCCATAAAGCCTCTACAAAAGAATCCATATAACCTTGAAATATCTAATTAATAAATTCCATAAAATGTTTTAGTGAATTCATATGACCAAATGAATAACCACATTTTCATAATGTATATATATACCATTGAATGTTGTCTTTGGAAGATACTTATTTTGAAATCATGATTAGTGATATCCTGAGCGCAAGTCAATATTAGAGAACTAATTATATACCCTCAATTGATAAAAAATATCATCAATATGTGTAAGTGGATACTAATTATTTATCATTACTTGGTTATTTTTATGATCATTCACAAACTTTTGAAGACTTTTGTCCTCCTTGTAGACAAATATCACTGGTGCTACCAATATAGACGTGCTAGGACGAATAAACCACTTTCTTTCGTGTTCTTCTAAACACACTTTAAATTCCCAAAATTTTGTTGTTTCCAAATGGTAATATACTTAGGAAATAGGATTGTTCACTGGGAGGATATCAACAATAAACTCATCTTATCTTATGGGTGGAAACCATGAGATCTTTTCAGAAAAAATACAGCAACTAGCCAAAAAACATTAAAAAAACACTATTTTTTATTTTATCCATAGATGAAAAAGTAAACACTTCGAACTGATATGAAATCATTCCAACTATTGGTGCCAAAAAGAATATTTCACACACCTTTGAATTCCATTATCCTTTAAGGAGATGTTTTATGCCATAATCAGTTGTAAAACTAACTCTTCATGTATAACAATCGATGTTGGCATTAATCATTTTCCAAAAATCCACACCTATGATTATATCATATAAATCCATCTCAATCATAGGGACATACCATATCATCTCATCTCTATACACATTTATAGAATATGATTTACACATAATGGTTCCACATTCATTTAGACCAATAGATGTTTTATGTTTCATAATAGAAGGAATCATCTCAACATGCAAGCCAAGTAAATAAACATAATAATAATAATTAATTAATGAATGGGATTCACCCATATAAAAAAAGATTTCATAACTGTAAAATTCAATACAATAACACCTCTCACCATCGATGTTTTAGATTGATCATCCATAATAACTTGTTTAGCTCTATATAGTTACTTACTCACATCACTCAGTAATTTATTACCTTTTTTATATTACCATTCATGAGGAGTCTTGGTATTCTTAGAATCACAATGGCTATCTCGGCTCTATTGATGAGATGTATTCTTATTAAATTTTATCATCGAAAAATTACACATCTATAACATATGAGATGTGGCTGGAACACCCAACCTTAGAGCACTAAAACAATAGCACTGATGATGTCCCATATACTTTCAATTGTATTTTTTATAGGTGTTTCTATAAAATATCACTTCATGTGGCCCAAGGAGAAACATTGAAAATATCCAGGCTTACTTTTAGGTTTCAAATGATTATTTATTGACCCAGTTGTCTGATTCGGAATCATACTCCCACCTTAGAAATAGGTTTCCCTCTTCCACTTATTCCTCAAATTAGATTTCCCACCACTCCACATATATATCTACATACCTCCTCTTCTAAAAGATATTGAGATATACCTTTATTCCATCATTACTTTAGTGACCATCTCCATATAATCCCTTATACAAAGCACAAAAATATTTGAATGAATCTATAACATCATCCCTAATTAAAAAAAATTCCTTCAAGAAAACAGTAGAAATAACTTCAGGTGAAAAGAAGGCTATGATTATTAATTTAACAACATACTCCATAACTAAGAGATTATATCAGTTCAATATAAAAAATTCTATCTTTCTTGAAATCCTGAACATATGATGATAGAATTATTTGTTGAAAAAATATTCAAAATCCTCCCATTTAATGCCTTTATCAAATTTAGCTTGAACTACTAAATCCCACCATTGGAATGAAAGATCCTCCAGCATATACATTGCCAACATGACTTCCATATCTACTGGTGAATCAAGGAAATCGATGATTCGATTCATCATATTAAACCACACCTCCAACATCTCTAGTTATTAATCACCCTGAAATATGTGTGGATTCTAATTCTCGAACTAAATAGAGTGATCTAGTTTCATGGGTTCATCTATTAGGTTCCCTCTATCCACCACATGAAAAGACTATAAATTACTATGATCTAGTTATTTCTTAACCTATGGATCAGGTTTAACTATAATTTTAGCAACCACTTCTGGTTAGTTTCTATGAGGTGTACCGAGTTACATTTTCTATAAGAAAAAACACCATAGGTATCAATCTTTAGAAAATAAATGATAAATGAGTAAAGTTTACCACATCATAACTATCACAATAAGGATTTACAAAAACAATTATGCACCCAACCCCCTAGTAACATGATGTTCATCATAAATGGGTTATCTGCATATTTTTATGATCAATATTTTAAGTGTATAAAATCCTAAACCATTCTACCGACCCAACATAAGAACTCAACAAAAATGAATTTAAAATCCAAAATAAAAAACTGATACCATTATCTATTCACAGATCTAAAAACACACTACCACTTGTAACCTAAATATATTTAGATGGAGTAAGACTGCTACCACTAGAAACACCCCTTCCCTCATTGGGCTGATTCGAGGCTGAATTGATGCTTGGAAATAGACAATATCCCCAAGACATCAAATGCTTGAAATAAATGCCACACGATTCATTAACAGTTGGGGGTGATTTTTCTAATGTAAAAAAACTAAAGGAATATAACACAACTTTGAAATTAGACTACAACCATATATTTTATTTCCACAGATTGGAAAATTGTGGCCATAGAAATCCTATAGCCATGATTTCTAAAAACTGTAGCTATAAGAAAACTTATTACCATGATTGTATGAATCTGTGGTGATAGATTTCATGAGACAGTCCAATAAACACTATAAATTGGTGTTGAAGGGATACTTCCATATTTTAGTAGACTATTTCTATAAAAACTTATTGTCAAGGCTTAAACCATGTTTTTAGCTACTTATTTCCCCAGTTTAAATCATGTTCATACCCTCCTATTTTGATAGTTTTAAACATGGACATAGTTTCCTATTAGTGTTTTCTAAATCATGGCCATTGACACATATTATTATAGTTTAAACCATGGGCATAACCTCTAATTTACATGGTTTAAAACATGGCTATATCTGCCTATTTCCATGGTTTGAAACTGTGGATGTAGCCACCTATTTCCACCATTTAAATAGTGTAAATTGGATTTTTTAATTGATTATTATTTATAATTATATATAATAATTTATAGATTAATATTCATATATATATATATACACATATATTATTGATCAATATAGTGGTAAAGTCTTGGGAAGAATACAAAAGACGTTGGATGATAAAATATCATCAAAAGCATTTTGTAAGGGCATTTACATGGTTTCAAACTGTGGAAATAGCCACCTAAGGCCAAGGTAATAATACATGGACATAGCTACATATTTTCAGAGTTTAAACTATAGATATAGACACATATTTTCACAGTTTAAACCATGGTTTTAGCCACTTATTACCACCATTTTAACTGTGGATATAACAACATATTTTCATGTTTTAAACCATGAATATAGACACATATTTCCACTATTTTAACTATGTAAGTAGGTCATGCCCTATTTCGATTTCTATAGTGTCTCCAATTTAGAAAACTATGTCTATAGGCTATGTCCACGGTTTTTGACATTATTGATACTATTTAAAATGGTGGAAATTGGATGACTTTATATTTGTGAGACCCTTATCAATAACCACTAAATAATACATGATAACACATTTAGATAACTCAATTTATAACAATAAATCCAAACTATATTAGATCACCAATCAGAAACCAAGATCAACATAAACTACAAATAAGAAGAAAAAAACCAATGAAGCTCGATGACTCCAATGACCCCAACTTAGCAGCTCCCAATAAGATACATGATATGACTCCACAATCCATCCCTAGATATCATGAAGAACCACCAAATAAATTTGATACTATCCATTAACCTATATATCAATAAACAATATCTCTAAAACCCCAATGTTCCAAATCATGTGGCGAGTAATGAAAATTAATAGTTTTACCCAAATGACTTCACTAATCACACCAAAACGATAGAACATGTTTGTTTATTTATATTAAACACCTTTTATGATAAAATTTAAAACATTTTATATCATAATATGAAATTATTTTCACACAAAAATAGTTTTTCCAAACCAAATCAATTTCAAAGAAAAGTAACCAAACAAGTAATTTAACCATTTCTCAAATACTATTTTGGAATAACCCATTAATTTCACAAAAGCAAAAACACACACAAACACACTCAAACAAATAATCCTGGTGTTTACCATTGATGGTGTAACTTCACGCACATTACTCATCCCTTTTATGGTGGTACATTATGACCATAATTCATTTCATTCAATTCATTTCAGACTATTACTGTCAAAAAACCATTACAACACAATCCCTTCCAATAAATTTCAATAAAACTATCCTTTTATTAAAAAAACTTTTCCACACAATAAAACCAAACAAAAATTTAAAAAATTTATTTTTAAAATTATGTTACCATTTTCACATTTGAGCAAAACACCCAATTTTCACAATTCTATAATCCGTCACTAGTGGGGGTTTGCATCAAGATTTTTAGAAAGATATCATAGAGAATATCATAAAAAACAATCAATTTGAAATAAATCAGTCACTTTCTAAAAAAATGGGCTAAGAGTGAGGCCAACTACTATGGATGTTATTGTGAAAACGATGAACTACAAGAATTATTCAAACAAAACATGGGTTGAATCTATAAATACCCACCATAGATCTTATTAATTTACACAAAACATCCATATATAATAATTATTTGAATAAAATATCATATATCAATCCTAAATTTACTATATCAATGAATCTAATAGAGGGAATAAGAATAGATCTATGGAAAACCACCAAGAAAAGTTGCTTACTAAGAAATAAAGCCTTCAACACACCATGATTTGTAGGCAGATCTCTCCTAGATCAAATTTAAGAGTCTCTAAAACCTTTTTTATGGAGAAAAAATGATTTAATATAGTTGAAAAATGATGGATAATAGGATATTATGAGTGTGATCCACTTTTTTAGGATCTAACAATTAATCATGCAAGGTTAGTCACATGGTTAGGAAAACCATTCACTAACCATGAAAATTTCTATGTACTCAAAATAAATATTACTCCTAGGTGGAAACAAAGTTTTAAAACTCTTTTTATAACAATTCTCATACAGAGAGCCAACTTCCATTCTTTTCGCAACTTCTTATTTGTGTTTCAGAGTTTGTACTAACCATGGTCAAATTGTGCACCTCAAAAAAATCCCCCCAAAAACTCCAAAATCCCTCTAAAAATCCCAAAATTCACCAAACGCATTACCTTAGAAATTTTTTTAAAACGGGTTACTTACATGAAACCCAGGGTGTTATATGAGTGATTAGTGGAAAAATTCAAATTTTGAAAGGATTCCATTTCTATTCCTTAAATAAATAAATATAATCACAAAATTATATTTTTTAGTTTGAAAGTAATAATTGATCCATTTTATTAAATATTACATAAATTATTTTATAGTAATCAATATTGAATTTTATTTTTGTATAAGTTAATTTTTGTGCTGAAAAACACAATTTTCTAAAATATGTTTTTCATTTCTTTTTGTGCACATATATTGAAATTAATTTGTGATATTATAAAATTGAATCATGAAAATTTTATAAAATATTTTTAATTGTGAGGAATAAATTAATTAATGAGATAAATTATATTTTCTGACATTACATATGGTAACCATGGTAAAAATTTGGCACCATGGTAAAGTGTAAATATAGTTAATTAAGGTAAAAACTAAGTGATAATGATACAAAATATTATCTTAATTTTTGATGGATGGTGTTATTTCAAAACACATCAATTTATCTTATAAATTTTATATATATTATGTCACATGATTATGAGTAATATATTTATAATATTTAGATGTTTATAAAAATTGAAGGTGTGCCAATCCCATCACTTATAAAAGACAACCTCTTCTCGTATCTTACTTATTTCTTTTTTTCGTTACATTTTTTTAAATTTATTCCCTAATATATCTCCAAAATATGTCCACATATACTAGTGGAAAATATCTCTACAAAAATCCATGTAAAGACCTTTAAATTAACTATAATTTATTTCTTAAAATATTTGGGATTATTACGAGTCTACGATAATTAACGACACTCAATCCCGAGGCCTAGTGTGCCCGAAACTGAATTTTTATCTTTATTAATGTAATTTCAGTAAACACATTTGTGGAATTTTATATCTTTTAAACCGATGCTCAAAATTGAAATATTATGACTTTCTTTAATTTGAAGTGTCGGGTTTCACTTAATGGAGGTTTCACCACGACCGTAGTAGGTCAGAAGAAAAAGAAAATTTTCATAATTTTAAAAGAATAATAAAATAACAAGTAATTTTTATTTCATTTTTCTCCAGTAGTTGAGAAACAGCAGAGGGACCACTGTGTTGTCAATATATTTAATGGATTTACTATTTTTTTCTGCAACCTTGATGTTGGAACATTAAATATAGTTATAAATGAATTTCATTAATATTGTGCAACACAATTGTATCTCTAGTCTATTTAATTGAATATCGGGCATGGACTTTTCTCATAGAAAAGTTGAACCTATGACGATTTGTTGTACCATCTTCAATCGAAGAGGAACAGGAGCTTGGATATCAATGTCGGAGGGATCGAATCAGGAACGAAAAATGCTGGTGGATTCATCAAAGTGTGGATTCTCATTCCAACACTGATGAATCCAAAAATTCTTTAGGTAGGGGGATTTTTCATGGTTCATTTCTTTGAGTTGAAGATGAATAAATTGTTACCCACTTGTTATGATTCTAATGCGAAGGTCATGGGACAAATGAACAAGGCATGAACCCTCCACAACTGCGTTCTTATTGTGCCCTTTGGGTGAAAAATTTTCAACCCTACAGAACCTAGAATCCAGGAGTTGGGAAATGAAGATGGAATCCTCGGAGGTTCGTAGGAATGATTGTAGGGGAAAACGGACCACCTAATCTCACCCGATGGACCGCAGAAGATCTGATGGCATGGCACCGATGCGACACTGGCACGATGACACCAACGACCGGCGTCGGCACTGGCCGACCACAGAAGAGGGCAGTGCCGCTTGGTGCCACGGTGGAACCAAAGGGGCAATCAACACTTGGCCAACTGCGTTGGAGAAATGGTGCACCGTCACACACTATGGTGAAGGGGCCAGGACATCAAAGCTGTGGTGGGGGTGGACCCATGCCCCACTAGTGCCATGAACCACGTGGCGATGCCATGTGATGCCACTGATTTGAGATCCATTCGGGGGGATGGGTGACAAAATGTCTAGTGAGCCACACTAGGCCGCATTGGCCAGTGGTCCGGGCTGGTTCGGGCCTGACCAGGTTTGGTCGGCCCGAACCAGATCGGGTCGGACCGTACCTGGACCCATTCGAGACCGGTTTCGATTAAAGATTCGTATCATGTGAACCAAGCGTCTATTTGACGAACTGTCTAAGGCGCTGGGATCCTTGAACTGAGATTTTCCTTTTGATATACTCCATAAGAGTTTTTGAGAAAGTTGGAGTATGGAGAGGTTGGATCGTACCCGAATCATATCGGGCCCTCAACACTAAAATGTAAATAATTTTCAGATTGGGCATCTGATTTACACATTGTCTATTGCATTGGAACCCTTACGCCATGTAGGACCTTTACGTTACTCATTTTTTGAATCAAATGGCTAGATGACACATCGTTGAGAACCTGAGCAGATCAGCATCGCAGAGACCCAACGATGACCAGCCTTAGAGCAGCCCAACATGGATCAACATCATATAGATCCTGTGTGGATCAACTTTTATAGCGACCTTGTGTGGATAAAAATTCATAGCGACCCGATGTGGATCAGCATCATTGTGACCCGATGTGGATCAGAATCATAGCGAGATGGTGAGGACCAGCCTTATAGCAGCCCATCGTGGATCAACATCATAGTGACCCTATGTGGATCAGAATTCATAGTGACCATATGTGGATTAGCATTAATAAAGACTCTATGTGGATCAGCCTTTATAATGACCCTATATAGATCAGCATCACAGTGACCCTATGGGGATCAGCATCATAGCCACCCAATGAGGAACAAATTTAGAGAGGCCCATCATGGATAAACATCATAGAGACCCTGTGTGGATCGTCAAACATAGTGACCCAATGTGGATCAGCATCATAGATACCCGATAAGGACCAGCCATTGATTTGTCCATCGTGGATCAGCGACATAGATACCCTAAGTGGATCCACATCTTTTTCCAGTTTCTCTGAGTTTTATTCCTGGTTTGAGCTGAGTCTTATGCTTTGTGATTTTTGATTGAGGTAATTATTTGTTGTTTTCATTTGTAATATTCTGAGAGACCTTCGAGGCTCTCAATATCCCTACTAGGTATTTTTATACTCACCCATGCATGGGCTTCGACCACACCTTGTTGTGTATTGTGTAGACAATGGGTATCCTTGACTAAGACTCAGGGAGCTAGGACCTAATGGTGGACGGTGGTGATAGTTTACATGGAGAGCTCTGGAGACGAGATGTACGTACCCTTCAGGTAGGAACCTTGGTGGATGATTCCAGGAGCTGTTTTTTCTATTTTATTTTGTAGTAGTATCTTTTAGTTGGGTTTGTATTCCAGCCACTTTCCTTTTAGTACACACTTTTATTATTATAGTTTTACATTGTGGTTGCTTCTTTTTGGGTTCTTGGGCTGTGTGTTTGTATAGGTTTAAAGGAATTGTCCTTCCATTTTAGGGATACACCTTTTTGTTACTAGTCACCAACCAATGGACTATGCAAGGCGGGCTTGGGGTACTCCCAGCTCAGTCCCTGAGGGATAGGTCATGAAGAAGTGGTATAAGAGGAGTCAATTCTACTAAAAAACTAGGACACTGGTATTTCAAATGGGGCAATTGAGTTATGTGTTTTGATTTGGTTTTCACTTCGAGGATTCCATTGATGGTATGGCGACCGAAGAATCCATACACCAGGGCCTAAAATTCTGATTTCTGACCCAGTTCATGAAAACACGGATTGCATGTGTCTTGGAAATGTTTTACTTATGATCAATTTTGAGTTAGCTCACCAGGTATTAATTTTTGACAGTGATGAACCTATTTATTTTCCAGATTCCAACGCATAGACAGCCATCTAGGATTCCATATAGAGTTCATGATAACGGCCCAATGAGCGATGAGGCTTCGGTGCAGGTCCCTCTTACTATGTTGGCACCTTCAGGTGGTTTTCCAGTAGCACCACCACTCGTAAGGTAGCAGTTTCCACCAGCCTACTTGAAGATTATGCATGCTAACTAAGAACTTTTCATGAGTTTCAGAGACATAGTTCTCTAAGTTTTCTAGGTAAGATAGATCCCCAGGCACCTAAGGACTGGCTAAGGGTTGTTTCATGGGTTTTTCGCTAAGTTGAGATGCCAACAGATCATATGGTGATCCAAGCTACTAGAATATTCCATGGAACAATAGGGAGACGATGGATTATGACACTCCAGATGCATGAGGAGGGGACCCGCACCTGGAAATACTTTGAGAGTCTCTTTAGGGAAGAGTTCATTCCAATGACACTTTTATCTATGCGTATTTAGGAGCTCTTTTACTTGTAGCAGTGTATCCTGATAGTGGCCCAATACTGGTGAGATTCACTATCCTCTCACGCTACTCAACCGACATGGTATTAGACCCATTATTCATGGACCGTACCATTTAGTATGGTATCTGGAGGTTGATCAGAGCATCAATGATATCACTGAATATCTGACTTAGGCTGGAGTGATCGAGCGAGCATTATTGGTGGAGAGCTACTTAGCTGAGTAGGCACCAATGGTGAGAGCCACCACCGAACAACCGGTAATTAAGTCACCATCAGGGTGAATTAGGAAGATGATGTAGAGGTCCATTAGGGCTAGATATTCTAGGGGATACCAATGGATGTAGGATCATATGTGACGATCTCACAATGTAGATGGGGGAATCAGGGAAGCAGATTGTGCTACATGTGCGGTGGGTAGGTCCACATTACTCACGACTACCTGACCCGTTGTACTGATGAACATCATAAAAAAGAGGGACCATCGAGGAAACAACCGTGTTTCAAGCGATATGGTCCACAGGGTGACATAGATGGCAGAGGAGCTGGTCATGCAGCAGGTGGACGATGAAGGTTTTTGGTTCCACCACCACCACCCCTAGTAGTCCACCCCGACCATAGGGAGCTGGTGGATAGGGGAGAACTTAGCTTCAGACGGCAGAGGCCTATGACCATGGTGCTCCAGAGATGATTAGAGGTGTGATATATGTCTATTAAACCCTAGATAATGTACTTATAGACACAGGTTCTAGTCACTATTTCATTTCCATGACACTCTCTCGGAGTACAGATATTCTGGTGGAGTTGTCGGCTCGATCCTTCCAATTAGAGACTCTTACGGGAGAGGATACGATGATTACACATTGGTGTAGATAGTGTGAGCTCACTATAGTAGGTGAGAGAATAAGTTGGGATCTCCTAGTAGAAAAATCGAGGCCTTACAACGTCATCTTGGGTATAGACTGGATATCCACAGTCCATGCTCAGATAGACTATTTTTGGCACAATTGGTTGTGTGGCTATGAGGATGGGACCATGTTTTCTTCCACCGGTAAAAAGGGAACGCTTGTAGCACATTATGGACTTACTTGAAGGAGAGTGAATCCAATCACTCATCGTTTTTTTAGCCTTACCATTGGCGCTGTTGATGTGAGGAGTCTGAGTTATCTTGTAGTGGTGGACCAGTATGCTGATGTATTTTCTTATGATGTTCTGGGACTACCTCCTCACTATGAGGTAGACTTCTACATCAATATATACCCCGATATGGGATATAAATCTACACCATCATATCGGATGTATCCCGTGAATCTTTGTAAGTTGTGGGTATAGTCGGAGGACTTACAAGGGAAGGGGTTCA
Organism: Viscum album; assembly: GCA_963277665.1. Lineage (NCBI taxonomy): Eukaryota > Viridiplantae > Streptophyta > Magnoliopsida > Santalales > Viscaceae > Viscum > Viscum album. The sequence continues at coordinate 875,125,903 of OY728145.1, read as the reverse complement.
TAAGGCCTAGTGTTTCTCCATGGGCATCCCCGATTTTGTTTTCCAAGAAGGAAGATGAGAGCCTAATGATTTGTGTGGACTATCATCACCTAAACTAGGTGACCGTGATGAACAAGTATCCACTCCCAATTATTGATGACCTCTTAGACCATTTAAAGGGAGCTCGATGGTTTTCGAAGATAGAACTTAGTTCAATATGTCACCAACTCAGGGTATGACATGAGGACATACCAAAGACGGCCTTCAGGTGTCGGTATAGAAATGATTAGTTCTTGCTAATTCCCTTCAGCATAACCAAATCTTTGGATGTATTCATGGGCCTCATGAAGAAGATATTCCAGCTACACCTTGATCACTTCGTAGAAGTCTTCATTGATGTCATCTTGATATAATTGGCATGGGTGGAGGAGCATACCACACCCCTGAAGATAGATCTGGATACACTCCGAGAGCACTAGATTTATGGTAAGCTCTTGAAGTTCTAGTTCCGGATAATGGAAGTCCAATTCTTTGGTATCGTTATCTCGGAGGCTGGAGTTGCAGTCGATCCGACTAAGCTAGAGGAAATTCTTTCTTGAGAGCCACCTAGGAGTGTGAACGAGGAGAAATGTTTCTTGGGATTGGTTGGATACTAAGGGAGGTTCATACCTAACTTCTCTAGAGTAGCGGCACCTTTTTCAGCTTTGATGAAGAAGGAGAATCCTTTTTTGTGGATGGATGAGTATTGACAGAGTTTTCAAGTGCTAGGGAAAAGGATGACGAGTGCATCCATCTTGATGATACCAGAAAAGGGCGTTGGGTATGTATTCTACAGCGGCACATCAGGGACTAGACTAGGTTGTGTCTTAATGTAGGAATAGGAATTGATATCCTATATCTCATGGAAGTTTAGACACCATGAGAAGAACTACGCTACTCATGACTGAGAGTTAGCAGGAGTGGTCTTTGCACTGAAGATGAGGAGACATTACTTGATGAGAGAACGGTTTACTATTTACACCAATCACAAGAGTCTTAGGTTCATCTTCTCGAAGAAGGATATGATCCTGAGACAAAAAAATGGATAGAGTTCCTCCACGACTATGACTTTGAGATAGTCTACACTCCTGGGAAGGGGAACTTAGTAGTAGATGCCTCAACAAGAGATCTTGTCATTAGTTGCTGAGTGAGGCGACAGAGCAGCTAGCCGCATTGCAGATATCCTTTGTTTATAGTGATGGAGAAGGTTATCTCATGTCTAAGATAGTTTCTCCCTCACACCATCAGCCAGTTCATGAGGCACAATTGGGGTCATAGACTACGAGGCCTGATGTGCTCAGATATCCTAAGGATAGGCTCCCGATCGATTTTCTAAAGGTGGGGAGCACATCATCCTCTTCAGAGGACACACCATTGTACTAGTGATTCTTCGAGAGCAGGTATTTAGTGAGTTATATACATGAACATTGGTGGTACATCATGGAGTGGAAAAGATGTACAAGGACCTCTGGTATCAGTACTAGTGACCAGGGATGAAGAAAGCAGTTGTGGAGTTTTTATCTCAATGTCTCACTTGTCAGCAGGTGAAGGCTGAGCATTAGGTACCGTTGGGTTTAGCTCAGCCACTTGAGGAACCAGAGAGGAAGTGGGATGGAATATCCATGGACTTTTTGATGGGATTCTATGTACATCCATGGGTCACAGTTCCATCTGGGTGATCATTGACCGACTCCCCAAGTCATCCAATTTCTTACCCAACCGATAGTTTGGATCAGTAGAGAGCTTGGGGTGTCTCTATGTTCAAGAGATTGTGCAACTTCACAGGGTTCCATCGACGATCATCTTAGATCACAATGAAAATTTTACATCCCTCTAGTGTAAGGGATTACAGGAGGCTTTTGGGACTCATCAAAGCTTGAGCACTGCCTTCTATCCTCAAATTCATGTTCAGACGAAGTAGCCCATACAGGCACTCAAGGACATGCTTCATTCTTCTGTCCTCGATTTTGGCTATTGTTGGGAGGACAACCTGCCCATTGTGGAGTTCTATAACAACAACAGTTATCACTCCACCATCATTATGGCTCCATTTGAGGCATTGTACCGGCAACCATGAAGATCACCACTATGCTGGACAGACCCAAGGGATTCTACACTTCTGGGTCCAAAGTTGGTACTAGCTACCACAGAGAAGGTGAAAATCATCAAAGAGAGGATGAAGACTGCACAGAGCTGGTAGAAGTTTTATTCTGATAGGAGACAAATACCCTTGGAGTTTGAGGAGGGAGACCATGTCTTACTATGGTTCTCACCACAACAAAGGTTTATGGAGGTTTGGTTGGGGTATCAAGCTATCGCCAAGGTTCATCGGACCCTTCCAGATCCTCAGAAGAGTAGGTGAGGTGGTGTACTGTAACGACCCAATGTTTTTCAATGGAAATTACCTTCTTATATTTATGTCATAAAATAACATGAAAACACAAAATAATGAAATAATAAGTGATAAGTGACCTTTAAACATAAGTTTTGTCATGACCCGCCCTCGGGGTCCGTGCCGTGAGTACCCCAAGCCCGCCTTCCATAGGCCAGGGGCTGGCGACTAGCACTAAGGCGTAAATCCCGGTAAAAAGGGAAGGCATTGCCTTTGTAAAGTAAACAAACACCACAGAGTAAGCAAGCGGAAAGTAAACACTAAGCAAATGCAGAGTACAACTGAAAGTGCGGAAAAGTAAATGGGCCAGTATACAAACCCAAACTGAAAGTAAAGTACAACTCGAAAGGGAAAACAACAACTGTAAGTAAAAGCCGCTACACCGAGCTGTCCACTGGTGATCCCACCTGAAGGGTGGGTACAGATAGCTCCACTGCTCCACGGGTCCCGTCGTCCGCTCCGAACACGTCCCGCCCAGTGGTCCACCTCTAGGTACTGTCCTACTCTGCAAGCCTCAGCTAAGATCAATGATGTCCATCGTATGCAACAAACACAACGTAGTGCGGGCAAAGCCCGTGCAGGGGTGGGTATAAACAACTCAGTAGGGACCCCGAGACCCCTGAAGGTCTCTCAAATCCACAAATGATAACCCACGAAGAAAGGTACAATCACGAAGTAACAACCGACACTGCTTAGGTATATGCCCATACATATACCTAAGTCATCAATTTCAAATACGCTCCAACCTCCGAGCCCAAGTACAACCAAGTCCACACAGGAAAGTAAACGTATTCCACACAGGAAAGAAAAACGTAATCCACACAGGATAGCACAACACAATCCACACAGGAAAGCAACAGGATTCAGCTCACACAGGTATACTTCTTCAAAAGATGATAAAGATGATCTCTGATCCATCTAAGCCGTCGGACCCACGAAGGATCGATAGGTAACTAACCCCCGCAAAAGACCCACACAGGATCGGGCCCACATAGGACCTGTAGGCGCTGGTTCACACAGGACCGCTGAGCGCAAAGACCCAGACAGGATCAGACCCATACAGGATCAGGCCCACACAGGACCTGTAGCACTGATCCACGTAGGATCGCTGAGTGCTGTAGTTGTCGTCGTCGAATCCACACAGGATCTCTGTACTGTCTTCGTCGCAGTCACAGTAGCAGTAGTAGCAGTAGTAGTAGTAGTCACAGTAGCAGCCAGCACTAGGGTTCCCGCACACAGCAAGCTCGTACAGGAGGATCCGCTCCACGAGCCGAGAGGCTGATACACCAACTGTCACAAAGTCCAGAGTTGATGTATCCAAAAGTTCCGTATCGTCAACAGGAACTCAACGCAACAGACGGCACGTCGATCGGACGCCCGGTCTGAGAGTTATTGGCATTTTCGTCCCCGGGGCCCGGTTGGGTTTTAAGGCAAAACCAAGCCGACCGTACTCCACCTATGTCCAAACCTAAGGCGGAGTATGCCAAAAGATCCGTCTCACTAAGAGGAACACAACAAAGCTGACAGCACGTCAATCGGACGTCCGTAGCTCAAGATATGAGCGTTTCCGCTCCGAAGGCCCGGTTGGTTTCGTGTACGAATCAACCCGGCCGAACTCAAAGTGTTCCGAAACCTTGAGTGTAATATACCAAAACGACCGTCTCGATCCAAGGATAGCGTTGCCGTAGACGGTTCGTCAATCGGAGGTCCGTGGCTCAAGTTATGGCCAAAAACCGAATCCGTCTTGAAAACGGGGGGGTCCGGGTCCGGGCCGACCCGGCCCGACCCCTCCTGGGTCGGCCCGAACCGGGTCGACCCGACCAGGCCCGGCGTGGCGGTGCGGTCCGGCGCGGCGGCGTGGCCCGGCCGGCGGCAGCGCGACCTGGCGCCGCTAGGGTCACGCGCGAGGGGCTAAGCCCTCGCTTCCAGCAAGAGGCGGCGCGACTTTTAGCCGCCTTTTGGAGAACCGGCCCCCCCTCCTGGGGGGCCTGCTTGAGGAAACCGGGGGGCCGCCTGCCCCCCTCAAAGAAACCGCCCCCCCCCCCCCTCATAAATGGGGGGGATTTTGAGAGTTGACCGGGGGAATTTATTCCCCCGGTCTTTGACCTTCCGGCCGGCCACCTGGCCGGCCGGTTTTTCTCCAACGGGACCGGCAAGCCGGTCCCCTTCCAGTTTCCGACGCCGGTGGCCCGGCGTGCCGCCGGTCTTCCCGTCACGCCGTGGCCCGGAACCGGCTGCGGTGTTCGTCGTCCAGCGCGGTGCGACGACACCGCGCCCCTCCACCGCGCCTTCGATTCCCTTCGACGCGGCGCGACGACGTCACGTTCTTGATGATCCTTCCACAACGCGGCGCGATGGCGCCACGCAATATAAACGTGCGATTATCCACGTGGTGCAACGGCACCACGCCATCTTGTTTCATCCGCAAGATAAATCAACAAGAACAAAGGAGGGGGTTCGGCCGTGTTCATGCGGTCCGCCCCCCTCACGTTAAATGATAACACATATTTAAATATCCTCACGTTAGTCATGCCAGAACCACGAACAAGAATAAATAAATAAACAATTAACAACAACCCCTACAATCCTCATCAAGCATTTTTCCTAAATCCCACAATAGATTTAGAAGGGAAAAACATGGAAAGTGATAATCATATTGAAGTAAACCCCTACCTCGATAGTCGCACGTTGACGTAGTCGTGGGAAGCGGTCGTCGTTTCGTTGACGTCGGTTAGAAGACAAAGAATTCGAGGAGGAAGCAATCGGAGAAGACGAGTCAAGATGTCATCGTCGGTGTTCTTCGTGGGCGGCGGACGTTCTTCGCGTTCTTCCACGAAGGAGATGAAGATGGTGGAGGATTTCATCAGCTTCTGTCCAGAGATGTTCCACACCTCACCCAACAATCCAAATAAAATAAGGTCCCTCCTTATTTTATTTACTAAGCCAAGCTTTTCAAAAACTTAAATTTCAAAAACAAAACACTTATTTAATTATACATGTGTTTTGTAATTAATTAAGTGTTAAGTTATCAAGCTTTAAAGGGGGAGAGAGGGGAGTTAGGGAATTTGAAAAGGTGGGGCTCGGGTGGGCCCCTCCTCACCTTAATCCTCTCTTAGGTGGTTAAACCACCCAACTTCCAAAAAAAGATTTTAACCACTTTAAAGATATAAAATAAATATTGTATCACAATTTTATTTTACTCTTCATTTCATCCAGAAAATTAAACAACTCCTCCTAGGAAAACAAAACTTCGGAAAAGGTCTTCTTAAGTGAATATCGGCGCTGCGAGTTCATCGGTGCCCTCAGATTTCAATTCCGAGCGCCGGATCAAAAGTTAGGAATTCCCGCTCGTTCGTTCACTGAACGTACCCGAGCCAAACTTCGGAAATTGATTCCGGGAACACCGGACCTCAGAATCAGGTGCCGTCAGAAACCGCGCTCTTGTAAAATTCCAAAGAAAATTAAAAAAAAAAATTCCCTTTATTTTTACGGGTCTTTACATTACTCCCACCTCAGGGCTTTATGTCCCCGTAAAGATACATCAAAAACTAGGGAAACAAATGAGGGTACTGAGCATGCATCTGAGCCTCCCGCTCCCATGTGCTCTCCTGGAGATTCCCATGCCGCCATCTGATGCACACAAGAGGAATCGATCGCCCACGTAGGACCCGCTCCTGTCGATCCTATATCTCCACCGGGACCTCCGTAAAAGTCGCCCCATCGTCAACGTCAATCTCCCCATGGTCAATGATGTGTGTCGGGTCGTGCACGTATCTCCTCAGCTGAGATACGTGGAAGACGTCGTGCACCCGGTCTAACTGAGGTGGCAGAGCCAGGCGATAAGCCACCTCACCAACCCTGCTGAGGACCTGGAAGGGTCCGATGAAGCACGGAGATAACTTACCGCCTCAGCCAAATCTCCGAATACCACGTCGAGGTGAGACCCGCAAGAAGACGTGGTCTCCATCCTCAAACTCCAGTGGCCTCCGCCTCCTGTCAGCATATGACTTCTGCCGGCTCTGAGCTGTCCTCATCCGCTCCTGGATGACCTGGACCTTCTCTGTCGTGGCCTGGACCATCTCCGGTCCCACAAGTGCTGACTCCCTAGGGTCTATCCAGCACAAAGGAGATCTACAAGGTCGGTCGTACAATGCCTCGTACGGTGCCATCCCGATGGTGGAGTGGTAGCTGTTGTTGTATGCAAACTCCACCAAGGGTAGGTGGTCCTCCCAGTTAATACCAAAGTCTAGGACACATGCGCGGAGCATGTCCTTGAGAGTCTGGATGGTCCTCTCCATCTGACCATCCGTCTGAGGGTGAAAGGCTGTGCTCAGACGTAGCTGCGTCCCGAACGCCTCATGTAACCCCTTCCAAAGCTGGGAAGTAAATCGAGCATCTCGATCGGAGACGATAGATGATGGCACAACGTGGAGCCGCACAATCTCTTGAACGTAGAGACGTCCCAAGCTCTCCACTGAGCCCTGCTCTCTAATGGGTAAGAAGTGTACCGACTTGGTGAGTCGGTCAACAATCACCCAGATGGAGTCGTGACCTCTGGAAGTGCGTGGAAGTCCAGTCACGAAGTCCTTAGATATGTCGTCCCACTTCCACTCCGGAACCTCCAAGGGCTGTACCAAGCCTGCTTGTACCTGATGCTCTGCCTTCACCTGCTGGTAGGTGAGGTATCGAGAAACGAACTCTGCTACTGCCTTCTTCATGCCCGGCCACCAGTGCTGACGTCTGAGATCCTGGTACATCTTCGCCACTCCAGGATGTACCGCCAAAGGAGAAGTGTGAAACTCTCTCAGCACATCCTGTCAGCATAGCGACTGGTACCATGGTACGTCCTCTGAAAAGGATGTCGTGCTCTGCTCCAAGGGAGAAACCATCAGGTGTCTGTCCCGAGGATATCTGTGCACGCCGTGTCTCACAGTCAGCGTCCTCACGCTGTGCCTCCCTGACCTGCTGTAGTAGAGGAGGGGTGACTGTGAGAGACTGGAGGAAGGCTGCTCCATCTCTATCCACGAAGGATATCCGCAAAGAGGCTAGCTGCTCTGATTTCTCCCTTGCCGAAAAGTGAAATCCGGTCTCATGCCTTGGATGAACAACGTTCCTTTCCTAAAACAGTCAATCCAGTCATGATTAGTTAATTCATGGCATGGATGACGTCGTAAGGCCTCACCGCTGCTACCAAGAGATCCAACCGTTACTCTCGCCTCCAAGGGTTGAGTCACACTGTCGGCATTGGTGTGTGGTCACTGGGTTTCCTCCAGTACGAATCTCACAAGTGAGGGTCAAGTCAACAGTTTTTAACCGGCACCTCTTAGTAAAAACAAACAAAAGACAAGAAAACAAAAGTCACCAAGGCAAGTGTCTTTTATTACTTCAACTTAAAGAACAAGGTCACAAAGCAACACAAACTACGAGGCTAGAGGCATTATGGGCAAAGGCCTCTATGCCTGGAGCTAGTCCCGCACTAGTCTACCCCATTCCGGAGCTCCATGATCGTAAGCTTCAGCTTCCTGAGGCTGTGCTCTCCCCTGAGGTCGGGGTGGACCTCCTGGTGGTGGTGGTGGTAGAGCTTCAAAGCGTCGCCCACCACCTGCTGCTCGACCAGCTCCTCTGCCTCATCCGCCTCCTCCCTGCGGACCGCCACTGTCGAACCTCTGCCTCTGCCTAGGTGGTTCCTCAATCGTCTGCTGCTCCTCTGCATGGCGGGTCGGGCAGTCACTAGCTATGTGGCCTTTCCCGCCGCATGCATAGCACTGTCTTCCACTCGAAAGACTGGCTCCGTGTTGTGTGCCCTGCACTGCTGAGCCAGTGCCCTGAGGTCATCTGCCTGAAGGTCTGGTCTGTCTGGACCGCTGAGTCATCCGTCGACTGCCAGGTGCAGATGAATCAGCCACGTGCTGCCCTGCGGTGGGTCGCTGCGCTGGTGTAGACTCAGCAAGGAAGCTCTCGATCAAAAGGGCCCGCTCCAGTACTCCTGTCTGAGTCGGTATGCTGAGGGAGATCAGCGATGCCCTGATCTCATGTCTCAAACCCTACTCGAAGGTCCGGGCCCGGAAGAATGGGTCTCGTACCATGTCAGTCGAGTAGCGCGAGAGATCAGTAAATCTCGCCGGGTACTGAGCGACCGTCATGCTACCCTACCGCAGCTGAAGAAGCTCCTGGATACGCACCGCACGAAGGGTGGCTGGGACGAACTCCGAGTGGAAGATGCTCTCAAAGTCCTTCCAAAGTAGAGATGCCTAATCGTGCACCTGGAGCATCAAGCTCCACCATCGTCCTGCTGCTACGTGTAGTAGGCTCGCAGCGAGGATCACCATGAGGTCTGCTGGTGTCCTCACTAGCCTAAACACACGTACCACTGCCTCCAGCCAGTCCTCGGCTGCCTGGGGATCCATCTCCCCGCGAAACCTGGGTGGTCGCTGGCGCTGAAACTCATGCAGTGCGCTGAGGTGACGTGCATCGTCAGCGGTTGGTACTGGAAGCATCGGGGGCTCGGCGGGTAGAGCTACCGCCGGTGCCACTACTGACAAAGGGCCCTGCACTGAAGCCTCGTCGCTCGGTGGGCTGTCGTCACACTCGACTCTCGGAACCCTAGCTGGCTGCCGTCGTGGGGCCATCCTGAAAAGGAATCAGGTGTGCCACGGTCAAACAGTATACCTGGTGAGCTGATATAAGTAATCACAAAGAATACTTTGAAACACACACGCAATCAATGTTTTCGTGCATTAAGTCGGAAATCAGAAGTCAGGGTCCTGGTGTACGGATATGTCGGCCGCCGCACCAACACTGGACTCCCTAGACTGATAACCACACTCAATACGCTAAACATTATTGCTTCACATAGAAAAGATCAGAGTTCGCGGTAGAACCGAACTCCATTGATACCAATTTGTCACGACCTGCCCTCGGGGTCCGTGACGTGACTACCCCAAGCCCGCCTTCCATAGGCCAGGGGCTGGCGACTAGCACGAAGGCGTAAATCCCGGTAAAAAGGGAAGGCATTGCCTTTGTAAAGTAAACAAACACCACAGAGTAAGAAAGCGGAAAGTAAACACTAAGTAAAAGCAGAGTACAACTGAAAGTGCGGAAAAATAAATGGGCCAGTATACAAACCCAAACTGAAAGTAAAGTACAACTCGAAAGGGAAAACATCAACTATAAGTAAAAGCCGCTACACTGAGCTGTCCACTGGTGATCCCACCTGAAGGGTGGGTACAGATAGCTCCACTGCTCCACGGGTCCCGTCGTCCGCTCCGAACACGTCCCGCCCAGTGGTCCACCTCTAGGTACCGTCCTGATCTGTAAGCCTCAGCTATGATCAACGATGTCCGTCGTCTGCAACCAACACAACATAGTGCGGGCAAATCCCATGCAGGGGTGAGTATAAACTACTCAGTAGGGACCCTGAGACCCCTGAAGGTCTCTCAAATCCACAAAAGGATAAACCACGAAGAAAGGTACAATCACGAAGTAACAACCGACACTGCTTAGGTATATGCCCATACATATACCTAAGTCATCAATTTCAAATACGCTCCAACCTCCGAGCCCATGTACAACTCAGTCCACACAGGAAAGTAAACGTATTCCACACAGGAAAGCAAAACGTAATCCACACAGGATAGCACAACACAATCCACACAGGAAAGCAACAGGATTCAGCTCACACATGTATACTTCTTCAAAAGACGATAAAGATGATCTATGATCAATCTAAGTCGTCAGACCCACAAAGGATCGATAGGTAACTAACCCCCGCAAAAGACTCACACATGATCGGGCCCACATAGGACCTGTAGGAGCTGGTTCACACAGGACCGCTGAGCGCAAAGACCCACACAGGATCGGACCCACACAGGATCGGGCCCACACAGGACCTGTAGCACTGATCCACGTAGGATGGCTGAGTGTTGTAGTTGTCGTCGTCGAATCCACACAGGATCTCTGTACTGTCGTCGTCGCTGTCACAGTAGCAGTAGCAGTAGTAGTAGTAGCAGTCACAGTCGCAGCCATCACTAGGGTTCCCGCACACAGCAAGCTCGTACAGGAGGATCCGCTCCACGAGCCGAGAGGCTGATACATCAACTGTCACAAAGTCCAGAGTTGATGTATCCAAAAGTTCCGTATCGTCAACAGGAACTCAACGCAACAGACGGCGCGTCGATCGGACGCCCGGTCTGAGAGTTATTGGCATTTTCGTCCCCGGGGCCCGATTGGTTTTTAAGGAAAAACCAAGCCGACCGTACTCCACCTGCATCCAAACCTTGGGTGGAGTATGCCAAAAGATCCTTCTCACTAAGAGGAACACAACAAAGCTGAAGGCACGTCAATCGGACGTCCGTAGCTCAAGATATGAGCGTTTCCGCTCCGAAGGCCCGGTTGGTTTCGTGTACGAATCAACCCGGCCGAACTCAAAGTGTTCCGAAACCCTGAGTGTAATATACTGAAACGACCGTCTCGATCCAAGGATCGCGTTTCCGCAGACGGTTCATTAATCGGAGGTCCTTGGCTCAAGTTATGGCCAAAAGACCGAATCCGTCTCGAAAACGGGGGGTCCGGGTCCGGGCCGACCGGGCCCGACCCCCCCTGGGTCGACCCGACCCGGGTCCGACCCGGCTCGGCCGGCGGCGGCGCGGCCTGGCGCCGCTAGGGTCATGCGCGGGGGGCTAAGCCCCCTCTTCCAGCAAGAGGCGGCACAACTTTTAGCCGCGCCTTTTGGAGAACCGACCCCCCCTCGTGGGGGCCTGCTTGAGGAAACCGGGGGGCCGCCTGCCCCCCTAAAAAAAACCGCCCCCCCCCCCCTCATAAATGGGGGTGCTTTTGAGAGTTGACCGGGGGAATTTATTCCTCCGGTCTTTGACCTTCCGGCCGGCCACCTAGCCGGCCGGGTTTTCTCCAACGGGACCGGCAAGCCGGTCCCCTTCCGGTTTCCGACGCCTGCGGCCCGGCGTGCCACCGGTCTTCCCGTCTCGCCGTGGCCCGGAACCGGCCGCGGTGTTCGTCGTCCGGCGCGGTGCGACGGCACCGCGCCCCTCTGCCGCGCCTTCGATTCCCTTCGACGCGGTGCAACGACGTCACGTTCTTGATGATCCTTCCACGGCACGGCGCGACGGTGCCACGCAATATAAACGTGCGATTATCCACGTGGTGCGAAGACACCACGCCATCTTGTTTCATCCGCAAGATAAATAAACAAGAACAAAGGAGGGGGTTCGGCCGTGTTCATGCGGTCTGGCCCCCTCACGTTAAATGATAAAACATATTTAAATATCCTCACATTAGTCATGCCAGAACCACGAACAAGAATAAATATATAAACAATTAACAACAACCCCTACAATCCTCATCAAACATTTTTCCCAAATCCCACAATAGATTTAGAAGGGAAAAACATGGAAAGTGATAATCATATTGAAGTAAACCCCTACCTCGATAGTCGCACATTGACGTAGTCATGGGAAGCGGTCGTCGTTTCGTTGACGTCGGTTAGAAGACGAAGAAGTCGAGGAGGAAGCAATCGGAGAAGACGAGTCAAGATGTCATCGTCGGTGTTCTTCATTGGCGACAGACGTTCTTCGCGTTCTTCCACGAAGGAGATGAAGACGGTGGAGGATTTCTTCATCTTCTCTCCAAAGATCTTCCACACCTCACCCAACAATCCAAATAAAATAATGTCCCTCCTTATTTTATTTACTAAGCCAAGCTTTTCAAAAACATAAATTTCAAAAACAAAACACTTAATTAATTATACATGAGTTGTGTAATTAATTAAGTGTAAAGTTATCAAGCATTAAAGGGGGAGAGAGGGGAGTTAGGGAATTTGAAAAGGTGGGGCTCGGGTGGGCCCCTCCTCACCTTAATCCTCTCTTAGGTGGTTAAACCACCCAACTTCCAACAACAGATTTTAACCACTTTAAAGATATAAAATAAATATTGTATCACAATTTTATTTTACTCTTCATTTCATCCAGAAAATTAAACAACTCCTCCTAGGAAAATGAAACTTCGAAAAAGGTCTTCTTAAGTGAATATCGGCGCTGCGAGTTCATCGGTGCCCTCGGATTTCAATTCCGAGCGCTGGATCAAAAGTTTGGAATTCCCGCTCGTTCGTTCACTGAACGTACCCGAGCGAAACTTCGGAAATTGATTCCGGGCACACCGGGCCTCGGAATCAGGTGCCTTCAGAAACCGCGCTCTTGTAAAATTCCAAAGAAAATTAAGAAAAAACTTTCCCTTGAATTTTACCGGTCTTTACAAGTTTGTCACTTTTTTGTTTGGAATTTTAAAAATCCCACATACACGGTTGTGCTCAAGATGATTTTTGGAGTCTAATGAAACAAAAATAATTTTTGGTGAATATTAACGCACCCTTAGATATAATAACATACCATTATGAATAGTAATACGACCCTTATGAATATTAAATCATCCAATATAAGAGTAACCGTACTCATGAATAATTAAATAAAATTTAGACATCTTAGAAATTGGCAAGTTGACCTTAGTAAACGTTTTGGTATTTTGTAAGTCATAAACAATTCATTATAACTAATTAATTAATTTAAAGAAAAATTTATTTTTATAAAATGTATTAATTATTTATCAAATCAATTTCTTATAGTTTTTAGACAATTTTATAAGACCCTACGTAATTTTTGAAAGCACTATAAAATCAGTTTTGATCCTTAAAAACTGTTTTTTTAAGTAAATTATGATTTTAATTAAATATTAACCTAATAATATTTAGAATTTTTTTTTGAAAAATGGACTTCAGTTTTTGATTCTACACGTCGAAAAATGGTTGGTATAAATTTTTGGGATTTTTTTGAGATACTTGAATTTTTGATGAATAGTAGAATCCGATAATTTGCAATAAATGCTAAATAATGGATTAATTGAGTCATCGATGATGCTCTGCTAATGTAATACCACTTGGTTCTAGATCACTTGAAAAATATTACTATTCTTGGTCATTCAAGACTCACTATTCCTTGTCTTATAGGAAATTAATAATCTAATGAATTTTTTATTAAGGAAACCCCTCTCCCATCCACTATAAAAGCCACCCTTCACACCCTCATTTCCTCACACCTCTCAAGCTCCAATACTTCTCTAAAATCTGCCCAAACACCTTCCATAGCCTTTCCCCCACGTCCAAGATATTATGGTCTCATCAAAAGACCAATCTTAGGCCATTAAGGAGGTTCTCAAGAGAAGGATTCAAGAGGTAATTTCTCTCCCTCTTCTCCTTTAATTTCCATTCATGTTCAAGTTCATTTCTTGATATCTCCTCACCTATATTCATATAAAATTTATTTAAACTCCTGTATTATACATATACTGTAATTTTATGATTCTAATGGGATATTATATCACCCAACCCCCTTTCCCTCTTCATTTAATTTATTAAAGAGAACATTGTTCGTGAGGTGTTAACTTATCATATTCAAGAACGACATGATTTTTTCTTCCATTCCTACCTTCAGATCTGGTCATGAAACCATTTTTATGGTTGAAACAGAATATTTATTATGTATTATGTCATATTTAATGTTTTGGAACTGACTTATGAACATATTACTAAGTGATAAATTAAAACAACTTCATTGTGATCGAAAAACCGCCCAAATAAACCCAAACAATATTTATTTAATTATTATCTAATGATTCTTCCAAATGGATCTAATATAATTATTTATAATATCATTAAAACTCCTGTAATATCATTAATGACATGTAATATCATTTCTGGATGTTTACCCATTTTCTACTCGAACTTCAATTTATGAATACAAGTGAACCACCCAAGAAAAACCGTAAAAACGAACATCCCCAAACAACGTTTTTAAACTCTATAAGTAATTTGTTCATCATTGTTGTAAATTTTTTGGGAGATACATTTTTTTCACTGGTTTTTATGTCAAACCAAATTTTTTCCAAAAGAACTCTTTTAAGAACACCCCTTTTACTTCTCACTCAAAGTGGATGGTTCATGTAACATGTATGTTATTCCCTCTTTCTTTTGGGAACCCAAATCTTATGAATGTGTTATTATGAGAAAAACCCATTCCTTTCCATCGGTTAGTTATTTAGATTTTTTATATGTGTTCTATGTGGAAATCATGATGATGATAATTCTATGATGTGACGGGTGCGCCCGGAATTATATAGCGCAATATAAATGTTTAAATGTGATGGGTGCGCCCGGAATTATACAGTACTCCAATGCATTGGGTAAAGTGATGAATCTCATGAGTAAATGTGAAATGATGTGTGAACAACATTCTATCTTGGTTCACAAGTATGTGTGGTAGTTAACCACTAAGACATGATGTTTCATTTTTATGCATTTCCACATTTCAAGTCTTTTATTTATTCTCCTCTCATGTTCTTGATATTTTTCTTATGTTATGATTATGCTCACCCCATGCTATATTGTTCTTATCTATACTCTTAATAGGCTTCTAGATCACCCATTTTGATGTGTATCCTCAGGTGGCTACATTCACTAAAGAGAGGACAAGTTCCAATAAGAAGCTAGAGAAGAAGAAATTAAATAAATTTTTATGCTTGATGTTGTATTTGTTATGTATGGTCCTATTTTTTTCAAGACACTAAACCTTTGGATCCTATATGTGTAATACTATTATGTTTTTCAACATTAAAATGATATAATAGTAATGTAAGAAAAGGCTTGGGTCGCTATAGTTGGTATCAGAGGAAAGGTTTAGTTAATTTGGGAATTAGGATTAGTGAACCGTAGAGAAAACCTCTAGTATGAGATTAAGGTCAAATATGCACACAAGAGTATTTACATAGGGATACCATATGTTATGAGTTTAGTATAAATTGTTCAATTGAATAATTTATGTATTAATGAATTGTTTACTTAGGTTTTTTTTCTAACCTTTTCTATTTTAGAAAACGGTGGGAACTAGGAGAAATCCGGATGACAACTCTTGCGAGGGCTAATGCAATGATTGCCCGAATGACATCCCCAATGATTTAAGAGGTGGAGTTCAAGACTTCAGGGTGATTCTTAACCAATTATCTTAGGTTATGAACAATAACCATAATAATGGGGAACATTCTCCTTCACCAAAGAGGGAGCAACTAGCTATCGAATGTTTTTTGTGGCAACAACCACCAACATTTAGTTGATATTCCGATCCACTAGTTGCGGAATAGTGGGTCAACTCCATTGAGAAGATATTTTCTATTATTCACTGTTCTGAGACAGAGAAGGCGACTCTAGCCATTTATTGTCCAGATAGAAGCCGATAAATGGTGTGATTTGATTAAGAACACCAAGCCAAGGGAGGAAATTGAAGAGATGGAATGGGAAGACATTAAGATAATGTTTCTTAATAAGTACATCACAAAAACTCGTTGTATGAAGATGGAGAGAGAATTTATAGATCTCAATAAAAAAAAGGAGAATCTGTCACAACCTATGAAGTGAATTTCACAAGGCTTTCAAGGTATGATTCATGTTTTGTTATCAATAATGATAGAAAAATTGATAGATTCTTTAGTGGATTAAAAACAAACCTTTGTAAGGCTCTTGCAATTCGAGACTTTGAGAGTTATGAAGAAGTTGTTCGGTGTGCTCTCAAAGTGGAGATGGAGTTTGGAGAATGGTCCCATGTCTATAGTGATAAGAAAATAAATAAGGAGTTTCAAGTTGGTGGATCTTATGACAAAGGCGGGAGGAAAAATCAATGACCCACATGCCAAAAATGTGGGAAGTTGCACCATGGAAACTAACTAAAAGGGATGTGGAAATGATTCATGTGTGGGAAATGAGGACACCATGCTCAAGAGTTTCTAAATGACATGAAAATTAATGAGAATGTAGCTGATGAAAGGAGAGAACCAATCATGGTTCAATGCTACAACTGTAGGGCGCTAGGGCACTATGCAGACCAGTGCACTAAACCTTGAGCTCTCGAGGGTAATAAGCGTCAGCATCCACCAAATCCAAATGAAAAAGGGAAGGCTTATTCCATCACTACTATGGAGGTGGAGCATGATTCTGAACTCATACAAGGTACACTTCCTATTCCCTCAAGAATGTAAAAATTCTTATTTGACTCTGGTTCTACGCATTACTTTTTATGTTGAAAGTTTTGTAGAACTATAGAATCGAAGACCCAAAACCTTGAAGTAGAGATATGTGTAAAAACACTAAGTGGTGAAATCATTTCAACCCAAGTATTTGACTCTTCTCCCATTGGCATATGTGGGAAGATTCTTCCAGCAAATCTCGTAATACTCTCATGATGGAATTCAACACTACAATGGGAATGGATTGGCTCTCATTATATAGAGCACATATCAACTGTCAGGAAAAGGAAATATCTTTTGATATTCTGAACCATCCCATATTCCTTTACAAATTCAAGGAAGATCATGAATCTCCTTTAAAAAACCCTTCAATGGTGTGGGTGTTGATTCCCTATGAAGAAGCATACCTCACCCAAATGGTTGAGTCAAAGGAAAGTGCCGACCTTGAGAAAATGCCCATTGCGAGGGAATACAACGATATATTTCCTGAAGAGTTACCTGGAATTCCCCCCAGATTGTGAGGTAGAGTTCTCAATTGAACTCATGCCCGGAGCTACTCCAATTTTGAAATGTACCTATAGGATGGATCCTATCGAACTGGAGGAGTTAAAGAAGCAGCTACAAGAGCATCTAGACAAAGGGTTCATACGCCCTAGCGCATCACCTTAGGGTGCATCAGTGCCCTTTGTGAAGAAGAAGGATGGAACAATGCGGATATGTATCGATTATCGGGAACTCAACAAGATCACCATAATGAACAAGTATCCTCTCCCATGGATTGATGACTTGTTCGATCAGTTAATTGGATCTCAATACTTCTCAAAGGTGGATCTTCGTTCTGGATATCATCCAGTAAAGGTGAAGAATGAAGATATTCATAATGTGCCTTCCGTATAATGTATGGGAACTATGAGTTTTTGGTGATTCCCTTCAGACATAATAAGGCCCCTACAATCTTCATGGATTTGATGAATATAGTCTTTAGACATTACCTCAACAAATTTGTTGTAGTGTTTATCAATGATATTCTCATCTACTCCATGTGAAAGAAAGAACATGAAGAACATCTGAGACTTGTGTCAGTGACATTAATAAAGAATAAGTTGTACACCAAGTTCAGCAAGTGTGACTTTTGGATGAAGCAAGTAACGTTCTTGGGACATGTGATCATAAGTGATGGAATTTATGTGGATCCTTCAAAGACAAAGGTGATTGAGGAATGGCCCATGCCCTCTAGTGTCACAGAAATCCGTAGTTTTCTTGGATTATCTGGGTACTACGGACGTTCTTTGAGAAACTTCTCTTGATTTTCAAGCTCTCTAACTAAGTTAACAAGGAAATGGGTAAAGTATGTCTGGATGGAAGAATTTGAGGGAAGCTTCAAGGAGCTAAAGATAAGGCTGATCACCGCACCTGTACTCACACTATCGAAAGGTAGAGAATGTTTTTTGATTTACAGTGATGATTCAAAGAAAGGATTGGGTTGTGTACACATGAAAAATAACAATGTGATAGCCTATGTCTCACAATAGTTGAACATTCATGAGAACAACTACCCGACACATGATCTAGAGCTGGAAGCCTTGATTTTTGCCTTGAAAATCTGGAGGCACTACCTTTTTGGTGAGAAGTGTGACATATACACCGACCACAAGAGCCTAAAGTATATATTCACACAAAATAAGCTAAACATGAATCAAAGGAGATGGTTAGAGGTAATCAAGGATTACGATTGCTCTATTCACTATCATCCGGGAAAAGAAAACAACGTAGTTGATGCTCTATACAGAAAATAACCTACTACTCTATCCATGCATCAGATTGAGAAAGACCCTATCTTCTTAGATATGCAAAGGATGGATTTAGAAATCATAAGGTTAGGGGATATGTCCTACCTTTCCCAAATGATTGTGCCACCATCCATCCAAGAGAAGATTAAGGAAGCACAAAGGGATGATGTGGAGATACAAAAGAGGGTGAATGTAGTAAAGGAAGGGAAGTTTCAAGAGTTCCATATTGACGATGATGGTGTGATTTGGTTTCGAATACAGCTTTGTGTTCCTTCATCACCCGGGATAAAGAAGGAGCTATTGGATAATGAACATTGCTCAACATTCTCTATCCATCATGGGAGTACCAAGAAGTACTGTGATCTCTGATAACGCTTCTGGTTGGATAACATGAAAAAGGAGATTGCAGAATATATATCAAGGTTCTTGGTATGTCATCAAGTTAAATCTGAGTGACAAAAGTCCAAGGGTATGATGCAGCCATTGCCTATACCCATGTGGAAATGGGAAAATGTTACTATGGACTTTGTCATGGGTCACTTGAAGACGTAAAAGAGAAATAATGCGATATGTGTTGTGGTTGACTGACTCACCAAGACTTCCCTTTTTATCGCTATTCGGGAAGACCTCTCGCTTGAACAACTTGCAAAGATATATGTGAAGTAAGCGGTGAGACTGTACGGTGTTCCACTTTGAATTGTCTCTGACCATGATTCAAGGTTCACATATAAGTTTTGGAGGAGCCTTGAACATGCTTTGAGTACTGAATTAAATTTCATCACGGCCTATCAGACCCAAATAGATGGCCAGTCTGAAAGGACTATTCAGATTCTTGAAGATATGCTAAGAGCATGATCTCTTGAATTCAAAGGTTGTTGGGATCATCATCTCCCATTGGTTGAGTTCTCATACAATAATATCTTCCACTCAAGTATCCAGATGGCTCCATATGAAGCTATTTATGGAAAGCAATGTATAACTCTAACCTGTTGGGATGAAGTTGGAGAAAGGAAGCTACTTGGACCCGATCTTGTTCAAGAGATGACAGAGAAGGTTCAAGTCATCCAGAAGCACATCAAAGCTGCTCAAAGTCGGAAAAAGAGATATGCTGACAACTGTCAATGGGTCTTGGAGTTCAATGTTGGAGATAAAGTCTTCCTTCAAATATCTCCATGGAAGAGAATCATGCTATTCGAGAAGAAAGGGAAGCTAAGCCCATGGTATATTGGCCCCTTTGAGATCCTTGACAGTATAGGATACATGGTCTATTGTCTTGAACTACCACCAAATATGGCTCAATTTCATGATGTGTTTCATGTATCACAACTGAGGATGTACATACCGTACCCCTCACATGTACTAAAATCACAAGTGGTGTAGCTGGAAGATGATCTATCCTATGAGGAGCAGCTAGTAAATATTCTGGATCAAAGAGATAAGGTTCTACGAAACAAGACAACCCATATTTTCTAAGTGTTATGGAGGAACCATAAGTTTGAGGAAGAAACTTTTGAACCATAAGAGGCAATGAAGGAGAAATACCCTCACCTTTTTGTGTAATGTGAGATCTCAGGGGCGAAATTTCTTATGGGGGGAAGAATGTAACTACCCAATGTTTATCAATGGAAATTAATAACTTATATTAATGTCAAAAAATAACATGAAAACACAACATAATGAACTAATAAGTGATAAGTGACCTTTAAACATTGGTTTGTCACTTCTGTGTTTGGAATCATAAAAATCTGACATACACAATTATGCTCAAGGTCATTTTTGGACTCTAATGAAACAAAAAGAATTTTTGGTGAATAGTAACGTACCCTTAGGAATAGTAACATAACCTTATGAATAGTAATACGACCCTTATTAATAGTAAATCATCCAACATAAGAGTAACCATACTCACGAATAATTAAATAAAATTTAGAAATCATAGAATGTAACAATTTGACCTTATTAAACGTTTTGGTATTTTGTAAGTCATAAAATATTAATTATAACTAATTAATTAATTTAAAGGAAATGAATTTTCTTAAAATGTATTCATTATTTATAAAATCAAATTCTTATAGTTTTTAGATAATTTTATAATACCCTACTTAATTTTTGAATGCACTATAAAATCTGTTTTAATCTAAAAAACTATTTTTTTAGTAAATTATGATTTTAAATAAATATTAAAATAATACTATTTAAATTTTTTTTTTGAAAAATGGACTTCTTTTTTGGATTCTAAATATCTAAAAATGGTTGGGGTAAATTTTTGGGATTTTTCTGAGATACTTGAATTTTTGATGAATAGTAGAATCCGATAATTTACAATAAATGCTAAATAATGGATTAATTGAGTAATCGATGATGCTATGCTAATGTAAGACCACTTGTTTCAGAATAACATGACAAAATTACTATTCTTGGTCATTCAAGACTCACTATTCCTTGTCTTAGGGTAAATTAATAGACTAATGAATTTTATATTAAGGAAACCCCTCTCCCCTCCACTATAAAAGCCACCCTTCACACCCTCATTTCCTAACACCTATCAAGCCTCAAGACTTATCTAACCTCTTCCCAAACACCATACCTATCCCCTACCCCACATACATGAGCTTCTGGTATCATCAAAAGACCAAGCTTAGGCACTTAAGGAGGTTCTCAAGAGAAGGATTCAAGAGGTAATTTCTCTCCCTCTTCCCCTTTAATTTCCTTTCAAGTTCAAGTTCATTTCTTGATCTCTACCCACCTATATTCATCAGAATGGTATTGAAGCTCCATTATTATACATATACTGTAATTTTAGGATTTTAATGGGATATTATATCATCCAACCCCATTTCCATCTTCCTTTTATTTTATTAAATAGAATGTTGTTCGTGAGGTGTTAATTTATCACCTTCAAGAATGACAATATTTATTCTTCCATTTATACCTTCAGATATGGCCATGAAACCATTTTTATGGTTGAAACATAGTATTTTATATATATTATGTCCTTTTTAAATTTCTGGAACTGACTTATGAACATATTACTAAGTGATAAATTAAAACAACTTCATTGTGATCGAAAAACCACCCAAATTAACCCAAACAATCTTAATTTAATTATTATCTAATGATTCATCCACATGGATCTAATATAATTTATTATAAGATCATTCAAAATCCTGTAATTCAATTAATGACATGTAATAACATTTCTGTATGTTTACCCATGTTCTACCCAAACTTCAATTTATGAATACAAGTGAACCACCCAAGAAAAACCATAAAAACAAACATCCCCGAACAATGTTTTTAAACTCCATAAGTCATCAAAAGGAACATAAAATGACATAATGAAACCAGAATGAACCCTATAAATGTAAAAATGTTTCTGGAATTTCTAATTAATGAATATATTTTCATTATACAGGAAATTAAAGAGAGGGAATCATTCAGTTACTAGGTGAGGGGAAATCTCGAACCCAATTTTCTTCCTTCAGCTTATCCCTATTTCACTCCATTTTTGATATGGTTACTACAAAAAGATCATTTTTTCATAATTTTAGTCACTTTTCGGGGAGATACATGTTTGTCACTAGTTTTTATATCAAACCAAATGTTTTCCAAAAGAACTCCTCTTTTAAGAGCACCCCTTTTACTTCTCACTCAAAGTAGACGTTTCTTGTAAAATGAATGTTATCCCCTCTTTCTTTTGGGAACCCAAAGCTTATGAATGAGTTATTTTGATGTGAAACCAATTCAATTACATGGGTTAGTTATGTAAAATTTTGATATGTGTTCTATGTGGCAACATGATGTTGATAATGTTATGATGTGACGGGTGAGCCCGAAATTATACAACGCTCCAATGCATTGGGTAATGTGATGAATCTCATGAGTAAATGTGAAATGATGTGTGAAAAAGATGCTATATTTGTTCACCAGTATGTGTGGTAGTTAACAACTATGACATGGTGTGTTATTTTTAACATTTCCACATTTCAATCTTTTATTTATGCTCCTCTCATGTTCATGATCTCTTGCCTATGTTATGATTATGCTCACCCCATGCCATATTGTTCTTATCTATCCTATTACTGGGCTTATAGCTCACCCCTTTTGATGTATATCCTCAGGTGGATGCATGTACTAAGGAGAGGACAAGTCCCAATAAGAAGCTAGAGAAGAATAAATTAAATAAATGTTTATGCTTGATGTCTTATTTGTTATGTATGGTCCTAGTTTTCCCAAGACACTAAACTTTGGATCCTCTATGTGTAATACTATTATGTTTTTTAACATTAAAATGATGTAACAGTAATGTAAGAAAAGTATTAGGTCTCTATATGTACCACCTAGCTCTTCCCCCACAGATGCACCAGGTGCATAATGATTTCCTTGTGTCGCAGCTGAGGAGGTATGTGCATGATCCAACACACGTTATCGATAGGGGTGAGATGGACATCGATGATGGGGAGACATTTGCAGAGTTCTCGGTGGAGGTAGAGGATCAAAAGGAGTGAGTCCTTCGTGGGTGGTCAATTCTTCTATTGAGGGTTCATTAGAAGCATGAGAACCTCTAGGAGAGAACATATGAGTGGGAGGCTCATATACGTTCTCGTTACCGCAATGTTTTTCCCAAGTTTTGTGGTAGTATTCAAGGATGAAAATATATATGGTAGGGAGAATGTAAAGACCTATAATTACTGTAAATTGTTTATTAAAATTATTTGGGATTATTACCAGTCTGTGAAAATTTCCGGTGCTTGATTCTGATGCCTGGTGTGCCCAAAATGGAATTTTGACCTTTATTTAAGTTACATTTAGTAAATGTGCTGGAGATATTTTTAATCTTTTGAACTAGTTCTCAGAATTAAAATCCAAAGACTCTTTTTAATCCATAGTGCTAGGTTTATTTTAATGGAGGATTCACCTCAACCGTAGTTGGTCGAAAGAAAGAGATAATTTTTGGACTATTAAAATAATACTAAAATAACATGTAATTATTATTTTATTTTTCTTCAGCAGTTGAGCGGCGGTGGTGGGACTGATGTGTTTCCAAGATATTTAGTGGCTTGACTCTTTGTTTCTTTGACGGTTACATTGGAACATTTAATGCGGTTTATAAATGAACTGTATTAATTTTGTGAAACTTAGTAGTTTCTTCGGTCTATTTAATTGATGCTCAGGCATTGTCTTTTGGCTCAAAAGAGAGGAACGTCTGACAAAGTGTTGTAGTGTCTTCCAATGAATATGAATGGGAGAATTTAATGTAATATCGAAGGGATCGAACTGGGAACGATGAACACCGATGACTTCATCAATGTTAAGATTCTCCTAACACCACCGTGAAAACTCCAATGATTCTCAAGGTAGGGGGATTTTTCATTGTTTAATTATTTGAGTTGATGATGAATAAATTGTTACCACTTATTACGATGCTAATGCGGAGGGCACGAGCCAAAAAAACAAGGCTCGTAACATCCATCACTTTGTTCTTGTCGCACTCTTTGGGGATGCATTTCCGACTAGACAAAACCTTGAATTCGGGTGCCGCGCAACTACAGAGGCATCCCAAGAGGCCTGTAGGCACGAGAGGAGGGGAAAACGGACCACCAGATATCACCTGATGGCCCACGAAAGATCTACCAGCACGATACCGGCAATAGGCACCGGTGACCGATAGTGGTGGCGAAGGCAGCAGCTGGTGTTGGCCGGCGCTGGAAGAGGGCGATGCCGCCTGGCTCCACGGTGGACCTGAAGGGGTTACTGAAACTCACATGATCGTGATGGATAGATGGCATTCCATCACATTCCGTGATGAAGGGGTCGTAGCATCGAAGCGACAGTGGTGGGGGGAAACATGCCTCACGGGTCCTGTGAAGCACGGGGCAGTGCCACGTGGCGCCTTTGATTGATGATCCAAATGGCTCCTTGAGTTATTCAGTGAGTTGGGCGGCCACCTGGCTGGTGAACCGCACCAGCGCACCAGGCCACGTCGCCAGGTGGGCCGTGCCGAGCTAGCGAGCCGGGTTGGTCTGCAACCTAGACCAAATAGTCCATCCTAGGCCAGTTCGGGCTGGGCCCGGTTGGACCAGGACCGGGTGGGTCGACCATAACTGGGTCGGGTCAGGCCCTGACAAGCCGGTCGGGTCAACCCCAACCCGGACGCATTCATGACCAATTTTGCTTAAAGATAAGAATCTTACCAACTATAAATCTATTTGAAAAACTGTCTATGGAGTCCGGATCCTTGGTGCGAGATGGTTATTTTTGGATACTCCACCTGATTTTTAGTGAATGTTGGAGTATGGCCAAGTTGGATCATACCTGAAACCAACTGATCCCTTGGCAATAAAATCTTTATAACTCTAAGATCAGGCATCTGATTGATGCACCGTCTATTGCGTTGTAACCCATACGGCATGGTAGAACATTTTGTTACTCCTTTATGAAATCATATTGTTGGTTGTCATATCATAGTGAACCTAAATGGATTAGCATCATAATGACCTGATGAGGACCATCCTTATAGAGGCTCTTCATGGATTAGCATCATAGCGACCCTGTACGGATTGACGTTCATAGTGACCCTGTTTGGATCAGCATTCAAAGAGACTCTGTGTGGATCATCATTATAGAGACCTTATGTAGATCTGCATCATAGCAACCCAATGAGGACCAGCCTTAGAGTGGCTCGTCTTGAATTAGCATCATAGTGACCATGTGTGGATCATCATTCATAGTAACCATGTGTGGATCAACATTCATAGAGACCTTTTGTGGATTAGTATTCATAGAAAACTTATGTGGATCAATATCATAGAAACCCTGTGTGGATCAACATCATAGCGACCCAATAAGGACCATCTTTAGAGTGGATCATCATGGATCAGTATCATAGCAACCCTGGGGGGATCAACAATCATAGAGACCCTGTGTGGATTAGCATCATACCGACCCGACAAGGACCGGATTTAGAGTGGTCTGTCATGGATTAGTGACATAGAGACCCTGAGTGGATCAACATATTTTTCCCATTTCTATGAGTTTTATACCTGGTTTGAGTTGAGTCTTATGCTTGTTTCTTTGTGAATGAGATCATGCTTTGTGGTTTTGCTTTGTGGAATTCTGAGGGACCTTCAAGGATCTTGTGGTCCCAACTAGGTATTTTGATACTCACCCCAACACGAGCT
Source organism: Viscum album (assembly GCA_963277665.1). Lineage (NCBI taxonomy): Eukaryota > Viridiplantae > Streptophyta > Magnoliopsida > Santalales > Viscaceae > Viscum > Viscum album. The sequence goes on along the minus strand of OY728145.1, from coordinate 875,100,443 downwards.
TCTCCCATACCTTGTTGTGTCTTGTGCAGACAATGGGTAGCCTTGACTGAGAGTCGGGGAGCCAAGGCCTAACGGTCGATGGCGGTGAAGGTTGACATGGAGAGTTTTGGTGACGAGTTATACCCACTCTTAAGGTAGGAACCTTGGTGGATGATTCTAGGATTTGTTTATTGTTTTCTTTTATAGTTATATCATTCAGTTGGGATTTTATTCTGGACCCTTTCTTTTCAGTACACACTTAAACTACTGGAGTTTCACATCGTGGTTGCGTCTTGTTGCGTTCTTGAGCAGTGTGATTTTACAAGTTTAAAGGTAATGCCTTCTTGTTTTAGGGATATATTTTTCTGGTGCAAGTCACCAACCCCTGGACAATAGACATTGCGCTTGGGGTAGTCATGGCTTGGGCCCCAAGGGATGGTTCATGACAGGACGTCCAAATGAATCATAAATGTAAGGAAATGGAGGTTTTTGTTTTAAGAAAATGTATAATTATTTTCAATTTTTTTAAATAATATCTTCATCTACCTCCAATGAATATTAATTAACCATGTTAAAATTTATATGTTCAATATACTTAAATTTTATTATTATTATAGTAAAACTTATTTTCAACACGTTTGATATCCTATATGTAATAAATAACAAAGTGGCTGTGTATCCATAGACTAGGACATCAACTAAGGGATGTGTTTATTTGTCCATAATTAGATCATATGGATATTTAGATAAGTTTAATACATGAATATATATGAAATTAATGATTTTTTTGGGTTATCTAATGATAATATATTACTGACATTCTTATCATACTCTATGTATGGAAATGATAACATTGACCATACTTATGTCTGTCTTATAAAATCCCAAGAGTGATGCGATTATTTATTCACTTCCACCATATAATTTTGGTAATAAGTATAGAAATAAATAATAAATATGGCATTAATAACTTATTTATGATTCTAGATAAGTAAAATAATATCTTCTATATTTCTTTTCCACTCATCAGAAAAATAAAAAACAATCGTGCATGTGTACGTAAAGACTACCATCTTCATGAAATGATGTAATTCAATTATAATAACCACCTTAAAATGTTGGTTATAAAATGTATATAAACTCTAAGTATTACAATAATATTTTTAATTATTATATTGTAAATTTAAAAGTAGAAACTCTGACCATGGTCAATGCATTAATGTTATTTTTAGGATATAAATTGAATATCCTCAAAACATCCATTGTGATGTAAACTATTTTTGTAACTAAATAAAACATGATAAGAGATGAAATAAATTTATTAATGATAACTTAATGGACACAGAGATATTATTTGATAAACTTTAAAAATAATATAATTTTATGACTCCATTGGTCATACATACGATCAAACTTATTTGAGAATCAAGGTAAGTGATTATCCTTTAAAAAATTATTTTAAATGTTTTAAACTCTTTCTCCACTATATCAATGTGAAATTAAATGAATCAGGAATTTAAATATTTGTTATTAAATGGATTATATAGGTCATTATATAGTATATATGACATTATATATATGTGTAATAAATCAAAATCTTTTTAGTTTTTTATTAATGGGGTATTTTAAACATTTTACAATGTAAAAAATGAAATTGTTTTCTAGTTTGTATGGATGATATTAGATTTAACACCATAATATCCATTATTAGACAACAATATTCAATTAAAATTTAAAATGTGTTTTAAAATAATTTCATATTCCTATTATTTGTGTTATTTTATGTTTGAGAAATTTTCAATGAAAAATGATATTTCCTTATATGGTCGTGTGAAAATCGAATCTATATTTATTCGTTTAAAAGTAGTTATGAGATGATAAACTTCACAAGTGAAAATTCATTTTCAATAAAATGGTACTTAAAAATTATAGATGACAATAGGCAAGAATGTTATATCTCATGACAATGGGGGGCCTCACATATCTTTCCAATACATTGGATGGTGAATGTTCTTCAAAGGAAAAAATATGGGGGACATAACTATGTAAGTTACACCTATAGAATTATATTGGATTTATTTATTCTAACATGTGGTTAAAATTATTTAACACGAGTTATGAATATGTTTCTCCAAGATACCGACATTATGTGTTCAAAAAATTATTGAAATATTTTTACTTAAGGAGTTAATTAATGTTTTAAAAGTGAAAGGATGGTTTTTCAAAGGAATGTATTCATGAGTACCCATATTATATAAGACACATTAAAGAGTTTTTCCATAATTTTTAATTTTTTTTAGAGGTGATTATTTAGAAAATATTTCTTTTCACGTGTGGGAGGGATTTATTTTTGGGTTTAATGTTTTTTTTTTAAAATTTAAATATTTTCATTTATGTTCAGGGTTTACACTAGACTTATGGAAGTAATTTATTTTCTTATCCCTTTCTGATCATTTGTTTCCACATCCTATGTTTTCAAATTTTCTTCATATAAACTAAATATGAGTAGAAGTTTTAACAAGGAAAATATTTATTCTTCGGTGACTCATCTTAAATGAAGTAAAAGTTTCTTAAATAGAATCATGGAGTTGAATCAAAACTACTTTCAATGGAAAAAATCACACATTATGGATATATTCTATTAATAGGTAGTTAAAATTTATAAAAGGTTCCCTATAAATCCTATTCTCTTTCTTAAAAATGAATTATATTATATTATTTTAATATAATTATTATCATAACTATTTCATCATTAATGAAATTTAAATATTTCATTTTTAATCATACAATTATTTTTAATAAATATTCATTAATGGATTTATTCAAAAATGAAATACTTTCATTCATTTAGGTAGTGTAAAAAAATTATGGGTGACCAATAATTTTGAAAATAGTTTTAAAAGAAGTGAAATAAATGATCTATTTTACTTTAATTAAAACATTAGAGTATTATAATATTAATAAAATTTAAATTATATTTAATGGTTATACAAATTTTTAAAGGGTTTGTGGATAATAGGAAAGAAGTGACTTGGAACATAAAACTCATACATTAATATAGAAAATCATTATAGAAATTATTTAATAAGAGGTAATGAGAAACGTAACATAAATAATGGATTAAATGGGTGCTAAAAACATGGTAATAAAATAGTTTAAAAAAATTACATGTTATTTTAATTATTTTTTATAATTAAACATATATAAGAAAGGAATGACTCGGTTGGGAACCATTGTCACTCCCTTGGTGTCACCAGTACTAGGTAAATTCTAAATGCTTCGATATGGAAATTTTTTACTATAATATAAACCATGGAAAAAGGTAATGGATTATTAGATATATATTTAACAAGAATATATAGGTAAAACTAAACAATAAATATTGTTATGAAATTTTGGAAGGCTTGTCCTTTTATAGACAGGGTTCACTGGAATTTTTAAAAATCTTCATTCTTTAATAGTAGTTAATGTGATTTTTAACAAGAAAGTGGCTCATAAATGGGAATGGGATTATATTTTAGATTATTCCTCACTCAAATATGACTTAAAATATTTTTTTATTGGTTTTTATTAATATTTAATTCGTTTTTAATCGAAAAACACTTATATATATATATATATATTGAAGGTATATTTTGAAAAAATGCATTTAAAAAATCTTTAATTTTTTTGAATTATAGTTATAATATTAATATTAGTTATTATTTTTCACATTTACCACTTAAATTTATTTAAATAGTTAAAATTTCCAAATCATATCAGTAATTCACATTTTTAAGATTTTATTATATTATTCAAGCATTACATCTACATCGAGGAGTATTTTAATATTTACCATGACATAAAATATAATTAATATTAATTTTATTATATTCATATAATATTTGAAGTAAAATAACAAATAAATAATATTTCGTATAGATATATAAAATTTAGAATAAAATAGATAAAGATATATGTAACACCCTGTTATTTTAAAAGAGGAGTGTCATATTTGATAGCGTATCCAACACGCAATACTGATCATAAATGACCTTGAAGTACATAAATGTTAAATTATAAGATATGAATAATATTAAATACCTTATGATATATATATGTATATATATATATATATTACTTAATCAATACATATTATTGATTAATTCTTACTAAATAATATAAAAATTTGTAGAAAAGTAATTTAATCAATCAAAAAAAATTCTTCAAAATGATTTTTATTGTTCTATATGTGAATATATTAATTTTATTATTTAAAATTAATAAAATTTATTTGAAAATATTAAATTAAAATTTTAAATAAAAAAATAAAAATTAACTTCAGGTTTATATTTTCAGTTTTTCTGAAAATATTGATTTTTCAGTGGATAGTAAAAAATACAGATTTTATACCATTTATTTATTTTTTGTAAATTTTTTAATTTAAAAATACCATTATGTTTTTATTATGTTTTAAAGTAAAAAAGTATTATTAGTTTATTTTTAATCCACTTTATAACATTTTAATCATCTTTAGTTTGTATTTTATTATAATTTTTTTTGGGAGTAAAAGAGGATTTTTTATAAATCTGTCTTAATACAAATAATGTTTCTCATTTTTAATTAGTTAAAAACCATAATAAAGAATTATTTAAATTAAATTTATATATTATATTTCAATAAATATTAATTTTGATTCATTCAGTGGTTACTATGATTCATATATTTAATATAAAATCATCTTTTACTTGAAAAATACACCTCTTAAGAACTGGCATTTTCATTGCAACTTTGGATTTAATATGAAATTAAAATAATCCAATTACATGAAATGAATTTGGTAAGATTTGTTTTTTTAGAAGAATTATTATTATAATATAGTAAGTTAAAATTATATTTTTTTACCATAATTGAAATTCAAATCAGTTAAAATTAATTATCGCGGTTATGGTAGAAACAGGTTTATGATGGGGTTAAAATAAATTGATAATGGTTTAAATGATCTAAAAACATGTCTAAATTATATGAAATGGAAAGATTTAAACCTAATAATTTCCATGTGTCTATAATGATCCTTTTATGATTCTTTTGGATTGTGATAGAATTAGGTACACCTTCTTCTATTCAAAACACCCAACTATATTATTGACCTCACTTATAAATGGTCACCCTCGCCTCTCCTATTAACACCATAAAATTTATATTGGTAAAATATTACCAGAAAAATATCATCCCTAATTCAATACCCATATCCTAGATCCATTATGATTATAAAAAATCATCTAATTAAGGATTCTTGTGCTAACCTAAGGAGGTTGTCCAAAAAATAGGTATTGTGATTATCTATGTGTTTTTATTTTATTTATTCTCCAACATCATTGAATGATTATTGAAATATTATGACTTAATAAAAACCATATACACAATACTATAATAAGTTATTATATATAATTATATAACCTGAATCTATCTCATCGTCCATCAAATGGGATATTAAATCATTATTAGTGTGTGTAACAGACTACCACCTTGTGAATTGATGTTATTCGTTTTTCATCATCCCTTCAAATTGATTTTTATAATGATGAAATTAAATTTTATACATAATGTTTTTATGAAATTTATACTTATTTAATTATGATATTATATATAACATCTTAATTTCCATTTAGAGGGGGACATGATTTTTTTACTCGTGTATTTGGTAAACTATTGCCTCGTGAAGCGATGTTATTCATGTTTAACAATTTTTACATGGAATTTAATAAGTATAATGTTAATAAATATATGTGATATAAATCGAATGACAATTATATTAATGAAATATATATCAGTTTTTATATATAATATTTCATTTTATTTCTTACACTGAAAAAATGATAACATTATTTATGTGTATGTCAGGACTTCAACCTCCACGAAATGATATGATTGTTTTCATCACCACATCACATGGATGATATATATAAGCATATTTAATGAAATATTATGATATATATTTATTATATTATTATAATTATGTAAACATAAAAAAATACATGCCTTCTTTCTATAATGTTTATTGAAAAATAGAAATGTTACTAATGTATATATACGACATACTATAACCGCTATATTAATTTAGTTCATATTATCTAACCATATTTCTCAATAGCTTTTAAAAAACATATAATTTTTGAACAATCATGATAATTTTTTTGTTGTTATTATACTAGAGATATTTAAATAATGACCTCTTTGACAATAGTCAACACATAATAGTTTTCGTGAAACAATGAACCGAACATCCTCAAAACACCCAATATCGAATTAACTGATTATGTTATTAAATATGTCAATAAAATAAATAAAATAAATTATTTAATTATATTGTATTAAACTTGGAAATTTTTTTATGAGATAATGTAATTAATATAATTTTATTATATAGGAGGTTCAAACACGTACGAAGAATGTTGAACCATTGGTAAAAGTTTTCTTATCACACATTTATTTATGTGAGGCGTATTCTATATTCAACAGTTATTTAAATTGTGTTTGGTATAAAATGATAATTTTACATGTAATATCATGAATCATTCATACATCATGGTATTTTATGTTTCAATTTTAACTATTTCATCCAAGGGGATTTGACATGAATGTTACCATTTGGTAAGGAATTACATTACATGATTTCTTTTCATTAGGTTATATTTCATCTTCATTTTATTTAATATTCTTATATTATGTGTGTAATGAATTTTTGTTACCTTGTTTTACATTTCCACTTTTTTTATGTGGATTCAAATTTGTTACACATAATGTAACAAACCTGACCCTAGTAACCTGAAGCCATTGACTTTTTTTATTACATTGACATAGATACTAGGGGTTATATCCTAATTGACCGACCAATTTAGTAGTTTTTTTTGATTCATATACATACATGATTACCAATTTTAAATAGTTAAATAAAATAAAAATCATAGTAATGGAAAATAATTTGTATCGTTGAACTGATTCTATGAATTCTTCTTCATATCCAGGTTAAAGGAAATAAAATAAGGGCGAGTTAAAATTATATGTAAGGGTTACATATAATTTTATCCATTATAAATAATTAAAGAAAAAAATATCTAAATATAAATAAATATAAACATATTCTATATAATTAATACTTGAGTATCATAAGGGGATAAGGAATAATCAGTTTGGAAAGCTAAATAACTGGAAACAACCCCATTTAATCTATAAAATGAGCATAAAATGCATCGAGATATAATATTATTGAAAAAATATCTGGAATAAATATAATAATTAAATTATAACTAATGGAAATTCTTATTTATTGTATATAATTATCTCAAGATTGATGATACATCTATTTTTAAGACCATTCATAATAAATTTCAAAACTCATGAGTAGAAACCCATCTCATTTGGAAAATTGATTTTTCTCATGGGACATGTTATTTCATTTTGGGCTATCTATAACTTGGCCCCACATGTAACAACTTGTCAAAATTATATATAATATATATAATAATTTAATTAATTCTAGATTAAATGTTTCTTGTTATCAAATATACATATTAAGTAATTGATGTAGATTTATTAATATTTCCTCAGTTAATCAAATAACTTCCAAAGTGAAAATTGTCTATAAAAATAGTATATAGTTTTTTAAAAGATAACATAAATAATTAAATAATATAATTTTTAAGGTAAATTTAGTTTCAAATAAAAAATTATCATAATAAAGGTATTGTTTCAAAATAAAGTAAACAATTATAAAAGAAAGTAATATTGTAAAATGATTTTTTAACCTCTCTAGTAACATTTTAGTTCTAACAAATTGAAGCATAAATAAGAAATTAAACAATAATTACAACAATAAATAAATACTATTGTTAAAAACAACAAATGGGAAGTATATACATGATATATATTTGAATTGATGCATATTAATAACTTTCTCTCAATGAAATAGAAATTCAGAAGAAATATCAAACTTCATGCTTTCTATTATTGGATAAAAATTTAATTATATTTATTTTGGGATTAATAATGTTATTATTTTATATGTAGAAGATAATTATAATTATAAAACCAAATATGATCCAATTATATCATTAAACATCATGTTTGATTAATAATGTTTCATTATTTTCAATGATTCGGGTGTTAATCCCCATATTTTCTCACGCATGTTTTTTATGTATGTATTGATTATTTTATATAAGAAATAAATAAATCATCTCCAAAATGAAAATAATGTTTTAAATATAATATTTACTCATTATATATATTTTTATAACCATTCTTAAAATTTTTTCATGAAAAATTAGTCACACCAATTCATAGAGACAGTAGGTCGTACATGCGCACGATCAATTATATCATTCCCTTAACTGGTGAAAGGGTAAGGGAGTGTATGATATATTAATCTTCCATAAATTATAACATTTCATTGCTTTCACATATATTCATTAAATTTATCTTTTTTACCATCTATATAATGTGTAAGTGAAAAATGATACCCATCCCTTCTTGAGGCGGTAGTCTACCGTAAAGACAAGTAATGTTATCATATTTAAAATAGAATATAAATTAACAAGGTATATGTGATATTATAATTATTAAAGTATATTTATATTTGAAATATTTATATAAACATTACATCCATCATTATATCAATCCCCGAGAGGTGTTTATGGGACATCTGCTTACGATGTAGTTTCCTCCGTAAACACGATCAATGTTTTCTTTTTCTGTTTGTTCGAAGTGTAGATGAATATAATTTATTCCATTAAGTTAATAATATATCAATAAATGGGATATAATGGTGTTATTATATTATAGTTATTAAATAATATATAATGGAGTTTTAAAAAGAAATAAATTGAAAACATTCGTTTAAGAACGTTACCTCATCCACAGGTAACATCTTTAGGTTTTCAATAAACTGATTGCAATGATTGATTTTTGGTCAAACCAGGGGATGTATGATTTTTTTTGGTTAGTGAGGATGTATTTTAGGTTTTTATTTTCTGAAAACATTTCTATGGATGTTTGAGGAGAGGATAAGAGAGTGTGACATTTTATTAGTTGGGGAGTGGAAAGACATACAAATTTAGAAAATAAATAATTACAATAATGTTATTTGAATTAAAAGGCATAAAAATATGTAATTATCAACTCTATGATGTACAAAACATGAAATATTTCCCTGCAATGGGTGTTTTACAAGTTGATTGTTAATTTTGAATATTATTTTCATAGTTTAACACCTAGTAAATCAGATTTACCTTAATTGTGGAAATTAAATTATACGTATTTTAATATTCATAATGGTCAATAATTATGTTTAACTAATTAAATATTATTAATTATGATTATTATACATTTTGAGTCCATTTTCCATATCCAATTCATGGATGTGGTATAATAAAGTTTAAAATTATACATGTAGATACAATGAAAAAGAGACCTTCCAAAGAGAAAATGATCATAAGTATAGAAGGTTTTAATATAAAAAATCAATATAAAATTGATTCCAATGGAAAAAAATTAGTTTATTATAATATATATTAAAAAATTTAACTTTACAAAATTTATAAAATAATTTCATTTTTTAAATAATTATAATGAAAAGGAATTTCTCAATAAAAGTAAGTATCTTTCACAATTCAATGAAAAGTGAATCTTTAAATAACTTGACTATCAAAATATATTTGGAAAGGTAAATAACTAAAAGAACATTCCATTAAATCAATATCAAGTCTATCATAACAAGATAATTATTAATAAATAGGAACGGGAAAAAAAAATTGCATACATTACATTTAAATGATTTTACTATCATAATTTATTTGTAAATTTATATAACCATAAACACATTTCATTAAATAAATATCATTACTACCATTAATGGATAAGGAATAATCAATATGGAAGGATAAATAACAGGGAAAACATTCAATTTAATTATAAAACTGATAAATAAATTAATCCATAGATAATATCATTTTGAAAATCTAACTAATGGTAATAACTAAATTCTCAATTAAGGATATACTTAATTATCAGATTTCATGATTTCTGGCATCATGAAAACCTCAAATATCAATACCTTCTTGATAATGGTTGAACATTAATGGGTATATATACACCATAAACCCATTTAACTATGGATAATGAACTAATTCATCTCATTATACTAATAATTCCTCAAGTGGATATCTATAACTGGTCTCCACCCATATCTATATGTATATATAATTCCTAATATATCAATTAATATAATTAATTCATGATTTATATCCCTTAAAATTAAATTTATATATTGAACAAACAATAAGCGTTAAAAATATTCCCCGTAGTCAGTCAAATAATATTCAATGTAAAATACCATATATAGTAATGGGACACTATTTAAATTACAAGAATATACATGATAAATAATGTTGATATTTGGGGTAAATTTAATGTCCCATGATAACATGAATGTGAATAATTCAATAAAAGTTGATGTGTATAATAATATAACAAGTAATTGAATATCATTAGTATGTTTGGTAAAAATTGTAGGTCATAGTAGAGTACATAAGTGGGGGTGAATTGAGTATCTATAAAAAAATTTGATCGAAAGTTTTTCTTAAAAGGATCCCCAATAAAATTGAATACAGCCTAGTTAATTAATGTAATGCAGTTATGAAAGTTTAAATGTTCAAATATCTTTTCTAAAGATTGATTAATTCTCTGTAATCTCAATATGAGTTATTGATATTGCTTGTGAAGCTATTCTAATAATACAAAACAATTATAACTTCTTTCCAATATTAACTATCATATCAAATCTAGTGATTTCTCAATTACGCAGTAAAACATAGAAAACTAAATTAAACAACACATTGGATATAAAAAAAGTGGTTCGGTCTTAAGCTAAGATCCAATACACTCCACTTGGTGATCACCTTCCACTAAGAATTTTATATTAATAAATATGATGAACATCCTTGATTGGGATATAAAACAATGCACAAGACTATCCGGGTCACACAACCTCGTCCATAGTTTTACATGGGTATAAACTATCTGGTCACACATGGACCTCTTACACACTTATATGTGGGAGTAAATAAGTGAAAATGATATAAGAGTAATGATATCTTTTATAATACAGTTCAGTGTAGGAGAAAGTGTGTGCTTTCATACAGACACACACACTGCTTGAAAGATAAAAAAATACACAATAGGGCATATATGATGAGATAATGTTATAAGTGATTCGAATGATATTCTATACAGCTCTGCACTTTTAGGATGTAGTAGATGTAAGAAATGGGTCCTCTTGTGAGAAATAGAAAATTTCACATCTAGTCGTCTGGTTTCCAGTTATATCTTGCTCATGTTATTCATAGAATTTTCATTCTGAAGATGTTATTGTCTTTGATGTATGGTATTCCACCTGTTTGGGATCATGAATTCTTCGTGTGTTCTTTGGATGTATCTTGATGCATGTCTTCATTCTTTTTGTAATAATGCTGACACTTCAGCTACTCTACCACACTTTTTGTTTCAGGGCCACACTTTTCTTTTTATTCATGGATTGTAGGTGTTGGATCTGATATGATGAATGTATTCTACCCCTTGTACCTCATACATTGAGGTGACATGTCTATATAGAAATATTAATTATGTTAGTGTATTTAAAAGACTCAAATATGACCATTATAAATTCAATTGAAAATGAAAAAATAAGTAATGGTGTCACAGCCTCTCTGGACATGGTGTCACATGAAAATGGTGTCACCAAGAAATGGTTTCTTCTTTATTTCATTTGAGTGGTGAGATAGTCATGATGGTATTTTTGTATAGAGATTAGGAACCAGTAGCACTGATGTAGTGTTAGGATCATAGTGTCTAGTCATGGTGTTTAGGTTATGGTGTCTGGGTAACGGTGTCGGGTCACGGTGTCAAGTTCACAGTGTCTAGGTAACATTATCTGGGTCACAGTGTTTGGGTCACGGTGTCTGAGTCACATTATCTGGGTCATAGTGTTTGGGTCACGGTGTCTGGGTCATGGTGTCTGGGTCACGGTGTCTGATTCGTGATTTCTCAGACATAGCCCAATATCTACATATTGACATGAGCAGTAATATTCATAGAATTAATTAGACTTAATCATTCTCCAAAAAATCATTATAGACCAAAGTTAAATATAGTTTACAATAATCAAGCATAAAACATAAGATATAGGGTAGGTTTATATAAATTATAATGAAACCAACCATATACACACATGATTTGAGACAGATTAAACATGATTAACTATTTTTACAGGATGTATAGGATTTGTGGCCATTAAAACATGATCAAGACATGAGAGTTCTAAAAATATCCCCCTTTTTGAAGATCACAAATCATGTGAGTGAGATATTTGTTTTAATTGTGTTATGCGTCCCTTAGTGCATGTGTCTCTCCCCCTTTTGGGATTATAAAAAAGATCACTAAATTATATTAGAGAATATACAAGAAGAGTTCATAGTGAATTAGATGTATAAAGATGTTTCATTACAAATAGAAGGCTACAAAACAACAAAAATATCCTTATAAAAAGATAGTGTTCACTTTTCTTCATCACTGGTTGCCTTCTCTTTTCCCTAGTCAGTAGCATTAGGAGAAGCCACATGAGCAGAGGTAAATTTTGAATAAGGGAGTGAACCACTTGTCAGAGAAAGAAGAGAAAGTCCTCCAAAAACATAAGGGTCCAATGTAGGTTTGGTTGAAGACCAAGGTAATTTTTTTTCAAGGATAACATGTTTGATCTTAATGAGAGATTGAGAGACAGACATAGAGGTTGTGGAAAAGGCAGTGAATGAGGAAGGAGGAAAACCAATTCACAAGGGTGCAGCTACAGGAGCAACAATAGAATTGCTCTGCACATGAAGATAAGTCCTCTATAAGATTATGACGTTAGAAATAATCTTACCACCATACTTTATTACTTTCTCAAAGTTATATTTGTTCTCCATGAACTTTTCCAACAAGGGAGTGAAATATTTTAGCTTTTGAACTTGATTTTTGAAAGCTTGAGTGACATGAAGGATTTTCAGATCCTCTACAAGGTACTTGAAATGGTTTTTCATATCATGCTTAGAGAAAATCATATTGAAGTAAAAATCCACTTTCTTAGTAATTTATTTTTTAGCATCATTTAAAATATAGGAATGAATTCTTACCAAATCATGAACTTTGTCACTATTCTTGATAACCACAGATAGATAATCTTTTTCAAATCCACTATGCACTAATTGAAGATCCTACTTAACAACTGTTCTGAGTAGATCACTGCCCAAGGAGGGTTGATATGTCTGTCCAGAAGTACTAAAAGCTATAAAAACTGATTTAAGGGACTTCAGTTGATTCAAAACTTTCTGTAGAGATCCCTTATACTCATCAGTATATTTGTTTAGAACAATAACAAACTCACCCATTTCTTAAACTTTTTTTTGGTTTCTTTTAGACACCTTGTCTTATAAGGAAGTCGGGTTAGGTTGAAGTTGAGAGAAAAATTCATGTGGAATCTGACCTCTAACATCCTCAATACGACGAGCATTAAGATCTGGTCTTGATTAAAACACTCTCTACATATCTTCAAACATAGCATTAAGAGACTTCACTTCGTCACTCAGTTGTTTGTTCTCAATTCTGACCTCTTGAAGTTCATGAAGTTTTTTTAGCTAAATATGCCTTACAATAGTTTCTAACAACTGATAAACATCTCTTACACCCATGTTTGTAATAAGAGCAAGATGAGTGTTCTTGATCTTTTCAACTCCAGCCAATATGGTAGTTCCAAAGGCTTTCAAATAATCATTTCTCACTAAGGAATAAGATTATTGAGAAGGATCAGAAACAGGAGTTGTGAAAGGCTCAGGTTCCTTTGTAGATATGAAATCATGAGCAGAGATCAGTTTCAAATGAATCATAGTAGACATATCTATACCTTTATCTGAGGCTTTCTGGGAATCATTCAAATCAAAGTAGCTATGTAATTTATACCATATATCCATAGTTCATGGATGAACTAAATTAGGAAGATCCACACTCTCTAGATTAGGATGCTCCTCACCCTTAACAAGTGCATCTATTACAATACAAAGAGATTTTGATCTTTGATCTATTTCCAAGTTTTCTTTCAAAATAGCCTCACCCATTTCTTTTCTGGCCAAATGAAAGGCTTGCTTCAATATCTCCTAAGTAGATGGGATAAAATCAAGAACATATTGTTCCACTAAGTGTTCCTCAACATAATCTTCTTTCCCAAGAGAATGTTCTTTTTCTAGATGCTCTTCCAAAACAACCTTTTCGCATACATTAATACCATATTCTTTTTTAGAAGTAGGTTCTTCTTCTTCTTCTTCCAAAAAAATTATTTCATCCAGAATAGGTACTTCCTTCTCAATCAAGACTTGTAGAGAAGGTTCACTTCCTTCATTATCAAAGATAATGTCCCCTATATGTGAAACTACCTCTTCTTATTCCTCCTCAATAAGATATTCAACAATCTCATTTGGTTCCAGACTAGGATCTGAAATTTCATTAGGTCTTGAAGAATTCTTAACTGGGTTGAAATTTTCATAAACCCTATCATTATCCTCCACCAAAGATCTTGTCCACTGATTTCAACTGATTTTTATTCTTTTGACTATAGCCTTTGAGATAAAAAATTCATATTCCATAATGAGTTCTTCATCTGTTCCCACAGAATCTTTAGCATGAATCATAATAGATCTTAACTATGAGTAGAACAAGGAGGCTGACTTTTAGGATGTATTTATCAACTCACACATATGAAGTATAACATACTTATATAGGTTAATATTATGTCTATTATTCAGAATATGTATAAAAAATACATCCTGATACTTGAGTATAGAAAAATCTCCTTTTCATGGACTAATCGTATTCTGAACAAACATAAATAATAATCTGGTTTCACCATCTATCTCAGTAGTAATAGCTCCTCTATTTTTGGTTTGATTATAGACATTATTACCAAGGATTATTCTAAAACAAATACATCATTGGGAGGAGGAGTCCCTCTGTGGTAGTCCTCTAAAATACCCTCATAAGGTATCCTTAGACAAGAAGCCCATATCCTTGAAGAAAAGGTACATATTTGACCATTGATCCTACTTCTCACAACAAAAACATCTTCTGTATCAAATGAGAATTGAACGAACTGATAAAACTAAGAAAATAGCTTTGGGTAAATAGGTCTTTCCTCTTATTTTGAACCAATATATCCAGCCTTACATTTTTATTAATTTAAATACTAAATAAATACTTGGCAGCTGCCACATAGGGCATATTTCTTTTTTCGTACCACTATTCTGTCCACCAGGTTTGAATTCAATGGACCTTTGGGCATTATCATCAGTAATATTTTCAACATAATCTTTGATATTTTCTTATAACGAGTGGATGAGGATGGGAATTTAATTCAAGGCATTCAACGAAGGTTCAAGTTAGAGAGAGGGAGAGAGATAACATAAGGGTTGAAGGAGGTCACACAACTAAAGAGAAGAGATCTCGAGTGAAGAAAAGAATGAAACTTCTTTTGTTTTTATCATTTGAGGATATTGAGCATAAAAAATTCAAAAATGAAGGAATGTAAAAGAATAAAATATATAATTATAGTGATATGGGTTATAATATGTAAATAAAATGATAAAGCATATTTAAAGAGAGATTAGAACATACTTTCACAGTTATTCCGTAACATGTTTACTTTGTGAGACCGTAACAAGTTTTCACAGTGAGACCGTAAGGAGTTTTCACAGTATCATATCTAATGTGTGACTTCAAAATGATGTGACTGTATTTTTTGAAATAGTATGTTCCAGACCATAACTGAGAGATAGTAACTGTAAGACTGTAAACATGAAACAGCATATTTTAAGACAGAATACTGTAGATCTGTAAGAGTTAGAAATTGGTCTTAATACAGTGAATTGTGTAAAAATAAGTTTTAAAATAGTACACTTACTAATTAATATTTATCATTCCCAATTCATTTATGATGTAATATATTCTTTCAGAATTTAATGGTCTGGTGAAAATATCAGTGTGCTGATACTCAGTTCCAATGAATTCCAAAGTGATATCACCTATTTGATAATTGTATCTAAAAATGTGATGTTTTACATCAATATTTCTTGTCCTAGTGTGTGAAATAGGATTTTTTATATTTTAATAGTACTTCTATTGTCACAATTTATGTATAAATGACTGAATTGATATCCATAATCTAGTAATGTGTGTTTCATTCACATATTTTTTTTCACAAGGGCTACCAACAACTATGTATTCATCTTCGATAATAGATAATCCAACAAAGTTTTGTTTCTTACTAAACAATTATACTGGTGAATTTCATAAAAAGTGACACATTCAAGAGGTGCTTTTTCTATATATTTTACATCCACTGAAATCAGAATCATAATAGCTAACTAACTCAAAGGATTTCCCTCTATGATAGAATATTACATGATTGGGTGTACTTGAGGTATTTGAAAATTCTCCTAACATAATTTAAATGATATTCCTTAGAGTTTACATGAAAAATAGAACACATACTTACACTAAACCTAATTTTTGGTCATCTAGTAGTTAAGTAGAGTAATATTCCTATCATTCCTCTATATGTGGTTTGATCCACATATTTTCTATCATCATCAAGATCGAACAAACAAGTAGTACCCATTGAAGTGTCACTACTTTTAGTGCTATCCAATCCAAAAAATTTTAGAAGATCCCTAGTATATTTTTGTTTATTTAAAATTATACTATAATTATTTTGAAATATTTGAAATCCAAGAAAAAATTTTAGTTCACCCATTAAACTCACTTCAAATTTATTTTGAATCATGTTATAATATTTAATACATATTTTTTTGAAGATCCAATGATAATATCAACTACATAAATTTGAACTAATAAAACATCATTGGAAACTAGTTTTATAAAAATGTTAGGATCAACTATTCCTTTTGTAAAAATTTTAGAAATAAGAAAAGTATATAATCTATCATAAAAAGCTCTTGGACTTTGTTTTAAACCATATAATGCTTTTAATAATTTTAAAAAATGGTTTAGAAAATAAATTTTTTTAATAACATGGGGTTTATCAATAAATATATCCTCAGATATATACCCATTTAGTAATGAACTTTTAACATCCATTTGATATAGTTTGAAAATCATATGTGCAACACAAGCAAGAATATTTCTAATGGCTTCAAGTCTAGCTACTGGTGAAAAGGTCTCTTCATAGTCAATTGCATATTCTTTACTATATCATTGTGTAACCAATATATCCTTATTTATAACTATATTAACAGCTTCATCAACCTTATTTCTAAACACCCATGCAGTGCCTATAGTAAATGTGTCTTTAGGTCTGTCAACAAGTTTCGAAACATTGTTCTTTTCAGACTGATTATGTTCTTCTTGCATAGCCATCACCCAAAATTTGGCATTGATTGAATTGTTAATGTATTTAGGTTCAAGTTGGGAAAAAAGACTTTATGTTCAACCTGATTTCTAAAAGAGGCTCTAGTATGAGTTCCTTATCTAAATCTCCTAAAACAACAACTAAAGGATAGTTCTTAAGGGTTGTTACAACTCTAGAGAAAGAAGGACTAGTGATATCAGGTACTTCAATGGGTCCAGGTTCATTATGAAATGCGTATAAATAATTTCTAGAACTATAAGTTTACCCAGATTCCTTTACATGATTGTTAGAGGATTTTTAATTGATTTCCGGATTTGACTTATTATCCTACAGGTTTTCTAGAGTGGTCTTAGGCTCTTGTGGCGCTGTTTCATGAAATTTGACATGGAAATATTCTTCAATGAATTTATTTCTTTTATTAAACACTTTATAGGATTTACTAGAGAATAGATATCCTAGAAATGTTCCTTCATCACTCTTGGATAAAGATTTGTCACTATTGTCTTTAGTATTATGGATATAGACTTTGCAACAAAAAACATTGAAGTAGCATACTTTGGGTTTTATATTGTTCTATGACTCATATAGAGTTCATTTAATAATGGGTGTAATCAACACTTTAATAAACATATAGTATTCTGTATTTAAAGCATCATCCCAAAAAAATAGGCAAATTATATTCATTAAGGATGGTTCTAGCAATCAATTTCAAGGTTCTATTTGTTCTTTCTCTAGCTCCATTATGTTGAGGTGTTCTAGGGGATGAGAAATTATGGCTATAGCCATTTTGTGAACAAAAGGATTAAACTCTTGATTCTCAAACTCACTGCCATGATCACTTCTTAAGGATTTAATTCTATATCCAATAAGATTTTCTACAGTTTTAGCATATTTGGTGAAGTGAGGGCAGGATTCACTTTTGTGAGCCAAAAAAGAAAGTCCATGTATATCATGAAAATTCATCTATATGAACATAAAAATACTTCTTCCCATTTTTACTAGAAACTCCATATGGTACAAACAAATACATTTAAACCAATTTTAAAGGTTGAGAGATTGACACTTCTTTCTTTTGTTTGAAATAAAAGTTTAGGTCACTTTCTCTCTTGACAAGGATTACACACTTTATTATTTGGAAACTCATGATTGGGTAGGTCGTTGACTAAGATCATTATAATTATCTTTATAAGGTATTTAATATTACAGTGTCCTAATCTCCTATGCCAAAGCCAAGAATCATTGTGAAATACACTGAATCACGAATCATTTTTAGAATATAAAGGATCTATTTCAACAGAGTATACAATTTCATTTCTCAATACAAAAAACAGTAATCAATTTTTATAGTTAAATGGAATCATTTTAAAATTTAACCTGAAATACATCATCATATAGTTGGGAAATACTAAGAAGATTATATTTCAATCCCTTGAAAACAGACACTTTGGAAATTAAAATAGAGTTAAAGTTACCAATTTGGACAAAGACAATGATTATTCCTTTGGTATTGTCACTAATGGAAACATGTCCACCATTAATTTCAATTAGGTACTTGAAGCATGAATAATATCCTGTCAGGTGTCTTGAACACCCACTATCCAAGTACCATATGCTTTTATTAGAGACCTTTAATCAACGTTCCTACAAAATAGTCAAAAAAATAGATTTTGGTACCCATATGTGTTTTTGTCAAGTAATATTAGTGACTAGTGCTTTAGGAACCCATATCTGCCTCATAGGTTTCCTATATGAATTATGTAAAGTGCTTTAAAAATAAACTCTATTTGGTCTAGAAAAGCAGGAAATAGTAGAGAGTTTATTATAATTTGAAATAGAGGAATGCCTTCGATAACTAGAAGTAAATTTTTATGTCCTAGATTTAGAAACAAAATTAGTTATTCGAAAATTTCTTTTACCAGGTTGATAACCAATATGAGTAGTATAGCTTGGAGAAATCTGTTTACCTAGAATTTCTACCAAGATATATTTTCCATTAGTAAACCTTTCAAGGTCATTTTTCAATTGTTCACTCAATAGATTTAGCTTATTGTTTTCTTGGAGTAATGGAACATTTTTCTCTCTTTCTATAGTAATTTCATATTTAACAGTTGATGTAAGAATATAATATAGATTAAAAGACTTGTATTTATCTTTTAGTTCATTACTTGTCTATACAAGCATATTATAGTACTCACACATTGATTCATTAAACATACTCTCATAATCACTTTCATCTATATAATAATATGAATTGTGTATAGGATATTATAGTGTTACATCAGATGTGTATATCATAAAACACATATTGTCTTTGTTGGCCTATTCAGCATGTGAGGATTCTGAGTCACTTGAACAGTCCTCACAATAACTCTACATTTCATTCATTACCATTTTATAATTTATATCTTTGTCCACATTTTTCTATTGGTACTTGAGATTGGGAGAGTTATACTTTACATGTCCCTTTCTATTACACTCATAGAATAATATCTCACCTGATTTTTCACTTCTTTTCCAATCTTTTTTTCAGCTTTCCATTTGATCATATCTTCCTTTGAGGTTAGGATTTATGAAAAATTTATTCTTCTAATAAAATCTCTTAAAACTTATACCTAATTTATCATTCTCTTCATCACAGTCAGATGATGATTTTTCACTACTATAAATTTCTATAAATAATTCCAATTTCCCTTTCTCTTTGTGTTTAGAGGTGGTGATCTTAAATGCAACAGATTTTCTTTTGGGTTCATCATCCTCTTCATTTTTGAATTTCAACTCCTACTCATACATCATTCGTTTATCGATCTTCTCTTTTAAATGTAACATGTTGATGTCGCATGACTCTCTAATAAAGACAGAGGTTCCTCTCCCTCTATCTAGTAGGCAACTAAGAATCCTGATGATTTGATCTCGGGCTATGAATTTCCTTCCAAGAAAATCATTGTGTTCATAATTTCATTGAACCTAAGATACACGTTAGAAATAATCTCATCAGGTTTCATTTTAAAGTTATCGTATTTAATAGAATAAGTATTAAGTCTCATTTCTTTCACACTAAAAGTTACTTCATGCGAAACAGACAAAGTATTCCCCATTTCATGGGTAGTTTTACATGCAGAAATTCCGTTAAATTTCTCATCTCCTGAGGAGAAATATAAAGCATTCATGGCTTTTCGATTGTTATTTTTGGCAGTCATGGTTTGTTCATCCTAAGTGACTCTATCTGTATGCATAATATTATACTAATCTATAATTGAAGACCAAATTTTCAGACCCACACTTTCCAAATGCATCTTCATTTTAATTTTCTATTGGGTATAATTGGTTCTATTTAAAAATGGTGGTCTATTTGTTACAACACCTTTCAGTATATTATCCATAATAAAGTTCTATAAATTTATAATTAATAGAAATTTATAGATCTTTAAAGTAAAAATAAAGTCACAATTTAATAGTTTCAAAAAAAGAGTCCTAACAGGAATAAAAAATAATAACAAAACTCATTGGATACCAAATGTTGGTCGAAGTAGAGTACTCAAGGGGGGGGGGAGGGGTGATGAATTGAGTATCTATAAAAATTTCTGTTTTTATTGTTTTCTTAAAAGTTTCCCTAATAAAATTGAATACATCCCAGTTAATCAAGCTAATACGGTTATAAAATTTTGGCTATTCAAATATCATCTCTTAAGATTTATTAATTCTCAGTAATCTCAATATGAGTTATTGATATTACTTTTGAATCTATTATAATAAGGTAGAACAATTACAACTTCTATCCAAGATTAAATATCAATGAAAATCTTGTGATTTCTAAATTACATAGTAAAACATAAAAAACTAAATGAAATAACACAGTGGATATAAAACTAGTGGTTCAGTGTCAAGATGATACCTAATCCACTCTACTTGGTGATCACTTTACACAAAGAAGTTTATATTAATAAACTTGATTCACACCCTAGATCGGGTTATAAATAGTTCACAGTACTGTCAAGGTCACATGGCCTCTTCTACCATTTTACGTGGGTATAAAAAATCATGTCACAGAGGGACCTCTTCCTCACTTATCCATAGGAGTAACCAAATGAAAAAGATATAGAGGAATGATATCGTGTATCTTTCAGTTTACTGTAGGAGACATTGTGTGTTTTGATATAGACACACACACACTGATAAAAAGCTAAAATAAATACACAACAGTGTAAAGATGATGAGATAAGGTTGGATGTTATCTGAATGTTATTCTATACATCTTTGGGATTCTTAAGATGAAGCAGATGTAAGAAACCTATAATCTTGAGAGTAACAATGTATCATAAGTCTTGTGATCTGGTTTCCAGTTAGATATGGTCTATGTTCTTCGTGAAATATTTATTTAAAATATGTTCTTGTATTTGATCTATAGTATTTCAGCTTTTTGATTTCATTAATGATTCGTGTGTTCTTCGGATGTATCTTGTTTCATGTATCGGTTCTTTTCGCAAGAATTCTATCACTTCTTCTACTCTACCACACTTTTCATTTCAGGGCCACACTTTTCTTTTTATTATTGGAGTGCATGTGTTGGAGCCGACAAGATATATATATTATTCACCACATACCTCGTACTATCAGAAGACATGTCTACAATGAAATATTAATTATGTCAGTGCATTTAAAAGACTCAAATATGTCAGTTAGAAATTAAATTGAAAACGAAAAAACAGATTAAGGAATGGTGTCACAGTCTATCTAGAAATGGTGTCACTTTGAAATAGTGTCACCAAAAGATGACGTCTTCTTATTTGACTTTGAGCAGTGAGACAGTCATAATGGAATAGTTTTATACTGATTAGGAACCAGTAGTACACATGCAGTGTTAGGATCATAGTGTCTGGTCATCGTGTCGAGGTCACGGTGTTTGGGACACAGTTTCTGGTCACGGTGTCTGGTTCATGGTGTCTGGGTCACTATATTTGTGTCATGGTGACTGGGTCACGGTGTTTGGGTCACGGTGTTTAATTCACGATTTCTTAGACTTAGAAAAATATTTGTATGTAGACATGAGCCATTATATTATTAGAATGAATTATACTTGATCAGTCATCAAACAAATAATTATTGACCAAAGTTAAATATATTTTACAATAATCAAACATAGTACTTAAGATCTTAGGTAGGCTTATATAAAGAAAAAAGAATCCAAAAATCCGTAAACATGATTTGATACATATTAAATAGGATTAACAAGTTTTATTGGAAGTGTAGGATTAAACATCATTAATACATGATTAAGACAATAGAGGTCCAACAAAAATAATATAAACTATCTAGGGGATGGATAAGTTTGGTTTCAATAAAACATATCCCCAATTAAGTATATGGAGAATAAAGGGATGTTATTTTTGGTGAATAGAAATTGCATGAAAATATATTCAAAAACATTCTTGAGGAAAATACCCATATCATTTTGAAAATAAACATTTAAAACTAAATGTTTAAAAAATAATCCAAAAATAATTTTATTTTATGATAAAATAAAAAACAAATCTCTATAATAAAAAACAAATCTCTATAATATTAAGTGGTACTGAATTATGAAAATTATGTACATTTTTTACATGTAAATAAATGATTACATTAATTTTTTTGATAATATAATAATATATATTTTTTGGAAAATAAAATGAATAATCCTTTAAAAATATTTTGATAACAAGTACAACATGGTTAAAAATTTCTTAATAAATCATTTTGAATAAATTTCAAAAAATTGAAATATTTTTTTTGAAAACATGGTTTTAAAAGAAAAATTATTTTCAAGAAAAGAGAGAAATGAAGTCGTATTATATTACAAAAAAAATCTCAAACATTTTATGTACCAAAGAGTTGGAAAATGGTTGTCATACATATGCACAAGCGACGTTATCATTTCCTTAACGAGTGAATTATAAATGAATTAGGTGATATATTAATTTTAATGAACCAATATCATGTAATAAAATTTTCATATATCTATTCAATTTATCCCTACTACATTCTGTGTAAAGTATACGTGAAAAATGAATCGCATTACTTTGTGAGGCAGTAGTCCTATGAACACCCGAGCGACATTATCATAAATTAAACATCAGGGAAAGATAGAAGGTATTTTTGATATTATAATTCATAAATTATAATAAAATCATAATTAATATATAAATTTGTTAAATAATAAATTATAACCATCCTAGAAATTTGTTGACGGAAAATGAATTGTATCAGTTTGTGAGGTGGTAGTTTTCTATACACACAATCGACAGTGTCCTATCCAGTTTGATAGAAGAGGATATAGATATAGGTCATGTAATTAACATAATAAAATTTATGTGTATGTTATATAATTATTTAAAAATAATATCATGATTAAATAATATTTTATAGGGGTTGAGTAAGAAAAAAATATAAAAACTCTCGTTTAATAAGGTTACCTCTTATTTAGGCTACCATTATAGGTTTTCACCAAAATCCTTACTAGGAGGAAATTATGATAAATTAAGTGGATATAAGATGATTCTAGTGGATTATATATGTTATTTGGATAGGTATAGTCTGATTCAAGTGTATATTGATGTGAAAAGGGGGAGGATAGGTGTGGCCTTTTATAAGCTTGGGAGATTAAACACATGAAATTTTTTTAAATAAGTAATTAAACTCATGTTATTATTAAGATAAAAACCTCAAATATAGTTTGTTATCAAGAATTAGAGGTGATAAGGTCGAAATATTACTATCAAATTGGTGTTGGAATTTTTATTTGGTTATTTAAAAATATTATATTTTTAGTTTAACGCCCATTAAATATGTTTTTTAAATACAATCACAGTAATTAATTTTTCATTACTCTACTATTCATAATGGTAAAAAATAATTTAAAAATAATTTATAATATAAATTATACTTATTAAAAATATTTAATCCTTTTTTACAAAATAAATTCATATATATAGAAGAATTAAATTTAAAATTACACTCACTAACATTATGAAAATGTGGGTTTTCAAAGAGGAATTTATGATAAGTATAAAATTTTATATATAAAAATTCATTTTGAAATTGATTCAAATAATATAAACTAGTATAATTGTAATACTATGGAACTGAACATACTATAAAACTAATTTTAAATTTCATTTAACCCTATGAGTTATTTAAATGAAATGACAGTTCTCAATAGAAATCTATATTTTTCACTATTCATCAAAAAATGAAACATTTCTTATAGATCTCCAAAAATCACCCAAATAGAATTGGGATATTTTTATTTAGAGAATTTATTTAATTATATAAAATTAATTTACTAAAATTGGAAAAAATTAATTTTAAATTATGTGTGTAATGTGGGACTAAAACGTCTTTTGACGAAAAATATAGGTTTTCGAAAAACATTAGTTCTTTGTTTAAATGATTCTTATTTTATTTCATGTAAATGGATATACATTGTAGAATAAAACCCATCCTCATTATCTTGAGAAGGAACATGGATAATAATCTTCTTTAGGTGACTTTCCCAATATTCCAAAGCCTGGAAGTAAATGCCAAGGGCTTCAATATAATTGGGGGATGATTTGGCCTTTAAAAATAAAGCATCCCCGACCATGTGAACTAAAACAAGAAAAAATATATGATGCATGATAAAAATGCAATAAAACTCACTGTAATGCCAAAATAAAACAAAACCAAACAAAACCATAACTATTATCAGAGTACAAAAGTTGAAGACTAAACCACAATGCTCAAAGACACCAAAGACATAACTCCACAACTCCCATCATGCTCCATAGTCCAACTCTACAAAACAACCCATGTATCACGAAGAACTACTAAATAAATGAAATAAATTACCATTACGCTTTTCTAGATAAACAATAATGTCAAAATAGAACTACGAAACCAGGTTTATCCAATGCTAAAAAAGTGTTGTTAAAGACCCATTTTCATCACTATAAAAACACTCTTAAAGGGGGGACCTTTATCTATGTGGGAAAAAAACACTGATAAAGGGGGAAATTTATCAGTGCCTATAAATAATAATGATAATGGGGGTCATTATATGTGTTTTTTAGAAGCACAGATATAGACCCACCATTTATCAACATTTTTTACTAGTGCTGCTAAATGGTATATTTCAAAACATATATTCAATTAAAAATAATATATTTGTATATATATGTTGATTTAAATATAATATATGTATATATTAAAAATATTTTAAATAAGTCTAAATATGCATTTACAATTAATATATTAGATATTTAGGGAAAATGACTTTTAAAATTATTAGAAAAATTTTTTAATTAACAATTTTTTAACTATTACTAAGTAATATTCATTTAATAACAATTTGAAATGAAAAAATCAAAAAATATTGAAAGATATAAAATAAATTAAAAGCGTATCTCGATCTTCCAACGAACGTAAATTTTGATCTGGGAGTCTGTTTGGGCTTTACCACACATAAAATCAAGGACTGAGATGATCTTTATGTTGTGATGACCTATGGGACTGTGGTTACTATTTTTTTAGAGGTCAAAAGTGGATATTAAGGCCTCTAGAAATGAAATTTTTAGTCGAGCTATAACGTGTTTTTAACAGTTGATTGAATATCATCCTTACTTAAGTGTGTTGTATTGGATTTTTCTGAGGGGGATTAAATTTATTACTAGAGATGACATTCATATTGATATTATGGTTCTGAATTTGTATCATTTTTCACAATTTAATTATATTTATAATTATATATATGAATATTTTTTTATATTTACATATAATAAACCACTTTTATAAATATGTATATCGACATATTTATATAGAAATGTATTTTTAAATATATAAAATAAGTATTTATTTTTCATTTTATTTATTGGAATAAAATTTCCATTTTATCTAACTTATAAAAATGCATTAATATCTATATATATACCGATACAATTAATGTTTATATAAAATCGTGTGTGTCAATTATTAACATATATATATATATATACATATATATTCTAATATATGTAAAAAAATATATATTATAAACATGTATTTTAAAATATATCTAACCGTTTTTATGATATAAATATATATATATATATATAATGTTTATATATACATATATGTGTTTATTAATAAGAAGATATATACTTATATATTGTTTTCTAGTATATATAAATAAATACAATATATCATATATTTCTAAATGTATTTCAAAAAATTATTAAAATATATGAATAAAAAATATATATGCTAATATATATATATATACATATATACGGAAATATGATTATACAGACAACTAAAAAACATGGGGAAGTGGTAAAGTGTTCCACCCTTAAAAGAGAGGACCCGGGTTAGCATTCCGGAGGACGCAAGTGGATATGAAATTTGAAAAGCATTGATAAAGGGATGGTGTGGTGAAAATCTATGATTATTGGGGGTGCAATACTGTTGATGGGTTTGTGGAAGCGCTGATATGCTCGTGATCATAGTGGTTCCAAAAAATAAAATTTAGCTTTTTTAGAAGTTTATTTATAACTAATAAATGGGCCATTTATCAGCATTAAAAACCAACTATTAAAGGGATCATTTAACAGTGCTAAAAATGAGTTGTTAAATGGGTCCTTTAATAGTGCTAAAAAGGTGTTGTTAAATGGGGCCTTTAACAACATTTTTTTATCACTATTTAAGGACTACTTTAATAGTTCTTTTCATGAGCACTATTAAAGGCAAAACACCCATCTTCTTAGGAGGTATCCTTCGGTGAGTGGCAAATGCTACATCTATGGTACTCATAACAAAGGAGAAACATCTGTCCTTATTAAAGCATTAATGTCATATTTGTATGTGTAATTTTCTATACAAATTCTTTTCTAGATTTATTAATCGAGTTTTGTCATTGTATTTGTCTAAATTGGTGTTAGAGGGAATACATAGGTTCATAAAGGGACGATCAATTTAGGTTTCAATTGATTTTTGAATATGATATGGTTTATGAGATAAACAGGAAGGTAATTAGATCAAATATAGTTAGTAAATTGGACATGTAAAATACTATAATAGAATTGAGTGGAAATTTATAGTAAAATTTCTCAATAATTTTGGCTTCTTTTCATGGTCGATTGATCTATTGTACAAGTGATTCATTTCAGCATGGTTATCCATCTCGTTCATGGTGAAGAGATGCTGTTTTTTCAAGTCGATGAGAGGGATATAATAAGGATAAGCCTATCCTCTTGTTTTCTCATTATTATGAAAGACATGATTAGATCATTCATCATAAAAATGATTTAAGATAGGAATATGCAACCTTATCATTTTATGAGAAATCAGAAGATCATCTATCATCTAATGTATGCAGAATACATGATCATCTCTATTAATAGAATAAGTATGCATTCAATCTGGTCATTGAATATCACTTTGGGGGAGTATTGTTTCTGGGGTGGGAAGATGGCTAATAGGGATAAAATAATTATTCTTATATTCAACAGAAGCTCAGAAAATTGTTATACTTCTTTGGAATATTTTCTTGGCAAGAGGATGAAAGATTCCCTATTGATTAACTTAGGGAACTTATCTCTTCAAATAAGATTCATATTAAAAAATTCAATAATATCATGAAGAATATAACTTCATAAATCATCAATTAGAACCTTTTACTTCATAATAAGAATTACAATGGCCAAAAAAATCCTCAGCTCAGTCCCCATTCATATCATATCCGCTCTAAAGGTTCTGTTATCAGTGATAAGGAAAATTAAGAAGGTCCTAAACTCATTCATCTGGGAGGCACATGCAGATGTGGGACATCACTGGACACCATGGGATCAGATGGGGAAACATTCCGAGAAGAGGTTATTAACCATAGAAGCATCTTTCATGACATACAAGGTATGCATGTGAAGTTGGATTGGGATGTCATTGAAGGCCACATTATGTGGATAAAATAAATTGTGTCAAAATATGGGGATGGTACGACTCATTGAATTAAAAACTCATCTTCTATATGGCTCAATATTTACCCAAATTTCTATAATCATCAATGTAAAACCCTCTAGATTGTTGTAAAAGGTTATATAATCTTCAAGAACGCCAATTGGGTATGGGAAAGGATAAGATATCTCAGTTTTCCCTTACAAAACTTTTCCTTTAAGAAAGATATGGAGTTTCATAGGATTACCCACATGGTCATGGAGAAGGAGAAACATGCCCAATGTGATCACATCGAGCTCTCTTTCGATCAAGATAGATGTATTTTTTTCAAGTGATAATTCTAGATCATTTTCTAACAACATTTACCACCATTTTACCCTCCTAAAGCTAGTAGGATTGATGGGGATATGTGATGTTGTGAAAACAATTTCCCTAAAATCTTAACTTATCTTTGTGGAAGATATGTGAAATTTACCTTCCCACTGATGATATGATTGAACTAAGTAGTATTAAACCCTTCTCAAAATTATTCTATTGTGTCAATCCTTATTGAATATCCAATTTGGAACATTTTCTGAAAGAGAATGGTAGAATTAGTTTTAGCATTCCTTAAACCAATTCATTGGTTTATACGCACTACTGTACACAGTAGATTCCTTCCTTAACCGCTGGTTGAAAGGCATACAGAATAAAAATTTAGATTGGAAGGGAAAAGGTATTATTTTTATGGAAGAATGTTGGAGTATTTAGCAGGAAAAGGAAAGGGGTCTTCATGAAGCGATATAAATCTCAATGCTGGCCATATTTCAATTATACAGGAGCATTTCGATTGATCTTACTTGGCATATCAAAGACTAGTTCAAGGACCCCTCTCTTAAATTTTTGATGAACAACAGATGTCATCCCTCCCTCAGCATTGGCCATCAAGGGAGATGAATTTTCTAGATACCTCACAATACATGGTATAATATAAACATAGATAGCTCATGTATTATAGGTGGAATGTGGGGAGGTGATATTTTTTGTAATTATGGGGTTCAGTCATATTGAATTTCAGTGTCCTATAAGGTATATGTGATTCCGTACAAGTAAAGGTGATGAATATGTTAATGGGCCTTGATATTTGCATTCAATGCAGTATTGAGATAGCTTCAATCGATATAGAATCTAAAAACTTACACAACTCCTTGTGTAAATAAAATAACACACCTTAATCAATATCCTACCTTATTTTTATGTGAAAAAAGATAAACAATAATGACTCATATGTTCTGCATAACTATCATAAATTTAATAATGTGAATTACATTCTTGATTCCAAGTCTACCCATAATATATCTATCAAATGTTTCACTCACTTGGGATTCATTCCTTTAAAAAATATTGATTTAGGTTTAGGGGATATCCTAGGGCTATGTTAAATTTTACCTCCTTGATTCTCTATTCCTTCTCTTATAATCTTTTCTCCTAATAAATACTAAAATAAAAATATTATTGTTAAAAAAGAACCAATGTTTCAAAGTAGGGGTAAGTAGTGAAACTCGGTAGGAATTCACCAAATCAAATCCGCATAAATATTTTATGATAGAACAAGTTAATAGATATTTATATAAGTCAATTCAAATAAAACAATTTAAAATATTTGAATGGTTTACATCAAATCCAATAAATTATAATCCAAAATCTTTTTTTCTAACCATAAACTATTTCCAAGGAAAGAAACCAAACAATTCATTTAACCTTTTCTCAAATTTGTTTGGCGTAACCCATTGTGTTTCACATAGAGACACATAAGAAAACTCAACCTCACAATCTGGGAGATTACCATTGATGATGGAACATCATGTTCATGCTATGTCCCTTTGATTATGGTACTTCAGGACCATAATCCATCATATTCAATTCATGTCCAACCATTAATGCCAAAAACCATGCCAACACAGTCTTTGACAAAAAATTTCTATAAGACTATAATTTTCTTGGAAATATTTTTCCAAGCATAAAAACAAACATCTATTTTCAAATTTTGATTTATATATAATGTTACCACTTTCACTTTCCTACAAAAGACCCAGTTTTCAAAAATCCATAAACTACCATCCATGAAGGTTTACATTAATAATTGATCAAAAAATTCAATATCAAATTAAATTAAAACAACTAAATTGAAATAAATACATATATATAATAATAATAGTTGAGAGTGAAGCCACCAACCTCTAGAATTATGACTGAAATAAAAAATGATAGTAATTCATCAACAAAATTAGGTTGAATCTTAAAAAACTCAGCTTAGATATCAATCATTATCATCAACGTAACCGTATCGAATTATAATTAGAATCCACTATCATAGATTAATCCCTAATGGATTATATATATGAATCCCAGAGATGGATGATAATTGGATCTAATGAGAATGACAATGAACATAGATTATCCATGTAATCTGGACTTTAACACAGGAATATTTACCAATAGAACACTTCCAGATCAAACGGGATAGTCTCTATACCCAATTGAAGGAAGAAAACTAGAGTTATTGTTGATTTTGTGGAAAATAGAGTGGGTTATAGTTATTCCCAAGTGAGATCCACTTTTTTAGGATCTAAAATGAAATTGTGCATGGTTGACTCACACTATTAGGAAAACCAAGTGTCAACCATGTACCATCCCCTACCTCCAATCAACCTTCACAAAACTATCGCACACAGTTAGAAAATCCATGCACTTACTATGTTCTCCCACTGTTTCAATTATCATAGTTACTCCTAGGTGGCTAAAAAATTTTTCTAAACAATGTTCCCAAACATGTTCCTACCAAAATCCCACTATCTCACTTTAAATGATTTCATGTTGGAGTTGCAACATTTCTACTAATCATGATAAAACAATGCACCTCTATAAAATCCCCAATAATGTTACAAAATTCCTAAAAACCCTCCCAAACCTCATCCAAACACATTACATATGTGAAAATCATAATGAAAAGGTTTCTTTCTTAAAACTAGTGGTGCTATATTTTCCTCACCATTGGCCTTTCTGTCCTCGGAACATAGAGAACCATCATTTCCCGAAAAGGGTTTGGGCCATTTCATGATCATTTCATTCTCCCATTCTAAATTTTCTTACTAAATCCTATCATTTTACCGAAAAAACCTCACCAAACAAATGAATTTTCCATGAAAGAGTTTCTCATTCCTATCTGTAATATGTACCATCACTTGTAGTAATGAATAATAATACTTTATTTTAACGTGATCCCATCAGATCACATGATTAAGATGATAATTTTTCAATTGATATATACTAGATACATTATTCACTCCACTAAATATTGTTGTAAATTATAGCTAATATACCACGTCACCTACCCATTCATATATCTTAAAAGTGCCTATATATCAAGGAGATAATTTTCCATGCTTCCTTAAATGATTATGCACATGACTTAGATAGATTATCAAGAACACATGATCACTCATCTCGAATGAAAATAACCATTTATGATGATCCCTATACAATTTATGATGAATATGAGTTTTCTCTAACCTCTTAATAATCAACTAAATCTTCTCCATTATCTATTGGACTAGGATTTTCCCAATCTATGACGTGTCACATCTTTCCACCCAACAAAGTGGATAACAAAATATATTCCCATACAATTCATAAAAACGATACATATGTATCAAGGATTGATAATTGTTGTTATATAAGAACTCCACTAATGATATGTATCCTTCAATGAGACACAAAAATCCATTAAACAATCCCTTGACATGTCCTCCAATGTTTGTATCATCCTTTCAGATTGCCCATCTGTCTTGGTATGATACGCCATACTCATGGTTAATTGAGGACCAAGGGATTTCTTTAAGGATTTCTATAAATTATACTTAAAACTCATTTATATTTCCCAATCTATCAAAACCAATATTCCATTCCTCTTTACCACTTCTCAGATATAAACATTATAATTTTTTTCACTATATGATATTCACAAATAGAGATGAAATGGGACCAAATTTTTTAATAGATCCACTATCACCCATATGGAATCATGTTTATGAACTATTATTGGTAGACTTATAAAAAAATAAAAGTTTCTCTACTCCTACTTCCAAACATCAATATGTAATGTGAGAAACATATCAACTGGTCATTTATGATCTACTTTAACCAACTCAGAAGTTAACCATCTTGAAAAAAGATTTTCCTCCTTCCTTTTAATTTTGACACACCGAGACCATGCATTCAATTCCTTTTAAATATTCTTTATAATAGGATGAACAACCCATATTTAATGGTTTTAATCATGAAGATTTGTTTCTGAAATATTCATAGGTCTGACCATTTGATCTCAAAACCATAAAACTAAAGACCCATATAACTTCCATCCCTCAGTGGTCTCCCTAAAATTGAGTTTTGGACTCATAGAAACACATTCAGAATCAGATGTATTTGACTATTTAACAATCTCTACTAAATCAAGAACAAAAGAAACATTAATGGAATCAACTTCACACCCTCATTCATCACATTCCAAGTGCATGTCATCTATTACCGACATCACGTACCACTTATCTCAATCCTCTTTTTCTAGATTGTAATACAAAATTCTATATAAATCACATTCCAATGAATTTACTTTACCCTATGTAAACATCAATTACAATTCAATAATTTAAAGATACTTCATCCATATTATTTTTCTCAGATTCAAATCCCTTGGTGAGAAAATATCTTTCAGGATATTATGATTCGTAAAAATAGTAAATTTCTCAACAAGGAGGCAATGACGCCGAGTCTTCAAATCATACAATACAATGGATAAATAAAAATCAAGTGTTGTGTAGTTCCTATCATGAAACTATAATTATCTTGATATATAAGAAGCAACATGATCTTCTTGCATGATAACATATCCCAACATAGACTCGAAGAATTACAATACACTATGCACCCTTGTTCTATGTCCAATAATATCAAAATTGGTGCTGATTTAAGGAGAACATTAAGATCTTAAATATAATTATAAAATTCATAATTCCATTGAAAAAGAACATTCTTTTATATAACATTTGTCATAGGTGAAGCTAGACTTGTGAAATAATGAACAAAATGTTAGTAATAAACAACTAGTCCAAAGAAACTATGTATCATGAAGAAAATATTTGGTTGTTTTGAAACAACCTCTATATTTTATAGATCCATAGAAATAACTCTTTAGAAGTTTAAAAAGAAAATGAAATATATGTATTGTTTCAAAAATAACACATTGATAATTTGTAAAACAGACGATGGTTCCTCAGGATTCCCAACACTGTCGCCAAGTATTCCTCATGCTCAGCCATTTTCTTTGAATACAAAAAATATTTCATCCATAAAAACCACCATAAAACAAGTTATATATATTTAAAATATCCAATTAATAAATTCCATAAAGACCACTAGTGAGTTCACAAGACTAAAAGGCATAACCACTATTAATAATTTCTGTATCTACTCCCGAATGTTGTCTATAGAATATTCTCCTTATGAACCTGTAATAGGTGATAGCATGATCAAAATTCATGTTTAGAAGACCAATGAGCTTCGCTAAATTGATAGAATGGATTATCAATACATGGAAGTGGTTACCGATTATTTATTTTAACGTTTCTATGCTTATGATAATCAATGAAAACCCATCTAGTTCAATCAACCATTTTGACAAACAAGACCAATGCTTTCAATAGAGATGTACAAGGCCAAATGAACTATATGATTTCTAAATCTTCCAACTACACACTAAATTAACATAAATATATTGGTAACATATGGTAATATGAAAGGGAAATAGTAATGATCCCCAAAATAAGATCAATTGTAAACACCACTTATCTTGTGGGTAGAAACCTTGAAAATATTTCTAGAAGAACACCAAGAAACTATTCAACAACCATTAGAGAAATATTATTCCTGATATCTTCTCTTAATTATATACTAAAAACTGACAACTAGTATAATATCATTCTAAATGAAGGTGGAAAGAAGACTTTTCATCTTTCATTACATCCCAATGTCCTTTATGGAGGTGCTTGACACAATCATCACTTGTATAGCTCACAGTTTAGGTATAACCATCGATTTGAGCCTTTATCATTGTCATTCAATCCATACCCAGTATTATGTCATAGAAATCCATCTCGAGAATAGAGAATTTCCATATCATCTTATATCCATCAATAATTATAGAACATGATTTACACATAAAGGATTGACATTCTCTTTGACAAGGAAGAATTTGATGTTTCAAAACCGAATTTGTTATCTCAACATTTAAAACTAGTAAATAAACATAATTATAAACAATAAATTAATGATATTCACACGTATCAAAAAATATTTCATAATGGTATAATTCAAAAGAATAATATCTCTCACCATTTGTTTTCTTTATTTATCTTTCATAACAACTTTCAGATCTTCATACAACTTATTACTCGATGAACATTGTTATTAGTAGACATGTTGACATTTCCATTTCCAAGGAGTCATGGTATTCCGGAAATCACCATGGATAGCTCGATTTTGTTGATGGAAAGAATTATACTGACCTATTCCTATCAAAACATACACCTTCTATGAAACATTAGAAGTGTCCCGAACTCCCAACATCAAAGAATTCAAACAACAATACTAAGAATACCATATTTGGTTTCAATAATATAGTTATCTAGGAGGTGTTGTACAATATCAATTTATGTGATATGAATAACCATGTTAAAAAAATTCAATATTATTCTAGGGATTAGGAATAATATTAACTAATGTAGTTGTTTTATTATGATTCATAATCCAACCATGGAAATAGGCATCCCTCTTCTACTTGTTCATGACACTAGAGTTCCCACCATTTCCCATAGGTATCATCATGATCCCTCTACACATATCTCTTGATATGTCCATTACTATGTCTGTCACTCTATGGACCATTTATATATTATCTTTTATACAATGCATAGAAATATTCGAGCAAATATTTTGCCTTAGTACAGATTCAAAAATGTGTTCTTTCAAGGACACACTAGCACCAACTTTAGGTGAAAACTGGACTAAATTCATAAATTTATTTGCATACACATTCACTAAGAGGATATCTTACATCAAACTGTTGATGTTTTACATACTTTAAATTATAAAAAAATGAGGATTGATGTTTTTTGTTGAAAAATTCTTCAAAATCCACCCATGAAATGCCTTGTACTAATTTAGAATGAACTGATATATCCCACCATTGGCATGAATGATCCTACAGCACATAAAATTCCAACTAGAATTTCATATGTACTCATGTTCTAAGGAAATCAAAGATATGATCCATCCTATTTAACCACACCTTTATTTTCTCTAGTTTTGAATGACCATGAAATATGGGTGGATTCTGATTTAGGAACTGAATAAATTGATCCACTTTCATCGATTAATCAATTTTGTTCCCTCTTCCAAAACCTAAAAAGCTTGGAATTTAATGTTAACTATATGTTGTGTCATATAGGGATCTAGTGAAACCACATTCTTAAAATATTATTCCAGTTTGTTTCTATAATTCCTACCAGGTTCCATTTTCTATAACTAATCGATAAATTGAATGATTAATAATTAAAATTTTACCACATCATATATTATGACATTTCTCTCCAAAATTCAATATTTTTCATGTTCAACCATTTTTTAGAATTTCTCCATGATTGTGAATGTAAATACATTTTCAATAAACACATATATTGTCTTTTCATAATTACATATTTGAAAAAAATTTCTATATTTTTTGGAAAATAAAACAAAAATTCATAGCTTCATAAAACATTCCTCAAAATTAAATACTAAATCTTAGTGGGAAGTCACTTATATCAAGGAATATCATGCTCTTCTCATTAAAAAAACAAATGATGATAATATTAAAACTCATATAAGTGTCTCCAAAACACTTATGTACCTAACTCTTTGTTAAGATGATGTTCAGTATAAAAAATAATTGAAATATATTTTTATTCTATAAATCTCATGTTCTGAAAATTTTATTATTCATCACAACTAATTTAATAGCATGTTTAGAATGGTATAAAATATTACGGTTAATTTTAACTCATGGTTGTGTATTTTATAAGATATTAGACAGATTAAATTTAAATAAATATATTTCACTTTTTATTTAAGCTCAGTATTTCAGGTCGCATATGCTATAGAAAACAATGTTCTTCTTTTAGATTTTTTGGTGTTTCATTCTCTCCACATTAATTAAATTTTCTCCTCATAATTTTATCTCTTACTCATAAATCACGGTATTTATATTTTAATATTCCATTCCAGAAAACCTACATTGTAAAAATGGTTAATAAAATATAATCTTTATAAGATATAAAGGGAAGTAAGAAGGTTATATATCATAACACATTATTTGGATTCCATGTGGAAGTATATTGTTTGGATGTGAAAACATATAAATTGAAGAGAACAATTACATCCAAATATTAAAAAAGAGTGATGGAAATCATTAATCATAAGAAATTGTGTGATCTATTGAAAGTTAATGACCACAAAAAAAATAATTTTCACTGAGTTAAGAGACCATTTGATTCTTTAGATAAAGTAATATGATGTGTTTTTTGTTTCAAGATCCTTATCTTAATGTTGAGGAATTCATTTACTGTATGAAATTGAGGAAATCATTTAATACAAAAAATATAAATTGATTCATTGGATGAGATTTATTTCCTTCTGTTGTACACTTTATTTTTCTTTGAACGTACATTGATTTATTCACTTCTATTCCACAATGAAAAAATTATCCCATTCCTTTTATAGAAATATATTGGTTAGTCTTTCTAGATTTATATCATGAAGGAAATTTATCCTTTTTTCCTCCATGGTCACTATCACTCGAGCTATTAGTGTAGTATATTCTTCTCTATTTGGTGATTCCAAGTGATGGTTAAAGAATAGGTTGTTAATAATATTTATGGATAAATGATTAGGAATAACCATAATATATTTCACACATATCCTCCTCCCATTTGGTTTCTAATAGTATCTAAATTTTACTTTTTATTCAATGTTAACATGATTCATTCAGGTTTCACCCATTGACTAAAACGAAAAAGCACATTATGAGAAACAATAATCATTATTTGAAACCACATAATCATTTAATGGATTTCTAAATCATGATGTATTTCTTTCAATATAAGTCACCTTATGTTTAACATACATAATTAATTTTTATCATCTATTCAAATCAATTAGAATGTCTTGTGAATAAATTTTAATTATCCTAATCATATCCTCTAGGAGTATCAAACGAGGTGCATAGTAAGGTACATTTTTTGCACATTATTTTATGATCTGGTGAAATAAAATGAAACATTTTTAGAGTTATTAACCTAGATACAACTAATATAGAACCGTTACCACTTATATAATGGGTATAGTAATGTAATACTTGAGAAACCAAATATCCTTCTCTTTAACAAATGTTAGTTTTTTTCTTCTATATTTATCCTCAAAATTTATCATAGGGTTATGTTCCTTAATTTGTGATTTCCTAAATATAGTTTCAAGGGTTTCTAATAAAATCACATTGATATCAACTATAATGACACTGAATCCCATAACAAAGAGCTGGTGTCTAAATTTATTTAATTTTCAGAATATATAAGGAATTTAATCCTTGGGGAATAAATAGATTATTAGTATTGGTAAACTGGATAAAAACATTATTTCTATATTACTTTTGAAAACAAAATTTAAGACTTTTTTTGGTAATATCATTATTCCATATATTATATAGTTACATGTAATTCTTAGTACAATTTCAGGATTCTTAAGAAAGAAGAATAATAAAGGTGATCTCAAACGCACAATAAGGATTAAGTACAACATATGATATCATCAATAAATAAGTTTAATCAAAATATAATTGTAAATAACTGAACAAGATTTTAATTTATATTACCTGACTATAAAAATATATATGGAATGGTAAATAAGTTAAAACAGAACTCATTTAACCAATATCGTCCTTATCATAACATGATAAGGAATAATTAATACAGAAAGGTAAATAACTGAACACATGTTCTAGTTTAAATTATTTTTCTATGATAATCAATATTAAAAGGTATTAACAAGAAACACATTCCATTTAATCAATATCACGAAATCATAACTAGATAAGGGATAATCAATATTGTAAGGAAAATAACAGAAAAAACATCACGTTTAGTCAATAAACTCATAATGAAATGAATCATATCATAATATCATTGGAAAAATATCATGGAAAATAATAACTAAACTATCAATGAATGAAATCATTAATAATAGTACCTCATAAAATTAAGCATCATGCAAAGCACTCCTATTCATTCATTTGTCAAGAAAACTTAAAATTGATGGGTAGGTACATAGCAAAAATCTATTTAACTAAGTACATCCAACAGATTATTAACATGAGACTACTGATTCATCAATAGGATATCTATAAATAGTTCCCAACCATATTAACATCAATAAAATTGTCCTCATATATTTAATAATCAAATTAACTCATGACCAATATAACTTATCATTACATATCTATATAGAATAAAGTATACAAATTATCAATATCTCCCCTACTATTTCAAATAATATTCAAAGTAAAACATTATATGTATAAATATAGATACTATTTAACCATTAATCATATCTATGATAAATAATATTGATACTAAGGGGAAATTTAATGTCCAATGATTACAAGAAATAGTATAATTCAAGGAATGTTAATGACAATAATGATGAATCAAGAAATTGAATTTAAATTCTATCCTTGGTCAAAATAATATTTAACCATACAGAATAAGAATAAAGATGGTATTAGTACAATATATCCACTATTGATTATTTATAAAATAATGGGTTGTTGTTATTGATGATTAAAAATACCATACAAACATCTATAAAAAATTATGGGGAAAATATCCATCTCATTTTGAATATGACCATTTAAAACTAAAAGATAATATTTTATTTAAAATACATACCTTTTAAAATAACCATTTAAATTTATAATATAATCTTTAAAACATTGATTTTTCATGATAGAAGGAAATTTAATACATGTCGTACTTTTTTAAAAAATGATTCCATTCACTTTTTTTATAAAACAAAAACATGCATTGTTTGGAAAATGACATGATGAATAATTTGAAAACATTTTGTATAAAGTAATATATGGGAAAAATATCTTTAATAAATCATTTTGAATAATGTTAATAATATATTTTGACTTCTTTTAGAAAACATTGTTTTTGAAGAAAAGAATTTTCAACTGAAGATAGAAATGAAATTATATTTTACCAATTATGTTTTCTAAATCATTTTAAGTGTAAAATATTTGTAAAATGGTAATATTACTTGATAAAATCTTCAATAAGTAGATGAGAATTAAAATAAATGGGTTTATTAGAAAATTATTAAAAAATGTCTTCCAATGGGAACTCACGTATAAACTATCTTGATTAAAATACGATTGTGAAATAAAACCATAAAAATATCATAATATTGAATTGAGAATTAATAAATGAATCAATTAAGTGTCTAAAATTTAAATCCATATAAAACAATGCTAGATAAAACATAATATTTTAAAAATTAACTACACACATAATATTATAATATCAATGAAATGAAGAAGTAATATTACCTAATGAATAGATATTAAGTTATGAAATTCATTATTGTTTTATAATTTTCAAGTCAAATTCAGTTGGATGAAATAATTAATATTGAAAAAATAACATGAAATCTTATTAATTATTGATATAACATGTTAAAGGGGTTCTATATACAAATTATAAAATATATTAGTTTTATAACATTACAATATGCCTCAATGTAGAAAAATTGAGACATAGACCCATACCTCAAGATTATTTTTGGTCAGAAAATATTTAACCTCCTATATAATGGTTTTAATAATGCTATTAATTTATACCAAAACCATATCCATATTTATAATACCAAATATAATCCTATTATAATATTTTTCACACGATTTTGAATAATATTTCATTATTTTCATTATTTTGAATGTTAATTGGATTGTTTTCTCATAGGTTATTTTTCATGAAATTTCTAGGTATTGATAATATTAAAGATAAATCATATTTAGAGTGATATTAATGTTAAAAATATAAATTTTCAATTATATATATATATATAATCATTATTGAAATTGAGAATGGATTATTGATTACATCGATTTGTGGAGACGGTAGGCCATATGTACACACAAGTGACGTTATCATTTCTATAACACCTGAAAGGGTAATTAAGTAGGCCATATATTAATTTTACTAGATCAATATCATGGAATAAATATCTCATATATTCCTTGAATTTATATGTATTGCATTCCATGTAATTGAAATTTAAAAATGAATCACGTCACTTCATGAGGCGGTAGTCCATGGCACACATGAGCATTGTCATCAAATATTAACCATCATGGAAAGTAAAAAAGGTATACATGATTTTATAATTAAATTAGTATAATAATAATATAAATATAATATATATTTATTAAATCAATCACTATGTCTAGTAATGAATGTTTTTTGTTGAAAATGAATTATATATATTCAAGAGGCGGTAGTCTAATGTACACATGATCAATATTTTTATTTCTAGTTTAAAGGAATGGGAGATGGATATAGGGTATCAAATTAACATAATAAAATATTTTTATATATTATATATTGGTTTTATTAGATTATAATTATTAAATATGAATTTGGATATTTATAAGAAGAAACAAAATAAAAATGCTCATTTAAGAACCTTACATCTTCTTCGGATAAAAAGTTTATATTTTCACCAAAATCCTTACTCAGATGGAAATTACATCATACCAAGGGATATAAGATGTTTTAAGGGAAGTAATTAAGTGA
Source organism: Viscum album (assembly GCA_963277665.1). NCBI lineage: Eukaryota > Viridiplantae > Streptophyta > Magnoliopsida > Santalales > Viscaceae > Viscum > Viscum album. The sequence continues at coordinate 875,059,061 of OY728145.1, read as the reverse complement.
TATGGGTAGTTATAGGTTGAAAAAAAATTACTTTTTATGTTGTAATAGGGGAAGAGAGGGGTGGCCTTTTATAACTGGGGAAGAGGACACACATGAAAATTTTTAGATGAATCAATTAAAACCATGTTTTTATCATGACAAAATATTCAAAAATGGGCCATTAAAAACACTTACAAGTTATAAAGTCAAAACATTCCCAAAAATTGAGCTTTTTAATAGTTGGCAGCTTATTTTTAACACTTATCTTCTTAGTTTAATCCCCCTATAAATAGGTTTTTACCTTAACTATGGTAAATGTTTTTTACATCATTGACAATATATAGTGTTTAAAAATAAATTTTACCATATTAGATAATAAAAATTAAAATAGTTCTAAATATACAATCCATTTTACAAATTAAATTCAAATAAGGGGTAGAATCATATTTTAAATTATACCCGCATACGTGATGGAAAAGTTTTTTTTTCAAAGAGAAAATTATCCTAATTATATATGGGTTTAATATCAAAATTCAAGATGAAATTGATTAAAATTACCTAAAACAGTTAAATTTTAATATAATTGAAGTAATTTTATGCCAATAACAATTTTAAATTTAAATTAACCCTTCAAAATATTTAAATTAAAAAAGAAGTTTTCAATAAATATCATTTTCTTCACAATTCACCAAACAATAAAACATTTCAGAAAAATAACAAAAAAACACCCTAAGATTATTTATATATAATGAATTTAAAAAAGAAGATAATTATATAAAAAAATTCTTATATATGGTAAAAATTAATTTTATATTATTTATGCAGAGCGTGGCTAAACCATCTTCTATAAATAAATACAGTTTTTTAGAAAACATTTATATTTATTATATATTATTCGTATTATATTTATAATGAATAGATAATCATAATATTCATAATTTAGTTAGTTTTATTAATAGAATAAAATTTAATGCATGGTTATAATGATATAAAATATAATGGTTCATTTAGATTTGGGGTTTTACATTTTGTATGTTATCAATGGAATTAAATTAAATTAAATAAATATTATGGGATGTTTAAGGTATGTGTTGCTTGTCACATTCTCTATCAAATAAAATTTTCACCTTTTATAATTGTTTTATGTTAGAATGATCATACATAATCAAAATAGTTGTTCCATGATATCTTACAACATCATTAATATAGATTCGTGTGAGGTTCCAAAGATGAAAATATTATCTTATAGAGAATAAATGTGCATATTTGGATAGGTGATCAATAATAATCCATATTACATCATTCTTCCTTGTACAATTTCTTAGTGTAATGATAATTTCTATACTAGTGTTATCCCATTTCCACGTACGAATAAGAAGGCAATGCATGACTCCTCTAGGATGCTATATCACAACTTTCACTTGTTCACTAACCAAACATCTATAGACACAGTCTGCAATTTACGACATCATGTTATTCAATCAAACTTTTTCCCTCAAATCCCTATTCATTCTTTCAATACTAATGTGTATAGATAAATATGAGCTATGAGTGTTATAAAAAATTCCATTTTATCTCAGGTATAGTTCAAACACATATTATTTTTCCATATTTTAGAAAAACATACTTATAAACAATGTATGCTAATTTCCCATCATTAACATCATTAATTTTATTATGAAATTTATCACAATAATATTGATATATTTTAATATTTTATAATAATAATTTTATTCAAAATAATTTGAAAAAATAGTTATGTCCCTTGTCCCATAATAATTCTTGTATCCTACTTTATTATATCTAAAAATATATGATCCATCTCAATCCTTATTTGGGTTAGAACTCCATGATATTTCCTACTCCTGAATATGCTACCTTATTTTCTTTACTGGGTGTTTTTATTGATAAAACACAATCCTTGATTATATTGATTCATTTCCATGATCTCATATTTATATTTTTTTTAAAATGTATTTTTTCCTTTTTTGATCTATGTATATCTCACCACATTCCCCATAGAGATAATATCTTTATAGCATCAAAGAAAATATTTCCTCTACCAACTCAAGAACACATGTTGGATAGTTATTTTCACAATTCATCAATGTGTGGATGAAAATGAAATAACATTATAATTTTTTATTAGGAATCACCCAAGTCCCTTATTTTATGAATAACTATATTTCACAAATCCATAATTTCCTGATAGTAAAGTAACTATCAAATCATTTATTAAAATATTATTTAGATTATCAAAACATTATTTATACTGAATTACATAAATAAACTTAACCTCTTTACGTGTATGTTTGGTTAACGGTTTTGAAAATAAAGAAAAAGTCTCAAAAAATCATTGATAATAACCTAACAAACCAATGAAAGGATATACCTCAGTTATGTTTATTAGTGTAGAAGATTCTATGACTGCCTTTGTGTTAGTATTATCAAATAAGATTCCATTATTGGAAAAAATATGGCTAAAAGATAATGTTCTTGAAGATAGAAATATCACATACTAAATTTCCCACATAACTCATTCCTCATAATTTTCTCATGAATGATTAGAAATGATTCTCATGGTCCTTATATATTTTACAATAAACTAAGATATCATCAATTAATAAAACAAAAAATCACCAATATATTCCTCTAATTCAATATTTATTATATCAATAAATATATTGGGTTAAGTATTCAATCCGAAGGTCATTATTGTAAACTCATAAGGTTGACCCCTCGTTTTGAAAGTTGTCTTTGGTATGTCCTCATTACTCATAATTGCTGATTCCCAGAAAAAAATTGAATTATTCAAATGGGTTGATATACCTGAATTGGATCAAATAATTCTTCAGTGCAAGGTAGAATATAATTATTGTTTATCTGAATAGCATTGATTTTTCTATATTCAATACAAAGCCTCATATATACATATTTTTTTATTAAAAATTATTTTTTATTAAAAAACATAATAAGGGATGTCTATGGTGAAATCATGGGGAGAATAAACCCCTTATGAATAAAAAATTTAGTTATTTATTTAACTCCATTAACTCCATAGTTTTAATTCTATATGGGACCTTTTGTATTGGTCTTACATAAATTATCATATCATTAGGAAAATCAATTTCACTCTCTAGTTGATGTCTAGGTAATTGCTGAAGAAATAAATTGATTTATTCTTACAAAATAGGTAAATCCTCAATTTTATTGTTACCTTATCCATATATAGTTTTTCATTCACTTATTCTCCCATAATAATCATTCATAAGAGCTATTGGTTATATAATTATTCATGATTCAGATGATGAAGACTCATCTCTATAGATATGGAATTATTTATCTTCATTAAAAATCATAATTTCATTCTTCTTACAATAGATTTTTATAGAATATTTTGAAATCAAATACATATGAAGGAAAATATGAAATTCAACCATAGGTATGATCAGAAGTACATAATATAAAGAATAACTATGTGTGATAATAGTGAATTCCTCACACATCTGTATTATTGGGTAAATCCCACTATGATTTTTCACTATCAAATCCCTTAATAATGTGAATGGAAAATATATAACTTTCATGGTAAACATTAATGATATAAAATAGTGAGAGGATCTGAATTCAAATACATAATTATCTAAATTTTAATGTATAAATAAATTACAAGCCACCACATAATTTTCTATATCCACATCAGTTGTAATGATCATATCGGCTTGGAATAATCCCCTTGACCTCTTCCTGGTTGATTCCCTTGACACTTGGGGAATTCATTTAAGTAACACCCCATATCCACATAGTTGAAAAAAATTAATAGTAGATTTTTTATTCCCTTTTCATTCTTTAGATTTATGACCCTTACCTCTACATTTATGACAAACTCCCAATCCCTTAAATAATTTACCAAGATGATTCTTTATATTTTTTTTAGAATATAGACATCACTTCTTAATATTGTTCTTCATTGATTTATTTTCATTTTATTGGTTTTCATTAAAACTATTAATCTCTTTATTTTCCTTGAACATTTTTTATCACTAAGATTAATTCTCAATTTTTAGGCACATAAAAAAATGTCTTCATATGATGAAAAAAATTAAGAGTCCAATACCTTTCAGAGAATTTTCTTATTCCCATAAAATAAATGGTGAATCCTCTATTCTGTGTTGTGTATCTAATATGCATCATACTTATATATCCTTGTAAAGGTATCCTCATGCAAAATAACACATTCTTTTAACTTTTGAATTTTTAAGGAAATTTATCTTAAATTATTTTTATTTATGATGAGGGAAATATTTTTCAAATAATGTCTCCAAAAAATCATTCCATTACATGAGTATTATTTCCTCCTCCACCATATTACTCTTTATCAAGAACCACCATTGATCAACAATTCCTTTATGAAAAATACAATTTTGATGTAATGTTTTCTTTTTTATCACATCCCAATTCTATAAATATCTACTCAATTGAATTAATCCATTTCATAGGTACCAATGGATTAACAGTCCAACCAAATTATGAGGGATTCTATCACATGAAGTGATCCATGATAGAATATTCATGTATTGGAATATGTTGATACATCCTAAAAAGTTTATTTTTCTTCACTTAGTTAGTCTACACTAATATATTCATGATTTGATTAGTTATAATAAATATTTTATTTTCTTACTTAGTAGGGAAATATATAAATTGGCCATCATTATTGATACGTTTCCCTTTTTAGGAAACACTTCCAAATAAAGGAATATATTGGATTAGTTTATAAAAATATTAATTTTAAACCATAATGTGTAATTTGAAATATGGTGTATCACTTTACATAAATTAAAATATTTTTTGTATTTTGATTCTCAAAATATTATAACAAGATTCCTTGGGGATATCATTATTTTAAAATCCCACATATTGGTTTGTAAATAAACATGTTAATTATCCTAAATATATATCTTTGGAGTGTTAATCTTGGTGCACAATAAGAAACATTTTACTACATTAGGTAATTATGAGGATAAGCTCAATTCACCCTTTTTTGGAGTTATTTCCCTTATGTACATCATTTCCAGAACCATGTAAACATTTAGTATCCCAAAACATATATATTTCAATGAAAATACACATAATGTATTCCTTACCATTACTTTAGGATGTTATTATTTACATATACTAAATTTATATCATTGAATTATGTTACCTAATATATGTTTTCATTACTCTAGTTCGCAAGGATTCTACTAAACATATACTAATACCAATTCTAACAACCACAACTCTAGTAACCCAGATCTGGTGTTTTATTTATTACATTGGCGTAGGTACAAGAGGTCATATCTTGAAGGAATTGATCATTTTATCATTTTGAGAGAAATTGATACATATATGATACCAAATTCTATATAGTAAATAAAATTTGAATCATATTAATTGAAAAAATCGACATCCATGAACTCTTTCCAAATATTCTTCTTCAAATCATAGGGATACGAAACAAAATAAGTGTGACATGAAAAAATCAATCTGGGTTCCCTAAATTTGATGTTATCATGAATCAATAATGAATATTAAAAAATGAATATGACTTAAAAAATATTATATTTAATAAAAATATTTAATATCATAATTGGATAAGGTATAATCAATATGGGTAGGTAAATAACTTAAATCCCCATCCATTTAATCAATAAACTAATAATTAAATGCATCTATATATAATCTAATTTTAAAAATATCATGAATTTGAATAATAAATAAATTCACAATGAAATATATGACCAATTATTTCGTGAATTTATCTTAGGCATCATTATAACTCTACACTAAAGACCTTTCACATGATTTTTTAAAACTACAGTGGGGAAACCCATTTGATTTTTCCAATTGATTTGTCTCATGATACCTGTCGATGGATTAATGTGATATCTATAATTTTAGTCCACTCATAATTTAATTTCCAAATCATTCATCTTATATAATAATTAAATTAATTAATTATTCAAAATCCCTTATAATTTAATATCCATATTGAGTAAAGGATACTGATATATCATTATTTCCCTGGCTAATCAAATGAAATAAAAAGTGAACATCTTATGTAAAAATTTTATATGATTTGGGAAATAATAATATCTATAATAAAAAATATGGATATTTAATATAAATGTAGTGTATAATGAAAAATCATCCCAATAAAGTGGTTGTTTCAAGAGAAAGTAAACAATCAAAAAAGAAAGTGATATTATAAAATAAGTTTTTTACCTCTTCGGTAAGTTTAAATTACAGCCATTAAAAATAATTGTTAAAAACTTAATACTATGAAATAAATAGATATTCATGTTAAATAAATCAATTTGATAGTATATTAACCACATAAAAGTGAATCGATCATGTTGAAAAATATGTCATGATGAAATGGATATTTAGATGAAATTTCTTACATCATGCATTCCTTTACTTGAGCATTATATGACTTCATTTATAATTGTTTTAATCAAATGATTAATTTATAACAGAATAATACACATATTTATAATATCATATATGATCCCATTATAACATTTTGCATCCCATCTGTGAATAACATTTCATTATTTTCATTGTTTCAGGTGTTAATCGCCTTGTTTTCTCATGCGATATTTGTCATGAATATACCGGTTCTTGTATATTGGATATAAATAAATGATAACCATAATTATAATAATCTTAAAAATATCATGTATAATAATTAGATACATTATTATTATTCGGTAATGTTGGTTGGGGAAAATGATTACCATCGATTTGTGGAGATGATAGGTTGTACGTATGCATATGTTATAAAATCATTCCATTAACAGGTGAAAGGTGAAGAAGTGTATGATATATTAATTTTACAAAAAGTATATCACGTTATTTAAATAACATATATTCATTGAATTTATCTTTATTACATTCAATGTAAATAGTATGTGAAAAAACTAATGACATTGATTCGAGATGCGGTCGTGCATCTTACACATGAGCGACGTTATAATATTCCAAACTGAATAGAATGAAATGATTTATATGTGATATTATAATTCCATAATTATAATTATATAATTAATATTTTATATTAATATTAAACTGGTCATTATATTCAATAATGAGTGTTTTTTTTATTGAAAATGAGTTACATTGGTTCGCGAGGAGGTAGTTCACCATACACACGATAAATGATTTCATTTTCCATTTTATAGAAGGGGATATGGATATAGGTAATTCCATTAACATAATTAAATATATTTATATTTCATATATTGGTTTTTTATATCATAATTATTAAATAATAGATTATAGATGTGGATGATGAAATAAATTGAAATTTTTTTTCTAGAACATTACCTCTTCTTTGGGGAACTTCAATAGGTTTGCAACAAAAAGACTTACTAAGATAGATTTTGGATAAAACCAGAGGATACAGGTTATTGTTCAGGGACTGAGGAATTTATTTGGACATTTATTTAACCAAAAAATAGCTTTTTAAATGTTAATAGGGGTGAGGGTGTGTGGAATTTTATAAGTGGGGGAGAAGAAACACATGGAAATTTTAAAAAGAATCAATTATTAAAATCTATTTATCATAAAAGAATCCTCTAAAATGTGTTTTTATCTACCCTTTCTGGTGAAAGGTTCAAAATCTGTCTATAAAAAAATTATTTTGAATGTAAACTGTCATTTTAAAACGAATCTTTCTAGTTTAAATCCTGATATATAATTTTTACCTTAACTATAGATATTAAATTTTAGTTATTTTAATATCCATAATAGTAAAAATTTAAGATAAATATAATAAATAATATAAAATTGTGTTGATTCCAGATATGTAATAAAATTTTCTTAATTCAATTCACATATGTGATAGAATCCAATTTAAAATTATACCTGTAGAAGTGTCATAAAAGGGGGCTTCTAAAGAGAAAAATATCATAATTATTGAAGGATTTAATTTCAAAATTCAGTATAAAATTGATTCCACTAACTAATATTTTATTTATGATTACATAATTGAACTAATTTTACTTGAAAAAAAATTAAAAATAGTTTTAATTTGTAAATAATTTAAATGAAATGTTGATTTTCAATAATAATCGGTATTTTCCACTACTCAAAAAAATTGAAACATTTTAGAAAAAATGCAAAAATTCACCCAAATGAAATTTGACTAAAAATTATATTTTTATTGAATTTGAAAAAACAACATAACAGTCAATATAGATTAAAAATATGAAGACCATGAGAATCACCCATGAAAATTAACATACAATCATCTGGAGGAGAGGTCATCTAAAAATAAAATATAAGTTCTTATTATGGAAACCTTTTTTATCCAACATATCAGCTATATAGTTTCCTTCTCTCTAAGTGTTCCTGACCACCATAACCTGATCTAACAATATTATACACCTCCTGATGTGGTAATTCATATAACATTTGGGGTTACTTAGTCCATATATCATCTAAGGCACTAAATGCCAGCTAGAAATATAATCCCTATCTCGGTCAATCACTCCTCCACTCATATATAATTCCATAAATGAATCATAAATATTAAATATTAGTCCACTCCAGGGAGGGATCTAGAACACCAATATCCCCTTATTTCTACTTCCACTGATCTTTTCATTCAAGAACACCCTTGGAATCATCATATTTAGTGAAGTCAAGCCATATTTACCAGTACATAGAGAAATAGGCTCATCCAAGAGGTATTTAACCCGAAACATCACGAATAAGTGAGAATATATATTTCCCTCCCTAGCCTAGTAAATTACCTCCAAGATGACCCAACATGAAATAGAAAAAATCAGTGTTTATGTGATGGTCTCCTCCATGGTGTGATATCCCATGGAACTGTAACTCCAAAAACTCATTCATGTTCACCCAGTCCCAAATAAACATATGAAACTACTAATTTTTTTATGGATACCCAGTGCTAACTCGGGTCAGAAGAAAATACGATATGTGGATTCCTGGCATTGTGATGTACAACACCGACAGAGGGAGGCCATCAATGTACAATTGTTCTAGACATTATCATCTATCCGTAAATTTTTTTTCCTCATCCTCCAAATTAGAAATTCCTTATTCCCTAGAATCCATTTACCTCAAATATTTCCTTCACAAATTTCATTCTAGATACAGAGGTGTATCACATCATGATAATCTATTCCATTGAAGAACATAGATCTCATGGAAGAGATGAAAAATCTATCAGGGGTTTCAATAATTTTGATTTTATAAAATATACCTCATTATTGTCAATCCAGAGTCATCCTAATAAAATTAAATAAATTAGAGGCCTATAGAAAGAAATATCATGAATACGAAATCCTGAGAAAAACAAAATCTTCACCAGACCAGTTATCCTTCAAAAACTGTATCTGACCTATTCTAACATCTAAACTAAAATTATTATTGATAACCAGGAAATTGTTGATCTTGTTTTGGGTGATCTTGGATGGGTTTTTGAAGTTTGGAGACCATTAATACCACCAGTTACCATACTTGGACCACTTGAACTAGGCCCAAATGGATTTCTCTTCTATTATATCCCATACCATTTTTCCTATATGTCCTACATGGCCACCAACATATCATGTATATTGATACCACCCTCATAAACCAGCCTCTCCATTCTCTCCCAGACTTCCCTGTGACAACATTTGGATTCATTGGAATCCCACATAAAATTATTCATGATTTTTGAGGCTCTTAATAGTACCATTAAGAATTATAATTAATATGGGAACATTCATAGTCATAGAGGATTGTACAGTACTGATCAAGTTATTCCACCCACCAAAATGAAGGAATTTATCTTTCCAATTGTATATACGTCCCATTTTTTTTATTTGGCATTCTATCAAACCATATAATTTAAATTATTCTATTAAAAATGGGACCACCAAGGAACACCATATGCACATAATTTTTCTTCATACCCAGTTTCTTTGAATTCCTTTGCACAACCTTTCTGAGAAACTTTTGGTGACAAAAGCATTGCTCTTACCCAAGTTTACACTCTTTCATGTAAGCTTTCTATATATCTCCATAATTTTATTTCATCATTTTATTGATCTCTTCCATGAATTAATAAATAATGTGAAGTCATAAACAAAAATCAAATAATATATGAGTCAATTCATGATATGTTCTTACAGAACATGATCAACCCCACCTCCAAGAATCGTATCATGTTGATGGTTAGTGCCTTTTAAAAATAATACCACAATCCCATTCGTTGAATCCCATTTTTCTCATAACCATGATTATAAAACTCAATTCAATCGTCTCATATAAAATTTTCATATCGGTTTTAATAATGATATTAGATACCATTGTCTTCTAATAATGGCTTTCCACCATCTCTTGAGAAATTCCCACATCCCCCTATATACTTCTCCCTTGGATGAAGTCATGTTATTCCTCTAACACAAATTTTAGGACCATACTCTCGAGCCTCATGTTCACCATATAAGTAATAATTTTATATGATAAGTGACATAGATATATTGGAAAATATTTACCAATAGATTCTGGGTTATGTACTTTTGGAATCATGACCACTATAAATGCACACATAGCTCTAGTGAGAGCTCACCATTTGAATAAATCCCGAACTACCTCCATGAAGAGATCTTTGGAGATTTACCATGAATCCATATAGAAATTTCAAATATAACCATCCTTCCCTAGAGAACTATCCTCCTTCAAACTAAACATTGTCTCATTGACCTCATCCCTGTCTGATGAGGCATGAATAAAGTAATTATTGCCATGTTATAGTAGCATACATATGCATTGAATGAACCTAGACTCTCAACATTACTCTATGTTGAGATCAAAAACACCCTTAGTTCCCTTAATCTAGTATTAAAAATGATCTACGGATATGATACCATCCACCTCGATGTCATCTGTATAAGATCTATCAATGTAGCTTTAGAATGACTATCTATCCGACATTTTTTTCATTGAGGCATGCAAGAAAAAATGATTGGTTTTGGTCTCCCTCCCTAAGCCAGGAGCCCGATATTTTCCATATAAAATCTCTCCAAATTGAGAATATTATCTGCTAGATAAAACTATCTAACATTCGAATAATCAAAATTATCATCATCTTGGGTCTCCTAGATCCTTGACATAGCCTCTCAATTTTTTCTTAAACCACTCCCAAATCTTCTTCACGGGTGTGATTGTCCCCACTCCAAACCCATAGATTAGTTTTAAGATGAGTTATCCTCCTTGATATAACAATTCTTAAAGGCTCATCCATAATCTGGTTCTATGAGTAGTTAATAGTATGTAGCAATCCCTTCTTTCCTGACCAACAATGAGGTGTACGGGGGAAGGAATCCTGGATTGTCATGTTACCAAGGAATCAATATAACCTGCTCCAAATGAAACTCATACCATTCCAATTATTACACTAGGTAAATTTTGTACCTAAATAAATGAGATCCAACAGTCCAGTGATTAGGGTTTCCGCTGCTTGCATCAGTTTCTTGTTTCCCTGTGATTAGGGTTTTTTTTGGGTTTGTGGTTTGTTTCGCTGTTTGTGAGATTTGGTTTTATGGATCTTTACCCGGTGTCCTCTGGCCGGGGATGGTTTTTCTACCTGATGTTCGATGGATTACGGCTACGGTGAGATCGGCGACGCTTCTGGATGGATCATCGGGTGTAAGACCGATCCGTCTACGGCATACTCTACGGAGCGCTCTGGATCCCTCCTGGTTCGCGTCGGCGCCTTCCGCGGCGGTCTTCTCTTGACCATGGAATTTGCGTCTGCAACGTCGGGTTCTCGATGGCGTTGCTAGTGATGGCGACGACGGACGCCCGTGATGCTTTTCGGCGATCCAGTGATGTGGCGCTCGAGGCGGTGCAGGCTCACGGCTCGAGGGTTTTGGTGATGATGGTGAATTGTTTGATGGGGACCTCGGTTCAGCAGACGAGGTGCTCTAGAATGCGTGATGGTGGATGGCGATGGGATTTACTGTTGAGGGTTCTCGTGGCTCGAGGTTTCCTCGGGTCCTGTAACTTTTTGAATTTTGAATTGTGTTGTTATGGTTACCGCTTTCCCATAAAGCGGGTATTTTGAAAATCCAAAAAAAGAGAATTTTCAGTCAGTCATATCTGTTGTAGTGTAGAAATATCCACCAACAATCTAGGGCCATCATCCTGGGTCATAGCTTCGTAACATATTCCACTATTCTAGTCTCCCACTAGAATCATAGTTAGAATAATCAAATGACAAAATTAACTAAGACCACCAAAATTCACCATGGTCGAAATATGCTATGGAGAGGTGTTAATACAACACATATAAACACACATAATCTAGAAAATAAAAATAGTCTGGTTCAAAGGATTATCATGAAAAGATTCTATAAATATAACAAAGTTCAAAAAAACATATATATTATCATACTTTTTCTTTGTTTTGACAATAAGAATAATGGAAAACTATAAATGACACATCTCATTAAAAAAGGGACTTTTGGCCCTCACCCTCAGAAATATTTCATTCAAAAACATGTTTGAAATAATTATAAATGAGTAGAAGATGATTTTTAGTTGGATAGAGGGATCAACTTATCCCATGATTTGAGAGAATATTCGTTCCATTGTACAGACATAAATAGCCCAAAATCCACTAGAGTTGAACAAAACAGCATTATGTATCCCTCTATAAGGCCTGGTGCTTCAAAGGCCTCACCTCGATCTGCATGAACCTCCAATACCGTAAAGCGGTTGCAATAACTAACTTAGGTACTGTGAATCTCTACAGAATACCCATCACAAACTATACAATAGGAAATAGACATCTGTAGAGACATATGAGGCTCATCGACAGTATCCCCTGACCCCTATCATCTCAATGACTTCACCTGAAAATCTGAATGGTTATTAGGAATCTCCATGTGTAAAGAGGCATTGTGCACTGACCTATCCAGAGACAGAGAAACAGAAATTTGATCTTAAAAACTCATACCAGAACATAAAGATGTGATGGAAACCATCTTCAAAAAAAAAATGAACTATCCCCTTTTGGAAGGGTCTCAGCTGATACCAGAGCCCAATTCAACACTAAATGAACAATAACGGTATACTAGACCTCATACATAGGGGAAAAACATTAGATTACTGAGATTTAATCTCAATCATATGCCGAGAACACTTTAAATTTGAATTAATAATACACTTAAAATCCTTCCTTTGGGAGGTAGCTCCTATCCCTTCAGCTTCAGTGATCCACCCACTGGAAAATCCACATCTAATATAGGTAATGAGAATCCACCATAAATAGGGGAATCATGACATCATCATAGGAAGCTTCCACCTTAAAAACATATCAATAACCACATAAAAAAAGGAGGTGGCCTCCCTCCAATGCCTTCAAAAATTTATCGAATGTCTCTTCCGAAATAAATTTGAGTGGAATCTAGGAGGTGGTTAGTTGAACACCCTTTTCCACCAAAATGAACAATCACCGCTCCACATGAGAAATTTAGACAAGAACTTCCTCAAAAAGAGAATTTCAATAAAAATTCTTGGAGAAAAAATATCTTAAATGCATCTCATATCCCCATCTATGATATGGAAACATCACAACGCATAACCCACTGATTGAAAAAATAATGGATTCTGAAGAGTAAGAAGAAAACTAGGGAGCCTCACCTACACTACTTCATGAATTAATCCCACATAAATGAGTTTCCCATAATCACAATAAAAGAAAAAATATAAATGAGCCAGACCTTATTCCCTCCCAATACCATTCCCTAAAAAAAGACCCCAAGAGAACAAATGTATGGAGGCGGAAAACTTAGACAAGACGGCCACCACTACTTTTTTCGGCATACCACACAATCCAAATATTTTTTTAAATAATGAAATTGGTGTCTTTCCACTCCCTAAGGAATACTCCATGGGATATTTATAAAACTCCACCACCTCCCTCAACTGTACCGCCCATAATTCAAGCACCGAGAAGAACACTACCGAGGTTGAAGGAAATAGTTGGGAAGCAACGAGAGCATTCCCAGGAGCATCCATTTACTCTCCCGCACCTATGGTAATTAAGAAATGTTGGTTTCAAAAATTAATTTCATTGCATCAACTATATTTTTTAAAATTTAAAAATATTATTTTTTTCATAAGAGTGCAAGAACAAATGTTAACATTTTACTTTAAAAAATAATTTTTTTTTCAGAACACATTTCTCTTTCTATAAAATGTTTCCGATTTTATTTCTAATCAATATATATATATATTAATTTTTTTACACATGTATAAACCATATAATATTTATAATTTATTTAGTATTATTCATAACATCCAACTTAATAAATACGTTATAATAGTCGTGTTTAAATAATACTTTAATAGATTATTTTCATTTAAACTCGATATTTTATGCATCACAAGCTATAAAATAGATTAAATTTATTTAATAGGAAATAAATCATAAATTCATATTGTGTTAAACATAATATATTAATTATTTATTTATCTAAATCAATGATTTTAAATTTATAAGGTTTATTTGTCTCAATTTATGTTTATTTTAGAATTATGTTTATGATATAAACCGATATTCATTTTTAAGGTGAATATGCTACACTTTGACATTTTATATCATGATAATACTTAGGTTCATGAAATATAAAGTATCATTTATTTTTATTCCTTTAGGAGGCCTATGATTGAGGATTTTTCAAAGTGTTAATGACTTTACGTTACAATCTACTTTCTTTAGAGATGGTTTATGTTCAAAGTTATTTTATAGAAAATAATATGCTATTATTTTCTTGAAAAAAATTTAATTATTATCTAATGTTTATGAATGTGGTTGAAATATTTTATTTCTATTTCCTCCCTTTTTGATTGATGAAATATTAATAAAGTTTTTTGAAGCTGATACTAATGTTATATTGACATTTAGATCACATATCTTTCACTACCATTACAATGTTCCCTGAAATGTATTAAAACATATTGTATTTTAGAAATAAATTATTTCTTAATTCCATTTAACAAGATCTTTTACATTGTTTTAAAAGGGTTTAATAGGATTTTTATTATCTTTTTCTATATGTGTCACTTTTGACACCATTTGTCAATATGTTTTGAAAAGAATGTATGTTTTTAACATTAATGAAATGAATGTACTTTCTCTCAATCATTTCCATTATTATCCTTTTTATGTTGTATGTTTTGGATGGAGAGAATTAGGACCCTTAATAGATATCAAATCTAGAAATCTAATATTTATGTTTTTAGCTTTGGATTACTGAGTATGGGATCTTGATTTTTAGAGTTGGTATTATAGGATTGTTTAGAAAAAAATGTTGATTAATTTATTTTATTTTGAGTTTATATTGATAATTATTGATTCAAGTAGGGGTTTACAAGTATAAATTAATCAAATGTTCATGAATTAGAAGCCCTTTTTTCGTTTTATTTAATGAAACTTTTGAGGTCATTAATGAAAATTTGGGATATGTTTTTTGGTTTATGGTATGTGTAAGCCTTAGGTTCAATATGTAGTATTATTTTTGGTGGAATTTTCTTTTCATAAATTTACATGTATTAATAACCCCCTATTTTTATAAGATCTTTGATAATTAAGGTTATTTTTAAAGATTTTTGTGTTATTTTTTGTAATGTTATAAGGATATCAATTTTGGAAAACTACATTCAAAAGTATGGGTGAAAACCCATCACATTCATCATGTCCTCAGGGCTTGGACCCACAACCAAAGGTAAATAGAGGTGAAATGCCTACCACAGACATATTTTTTAATGTAGAAGATCACAATATATTTGGTATTGAAATCCAAAAGGTATAGGATATAATTTTAGGTTAAAGAACTCAATTATTTGGAGGTTATTGAGGTTATTTTGGATATAGTTTTAATTATTTATGTAATGGTTTAGATTGAAATTTGTGTATTACTAATGAATTTTGGATATTAGTGTATTATTTCTTCTTATGATGGTTTATTTTTTTGGAATGACATTACCTTATGATAATCATTTTAGTTTTGGTTACTTTATAAAGATGCAAAGAATATATTTTTAACACTTTTAAAATTATATGGTCCTTTATAAGTCTGTTTTAGTGATTTAGGAATGAAAAGAATATCATATTATATACTCATCATTTAGATAAAAAGATGCGATTGTTGTTGGAATTGATAAAAAGATGAAATTATATTAATAAAGTAATTATATTTCCTTATAATATTATTTTAGATGGAAAATTAATCCCTAAACACTATTAATATAAACCAAAATAAAAAATTGTCCTATTACTATAATTTATGATGATATCAATGACCATTTCAAACCTCTTTCATTTATATATTTATGGTGTTTTTTTTCACATGATCAATCAATTACTTGTCATCAATGAAATCATTCAGTCTCCATACTCATATAGAATATATTATTTATTTTAATTTCCTGATTTTCACTTCCCACCTATGATCTTCTATTTAGAAACCTTTTATGTTTTTACAAGAATACCCTCATACTTCATTTTTTCTCTTATCGTAAGAATGTTTTATTAACCCTTTTAATGATGTGGGTTCCAAACATTGGTACTTTTTTCAAATGACAATACTTTTATTACGAAGTTCAAATTTAAATCATGAGGTAAAATTTTATTATGGTCAGTCAGGAGAGTATAACACCTTGATATTTTCAAATATTGACAATATGTTTGATAACAAATTCAATACACAACACCGAGCCTAAATGATTCAAGAGATATATAACAAAAATAAAATAAACTTTAAATTTGTGGGTATGAATAATACTAACTAATTTAATATATATATATATATCTTACTCAATATAAATTATGGATAAATTCATTGTAAATAACCAATCAATTTTGAGTAATGGAACTTTATTCTTGAAAAAGATGATTACATCAAAAATGATTTGTATTGTTTTTTATGAGAAACTATTATAATTATTTATTATAAATTTTATAAAATTAATTATATAAAATTAAAATAATTTTTATAATATTTATTTGAAAATTACCTTTTTGTGAAAATTTAGGATTTTTTATAAAATATTGATTTTTTAATAGACAATGAAAAATAACGATTTTTGTTAAACTATCATTTCTATTCAATAAATTAAGTAATTTAAAATTAACATTATGATTTTAATATAATTTAATGTAACATAATAATTCATTATAAGTATTTAATCCTCCAACATAAATTTGAAACATGTTCATATTGGGTTTTAATATAATTATTTTTTGTAAAAAAATGGATTTTTTTACTATTTTAATGTGTATAATGTTCCAAATTTTTAATTAATTAAAAAACATTAATTAAGAATAATTTAATTTAATTTTATATATAAATTTTCAATAAATATTAATTTTAATACATTCTATGATTATAATCAGTCATATAGTTAATATAATATCATCTTTTTTTTTTGAAAAATACACATCTTGAAACATTCTTTTTCATTCCATTTACAGGTTCCATATAAAATTATATCTTCTCAATTATGTGAATTAATTATTTTAAAATTGATTGTATATTTTTAATAATCACTATTTATATTATATAAAATTTTCATCTTTATTTTTTACTGTAATGAATACTGAAAACAATACAAATTAATTATTATGGTTAAGGTAAAAAAAAGGTTACCATTGGGTAAAAATAAAAACAAATGATATAAAATGACACAGAAACTTTACGAAAATATATTTTATGAACATATCTCAATATTATCAGGTCTCATTATAAATAATGGTTCGTTTAGGAGCCTTTTGGTAGGTAAAAAACGTGGGATTATCATTTTTATTTTTTAAAATTACAAATGTACCACTCACCTCTCTTATAAAAGGTCACAACCTCTTCTATACTCATTATAACAGAAAACATTTTTGGATTATCCAATACCTAAAAAATATATTCCTTACTTACATCCTCAATATCTATGTCCCTTATTTTGATCGTAAATCTATACTGATAAGGAATTAGGTGCTAAACTAAGCTAGGAGTCCAAAAAAAAAGGCATCCCACTAAATCTTGTAATTTTATATTATTTCCATTTATGCAACCTTAAAACATTATTAAATTATCCTGATCTAAGACCACCAATATCTAAAATATACATATATTTTATTATGTTAATTTCATAACCTAAATAATTCTCCTCTTCCATCAAATGTGATATAGAATAATAATTTTTTTGTATGGCAAACTAGATCCTCACGAACCAATGTCCTTCGTTTTCTATCATTTCCTCCCATGGATTTTTATAAATATCGATTTAATGTATATATATATTATTAAAATATTTATTCTTGTGGATTTATTCAAGCATATATAAATTGTAATACCCCCAAACTTTAGGTACTGAACTATTTATTTTTGTATTATATGTATATATAATTGTTTAGTCAAGTTTTAGGAGATCAAAGAAGATTTGGATTTTTATAGGGGATTTTATATTGGTTCACCATTTGAGAATGGTAAGTAGAAATCGTGAAACACCTCCCAAGAAACTATAAAACTAAAATATTGGGCATTAGGTAGGTTCTTAGTTAGGTGAAAGGTTTAACCAATCCATTCAGCCACTCATGATAAACCACATAGGGTTGGACAAAAGTTTATCAAACCTGGTGCATGGTTTTTATAATCTTGTGGTCCAAATGTGTGAGGTGGGTTTTGAATTTTTTCTAGCACATATTTAGTGTAGGGGTTTCCTAACACTATCCCATAACTATTAACTGTTGAAAATTAAATCTGGATTTTGTGGATCTCACTCATTTCAACAAATAAAGCCTTTATTTTTCCAATATAATGTCATAACATAATTTCATATTTATCCCTATTATTTTGAGACCATTCCACTTGATCTAGGATAAAATATGAGGTTAATCTACCCGTGAAGGAGGATATTTTTTCATATGTGACCATTCTTCATCATTTAACTTTTATTTATTCTTCTTTCCCCTCTTTGATTTAGGGATGTAATCCTTTGGGAAAAAATCTGTGATTCTTTAATTCCAATAATGACCAGTTATGATTGTGTTGGTTTAAGGGAACAATATATAAGGTCTTTTTTCTTGGTTTTTGAAGCTGTTAGTTTTTTGATGTTTTGTTCAATTATACATTTTAATGATGTTTGAGAGGTATAAGTCTTCTCTCTCAACTCCTATTATTAGATATTTAAGGATTGATTTAGAATTATGTGATCTTCTAGAATCTAATTGTGAAATTGATGTGTGATTCATAATGGAAAACATTTTTAGTGATAGTTTTGTCAGAATTGTAAAATTATATTACTAAAATAAAAATGTTATTGGTTCATGATTATAAAATAATAGTTCAAAAATTATGGCTTGGTTTTGATGAATGGGAAAATTGGTTAGATATTATTTTCAAAAAAGTAATTATCATATTGAAATTCATTAAATTTTTTGTTTTTCATGGTATTTGGAATACATGGTTATTGTGATTACATTCCATTTATGTGACCTTGTACAAGAAGAATATACCATTAGGGTACAAAGATGTTACCCTATAAAAAGGGTGTGTACCATTGGGGAACTTCAGTATTGGTTACCTTGTGATCACTTGGTAGATCATTGAGAGACATCTAATGAGTATAAAACTATCACTAGAGAACACATGTGTGGCTGTGTGTGAAATCATGAAATGGGTACACCCAATTGATATGTAAAATGTTATAAATAGTTTTTTGGTTTCGTTCTTGGGAAATGGTTTTGGATTGGAAAATTATTTTATTCTTTAATATAAACCACATAAATTTATTTTCAAAATATTATATATAAATGTTTTAATATGTTCTATCATTGCAGCGTGAGTTGGGAAGTCATTGGGGACAACCTATTATGTTTTATGATCACCCCTCTTATAGAAATTTGATGTATTTGTAGATATTTTATATTGAGATACAATAAAAGGAATGGTTTCCCAGTTATTCATTTATTCTTCTTGATACATTGGGTTGGGTAAGTGGTTTGGAACTTAGAGCAGGTTGGGAGTTTTTGACTTGGTGTGTTTGGATTCATTGAGTTATGTTGTTTTTCTGTCTTCTTTGTAATTTTATATTATAGTTGGTTTGGTTTGTTTTGAGTTTTATTACATTTTACTCATTCATTATATTATGGTTTTTTGGGTTATGGTTACATTGGTTTGGTTTTTTAATTTTCTAATGAAAAATCATCCCCTAATTTCTTAGGGATACCTTGAAATTCATTTCCAGCCTTTGGTGTCTTGGTGATGTCACCTAAGGCCAGTAGCACCTCTGCCTCTTCCAAAAAAATGGGTGATGGGTTCAACATTCCAAATGGTATCAGTAATTTTTTGGGTTAGGTTTTTCGAGAATCGAAGTATTTTTAGATTTTTTGTAGATTTTTTGGAGGTTCATAGTTTGAGAATGGTTAGTAGAAATCGTAAAAAATCTCCTAGGAAACCATGCAACTTAATCAGTGGTAATTAGGTACTTTCATGGTTAGGTGCATGATTTTTTTAAACCAAGTGGGAACTCATGAGAAAATTATACATAGTTGGGCAGATATGTTTAGCACATTTGTTTTATGGATTTCCTAACCATGTGAACCAACCCTATGTGGTGGGTTTTAGGGTAGTGACTAGTGCATGGACAATTCATTAATTTCGTAATGGTTCCCCCAAATCATGAAACATTGAAAACTATATATGGATTTTGTAGGGATCACTTTGGTAGTCCTTTAAACCTCTAGTTTTCCATTAAAAAATTCATATCCAGAATCTCTCTTCATCCCTATGTTGTGAAGACTATTCCTCTTGATCCAAAAGTGATTCGTATGTGAATGAAGGTTCATTTGAGGCCTTTTTTTGGAAAGTGTCCATTCATAATTTATTTCATTTTATATCTTCTTCTTCCATCTCTTGGAATCATAGATCTGATCCCTTGGGGATATATCCATGTTTTTAACATAAATAATGATGATTTATTATTGTTTTGGTTGAATTGAACTATATTTATGGTCAGTTTTTGGAGTTTCAAGCCAATTTTTTGATATTTTGTGTTATTTAATATTTTCACCAGCATTTGAGAGGTATGTGGATTCACTCTCAAATACTCTTATTAGAATTTGACGGATTTATTTCAAAATAATTTAATTTATTGAGTTTAATTGTGAAATTGTTTTGCGATATTTGATAAAAAACCTATTTTTTAGTGGTTTGGTGGGAATTGTGAATTTCTTTTATTTTATAGAAAATTGGTTCTAGTTTTTTATTATACAATTATTGTTTTAAAATTATGGTTTGGTCATGATAAATGAAAAATTGGTTGTAAATTATTTTTAGTAAAAGAATATTTTATTAAAATGGATTGGCATTGTATCTTTGGAATGGTATTTTGAAAACAATGGTTATTATGAGATCATATAATTGATGTGACCCAAGATAAAGGTTGTGTACCATTGGGGTATAATGACAAGACCCTGTAGTAGGGGAATGTTATATTGGTGAACATGAGTGTTTGTTACCTTGTGATGACATAGAATATTGATGACATACTACTCATGAGTACAAATATGTCACTATAGAAAACATGTTTTTGTGTGTTTCAAATCATGAAATAGGTATTAGAAATGGAAATGTGTAATGTTTTCAATAGTTATTTTGTTTCTTTATATATAAATGGTTATTTTTTGGAAATATATTTTATGCTTTGATATAGGCTGTTTATATTTTGTTTTAATATATTTTATATAAATGTGATTAGATATTATATCCTGGTTTCATGGGTTGGGAAGTCATTGGGGAAACCTTAAAAAGTCTTATACAAACCCCATTCGTGGGAAATTTGATGAGTTTTTAGATATTTTGTATCGAGTAATAGGTAAAGGGTAGTCATCATAGTTCATTAGTGAATCTTCTTGATACCTTAGGATGGGAATGTGGTTTAGAGCTTAGAGAAGGTTGGGAGTTGTTGTCTTGGTGTATTTAGAGTCTTCAAGTTTTTTTCCCAGTTTGGTTTCCTATTTTTAATTTGATATTTTTTTTGGTTTAGTTATTTTTTTGTTTTGTTACATTTTAATTGTGCATCATATAGTGGTTTTTTATTTATGGTTTCCATTTTTTTGTTGTTTTATTTCCAATGTAAAGAAATTGTCCCTCAATTGATTATGAAGCCCTTGAAATTTATTTATTTCTTTTAGTGTATTAGGGATGTCACCTAAGGCCAATATCGCCTATACAACTTCCCAATACAATTTATAAGGGGTAGGATGTTACATACCATCTTACAATCCATTCATTCGGTGATAAGATAAAGTCTCTTGTGTATATGGTTGACTAAAACCTTGCGATGTGATGTGATTCATTTTTCACTAAAGATTTACATAGAAGTTAATAATGATAATTTTAATAAATATATGTGATATAAATTACTTAATAATTATATTAATTACATATATATCATTCTGAATATAAAATATATTATTTTATTCTTATAATTAAAAATGTTAACGTCATTCATGCATAACTGTGGACTACTACCTCCACAAAGCGATGAGATTATTTTTTATCCCCACATCACATAGATAATGTTTATATTAGTGTATTTAATGAATCAATATGATATATATGATATTATTGTAATTAAATAAAGAATAAAGAATATATAATTTCTTTCCATAATGATCATTGAAAAATGGAAACGTTACTCATGCGTAGGTATGGCCTACTGTCTCTATAAACATAACATATTTTATTTTTCATAACGATACATAATGATTTGAATATCATAAAATTATATTATTTTTTAAATATTTTAATTATTTCATAATTATAAATCTTGTGATGTTGAAATAATGAACTTTTTTACCATAGTCAACACACCCAATAAGTTTCTAAATAATGACCCAAACATCTTCAAAACTCTAGACGTGAACTTAAGTGATTATGTATTTAAATATGTAATTATAATAAATAAAATTAAATATTTAAAAATAAGTTATTAAACCTTTATATGGGTTTCATGGAATAAAATTACTAATAGATGTTTATTATATAGGAGGATCATACACGTACAGATAAAGTCAGACTAGATGGGGGGTTTTCTCATCTCACTATTATTTTTGTGAGACATAATCCATATTCACCACATAATTATATTATATGGTTTATAAACATACCCTTTTACAGGTAATAGAATGAATCATTAATCCATAATGGTATTTTAAGATTAAATTTGAATAATTTCATCTAGTGGTTTTACCTGAAAGTTACCAAGTGGTAAAGAATTTCATAACTCAATTTATTTTCATTAGTTTATATTACTCATTCATTGTATTACTGATTATGTGATTATGTTTGTAATTAATATTTATTAATTTATTTTTTATTTGAAAATTTTTATGAGTATTTACATTTGATACACTTGATTTATTCATTGATTAATTATCAAATTCAATGGTATGAATTTTATAAGGGTTATTCATCTCAAATTTTCTTTCACTAAGATATACATTTGTGCTATAAACTGATATTCACTTGTGAGGTATATATAATGAAAATTTAAATCATAAAAATTATTATCTTAATGATATTTAAATTATAATTTATTATTATTCATTCATGGGCCTTCTGATTGATGATTTACCAAAGTGGTTTGGGCATTATCTTACAATCTCCTACCTTTTGATATTGTGTATGTTTAAGGTTCCATTTGAGAAAATCATATTATCCTATTTTTTTGAAAAAAATATGTTTCTAATCAAATCATTATTAATGTTTCTAACAGGTTTTATTTCCATTTTCTCCCTATTTTAATCAAGAAATTCCAAAAATATTTTTTATAAGTGATACTGATCTTTTATTTTCTTTTAGATCGGGTAAGATTTGATTACATATCCAGGTAATCTAAAACATTTTAAAAAAAGTATATTCTAAAAATAATTATTAACCTAAATCTATTTTAAATAATGATGTATCTTCCTTTAAAAGGATTTAAATGGAAATTTCTTACATTTTTCCAAATCGGTCACCTTTTTACTGACAATTTATAAACATTTTGAAATGAATTTAAATTTTTAACATTTATGATATGTAAATATCATCCTTCCATCATGTCCATTATTTTCATTTGGATTTTTTTATTCTTCCTATAGTTATATTTTATTCACCTTAATTGGTATAAAATCAATAAATGTATTGATCATGGTTTCAGAACTAGACTCGGGAGTGTGGGTTTGGGGATATTATAATATAATAGTAAGATGTATAATTCCATTTGAACAAAACACATATTTTAAAAGGGGTTCAAATTGTTTGAAAAATATATAAATAATTTTAATTAAAATTTTGAATTTATTAAATAGTAATTTATTTTTAATAATTATTATAACATGTCCTGTATGTCTGTAAAATGATCCATATCATTCTACATAAACATATAACATTAAGAACTATATATCCACATCAATTCAAACACTTATTTAAAATGAGTTTAAAACATTCTAATCAACCTATAACAAAATATAATTCATATATTTAATTAATAAATTTATTTTTTATAAAAATATATAGTTTTATAAAAAATTTCATACATTTTTATTTTGTTCTTAGCTTTTAGGATGCATATTTGGTAATGGGTCATAAAATTTGATTTCAACACAAAAACTTATTATTTGAAATAAATTTTAAATTATTACTCAACCTTTAATAAAATGGAATTTTATATTTTATATTTTAAATAATAATGTTTTAAATATATATTTTTATAACATATTCTAGAAATTTTTTAGTTATTATAAAACATTCTACATATTTAAAAATCAATAGGAAATTGAATTGAATTTGGATACCAATTCAAAAATTTTTTTAAGGGGAATGGAATTAAAGTATATCACTTAACTTAAAATTGCCATTAATTCAAATATTTAAATAAAATATCAATCCAATAAATATTTAAAAAATAAATAAATCAAAATAAAAATAAAATTTACATATTTTTATTATTAAATTATCAAAAAAATGATTAAAATAACATTTAATTTTTACTATCATATCAATAATTTTTTAAAAAATCAAAATACTTTTCTTGAATTTAATAATATACCATTCATTATTTAAAAATGAATTTATTTTCAACAAATAATAACATGTATAATTAAAATTTTAATATATCAAAGTAACATATTATTAGAAAAATAAATTTTCATTTTAATATAAAAAAGATCATTCATACCTCATACGATGCCATAATAATCCTTAAATGTTTATAAATGAAAATACTATTATTAATATTTATTATGAATATAAATATTATTTTATTAAATTTAAAATAATTATATATATAGATCAAAATAATAAATCAGTTTAAATAAATTCACTTATATATCAAATAAACAATATTTTTCAATATGAAATTAACTTAAACAATTTTTTAATTTAATATGACTTTATAATTGATATAATAAAATTTACATAATCATATAATGGGTATCTTACCTATTATTTTAGAGATTTTATATCAATAACCCATATTGTTGTATAATACCCACCCACAATAGAAACACCAATAGATATATAATTATATTCCTGAATGTAACAGTTATCCCAGTGATTGTATTTTTCCTATATAAAATCATACATAATTATTAAACAATGGTTGATTAAATTTTCTAATTTCTTAATTGAAAATTCATATCATGTTTCTTATTTTCCTTTTTTAATTATCATATTTGGTTGAATGACACTCATCGAAAACCATCATGATAAATACATCATGCTTTCAATTTTTTATTTACTTGTTTTTGTTGTCCAGCTGTACATTTTTTAATTGTGGGGCTCAAGCCTCATTTTAGTGCTAAAGAAAATACACATTTTTATCAGGGTAGAGGGAGACCAATTACATAGCCCAAGTTCCTAAGGCCAAGTGGACTAAATAAAAGGCATTAAAGCCCTTTTTGTTTGCCTAAAGGACCCTTTGGTGAATATTACTACTATAGTACTCGGGATGCTACAGTACTCCCGCCGTAGCAGTCCCTGCTACAGTGCCTTTGTACCTATGGCACCGTCGCTGCTTTAGTTCGTTATTACTAAATTATGAAACCCATCATGTAGAAGAAACATTAATATTCCTATGTTTTCATTATTAAATAATGAGGGATGACAATTTAAAAATGTTGTTTAATGAATAATAAAAATTCATTCTCAGATGGATTCTTATTAGAAAATATTTGTTAATATTCTATGAATGTATTATTATTTGACTCACTGTTTCTTTATTTCCCATGTAAGTTGAAATCATGATTTTGTAATCTATCCAAATTAATTAACTTAATTAAATATAGTGAAATTGAAATAAAAAAAGATAATAGGGATTCATTCAATGTGATTGGATAATTCATTAAGTGTTACTTTAAATAATCTAGGGTAAGATAGATCAAATTGAAGTATTTTTTTAAAAGTGAAGAAAGTTATGTCTATATATAAACTATAAATAATTTTCCTCCTATTAGAAAATCCATGAAAAAACAATATACAAATTTTAAGGTGTATTTATTAATAATAAAGGTGAGTAAGGTCAAATCCCATCATGGGAATTTGTTTACAAATTTCACATATTTATCACTTATTCTTTTATTCAATATATTACTGTCTCTTTCTTATTTAAAATATAATATTGTTTTGAAAATTTTTAAAAGTATATGTTTTATTAATTATAGTAATTTATTTAGCAAATAACTAATAGAAGAAATTAGTTGCACGAGCATACACCTTTCCACTACACAAGACACTCTTTTGGGGAAAAATATATTTCTAGAAATATATATCTTTATTAGTAGTAGTCTGAGGATTTTACACCGATATCCTATGGAAGTATTCATCTAACTCACTAATTTATTTTATTTCATTAATTTTACACACATTTTTTCATTAATTTTCTTTAAATGATGATTTTTAACCCATATAGTGAATGTATTCAAAAATATCACCACTATTATTGTATAAATTTTATATCCTCTTATTTACATCAAAATAAATAGTTAATATATTCATCATTTATTTTATATTTAGTATTACTTGTGAAAATGAATATTTTCTTAGCTATAAGAACTCTATAATCCCTCTTGAAAGACCCGAGTTAAAATATATATAGTGGAAGTATTTCTACATTATTATAGGATAAGTATAGAAAGTACTACTATATTATAGTAATAGTGATACAATTCACCCAATTATAGAGTTTGGGACACAAAATTTGGCCTTTAAATTGTTGTTACTTAGTGTTATCAAAGATAATTAGTCACCCAAATATTATCATCCTTTATCGGTTTTTATGATGTTTCATGGATAGACCAGGTGAGTAACATAATGCAATAAGAAGGTCGACACACAACAAGGTGATGCTCGTGTATCATAGTGTCAGAAACCTCTAAAGATGGTTTATGATGTTGGAATTTTTCAATACACCTTTCATACACATATGAGATGAAAACTTTCTCTTCCCCATGGCTATTTATAATGTAAGACAATTACGATGATGATGCATGATGTGAAATAAATGTGGTGGGGCTCGACAAAAGCATCAATTGGTGGGAAGCTCGAAATAGTAATGGGTCAATCAGTGTCAATCATCTCTCACTCTTACCAGTTGAATTTTAGATGTAGGTTGGAAGGGCACCCTATAATTGAATGTTAAAGTGTAGCACAATGAAATTAATCTTGGTATGCTTGAAATAGTATTTAGAATAGTATAATGTCAGATTAATACTAGTGCAATGAAGCAAAACTAAAGACTTGTGACACAACACTATGTATGTTTCAATTTTGTTCCGTGAATATATTTTCTTTAGGGGAATTTTTTGCCTTATTCAGCAGATCATTTGCCCCATGTAATATTTGGTTTTATTCATTATTAAATGGTACACTCTCATACCATTTAAGAAGTGGTTTATTTACAGAATAAAGGGGGATTGACCCCAAAAAAATTTCAAGAATTCTTATTATTTGTATTTTATTTTTATTTATTTAAAAATATATATTATAGTTATAAAAGTTAACCACCTAACCCAACAACTGAGATTATTTTTTGAAGATTTAGTATTTAAATATACATTTTTATTATATTTTCTCACCAATAATCTAGAATATCCATTTATAATATGTTTTAAATTTACCAAATATGTATATTAATAGAAAATGATATTGAAAAATATTGATTAATTAACTACACATTTATTCAATTCATCTCACATTTTATATTTTAATATTATTAGCTAATTTTAGCCACAATGAAGCTTATTCATTTACAATAAATTTTTTAGCTCAAATTTAATACATACAAATTTAATCTTATAGCTGATATATTATATTATTTTTTAAGAGGGGGAAATCCAATTTTTAAACATTGTTATATTTTTTATTAAGGTTGGAAATAAAATATATTTGGAGGAGGTATTCAGTATTATTATATATTTCATTATTTCTATTTATCAAAAGGTAGTAAACCAATTTAATGAATTTAGTGGGATGTAAATGTTGATCAAATATTTACAAAAATAGAATAGTGTATATGATTATAAGAGAAATTAAAGAGATATAATGATAAGACATGTCAGGTTAAAGGATATTGGGGAGTGTTCTATTTTAACAAATCGTAATTTTTTTAAGAATCAACTTATTTTAAAGTAGTAATTTTTTTTTGACATTTACCTACTATACCCTGATGCTAAACATCATCTATAAAAGTCATCTTGGTCAATTATTTCCAGTTAAAGGATGTGGTGATAGTATATAAATTGCAATCTTATGAAAATATGGTTTAGTATTCATTATGAGAAAAACTCCTCGCATGATTCATGAATAATAGTATATCCATGAGAAGGATTAAGTTATTGAAAATTAATATTAATTAAATAAAAATGAAAAATAAGAAAACACATATATAATATTAAATAACGATTCATTATATATATTTAATTACTTTAGAAAGAAAAAGAGTAATATGATTTTATTTATAACATATGTAATTAAAAAATAATTTAATTTATATGTGGTGCTAGTAGATAGTTTTTAAAAGGAGTTTCTGTGTGGGAAAATTTTGTGATTTTCTAATTTTTATTCTTTTCATTAAAATCAAATTTAAATATTATGAATTTTAATTTTTTTATATTTTATTTTTAATTTCTGTTTAATTCGTGATATGTGATCATATATAGTGCTTTCATGCATGAAAGAATAAGTTGAGAACCAGCTAGAATTGGAGGGGAGAAAAAATATGCTCATTAAAGAAACACCCACTATATAAAAAGAAAATTAATTTTTTTTACAATTGATGTTACATGATGTATCACAAGGAATGGACATGTTGGTAAGACTAATAAAATTACATTCCATGTCTAATGATAAATCACACATCCTTTACCACCCATATAAAATGGTTTATTGATAATTATGATTTTATATACCATATACTATCACTATTTTTAAATTATATATTCTCTAACACAAACAAAAATAACCCCACAGTAGCAAAAACTATAAACCAATGTGCTTCAAGATGGAAAAATTGTAAAAAATACATCATTTTCTGACAATAAATTATGTAATTTGTAACACCCATAATTAAAATCCATTGGAAATATATCCTGTGGATTATTAGAGTTTATAATATTGTATAATTATTATATTATTATCCTAGTTTTATTTTTTTATCATTTCTTCTACAATTTTATTTGGATTTTATATTTATTTCACAATTTTAAAATTGCACTTGTACCATTGGGAATAATTAAATTATTTCTTACCATCATTTTTAATATGATATCTATGAGAAGCTATGAAATTATATGTTGTGTTTATAGAAAAGTGATGTAATTTAATAGTTTATTTTTTTGTCTGTTAGATTATCATTTAAAATATTTTTATTATAATATTTTTGTTATTTTTTAAAAGTTATCTTCTAACTATTTAATAATTCATAGTCTATTTATGGGGTGAGAAGAAAAATTTATTTATATAAATTATATTATGTGTATTATTATATATTATAAATTTTTATGGAAATAATTTAATTATTTTTATTAAAAATTAATATTAGAAAAATAATTAATTGATGATGAAATAACATTGTGTGTTTTTAAAATAATTTTCATGTGTACAATATACTTCACCCAGTATTAATATTAATTATATTTTCACTTGTAAAACGAAAAACCTAAATTCAATATACTATTTAAAATCACACAACTCCAAAATAAAATTATTATTAGATTTTTTCCAAATTGATTAACCACTATTTTACTAAAACATTGTTTTATCCACCAAAATAACATGTTAAAGATCTAATGATTTAAAATTAAAAAATATGTATACCCTAATATGATTACTTGTTAAAAATTAGTGTTTCACTTGGGCCAGGAAGTTGTAGATATCTTTCCACAATGAATTTAGAAATTATAATTTGGTAGTTCAGATTTTTATAAATTATATAATTATATATTGAGATATATATTCCATATATTTTAGATCTAGTCATGTCTCCACCAAACCCATCCATGTATCATAGTGGTTCAGTTCAGATAAATATATGGTGTTTCTAAAAGAGTAATGTGTGATGAGATAAGTAAATATGTGAGGTATCATACCCTACATACCAAGTAGTTTTATAAGAGAGTTTTTGGAAAGTATTAAAGATAAGAAAATGGGTGTACACATGATTGACAGACTAGTGCCACTTAAGATAGGATGAAAAGATAATTTTACTCGTTAACACTCTTATTTTCTTCCTATCGAAAAATTGTATAGAATATTTATAATTAATTCCATGTTTTTATGATAACCCATTTAGAAAATATATATTAATATCATAACCACTAGACACTAAGGATTTTATATTTGATAATAAAATCAAGTGATTCTTATAGAAAATATTTTTCCATGGGTATTTCTTCTCTCAATATATATATTTTAGTTATAGTATTTCATTCAATATATAATAATAAAAATCATTGATGGGAAGAATTGTTATATTTTATGGTATCCACTGTTTCACCCTCACCTCCATAATCTTAATGGTGATCTATTCTTACCGGACATTGTCACTTGGTATCAGATTAGTCTATTATACATTCAAAAGAGTATAAATGAATTCATGATACTTTTCAGGCATTTTCCTCTGGATTTTTTTTATTTTTATTTCAATTTATTTTTTATTAATAAATAACATATAATACAATAATACTTTCAAAGAAACAAATAGAATGTTTAATTAGAAGGTATTTAATCTATGGGAATAATAGATGGTTACATATATTTGATATTATAGATTATTTATTCATGGTATTACTAAAAAACATGTATATGTTCCCTAATTATGAAACCCTATACCTTGATTGAAAAGATGTATAATGAAGCTAGTGGGAGAGTGTAAAAATAATTTCTATTATACCTCTTAGATAAAAATTATCGAATTCATTTTGATAAAATGAATGGATTTTATAGGAAACACCATGATATCCATGGGGGCTATACGAATGAAAAGCAGTGTAGTTATAAAAATTAAAATATAAATTTAATGATATTTTAATATAGTATGATGATTTAGTGAATGATTTATTCTTATGGGTGAACAATATATTATTATTTATCTGAAATTTTTAAGGAATTCTTGAATGTTCTATGGTGGTGAATAAATTAATTAGGATTATATTATAAAAATTCAATGTGGTTTATTTTTCCCAAGTAGATCAGGACCTTTTGATTATACCATTGAAAATACTAATAATATAATCATACCAAATGAAATAATAAAGGTATAGTATTATAAAAAAATGGAAAATATGAAAGCTGATAGAATTTTAGGCTTCCGAATGTTTGAAACATCATGAGCCCAAGTGGTTTAAAGTAGAGATAATTGATGTTGACGATGGTTCAAAAGGTTGTTATGAATCAATATCATTATTTATAAAATGAATGTATTTATATAACAATAACAATATGGAAAATATTATTTATATTTTTTCAATTAATAAAATATGTGAGACTTTTATGTAGTTTCCCTTAAAGGAATGGAGACGTCTATAAACTACAGTACTGTGATCTATAATATTAGATTCAACAATGATATTTTTTGAAGGTAATAGTTAAAGTTAAACATCAAATTCTATTGATACTACAATGAAATTTATAAACTTTTATAGTACTATAAACTATTATATTGAATGATTGATTTTGTAACTTAAGTGGGTTCAATATCAAAAAGGATAGAAGTAGATTGCTACAACACAGAAAGAGAAAACACCCATTTTTATTCATTTTTTTCGTGGTGAAATTTACAACACCAAGAAGGTGTGGAAAATCAATAACTCATAATAAAATTGTATGGTGAATTCCACAATGGATGAATACTTTAATAATAATAATAATAACTGCAAATAGAATTATTAGTTTTCAAATCAGGATGAAGATCAATTTTCAGATTGTGAGGATCTGTATATGTAATAAAGGAAATCCAATTATGAAGGAAAATATTTTTAATGTAGATTTATTAAATAGAAGCAATATGCGTGTCAGTAAAATAAAAAACAATCTATATTTAAATGAGTTTATAAAATTAAGGTGTTCTATGTTTATGTTTTAATTGTTCACATATGAAAACATACAAATGAAAAAGGTAATATTTTTAAATTCTTATCATTATCCTAAGAATAATTATCGAATGTGTGATAAAACCCAACACTCCACCAATATGTGCATCACATTTAAAATTATACAATTAAATAGGAATGTGAACACTAACTTTTTAAAGAGTTACATTAATCATGAAATGATGTTGGTAGTTAAGGTTTCTAACAAATAAGAAAAATGTGGTAATCGTTTGATATGTGATGCCTTTCACTAATCACATATAATTGGAATACACAACCTTTGGATAGATGTTCAGTGGTATAATTAATGGTATATTAATATTATTAATAACATTCATCTTAATTTTAAATGTGTTAAAAGCACCAAAAATGATGAGAAGAAAATTTAATCAATCGATGTATGTATTTTTTAAAGGATAAGACATATTCTCTTGAGTGAATTTTAGCATTATGAGTATGGTAATGAGGTAATAATTTGAAAGAATGTATATTTCATAATAATATTAATGGATTTAGAAATCTACATGAAGGTGTAGAGAATATGTTCAGATATATTTCATATTCTCATTGATCAAAATAATGTCATCATGAGTGCAGAGGAAAATAATCAGCTTTTCTTTAAGTGACATTTCTAAATTGTAAAAATGAATAAGGATAAACTAAAAAAATATGATGTTTGGATTAATATACTAAAGATGAATATTTAATTTATAAATAATTGTAAAAAAATAAAATTAATTGGATATGTGTAAATAAATGTCACAATGTAGTGGAGATCATTACAAAGAAAACAAATCAGTTATATACTCATTTGTTTTTGGTCTGAGGAGATTCAAATCTTCAAATAGATATAATTATTTTATCAAAATTGTTGATAAATTTATTTAAATAAGTTTAATTTTTTTAATGGATACATTTAATGAAAAAGTACCAAAAACAAGGAAAACCCTACCAAGAAAAAATTCACATGCCTCCAAAACCAGTATATAATTAAGTGAAACTAGTAATCCCATCATATCCAATCTGAATAATAAAAACCTAGACATAAATAACTATATAAATATTATTCCACACGATTTGTCCTAATAGAAATTATAAAATTTATTATAAGAGAATCCAATATGAACAACCCATCAGTGTAAAACACCACTCTAACATACAATAGAACCCAAAAACACTGCTTCAACGTGCAATAAATTTACAACATAACCCAAAATAATTTAAACACTAAGGAAATAAAATATTAACACTTGTAATCACCTCAAAATTAACCAAATATTTGATTTACCATCATCATGAAATGATGATGAGAATCTAACCTCCTTTAAACTTGTTGGTACATAATCTCAATTGAAATTTGTAACATGCCATAAAAACAACTGTTACCCCACTAAATTAGTGAGAGAAACTATGATTGACTTCATCACCATAACCAAATGGAAACTGTCAAATGATATTGTTTTAATTTTCAATAAGACCCCCATAAAACAACCCCAATGTCATATCACAAACATAGATGATATGAATAAATAAAATGATCCAAGAATAATTTGAAGACATAATTAATACAATCATATGGGGTCATTATAATCCATATTACCTAGTAATGGGTTCACTAAACCATATAATATATAAATTCTATAATAGAAATTATATATAAAAAATAGGTCCACCATAACCAAATATGTTAATTAAATATCAATAGTATTTATTAAATTAAGATCCTTAACATCACGAACTAATCCAAAAAAGATAACACAGGTCTATGGGTCCTTAAAACCACATCATCTATGAATAATCACTAAATCGTGTAGTATTTCAATATATATTTCATTGGGATTCTATAAAGAGATAATAATCAAAATTGTTCCAAAATAGAAATTCCATGACTAGTTCTCCACCAACGATCAACTCAAACAACCAATGGATTGAAAAAAAAATCTTCCTCTAGAAGGAAGAAAACTAAAAGTTTGACATGAAATTATTTATGGGAATCACCATATCTAGTCATAGATAAAATATTTTCATAGAATAAGTCCATCACAAATAAAATTCATGGGATTCTAGGAAAATTTTTGTGTACCCCAAAATATTGATGAAAAATGAAAAGAACCCACAAGTTATGCAACTATGAATTTTCAATTAAGGCGTGCATAACCAAAAAAAATAAATCAATTGACATAGTGCTAGTTTTACTTATCAATATAATTTTAGTAAAAAAACCATAATATATGATGAAAATTGTCATGAAGTTGACATAGATATATGGGATGAAGGAAGAAAAAAAGTAAAGGGGAATTTGTGGTTCCCAACTATCATAGGTAGAACTAAAAGAAAATGTATATAATGATAAAGTACCAACTCAAGTAAAACATTAAAGATTAAATTCATTAATAAAAAAAACAAGAATAAAAAAAATTAATACCCTCAAAATAGTTGAGGTTGGATCAAATATCATTGTTCAAACATGTCCCTGGTGATAAATATAAAACCCATCATTATTTTTTATTGTTTATTTTTAGCATTTGACATATGATTATTTTATTATGAGTAAAGAACCAGATCTGGATTTATTTAAATATTTTCAAAGGAGTGATAAATGGAAAATGGGAGATGTTATCAAAGTATGTCACCTTGAATGTAACATCCCAGGTAAATGAAGAATAAGAGATTTTCATATTTATTAATATTTGTGAATTAAATATTAATAATACTTCAAAAGGGTTTCAATGTTGGATAATGTACTAGATACGCAACAATGGGTTTCTTTTAAATCTTATGTTGCACACGAATAATATAATATTATTATTTTAAATGGTAGTTAAATCTTAGCCATTGTATTGGAGGGAAAGAAAAAAACAAACTACAATATGATTATACATGTCTCTTAAATGTTTTTACATTTATCCAATAAAATTTAGATGCTTAAATTATGATTGAATCTAATTTTAAGAATAATTTACATTAAAAGGTCGATTTACCGTCCTTTAATGGAGAACCCTATTTAAATATAGTTTTGGTCACTTTAATACTTTTTAATTGACAAAATATAATCCTTATTTAAAATAGAGACATCAAAATTTACATTGTGTAATTTTTTGGAATTTTTCCGATAAAGTTCATTTTGTAATGAATAGTTAAAATATTGCATTTTAATTAAAAACTATGTTTTAATATAATTTATATATATGGTTAGATTATCTTTTTAATTGATTTTAATGTGTTATTAGAATATATTTTTTACCATTTAATCTAATATTGGTCATTGGAATTAATTTCACTTTGAAATTGGACATAAACCAGTGTCAATATTTTGATAGTTATTGTTTCTTAAAAACACACTATTTATTTTACCAATGGGAATTAATTTTAAAATTAATTAATGAAAATTTGACATTTTGAATTTGGAAAAATAAACATCATTTTTGAATTTGAAATATCAAATATATCTTAGGCTTAATTTTTTGTATTTTTCTG
This sequence comes from Viscum album, assembly GCA_963277665.1. NCBI lineage: Eukaryota > Viridiplantae > Streptophyta > Magnoliopsida > Santalales > Viscaceae > Viscum > Viscum album. Next base: position 875,022,910 of record OY728145.1, on the reverse strand, counting down.
AAAAACTTCAATTTTTTATGAATAGTGAAACCACTTAGTAGTAGTTAAAAAAACTAACCTTTTCATTTAAATGAAATTTTACCACTTCTGGGAATTTAATTTTGAAAATCCGACATACATGGTTGTAACCAAGAAGTAAAATTTGGTTCAATATAATGAAAATAATTTTTGGTGAATAGTAATTTTTGACTTTTATTTACCGCAGTTAAAGCTAAATAGGTTAATTCAAGGTAAAGAGAATATTATAATAATTAAAAATTAACTTAACACTTGTCCAAACCTTATTGTATGCGTCATGGACGACCCTAGGGATCTTTGGGTCGATTTTTGGACCCCATGGTGCCACTTATGAAAGATAATTACACTTTAGATTAATTAATTTAATGTAAAGACAAAATTATCATTAACAAAAACCTGTTAGTCATTAATTTTTATACGGTGTTATATAAGTCTTATTTTAAACTATATATATTCATTGGAAATATAAATATATTTCCTACATGATAGTTTTTTTTTTAAAATTTTTAGACATCGAATAAATTAAATTAGTCATGACACAATAATGATGCAGTATTTACCTCATTAATATATGATTTAAATAAATAAGATTATAATGATTAAAATATTATACAAAACATGTTCAATTCTGATTGGATGATTTTATTTCCACCATGAGTCATCTTATCTTATACTATAATTATTTTTGGACCATTAGAAAACGAATATCATTTTATAATAAAATAATGTTTTTACACTTTCCTAAAGAGCCCCTCCTCCCCCTTATAAATGGAGACCATTTCTAACCAATTACACACACCTATCAAGCCTTTTGGATGGTCCAAACTCTGACCAATTAAGCTCCCAACATCCCACTCCTCCTCATAGAAGCCTTACCTTAGGCAGAAGGCACATCAAGAAGCCCTTTGGTTCAATCCAAAGGGAGTTACACAAATTAAAGGTAACAATTTATCTTAAATTGTTTTTGTTTATTTTACCTCTCCAACCCATAAACTATTTGTATTCCCTTATTTTGTAACAACACCAGTATCCTCAATAAACTAGGATTTTTTTATGAGAAGGATTTGAACTACATTTACACACACCTCCATCTAATGGATGAATAACATAATGTTTCTGTGGATGGAAAACTAACGCCTCACGAAACAATGATTGTTCAAATATCTCCAACCACCTCTCATGGTGGCCATTATGATGGAACTATATTTATATATGACATATATTATGTTTATTATTTCCTTATTCTTCTATAATTTCCATTTATAACATTCCATTATGGTTTTCATAGTGGGAAAATACGATAATCTCATTTGAGGAAGTGCGGACTACCACCCCTTCAAAGTGATGTGATTCATTAATGCCTTACGTGGGATGTATAAAAAAAGGATTTAATGATATTATATATGATATTATACTGGAATGATAATATACTTATGTACCATTATGTTTTAATTCCATTAAAATAAGAGATAGAAATGAAAGTAGCGTTCATGAGTACGTACGGCTTACCGTCTCCATTAACGGTGCATTTCATTTCATACCTCTAAATGTTATGTAATATTATAAAAACATGTGTATGATAGATATATATGATATATATGACACCCAAATCATGAATTTCATTCCATATATAATGAACCTTGGACCACATGAACAACATGTAATTATAAGAATTCGATTTTTGAATCATGTACCAAATCTCGACCAAACGAACGTTATTAACTTATATGATTGCATAATGTTTATAACATGGTAATAAGTGATATAAAAGGAATAATAAAATTGAAAAAGGATATTAAGAAAGTAGAAATTATATTTAGTTTTTTATTCAGCTGATTAAATAACGATCGAGTCAAGCCAGACACGAGGTAAGTGACTTCGTCTCAATCTCTATTCATTGAGGAATTTTTAGATTTATACATGACCTTATTTTATACTATGTATAAGTACATTTGACTTTTCATTTTATTCAAAGGGAATATTTTTATGTGAATAATTTTACTAAATGAAAAAAAGGAATGTTTCATTTTTTACGTAAGCGGTGACAATGACCTGTCCATCATCGCGAGTAATATTTGATCTTTCGCTTCCATAACAAGATAGAATGTTTTAAAAGGAAAAATAAATACCATATAGTCTTTTTACGTATTTTGGTATTGAAAATGATTTTGAGAATGTATTTATTATTTCAATATCTTGAAATGATATTTTATAATTGCAATGTGGAAATGTTATCTTTCCTTTATGCTTATGTTATGTGTTATGATCATGTTATGGTTCTTGGGAAATATTTACGTATACGGGTGATTCCGTGATAAACCTATGGTGGGTGATCCCAAGATAGCTCTCCAATAAATTGGGTAATGTAACGGAGGTAAACATGAATGTTTCTCCGAAGATATTTTAGGGAATATACTGTGATGAGTAATCCAAAGTAACTCCATATATAGTTGTGATAGCTACAATGTAAGTATGATATGGATGCCACAAGTTACATTTATGATTTATGATTTCTATGCATCTTTTATAAATTTTATGATTTCATGAGGTAAGTTAAATATTTCATGTTTTTTTAGTATTTATGGACAATTGTTTTCATTTTTTGTTTTATAACCCTTACTGAGCTTTTTATGCTCATCCCAACTTTTGAAATGTTTTCACAGGACTTAAAAATGAATAGGTTCAAGGTTGGGATCATGGAAAAGTTATGTTGTCTAATACATGGAACTAGACATGACTCTTTTTTTATATAGTTTATATTTTAAGAAAAAATGGGAACTGTGTAGAAGTGTCTACTTTGTAATATTTTGAGATGTAAAAGTTATGTACTAATTCTATAAAACTCTAAACCTGAAAATTTCCTCAATGTGAATTATTCGTTTAATTCAATATTACGTAATGTTTTAAGGATGGGTCCTTATAGTTGGTATCAAAGGTTGGTTTAGATAATATTTGGAGTTAGGGTTTTGTTAAATTAATATCCATAAAGTAATTTATGTTAATATTGAAATCATATAGAATTTACAAATTACCATGTTGCTTCGCCTAATATATTTATATGTTCAGAATGGTTTTCTGAAGAGGAAACAGGGATGCTATGTTGGGATGACATCAGGAGGAAGACAAAATTCGAAATAATCAACCTGAGATAGTCAGAATCGGAACTGAACAATTTTTTGTAGTGATGGCACAGTTGACTCAGGCTATAAATGGTGGTGGTATCCATTTACGAGATCTGCCAGATCAACCATAGAGGAACATGTCAGTAGTGGAGCATTTCTTGAGGCAATATCCCCCATCATTTAGAGGATCATCTGATCCAGAGCTAGCAGAAGGGTGGATTAAAGCACTGGAGAATATTTTTGATGTCATGGGTTGTTCATAACATCATAAGGTTAGTCTCGCTGTTTACCATTTTGAAGGTGAAGCTGATCAGTGGTGGTCGATGGTGAAAAATATCAGGGATAGTGAGAAGATTGATGCCTTTGATTGGGATGAGTTCAAAGGTATGTTTCTTGAGAAATATTTTCCTAAGGTGGTTTGTCTTAAGATAGAAATACAATTCCTAGAATTTATGTAGGAGGATGACTCAGTGGCTGCTTATGATGAATAATTCACTCGACTGGAAAGGTATGCTCCAAATTTCATACGAGATCTTGATAGTAAAATAAACTATTTTTACTTAGGATTAATGACAAAGTATCGAAGGGATTTAGCTTCTTGTGAGTTCAAAATGTATTAAAAACTTGTTCGTTGTGAGGATAATATGGAAATGGAGTTTTCCGATGATCAGGTATTTTTCTACAGACAACAGAATAAGTGGTCAAGGTGGTAAGAGAAAGGTAAGAACTCTTCAAGAAAGTATGATGGTAAGAAAATTAAGTTAACAGTTCATGAAAATTGTGGTAAAAATAATGTTGGGTAATGTCTTTTGAATTATGGTATGTGCTACCGATGTGGTAAAATGGGACATAAGGCTCATAATTGCCTTGAAAAATAATAGGGTAATGGTAAGAAAATATCTGATTTACAGTCCGTAAAATGTTTTAAGTGGAATGAAATGAGTCATTATTGAAATGAGTGTCCAAAAAAGTACTCAACCGAAGGAAAACAAATAGACTACAAGTAGAAAGGGGTGGAAAAATCTTTTACAACTACTTCAGCAGATGTTGGGCCATAGAATGAAGTTGTATCAGGTACACTGTTTGTTTGTTCAGATTGTTCCAATGTGTTGTTTATTCAGGGTCTACACACTCTTTCATTTCTAATAAGTTTTCTAGTAAATTGGGAATTCCATATCATGATATGAATATAGAACTTATGGTAAAAACCTAGAGGAAATGTAGAGACAAAAAGAAAACATAAGAACATTCATGTCCTTGTGTGCGAAAAGAATCTACCTGCAAACCTTATTGTTTTGCCTCTAGTAGAGTTTTATGTTATTTTGGGCAAGGATTGGATTTCTATTTATCATGCTAGGATTGACTGCAAAGCTAAAGAGGTTTATTTTTAGAAATAATTTTTGTTTGTGTACCTGAATGAACTCTTGCTTTTGATAACTTATCAAGAAGTTGAAAAAATGGTAAAAGATGGAAATGAATTTTACCTTGCATATATTGTTGAAAATAATGGGACTGTTCATATTAACGATGTGCCAGTTGTAAATGAGTACCTTGATGTTTTTCCTGATGAGTTTCCTGGTATAATACATGATCGGGAAGTTGAATTTACTGTTGACTTAGTTCATGATGCTAAGCCAATTTCAAAAGCCCCTATCAAATGGATCAAATTGAATATTTAGAGTTAAAGAATAGATTGCAGGAGTTATTAGATAAAGGTTTCATTCAACCTTGCACATCACCATGGGGTTCTCCTGTCTTGTTTGTTAAAAAGAAATAAGGTTCAATTATACTTTTCATTGATTATAGAGCATTGAATAACATCAATATTTAGAATAAGTATTCTTTTCCTCATATCGATGATTTGTTTGATCAGCTACAGGGAGACCAGTATTTTTCGAAGATTGATTTGAGGTCGGGGTACCATCAGTTGAAAGTATTGGAAGCAAACATTCTGAAGACCACAGTTCTTACTAGATATGGCCATTATGAATTTTTATTTATGCCTTTTGGCTTAACCAATGCACCTGTTGTATTCGTGGACCTTATGAATTGAATTTTTCATGAGTTCTTGGATAAGATTATGGTTGTGTTCATTAATTATATTTTGGTTTATTCCAAATGTAAAGAGGAACATGAAATTAATTTAATGGTTTTGTTACAAACATTATAAAAAATAAACATTATGGGAAATTCAGCAAGTGTGAGTTTTGGTTATAACAAATTTCTTTCCTTGGTCACATTGTTTAAAAAATGGAATAACCTTTGATCCTGATAAAAAAAGTTGTTTAAGAATGGCCAAGACCCACAAATATAACCGAGATTTGTAGTTTTCATGGTTTGGGAGGTTATTACTGGAGGTTTTTGGAACATTTTGCATGGTTATCTAGTCCAATGACTAAGTTAACTCGAAAAGGTGTTAAGTTCATTTTTACAAAATAATGTGATAATTGTTTTTAGGAATTGAAAAGAAGATTGGTGAATGATCCAGTTTTGGCACTGCCATCAAGAAATGGTGAGTTTGTTATCTATAGTGATGCTTTGTTGAAAGGACTTGGTTGTGTCCTAATGTAGAATGATCTGGTAATTGCTTATGCTTCAAGTCAGTTGAAACCTCATGAGTTAAATTACCCTACACATGATTTGGAATTAGCTGCTGTTGTTTTTGCTTTAAAAATTTGGAGGCATCATTTTTATGGAGTGAAATTTGAAATATATACTGACCACAAATGTTTAAAGTATATAGTCACTCAAAATGAATTGAACATGAGACATAGTAGATGGTTGGAATTAATAAAGGATTATGATTTCACGATCCATTACCATCTGGGAAAAATCAAATAAAGTGAATGATGCATTGAGTTGAAAATGTAAATCTTCATTAACCATGTTATGTTTGGAACAAGATCCTTTGGTTTTTAATTTGATAAACTTTGGCGTAAAAGTTATTGGTGTAGGAAATTCTTCTGTTTTTTATCAGGTTTCAGTGATATCATCTCTATTAGACAGCCTAAAGCAAGCACAGAAAGAAGACAGTGAGTTGCAGAAAAAGGTTGAGTTGGTTCAGAAGGGTATGGATCCTGATTTTAATCTTGATAATGACTAGTTATTGTGGTTTGGGAAGAGATTATGTGTACCTTGTGATTCACAGTTGAAAAATGAGTTATTATGTAATGTTCATAGTTCTCCGTTTTCAGTTCATCATGGCAGTACTAAGATGTATAGAGACCTCCATGAGTATTACTGGTGGGATGGAATGAAAAGAAATATTGCTGATTTTACTGTGAAGTGTTTGACTTTCCAGTAGGTTAAATCAGAGTGGTAGTATAAGGCCCGTCCTTAAACCATACTTAATATTGATTTAAATGAATAATTCACATCGAGGATATTTTCAGGTTTAGAGTTTTAGAGAATTAGAACATAACTATTACATTTCAAAAGATTACAATGTAGTCACTTCTGCTAAGTTTCCATAATAAAAAAAACTCTTAAAAAGAAATGTGTCTAGTTCCATGTTTTATATAGGATGGCATTCCCTTGATTCCATCCTTGACCTTATTCCACATTAAGTCCTGTGAAAACATTTCAAAAATAAACTAGTGGTGAGCATAAAAAGCTCAGTAAGTGATACAGAAAGAATGAAAACTGTTAGTTTTTCAAACATCAAGTAAACCATATATACTTTATCAAAGTAATACTTTTCACCTTCATGTAGTAGTAAAAACTCTTCACTGAAAAAAAGTATCATTAATCACCTTTTTGTAAACAAAGGATTACCATAAAACCCATATAAAGAACACATAGCATATATAAAGGTAACTTGGGACATAAACATACTTAAGTGGAATAACCATACGGTCGACTTCCACACATATCACTTAATGGAATATCCATACGGCCAATTTCCATACATACTTAATGGAATAGCCATACGGCCGACTTCCATAACCAATGCATTGGAGGTTATAAAGTAACCACCCGTCCTGGTATTCACGGCACCACCCATCATATGGTTTATAACGTAACCACCCGTTAAAATGTCCAAGTACCAATATAAAATCATAAAACATAAAACCAATATAAAGGAATGATAACATTTCCACATTTCAGTCAAAATATATCATAAATATATTGACATAATAGAATCCTTTATCAAAACCATTTTCAATACCAAAATACATAAAAGATTATATGGTATTTATTTTATTTTAAAAACATTACGGCTTGTTGAGGAATCCAAAGACCAAATAATACTCGCGGCGGCGGAAAAGGGTCGTTGTCACCTCGTACGTTAAAAAAAACATTCCTTTTTGTCGTTTAGTAAAACGCTTCATAGAAAAAGATTCCTTTTGTATAAAAGTAAAAGTCAAAGGGTTTTATACACCGTATAAAAGAAAGTTGTGTATAAAATAAAATATGCCTCAATGAAAGGAGATTGAGACGAAGTCCCTTACCTCGGGTCCGACTTGACTCGATCGTTCTTTAACGTCCCGAATAATAAACTTGAGTTAATTTATACTTGATTAAGAACCTTTTTAAAGTTCATTATTCCTTTTATATCACTTATTTCCATGTTATAAACATTATGTAACCATTTAAGTTAATAATGTTTGTTTTCTCAATATTTGGTTGTTAAGTCGAAAGTGGATTTCTGACAATTACATGTTGTTCGTGTGGTCAAAGGTTCTTTATATCCAGAATGAAATTCCTGATTTGGATATCATATATATTATATATATCCAGAATATACATGTATTTATAATATTACATAATCATTTAGGGGTAAGAAATGAAATGCACCGTTCATGGAGACGGTAAGCAGTACGTACGCATGAACGTTACTTTCATTTCTTTGTCAAATTAATGGAATTAAAACTAAATGAGAGGTATGTATATTTTATTTCCAGAATTATATTCATCATTTAGATATATCATTCATTATATATATCCATTATATACATTTACTTTTAATAGTACATTACATTTGGGGATAAGAAATGAAATGCACCGTTCATGGAGACGGTAAGTCGTACGTACGCATGAACACTACTTTCATTTCTATTTCATACTTTAATGGAATGAAATAATAATGATATAGAGGTATATTATAATTCCAGTATAACATCATATATAATAACTTTAAATCCATCCTTTACACGTCCCACGTATGGCATTAACGAATCACATCACTTTGAGGGGGCGGTAGTCCGCACTTCCTTAAATGAAGATATCGTGTTTACCCATAATGGAAACCATAAAGGTATGCCCAAAATTAAAAATACAGAATCTTATAGAAAAAATAAACATATTATATATCATATATAAATATAGTGACATCATAATGGCCACCTTTGAAGGTGTTAAATGAGTATTGAACAATCATCGTTTCAGGAGGCAGAATTTCGCCATCCACGGAAACCGTATGTTCTTTAACCATTTGATGTAGTTGTGTGAGAGTGTAGCTCAAATAAATCTTATAAAAACATCCTAGTATATTGAAGATACTGGTGTTGTTACAAAATATGTAAATAAAAAGAGTTTAGAGTGTTGTAGAATCAAAATAAAACAAATGAACAAGAGAGAATGAATTACCTTTAAAAGTGTAACTCCTTTTAATTTGAGCCTAAAGGCTTCCTTTGAAAGGATTCTGCCCAAAGGGAATCCTCTAGGATGAGGATAGGGATGTGAAGAGAGTAATTGGGCAGGGGTTTGCCGAGACAAAGGCTTGAGGAGTGTGTGTAAGGTGGTAGAGGTGGGGGCCTTTTATAAGAGGAGAGGAGGGGTACTTTTGGAAAGTAAAGGAATATTACTATATTTGAAAATGTGTTTCGGTTTTAAAAGGTCCCACAATCATATGAATAGTGGATAAGGTGATAAGGGTTCTAAATCCACTCATCCAATTGGTTTTGGACATGTGTAGTTCATATATTTCACATTATCATTCCATTTTATTTAAATCGTCAAATAATGATGTCATCGCTTCATCATTATTATGTCATAAATAATTTAATTTATTTAATGTCTAAAAATTATAAAAAAATACTATGATGTAGTAAATCGTTTGAGATTTCCAATGACTATTTATAATAAAAAATATGATCTTTATAACCCCATGTAAAAATTGTTTCCGTAAAACATATTATGTTTGTGTCATTTTTTACTTTAACATTTACTAAAAAGTTATTTATGTCATTTCCCAACCAAAGTGTCTCCATGGGGTCCCCAAGTTGGTCCATGGAATTTCATGGTCATCCATTACACAACCAATAAGGGTAGGACATGTGTCAAGCTCATCTTATTTTATTAAAGCATTATTTTTACCTTAAACAACACTAATTACCACTAATCGCGATTAAGAACTTAATATGTTACTATTCACCAAAAAAATATTATAATCTCATTGAACCACATTTTACTTCTTAATGAAAACCATGTATGTCGGATTTTTTTAAATTCAAAACACAATGATGGCAAAATTTCATTTAAACAGAAAATCAGTCTTTATAAGTACCACATAGTGGTTTCACTATTCATCAAAAATTGATGTTTTTCAGAAAATTACCAAAAATTCACCCTAAGATATATTTGATATTACGAATTCAAAAATGAAGTCTATTTTACAAAATTCAAAACATATAAGTCACATTAATTAATTTAATAATTAATTCCCGCTGTCAGAGCAAATAGCGTGTTTTTATGAAACAATAAGTATCAAAAGATTGACACTAGTTTAAGTCCGATTTCAAAGTGAAATTAATTCCAATGACCACTATTGGATTTAATGGTAAAAATATTTTCTAATTTCACTTTAAACCCAATTCAAAAGATAATCTAATAATATAAATAAACTAGATTAAAAAGAGGTTTTGAATTAAAATACAACATTTTACACTTTTCATTAAAAAAAATGAACTTTATCAGAAAGGTACCAAAAATTTACACAAAGTAAATTTTGATGTCCCGATTCTAAAGAAGAGTTATATTTGGTCCAATAGAATTTATAAGATCGATCAAAACTATATTTAATGACAGCTCTCCGTCAAAAGGTGATAAGTGGACCTTTCGTGAAAATTAGGGTATAAATGCCTAAAATTGAACTCTTTCCGTATTTTAAGCCTTTATATTTTATTGGGTAAAAGTAAAAACATTTAAAAATATATATAATCATATTTTAGTTATTTCTATCCATTCCCGCCAGTACAACAGCTACTCGTTAACTAACATTTAAAATAATATTATTTTATTTCTTGTGTGCAACGTCAGTTTTCAAAGAAACTCATCGTTGCGTACCGAGTACGCTATCGAACGTAGAAACCCCTTTTAATTAAAATTAATATTTAATTTGTAAATATTAATAAATATGAAAATTCATTATTCTTTATTTACCTGGGATGTTACATCCTTCCCCCCTTTTGGGAATTGCGTCCTCGCAATTTTATTCACTTATCAAAATAAGTGGGGGTATTTATCCCTCATAGAATTTTCAGATTCCCACGTTGCCTCTTCAATCACATGGTTTTTCCCCAAAACCTTTACCTGATGAATCACCTTATTCTGTAACACCTGCTCCCTGTGGTCAAGAATCTGGACCAGTTGTTCCTCATAAGATAGGTTCTCTTCCAGCTGAACTACCTCTGGACTCAAAACATGAGATGGATCTGGCATATACTTTCTCAACATTGAAACATGAATAACATTGTGTACCTAAGATAAACTCGGAGGTAAAGCCACCCGGTATGCAACTGATCCAACACTCTCCAGAATTTCATATGGTCCAATAAACCTTGGACTCAGATTTTCTTTCATACCAAATCTCATCACACTTTTCCATGGAGAAACCTTGAGAAAAACATGATCACCTACCTCGAAAGATAGATCCTTCCTCCGGTTATCCTCATAACTCTTCTGCATGCTCTGAGCTGTTCTCATGTGCTTCTGAATCAACTGAACTTTTTCTGCCATCTCTTCTACCAATTCTGGTCCCATCAGCTTCCTTTCACCCACTTCATCCTAGAAAGCTGTAGTTCGACACCTCTTCTCATATAATGCCTCAAATGGTGCCATCTGTATACTGGAATGAAAACTGTTATTATATGAAAATTCAACCAAAGAAAGATGTTGGTCCCAACTTCCCTGATAATCCATAGAACAAGCTCGTAGCATATCCTCCAATGTCTGGATTTTTCGTTCTGACTTCCCATCTGATTGAGGATGAAAAGCTGTACTAAAATTTAATTCAGTACCCAACGACTTCTGAAGGCCTTTCCAAAAGTTAGAAGTAAACCTGGGATCACGATCCGATACAATGGAGAGAGGAACTCCATGTAACCTGACTATCTCTTTAAGATAGAAACGGGAAAGTTGATCTAGAGAGAAAGTATCTCGTATAGAAAGGAAATGAGCAGATTTGGTCAAGCGATCAACAATAACCCAGATTACATTATTACCTCGAGATATCCTCGGTAATCCCACAACAAAGTCCATGGATATGTTTTCCCATTTCCACTATGGCACTGGTAAAGGCTGAAGCATCCCTTTCGGTAACTGCCACTCTGCTTTAACCTGTTGACATGTCAAACACTTCACAGTAAAATCCGCAATGTCTTTTTTCATTCCATCCCACCAGTAATACTCCCGCAGATATCTGTACATCTTAGTACTGCCAGGATGAACTGAAAACAGGGAACTATGAGCCTCACATAACAACTCATTCTTCAAATGTGAATCACAAGGCACACGTAACCTCTTCCCAAACCTCAAAACATGAACACAATCTTATCCAAGAACTCATGGAAAATTTTATTCATAAGGTCCATGAATACAGCAGGTACATTAGATAACCCAAAAGGCATAACTAAAAATTCATAATGGCCATATCTAGTACGGAACGCAGTCTTCGGAACGTCTGCTTCTTTTACATTCAACTGATGGTACCCCGACCTCAAGTCAATCTTCGAAAAATACTGAGCTCCCTGGAGCTGATACCACTTCATTCGATGGCCCAACATCTGCTGAAGTTTTTACAAAGGATTTCACCACCCCTTTCTGCTTGTAGTCTCGCTGCATTCCCCCAGTTGAGTTCTTCGTTGGACACTCGTTTGCATAATGACCCATTTCATTACACTTAAAACATCTTAGCGTTGGCTTTTCATTTCCTGCTTGATCATCTTCCTTACAGTTACGAGCAATATGACCAGACTTACCACACCGAAAGCACTTACCAGACTTGGATAAACATTCTCCAGGATGAATTTTACCACACTTATCACAGGATGGATATTTGTTTTTCTTACCTCCTTGCTTCTTTGACGAATTCTTCCCCTTTGCATGCCAACTAGAACTCTTATTCTGTTGTTTGTCATAGAACACCTGATCATCGAAAAACTCCATTTCCACCTTCTCCGCACATCGAACAAGTTTTTCATAACTTTTGAACTCACGAGAAGCTAAAGCCCTTCGATAATTTGGCTTTAACCCTGAGTAAAAACGGTTTATTTTACTATCAAGATCTCGTATGAAGTTTGGAGCATACCTTGCCAATAGAGTGAACTTTTCTTCATAAGCAGCCACTGAATCATCCTTATTCCTCAAATCTAGGAACTGTTTTTCCATCCTAAGACGAACCACCTTAGGAAAATATTTCTCAAGAAACATACTTTTGAATTCGTCCCAGTGAAGATCCTCAATCTCATCACTATACCTTATATTTTTCACCATCGACCACCACTGATCAGCTTCACCTTCAAAACGTTAAACAGCAAGACTAACCTTTTGATGTTCTGAACACCCCATGACATCAAAAATCTTATCCAGTGCTTTAATCCACCCTTCAGCTTAGACAGGGTCAGATGATCCTCTGAATGATGGGGGATGTTGCCTCATGAAATGTTCCACCACTGACATGTTCCTCTGCGGTTGATCTGGCTGATCTCGTGCATGGATACCACCACCATTTATAGCCTGAGTCAACTGTGCCATCACTACAACAAACTATTCAGTTTCGATTCCAACCATCTCAGGTTGCTGATTTGGGAGGTTATCTTCCTCCTGATGTCGTCCCAACATAGCTGCTTTGTTTCCTTTGAGGAAAACCATTCTGAACACAGAAATATCTTAGGCGAAGCAACATGGTAATCCGTAAATGCTATATCATTTCAATCATATTATAATTTAACACTTTTCTAACTCCTAAATTTGTCTATACCGACCTCTGATACCAACTATAAGGCCCTGGCCTTAAACCTTACTTAATATTGAATTAAATGAATAATTCACGTCGAGGATCGTTTCAGGATTAGAGTTTTATAGAATTAGAGCATAACTATTACATTTCAAAAGATTACAAATTAGTCACTTCTACTAAGTTTCCATAATAAAAAAAACTCTTAAAAAGAAACGTGTCTAGTTCCATGTTTTATATTGGATGACATTCCCTTGATCCCATCCTTGACCTTATTCCACATTAAGTCCTGTGAAAACATTTCAAAAAAAAACTTGGGGTGAGCATAAAAAGCTCAGTAAGGGATACAGAAAGAATGAAAACTGTTAGTTTTTCAAACATCAAGTAAACCATATATTCTTTATCAAAGTAATACTTTTCACCTTCATGAAGTAGTAAAAACTCTTAACTGAAAAAAAGTATCATTACTTACCTTTTTGTAACCAAAGTATTACCATAAAACCCATATAAAGAACACATAGCATATATAAAGGTAACTTGGGACATAAACATACTTTAGTGGAATAACTATATGGTCGACTTCCACACATATCACTTAATGGAATAGCCATACGTCCAATTTCCATACATACTTAATGGAATAGCCATACGGCCAACTTCCATACCCAATGCATTGGAGGTTATAACGTAACCACCCGTCCTGGTATTCACGGCACCACCCGTCATATGGTTTATAACGTAACCACCCGTTAAAATGTCCAAGTACCAATATAAAATCATAAAACATAAAACCAATATAAAGGAATGATAACATTTCCACATTTCAATCACAATATATCATAAATATATTGACATAATAGAATCCTTTATCAAAACCATTTTCAATACCAAAATACATAAAAGAGTATATGGTATTTATTTTATTTTAAAAACATTACGGCTTGTTGAGGAAGCCAAAGACCAAATAATACTCGCGGCGGTGGAAAAGGGTCGTTGTCACTGCGTACGTTAAAAAAAACATTCTGTTTTGTTGTTTAGTAAAACGCTTCGTAGAAAAAGATTCCTTTTGTATAAAAGTAAAAGTCAAAGGGTTTTATACACCGTATAAAAGAAAGTTGTGTATAAAATAAAATATACCTCAATGAAAGGAGATTGAGACGAAGTCCCTTACCTCAGGTCCAACTTGACTCGATCGTTCTTTAACATCCTGAATAATAAACTTGAGTTAATTTATACTTGATTATGAACCTTTTTAAAGTTCATTATTCCTTTTATATCACTTATTTCCATGTTATAAACATTATGTAACCATTTATGTTAATAATGTTTGTTTTCTCAATATTTAGTTCTTAAGTCGAAAGTGGACTTCTTACAATTACATGTTGTTCGTGTGGTCAAAGGTTCTTTATATCCATAATGACAATCCTGATTTGGATATCATATATATTATATATATCCAGCATATACATGTATTTATAATATTATATAATCATTTAGGGGTAAGAAATGAAATGCACCGTTCATGGAGACAGTAAGCCGTACGTACGCATGAACGATACATTCATTTCTTTGTCAAATTAATGGAATTAAATCTAAATGAGAGGTATGTATATTTTAATTCCAGAATTATATTATTCATTTAGATATATCATTCATTATATATATCCATTATATACATGTACTTTTAATAGTACATTACATTTAGGGATAAGAAATGAAATGCACCGTTCCTGGAGACGGTAAGCCGTACGTACGCATGAACGCTACTTTCATTTCTATCTCATAATTTAATGGAAATAAATAATAATGATATAGAGGTATATTATAATTCCAGTATAACATCATATATAATAACTTTAAATCCATCCTTTACACGTCCCACATATGGCATTAACGAATCACATCACTTTGAGGGGGCGGTAGTCCGCACTTCCTTAAATGAAGATATCGTGTTTACCCATAATGGAAACCATAAAGGTATGCCCAAAATGAAAAATACAGAAGCTTAAAGAAAAAATAAACATATTATATATCATATATAAAAATAGTGACATCATAATGTCTACCTTTGAAGGTGTTAAATGAGTATTGAACAATCATCGTTTCGGGAGGCAGAATTTCGCCATCCACGGAAACCGTATGTTCTTTAACCATTTGATGTAGTTGTGTGAGAGTGTAGCTCAAATAAATCTTATAACAACATCCTAGTATATTTAAGATACTGGTGTTGTTACAAAAGAAGTAAATAAAAAGATTTTAGAGTGTTGGAGAAACAAAATAAAACAAATGAACAAGAGAGAATGAATTACCTTTAAAAGTGTAACTCCTTTTTATTTGAGCCTAAAGGCTTCTTTTGAAAGGATTATTCCCAAAGGGAATCCACTAGGATGAGGATAGGGATGTGGAGAGAGTAATTGGGCAGGGTTTGGCCGAGCCAATGTCTTGAGGAGTGTGTGTAAGGTGGTAGAGGTGGGAGCCTTTTATAAGAGGAGAGGAGGGGTACTTTTGGAAAGTAAAGGAATATTACTTTATTTGAAAATGTTCTTCGGTTTTAAAAGGTCCCACATTGATATTATTCGTGGATAAGGTGATAAGGGTTCGAAATCAACTCATCCAATTGGTTTTGGACATGTGTAGTTCATAGATATTACATTATCTTTCCATTTTATTTAAATCGTCAAATAATGATGTCATCCCTGCATCATTATTATGTCATACATAATTTAATTTATTTAATGTCTAAAAATTATAAAAAAACTACTATGATGTAGGAACTCTTATTGGATTTCCAATGAATATTTATAATCAAAAATCGGATCTTTATAACCCCATGTAAAATTTTTTTCCGTAAAACATATTATGTTTGTGTCATTTTTACTTTAACATTTAATAAAAAGTTATTTATGTCATTTCCCAACCAAAGTGTCTCCATGGGGTCCCCAAGTTGGCCCATGGCTTGTAGTGGTCGGCCATGACACAACCAATAAGGGTAGGACATGTTTCAAGCTCATATTATTTTATTAAATCATTATTTTTACGTTAAACTACACTAATTACCACTAATCGCGATTAAGAACTTAATAAGTTACTATTCACCAAAAAATTATTATAATCTCATTGAACCACATTTTACTTCTTAAGGAAAACCATGTATGTCGGATTTTTTGAAATTCAAAACACAATGATGGAAAAATTTCATTTAAACGGAAAATCAGTCTTTATAAGTACCACTTAGTGGTTTCACTATTCATCCAAAATTGAAGTTTTTCAGAAAATTACCAAAAATTCACCCTAAGCTATATTTGATATTACGAATTCAAAAATGAAGTCTATTTTAAAAAATTCAAAACACATAAGTCACATTAAATAATTTAATAATTAATTCCCGCTGTCAGAGCAAATAGCGTGTTTTTATGAAACAATAAGTATCAAAAGATTGACACTAGTTTAAGTCCGATTTCAAAGTGAAATTAATTCCAACGACCAATATTGGATTTAATGGTAAAAATATTTTATAATTTCACTTTAAAACCAATTCAAAAGATAATCTAATCATATAAATAAACTAGATTAAAAAGGGGTTTTGAATTAAAATACAACATTTTACACTATTCATTAAAAAATGAACTTTATCAGAAAGGTACCAAAAATTTACGCAAAGTAAATTTTGATGTCCCGATTCTAAAGAAGAGTTATATTTGGTCCAATAGAATTTATAAGATCGATAAAAACTATATTTAATGATGGTTCTCCGTCAAAAGGTGATAAGTGGACCTTTCGTGAAAATTAGGGTATAAATGCCTAAAATTGAACTCTTTCCGTATTTTAAGCCTTTATCTTTTATTGGGTAAAAGTTAAAACATTTAAAAACATATATAATCATATTTTAGTTATTTCTATCCATTCCCGCCAGTACAACGGCTAATCGTTAACTAACATTTAAAATAATATTATTTTATTACTTGTGTGCAACGTAAGTTTTCAAAGAAACTCATCATTGCGTACGGAGTACGCTATCGAACGTAGAAACCCCTTTTAATTAAAATTAATATTTAATTTGTAAATATTAATAAATATGAAAATTTTTTATTCTTTATTTACCTGGGATGTTACAGGTAGTTACCGAAAGATATTCTTCAACCTCTACTGGTTCGAGAGTGGAAATGGGAAAATATATTCATGGACTTCATTGTGGGATTACCAAAGACATCTCTAGGTAATAATGAAATATGGGTTATAGTTGATCGATTTACTAAATCTGCTAATTTCCTTCATATTCGAGATACTCTATCTTTAGATCAACATGCAAGGTTCTATGTTAAAGTGATAGTCAGGTTGCATGGAGTTCCTCTCTCTATTGTATCTGATCGTGATCCCAAGTTTACTTCTAACTTTTTGAACGGCCTTCAGAAGTCATTGATTACTGAATTAAATTTTATTACATCTTTTTACCGTCATTCAGATGGAAAATCAGAATGAACGATTAAAACATTGGAATATATGCTACGTTCTTGTTCGATAGATTATCAGGGAAGTTGGGACCAACATCTTTCTTTGGTTGATTTTTCATATAATATTAGTTTTCATTCTAGTATACATATGGCTCTATTTGAGTCATTATATGGAAAGTGTTGTCGAACTCCAGCTTTTTGGGACGAAGTAGGTGAGAGGAAGCTGATGGGACCAGAATTGTTAGAATAGATGGCAGAGAAAGTTCAGTTGATTCAGAAGCACATGAGAATAGCTCAGAGTAGGCAGAAAAGTTATGCAGATAACCAGAGGAAGGATCTTTTTTTTAGGTAGGTGATCATGTATTTCTCAAAGCTTCTCCATGGAAAAGTGTGATGCATTTTCGTAAGAAGGGAAAGTTGTGTCTGAGGTACATTGAACCTTATGAAATTTTGGATAAAGTTTGATCAGTTGCGTACAGAGTGGCTTTACCTCCAAGTTTATCCTTGGCACACAATTTTTTTCATGTTTCTATGTTAAGAAAGTATATGCCAGATCCATCTCACGTTTTGAGCCCAGAGGTAGTTCAGTTGGAAGATAATATCTCTTATGAAGAACTATCAGTCCAGATTCTTGACCATAGAGAGAAAGTGTTGTGGAATAATGTAATTCACCAGGTAAAGGTTTTGTGGAAGAACCATTTGGTTGAAGAGGAAATGTGAGAATCTGAAAATTCTATGAGGGATAAATATCCCCACTTATTTTGATAAATTAATAAAAATTACGAGGACGCAATTTCCAAAAGGGGGGAAGGATGTAACATCCCAGGTAAAGGAAGAATAATATATTTTCAAATTAATTAAAATTTCTGAATTAAATATTAATTTTACTTTAAAAGGGTTGCTATGTTCAATAGCATACCCGATACGCAACAACGGGTTTCTTTGAAATCTTACGTTGCACAATATAAATATAATATTATTATTTGAAATGGTAGTTAACTCCTAGACGTTGTATTGGTGGGAATGAACAAAACTAACAACAATATGATTATACATATCTGTTAAATGTTTTTACATTTATCCAATAAAAGTTAGATGCTTAAATTTTGATTGAATCTAATTTTAATCATAATGTACATTAAAAGGTCGATTCACCGCCTTTTAATGGAGAACCCTCTTTAAATATTGTTTTGGTCACTTTAATACTTTATAACTAGAAAAAATATAATCCATCTTTAGAATAGGGACATCAAAATTTACTTTGTGTAATTTTTTTGAATTTTTCCGATAAATTTCATTTTATAACGAATAGTGAAAATATTTTATTTTAATTGAAAACTTTATTTTAATATAATTTATTTATATGGTTATATTATATTTTTATTTTGTTTTAAAGTGTAATTAGAATATATTTTTACCATTTAATCCAATATTTTACATTGGAATTAATTTCACATTGAAATTGGACATAAACAATTGTCAATCTTTTGATAGTTACTGTTTCTTAAAAACACTCTATTTGTTTTAACAATGAGAATTAATTTTAAAATTAATTAATGACAAATTTATGTTTTTAATTTTGGAAAAATAAATATCATTTTTTAATTTGTAATATCAAATATATCTTAGTCGGAATTTTTGGTGTTTTTTTGAAAAACATCAATTTTTGATGAATAGTGAAACCACTTAGTAGTAAAAAAAATATCTTTTTCATTTAAATGAAATTTTACCACTTTTGTGAATTGAATTTCAAAAATCATACATACATGGTTGTTATCATGAAGTAAAATGTGGTTCAATAAGATGAAAATGTTTTTTTTTGAATAGTAACTTTTGACTTTTATTTACCACAGTTAAAGGTAAATAGGTTATTTCAAGGTAAAAAAAATATTATAATAATTCAAAATTACCTTATAACTTGTAAAAACCTTATTGTATGAGTCATGGGCGACCATGGGCCTCTTTGGGTTGATTTTGGGACCCCATGGAGGCACCTAGGAATGTTAATTACACTTTAGATTAATTAATTTAATGTAATGACAAAATTGACATTAACAAAAATCTTTTAGTAATTAATTTTTATATGTTGTTATATAAGTATTATTTTTATCTATAAATATTCATTGAAAATATAAAAATATTTCCTACATGATCTTATTTTTTTAGAATTTTTAGACATCGAATAAATTAAATTATTTATGACACAATAATGATGCAGTATTTACCTCATTAATAAATGGTTTAAATAAATAAGATTATAATGATTAAAATATTATCGAAAACATGTCCACGTCTGATTGGATGATTTTATTTCGACCAGGAGTCATCTTATCTTTAACTATAATGATTTTTGGACTATTAAAAACTTAATATCATTATATAATAAAATAATGTTTTCACACATTCTTAAAGATCCCCTCCTCCCCCTAATAAAAGGAGACCATTTATAACCAATTCCACACACCTCTCAAGCTTTTGTCTCATACAAAATTTACCCAATTAATCTCCCTACATCCAACTCCTCCTTCTAGAAGCTTTACCTTAGGCAGAAGGCACTTCAACAAGCCATTTGGTTCAAACCAAAGGTAGTTACCCAAATTAAAGGTAACAAATTATCTTAAATTGTTTTCTTTTATTTTAATTCTCCAACCCCTAAACTCTATTTATTCCTTTATTTTGTAACAACACAGGTATCATAAATATACTAGAATTTTTTTATGAGAAGGATTTGAACTACCCTTACACACACCTCCATCTAATGGATGAAGAACATAATGTTTCTGTGGATGGAAAACTAACCCCTAATGAAACGATGATTGTTCAAATATCTCCAATCGCCTCTCATGGTGTCCATTATGATTGAACTATATTTATATATGATATATATTATGTTTATTATTTCTTTATTCTTCTATAATTACCATTTATATCATGCCTTTATGGGTTCCATAGTGGGTATATACGATAATCTCATTCGAGGAAGTGCGGACCACCGCCCACTCAAAGTGATGTGATTCGTTAATGCCTTATGTGGGATGTATAAAGGATATAGTTAATGATATTATATATGATATTATACTAGAAATATAATATAACTATGTATTATTATGTTTTAATTCCATTAAAAAAATAAATAGAAATGAAAGTAGCTTTCCTGCGTACGTATGACTTACCGTCTCCATGAACGATACATTTCATTTCGTACCTCTAAATGTTATATACTATTATAAAAACCAGTTTATGCAGGATATATATGATTTATATGATACCCAAATCGTTAATATCATTCTAGATATAATGAACCGTTGATCACATGAACAACATGTAATTATAAGAAGTCCATTTTGACTCAAGTACCAAATATCAACAAAACGAACATTATTAACTTAAATAATTGCATAATGTTTATAACATGGTAAAAAGTGATATAAAATGAATAATAAACTTGAAAAATGTTCTTAAGAAAGTAGAAATTAACTTTAGTTTATTATTTAGGAGATTAAATAATGATTGAGTCAAGTCGAACACGAGGTAAGGGACTTCGTCTCAATCTCCATTCATTGAGGAATTTTTCATTTTAAACATCACTTTATATTATACGGTGTATAAACCCCTTTGACTTTTATTTTATCCAAAGGGGATATTTTTATATAATTAATTTTACTAAATGAAAAAAAGGAATGTATCTTTTTTTACGTAATCGGTGACAATGTCCTTTCTGCCACCGCGAGTATTATTTGATCTGTGGATTCCTTAACAAGACAGAATGTTTTTAAAGAAAAAATAAATACCATATACCCTTTTACATATTTTTGTATTGAAAATGATTTTTAGAATGGATTTATTATTTCAATATCTTGAAATGATATTTTATTGTTGCAATGTGGAAATTTTATATTTCCTTTATGCTTATGTTTTGTGTTATGATCATGTTATGGTTCTTGGGCATTATTTACGTATACGGGTGGTTCTATGATAAACCTAGGGCGGGTGAGCCCGAGATAGATCTCCAATGCATTGGGTAATGTGACGGAGTTAAATATTAATGTTTGTCCTAAGATATTTTAGAAAATATAATGTGATGGGTATTCCAAAGTAATTCCCTATGTAGCTGTGATAGCTACAATGTAAGTATGATATATATGCCACAAGTTACCTTTATGATATATGATATCTATGCGTCTTTCATAAATTTTATGATTTCACAAGGTGAGTAAAATATTTCATGGTTTGTATGTATTCATGAACAAATGTTTTCATTATTTGTTTTATAAACCTTACTAAGCTTTTTATGCTCATCTGAAGTTTGTAAATGTTTTCACAGGACTTAAAGATGAATAGGGTCAAGGATGGGATCAAGGAAAAGTGATGCTGTCTAAAACATGGAACTAGACATTGCTCGTTTTTTCTAGAGTTTATAATTTAAGAAAAAATGGGAAATTTGTAGAAGTATCTACTTTGTAATATTTTGAGATGTAAAAGTTATGTCCTAATTCTCTAAAACTCTAATCCTGAAAAGATCCTCAATTTGAATTATTCGTTTAATTCAATATTATGTAATGTTTTAAGGTCGAGTCCTTATATTGAAAGTTTATATTAATACATGAATGATATATTTGCGATATATCTTATGAAACATCAAATAAACCATGAATTTAGTTATTCATAAACACCCCTAATAAAATTGAATTGAAAAGAGAATGAACCATTGTTTATTGATTCTTGGAATAAATATAATTGAAACATGGAACCTCAAAAATATATTTGGGGAAAATCAAAAATATTATCTATCTATATATTGAATCAGTGATTGTATCATGAAAAATCAATAAATTTTTCTTTTTAGATATTTCGTATATATAATATAAAATTGAATGAGTAAAGATATTTAGTAGAACATGTTCTTTCAATATAAAATGAAGATATTTTTGATATTTAAAAAGAGTTCTAATATGAAAATATTCCTTAGGTATACACCTAGTAGAAGGAGTTACCATTGATACAATAACTAATTATGAAAAATCATAGATAAATAAATGATTATTGTTATGGAAAATAAAAATTCATTACAAACACCATTACATATTAATAATGAGATTAAATATTATTAAGTAGATAATATTAGAATGTGTAAAAGTGGCATGAATGTTGTATTATTGTTTCAAAGTTATCATTTTGATATAGTAATTCCAAATAATAAGGGCTTCCTAGAACAAGGATGTCTTAAGTTATAATATCCTTGAAAAAAATTTCGAATCTAAAAACATTTTGGAGAGAGAATAAATGGTGTTAAAAAACAAAAAATTATATTAATTTCTAATCACTCTAAATTTCATTCAAAAATTAAACCAAATAGTGTTGAAGAAACTTATATCATAAAGATTATATTACAGTAAAGGAAAAATATCAAAATTAGATTGAATTTAATTGGTTTCATATCCCAAATGATAAAATATAATTAGTACAAATTATTTTTTTTAAAACAACTCAATGGGAATGAAAATTTTCATAAAACATATCTTATTATATGTTAGGGATATTCTCATATTTAATGTCCATGTTTGTTGAGAATTTTACTCTTGTAAAAAGTTTCTATTTGATGTAAATATTTAAAACGATATGTACATAATGAAAATAAATGGAATTATTAATTGATATGAATTCATCACTCTAGAATGATAAACGTGATGAAGGGGTTTATATAAAATAGAGGGATGGATTTAATCTTAATGGTGGTAGTTATTGAGTGTGAATGCTATAGAAATATCATTATAGGATAAAATATGTTTCATGATAATGATATTCAAAGGTTTATAGTTCTTTAATATTTATAAAAATTAATAAAATAAATGTGTATACAAATCTATATGTTGAATGAGATTACCAAAACTAACTTATAGTGATTGTGTATATTGATAACATAATTTTTTATAAAATAATAATAAATATTTTTTGGGACTTTACATCCCAAATAAAGAAACATTATGATATTTCAATGATTAGTGATATGAAATTAATTTTGTGTTTTTAAGTCAAAAATATTAAGGGACATATCACTCCCTCAAAAGTGAATTATTATCTTGCATTTTTGAGAAATTTATGTAAAGGAGATTCTATAGAGTTTTGTACTCAAATATCAATAATAAACAAGATTTACATGGATGAAGATGGTAGTTGTGTAAATAAAACATGTATATAAAGGGTTTTAATCATATTAATTTAATTTATAGTGTAAATACTTGACATCTAATGTGTACATAATTTTTTTAAAATATTATATTCAAATCCTAAGGATTTGTATATTATGGAGCAAAACCAAACATGTGATTAGTCAAAAGAACTCATTATTATGGTTTAAGATATTTAAAAGACACTAATTTTTTACTTTATAACTATTTAAATATTTATTATGTAACAACTTCATATTTTAATATATTTATATATATATCTTCAAATAATTTTTTTATATCTTTCAATATGTGTAACCCTGAGTTTATATTAACCATAATAAAGTATACCATTATAACATATCCATTAAATTAGTTGTTACAAATAGGATTAAAAAAGTGAAGAAAAAATTATATATAAAATAAATTAATATATTATCAATTGTTTGAAATGTAAATAAAAAACAATTGTAATTAAAAAATGGGTTTTTTGAAGAAAAAAATATTATTTTTGCCCTAAGGTGTTTTCATCTAAATAAATTAAATTAATCATTATTGGTGAATATATTTAGTAAAATTTATATATTATATATTCAATTTAGTTTTATAAGGGTTGTTTATTTTTCTTCTAAGCATGAGATAAGAATAAATAATTTTCTAAACATAAAACAATATTTTTCCCAAAAAAAAGTTAATTTTCATCAGGTTTTGAAAAGTAATTGTAAAATTAATTTCTGTCCAACATAGGTATTGAATTTTATAAAATGGATTCCATATTTGTAATCTAGTGTTTCAAATATGGAAAATAGGCCGATTTTATTTTTGTTCAATATTTATAGCACCCATGGTAGAATTTATCACCAAAGTAAATGAGAAAATGGTTTTGCCTAAGATAAAACTAATTGGTAAGGTCATAAATTTTCATCAAAATTAAACTAATATAAAGATAAATATACACTTATAACCATACACTATAAACACATTTCTTTTGTGGGAAACTTGTAAATGAATGTATCCTGCATGATATTTTATGAAAATAAAAATAAAAATTTTCACTCTCTTACTTTTCAATATATCATGTGGTCAAATAAGGAAAAATAAAGATTTTAATGAATATATATTTATATTATTATAATAATGAAATTATTTTTATTATTTTAATTTAATAATAATTTTTTTGTATTATATAGCTACCTTAAAATCATATGCAATAATGATACAATATTTATTCAAATAATGGAAAAATAAAATAAATGGGTTTTTAAAAATTAAAAGAAATAAAATATTGGTGAGATATTATATTCCACAATATATATATATATATATAACATATCATGGATATTTGAAAGGTGTATATTACAATTAAAACATTTTCTGGATGTATTGTAAGCCAAATTAAATGTAATGTGTCAAAAATAATAATAATATTTTATAAAAATGATATTTTATTAAATTTTAAACAATTAAGTGAAATATTGAAATTAGAAGAAGGAGACATGATATGGGGTAAAATTTAATCCCTTGTCTATTCAAGATCTAATTTTGACAATATAAGAGAAGTTATTACCCTCTATGTGTTAAGAAGTCATTTATGTGATTAATGTTGAAATTGGTTAACTAAAGCATCAAACCAATTGAAATGGATTATATATATAAAAATGGTGTGAGCCATGGGATATGAACCCATGACTCCAAAATTTAATGAAGAAAAATGTCTGAATGAACAAGGGAAAAAGTAATGATTATTAGGAACATGAAAAGAAACACCTCAAATCAAACGTGGAATCATTTATTTGATTAACCACTATCCCTCCCCATCGGATAGAGGCCCCTCCTCCATGTTTTGGTTTGCAACCATTCACCATCATTATCAGTTGATCAGATTTGATCTTCATCTTGACCTGATCCCTCCATGACCTATTTAACAATCCTAGCACAAGACCATCCATAAATCAAGAGAGCAGCATGTACATTTCCAAAATCCTCACTGATGAATTACATACTTTTGTACCTATTTAATATATCAAATAGACTAATTGTGTTTTTACCCGAATTTTAATCATATGGAACTAAATCAATCGAAGAAGATTCACTCCTCACCTATCCATCATAAGTAACAAGCATTTCCTGCCTCTTTTCCTCAGCCGTTGTAGGCGGTTTAACCCGCAAACAAAATTTTGAAGAACTTTTTTTCTTCCCTTTGCAATCAAAAAACGTGATTAATTACACTTAATACAATTTTATATTAGTTGTCACCTAAGCATCACATTCCTGATCAGAAATAGAATGATAATCATCATGTTCATGTTTCATGGATGTAGCTTTACCCTACATATATCCTTCACAGGCAACATGTAAAAAAGATTTACTACGAGGACCTCCATCAAAGTCATCAAGAAGGATCCCTTGATGAAGTATTGTAGGATGTAAATCATTAATACCACTCAAAGTTCATGTATCCCCAATCGTGGAGGACTCAGAAACCATTCCCATGCCCATTGGGTGAGGGATAAGGGAGGTTCCTACTTTATCATCTTTAGTAGTATCCTATGACGCGACATCTCCTTACTTCAATCCTAACACTCCACCTTTGGTTGGATATGATTTTATTTTCTAAACGTATATGCATTAGACAATATAATTCCCAAAAAACATATAAAATTTGTAAAATTTTTGCAAGATTTCATATTCAATCTCAACATAAATTTTTTCACCATTCTAAATGAGTTATACACAATCTGGTCTGGGACTTAAGAAATCAATTTCAAAATAACCCTATCATAAAATATAAATATTCTTTCAATAGTCTTATCATGAATCTTGAGAGGCATGCCGAAGTAGGAGGAAAAGTCATTCAAAGTTTGTGGGTGCCAGAAAACCCAGTTGTGCCATGAAATCCAACACATACCTAAGAACTACTCTGTGTTTGATGAAATGGAATAAAACTGAAATATGACTAAAAAATTCTCAAAATCGCTGGATTGAGGTAGTAATTACTAGAACCCCAATATGTATACTTCTATGATTCTGATTGAAAATTTAAATGGATGTATCCCTTACCAATGGGGATGATTTTTCAGTAATCAAACCCCCATATTTGACTCTGTTTACCTTTTTGGTCTTCTTCCATCTGGGGTTTATCACCCTCCTCTATGATCATCCGTATAATTAGAAATAACCCATAGGAATACATACATTCAATGATGTATCTTTGATTAAAAAAAAATATTTTAACTTCTTTAAAAAATATTCACGGTGTAGTCGAATTTGAAACTTCTCTTCCATAATCTGTAGGATGCTTCAGTCAAAGGACCTATGAAAAATAATAACTTTTACCAAAATATATTGAGGCCATTGTGGAAGCCATAGGATCAAAATACATCATCTTTGAAGTATAAGTCGACACAGATACACTCCCGTCATATATCCACAAGGACATATGATTTCAGATGGCACTTGATGTAGTGTGAACCAAAATATAATGGAAGTGGGCATGTTGCATGTCATCTATGAATCCAATACCATCGTCCACAAAAAATGATGATTCCAGGATAGATAATTGGCATTTGAATTTTTAAATAAACTCGCTATAGAACATCGTCGACCCTCGTCATCCCCAAGGCCATGTGACCGGTTATCGTCTCTGACCCTCGATCACGTCGCCATGGGAGAACCCTCCGCGAGACCCTCTTCGAAACCACAGAATCCATATAAGGATTAAAAAACAACCAAAAATTATCAAAATTTTATTATGGATGATATTTAAACTTTATTCAACATTATATTAGAATTAATTTCCATTTGGAATAATATTTTTTTAGAATTACTTAGTTATATTTTTATCATTTTAGTAATTTCTTTTGTGTATTTTCCCTCCATTATAAATTGATACCCCTTTCTTATATTCTTTAAACTGAATTAATAAAATTAGGTCAATAAATATCTAAAACTTTATATTTTTACCATCATTATAAATGTTCCATTGGTGGTGGTAACATCAAATGACCAACCCTAGGTTTCATAAGAAAGGATTTAAAGGAGGCTTCCTGAAGAAGATGTAGTCGTCTTAAGTGATCCTATTTTAATATATTTATTCTCTCAAATACTATAAATTTATTTTATTTATTATAAAATAATATCTTAAGGACAATTAATATAGTAAAAAGTTATTCAAATTATAAAAACACATTTATCTACCCTCTTTTCAATCAAATGGAAAGTGAATGTATCGATCATACATATATACAACTTACCATCTTCATGTAGTGATATAATTCATTTTTAATTACCTTATATTATGTATAATAAAATTATAGGTTTAACATTTATATAGTATATTATTTTCCAAAATATTATTCTATAAATACAATATCATATCTACCTTCTTAAATTCAAATCTTTTTGAAAATGATAATGTGGCTCATGCACACGTATGGACAACCACCTCTAATAAGTGATGTGATCTATTTTAATTCCCATATTATATGGATAAGAATAATGATAGATTTAATGATTATATTTGATATTTATGTTATAAAAATGACTCTATAACTTTCAATTATTATTTATCTTTCATTCATCCCATCCATAAAAAACAGAAAATATTTTTCAAGCGTACGTATGACATACGATCTCTGTAAACGATGTAATTCATTTACCTATCTTAATCTTTTTTAGTATAAATTAAAAACACATATAATGAATATATTTCAAATTTATATCATTATTGAAATTATATATATTATTTTACAATGATTAATTTAAATTAAAAAAAAACTAACAAACAAAAACATATATGAAAAATAAAGAAATTAATACAAGAAATAAGGATTTTTACCAAAAATTGATAATAAATGTGTGATAATAGATTATAAGAAAATCATATTTATAATTATTCATGTATGGTTATAAAATATATTTATAATCAATCTATATTTATTATATTGTGGGTTTATATATATTCAAAGGACTTACAACATATGGTATGAGTTTATTTCACAATATCAACATTATTCAGGATTCCTTATGTTTATGTCTTAATATGAGTAATTATTTGATATTTATATCTTAAACCGAATATTTTATATTCCTATATAGTTATTTTTTTAAATTAAAATCTTTCATATCATTTACCTCTATTTAATTATTCAAGATAACAAAATAATGTTTTTAATGAAAACCAACTTGGTTTTTTACTCAATTAGGGATATTTTTCTTCCCTGTCTATATTTTCCATAAAATATATAAACAATGTTCTTGATATTATATAAATATTTATGAATGTAATTTTTACCCATGTTTAAAATTTTAAAAAATGGGTTTAATGGAATCATTCTTCATTTTCCCAAATGTTGTAATATTTAACCTTTTTATATGTGGGTGAAAGGAATATTTTTTACAAATTATATGACATGAAATTAATTTACCTCCATCATGACCACAAATTTATTTGAGGCTTTCCCGAAAAGTATACAATTTTATATTAAATTAAAAGCCTCTCCTTATTGTATAGGAAGTATTTTTAACATTAAATAAATTGTATTCAATGTAAAAAGGTAATTATTATCAATAGAATTCAATGAATCCTTTAAAATTATTTTCATTTATGTAAAAATCATTTATTGAATCATATATTGATAATATATTATAATAATACTAACCAACATATTTAATTTGATGGTTTATGATCACCTAGACTATAGAAAGTATTTATATTCCATAATATAGGTCTTTTAATATGTCCATTTATTGATTTTAAGGAATTTTGATAATGTTGTGTTATTTATTCACATATTAAATGCAGAAGACATATTATGTATTGGTGGGGCGAAAATTACATTTCACCCCTATAATGCCCCAAATCCACACTTTCGGATTCAGTGCTTAAAATGAAATGCATTTTTACTCAAATAAACTAAAATAATACACAACATTTTATAAAATGGTCATTTTCCAATCTAGGTTTTTGAAAATTAGATTAACTCTTATAATTTATAAGTGTTGAAAAAAAATAATAAGAATAATATTCTTCTGCGCTTGCTAACCCCAAAAGTGAATATGTGGGAACTAGATCTTCTAGGATACTATTGAAAAACATTTCAAAAAAGGTATAATAATTGAAATTCATAGTGATGGGTTTTAAAACCACCTAAATACCTTTTATGAAATCTTATTTACAAAATAACTTATAGAAATACATTTCATCATTGTTTTGGAAATAAATTCTAAAATATATTTAGAAATACCTTTTGAGAATATTATTGAAATTACTTACACGTTAAAAATACTATAACACTTTGAAAATACTTATGTTATCAAATTACTTTAAAAATAATCTGGTGATTTTTCAAAAAACAATATCCAAGATTCTAAAAAAATATTAAGGAAACTTGAAATATTTAAGGATTTTTTAGGCCTACCAACTTTCCGAGGGATAGGTTTAGTCTCCAAATACATACTATATTGACAATGTTCTGGTGTTGTCTTTTAGGAAACACACTGTATACTTTCTTTTCTTTTATATACATTTTTTATTGGGATTTATGCTTTAAAAATCCTTGAATCATAATTATATAAATATATATATATATATGCACAAATATATTTCATAGGATATAATTTACTAGATTCTATATAGATAAATATTACCACTTTTAGGAATTTTTTTTATATACATGTAATGTTAATAAAATAAAAATTGACATCTAGGAAATAATATTTTATTCATTAAATTCATAAAACCATACTTATATAGGATACAAATACCTATTTATATATATGAAAATAATAAATATTATTTCGTATAATATAATCTATGACATGTCATGAGTATACATAGTATATGGCCATAATATGTATTAGATTCATTCAAATTCATCTCCCTTTTTTAAAACAATTAAAAATAATTCATTCAAAAATAAACCTAAAAAACAATATAAACATTTAAATAATTTTTTCCATGATGTTATATAATATTGAAGGAAAAAATATTCTGATAGTATATGTAAAATTTAATACTTTAAGATAAACTTGATGAGTTTTTTTAAATAAAATTGAAAACCATTTTTTCAATAGATAATCAGTTACCTAAAATTGAAAATAGAATTTTAGAAACTAGAATTGCATCATTAAAATAGAACTAGAGATCATAATCCTAAAAAAACAAGTTTGAAAAAAATATGCAGATTATAAAAATAAACCCCTTAATCAAATATAATGTTTTTATAGATTTATATATTATTGTGAAGATGTATAAATTTAAAATAAATGAAAGCAATACCTTACCCAAAAAACAAAAAATAATTAATTTTGAAATTAATAAAAAACATTCCCTTACATTGACATGAAAAATACCCGATGTTGAGACTTTATACTCCATAATGAAAAATAGAGTGCAAAAATTCATGAAAAAACCCACAATCACTACCTCTAACACTCACTGAATCCTATTGTCAAAGATCCAAATCAAAAAAAATTATATTTTTTGTTATGGATTTCATATCAGTGATATTTAATACACATATGAAGACATAAAATATTATTATTTTATTTCAACTTTTTTAGAGACATTACTGATTGAAATAGATTATTGTGTAAGTTGGTTTATATCAGATGAGATAATTTGGTTTTGAAAATAATAGGAATAGATATCTCCAAATTCATTAGCTAATGAAATGAAAATACTAGTGAAAATCAAGTGCGTGGTCAACTGGTTCACATTAAATTTGATACTATCCATTTACATATAGACAAATTTGGCAGATATAACTTTTGGATCTTGATATCACCATTTTAAAATACCACAATATCAATGAATAGAAATAGAATGAAAATCTCAAGAGGAAAGATCCATAAATAAAGTAAATCTGTATTTATTACACCTAAAAAAGAATATAGATACATGATTTAGAGGGAAAAAATTAAACAAACCAAACCTACTTTCAGATCTGAACAAAGCAAGGAGATCTCCACATCTGAAGGTCATTTTCCACCAAATAGAGTTCAAAAGCTTAATGTGACTAAGATCTGGTGTTCGAATTCAACTAGTGATGGAATTCAGAATCAATTTGAACTCAATGATCATCTTGGTGGTTGAAACCTTAAATCTATCCTCAGATCTAGCTCGGTCTACAACTCCTTTCTCAACATCTATCTCAACCTACACTACGCCCCTCAGTTTCAATACTACTCAGTCTCCCTCACACACTACTCAATCACATCTACTCAGATCGACTTGAGCTCTTAAAGGCGAAACACTCAGTCCAACACACACCCCTATTCTAGATTCATCTTTTATTTATATATCATTTTTATTTTTAACCATCTTAATATATTTATAATAATATACTAATTTTTATATTAAATATATATTCATATCTTAGTATCTTAATTTTTTATTTTTTTTATAAAATTATAAATAATTTTATTATAATAATTTTTTTTATAAATAAATTTATAATATAAAACTACATTTATTTAAAATTATATTATTATACTCATATTTATGTTTATATTTAACACTATATCACTTATTTATTTTTAAACATTATTTTATCAATATAAGTATAAAATATCAACTATAACTCTAAATTTTTTTACATAACTAAATGAACAAGTTTACATAAAAAAATTTATTTATATAAATTTATGTTTTTTATATTTATAAATATTTATATTTTTATGTATTAAATTAAAATTCTGATAATATAATTTTAGGAAAATTAATATGCATGTAAAATTTTATTTTATTATTATTAATAAGATTGAATCATTCTTTAATAAAATAAAACAAAATAAAATAAATTTTTTTCTAAAACATGAGAAGTTATATCCCCCCTAAATGAAATTATTCTTCAAAATTCATTTGATGGACTTGAGAAAATTCTGAATTTCCATCTTTAGAATTATGAAAAACTAAAATTTCTAAAAGAAATTAATTATCAAGAAGTTTTAAAGAAAATCCTATCATAAAGATTTTTTATTCCTCTAAAGACAAAAATTAATCACAAAAGTTGTCTACAACATTACGCTGATGCCAATTATAATCCCCCAAACCCACACATCAGGATTGGATGCTTAAAATGCTAAATATTTTTTATTTAATGAAACTGATACAATAAATAACATCTTATACAATATAAGACCATTTCCAGTCTAGGTTTTAGAAAATTAGACTATATCTTATAATTTATTAGAGTCGAAACAAAATAATATTACTACTATGCTTCAGTGTGTGGTAACTCTAAAATCCAAGATGGATGAACATGAACTTCTAAGATAGCAAGGAAAAACATTTTAAATATGATACAAGTAGTAAATTAACTTATAAGGGGTTTTAAAATCATTGAAATTCATTTTACAAAATATTCTGTTAAAAATAACTAAGAAAAAATCATTTTCTACATTTTCCTAAAAATAATTTTGAAAATACATTTAAAAATAACTTCTGAAAATATTATTGAAATTAATTATTCCTTAAAACACTATAAAATTTTGAAAATAATTATGTTAAAATATTTCTTTTAAAATAATCTAATTATTTTTTAAAAAAAATTTGGGAGCTTTTAAAAAACATTGAGGCCACATAAAACATTGTATGTTGTCTTGGGAATACCCAATTTTTGAGGGATGGGTTCGCTACCCAATTCCCAAGCATATTTACAATGTTAAAATCTGGATTTTAGGATAAACATTAAGTCCTTTCTTTACTTTTATAAACATTTTTCATCGAGACTTATTTTTTAATATTTATGGAATCTTATTTACACACACACACACATATATATTTCATTGGAGATCATTTTACCGATTTTAGATAGTTGAATCATACCACTTTTAAGCATTTCTTAAATAAATATAATATTAATAAAAGCATGATTTACATTTATTACATAATATTTCATTCATTAAATTAATAAAACCATTTTTATATAGGACACACACACACACAGATATATATATATGAATATAATATAAATTATTAAATATAATATAATGTATAACATGTCCATAGTATATATAGAATGTGGCAAAATTATGTACGAGATTCATACAAATTCATCTCTCTATTTTTTAGAATATTAAAAATCATTCATTCAAAAATACACAATTTAAAAAAATATAAACAATTAAATTTTTTTCCTATAATAATACATAATAATGATGAGATAGATATTCTAATAACATATATAATTTTTACTAAATAAACATAAACTTGAGTAAATAATTTTTTTTTAAATAAAAACCATGTTTGGGTTTGGGAATTTGATTCTTGAAATTAAAAAAAGAATTTTATAAACTATCATTACAACATTAAAATTGAACAATGAATCATAATTCTCACACAAAATCTAGTTTTAAAAAAATGTATGGATTAAACTAAATAAATCCCTTACATAAATAAAATTTTGGTAAATATATATATATATATATGCAATTATAAAGGAGTATAAATTCAATATAAATTTAAGCAGTCTATTTTCCAAAACCACACAATAAAAAATCATAATTTAGAAATAAATGAATATCTTTCCCTTATCTTGACATGAAAAATGCCTTTTGTTGAGGCTAGATACATCAGAAGATAAATTAGAATGAAAAAAATCTTGAAAGAACACTCAATCACTGCCTCTATCAATCAATACCTCTTATTCTCACAAATCTAAAAAAAATCTCT
This sequence comes from Viscum album, assembly GCA_963277665.1. Lineage (NCBI taxonomy): Eukaryota > Viridiplantae > Streptophyta > Magnoliopsida > Santalales > Viscaceae > Viscum > Viscum album. The sequence continues at coordinate 874,988,300 of OY728145.1, read as the reverse complement.
ATGCTTGGTGTTTCGATCTCCCTCATTGTGCTCTTATAAACACATAGAAATACATAAAATGGTATTATTTTATTTAAAATTAGGATGAGACTTTTATGACTGGATGCGATTTTTGTAAAAGATGATTTATATTATTTATGACCATTTGGTTTTGAAAACTATTGAAACAGATATATTCAAATGGATTATCTAAAGAAATGAAATGACCAAAAAATCAAGTTCCTTTTCAACTGATTCACATTTTGATAATTTCATTTTACAAGTAGAAAAATGATGCAGATATCTATTTTAGATCCTAATAACACCATTTTAAATACTAAAAAATCAATGAATAGAAATAAAACAAAAAAAAGGGAAAAAATATATAAATATGACAAATAAATATTTATTACTATAATGTCTTAGAAAGACCATATAATTTTTTTAAATTATGTGGAATTATTTAGAGACCACAAAATCTGATGGCTCGCGATTCGGAGGTCTAGATTACCCAGAATGATTCATCAATGTTTTGTTAAGGTTTAATTAAGATGCTTAAACAGTTCTCCAAAAAAGTAGAATAACTCATAAACAGTTACCTGGATTAGAAATTTGAGGGCACCGTTGCGCTCAGGATGGTGGGATTACCCTAGGCATGACTTAATTTTAGTCGTCGCGGGCCTCATGTGAGAAAAACCCAAAAATGGCATAACCATAAATAAAATAAATAAATATATTTTTTTCAAATGATTATAATTCACAAATAGTAATTCAGATTAAAAATCCAAGACCACCATTGATATCATTTGGGCATTCTCTCTTTAGGCAGATACTAAAATTGGCCGGTGCAAGCCACAATTTAATGTTAGTTTTTGGCCGTAAATAAAATAATTAAGTGAAAATTATTTTACTGTAAAATCCATAACATTTAAAAGGTAATTTGGATTGTAAATCTGATAGTACCATCGGGTTTGTTTGGTTTTGTTTCACTTTGGAAGAGTCTAACCTCGATTGGCGTGGGTTGAGGGTGAATGTTAATATTTTTCCAAACTTTTTTTTAGGTATGTTTAGTAAACACGCGAGCGGCGTTTTGTAACATTTAAACCAATGCTCAGAATTGAAATTTGAGGACAACGTTGAACTCAGAGCACCAATAATCACTTTGGGAGACCTTCACCTTGACCGCAGTAGGTCGGGGGTAGGAGTTATTTTTTCATATTTTTGTGGGAGGGCACGAAAAATAATAAAATAAAATAATTAGCTTTTATTTTATTTTCAAAATCATCCATTTGAATCATAATGGGGGGGGGGGACCACACAACAGTGGTTGGGCATTTAATAGTGGGCATTAAATGTATGGTTATACAAAACGTGTAACCACTTTTCCATTTAATTAATAGGATACGTTAATCATGAATTAAAAACCAAACTTGTTAATGAAGAGTTATTTTATTAACTATTCTTGTGGGTTGTATTTCCATTTGCAAAAGGGAGAGGATTTCTTGGCTGGAGAATCCACCGACAAAGAACCACCCCCAATGAAGAATGAGGACGACACACGAGCTCGGATCAGAAACGTGTTGCGGGTGCGAAAAATGCCGGCGTCCCCTTCAACAACCTCATATTCATCATTGCGACATTTGAAACGGAAAATTGAGGTAGGAGTTTTAAATTGAATTATGATTAAATCCATTTTGTTGATTCTTCATATTTTGGATTCACAATGACAATGGCCAAACAAACATGGACATCATCTTGCACTTATACCTTGCCCCTTTTTTCTTTTGTTCCTTCTGCGTTCTTATAGCGTTCATCAACTCCAAATAATTAAGCGCACCAGAAACATAATTTTTTTGAGCGTGACGTATGGACGTGGAGACCTCGTCTCGAGAATCGCGAATATGCAATTGTCATATTTTTTGGGTTTATAACGATGTTGTGGTGACATGTGAAAGAGGAATGCTACCGGCACACCGGCCGACAGCGTGGAGATAGGGAGGTGCACGTCCGCACCACCGGACGAGCAGGAGGCCGGAGCCTGTCGGCAGCAGCGGAGCAGGGTCCCAGTTGGCACACCGGTCATCCTCGTGGAAAAAGCGGTGGCACATGGCCACGCAAACAGAACTAGAGATCGCGTCCACTGTTCCACGAAAGAGGCCGAAGGGCATCCGGAACCCTGCTGGTCAGGGATTCGGCCGGTCATGACACATCGAGCAGGTCCCGCTCCAGTGGGTCCCACTTCCCAAAACTGAATGGTCTGTTGGACCATTCATGTGACCTAGGAGACAACTCCCCTCCCAGGAGTTGGTATGGGCGGACCCCACCACGGTGGTCTGCCCGATCGTGGACCACACCGTGGGCCGCACCCAGTGACTAGGTTCGGGCCTCCCTCTTCACAGCCTGGGCCGGACCATGGCCCAGTAAGCCGGGACCACCATAGCCTAGGCCAAGCGGGCCAGACCAGGACCGATTTGGGTCAACCGGAATCGGGTCGAGTTGGCCCAGGACGGATCGGGCTGGGTTGGACCGGACCCAGGCCCATCTAGACCCAGATACGCCTTTGTGACCATATCTTGAGAATCGTTCATCCGTTGGACGAACCTTCTATGGAACCAAAATACTCGGATCGAGATTGTACTTTTGTTATAATCTAATTTAGTTTTGGATAAATTTGGAGCATGGCTGGGTTGGATCGAACCCCGAATCCACATTGGCCCTCGGAGCGGAAATGCAATTAACTTACAGACCAGGCGCCTGATTGATACACCATCTATTGCGTTGGGTCTATTATGATTTGATGGACCTTTGGATTAATTCATTGTGGAACTACGTGGTAGTTGAGGTACGATCGATTTCTTGGTGAGTGTTTATCCCAAACCTGCTATTAGTGGGAATCCAGTGGCTGGCAGTGAGACAGAGGTTAGTACTGAGCGATCCTATGTGGGTAAGCACTAATCGTGTGTCGGTAAGATCCTGTGTGCATCAGCGGTCAGTGATCCTATGTGGGTCAGCGCATATCCATCCTATGTGAGACAGATCCTATGTGGGTCAGCACTCAACGATCATGTGTGAGTCAGCACATTTCGATCCTATGTGGGTTAGATCCTGTGCGGGTCATAGAGGGGTTTAGTACCTATCGAATCTGGGCAGTTCAAATTCTGTGTGGGTTATTGTGGGGGGTATTACTTATCGATCTTGTGTCGGTCAGACTCTTTATGGTCAGCAGAAGTGCTGCTTGACAGAATAAGATGATCTTTCTTTGCGACTAATCATCGATACTTCTATATTTCAATGAAATCCTATTTTGAGATGAGACTCTGTTTTAACTAAGTCTTATACCCGTGTGATACTTTTACCTTCATGGTACTATCTTCATGGTGATACCTGTGTGGTAGTTTTACATTCGTGGTAGTATCTTCAGGCTGATTCCAGTGTGGTGCTTTTAGCTTCATGGTAATATCTTCGTGGTGATACATATCTGGTACTTTTTACCTTCGTGGTACAGTCTTCGTGGTGATACCGATGTGGTACTTTTATCTTCATGATACTATCTTCTTGGTGATATCTGTGTGGTACTTCTATTTTTGTGGTATTATCTTCATGGTGATACTTGTGTTGTAATTTTACCTCTGTGGTACAATCTTCGTGGTGATACCTCTGTGGTACTTTTTACCTTTGTGGTACTATCTTTTTTGTGATACCTGTGTGGTCCTTTTACCTTCGTGGTATAATCTTCGTGGTGATACATTTTTGGTAATTTTTACCTTCGTGGTAAAATCTTCATGGTGTTACATGTGTGGTACTTTTACCTTCATGGTACTATCTTCATGGGGATACCCGTGTGGTAATATTTACCTTTATGTACTAGCTTCATGGTGATACCTGTTTGGTATATCTACGTTTGTGGCACTACCTTTGTGGTGTTACCTATGTGGTACTTCTACCTTCGTGGTGTTACCTATGTGGTGTCCTTCCCTCATATATGAGATTAGAATATCATGATTACTTAGGTATATTAATGGTCATATACCTAAGTAGTGTTGATGCCAATTGCTTCGTACTTTGTGTTTTTCCTTTGTGGACTTCTAAGAGACCTATGAGGGTCTCGGGGTCCTTAATGGGTATCGTTATACTCACCGCTACACGAGCATCGCCCGCACCTTGTTGTGTCTAGTGCAGACGACGTACAATGTTTATCAAGGATGAGGGAACTATGAATGGACAGTGCTTGGAGCTAGGACTGGACGATGCTTGGAGGTGGACCTTTTGGTGTGACATGACATAGGGACTACTAATAGTGAGTTGTACCTACCCTTCTGGTAGGATCCTTGGTGGACGATCCTGGAGTTGTTTTGTACCTTTCAATTGTATTTTCACTTTTTAGTTGTACTTGTACGTTTTCAGTTGGTCTTGTATTCTGGTCGCTATACTTTCAACACTCTTTTTACTACAATAGATTACTTTGTGGTTATAACTAGTTGCGTTCTAGTCTGGGTAGTTGCTTCTTGTTGGTTCTTAAACTGTGTTTTTGTACAGTAAAATGGCAATTCCTTCCCATATTAGTGATACGCCTTTCCGATGTTAGTTGGTAGGCCCTGGACTATGGAAGGAACGCTTGGGGTAGTCATGTCACGAGCCCTAGGGGACGGGTCGTGACAATTACACCTAAAAAAATATGTAAATTTGATTCAGATAAAAAAATAAATAAAAAAGCATGTATGTAGATCAAAACTACATGAGAATATCTCCCAATATGAATGTCCCCCCCCCAAAGTTTGTAACCTTAACAGAGCTTATATCTGGTGTTCGAATCTTACTCACGATGGCCTTTGAATGGAATTTGAGCTTGGATATCATCGCAATGGTCGAAACATTAAATCGATCCCTAGATCAAGCTCATTTAGTGACTCTTTTCTTGACATTGACCTTGGTCTATGCTGCTCCACTAGATTTCCCTACTACTTACTCTCCATCATACAATACTCGATATCATCTTTTCTGCTCGACTTGAGCTCCTGATGGTGAAACCCTCAATTCTATGCACACCCCTTATTCTGGATTATTATTTTATTTTTTTATCAAAATAATTTTTTAACAGTCATAATATAATTATAATAATTTAATAAATTTAATATGAAATATATATATTAATTTCTTAGTATCATAATTTTTTAAAATTTTATTCAAAACAAGTTAATAATTTTTATAATCCATATTTTATAAAATTATCAATAGTTTTATTATTGTAATTTTGTTTATAAATATATTAATAATTATAAAGTACACTTACATAAATTTATATTATTATACACATATTATGTTTATATTTATCACAATATCATCTATTTATTTTTAAACATTACATTATAAATATAAGAATAATATTTTTATTATATGTATAATTTTTTTTTAATAATAAATGAAAAATGTTTCATAATAAAAATGATTTATATAAATTTATGTATATATATTTCTAAATAATTTTATTTTTAAAAGTAAATTTATATATAAGAAAATTTTATTTATGAAAATTAATATTTAGTTAAAATTTTATTTAATTATTATTACAATCTTTGAATCATTATTTAATAAAATAAAATAAATAATTCTTTTTACTAAAACTTTGGATGTTACTCCCTCCAGGTATCAGTTGGTATGATGTGACAAACTTGATTGGGTTCTTTCCCAAGGACTAACCCATTTATTAATTTTTTTGGCACATGGACTTAATAATATTTTCTACTTCTAATAACATGTCCTCAATGATATATTTTAGATGTCTTATATTATGAATTCCATTATTATTAAATCAGTTTTTGATTCCAAGGAGTTTGTTTTCAAAACTTTTTATATATATGAATAAGTTTCATACTCATGCGATTATTTATGAGGATGTACTTGGTCATTATTTATTCATATTATATTATCCATGCCTTACTTACCTTCCAATTTATTCATTTTCTTATTGAGCATCAAAGGTCATCGTTTTATTAAGTTTCCTTTCCCCAGGATTCTAGGAAAAGTTTTATAATTGACATAAAAGGATTTTATAGAGGGAATAAATGTTATTAAAAAGTAAATACTATGTTGTATGTTATGTTCTAAAATTTAATTTGAAGATGAAGTATTGTTTAGCTCCAAAATACTACTAAATTATTCGGTCCTTTGGGATGAGATTTCTTGAATTTAGAATAAGTTTAATAGTGTAACCACAGACTCTAGGATACTAGAGTCTAGGTTTTTACAGTTGGTATCAGAGGAATCTTTAGTAGAAAACATGGGAATATGACTATGAAAAAATAGATTCGGGAACACAACCCTATTACATACATTTACAATATTCTCAAATAATCCAAGATTACGATTTGGAGATTTATTATACATATATTTTCAATTCATGGTTAGTATTTTACTATTTTTTAAATCATAAATTATGATTCATTAAGTTATCATTTAATTTAGTGAATTCCATGGTTTATAATTGTTTCCTATAGGAATAAATGAAAACTATATCAATACACATAATCCATGTTGGTATTTCCCTCTTGGGAAATATTATGAAAATGGAGTTGAATATATAGCTGGAGATGAAAAAATATACAACTATATTAGGCATGCTAACTCATGTTATTCCCAATAAAATTTTCCATATAGAGTATCCTACTGATCCACAATGTTGTGTAATAATGTTAGTCAATTTCATTACTAAAAAACATCATTCATTCATTTGAACTAAAAATAAATTTATAGCTGATTAATGGATAAGTCCCTAAGAAAAGATATTTATAACCATTGGAATTAATGAATGGAAGAAGGTTATGATATAATTTTATACTGTTTCAAGGGATATTGATCAATTCTGGTCATTTATTCAAAACACTAATTATGAAGATGAAATAACAAGCATAAAATGGATATATTTCAATGGACCTTTCATTAAATTTTTTTCCCCAAGAACAATTAAAAAATATAAAGAAAAAATTCTTGAGTCGAAGACAAAATGAAGATAAATTTTTTTCTATGTATGATTCTAACATTACAAGGTTAGAAAGGAATACTATAGACAATGTACATAATCTAATGATTAATATTATTTTCTTCATTATTGGCTTAAATACAAGACTTCAATGTGAACTAGTTTACCAAACATTCTTATCATATGAGGGTATAATATCAGGAACTATAAATATATGGAATGAATTCTTGAAGTATTATGGATTTAAAGGAATTCAAGTGAAAAATATGACGATAGAACAAAAAATGGGAACGGGGGTGAAGAGAAAGAAGAACTTTCCAATGTTCTATATTTTTTGAAGGGAACTATTTAGTATATAACTAAAAGGAGAATAATAGTTATACAAGTGTGGAGGAAAATTCAATTTTAACATGAATTCAATGGTTAGGATGAATGTATCAACGTATAATAATTTAACTATAATACTATTGAGAACTATTCTAACCAAATCCCTTGGAGCATACCATAAAATAATCCAAGGGTGAAGGTGGAGCTTATTCAATTACTACAAACAATGTGGAATTTCCTAGTGATGTAGGTAATGGAACAATTATTATCCTCTCTATAATTGAAAATGTTTTATTTGATTTGGGTTATACCCAATATTTTATATATAAATAATTTTCTATTGGTATCATATCAACAAATCAACAATTAGATACTGTGTTAGTGGTGAAAAATCATAATGGTAGGATGACCACATCTCAATTATATAAATCTAATCCAATAAAAATTTACTAGATGGTTATTTGATAAAATCATTTTATTCATCAACTAATTGAATTTGATATATTTTGTGGGTATGGATTAGATACCCCACTATAGATCCCATATGAATTGTTTATAAAAGGAAGTTAAATTTGATATTATGAATCAAACTTTAATCATCTATCAATATGAGGATGAATGTGAACACCCAATTGTATTTAATTCCATTATATGGGAATTAAAACCCATTTATGAGGTTTATTAATCTCAAATGTTTAGGGGGAAACTAAAAATTTAAAATATGATAACCCTTTTGGAATATGATGATGTTTTTCTTGAGGACATGTGAAGTGTTCCTCTGAACCGTGATATTGAGTTTTTAATATATGTTAAATAAAGTCAACAACTTTTTTCAATGGATCTATATAAAATTTCCTTTATTAAGTTGTTGGAATTAAAGAATAAATTATCCAATAATCTAGAATAGAGATTCATTTAGTCAGGTTCTTAGATATGGGGTGCATATTTTCTATTTGTTAAGAATAAATTTGGGTCAGTGAGTCTTTCCATTTATTATAAAGAACATTACAAAATTACTATTTACAAAAAGTATCCTCTTCCCCATGTTGATGGTCTGCTTTTAATTTTTAGGGGATATATATTTTTCCATGATTGATCTTCAATATTGATATCATAGATTAATGATAAATAAAGAGGATACAATCAAGATGACTTTTCTTGTGATTTATAGACATTATAAATTCATAATAATTCCATTTGTACATTCCAATGAACGTGATTTTTTCAAAGATTTAATAAATTGAGTCTTTAGATATTACATTGAAATTTTTGGGGAATTATTTATTGTTAATATTCATATATATTCAAAGAGTATGTAAGACCATGATTAACATGTTAGAATTCTGATGAAGAACCTAATGAAGTAAATTTGTATGATAAACTTACCATGTGGGAATTTTGGATTCAGGGAGTTTCATTTTAGGGTCATATAATCACAAGTGAGAGTATATTTATAGATCCTTTGATGACAGAATTTATTGAGTAATTACCTAGAACCACCAAGATAACCTAGGTCTATATTTTTATTGGGATTGCTATATACTACCAATGCTTTGTGAGATATTTTTAATGACTATCTAATTCACTCACAATGTTAATATAAAATGTGGAAAAGATATTATAGATAGATAAATGTGAATATATATTCAAAGAACATGAGAGAAGGTTTGGAAATGTGCTTATTCATACACTACCCTATAGCATTGAAATTTTTTTCATATACAGTGATGCATCAAATAAGGGACTGAGATGAATCCTCATGCATAATGATATGTTTATAGCATATGCTTCACACCAAAAAATGGTTCATGAGAAAAATTAACTAGCTCATGATTTGGAGTAGTCTGTGGAATTTTTCCAGTGAAATTTTTTAGGAATTATATATATGTTGAAAGGTGTGATATATATTGTGTTCACAAATAATGAAGTATATATTTACACAGAAAAAGTTGAAATACACCCAAGAAGATAGTTAGAGTTAATCAATGATTATGATTTCTTAATATATTCCCATTGATGAATGGAGAACAATGTAGTTTATTTTTTGAGTCATAAATACCGTGCATGTTTTTACATGATAATTATTGTAAGAGATCCAATATTTTTGGATTTTTATAATAAGGATAATTGAATCACAAGAAAATGGTAATGATCAGTTATTTCTTATATGAATTTTAAACTATCCATCCAAGAGTGTATTAAGTAGGTGTAGAAGTATTTTTTTGGATTTATAGAATAAGGTGAGGAATATTATTGAGTTCAACAATCACCATTATAGAATTATAATGTTTATTAACAAAGTATTTTTCTAATCAATAACAAACTTAAAGTTTAATCTATTGAATAATGATAATTGTTCATCATTTTCTATTTATCCTAAGAATACTAATATGTATGCATATTTTAAAAATTATTTCTAGTAAAACAACATAAAGAGAGATATTGTAGAGTTTTATCTCAATTCCAGGCATGTCAAAAAGTTAAGGATGAGAGAATGAAGTTTAAGGGGACATTAAAACAATTTCTCACACTAAAAGTATAGTCTAGAAAGGATCGTTGTGAATTTTTTCTTCAGACTCCTTAAAATGTCAAAATGACATAAATATATATGGGGTTTATTGAATCACCTATAAAATAAACACACTTCATTACTATTAGGGAAGATTTATCTGTTGATCAAAATTTTAGAATATACATTAATTATGTGGTAAGTTTTCAAGGAGTGCCGCTATTTACTATATATGATTGGGATTCAAGGATTACCTAGATGTTTGGAAAAATTATTTAGTGATATGTAGTTGTTAAATTGAGTTTATTTACTACTTATCATCCTGAAACATGTATGAAGTCTAATATAAAAATTTAAACTATATAAGGCATTTTGAGTTCATAAAATATTGATTTTAAATGTGGTGGGAATCCACTCCATCCTCTATTTGATTTTTTTTACAAAAAATTCTTTAACTAAATTATTAGTATTTATCTTTTTGAATCCATCTTTAAAAATATGTTTATAAATTCAATATATTGGAATAAATTTAACAATAATTTTTTATAATGATTCTATATAACTAACAAAATATAAGATAAGGTTATATCCATTAAAGAATACATTAAGGTAGCTCAAATTATATGGGAAATTTATGTGGATAATCATTGAGATGATCTAGAATTCATAGTTAGTGATAATGTATTTATAAGAATTTCTCCATGGAATAATGTTTTGAGATTCTAAAATAAAGTAATGTTGTTTCCTTACCATATTGGGCCTTTTGATATGCTTGATCAAGTAGGGATGGTTACTAATCTCAAGGAAAGCCCACTAAACCTCTCTCAAGTTAATGATGTATACCATGTATGTCATGACCCATCCTAGTGGGGCCTGCACCGTGACTCCCCAAGCCTACCTCCGATAGGCCAGGGGATGGTGACTGGCATCGAGTAGGCATATTACTACATGAGAGGCATTGCCTAAGAACCTATAGACACACACACACATTTACAAGCACACAAATTCTAAAATTTAAAAACCACTAAGGAAAAAAATTCATGCATACAACTAAACCCAACCAACAGAGTACGAAGGAAAGTAACTTACTGAAAGTAAACTGGGCCAGAATACAAGCCCACCAAAATCAAGAGTCTGAAAAACATCAAAGACTAGCCTGTAAACACAAGAGGTACTGGGAATGCTGCTCGTAGACAAAGGAATGCCTCGGATTGTTGGGAACTCATAAATCTTGTTCCTATCCTGGTCTGCCCTGCACTCTGTCAAAAGGCTACTCGTCTGCACAAGACATGACACATGTGGGAAAAACCCATACAGGGGTGAGTATAACAATACTCAGTAGAGGACCATGAAAAAAACAATGAAATGACACAAAGGAAAGGCACAGTCAACTCTATATAGTATATGTTTACAGGAGATCACAATCCAGATATACTCAAAACCTAGACCCGTAGTCTATAGACAAGTCACAAAACCGAATACCCCCGCTAGGGATTCAGTTCATAGATTTCCACGAAGCACTCATTCTGAGAGAACACATTCCATGAGTCTGGTATCTTTGATGATGTACATATGATAATTATTGTTCATCGAGAAATGTCACGAGAGGTAGATACACTAATTATAGGAGACACACTCCTAAGTGGGAAGATCACGGTAGATAGAAGCACTCATTATGGGAGAGACACTCCTGACTGAGAAAGATCATGATACAAATATAAGGATCTCTGCTAGGGCCATGGTGAATAACATAACTCATCTGGATTAACCAGATAAGTGATTCACTAGCTAGGTAGAGGATCAATGCCTAGTAGAGTTGGTCACGTCGATGCCTGACTCCACCTAGGGTCAGAAATGGATAAATGATCTCACTACGGGCCTCTCAGAGGGATGCTGACTCTATCATAGAATATCCTGCTTAAGGGATCATACTACTATAGAAGGAAATGATTCCTGACCTCTAGGGGAATGAGAAGAATGGGAACTAACCCAAATGAAAGATGTCCAAGATACAGTGAACAAGAGGACCATGCCGTTTTCTAAAAAGTATACAGTGTGTAGAAAAGTAACACGCCATGTTGTCTTCCCCTGGGTACTGACTGTGTACAAAGGTCAGTGTCGTAAGGCTGGTCATGTAGAAAAGTTAGTACACGGCATGTAGTACAGTGTACACGCCATGTTCGAGTGACTGGGGTTGGATTCATGTACACTGGCCATGTGCCCGTACACGATCATCAACCCGTGTTCTCAAACCCGTGTAATTTGTACACACGGTGACCCGCGTTACTGGCCTCGCTCGACCGTGTGATGGAGTAAAGGCCATATACTTCATCCCATGTCCATGTATCCCATGTATACATGCTGAGTCCCATGTATACACCTCTTCCATGCTGTGTAGAAAGAACACATCGTGTCATCTGAAGTCGTGCAGTCCAACCTATGTCCGTGTACTTCCCAAAATACACACCGGACATCGGGGAAAGTCCAACACAGCATGTTTCCAGGGTCACACGGCATGTGATTCCTCTATGACCCCTGAAACCCTAGCCTCCACCTGTATTACTACAAGACGTGTTCTTCGGAAGGACACGCCGTGTATTCTGGAATTTTCCAGAAATTCGAACCTCCACTGTCACGCATTCTGTGATTTCTCATTCGTCAATCAAGTCACCCGACCTCCATGAAACTCCTAGGTTTTGGTCACCCCAACACAATGAAGCTGATAACATTGTTTTCAGAGCTCTTTTCGACTCCAAAAACATGCAACGTTCTACCCGTGTGAAGAATGCTTGATGAACGACTCTTCCCGATCCGGTCCGATTCGTCGTCCGCTATCGTCATCTCACCTCTATAAGGTCATTATGGTGCCGAATCTTTAATTTTTGATTGTTGCGTCACAAAATGGCTAAGTAAAAATCCATGGTTCATCAACCCATGAAGACTGTGAAGAACGCGTGAAAGAAAATGGGGAAAAGAAATCCACAGAAAAACGAGGAACGAACCTCTACCGTCATTTATCATGGCATTGATCCACTCCTATTAGTAGGATTAAATAGAGAAGAATCAAACGACAATTAAACACGGATCAATTCCCTGAATCATCCTAACAAAACCCTCATTCAAGAACGTATGAATTCGCAGATCAAATTGTTTGTGGTTGATCTGCGTTCTTCGTTAAAATCAAAAGCGGGGAAAAAAATTAAATAACAAACCCCTACCTCAACTAGGATCGATCACTGACGAAGTGTTGTGCTGCCATCATCTTTGAGATCCTTCAAATTCATTATTGCAGCGATTTGTAGCTTTGATCCGTCATCGTTCGTCACCAAGAGATTTCTCCAGAGTTTCCTCTCAATCTTCCACCAACGATCGATATTCGATTATCCCAATAAAAAGGGAAACATGTTTTGCATTCAAAATACGCTGCGGCATTAAGGAGTCCAACATTCTATGTCTGAGTCATTATGATGGGACTTTTATTAAAGAGACAGATGTCGTGTCGCTGCGCTGGTGTGGATGTTTCCACAAAATAAAAATAAACATTGTGAATTTATTTTTATTTTTATTTTACCAAAAACTTCTGAAAATTAACTTTTTCCCTCGACCCACACCGGTTGAGGCTAGACCCGTTTTTATGTAACGTGGTCATTCCAGACACAATGGTGCCCTCAGATTTTTAATCAGGGCATTCATTTTGAAACTGCCACAAATGCGCAAAAGTGCCAACTCACTTAACATAAAAATAGTTTAAACCACCATTTCAGGATCATCGGGCCCTGGAACGATGTGCCGTCTATGCGGCTAGTATCATAATAATTCTATATAATATTTAAAAATAATACATGGAAAAATCTAAGACACTACGATGTATCTCTCCAGATGAAGTACATACCTGATCCATCCCATGTACAAAAATCATAGGATATATCTTTGGGAAGTAATCCTTCATATTACTAATATCTAGTATGTAACACCCGATGCTTCCACAGTACGTTTCCCCTTGAATAACATAATATCTTATGTTGTACGCAACTTTGAGTTTAAACACACCACAACCAATCAAACTAGCCATTATTAATAGTAATACCCACTTTTTGAAATTTTATAATTTTTATCTTTATAAATGGACTTCATTTTTGAATTCGTAATATTAAAATTATCTTAGGGTGAATTTTTGGTATTTTTCTAAAAACGTTCAATTTTTGATAAATAGTGAAAACACCGCGTTATTGGTTAAAACATAGTTTTTTATTTAAATAATTTTTTTATTTAAATTTATATTAGGTAAAAATAGATACATAATACCCATATAAGTTTAATGTAATTCATTGGATCCATTTTATAATAAGTTTAGATATATAAAAATTTTATTGATCTTTTTACAATCTCTTACCCACCTCCTATGAGCATTTTAAAATTTGCATAAAACTTAATTTTACATCTTCTATGAGTTGAATTTTGAAAATCCGATATACATGGTTAATATCAGTAAGTAAAATGTGGTTCAACAAGATGAAAATAATTTTTGGTGAATAGTAACTTTTGACTTTTATTTTCCACGGTTAAAAGTAAATAGGGTAATTAAGGGTAGAAATGATATCATAATTATCCTGACACATGTACTAATTCTATTGTATATGTATAATTCTACCAAAAACAAACATAGGAATAAAATATGACCCCCTTTGGTCAACTTGGATTAGATTAGGACATTTATTATTATTTTATTTAAATAATAGTTAAAAGAGTTAAATTCAAAGTTTATTTTCTAAATAATTTTTAATATCGGTATATACATAAGACAAATTTGACTATAAATATTCATTAGAAAGATAAAACAATTTCTTACAAAATGGTAATTTATTTATAATTTTTAGTAATTAAATAATTTAATTTATTTATGACACAATGATGATGCAATAATTACCTTATTAATGAATGATTGAAACAATTAATATTATAAAAATCCAAATAAATGTAATTTGACACTTTTGATGAATATACACTAATTTTAAAGGTTAATATTACATGTTATGGTTGATTAATTAATTTTTTTCGATGTAATCATGTTATGATTTGCACAAACACCAAATACTAAATAGTTTCAAAATTGACATAATTGAGTTTTTAAACAAAATACTATATTATTAATTGATGTAATATTCTTAAAAATCTAAGGTTGTGCCAAAGAACATAGATAGGGATATATATATATATTAATAATGAACCACTTGGAGTTCTCTTGGCTTGTTATAATAAACTTATTAACCATATAAAATAGAAATACAAATAGACATGGTAAATGACAAACTATGTAACAAAGAGTTAAATCTGAATGATAGGGTTAATATGATGACATAAACCTATATAAAACATATCCATTGAGAGGTTTGTGACCCACACCCACATTATCCTCTAAAAAAATAATATTGGATCCATTAGAAACCTAAAATGAATTTATTATAAAATAATATTTCAAGATTTTTTTAAAGTGTCCCTCACCTATAATATAAAAGGGTGCTTCTCCTTCTCTTAATTTCACACCTCCCAAGACATTTGGCTGGGCCAAAACCTACCCAAATATCCTCCCAACTTTCATACCTTCATTTTATAGGCCTTATTTTGGTCCGAAAGCCAACCTATGGAGCCCTTTTGATAAAAACAATGAAGAACTCGAAGATGAGATAAATATTCCATCCCATCTTTCAAGTTCTTTTATTTTCCCACTTCCTCTTTATTTGTTGTTTCCATTATGAAATAATAACTCACGTATCTTATATATACTATGATTTTATTATAAAAATTGTACAACCATATTAATTATTCTATCCATCATATGAAGGATCAATTCATTATATGTGTGTATGTACGGCTTAACATCTCCAAGTCGTGGTGTAGTTTGTTATTCAAACACTTCATTATT
The DNA here is from genome assembly GCA_963277665.1 of Viscum album. Lineage (NCBI taxonomy): Eukaryota > Viridiplantae > Streptophyta > Magnoliopsida > Santalales > Viscaceae > Viscum > Viscum album. Next base: position 874,972,586 of record OY728145.1, on the reverse strand, counting down.
TCGATGGGTATAATAATGGGTATAAGAGAATTAAATAATAAATATAACATTTTATTGATTCTATATATATTATATAGCATACAATTACATACTATTTCCCCATTAATATAATGATATTGTCGCTCGTGCATACGTACGGATTACCGTCTCCACAAATGCGATGAGATTTATTCCACATCATAAACATTCAATAATAATTATCATTTTATGAATAAAAATAATGTTTAAGAACTTAATATCATTATGGATATGAATAAAATAAATCCTATCCATAACAAACATGGTATACATAACCGAGCATATAAAGAAAAACATATCAGTTAACACCCGAAATGATGATATTACTAAAATATTATTAACAATGTAATATTAGAGGATCATATTTGATATAATATTTATTTATATAGTTTTTTTATAATTTTTTATCATTATTTAACTATTATAAAATAAGTTAATGTACCCTCGACCAAGAAATAGCACAAGGTAAGGGATAATTTCAATATCTCTTTATTATCCGGGGTTGTTTTTATGTATGTATCTACTGGGACATATTTATTATCCCTGACCATGTTTCCTAAAAGATTTTTCAAAGAAATTATATTTAAGGGAATTTTTTACTAAAAAATCATTTTTAATGTTGTAAAGATTTATTCTTCAAACCCTTCTCATAATATCCATGTTTTCAAAATGGTTTAAAGTATTTATTTATATGGACATCATTATTATAAAATTATAATTCTATTCAAAAGATTCATTGTGGTATGAAAAACTTTGATTCAAAACTATATTTTAAATTAATTCCTTTATAAATTATGTGACTTTGAAATGATATCCTAAAAAAGGGATATTTCTCTCAATGATTTTTACAGATCTTTTCCAACTATGACACCATCCTTTATGGGATATTATTCTTGATCAAGGTTGATTTATTATAATAGAAATATTCCATATTGTATTGAAGGTATCGTGTTATGTTTGACTTTGGATGTGTTATTTTTATACCATTCATGGTTTTGGGATAAAGTATTGACATTTCATATGCTAGTTTTAATTCGAATGTTTATGTTATGTTTAAACCTTTTCATTTGAGGAATGAATTGGACTTAGTATTTGACGGGTGGAGCCCACTATAGCTCCTCGAGGAATCGATAGGTCTCATGAGACAAACTATTGTCTTGGCACAAGGCCTTGACAAAATCTTATTTTTAGTCTTGGAACAAGGCCTTAAATATGTGGTTATTATGTCTATCATTACGCATTCCATCATTATATAAGTATCTATTGATATTGAATATGATTATTCAACTAGTATAATATACCTGTGAATAATTAAATGGAATTATTTGATTTTATCTATTCCATATTATGATGATGTTTATGTTTAAAAGGCTTTTGTTTTATTCTTATACATTGCCTTAAATGTTTATTCTTATTTATGAATGTTTTTTGCTATATTGTTATCCTTATTGAGCATCTGAGCTCACCCCTTTCTAAGATCTGTTTTTTCAAGGATGTGAAGAAGTGTTTTATTGTTGAACTACAGGGATATCATAAGGCTATAAGTGTGGTCAAAAGGGGAAAAATGTTGTTGATGTTTTTCTTTCATGATGTAATGTAAAACATATGAATGTATCTAGAACTTCCGAGTCTACTAAACTGATCGATCATTCAGCACATGATTTCTTGTATCAGTCCAATGTTATGTAATAATGCACCGGCTCTGGGAAACTGGGTTCAGGGCATTACAGTTGGTATCCGAGGATTTTTTATACAAACCTTGGAAACTAGATTTAGAAATACACTGATTAGAGAAAACTACCCTAAGATAAACATTGAAGATTAGTATAGAAGAACTTCATTGAATTTTGGTATTGTAGAGATTTTGTGAGTTTTCTAAGAAATACTTCCCTGTCGGGATACAAGCAGGTAGAGGTGGCTCTGGCACTGATATACCTAGTCATAAAATGCGAAAACACTACTTCGAGCTAGACTCGAACAAGAACTGGTGTACGACAAAGGGCCTTACTACACTCTTGGTTATGACACTCCTGGGGGATATACTTCGGACAAATATCATTTTATTTAAAAACCATTATGAAGGGTTTATGAGTATATACCTCTTCAAAGAAAATATTTTTATGATTATGGATTATATCTATAAATTTTTTAATTTATGATAAGTGTTTTACATGATCGGAATTATGTATTGTGATTCATAAACTAATCTAATGTATGCCATTGTTTTGAAATGTCACGTAGTAGAAGGAATGGAAACCATATAAATGCACTTAATCCATGTACGTATTTCCCTCATACTCAGGATAATTATAGTGGATCTGGTGATGCAACTGGTGCAGATCAGCTTGTCACCATAATGGAACAACTCACTCAGGTTATGAATAATTACCACACCCATATGGAGGACCCTAATCCACAATGAAAAGAATCAATGTTAGACTGATTCATGAGGCAACAACCACCAACATTAAATAAGAGTACAAATCCATTAGTAGCTGAGCAATGGTTAAGTTCCCTAAAGAAAATATAACATGCTTTTCGGAGTAGTAAAAGGGAAAAAGTTGTCATAGCAGTTTATCACCTCACAGGAGATTCCGATCAATGGTGGTCATTGATGCCAAATAAAAACGAAGTTTAAGAAGTATCAAACATGGAATGGGGGGAGTATAAAGATATTTTCATAGAAAAATACTTTCCACGTGACCATTGAGCAGATATGGAAAGACAGTTTTTGAGTCTAAGGAAAAAGGAGGATGAGAATGTTGCTATGTTTGAGGCGAACATTATAAGGATAACAATCCATGCTGAAGATTATATATGTAACCCAAGGAGTAAGATTGATCGATTATTTTATAAGTTAAAACCATTTCTTCAGTGAGCATTAGTCTCACAATCCTTTTTATCTTACAAAAATATTGTCTCATTTGCATTCAAGACAGAAAAAGAATTCTCTATAACTTACGACCTTAATGAAAAGTACGAGAAGAATAGATCTTCTGAACACTCTGGAAATATAAATAAGGGGAAAAAGTGAAAAGTTGAATTTTCATCATGTGTTAAATGTGGGAAGAAATGCCTCGATACATTCCTGAAGTGAATGAGAGTCTTTTACAAGTGTGGTGAAAAAGACCACCAATCTCATGATTGCAAGGGAAAGAAAGATATTGTCAATGTTTCATTACAAAATTTTATAAAAAAGGGGAATTATAAAAGTTAATGTCATAAGCACCAAGGGAACATACCACAAAAAAGGATTAGGGAGCTAGGTCATGCTTATGTGATCTCTACTATTGAGGTTGAAGCTCCGAAAGATGTGGTGGTAGGTAATTTAATGGTTTCCTCAGGTTTAGCGAATGCTTTATTTGATTCTGGAACATCACATTATTTCATATCTTCCCAGTTTTCTTTGAAATTTAGATATTTACAATTTGATTTAACAAAGGAGTTGTAAGTCAAAACTCTTAAGGGAAGTATCATTACCACAATGTTTGGTGAATCAGTTCCCATTAGGGAATATAAATGTTCATTATCTGCAGATCTCATCGTCATACCCATTATTGAATTTGAAATAATCCTTGGTATGGATTGTATTTCAGACCGTGATGTGAAAAATTATTGTAAGAAGAAGGGGGTTACAATTATTGATGATGATTAAGGAGTATTATATCTTTATAGAAGAAACATCACCATATGATTCTTATCAAGATCTTCCCCCAATAGCTATTCTAAATTCAATTATTGGAGAGGATGAGAATGAAAAACATTATGGGTGAGGGAATTAATGTTCGAATAGAGGACGTACCTATTGTGCAAGAATATATTGATGTGTTTCCAGAGGATTTACTTGGACATCCTCCAGAATGAAAAATTGAGATTTCCATTGATTTAATTCCTTGATCAAGGCCCATATCAAAGACCCCTTGTAGAATAACCACTTTGGAATTAGTGGAACTAAATAAAAAACCAGAGGAATTGAGTAATATGGGATTTATTCTCCCATTTTTTTCTCCATGAGGCTCTCATATCCTTTTTTTAACAGAAGGATAGATCTATGAGGTTGTGCATTGACTACCGAGAGATCAATAAAATAATAATAAATAATAAGTATCTTTTACCTCACATTGATGATTTATTCGAACAACTTCACAGATCTCAAGATTTTTCAAAGATTGACCTTGTATTTGGATATAATCAGTTTTGTGTGAAGAATAAAGACATTCCAAAAATAGCATTTCGATCCAAGTATGGGAATGAAGAGTTTATAGTAATTATTTTTTCATTGACTAATGCACCCTCTGTCTGCATGGATCTAATTTATAGAGTTTTCAAGGAATATCATGATGACATTTTAGTGGTTTTTATTGATGATATCTTGGAATACTCTAAAAGCAACAAAGATCATGAAAATCACTTGCACATTATTCTAAAGACTGTTAAGAAGAAATGAATTATATAGAAAGTTTAGCAATTATGAATTTACGCTTTAGTTTATTTATTTTCTTGGCTATATTGTCTCTAAGGATGTAATCTCTGTTGATCCTTCAAAGACCAAGGCAATCCATGAATGGCCAGCACTGATGAGTATAACTAAGGTATGCTGATTTATTGGTTTACAAGGTTATTATCGGTGCTTGGTCCAGAATTTTTCATGATTAGCTAACCCATTAACCAAGCTCACTAATAAAGGGGTTATATTTTTTTGGAATGAATAGTGTGAAGAATGTTTTGAATAATTGAACAGAAGATTAGTTAATGATCCTATCTTGACTCTACCATCTGAGAATGATGGGTTTTTTATTTATAGTGATTCTTCAAAGAGAGGACTTGGTTGTTTCCTTATGTAGAATGATATAGTAATTGAATCTGCATGAAAACAGCTAACAATTCATGAAAAAAAACTATCCTAATCATGATCTTGAGTTATCAGTTGTAATATTTACTCTGAAAATAAGGGGACACTATCTCTATGGTTAAAAATGTGAGATTTATATTAATCGCAAGAGTTTGAAGAATATTTTCCCATAGAAAGAACTAAACAAGAGGGAAAGACTAAGGTATAAACGATTCAAGGATTATGATTGCACAATACACTACAACCTGGGGAAGGAAAATGTGGTGGGAGATTCTTTGAGCAGAAAATATCATGTAGTTTTGAACAAGATGAGAGTTTAAATGGATCCCATTTTCATGGATCTAGTAAAGATGGATATGGGAATAACCATTGAAGGTGAAACATAAATACATTTTCGAATGGTTTCTAAACAATCATTATTAAAAAAGGATAATAATTTCTCAGACTCATGATGAGGAATTTAAAAATAAAATTAAAGCTGTGAATGATGGGAGATTGATTTCCTTCATATAAGAAGAGGGAATTTTGAAATTTGGGAAGAGACTTCCTATTCCTAACATTCCTGATCTAAAAAGGGAATTGTTGGATGATTCTCATAGGTCCAATTTCTCTATACACTATAGGAGCATCAAGATGTATAGAGATTTGAAGGAACATTTTTGGTGGGACAACATGAAGGGAGAGATTGCTGATTTTCTGTTAAGATGTATGGGTTGTCAATAAGTGAAATCAGGAAGGAAACATCCTGGAGGAGTCATGAAACCACTCTTATACCTGAGTTGAAATGGGATAATATTATGATGGACTTTTTCAAGGGGTTACCAAAGTCTCATAGAAATAATGATGCAATATGTGTCATTGTTGATCATCTTACCATGTTAGCACATTTTCTTGCTATAAGAGAAGATTTCCCACTTGAACGTCTAGAAAGACTATATATTAATGAAGTTGTAAGACTCCATGGTGTAACCCTATTGATTTTTTCTGATCTTGATCCCCATTTTACATCAAGATTTTGGAAAATTCTTCAGAATGCCCTGGATAATGAACTTCGTTTAAGCACTACCTACCACCCTCAAATTGATGGACAATCAAATGGACTATTAAAACCTTAGAAGACATGCTGAGATCTTTCCCACTTGACTTTCAAGGTATGTGAGATCAATATTTACCTTTGGTAGAATTTTACTATAATAATAGCTTCCATTAAAGTATTCAGATGGAATTATTTGAAGCATTATATGGAAAGAGATGTCGCACACCAACTTGTTGGGATGATGTTGGTTAAAGAAAACTCGTAGGCCCAGAACTTGTTGAAGAAAATATGGAAACAATGTTGATTATCCAAACCCACATCAAAGAAGCTCAAAGTAGGCAAAAGGGATATGCCAATAACCGAAGGAAGGATTTGGAATTTTAGGTAGGAGATCATGTTTTCTTGAATGTATCTCCCTGGAAGAGTGTTATACTTTTTAGTAAGAAGGGTAAATTGAGTCCGAGGTATATCAGACCTTTCAAAATTCTAGAACAAATTGGAGTTTTAGCTTATCGTTTGGTAATTCCTCCAAGTCTCTCCAAAGATCATGATGTGTTCCACGTATCACTATTGAGAAAATACTTGTCAGGCCCAACACATGGACTCACCTATGAGGAAATTGAACTGGAACCTATTCTGTCTTACTGTGAAGAGCCTATCAAAATTCTTGACACTAGAGAACAAGTGCTAAGAAACTGGACGACTCATCTGGTAAAACTTGTATGGAAAATCATAAGATGGAAGAGGCAACTTGGGAACCCGAGGAACATATGATGAAGAACCGCCTGAATATTTTTAGGTAGTAATATTATTGAAATTTCAAGGACAAAATTATTTTAAATATGGTAGAATGTAACACCCTAAACTTCCATAGTACATTTCCCATTGAATATACAATAGCTTGTGTTGTACGTAACTTCGAGTTCAAACACACCACAATCAATCAAAATAGTCGTTATGAATAGTAATACCCACTTTTTAAAATTTTATAAATTTGAACACTCAAAATGGACTTCATTTTTGAATTCAGAAATATCGAAATTAGCATAGGGTGAATTTTTGGTATTTTTCTGAAAAATTTCAATTTTTGATGAATAGTGAAGAACCACACATTATTGGTTAAAACTGATTTTTTTTAAATAATTATTTATTTTATTTAAAATTATTTTAGGTAAAAATAGATACATATTACCTATATATGTTCAATGTAATTCACTATTATCATTTTATAATATGTTTAGAAATACAATAATTTTATTTAACTTTTTATCGTCTTTTACCCACCTCTAAGGAGCATTTTAAAATTTGCATAAAACATAATTTTACCACTTCTATGAGTTTAATTACAAAAATAAAAGATACATGGTTAATATATGTAAGTAAAATGCGGTTCAATGAGATGAAAATAATTTTTGGTGAATAGTAACTTTTGACTTTTATTTACCATGGTTAAAAGTAAATAGGGTAATTAAGGGTAATAATGATATCATAATTACCCTAACACATGTACTAATTCTATTGGATAAGTATACTTAGACCAAAAACAACCTTCCAAATAAAATATTATCCTTTTTGTTCCACTTGTATTAGATTAGGACATTTATTATTATTTTATTTAAAGAAGAGTTAAAAGAGTTAAATTCAAAGATTAATAGCTAAACCAATTTTAATATAGTGTTATACATAAGATAAATTAGACTATAAATATTCATTAGAAAACGAAAAATATTTCCTACATAATGGTTTTTTATTTATAATTTTTAGATATTAAATAATTTAATTTATATATGGCACAATGATGAAGCATTAATAACCATTTTAATGAATGATTAAAATAAATGATATTATAAATATCCAAATAAATGTAATTTGAGACTTTTAATGAATTTCAATAATTTTATAGTTTAATATTACATGCTAAAGTTGATTAAATAATTTGGGATCGAAATTATCATGCTGTTATGATTTTCACAAAATCCAAATACTTAATAGTGTCAAAATTTAAATAATGGAGTTTTTAAAACAAATACTATATTATTAATTGATATAACATTCCTAAAAATCTATGGTTTGGAAATATGACATATAAAAAGTTATATGTATTAATAATGAACCACTTGGGGTTCTCTTGTCTTGTCATAGTATGTTTATTAACCATATAATATAAAAATACAAAGTGACATGGTAAATGACAACCTTTTTAACGAAGTGTTAAATCTAAAAGATAATGTTAATATGATGACCTAAACCTATCTAAAACCTATTGGTTGAATGGTTTTAGACCCATTACCACCTTATCCTCTAAATAAGTCTTTTTGGTTCCATGAGAAACTGAAAACGATTTTATTATAAGATAATATTTCAAGCTTTTCCTAAAGTGACCCTCACCTCTCTTAAAAAAGGGTACTTCCCCTTCTATTAATTTCACATCTCAAAATCCATTTGGCTCGGTCAAAACCTACCCAAATATCCTCCAAACTTTCCTCCATTCATTCTATAGGCCTTCCACTAGTCAGAATTCCAACCTATGGAGCCCTTTTTTTCAAATCAAAATGAAGAACCCGAAGAATAAATAAATATTTCATCACCTCATTCAAGTTATTTTCTTCTTCCACTTCCTCTTTCTTTGTTTTTTCTATTCTAAAATAATAACTCCAATATCCTATATAAAATGTGATGTTATTTTAAAAATTTTAAAACCATATTGATCATTCTATCCATCATATGAATGACAAAGTCACCATACGTGCGTTTGTATAGCTTACCGTCTCCACGTCGTGGTGTAGTCTGTTATTCAAACACTTCATTATTTGGATATATATAATAATGATTCTAACTGATGAAAATAATATGTATAACATGTTATTTATTCTTTATATATGATATACCATCCAATTACATACGTTTTCAACATTAATATTATGATATTGTCACTCGTGCGCACGTACGGATTACCGTCTCCAAGAACGTGATGAGATTGGTTCCCCATCGTAACCATTCAAGAATAATTTTAATTTTATGATTAAAAATACTATTTATGAACGTAATATGATTATGGATATGAATAAAATACATACTATGTAAAACAAACATGTCTTACATAACCAACATGTAATGGAAAACAGATCAGTTAACACCCAAAATGATGATATTACTAAAATATTATTAACAATAAAATATTAGAGGATCATATATGATATCATATTTATGTATATGGTTTTTTTATAATTTTATAAAAATTATTTAACAATTATACAAGAAGTTAGTGCACCCTCGACTAAGGAAAAGTATAAGGTAAGGGTTAATTTCACAATCTCTTTATTATCCGAGGTTGCTTTTATGTAAGTATCAACTGGGACATATTTAGTATCCATGTCCATGTTTCATAAAAGTGGTTTCAAAGGGATTATTTTTAAGGGAATTTTTTTACTAAAACATCACATTAAATGTTTTAATGATTTATTCTTATAAAAATTTCTCATTAATGTCATTTTTTCAAAATGGATTAAAGAATTTATTTATATAGACATGTATGTTTTAAAATATTAATTCTTTCAAAAGATTCAAATGGGTATGGGAAACTCTGATTCCAAACTATATTTCAAATGAATTACTTTATAAATTATGTATCTTTAAAATGATTTCATGAAAAAGGGATATTTCTCTCAATGATTTTTATTGATCATTTTCACCTATGCCAACATCCTTTATGGGATATTATTCTTGATCGAGGTTGATTAATTATGATGAAAATATTCCATATTGTATTGATGGTTTTGTGATATGTTAGAATGTGGATGTGTTATTTTTATACCATTCATGGTTAATGGGTAATGTATTCACATTTTGTATTTTGGTTTTTATACGAATGTTTATGTTATCTTTAAACCTTTTCATATAAGGAATGCATTGGAATTAGTAAGTAACAGGTGGAGCCTGCTGTAGCTCCACAAAGCATCGACAGGTCTCACGAGACAAAATATTGTCTTGGCACAAGTCCTTTAAAAACTCTTATTTTTATTCATGGAACGATGCCTTGACTATGTGGTTATGAATTCAGGCATTATGAATTCCATCATTTTGAAAGTGGCCATTGATATTGCATGTGATTATTCGACTAGTTGAATATCTTTATGAATAAGTAAATGGTATTATTTGATTTCTATTTTCCATATTATTCTGATGTTTATGTTTAAAAGGCCTTTGTTTTAGTCTTATACATTGCCTTAAATGTTTATGCTTATTTATGAAGTTTTCTGCTATATTGTTATCCTTACTGAGCATATGTGCTCACCCCTTCATGTGTGTTATTTTTTCCAATATGTGATGAAGTATTTTATGGTTACCTCCAAGGATATCCTAAGGAAATAAGTGTGTTCAAAAGGGAAAAAAATGTTGTTCATGTTTTTATTTCATTATCTAATGTAAAACATATTAATGTATCTAGTACTTCTAATGCTACTAAACTGGTCAATCTTTCGGGACATGATTACTTGTATCATGCCAATGTTATGTAATAATTCATAGACTCTGGGTAACTGGGGTCAGGGAATTACACAGTATAAATATTGGATTGTAAGGATAATGTACTTCAAAACCAAACTATTAACCTGGCTAAAATACTATAGAGAAACTTAAAATTAGAAGAATAAATATGGGATCCTGAGGATGTAATTCATAAGATATGTCCACAGTTTTTATATCAGAATGATGTAATTTAACATGAAAATTATTTCGGGGTGGGGGTAGAATATAACACCATGATATTTTAATTCATATTTCTTTTCAATTTTTTGATATCCATCAATACATGCAACATCGATTTTAAATGAACAATAAGAAAATATGCTACTATAAACTCGATGTAAAATTGGATATTATGAATATGAATCTATAAATTATGAATACCTTATGTATAATATAACTATTTTTATTATCACATGACTATAAATTTAAATAATAAACATTTTAAAGTAAAATAGAGGATTTTTATGAAAAATTGTTTTATGTGTGAAAATTATTTTTTATTAATTAATCAATTTATTCAAAAAATGTATTTGATTTTAATTAAATGTATATTTTATATATTTAGTAAAAAATTTGCATTCATCTAATATTATTTAGGTTTGAGATATGAGTTAATTTAATTTTATACCTAAAAATGTATTTTTATAAAAAATCATTTTCATTATGTCTTGCACACTTATTATAAAAGCAATTTCATTCACATATATGTGAAGAATTTAGTAAAATGGATTGAATTTTTGGAATCATAAGGTTCAAATTTGGTAAATAGGTAAATTTTTTATTAATATGAATTGTAACCATGGTGAAAAGTTTCACCATAGTAACTGGAAAATTGGGGTAACCAATGTTAAAACTAAGTGTTAAGGTCACTATTTTTCTTGAAAATAACTATTAGATGAAGAAAATATGACCCTTAAAAACTAATTCTCTATATTTTATTGTATAATGGAAACGTTTCCATGAAAATGACCTTTATATGTTTTAATGAATAGAAAAATAAAAAATTTCACTCTCCAACTTTTTAATATATAATATGTGTTCACATAGGGAAAAAAGAATGTGGTGAATAAATATAAATTTTTATATTGAGAATCATAAATTTATTTTAATTATAGTATTTTATTTTTAATTTTTAGGTACTTTATAAATACCTTAAAAGCATACACAACAATGACATAATATTTATTCAATTCAATGAAAAATAAAACAAAAGATTCTATAAATTATAAATGTTATACAATTTTGGATATTTATTATGATCCATGAATTTTCAAAATCAATATTATATATTTAGTATATTGAAAAGTTAATATTATAATTAAAACTATTTCTTGTTGTATTTGATGTTAAATAAAATGAATAGTGTCAAAAAAATGTCAATAATGATATTATATAAAAATAATCAAATTTTAAATTATATAAAATTAATTTGAATTGTGAATGATTACAATAGGAATAACATATGGCCTAAAATGTAGTTTCTTGTACATATATGATCGAATTTTCACCTTATATGTAAAATTATATCCCCTTAATGGTGAAAAAGGTGTTACCATAGTTATGGTTTAAATAGGTTAACTAAGGAGTTAAACCAATGATATGGTCTAAAATAAAACAAAAAACTACTAAAATTATATTTGGTGGTGATATTTAAACTATATAGTACTTCATAATCAGATCTATTTTCATTTGGAAACATTTTTTATGACAATTGTTTAGTTATATTTTAATATTTGTAAATATTCCATTTGTGTCCTTTCCAACCCTTTTAAAAGAAAATACCTTCCAAATATTCATTACACTACATTAAGAACCCTATCTAAATCAATAATATACCATTTATCTTTTAAAACCAATTATACATGTTATAGTGATTCTTGAAACCTCAAAATATATACCATGGGTTCCATAAGAAACAATCTAATGGACTTCTACTGAAGAAGAGGTAGTCATCTTACCATAACTCTTCCAAATTATTTATTCATTTAAATAATGTAAATATATTGAATTTTTTTAAAAATAATATATTTATTATCTTAAATATATATAAATGATATTATGATTAGTAAAACACAATTAAAAACTTAATTTTCTATTAAATAAGCAGTGAAAGTATTACTCTTTCATATGTACGAGTTACAATCTCCATATAGTAATAAAATTGAATTTTAATGACCATATTTTATCTATGGGTATTATAATGGGTTTAAATGTTTTATATGATATTTATTTCATTGTTATTATTCAATAATAATAATATCATATCTACTTTTTTACCTTCCGATCTGTTGTAAAACAATAATTTCGCCCGTGCATACATTTGGACAACCACCACCATGAGGTAGTATGATCCATTTTACTCTTTGTTTTTTATGGATATTAATAAGGACATATTTAATTATTATATATGATCTATATTTTATTATAATTATTCTAAAAATTTGAATTGTTATTTCCCTTTATTTTATTCAATTTATTGAAAAGTGAAATAATGTTGTGTTAACATATGGCCCTCCATCTCCATAAAAGGTGTAATTTGTTTTTCTATCTATATATTTATTTATATTACTATTAATATCAAATAATTAATATATATTAAATTTATATCATGATAAAAAAAATTAAATGATGGATACATGATAAAGGAGAAAGGAATAATACTATAAAACCAAAACATATATGAAAGAAAGAAGCTATTATTACATGGAATAATGATTTTAACAATGAATTTTTTATAAAATGATGATAACATATCATACATAAGTAATATTTGGAATGACATGTATATGGTTATTAAATATAATTTTAAAAAATATATATTTATTATACATGGTTTTTTCTAATTTTTTTAAAATTACATGTTTTCATATATTATTTCTCTCTTTATGTACTTAGGATACCAAAAAAATGTTTTTAAGGAATATCGATCTTGTTTTTTTACTTAGTCAGGATTATTTATATTCCATATCCATATTTTCATAAAAATATATAAGTTAATATTTCTAATATTATCTATTTATTTATTAAAGAAAATTTTACACATGTTTTACTTTATACAAAATGGTTTCAATGTAATCTTGTAATTTTTTGAACAATATAATTTTTTAATTTTTAGAAATGTTAGAAATTTTTTTTAACTAATATGACATGAAAATAATTTTCCACAATCATGACTACACATTTATTTTAATCTTCCTCTGTAATTTTGTAAGGTTCTATTTAATGAATTTTTTGGTCTTAATATATGGGAAATATTTTAGCTAATAAATAAGTGAATTTCAATCTGAAAAGAGTATTTTCATATAAAAATTAATTATTTTATTTTAAAATTATTAAAATCTATTTTGGAATACATTATTTAGTCTTATGATTATAATATACTATAATGATACCAATTATCATTTTCCTATCTATGTTTTATGATCATTTTGACTGGGGAAAGTGTTGATATTAGACATGTTAGTTCTTCAAATACATACAGTTATTAATATTTATGAAATTATTATCAAGTAGTATTATTTAGTCATATGATGAATTTATATGACATATTAATTGATATGTTCTGTTGGAAATTACATAGCCTTTTCTTTCATCCTTAGGTAGCATGAGGAAATATATATTTGGTCCTTGGTTGAGGCCTTACCCATTTTTGGTATATTTCTTTTCACAAGGCTATGATGATCTTTTTATATGTGTTTTAATATTTCTTTGACAATATGTTCTAGATTTATAAAATTTTCATTCCTTTTTTATAAAATTATTTAATTATTTCCATGAGTTTGTTTCATATTTATTATATCTATTGATAGGTTATAAACTCATTCTATTATTTATATATTATTTTTTGTACATCATTTATTCCTTACATATTATTCATGATTTATTTAGCTTCCACTATATGTATTACCTTAATGGACATCTTATCACACACCTTTCTTGTTTTTCATTTCCATAGGATTCTAGGAAATGTTTTATTATTTATATGCATGGATACACTGAAGGGAATAAGGATTATCCCAATGGAAATACTATGATGTATTTTATGTTTTCAAATATAATGAGATATTCATTTATGTATCTAATTATCCAAGACTAATAAACTATTTGGTCCTGTGGGAAGGTATTAATTATATTTTGATCCAATGTAAAAAACTATTCAACATTTCTTTGCTATATGGTCTGGGTTTTACTAATTTTCAAGATGAATTTTCTAATCAAAATAAAACTTTAATAGGTGTATTCTTTATTTGAGGGAGATACATTGTAATTTACTCTATGAAATAAAATTTATTCCCCAAGGAAAAATAAAAGAAAATTATATTATGGAATAATAATTCAACACACAAATGGTGGGAATAAATTAATAACCTAATGAAATAACAATGAATTTATGATACACATTGATGATTAGATATGATAATAAAATTGAAAATAACTTGTTATAGAATCTAGTAAAACATTATAAGATGAAACATAATTACATCAAGTACCACTTTATAATCTATAAAGTGTAGTCCATATTTATTTCATTGAATTATATTTTGACCAAGGAGAAATGCATCAATATCTTGATAATGGTGTCAAAAAGTTCAGAGCATTGATGGGAGTGTGTTAGATCCGAAATTACTTATATATATTTTTTATATTTTAGTCATTCAATACTTTTCATTTATCGAAAGGGAGAGGATAATAAGTATCAATTGTTGTAAAGGGGGAGATAATACGGTTACATATTTATGAGATGATCAAGGGGGAGAAAAGAAGATCTTTTAATTATAAGGAGATATATGAGGAGCTATTATATAAATTTTAGATTGAAATTCATGTGTTTTTTACATGTTTATAATAATTACTAAAGGGAATATTTATGATACCCTATAGAGATATTGAAAATCCCATGATTAATGGGGGTTGATGACAAGTCATGAAAATGAAGAATCTATATAAAATTTAATATAAACAGGTAGTATGGGAGTTAATCTCAATTGATACATCATTATTATAACAATTATATTTTCATTTAGAGTTTTAGAACTATTATGAACACTATTCGTTTCTATAATATTGTGTTTAAATTAATTAAAAATTGTGAGAATAAATTGATTTTTATCCGGAGATAATGTATTTTAAAGTAGTAATTTGTTTCTTTTGTACTATTTATTGAAAAATAATTATATATAAGTTGGAGGATAATTTGTTTTTTCATATAATTCATTGAAATTATGATTTCTTTAGGTGAAGGTAATCATAGTGTAAATGATTTAATTGCATAATGATGGTGTATAAACATTAAACCAATTTACTTTATTGAAAATATTCACTTATGAAATAAATGACAGTCGTGTCAGTTCGTTTTCATAAGAAGTTAAAGATATTAGGTTATGTTATAATTGAAATCATGTGAAAATTTTATGCAATGTTTTCTGGGAGATTTGAATTAAATTATACTCTAACCCATGATTCCATGTAATTGTTAATGAATTCCTACTATAATATTATTTCCTTATTAATTTATAGCTTCACTAGATCTAATTAATTAATAGTATGTCATTTTAAATCACACATTAATTCGATAACAAAGGTTATAAATTTATATATATATATAAATTAAATGTTAAATATATTATCACTTTTTCATGATGTTATTAGTATGTAACACCCATAAGCACACTATAGAAAATAGGTTGTCACTAAATATATGGAATTTCTAAAGATAAATATATTGTGTAAGATATAAAACATTGATCTATTTAACCTATTATCATAGGAAATTTTCTAGGATGGATTTCGGTTAACATTATGGGGAGAAATGTGGATGTACACTGGATCTAGGTTCTCGAGGAACATTAGGTGGGAATTAAATATTGATTAACTTATTGATTCTCAATATTCATTCTTGTACATAGAATAATAGAGAAAATAACCACTATAATATATATAAATTTTTATAATAATATTTTAATTTTGATATTGGGATCACCACTATTAGACACTAAGGATTGTACACTAGGAAAGAGAAGAGGGTTGACCCCATAAAAACCCTTATTTCATGTGTTTTGTTTCTCTTTATATCACTAATTCACTAGATGAATTCATTCTAAATCCAATCACATTAACTTCGAAATGTAAAAGAATAAATTTTGGTACATTAATGAAAATTTATCTACCTCGACCCATTAGGGATCTTTTCTCTCCAAGGCCTATTAATTTTTTATATGAAATAAAATTATTGAGAAATGAAAGAAAATTTAAAATTATTACTGTTCATTGAATTAATTTATTTAGAAGAAAAAAAATGATACATATAATTTTTTCAAGAAAAGTTATAACGTTTCAAATTTCATTTAATCTATATTCTACTAAAAATATTATCATGAAAATGTACAAAAAGATTTAGAGGTTGGAAATAAATAAAAGGACAAATAAATAATTTTTATTTATACATCCCTGAGGTAGATTTGGTAGATGTTCTATGTGTAAAAATAATATCTATAAAATATAAAAATATCAACCAAAGAATAATAAGATGAATTGGGAAAATATATTTAAACCATGATCATAATATTTTATAATGTCAATCTGATAGAGTTTCAAATTCAATTAATTTATTTTCAACCTCCTATAATTTTGTAGAATATATCTCATTAATAGGATTTGAATAAGTGATATATAGTGTCATGTTTTTTTATAATAAATTTTTAATAATAGATTGTGGTTCCCATATAAATCTAAGATATTAAACACACATCACTTTTAAATGGATTCCATATGTCCCGTTTTAATATTAAATTTCATCTATATCCTATCCAATATAAAATAACAATTGAGAAAGTTAGATAGATAAAGTATGCTACTAATGATCTAATTAAACAAAATCATGACAAACATATAGTGGGTTTGGTAGAGTGTGATTAATGTGTGGTTAAAATATATGTTTTATAAAATATTAAGTAATTGAATAAGAAATTTTTTTATATAGGGGTGGTGGTATATTTATATGATGAAATAGTGGATAGACTAATTCAGGTGCATCACCAAAGAGCATGAGATCTACCACCTCTTCTATCATTTTTGGAAGGTTTAATAGGTGAAAATAGTTTTTCCTCTCATTAAATGATATCATCAACTAGTAAATCATGATAAATTTTTGCCAAAGGTGATACCTAAGTTCTAATATGGAGTTAAAACGTCAAATATCCCTATATTTGTTTCACCTATTGGAATAATATACATTATACATGTTAACATGGTGGATACTAAAAATATAATTGAAATAATATACAGTATAATAAAAATGTTTTCAATAATCTCTATAATAGAGATATATGAGAATATAAATATTTATTACGGTGAATACACCTCAATAGTAATGTAAAGGGAAGATTATTGAATAAGATATTAGTGTATTTGGTAGTAGCCATATGAATCAATCATGGTTTGATTATTTAATTTGGGAGTATACCTAATTTCTGGTCTAGTATAGTCCATTCAAATAAATATTACAATAAGGATATTTGATTAATAAATGATACAAGATGAATAGTAAATTAGTAGATTATAGGACATATCCATTCCCAAATTCAATTATAGTGGATTGAAATATTCTATTACAAAAACAAAGAAGAGTTTTAAGTAGGAATAAATACTAACTTATAAAAAATTCATTATTTGTGTCCATTCTAAGATACCAGGAAAGTTGGTAATATACCTAACTTATTTAAGATGGTAAAGTCGATTATTGATACTCCAAATTGTACTGATATTCTATATGATTCAAAAAACATGCTTTAGTATTCACCTCCCCTTAGAGATCAAAAAAAGATAAGATGGAGGTCCTTATGTTTGAGGCCCTAATATAGACTTTGTCTATGAATGTTTTACAATAACAAGATTCTTGGGAATGAATGTTAGTGGAGGAATTGATGGTATTATCTCTCATATAATCATCACTAATGTTGGATTTTGTTTCACTATAGTATCACATAGTAGGAATTATCCATCAACATAAACATATGGATTTTATTGTAAAGTATCATCTATTCTTCTGGTCAATGGGTATTTCTCCAAAAAATTATTTTCATCATTATTAATCATCCACGTGATGAATATATAAGAAATAATTAATTAGAAATAGAAAATAAAACACATGGTTATTTACTTCTAGTATATAGTGTGTAAAATATCATTTCATATGACTCTAGAACTTGAAATACATTATATGTTAAAGCTTTTAAAAATAATGTAATACATATCATGTTGATAATGGTACATAGATTGAATATTTTTCCGATTTCATTTATTTATCGAGTTCTTCACAATATATCTATTACACAAGAATAAATTGACTTACATAGAATTTACTAATATTCCCCATTCACATATATTAAATATAACCTCATATTGTTTCATCACTTCATGTATAAATATATCATTTGAAGTCCAACCAGCATCCCAAATTTTAATAATTGGGCTGTTTACATTTTATTTCTATTTAAATGTTAAATATACTACATAATTTATACAAATATTGGAAATTAATAAAATTATGGTGTTCAATGTACATTATTTATCGATGTATTTCATTTTTCATGAATTTATTTGATAAAAAATGGAGTTCAGAAATCTTGTTATATGGGATGGGTAAAAAGGTTTCGAAACAATGGGTTTGATGTTAAAGAACAAATTAATGATTCTATCCTGAAATCAAAATGATGTATATTTTTCTATTAAATTTAGTAAGTATCATTTTTATGAATATTATTTTAAATATATTTTGATATTATTAAAAACATTATTAAATTTATTTACAAATAATAATTTTAATTTTTAAATTAAAAGAAATTTATATATTTACATGTATTTTATAATATATTTAAATTAAAAATCTATTGAAATGGATTGAATTCCATATGGAATAATATGACTTTAGAGGGTTAGTTTAAAAACTGGTATCAAACTATAAAAGTAAAATTTATAGTTTGAAATTATATGTTTTTTACATTAATATATATATGATAAAATATATAACATGTATTATTCATTAAAAATGAAATATAAATAATGAAATTTATATTGGTTCCTAAACTCCTCAATTATCATTTTAAGGGCATTTAAATTTCAATATTTATTATATAAATATAAACCATGATATCAAATTTATCATAAAAGGAAATAATTGAAACTGACACCAATGATGATACAAGAGACTATCATGGGAAAATCACATCATATTATCGCATTCATCAGTTAAATTGAAATAAATTATTATTTTATTTTAATTTATTTTTTTTATTTAACACACTTTATACAAGATCTATATTTAAAATAGAAAAATACAATGATTAATATTCCAATGGTTTAGTAACGATTCAAAAAGGTAATGTATCAAAATTGTAGGACATACACATTCATTAATTCATTATCAATTAATATTTTACTAATTTTTTTAATTTATTTTTATTTTAAAAACTATGAATACTTGTAGATATAAAAAACAACAAATATATAATATATATAAATATATATATATACATATCCATATATAATAATAATGATATTTTTAATCATATAAATAAACATTATCATGTAAAAATACATAATGATTACATTTATATATATACACACAAACACACACACATATATATATATACTAAAAATATTATAATTTATTATTTATATAGAGGTAAATAAATAAATATAAAGTACAATTTATCTCCTTGATTTTGACAAGGAAGAGCTTGTTTAACATTATTAGATTAATATCCCTGTTTTATTTGTTCTCCCAGATAAATGGTTTTGGTTTCTTAACTTTTACATCATTTTGGTATCACCTCACACCCATCGATTTTCTCATATCATTAGGATCCATTTGATGGCTTTCCTCCTCAGCAGGTGTGTAAAAAATTCATTGGAGTACGTTTCCTAGTATATGGTCTTACTATCATAACATGTAGTTTTATCAAAATTTCTCATACATTAAAAATCATTAGAGTTCATGGCTTTAAAATTATCATGTTATTTTATCATTTTAATAAGCAAGTCGTGTAAATATTATTTCAAAATATGTGATGAGAAAAAAAAACCACTATGTAACATTAAGTAAAGAAATATGTTTTTTAGAGAAAAAATGGAAAATCAAGATATTATTTATCATAATCACAATATTTAATGACAATGTCAAATAAATCATAAACCCATTAAAGACACACTATTTTCACAATGTATTCCCTTAATACCCAAAATAAGAAAATTGAAATGCCTTTTACGAATCATGAATCCTTATATTCATTAATAATGTTTAGATATTATAAAAAATAACTACAGCCTAGATAAATACATAGGATACACCTCACTAGTTAACTCTATTATTTATTCCATTATAGATATGAAAAATTAAACAATTCATTGTAGAGATATATTAGGATCAATCATTGTATAAAGTTTATTAGGATCATCCATTTGATTAAGATGTATTGGGCTCACCCAACATATATTTTTTTATCAATATCACTGGTCAAAAATTATAATTCTCAAGTACCATATCATGAATAAATATTTTAATCATTTAACTGCTTGTCATAAAACCCTTGAAAATGTCTTTTGATCCATTATAGAAAACAAATTCAGATATTGAAATACCCATTCTTTTTAAAAACCCATTTTCAAATATAAAATACGAAAAAAGGGAAGAAAGTGTTTTCATTTAAGGGGATATTGAATCATTTAAATCAATCCAAACATGAAATAAGTGTTGTGGTAGTGATAAAATCCATTAATGTTGTATATGCTTAAACATAACATTCCATTTTACTTTTATAAAGAAATTCAAAATGTTTCATATAAAATACCAAAAAATACTTATTTTCAGTACATCTGTAATATATAAAATTATAAATAACTTTAAAATTTATTTATTTCCATATAAATACATTCATAAAATAATTGTAAGAATATTGAAATTGATGAATATTATTTTAAAAATTAATCATTTAAGCATTTAAAATGAGGATTATGTTACAGAATCTCTGAATTAAATTTTGACTCATCATATACACACATTATCCTCATGAATAATAAACATATGTTAAATATTACATTTTTTAGAAAACGTTACATGTTTACTATTAGATTTTATTTATTTATTACCTTTTCATATTTATTTACTTAATCGTCTAAGTTCACATTGGATTTTTTGACTATATTTATCTCATATGTCCAAAAAAATCATTGATGCATTTAATGTGGTCCCATAGGTAATTATTCAATCATATCAAGATTAATTATCATGAAAAATGTATCACTTATATACATAAATTATTATATAAAAACCATCGTTAATGATGGTTTTCCGAATGAACTCTGTTACAACCATGGATATAGTAGGTTGTATGTGCTCATGAGTAACATTTCTAATTTCCAAACATAATTATTGAAATAAGGTATGTATTATTATAAATTTATATAATTATTATTATATCATAAATTTTTTATTATATAATTAAATTAACCAAAATATAACATCCAAGTTATGTGATGATGAAGGAAAATCACATTGCTTCATGTAAGTGGTAATATATACGTACACATGAATGGCCTTTTCATTTCTCAATGTATGGAAAGGTAATAAAATAGAAGATATATTATCTATCAAAAATGATAAAAATATAATGAAAAAATATTGAAACATTCAATCTATCATTATAACTATTCGTGATAAGGGGATATAGAAAAAATTACATTGGTTTTTGTTGAGGTAGTCCTCCATACAAATGAACGATGTTTTTTACCATTCGATGGAAGAAGAGATTGAAAAATCATTTTCCATTAATAAAAAATAGTATATTTATGATACCGTTTTAATTATTTCATAATTTTTATGATGATTTGAATGAGGTAGAAGAAGAAAATAAATGAAGAATCATGATTGATAAAGATAACTCTTCTACAAATAATCTCATTAGGTTTATACACAAATCCATCCTAAAAAGGGTTGAGGATAAAACTAGTAACATTTATACATGGGTAGATATATATGTAATGGATTTGGGAAGGGAATGGATGAACAATATGAATGGATTTTCTTGTGTGAATATGAAAGGATATGGGGTGTCATTTTAAAAGTGTTGGGGGGATGCACATGGAATTTTCAAAAGGATTAAAATATATTAACTTCTTATTTAGACCATATAGATCCAAAATGGACCATTTATGAATATGTGATGATATATGGTCAAACTATGTTCATTCAATAGAATATTTACATGTTAATGGTTATATTAACCCTTATATATTATGTTTAATCCCTGGTAAACCTGTTCTAAACTTAGCAATGTTAAAATTTTTGTACTATTTTTTTAAATTCATTATGATCTAAAATAAACATGGAATTACTACCTAATAATAATAAATATAATATTTCAAAATATTCAATACAATTTTTTAAATTTGATTAAAAAAAATTGGATAAAATTTAACATTAATCCATTATAACATGATGAAAAATGATTTTTAATAAAAATGGATTTAAAAGCGTAGAAAAACTTTTAAAATAAATTCATGTATAATATTTATTAAAATTAAAATTATTGTATTATTCATAATATAAATGAACTAATTTTACATTTAAACCATTTTAAAATAAAATTTAACATTGTAAATTCTTGAATCAAGAATACATTTTTCATAAAAATTAATTTTTTTTCTTTATTCATTGAAAAATCAATCTTTTCATAAAACATTCCGAGAAATCCATCCAAATATAATTTTCAAATTAAAAATTTGAAAATAATTTTATTTTTTACAAAAACATTATTTAGTTTGGATGTAAATATTTTAAATAATATTATATAATGCCTAAGAATTTAGTTTATCTAGAAATAAACCATTCCCTTTTTTATTAAAAAATTAAAAAATATTTATTATAATGAATATAAATATATATAATATAATTATTAAATACTAAGTAGGTATGAAAATGATTTATAGTAATATTACCTAGGATATTTCATTTTACCCCTTTTAGAAATTTAACCATCATAATTTTATTTATTTCATAAACAAGTGGGGGAATCTTCCCCTCATAGAATATTTAAATTCCAATATTTATACTTCAATCATATGTTTTTTCAAAACAAATTAGAAGGTGAATAAAATTATTCTGAAAAACATACACTATATGGTTAATATTTATTTAGATATTCATTCAATGAGTGTTTCTGTTCCAACCACAATGTTTAAGATCTCCAAAAATGAGATTCAGTAGCATATATATTTATAATTATAAACTAAGAAAAACATTATATACCTAAGATATACTCAAAGGAAAAAAACTAGTTATGAAACTATTCCCACCTTATTGTGTATTTTATATTTTTCAATGAAACATAAGTCCATTTTTACATTTCTACAGAAAAACATAACACTTTTCTATTAATATTTCTTATGTAAAACTTGATAACCTACCTCAAAAGTAATATCTTTATTCTGATTATTCTCATATCATTTCTAAATACTCCATTCCATCCTCCAATGTTGGTGATTCATCCTCAACTTTTCAACAATTTATTCTAACCATTATTTTCATTACATGTTTATTTCACATAATTCATCCAATAAATAAGTATTTTCACCCAACTTTTCATATAATAACTCAAAATGTAAAATCTATATTCCATAATAAAAAATGTTATTATAAGAAAATCCAAATAAAGATTGATGATCATCCCATATTTCCAAGTGATCAATTAAAAATGCTTAAAGCATGTCCTCGATGTTTTAAATCATTCACTCAATCCATATATTAGATTGAGGAAGAAAAATTATATTTTAATTTAATTCGTCATCCTATGAAATATGAAGGCATTAAAGAATTATATTTGAAACTTGGATCGTGTTCAGATAAATTGGAGAGACTAACACCTTGTAGAATTATTATCTCCTTAAGATATAGTTGAGAATCCTAATATAAAACATAATTTCTCAAATAGAATGTAAATGTGAATATTTTAATCAGTTGATCATTAGTAACCAAAATCCCAATATTACCTTGAGATTTTATTTGTAATCTCACTATAAAATTCATCAAAATATTTTCCCATTTCTATTATGGAATTATCAATGTATGAATTATCCACTTTATAAATTTTCATTCTACTTTAATCTATTGAAAATTAAAATATATCATGGAAAATTCATCAATTTATCTTATCATTTCACCCCATAAGTAATAATCCCAATAAACTATATACTTTTTAGTTATTCTATGATAAATGGAAGATAATGAACAATATTATTAATTCAAAAAATCCCTCTTAGACTAGGATTTATAAGGTACAAAAAATCTCTTTCAAAATAATATAATAGATTCTTAATTAACATTATCATCTATAAGTTTACCTATCTTAACAGATTCTATATTTTATAGTAAAACATATTTTTCCTTCAGATCTTTCTAAATTCATTCGAACAATGTTGTAAACACTAAAACAATATAATGAATATAGAATGTTCATACACATACAATTTTTAGGATAAAATTAATCAATTCATTAACAAAAGTGTTATGTAAAAAATGAAAAATTGTTAATATTGAATTATCTTTCTGACTCAAATCATCAACAATATTGTATTCTTTTCCCTGCGGGTTATGAATCATGTTGTAAAAATTACTATCCAGATTTAGTCATCTTTTCTGCCTAAAGTTCAACTATATCTGAGTGAATGTATATTTGAAAATTCATCGATCTGTATATATTTTACACTTTACACAATATAAATTATTCCACCCATTTTTTAAAGAAAAAACCACCACAACTAATTCCATATCTATTGTGTGGTAGCTTAACTCATGCTTTTTTTAGTTTTTGCGCAAAATAAGCATTTACAAATTCCTCATGCATCAGAATCTAACCAAATTCTATAAATTAAAGATAACATTAGATAAAAAAGCTTTATTTCTTATTTGAAGGTGTAAAACATGAAAATTAGACAATAATCTTTTCAGTTCATGAGAAAAATTAAATTTCTCTTTTATCCAGATTAATTTAAATGATTTTTTAATTAATATAGTTATTGGGATAGGTAATTAAGAAAATTACTAAAAATATACTTTTTTTACCTTTTAATATAAGAAAACTATAGATAATTTTGACATTTTTTGGTATTGTGAATTATTCAACTACATTATCATTTCTTAGGCTCAACAAATATTCCATATTTAGAAAAAATGTTATTTAGGAAAGAAACTTATTTCGGCCAAAATTCAAACCTACTAAAATTTTTATATTGCTTCATTTATTTAATGTTTTTTTTAAAATTACTTATGTATTTTTCATGATCCTAATTAATTTTAGAATACGCCAATATATTATCAATAAACATAACAATAATATTTTCAAAAAACTATGAATAACAAAATTCATAATATCTATAAATACAGTTGGTCTATTAAAAACCCTACATGCATAACCACAAACTAATAATATCCAGATCTAGTCTGAAACCCTCTCTTTAGAATAACATTTTCTATAACTTTCAACTAATAGAATATGGTTCAAAGATCAATATTATAAAAAAAAATTTCTCCCAGGAGATTCTCAAACATGTCATCAATATGACACAAAGGATACTTATTACTAAAAGTGATGTTATTTGAGGATTTATTACAATGCAATGTCTCATTGAACCATATTTAATTTAAAAAATAACATATAATAATCTCAGGGTGATGTTATAGGATTAATTAATCCTTTATCAAGAAAATCAATCATCTTCCTCTTCAATTTAAATTTTTTTACTTGAGACATTTAATAATGTGGCTTTGAAATTGGATTAGAATCATGAAATAAGAAAATAGTAAACTAAACCTCCTTATAATTAATAAAAAAGGGATGTTTCTCAGGAATAAATTTCATATATTCATTTACTATTATCACAACTCTAATTTTAATTGTTTTCTTTTATTTAATGGAATATGCTCACAGTGTTCTCTAATAAATTTCTACGATTCTTGATATGTTATCAAAAGTATCAAATCATTTAATAAAAACATCATAAATCCACAATATATTATATCTTGTTAAAATGAAATCAAATTTATACTAACAATAAAATAAAAATACACTATGAGAAGTTCAAAAATATTTTAATCAATGACTATCACACTGATAACAATTGAGTAATTCCGATAAATCTTGATTTCTTTAATAGTTTAAATTTGAGATTTTACCCAAGGATATATCTTCCTTTTATGAGGTGATATTCATATTTTTGTTTATAATTTACTAGAAATGAAAGAATATGGAGATCCAGATTCAAAAAAGGTATTATCATAATTCTAATAAATGACATACCTATCACAACTTGATTTGAAAGACCAATAAAAACTGTAAGTAGAAATTGATTTGTATGCACCTTTTTCATTCAATCATGATAAATTCCTCTCTGATTAAAAAACATTAGTCACAAATTAGCATAATTACTCATCTCTTTTCAATTAAAACATATCACTATTGGGTGGCTATCTATGACCCCATTCATATATTATTGAGTACTCATTACTTTATATCAACATGTATTATGAATAATCGTATCACACCAAAAACACTTTATAAATCCTATCAAAAAAAATCTAATTTTTTTTATTGTAAATGGAAAATGATTTGGATGTACCACTATATTTCATAGTTTAATTATCCTATATTTATTTCTACATCGATTGAATCATACACTTTTCATCTCAATGAACGAAACTGTCAGCAAAATCAATCTCAACATTCACATAAAAAACAAAATTCACATAAATTATTAATTCTCATTAGGTTAATTCACTTGATGAACTTGGTTTCAGTCTCAAGTAAAAAATATATGTATTACTACTAATGTCCCAAATAAAATTAGGTATATACCAGAATATTATTGAAAAAATTACTTCATATGTGGCTATAAAATACTCATATTTTCACCCCATGTACAATAATTTTTTATCCATTATGATTTGAAAAAACATCATGAAATATCTCTATAGACAAATATTCTTAAATTTTTCATGTTCCAAGGATTGAATCATTTCTCTCTCTTTGATATGCTTTACCATTTACCCCCAATGATCAAATTCACATTCAAAATTATAAATGGATTGAATTTCCTTTTAATGTTCGGAATATCAGATGACTTTAATTGTCTTTTCCAAATAATTGATCAACCCTTCATCTAGAAAATGTTCTTAGTTTCTACCAGTGACTAGAGTCATGATTCATGAAATAATCAACTATGGAGATGTCTCTCTAGGGGAAATCTATAACATGGATTCCATTAAAATTATTCAATGTCAACTGAGCCATCATGAAAAATTTTTCTCATTTTTAATTATAATAATTTCAAAATGGTGTTTTAGAAGGATATTTTCCTCTTGATACCTTATTTCATGAGCTTCCTTTTTTCTATATGGAATCCAATTTTGAGTAAAAAAATATTATACAAATGTACATGGTAATCTTTAAATTCCATAGCATTTAAAATTATTTATAATGTGGGCTATTTCAAGGGTATTATATTAATATTATCATAACCTCTAAAAAATATCTAAACATATTCTCATATTCTATATATAAGGACCCATATTTAAACATTACATAATATAGTGTCTTCTTACATGATTTGAATTACTTTTATTGCCAAATATCTTCTAGAAGTAGAGTTTTTGAAATTTAGGGTAAAACTCTTACATAAAACCTCATATATTTAGTATCAATTTTTTTCAAAAAAATAGCTTTTAAAATAAAACATGTATTATTTTCATGACTAATCTAAATGAATTTTATCATTAATTCTTACTTTTTAGATACTCATCCTCAAACCATATTAAAAATATTAAAAAATGTTGGATGAGTACAAAAAATATAGTACAAAACATAAAATAATGAAATCTTTTATTCTTGTGAAAAACTTTTAAACACATAAAATATTTAACTTCATCACATTATTCTTTTAGTATATGAAATAAATCAAAAACTCATGAAAAAAATTATTTTTAATCAATGAAAACCATTAAACCCCATAGTAAGAAAATATAAATCCCTTTTAGGAAATATAATGAATTTTATTCCAAACCTGTATTACAATTTTGTTAGAAATAACAAGAGGTTATTTTAATTTTTAGAGGAAAGCCAAAATTTACACCCTTAATATTTAATTTTAATACATGGAACATTACCTACTACATTGGAGAGATATATCAGGCTCAACCATTGAATAAGTTTTATCAGACTCACCTATTTATATAAGCAATATTAGCCGCATCCATTGTACCGGGATCACAAATCACTATCTATAAAAATAAAGTAACATATAATGAATAAAAAAATGTCATTATTTAAAAACTTCTTCATAAAATCTTGGGAAACATCATTGAAACCATATAAAAGAAACTTTCAAATGTCAGAATACAATTTCTTTTAGAAAACCCCTATTCAGAAATAAAATTCCCAGAATAAGGGAATATGGTTATTCATTAAAGGAAACAAGGAATCTTTTAAATGAATCAAAAAATAAAATATTTTATACAAAAATATGAAAGTACATTGAGACTATATTTGTTAAAATATATAATTCTTTTTTATTTTTTGTAATAAACATTAAAATATTCATTATAGAATACGTAAAAATATTTATTTTGAGATCATTTATAAGAAATAATAAAGTGACATAAAATGTCATTCTTAACTCATTTTTTCCATATAAATATTTATATAAAATAATATTAAGAATATGAATGTGGGAGACAAATATTTATAAAATATATCGTTAAAACATTTTTAATGGGGTTTTAAGTCAATGTATCACTTACATTGAGTGTAAACCATCAGATAAGTTCATTATATAACTAAATAATAAAAATACGCTAATTATATACATGATAAAGATCCTCATAGAGGTTTATTATTAATTTTATATTTTTTATTTCTATGTTATATTAAATTACTTAATAAATTAAGTTTTCATCATGTGTTTTGATGATATCCAGTTCATATATCTAAAAATGTCAATTATAGGAGAACTATGGACAAAGTGGCCTTTATTACATCATATTCATATTAATAATAATGAAATAATATTATTATTTATACTGAAATTATACTGTTAAAATGAACCATGAATGGTGGTTATGAAAAATGAACTACGTTACAATCATGGTGACGATAAACTGCACATACAAAGGAGTAAAATTTCCCTTTTCCATAATCATGATGGAAGGAAATAAATTATTAATTTATGTTTCCATAATGAATATTATATCATAAAAATAAACTTGTACATATAATCAATGTGATATGGTGATGAAAAAAATTACATCGCCTCATGGAGGTGGTAGTCCACACATACACATGATATAATATTTATCATTTTTAGTGGATGAAAATAGAAAAACTTATATTATAAAATATATATATAGAATGAAAAATAATTCAGAGTATCATATATATATATATATTAAATCAACCATTTTTACTAATTATGACTGTTAGTTATTGAAATTTAATTGTGTTGGATTGTGAGGATATTGTTGTTCACACACACAAAAGATGGTTTTGTTTCCCATTTTATGGAAGAGGAGATAGATATGGGATATTAGAATGAAATAAAAACATTTCCATATATTAATAATACTTTTTTTTATTATTTCATCATGTTTTATAAATACTTTAAAAAGGTTGTACAATAAATAAAATTAAAAATCATGAATATGAATAATAATTATTCATTAGACGATCCCATTTGGATTATACAAAAATCCTCCCTAGAATTATTACCTGGTGAAAACATTGGATATAGTTCATGATAATAATTTTTATTCTTGCTTAGTTTTAGGGGGGTTTTCCAAAAAAAATTGGAGAAAAGGGTGGTTTCATCAAGATTTTGGACAAAATGTGAGCCCATTTCCATATTTAAATACAAAATTTGTTTCTTTTATAACTCCTTAATTTTTATATATTTTTCACCCATTCCACTTCCCACATGGCCTCTCATGACCTACTAAAACTACCATATCTATTAATACCCCTTAAGAACATATAATCATGGTGGATTTGGTATATTTACTTAGGCATTGAGCCAACCCGTGAGCCCATTTCAAGATTTAAGAAAATAATTTAATTCTTTTATGTCTCATTCATTTTTTCTATTTTTTTGGTTATTATACCTTTAAATTTATCCCACAAACTCTAGCCTCACCCCCATGTTCCAGTTTTCCCTCTTTGGATCTCATCTTCATCATAGAATAGAATGAATTTTTTCATGGTATCTCAAAAATTCCAAATTTGAGAAAGGAACTTATTTATTTCATAAATAATTCATTTTTTACTCTTTTTCCCCATTTCAGTCCCCAATCGCCCCTCTCATCATTTTTAGAAACTCCTGTAAAAGGTTTTCTACTTGGAAATTCAACAATTAGTGTATTTGGGGAGATTTATTCAATTTTTTTCATGTAAGTAAGTTTTCTTCACAGTTCCTTCAAATGTTTTAAGGTTTCTCCCACTTTAATGAAATAACTAAATGTATATAAACTAGGGAATAATACATGGGGTTTGTTTTCTATTTATTGGTCCAATATAATGGTAGTTTCATTTTCACTCACTTGTGGTGCAGTAGTGGTGCGATTGAAGTTCTGTACAAGGATTTGAGTGTTGTGACACATTTAGAAGGTGATTTCATGTGTAAGTATGTTATAATGATTTATATTTCGGGATTTATATTTTTAGAATGTTTCTCTTTCATTGTTTCTAGTGTAAAAACAATTTTTGGTTGCATTTGTAATACAATTGATTTTTAAATTCAATCTTTCTATGAAAATGTGTGTTTTCATATGCAATACAGGTCACACCAAACGAGGTTGTTCTAAAAGTAATGGAATAGTTTTATTAAAATGATTTGGTTTTGAAAATTATATTTTCTTTATTGGTATTAATTTTATTTTAAATTATGGGTTTAAAGTGCATTTTATGTGAAACATTTTTTTATACTTTGTGAAATTGTTTTATGGAGATTTTAAGTGTTTATTTGAGTTAGACGAATGGTGAAAGGAATATTTTTCTACTCTATTAAGTGTGTATGACCATAAATGGTATTTATTTATGTAAATTATAGTTGATATCTTGTGGATCTTGTTTGAGCACAAAGATGGAAACCCAGGTATCTTGGTGGGCAGACTTGTACTAGTTTGCTTGGGATCCAGAGTGGTTTGGTCCCTATTTCACTTAAAATGTTATTGATTGAAAACATTAAAAAATATAGGGATGATTATTTGGGACAACTAGGTTATGGGTATGTCCCATACTAGTGGATTGTGAATGAGAAAATATATTTTATTTGGATACTTTTACACCAAGATACGAGGTACTTGGGAACTACAGATAACTAGTGCTGAGGGGTGTTCCCATGAATAGTTCTCATTGAATATTTGGTATTTACCATTTCCTTATGATGTTCTTGGATGGAAAATTAATTATTTTATATAATTTATTTAAATGTATTCATTCTTTAATGTTAACCATTTAAAATTATTTTCCATTAAAATATTCACTTCAGAAATTGTTTCTATCATTCCTTGTTTATAAAAATGTGAATGATTTTTATCTTATAATGCTTGTCACAAGGAATATTTGTTTAGTATAATATTGGGATTAGTCTCACACCCTACATAAAAATTTTAGTTTAAGTATGCTTGATCATGTTTTATTCAATTAATGACAAGGCCTTTGGAGACGGTGGCCTAGGTAGTTAGTTTTCTTATATGGTGTGGTGTTGTGGTGACGACTCGTGGGTGATGACCCCTTATCATGCGGTGGTCCATAGGAACTTTCTGTTGCTACTTTTTTACTTTTTGACCTCATGTGTCTTTTGTAAAACCTTATATTCAATTCTAAATTTTATTTAATGATTCTTTGGTTGGTAATTTTCAGATTCAGTGTACTTATTGTTATTGGTTGTATTATGTATTCTAACATGGGTAAAACATTCCAAAACTATTTAATATCAAACCCAAGTACTTATATGAGCCTATGGGGAAATGGAATTACCTTTAGGCCTTGCCATAGATCGGTATGGGTGCTGATTTTAATAACAATTAGATTCGGTTTAGGAGAAAATGGTATCAGAGGAGGTTTTTTTGGGTCATATTACAATTTTTGGGTGAGTCTAGTTAGGCAGGAGCTAGGAAAATTTATGCTCTATGTTTTGGTTAGGAGTAGGGTTCTTGGTCAGTACCTCTCATTAAAAACCTTGAGTCTCCATGGTGCGTTGGGATTGTTTCTTTGAATTCTCTTCCAGGTGCGACATACAGGATGCTGACTACACGTAGACATCATGTGGAAGTTAATTGGTTGTTTATTTAATTTTTGTGATTTGTTTAAATTATTTATATTTGATGTAATTACTAAAAAAATTATAATTGTTACACTTATGATTTATTTTGTTAATTTTTCCATTTTTAGCTACTTTCCTCCCTAGAAAGATCCCTTACACCCATAGGTGTGCGGCAGAGGGAGTTCTCCCTCATCGATTGATCAGAGTTTTGTAGAAGCTATAGTCAGGTCTATACAAGCCCTAAGAAAGAGATTATATCCCAATATTGATCTATCTAGGGAAGAGGAGTCTGGTCCTATGAAGGAAAAATTCTAGGAGCTCCTAATTAACTAGCCCTCTACTTTCCGAGGTAGTAGAGAATCCTAGGAAGCATATGAGTGGCTCGAGAAGATTGAGCGCATGTTCGAGTTTCCTGACACACCTAAGGAGTCCAGTGTGAAGTGTGTATATTTTAGGTAAGAGGGTCCCAGACACAGGTGGTGGGAATCAGTGCTTGATGCTGGGAAGCATGAACAGATGAGATGGAAGGACTTCCGAGTTACATTCAATGACTAGTACTGCAATGAAGTTTTGGTATATTCCAGATCCCGAGAGTTTACGGAACTGGTTTAGGGTGACCTTTCAGTGATGGATTATTCCAAATGTTTTGATTTTCTGATTTTATATTCTTTATAAATGTTATTGAATGAGAAGATAAAGGATTAAAAGTTTGAGAGGGGTATGTAGCCATAGATCTATTCCAATGCATTCTTTTTCATGTTGAAGACTTACGATGAGGTGGTTCATCGAGCTTTTATTATACAGATTGTCCATAAAGGGAGGCATAGTTCCTTTCGAGTAGTGTCAGTGATAGACAATGACATTTATTTTTATAAGATTAGGAAGTGGGATGAGTAGGAGAAGAAGGGATGTGGTGGTTCAATCCAACCTTTTAGGAAATTTTCTTCAATGTATTCTGATGCAAGGTACGTTGTGTTCCATCAGTGTGGGAGGACAATGAAGACCCCACTACCATGATAATGTCCTCTAAGTATTGGCTATCAGTGTGGAGGTATTTGAGACATTCAATGTTTTTGTAAGATGGCACGTCCACTCAAGAGTGGGGAATAATCAGTGGCATCCAGGGGGTGTCCATCTCAGTCAGATCAGTCAAGGATGAGGTGATCTTGGTTTGGTGGCCATGGAGGTTAGGCTAGATCATCTTCTGGGCAGATCCAGTTTTGGAAAGATCCATAGGAAAGTGTTCATTCTTAGGAAGCGATAAGGAATCCTCATGTAGTGGAGTAGGCACTAGTGGGATCAGATACATGGACTTTGATAGTTTCAGGTAATGTCTAGATTACATCTTCTATAGTTTATTCTCTTTTCAATATTGGTGCTTCTATTTCATTTTTCTTTCTCTTTTTTTTACCATGATGAATTATCCAACTGAGTTCTTATTTGTCATGATGGAGGTGGTGAAGTCGCTGGGTAAAAAGAATAAGAATGTTCTTAGGTTCCCATTATGAGCACTTATAGTGTCTGGGTGGAGATGTAGTGGGATATCTTGGTTAGGGATATGAATATTTGTGACATAGTCCTCGACCACGACAAAGTAGTGTACTTTTAAGTTCACATCGATATATATAGGAGGTGGGTGAGTTTCACAGCACCTGATGGAGACCCTCCGGTTTTTCAAGGGGAGTGGGATCCTTTTTGAAGTCATACAGGACCTACATGCCCATAGTTGGGAAGTCGTACATTCCAGTTTTTTTTCACTAGTGCTAGAGGAATATGGTCATGATCCTAAGGGTGGGTTACCTCATGTAGTGGATGAGTTCCTAGAGTTATTTCAAGATGATGTTTCTAGCTTACCCCTAGAGTAGGATGTGTATTTCTCGATCAATTTGGGTCCAGGAACACAGCCAATATCTCTTCCCTCTTATTATATCGACCCCACTAAGCTTAGGAAATTAAAGATATAGCTAAAATATTCATAAATCAAAGTATTCATTTTCTCGAGTGTATTTCCTTAGGATTATCATATTCTATTTTCAAAGAAGGCTGATATATCCCTCTGGTTGTGTATTGATTACAAAAAGTTGAATAATATAATCATCAAGAACAAATATCATTTTCCCTGAATAGATAAATTATTTGATCAGTTCAAGGGGTAAAAGTGGTTTCCTAATATATACTTTCATTTTGGTTACCACTAAGTTAGAGTGAAAGAGTAATATATCATGAAGATAACCTTCCAAAGTAGGTACAACAACTTTGAGTACCTGGTCATGCCCTTTGAGTTGACCAATGCTCTAGCGGTCATTATGGCACTCATGGATAGAATATTCAACCTTTATCTTGACAAATTTTTCATGGTATTCATGGAAAACATCCTAGTTCACACTAGATATGAGGAGAAGCGTGAGAATTATTTCCAAATCAAGTTGGGAGCTTTGCGATATCACCATATTTATGCGAAGCTGTCCAAGTACACATTCTGGATCAGGGAGATGATCTTTTTGGGGCATGTGATCTCAGAGTAGGGAGTTACAGAGGATCTCAAGAAGATTAGTGTTATGATGTAATTGGATTATCCAAAGAACATGTTTGAGATTATAAATTTTCTTAGATTAGAAGGATAATATAGGTAGTTTTTCCGAGATTTCCCTCAGCTTGCATCTCCCAAGACAATGCACACACGTAAGGGGGTAAAGTTTGTTTGGGGACAAGAATTTCTTGCATTCTTTGAGGAGATTAAGTGGTGGTTGACTACTGTTCCACCTGTTGATCTTTCCGAAATTAGGAAAGGGCTATGTGGTGTATTTTTATACTTCTTGTATGGGTCACAGGTGTATTATTATACAAGATGATCACATGGTTGCATGTGGATCCCACCAACTCTAACCACATGAAGATAATTACCCGACTCGTGAATTAGATCTAATAGTTATAATGAATGATTTGAATACATGGATTCATTACCTATTTGGGGATAAGTTTGTGGTCTATTTTGATCACAAGATCTTAGCCTAAATATTCTCACAAAAAAATCTTAAACTAAGGTAGTTGTGTTGGATCAAGTAATTGGAGGTTTTCTACTTCAATGTCATCTACACTGTGGGAGGGGTACCATGGTAGATGATTCCTTGAGAAGAAGAGTATCATTGAATTATTTATGGAAGTCAATTGATGATTGGAATCTAATGGGGCTCTTCACTCAGATGCATGTGGAGACCAATGACCAAAGTGGAGGTGTGTTATTGGTGAGCGTTCAATATATCCATTCTTTTGTGGAGCTGATTCATCAAGCACATCCCAGTGATGAGCTATCTCAGCGGTCAAGATAGTTTCTTCATAGTGGGTAGATGTTGTCTTATTGGTCTTCATCCCCTGAGGGTATCTAGTTCTTTATGGACCACATGTTAGTGCCTTTGTCTTTGAGGAAGGTGGTGATGTAGGATAGCCACTGTTCTTAGTGGGCTATCCATACTACTAGCATGAAGATGTATTATGATGTTCGTCACTAGTTTTGGTGTCCAGGTATGATATGGGACATATCTGACTTTTTATCAAGATGTTATACTTATTAGAAGGTAAAATCATAGCATCAAAGGCCCTCTGGTTTGCTTCATCCATTACCCATTCCATCCTAAAAGTAGGAAATAGTTTCCATGGATTTCATAGTTTTCTTACCTCATACACCTCAGGGAAATAATGATATTTGGGTGGTGATTGATCTTCTGAAAAAACCATCCCATTTTATTATGATCAAATATTTGACAAAACTGGAGTAATTCGGAATGTTTTATGTGAAGAAAGTTGTTAGGTTCAATGGTGTGCCATGAGATATTGTTTCTGATAAGGACACTCATTTTAACTCTCTATTTTAGAGTGGAAATCGAAAGGCATTGGGGTCACAGTTTAATTTGAGTGTGGAATACCACCCTCAAACATATGGTGAAATAGAGCAAGATAAATATATTCTGGAAGACATTCGTTGGTCTTGGGTGTTGGATTTAAGTGGTTCATGGTATTTCCATATTGCATCGGTAGAGTTTTCCTATAACAATAG
This sequence comes from Viscum album, assembly GCA_963277665.1. NCBI lineage: Eukaryota > Viridiplantae > Streptophyta > Magnoliopsida > Santalales > Viscaceae > Viscum > Viscum album. The sequence goes on along the minus strand of OY728145.1, from coordinate 874,935,740 downwards.
ATACCAATCCTAAATCAATATGGCATCGTTCAGGGCACTTTATGGTCAACCGTGTCGATCTCTTTTGTGTTGGGTGGTGGTGGGTGAGACCTCAGAACTGAGTCTATGTATTATGTTGGGGACATCAGACAAGGTATAGTTTTTTAGACAACGGTTGTTGATAGCCTAGATTCCACAGAAGTCTTATGCTAATCAGAGGCGTTGATCTTTCGAGTTTTCTATGGGTGACCGAGTAATCTTGAATGTGGCACCTCACTTGGGTCATCGTTGTCTTGGTAAGAAAGGGAAGCTAACACCGAGGTATGTGGGACATTTTGAAATCATTAATAGGATTGGTAAGGTGGAATATTAGTTAGTGATTCCCTTTTTTTGAAATCAATCAATGATGGGTTCCATGTCTCTCAACTAAAGAAATACAATCTAGACCCATCCCATGTTCTGAGTTGGGAAGAGTAGGAGTTGGAAATAGATCTGTCTGTAGTTGAGAAATAAGTGAGTATTGTGGACCCATGAGAAAACGTGCATCTAGGTATGAATATTCATCTAGTTTATGTCCTCTGGTAGCATGGGACTGATGAGCATAATACATTGGACTGAAAGTCTGGGGACAACGTAAAGATTCCATTTCTTTTATCTGATTAGGTTTCAAGATGACTTTCTATGGGAAAATATTTTTTATGGTGTAAGGGCCCAACCCTAAAACATTAGATATTCTTGAATTAAATGGATAATTCACATTGAGAATATTTTTAGGTTTATAGTTTTAGAGAATTAGGCCATAACTGTTACAATACATCTAAAAAATTACAAAAGTAGAAACTTCTACATAGTTTCCATTTTTACATAAAATAGAAACTCTTGAAAAAAAAGAGTCATGTCTACTTCCATGTTTTATACAACATGACTTTTCCTTGATCCCATCCCTGACCATATTCATCTTTATGTCTTGTGAAAAACTTTTGAGAAACATGGGATGAGCATAAAAAGCTCATTAAGGGTTAAAAAATAAAGAATGAAATCATTAATTCATCAAAATAAAAGCTTTTAAACATACCTTATGAAATCATAAGATTTATCAATAACACATAGTAATCAAAAATCATAAAGGTAACTTATGGCATCCATAACATACTTATGTTGTAGCTTTCATAGCCACATAGGGAGTTACATTTGGAATACCCATCACATATATTCCCTAAATCTCTTAGGAGAAACATTCATTTTTTAACTCCATCACGTTACCCAATGCATTAGAGAGCTATCTCTGGCTCACCTACACTAGGTTTGTCACAAAATCACTTGTATACGTTAACAATGCCAAAGAATCATAACACTTAAAAAAAGATTAAAAAAAATATAACATTTCCACATTACAATCACAATATATAATTTCAAGATACTCAAATAATGAATGAATTCCCTAAAGAATTTTCAATACCAAAATAAATAAAAAGGGTATATAGAATTTATTTTCATTTATAAAAACACTACAGCTTGATAAGAAAGCTGAAGATCAAATAATACTAGTGGGGGCGGAAAGGCCATTGTCACTGCGTACAATAAAAATAAACAATCTTTTTTGTTGTTTTATAAAAATCATCATATAAAAATATTCCCTTTTAATGAAATGAATATTAAAATCAGTTTATACAATGTATAAAATAATGTATTTTATAAAAAAAAATATGCCTCAATGAAAAGAGATTGAGACAGTCCCTTACCTCCTGTCTGACTTGACCCGTTCGTTTTTTAATCTCCTACATAATAAACTAAGGATAATTTTTACTTTATTAAGAACATTTTTCAAGTTTAAAATTAATTTTATATCACTTGTTACCATTTTTAAACATTATGTAATCATTTATGATAATAATGGTAGTTTTGTTGATATTTGGTACTTGGGTAAAAAATGATCTTCTTATAATTACATGTTATTCATGCGGTAAATGGTTCATTATCACTAGAATGATATTCATGATTTAGATATCATATATATCATATATATCTAGTATATATATGTATTTATAATAGTACATATCATTTGGAGATAATAAATGAAATACACAGTTCATGGAGGCGGTAAGCCGTACGTACGCATGAATGCTACTTTCATTTATATTTTGTATTTTAATAAAATGAAAACATAATGATACATAGGTATATTATAATTCTAGAAAAATATATTATATAATTTCATTAACTCAAATATTTATACATCCCACGTATGGCATTAATGAGTCATATCACTTTGAAGGGGTGGTAGTCTGCACTTCCTCAAATGCAATTATCACGTTATCCATTATGGAAACCATAAAGGTATGATATAAATGAAAATAAAGAAGAAAATAAAAAATATAAATATAATATATATCACATATAAATAAAATTTCATTTTAATGGCCACCATAAGATGTGGTTGGAGAATATTGAACAATTATCGTTTCGTGAGGTAGTAGTTCACCGTCCAGAGAAACAATATGTTGTTTACTCATTTGATGGAGGTGTGTGTTTGTGTAGATCAAATAATTCTCATAAAAAGAACCTATTATATTTAGGATACTGTTATTGTTTTAAATGAAATGAATAAAAACACATTAGGGGGTTGTAGAAGGAAAATAAGATTAAAGAACGTAAGAGAAGATGTTACCTTTTAATCGGGTAACACCCTTTGGGTTGAACCAAAAGGATTTCTTGAAGTGCCTTCTGCATAAGGTAATTATTTTAGGTGTAAGAGAGGGATGTAGAGAGATTAATTGTGTAAAGGATGGTCAATATAAGGGTCTTGAGTGGTTGGAGTAATGGGTTTGAGGTGAGGTCTTTTTATAAAGGGGAGGACAGGCTCTTTATGAATGTTTGAAAATATTATTTTATTATATAATGATTTTCAGTTTCTAAACGTATAAAACATATTAAATTCTAAGATAAGATGACTATTAATAGAAATAAAATAATCCAAAAATAATTGGATAGGTTTTGGATATTAGTTTAATATTTATAATCTTATTTATCTAAATCATTCATTAATGAGGTAAACATTTCATCATTGTTTTATCATAAATAATTCTATTTATTTGGTGTCAAATAATTATAAAAAAATACCATTATGTAGGAAATATTTTTTAGCTTTAAAATGAAAATTTATATTCAAATATATCAATTATATAACAACTCATTAAAATTGTTTTAGCAAAATAATACATGTTTATGATATTTTTATTTTTACTCTAAATAAAAAGTTATTAATATCATTATCATCCCCAAGTGGCTTTCAATGGAAAAAGGTCACACCCAAGGATTATCTTTGTCGTCCATTACTCATCCAATAAGGTTAGGCAATGTGTTAAGGTAATTTTATTTTATTATAATATGGTTTTTACCTGGAATTACCATATATACCTTTAACAGTGCTAAAAAAAGTCAAAAGTTACTATTCACCAAAAACTAATTTTACATATTATTGAACCAAGTTTTAATTACTAATAACATACATGTCAATTGTATTTTAAAAATTCAATTCACAGAAGCAGTAAAATTTTATTTAAATGAAAAAGCCAACTTTTTAACCAATACTTAGTGTTTTCACTATTCATAAAAATTGTTGTTTTCTACAAAAATACCAAAAATTCAGCCTAAGCTATATCTGATATTCTGAATTCAAAAATGATGTCTATTATACCAAATTAAAAACATATAATTTGGAATAATTAATTTAAAATTATTTCTCATTGTCAAAACAGAAAGCGTGTTTTTAAGAAATAATAACTATCAAAAGTTTGACACGTGTTTATGTCCAATTTCAAAGTCAAATTACATCCAGTGACCAAAATTTGATTAAATTATAAAAATATTATCTAGTTAAAATTTAAAACCAATTAAAAATATAATCTAACAATAAAAATAAATTAGATTAGAAGGAAATTTTGAATTACAATACTGCATTTTTCAATATTCATTAAAAAATGAATGTTATCAGAAAAATATGAAAAATTTACCCCAAGAATATTTTGATGTCCCAATTCTAAAGTATAATTTTATTTTTCCAAATATAACATATAAAAGTGACCAAAACTATATTTAATGAGGGTTCTCCATTAAAGGGTGGTAAATCGACCCTTTGAAAGGTTATTAGAGTATTTATACTTAAAATTTAGATTCTTTATTATTTTGAGCCAGTAAAATAAATTGGATAAATGTAAATTTATTTAACAAACATGTATAATTATATTTTAGTTGGTTTCATTCATTCCCTCCAATACAATGGCTAGGCATTAAATAATAATTAAAATAATATTATATTTTTATTTTTTAGTATTACCCAACGTTGTGTAAAATGTATGATTTCAATGAAACCTGTTGTTGCTTATCGGGTACGCCATCGAACATTTAATCACCATTAAATTAAAATTAATATATAATTTTCAAATATGAAAGTGTGTTATTATTTATTTACATGGGAAGCTACATCCTTCCCCTTTGAGAAATTGTGTCCTTGAAATTTATTCAATTCTCAAATAAATGGGGGTATTTATCTCTTATAGAATTTTTAGATTCCCACAACGCCTCTTCAACTATATAGTTTTTTCGCAAAACCATTACCTGATTAATTACCTTAATCTACAACACTTTCTCTCTTCGGTCAAGAATCTGGAATGGTTGTTCCCCATAAGAGAGATTATCTTCGAACTGAACTACCTCTAGGCTCAAAACATGAGATGTATCCGTCATATAGTTTCTCAACATTCAAACATGAAAAAGATTGTGTTCCTGGGATAAACATGATGGTAAAGCCACTCTATACGCAACTGATCCAACATTATCCTATATTTTATAAGGTCCAATGAACCGTAGACTCAACTTTCCCTTCTTACCAAAATGCAGTACACTTTTCCATGGAGAAACATTGAGAAAGACATGATCACGTACCTCAAAAAAGATCCTTCCTCTAGTTATCTGCATAACGTTTCTTCCTATTGTGAGTTGTTCTCGTGTGATTCTGGATCTGCTGAACCTTTTCTGCCATCTCTTCTACAAATTCTAGTCCAATCTACTTTCTTTCACCTAATTCTTCCAAAAAGATAGAGTTCGACACCACTTCCCATATAATTCTTCAAAAGGAGACATCTATATACTTAAATGAAATATTTTTTTATAAGAAAATTCAACTAAAGAGAGATGTTGGTCCTAAAATCTGTGGTTATCTAGTGAACAAGAATGTAACATATTTTCCAGGGTATAAATTTTTCGTTATGACTGCCCATATGATTGAGGATGAAAAGTTGTACTAAAATTTAATTCAGTACCCAACAACTTCTGAAGGCCTTTCCAAAAGCTAGAAGTATAACTGGGATCATGATAAGTTACAATGGAGAGGGGAACTCCATTGAGAACATTGATCTAGAGATAGAGTATCTCAAATTGGAAAGAAATGAGCATATTTAGTCCATCGATCAATAATTACAAAGATTTCATTGTTACCTCAAGATGTCTTTGGTAATTCCATAATGAACTCCATGGATATATTTTCCCTTTTCCAATCTGGAACCGGTAAAGGCAGAAGCATCCCTTTTTGTAACTGCCACTTTGCTTTAACCTACTAACAAGTCAAACACATCCTATTAAAATTAACAATATATATTTTCATTCCATTCCACCAGTAATACTCTTGAAGATCATTTTACATCTTACTACTTCCATGATGAACTAAAAATGGAGAACTATGAGATTCACATAACAACTCATTCTTCAACTGTGAATCACAAGGCATACATAATCTCTTACCAAAACTCAAAAAACAATTATTATCAATGTTAAAATCATTAAACATACCCTTCCAAACCATATCTACCTTTTTCTACAACTCACTGTCTTTCTTCTGCGCTTTCTTAATTCTTACCGATAGAGATGATTTCGCTGACACATAAAAAAAATAAAAGAATTTCCTTCACCAACAACTTCTATGCCAAATTTCATCAACTCAAAAACAAAAGGATCTCATTCGAAACATATCATGGTTAATGAAGCATTACTTTTTCGACTTAAATAATCAGCCACTTTATTTGATTTTCCTAGATGGGAATATATCGTGAAATCATAATCCATGATTAATTCTTGCCACCTCATTTTGCTCTCGATTAATTATTTCTGAGTGAATATATACTTTAATCTTTTTTGTTCTGTATATATTTCCCATTTTACTCCTTACAAATGATTCCTCCAAAATGTTAAAGCAAAAAAAGTAGACAATTCCAAATCATTTGTAGGGTAATTTAACTCATGATATTTCATCTTACATGAAGTATAATCAATTACCTAATCATTCATCATAAGGAAACCACCTAGTCCTTTCAACAAAGAATCAATGTAGATGACAAACTCACCTTTGCAAGAAGGCAGTGCGAAAACTAGAGCATTTAAAAATATTCTTTTCAATTTCACAAAAAAAATCATCATATTCTTTTTTCAATTTGAACTTAACACCATTTCAATTTAACTTAGTCATTGGGCTAGATAACCATGGAAAGTTTTTCCACAAACCTCTTGTAATAACTTGATAAACTGGGAAAACTACAGATCTCATTTATATTTGTGGGTCTTTTCCATTCTTCAATAACATTTTTTAGATGGATCTATAGTTATTCCATTTTTTGAATAAATGTGACGAAAGAAAGAAATATATTGTAATCCAAACTCACACTTGATGAATTTTCCATAAAATTTATTTTCTTTTAAGGTTTGAAATACAAATGTTAAATTAATTTTATGTTCTTATTTACTTTTGGAAAAAACCATAATATCATCAATGAACACAACCACAAATTTATACAAGAACTCACAAAAAATTCAATTCATAAGATCCATGAATATAGTAGGTGCATTGGTCAACCCAAAAGAATAACTAAAAATTTATAATTTCCATATATAGTATAAAACGCAGTCTTTGGAATGTCTGATTCCTTTACTTTCAACTGAGGGTTCCCCGACCTCATGTTAAAGATCCAAAAATACTGAGCTCCCTAGATTTGATCAAATAAATCCCTTATATGAGGAAAAAGATACTTTTTCTTAACAGTGATGTTATTTAATGCTCTATAATCAATGCAATGTATCACCGAACCATCTTTCTTATTAACAAACAAGACATGAGCACCCCATAGTGATGTGCTAGGTTGAATGAAACCTTTAACTAATAACTCCTTCAATTTCTTCTTTAACTCTAAATGTCCAATTTGAGACATTAGATACGGGGGTTTTGATGTTGGATTAGCCCCAGAAATAATTTCAATAGTAAATTCAACTTCCCGATTAGGTATAATACGACGAATCTAATCATGAGAAACCCCAAGGTACTCATTTACCACTTACACATCATTAAAATGAATATTTCATCTATTTTCAACAATATGTGAAAGGTATCATTCATTTCAATCCTTTAATAGTTTCTCAACTTCCTGATATAATATCAAAATTAAGGGCTCATTCTATTACACAAACTGAAAATATTTCAAAATAGAAAACTCTTTAGCTCTCCAGTCAACCATAACATAATAAACAGAAAGCCAATCCATACCCAAAATAACATCAAACTCTACTAGACGCAAAACAATAATGTTTTTAGGTAAATTGTTTTGTCACACGAGGAAAAAAAGTTATTTTAATTTCTTTTGGTCTTAAAATTTCCCCCTATTTTTCACCATAATAATAGGATTCATATATTGAGATGGAACTCCCAATTTACTAGAAAACTTCTCAGAAATGAAAAGGTGTGTAGACCTTGAATCAAAAAACACATTTTCATAATTTCAACAAACAAACTGTGTACCTGATAATACCTCATTTGATCACCCAACATATACTAAAGTAGTTGCAAAGGATTTTAACACCCATTTCTTCTTGTAGTATGGCTTCTTTCCCTCAGTTGAGTTCTTTGTTGAACACTCAACTGTATAATGCCCCATTTTATTGCACTTAAAACATTTTATTGATAGTAAATCAGCGTTTTTCTTACCATTAACCTAATATTTTTCTGTGCAATTATGAGCCTTATGTCCAATTCTACCACACTATTTGCACTTACCTGAATTCAAAAGACTTTCTCCATCATTATTTGTACCACAATTTTCACAAATTTAAACTTATGTTTCTTACCATCAGACTTTTTTGAAGATTTATTCACTTTCTTCTGCCACATCGACCTCTTGTTATGTTTTTTGTCAAAGAATACATGTTCATCAGAAAACTCCATTTCCACCTTATCCACACAACGAACAAGTTTTTCATAACTTTTGAACTCACAAAAAGCTAAATCACTTCGATGCATTGGCTTTAATCCTGAGAAAAAAATGGGTGATTTTACTATCACGTTCTCATATGAAATTTGGAGCATACCATGCCAGTCGAGTAAATTTTGATTCATAATCATCCACTGAGTCACCATCCTACTTAAATTCCATGTATTGATTCTCCATCCTAAGAGGAACCACATTAGAAAAATATTTCTCAAGAAACATGCCATTGATTTTATCATAATCAACAGCACCAATCTCTTCATTATCCCTGATATTTTTCACCATTGAACGCCACTGATCAACTTCAACATCAAAATGATAAACAAAAAGACTAATATTTTGATGTAATGAACAGCCGATGACATCAAAAATATTCTCTAGTACTTTAATCCACCCTTCTAATAGCACAATGTTATATGATCCTCTAAATGATGGGGGATGTTGCCTTATGAAATGCTCCACTACTGACATGTTTCTCTATGGTTGATAAGGATGATCTTGTGCATGGATACCCCCACCATTTATAGCCTGAGACAATTATTCCATCAGTGCAATAAACTATTCAATTCTGATTCTGACCATCTCAAGTTACTGATTTGGAAGGTTTTCTTTCTCCTGATGCTATCCCATCATAGCCTCCATGTTTTCTCAGCAAAAAACCATTTTGAACATTGAAATATCAAAGGAGAAGCAGCATGGTAATATGCAAATGCTATATCATTTAAATATTAACAAATATTAATTTATGTACATTGATTTAATAATATAATAACTCTTAATGTTGTCTAAACTGGCCTCTGATACCAACTATAAGGACCCAGCCTTAAAACATTACATAATCTTGAATTTGATGGATAATTCACATTTAGGATCATTTCAGGATTAGTTTTATATAGAATTAAGCCATAACTATTACATTACATCTCAAAAATTGCAAAGAAGACACTTCTACTCTATTTCCATTTTATCATAAAATAAAAACTCTTTAAAAAAGGATTCATGTGTTGTTCCATGTTTTAGATAGCATGACTTTTCCTTGATCCCATCCTTGACCTTATATATCATTTAGTCATGTGATAAACATTTAAAAAAATGGGATGAGCCTAAAAAGCTCATTAAGGGTTATAATATATAGAAAGGAAACCTTAGTTCATAAAAACATAAGATTTTTAACATATCTCATGAAATCATAAGATTTATGAATTATACATAGTAATAAAAAATCATAAAGGTAAATTGTGGAATCCATAACATACTTTCATTGTAGCTTTCACAGCCATATAGGGAGTTACATTTGGAATACCCAGCACAGTATATTCCCTAAATCTTTTTGCATAAACATTCATGTTTACCTCTATCACATTAACAAATGCATTGGAGAGCTGTCTCGGGCTCACCATCCATAGGTTCATCAGGGAACCACCCATATACGTAAATAATTCCCATGAACCATAACACATAAAAGAAGTATTAATAAAAGATAACATTTTAACATTGCAATCACAATATATCATTTCAAGATATTGAAATAATGAATGCTTTTATAAAACCATTTTCAATGCCAAAATATGTAAAAAGGGTATGTGGTATTTCTTTTTCTTAAAAAAACACTATGGCTTTTTAAGGAAGCCAAAGATCAAATAATACTCGCGGTGATAGAAAGGTCATTTTCACCACGTACGTTAAAAAGAAAAATTATTTTTTGTCGTTTAGAAAAATTCTTCATAGAAAAATATTCCCTATTAATGAAATGAAAATTAAATTATTTTTATAAACCATATAAAATAAAGTTTTGTATAAAACAAAATATTCCTCAATGAAAGGATATTGAGATGAAGTCCCTTACCTCGTGTCCGACATGACCCGTTCGTTCTTTAATCTCATGAATAATAAACTAATGTTAATTTATAATTGATTAAGAACCTCTTTCAAGTTTTTTATTCAATTGATATCCTTTATTACTATGTTATAAACATTATCTAATATTCTATGTTAATAATTGTCAATTTGTCGATATTTGGTACTTGAGTCAAAAATGAACTTCTTATAATTTCAAGTTGTTCATGTGGTCAAGGGTCTATTATATCTAGAATGATATTCTTGATTTAGATATCATATATATCATATATATCTAGTATATATATGTATTTATAATATTTTTCTAATGCAGTCCGCACTTCCTCAAATGAAATTATCATGTTTACCCATTATGGAAACCATAAAGGTATCAAATAAATGAAAGATAAATAGGCATAGAAAGAATAAAAATATAATATATATCACATATAAATTCATTTCAATCTTAATTTCCACCATAAGTGGTGGTAGGATAACATTGAACAATCTTTATTTTATGAGGCAGTAGTTCATCGTCCACATAAACAATATGTTCTTTACCCATTAGATGGAACTGTGTGTAAGTGTTGTTCGAATAAATTTCATAAAAACAACCTAGTATATTGAGGAGACTAGAGATTTTATAAAATGATGAAATAAAAAGATTTTAGGGGTTGGAGAAGGAAAATAAAATGAAAAAAACTAAAGAGAAGACGTTACATTTAAATCGGGTAACTTACTTTGGATTGACCCAAAAGAATTTATTGAAGTGCCTTATTCCAAAGGTAATGCTTCTAGGTAGAAGAGAGGGATGTAGGGAGCCTAATTAGGATGATTTTAGGTGATCCAAGAGGCTTGAGAGGTGTGGGGAATGGGTTAGAGTTGAGGGATTTTCGTATGGGGGAGGAGGGGCTCTTTAGGAAAGTTTGAAAATATTATTTTGTTATATAATGACTTTCATTTTCTAAAGTTTCAAAACTTATTGAAGTAGAAGTTAAGATGAATATTGTTCTAAATAAAATATTCCAATAATAATTTTTCAGGTTTTGGATATTTCTTTAATTTTCTTAATCTTATTTATTTAAATCATTCATTAATGATGTAAACACTACATCATTATTGTTTCATAAATTATTTTATTTATAGGATGTCTAAAAATTATACCTAAAATCCATGATGTATGAAATATTTCTATATTTAAAGTGAATATTTATAGTCAAATATATAAATTATATAACCCCACATTATTTTTTTATAAAAACAATACATGTTTATGATATTTTTATTTTTACTTTAAATTAAATGGTATTAATATAATTATCATACTCAAGTAGCTTTCAAATGACCAAAGTCTCACCCAAGGATTTTCTTGGTCATCCATTACTCCTCCAATATGGTTAGGAAAAGTGTGAAGGTAATTGTTTATTATTATAATATTGGTTTTACCTTGAATTACTCTATTTTCCTTTAACTACGGTAAATAAAAGTCAAAAGTTACTATTCAAAAAATTCATTTTCATATTATTAACCATATATTACTTTCTAATAACAACCATGTATGTCAGATTTTTGAAATTCAATTAATAGAAGCGGTAAAATTTTATTTAAATGAAAAAGTTACCTTTTTTTACTACTACTAAGTATTTCCACTATTCATCAAAAAATGTAGTTTTTAAAAAAAACCCAATATTCAGCCTAAGATATATTTGATATTCAAAATTCAAAAATGCTTTCTATTTTACCAAATTCAAAAAAATATAAGTTGGAAAAATTAATTTAAAAAAAATTTCAATATCCAAACCGAATGTGTGTTTTTAAGAAATAATAACTATCAAATATTTACACTTGTTTATGTCCAATTTCAAAGTGAAATCACTTCCAATGCCCAAAATTGGATTAAATGGTAAAAATATAATCTAATTACACAATAAAAAAAAAAAAATATAATCTAACCGTATAAATAAATTATATTAAAAGTCAGTTTTGAATTAAAACACAGTATTTTTCACTATTTATTAAAAAATGAATTGTATCCGAAAAATACCAAAAATTTATCCAAAGTAAATTTTGATGTACCGATTCTAAAGAATAATTTCATTTTGTTAACTAGATCATATAAAGGTGACCAAAACTGTATTTAAAGATGGTTCTCCATTAAAAAGAGGTAAATCGACCATTTTCAAGGATATTAGAGTATTTATGATTAAAATATGGATTATTTATTGTTTCAAGCCTTTAAAATTTATTGAATAAATGTAAAAACATTTAACAAAAATGTATAATTATATTTTAATTAGTTTTATTCATTCCTGTTAATAAAACAGCTACGCATTGACTACAATTTAAAAAATATTATATTATTATTTTCTTATATGACTCAACATTGTGTGAAACTTAATATTTCAAGGAAACATGTTTTTGTGTATCAGGTATGCCATTAAACAAAGCATACCCTTTAATGTGAATTTAATATTTAAATAATAAATTTGAGAATGTATTATTCTATATTTACCTAGGATGTTTAATATGGTGGGAAGAATTGTGACATAAATGACTTATTTTAAAGGTATTTTTCATATATTTTCTATTCTTGATTTCTTTTTAGGGGTTTCCAAGGGTTTTTTTGGATAAAAGGGTGGTTTCTTTAATATTTGGGCCAAACCATGAGCCCATTCCTAGATTTAAAAAACAAAATTTGTTTCCTTTATAAGTCCTTCATTTTTCATCATTTTTTATCCATTCCACTTCGCACTTGGCCTCCCCTTACTTATTAAACCACCATATCTATTTATACCCCTTAAGAACTCATAATCATGTTAGATTTGGGTGATTTACTCAGTCATTAGCCTAACCCATGAGTTCATTTCCAGATTTAAGGTAATAATTTATTTCTATTATTTATCATTCATATTTTAACATTTATCGGTCATTCCACCACTCAATTAAGTAAAACAAAACCCTAGGCGCACCCCCATGACCCATTTTCCCTCTTTAGTTCTCATCTTCATCATGCATTAGGGATAATTTCATCAAGGTTTCTTAAACCATCCAAATTTTCAAAGGCGATTTGTTTTTTCATAAATCATTTGGTTTTTAATCTTTTCCCCCATTTCAGTCTCCACTCAACCTCCTAATCCTTATTCAAACCTCCCTTTAAATGTTTTCTTCTTGGAGATTCATATATTGGGCTATTTTGGATGATTTGTTCAATGTTTCTCAAGTAAATGGGTTTCCTTCATCATTCTTTCCATTTCATTAAGGTCTCTAACACTTTTCCCAATTCTCCAATTTTCTAATAGCTAGGCCTTCATACCTTGGGGTTTTTAGTTACTTGGTCCAATATTTAGGTTTTTGGTTCGTTTTCACTCCATTGTAGTGTGACAGTTGTGCAATTGAGGTTTTAAACAATGATTTGAAAGTTTTAAGGAATTTGGTAAGAGATTTCATGTGTAATCATTGTAGAAAGAGTTAGATTACTGGATCTATATTTTTAGCATGTTCCTCTTTCATTGTGTTTCGTGCAAAAACTATTTTGATAGCATTTTTTAAGATATTGGTTTTTAAATTCCATTATTTTTTATAAAATCAGTGTTTTTCAAGTACAACCCATGTTTCACCAATTGGGGTTGTTATAAAATTCATGGAGTAGTTTTATTAAAAATTTTTAGTGCTAAAATTTCAGCTTTTGTGTATTGTTGTTATGAATTTAGTTTTAATATAGGGGTCTTAAGTGAATTTTATGTGGATATTTTTGTTATACATTGTGAAATTGTTTTATGGAAATTCAAAGTGTTAATTTGAGTTATATGAATGGTGAAAGGCATGTTTGGATACTGTTTTGAGCCTGTATGACTAGAACTGGTATTTTTATATGTAAGTTAAATTTTAAAGCATGTGAAACTAGTTTGAAAACAAATATGGAAACCCAAGTATCAAGGTGGGCGGACGTGTACTAGTATGCAAGTGATCTAGAGTGGTTTTGTCCATATTTCACTTAGCAATATTGACATTGAAAAGACTAAAAAATCTATTAGGATGGTTATTGGGGACCACTTGATTATGGGTATATTCCCTACTAGTGTATCATGCATGAGAATGGATATTTAATATGGTTACTTTTACACTGAGATACATAGTACCTTGGGCCCACATCTAACTAGTGCCTAGGCATGTTCCTGTGACTAGTACTCATTGACTATTTAGTATTTACCATTGTCTTATAGAGTGTTTTTCTGGATAATTTAGTAGCTTACATGTTTTATTTAAATATATTCATTCTTTAATGATAACCTCTGAAAATTGATTTCCGTTAAATGTTGCACTTCAAAAAATTTTGATACCATTCCTTGTTTATAAAAACTTTAATGTTTTTTATTTTATAATTCATGTCACGTGGAATATTTAGGTGGTATCCTATTAAGCTTAGGCTCACACACTCTTTACACCTTTAGGTGTAAGCATATTTGATCATGTTTGATTTAGGTAAGGGAAAACCATTTAGAGACGGTAGATCAGATTTTTAGTTTTTTTCAATGGTGCGGTTTTGTGGAGACAGATTGTGGGTGATAACCCCTTCTTGTGTGGTGATCCTTGGGATATTTTTTCTGCTACGTTTTCAGTTTTGGACCTCAGGAGTCATGTTTATAACCTTATATTATGTTTTCATTTTGGTTTAAGTATTTTTTAGTTGGTAATTTTCAGATTCAATGTACTTGTTGTTATTGGTTTTATTATTTACACAAACTTGAGTAAACCATTCCCAAACAATAGTTTTTCATTCCAACATATGCCTGCCCATGAGGATAGGGAAAACTATTTGGGGATTTCCACAGACCGAGTTGTTATCTGGTTTTAATGGCGACTGGATTCAGTTCATGACATTTTATGTGTGGAATGTAGATGAGGGGAGGTATCCATTTATAAGTGGGGGAGAGGAAATAATTTGAATTTTTAATAATATTAAAATATATTATAGTCTTACTAAAACTAAATGGAAATAAATGGACAATTTAAAAATACTAGATGATATATAATGAAAATATGGTTATCCCACAAAATTTAGATATGTTTTCATATCATTTCAATACTTATCTATTATTTTAACGCCACTTGCAAACATATTTTAACATTATTCGTG
This sequence comes from Viscum album, assembly GCA_963277665.1. Taxonomy (NCBI): domain Eukaryota; kingdom Viridiplantae; phylum Streptophyta; class Magnoliopsida; order Santalales; family Viscaceae; genus Viscum; species Viscum album. The sequence continues at coordinate 874,920,482 of OY728145.1, read as the reverse complement.
GAAACCATGTTTACTATTTTTACTATTCATAAGGAAAAAAATTAATCTAAAAAATTCAAATAATATTAATTATTATGCTTAAAAATATGTAATATATTTTAATAAAAATAATTCAAAAAATTGGTATAATTTCATTTAAAATTAAACTTGTAAAACATGATGAAAAACATAACTTCATAAAAATACATTTTTAGGTATAAAAATGTTTTTATGCCAAATTAAAGTATAATGTTGATTCCAATGAACATTATTGAATTATTTAAAAAATTAAATAATATTAAATTTAAACTATTTTAACAGAAAATTTATCTTTATAAACTATTGATGCGAAATGACGATTTGTAATAAAAATATCTATTTTTTACTATTCATTGAAAATTTAAACATTTTAAAAAATTATAAAAATTCAACATAAGGTAATTTTGACATGTAGAATTAAAAAAAAGAAAATTATTTTTTCAAATTGAAATTATATTCTTTTGAAATAAAAAATTTAAATAATTCCACATAATTCATCAAAAAACCAATTGGGATAGAAAAAATATTTCCTTTTTAACTAAACAATTACCCCATATTATTTTAATGGATATAACTTTATAAAATACAACAAATAAATATTAATAAGGAATGAAAATTATTTTTCATAAAATATAATTGGTTTTTAATTAGTTTTTACCATGGTGAAATTGATGTGGGTATTATATTTTCATTTAATCTCCCTTATAATTTTTCAGTGGAGATTAAAAAGTCATGTGATATACCACATTGTTGTAAACTCTATCATAATGGTGGGTGTGATATATTTTTCGAATGTTTTTTATATGATCATTTTAGACCACTCTTTGAAGGCATCTTAATTTTATAGTAATTTTTATAATTTTCATCATCACTCACATTATTGAAAAAATACAATCAAAATTTAGGGAATAATAAATCTTAAGGTTATCCAATTGATAATTACTCATAAAGAAAGGGGGTGAGTAGGCTGGACTTAATATTACTCAATTATTTTGTATTTATTTATCATAATCCACTAATACTATTATGATAGATGAATATCATAAAATTTATAAAACACATTCACATACCATACAGGATAAGAAAAGAAAACAACACATAGTATTTTGAAATGGTTCACCCAAGATATAGATGAATACATCCTTACTACATTCTTATTAATTCTATGATACTGATTATTTAATAATGTGATAAAGTTAACACATATAAGAAATGTGTCACCATTTACCTCTTTTTATATCTCGAGAAAATATTTTACTATCTTTAGATAGGTTTATTATACTGAATCCTTCTAATTTACAATGGTCTTATAAATCTTTATAAACAAGGGATTACATTTGAAATATTATATAATAACCTCAATAAGATAGGTAATATTTCTAATTTTTTTTATTTTATATCTGATGAATTTTTATCCCTAGAAACAGGACATTCTTTTTGTCTCTCAATAGTATAATGATCAACAAATGAATGTGAATATAAAAACATTACTTTTATTTGTCCTTTTAAATATTATTTCATTATATTAATGGAATTAAATAATATAATCACTCAATTTTATATGATTCTCAATGAATATTATATTCAATCATAGTAAAATAATATTAATTACACTATCACTTCATTTTCTTCTTATTATACACATCTGATCTACAATGGAAGTGGGTGGTCCCCTACAAAATTCTTTAATTACTAATATATTAAGAAAACAGTATTGGGTCCTTTCTTATTATCTCTTTCTCTAAACATATCTTCTTATAAAACCCCAAAAAATTAGTTTAAAATAGTAATAAGATTGATATCGTTCTTAACATTCAACACTGAGCTCTAGGTTGAATGAGATATACTATAATAATAATATTATTAAAATTTTACTCATTATTTTAGGGAAGCCAATCAAGTTTATGATGCTATGTCCAAAAGAGAAATTATGGGGTCTAGTTTGAGATAATCTTTTGTTATTCCATATTTCAATTCACATATTTTTTTGGATGTGCATGGTGTTATGTAGTCTCTCTTATTTAAACCTCATCGTGATACCACCTTTTCTAGTTTCTAATAAATTTTCTTAGGAATGAACTTTCCCATCTCTTAAACCTATTTGATTAAATTTTACTATGATATACTGGTTGTTGAATTGGTGGGTATAAATAAGGTTAAACACATTATAAAATATATTTATTATGGTCATACTCAATACAAATTTAATGATGAATTCTTAGTAAAAAATTGATAAATTTTTTGTGAAGCAATATTATTCTTCAAAAATTAATTTTCATGAAATAAGATATTATTTAATTTTGGTTGTGGTAATTATAAATAATTTCTAACACTTTTATAAATTTCATTGTATGAAACAAACATAATTATTTATATAGTCATATATAAATTTGGTTAGTGTGAATATTATATATATTTTTGAAATGAATGTCTTTTCTATAAATAGTGAAATATAAATATTTTCAAATACTATAACATATTTTCATTAAATAATTTAATTCAAAAGTACCATTATAAATCAAATTTATTATTAAATTTACATATTATCCATTTGATTTTTAGTAATCTAATTATTTCCATTTAATTAAAAAATATTCATTATTTTGATATAGGTTAATTTATATGGTTGAAAACAATTATTCATAAAAAACAATTTAATTCCATATTATGAATTTATATTTAAATTAATTTATTCCACTATTAGAGATTAATAATGAAAAAATGGATTCCATATTTAAAATAAGGTGGTTAAAATTTGGTAAATCTCCCCTTTCTATTTATGGTCATTATTAATAGTAACCATGATAAATATTTACACCTATGATAGAGTAAAATGGGTTAAACATGGTTAATACTATCAGATAAGTTCACAAAATCAACCCAAAACATTATTTTATTTCATTTTGTTTTATAAAATTTACAATATACATCCCAAATTCAAATATATTAAATTTTGGTGCCATTTTACCATGATAATGACATTAATTTTATTTTAAGTATTGAAAATTACAAATTGTCACTCTATTGATTTTGATTTGATTTATATGTTCACATGGGAAAAAGAATATTTTACCAAAAAATATAAAATTTTACTTTCAACATGATTAATTTATTTTTATGATTTTAATTAATTGTAAATTTTTATAAATATTATAATTACATTAAAATCTTATATGATACCGACAAAGTTCTTTTCTAGGTAGTAGAAACATATTGTTAAATGATTTTTGAAACATAAAACGTAATATTTTTTGAATTAATTATGATTTAAAATATATTTTATAGTCATTGATAATTTATAATTTATAATTAAGTAGTATAAATTTTATTTTTTTATATATATATATTTATTGTAAAATTATATGAATAGTGAAAAAAATGACATTAATGATATTTTATGAAAGATAATATTTTATTAAATTATTTAAAATTCATAATAGTATTGAAATTTTCAATGTAGGATGATAAAATGTTTACAAGTTCATAAATTTTAAATCCATATTCTAATTGTTAAATTATAAGTATCATTAAAACCCTTTACTAATGGAAACATTATTAGCATGGTTTAGGTTAAAAATGGTTAAATAAGTGGTCATACCAATATATAAGCATTAAAATGAAATAAAAACATTCATAAAATACAATGTTATTTGGATTCTATACCTTATCTATATCACCATCTAATATGATATATTTTGGAGCTATTTTTCCTTGTAAAGGACACAATAATATCTTAAAATTTTGAAAAATTACAATTGTGAAACAATACTCAATTATAAAACGTAAACTCCCCTACTCAATTATTCAAAACTACTAAGAAATTTAGATCAAGAAAAAGTACCAGAATATATCCTAGATGGATAACCCTGGGGTATTTAAGAAGATATCCAAAAGAGGTATCTCTAAGAGTATGTCATCATCTTAACCATGATTTTTATTTCCTACATCAACTTTCACCAAATTAAATTATATCCCAAATATTATAATTTAATAAAAAAAATATATTATTTATTCTATAATTTATTTATGTATATTGCATAAAATTCGCCCATCTCATTCTTTGCCAAATGGGAAATAAAAGCATTGCTCTTATGTACAACTGACTCCTGCCTCACGAATTGATTTAAATTTATTTCAGTCATATCCATACATGGATAGATATAATGATGTATCTAATGATTTTATATGTTACTTATAACATATTAGTGATTAAAAAAATTCAACACATAATATACTTCCATACCATTTCCCATATAAAAAAAGGTATCATTGCCTTTTTGTATGTATGCCTCACCTTCTCAATGAAGTGATGCAACTAATTTTCCATATACAGTAATAAATAATGATTAAAAATTGTACATATTCAATAAATATGATATTTATAACATTGATATAATTGTATATATGTTCAAACTATATCCTAGTCACAAGAACCAGAACATCTACAAGGAAACATAAATGAGAAAAGTATGCCATTAACAACTAAAACACTGATAATAAAGAAATATTGTTGACAGAAAGATTGATAAGATGTTATAAGTGGATCATATACCATATTTAAAATATTAATTTGGTTTTTTATAAATTAATATAAATATTAGAATCATTATAAAGGATTTTGAATCATGTTAAACAAAGTGGAATCATAGGTAAGGGGTTTTTTATGTCAATATCCACTCAGGGTATTATACATCTACAACAGTGACTATGTTACACCATAATTATTTGGGAATGAATATATAATTTTATTATATTTTATTTTAAATTTTTGTCGTTATAAATTTTTTACACATAAAAAAATTATTTATTAATTATCAATTAGATGATTAGACGTTCCAAAGGGATTTTATCTTAATTTCTACTCTATTCAGACATATTAGGTATTATGAAACTATTTACTTTTATGTGGTGTAAATAGTTTATATTTGTTGTATTTGACAACAATATATATTTTCTATTGGTGATTAAATATAATATTCCTATTTAAACATTCAAGGGGTAATAATTAAAATGTAACATAAGTGGAATGAATTTATTCCACAATATCATTTAATTTTTGGTTGAAAATATTTTTCATTTTTGGAGTCAAATAATATATCCTTCAAAAAACCAATTAAGTTTTTAATCCAATGGTTATTTAAGGAGTTTTCATGTTTTCTTCCAATTTTTCATCTATTTTCCACTTTAATTATGAAAATATTTAATTGAATAAGAAGATGATCATATTTCATTAATATATTTTTCATCCATGCCAATATTTTTCAAACTTGTTTCTAAAAATTTATTTTTATTTACCCACATGCCTTTTAAGTAAATTGTTTTTATCGATGAATTTTTTAATATTTCAAATGGATTAATTATAATCCTTTTTAAATGATTCATTTTAAATTTTTTTTATAAAATGTAAAAAGTAATGTTTCCTTTTAATGTATATGATGTTATCTGAATTTCCTTCCATCATAACTGTTTTACAATATTATTATTTTTTATATATTTTCGATGGTTTTAATAATAAAAAAAATTAATGAAAAAAATATTTTAACCATTTAATCGGATATTATTTTCTTCTCTAATATAATTGAATTTATTTTAAAAACAATATTTCTAATGAATTGATTGTCATCATTAATATCATACAAATTTATTAGTGATTAACATTATCTTAAAAAATTCACTTTATTTTGTTTATATTTTATTCAAAATTAATTTTCACTGAAAATAAAAATATTAATTTTATAAAATATATTCTTGTTATCTTAATTTTATATGAATTATATATTTGGTTTTTTATTATGAATATTATTTGACTGACTAGGGAAATCCAAATATTCTATATCCATCACTCAATGTAAATGTTTTTTTAAAAGTAATATTGATCATAAATTAGATTTATTATTAAATATATGATAAATTAATTATATATCCATGATGGGTTGGGCCTGTAATTATATAGATCCATGAAGCATAAATAGGGATAAAGAGAGAAATCGATTGGCCTACCATTTCAAATGGGTTTATGGTGTACACCTACCCCTAAATTAAACTCACTTGCCACATGTTCATGTTGGTAAAGATATCACCATGTATGATATCACGAAAATACATTTTATATAATTTCCAAAAATTTATTATAATATTTAATCATAAAATTTATGATACCCTATTTTTAAGAAAAAATATTTTTAAAGAATAAAATAACTTTACAAAAAATTAAGAACATATTCACAATGAATTAATTACTATTTTAAAATTTTGTTGGATAATTATATATTTCATAATGTGGTTTATAATATTTATTCTTTCCATTTTATCAATTCAGTTATAATATTCACATAATAATAGTTCATTGTTCTTTAAGATAGGTGTTTTGTGAAATGTAAGATATCAGAGAGATTAAATTTCTATAAAAAAAGACATAATAAAAAATATGGTGTTTTTTACACTATAAAATAGTTTGAGGAAAATTATGATTATAGGGAAACATCATAATATTTTTAAGGGAGATATTATGTGGTCTTCCGAGTAACACATCTTTATCTTGATACTAAAAGAGAATAGGGGTTTGGAAAAGATGCATCTAGATGTAATAAACCTATAATGCATTTATTGAATATATCTCATCCATAATTAGGGTGATGAATGATTATTCTATTACTAGAAATTAGGTTTGAAACACAAGGGTATATAGTTTAGTTAATTAATATTTTATTTCAGACCTGTTATAATGGAGATTAATAGATGACGACCATGAATAGACTAGGATAAACCTATGGTGTCATAGAATGAAATAATGGTGTCAAGACTTTTAAATACAACAAATTATTTTATTTATATGTGGTTTACAAATTTGATTATTATTTACTGTATTATTCATTTTGGTTTCATTCAATGGCTGGAAGTTGAAGGAATCATGGTAACTCGGAATGTAGATAATGAAATGATTTCCAAATAAAATAGGCACTTGATGGTGAAATGTTATGATTATGAATAATTAGATATTATGAAGTATGATTAATAATATCAACATGGTAAAATTTTCTGACCCACCAAATAAGTGAAAAATTTTATTCCATGAATATTATGAATGATGAAATATTTAGTTTCATACATGTGAATTATATGGGAAGAAGAACATAGGTAAATGTGTTATAGGAACAAGAGTATGTTTTATATGTTGAATATAAGGGTACATATCAAGTAATTTCCAAGGGAAAATTATGTTTCCAATTTAGGGATATGAAGTTCATCAAAAGGTATAATTATTAGTACATTGCCTTATTTGTGTAGAATATGGTGTTATCTATGTCAATTCCCAAATCTAAGTTATAACTACTATAACATTGAAGTAACATTGTCGTATCAATAGTTGAAGTGAATGGATTGATGTTTTTATGTATTGGGGTTTAGGAATTATGTTGTACATAATTTATTCTAATGTTATTCTGCTTATAAAACTCGCAATTCATACAAGTGTTTTTCCTCATTAAGTATTCTTTAAGGATTTCAGATCATTTGTTTAATGATACCAATAAAAAATAAAAGTGATTTAGTGTTATGGGGATATTTTTGGAGAACAAGTGACTAAGGGAAATATAACCCTTTATATGTTTCTAATGTTGAGTTAATATTATTTATTTGGGATATAAGGATTATTGAAATTGATAAAGTAGATGGAACGAACACAACTCCAAGGGCTATAATAGTGAACACAATGAACCTACTACTCGACATGTACTCCCTCTCCAGGGACTAGTGCGAGGGTCTTCTTCTGAACCTGTTTAACGATCGGCCTACACATGCCTAGGTCTCCACTAACAAACTAGCGGGGCAATGGGTACGTTGGGAAACTCCGACAACAGGCTACAAGCTTAACACAAATGGGTCCAGTATTATGGGAAATATGAGAGGCATGTGTATGGTGTGAGATATGCTGGGGACTGTAATTCTAGACTTCCTAGAGAAGTATGGCATTGGAGGCCCCCTTCAGGCGGAGGCAACAGCTATGCTAACAAGGTTATCCCTCTAAAACTGGAAGAACCTCGTGATTACCCAAGCAGAGGCAGATTCTTTGATCCTTCATCAGGCCCTACATGGAAAACATGATATCCCTTGGTCCATTTCCTATACACTCATAAAGTGCAAAAACATCCTCAACAAAAGGTGACCCAAAAGTGGAGGGAGGGAAATAGGGTTGCAGATTACATGGCCTCCATGGCAGGACCTTTTTTGAATATTTTCCAGCATACTCATCCTTTCAAGGCTGAGGGGGGTAATCTGATTAGAGGGGATTCCCTTGGTATTCACTATTATAGGCCCCCTAAGCTTGACGAGGTTCTCTTGTATGGCTTGTTTTTAATAAAAAATTTGATTTTGGATGGAGATGGGATAATATTGATATGCTTAAAATTTGTTAGTGATTTTATGTCAAAGTGATTTATTTCATCTTTGATAATGCTTATAAATTCATCTGAATTTATATAAAATATTAAATATCCTATTATTTTATTTTTGGAATAAGTATTTTTTTATTTTTTTTAAACATATATGGTTCCTTAAGGTTTTATAGTGATTAAATTTATTTTTATATTTTAATAAAATATATGATCAATGTAGTCACATGTTTGGTATGTGACATTACGATCTACATTATATTGTTTTGGATAAATATTTGATCACAAATTATAGAGTTTTGAGTAATGAATTTGGACCAACATATTTAGGATAATTCTTTTTTTCATCTATTTATGAAATGGATTCAATTGAACTTTGTGTATTATTATTGTTTTTAGAGATTAATATATTATATTTACCCTTATTTGATAGCTTATTCTTAACATTTTAGTTTTGTTAAATATTTAGTGAATGAAGGAAGGAATTGTTTTTCATTGATATTAAATTACTTTATATGTTTTTACATTATACAAGAAACATTAATCATTAATATAAATTTATTTTAATTAGAGATGAAGTGAAAATTCAAAAAATTATACTAAAGGGTGAAATTTTTATTATTAAATATAAAGAAAGAAAGAATATATATTTTATCAAGTTAGATATATTGATATTAAAATAATACCTCAAAATTATGAGAAGGATATTTAAATAAAAATGATATCCTTTTACAATTATTTATGATGAATTGATGGTCTTTTCACCCCTCATTTTTAATGGTTTTGTGTTCATTGACTTTATCCTGACCATATTCTATGTCCCTTTAAATTATTCCCTAGATTATTTCTTCTCTTCCATTTATATATTATAACATCCCACCACTTTTATTCATATTTTGGAACCCAATTATGTTTTATATTAGTTAAACTTTATCCTTCACACTCCCCACTTTTAAAAGATTATTTATTATCCCTATATATGATATGGATTTCTTATAAAGGTATCATCAAATATTAACTAATTGAGGACTGAAATAAAATTGAAAGGGACCCATTTATTTATGGAAGGGTGAACTTAATGCACAAAAAATTTACTTCAAATGAATGATAAACAAGATATCTTACATAACATTAAAAACTGAGCTTTAAGAGGATTTAGATATATTATAAAAAATATTATTATTTAAATGTAAATTTTATTGAATTTCCACTGAATTTGAATGTACGAATATGATTAACCACATTATTATATATATATTTTTCCTACTAAGTACAATTATATAGATGAATTCTTATGAAATAAACACTAAATGCTTATTGAATTTCGATTAATCTTTATTAATGCATGTTCATAAAAATGGTTTTCATTAAATTATTTGGTGGAAATTAGAATTAATTCATATCAATATTAGAAATTTTATTATATAAAATTAAAATTATTTTTGATATAAGTATATCTTAATTAACTTAGGTAAAAAATATATTTATTGAAATGATTTATTTTCCAGTTAATAGTAAAAAATACAGATTTTTCAAATACTCTCATTTATTTTCAATAATTAAAGAATATGAAAAGTACTATTTGTTGGATCAGTATATATTATATATTGATTATGATCTAGAAATATGATATTTATTTTGGGACCAAGTTAGTTGTAAAAGTTTTTTGGATGTAAGAAGTGATTGTTTTCATAGTGTTTTCTTTCATTATCAAGTAAGTTTGAGATGAAATTAAATAACTTCACTTTGAATAATTGTATCATCATACTGATATTTATACTAAAATATTAAGATACAAAATTCTTAATAATGTCTATTGTATTTGGATGGAAATATATTACTCTAAGACTTGGAAGTTACAATACATTCCACGGTAAATCAGATAATGATTTTCTAGTTTGTATTTCTAAAATATCATAAGTTGTTTGGGGAACTTTTAATTCAAGGTATAAGATTGTAAGGGGGAGAAAATATGTTTCTATATGGATAATAATCAATAATGTTGGTTTTTTCAAATCACATATTACGGTGGTTTAATTTCCCAGTGTTTTCTAAATTTATGGGGTCCAAAGTATGGAGATTCGATTTCATCAGGAAAAGTGGGTTTTCTTAAAGCCCATATTAAAATACGTTGAGTCAAAAGATACCTTTTGACTTCTATAACTTGTTTTGGAAATCACAAATGTCTTTTTAATCATACAGACTTTATCAATAGTATCGTAATGACCTTTTCAATCATATCGTACTAACTCTGTCAATCGTATCGTACTGACTCAGTCAATCGTATCGTACTGACTCGGTCAATCGTATCGTACTGACTCTGTCAATTGTATCATAATGACTCTGTTATTCATACTTTCATTACTTGTTTTTGTACTTCAGTCAAAAACACTTGTGTCATATTAATCGTACTCTTGTTTATCATCTTCATATATTTTGTTTTAACCAATACGATGTCATTGAATTAGTTACAAACTAATCAAAACGATGTCGTGCTTTCTGTTTCAATATGACCGTTATAATGCCAGGTGGCCAAGTCCCTCCGAGTTTTTCAGAGAAATATGACCATTGGAGGAGATGTGACCGTTGGAACCTGTGGCCTATAAATAGGAGGTCATTTGAAGCTGAGAAAGAGATACACAGACAAATGAGAACAAGTGTGAACGTGTGTGTACAATTGAGATAATTTGATTCTGTCATGTTCTAGAGAGAGACGCTGTGACTTCTCTCATGCTTTGTGCTGTGTGCATCCGATCATCATATCGAGGGATTTCAAGTAATTGAAAGGAAAAGGTGCTGATTACCTTCCAAATCGAGGGCTGCCGGGGATATGCAGACGGACGTTCTGATCATCATATCAGGGGTTGTTGGGGATATGCAGACGGACGTTCTGATCATCATATCATGGGCTGCCGGGGATAGGCAGACGGACGAACCGCTCATCGTATCGAGGGCTTACCAAGGTGGTGGTAAGACAGACCTCTTATCCTAGGTGAAAGGTTAACCCTTCTCTTTGGGTCAAAAGAAATGTAATACTTTTACATTTCCACTGCTGTTTGTATTAGAAAGGAAGTTGTATTGTTTCCTTTCTTCATTATACTTTGAAATGTAATTGTTTCAATTACAATAATCCTATTAGATTTTGTATTAAAAGATTCTATACACTTTGTGGCAGAATCTATCACACTTGTATTACTCTGATTATTCTATTTATCCGGAATACAATTACTTTACTTTTCTAATATTATTACATTACTTCATACCTTTATATTCAATAAAATTGTAGTTTGAATTGTATTAGTTTAAGATCTTTTAAAGTAATCTCTTTAAGTGTTTAAACTCTATGTTTTTAAACATACAATTCACCCCCCTCTTGTATTGTTCCATCTAATATACATATACATCTACATATTCGATCCAATAGTTGGTATCAGAGGAGGTTTTCCCCTGATTTGTAATACTTGCTCTATTTCTTTCATATTACTATTTTTAACTACTTACTGCACTAATGTGTGGAGTGGAAAAGATATTGTTTCTTTAGATGGAAGGAATGAATATTGGGTCAATATATAATCTAAATCCTTCTAGACCACCAATATTTGATGGGAATGATTATGAGTACTATAGAGATTGTATGGAGACTTTTGTGATCAATACTGGTGTATACAATTTTATAATTCTTACTTGAGGTTACAAAATTCCTCACAAAGAAGTCAGTACTTTCACTAACCAAGAGAAGCAAGAATATCAACTGAACTACAAGGTACACAATAATTTATTATTCTCTATGACCGGGAATATATACAGTCAGATATCTTCATGTGAAGTAACCAACTGTATTTGGAAAAATTAAAAGTCACTCATTTTGGTACATCCAAGGTTATAGAAACAAAAAGAGTGATTCATCGAGTAGAGTATCATGGTTTTCTTTTTCCTTATGGAGAGCCAGTATATAAAGTGCAACAAAGGTTTATGACAATTGTCAATAGTTTACAATCTATGGGTGAAAAAGGCCTTGATAGTGAAGCTCTAGTAGATAATATTATAGATATAATTCCAAATGAATTGGAGTAAAAAAGGACAGCTATTGATGAAAAAAGAAAAGTTTCCCAGATTACTCTTGATGAACTCTTTGGAACTCTTCTACAGCACGAGACAAGAATGAAAATAGATGTCGATTTCGAAAAGAAGAAGAATGGGAATGGAAGTTTAGCCTTTACATCTAAAGCTAAAACACCTGAAAGGCTTACAAGATCCAAATCCAAGAAAGTTATATCTGAATCAAGTGATAGTTATCACTCAGATAATGAGTTATCCAATCTTGCTCGAAGGATGAACAAGATTGTGGGAATTAAAGACTTCAAATATAGATTAAAATAGAAATATATTCAGGATAGGAAAGATTCAGAGTTAACCTGTTATGAATGTAAGAAAGTAGACATATAAGTCTTGATTGTCCAGAACTGAAGAGGAATGACAGAAAGGGGAAACACTCTGAAAGAAACAAGAAAAAGTTTTATAATACAAAGAAATTCTTGAAGGAAAATGAAACTTGGATTGAAAGTGGTAGTTATTCTTCAGATGATTCTTCAGAATATGAGTCCTCATGACAAAGGAATATTGGACTTATATCTAGATTACCAATTGAAGATATTTTTCTCATGGATAAGGTACAAAATGATGAAGCTATTACAAATGTCTCTTTAAATTCAAATTATATTGATGATAAATATTATGAATCTTCAAATGATGAATCTTCATCATCAGAAGATGATAAATTACCTTCTTTTGAAGAATTATCTAGATTTTCTAAATTACTTGAAAATTAAAATTCTAAACTCAAGAAGAATCTTGAGAAAGAAAACTCTAGAATTTTAGTTTTAACTCAAGGAGTATCGGATCTTTCTAATGTTCTTGATGTGAAAACTTCTGATTTTGAATGTATTTTAAAAACCCTTGAGAATGTCAAATCTGATAAGGATAAACTTTCTAATGATCTAGAAAATAAGATTTCAAAGAAAAATGTTTTAGAACCTAACTCTAGTTTCAAATTAGATGTTTTGAAAGATAAAAACATTGTTTTAAAACTAAACTCAGAAATTTTCTCCTTAAAGAAATGTTTGTCAAACTTTACACATGGAAAAGAAAATTTTGACAAAATGTATTACCAAATCTGACATTTGAGAAATCATTCTGGAATTTGATATACACATTCCAAACATGTTTTTGGTAATAACTATTTTGTTCCACAAAAAAACCTCTTTTTGTTCAAAGTGCCAATGTGGTGGACACTGGAGAAGAGAGTGTTCTCTCAATAAAACTCAATATTTAGGATTTCATAAAGCTCATTTTGTAAAACATATTTGGATTCCTAAAACTTTGTTATCTAACCATTCTGGATCCAAACAAGTTTGGATTCTGAAAAACTAATTGTTTCTTTTTCAGAAAAAAGAGAAGTGTACCATCAAAAATATTTGGTACACGGATATTGGTTGTTCTCGTCACATGACCGAAAACAAAGATCTCTTTGAAATGGTTATCAAAACAAAAGGTGGAAAAGTTACCTTCAGAGATAATTCTCAAGGAAATATTTTTGGTATTAGTAATATTTTTTTTCTTGGAAAAGTTATTATCTCAAATGTTTTGTTTGTTAATGGTATTAGGATCAATCTCATCGGCATAAGTCAATTTTGTGATGAGGGTTACCTTGTGAATTTTAGGAATGATAAGTGTCTAGTCCACAATTCCAAGGATGAGTTCATCCTATCTGCCCAAAGGAAAGAGAATGTATACACTATTAACTTTGAAGACCGTAGGAGCCAAAATTCACCCTGCTTAAGTGCAATAGACGACCATTCATGACTATGGAATAGAATATTAGAACAATGTAATCTAAGAAACCTTTGTAAACTCTCAATGAAAAGACTTGTAAAAGGATTACCGGACCTTAGATATGATTCTTAAAAACTATGTGATCCTTGTCAATTTGGAAGGCAACATAAAACCAAATTTAAATAAATTAATGAAGTTTCAACTTCTAATGCTTTATGGTTAGTTCACATGGATCTTTTTGGTCCTTCACAATCTGGAAGCATTGGAGGAAAATAGTATGTATTTGTTTTAGTTGATGACTTTACAAGATTCACATGGGTCTATTTTCTTACAAAACAAATCTGAAGCCTTTTCCTATTTCAAAACTTTTAGTGCCCAACTTAAAAATGAGAAAAACCTACCATTGAAAAATATTCATAGTGATCATGGTGGTGAATTTTAAAATTCAGAATTTGAAACTCTTTGTAGTAGGAAAGGTATTACTCACAACTTCTCAGCTCCAAGAACTCCTCAGCAAAATGGTGTTGTTGAAGGAAGAAATCGTATTCCTCAGGAAATGACTAGAACCATGTTGAGTGAATACTCAATTTCTAAGGACTTCTGGGCTGAAGCTGTTAGTACATCCTGTTATACTATAAATCGTGTTTTAACTAGACCTTTTTTTAATAAAACACCTTATGAGTTATGGATTGGCCGAAAACCTAAAGTTTCATACTTCAATGTTTTTGGGTGCAAATATTCATTCTTAATACAACAGATCATCTACACAAATTCGCACCAAAATATGATGAAGGGATATTTCTAGGTTACTCCACAACTTCTAAAGCTTATAGAGTTTTTAATAAAAACACTTGTACTGTTGAAGAAATAGTACATGGGAAATTTTATGAATCTAATCCTTCTATTTTTAAATCATCCCAACCTATATCCCCAGATGTGTTTTCAGAAACTGATTATCAACCTTTGATAGAAGAATCTTCTAACAAGAAAAATATTCAAGAAGATACTTCTAAAACATTTACCATAGAATATTTTCTACCATATTTTGATGAACAGGTTTTACAAAACCCAAATCAATTGTTTCTTAGGAATCATCCCAATGATAAGATCATTGGTGATGTAAATCAACCTTTAAAGACCATAAATTCCTTAAGAAATGAAATAGAACATCTTTCTTTTCTTTCCCAATTTGAACCTAAAAGTCCAAGTGAGGCCTTAGGTGATGATGAATGGATCAAATAAATGCAAGATGAAATTAATGAATTTGAGAGGAATCAAGTCTGAACTTTAGTTGAAAAACCTAAAGAAACAACTGTAATTGGTATAAAATGGGTTTTCAGAAACAAATTTGATGAAAATGGAATCATTGTTCAAAATAAATCAAGACTTGTTGCTAAGGGCTATAATCAACAAGAGGGAATATACTATGAAGAAACATATACTTCGGTAGCTAGACTTGAATCTATTCGTATTCTATTAGCCTTTACAGCATACTTTAATTTCAAACTTTTACAAATGGATATAAAATTTTCTTTTCTAAATGGTTTTGTTCAAGAAGAAGTTTTTGTCGAACAACCTCCTGGTTTTCAAGACCTAAAACATCCTGATCATTTTTTTAAACTTACCAAGGCTCTATATGGTCTTAAAAAATCCCCTAGAGCATGGTATGATAGACTTACATTATTTCATTTACAAAACAAATATACAAAAGGTACAATAGATCCAACCCTTTTTATAAAAATGGAAAATAAAAATGTTTCGATTGTTCAAATCTATGTTGATGACATCATATTTGGATCAACTCCGCAATCTTTAACTGATTCTTTTGCGAATTTAATGAAGTCTAGGTTTGAAATGAGTATGATGGGTGCTTTAACATTCTTTTTAGGTTTTCAAATTTCACAAAAACTAGAAGGGACATATATATCTCAATATAATTATATTAAAGAATTACTCAAAAAGTATGGATATGACAAAACTAAAAGTATTAGCACTCCAATTGGTAACTCAAATAAACTTGATCTTGATGAACCTAGGAAACCAGTAGATCAAACAATCATTAGAGGTATGATAGGAAGTTTTCTATACTTGACAGCTAGTCGACCAGACTTAATGTTTTCTCTATGCTTATGTGAGAGATATCAATCTAATCCAAAATAGTCTCATTTAAATGTCGTAAAGAGAATCTTTTGGAATTTAAAAGGCATTATGGATCTAGGTCTCTTTTATTCTTATGAATATGATTTTGTTTTAAAATTTTTTTCAGATGCTAACTTTGGCAGTTGTAGAATGGATAGAAAAAGTACATCTGGAACATGTCATTTCTTAGGAGGTTCTCCGGTTTCTTGGTCCTACAAGAAACAACACTCAGTAGCACTTTCCACTGCTGAAGCTGAATATGTAGCAGTTGGAAGTTGTTGTGCTCAAGTGTTGTGGATGCAACACACACTCACTGACTATGTATTGAGTTTCTCCAAAACTCAAATTATATGGGATAATACTAGTGCCATAACTCTTAGTAAGAACACAGTACATCATTCTCGTGCAAAACACATAAATGTTAGGCATAACTTTCTTAGGGATCATACACAAAAATGAGATATTATTTTAAAATTTATCGGAATGCAAGAACAACTTGCTGAAATTTTTACAAAACCTTTACCTTCCGATAAGTTTGAGTTTATAAAACAGAAGATAGGAATGATTGAATTAAAATAATCATTCATATACACTTCTTGTTTTACATTTCTCCTTACATCAAACAACTCCTTTAGAAAGGGGGAGAACATTTCTTACAATGTTTTTTTTCTTACTATGTTTCTTTTTATCATATGATCTTTAATTATTTACTCTCCTGGTATGTGTTTTTGTTTTTCTTGTTTATCATATTGACAGTTTTATCGTATCATTTACTTTTCTGTTTATCGTATTGATAGTTTTATTGTATTATTTACTTCATCGTATCGTCCGATCGTGGTAATGAATTTCTTTTCCATCGTATCAACCGATCATGGTAATGAATTTCTTTTCCATCTTATTGACTGATCATGGTAATGGATTTATTTTCCATCGTATCGACCGATCATGGTAATGAATTTCTTTTCCATCTTATCTACCGATCATGGTAATAAATTTCTTTTCCATCATATCGACCGATCATGGTAATAAATTTATTTTCCATCATATTGTCAGTTCATAGTAACAAGATTGTTTTCCACCGACTTGTTAGTTCATGGTAACAAGATTGTTTTCCATCGGCTTGTCAGATCATGGTAACTATACTGTTTTCCATTGGCTTGTCAGTTCATGGTAACGATGTTTTTTTCCATCAGCTTGTTAGTTCATGATAATGAGATTTTTTTCCATCATCTTGTCAGTTCATGGTAACGAGATTGTTTTCCATCGGCTTGTCGGTTCATAGTGATGAGATTTTTTTCCATCAACTTGTTAGTTCATGGTCACAAGATTGTTTTCCATCGGATTGTCAGTTCATGGTAACAATATTGTTTTCCATCAGATTGTCAGTTCATGGTAAAAATATTGGTTTCTATCAGCTTGTCAGTTAATGGTAATGACTTTGTTTTCCATTGGTATGATTATTGATAGTTTTTTTGTACGATTTTGTTTTCTTTTGAGCTCTACCAAAACCAACAATTACCTTACGTTCACTAGTAGGTACTTTCCATTTTTTTAATTTTTTTTCATTTTAATCATAACCATTGATTTTTTTCCTCTAATCTTGACCGTATACGATCAATAGTCACCCCTATATCGCCTATAAATAGCCCCCGCCCCCCCAAACCCACATTGGATTTTCAGGTTTTGAGGCAAAGCTCTGCTCCACTGGTTTTAAGTCATCGTACAATCTTTCATCGGAATCACCTATATGTCTTAGTCCTCTGCTAATAATCCCGCTAAAATGTCTTCAAATAATTTAACAGAGAAAGACTTTTTCAGAGAAAGGTTAGTTTCCTGAGAATATTTTGATTCGTATGATTCCACAATTAGAAGAATCATTTTGTTTCAAGGATATGGGAATTTATGTGTTGAAAGACCTGTTTCTCATGATCTGGTTCTCTTTGATGAATTCAGTCAGTTCTATACAATCATATCTTTCGACAAAGACATGACTATCAATTTTACTGTGTATGATATAAATTTATCTATGTCTGTGAAACAAGCAGCTCATTTTCTGAATGTCCCAACAGAAGGGGATTCCTTCTATCCATCTCATAAACTACCATAGGAGGTTGGAAAGTTTAATAGATAAAGTGCTAAGAAGTCCTTGTTTGTTATAAATTAAGAGAAGAGAAAAGTTTCTCATCTTTCTCCAGACAATCGGTTTGTGACTTTATGGATGCAAGGTTTTCTTATCCCAAGGAAAGGGGATAGAGAAACTCTGATATTTTCTGATATTTTTATGCTTGACAATCTTGTAAATATGAGAAAAGTAAATCTCATGGGATATGTTTTTGAAACCATCAATAATGTCAATACCGGAGGAATTAAGTCCCAAATGATTATGTATCCAGCTATCTATACAATGTTTATTCTCGAGACCATGAAGTTTTGCAACATTCCTTTGAAAGGAAACCTAATAGATCTAAAGCCATCCTGGATTAGTAAGAGTACGTTGAAAAAGCTGAATGTTTTTTTTATCCCAATTCAAAACTTTTTATAAGAGATGTAGACGCTGAATCGGCTCAAAATCAATCGGCACCTATGCCAGCCAAAGACATTCCTTCTTTTTTTGTTCCTCAAAAGTCTAATCTGCAAACCAGCTCAATGCCAAAGAAAAAACCTAAGTACAGTAAGGAGGTTATAGCCGAATGGAGAAAGGATAAGGAATAGAGAAAGGAAGGTGATCTAAAGTTTGCACTTGATCCAGCAAGAGCCTTTGCTGAGAGATTAATGGATGAGGATACCCTTCAGGCTGAATAGAAGAAGAAGGTTCTTTTGAAAAGAAAGGAACAAGAATTTGATGCTTCAAATATCTTGAATGTAGTTGAGGAAGCAAGTGCTCAACTTACCACAGAAGTGCATCAAGATCCCATCGTACAGAGCCTTCCTGAGAAAGAAAAAGGTAAACAAATTATGGAAGAGATATAAGAAGTTGAAGAGGAGGAAGGATATTTTCTTTTAGAATTATTTCAAAGTTCTAGGAAGTTTAGAGAGGGATCGGTTAAAAATAAGAGTAAAGGTGTTCAAAAAACCCCTCATGCCGATCAAGCACCTTTTGAAAATTCTGAAACTACGGATAAAAAACCCCCTCATGAAATGAAAGGTGCTCAATCATCTCATACTGAAAAAGTTATTGTCATCAATGAAAAAGTAGAAGAAGAAAGAAAAGAGAAAGAAAAAGAAAAAGGAAAATATCCAGTTGTTGACTCAAGTCTATCAAATGAATTTCCTTCGTACGATGAGGATACTGATTTAGAACATACAATCTCTCTCAAGAAGAGTGATTATATTGTTCATGTTTTAATAAGGGTTGAAAAGACCATTCCTTACATTCCTAGGCTAGAGGAGAAAATTAATTTCATTACTGACAATCATAAAATGAAGTTCGGTTCTGTAAGAGAGTTGAGAAAGAAAGTTTTGTCAGTTGAAGCCGATTTGAAAGTTCTTTCTGAAATATCGGCTGCTCATAAGAAAGCTTGAAACAGGACGACCAAGTGGTCATATAAAACATAAAGCTTGGTGAATGATCATGAGATAGTAATTGAAGATATAAGGAGGTTGTCAAATGATCTTGTGATTGCTTTCAATAAGCTTGAAAAAGAAAATATTGAAAGGCTGAATCATATAACTCATGGAGCCAATATTACATCAGTGAAATAATTGCAAGAGAGAATGAATGCTTTTCAGTCTAAATTCTCGACGGTTTCATCCTTCAAAGATGAAATGGTTTTGTTGAAGAAAAAAAAATTTGTGTTATCCAAAGATAACAAGAATCTGAAAGATAGAATTGATACCCTTGAGGAAGTGATCAGAGTCCAGAATGAGACTATCAAGAATCAAGATCAAATTTTTTCCGACCAACAAGAGCTTCTCAGACCTCAGGGTGATTCAATTTCTGAAGACAAGAAGGAAATCAAGAAGTTGAAATCTGTTCTTCATGATCTCATAAAGAAGGAAAAGGAAAGAGAAAACAAATGACTTTTGTATTTGTTTTTCTTTTCTTTTGGAACCTGTCTTTATTTTTAATAACTTTTATGATTCTTTTCTTCTGTCTGGAATTTATTTTCTATAATCCTTTCAGGAAACTCAAAGTAACCCCATTCTTTATTTAAATCACAAAGGGGGAGAATGTTTTACAAAGGGGGAGAATGTTTTACAAAGAAAGATTGATTTAATCAAATACTTCTAAACAAAGGAAAATCTATGAATACAATCCTTAGGAAAGTACAAACCTAAGGGGGAGTTAGTTGTATTGAAATTCATATTCATAAGAGTTTCCAATAACTCAGGGGGAGATAAGTATTTCTTGTAGTCTTTACTTTGTGTTTTGTGCTTTCCAAAAAGGGGGAGATTGTTGAGACAAAAGTTCCCTTTTGACTTCTAGATCTTGTTTTGGAAATCACAAATGTCTCTTTAATCATACTGAATTTTTTCATAGTATCGTACTGACCTTGTCATTCGTATCATACTGACTCTATCAATCGTATCATACTGACTCAGTCAATCATATTGTACTGACTCAGTCAGTCATATCGTACTGACTCTGTCAAACGTATCATACTGACTCTGTCAATTGTATCGTACTGACCTTGTCAATCATATCGTACTGACTTTGTCAATTGTATCATACTAACTCTGCTATTCATACTTTCATTACTTTTTTTGGTACTTAGTCAAAAAAACTTGTTTGATATTCATCATACTCTTGTTTATCATCTTTATATATCTTTTTTAACCAATATGATGTCGTTGAGTTAGTTACAAACTAATCAAAACGATATCGTTCTTTCTGTTTCAATATGACTGTTATAATGCCAGGTGTCCAAGTCCCTCTGAGTTTTTCGGAGAAATATGACCGTTGGAGGAGATGTGACCATTGGAACCTGAGGCCTATAAATAGGAGGTCATTTGAAGTTGAGAAAGGGATACACAGACAACTGAGAACAAGTGTGAACGTGTGTGTACAATTGAGATACTTTGATTCTGTCAAGTTCTAGAGAGAGACGCTATGACTTCTCTCTTGCTTTGTGCTTTGTGCGTCTGATCATCGTATCTAGGGATTTCAAGTAATTGAAAGACAAAGGTGCTGATTACCTTCAAAATCGAGGGCGGTCGGGGATAGGCAGACAGACGTTCCGATCATTGTATCAAGGGCTGCCGGGGATAGGCAGACGAACGTTCTGATCATCGTATCGAGGGTTGTCGGGGATAGGCAGATGGACAAACCGATCATCGTATTAAGGGATTGCCAAGGTGGTGGTAAGACTGACCACTTATCATAGGTGAAAGGATAACCCTTATCTTTGGGTCAAAAGAATTATAATAATTTTACATTTCTGCTGCTGTTTGTATTAGAAATGAATTTGTATTGTTTCCTTTCTTCATTATACATTCAATTATAATTGTTTCAATTACAATTATCCTATTACATTTTGTATTAATAGATTCTATATGCTTTATGTTAGAATCTCTCACACTTTTATTACTCTGATTATTGTATTTATGTTGAATACAATTACTTTACTTTTCTAACAGTTTTACATTACTTCATACCTTTATATTCAATACAATTGTGGTTTGAATTGTATTAGTTTAAGATCTTTTAAACTAATCTCTTTAATTGTTTAAACTCTATGTTTTTAAACACACAATTCACCCCCCTCTTGTATTGTTCCATCTAATATACATATACATCTACATATTCGATCTAATAAAATATGGTAATGTAATAAAATTCAAAAAGATGGTATTTATGAAGAGTGTTTCATAAAGGATCAAATATTATTTATGGTGATCTCCATAAAAAGTTAAGAGAATCACAAATACGGTAGAAGAGGAGCCTCATGAATAAACCATCATGGCGCTGCAAATGTTTTTGATGACCGTGAAGGTTTTTAACATCGAGAATGTTTTTGAAAACCATTAAAGTTTTTTACACCATGATGATTTTGGAGGGAACTCTCTATAATTAGGATGAGGATTATGAATAGGAAATTTTGGTGGGTCCTTGTGGAAATGGGGAGAGCCATAAAGAAAATTAATGGGATTGATGAAATGGTGATGATGTTTTGTGAAAGGTTCTAGAATTGGTGGAACACATATAAATAGGCCTCTACCCATTCATATGGTTTTAAGAGACTCAAAAAGAATTCTATGTCTATGGGATCATAAAGGTGGTTTTATATGGTGTTATGAAAAGACATTCATGAATGCTATAAGACAACTGAATGTTCTGAGCATTGTGATACTTTTATTGAAGTATTTTCAGGAAAAGAAGTTCGTGAAGGATATAAATCAACTGAAAATTTTGAGAATCGCAATGTGTAGATATGTTTTCAAAGGCTACGTGAGTTTTTTGAAAGAATTCAGTTATGTGAAGGCAGTTTTGTTTGAGAAGGGTGTGATCTTCGCGAAGGAACGATCAAATTTGTGGAAGTGGATGAAAAAGCACCGTAATATTGAATTACATAATATTGTTTTAGAAGAATCTCACACACTTTTGGATTGTTTTCATAGTGCTACATGAGTGTAAATGAATATCCTAATTGTTTTATTCTACAACAAAGGATTATTTTTTAAGGGATTGTGTGGTATTAGATTATTTCCACACTATACCACAAATGTAGCTACTCTTATTGAGTAGTTAACCTTGTAAATTCTTGTATTCATGTGGATGTGTGTTTAGAAGGTGTTCAGTAGGGAAATAAATATTTAACTGAAGGATGAGGTTTTTAAAAAATAATGGAGCATAAAATAAAAAGACATCACAAATTCACCCCTATCAATGATACTTTTATCCTGATTGGGAAACATCAATTTTTATATTTTAAAAACTATATTTATAATAGTTGGGGGTGAATTGTATTTGTAAAAACATTTATTTAATGGATTTTAAAATAAAAAAGTTAAAAACTACTTTAAATAAGTCTATAGGATTTAAACTCTGCCCACTGTACAATTAATAACATTTCATAATCTAAAATGATTTTGACATATCTGAGTTATAGATTCGTAATTAGATTTATTGATATTAAATTAGTGTTAAATTTCAGAACAACTATGGATCCAATTAATCAGAGTAAAATAATTTTTATCAGTATAATTACTATAACAATAAAAATAGTAAATTGAATATGATGGTCAACAATACAATTTAATCTGCACAGTATAAATTAAACATATAAGAAATAAAAAATATATATAATGAAGTAAAAATGAATTGCAACTATTAAATGAATAATATATTTTAACATCAAGACTAAGGTATTCATTAAACCTGAATAAGGTATCCCTTATTTTATACTTACAAGAATGTATGTCTTTCTTTAACAAGGAAATCCTTTATATGAAGATCAGCTATGCTTCCTAGACACGTAAGTCGTCGATCCGATGGATTAGATTCTCTATCTCACTAACCCTATGATCACTCAATCAAGATGATCAGTTTATCCATCTTCTAATCCCTAGAATCACTTGATTTTAATAACAAAAATTTGACACCAAAATATGTACAATAAAATTCTTAAAGAGACAACCTAACAATATTTATCTCTCTAAAGAATTGAAAGATAATAGGAAGAGGATGTTAATGCAAGGTATGATTTTTAAAAATTGAAAGAAAATTTGATCAACCTAAAATTATACAAACTCTAAACTCTTTGAATGATAAGTTATTTATAGAAAATTCCCTACCAGTTATATTTCCTTCCCAACTGTCATATTTTCTATGAGTTTTTCGCTATGACTTGGAGACCTAGAACTTTACAACACATACCTCTCTGGAATAATAGAATTTCTGATTTTATAATGATTTACACCGTAAAAATGTGATAGATGTACTATTATGACAGAAATTATTCTTTCGTATTCAGATTATAAGTATAGTCAGAACAACGGTCTCTTTACAATTGTCATTAAGTTAATATTCATGAGATTTAATACTATTTTCATTAGTACCAGTATCATTACGATTGTTAAGACTCTGTTAGTATGAAAGAAAAGATAGATATTCTAAAAAATGTTTTGATTATGGTTAGTCCAATTTTTATCATAATTATACTAATTATGATAATCAAAATAATGAATATATTAAGTTTATATCCCAATTCTTCAGAACATAATCTAAGTATGGTAAATATTATGTTTTTTTAAAACATACAAAAACAATTTGGACATAAATATATAGAAAAATATGTATTTAAGAAAGAGTTTTTCTATTTACAAAACTAGAGTCATGGAAAAGAAAGAAATATATTTTACGACTCAACAATCACCCTCATTTCAGAAAGCACAAACCTCAAGACATAAATGGAAAAAATTGAAAAACATATAGTATATATTCTTTTATGTACTTTATATTTAGTTCTAGCTTACAAAACCTTAACTACTTCTAGGTTTATAAATATTATGAATATAATGGAGACTAATATGTTTAATATGATTAAATTCACCCAAGGATAAAAAATCCCCCTAAGGATTGTATTCTTCCCCTAAAATTAATAAATCTCTATTATCAAATCCTATTATTTGTAAAATATTTCTCCCCCTTTCATATAATAGTATAATTTTTTCATAAGTCCCACTTTTGAATGACATTCTTACTAAATAATGATACCTCAAACTTAAAATAATATATCTACCCCTTTGCGATTTTCAAAATGAATGGGAAAAAGTCTCGAGTTTCCTAAAATTTTATTGAGGGAGTCTAAATATGAAACAATATGATGAAATAACTATTGATCCATAGAAAACATGAATGAAAAATAAACTAATTGATATTGGAAAGTATTAATAAAAACCCATATTAAGATGAAAATAATAATTCATTCATAAATAAGTAATACAATTTCTAAAAAAAAGTATAACAAGTTTTGAAAATTACAAATTTAATATTTATTCATTAAAACATTATAGTGGTTTTTATATTTCTTGAAATATTGTCGATTATGCCCCATATTTTCTATTATATCATCTTGAGTCTGACTATTATCTTCTCGAATCCAAAGATTCTTAGATAAATATTTATTTTTATACTTTAAATCATTGATTCCTCTTGATAATATTTGAGTATTGTCTACTCCAACTACATGGATTGAACCTTTAATTTTTGATATTTTATTTCCCGAGTCTAATAAACATTTTTTTTCAAAGACATTCTAATAAATTTATCATATAGAAAATTTCTTTCGTAAACATGTTATAGGAACCAATAGACTCTTTCAAAAACTTATTCAAATCATCAAAATTTCCATCATAAAACATTATATTAGAGTTGATCTGATGAGACCAATTTACAACTTTGTTTCATTACTTCTTATGTTCCTAATAGATTTATTTTAAAATATATAAATAGAAATTATTACTAATAACAATTTCTATTAACATCATTAATTATTAAAATTTCTAATTATGATTCTTATGAGAAAATTCTCCTATGGATTAATGTCCTGAGATAAAGGAAATATTCCATTAAGTAACATAAATTCTATAATAATGTAGTCAACTCCATGAAATCTTACCATATTCACTGAATTAGATTATTTCTCAATTTCCAGAAGTTTTATATGACTTGGTTTGATTTCATATTCCTTTTCTTTCCCTTTATCAACATTTTAAGGAACTATTTTACCAAATTCCTTATTTTCATATAATTAAATTATCAATCTATCATCAGTTTCATATTTATCATCATATACATTTAAATTTTTGTATTCCTCATTTTTCATAGATAATGATTGAGCTTATAACTCTGATGATTTTTTTTCATAACATTGAGATTTTTTAGTCGTCTTTGGAAGGTAATTCCAATTATGATTATTACGATGATTTCACAGTAAACTTATCAAATTGAGTTTATTTCTTATCAACATCTTTATCTTATTGTTCATTTTCATACTCATCATCATAATTCTCTACATTCTCTTTGCCTCCATCTTCTTCCTTCTTCATATATACATCATCTTATTATCAATCAAAAATCTTCTATTTCCTTGTATTCAATGCCTTCTTCTTCATATTTATCTATACTTATTTTATTAACTCATGAATCCTCTTCTTTAATGACATTATGAACTCTTGTTGATATTTTTCAACTATTATTAAATATAATTTTCTAGTTGGTATCAATTCCAATTCTTTTTTATGATAAACTGGTGGAATTGATTCGTCATAAAATATTTTACTTTTGACATTACCATCCTACAAAGTAGCATCACCATGGAAAATAAAAGCAACATTGGAAGATAATAAAGAATCCAAATTTTATTGATCAATATGAGTGGTAGGTTGTACCAGAACCACATTACTTGAGTATTTGTTCACTCCATTTGACAAATTCTTAGATAACTAAACTTCAAATAACATATTCTTATAATTATTTTTCTTTTGTTATTATTATAATGTATCAAACACTTAAATACTTAAATCCTTGGCCTCTAATCGGTTATGTGGGATTACTTGACCACTAGAAATATATTCTTCTTTACTTTTAATCCACTCCTCATAAAACATTATATGAGGACTTTATTTTGCTTATTATTGTTTTTCTGTTGGGTGGTCACAACCTTAATTTTCCTCATTTTATCATGTTCTCCATCAATCCTTAATGGTTTTGATTCTAAAGAATCACCACTAGGTTTCTTAATAATTTTTCTATTTAGTATCAAAATTAATCCTCATTTAGTTTATTATATCAACACTGATGTAAAAAATCGTCATTATATTTGGAAATTATTTAATCACATGCTTCAAAAATTTCATGAATTCAACAAAAGAATTTATTAACGGATCCAGATACATGATAATCATAAACTTGATGGATCTGATATTCAGGTTTTTCATAGTATGAATGATAAATTTAATAAGATTTATCTTTCTCAAATTCAATCAATATTCAAAAAGAAAAACATCTTAAACATTGAGTGTATCTCGATCACCCTTTCTTGGGATCCGAAATCCTTTCATCTATAGGGATATTATGATATTATTCAGTGTTATATGGTAAAATTTCTAAACATTTCCAAAATGATAAAACAAATATCATTCTTCTTTCTTCTAATTGAAGGTAATAAGATCATCCAAACGTTTGTGTCAAGGTCAAAAAGAACCCACTTTTATTGTATTCCAATCATACTCACATTCTTCATATAAAATAACTAATATATTTTTTGCACTCCTAATGAAATAAATTATTTCAAATCATTCTTACTTTAGAAAATTATCAGAAGCATAAAATAATTTAACAAGATAATGATAAAGGAGATCAAAACTTTTTTCCAAAGTAAGAAGAAAAATATATTCCAATCCTTAAAACTTAATAATATTTCTCTGAAAAAAAATCAAATTATTTATAAAAGGATTTGTCTACTAACCATTATATAAAAATAATACAATCATTATAATATTCATTAAAATCCATCGTACTGAGACTAATATTAGAAGTGAGATATTTGTAAGACTACAAGACATAAGAGAAGAAGAAACTCATAACAAAATGATTTGTCCAACCAATGTGGAAAACAGGTGGGGTTCCCTCCCTATATAGTTACTCAGGGTGGCAATTCAACTTCCAAATTAAATTCAATGATTACAATTCAAAGCCTTTAGATCTAAAAGTTGTAAATGATTTTAATATATACATTATAAAAATTTCAAATCTTTAAGTTTTAAAAAAAATCATTTCAATAATAAATATTATTCTTTTTTAATATAATACTTATAAAATAAACCAATATTTTATAAGACTACTAATATAACAATAAAAAATATAAACTAATAATAATTAAATAGAGAAAAAATTTAATAGAATAATGATGTACCGTTCTAAGTGAAAACTTCCCATAGTATAAATAATATTTTTTTGATATTTAAAACTAACTAGACAATGATAGTTTTTGTTATGAACTATTAAAAAGAATGTTTTTAATAGAAAACATAATAAATTATACAATAAGAAAACCAATTATAATAGTTACATTACAAAACATTAATACAATGTTTTTCAAATATGAATTTTTTTGAAAGATTCGGAAAAAGTTTATAATATTTTCAAAGTCTAGAAACCCATTTAAGAATTATGCCTCCATAGATTTTTATAAAGAGTTATATGTTCGAAAAAACCCCTTTAAAAAATGTTTTTATAAAAAGAAATTATTTTTTTTTAAAACTAAATGTTGTTTAAAACAAAAAAAAATATGTACTTCCACTATGAAAATCAGTATCATAATCTAAAGCGTTGGATAAAAATGAGTTTATATATATTATTACTTTAAATTTATCATTCCTAGCTTCTTCTTAATGCATTTAAATCTCTTGGAAGAAAGTGGTTTTTAAAAAATATCATCATGCTGTTATTGATTATCAAATAATTATAAAATGATATCCCTTTTGAGTGTGTGATACAAAAGGAAATATTGTCTTACATTTATCTGTTTATAATAGAATTGATTCCCAAGTATTTTACTTAATTAAATAGAACATGTGTTATCACATTGTATTTGTGTTTTTGTAAAACTCATGCCACATTTAGTGACTGTGTGTTGCATCCACAACACTTGAGAATAACAAATTCCAACTACCAAATAAACAGCTTTAGTAGTTGAAATTACTAATAGGTTTTGTTTCTAACAAGACAAAGAGACTATATAGTATACTATGAAATAACACATATTAGATGTGATCTTCATATCAATTATATAACAACCAAAGTCAGAATTCAAAAAACAATTTAATTGAATTTTTTTAGGAATAAAAAAAGTCTTAAATCCATAGTTTCCTTACAATAATGAATTATTATTTTTATTTATTTTAAATGTAATTACATTATTTTTTCTTAGTATATTTAACATAATGATACCAAAAAATTTAAATACTGAGGAATAGAAGTTAATTATAGTGAACTTGTTATCATACCAATAAAAGTATTTTCGTCAAGTGGCTTACCAACCTCATCATGATAGATTCTATTTGAGGTACCCATATAAGTAATAATAATTTTAGTATTTTTGTATAAATTTTTTTAGGAAGATATTTTATATACTTATGTTGAGTTATAAAATTACCTTATAGTTTTTATGAAATTAAAAAACCTAGAAAAAATATTAACTAAGACATCATACTCATATCAAACTAAGATTTCCCTAGATCTACAAAGTAATCTCTTAAATATTATTGCTTTGATCCAAATATAATGTAATCAACAAATATTATTACAACAATAATGTTGTAATTTACTTATTTTATAAAAATTGTTGTATCTGAAGCTTACTTAACTTTTTTTTGTAACAAAATTCCTCTTAATCAATTATAAAAGGATATATGGGATTTTTTTAAGTTTTTATAATTCTGTGTACGTTTATAAATGTATTTAGGGGGTTTATTATTTTTAAAACTAGGGAGTTTTTCAAATAAACATCTTCATAAACATATCTATTAAGAAAAGCACACTTCACATACAAATGAAGATGTTTGAAATTAAGGAATGATGCATAGGATAGTAGAATATAAATAAAATCAAGTATAGATACTAGTGAATAGGTTTATTTATATTCCAAATCTTATTGTTGGTTATTACCATTAGAAATAAGATTAGATTTATTTATAATAATAATTAAATTTTTATCACATTTTTTTAAAATAATATTTTACTCAAATCATAATAGTTTATTTAGGTAATTAAACTAATGTTCAAACTTTATTTCATTCAAATTAATTTATTTCATATTTCATATCCTTCATCCAATCCTCATCACCTAAACAATCACTTTGATTCTAACGATGAAATTGGTAAAGAAAAGAAAAATTTTCTATTTTATTTCTGAAGGAACTTCTAGTCCTTACTAGTTGATTAACATCACCAATGACACTCTCACTAAGATTATTAATAAGAAACAAATGAATTATTAGTTTTTTAAATATGTTCTCCAATATAAGGTAAACAATATTCTTAATAATAACATCAGAAAAGATTTATTTATTTTTAATCTTATGAGAGGAATTTTCTAAAAAATGGTTGAAAATTAGTTTTTAAAATTACATATGAGGAGGATATTGGTTGAGTTTGTTTGAAAACAAAAAGGGAGAATTTATCAACATTTACATGTAATGTTTCATCCAAAGTAAAATATTTTTTTATAAATTCTATATAAACCATAGAAGTAGTGGAATAACTTGAAAATATCTATTCATTAAATTTCGGTGAAATTTATGTATGTTATCTTTCTTATTTAGGATATATACATTACATCCAAATAATTTGATGTAATAAACTTTTGGTTTTTTTACAATCCAAAATTATATAAGATTTTTATATTATATAATTTTTAATTAACCGCTTTAGTAAAATAATTCTTAGTAATTGATTATTCAATCATCATGGTTCTAGTTATTGCTTGAAGAATTCTATTTATTCTTTAAACTACACCATTTTTCTAATGGGTATTATGCGCTAAAAAGTTATTTTCTATACTTTTCATTCTACAAAGTGTTTCAGAATATTAATTTTCAAATTCACAACCATGATTACAATGAATAGTTATCAAGGGAGGGTTTTTCTTATTTTTAACTCTTACTAATTTTTTTTTAAAAAGTATTAGATTGTTTTAGGAAATAAACCATTGTGTATCTTGTGTAGTAATCAATTAATTCATATATATAGTATTTTTCTCCAATATTTCTTCTTTTCATAGGACCAAATAATTTCATGTCCACTAAAAATGAAGCATCAAAAGTTGAGATATCACTAGTGGATTCAAAATATGAATTTTATTTATTACTATATTGATATTGGTCATATAATTTTGGAGAATAAAAACTATGTTCTAGTAAATCTTTTACAAGTTGTTTCTTAGTAAACATTGATAATTTTATAAGGTTACAGTGTCCTAACCATATATTTCACATCCAAGATTGATATTCTATTTCATATAGAAATGGTATGTCTTGGATCCTAATGTCTTTTAAGTTAAGCGTGTAATCATATTCATGATAAGGGGTAGAAATAATGAATTATTCCTTTTAACTATTTACTAAAAACTAATCATTCCTAAAGTTAAAAACTGACATTAATAAAATAATTTAGTTATTCTTATTATTTTGTGGTTAATTTCTTTATAAAACAGTACATTTGAAATTAATTATCTAACAAGAAGAAAAATATTACCTATATTGACAATCTCTACTTAAGTATTAGCTAGGAAAGTAAATTTTTTACCTTTTATCGTGATAATATTTTAAAAAAATTATATGTTACCATTCATATATCTATAAAAGTCACTATTTATATACCATGTATTCTTCATGAAGGTACTATCTCATTTTTCCAAAAAACAAAAACTTTAGACTTTCGGTACCCAATCCTTCTTTAGTGAAGTAATGTCAAAAAATAAAATTTAAGGAATCCATAATTATTTTTAAAAATAGAATTTGTAGAAACCTAGATACTAAACATTATTTAAAGAACATTGTTTCTTCAAATGTCCCCCACTTTGAAAATTATTTCAAAAAGGAACACTTTCTGGATCAAAGAGATTATTACTAAAAATTAATTTTTTTTATAAGAAAACCCCATTGTAGGACTATTCCCTAGAGGTTGATTTTTTTAGTACATTTTATAAAAAATTCCTTCGAGTGGAAATTTTTCAACAATTTTATTCCAATAATATTTCTAGAATTTTGGTTTGACAACTAAATTAGTATCTTTAGTAAATGTTTCATAATTGAGTTTATTAAAACCAGTTTCTAACCTATCATTTTTAGAAATTAATTTTCTAAATCATAAGAAAAATGTATCCTTATCAGAATTATTCTTATCAATAAATTTATAAATCTTTATTATTTTATTTTTAAAAATATGTATCCTTGAATTACCCTTATTAACTTTCTTACAAAATTTCTAGTTTTAATTTTCTAATAATTTTTAAAAATTTGAAACTTGTTCATAAAAACGTTAAGTATTGTATTCTCTGGATGTGAAAGATTCTTCATTAGGTGAGGTAGAATTTTCCATCATTATATTTTTCTCTTGAAGATATATTTTTATGGTTCTCAATATTTCTTAAGTTATCCTCTAGATATTTTGTTAAAATGGTTACATTAGAAAAAATATTTAAGTTCCAATGTCAAAAAATTTCATTCTCAGAAATATATTCAAAATAATCCCCACCACTGGCGCTCCATGTGTCAATAAGATTTAAAAAATTCATTATATTGTATTTTTAATATTTAATGTAACTTATTTTACTATTTTTATAATTATTGGCATTCTTTTTTAGATTGTGAAAATCTGGTCTAATATGTACAACATTTGTTAATTCATTACACGCTAATTATTATTTCATGTAACTTATATATTTATTACCATTATTATATATATATATGGGAAATAATTATTTAAAACTATCTTGGTCAATATTCTTGGGAGATTCACTTACTCATTATCATACTATTCAAAAACACTAGAATCATATTAAACAACAGGTTTCTTCTTTCTTGTGGATCGAACAATTTTTCAAGAGTTTGAACATTGGTAAGAATAATATTATAATATAAATAAACACTTCAATTTTTTAACTTCTATTTTTCATCATATCATTTTTAATTTTCCTTCATATTTCTTAAGGGTTCTATTTAGATCATCAAGAGAAATATTATTTATCTATATTGTTTCACTAAAAACAGTCCCCATTGATTCCCATTCATTGGGAATGATTTCTATTATATTATCCACAAGAGTTTCACCATCAAGACATTTTTCCCCATTAGTATGTAAAATATTTAAGACAATCATAAATCTAGGATGCATTTTTTTGATAGATTCACTGGGTAGAAAATGTAATAATTGATAGTCAACTCTTAACATAGCTCTTCTAGTATCTACAACCTTTATAGTCCCAAAATTTGTAACTCCTAACTTATTTAAAATAGTATTATCTACTTCATAAGATGGTATTTGGGTATAATGTCTTATTTTTATGGTGCATAAAAAATATAACATACTTAGTAATTCAACAAGTATTCCTATTTTTCATGATTTGTAATATAAGTAACTTCCTTCTCAAGAATCTCGTAATTTTTAGTAAGCATGATGAATTTATCAACTCGAGTGTTAATAACAAAATTATTCATCTGATCTCTCTCGTACTCATGGTCTATTCTATCGAAGATATATGTTCTACAAGGATTCATGTTGTCTATCTGAATGATATTTATACCTTCTATATTAATAGAAAAACATTATTTTCCAAAAAATCACACTAGTTCAGGAATATTTATAAATAGAATATTTACATCAAAACACTAAATAACAAGAAAATGATAGAATAAATAAAAATAAAACAAGTAATCCAAATTATAATAAACAAAAAACCAATCTCATTAATTGTATCTATTACCAATTTTTGGATAAGTATATATATAATACTAAATAGGATCATAATATATGATCTTCATAGTTAGTGAAAGCAATATTTACAAGAGGTGTAAATTGTAGTTTAAAAAAATAGGTAAAAAGAGTTTGAACTATACAAATTCATGAAACTCTTTAAGTAAAACAATGAGATTCAATATCATCCATCAGTCTGATTAATAATATATCATAATAAATATGGATTTTTATATATGAGAGTTATAGAGTCATAATTAGAATCACTATAATTACATTAGTGTAAAAGATAAGAGCCATTGTGGGTCTGATTAATCAGAGTATAATAATCTTAATTAGGGTAATTATGAAAATAAAAAAAATATATAGTAAATTTCATATAAATAAAAACTTTAATCTTTAATATGTATAATGGAATATAAACTTTTATGAAATCATAAATAGACATAACAATATAAGAATTAATTAAAAAATTTAAAAGAATAGTCTCTTTTAACATTAAGAGTAAGGTAGTAACTAACCATAACTAATTATATGCTTTTTCTTATACTTATAAGAATGTTTTTCTTTCCATTGCAGGGAAATCCATCGATACAAATATTGTCTCTCTCTTCCTAACCATGGTATCCCTTGATCTCATGGATCATATTCTCAATCTAACAATCCCTATGACCCCTCAATCAATATAACGAGATAATCCATTATCATATCCCCGAAATCCCTTGACCATAATTAGAACAATCGGATAAAGAAACAATTACAAAAAAATTATTAAGGAGATAACATGACACGATTTCCTTAATAATAATATCATTAAATTATTATAAGAGACTAGAAAAAAGATGTTTATGTTATGTAATAAATAGAAAAAATGAATGTGAATGTGATCAACCATAAATTGTTCCAACTCCAAACTCTTTGAATAACCGAATCTTTAAAGAGAATTCCCCAAAAATCATATTTCATTCCCAATGGTCATATTTTATCCATGTTTATTGATAAAACCTAGATACCTAGAACTTGGGAGATCATACCTCGATATCATAACTTAATTTCCAATATCATATTGAATTACACCATCATAGTAAAATAAATGTGACATTATGATAGAAATATGTCTTCTAAATTCATATTATAAACATATCTATTTTAATAAATTTTTTAATTTTTTCATTATGATAATATCCATGAGAATTAGTTCACTA
Source organism: Viscum album (assembly GCA_963277665.1). NCBI lineage: Eukaryota > Viridiplantae > Streptophyta > Magnoliopsida > Santalales > Viscaceae > Viscum > Viscum album. The sequence goes on along the minus strand of OY728145.1, from coordinate 874,885,479 downwards.
TTTATCGGTACCAGAATCATTTCTCTTGTTAAGTCTATATTTATAGGAAACACATGTCAAAATTTCTATCAATAGTTATGATAAAGTTGAGTCTGATTTTTATCACAGTAATCCTTTTTACAAAAATTGTAATGAATAATATATTAATTTGAATTCCATATACATCATAAATTAATATAATTATGGTAAAGATTATCTTTTCCACATTAACACGCTAAAATAAGTTTGACATAAATTTTTGAAAAACATTTATTTAAGAAATAGTTTGTGATTTCCAAATACAAATTTAATGGAAATGTAAGAAATAGAATTTTGACTCAAAACCATTATATTTTGGATTTTTCTTAATAGGAAATATGATACATTTGATTTTGAATAGTCTAATACATTTCATTTGAGTCAAAAAAATCATGATTTTGATATAAGTAATTTTGTATTCCTAAATACATATTTTCTCATAAAAACTTATTTTCCCTATGTTTTATTTATTTATATTAAAAATGATTTCTACCTATTCTAGAGATGGAATCTTAAAATTTGATACTATAATTTTAATTAGTAGGTTAAAATTTAACAAATAGGCCCCTTTTATTATTATTCACTCTGAAGAGTGAACATATTAAATATTTTCCACCTCACAAAGTGTAAAATGTGTAAAACATGGTTTAAAATATGAGACAATTCCTAAAAACAATCCAAAAAAATTCCCTAGTTTTATTTATTGGGATTAATTCTACTATATACATAAAAAATTAAAACTTGATCCATTTTTATTCCATTGTAACTTGGTAATGTAATTTCTATTATTTTGAGTAATGAAATTTTCAAAAGGTTGATCATTTAATTTTTAATTATATTACATATTCACATGGGGTCATAAATATGTTATGAATGAATATAAATGTTTATAATTAACATGAATAATTTATTTTCATAATTTTAATTTATTATTATATTTTTGTGATGTTATAATTATATCAAAAGAATATACGATGTTGACATAGTTCTTGTGCATGTAGAAGAAAAATAAAAAGACATCATTTTAAAATAATAAAAATTAATATTTTTGGGATTAAATATTTTTTCACATGAATTTAATAGTTAATTATAAATCATAATTTATGGTTAAAGTGTTTATTTTTTTATTGATTTTTTTTTCTTAATTTACTGAAAGTGAAATCAAAAGAATTGTGTTGAAAATGACATTCATGATATTTTATGAAAACATATATTTAATTAATTAGTTTAAAATTTATAAAAATCATGAAAAAGGATATGTTGGATGATACATTTTCCCAAATTTCATCAAAAATCCACTTATGTGCCAATTTGTAACTTATAAGTGAAATTAGAGCACATTATGATTATAAGTACCCAGCCTTAAACCTTACATAATATTGAATTAAATGAATAATTCACATTGAGGATATTTTCATGTTTAGAGTTTTAGAGAATTAGGACATAACTATTACATCTCAAAAGATTAAAAAGTAGACACTTCCACACAGTTTTTTTTACAAAACATGAACTCTCTAAAAAAAGATTCATGTCTAGTTCCATGTTAAAGACAACATGACTTTTCCTTGAACCCATTCTTGACCATATTCATCATTACGTCGTGGGAAAACATTTCAAAACTTGGGATGACCATAAAATGCACAGTAAGGGTTATAAAACAAAGAATGAAAACATTTGTTCATAAATACATACAAAACATGAAATCTTTTACATACCTCATGAAATCATAATATTTATGAAAGACACATAGAAATCATAAATCATAAAAGTAACTTGTGACATCCATATCATACTTACATTGTAGTTATCCCAGCTACATAGGGAGTTACTTTGGAATACCAATTACAGTATATTCCCTAAATCTCTTAGGAGAAAAACTCACGTTTACCTCCGTCATGTTACCCAATGAATTGAAGAGGTATCTCGTGTCACCCGCCCTAGGTTAGTTACAGAACCACCTATATACATAAATAATTCTCAATATCCATAACATGATCATAACACATAACATTAGAAAAAAAAGGAAAGATTACATTTCCTCATTGCAATAAATAATATCATTTCAAGATATTGAAATAATAAATCCACTCTCAAAATCATTTTCAATACCAAAATATGTAAAAATAGTATATTATATTTATTTTTCCTTCTAAAAACATTACGACTTATTAAGGAAGCCAAAGATCAAATAATACTCACAACGGCGGAAATGTCATTGTCACCGCTTACGTAAAAAACATTCCTTATTGTCATTTAGTAAAACACTTCGTATAAAAAGATTCCCTTTGAATAAAATGAAAATTCAAAGGGTTTTATACACCGTATAAAATATAGTCGTGTATAAAACTAAAAATGCCTCAATGAAAGGAGATTGAGACGAAGTCCCTTACCTTATGTCTGACTTGACTCGATCGTTCTTTAATCTCCTGAATAATAAAATAAAGTAAATTTATACTTGATTAAGAACCTATTTCAAGTTTATTATTCCTTTAATATCACTTACTACCATCTTATAAACATTATACAATCATTTAAGTTAATAACGTTTGTTTTGTCGATATTTGGTACTTGAGTAAAAAATGGACTTCTATTAATTACATGTTGTTCATGTGGTCAAAGTTTCATTATATCCAGAATAATATTTATTATTTTGATATAATATATATAATATATATCCATCATATAAATGTTTTTATAATAGTACATAACATTCAGAGGTAAGAAATGAAATGCACCGTTCATGGAGACGGTAAGTCGTACGTACGCATCAATGCTACTTTCATTTCTATTTCTTTTTTTAATGGAAATAAAACATAATGATACATAGTTATATTATAATTCCAGTATAAGATCATACATAATATCATTAACTCCATCCTTTATACATCCCATATAAGTCATCGATGAATCACATCACTTTGAGGGGGCGGTAGTCCGCACTTCCTCAAATGAGATTATTGTATTTACCCACTATGGAAAACATAAATACATGATATAAATGGAATGTACATAGGAATAATGAAATAATAAACATAATATATATCATATATAAATACAGTGCCATCATAATGGCCACCATGAGAGGCGGTAAGATGTAATTGAACAATCAGCATTTCGTGCGGCCTTAGTTTCCCATCCACAGAAACATTATCTTCATCACCCATTAGATGGAGGTGTGTGTAAGTGCAGTCCAAATACATATATTAACAACATCCTAGTATATTTAGGATACTGTTGTTGTTAAAAAAGAAAGTAATAAAAAGATTTTATGGGTTGGGGATGTAAAATAAAAGAAAACAATTTAAGAGAAATTGTTACCTTTAATTTGGGTAACTCCCTTTGGTTTGAACCAAAGGACTTCTTGAAGTTCCTTCTACCTAAGGTAGGGCTTCTACGAGGAGGAGAGATATGTAGGGAGATTAATTGGGTAGATTTTGGAAGAGAAGAATGGATTGATAGGTGTTAGGAATTGGTTTGAAATGGTCTCCTTTTGTAAGGGGGAGGAGGGGCTCTTTAGGAATGTGTGAAAATATTATTTTATAATATAATTATGTTCGGTTTCTAAAGGTCCAAAAATCATTACGGTAAAATATAAAAAGACTCATAGTTGAAAGAAAATAATCCAATCAGAATTGGACAAGTTTTGGATAATATTTTAATCATTATAATTTTATTTAGTTAAATCATTTATTAATGAGGTAAATAATGCATCATTATTGTGTCATGAATAATTTAATTTATTCGATGTATAAAAATTATAAAAAAAATACTATCATGTAGGAAATAATTTTATATTTTTAATGAATATTTTTTGTCAAAAATATAATTTATATAACCCCTTCTAAAAATTAATTTACTAAAAGATATTTTCTTTTTTATATTTTCCTTTACTTTAAGTTAATTAATCTAAATAATTATTATCTCTCCCAAGTGGCTTAATGGGGTCCAAAAATTGACCCAAATATATCCAAGGTTGTAAATGACTCATACAATAAGGCTTGTACATGTGTTAAGGTAATTTTGAATTATTAAAATATTCTTTTAACCTTGAATTACCCTATTTACATTTAACTGCTGTAAAACAAAGTCAAAAGTTACTATTCACCAAACATTATTTTCATCTTATTGAACCACATTTTTACTTATTGATAACAACCATGTATGTCATATTTTCAAAATTCATTTCACAGAATTGGTAAAAATTTATTTAAATGGAAAACATAGTTTTTTTAACTACCACTAAGTGGTTTCACTATTCATAAAAAATTGAACTTTTTTAGAAAAATACCAAAAAATCAGTCGAAGCTATATTTTATATTCTGAATTCAAAAATTATTTCTATTATTCCAAATTTAAAACATAGAAGTGGCATCTATAAATTTTAAAATTAATTCCTATTATCAAAACAAATAGCGTGTTTTTAAGAAACAATAACTTTCAAAAGATTGATACTTGTTTATGTCCAATTTCAAAGTGAAATTAATTTCAATGACAAAAATTGGATTAAATGGTAAATATATATTATAATTACACTTTAAAACCAACAAAAAATATAATCTAACCATACAAATAAATTATATAAAAAGTCACTTTTGAATTAAAATGCAATATTTTTCACTATTCATTAAAAAATGAACTCTATCAGAAAAATACAAAAAAAATACCGAAAGTAAAATTTGATGTCCCCATTCTAAAGAAAGATTTTATTTGGTCATATAGAATGTATTAAAGTATCCAAAACTAGATTTAAATAGGGTTCGCATTTAAAAGGTGATAAATCATCCTGTTAATGTAAATTATGCTTCAAATTAAATTCATTCACATTTTAAGCCTCAAACTTTTTATTGGATAATGTAAATACATTTAACAATCATGTAGAATTATATTGTAGTTAGTTTTATTCATTCCTGCCAATACAATGGCTTGGATATAACTGCCATTTAAAATAATAATATTATATTACTAGTGTGCCATGTAAGTTTTCAAATAAACCCGTTGTTGCGTATCGGGTACGCTATCGAACATTGAAGCCAATTTAAAGTAAAATTAATATTTAATTCAGAAATATTAATAAATATGAAATATATCTTATTCTTCATATACCTGGGATGTTTCATCCTTTCCCCCTTTTGGGAATTGCGTCCTCGCAATTTTTATTCACTTATCAAAATAAGTGGGGTATTTATCCCTCATAGAAATTTCAGATTCCCACGTTGCCTCTTCAACCATATGGGTTTTACACAAAACCTGTACCTGGTGAATCACCTTATTTCACAATACTTTCCCTCTATAGTCAAGAATCTGGACTGGTTGTTCTTCAAAAGAGAGACTCTCTTTCAACTGAACTAACTCTGGGCTCAAAACATGAGATAGATCTGGCATATACTTTCTCAACATCGAAACATGAAAAACATTGTGTACCTGAGATAAAAATGGAGGTAAAGATAGTCTATACACAACTGATCAAACTTTTTCTAGAATTTCATAAGGTCCAATGAACCTCAGACTCAAATTTCCCTTCTTACCAAAACGCATCACACTTTTCCATGGAGAAACGTTGAGAAAGACATGATCGCCTACCCCAAAAGAAAGACCCTTCCTCCGGTCATCTGCATAACTTTTCTGTCTTCTTTGAGCTGTTCTCATGTGATTCTGAATCAACTGAACTTTCTCTACCATCTCTTCTACCAATTCTGGTCCCATCAGCTTCCTTTCACCTACATCATCCCAGAATGCTGAAGTTTGACAATTCTTTCCATATAATGCCTCAAATGGAGCCATCTATATACAGGAATGAAAGCTGTTATTATAAGAAAATTCAACCAAAGAAAGATGTTGGACCCAACTTCCCTAGTAATCCATCGAGAAAGCACGTAACATTTCTTCCATGGTCTGAATTATTCGTTCTGACTTCCCATCTGATTGAGGATGAAAAGTTTTACAAAAATTTAATTCAGTACCCAATGACTTCTGAAGGCCTTTCCAAAAGTTAGAAGTGAACCTAAGATCATGATCAGACACAATGGAGAGGGGAACTCCATGCAACCTGACTATATCTTTAACATACAACAGAGGAAGTTGATATAGAGACAAATTATCTCTAATAGGAAGAAAATGATCAGATTTAGCCAATCTGTCAACTATAACCCAGATTGCATTATTACTTCGAGATATATTTGGTAATCCCACAACAAAGTCCATGGATATATTTTCCCATTTCCACTCTGGAAGTGGTAAAGGCTGAATTATTCCTTTCAGTAACTGTCACTCGGCTCTAACCTGCTGACAAGTCAAACACCTCACAGTAAAATCATCAATATATCTATTCATTCCATACCACCAGTAATACTCCCTAAGATATCTTTACATCTTAGTACTGCCAGGATGTAATGAAAATAGAGAACTATGAGCTTCACATAACAAATCATTCTTAAACAGTGAATTTCAAGGAACAAATAATCTCTTTAAAAATCTCAAAACACAATCATTATCAATGTTAAAATCATGCAACATACCCTTCTGAACCAACAAAACCTTTTTCTACAACTCACTTTCTTCCTTATGCTCTTTCTTAATTCTGTCTGATAGAGATGATTTCACTAACACCTGAAACAAAAAAGAATAATTTCCTGCAACAACAACTTTTATGCCAAAGTTCATAAAATCAAAAACCAAAGGATCTCGTTCCAAGTGTAACATGGTTAATGAAGTATTATTTTTTTGACTCAAAGCATCATCCACTTTATTTTCTTTCCCCGGATGACAAATGATTGTGCAATCATAATCCCTGATTAATTCCAACCATATCCTTTGTCTCATGTTCAATTCTTTCTGAGTGAATATATACTTAAAACTTTGGTGATCAGTATATATTTCACACTACACTCCATTCAAATTATCGCTCCAAAATTTTAAAGCAAAAACAACAACAGCTAATTCCAAATCATGTGTAGGGTTATTTAACTCATGTGGTTTCAACTGACGTGAAGCATAAGCAATTACCTAATCATTTTGCATTTGGAAACAACTCATTCCCTTCAATGAAGCATCACTGTCGATAAAAAACTCACCATTTCTAGAAGTCAGTGCCAAAACTAGAGCATTCACCAATCTTCTTTTCAATTTCTGAAAATAATAATCACATTATTTTTTCCAGATAAACTTAACGCCTTTTCAATTTAACATTGTCATTTCACAAGATAATCATGCAAAATTTTAAACAAACCACCAGCAATAACCTGCCAAACCATGAAAACGATGAATCTCAGTTATATTTGTGGGTCTTTGCCATTCTTCAACTACTTTCATTTTAGCAGGATCAACAGTTATGCCATTTTTTGAAACAATGTGACTAAGGAAAGACATTTTTTGTAACCAAAACTCACACTTGATGAATTTCCCAAATAGTTTCTTTTATTTTATGGTTTGCAAGACAACCTTTAAATGACTTTAATGTTCCTCCTTACTTTTGGAATAAACCAAAATATCATAAATGAACACAACCACAAACATATCCAAGAACTCACGGAAAATTCTATTCATAAGATCCTTGAATACATCAGGTGCATTGGTTAACCCAAAAGGAAAAACTAAAAATTCATAGTGGCCATATATAGTACAAAACAAAGTCTTTGGAATGTCTGCTTCCTTTAATTTCAACTGATGGTACCCCAACCTCAAGTCAATCTTCAAAAAATACTGATCCCCCTAGAGCTGATCAAAGAAATCATCGATACAAGGAAAAGGATACATATTCTCAACAGTGATGTTATTCAATACTCTATAATCAATGCAAAGTCTCATTGAACCATATTTCTTTACAACAAACAAGACAAGAGAACTCCATGGTGATTTGCTAGGTCGAATGAAACCTTTATCTAATAACTCCTGTAATTGAATATTTAACTCTAAAAGTTCAATTTGAGCCATTCGATAAGGGGGTTTTGAAATTGGAATAGCATCAGCAACTAAGTCAACCATAAATTAAACTTCTCGATCAGGTATAATACTAGGAAACTCATCAGTAAAAACATCAAGCTGCTCATTTACCACTAGAACATCATTGATCTAAACAGTTCCTTTGTTTTCAACAATATATGCAAGGTAACATTCATTTCCATCTTTTACTAGTTTTTCAGCTTCCTGATATGTTATCCAAAACAAGGGTTCATTTTTGTATACAAACTGAAAATCATTCTAGAACAAAACCACATTAGCTCTGCAGTCAATCTTAGTATGATAAAAAGAAATCCAATCCATGCCCAAGATAATATAAAACTCTACTAGAGGAAAACCAATAATGTTTGCAGGTATATTCTTTCTGCACACAAGGACATGAATTTTATTATGTTTTCTTATTGTCTCAACATTTCCTCCAGGTGTTTTTACCATAAGATTAGTATTCATATCATGAGATAGAATTCCCAATTTACTAGAAAACTTCTCAGAAATGAAATACTGTTTAGACCCTGAATCAAACAACACATTGGCATAATCTGAAAAAACAAACAGTGTACCTGACACAACTTCATTTGATGACCCACCATCTGCTGAAATAGTTGCAAAATATTTCACCACCCCTCTCAGAATGTAGTTTGGTAGCTTTCCTTCGGTTTAGTTCTCTGTTGGACATTAATTTTCATAATGACCCATTTCGTTGAACATAAAACATTTTACTGACTGTAAATCAGATTTTGTCTTACCATTACCCTGATCTTTTTCAGTGCAATTGCAAGCCTTATGTCCCATTTTACCATATTGGTAGCACTTACCAGAATTCAAAAGACATTCCGCAGCATGTTTTTTACAACAATTTTCACAAACTTTAAACTTAAGTTTCTTACCATCAGACTTTTTTGAAGAGTACTTCCCTTTTTCCTACCACCTTGACCTCTTATTACGTTGTTTGTCAAATAATACCAGATCATCAGCAAACTCCATTTCCACCTTCTCTGCACAACGAACATGTTTTTTATAACTTTTTAACTCACGAGAAGATAAATCCATTCGATACTTTGGATTTAATCCTGAGTAAAAATGGTTGATTTTACTATTAATATCTCATATGAAATTTGGAGCATACCTTTCTAGTTGAGTGAATTTTTTTTCATAAGAAGTCATTGAGTCATCCTCCTTCCTCAATTATAGGAAATGTTTTTTCATCCTAAGATGAACCACCTTAGGAAAATATTTCTCAAGAAACATACCTTTGAATTCATCTAAATTGAGATCATCAAACTCCTCACTATCCCTGATATTTTTCATCATCGACCAACAATGATCAGCTTCACCTTCAAAACTGTAAACAGCAAGACTATCCTTTTGATGTTCTGAACAACCCATGACATCAAAAATCATCTCCAGTTCTTTAATCCACCGTTCTACTAGCACAGGGTTAGATGATACTCGGAATAATGGGGGATGTTGCCTCATGAAATGCTCCAGTATTGACATAATCCATTGTGGTTAATCTGGTTGATCTCGTATGTAGATACCACCACCATTTATAGCCTGAGTCAACTATTCCATCACTGTAACAAACTGTTCAGTTCCGATTCCGACCATCCCAGGTTGCTGATTTGGAAGGTTGTCTTCCTCCTGATGTCATCCCAACACAGCTTCCATGTTTCCTCTGTAGAAAACCATTGTGAAGAACAAAATATCTTAGGAGAATCAACATGGTAATCTGGAAATGCGATATGATGTCAATATTGACATAAATTACATTAGGGATATTAATTTAACAATACCCTAAAACCTAAATTTATCTAAACCGACCTATGATAACAACTATAAGGACCCAACCTTAAAACTTAAATAATATTGAATTAAATGAATAATTCACGTTGATGATCTTCTCAGGTTTAGAGTTTTAGAGAATTAGGACATAACTATTACATCTCAAAAGATTACAAATTAGACACTTCTACATAGTTTATTTTTTTACAAATCATGAACTAATGCAAAAAAAAGGCATGTATAGTTCAATTTTATAGACAACATGACTCTTCCTTGATCCCATCCTTGACCCTATTCATCTTTATGTCCTGTGAAAACATTTCAATTCTTGGGATGAGCATGAAAGGCTCAGTAAGGGTTATAAAACAAAGAATGAATTTTTTTTCATAAATACATACAAAACATGAAATATTTTACATACCTCATGAAATAATAAGATTTATGAAAGACACATAGAAATCATAAATCATAAAAGTAACTTTTGGCATCCATATCATACTTACATTATAGCTATCAGAGCTACATAGGGAGTTACATTGGAATACCCAACAAAGTATATTCCCTAAATCTCTTAGGAGAAAAATTAATGTTTACCTCCTTCATGTTACCCAATTCATTGGAGAGCTATCTTGGGATCACATTACCTAGGTTTATCACAGAACCACCCGTATACATAAATAATGCCCATGATCCATAACAAGATCATAACACATAACATAAGCATAAAGGAAAGTAAACATTTCCACATTGCAATAAAAAATATCATCACAAGATATTGAAATAATAAATCAATTCTCAAAATTATTTTCAATACCAAAATCCATAAAAAGATTATATGATATTTATTTTTTCCTTTTAAAAATATTACGGCTTGTTAAGGAAGCCAAAGATCAAATAATACTCACGGCAGCGGAAAGGTCGTTGTCACCGCTTACGTAAAAAAACATTCCTTATTTTCGTTTAGTAAAACGCTTAATATGAAAAGATTCCCTTTGAATAAAATTAATAGTCAAAGGGGTTTATACACCATATAAAATAAAGTCATGTATAAAACTAAAAATGCCTCAATGAAAGGAGATTGAGATAAAGTCCCTTACCTCGTGTCCGACTTGACTCGATCATTATTTAATCTCCTAAATAATAAACTAAAGTTAATTTCTACTTTCTTAAGAACCTTTTTCAAGTTTATTATTCCATTTATATCACTTATTACCATGTTAGAAACATTATACAATCATTTAAGTTTAGAATGTTCATTTTTTCAATATTTGGTACTTGAGTCAAAAATGGACTTCTTATAATTACATGTTGTTCATGTGGTGAAAGTTTCATTATAAATAGAATTATATTAATTATTTGGATATCATATATATCATATATATCAATCATATACATGTTTTTATAATAGTACATAACATTTATAGGTAAGAAATTAAATGCACCGTTCATGGAGACGGTAAGTCGTACGTACGCATGAACGCTAATTTCAATTTTATTTATTAATTTAATGGAAATGACACATAATGATACATAGTTATATTATAATTACATTATAATATCATATATAATATCTTTATCTCTATCCTTTATACATCCCACATAAGGCATTAACGAATCACATCACTTTGAGGGGGTGGTAGTCTACACTTCCTCAAATGAGATTATCATATTTACCCACTATGGAAACCATAAAGACGTGATATAAATGGAAAGTACAGAAGCATAAGGAAATCATAAACATAATATATATCATATATATATACAGTTCCATCATAATGGCCACCATGAGAGGCAGTAAGATGTAATTGAACAATCCTCGTTTCATGAGGCCTTAGTTTTCCATCCACAAAAACATTATGTTTTTCATCTATTAGGTGGAGGTGTGTGTAAGTTTATTTAGAATCCTTCTCATAAAAACATAATAGTATATTGATTATACTGTTGTTGTTACAAAATAATGGAATAAAAAGATTTTAGGGGTTGGAGATGTAAAATAAAAGAAAACAATTTAAGAGAAACTGTTACCTTTAATTTGGGTAACTCCCTTTGGTTTGAACCAAATGACTTATTGAAGTGCCTTCTGCCTATATTAAGGCTTCTAAGATGGGGATAGCAATGTAGGAAGATTAATTGGGTAGTTTTTGGACGATCCAAATGGCTTGAGAGGTGTGGGGGAATTGGTTAGATATGGTCTCCTTTTATAAGGTGGAAGAGGGCCTCTTTAGGAAAGTGTGAAACTATTATTTTATAATATAATTATATTCAGTTTCAAAAGGTCCAAATATCATTATAGTCAATGATAAGATAATTAATGGTCGAATTAAAATCATCCAATCTGAATTGGACATGTTTTGTATAATATTTTAATCCGTATAAAATTATTTATTTAAATCATTTATTAATGAGGTAAATACTGCATCATTATTGTGTCATGAATAATTTAATTTATTCAAAGTATAAATACTATAAAAAAATATTATCATGTATAAATCCATTTATATTTCCAATTAATATTCATAGACATAAAGATAATTTATATAACCCCTTTAAAAAATTAATTTACTAAAATTTATTTGCTTTTGTCATATTTTCTTTTACTTTAAGTTGATTAATCTAAATTGCCATTATCACTCCAATGTGGCTAAATGGGGTCCCAAAATTGACCCAAAGATGACCATGGTCATAAATGACTCACCAAATATTGTTTGGAAAAGTTATAAGGTAATTTGTAATTATTATAATACTCTTTTAACCTTGAATTACACTAATTACCTTTAATCGCGGTAAATAAATGTCAAAAGTTACAAATCACCAAAAATTATTTTCACCTTATTGAACCATATTTTACTTCTTGATATACACCATGTATGTAGGATTTTAGAAACTAAATTCACAGAAGTGTAAAAATTTTATTTTAATGGAAAAGTCAGTTTTTTTAACTACCACTTAGTGGTTTCTATATTCATCAAAAACTGGTGTTTTTCAGAAAAATACCAAAAAATAAGCCTAATATATATTTGATATTCCGAATTCAAAAATCATTTCAATTTTTCCAAATTAAAAACATATAAGTGGCATTAATTAATTTGAAAATTAATTCCCCTTATCAAAAGAAATAGCATGTTTTTAAGAAAAATAACTATCAAAAGATTGATACTTGTTTATGTCCTATTTCAAAGTGAAATTAATTCCAATGACCAAAATTGTATTAAATGGTAAAAAGATATTCTAATTAAACTTTAAATCAACTAAAAAGAAAATATAACCGTATAAATGAATTATATTAAAAGGCACTATTGAATTAAAATGCAATATTTTTCACTATTCATTAAAAAAATGAACTCTATCAGAAAAATACCAAAAAATTACCCAAAGTAAAATTTGATACCCCTATTCTAAAGAAGGATTTTATTTTTTCATATAGAATATATTAATGTAACCAAAACTATATTTAAACAGGGTTCTCCATTAAAAGGTGATAAATCAGCCTTTTAATGTAAAATATGCTTAAAATTAGATTCATTCACATTTTAAGCCTCTAAATTTTTATTGGATAATGTAAATAAATTTAACAATCACGTATAATCATATTGTATTTTTTTTTCATTCCCTCCAATAAAATGGCTAGAAGTTAACTACCATTAAAAATAATAATATTATATTATTAGAGTTCCACGTAAGTTTTCAAAGAAACCCATTGTTGTGTATCAGGTACGCTATCGAACATAGCAACCCTTTTAAAGTAAAATTAATATTTAATTCAAAAATATTAATAAATATGAAATATGCCTTATTCTTCATTTACATGGGATGTTACAATGATTGAAAAAGTTATTAACATGGTTAAGGATTAAAATGGACAATGAAGGGGTTAAATAAAATGATAAGGTTTAATATAACCTAAACACTTAACTAACCCTCAACAGATGGATGGAATTTTGCCTTGACCTTATAAAAATAAATTTTGATTCATTTTGGAGACATTTTTCTATGAATGTGTCTGAAGAACATTTTAAATGTTTGAAAAATTACAAGTGTGCCACTCCCCAAAACAATTAAAGGGAACTCACACCCCTCATATATTCACACCTCTTGAGTCATTTATACTTATAAGACCATAACAAATTATCTCCCAAACATCTTTATTCACATTTTGGATGATCTAGTATTCAAAAAATATGAACCCCATGGTCTTTAAAAAGAGATCCACACAAGGGTTCACTAAGAGAAAGAAATCACCTTAACCATGATCAATTTTTACTTCATATTTAAACACCATAAATTATGTCATATTGATTCCAATATAATAAAACACACACATATATATATATATCATATAATGATATCTTATTATGTTCATATCATAATATTTATCCATCTTCTATTCCATATATGGGTAAATACATCCATCACACATGTGTACGATAAACAAATGCCCTGTGAATCGATGTATTTTTTTCCATCACTGTTTCACATGGATAGTTATTAATGTGGAACTAATGGATATATATGTTACCTATGACATAATAAATATAACAAAACATTAATGTATAATCTATTTTTTACGCTTTCACACATTAAAAAAATGTTATTGTTGTTCATGCGTACGTACATCTTTCCTTCTCTATCAAGTGATGTCATTCAAATTACATTTCTTGATTTCCAAAATTATTCAAAAAATATATTTACTGAATAAATATGATATTAATTACATTAATATTATACTGTATATGTTGAAACTATAACCTATTCACAAGAATAGGTATATCTTCAAAGAAGCATACATTATAAAACTAATAGGTTTACACCTAAAACAATGATAATATTAAAATATTAATGAAAATTGAGTGAGAAGACGTTATAAATAGGTTATATATAATAATATAAATATCAATATGGTCCAGGTATAAATTAATAACAAGTTTTAACAATTATATATATGGTTAAATCACATTACATAATGTGGAGGTGTGGGGTAAGGGGTCTCTTAACATAACTTCCCATTCATTGGGTTATAATTGTACTTCATTGAATATATTATACCTTGATTATGTGTGAAATGAATTGCTATTTAATTATTTTCTACATCCAATTATTTTTTGAGGATTGAAATTTTTTACAAATAATAACCCCATTAATTAACCCTAATCTCAATGATATGATCTTTGTAAAGTATTTCATCACTCTTCCCCCTTCATTGAGGAATATTTTGAAGTTTTCAACTATTTAATTTTATATGGCGTATATTACACACAATTTATATATTTAACATGAATATATATTTAGTAATGATGATAAATTATTCAATTGATGTTATCAATTTTAATGTATTTCAATTTTTATATTAGCAAATTCATAAGACTTTATTTTAAAATATCATTTATTTTTTAATGGATTAGGTTTTCTATTAATAGGAATATTATAATATATCCTTCATAAACCCCTTCAATTTTCCAATCCACTGAAGATTTATATATTTTTTTAGGTTTTATTTCAACTTTTACACTCATTGTTACTTTAATCAAGAAATAAAATTTTTAAAAGAAAAGATAATATTATATTTATTTATTATGAGGTATAATTTTCATCCTTTTCCATATTTTTTAAAATGTTAATACATGAATACTTATTATTTTCGGAAATTATTTTAAGGGAATTTTATGTTATATTTCACTTTTTAAAATTTCTAAATGAAATGATTATATTTTTTTCTAAAAGTTCACTTTTTTACTTTCATTTAAAAAATTCAAACAGATTGTTTCTTTTTAATAAATATGACATTAAAGGACTTTGCCACCACCTTACCAATTTTATTATATTTTTCTTCTTCTAAAAATTTTCAATCATTTTAAAAATAGAACTATTAAATGAATACTTATTTTATTTTTTTCTTAGGTTTTATTTTATTCTCTAAAATACATGAATTTATTATGAAAAATATATTTATGATGAATTGATGACCATATTTTATATATTATTAGTTTCTTTTCCATAGAATTCTCACGATCAATTCAGTTATTATGAAAATATTTTATGTTAAATTAATTTTATCTTAATATTATTTGAATTATAGAGATACTTATAGCATAAAAATATAAAATTCATATATACAATGTTTTGTAATAAAAGTTATTTAATTAACTAGGGAAATTATGTTATATGGTATCCACTACTCAATACATATATTTTTTGATAAATAATATTTTTCATGTATTAAATTCATTATTAATGATATGTGGCATGTGTTAGACAAGAAGTGATTTGTGGGGCCCATAATAATATACCGCTTAATGTATCAACTAGTTTCATGAGACAAATTTGCTGGCCAAACTTATTAAATGATTTTTTGGTGTATACCTACCAATATTTTAAACTCACATGGCTCATGGACATGATTATAGAGATATGTTATTGTCTAATATCATAACTCCAAAATTATGAATTAAATTTATTGACTATTTAGTAATTATAATAAATATTTTTAATGAACTAATATTTTCCATGTTTTCATTTTTAAATTCATGTCAGTGATTATGTGGAATGTTTTTTCGTTATTTACCTTCATATTTAGATTGTTAATTATTTAATCTTTATTATTCGGATGTATATAACTCTTACTAATAATTCCAGGTTACCCTTATTTTTTGGTTCACCATGATATGATGACGGAATATTTAAATGAGTTTATAGATGAATATTATGTTCTTTCACTAGGTTTTAATATTTTTTTATAATTTAAAATAGGAAACATTAATTTATATGGTTTATCAATTCCACAAAACATATCAATCAATGGCGATGTAATGTATTGTATATTATGCCAATTTAATAGTGTAGACATTGAATCCTGGTTAAAATAGTTGGGTTGGTTACACTTCTCCTGTTCTTACATTTATTAAAATAGATTAATAATTTCAAAGACAATTTTTCCCATATTCAAACAGGGGATATATGTTTTCTATTTTACCACATCATATGCTCATATAAATATGGTCATAATAGACCTCAACAAAGTACCTATATTGGTTCTTTAATAATAATTTTAAAATGCTCATATTTTAATCCCAAATAACTATTTCCCAAATTTGTACTCAATATTAATCAATATAATCTCCTAAATTATCCAATTTATGTGGGTAAATTATTATTTATAAAAATACCCAATATTTTATGTTTATAAATGTATTCAATATATATTTTTTTGAAATTATTGATTTATCTTGTGGTGATTTTCTCAAACATTTCCAGATTTATTCTCCTTTATACTAAACATATTCATCATTTATAGATTCCACAAAATGTAAAATAAATTTAATTTACATATTCATGAATATATTCTTAAAAAATTGTAATGTGATATTCTTCTCCATGGTGCATACCTCATCTCCACAAAATCAACATGAATCAAGATATAATATTTATGTAATCATGACATTGAAAACATTTATGATCAAAATAAGTATTTCATGGTATATTTATCTTGAAAACTCACATTTATTATAAAATTATATATTATTTGTGAAATATTAAATAATATTTATATGTATAATGGTCTAATTTTTTCACATATCTCCTGAAATATTTATCATGTGTCTAGATAAATCTTAGATATCATTTTGATTATATTACACATCACCTTGTCAATTTTCTATAATCTCTAAAAAATTAATTAATGATCATAGATGGAAAAAAATATTTTTTTAATATCTTGATATTTTAGAAGAACACTATACCGGATAGTGTATACTATATGCAACACCGGTCCTAAATGAAAATGAAATATTGATATTTTAATGGTATATATATAAACTAAATTTTAATACAGTTGGAATTAGTATGATTAATAAAATTTTGAAATATATATAAATGTTCAACTAAAAAATAATATATTTATTAATACTTTGGAAATCAGAACTCAATTTCTTAATAATGTCACTTTATGCTTCAAAATTATGTTTTCTTCAAAAATAGTCATTATTTCTACTATGAAGAGATTATTATAAATAAATAATAGTAAATATATATTATTTATTTTTTAAAAGTTATATAATTATAACATACAATATTAAAAAATTATGTTTGGGTGAATATTTGGTATTTTGTTTTAAAAGATTCATTTTTTAGTTAATATTGAAAATTATCAATTTCTATAAAGCTATCATTTATTTTCATTTAATAAAGTAATTAAAAGTTAAATTTTTATATTAAATTAACATAATTAATTTTTAATTATTTATTAACTAATTAATTATTATGATATCAACAATACAATTTTTTTTGTATAACGTCAATTTTTAGCATAAAAATGTATTTTTCTAAAAACTATTTTTCATTATTATTTTTAATTTATTTATTCTTATTAAACAAATTTAGTCTTCAAAAATGGATAAAATATTTGTAATTAGGAGGTCAAAATTTGGTAAATAGGTCCATTTAATGTTTGGTCATTATAAATAGTAACAGTAGAAAATACATTTCAACTTGATGTTGTTTAAATTCGGCAATTATGGTTAAAATAAATATTATATGGACTACAAAACCCTAACACCTGCAATTATTCTATTTTTAATTGGGGTTCAACCATCCACATCTAATATTATTATTATTTTATTTCTTGGAATTATTATTTTAAAATGTCTTATATATTATTTTATGTAAATATATAGTGAAAATGGCACTCTCTTTCTCTTAATTTATCAAATATTTTCAGATAAGGATAAAAATAATTTATATTAAATTATATACTTTTATTTTATATATAAATGATTACTTATAATTGTTTTTTTTAATTTCAAATTATGAAATAATTATCTTCAATGTTTACCCAACATTGATAGAGTGATTGTTCAATGAGTAGATATATCATGTAAATAATTTGAAAAATTATAAAAGCGTTGTTTGTAGTGATTTTTATTCTCCCAAAACATTTATAGATACATATAACATATTTAGGATGTTTTATGGATTCATATTTTAATTCCCCTACTATAAAGTAATTTTTAATGTCAAATTAAATGAATATTTTCAAAAATATCATTATAGATATTTTATGATAAATATAATATAATTAAATTATTTAAAAAAACACAAAAATAATTCAACAATGTGTTTAAGAAGAGAAATAGTCTAAAATTTTATAATTTTTATATTTGTGATCTAATTTTCATCTTATAAGTAAATTTATAACACATTAATATTATAAAATTAATTACCATAGTTATGATTAAAATCGGTTAAAAAGGGGTTAAACAAAATGACAAGGATTAAAATAATATCTAAAACTATAAAAATACAATTGTATGAATAATATAATGACTTATACATATTTTATTCTAATTAATAAATTTTTTGAACCATTTAACATGATTTATACACATATTATATTACAATATTTTATCTCACTACATATAAAATGGCTTATTCAAACATTAATTTATTGACAGATAATATATCTGTTGGAAAAACTGAGCATTTCCAACAGATATTATGTTTTATTGGTAGTATTTTTTAATACTGACACTTACTTTTAACAATAGATATATATATTGGTGTTTTTTTTAATACCAACATATCATTTACCAACAGTTGAATCTATTGGTTTAACATACTAATTCCAAAATTTTATTACTAACACATGAATCTATTATTAAAAATGACTGTTACCAACAAATATTATAGCGTCAGTACAAAATGTTACAGTAAACCATAAAATATCAAAAAAATAAATAATTAAGAAAAACATAATGTGTGTGTGTATATATATATATTATTTTTATGACAAAGGTAATTTTTTTCTTGGGGGTTTATTAAAAAGATTTCATAATTGATTTCATTTTTCTACTATTTTGAAATATTATATGATTTTACATTTTTCAATATTGTTTATTGAATTTCTCTAATTATTAATTGTTTTAATATTTTTCAATATTATTTATTTAAAAAATATTAAAATAATTTTTATTAAAAAACAAAACCCTAATCCCCCAATCCTCGTGTCTTCCTCGCACCACTACCCCGACGCCCCGCCTCGCCTCCCACCGCCACCCCTCCTCGCCTCCCGCCTCCCGCCGCCCCTCTCCACTTCGACTCCCACCTCTCCACCTCACTGTCTCGCCACCTCGCCACCTCACCGCCATTGTATCCCCCAATCCTCATCTCTTCCTTGAGCCTCCATTATCTCCACTTATTTGTATCCCTCCACCTCCGCACCAGTGATCTCCTTATGCACTCAAAAACCTGGTCCATCCCTGTTATCCCCAGTAAAGGGTCTCCCTCCCAGGGATTTCTACTTCTTGCTTGGTTTTCTCTTCGGTCGCGTTTGGTGATGCGTTCTTCTTCTTGAATATGATTCGTTGTAAGGTCATTCTTGTATTTGGATTTTAGTGTTGTTGTGGTTTTTTTGGTAATTTATTTTTAGGGTTTATTCCCCATCACTTCAGATCGACCCTCGGCTGGATTTGATCTTCCCTTTCTCTATTTCGCTTCAGGGTATGTCAATTTATGCTTCAACCAGCTTTGACTGCCTATCATTAAGGGTGGACTCAGGTGTCATCTCTGGCGGCCCAGTTTGGTATCGATGATGGATCTCCGAGCTTAGGGTAGTGTCGGTCTGTCCATCTTGATTCAACGGGCATATGATGCTTATTTATGCTCATTCTCCCTAGCAGCAAAGGGTGGTAAGGTCTTTTAAATTATTTCGTTTCGTGCTATGTATTTGGAGGGTGGATGTGATGAAGCTGGTGTTTGTTGTAGATTCTTTTTTTCTCTCAAATGTCTATAGAACGAGATAATTCAGAGAGGTCAGTTTCCTCCTTTGAGTTCGTTTTTTTCTGGTTCACATGTTTTTTGAATAAAAATTAATACACTAAAAAATGAAGATGGATGTGATTCTAGGAAAGATTTTTCTTCTCTCACAGGTCAATTTATGGAGATGAACATGTTTTTAGCATGATATTGATGTAAAAGAAGGTGGATTTCCTCTAGTTGTCATAGAAAATGGGATTCTGAATAGTGAATCAGATTTTTATGTTTCATACTTTTTTATTTCATTCAAATTTCTTTTTTTGGTTTCCATGGTTTTATTCATGTTCATTACTTTATTTTTGGTTCTATTATGATTTATCATTCTTGTTAATTATGGAACTTTGTGGTGGGGAATTGGGGCTGATGACATCTTGTTCTCTAGAGATGTTTGAGGAGCAGATCAGGATGGGCACACCATTTATATCTAGTTATATTTTAATTTTTATTTATTTTTTTGTGGGATATTTTTATCTCATTTGTGAGTGTTCTTTTTGGAATTAGGTGTTGTATTCACAGTTCATCAGTGCTGGTCATTGAAGTGGTGTAGATGCCGCAGGAGAGTTAATTTGATGTCCTTCTGATGACAGGTATGTAAGGATGATAGAGGATGTCCTATAGGCTTTTCATCATGGTGTTTTTTGATGATTATGTCATAGCGTTATGGTTTACCATAATTGGAAACATTAAGACTCTTAATCATTTCACTCGCCTTGTAAGCACTACATTATTCAAGCCTAGAATTTAATTGTTATTTTTCATCTATTTTTTAACAGATTTTTCTATGCAAGCATCCCATATATTTTGTACCTTTCGGTAATAAGAATCCCATATCTTGTGTTCACTCATGTCAGCAATGACACCTGTACACCCGCCTTTTCCAATCCATGCATTTTCACTTTTTTCATTATTTACTTGTTGGGAATTCATAGTCCTAATCACATTATCACCACATTTTTTGTGCTAGGGATCAGGGTAATGCCTCACAAGAAATATCAGCAGCTTTGTAGGGTCACTTTTCAACGCCTGCAATAGACGATATCTTCCACTTCAAAGATGAATAAATGGTAATTGTAGTAACACTACCACCAGGTATAAACTTTGGATTCATGAGAATGTTTATTCTTAGGGTGTAAAACCAGGAAAATTCATGTTCAATTTAATTATAAAATCCTTCGTAACACCCATTATAATTGTGCAAGATTTTGGCTCCAAACGCTACATGATGAAAGAAAAAACTAGTCACTGATCCACTGGACCTAAAAAATACTAGATTTTGTTCCCACATAAGATTGATGTTGTTTATTGGGTCTATTTAGAAAATCATTTATACAAGCCTTCATTACCTTGTTGTCTTCCTTTCTCAATCATATGATGATACTCAATCCATATTTTCTTATGTAATGGCATGGAAAATCACTCAACCCTCTCTCTTTTATAGCAAAATCAGGTTTGAACATTTCGATCTATATGTCAATGTTCTCAATGTACTTTTAATTTTTGATACACCCCATGCATCTTCTCTCATGAACTCCACATTTATTTGGTTCTCCAAATTCTTGTACTCTAGATGAAAATCAAGGAGAAGGATGCAGGGGTTCAAAACCCTATTCTCACTTTCTCATGAGTAACAAAGTCTTTTCTCATTTTTTATGAGGGTAACAAAGTATTTTTTGAACATTACAGATTTATGAACCTTTAAATCCCCTAATTGTAATCCAAAAATTTTCAACCATTTTATACATAATGTCAAGATCTTGGAAACCTTGACGAAGGTCCATTCCAACTTTTGTCACAGCCTCGAGGGGTAAATCTGATATGAGATTGATGAATTGGCTAGTTTATTTTGTACCAATGAAACTCTTCACCAGTCCAAGAAATACAACACGATCATTCACATTGACATGCATCGTAAAAATAGAATATTTTATTCAACAACTTTTCATTGTTCCCAGTAATGATAATAATACAGTAATGATTTCGATTATTACTCTTGTTGTTACTTCCATATTCTTATACCTCTTGTGGAAAAAGATTAATTTTTTCTAAGTTGTTGACATAGCCATGTAGTATTCTGTTGATTCCTTGATAATGTGTATCATGAAGAGCCATATGGTGTTACTTTATTCATAGTTCATCATAGAATGTGTGGAGTAGTCGGGACCAAATTTTTTAGGTAATATATTGATGCGTCATTACTGTTTGAGTGTTCTCACTAACATATTGATTCCCCTTACATCTTTATAATGCCTTGGTTAGAAATATGGAATCTGTTTTAGTGTTCTCACTAACAATATATTGATTCCTTTTCCATTCATGAAATATATGTATGCCTCATCTGGGTGTGCAATCTAAGTAGAATATAGGTGTGTTTCATAGTTTGTGTGAAATCTAGAACCTATTTACTATTTGTGAAATATGGAATTTTCATTGCAGGGAGAGCGTGAGCATCGAAGGCCATTCCCACGTGGTCTGGCCTGTGGTGCAACATTAAAAGCTTTAGAAGGGGAGGTATGAGGCCACGAAGAAGAGGCCAGATGTCCTGCCCACAGGATGATACTTGCTGAACATGTACCTGTATAGTTTATTAGATGGATGAATCAATATTGACAAACATTATTCATCTAGCATGTAATGTGAAAAGCTGCCACAAAAAAATAAGGAACACTTACCTCCATTCCTTAAAATTAATCAATTACCCTTCTATAGAGAACCATTAGAAAGCTGAGATGTGCACTAGTTAAATCTGATTAGAGTAATTAAAAAGTATACTACAATTATTGGGTAGATGGAATATTTTTATACCTGTGCATATTTTTATTTGGTATAAATACAATGCAAATTGATGTCTATGAAATCTACGCCCTCACATATTTTTCATCTGGGTTTCTTAGTGTTCCACTATGCAACACAGTCTGGCTTCCACCATGATTTCACCCATGGCCTATGTCTGAAATCTGGAATCTGGAATCTATTTTAGAGTTCTCATTTCATTATCTTTGGAATATGGTATCTATTTTAGTTTTCTCATCATCATTGCTGATATGGAATGTGAATAATATGGTGATGTGTAGTTTAGTGGGCATTCATATTCAAGTTCTAGTTGAAGGAATCATCTAGGTTTGCGTACTAATGAGTGATGTGACCCATCATTGTAAGTCTTGTTGTCTTTTACTGGATTCTCAGGTTCTTTTTTTTCATTCTAGTGGCAAGGTGTACATGTACTTATCATCTTATTTGAGGGAGGGTAGCCCATGTAGCTTGTAGAATCTGACCAGCAATCTACTTCCTCAACCCATGATTTTTTTTACTGTCCATTGTTTTATCGATGTGGCTTGGGATCATGGTTTGATATTTTGATGTGTTTTTTCTACTATTAATTTATTCACAGTTTTGAAGTAGTCACATTTATGTGCACATTCCATTAAAAATCATTAACTAGTTTCTTTTTATCCTTGATCTATATGGATAATCAATTAGAGTGGAAATTAAATGATAAATCAGTAGGATAGAATAACATTGAGTAAGTAAACAGCCTTGAAAATAATAGGATTCAAGAGAAAAATGTAGAATATGAAGAAGAAGGTCCCCATGGGGGTAAAATAGGTTGTTCATTATATTGAGAATAGAGGGGAATCAAATTTAGTTACCTATAATCTCGGTGGTATCATCCAGTATCTTCCCATAAACATTTTGTACAATTTTATTGATGGGGACCTATGTATGTTGTGCTCTTGAGGTTTTTATTTAGAGCCACATAACCTGTTCCTTGATTTTTTTCAGTATTTGTTTTTGTTAACAATTGAGAATATCTATACTGAAACTTTACCAACGTAGAAGTCACTATTCATTCCCCTCTTTTTCCTCTACCCTGAAAACGATACCCAATCACAAATCCAATATGGCCTTCCATTTCTTTGTTTTTTTCTTCAAATAATTTTAAATTGTTTATTATTTTTCTCTATTATCCTGTATGTTCTGTATTTTTTCATGAGCCATATTTTTTATGGACATTTAGTATATTTTACCACCTCTAGATTCTTGTCCCCCTATTTCCCCCTTCTGCTTTTTTTTCGAGTTTTTCACTGTTACATACCTTTCTTGGACCAGGATTTGTATTGGGCAGCCTCATGAAGACTTGTAGGCCTCCAATCCACACTTGGAGGCCCAACCAGAAACCAATGTTGATCAAGTGGGACGTGTGGAAGGCTGACATAAGGAGAGAGACACCACGATAGAATTTGTTACTGCTACCGTCAAAAAGGAGGATTACACCTATACCAAAGAGGTACCCAGATTACTATCCACTCTATATTATTCTTGAATCAACATAGTAATAAATTCCCCTCAGTGGGAGGATACTCTGCTGATACTATTAATTCTTCATCATTGTGAATATGTTTCCAATTTCATCCTCTATTCCTCTGTCTTTATCCACAAACTCATTATGTTTTCATTTTATTTTTGTTAATATTCTGTTACGGTTATCCCCTTGAGCTTTTAATTCGAGTATTTAAGTGTTTCTTCTTCTTATATCATATGACCTTATATTTAGGTTTTTTTATTCTGTTTCATATTGTTTTGTGTTGATGTGCTAATTTATTACTCTATTTAGTATTGTTCTCTTTTGTTTATTGGTTTTTTCTTTCCTCCGGTGCTATTGATTTTTCTCCTTAGTGTTGTGATCTCCCTCCATTTATGGAGAACTAATTGGATTTTCTAGTCCAAAAGTGTGAAGCTTAATTTTTTGTTTTGAGTTTTAAAAATTATTGTATTGATTTTCTTTCATACCTTCTATATGACTTCAGTGGATCTACTAAGGATCTTGGTTACAACACATGAATTCCCATTAATTTTCTTCTTCTTATTAAATCTAATCAATTTCTTCTTTTTTCTATTATCATTTCTTGATAAAGTAGGATGTGAAATGATAATTGAAGTTCTAGATTCACAGAAAAAACTAAGAGTTAATCGTTGTACTTGTATAAAGATATAACTTTACACTATGAAGAAATTCTAGTGAGGATCCATCAAGCCCAGCTAGGGAACAGGTCTCAGGATGGTTTGGGTTTGCATTTGCCTCAACTATAAGGGAACCACATAGGTGTCCAAGATTTTTTGGAGGCCAACAAGGAGGAAGTGCAACCAGGGAATGGCTTGGTTAGCAGAAAGAGGCCACCAGTGTGCGAGGATGTGATCCATTGTCATGAACCTGATCATGCAGGTGTGTATCATGCAGCTAGTGATTGTACAACTCACTAGGTGTGGTGATGAAAATCACATCTATTGGGGTTGAGTTTGAGGTCACCATTACTGATAATTCTTGAATTTCTTCAGCCTTTGAAACTCCAAAGGATGGGAGAGATGCATTCTATCATTTTAGTTTGGAGAAACCCATTTTTTTTGTTTAAATTCTGTCTCTATTATGTTTTTATCTAGAAAATGTTTTTTAGGGGTTTCAGTTGGTTTTGGACACATTTTATATGGATCAGAGTTTACATATCTTTGATGAAATATCAGCATGAATTATGAGAAATGATTTTTATGCAAATCATATTTTAATACCTCTATTCATATTTTGGTTTCAATTCTTACAGATATTTTGCGCTGATTTGAGTTGGAGTGGGCTCGCTGGTCCTTGGGTATGGATGTGTTATTGATGCTCGTTGATTCGTGGTGTGGCATGGATGAGTTGGAGCTGACTCGTTGGTCATGGGACATGGATGGGTTGTTGGTGATCGCTGGTCCCTAATGTGGCATAGATGGGTGATGTTGGAATTGGTGGGGGTGGATTTTATATTAATGGGTGTGATGGATCCCATTGGGGGATGAATTTTGTATTGATTAATTTTGTAATGAATTCCATTATTAATATAATTATTTTTTTATAAGTTTCAACATGCGTCAAATTAATTTTAGATTTAATAATTAAAACAAATATATTATATATGATAAATTAATAAATATAATATGAACTTTTATACCAATTAAAATTTATAAATTGTATTCAAATGTAATTTATAAATAAATATTATATGTTTCTAATATTATTACCAACAGAAAAATTTGTCACCAGAATCTGTTGATAAACACTTTAACCAACATATATATTATCTGTTGGTGTTATTATAATTGCAACAGAGCTGTTTTATCTGTCGCAAAAGCATTTAGTGAGAGAGATTTTACCAACAGTTTAGTGACAGGGACATATATGTTGGTAAAACGTTTTACCAACAGAAAATGCACTTTTACCTACAGATATGATCCTGTTGGAAAAAGTGAAATATTTTGTAGTGTCTACATCCAAAAAATAAATTATTTATTTTATATAATAATAAATTATATATTAAATGATATTATATTTATATAAATCCTATAATAATCCAATATAATTTTATACGGTTTATAATATCATCCTAATGCCATTTGTGGGTAACTTTTCCTTTTATAGTAACTTTCTTGAGCCCTAGGGAGTAAAAAAATGATATCATAGTAAATGTCAAAATGGTTAATGAGGGGTTAACCCAAAGTGATAAGGGTAAAAAAATAACTAAAACATGTAAAATGTTTATTATATGATATTTTTTCAACCCATAATTATAATATATTAAAATTATATGAATTAGATAGATTTGAACATGAAAATAAATTTCAATTAATTAAATACCTTAAGAAATTCAAAGAATTATCCTCCCCAAACTTATAAATTGGAACTCTATCTCTCTCATTTCCACACAAAATGATACATTTTTATTAGACATGAAACTAAATAATAACTTTCTAAAATCCCTCCCCACATTCAAAAGGTATAAGTTTTGTCATAATACCATCCTTCAAAAGAATATGTTGTAAATAAAAGGTGATTTGGTGAAGAAGAGGCAAAACATTTAACTGAATATTTTAGTTTTAATTATTCTTATACCAACCTAAAATTATAACATGATGAAATAATATTATTTTTATTAACCATATATTGATATTTTTTATGTAAATTTAATAACCTATATCCTTATTCTTCTTTCATCAAATTGAGAATGAATCCATCATTCATTTGTAGGACAGACTACCACCACATAAAACTGATGTAATTCATTTTCTATAAACAATCTCATATATAATTATGTTTATAGATTTAATTTATATATATATATATGTTAATAATGAAATATTTATCATTATTTATTGATAATATATCATCTATTTTCATATCTTTCCATCCATTAAAAATATGTTAACTTCATTCATGAATACGTGTAGATTACCACCTCCACAAACTGATGTGATTTTATTTTCATAACTCTATCACATGGATAGTAAATATAATGAAAAAATGTGAAAATATTTTGTTTTTTAATTTTATTAATTATATAATGTTAAAACAATAGTTACCTTCTTTCCCTCATCCTCTTTAAAAAATGAATATGTTACTCATATATATGTATTACTTATCCGCCCCATGATTGTATCATATGAAACATTTCATAACCATTTTTAATGGATTTTAATATATAATTTATGTAATGAATGATAATTATAGCATGATTATTATTATATAGGTGATGGAAAAATGACCACTTTGACCATGGTCAACACACCCAGGAGATTAAGAAATTATGAACCCAATGTCCACAAAACATTCAAGGTGGACATAATATATCAGTTAATTAAATTTCAAACAATAAATGAGATAATTTTTTTTATTATAATGGATTTATTATATTAAAAGTTCCAAATAAATTAAATTTTTTATAATTTAATTTCATAGGTGTTAAAGGACATATATCACAATTTTAGACTCTAGGTAATAGATTTCGTCCCAATTTCCCTTCCTTGAGTCATATTTTAATGTTATTCACCTAATTTTATTTATATTTTTGTTATAATTCCCAATCTGTATTTTATATCATGAATAAACTAAAACTTTTAGTATTTTATGTTTTAAAACAAATTAGTTAATTTAAATTGATTTTACTTAAAAGCTACCATTTGGTAAGGGATTTCTTGACTCAATTTTCTTTCATTGGGTTATATATTTTTTCATGGATTATAATATTTAATAATTAGTTGTGAAGCTGAACATTATAGATTTTTGTCATATATAAACTTGTTTCTTGAAGGTTTACATTTATTACACATAATTTCTCCATTAATTAATTCTCAATTCAATTATTTAATCTTTGTAAAGATTATTCATCTAAAAACATTTTTCTTAGGAGAGAATATTATATTAATCCCCAATAATTTTTTAATATATGTAAGCACATACTCTTTGATATTTAATAACATTTACATCCTTATGTTCAAGATATTTAATGTTTCATTTGATGTTATTACTTCATGCATCTTACAACTCAAAAGTTACTAAAGTGGAAAAGGGTTTATATTTTAATCCCATTTTAATCAAGATTGTTGATGCTTGAATTTTAATTAAGGAAGTTATATATTAATTATTTGATAAAATGATTTCATTTTATTTATTCATTGGAATTTTTTGGAATTTTATTATTTATATTACATTTTTACGCCATGATTTTTAATGGTTCAGAAAATATTTTTAATAATAACTAGCCTTATATCATCTCTTTTGAATAGAGAACATTTTTAATCTAAGTGTATGTTTTCTAGAATGTTTAAAAAATAATTTTCACTATTATTAAATTTTTTTAAATTAATTTTTACCCATGAATAAATGTTTAATAAAATTTTTATAAATAATATTTTTGTCATTTTTTCAATAATGTACTTTTTACTGAAGGTATGAATGGAATCATTGTTCTAATGATTATGACATTAATAAAACTTCCTACTAAAAGGAATAATTAGTGGTTTAAATACTTATATACATGTTTCTATGGTTCATTTCAGAGAAAATATTTTTCTTAATATTATAAAAATTATTAGTATTTAAAAGTTACATCCAATGTGGGATGGGTATTTTCCTCAAGAATGATTATAATGCTCAATTAATATAATTTCTATTGCTAAATTAAAACACTTTATTTTTAATTTTATCCACTGAGTATTTGATTTAATAATACCATACTAAATATAAAACTTCTAGAAAAGTGAGAAATGGTAGGATAAATTCTACTACACATATCAATGTGGTGAATCTTTATTTTCAAGAGCATACTAGATTAGAACTCCATAGAAAAGGTTTCGTGTGTTGGTATAATGTTAAGGATTAGTGACCTCCATAAATTTTCATAGGGGGTGTGTTACTGGTGAAAATCACACTAAAATAAAGTGTAATATAATTTGGGGAAAATCATTAGTTTGATAAGTGACCCAACCCATGGTGTGACATAAAATCCACCAAGGAATTACAAGAGACCCACACGGTTATATGAGCCAGATCATTGCCCATGGGAGGATGGATTGTGAAATATGGTATCATGTCCATTATGAGGCCTAAAGTGCAGAGGAACTTCTGAGTTTTTAATTTAGATGTTTATAATGAGGGTGTTGTGCATTAAATTAATAGAGAGTGTAACACCCCAAAAAAAGTGAGAGATAAGAGGTTAAATGTTATTACCCATGTCAAAAATGGGCACCATTATTTTGAATAACCTACCTTATAGGAAATCTATAATTTAGAGTTATATTCCTGAAGTAGTTTCAAGGATGGGTGACCACTTGGGAATTTTCCCAGGGCGTGTGTGAGTGATGAAAAAATACACTAAAATAACATTTGTTGGCTAATGGGGAAATCATTTGTATGATAATTTAATTAAATGGGTAATATCCTATAGTGTTCCAGAAAATAAATAAAGTTATTATAGTAGACCAATATGGTTACATGACATGGTTTATGGACCAAGAGAGGGAAGGTTGGGTCACTAATTATTCCTCTAGATGGATTATGATTATTTCAAAGAGATTTTCATGGAACATATTGATATTAGTTAGGTAAATCAAGATTTAAAAGGAATAATTTTTTATAATGTTTTTATGATTAAGATTATGTTCTATGTAATTTATTTAGTTTATGATTATTAAATTGTTTTTAGAATAATTTTTATTATGATGGGTGAGTCTAATATATCTCATCATGATTTATAAGACCAATATTTTCCTCAAATTCATTAGAAATTAACGATAAAGTTATCTAAATATAAGTAACTCATAATGGATGAGAAATTTAACTACTTAAAAGGTTAGTCCTTATAGATTATGGTTTTTAATTAGGCATGGTTACCACATTACAAAGGGTTCTTGAAATAGTTATATGAACATAATGTACAATGATACAAACACATTTTTTATTCTTATTATGAGTTTTTAATGGTTTCTTTTATTATTATTGATATCACATATCCCATGATTATTGATTCCTATGACTCTTGAGTTTGATAAATCATTATTCCATGTATCATTTTTGTGATCCTTGTTTTCATGTGTATTAATTCTCTCATCTTTTACTCAATCAAATTTACAGTAACATCATAACTTTATTATTATATTAGTATCACTAATGCAATTTATTTTTTCATTTATTTCCTACTTACTTGGAATTTGATCTCACCCTTATTACATTTCATTTTCGCAAGGTTATGAAAAATTATTTTAAGTGTGTTATGCCTAAGGATATTACTATATGCAAATAATTTAGGGGGAGATTTTATGGATTTTTATGAAATAGTTGTTCATGTATCCAAGATGTTATGTTAGCATTTTTTCTTTATTATCAACAACTATAAACCTAAAACATACCTTAATATGTATTTTATCCAGTATTTTATTTTTCTTTTATATGTTTTGGATGGTGAAAATTGTGTTAGGGTTATCAATAAGAAATCAATAAATGTAAAGATAATGTTTTTAGCACTAGATTCAGATGTTATTATTTAGGGATATTATTGTTTTTATCAAATTGGGGTTTAGATAACATTGGATATTTGGATTTCTTTTTAATGTTAATTTAAATTAAGAGTTATGGATACTCTAATGATTTTATAAGTTTATGGTTTATCAAATGGTCAATTCCATAGAAACCACTTTCGAAGTTTTATGTGATGGGATTTTAAGGTGATTAATTTTATTTTTAGAGTTTATTTATTGTGTTGTGGTATATGTGATCTTTTTATTTATTATAAAGGTTTATTTTGAAAGAATTAAATTATATTATTTGGGGAAAATATTAATGTTACAAGATAAAATTGAGGTTATAAACATATATAATGTTGATTTTATTGAGGTTATTCATGGTATAGGTTTATTTGTTTATCTAATTATTTGTACTAAACAATTGTTTTTCTTTAGAATTTTTAATATTAATTTATTATTTCTTCATATTAGGGTTTATAAATGTTTTATATTATCTTAAGTAGTTATAAAAATTTATGTTTGTCTTAAAAGATAAACATAGGGGTAATATCTTGTTATACTTTATTAGATAATGTGATTGAACAAAAGTGGATTTTAAAGCTTCATGTTTGAAAAATGAAACTTTAATACTCATCGTTGGGAGAAACAAATGAGATGATAGTGGGAAAGTATTAATTAATGAAATTATAAATTTCATATAATTTTTTTTCTAAATCAAGATTATCAAGCAATTCCTCAACTCTACGAAATTGATCCTGAAACAAAAATTGTTTCATATTACGATCATTTCTAATGAATTTATGGAATTTTTAATATCTAGTTTATTTATGGTGTTGTGGTCATAAAATTTAAGTTGATCATTCACTATATTGTGATCAATATCCTCTTTCTCTCTCAATAATTATTCAGGCATTATGTTTTTCCTCCATGTCCATTTTTAACATCCCACTAGTGTTCTATAATTTGGACACCATGTTATTTGGTATTCTAAAAAATATTCATATATTATTTTCCAACTATTGAAAAGAAATTTTTATTAAACCTTTTTTTATGTGGCATTCAATCAAATGTATTTTAAAATATCAAACCACTATTTTAAAAAATCGTTTTAAAATTTTGAGTACATAATTTATTAATGGGGGAAGAATTTAATATTCAATTATTTTAAACAAACACACTGTTTGACAGTGTATAAAACATGAAATACTGATCTTACACGAACGTTGAATATTATTATTTAAATTCCATTTTCATAACCAATATGTTAAATTGGTATTAATTAATAGGATTAACCATATTATTAAATATATATATATATATATAAAGGTCCCACTCAAAAATAAATTATTTATTAATTCTTAGTAAATAATAACTAAATTTCTTAACGAAGTAATTTGTGGCATCAAAAATATTAGTTCTTTGAAAAAATTTATTTATTTCATTCTTTGAAAGAAATATTATAATTAACTTCCTATATTTTAGAAATTTTTGTCATTAAAATGAAATCATTTTTTATTTTTGTGTGTCAACATCAACATAAGGTAAATTTTTTGTATTTTCTAGAAAGATTAATATTTTATTGAATACTAAAAAATACCATTTTATGTATAACTGTCACTAATTTTTATAAAATAATGTAATTGAAAGTCCAATTGTTATTAAAGTATTATAAGAATAATTTTGTTTTATTTAATATAATTAATTACTTGGGATTCATAATTATACATTATTTGGTTAAAAGTTAATTTTTTTCTTCAAAATTAATTTTTTATAAAAAACATTCATCTAGTTTTTCATTTTACTATAAAATTAATTTATCCCAATTATACAAACTGAATCATGAAAAATTATTTCTATATTTTGATTCAAGTGTTCTAAATATATTAAATATGTCCAGTATAATTTTGGTCATTATGAATTGTAATAGTAATAAATATGTGTCACCTAAATAAGGTTTAAATTCAGTAATTTATGTCAAAAATAAAATGATAATGACTATAAATAACCATTAATATTTCGATTAATATATTTGAGTGGTGTATTTTGATAATCCTCATCCATGAATTGTGTTTATAAAAATATTAATTCATTTTTATTTTAAAAATAATTATATATTGAATATGTAAAGTCAAACATGTCCAACTATTGGTTTCAATATATATTATAATTTTTGGAAGATATAAAAAAAACATACGTTATGTTATAAATGTTTATTGAAAATATATATGGTTTTTTATCATGGTAATATTAATAAAAATTATATAGAAATAATTAACATAAATTCTTATGTAATTATGGCTCAGTACTTTTACAAGCAGTAGAGAAATCAATTAAATTATTTTAAAATTATTTAAAGTCATTTTTGGGTGATTTGTAGTGCCCAATGAATTTTTAATAAAATATAGCATATTATGGATTTTTTAATGGTTTAGATTCTAATTTCTTTACCATCATATTGTTTTCAAGGTGAAATTAAAGGAGTAGTAGAAATGATATTAATGATATTTTATGATATGTAAATTTTCATTATATTATTTTAAAATAATTTAAATATTGAAAGAGGGAATGTATGAAGATAAATGGTTTAATATTTCTTCATTTTTCAATTTATGACCAACTATTCGACTTCTAAGTAAAATATAACCCTTTAATATTGAAAAGGTCATTAAAAAGGTTATGGTTATAATTGGTTGAGAAAGGGGTTAAACCAAAATATATTGACTAAAATAATATCTAAACATATCAAAATTATATTGAACACTTTATGAAATTTCATGATTTTCCATCCACTATCTTATAAATGTGAAACCCAATCCTCTACTCTCTATACATCAAGATCCATTTTGGGTTCACAAAGCGCTACATAATTACCTTCATTAAATATAGCGCTAAAAAATATTTTTATTATTTTGGTTATTATACCAACCTTAGAGGGATTAATGTGTAATGAATTTGACGTTTTCTGCATAAGAGGAATAGATTTTAACCAAATGGTTTAGTATAATTTCTTCTTCTACATCATTCAAATTAAAAATTATTGAATAATAAGAATGTTATATTCTATGTACTGAGATGATATTATGTTAATGTAATAATCAATGGCCTTCTCCCTTTTCTGTCAAATGATAAATGAATCCATCGTTCATTTTTATTGCATATTATTTCCTTGCAAAACATATGAAGTTAATTTTCCATGCTAGACTCTCATGGATTATTAAATTGATGTATTTAATGTATATTTGAGATATTCAAGAATTAAATATTATTCCTTAATGATAATATATCATATATTTTTCTTCATTTTCCATCGATTTATAAATTATAACGTCTTTCATGGATATGTGTTGATTAAGACCTCTGTGAAGTGATGAGGCTCATTTTCCATAAGTATTTAATTATATAATAGGATATTTATGAATAAATATAAAATTTTAAAGGTAAAATAATGTGTACCTTATTTCACTCATACTCTTAATAAAATGAAAATGTTACTCATGCATATGCATGACTTATCATCTAAGTGATGGTAAGACAGTTCATTTTTCAAAAACATATTTGACTTATATAAATTGAAAATTGATTTATAAAAATGATAAATATATTTTTATTACTAATTAATTGATGATCTAACAATTTCCCCATTAACGATAGTTAATATAATGAATCTGTTTTCAAATTACAAACCAAACTTACACAAAATAGTTGATGTGGTCATACTCAATTAAGTAAATAAATATTTCATTAAATAAATGAAATAATTTTTTCTACATAAGGTATTTATCAATGAAATGGTTATTAAAAATTAAAATAATTTATATAGGTTTATTATATAGGTGTTAAAGGGCATATATATCAATTTGGGGCTTGAGGTAAGGGGTTTCATCTCAATTGTCTTTCATTGAGTTATGTTTTAATGTTTTGACCATTATTTATATTATATGTTGTATACAATTAAGATTTTAAATTTGTATCATGAATCCTTTATATATCATGTTATTTTATGTTATAGTTAATATTACTTTATTTTATTCCATTTGAAAAGAAGTTTTCCAAGTAGTATTGGATTTCGTACCTAATTTTCATTTCATTGGTTTATATCACTATTCAATGATTAAATTATGTCAAGATATGGTGTGAAATGGAATTTGATTGATTTAGAATTTATATACACATTTTTTATTGACTTACATTTATTACACAGAATCAATCCATTTTTTAATTAATAATCAAATGATATGATCTTTGTTAGGGTTATTCATCTAAAAGATTCCTTATTTGGGACATACCTGAGTGTTATGCAGCTATATTATTTTATGAGGTATGTATACTTACATTTTGACATTTTATACCATCATTCTTGTTATTCTCTTTACATTTAATGTCTAATTTTCACTAATTACTTAATGGGGCTTGTGAATCAAATATTACCAAAGTTATAATGGGTTTATGATTCAATCCCATTTTAATTGGGATTGATTATGAACAAATTTCCATGGAATAAATTATGTGAAACTTAATTGATGAATCTATTTGATTTTTATTTTAATTGATGTTTTTATAGATTGTTTATATTTTGTACCAATATTCCACTTTAGTGTTCTAAATATTTAATAAAATAGTTTTTTTTAGAAAATTCGACCTTTTTCTTCCTCTTTCAATAGGAAATTAGTTTTTTTTTCAATATCCATGTTTCCTAAAATGATTTTTAAACTTTTCAAGAATGATCTTAAATTATGGGTTACTATCATTTTAACCCATTCTTTAATTTTTTCAAAATGGATTAAAAAAATACTTCTAGTAATTTTATGAACAAGTTTTTTTTACTAGATAAGTGAGTGGAATCCCCATTTTGACAATTATCGCATGGAATATATATCCCATCCTCATGAAAATTCTATGATTTGAAGATTTATTTTAAAAAATATTGGTGAATTTGTAAGTTGTTTCCGCCTAATTTCTCTAATGAATTTATTTTATAAAAGTTATTTTCAATATGGAATGGTTACTTTCCTGAAAAATGTTTTTAATGATATTTTTATGGTGTTTCTATTCATAAACGAAAATATACATTGCTATTTCATATAATACATTGGTATATTGTGTAATGATACCTCCATAATTATTTCATTGGATGGATTATTATTATTTAACAATGATTTTCCGGGAAGCCATTTCATTTTCACAGGTAAATCAATGTATTAAAGGAATACTTGTTGATTTCGTTGATTATTATTATTATATAAAATATATATGTACTTTAATAATTTTATGAATATAATATGGTTATTATAAATTATTTATAATATTATGCCAGCCTAATATGGCTCATGATGATGGGTAATCCAAATATAACTCTTCAATTGATTTGTTAATGATGAAGGAGTTAACCAAATCTAAGTAAATCCTAATAAATGATCGAGTTATCTATTTTATAGATAACCCGTAAGCGAATATAGGTATTGACTATAGAATTTTATATTATCTATAATTTTTATTACATGGATGAAATAAATTTATTTTTCGAAGAAAACAACAAATTTTCTTTATGATTTATATGATTTTAAATGGTTCTGTTGATAATTTTTAAATCGCAAGGGTCATGATTATTGATTCTTATGAATTGTTTTTTTAATTCATTATTTCATGTTACGTGTTTTATGAACTAGTTTTTCATGTGTATAAATTCTCTTATGCTATATTCGTGCACTATGTTTATATCATCATACCCATATGCTCATATTATGATCCCTGATGAAATTCAATTGTTAATTTTTATGTTTACCCTTACATTGAATTGGAGTGAACACTGAATATTTTTACTTTTCTACAGTATGTAGAGAATGTTTTAAGTATGTTATTAAAAATAAGGTGTTTTGATGTGAAAAACTCAATGATAAATGACATAGATTTTTAATGAACCAATTTTTGGTGTATCCCAGTTGTTCTATAATAGTTGGTTCAAATTTCATAAAATACGAAACATACTAGGTACTTGATTATATATGTGATTTAGTATTTCATTTTTATGTTATATATTTATTATGGTGAGAATTGGGTTAGAAATGTTTATATCAAATAAATAAATGTAAAGATGATGTTTTTATCATCATATTTAGAAGTGTGAGTTCATTGATATTATATATTAAATATCACAGAGAGATGTTTTCCTTTTCTTCATATTAGATTGAATATCAAGATAAATATTTTCTATTCTATGATAGATGTTACAAATCACTATAATAAACTCAACTAATGTCTCCATGATGCAATATATCATAGTATAACTCTATGTTTTTAATACTTATAATCTAGGAATTGTTACATATAATAGTATACATCATAATTTCTCCATTATTATTTTTTAGGTATCTTAAATTTTCTTATTAAATTATATAACTCCATCTTAGAAATTTTAATCCTCAATAACTTAGTTCAAAATAAATTTTAAATATTTTACAAGATTCTCTAGCCAATGAAACATATCAAAAAAAAAATAAAATTAATTTTAGAATTTATAAGTCATTCATAAATATAATAAAAATAATTTTTTGTTCATATGTAGTATATAATCACCCTTAATAGATATTTCAACAAACAAGTCACCATATCATTATTTTCTTTTTCTCTTATTCAATAAATACTAACCTTGATAGTTTATAGTTAATTATTAAATAAATGAAACAAATATTTAATCATTAAATAGAATATTCTAAAACCATATTTCTTGTATTTTTTCACATCATATAAAGAATGATGTATTCTTAGTAACACATGGGTTATTACTCAACCTTAAATAAAACTTCTTTCCTTCTCAAATAACATACATTATCACAACTATATTCTCAAACATAATGAGATCATGTATTAAAAAGGTACCAAAACAACCTAGGATTTCGTCCAATACAGCACCCAACCCGGCTTGTGACAGAGCCCAAAGATATTTCTCAATCACCACTAGTTGGAGACTAGTTCTTGGGGATAAAATAACTACATTGATGATGATTTTATAGTGTGGATGATTACCAACATCAATATAATATTTTCATAACATTATAATCATCATCCATAAAAATATTTAAAAATGTTAAGTAATATATCTTGGTTTTTGATACATTTAAATTTGAAATACAGAAAAAAATAAACCAAAAAGGCAGGGGATATACAACTATATTAACTAGATCTTCCTCATTAAACGAGGGTCGATACCCACCATACAACCACCAAATGCACTAGAAACAAATATGTTAACCTGTTCATCCACTACCACCTCTATGGATGGCTTTTCCTTTACCTGAGTTAGCAAGAAAAGGACTATATACACACAATGGTGTATGTAGGGTGTAATATCACTCTTCTAGTATAATTACACTATATGATCCATTAATATCCATTATAAGACAATTAAAAACCTGGGTTTTTAAAATAATGATAAATAAATGGTTTGAAAGAAAGATTTATCTTCTAAATTAAAACGAATAGTGTTGGAAAACTAGAAAAAAAGAACAAAAATGAGATAAAAACTATAGGGGACCTCAAATTAACTAGGTTATTGGAGACTTGGTACAAAATATCTTGGTGATAGTAAATATTACTTTCTATACAAGAGTTTTGGAGGGTAAAAACCCAATGTACTACATTAATAACCCATGTCACATTATTTAGTTAGTGTTATTTCATAACCATACTAAGAAAGACCCTATCCTAGGAACTAAAAACTAAATTATCTATCCTACCCTTATAGGTAAATAATGATATATGGTTCTATATTTTATTTCATAAGAAAAACAATATTTTTTTATCATAAACCATTTCATAACTCGCCAAAATTCCATTTACAACAGTTTTTAAAAGTGGAAAACAATTTATAATTGTTTAAACACACAACATGCCTTAAAACCCCATTTTCACTCACATCATTGATTTTAAAACCATTATAATTTTAAACAATAATATTTAAATCATACAATAATTACACAACACAGAATGTCCTATAATTTCCTTCAAATCCACTATAATCTGGTTGAAAACTGAATGTCAAAAAAAGGGATCCTGCAGAAGAAACAACCCATGAAAATATCAAAATCTAATAAAAATAATTTTATATTTATCCATGATGGGGCCAAATAAAATTCCGATGAAAAGGAAACCAAAGAAGGAAGAGCGATGAAACAAATATAAGGGAAGAGGATACTAAAGGGGTAGAAAAGTCAGACTTACATGGAGAAATCTTTGGGAACCAAGATAAAATTTTCATTAACCTGCGCAAATACCCAGGTACCCTCAAACTAGATCCAGACATGACATATCACAAAGGACATTTTTAATCACCATGTGTTGGATACTTCCAACTTAAAGATGGAAAATTTTTCGAAAAATAAGTCGATGAGAAAAGATACATGTCTATATACTCAACACTCCAAAATGTTAAAGTACAAAAATATAGGTAAAATAGTACCCAACATAAAGTTAAAAATCCTAATGTAACATCATCCCAAGGTGAAAATTTCAACTAGAAAAAATACCCTAAAATCCCCCATGTAACAAGTGGTCAATAAATCCACAAATTAGCTTCAAAAATCAATAATCCAAATGATCAATAACATCCACCACCTATAGTTATCAGATTAAATTTTCTCAAAAATGAATATAAACATCTATAAATGTCCAAATGAAACTGTAGGTAGTGATCTTTAAGGTCTAGAAGGATCTCATCAAGTGTTCCATAATCATTAATATAAAAATGAACCCTTTATGATATCAATTTAAATTAAATAAATGCATTGAATTAAATATTTATATTTTTAAATAAAATATTATTTTATTGAAATAGGTATATGATGTGTAAATAAAACATTTAAACAGGATTAAATGACCATTTCATAAGAAAAAATTTATAGTAATCAGTATTCATGAATAAAATATTTTAACAAATCAGTGGTGTGTATAATCAAATAAAATAACTCATAGTACAACTTCCAAATGCCCTGTAGTAAATTAGTCATTGGAAATATAATGGTTCCACATATAATTAGTGAAAAAGGCTCAAAACTAGTGTTTATACACAATAAACACCCCAATATGGGAACCCATTATGGGAAATCAATCTACACCCTAATAGGAGAACTCATCATGATTATTTGGAGCCAACTTAGTTGAGCTAGTGTGGTAATCTTTAATCTATTTCTAGAAAATCAAGATCCTAGAGTTCTTTTCCCAAGCACCTTCTAACTCCCTATGATCTTATGTGATTCAATCAGTAAATAAATCAATCAAACAATCAATAAATTTTCAAACAATTTATTTCAAATAATTTCAATATATAATTGCCTAATTTTAGTTTTCCACATGGCATCTGATTTCAATATCAAATCACATGATTTAATCATTTCATACCACTTCTAGTCACTTTTCAAGTTAAATAATTTTCTCAGGATCAACGTAAAATCATTTCATAAATTTTATTTCCATATAAATCTATCATTTTCCTTAAATCTGTCCCATAATTCCAATTCCATTATAATTTGGGTTTTTCCTAAATACCATTCTCATTTGGAATCAATGATAAAATCATAAAAAATATATTCTTTAGAATAAATTAAAATCTCATTTAAATTTAATATATAAATTCATGTTGAAAACCATAGGGAAAAGAATATTCGAACCACCGACCTCTAAATCAGAAAAATTATAATGCCTAACACCCATAATGGGGAACTCCAATAAAGAATAAAGTTGTGAAAGTTCTAGGAACCCAAACGATAAAAAGGAAAAAAAAATATTTTAAACACCTCAATTGAATGGTGATATGGGAAACAATATGGAACATATAAATGTAGGTCAATAACATTGCATGAGAGAATATAAAATTACTAGAGGGAGATATATTGAAATCAATTACACTTTGATAATCCATGAAATGGGTTTGGAGGTGGAAAAATCATATCTTTGGAGCCTACGTGAATTGAAAATATATATTAGGGTTAAAAAAGTTGATTAGTTATTTAAAATTGGGTTTGGTATTTTTAAATTAATTTTCAATGGTAATAAATTTCACACACATTCCTTACTGGGTAGGGCTGAAAATTTAATAAAATCATGTACCCTAGCAGTGTTCCCAATATTACATGATGTTTGAGTCAAACAGTTTGTGAATATGGTTAAATTAACTTTTTGTTAACTGTATATTCTCCACTATTAATGGGGTCTATGTTTTGGATGGGTGGAATCATGTTTTATAGAAACTATGAACCCCCATCTGGTGGCTTCCAATATGGCACATAGTTTACTTGTCCAAAACACATGTTTTTTACTAA
This sequence comes from Viscum album, assembly GCA_963277665.1. Lineage (NCBI taxonomy): Eukaryota > Viridiplantae > Streptophyta > Magnoliopsida > Santalales > Viscaceae > Viscum > Viscum album. The sequence continues at coordinate 874,843,783 of OY728145.1, read as the reverse complement.
CCATGAACTAACTGAGCACAACCCCTTGGGATTCCAAAATATTAAAAATTATCTTGAAATTATTACATAACAAGACCTGATTCAAAGGATATCCAAACAACAACCAAGGAATTCCTGAGAGATAGAAACAAGTGGTTATAACATCCCCAACATAAAAAACTTATGTCCCCAAAAAGTATGTTAAGAATATTCCATTTCAAAGAGATGAGGCCACTATTCTCTAACCAGTGCCACATAATCCCATTTCTCATGTGAATAATAAAAATAATTCCATATAACACAGACAAAAGGTATCATCCTCCCAAAAATTATTATTGTCTCAAAATCAATGATCCAAACTGGATGCTAAGTTATGGATAAATTAGGCTGAACATCAAGACCTTCACAAATCAGGACCTGTTAAGCGATAAAAAGATATATTTTAAGATACTATACATGGAATATATTATGTATCAATGTAATTAGTGGTGGAAGTGATAAATGTTAAGACACTTTTCCCGCCTTCTTAACAACTTCCAAAGTACCAAAAAACCATGGATTAATCGTCCAATGTTTCCCAAGTCATTGATGACCAAAATGAGGTGAAACTCCCAAAAAAACATATTCATAGACTAAGAATGACAAAGGTATTTTACGAGGTCCTACATACTTATTTTTCTATCTACATTTCAAAACAATTATATGATGAATAAATTAAGTATTTTTCATCATTTCATAGACTAAGATTTGTCTAATCAAATACATTTCACTGATATCTGACCAACATAATGAATATTTGAATGGATAACCATACATCACCTCAAAAGGAGCCATCTGAATTATAAAATGATAACTATTGTTTTATATAAACTCAAACAGTCCAAAATGGGTATCCCAAGATCCAAAAAAATTCAGAATGTAATCATGTACCATTTACTTTAGAATATATATATTGATCATTATATTTGGAAATTTGTCTATAGATGATATATCATACGAAAACATACATTATATTCGAATGACTTATGGATTTCGCTTTAAATTTGATAAGTAAAATGAGGATCTTGATTTGATACTATAGTATAAGGGACTATGATAAACCTATAAATATCATTCACAAAGACATGCCATGTATTCAACTGTCGTTATATCGTAGTTTCATATAAGGGGTACTGATTTGGTCAGGTGATCAATCAAAAACCATATCCTATTATTCTTTAGAGTTTTATAAAGAAAACCAACAACACGGTCTATATAAATTTTTTCATACCTTCATGTCAGCAATGGATGTGACTGAAGAAAACCCAATGGTCTCTGGTGCTCTACTTTGACCTATTTAAAATTACATCAACATAAAATAAATTCCATTATATACCATCTTATACATTGCAACTAGAATAATCAACCAATATCATAAAAAAAATTTGTGCTAGGGTGTACTTACATTAGGGATTATGGAAACCCATATTACATCCTTTTACATGGGATAATGAAAAACTAACTAACTCCAATAATATAAGATTACCTAAAAAAGATAATGTTCACTTGCCAACGGTCTCCCCTCCATAAGGAGAGTCCTTAATATCATGGAATTATTTATAAAGAAAATACTCATAAATAATCTTATTGAGAATGGAGGAAGTCAACTTAAATCATTCCAGAAAACATTTACCTCTTACTCCTGTACTTTTAAATTAAACTATGTAAAAAGATACATCTATTTTTTCATTTCCAATTATTATTTCAGGGCCCTGGTCATAATTTTCATACTAAAATAATCATAAGAATCATTTCCCTTCTTCGAGAGAATTGGAAATGTTGAATTCAAAATCCTATATGTAATCCCCCTGACACCTATGATAGAGGTTAAAATATATTTTATAGAAGTTATAACTCATGATTTTATTGTCATAAAATATTATAAAACTTTCCCAAAAAAGTGAATTTCGTAAAATATTAAGATAAATCATATTGGGTATGAGTTTTAGGAAATTGTTTGGAAAATTCTTCTTGTATGGCCTAATCTATTAAGAACTATAGGCTAACATGTGATTATCTTTCATAAGAACAAAACCCAAACCAGAACATAATGTGTCACATTAGACTACAAAGCCATGCCCAGTATATAGAGGAGTCAAAACCAGATATAAGTGAAATGAAATTTCATATAAACAAAAAAACTCTAAGATTTGTCATCCCAGGAAAACATCACCCCCTTATGAATGAGAGAGGTCATCATGGAAGCCAACATGGAGAAATTTTTAATAGATATAATATCCCACCAAACCCAAGAAGATATGAATCTTAAAAAATTTAGTGTTTTCTTTATGTCATAACTAGCTCAAGATTCTTAGGATATACTGAAATACCTTGTTATGAGTAAACGTGTCCCAAGAACTTCAATTTTTGAATCCAAACAAATTACACATTAAAAGATTCACATAAATACCTTGTTATGAGTAAATGTGTCCCAAGAACTTCAATTTTTGAATCCAAACAAATTACAAATTAAATGATTCACATAAACTCTAGGATCACTAATGATTTTTAGACTATTCTTAGATATGGTATTAGATCCTCATCAATCATTGAGTAATCCAAAATTCCATCCATAGAAACCACTATGATATTGTCAAGGTACTCATGGAAAATCCCATTTTTCAGATCTATAAGGGACACATGAAAATAGGTTAAGACAAAGAGGTTATAGTGATACTCAAATTGACCATACATACTTCTAATTGAAGAATTTAGAATTTTAGATTATTTTATTCTTAACTGGTGATAACAAGATCAAAGATCAATATTTGAGAACCAATTTTCCTCTTTAAACTGGTCTAACATTTCACCAATCTATGGTAAAAGATTCTTATAATTTATCATAAAATGATTTAGTTTTTATTAGTCAACATAAGAGTAAATTATTTCATCATCTTTCTTCATAATGAAAATGGGTTCTGTCAAAGGTGACAGAATCAAGATGATAAATACTTTCTCTAACATATCGTATGACTAAGTCTTTAAATGTTTTAATTTTTATAATTCTATATGGTAAGAAGTAATAAATAACGATTTATGACCAAATAAAAAAAATTGAACGCTACCAATAGTATCAGTGTAATAATGGAGAAATCATAAGGAAACAAGTTAGAAAACGAGACTATAGTGACCCCCAATTTTCATACATTAACATTTCATAACATTTTTGGAATACTTAAAACATTATAAAAATAGATGACCAAAGACCACATTGTTCTTATGCCTTTGGAAGTGTGGAAACATAAAAAGGTCTGATCTAAGATTCTCGATAAGGGTAAACAAGGAAGACATGTAAGGATTATGATGAGTATAAGAGATTGATAACTTGATCAAGAAAATAGAAGATCACACCCTTCATATCAAAGATCATTTACAAGAATCATGGAATAAATCATAGCATTTAATAAGAAAAGAATCATAAATAAATAAATAAAATATGGCATAGAATCATAAAATTGGAATAATACATGAAATTTTTACAAACACATAAGAATATATAATGATATTCATAGCATTCAAGTCATTTCTTACAACGCCCTCTTGTTGGAAAAAGTCCTTTACTAAATCAGGTTCACACCCCATTCCAACCTTGTATTACTGAACCAAGTTCACACCTCATTCCTTCCCCATAATAATGTACCACATACATTTCTTGTTCTTACCCTATAATGTTGAATTAAGTTAATTTCTCTTTCTATCCTTGTCTATATCATGATATATAAATATTTAATCAATACATTGGAGGGAGATATACGTCCCAACCATCTCATAATGAAATCATACAAACATGTACCACAACATCATAAATAATCTTATATTAACCAATGAAATGAAATGGGTATTATGAAAATTAAATCACTTCATAACCTGTGGAAATAAATAGGTTTCATAACCATTTCACCATAAACATAACCTATGAAAAGAAGCGGGTTTCAAAAGCATATAACCCATGGAAGAGTAACAAGTTTCACAAACATCAGGCCATCTAAACAAAATCCATTTAGAGAAATAATATGAATGGAAATGTTGAATTATTTTCATATAAAATAATGAGTAACACAAATGGATGTTATCTTATATGGTAAATAATGTTTCAAGGTCTTTTAAAAACATTTCCTAAGGAAAATAAAATTTCTTCTTCGAAAATAATATTAAAAACATAAAATATTTTAAAAACCTTTTTCTGTAAATATTAATTTGAAAACATATAATGGAATAATTCAAAATCATTAAAAGATTTTAAAATCCCATTTCCTTAAAAATGGGATTCAAATATCTTTGGAAATCATTTTTTAAAACATTTTTTAAAATATGGTTTTTGAATACAATAGATTTCTATCTAAAGATAGAGACTGTCATATTATACATAAATACATTATATTATTTACCAAAGTGTATAAAAATGGTACTAATACATGTGTATATCTTGAATAACCATAGGATAATAAAATTCATTTTTTTCTTTGTACATAGATCATAATATTTCATTAAAGAAGCATAATTATTGACAATCTCGAAAAGCGATGAGATTTTTCAATAAACTATTACTACTAGTTTACTTGTGATCAAAATGTCCATGTAGAAAATCAAATTATATATAGCTTAAAAATATCATGAAAATAATTATATTCATGATATAACACGTGAAATGGAATTATATACACCTAAAAAAATTTTGGTGCATAACAGAACATGAGTCTCATAGAAGGAAAATTTAGAAAAAACAATTTTACCAATTTTGTAACTTTTGAAACCTAAAACCCGTGAAATAAATTTCATAAATTTCATTAAAAAACACAAAGATTTATGTATAATAATAATTTAATACTTCAATGTTCAGTATACACACCATAAAAAAGGAATTAGTGGTGAATAAACTATGTATCTCATAGATATAAAAAGTGTGATGAAATCCACTTACCTTGTGTCCTGACTCTTTCCATACATGTTAAAACCCCAACTATAATAAATATAAATTTATGATAAATATTTTAAATAACCATATTCTAACATCTAATACCATATATGTTTTTATCATGAACTTATATTACCCTCTTGTTAACAATCCTATGTTAAGGTTTCACTTCGGGTAGTATTTGCTTTGTTCTTAGTATGTGTATTAATTTGTTATATATTTGGTCATTATTCAAGTCTCATGATTCCATAATTTAAACCATGATATAAATATAATTTATATTTATTATATGTTTATTATATTTATCTATATAATATAGATTTATGAAATGGATTACATCGTTCATGATGATGGTAAGTTGTACGTACACATGGACGCTATTTTTGTTTAATTGTCGTGTTGAAAGAATGAATGAAAAATAAATATATTTATGTATATATATAATTATTATAAGAGGTTTATTATATAATAAATATCATATATATATTCACTAAATCCATTTTTAATATAGTCTATGTATTGTATGAATGAATCACATAGCTTTGAGGGGGCGATAGTCTACACCTTCTCAAACAAAATTATCACATTAAAAAGGGAAAGTATAAAGATATATGTTTTATAGTAAATATATAATATTAAAGACATAATAAATACAACATATAAATTATATATGTATATTTTCCCTCATAATTTCCATCATCGTTAAGCGAGGCTGTAGTTTACCATACACATTAATAATATGTTCGTTACCCATTCGATGGAGGTGTGTGTAATTATAGGATGAAACCTTTTCGTGAAAAATACTATTGTATTGAGGATACTTATTTTGTTATAAAATCCTATAATAATAATATTTCAAGGATTGGGGAAAAATAAAATAATGGAGGTTAAGAGAATACATTACCTCTTAATCGGTTTAATCATTTCAATTTGTGCCAAAAGGATTATTTGGACAGCTTTATGACCAAGGGTTGGATTATATGTGGAAGTAAGGTATGTTGGGAAGTATATTGTAAAGACAATGGCCTAACCTATGTTTTTTATAGGTGTGAATAATAGGTAGAGGTTGTGGCCTTTTATAAGAAAGGTAAAGCACACTCTTTTCATTTTTTTAAAACATGTTAGGTATAATCATGTTTTTACTTAACAAAAGTCCTAAAGAAATCAATTGAACTCAATAATGGAATGTTAGTTTAAATTAATTTTTATATAATGGGTTTTTTAAAGTATTCTAAGTTATTTTGGGCCTAAAATATACGCTTTGGTCCTTAGTTAATCTTATTTTTACCTTAATCGATGTAATTATGTTTAATTACTTTCACTAATAGTTTTGGTCAAAAAATAATTTTCACATATTAAAATTTAGAAATATTTATGATTAAAAATATGGAATCTATTTTTTCAATTTCCAATTAAATGTGTTCAATATTTTAATTAATAATTAATCATAAATTTGGGTCGACCATGTGGGGTTTTAATGTAAAAAAATTGGAATGTTTTCTATGTTTGTATGTCCAAGATCAAAGTCAAATTGATTTCAATAACCTACATTATATTAATTTATAAAAATATTATTTATTAAACATTTAAAAAAAATTAAAATAATTAACCTTATATATAACTCAGATGAAAAATAATTTTTTTGTATTATCATCTAGTATTTTACACTATTTGTCTAGAAAAGGATGTTTCTGAGAAAAATCGCAAAATTTCACAATGTGATAATTTAAAAATTATAAATTAAAATATGATTCTTATTTTATCAAATTAAATTTCTCATTGTTTCTAAAATTTATTTTATTGTTTTTCATAGAATGATGTGAAAAGTTGTTTGTTTATGATTTTTTTTACATATCATGGTTTAACAAAAAAGTATATATTTCATTGTAAATATGTTTTATTTATGTAAAACAATTATAATAAATATTTGAAATGTATTTATTACTATTAATATTACTAATTTTAATATATTAGCTATAATTTCTTCATTTATATATTTATAATAATAAAATTATATTGTGCAGTATCATTGGTGTTCTCTGTAATGTACGCCAAGTCAATGATCCATGTAATGTATTCCTAGTCATATGTCGAGTACATGTAGTGTAAAAGAAATGTTTGACTTAGTGTAGTGAAATATAAAAATGCAATTTTAATTTTTTCTATAAAATTTCCATAAAAACTCGAGGTGTTACATTCTACCCCACTTAAAATGAATTTCTCCCTCAAAATTCATCACTTGGGTAAAAAAATGAGAATAATTATACTTCATGATATCATATAGTTACCACATATATTCCTATAATTGGTGATTTCACTACAAACCATTGACCATGTGATTGGTATTTTTTCGTAGACCTTTCTCTATACACTCCATAATCTCAATAGGTTTATCTCCTTAAGAAAGATCTATATCCAGTTGTATGACCTCTGAGTTCAATAGATGTGACGGGTAGGGTATGTACTTTCTTTAGAGAGATACAAGAAACACATCATAGAATTGATATATATTTTGAGTAAGTACTAAGTGATAGGCTACCATCCTGATATGATCAACTATATAAAAGGGACTGATACCCATAAGGATTATTTTCCCTTTCTTCCCAAATCTCATATCCTTTTTCTAGGGTGAGATTCATATAAAAACATTTTCACAAAATTCAAATTATATATTACATATACAAATATCAATGTTAAATTTCTACCATCATTGAGATTCCTTGATATGCTGATGAATAGTTCTAGCCTTCTTGACCAGTTATTCAGAGATATTAGGTCCTAGTAGATTTGATTCTCCAACTTCATCCTAGAACGTTGGAGCTCTACATTTATTCATATATAGGGAATCATAATGTTACATATGAATTAGTTAGTGAAAGCTATTGTTGTAAAAAAACTCAACTAGAGGAAGGTGTTGATCCCAACAAACATTAAAATCCAGATAATAAAATCTGAACATATCCTCTAGGGTTTGATTTTTTCATTCTGAATGACCATCATTCTGAGGATGATATCCATTGATGAAACTAAATTCTATGACAAGTGATTTCTAATGACCTCATGAGAACTTTGTGGTAAACATCATATCATTATATGATATATTATAATGTGTTACTCCATGAAACATTACAACTACATTATTGTATATACAATAAATTTTAGCTAGAGAGAAGTCTTCTATGATAATGAAGCATCCTGACATTGTATGGTGATCAATTACCACCCATGTATCATTAAACCCATTAGATAATTTAGTAATTACATTAAATAAAATTCATAGTGATGTTATCTCATTTCTATTATGGTATGGGTATTGGTTGAAACAACCCCTTTGACTTTTTTCATTTAACCTTCACTTGTTGGAATTCCAAGAATGAATTTAAAAACTCTGTGATATATCTCTTAAATTCATTCCACCTAAATTATTCATTCAATCCCCTTTACATATTGATAATACATGGATGAATAGAGAATAAATAACAATGATCTTCCTATAATAATTCCTTATTCGAATCTGGTATGGAATAAATACATACATGGTTCCTAAACTACATCATTACATGAGGATCATGTTTAATATTGGGGACATTTCTAACTTTATTTTCCATCTCTACACCTTCATTCTACACCTCATTAATCACCACTTGGATAATGGTTTGAACATTCATTTGAGAAAGATAATATTTTCCCCCTTAGTTCAGGATTTCTAGATCCATCCTTTGAAAATCCAGAAATATTGGATCTTTTGAGATCCACATAATTGATAAGCTAGAAAGATCCTTTCAACTCAAACCTTTGGCCACATTGTTCAATTTTCCAGGGTTGTGATGTATTAAGCTGTTATAATACTTTATCAACTCTACCCCTCTTCCCCAAGACATTTTCAAAACATTCTGTGTGAATATATATTTTGGAAATTCATGATCTGTATATATATCACATTTTCTCAATAATGATAATGCCTTTATACAATTAAGTAAAAAATTTCAAATACTAACTCTAAATATTAGGTTGGGTAATTTTATTCATAAATATTTAACTATCATGAGTCATATGGTATAACCATGTTATTATTCATAATAACACATCCCAATTATTTATTATATGCATCGCTAAAGATTTAAAACCCTTATCCACTACAGGGTAATGTAAGCACAAGTTCTCTTCCTAACCTTCTCTTCAATTACTTAAAATTGCCCCCATATTCATCTATTTAGAGTCACTTGACAACATTTCAAGTTAACTTGGCCAGAGAGTTATATAGTCATGATAAAATATCCACAAACCATCAATAATATCCATCTAAACCAAGAAAGATATAGATCATTATCACCATGGTTGTTCAAGGCCATCATTAAATAGCCTCCACCTTTGATGGTTTTACTACAATACCTTCTCTTGAGATTTTTTACGCAAAAATGAATCCTTTGGTAGCAAAAATTCAAACTTTGTATATTTTACACATTGTTTTTTGTTCCTTAGGGTCTTTATTAAAATTCATAAGTGATATTCATGCTCTTCCATTCTATTTGAATAGATAATAATATCATCATTAAATACTACCAAAAACATATCAATGTAAACTCTAAAGACTCTATTAATTAAATCTGGGAAGATAGTAGGAAAATTAGTAAGACCAAAAGAAATCACTATATATTCATATTGACTATACCGTGTAAAGAATGCCATCTTATGTATATCCTCCTTCTTGACCCTCAATTGATGATACCTTGAACAAATTTCAATATTGGTAAATTATTTATCTTAGTATAGTTTTTCAAAAAGTCATAAATACGGGGAAGAGGATATATGTTCTTGATTTTTATCATGTTCAAATACTGATAATAAATCTAGAGTCTCATTGATCCATCTTTATTTTTCAAAAAATAGTGGGTACACCCCACGGTGACACACATTATAAATCCCCAGATTTAAACCTTACTTAATCTTGATTTATTACAAGATTACACATTGAGGATCTTTTCGGGTTTAGAGTTTTAGAGAATTAGATCATAAAACTTGCATTACATTCCACATATAAACAAAGTGGTTACATAAAGATAGTATTCTTCTCTCACATAAATGGAAACATATTTAAAATAAAACATGGATTCTTTCTTGACACTTCCTTGACACTATCATCATATCATGTACCTTTCCCTTGACCTATGAAAAACATTCCAAAAAAACATGGGATGAGCATAAAAAGCTCAGTAAGGGATATAAAAATATATGGAAAGGAAACATGGGTACGTATATACATAAGAATTAAATCATACTTTACCCATAAAACATAATCACTTTAACATACCTCATCAAATCATGAATAAATCATAGAAATCATAAGACATAAAGGTAACTTGAGGCATTCATAACATTCTTACATAGGGAGTAACCCTCTTGGTTACGTTTGGAATACCCATCATAGTATATTCCCTAAATCTCTTCAGAGAAACCTTAATGTTTCTCTCCTTCGCATTACCCAATGCATTGGAGATCTATATTGGGCTCACCTGCCCTTAGTTTATCACAGAACCACCCGTCTTCATAATAATTCCCAAGAACCTCAACATAATCGTATCACATAAAACATGCATAAAGGAAACATAACATTTCCACCTTTCAATAACAAGATATCAATACAACACATTGATATAAAAAAATTATGAAAACCATTTTCAATACCAAAATAAATGAAAAGTAAAACATGGTATTTATTTTTCTATTAAAAAGAAGGTATGGCTTGTAGAGGAAGTCGAAACTCAAATAATGGTCACGGCGGCAGAGAAGTCGTTGTCGCCGCATACGTACGACAAAAACATTCCCTTTTGTCGTTTAGTAAACGCTTCTTATAAAAAGATTCCTTTTTAATAAAAGTAAATGTCATAGGGGTTTATACAGCATATAAAAGAAGGTTGTGTATAAAACACAATATGCCTCAATGAAAGGAGATTGAGACGAAGTCCCATACCTCGGGACTTAATTGACTCGATCGTTCTTTAATGTCCTGAATAATAAACTTGAGTTAATTTATACTTGCTTAAGAACCTTTTTTTATGTTCATTATTCCTTTTATATCACTTATTTCCATGTCATGAACACTATGTAATTATTTAAGTTAATAACGGTCCTTTTAACGATCATTGGTACTTGAGTCAAAAATAAACCCTTTATAATTACAAGTTGTTCATGTATCCATTATATCCAGAATTATAATCATGATGTATATATCATATATATCCAGTATATACAGGCATTTATAATATTACATAATCATTTTGAGGTAAGAAATGAAATGCACTGTTCATGGAGACGGTAAGCCGTACGTACGCATGAACGCTACATTCATTTCTATTTCGTATTTTATAGAATGGAATTATAATGACATAAAGGTATATTATAATTCCAGTATAATATCATTTATAATATCATAGTTCCATCCTTTATACATCCCACATTTGGTATTTAACGAATCGAATCACTTTGAGGGGGCGGTAGTCCGCACTTGCTTAAATGAAGATATCACGTTTACCCATAATGGAAACCATAAAGGTATGCCCAAAATGAAAAATACAGAAGCTTAAGGAAAACATAAAAATATTATATATCATATATAAATATAGTGACATCTTAATGGCCACCTTTGAAGGTGTTAAAAGAATGTTGAACAATCATCATTCCGGGAGGCATAAATTCACCATCCACGGAAACAGTATGTCCTTTAACCATTAGATGTAGGTGTGTGTAATTATAGATCTAATCCATATTATAACAACAACCTATTATATTGAATATACTGGATTTGTTACAAAAGAAATGAATAAAAAGAGTTTAGGGGGTTGGAGAAGCAAAATAAAACAAAAGGACTTAAGTGAAGACATTACCTTAAAATCGGGTAACTCCCTTTAGTTTGAGCTCAAAGGCTTCCTTGGGAAGACTTCTGACCAATGTGAGGCTTCAATGAGTAATATAGGGATGCAGAGAGACAAAATGGGCATGGGTTGGTCGAGCCAAAGGCTTTGGAAGTGTGGGTAAGGAGGTAGAGGTGGGGGCCTTTTATAAGAGGAGAGGAGGGGCACTCTTGGAATGTAAAGAAATGTTACTTTATTTGAAAATGATTTTCAGATTCAAAAGGACCCACATTGATATAATTCGAGGATAAGGTGATAACGGTTCTAAATCCACCCATACAATAGGATTTGGACATGTGTGGGTCATATATTTTACGTTATAATTTCATTTTATTTAAATCCTTTATTAATGAGGTAATCATTGCATCATCATGATGTCATAAATAATTTAATTTATTTAAAGTCTAAAAATTATGAAAAAATACTATGATGTAGGAAATCTTTTTAGATTTCCAATGAATATTTATAGTCTAAAATATAATCTATGTAGACAAAATTAAAAATGTTTTAATCAGGTGATACATTCTTGTTATATTTACTTTCTTTAAAAAGATAAAAAGATAACAACTCACTTTCCACAAAAGTGATTCCATGGGGTACCCAAGTTTGGCCCAAGGAAACCCATGGTCGGACATGAGACAACCAGTAGCTTTAGGACACATTTTGGTGACATTTTTTATTATTATGATATTATTTTATTATCCTTAACTACCCGATTACTCATTAATCAAGATAACTAAAGATAATTACCGTCGTTACTATTCATAATGTCCAAAAACAAAAGAGTCGTAATTAAATAATTTGGACCTTATGATTCCAAATATGTAATCCATTTTACCAAATTCCAAACACATAAATTGCAATAATTGATTTAAAAATAATTCCCGTTGTCAAAACAAATAGCGGGTTTCTTTCAAACAATATCTGTGAAACGCTTGGCATTAGTTTATTACCAATTTCAAGGTGAAATTAATACTAATGACCACCATTGGATTAAATGGTAAAAATATATTCAGATTACACTTTAAGACCAATTAAAAATATAATCTAACCATATAATGAAAAAGCAGTTTTGATGTAATATGCAGTATTTTTTACTATTCATTAAAAAATGAACATTGTCAGAAAAATACCAAAAAATTATTCAATGTAAATTTAAATGTTCCAATAATAATAAATATGTTTATTTTGACAAATATAGATTATAAAATTGTCAAAAGTTTTATTTAAAAAGGGTTTTCCATCAAAAGGTAGTAAAACAATCTTTTAAGAATATTAGTGTATTCCATGCTTAAGATTGGATTTATTTTCATTTTAAGACTCTAAAACACCATCTAATTCATTAATAGACATAGATAAAAATATCTATTTTTCATTACTTACTTGGGATGTTACATCCTTCCCCCCTTTAGAAAATTGCGTCCCCGCAATTTATTGACTTATCAAATAAATGGGGGTACTTATCCCTCATTGCATTTTCAGATTCCCATGTTGCCTCTTCTATCATGTGGTTTTTCCACAAAACCTTTACCTGGTTAATCACCTTATTTCGTAACACATTCTCCCTGTGGTCAAGAATCTGGACCGGTTGTTCCTCATAAGATAGGTTCTCTTCCATCTAAACTACCTCTGGACTCAAAACATGAGATGGATCTAGCATGTACTTTCTCAATATCGAAACATGAAAAGCATTGTGTACCAGAGATAAACTCGGAGCTAAAGCCACTCGGTATGCAAATGATCTAACTCTCTCTAGAATTTCATATGGTCCAATGAAACTTGGACTCATCTTTCCTTTCTTACCAAATCTCATCAAACTTTTCCAAGGAGAAACCTTGAAAAAAACATGATCACCTACCTCAAAAGATAGATCCTTCTCCGGTTGTCCGCATAACTCTTCTGCCTTCTCTGAGCTGTTCTCATGTGTTTCTGAATCAGCGGAACTTTTTCTACCATCTCTTCTACCAATTCTGGTCACATTAACTTCCTTTCACCCACTTCGTCCCAGAACGCTGGAGTTCGACACCGCTTCCCATATAACGCCTCAAATGGTGCCATCTGGATACTGGAATGAAAACTGATATTATAAGAAAATTCAACCAAAGAAAGATGTTGGTCCCAACTTCCCTGATAATCCATCGAACAAGCTCATAGAATATCCTCCAAGGTCTGAATTTTTCATTCTGACTTCCCATCTGATTGAGTATGAAAAGCTGTACTAAAATTTAATTCAGTACCCAACGACTTCTGAAGGCCTTTCCAAATGTTATAAGTGAAACTGGGATCACGATCCGATACAATGGAGAGAGGAACTCCATGTAACCTGACTATCTCTTTAATATACAAACGGGAAAGTTGATCTAGGGAAAAAGTATCTCGTATAGCAAATAAATGAGCAGATTTAGTCAAGCGATCAACAATAAACCAGATTGCATTATTACCTCGAGATGTCTTCAGTAATCCCACAACAAAGTCCATGGATATATTCTCCCATTTCCACACTGGCACTGGTAAAGGCTGGAGCATCCCTTTCAGTAACATCCGCTCTACTTTAACCCGCTGACAAGTCAAACACTTCACAGTAAAATCAGCAATATCACTTTTCATTCTATCCCACCAGTAATACTCCCAAAGATCTCTATACATCTTAGTACTGCCAGGATGAACTGAAAACAGAGAACTATGAGCTTCACACAACAACTCTCTCTTGAAATATGAATCACAAGGCACACACAATCTCTTCCCAAATCTCAAAACGCAATCATTATCAATGTTGAATTCAGGCAACTTACCTTTCTGAACTAGCTCTACCTTTTTCTGCAACTCGCTGTCTAGCTTCTGTGCTTGCTTGATTCTATCTGATAGAGATGATCTCACTGATACCTGAAAAAAAAACAAAAGAACATCCTACACCAACAACTTCTATGCCAAAGTTCATCAAATCCTTAACCAAAGGATTACATTCCCAATGCAACATTGCTAATGAAGCATTACTTTTTTGACTCAAAGCATCAGCCACATTATTTGCTTTTCCTGGATGGTAATGAATTGTACAATCATAATCCTTGATTAATTCTAGCCATCTACTTTGTCTAATGTTCAATTATTTCTGAGTGAATATATACTTTAAACTTTTGTGATCGGTATATATTTCACACTTTACTCCATACAAATGATGCCTCCAAATTTTTAAAGCAAAAACAACAGCAGCTAATTCCAAATCATGTGTAGGGTAATTTACCTCATGAGTTTCCAACTGTCGTGAAGCATAAGAAATTACCTGATCATTCTGCATTATGATGCAACCAAGTCCTTTCAATGAAGCATCACTGTATATAACAAACTCACCATTCCTAGAATGTAGTGCCAAAACTGGAGCATTCACCAATCTTCATTTCAATTTTTGAAAACAATCATCACATTATTTTGTACAGATAAACTTAACACCCTTCCGAGTTAGCTTAGTTATTAGACTAGATAACCATGAAAAATTTCTAACAACCCTTCGGTAATAGCCTACCAAACCAAGGAAGATACGAATCTCAGTTACATTTGTGGGTCTTGGCCAGTCTTACACAACTTTTGTTTTTGCAGGATCAACAGTTATCCCATCTTTAGAAAC
Organism: Viscum album; assembly: GCA_963277665.1. Lineage (NCBI taxonomy): Eukaryota > Viridiplantae > Streptophyta > Magnoliopsida > Santalales > Viscaceae > Viscum > Viscum album. The sequence goes on along the minus strand of OY728145.1, from coordinate 874,828,317 downwards.
AATATGAACAAGGAAAGAAATTTGTTGCAACCAAAACTCACACTAGCTGAATTTTCCATACAGTTTCTTTTCTTTTAAGGTTTTCAAGATAACCCTTAAATGTCTTTCATGCTCCTCATTACATTTAAAAAACACCAAAATATCATCAATGAAAATCACCACAAACTTATCCAAGAACTCATGGAAAATTCTATTCATTAAGTCCATGAATACAGCAGGTGAATTGGTTAGCCCAAAAGGCATTACTACAAATTCATAATGGCCATATCTTGTACAAAACACAGTCTTCGAAACATCTGATTCCTTTACCTTCAGCCGATGGTACCCCGATCTCAGGTCAATATTTGAAAAATACTGAGCTCCCTGGAGCTGATCAAACAAATCATCGATATGAGGCAAAGGATATTTGATCTTAACAGTGATGTTATTCAAGGCTCTATAATCAATGAAAAGTATCATTGAACCATATTTCTTTTTAACAAATAAAACAGGATCACCCCATGGTGATGTGCTAGGTCGAATGAAACCTTTCTCTAATAAATCTTGCAATTTCTCCTTCAACTCTAAAAGTTCAATTTGAGCATTCGATAAGGGGGTTTTGAAAATGGCTTAGCATCAGGAACTAAGTCAACAGTAAACTCAACTTCCTGATCTGGTATTAATCTAGGCAACTCATCAGGAAAAACATCAGGATACTCATTTACCACTGGCACATCATTAATCTGCACAGTTCCTTTATTTTCAATGATGTGTGCAAGGTAACATTCATTTCCATCTTTTACAAGTTTCTTGGCCTCATGATAAGTTATCAACAGAAAGGGCTCATTCTTGTACACAAACAGAAAGTCTTTCTGAAAAGAAACTTCTTTAGCTCTACAGTCAATCTTAGCATGGTAAATAGAGAGCCAATCCATGCCCCGGATAACATCAAACTATACAAGAGGTAGAACAATAAGGTTTGCAAGTTGGTTCCTTCCACAGATAAGGATAAGAAGATTCTTATAAATTATATTTGCCTCAAGATTTCCCCCAGGTGTTTTTACCAGATGTTCAGGAGTCATTTCTTGAGATGGTATTCCCATTTTACTAGAAAAGTTTTCAGAGATGAAAGAATGTGTAGACCCCGAATCAAAAAACACACTGGCATAATCTGAAAAAACAAAGTACCTGATACAACTTCATTTGATGGACCGACATCTGCTGAAGTAGTTGCAAAGGATTTCACCACCCCTTTCTTCTTGTGGTATAACTTCTTCCTATCACTCAAGATCCTTGCCGGACACTCGTTTGCATAGTGACCCATCTCATTGCACTTAAAACATTTCACTAACTATAAATCAAATTTGGTCTTACCTTCACCTTGATCTTTTTCAGTGCAATCACGAGCCTTATGTCCCATCTTACCACATCGGTAGCACTTTCTAGAAGTCAGAAGACATTCCCCAACATGCCTTTTTCCACATTTATCAGAAACTGGAAACTTAGATTTCTTACCATCAAGCTTTTTTGAAGAATTCTTACCTTTATCCTGCCACCTCGGTCTCTTCTTATATTGGTTGTTATAGAACACTTGATCATCGACAAACTCCATTTCCAACTTCTCAGAACATTGAACAAGGTCTTCCTAACTTTTAAACTCACGAGAAGCTAATGCCTTTCGATATTTTGGCTTTAATCCTGAGTAAAAATGATTGATTTTACTATCAAGGTCTCGAATAAAATTTGGAGCATACCTTGCAAATCGAGTGAACCTTTCCTCATAGGTAGCCACTGAGTCTTCCTCTTGACTCAATTCCAAGAATTTATTTTCCATCCTAAGTCGAACATCCTTAGGAAAATACTTTTCAAGAAACATACCTTTGAATTCATCCTAATCGAGAACATCAATCTCATCAGCGTCCCTGATATTTTTAACCATCGACCACCGCTGATCTGCTTCACCCTCCAAACTGTAAATAGAAATACTAACCTTTTGATTGTCTGAACACCCCATGACATCAAAAATCTTCTCCAGTGCTTTAATCCACCCTTAAGCTAGCACAGGGTCAGATGATCCTATGAATGATGGGGGATGTTGCCTCATGAAATGTTCCACCACTGACATGTTCCTCTGTGGTTTATCTTACTGATCTCATGTGTGGATACCACCACCATTTATCACTTGAGTCAACTGCGCCATTACTGCAACAAACTGTTCAGTTCCAATTCCGACCATCTCATGATGCTGATTCGGAAGGTTATTTCCTTCTGCATACCTTCCTAGCACTGCTTCCCTGTTTCCTCTGCGGAAAACCATTCTGATCAATCATGTCTTAGATGAAGCAACATGGTAATCTTCAAATACTATATCAGTTCAATTTGACCCAAAGAAAATATTTTTGGATAATCATTTAATAGAATTCTAACTCCTAAAGTTATCTAAACTAACCTTTGATACCAACTATAAGGACCCTGCCTTAAACCTTACTTAATCTTGAGTTATTACAAGATTACACATTGAGGATCTTTTCGGGTTTAGAGTTTTAGAGAATTAGATCATAAAACTTGCATTACATTCCACATATAAACAAAGTGGTTACATAAATATATTATTATTCTTTCCCATCAATGGAAACACATTTAAAATAAAAAATTGATTCTTTCTTGACACTTCCTTGACACTATCATCATATCATGTACCTTTCCCTTGACCTGTGAAAAACATTTCAAAAAAACTTGGGATGAGCATAAAAAGCTCAGTAAGGGATATAAAAATATATTGAAAGGAAACATGGGTACATATATATATAATAATGAAATCATAATTTCCCCATAAAACATAATCACTTTAACATACCTCATCAAATCATGAATAAATCATAGAAATCATAAGACATAAAGGTAACTTGAGGCATTCATAACATTCTTACATAGGGAGTAACCCTCTTGGTTACGTTTGGAATACCCATCACAGTATATTCCCTAAATCTCTTCGGAGAAACCTTAACGTTTCACTCCTTCGTGTTACCCAATGCATTGGAGAGCTATATCGGGCTCACTCGCCCTTAGTTTATCACGAAACCACCCGTCTTTATAATAATTCCCAAGAACCTCAACACAATCATCTAACATAAAACATTCATAAAGGAAACATAATATTCCCACCTTTCAATCACAAGATATCAATACAAAACATTGATATAAAAACATTATGAAAACCATTTTCAATACCAAAATAAAAGAAAAGTCAAATATGGTATTTATTTTTCTTTTAAAAAGAAGGTATGGCTTGTAGAGGAAGTCGAAACTCAAATAATGGTCATAGCGGCAGAGAAGTCGTTGTCGCCGCATACGTACGACAAAAACATTCCCTTTTGTTGTTTAGTAAATGATTCGTATAAAAAGATTCCTTTTGAATAAATGTAAAAGTAGAAGGGGTTTATACACCATATAAAAGAAGGTTGTGTATAAAACACAACATGCCTCAATGAAAGGAGATTGAGATGAAATCTCATACATTGGGTCCGACTTGACTCGATCGTTCTTTAATGTCCTAAATAATAAACTTGAGTTAATTTCTACTTCCTTAAGAACCTTTTTTTATGTTCATTATTCCTTTTATAGAACTTATTTCCATTTCATGAACACTATGTAATTATTTAAGTTAATAACGGTCGTTTTAACGATCATTGGTACTTGAGTAAAAAATAAACCCTTTATAATTAAATTTTTTTCATGTATCCATTATATCCATAATTATAATCATGATGTATATATCATATATATCCAGTATATACATGCATTTATAATATTACATAATCATTTAGAGGTAAGAAATGAAATGCACCGTTCATGGAGACGGTAAGTCGTACGTACGCATGAACGCTACTTTCATTTCTATTTCGTATTTTATAGAATGGAATCATAATTATAAAAAGGTATATTATAATTCTAGTATAATATCATATATAATATCATAGTTCCATCCTTTATACATCCCACATAGGGTATTTAACGAATCAAATCACTTTGAGGGGGCGGTAGTCCGCACTTCCTTAAATGAAGATATCGTGTTTACCCATAATGGAAACCATAAAGGTATGCCCAAAATGAAAAATACAGAAGCTTAAGGAAAAAATAACATATTATATATCATATATAAATATAGTGACATCTTAATGGACGCCTTTTAAGGTGTTAAAAGAATGTTGAACAATCATTGTTTCGGGAGGCATAAATTCACCATCCACAGAAACAATATGTCCTTTAACCATTAGATATAGGTGTGTGTAAGTGTAGCTCAAATACTTCTTATAAAAACATCCTAGTATATTGAATATACTGGATTTGTTACAAATAAAATGAATAAAAAGAGTTTAGGGGGTTGGAGAATCAAAATAAAACAAAAGGACTCAAGTGAAGACATTACCTTATAATCAGGTAAATCCCTTTGGTCTGAGCTCAAAGGCTTCCTTGGGAAGACTTATGCTCAAAGTGGGGCTTCAAGGAGTAATATAGGAATGTATAGAGACAAAATGGGCAGGGTTTGGCCAAGCCAAAGGCTTTGGAAGTGTGGGTAAGGAGGTAGAGGTGGGGGCCTTTATAAGAGGAGAGGAGGGGCACTCTTGGAACGTAAAGAAATGTTACTTTATTTGAAAATTATTTTCGGATTCAAAAGGACCCACATTGATATAATTAGAGTTTAAGGTGATAAGGGTTCTAAATCCACCCATACAATAGGTTTTGGACATGTGTGGGTCATAGAGTTTACATTATCATTTCATTTTATTTAAATCCTTTATTAATGAGGTAATCACTGCATCATCATGATGTCATAAATAATTTAATTTATTTAACGTCTAAAAATTATGAAAAAAATACTATGATGTAGGAAATATTTTTATATTTTCAATGAATATTTATAGTCTAAAATATAATCTATGTAGACAAAATTAAAAATGTTTTAATCAGGTGATACATTCTTGTTATATTTACATTAAAAAAATAAAAAGATAACAAGTCACTTTCCACAAAAGTGATTCCATGGGGACCCCAAGATTGGAACAAGGCATACCATGGTCGGCCATGAGACAACCAGTAGAATTAGGACACATTTTGGAGTCATTTTGTATTATTATGATATTATTTTATTATCCTTAACTACCCAATTACTCACTAATCAAGATAATTAAAGATAATTACCGTCGTTACTATTCATAATGTCCAAAAAACAAAAGAGTCTTAATTACATAATTTGGACCTTTTGATTCCAAATATGTAATCCATTTTACCAAATTCCAAACACATAAATTGCAATAATTGATTTAAATATAATTCCTGTTGTCAAAACAAATAGCGGGTTTTTTTGAAACAATATCTATGAAAAGTTTGGCATTAGTTTATGACCAATTTCAAGGTGAAATTAATCCTAATTACCACAATTAGATTAAATGGTAAAAATACATTCAGATTACACTTTAATACCAATTAAAAATATAATCTAACTACATAGTGAAAAAGCAGTTTTGATGTAAAATGCAGTATTTTTCACTATTCATTAAAAAATGAACATCGTCAGAAAAATACCAAAAATTTATCCAATGTAAATTTAAATGTCCCAATCATAATGAATATGTTTATTTTGAAAAGTATATATTATAAAAATGTCAAAAGTTTTATTTAAAAAGGTTTTTCCATCAAAAGGCAGTAAAATAATCTTTTAAGAATATTAGTGTATTCCATGCTTAAGATTGGATTTATTTTCATTTTAAGCCTCTAAAACACTATCTAATTCATTAATAGACATAGATAAAAATATCTATTATTCATTACTTACTTGGGATGTTACACACTTGGCCAAAATAATCCCTTATAATGTTTTTCATAGAGTTTCTTTTTAACTTCATACAAATCAATCATATCCATTGTATAAGGAGTTTTTGAAATTGGTGTCTAACCAGGTATGACTTCTATTGAAAACACATCTTCATGTTTTGTTTGAAGGCTTGAAATTATTTCTTAAATACATCCACAAAATCCAGAAAAAAACACATACCATCGAGGATTATTTTCACCCCAACCATTTCAAAATAAAAAACTCATTTGAATGGGACTTATGACCTATACAGAGAATATAATATCCACATGATGTTCATACTTACCAATATATTTAAGTATAGTCATTGGAGGGTTTTAAATATACAACGTAACATCTATTTCATAAAAACTTATATATGATTTATGTAAATAAATATAATCCATGCCTATGATAACATCAAATTATACCAAAGGAATAAGGACTATATTTGTATGAAGCACATTCCAACAATAATCTATAAGAGAGGAATAATATACTTAAGATGAAATCATCATACCATTTGGGGTTTACACTGATACTTCCACATATAATTATTTTAGAGGAATATTAACACCCTTAAATAATTATTTAGTTATAAAAGTGTGGGTAGATCCAGAATTTAAATGACATTATCTGTCCTAGAGTGAATGGTAAGTGTACCTTTATTTACATCATTAATTCACCCCTCACCAATAATAGTAATTTCACAAGATTTCCCCTTTTCCCTCAACATAAGAGGTTACTAACATCGATCATCATTACCAGCCCATAGGTTTGGCCAGTGGTTAGTATAATTCCCATTCTCATTACACTTGTAGCAATTAATCGTGGGAGGTGAATTCTATGTAGATTTTTCTCATTTATCATTTTGACCTAACATCTTCTTATCATTTTTAAAATAAATTGCTCATTGACCTTCCTTTCAAAAATTAAAACAATAACTAGATACTTTAAGAGAAATTAATCTACGATTATTCGAATATTTATATCATAAATTAAAACTCATATTCTTTTCTTCATGGTTTTTATATTTTCTTTTAAAATATATTTACCTTTTCTTTTCAAAACCATGTGATTGATGCATGACTCCGACCTCCATTTCAACATTAATTTCACAATGAAAAATATATTGGTATCTACTAAAGTATTTTATTGACAATTCCATTATTAAATATAGATTTAATATACTAAGTAACCTATCAAAATTAATTTTAGGTTGTAAGATAATTCCTAGAGCATACCACACAAGTCTTGTGAAATTAGCCTCGTAGGTACCATAAAATTCTTCTTCCCATTTCTTAAACTCAAGGAACTATAACTCTAGGTTAGTATGAAGAACCTGAGTCAAGTAATTATTGAAAAATAAGTTCTTGAACTCAACCCAATCTACGGATCCAATCTCATCTTGATTCCTTATAATATTAATTAGTGTTCACCACTGGCTCGCTTCAACTTCTGAATAATAAAAAACAAGAATAACTTTCTCATGCTCCAAACACAGGTGAATAGAGAACATATTTTCAGTGTAATTGATCCATTGTACATCAAAATGTCGATTATAAGACCCTCTGAAACAATGTGGATGTTTCCTCATGAAATACTCAATATAATTTTGTTCCCTCATTTGATCATTAGTAAGTCCACTATGATTTATATATTTAGAATGTTGTGTGAGCATAGAAACCCAACTTTTAATTGGAACTCCCCTAGAAATTGGTTACTCCGGAGGACAATCATTGTATTTTCCATCATAATCACCATTAACAAAATTACTTTAGGTTCCATCCATTGAATAAAACCAAAAAATATAGATTAATAAATAGTTATTATAGTGAGGAACCACGTAATAATGAAAAGTAACTTATAGGATGTCTATTTTATGACACCATCATTAATATATGACACCTTAGATTTATCTCAGGGTATTCATAACCAACATACTTTTTAATCCTTTTTAATGGTTTGTGAAGAGTTTATGAATTATCAAATCATATCCCTTAGGTGTGTTGAACTAGGTGTGCGATAAGGTCCATTTTCATGTACCATATTACCCTGAGTCAGGCCTAAAACATCATATAAAATATTTTACTCTATGTATATCTATTCCAGAGACACATCCATTTGCAGTATCCAATATACAGATGTATTTATAGTAAACCACTCACTATATACTTTACCAAAATTTTAAGACATTTTCTTATTCTTATCCTTATAATTAGACTTATCCGTATACATGTCCTTAGGGTTATCAGTAAGGTTTTATCGTCATAGCATCCAAAGGTTAACTAAAACATTTCTCTGATACTAGCTACTATGACCCTCACTTTTTATACATTAACATTACATAACATTTTTGGAATAATTAAAACATTATAAAAATAGAAAACCAAGGATCATACTAGTGTAGTACCTTTGGAAATATGGAAACATAAACACTGGTACATAAAAGGGCTACATCATCTCCCACTAGGATCTTCTTTATTACCACGATTACAAGAAACATCAAACATAATAATGTTTTCCCATAACCTAGGATAAGGAAACCTAAAATGGGGTGATATTAGATTCTCAGTATGGGTAAACTATGGAGATATGTAAGAATAAACTTAAGAATAAGTGTATGATAACCTGATCAATAAAATAAAAGATCATAGCATACATATTAATGATCATGTACATGAATAATGGCATAAATCTTGGCAGATCATAATACATTAATCATAAGGAGATAAACAGCATAATCCATGGAATCATAACATAGGAAGAAAACCTGAAATTATGGCATACATATAAGCATATATAATGATTTCCATAGTATTCTAGGAATTGTTTCCAAGACCATTTTGGTGGAAAAATTCCATTACTAAACCCGATTCACACCACATTCCAACCCTGTATTACTGATCCATGCTCACTCCTTATTCTAGATCTATAATACTAAACTAAGTTAATTTCTCATTACTACCCTGTAATACTAAAAAAAGTGTATTTCTCATTCTAAACATGTCTGTATACCAAGATATAAATCATTAACCAATGCATTGGAGGGAGATATAGGTCCCACCCATCTCATAATAAAATCATATATACATGTACCACAAGATCACTAATAATCATATCATAACCCATGAAACGAAATGGGTATTACAATCATGTAATCATATCATAACATTTGGAAATAAACATTTTTAATAATAATTTTATCATAAACATAACCCGTGAAATAAAGCATGTTTCAAAATCATATAACCTCTGAAAGAGAAACGGTGTTCATATATATCATGTCATCAAAACATTATCCATCAAAAAATATGAATGCAACCATTAAATAATTTCACTATAAAGGAATGAGTATCACCAATGGATTTTATCTTATAAGGGGAATAATTTTTAATGATATTTTAATAACATTTCTTGAGGAAAATATACTTTATTCTTTCAATAATCTTTTTTTAAAACATAAAATATTTTGAAATAATTTTTCATTAAAGATTACTTTGAAAACATATAAAGGAATCATTGATAACCATAATACATTTCTAAAATCCCTTTTCCTTGAAAATGGGATTGAAATATATTTTGAAAACATTTTTGCAAACATTTTTGAAAACATGGTTTTTGAATACAATAGATTTCTTGCCAAAGAGAGAGACTGTTGGATTTTACATAAAAACCTTATCTTAATTACCAAATACTTGAAAAATGGTACTAGTACGTGATGATATATTAATTAAACATAGTAGAAAAAAATTATTAAATTTTTATTAGATATGGATCATAATATTTCATCAAAGAATAAAAATCATTAAAAATATCAAAAAGCAATGAGATTGTATCGATAAACTCTTACAACTATATTACATTGGATAATATTATCCATGTAAGAAAATAAAATTACATTAAGCCTTATATATCATTAAAATAATTATATTCATGATATAAAATGAAAATGGGTTTATATACACCTCTTAATATAATTAATTTCATAACAAAACACAAGTCTCAATGAAAGAAAATTGAGACAAAATTATTTTACCGATTTGGTAACTTTTGAAACCTAAACCACATGAAAGAAATATCATAAAATGGATATTAAAATATGCATAAATTTAATTATATGAATAATTAAATACATCCATTTTCAGTATAGACACCCAAAAAAAGGAATGGGTGGGGAATAAAGCATGTATCTCATGGGAATAAAAAGTGAGATTAAATCCCCATACCTAGTGTCTTGAATCTCATCATACACATTAAAATCGCCTATATAATAAATATAAATTAGTATACTTATTATTAAAAACCATATTATTATATAAAATACCATATATTTGTTGATCATGACCTTATATTACCTTCTTGTTAACAACCCTATGTTAAGATCTCACTTTGGGTAATATTCTCTTTGTTCTTCACATGTGTCGTAATTTATTATATCATTGGTTCGTATACATATATCATTATTTAATAATTTAAAAAATAATGAATATATCATTTATATTTTTTATATTTTTTATTATAATAATCCATATAATAGAGAATTTTGAAACAGAATACACTGTCCATGGAGATGGTAAGCCATATGTATGTATGTAGACTATTTTTTTTAATTATCGTGTTAAAAGAAAGAATGTAAAAGAAATATATGTATATATATAATTATTAAAGAATATTTATTATATCATATGTATTCACTAAACCAATCCTTAATACATTATATGTAGTGTATTCATGAATCACATAACTTTGAGTGGGAGGTAGTCTACACTTCCTCAAAAGAAATTATCATTTTAAGAAAATTTGGAAAGTATAATGATATATGTCTTAAATGAATTTAATATAATTAAATACATAATAAATTTAATATATAACATATATAAACGTATTTTACATCACTATTTTCACCATAATCGATTGTAATGGAAAGATAAACAACCATCGTTTAGTGAGGTGGTAGTTCCCCAATCACATAAATAGTATGTTTGTTACCATTAGATGGAGATGTGTGTAAGTTTTGGTATAAAACTTAGCATAAAGACATTCTACTATATTTATGATATGTTTTTATATATAAAATCATATAATAAGATGATTTTAGGGAGTGGATAAAGAAAATAAAATAAAGGATCTTGAGAGACGATGTTACCTATTAATCATGTAACTCATTTGTGTTTGTGGAAAAAGGCTTACATAGCTTTATGACCAAAGATATGATTATAGGATAAAGTAATGTATTTTTGGAAGTTTAATGGAAATATATTTTTAAAGCCTAAGTTGTTTGATAGTTTTGAAGGATAGGGGGAAGTGGTGGCCTTTTATAGAGAATGGAAAGACACGCTTGGAATTTTTGAAAACATGATAGGTATACTAAAGTTTTTCATAATAAAATTCATACCAACCCAACAAAAATAAATAATGGATGGTTAATGAAAAAATAATTTTCAGACGATGGCTATTGTACTGGTTTATGTGTTTTTTTGACTTAAATGTTAGGTTTAGTCCTTAGTTAAGATTAATTTGACCTTAATCGATGTAATTAATTTTAATTACTTTCACTAATAATTTTGGTGAAAAAATAATTTGATCATATTATACTTTATAAATTATGATAATTACAAATATGGAATGTATTTATCTAAATTCAAATCACATAATGTATAGGAATTAAATTAAAATTAATCCCACAGTTGGGTCAATGATGTGGGTTTTTAAAGTGAAAGCATTCAAAAGCTTGTTATGTTTTTATACCATGTTTAAAGTGAAATTAATCTCAATGACCTAAATTTTATTAATTGATAAAATATTATCTAATTAAACTATGAAAAAAATTTAATATATAATTTATACTAATAAATAAACAAGATGAAAAAGTAGTTTTGAATTAAAATATAGTATTTTCATTATTCATCCAAAAATGAAGTTTCTGAGAAAAATCCAAAAATTTCACCCTAATAAAATTTAAACATTATAAATTCAAAAATGATATTTTTTTTATAAAATTTTATTTATAAATGTGACGAAATTTAATTTTATTGTTTTTTATAGAAGGATATGAAAAGTATTTTCTTTTTTGAAAGATTATTTTAAAATATATAAGAGTTTTACCAAAAAATATTTTCCTTTATTAAAATATTTAATTTATATGAAAAAATTATAAAAATATTTGAAACATATTTATCAATATTCATAATACATTATCTCATTTAAATAATTATATCTATGAAATTATGATTCATAGGAACATCGATATTTTGTGTGATGTATGCAAAGCCATTGTTTTATGTAATGTACGCCATGTCATATGCTGATTTGGTCCTATGTGAAATGAATTTTTGAATTAGTGCATTATAATAGATAAATGAAAATTTAATATATTCAATAAAAGGTCCCTAAAAACACGGGATGTTACATCGATGCTGACTTGATTGATATCCTCACTATATGATTATAGCTATAGATCAAAACAAAACATTATTATTACTTTTCCAACTCTAGATAAGAAGGTCCAATTCTACTGGACCACGAGTCCTATTCTCCCTAAAAAACATGGCACACACTATAGGATTTAGTAAAAGAGACCTGACAAAGATAACATTCAATTCATGACATATCAGTAATAATCCAATCCATACTGAAATAAACCTCAATTGGTTTCATGTTGAGAACCAAATAATTCCAAGAAATCCCAATCTGTGATAAAATGAAAACACATGGTGTACAATAGAGACCTTGACCTCTCTTCATTATAATTGACATAATAGAATCCATCACATATGATAAATGAACCATAATAATATTTAGTTAATTAAAAATAAATGTCAATAAAATTAGTGAGATGAAACAATATCAAGTAATGATATCATAAAAGATGAATCCATAGTGATGGAACCTCAAAAAATCATGGGACCTATATCCGATTCTTTTAGAGAATCTTATACTACATGAAGAAATATCATCCTAGATGCATGTGAAAGGAACCCCTTAAATGATTAAAAATCTAATTACACCATAATAATTTTAGGTGATGATAATCCCATTCCACTACGTTTAGAAGAAAAAAACGGGAGAATTTATTTTTTTGTTTTGTGAAACCATAATATCTGCAGATCTTTGGTGTCTTAATAACAACAAATATCGAATTTATAACCTTACCATAATGGATAAAAGTGAAAGCTCCTCTTCTAGGAACTATAATTGTTATAGAGGATTATTACTATCAAGAATCACCACAAGACTCATCACGCTTCCCCTTTCCTTTAATGAATCTCATAGAACTTCCACTGGGAGAAAAAGAAACCCATGTTAACCATGACACACTAGCTAGGTCATGATCAACCATGAATTCCCCGTCTAGTATATAAACCTATAAAATGAGATTTAATAATAAGAACTATGAACATATATCAGGTTAGTGACCCATATTGATCTGTTAAGCCTTCATATTCTCATTTGATACAATCTCAGAAGAAAAATGAACAAGAATAGAAAAGTGGTTTGAATATGAATTTTTTCGATAAAGATAGATTTGGATAGAATAATTCATTGAAAATACAACTAAATACCTTCCACTTAAACCCTCATGCGTTATCACTGTTACCATTGAATATAACCATCTCCTTTTAGTCCATTTTATATTGAAGGTATCAAATTTCAATTTAATACCATTTGGATTTAAAAGGAAATAAAATAATATCTTTATATTACTCAACCAATCCTCAAACTTTTGAGAATAATTGATTCCTTTAAAATTTGGTGGATTATGGATAAAAAACTCATGAGAATTATTCTGAAATTCATCCCTTTGAGCATCTACAACTGGATCCTTAATTGGAACTGCTGCAGGTTCCAGACCCAGAGTTTGGAAACAACACACAAACATTTCAACAATATTTTAGTCTAAGGGATGATCAACATGATGTGGTTTACAAATATCTTCCACTTATGGCATAGTAATAAGAAATATTAGTGTTATTATCCTACAATGCATCAAAAAAATCACTTTATATATTAGAAGATAACTCCAATCAGAAAATCAAATAGAAGTAGTGCAAATATCAGTTCAATCAGATAATATTTAATGATTTATATTTCAACATACAAAAAAAATTTATAAAATACTATAATCAAATTGAATTATTCCACAATAATCATTTCCCAAAATAATGATTATGTCTTATGGTACATTATGAGGAGATATGTCTAGGAATTCAATCACAAATATCTCTTATGTCCTAAATATGTTACTTCATGTATACTAGGAAAACCTAAACTATGTACCGACATCATGAAGAGATGCTTAACATGTTTCTTTGATACCACTTTTCCATGAACCACCCTAAATAACCTAGAACCCTAATACTCAATCTGGACCTGACATTTCTGGAAGGTAATTCCTGATCCCCATGGGTTGGCTACTAGCACCTGCAATCATATATGAACCAAGAGGGAATCGATTTTCCAAAAAATATCAAAAGATAAAAAAAATCCAATATTCTAGAACCTCCAAAATGAAAAATTACTAGAAAAAATAGGTAAAATAATACCCATTAGAGTGGTAAACATCCCAAAGGAAAATCATCCCAAGATTACAATTTCAACTAGGAAAAAGTATCTAAATATCATAGAAAACAGGTGGAGAATAGCTCTACTGGTCAGTATCAACACTCCAAGGTCCAATGGTTCAATAACATTTACCACCTCTAAGTGGAACCTTCCCTTTTATCATTCCTCGAATAAGAAGGTATGAAAAAATAAAAAGAAAACTTTATGGTGAAATCTATATAGCTTAGTAGGATCTCAACAATATTTCTATAATCATTACCAAAAATAATTATCCATTTATTCTATTTATTCAAGTAAAAACAAGTCATGTCATTACATTTTCACATTTGAAGCTGAAATATGGTTTCATTCAAATAGATGTATGATATGTAAAAAAATTACAAACATAATTAAATGAACATTTTATATAGAACAATTTATTAAAATATTTTGGCTTGAATAAAAATGTTCAAATAATCAATGGAATATATAATCCAATCATATAACTTGCATCACCATGTCCAAATTCCTAGTGTTACATTAGTTACTATATATAATATTCATACACAAATCATTAGTAATCAAGACTCAGTAAATGATCATGCCTACACAATTATAGACCGAATAGGTGAACTCATCACGATCATCCTAAACCGACTTGGTTTAGTTATTTTTTTCATCATAAATATAGTGTTAGGAGATCATGATACAAATGTGGTTGTACCAAATGTATACTAACTACCCACCCTCCCATGTTCTTTAATAAATTAATCAATCAATAAAATATCCAATCATTAATTTCATACCCCTTTAAAATATAATTTCCCAATTTTAGTTTTCAATATTCCCTCCCATTTTAAAACCAAATATTATGTTTTCATCATTTCACTCCATTTAAAATAACTTTTCAATTTATGTCATTTTCTCATGATCAACAAAAAACTATTTTATCAAAATTATTTCTAGGACCATCATTTAGTTTTTATAATACCCTCATACAATTCCATTTTCATTTTAATTGGGATTTTTCTCATATATTATTCCAATTTCCAATCAACAATAAAATCATCACAAATCCATGTTTTAAAATAAATTTTAAACTCATTTCAATTTCATTAAGAAATTAATTATTTCAATCATGGGGAATTAAATTATGGAACTACCGACCTTTAAATCAAAGGAATCACAACTCAAAACACCCTCAATAGAGAACACCAAAAATGAAATACGGCATGAAAGATCTAGCAACTACAACTAAAAATAATATCCATAAAATGTGTTTAGATCTATAAATAACATGATGATATATAATAATCTAAGTATAATTTAAAAGGATGTCTAAGGGAACCACATAAGATAAGATATACTTTCAAAAAATAGATTGAATAAGATCCAATATTCATCGATCTTCTAATAAAATGGTTCAGAGGTGCTAAAATCATCTCTTGGGAGGCTCCAAGGATAAAAAGAATGTATTAATATCGATTAGAATGATTGGGTATTTAAAATGGTCTATCGAGTTATTTAAATTTTTTTTTTAAGGAATTAAATCCCATGTGAATGGTTTGCAGAGTAGGTGTAGATGGTTAATAAAGCAGTGAATCCTTGTTGTGCGTACATTCTAGCCTTTGGTTTTGGGTGTGTTATATCGCTTCAGTATTAAAAAAACCATGCTTCAACAATGTATTACCCACTATCCATAGTATGCATGGTTTTGAGTGGTTGATTCATGTGTTTGAAACACAATTAACACCTTTATAGTGGCCTCTAATAAGGTGAACGTTTTTTAGGCCAAATTGCATGGTTTTACCTAACCATGCATCAACTATGCCAGACCCCTTGGGTTTTAAAAATCTTCCAAATTGTCTCATAATAACCCCCAAAAACCGAACTCAAAGGATATCAAAAATAGGCTCAAAGAATAACTGAAATAAGGTAACATGATGTTACACAAATCACTAATGAATATAATTTATAAGGGAGAGGATAAGTGGGGGGCATAGTGTTGTGTGTCTTTAATGAGAGAAATGAGGGGTGAATGAGGGTTAAAAATTAAGAGGGTAAAACATGAAATATCAAAAGAATTTAATACATGGAATAGTGTATGGTTTTTCCCACGGTATTCCAATCCTTGTTTCAACCGTGGAACACCTCTTTCTAAGGGGAGGGGAGGTCATATTGTTTTCTAGGGCAGGGTTCATGTCTGTGAAGTTGGATGGGAAGCATTTAAAGATCCACTATGCGAGACACAATATTTTTAGAGGTACATAACAAGGTTTTTGGTAGTCATTATCGAACTATAGAATACCCTCTATCCAACTTTTAATCCAACATTTTTTTTCATAAAAACAACCAAAAGATCCATGAAAGAAATTCATTGTCAAAAATAAATAATAAATACATGAATAATATATTAGGGGTGTGTAAATCTTCCCAACCATGAAAAAAATTATTCCCCCATAAATCTATACTATAGTATGATCAGTGAATAAGTGAGGGTACTTCTTCACAACCCAACCCTTAAACTCCTTTGTATCATACTCATCATTATTGTTCGTCTAAAGGACACAAACAAAGAGAATAATTTTCCAATTAATAAATTTCACCTAAGAATCAAAAATCTATACTTGTATCTCATTTATAGGGAGTTCACATTCCAACTAATGATCTTCCCAACTAAACACATGAGAAGAATCCATATTACACATTCTAATTACATGACATGGAAAAATTTGTGGGTTGACATTAACTGGGATGGTAATTAAAAGTGATATCCCTCCTTACGAATCCTATAAGAAATTTAAAATTTATAGACATACCATGTCATATGTTTACCCAATTTCTGAAGATGCTGATGACCTAGATAAGGCATTATTTTTAGAAATACCTGGTCTCCCATTGAGAACTCAAGTCTTATCCGTCACCACTAGGTACCCATGTGTACAATGTTTTGAATTTTATTTCATAGGGAATACTGATCATCTTTTACCATGAACCATTTCACCATAAGACAACATACTATTTATATCATTTTAATAAGGGGGAAACTATTTATAAATATATACACACACAAAAACCCTTGAAAAAGTCTATTTTCCAACATGTCACTATTTAGAAAACCATTAGAAATTATGGAACTGTCATTTAAGTGATAAAATAATTTCAAAACATTGAGCCACCAACTGTTTCCTTTGATACCACTATATTCCTATTGCAAATCACAAGAAAAATAAATAAGGGATCATATAGAAGAGAAAACACACTATAATGTCAAAATACAGTCCAAAATTTTGAGATTGAGCCCACATTGGGTTACCCAACCCACTGATGAAAAGGAAACAATGAATAAAGAGGGATGAATCTAAGAGAATAGAAGAGGATATTAAAGGTGGAAGAGAATAAAGACATACATCACGAAATTTTAAATAACCATGCCTAGATCACTATAGAAGTTATTCCACATAAGAGAGAAGACGTGGGGGTGATCCTGGGATATATGTGTTAAATTGGGCAAATATGGGGTGAATGAGGATAAAAAAGATAAGGGGAAAACATGGGATTTTAAGAAAATTATAGATTGTTTAGGGACATTGTTTGCTATCACAGCCTACTAGACCATTCCCCAACACTATATCACTTTTATCCAAATGGAAGCAGAGGCCGCATAGTTTGATGGGGCCTAGCACATAGTCATATAGCTGGTTATACGATCTTGGAAGTCCCACTTTCTAAGCCCCACAATTTATACTATCAATTCACAAACCATTTTCCACAGCCTATTCAGCCCAAACCTACACTTTTCTATGAAATTCTTATAAAATAAAAGGAAAAAAATAAATAACAAGAATAAATAAAAATTTCTTGAAATTAACACAATGGGCATGACAAAATAATTTTTTCACATACCATAAAAAATTGAAATTTTATTATATAAAATTTAACTCAATGGTAATAAGATATTAGAATTTTTTTACATGAAACTTTTTACCACAAAAATCCATGTTGATACAAATTATTATCCATTTCACAAATAATCATGAAATAATCTCAGTCTAATTTTCATACTTATATCTAGATATCTAAAAAATTGTGTTCACTATGAATTTCATAAATCATCATGCATGCTAGGTAATTTATTCTCAAACAACTGAAATTGACATTAAAAATTTTTCAATAACATTACATCACATTGAAATAAAATATAAAACATAAAATCCAATAGAAAATTCAATGTTTCATGAAATACCTCTTTCAATCAATACTCATCCATGGGTATAAGATATCACACTTTTTGAGTGTGCTCCATAAGAGGATATAATATAAATAACTCTTATCTAATTAAATCACACCATCAATGAGTGAGTTTTGAATTAATGTACTTGTATCATAGTGGTTACAAAACAAGATACATATGTATAAAAGAAAAAATAAAAATAAAAATATATTGAATGTTTGAATTAATTATTTTTTATTAAAAATAAACATTGAGAAAACATCATATTGCCTAGATACGATGTATGAATTTAGTTTCATGATGATTGATCAGCATTATTGTTAGTTTCCAATTAAAATTAGTTATTTCTCCCACTAGTCACGGTCAATGGTTATCTTGTTTTAATAAACGGTAATCTTACTGGGATAAATTAACTAATTATTTATGTGGTTAAAATAATTATTTTAGGTGAAAATTTAGAGAATCCAATTAATAAAATCATATAATTAAAACATGAATGGGTTAAAAAATTTATATTAGTAAACAATTTTTTTTACCATTTAATTCTAGATTTACAATCAATATGTTTAACATGAGTAGTTTATAATATATGTAATTATTATTGTCAAACAAACATGTATTAATTAAAAAAACTAGTTATTGGTCTAATATTTGTTAATATATAAATTTATTAAAAAAATCCTTAAATATGGAATCTATATAAATATATTGCTAATACAATTTTTACAGTGATATTTATTGGATTCTGTGAAAATTGAAATAATATCATCCCCTAATACCATGTTTAAAAGAAAAAATTACAACATGTATGTTTCCAAGAACTTTGAGGTTTATATGTTTAAATAATTTTGACACATTACCCTTTATCAATCATATCGAAACACTACAGTGAAAACTATATTTATTTTAAGCATCACAACATGAATTTTAACATAATTATCATTTCAAATCACTCATCAATCCTTGTAATAAAAATATAAATCATTGGATGAGAATATATATCATTGTATGGCGTATAAAGGATAGATAAATCCAATCAGGACCCTAAAATACATGAAAACCAATGAAAAATTATTCACCAGTAGTAAACATTTAGATAGTAAAAGACAACAAACATATATCCAATCTTGAATGAAGCTTATTTTATAAAGTAGTTCTATTAAAACAATCATATGTAAGAATAAGTGAAATGGATTATTTAGTATGGTTTCTTATGAAGTTATAAAAATTTATAATCACTCATATAATAACTAAAAACTGAATAAAATATTCAATAACTTACATGATATTTCCTTTAGAAAATAAATCATTAACCAAGGTATTAGAGAGTTATAGAATTTTTGGCCCACATATCATTTGGTAAAATTTTCATGAATGATGATTCAAATAGAGCACATTAAAGAATATAATTTAACCCATAAAATGAAAATTAATGTTAACCCATTAAAAAATTAATTAAAACATATATGTTAAAATTCCATATTTAATGGAAAATAAAATCGAAAAATAGATTATTGATAAAGATCAATTAGTGTATGAGATAAAATATGTTGTAAAACATTAGAGATAGAGACCTAGGATAAATAAATAAAAATATTTTAAGGTAACAATTTTAAGGAAACCATGTATGACATTAGTAATGTATAAAATAAGGCTAATAAGAAAGAGAAATAGATTAGGAATAATTATTATGATGAATAAGAAATTATAAAAACATTTCGGTGATGGTATATAAATCATATAAAATAAAATTTATTATGCTCATAAAAAAGTTCCCAATGAAAGAATGTTTACATGAGAATCCAAATACCCTAAGAACTAGCTCACTTATAATATTCTATAACATCAAAAAAAAATTAAATTAATTTTTTAGTGTCTTTTTTATATTTATTTCAATTATTATTTTTCTTTTTTATTTATTTATTATAATGTCTTTAATTTTCCTGAGCCCATTCATCATTATTTATCATGTGTTAAGGATTCATAGATGTATACCATTAAATAAATAATACCATTTTATTACGTATTAAATGATTATTTAATATATATATATATATATATAAAGTATTTTATTTTATATATTTTTTAATTATATTACACATTGAATTTATATTAAGTAGAAATATTATTTTTTTTAAAAAAATTATTAGAAAAATATTCTTCTATATTGATTTACATAATGTTACATATCAAAATTTCTAACACATCAGCTGAAATTTGTTACCCATTTACAAAAATATATTACACACTGATGTTTTGATAATGAAAATATATTAGCTATGTAATTGAATTTTTATACAATATGTTTATTTATCAATGTTTATTTGATATTATTTATTTTATGTTTCTCATTGGATTTATTACAATTTAATGTGGTGTCATTAATATTTTTAATATATTATTTCTAGAATTTATCTATTTCACTTGTTATACATTCAAAGATTTTATTTTCATTTTATTTTATTTATAATTAAATTATTTCAAATTATTAATTGTTTGAAGATATAATTTATCGGTTTGGGTTGTTATTGAAGTTAATTTTTGATGATATTAATTTTATAATATGTTATGTATGAGATAATAGTTATGTGAAAAGTATTAAAGTCACAAAATATATATTTTATTTGAGCGTATTAATGAATGAATCCATAGTCTAGGTACTAACCCAATAGAATTTATTTAAATAATGTAGGTAAAATACAAGCATGAATATAAAAAATAACTGGTAAGAAGGAAGAAAAATAATGTGGTGGGAGTGGGTGTGTGGTGACCAATGTTAGGGTATAGGTTTGACCCAAGTAATAACATATAATAACACGAATAATAAAAACTATAAAATTCAGAAAATTTAAAATTAGAACACATAAAATTTAAAAACATCATTAAAAACATAAAATTGAAATATATGAAATGGGTGATGGACAACTAAAATGAAAAAATAAAAATTATAAGATAACATAATATGAAAACATATAGATGGAATTTATTATTTCCGCTTATAAAATTAAAATAAACTGTTCTATATAGAATATTAACTAATGATTTAAAAAATGTTATAAATTAAGGGATAATGGAATATAAAATAAACACGTTTTAAAAAATTCATTCAAAATAAGAGATGTTATATATATAAATTTATGATCATTTAAATAATATATGAAACAAAAGGGGTTAATTTTTGACTACCATATAGAAATGTAGTTGTTCATATTATTGCGAAATATTTCATCAAAATTTTATTATAATAATGATTATGGAGTCCTTGAATTATATTATTCAACATTCCTTGTATCCCTTAGACCTATGCTAATTCCTGAACCCAAACCTAGATGGAAAGAGAAATTATATTTGTTTTTGTGGATAAATGATGATGATAGATGTCAAATATAATTTTTAATTTATTATCTAGTTTTAGGTGATCAATTTCAATCCTTATGATAAGGAAATGATCAAATTTATTAGGTTATGGTATTATTGTACTTTTTATATCACTTTTGAAATAATTTTTCATCCATAATGTTGTGTATTATTCTAAGATACAATTGTTAAGAATAAATCCATTGTCTATTATCCCTTTGAGTCCAATAATTGGAATAATCAATACTCTTTTATTTTTATCCCGTTAAAATATGATTATTGGTGTTTTACATCATATTCTTTAATAGGAAATCTCCCATTAAATACCATGATCCATGATTATTATCTCACTTAATCCATTAGTAAACTATAAATTTCTGCACTTTCTATGGTTATTAAAATTTCATACTTCCATTATTAGTTATTAAAAACGTATTTACATTTTGTATCATAGTATTTTATCATTCCCATGATTGGTATAGTAGAAGGTGTTAATATATGTGTTCTTATATCTTTTCATTACTAAAGGTATATTTTTAATAAATCTTAATTGTTATATATTTTCACCTTTCTATATTTAAATTACATTATGATTAAAAACATACATTAACCAATGTTGTTGAAATCATTCAATGATATTCATGAATAACTTTTGTTACATGATTTTTACGAGGAATTGACATATTTTTTATATGGAATTTTAAAAAAATGTATGATAATATAAATAAGAAAGAATGAATGTGATGCCGTATTTTTTATCATATATGAAATATATATGCAATGTACCACTAAATTACATTGGATGTATATCCACATTCTAAGTAAATTATTATACATTTAATCAATTATACTAACTTATAATAAAGTATTGATACAATATATTAAAACTTAAATGAATGTAATCATATTTAAAATTTTAATTTAAAAAAATGAAAAGTACATGTAAATATTGATGTATAATTAATGTTATCGGATAAATCTTAAGAATGAAAAAATCCATGATGGTGATATCGAATATATGTTAAATAAAAAGTGTAATTATTATAATGTTATAGTATAAGGATTAAGGAAAGTTGTTTTAGTGAGATAACTATGTTATTAAGGATTAAAATATTAGTATAGATTTGTGAAATGTTTTAATATTAGAAGTTATGCTTTCCATATATGTGTTGACTCGTTTTCTTATCTATACTATACTTGGTATATGATTCAATCATGTTATACTCATTAACTTATTATGCTTTCATAAATACATATAAAAATACAACAAATATATTTAAATAATAAATATATTTATTATATATATAATTATTAATTTCTAATTATCTATGAACACTTTTTAAATATAATCATAACGATATATATATATATATATATATAATTATAACATTATAATAAATACATTTATTATAACTTTATAAATATATATTTATATATCAATATATTAATAATATTTATATATATATTTATAATTATATACAAATATTTATAAATATATTAATTTATAAATATAATTATATATATATATATATAATTATAAAATTTGATAAATATATTTATTATATTTAAAATTAATATATATATATAATTATATAAGTATATTTATATATATATACAAATATTTATAATTATAATTAATAATAATTATATATATGTAAATAATTATAAAATTATAATAAATATATTTATTAAAATTTTATAATTATATAAATAAATATACATTTATTTATAATTATAACTATAAAAAAATATATTTTTAATTGGATGAAGAGATTACCTCTCTTAAATGGACGGCTTCTCTCTCTAGGTGATTGTCGTGGAAAATGATATCTTGTGTGGGGTGTTGATTAAGAAATTGTTGGTCCCTTAAAGTTGTTTATATCTTGTGGTGTGAAACACCTTGGATGGAAATCTATTGGTGTGGTTCCTCAAATGTATGTAGGTGGGTCTTATGTTGGTTCAATTTGGAATGGGCTGGATATTTTACTAATGGAAGAGATTAATCCTACTCAGAAGAAGTTAGATGTAGGGAATCCTATCAAGAAGAATCCCCATATAGGGATGCAGGTTTAAAAATGTGAGGGATCCAATTCCAAGAAAAAGAAGATGATTATGGACTACATGGAGGCTTTATAGTGTCATTCCTTCCAACGAGATGATGGTCAGATCTGTTCGCAGGTATCTGGACGAGGCGGTTTAGGTGGCCCACTACTTTTCAGGGCTTGTGAGCAAAGGAGGCCAACGCGTAGGCTGTTGTCTATGCACAGGGGTTTCTAAATTGCCAATTTGGTGAGGCGATACCATTTTTATTGGTTTTAAGGTGGAATAATGGTAGTGGTGTGGGATCATGGTGGGATCCCGTCTGATTTCTTAATCCTGATGTGTGAGATCCTAGAGATGGTGGTGTGTGGATGCACGCATGAGAGGATGAAAGTCCCCAACACATATACCTTAGAATGAAGGTGTCCATTGGTCATGGCTCTTAGGGTATGAAAATAGTTGTATTGGTACATTTTTCTCTTTCAATAGTGTGATTGCAAGTAATTTGGTCTTGGAAATTAATTTAGCCTATAATGATCTTTTTTTCCATTTTTAAGTATGATATGGTGGTGGATGTCACACCCTGACCTCGAATACTCTTTTTTATCATTTTATTACTATTTGGTATTTTAGTTGAGGTTCATGTTTGAGTCCAAAACAATTTTTTGATGTTTCTTGGTGGTCTTCTAGAAGGCACATAGTCATCGTATAGTAAGGAGAAACTGTGCGGTAATAGCAGGTAAACTGGTGGCAGGTCTTGGGTGGGATAGAAGTTGTCGCACAGCCATCACACAACTGTGTGGTTAATCCCATTAAGGCTATGATTCTAGTTACCACATAGGCTGAGGCATGTGCATAGTTACCGCATAGTTTGGAAAACCATGAGGACAAATCGTATGGTCGTGCCATGTCATTAAAAACCTAATCCCTAAAATCCCACTCTCTCTTTTTTAGCCCAAACTAGGGATCCTCTTCCCTAATCTAACCAAGGCTCATGAGGGGTATTCCCAATCCCCTCTCCCAAGCTATTCTTCCTCCCTTGATGTCCGTTGAAGGATCCAAGGTATGATTTCAATGATTTTTGTCCATTTTATCCCCTCTTTATCATTCACTATTGGTTTTGGGGGTTTCTTTCGTGTTCTCCTTGTTTTCCAAACCCAAGTAGCTAGGGTTTATGCTTGTGTTGGGTTTCATTTGATCTAGGGAATGTGGATCATCTCCAAGGCCCCAATCCTCCATATCTGAGAGGTTTTTTTCATCCATACATGATTGATGTGGGTGTTTCCATATTCATCATTTCCAATTCATTTCATATGATTCTTTATGTCTTTAAAAAATTTATAAACTTTCTACACACCTATATGGTACATATATTTAGTTTTTTTTATATTTTTAAGTTGTTATATTTTATTAAAAATAGGTTTTAAGATAAATCTTTGTTTATTCCCATGTATTTATTTGTGCTAAAGGTGTTTGATAAAATTCTGAATGAGATTTTATGGTGAAATTGTAAGGTTGGGTGAGGTTATTCCCATTTGAAATGATTTATTAAATTGATTTGGATCATATCTTGTAGTTTATATGTGAAACATGGGGATTTATATTAGGATGGTTTAAAACATGTCTTGAAAAGGTATCTCTTATTTTGTGAACTTGGGTTTCATTTTATGAATGAGTGAAATGGATGGATTTGGGTTGAATTAAAATCGTGGTTTTATGAAAATGGATTTTAAGTGTTTCATTGACATTAGAGTGTATTATTTGATGTTGGAACATCCATGGGTTCATTATGTGCACATTTTGATTTTCAACCAAATGAATATGTCACACTAGATCTAGACTATCTCAAGAACACCCCTCCCCATTTATCCTATTTACATTAAAATGGTTCTATGTTTTCTAAAATTGGAGAAGTGGTGTTTATTGTGTCTTTAAGATGGTAATAAATGTGTTCTTTAAGGGTTTACTCAAATGACCTTGATACATGCTTGGGTTTATGGTTAGAGAAGGTAAGGCCTATTTGTAATTTGAGGTGTGTGTGGGTGATGGTTGGTTTAAAGGCCTATTTGGAAATGTCAATATAAAAATGATGTTTGATGTTGTTTTAGAAATTGTTTCTATGTGTTTTTAGGTAGATTATTAAATTTTTAAAAGCTAAAGGACTGTTTGGAATTTTGGAATGGATATTTGGAGAACTCTTATTGGGTTAAGTAACTGACCTTGTTATTTCTCCATGAAAGGAGAGTATCCTTGGTATGGGATCTCCCATGAGTAATTATTCTGTTAATGTAAGGGAATAACCTTAAAATTATTGGCATGGTTCTAGTATATGTGTTTTATATGGATAATATTTTTATGTCTTATTGAATTTATTGTGTGGAACACCCCTTTGTTAACATATCATGTGAACCTAACAAAGAAAAGAGGAATTATAAGAATGTTTGCTACACTAGAAGTTGACAGACTATCCCATTCCCTTAGTAGGTGGATGTATTTTGGTTTATAGCTACGGTAAGCGGCCTCTTGGTGTGTCCTGAGTTAGGGTGGCCAATTAATTGGGTATTTTGATTTCATCATCTGTGGCATGTTACTAGGGATTGGATCTCCGTTGATAGTATCTTCAGGTTCTCCTTTTAGATCATAGGTTTTACCATGTTTTGATGATAAAAGTAATATTAGTGGCATTCGCTCATTATGTAGAATCATATTATTTATACTTAGTTTTGGTATTTTTCTAGAATATTGTAAATGTGTGTTTGTTTGAAAATTATTTCAGGGTGGATGTTTCAAATGAGCAAGCACACTTCCCTTTTTCACTTTTATGAAAATGATAACTTTCTATTTTGTTCCCTTCTCCCTTTTCCCCATGTACCTTGTTTTAAATTATGAGGGAAATGGATTGTGACTGTTTTTTTTAAATGATTTTTTTTGAAAATTCTATTTTTATAATGGTATTGTAACTTACTATTAATGGATTTCTTTGGGAAAGGAATACACATGGATTATTTGGTGGTTTCTTATTGAGCTTGTTTGGATTATACCCTACTTGTACCATTCGGTGACAGTAGATGCAATATGTTTTGTAGGTTCTCTTATGATTCAGGTTTTGTGGTTCAATACAGCTCTCAAATCTGTTTGAAAATGTGGTTAGAGGTGAGAAATATGTCACATAGAGATCTGGTTGGTGTGGTTCGGTTCTGATACTATTTTTAGTTCTGTTTGGTTCAACTCTTGTAACTGAATATGTTAAGTAATTTAATGTATGATATTCAGTTTGTTATATTTATTTATGTGGTTATGGTTGTTTATTTTGGGATGAAATCATTCCCTATTTTATGTTTTTATTCTTGATAGTAGTTTCCAGCACGTGGGGATCCAGAATGACCATCAGACCATGTCATGGACTGGGTCGGGTGTCAGGTCGGATGAATTCCCATGCTAGTTCATGAAAAAATGGTTTCAGAGGAGGCTATTATTATTTTGGTTGTCTGGTAGTAGAATATTTGGACTATCAAGACTTGGGAGGAAGGTACAAGAAGGGTTTCATGAACCCTAGCTCGTTTTAAACCTCGAGTTTCTAGGGACAGTCCTAGTTTTGAGTCTTCTAATTTTATTTTGGATTGAGTAATGAAAATGGAGGTGAGCCCGTGTCACATCAGGACCTCACGTGGAGTAGTGACCCATGTTGAGTTTGATAATGTGGTTTTTGTCCCTCCTAGTTTTTGATGTTTACTTAGGGAATGGATCACTATCATGTTATCTGGTTAAGAATAACAACTAGTTCATCGTTCTGGTGGTTCTTTGTAAGATGTGTCCCATTTCGTTTTGGATGGTGTCAGCATGATTTAGGAAATGAAAGCAGACCTTGAAATGAATTTTTGTCCACTAAACTGGCTTTAAATTGGTAATATGAGTTTTAAAATTGATATATTTTTGGTTGGATATTTGTTAAATTCTTAGATTTTGATGAGGAAACAAAGCATCTGAACCTTTGTATTATTTATAGAAGATCATATGTTTGTGGGTATGTACATAAAGTGAGGGGTGGGGTGAACTTTTTGGTGGATGATTCAGATGGAAATAGATTTACACCCATGTGATGGTTCATAGTATTCCATGTGTGATTTTTTAAAATATAAAGGTTTTGAAATTTTTTTTCCATTGAGAGGTGGGTTTTGTCTTGTGAAAAGGTGACTTTTATATTTAAAAAATGGCCTTGGAATAAGGTAGTTTTGACGTTTAAATGAAAATGAAAATCCGGAAAATGAGGATTTTGGTTGTGTTTATATTTTTTATGGCTTCCAGACTGATTTTCTTGGATCAAGTTGTTTTTAGATTCTATTTTGGCTCGATGCCAGTTTAGGTTTTGTGTTCTTTTTCTTTCATATGAAATGCCGCCCAAAAAGGTCCCCAATGTTTCCAATGAGTCATGACTAGTTTCACATTATTTTTGGGTGATTCATGTTCTTCGAGGTGATAGAGGTCTGTTAGAGGCAATGAAGTGGTTTGAAGGAAGAATTACACGTCTTCGGGTTGTTGGCAACTCCCGAGGCTGATACAGTTTGTTTCATCTCGGGTTTGTTTTGGGGGTCCATCTTTCGACCAGTTGAGGTTAGATGTCCCATCATCATTAGAATTTGGGGTGACATGTTAAATTTTCAAGGCCACCTTCATCCAATGGTTTATTATTGAGGAGTTGGATTTGAGTAAGGTGTCAGTCAAGATGTTTGATAGGACCAGCGGTCTATAAGATTTTATGTAGAAGAATCTTAAGAAATACTTCCTCTTTTTGATTGGGAGTTATCATAGAGAGATTATGGGGAAGGTTCTGTCGTCTAGTGGAACCTGTTTAAAGATATTTTTGGATGGAGAATTTCTAGCAGAGTTGTTTTTTTTCTTGACGGTGAAGTAGGAGATGCTTCAGCCATTAGAGCCCCAACCAAAGGTCTTGGGGTCAAGCTCGCACATAGTAAGAAGTTTCCAAGGGTGTGTGGAACCTCAGTCTAGTTTATTTTTTCCATGATGGGATTGAGACGTTTGGTGTTTCCTTATTCTCATTTCATAGTAGGGGTTGGTTCATATTTTCATTATAAGGGTGTGATGGACTTGTTCTATTTTGATCTAATGAGGTCTATTTGTTTCAGTGTTTCATTTAATGTTTCCCTCCTTCTTGAGGTGTTTTTGGATCTTATGTGAGTTGATATCTATTTCAGTGTTTCTTGTTAGGAATTGAAAATTCTTGAGTTTAGTGGGAATTTTTGGATGGTAATTCATTTTTTGTTGGGTGTTTTGAGTTTTCCCTATTGTTGGGAAATTCAACCAGTGGGAATAATTTATAAATCTTGTAGTGTTGTTATTCTCCCTCATACGGAGGGTTGTGGATTCCTATAGGGAATTTCCCCATCCCGGTATCCCAGTGTGTCGAGTTGTCTCATAATTGAATTTTGGTTTCTGTACTAGCAACGGTGGATTTGTTCTGTTAGTGAAAACTATGTTGGCCAAGTTTTGGTTTTGAATTCCTAAATTTATGGTTTTGGTAATGGTTTTGTTCGATTGGTGAAAACGTTTATGATATTGTGTCTCAACCAAGGGTTTTGAAGCCTTTTGAAGTTGGTTTCATTTATTATATTGTGTCGGTTTTTCTTAGTTGAGTGGAGAAGTTTGGGTAGCCATGTTAGATATGTTCGGGTTGGGATTACCCTCATTGGACTCTCCTCTAGGTGGTGTGTTTGGATTTGGAGTTTCTATATAGTGGAGTCCTTGAGTTAGGGATAAACTTCTCATGTTCTACCCTCACGCTTGGGTTATGGTCTCTTATTGATCGGTCAGGTGTAACTTCGGTGAGTGGTCACCCCAAGGTCCGTGGAATTCCTCATCATTGATTGGGCATGAACTTATGTTTTTGTAAGGTTCATCTCAATGAATTTTTGGGGGAATATAGTGTCTTTGGTGGGGATAATTGTCACACCCCAACCTTGATACTCTTTTTTATCCTTATATTAGTCTTGGGTATTTTAGCCAAGGTTCGGGTTTGAGTCCCGGTCGAAAATTTTGGTTTTTTATGTTTTTGGGTGGTTTTCCAAGAGGCACATGAGCACCGCTCGGTTAGTAGAAACAATGTAGCAGTAGAAGGAAAATGTTTGAAAGTTCCAAGGTGGGACTCCTCCTACCACTTCCAACCAAGGAGCACTGGCGGGGTCTTCCCAAACCCCTCTCACATGCTCTTATTCTTCCCATAATGTCCCTTGAAGGATTCAAGGTAAGATTTCTTGAATTTTTGTCCATTTTGTATCCCCTCATTATAATTCCCTCTTGGATTCTAATTTGTTTATTTGGGGGGGTTTCATTTTTGGCTGAACCATAATGGATAGGGTTTGTGCTTGGATCATTTTTATTTTAATCTAGGGCATGAATATGGTCCTTAAGGCCCCAATATTCCATCTTTGAGAGTTTCGTTGCATCAACACCGGGTTGAGGAAGGTGTTTCCATGTTCTTCCTTTCCAATGAATTTCCTTTGATGATTGATGTCTTTAATAAATTCATAAACATTCTATGCACCTATATCGTTCTTATATTTAGTTTGTTGTGATATTAGGAAGTTGTTATATTTTTCAAAAAATAATTTCTAATATGAATCATGGTTCTTGACAATGTATATTTGTGATAAAGTTGTTAGATAAAATGCCAATTGATATTTTAGGGTGAAATTTGATTATCATGTGATTTTTTCCCCATTTAATTTTTTAATCTATTTAGATCATATCATGGATTTTATATGTGAAACATGGTGATTTATTTTAGTGTGGTTTAAAACATGTTTTGAAAAGGGAACTCTTGGTTTGTGAACATGTGTTTCCTTTTATGAATGAGTGAAATGAATTTATTTGGTTTGAAACAAAATGGCGGTGTTGTGAAAATGGGATTTAGTGTTTGCATTAAAATTAGAGTGTGCCATTGGAATTTGGAACAGCCATGGGTTCACTAGGTGCACACATGGAGGTGAAACCAAATGAATATGGAACACTAGAGCTAGTATCTCTAAAACAACAACTCCCCACTTTCTGTTATTTTCATTAAAATAGTTCTATATTTTCTCAAATGGTGGAAGTGGTGTTTCTTATGTATTTAAAATGGTAGCAGAGTAGTTCTGTAAGGTTTCACCTGATTGTCCTTAAAACATACTTGGGTGAGTGGTTGGAAAAGGTAAGGCCCATTTATAATTTATGGTGTGTGTGGGTGAAGGTAGGTTTAAAGGTCTGTTTGGAAATGTTAATATAAAATTGATGTTTGATGTTGTTTTGGAAATAGTTTCTAAGAATTTTTGGTACATTATTGAATGTTGAAAAGCCAAAGGACCATTTGGAATTTTGGAATGGCTATTTGGAAAACCCTTCCTGGGTTAGGTCAGTTGCCTTATTAATTGGACTTGAGATAGGAGTGCCCTTGGTATGGGACCTCCCATGTGTAATTATTCTGTTAAGGGAAGGGACTACCCTTGCGGTGGATGGGATGATACCGGTTTATATTTTTTTTATGTGTATCATGTTTACAGATTATTGACTTTATTGTGTAGCACACCCCATTGTAAACATAGCAAGGGAACCTGGCATATGAAAGAGTAATTTTAAGGACGTTTGCTACACTAGAAGTTTACATATTATCCAGTGCCCATAATAGGTGGATATATTCGGTTTTATTATTATAGGATTAGGCCCCTATGTTTGTCCAAAGTTAGTGTGATCATACATTTTGGTATTTTTATTTCATCATTTATAGAATTCTACCAAAGATGGGGTCTCTGGTGATATTATGT
Organism: Viscum album; assembly: GCA_963277665.1. NCBI lineage: Eukaryota > Viridiplantae > Streptophyta > Magnoliopsida > Santalales > Viscaceae > Viscum > Viscum album. The sequence continues at coordinate 874,796,495 of OY728145.1, read as the reverse complement.
TTTGGTTATTCTCTAAATTCCTAGGTTTTCTCATATTCCTCCGATACGGGTACTATTAGGGCGATTACCATCATTGTATAGAATCAAATTATCTATACTTGGTTCTAGTATTTATTTAGAAAATTGTAAATGTGTGTTTTTTTTAAATTATTTCAAGGTATATGTTTTTAATAAGAAATAACTCTTCCCATTTTTAATATTATAAAAAAATGATCACTTTGTATTGTGTTACCTTTTCCCTTTTCCCCCTGTTCCTTGTTTAAAATTATGAGGTCAATGGACTGTGATAGTTTGTGTTAAAATGAAATGTGTAGAAAACATCTATTTTTATAATTGTATTTAAAACCACCATTAATGGATTGCATTGGGAAATGAAAACACATGGATTCTTTAGTGATTTCCTACTATGCTTTTTTGGATCACACCTTACTTGTTCTTTTCAGTGTTGATATACCCGATCTATTTTATAGGTTCTCTCCAGGTTTAGGTATCTAGGTTCGATCTAGTTGTCAAAGATATTTGGTGTTGTGGTTGGCGGTGACCAAGATGTAACATGTAGATATGGTCTATGCAGTTTGGTTTTGATTATGTTTTTAGTTATGTTTTGTTCTACTGTTGTAACTATATATATTATGTAATTTAATGTATGAGATTCTGTTAGTTCTATTTATTTATATGGTCCTGGTTATTTATTTTGGGATTAAATCATTCCCTCTTGTATGTTTTGATGCCCAAACCTAGTATCCAACTCATGGGGAACAGGAATGCCATTCGGGGCTTTCTATAGACAAGTTCGTTTTTCAGGTCAGATGATATCCTAGGTTGGTTTATGACAGTGGATAATTTTTTAATTGGCCATGATTGTTTTTGGGATTTGAGCCTCATTTATTATTAATTGGTAGGGTTTTACTCTTGTCTATCATGGGTGGCATTGCTTTCCACTTTTTTGGTTGGGGGTGCATCATTTGCCGTTGTTTTGGGTCTATGTGTTGTACTTATTTCTTCTAAATAATTTTTTGGACCGGGAAGCTGCTCGAATCATGAACCATTCACATAAATAAATATTATTATTTATTTAAATAAATAAACAAATATTTATACTTATAATTATAATTAAAAAAATATTTATTTAAATAATTATAAAATTATAATAAATATATTGTAATCTACACGTGCCCCTGTATCTAAACCCACATAATCGATGAAGGCTTCCAGTGATTATTATACACATAATGTTACACCTAAAAATGGTGTTGTGAAGAACCACTTCTTCACCATGCTGGTGTCCATTAATTTTCTAGAGTTTGACGTACTATACTAGGATATCCAAGAGATAAAAGGTAAACAACATTAACTGTGAATGTGAGTAATGTCTCCCCTTTGATGAACAAGCAAGGTGGAATGAATTATTTTTAGATAAGATAGTCCTCAAATGAGGACTTATTAGATGATTAACGCCTTATTAGAGGTGGTAATGAGGTGGATGTTGATAAGAACACGGATGTGGTTGATGGACTGGTGGACACTCAGGATCAAGGCAGTGTATGGTAGACCACAAAGCAATGGAGGTGAAGAAGAAACTCAAGAGGCTGAGGTGGGCATCGTTGAAGGGGTGGTCGAAATAAAGGATGAATTTTATTCTTTTGTAAATTTTTTTGGAGGTGTGTTTTCCAGTTTTACCTTTTACACTCTATGTTTACTTGTTGCACTCTTTCTTATAATAAATTTCTCGGTCCACGGAGTTTTTCCATGGCCTATAGTGTTTTGATAAAATTAGAAACATAATAAATATATTTATTTTAATTTTATAATTATTTAAATAAATAACTATAAGTGAATATTTTTTATTAAATAATTATAAAATTACAATAAATATGTTTCTTTTATTTCTAATTTTATAAATAAATATAATAAATATATTTATTAATATTTTTAATAATTTCGATATATCTATATTTATTTATAATTATAAATATTAATATAATAATATATTTATTATAATTTTATAATTATTTAAATTAACATATATTTATTTATAATTCAATAAATATATTAATTATATTTATATATAAAATTATATTTATATTTATTTATAAAATTATTAATTAATAAATATATTAATTACAAATTTATAAATATTTAAAAATATATATATGTACTTATAATCATAAATATAAATATAATTAATATATTAATTATAATTTAATAATTATAAATGATTATATATTTATTTATAATTTTTATAATTTTTTACTTTTCAATAATTATATAAAAATATAGAAAAAATTTTAAAAATATTTATTTATATATAATTATAAATTAAGATATTTATTTAGTAAAAATATATTTTTTAAATATATATAATAATAAAAATAATTTTTTATCATTATATCTTTATAATTATTTTCTATTTTTGCACTAATAAATGTGCTCTTTATCAGCATTTTTTGAAGTCATAGATAAAATTCATCCTCGGTGATATAAAAATAACCCTAACAGTGTCTCCATCCGTTACGCCTTCAAAATTTCATGAATATGTAGTCCTCCTACCGTCACTCCCAACCACTACGTTATCCTTCAACGTCATCGTCACTCCTTTCCCCACTCACATCACTCTATACCCTACCATTGTCGCTCCCTGCAGCCTTCACTCTCTACCGTCATTAGTCTCTACACTGCCACTATCGCTCTATGCCAGCATCGCTCCCTCACTTACCACATTTTCTCTATATCACCTAGGTTCCCTACTATCATCATTCCATGCCCTACCGTTGTCACTCCCTACCGCACTAAGGTATGAGAATATTTATTCTCATCTTTAATCGCCTCTTCCATCAATATCATTTCATGATGGGTTTAACATTTGAGACCTATAGATCCATGCACAGGTAGTTAGGTGTTTCTATTTTTGTTCAATGATAGATGGTGAGATTTTCCATGAATCGATGCTACTATTCTTTATAGTTGATGTGTTTAGTAAAAAAATTGGTTTTTTGGTGTTTTATGGAATTCATTCTTTCCTGATGTTTTTTTCTTTTTAAGGGAGAGTGCATGGATGTTGAATACCCACCCCTTAAAATGATGTATGAATTGTGTGGAGACAACATTATGTATCAATGTTTATGATTCCTTGTGTCCCTTGGTAATTCAATGAATTTTAGATATTGTATTTTTTACGAGGATGCTCTTTTTTTGTCATGGGGAATAATTTTATTATTGGTCTCACTTATTACAATATATTATAGTTGACCGTAAAATTCACATTTTCTAAGGGAATTAATGTTTTAATGTGATTATACTTCTTCCATCCTTTGAAAATGGATTTATATGGGAGGAAAATTCTATAGTGGTGATTTTGCAACATTTTGTGACACTATAGTAAATTTTTTATCGTATTTTAAATAATTATAAGTTATTTTATGTTTAGGTATTTTTTTTCAATTTTTTAAATACTTAAAATTTCTATGGGTCCTATAGTTATAAATAACAGTTTGATAAACTATGTACGAACCATTTTTTTATTCAATAGCCAAATTTTCTATTATGAAAAGTGTTATCATATAATATATATTTGTTTAAAATATATATTATTTTATAAATGATATATAATTTTATACATATATATATATATGTTTATAATCTTATATAATGATATAATTATATAAAAATCTGTAAATTATATATTTAAAACTATTTGTTTTAAATTTATCAATTTTTTAATACTTTTATACTTTAATAAAATTTATTTCAATAAATTATACTTTTATATTTTTATAATTTTTTAATAGGATTATTATTTTTTCAACAAACTAATTTTTCTAATGATGTTTTTTCTTTATTATATGCAATATTTTATGTTTTAAATCATAACCAACTTATTTAGATTTGGAATTTGGGTTCATTGATTCATCTAGAATAGATTTATCAACCTCCAATTTTTTGGTTCATTGTTAATAATGGGAATGAAATTTTTGACCCTGATTTCTATCAAGTGTTTAGTGATTATTGATCTCCAAAAATAATCAAAGGTGTTATATTAATGATATTAAATATAAAAAGATAAATTTACCAATTGTGAATAAATTAAATCAATTAATTCTAGAAATAACCATCCTGTAATTATTCCTTGATATCCCCTAATACCACTTTAAACATTATACAAAAAATTCACCTCAAGAAACTATTAATAAACATCACTAATTTTGGATATTGGTTTATAGATGTTGAGATCATGTCTCATATTTTCAATTGTTTTCATATTTCCATTCCCACAAAATATGACTGAACTGATTGTTTCTTATAAGGGATGACCAAGAATGTTGAGGGTTTTCATATAACTAGTTTCAGTTTTTTGGTTGGGGAAGGGACAACATAAGTGGTCTTGGGTGCTTTAACATCATTAATTATTTGAAATTTAATTTTTATTGATGAAACCACATAATTTATTTTCTTCATTTGATTACATAATTTATCGAGTAATGTTTATGTGATAAATTGGAGAGGGGGATGAGCTGGCTGGTTTATCTGAAGGGAATAGTTAAGTTGTTGGATGGTCATTGTACCTCAGAATGAAAATCTTTATTTCCTCTACTTGATTGATGTGTTTGGGACCCTTGACAGATTTATTTTATTTAATATTTTTCATTTCATTGATGATGTTGTTCCATTAATTTGACCATTTAACTATATATCATGAGTTAGGTTTCTATGGGATTTTTGAAATGGAATGAAAAGTTTTTTCATTGAAGCCAACAGTATATTTCATGTGACATCCAAGGTACACCTCGAGTTTTTCTATTAGCCGTAAAATCAAGATTGACTATTTCATGAAGTAACTAAAAGTGAATAATTTTATTATTTTTCACTTTCCTACATTTTACTATTATATATTTTAATTTTATACTTTTAAATTTTTTAAAGATATATATATATATATAAATTATGTATATTTGAATAACATATATGTATTTTTTATGGAGTTGTATAAATTTATATACACTAATAAAATATGAATATTTTTTTAAAATATATATTCTTTTATAAATTTTATATAATATTATACTTCTATTTTTGTCTATAATTATATATATATACACATTATACATTTGTACCTATAAACTATTTTCAATTAATCAATAGTTTAATACATATATGATTTCATTAATTCAATTTCAGCGTTAAAAATATTTTAAAAAATATAATAATTTCTTTTTTATTTTTGAAACAATTATTATATTTAATAGTAGTATATTACATAATGAAAAGGGGTTTCAAATAATATAACTTTTATTTTTTATATATTTCCATTATTACGTTAAATAGATGTATTTCATTTGTTTTTTATAATGTACATGTAATTTTATACTTCATTTATAATCATTCAAAATTGGTTTCGATCATCAAATATATGATGTGAAAAATAGTTTTTAAAAATGAAATATACCGCATTATATCTATAAAAAATCTTCAATATGTTTTCTATCGGATCATGTGGGATGATATACCATTTTTCAATACTTCCATTTTCTATCAAGCAATTCCTGAGATCTATCTTCAATTGAAAATATTTGGGGTTTTTATTTTGTAAAATATTAATACTATAAAATTAGATCTGATGGATATTAATTGATATTAGATGGATACCAATCGTATGTAAACATATTATGAATGATGGGTGAAAGAGTTCATCATGTCTGTAAAAGATCATGCCTATGACCCTTATCAAATTCTTTGTTCATGTTTATTCTGTTGATATTCAAGAACAATGATCATATAAGTGTTAGAAGAACACAGGATCTCTTATAGAATTGACCAAAGTTATAAATGTTTAAATAGACATAAGAAAATAACGAATGTTTCTAGAGACATGTCTAAAACGTTTTTATGGACCATCTGATATGATTACAAGCATGGAAAATGAAGAAGACCATATCAAAGATGTGATTACAAGTATGAATGATGATGAGTATCATATTGATAAAATGATAATATCAGTTGAATATGAATTTCATGATTATCCAAAATTGTTTGAGAAGTTAAAGAGTTGAGATAAGATCCCATTTTATTATGGATTTACTATACATATATTATTTTTAGCCATATTGAAGCTATGTAATTTTAGAGTAGAAAATAGATGGAGTGACACCCGATTTTTTGAACAATTTTCTCTTTTGAATGATATGCTCCCACAAGATAATGTTCTCCCCATCTGAACATACGATGATAAAATAATTCTAGGTTCAATGGGTATGATCTATGAAATAATACATGCCTAACGAAATGACTAAATATTATTTTGGAATTACCCTAAATAACTTAAATAATGTCCAATGTGTGGTGATCCTCGATATAAGAATGATTAATTAGGTCCTATGAAAGTTGTATGGTACATTCAAATCATGACAAGGTTTTTCTCACCTATATGGAAGTGACAATACTTCATGGAAATTGACATGGAGCATAGATGAATGAATTAAATATGGGAATCTTCATCACCAAGAAGAATCTCCTTAGCGGAAGAAAATTGATCATGAGTATCCAGAATTTGGAAACTATCTAAAAAACCTTTGTCTTGCTTTATCTACAAATAGAGTAAATCTATTTGGTTTTCAATGAAGCACTTACAGTTTACGGACGATTATCTAGGAAAATTATAACATTCCACCATGGTTATTCAAGAAATGAAAATAAATCATGTTATCTATGCATATTTCACGACAAAACAAAAGAGGGTAATGATATTGATGTTTATTCAGATCCATTGATAGTGTATTTAAAATTATTGAAACATTTAGGTGTAATGTTGTATGATGGTTAAAGATATGATGATTTCATATTAAGATCCATATTTTAGAGGATGATAAATGAATTTATTACTTATGGAAATTTTTTAGGATATATAATTAAAAGAACTGAAGGGTATCCCATTTGTGAACAAGGTTCATAGTAAATTAGTTTGAAACATTCAGAAAATTCTATGTTTCTAGGTCATAATATATTTATACTTTTATAGTTTAAGTACTAATATTGGATGACATCATTAGATGGATGTTTAGAAGAAAGTGTAACACCATATCCACTAATAGGTGGTCAACTACTTGATAAATTAAAATATACGGACACTATTTTTAAAATTACTTTTTAAAAACCTTATAAAAACTAATAAAGACCAAGAAATTACATATAATTTTTATATTTAAATTATTTTGGATTATTTCAAGGCCGCAAAATCTGACTTCACATGATTCCGAAACCCGGAGTGCCCGGAATGATCCGTCGAAATTTTGTTAAGCTTTAATTAGCGGGTTGAGTAGTTTTCCTAAAAAACTGGAGTAACTCATAAATGGGTTTCTAGATCAGAAATATGAGGGCATAGTTGCATTCAAGATAGCAGGTTTAACCTAGGAAAAAATTAATTTTAGTCGGTGTGGACCTCTGGTGAGAAAACCCAAAAATGGTATAACCGTAAATAATAAAATTAAATAAAGTTAGTTTATTATTCATTTGATTATAACTCATGGATAGTGAATTGGATTAAAAATATAAGACCACCACTGAGCTCATGAGAGTTTTATTTCTTTATAAAGATACAAAAATTGGCTGGCACAATCCAATAATGGATGTTAGTTTTTGGCCATAAATATAACAATTAAGTTAAAATTATTTAATTTTTAAAATCCATAACATCTAAACGGTAACTCGTATTGAAAATAAAAGAGATCCTTTGAGTCAGTTGGGCTGTTTTCCCCTTAGGCGAAGCCTAACCTCAATTGATGCGGGTTGATCGTGAATGTTAATAATTTATTAAACTATTTTTATGGTACGTTCAGTAAACGCGCGAGCTACATTTACTAACTTTTGAACTGGTGGTCAGATTAAAAATATGTGGGTGTCGTTGAATCTGTAACATAAAGATACACTTAATGGAGGCTTCAATTCGACCATAGAAGGTCGAGATGAAAAGTTATAATATAGACACTTTAAAAAATAATAAAATCACAATGTTATTTTAGTTCCTTTCTTTATTTTCCTCCAACAGACAAGCGGTAGTGGTGGGACCAACAACATGCCAAGCCATTAAATGGTTTGACTCCTCAATTATTTATAACAGTGCCATATTAATTAATATGGTTCCTTAATTAATTGAACCCCAGTAATTCTATGTGTGTTACTCACCCTCCCCCTCTCCTATTTATATGATGCATGAAAAAGAGTATTGAAACAGCTTTATCGAGCGACGAAGCTCTAGCGGTGTATCGCGACACCAACCACATGGTGTATATAACCGGTTCTAATGGATGGGGACGATAGCTGCCGAATGACGAACAATGACACTTCCTCAAACATGGACATTCTCCAATTATCTTGAGGTAGGGGTTTATTTTGATTTTGTCTTTTATGAATTAAATCCTATCCCTCTTTCTAAAACTTTAATGCGGAGTGCGCAAGACAAATGAACAAGGCCCAGACCCTCCGCAACTTCATTCGTGATATGAACATTAGGGAAAAATTTCCAACTTAATGGAAATGAAAAATAGCCTGGACATGCTATGCCGGTGATAACGTAGAAGAGCCGTAGGCACAGATGGCAACATGAATGGACATTGGAGCATGTACGGTGACCCGTAAAAGAAACCACCAGTGCACCATGTCGGTGGTGGCTCTCAGTGGCCAGAGGAGGCCCGTGGAGACCGGCCATGAGTGGTGGAGAGAAGTGAACCCTCATGAACCTCAGTGGAAAAGGGTGGCCGGCTCGAGCCAGCCATGTGGGACAAGTGCAGCACCCACAGGTGCCTCCGACATAAGTAGTCGCGACCAGCATGTGGGTACGGCGTGGTCCACATCGTGCCGCGTTGGCGGAACCCAGACAGCCAAATAGGAGACCACTTAAAGTAGTGAGGAATTTCCCACCAGTTGAGTTAAATGGCCCAAAAACCGAGGGGTCAGTGAGGGAGATGGTCAGCCTTCTAATGGACTGAGCCGACACGGTCCGGCCAAGCGGGTCGGACCCGTGGTCGGGCATGCCATCGCGGGTTGCTCAAGCTCTACCAAGCGGGTCGGGCCAACCGCGGCCCAGGCCGGCGAACCGAACCGGGCCAACCCCGACAGGCCGAACCCAGTTAACCATGCCAACCCTTAGTGGGCAGGACCAAAGTGGGGTCAGGGAAACCCTGGAACCCGTTGCATCGAGCCAGTCTGACCAAGTCGGAGAGGGGCCAAGACCCAACTGGTACCCAAATACAGAAATTCCCCAAAATGAAAAACCTGGTGTTCGGTCGACATGCTATCAGTGGCATTGGGACCCCTTTTGGGAAGCAGTCCCATTAACATATTCTGGTGGGCCCGACCGAGCTATGCCAGATCGAGATGCAATCAACCCCCATTTCATGTAAAAGGATGTTACTAATAGACTGGGCATCCGATTGACGCACCGTCTATGGAATAAGGACCCTAGTAACAAGGTGGACCTTTTGAGATACTCCAAGTATATATTTTTAGAGTTTGACTTGTGACCTGGGTTGGATCAGAATTGAATGCTACAAAGCCCTTTTTACAAATGTCCCCATATCTCACAAACCGGGCATCCGATCGACACGGCGTCTGTCACGTTGGAACCCTTACGACATGGTGGTCCATTGGGACACTTATTTGTGGATCATTGAAGAGGTTGAGGTATGAATGATATCATGAAGAGTGGATCCTCTCAGAATAAGTCATTCATATTGCAGGAATCACGTGGTTGGATGTAACGTTAAGAATGAATAGAGATCCTCTATGGGTAAGTACCTATCAATCTAATGTGGGTCAGCATTTAGTGATCCTATATGGGTCAGTGCTTACCTATTGTGTGTGGGTTAGATCTTTTGTGGGTGAGAGCTCAGCGATCCTCTGTGGGTTAGTGCATACCGATCCAATGTGGGTTAGAAGCAGATCCTCTCAATAGAATAAGTTGATCTAGATTTACAACTAATCATTTATACTTCGGCACATATGTTATATTCCTGGAGTGAGCTGAGTACTTACTGTTGAGGTATATTTACCTTTGTGGTGTTACCTTTTTGGTGTTACCTTTGTGGTACTTTACCTTCGTGGTGTTTCCTTCGAGGTGTTACCCTTGTGGTACTTTTACCTTCATGTTGTTCCCTTCACGGTGTCACCTTTTTGAAACTTTTACCTTCCTAGTGTTAACATCGTGGTGTTACCTTTGTGGTATACTTCCCTCATAGATCAATTATTAAAATGGCTTAAAGGCTAGGGTCTTATCTTTCCTCATGTAAGAGATGAGTATATTTTTGTAACTTTGGTATGTGTATGGGCATATACCTAAGTATAGTGGATGACTGCTTTGTGCTTTATGATTGAGGTCTTGATTTGTGGTATATCCATTGTGGAACTCCGGGATACCTTCGAGGGTCTGGGGTCACTACTGAGTATTATTATTCTCATACCTACATGGGCTTCACCCGCACCTTATTGTGTATTGTGCAGACGACGGGCAGCTAGGCTGAGACTTGAGGGAGCCAGGACCAGGTGGTACACATAACAGATGGGGTGATGTGGAGTGATATGGAGACGATCAGTACCTACCATTCTGGTAGGATTCTTGGTGGAAGATCTAGGAGTAGTTTTCTCTTTTCAGTTGTACTTGTACTTTTCAGTTGGGCTTGTATTCTAGCTCCATTACATTCAGTACACTTTTTTCTACAACAGTTTACTTCATGGATGCTTCTTGTTGAGTTCATATATTTTGGGATTATATAAGGTTAAAGGAAATTCCTTCCTGTTATATGGACACACCTTTTTGGTGCTAGTCACCAACTCCTAGCCTATTAAAGGTAGGCTTGGGGTAGTCACAGTGTGGGCGCCAAGGGATGATTCGTGAAAAAGTGGTATCAAAGGAGACGGTTCTACCGAAGAATTATGACTCTGATCATTTCAATGTGGTAATCATGTTATGTGTTATGAGTGTGGTTTTTAGTTTTAGAAATCTAGTGCTGGTGCGGTGACTGACGTATCCATACACCAAGACACTAATTTCTGATTTTGGACTTAGTGCATGAAAAAACTGATTGTGTGTGTTTTGTAAATGTTTTTCCTTGATTTCTATAGAGTTAGATCATCAGGAATAACTAAATGATTGTGATGCACTTGTTCTTTATCAAGATGTCGCAGTGTAGACAAAAATCTAGGAATCCCGAGAGAGTACACGATTACGGCCCACCGATCGATCCTATGTGGATCTGTATTCTAGGGACCCTGTTTGGATCAGAAACAGATGCTACCAGTGGACCATGCACGCCCACTAAACACAATACATGAGTTCCAACGGTAGAGGTCCCCAAGGTTTCTAGGCGGGATAGATCCTTAAGTAGCTGAGAAATTGCTAGAGGCCATGACTAGAGTTTTCGGCCCAATTGGGACACTAGAAGATCAGATGGTAATCCTAGAAGCTAGTATTTATCATTGCATGACCATGAGGATGGTCCGCATGGTGATGATGCTTTAGTATGTGGACTGTTTCCCGAGATGGTACCCTCAGCTATTGTACCATCTATATCACTACCCATTGGTCAGCAGTTACAACTTGTGATACTGGTAGAGGTCACATGAAGGTTTTAGTTCCTAACACATGTTTCAACATCATAAACCCCTTAGGTTCCGAGATGAGCCCAACTCCCAAGAGGCTAAGGATTGGATTGATGAGCTGGCCAAGTTTCCATATTTCCAGGGAACCATTCGATTAGATGGCGGTCTTGGTAGAGAGCCTTTTACATTTCTCAGTAAGATTATGATATGGTTTAGATTGCTCTGATCTTGTGAAGAGGTGACTTTTCTATGGACAAGCTTGAGAACCTTCCTCATAGAATGGGGTCTCATTACATAAAAATATTAGGGGATAGTGTTCCCAATAGCTTCTACAACTTCTCCTTGATTACTTGTAAGTAGATGAGTATTTATTGAGGCATACCGACAATCCTAGGCGCTCGATGAATATAGTACAGTTAGGGCTTCTGGGCATTCTCCTTCGAGCGAGGCATGTTTAGGGACATCTGAGCCATTACTATTCCTCTATTCATTCCTACTTATGTTAGGGTGCTAAAGAGAACCTTTATGGTTGAATTTTCTTTGTATGAGTGGATTAGTCGGTGATTGTTTGCAGTGGGAATGCATTAGACTGACTCTAGTCTCAAAGACTTGGGCATTTAAAATGGTTTGGGATGAAGAAGTGATAGAGATAGATGAATCTGTAGGGAAAGAAACCTGGAAGTGTAGCTAATAAGTCATTATGAGGTGGTATAAATTTCAACATCTTACTACCACCACCCTAATGTGGTCCCCACTAGGCTATAAGAGCTAGAGGATAGGGGAAGGGAGTAGCTACATGCGATCATAGAGTGTGACCCAAGGGTTCCAGGAATGATTTGAGGTCTGATATGTGTCTACTACTAGCTGCAGTATTAATAGAAATAGGAACCAATCATTCCTTCTTTCCATGACTCTTGTTCAAAATCTAGAGTTTCTAGTAAAATTGTTGACTTAACCATTACGTCTTGAGCTACCTTTGAGAGGAGACTTGGTAATCACACCTATTCCAATGATGTGATCAGACCCTAGAGGTGAGAGTTTCGGTTGGAACCTCTTGGTGGCAGCGTTGAGGTGTTACAACATTTGTTTGGGGATAAACAGGACATCCATAGTTCATACTCATATTGATTGTTTTAGAAACAAATGATGTAGTATATCTACAGCATTGGAATGGGGTTTTCCTTAGTCAATAAAAAAGGAAACCTAGGCAATAGAGGATAAACTCATTCATTTGAAAGTAACACCAATCAATCTTGAGTCGGCCATCCTTACCCTCATGGAAGGAGGAGTTTTGAGTTTTCAGTACCCAAAAGTAGTGGATGAGTGTGGGGTAATATTTACAAAAGATGTTTCCCAGATTACCACCTTGAAGGGAGAGGGACTTCTGCTTTGGATGAGTACTACTAGACATTTTTACCTAAATTCTCTTGGGTAGCGTCACCCTTTTAAGCTTTGATGAAGAAGGGGGGGCCTTTACTATGAACAGGGAAGTGTCCGCGGGGATTTTAGAAGCTGAGAAAGAGACTGATAAGTACCCTATATTGATGTTACTAGAATAGGGTATTGATTATGTAGTCTACTGCGATGCATCAGGGCCAGACTAGGGTGTTTCCTAGTGCAGGAGCAGGTAGTGATCGACTATAGATTATGGCAGTTGAGACAGCACGAGCCAAACTATTCTACCCATGATCTAGAGTTAGCAGTAGTGGTCTTTTCACTGGATATGTAGTGGAACTACATGATGAGTGAATGTTTTAATGTTTACTCTAATCACAATAGTCTTAGGAACATCTTCCCAAAAATGACCTAAAACTGAGACATCAATGATGGATAAAGTTCCTCAAGGACTATGACTTTGAGATAGTTTATACTTCTAGGAAGGGGAACGTGGTGGCAGACACACTCAGCAGGAGGTTTGGTCTATAGTAGCATAGTAAGTCATTAGAGTAGCTATTCACAATGCAGATATCCTTCGTGGATGGAGATGGAGAATCTTTTCTCAATTCTATGATTGTCACTCCCCCAAAGTTTCATCAATTTTGGGAGGCACAGCTTGCGGATGTTGATTGGAAGGCCTGATGTGCTAAGATATCCTTAGGATGGTCTCTTGAAATATTTTTTGACTGTGGGTAGCATGCCGTTCACTTAAGAGGATGAACCATGGTATCAATGATGCAATGGGAGGAGTTGTTGAGGTAGTTCTATACATCCCCTTTAGCGGTACATCCAGGAGTGGAAAAGATGTACCAGGACTTCCAGGGTCTGTACTTGTGTCCAGGGATGAAGAAGGAAGTGGTAGAGTTTGTATCACGATGCCTCACTTGTTATAAATTGAAGACTGTGTATTGAAGGAATAATTATTATGTCGATAGGAGATGAATACCCATAAGTTTGTGGAGGGAGGCCATACCTTCCTATGAGTCTTACACCGATGAGGATTATAGATATTTGTCCAGGGTAGAAAGCTATCTCTGGGGGTCATCAGACCTCTCCAGATCCTCAGTAGAGTAGGTGATGTGGAATTCCATTTAGATATTCCCCCACAGATGAACCTAGGCCATAATGTTTACCATGAGTCATAGTTGAGGAGGTACGTGCATGATCCATCACATGTTATCAACTAGGGAAAGATGGGCATCAATGATCAGGTGACTTTTATGGAGTTTTTGGTGGAGAGAGAGGATCGACAGGAGCAAGTCCTTTGTGGATAGAAGAACCCTCTATTGTGATCTCTATGTAGAAAGAGAACCTCTAGGAGAGAACATGGGAGTGGGAGGCTCAGATTCGTGCTCAGTACCCTCATTTGTTTTATTTTCCTTTCTTTTGGATTTTAAGGACTAAAGGCCCTAAGGTGGGAAAATGAAAAGACCAAAAAATTCATTATATTGTTTTTTTAAATTATTTGGGACTATTTTGAGTTTGGGACATCTGACAGCACGCGGTTCTGAGAACCAGAGTGCCTAGAATGATGCGTCAAAATTTTGGTAAGATTTAATTAGCGCATGTTATCAGTTTTCTTAAAAAAGTGAAATAACTCTGAAATGGGTGCCCATATCAGAAATCTGAGGTCACTGTTGTGTTCATGATAGCAGGTTTTCCCTAGGTGCGACATATTTTTAGCCGGTTCAGGCCTCCGGTGAGAAAACCTGAAAATGGAATAACCGTAAATAAAATAATTAAATAATGTTATTTTATTATTAATATGATTTTAACTCACGAATGGGGTTACAGAATAAAAATCTGAGACCACCGCTGTGCTCATGGGGGTACTATTTATTTAGAAAGATACTAACATTGGCTGGTGCGGTCCAACTAACGAAGTTAGTTTTTGGCCCTAAATATAATCATTAAGTAACAAATATTTTATTGTTAAAAACCATATCTTCTAAATGGTAAGTCAGATTCAAAATCTGATAGTACTTTTGAGTTTGTGGAGCCATGTTCACCTTATTATAAGCCCAACCTTGACAGTACGGGTTGAGAATAAATGTTAATAATTTATTGAACTTTTTTTATGGTACATTCCGTAAACGTGCAAGCGGTATTTTATATGTTTTGAACCGGTGCTCATATTAAAAATTCGAGGGCACCATTGAATCCACACCACCAAGATTTACGTAAAAGTGGCTTCACTTAAATTGAAAAAGGTGGGGAGACAAAATTATGATTTTTGAAATTTAAAAGAATAATAAAATAAAAAAGATATTTTATTTCGTTTCTTATCCTCCAACAGACAAGAGGATGTGGTGGGACCAATGATGTGTCATGCCATTAAATGGTTTGACTCCTCAATTTTTTGTAACATCACCTTTGAAATTAAAAAGGTTCCTTAATTAATTGAACCGCAATAATTCCACATAAGTTACTCACCCTCCTTTCTCCTGTTTATATGGATCGTAGAGAGGAGTTTTGGAATGACTACACCAAGCGACGAAGCTCTGGCGAAGATCTGCAATGCCAACCCCATGGAGGAAGAAACTGGTTCCATTGGGTGGTGAAGAGTTCCACCGATCATCGAACACCGACTATTCCTCAAACACGGACATCCATCAATGATCTTGAGGTTGGGGGGTTTATTTTGAATTTTCCTTTGATGAACTAAATCCTCTCCCACTTGTTATCACCTTAATGAGGAGGTCCTCAACCAAACAAACAAGGCCTTGACCCTCCACTGCTTAATTTGTGATATGAACTTCGGGGAAAAATTTCTAACATTATGTAAATGCAAAATATCCTGGTCACACTATGACAGAAGTACCGAAGAATATTTGTTAGCATAAACGACACCAAAAATGGACACCGGAGCATGTTTGGTGATCCGAAGAAGAAACCGCCAGCACGCCAAGTCAGTGGTGGCCAACAGTGACCGGAGGAGACCCATGCAAATCGGCCGCAAGTGGTGGTGAGAGACATGCCGTCACGAGCCATGTTGGCCAGGGGCGGCCGACCCTACTCGACCACGAGGGACAAGTGCAGCACCTGCAGGCGCCTCAGGCAAAAGAAGCCAAAGCGAGTAGACCAAGTACGAGGGCGTGATGCAGCCCACGCCGCGCCGCGTCGGTGAAACCTGGTCGGCCAAACGACTGACCGATTAATGTTATGGGGCAGCACCGCACCGGTTGGGAAAAATGTCCCTTCAATTTTGGGGCCATTGGGGGAGGTGGTCTGGCTTCTGGCGAACTGCGACGGTGCGGTCAGGCCAAGCAGGCCTCACCCGCGGCCCGGTGGGCTAGCACGGTTGGGCGAAGCCCCACCTGGTAGGCTGGGCCAACAATGTCCTGGGCCCATGAACCGAACTGGGCCACCCTGATAGGTTGAACCTAGTGAAACAGATAGACTGTTAGTGGGCCAGACCTGAGTGAGGTTAGGTAGACCCAAGGACGGGTTGCGTTGGGCCGGTCTGACTAAGTCTGACCGGGCTTAAACCCAACCGGTACCTGAATACCGAAACACTTGTAACTGATGAACTAGGTGTCTGGTTGACACGACGTCAGTGGAATTAGGACACATTCTAGGAAGCGGTCCCTTTGACATTTTCTAGTGGGACTGACCGAGCCAGGCCGGACCGAGATGCCATAACCCCCCTTTTCATAGGGATGTAACTAACAGACCGGGCGTCCGATTGAAGTTTTGTTTGTGGAATTTGTACCCTAGTGATATGGAGGTCCTTTTGAGATACTCTAAGTGTGTTTTTTCAAGTTTGATGTGCATCCCAGGTTGAATCAGACATGAATCCAACTGAGCACTTTTTACAAAAGTTCTCATATCTCACAGACATGGCGTTTGATCGACGTGCCATTTGTCACATTGGAACCCTTATGACATGGTGGTCATTTGAGATACTTATTCATCGAACCGTGTGTTGGTTGAGGTATGACCAACAACTTGAGGAGAGGATCCTCCCAGAATCATGTGTGCTTAGTGTGGGAATCTCGTCGCTGGCTGTGATGTGAAGAATGAATAGCGATCATGTGTGGGTCAGTACCTATCGATCCAATGTGGTTCAGTGCTCAGCGATCCTATGTGGTTTAGTGCATACCGATCCTATTTAGGTTAGATCCTGTGTGGGTTAGTGCTCAGCGATCCTGTGTGGGTCAGTGCATACGGATCCTATGTGGGTTAGCATCTGATCCTATCGATAGAATAATATGATCTAGATTTACGACTAATCATCCGTATTTCTGTACTTAAGATATATACCAGATGTGAGATGAGTACTTACCATTGTGGTACTTTTACCTTCATTGTGTAACCTTCATGGTGTTACCATTCTATTACTTTACCTTCATGGTGTTCCCTTTTTGGAACTTTACCTTTGTGGTGTTACCATCAATCTGTTTCCCTTGTTGTAATTTTACCTTCATGGTGTTACCATTGTGGTACTTTTACATTTGTGGTGTTACCTTCATGGTGTTACATTATTGGTATACTTCCCTCGTGGATAAATTGTGAAAAAAGATTAAAGGTTTGGGGCTTTTATTTCCTCATGTAAGAGACGAGTATATTTTGATAACTTATGTATATGTATTGGAATATATCTAAGTAGAGTTGATGACTGGTTCATGCTTTTTGATTGAGGTCTTTCTTTGCGGAATTTCCTTTTTGGAACTCTTGGAGACCTTCAGGGGGCTCTGGGTCCCTATTGATTATTGTTATACTCACCCCTAAATGGGCTTTTCCCGCGCCTTGTTGTGTCCAGTGTAGACGATGATCAGTTGGGGAGTAAATTGAGTGGGCCAGGACCAAGTATTACATAGAGGAGACAGGATGACGTGGAGTTCTATTGAGATGATATGTACCTACCCTTCAGGTAGGATCCTTGGTGAATGATCCAGGAGCTATTTTTCTCCATTCAGTTATACATGAACTTTTCAGTTCAGCTTGTATATGGGCACCCTTTACATATATAACACTTTTTACCACAACAGTTTACTTTGTGGATTCTTCTTGTTGTGCTCTTGGATTGTTTTATTGTACAGGGTTAAAGGCAATGTTTTCCCATTACAGGGATATGCCTTTTTGGTGCTATTCACCCACCCCTAGCCTATAGAAGGTGGGCTTGGGGAAGTCACAACGCAATCCCTGTGGGACGGGTCGTGACAAAGTGGTATAAGAGAAATCAGTTCTACTGAAGAACAAGGAATCTAATCATTTTAATGTGGAAATAGTGTTAAGTGTCATGAGTGTGGTTTTTAGTTTGGGAAATCAAATGTTGGTGCGGCAGCTGACGTATCCATACACCAAGACCCAGAATTCTTATTTCAGACTTGGTGCATGAAAACTCGGATTGAGTTTGTTTTGGAAATGTTTTTCCTTGGTGTTTGTGGAGTCATCTCACTAGGTATAACTTATTGACCTTGGAACACCAGTTCTTTATGAGGATTCCACCACATAGACAGCTAGCTAGGATTCCCAAGAGAGTACATGATGACAGCCCACCAAGTGATCTTGTGTGGATTAGTATTCTAGTGATCATATGTGGATCAACAATAGATGATATCAGTGGAATGTGCACGCCAATTGAGGAAATTTCATGAGTTCCAGTGGCAGTGGCCTCCAAGGATTCAAGGCGAGACAGATCCCCAGGTAGCGGAGAAATTGTTAGAGGATGTGACTAGAGTTTTCTACCATGTTAAGATAGCAGCAGATCAGATGGTGATCCTAGATTCTAGTTTTTGTCAATGCATGACCATGATAATGGTTCACATGGTGATAAGGCTTTGGTACATGGACCATTAACGAGATGGTACCTTCAGGTAGTGTATAGCTATATCAATGCCCCTTGGCCAGCAGTTACAATTATTAGTACCAGTAGATGACACAACATCAGATACCCCTTACGTTCTAAGATAATCCTAAATCATAGGCACGTGAGGACTAGATTGATGAGGTGGTCGATTTTCCATCTTTCCAAGGTACCGTTCGATCAGACGGTGTTCCTGGTAGAGATCATTTTACCTGGCTTAGTAGGACGATGATAGGGTTTAGATTACCCCGGTCCGGCGAAGAGGTGACTTTTCTATGGACTATCTTGACAACCTTCCTTAGATAAGGGTGTCTTTTTCCATAAAAATATAAGGGGTTAGTGTTCCCCTGAGCTTCTACAGCTTCGGAAGGACAACATCTCAGTAGTTGAGTATTCATTGTGGCATAACGACCATCCCAGGTAATCAATGAATACAGTATAGTTAGTGCTTCATGGATCTGACCTCCGAGCGAGGTGTGTGTAGGTACATATGATCCAGCACTATTCCGATATGCATTCATACTTATGTTAGGGTTCTAAATAGAATCTTTTTGGTGGAATTTTATTTGTATGGGAGGATACATTTAGTGATGGTTAGTAGTGGAAAAGTATGAATCAGATGTCAGTCTCAGAGACTTGGTCATGTAAAATGTTTTGGTAAGAGGAAGTGATAGGTATTGATGAATCTAAATGGTAGTATATGTAGGAGTGGATCTAGAAGAGAAGCATGAGGTGGTATACATTTTGACATCTTACAACCACCACCCTATTGTGGTCCCCACCATGATCAGGGAGCTAGGGTACATGGGAATGGAGTAGTTTCTTACGATCATGGACTGTGACCCGAGGGCTCCAAGAATGATTTGAGGTATTTTATGTGTCTACTACAAGCTATAGTATTAATAGGCAATGGTAACAATCATTCCTACTTGCCATGAATCTTGTTCAAGACGTAGACTTTCTGGTTAAACTGATGATTTGACCCTTACGTCTGGAGATACCTTTGAGAGGATACTTGATAATCACGCTTATGTAGATGGTATGATTTGACCACTATGGTGAGAGTCTCAGTTGGAACCTCTTGGTGTCAGCATGGAGCCCTTACGACATTAGTTTGGGGATGGACTGGACATCCACATTTCATAATCAGATTGACTGTTTTAGGAAAAACTGATGCTGTATATCTACAACGTTGGAATGGGGTTTTCCTTAGTCAGGAAAAAAAGGAATCCATGAAAGCACAAGATAAAATTGTGTATAGGAAAGTGCAGTTGATCACTCTTGAGTCGGCAAGCCGTACCCTTGGGGTAGAAAGTGTTTTGAGTTTTCAGTTCTCAGCAGTATTGGTAAAGTGTGGGTATATCTTTACAAAATATGTTTCTAAGAATTCCTCCCAGAATGGAGAGGGACTTATCCTTTGTATGAGTACAACTGAATATTTGTACCTGACTTCTCCAGGGTAGTCGTACCCTTGTCAGCATTGAAGAAGATGGAGGAGCATTTCCTATGGATGGGTACGTGTAAGCATAGCTTTTAAGAGTAGAGTCAGAGATTGAAAAGTACCTCATATTGAAGCTTCCAAAAGAGGGTGTTGGTTATGTAGTCATAAATGATGCATCAAAGACCAAACTAGGTTTTTCCTGATGCTGGAGTGGGTATTGATCACCTTTGTCTCATGGTAGTTGAGATAGCACGAGCAGAACTATGCTACCCATGAGCTGGACTTAGCAGTGGTAGTTTTAGTGTAGGAAATGTAGTGGAACTACTTGATGGGTTAAGAGAATACTGTTTACTCAGATTGCAAGAGTCTCAGGTATATATTCCATCCAAAGGACATGAACCTGGGACAACAAGAATGGATAGAGTTCCTCTAGGACTATGAGTTTGAGATAGTTTATACTTCTGCTAAGGGGAACGTGGTAGCAGACACACTCATTAAGATGTCTTGTCTATTACTGCTGAGTGAGGTATTAGAGAAACTTGTCACGACGTGGATATCCTTCGTAGATAAATATAAATAATCTTATATCCAGTCTATGATTGTCACTCCCGAAATTCTTTAGCGTGTTTCGGAGGCACAACTTGGGGTTGTTGACTGTGAGGCCCGACGTGCTCAAATATCCTGAGGATGGTCTCCTGAAATATTTTCTGAAGGTGGGGAACACATCGTTCTCTTTAGAGGATGCACCATGGTACCACTGATTCTATAGGTGGAGGTGTTGATGTATTTCTTTAAATCCACTTTAGTGGTACATCATGGAGTGGCGTCGATGTACTAGGACCTCCAGCGTTAGTACAGGTGGCCAGAGATGATGAAGGTAGTGGTAGAGTTTGTATCACGATGCTTCCCTTATTAACAACTGAAGACTGCATTGAGTAGGCATAATTACTATGCTGACATGAGACAGAGACCCTTTGTCTTTGAGGAGGGAGCCCATGTATTCCTACGCGTTTCACCCGGATGAGGATTGTAGAGATTCGGCCGGGGTGACAAGCTATAACTAGGGTTCATCAGACCATTCCTAACCCTTAGTAGAGTCAGAGTAGTGGCATATCGTCTAGCTCTTCCCCCACAAATGCACAGGGGGAATAATGTTTTTTATGAGTCATATCTGAGGAGGTACATGAATGATCCATCACACATTATCGACCAGGATGAGATTGGAACCAATGATCAAGTGACTTTTATGGAGTTTCTGTTGGAGATAGAGGATCGACAGGAGCGAGTTCTTTCTGAATGGAAAATCTCTATACTGCGAGCTCTATGTAGCATGGGAACCTCCATGAGATCACATGGGAGTGGAAGGCTTAAATTCATTCTTATTAGCCTCATATGTTTGATTTTCATTTGTTTTTTCTTTCAAGGATGAATGAAACTAAGGTGGGTAGAATGTAAAGTCTTGTAAATTTTATATAATAAATTTAAAATTATTGGGGATTATTTTGAGGTCTCAAAATCTGATAGCACATGATTCTGAGGCCCGAAGTGCCTGGAATGATCCATCAATTTTCTTTAAGATTTAATTAGTGCACGTGAGCAGTTTTTCTAAAAGAGTGTGATAAATGTTACATGGGTGACAAGATCAGAAATTTGAGGTCACATTTTCATTCATGATAGCGGGTTTAACCTAGGTGAGACTTAAGTTTAGTTAGAGTAGGCCTCCGGTGAGAAAACCTGAAAATGTCATAACCGTAAATAAAATAATTAAATAAAGTTATTTTCTTTTTTCAGATGATTAAATCTCACGAACGGTGACTCGGAATAAAAATCCGAGACCACTACTGAGCTCATGAGGGAATTATTTCTTTAGGAAGATACTAACATTGGCCAGTGTGGTCCAACTACGAATGTTATTTTATGGTCGTAAATAAAAAAACTAATTAACATTTATTTTATTGGTAAAATCTATAACTTCTAAACAGTAACACAGAATGAAAATATGAGAGTAACATTGAGTTCATTGGGGTGTGTTCCCCTTAGGCGAAGCCAAACCTTGAGCAGCGTAGGGTGTGGGTGAATGTTAATAATTTGTTGAACTTTTTTTAAGGTATATTTAGTTAGCACGCAAGCGTAATTTTCTATCTTTTCGATCGGTGCCCAGATTAAAAATCTGAGGGTACCATTGAATCCAGAACACCAAGATTCGCTTAAGGGAGGTATCACTTCAACCGTAGATGTTCGGGAGAAAAATATGGATTTTGAACATTTAAAAGTATAATAAAATAAAAAAGTTATTTTATTTACTTTCTTTCTTTTTCTCCAATGGAATAGAGGTGGTGGTGGGACCAATGATATGTCAATCCATTAAAATGATTGACTCCTTAATTCTTTGTAATATCACCATTGGAATTAAGAAGGTTCCCTAATAAATTGAACCCCATTAATTCCACTTGTGTTACTCACCCTCACCCTATCGTATTTATATGGAGCTTGGAGAGGAGTATTGGCAGAACTTCAGCAAGAGACGAAGCTCTGGAAAAGTACGATGACGCCAAACACTTAGAGGGAATAACTAGATCCAGCGGGCGTGGACAACCACCACTGAACGACGAACACTGACTCTTCCTCAAAATCAGATGTTATGCAATGATCTTGAGGTAGAGGGTTTATTTGGAATTTTACATTGATGAATGAAATCCTCTCCCGCATGCTATCACCATAATACAGAGGGCGCAGGCCAAACGAAATAGGCCCAGACCATCTTCCGCTTTATTCGTGATGCGAACTTTGGGGAACAATTTCAAACTTAATGGAAACATGAAATAGTATATTCACTCTATGATGGTGACAATGTAAGAGAGTCGTAGGCACAGACGACACCAAGAACAAAAATCAGATCTTGTCCGGTATCCCGCGAAAGAAACCGTCGGTGCACCATGTCGGCGACGATCGATAGTGGCTGAAGGAGACCCGTGGAAACTAGCCGCGAGGGGCGGAGAGTGGTGCACCATCACACACCACGGCGGCCAAGGGCGGCCAGCCTGAGATGGCTGCGCGGGACATGTGCTGTGCCCGCAGGCACCTCCGGCGGAAGCAGCTGTGGCCAGTATTGCACCGCGTTCGTGGAACCTAGTAGGCCAAATGGAAACTGGTTAAAGTCGTGGGGGAAGTACCCCATTGAATGGTAGAAATATCCCTATAACCGTGGGGCCAGTGAGGGAGTCAGTCTGACTTCTAGCGAACCGAGTCGGCGCGGTCCGGCCAAGCCGGCCGGACCCACGGCCTTGCGGGCCAGCGTGGGTGGGCTGGGCCAACCACAACCCAGGTCTGAAAACTGAACAGGGATGAACCTGACAGTTCGGACACAATGAACCGGGCCGACCTTTTGTGGGCTAGACCCAAGCAGGTTCAGGTAGACCTCGGAACCTGTTGCGTCAGGCAGATCTGAAAGGTCAGACCGGGCCCAGACCTAACCGGTACCTGAATACAGAAGCACCTATCACTAATAAACTAGGTCTCTGGTTGACCCACCATCAGTGTCGTTGGGATCCCTTTTTGGAAGTGGTCCCTTTCACATATTCCAGTGGGCCTGACTGAGCCAGGTTGGACTGGGATGCGATCACCACCCATTTCTCGGAAAAGGATCTAACTAATAAACCGAGCATCCGATTGACGCACCGTCTGTGGCATAAAGACCATATTGACAAGATGGTCCATTTGAAATACTCATAGTAAGTTTTTCTAGAGTTTTACATGCGACCTGGGTTGGATCATACATGAATCCAACCGGTCCCTTTTTACAAAATTGCCCACATCTCACAGTCCCAACATCCGATCGACGCACCGTCTATCACATTGGAACACTTACGACATAGAGATCATTAAGGAAACTTCCTTGTAGAACATTAGGGAAATTGAGGTATGAACAATATCTTGAGGATTATATCCTCCCAAAATCAGGAATACTTAGTACGGTAATCTCGTGGCTTGTTATGATGTGAATTATGAATATCGATCATATGTGGGTCGATACCTATTGATCCTATGTGGTTCAGTTCTCATCAACCCTGTGTGGGTCAGCGCCTACTGATTATATGTGGGTCAGATCTTGTGTGGGTTAGTGCTCAGTGATCCTATGTGGGTCAGTGCATATTGATCATGTGTGGGTAAGAAGCAGAGCCTCTTGATAGAGAAAGTTGATATAGATTTACGGCTAGTCACTTGTACTTCTGTACATAAGTTATATACCGGTGTGAGCTAGTCCTTTACCTTTGTGGTAAATTTACCTCTGTTTTGTTACCTTCGTGGTGTTACTTTTGTGGTGTTGCCTTTGGGGTAATTTTAACTTTGTGGTGTTACTTTAGTGGTATTACATTTGTGGTATATTTACCTCATGGATTAATTGTAAAAATTACTTAAAGTATGGGGGATTGTGTTTTCTCATGTAAGAGATGAGTATATTTTGAAAAATAATGTATATGTATGGGCATATACCTAAGTATAGTTGATAAATGCTTCATGATTTTTGATTGAGGTCTTTATTGTGGTATTTACTTTGCCGAAATTTAAGAGACCTTTGTGGGTCTCAGGGTCCCTACTGAGTATTGTTATACTCAACCATACATGGCTTTCGCCTGCACCTTGTTGTGTCTTTTGCAGACTATGAGCATCAGGGTTGAGACTTGGGGGAACCAGGACCATGTGGTACACAGACGAGATGGGCTGACGTGGAGTGCTACGGAGACGACATGTACCTACCCTTTAGGTAAGATCCTAAGTGGACGATCAAAGAGTTGTTTTCTCTTATCATTTGTACTTTCAATTTTCAGTTGGGCTTGTATTCCGACCCCCTTTACATTCAGAACACTTTTTACTACAGTGGTCTACATCGTGAATACTTATTGTTGTGTTCTTGGATTGTGTTATTGTACAGGGTTAAAGGCAATGCCTTCCCATTATAGGGATATTCCTTTTTGGTGCTAGTCACCGACCCCTGAACTATGGAAGGCGAGCTTGGGGTAGTCACAGGGCGGCCCCTGGGGGACGGGTCATGAAAAAACTAGTTGGAAAAAGAGATCAAATTTATTAAAAATTACTATATTGGAATTTTCTATACATAAAACATTTTGTTTCTATTATGCATGTAGAAAAACTATTTGTGACCATTCCATTGACACATTTCTAAATGCAGCAAAATAAAAAATGGGTGGAATTAAGGTTATGTTTGTCATTTTTGAAATGAGTATATGGGACAATTTTGTGACAATAAAGGGTAAAAAATTGATTGATCTTCCTTAAAATTCTAAAAATCTTTTCCGGTAGGATATATATCATTCTTTCAACATCATGAGTGATACAAAGATTCTCTATGGGTTTTCATAGAATATTAGAAATAGCATCTCACTGAATGATTTAAAGTTAAATGGTATGAAATCACATGAATGTCCTACATTGATGTATGATCTAAACCTTGTATATTTATGTTTACTTTTTCCAAATAATGTTTATGATAGATTAAGAAAGATATGTTTCTTTTTAAATGGTATATGCAACAATGTTATAGCCTCGGTGAAATTACTAACAATGGAAAGATAAATTGCCATCATATTATGTGAATTGGAAATTCTCTTCCTCCAAGCACTTATTGATTTGATTGTTCACTTGATGGTTCACCTGGTGAGATATATTTCACTATGTGGTCCTGTACACTATTAATGGATATAAACAATTTAATGGTATGTGAATATTTTAAAAGGGTATGTCAAAAATTGAAGTCATCCATATGGTTGTATTAAGCAGTAATAATTTTTTGAGAAAGTCATTGACTTATATACCGATTACCTATCTCATGTGGAAATAATTGGTAAAATAAAATCTCATCACACTAGGAGTCTTGTGGGTTAAAGAATTTCTAGAATAGATGTCTTCACAATTAATATTATAGAACGTGGCAGGCCCACCTTTATGTCTTGAACTATAGGTTGGATGTTTTCCCATATGTTGAAATCAACAAAGAAATTTATAGGCATTTGAATCTATCAAGAGATAAAATATGGATGTCAAATATACATAATAAATCATTTATAGGATGGTTTTGAGACATTATTTTTAAGGAGTTCGATGAAAATT
This sequence comes from Viscum album, assembly GCA_963277665.1. Classification (NCBI taxonomy): domain Eukaryota; kingdom Viridiplantae; phylum Streptophyta; class Magnoliopsida; order Santalales; family Viscaceae; genus Viscum; species Viscum album. The sequence continues at coordinate 874,770,093 of OY728145.1, read as the reverse complement.
CAGATTCAATTTTAGAACAACTTCAATGGCGATCCAGAAGACAAAGAATGTAAGGGTCATCTTACAATGGATATGTAATTAATGGTAATATGTTTTGTAAAATGAATAAGATAAATATTGTACCATGAAAAATATTGGAGTTACACATATGGATGAAGCGATTAATGTTTCCGGTACTATGGAAAATATCCAATTTATTTGAATATTTCATAATTTGATATTAAAAAAATATATGTGAGTTGGATTATACAATATTCGAGGTTCTTATTTTGTTAATACAAGTGGATTGATAATAAGAGTGTTGTTTAAATAGTTGAATTGGGATTCATGAATGTTGGATTCAGTAAGGAAGGGCAAAAAGATGAACTATTTATATTGGAATTACATGAAAAAAAAGTATTTTATATTATAGATCCCTGAAACTGATAACGGTCAATTGTTTTATTATAAAAATACCACTAAAGGTTCTAATGAAAATTCAATTAAGGCTGAACCTTTCATTAGGACGTATCAACAATTTCATTATAGTACCGATGTATATAATGTTTTCTATCTCATAAGAGACAAAAATGATGGGATTTGGATACATGATATAGGGGTCAAATCTATTCATAAGGTTTTTAGAAAAGAGAGTTCAATAATTTGGTTATTTGTTTGTAATATAAATTTCATTACCTAATGTTTTTATACTTTTTAGTATACATTTATGTAATATAAATTAAATATTAAACCACTTCTATAGATAATATATTCTTTATATCTTAGTGCTCCCAATCCTGCAAAATAACAAGTGTCCCAACCTATTGCTTCTCCCAGTGTAGGGGAACAATGACCTTATGCATCTACTGATTCTCCAAATCCAGAGGAACAATAGGTTTGTGAACATGATGATTCTCCCAGTGTAGAGGTAAAATAACCATCTGACCATTCTAATGTTAATAATATAGAAGAACCACATATTTATGATGTTGAATCCAAGGAAATAGTAGGTGATGAAGGACCGATGATGTAGAAAAACTAGAAGCACTATAGTGTGAAAGTATTAAAAACAATCACTAAGTTGAATAGAAAAGGTGTCAAATTTAAGGATTGATAGAATTAGTGGGTCAATCATGTTAACCCCTACAATTTCTTGTTCAATAGTCACATTGTGATCATCACTAATAAATGATTGACGATTGATGTAGATTTGTGGAACCATGTTGTGACCTTTTTTAAGACACAAATGTGGGAAGTGATTATGGTAGCGTTACGATATCCTTTCATTATTTTACTAAAAAATAAAATAATGAAGAATTTACATACTCTTCCTAATCCCATGAACAGATCATTTAAAGTAGATTAATCCCACATGATATTTGTATTAATGCTTTATAAAATGATTCACAGTGTATTTCTCATAATTCTAACAAGATATCATCTCAAAGACATTGAAGGGAAAATAAATGCACACCCAACGCTTATGTATGAACACCTGATAACCCAAAAATCATGGGATTCATTTACTAGACATCGTGTGAAGGTTTCTTTTCAGCTATATAGTCGGTGGAAATACATTGTTTGAAAATACATGTATTCATCATGGTGATTGGGAATTTTTTATGAAATAATAAATGAGTGCTCAAAATAAAGAATAAGAAGAAAAACAAAAATACCCCTACCATGAATCTAGGATGGGGTACACTTAAATTGAAAAAAAATGGTACATGTTTTGAATATAACATAACAATTTTATGTGACAAGAAACCAACAGAAAATTATATTCCTCTATTTTTATATAGATGGATTAATCCAAATCTAAAGCCACTTCCCTCACACGCTATGTGATATAGATGGAGGAAAATATAAATAAAGATGAGAAAATAATAGATTAAAACATACAGAAGTGTGGGAAATAAGTGTACGAATGACATAATAATTTTTTTACCTTTAAATCGCTATTACACAACTATGATTAATTATTTTTTTAATATTTTTTATATGAAATAGTCACAAGAATCATCAAAATATATACCAAATGGACAACTAATATTGGTGGACTTGAAGTGGGAAGAAAAGTATAACTACTTCAGTGGTGCGGGTTTTAGGGTGACAACCCGAGCATATTTTTAGAAAAAACATCAAGAGGATAAAGATAAATAAATGATAGAGATAAAAGAAATATTATCTTCTGTTGAAGAATAATTTCCCTGATAGGATGGGTTTATAGAAACTATTATGGTGTAATTAAATTGAAGAAAACACTCAAGAAAAACAATTACATGAATAACCCTCCCCACCCCCACTAGCTCTGAGGTAAACCATTACCCTTAAAGAGATGTCTTAGTTGAGGAAGGAAAAATTATAATAATTGTTTCCATGAAATGGGAATTAAACAAGAACTGATATCTTTCATATATTGATATTCAATAGAGTACAAATGAATATTATTTATATCTATCAACACCCACCCATTTCCTTGTAGTGTGGGTTAAGGTGTTCAATATCCAAGAAGATAGTCTACAAAACATACCACTTACAATAGGTAATCTGAGAGTGATGATTAGCACAATTCATGAGATAAGCACGAAAATACCTTTTACACTTTATGATGATAATATTCATATTGTCGACTAATATCTTGAAACATTCCTCGTATGAATATTAGATCATGTAAAAACACATTTCAACAAGGAGGTATTCATTTACAATTTATTTTTCATGATAAAACATTAAAAATTAATGAAAAGGGTCTGAATCGATGAATATTATTATAGACAAACAAAGGGAGGGTTGTGGAATGTATGGTCAACTAAAAACCATATAAAGGATCAACCAACCTATCAAAAAGATCTTTCAAAATCACCTTTACACCTCCCATTAAATATCTACATTCACAAGAAGTAATGGTTCATGAAAGTACAATTTTGCAAAATGATAGTAGTCATGTAGTTGATTTTGATGAAAAAATGTACGAATAGGAAGTTACAGACTAAATTACTCTTGAAAATGTTAATGAAATCCTAAATCATGAATGGATAGGATCCATAGTTGTGAATGTATAGATAAGGTATGTTTTCGTGATTTTTTTCCAAAAGATGATATACTTTGATAATTATGACTAAATAAATTTAATATTTTTTTAGGTGTGTACATCAATACCAATTTAAAGGAGTACCCCAGGAAAATAGATTTTTACTCATAGTCCTCATTTCAACTCTACAGAACAAAAGAAAATATAATCCAATAAATTAATTCAACAATGACAGACCTAGAAATGTAATTTGAAAGAAAACATGGGGATGTCATATTGTTCTAAATACCAATGATGTTTGGGAAAAAATATACAATTTAATCATATTAAATATATTTTCATTTCAATCATTGTTTATTCCTTTTTGTGTTTTAGGAAACATGGAATGATCATTATCGTCAATCTGGAGACTCCAAAGATATATTTTCTATATTAAATGCATGGATAACCAAAAACTCACCACACATGATACAGATACTTAATTTATAATACAATACAACCAACATTTTAGAACTAAACATAATGTTATAAATTTTATATTATGTTTTAATGAGAATTTTATATGATAGGGTGGTGTTTAAATATCTTGAAAATAGTGGCATGATGACAACCAACACGTATAAGGACCCTAAAAAGTTCTATAACTAGACAAGTATCAGGGTATATATAATAAGATTTCACTACCAAAACACATATCAATCCAAATTACTTACTTTTCTCAATGTTTGTCTATTTTATGAGATAAAAAAATGGAAAAGATTATGTTTATTGCGTTTGTCAATTACGGGAGGGATCAAATTCCATAAAAAACTAGCATCTCCAAATAGGTATTTTTTTAATACAATTTCCATTTCATTTAAAATATTTCCATTCTATATTTATATATTTTTAGTACTACTATGATTACTGAAAACAATCATATTCACAAGAATATATATATTTTTTTAAATGAATGGGAAACATAACTAATTCTAGAATGTACATAAATAACATATATATGTGACTTCCATAGGAATAATGCATTGTTTCATATTTATTTTTAATTTGTTTCTTTTTAATTTAACTCAGAAAATAATTGTTTTCTTATATAGGTAGATTCCTTTATACGAGTTGGGGTGGTTTGTTCGAAGCTTCTCATGCTCGTGATAGAAAACAACTAAGATAATGGAAATAATGAAATGAATCAATAATGTATTCAACCATCCTGAAAAGGTGAGTTAGAAATTTTTTAGTTAATTTTTTTCTAACATTTTATCTATTATTATTAAGATAATTTCATTATATTTTAATCTAATACTTATTTATTTTTTTTAATGATATTTTGGGAACTCCTGTTTTTACACCTATCTTCAATAATCCAGAAAATATATAACACATTCCTTTCTATCAGTGTTACCATGCGTTCCATTGATTTTATTTACCATCCTACCAACACTACATATTGAGTCGATGTTCTTAGCAAAAAATGCATTATCGTTTTTGAAAACCAGAAGAGTAGAGGATGGTTTTTCAGTTAAGATCATCGACTCAATATATTGTATTGGTTGTTAGAAAAAGAAAGGAAATTTATATCATGGTAACATTGGTAGTTCATTTTGATTTAATAATTGAAAAAAATGCTATAGAAGTTATTTGGGATGTGTAGGAATTATCCTTATCTCAATCTGACACATAGTGTGACTGGTATGACTTCAGATTTGTCTTTTTATTTAAAACTGACATTAATTTTTGTAAAAAAATGAAATTGACATACTCAACACTGAACAAATCCATTTAGAAAGTTTTTATACCTTATTAAAATGATCCCTTAGTCTTTTAGGACTTGTTGGAATCATCTGATCCTTAATCTGATGCCCGGTGTGACCAATATGACTCAAGGGCATCATTTTATTTAAAATTAACATTAATTTTTGTAAAAAATACAATTGACATACTCAAAACCGATCAAACACATTCATATTGTTTTTATACATTAATAAAATGATCCGTAATTCATTTTGGATGTGTAGGAATCAACGACACCTCAATCTGAGGCATGATGTGCCTATTGTGAATCAAAGTATCCATTATCAGTTTAAAATTGACATTTTAATTAAAAAGTTGTCCCACCCTAAAAACCATGAATACAATCTCATATTGTATTCAAAATTTAGGGCATCAATTAAAACTTCATTTATAGAATGTATAAATCAGTATCATCTGAAAATGACACACGATGTGATCAGAATGACTCAATGTGTGTATTATATTAAAATGGAATTTTATTAAAAAAGAAAAGTGACATACGAAAAACCAATAAAAGAAATTCAGATTGTTTTTTTAATTTAATAAATTGATCTATAAGTCATTTAACAATTGTATGAATCATCCGTACATTAATCTAATGCACAGTGTGACCAGTTTGACTCAATGTGTGTCTTTTTATTTAAATTGACATTAATTTTAGTAAAAATAACATCTAACATATTCAAAACCAATAAAACACAAATATTTTTTATACATTATTAAAATAATACATAATTAATTTTTTATGTTTAAGAACCATCCCCACATTAATATGACACATGATGTGCCCTATATGACTCAAAGTTTCCATTATCATTTACAAATTGATAATTTAGTTAAAAAAGAATCACTCACTAAAAACTGAACAAACATTCATGGATTATTTTGATAATTTAGGATACTGATTAATTTATCATTTGTGACATGTATGAATAAATCTCACATATAAATGAAAAAAATATATTACTGTTATGACTCCAAGTTCTTGTTTCTAGTTTAAAATAAAATTCTAGTAAAAATGACAAGTGATAGAGTATAAAACAATAAAGCATAGTGGTATTGTTTTTATATGTTAGGAAAAATTTACATATGTAATTTAGGATGTGTATAAATCTTTTTTACCTCAATATTACACATGGTGGGACTGGTATGACTCCATGTGTGACTTTTTTATTAAAAATTGACATTAAATTTAGCAAAAAATACAACTGACAAACTCAAAACTAAGAAACACATTTAGATTGTTTGGATTCTTTTATGAAAATGATCCATAAGTCATTTTTGATGTATAAGAATCAGCCTCATCTTAATTTGATACATGATGTTCCCTATATGTGTAAAACTGCCCGTTATCAGTTTAAAATTTATATTTTTGTTCGAAAAGTGTAAGTCACTAAAAACAATGAAAACATGCACAATTGGTCTTGATAATTTAGGACAATGATTCATATGTCATTTGTGATGTCCTAGAAGGAGTATCATGTCAAAATAAAACTTTATATGAATAGTATGACTCAATGTTCATGTTTTTAGTTCCAAATTTCATTTAAAAAAATACAACTCATATATCGAAAACTCAGTAAAAACATTCATATTGTTTTGATACTTTAGGAAAAAAATCCATTAGTATTTTGTGATGTATTTGAATTATCTTCCCCTCAATATTAAAAATGGTGTGACCTGTAAAATTCCAAGTGTGTATTTTTTAATATCAAAATTGTTTATAATAAAAAGAAAAATTGACATACTAAATTCCGATAAAATACATTTGGAATGTATTGATAAAATAGAAAAATTAATCATAAGTCATTTATATCATGTAGGAATCAATCCCACCACAATTAGAAACACAGTGTGTCTGGCATAACTCTTAGTGTGCATTTATATTTAAAAATAACATTAATATTAATAATAATAACAAGTGACTTACTAAAAATCATGAAAAATCATTCGGATTGTTTTTATATTTTAGAAAATGATCCCTAAGTCATTTTTTCATGTAAGTATCAACTCCACCCCAATATGATGCACAATGTTGTAGGTATAACTCAAAGTATCTTGATTTATTTAAAATTGGCATTCATTTTAGTAAAAAGAACAAGTGAAAAATTGAAATCCAAGAAAATGTATTCGTATTATTTCGATATTAATTGTAAAATTATTCATTAGTCATTTGTGACACATACGAGTCAATCGAAATTCAAGTTGATACATGGGGTGACTAATATGACTCCAACTATTAATTTTTATTTAAATTCAAAATAATTTTACTAAAAAGAACATGTGACATACATAAAACCATGAAAACTCATTTATATTCTTTTGATACTTTTGGGAAATAATTCATGAGTCAATTGTGACATATATGAATCATCCAAAAATGAATCTAATACACGCTGTGACCAATATGAATCAAAGTGTTCATTATTAGTTTAAAATTTATATTTTAGTTCAAATCAAGTCTCACTCACTTAAAAGAAAAGAAAACATTATTTTATTCTATTGATAATTTATGATAGCAATTCATAAGTCATTTATGACATATATGAAGTAGTCTCACATCAAACTAAATCATGATGTTACCAATATAAATCTAAGTTCTTGTTTCCAAGTTTAAATGACATTTTAGTAAAATACACAAGTGACATAGTAAAAACTGAGCATACTATTTTGGATTGTTTTGAAACATTAAGGCAATGTTCCATATGTAATTTGTGACATGTAGGAATCAGACGCACCTCAATACGACGTAAGTTGTGATGGGTAACACTACAAGAATTTCTTCATTTAAAATTTACATTAATTTTTTAAAAAATATCATGTTACATACTCAAAATTAAGAAAACACATAACAATCTAAATGTGTTTGATCATTTTTGACTATTTCAATTGTTATTTTGAATAAAATTAATGTTAATTTTAAATAAAGACACACTTTATGTGATACTAGTCACACCATTTAATTTATTGAGGTGCGGCTGATTCCTACCCATTAAAAATTACTTGTTGATCATTATCCTAGAGTATAAAAAAATAAGAATTTTTTTCTCAGTTTTTAGTATATATAATTGTATATATTACTAAAATGTAATTTCAATCTAGATACACACACTTTGATTGATTTTGGTCATACCGTGTGTTGGTTTCTTGCGAGGCTACATCATACATGTCACAAATGACTTATGAATCACTTTCCTAAATTATCAAGACAATTGGAGCATGTTTTCTTGGTTTTTAGGGAGTGGCACAAATTATGAACTAAAATTTCAATTTTAAACAGATAAATGAAACTTTGAGTAATACATGTCACACCATGAGTTATATTTTGATGTTGTTGATTCCAAAATATACAAATAAATATTGGAGCATTGTCTTAATGTATAAACAAAATAAAAATTCATTTTTATGGTATTCAATTTTTCACTTGTTATTTTTGAAAAAAATAATGTAATTTTTATATATTAAGACACACTTGGAATCATATCAGTCACACCATGCATCAATATGTAGTTTTTTTGACTCCTAAATTTTACAAATTAATTATATATTATTGTAATATATTATAAAAATAATCGTAATAAGTTTTCTCTGATTTCAGTAGGTCACTTGTTCTTTTTAAAAAGAATTTAGGTCAATGTTAAATAAAAAGAAACACATTGAGTTATACTAATCATAAAATGCATCATATTGAGGTGCAGTTGATTCATAAATTGGAAAATTTACTTACATATTGATTTCATAAAGTATCAATACAATCGGAATTTTTTTTCTGGGTTTTCATATTGTCAGTTGTTATTTTTACTAAAATTAATGTCAATATTAAATAAAAGACACACTTAGTGTTATACGGGCCCCACTATGCCTTATATTGAGGTGGGGTTGATTAATAAACATTATAAATGAATGATGAATCTTTTTCCTAATATATCAAAACAATCTATATTCATTTGAACATTTTTCAGAATGTCACTTGTTCTTTTTAATAAAATTAATGTCAATTTTAAATAAATACTTGATTGGAATTTTATGGGTCACAAAATTCATCAGATTGAGGTTATTATAATTCCAAAACATCAAAAACATGGCTAGGGGTTCATTTTCCTAAAGTATTAAAACAACCCAAATGTGTTTTCTCAGTTTTCAATATGTCACTTGTGTTTTTTTATTAAAATTTCATTGGAAACTGAAAAATGTACTTTGAGTTATAACACTCACATCGTGAGTCAGTTTTACATGAGATTCCATGATATATGTCAAAAATTACTTTTTAATAATCTTACTAAAATATCAAGATAATCTGAGTTTGTTTTCTTGGTTTTTAGTGAGTGACACATTTTGAACTAAAATGTTAATTTTATACTGATAACTGATAGTTTGAGTCATATCGGGCATATAATGTATCATATTGAGATGAGGATAATTACTAGGAATAAAATTTTACATATCAATCATTTAAATAAATAATCAAAATAATCCAGATGCATTTTTTCAGTTTTGAGTACGTTAGTTATCTTTTTTACAAAATTAATGTCAATTTTAAATTAAAATATGCACTCGGAGTCATACCGGTCACACTGTGCATTGGAGTGAGGTTCGTCTGAATTTTACACATCACTAATTACATATGGATTTTTTACCTAACGTTTAAAAATAATCCAACTATAGTTTCTCAGTTTTTAGTAAATCACTTGTCTCTTTTTTTTACTAAAATGTCATTTTAAACAACAAAAACACCCTTTGAATCATACCATTGACATTGTGTGCTAGTTTAATGTGAGACTAATTCCTATATGTAAAAATTACCGTTTCAATTTGTTTCCAAAATATTTAGTCCAATACCAAGAATATTTTTCATTTTTCAGAGAGTGACACCTTGTGAATGAAAATTTCATTTTGGAACTAATAACATGAACTTTTAGTCATACCAGGTACATTGTGAATCAGATTGAGGTGTAGTTGATTATTATACATAAAAAATGACATATGGATCATTTTTTCTAATTATGAAAGAAATATTAATGTTTTTTCATGGATTTAAGTATGATAGTAGTATTTTTTATTAAAATTGATGTCAATTTTAAATAAAAAGACACACTCTGAGTCATACAAGTCACACCATGCATGGTATTAAGGTGAATAAGATTCCTAAATTTATAAAATGACCAATGGGTCATTTTCAAAAAGTTTTAAAACAAACCAAATGTTTTTTTATTTGTTTTGAGCATGCTAATTGTCTTTTTTTACTAAAATGTAATTTTACAATAAAAATACACACTTTGAGTCATATTGATCACATCGTGGGTCAGTTTGATCTGATATAGATTAATATATGTCACAAATTACATATGAATCATTTTCATAAATTTTGAAGACAATAAAATTATGTTTTCTATGTTTCCAATGAGTGACACTTTTTGATCCAAAATATCAATTTTAAACAGATAATAGAAAATTTGAGTCATGCCAGGCACATAACATAGCATATTGAGATGTAGTTGATTATTATATGTAAAAAAATAATCATTGATTACTATTGTAAAGTATCAATACAATACATATGTCTTTTATCATTTTTGATTATTTTAGTGGTATTTTTTAATAAATTAATGTCAATTTTAAATAAAAAGACACACTTGGAGTAAAAGAAATCACACTGGGGTTTGGATGACTCCTACATGTCCAAAATGAGTTATGGAAAATTTTACTAAATTATCAAAACTATCTAAATGAATTTTTATTTGTTTTGAGTATGTCATTTCTCTTTTTTACTAAAATTAATGTCAATTTAAAAAAAAAAGATGAACCTAGAGTCATACCGATCACACCGTGTATCAGAGTTCGGTGTTTCTGATTCACATACATCCAAGATGAATCTTGGATCACTATATTCATGTATAAAAAAATATGAACATTCAATGTAACCACACTTTCTATTTACTTTATTTTTCTAAATACGAACAATGCATATTGAGTCAATGTTTTTTCTGAAAAACCATCATCTACTCTTCTGGTTTTTAACAACAAGAAAGGGTTTTCGGCTAAGAACATCGAATCAATTTATAGTGTTGGGAGGTCTAAAAATAAAATCAATAGAAACTGTGGAGACATTGATAGAAATGAACATGTTATCTCTTTTTTGGATTCTTGTAGATAGTTGAAAGGAAAACATGACTTACCAAAAAATATTTTATAATTTGAGATTGGTATTAGATAAAAACGATAAGGAAATTAAATTAAAAACAGTAGCTAAATATATTAAAAAAATAAATAAATAAAAAATAGTAACTCACCTTTTCATGATGGTTTTATACATTCTTAACCCATTCTCTTATTTTTATTATATCATTTATAATATATCAAATGGATGGGATGCTTTGAACAAACCACCCAATCTCTAACAAAAGAATCAACCTGTTTTAGAAAACACTTATTTCGAAAGTAATACTAAATATAAATAAATTATAAATAAATATGAAACAATCCATTACTTCTATAGAAGTCACATCTTCAGGTTATTAGTGTAAATTCTTCCCTCATGTATGTCACCCATTAATTTATAAGAAAACCAATAGCATCTTGTCAATATAGTTTTTATGGTATCCATTGTATTATTGGAAAAATTTAAAAACTAAAAGGATTAAAAAATATTTTAAATTAAATAGTAATTATCTTTTAAAATACCTCTTCAGGGATGCAACTTTGTTGATAGAATATGATCTATCTCATAAATTTACAAACATAATAACCACAATCATTTCCATTTGTTTGTTTCAGACACTGTTGAAACATTTATAAAAATAATTAATTTGTTTTGTTTTGTATTTGGATAGTGAAATATTAATATATATAATCTTATAATGGTCCATTTGTAGAACTTTTCAGGGTACATGTGCACATTGGCTATCCTTCATCCATGATTTTCACGATATTTAAATTCCACCCTATTATAACATAATTTTGATGAAAACATAACATAAAATATATAACATTATGTTTATTTATAAAATTGATTATGTTGTGTATTTAAAATTAAAAAAATGTCATCATGTGTGGTTGGTTTGTTGGGAATCTATGAATTTAATCAAGGAAATAAATCATTGGAGTATCCAATGTTTTGTAAAAACAAAAAAAGGAATAATTAATGAAAGAAAAGAGAATATATATGATATGATTAAATTGTATTGTTTTACCCCTATATATTTGGTATTAAGAAGCTTCTATTTTCCCCAAGTCGGGTTTCAAATTATTTTTCCAGGTCACTCCCTAAATCAATTATTTTTTAGGATTCTATTTCCTTTTGTAATGTAGAGGTGACATGAAGAATAATGAGCACAAATTTATTTTCATGGGGAAATCCCTTAAATTGGTATTGATATATACACCTGAAAGAAATATGAAATTTATTTAGACATGATTAACATAGTATATCAACTATTAGGAAAAAATCCTAAAAACATACCTCATGTACACATTTACAACTGCACCACCTAGCCATTCATTGTTGAGGATTTTGTTTACATTCTCAAGAGAAATGTAGTGTGTCCCTTCCTCTCCATAAATTTTTCTTCAATATCAACTATGTAACTATTTCCATATTGTAACATTGTATTTGCAATGTTAGTAATTGTATATTTTGAATGGGTGGGGTAATAGTGATATTGTAAGTTATTTTCGATCGGTTGGTTGATCCTTTAGATGGTTTTTATCAGACCTTTCATTCCACCTCTTTCCTATTTTTTTGTTTGTAAGAAGATTCATAATTGTAGATCTTTTTCATTAATTTTTAATGTTTTATAATTAAAAATGAATTATAAATGAATAAATTCTTTTTCATAATGTGTTTTTACAATATCTAATGGCTATGTGATAAATATTCAAATAGCTAGGTCAAACGTATGAATATCATTATCATCAGTTGGACCAGGAATCTCGACAATTAGCTCACAAGATCCGCTAATCCTCACACTCATAAGACCTATTAGAAGTGGTATGTATGGTAACATGTTTTCGAGGATATTGACCACTATATCTTTAACATCCCCCACCGCATTGGCTTGAGAAAGAGGGAATATTTTACTTGTCCTTAAGAAACATCCCCAAGAGGCCAAATGATGGAAATAAATTCCAAGTGTTTCATAAACATGTGAGGGATGATTTAAACTTTTTAAAATGAAACACCCATCCAAATATACCACAATAAATAAATAACTACATGATTCATGATATCTAATGTAAAATAGCTCAAATTAATACTATTATATCTAATAAAACAACCTACAATGGAAGTCTACAAAATGAAAAAGTAAATAGTAGAAGAATACAAGACAAAAAAACTCAACGGAAACCAAAAATACAAAACTCTAACCGGATCTATGCTTCAAATTGACAAAAATAAGCCAATAATTTCAAATATTCACTAGAGAATAGTGATACTTTACCTTTTCTTGTGTCTCGATAAATGATATCTGCCAAATCACCATTGTTCCAAATAAAGGATGAGTAATGAATCTCAATAGGATTTCCCAAAACGAATTCCCATCTCACAACATTTGAATAGAAAAAGTGAGCACATTTATATAAAACAATTCCAAAAACAATTTATATCAAAATATAAACAAGCACTATAGAAAAATAGATTTCTCAAAACAACATCATGTTCCAAAGAAAGAAACCAAAAAATGCTCTAAAACATTTAAAAAATACCATTTTGGAATAATTTATTCTTTTAAACATATACACACATCTATCCATTCATCAAACCTGAACTTCCCAATAATCTTGAGTGGTGTGTCATCATTTCACTAAGATAACACTAAATGAACCATTTTACAGGGGGAGAACACTGACCCTTATCCATCCTAGAAATAATTGGAGCACATCACTCTCTTATCCATACCATTTTGATGGGGGGAAATCCTTGAACCTTATTCATCCCACTAATTATGAGGGACTTCTTACCTTTATCCATCCAAAATGCACATGAACACACAAAACCATTATTCTAAAAACTAATTCAAAACAAAAATTTCATCCATTTCAATAAAATCAATATTTTATTCAAAAAACATTAACCGTCACATATCAATAAAATCATCCTTTTTATTTAAAAAACTTTTGATACAAAAAATCTAAACAATAATTTTAAAATGATCATTTTAAAATCAAGGTACCAATTTTATTTTCGACAAAAATTTTCAATTTCAATAATTATAAAAAACATCACTTAAAAGGGTTTCCAACAATAAATTAACATAAATTACGTATCCAATTTCATAAAAAAAGTTGATTTGAAATCAGGTCATAATGTCATAAATAGAGTATTCTAGAGTAAATCCGCCTATCTCGAGAATTATGTTGAAAATGAAAAATTACCTGAAAACACCAATGAAACCGGGTAAAATATCTAAAAAACTGCCCTAGATCACTTCCCCTGAAAATAAAAAACAACATATAATCATTTTTGGAATAAAAAACATTATACATATCAACAATGGAATTGTATCTATGAAACTGAGAACGGTGCAGAATTGAATCTAAGTAATACCTCAAAACAACCATAAACAATGATTTACCATGATATCCAGGATTCAACGCAATAAGAAACTCCTCTTGATTGGTTCTAAATTGATATAAAATAGTTCATTAGCCTTATAGAGAGATAAATATTGTGTTACGATTTTTTTGGGGCAAAAATGAGGTGTCAAAACCCAATCCTGACCCAGATCTACTTTTTATTGATCCTATTTTTAAACCGTGCACAATTAGTCATAGAGTTATTAAATCCATTCACTAAATGTGTGTTTGATACTTATAATAGGGGGAACCTATCATGGTTGGATTGAATAGTTTCCTAACCGTAAGTCATCCGTGCCAAATTGTACTATCCATCTTTTCAGGATTTATACTAGGTGGCCTCACAATTTGGACAAACTATTCTCCTTAACTGTGACCCTATCTAGAGTCCTTTGTCTCATTATGTACAGACATTTAGGTAATCTTTACAATTTATACTAACCGTAAACCAACCATGCACCTTTATAAAATCCACAAAAACATTCAAAAAGGTCTTAAAACCTTCCCAAACAACACCCAGACACTTTATATACTTCAAATACAAAAAAAGGTTACTTACATAAAAACATTCATGTTAAATTCTCCCCCATTGTCCTTTCCATCCTCAATAAGTAGAAAATTATAATTTATCTTAAGGAGTTCTTGACATTACTTTTTAATTTTATTCTCCCATTTTAATGTTTATTTCTAAATGTGTCAATGTTTCAATAAAACCCATACTATGCCAATTATTTTTCCAATAAAGACTTTCTCTTGCCTATCCACAATCCACACTGTAATATTCACTAACAAATCATTTGAATCTAGGTAAACGTGATCCCATAGAATCACATAGTCGGGATTAGGTCGCTACTTTTTCAATTGAGATATGTGAAACACATTATGTACAACACTAAACCAGGGCGAAATGCCTACCGATATTCCACCTCACCAACACATTCATGTATTTTAATAGGGACTATGTATCTTGGACATAACTTGCCCAAACTTTAAAAAATTTGATGTTTAAGCCTTAGAGAGATCCTCTGAAACACATTATCACCCACCAAAAATGCAAAATCCATAGAAATTGATCTATATATGATTTTTGATGACTTTGATCTATCTTCATCTATTTTCTAATCATCTTAATCTTCTACATTGATTATTGAACAAGTCTTAACCTAAATAGTGAAGTCTCACCTATTTCCACCCAACAAAGTGGAGAATGAAAAGGAGACCTATACAAGGCTTTAAAAGGATCCATATTGGTTGAGGCCTGAAATATGTTTTTATACAAGAACACCACTAATGTTATATGATCTTCCCATGAGCCGCAAAAACCCATTACATAATCCCGCATCATATCTTCCAATGTTTGTATCATCCATTCGGATTGGACATCTTTGTGAGGATGATATGTGGTACTCTGAGTCAACTGAGTTCCAAGGTATTTCTATAAGGATTTCTATAAATTATATTTAAACCTTGGATCCATGTCTAATAATATTGAAACTAGTAACCATACCTCTTTACTACATCTCAGATGTAGATTTTGAACATGTCCTCCTCCATATGAGATTCATGGATATGGATGAAATGGACAAAATTTGTTAGTTAATCCACTATCACAAATATGGAAACTTTTTTCCAAACTATTATTTGGTGACCTTATTTATATCCATAGCTATCCTCTCCCATTTCCTAACAAGAATATTTAAATACATCTGCATTCCCACTTGTCATTAATGATCTGCCTTAACTAGATGACAAGTCAAGCATCTTGATACAAACTTAGCCACCATTATTTTTATACAAACACACCAAAACATTGATTTCAATGCCTTATACATATTTTATATTTCAATACTAATAGCCCATATTTATTGTTGGTAGGTAAGAATAAGTTATTCCAAACAATATGCAGGTACACCCATCCTATTTTTCAATCATAAAACTATAATCTCATCCATATTCCATCCCTTAATGGTCTCCCCACCATTGAGTTATGACCTCATATAAACACATTATACATCATATTTATGTTCCTCTTTAACCATCTCCCCCAAATTTGGATCAAATGAAAATGAAAATAAGGCCTCCACTTCACCTCGCTCTTCATATTCCTAGTGCGTGACTGTTAGAACTGACATTTACTACTACTTATCTGAAGCTTCTTTTTCCAACTAAACATATGATTTTATTCTCAATGCATCTAGAATTTAATTTCCTTTTCCCAATGTATACATCATGTCAAAGTAAGAAAAGGATATACTTTATCCATATTATTTGACTCATATTCAAATATCATTGTGAGAAAATATATTTTGAGCTCTTATGATCCTTGATCATATTAAATTTGTCACCAAAGATATAGTGACACAAAGTATGAAAAGAACAAGATCTCCCTTCCTGAGAACAAATCCCAACCCGGAACCCGAAGTATCACAATACACTACGTACACATATCCTAACTCTAGAAAAATCATGATTGGCGCTAATTTAAGGTGAAAAATTAGCTCTTGAAAAGACTTATGTAATTTCTCATCTTGTTTAAATAGAAAATTATTCCTCGTCCAAGAAACCATAGGTGAGTCTAGACACGAATAACCATGAACAAATCAACAGTAATAACTAGCTAGACTAAGGAAACTGCGTATCTCAAAGACATTATTCAACATTTTCCAAGATATTATGGCCTATATCTTTTCTAGATCCATAGAAACATATTTTTTAGAGATTAATTTCCCAATAAAGATTATAAATTCTATCCAAAACTGAAAATTTTATAAATTTTCATACAGGTGATGATCTCTCAAGATGCCCAACACTATTGCAAATTGTATCTCTTTCTCAACCCCTAATTGAATACACAAATATGTCATCCAAAAAACCACCAAAAAAAAATATAGATATCACTAAAATATATGATTCATCTATTACATAAACACTTCTAGGGTATTCATAAGATCAAAAGGAATCACCACATATTCAAAATGTCTATATCATCCTCTAAAAGTTTTATTTCAAATATCCACATTTATAACATACAATTAGTGATATAATGAATGCAATTAAAATATATAGAACCATTGAGACCCCTCAATTGATTGAATAGATCATCAATTCATGGATGTGGATACCTTTTCTTTATCATAATATGGTTAATCTTGTAATAATCTACACATAATTGAAGTGGTCCATCCACCATTTTGACAAACAAGACCGGTGACGCTCACATAGACGTGATCAGCTGAACGAACCATTTTCTTTATAGCTCTTCCAAATAAACATTATATTACCTTAATTCTATTGGTTCCATTTGATAACGCATAAGTGATATAGGACTAGTCCCTAGAAAGAGATCTATAGTAATCTCTGCATCCCTTATAAGTTGTAACCTTGTGAAGTTCTAAATAAAACCACAGGAAACTAATCATTCACTATTATAAAATTAGTATTATAGATATATTCCATTGATTCCAATGACAAAAATATCAACTGGTATGAGGACATTCCAACAATTAGTGTCAACAAGTGCGCTGAACCTGACTTAACATTCTGGTTTCCTTGAAAGAGATACTTGACATCATCTTCAGTTGTAAAATTTAATCTTCAAGTATAATTGTTGATGTGATCCTTGAAAATATTCAACCAATACATACCCAAAATTATATCATAAACATCCATCTCAGGTACATAGAAATAAAATTTTATCTTGGATCTATATACAGATTTAGAACATGCTCTACACAAAAAATTATTAAACTCTCTTTGAAAAAGATAAGTTTTATGTTTTATCATAGAAAGAATCATCTCACCTTTTTTACTTAGTAAATCAACAACGTGAGAAGCAATAAGGGAGTGGGATGTAGCTGTATAAAAAATATATTCCATAAGGTTAGAATTCAAAAAAAAAACCTTGCACTATAGATGGTCCATACCGATCATCCACATTAACCTATTTAGCACCATATAAATTATTGATCATCACACTTTGTTCTCTATTTTCCTATTGAGATTGAACTGACAGAAAATTAATAGTATTCCCATAATCACCATGTCTAGCTCTATTGTGCTAATGATATTGATTCTACTTCCATCATCCCATCAAATCATACAATGCTTGTGAATCCTGAGATGTGTCTTGAACACTCGAACTCAGAGCACTATGAAAATTTAGATGAAGATACCCCATATGATTCAATTATATAATTCTATAAGTGGTTATGTACACTATCACTTCATACGGACAAATAAATCATATTTAAAACATTTAGATTGGATATTTGGTTTTGGAGTATGATTCATCGATCCATCCATTTAATTCTGATACATAATCCCACCTTGGAAATATGTGTCCCTCTTCAGCTTTCTCCAAGAATGAGAGTTCCCACCATTTACTGTATGTATCACCATACTTCTGCCTCTTGTATATTTTGAGATTTTACTTTCTACCACTGTCACTTGATTAATCATCTCCCTATGTTTCATAATATAGAGCACAACTATCTTGGTTATAATCTCCTACCTCAGTCCCAATTAAAAGATGTGTTCCTTCAAGGATGCACTTACAGTATCCTCGGGTGAAAAAAACTAAATTCATTGATTTACCCTCATAATTCATGATTGAAATATTTTCTTTCTTTATTCTCAATATGTTCATTATTCTATGAATTCTGAATGTGTGAGGATATTATTGTTTATCAAAAAAAATTTCAAAATCATCCTATATAAGGCCATGGTCTAATTTAGTCTGAACAGCTAAATCCCACCACTATAATACAAGAACCTTTAGTATATATGTCCCCAGCTTAACTTTCAACTCTACTGGGGTGTCGATGAAATTGAAGATACATTTCATCATATTCATTCATTCCTTTAATTTTTCTATTTTATAATAACCCTGAAATGATGTTGTATCATGTTTCTGGAATTTGATGGAATGGCCCACTGTGATTTTCTCATCCATCCTATTCCCACTTTCTATAGCCTTGAATGCATAGAAAATAATATGAACCAGATTTTGGTTCCCATGTGCCTTAGGTTCAATTGAATTCTTAGTATCTTATTCAAGATAGTTCCTACCATGCCTACTAGAGGAAATTTTATAAAGAAATAAAAAATTATATATGTCTTAATCCCTATCAATTAATATTATAACATTTCATATTCTACCACATCCTACTATCACAACAGTTCTTTCTGAAATCAACCAGTTTCCATGTTCATCCTTTTTTTAAAAAAAAACTCTCTACATATTTTTTAAAAATCAAACTATTTTTGAAAAACCAAAATGATGATATTTTTTTAAAATCCTTCATTTAGAAACAATAGAAACATGTTTTCGAAATCAAAAAATTTTCACCAAATCATTAATCAATACTAAAAATGAAATATTAAGACTAAGTGGGAATTCATTTCTATAATTCATGTCATGCTTGTCTCATTTTCTAAACCCATTATAATGAGATTCCAAAACCTATAAGTGTCTCCAATACACTAATGTTCCCAACTCCCTGGTATCTAAAAGTTCATCATAAAATGGTTAGATATGTCTTTTTATTCTCTACACTTCATGACTCAAAAATCCTACTCCTTTCTACAAACCCAACACAAGAAATAGACCAGAATGAATTTCATCTCTGAGACTAATAAACCCAATGACCACATGTAAGTCATAGATCAAACTAGCTGAAACCACTTATCGCAAAAAAAAATTGGATAGACCTAAACTGATACAATTTGTAGCATCTTGTCCCTCCTCATTGAGTTGAAAAAGAGGGAGGATGTTTCTTTACATTAATCAACATCCCCAAGATGTAAAAGGATGGGAATAAATTCTAATGGCTTCATGAAAAAGTGGGGGATGATTTTCAATTTTGATAATAAAGCACCAATCTAAACATACAACAACAACAAAACCACTACATGGGGAATGATATTAAATGTAAAACTAAATTTAATACCATTATATAAAATAAAACTAAACAATTGTACCACAACAGAAGACTAAAAATCCTCCAAGTACATAATAGAAGAATACAAAACCAAAAAATCTTAATAACAAACACAAATATAATTCTCTAAACCACATCATGCTCTAAATACAAAAAAAACATTCCATGTATCACTAAGAGACACTAATGAAATATGATACATTACCTTTTCCTATATCCCGATAAACGATATCTACAAAATCACCAATGTTCTAGTGTAGGGATGAGTAAAAAAACAAAGATGGATTTACCAGAATGAACTCCCTACTCATGCCACTAGGATATAATAATTTATCACATTTATATAAAATTGTTTATAAGAAAATTATAAAAATATTATATATCAAAATAAAAACAAGTTCCATTGTGAAACAATTTTCTCATAACAACATTATGTTCCAAGGAAAGAAAACAATCAATACTCTCAACCATCTCAAAAATTCCATTTTAGAGTAATCAATTCCTTTCAACATATCCACACATACAACCATGCATGAAACCTAGACCTCCCTTTACTCGTGAGTGGTGAGTCATCCTTTCACTAAGCCATCACTTAACGTTCCATTTTATGGTGGAAATTGATGAACCTAATCCATTCTAGAAATGATGGGGGATACTTTACACCCTTATCCATCCCATTTTTATCGGGGAATGTCCGGAACATTATCCATCACACTAATAATGGGGGATACTTATTACCCTTATCCATACCAAATTCACAAGAACACACACAAAAAGTATGCGAAAAACCATTTCCAAAACAACCAATTTAAAACATGACAACAAAAATTGTTCTTTTATTGGTAACATTTTCTATAAAAACCGTTCACATTATTTAGAAATTAACATGATTTATTAAATAAAATTAATCTTAATAAAACATATAATATTGAGAGGTATATTGTATTTGGGAAATTAGGTACATTACATAACAACCTAAAACATGAAAGAACAACATGTTTATTGAAAACTTATTTAACATTTCTGAAAGGATCCTTCATACTTAACACTGCATGGGATAATCTTAGGACATACATAAGACGTGGGTGAGCTACAAAGCCCAGTAAGGGAATAAAAAAGGCATAACATGTGGAAGAAAATACATGTTAGGCAATATGCATATCAATAGAACATAAAAGAAACATGAATAATAAGGCATGATATATCTTGATAATCATAACATGGTATATTTGATAATAACTTAAAACACTACATCATAAACATAGGTCAGGGATAAACAAGACAAGTCATCATGGTGGAAAAATTACCATTATAAAATTAAGTAAAAACCTTGTCCCAATGTGATGTATCATGATACTAACCATTACCCAATGCATTGGAGCACAAAATAATTCTTTGGTGCAGCTGTCATATTCATTTCATTCTCATTATTAAGTGTACCACATATATATTATAAAATGTATTAATTAAAATCATAATTCATTTCATGATCATGGAATGTAGAATAAATATATTTAACTATCTAATAAATATATCTATATTCATAAAGTTTAATACCCTTGGGAGAAAAATTGGTATGGTATTAACTACACAATTATTTTGGCAAGGAAAATCACGGTGTAATTTCGAAAATATAACTTCATCACATAAAAATTCCTAAAATTGGATGTTGAGAGAGAAATGGGAATATCATCATTTGAAAATAAATTATACAATAATAGGTACATGGAATGACATATCCTAATATAAGTAGTTGGAAATATAAGCTGTATCATAATAATAAAACTTCAATAAAGAGGAGAGAGGAAATAACCCTTACAAAATATCTTCTTGGTAACATGTGTACTTGGGAGGGATTAATAAGAGAGAATTGGGTCTCTCATAATTTTGAAATCATAAGGTAATTATGGGAGAGGTGAAAGAATATACCCCATTATTAGGAATTAAAAATAAAATGTCATAGCATAGAAGAGTTCCTTGAATAAAAGTGGGAAATAAATGATCCTTTACCTGAGTGTGTGACTTAAAATGCTTGGGAGGTGCCTCATGAAATATTGGGGGAAATTTGGGAGGACTATAGGGAGTATAGGTTAGATTTTGGTTATGCTCTATGGAGTTTTAGTGAAGATAAATGGGAGGTTTTGTAGGTTTAGATTTGAAAATAGTTGGATTTCATTATTATTTTGGTTTTGGATACTACAAAATAAAATATTAAAAATAACATCCCAAGGTTTTCCCATTGTTTCTACAAAAGGGGAGTGTTTCACAATTTTTATAATTCCATGAACCAAAGATAATAAAATAATTCCCTTTATTATGTGGAGGGTATTTACACTCTCAAAGAAATGATTTTAATATCATAAAATTTAATATTAGTCTTGGATGATTCATTTAGGCCTTATAAAATAACTAAATAAAACAATAAAATTAATTTTTTTAGGGTAAAAATATATTTTTTCGAGGATACATTTTATAGTATTTAATAAACCACTATTGGTCTATTATGATGTTAGAAAACACAACATATATTTATATAGAATTTAATTTTTACCCAAAAATTTGACTTTCATAAAATTATGAAAAATTCACTGTTAGAAAATTTTGAAATCCTGATTCCAAAAATAATACTCATTTTATCTAAATAATTTTATAAATATGTCAATATTCACTTTTAATATAAAAACTGACATTAATTTGAAATGGTGGGTTTTTGATAATAACATTTTTTGAACACATATAAAAATTACATTTGAAATCCTAAATTTATATTATCATTTATATTCAATATAAGTTATTTAATGATAATATTTTGTTAAAATGTTATTTATTTCAATAATAAATCAATTAATTAATTTAATTTGAATATTAACCAAAAATAAAATTTGGGCTTAATTGAATAAAAAATATAAATCATTTATAATGTATAAATAATTGGGTGAAAATATATTCATTAATCTATAAAAAAATAATTTATCTTTTACTATTTCTAATATCTTGATACATATCCCTTTAATACACCTATATAGTCCCTAAGAGTAAGGTGTGTGATGTAGGGGCTTTTATGCAGTTGTTCGGTGAACATGGTTTTGGTCGTGATCTCAATGAGCTTGAGATTATCACATAAAGAATTTCTTCAATCCTTAGGATCTTGTAATCCTCTTGGGATTGGACTAGCGAAAATCCAAGAAATGATATCTTCCTAGGAAGCTCTAATAAATGGGTGTCATAGGGTATGATCCTATTGGTTTAGTGTTTCCGACGCTTTCACTAGGGGAACATGCATCCGTCTGTGGAGGATGCCTAGATTTTTCCCTACATTAAAACTTTCCAAAGGTGGATGGAATCCGTCGCTTTTTCAGGGATGTTTTCTCCTTGATCGAAATGGGAAGATGAAATGTCAGTTCTTCCTTCAATGGTTTTCCTCCTCAGAACTTGTCACCAATTACGGGTCTCACTTAAAGATTAAGTCGTGGTTCGTGAATCTTGTTCCCAGTGCCATATCTTTGTGGATGCCGATTAATTACACTAAATCTGTTAGGACATTCCATGGGGTCTTGACATGGTAGCAACCTTCAGTCAAATTTGATGGTAACATCTGTCATGTCGGGGCATATCTGTATGCGTGGACATTTGGGAACTTGTATTCCCCTTCATAATATTGCATATCAAGAAGGGAGAACCCAAGTAATCCCACATTAGTCATGGGGAATCTTATGCTGGAGGCATTCCTATGAGGTTTTCCTCAGCTTCACATGTCTATCTCAGGGTATGCCACAAGTTTAACATCTTGCAGAGAGGGTTACGCCAAAGGCATGTCTTCCGAGGTTTTCCTTAGACATCTAATGTTTAACACGTGGTAGGTCATGAGTTTAACGTCTTTCAGAGATGAAATGAGGGTGATCAGAACATCCCATAGAGACTGATAATATTGGTACATCACTAGGAGGGAGCACATGGAGTTTCACCGGGTGGATGGATCAAAATACTCAATAAGAGAAATCCTAAGATGTTGTGTCCCGTAATGGGAAGATGTCACAATGTGAAGGTTGATCTGGACACCATTGAGGGTAGATCAGGGATTGTGCACCCCAGAATGGGGAAACAACATGGTTTACCATTGGCTGTGATTAAACCTCATGGCGGTTTCCTACGTGTCCTTTGTAGACGACGGGTATCAAAACCCATGTAATTTGAAGGGGTGGTGAATCGGGGTGTACACAAAGGAAAACAACCTGAATACGCACTGGGGATTACACATGGAAAGAGACTCATTGAAAGAGTGATACTCTTAGGTGGATGGTTATGGATGTTGTGGGGTTTAGGCATCGTTAGCTTACCAACTGCCACATGGAGTGGTGCTGGGACAAATGGCATGATCTCATCAGGAAGTGGCGGCCAGGGTAAGAATCATGATGGATGATGGAGAGTTTAATGAAGTAAATACGTAATGAGATGGATCCATTGTGAAGGTGACCGTAGTGTTGGGCTTGAGCCTCTAATAGACTTCTTACATATCCTCA
This sequence comes from Viscum album, assembly GCA_963277665.1. Classification (NCBI taxonomy): domain Eukaryota; kingdom Viridiplantae; phylum Streptophyta; class Magnoliopsida; order Santalales; family Viscaceae; genus Viscum; species Viscum album. The sequence continues at coordinate 874,745,263 of OY728145.1, read as the reverse complement.
TGGCAGGGAATCAAAGTCCTTGTAGTTCAGTGGGACGATGGGACACATGGGGAGGCGACCCTTGATAATGGATGCATGGATGCGATCTAGAGGAAATACAACCTCCAGGATGGGTCATGACCTTCTCAAATCACATAGGCTCATGGGATAGATTAGGATGAGGCATGAGAAATGAGATCGAACCTCAGGGAGGATTCCTATATATCCTCATGGTAGGGAATCAAAGTCTACGTAGTTCATCTGAAGATGGATTACCGCCGATTGGGGACTTCAACGACTTACTTCTAGATGGGGTCACAACGACTTACCGCTAGATGGGGTCAAAATAGCTTAACACAGGATGGTGGATGGATTTTAATGTCGTACATGATGAAAAGGGGTCATAATATTTAATGTCATGCGGGACGAAGGTGGTCTGACGTGAAAAGGGTCGGAACCAATGGATGGTGCGCTTGAACCTCTGGGAGGCTTCCTACGTGCCTTGCCTTGGAAAAGATCAAAGTTCACAGAGTTTAGGAGGGTGGTGGACTGTCGTGAAGATGTTCGGGGGCATTGGGTGTTGAGCTTGAACCTTAGAGAGGCTTCCTACACTCCTTACCTGGGCAAGGATCGAAGAACTCGTAGTTCAAGAGAGGGGTTTGAGGCTTACACTCTAAGGTGGTTGAGATTTGATGCCATAGTCAATGATTAATACTCTAAGACCACGTGATTCATGACCTGTGTGAGAGAAAAAAATGAGCAAATGACCTGACGATCACAATGCAAAGGTGCGTCTATGAAGGGTGGTGAATGGGGCCTATGCGAGGAAGTTGCCCATGTGCCTCTATGGAGCTGTAATTATTCATGGGGATTACGCATGGATGCTACCAGTGCGCCGATATGGAGCGGAAATGGTGGATGGGTCTTATGAAAAAAAGCCTCCCATGTGCCACTATGGAGTGACAATGGATGGGACTTACACAAGAACCAGCTCGGGTGCCGCTATAGAGCGACAATGGTGGATGGGGCTTACGCAAGGAAGCTGCCTGGGTGGCGCTATGAAGTGGCAATTGATCAGACTTTTAAAAGGAATTTTACCATGTGCCTCTATGGTGTGGAAATGGATGATACTTACATAATAAAGCTTCCTGAGTACCGCTATGGGGCGGTAATGGATGGAGCTTATGTAAGGAAGCATCCCCAGTGCCACTATGGAGCGGAAATGGTGGATGCGGCTTACGCAATGAAGTTTCTCATACGCCTCTATGAAACTAAAATGGGTGAGACATGCTTAAGAAAGCTTCCCAGGTGACACTATAGAGCGGTAAGGGATGGGTCATATGCAAGGAGGTTGCCAGAGTGTCGCTATAGAGCGGCGGTGGTGGATGGGGCTTATGTAAGGAAGCTACCCGTGTGCCTCTATGGAATGAAAATGGATGATACATACACATGGAAGCTGTCTGGATGCCGCTATGGACTAAAAATGGATAGGGCTTAAGCAATGAAGCTACCCGAGTCTGCTATGGAGAGGTGATGGTGCATAGGGATAACGAAAGGAGGTTTCCCATAATGTCTTGCACATGTCTGTCCATGAGGTCATCCCAACCCACTATTGGGTTGAGGCCTTCAACTATGAGTTAGTGAACAGGAGGGATATTGCCAAGGGGAATTGGAATTTGTCCAAACAAAGGGATAGGAAAAGTGTGAATCACATGCCCGACATTCGGAACGCAATGAGGGCGGCATGATGATGGAGGATAACTATTGACTGTGTTCGAAACACAACATCCAAATCTTGTTAGCTTCAAATGGGGACAAACAAATGAAGTTCAATTGTTAAGCATGTTCAAAATATAGGACCTAACTCGAAGTGTTGTCCAATGTCTTATAGGGAATTGGCCTCGGACAGTAGGTGAGCCGATGCGGCATGAGACCAGGCCGTTATGGGGTCCCTTCAAACATGGAAGTGGATGAAGATCCAAATAAAGGACACAAAAATCGTGTGGTGGTGTGATGGAATGTTTTAACGAATTCCAACACTCTTTAAATTACGCCATTGTAATCATGAAATTAGGTATATTTTTCATGGAGCATAAGACATATCTTGTTTGGAGCAAGAGGTTTCCTATGACAAGCACATAGGGTGTACTACAATTTATAGTCATGCAGATAACACTATTGACATCTCATGCTTGGACCATAAGTCATCTCTTATTTAGAGTAAGAGGAATCCTATGTATTTCATATAGGGATTATTACATTTTAAAGTCATATATATAAGACTATTGGCATCTTTTTCTAGCAGAGTAAGGAATCTCTTGTTTGGAGAAAGAGGCATCCCATTAATGAATTATGGGTAATTCTACAGTTTAAAGTCATGCAGACATGACTATTGGCATCTTTTTCTTGGACCATAAGGTATCTCTCATCTAGAACAAGAGGCATACAACACTTGGAACATAGGGTGAACTATACTTTATAGTCATATAGATAGGATTTTTAGGCATAAGGTACCTAGAAATTGTTGGTGTTGGGACTTACACAAGGGCATCCTTTCTAGTTTAACCTATCACAGGAGTCCGGTGATGGGGTTTAGATGAGTGGCTTGAGGAATGGTTCAACTCAATGTACTCAGGGGGGATTGATGTCGAGAATCTCAACTAACAACATAAGAAATGGACAAAGAGGAATATATTGACACACGGAGTTTCATGGTGTGCAGAGGAGTATCTCAAATCATGGTATCCCATAGGTGGAAGGAGGCTATGCATGAGGGCGAAATGGAAATTTATGACGTCTCGGCCTGAAATCATCATAGTGAGACTCTCAATTTTTCATGGGGGTGAGTGATAGTAGTGAAGGGACCAGCCCTAAGGGTCACGGGCGTAGCTCGGTAGTATCCCCAAGCGAGGGTGCGGGGGCACATGCCCCGCAGTATGGACCAGCGGGCATAGGCCTGGGCACTGTTGCTTGTAAGATGGCCTACACACAGGATGGGCTGCATGCATGATTGAACTTGATGGCAAGATGGAAGGTCTGTATGCAATATGGAAGGGTTGCATGCAATAGGTTAGGGTTGCGTGCAAAAGGGGAGTGTTGCGTGCAAGATGGAAGGGTTGTGACATAGGTTCACGATAGATTTAGTGCCTTGGTACTGTTGCGTACAAGATTGATGTCTTGCGCGCAAGATTGACGTCTTTCACGTAAGATTTTAATTTTTTCATGCAAGAACGGAATCAGGTGCCCAAGATTGGAAGTTTTGTGTGCAAGCACGGAATCTCTAGTGCACATGGATTAGGTAGAAAATATTCCAGGGGAGGATCAAAGCACTATGGGCCCACATGAAAGCGGACCCATATGGGAAATGTTGTGCAAGATCTAACATAGAGGATTCCATTCATCAATGCGGGCATGGAAGAGGTAGTCTTACGTTCAGCTGAGCAGTGGCCTACCTCTGAAGAACCCCCCCCCCCCCACTGGGGGGGGGGGGGGGCTGCACCTGTATTTATCGGCTAACCCGGGACCGGTTGAATGTAAGATTCATGGCACAGAAGTGATCTTATGTGCCCCTAAGGTGGGTGTGCATGGATAGGGGCCATTGACGTTTCCTTGGGAGAATAAGTATCATGTGCATAGATTCTAATCTTGCGTGCACCCTACAACAGGTGTGCATGCAAAGGGGCATTTGACATCACCTTGGACATGTAAGAATGTTGTGCACGGATTCTAATCTTATTCTCACGTCTCAAATATTGCGCGCACCTTCCTTAAAAATTTATCAGGTGGCCTATGTGTAAGATGACAAGTCATTGGATGTGTAAAAGGTTTGAACAACATGTCACATCAAATATTTTACTATTGCGTGCAAAATAGTCATTCTTGCACGCATGATTTAACTTCTTGTGCGCAAAACCATACATTACCCCAAAATTGTCCCAAATGGTCCTTTCCAGTAGCCTGAATTCAAAAAATCATAACTGTTGAACCATAACTGCGTTTGGGATCCATGACTAGTCAAATCGAAGCTTGCGATGCGAGCTACGCTCTGGGATCATTCATGGATGCATTTAGTGAATAGCATGGAACTGTTTTCTAGTTCCAACATTGATACCATCACTTCCTTTGTCTAGGCCAAAAATAGTTGTTAAAAACATACATCTATACTAGTCATGTGATTACTACTTAAGGGATATATTAATAACAGTAACGATGCATAACTGTCATTTAAAATACAATTGGATAAAATGAAATAATTGAATGTGTTTTCTAAAAATATAAGAAATTTAATTAAATCAAGATGGCAATTTTATTTATAATAGTTTGGGTTCTTTCAATCTCCCACACTTTATAATTTTTTCTCGATGTTTTCTTTTCCCACTATAAAATATATGATATTAACTATGCTTCATCACCTCCTATGGTTCCCACATTGATTCTTCAAACTTGTGGTTTTTTAAGACACTTTTATGAAGGGAATTGTCATATTTTGTTAACTATTTCTCTTTGATCTAATATCTTCACTAGCTTCTCATCATAGGAAAGTTCAATATACAATGGTACAACTTCTGGATTGAGTAAATATGAATTGTCTAGTATGTACTTTCTCAAGAGAGATACCTAGAATACATCATGAACATGAGACAAGTTCATTGGGAGTGATAGTCGATAGGCCAATGCTTCGATGTGATCAATGACCTCAAAAGGGACGATGTACCTTGGACTAAGAATTCTATTCTTCCCATATCTCATCACTATCTCTCACGGAGATATGAAGAGGAATAAAATGTATCCAACACCAAAACCTAGGTCAGGTCGATGATTGTCATCATAGATCTTTTGTCGAATCTTGTCATCCTTGATGTGATGCTAAATAGTCTTAAACTTTTGCTGAATTTCCTCAACAATTTAAGGTCCTATAAGTTTTTATTCTCTATTTTGATCCAAACATGTCGGTGTTCTTAACCTCTTCCCATTAAGTGATTCATATTGATCCACTTGGATAATTGAGTAGAAATAGAAATTATAAGAGAACTTGACCAGAGGGGGATATTGTCCCTATCCTCTTTTGAAGTCACTTTGGAATTTTCTTGACCTTTCCTCATGTGTATGGATAGTCTACTAAGATTGGCCATCCATTTTTGGGTGATAATCTGCACTGAATCTCAACTCAGGTTTTAGAGTATGATAGATACTTTTACAAAAAATATAGGTGAATCTTGGATCTCTATCTTGACATAATCAATAGTGGTACTCTATGCAGCATTACCACTTCTCTAATGTATATCCCAGATAGTTTATCTAGTGAGAAATCATCTCAAATCAAAATGAAGTGTTCATACATTGTAAGAAGATCCAAAATAACCTATATATCACTGTTTTCCTTATATGTCTTTGGAAATCTAGTTAAAAATTCCATGGTGATGTTTTCTAATTTCTGGGTTGGTATGGGAAATAGTTGAATCACCCCCTTAGACTTTTTCCTTTTAGCCTTTTCTTGATGACATACCAGCCCATTGGATGTAAAATTATCAATATCCTTCTTCAAGTTATCCCACCAATAGTGCTCTCAGAGATCTCGATACATCTTTGTGTTTCCTGGGAAAATGGATAAAGTCAAAGTATGTGCATCATACAATAGTTTTCTATTTAAATCATGATTTTATGGAACACATAATCTTGACCCAAATATCATAATTTATTATTCATTATCATTTAAATCAAGAGATTTTCTTTTTCTTAGAGTTTCCACTTTCTTATGTATTCATGCATCATCTTTATGAGCATCCATTAACCTTTCAAGATTTTATTTTTGATAAATCATTTGTAAAAGGATTAATGATGTTATTTAATTTATGATTCCTATGTACATCTTATTAAAATATAAAAATAAATGATTATTCTAAATTTTCATTGATGATAGAATTACTGGATCCTATCTACTTAGAGAAACACACACTTTTTTTCTTTCCCAGGATGGTAGTGGATTGAGCAGTCATAATCCTTGATGAGCTTCATAATCTCCGTTGGAACATATTCAACTCTTTCTATGTGAATATATATTAGAGGCTCTTATGATAAGTATATATCACACACTTCTCCCCAAAGAGATAATTCCACCAAATTTTTAAATAAAAGATCACCAATTCTAACTTGAGATCTTGCGTGGGAGAGTTTTCTCAACAATTTTAAACATCATTGAATTATAGGATATGAATTTTTCATTTTTACTTCACAAAATTACCAATATATACTTCTATTTATCCCTAAAAATTATGAAATGTTCACCAATTATGGGTAGTGTGAGCACATGGGTAGTGACAAGCCTTCTTTTGAAATCCATAAACTATTGTACACATTCAACATTCTAAGAAAATTTAATTCTCTTACGAGTTATATTGTTAAGAGGGTTTGAAAATCGTGAGAAATTTATTAGAAATCAATGGTAATATCTAGCTATCCCAAGGACACTATAGATATTTTTCACACATATTGGTCTCGACTATCCTTCAATTTCATTCGTCTTTGAATGATACATAGATATCCCATTTTTTTATGATGATATTACCCAATAACAAGACTTCTTTGAAGCAAAAATCACATTTTCTGTACTTTTTATAAATTTTATCCTTTATCATTGTATTTATCATAATGCTTAGATACTCCACATGGTCCTACTTGTTTTTGTAATATATTAGAATATCATCTCAAAAGACTATTAGGAATTTTTTGGAAATCTCTAAAGAATATAATCATCCAGACCATGAAGATTGATGGATCCTTAGTGAGTCCAAATGGAATCACTGTGAACTCATAGTTCTCATACCTCACATGAAAAGCATAGTTGGGGATACCATCATTTTTCCCCATAACTTGGTAATATCCAGACCACATATCCACCTTGTTGAAGTATTGTGATCCATATAACTGATCAAAAATGTCGTCAATCCATGGAAAAAGGATACTTGTTCTTTATTGTAATCTTATTGAGCTCACAATAATCAATGCAAAGAAGCATTGACCTATCCTTCATCTTGATGAAGCGGACTGGTTCACCCCATGGTGTGCGGAGGAGTATCTCAAATCATGGTATCCCATAGGTGGAATGTGACTGCGCATAAGGGCGAAATGAAAATTGTTGACATCCCGGCCTGAAAAAATCATGGTGCGACTCTCTATTTTTCATGGGGGTGAGTTAAAATAGTGAAGGGACCATCCCAAAGGGTCTGGGACTCAGTCCGGTAGTGACCCCGAGCGAGGGTGCGGGGGAACAGGACCAGCAGTATGGACCAGCGGTCATAGGCCTGGGAACTATTCCGCGTAAGATGGCATACGCACAGGATGGGCTACATGCTAGATTGAACTCGGTGGCAATATGGAAGGTCTGTGTGCAAGATGAAAGGGTTACGTGCAAGAGGGAATGGTTTCACATAAAAGGGGAGTGTTACGCACAAGATGGAAGTGTTGCGGCATAGGTGTACACTAGATTCCACACATTGGTACTGTTGCGTGCAAGATTGATGTCTTGCATGCAATATTGAAGTCTTTCGTGTAAGATTGGATGTTTTTCCCGCAAGCACGGAATCATGCACGCAAGATTGGATATTTTTCATGCAGGCATGGAATCTCTCACTCACATGAATTAGGTAGAAAATATTCTAGGGGAGGATCAAACCACTGTGGGCCCACGCGAAAGCGGACCCATATGGTACATGTCACGCAAGATCTGACATAGAGGATTCAATTCATCAACGCTGGCACATAAGAGGCATTTTACATGAGGCAGAGTGGCGGCCGACCTCTGAAGATCCCCCCAACAAGGGTGGGGGCTGCAACTGTATTTATCGGCGAATTCGGGAGTGATTGCATGTAAGTTTCGGGCACGAAAGTGATCTTACTCACCCCTATGTTGGGTGTTCGTGCCAAGGGGCCATTGAAATCGCTTTGGGCACGTAAGAATCTTGCACACAGATGCTAATCTTGTGTGCACCCTGCGGTGGGTGTGCATGCAAACAGGTGTTTGACATCACCTTGGGCACGTAAGAATGTTGTGCACAGATGCTAATCTTATGTGCACCTCTCAAATATTGCGCACACCTTCCTTAGATGTTTTTCATGTGGACTGGGTAGAAGATGACAATTCATTGGATGCGTAAAAGTTTTCTGTGACATGTCGGATCCATGATTTTACTATTGCCTTCAAAACTGTCCTTCTTGCATGCATGATTTCACTTCTTATGCGCAAAACCATACTTTTCTCCAAAATCATCCCAGATGGTCCTTTCTAGTATCCTGACTTTGAACGACCATAACATTTGAACCATAACTCCTTTCGGTCTCCACGACCTGTCAAATCGAAGCCTGCGAAACGATCTACGCTCCGGGATCATGCATGGATGCATTTGGTGAATTACATGGACGCATTTTCCAGTGCCAACATTGATTCCATCACTTCCTTTGTTTATCCCAAAAATATTTGATAAAAACCTATATCTATACTAGTAATGTGATCACTACATAAGGGATATATTATCAATGGTAACGATGCATGACTTTCATTTAAAATCCAATTGGGTAAAATGAAATAATTGCATGTGTTTTCTAAAACTACAAGAAATTTAACTAAATCAATATGGTAACATTATTTATAAAAGTTTGGGTTGTTTCAATCTCCCACCCTTTATAAATTTTTCCCTCGAAAAATTCTTTTCCCACAATAAAATAGATGAGATTAACTTTAAAACTTCACCTCCTTCAATTCCCACATTGATTCTTCAAACATGTGGTTTTTTAAGACACTTTGATGAAGGGAATTTTCATATTTCGTTAACTTTTTCTCTATGATCTAAGATCTTCACAAGCTGCTCATCATAGGAAAGTTCAATATACAATGGTACCACCTCTGGATTTAGTAAATATGAAGTGTCAAGTATGTACTTTCTCAAGAGGGATACCTAGAATACATCATGATCATGAGACAAGTTCATTGGGCGTGATCGTCAATAGGCCAATACTCTGATGTGATCAATAACTTCAAAATGGAAGATGTACCCTAGACTAAGAATTCCATTCTTACCATATATCATCACTCTCTTCCATGGATATATGAAGTGGAATACAGTGTATCCAACACCAAAACCTAGGTCAGGTCGATGATTGTCAACATATATCTTCTATCAAATCTTTCCATCCTTGATGTGATGCTAAATGGTCTTAACCTTTTTCCCAATTTACTCAACTATTTAGTGTCCTATAAGTTTTTATTCTACATCTCCATCTTAACATGTCGGTGTTCTTCACCTCTTCCCATAAAAGGATTCATATGGAGCAACTTGGATACTTCAGTAGAAACAGTTATTATAAGAGAACTCGACTAGATGGGGATATTGGTCCTATCCTCATTTGAAGTCACTTTGAAATTTTATCGACCTTTCCTCAAGTGTTTGGATAGTCTACTCAGATTGGCCATCTATTTTTGGGTGATAATCTACATTGAATCTCAACTCAGGGTATAAATAATGATGGATACTTTTCCAAAACATATAGGTGAATCTTGGATCTCTGTCATACACAATCAATAGTGGTACACTATGCAGCATTTCCAATTATATAATGTATATTTGTGATAGTTTATCTAGTGAGAAATCATCTCAAATCCCAATGAAGTGTTCATCCATTATATGAAAACCACAATAACCTTGATATAATTATTTTCGTTAGATGTCTTTTGAAATCTTGTTAAAAATTCCATGGTGATGTTTTCTAATTTCCATGTTGGTACGAGCAATGGTTGCATTACCCACTTAGACTTTTTCTTTTTAGCCTTTACCTAATGACACACCAGCCAATTTTATGCATTATTAGCGATCTCATTATACTATTTATCCCACCAATAGTGCTCTCAGAGATCTCGATACATCTTTGTGTTTCCTGGGGAAATGGATAAAGTCAAACTATGTGCATGATAAAATAGTTTCCTCTTTAACTCATGATTTTATGGAACACATATTCTTCACCCAAATATCATAATTTATTATTCATTAACATTGAAGTCAAGGAATTTTCATTTTCATAGAGTTTCCACTTTCTTATGAATTCCACATCATCTTTTTGAGCATTCATTAACCATTCAAGAAGATATTTTGGATAAATAATTTGTGAAAGGATTAATTAATTTATTTACTTTATGATTCCCATGTACATATTATTAAAATATAAAAAGATAGTATTCTTCTAAATTTTCATTTATTATAGAAATACTGGATCCTTTCTACTTAGAGAAACACCTAATTTTTTTCTTTCACTGGATGGTTGTGGATTGGGCAGTCATAATCCATGATGAGCTCCAACACCTCCATTGGATCATATTCATCTATTTCTATGTGAATATATATTTGAGGCTTTTATGATAAGTATATATCATTCACTTCTCCCCAAAGAGATAATCCCACCGAAATTCTAAAAAAAAGATCACCAATTCCAACTCGAGATCTTGTGTGGGATGTTTTTTCTCAAAAAATTTCAACTTCAGTAAATTATAGGCTATGAATTTTCCATTTTTCCTCAACAAAATTCCCAATATCTACTTCTATGTATCCCTAAAAATTATTAAATGTTCACCACTTATGGGTAGTGTGACCACATGGGTTGTGACAAGCCTCCTTTTCAAATCCATGAACCTATGTACACATTCATCATTCTATGAAAATTTAATTCTCTTACGAGTTATATTATTAAGAGGGTTTGAAAATAATGAGAAATTTATTAGAAATCAACTATAATAGCTAAATAACCCATGAACACAATAGATATTTGTCACAGATATTGGTCCCGACCATTCTTCATTTTCATTTGTCTTTGAAGGATACATAGATACCCAATTTCTTATGATGATATTACCCAATAACAATACTTCTTTGAAGAAATGAACACATTTTATTTACTTTTTATAATGTTTATCCTTTATAATTTCATTTATCATAATGATTTGATGCTCCATATGGTCTTACTTGGTTTGGTAATATATTAGAATATCATCTCTACAGACTATCAGGAATTTTTTGGTAATCCCTAATGAATATACTAATCTAGACCATGATGATTGTTAGATCCTTAGTGAGTCTGAATGGAATCATTGTGAACTCATAGTTCCCATACCTCACACGAAAAGCATAGTTGGGGATACCCTCCTTTTTTACCCTAACATGGTAATATCCCAACCACATATCTACCTTGTAGAAGTATTGTGCTCCACATAACTGATAAGTCATGTCGTCAATCCGTGGAAAAGGGATACTTGTTCTTTATTGTGATCTTATTGAGCTCACGACAATCAATGAAAATGATCATTGACCTATCCTTCAACTTGACGAAGTGGACTGGTCCACCCCATGGTGTGTGGAGGAGTATCCCAAATCTTGGTATCCCTTAGGTGGAAGGCGGTTGTGCATAAGGGCACAATGGAAATTGCTAACGTCCCAGCCTAAAAACATCATGGTGGGACTCTCTATTTTTCATGGGGGTGAGTGACAGTAGTGAAGGGACCATCCTGAAGGGTCGGGGCCGCAGCCCGGTAGTGACACCAAGCGAGGGTGCGGGGGCACATGCCCCGTAGTATGGACCAGCAGGCACATGCCTAGGCACTGTTGCGCGTAAGATGGCCTACGCACAGGATGGTGTGAAATACTGAAATGGGTGGCAAGATGGAATGTCTACAAGCAATACGGAAGGGTTGGGTGCAAGAGGGAAGGGTTGCGCGCAAAAGGGGAGTGTTGCGAGCAAGATGGAAGGGTTGTGACATAGGTGCACGCTAGATTCAGCGCCTTGGTACTGTTGCGTGCAAGATTGATGTCTTGAGTGCATGATTGAAGTCTTTCATGTAATATTGGATGTTTTTTCCGCAATCACGAAATCATGCGTGCAATATTGGAAGTTTTGTGTACAAGTGCGGAATCTCTCGTGCACATGACTTAGGTAGAAAATATGTTAGGGGAGAGTCAGACCGCTGTGTGCCCACGCGAATGCTGACCCATATGGGACATGTCGCACAAGATCTGACATTTAAGATTCCATTCATCAATGCGGGCATGGAAGAGGTGGTCTTTCGTGTAGCAGAGCGGTGGCCGACCTCCCAAGAACCCCCCCACAGGGGTGGGGGCTTCACCTGTATTTATCGGCGAACCTGGGAGCAGTTTTGTGTAAGATTCTGAGAATTTAAGTGATATTACACTCTCATAAGGTGGTTGTGCATGCAAAGGGGCCTTTGACGTCGCCTTGGGTGCATAAGAATCTTGCACACAGATGCTAATCTTGCACGCACCCTACGGCGGGTGTGCGTACAAGGGGGCGTTTGACATCACCTTGGGTAAGTAAGAATGTTGTGCATGGATGATAATCTTATGTGCACCTCTAAAATCTTGCGCGCACCTTCATTAGACATTTTTCAGGTGGCATGGGTAGACTATGACAACTCATTGGATGCGTAAAAGTTTTGCGTGACATGTCACATCCAAGATTTTACTACATTGTGCAAAACTGTCATTCTTGGGTGCATGATTTCACTTCTTCTACGCAAAACCATACTTTTCCCCAAAATCACCCCGGATGGTCCTTTCTAGTAGCCTAACTTCGAACGGCCATAACTTTTTAACCATAACTCTGTTCAGGCTCCACGACTAGTCAAATGGAATCTTGTGAAATGAGCTAAGCTCTGGGATATTGCATGGATGCATTTGGTGAATTACATGGATGTGTTTTCCAGTTCCAACATTGATTCCATCACTTACTTTGTCTATACCAAAAATATTTGTTAAAAACCTACATCTATAATAGTTATTTGATCACTACTTAAGGAATATATTAACAATGGTAACGATGCATAACTTCCATTTAAAAACCAATTGGGTAAAATGAATGAAATGTATGTGTTTTCTAAAACTATAAGACATTTAATTAAATAAAGATGTTAATTTTATTTATAATAGTTTGGGTTGTTTCAATCTCCCAAGATTTAGAATTTTTTCCATCGAAAGTTTCTTTTCCCACTATAAAATAGATGAGATTAACATTGCTTCATCACCTCCTCTAGTTCCCACATTGATTCTTCAAACTTGTGATCTTTTACGACACTTTGATGAAGGTCATTGTCATATTTCGTTAACTTTTTCCCTATGATATAATATATTCACTAGCTGCTCATTGTAGGAAAGTTCAATATACAATGGTACCACCTATGGATTTACTAAATATGATGTTTCTGGTATTTAATTTCCCAAGAGGGATACCTATAATACATCATTAATGTGAGACATGTTCATCGGGAGTGATAGTCGATAGGCCAATGCTCTAATGTGATCAATGTCTTTAAAAGGGAAGTTGTACCCTGGACTAAGAATTCCATTCTTACCATACCTCATCACTCTCTTAAACGGAGATATGAATAGGAATACAATGTATTCAACACCAAAACCTAGGTCCGGTCGATGATTGTCAGCATAGATCTTTTGTCGAATCTTTTCATCCTTGATGTGATGCTAAATTGTCTTATCCTTTTCCCAATTTCCTCAAATATTTAAGGTCTTATAAGTTTTTATTCTCCAAATTAATCCAAACATGTCAGTGTTCACCTCTTCCCATAAAAGGATTTATATGGAGACAGTTGGATACATGAGTAGAAACAGTTATTATAAGAGAACTCGACTAGAGGGGGATATTGGCCCTATCCTCCTTTGAAGTTAATTTGGAATTTTCTCAACCTTTCATCAAGTGTTTGGATAGTCTACTCAGATTGGACATCCATTTTTTGGTGATAATCTGTACTGAATCTCAACTCAAGGTTTAGAGTATGATGGATACTTTTCCAAAACATATATGTGAATCTTGGATCTCGATCAGACATAATCAATAGTGCTACTCTATATAGCATTACCAATTCTCTATTATATATCCATGATAGTTTATCTAGTGAGAAATAATATCAAATCATAATTAAGTGTTCATCCATTCTATGAATGTCCACAATAACCTATATATCATTGTATTCCTTAGATGTCTTTGGAAATTTAGTTAAAAATTCCATGGTGATGTTTTTTAATTTTCAGGTTGGTATGGGAAATGGTTGCATCACCCCCTTAGACTTTTTCCTTTTAACCTTTGCCTGATTAAATACCATCCAATTTGATGTTAAATAAGAAATCTCCTTCTTCAAGTTATCCCACCAATAGTGCTCTTAGAGTTATCGATACATCGTTGTGTTTCTTGGGGAAATGGATAAACTCAAACCATGTGCATCATACAATAATTTCCTCTTTATCTCATGATTTGATGGAACACATCACTTGACCCAAATCACATAATTTATTATTAAATAACATTTAAATTAAGGGATTTTCATTTTTATAGAGTTTTGACTTTCTTATGAATTCCCGCATCATCTTTTTGAGCATCCATTAACCTTTGAAGAAGATATTTTTGATAAATAATATGTGAAATGATTTATGATGTTATTTACTTTATGATTCCCATGTTCATCTTATTCAAATATTAAAAGATAGGATTATTCTAAATTTTCATTGATGATATAATTACTGGATCCTTTCTACTTATAGAAACACCCACTTTTTTCGTTCCGAGGTGGGTAGTGGATTGAACAGTCATACTCCTTGATGAGCTCCAACATCTCCATTAGAACATATTCAGCTCTTTCTATGTAAATATATATTTGAGGCTCCTATGATAATTATATATCACACACTTCTCCCCAAAGAGATAATGCCACCAAATTTTCAATGCAAAGATCACCAATTCCAACTCGAGATCTTGTGTGGGATAGTTTTTCTCAACAATTTTCATATTCATTGAATTATAGGCTATGAATTTTTCATTTTTCCTCAACAAAATTCCCTTATATCTACGTCTAAGTATCCCTAAAAATTATGAAATGTTCATCAGCTATGGGTAGTGTGAGCAGATGGGTAGTGACAAGCCTCCTTTTCGAATCCATGAACCTTTGTACACATTCATCATTCTATGAAAATTTAATTCTCTTATGAGATATAATGTTATGAGGGTTTGAAAATGGTGATAAATTTATTACAAATCAAGGATAATATCTATCTAACCCAAGGACACAATAGAAATTTGTTGTAGATATTGGTTCTGACCATCCTTCTTTTTCATTTGTCTTTAAAAGATACATTGATATCCCATTTATTATGATGATATTTCCCAATAAGAAGACTTCTTTGATGCAAAAAACACATTTTCTGTACTTTCTATAAAGTCTATCCTTTATCATTGACTCTATCATAATTCTTATATGCTCCAAATGGTCTTACTTGGTTTTTTAATATATTAGAATATCATCACTAAAGACTATCAGGAATTGTTTGGTAATCTGTAAAGAATCTACTCATCCAGACCATGAAGATTGATGGATCCTTATTCAGTCCGAATGGACTCATTTTGAACTCATAGTTCCAATACCTCACGTGAAAAGCATAGTTGGGGATACCCTCCTTTTTAACCCTAACATGGTAATATCCCAACAACATATCCACCTTGTAGAAGTATTGTTCTCCACATAACTAATCAAACATGTCATCAATCTAGGGAAAAGGGATACTTATTCTTTATTGTGATCTTATTGAGCTCACAATAATCAATGAAAAGACGAATTGACCTATATGGAGTATTGGATTTTATAAACACCATAAGAAATAACTCAATTGAAAATTCAACCTCTTTTATAGGGGAAGACCTGTAAATTCTTTACGAAACACATCAGCATATTCCAACATAATAAGAATTTCATTAAGGATATTTCTTTACATAGACTCAATCGTTTGAGCTTGATACAATTTCTCAATGGAAAATAATATCCATGCTTTATATGATTGTTCAATATAATATTCATCCTCCTCTTTGAACTTGTATAGAATTAGGGGTTGATTCTCTATATGGGGAGTGATTTCACTATCACATCAATTTATATTGTCTCTTTACAAGGATATACAATCCATTACTATAATTACATCATTTTCAACCAAGAAACTATGACAAGGTTCTCTAGGATGTTCATCCCATAAATGTTGACAAGGGAGGAGTTACATACTTGGGATGCAATAACTTCCCCATTTTCTATTTTCACTGACTTCTCTACTTCCATGATTGTTGGTGGTGTTTGAATAATTCTACTAATATTTCTTGATAAGATAGAATTCATAGAACTATGAACAATAACCCCATGTTTCACTCTTTGATTATGGTTCTACTCATTTACTTCATCCAAAGTAAATTTAGGGATGATAATTTTAAATATATTAAATACATAATTTTGAAATCCAATGACATTAAAGAGATAATTTAAAAATTATTTTTATTTCTTCAATTATGGATTTCTAATATTTGATCTAGGTCACACGATCAATTTACTAACATATATTCTTATTGAAATTTTTTTGTTCGCTTAATAATGGTTTGTAAGGACCTTATGAATTTACCAAAGCATAATCCCATAAGTGTAAAACCAGGTGCATAGTAAGGCCCATTGATGTGTATTGGATTACCCTTAGTCAGGAAGGAAACATAATTTAGAAGTTTCTATCAATATGTACATCTGTACTGGATAACCCTGAGTCAGGAATTATAGCGCTATATAGCTCTGGCTGCACCCATCACATTCATTTCATTATCATGCTTATGTCTTCCACATAGATCATATAATATGGATTCATTCAAAATAATAATTTATTACATGATCATGTAATGTGGAATAAATATATGTAAGTCTACAATAAATAAATATAATTTCATAAATTCCAATACCCTTGATAGAAAAATGGGTAGGGTATTCACTACATAATTATTTTTTCACGGAAAATCATGGTTCAATTTCGGTAGCATAAAGACCTCACTTTAGTATTCATAAAATGGGGTGATAAGAGAGAAAAATGTATATAATCATTTGGACATTATTTATATAGTAATAGGGACATTTAAAGAAATATTCTGACATAAGTAATAAGAAATTGATGGTGTAACATTATAAAGATACTTGAATAAGGTGGAGAAAGGAAAGAACCCTTGCGAAATTTCTTTATGGTAACTGGTGTACTTTGGAGGGATTAATGAGAGATAAGAGGATTTACCATCAATTATAAATCATAATTAATGTATGGTAGAGGTTCTAAAACATACCCAATCATTCATAATTAAAAAATAAAAGGTCATAACTTAGAGAAGACACTTGAATAAAAGTTAGAAAGTGAGGATCTATTACACGTGTGTGAGACACCAATGGGTGGGAGGGGTTTCAGGAATGTTTGGGGGAACCTTGGTAAGACTCTAGAAAGTGTAGGTAAGAGTTTATTCATACTAAAATTAGTTTTAGTGTGGTTAAATGGGATCTTGGGTGGGATTATATAGGAAAATAGGTGGATTTCTTTATTATTTTTGGTTTTGGACACTACGTAACAAAATATTCCAAAACACAAACCATACCATGGTTTATTCCATGGTTTTTTTAAAAGTGGATTAGATTAAATTGTTTTATAAGGAAAGTAGACTAATATAATAAAATAATTCCATTTCTTATGTGGAGGTGAGTCTCACTCTCAAAGGAATGATTTTAAAATCCTAAAATATAATATAATTCTTGGGGGATTCATTAAGGATTTATAAAATAAATAAAAAACCTGAAATTAAATTATTTTATTGGTAAAAATATATATTTTTATGAGGATACATTTTATTATATTTATTACTTCACTATTGGGCCATTAAGATGTCATAAAACATGCCTTATATTTATACGATATTTAGTTTTTACCTAAATATTCGACAATCTCAAAAAATTATTAAAAATTCACTATTAGATAATTTGGGCATCCGGATTCCAAAAATAGTACCCATTTTTTATAAATAATTATATATATATATATATATATATATTAATTTTTAGTTTTAAAATAAATATATACATTTATTGAAAATGATGTTTTTTTGATAGTAACATTTTGTTGTACACTTATAAATCTTACATTGGACTTCATAAAATTTATATTATCATTTATATAAAATAGAATTAATATAATGATAATATTTTGTTAAAATATTATTTATTTAAAACATCCATTAATTATTTAATTTAATTTGAATATTATCCAAAAATACAATTTGGAATTTAATGACTCAAAAATAAAAAAAATTTATAAAGTAAAAATAATAGGATGAAAATATATTCATTACTCAATAAAAAATAATGTAAATATTCATATTTACAGGTTCTTTATACATATCCATTTAATTCACCATCATACACCCTAAGAGTGTGGTGTGTAGTGGTAGGGCTTTCATGGGGCCTTTCAGTGAACATGGTTTGGGCTGTGATCTCGATGAGCATGAACTTATACCATAAATTGTTTTGATCACGCTTAAGTTATTGGATCTTCTCTTGGGATTGGTCTAGGGAAAATCCAAGAAATTGTATCTCCCTTAGAAGCTCAGATAAATGGGCTTTGTAGGATAAGATCCTACTAGTTGAGGCCATCACTTCCTTTGTCTGTTCCAAAAGGATTTTTTAAATCCCAATATTTATAAAAGTTGTCTGATCATTGTTCAATGACTGTATTATAAATGGTAAAGATAATTAACAACCATTTAAAACATTATTGGATTAAAAAATAAGTGCATGTTTTCCTATAATAATAAGAAATTTAATTAAATCAAACGTGGAAATTTTATTGATAATTGTTTGGGTGGATGCATTTTCATCAACCCATTTCAATTAAACCGACACTTTTATTGAAAACACTATTCAATGTAGCACAACCAAATAGTTATTTTAAAATAATCTTTTTAAAATCAAGTCACTAATTTCAGTTTCCACAAAAAATTTTAATTTTTAAAAATCTTTAAACCATCACTAAATAGGGTTTCCAACAAGAAAATTGAAATCACATTCTAAACTAATTTAAAGAAAAAATCATTTTGAAATCAGGACTTCATGTTCTAAATATTTGAATTGAGACTAAAGCCACCTACAAATGGATTTATGGTGAAAATGAAGAAAACACTAACAAACCAACGAAATCTTGTTGAATCTCCAAACACCTGGCTTATATCTCTTCCCCTAGAAATAAAAAAAAACAAATCTAATCATATTTTGAATAAAAAAACATAGATCTATCCATAGTCTAACTAGATCTAAGATACTGAGAGATAATGAGAAGTATATTTAAGGAAAACATCCAAAACAACCATAAACGATGACTTATCATGATAGATAGGCCTTAACATTCAAGGAAATGCCTTTGGATCAGCTCCAAATAAATGGAAAAGGTTTTTATAGATATATAGATGAAGAAATATCGAGTTAGGATTGTTTTGGAAAAAATGATAGGTAAAAACATAATCCCTACCAAGATCCACTTTTATGGATCTTGTTTCTAAACCATGCATGGTTAGTCACATGGTTATGAAAATCGTGCCCTAGTCGTGAACCAACTACTGCCTGAAGGGAAAACCTCATATGGTTGGATCACATCGTTTCCAAACATTGTGCCAACAATTCCAAATCCCAATATCTAGATTTGAATGGATTCTATGAGGTGGCAGCACATTTTTTCCAAACTATGCTCTTTAACTGTGCACCTACCTAGATCCCTCGGTCTCATTCTACATGATTTCCTAGGGACGTTTAATAGAATATTCTAATTGTGCACCAACCAAGAACCTTTATAATAACCCCAAAAATTTTCCAAAAGTTTTACAAACCCTTCCAAACTACACCTAAACACTTTATATATGAAAAAATATAATATAAGTGCTAAATACAAGAAACCAGGGGTGCTAATGTATCCCTCGCTACAAGACAATGGTTGGGTGTTGATAGATATAAATCACTATCATTATGACCCAGTAGAATATAATTATAAGAACGTTTTTAGAGTCTTTATGATTTAGATTTCATAAAAACAGTTGTTAGAAAATTTATTACCTCAACTAAGATACCTCTTTGAGGGGAATGGCTCACCTCAATGATGTTGGGGTTGGAGAGGGTTCTTCACACAATTTATATTCGTGAGTTGTTTCTTATATTTTCTTCCCCCCTATATTACTTACTAGAAACTCATTATTCCAATGAAATTGTTCTTCATGGGTATATAATATTTCATTCATCTCTCCCATTTATTTATCTTTATACTCCGATTTTTTTCCTCTACATGTGTTCAGGATGTCACCAAAAAACTCGCACCTTATATGCGGATATACTATTATGGATGCTTCAAGGACACTGATAAAAGGTGTTCATCTGGTATAGATTTCGAAGACTCTTGTGATTATTTTGGATAGAAAATATAATAAAATAAGTAATCAATGGTATGAAATTGTGATTTAAATCAAAAAAATTATTATGTCCCGCTTACACATTTTCCCACACTTATTATTTATTTGCATCTAGTAGTATCACATATTTATTTACACATGAATCCTTTTATAATAAATGGAATTTGTTTACAAGTGGCTTTAGATTTGGATTCATTAATTAGTATATAAACATATGAAAAAAATTATATTATTGTTTCATGTAACATATAAGTATTACGGTAGATTCAAAATATGTTCCAATTTTTTTAACCAATTTAAGTGTACCCAATCCTTGCCTAATAGCAAGGGTACATTGGTTTTATTTCCCATTCCTTATTTATAGAACTAATTTTTTGTTTTATAAATAAAAATTTCTTAATAAAAGTGATGAATACATGTATGGTAAAAATATGTATAACTAACCATAATATACCTGAAAAGGCATCTCCACCTGACATATAATAATTTCATCCCATGATTCATGTGTTATTAGATGTGAATACATAATAGGGGGGTCCAATTTTATTTTCCTTTCAACATCTTTAATATGATATCTCATTATAATTGTGAAAAATAATTTGTGAATACTTCAAGAAATCATTAATAAATATTCATTATGGGGGGCCTTGTTCTATAAATTTACTTTATAAGGGATTATAAATAGTAGGTAAATGTATACATATTTTATTTCTTATTAGGATAAAAAAAATATCATAATGTAACCATAACATCATCTCACAGTAGTGACTTAATAATGGGAATTATATGGTTCCATGAATCAACATAAATCAACACACATTGTCTATTAATGAGCCTAATGTAACTATTGAATGTGGCCTTGTTTGGGTTAACATTCTGGCCCCATATATTCCATCTGTCTATGAATTTGATTCCTCGGCTTTTCACCATAATAATGTTTTCTAAAACCATCACACTATGATGCTATGTTTTTCCTAAATCATTTTTCCTTCATCACCTACCATTTTCTCAGATTAAACATTGTAAATATGTTTTTCCTATGGATTGGTAGAATCAAAATGTGCATAAGATCGTTGTACCTCTACACTAGGAGTAGCAGTAGGTTGGGAAACCGATTGTTCCGCAGGATTGAGAGCATTAACAGATGTAGAAGTTCTTTTTTATCTTACATTGGGAGTTGCATCAGGTTGAGATACTTATTCTTCCTCAATATTTGGATCAACAACAAGATTAAAAGACATTATCTATAGAAGTGGTTTAGTATTTAATTTTTATTAAATAAATACAGCATGAATTAGATAATAACATGAGGTAACACAATGTATATTAAAAAATATAAGTTAATTATTGAATACACTTTTTAAATGGATGAAGATATTTTACCACTCCATTGAGTATCCAAATCAATTAATTGTAATCTCCTCTAACATGAGGAACTCCATCTATATTGGGACCACTATGAAATGAATCTGATGTCCCAATTAAAGGGTCACCCTCAGTTGAGTTTTCATATGACCCTTCAGTGGTTGTGGTCAATAACCAAACAATTGAACACTTTTGAGTTTAGGGATCTAAAACCTAAATTATTTCTATAGCCCGTTATTCCATTATAAAAAGTACTTCTTCATAATCTTCCATACTGAAATTCACTTTCACGAATCCCAATGCATCTATTTTGATAGAACTCCAATTTTCAACCCCCTTTCATGGAAACATCGGAACATGGAATGTTGTATAATCAAACTACCATATTTGTTTGATGATTCCAAAGTATGAAAAAAGAATTTGTAAATTGGATTTATTTTCTTAGTACAAGAAACATACATTTCTCTAGACACATGTGTAACTAGACTATTTTTAATGGTACTTCCTTTATAAGGTTCATTTGTATAGAATATATAACCATTAATTACACAACCATTGTATGATAACACATACATGCTTGGTCCCATGGATATACATTGAATACATTATAAATATGATTCCATATTTTTAAATGAATACTTAAAAATGTGGTCTCGAAACCATCCTTTAAACTATTGATTATGAGTAATTGATATCCACCTTTCATCCCTTGATGGGTTCAAATGCCTAATTATTTATTTGTGGGTTTAAAAAGACGAGGAAACCTCCAAACTATTATACAAAATGCATAGGTGGGATTACTCCTAATGTATAATATTGACTATTAAAACATGTATTCTAGAAATTACTTCACCCAAAATCCACCCAATGCGATGCGATTTTGGTAGTCCAAGGCTTTCGACACGAGAAAGGTAATCTGTGAAAAATTAAACAACTTCCCCAAAAATATATACCTCCATAATTCAACCCTCTTCCAAAAATCTATTTTTGATATACCCTTTCAATGTATTAATATATTATTCAATGGGGTTCATCCATCTATAGTATATAGGGCCACATAGTCAAATATCTATCACCTAGTGAACCCTCATATGAAATAATTGTGGTGGAAACAACATTTCCAATAAATATAATATTAAAAAAAATTAAATTCTACAGTCTGTAATTTTTCAGGGTGTATAACATTAATGAATATATATTTGAAAATGAAATAGATATTTGTTAATGTATGATGAATATTGTAGGAAAAAATGAAACGTACAACTATAAGAATTAGATTTTTCATCAAAACGTGATAGTCATGTGATTTTAATCCATTTAATTTTAAATAATTCATTGATATGATATTCTAAATATTCGATGAATATCCTGATGGAACCTTAATGCCATTCAAAATGTTAAAAAACTAATGTATATCCTTCCTAGAAAGATTATAAGAAGCTAGAAGAAGAAAAGTTCTTTTTTCACCTTTCCCCAGCACCAACTCATCCATTTTTCCCATTTCAACCATGTCCAACCCAGCCTTAATTCTATCCAATGTTTTTAAAGATGAGTTAACAATGTTCCAAGGACACTATTACATTAATTTTTTTCAAAATGTATAACATAATGAAAATTTCATAGGTTCAAACAATTGCAGTTTGGTATTAAAAAGATATTTTTTTCTAACTAGTTTTCATAAGGTTTTTCAAACACAATTTACCAAAAGTAGTTTCCATATATTTTACATTACCATGTCTTTTATCACCTGTTAGCAGAGATGGTTTTTTATGCTCTTCCAAACTTCCATTGAATGATATCATCCAAGATCATTTCTTTTTTCATCGGGTTAGATATATATGATTTCCTAGAAAAATATTCTTTGATGAATATTTCATCTTAATTGAATTTGTGCCTTGTTCGAAAATGGGACACCCTTGTGTCCTTTTAATGAAATATCCTTAAAATTTTACATATGTGGTAAATTCATTTATCACCCCATCCAACATGGTACTCAACATAAAATCATAATTTATTTAACCATCATACAATGTGACACATGAATCCCATAATAATTTCAGATTCTCAATTAATAGATCCAAATAAACATTAATATCATTACTCAGTTTTTTTGGTATTGATATAAGAATATATAACATGATGTATTTTCATTTAATGCATAACCAAAATGTAAAGATATAATTTATGAACATAACAGACCATGTAATGTGAGTTCTGCTTTGAAAATGAAAGGGATTCACTCCATCTTTAGATAATATAGATCGGTTGACTCACCTCATTTCCAAATTCATGATACTCATGATAAATTCTATTCCACTGAGGAGAGTCTATTAGGAAACAATGTTTTGTATATTTATTTCTTGTATATATGGGATACATCAATTTAATTCTAGTTTCATCACTTCCATATGGGAACCTAAACCTTGAAATGATGGATATAACAATAAAACATTAATTTGGCCCAATTCATCTTTCTTTTATTGATAATTACCACTCATTGGACATTATTAAAGTGATTTTTGGTCCTTACAAAATAGTATTCAATCATTTGTAAAGAATGTATTCTTTTTGAGATCATACCCATCAATCATAGCATTCATTTAGCATCGTATTTTCAACAAGGAAGAACATTTTATTATGGGAGCATATATTTAAATATAAAAAGTATTTTAGTAAAATGAGTGTCACTCAATCAGTTGCCTAATTCAAATTATACAACATTAGTATGGCTAAAAATGATGTACATTTATTTCAACTATCATATAATGACATCTTTTCATAAATATTTAACTTTTCAATGAATTTTGGACAATCACAAAGTTCATCATAAATTATCATTGTAATTTAATTAATACAGTATTCATCATCATTCACACTTGTAATCACATCCTCGATATAGTCTTATTCATTTTCCATTCTTGTAATCATATTAGATTATCCAAAAAATGTAGTGTTATACCAATCACTAGATACATTCTCTTGTACCCATATCTATTACATCATTTACAACATTGATCAATTATATGACAGATAAAGTGTTCTTCTAACACCTGTTGACTAATTATGATTGAAAATAAATAGTGTAAACATGAACTAAAGTTTTGAGAAGGGTCATATGCTTGATATTTTACAAACTAGAGAAAATATCTCACCTCAATTTCATAGTCTACTGTTAATCTACTGGAATACATCCGTTTTTTATTCATATCCATTATATTTGATTTGGTAATATTAATATCTAATAAAATAAACAAACAAAAGATGTTCAATTGAGGTTGGATCTCATGAATCTCTTGAGAGAAAATATGAAAATGGAATAATGGTTTATCATCCCTCATGATAAAACAGAAAAACTATTTAAAGAAAATTTATAAATATAATGGAGGAGATTTCAATTTAAAAAACTATTTTCACTTCAAATTTTTAATGATTAAACCCCTTTTTGTATGATTACAACTGAATTATAAAATTGTATTTACATTATAAAAAATGATGAAATATGGCTATTGAATTTAATAATAGAAATAAATAAATAAATGTTTTATTATATGAATACCCTTTTCAAAAAATAAAATATGTATATTTAATATAATAAATGATTCAAAAATTAAAAAATAAATTATTATATTTTTGAAAATATTTCCAACACTTAAGTTGAATTTATGAAAGTATAAAATTATTAAACTATTGATAAATTGAAAATATATTATAGGTGTAAAAGTATAAATTAAAAATGTATATATTTATATTCGTATATAAAATTAGAGACATATATAAAGGTATAAAATTATATATAATTTATAAAATAATATTTATTTTAATCTAATTTACATAAGTTATAAATGTATATAACTCAACAAAACTATATGAAAGTATATATTTGTTATAAAGCTATACATAATTTATAGAGGTATATAGTTTTTAAAAATTTCAAAAGTGTAAAACTATAATATATAATAGTAAAATTTATGAATGTATAAAATTATAAAATTATTCAATTTTAGTCTATTTGTGAAACGATCGATCTTGAGTTTATTGTTAAAAGAAAAAATCTTCATGTACCTTGAGAGTCTCATTAGATCTACATTGGATTTAATGAAACACACCTTTCAATCCATTTTGAAAATCCTACAGAAACCCCACTAATGCTACGTTGGTAAATGATGAAATGAATAGAACTACATCATCAATGAAATTAAAATAATAAATAAAAGAAATACCATTTTTATTTATCCATTCATAGAAAAAACTTATTCATATGATTTGAGAATACAAATACTACAAACATTGACAATATGAGCATTGATATCAAAGTATTATCCAATATCTCAAATTTCTGATGATTATTTGGAGTTTCCAAAGGTGAATTTGTTGCAAAACAATTAAATTAGTCTTAGGGGATATCAGGGAATTATTAAAGGATGCTTTTATTTAATTTATTCACATGAGGAAGATTTGTCTTATTGGATCGAATCTCTTGAATATAAGAACATTTATTATTTTTTTGGATGACTAATCACTAAACCCTTGAGAGAAATCATAAAAATAGTGTCAATTCCCATTCCTAACACTATTTTTTAGAGGTTTAGACATTAGTTCTAAAGCAATTAATCAAGCCTAATTCCAAATCTCAATCTATCTATTATGATTTAAAATATAAAATGTTTAATATAATAAATAACACTTAATTATCAAAAGTAATTTTTTGAAAAAATACTAATCATATTACAAAATTATAAAATTATAAAATTATAAAATAATAATTTGTAGAAATAATTTTTATTAATGTTTAAAAGTATTAGATTATTGATAAATTGAAAAAATGTATACATGCTTGAAACTATAAATTACTAATATATATATATATATATATATATATATAATTATATAATCTTATATAAATATATCGATGTATAAAATTATTTATAATTTTTTAAAGAATATATGTTTTAAATAAATATAAAATTTTTGCATTTTTTTAGAATAGAAAATATGACTATTGAATATAATCATGGTTTCTATACAGTTTATCAAACTATTCCTTCTAACTATAGGACCCATTAAAATTTTAATGTTTTAAAGAAAAGGGAATAATAAAATCCCTATATTTAAATTAACTTATAATTCTTTAAAATACTATAAAATATTTTACTATAGTAACAGAAAATGTTACAAAACATACCACAATAAATCTTACCCCAACTAGAAATCCATTTCCAAAGGATAGAAGAAGACCAATCACTATTAAAAGTAATTCCCTCAGAAAGATTCAGTGTTATGTTTGACAAGAATATATAATGATAAGAGATACCATTAATAAAATATCCTTTAAGACCTAAAAAGATAATACTCATAAAAAATTCAACATTTGAAATTCAATGAATTAAAAATGGATGTAAGGCCTTATAAACGTTGATACCTGTTAGTGTATCCACACAATTTATACATAATATAATGGGTGGATCTACAACATGCACACACTCTGCCGTTAAAATAAACAACACCATGAAAGAATCACTTCTCTAAAACACCCAAAAATAATAAAAATTCTTCAATCAAACACATCAACCATATAGAAAAGTAATATAAAAAACATCAAAGATAATAATTTATCATAGAACCAAAATAAAAACACATAGATACCTATGAATGGATCTCAAGGTCTCAAATGGTTAACCCACCATGAAAATATATAGATGGAAGAAGTTATTAAAGATGAAATTAAATATTCTATTACCTTAGATAAGTAGGGAGGAATGAAGAAAAGGCAGGGGAGATGAAGGAATGGTGAGAAGGTATAAGGGAGTGATGAAGGTAGGGCAGGGACTGTCGTTGGTAGGGAGAGATGGTGGTAGAGAAAGAATCGATGGAGGTATGGAGTTAAGGTAGTAGGGAGAGACATCAGTATGGTAGGGGTGACACAGGCTGGGAGTTATTCCAACAGGGTAGGGAGCGATAGTGACAATGAAGGCTAAGGTAATGGTAGGGAGCTAAGATGAACGCACTACAAATCTTCAAAATCTTGAAGCCACGAATAGAGGATACCTTGTTAGTGTTACTTTTATAACATCAAGGAATAATTTTATCAATGCTTTCAAAAAATTGCTCATAACGAGTTTATTTATGAGTGATAAAATAGAAAGTTTTGATAAATCATCTCTTTATTAGTCTTTTTTAGCACTGATAAAGATACCCATTTATCAACACTAAAAAGTTTTAAGAAAATGGGTCTTTATTACCAATAAAATTATAGCATTGATAAATAACTGTATTATCATCACATTTCAAGTGTTGATAAAGGGATATATTTATTAGCACCAAAAAACATTGATATGGATCTAATATTTGTAATTTAATTATATTATTATATTTATTTATAATATTACATGTAAAATAAATATATGTTTAATTATTTATAATCCAGAAGATGTAATAAATGGATTCAAGAAAAAACCAAATCCATAATCCCATGAAAATTTTAAGAAAAATAAACAAGCGCAATGGGAAGGATTACATGGAAAAAGCCCAAAAAAATAGATTAAAACCCAAAAAAGAACACCAAGAATCCCTAGAGGGCCTGAAAGAGAAGCTAAACCATCAAATCCCATAGTGTACAAACACCATGATGCAAAAAAATGAGTTACTAGTCACTATACACAGCTTCATGCATCATTCCCACCATTCAAATTCCACTAAAAGGAGAAGTCTATAAAATAGAATTCAATTCATTATAACTTCTAAAATCCTAGGTTACTGCCCATTAGACTTTGGATTTCACCCTCTCCACCATATATTGACCCTCAGGGAACTTCATAACCCTCACCTGATGCCAAATCAGATGAAACCCCCATAGTGGAGTAGAAATCCTTATATAGTGTAACTTCTAGTCCATCCTCAAGGTTAATGGATAACAACTTATTCACTACTAGAAATCCATTGAAGCCAAATACATTTGAATCCATCATAGAAAATGAAACATTAAGTTGAAAAAATACAATTATGATGCTTTATCACTAATTCCTACAGTGGACATTCAGCTTCCAGATCTGTTGGAGGTATAAAAGTAGATTGTTTTTCTTGTGCCCCAATGAATTCCTCGTTTTAGGCCTATCTATAAGGGTCATAATAATTTTAAATTAATGATGTAAAATGAGATGGATAATCCCACTCTACCTTTCCAAGATTATCATCACTCTTAATGTTTCTGGGCTTCATTTGAATTAGAGATACAAACTATGCAATTTTCAATTATGGATCATCTATTTTGGATTTCCATTGGATAACCAGTTGGAATCCCACACCATCCACTAATAATTTCTTCTTTTTTGATCCATTTTGTAGCCAAATCACTATAATCATGATTTAACTACTAATCAGCCATATCTTGATCATTATCTTCATTATTGGAATGTTCCTCATATGAGGTATGAGCATCTATAATAGGTGGTGGATCCACAACAGCCTATGGTTGTCGAACATACACATTAAGTGGAAACGAAACAACTTGGTTTAGAACCTCTATGATGATAGAACAGCCACTTATTCCCCTTTGGCCATTCATAGAAAAAACTATAAGAGTCTGATTATATTCCATACCTGGAAGGGAGGTCTGACCCCCACCCTTATCTGTCATAGGAATCTCCAATTCAACAACATCTAGATAAGAATTATTTTCAACATGATTTTTGGATCCTACGACAACCACACTAGCAAATGATTTTTTATAAGATGCACCATTTTCTGTTGTAAGAAAACAACTACTACTTTCCTACCAATGAAATCATCCTCCAAAATAATTATTAACAATATGTCCTACATCATTATGTTCATCAACAAGAAGCTTTAATGTACAACCCTCAGCACGATGCCAATACATACTACAATTATAGAACATCAAGAAACTATGAAAATTTTCACTAACATTACCAATTGACATGCAGTTGTAGAAAAAATCTAGAACAGATTCATACTTAGTTCCCAAATAAAATTTATACTCTCCAAAGTTTAAATTAACTATCTCAACCAACGTTGAACTGAGGATGATCTCAACCATAATTCTAGTATAATGACTATATCTAGCCAATTCAATTTCTTTATTAAAAATAATTGGGGATCCCACAACCAAGGCAATGTCCCATAGTATGTGCGGATGCCAAAAAAACTAGTTTATTCATTTAATTATATTCTAGGATCGAGCCATTGTGTTCCTAGAATGAGACAGATAAAACTAGGTATCCCACTCCTAAAAGTGCAAGATCCCAGGCTTGAGACTCACAATGCTGAATCTCCATATATGCAATTTAAACTATTGTGAAGATAATGTGATATGGATGAATTCCACACCTAATGAAATGATTTACCAAACATCTAAACCCCAAATCTCCAGCAATAAATACCTTAGGTCAAAAAAAATTTCATATAACATTCCTTGTAAAGGGGGCCATCCACACAATAATCAGATACTTTCATTCCTCAATCTGATCTTCATAAAAATTTGGATTTTGTTCCTTCATGGAAATCACAAAATTTCTCATGATCTAACTGTGCTCAGGCACCAAATCATCCCAAGGACCAGAGAAGAATATAACATTATCAATGGGCTGTGAGGCACTCTGAGCAGTGGGCTTCAACATTTTTTTGATTTTCAAATGGGATGAGCCTAGATTGATGAGATGCATTGGTCATCGTCGACACATCCCATAGTAAGGGTTCATCAACAGTAAGTCACGGAGCAAGGATGTCTTCAGATCTCTATGTAGCCAGCTTTGTAAGGTGATAGGTCTTGGAAGAGATCCAACATCTTCCTTCATCACCTTCTGAAATTTGACAATCTCAATAACAACTGGCCGCAAAGCAAGGCAGTATTCAGATATCCGATAACCCATCATCCAAATGAAGTAGATGTGTCTGACTTGGAGAGATTCATCAACTTCATTTATCAAAAACCTCACCATAGGTTCATCGGGAGCAGGATTCATAGATTCTTTGCATTGCTTTCCACCGACACAGCTACAACCCTGCTCCCTATCCCCACACTGTTACCATCATTGGTCATCCACATCACCCCTGGTCGAATCCCTCCATCACCATCATCGAGGGTTGCTGCATCATTGACCAGCACCGTCTCAAAGGCCGCAATGAAGCAATATTTTTTTATTTATAATTATAACTATAAATAAATAAATATTTATTTATAGTTACGAAAAATGTATAGCCAAAATCCAAAGCCCCTAACCATTTATTTACTTTAACAAAAAATGAAAAGAAGCGTAAATATTTTTAAATATTTATATAATTATATATATTTATAAAATTATAAATATTATAAAAAAATATAGATTGATTTAGAATTATAAAATTATAATAAATATATCAATTATATTTATATTTATAAATATATATAATTATAGATATATTTAAATAATTTAAATATATTAATTATATTCAATTATTAAATTTAGAAATATAATAAATATATTTATTATAATTTTATAATTATTCAAATATATCATTTTTTATTTATTTTTATTTATTTAAATAATTATAAAATTTTAATAAATATATTAATTATATTCAAATATATATATATATAATATATTAATTATATATAATTATTAAATTATAAATAAAAGAAATATATTTATAATTATTTTATAATTATTTAAATAAATAAATATTTATATATATTTAAAACTATAAATAAGTATATATGTATTTAAATAGTTAGAAAAATATTATTAGTTATAATTATAATTATAAATAAATAAATATTTACTTAAATAATTATAAAATTATAATAAATATATTTATTAAATTTATAATTTTTAATTATATATAATTAAAATATTTATTACAATTTTATAAGATTTTATAGATATCTATATTTATTTGTATTTATATTTATAATTAAAAATATTTTTCTATAATTATAAATATTCATATATATATATATTAAAATATACATATATTTATAATTATATATATTTTTAAAATTATAAATATAATAAATATTTTTTTTAATTTTATAATTATATAAATATATATATATATATGTACGTATTTATAATTATTAGTATAAGTAAATATAGTCATAAATATTTATTGATAATTATAAATATATTTATTAATATGTAGATATATATAATTATAAATTTATAAAAAATATATTTAATGCTATTTTATAATTATTTTCATATATATATTTATTTATAATTATATTTAAAAAGTATTAAAATATAATAAAAAATGATAATTATAAATATAATAAATATATTTATTGTTTAAATATGTTTATTGTAATTTTATTAGTATTTAGGTGAACATAATAATTTCATGAGTGTAACATGATTGAATCATATACCAAGTAGAGTATAGATCATAAAAAATGAGTCATCGCATATATGGAAAGCATAATATGAGTGTCAATGTACAAATGGACATTCATGATGAATACATAACATATTCATGCACCATCATAATATATCTAATCATAATATTTAGCAACCCACAATCATGTCCTCAAGTAAATTTACAATCATATAGCGTTCATTATACTCACATGTATATTAGTATATGAAAATAAAAAATGGAAATCATGTCCATGTATATCATCACTTTCTAATGAGATATATATATATATCTATTTATTGACCAAATTCATTAGAAACATATATTTATTTACTTATAATTATAATTATAATTATAATTATAATAAGTTTTTTCTATATTGAAAAAATATTATAAATATATTGTTATTTAAATATATATATATTTATTTATTTATTTTCAGTCTTATAAATACTATTTTAAAACATTATATATATATATATATTAATTATTAGAAAATATATTTTAATATATCATATTTATATTAATTAGAAAAACATATTTTTTAATTAATTTATATAAATAACCATTATTTTTATATATAAATATAATAATTATATTAATAATAATAAATTTTATTAGAAACATTTCTCAGTTCTATGAATAGTGATGGAAACTATATCCTTTATCCGTACTAAAAAAAGCACTGAAAAATTATACACATTAATTAGTGTTTTTTAGTGACGATAAACGTAACGTTTATTAGGACTTTTCGAAAACACAAATAACTGTGAGGCATTTATCAATACTTTATTTTTACCTTTTGTAAAATTTGGTGAAACCCTTTCTAAGTTATGTGGTAGTGCTTAATTATTTAATAAAATTTAAAAGAAACCATTTAACATTAATACTAAATAATGATTTAAAAAATGTATATAAAGGAAAAAGGGAGGTAAAATATAAAACATATTTAAATTTATTTGGATTTTATTAAAAAGAGATGTCATATATATGAATGGTAGATAATTTCATAAATTTAGGATAATCATGGGAAGCATTTTTCAACAATATACCTCAAAAACAGTTTTTACAATATTGGATATTGTTGGAACATATATTTATTATAATAAATATATTAGTGTAACTCATTTATCTCGTTTGATATTCCATGAATCCCTTTAATCTGACTTGACACCCTATCATGAAGTTATATTGAAGAAATGATCATATTTTTATTTTTATATAGTTGATGTGGATAAATTTCAAGTAGGTTGGTGGTATATTTTTTTGGGTTCACATGTTCGCAGTTTCAATCCATCAGATAAGGGAACTCTCAACCTCACAATGGTAGAATAATTGTACACATTTATATCATTCAAATTAATTTTTTCCTCAGAATACTGTGTAATCATCTAAGGTACAAGTTTTTTATCATAAATATTTATTTGTAAAACCTTTGGAATTGATAATTGGAAGTGTGTTTGAATTCCCATCATCTTCCTTGATTACCAATTAAATCCCAAGAAACTTGATTCATGTTTCACTTAAATTATTAGAAAATGCATATTATAGGCATTC
The DNA here is from genome assembly GCA_963277665.1 of Viscum album. Classification (NCBI taxonomy): domain Eukaryota; kingdom Viridiplantae; phylum Streptophyta; class Magnoliopsida; order Santalales; family Viscaceae; genus Viscum; species Viscum album. The sequence goes on along the minus strand of OY728145.1, from coordinate 874,711,672 downwards.
TATCAGATATAGTAAGTTAATACATTTCCATGTCAATTATTCTCCATATTTTTACTTTTAATAACATACTCTTCTATTAAGCCCATATTTGATCTAGGGGAGTGGGTTAATATATGTATTGAAACAATTTAATTCATGTTTTTATTGTTTTAGTGTAGAATAATTATTTAAGATTGTCCCATGCCATAATAAAATTATATTATGAATGAATATATACATTAACCCATGATATTGAAACTGTTGATCTCAATTATTTCATTTGTAGTTAATGAGATAATATGTGACGAGTAGGTGAGAACTACTATAATATTTCATTACATGAAGATAAATTTAATAATGAATACATGGAAAAACTATTTATGTTTTTTAAGATAATGGAGATGTCCTTAAACTTTACTAAATAATTTACTATCTCATTTTAAAACAGTTTAGTAAAAAAATCTGATAGACACATGTACAAATCATGAATTGGTGTGAGTGGAGCCACCCTGTGGGGTGGAATATTAGTGAATGGTGTGGGGGGTTTATCTGGTAAACAATCATGGTGTAAAAGATAAAGGGTTTATAGATCTAAAAGTATTATTAAGTGTAGTTAGTGAGATATTAAATTTGTTGTGGTATATAGTTCACAAGATACAATTCATCTATCAATAATTAAAAATGAAAACCATTAGACTTGTAGGTGTGATTGAGAATCATCTTCCTTATTTATAAACCCTATCTAAGTACTAATTAACCATTCATAGTACATTAATATTCTATTGATAAACAGAACACATATTGTCCATGGGGATATATACACAACATCGATGGACCACATTTCCATCTTTGAATCGACTGTCAATAGGTCTGAGTATTGATAATGAAGAAGTATGTTCACTGCATGTGATCTTATAATGGACAAAACATGGAATTTTTACAATTATATGAATAAAAAATTCCATTATTTCCTTCAATGGAGTATCATTGTTTTGTGAATGATCATGGAAGTTATATGAGATAATTTTCACATTGGAAATTCCATGATTAATGAATTCACGAATCATATGAGCATAGAATATTCTTCAAAATGGATAATGTAAAAACATTCCCTATATGAAGGATTTTATGCAAATATATATATATGTGTGTGTGTGTTGATTAATAAGTGAGATTTATGTATTTCACATGAAAAAATCAAGATTCCACTAGTGAAAAAAAGAATGGAAGATGAATATAAGATACCTGCATCAAGGGGAGATCAAGTTGAATGGATGTGATAGGTACTTCCATTAATGATTTTTAAACTCTCGATATTGTGTTTTCAACTAATTATAATGATTAATTTACGCATTTTACTTTTTTAAATAATGATATACACATGTGGTTTTATATGAAAATTAATACATTAATGAGAAGAATAAATATGGAATCTTTTCATTCAATATTCATCATGAACTAATCATTTATCCATGAAATCCAAAAAAAATCTATGGTTTTGATGCATGCATCATAAAAAAACCATACATGAATATTGAGGAGAAATTTTCCTGTTTTTTGATGATATGATATAAATAATTACTACCCAAATTATTCTTGGTATTTTAAATGACAATACAGGAAAATTCAATAATTTAATTAATTTTTTATTCATTTACCATGTGATGAAGCATACTAATACCTATTAGGTATTTAAAAAGAGTTAATGTAATTAAATATAGCCTTCAATGTTTTATATAGTGATACATGTAATATGATGTGGCAACATTTTATGATGAATATTTCATTTATAATAATAATAAATTAATACCCAAAATTAATGGGGATATAAATGAGGACATAATGAGTTAATTATAGAGAATGAAAAATACCGTCTTACAATGAAGATAATAAATTATATACATGATATTTTTTCCTATATATTTATTCAGGAGAAAAAAGGAATATTTCTATCCTTAATAATATTATAGGAATTACTAGAGTCATATAATTTCCATTAATTAAGATAGAGATATGTGTGGTTCTAGGAGGTTACCATAAAAATGATACTAGTTTCACCTCTGCATTCAAAGGAGAAAAAGATGACATATATCCCATCTGATCTATTTTTAATTTCATGACCAATAGTATTATTTAGGATATAGAATATCTTTTATAAAATTTCACAATTATAGGTGATGTAATTTTATTTTAGAGTAAGATTATCTAAATAAGAATATCATTCAATCAATAAATAATTTTGAGAACAAGGACTATGTGATGAGGTGTCTATCCATTAACTAGGGATAATGATTGGGGGTATAACTAATCAAATAATGAGTTAAATATTGGGAATTTAAATAAGTTCTAAAAAATTTAACAAGGGTTTAAAACAATTTATTATCACTTCTGAATATAAAGAAGAATACATTTTGGATTGTCTAACCATCATAGAAAGTAGTACGATTTTATTTTAAATCCTTGTAAAAACTATGTACATATCTATATTTTATAATTACTACACATGAGTTGAGTTATAATGATAATAGTTAGTGGATCAAGAACCTTATATAGTTTAAAAAGTAATAGGAGAAAGTAAAACCCCATAAAAGAAAATTGTTAGACCCATGACCGATCTATGCAGGAAATGGAGTATGGTTTGTATTTTTTGTCAATATTTTTTGGGATGATCATGGTTTGTGTTTGTTATTGTGATACCTTTCATCAAATATTAGGGATATTACATGGAAAGGGGTCATAAAGTTTAATGCCAAAGTAGTATTGAAGATGGCGATGTTCTCTAGTGTTTTCCATATTTTTGGGGTTGAAAGTCGGAAAATGGAGAAACATGTTTTTGACAAAGGAAGGTGCACGAAATATTTAAAGTTTTCATGAAATATTATTTTTTGTGTAATATACAAAGCTTCCACGGTACACTTCTATTTTAATAATATAATAATATGTGATGTACGCAACACTGAGTTCAAGAGCACCACAACCTATCAAACTAGAAATTTAAAAAATCATTTAGGAATAGTAATAACCAAAATTTTAATTTCATATATATCCTATATAATTATAAAATTCATCTTTTTTGTTTCATATATATAATATAAGGAAAATTCAATTTTTTAGATAAAAGAAGTATTTTATAAAAAAATCAGTCTTTCCACCTTTTAATTGAGAACCCTTTTTAATCCAATATTTGACACTTTTATATATTACATTTGATGAAATTAAATTATTCTTTTGGTGTGAGACATAAAAAAGTAGTCTAGATAGATTTTTGGTGTTTTTCTGATAACTTTCATATTTTGATAAATATTGAAAGATACTAAATTTTAATTTAAAACAACTTTTTTAATCAAAATAATTTATTGTGTTAAATTATACATTTGAATGGTTTTGAAGTATAGTAGGATTATATTTTTAACATTTAATCCAATGTGTTATGATGGTATGTGACTGAGTATGATATACTCTATAATACCAAACGTAGGATCGAAATAAGATTGAGATTCTCATATACAAGAGGGGGGTGAATTGTACCTTTTAAAAATTCCCTTAGGATATTTTGAGGATGGTTATTTTTAACAAGGTTAAACAAGATAATTCAAAAGACCTCTATATGTTCTAAAGACTTTCTAAATTCTGGAAAAGTGATTCCAAAAATGGAACTTAACTAATGTTACAAAGATTAAGATTCTACCTTAAAGCGTATAGAATCTAACTATATTCGAATACAAGGATGAAGTATAAGAAATTATACTTTCCTCAACAATAGAAAATGAAGTTAAAAAAAAGTAACAAAAAAAAGTAACAAGAAATAAGTCTTTTAACCTAAAGAGAAGAGTATCCAATAACCATGGATAAAGGTCCCTTGATTTACACTTTCAAGAAAGTCTGTCATACCAACACTAGAGTAAGCCCTCTATACAAAGACCATGGTCTGTCTTACAATTCCCATAGGCCCTCAACTATCAGGTAGTCGACACCTCTGTCTTCCTCAGCAAGGAAGCCCTTAACATCAAGGTGATGGAACATCTGTCTTTCTATCCCTAGAATCCCTCGATTGTACAAAGTAACAGTCAGAGTCGGATGAAGCAAGTCTGCACAAGGAAAAGTTTGAATAAGATGTTCAAACTTTATGCATGAAGCTTAAGAGTTGATAAGAGCCTCTCTCTCTAGATATCACTTCAACAGCATGTAACCACAGATTTCAGAGTTAGGTCAAAGTTTCAAATGAGCTCTTATTTATAGGCAAAGCTCCAACAGTCGGCTCCCTTCTCCAACCGTCAAATTATTCCTTGAATTTTGGAGGGACCTATACGTGTGTCACTCAAACAAAGTTTAGTTAATAACTGAATGAATGACATCATTTTGTAATAAAACAAGTGTAAGCATAACAACACTAATATTCATAACGGAGAAAATGAACATTCAGAATGGAAAAGGTTAAAGATCGGAATGTAGGTTAAATTGAATTTGGAGTCTATAGTACTAAGATATTCAGATTCTATTTTTCAAAGGAATTCGTAATGAGAATTCATAATCATAATTCTTCATCAGAATTCGTAATGAGAATTCATAATCAGAATTCATCATCAGAATTTGTAATGAGAATTTGTAATCAAAATTCGTCATCAGAATTCGTAATGAGAATTCGTAATCAGAATTCATCATCAGAATTCATAATGAGAATTCGTAATCAGAAATCATTATCAGAATTCATAATGAGATTTTGTAATCAGAATTCATCATCAGAATTCATAATGAGAATTCATAATCAGAATTCATCATCAGAATTCGTAATGAGAATTCGTAATCATAATTCATCATCAGAATTCGTAATGAGAATTCTTAATCAAAATTCTACATTAGAATTTGTAATTAGAATTTTTTATAAGTTCGTAATTAGAATTCAGAGTTAAACTTCGTAAAAGTTTGTAACAGGGAATTCGGAGTAGAGCTTCATAAAAATTCATAAAAAAAATTTGTATCCCAAAATAGAATACCTCATATCTAAGTATTTATATGATTTCGAGGTATTGGACTACAATCCGAATTTTATACATAGAAAAATTTATGATATGAAAATTGAAATCTAGGTCAAGGGTAAATTTCATTGAGGGAGGAAATTTTCCTTATTGAATTAAAATAGGGTTAAAATGAAATATGCATTAAGAGAAGGTGTTTGTGATTTTCAAAACAAGAGGAATGATCAAGTCATAAGTAAAACTTGATGACTTATCAATCTCCCCCATGAATGAAGGAATGGAAAAAGTCATAATGAAAACCTTATTTACTCAATAATCTCCAACTTTTTGGAAAGCACAAACATCCTTACGAAAAAAAATGTAATGACTTAGAATAAATTTCTAGACATGTAATTAAAGCTTATCTCCCTTTGTTTATGATCAATGGTAAATACGACTAACTCCCCCATAGGCTTTGGAACTCTAAGGATCGAATTCTAGATTTCCTGAATGGGATTTTCATTATGAATTTGAAAGTCTTCGTAATGAGAAATCCCCCTCAAATAAACCCCCCCTTACATAGGGATAGTTATTTTAATACTTAATTTTTTTTTCTTCTCCCTCATGAGTTCTTTTTCCTTCTCCCCCTCTGTGATTTTCAAAAAGAGTTTGAAGGAATGGAAAAGAAATATGGTACCTAAAACATTAAAGACATACAACAAAGACAAGCATCGACAATTTCATTTTGATTGGAAGTATTAGTAAAAGTAAAATACAACAAAAGATTAGGGAGGTCTATTTTGTTTCTTTTTCCTTGGGCATTAACATCTTGAATTTTTTTTTTTCAACTTCTTCATTTCTTTGTGGTCCTCTTCTACTTGCTTCTCCAAAGTCGTGATGCTTTCTTCTTGAGTTTTTAGGACCTCTTCCTAAGCCTTCATGGAATATTTTTTGAACCATCAACAATTCATCCTGCTTTACAAGGTTCTCATTGATCTCAATCCAGAGATCCCTTTCCCCTTCTAGTTATGAGCAATAGAGTTAGTCTTCCCATTCAGATCTCTCACTTGTTGTATCCAAGTATTTTTCTCTAGGGTTAACTTATCCTGAAAACTCTATTAAAGAATTTTAAATTTGACGTCCTCGGTCCCAAAGGCTTCCTTAACATCTTCTTAAAACTGATCAAGTACTTCCAAATCATAATTTATTTTCATTGACCATAGAGTCATTTTTCTACAAGATTTTCATTGCACCTCATAATCAATAAAGAAAATTTTATGATCTCCCTAAATTTTTACACATTTATCCATCACCATGGAAATATATTCTGACTTCTAATTCACACTGTGCTGAAACATTTGGCATCTGGAGTCTATTGTAGGAAAGATCCGAATTGTATCTAACAAATTCTTCAGAGGCTCAACAACAAAATCATGTCCCAATAAAGATGACTCCGAATCTGATACTTTTCTAGAGGATTATTCTTCTTCTATTTCCACCAGTTTCCTTTTAGAATAGCCTCCAACTTCCTTCTTTCTTATCATATCTTTCGTTGGCATGTCAATAATCACTTTCTTACCCTTATCAACTTTCGGTATGACCTCTTCATCAAGGGATTCTTGTTCACTATCTGATTGCTGTACAATCATTTCTTCCTCAGGTTTCTCCCTCTCTTCTCGTTCCTCAATAAAGTTATTTTCAATGCTTTCTTCCTCAGATAGTTCATTTACTTTCTCTTCTTCCTTGTCTTCATCTTTTTTTCCATCTTTCTCTTCTTCCTTTCCAGGAGTGACAATCATTGAGGACTCGGCCTCAGATGTTCGTAGTGGTAATTTCTCTGATCAATTTTTCTTTTTCATGATATTCTTCAACTTGTTTAATCAAATCATCTAAATCACCACTTTCCTCTTATTCTTATTCTCCTTCTAATTCCTCTTCTTCTTCTACTTTTCAACCACTTCTTTCTCTTTAGATTTTTCCGGAGTGAATAAATTCTTCCTCGGAGTCTCATGTAATGTCTCGACAAGGAATGTTTCTAGTACTAGAATATTCTCGGAAGCTACTTTTGTGGCTTTCAAAATAGATTGTACAACTTCAGCATCATTCATTTTCTTCTTCATCTTCTTCTCCTTTGCTTTCCTCTCAAACTCTTCAGCAGCTGTTTCTCTTAAGGCCTTAGCCTCAGCATTGTCCAAGCTGAACTATAGCTCTCATTTTATTCTCTTTTCCTTATCTTCCCTCCATTTTGCAGCTACCACATCTGTATACGCTTTCTATTTCATCAGTTTTGGAGGTGTGGATTGGACTTCGTTAGCTTTATGGGTTCTATCATCAGCTTCCACTTCTTTCAGTTTCCTTTTCTTGTCAACCTTCTTTGATGGATCAGCCTTTTCAATCTTTTATGGATTGGCTTCTGCCTCTCCCTCAGGCAGATCATAGAACTCACCTGACTGTTTTGAGAGACCAACATTCATCCTCTTCAATGTATCATAACTAATCAACATAACCTTACAGTTTTTTCAGCTTGGAGATACATGGAATCTTAAAAGATTCAAGAGTCCTAAGAATAAACTTTGAAAGAAAAGCTAGATACATGATGATTTGAACTCTAAAGTTCCCATTATTGATGTTCTGAATCATAATGAGGATATGTATCATTAGATTCACCTTTATTAGATTTACCAAGAAATAGACGATATACATATCACTCCCCTTTAGGGTGTCCTTTTCACCATTCCTTGGAACAATGAAGCCTTGTACCCAGAGTTGTAGAATATGATTATTTGTTGAAAGATTGGAAATATTCTTTGCAGACTTGATATCAGAAAGACCAAGGCACTCCGTAGCCATTTTCTTAACAAACCCACCGTGAATATCTGGGAGTTTGTGTGAGAAAAACCCAGCTTCTCCTTCATATGCCAGCCCCACCAAGCTTGCCGCCTTGGTGTAAGAATGTTTTTATGTGTTCTAATAACTTTTAAAGGGAAATTGTTCCCTACCCTATTCCTCGAAGAAGAAAACTGATTCATATAATTCAATGAGATGATCCGGATATACTAAATCTTGGGATGTTGTCTTAGAAATAGCTATAATTTCTCAACCATTTAGCCTGTTATTCTTAGAAATAAGGGAGTAATACTTATTGAAGAAATTTGTGTGTACCGACCTCTCCCTATAAATCTACCACTCCAAGATTGGATTCACTGAGGACATTTCCTGAGAAGGTGCTTCAGCAGACATTCAGACTGAGCACTTCTGAAGATTTGGAATGGGATTAAGAACTGAGGTAGGGCTTCGAGATGCGAGAGCATGAAAAACCGATGTGGGACACCATTTTGGGGTCCCCTTTTTATAGGCGACGGTGGTGACCTTTCAACTTCCAAAATCAATCTAACGGTTGAAAAACTCTCTGATCTGATCTGATGGTTAAAAATATGCTCGCAAGGAAATATTAAATCTGATATTTTGAGGTTTCAAAAACATTCAGATTGAAGGGAACTTGGATCAGAGAAATTTTAAAGAAAAAGAAACTACGAGCAAGTGAAAGTGACTATGAAAACTTATGTAGGGAAGTCATACCATTCAGATTGGCTAGGAAGTTTAGTCATAATAGGTGATATTCTTCTTGAAGAAAAATTTTCTACAAAAAACAAACTTTTTACAGAAAGTTTAGTATGAAACATAACATAGAAAATTTTGAGTACGAAAAATTTTCATTAGGAAAATTCCAAGTACCAAAAAATTCTTATTATGAAAGTAGCAGTTCCGAAATTTTTTTTATGAAAATTTAAGATTTGAAGAATTCCATTATGAAAGCTTCATTTCCGAACATATCATTATGAAAATTTTAATGTTCTGAATATGATCATTACAAAAATTTAAGGTCTGAAGAATACCATTACGAAAACTTGAGTTTCAGTCATATCATTATGAAAAATATGAAAACAGCATTATGAAAAATACGAAAACATCAATACAAAAAATATGAAAACATCATAAGGAGATGTACTCCCCCTATAAAAAGGAGTTTATTACTATAAGGATAATGGTTCAATGAGAAGTTAATGAAGGAATATTACCTCACGGTTATCATTCCTACCTTCTGTTTGATGTATTCAAATCTACCGGAAGGTGATGATTTTGTGAAAATATCTGCAAGTTGATCTTGCGTTCCTATAAATTGAATAATTATATCTCCTTTTTGTGTGTGATCCCTAAGAAAGTGATGTCTAATATCTATGTTATTTTTGAGAGAGTGATGTGCATGGTTTTTACTAAGGGAAATGGCACTCATGTTATCACACAATATTTGAGTCTTAGTAAAACTCAAGCGATAATCTATGAGTGTGTGTTGCATCCAAAAAACATGATCCCAACAACTTCCAGGTGCTACATATTCAGCTTCAGCAGTGGAGAGTGATACTGAATGTTGCTTCTTGCAAGACCAAGAAACTAATGAATCTCCTAATAAATGAAATGTTCTGGACGTACTCTTTCTATCCATTCAACATCCACCAAAGTCAGCATCCAAAAAACATTTTAAAACAAAATAATTTCCAGAAGTGTAAAATAGTCCTAAATCCATGGTTACCTTTATATAGCGAAAACATCTTTTCACTAATTCTAAATGAGATTCCTTAGGACTGGATTGATATCTTGTACATAAGAAAACTGAAATCATTAAGTCTGGATGACTAGCTATCAAGTAAAGTAAATTCCTATCGTATCTCTACAAGATGTTTGATCTAGTGGTTTCCCAGCTTCATCATGATCAAGTTTGTTTGAGGTACCGATGGGAGAACTTATACTCTTAGTGTTGTCATATACATTATTTTTAAGAATATCATTAATATACTTATGTTGGGATATGTAGATTCCTTCTAGTTTTAGTGAAATTTGAAAACCAAAGAAAAATGTTAACTCACCCATCATACTCATTTCAAACTCAGATTCCATTAGATCCGCAAAGGAATCAGTTAAGGTTTGCTGAGTTGAACCAAATATAATGTCATCAATATAAATCTGATCAATAAAAACATTTTTCTTATCTTTCTTTTAAAAAATGTTTGGATCTGCATTTCCATTAACATAGTTATTTTGAAGCAAAAATCTTGTAAGTCTATCATACCAAGCTCAAGGGGAATGTTTAAGGCCATACAAATCTTTAGAAAGTCTAAAAACATGATCAGCATGTTTTGTATCATTAAAATCAGGAGGTTGTTCAACAAAAACTTCCTCTTGAACATTACTGTTAAGAAAAGAACATTTCACATCCATTTGAAAAAGTTTAAAATTAAAGAATTCAGAAAAGGAGAGTAAAATACGAATAGATTTAAGTCTAGTTACCGGAGCATAGGTTTCTTTATAGTCTATTTCTTCTTATTGATTATAGCCTTTGGAAACTAATCAAGCTTTATTTCTTACTATGATTCCATTTTGATCACACTTATTTCTGAAGACCCATTTTACTCCAATAATAGAAGTTTTCTTAGGTCTTTCAACCAAAGTCTAGCCAATATTCCTTTCGAATTCATATAGTTTATCTTTCATTGATTTAATCCAATCATCATCACCTAAATCTTTATCTATGATTTTTGGTTCTAATTGGTAAAAGAATGTTAGATGATATACTTCATTTCATAAGGAACTTCTAGTCCTTAGGGGTTGATTAACATCTCCAATGATACTATCACTAGGATGATTCTTTAGAAATGACTGATTTGGGTTTTGTAAAACTTGTACATCAACATAGTGTAGAAAGTCTTCTTGGGTAAATGTTTCAGAAGTATCTTCTTGTACATTTTCCTTATCAGAAGAATCTTCTATCATAGGTTGATAATCTGTTTTTTTTAAAACATACGAGGATGTAGGTTGAGGTTGGTTGAAAATAAAGGGGTCAGTTTCATAAAATTTGACATGTACTATCTCTTCAACATTGCTAGTGTTTATTTAAACTCTATAAGCCTTAGAAGTTGGGGAGTAGCCTAAGAAAATTCCTTCATCAGATTTTGGTGCGATTTTTTTTAAGTTATCTTTAGTATTCAGAATGAATAACTTGCATCCAAAAACATTAAAGTAGGAAAGTGTAGGTTTTCTACCATTCCATAGCTCATAATATGTTTTATTAAGAAAAGGTCTAATCAAAACTCTATTTATAGTTTAACAAGAAGTACTTACAGCTTAAGCCAAAAAATTGTTTGGAAATAGAATACTCAGTCAACATGGTTCTACTTATCTCTTAAAGAATTCTATTTATTCTTCCAACAACACCATTTTTTGAGGTGATCTGGGTGCTGAGAAGTTCTGAGTAATACCTTTTCTGCTACAAAAAGTTTCAAAATAAGAATTTTTAAATTCTCCTCCATGATCACTATGAATAGTTTTCGAGGGATGGTTTTTCTCATTTTAAACATGGGCTCTAAATCTTTTTAAAGGAGAAAAATCTTCATACTTCTTTGCTAGAAAATAGACCCATGTAAATCTAGTGTAATCATCGACCAACACAAATACATAGTACTTGCACCCAATGCTACCAGTTTATGTTTGGCCAAAAAGATTCATATGCACTAGCTGTAATGCATTAGTAGTTCAGACTTCACCAACTGATTTAAAACCTGATTTATTTTCCTGGACATATTGAAAAGGGTCTAAAACTTTTGAAGAATAAAATACAAGTTCTGTTATATCCTTAACTAGCCTTTTATTAGACATTTTACAAAAGTTCCTAAGCTTACAGTGTCTTAACCTTCTATTCCATAACCATGAATGATCTTCCATTGCACTAAGGCAAGGTAATTATTGGCTCCTATGGTCTTCTATGTTTAGTGTGTAAACATTCTCTTGACATTGGGAAGAAGGAAAAAATTCTTCCTTGGAATTGTGTTCTAAGCACTTATCATTCCTAAAATTCATAAGGTAGCCTTCGTCACATAATTGACTTATGCTGATGAAGCTGTTCTTAAGACCTTTAATAAATAATACATTTTCAATCAATATTTTTCCAAGAATAATGATGTTACCTATACCAATAATTTCTCCCTAAGAATTATCTCCGAATGTTACTTTTCCTCCTTTTTTTGATAATATTTTCAAAATAGTATTTATTACTAGTCATATTCCAGGAACATCCACAATCCATGAACCATGTATTGTTGTTGGTACTTTCCCTATTTTCATGAAAATAATAATAAGGTTTTGAGAAGACAGACTTGCTTGGATCCAGAAATCTCAGAAAGTAAAATTTTGGGAACCCACATCTTCTTAGAAAAATAAAATTTATGAAAACATAAAGATTGGGTTTTGTTTAAAGAACAATTATTTTCCCAGTGACAACCACTCTGAAATTTAGTACAGAATGAGGCACGTTGAGGAAAAAAGTAATTGTTGGTAAAAATCGGTTTAGAACTTGTGTAACCAAAAGCAGAAGTATTCCTTCAGGGTCAGATTTGTGAATACATTTTATCAAAATTTTCTTTACCTAGGGTAAAGTTCGACAAAAACTGCCTCAAAGAGAATATTTCAGATTTGAGTTTTATAAGTAAGTTCTTGTCTACAAAAACATTTGAACTAGAGCTTGGCTCGAAAAAAAATTTCTTAGAAATTACGTTTTCTAGATCATTTGAAATTTTATTCTTTTCAGAACATACATCCTCAAGATTTTTTGAAATACTTTCAAAATCAGAATTTTTCATATCAAGATCTTTAGAATGATCTGATATTTCTTTAGTAAGAATAATATTTCTAGAATTTTCCTTATTGAGACTTTTCATGTGTTTTTAATTCTCATTTTCAATGAGTTTTGAAAACCTAGATACTTCTTCATCTGAAGGTAAAGTATTATCTTCATCAGAAAAAGATTCTTCATCCGATGGGGTATAATATTTACTATCATTAGAATTCAAAGAAACATTGGTCATTGTTTCAGAATAGTTTACCTTAGCCATAATGTAATGATTATCAATGGGTAGCCTTGCTATAAGACCAAGATTCTTCTGTCCAGAAGATTCATAATCTGAAGAGTCTCCACCACTAGCACTCCATGTGTCATTAGATTTCAACACTTTCATAGCTTTGGACTTGTAATAATTTTCTCTATTTATTTCAGAATTAATTTCGTTTCTCCTTTTCTCTTGAGCATACGACAGTCAGGTTTTATGTGTGCATCTCTCTTGCATTCATAGCATATAACTTCATAATCTTTCTTATCTATCCTATACTTTTTTTGTATTTCGATTGAAGGTTACTCTATCTAGCTATCATGTTCATCCTTCGAGCAAGATTTTCTAATTAATTTATTGAGGATTCAATTCCACTAGATTTGGAATGGATAAAAACATTCTTAGAACTGGATCTAGTAACTCTCTTAGGAGTCTTGGCTTTCATATGATTGGAAGTAGTAGTAAAAGTGACACTGCCAATTCCATTCTTCTTCTTCACAATATCAGAATCTATCTTCATTCTAGTCTCATGCTGAAGAAGAGTTCCAAACAGCTCATCAAGGGTAATCTGAGTAACCTTTCTATTCTCATCAATTACAATCCTTTTAGATTCCCACCCATTCAGCATGATGTCAATAATCTTTCCAACAAGAGATTCAGCATCCAAACCCTTTTCATGCATTGATTGTAAACTATTAACTATAGTCATGAATCACTGTTGCACATTGCATATGGGTTAACCATAATGAAAACTAAAACCATGATATTCATCTCTAAGCATGGCTCTTCTGGTCTCAATTACTTTGTAAGTTCCAAATTGAGTAACTTCAAGTTTCATTCATATAGAATTTTCGGCTTCACAAGATGAAATTTGGTTATATATATTTCTAGTCATTGAACAAATTAATTATTGTGTACCATATAATTAAGTTGATATTCATGCTTTTCATGATTTGTAAAGGTACTTACATCTTTATCAGGGATCTTGTATCCACCAATAAGGATGAAAAAGTTTTCAACCCCAGTGTTGATAATGAGAGTCTTCATATGATCTCTCCAATATTTGTAATCATTACTATCAAAAATAGGTGGTATGGTTGGATTGAGATTGTCAATGGATCCAAAATTTAATCCTATCATTCTTAAGAAAACCTATGGTGCACAAACTTTTTAGTAGTACTATTTTGTAAACTATAGGAAATATCCTATGCTAGAGTGAATCTGAAAAAGTATGAATCCAAAAAATAGATTTCAAAAAATCTGAATCCGAAAAATATGAATCTGGAAAATTCAAATCCGAGAATTCTCTTCTGAATCTAATCATGAGATTAATTCATATTGAACCAAATCCTCTGATACTAATTTTTAGGATGTTATGTGATAGAGTATGATATACTCTATAATACCAAACATAGGATCTAAATAATAATGAGATTCTCAGATACAAGAGGGGGTTGAATTGTACCTTTTAAAAATTTCATTAGGAAATTTTGAGGATGGTTAGGTTTAACAAGGTTAAAAAAGATAATTCACAATACCTCTATAATATCTAAAGACTTGATAAATTCTAGAAAAGTGATTCCTAAAATGGAACTTAGCTAATGTTACAAAGATTAATATTCTACCTTAAAGCGTATAGAATCTAACTATATCAGAGTACAAGGATGAGGAAGTATAAGAAAGTATACCTTCCTCAAAAATACAAAATGCAGCGAAAAAAAACTTGTAACTAAAACAAGTAACAAGTAATAAGTCTTTTAACCCAAAGAGAAGGGTATCCAACAACCTTGGATAAAGGTCTCTTGATTTATAATTTCATGAAAGTCTGCCTTACCCACACCAGGGTAAGCACTCTATACAAAGATCGGAGTCTGTCTTGCTATTCCCGCAAGCCCTCAACTATCAAGTAGTTGGCACCTCTGTCTTCCTCAGCATGTAATCCCTCAACTTCAAGGTGTTGGAACCTATTTCATCCTGTCCCCGGAAGCCCATGATTGTACACAACAAAAATCAGAGTCACATGAAGCAAGTCTGTACAAGGAAAATTTTGAACAAGCTGTTCAAACTTTCTATACGAAGCTTGAGAGTTGATAAGAGCCTCTCTCTCTAGAAATCACTTCAACCACATGTAAGCACAGATGTCAGAGTTTTGTCAAAGTTTCAAATCAGATCCTGTTTTTAGAAAAAGCTCCAACGGTCAGCTCCCTCCTCCAGTGGTCAAGTTCTTCCTTGACATTCAGAGGGACCTGTACACATGTCACTCAAACAATGGTTAGTCAATAACTGAATTCATGACATCTTTTTGTAATAAAACAAGTGTAAGAATAACTACACTGATATTCGTAATGGAGAAAATGAACATTCGGAATGGAAAAGGTTAAAGTTCGTAATGTAGGTAAAAGTGAATTTGGGGTGTGTAGTGCTAAGATATTCAGATTATGTTTTTCTAAGGAATTCATAATTAGAATTCATAATCAGAATTCTTCATCAGAATTCGTAATGAGAATTCGTAATCAGAATTCATCATTGGAATTCATAATGAGAACTCGTAATCAGAATTCATCATCAGAATTCGTAATGAGAATTCGTAATCAGAATTTATCATCAGAATTCATAATTAGAATTCATAATCAGAATTCATCATCAGAATTCGTAATGAGAATTCATAATCAGAAATCATCATCAGAATTCATAATGAGAATTCATAATCATAATTCACAATCAGAATTCATCATTAGAATTCATAATGAGAACTTGTAATCAAAATTCATCATCAGAATTAGTAATGAGAATTCGTAATCAGAATTCATCATCAAAATTCATAATGAGAATTCATAATCAGAATTCATCATCAGAATTATTAATGAGAATTTGTAATCAGAATTCCTTATCAGAATTCGTTATGAGAATTCATAATCAGAATTCATCATCAGAATTTGTAATGAGAATTCGTAATCACAATTAATCATCATAATTCGTAATGAGAATTCATAATCAGAATTCTTCATTAGAATTTGTAGTTATAATTTTATATAAGTTTGTAATCATAATTCAGAGTTTTACTTCATAAAAGTTCATAACAGGGAATTTGGAGTAGATCTTCATAAAAATTCATAACATGAATTCGTATCCTAAAATAGAATACCTCATATCTAAGTATTTATATGATTCTAAGGTTTTGGACTACAATCTGAATTTTATACTTAGAAAAATTTATGACATGAAAAATGAAATCTAGGTCAAGGGTAAATTTTGTAAGAACCCGGACCTTCTTATTCAGGTATGTTTTCCTTTTCTGTCAAATTTTTTTGAAAAATAGGAGAATATAGAAATTTTGTAAGTACACGTCATGTACTTTACAAGTACATGTCGTGTACTTTTCTTCCGCTCGAGGTCGTGTGCTGGCCGTGTCCGGGCCAGTCACATGGGGTGTAGCGATGAGGTGGAATCCGATTAATACGGCGTACAGAAGAGGTGAGTACACACCATGAACTCAAGAATTACACGCCGTGTACTTTTCTTTTTATTTCATTAATCGGACTGGGGTCACGCCTACTCCCCATTTTCATCTTCTTCTCCGCCTAATTACGTCCAGAGCGACCTAGAGGGCCAATTCTTCTCCGAGCCACCGATCCTTCACCGGTTGTCAGAATTGAACGCTGTCGGGTGCAATAGAATCGCAGTAGTGAGTTCTTGGTTCTTATTTGGCCATGTTTTCTGATTCCTCCTCTTGTGAGAGTTATATGAGGATGAACGTTTTAGATTTTTTTGTAGATTTACTCCGTTATAGGCCGATTCACAGGCCGAGGTTCAAGAATATCAATCTCCTTGGATTGAGGTAGATGGTTTGTTTCCCTACGTTGAATATCTTTGAGTTTTTGGCGCAAAAGTGACGAATACCCATGTATCGGGTATCTCAGGTTAGGGTTTGATCATGTATCGTTATCGTCCTTAGATTTCGTGTATTCTTAAGGTTATTAGATGATTAATAATTGCTTTTAAACATGTTTGAGGATCACCCCATGGGTGTTTCCCCTTGTTTTAGTTGTTGATCTTTGTTTGGCATATTTTCCCTACAAGGAAACCCTATTGCACACTGCTAGTATTCCTAATGGATTGATTGCATGTATTTCCTGCTGTTTATATGCTTGTGGATGCATTTTAGCTATTAGCCAAGTAGTTTCTAAACATACTTAGGCTGCTAACAGTCGATTACGCACGACTAAACTGATCAGGGCTGAGTGAACCTGGTGTGGTAGGCTAAAGGGAGAATTGATGATTAGGGCTTCCCTAAAGAGTCTGTTATAATTAGTATCGATAGAAGGACCTAAGGTAATAGGACTTTGTGCTTCCTCAGAGTGTCCTTAGTTACATAGCGAGTCTATAGGGGGAATTAGACTAAGTGATTCCTCAAAGAGTCTATATCTTTTATTGCAAGAACGCATGGGAATTGACGGTGAGAACTTCCCAAAGTGTCTGTGCCTTTGTATGTCTACATGACTATAGGGGTTTTCTAGTAGGATCCACCCAGAGAGTCAGTGCTTTATTTGTTGGCTGGTTGTGACAGGTCCACCAAGCCAAAGAACAAGCTTGGGTTTGTACTGCTTGCTCTTTAGGTAGACTGTTGAGTTACCTTTTGGGATTACTTGCTTACCTTGGGAGTGCAGAGTTGTTGCTAGGATCCATGGTTGATAGCTAAATGATTGTACTAAACTAATAAATAAATGTTAATGGAGTTTGGTAGGATTTCTTACTTTAGTGTACATCTGCTTCTCTGCTTCATTTATTTCCTTTACTTTTTCTATATTACTCAATGATAGTAGGGCACAGATCTCATGGTGATTGCCTACTGGGATTAGTCTCACGCCCTGTTTGGGTCCTGCTTTCGGCCCAAACAGGTTATATGGTTGTAGGTGTAGACAGGGATTGTGGCCCTTCTACTTCAGGTACATGATTGCTGGTCGGAGCTAGAGATCATAGGAACGAGCTTAGGCTTTTAATGTTGCTGGAGTTGCTGTTTACTTTCATACCTTGTTTTCAGTTGTATTTCAGCATGTTTTTTTATTTGTTGCTTTCGTTAGATACTTGTACCTGCTACATCATTATCATTATCATTATATGTTCATTGCTTCCGCTGTTTAGTTTCAGTGTTTTCATTCTGTTTACTACTTCCACCATTGAATGTTGTTTTGTTGCCTTGTATACCTTACCATGAGAGGGCATAGTTTTCCCAAAAACATACCAAGGCCCTCACTACTAGTTGGCAGCCTTTGGCATTTGGGGAAATGCGCTTGAGGTCATGTGGTGAACAGGGTACGGGGCACCAGTGTAAGGGTTCCGGATTCGGGTCGTTATAAAGTGGTATCAGAGGAGTTCTTTCCTTTTTCTATTGACTTACTATTTAGAGACATTAGATAGGGATAGGATGAAATAGGTAAATGGTAAATATTTGTGCCCGAGAGTTCTAGAACCCGTGTACAGGGAAAAAGCTAGATTACCTCGAATATTGCATGTTTTGAGTTTTGTGAATGTCACAGTTTAATTGATTTCACTGTTGGGTGATGCACTTGTTTTGTGTCGTTACTGTTTATATGATTACGGTTCTATTTTGTTGAAACCTGGTGAGATGAGGGTATGTCGTCCCATGCATCATATAGGCACATGTTAGAATATTACATGCCATGCATTTTTCTATGCCATCTAGGTTGCATTAGAGATTGCATGCCATTGTGATATGACTCGGGATAGACAACACATGTTGTTGTGATATCTACTGTGATAGAATGCATGTTATGTTGATAAGGTATCGTTGTTTGTAGTTTTCTTATCACGGACACCAAACTTTGATCTCAGAGGTGTTATGGGCCCTCAAGGATCAGAATTTGGTGGGTCGTGAGTTCTTATATTGTGGCTTGTTCTATGCACCGTTATGGTGCCAAGCTTTAATTTGCTGGGAGTATGGGCCCCCACAGATTGAAATTTGGCACCTTAACCCTTGTTTTTCTATGTTTTCTGGGATCCAGTGTAGTTATGAGGCTACTGTTCAAAAAAAACCCAGAATACACGGCGTGTACTTTATATATTCACGCCATGTAGTTTTTGGCTGTGTCACTGATCGTGTGGGCAGGGACACGGAGCTGTAAATGGTTTTCAGAAACACGCCGTCTACAGTAGGTACAGGCCGTGTAGAGGTTAACTATAAGTCCGGCCATGTAATGAACAACACGGTCCAATTAATGCATTTTTAGTACATGCCGTGTTCGGTATGCACACACTGTGTATCTTTTCCCAGGTACCC
This sequence comes from Viscum album, assembly GCA_963277665.1. Lineage (NCBI taxonomy): Eukaryota > Viridiplantae > Streptophyta > Magnoliopsida > Santalales > Viscaceae > Viscum > Viscum album. The sequence continues at coordinate 874,692,503 of OY728145.1, read as the reverse complement.
GGTCGTGTCTTGAAAAGCACGGGTCGGTGTTATCTTCTCTTATACACGCTGTTTTTGCTCAGAACACACCGTGTAAGGATCAACCGAGTACCCGACCGTGTCATGAACAAAATGGGACGAGGTTTCCCTTCAAGTGCATGTTGTGTCTCTTAGGAACACGCCATGTAGTGTCGACCGTGTTTCAGGCAGTATCTCTAACAACACGGGCCAGGTAAGGCATGTCCAGCACAGGCCGTGTCTGCCTCAAAATCGTCGTGTAGTCTTCGGCTGGGACAGTCCGTGTGACTTAGTCGTGTAGGAGTAACCAAGTAGGGATAAATGGTTCAGTACACACCGTGTAGTTTAAGAACACGCCATGTATCTGTGTAGTTTACACAACCAAGTGTGGCCAATGTACACGCCCTGGGTAAACTTTTACGGAACACGTCGTGTAGTGGTACTACACGCCATGTAGTCATGTTTGTCCCAGTTTAATGGATTTTTTCCCACCTATTCTATTTTACTCTCATTTGTTTCAACTTTTTTTGTCTTTAATGAAGGTGTGTTTTAGTCTTTCAGAACGATGGCACCGAGACGTCCTCTTGTTTCACACCAGGAACTAGGATGTGATCGTACGCCTGATACGACCGATCAGGGACGGCCAGTAGTTCCGCCCATCATTCCAGACATGGAACGTGCAGTGATTCCATAAACTGGAGCCGACGCTCAATTCATAGAGGGATTCATGTAATTCTTACAGACCTTCCAGGGAGTTCTGCATCCTGCCCCGACTGTGGCAGAGCTGATGCGGGTCTTCCAGCCGCAGCATCCTCCCACTTTCATAGGGGATGGAGGACCTTAGGCTGCAGAGTCATGAATGGAAGCCATGCTGTCTATATTCGAGCATCTGGAGATGCCTCCAGAGATGAGGGGGAAGCTCGCGATGTATATGCTGAGAGATTCCGCCAAGAGATGGTGGTACATAGTCTCTCAAATGGGGCGCTAGTAGGCTATTGCTTGGGATGTGTTTCAGTGTACGTTTTACGACTAATTCTACCTAGCGACGATGAGGGATGACAGAGCCAGGGAGTTCATGAGCCTACAGCATGGTACTCTCTCAGTTATATAGCATTCCTCCCGCTTCACTGAGTTATAATTATTCACTCCTGTCCTGGGGAATGACGAGTTGTTTCTAGCAAGGAATTTTGAGGAAGGCCTCCGACCGGAGATCAGATCGTAGGTGAATGTCTTTCAGTTTACTTCTATTACTCTGATAGTCAACCAATCACTCATCACGGAGAGGAACCTGAGGGAGACTGGAGCTATGGACCAGGGTGGTACAGCATCCAAGGCTTATTCCCTACAGATAGATAGCAGGAAGCGCCACCGAGAGTCTACCCGAGGTGACCCGAGGAAGAGAGGTATTCCTTCTAGTAGACGAGATGCCCCTTCTGGAACCCATGTGGTGTATTATTAGTGTGGTAGAAGCGGATATAAGAATCCCCAGTGACCAAGGGACACATTGGAGTGCTGATCATGTGGCAAGATGGGTCACCTGCAGCTTTTCTACAAGGGTCGCCTTCCAGCGGCTAGTGAAGGAGGATCAATTTCGACCCCGTGTACAGGAGCAAGATCACCATATCTGCAGCAGACTAGGGGCTGGAGTTTTGCAGGATGTTCAGGTTAGGTTATAGGCCGTGGACGCAGTGTTCAGGCTCAGGGAGGATCATCTCAGGGTTTTCATGCTGCTACACAGGGCCGCCGTACAGGATAGACTTTTGCTGTAGAGAAGATTCATCAGGAGCAGGATCCCGGGCCCTCTATAGTTCGAGGTACGATCTTAGTAGCCTCATTTTTATCTTCATCCCTTTTCGATACTGGTGCTTTACATAGCTTTATATCTGTTTCTGTCATGGAAAGCCTTGAGCTCTCTGTCTTTTCGTCTGCTGACATGTTGACTCTCGACACACCCTTGAGAACGAGGTCATCTATCGCACGTTAGTGAAAGGGTCCCCTCTCGAGGTTGTAGGGTATCGTTTCTTATGGGACCCTTATGTCCTGGAGATGATGGGCTATGACTTCATTCTCTGTATGGACTGTTTGGTTCCCTTTTAGGAAGTCATTGATTGCTATCGCCATAGGGTGAGTTTCGTATCACCAGAGGGTGAATCTTTCCTTCATAAAGGCGAGTGGGATGTTCAGGCGAGTCGGGTTGGACTCGAGCATCATGGGCTAGTAGGAGTTATGGAACAGATTTCTATTCTTTATTTGGTTGACCAGGGGACTTCTCAGTTAGATTTTCCTCCAGTGGTTTATCGCTTTCCATATGTCTTTCCAGAAGACTTTTTAGGATTTCCTCCGGAGCGTGAGGTAGACTTATCGATTGAGCTCGTGCCAGGAGCAGCACCAGTGTCCATTCCTCCTTATAGGATGGCTACACCTGAGTTGTAAGAGCTTAAGAAGACGTTGGAGGAGTTGCAGGCAAAGGGTTTCATCCGAACCTGTACTTCTCCTTGGGGTTCACCTGTCCTATTCACGAATAAGGAAGACGGTACCCTTATACTTTGCATGGATTATCGGCAGTTGAACTAGTTTAAAGTCAAGAAACGATATCCCTTACCGAGGATTGATGATCTCTTCAATCATCTTCTAGGAGATCAGGTGTTCTCGAAGATCAATTTGAGGTCTGGCTATCATCAGTTGCGCGTTAGACCTTCAGATATAACTCAAACAGACTTCAGGAGCAGGTATGGACTCTATGAGTATACGGTTATTCCGTTCGGTCTTACGAATGCGCCAGTAGTTTTCATGGCACTGATGAACAGAGTGTTCCATCCTTACTTGTATTCCATCATCGTGGTCTTCCTGGACGATATCTTGGTGTACTCTCACACCCTATAGGACCATGAAACCCATCTTAAGATCATTTTGAGTACACTGAGGGAGCATAGGCTTTATGATAAACTCTCTAAGTGCCACTTTTGGATGGACGAGATTCACTTCCTAGGTCATGTCATCTTAGAGACAGGAGTATCAGTAGACCCAGAGAAGGTGAGAGCAGTAGTTACATGGGAGCATCCGAAGAACGTCTTTGAGGTACAGATCTTCTTAGGGCTGGCCGGTTACTACATGCGGTTTATACAGGACTTCTCATGCCTAGAAACACCACTGACAGGCTTGACTAAGAAGGGGGTGATGTTTTTTTTCAGAAGCCTGTGACTCAACCTTCCACGAGCTAAAGGAGAGATTGACTTCAACACCGATCCTAGTTTTGCTGGAGCCGGGCAAGTGCTATACAGTTTTTTTGCGATGCATCTAGCATCGGTCTTGGAGTAGTGCTTATGCAGGAGGATCAAGTGGTTGAGTATGGATCTCGACAAGTGAGGACAAATGAGAGGAATTATCCTACGCATGACCTGGAGTTGGCAGCGGTCGTTCATGCTTTACGCTATTGGAGACATTACCTTCTGGGGGAACATTTTGTGGTATAAACTAACCACAGGAGTCTCAAGTACAACTTCACATAGCATGACCTGAATCTGAGACAGCGAAGGTAGGTTGAGTATCTCCAGTCCTTCGATTTCGAGCTTGCCTATACGCCCGGGAAAGGCAACACAGTGGCTGATGCACTGAGAAGGAGAACTGAGATACAGGTAGTTCAGGAGGCCAACAGTGAGTGGAAACTGATGACTATGTTCTCGATGATGCATTTTGAGGTGCACGACAGGCAGGGGTAGACTTTGTTATCTTCAATGGTTGTTACCTCTGCACTTTTGGACCGATTTTGAATGAGGCATCTAGTAGATTTAGAAGGGCTAGTCCTATGGGAAAGCATGTCAGGAGAGGACCCTCTTCCCGGGTGGACCATTGGAGAGGATGAGATCTTTCATTTCCAGTTATGCATATGGGTGCCAGCAGATCTACATGAGGAGCTGATGCGAGACATCCATTCCTCAGTTTGGGCAGTTCATCCTGGAATCACCAAGATGTACCATGATTTACACCGCCAGTACTGGGCGCCAGGTATGAAGAGAGATGTGTCTGGTTTTGTCATGAAGTGTTCCACCTGTCAGCAGGTGAAGGCGAAGCACCAGCGGCCAGCAGGGCTTTTACAGCAGCTACCCATTCAATAGTGGAAGTGGAACAATGTTGCGATGGTCTTCGTGACTGGGTTACCAAGACCGTCGATAAAAACGATGCGGTGTGGGTTGTCGTTGACAGTATTACGAAGGTTTCTCACTTCATGCCAATAAAGGAGTCCTTCAGTGTCGATGAGATTGGACGGTTGTATGTCCGTGAGATTGTGGGCTTGCATGGGGTTCTGAGTACTATCATTTTAGATTGGGATGCCCTCTTTACTTTGCATTTCTGGCTAGGGATACAGAACGTTTTGGGTACACAGGTGCTTCGGAGTACAGCTTATCATCCTCAAACAGATGGTCAGTCAGAGCTCACGATCCAAGTGCATCAGGATATGCTCCGATCTTGCATTCTAGACTTCTGTGGTTCTTGGGAAAAGCATATACCTCTCATGGATTTTTCCTATCACAACAGTTTCCAGGCAACTATTCAGATGGAACCTTACGAGGATTTGTACGGTAGGCCATGCCGATCACCTTTGTGTTGGCTGGAGGTAAGAGAGGCAGCTTTGTTGGGACTTCGTCTCATCTAGGAGACCTCAGAGCAGATAGATTTGATTCGGAATAGGATGGATACTACATAGTCTCGTCAGAAATCTTATGCTGACTAGTGGAGGTGACCTCTGCAGTTCAGGGTCGGAGACCAGGTTTTCCTATGTGTTACCCCGAGGTTGGTACACAAGAGGATCAGGAGATAGAGTAATCATTCACCGAGATACGTCGGGCCGCTTGAGGTTCTGGAAAGAGTCAGGCTGGTTGCTTATAGGTTGTAGTTGATATCAGACTATGCACGAAGTCTTCCATGTTTCTCATCTTCGACGCTATTTCTCTGACCCATCCCATGATTTTCGACCCGAGGAGGTTGAGCTGGAGCAGGATGCATCATTCAAGGAGCATCCTATCAGGATTGTTGATCATAATGCAAAAGTACTATGTGGCCGGTATGTTCCTCTAGTACAGGTGTTATGGCTGCAGGACCATGTGCAGGACGAGACTTGGGAGAGGGAGGCTGATATGCGATCACAGTGGCCAGAGTTGTTCAAGGTATCTTATTCGACACCTTGGTAGGGAAATTTGGGGACTAATTTCTTTAGGGAGGGAATTTTTTGAGAACCCGGACCTTCTTTTTCAGGTATGTTTTCCTTTTCTGGCCGTTTTTTGAGAAAAAGAGGAGAATCTGGAAATTTTGTATGTACACGCCGTTTACTTTTCTTCCGCTTGAGGCTGTGTGCTGGCCGTGTCTGGGCCAGTCACATAGGGTGTAGCGATGAGGTGGAGTCCTATTAATACGTCATACGGAAAAGGTGAGTACATGTTGTGTAATCAATAAGTACACGCCGTGTACTTTTCTTTTTTATTTCATTAATCAGACTGGGGTCGCGCCTAATCCCCATGTTCATCTTCTTCTCCACCTAATTATGTCCAGAATAACCTAGTGGTATGATTCTTCTCTGAGCCACTGATTTTTCCCCGGTTGTCCGAATCGAATGTCGTTGGGTGCAATAGAATCGCAGCGGTGAATTCTTAGTTCTTCTTTGGCCATGTTTTTTTATTCCTCCTCTTGTGAGAGTTATCTGAGGTTGAACATTTTAGATGTTTTTGCAGATTTTCTCTATTCTAGGCCGATTCACAGGTCGAGGTGTAATAATATCAATCTCCTAGGATTGAGGTAGGTGGTTTGTTTCCCTACGTTGAATGTCTATGAGTTTTTGGCGCAAAAGTGCCGGATACCCATGTATCGGGTATCTCGGGTTAGGGTTTGATCCTGTATTATTATCTGCCTTAGATTTATTTTATGCTCGAGGTTATTAGATGATTAATAATTTCATGTCATCATGTTGGAGGATCACCCCATCGGTGTTTCCCCTTGTTTTGGATGTTGATTGTTGTTTGGCACGGTTTGCCTACGAGGAAACCCTATTGCACATTGCTAGTATGCATGTTGACTTGAGTGCATGTATTGCCTATTGTTTATATAATTGTGGATGCATTGTATCTATTATCCAAGTATTTTCTGAACTTACTTTGGCTGCTAACAGTCGATTATGCATGATTAAACTGCTCAGGGTTGAGTGAACCTAGTGTGGTAGGCTAAAGGGGGAATTGACGATTAGGGATTCCCTAGAGAGCCTGTTATAATTAGTATCGATCACAGGACCTAAGGGAAGTGGACTTTGTGCTTCTTAAAAGTGTCCTTAGTTACATACCGAGAATATAGAGGGAATTATATAAAAGTGCTTCCTCCGAGAGTCTATATCTTTCATTGCAAGACCATAGGAGAATTGAAGGTGAGAGCATCCCAGAGTGTCTGTGTCTTTGTTCGTCTACTTGACTAGAGGGGTTTCCTAGTAGGAGCCACCCAGAGAGTGAGTGCTTTATTTGTTGGTTGGTTGTGACGAGTCCACCAAGCCAAAGAACAATCTTGGGTTTGTACTACTTGCTGTTTAGGTAGACTGCTGAGTTATGTGTTGTGATTACTTGCTTGCCTTGGGAGTATAAAGCTATTACTAGGTTCCATGGTTGATAATTAAATGATTGTACTAATCTAATAAATAACTGTGAATGGAGTTTCTTATGATTGCTTATTTTAGTGTACATATGCTTCTTTGCTGTATTTATTTCCTTTACTTTTTCTATATTGCTCACTGACAGTAGGGCACAGATCTCGTGGTGATTGTCTACTGGGATTAGTCTCACACCCTGTTTGGGTCTTGATTTCGGTCCAAATAGGTTATATGGTTGCAGGGGTAGAGAGTTATTGTGGCCCTTCTTCTTCAGGTACATGATTTTTGGTCAGAGCTGGAGAGTATAGGATCGATCTTAGGCTTGCGATGCAGCTGGAGTTGCTATTTACTTTCGTACCTTGTTTTCAGTTTTATTTCAGCACGTTGTTGTGTTTGCTGCTTTCCTTAGACACTTGTACTTGCTGCATCATTATCATTATCATTATATGTTTATTGCTTCCTCTATTTAGTTTCAGTGTTTTCATGTTGTTTATTACTTCCGCCATTGACAATTGTTTTCTTACCTTGTATACCTTACCATATGAGGGCATAGTTTCCTCAATAACTTACAAATGCCCTTGCTGCTAGTTGGCAGCCTCTGGAATTTGCGGAAATGCGCTTGAGGTCATGTGGTGAACCGGGTATGGGGCACCAGTGGAAGGGCTCTGGATTTGGGTCGTTACAAATTTCATTGAGGGAGGAAATTTTTCTAATAGAAGTAAAACAGGGTTAAAATGAAATTTTCCTTAAGAGAAGGTGTTTGTGATTTTCAAAACAAGAGGAATGATAAAGTCATAAGGAAACCTTGATAACTTATCAATCTCCCCCATGAATGAAGGAATGGAAAAAAAATCATAAGGAAAATCTAATTGACTCAACACAATGTTAGTCATTGGATGTAATTTCACTTTTAAATTGGACATAAGCACATATCAATCATTCAATACTTTTTACTTCTCAAAAATCCGCTTTTTGGTTTTGACAACAGGAATTAATATTAAATTAATTAATGAATCTTCCATGTCTTAAATTTTTTAATATAGACATCATTTTCAGATTTGGAATATCAAAATTAGCTTAGGGTGAATTTTTTGTATTTTTTTGAAAACATTCAATATTTTATGATTCGTGAGAAACACTACATTATTGTTTAAATCCCAAAATTTTTATTTAAATAATTATTTATTTTATTTAAATCAATTTTAATTCAAAATAGATACATAATACATATATTAGTTCAATGTATTTCATCGGAGTCATTTTATATTAAAATTAAATGTATAAGATTTTATTGAAAATTTTAATGTTTTTACCCATCTTATAAGCACGTTAGCAAATTTGCATAAAATGTAATTTTACTCTTCCTATGAATTTTATTTCAAAAATATTAGAGACACAGTTGACAATAGTAAGTAAAATTTGGTTTAATAAGATGAAAATAATTTGTGGTGAATAGTAACTTTTGACTTTTATTTACCACAGTTAAAAGTAATAGAGTAATTAAAGGTAAAAATGATATTATAATTATGCTAACACGTGTAATAAATCTATTAGGTAAGTTTTTTTCGAACAAAATCATCCTTAGGAATAAAATATGTTCCTTTTTTATCCACTTGGATTAGATTAGGACATTTATTATTATTTTATATAAGGAAGAGTTAAAAGTGTTAAATTCAAAATTTCATAAGTAAATTTTTTTTTCATATATGGTTATACATAAGATAAATTTGACTATAAATATTCATTAAAAAGATAAATTATTTCCTACATCATGGAATTTTATTTATAATTTTTAGACATTAAATAAGTATATTTATTTATGACGCAATGATGATGAAATAATTATCTTATTAATGAAATATTAAAATAATTGATATTATAAATATTAATATAAATGTAAATTGATACTTTTTATGCATTCCATGAATCTTTTAGATTAATATGACATGTTAAGGTTGATTTAATGAATTTTGTTCGAAGTAATCATTCTTTTATGACATTTACAAAAACCAAATACTAAATACTGTCAAAATTGACATAAATGAGTTTTGAAAACAAATATTATATTATTAAATGATATAATATTACTATAAATATAAGGATCAGCCAAAGGATTTATATAATGAAATATATATATATCATTAATAAACCAATTGATATTTATTTGGCAGTTTATTGTAATTCTATTAACCATATAGTGTAATAATACAAGAAGACATGGTTAACGTTAAACTAATTAACTATGAGTTAAATCTAAAAGATAATGTTAATATGGTGACCTAAAAATGTATCAAACAAATGGGTTGAAGATATATCTACCCATACCTAACTTATCTTCTAAATAAATAATTTTGGGGCCATTATGAACTGAATAACATGGTATAATAAAATAATATTTCAATCTTTTCCTATGGTTCCCCGCACCTATCGTATAAAATGGAACATACACTTCTATAAAAACCACACCTCCAAATCCATTTGGCTCGGCCAACCCCTACCCAAATCTACTACAAACATCCCCCAATTCATCCTTGAGAAATTTCCTTCAAGGAAAATCCATCCTAAAGAGCCCTTTTGATCAAATCAAAAGGAAGCACCCAAAAAAGATGTTATAATTTCACCAATTATTTCAAAGTTATTTTCATCTTCCACTTATTATTTGTTTGTTGTTTCCATAAAAAAAATAATAAATATAGTACCTTATAAATAATATTATTTTATTATAGATTTGGTACACCCATATTCATTATTCTATCCATCCTATGATTGACAAAGTCACCATACGTGCATTTATACGGCTAACTGTCTCCACGTCATGGTGTAGAATGTTATTCAAACACTTCATTATTTGGATGGGTATAATAATGAGTATAACTGATGCAAATAATAAATATAAAATTTTAATGAATATTTATATATGATATAACATCCAATCACATATGATTTCTTTATCAGTATAATTATATTATCACTCGTGAGTACGTACGGATTATTGTCTCCACAAACGCGATAAGATTAATTCCCCATCATAACCATTCAAGAATAATTTTCAATTTATGATTTAAAAATATTGTTTAAGAACATAATATAATTATGTATATTAATAAAATACATATTATACATAACAAACATGACTTATGTAACAAAACAAATAAAGGAAAAAGAATCAATTAACATCCAAAATAGTGATACTACTAAAATATCTTTAACAACAAAATATTATAAGATCATGTATGATATCGTATTTATGTATTTTGTTCTTTTATAATTTAATAAAAATTAATTCACCATTATACATGAGTTTAACCTAGCCTATACAATGTAAAAGTACAAGGTAAAGTGTTTTCGTCTCTCTTATTATTCCTTTGAGATTGATGCTATATTTTCCACTATTTCCTTTTGTGTGGTGTACGTACTACCCATTATTGTATCCATTGTGTAATATACTATAATTTATGGGTATTTACATCTTTATTATATTATCTTTATTTCATTGTGTGTATTTTTTGTAAGTTACCAAATCGGTAAGGGGTATTCTAATTTAAATTTCCACTCTTTGGGTTTTACACATGCTTCATCGATTATTTTACTCAATGATTATGTGTGGAATCAATATTTATTTATTTATTTGGTAAATTCAAATCCCCTTTGTGTGGATATACTTTTTATACACACAATAACTCCATTTATATACTCTCAAGTCATTGATATGAACATGACATAGGCAATCTTAACTCAATTTCAATTCATTGAGTTAAACATCAAAGGCACTGGAATTGTTTTGACCAAAACATGTGTGAATGTACTCAGATTTATTTACATTTAATATCCAATAATATTGAGTGTATTTATATTTTTCAAACATAATTTTATCATTGATTTATCCTTATCCTAAGGATATGGTCTTTATAAGGTATTTCATGTCAATTTACATTCCATTGAGACTTCTTTGTTGTCATGAGCCAATTAACTTTTATATAGTGTATATACTATACTTTGAAATATTATATCATAAATCCATTTTTTTCTCATGATATTTTATTGTATTTATTACCCCTATTACTTTTATTCTACTGTCTCTCATTTGGTTAGGAACTCTAAGTAAAATATCATTTTAAATGTTTTAAAGATTTATTATTCTAAATCATTCTCATTAATGTACATGTTTTAAGAATTGTTTTAAGGATTTATTTATATAGAATCTAATTTTTTACAATTAAAATTCCTTTTAAAATATTTAATGTGTTATTGGACACTTTGATTCAAAAATATATTTTTGATGGATTCTTGATAAATAGGGAGCCTTCTAAATGTTTTCAAGAAAAAGGGGGATATTTCTCTCAAATAGTGTTGATGATTATTTTCATCTAGTTAAATATCCTTCATTATTCTTGATTTCGGTTAATTTATTATAATAAAATATTCCTTATTGTATTTAATGAGTTATGTTCAACTGTGGATGTGTTATTTTTATCCCAGTCATGGATTTTGGTTAAAATATTGACATATCGTATGCTAGTTTTAATACGAATGTTTAGATTATGTTTAAAACTTTCCATATGAGGAATGCATTGGACTTAGTAAGTGACGGGTGGATCCACCTATAACACCTCAATGCATAGGTAGGTCTAATGAGACAAACTATTTTCTTGGCACATGGCCTTGACAAAATAATATTTTTTTCATTAGCATGAGGCCTTGAATATGTGGTTATGTTGTCTAGAATTATGCATTCCATCATTATAAAATTAGCTATTGATATTACATGAGATTATTCGACAAGTATAATATTCATTTGAATAAGTAAATGGCAGTATTTTCTTTATATTTTCTATATTTTTCTGAATTTTTTTTAAAGGCTTGTGTTTTAGTCTTATACATTGCCTTAAATGTTTATACTAATTTATGAAAATTTATACTATATTGTAATCCTTACTTAGATTCTGGGCTCACACCTTTCTAGGTTTTATTTTTCCTAGGATGTGAAGAATTGTATCATTATTAACCTGTAGGAATAAGCTAAGGGTTATAAGTGTGTTCAAAGTGGAAACAATGTTTCTTTTCATTATTTCATGATGTAATGTAAAAAGTATGCATAAATCCAGTACTTCCATGGCTAATAAACTAATCAGTCTTTCAAGACTTGATCTCTTGTGATCATGCCAATAATAGGTAATAATGCACTGACTCTGGGTAACTAGGGTCGGGGCATTATAGTTGGAATTAGAGGAAGTTTAGTACAAACATTAGAAACTAGATTTAGAAAATCTCTAATTATACAACATTACCCTAAGATATAAATTGGGGATTGGTATATAAGAACATCCAAAAATTTTGGTAATGTAAATATTATGTTGGTTTTCCATGAAATACATCTTTTTCTGGATACGAGTAGTTAAAGGCAGCTCTAGCATAGATGTACATAGGGGTAAAACCTGAAAACACCGCTATGAGCTAAACTAGAACAGAAACTGGTGCACAACATTGTGCCTTGTTGTACTATTGGTTATGATACTCCTAGGGGATATGTTTAAGATAATTCACATTTTCTTTACAAACTGATTTGAATGATTTTAATATAATATGAGAATAAATAAACAAGGGTTAATAATAAGGTTATTTAGATTGAAAATAAGTTTTCATGCTACTCTCTAAATGATTTGAAGACTATTTTTACTCACACAATGATTTATTTATTTAGCGAATTTCTGGATTCCATGGAAGTCATAGTAACATTGAACATGATGAAAAATGTGGGGAAGGTGGTGGAAATGAGCAACGAAATGGAATGTTGATAAGAGAAAAATATATCATGTTCATGCCAAATTAGTTTTCCAAAAATATGTTCAACAACATATATATTAACAAAATCTAAGACTGAAAAAAAGAAGAGAAATATGGTGAATGAGAAGAGCTCCAGTAGTGGAGACCATGGAGAAAATAAAGCTCAATTTCTATCATGCAAGAAATGTTGAAGGAGACACCTAGGTAAGTGTCTCAATTGAACAAAGAAATGCTTTATGTGTGGAAAAGAAGGACATAAAGTAAAGAATTGCTGAGGAAAAGTGAAGAGTACTATGGAAGAACATAAAAATGATCCCAAGAATCCATTTACAGTCATTATCCATAAGTGTAGGGGACCTAGGAATTACCAGAGTGATTGAACTATTCTATAGGATAACCTCTTGACAAATGAAGAACCAATGTGGAAATAAATGGATGGAACAATGATTAAAAGTATTAGTGCTATTTGTTGATGGGATTACTTTGGAATACTTTTCTCTTGTATGTGTAAACCTGCATTTTGTTATGTGAAAATGCTATTTCAGTAAGAATTATCTTTTTTTATGGATATAGTTATAAATAACCATTTGGGTTCATATGATCCTTGAATTTATGGCAATTAAAAGTTATTAAATTTTAGGATGAAAAATGCAAGAAATTATATAACATTTGGGGATGAATTATGTGATGGATATTTTGAGGAATTTATCTTATTTTGGGAATGTTATAAAATATATTTTTGAAAAAGGATAACACACAGACTGTGTGACAACTTGTCATGTTAGAAAAAGCTACAATAGTCGAACCAACAACCAAAATGTGACTAGGATTTATCACCTACCATAGGACTACGTGAAGTCTCTGGTTACTATGACTAATTATTTTTAGTAAAATGATTTTATTGATCAATAATAATTTGATTTTGGATCTTATTTTTATCAAATTCATATCTATAGAATAGTAAAATGATTTTTTAATTAAGTAATAAATGTTATTTTGGAAGACGTTCGCTCTGCTGGTAACACTATATGCCTAAGGAAAATAGAATATAATGAGATTTCATTTGATGAGTAATGGTGGATTTTTATCTTTTTTTTTGTATTTTGGAATAAGAGAAACCTAGGTTATTTATGGAAATTATTAACCTATCTTAATGAATATGTGATTAGGTTATTTATTGTTAAGTATGTGAATTTAAGAGTAGTCTATGTTATTTGGAGATATAATTTAACGAGGAAGACTACATAGTCAAATTATTCTTAGTTTTGGGTTTCAATCTTAGTTTATATTATATTGAATTATTTTAAGGACAATTGTTTATTGAAAGGTATTTATTGAACTTTGGGTATTGTTGGTTTAATTTTAAATGGTAAGATTATTATTTATTTCTCTAAAGGATTATCCTTTTTGGGGATCTTCTGATCTTGTACTGACCATTCGGGTTTTGGTTAGTCTATAAATATAGGTGAAATATATTGTTCATCTTTTTTGTTTTAAGTTATTCTATGTAAGTTGATTATAGTGCTTCAGGTGTGACCAAGTCATCTTGAATACTCATCGTTTGGAGTGAAAGATGAGTTTTTAGTAGAAATTAGTTTAAGGATGGAACCCTACTTATCAAGTATTTTTTTCTTATTATATAATGAAATTAATTATTAATCCTTAGGTAAAGGATCTTAAACACAAAAATTTGTTATCCTAATACCTTTCGTTATTCATCATAGATTTATGTCTTGGAGGCCATAAATTTTACATTCAGTTGTTTGCGATTGATGACCTCAATCACTCATTATAAATATTTACGTTTTCCTCTAATTATAATTTCCATAAATATTCTTATATTTGAAATACTAATTTGCTGGTGACTTTTTCATTTCACTTTCCTCTTTTTAAGACTAATATTTATAAACCCTATTTCCGATGTTGGTTTTCCAAAAAGGTATTTCATATTTTTTACCCTTTATTTCTGAAGAACAATTTTAAATTGTGAGGATGCAATTTATTGAAGGTGTTAAGAATGTAACACCCCATTCTTCCACGATATGCTTATTTTTTAATAATACAATAGGGGGAGATGTACACTACCCCGAGTTCAAGTGCACCACGACAAATCAAACTAGCCATTTAAAAAGTAGTTAAGAATATTAATAACCACATTTTTAATTTTATATATATCCCATATAATTTTAATATTCACATTTTTTTCTTAGACATAATATAGGGACCAATTCAATTTTTTAGATAAAAGATGTATTTTAAAAAAATGTAGTTTTCCACCATTTAATGGAGAACTATTTCTAATAAAATATTTGACACTTTTATATATTCAATTTTATGAAATGAAATTCATTTTTAAAAGCGGGACATAAAAATTTTGTTTGGGTAAATTTAAGGTGTTTTTTAATAACTCTCATATTTTGATGAATAATGAAAGATGGTAAATTTTAATTGAAATAAACTTTTTAAATTAAAACAATTTAGAGTTTTAAGTTAGACATTTGAATGGTTTTTAATTATAATTAGATTATATTTTTATCATTTAATCCATTGATGGTTATTATAATTAATTTTACTTTAAATTGGACGTAAACATATATCAATCATTTGATAGTTTTTACTTCTCAAAAACATGCTTTCTGGTTTTTACAATGGGAATTAATTTTGAACTAATTAACTCAACTACAATGTTTTGAATTTGTTAAAAAAGACATCCTATTTGGATTCAGAATATTAAAATTAGCTTAGGGTAATTTTTTTTATGAAAACTTTCAATTTTTGATGAACAGTGAAAACACTCCGTTATTGTTTAAAAACCTATTTTTTTTAAATAATAATTTATTTTATTGAAATTAATTTTAAGTCAAAATAGATACATAATACCTATATTAGTTCAATCTAATTTTCATTTTATAATAAAATTAGATTTATAGAATTTTATTGAATTTTTTAACATTTTTTTACCCAACATCTAAGACATTGGAAGATCTGCAGAAAACGTAATTCTACCACTTCCATGAATTGAATTTACAAAATCCAAGACACATGGTTGACATTTTTAAGTAAAATGTGGTTCGATAAGTTGAAAATAAATTTTGGTGAATATTAACTTTTGACTTTTATTTACCAAGGTTAAAAATAAATAGGGTAATTAAAGGTAAAAATGATATTATAATTACCCTAACACATTTCCTAATTCTATTGGATAAGTGTTTTTAGACCAAAATATATTTTAGGAATAAAATATGTTCCTCTTAGGTCTACATGGATTAGATCAGGGCATTTATTGTTATTTTATTTAAAGAAGAGTTAAAAGTGTTAAATAAAAATATTTATAACAAAAACATTTTTAATATGGGGTTATACATGAGATAAATTCAACTATAACTATTCATTAGAAATATAAAAAGATTTCATAAATCATGTTATTTTATTTATAATTTTTAAAACTTAAATAAGTAAATTTATTAATGACACATGGATGATGTAGTAATTATCTTATTAATGAACGATGAAAATAACTGATATTATAAAAATAAAAATAAATGAAAATGGATACTTTTGATGCATTCAATGAATATTATATATTAATATGACATTTTAGGGTTGATTTGGAAATTTTTCTCTATGTAATCATGTAGTTAAGACTTTCGCAAAAAAAACTAAATAGTGTCAAAATTGACATAAATGGGTTATTAAAAAAATATTACATTATTAAATGATATAATATTCCTAAAAATATAATCTTTGGCCAAAGGAATTGTATAATGATATATACATCATTAATGAACCCCTTGAGGTTCTCTTGGTAGTTTATAGCAGGTGTATTAAATATATAGTTTAAGAATACAAGATAACATGATAAATGTTAAACTAATTAACTTAGAGTTAAATCTAAAATATAAGGTTAATATGGTCACCTAAACATGTTTAAAACATATTGGTTGAAGTTATTTCAACCCATAACCACCTTATAATATAAATAAATAATTTTTGATCCATTATAAACCGAATATGATTGTATGATAAAATAATATTTCATGGTTTTCCTAAGGTTCTCCTCACCTCTCTTATAAAAAGGCACTTCTCCTTCTCTAAAAATCACATCTTCAAAGCCATTTTTCTCGACCAAAAACAACCCCAATTTCATCCACACTTCCCACAAATCATCTTATAGGCCTTCCCTTGAGTATAAATCCATCCTAGTAGTCTTTTGGATGTAATTAAAATGAAACACATGAAGAAGAGGTAATAATTTCACCACCTCTTTCAATGTTCTTTTCTTCTTCAACTTCTTCATTTATTGTTGTTTCCATACTAAAATAATAACTATAGTAACATATACATACTGTGATGTTATTATATATTTGGTACAACCATATTCATTATTATATCCATCCTATTAATGACAAAGTCACCATACGTGCGTACATACGACTTACCATCTCCACGTCGTGCTATAGTTTGTTATTAAAAAAATTTATTATTTGGATTGGTATAATAATTAGTATAAATGATTTAAATAATAAATATAACATGTTAAGGATTCCTTATATATGATGTGCCATCCAATTAAATAAAACTTCAATATCAATATAATGACATTATCGCGTGTGCATACGTACAGATTACCATTTTCACACACATGATATGATTGATTCCCTGTCGTAACCATTAAATAATTATTTTAATTTGATGATTTAAAAAAATGTTTAAGAACAGAATATCATTATGGATAAGAATCAAATACATCCTATACATAATGAACATGACTTACTTAGGAAACCATAAATGGAAAAAGAATAAGTTAACACCTAGAACAATGATACAACTGAAATATCATTAACAAAACCATATTAGAAGATCATATATGATATCATATTTATGTATTGGGATCTTGTATAATTTAATTAAAATGATTTCAACATTATAAAAGAGGTTATCTACCCTATAATAAGTCAAAGTACAAGGTAAGGTGTTTTCATCTTACTTTTTATTCGTGTGAGATTCATGATATATTTACCACTATTTCGTTTTGTGTGGTGTATGTGCTTCCCATGATTGTATTCATTGTGTAATACACATTAATTTATGGGTACTTAAATCTTAATTGTATTATCCTTCTTTCATGGGGTGTATGTTTCATAATTTACCACATAGGTAAGGGAAGTTCTAATTTCAATTTCCACTCATTGGGTTTTTTGCAAGATTCATCGATTATTTTTCTCCATGATTATGTGTGGAATCACTAATTATTTCATTATGTGGTAACTTACACTCCCCTTTGTGTAGATATAATTTTGATACACATAATCACTCCACTGATTAATTCTCAAGTCATTGATAGGAACATGATAAGGGTAATCTTAACTCAATCTCTATTCACTGAGTTAAACATCAAAGACATCGGTGTTGTTTTTACAAAAGTATGTGTGAATGTCCTCTGATTGACTTACAATGAATATCCAATACGATTGAGTGTATATATATTTTTCACATATAATTATGTCATTTATTTATCCTTCACCTAAGGATACGGTCTTTATAAGGTATTTTATCTCAATTTACATTCCATTGAGACTTCTTGGTTGCTATGTGCCAATTCACTTTAATATGGTGTATATACTATACTTTGACATAGTGTATCTTGAATCCATTTATTTTCATGATATTATAATGTTTTGATTACCTCAATTATTTTTATTCAATTGTCTCTCATTTTTTAGGATCTCAAACTAAAATATGATTTTAAATGTTTTAAATATTTATTCTTCTAACTTTTTCTCATTAATGTCCATGTTTTAAGAATGGTTTTAAGGATTTATTTGTATAGATGTTAATGTTTTAAAATTAAAATTCATTTAAATGTTAACTATTGGTATGGGACATTTTGATTTAATAGTCTATTTTAAATGGATTCTTGATAAATAGTGAGACTTTTAAATGTTTTCACGAAAAATGTGGATATTTCTCTCAAATAGTTTTGATGATTATTTTCATATATATCAATATGCTTCATTATTCTTGTTTAAGGTTAATTTATTATAATAAAATCTTTACTATTGTATTTAATCAGTAATGTTTGACTGTGGATGTGCTATTTTTACACCATTCATTGTTTGTGGTTAAAATATTAACATTTTGTATGGTAGTTTTAATATTAATGTTTAGATTATGTTTCAACCTTTTCATATGAGGAATGAAATACACATAGTAAGTGATGGGTAGAGCCCACTATAGCTCCCTGATGCATCAGTAGATCTCATGAGACAAAATACTGTCTTGACACAAGGCCTTGACAATTTCTTATTTGTAGTTTATGCACGAGGCCTTGACTATGTGTTCAGGATGTCCGACATTATGCATTACATCATTACGAAATTAGATATTGATATTACATGCGATTATTAGACTAGTAGAATATCTATGTGAAAAAATAAACAGTATTATTTGATTTATATTTTCCTTGTTATGATGAAATATAAGTTTAAAATTCTTGTGTTTTAGTCTTATACATTCCCTTAAATGTTTATTCTTATTTATTAAAGTTTCTGCTATATTGTTATCATTACTGAGCATCTAATCTCACCACATTATATGTTTTATTTTTCTTAGGATGTGAAGAAGTATATCATGATTAAAATGTGGAAATAGGCTATGGTTTATGAGTGTGTTCAAGGGGGACATAATGTTGTTTTCCTTTATTCCATTATGTAATGTAAAACTTATATATGTATCCCGTGCTTCCAAGGCTAATAAACTAATCGGTGGATCAGGACATTCTCTCTTGTGATCATACAGATAATAAGTAATAATACACTAACTTTGGTTAACTAGTCTCAGGGCGTTATATTTTTACTGAATGATTGAAGGTGTTTTTGGAAATAGCACACAAGACATGTTTCTGGATCAGAATGCCAAAAAATGGAAAAGTCATGGTGTGCGTGGAAGATGATTCTGCGCGAAAGGGTTTGTTCTCACAATGCGATGTCAAAAAGTGTTTTGCGCGCTCATAATGAAACTTAGGCGCACCAACGAAAATGCATCGAGATCTTGTGTGTAGGGTCTTCAAGGGCATTTAAATATGCAGCTTCCCGCAATGAAGACTTTATAATTTTCCTTCAAAAAACTGGTAACTCTTCCACGTGAATGATTTGAATGCGAAAGATTGGATGAGAGTTAATCTTGTGCCCAAGGTGTTACTTTAGTCAAAAAAGACCAAGTGAACCCTTCAGGGAAGTTGTGCGAAAGATATTGGTTGTGAGAAAATTAGTGGTTTCACAAAAGTCAAATATTGCAAGAATTACCAGATCTTGTGCATAAGATGAGGTATCATGCAAAAGTGTGCTATTAGGCTTATGATAGGTTTTTTGGATACCTGGTGTGAGTGATTAGTGCTTGAACATGAATCAATTCAGGAATTTGATGCATGCAGTGTCTCAAGATGTACTGAGACAAATAATTCAATGAAAATTTATTGAAGGGACCTTTATGTCCATAAAATGAGTGTGACTTCACCAGAGGTAGTGGGCCATGGGGAGTCAATGGATTGATGAAAGGGAAGTAGTGAGTTGTCCCTGAACTTTTGTAAAGATA
Source organism: Viscum album (assembly GCA_963277665.1). Lineage (NCBI taxonomy): Eukaryota > Viridiplantae > Streptophyta > Magnoliopsida > Santalales > Viscaceae > Viscum > Viscum album. The sequence continues at coordinate 874,672,504 of OY728145.1, read as the reverse complement.
GTCTGCCTAGCATAGAGTTAGTGTGACCGAACACTTGTACTCCACAACTAGTAAAGATTTGTGGATTTTGGTACAACCGACACACTATCGACGTATGCTCCTTAGACGTTGCCCTTTATGGGGAACCATGTAAATGTGTTGTGTGGCCACATTGAATGTGTTTATTTAATTTTTGTTCATATCCATCATTCTAGTCTGACACGTTCCTACCAATGTGGGAACAATATCCATTACTTTAAAATAAAAAGTTAACACCAAAATTCACCCCTCCCCTCCCAGGGTGTCCTAGGGTTCTAAAAAAATGTAGGTCACTGATTCAACCATCCCCGTATTAGTTATCTGTCTTGATCAGGGAAAATTAATTGGTATCAAAAGGGGTTCCCTCTAAAAATCCTGATGAATTCTGATACATGTCTAGTATTAAATCAATTAGTAACCAACGTGTTACCATATTGTGTGTGATGAATTATCATACCTATATGAATGGGATTATTCTTTACCTCATATCAATTGGACATAAATTAATAAATACTACAACAAATGATTTTTTACTAATTTTTAAGGAGGATTATATGACTCAAAATGATAATAGAACAATGAATCTATATAGAAATGGTCAAAATGACATCATCATAGTTTTAGTAGACAAATCCTATAAAAATTTAATGGGTCTCCATACTTCGATGTTGATATGACACAAATTTAAAAACATCTTAAAAGGTAATATCAATGTAAAAGAATCCATGTTACATGTTTTTACGAGACAATACAAATAAAAATATATGAATAAGGATGATTCCATTGACTAATACAATATAAGAGTCAATGGGATTATAAGAATCTTAAATTTTTTTGGGTTAGAATCTAGATAATTCTCTCACCGATAAAAAAATTGACAAGGGATTTTTCAAAATAGTATGATTTAATAATTTCATCATATAAAGAAATAGTGGATATCATAGTATGTGAGGTAAAAAAAATATGCATATCCAATGATATGGGGAGGATTCTATCTATAATGAAAATTAAAATGATAAAATTTCCTTATAAAAAAATTGAATATAAAAATTAAATAATAAGAATCTTTTAAATCATGTGTTTATGAAGAAGTATAAGTTGAAGACTAATTCAATATGATTAATAATTTTATATTAATATTGTTCAAAAATGGTAAATAGACTGGAAAATATAAAAAAATTCCTAAAGTGTAGGAATAGTTATATCCTTGGACACGTTTCGAATTATTGTCTAAATATAAAGGTAGATGAATATTAATTTGATGAGGATGATGAGAGGCATTAAAAATAAAAATAAAATAATAAAAAATTGAAAAATTCTATTAGAATGTAAATGAATTTTATGAGTAATCATGATAAATTTAATTCATTATCATGTATATATTCATATCATTGGGTTCTTTTATTTACTAATGCTAAAATTGGTTCTGATATATAAATAAGTGATAATAATGGAAAAGAAAGAAAAAAACTTCAATGGAAAATAAAACATGAGTTGGAATCATATATTGGTGAGATTAAAAAGCTAATGAATGAAAATAAAAAATTATTGAAGAAGAAAGATGCATCTCCAGAAGTTAAGGATGTGGAATATATTGATGATATAAAGATATATAAATTGAAGTTTGTTGATACTGAAATAATGGTGAGAAATGTTGAATAACATGTTTTTGTAAAGGAATAAGTTTTTTCAAAACATAATCCATATATTTTATAGTTCAACGTGAGTTTAGAAATAATATAAAATAATTTAATAAATCAATGAATGTTACTTTATATTATTCTCATGATGGGGATATGACATGTGATAATAATTAGGTAAAATCCAATACATTCAATATTCAAGATAGTTATATTATAATAGAATGTATAGGTTATAAAAACCCCATAAAAGGATGGGAAAATAAAGGATATGAGAGATAGTATTTCCCATCATGGGACGTGGTTAAAATATTAAAACAATTTTCCCTTAGGTAGAAGAGTGAAAAATATCTCAACACAACAACAATAATATGGATATAGAAATAACGAGAATTAATACAGAATATCTGATATTAGAGGTTTTTTCTAATGTTATTGAAGGTATGAAACTAAAGACTATGTTTTTTTTGGTTTCAAATTTAATTTATAGAGAAGAGGCCTAAACTATGGGGGATATTTTATGAGTAATAGAGAAAAAAATATATAATAATGATAACTGTGACTAGATTTTTATAACATATTTCAATTCAATGTATATTTAAACATCTAGATGAGGTATACGAATGATATGGATTGAAGTTTTTCCAATATGAGGTATAAATGACTAGACTGTAAGGAGGATATTCCCTATTGTTCAAGAGGTAATAATTATCAAAATTTGAAGGATGTTAAAAAAAATTCATGCTTAGATGAAGTTGTCAAGAAGAAAAATGAGAGGCCTAAAAAAGATTTTAGGAAAGACTGCCTGATAATATGGATAAAATATATACATTTTTTAGGAAAAATAGAAGCATGTGGATTAAGGATGTGAGGTTAAATTTCATGTGGATACATCCACAAAAAATGACATAAAGATCAAAAAGTTATGTGAATGAGGAGAGAAATTAAGAAATGTTTCAGAGGACTCTATGGATATCCTACCAAAACAAAAATTGTATATTATGAGGATGATGTATGGATAAGATAATGTGGTTTCCTTAAAATCTGATGTGAATGAAATCGAATCATTTCATGAAGCAAGAAAATATTTTTTTTTTGAATAATGAACCAAATACTGTTAGTTTGGGAAGAAATTTTCAAGAATTGTGATTCTTATAAAATAACAACAGATCCTTCATTCTTCCATATTAATTTGATTTTATAGAACCAACATGTAAGGACATTAAAGAGGTGTCTGAATTTCTCGTAGCTATGAAAGAATTAATGATGGTTTAATTTATAGGGATCCTATGAATAAAATTATCCATGAGGATAAGAAGTCACGTGTGTCATATTATAGGGAGAAAAATGAGAAGGAAAATTTCATTTTATTATTCCCAATAAATTTGGACTTACTAGAAAATTTTTAAAATATGATGAATGATATATGGAAATAACACTTTTATTCATTACTATAATTCTATTAATTTAAAATTTTAATGGGGAATGCTGGTTTATTACAGAATCTAAGAAATAGAGAGTTATTCAACTTGCAACTGATTATCCTAATGTTTTTGGTGAAGTGTGTGTGATGATTTTATTCAAATAAAAATTTTGTTTTTAATTAGTCCTTTTAATATTTTAAACTATGATATCATATGTATTATATTTTATTAATAGATTTGACCACCATGGTTATAAACTCATGTTTTCTACAATAGGTTATCCAACATATAATTATTGTTGTTTAATTAATGGATCATTGACAAAAAATTCCCGTGGTATCATTCATCTCTCAAAATATTGTTATCGTGTTTTATTATGGGGAAAGAGTATGATATTTTATTAAGATAATAAGACAAAAAACATCTTCCTTACTTACCGCATATTATTTTCACAATGGTGATAAATAAATAATCACACTTATTGAATTTTAAATTGTGTCTTGTTATCAAAAAAATAAATATGGGATATTAATGATCCCAATTATTACATTTAATATCAATGGGTGAATATTTGTTGGGTTGATGAGAACCAATGAAGGATATGATAGAAGAAAAAGGACAAAAAAGTATTCTATTATTTAATGGGGTGATTATTAGTCATATTTATTGATATGTACATGAAAAAATATTTATATTTTAACATGATGTTATTAGAGACCAACTTACACTTTATTAATGAATTTTATTACTCTATTTATAGTATATTAATAAAAAAGTTATCCAGTCCCTATAAATACATGGGTAAAGATCCACCAAACATGATGGAGTTGTGCTCAACTTTATGGGATCTAACCAAAACGATTTTCTTAATGAGGTAGGAATTACAGTTGAACCAAGGAGAATGTATGGGCTTGGACAACATACACACAATTTTCACATCAGTGGTAGGAGCCCCCAAGTGGAGTGACACAACGTCTTGAATAGTATGTCAGTTATATCTAAGATTTATTCTCAATACCATGGTCAATGGTTAAATTAAGGGATCTATCCTAAAAGATTATCTTAATGAGGTATGGAGTATAGTGGAACCAAGTAGCATGTACGGGCTTGTAACACCCGAGATTTTTATGAGTAATATTTTGTTTTTTTTATATATCATCAAAGAAATATTTCACTACATACTAGCTTGGCTTACTTTACACGCAATCGCGACCTTCCTCGATAGCTTGCGTCGTACGCAATACCGAGTTTCACTAAACAACGATATGCTATTAAAATATTATTAAAACTAGCCGTTATGAATAGTAATAACCACTTTTTGAAATTTTATAAATTTTATTTTCATAAAATGGACTTCATTTTTGGATTCGGAATACCGAAATTAGCCTAGGGTGAAATTTTGGTATTTTTCTGAAAACTTTCAATTTTTGATGAATAGTGAAACCACTAAGTGGTAGGTTAAAAACTGAATATTGCATAAAACTTAATTTTACCACTTCTGTGAATGGAATTTTGAAAATCCGACAGACACGGTTGATATCATTAAGTAAAATTTGGTTCAATGAGATAAAAAATATTTTTTGGTGAATAGTAACTTTTTACTTTTTTTACCGCGGTTAATAGTAAATAAGGTAACTAAGGGTAAATATGATATTACTATTACCCTAACACAGGTCCTAATTCTATTGGATAAGTGTAATTCGACCACAATCAACCTTATGAATAAAATATGACCATTTAGGCCCACTTGGGTTAGATTAGGACATTTATTATTAATTTATTTAAAGAAGGGTTAAAATAGTTAAAATCAAAGTTTAATAAGTAAATCATTTTTAATATGGGGTTATACATAAGATAAATTCGACTATAAATATTCATTAGAAATCTAAACAGATTTACTACATAATGGTATTTTATTTATAATTTTTAGACATTAAATAATTTAATTTATTTATGACACAATTATGATGCAGTAATTATCTTATTTATGAAATATTGACATAATTGATGTTATTAACACCAAAATAAATGTAATTTGAGACTTTTTATGAATTAAACAAATTTTCCAGGTTACTATGATATATTAGTGTTGGTTTAATCAACTTGGTTAGAACATATAATTCTGTTATGACTTTCACAAAAAATCATATATCAAATAGTGTCAAAATTGACAGAAAATAGTTTTTAAATAAAATATTATATTATTACTTGTTATTTTATTCCTAAAAATATAAGGTTCTTCCAAATGACATAGATAAGGATATATATATTAATAATAAACAATTTGGGGTTCTTCTGGCATGTTATAGTAAGTGTATTAACCATATAGTGAAAGAAAAAAAAGACATGGTAAAAGTTAAATTATTTAACTTAGAGATAAATCTAATTGATAAGGTTAAAATAATACCCTAAACTTGTCTAAATCTTATTGGTTGATAGGATTTCGACCCTTCCCCACTTTAGCTTTGAAATAAGACCCTTTGTAACCATTATAAACCGATTTTGACTTTAATATAAAATAATATTTTGAGATATTCCTAAGGTGCCCCTCTCCTCCCTTATAAAAGGGCACCTCCTCCCCCTCCTCCCCACACCAAATTGAGCACTCAATCTCGGCCAACCCCTGCCATTTTCTCCTCTCAACTTCCCTATAATAATCCTAGAGGTCCTGGTATTCTTCAAATACCAATCTTAGTTCCCTAAGTGGAGGATTTAAAGAGGCGTTCCAAAGAAGAGGTAATATCCGTTACCGATCTTTTCAATTTATTTCTTCTTCAACTTCTTCTCCTTTAGTTGTTTCATGATAAAGTAATAACATCAGTATTACTTAAATACTGATATGTTATTATAAATATGAAACAACCCTAATTCACCTTCTATCCATCCTACGGAAAAATGAAATCACCGCGCGTGCGTACGTACGGAATACCGTCTCCACGCCGTGGTGTAATCTATTTTCCACCATCACTTTACAAGGATGGGTATAATGTTTTAATGAGTAACAATTTATGATTATTATAAATTAATATTGATACTGAAATAATATATATATATACTCCAATACAATTCCACGATCATAGGAACGATATCATCACTCGTGCGTACGTACGGAATACCGTCTCCACGATGTGAAGCGACTCGTTCTACATGATCATCATTATATAATAATTATATAAATGAATTGAATGAATAACTATGATATATGTTACACTAATACCATTCTGGATATAAGTTATCTATAACCTTAAAAGAAGAATAAGAATTTATTCGGCAAAACACGCATAAGAACAAAAGGCAATAAAGACCCGAGTAACAAGTAACAATGAAATATTACTAACAAGAAGCTAAGAATATGACCATATATGATATAATATCAATATGTATGATTCTTTAATAAGTAAATAAAATTATTTAAACCATTATACATGAGCTTCGTACACGTACAAAGCAAATTGGACCTAAGGTAAGGGAAATATCACAATCTCATTTTTATCCGAGATTGTTTATTCATTAGTATATACTGGGGTGTATTTTATAATCCAAATCCATGTTTCATCAATATGTAATATTATTTACATCCACCTACAATTGTTTAAATCCATTTTTACCCTTCGGTGAGTTTTTAGTAATATGTATGAAAGGAATCTTTTGTCGTTTTTCGTACGAGGTACTTTTTGACTTTTCCGACAAAAGTACGAAGAATGTTTTTTTTTAACTTATACAGCTTGAATGGATTTTTAAAACATTATTTACAAGAGGATTCTGTTACAAGTTTTCAAGTTTATTTTTAATCAACTTCTTTTATTTTAATGTCGTATGACATGTTATGAAAGGAAAAATGTTTTTGAAGAAGAAAGGATATTTTCCTCAAGAATGGAGTTCAAGTGTTTTATCAAAATTATTTTCCATCTAAGATAATAAAGGGTTCTGTTTGTATCCCTATTATTACATTGATTTGATCATGTTGTGATTGAATTATTTTTATGAATTCCTTTATCTTGTATGAATTGTTTTATGATGTCATGATGTTTAAGATTCCAATTTGTATTACATGGGTTATGCAATGATGTATGATTTATGATTATGTGGCACACATAAGAAAGGATTCATTATAAGATGGGTGGGACCTATATCTCCCTCCAATGCATTGGGTAAAGATTTTATATCTCATGAGATAGACATGGCTGGAACGGAAGGTTATTTCAGTTCAGTGATACAGGACTGAAACAAGGAGTGAACTCGGTTCAGAAAGGGACTTTGTCCACTAAGATAGTCTTGGCAATGAGTCATGACTAACAAGTAATGATTTTCCATGATTATGTGTGCATGCCACAAAGTTTCAAGTTTTATGTTATGATTATGGGGATCTCATTTTCACTTCTATGATTTGTTCCATGTTAAGATATTATGATCTCTTTTGCAGGTTATGATTTTCAAAAAGATATGATTTTTATTTCCTTTATTTGCCCTTACTGAGCATTTGAGCTCACCCTTTTATGTTTTCTTTTCCCCAGGTCAGGAAGATGGATATTAATTATAATATGCTAAAAGGGACCCTAGATATGATGAAATAAATGGGAGACACTGTAGAAGATTTATGAACCGGTTGTTTATGTTTCCCAGTTTCTAAAGACACTATACCTATACGGTCCTTTGTGGTTTTGTCATATGTTGTAATAAGTGTGCTTCAATTTTGAAGTATTAACAATGTATATAAAGTATGGATCGTTATAGTTGGTATCAGAGGAAAGGTATAGTCAACCTTTGGAAACTAGGATTTGAAAGCCTTAGTAAGAACCCTAAGGATAAGTCTAAGAAAAGAACACAATCTTAGTGTTTTAGAAATGGCCATGAATACCCTAGGATAAAACCTGAAGTTTGAAATTTTATCCTTGATTATGTGGTTTTCCTATTATAATTAGTGTTGCTCACACTATTCTTCTTGGTTTTAGTCAATGGCTGGAACCCGAAGGAACTATGTTAATGCGGAATGCGATGGGCAATGCAATGATTGTCCCCCTGAGAAACCAAACGATATGGGAGCTGGAATGCAAAATCTTGTAGCCATGCTCACACAACTTTCTCAAGCTATAAATCACGCAGGACTTCCAAACGAGCAAAGGAAGGAGAAACATTCTGTTGAATCCTTCATGAGGCAGCGTCCACCTTCTTTCAGTGGGTCTACTGATCCATTAGTTGCTGAACAATAGATTAGTACTACTAAAAAGATATTTTCAGTTCTTCAATGTTCTGAACATGATAAAGTCATCCCAGCAGTGTATCATTTGGAAGGAGATGCTGATCAATGGTGGAATCTTATTAAGAATACGAGGCAATGGGATGAAATTGAGTCTATGGAATGGGATGAGTTCAAGAACTTATTTTTCAATAAGTACTTCCCTCGTATTCTCCGAACAAAGATGGAGAAGGAGTTTCCTGAACTGAAGCAAAGGGATGATGAATCTGTTGGTACCTATGAAGAATATTTTACAAGACTTGCAAGGTACGCTTCTGGTATTATTATCCAACCTGAGAGTAAGATCGATCGATTCTTTAGTGGCTTAAAACCAAGTCTTCGAAGGGCGTTAACCATAAGGGACTTCAATAGCTACGAGGAAATCGTTCGATGTGCTCTCAAAGTCGAGATGGAGATTGGAGTAACCCATCAGTCACATGGGTTTGATAAGAAGATGAAGATGGAATTTAAAGGAAAATCTAAAGAGCACACTGAAAAGAAGATGAACTTTCCCTTATGCTCAAATTGTGGAAAGAAACATGGAGGGAGTTGTCTTAAAGGGACAAGTAAATGTTTTAAATGTGGAAAGGAAGGTCATCGGGCATTTGAATGCCGCGATAATGGGAAGAAGATGTCTAATGATGAAAAAAAATGAAGGGATACACAGAATGAACCTACTACACTTCAATGTTTCAAGTGCAAGGAGCTGGGGAATTATGCCAATCAATGCCCAAATCCAAGGATTGATGATGATGGTCGACGTCAACAAAATCTTAAGGCTAAAGACAAAGGAAAGTCACATGCAATTTCTATCAGCGATGTGGAGTACGATAACGAAGTGGTGAAAGGTACACTTACCATCCACACTAAAGTACAAATGTTTTATTTGATCCTGTATCCACCCACTCTTTTATTTCGGAAAACTTTTCTAAGGGTATCACCGTACTACCTCAACAAGTAGATGTTGAGTTAGCTGTGACAACACCTAATGGCACAATAGTCGCATCAAAAGTTTATAATTCTTCTCCGGTCGAAGTTTGTGGGAAAGTGCTTCCTGCAAATCTTGTGATCCTTTCTTTAGTGGAATTTGATGTGATTCTTGGCATGGATTGGATTTATCTACATGGATCTCATATCAATTTCCAAAGAAGGGAAGTCACATTTCATATTCCAGATCAATCTACGATCGTCTATCAATGCAAGGATGAACATAACCTTCCAGTGGAAATTTCTTCCATCTTATGGGTATTGATTCCACTAAATGAAGGTTATTTATCTCAAATGGTTGGTGAGAAACTCACGATTAAGAATATGCCCATTTTACGAGAGTTTGATGATGTATTTCCGGAGGAATTACCGGGTCTTCCACCAAATCGTGAAGTTGAGTTTTCAATAGAACTCGTACCGGGCGCTTTGCCAATTTCAAAGACACTTTATAGAATGGCCCCAATTGAGTTGCAGGAATTGAAGAAGCAACTCCAAGAGAATCTTGATAAGGGATTCATACACCCTAGTGCGTCACCTTGGGGAGCACCTATTCTATTTGTTAAGAAGAAAGATGGATCAATGAGACTCTGGATTGATTATCGAGAACTTAACAAGATCACTATCAAGAACAAATATCCTCTCCCACGCATTGATGAATTATTTGACCAACTACGCGGAGCTCAATACTTTTCCAAGATTGATCTTCATTCAGGGTATCATCAATTAAGGGTCAAAAGGGAGGATATACCAAAGACGGCTTTCCGTACAAGGTATGGACACTATGAATTTATAGTGATTCCATTTTGTCTTACTAATGCCCCTGCTATCTTCATGGATCTAATGAATAGAGTCTTTAGAGACTATCTTGATCAATTTGTGGTAGTCTTTATAGACGATATTCTTGTCTATTCAAAGAGAAAGGAAGAGCATGAAGACCACTTGAGAATTATATTGAAGACCCTGAGAAAGGAGAATCTTTATGCCAAATTTACCAAGTGTGAAATTTGGCTTCAAAAAGTTGCATTTTTGGGTCACATAATCTCAAAAGAGGGGATATCTGTGGATCCAGCAAAAACAGAGGTTATCTAAAGATGGTCAAGACAAACAACAGTAACTGAGATCCGAAGTTTTCTTGGTTTGGCTGGATATTATCGACGTTTTGTAAAGGATTTTTCACGATTATCTGATCCACTCACCAAGTTGACTCGGAAAGGAGTTAAGTTTGTTTGGACAGAGGAATGTGAAGATAATTTCAAGGAGTTGAAAAGAAGGTTATCCAGTGCACCTGTGCTCACACTGCCTTGTATTGGAGAAAGGTTTGTGATCTACAGTGATGCATCCAAGAAGGGATTGGGGTGTGTTCTTATGCAAAATGATATGGTGATAGCTTATGCCTCACGACAGTTGAAAATCCATGAGAAAAATTACCCAACTCATGATTTGGAGTTGGATGCGGTAATCTTTGCATTAAAGATTTGGAGGCATTACCTATATGGTGAAAGGTGTTATATTAATACTGATCATAAAAGTTTAAAGTATATTTTCACACAAAAGGAGTTGAATATGCGTCAAAGAAGATGGTTAGAGCTGATTAAGGATTACGACTGCTCAATCCATTACCACCCTGGGAAAGAAAACAAGGTGGCAGATGCATTAAGTCGACAAGACCATGCTAGTTTATCCATGATGAGGATCACAAAGGATCCAATATTTATGGATTTACAAAGGATGGATCTTGGAATTATAATGGAAGGGGAAAAAACTTATCTTTCTCAAATTAATGTTCAACCATCTATACATGCGAAGATTAAGGAGGCACAGAAAGATGATGTCGAGTTACAAAAGAAGGTGAGAAATGTTCCTGAATTCAACCTTGATTGTGATGGGAAAATAAAGTTCAGGAATCGGGTTTGTGTTCCTCCCATCCTCGAATTAAAGAAGGAGCTGCTGGATGAGGCTCATAGTTCTTCATTCTATATTCATCCTGGAAGTACGAAGATGTATAGGGACCTGAAAGAGTACTTCTGGTGGGATGGCATGAAAAGAGATGTTGCTGAATATGTCTCTCGATGCTTGGTTTGTCAACAAGTTAAAGCTGAGAGACAGATGTCTAAGGGGATGTTACAACCATTACCCATACCCGAATGGAAATGGGAAAACATCACTATGGACTTTGTCACAGGACTTCCTAAAACATCCAAAGGCAATAATGCTATTTGGGTCATAGTTGATCATCTTACAAAGTCTGCACACTTCATTGCTATTAGAGAGGATTTCTCTCTAGATCAGCTTGCCAGGATATATGTAAAGGAAGTGGTAAGATTGCATGGAGTACCGCTTTCTATTATATCTGATCAGGATCTGAGATTTACCTCGAAGTTCTGGCGAAGTCTTCAGCATACTCTGGATACAGAGTTGAGTTTTAGCACTGCTTATCATCCCCAGACAGACGGTCAGTCTGAGAGAACAATTCAAACCCTAGAAGATATGTTAAGAGCTTGCTCTATGGATTTCAAAGGAGGTTGGGATCAACACCTACCTTTGGTGGAATTTTCTTATAATAATATCTTTCACTCCAGTATTCAGATGGCTCCTTATGAAGCTCTCTATGGAAAGAAATGCAGGACTCCAACTTGCTGGGATGAAGTTGGGGAAAGAAAGCTGTTAGGACCTGATCTCGTTGATGAAATGGCAGAAAAGGTTAGATCTATTCAAAAACACATAAGAGCAGCTCAGAGTCGACAGAAACATTATGCCGACAACCGAAGAAAAGACCTAGAGTTTGAAGTGGGTGATAAAGTGTTCTTACGAATATCTCCCAGGAAGAGGGTTATGAGATTTGGAAAGAAGGGGAAGTTGAGCCCTAGATATATCGGTCCTTTCGAAATACTGGATCGTGTTGGGAAGGTAGCTTACCGATTGGCGCTTCCACCGAATCTCTCTCAAGTTCACGATGTGTTCCATGTATCTCTCCTGAGAAAGTACATACCTGATCCTTCACATGTACTCAGCTCAGAAGTTCTACCACTGGAGTAAGATCTTTCTTATGAAGAACAGCCGATAGAGATTCTGGATCGTAGCGAAAAATTCCTACGAAACAAGACCACTCGCTTGGTGAAAGTTTTATGGAGGAACCACCAACTTGAAGAAGCTACATGGGAGCTTGAGGATATGATGAGGGAGAAGTATCCTCATCTGTTTGTTACAAAGTGACGAATTTCGAGGGCGAAATTCTTTTTAAGGGGGGTAGAATGTAACACCCGAGATTTTTATGAGTAATATTTTGTTTTTTTATATATCATCAAAGGAATCTTTCACTACATACTAGCTTGGCTTACTTTACACCCAATCGCGACCTTCCTCGATAGCTTGCATCGTACGCAATACCGAGTTTCACTAAACAACGATATGCTATTAAAATATTATTAAAACTAGCCGTTATGAATAGTAATAACCAATTTTTGAAATTTTATAAATTTTATTTTTTTAAAATGGACTTCATTTTTGGATTCGGAATACCGAAATTAGCCTAGGGTGAAATTTTGGTATTTTTCTGAAAACTTTCAATTTTTGATGAATAGTGAAACCACTAAGTGGTAGGTTAAAAACTGAATTTTGCATAAAACATAATTTTACCGCTTCTGTGAATGGAATTTCGAAAATCCGACAGACACGGTTTATATCAGTAAGTAAAATGTGGTTTAATGAGATAAAAATAATTTTTGGTAAATAGTAACTTTTTACTTTTTTTTACCGCGGTTAATAGTAAATATGGTAACTAAGGGTAAATATGATATTACTTATTCCCTAACACATGTCCTAATTCTATTGGATAAGTGTAATTCGACCAAAAACAACCTTATGAATAAAATATGACCATTTAGGCCCACTTGGGTTAGATTAGGACATTTATTATTAATTTATTTAAAGAAGGGTTAAAATAGTTAAAATCAAAGTTTAATAAATAAATCATTTTTAATACGGGGTTATAAATAATATAAATTCGACTATAAATATTCATTAGAAATCTAAAAAGATTTCCTACATAATGGTATTTTATTTATAATTTTTAGACATTAAATAATTTAATTTATTTATGACACAATTATGATGCAGTAATTATCTTATTTATGAAATATTGACATAATTGATGTTATAAACACCAAAATAAATGTAATTTGAGACTTTTTATGAATTACACAAATTTTATAGGTTACTATGATATATTAGTGTTGATTTAATCAACTTGGTTAGAACATATAATTCTGTTATGACTTTCACAAAAATCATATATCAAATACTGTCAAAATTGACACAAAATAGTTTTTAAATCAAATATTATATTATTAATTGTTATTTTATTCCTAAAAATCTAAGGTTCGGAATAATGACTTAGATAAGGATATATATATTAATAATAAACAATTTGGGGTTCGTTTGGCATGTTATAGTAAGTGTATTAACCATATAGTGAAAGAAAACAAAAAGACATGGTAAAAGTTAAATTATTTAACTTAGAGTTAAATCTAATTGATAAGGTTAAAATAATACCCTAAACTTGTCTAAATCTTATTGGTTGATAGGATTTCGACCCTTCCCCACTTTATCTTCGAAATAAGACCCTTTGGAATCATTATAAACCGATTTTGACTTTAATATAAAATAATATTTTGAGATATTTCTAAGGTGCCCCTCTCCACCCTTATAAAAGGGCACCTCCTCCCCCTCCTCCTCACACCAAATTGAGCACTCAAGCTCAGACAAACCCTGAAATGTTCTCCTCTCTACTTCCCTAGAATAATCCTAGAGGTCCTGGTCTTCTTCAAAGACCAATCTTAGTTCCCTAAGTGGAGGATTCAAAGAGGCGTTCCAAAGAAGAGGTAATATCCGTTACCGATCTTTTCAATTTATTTCTTCTTCAACTTCTTCTCCTTTAGTTGTTTCATGATAAAGTAAAAACATCAGTATTACTTACATACTAATATGTTATTATAAATTTGAAACAACCCTAATTCACCTTCTATCCATCCTACGGAAAAATGAAATCACCGCGCGTGCGTACGTACGGAATACTGTCTCCACGCAGTGGTGTAATCTATTTTCCACCATCACTTTACAAGGATGGGTATAATGGTGTAATGAGTAACTATTTATGATTATTATAAAGTAATATTGATACTGAAATAATATATATATATACTCCAATACAATTCCACGATCATAGGAACGATATCATCACTCGTGCGTACGTACAGAATACCGTCTCCACAATGTAAAGCGACTCGTTCTACATGATCATCATTACATAATAATTATATAAATGAATTGAATGAATAAATATGATATATGTTACACTAATACCATTCTGGATATAAGGTATCTATAACCTTAAAAGAAGAATAAGAATTTATTCGGCAAAACACGCATAAGAACAAAAGGCAATAAAGACCCGAGTAACAAGTAAAAATGAAATATTACTAACATGAAGCTAAGAATATGACCATATATGATATCATATCAATATGTATGATTCTGTAATAAGTCAATAACATTATTTAAACCATTATACAGAAGCTTCAGACACGTACAAAGCAAATTGGACCTAAGGTAAGGGAAATATCACAATCTCATTTTTATCCGAGATTGTTTATTCGTAAGTATTTACTGGGGTGTATTTTATTATCCACATCCATGTTTCATCAATATGTAATATTATTTACATCCAAATACAATTGTTTAAATCCATTTTTACCCTTCGGTGAGTTTTTAGTAATATGTATGAAAGGAATCTTTTGTCGTTTTTCGTACGAGGTACTTTTTGACTTTTCCGACAAAAGTACGAAGAATGTTTTTTTTAACTTATACAGCATGAATGGATTTTTAAAACATTATTTCCAAGAGGATTCCTTTAAAAGTTTTCAAGTTTATTTTTAATCAACTTCTTTTATTTTAAAGTCGTATGACATGTTATGAAAGGAAAAATGTTTTTGAAGAAGAAAGGATATTCTCCTCAAGAATGGAGTTCAAGTGTTTTATCAAAATTATTTTCCATCTAAGATAATAAAGGGTTCTGTTTTTATCGCTATTATTAAATTGATTTGATCATGTTGTGATTGAATTATTTTTATGAATTCCTTTATCTTGTATGAATTGTTTTATGATGTCATGATGTTTAAGATTCCAATTTGTATTACATGGGTTATGCAATGATGTATGATTTATGATTATGTGGCACACATAAGAAAGGATTCATTATAAGATGGGTGGGACCTATATCTCCCTCCAATGCATTGGGTAAAGATTTTATATCTCATGAGATAGACATGGATGGAACGGAAGGTTATTTCGGTTCAGTGATACAGGACTGAAACGAGGAGTGAACTCGGTTCAGAAAGGGACTTTGTCCACTAAGATAGTCTTGGCAATGAGTCATGACTAACAAGAAATTATTTTCCATGATTATGTGTGCATGCCACAAAGTTTCAAGTTTTATGTTATGATTATGGGGATCTCATTTTCACTTCTATGATTTGTTCCATGTTACGATATTATGATCTCTTTTGCAGGTTATGATTTTCAAAAAGATATGATTTTTTCCTTTATTTTCCCTTGCTGAGCATTTGAGCTCACCCTTTTATGTTTTCTTTTCCCCAGGTCAGGAATATGGATATTAAGTAGAATATGCTAAAAGGGACCCTAGATATGATAAAATAAATGGGAGACACTGTAGAAGATTTATGAACCAGTTGTTTATGTTTCCCAGTTTCTAAAGACACTATACCTATACGGTCCTTTGTGGTTTTTTCATATGTTGTAATAAGTGTGATTCAATTTTGAAGTATTAACAATGTATGTAAAGTATGGGTCGTTATAGGGCTGGCACAGTATAAACACAATTTTCACATGAGTGGTAGAAGCCCCAATTTTGAGTGACACAACATCTTGAATAGTATGTGTGGTATATCTAGGATTTATGCTCAATACCAGGGTGAAATGTTCATTGGAGGAAAATTTATTATTAAGTGTATGTTTCATGAAGTTAACTCTAATATGAGATATGAGCTACATAGAAAACACTTCCTTCTCCTTTAAATTAGTTGAAAAAAATCTATAATCCCATATGTTATTTAGAATCATTTTTGTCCACATTAAACCATATAGAATGTTGGATAAACCATTATAGTTCATATTTGGCGATTCAAGGATTTATAAGCACTCATAATAACCACAATATTTAAACTGATTGAATTCAATCCCAACATCGAGTTGAATGTGGATGCATCTTCTATAATTTCGACTATCTTCTATGAATGAGGGTCTTCTATGAAATTGATCATCCCTGAGAAAACAACGGATCTTGGATTAGGATGAGAAGAAAAATCTTCCAATAGGTCCTTTTGTGAAGTATTAAATCTTTTTATTTGAGTACAGAGTCTCCTTAAGCTGGATTTTACTTAAATATTCAATGAGTAATGAATTCATAGATCATATATGAATAGTTCACCATCTATGAATATTTAAATTAAACAGGTATTTCATACATGAAAATATTTTGTGAGTATATGGATTATCCTTTGAATGTTCCTTATTTCACATGAAATACCCAAGATGCCACAATTTGAGAATAAGGGAGGAAGATAAATTTGAGATTCCTATATCTAGGGGAGTATTAGATTCATTGATGTGATATGTACTACCACAAACAATTTATATATGTTTATATATGATTTTTTCTCTAATAACGAAGCTTCATTTATGAATTAGTGATATTGAAATACCATGAAATAAATATAGATTCACATGAATGAATATAAATATAATAGGAGGAATAAATTTTTCATCCATGCATTTAGAGTTTATCTCGAGATGTTCATTCGTCCATGAACACCACATGAAAGCTATTTTTTGAGGCATTCATAACATTACAACCATAAAAGAATGTTAATAATAAATTTTCATTTGATTGGAATGATAGGTTGGAAATAATGATAGATTAGATTCGTACAAGTATTTTCTATGATAATACATATAGATGAAATACAAGAATGATTGTTGTCATTTATTAATCAAAATAATAAAGAGAATAATACCAAAATGATGTTAAAAAATTGAAAATATAATCAGGTAAATCTTATAATGAGTAATATCATGTTACACATATCATTATTCATTTATAATTTCCTGAGTTAAAATGATAGGATACTAAACATGAATTAATATCACGAATTAAGGATGAAATAATTTAGAAATCCATGAACCAATTAAAGGAAGGGATAAATAAATTATGTTAATTATGATAATTAAATATATACATGACATTTCTGTGTATATATTTATGTTTTCGAAAGTGAAAAGTTTTTAATCAATCATTGAGAATATTATATGAATTTTGAGAGTCCAATAATTTCAATTTTCTAAGAGAGAGGATTGTCTAAAACTGGGAGGTTTCCAAAAGAATGAGACTTGTTATAGTCGAGTATTGATGGGAGAAGAAAATGAAAAAAATCACATCTGATGTATTGCGTGCTTAAAGGATAGTAGTAAAATTTAATATATTGATGATATGTAACAAAATTAAACTAGTTATGGTGATCTGATGTTCTTGTAGTGGAAGAATTCCTGAAGAAGAAGTCATTTCAACCACTGTATCAGCTCTATAGAAGAGGAATGTGAATATGGTGTCTATCCAATCATTGTAGGATCGTAATTGGGATGTCTAACCAATCAGAGAAGGAGTGAAATTGGGTTTACTAAAATTTATTTGAATAACTGTGTCACATACATGAATTATTTTTAAGTTAAATTTCATTTATTTTCCTTTCATTTTTTGTTTTGGATGGTTTCCAAAGGTTTTATGGAGAAATAGATGAGTTTTCATGAATTGGGCCAAACCGCGAGCCCAATTCCAGATTTAAAAATAACATTTGTTTCCTTTATAACTTTTTCATTTTTTAATATTTTTCCTTCATTCCAATTCCTAAATGGTATCCTCTGACCTATTAACACCAAAATATAAATTTGGAGCCTTTATAAATCCAAAATCATGGTGGATATGGGTTTTTATTTAAGATATTGGGCTTGCCCGAAGGCCCATTTCCTGCATTAAAAATAATTTTTAAATTTTTTATATCTCCTTCAATATTTGCGTTTTTTCGGTGATTCCACCTCCCACTCGACCCTAAGAAACCCAGGCGCGCTCCCATTTCCTTCCCCCCCTCCTTGGAGCTCTTTGGTAGCGAGAATTAGGGATGATCTTCATAGAGTGTCTCAAATCGGCCAGAATTGAAGAGGTAAATTCATCTCTTCTTAACTCTCTCAATTATTACTTTTCCCCTCCATTCCACTTCCCAAATTACCACCTATATCTTGTTCGAAGAATCCCTAAATTTTGGCTGTTTTCAATTTCAGCAACTATTGTTTTTGGAGTGATTAATTCAGGATACTTCAAGTAGGTGAGTCTATTTCTTTCCTCATTCAAATTTCTTAGGGTTTCTTCCCTAATTCTTGAATTATAAAAAAATTCCAGAAGTTAGGGTTCATGTATAGGTTCTAAATTACTGTATTTTGGGTGAAATATTGAGGTTTTAGGTTTCTTTTAACTTCCTTGAGGTGCGGCGGTCATGCGGTTGATGTTTCATCCCAATATTTGAGGGTTTCGACACATTCGGTAGGTGATTCCGTGGGTAACCATTTAATGATGAGTTAGTTTGCTTGATTAAATAATTTTGCATGTTCCTTATGTGCTTTTAATTATGTGAAAACCATTTTTGGTTTCAATAGTAAAGCATTTGTTTTTAGAGTTACATTTTTGCTTGAAGTGTGTATTTTTCAAATGTATTTCATGTGTTATATCTTGTGGTAGTTTTGTAAAATGTGGAAGTGATTTATTAGTTGTTGAAAGGGTCTGACAATTATGGTTAGGTAATGATATAGTTCCATGTGGGCCTGAAAATGGGGTGTATTTGAATGGTTTTATTTGTATAACCTTGTTATACTCCTTGAAAGTGTTTTATGGATTTGTGTGTTCTCATGGGTATCTTTTGTGATATTATTCAACGTGATTATATAACATTTGAATGTGGATTATTTCATGTCTATTGGGCTGCCAATTCTGTTTTGGTAGGGTCTTGGTGTGCTTTTTGCTTAAAAAGAGATTTTTGAAATGGATTTTATGTGCAAAGTTTGGGTATACTCTTTATAATTGTTTTATGAAAGTTTTGAATGCTTTATTGGGTTGTGTAATAGGTGAAACTATATCAGCAAACTGTTTTGGTAGGATTATATTTTTAAAAGGTCCATTTCATTTGTGAAAAGGCTGCTATGTGATATGTATCATCTTGGAAATATTTTATTAAATTGTTTGAAGGAGATATTTTGGAGTGAAAGTGATGTGAAAGTGATGTGGAGTGTTTTGTGTGAGTGTGATGTGAAAAATTGAATTTTTGAATATGAAAGAAGTGTTATATTTCATGTGTGTGGGCTGTTATATGAGTTTAAATATCTTATAATTGTTTTATAAAATTGTTTAATGGTTTTGTGGAAGTGTTGAAGAAATGTGAAATGTGTTGTGGGCTATTTTGGTGTGATTCGGATTTCAAAATCATTTTGAATGAAAAATGGATTTTTTGTGACTTGTGTGGTATACATATGGGCTGTTTGGTGAATTTGTGATGTGTAAATGATATTTTCATGTTCAATGTACATTTCTTGATGTGTTGAACATATTTGAGCACAAGGGGAAAACCTGGGTATCTAGGTGGGTGGACGTGTACTAGTATGCTAGTGAATCCGTGGGGTTTGGCCTCAGTTTCACTTAGCAAGATTGATGCTTACAACTCTAACTAAACTATGATGATGATGATTGGGGACCACTAGGTTATGGGTATGTTCCCTACTAGTGGCTCGTGCACGAGAATGGATATTTGTGATGGTTACTCTCACCGAGATACGAGGTACCTGGGACCCACAGCTAGCTAGTGCCTAGGTGTTACTTCCTATTTCTTGTGCTCATTGTTTACTTTGTACTTACCGTCGGCATACGGTATAGTTGGCTGGAAAATTCAGTAGTGTTGACATTTTTTTTAAAAGTATTGATTCTTAATGATAGCCCACTTGAAAACTGTTTTTATTCAAAGTAGCATCTTTTAGAAATTGTAACTAGCTTTTCATGTTTTTGAAAACATGCATGCTTTTCGTCTTTAAATGTTTATCACATGGAATCTCTTAGTGGTGGTATCCTACTGGGCATTGGCTCACACCCTACTTACACCCTTGGGTGTAAGTAGACATGGTTTTTTTTTGTCGCAGGTTGGGTACAGTTTTTTTTGTTCCAGTGGTTCGGGTTTCTAGCAGGTCCTTGGTGGTGAAGTCTTGTGGAGGTGGATTGTGGGAGGTGCCCCTTGCCATGAGGGTTCTTGGGCTGTCCTTATTTGGATTTGTAACTTTGGTATAGACCTTTTTAGTTGTTTTAAACCATGTAATTCAGTTCTGAATTTTTTTAAAAGATTGTTTGGTTTGAAAAATCCAGATTTGTTTCATTGGATTCTTTTGTTGTTTTATGTTTATAAACTCGGGTAAATCGTTCCCAATTTTAATTTTATGATACCCGGGCACTTGTGCCAGCCCGTGGGGATCGGGAACGCCCTTTGGGTCTTTCCATGGACCGGGTCGGGTGCCGAGTTTGAAGGTGACCAGATTCGGTTCGTGACAAAATGGTATCAGAGGAGGTTCATGTTAACTCTTTGGGTCATGTTATTTGGGGAAGAGTCAGGATAGTATGGAGTTAGGATTGTTGGGACATGGAATTCTAGTTATGGGTAGTGTGCCTGATCACCACACCTCATAATGGGATTCAAGTTTCCAAGATAAGTCGGTATTTATCTAAGTCCTTCAGTTTTCTTGGTTCGATGATGATTAAGGGAAATGAAAAGAGAGTTGGGTTAATGGTCCTAGTGAGCTCGCAAGGCCTGGCAAGCCATGTGGAGCCAAGGATATTCCCTAGAACACTCTCTGTGACAGTGAGGTGATTGGAATATGGCTGCCAACCATATTTCCAAGTCACCCACTGAAACTAGTTTCCTCTTGCACTGTTTTGTGCTTAGGTCTTGAAACCTTAGCACTTTGGTTTTAAGAAGTGTAATGTTTTTGTGAAATGATTTTCAAATAAAAAGGGAATGGTTTGGTTTATGAAATGGCGGAACTTAATTTTCAGAATTGTTTTGAAATATAAAATGGTGTGCTTACACCTCTTTGAAAGTAGGAACTATATTGATGATTGGTTTTGAAAAGTGTTTCCAATAGAGTTTTCTAAACAATCAGAGTGTGTTTTAATGGGATGAGATGTTTTGAAATTGATGTGAATATCTTGAAAGTGAGTTATTTTCTAAATGTTTGTGACTTTTTGAAAATTTTTTCAAGATGTGAGTTGGGATTTTGATCTCATAGTTAGCAGTTATGAGAAAAAAAGGATGTGTTGGTTGACCGTTTTCGTTTTGAAAAGTGGAAAGAATTTTTGTTTTAACCTTTGATATTTCCATTAGCGACCACATGCATGGGGTTATATGGGATGATGGATGGTTGATGGAACGACTGGATGAGTGACGGGATGGATATGAGGAGGGTGTCCGGTGTGGCACAAAAACATGCATGTGTGAGGCCCATGGGGTACCATTGGTGGATATGCTTACTGCTAAACTCTTTGTTCTCAAAGAATTACTTTTAAAGAAAAACACGATGTCTTGATGAATATTTTTGTATGGTTTGTATTATGGGTTTTTGAAAATGTTGATGTTGTGGGATGTTTTGATTCCAAGAACCCCTTCTGTTTGAACTGTATTTTGGGTTTGTGTTTGGTCGGTAAGCTGTGTTGTAGGGACGGTTAGTGGTCTCTTTTGAAAAATGTTTTGGTATGCCTTTACGATAGTTCCATTAATGTGTTGGATCTGGTTTATGGCTTGTTTTGACCAATGGACCAGGTTGGTTGGGTCCTTGGGTTCTCCCATTGGATAAGGTACACCCCCATTAAAGGTTAATGCATAACTGAAGCGCAACCCAGATTGTTTATCCATTGGAAAATCCTCCAGTTGATCAATATAAGGAATCCATTTCTTGAGATTTTTAGATTGAGTATACACCCTTTCCTTTATTGGTTTTGTGTATCCTCTTATAGTGGGAGATTGATTATTGATGGTTGAAAGTGACCTTAGCCTCTTAAGTTTCCTAATTTTTCGAAGGTGGAAGTGTTCTGGGTTTGTTAGCATGGATGAGTATTTGGATAGTGTCTAAGAGGAACTCTCGGTCCTTCATAGTCTCTTTGAAGAAGGAGTTTATTTTAAACTACTATTGTGGGAAATCTGGTCATGAGAGGATATTATGGCCACTTTCTAGAATTGTGTGTTGTTTTGGGATGTTGTACAAGTTCCCTCTCTATTCATTGTTTATATCAGTCGCAATGGTCATGTTCGGTGATTCCTTGTGATGGCATGTGCTCGATTGACTGTAAAGGTGAAAGTTGGGAAATCATCTGAGAGTCTCTATTATATTGGGAGAATGTCTCCCTTGAAAAAAAAACATAAAAAAAATATTCCATTTTAGAGGAAGGTGAGTATAAGTGTTCTTTACTTCTATTGTTTCTCACCTGAACAAACATGGTATGATGTGTGTACATCTTCTAATCCCTTGTTTCAGTGAAATATAGAGTTAGGGTAAAGTGAGTTTGGAATGTGTTATGTCTTGGAAAAAAACTTATCGGGGGGATTGCGGTGTAGTTGTTGTTTGCAATGAAAGAAGAATTCTCATTCAGGTGGTTTCCAAAGCCTAACTGCGAGGCTGAAGATGCTTCGATATTTTGAGCTCCAGCCATAGGTCCCGGAGAGAAGCTGGCGCGTAGTCAGGGGAAACCCCAGTGTCATTTGAACCCTTGTGCAAAGTTCTATCCTCAATATGAAAGATAATAAGAGTTTAAACCTATGGTGTCATCATATTTCTTCAGTTGTTCCCGTTCGGTGGAAATAGGTGGAGGGTCTTGTACCCATGTCATCACACAATGTTATTCCCTCCCACTTTGGTTTCCATTGAGTCTTTAGAGAAAGGTATGAAGTTTGGCTAGACAGGTTGACCACACGGTTTACACTTGGTTATTAGTGACCATACCCCCCCAAAAAAAACCATGTAGATAGAAGAATCTCCACTGTTAGTTCATGGTTTCCCAAACCATGTAGACTAACCATGTGGTCGTCCCAACACTTTATATTTTGGGGTCTTTCTTTACCGGCCCATGCTGGTCGATTAAGATTGTTGGTTCTTATGGTGGGGAGCCTTTTTTTCGTACCGATAACATAGATTTATCCATGGTCAAGGATTAGTGGTATTTAGTCTCATTTGGATCTATCAATCTACCTAAATATTCCTTGAGTAACCATTGAGACTGGAGAGTGCCCAATGGTTTAGTTATAGCAAGGTATGTGTAACCTTGTTCGATGTTGTTGTTCGTTTGAGTGAATTGCTTGAGTCTTGTTCTGATAGTGTTTGAGGTGTTTTCTTTTGGGATAAATCCTGAATGTGATTGTTTGTTTCAGGAAAGTGGTGTATGATTTTGTTGTGAATTATTCCTTCCTTAATTGATCAATGGAGGTGTTTTGGCCTTTGGGGGCGAAACCTGGAAAGGGAGTACATCTTGGTTTATCAGTTCGGTTTGGCTTTCGTATCTGGCCTTTCTGTAGCTTTCCGGGGATGGAAAGTTTTCATGGTGGGGAGAATTGTCACATACATGAATTATTTTTAAGTTAAATTTCATTTATTTTCCTTTCATTTTTTGTTTTGGATGGTTTCCAAAGGTTTTATGGAGAAATAGATGAGTTTTCATGAATTGGGCCAAACCGCGAGCCCAATTCCAGATTTAAAAATAAAATTTTTTCCTTTATAACGTTTTCATTTTTTAATATTTTTCCTTCATTCCAATTCCTAAATGTTATCCTCTGACCTATTAACACCAAAATATAAATTTGGAGCCTTTATAAATCCAAAATCATGGTGGATATGGGTTTTTATTTAAGATATTGGGCCTGCCCGAAGGCCCATTTCCTGCATTAAAAATAATTTTTAAATTTTTTATATCTCCTTCCATATTTGCGTTTTTTCGGTGATTCCACCTCCCACTCGACCCTAAGAAACCCGGGCGCGCTCCCATTGCCTTCCCCCCCTCCTTGGAGCTCTTTGGTATCGCTAATTAGGGATGATCTTCATAGAGTGTCTCAAATCGTCCAGAATTGAAGAGGTAACTTCATCCCTTCTTAACTCTCTCAATTATTACTTTTTCCCCTCCATTCCACTTCCCAAAATTACCTCCTATATCTTGTTCGAAGAATCCCTAAATTTTGGCTGTTTGAAATTTCAGAAACTATTGTTTTTGGAGTGATTAATTCAGGATACTTCAAGTAGGTGAGTCTATTTCTTTCCTCATTCAAATTGCTTAGTGTTTCTTCCCTAATTCTTGAATTATAAAAAAATTCCAGAAGTTAGGGTTCATGTATAGGTTCTAAATTACTGTATTTTGGGTGAAATATTGAGGTTTTAGGTTTCTTTTAACTTCCTTGAGGTGCGGCGGTCATGCGGTTGATGTTTCGTCCCAATATTTGAGGGTTTCGACACATTCGGTAGGTGATTCCGTGGGTAACCATTTAATGATGAGTTAGTTTTCTTGATTAAATAATTTTTCATGTTCCTTATGTGCTTTGCATTATGTGAAAACCATTTTTGGTTGCAATAGTAAAGCATTTGTTTTTAGAGTTACATTTTTTCTTGAAGTGTGTATTTTTCAAATGTATTTCATGTGTTATATCTTGTGGTAGTTTTGTAAAATGTGGAAGTGATTTATTAGTTGTTGAAAGGGGATGCCAATTATGGTTAGGTAATGATATAGTTCCATGTGGGCCTAAAAATGGGGTGTATTTGAATGGTTTTATTTGTATAACCTTGTTATACTCCTTGAAAGTGTTTTATGGATTTGTGTGTTCTCATGGGTATCTTTTGTGATATTATTCAACGTGATTATATAACATTTGAATGTGGATTATTTCATGTTTATTGGGCTGCAAATTCTGTTTTGGTAGGGTCTTGGTGTGCTTTTGGCTTAAAAAGAGATTTTTGAAATGGATTTTATGTGCAAAGTTTGGGTATACTCTTTATAATTGTTTTATGAAAGTTTTGAATGCTTTATTGGGTTGTGTAATAGGTGAAACTATATCAGCAAACTGTTTTGGTAGGAGTATATTTTTAAAAGGTCCATTTCATTTGTGAAAAGGCTGCTATGTGATATGTATCATCTTGGAAATATTTTATTAAATTGTTTGAAGGAGATATTTTGGAGTGAAAGTGATGTGAAAGTGATGTGGAGTGTTTTGTGTGAGTGTGATGTGAAAAATTGAATTTTTGAATATGAAAGAAGTGTTATATTCCATGTGTGTGGGATGTTATATGAGTTTAAATATCTTATAATTGTTTTATAAAATTGTTTAATGGTTTTGTGGAAGTGTTGAAGAAATGTGAAATGTGTTGTGGGCTATTTTGGTGTGATTCGGATTTCAAAATCATTTTGAATGAAAAATGGATTTTTTTTGACTTGTGTGGTATACATATGGGCTGTTTGGTGAATTTGTGATGTGTAAATGATATTTTCATGTTCAATGTACATTTCTTGATGTGTTGAACATATTTGAGCACAAGGGGAAAACCTGGGTATCTAGGTGGGTGGACGTGTACTAGTATGCTAGTGAATCCGTGGGGTTTGGCCTCAGTTTCACTTAGCAAGATTGACGATTACAACTCTAACTAAACTATGATGATGATGATTGTGGACCACTAGGTTATGGGTATGTTCCCTACTAGTGTCTCGTGCACGAGAATGGATATTTGTGATGGTTACTCTCACCGAGATACGAGGTACCTGGGACCCACATCTAGCTAGTGCCTAGGTGTTACTTCCTATTTCTTGTGCTCATTGTTTACTTTGTACTTACCGTCGGCATACGGTATAGTTGGCTGGAAAATTCAATAGTGTTGACATTTTTTTTAAAAGTGTTGATTTTTAATGATAGCCCACTTGAAAACTGTTTTTATTCAAAGTAGCATCTTTTAGAAATTGTAACTAGCTTTTCATGTTTTTGAAAACTTGCATGCTTTTCGTCTTTAAATGTTTATCACATGGAATCTATTAGTGGTGGTATCCTACTGGGCATTGGCTCACACCCTACTTACACCCTTGGGTGTAAGTAGACATGGTTTTTTTTTTGTCGCAGGTTGGGTACAGTTTTTTTTGTTCCAGTGGTTCGGGTTTCTAGCAGGTCCTTGGTGGTGAAGTCTTGTGGAGGTGGCTTGTGGGAGGTGCCCCTTGCCATGAGGGTTCTTGGGCTATCCTTATTTGGATTTGTAACTTTGTTATAGACCTTTTGAGTTGTTTTAAACCATGTAATTCAGTTCTAATTTTTTTTAAAAGATTGTTTGGTTTGAAAAATCCAGATTTGTTTCATTGGATTCTTTTGTTGTTTTATGTTTATAAACTCGGGTAAATCGTTCCCAATTTTAATTTTATGATACCCGGGCACTTGTGCCAGCCCGTGGGGATCGGGAACGCCCTTCGGGTCTTGCCATGGACCGGGTCGGGAGCCGAGTTTGAAGGCGACCAGATTCGGTTCGTGACAAACTGTAATTGGGGTGTCTAACTAGTTGTAACCACATGTTTATATTGTGGAGAATCCATTTTTTGGTATCTAACCAGAATCTAAAGGTGTTGGATTTTATAATAGAATTATTAAACACTATGTATTTTCATCTATAATAATAATTCATCCCATGAGGTTAGTATATGAAATAAATGTAACTGGGTAAATAAATTTAACATGTTCATTAGGTTATCCTAAAAAGGAATCACTTAGAAAGTAAAAAGAGATCAATGACTCACCCCTCCCCCTATTAGAGATCAATCTAAATGTTGGAACATCATAAATTATTCATGGATATTAATTTACTATTTCTTATATGTCATTCCCATGGGAAAGTGAAATAATATGGATATTGAATTGTAATGGGAAACGCTGTAACATAATGGTAATATGAAATAATGAATCGAATGCCACATGTGAAAGATTTTATTAAATATGTGTGTATTAATAATTTATTTTTAATATATATTAATTCATATTACAAATCAATGTAGATAAATTTAATCAATAATACTAAATTATATATAGTTGATAATATAATATATTAAATATGATCTAATGAAATTTATATTTTGACATTGAAAGTAATTTAAATGTGGTAAATACATGTAAGTTTAGAATTATAATTAATGAAATACGATGTAAATTTAGAATAAATATAAATTTAAAGTTATTAATTAATTAATATTAAATGATAAGCGTAAATTTTAAGGATATATTGTTTAATAATTATC
The DNA here is from genome assembly GCA_963277665.1 of Viscum album. Classification (NCBI taxonomy): domain Eukaryota; kingdom Viridiplantae; phylum Streptophyta; class Magnoliopsida; order Santalales; family Viscaceae; genus Viscum; species Viscum album. Next base: position 874,644,748 of record OY728145.1, on the reverse strand, counting down.
ATAATTATATTGAGTGGAATTAATATATTTTTAATATTTGAAAACATAGTAAACAACTGAGATATAGTTGGTAATAGTTTTTTCATTACTCTATTTTTTGGTTTCTTAGTTTTTGAAATATATTTTTATTAATTAGGTAAATAATGGTGTCTTAGATTAATTTTTTGGGTGGAATTTTATACCTTTTATATTTTTCCTTTCTGAAGGTAAATTTTTTAGGGATGGATTATTTAATTTAATGTAAATAAAAGTATAATTCACAGTAATGTTAGTTATCTAGTTTAGAATATTTGGATTAATTAATTAGACTATTAATTTAATTGAGTAACTGGATAATTAATGGTATGTAAATATTAATATAAAATTTATATTAAAATTTAATTGGATTTTCTTATATGATGGATAATATTTTGAAATTTTAATTTTTCTAATATTGTATTATTTATTCTCTTATTATCTTAGGATATTGCCTTTTTTTCTAAATATGTTCCTTTTTTTATTTTGTCCTTGTATTATTGTTCTGTATCATCAATGATTTTTTTTTGTTCTTTTCTTATTTTTGGGTTGTAATGGCTCATCAGTATGACTGGAGTTTATTTAATTACATATTGTTTATGTTATTAGCATGATGTGTAAGTATATATCCATATTTGAGTGATGATCAATCAGAAGTAAAAAAATATGATTCATTATGATCCCTAGAATGATTTGATGTTAATAATGTACACATTTACCTTGGTTTGTGAGGGATTGGGGTTTTTCATTTGATTGGTTTGTGATGGATTAAGGTTACAAAATGAGTCACTAGGGTGATGAAGTAGTGATATGATGGATGTGATATGGTAACTATGGGAATAATATTAGGATGGTTGGCATAGGTTGAGATCTAGGATGGCATATTTTTCCAATCATAGTTTTAGACATTAGTTTAAATCCATTTCATTCCAGATTGACGGCTGGGGAGATATGAAAAATTTGTGGTGAGAACATTATAGAAATCATATTGAATGCTATCATACTTATAATTTATAAAATTATAAGGAAAATATGTTATAATAGATATGATGAATTAATTATAGTTTCAAAACATTATGATTACTTTTTAATAATCTCGAAATCTCTCATCATCTAAATTTATATATTCAAATGAATTATGATAAAATAATGGTGATATATGTGAAATAACTATAGTTAATGGTAAACTATGATATTTTATTTACATTCAACTTAATGAAATTTGTAAACAATATTCATAATTCTAGACTATCTTTGTTTAGTTTATATAAAATATTTATATCATGGAAATTATTTCTTAAATGGATATAAAACTTCATAGAATATTTTACATCCAAATTATTCCATATTTCTCAGAATTTTAACATTCACATGAGTTATTTTATAGGATATACTAATAGATAATTGATATGTTTATATTCAGGAATATGTTGTTGTGTCTAGAGGTTCTTACAATAATCTTCATTCTTTTGTACTAAATATCATATAGATATGATTTTGTAACTATATTCATATGACTCAATTATGATTTATGTAGTTGATTATTAGTCAATTTTTAATTTTTATATGAATTAATTAGTGAAATTCTTGTCATAAGTGTGATAGATACCCTTGGTTCTACTCACAAAAACACTAACAGTTGGAGGTAGGAATTAGGGGAAACACTTTTTATCATTGTAGATTTAGGTGGAGTCTCATCAAGGATAATTCATAACATTTTTTTCATTTATTTCTCATTCATTGTATTAATTTTATTTGTATAAGGCATTTTATTGTTTTTATCTCATAATTCCTTGATAAAATTTATGTAATGGAAATTATCACATATCCTCATCCAATGGTAAATTATTCTCTAGAAGGGTCATGTTATGTGCATGATGTCATTTAAAAAAAGTAATGTAATATTTTTTTAGATAGTTAAAATATATATAATATTCCTTAGTATAGTTATTTTATATGACCAAAAAGTACCTTGAATGATTGATCTTAACATCATTATTATATTGAATATTTAATCAATCCATAAAAATAAAAAGAAATTAGTTTGGTTATAATGTTATATAAATTCCTAAAAGAATTATGGATATTGAGGTGACATTAAATTGAAAAATAAAGATACATTATTCTTTTAGATTGTGTATGAACATCACAGCTTAATGTTGTCTTCTAAAAGAGTTTAATGAACAGAATAACTAAAAAAGACATAATTTGAAGATAAATGTTTAGAAAAAATCCCTCAAGGAAATGTTGATGAATTTTTAGGTTGATAATGTTTTTTTGAAAAATTGGGATTCCATGGTGAGTTTTGTAGATCCAGAGTGATGTTTTAAAGACTATGTTTACCATGAACCATGTTAAAGGAATTGACAATCTGAAGGTGGTACAAAAAGATCGTATACAAGTTGGTGTGGTTTTCCAGTGTTTTCCAAATTTTTTCTCCAAAAAATGGAGATCGGAGAAAAGTGTTTTGTGGAAAAGGGAGTAGCATGAAAGTGAAAAGTATGTCTAGAACATTGATAAAACTACGTGTTTTAAGATTAGTACATCAAAATATGGAAAATAAAATAAGGGTACACAAGTTATAGAGCACGGTGCATGTTAAGTTGTGCGATAGAGGCTAGGGCGGTTGGGGAATCTGTATTCTGGGGAAATTTTGCATGCCTCACAGATAGGGTCAACAAGATTCATATAAATAAAAGGATACCCCTCATTTATTTTCAGCACAACACTTATAGAAAATTTGATCTTTTTTCGTGAAAGCAGTGAGTTACACAAAAGTTATGCACCAGAAGGGAGTTGCGCACCTAAAAATAGTTAGGCATAAAAAGGTTGTGTTGTGTATGTTTAGTTTAGTGCACAAGTGTTTTTCAATGGAAATAGAAACACTTGAGTTCAATACTTAAATTAGTGCAAAATTATCCCAGAGGTAACAAAAACGTGGGATGTTTCTAAAGAAGTATTAGGAACACTTCAGTTGAGAGATCATTGAGATTTTATATTTGATTGGTTGTAAACTAGGAGTGATAATGAGTTTGCTCCGAACATTGTAAAGAGTAGTGTGTTTTTAGTTGAGTTGGTACATCGGAAAATTTATATTGTATTCTCCTTGGATATAGCCTAGTGAGGGTGAAACAAGTAAAATTTTTGTGGGTAATCCTTCCTTCTCTGTGGGTAGTTCAATTTTGGAGGCTAAACACATTGGTTTGGATACGATTTTAGGAATGCCAAATGATCTTCCACTTGGTCCAGCCTCAGTATGACAAACGACAAGGTTATCCAATTATATAAAGTCTATGTAACTCCATAAAAATCTAAGATACACAAATGTAGTCCCCCATTAAGGAATGTTATGGTGAATAGAATTAATTCTTATAGTAGGAATGGGGGAAGATGGAAGATATGGAACATGTCTAGAAGTAGCTAATGGTATTTAATCTAATCAGACTAACCATTCCAATGCTCCATCTGGATAGAAAGTCTCCCAAATTTGAGCATAATCCCATGATAAGTACTTTAAAACTATTATAGGGTTAATAGAAATATTAATACTCATGTCTTTATGCATCATCATAAGCAATAATTGGTGAATGATAGCTGGGTGAGATTCTATTTTAACTCAATTAACTTGGAGAAATGTGACGTGATATAGGAATCCAAAATTCTAAGATAATATATATTAAGTAAAAGTTTCAAAAATGGTTATTATATCTATGAAAGTATTGAATATTCCATTTCATTGTGCAATTATATATTAGAGTTCTTATAATTATAAATTTTCATTATCTACTACTATGCCATGTGGTGTGTGGTGAGGCAGAAAAGAAAAATGAGAAAAAATATCTCAACAATTAAATCATGATGTCAAAACTAAAATATGTGTGATAAAAATTGGCTATGTTGAGTAGAGTTGTATGGAAATTAGAATGAATAACAATTAGGGTATGTTGATACTCATAGCATGGAAAATTCTATTCCATCCAGCAATTAAAAAATTTAAATTCCCTTTTAAAATGATGTGGATATCTTACTTCCTGTATCTTCCAAAGTAATTCCTAAATATGAGAAAGGGTGGGGTAGATAAATTGATATGATATCCATATTCCAATATAGCTTCCATCATCATTGAGAAATCTCTGACAACAGTATAAATTCCATGAGAGAGGACAATTCATCCCCTTAGGAACATGGTGAATAAAATCACTAGTCTAAATCATATGACATGTTTGATCAAACCTCGTAACACCACGGGGCACATTATCCTTCCTTAAGTGTAGGAAATTATTATCCTATAAGGCATTGATATTTTTGGTTTGGATGTGTCTGGTTAATAATAACTCATAGTCTCGGTCTGTTCACCTGTAAAAAATTCTTTATCCAATCTTCAAATGGAATGATGGACCGAGCATGGAGTGGTTGACCAAGCAATCTATCACCTGTGACCAGAAAATATCTCACCAAAGGGGACACTTTCCCAACATTATCCTAGGTATTATATATGGGTAATAAATTTTTATACATATTACCAAGGAAGGGAAGTCCTCCTAGCTGGTAGATATCCCAAAATATAATTCCCACTTCACCTTGTAACAAGTGGAATGTGTTAGTTGTTAAAAAAATGTTTAGTTAGTTCAAGATGTATCTTACCTACTGAGAAAATTTTAAATTGAGAAACCCACACTTACTTGTATAAGATAACATCCTCTACATATTTGGGATGTTCCATGATGTTTGGGTGTACCCAAAATCACCAATCCCATTAATCATATAAGCACCCTCCAGACCACAAATCCCATTTTGAGCTCCACCCTCAATTGAGATTACCTTGTAAATGAGTAATGAAGAAAAACTAACCAGAAATGATAAATTACAAGGATATATAACGGCTATTTTAATTTCATTGTGTATAGATGGATCCATTTAGGATGAACAGGTCTTCTCGAACCAAATCAGATACGATCTCCCCTATGGAAGAATCGTTTTCCCGATTTCACCCTCGAGACCTCTCGAGACGAATAGTAAAGTAATTATAGTTAACCAATGGAAGATGATCATCATCATTGAGTAAAAACTTATAAAATTGAAATTTAATGGTCAATGGGTTTGTAAAATGTTTTGGTGGAAGGATATATTTTAGAGTACTCTCATAAGGGATAAACCAAGATCGAAGATCATTATAAAAATTCCAGACCATGTTCACACTTCTTTTGATCGAATTACTTGAAGTAATATGGAGATAAATTATTGTTATTTCAATGCGTATAATAATGTTAGTTTCTAATAAAATAAGAAAATATTAAACTATTGGTCCACAAAATGGATAGTCTACAGAATATATCATCCCACGAACCATCAATTCACGGATGCAATAGACCATGATGTTTTAGCCAATAGAGAAACGATTTATAGAATGATTTATCCCGTGAAGTATTTATCACTATGAATAATATGTAGCTCACCATTTATGGTAAAATTATTTTAGTTCAAGGATGAATCATCTCAGTACGTGAGTGAAGGCATCTACAATGGATGCAGTTTTCCTAAGCACAGTGATCGAGAGAGATTTGTAGGACTGATTAATTCACTAGAAATCATAGTGAAAAAAGTGATGTGTGACTGTATATATAGGAATGGTCCCCTCATATGGGACCACTCTCATATAACCAAACGATTAAAAATAGGAATGTTTCTATATTGTAAAATCTTAATCTTTATCCTGATGGAATCCTTTCTAATTGGGGGAATTTTTTGGGTCCTAAAAACATTCTAATGGAAATCAAAGTAATCCCTTAAAAATTTGTAACAGAAAGAAAAAAATTGAAGGAAAATTGAAGAATTTTTTTGAGGGAAAAATTGAAATGAAATTAGGGAGTCCATGAATTATAAATCCTTTTAAGATCACCACTCCACATGATCCTCCACATCATAATTCATTCACAACCTATGCAGTTTGTTGGAAGGAGACAACAACCTTAGTCCCCATAGACAAAACACAATTGTCTACATAAGGAAGGAAAAGATATCCACCCAAAAAAATATACTCTCATATAAAATAAAAATGGATCATGGGAAAGGAAGTACCTCGGAATCCCCATTATGGAAACTAAGTCATTCATGAGATGGAGTTAATGATTGCTTTCTTGAAAATGAAAACCCCATGAACCCACTGACTTAGTCATCTGCATGTCTGGTATCTTCTGATGGATTCTACAAGGTAGGGATCACAACCTCATCATAGATAACTGGCCACACTAGTATCTAGTTCATCAAATTATTTATTTATAGAACCTGAGGGGGACAAAATGGGGATATAGATGAATCGAAAAATCGATAGAAGGAGAGATTGATATCTCCAAAAAAATACATACTCCTTCGATGATTATCAACCGGTAAAAACTACTCCATCAAATTAAGGGGGGTGAAAAAATATAATTGATCAGAAGTCTGCAAACTCAACATCATTTGTGAGAATATTTCTCATGAGGCATAGAACCAAATCCCCCTTTTCAACCAGATAGCTTTTATAGTAAAACTCTGTGCAGGTGGAACCCTGCCCCACATACCAAATCCCTATGTGGGTAGAACTCGGCCCTTCAAAGCACCATGCTATGTGGATTGAAGCTAGACCCACATAGTGAAGTGATACACGGGCCAAACTCAGGTCCTCATACAATAAGGGTATGCAGATGGCCCCCCTAATATTGAAGAACCGTGATACATGGAGAGAACCCCATCCCATTTAAGAACATGCTAAAGAGAATGGGGTATACTTGGGTATTCCACTCTTTTTCTCTAATCACTCCCTTCCATCATATCATTAGATCCTATGATGGCCTCTTTGTGAACGGGTATAATGGGATAAGGTCAAGGCATCTTCCAAAGATACCAAACATTTATAATAAAATCATCAATCATATAAGGACGAACCTTTAAGTTTAGATACCCATGGTAAGTGGATTCATGTGGGTAATATTCTCTGAGAATCAAACCCATATAATTTCCCCATGTTTATATTCCCATGGTAAAGTGGGTTCTATCCTCAGGTTACCCATGTGAACCTCACCATTCTAGGGAATGATAGGAACTGATTTCCTTTCACTTCGGTGATAACATGTTTCAAATACTCCCTCTTCTCCGAAAACCATTTTTAGGGAACACCTCCCAAGGTAATCCAATAGTCTTTCTTATAGGAGGAATCACTATTTTCCCTCCCCGCCTCATCCAAGGCCATATCCAAATAGATCCACTAATATGACTATAAAAAATATGAAAATATGATATGCGACGAGAACAATCAAAATCCCTCTATCTATTTCCCTATGGGCACTAATACTATCAATCAATAGATATGGTAAGATCATGTGATCATAATATATACTACTTCTTCTTTTTTCTCACACCGAGAAAGACTCAAATAGGATTAGAGGTTAGTGGCAATTTGGATATCATCACAACCTCAAAACTCAATAGGTCCTCCAATAAATTATACTCTCAAAAACTATACTTCAAACTTAAAAGGGAAATATTACCAATGATGTAGCACAAAGTGGGACGTTTATACATTTAAGAACCTATCATGCCTTCTTTTGGTCATAACCTAGGGTATGCACTCCAATGTTATAAACTTTGTGGGATTTGATTACCATATAACTAGAATATGTAGGAATAATCTATGAGGTCCAAACAGGTCACTGAAATTCTCCCTAACATTATCCGATCAATATTTCCACTAGGTCCAGATCCATCTCAGGAGACCACCTCTCTTATGGATCTCACAGGCCACCTATTCAAAAGTCCCATACCAGCCTTGACTAGGCACCCTTCGCTTGATCATCTTCCCATTATGTTCTTAATCTTCCGGGATAGGTCCTTGTCACATGACCTCAAAAGGTGATGTGTCTAGTTTTTGGAACTGAACTACGTGGGTTCTGATTCCTCTCATGAGGACATGTAGGAAACCTATTTCATGGGGTCGATCCCAACATCAAAATGAATTTTAATCCCCCTAGATAATGATAAACTCATGATCACACTATCATATATATTATGACTAGAATCATCCAAACAAAAGATATAGAAATATCCAAATTTTTTTAGTAAAGGGTAACATTGTTGGAGAACATCATATACATAAGGATCCTTCTATCGATGGATAACCTTAGATAAATACAGATGATTCTAAATACATGGGCATGCATGATCTGTTGTGACCAAGGGGTAATATGTAGACACATTCTAGAGAATGAACTAGGGATTCCTGAATATGTTAACATGACTTAAATCTATCAGAGAGTCTCGAAATAGGATACAGTTACCCCTATAAGGGTGTTATGAGATCAACTTCTCATCTTTTAGACCAATGTGATTTCATAAGTTTCACGGGCCAAGTTACCCAATGAGAAATTCCCTTAATAAATTAGGTCCATGAATCATGGATATAAGATTCGTTGGATGTTTCTAGCTTCATGACCAATACTTGTTGGAGATTTTACAAAGACTTGTATCTGATGTTAGTGATTTCACGCCATTCAACCACCTAAAATCAATCATTTAGGCCACAAAACCCCTTTGTTGAAAACAAAATTGTATTCCAAGTTATGAAAATTGACTAATGAGCCTCTTTCACAATATAAAAAGGATATAATGCCTAGGCTCCATCAGACCATTTAACACTTGACCTCAAACTAATGTATTCTAAGGATATAAAAACTGTGAAACCAATGTGAAAAGGCTCTAGTGACGAAATAATAGGGTTATAATCCACTGACCCATTCTGTTCACATCTTCGGGTGAAAAAACCCTCTATTACAATATTTTGGTGATAATTGTTATATTAAATAATAAAATTTTAATACAATGACACATTTCATTAAGAATCAGTTTTTTGTGTAACACAGTCTAAACTTGGTATTGTTTATCACACAATCCAAACATAGTTTTGTGTTCAATGAATTCTAAAATCATTGATTCATGTAACAAAGAAATAGTGTTTCATGTTATAAAACATCTCAAATAGATTAAATTCATTTAAAATAAATATTTCACAAAAGTAGAGGGTGTTATATAGATTGTATCATAGATTCTTTCCCCTATTTTTGATCGATTTATCATGCATTATTTTTATAAAAAAAATTAATTATAGGATGAATAAGTAATTAAATAGTATAAAGTATTTCAGTTTAGAATTATACTATTATTTCCATCAGAAATCATATAGATTTTTTTCTTTTATAAGGTATATTATGGTGTCATAGTTACTATATATGGTGTAATATATCATTTATGGAAGAACATGGAACGTAATATTATTGATATTTAATAGTAATCCACTGTCCATATACATCATAAACAATATAGTTGGTGGATGATATTGAATCTATATGACATGTACAACATTTATTGATGTATTAAAGATTCTATATAACATAAATCAGGAAATGTAAACATATAAAGTTTAAACGTTTTTGAACAATAGTATGAAAAAAATAAAAAGAAATTCTTGACAATCTAAATATCATGTAATTTTTCATTCTTTAAAAAATGGGAAATATCTATAAATAAGAAATAAATAGAAATCCTATAGGAGAATATAGAGATTGAAATTCTATATAATTGAGTCACTATAATTCATGTTTGAGTTATATTTTGATTTATTTTCAAATTTTATTTTTCATTCTCACTTATTCCACATTTCCTTAAACCATATAATGAAATGAGTTCTTTTTTACGTTCATTTTAAATTTTAGGGGAATGAAAGGCTAAAATGGTAGGTTTAAGGGTTATGGAATAGTGATGTACTGAAACTTATTTTTTATTTTTAGGTAAAATAATTATGAATTGCATATTTTTTATATTATAAAAATCCATTAATAATCTAAATAGAAAGATAATGTATATTTGGATGGTTGAAACCCTAATATTATAAATTATATGAGTAATATAAATCTATGTTATCATTTTTAGTGGAAACACCAATATAAAATTTAAATATTAATTAAAATCAAACCAATATTTGATTTGTATAAATATTAACATTTGAATGTATTACCATAATAATCATTTGTATAACTAAAAACACATAGTAATAATATTTATAATGAATTAAGTTATAAAAGGAAAAATTCATATTTTATTTACTCAAATAAATTCTAAAACCATTATAGAATTTGAATATTTTATTTTATGAAATTAATTTACTATGATTCTATGAATAACCTATTATTACAACCAATTGAATAACCTATTAAAGCATCAATGTATTTAAATTATAAAACTATAATCTACTTATATGATTTTACTCTCCTAACACATGGTTATTGTTTAGTTATAATATGGGAAAAAAATGAAAAATCATATTTGGAATAAATTTTGATTCGATGGAGATCAAAAATCTCACTAACTGAATTTATTCATCATTTTTGGATAGTATTTTGTTTGGACAATGTAATTTTTGGGATAAAATTAATTAACTAATGATTTTTTTATTATTTATTTATTGTTTTAATACATGAGTTTATATTATATTATATCATTTAGGAAATAGGCAGAAAATAATACAAACACTCATAAAATTTATTTATTACATAGAGAGGATAAAACATAAATGTCTATATACATTGACCAAAGTTAATCACTGGGAAATCATATGATAGATTTATACCCTAATGTGGTTATACATGATGTGGTTATCTTGACTATGTATTGGTCCATCCTTACTAAAACCATCAAATTTTATTAGACACTATACCATTGTCGATGTATGTGGTATTATCAAATTTAAATTTAATCTTTGGTTTGGTAATTATATTTCACACAAGATATCATTATCAATAATGATTGCAATAATATGATGATAATTAAAAGTTTTAACATATAAATTATTTTTTAATATTTTTAGTGAATTTGTTAAGAATTATTTATTTGAACAAAACATTACATTCATAAATTGATATCATTTTATATGAATATTCTACACAACAAATAATAATACATTCCCTATAATATTAATGGTTTAGTGTCTTTAGATACTATATATATAATAAAGATATTTCATGAAATATCATTAACATATACCATAAATTTCTTCCCACATAGAACCTATATTATATATACTCTATTTATAACCAATAATTATAACTAGGAGAAATTGAAACATAAGAATGGGTGAGCTCAATGATCAGTAAGGGAAGACATATATGATTTCAATCAATGAACATAAGTGGGAATAAGAAAAGAATAAGGGTATGAGAACGTCGTTATAATGTACTTAATTCATACCCTATCATTTAATAATCATTGATCACGAGTAATGTTATTAGGATTTCTCATGGTAATAAACATAAGTCAAAGTGTGGAATCATCAATAACAAATCATGGTCTATAAGCACATACCATAAGGATAATAAATATGTTTTTGGAAAAAATATACATTTAAAAAATCATTTACTTATAGAGGGATCACTACCAAGGATACCGTAGAGGACAAACTCCGATATTGGATTTGGTTCACTCCCCATTCAATCATTTAATTAATCATGCCTCGTTGAAAATACTATCACGGTGGATGGAGTCCCCTCTAAACCATGATTCGAACACTATTTTAGTGAGACTTATCTCTTGAGATATTAATATTTAACTAATGAATTGGAGTTATATATCATTATATTCCCACCCATAACTTAATTAATATCATATAGAATAGTTCAACAATATCATAAAAGAATTATTCATTTCATCATTACATGTCCCATTAAAAAATAGTGTTCAAACAGATTTCATTATCACATAACCATATCAAATATCAATAAATAACATGGATTTGATCAAGATAACATACTATAATTAATTAATAAAAAAAATATTTTTATAAATATAAAAAATACATTCAAAATAACATTCAAACATTTTTGTAAAAAAAGGAAAATAACAAATTTATTTCCCTATCTTTTAAAACAAAAAATTCACAAAATATTGGGAAAATGATTTTATTTTTAAATAACCATGGAAAAATTTAAATAAAGTATCAATGAACATAATATACATGATTGTGGGAAAATATATTAATTCAGTGAATGTTTTAATAAATATTATTTCATGAATTTTGTAAAAAAACACACAAATTTTGTGTTATTGAAACATTGTAAAAATTCCATTTAAAAATATTTGAAGAGAAATTAAAATATGATTGATGATGAATTTAAAAAAAACTATATCCTTGAAAATAAAATTCCTTGAAGATAATTTAATCACCATGGACGTGAAATTATAATTTCAGTGAAAAAGAGGATAAATAAGGTTGGATTTTTTAAAAAATATTTTCTTGATCTTATTAAGATCCAAATAATAGATAATTTGAATAAACCATGAAATCATAATAAATAAATAGTGGAAACTAATATATATATGTTTTTAAAGGATATAGATAATAAAATTTCACCAAAGTTAAATTTGACATATGAAGTCCTAAAAAGAAATTAAATGTAACATAAAACCTTAACTGAATTCCCATTATTATTCATGTGATTTGAAACCAAAAAAATAATAAATATAAATTTATTATTTATCCATTCCAAAAAAATATTCATATTTATACTAATATATATAATTCTTTTTATAATTTTCCATTATTATTTTATTAATAATTATTCATTAAATAAATTAAGGTGAAAACTTATTCATTTTACATGAATTTTTCAGTTCAACGGTTCATCTCCTTGAATCTTATCCATGGTTCACTCATTTATAGAATATAAATTATTTAAAACTTATTATATTTATTTATTATATAATGTTTTATTACAATAAGTATAATGTGATGATGAAATCTGACTTACATAACTTTGTGGAGATGGTAGTTCATATGTAAGGACATGTGATGTTTCCACATTTAGATGGATGAAACATAAAAAATGTAAATAGTAGTTGAAATTTCAAGATTTATGATTATGTCATTAAATATTATATATATTTAATAAATTTTTCTTTCTTACTAGATAGGGAATAAGTACATAAAAAAAATAATTACATTGCTTTGCGAAGGTGGTAGTCCCCCGTAAGCAGGAGAGATGTTATCGATTTAAAATTCATTAAAAGGATATATAAAATGGATAGAACATTAAGAAAACATATAGTATAGTAAATATTATCAGTTCATCATTTAGAGATGGTCATAAAACATTTTTATAGGATTAAGAAAAAATAAACAAGAAAATTATTAGTTAGAACATTTAACTCATCTTCAGGTATCTTCCCATGAAATGAAAATTATTCCAACTTGGATGTATAATTTTGAAAGACTATAACCTCAAGGATATTGATAATGATTTTATTATTGTATTTTTTTATATTAGTCGAGGAAAAGCGATATAGTAGTTTGGATATCTGAGAAGGGAAGGTTCCCTTTTATAATTGAGGTGGGTGGTAAAATTATAAAAACATGAAACTTTATTATATAATATATTACTTACTCAAGTAAATATGATCAAGAATAAAAAATCATCAAATATAATAATGTTAGTATCAAAATGCCATAACCCTGTCATTATGTTTTTCAAAACATACCATTATGATAATTTTTCCATAGTTATTATTCATTATGAACAAAAATTATCTTCAAAATATAACCTAATAATAATTATGATGATTCCCAATATAGAATACATTTTAACAGATTCAATTCATAAAATTGGTTGAAATTTATTCTAATGTAAACATAAAAATTTTTAGGAAAAAAATTATATGAAAATTATATTTTTCCATCATAAAGTGAATATGATTTCATTTTAATTCTTGAAACCACCATTAGAAGAATGTTAATCTATTTAACTAAATAGATTATATACACATTACATTATAATAACTCCTAAAAAAGTTATTATAATTTACTAATTCAAAAAATACATTATGAACAGAAAAATAATTTTATTTAAAATTAAAACTTATACATTAAAATGATTTTATCACCATTTAAAAAAATTATAATCATTTTATAAATAATTATTAATTTTTAAAATCAAAAATAAATATACATTACCAATAGTATAAGTCATTAGTGATCAAGGTATATAATATATAAAAAAAACAACACTTTAGAAAAAAATGAAATTTTTACATAAAATGATAGTATTTTTAACATTTAAAATAGATTATTTACATAAAAACACTGCTAATGATATAATAAACCATTTTAATTTATTATATAATTAAATACCTTATAGAAATATTAAGTAATTCCTACATAAAAATTGAAAGAGCTTTAGTTAAAATATTTTATTATAAGGCTGTTATTCAAAATTTAAAATTTAAAATTTTATAAGTTTAATTGTATAAAATTTATTTAATTTTTGGAAATCATAACATCAAATTTAAATTAGGGTGAAATTTTGGTATTTTTAAAGAAATATTAATTTTTTTGGCGAATAGTGAAAATACTGACTTTTTAAAGTCATTTATTTTCTATATATTATGTAATTAAAAAGTACATTTATGTTTTTAATATAATTTAAATTGAAATAGTTATTTTTATTTATATTTAATCTAATAAATAACTTTTTAATCAAACTTATATTGTATTTTTGTAAAAGATTGATTTTTTTAAAACATGTATTTTTAAAACTGTCTCAAATTGTATTATACATATACATTTTAATATTATAAAACATTTCTGAATGATGAATTTATTAAAATAAATTATGGATTATATATCATTAAATATTAATTTGGGTTCATATAATTATTATAGTATTAATGATAGTATAAAATCATCTGTTCTCATGATAAATACCATTTTTGAAAAACTACTTTTTCATCACATCTGTGGGTTTAATTATGTATTAAAATATTCAACATTTTTTTAATTAAATATGGTAAAAATGAATCCATTTTTTGAAATATAAAAATTTATATTTTATAATAATATTTCCTTACCAAAATTCATAGTGGAAATAGAAAAAATTATTTACGGTCGTTAACGAAATAATAGGTTTACTGATGGTAAAACTAAAATTAAAAGGGAAAATATATCCTATCTACTTGTCTAAAATATATTTTATTTCCACATTTTTTCCTTAAAATGTATAAATCTTGGTAATGTTCAATTTTTCAACCTTGTGACATTTGAAAAATGTGGGTAAACTTTTTTTTTCCAAAATTACAAGGTTTCTGCTCACCTCACTATAAAAGGCCACCACTCACCTCTCCATATCACACATTGAAATACATTTTTTCATCCATTAAATTACAATATATCTTCTTATATTCCCTGTATATTACCTTTATCCATTATATAGATCATAAAATCACATGAGAAGGCTTTTTTTGCTTACCTAATGAGGCTGTCTGAAGAAGTGGTATTGTGTTTAACTATGCATTTTTAATTTATTTATTATTCAATTCCATTAAATTATTAATATATATGGAAAATTATCTACCATAAAATGGTATTTTATTTTTATAATATAAAAAGATAAATCCAAATCCACTTCCATCAAATGAGATATGAAATCATTATTCATGTGTTTGAAAAACTACCACCTCATGAATGGATGTCATACGTTTTCTATCCTCACCTCTCACAGATTGTTATACTAATGGATTTAAAGAATATATATGATATTTATAAAATATTTATAGATTTTTGTTATTATATCACATATAACTTCTTACATTCCATTCCATGGGGAATGTGATCCCATCACTCATGTGTACGGCAGACTAGCACCTTACAAAGCGATGTGATTCATTTTTCAGTAATGATATACAAGGAAGGTAATAAGTATAATTTTAATGAATATATGTGATTTAAATGAAATAATTATTATATTCATGAAATATTTATCATTATTATAATTTAATATAACATTTTATTTCTTACATTTAAAATGATTTTTTGTTCGTGTGTGCGTGTGGATAACCACCTCCACGAAGTGATGTAATGTTTTTTTAATCACTAAATCACATGGATTATACATATTAATATATTTAAATAAATTTTTTGATATTCATGAAATTAATATAATTTTTGAAATATAAAATAATACTTACCTTCACTGTATAATGAGAATTGAAAAATTAAAATGTCCGTCAAGCATATGTGTGTCCTACCATTTCCATTATCATGACATGGTTCATTTTTCATAAATATCATTAATGATTAGTTTTTAAAAGTATAATTTATGTATAAATATGATAATAATTTCAGGATTATTATTTTCGGGTAGTTGAAATAATGACTACATTGACCAATAGTTAACCCATCAAAGTGAGTTTTAGATATATAATCCAGATATCTTCAAAACATATGATGTAAACTTAATTGATTATGTGATTTCATATAAAACGGTAATACTTTAAATAAAATCAATTATTAACATAAAAATTATATTAATAAATTAAATAAATAACATATGTATATTATTTAGGAAGATAAATAATGATTGTGATAAATCCAACTAGAGGTAAGGGCCTTCAACTCATTTTCATTTCATTGTGGAATGTTATGATGTCATGAACATATATGGTTTATAAGGTTTATATACTTCAAAATTGACATTTTATTTAATTAATTTATTTATTATAATTATATTTAAGTCATATTTAATGTTATTACTTTATGGCTCTAAAGATTCAAATGGTTCTAAAGTTATTAGGTAATTTTCTTTTTAAAAATATTATTTTTTATGTTTTCATTTGAAATAATTTTTTCTCTCTCATGTCCTTGTTTTCAAAATTATTATATGATTGTAATTATATGGATATTATAGTTTTATAAATCACATTTCTCTTATTTAATTCAATATTTTTTAAAAAGGAATATTTTGATTAATTTTTTTACTTTCATTAGAAACGATGATAGAATTTTTCATTTTAACATGTATGATGAAAACTAAATTTCCCACAAATGTACAAATTATCTGAAGTTTGGATTACTTTATAATATTTCATATTTTATTCAAAGTAAATAATTATTCCATTTTTTTCATATAATGTAATTAAAAAAGGATTTTTTCTATGAAAATGTTGTTTTTGTATTGAGATTTTTTTTTGAATGAAATGGGTTCTCTAATATAAAATATTATCATTAATATTGAAAAAATATAGTTTTTAAACGATTTTATGAGGAAACATATATCATTCTTTATCAATAATTTTTTATGGTTATTTTATAAATGAAGGACAAGTGGTTATGTTATTAACCACAAATGTTTGATTCCATTATAAACCAAGGATGGGTGGTTAGGTTATTAAAAAACGATTGGTTGGTATATGATAATCTACCGATTTTTGGTTCCATGATAAACCAAGGATGGGTGGGTCCAAGATATCCCTCCAATACATAGGTTAATTTGGAGATAGAAGTTAACTAATTTAGTTATTCCATTTGTAAGATTAATATGAATTATGATTCCTCATCTGACCTAGAATATTTATATATTATTTATATGGGTTTTAGGTGATTTTAGTGGGAAAATAAAATGTGTGATATTATTTGAAAATTAATTATTTCATTTCACTCCAAGAAAATTGAGTTTAAGGTAAACCGGTCATATGTTTTCATTTTTTATAAGACTAAGGAACTTATAATTTATATGTTCTTTTTAATATTTTTTCTCATCCCTTGTTTTTGAATATTTTTTCAAAGGTTTTATGGATGGTTAGTGGAAAGGAAAAGGTTATGTTGAATGAATTTTAGATTTTTCACAAAAAAATTGGTTTTAATTTCGAAATGTTTATATAATGGGTAAAATGGATACTTATATAAAGTTTCTACTTTGTATATATATGGTTTTATAATTTTTCTCTAATTACCTAATTATATTGAACTATAAACATAAAAACATTCTAAAATGTATGTGAGTTATTTATTGAATTAAAACCCAATATTATTTAATGTTTAAGGATGGTTCATTAGAGTTGGTATCAGGGGAAGGATTAAATAACATTATAGTTTAGTGTAATGATAATAGAATACCCTTGACATATCTTACATTATGGTTATGTTTAAATGATAAAGAATTTAAAAATTACCTTATTTATTTATATGATATATGCTTGTTCAGAATTATTTTCCATAGAGGAAGTAGAGAAGCTATAGTGGGAAGGTGCCGAGAGGAAAATATCCTTCCAAATCAGAATCCCAATATGATGGGAATTCAAACAAAATAGTTTTATGCAATGATGGATTTTTTGAAACAAGATATAAATGGTGTTGGTATCAATGATATAGAGGGACCTGATATGCCAATAAAAAAGTTCTTACATTCGATAATTTCATAAGGAAACCTTCTCCATCATTCCATGGACTATCTAAACTTATTATTTTAACTGGATTGGTCAATTATCTTGAGAACATATTTAAATTGATTCAATGTTAAGAATTTAAAAAGTTTAATCCTTTTTTTCATTTTAAAGGTGAATTTGATAGATAGTGGTCTCATTTTTAGAATACTAGAGAGAAATATTATATTGATTCAATAGGATGGTAAAATTTTAAGAATAGTTTCTTTAAGAAATATTACCTTAATCTTGTTAGATTATTGAGGGAAAAAATATTCATGAATTGAGGTGTAAAGTTAATGATTCTATACAAAAATAATTAAAATATTTTACAATATTGGATTGGTAGATTCAATATTTTTAAGGACATTGATAGTAAAATTAATTGATTTTACACAAGGTTAAAACCAAGTTTACAATGTTCTTGGGATGTGTATGAATTTAAAAGTATTTGAGAATGTAGATCATTATATCGATAAAGTGGATATGGAGTTTTCTGACATTTATGTTCCTCAAGATGAAATGATTAAGAAATTTCTTAGATGGAATGAAATGGAAAAACATTCATCAGAGAAATATGGTGGTAGTAAAACCATGTTCCCATTCCATGACATATTAGGAAAAATCAATGAAGGGAATGTATTATAATGTCGCAGATATTATTCTGATGTGGTTATTTTATAAATATGGTTCATGAATATATGAAAAATTAGAAGATGAATAATGGTAATGTTCATGGTAAGATGATTCAAACTACTATAAAATAGAGCTTTACCCATGGTTTTTCACAAAACATTATGTATAGGGAACCCCAATACCCACAGTTTTTTAAAATTGCTGGTATAGGAGTAGTATGGGAACCTATAGCCACAGTTTTTCAAAACCACGAGTATATGTTTTTTTGATGACCTATTCCCATAGTTTTGTAAAACTATGGGGGAAAATAGTTATCCTGACAGTTTTGGTCAAAACCATCATCATAACAAATTTTTTTCAAAGACCATACCATCAGTTTTGAAAAAACAGTGGGTATAGGATTTTTTTTGAAGACCTATGCCCACAGTTTTATAAAACCATAAGGAATAGTTTTCTCACATTAAGGCAGGAAAAAAAATTTCGCGGGACATAAATAAAATTTGTGGGAAACCTATACCCACAGTTTTCTAACCTATACCCTCGGTTTGGATTAATATATATAGGTAGATACATATATAGAACCACAAAAGTTCTGTAGATCAGTCGGAGTAGTGTCCTTTAATGTTATATTTGGCTGCGGGATCGAATCCTGCAGACCAATTTTTTTTATAATACTAGTTGTGATATTAATATATTATAATAAATGTAGGTATATGAATACATAAGTTAGTTAGTTTGGTTGGTTTATCATTGTATGTATGAAGAATAAGTTGCAGGATTGAAACCCGTGACACATGTTTTTTCTAATAAGAGCGTAAATTAATATATTTAGCGAAATACTGATATATATATATATATACAAATATGTGGCATAACGTGAGTGTTAAGGAATCCCAAATTTGCAGCGCAGGTCACCAGTTCTATTCCTGTGGTTGGGTTTTTTTAACAACTTATACCCATCATTTCAAAACCGTGGGTATATGGCTTTGACAGCATGGTGGGAATACATGTGACTTTGACATGGTGGAAAGAATGATTTACCCACGGTTTTTAAAAATCGTGGGTATAGTCTGAGGAACTATCCTAAGGCCTCAGTTTCCCACAGTTCCCAAAACCGTTGGTATAGGCTATACCCACGGTTTTGTGGGATATACCCACATTTTTAAACCGTGGGTATATGTCATTTTTCAATAGTGTCAGTTTCAATTCATTGTGTAATTATTATAACATGTGTCGAGAGATAGTCACTCTAGGGGAAACCATCATGAATGAAAGAATAAAGGTGTGGACAGATCATTTTTAACAATTATGGTTGATGTTGGGACATCAAGTGAAGTTGTAACCGGTATGTCACTTTTTATTCAAATTATTCCATTACCCTATTCCACTTTAGATCATCATGTACTTTAAATTATGAAAATTTATCATGATAATTTGGGAATTTCATCTGATGAAAGTAAGCTTTAGTTTTTGGTGAAAACTCTAGTTGGAAGTATTAAATAATCCATGATTTATTGGAATTTTTATATTGTCATTAGTGGAATGGTATTTCCTACAAACTTTGTTGAACATTAGAAAATAGAGATTGATATCAATTTTGGAATTTATTAGATTTATTTTCTCTTGCCATGATGTATTTTAAATATATATTTTTTATGTTCAATGGTTTCATTCCTTTTTATAACTTACAAAGTGACTAATAAATTGATTCAATGTGGAATTTATAGTTTACTAGATCATATTGATGAAATGAAATAAAATATTTAAATTTTTTATGTTAAAATAGTGAATCAATAGATTGATTTATTTTCTAATGAATTTCATAGTGTTATTCTTAAGCAGGAGGTTTAGTTTACTATTTTCATAGTACCTATTGCGAATCCTATTTCTAAACACCCCTATCGAATGGATCAAGTGAAAATAATATATTAGAAATATAAACTGTTGAAGTTCCTAGATAAATGTTTCTTTCACCCTAGAACATCACAATGTGGTGCTCCTGTTTTTCATGTTAAAAAAGAAAAATGTTTTAATGAGAATTTCTATTGGCCGTAGAGCATTAAATAACATCACTATTAAAAACAATTATCATTTACCACATATTGATGATTTTTTTGGTTAGCTCCGGAGGGAATATTATTATTTATGTTTGATCCTAGGTTAAGGTACCATGAGTTTATGTTAAAGTAATTATAGATTTGAAATAAATTAATTCAGACTACATTTGAGAAATATGTGTTTGGTGTTATTCCATTTGGGTACAGTAATGCACTTGCTATTTTATATGGAACTTATGAATAGTGTTTTCGATAATTTCTTCAATAAGTTATTGATTGTGTTTTTCAATGATATTTTGGAATATTATTAATATTAGAAGGGACGTTAATGAAAACTAAAGATTATTTTAGAAACCATAATATAATTAAAATTATATAGATAATTTATTAAGTGTGAATATTGATTAATCCAAATTTATTTCAGTAGTAATATTGTTTCCAAATTTGGAATAACTATTGACCCTACTAAAATAAATGTTTTTGATGAATTTGAAATACCCAAAAATAAAATAAAAATTCATTTTTAACATGTATTATTGGATAATAACCAGATGTTTTTTGAAAATTTTACTTTTTTTTCTAACCCGTTAACTAAGATGAATCGAATTGTAGTTAAGTTCATATAGATAATATAATGTGGTGATTTTTTTCAATAACTATAAATATGATTGGTGAATACCCCAATTTTGGCCATTTCTTCTAGAAATAATGAATTTATCATCTATAATGGTTTTTTATTGAGGTAAATTTGTTTTATCTTATTATAGAATGATTAGGTTATTACTAATTCATCATTCCACATGAAACCACATGAGTTAAATTACGAAAAACATGATCTGAAATTAGCTTCTATGGTTTTTTAAATAAAAATCTGCAGGAATCATTTGTATGGATAAAATTTTAAAATATATACTCATTATCAATGAATTATTTTTATATTCCCTCATAAATAATTCCTCCTGTGATAGAGTAGGTGACTCAATATGATGAAGTATTATTATTTCATAATTCATTTCTATCTGAAAAAATAATACCATTTGACCAATTATTTGTGTCTTAAAAATAATTATACATTAACTATTTTATATTTGGAATATTACCCTTTTCAATGAAGGTGTTTTATTATTTTAAAATAGATTATCTGCGCCATTTATTAATAGTCAATGAATGATTTTTGGAGTGAAACTCATAGTTCTCCAATAACCATTCATCTAAGAAGCATTATGATATACCAATACCATTAGGATTATTACTGGTGTGATGATATGAAAGAAATATTTTTGATTTTACCTTTAATATTTTAAATTTTTAGTAGGTTAATAAAAAATATAAATTACTAAAGGGAACACTTCAATATTTTCTTGTTCCAACTTAGAAATGGAAAAATATATTAATGGTTTTCATGGCAGGATTACTAATGACTTCATGAGGTAATAGTGTGAATTTTTTTATTGTTAATTTATTAATAAAATATTAAAATTTCTTTCCCATTAATGATAATATGTATTTATATAATATTTTTAAAATATATATAAAGGAGATTGTTGGGTTTCATGGAGTTCCTCTCTCCATTGTATCATACCGTGATCCTATATTCACACCTAATTTTTGGAATGGAATCTTGAGTTTCTTATGTACTAAATTAAATTTTAGTACGTCTTTTCATTCTCAAATAAATGGTTACATTGATAATCGAATTCACACCATGGAATATATTATTAGTTCTTATTCTAGGGATTATAATGGAATTTTGGATCAATATATTTCTTTGGTTAAGTTTTCATATAACAATAGTTTTCATTCTAGTATTCATATGGAACATTTTGAAGAGTTTTCTAGAAATCGGTGTTGAATATTAGATTTTCAGTATATAGTTAGAGACGTAATGTGGATGAGACTAGATCTCATAGAGGAAATTGTTGAGAAGTTTATTTTTATTCATCAACTAATTAGGATGGTGCAGAAAAGGTAGAAACATTATGTAGACAACTAGAGGAATGATCTCTCTTGGGCGGTTGGTGATCATGTTTTTCTTAATGTATCTCAATGGAAAAAATTTATGCATTTTGATAAATATTTAAAACTATGCTCATGGTTCATTGGACCTTATGAAACCTTGGAGGATTTTTGATTAATTTACTACTGAACAGACATTCCTAGATGTTTTTCCTAGGTACACAACATATTTTATTTCTTACTTTTATGAAATTATTTACCATATTCATCTCAGGTTTTGAAATCTTTAAATAGATTATATAAAAGAGAACATTTATTATTAAGAATATACTATTCACAATATTTACCATAGATATAATTTTTTTAGGAAAATGGTGACAAACTAGGTTAAGGTTTTACGGAAAAAACATATAGTTTAAAAGTCAATATGTGATTCGTAAAATGCTATGGTTGAAAGATATCCCCATATATTTAGTATGTGAATAAAATTTAATGGAAGAAAATTATAAAATGGGGAATAATTTATGAACCCAATTAATGTTAGAATGAATAATTTTCATTATTTAGATAGTTATATTTATTATAAAAATATTATGTAATTTTTAAATTATAATATAAGTTTTTTAAATTGAACTCTTTTCTTACAAGTTTTTTATTTAAATGTGTACTCTATAAATTTTATAATATGAAATACAGAAAATGAAAAAAAATTAAATAATCCTACCAAAATTATATTACGGTGAAATTTTTTTATTTTGAAGAAAATATTTACATTTCTATGAACAGTGAAAAATATTGATTTTTTTAAAAAGTAATCTATTTTCAATATATTAAGTAATTTAAAAAGAAAATTATTTTTTCATATAATTTAATATGACACGATAATTATTTATTTATATTAAACCCACTAAATTAATTTTTAATCAACATCATATTTGATCTTAGTATAAGTAAATTTGTGGGATTAAAAATTGGTTTTTTATTCTAAAAACTATTTGAATGTGCATAATGTTTCTCCAATTTAAATAATAAAAATTATCAAAGATATGAAATTTTTTTGATGGAATTTATCCTTAATATATAAATAAATATTAAATTTTATTCATAATGTTATTATTATTTTTCATAGAGTTAATATAAAATCATATTTTTCATGAATAATATACTTTTGGGAAACCATCTTTTTCATCACATCTAGATGTTTAATTTGAATCTAAAATTTCTCAATTATGTGAAATGAATTTGGTAAAATGGATCAAATATTTTTATTAAGTATAATTTATAATATTTTATAACATCTACATAATATTAAACAATAAATAATAGTGAAAATAGGAACAATTAATTACCATGATTAAGCTAAAAATGGGTTTGTCAGGGTGTTAAACTAAAATGATAAAAGTTATAATAAACTAAATACTTATATAAATCAAATTATATGGAAATA
This sequence comes from Viscum album, assembly GCA_963277665.1. Taxonomy (NCBI): domain Eukaryota; kingdom Viridiplantae; phylum Streptophyta; class Magnoliopsida; order Santalales; family Viscaceae; genus Viscum; species Viscum album. The sequence continues at coordinate 874,620,367 of OY728145.1, read as the reverse complement.
TTTATAACCTATTATGTGTTTTACACTATAATGGTCCATTTAAGATCCTTTTCTCATGTCAAAAATATGGGTACACCATTTTGTTTTCAACAATTACAAGTGTATCACTCACCATACTTATAAAAGGCCACCCCCTCTCATCTAATATTCAAAAATTATAAGACATTTGGATCAGTAAATCCCTACCAAAATAGATTCATAAATTCTTTACCCATAACCTAGAGACACTATTTTGATCATCAATCTATACTATAATGTCTTTTGTTTCATACCTAAGGATATTTTCTAAAGAAGGGGTATCCCATTTAACAAAGAATTTTTATTTTATTTGTTATACCACCTCCTAAATATTATCATAAATTTTTATTATATAATACAAAATTATCTACCATACACTAGGTTGTAATTATGTTTATTAAATAACCATAATCTATATCCTCTTCCACTAAATGGGATATGAAATCATCATTAGTCTGATTGGTAGAGTACTCATGCGTGAACCGTTGTCATTTCTTTTTAATTTCACCTCTCACAGTTTATTATACTACATGATTTAATGTATATATTTGATATTTCTAATATATTGATACTTTTTTAATTATTATTTCAGGTATACCTTTTTTTCATTCCATTCTGTGGGGGATACTATAACATCAATTAGGTGTATGGTGGATGACCCCCTCACAAAGCGATGTGGTTCATTTTCCACTAATGATTTAAATTGAATATAATAAGCATAAAATTAATGAATAAATGTTTTATAAATTAATTAAATTTTATATTCTTGACATATTCATCATTATGAAAATATCATATTTCATATTATTTATCACACTGAAAAATAATATCATCATTCATGCGTATGTGTGGACTGCCACCTCCGTGAAGCAATGTGACCCTTTTCTCATAACTAAATCACATGGATGGTTTTTATAATTATATTTAAACAATTAATATGGTATTTATTATATTATGTTCATTATGTAAATTTAATGTAATACATATAATCATGCTATGATTATCATTGAAAAAATGGAAACGTTACTCATGTGTATGTATGACCTACCATCTCAATGATCATAACATTTCTTATTTCTCAAAATTATCATTCATGGTTAGTTTTAAAAATAATAATTTATTTATAAATATGATAATTTTTGTGTGATTATTATTCTATAGGTATTGAAATAATGACGACTTTGACAAATATTGAACACACTAGAGTGATTTTTCAATATATAAGTCAAATTGTGTCCAAACATCTAATGTAAACTTAATTGATTATGTTATTGTAGAAAAGTTGTTAATAAGTGAAATAAAACTAATTACCAATGTGGAAATTTATCTAAATCATGAAAACAATGAATATAAGTTTATTATTCATGTTAATAAAAAATGAACAAGGAGAATCTAACATGAGGTAAAAGAATTTGTCTCAATTTCCATTCATTGTGGAATATTTTGATTTTATGATCTTTTATTCCTTATTATATTAATATATATATCCTCTTACATTTTATATCATGAATTTATATACTCCCATAATATTTAAATTAATTTTAATTTTATTATTTTATTAGACTTATGATTCAAATGTTTCCAATTTGGTAAGAATCATAACTTTAAAAAAATAATCTTCTAAATTTTTTTCTTTAAACACTATTTCTATCCACTACCCATGTTTTAAAAATTATTTTATGAATTTAATTATATGAAAAATATTGTTTTATAAAAGAAATTTTTTTTCATTGTTATATTTTTTTTTCAAAAAGGTATATTTTTACAGAATGTGCACCATTCATTACAAACTAAACAAGTAATGTTCTATATAAAGTGTATAGTGACAAAAACACTTCCCAGTATTATTACTATTATTTTAGGTTTCGATACTTTCATAGGAATTCATTTTTTCTTCAATGAAAACCATCATTCCCTTGTTTGGGGTATTTGGGTATTGAAAATGACTATTTTAAAATAATGGGTATCTCACTGTTGAGATGTAATTTTAAATTAAATAGTAATTTTGATATTTAAAAATTTATTTTATATGAGATTAAATGATTTTAATGGTTTTTATGATGAAAATGAATTATTTCATGATTTCATTATTATGTTTGGTTTCCTGGTCATTGTTTATGATTGTGAGTTGTTATGTTATAAACGAAGGATAATTTTTCCATCATATAACAAGGACAAGTGGTTAGGATATTAACCGAGGAAGGGTAGTTCCACTATAAACAAAGGATATGTGGTTATTTTATTATCAAAGGATGGTTAGTTCCCTGATAAACCAAGGATGGGTGGTTCTATAACATAATAATAAAGCGTGGTTCTATGATAGCAATCCAGTGCATTTGGTGCTTCAGATATCGAATGTCACCGAATCAATTATTCTATTTTTAATAGTTATATAAATAATTATGTCACACGTTTATTGCATAGTTTACACATAATTTGTCATGACCCATCCCTAGGGTCATGTGCCATGACTACCCCATGTCCGCCTTCCATAGGCCAGGGGCTGGAGACTAGCACTGAAAGGTGTATTCCCTAAAACAGGGATGGCATTGCCTTTATATCCTGTAAACTCATGAAACCATGAACAGAAAAAGATAAGAACACAAGTAAACTGTATAGTAAAAGTGTGAGTACAATTAGAAAAAAGGAGACAGAATAAATCCAAACTGGAATGTACAGGAAAACTGAAAAGTACAAGTAAACTTGAATAGCTCCTATGAACAACCTCCAAGGATTCTACCTGATGGGTATGTACAGTTGTCAAATGATCATCTCTACATTACGCCTCGTATAGGTCCACCTTCAAGCTACCTCCAATCCTAGTACCCTTATCCTCAGTCAGTGATGTCTGTCATCTGCACCTAACACAACAGGGTGCAGGCATAGCCCGTGTAGGGGAGAGTAGAATGATACTTAGTAGGGACCCCAAGACCCTCATGGTCTCACAAAATCCACAAATGATAAACCATAAGGCATGAAATCAACTGATAACCCCACCTAGGTATATGCCCATACATATACCTATGTTATCAAGTATGACCATCTCAGTCATAAAGAAACACAAAGTCCAACTCAAAATCCCATGTTCAAATCTTCTACAAAGGAAGGAGTACCATGAAGGTAAGTACCACATAGGTACGCCACATAGAAGAATACCACCAAGGTAGTACCTCAAAGGAAAGTACCACACAGGTATGGACTCATCCCACACTAGGATAACTTAGGTACAATAGCAGAGAAGATAAGATGTAACTACAAATTCATCTAAATATTTTAAGTGGAAGACCCACAAAGGATCTTAAATCATCATCAGACCCACGGAGGACCGTAGTACATCTTCAGACCCACACAGGATCCTAGTACATCGTTCGTACGTCGTCAGACCCACAAAAGATCCTTGTACATTTTCAGTACATCATCAGACCCACAAAGTATCCTAGTACATCGTCATTATGTCATCAAACCCACATAGGATCCTAGTACTTCTTCAGTTTGTTGTCTGGTCCACATAGGATCCTAGTACACCTTCAGTACGTCGTCAGACCCACATAGGATCTTAGTACATCGCCACAGTACATCGTAAGACCCACACATTATCCTTGTATGTCATCAGTACATCATCAGACCCACACATGATCCTAGTACATCGCCACAGTACGTTGTCAGACCCACACAAAATCCTTGTACATCGTCAGTATGTCGTCATACCCACACATGAACCTAGTACATTACCACAGTTTGTCGTCAGACCTACATAGGATCCTAGTACATCATCTGTACGTTGTCAGACCCACAGAGGATCCTATTGAATCTCTATAGTACTTCTTCAGACCCACAGATGATCCTAGTACATCGTCAGTACGTTGTCAGACCCACACATGAACCAATTATATCTCCATAGGAAGCTACTGGGTTCCCACACTAAGCTCGCTTGTCTCTCTGAGGGTCTGCACCTCATGCCATTGTTTGATACTCCACCTATTACAAAGTCCCACGAATAAGTATCACATAGTACTTCCACATCCTAGGGGTCTCAATGAAATAGGCAGTGCATCAAACTGACGCCCGGTCTGTATGTTATTATCCTTTTAGTCCCGAAGGACAGGTTGGATTCGTGCTCCATCCAATCTGACCATTCCCCAACTTTATCCAAAACTCCATTGGGTTATACCAAAGGTACCTTATCACTCCAAGGTTTCCAGTACCACATATGGTTCTTCAAAAGAACACTCAGTGCCCATGTTATGGTCAAAAGAGAGGTAATGGGTTGAAGCTGGTCCAGGTCCAGTTATACCTGGTCGAACAGACCCGGCCTGGGCCGACCCGACCCAGTTCGGGTAGACCCGGACAGATGGATCCAACATGGCCTGATGGGTCTGGCCCAGCCCTCTCTAGGCGGCTCAGCCTAGCGGGGGGGGGGAAGCCATGTTGTGGCACGGGGGCCACGGGGCAGCGCGAGGGCCATGGGGCGGAACATAGGCCATGGAGAGGCGTGAGGACCATTGGGTGGCGCGATGGTCGTGGTGTGGTTCATGGGTCGTGGTGCAATGCGGGGGGCCCACAGTTGTGTTGTCTCCTTTGTATCAGCCAATGGTATGCCAGTCACCGTAACTGAGTCCCAATGGTGCCATTCTCCGACACTGGTCACCACCTTCTTCCATTGTGAGGAACACAACAAAAACTCAAGAAAAATGCGGAGAGGTCAGGCCATGTTTGTTTGGCCCACACCATCCATGTTAGGGTGGTAGCAAGCGGCATAATAAATATTACATGAAGAACGGAAAACCCTAAAACATCCGGCAATGATTATTCCCAAACTCGCAAAAAGAAATCATCTGCATATCTACTAGTTAGAGAGTTGATTCACGTTCTTTGTTTAGAAGGAATTAACATGGGAATCAATCAGAACACATAATAAAACCACTACCTTGGAGGATTGTTAATGTAGGTTGTGAGGAAGGAGACGAAGTCATTGTGAATAGTGGCGTCGACATATGTTGCTTCCTAAAGACGCTTCCGAAGTCTGCTTGAACGTCGTCCTCATTCTTCAATTACGGAGGGCGTTTTTCATTGGAGGATGTATTTCTCCATGATTCTCAAAATCTCCTCCCTTTTACCAACAATATCCCAAAAATCCCAAGATATGAAATTCCAACTTAAATTAAAATTGGTTTATTTTATGTTTACAGAATAATTAAATGACACTATTGATTAAATGGAGAGTTTGCATAATTAATTAACTTAATTAAATAAGAGGAGTAATTAATGGGTAGTTGAGAGGTTTTATCAATAAAATTGGTTTTTGGTTGGTCCCCACCACAATGGATTCGAATTGGGGGTTTTAGTTCACGAGGTCCCCACATCTTAACAACCACATAAGAGTTTCAAATAAAAAAATGTTAAAAAAATTATTTTTCTTTTTCCATAAAGAATTGAAAACTATCTTTCACCCTCGACCTACTGCGGTCGATGTAATGATCTCCCTAGAAGAATACCGGTGACGCGAGTTCAATAGTGTCCTCATATTTCAATTCTGAACACCAGTTCAAAAGTTACAAAAACTTTCTCGCACGTTTATTGAACGTACTCAAAAAAAATTTCAGAAATTTTTTACGGGAACACCGGGCCTCGGAATCACGCACCGTCAATTTTTGTAGATTTATAATATTTCCTTATAATTCAAAACACTGCATGTAAATTCTGGGTCTTTACATAATTTAAATGGGTTTTAAGTTATTTCTTTTTGAAAAATATTATTACGATTTCATGTGAAAAATATTTATTTCATTTCACTCAATGAACTTTGAGATAAATGTAATCATTTCATGGGTTTTCATGATTTACACACCACATTTGAACTTATTATTTATATACCTCTTTATAATATTTTTTATGATCATGTGATTTTATAAAATATTATTTATAGGTATGTATGGTTAAGTGAAATAAAGTCATGAAGTTGAAATTGATGAAGATTATTCATGAAAAGAAATCATGTTTCATTACAAAAGTTTTATATTATGGGAAAATTAGTGATTGATCAGAAGTGTGCACTTTGTATATATATTATTTTTTAATGAATTAGTTATGAACTATTTATATAAAACAATAAAACTAAAAGTATCATCAAATATGGTAGAATAAATTATTTACCTAAAAATAAAGATTATGTAATATTTAAGGTTGGTACCTTATATTTTATTTAATATGAATTAATCAAAACTTTTTAGTTTTGTAAAAAAACCTTTCACATTTATCCAAATTTTTTATTACCTTAATACCATTAAATCTAATGGGTTGGTCATAACCATCACATTTAATATTAATAGTTCAATATTATATTAGGGTTCTTTTAAACATAGGGTTTCATATAAATGAATATATCAAAAAAATAAAATTTATTTCAATATAAATATATCATAACATCATGGTGTGTTGCATTCTACACCACTTATAAAAACATTTCCCTCGAGATTATGTTACAATTTCCAATTACATCATCAGGGGGTACCACACTATGTGTTTTTCCTATTTCCCTAAATTAACACATTCCCAAGGCAGGGGATTCGATAAATTTAATCATCAATTTTCTTCTCTGTGATCAAAAATGGGATGATGGGATATTGGTGCCTCATTCTATGGATTCCTCTTTAAATATCATTTCATAGTATTGGTATAAAAAATATACTGAATTCATGTTTGTGAAACTAGTTCCTAGGGAAATATTGAGGTGGATGTCAATTAATTACATCACTTTTATCTAGATAGGGATGAAACCTTCATTCAGGGGAGTTAGTAACATGGGGAATGTTGGGAATGTATGAACATTGTGTAGATTTGGTACTAGAATAGTCCTCTTATTTTGGAAGTAATATCATGTGTGATGTAATATAGGTACAAAACCCATTGAATACTATATTGGTAACATTGTAATTGATTCCAATGGGGTATGTATTATGATTATTTTTTCCTCTGGAATCAAATCTATTTTGAATGGGGTAGCTATTCTAGATCAAGTCACAAGTTTTATGTCTTTTGGAGATAGTTGGGAATAAGATTAATGTATTTCAAAGATAGTTTTAGGGAATTTTTAACATCTTGTGGGGAACATTTGGGTCATAGGTTTAACGTCTTTTGTGGGTAAGTTTTGGTGTATGTATATTATATTGTGGGGATATTTTGTGTTAGTAAAGTGTGTCCCTAGTGAGTAAAATTCCAGACTTGGTGTTTTGGGGGACTGTGTCCCAAATGGGGAGATTTCATACTTGGATGTTGTCATGATAAAAAATTCATGGAAGAATCTTACATACATTGTTAGAAAATAAGGATAAAAACCAATGTAGTTTTATGTTGTAGTTTAAGATCACGTGACAAGACCATTTAAATCAGTTTTACGTTATTTAGTATGGATAAAAATGTTATGAAAGGAGAATCATTGGGAGACAGTGTGGGGATGTTGAATCAAAGTTTTCTGGGGGTGGTAGTTGTAGGGTGACATCCCACATAGTGGGACCCAGTGGTGATGGATGAAAGGTGACAACCCATGGAGTTGGAGGTGTGGCATCCCATGATGATCATACATCAGACTTCATGTGTTAAAAAAATAGGGTAAGGATACATTTTAACACCATCAGTTAAAGATATTGTAATTTTTTTTAAAGTCATATGAGTATTGCATGGAACTAGGAAGTATTACACCATAAAACTCAGATGTGGATGGTAGTTATACCCAAAGGGGGACCATGTTAAGTTGATAGGATGATTCATCATAAGGACTATCTACAAAGACACGTAACCCATTTCCATTAGTGATTTAACCTATAGGGATTACATTTCCACAACTCATGATACTCTAGTTAGTGAATATCATTGACACTTCCATGGGGGATTGAAAATTAAAAGGCCGATAATTAGGGTACATATACCTAGGAGAAAAATTCATTAGGGTACCTGTTATTAGGAGGAACAAGTAGAATATTGGTCGGAACTACACATGGGGAAAAGTTGGAAGACACAAAATTATGTGGCACTTGTTATACGAGGACTTGGGGTGTGGTTAAATCAATCATGGATTTGTATGGTGGTATAGGGGAACCAATATTAATGAAATGGTGACGAATTAAAGGGTTTAACATAAGGATGCTTGAAGAATGAAATTTGTGAAGATCTAAGATTAATTAATGTTTATATCTTGTTCATGGAAAGGGTTATTATTGAGTTAAGGTGTCTCTTGGTTCCTAGAGGTCTCATGAAAGGATATTTTTCAGAAATAGGGTGACCTTTCTTCAGAGTAATTTATTGGTTCCCATGGGGTTCATTCCATGAAGGATAGTTTTCTCACAAAACCAAAAGAAACAAAAAGAACATTATTCTTATGAAAATAACATGGACCATCATGAATTCCATCTCAATCATGGGTTGAGGATCTTAATAACCAATGAAATCATGTTTTGTGAAGGATTGATACATTTTGAAATCCATCTTCTCTATCACTCAAGAATCTTATGAGTATCATGAATTCAGATCTTTTCATAGAAGATGAAATGTAGATTCACCTTCAAAATAGGACATATGGGGTATTTATAGGTCCAAATGAGGAAATGGATGTCATTTCGTGAAATTTGGAGGATTTAATGAAACATTATGAGCTTCGGGAACTAACGATGTTCCATGCACAAGAGTTATGATTCATTAAGGATACTGTTAATGCATTATGCTGCCGCTGTCTTTTTAGAACTAGAACCTCATGAAACAGAATTACAATATGATGAGGTTACTATAAAATATTTCCACTATCAGATACTTCCTTGTGATATAGTCATTCATGAAGGTGTAAAACATTGTGAATCTAGTTCGTTGGGATGTGGATTTTTGGTATTTTTTTCCAAATTCACTTCAATCCATATAAGACGTCCTTAACCTCTCATGAGACCCACATAGTTGGGAATAAAAAATTAATCTAATACGAAAAAATATTATACTTCTACATAATCACATTTTGGGTTCCCGTATATCTTTTTCAATATTTTTGGTTCAATCAGAGGACATATAATAACTTAATGGTCTTATTATGAAAAAGTTTCTAAAATTGATATAGAATATTTAAACATTATTCCTTATAAGAATGATAAATGTTCATTGGAGTATCCTTTATGTTTAGTACTTATTGAGGAGCCAGTATGTACTTCCTCAAAATATGTACATTGAATATATTGTGATCTTGGCAGTGGTTTTGTGTAAGGTCCAATCGATAACCTACCATTGAGATATTATCCTGAATTTAAAAGGGGGTGAAATATTTATAGTACATAGATAATTTATATCTAAATATTACAACCTTATTCCAAATATATATTCAAAGGAATAACTTATACCTAACATTAAACTCAACACATCATTGAGGATTTTCATCATAACTCTTCTATCCAATTTATGGTGTCCTAAAGTGTTTTAAAATGAAACTAACCTTATTTATTATTTACATAGCTATATTAGGACCAAATATAAATATTTATCCAACTTCATATTTTAACATTGGAGTTATGAACTTCTAAAGAGTTAGTCGAGGATTCTCTTTTTTCCCTCCATGTGGCGAGTGCTGCTAGTCTGGATGGATATACCAATAAATTATTCATGGTTTACTGGGGTATTATCCCAGATGATATGAATAATGATGTAAGTAAATTTTTATCTTAGGCCTATAGTAATTTTCAGATCAAATCAAATATAATTTATATAATTATCGAGAAGGTGAATGTAATTGAGTTCAAATATTACAGTTCTGTTTCCCATGGGAACACAGTTTCTAAATTTGTTATTAAGAATATGGTGACCAGAATGGGAAGAATTATTAAAGAACATATCACCTCATAAATGTTTCAGTTTTTACATGGTAGAATAATCCAACATTTTTTATTCACTACATCTTAAAGTGTTAAATTAATGAGAAGAAAATCGAGGCATGGGTGTTTTTCTCACAAAATTGATATTTCTAAGGCCTTTGACAACATTAAATAGAGCTTCATGATTTCTATCCTTATAAGGTATGTATTCTCTCATGATTTTATTAGATTCTTTTTTAACATCCTCTACTATTAAAGGAATTATATTCTTCTAAATGAATCCCCAAAATCATACTTTTAGTGCACTAGGTGTTTTAAACAAGGGGATACACTTTTATGTCTCGTGTTTTAAATTACTGAAGATTATATGATTATGTGATTTAAATAACTAAATCAAATTTATCTTTATAAGAAAATAAAATATGGTAGACATAATATCATCCCATATCACGTTTTATATGCTGATCTAATCCTTCTATTTGGGTATCCCTTGACGAAATCCATCTCTAATATTGAATACTATTTTCCCATTTTTAGGAGGTGCATGGAAAAGAAATATGCAGTAGTAAGTCCTTCATTTCTTTGGTAATGTAATCTCGATTGGAGTGAAAATTAGATTTACCAAAACTCTTGGAGTGAGGAGGGGATCCCTCCCCTATACTGACAACAGTGTGCCTTTGTTTTGGGGTAATGTTTGAGGCCAATATCTTGGATGTATTATTTCTCATGGATAGGGTCAGTGCATGAAATAAATATGATAGATATTTCTATGAAGGATTGTATCAAACCCATCTATATTAGGGGCCTTGGTATTAATGATCTCATGACCATCAATGATGGTCTTATTAATAAATCCACATGGAATCTCTTAATCATATATGATTCTTATATTGATTTCTTATCTTGTATGCCCAAAATGAAGTATCTAAAGGGGTATTCATATTATCTCACATCATCTATTTGGATCCTTCTTAGGAAATACTTCAATGATATTATGTTTCACTCAATGTAACTGGTCATTAGGGAGTCATATCTAAATTTCTGGAACAATCCGCATATGAAAAATCCAATCAACATCACCACTATGTCATATATCATGACCAGTATGACTATCACTGATATAATATCTCATAATAATTCTATTTCTGAAAATTTTTCACCTTAAGATGGTATGTAATTACAGAGCTATACCTTCATGGATGAAGATATGATGATCTAAACACCTAACAAGAATGAACAAATTAATTCTAAGAAGTACTACCTGATGTTGAGAGATGGGTCCACTATACCACTAACATGGAAGATTCAATTCAAATATCCTTTTGTTCATACCTAAAGGTCCATACTCATTTGGATGATATGGAAGAACTGGATACATACTCATGAACAACCAAGGAAACTAATGAAATTGAATGTCCAAACATTTCATATTCCCATTAAATTAGAGGAAAACCTATATCACCTATTCATGTTCTATATATTCATACAAGATATCTAGAAATATGTTGTATGTCTATTCAGTATTGATATCTTTTCATGAAGTAAGCTATAATAAAACCTAATTTTTATAAGCAATAGTGGCCAAAGTGAGAATATACAAAATATCTATCTGGATGCATCTGCATCGGTCTTGAAATTGATTTGGGAAACAAGGAATATATGCCTCTTCAAAAATCAGACTCCAACTCTTCATGCATTTAATATTGTTGTACATGTTGATCTTCATGATCCTTCCATAATAAAGGCAAGAACTATTAAAAACACCTTTTCAGATATGAATATACTCATAGTACTGGGGATCTTAAGAAGGATGAAGAAACCTCTAGTGATGAAGTTTACTCAATAAATTCCCCCAATTTATTCTTTTATTAATGTAAATATTTATAGAGACTCCTATAGCATGTAGAGGCCCTTTGGTTGTGGGGAAGTATGTTGTAACATCTATGTTTTTTAAAAATATTTCTTCCATTAATTTATCGGGTTTGGAATTTCTTATGAAGCTAAGATTTGGGCCATCATTTATTCAATTAAGAATTTTTTCCACCACAACTTGAATTCACATTTAATAGAATCAGAATTAAAATATTCTTTGAATTGCCTTAAATAAAGAATAAGGGATGTCTCATGGATAATTGAACCTCTTTTTATTTCATACCTTAGTAATGCTAAATTTTTTAATTTGATTGTTTCACATATTTATAGGGAATCAAACCAAGTTTGAGATGTATTATCGAAGATATCAATTGATATTATGGGAACCATGTGGTCATTCCTAGTACGTGAATACTTTGTATCACCGGGGGATGAGAAAATGTAGGGATTGATACACTCCTGTCTTTGTAAACCTCTTTTAAATGCTTGACTTTGTTCTTTGACATTTTATTTATTATTTTTATGGATTATATGTTCCGACCCTAGATATTTTTGGTATCAAATAAGTGCTTAACATATATTTTAGGGGATTAATTTTCCTCTAAGACTAACCATCTATCATAGGATGACAAAAAGTTCTAAAGTTTATCTTCGTATTGAAAACATGACAAAAAATTATCTTGATCTTTGAGATAATATTATGATACAAATCAGGTACAATAAATTATGGTATCTCATGAAACATTAACATGTCCTTAATGTATATCCCAGAAATCAAATAAATATATAAATATTCTATAATATGAATGAAATTTTTTAAATCATATTGATATCAAAAACAAATCAAATAACAATATGAATTTACATGTTTTGTGGAGTCTGTTGAGGAAATTCATGTGTTTAATTTTCCTATATACATTCATGAATGGGTAATGGACATAACGTCCCCTTAGAATTATGTCTCTCATCCTCAACTTGATAATGTATCCAAAAGAAAGATAAATACTATAATCATCTCTTTTAATGGTTTCACACCAAAAAATCTCTTTACGGTCTCTATAAATATTCATACTTCTTTGATAAACAGTGAATGATGAAATATGAACTTCATTAATGGGTCCTTATTAAAATATGGTATTAATGGGATATATAAAAATTTCCCAAACCTTATCAATCCAATAAAATAATGGATGAACTTAGAAACATTACCCACTTTCTGCAAAGGTTCAACATCTTACTTCTATATCAATTTCTTCCTCACATGAATGGATGGTTGAATATTCATATAAGATAGTTATGATATATCCTCTTTTCACACAATATCAACATTTATTCCAAAAAATCCATCAATATTTGATCTCTCTCAATTATCATTAATGAAAAAAATAAAATCGTCCTTCCAACTAAGATCCTAGGGAAACTTATTTACATTCAAAGAATTTATTTCATTTAGTAGTCATAATAATTAAACAAATCCAATTATATCCATAGTGTATACTAGGATCTATGTAATGGAATATATCCTTCAATATTTTAAGATCTGTATATATATCGAAACATTCACAATATAGATAATTCCAGTGTGTCATTATTTCCAAAATTACTTCTTCCAATAACTAATCATGATTCGAGTTAATTTACTCAAGAATAATTTTATTATAATCAGGATTAAAATATCACCATATCCTTATTCATGTGTATTATTCTATGTAATTTTTTTTATTTCATAATAGATCAAAACCCTTCTACATAGTAGGGTAGTGTAAGTTTAAGTTCACTAACCAACCTTTTTTTCATCTCCATTAAATTATTATCACATTCAAATTTCTAAATTAAATTCACTTCCTTCAATATAATCATGGTTATTGAATTATATATATGTGATAAATTTATCACAATGCATTGATTACATCTAATAATGAAAATAAATTCCTAGATTTTTGTCCCCATGGTTGTTCCGGTGTGTTTCCTTTAAACTTACTTTTTTGAGTGATCCAATGATATATAGTTTCATGGGATTATATTAACCAAGAATAAAAAATTATTTTTCCAGAATTCACACTGGATAATTTAACAATATAAATTCTATTTCCTTAATAAATTCAGTAAAATCCTCAAATGATGTTGATTAAATTCTAGTATCTTTGAAAATATAAAATAATCAACTAAAAATAATTAATCAAATATATAATGGTATAAAATAATGACTTGATTGATTAAATCGATGAATATAGAATAATAATTGGTATTTACAATTATAATCAAAATAAATTCATAATTTCTGTACTTTTTGTGGAAGGTTTTCTTAGATATATCCTACTTTTGAACCTCAACTACAGATACACTTAAACAATATTAGTCATGGGAAATATTTAGCTCTATATAATTGATAAAAAAGGCAATCTATATAGGGTCGAGTATAAATGTTCTTAATATTTATATTTTTAGGTTTCTAATATTCAATGCAAAGACGCATTGACCAATATATATCATTAATAAAAAATAGGTGCATTACATGGTGATAACTTGAGAATATAAATACTTTATTAATATTTTCTTGGAGTTTATTCTTCATTTCCAACATATCAATCAGGTCCTATAGTGACCTTGGAATCTCATACATAGATATTAAATAGTTTTAGATGAATATCCATTCATTTAAACAAATAAATACCTAAGGATAATAAAGGTATAGTTCAGTTGGAGACTAGGGAAAATTATTTTTATTTCATGAATGATCTTTAACATTTCTCAAAAAGATATACATTATTGTAAACATCTTTGACTTACCCTAGTATAAACATTTCTTCATTCTCTAGGGAAAGGAATCATGAAAAAGGGTTATCTTAGATGTTTAATAAAGTTAAACATGATATATTCATAAGCATAGCCTAAGCATGACATTTGAAAATGATACGTGGAATATCGAAGATCAATATCATGTGTCATGAGATAAATATTCATAGTCCATAAGAAATGAATTAAAATGAAATCAATGTACATGAATGATGAGAGAAAAACATTGGAATAAGGCATATATTTATGGAATATATATAATATTATGAAATCTTTTGTCAGGGATACCAAAAAATACATTCATAACAAGTTAGGTTTGTTATAAGAACTCCTGAAACTACTATATCCACTAGATAACATCTTGTGTACACACTTTTGAGATTCAAAAAACATCCCATGTACCCTGTTTGAGGCTTGGGATGACCTCTTGTGAACCCTCTTTTAGGATTGAGATAACCCCTAGTGTACCCTTTATCTCTCATAAAGTTCATCAATACCAAATTCATTGGAGGGACATATTGGTCCCACCAGTCAAATAATGGAAATCATATATATGTGTGACAGATTATCATAAAACATCCATCACATCATAACCCATTAATTGAAATGGGGTTCATAAATATTTCATAATATCACAATAGCTGGAAAAGAATCAAGATTCATAATAATAATATTATTTAATCATATTATAACATATGAATGAAGTGGGGTTTATAAACATTTTCTCCAGGCGTAACCAATGGAAGAGAAACATGTTACATAAAAATGATTCCTTATCAAACAAAAACCACCAATAGAATGAATAAGAATAGTATTCATGGATTATATTCGCAAAATGGTATAGGTAACATCAAAAGATGTCATCTTAGAATGGATATGTTTTGAAATTACATTTTAAATATTAATTTAGGAGAATAAAATTTCTTTTAAAATCAATTTTGGATAATAAGACTTCATAAGTATTTTTTAAATTATTTTATATAAAATTATTCTTTGAAACATATAATAGAATATTTTAAAAAATAATGTTCATTACAGCAAGATATTCTGTTTCTGTTTTATATGTTAAAACAAAGATTCATTTTAATATTCGGTATAATCCAAAAGGGTATTTTTTTGGATAACTTCGTGAATATTTATTAACAAATTTTTTTTAAAAAAAGGAAACATCGGAACAAATTTATTTAATAAATCATAAGTAAATTGTTACAAATTTTTTTTAGAAGCAAATTGGTTTCTGACTGAAGAGTAAAATAATGATCATTTTTCTTATAATTATATTATGAAAATATAGATTTTATTTGTGACACTCAGAAATAATAATTGGATAAAAGACAAAATGATATGAATCATGTCAATAAGGTATATCTTTATTTTTAAGAGCCAACCTTCTTAGAGTGCCAGTGATAAGCATGATCGTCCTTGAGTAGTGATCATGATGGGTGAAAACCTAGTAATTTCTTCAGGTTGTGTGTGAGTGAGGAAAAAGCACACTAGAAATTCCAGGTGTTGGTTTGGGGGGACAATCATTAGTCAGATGATGCGTCCAGACATATGGGTGGGCCGCATAAAAATAACAATGTGTCTACGAGGAAACTGGAGGCACCTAGAGGGAACGGACCCAATGACCATGTTAATGTGGGGGGTCTATGCTATTGGTAGGGCCCAGTTTTTACATTGATATTTAAAGATGAAACTAACCGTAAGTGTGGTGGAACATCCTTTATTGAGATATTGGGTTAAAAACGTGGATGTTGTTCTCAAGGGAGGGGGTGGGGTAATGTGACACCCAAAAATGATAACTGGTCAAAGGAGTAAATGATATGAATCATGTAAACAAGTTTACCCTTTCATATTGCGAGCCTACCTGATTAGAAAACCATAGTTTATTGTGCTTTTCCTAGAGTATTGATCAGAATGAGTGACCTCCTCGGAAGATACCTAGGATGAATGTGAGTAAGGAAAAAGCGCACTAGAAAGAACATTTGATGGCTTGTGGGGATCGTCATTAGTCAGGTGAATTGTTCATTCATGTGGGTGGGTCCTAAGGAGTGGACCACATGTCAATGGGAAAATTGGTGTTACCTGTCACACCATGACACGATAGACATGTTATGGGGGTGGCGAATGTGTTGTGAACATGGCCCAGTTTTTACAACCTAAGGAGGGGAAAATGATGTTAAACCCTTTATTCATATGAAATATCCATATTATAATAAAGTCATGAATTTCTTTAGATATTTATCCTAATATTTCATTAATGGAACCAAAATCACAAATAATCTCAATAAATAATGAGATTATAACATAAAACTCTAAACACTTTGATAACTTTTAATCATAATTACCTTGAAAGAATAAATTAAATGAAACATAACAAATAATGAAATTAAGGATATTCATGATATATAATTTCACAGAGATTTTATATAGATCTCATAGAAGAATATAGGTTCATAATATAACTTAGTTCTCCAAGAATGAAATTCTAGACAACAATTCTTTACAGTTGGATAACTTTTGAACTATAAACCCCATGAAAAGAGTTCAAAAAATGGATATGTAAATAAGAATAAATTTCAGGAGAATATTCATAAAATACATTCATGTTAATCATATAATCTACATTATATATATTGGTGGTGAATATGAAAATTATCTCACAAATGTTAAATTTGAGATGGAAATCACTTACGCCTTTAGAAATATTTTATATCATAAGACCCAATAAAACATAAAATCAAATGAAAAATTAAAACAAATTAAAATAACTTTATTCATGATATAAAAAATCAAAGGTCATAAAATACACACCATTGGAGAAAATAGGTGCATAATATTACTTAGGTGCCCAAGAAGGTAATTTTAGGACAAACATCCCTTACTACTTTGGTGACATTTGAACTGTAAAACCCATGAATGAGATATACTAAAATTGATATGTAAATTTATATAATTTACATGATAACTTTCATAAAAAATTCATTGGAATTGTATACATAACATAAATGAAATAGGTGTTGAATATGACATGTGCCTCAAAGAAGTATAAAACTGAAAAAAAAAATCCTTTATTTTACTAGTAGTTTGGATTGTATTCCATCATAAATAATAAAATCAAAAGATACATGAAATATAATTAAAATAATTATATTTATTGTATAATACGTGAAAGTTTCATTATGTATAACACACAATATAAAAAAGAGGTGATTTTTTCCAATGAATCCCAAAAATTAAAGAGAGACTAAACATCAATTACCTTATGTCTCAACATCCTTGGCACATGATTCAACCTCATGCATAAAAAATATAAGTTTCATATAAATATTTAAATACTAATAATTATATATATTATAAAATATATTATTTACTTTTTATAACATGTTTATTATAAATTTGTCACAACCCACCTTCTTCAAGATTAGGGAAGGGAAAACCAAGTGCCACACCCATCCTTCCTCAAGATGAAGGAGATACAATGACCCATGAGTCCCACTTTCAAAAGACCCTAGAGTGGAAAATAGCACCAATGTTATAAAGTTTCACTTAGTATGGAATGTGTTACCATTTTTATAGAACAATATTGCGTGATAGGATGGTAAATCCCAAGTAACTCCAAATACAAAAAGTAAAAGTAAATCCAAAATCCAATCCCACATGCATGTTCAAAAGTAATGATAATACAAGGTACAAACAAAATACATTGTAATGTACCAAAATAAAAGATTATGAGTAGAAACTGTAACTAATCATGACACCATGAGCTAGTAAAGTCCAACACAGTCCACAAAGTCCTCATGGAAACCAAAAAACATTTTTATATACGTAGGGTGAGCAAACAAGTATTCTAAATAGGGAAACTAATTCTACCCATACACAATTGGGGGAACATTATAATATCCCTATGATAAAATAGTATAACATCAAAGCACCAACCAGGGAATACTAACCATACATTCCTTATTAAGGGACACTCACAAAATAACACAATTCATGTAAGGTAGTAGAATAAATACATTGATATTTGGGTGCCCTGCACCACTTTCCCACTGGTTAATTTCTCATCTCAATCCACTAAAGTCTGGATGCTACCAATCTTACCACATGTAGTACCACTTACACAACCCACCCACACACAGCTGGACCTCAAAACACACACAATCCTTCCCGCAGACACCTAGGCCAAAACAACCACACCTCTCTCCAGAAGACACCTAGGCCTCATCCCGAAGACACTCGGTAAAACAAACCTGGCCCTAAAACACCTAGGAAACTCATAAAATATAAAAATACATGAAGGATATAGTAATATGGTATGAATCATGACATTATTGCTTTCCCAGATACGCTGGAATGGTAAGAACCCAAAAGAGGGTGTGAGGATGAATGTGAATAACCAACCATCCGTCCTCCCACAAGGATGTAGGAAAAAAACCCAGCCCCTGAGATGGGGGTGTTCGGTACATGGTTCTCAACAAGTTTGGGGTGTGTATTGGAATCATAATGAACTATAATTTATAAATTTATGGGTATGAAAACACTTAGTCCCTCCTATGGGTCCCCACAATTGACAACCAACTCATACAAAACCAAATTTTATGCTACCCCGATATGAAAAACCACATAACAGACACTACCAAAGCATAAAAAACCCTTTTTTTCATTTAACCACTTTCCATTTATCAACTAAATAATTCACATAAATTTATTCCAGCACTATTGGGAAACTACCTACCAAAAACATATCAAAACAGTAGACAAAACAAAATTTGTCGTGTCACTACCCACCCCTATTCAACCACCACCAATTATCATTATTCAAAGTTATCTCACACAGTACTAATATTTTTCCGATATGGTTCCACTACATAACAAGTCTATAACCACACTGCAGTCCCACTATACAATTTTGTTCAATGACCACAACACAACAGATGAACTTTTACAGCCGACAACTTCATCCATTCCAAAATCATCCAATCTCACAAATTGGGATACCAACACAAAAATTATACCACCACAAACAAAAAATCCCACAGTAACTACCATTTTAACCACTACCCTTATTCACACCCATACCACTTCCTTCTCACTGAACCAACTCCCTTGCCCCCTCCTCTACCCATAACCATGCTCCCAACAATAGAACCACACAACTCACACAAAAACCAAACATTACACAATACTTAGCCACACCTATCAACATAATATATATTCATATTTTTGAACACCATTCTTTAAACAACTTTATAAACATGGTTGGTTATAAAATCATTTTTCATCATATGCATCCATTTAATTAACAATGTATACATGCTTAAGAATATTTAATGTGATGACCAATTATCAAATATCATAATGAAAAAAATAGAACATGACCAGTGCATAAGTAATTTCCATAAAAACCAGGATTTTTAGAAGTCATACAAGTACAATCAATCCAAAAAAATATAATTTTAATAAAATAAATTACACGATTAAAAATCAATCCACTCACAGACCATTATTTCATTACCTTATTATCTTTGATCATCTTACCCTCTTATTTAATTAATGTTTTAAAAAAATTATTCATTTATTCATCATATAGAAACATTAGTACACACACCTCGCATGATGAAAAAGTAGATTGAGGCATAAGGAAATCCCAAAATAAAACAATAGGTGACCAAAACTACCTTTCATCCCAGAATAGGGGATCACGTGGGAAACATGGAACTCCATGAAAACTGAGTAGGAGGGGATCTAGCACAGGGGAACCAATCGTCTATAGTGGAAGGATCTAGACGCACCTAGGGGAAATGGAAAACATAGTAGGAATGAAAAGATCGTTTATTTGAAGATCTAGATCCTATATTAAAGGAAGAATGATTTTAAAAGTCATTAATGATGGATTATTGTCAAGATTACATGGTATGAGTATCTCAAATAATATTTTAGTTAGGTGAAATAGGAAAAGTGAAAAAAGCTGGGAAAACATAAAATGATTCACTGATGGGAGAGTCGCTGATGAGTGAGCTACCAACATGAACTATTTATGCTGAGACATCGACAATTAGCTACCGAAATCATGAATCACTGATGCCATGACTCAACGACGCCTAGAAAATGATTCCCCTAGTACTGCAGCCCTGGACTAACCAATGCCCCGACCTACCTACACTGCGATTCACCAACACCGATACCCCTGTCTCATCGATGTTGATGCCCCTAACTCACCGATGTCTCTTCCCTTGAATCACCAATGTAGATGCCCCAAACTCACCGATGAACTAAAATGATGATGAACAGACATGTCGATGCACTGAAATGCTAACACACTGACATGACAATGCCAAGGGCCTGGGTTATCGATGGAAAATAGGAAATTTGGAACACTCGTGAATCAAGTCACTGACAGCTCTTAGAACACCCCAAACAATAATTTTTCAAAATGTAAAAGAGTGGGGAAATATGGGTTATTATATTAGATACCTCTCAAAATATTTTTTTCCTCTATAATTCAAAACCAACCAAGAAGAAAGGGGTCCCAAACAATAATATCTTAAGATACATATCCAGAGAAAACCACCTTGTGTTATTTTAAAAGAAAGAGTGAAAACCTTGACATCCTGAAAAAATAATTTTCATCTATTTTGTAAAAAACTATAGGAACACTAAGTCCACAAAATCCCCAAAAAACCATGAAAACACTAAAGTAACACCATCCAAACACATAGATATTGGAGATCCTTCATTCATGTCAAGATACTATCCACATTGGACGGCACTAACACACCTAGATGGGTTTAATCGCATCCACCGTAATCCCTCCTGAGTAGGGATTAGCTACTCCACTCCACATAGTTATTAATTTTCAAAAATATTCATATAACAGTGAAAAAACATATCATATAACAACAAGGTCGTAGATTACATCCTATGAAAGGCACAAAGAAAAAAAAACAAGGGAAAAAATAGAATAGCTCTGGGTACTAGGCACACATATGTGCCTCCCTCTCCCAAGTACTCTCCATGTGGGCACCATGCATCCAGATCACACAGACAAAAGGAATGGTTTGTCAATGAATCACCTTCTCTTCACGATCAACTATTATTACTTGTCTCTTTATGAATGTTGTTTTGTCCTCAATATCCAGCTCTCCACATTCAATGACACGAGAGTCATCATGTAGATACTGATGGAGCTGAGAGACATTGATGACATCAAGGATCCTCTCCAACCACTGTGGAAATGCCAGCAGATATGACACCTCACCAACTTGTCCCAACACCTCAAATGGTCCAATGAACCTAGGAGAAAGATTACTTCCCATACCAAAACTTCACATTCTATGTCGAGGGTAAATCTCACAGAACACATGGTCTCCAGTCATGAACTCCAAAATCATCCTCATATGACATTCATATGACTTATGTCAGTCCTGTGCTGACTTCATCCTCTCACAAACAAGATGAACCTTCTCTATTGTGATTTACACTACCTCTGGACAAAGAAGGGCTAGCTTATCAACCTCTATCCAGTATAATATTGAACGATATGTCCTTATATAAAGAGCCTCAAACTGTGGCATGCCAAAGGCAGAGTAATACCTATTATTGTAAGAAAACTCTACCAGAGGAAAGTCTCGTAACCAACATCTCCCAAAGTCCAGAACACAAACTCGCAGAATATCCTACAACATCTTGATGGTACTCACTATCTTACCATATGTCTGAGGGTTGAAAGTAGTGTTGAGGCATATATGGGTTCCAAAATAATGCTGCAATACCCACCCAACTCTCTACTGAAATTTTTAATCCAGATCCAAGATAATGGATATTGGAATTCCAAGAAGCCTCGTCATTTCTCCTATGTACCTCTTTGCTAAGGTATCCACTATGCTCATCTCTTTGATCACTAGGAAGTGATATGATTTCATCAATTGATCCACCACTACAGAAAATAGAATCACTATCTCCCTAAGCCCAAGGTAGTCCTATGACTAAATCCATAAAGAAGTCATCCCACTTCCACTTACGAACGTCTAAGTGCTGCAACAGACCACTGAGAACACGGTGATCATCCTTCACTAGATAAAAAACTATGCACCTTTCCATGAACTCCCATACTGTCTGCTTCACCTCGGGCCACCAAAAATATTCCTTAAATCCTTGACACATCTTAGAAAATTATTGTTGTACCACTAATGGTGAGAAATGGTACTCACAGAGAACTCCATGATGCATTGATACGTGGACTAATAGCTTCCCATGAAACAACATCTGATTCATTATATTCTACGACCATCCTCCTGAAGAATTACCCTAGGCATTGTGATCACACATCACTTTAGTAATTGCGTCTCCCCAGTGAGAATCCTTCACCTACTTCATTAAAGAAGACTACACTATCATCTGAAATAGGTAACCTTTTCCATCATCCACTCTCACATCCAAATGAAAAGTAACCAACTCCTCTATTTCCTTATAAGAATCCATGGATTCCATAAATACCTCCTCCAGTGACATATTACTTGAGTAATTGGACACCACAATCCCCTTTCAAGGTGTGTAATAGATATCAAAGTCCTAGTCCTAGAGAACCTCTATCCAATTTCACTTCTACAAGTTCAGGTAGTGCTGGGAAAAAATATACCTCAATATCTTATGATATGTGAGGACTAAAAATCACTCTCGGATGAGGTAATGTCTCCACAAATTCAGTGCGTGCATGAATTCTACAATATCTATATCATGGTTGGCATAGTTATGTTCATGCAGACACAACTGACTAGACCCATAAGAGATCACTCTTCACTGCAGCATCAACATACACCCCAAACGAATACTGGATGCGTCATATAACTCCTCAAAATTCACCCCTTCCTTTGGAAACCTAAGCACTAGGGCACTAAACATCTTCCCCTTTTAGTAACTAAAATATATCTGACACTGCTCACTCCACATGAAGGCTATGCCCTTAACGGTCAACGCTCTCAATGGAGTTGCATCTTGAGAAAAGATGGGTATGAACATTCGGTAGTACCCTGCCAGACCCATGAAAATAAAAACATTCTCTACATTTTAGGTTACTTCCCATAAAACAATCTCTTTGACCTTTGATGGGTCTAATGCTATCCCCTAATGGGGCACCACATGTCCAAGGAACTGCTCCTCTCGTGTTCAGAACTTTCACTTGGAAACATTTTCATAGAGCTGGTGGTGTCAGAGGACCTCCAAGACAGTCCTCACATGCTCGACATGGTTCTCATATGGCCTTGAGTAGATTATGATGTTGTTGATGAACATGATGATGAACAAATATAGAAAGTCCCAAAGGACTGATTTAATAAGTCCCATGAACATGGTTGTTGCATTCGTAACACCAAACGACATGACCACGAACTAAAATTCCCCATAACTGTAGCTGAATGTAGTCTTCGAGATGTGACCTTCCTTTACCATTAGTTGTTGATGTCGAGAATGAAAATCGGCCTTAAATAACTAAACTTATCCCTTTAGCTAATAAAAAAGATCATTGATCCTTGGAAGGGGTAATGGTTCTTGACCGTTACTTGGTTCAGTTTATGTAAGTCTATGAAAATTATTAGGCAACCATATATCTTTTTCACAAATAATAATGGAACACCCCATGAAAACACAATTTGTGAGATAAAACCCTTCTAAATCGAGTTGTTAACACGAATCCACAACTCTCTCAACTCAGAAGGCATCATCTGATATAGAACCATCTAAATCCGATGGGCACCGGGTTGCAAGTCTATCCCAAACTCGGCGTCATGTCGAGGGGGTAGAGTCACAACCTCCTTGGGGAAGACATCCAGAAACTATCTGACAAGTCCTAAAACCTCCACCATCATTGCATTCACCAACCCAACTAAAAAGTTGGAAAACACAAAAATAATGGTCTCTAAATGATAGCTACCCACCTAATAGCCCCACTCACCAATGAAAAATACAAGCTAGCCATCCAAATCAGAAAACACAGTACTTATCTAGAAGCAGTCGATAACGACATGCATAGTGAAAAACCAGTTCCTTCCCATGATGACATTGTATGGCTACATCTGTTGTAGAATAAGATCCCCACTGAACTCTTGTGGTCCCAACATCAGTCTAAATCCCAAAAAAAACATCAAATAGACTAGTCTAAATTCCAACTAGAATACACAACATGAGGGGAATAAAAAGTATATCCATGTCTAGACCCAAGGAAAGGGCTAGAATGGGTGAAAAAAAGCACTGTGAAGCTCATGAATCAAACAAGGAACATACATGAGTACTAAAAATATTGATCGTACCTCGAACATCCTCCGGTCCATGGGGAATAAATGTCTCTATGGCATACAACTACCCACACCTAACTCCTCTACCCATCTAATATCATCCAACACCCAAAACATCCCTTATTTGAAGACCTTGAGGAGCACCATGAGGTTATCCTCTTCCATCACCATCTATCCTTGGAGGAGTGGGAGCTCACTGCCCCTGCTATTAGAACGACCTGATAGGAAACTGCTACTGTTGGGGTGGCCGTTAAACCTGCCCATCCCCATCGTACTATACTTGAACAAGGAACTTGTTACAAAGATGTCCATGGATTCCACATAGTATGAAACTCATTCTCAGACCAATGGTTAAAGGGAGAGGATAAAGATATAAAAAATTGAACTACTGAGGCCTACTTCCCACTAGCCAAAACCAATAAGGCCCTGATATCAGAAACCTCCTACTGATGGTCATCCCCTTCCACGAACTTGATTAGATCCCCTATCATGGAACACCTCCCGGTGATTTTATCTTTACACTACTTCAACCATCTTCTGAATCACTAAGCGTTTTGGTAGAGTAAAGGGAGTGATGATATACTAAATAGAAAGTCAGAGTGCATCCTATAAGCATCTCACTCGGGACTCCTCATTCGAAAAGAGACCCGGTGTGAAGGATGGGAGATCCTTGAACTTTATCCCTAGTTCTCTTACTGATATACTACCCTAATAGAGGGAGAGCAGTTCTAGCCTCTTCTCGGCCATCATCTTGTAAAAAAGGAATTCCTCCTGGAACACATTCTCAAAGTCAGTCCATGAAACCTCAATCTATTTCCTCTCACCAAGGTAAATCATCCACCACTAACGCATCAATCCTCGTATCAAGTTCACTTCCATAGGAACCTAGTACTTTTTTGGATCCTAGATCAAGCTAAAAGAAATCACCTGCTCCTCGATCCAAGTCTCCATCTCCATTTCAGAAACGCCGCCCTTGTACTTTCCCAGAGTCTCCTGCTAGAAGAAATGAAGTGTCTTCTCCCAGTGGTCATCTTCCACCTCTCGATCATCCCTCTGTTGATCAACCAAGTCAATTTTATTGTCCACGATTTCTCCTAACACATGTGAATGATGTCTGAGTGCCATAGATAAAAAGTAAACTAGGAATTCCTAAGCATGGGTAATATATAACGTTTCTTTTTAATTCGTTTTAACTCTTCATTTTTATTTAATTTCTTGAAACACCAATCTCAAGTAAGAACAAAATTTTTTATGATTCATATACATTTCCTTGGGTTTCTACCCTACAATCGGTGTATCCTCACTTGGTCATTCCGTAGGTCCAGAGTCCCTACATCAGATCATAGTGGCCCCTAAAATCCCATGTCCTATCCAGTCTTCCATGTGGGAAAATAGTAGAACCTAAATGAACCTACCAAGGAATACTAACTAGGACAACCTCAATAAGGAATTCTCACCAAATAACACATGTCATTTAAGATATCAGTTTAAGCACAACAACATTTGGTTACCCTAAACCACTTTCCCATTGGTTAAATGATCATCCCTAAGGGATAAAATCTTGACGGTAACACTCTTCCTATACACAATACCACTACAGAAATCCCTCCACACACACCTGGGCCTCAAACCACACACAATCTTGCCTGTAGACACCTAGGCCATAATATCTGTGCCTCTCCCTTGAAGACACCTGGCCTCATCCCGAAGACACTAGGGATAAAAATCTGGCCCGTGAACACCTTGGAATCTCATCCACAACAAACCTACCAAAAGGATTTGGGACTATGGTAAGCCACATACCATTATAGCCTTCCAGAATATGATCAAGTGGTAAGAACCCGAATGATGCTGCAAGGAAGAAAGTCAGTAACCATCCATTCATCCTCCCACTGGGATATTTGAAAAAACTCCCTCTCCCAAGATAGGGGGAGCTTGTCACATAGTTCTCAATAACGGTAGGGTGGGTATATAAATCCCAAGGAACTACAATTTATATATGTATAGGTATGAAAACACTCAACCCAACCTACGAGTCCCCACAATAGACAACCAACTCATACAGAACCACATTTTATGCTACCCCTATATGCACAACCACATAATAAACACTGCCAAAGCATAACCTAACCCCCATTTAACCACTTTATACTTATCAATGAAGGTATTAAAATTAATTTATTTTAGAACTACCAAGTTACTACCAACCACAACCATATCAAAACAACAGAAAAAACTAGAATTGTCATCCCAATGCAGGCCCCCATTCAACCACCACCAACTATCATTCATCAATGTTATACTAAAAAATACTAATATTTACATGATGTAGTCCCACTACACAACAAGTCCATAACCAATCCATAGTCCCACTGCACAACCTCATTAGATGGACACCGCACAAAAAAGGTAGTTTCACTGCCTACAAGTCCATCTACTCCATAATCAATCAGCCTCTAAAACTGGGATATCGAAACACCACCTATACCTTCCCACACAACAAACTCATAGTAACTAAAATTTTAACCAAAACCCCACTGCACACCCATAAAACTCTCTTCTCACAGAACCAACTCTCTTTCCCACCCCTATACCCATAATTGTTCTCCCAATAGCAATTCCACACAACTCACACAAAAATCTGACATAACATAGCACTCATCCACACCTATCAACAACATATATATTCAGATTTGGTAAACACCATTATTTAATCCACCTTGATAATAATGGGTGATCAGACAAGCATTTTTATCCTAGGGAATCCATTTAATTAACCAAGTATACATGATTTAGAATATTTCATGTGACAGCCAGTTATCAAATATCATAATGAAAATAAACAGAACACCACTAAAGCACAAGAAATGATCACCAACATCACAGATTTTTAGAAGGCATAATGACACAATCAATGTATAAAGAAACAAGGATAACAAAATAAAACAGATAATCAAACATAAATGCACTCTCATTCCATCATTCCATCCCCATGTTATCTTTGATCCTATTATCTTCATATTTATTTCTTTTTTTATGAAAATTTTCCATCTCTTCTTCACAAATAATCATTAGTACACCCACCCCACATGATACGGAATTATATAGAGGTAGAATAAAATCCTTACCATAAATAATAGGTGACCAAATCTCCCTCTGCACTAAGAACAGGCGATCACGCAAGCAGCATGAAACTCCAAGAAAAATATGTTGGAGGGGAGAGAGAACATGAAGACGACTTGTTTAGGGAATAAGGATATAGATGCACTAAGGGGAAAATAAAAAACACACTAAGAAAGGAAATATCCTTGAATTAAAGAGCCAGATCGAATATTAAAGGGAGAAATATTTTAAAAGTCATTAACATGGGAAAGAGGTCAAGATTACATAGTTTGAGTCTTTGAAATCCCCCATAATGTTAGGATATTAAAGATAAAAGTAATATATTTTGAAACACCCTTAAAATTCCCAAACAAATCATTAAAATTAATTTACACCAAATGAGACATAAGTGGGAAAAAACTAGAAAACTCGGAAAAAATTGGAAAACTAAAAATGAGTAATCGATGGGTAAATCACCGACACTAAGCCACTGATGGGTGAGATACTAATGTGACCTATCGACACTAATTTACCCATGCAATGACTCTCTGGTGACCAAACTCCAACACCATGGCACCGAGGCCCTTAACTCACTGATGCCCTAACCCCCCCACCCCCTGATGATGTGAGTCACTGATGCCAATGCCCCTGGATCACCAATGTCGATTCCCAAGACTAACCCATACTGACTCCCTTGACTCAATAATGTCGATGCCCCAAACTCAGTGATGCACTGACATGCCGACGCACTGACATGCTGATGCCGATGGCTTGAGTTACCGATAGAAAAGATGAAATTTTGAAAAATATTGAAACAAGTCACCAATAGATCCCAGAACACCTCAAACACTATATTTTTACAAAGGAAGGTCCTAGGGAAATCTGGGTTATTACAAGATTCAATATTAAATTCATGTTCAAGTAATAACTACTTTTTGTCATGTATACTTTGATTTTCAATTTCTTTGGTCCTATTAATTTGATCTTGCTTCCATATCCTAAAAATATCAATCATGGTATAAAATAAATGAATATACATTATATATATATTTGGAGATATCAATAATTGTTAGTGATAGAAAATGAGATACAATGTTTATGGATACTATTGGCTTTAGTAAGTGAGATCATTGTTTCCATTTTATTGACAGATTAAAAGAAAGAATGTAAATTAATATATTACATTCCAAGAATAAATTTTATATAACATTTATCAAATTTTTTATTTAAACAATCCTTTATTACGTTTCATGTAATGTGTATTTGATGAATTAATCACATTGTTTCATGAGGCGGTAGTCCGTCACACACACAAACACCACTATTTTTCTTACATAATGTAATGTAATATTTAATATATGATATCATAGTTAAATAAGTATAATAATATCATGAATATCACATATAAACAATAAATACATCATTATCTGTTGTCATGGGAGGCATTGATGGAAAATGACTAACATTGGTTTACAAGACGGTAATACACCGTACAAATGAATGATGATTTCATAACCTAATTGATGGAAGAGGATAATGATTTTGGTTATTCAATTAACATAATAAAATATAATTATATGAAACATATTAAGGTTATTTTTTTATTTATATTTTAATAACAATTAAAGGAGGTGGAATAAGAAATAAAATAAAGTCCTTGATCAAGAATGTAACATCTTCTTTGAAAAACTTCTTTTGGTTAACACTGAAAGAATTATTATGTAGGATTTATAATAAAAATAAGGACTATATGTTGATATTAATTACATAAGGAATTTATTTTGGAATTTATTTTCCAAAAAATGGAATTTTAATGTTTTAATATGAGAGGATAGGTGGTGTCCATTCATATGTGAATTGAGTTCCAAACATGTAATTTTATAAAATAAAAAAGTGCACCTGAGTATTTCACATGAAAATATGAATAAAAAATATTCAATTATCAAAACTATAATATATAATCTTTACATATGGATATTAAATTAGTGTCAGACATGTTTTGGTTATTTTTAAACCCTTACCTTTTCAGTTTAACCCACAATTAATCAAATTTTTCTCTTCTTCGTGGAAAATAATTTTTTGTTATTTTACCATTAATTAGGTTAAAAAATATAGTTGAACATGTTGGATAATATAAATTATTATTTTTCCAAATATAATTTTTTTTCAATTTCCATTCACATAAGTGGAATGAATTTTTTTAAAATTAATTACACCAACATTATGAAAATGTGGGTTTGAAATGAAAAAATATTGAAATGTTTAAAATGATTTTGTACAATAAATCAATATGAAAATGATTCCAATGAACTATATTGTTGAATATATATACATATATATATAATTAAAATAAAAATTTCTTTTAAAAATATATTAATACATTTTTTATTTTTTAAAAAGTATTAAATAAATGAAAATTCTTAATAAAAACCATTATTTTTCAATATTCATCAGAAAATTATCCTTCTTGAAAAATTAAAAAAATATACACAAGAATATATTATTTAAATTATGATTTCAAAAATTAATTTAGTTTCTAAAATGATTCATCAAAAATTCTAATAATTTTTTTTAAAAAGTCTACAAAATGGGAAAAACTACTTTATATAAAAATACAATTTTAAAGTGTTAAATTGTTTTTAGTATAATATATTTTATATAAAACACATAATATGAATTTTAATAATTTTTTTGAATATATTTTATATATTTTTCATTAAAATATTTCTTATTTTTTTTAATATATTTTGGAAAATAAAACCTTTTGCATAAAAAACATTTCGAAAAGTGATTTAAATTATTCTCAAATCATATTAATTTTCAATTATAATTAATTGGACACAAAATAATTACTTTAAGAAAACTAAATCATATATTTTCATAATTTAGTTTGTTTTATTCATAACCAGTATTCCAATAGCTAGGTGGAATCAATCGTATTAAATGATAATATTTTAATAGTGTGTCACATTTTGTTTAAAATATATGTAGATTATAACAGAAGTTATAATCAATGTTACATGATAAAATAAATAAAATTTTAATTTCATTTAATGAATACTAAACTCAGTGTTTCATATATAAAAAATTAAAAAAAATATTTAGAGAAAATATTTCTCAATATCTCAGGGTGATACGTTATTCCCCCTCAAAAAATTACATCTTCAGAATTTGAATGTGTGATCTATGTGTTTTTTATAAGAAAATTATTTCATGGAAGACCCATATTATAAAATTATTTAACAAAACATTCTCTTGATAATATGGAGAATAAATTATAAAGGTCATCTTGAATAGAAAATACTAGGTTTCTAAATAATAAAACATTGGTTGAATGTAAAGATTTGTACATGGAAGATAAGCCTCGTGTCTAAATAATGATAGAGAGTGAAATGATCATTGAACATAAGAAATTGAATGATCATGAGAAAATAAACAACCAGAAATAAATATGCCAAATTGGGGTAAAACATTTCATTTATATCATCAAAAATGATGGAAATATGAAAATATTTTTTTTAATATCCTTTACCAAAGTGAATAAATTTTTTATTAGAAGATAGAATAACATTACTTCTTTGTATTTTATAAGAACAATATAATCCTTTGGTTTTATTCCATTAATTTCAACTTCATATACAACTCTAAGGTATGGAGATGAATATTTTGTGCCTGAATCAACAATGGATCACAAGATCCCTAATTGAATGATATTTAATTCCTTCAATTTCTAATAATCATTATAAGAAAATGGTTAAAAAAAGTTGTCTAATATGAGTAAATATTCATATAGTTATGTAATCCATCGATATATAAAACCTTTTCTAAACTTATACATAATCCATTTCATAAATTTTTGTCATTATGAGCCTTTTAAAATTCAAAATTTATAAATAATGTCACCAAATATCCTTAAATGAGCATAAAATTAATATTCCAAAAATCATAAAGTTTTTATTAATGGTCACAAGAAAAATATGGGAATACCTTTGTTAAATATTCTTCTAAATATTCCTAATAAGAAAAATTACCTAAATCCTCTATGAATACATTCAAGATTCTTCATTCCATTAATAAAACCATAAATTATTGATTATATTTCATTTATAGAATAATATAGTAAAACCATCAATGAAAACATAAACAACTTTTTCAACAAACCATTTATCAGTTATAAGGTTATAAATAATATCCAATTCACATTACTCATATCTATCATCTCTTTAACCAAACTAAACAATATTTTATCAATATTAGAATCATATTAAGGGTTATATTCCCTTAATCACATGTCTTCCATAAAATTTCACCTTTCCATTAAATAAATTTTATTGTTCATCAATAAAATTCATCAAATTGATGAAAACCATTAATGAAAATACTCTACTGAACAATCCATATATATTTCATCATTCTTATAACATAATTCATGAATTCAAATATATATATATAATTAAATCATTCCACTTCATTATAAAACCATTATCTAGGATTCAAAATCATACTCCTTAACACCTCTTTCTTATTATATAAATGATGAATCATGTCTTAAGTTTCCAATGCCTAAATTAAATTATTATTCTTAAGTTTAATATAAACAATACTATTATAATAACATAAACTATTCTCATGTAATTATTTTTCTCTTCATCATCAGCATTATAACCATTAATCATAACACCGTTCTAATTATATTCCTGGAATTTTACCCTAGGAAAATAATTTTTATAATTCATATATATTCCAAAATTAAAACATTCATCCATTGATAATACCTTAAGGAGACAAATATTCCTTTTCATTATGTTGACTAGACATTTTATTTTTCCATTGAAATTACAAACTTAGTGCCCTTCTTCTCTACAAATAATCCTTATTCGTATTCCTTTAAAACGGATCCTATAAGGATTCTTACCACATTAATGAAATATCAATGATTGGGTCTTTTTTCTCAATTTTATCCAAAACATGATCTCTCAAAAAACTCTATCCTTCGCATCTGTGGTGCGTTTGGGATTTTGTTAAGCTTCATGTTATAAATCATATATTGAGATAAATGATTAAGAATAATCACTATATTCTTCACGCTGGTAATCAACCAATTTTGATTCTCATAAACTCATTTTATATCACATTCAATGTTAATCATGTTCCATCTGGCTCCCACCATAGACTAAAACTGAAATCATTATTTTGAGTAACAATATTCATAGTGGAAAACCACATAGTAATTAGGGAAATAAGGGCGATCTCGACTCTTGGATCTTGATGGTGATTCCCTAATATCAATGGATATGGACTTGGCATCCCCCCTTCCTGTGCTCAGGAGGGGGGAGGATCCTGCCCATCCAGCTTCAAAACCCTGATCATTCCTCCCTTTCTCTAACCCAGATAGTCTCCCAGTTTTTCCGACCATTTCGCATAGTTTGAAGGTTCCCAAGCTATTTAAATCACAACTCAACATCTGTTATCTCTTTTGGAGTTCACGGAATCCTCAAACCTCTTTGATCTGACCCTAGTCAGTCGTTTCACGGATCGACATCCTTCGGTATAAGAATTTGACAACTTCGTCTTCGAAAAATGGGTGTTACAAGGGAATGTGATTGTTTGCCTTCTAAAAAACGTCACCTGATGGTTCATTTCACCTGGAAGGAAGATTTGGTATGCACGTGGTCCAGTTCTCCTCATAAGTGCATCGGTCTTAGATTATTCCTATTTCACTAGTCTTGTGATTTTCATATGAATTGGGACTCCACTTCAGTTGAAATTTGGGTTTCTTTCCCTGAAAATATATTTCTGTTCTAAAACCCTGCAATCCTCTAGATGCTAGAGAACATGGTTGGACGTTTTCTGTGCACTGGAAACTAGACTCTGATTTTCATCCATTTTATTAACCCAAAAATATGTGTAGAGGTAGATGTCTCCAAGGCAGGGGTGGATTGGGTATGGGTTTCTGTGGGTGAAGAATTCAAATGTGAGCAATCGGTCTTCTTCGAATCCTAGGTGGAGTATTGTAAGAATTTTAGGCATCTAGGACATCTCGATTCCAGTGGCCGGAGAGGAGCTAGATAGGGGGTGTTGATACGGTGATATACATAGTTGAGGAAATCGCTCAGGAGGGAGGATATTTTGTGGTGGAAGTAGGGTGACCTTCAATCAAGGATGTGGATATTTTTTCCTGACTAAAAGAATGATTTAGGTGACCACAAGATGACTAAGCATGATCTGATGGATTCAGAGATGTCTAAAGAGACTCACGTCGATGAATCCTTAGACATTAGGCTACTTTCACCTCATCCTGAGGTAGCCACTGATCCAGTGGTTATATCCTTGGCGACAGTGGAGAAAAAAAAGAGTGAAAAGGGTGCTCTAGTGGGTGATTGCAGAAAGGTGGTTGCGCCACCTATAGTGTGGCAGGGGAAGTCCTTTTTTCTCACTACCATAGAACCTTATAATTGAAAAGGATGAAAGGATGGGGCCAGTGTATTGGGACCCTCAGACCCAAACATTCCCATTTATAAGTCATCATCTTTTTAGTAGACTGGGACTGAGGAGAAGAAGAATAATAGCATATAGGTTAATGCAGGCAAGGTGGACTCTACCTGCAGGTCTAGGCCTCTCTAAGAAGGCTTGGGGGTTGATTTGAAAAACTATTTTAAAGGTATGGTGGTTCAAGAAAAAACATTGATGCATGGGGAAGATGATTTAAGTGAAGACAGTTGTAGCCAATTTTCAGTGGACAGTTTGGATTGTTTCCAAGGGAAAGGTCCCCACAACCAAAGAAAGAAGAAGGGGGGGGGGGGGAAAGGAAAGCGTGACTCAAGGAAATGCATTTTGGTCCATGGGAAAAACCCAAGGGATGTAAAGACAATTCAAAAATTTGTAAAACAATGGAACCCAGGTCATCCAATAAATGTGGAAGCAATGAAATCAAAGACCCATATGGCATGGAAAGAGGATATCAAAGTAGAGAACAAATAGTGATGGAAGAATAGGTAGCGGAGTGTCTGAGTCTCATATTCCACTCCAAGGAAGAAATGACTAACAAATTACTATGTCCCAATGCCTCAAATGAGGATATTTTAAGGATTTATGAATGAAGGTTGTAGGTTGAGGCCATTGAGGAGTTAGAGGCATGGATAGACAAGCAATAATGAATCATTTCCCAGGGCATCAACCAAGGAAAAATCACCCTAGAGGAATTGATCCGGACAATGGACAGAATGGTTTCTCACCTCAAAGAACTTATCAAGGAGAATCTGGACACCTAGATTAGTACTCTGCACTAGGAATTATATAGAGGGTTAGATTCAAATAATCTCAGTCTTGTGTTTAATAATTTTGTGAGATCTTTTAGCACGTAGTGGTCCTAATTTAGCGAACTATGGTTTCCCACTTTCCCTTAATGTGGATTAATAAAAATTTATATTTGGATGGATGGAAACCACATAGTAATGAAAAATTACATATAGTAAATTCAAAATTATGAACCCTTATTTTCCTTATATGAAACCTTAGGTTTATCATAGGTTATTCATAGCCACAATCTATTTAAATCCTTCACTATGGTTTATAGAGTTTGAGAATTTCCATATCATATCCTCGGAGAGTTTAAACATTAATGTGTAATAATGCATGTTACTGCACACCAGATGATGATCGATTACCTCTCAATTATCCCTCTTCAAAGTAATCACCCCTATATTCCTCTATGCTAAATCCACATCCATTGGAAGTATCCATACAAGTTTGTAACATAATTGAAACCACTCGCCCAATCTTTTACAGTTTTTTTGGTATTTTCTTATACACTGAATCATCTGTACACTTATCCTTAGTGAAATCCCTTGAAATATCCTGATAAATATACCGAGGTATTTAACAAATTTATTCTCATCCGAGTTTTCAAATGTTTACTAAACCTTCCCTTTGACACTGAATACAAAGGCCTAGTCTTTTCATATGTAGATGTTACATCTTTTAAGATAAATATTCATTAAAATACACAAACACATTCATGAGGATCGTAATGATATAGTGCCTTTAGAGACAAAGCTCAAAATCTTTTTTTTATGATCTTCATCATCTCCAATAAAGATCTTCTTAAATACTAATATTCTTAGATACACCTTACATAAAACCTTAGTTCATTACATTAGGAAATGAAATAGAATAAATGGTTAGATGAGATGCTCAATAATGGTAAACAAGGTATATGCATAAGAATGACATGTGAATAAGTGAATTATAACATGAGAATAACCTTTAAAACCCATTAACTATATATGAAAGATAATAATCTTGAGTCCTGGAATAATGATGTGCATTTCATATGACATGCATCATAAGGAAATAAGAAAATTAATTATTCTAATAGAACATTGGAAAAATAAAACAATTTATGGAATATAGATAATAATTGAATATCATATGTTATGGATACCCAAAAATACATTCATAACACGTTAGGATTGAATAACCACCAGTGTACCTACATTAGATTTTCGATAACCTCATATATACCCCTTTTAGGATTGGGATAACATCATGTGTGTCCTAATTGGATAGTTTTATAATCATCAATTTACCAAATTTCGGGCTTGGGATTACTTTATGATTACCCTTTGATCTCATATAATATTAATTATTACCCAATACATTGGAGGGAGACATAACCCCCTGTCACATAATGAAAATCATATATATTTGTGAAACAATATCATTAAAATTATTATAAAAAAACCCATTAAATGAAATGGATTTCATAGGCATTCCATCACATCCTAACCTAGGTAATAAGGATAGGTTTCATAATTACAAAAATTATTTATTCATATCATAACACTTGAAAATAAGCAGTTTTCACAAGTATTTTCACATTGTGTAACTTGTCGATGATAAGCATGTTTCATAAAAATAATTCTATATAAATCAAAAACATTTCATAGAATGAATTAAAATTATATAATTATACCATATACCCATTAAGGAATTGGTAACAACATTTGATGTCAACCTATATAGAAAATGATTTTGAATGATCACTTTTTGGAGAATCAATTATCATTGAAAATCACTTTATAAAACTAAGAATTTATAAAACATTTTGGAAATACCTTTATTTGATAATTATAATTGAAACATATAATGTATGATTTAAATAAAAAAATTGTCATGATCGTGTGAAATTTTTTTTCACACACGTAAAAGTGTTATACTAATATGGGTATGTAAATAAAAATAATTTTCAGTAAAATAAGCATAAAATACATTCATTCTTAGTATATTTCCCACATTAATTAAATATGTAGTGAATAGGGCATGTGTCTCAAAGAAATAAAAAGTGAAAAAAATTCTATTTCCAATTTAGTAACTAATTGAATTTTAACCACAAATAAATAATAAAATAAAATCAGAATATAAATATAATGATAAAAGTAAGACTCAGAATATAAAATTTCAATGTGGTTGGAAATAAACATCATAAAATAATACATGTTCATAATATAACTTATGTTCCCAAGAATGAAATTTGAGACACAAAACCCTTAACACTTTCGTAACATTTAAACTATAAAATATATTAAAGGGAAATAATCCAATGGATATGAAAATAACATATTTTTGGGAAAAATAATCATAAAATTAATTCATGTTTATAATATACATCATATTAAATAAATAGCTGGTGGATATGGCATGTGCCTTATAGAAGTAAAAAAGAGAGCCCGAAATCCCTTACTGCTTTAATAAAAATTTGGATCATAAGAAAAAATATAGAATAAAATAGAATGAAACATTAAATATAACTAAAATAGGAATATTTAAGATATAAAATTTGAAATGTGAAATATATAAAACACACAATAGAAATTAGTTGTAGATTTTCATATGTATCCATGAAATAAAATAGAGACTAAAAATCCCTTACCTTATGTCTTGACATCTTTCATACGTGTTTGAACATCCATTATAATTAATATATAATTATTATAAATATATTATAGGGACATAAATATATATATCATAACATATATGATTTACATAATGCATTTTACTATTCTTTTACTAATAATTAAATGTTAATGTCATGATCGGGCAATAACGGCTTTGGATTTCATTTATGTTATGATTTGATATTTACATTTGGATTCTTTAATTTTTCATGATTACATTATATAAATAATGGTAACCATGATATAAATATATTATATTTTCAATATACATTTATTTATATATTAATGTAAAATTTTGAGATAGAAATTGAAATACACTATTCCTAGGGATGGTAGGCCGCATGTACACATGAATATTTTTATGTTTTCTAAAAGGTTTAAAATAAATAAAGATAAATAAAATATTTACTAACAATAATAATTTATATTTAATATATATAAATATATTTTATTTAAACTATCTATTATTACTTACCATGTATAGCGTTTGTGATGAACGAATCACATCGCCTTGTGAGGTGGTAGTTCTACGTTCCCACGAACGTCATTATCATATTCCCACATAATGGAATTTAAGAATTCAAATGTGATATAATGATTAAATAATAATAGTAATATAATAAATATCAAATATAAATAATAAATCCACCATTAAATACAAAAACAATAGGTTTTGATGGAAAATGAATATCAATGATTCTCGAGAGGGTAGTCCATTATACACCCCAATGTTTATTTCATAACCCACTTGATGAAAAAAAATAATTCTTTTATAAGGTTTAAATAATAATATCTATATATTTTTAATATACTTATTTTATTATATAATAATGGTTTATAAATAATTAAATGTTCTGGAGGAATAAATAAAATAAAACATTCTATTAGGGACACTACCTCTTCTTTTGAAACCCTATTTTCCTTTGAAAAAAGGTGTTCCGTGATGGATTTAAACCAAACTAAGGATTTTATGATGATATGAGGGAATTAAATAAGGTATTTGGGAAGGTATTGGAATAACCAATGAGGTTTTATTGTGGTATAGGGAGAAGAGCGGGTTGTACTTTTATAAGTGAGATGAGTGGCACCTTTGTAATTTTTGAATAGAAAAATGTGTTCCAGATGTTTTCACATGAAAAAATACAAAAAATGGGAAAATAGATATCATATAATTTATATGGTTTATATATTTCTATACAATATACATTGGTCTTTTTTTTATCATTTACAACCATTATCTATTCAGTTTAACCCCACATGTAAACTAATTATTATATTATCCATATTTATAATTTTAACTATTTTTTCATTATGGTCAAAAATTATGTTTACTTTATTAGAGAATATAAATTATAATTTTTTCAAATATGGAATCCATTTTTCCAAATTCCATTCATGGAATTATCCAACAAACACAACCAAAAATCTTGATTTTAAAGAGAAAATGATTAAAAGTTCAAAATTATGACAATAAACAAAATTGGATTAATAGATATGTAATTTAAATAATTTATTAATAACCATATTATTTTTTATTTTTATAAAATCATAAAATGAAATAAAAAATCATAATAAAAACCATTATACTTCACTATATATTGAAAAATTTATCCTTTCTTAAAATTATCAAAAATTAAACCTTAAATAATTTTTACAATCTTATCTTCAAGATGAAATATAATTTTTAAAATAAAATGTTATGCATTGTCGAAATTTTGTTAAAACATAATTTCTGAAATCGTGAAAAACTATTTTTTTTGACAAATATAGTTTTTATGCATAAAATTGGATTTAATCTAAATTATTGTATAGAAAACATATAAGTTTCATACATAACATTTTATTGAATATATAATATATAAATTTCATTAAAATAAATCAATGGTAGTGGTTTTTGTTAATTTTTAAGGTAAAAATAATTTTTTATTTCATAAGAAAACGTTTTTAGAATAATCTATCTATTAGATTAAAATAGTATTTATTTTAAATGCTAAATAAATGGTTATTAAATAATTACTTTTATATACATGTGTAGACTATATATTTTTATAATTTATTTAATCCTATTGCTAACTTCTATTCCAATGGTTATGTGATTACTATCATATTAGTAATTATATTTTAATAATTTTCCATGTTTTCTTTAAAATTAGTGTTGCATGTTACACATGATAAACACTACTTATCATGTGATGAAATATAATCATTATGATTCATGTGATGTAATATAAAATTGGTGTTGTATATAACAAAAAAACTTAATATATTAAAATTATTTATAAAATATATTTCACAAAATCTCAAGGTGTTATAGGGACATTCTACGCATAGCCTTTGAAAGAGGCAAAACACCAGGAAAGACTTATATTGATAATTAAACATCATTATTGGTTGGAATAAAATGAAAGTATTTAGGAAATACATTAGAATATTCCAAAAATAATAATAATATCTTTAATATTGGGTTTATCTCCAACCATATGAGATAAATATACAAAATTAAAAGGTAGTAATAACTATACAATGGAATTGATTTTCATTAGAAGTTCATATTCCTACTCACATCAATATATAATAATGAATTGATTTTAGATATTTAATGTTATTTATTTAATCTGTAAATTCATATTGGATTTATATATTGAGAGATAATCAATGCTACAAATCACATGAAATCCCAATAAAAGATGAAATAATTTGATATTAATGAGGGAAAATTCCTTTAAAAATCTATCTAAGAGAAGATATAGGCTTGATATTTGATTAGAAAATAAATAAAATATTTTAATGTTCACTAAAAATCTAATTATAGAGTTGGTGATGTGATACAAATAGAAACTTCTTCATCTTTAAAGTTTGTAGAGTTTGAATCAAATTAGTCATTTCATGTTTTATAATGGATAATGTGTGTAACTTTCAAAACATGATTATTGTTACCCACTTAAGTAGTTGTGATCTCATTGGATTATCCTTTATATCTTTCCTTAAGAGGTTTTAAAGAAGGAATTTCATATTTAGCCCTTGATTTTATGCATTGATTAGAATAATTTATATGCTCATTAAAATTATCACATTGTATTATGTTTGGAACATTCAATTTAGACTTCTCTATATTCATTTAGATGACATAAATTACATATTAATTCAGTATTCCACTTTTTTATGGACTTATTTTACACACATAGAACATCAAATAGTACCTTTAAGGTAATATCCCCATTATTCCTTTCACAATTCGAGAATGAAGTAATATTATTTTTCTTTCACCATTGGGTCTTATAACTATAATTTCCTCAAAATTTAATTTTTATCTTCTTATCCATAAAATAATGAGAAAAATTATAGTCTTTGATCTATATTTTTATCATGACAGAATATAATACAATATCTTTACTGCTGTTAATGTCTATTATAACAAATAACTTTGAAATACATGGTCATGAGACACTAAATAATTAGTCCAGATTGTTTTTAGAGTTGATGATAAAACCAAAATATTACCATGAAATATTGGGTAAATTTACCTCATATATACTGATCAAATTATCATCCACATACATTTGGTCAATAGATTTCTGATCTATTTTAATGTAAATATTTTAATAAAAATAATATTGGAAAATACCTTCATAAAATACTCTAATGTTATTTATTAGATTTCCCCAAATTTATTAGTATTATTGATAATATTCTATTTTTGTTAAACATTAACTTCCAACAAGTACATAGATAAATGACATTATTAATATACGAGCTTTAGATCATAGAAACTATAATTTTTATTGCATTGATACATCACCCAAAAGTAACTGTATTGGAGGAACCATTGATGGTATGTAATTTTTTTACATATAAAACACTCAATGGAGATTAGTTCTTTCCTTGTTTGAATTGGGTGTTTTTCATGATTCATGTTAACATTCATATCTTGGAAATGTTTTACATGCTTATCCATAAAATTTTGTACCCTAAATCCCATTTCCTTTTGATTATAACAAGGATGGTTTTTTCATTGGCCAACACATTAATTTTTTACAAGATCCCACCTAGTTCCAAAATTGAATATAATAAAATATCTCAATTTTAGTATCAAAAATAATTAATCAGAGTAAGTAATCATATTATTATGACAACAATTCCTTTTAAATCCTATATTATGAAACCTTCTTTTAACCCATGATACATTAGGTTCTAAACATATAACAATATATTATATTATGATTTTATAGATTATATCTTGTCATTTATTGTATTGGTTATTAATGTTAATTATAATTAACCAAATCATATCCCTTGTGAGTGTGAAGCCTTGTGTGCAGTTTGGCTTCATTTTCATGTACCATGTCAAGATCACGTTAATACATAACTTTCCTTTATGACTTATTAAACTAATATTCAATTTTTTTTAGATCTTGTATCCACATGTCTGTATCAAAATAAGGTTTTCATTTCAATGAAACCACATAATCCATACATCACTAAAACATTAGGCTATCATCATATTGCTAAATTTTTTTCTATGGTTATCACTAATGCTTACTAATCCTAATATATAAAAATAACTAATCCTTAATCTCATACAATTTAAAGAGATCCAGGTATTACGTACATAAATATTATGAAAAATTAAATACATATTCCATATATCTAATAATAATACATGCTCTATAACCTTAATGTTTTAGCTTCATTGGATACTGGATTCCTAATAAATATATATCATGCATGACATTCAATATATAACTCAATTTTCTTTTCACATAACACCCATCTTGAAAAAACAATCCTCAAAACCGTTCTTCATATACTGAGAAAAGAAATTAATAAAGGTTGATCTTAAGTGATCATTTTGGGTAAAAAAGGAAATATCTATCAGTGATGATAATAGAGGATGATATACTTATTTGTGTATGATAACATAAAAATAACATATGACAATACTAAATAATTATTCAATGATTATTAATCCTGAGTCATGGCATATGTATTTTTCATAAAAAGAAGATAAGGCATAAGAGTTGGGAATCATAATTAATCATTAATTATCCATGTCATAACCTCCTCCCTCCAAAGATACTACAATTAAGGGAGAGATATGTTGACCCCCTAGTCTTGCCTCCAGTAGGCCCTTGGTTGGT
Source organism: Viscum album (assembly GCA_963277665.1). Lineage (NCBI taxonomy): Eukaryota > Viridiplantae > Streptophyta > Magnoliopsida > Santalales > Viscaceae > Viscum > Viscum album. The sequence goes on along the minus strand of OY728145.1, from coordinate 874,577,351 downwards.
GACTTACACCGAAGGTACAAAAATCTCATAGATGGAAGGAATTACCCTATATAATACAAATAGGATTAGGAGATATGATGGATTATCCACAAACCCCTCCAAGACACAACATAAAAATAGATCCAAAAAACCATCCTATATGTATGTATAAATAAAACTGATATATATATATATAATAATGTCTCTCAAGTAAAGACCCAAAAGTAAAAATAAAGAAGAGAAAAAAATATCCAATGTTGTGAGCTAGTAATGCCTAAAATAGTCCACATAATCTTCTTGGAAACCTGAAAATAATTTTATATATGTAGGGTGATCATATAAGTATACTATGTATGAAAAACTCAAGTCTCTCAGGCACATGTGAAAAAAAAAATTCTAATTCACCTATGAGAAAATAGAAGAACCAAACAACACCTATCTCGGTATATTAACTATCCCAAACTCACCAAGTCATTCTCACTAAATAAATAAAACTAATTTATCTTGTATAATAAGAATCACATTGATATGGGTACCTCACACTGCTTTCACACTGGTATGTTGCTCTAAAACCCAACATTGAACATCCTGGAACTCCTATATCATCCTTATACCTCCACACCCCATAAGAATGGTCACAACACAACTCAATCATAGACACCAAGGCTCACCACCCCGCGAGAAATACCACAACTCATCTCACACAAAAACACCTTGACCTCCACCCCACAAGCACTATCACATCTCCCCCAAAAACACTTGGGCCATCACAACTCACCCACCAACACCTATGATATCACAACCACTATCTAATGCACTATCAAACCTCCTTCCATCACATCACACACAATACCTACCTCCTCTGGAGGAGATATTGGGAAAGAGCAGGTACCCATCCATATTCATTCCTCACCGGATGTCAGAAAAAATACCCATGTGTGGCTATGCAATTGTCGACAAATATTTCTCTATGTGGGTGGAGTGAGAATATAATTAAAAATAATATACAATTAATAATATATATTATCAAACACTCAATCCAGACCATTGGGTTCATAGAAAAAACTAATCAGCCCACAACATTGTCACATTTGATGCCACCTATAACGGTTTAACACGAAAAATCAAGCCAAAAACCACATTTTACATTCCAAACCAATTCCCATTTTAATCACCCAATTCATTTCATTATTTAACGACAACAATGTTTAATTAAAAAAACCACCATAAAATTATCTATTAACAATTTTCACCCCACTAACCAAACAAAACCGAACCAAACAATGTCATTTCAATAATTATTAAAAAATTATTTTTTTATTCCATGACTACTAAAGAATCTATCACAAAGAAACCAACACCTCGTTGCCCAAAGAAAAATGGTCAAACAAAATAATCACTTTCCCAAAATCACTGCTAATGAAATCAACTCACTACCCCAAAAATAATTGAATTCAAACTACATCCTCACCCCCCAAAAGTACAGCTAACCAAACTACCTCATCGCCTCCCAAAATCACGACAAAAAATACTATCTTCCAGAGACCTCACAAGAAAAAACAGGAAAACTGTCATCCCCACATGCTCCAACCATACACTATCATCCGAAAAGTATGATGAAACATCACAACACACCCAAATAATTTAAAAAAATTTCAATGGATCTTTTATCACATTCCACTTTAATTTTGCGGCATTATCACACATGATAAAATTATTGGGTATCAATTTCATTATGAAAATCTAAGTGGTTAATAAATTTCCATATTTGGGTGATATCACAAAAACAACAACCAATGAAAAATCATATCACATATATCCAATGGAATGAAATCCCCCAACATCCATAATTTTTAGTGAGGCATTAGGCCCATACAATTCACAATATCACAAATAATATAAAAGCTGTATAATCATGCGAATCATACCAAATTTTCCACATTCAATTCAATTAAAAAATTATTTATTTTTGAATTTTTTGACACAACCATAAACCACAAATAAAAAAATTTAAACCCCACCCACATGTTACATAATAAAGAGAAATTAGGGAATGTCTTCCTCAAAAAAGCTTTCCAACTTGCGGTACATAGCACAACAAAGAATAAATCTCGCAAACCACAACGACACCATGGGAACCGGGGGTAAAAATAAACCAAAACCGAAGACCATCAAACGCAATCCAACACACACCCAAAACCAAAGAAACACTTCCATAGTGAATCCTCAAGAGAGGAATAGAATAAAAAACACCATGAAGTTTGAATAACGTACCACAAATCCACTATTGTTTTGTAACAAACAACCACCGGGACCAAAAAATCAAAGAGGGAGTAAGAGGGTTTGATGAACTCCTCGGGTAACATAGGGTAATAAAAAAATGATTGGAATAAGAATCCATATCCGAAAGAATTAAAATTCCAGAGGCCCATGACTTTACAACTGCACTGGATTGAGGGTTTACACGACCTGTATTCATCTTTCACGTTATGTAATCTTCGAGGTTTAGTTTCACAAAAAAAATATATCACATTTTTATTATTTAACCCAAATAATATACAATTCATAAAATAGTAATGGAAAATAAAAAAACCAACTTTAATGTTGTGTAATACAATTATACAACATTTATTTTTTGACAGCAACTGTACTATAACATTAACTCCCATGAAAAATTCTGGAAGCTACTTTGAACACCTCCAACAACCAAAAATGTTAATTCAAAGGACCAAGAGGTCATATAACACTACATAAAATACATCTCAAATGATTATCTCCCTTGAGAATCCAAAACCAAGCATAGAAGGAAAGGTGTCTGAACAACCACCTTACAAGACACCTCTCAAGGATCTTGCCATACCTCAAATGCTAGCACCATCCGAACACGCCAACCCTAATGACCACAAAATCAGTTGACATCCACATCACTACAACCAGAAGATACCTCCTCTCATAGAACCATATCAACCTACACACATCCCAAACCAGCAACTGTTATAACCAATTTACAACACCATTCTGAACACATGAATAAAGTAATTCCATCCTCCATGTCAATATACTATCCACTCTGGGTGTAACTACCACTCATTCACATGTTTAATCACGACATAGTTAATGTGTCTCGATTAGAAATATGGTCCTCTTATTTTTATATGTTATGACATTATCACATATCACACCACACACATCAAAAACCAAGGAAAATACCCCATCTCACAAAAAAGGATCTGAACATCACACCACAAAGAAAATTAGTGAAAATAAAAACTCAAATGAACTCAAGGTGTTGGGAACACATATGTATCCCTCAATACCAAGTTATCTCCTCTAGACCACTATACCTAAAAAACACAAGAACAAATGAGATGGTCCATCCACGCAACACCTTCTCTTGGAGATCTTAAATCTCTACATGATGCTCCATGAATGTCACATCATCCTTGATATCCAACTCTCCCAAGTCAATAACATGGGAGACATCATGAAGATACCAACTAATATGAGAGAATTAGAAGACTTAGTGGATCCTTTCCAAATGTGTAGGAAACACTAATAGATATGACACCTCTCTAACTAAATATAACACCAAAAATATCCAAAAAAATTTGAGAAATATTACTCTCTCTTCAAAACCTCCACTGCCCACATTGAGTAAAAAACCTCGAAGAACACATGGTCCCCAACCTATAACTTTAAGGACCTCATCCTATTATCAGTATATTACTTTTTCTAATCCTACACTACATTTATCCTCTCACAAACAAGTTTAATGTTTCTATCTTGCTCTACATCACAACAGGACCATGAACACTTATCTCCCAAAACATTTTCCATCACAATAGAGAACGACCTGATCTTATGTACAAATACTCAAATGGAGCCATGCTAATGGAATATTGATAACTATTATTATAAGTATAATCTACTAAAGTAATGTTTTAACCCAAGATCCACCAATGACCTATATACATACTCACAACATATCACCCAGCATTTGGATAGTACATTCCATCTTCCCATCTATACGAGGGTGGAAAGAAGTAATGAGGTGTATCTGAGTTCCAAAAGCGTGTTTCAATCCCCACGAGACTCATGAGGTAAAATTTGTATCCTGGTTTGAGTAAATGGACCTCTAAAGTCCATTTAACTACACCACCACATCCATATAACTATTAGCCAAAAAATAAACTACACCTCACTGCTTGATCATTAAGAAGTGAGCCGATTTCATAAACTAACCCACTATCACCCTAATAGCATCAGAAGCTTCATGGGTTCTAGATATCCCTATGAAAAAATCTATCTATATGTAATCTCATTTATATTTGGGAAAATCCAAGTGTTTTAATAAATGAACTATAACATGATGCTTATAATTTACTTGTTGGAAAAGAAAGAACTTTTCTACAAACTCTCCCACTGCTTATTTCACCTCAGGCCACAAAAACTACACCCTCAATCTGTGGTACATCCTAGAAACTCTTAGGTGTAATACCAAACGTGAGTTATGATTCAAATGAAGGAATACATAATGTAATATTGTTGGAACAAACCACCTTCCATGAAACAACATCCAGTTTGGACTATCCTCTGACCATCACTCTGGAGCGTCACCACAAGCAAAATGATTGTGTGACACCTCTACATCTGAGTCTCCACACTAAGAATTCTCCACATACTCCATCATAGAATACATCACCATCATAAAAAAATCCCTATTCCATCATCCAACATTGGTTCTAAACACAAGGATACTAACTCCTCCATTTCTCTAAAAAAATCCCCAGACTCTTAAAAAACCCTTCAATGACCTCCTATGCAAAGTGTCGACCATAAAATTTCTCATTCCTGAGGTGCAGAAGATATCATAATCATAGTTATGTAGGAACACCATAAACCTCTACTATAATATTATTTTATCACAATTTGAAAAGACATATCTCAAACTCCTGTCATTAGTGAAGATCACAGTGTACTCCTTGACGAGTTAATGCAACAACAAATTCAGTGTGAGCACCACTGCTGCAAGCTCTAGATCATGGGATTCATAGTTACACTCATGGGGAAATAACTTCCTAGAACCATAGGAGATCGTTGCCTTCATCTAAATCCATAAACACCCTTATCCCGGAAGGTAATAATCACGAAACACTTCAAACATCACTCCTTCTTTCGGAAACTAGAGCACTGGAGAACTATAAATCTTCCCCTTATAGTAACCGAATGTTGCCTAACACTGATCAATCCACACAAAATATTGGTCCTTCCTAGTCAAGGATATTAACGGGGCTACAGATCAATACAAATCATGAATAACACATGATAATAGCCAACAAGACCAAGGATACTATAAAGATTTTCCATGTTCGTGCATGCTACCCAAGAAACAATAGCATCAACCTTCAACGGGTCTACTGCCACAACCTTTTGAGATACCACATGCCTGAGGAAATGGACTTCTTATTTCAAAAACTTTCACACGGAGAAATTTACATAGAGATTTTGGTTCCAAAAAACATATAATATAGCTCAGTGATTCTATAGATTTTCATCTTCAGACTTTGATAAAATTAAGATATCAATGATGAATATGATGAAAACCTGATCTAGGAACTCATTGAAAATGAAGTTCATAAGCCCCATGAACATGGTTGATGAATTCAGAACACATAATGGCGTGACTAAAAACTCTATGTGACCACAAATTCATATAAAGGTAGTATTTAGGATACCTCCCTCATTTACTCTCAACTAGTGATACAAAGACTACAGATCGATTTTAGAAAATCAACTCAGCCCTCTCAGTCATTCGAAAAGATAATCTATCCTTGGAAGTGGTTAATGGTTTTTCACAATCATCTGATTCAACCTTTGGTAGCCTATATAAAACCATAGAATACCATATGAAATATTATTGAATGACACTAGAGAACCACATGGTGACACAATATGATATAAAATACCTTTCTTCATTAGATCATCAATCTAGATCCTCATCTCCCACAACTTAGAAGGTGCCATTCAATAAGAGCCATTGAAATTGGAGAAGAACCAGGATGAATGTGTATCCCAAATATAATGTAAAGCTGAGGGGATAGTGTCACAACCCATTTGGAAAAAATACAGGAATTCTTCAATGAAATGGGTACCCTCCACTATCTCAACATCCACTGATTCCACTGATAACTTAGCCAAAAAGTAAAAAAGGGCTTCCACACACTGACTACCGACGTAACAAATCAACTAAATAATGATTACTATACATTGTAAATACACATATAAAAACATGACACTCCTCTAGAAGTAGTAAATAACAACACGTAAACAATATAACCAGTAGATGCATAGGGTGATATTGTATGGCTACATCTATATCAAGAAAAGGTCCCTATAAGACTGATGTGGTCCCATCACTAGTCTACACCCCGTGTACACATAAAACAAGCTGGTCTAGCCTTCGAATTGTGTAATCAACACTAGGGGCATACAAATCCTTTCTAGGTCTAGTCCCATATCATGGGATAAAGCAGGTGAAAAAAACAATTGCAAGTCTCTTTAATAAAATAACGATCAAATAGGAATAAAAATCAAACCATTCATAACTATGATGATCTCTAACCCCTATAGAACTGTCATTTCTACTATGTGCAATTGGTCCTGCCCAAATCATCTAACTCTTTTCTTATTATCGTATCTATGGAGACACTCGGTTCTCTATACCTGAACATAAGGAATAACCCAATATCATCCTCCACCTACTCCATCTCTCCTTGGAAAAGCATAAATTGGATTCCACAATTGTTGAAATGAACTCGTTAGCAACTACAACTGAGAGTGATTCTATGCTTATCCACCACCACTAAATAGATATAGAGGAACCATTTGGAAATTGTCTCTAGTGATAGACATGAAACAAAAAAAATAAAATGTAGTAGCACAAACACCCTAGGAAAAGAATGGAAACCACTGGCACAAGAAGGCCAAAAAAGAATCTAGTGCAGTTGAATCTCTAGTGGTCAAAGCCTAGAAGGTCCTAGTGACTGAGAACATCCACTAAAAAATAATCCCCAAGAGGAAAAATTCTCATTCCCTTACCTTGATAAACCTCCCCATGAGTGAATTATCTTGATCACCTCTTCCTTTCTATGAATCTATATATACGTTGGCAGCGTAAAAAGATTAACTACTTAATCGATAGAAGGATGAAGGGACTCATAATGATGTCTCGCATGAGACTCATCATAGGGTAAAGTGTATAAATAAAAATGAAGAAGGTCCTTGGAAATAATTCCTATATCCTACATGGTCCTCTATTGAATATAAATTAGATACTACCTGTTTTCTACAATCATGGTTGATGAATGGAACTATGCCCTGAACTCCTTCTAGAAGTCAGCCCATAAAACATATAGCTCCATACACTATCCCATATACATCGTCCACCACTAAAAAATATCTCCTAAAAAAAATGACTTACAACTAGACCCATTACATGGTACGAGCCTGGATAAAATAAGAAGTGATATCTAGATCCTCCATTCAGCTCTCTATCTCCATATCAAAAACACATCCCTCATAATTTCCCAAATCGTGCGACTATAAATCACAAAAAATTCATTACCACTAATAATCCTCATTAACTGAATCAACCCTACATGGATAAAAAGATCAAAAAATTTTACATCAACATCTGGAGAAACTTGTGAACGATAACCAAAAGCCATAACTGTAGGAGAATAATGGTTCTACTAAACCCGAGTAGAAAGGAATTTTATTTAAGAATAATTTGAACCCATTTAATCCAGTTTTTTATCCATTTCAACTTTCCCACAACAACCCAATTCAAACATGGAACACCAGTCATTATGATTTATGCACCTTTCTTAGGTATATATCATACATGTGGTGTAGCCTCACTTGGTCATTTGGTAGTCTATTATTCGTCTCATCAGATCATGAGGGCCCCTAAAATCCAATTTCCTAACCGGTATTTTCTTGACCATGTCACACATTAATATCATATGACACTATTTATATTTCAACCCATGAAATGCTCACTATTCTTGACTCCAAACTCTATCCTATGTCTCAACCATCACCCTTTTATACCACTCTTTCACTACCCCATCCCTTCATATATACCACAATGAAGGGTGAGATATGATGACCCTTGAGTGCCACTTCTAGTAGGCCATGGTTTTGTGACTGGCACTAATTGTATGAAAATATCATATAGGGTGATATTTTCCCTCTATTATATAAATATTATCTGGAGATAAGATGGATCGTCCAAAAACAACTCCAAGGCATAATATAAAATGAGATCCCAAAACCATCCCACATGAATGTATAAATTGAACTAATTAATATATAATAAGGCCTCCAAAGTAAATACCCAAAAGTAATGATAATTTAGTGACATAGCAGTAATCCAAAGTTCTGAGATAGTAATGCCCAACATGGTCTACATAATCTTCCTGGAAACCTAATGTTTTTATATAAATATGGTGAGAATACAAGTATACTAAGTAGGAGTAACTAAAGTCTATAGTGAACATGTGAAACAAACATACTAATGAACATGTAGAAAAATTGTACAACCAAACATCACCTATCATGGTATTATAGCTAGTCCAACCTCACCAAGGCACACTCACTAAATAATGAAAACCAATAAATATTGTATAAAAAGAATCATATCAATAAGGGTACCCCACAACACATTCCTAGTGGTACGCTTCTATCACACCTAACATCTTACATATTTCCACTCCCATCTCTTTTTTATACCACACCACCCCACAATCATGACCACAAAAAACTGTTCCCATAGAAACCTTGGAACACCACCCCCAAGCACGACCACAACACATATCGCTTGAAAAACCTTGGCCACCACCCCACAAGCATGAAAACAACACATATCACATGAAAACACCTAGGCCACCACCCCACAAGAAGGGTAATGTGTCGCCTGAAAAAACCTAGTCCATCACACCTCACTAGAAAACACCTGGGATATAACAATGAAATTCTAATGCACTAACAAACCTCCAACCATCATATTTATTGCAATACCTACACCACCTGGAAGAGCGAACATGAAAGGGTGGGTCCCCAGCCATATGTACTCAACGATTTTTGGGGAAAACACCCTCACATGAATATGTTGATGTTGGTATATAGTTATAAATGTTAGTGGGGTGAGAATTAAAATCAACAAAATATACATGTAATTATTTATTGTATCAAACACTGAATACCACCATATGGGTTCACAAACATACCAACCAACTCATAATATCATTACATTTACTGCCACTTATAAGTGTAAAACACCACATATCAAGACACAAAACCTCAACTCACTTTCCCAACTAGTTATCATTTAAATCTCCCCATTCATTTCATTATATAACATCATCCACAATTAACCACACAACCAACCATTTAATTTTTCATTAACTATTTTCATCATATTAACAAAAAATAATAATATCATTTAAATCATTATTAATTTATTCCATCATAACCCAGGTACATAGAGAAGTGAAACAACTTCATCACCAAACAAAATCATGAAAAAACTACCTCTTCACCACACCAAAAGAATTTTCAAATAAACTACAACCCCACTTCCCAAGAAAGCATGAGAAAAAACTATCCTCCCACTACCCCAAAACCATGAACAAACAAAATATTTTCCCTATATTCTCCAAACACACATCATCAAAATCCGATAATCAAAAACACACACCACAACACATAATGATCTTTTCAAAAATTTAAAAAGGGGATTTTATCGCATTCCACTTTATTTTAGGGTCATTATCAGAGAAGCCAAAATCATAGATAAATTATTTCATTAGACATATATAAGTGGTTAATATACTTCCATTTTAAGGAGATATCAAAAAAATCACCACCAAAGAAGAAATCAAAACACAGATATCCAACATAAACAATTCACCCAATAGCCTCAATTTTCAATGGGGCATCAAGCCCATAAAATTCACAATATCAAAAATTATATCGAAGCTATAAAAACATATAAATAAAACCCCATTTATCATTTTAATTAAATTAAGCAATTATTTATATTTTATTAAGTCTTAATAACTAAAAACCATATATATGTAAAATTGAACCCCTACCACAAGATACATAATAATGAGAAATGAAGGGATCCCTACCTTAAAGAAGCTTATCGACATGTTGTGCACTGTAGGGTGATGAAGAATGCTCCAAAACAATAACCAGACCATTGATCAACCTACAACCCAACCAAATGCAATCAAATAAAACCCAAGACACTCTACAAAAAAATTAAACATTTCCATAGAAAATCCATAGGATAACAAGGGAATAAAAACAACAAAGAAGGAAGTAAAACCTACTATGGATCAACCAAGGATTTCCAAAGAAAAAACACGGACCAAAATTTCAAAGAGGGAGGAATAGGGCTTGAAGAGCTCCAAGATGCATCTAGGGTTCACCCAAAAAGGGGAAGAAGAATCCATGGCCAAATAAATGAAAATTCATTTGGAAAATAATTATAATTTTTTTCACAAACATGGGTTTAAACAACATGTAATCCCCTTTCATTTCGTGTAATCCTTGGAGTTTAGTTTATATAAAAAATGCATTTTATTTTTATTATTTAACCCAAAAAATCAACACATCATGATATTGACTGGGAAAATCCATGAAACCAACATTCACATCATATAATACACTTAAACGAAATGTATTTGTATACATAAGTTGTGATGCACCTCTAAATCCCACGAAAACTCTTAGATCCTCCCCCAAGCATCTCCAACAACCCATACTGGGAATATAATATACGAGGAGGTCACAAAAAATTAAAATCTATAAGAACATATCACAATAATAAAAATAAGTTTTTTGCACGAAATTAAGAATATAAAATCATTTTATTCGTCAAGGATCACTACCAAGACTAGCATAGTAGATAGAGTCCCATTTTTGATTCAGTTCACTCCCAATCCCATCATTTCCTTAATCAAGACTCAGCACGGTGACAATCATTATAGAAAGAGTCCCTTACATAACTCAGTTCACTCCACATTATAGTACATTTTATCTCATTATATATCATTCACTACTCATTGAATTTTAGGTATACACAAATATAGGAAAACTTGTATGAGAATGAAAACAATACATAAATGTTCCACAAGATCATAAAAACACTAATAATTTTCTCATTGGATATCCCAGGAAAAGGAGAAAGGTTTCATAATGATTTCAACACTACATAATAGTAATCCCTCCATATAAATATCATGTATGATATCATTAGAATAAATTTCCAGTGTATCACATCAAAATTTAAAGTATGTTGACACAGATTAAAAATACATTTAAAAGAGTTTTTCAATATTTCTTCAAAAAATGTGGAAATTTATGTTTCTTTTATTATCAATAAACAATAAATGTTCATTAATATTAGAGAAGTATATTTTAATTTAAAATATACATGAAGACTTCTAAATTAAACATAAATCATAATGGTAATGATGTAGGGAGAAATATATTTATTTAGTAAAATCTAAAATGAATATTCATTTCACAACTTTTGAATATAATTTTTTAATATCCTATTATGAAAAAATAGAAAAAATTAATTTTGAAAACCAATGGAGAGAAATTAAAATATAGATGAATATGAATTTAATCAATCAGTGTATCATATAATTTAATATTCATTGGATTTATTTTAATGATCATTGACATGCAATATAATTATCACCGACCAAAGAGGATAAATATGGTTGGATTTTCTTAAATACATTTTCTCAATAATTTTAAAAATTAAACAAGTTATGAGGAAAGAAAAATATTAAAATATTTTAATTAAATGTATTAGATTAAAATATATTTTTTTATGTGATAAATACCAAATAATTTCCCTTAACGTAAATTTAACAGTGATAATCCTGAAAAGATATTAAATAGTAACACAAACAATTAACTCAAGTATCAGATTGTTTCAAAATTTTCAAAATCTCATATATATTAAATTTCATTATTATACATATTATAATGAAAAATTTTTATTCATAAATTACTTCATATCATTTTATTGTAGTTTTAAATTTATCATTTGTTAACAATTCTTTAGGAAAATGATCATTCTAGTGAAAACTTGTCTTTTCTTTCTGTGTAGGTAATATTTTGATGGTTCTTATACAAGAACCCTTTTAATTTTATAATAACTTCTAGAACAGTAATAATTAATTAATTATAAAATTTATTCATTATATATACATTTATTAAAATCCATAAATTTTTGTGGTGAAAAATGACTTACATCACATCAGGAAGATGTTATTCTTCAAATACGCAGCAGCAATGTTTATATATTTTTATGGATTGAAAAAATAGATAAATAATAAATAATATTTAAATAATCATAATTTTAAAATAAATATCAATTGTATTTGTAGCGACCCAAGCCTTTTACATATAACTTTACATGATTTATGTATAATTATACATCAGCGTACAAGCCAAGGAATGTTAAGTCTAGTGTCTTTGATGACTAGGTACATGAAAAATAAATCATGGTGCTAAAAACATTTCTATATTTAATCTCCATAATGAACTCCTAAATTACTTTGAGCCCTTACATCTGCACAGGGTACCTTGGGGAACACATGAACAAAGGGATGAGCTAAAAATCCCAGTAAGGTAATGAACATACGGATATGTCTTAAGTACAAGATTTTGAAGGCATGAAATAATGATATCTAAAACATGGATCATATAAAAACATATCATATATGCATGGAATTATATATAAATGGAATCATATAAATGTTTAAGAATCATAAAACATGTCTTTAGTATGGGTCAAGGCTAACTGCAAATCTCGTTTCCCTTTTTAGTATGGGTTAAGGCTAACAGCTAATCTCGTTTCCCATTTTAGTACGGGTCAAGGCTAACAAACAATCTCATTTCACATCACATCTCATGATACTTAACATTAACTAATGCATTGGATCTTTACCTAGGAGCAACCATCTCAACATTTTTATTAATATTCTTTTCACATAAATAATCATATATAATCAACCATATATAAACATTAGGATACCCATAGAGAGAATTTGGTACAACAACCATGACATGAATCCTAACCAAAGAGCATATCATGAAAGTGTACATAAAACAAAGGTATTAGAACACACATGGACGTTCATAAGATAAAATATGCATATATCAAGGTAGGTGGTGTCAAACATAAGTTACAATATATAATAAATGTATTTGATAAACATTAGCATTAAAACATTTTTGTGCAGTTTTAAGGAAATATTATGCTCCTAAAAAAAATGAGGCTCGTATTGAACGCGCCGGACGCGCCTCCGGGATTTCAAATTCTGCCGACCGTTGCTTCTCCTCCTGGCGCTCGGCCTCCGGCGCCGCCGGCCTCGGAACCATCTGCCCCTGGCCTCCCAGACGCAGGATCGTTGGATAGGCGGCCGGTTTCTTTTCGCGACGCTCTCTGTGGATCGTCCCGGGCCTCCCAGTCTCCTTGCTTCCCGGATATAGGTTCGTTCTCACCTTCGGTCTCCCGATCCGGGGCGACTGTCTCGATGGAAGTCCCCTCGGGAGTCTATGAGGAGGCATCTGCCCGTCTTCGCTGGTGCCTGGTGGTGCGTTTCAGTGTGGCGAAGCCATCCTTGGCGGTCTTCAAGAATTTTGATACCTCATGGGGGCTCTCTTCCCAGGCTCGGATCTCGCTGCTTCACCGAAACTCCTTCAGTCTGGTCCTATATTCCGAGGATGACTTTATACAGGCCTGGTGTTTTGCCCAACGGTCGTTTGGGCGTTGGAGTTTTAGTCTCTCCCCCTGGTCGATGGACGCGCACCGGGGTAAGGAGAGTGCTCGCGCGGCGGTGTGGCTAGGGCTTCCGGGCTTACCCCTTCCTTTTCAGAATGAGGCCTTCCTGAGATCTATCGGTGACTCCCTGGGAGGCTTCTTGTGCGCTGACGCTCGTACCCTCTCCTGTGAAGACGTTCAATGCCCACGTATCTGTGTGGACATGTTGCTTTCGTCTGTAATTCCCGATACCCTGGTCATTGCGGTGCCGGAGGCGTCTTGGAACCAGGACATCGTTTACCCCGTCTTCCCCCGGTTCTATTCGGCTTGCTGTCTACAGGGTCATTCTAGGCCCCAATACAGGAACCATTCGAGGAGCAACTCCCGTTCAACCAAGGGTCCACTTACTGGAGACCCTGGTCCATCAGTCCCAGTCCTGGAGTCCCCTGAGGCTTCTCCAGCCATAGTCCCTCCCTTACAGACCAAGGACTTGATTCCTATTCCTTCGCCCTCTCAGGATCAGGGGCCGAGGGTCGCACTGAAGGGACTTTCCCCCTGCTTAGAGCGTTTGTGGGATCAGTTGGTGGATTTGGTCTATCCTTCTTGGAGTCTCTGTCCTCGTCCTCATGGGTTCCAGGAGGCAGGCCTTCCAGTTGGGGACAAGAGAGCCAATACCAGCAACACACCCTCCTTGTCACTATGTCTTCATACCATGGTTTACAGTCATGGGGAATGTTTGAAGCAACCTGAGGTCCCCCGTCTGGAGAGCAGTAGTGTGCCTGATCAGCGAAGGGATGAAGGGAATTCTGTGATATCCCTCTCTTCCTCTTTGGCACAGGCCTCCTCGCCCTCTGTACAGAGCCCTGGTTCCCGCACTCGGTTCCAAGTAAGGCTTCAACGGGAGGGTGCTACTCTCATGATATCAAAGACCAAGAAGTCCGGGGCCAAATCCTGATCCTCCTGTGACAGATGATGAACATGATAGTCTGGAATGCTCGGGGTCTTGGAGCTCAGTTAAAGACGGACTTCATAGCTTCAGAATCAAGGGGGCAAAAAGCATGTCTCGTGGCTATCTTGGAACCGAAACAACACCCGAGGAAAATTTACTCTTTCTGTCGTCGTGCCAGAATGCATGGCCACATGCATGCGGGCTCAATCAACAACCACATCTGGGTGTTCTGGAAGAAGGATGTCTCAGTGGATTTCATTGATGCAAGAGACCAATTCCTCACGGTGAAAGTCAAGAAGGGAGAAGATATGTTCTTTGCAACCTTTGTGTATGGAAGCTGCGATCCCCAGGCAAGACTGAGACTGTGGCATGACCTCGAAGCATTCAGGCCGATGAATATTCCCTGGTTCGTGGCGGGCGACTTCAACATCATCAGTGACCCGGAGGAGAAGAAGGGGAGAGGAGCCTTCCCGAGGCAGGCCAGTCTAGAGTTTGCTTCCTGTATTACAAAAAGTGGTCTACTCGACCTGGGCTTTCGATGGGACTGTTTTACATGGTGAAATAACCAGGGTGGAAAAAAGAGGTGTTGGAGCAGGCTTGATCGTTGTCTAGATAACTCCGACGCCTTGGCTTCCTTTCCCCAGGCCGAAGTCACCCATCTTTCCCGTGGTATTTCAGACCATTCTCCGCTGAAGATTTCGATCATTCCCAGTAAGCCTTCTCAAGATTCCTTCAGGTTCTACCCATTCTGGGTCGGATACAAGGGTTACCACGATGTAGTCCGTGATCAATGGAATGCTCCCACCCAAGGTTACTCATGGGTAGCCATTCATAACAAGCGTAGAAGTGTTAAAAACGGGTTGAAGGTCTGGTGCAGAAGCATTTCCCTTAATGATAGAAAGCTTGAGTCCCTTTCTCAGGAGGTGGAGAATCTGGAACGGATTCTGGAGCAAACCTGGAGTGAGGAAGCCACCGTAGAATTGGAAACTAAGAAGGCTTTTTGGGCGGAGGAGATGTTGAAGCAAGAGAGACAATCCCGGGATCGGTCCAGAGTGAAGTGGCTCCAAGAGGGCGACAAAAATACCGCGTTCTTCCATGCATGCATTTCAGAACAGAAGATGTGGGCTAAGCCAAATATCCTTCAGGAGGACGGCTCGTATTTGAACGACAGGGAAGAGGTTGGGAAGTTGGCTCTTCATTTCTTCCAGGATCTTCTTGCCGGTCAGAATCCCAGAATGCCTAGTGGGTATCCGACAGGCACTTCGGGGCTGTGGGAGGCGATCCAGAACAGAGTTTCAGAGGAGGAGAATCGTTCTTTGGAATCCATTCCTTCTGAGGATGAGATCTTCCAAGCCATGCAGTAGCTGGATCCGGAGAGTGGCCCTGGGCCAGACGGGTTCCCTGGTTCTTTCTACAGGGGATCGTGGGAGGTGGTCAAAGGCGACGTTATTGAAGCTATTCCGGATTTCTTCAAGGGGTGTTCCTTACCGAGGGTGGCCTCAGCCACGACACTTTGCCTTCTTCCCAAGGTTAAACATCCCAACTCTCTGTCCCATTACAGGCCGATCAGTCTCTGTAATTTCCCATACAAAATCCTGGCTTGTCTCATCAACCTAAGACTGGCTACGTGGTTGCCTTCATGGCTCTCTCCTGAGCAACATGGCTTTGTGCGAGGAAGATCAATTCAGGGGGCCATCGCCCTTGCACAGGAGATAGTGAGGGATACTAACCACAAGACTCATGGATCCAACCTCACCATCAAAGATGACATGAACAAAGCCTATGATCGGATTGAATGGAGCTATCTCAACAGAGCCTTGGCGACGATGGGGTTCTCAGAAAAGGTGGTGGACAATGTCTTCAGATGCGTGAGCTCTTCTTGGCTGGGAATTTCCTTCATGGGAAAAACTCACGGTTTCTTCAAGGCTACCAGAGGTCTAAGGCAGGGAGACCCTCTTTCCCCCAGCCTGTTCATTCTTGCCCAAGACGCTCTGAGTGCCTCAATCAACAGGAGAATACTCCTAGGGAACCTACTTCCTTTCTGGAGGAAACATAGCCTCCCTACTATCTCACACCTTATGTTTGCCGGCGATACTATGATATTCCTTAATGGGGGAAGGAGATCCATCCAATGTCTGATGGAGATTTTGAAGGACTATTGCTTCTGGAGCGGTCAGGTTCTGAGTAAGGAAAAGAGCGAGTTCTTCATCTCCAACCGTAACTCCTCTCAGCGTCTGGACTTCCTTAAAAACAGGCTCAACATGCAACTCGGGCGGTTCCCAATGGAATATCTGGGCACTCCCATCTCTTCTGGAAGATTTAGGATCCGTGACGTCGATGGAATCCTTAGCAGTATTTCAGGACGTGTTCTTAACTGGAAGAATCAGTTTCTTTCTTTCGGAGGACGCATTGCTCTGGTTAACAGCGTTCTTTCAGCCATTCCCATTCATGCCTTGGCTTCCTCCAACGTGCCGAAAGGAGTCATCAAAGCAGTGTATGCTGTTCTCTACAACTTCATCTGGGATGTTAAGTCGGAAGGTAAACGACACTGGACAAAGTGGGAGAGGTTGGCAAGAACCATCTCCGAAGGGGGGATCAACTGCCGCAGCCTCCATTATACTATCGAAGGGGCTCATGCAAAGCTCTAATGGGAGATTCTGGAAGAGAAAACTCTTTAGGGTCAATGAATGTCACCTCTGTTCAGTGGTAATGAGGAGGTTAGCCGTGGACCAGCTTCCCCGCTGTGGTCCAAAGTCCAACCTCTGGTTCTTTCCTTATCTTCTTGCTCTCGTTGGATTGCTGGTACAGGGGACATATCCTTTTGGAATAAGAACTGGGCAGGCTCTGTTCTGGCTTTCCCAGGATGTCCGGCGCCTTTGATCTCGTTCAAGGAAGCCCAACGACATCCCTGCATCATCAAGGCAGTGCTGAATGCGGACCAACAGGTTGTCTTTGATTCGATCGTGTTGAATTCCGAGAAAGACAGGTGTGTCTTCACTCCTTCATCCTCGGGGGTCTTCAATAACAGAGACTTCCAAAGGTGGAGGGTCCACTCGAGGCCCCTGGATCGGTGGAACGTTGTGGTCTGGTGTCGTCAGATCCCGACCAAAATGAACTTCCTGACTTGGCGAATCAGAAATCTGGCCCTGGCCTCGGATGACAATATCAAGAAACTTGGGATCAGTTTGGCCTCAGGATGCCACTGTTGCAAGCAACAAATGGAGGAATGCCTGGATCACCTCTTCTTCAAAAGTGAATGGGCGTTGGAGGTTTGGTCCTCTCTTGGGGGAGTCAGGTCTCCAAGCTCGGAGGAGACAGAGTATGAGTTTATGGAAAGATGGTTTGAAGGAGCGCTTGGTTCGGAGGAGACTCGCCTTTCCCGTGTTGTCCCCTTTAATGTGGGGTGCTGGTGCATCTGGAAAGCCAGAAACCAAGCCCGATACGAAGGAGTCAGCCCCTTCAACTAGAGCTATCCTCGCGCGCATATGTTTCCAACTTATCGACATGGCGTGGCTCTTTAAAAAGCAGCAGTGGTCCTTCCCTTTTCCATGCATGCAGAAGAACAACATTTATCCCTCCCTTCCTGAGGATGTAGGACCTTGGAAGTGGGTTCGATGGAACCCCCCTGCTAAAGGGTACAAGCTCAACACTGACGGAGCTTGCGCAGTGGGGGTGATTTCTGGAGGGGGGGTTGTTAGAGACAATAAGGGTGATGTGATCCTGGCTTTCTCTTGTTTTCTAGGCAGGGGAAATGCCATTCTAGCAGAGGCCCGGGCTCTTCTCACAGGACTTTCCTTGTGCATTCAGGAGGAGGTTGCCATCTCGGAAGTGGAGGTGGACTCTCTTGTCCTCCTAGATTGCCTCAAAGAGAAATGCTCTACTCCGTGGTCCATAGAGTACGTGATCAAGAACTGCCGTCATATGCTTGGTCATAACACTACTCTTTCTCACATTTACCAAGAGGGGAACAAGGTTGCAGACTTTTTGGCCTCCATGGCTGACCACAGTTCCACAGACGCACAAATTTTACGGATTAATAGTTTGAAGGTGGAATGTGTTGATTTGATTAGAGGGTATGCCCTTGGTTTTCATTTCTTTAGACCTCCGTAGTCCTCTTTGTGTATTTTGTTCTTCTCTTAATAAAAATTTACTTTGGATGGATGGATAAGGAAAATATTATAGAGCCTTTAAAATCGAAAAGGGAAATATCTTTTATATATAACCAGAATTTAAACAAGAAGGATTTTATAATTAAAAGTATGATTTTATAAAGACAATGGTGGCTGAAAATAGTGGATTGAGTGCACTTGATATTGGGTAAAAATTTGGGAAGTTCCCTTAAAACAAGTTTGCTTATCAGAAAGTTCTATGGATGGACTCTTTCAAAGACATGTATATCCCAAAAAGATATTGATTAAAGGGTATTCATTAATAATTTTTTTAAAACTAGACATATTTTAGAATATATACATAAATAGATAATATAAATCCATTTTGATATAAATAATGATAAGGAAACCAGAAGGAACGAATGAGGTTTCAGTAGATTTTGTTATGGATTATCGGCATGGTGTCGGGTGTACCTAAGAGGGAATGATGAGATAGATAAATGGTTTATAATCAATTATAAAACATGATGTAAAAATGGGGGAGGTGAGAAAACATACCCTATAATTTTGGATTACCAATAAAAAACCATAGCATTGAGGAAAATCTTGATTAAGAGAGAAATAGAAAGGATTCCTTACCTTAAATCTGTTGGTGTTCTCCACTTGTAATTAAAGACCTTAATAAACACATTAGGTTTATTAATTAATAATTATAGAACCTATCCTATATTTAATTGGTTTCTTAAAATAATTTTATGTTCACTTATAACCATTTTGATTGGTTATGAGGTTCAATTTCATTGTATGGTCTCATTTGTTTACATGGTTTTAATGAATGGTTCACTTATATTCATGTTCAGATAAACATGTACAATGAAATTGGTTTTCCATAATTGAAGTTATATGATATTAGTGAACATACAATAGATTACATGGTATTAAATTTAATTTGTTTACATAGAGTGATGTCGAATTATTATATAAAACTATAGTGGCAACCATTTTTGTTAATCGATGGGTTTGATTACAAAGAACATGTTTTGAATTATAACATAATACTATTTGTACAAAAGAATTACAGAACCAAAAATAGGACATATTATGTATATAATGTAACACCCCAAGATTTCATAGTGTGTTATTTCTTCAAAATAATTCAATAACTTGCACTACACGCAACACCGAGTTCAAGCGCACCATGACTTACCAAACAAGCCATTCAAAAGAGGTTATGAATAATATTAACTGAATTTTGAAATTTATATAATCCTTATAATTTTATAATCCATATTATGAGTTTCTTATACATAATGTAAGAAAAAATTAATTTTTTCAGATAAAAGATGTATTTTTCAAAAATGCACTTTTACCGACTTTTAATGGTGAACCCTTTTTAAATCCAATATTTTAAAAATTTTATATATTCAATTTGAATAAATAAATTTATTAATTAGAATGGGGACATCAAAAAATTTACAATGTAACACCCCAAGCTTCCTTGGAACGCTTCTCTTTGAATAATACAGTAGCTTGTGTTGTACGCAACTTCGAGTTATAACACACACCACAACCAATCAAAATAGCCTTTATGAATAGTAATACCTATATTTTAAAATTTTATACATTTTATCATTCAAAATAGACTACATTTTTGGATTTGGAATATCTAAATTATCCTAGGATGAAATTTTGGTACTTTTTGGTTAACTTTTATATTTTGATGAATAGTGAAAATTACAAAAAATTTATTAAAAACAGCTTTTTTAATCAAAATAATTAATAGTGATAAATTATGAATTTGAGTGTTTTTAAAGTATATTTAGAATTTTTTTTAACAATTTAATATAATTTTGGTCATTGGACATAATTTTACATTTATACCAAACATAAACAAGCGTCAATCTTTTGAATGTTATTATCTCTTAAAAACACGCTTTTTGTTTTTATAGCGGGAATTAATTATAAATTAATTTATACCACTTATGTGTTTAGAATTTGGAAAAATGGACTCCATATTTGAAAACCGAAATTAGAAATTTTGTAAATATGTTACTTTTATTTTTAGACATTTTGAATAATTATTCGGTAAATATTTTATTTATCATGGTTAGATGGTAAATCCATTGAATATGGGTAAACAAAATAATATTATAATAATAATAAATTACCCTAAAATGTGTCTTAACCCTATTGGTTTATATAATTATTTCCATCGGAATATTTGGGTCGATTTTGGGACTGCATGGATCCACTTGTAAGTTATAAGGACACTTTATATTTATTAAGTTAAAGTAAATACAAAAATTACATAAGCCTATATCTTTTAGAATTTTTTTAACATAGGGTTATATATGTTATATTTCTTATTATAAATATTCATTAGAAATATAAAACAATTTCCTACATATTGGTATTTTATTTACAATTTTTAAACCTTAAATAATTTAATTTATTTATTATACAATGATGATGTTGTAATTACCTTATTTGTGAAATATTAAATTAATTGATATTATAAATACCCAAAAAAATATAATTTTTGAATTTTGATGAATTAAACTACTTTTATAGGTTAATATGACATGTTATAATTTATTTAATTAACTTTTTTAGAAATAATCAGGCTGTTATGATTTTCACAAAAATCAAATACCAAATAGTGTCAAAATTGACATAAAAGAGTTTTTAAAACAAATATTGTATTATTAATTGATATTAAATTTGTAAAAATATAAGGTTCAGAATAATGACTTTTATAATGATAGGTGTATCATTAATAGACCACTTTGGGGGTCTCTTGGAGGTATATAGTATGTTTATTAACTATATAATATAAAAATACAATGTGACATGGTAAGTGTCAAACTAATTAACCAAGAGTTAAAACTAAAAGATAAGGTTACTATAATGACAAAAACCCGTTAAAAATATATGGGGTGAAATTATTTCGACCCATCCCCACATTAGGCTTTTAAGTATCCACTTTTGAGCCATTAGAAACTAAATATGAATTTATTATAAAATAATACTTTAAGTTTTTCCTAAAGAGCCCCTCCTCCCCCTAATAAAAGGACACCAATTCTAACCAATTCCTCAAACCTATCAAGCCTTTTTAATCATCCAAACTCTGCCCTATTAAGCTCCCTACACCCCTATCCTCTACTTAGAAGTCTTAAATTAGGCATAAGTCACATCAAGAGTCCTTTTTGGTTCAAACCAAAGGGAGTTACCCAAATTAAAGGAAACGACTTTTCTTAGCTTCTTTTCTTTCATTTTGCTTCTCCAACCCCTAAAATCTTCTTATTATTTTATTTTCTAACAACACCAGTATCCTAAATATACTAGGATATTTTTCTTATAAGTATTCTAACTACACTTACACACACCTCCATTTAATGGGTGAAGAACATAATGTTTCTGTGGATGGCAACCAAATGCCTCACGATGCGATGATTGTTCAATTATCTCCTATCACCTCTCATGGTAAACATTATGATGACACTATAATTAAATATGATATTTATGATATTTATTTTATATATAATATTCTGTAATTCCATTTTATATCATACCATTATTCGTTTCATGTTGTATATATATATGATAATTTCATTTGAGGAAGTGCGGACTACCGCCCCCTCAAAGTGATATGACTCGTTCATACCTTATATGGAACATATAAAGTATGATGTTAATGAACATAAGTAACAAATATAAGATATTATATTATACTGGAATAATAATATACTTATGTATCATTTGATTTTGATTCCTTTTAAAATGAAAATGAAATGGAAGTAGCATTCGTGCGTACGTACGGATTGCCGTTTCCACGAACGCAATGAGATTCATTTCCCCATAATATACATTAAAGAATAATTACGGTTTTATGATTAAAAGTAATGTTTAAGGACTTGATATCATTCTGGGTATGAATAAGTTACAACCTATCCATAACAAACATGGCTTATGTAACGAAGAATATAAAGGAAAATGAATCAGTTAACACCTAAAACGACGATAAAACTAAAAAATT
The DNA here is from genome assembly GCA_963277665.1 of Viscum album. Classification (NCBI taxonomy): domain Eukaryota; kingdom Viridiplantae; phylum Streptophyta; class Magnoliopsida; order Santalales; family Viscaceae; genus Viscum; species Viscum album. Next base: position 874,554,423 of record OY728145.1, on the reverse strand, counting down.
ATTAACAAAGAAATATTAAAAGATCATATATGATATCATATTTATGAATATGATTGTTTTATAATTTAATAACAATGATTTAACTATTATAAAGGGTTTAACATACACACTATCGAAAAAAAGCACAAGGTAAGGGGTTTTCATCTCACTCCTTATTCCCGTGAGATTCCTACCATATTGCCACTATTACCTTTTGTGTGGTGTATGTACTGCCTATAATTGTATTTTTTGTGTAATACACTTTAATTTATGTGTATTTACATATTAATTGTATGATACCTCTTTTATGGGGTGTATGTTTCATAAGTTACCAAATTGGTAATGGTTAATTTCACAATCTCTTTATTATCCGAGGTTGTTTTTACGTAAGTATCTAATTGGAAATATTTATTATCTGTGTCCATGTTTTATGAAAGAGTTTTCAAAGGAATTATTTATAGGGACATTTTACAAAACATCATTTCAACTGTTTTAAATGTTTATTCTTTTAAATCTTTCTCTTTAATGTCGATGTCTTCAAAATGGGTTTTCAGAATTTATTTATATGGACATGAATGTTTTTAAAGTTTTAATTCCTTTCAAAAGATTCAAAGTGGTATGGGACACTTTGATTAAAAAAAAAATTAAATGAATTCTCTTCTAAATTTTTTGACTTTAAAATGTTTTCATGAAAAAGGGTTATTTCTCTCAATGAGTTTTATAAATCATTTTCATCTATGTCAAAATTCTTTAGTGGATTTTAAACTTGTTTTGAAGTTGATTTATCATGATACAAATCTTCCATATTGTGTTGAAGGTTTTGTGATATGTTTGACTGTGGATGTGTTATTTTTAGACCATTCATGGTTTATGGAGATTTTATTGAAATTTCTTATGCTAGTTTTAAAACGAATGTTTATGTTATGTTTAAACCTGTTCATATGAGGAATGCATTAGACTTAATAAGTGATGGGTGGATCCCGTTATAGCTCCTCGATGCATCGGTAGGTCTCATGAGACAAACTAGTGTCTTTTCACAAGGCCTTGACAAAATATTATTTGTAGTTTTGGCATGAGGCCTTGGCTACGTGGTTATGATAGTATGGAATTATGCATTCCATCATTATGAAAGTGGTTAGTTATATTGCATGCGATTATTCGACTAGTAGAATATCCATGTGAATAAGTAAATGGAATTATTTTATTTTTTCCATATTATGTTGAAGTTTCAGTTTAAAAGGCTTTTGTTCTTGTTATACATTGCCTTAAATGTTTATACTTATTTATGAAAGTTTCAAGTATATTGTTATCCTTACTGAGCACTTGAGCTCACCCCTTTCTATGTTTTAGTTTTCCCAGGATTCCAAGAAGTGTATTGTGATTGATATGCTGGGTTAAGCCACTGGAATAATGGAGTTCATAAATTATTATTTATGTTGTTTTTTATGTTATAAAGTTTAATGTAACATTCATGTATGTAATCTATTTTCCAAGACTACTTAACTGATCGGTCCTTCAGGACTTGATTCCGTGTAATCATTCCAATATTATGTAATAATGCACCGACTCTGGGTAACTGGGGTTGGGGCATTATAGTTGGTATCAGAGGAAGTTTATAAACAACCTTGGAATCTAGATTTTGATAAACTCTGCTTAGAGCACATAGCCCTAAGATAGACTTTGAGGATTAGTAGAGAAGAATTTCCTAGAATTTTGATATTGTAGAGATTTTGTGAGTTTTCCGAGCAATAAATCCCTGTCTGGATACGAGTAGGTAGAGGCAGCTCTGGCACAAATGTACTTAGGGGTAAAACCTGAAAAAACTGATTTAAGCTAGACTCGAATAGGAACTGCTGCATGACAACGGGTCTTGCTGCACTCTTGGTTACGACACTACCGGGGGATATGCTTAGGATAATTCTCATTTTCTTTATAAACCATTATGAAGGGTTTATGAGTATATACATCCTCAAAGAAGAAATTTTTATGATTATGGATTATATCCGTAAACTATTTAATTTATGTGAAGTTTTTTACAAGTTTGGGATCAGGTATTTCAATTCACAAACTAGTCTAGTTGATGCCATTGTTTATAAATGACATCCAGTAGAAGGAATGAGAACTCCAGAAATACGCATGAGCCAAAGAGTTAGACAGATCATATCTTTCATGGTATTAAGCCATCATTTAGAAGGGAAATATTCTCCCATGTATTATCATCATATGAAGATATAGTATCATGTGTTGATAATATAAGTAAAGAGTTCTCAGAGTCCTATGGATTTGAAGGGAAGCAAGAGAAGAAAAGGATGGAAGAGAGAAAGATGGATAAAGGGAAGAGGGAAAATAACTAACACCCTGGAACTTTCCTGATGGGAATGGGAGTTATAAGTGTGGAGAAAGAGGACACATTTTACGTGACTGCAAGGGTATCAAAAAGGTTACAAATGTAGAATGATTCATCTACAAGGAGTTGGGACACGACGCAAACCAATGTCCAAATCATCAGAGTATGCCCAAAATGATTCTATTGTATAATAATAAAGTTATGATAGTACCAGAGATGAGGAGGAATGTTTAGAGTTCTTATGCTGTTATTAAAGAATTATTTCATTTGAGTATTGTATCAACGATTTACTAGTTATAAAAATTATGGAGTATATAAGGATTGTATTATAGTACTATTTTATTAAGGACATGAGATTGTGTGGAACCAATAAAAGTGACTCAATAGCATGTTAATTTTTCAAAAAATATATGGTTGAGAGAAAGATAAACCATAATATGGTTTTGATACCGAGGCAGTGATTTTGAAATAATACATGAGTGGTTTAGATAAATTATATTGGATATTATTGACTACCTTGAAACTGATTAAGAATTTGAATATTCCATCATTGTTGGAGCTTACAACATTTTTGGATTGAAGGATTATATCCATTATTAATTAAGGAATAAGGGATCATGAATGTAATCAACAAGGTTTTATGGTAATTCAGGATGTTGCAGTGTTTTAAAAGAATACATGATGAAGATGTTCACAGGTTATTACATGAAAAAATGGATCTTAATTATGTCTACCTTCCTTAAAAATTTGGGACTGAAATATTTGGATAGTTTTAGTTTGGATTATTTTTGGATTTCCATAAAAGGACACCTCAGAGGTTGGGTGGAAACTCGTCACGTCCGGCAAGTCCATGAGACTTGAACCTGCAACCGAAGGGTGACAAGGGTGTATCACCTACCACTGGCCCACATGATGTCCTAGATTTAATAATATAGTTTTTTAAAAGATCTAGTAGATGAATTATAAATTCATTTTTTGGAACCCTATATGAATAGGATTAATAGAATATTTTTTTCTAAGTTCTATTATCTTTTAGAGTGAAAGATGAGTTTTTGGTAGAAATTTGTTAAAGGATTGAACTCTACTTGTCAAGAATATATTTTTATTATTCTCTTATTATATGAAGAAGTTAATTGTTATACATTATTTAATGGATCCTAAATCCAAAATGTGTTATCCTAATACCTTATTTTTTGTTGAACTGATGGTATTTCAAATCATCATAGATTGATGAATTTAAGACCTCAATTTTACACTTGTTTGTGATTGATGACCCCAATCACTACCTATAAATATTTATGTTTTTCCTCCAATTATATGTCTCTAATTTCCACCAATTTTCTCTTAATAGAGATCATAATTTGGTGGTTACCTTTTTATTTCTCTTTTCCTCTTATTAAGTCTAAATTTTATTAACCCAATTTCCGATGTGGGTTTTCCCACAAATATATTTTCTATTTTATACCTTTTATTTTCAAAGAACAATTTCAAATTGCGATGACGCAATTTTTTGAAGGAGGGGAGAATGTAACACGCCAAAATTTCATAGTGCATTATTTCTTTAAAATAATTCAATAACTTTCACTACACGCAACACCGAGTTCAAGCGCACCATGACTTACCAAACTAGCCATTCAAAAGATGTTTTGAATAGTATTAACTGAATTTTGAAATTTATATAATACTTATAATTTCATAATCAGTATAATGAGTTTATTAGACATAATGTAAGAAAAAATTCATTTTTTCAGATAACAGAAGTATTTTTCAAAAATGCACTTTTACCGACTTTTAATGGTGAACCCTTTTTAAATCCAATATTTTAAAACTTTTATATATTAAATTTGACTAAATAAATTTATTCTTTAGTATAGGGACATTAAAAAATTTACAATTTAGCACCCCAAGCTTCCTCAGTACGCTTCCCTTTGAATAATATAGTAGCGTGTGTTGAACACAACTTCGAGTTCTAACACGCACCACAACCAATCAAACTAGCCCTTATGAATAGTAATACCTAATTTTTGAAATTTTATACATTTTATCATTCAAAATGGGATTAATTTTTGGATTCATAATATCGAAATTATCCTAGGATGAAATTTTGGTACTTTTCAGATAACTTTTATATTTTGATTAATAGTGAAAATTATTAAATTTTTATTAAAAACAACTTTTTTAATCGAAATAATTAATAGTGATAAATTATGAATTTGAGTATTTTTAAAGTATATTTAGAATATATTTTTACCATTTAATATAATTTTGGTCATTGGACATAATTTTACACTTAAACTGGACATAAACAAGTGTCAATCTTTTGATAGTTATTATCTCTTAAAAGCACGCTTTTTGTTTTGACAGCGGGAATTCATTTTAAATTAATTTCTACCACTTCTGTTTTTTGAATTTGGAAAAATGGACTCCATATTTGGAATCAGGATGTCCAAATTGTGTAAATAGTTAACTTTTATTTTTAGACATTTTGAATAATTACTTCGGTATATATTATATTTACCATGGTTAAAGAGTAAATCCGGTAAATAAGGGTAAAAAATAATAATATTATAATAATAAATTATCCTAAAACGTGTCTTAACCCCATTGGTTGATACATGTCCGACCATGGGTATCTTTGGGTCGATTTTGGGACCCCATGGATCCACTTGTAAGTTATAATGACACTTTATATTAATTAAATTAAAGTAAATACAAAAATGACATTATCCTATATCTTTTAGCAAAGTAATTTATACATAGGGTTATATAAGTTATATTTTCAACTATAAATATTCATTAGAATTATAAAACTATTTTCTACATAACGGTATTTTATTTATAATTTTATACATTAAATAATTTAATTTATTTATGACACAATGATGATGCAGTAATTACCTTATTAGTGATATATTAAAATAATTGATATTATAAACACCCAAATAAATATAATATGGTACTTTTTATGAGTTACACAAATGTTATAGGTCAGTATGACATGTTAGTATTTATTTAATTAGTATTGTTTGAAGTAATCATGCGGTTATGATTTTCACAAAAATCAAATATCAAATTGTGTCAAAATTGACATAAAAGAGTTTTTTTAAAAATTATTATATTATTAATTAATATGATATTCCTAAAAATCTACGGTTTGGCCTAATGACATGTATAATTATAGGTGTATCATTAATGGACCACTTGGGGGTCGCTTGGAGGTATATAGAAAGTTTATTAACTATATAATATAAAAATACAAAGTGACATGGTAAGTATCAAACTAATTAACCAATAGTTAAAAATAAAAGATAAGGTTAATATAATGACCCAAACATTTCTAAAATATATTGGTTGAAAGGATTTCGACCCATACCCACATTTGACTTTTAATAATCCACTTTGGAGCCATTAGAAACTGAATATTAATTTATTATAAAATAATACTTTATGTTTTTCCTAAAGAGCCCCTCCTCCCCCTTATAAAATGACACCACTTATAACCAATTTCTCACACCTCTCAAGCCTTTTAGATCATCCAAACTCTGCCCAATTAAGCTCCCTACATCCTTCTACTCCTCTTAGAAGCCTTATCTTAGGCAGAAGGCACTTCAAGAGTCCTTTTTGGTTCAAACAAAATGGAGTTACCGAAATTAAAGGTAACAATTTCTCTTAGCTTCTTTTCTTTTATTTTACTTCTCAAACCGCTATAATCTTCTTCTTATTATCTTTTGTAAAAAACCCAGTATCCTAAACATAATAGGATATTTTTATTAGAATTATTCGAACTACACTTACACACACCTCCATCTAATGGGTGAAGAACATAATATTTCTGTGGATGGCAACCAAACGCCTCATGAAGTGATGATTGTTCAATTATCTCCTATCACCTCTCATGGTGGCCATTATGATGGAACTATAATTAAATATGATATTAAGTATATCTATTTTATATATAATACTCTGTAATTCCATTTTATATCATACCATTATTCTTTTCATGTTGTATATATATACGATAATTTCATTTGAGGAAGTGTGGACTACCGCCCCCTCAAAGTGATATGACTCATTCATACCATACATGGAACCTATAAAGGATGCTATTAATGAACATAAGTAACACATATAAGAGATTATATTATACTGTAATAATAATATACCTATGTATCATTTGGTTTTTATTCCTTTTAAATTGAAAAACAAAATGGAAGTATTGTTCGTGCGTACGTACGGATTACCGTCTCCATGAACACAATGCGATTCATTTCCCCATCATATCCATTAAAGAATAATTATCATTTTATGATTAAATGTAATGTTTAAGTACATGACATCATTCTAGATATTAATAAGATGCAACCTATCTATAACAGACACGGCTTGCGTAACGAAGCATATAAAGGAAAACGAATCAGTTAACACCCAAAACGACGATAATACTAAAATATTATTAACAAAGCAATATTAAAAGATCATATATGCTATAATATTTATGAATATGTTTCTAGTATAGTTTAATAACAATTATTTAACTATTATATAGGGGGTTAATATACAAACTATCAAGGAAACGTACAAGGTAAGGGGTTTTCATCTCACTCTATATTCCTGTGAGATTCATGCCATATTGACACTATTACCTTTTGTGTGGTGTATGTACTTCCTATAATTGTATTCTTTTTGTAATACACTTTAATTTATGTGTATTTAAATATTAATTTTATAATACCTTTTTCATGGGGTGTATGTTTCGTAAGTTACCAAATTGGTAAGGGTTAATTTCACAATCTCTTTATTATCCGAGGTTATTTTTACGTAAGTATCTACTGGGACATATTTATTACCCATGTCCATGTTTTATGAAAGAGTTTTCAAAGGAATTATTTTTAGGGAATTTTTACAAAACATCATTTCAAATGTTTTAAATATTTATTCTTCTAAATCTTTCCCTTTAATGTCCATGTCTTACAAATGGTTTTAAGGATTTATTTATATGAACATGAATGTTTTTAAAATATTAATTCCTTTCAAAAGTTTCAAAGTGGTATGGAATACTTTTATTAAAAATGTATTTAAATGACTTATTTTCTAAATTTTATGACTTTTAAATGTTTTCATGAAAAAGGGGTATTTCTCTCGAAGAGTTTTACAAATCATTTTCATCTATGTCAAAATTATTTAATGGATTTTAAACTTGTTTTGAAGTTGATTTATCATGATACAAATATTCTATATTGTGCTGAAGGTTTTGTGATATGTTTGACTATGGATGTGTTACTTTTATACCATTCATGGTTTATGGAGAATGTATTGACATTTTGTATGCTATTTTTAATACGAATAATTATGTTATCTTTAAACCTGTTCATATGAGGAATGCATTGGATTTAATAAGTGAAAGGTGGAGCCCGCTATAGGTTGTCGATGCATCGGTAGGTATCATGAGACAAACTAGTGTCTTGGCACGAGGCCTTGACAAAATCTTATTTGTAGTCTTGGTACGAGGCCTTGGCTATGTGGTTATGATAGTCTGGCATTATGCATTCCATCATTATTAAAGTGGTTAGTGATATTGCATGCAATTATTCGACTAGTAGATTATCCATGTGAATAAGTAAATGGAATTATTTTATTTTTTCCATATTATGTTTAAGTTCATGTTTAAAAGGCTTTTGTTCTAGTTATACATTGCCTTAAATGTTTATGCTTATTTATGAAAGTTTTCGCTATATTGTTATCCTTACTGAGCACTTGAGCTCACCCCTTTCTATGTTTTATTTTTCCTAGGATTACAAGAAATGTATTGTGATTTATATGAAGGGTTAAGCCAAGGGAATAATAGAGTTCATAAAGTATTATTTATATTGTTTTTTATGTTATAAATTGTAATGTAACATTCATGTATGTAATCTATTTTCCAAGACTGCTAAACTGATCGGCCATTCAGGACATGATTCCTTGTAATCATGACAATATTATGTAATAATGCACTGACTCTGGGTAACTGGGGTCGGGTCATTACATATAATAATCTGGTTTAACCATAACAAAATTGGTTTCACGACCATAATTAAAGATGATAATTGAAATTGATAATCTGTTGTCCTTGAAAGTGCTAAATTTGCACATCTCAAATGGTGCTTTCATTTCATTCAAATAAAAGGTGGGTAAAGGAGAGAAGATAATGAAATATCCCATTATAATAAAAACATTCTTGTATAAGTATGTTACTGGAGTTATCATACTATTTGTGTGAAGGGAGCTGAGGAAAGAAACAAAAAAGGAATGAAATTAAAAGAAATGATGGAATTGGAAAAAGAAATATACCCCTTGAGACTTCCTCCTTTGAAACCTCTTTAGGGGAGATCTTTTTGTATTTTTAAGAGGCTAGGAAATTTTCGACATGGGGTAAGATCTTTGGGATACATTTGTGTAGAATATTGGCAAGGCACAAGGCTTGACAGTAGTGAAGAGAATAGGGAGTGCATGGGGGTTACAGTGGAGGAGAGGTGGGTTTTCATAATTTTTTATCATTAGTTTATTATTTTCCCTCAAGTCCAAAAATAGTGATGATTATATGACGAAAAACCGTAATAAATGCATGTGAATTCGAACCAATTGGGCTTACATCAGTAGATCATCACCAGTAACTCCATAAATCTATTATTTAGCATTTTTCATAAATTATCATATTTTACTATTCATCAAAATTCAAGTATTTCAAAAAGAATATCAAAAAAATCACTATAACCATTTTTTGACGCGTAGAATCCAAAAATGAAAATCCATTTTTCAAAAATTGTTTTATAAATTTGATTGTCTTATTCATTAATTAAAATCACAATTTATTATCAAAAACTAGTTTTAAAACATTCATTTTCTTGGTCTAAAATATAGTTATATCATACTTTAAACTTGAATATTATTTATAAATTATCATAGGTATGGTTAATATACATTATGGTATATCACTATTCATAAGGATATGTTACTATTCATAATGGTAAGTTACTATTAAACAAAAAATATGTTTTTCTTATCGGACTCCAAAAAACATACTTATTGCAACTGTGTATGTATGATTTTTGTTATTCCAAACACAGAAGTGAAAATATTTTGTTTAAAATCCACTTAGCACATACTAGTTGATTATGTTGGTTCTTCATGTGATTTTGTGATATATTTATAGGAAGTGAATTTCTATCAAAAAAACATTTGGTCGTTATATTCCCCCCCCCCTTAATAAATTTCACCTTCGAATTTTCATTTTACATTCTAGGCCAAAAATAGGTGGGGGTTCTTTTCCTTCATTACTTCTTCTAGTTCTGATATTGCCTCTTCGTACTTATGGTTTCTCCATAGTACCTTGACCAGATGAGTAGTGATGTTGCGTAAAACAATGTCCCTATGATCAAATATCTTCACTGGATCCTGCTCTTAGGAAAGATCATCATCCCACCGTACCACCTCTGAAAAGAGTACATGTGAATGGTCCGGTATGTACTTCTTTAAGAGGGTTACATGAAATACATCATTTACTTTTGGCATGGTAGGTGGATGTGTCAGTCAATAGGCCATAGATCCGACACGATCAAGGATCTCTAATGGGCCTATGTATCTGGGACTTAACTTGTAACATCCGAATATTTCATAGGACGTTATCTCATTAATGTAATTCAATAGCTTGCGCTACACGCAACACTGTGTTCAAGTGCACCCCAACAAACCAAACTAGATGTTCAAAAAGGGGTTATGAATAGTATTAACTATATTTTGATTCTTATATACTATATATAATTTTGACATTCATATTATGTGTTTCTTAGATATAATATATGAAAAAATTCATTTTTTCAGATAAAAGAATTATTTTTCAAAAAATGAAACTTTACCTCCTTTTTATGGAGAAACCTTTTTAAAACCAATATTTGAATCTTTTATATATTTAATTTCATTAAATTTAATTCTTATTTTGATTCAGGACATAAAAATTAATTTTGGAAAATTTTTTGGTACTTTTCTGATAACTTTCATATTTTGATGAATAGTAAAAATACTAAATTGTAATTGAAAACAACTTTTTTAATCAAAAAAATTTATAGTGTTAAATTATGCATTTGAATGGTTTGTAATTATAATTAGATTATTTTTTTATCATTTAATACACTGTAGGTTATTATAAGTAATTTCATATTTTAATTTGACAGAAACACCTATCAATCTTTTGATAGTTTTTACTTTTAAAACCCCGCTTTTTGGTTTTGTCGACGTAAATTAATTTTAAATTAATAAATGAAACTTATATGTTTTGAATTTGGAAAACTAGACATAATTTTTGAATTCAGAATATCAAAATTAGGTTCAGGTAATGTTTCAGTATTTTTCAGAAAACATTCAATTTTGATGAATAGTAAAAAACACTGTTATTATTTAAAAAAATTTATTATTTAGATAATTATTTATTTTATTTAAATTAAATTAAATTTAAAATAGATATATAATATCTATATAAGTTCAATGTAATTCATTAGAGTCATTTTATAATAATATTAGATGAATAAAATTATATTGAACTTTTTAACGTTTTTTACCCACCTTCTTGGAGCATTTGAAAATTTGCATAAAACAAAATTTTACTACTTATGTGAATTGAATTTCAAAACTACGAGAGTCACAGTTGACTTTATTAAGTATAATGTGGTTCAATAAGATGAAAATAATTTTTGGTGAACAGTACCTTTTGACTTTTTAAAGCGGTTATAAGTAAATAGGGTAATTATGGGTAAAAATGATATTATAATTACCCTAACACATGTCCTAATTCTATTAGATATGTTTAATTAGAATAAAAAAAACCTTAGGAATTAAATATGACCCTCTTTGGTTCACTTGAATTTGATCAATACATTTATTATTATTTTATTTCAAGAATTTTTAAATGTGTTAAATTCAATGTTTAATAACTAATGAATTTTTTATATATGGTTAAAAACAATATAAATTCGACTATAAATATTCATTATAAATCTAAATATATTTCCAACATAATATTATTTTATTTATAATATCTAGAAATTAAATAATTTAATTTATTTATGACACAATGATGATGTAGTAATTACCATATTAATGACATATTAAAATAATTGATATTATAAATATACAAATAAATGTAAATTGAGACTTATGATTAATTCCACTAAATTTTATGCTAATATGACATTTTAGGGTTGATTAGATAAAAAAATTTCGAAGTTATAAGGTTGTTATGACTTTAACAAAAACAAAATTCCAAATAGTGTCAAAATTGTAAAAAATTAGTTTTTAAAACTAATATTATATTATTGGTTAATATAATATTCCTAAAAATCTATGGTTTGGTCAAAGGGATTAAATAATATTATATATTTCATAATGACCACTTTAATTTCCCTTGTAAGTGTATAGTATGTTTATTAACCATATTGTCTAAAATACAAGAAGACACGGTAAAAGATAAACTATTTAACTAAGAGTTAAATATAAAATAAAAGGATTAAATGGAAACCTAAACTTCTCTCAAACCTATTTGTTGAGATTTTTTCGACCCATAACTTCCTACGTCTTGAAATAAATTCATTTTGAGACATTATAAACCGAATATGATTGTATACTAAATTAATATTATAATCTTTTCCAAAAGTGACCCAGACCCCTCTTATATAATGGCACTTCCCCCTATCTCAATATCACACCTCCAAAGCCATTTTGGCACAGCCAAACCCCAACCAAATATCCTACCAACATCCCTCACATCAACCTAGAGTCCATACATTGACCATAAATCCAACCTATGGAGCATTTTTGATCAAATCAAATGGATACACCCAAAGAAGAGGTCATAATTTCACCACCCTCTTTCAAGTTATTTTGTTCTTCCACTTCCCCTTTATTTGTTGTTTCTATACCAAAATAATAACTCCAAAACCTCCTACATAAATTTATGTTACTATAAATATGGTACAACCATATTCATTATTCTATCCATCGTATAAATGACAAAGTCACCATACGTGCGTACGTACGACTTACCATCTCCACGTTGTGGTGTAGCTTATTATTCAAACACTTAATTATTTGGATGGGTATAATAATGATTATAACTGATGTAAATAATAAATATAACATTTTAATTAATGTGTATATATTATATACCATCCAATTACATAATATTTCACCATAAATATAATGATATTGTCGCTTGTGCGTACATACAGATTACCGTCTCCGCGACGCGATTAGATTCATTCCCATGTTCACCATTAAACAATGATTGTAAAAATATATATTATTAATAAGTATTTAATATATAAAATAATAATTCTACTTGATATATATATATATATATATCTATATTTATGTATGTACTTACATATATCTTATTCACTTCTGTTTAATACGATATGAAAACGGAAGCAACATTTAGGCGTATGTACGGCCTACCATCTCCATAAACGGTGCCTTCTATTTCATATATCTATCTGTTATAAATATTTCTATTTATAATTTCTATGATATATAAATCACGTTTTATATTTTGGAAGTATTTAAATCATGATCTAAATGATACGATCAAGAAAAACAAGTTAAAACACTTACGATAATGAAAGCGATTATTAACCAAAATGTTAATTTCCCATCATAATCATTATTAAATGTGTAGTATAAAGTTATAAATGAATCATATATGATATAATAAATATTAATATGGTACTATTATAATTAAATAATATACTATGGTCATTATACAAGAGGTTAAACGTCCCCTTGACCAAAGGAAAGTGCAAGGTAAGGGTTAATTTCACAATCTTTTTATTATCTAAAATTGGTTTTACATAAGTATATACTAAGAAATATTTATTATAAATGTCCATGTATCATAAAAGAGTTTTAAAAGGGATTATTTTTATAGTACTTTTTACTAAAATAACATTTTAAATGTTTTAATGATTTATTCTTCTAATCCTTTCTCATTAATGTCCATGTTTTCAAAATGGTTTTAAGGTTTTATTTATATGGGCATGAATGTTTTAAAATGTTAATTCCTTTAAAAAGTATCAAAGTGGTATGGGACACTTTATTTCAAAAATATCTTTTAAATTACTTCCTTTATAAATTATGCAACTTTTAAATTATTTCATGAAAAAGGGATATTTCTCTCAAGGACTTTTATTGATCATTTTCAACTATGTCAACATCCTTTACGAGATATTATTATTTATCAAAGTTGATTTATTATAAAAGTATCCCATATTGTATTGAATGTTTTGTGATATGTTTGACTATGGATGTGTTATTTTTATACTATTCATGGTTTATGGATAATGTAATGACATTTTTTATGCTAGTATTAGTATCAATGTTTACGTTATGTTTCAACCTTTTCATATGAAGAATGTATTTGAAGTCGTATGTGATGGGTGGAGCCTGATATAGCTCCTCGGTGCATCAGTAGGTCTCATAAGACAATTAGAAATGGAATTGGTTGTGGCCTTTCCCAATTTGATATATGTTTTTGGCGGAGTCCTTAATCATTTTTAGACGTCTCGGTCGAGGCCTTGATAAAAATTTTCAGAACGTCTTGCATTACACATTCCCTCATTATGAGAAAAATATTGATGGTTCATGTGTTTATTCGACTAGTAGAATACCCATTAATATGTTTTATTATGGCATTATTTACTCATCTCATGTATCTTCCATAAAGTGATTATGTTTATTATTTGCAAAGGCACGTGTTTTCAATTATTCATTATACTTGTTGTTTGTGTTATCTTCTGCTAAATTGTTTACACTTACTGAGCATCTGTGCTCACCCCTTTCATATGTTTTATTATCCCAGGATTTCCAAGAAGTGTATTATGATTGATATGATGGGTTATTCTAAAAGGTAATAATGGTGTTCTCAAAGAACTATCTATGCAGTATTTTATGTTTGAAATTGTAATGTGAAGTTGATGTATGTAATATATTTCCAAGACTGTTAAACTGATTAGTCTTTTGGGATATGATTTCATTGTATCTGGCCCATGTATTAAAATAGTTCACCGACTCTAGGAAACTGGGGTCGAGGCATTATAGTTGGTATCATAGGAAGCTTAAAAATAACCTTGGAAACTAGATTTACATAAACTCTAATTAGGAATCATTACTCTAAGATATAATTTGAGGATTAGTATAGAATAAATTCCTAGAATTTTTGTAATGTATTGATTTTTTGTATTTTCCAAGCTATACATCCTTCTCTGGATATGAGTAGGTAGAGGTGGCTCTGGCACAGATGTACCTAGGAGTGAAAACTCAGACAATGATTTTTTGGCTTGACTCGGGGTATCCTAGTACACGACAATGGGCCTTGCAGCACTCTTTGTTATGACACTCCCGGGGATATGCTTAGGATAATTCACATTTTCTTTACAACCCATCATGAATGATTTATGAGTATATAACTCCTCAAAGAAAACATTTTTTTTATGATTACAGATTATATCCATAAAATTTTCAATTTATGTTAAGTGTTTTACTATTTTGTAATTATGCATTGAGATTCATAAACTAAACTAGTGTATGCCATTGTTTAGAAATGGTACCTAGTAGAAGGAATGAGAATTCCAGAAATACGCATGATCGAAATATTATGAAGGATCATATATTTCATGGTATTAAGCCAAAATTTAAAATTAAAATATCCTCCCAAGTATTCTCATCATATGATGAAATAGTATCATGTGTTTATAAGATTAGTAAATAATTATCTGAGTCCTATGGATTTGAAGTGATCCAAGAGAATAAAAGGATGGAAGAGAGACATATGGATAAAGGGAAGAGGGGAAAGAAGTATTTTCCCATATGTGTTAACTATGGAAAGAATCACCTTTGTAAATTATTGAAGGAAATAAATGTTTTTTATAAGTGTGGAGAAAAAGGACACCAAGTATGCAATTGTAAGGGTAATAAAATGGTTTCAAATGTATAATTCTTCATCTACAAGGAGTTGGGACACTGAGAATCAATGTCCAAATCATCAGAGTATACCCCAAATATTGTTATTGGATAATGATAATGTTATGATACTACTAAAGATGAAGATAAATTATTGGAGTTCTTATGTTGTTGTTAAAGTACTGTATCTTTTGATTATTTAATTAATGATGTACATGTTATAAGAATTTTAATGTATATAAGGATTGTACTACAGTACTATTTCATTAAGGACTCTAGAATGTGTGGAACCATGAAAAGTGACTCAATAGTAGGTTAATGTTTCTGAAAAATATATGGTTAAGAGAAAGATAATCCATAATATGGTTATGATACTAAGGTAGTGATTTTGAAATAATATATGAATTATTGGGATAAATTATATTGGATTTTCTTAACTACCTTGAAACTGATTAATGATTTGTATATTCCATCATTGTTGGACTTTACAAAATTTTTGGATAGAAGGAGTATATTTAGTATTCTATGAGGAATAATGGAGAATGAATGTAATCAATAAGATTTTATGGTATTTCATGGTGTTACAGTGCTTAAAAAATAAAGGATGAAGGTATTCACATTTTATTACGTGGAAAAAATAATCTTCATTGTGTTTAACTTCCTTATAAATGTTTTACTGTGAGTTTGGACAAAAGTATTTTGGATGAGTCTAAAGGTTGTAATCTATTAAGTTTGACATTGGATACTATTATTAAGGTTAAATCATTTCTTGATATTATTTTTGGATTGTCAAAAAAATGACAATCTGAAGGTCGGGCGACAACCTGTCGCGTCCGACAAGGCCGCAAGACATGAACCCAAAACCGAAGGGTGACAAGGGTGGATCACCCACCACTGGTATACGCGATGTCCAGGTTTGTATAATGTAGGATTTTTTAAATATTCTGACAAATGAATTATAAATTCTTTATTTTTGTAACCCTATACAATTAGGTTAAATTGAATATATTTTTTGAATTCAATTATCTTTTGAAGTGAAAGATGAGTTTGTGGTAGGAATTAGTTTAAGGATTAAACTCTACATGTCATGTATATTTTTTTCCTCTAATTATATGAATAAAATAATTCTTAAACTGTAGGTAAGGGATCTTAAAACACAAAAAATGTGTTATCCTAATACATTATGGTTTGTTGAACTAACAATATTTTATATCATCATAGATTGATGGTTTTAAGGCTCTCAATTTTACACTTGTTTCTGATTGACGACCTCAATCACTCTCTATAAATATTTTCATTTTCCCTCCAATTATGTGTCCTTAATTTCCACCAATGTTCTCCTAATTGAGATCATAAATTATTGGTAACTTTTTCATTCCCTTTCCCTCTTATTAGGATTAAATTTTATTTACCCAATTTCTGATGTGGGTTTTCCACAATGGTATTTTTATATTTATAAACTTCAATATTCGAAGAACAATTTCAAATTGTGAGGACGTAATTTATTGATTTAGGGGAGAATGTAACACCCAAAGATTTTAAATTATCTTATCTCATTAAAGTAATTCAAGAGCTTGCGTTACACGAAACACTGAGTTTGAGTGCACCACTACTTGCCAAAATAGTCGTTCAAAAGGCGGTTATGAATAGTATTAACTGCATTTTGAATATTATATACTTTATATAATTTTAACAACCATATTATGTTTTTATTAGACAAAATATAAGAATAAATTCATTTTTTCATATTAAATAAAAATTTAAAAAAAATTAATTTTACCACCTTTTTATGGCGAACCCTTTTTAAAAGAAATATTTGACAATTTTATATATTAAATTTAATTCAATTTAATTCTTCTTTAGAAGAGGGAAATAAAAAAAAATTGGATAAATTTTTGGTACTTTTCTGAAAAATTTCATATTATAATGAATAGTTAAAAATACTAAATTTTAATTAATAAAAAAACATTTTAAATCGAAACAATTTATAGTGTTAAATTAAGGATTTGAATGGTTTGGAAGTATAATTATATTATATTTGTTGGAACCATGGTCTTCTATGCATGATTTGGAGTATGGTTTTTGTTTGATGTCAATCATCAATAGAAGTTCGGATCATGTACCAGCAAAGAGATCATACCGTGCAAGCAGACAACCGTATTGAAGGTGGCGTCGTTTCCCAGTGTTTGCCAAATTTTTGGGGTCCAAAATCTGGAAGTTGCGGAGCATCTCTAAAAGTGGATTTCCATGAAGATAATAATTAAATATGGAAAAGGCATGAATTTTACGAAGAGAGGATGCATGGTTTGGAAATCACGAAAACCAGAAGAATGGAGGTGGTGAGTTTTCGCGATTACGTCAAAGCTTCGCAAACGGAAGAGTTGAAGCACATCGCGGCGGTGAAGGGATTTGTGAGGGAGCTTCGCGGTGAAGGCGCAAAGGAATGATGACGGTGATACTCCTCAATTACGAAGAGCTCCGCGAACGGAAAATTTTCGTAGTGATTCGCGATTTTGAGAGAATTTCGGAGGGAACTTCGTAGCTTCGCGATTTGAGCTGACATGGCGCTGACTTCGCGCGGGAGGGTCAAGGGTCGGTGGAATCACCTATAAATAGAGGCTTACCCCCTCAATAGAATTAGATATAATTTCAGAGATAGTTCTTTGCTCTCGGTTCGCAAAGGTCACTCGCAAATGCAGTGTGCTTCACAAAAGAGGAGCTTCGCGGCGGCTATTCTAGCTCCGTTAAAGTCGTGCGCCCCGCGTTGGCTTAGTGAGCTTCACGGAGAGGTAGGATCTCTACGACAGCCAAGCATTGCGAAGGCTGGAGCTCACGAGAGTGCTTCGTTATTGAGCATCGCGAAAAGGCAGGGACTCCACGAAGGCTTGTTTGAGCTTTGCAAAATTGGGAGCCTTGCGAAGTAGGTTACTCTGTGAAGGCCCTTTCAATGTTTATTTTCCCAGTGGACAAGGGGAAAGGGGGTATTCATCAGTGGATGGAATTTGGATTTTAACAGAGCAACAAATCAGGACTCTGATGCAAGAAAAGTCTCATGTTAAACAGGAGACAAAGACCTTCATGTCTATCAATTGAAGTGTCCTTCACGTCTATAAACTGAGTGAGAATTCACCAACGACAGTGAGCCAGGGGGAGTCAATGAGAGTGACCCAAGGGAAGCAGTGAGCTATCCCTGAACCTTTGTAAAGGCAGTGATCCTGGGATATAGTGAATGTGCCCGAACAATTGTAATCCACAACTAGTGAAGATTAGTGGATTTTGGCACGACTGGAAGCCTGTCGGCGTATGCTCCTTGGACGTAGCCCTTAGTGGTGAACCAAGTAAAAAGGACTGTGTCTTCTCTGTGCATGTGAATGTTTGCTTTCTGATCATATTCATCATACAGGTTCAACAAGTTCCTACCAATGTGGGAACATGATCCATCACATTAAAAGAAAAAGTTGTCACCCTGATTCACCCCTCCCCTCTCAGGGTGTCCCGAGGTCCTTCAAGTGGTATCAGAGGCAGGTTGCTGGTGTTGAATCTATCCTTTATCATCATGGAGAATGAAATCAATGTCAGGGGAGTCCCTCACTTCGATGGAAGTAATATCCAGATCTGGAAGAACAGAATGAGATCTCATCTAAGATCACTTGGAATGGATGTTCTCTTTTCTACTGTGCAATGAATACAAGTCACTGACTCAATAGGCCTGGCTATGACTGAAACAGACAGGAAAATTCTTGATGCAGATGCTAAACCACAAAATGCTCTTACTGCAGCCCTATATGATCAGATCTACCTAAAAGTGATGAATTGAACCTCAGCAAAATCCTTGTGGGATAAACTCAAGAATATTTTTTACGGAGATAGAAAAGTGAACAAGGAGAAACTCCAAGTGTTGCACCATCGGTTTGATGATCTGAGGATGCATCCAGACAATATTGCTGACTCTTTCTTCAATCAAATTACTGAAGTGGTTGGAGAAATTCGGGGTCTTGGTGAAGAAATGAAATACATTGATATTGTAAAGAAAATATTAAGAAGACTTACACCTTCGTACAATGCAAAGGTGTCAGCCCTTGAGGAAAGAGACCTTTCAAAACTTTCTCTGGATGATCTACATAGCAGCTTGGTAGCATATGAAATGAGGGTCAATCCAGAAGATGGTACGACTAGTGTGAGCAAGGAAATGTCATTCAGGGCCATGGATAAACTGAAAATCTCAAAATATAGTAGTGGTGAAGATGAAGAAGAAAAATAAATTCTTTCTCTCATTGAAAAGAAGTTCCATAATGGGAAAGGGAAATTCAAAGGGAAGTTACCTCTCGCATATTTTCATTGTAGCAAAGTTGGACACATTGCCTCTCAGTGCTTAAGAAAGATAAATGATGAAGATAGTGATGATGAATGCTTCGAGAAGCCTCAGAGAAGGTTCTTCAAAAAGGGAGACTTCAAATCTGGGAAGAAAATGCAAATGAAAAGTTTTTTCTGTGAAGAGGAAGAAGATGATAATGAATTATGTGATTAAGAAGAAACAGAATTCAAAACTGGGAACCATGCTTCCATGATGTCCACTGTTAAAAATTTATAAGATATAGGTGGAGAAAAACAACTGAGAACTTTTGTAGATCCCGAGATACAACGTAAGGATGTGGTTAATAATCTTAATATTAAATGCAAGAGTTTCAATCAGTGGAAATCTATTATAGAAGAATCATCCAAATACATTGATCAACATTAAGCTAAAATTGAACAACTGGAAGAATTTGTGAAGGTACAGTCTAAAATAATTGGAAACAATGATGATGTAGTGGATCTGAAGCTGAGAATTGAAGAGCAGGAAAAGGTCATCAATGACCTCACCTCCAAAATAGATGAAAAATCCAAGACTGTTGAGGGTCTTGAGGAGGAAGCTATTACTCTATGGAGTAAACTTGAGACTGAATCAATTCCAAAAGAATCGAGGAAGAAAATACAGTTTGGAAGATTCTCAGATACAGAATTACTAGCAAGAGCCAAGTTCGGTTCAGATGGGGTTGGAAAAATCTTGAGTAATCAAAGACCCACTTGCCTGGGAAAGAGTGGAATTGGATGTGAGGCTTAGACATCAAATGCTGGAAGTTAAAAGATCCAAAAGAAAGATAAGATGAATGTTGAACATGTTGAAACATTTCCCAATGTTCTGAAAAAGTAACCCTCAACCAAAACTAACATGAGAACTAAAAATTATCCTCAAACATTCAGAAATGACAGACAGTCTAACTTTTCTCCCAAGGAAGAAGGTGTGATGAGAAATTCAATTGATAAGAAATTTCCTCTCATGAATTGTCAGTTCTGTGGCTATTTGAGCCATACCATGTCTTATTTTGAAGAGGAAAGAAGTTATCTAAATGGAGAAGATATAGAAGTTCAACAAAGGAGAAAAAATTCATATCCTAATTCTTATAGAAGAAACAATTTCTATGGATATTGTTTTCGTTGTTCTAACTTTGGTCATAAGGCTGCTAATTTTAGGCAGAGAAGGGACATGGACACCTCATACTGATGTTCATGACAAGTCAAGTCTCGTTAGTAAGACAATGTTTCTCTTTCAAACAGGTTTTCTCCTCTCGAAGAAGATTTTGACTATGAAGAACCTGGGTATGCGAAATAGATAATTGAAAGGCCATCAGTACTATATACTCAATCCAATGTATCATGGAAGTAATGGAAGAAGATTTAGAAATCCAACCTTGCATAGGTAGCCCTTAATGCTACAAAGAACAACAGTACCTGGATTCTGGATAGCGGTTGTTCATCTCATATGATGGGTAATGCAGGCCTGCTAACGGATATCAAAAGGACGGTTGATGGTATAGTACGATTTGGTAATGATGGGGCTCTGAAATTCAAAGGGAGTGGAATTACCGAGTTAGCTAATAGAGAAATAAAGAAGACTGAAGTCCTTTACATAGATGGCCTACATCATAATCTCCTCAGCGTGAGTCAACTCTGTGACTCAGTACTTATAGTTACTTTTAATCAGAAATGCTGCACTATCAAGGGAAGGACAGGCAATTCACTTATCAAGGGACGCATAACAGAAGGAAACTTGTATCAAGTTGATAGTGAAGAAAATGTATGTTAAATGACTATTGATGAAGAAAACAATTTGTGGCATCAGAGACTGGGACACATCAATCAAAAAGACATGGAGAAAATATCAAAATTGAGAATTTTCATAGACATTCCCAACCTGAAGCGTGAGCGTGAAAAATCTTGTGATGCTTGCATTCGTAGGAAGCTGGTCTGCAGTTCATATCGGCCAAAGAAGAAAACGGTATATCACCTTCTTGATCTGATTCATACATATGTTTGTGGGCCGATAAATGTTGCCAGAACTCATGGAGAAAGGTACTTTGTCCTTTTCATAGATGATTACAGTAGAATGGCATGTGTGATGGTCATTCACAGGAAACGGAAAGTCCTTGACTACATGAAAACATATCAGCAAATCACCGAGAATGATACTGGACGAACAATCAAAGTGTTGTGATCTGACAATGGAGGAGAATACACATCCATTGAATTTGAAAATTATCTGTAGAAGCATGGGATACAACATGAGGTAGCTGCTGTGAGAACTCCATAACAAAATGGAGTTGTTGAACGTAGGAATCGACAGGTGAACAACATGGCATGACCTATGCTGATTGAGAGTCGTATTCCATGACATTACTGGAAAGAGGATTTTCAAGCTGCAGTGTACATTCAAAATCGAACGGGACTTTATATGCGTGAGACGAAGAAACCATATTAATTGTGGCATGGATGGAATCCTTATTTAAAATAATTTCATGTCTTTGGAAGTAAATGCTTCATCATGAACAAAGAATGAAATCATGGGAAATATGGCGACAATGAAGATGAAGGAATTTTTCTCGATTACTCAATGAACAGCAAATCCTACAAGTGTTTCACCAAGCGTTTAGGAAGGATTGTGGAAAGCAGTGATGTTAAGATAATTGAAGAGAAAATTACAAATGCTTCAAGGACGTCATATGCTGATGTGATAGAAAGTCAGGAAGAAAGTGAACGGGAAGGAAATACAAATGCGGAAATAGAGGAAGTTGTTCAAAACACTCAGCAGTCACATCATGATGTTGACTCAGACGAAGAATTTGAAGAGGAAATCTTGGATGGTGAGAATGCGACTGAACCTCACAGGATAAATCGAAGAGCATAGATTGATCCATCTAACATAATTGGAGATAGGAATTCACCCACACAGACAAGGAGGATTAGGAATAACACACCTTATGCATTTCTGTCAGTTGTGGAGCCATCCTCATTTGAAGAAGCTGCAAAGGATGAATCCTAGGTGAAATCCATGAATGATGAGTTAGATCACATTGACAAGAATTAGACATGGGATCTTGTCTAGAGACCCAAAGGTCACAATGTTGTTGGAACAAAATGGATATTCAAGAACAAGTTTGATGAGCATGGAAGTGTTATCAGAAACAAGACTCGACTGGTATGTAAAGGGTATTCTCAGATTGAAGGTGATGATGTTGAAGAAACCTTTTCTCCAGTGGATATACTGGAGTCAATCAGGCTGTTCCTTTCCATGGATCTCCAGAGAGGATATAAAGTATATCAAATGGATTTCAAGACAGCATTTTTAAATGGTGTACTCAAATAAGAAGTCTACATTGAACAACTAGTGGGTTTTCTTCTTGGTGCTGATGAATCAAAGGTCTGCAAGCTAAAGAAATCACTTTATGGATTGAAATAGGCACCATGGGTGTGGTACTCCAGACTAGATTCTTATCTCAAGAAGAAGGAATTCAAAAGATGAGGAGTAGATCACAATCTCTATGTGAAGAATTATCTTAAATATCAGTTCATTGTTCTCGTTTACATAGATGACATTATATTTGGTGGCAGCAGGCAGAAATCAGTGGATGAATTTTCCAATCATATGAAATCAGAATTTGAAATGTCAATGATCGGGGAGCTCACTTATTTCTTGGGACTTCAGGTGACTCAATGTAAAGACTACACTTTTATCTCTCAGGAAAAGTATGCAAGAGAGCTGTTGAAGAAGTTTAATATGAAAGAATTCAAACCAATGTCAAATATGATTGCAGTTGGAACCAAACTTGGAAAGCATGAGAATGAGAAATCTATAGATCCCACCATGTACATGAGGATAATTGGGAGCCTACTGTACCTGACAGTGACATGGACAGATATTGACTTTGCCACATGTCTTGCAGCCTGCTTTCAGAGTAATCCAAAGGAGGAACATTTGGAAGAAGTAAAAAAGAATCATTAGGTATATTCAAGTTACTCACAATTATGGATTATACTTTGCTGTAGGAAGGGACTGTGAATTTCCAGCATTTTCAAATGCTGATTGGGCTGGTGTTGTTGTGGACAGAATGTCCATTAGTGGTGGAGCATTCTTTATTGGGAATAACTGTGTTGTCTGGTTGAGCAAGAAACAAGAAAGTACTTCTCTTAGTACTGCTGAAGATGAGTATATATCTGCCACAAAGGCATGCACTCAACTACTATGGATGAAGCAAAAATTAACAGATATTGGTGATGAGTTAAAGCAACCAATGGTGATTTACTGTGATAACAAGAGTGTAATTGATCTTACAAAAAATCATGTTCAGTATTCTTGTACAAAACATATTGAAATCAGGTATCACTATATCAAAGAAAAAGTTGAGCAAGGGGTGATTAGAATGGATCACGTGGGAACTGATGAGCAAGTAGCTGATATCCTTACAAAGCCACTGTCAGCGGCTGTGTTTGAGAAGCATCGGTTGAACCTCATTGTTCAGCCACCTCCCAGTGCATAAGGAGATTACGGAAATACCTTCTCCCCGTTTGTGATAATTTTTTTTATCTATTTATGGCTATGATGCAGGTTTATGGGGGAGATACTATCCAGGGGGATTATGGTTTGATCTGAACGATGAAAAGAAATTACTGGTCTTTGGATTTATTGACAATGGGGGAGAAAGCAGAAAGGAATAAATTCAGGAAACTTCTGTGATGAGAAGAATGAGAAGGAAAATAGTGGAACCCAATTCAAGCCTCCTCACTTGTTTTCTACACCGAGAATTTCTCACGTAGACTTAGAGTGTTGGCTGAGTTGATTCCTTCATTTTTTGGATTTCACATAGATGGATATCTATTGAATTTATTTTCTGATTGCCAACAAACCCAAAGGGGGAGATTGTTGGAACCATGGTCTCTTATGCATGATTTGGAGTATGGTTTCTGTTTGTTTTCAATCATCAATGGAAGTTCGGATCGTGTTACAGCAAAGAGATCATACCGTTCAAGCAGACAACCGTATTGAAGGTGGCGTCGTTTCCCAGTGTTTGCCAAATTTTTGGGGTCCCAAATCTGGAAGTTGCTGAGCATCTCGAAAAGTGGATTTCCATGAAGATAATAATTAAATATGGAAAAAGAATGAATTTTACGAAGAGAGGATGCATGGTTTGGAAATCACGAAAACCAGAAGAATGGAGGCGGTGAGTTTTCGCGATTACGTCAAAGCTTTGCAAACGGTAGAGTTGAAGCACATCACAGCGGTGAAGGGCTTTGTGAGGTAGCTTCGCGGCGAAGGTGCGAAGGAATGATGGCGGTGATACTCCGTGATTACGAAGAGCTCCGTGAATGGAAAATTTTCGTAGTGATTCGCGATTTTGAGAGAATTTCGGCGGGAACTTTGGAGCGTCGCGATTTGAGCTGACATGGCGCTGACTTCGCGCGGAAGGGTTGAGGGTCGGTGGAATCGCCTATAAATAGAGGTCGACCCCCTCAAGAGAAGCAGATAGAATTTTAGAGAAATTCCATTTCTATCGGTTCGCAAAGGTCACTCACGAAGGTAGTGTGCTTCGCGAAAGAGGAGCTCCGCAGTAGCTATTCTAGCTCCGCGAAAGTCATGCTCCCCGCATTGGCTCAGTGAGCTTCATGAAGAGGCAGGAGCTCCGCGACATCCAAGCATTGCGAAGGTTGGAGCATCACGAGAGTGCTTCGCGATTGAGCTTCGCGAAAAGGCAGGGACTCCAAGAAGGCTTGTTTGAGCCTTGCAAAATTGGGAGCCTTGCAAAGAAGGGTACTTTGTGAAGGCCCTTTCCAAAGGTTGTTTTCCCAGTGGACAAGGGAAAATGGGGTATTCATCAGTGGATGGAATTTAGACTTTAACAAAGCATCAAATCAGGACTCTGATGCAAGAAAAGTCTCATGCTGAACAGGAGACAAAGACCTTCATGTCTATCTATTGAAGAGACCTTCACGTCTATAAACTGAGTGAGACTTCATGAACGGCAGTGAGCCAGGGGGAGTCAACGGGAGTGACCCGAGGGAAGCAGTGAGCTATCCCTGAACCATTCTAAAGGCAGTGAGCATGGGACAGAGTGATTGTGCCCGAACAATTGTAATACAAAACTAGTGAAGATTAGTGGATTTTGGTACGACCGGTAACCTATCGGCGTATGCTCCTTGGACGTAGCCCTTAGTGGTGAACCAAGTAAAAAGGGTTATGTCTTCTCTATAAATGTGAATGTTTTCTTTCTAATCATATTCATCATATAGGTTCAACAAGTTCCTACCAACGTGGGAACAAGATCCATCACATTAAAAGAAAAAGTTGTCACCTTGATTCACCCCTCCCCTCTCAGGGTGTCCCGGGGCCCTTCAATATTTTTATCATTTAATACAATGTAGGTCATTATAAGTAATTTCACATTTAAATTTATCATAAACACATGTCAATCTTCAGATAGTTTTTACTTTTTAAAAACCCACTTTTTTGGTTTTGTCAATCAGAATTAATTTTAAATTAATAAATGAAACTTCTATGATTTAAATTTGGTAAAATAGACATCATTTTTGAAATCACAATATAAAAATTATATTAGGGTAAAGTTTTGGTATTTTTCTAAAAACATTCAATTTTTGATTAATAGTGAAAAACATTGCATTATTATTTAAAACCAACTTTTTATTTAAATAATTATTTGTTTTATTTTAATTTAATTTAATTCAATATATATATAATACTTATATAAGTTCAATTAAATTAATTGGAGTCATTTTTTAATAAAAATAGATGTATAAAATTATATTGATCATTTTAATGTTTTTTACCCACCTTTTAGATGCATTTAAAAATTTGTATAAAACTTAATTTTACCGCTTCTTTGAGTTGAATTTCAAAAATTGGAGAGACACAGTTAACATCAGTAAGTAAAATGTGGTCAAATAAGATGAAAATAGTTTTTTTGTGAGTATTAACTTTTGACTTTTTTTACCGCGATTATAAGTAAATAGGGTAATGAAGGGTAAAATTTATATTATAATTACATTAACACATTTCTTAATTATATTGGAGAAGTTTAATTAGACTAAAAAAACATTAAAATAAATATTATCCTCTTTGGTCCAATTGCATTAGATTAGGGCATTTATTATTATATTATTTAAAGAAGAGTTAAAAGTGTCAAATTCAATGTTTAATAACTAAAAAAATTTTATATAGTGTTAAACATAATATAAATTTGAATATAAATATTCATAAGAAAGATAAACATATTTCCTACATTATGGTATTTTATTTATAATTTTTAGAAATTATATAAATTAATTTATTTATTACACAATGATGATGCATTAATTACCTTATTAATGACATATTAAAATAATTGATATTATAAATATTAAAATAAATGTAAATTAAGACTTCTAATGAATTCAAATATTTTTAGGTAAATATGAAATGTTAGGGTTGATTAGATAATTTTTTTTTCAGAGTTACAAGGTTTTTATGACTTTGACAACAATAGAATACAAAATAGTGTCAAAATTTACAAAAATTGGTTTTTATAACAAATACAATATTATTGGTTGATATAATATCCAAAAAAATATAACATTTTTTTCAAAGGTCTTAAATAATATTATCTATGTCATTAATGAACCACTTAAGGTTCTCTAGAATGTTTAGATAATTTTTATTGACCATATGTTGTAAGAATACAAGAGGACACGGTAAAGGTTAAACTATTTAACTAATAGGTAAATCTGAAAAGATAAGGTTAAAATGGTAACCTAATCTTGTCTAAAACCTATTGGTCCAGAGTATATATACCTATTACCACCTACGTCCAGAAATAAATTCATTTTGAACCATTATTATTCAAATATGATTGAATAATAAATTAATCTTTTAATCTTTTTCTAAAGTGACCCTCACCCCTATATTAAAAGGGAACTTCTCCTTCTAACAAAAACACACCACCAAACCCATTTGGCTCGGATAAAACCTACCCAAATATCCTCCACAATTCCCTCAAATTCACCTGGAGTCCTTAATTTGATCAAAAAACCATTCTAAGGATCCCTTTTGATCAACTCAAAAGGAAACACCCGAAGAAGAGGTAATAATTTCCCCACCCTCTATAAAGTTATTTTCTTCTTACAATTCCTATTTCTTTGTTGATTCCATACCAAAATAATAACTCCAATACCTCCTATAAACTATTATGTTACTATAAATATGGTACAACCATATTTTTTATTCTACCCATCCTCTAAATGACATAGTCAGCATACGTGCGTACGTACGTCTTATCGTCTCCACTTCGTGGTGTAGTTTTTTATTCAAGAACTTCATTATTTGGATCGGAATAATAATGAGTATAAATGATGTAAATAATTGAAGTGCACTATGTTGCATTTGTTGTCTGTGTTGCATTTTTTGTCAATGATGCATGAAGTTGTCTTGGAATGAATGGATGTCAAGGAGTCAAGATGTGAATGTCAAAGGATGTGATGGTGATGGTGATGAAGGAGAATGGCCATAGTACTAAGATGCATGTCACTTAGGAGATTCACTAAGTGACATAGGAGATGATGGTTTGAAACATCCTCTAAGAACATCTGACGATTGCTGAGCTGCTCTTTAAGTTCATAGAACTTGTATCCTGATGATACAATGTCACAACATTGTTTGAAGACCATGCATTGTATTGACAATGCATGAGGAGATGAAAAGAGTTCCATCCACAACTACTAAGTGGATGAAGTGGATTAAAGAAGTCCATGTACTAACTCTTAGTGCATGTGAATCAGAAGAAGATCCAATTGATCTCTGATTGGATCAATAATGAACTTTGATGAATATGTTTGATTCAAGAGTTCGGTTGAAGATGAAGAACCTTCAGGAATTTCACTCCTAAGTGAAGAATAAATGTTTAAGAGGAATGGAGGAATTCTTAAGAAGAAGAGACGAGAAGAAATAGAGATGGGAAGAAGAATGGCTTGGAGTGGCATATGGCATATTACACTTGGTACTTTGTTTTTATACAAAGACACTTAGTGTTTTACACTAGAAAAAAATTGGCCAGCCAAGGCACCTTGGGGGTTCAACCCCAAGGCATGGGCGCTAGGGCACCACGCCCATGGGGGAACCCGTGGGGCGAGCTAGGGCGGCAGGGTGCACACCCAAGACACCACATGGGTGCCTGGGGCACGCCCGGAGGAGCGCGGCAGGGACGCATGAGCGCACCCGCGGGTGTCAGGAGATGCATAGTGGGCGCTAGGAGCGCGCCCGCAGGAGAAGTGAGTGGGCGCAGAGCGCGCCCGCAGGGAGAACTCGGTGCGGGGCGGCACCGAGAGGGGAGGAGATTCAACTGGCCGCTCATGGGAGCGCCAGGGTGATAAAGCGCGGAAAATCCGCGGAAGGATTCGATGTGGGACGCGCAATTTTCACCAGGAACAAATCCCGGCCGTCCGAGCGATCTCGCGCTTGATCTGCGCCGCACGATCCATCTGCGGCAAGGCGATCTAATCCAGGCCGTCCGATTTCTTTCGATCGCCTGATCCGATGGCTCCCCATCCGTCTTCTTCTCCGAGCTCGCACGAAGCCACTCGCATGCCGCCGCTGAACCAGAGCCTCCCCGACGACCTGATTTCGAGTTCCCGGCCACCTACGAGAAAACCGAGACCTCCATGGTGATCGTCTGGCCTCTACGAACACATTCAAGCATAAATATGAGTTTGCATGCGATGAGAAGAAGAATTCGAGATTTGGCCGAAGGCAAACCGAAGGTGCCGAGGCCAGTTGGTGTTCGTGCTTTGCATGCATGGATTGGGTTTAAACAGAGGTCGTGCATGCGTTCTAAATCGCATGCACGAGGAAGAAAATAATAAAAGAAGCCGCGTTGAAACAGAGGAAAGAAAATAAAGATTTTAAAGATTTTAAAGATCCGAAACATTCGGGAGTTTGAATTTATATCCCACGCGGATGAACTGAGGCCCTCTGCCTATATAAAGAGAGGCCGAGACCTCTGAATTGCTTGCTGATTCTTTGTTGAAGATCCGGAGAACCGTGAGTGCACCTCTGCCTCGCGAAGACAAAGCCTCGTGCACACTTGCGCGGTGAGGTCCCTTGCGCGCACTCTGCGCGGCAGGAAGAAGGTTGGTCCGCGCATCACTTGTGCACCCCCTCTTTGACCGTGGACTTGCGTGGCAGGAGGTTACATTGCGCGGCTGCCCCTTGCACCTTGGCACTTGCGCGACCTGCCTTGCACCCGTGGCTTGCGCGGCCCTTGTGGCTTGAGCCTTGCGCGGCAGGCAGTGTTGGAGTAGAGAAGGACACACCCCCTTGCGCGACTAGTTTGAGTTCGGGTGTGTGCAAGTAGAGGCCGAGACCACACCTTGTGTGTGTGTGCAAAGAGGAGGAAGGCAAGGCTTGCACTTTGTGTGTGCATTTAAAGAAGAAGGCCGTAGCCCTTATGTGGGTGCACACATTGAAGAAAAAAATTAAAGATTATTATTTGTGTGTGCTAAGTGAAGAGGAAGAGCACACTTGGCCGTGTGTGTGCAAGAAGTGGAGTGAAGGCCAAAGACACACCTACGGGTAGTGTATGTGCAAAACAAGAAGACCACACCTAAGTTGTGTGTGTGTGTCTAAGTATATGAAGAAGGATGAGCCTTATGGGTGAACACTTTGAAGAAAAAATAAAAGAACATACTTTGTGTGTGTGAAGAATTAAATAAGTCATAGTCTTGGTTGTGCATTTGAACAAAGAAGAACACACTTTAAGTGTGTGCATTTGAAGAGGTCGAGGGTTGTGACCTTGTGTGTGCACCAAGTGAAGACACATTTTGTGTGTGCAAAATTGATGAACAACCTACGGGTTAAGGGTGTGCAACAAGAAGAGGGAAGAGGCCAAAGTCAAGTGTGTGCAAAACAAACCTATGTGTGTGCTCTAAGAGGAGTAGACACACTTAGAAGAAGAAGAAGATTCACACAAAGTATAACACACTTCTATGTGTGTAATCAAAAGGAACTAAACGTGTGAAGTACAAGTGAGAAGGTGTGTGCTATAATTGATTACACCCTTTGAGGGTTTACTGCACCTAGAAGAAGAACAAGACAGTGCATGCATGCATGCATGCACGTGCACACGTGAACAGTGCTAAATCAGTGGTGTGCATCTGAGGAGTCCAAGACCAGTGGTTCTTGAAGAATTGAGAAGGCCATGCACTAAGTGCATGATGTTGATGTGAATTGAGACTGGACCAGACTGAAGTTAAAGACATCATTTGTCTGAGTATTCAGTAGTTGAAGAAAGAAGCCAGGTCATCCTTAGAAGAAGGAGATAAATCCTGAGCAAGACGAGAAGCCCTGATCAACCACAAGTGATCAGAAGAGAAGAGCAAGGCCAGCAGTCTTTATCCCAGGCTGCTGAAGTTACTTGAAGAACTTGAAGTGAAGAAGAGCTACTCGTGCGACTCGAGGAGCCAGGAGAAGACCCTGTGGGACTCAGGGAGAAGAACTCTTCAGTGGGATTCTGGAGCAGGCCAGTGGGACTCTGGTAACACTGTGGGACGCAGTATAAAGACCCTTCTGTGGGACTCAAGAGAGATACAGTGGGACTCTGTATCGACCATTGTAATTTTAACAGGTTATAATGGAGAATCCATGCTGGGAGAGCATGGAAAGGATGTAGGCCTTTGGTGCCGAACCTTGTAAATACTTGTGTCCTGTGCCTTTTCATTACTGCATCATTCGGGAAAGGTTGAGAGATACAAGAAGAGTGGATCGAGGCTTTAACCAGCCATAGATGTTTAATTGATAAGAATCAATTAGTAAAAAGTTTTAAGGGATCACTGATTCACCCCCTCCCCCTCTCAGTGATTCACACTGATCTGGGCACTTCAATTGGTATCAGAGGGAGGTTACCTCTAAAAGATCCAAGAGAGTCTATATGAAGTGCAGATTTGAGGAAATGAAAGAACAGCCTCAAATGGAGATATCTGCCAAGACTCTGAAAAACAGAATGAAGAAACAGGCAAAGAAGATGAAGAAGAAGGCTGGTGCAATCAGAGAAACTCCTTCTATGGAACGAAATGTGAAAGTCACATCAGATGACAATTCCTTTTATCATTCTTCTGATGAAGCCTGGTCTAGCTGTGATGAAGATGGAAGAAACAATGATCTTCTAAATGCAATCAAATATCTTCAGAAGAGAGTCCCCAAGGAAGTTGCAATGTGTATAGCTACAGGCCTCCTTGATCTTCAAGAAGAAAAATTACAGCTAGAAGATGAAGCCAATTCTCTGGAAGTCCAATTGGCAAAAAGGGTTGGCATAACCAACACTCTCAGAAAGCTGGTAAAGGCCAAAGATGAAACTGTTTCTCTTTGCAATGAAAGATATGAAGACACTGCTGAAGAATTGCAAAGAAGCCTTTCTGAGAAAGAATTCTTTAAAGTAATAATCAAGGATGTTTACCATTCACTGGAGAAGAGGCATAGAGTTTCAATGAATGTCAGAGATTCTCAACTTGAAGACAAAGTAAACAGGGTGAAGGAGCTTGACAACTCATTGCATGAATTGAAAAAGGTGCATGAAGACCAGATGAAACAACTGGTGGAGAAATGGGAAGGAAGGCTAAGAACAATTGAGGATGAGAAGAACTCCCTCAACATGAAGTGTTTAGAAGTGGAGGTGATATTGAAACATCTGCAATCACCTAAAGCTGAATCCTCCCAGTCAGCTGCAAGAAGACATGTTGCTACTCAAGTATGCATTGAGCAGGATGATTCTAAAAGAAAGACATCCTCTAATGAAAGGGCAACATCTTCTAAAAAGAAGGTACCATCCATACCATCTTGTACTCATGCTTCTAAAAGTGTTTCTACTAAAAGTGCAGGATGGAAGAATGAATCCAAACAAGTATGGATGAAGACAGTGAAGAAAGAATGCTCTCCTAAAACAACACAACTTGTCAGGAAAAGTACCCAGCAATCAGAAGTACACAAGAGGTCAAGATTTGTGGGTCAATGTTGGTGTTGTAACAAGTATGGGCATTGTGCAAAGGATTGTTGGTACAATCCACTGAATGCCAAAGCACAGAGGAAGCCCACGCCTAGGGGGAGCAAGCCAGAAGAAAAGAAGCAACATCCACAGGTCCAGAGACATCTGTTTACTGCTAACAGATTTGGATTACTTGACAACATCTGGGATGATTGCAAAAGTGGTAAAAAAGATACATGTCAATCTCTAACTGTATCCAGAGCTCAAAAGAAGAAAAGATCACAGAACCTGGCTCAGAAAGAATCCTTGGGAAGCAAGAAGAAAATTGAAAATGCTCCCAAGAAGAGATTGATAAATGAAGAGAAGTCCTTGGATTCTAAATCCAAGAAGGGTAAGTCATCCAGAAGGACCACCAAGAAGAAGTGCTTCTACTGTGGAAGGAATGGTCATACCATGGATCTTTGTAAAGAAGCCATGGAAATCAGTAGAAGCCAACTGAACTCAAACAGACAATCAATCCAAAAGAAGCAGAAGGGATTGATTGAAAACAAGTTGCCTAAGAGAGGTAGCTTGACAGAATCAAAGGAACCATGTGGAATGTCTAGAACTGAGGCCACACTTTCAAGTGACTTACTAGTCATATGGCCAAATCAGTTGCAACTTGCCAAAGATCTACAGAGAGCTGAAGATGAAGTTCTGGCAATTGCTAAGGCAAAAGGGAAGAAGAAAATTTCACATGAAGATGTATTGAGATCCACACCAGCACAATCATCATTGAAGATCAAATGTTCAAGTGTGAAGACTGGTGAAAATGGGACATCTCGGTTGAGAGAATCTTCTCAACCTTGTTGTTCACATTGATGAACCAAGGAGGTTCCATCTTATTCCCTTATACTATTGGTATTTACATGTGCTGACATTGCAGGGAATTGAAGATGATGATCATTCTCATCTGGAGGATGGTTTGGATTGAATGGAGTGCACCCCTTGAGGGGGAGTCAATCTGGAGAAGATGATATTCTAAGATTTAATATCATCTTGAGAAAAGTGAAGGTATTCCAATCATACTTTCATCCCTTGTTTCTTAATTGAGTTTAACTTATCAATTAAGGGGGAGTATGGATTGAAGACAAATGGATGAAAGGGGGAGCTTTATCATTGCTCTGAACTTTCTAATGAGTTTTGTGAAGTATGTGCAGGATTTAGCAATTCATTGTTATATCTGAAAAATTTTCAAACCCCTGAAGCATGATCTCACATGTGTAGAGAATTGTGGACAGCATTGAAAATCTTGGTTATATCACTCTTGTTTTCTACACCGGGTTAGCCCAAGTAGACTTAGAGCTGATTTACTAAAGGTTCTTTGCTAAAGAGAACATGTGACATCATCCCTCTCCTAGTGTTTTTCAAGAAGATACTTTTCAATGGGAGGAAGATATTTTTGGAAGAGAACCACACCACACCTTTGCATTTGATTGCCAATAAGGGGGAGAAAATATTGGCACACATATTGACCCATTCATATTTGCTGATGGAGTGTATTGACAACAAATACAAAGGGGGAGATTGAAGTGCACTGTGTTGCATTTGTTGTCTGTGTTGCATTTGTTGTCAATGAGGCATGAAGTTGTCTTGGAATGAATGGATGTCAAGGAGTCAAGATGTGAATGTCAAAGGATGTGATGGTGATGGTGATGAAGGAGAATGGCCATAGTACTAAGATGCATGTCACTTAGGAGATTCACTAAGTGACATAGGAGATGATGGTTTGAAACATTATCTAAGAACATTTGACGATTGCTGAGCTGCTCTTTAAGTTCATAGAACTTGTATCCTAATGATACAATGTCACAACATTGTTTGAAGACCATGCATTGTATTGACAATGCATGAGGAGATGAAAAGAGTTCCATCCACAACTACTAAGTGGATGAAGTGGATTAAAGAAGTCCATGTACTAACTCTTAGTGCATGTGAATCAGAAGAAGATCCAATTGATCTCTGATTGGATCAATAAAGAACTTTGATGAATATGTTTGATTCAAGAGTTCGGTTGAAGATGAAGAACCTTCAGGAATTTCACTCCTAAGTGAAGAATAAATGTTTAAGAGGAATGGAGGAATTCTTAAGAAGAAGAGAAGAGAAGAAATAGAGATGGGAAGAAGAATGGCTTGGAGTGGCATATGGCATATTACACTTGGTACTTTGTTTTTATACAAAGACACTTAGTGTTTTACACTAGCAAAAAATTGGCCAGCCAAGGCACCTTGGGGGTTCAACCCCAAGGCATGGGCGCTAGGGCACCACGCCCATGGGGGAACCCGTGGGGCAAGCCAGGGCGGCAGGGCGCACACCCAAGACACCGCATGGGTGCCTGGGGCACGCCCGGAGGAGCGCAGCAGGGACGCATGAGCGCACCCGCGGGTGTCAGGAGATGCATAGTGGGCGCTAGGAGAGCGCCCGCAGGAGCAATGAGTGGGCGCAGAGCGCGCCCGCAGGGAGAACTCAGTGCGGGGCGGCACCGAGAGGGGAGGAGATTCAACTGGCCACTCATGGGAGCGCCAGGGTGATAAAGCGCGGAAAATCCGCGGAAGGATTCGATGTGGGATGCGCAATTTTCACCGGGAACAAATCCCGCCCGTCCGAGCGATCTCGCGCTTGATCTGCGCCGCACGATCCATCCGCGGCAAGGCGATCTAATCCAGGCCGTCCGATTTCTTTCGATCGCCTGATCTGACGGCTCCCCATCCGTCTTCTTCTCCGAGCTCGCACAAAGACACCCGCATGCCGCCGCTGAACCAGAGCCTCCCCGATGACCTGATTTCGAGTTCCCGGCCACCTACGAGCAAACCGAGACCTCCATGGTGATCGTCTGGCCTCTACGAACACATTCAAGCATAAATATGAGTTTGCATGCGATGAGAAGAAGAATTCGAGATTTGGCCGAAGGCAAACCGAAGGTGCTGAGGCCAGTTGGTGTTCGTGCTTTGTATGCATGGATTGGGTTTAAACAGAGGCCGTGCATGCGTTCTAAATCGCATGCACGAGGAAGAAAATAATAAAAGAAGCCGCATTGAAACAGAGGAAAGAAAATAAAGATTTTAAAGATTTTAAAGATCCGAAACATTCGGGAGTTTGAATTTATATCCCACGCGGATGAACTGAGGCCCTCTGCCTATATAAAGAGAGGCTGAGACCTCTGAATTGCTTGCTGATTCTTTGTTGAAGATCTGGAGAACCGTGAGTGCACCTCTGCCTCGCGAAAACAAATCCCCGCGCACACTTGCGCGGTGAGGTCCCTTGCGCGCACTCTGCGCGGCAGGAAGAAGGTTGGGCCGCGCATCACTTGTGCACCCCCTCTCTGACCGTGGACTTGCGTGGCAGGAGGTTACATTGCGCGGCTGCCCCTTGCACCTTGGCACTTGCGCGACCTGCCTTGAACCCGTGGCTTGCGCGGCCCTTGTGGCTTGAGCCTTGCGCGGCAGGCAGTGTTGGAGTAGAGAAGGACACACCCCCTTGCGCGACTAGTTTGAGTTCGGGTGTGTGCAAGTAGAGGCCGAGACCACACCTTGTGTGTGTGTGCAAAGAGGAGGAAGGCAAGGCTTGCACTTTGTGTGTGCATTTAAAGAAGAAGGCCGTAGCCCTTATGTGGGTGCACACATTGAAGAAAAAAATTAAAGAATATTATTTGTGTGTGCTAAGTGAAGAGGAAGAGCACACTTGGCCGTGTGTGTGCAAGAAGTGGAGTGAAGGCCAAAGACACACCTACGGGTAGTGTATGTGCAAAACAAGAAGACCACACCTAATTTGTGTGTGTGTGTCTAAGTATATGAAGAAGGCAGAGCCTTATGGGTGAACACTTTGAAGAACAAATAAAAGAACATACTTTGTGTGTGTGAAGAATTAAATAAGTCATAGTCTTGGTTGTGCATTTGAACAAAGAAGAACACACTTTAAGTGTGTGCATTTGAAGAGGTCGAGGGTTGTGACCTTGTGTGTGCACCAAGTGAAGACACATTTTGTGTGTGCAAAATTGAAGAACAACCTACGGGTTAAGGGTGTGCAACAAGAAGAGGGAAGAGGCCAAAGTCAAGTGTGTGCAAAACAAACCTATGTGTGTGCTCTAAGAGGAGTAGACACACTTAGAAGAAGAAGAAGATTCACACAAAGTATAACACACTTCTATGTGTGTAATCAAAAGGAACTAAACGTGTGATGTACAAGTGAGAAGGTGTGTGCTATAATTGATTACACCCTTTGAGGGTTTACTGCACCTAGAACAAGAACAAGACAGTGCATGCATGCATGCATGCACGTGCACACGTGAACAGTGCTAAATCAGTGGTGTGCATCTGAGGAGTCCAAGACCAGTGGTTCTTGAAGAATTGAGAAGGCCATGCACTCAGTGCATGATGTTGATGTGAATTGAGACTGGACCACACTGAAGTTAAAGACATCATTTGTCTGAGTATTCAGTAGTTGAAGAAAGAAGCTAGGTCATCCTTAGAAGAAGGAGATAAATCCTGAGCAAGACGAGAAGCCCTGATCAACCACAATTGATCAGAAGAGAAGAGCAAGGCCAGCAGCCTTTATCCCAGGCTGCTGAAGTTACTTGAAGAACTTGAAGTGAAGAAGAGCTACTCGTGCGACTCGAGGAGCCAGGAGAAGACCCTGTGGGACTCAGGGAGAAGAAGTCTTCAGTGGGATTCTGGAGCAGGCCAGTGGGACTCTGGTAACACTGTGGGACGCAGTATAAGGACCCTTCTGTGGGACTCAGGAGAGATACAGTGGGACTCTGTATCGACCATTGTAATTTTAAAAGGTTATAATGGAGAATCCATGCTGGGAGAGCATGGCAAGGATATAGGCCTTTGGTGCCGAACCTTGTAAATCCTTGTGTCCTGTGCCTTTTCATTACTGAATCATTCGGGAAAGGTTGAGAGATACAAGAAGAGTGGATCGAGGCTTCAACCAGCCATAGAGGTTTAATTGATAAGAATCAATTAGTAAAAAGTTTTAAGGGATCACTGATTCACCCCCTCCCCCTCTCAGTGATTCACACTGATCTGGGCACTTCAATAATAAATATAAAATTTTAATGATTCTGTATATATGATATACCATCCAATTACTTATGATTTAACCATCAATTTAATGATATTGTCGCTTGTGCGTACGTATAGATTACAGTCTCCACAAAGCGATGAGATTCTTCCCCACATTCACCATTCAACGATGATTATAAAAATATATATTATTAATAAGTATATAATATAAAACATAATAATTATACTGGATATATATATATATATATAAATGTATGTATTTACTAACATATATCTTATTCACTTACTTCCGTTCAACACGATATGCAAACAGAAACGACGTTTACTCGTACGTACGACCTACCATCTCCATAAACATTGCCTTCCATTTCATATATCTATATATTATAAATATTTATATTCAAAATATATATGATATATAAATAAAGTTTTATATTTTGGAAGTATTTAAATAATGATTTAAATGATATGATCAAAAATAACAGGTTAAAACACATACAATAAAGAAAGCGATTATTACCCAAAATGTTAATTTAACATGGAAATAATTATTAAATGGATAGTATAATGTCCTAAATGAATCATGTATGATATAATAAATATTAATATGGCTCTGGTATAATTTAATAATATACTATTGTAAATATACATGAGGTTAAACGTACCCTTGACCAAAGGAATCTGCAAGGTAAGGGTTGGTTTCACAATCTCTTCATTATCTGAGGATGTTTTTACGTAAGTATCTACAAGGACATATGGATCATCCATGTCCATGTTTTATAAAAGAGTTTTCAAAGGGATTATTTTTAAGGAAATTTTTACTAAAACGTCATTTTAAATGTTTTAACGATTTATTTCTCTAAACCTTTCTCATTATTGTCCATGTTTTTCAATATGGTTTTAAGGATAAATTTATATTGACATGAATGTTTTAAAATGTTAGTTCCTTTAAAAAGATTAAATGTGGTATGTGACACATTGATTCAAAACTATCTTTTAAATGAATTCCTTTATAAATTATGCTACTTTTAAATGATTTCATGAAAAAGGGATATTTCGCTCAAATATTTTTACTAATCATTTTCAAATATGTCAACATCCATTATGGGATATTATTCATGATCAAGGTTAATTTGTTATACAAATATTCTATAATGTATGGATATTTTTTCTATATTTTTGACTGTGGATGGGTTATTTTTATACCATTCATGTTTTATGGATAATGTTTTGACATTTCATATGCAAGTTTTTATACGAATGTTTATGTTATGTTTCAAAATTTTCATATGAGGAAACTATTGGACATAGTAAGGGATGGGTGAAGGCCGCTATAGCTCCTCGGTGAATCAGTAGGTCTCATGACACAATTATATGTGAAATTGGATGAGTCCTTTCCCAATTTGATATATGGTTTTGGCCGAGGCCTTAATCATTTTTACACATCTTGGCCAAGGCCTTGATAAAATGTTTCAGAATGTCTGGAATTATACATTCCCACATTCTTAAAATAATATTAATGGTTCATGTGGTTATTCGACTAGTATAATACCCAGGACTATGTTTTATTATGGAATTATTTACTTATATCATATTTTTCCAATAAAGTGTTTATGTTTATTATTTTAAAAGGCACGTGTTTTCAATTATTCACCATGCCTATTGTTTATGTTATCTTCAGTTAAATTGTTTACCCTTAATGAGCATCTGAACTCACCCCATTATTATGTTTTATTTTCCCACGATTTACAAGAATTGTATTATGATTGATGTGTTGGGTTAAGCTAAAAGGGAATAATGGAGTTCTCAATGAACTATCTATACTATATTTTATGTTTGAAATTTTAATGAGAAGTATATCTATGTAATCTATTTCCAAGACTGCTAAACTGATCGGACTTTCAGTAAATGATTTCCTTGTATTATACCAATGTATTAAAATAATGCACCAAGTTGGTGTAAATTGGGTCTGGGAATTACATAACTCCTATTTCTTTCCAAACCCCATGACCTTCTTCCATGGAGAAATGTGTAAAAATACCATTTCTCCAACTTTAAAATAAAGGTCTCGTTGACGATTGTCTGCATAATTTTTCTATTTACTTTTGGATACCTTGATATGATGCTGAATGGTTTTCACCATCTCTTCCATTTCATCGACCATTTCATTTCATAGTAGAATACACTCGCCAACTTCATCTAAACATGTCAGTGTTCTTCACCATTTCCCATTAAGGACTTCATATGGTGCCATTCAGATGCTCAAGTTGAAACAGTTGTTGTAGGAGAATTAAACCATTGGAAGATGTTAGTCCCATCCTCCTTGGAATTCCATAGAACACTGTCTCAAATTATCTTCCAGTGTCTAAATAGTTCACTCAGATTTTCCATTACTTTGAGTATGATAGGCCTTATAGAAGTTTTGTTCAGTGCTTAGAGCATATTAGATACTTTTCCAGAACATCGAGGTAAATATCATATCATGATCAGATACAATTGATAGTGATACTCCATGCATCCTTACCACTTATTTTATGTAAATATATGAAAGTATATCCATTGAGATGTCCTCTCTAATATAAATAAAGTGAGATTCCTTTCTAAGAAGATCAACAACATCCCATACAAAATTGTTTCCTGTGGACGTCCTTGGAAGTCCAGTGAAAAAGTCCATCGTAATGTTATCCCACTTCCATGTTGGTATGGGTAGTGGTTGTATCATCCCCTTATACCTTTTCCACTCAACCTTCACTTGCAGACATACCGAGAACATTGATGTATATTAAACAATATCCCTTTTCATATTGTCCCACCGAAAGCTTTCTCAGATATCTCAATACATCTTTATAATTCCTAGGTGGATAGAGAATTTCATGATATTTTCATCATTCAATAGATCTTTCTTAATCTCTGTATCGGATGGTACACATAATAGTGTCCCAAATTTTACAACTCCTTCTTCATCGATTTTGAAATCAGAGGGTTTCCCATTTCTGATAACTTCCACCCTTTTCTGAATTTCCACATTTTTTTGAGAATCTATTTTTTTATCTTAGAGGGATGGTTGATAAATAATTTTTGAAGGAATTGATTATGTTCCTCCCTTAAGGATTCCTATGTAGATCCTTTGAAAATCTAAGATGATCGGACCCTTTTCAATTCTCATCATTGATAAAGATGCTGGATCCATTCAACTTAGAGCATAAGCCACCATATTAGCCTTACCGAGATGGTAGTATGTTGATCTATCATAATCCTTTACGAGCTCCATCCATCTTCACTGGATCATATTAAGCTCCTTTTTGGTGAATATATATTTGATACTCTTGTGGTCATTATATATATCACACTTCTCCCCAAAGAGATAATGCCATTAGATTTTAAATGCAAAGATCACCATCACCGACTCCAGATCATGTGTAGGATAGTTTTTCTCATGGATTTTCAACTTCTTTGATGCATAGGCTATCAATTTATCATTTTGAATTAGCACACAACTAAGTAACTTCTTAGAAGCATCAATATACACCACAAAGAGTTCTCCACTTGTAGGGAGTGTGAGTAATGGCGCAGTAATGAGCCTTTTTTCAACTCCTTGAAACAATCTTAACATTCTTGGGTCAATATAATATTTACTCCCTTCCATGTATTATTGGTCATTGGGTTTGAAAATTGTGAAAAGTTCATCACAAATCATTGATAACACCCAGCTAGACCCAAAAAGTTGCGGATCTTCATTACCAAAGTTGGCTTTGGCCACTCTTAAATTGCCTTTGTCTTAGAAGGGTCCACTGATATCCCTTTGTTGGTGATAACATGCCCCAGGAATGATACTCCCACCATCTAGAAC
This sequence comes from Viscum album, assembly GCA_963277665.1. Taxonomy (NCBI): domain Eukaryota; kingdom Viridiplantae; phylum Streptophyta; class Magnoliopsida; order Santalales; family Viscaceae; genus Viscum; species Viscum album. The sequence continues at coordinate 874,512,864 of OY728145.1, read as the reverse complement.
TCACATTTACTATACTTTTCATACAACTTATCCCTTCACAATGTCTTTAACACAGTATTCAAATGCTCCTCAAGTTTCTCCTTATTCATGGAGTATATTAGAATATCATCAATAAAGACTTCCACAAATGTTTTGAGATAATATCTAAAGACTTTATTCATGAAATCCATGAAAATTGTTGGAGCATTAGTGAGTCTGAAAGGCATCACTAGGAACTCTTATTTTCCACACCTCATTTGAAAGGTAGTCCTGGGAATATCTTCTTTCCTCACTATTAATTGGTGATATTCCAACCGAAATCCCACCTTAGAGAAATAATAGGCCCCACAAATCTGATCGAACAAGTCATCTTTCCGTGGTAGAGGATATTTTTTTATCGTGATTTTATTGAGCTCATGATATTCAATGAAAAGGAGCATTAATCTATCCTTCTTCTTGATGAAGTGGACTTGTACACCCCACAATGAAGCACTCGGGCATATAAAACCCTTCTCTATATTCTCATGCAACTGCTTCTTCAGCTCTTCCAGCTCTACGATGGCCATTATATAAGGTATCTTTGAGATAGGCATAGATCGAGGGGTAAGATCAATTGTGTTCGGACAAAGTTCGATGGATAAGGAAGTAAGATAATTTTGTTGTTACCGAGTGCTGTCTTTTGATTTCAAAGAAGCTAAATCAATTCAATTTGTAAAGGACTTAGAATCTATGACGATGCTTTTCTGATTTGTATTTCACAAATATCATAAGTTTGGAGAACTTTTGATGCAAGCCTTATGAAGGATAGGGGGATTAAAGAAGTTTTTTTGGAAAAGGAAGGAAAGTGGAATGCAATTCAAGAGTGGCGTGTAAGTATATGTGGCGTGTAAGTCATAATTCAGGATCATCACATCAAAATTTTACAAAGGAAATAAAATGGCATGCAAGTTAAAGATTGGAATGCAAGTCAAAAAGTGGCACGCAAGTATAGGTGGCACGCAAGTGTGGCGCGCAAGTGTATGTTGCACGCAAGTCAGATTCCAACGTCATCATATCCAAAATGACAAAGGAAAGAAAGTGGTGCTCTAGTGATGGAAGGGCACGCAAGTAGTGAAGCGGCGCGCATGTGATGCAGTGGCGCGCAAGTATTGGCGCGCAAGTGTATGTGGCGCACAAGTCACCAAAATTACTTTAAATAGACGACTTTCCTCTTCATTTTTTCAATGCTCAACACTTAAGATAAAACTTGAGCTCTGAGAGCACAAGTCGTAAAGAGTGCTTTGATGTGCAAGTGTTGTCGCGCAAGTGTTCCCGCACAAGTGTTGTCACGCAAGTGTTGCTGCGCAAGTGTTGTCGTGCAAGTGTTAACGTGCAAGTGTGGTCGCGCAAGTGTGGTCGCGCAAGTGTTTCCACGCAAGTGTTGATGTGCAAGTGTAGTCGCACAAGCATTTTTAGCGCAAGTGTTTCCACAGTAGATTGTCATGCAAGTCTTGCCGCGAAAATTGAGGCGTGCAAGTGAGTTCGCAAGAAGAGGCGCACAATTTTTAGCCACGCATGTATAGGGCACGCCAGTGGAAGTGGGCGCGCAAGCTGTTTTGCTCCAGGGGTCCTTGTTAGCTTCTGGGTAGGATAGTGAAGATCTGTACTTCAGAGAATACAATTGTTCAATTGTAAATAAGCACTGCAATATTTTAATTCCCCATTTCTGCTAATAGGGTGCACACGCACTTGCAGATTGTTTTCCATTTGCTACACGAGTGTAAGGGTATATCCTAATCATTGTATTACACCGCAAAGGATTGTTTTCTAGTGGATTGTGTGGTACTGGATTATTTCCGTACCATACCAAGGATGTAGATACTCTTGTTGAGTAGTGAACCTTGTAAATCTTGTGTTCCTGTAACTGTGTGTCTTCAGCAGGGAAGAAACTCTTTAACAGGAGGTGAAGGTTGTTTCAAAAAGAAAGAAACATAAAAAGAAATAGATATAACTGATTCACCCCCTCCCCCTCTTAGTGATACTTGGATCCTGACTGGGAACTTCAATTGGTATCAATGGGAGGTTTCCTTCATTTATTCTTTGCTGAAGTGGTTGAAGAGATGTTTTGATGGAGAATATAAATTGTGTTAACAATAAGGGGATTCCCATTTTTGATGGAAATAACTATCACATCAAGAAGGATATAATGATGCCTTATCTTATGTCTCTTGGATATGAAGTTCTTGAAACTACAACAGATGGATTTACTGCTATTGATGACAAGGTTACTCTTACTCTTGTCGATAAGAAGAATCTTGATAATGATAGAAGAGATAAAAATGTGTTACTCTCATCTCTTTTTGAGAGTGAATTTTTAATATTGAAAGGTGTTTCTACATCCAAAGGAATCTGCGACAAACTGAAGAACATGTATGAAGGAAATACAAAAGTGAAGAAGGATAAACTACAAATATGGTGACTGAAATATGAGGACTTGAAAATGGGAGAATTCGAATCTGTTGGAGATTTCTTTACTATGATAAATGATATTGTCAGTACAATAAGATGCCTTGGTTAAATGTTGGAAGATTTTACAGTTGTTGAAAAGATCTTAAGAATTCTTCCCGACAAATTTGTTGTTAAAGTTTCATCACTGGAGGACAGAGATCCTGAAACATTATCTCTGAATGATTTTCATATCACTCTCATAACTTATGAAATGAGAAGGGAGAAGACTATGAAGAGAAAATAAAAAGCCGATAGAGAAATTTTAACTACCCAAACTTTTTGAATAGTATATTAACTTACTCTTAACTATTTAATAGAGATGTTAATTGTTAAAGTAGAAAGAGGAGTCGATGGCTTCATCCAGTAGACTCGAACCTTATGAAGCCCAGTTATCAGAGCTTGGGAAGGAGGTGGCATCTTTGGGCTTCTCTTTGGACCAAGCCCAAGCCGAACTCCATCATGTCAAACTTGAACGGAAACACCAGCGGGAGAAGTTCAAGTTAGTAGAGATTACTACTAGGTCAATGTTATCTGAGCCTCCCTCAGATTCTCTCACCATAGCATACCTTACACTTAGGTCATATGCTGGTGTTATAAGGGGCTATGTGACGAGACCGTAACTTCTTTGTGTAATCCTTTGGGATGAATAAATTGAGATTTATTCCTTTAGTGATGTTTGTGAAATTTAAAATGTCCGGATAATTTTAGGATGTATTTTATTGATGAATTTTGAAAAAAAGGAAATTTAAAATATTTATGTAAACCTTAAATAATTAATGATGTGTAATGATTTTCAAAAAATGGTCTTCTGCAAAAGTGTTCAGTAAGGAATTTTCAGTTTAATAAGATCAACATAATTTTTTATGAATAGTAAATTATGAATAGTGATTTGACGCTTAGGATTAGTAATGTGATGAAATGGATTAGTAATCCCACATGAAGAAAGTTTTAATATAATTTTGACGTATTGATTAAGTAATGTGATTCAATAAAATTGGTAAATAATGGTTTCATAAATTATTAGTCAAGTATTAGTTTTTTCGGGTGAATAGTGTTATTTAATTACAAACTAAATTAAAAATAATTAGAAAGTTATTTTTATAAAATGGACTTTATTTTTGAACTCATAGCATCGATATTATGTTATGGTAATTTTTGGGGTTTTTTCTGAAAAAATGAATTCTCGTTGAATAGTGTTTTATTTAAATATTAAATTAAAAATATTTAGAAAATTATTTTTAAAAAATTAATTTCATATTTTTAATCAGAGAATCGATATTTGGTTAAGGTGAAATTTTGAGATTTTTCTATGAAAGATGAATTTTTAGTGAATAGTAAAAAATGCAGTTTTAGGGATTCAGTATGTTTAATGACATCATTACTGTGTCATGATGATGTCATGAGATAATTTAAGGTTTGGAAGACCAAAGGTGATGAATAATTGTATTGGGGTCCCCATGTGGCCTATCTCCAAGGAAAATACCATGGGATAGCCCATGGTTTTGAGAAAACCACTTGTGAGGTGTCCCTTGAAATTATTAAAGTATCACCTCACCTTCCCTATAAATACCCACCATTTCCTCCTTTAGTTTTCACTCCCAACTATCCCCCGACAAATCTCTTCTCTTATTACCTCCCAAGGAGTCATCCCAAGGTTCCCCCAAGCCCTCAAGGTCCAAATCTTTGAGTTTTAAGAGTTACATTTTAAGGTAAGGGATCCGACCTCTCTCTCTCTTTTCAAGTAATCTTTTTTATGTCATTTATTTTATGCTCCATGTTCTTATGTTGGAGGATGTTCTTCTATATTCATATTACTTCCCTTTTCATGTCCATATGATGAGAGACCCCCACTTTCTCTCATCAATTCGTTTTAATAATGTTTAAGTGGCGTCATTAGGCTGGCGAATTTTTAAGGGATTCTTTCACCCTTCTCGTTTTTCAATGTTCTACTTTCATGTAAAGTATTTCATGTTATTTTTTATTATGTTGGGGTATGATCTCTATATCTATCATACTGAAATTTTATGTTCATATGATGATAGACCCTATTTTATCTCGTCAATTCATTTTTGTTGAAGTTTAAGTGACACCATAAGGCAGCCGAATTTTCATAAGAGAAATCTGATTTTTGTCTTCCTTCCATGTTTTTCATCTCAAATGTTATGTACTTCAAATTTCATTACCATGTTCTTAAATCATTTATATTCTGTTCCCCTACTGTTTTATGGATCACTTATGAGTGGGTGACCCATTTCCCCTCTCTTTTCAATGTTTTCTAAAACCTCGTAACATAGCCGTTATGTTGCAGAATTTCTGTCTCAAAATGTCTCTCCCTTTTTCTAAAGTTATTTTATTTTATTAAGTGAATACTCAAATTTCTCTCTTCTATAGTGGAATTCACATATATACCAAGTTGTTCTATTATAAATTATGGGATTTACATACATGAGACCCACCTTCCTTTTCTGTGGGTGTTAAAGTGAAACAAAGATCATGTCTTTAAAGCAGTTTATAAAACGTTATGATTATGAAATGAAACCCATTTCTTTTATGCTATATAGGTTGTTTGTGAAATTATTTATGATGATATATGTGGATCACATGATTATAAAGACAAATTTAAGGATGTTCCCTAATAGCGCTCCAATGCATTGGGTAAAGACTTAATCTCTAGAGATGACCATTTAGACTAATACCTTGGTGAATAACCTTGGTAATTTTTATTGACACCTTAGGGATGGACCTTAGTGAAACGAAAATGATTGTCTTTGTAAAATTTTTTAGAGACATCTTAAATTTATGAAAAATGTTATTTTTACTATGATATGCCTCATGATTTATTTCTCATTTCTTAAAGTTATTTTCCTTACCTTATTGAAGTATCTCAAGTTCACATGTATAATGTTTCTCTTGTTCCCCTTACTGGGCCTTCTGCTCACCGTTTCTTTTGATGTAATTCCCCAGGTTATGAGATTCAGTAATGAACCTAGGATGAACTTAAGGAGAATAATTTCAAGTGTTTAAGAAGAATGTTTTATGTTGTTTTCAGGTATTATGTTCCTTGTTTCCAATACACTAAACCTTAAAGATCCTCAGTTTTGTGTAATGTAATGAAAGTTAAGTTATAACAAGGCGGGATGCCACAGTTGGTATCAAAGGATGGTATAGTTATTTGTTGAAATTAAGATATAAAAACTTTAGGAAGGACCCTATAAAAAGTTTAAATATAGGAAAACTTCCTGGTATTTTGGTAAGTATTGAGTAAGTGGTTTATCAAAAAAATACATCCCTGTCTAGATACGAGCAGGTAGAGGCGGATCTGGCACAAATGTACATAGGGGTAAAACCTGAAAACACCGCTTTGAGCTAGACTCGAACGAGAACTGGTGCACGATAACGGGCCTTACTGCACTATTGGTTACAACACTTCTAGGGGATATGATTGGTTAATCACAAGCTTTTTATGAATCATTATGACAGAATTATAGAGAAATGTAATTGTCTAAGCATGAAGTCTTAGTTAAAAGATTCATAAATGAAATCAGTTTCTCACCAAGGTTTTATTATTTTAGAAAATGGTGGGCAATAGGAGGAACCATGAAGATGGTAACCACAATGCACCATGTGCTGACAACCCTCTGATGGAAGCTGGAATGGAAACATTCAAGCGAATGATGAACCAACTGACTCAAGTTATGAGTAATAACTTGAATCAAGTTGAGAGGACGATCTCACCATGAAGCGAACAACATTCTGTTGAGTCCTTCATGCATCATAGACCACCAACATTCATTGGATCTACTGACCCATTGGTTAAGGAACAATGGATAATCTCCATTGAAAAGATCTTTTCTGTACATCATTGTTCAGAACAAGAAAAAGTCACCCATGCTGTTTACCGCCTAGAGGGAGAAGCTGATCAGTGGTGGTCACTGATCAAAAACATGAAGCCACGATGAGAGATGGAAGCTATGGAGTGGGAAGAGTTATGGGGAATATTCTTTAATAAGTATTTCCCTCGTTCCATGAGAACGACAATGGAGAAAGGTTTTCTCGAGCTGAAGTAGAAGGAGACGAATCTGTCGGAAGCTATGAGATGAACTTCACCTGACTTTCACAATATACCTCTAGATTTGTCATGGATCCATGTGGGAAGGTTGACAGATTTTTCTGTGGACTGAGACCTCATCTGCGGAAGAATCTAGCCAACCGGGACTACGATAGCTATGAGGAGATCATGCAGAGTGAAATGAAAGTCGATCTAGAGTTTGATGAGACACAGTGTTCTCATAAATCAAATGACAAGAAGAGATTGTTGGAGCCTAGTCTAGGGAATACTTTTGATCAGGGAAGAGGTGGAAAGAAAATGAAACATACCACATGCAATAAATGTGGTAAGAAGCATCTGAGGAACTACTTTATTGAAAGTGGAAAGTGCTACAAGTGTGGAAGAGAAGGCCATATTGGTCAGAATTTTCATAGTGAGGTGAAGCCTCAACTTCCTAACACTAACGGCAGAGGAAAGATGGTTCCGGCCCTACCTGAAGTCAAATGCTTCAAGTGTGGACAGCTTGGGCACTTTGCTAATCACTATCCAAATCTGAGGGTAGTGGAGGGTAATCACAATCAACCTTAGTAGAGGCCAATGGAGAAAGGTCGTGCTTTTTCTATCACAACAACTGAAGTTGACGTTCCGAACGACGTGGTAGCAGGTACTCTTGTTTTCCTCTTAAAACAAGCAAGTATTTTGTTTGATTCTGGTTCTACGCATTCCTTTATTTCTTCCATGTTTGCAAAGAATATAGAATCAATCACTGAACTGCATGAGGTAGAATTGTCAGTCAAGACTCCAAGTGGTATTATCCATGCATCAACAGTGTTTAGAGGCTCTAGTGTTTACTTCAGTGAGAACAATCTTATCGCAAATCTATTAGTCATTCACATGTTTGAATTCGAGTTATACTAGGGATGGACTGGCTCTCAAAGTATAATGCTAAGATCAAATGCAGAAGTAAGGAAATCTCAGTAGTCTTGAATGAACGACCTTCAATTATCTTCCAAGGAGAGATATCCCGAACTGATCCATATCTAGAAGCACCTTCTATAGCTTTATTTATGGAGTTAATCGGCGATGATGAAGAATTAAAAGGGAGTATACAAATAGAAGATGTCCTGATTCTTCTGAAATACATGGATGTATTTCCTGAGGAGTTACCTGGACCTCCCCCAGAAATAGAGGTAGAGTTATCCATTGAACTCGTACCTGGATCTCAAACGATATCAATGACCCCGTATAGAATGGCAAATGTAGAGCTAGAAGAGTTAAAGAAACAACTCCAAGAATTTTTGGAGAAGGGGTTTATCTGACCGAGTGCTTCTCTTTGGGGAGCACCAGTTCTCTTTGTGAAAAAGAAGTATGGATCAATGCGGCTATACATTGGTTATAGAGAACTGAACATGATCACAGTGAAGAACAGATACACTCTTCCAAGAATTGATGATTTATTTGACCAACTTCGTGAGGCTCAATTCTTCTCCAAGATTGACCTTTGATCTAGTTATCATCAACTGAGGGTGAAGAAGAAATATATTCCAAATACGGCCTTCCGATCAAGATATGGGCATTATTAGTTTACTGTTATGCCCTTCTTCATGACTAATGCTTCTGTTATTTTCATAGATTTGATGAATAGAGTCTTTAGGACTTCTTTGATAACTTTGTGGTAGTTTTTATTGATGATATTTTAATATATTCAAAAAGTCTTGAGGAGAATAAAGATCATCTGAGAGTTATTTTGAAAACTCTGCGGAAGGAGAGGCTCTTTGGAAAGTTCAGAAAGTGTGAGTTTTGATTACAACAAGTGGCTTTCTTGGGGCACATCATAACCAATGAAAGAATCTCGGTTGACCCTGAAAATACAATGGTTGTGGAGGAGTGGAATCAACCCACAATAGTAACTATGATTCATAGTTTCCTTGGTTTAGAGGGATATTATAGGTGTTTTGTGAAAAATGTTTCACGACTTTCTATTCCGCTAACCAAGTTGACTCGAAAAGGGGTTAAGTTCATCTGGACAAAGGAATGTGAGAAATGTTTCCAAGAGCTGAAGAAGAGATTGGTTACTGCACCTGTGTTAACAATACCCTCTATCGGAGAAGGATTCGTTATTTTTAGCGATGCATCTCTGAAAGGGCTTGGGTGCGGCCTCATGCAAAATGACAAGGTAATTGATTCTGCATCTCAACAGTTGAAGATTCATGAGCATAATTATCCTACGCATGATCTAGAGATAGTGGCAGTTGTTTTTGCTCTAAAGATATGGAGGCACTATCTTTATGGGGATAAATGTGATATATACACCGACCACCAATGTTTAAAGTATATGTTCATGCAGAAAGAATTGAACATGATACAAATGAGATGGTTGGAGCTTATTAATGACTATGATTGTTCAATTCATTATCACCCTGTAAGAGCAAACAAAGTTGTAGATGCGTTAAGCAGGAAAGATCCTATTGTTCTAGAAATAATGAGGATCCTAGGAGATCCCTTGATTAAAGATATAGTAAAACTAGACATAGGAATTGTAAGGGAAGGGACATCATCAACCTTATCCCAAATGATTTCTCAACCTTCAATACTAGAGAAGATCAAGAAGGCTCCAAAAGAAGATCCTTTGCAGTAGGAGAAGTTTGAGGATGTAAAGGATGGGAAGTTCCCTAATTTCAGTATTGATCAAGAAGGTGTGTTGAAATTTCGTACAAGACTATGTGTTCCATATATTCTGGAGATAAAGAAATAACTGATGGATGAAGCTCATAACTATACTTTCTCTATATATTCGGGAAGCACTAAAATGTATAGAGACCTCCGTGATCATTATTGGTGGGATAACATGAAGGGGGATATTGGTGATTACACTATAAGGTGCCTGGTCTGTCAATAAGTAAAGGCAGAACGACAACATCATAAAGGGGTATTACAACCGCTACCCATACCAGTATGGAAGTGGGATAATATCACTACGGTCTTTGTAATTGGTCTCCCGAAAACATCCAAAGGAAATAATGAAATATGGGTTATTGTGGAACGTCTCACCAAAACTGACCATTTTATCTCTATTCGGGAAGGTTTCTCTCTGGATAAACTTGCCAAGATATATGTAAAGGAAGTGGTAAGGATGCATGGGGTACCACTATCCATTGGGTTTGATCGTGATCCAAGATTCACATCTAAATTCTAGAGAAGTCTTCAACATGCTCTGAATACTAAATTGAATTTTAGTATGGACTATCATCCTAAAACTGATGGCCAATCTGAAAGGACTATTCAGACACTCGAAAACATGCTGAGATTATGCTCAATGGAATTTAAATGTGGATGGGATCAACACCTCCCATTTGTTGAGTTCTCATATAACAACAGCTTCCATTCGAGTATTCAGATGGCACCCTATGAAGATCTGTATGGAAAGTGATGTAGAACTCCTACTTGTTGGGATGAAACTGGTGAGAGAAATATTCTTGGGCCTGATCTTGTGCAAGAGATGACAAAACAGGTTCATGCCATCTAACAACACATAAAGGCTACTCAGAGTTGGCAGAAGAGCTATGCTGACAACCGTCGAAGGGACTTGGAGTTTGGTGTTGGCGACAAAGTCTTCCTTCGAATTTCTCCATGGAAGAGAGTCATACGGTTTGGGAAGAAAGGGAAGATTAGCCCTAGGTACAATGGCCCCTATGAAATCCTTCATCGCATAGGAGCAGTGGCATATCGTCTAGCACTTCCACCGAACCTAGATCAAGTTCATGATGTCTTCCATGTATCTCTCTTGAGGAAATAAATACCCAACCCTTCACATGTACTGAACCCAGAGGAGGTACAACTGGAACATGACCTCTCTTCTGAGGAGAAGCCAGTGGAGTTCTTAGACCGAAGAGGCAACCTTCTGCGAAACAAGACTACCCACCTTGTGAAAGTGTTGTTGATGAATCACATGTATGAAGAAGATACTTGGGGTCCGGAGGAAACAATGAAGAAAAAGTACCCTAACCTTTTCAACTAGGCCTCAAGTATAAAATTTCGTGGATGAAATTTCTTAAGAGGGGAAGAATGTAACGACCCAAACTTTTTGAATAGTATATTAACGTACTCTTAACGATTTAATAGATATGTTAATGGTTAATGCAGAAAGAGGAGTCGATGGCTTCATCCAGTAGACTTGAACCTTATGAAGCCCACTTATCAAAGCATGGGAAGGAGGTGGCATCTTTGGGCTTCTCTTTAGACCAAGCCCAAGCTGAACTCCACCGTGTCAAGCTTGAACAGAAACTCCTACGGGAGAAGTTCATGTTAGTAGAGATTACTACTAGGGAAATGTTATCTGAGCCTCCCTCATATTCTCTCACCATAGCACACCTTACACTTAGGTCGTATGCTAGTGTTATAAGGGGATATGTAACGAGACCATAGCTTCTTTGTGTAATCCTTTGGGATGAATAAATTGATATTTCTTCCTTTAGTGATGTTTGTGAAATTTCAAATGTCCGGATAATTTTAGGATGTATTTTATTGATGAATTTTGAAAAAATGATATTTTAAAATATTTATTTAAACCTTAAATAATTAATGATGTGTAATGATTTTCAAAAAATGGTCTTCTACAAAAGTGTTCAGTAATGAATTTGGAGTCTAATAAGATCAACTTAATTTTATGATGAATAGTAAATTATGAATAGTGATTTTACGCTTAGGATTAGTAATGTGACCAAATGGATTAGTAATATCACTTAAAAAAAGTTTTAATATAATTTAGACAGCTTGATTTAGTAATGTGATTCAATAAAATGGGTAAATAATGGTTTCATAAATTATTAGTCAAGTACTAGTTTTTTCGGGTGAATAGTGTTTTTTAATTAAAAATTAAATTAAAAATAATTAGAAAACTATTTTTATAAAATAGAATTTATTTTTTAACTCAGAGCATCAATATTATGTTATGGTAATTTTTGGGGTTTATTATGAAAAAAATGAATTCTCGGTGAATAATGTTTTTTTAAAAATTAAATTAAAAATATTTAGAAAAATATTTTTATAAAATGGAGTTCATATTTGTAATCAGAGCATTAATATTTGGTTAAGCTGAAATTTTGGGATTTTTCTGAGAAAGATGAATTTTCAGTGACTAGTAAAAATGCAGTTTTAGGGTTTCAGTATGTTTAATGACATGATAACTGTCTCATGATGGTTTCATGAAATTTTTAAAGGGTTTTCCAACCAAAGGTGATGAATTATTGTATTGGGGGCCCCATGTGGCCTAACTTCATGGAAAATACCATGGGAGAGACCATGGTTTTGAGAAAACCACTTGTGAGGTGTCCCTTGAAATTATTAAAGTATCACCTCTCCTTTCCTATAAATACCCACCCATTCCTCCTTTATTTTTCTCTCCCAACTATCCCCTAATGAATATCTGGTCTCATTACCTCCCAAGGAGTCATCCCAAGGTGCCCCGATGCCTTCAAGGTCCAAACCTTTGAGTTTTAAGAGTTACGTTTTAAGGTAAGGGATCTGACCTCTCTCTTTCTTTTCAAGTAATCTCTTTTATGTCATTTATTTTATGCTCCATGTTTTTGTGTTGGAGGATGTTCTTATATATTCATCTTACTGCCCTTTTCATTTTCATATGATGATAGAACCCCTCTTTCACTCATCAATTCGTTTTAAGAATGTTTAAGTTGCGTCGTTAGGCTGCCGAATTTTTAAGGGATTCTTTCACCCTTCTCATTTTTCAAAGTTCTACTTTCATGTAAAGTCTTTAATGTTATTTTTTATTATGTTTGGGTATGATATATATATCTATCATACTGAAATTTTATGTTCATATGATGAGAGACCCTGTTTGATCTCGTCAATTCATTTTTGTTGAAGTTTAAGTGACGCCGTTAGGCTGCCGAATTTTCATAAGAGAAATCTAATTTTTTTCTTCCTTCCATGTTTTTCATATCAAATGATATGTCCTTAAAATTTCATTACCATGTTATTAAATCCGTTATATTATGTTCCCCTACTGTTTTATGGATCATTTATGAGTTGGTGACCCATGTCCCCTCTCTTTTCAATGTTTTCTAAAACCTCATAACATAGCCGTTATGATATAGAATTTCCGTCTCAAAATGTCTCTCCCTTTTTCTAAAGTTATTTTATTTTATTAAGTGAATACTCAAAGGTATCTCTTCTATAGGGGTATTCACATATATACCAAGTTTTTCTATTTTAAATTCTGGGATTTACATACATGAGACCCACCTTCCTTTTCTGTGGGTTTTAAAGTGACACAAAGATCAAGTCTTTAAAGCAGTTTTTAAAACGTTTTGATTATGAAATAAAAACCATTTCTTTTATGCTATATGGGTTGTTTATGAAATGATTGATGATGATATATGTGGCTCATATGATGATAAATAAAAATTTAAGGGTTCTCCCTGATAGCGCTCCAATGCATTGGGTAAAAACTTAATCTCTAGATATGACCATTTAGACTGATACCTTGGTAAATAACCTTGGTAATTTTTATTGACACCTTGGGGATGGACCTTGGTGAAACAGAAATGATTTTCTTTATAAAAGGTTGTAGTAACATCTTAAAGTTATGAAAAACGTTATATTTCTTATGATATTCCTCATGATTTGTTTCTTATTCCTTATTGTTCTTTTCATGACCTTATTGAAGTATCTCAAGTTCACATGTAAAATGTTTCTCTTGTTTCCCTTACTGGGCCTTCGGCTCACCCTTTCTTTTGATGTATATCCCTAGGTTATTAGATACAGCAATGAACCTAGGATGAAATTAAGTATAATCCTTTCATGTGTTTAATAAGAATTTTCTATTTTTTTCATGTATTATGTTCCTTGTTTCCAAGACACTAAACCTTAAAGATCCTCAGTTTTGTGTAATGTAATGAAAGTTATGTTATAAAAAGGCGGGATGCCACTGAAATGTCTTTCAAAGATGTAAAGAATGAGAAGTCAATGAAAATACTTATTGAAGATAAATATGGTGAATCAGACTCTGAAAACAAGGTATGTCAAAAGTTTGATGAAATACATTCCTTTTTTTCTAAAAATGTGAAAATAGAAACAGGGAAATACAACGGGAAACTCCCTTTGAAATGTTTTGAATGTGGAGCTGTTGGCCACTTTGTGGCTAATTGTCCAAAAAATGGAAAGATAAATATAGTGATGAAGATGATAGTATACCAAGAAGGTCATGGGAGAAACAGGGTTGAAAAAATAAATATTCAGGAAGAGGTAAAGAAAAAAAGTTCTTCTAATCAAAAAGAAGAAGCTTGTTTCCAAAAATTGAAGAAGATGATGATAGTGAGACTGGATCTGAAAAATCTGTTGCTGAAAATCCTATATAGATTACCTTTTTTTCAATAGTGAATAATGATGATTATGAGAGCAGCAATAATGAAGAAGAAGAAACTCAACTTGAACAGTATCTAAAAGAAGAGATGGAGGAATGTTTGAGAAAGATCATAAGGCTTGAGATGAAAAAGAAGAAGTTGATAAAATAAAATTCCACATTAAAAAATGAAGAAAATTTTGATGATGAGAAAATCAATATGGAAAAGGAGATTGATGATATGAAGAATTCTCTTGAGAATAAAATGAATCACAATGACCATCTCGAAGTAAAGCTGAAAGGAAAAGAAGAAGAGATGGAACTTGTCTAACAAAAACATTATCAAGCTAAATAAATGAATGTCAATTTCAAACAATCTGTCTCAGAAGTTAGTTAATGTTCCAGAAAGAATGAACCAAATGAGGATCTACGAAAGTTATCTGCAAAGGATGAAAGTAATGATGAAACTAGTTCTGATAAGAACAAGGCTGGAAAGATCATGTATGTGGCCAAAGTCATCAACACTGAAAATCAGAAGTGTATAAAAATCTTGAGTCAAAGAAGTATTTTAATACCAATGGTACTGATAAATCCGAGCCAAAGAAGAGAGTTACATATGTAAACATAAAGATTCATGATCAGCATAGTTCTATTAAGAATGTCATTAAAAAGCGTGTTCACAACTCCGATCAGCATAGAAATTTCAGAGGCAAATATTCTTTCTATGGTTACTACAGGTATTGTGGTGGATTCGGACACATGTAAAATATGCGTTGGTTTAACCAACAACATTACAACTGTTCGAAAAGTTTTGAAAGACAAAGATTGAGGATGAGTCAACCCTCTCAAAATAGAATGTCTCTAAATAAATTTCATCAGATTTCTGAGAAGACTGGTGTGAAAGTTGAGAATAGGTTCCAGCCACTAGAAACTATTTGTGAAAGATTTGATCGAACCGGACATCTTCCCAAGGGCTACCTTAGTGTGTTACCAGAGAAAAAAAAGATTCTTAATAATTCTCAAATGCCAGAGTTTTTTTAAAAAAAAGGGATAGGTCTGATAAGTTCGAAAAGAAAGAGTGCATGGTTGTCTAGCCAGAACACATTGACTTTCCTTGGAAGTTGGAGGAAGCACTACAGGAAGTGAAGGAAAAGGAAGAACAAAAAGCTCTTGTTGTCAAAACTTCTTTGAAATCTAAAAAAGGAGAACATCCATGGATTCTTTATAGTGGTTGTTCCTCTTATATGACAGAAGACTTAATGATTCCAATGAATGTGAAAGACTTCAAAGAAGGAACAATGACATTTGGAAATTATGAATCTCTAAGGATCAAAGGTTTTGGACCATCCATCATTGGAAAAGAAAAGATGAAATCCAAGAAAATACTATATGTTGATGGGATGAAACATAACCTACTTAGTGTGTCAAAACTCTGTGATGAGGGAAACAAAGTTATCTTCAATAAATATGGATTCGTTTTGAAAAGTGAAAATAATGGAAATATAGTTACAAGGGGCCAACATACTAAAGGGAACTTGTTCCAAGTTAGTGAACTACAGAACTCTTGTTACATGGGTTTAATGGATGAAAATAAGTTATGGAATAAAAGGCTGGGACATATGTTTCATAGAAATATGTGCAAGTTATCAACACGAGACAATGTTTGAGATATGCCTGATTTATCAAGAAGAATAGATTGGTGTTGCACTATTTGTGAAAACGTGAAGATTACAAACTCTTTTCATAAGAGAATTGAAATTCATTCAAAACAACCCTTGGAACTTATACATTCTGATGTATGTGGACCAATGAAAAATCATTCAACAAATGGAGATAAGTACTTCATTACTTTCATTGATGACTTTACTCATATTACTTGTGTTATGTACATGAGACATAAGTCAGATGCTCTGAAAATGTTTAAGAGTTTCAGGAGGAAAGCAGAAAAGGAATTTGAGTATTTAGTAAAGAAGTTGAGAACTGATAATAGTGGTGAGCATAAGAGTGAAGAGTTTGAATGTTATCTTAAGAAGCATGTAATTTAGCATGAGTTAAGTTCACCATACACACCTCAACAAAATGGGGTTTCTGAAAGAATGAATCGAAGTTTTGTGGAAACGTGGAGAACTATGCTGCTTGAGCATATTCTTTCTCATTATTATTGGAGGCAAGCCATGACCACTACTGTGTATATTCAGAACCGATTTTTCTTTAGACCAAACTCAAATATGACTCCTTATAAAATGTTCTATGGAAAAACTCCAAGTCTGAAACACTTAAGTGTTTTTGGGAGTCCATGCATTATAAAGAAGAAAGGTGGAAACCTTGGAAAGTTTGAGAAAAGAAGAGATGATGGAATTTTTATTGGATATTTTCTAGAATGAAGAGGATATAGATGTATCAATGAAGAAACGGGAAGAATTATTGATTCATAAGATTTAGAAGTTGTTGAAAATGTTGAGAAATAAAAGAAATCATATGTTGATGAGGAATTTTTGCAGGATAGAGATGATTTTGTTAACAATTCGGATAATGTTGCAGATAGTGTGAATCCTACTCAAGAAGATGAATCCAACTCAGAAATATCTAGTGCTAAATATGGAGTTCAATGAACTCATCTTAGGTTGATGAATCAAGTGGAGGCTCAGAACGTTATTGGAGATAAAAATTAGAGGGTTCAAACAATAAGAACAACAAATGCTATATCACATACATCTCTTTTTTCGAAAGTTGAACCGAAGGATGTAAATAAAGAATTTGAGTATCCTGAATGGGTTCATGCAATGAATGAAAATCTTGATCAGATAGAGAATAATGATACTTGGGAACTTGTACCTAAGCCGGATAATAAGAACATTATTGGTACAAAGTGGGTTTTTCGGAACAAACTGAATGAAGAAGTTAAAGTTATAAGAAACAAAGCAAGATTGGTTTGAAAAGGTTATTTTCAAATTGAAGGCATTGATTTTGATGAAACCTTTGCACTGGTGGCAATATTATAAACAATCAGAATCTTTCTTTCTATTTCTGCACAATGGGGTTACAAAATCATTCAAATTGATGTAAAATCTGCATTCTTAAATGGTGTCCTTGACGGGGAAGTTTATATTGATCAAACTTGTGCATTTTTTATTGGAAATAATGAATGTTATGTGTGTAGGTTGAAGAAGGATTTGTATGGGATAAAATAGGCTCCAATAGAATGGTATTCTAAATTAGATACCTGCTTAAAGAAGATAAACTTTAAGAAAGGGAGAGTTGACAGCAACTTCTACATCAAGGAATGTCAGGAGTTTTCACTGATCGTTATTGTTTATGTCGATGATATTATATTTTCTGGAAAAGATGAATGATCATGTGAAACATTTTTTGAGGATATAAAGAAGTTATTTGATATTTCCATGCTGGGAGAAATGAAGTTGTTTCTTGGGCTACAAATTTCACAGAAGAAGAATCACGTTTTTCGGTCTCAAGTAATGTATGTTAAAGAACATCTGAAGAAAATTGCATGGAAAAGTCGAAACCAATTTCCACACCAATTTCAGTGGGAACTAAGTTTTCTAAATATGGAGAAGGCAAGGAAGTTGATCAGAAAGAGTTTCGAAAGCTAATTGGAAGTCTATTATATTTGACTGCCTCAAGACCTGACATCGTCTATGCTGTCACTTTATGTGAAAGATTTAAGAGTGCTCCAAAAGAATCACATTTGAGTGCTGGAAATATAATTCTCAGATATATCAAAGGAACAACAAATTTCGGAATCAGGTATTATGGCTCAAGAAATATTGATCTATTCAGGTATTCTGATTCTGATTGGGAAGGAAAAGTTGATGATCGAAGATCCACATCTGGTGGAGTTTTCTTTATGGGGAAAAGTTGTGTTAGTTGGCTTACCAAGAAACAGAATTCAGTAACTCTTAGCACAGCTGAAGCTAAGTATGTTGCTTCTTCTCAAGCTGCAACTCAACTAATGTGGATGAAGACTCAGTTAAAAGATCTACTTGTTGAATTAAATCTACCATTGCTCTTGGGTTGTGATAATCAGAGTGAAATCAATCTTACAAAAAATACAGTACAACATTCTCGTTCAAAAAACATTGATATAAAGTACCACTTCATCAATGAGCAGGTGGAGAAGAATGAATTGAGGCTAGAGTATGTTTCTGTATCTGAACAATTTGCTGATATATTCACAAAACCGTTACCGAAGGAACCATTTGCAAAATTGAGGTTGAACAAGGGTGTCCAACCTCCCTCTCATCAAGGCTAAGGTATCTGTTTCGGTCCCCACTACCATCTTTCCATTGGATATTGTTGTCAAGGGGGAGAATTGTTTCATAAATCTATCCTTATAGATGCATGCATAAAGGGGGATTTGTGGGTAAGATGTGAATGCAACATGTATGTGTGTGAACTATTCAAACTATTTGTTAGAGTGGTTCTAGGACACAAAGTTGTTTTTTTTCTAGGAAATTTGAAGAAGTGAATAATGCTGAAGTAGAAGCTTGAATGATGTGATGAAGATGGTTGAGTAGGTACACTCATGAGATTTCATTGTCACTGTTTCTAGATAGCATGGTTTTGGCTGTCAATAATTATTGTTTCCTATAATGAGTTATCTCACGTAGGCTTAGAATTGCTGATAAGTAATCCATTACTTAAGGTTACAATGTTTAGTGATTTATGAATCTTGGTTGAAAAAAAAATCCAAATGGGGAGATTGTTGGGACCATGCTGGACGGATAAGGAAGTAAGAATAGTTTGTTGTTACAGAGTGTTGTCTTTTGTTGTCAAAGAAGCTAAATCAATTCACATTGTAAAGTACTTGGAAACAATGATGATTCTTTGCTAATTTTTATTTCACAAATATCATAAGTTTGGAGAACTTTTGATGCAAGCCTTATGAAGGATAGGGGGAGTAAAGAAGTGTTTTTGGCAATAGAATGAAAGTGGCATGCAAGTCAATAGTGGTGCGCAAGTATATGTGGCGTGCAAGTCATAATTCAGGATCATCACATCCAAATTTGACAAATGAAATAAAATGGCGCACAAGTCAAAAAGTGGCGCGCAAGTATAAAGTGGCGCGCAAGTGTACATTGCGCGCAAGTCAGATTCCAATGTCATCATATCAAAAATGAAAAAGGAAAGATAGTGGCACGCTAGTGATGGAAGGGTGTACAAGTAGTGAAGCGGCGTGCAAGTGATGTAGCGGCGCACAAGTATTGGTGCGCATGTGTATGTGGCGCGCAAGTCACCAAAATTCCTATAAATAGATGACTTGCCTCCTCATTTTTTCAATGCTCAACACTTAAGTGAAAATCTGAGCTCTGAGCATGCAAGTAGTAGATATTGCTTTGCCATGCAAGTGTTGCTGTGAAAGTGTTGTCGCGCAAGTGTAGGCATGCAAGTCTTTGCCGTGCAAGTGTTGACGCGTAAGTTGAGGTGTGCAAGTAAGTGTGCAAGAAGAGGAACGCAAGTTGTAGGTGCAAAAGTAAAGGGCGCGAAAGTGGAAGTGGGTGCGCAAGATGTTTTTCTCCAGGGGTTCCTGCAAGCTTCTTGGTAGGAAAGTGAAGATCTATTCTTCAGATAATACAACTGTTCAATTGTAAAGAAGCACTGAAATATTGTAATTCCCTATTTGTGCTAAGAGGGTGCACACGCGCTTGCAGATTGTTTTCCAAGTGCAACCGGAGTGTAAGGGTATATCCAACTCGTTCTATTCCATATCAACGGATTGTTTTCTAGTGGATTGTGTGGGACTAGATTATTTTCAAACTATACCAAGGATGTAGCTACTCTTCTTGAGTAGTGAACCTTGTAAATCTTATGTTCTTGTGATTGTGTGTGTTCAGCAGGGAAGAAACTCTTTAACAGGAGGCAAATGTTGTTTTCCAAAATAAGGAAACATAAAAAGAAATAGATATTACTAGTTCACCCCCTCCCCCTCTCGGTGATACTTTGATCCTGACAAGGAACTTCAAATTGAGAGCTAAACCTCTCAGTCTGGAGGAAGACTAGGAAACTCCTTAGGGAATACATCAGTGTAATCCCTCAAAATGGGAATGTCATCAAGCATGATTATCTCCATTTCTCAATCATTTTCGCTATCTATACCTAATGACAAGGTAGCAATATCCACACTTGATATGACGATTATAAAGGACATTAATCTCCCTCCTTACACCTATAATGAATTGGATAATAATTGGGGATGTGAAGAGAGATATCCCTGTCCCGATAGTTGATGCTGGCTTTTTATAAATATAGCCGATCCATGACCAAGATTTTATCGAACTCCACTAAAGGATGTATGATAAGATTTTCTTGGTGGTTCAATCCGCAAACATTAACTAGGGGGAGTTATAAACCATGGACGTAACAATTTCCCCATTTTCAATTCTCACAGATAACGTTTTCCTCAAAAAATTTAACTGGTGTTGGAATCTTTCTAATAAACTTGAATGATATGAAAGAATGCGTAGAACCAGAATCAAATAGTACTTTCACTATTCTTGAATGAATAACTAGCATACCTATCACCGCATAGTTTTCCGGCTCCACCTCAGCATTAGTGATTGCATAATCCATTCCTTTTTTTCATGGAGGTTGTTTCTAATTTCATCCAACAACCCTAAGCTTAGGGTAGTTTCTGGCATAATTCCATTGCTCCTTCCAGTTGTAAAACTGCACTACAAGTAGATAGTTTCCCTAAACCTTATTTTCTTCTTCAACATTAGAATGATTATTCATATCCCTTTGGAATTTCTTGGCCAGATAACCAAACATTCCACATTTGAAGTAATTCTTGGTACCCTTCAAGTAGATACCAGGATGCTTCTTCCCGTAACTTCTACAAGGTTAAAAGCCAGGCTTCTATACATCATGGAATTTATTTGATGAACCACCGACGTTGTTCTCCATTTTATACTTCTTTTCATTGGGACCACAACACCATTAAGAGTCTCTACTCTTCATTTCAACCTTAAGGGCACAACTGACAACATCATCATAACTGTCAAAGTCTCAAATCTCCAACGCTTTTCATAGATTCTGCTTTATTCTGCTAGAGAAGTGATCCACCTTGCTTTCTGTGTTCATGAAAAATCTAGCATATTACCTTGGGATCCTTATAAAGTTTTCTTCATATGCCCTAACGGAATCAACTACCATCTACTTGTGTCCGAGGAACTCTATTTCTATCTTGATATAGAGGGTTAGAGTAAAATATTTGTTGGAAAACATCCTCTTGAATTCCTCCCAATCCATGGAATATATTTCTTCTTGGGACATTGAATTCCTGATCAGTTCCCATCATTGATCAGTTTCCCCATCAAAATGATAGACCAATAGTACAACCCTATATTCTTTCAAGCATTGGAGGATGGAGAATATCTTTTCAATGTAGTCAATCCACTGATTCGTGAGGAGGGGCTCCAAAGATCCCCAAATAATGGGAGTACATTTCCACATGAAAGTCTATATGAAAACGTTATCTTTCCTTGGAGGAGGATGGTTTTCCACATGATTCATGTTATTATTCATAACTCAATCCAACAGAGCAAGTACTGTCATGATATTTTGAGCACCCGCTCCCATCATATCAGGGATTTCATTAGGAAAATATTCACATTACCTATCACATTGGTTGTTGGAACATGTTCTTATAATTCCTATCATTAACTATGGAAAAGAACATATAATTAGAGTTCTTTAATATTTATCTATTAAGCATAAAAATTAAAATTTGAACCTAAAAGGATAAACTTATAAATAAGAAGTATATCCTAACTAGTGATTCCTTAGGTTTATAACTATGTTATACTCGATCTATTTCTTAACCTATATTCTTATGGGCTTTTTCCCCCATAATTATGGTCTATACTAAGCTCATGAGTCTACCAAAGCATATTCCCCGGGAGTGTTGTAATCAAGAGGGAAGCAAGGCCCATTTTTGTGCACCAGTTTCCATTCGATTTTTTCTCAAAGCAGTGTTTTCTTGTTTTACATCTAGTACACCTGTGCCAGAGTCCCTCTACCTGCTCGTATCCAGACATTGATGTATTTTCTTGATAAACCACTTACTCAAAACTCATCAATTTCTTTGAAGGAGTTCTTATACTTACTCTCATCCTTAAGTTTTACACTTAAATTATCTATTACAAATCTCTAAAAAAATCTAGACCATCCTCTTATACCAACTGTAGCAACGAAATACTTTTACATATAATATTACATGATTTTATGCAAAATTATACATTAGCGTACAAGCCAAGGATTGTTAAGTCTAATGTCTTTGAAAACTAGGTACATAAAACATAAAACATGTGGATAAAAAAGATTTATTTATGTAATCTTCATAAAGATATCCTAACTTCCTTTGAGCCCTTACATCGGCATAGGGTACCCTAGGGAACACATGAACAAAGGGATGAGCTAAAAATCATAGTAAGGGAATGAACATAAGGATATGTCTTAAGCACATGAGTTAGGAGACATGACATAATGATATACAAATCATGGAACATATAAAATAATATCATATAAAAATAGAATATAGAATCTCACTTTTTTATAACATAACTTTTCATTTCATTTTCCTAAACCGGGGATCTTTAAGGATTAGTGTCATGGAAACCAGGAACATAAAACATGAAAACATAAAACATTCTTCTTAAACACAAGAAAGGCTTCTACTTATGTTCATCATAGGTTCATTACTTCATCTCCTAACCTGGGGACATACATCAAAAGAATGGGTGAGCAGAAGGCCCAGTAAGGGAAACAATGAGAAACATTTAACATGTGAACTTGAGATACATCAATAAATTCATGAAAAAGGAACATTAAGGCATGATATTGAAATCATGAGGCATATCATAATAAAAATAACATATTTCATAACTTGAAGATGTAGATAAAACATTTAACTTACACAATAATGAACATATCACAAAGGTCCATCCCCAAGGTGTCATTTGAAATTACCAAGGTTATTCACCAAGGTATTGGTAAAATTGTAATCTCTAGTGGTTATATCATTACCCAATGCATTGAAGCGCTATCAGGGAGCCCCCTTAATTTTTCATTATTATCATGTGATCCACATATATCATCATAAAACATTTCATAAATAACCCATATAGCAAAAAATAAATGGGTTTCATTTCACAATCATAACGTTTTAAAAACTTCTTTAAAGACATGATATTTATGTCACTTTAAACCCACAGAAAAGGAAAGAATGTTTATTTTATGTAAATACCAGAATTAAAATAGAAATTGTTTATATATATGTGAATAAACCTATAGAAAAAAGATATTTGAGTATTAACATAATAAAATAAATGAATTGAGAAAAATAGAGCGACATTTTTAGACGAAAATTCTGCAGCATAACGAGTACGTTACGGGGTTTTATAAAATATTGAAAAGAGAGGGGACATGGGTCACCCACTCAAAAATGAACCTTAAAATTGTATAGGTACAGAATATAATGGATATAAGAACATGATAAACAAATTTTAAAGACATACTATATGAAATAAAGAACATGGAAGGAAGTCAAAAAATAATATTTCTCTTATGAAAATTCGGCTGCATAACTGCGTCACTTAAAACATCAAAAAATGAATTAATGAGAACAAATAGGGTATCTTATCATATGAACATAAAATAACAGTATGATGGATATAGATATCATACCCCAACATAATAAAAAAAACTTGAAAGACTTGACATGAAAATAGAACTTGAAAATGACAAGGGTGAAAGAATCCCTTAAAAATTCGGCAGCCTAACGACGCCACTTAAACATTCTTAAAATTAATTGGTGAGAGAATAATGGGGTATCTCATTATATGAACATGAAAAATTCCAGTATGATGAATATAAAATAACATCCTCTAACATAAGAACATGGAGCATAAAAGATATGACATAAAAGAGAGTACTTGGAAAGAAAGAGAGAGGTAGGATTCCTTACCTTAAAACGTAACTCTTAAAACTCAAAGGATGGGACATTGAGGGCTTAGGGGAACCTTGGGAGGACTCAGTAGGAGGTAAGGAGACCATAATTTCTTTGAGTAGGATTTTGGAATGGAAAGTATGAGGGAATGTCTTGGTATTTATAGGTAAAGTGAGGGGTCAAGGCATTAATGGCCAAGGGACACCGCATTGGTGGTATTGTCAAAACCATGGGCTTGCCCATGGTATTTTCCCACGGTATTGGCCACTTGGGACACCTCATACCTTATCTTACTATTAATAAGTCGACCATAATGATTACAAAATTATTACATACTTAATGATGTCATTAAACACCAGAAACTCTAAACTAAAAATTCATTATTCAACAAAAATTCAACTTTCTCAAAAAAAAAATCCCAAAATTTCACCTTAACCAAATATCAATGGTCTAATTTAAATAATTAACTCCATTTTATAAAAATAATTTTCTAAATATTTTTAAATTAATTTTTAAATAAATACACTATTCACCGAAAATTCATTTTTTTCAGAAAAATCTCCAAAAATTACATTAATATAATATCGATGATTTGAGTTCAAAAATGAACATTATATTATAAAAATAATTTTATAAAATTTTTTTAATTTAATTTTTAATTAAAAAACACTATTCACCTGAAAAAACTAATACTTGACTAATAATTTATGAAACACTTATTTACCTACATTGTTGAGTCACATTACTTAATCAAGGTGCCTAGATTATATTAATACTTTCATTAAATGAGATTACTAATCCATTTGGTCACATTACTAATTCTAAGCAAAAAATCACTATTCATAATTTACTATTCATCAAAAATTAAGTTGATCTTATTAGACTCTAAATTTCTTACTGAACATAATTGTAGAAGACAATTTTTTAAAAATCATTACACATAATTAATTATTTAAGGTTTACATAAATATTTTCAAATATAGTTTTTCTAGAATTCATCAAAAATATGCATACTATATTTATCCGGACATTTAAAAATTCACAAATTTTATCATAAGAAGAAATCACAATTTTTATTTAAATCAAAGGATTACACAAGACAATTATGGTCTCCTTACATAGCCCCTTATAACCCCAGCATAGGACCAAAGTGTAAGGTGTGCTAAGGTGAGAGAATATGAGGGCGGCTCGGCCAACATCGCACGAGTAGTAATTTCTATCAGTTTGAACTTATCGCGAAGGCGATTCCGTTCTAGCTTCACACGATGATGTTTGGCTTGGGTTTGGTCCAGAGCAAAGCCCAGTGGTGCTACCTCCTTCCCTAGTTCTGTTAGATGGGATTAGATTGTCCCGAGACTACTAGATGAGACCATCGAATCATCTTTATATATTAAATATCCAAGGTCACTTGTATTTTGAGACAATAGTCGCAACATTTAGTTTCCAACGGTCATACTGACTAACAGTCATATAATCGTCCAAACCCAACAGTCTCATTTTAATTATACTCATTTTATTAAATGAAAAAGTTTTGTTGAGAATGAAATAAAATAACACACAAAATTAGGAAACAAGATTTATGAAAAATATCGGGTCGTTACAAACTTCCCCCTTAAGAAATTGCATCATCGCAATTTTTTTAAAAAAAAATGTGCAAAGAAATTTCATTAAATGTCCCACATCGGAAAAAGAGTCAGTAACACTATTAATTTAAAATAAATAAAGGTAAGTACAAAGGTCACCCGAGTTAACCCATACTAGGATTACATGTAGGAAAACATGGATATGGAGGAGAAAACAAAGGGTCAAGTTCTGAGGGAGTGTGATAGAAAACATATCTAAGAGGAAGTTAACCACCATAAAATCACATACATGCGATGGGTTAAATGGTCATTGATTACCTAGTAGGAAACATAAACCAACAACATTTTTGTTTTACATTCCTTTTAATAATTATGAGGAATTAATTTACTACATAGAATAAAAACAGAAGGAAATATATTTACCTTCAAGTAAAGTTTCATCCCTCAATAAGTTTCCACCAAGACTAAATTTTTCTCCAAAAAAAGAGCATTCAAAACTACTTGGTCTCATCAAAGAACAAGAATCATCTTCTAGATAATCACATAATCAAAAAAAAGAATAACTATCTATCTTTATACATTAATCCCAAAAACAGAAAGGGTAAGATAAAACAACTCTTCAAAAAGAAAGAACCCCATAGGAAGGGATACTACTTTAAATATTCAAACTTCCACGGTACTACCCAAAGTTTATCATTGACCATTCCATAAATAACTATCCTTAAAATTACTCAAAATAATCCAAACCAAGATTGAAACCCAAATATAAGAAGGATTTGATAACATATTCTTCCAAGATAAACTTTATCATTCATCTCCAAACAACATCAACCACTCCTAACATTTTATAAAAAAAGTAACTAACCTAAACATTTTTCCCCAAGATAGGTTAATAATTTCCACAAGTGACCTAAATTACTATAAGTTCACCTTAAATTCTTCAATTCTTCAAAATATAAGTCAACCATTACTTATCAAAGAAAATACCGTAGTAATCTATATACCTCAATCATATAGGGTTCCCATAATAGTGAACGTCTTACAAAATAATAATCATCTTTTAATCCCCTAATCATTTTTTTCAAGAAGAGCAACTTCACTACATCAAAATGTGATACATAAAATTAGATTTTTTCCTTAATGATATAAAACCATCATAGTTAGTGACTCGATATTCTTAGAAAACATTAAGGATATTCTCATAGAGAACAAACTAAAATATAACATGACATAAAAAATTATTGCGAAGAAGTTGCATGTACTTTAGTCATCATGATCCATCTCAGCATAGGACTTTCATTGTTCCCTTGTTCTTGAAGATTTTTGATGCATATCAAGCTTCTCATCCCTTCCAAGAGACCATTTCCTTAGATAATGTCCAACTTATCCACATTTATGACATTGAAAAGTATAAGGTACATTAGATCGAACCTTATCTTTATTCATCACATTATCCATTTTTTTGAAGCAATAGGCTACTTTATGCCCTATCACCCCACACATAAAACCTCTCCTGGTTCCTTTGTGACATTCCCCTTGGTGCCCCATTCCACACTTTTTGCACAAAGGAAATTGGGTCTTCTTTCCCTTATCAACGCTATCATATGAACATCTTTGAAACTTCGTCTTCTTCTTCCTTGATGAATTTGGGCATTCAGCTAGGTACCAGTTATTAATTTTGATTCTTGATTGCTTGTTTGGCATAATAACAATATATTCAACTTTATCTCTCATCATATTTGTGACATTAATAGAGAAATCATCACATTTCCTATCACATTGATTGTTGGGGCATGTTCTTTTGTTTCCCACCATTAACTAAAAAAGGAATGTATAATTAGGGGCTTAAATACTTAGCCAATAATCATGAAAAGGAATCTTTAATCATAGAATGATAAACTTATATAAGAAAAGTATATCCTAACTTTTGATACCATAGGTTCCAATCTTGGTTATCCATGATCATATATTATTATGTCAATCTTTATTTTATTTTATCTTTGTTCCTTAAATAATGGTTCATACTAAGCTTATGAATTTATCAAAGCATATCCTCGGGAGTGTCGTAACCAAGAGTGCATCAATTACCATTTTCGTGTACCAGTTCCTGTTCGAGTCTAACTCATACGGTGTTTTCAGGTTTTACCCCTATGTACATCTGTGCCAGAGCCACCATTACCTGCGGGTATCTAGACAAGGATGTATTTTCTTGATAATCCTCTTACTCAATACTCACCAAAATACCAGGAATATTTCATATATTTAAGCTTTTATATATGGATCTTCCTAATGATTTCATATCCTAATTTACACAAATATCTAAACCATCCTTTGATACCAACTATAGCATCCAGCCTTTTTATAACATAACTTTTCATTACATTTTACCAAACCGAGGATCTTTAAGGTTTAGAGTCTTAGAAACCAAAAACATAAAACATAAAACATGAAAACATAAAACATTCTTCTTAAACACTTGAAAGGATTCTCCTTATGTTAATCCTAGGTTCATTGCTGCATCTCTTAACCTGGGGACACACATCAAAAGAAAGGGTGAGCGGAAGTCCCAGTAAGGGAAACCAGGGGAAACATTTAACATGTGAACTTGAGATACATCAATAATGTCATGAAAAAAGAACATTAAGGCATGAGAAAGAAATCATGAATAATATCATAATAACAATAACGTATTTTATAACATGAATATGTGGCTACAACATTTAACTTAGACAATCATGAACATATCACCAAGGTCCATCCCAAAGGGGCCATTTGAAATTACCAAGGTAATTTACCAAGGTATCGTTAAAATTGTAATCTCTAGTGGTTACATAATTAACCAATACATTGGAGTGCTATCAGGGGGCAACCTTAATTTTTTCCTTATTATCATGTGAGACACATATATCATCATCAAAAATTTCATAAATAACCTATATAGCATAAAATAAATGGGTTTCATTTCATAATCATAACGTTTTAAAAACTTCTTTAAAGACATGATCTTTATGTCACTTTAAACCCATAGAAAAGGAAAGAGGGGTTAATTTATGTAATTCCCAGAATTAAAATAGAAAATTTTGATATATATGTTAATAACCCTATATAAGAAATATATTTCAGTATTAGCTTAATAAAATAAAATAATTGAGAAAAAGAGAGAGACATTTTGAGACGAAAATTCTGCAGCATAACAGCTATGTTACAGGGTTTTAGAAAATATTGAAAAGAGAGGGGACATGGGTCAACCACTCATAAATGATCCTTAAAACAGTAGAGGGACATAATATAAAGGATATAAGAACATGGTAATGAAATTTGAAAGAAATATCATATGAAATGAAGAACATGGAAGGAAGACAAAAAATAAGATTTCTCTTATGAAAAGTCGGCAGCCTAACGACGTCACTTAAAACATCAAAAAATTAATTGATGAGATCAAATAGGGACTCTCATAATATGAACATAAAATAATAGTATTATGGATATAGAGATCATATGAACACATAATAAAAAGTAACTTGAAAGACTTGACATGAAAATAGAACATGAAAATGAGAAGGGTGAAAGAATCCCTTAAAATCCGGCAGCCTAACGGAGCCACTTAAACATTATTAAAATGAATTGATGAGAGAAAGAGGGGGTATCTAAACATATGAAAATTAAAATGGAAAGTAGGATGAATATAAAATAACATCCTCTTACATAATAACGTGGATCATACATGATCTGATATAAAATAGAGTACTTGGAAAGAATGAGAGAGGTAAGACCCCTTACCATAAAACGTAACTCATAAAACTCAAAGGTTGGGACCTTTAAGGATTGGGTGAACCTTGGGAGGACTCCTTGGGAGGTTAGGAGACCATAACGTTGTTGAGGAGGATTTTGGAATGGGATGGATGAGAGAATGTCTTGGTAATTATCGATAAAGTGAGGGGACAAGGCATTAATGGCCAAGGGACACCTCATTGGTGGTATTGGAAAACCCATGAGCTTGACCATGGCATTTTCCCACAGTATTGGCCACTTGGGATAGCTCATACCTTAAATTACTATTCATAGGTCGACCATAATGATTAAATAATTATTACATCCTTAATTATTTCATTAAACACCCGAAACTCTAAACATAAAATTCACTAATCACTGAAAATTCATCTTTTTCAGAAAAATCCCAAAATTTCACATTATCCAAATAATGATGCTCTGATTTCAAAAATGAACTCCATTTTATAAAAATAAATTTCTAAATATTTTTAATTTCATTTTGAATTTAATACACTATTCAGCAAAAATTCAATTTTTTCAGAAAAATCCCCAAAAATTACCATAACATAATATCGATGCTCTGAGTTCAAAAATGAACTCCATTTTATAAAAATAGTTTTCCAAATATTTTTAATTTAATTTTTAATTAAAAAAACTATTCACCTGAAAAAACTAATACTTGACTAATAATTTCTAAAATAGTTATTTACCTATTTTATTGAATCACATTAATTAATCAAGGTGCCTAGACTATATTAATGCTTTCTTTATGTGAGATTAGTAATCCATTTGGTCACATTACTAATCCTAAGCGAAAAATCACTATTCATAATTTCGTATTCATCAAAAATTAATTTTATCTTATTAGACTCCAAATTTCATACTGAACATAATTGTAGAAGACCAATTTTTTAAAATCATTACACATAATTAATTATATAAGGTTTACATAATAATTTTCAAATATCTGTTTTCTAGAATTCATAAAAAATATGCATACTATATTTATCTGGACATTTGAAAATCCACAAACTTCATCATAAGAAGAAATCACAATTTTTATTTAAATCAAAGGACTACACAAGGCAGTTTTGGTCTCCTTACATTGCCCCTTATTACCCCAGCATAGGATCTAAGTGTAAGATGTACTAAGGTGAGAAAATCTGAGGGTGGCTCAGGCAACATCGCACAAGTAGTAATTTCTATCAATTTTAACTTATCGTGAAGGTGATTCCATTCTAGACTAACATGATGAAGTTCAGCTTGGGTTTGGTCTAGAGCAAAGCCCAGTGGTGATACCTCTTTGCTAAGTTCTGTTAGACGGGCTTCGATTGGCCCGAGACTACTGGATGAGGCCATCGAATCTTCTTTCTATATTAATTAAACAATATCACTTGTATTTTGAGACAATAGTCGCAACATTAAGTTTCCAATGGTCATACTGACTAAAGTTCATATAATAGTCAAAACCCAATAGTATCATTTTTATTATACTCATTTTATTAAATTAAAAAGTTTTGTTGAGTATGAAATAAAATAACACACAAAATTAGGAAACAAGATTTATTCAAAATTTCTAGTCATTATAATCTTCCCCCCTTAAGAAATTGCATCTTCTCAATATTTAAAAAAAATTAGGATTCAAAATTTCATTGAAAGTCCCACATTGGAAAAAGAGTCAGTAACACTATTACATTAAAAGAAAGAAAGTTAATTACAAAGGTCACCCAAGTTAACCCATACTAGGATTCCATGTAGGAAAACATGGATATAGAGAAGAAAACAAAGGGTCATGTTCAGAGGGAGAGTAATAGAAAACATGTCTAAGAGGAATTTAACCACCAGAACGTCACAAACATTTGATGGGTTAAACGGGCTTTGATTACCCAATAGGAAACTTAAACCAACAAATTTTTTGTTTTACGTTCCTTTTAATAATTTTGATGAATTCATTTACTACATATAATAAAAACACATGGAAATATATTTACCTTAAAGTAGAGTTTCATCCCTTAATAAGTTTCCACCAAGACTAATATTTTCTCCAAACAGTGAGCATTCAAACCTAATCGGTCTCATCAAAGCAGAAGAATCATCTTCTAGAGAATCACGTAATCCAAAAAAGAATAACTATTTATCGTTAAAATTTTATCCGAAAAATTGAAAGGGTAAGATAAAATAACTCTTCAAAATGAAAGAACCCCATAGGAAGGGAAACTACTTTAAATATTCAAAGTTCCACGGTACTACCCAAAGTTCATCATAGACCATTACATAAGTAATTTTCCTTAAAATTCCTCAAAATAAACCCAAATAAGATTGAAACCCATATATATGAAGGATTTGATAACAATGTCTTTCAAGATAAACATTATCGTTCATCTCCAAAAAAAATCAACCACTCCGAACATCTTATAACAAAAGTAACAAACATAATCATATTTTTCCCAGGATAGTTTAATCATTTCCATAAGTAACCTATATTACTATAAGTTCACATTAAAATCTTAGATTATTCAAAATATAAGTCAACCTTTACTCCTCAAAGAAAATACCATAGTAATCTATTTACCTCGATCATATAGGGTTCCCAAAATAGTGAACGTCTTCCAAAATAACAATCATCTTTTAATACCATAATCAATTTTTTTTCAAGAAGAATAGCTTAATAACATCAACATGTGATACATAACAATAAATGTTTTACTAAATGATATAAAATCATCTTAGTTAGTGACTTGATGTACTTAGAAAACATTAAGGATATGCTCATACAACACAAACAAAAATACAACATGACATAGGCAATTATTGTGAAGAAGGTGCATGTTCTTTTGTCATCATGATCCATCTCAACATAGGACTTGTATTTTTCCCCTATCCTTGAAGATTGTTGATGCTCATCATGCTTCTCATACCTTCCAAGAGAGCATTGCCTTGGATAATGTCCTACTTCTCCACATTTACAACATTAAAAAGTATAATGTACATTAGATCGAACCTTATCTATATTCATCACATTATCCATTTTTTGAAGCAATAGGCTACTTTATGCCATATCACCCCAAACATAAAACATCTCCCAATTCCTTTGTGACATTCTCCTTGGTGCCCATTTCCACACTTTTTCCCCAAAGTAAATTGGGTCTTCGTTCCCTTATCCACTTTATCATATGAACATCCTTGAGACTTTATCTTCTTCTTCATTGATGAATTTGTGCATTCAACTAGGTACCAATTATTAATTGTGATTTTTGATAGCTGGTTTGGCATAATCACAATATGTTCAACTTGAACTCTCGTCATCTCTGTCACATTAATAGAGCAATCATCACATTTCCTATAACAATGATTCTTGGGACATTATCTTCTATATCTCTCCATAAACTAAGAAAAGAAAGTATAATTAGGGGCTTAAATACTTATCCAATAATCATGAAAAGCGAACTTTAAGCATATAAGGATAAACATGTAGAAGAAAATTATATCCTAACTTGTGATCCCCTAGGTTCCAATCTTGGTTATCCATGATCATATATTCTTATGTGAATCGTTATTTTATTTTATCTTTGTTCCTTTAATAATTGTTCATACTAAGCTTATGAATTTACCAAATCATATCCCCCGATAGTGTCATAACTAAGAGTGCAGCAAGACCCATTTTCATGTACCAGTTCCCGTTTAAGTCTACCTCAAGCAGTGTTTTTGGGTTTTACCCCGATGTACATATGTTCCAGAGCCACCTCTACCTGCTCGTATCCAGAAAGGGATGTATTTTCTTGATAAACCTCTTACTCAATACTCACAAAAATACCAGCATGATTTCTTATATTTAAACTTTTCTATAGGGTTATTCCTAAAGTTTTCATATAATAATTTCCACAAATAACTAAACCATCCTTTGATACCAACTATAGCATCCCGCCTTTTTATAACATAACTTTTCATTCCATTTTTCCAAACCCAGTATCTTTAAGGTTTAGTTTCTTGAAAACCAGGAACTTAAAACATGAAAACATAAAACATTATTCATAAACACTTGAAATGATTATCTTTATGTTCATACTAGGTTCATTATTGCATCTCCTAACCTGGGGAAATACATCAAAAGAAAGGGTGAGCGGAAGGCCCGGTAAGGGAAACAAGGGGAAACATTTAACATGTGAACTTGAGATACATCAATAAAGTCATGAAAAAGAACTTTAAGTCGTGAGAAGGAAATCATGAGGCATATCATAATAAAAATAACGTATTTCATAACATGAATATGTGTCTAAAACATTTAACTTAGACAGTCATGAACATATCACCAAGGTCCATCCCCAAGGTGTCATTTTAAATTACCACGGTTATTCACCAAGGTATCGTTAAAATTGTAATCTCTAGTGGTTACATCATTATCCAATGCATTGGAGATCTATCAGGGAACACCATTAATTTTTCTTTATTATCATTTGATCCACATATATAATCATCAAAAATTTCATAAATAACCCATATAGCATAATATAAATGGGTTTCATTTCACAATCATAACGTTTTAAAAACTGCATTAAAGGCATGATCTTTATGTCACTTTAAACCCATGGAAAAGGAAAGAGGGTTTCACTTATGTAAATACCATAATTAAAATAGAAAACATTGATATATATGTGAATAACCCTATATAAGAAAGATATTTGAGTATTCACATAATAAAATAAAATAATTGAGAAAAAGAGAGAGACATTTTGAGACGAAAATTCTGCAGCATAACGGCTATGTTAGAGGGTTTTAGAAAATATTGAAAAGAGAGGGGACATGGGTCACCCACTCATAAATGATCCTTAAAAAATTAAAGGGACAAAATATAAAAGATATAAAAACATGGTAATTAAATTTTAAATACATACCATATGAAATGATGAACATGGAAGTAAGACAAAAAATATGATTTCTCTTATGAATATTCGGCAGCCTAATAGCATCACTTAAAACATAAAAAAAATGAATTGATGAGATAAGATAGGGTCTCTCATCATATGAAATGAAAATAAATTTATTATGGATATATATTTCATACCCCAAAAAAATAAAAAGGAACTTTAAATACTTGACATGAAAATAGAACTTGAAAATTAGAAGGGTGAAAGAATCCCTTAAAAATTCGGCAGCCTAACGACGCCACATAATCATTATTAAAATGAATTGATGAGGGAAATAGGAGGTCTCTAATCATATGAACATGAAAATGGAAATTAGGATGAATATAAAATAACATCCTCAAACATAAGAACATGCATAATAAAAGATAATACATAAAAGAGAGTACTTGGAAAGAAAGAGAGAGGTAAGATCTCTTACCTTAAAACGCAACTCTTAAATATCAAATGTTGGGATCTTGAGGCCTTGGGGGAACCTTGGGAGGACTACTTGGTAGGTAATGAGAACACAAATATGTTGAGGAGGATTTTGGAATGGAAAGGATGAGATAATGGCTTGGTATTTTCAGGGAAAGTGAGGGGACACGACATTAATGGCCAAGGGACACCTCATTAGTGGTACTGAAAAAACAATGGGATTTCCCATCGTATTTTCCCATGGTATTGGACACTTGGGACACCTCATACCTTATCATACTATTCATAGGTCTACCATAATGATTAAATAATTATTACATCCTTAACGATGTCATTAAACACCCGAAACTCTAAACTGAAAATTCACTATTCACCGAAAATTCAACTTTCTCATAAAAATCCCAAAATTTCACCTTAACCAAATATTGATGCTATGATTTCAAAAATGAACTCCATTTTATAAAAATAATTTTCTAAATATTTTTTATTTAATTTTTAAATAAATACACTATTCACCGAAAATTCATTTTATTCAGAAAAATCCCCAAAAATTACCTTAACATAATATCGATGCCCGGAGTTCAAAAATGAACTCCATTTTATAAAAATAATTATCTAAATATTTTTAATTTAATTTTTAGTTAAATAACACTATTCACCTAAAAAAACTAATTCTTGACTAATATTTTCTGAAACAATTATTTACCTATTTTATTGAGTCACATTACTTAATCAAGGTGCCTAGATTATATTAATACATTCTTTAAGTGAGATTACTAATACATTTGGTCACATTACAAATCCTAAGCGAAAAATCACTATTCATATTTTACTATTCATAAAAATAACATTGATATTATTAGAATCTAAATTTCTTTCTGAATGTAATTGTTATAGACCATTTTTTGAATATCATTACATGTAATTAGTTATTTAAGGTTTACATAAATATTTTCAAATATAATTTTTCTAGAATTCATAAAAAATATGCATACTATATTTATCCAAAAATTTGAAAATTCACAAACATCATCATAAGAATAAATCACAGTTTTTATTTAAATCAAAGGATTACACAAGGCAGTTATTGTCTCCTTACATAGCCCCTTATAACTACAACATAGTACCAAAGTGAAAGGTGTGCTAAGGTGAGAGAATCTGAGGGCGGCTCGGCCAACATTGCACGAGTAGTAATTTCTATCAGTTTGAACTTCTCACAAAGGTGATTCTGTTCTAGATTCACATGATAAAGTTCAGCTTGGGTTTGGTCTAGAGAAAAGCCCAGTGGTGCTACCTCCTTCCCAAGTTCTGTTAGATGGACTTCGATTGGCCCGAGACTACTAGATGAGGACATCAAATCTTCTTTCTATATTAATTAAAAAATATCACTTGTATTTGGAGACAATAGTCACAACATTTAGTTTCCAACGGTCATACTTACTAACGGTCATATAATAGTCAAAACCCAATAGTCTTATTTTAATTATACTCATTTTATTTATTGAAAAAATTTTGTTGATTATGAAATAAAATAACACACAAAATTAGGAATCAAGATTTTTTCAAAATTTTGGGTCATTACATGGAATCATAAAAACATGGGATCATATAATTGTGGAAGAATCATAAAACAACTCTTTAGTATTGGTAAGGCTAACCACCAATCCAGTTTCCCATTTTAGTATGGGTCAAGGCTAACTGCCAATCCCATTTCCCATTTTATTCCGGGTCAAGGCTAACCGCCAATCCCATTTCACATCACATCTCATGAGAATTATCATTACCCAATGCATTGGAGCGCTATCTAGTCACACCCATATCAACATTTTCATGAATATTCTTGACACATAAATAATCATAAATAATCAACCATACATAAACATAAGTATACCCATGGAAAGAATTGGGTACCACAATCATGACATAAAACATAATCCAAGAGTGTATCATGAAAGTGTCCATAAATGAAAGGGATTAGAACATAAATGGTTGTTATTATGTTAAAAATGTCATATAACATGGTAGGGTGTGTAAAACATAAGTGAAGACATATAAGAAATGTTTTTGAGAATGTTTATCATTATAACATTTTTGTGTGGTTTTAAAGAACATACTATAGATACGTTAAAATAGAAAAGAGGAAAATCATTTATATAGATCCAGGATTGAACCAAGACGGTTTTTATAATAAAAATAATGATTTTATAAAGAAAATGGTGTCAAAAAATAGAGGATTTAGTGCACTAGAAATTGGGTAAAAATATTGGTAGTTCCCTTAAAACAGGTTTTCTAATCAAAAAGTTCTAAGGAATGAATCTTTAAAAAACATGTATATCCATAAAAGAGAGTGATGAAAGGATCTTCATTAGTTATTATTTTATAACTAAATAGAATTTAGAATATTAACATAAATAGATAATATAACTCCATTTTTATATAAATAAAGATAAGTCAAACCGAAATAACAAAGGAGGTTAGGGTAGATTTCATTATGGATTATCGGCATGCTGTCAGATTTACCTAAGAGGGACCGATGAGAGAGATAAATTGTTTATCATCACTTATAAAATATGACGACAGTATGAGGAGGTGAGAAAACATACCCCATCATTTGGGATTAACAATAAAATGTCATAGCATTGAGGACAATCTTGATTAAGATAGAAATCGAAAGGGTCCCTTACCTTAAATCTGTTGGTGTTCTCCAATTATCACTAAAGACATGAATAAACAAATTAGATTTATTAATTAATAATTTCAGAACCTATTAAATTATAAATTGGTTTTTTAAATCATTTTTAGTTCATTTATAACCTTTTTGATTGGTTATGAGGTTCAATTTCATTGTTCGGTTCATCTGTTTACTTCTTTTAAATGACTGGTTCACTTATATACATGTTTGGTTAAACATGTAAGATGAAAGTGGATGTAAAAAAGTTGAAGTTATATTCTATTAGTGAAAAATTAGGATATTACATGGTTTTAAATTTAATTTGGTTATTAGAGTGATGTTTAATTATTATATAAAACCATAGTGAAAACCATTTTTGTTAATCGGTGGGTTTGATTACGAAGAACATGTTTTTCTATATTACTTAATACCATTTGTACAAAAAGAATACAGAACCAAAAATAGGATATATTACATATATAATAATTTGTATTAACCATAACACAAATGGTTTCACGACCATAATTAATGATGACAATATAAATTGATAAATCATTTCCCTTGAATGTGCTAAATTAGCACATCTTAAATGGTTCTTTCTTTTCATTCAAATAAAAGGTGGGTAAAGAAGAAAAGATAATTAAATATCCAATAATCATACAAAATTCTAGTATATTTATTTTACTAGAGTTATCATACTATTTGGCTGAAGGGAGGCAAGGAAATAAACAAAAAAGAAATGAACTAAAAAGAAATGAAGGAATTGGAAAGAGGAATTTACCTCTTGAGACTTCCTCTTTTGAGAACCTATTATGGGGAGAAGTTTTGTTATTTTGAAGAGGCTTGGGGATTTTGGACGTGGGGTAGGATCTAATGGAGAGATTTAGAAAGAATATTGTCATGGCACAAGGCATGAGAG
The DNA here is from genome assembly GCA_963277665.1 of Viscum album. Classification (NCBI taxonomy): domain Eukaryota; kingdom Viridiplantae; phylum Streptophyta; class Magnoliopsida; order Santalales; family Viscaceae; genus Viscum; species Viscum album. The sequence goes on along the minus strand of OY728145.1, from coordinate 874,474,743 downwards.
TAGTGACGAGAAAAGGGACTGAGGGGGGTATAGTGGAGGAGACGAGGGTTTTCATATTTGTTTAATAATTAGTTTGTTATTTGCCCTTAGAAGCAGCAATAATGATGATTAAATGAAAAAAATAGTAATAAATTCAGGTGACTTCAAAAAAATAGGGATTAAATCAGTATATCATCATCAGAGCCTCAATAAATCCATTATTTAGTATTTATCGCAAATTATTGTATTGTACTATTCATCAAAACATAATGTATTTCAAAAAAATCTCAAAAAATCACTCTAACCATTTTTTGGCATGTAGAATTCAAATATGAAATCCATTTGTAAAAAATAATATCCTCAATATTATTATTTTTATATTTAATTAAAATCATAATTTATTATCAAAAACCAGTATTAAAACATTCATTTACTATTTCTAAAATATATCTATATCGTACTTTCAACTTGAATATAATTTATATATTATCATAGGTAATGTGACAATTAATTAAGGTATATCATAATTCAAAAGGGTATGTTTTTATTTATAACAGTAAGTTACTATTCAATAAAAATTATTTTTTCCTATCGGACTCCAAAAAACTTACTGATTGTAACCATGTAAGCCAGATATTTGAAATTCCAAACACAGAAGTGAAAAACATATGGTCAAAGGTCACATAGAACTTAGTAATTCATTATATAGTTTTTTCATGTAATTTTATGACAAATTTATAATAAGATAATTTCCATTAAAAAACATTGGGTCATTACAGTATTCATTAATTATATATTTAAATCCAACGAGATAAATAAGTAGATAAAAAAGTGAATTTGTCACTTCTTGGAGGTGGTAGTCACATGTACACATGAGATCATTTTCCAAATGATGGGAAATAGATAGATAATTTCCATTAATTTAACATAAAAACAAATAAATATAGTAAAAATTTTGAGCCCATAACTTTTATATGGATATTAATCATTTTTAGATGGTCTAAGAAGAAAGAAACACAGAAAAGGTTAATAAGAATATATAACTCTTCTTCTAGAATCATTCATTGGAAAAAACCTTAAGGATTCTTGAATGATAATTAGAGAGAGTCTATATCATCAAGGTTATAGATATGATTTTTAGATATTATTATATATAGTATTGTTATGATAAAAAGAACAATTGTTTTAGATAAGTGAGATGATGTTCCCTTTTATATATGAGGTTGGAGGAAAAGCTATAAATTATTGAAACAATATAACATAATTTATCTCTTACTCATGCAATGTTTATCCAAAATACAATATCAATGAATACAAGAACATTACATTCAATATAGTGTCTTCAAATAAAATTAAAGAATGTTTTTAGGGTTAAAAAACTATATATCTTTGATTAAACCCCTTGTTAACCCTTTTAAGCCGTACCATAGAAATAATATTTTTTTTCATGGTTACAATTAATAATGAAAAACAATAATATCACCCTTATAACATAATGTTTATTATTCACTATCTAAATATATTATCATTTTAAGTAAAATCAATTAAACTAAAATCAATTTATAAATGCGCCATTAATTAAATCCAATTTAAACATGCTCAACATGACATATTTTTTAAGAATAAATTCTTGATTCAATTAGAAGGTGAATTTCCATCCATTATATTATCAATAGCCATGATTAAGTGAATTTTCATTTATTTAATTGAATAAATTTTATATAAATTACATTAAAGTCCTTCATAAATAATGATAAATATAATTTACTACGAAAATAATATATTTAACACAATAGAAATGTTTTTTAAAAAATAACACATTTTCCAACATATTATTATTTTTCTAGTTCTGAAAAATTAATATTATATGGAAAAATGATTATTAATTTCTTAAAATTCAATACCAATAATTTTTTTTAAAAATTAAATGTTATTATAGATCCTGTTATATAATATGTTGAAAAATACAATACTTTTGAAAACTGATCATTTGGTACAAAATAATATAATTTTAAACATTTAATATAGAATAATTCCTAGTAAATATCACAACTTTTATATTAAGGGGAAAATTATAAAAATTTATTAATATTTAGTTAGTTCTATTTACATCCTAATTCTAATGGTTATTTGATAACAATCAAACTTAATAATAATAATTCAATAGTGTATCATTGGGTTTATGGCCCTGTGTTGTATGTAAATAACTCTACCAAACACATATAATTTATTTAAAGAGAAATATATCATAATATATGGTTATTTTACAATTATTATCCATAATTTTATGATTTGTAACATTTAATCATGTTTAAAAAAATGTATTTGAAAAAGAAAAAACAATTTGAGGCTCTTGGGTGACCATGTATAAGTTAGCTTATACCTCGAGTAAGGTTTTCTAATCTCAGTCCCATAATCTCCTCAAAATGATTCCATACCTAACTCTTGATTAAATATTTTCTTTAACCTATGTTTTTATTGGACCTTGTCTAGAGAGGGTTCATACACAAGCATAAGGTGATTCCTATGATCTATGGATACCTCCAGACAAATGATTCATTTGAAATATTCTGAAGGATCTCAATACAATTCATTGGAAATCAATTTACATGTAGATAAAATAGATTTTGTTTTTATTTCATTACTATTAATTATTTATTTTACAAATAATGATATATAATTTTATATGGATTATGTATGTTTTGGATTTATTCTTCTACAATTTCCTGGATGTTGTAAATCTATCCAAAACACTTTAGTGGGTTAAAATACAATCCCTCATTGTTTGGATAATTTTGTATAGATAAATAAAACCTGAATGATTTTTTTTATAGATGTCATGAAATTTTTAATTTATATTACTCATATTTATTCCTGAAATTTTGGAACAAAACATGTCTGTTTTGAAAAAATGTGACATTATTCCTAATGTAGATAGTTAATGTCATTGTTTTAATAAAACGAGTGCTTTTAGAATCATGAGGAAATCCTATAGAGCATTGTATATTAGGATAACACTCCACACCATGGTCAACAGTTTTATCCAATACGATCCATTATAATTATTTCCTCTCCAACATAATAAAAAATGGAAATAAGATTCCCAAATTGGATTGGCTGCCAAAGACACTAGCCATAAATGAAAATGATTGGAGAAATGATATCCAATAATTTCATACAGAAAGTCCTTACCTAACCAATGTAGACCCCAAAAATGGTTGTGTCTATCACTCATCAAATTTTTTTACCACAACGAGGAAAAATCTAGGTGTATTTGTTTTGGTAGGAATTGTAGGGGGCATAATATTTTACTTAATATTATTAAAAAAAATTATAGAATAATCCTTATATAATTATGATGAAAATAGAGGTTTTGAAGGAAATTTTTTTGTAGAGGTGATCTTGGAATAATGATGATTTACATTGTAAATAATATGTAAAATATTTGTCAATATAAATAATAGAAAAGAAAAATATATATACTATTTTTATTATTTTTTAATAAATAAATATAAAATATTTATATAATGGAATCACTGTAAAAATATTCAATATTTTCAAAATTGGATTTTGGATGATGCAACCAATGGTTTAAATGAAATCTTGTTTGAGATATTTAATTTATATGAATTTCTAAATCTTTTTGTTTATAATTTTATTATAAAATATTTGAAAAAATATGTCATATTCTAGAATATAATGGAGCTCTTTTTAAATCCAAATAAATTATTATATATAAATATATTTTTAGAAAATATTTTAACTTTAATTATTATTGGTTCTTTAATTTTAATGTATATATAATTTTTTAAACTATCAATCAGAAATTTTCTACCCATGTTTAAATATTTAATTTATTTATTTTTTCATATATTTATTCATCAATATAAAGTGTTATATTATTAATTGTGATATATTATTTAGTATAATGTGTGAAAATAATTTTAAATTGTCAAACATGTATATTTGGAGTTATGTTCTAGGTATAATAATAGAATTTTCTTTTATTTTACCATAAAATTTTATTATATTAGGTTATGAGCATGAATTAAGATGAATATCATACTTTATAAATATTAGGGTCAGAATTCTTATGGGATTCATTTCTATCATGTGTAAATTACCCCTGGATCGATGTATTTTAGGTTGGGATTCTCATTAAAATGGAGACATATGACATGTATAGAAAAGTATGGGTTTATTATTTGATCACTCTTATATTACTATTGTTGTGATTATTTGTTTAATATAATTACATTTGTTTACATGAAAAGGATTCATGAAACTCATTCATAGAATACATTTAGATATTTATGTATATATTTGGGTTTTAGTTTTGGTGGGTAACACAATCTATGAGTTGCGTAAACAGTTAAAAATAAATATAGACTAAATATAATTATTAAGCGGAAGGAATATGATTCCAAACAAAATAGTTTTATCTAAGAATACATAAATTCAATATATATGAATAATATTGTGATATTTGTCGTGCTTGAACCCAAATCACTTAATCTAAATAGAAGGCCAAACAAAATCATGCATGTCTCTTAGTATTGAAGAGGCTTCCAACTTGCTGTGAGGGTCTAAACATCATCTATGGGGATACTATACCCTCAATATCATTAAATACAACAATAAGACAAGATAACAGAAAATTGTAAATAAAAATTATATATCAATGGAATCGAATGTGTCATGAGTCATATGATATTGTTAACCAAGATCCCCCAAAGTAGAATATCAAACATGAGTATAAACAAGATATGTAAATTAAAACATTATGACATACCATTGGAGTCTATCCCAAAACTACATTCGAACAACACACTCAATATCCTAGATCCTTATCATTAGGGCCCTTCCATTTCCTATATTCCAGATTATAAAGCCTATATTTACATCTAGGTTATCGGGGAAGGTGTGATTATAAACCTTGTAGGACACCACCAATGAATCTTTAACACAATTACACATACATATATTTTAATGTCATTATAGTATATAAATATTCGACAAATATATATAATATAATTTACCAAGTTTTCATGCATTAACCAATCCACCTTAAGGCCCCATCTAGACATGATTTAGCACTATTCCAGAATGATGATCATAAAAGAAGCTATGAACTACTATTAACCATAAGGTCATTACAAGCACCATATAATATAATCCTAACAAATTTTAGGCCAGTCCATTAGGCCATCATGCCCCATCAATTCCATAGATATGCTTAAAGGTCATCACATTATAAAATTGACTTAGGTAATTCGTTAAGGCCACAATGTGACATACCGAACCCAATTTCCACTCAGCGGATCCCCATGCTTGGTGGTCCACATGGGCTCAAATGCATATACCCGAATCCTGGAGGCTTCAAACTAGAAATGAAGGCCTTTAGTTTGTCTGTGGGGAGACTATTCCCTCATTAATAGAGTATTATAGTGATATAATCATCAGGTAAATAGAAGAAGTAATATAGTAGTGACTAATATGTGGACACAAACATGAATTAACAAGCAATGAATAGTAATAAAATGCAGTAAAATGAATCATATACAAAAGGATGATAATGTATGTCATGTATATATAAATTAGGAAGTCATGGATACAACCAACATGCATCAGTAGTAATAAAAAAGGTACAATAAGTAAAAAAATCTATCTCAGCATCCTAATCTCTAGCCCAGTCATAAGCTACCATTCTCCACAATAAGAAATTCCATAATTTCATGAATCTTTAATAATATTCTTCCCATTATCTACACCTACATGCTTACAATATATTTGGGTATAACAGGTGGCTCAAATAGGGTATGAGATAAACTAAGTAGGACACCACCAATGATGTATATAACTATCCAGTCAATGTATATAACATGGAAGTGTGTAGATATAAAAACAAAAGTAGAAATACAAAAAATAAATGGGTTGGCTCTTGTTCTGGAAATGAAACTAGGGTGAAACTACCTACGTCTTCCCATTCTATATTAACTCTGAACATGTATCAAGGGTAGTAATTACATATATCAGATTTATAAAGTATTCCATTCATAATATCTTTATACTAAAGTGTAAACCATTCCCAATATCACATAATAGATATTCTATGCCTAGTATTACTGAATAGGGATGACATTCGCAATATCACATATTGGGTCTCCATTCCTGGTATCCTAATAAGAGACACCATGATAGTATAGTATCACAAGGGAATTCACGACCATATAATATCCTAAGAGATTTCATTCCCATATAGTATCTAAAGGGACACCAATACTATATAGTATCACAAGGGATTCCATGCTCATATCAAATTTATTTAAAGGGTCTCCATTCCCATTTAGTAATAAGTATGACGGTCAACATTCACATTTAGTATTTAGAATAAGGTTATCCATTCCCATTTATATTAAACATGATTAATGCTCTTTATTCAAAATTTCCATAATTATCACGGTCCATCATGGCAACATTAGTAATCTATTATAGTTTTTCATGGATTTAAGAAGATCCAAAGTAATTTCAAAACTCATTTACACTTAATATTAATGAGGATGTAATCATCATTCTATTAATAAAGTGACATGATATCACCACTCACATAAATTTAGTTCAATATAAATTTTAAGGGAAATAGTCATGATATAACACTACTTTCATTCCATATCATGATGGAATCATCATTTATATTTAAGGCCAAAAACAAAATTTGGTGTTTTAGACATATGATCTTTAAGGTCCAATTAGGAATATTGGAGGACACAACCAACGGGATGAAACACTCGTATGTTGTCCATATCAATAGAAGGTTGGGTTCTAAAAGTCTTTAGGTTCCATGAAAGGTGGAAAATTTTAGAATATTACAATTTAAAAGAAATATAGAGTGAAACTAGCGTACAACGCAACATCACATATTATAAAACATCATGACATGGAGAAAAAACTATATACAACCTTACTCATACTCATAAAACTCCACTCATTTAGTATTAACCTTTAGTTCTTCCAGTAATGGAATAAATATAAATAATAGAACAAATCCATAAAAATAGTGCATATTATCCTACTTATATATAGAATTTTCAATGGAAATGAGAATGAGTAACAAATAAAAAGGAATAGATATGTTTCTGGTGTGGATCCAATAACACTAATAGTTATTGACTTAGGCATTATACAATGATTAGGGATCAAAATATATGTGTTGAGATCAATGGTGAGAACCCAAGAAAAATCTATCAACTAGAATGAAAAACAATAGGTAGGGTTGAATTAATATGATTTTAAGGGGAAAATGTTCATTTTACCAAAAATTTCTATTTTGGTATCTTTAGATGCAATGTTGGCCAAACCATGTGCCAACCATGCACCACCCGCTACATAAGGAAAACACTGACTTGGTTAGTCCACATGGTTAGGGAAAATATGTTCCAACTATGAGATATTTCTCTACTAAAAACTAAAAATATTTCACACAGGCATGTGTACCTTGGAGCACGGTTGGGGAAACCATTACACCTGACTTCACCCCACTCATTATCCCGACACGATGTCTACTAACCATGTATTCCAATGCTTTTCTCCACCATCTAGGGTTCTGAGCTCCAAAAAAGCCTCAGATTCACCCATAACCACTGTAAACTCATTGGGAATCCATAAAAAGTCCATAATAAATAATTATACTAAATTTAAATGAATCCCATAACGATAAATAATTTGGGATCTCAAATTCTTCCCCATTAAAGGAACCCATCCCCGATTTCACCTTTTAAGGGAAGAAAAATTTCTTCTAGGAATAATTTCAGCCACTGTGCATGTATTCCAACCACTTACTCTGATGTGTCATCTTGCACCTAGCAGTGATGGCATAACACCCATACTTAAAGGGACATACCATCCTTATGTATCCTCTATTCTTAAGTCAATGATGTGTATATGATACTCTTAAAAAGAATAATTTTTTTAGTCCCACATCCTCGTGATCAAAATTATCAGATGTGTCAACATGATATCAGTGAAGCTATGAAATGTGGAAGACTCCATGCAAGGAATAGTTCATCCGAGGTAGAATTAACCAATAGTGTATTAGACCAAATCTCTCTAGAATATCTAAAGGACCAAAAAGTCATGATAATATCTTCCCATTCCTTTATATCCATATATTCCCAAGTCTGTGTGATGCATGTAAGAAAAAATGATATCCAACCATGATGTCCTGAGGTTTTCAATAACGATTGACATAAGATTTGTGTCTTGACTTCAAAGTAAAAATATTATTCCTAATTAAGTAAAAATCTCCTAAGTCTAATAGACGAGATGATGACCCATTATAATTTCCTCTCTTGTCACTAACCAAAATAGGGGTGACTGAAATGACCTACCGTATAAGACCTCATATGGAGCAATATGTTTTATCATTTGATAAATGTTATTGCATGAGAACTCAATGAGTTGGATATGATTCTCCCAAGAACCAATCAAATCAAGGAAACATTCATGGAGAATTACTTCTAGAACCTATATAGTATATTTTGAATGACCATCAGTCTGAGGGTTAAAGGATGTGCTCAGAAGGGCATGTGTACCCATAGCCTTCTAAAAGTATTACCAGAACCTCAATGTGGAACAATAACCACAATATAAAATGATATTACATGGGACCCTATGTATCTATATGATCTCATAGACATAAAATATTCACATCTCTTCGACTGAGAAAATATATCAGATGGGAAGTGGGATTTCATCATCGGTCAATCCACGATAACCGAAAATGCATCACTACTATGAGAATAAATCAGTAATATGAAGAAAAAATCCATAGAAACATCCTCCCATTTACATTATAGAACTGTTAATGGATATAAAAAGATATTTGGTCATTGGTTCTCTTTCTTCTCTTACTGATAGGTTGATCACCAAGTGATAAAACCAGTAATCTCATGCTTTATCCCTAGACACCAATACTATCAGATCATATCAAGATAAATATGGGAAATAACTAGGTGAATTCCTCCTAATAATCACGTGGCTCATGAATCATCTCATCTCTCATATATTTGGTATCCTAGATACGCCTATGTATATTCACGATTTTTCAACATCGATTGACCAATCTGGAGGTGGGTCCTCAGCATTAGTGCTCTCTGGTAGGACCAATCCCTCTTGATTGGAAAACTATCTAATCTTTAACCTCTCTATAAGTAAATAGGTCACTCATAGTGATGTAAGTATATACTATCCATGATATCCTTACTTGTATGTGAACTTCTTATAAAACAAATCCATATGATGTCATTTTCTTTTGAACTTCAGAAGTGCATGTGTCTGAGTCCTCTTGCTCAGATCTGCAGTAAAAGCATTACCATTCCCAGCAATATAAGCTTTCTCAAATTAAAAGGACAATATTTTTTCAACCCATCTTCGATGAATAATATTTTATTCTTACTTTTTGAAAATATTCCCAAGGTTCTTGTGGTTTGTAAAAACCAAAAATTCTCTCCTAGTAGGTAATGTATCCAATATAATAATACGTGTAAAAAATATTCCAATATGAGATCATGTGTCAATTAATTCCACTCATTATTCCCCAACTTCCATGACCTATATGAAATGATTCTATCTTCTTACTTTAAAACGACTCATATCCTAATACCTGATGTGTCACAATAGACTATACATATCCTTCCTGACTCGAGTAAAATTAGGATTATCACATAGGTCAATATTTATTTCAACTCCTTAAAGGCTCTCTCATATGGTTCATAGAATATAAAAATCACACCCTTCTTATTGAAACCTAAAATATGCAATTTTATTCCTGAAAAATCATTTATAAAATTTATGTAGTGTCAGGAATGCCTCAAAATCACTATATATCAAAGTCTATCACGGGATTCTCTCAATTAACTACTGCTTCCACCTTTATTAGGTCAATTTAAAATCCTTCCTATAATATATTGTGATAGAGGAAGTGTACCTTTTCAATCCAAAAATAAAATTTAATTCAATTTTTATATAGTTGGTTCTATCTTAGTATATACAAAAATGATCTCATGATGAGTGTCATAGTCACCTCGAGTATTAGAATACACCAATATGTCATCTATGAATACCATGAAAAAGGAGTCTATATAGGGATGTAAAACCCTATTCATCGACTCCAAGAAGATGTAATGAGTTTTTGAAAGACCAATCAACATCCAAAGATACTAAGATAATCCTTACCAACCTTTGAAGGCTATATATTGATTATATGAAGGCCTGACTTGAACCTGATGATAACCCAATATTTGGTCAATATTTAAGAATACCCTTTCTCGATAGATCTAGTAAGAAAATACCATTTATGTGAGGTAAATGATACATTTTTTTTATTTTTAAGCTGATTCAAATTCTAGTAATACACAATGATCTATAGGGTTCCATCCACCTTCTTTGAAAAATTTACTGGAGAAAACAAAGATAAAGTACTAGGCCATATAAATCCCTTTTCTTATAAATTTTGTAGCTCCCTATTGAGATCTTGAAACTCAGTAGTATCCGTTTAGTAAGGAGAAATTGATACTGGCGTAGCTCTAGGCACTATCTAAATAGTAAATTCTACCACTCTATCAAGAGGTATTCTTAAAATGTAATTTGGGAAGAAATCAATAAATTGATCAAATACATAGGGGAACTTAGTCTGATGTAGTTATTGATCCTCCATATAATGTATATCAGTCTAAGAGGTCACCCTAACTATACCAAGATGCTCTAGTCCAACACTACCACTCTGGATATATCCATCACGTTTTTGAATATTCGTTGCACCCTCTGGTGATGTAAATTACATCCTACGATGATAACAATCTACCTATTCATGATAGGGAACCAACCAGTCCATATCTATAATGATATTGAATCCTATAATATCAAGGAGTAAGAAGTTACATAAGTAACAAGGATTTCCCTCCTTAGGTGGATATTCTTTACACTATCATATTATCTCTGATCATATACCGAAAGTTTTATCTAGAGTTACAATTCCATAGGAGTACTTAACATGAAGCCTGATACTCTCCAAAATAGAAAAAAATATGAAATATTGTGATGCACCTATATAAAATAAGTAAGATATGATAATAGAGGCAATTAGAATAGTAATTAAAATAATATATTTCTTGAAAACCTGATAATCTCGTATAGGCTGAACTGAATATACACGGCATAATCCAAAACATTGTGTTGCAAGATGAATTCCTGGAGTAGCTCTACTCTATTGGAATTGAAAATATGATGTCTTTCTTCCAAAACCCTATCCTCCTCATATTATTATAAAAATATTAGTACATAAACTACTTTCCTAGATATGTTTTTCTGAACTATCTCTTGAAGGTATAACTAGCAAAATTTTTCTCCCACATGACACATGTGTGAAGGTCTAACAAAAATACTGAAGATTCCCCAATCTACAACAAACTCGATACCCAACAAGTTCTCTTAGTAAATGGGCCTCTTATTTCGGGCATCCCACACTGGTGACATACCACATAACTATTAGTGGGTTTAAATTGGTTATCACTGCTCACATGGACAATCTCAATGTGTCATGTCAGACTACTACCTGATGCACTACTTTGACTGGATTTTGAATTGGCCTAGCCTACACCATCGAGATCCTTCTAGTTATGATTAGTGATGAGGGAATGGACCACTATTTTACATATATTAGTCAATTGGAAAATATTTTCTTGAGAACGAAGAGGATGTCTCATACCATCCTCAACTTGTATTTCTTTCACCAGATCATCATCAATACAGATAGGAAAGATGTTCTATAGCTATAGAAAAATATATGAATAGTATGAAACTATCATTGAACCTTGATTCAGGTTAATGAAATCCATATAATGATCAACCCTTAGAGTCTCATGGAAGAAAAAAAATAAAATAACCTCAACTGGAAGTCTCTCCACATTTATTCTTGATAGTGAATAGCCTGATTTAGAATATTCCATCAGTGTTTAGAGAATACATGAAGCATATAAGTAGTGTGTCTTACTCTACTCGTAGAAATTTTATTCAGATGTTTTTAGATTGAAATAATGGTCTTTATCCATAATTTTATACCCTATGGTATGCCATCATTTGAAAATGTGGGCGGATACTACTGTTGGATCTTACGAGTCAACTCTCCCATGAAGGGGAAGAGTACAGAGCTCACTATAAGGACAATATAATCCACATAAAATCTCTTCAAAACCTATAATCATATATCATGTATAGAAAAAGAATATATTTTACTAATATAGGTATAAATTATGTCTCATGCCCCCCCAACTTTAGGGCATGGTCATCCCCACCCTCTTAGCATATGACTAGAGGACGTCCTAGTGTAATTTTTCTCCAAATTCAAAACACACACCTCAGATATGATTCAATAATGAAATAAGCCATTGATATATAAAAAAATGTTAAATTTAATTATATATAGTAGTATCAACCCTCTTCTATATTAGATTCATGTATTAGTGGTAGAAACATTTATACAGAACAACAAAAACACTTTCTACTTCCCATTAAAATGGTTAGGATTAGGTCAAACTTTGTTCTTTTCAATTTCCATTTGATTATAAATTCATATTTAGGTTTTAATTTAATGGTTGAATGAAATAGGTCACCACTACAAATTCATGAGGGCCTAGACACCTTATGAACCAAAATTTGGTTTTTATTAAATCCATACCATAACACCATTTAGTCCATGTGATCAATGTTCCTTGACTCAACGTGACGTAGCTGACTACTTAGGGTCCATAGCCAATGTAGGAAAATAATTTTAGTTTATGTAAGGAAATATAAGTACCAACTCTATTTTTCTTAATTATATGAAAAAATAATTATCGAAAAAAATTATATTTATATCAATCAAATCACTCATGGTAATCACATGAGATCAAAACAACACAATGCTCCTATATGACATCGAATATACAGTGCATGTGAATTTCTTATATGGTTCATAATATGATTAATGATTGATGATTGAATTCCCTTATCTCATTGGGCCAAGGATAAATGATAAACCTCAAATATCAATCTTAATATCACCATTTATGTTTATCACTGAACGGCGGAATCATATCAACTGTAATAAGAAAAAAACTAATAAATAATAATTTCCATTTGAGGCAATTTGGATTTTTTCTGTACATTGGTCAACTAATCCAAGTTATAGATTATTACCAAACACAAACTCCTTTATAATATCATTATAATTGTCTCAAAATAGTAAAGTAATAAAATAAATCTCTCATACCAATGTGTGACGTCCTGAAACTAGGTTCTGCTCAGAGGTTCCCTGAGCCCAGTTTTCCATATGGCCTCAAGTGTATCTCCCCAAATTCCATAGGCTTCTTACTAGTAGTGATAGACATGGGTGTTTCTATAGGGATAATTTTCCCACATTAATAGAGTAATATACTTGTAAAATAAATAGAAAAATAGAAAAATTAGTATAATAGTTATTGAGTAGAGTAAATAGACATGAATAATAATTCATTGAATAATAATAAAATATAGTAAATTGAATCAACTTTTAAAGGATGATAATGAAGGTCCTGTAACTGTAATGTAGGAAAATAAGGACATGAGAATCACACTATAGTACTATAAAAAAAGGTTCAAAAAGGAAAAATATATTCCAAAATATCAAGATTTATCCCCGTCATATACTAATAGTTCCATCTTAAGACATGAAAAAAATTTACACATCCATAAGAGAAAACATCCTCTTATCTACACTAGAAAGCATATAGTCTCCTGAGGTTCCATAGGCAGCCTATATAGGGTATGATATGAACTCTGTAGGCCACCAACAATGAAATATAATATTATTGAGATTGTGTATATAACATGGTAGTGTTCAGATATTATAAGTAAAGAAATAATAACAATAGAAAATTTGTTGGATCTGGTTTCTGAAAGGAAACCATTCTTCCAATACCTACTTCAACCCAATAAAAAATGACATCAAACATGTATCAAGTGAGGAAATGTGCTATATATAAATTATAATGATTTATATAGACAATATCACTATAGTTAAGGGGATGTGATTCCATATTTAATAGAATAGGGATAGCACACCTAGTGTCATTGAATATGGATGTCATGCCCATTATCAAGTATAGGGTCTCCATGATTGGTACCAAATAAAGGGATTCCATGACCGTATAGTATCATAAGGGGAATAATTCCTGTATAGTATCACATGGTATTCCATACCCATATTATCATATGAGGGATTCCATAAATGTATAGTATTACATGGGATTCCATGCTGATATCAAATTTATATGAAGTGTCACCATGCAAATTTCGTAATAAGTTGAAGGGCCATTATTCCCATTTAGTATTAAGTAGAGGGGTCCCAATTTAAATTTATACTAAACATGCCTATGGATATTAATTTCCAAATAATATAATTTTAAAGGGTATTAATTCCCATATTTATATGATATTAGAAGCTTCTAATGCTTTAGGAATATCTATGGTTAATTCACATCTCATTTACACTTCATATTAAAGAGGATTTGGCCATCGTTCAGTTTATTAATGTGATGTGTACTCCCCATTAACTTTAATTAAATTTATTATAACTATCAATAGAAATAGTCATTCTATTTCAATACATTCATTCCATATCAATATGGTATAATCATTTAATTTAAGTCTAAACACACCATTTTGTGTTTTGGGCATAAGATCCTGAAGGGTTAATTTGGCCTTTTGTAGGGCACACCTAATGGGATGACTCACTCCATGGTGTTTCATCTCAATATGATATTAGATTCTAATAAGTATTTAGGATCCAAGAAGGGAGACCAATTTAAGGAAATTATAAATTTAGGGAAATGCATAATGAAACTGGTATGCGGCATAACGAAAAATATTATAAAACATCATTACTTGAGGAGTAAAATATAGAACACTTACTTCATACTCATACAACTCCACTTGTCTAGTATTAGCCTTTAGTTTAGAATAAACCGGAATAAATATGAAAATAATGGTTCAATTACCTAAAAATAGGTCATATCAGCCTACATCTAAATATCATCATTGAGGTAAAGAATAACAATGAACACTTAAAAATAAAATGAGATCTTACATGTGCAGATCCAAAATGAAAAATGGTTCTTGAATCATACGTTAGAAAAGGTGTTGAGATAAAAATATATTAATTGAGATCAAAGGGGATTTCTGAAGCCTAATATGTCTACTAGAATGAAAAATTAGATAAAGGATTGAATTAATAAGATTTAAGTTAAATGTTCATTTTACCCTAAATATCCGGGTCGTATGGTTTGGCCGTACAGCTAGGAAAACCATGAACTAATCATGTTCCTCCCACTACTTAAGGATGTCACCCATATAGTTAAGATACATGGTTAGGGAAACAATTAACCAAGCATTAAATATTCCTTGCATAAAAAAAATCATACATTTCCCATGGGAATACAACCCCTAATGCACAGTTCGGGAAAAATGTGCACTCTACTTTACCCCACTATCAAACCCTACAGGGTTAGTGGAGAGCGTTTGAGTTGGGTCTCAGGGTTTCTACTAATCATGTGGCCCATTGTTTTTCTCCACCATCTAGGGTTCCATGCTCTGAATAAGACATAGACACCTTTATAACCCTTTTGAACTCATCTGGCATCCATATTAGGTCTATAATGAATAATTATACCAAATTTAAAATGATCCATACACCATATAAAATATGAGATCTTAAAAATCATATCATGGTATGTGTATTAGGTCAGTTCTTAGAAGACCACATTTCCCAACTATTTCCTATTGTGTCAGTTCCCATAAGACCATCACACCCCATCATCTAACATGGCCTAGTCTTCAATCCATATACATTAGCTGAAAAAGATTTCTCTCAAGGGATTCCAAGACATGATCAGTCCACTTATATTTTAGATCTTTGTATCTAAACAAAAATAAAATGAAATATACAAAATACATAAAATATAAATAGTTTTACCATATTAGTCACACATATCTTGGGTTATAGCACAACAATAATGGTAATAGTAGACAAACATAAATATGTGATCAAACTCACACATGGGTCTCACAGGCTACACATATTCCCATATATGATGAAACAATAAAATTGTTTTGATAGGCTAAACAATCTCAAACATGTGATAAAAATAAAAAAATGGTCTAAGAATATAATCATGCAACATATTATCATAGCAGTATTTATATTTATGTCACTTACATGGTAAAGAACATCCTTACTCCTATTTTTTGAAATTTAATTAATATTTTCATCAATGAATCACTTCTAGAATCATGCCCATTTATTAACTTATTCAAGCATCTTAGAATGGATTTCTACAACCAAGTAAAATTATATTATTTAAAATAATAAAACTAATCCTGAAATAATAATTTGTCTCTGTATATTAATATTGAGATAAGCATGTGATAATTATTTATAATTTTTCTATAATGTTGAGTAATTATTTATTATGGATAAAACCAAAAATTCATCCTAAAATATTAGAAAAAATAAATTATATATTTTTATATGAAAATAACTAAAAGTGATAGAACATATTCCAACATTGAATTTATCCCCTAAAAACAATACTATAAAATTAATAGATAGAAAAGGAGTTCTTACAAATATTGAAACAAGAAAAATAACCTTGATTGATCACGTAAGTCTTAAGAGATATTGGATAATGTAATTCTAAGTGTTTAGGACTCATGAGCATAAAAAAAATAAAATTATGGAAAGGTTTAGATATATTAAAATGATCATCATGGAATTTTGGTTCATGTCATTGAAAACCCACAAACTAAAAAGCCCCTTTAATTCATATTTTATGTGAATTTTCAACATGGAGAATTTAAAATTTTCCAAGAGATGAGTTATGAATTTTATATGATTCGAATTATTAAATTAAATTAATTTATGACATTTAGATTTAAAAATAACATTTTTAGTTTAGGTTGGAAAGAGGAAATAACACTGGTTTAATAACCATTATTATGCAAAAAATGCAGTTGATTAATGGAAACCTTGTTTTACCATTATGAATCCATTAAAAATCACATGATATTTGGATTTTTACCATTACGCATTTAAAAAATTTGACATTCCCTAACATAGAGAGCAGTTTCTTTTACGCATCCTTTAAATTCAAGGATTTGCCTTTACACAAAAAACAAGGTTACCCTTACTCATCCATTAGAGATTTATAGTTACCAATACATAACTCATACATACCTTTACATGGAATCTTGGTTATCCTAACATTAATTTTGAAAAAATTCAACATACACTTGCAATGAATTTTAAAATTTTAATTAACCTTTATGAAACTAACAAATAACAAAATACATAATGTTAAATAGTATTTAACTTGATGTAGACACTATTAATCATGCTAGGGTAAAAATATAATTTTCAAATTATTAAATTTTCACATAAAATCCTAATAAATTTTAAAAAAAGGGTATAAATAAAATTTAAGAAAAAAGGATGTTAAAATTCTCCCCATCTATTGACTTCTCATCCTTGAAAAGTGTCTCTAGAGCTCCAATTTAAATAGCTATTTACATTGATCTTGAACATTTTATCATCAGTCCCAAGTCTCTTTTTGATCCATTTAATATTTGAATAATAATTTAACAAGTGGTAGAAAATTTTATCACAACACATTCTCTATTCATTCTATGATATTCACCTGGGATCCAAAAATGATGAATTAGACTAAAACTCATCCTCCTTGAACTCAACCACATATGTAGTCTTAATAATGTACCACTAAAGATGAGAGACAAGGAATAAATCATGCATACCAAAATATCATGAGGAATTTCAAAATGGAATTCCACTAGCAAGATAAATTCAATATTCTCAAATAGTCTAATAAATCTCAGTCTAGGGTTTCTTTTCTTCTTCAACTATAAATTCTCTAGTTGAGGAGTCACCTGCATGAAAACATAGTTTCCCATTTGAAAAATAAAATGTCTTACTCCTCTATAATACATATGGGTTTTTCATACTTTGAGCAGTAAACAACTACTTTCTAAACAACTATACTCTCTCAAAGGTCTCCTACTCCATACTCATCCCGCCAACTACACACCCCCAACCACGTGATAATAGACCAGTGATTAGTATAACAATCCATATACATCCTAAAATGGTTCAATACAAAGTGAATCCTAAAAATTATTGTTGCATGAGAGATCAAAAAATTTTATATTCTCATCCTGTGATCCAATTATTTCAAGGAGGCATTCTCAAAGAATTTCCTCAATGATATGAATCATCATATAGTATTTTTCATCAGTATATGGATAATATGTCATACTCAACTTAAATTATTTCTCTAAATATTTCTAAAATTCTTCCAAATAATATAACATAAAACAAATCTCCCATTTCTGTATGATAATGGATGTCTCTTTATTTAATCATACAATATCTCATATATATAAAATACCTAACTCATATATAGATCAAGTCTCTCATATCGATAATTAATGTCCCACTTTCAGTAAATAATTGACTATTACCCAATTATAATGAATACTCCTTAGTGTACTAAGAAAACCATTCAAGATGTCTGTCATTATTCTATCCCACTCATACAAAGGAATGATATTTGGATGAATTAAACTACCAAGATGTTGATGCTCAGCCTTTTTCCTCTATTAGGTATGGTATCTTATGAAAAACAAGAAATGTATATATTTAAACCTAGATACCAAAAGTGATATTTGATTCTAGTGTATAACTTCATCTTCCAAAGATTCGCTATCCGTTTTGAAGAATAATAGTCCCTCATCACCTCCTTGATCAAAGAAGTCGGCACAACTACTCTCCTATGGACACATAGCACATCACCATCTTATAAGGTCCATGCTCGAATAGAATCATTACCCCAAAAGATTTTCTATATCTCTATGAAATCATTTTACAAGAATTATCTTTCTTTCACATTCCTCGAAAAAGATTTTTTTGAAACCAATGGTACACATGTCATCACAAGATGATTATTTGATGCATCCACAAGACACTTACCTATCAAAGTAATTAAACTCTATACCTCCTAGGTTGGATTATCTCTACACTCCTATGTCTCTAGTATTTTTATGATGGAAGAATATATAATGACATTTTCCATTCAGGGAGCATTTTTTATCTCAATTTCAAATATTTAAATATACTCCATTCAATCCCTCTGCCTCAAATTTATATCTAGTTTAGAAAAGTAATATCAGAGTCACTTTCAGTTTTTGTAAATAATAAACCTCTCACCAAAGATATAATGTCTCCAACACATCATATTTTAGACCATAGCAGGAAAATAATTATTCTCCATCAGGTATTTACCCTCATGGGTTCATAGCTAATGTGACCCATAAGATACAACATAGTTCCTCTATAGTAGCACGACTTCCGAAGAAACAACTAAGGGTTCAAAAAACCTATATATCTAATCCCTTGCTATAGAAGTATAAAAATTAGGGTTTTCTTTAATCTTATCATATTCTCTAAAACGTTTTCATTCCCTATGATCTATCCACTTAAACATCAATCATTTATTAGTAATCCCTATCCTTAGTTATACTAAATGGGATAATTCATGTTTGATACATTTGTTCTACCCATCTAAACTAAGGATTACCATAATCATAAAAACATATGTATGGATAAACTAGCACATCACTACTACTATACTTAGTAGGTCCACATTAATTTGAAAATAATAAATTAAATTCATAAGTATCATTACCTCTTGAATCACAATTTGAAACTTTGAAATTTTTTCATGTATATGACATGCACAAATTTTTCTCTAAACAATCTCAATGTTCCTTACATGCATTTTTGATGTCCATGACTATGTTATGTTGTCATCAAAAAATAACATAATGAAGGATTTGGGATACATATAGAAAATAATGTTAATGAGAGACACTAACACTATAGGTAAATATTTGTATCCTAAAGCATTGATAAAATAAAAATATAGTCTATATCTAATCCAGAACATTCCCTAATGAATATACTCATTTTTGACATGAAGATGATGTTATCATGATTTTATGTCAATCTTGGATAACCACATGGATCCATATAACTATTTAAATAGGTCATCAATCCTTAGAAATGGGTATTAATTATTTATAGTGACTTAATTCAACTTCTGGTATCCCAGATATAGTGGATGTCTACTATCCACCTTCCTTGAGAAAAATATATGACCACCCCATGGAGATGTGGAATGAACGATAAAACTCTTCTCATTCAATTAGTAATGAAATACAGTAAGTTCCATTAATTTAGTCAAAACCACATGATATGTGTAATCAATATTTTCTGAACCTATATCATGCATTTAATCTAAAATTTATTTCCCATTTCATAAGAGAGACATAAAAATCCATTTGAAATGAAATAATGATAAAGGTCCATCAATAGAGGAAAAGAATATTTTACTATTATCCCAACTATAAGAGAAAACCATAATACAAACATTATAATAGCTCCAATATAGTTAAGGCCTCAACCTATTATATATATTTCAACATGCCACTCACCGGTAATTACAAACTCCCCCTTTAGAATAATAAAGGACAAATATATCTTATAGTAGTTAATGTTCTCATAATAACTAGTGATCTAGTCCATGTTAAAAATCATATCCACGATAGTTATTTCATATATCTTGAAATCCCATAGATTTATATTTACATTAACTACTACAGGATATCCTTGAAATCTTTTATGGTGGTCTAATTTCTTCCCCAATGTTGTATAAATATATAGAAACACCAAATGTAAGATATCCTATAGGTAAAACGCATCAACAATTTAATAATTTATACATTACTGGGAATAAATATTATCATAAATATATGTAAAAAGAGTAGATATAATCTAGAACATAACTTTAATAGTCGACAGTTTATCTCTATAGTCAATCATAACTTAGTCCATCACATGACCATAACCAACCTATGCTCCACAGACCTATCCCTAATATGCATGACTCGCCCAAGTCATCATCATTTAAGTGGTTTTAACCGACTAATTTCAAACCTTTATCGTACTATTGACCATTATGTTCATCTAACTCAAACACCCAGGGGATATCATCCATTATTCATTTGAAAATAAACATTTCATACCCTAAATTTCCACACCAATAATAATTTATATGTATATTTATGAAAATTTTATGAAAATTCATTCTCTTTTGGTAGACGAAAAAACTAAAGACCTCCTTCTTCAATAAGAGGTTATTAAGATCCCCTAGTATTCCATAGATATATACTACCACTCATCTATGAATTATCCACCTTATTCTTCTTACCTCTATTAGTATCATTTGAAATTTAGTCAAAGCCTAAAAGATAACGCGTAACTCTTTCCTCTTTGAAACCCTTTTCAATCATTAGGGACTTCCAAAGAACCTCTATTTTTGTCATTAGGTCAAAATTAATAACCTAGAATCACATATCTATTTTAAGGCTGATCATTAAAACCTATTGATTTTATTCCTTGTTCCTAGACAAGAGACGGACAAAGCATAATAATGTAGTGAAACATGCTGAGTATGAAAAAAATTTCAACGTACCCAACTGATGTTGTAGGAACACCAAAGTGTGGTCCTACATCAACATACTCAGAATCAACCCGTAAATGAAAATTTTATTGAATGTAGTTTGGATTTTTATTAGTGGTTATAGGAGCCTTGTATTCCTACATCGAGCCCATGATGAAATATTGGTAGCTATGAATTGTGGGGTTATTCTCAGTTGTGTGTTTTCCATGTCAGTGATGTGGACGAGGGACCATGATGGATTTGGGGGGATTTATATTGATAGATTCCATGATATATCATGATTTGGATAGTGCCTTGGTGGTCCAGAATTATGTCCATGATAATGATGGGTGAGATCTATGAACATCGTTGGATGAAAGTTGGTAGAATGTGATGTCGTGTGGAAAATGACATGGGGGATTGAATGGTGGTGTAGGGTAATGATGGTAAAGGGTATGTAGTTGTGATTCTTGGCTATAAAATAGGTATAATGGTCAAGACTTATGCCTTGATTTGGTGGAAAATAGTCTAGCCATGTCCACAGGTGCAGGTCCCAAAGGAGGAAAACTAAAGCATTTAGAAACTAAAAATAGAGATAACTGGATTTTGAATTAAGAGTGGTTTGGGATATCTCCACAAATACTAGACACCATGAAGTTCTACATGGGCGAATTACATCTGATTAGCTATGTGAGGTGGGAGCTTAGGGGAATCAAGAGAAAAGAATCTATTATAGTTTTTCTATGGGTGTTTGGTCATTGGTTTCGTTCTTCATGTACTAGCCCTTTTTCCTCTAAGCCTATGGATCATAGAGGGTTTTCTATTAACCTAGTTAAAATGGTTGTTTATCCAAAAAAATAAATAAAAATAATTCCCTTTACGATTTGGAAGAAAATTTCCTCGATAGTCATCCATCTCAGACCTTTATGTATCCCAACTTAGTTCATAAAATACAACCTCCTCGTAGTTGGTCCAAGAATAAACATCTCATCTGAAATAACTTAATAATATTTATTATTTTATACTAAATCCATGATACCAACAATGATTTCAATCTAATTACCTTCATTCTAAGGGCCTACGGTTCCATGGTAGGATAGAGGATAATACAAATGGATGTACAAATAATAATTAACCATAGTACTGGAAGCTACTATACATTGAATATGAACTATTATAAAGAATACTAGAAGAAGTTTCCCTTTTTACTGAAACACTAGAGATGGTGCATGAAAAGTATACAACAAGAATTATTATAGAACAAGAAAATCATTCATTATTGGAGTTATTTGGCATCATTCATGAAGCAGTCCATTCAACCATCTCTGAGGAGTCATATTGTGAAATTATACATGAAGATTTATATTTCCTAGATGAAATTTGTTATTGTAACAACATAATCCATTATAATAAAGACAAATCATATTATTATGGACACCTTAAATATGAGGATACTCATAAGAAGAAGGATAAATCCTCATAATTCTACTCAAGGATCTATGTACTAGCACATTAAATCAAATTAAAAAATATATATATATATACACACACATTAAAAAAATACAAAGGTTGAACAAACTAATTATTGAATAGATATATCATAATTGCAGAAATGAAATATACCTAACCAAATATATAATACATATAAAGTCATTCTATTTAAAAACTATGATAAAACAATCAAAATAAATATATATTACAAGTGTTCTAAAATTAATACTCATGAAGAATTAACACCCCCAAATCCCATAAAACTGTAAAAATAGAATCCATTTTTGGTAAATTGGAGTTCTATACAAATGAGATGGCCCAAAAAATTGAATGAACCCAACCCTGGTTTCATATATCCTATCTATTTTTTACATAACCTAAAAATGAAATAAATAAAGGATCATGATGCCCTTTGATACAAATTTGTAATTCTCCAACCTGAATTACCAAATTCGAGATGGAGATTCACATGGACTCATGTGTGTGTCCAGATACACAAGAAGCTTTGAACATGCCAAAGGGGTCAAAACTCTATTAGTTGATAGATGAAAAGTTCCTTTCATGGGGCATCAAAAAAATAAATATTACCTAAGTTATAATTTATTATAGTTGTTACCCTAGGTTGTATTAAGAGAAGAATGCACAAAAATTACTTTTGTTACATAAATTTGAGAAAGAAGATGAAGTTGTTTTTAAAATTGATTGATTTTATAAAGTTATCATGAAACTGAAATTAAGGATAAAAACTAATGGATGAAGAGATTGATGGGGTTAGGGTAGGATCACCTTTTTCAATTTCATCATAGTCATAATGATCATTCCCCCTCTCTTCCTATTGAATTATAAATGAAAGACTCTTCGATTGGGTTGTCAATCACCCTTGGTTGTAGAATGAAATTTCACTCACTCTTATGTGAATGGAAGTTCATAATAAATTCCTAAAAAACTAAAGTGCATCCCAATAAAGAGTTTATTTCTCCTTATAAATATATAAAAATTTCACCAGTTCCACACATGTGCCGATAATTTCTGGAAACTTACCACCTAACAAAATCTCCTCGATTGAGACAATTTGTAGTAGGCAGAGGGAGATCAAAAGATTTTGACCAAAACTATTAAAAATGAATACAGAAAAACCCAAAACATGATTGCATTATGAGAATTGGGAAACACTGAAAGAGAAATAATTTAAAATAAAAAGAGGGTTTTACATTCAATCATAAGACTCTGAAATTTCAAAAGTGAAACTCCCCCTTCCCCTTCACTCAAAGGTTTTACCCCTCTATGTGTAGGGTAATAGAGTTGAAAGGGAAAGAAAATAGCCTAATTGAACTAAGAAAAAAGAAAAGATAAAATATAAAGTGCATCAATATTCCAAACCTCTAGAACAACTCCTATGGCTTCTTCTTCAACCCCTTTAATGGAAGTGGACACTCATAAAAATAGTGTTGAGAGGTAGAAACATTTCCCCCCAAATTCATTCCCCACAAATATTGAGTCATTTTCAAAACATAAATGTACAAATCTTTGGATTTTGTCTTCATAAATATTTTTCCTCTATCTCAGTGAATGATCCCATAAAATATCATAGGATTTGGAAAAGTTTCTAATAAATTATACTCAATTCACTCATGAAGACTTTTTATGCCCGAGGAGACTCTTCAACTAATTTATTTTGGATGGTTCCAAAGGAGGAATTAATTACCAAATTTATTCATTAAATTTAATGGTGAAAAATACATGGAGGTTTATTTCTATTCTATTAAGAATCACATCATTTGGTGTTTGGGAGACCAAGATATGATTCATTAACTAAGGTGTTTTCCTTTCTCTCAGCCCAAATACTTTTTCCACTTGATTAATTTTTAGGCCATTTTGTAAGAAATTGGGTCTAGGTACAAATGAAAATTTTTAA
Organism: Viscum album; assembly: GCA_963277665.1. NCBI lineage: Eukaryota > Viridiplantae > Streptophyta > Magnoliopsida > Santalales > Viscaceae > Viscum > Viscum album. The sequence goes on along the minus strand of OY728145.1, from coordinate 874,449,717 downwards.
TCCCATGAGAAAGGAAATCCTAAAAGAAATCAGTCAATTTTTATTCAAATTATAAAAGTTATTCCCAAAACTAAAATCTCCAGAAAACAATCAATTTTCTATAATGAACCAATTTTTGCAATTAACACCATAGTTATCTAAAAACACTAAAATGATAAAAATCAGGTCAAATTGATTAATTTTTTGGGGTTATATTATTGAAACATACTTGAAAAATAATGAAAATTTTAACTCAATCAATATCCAATCACTTATTAATTGGACTCTTGGACAAGTCATCATCAAAATCAAATCAATGAAAATTCAAAACACAAGCTCATTAGATCCACTAATTCCATACTAAGAAACAAAAGTTTTCATGCCTAATCAACAACTATTTTCAAAGTTCTAAAACCAGACCATTCAATATAATTCCTCTTTATTTCTCCTCCCATGAATACATGAAACTTACCTCACATGAATGTTCTCTCATCTCACAAAAGTCAATTTTCAACAATTTGTTTCTCATCCACACCAAGGAAAGTGTCAAAATAGGCTTCAAACATTATTACTTATCCACTATATGTGAGTAAAGATAATGTGTTCATCCTATTTAATTTTCATTATTGTTCCATGGATTTAGGTTGGTAGTATTTTTATATGAAACAATTATGAGGCTGAAGGAGGTGGGTTAAGATATCTTTGATGCAAAATTGTAGGATTCTTATTTTCACTCAAGTATGGTATCCTAGTCACTTTACTTAGTAGAAAATCAGCTCCATCGTCATTAAAACTCATGTAATTTTCACACAACTCATCATTTCAGTAGAAAAAATTTCAATCATCTTAAACTTCATTATTATTGAAGGCTCCAGAAAGGTACAACTTTATTTATCTCTAGAAGCTCAAGAATAGTAAAGCTTATTTTTTTATTGAATGACCTTCAAATGGCATACTTTTTAGTACAAAATTTTTTCAAAATAAAGAATATCTATTTAGCATTATAGTTTCCACAAAAAGTATCACCAAATTAGGTAGCAAAATATAAGACATATTCCCCCATATTTCAATTAGATCATGTAATTTCTCTTCAAGTATAGGTTGGATAGGGAAAATTGGATTCTAATGTGGCTAAACTAATAGGTTATTCAGATATTCTAATGGTTACAAGTATTTTATGTGCATGGAATACCAGAATGAAAAAAAATGTCTCTTGAAAAGGTTGATTTAAAACCCAATGAAATACCTTAACCATTTAAAACACAAGTACCTCAAAATATCAAATTTTAAAGAAAAGGAAATCAAAATTTGGTTAAATAATGCATTATTTTATTATTACATGACGTGATAAGAATGAAAAGAATATGAAAAAATGGCTTAGAATCCTCATTGGAAATATATTTCAATTATTAAGACTATGATATGTATCATGGTATTCAAAAATCAAAGTACATCTCAGGAAATTCTCAAATAATTGAACTTATGGAAAAGTCATTTTAAGTATTAATTTAAGTTTAGTTTCATGGAATAAATTTGTTAACTGATTGAAATTTAATTCAAAAAAAAAAGTTTCTGATAATCATTTCAGCTCAAAAGTTTCAAAAACTCCCAAAAATTTAAAATAAAACACACCGAATTTGAAAAACACAAATTTTTTTTAAAAAAACAAACAACTAGTGAAAATCATAAAATATAAAGGATCCCTACCCTACACAATAATTATGAATTTTCCCCAATTAATTTAATTGGATTTAACTTGTAAGTATATATTTAAATGATTCACAGTAGAAAGCATGTGGAAAGGAGAGGTACAACTTGATGGATTTTATTGATAGAAAGGTTGGCAGAGTGTGATCTCATCCACTAGATCTGATGGAATGGCCCCATGGAATTTATTAATTCTATTTCCATTAAAAATAAATGGATCCTTCTCTCCATCCTTCATAATATGAACAACACCCAAATTATATACATGAGTAACTATAAATGGACGTTTCCATTTGGAATGAATTTTACCAGGAATCAGCTTGATTCATGAGTTGAATAGAAACATTTTATCTCTATAATGTGTGTATTTATATTAGACCAACTTATCATGATCCAATCTTGTTTTATTTTATAAAATCATAAAATTTTAAAATGCTTCTCTTCAAATTTTCACCAGCTCTAGAAACTAAAATCCTCTCTATTTCCCTTCACATTAAAAATCCAAATTCATCTTCATCACATCCCAATATGCCTGATGCTCCAATTCCATTAGTAGGTGATAAATTTTCCCATAAATCATCTTAAGTGGAATCATTCCAATAGTGGTATTGTTGGCTAACCTGTAATCCAATAATGTGTCTTCTAACCATTGGTTCAAATCCATCCTGTTTGGTTTAACAGTCTCCTCTAAAATTCCTTTGATTTCTCTATAGGAGACTTTAGCTTGACTATTTTTATATGGGTGATAGGGAGTTGATGTTTTAGGATTCACCCCATAATTCTTCAGTAAATCCTCCAATATCCAATTTCAAAAATGAGTACCTTAATCCCTAATTATGGCCCTAGGCACTTCAACCCTATAAAATATGAAATTCCAAACACAATAAAAAACATCTTTTGCATCATCAGTCCTCGTAGATGTTATTTCCACCCATTTGTAAACATAATCAACTATAATAAAGGTATAAGAATTTCAAATTTACATTGGCAAGGGGCCTATAAAATATATCCCCATACTTTAAAAAACTCAAATAATTAGTGGTTTGGGGAGAATTTCTTGTGTCTTTTAAATGCTTCTAGAAAAATGACATTTTTGACACCTTTTTCAAATGTTCATGAGAATTTTAAAGGGGGGGCAATAAAATATAGATTCTAAAATATTAATTATGTTATTTTGAGGACCAAAGTGGCATCCACAAGCTAAAGTGTGACAAAAATCAGAGTCATAACCAATTTCACTCTCTTGAAAACAATTTTTTATCACTTGTTCATTGAAAGTCTTCCAAAGATATGGATCATATATAATGTAATATCTAGATTCAGATTTTAGATTATGAATTTGGTGATAATGGAAATGGTATTGGACCAGATATGTTACTAGTTAATTGAACATGTTATCATACCTATTCACTTATCCTTTAACCAATTACAACAACTCTCCTAGACGGTGATCATTCAATGGTTCTTTTTTTTAATTTTATCTTCAGTACTATTGGACAGTCTGCTTAATTAATCACCCTTTTGGTTCTCATATCCCTTCGTATCCATGATTTTTATGTGGAAAGCTTGCAATAGTAACATATATCTCACTATTCATGGTTTAACTTCAGTCTTCATCATCATGTACTTAAGATAATTGTGATCAGAAAACACATTGATGTTAGTTCCAAGATGATAAGATCTAAATATTTATGAAGTGAAAAAAATTCTTAAAACTATAGTTCTGTGGTTGTGTAATTAAATTAAGCTGCATCCAGGGTTCTTTAGGCATAAGAATTGACTTGTGGCCTACCCTAAATTAATTGATAAAGTAATTCTCCAACTACCTGATTGGAAGCATCAAAAAGCAGCTCAAACAGTTCTTCACAATTTGATGGAAGCATCACATGTGGGGTAATCAATCTCATCTTCAGCACATAAATGGATTCCCTAAATGCACAATTATAATCATGATCAATAACTTTCAAAATAAATCTAGATATGGGGAGATAAGTCTTTGATAAACCTCATGTATAATCCTATGTGTCCTAAAAATGTTCTAACATGCTTCATACAAGTTGGGTAAGATAAATAATTTATCACTTAAATTTTTGATTTATCAACGATAATTCCCTTTTTGGAAATGACATTCCCAAGTAAAATCCCTCTCTCAACCATGAAATGACACTTTTAAAAATCAAAAACAAGATTCTATTCAATGTTGGTTTTCAAAAAAATTTCCATATTTTTCAAACACGGGTTAAAAGTGTTTCAAAAAACTATGAAACCATCCAAGAAAACCACCATAAAATCACCAATGTGAATAGAAAATATACTTACCATGCACCTGTGAGATGTAACTAGAGAATTACATAATACCAATTCAATCTTTTTATATGGAAAAGTGCTAAAGGAAAATAAATTTTTTCTTCTCTTTATCCTCGAGAGAAATGGGTACATGAAAATAACATGAAAATCCATCAAAAATAAAATAACAAGTCATCCCAACCAATCTATTTTGAATAGAGTTAACAAAGGGGATTGGAAAATGAGATTTTTGAGTGGCCTGGTTCATCTTCCTAAAATCAATGCACACTCTCTAGCTATTCTGAATTCTTATCGGGATTAATTCATTCTTTTCATTCCTCACAGTGGTTAGGCTAGTTTTTTGGAACTACATAAATGGGGATAACCATTTGTTAATCTGATATGGGATGTATGATCCCATCTTCCAAGATATTCTTTATCTCCTTCTTCAAAACCTTCATCAAGGTGGGATTCATCCTCCTTTGGGGTTGTTTGAGTGTATTGGAATCTCCCTATAGAAATATTCTATGTGAGAATATTTTTGTATTTATTCTAGGTATAAATCAATAGGTCAACATTATTTCATGGGAATTATCTCACAAAAGATCAATCAATGTTTTTTCAAGGGTTTCAGATATAATATTAGAAATTATCACTTTTAATTTCTATACCTCCCTAAGGTTCTCATATTTTAAATCAGTGGGGATTGGTTTTAATTCCAGATCATGGGGATTCTCAATGGGTGAAACTAGAATAAAATTCGCCAATTCCAAAGGCTGGACCTCTTAAACACAAGAAACCAGACCATCTTATTCATCATTTAATAGATCATCAATGAAATTTTATTTGACCCCTTCCTCCAACATGAAATCAAAATCTCCAACACTTTTCACATCCAAAATTTTAATGATATTTTCAATGGATGTAGTCCCTCCTGAGGATAATAATTCATGGAAAATACCTGATTATTCAATGTGATCAATTCCAACTTCATGGGAGATTACAAAGAGAGAGTGATCATCCAATGTGTGCCTCGTAGATTGAAAAATATTGAAGTGGATTGGGTTTTCTCCAAAATCAATGGAGAGTGTCCATTCATGGACATTTAGTATCGTTTTTTCCATATTCAAGAAATTTCCCCCCAAAATTATGGGTGAGAGTGATGGGATCCTATCTTATTCCATATTCATCACATAAAAGTATTTTTGGAACATGATATCTTTATTATCACAAGGACATCCTTCAGAACTCATGTTGGAAAGAGTGTCGATATGTTTGAAATCTGGAACACCAATAATGTCGGATTCAAGTCTGTCATCTATAGGGATGTGTATACGGATTATGGCAATACATTAATTAAATAACCAAGACAACACAAAGCATTAGAGACATTTAAATAACCAATGGTGCACGGAATGGAAAATTTCCTTGGATCCTGACATTTGGATGGAAATTGTAGTGTGATAAGGGATGAGACACTTCTTGCCCAGTTTATCCTTTCATTGTGTTGAATAATTATATTCTTGGTAAATAGATCCTTCATAGATTTATAATACTTAGGAATTTGTTTGAGTGCATCAAGAAGAGGGATATTAATTTCCACTTTTTAGAAGGTGTCTAGAATTTCTTTCTGAAGTAATTCTTCTTTTAATTTCTTTAAATCAAAATACTTGATGGAAATTGTGGGGGTAAGTATTTATTATACCTTATTTTCTTTGAAATGGTGTTTATTTTTACTTATTCATCATCTTATCCTTCCCCTCTTCCACTTTATTATATTCTTCACAGTGAATTTTTACCGAATTTTTAGAATTTACAACATCATTCTCCCTCAACTCTGGTTTGTCATGTTTCTAGATCATTGGTGTCTGGTGGTGAGAGTTATCTTCCAATTATTTTTTTGATGATTCTAAATTTATTATTTGGGTTTGGTATTGTTTTGGAATGAAGTTTACCCATATTTTTTGTTGGGAAGTCCAAAAAACTTTTGAACTTGTTGGAAAAATCTTTTACGGTGACTTTAAGCCCCTCAATATCAGATAAAAATTGTTGGTTTAGAATTATTGGTTGTCCACTGGTTGATGGATACTCATTTAGGTCTTGGGGAAGTTGGTTGTTGGTTTTTTGATGTTTGGTTATAAGATTTATTTTTTTGAAATGGTGGTGTGTTTTGGAATTCTTACTCGAATGGGGGTGGTTTTGGAACTTCTTTTTGTTCGAGGGTTTAGATTGATTATGATAATTTACAAACCCATGTTGAACACGGTTAGTCTCTATCCATCCTTGATTTTGTTGGAACATCCTTTGCTGAATGGTCTCCATAGAAGTTTACGTTCCATGTATTTCATAACATTGGTCAGTGAAATGATCAGGTGACGAGCATAAACCATATACCTTAACCGGTTCTTGTTGGTCACTCACTTTAATCATGGCCATCTGTCTCACCATACATACTATAAAATCAATCATAATTTCCCATAAATTTTATGTATTATAATTTCTTACCTCATGAATTATTCTTGTAACATTACCACTTGTACCAAACTTTTTTGAGTTCTGAAAGATCTTCTCAATCAAGCCCTTAGATTCTTCTAGTGACTTGTCAATTAATGCGCCTCTAGATGATGCATCTAGAAGATTTCTTTCATTGTACCTCATGCCTTGATAAAATAAGACAATAAAGTGGTGATCCTAAATTTATTGATGAGTGCAGCTGGAACATAGAGTTTTAATCTTTCCAAATACTCATAAAGGGTTTCTCCAAATGACTGTCAGATGGAATAGATATACTTTTCGATGGTTGTGCTTCTGAAGGTGGGGAATAATCATTGCATGAATCATCTCACCAAGTAATTACAATAATCAACATCTTCAGGTTGTAGACCATACAACCAATATTTGGTATATCCTTCCAATAAAAATAGTAATTCCTTGCACATTACTTTTTACTCAACTACTCCATGGGGATTGAAGGTTGAGCAGACAAGTGTGAACTCTTTAATATGTTTTTTGGGATCTTCACCCACTAATTCATGAAAATTTGGATGTAATATAATAATGTTATGTTTCATCTAAAAATAATTTTTAATACTTGCAAGAAATTTTGATTAATTGAATTAAGATATTGTGGGCCACATAGCTCTCTAAGGGTTGTGTTTTGATTTCTATCCATGGTTTCAGGCTTGAATTGAACACTTAAAGTTTCACTCAAGCCTGGAAGATAAATTTCCTTAAATTGTGATTTCAAATTAGAGTGTCTGATTATATTCAACAAGGTTCTTTAAATTTAATGATCAACGGGGAATGTATTAGTGTTTGAGATTCAAGTCATGAAATCTTCAAGAGAAGATAAGAAAAGAGAAAAGAAAGAGAGAGAGGAAAAAAAGTTGGCACTACCAACCTAGCAATAACACCATTTTTTGACACATTCCTATCTTGGGGTGTGATAAGAAAAATATTACCTATGTTAAAATGTAGTATAGTGGTTACCCTAGGTTGACTCTTTTGAAGAATGCACAACAACTACGTTAGTCCCCTAAATTTGAGAAAGAATAAGTAGTTGTTTTGGAAATTGATTGATTCTAAAAAGAAAAAAAGACGTTGAAATCATGTTTGAACACTAATGGTTGAAGAGAGTAATGGGATCAGGGTATGAACACCTTTTGAAATGAAATCATAGTCATAATGATCATTCCCCCTCTCTTCTTATTGAATGATAAATGACATAATCCTCGATCATGTTATCAATTACCCTTGTTTGAAGAAAGAATGGAAGGCACAACTATGTGCATGGAAGTTCATAAATAATTCCGAATCAAATATGGAATGTCCTGATGCAGATTTTTTTATCCTTATATATCTATAAAATGTTCACAACTTCCACTCACATGCCAAGGTTTGTTGGACACTCACCACCTAAAACAATCTGCTCGATCAGGACTAATTGCACTAGGTGGAGGGAGATCAAAAGTCTTCAACCAAAGATATTAATAATTAATACCCCAAATCCAAAAACATGATCACATTAAGAGAATTTTGAATCACTGAAAATATAAACCATTCAAAAGAAAAGGAAGGTTTTACATTCAATCACAAGACATATACATTAAAAAATTAAAAACCCCCTTCCCTGTTCACACAACAGTTTTACCCCACTATGTGATGGGTAATAGAGTTGAAAGGGGAAAAAGATATAATAATGGAACCAAGAAAAAAAAAGAGAACATACAAATCACATAAAGATTACAATACACCAGTGTATCTTGTCTTTCTCCTTATTCAACAGCTCTAAATTGAAGTTGACACACATATAAATATGGTTAAGTAGTCGAAACATTTCCCTTCACATTCATTCTCTTAGGAGTTTGAGTCATTTTTCACAAAATAAATGGAACAATATTAGGATGTTGTATTAATAAAAGATGTTCCCCTATCTCGTTTTCATGCTCTTACATAATATTAGTGTATTTCAACATGATTCCAAAAGGTTATTCACAAAGTACCTATGAATACTTCTTCTGGCTGAAGAGACTCTTCAACTTTCTCTTTTTGAACACTATCAAAGGAATAATTAATGAATGAATTTCATCATGAAATATAATGTGGAAATTATCCATGGAGTTATATTTCTATTAAAGCTATAATTCCTTCATTTTTAGTTCGGGGGGCTAAGATATTATTCATTAAGTATGGTGGGGTCCATTGTATCGGCCATTAAACATTTTCCACTTGATTAATTTTTTTGTGCCAATTTGTATCGAATTGGATCTAAGTAAAGAAGAAAAGGTTGAATCACACGAGAAAGGAATTCCTAAAAAAAGGAATAAATCAATTTTAATTAATATTTTCATATTTATTAATAAAAAATAGAATCTTTAGAAAACAATTAATTTTCTAGAATTTTCCAATTTTCACAATTAAGACCATAATTCACCATAAACACTATCATGATACAAATAATCACAAATTGATTAATTCGAAGGGGTAAAATCATCTAAAAATAAATTAAAAATAATGAAAATATTATCACTTTCACTATATATACACCTAATATCTGTAAATGAAATTATAACATAAGATAACACATTGAAATAAATAATCAATCCTAAAACAATGGAAGGAGATGTATCAAAATCCACAATAAATAATAAAATAAGGAACCAAAATGTGGTATATCATACAATATTGTAGGAAATATAGGTTAGTAAATATACTACAACATCATTATGGAGTCTATCCCAATATCACATCAAAAAAACATGCTCCATATCCTAGGTGCCTATCAGAGGGGCTTTTCCCATTCTGGTATCCTTGACCATGAAGTCTGCATTCACATTGAGATGCCCAAAAAAGGTGTGATTATAATACAAATATGACACATCCAATGAGCCTCTAACAATATTTGAAATGCATAAGAGTGTATTCTTTGATAATAAATAAACAAGTATTTAATTAACATGTAATTGTGCACCAAGTGGTCCTGTACTCACCAATCCACAAAAAAAAACTACAACCATACCCACTTCGGTTGCATGTTGAAATGATTATCAAAGTGGAATCCTTTATATAAATGTGAATATAAGTAAAATAAAAGTATCCCATAGCCTCCACAAGGCTAATAAATCTTAGGATAGGGCGCAAGGATATCTGGACATGTCTCTTTCAATTTTTCCCATAGTGACAAAGAATTCTATCAATCCCTCACATCATGTCAGAATGTTATTATCCCATGACACCATGCCTATGCTCTGGTATTTAAAGACCATCATGCCCCCATTTTCACCTTTGAGGCTAGATCACATATGGCCATCATGCCCTATCACCTAACCCAGTCATGTCATCATTCACATGCAAATTCTTAAAATGCTTCCCTCTAGGGATATTTTTCCATGATAGGTCTACATGTCACTTTTTTACCATGAAATGATACAAAATACTATATAATATGTGATATACATCACATGAAATTAGATTCATTATTTTTTCAACTAATGTCGTGTGGAATAGAACATGAATCATGGTAATAGTTTCCATAAACTCTCTAGTCATAGAACTTTAACATGGGTTTCATGGGCTACACATGCACATAAATGTGATCAAACATCAAACAAGGTCTAATGAACTACTAATTCAAATACATTTGATCATGCTCATGCATGGTCTCATAATATAATCGCAAAACATCATATCATTCCAACAATCATAAACATGGCCTCTACTTGATATTGAACAACCTTCCTCATGTTTTCAAATGTCAAATACAAAGGGCCAACAAGTAATATCCACTCAAATCACATTCATATTAAAATATTAAAACTGATCTATAGGTATTAAATGAACTAATAACAATTATATTATTTCAAAAAATCTAGCTCTTTATAAAATATTAGTATATCTCTTTAAAATATTCTTAATATAATCATGTGATAATTATTTATCATTATTTAACAATTTAAAATTATTTTATTTTATGGTTTAATATAGAAATTTATCCAGAAATTATAAGAAATATAATTTAAAAAACTCAACATGAAGAAAAAGAGAATAAATATTATAGATTCCTAACTTCAATTTATCACTCTAAAAACACTACACCAAATAATAGTAGAAGTAGAGAGTTCTACAACACATGAATAATAGAGGAAGGATTACAATGATAGGTAAAAATTTTATATATCTTGGATAATTGATTTAGGGTCTATCGAGACTCGAGATAATATACAACGAAAATGAAATAATGATTCAGCTATTTTAAAAGTAAAATCATTTTCTTTTGGTTCATAGTGTTCAAAACCCACAAACTAAAAATAAGATTTAATTTCACATTGAATTGAATCAAGAATGTAGAGAATTTAAAATATTTCAAATTACGACAAATTTTTATTAAATGGGTCAAAAAACCATATTCAAACAACACAGGATTTTGAAAACCAGAAACATGTTTCATATTTGAGTTGGGAAGAAGAAAAAGAAAACATTTTTTAAAAATAGTATTTATGAAAAAATGGAACAACATAATGCTTACATGGTGTAACCATTATTTAGCCCACTGATTTCATGTGTGGGGAATGAGTATTACCCATAATTAGGTTATAAATGATAACTTACCCTGAAATTATGAGTGTTTACCATTAGGTATCACTTGAAAAAATGAGTTGCCTTTATAAAATGGTTTTTTATCCATACATATCATTTTTAAATACAATGTTTGCTTTATATAACATAGTATAACCTTTAAATGGCTGTAGAATTACACTTACATAACCTCAGAAAAAATTCAACATATCCTTGAATAAAATTGGAATGTAAATATTTACCTTTATAAAACTCTTAAACAATGGACTACTTATGTGCATAATGTAATTACCAATACATACCAACTTTTAATCATTTAAGGGTACAAATATAGTTCAAATTTTTTTATATTTTAAGTTAAATTATTTATAAATTATAATCCTAAAGGTTTTAGAAGAAAATTTTAAAACTAAGTATATTACAATATTACAACCCCTTTAAAATTATATGTTTTAGATTTATTACAAAGAGACCATTTAATGACCAATATCAAACATCTTGGTTGACCATTCCAAACTAGGGTTCCCCTAGATTTTCATGTGTATGGAATGAATGTAAAAAATTTATCTCACAAATTATGTACCTTGTTTTTGGTGTATTATTTGTGTTAAACATATATGGAAAACCCTAACCATTATGTTACCAATGGAATCATCTTGATATAATCCATATGATATATTGTATAATGAATTATAAAATCAATTATCAAAGAGACACATATAATATGATTGGAATGATTTTATATCCTATATAGTTATAGATTTATTTTGAGATTATGTAATGAAGAAATTTCGATCTTGGATCACTAATGGATATGATCTCTTTAAAATAGGTCATCATTTTAGTGGGAGAAAAAATAATAAAAGTATTTATTAAATAATTATACCCTTAAAAATCTTATGTTGAAATATTTTTTGACATATTTATGGAATTATCATTATTAAAAAATATTTGAGATCAATCTTTCAAAAATAATTTAATAGTGTAAGAATTTTTTTTAGAATGGAATGAAAAAAAGGAAAAGTTTTTAAGTAAGAAAATTGAATGTCTTAGAGAAATAACTGCAAGATTATACACCTATTAAATTGTTTTAGCAGGATGACTATATAAATTTGTGTGATATTGATGGATAAATTCATGTGAGGTTTCAAAAAATATCAAAAGATACATAATCGACACTTATATACTCAATATAATTTGGTATATAAATGAATTAAGGATTAAGTTGGTTTCAATTAAGGATTTTATTTCTAAGTAATTCATTTTATTATCAATTTTGGAATTGTTCATATAAAGCGAATGAGTCAAAAAAACATTTAAAAGCAAACCATCAATGTTTTGTGGGTTCTGGGTAGGAATAAGATGTTAAGGATTTGGTATTATACTGATATTAATATAGGGTAATGTTTTAAGACAAATGATTAATATTGGATTATAATAGTCAATGTCGATTGGGACATAATAATCCTAGTTCACAAATATGAAATGATACCCTATTAGACACATGGCCTCAATATTTTCTCACAGTATTATAGAGGCTATCAACTATAATTGAGGATCGATGATGGTATGATGGAGATACGATACCCTATTTATCAAATAATAACATAAAAATGAAATATAAATAAAAAAATAATGAATCAATCAACATAATAATGAATAATAAATATAGATAATATATATATATATTTAAATAAGAATAATCAATATCCCATATATCATTAAAAAGGATGATGTCTTGATGATATATTAAAATGGAGTAATGAAAGAGTGAATCATTCATAAAAACACATGGTATAGAAAAAAATGAACAAAATATCAAAAATATATCACCAAAGCAGCATGATTAGTATATCGGTCCCCTATTCCCATACCCCATCCTTGTATAAGTTAATAAATCATCTATAGGGGGGAAATTTGTTTTTTCGCAACCTGTATTCATGAATTATATTCATTTAGAAGTTTTCTTTCAAAAAATAGTGTGAGAAATACTTCTTAGTCCACCCCAAATGGAGACTATAAAAAATCTAGTATGTTCATATGAGATATAAATTATAATATGAGTGATTAAGTAAAATGATAAGTTTATATAACTTGGTCTATAAGTACAAGTTATGTTAGAAGAAGTATATGATTATGGTATAATTGTATACTAAAGTAAACTATCAACTCTGACATACAATTTCATCATCATGTATTATACCTATATGAGCCATGAACAATGAATATTAACAAAGGCATCCCCCTTGACTCCAAGGGGTATTTACTTGGTAAATTATCATAATGTAGATCTATAATGGGCCATGAACCCAAGCCCTGTGGTTAATTCATCATCATTGATTCTGAAGAGATCATATGGTAAGGGTTGTTGTAAGAATGTAGTAGAACCTACAGAACACATATGTTGAGGTTCAACCAAGCAATATCCAAGGAGATAATCCAAGGAATTAAATTCTGGAATATATAAATGGGTCATCAGTTCCATATCAGGACACCCCTCATCAGTTCCATACTGAATTACCCAATGTGAAGCATATAATGTAAATCATTTCAAAGAAACATGCTCGTATCAATGTCATAATAAAATACATTCAATTGAATAATAATGATTCATTAGATGATCCATCTTGATCGAAGGATTCCATATATTCCATTTCACTCCCATATACATTTTTAAATTAATACGTGAAAAAGAAGTATTAAACATTTAACATTTTATTTAATTCATAAATGGATTACATTAATATGGGGAAATTTTAACACAACCTAGGTTTTAGATTAATCCAATCCATTAAAAATAACCCACTCAGTCGGTGGTTCATGTTGAGGCCAACAATCTTAAACTATGTCATGGAGATAAGGCGCACCATGATCATGATATAAATAATCTATTTAAGGTATTTCACATTTTAAAATGTATAAAAATGGAATTTGTATCCATCAACATAATTTTGAAATATATATACATAATTAATTTCATGGTAATAGTATATTACAACTACCATATACTTGTATTTGACTATTCCATTGTTGGATTCCAATACAGGCTAGAGAATGAATGATCAAAGAAGTAAAAGAAAAGTCTTGAATGTCTGGTTTATTATCTAACATAGGTTTATAATTATATTAAAAAAATTACATTAATAAATGAATAAGAGGAATGAGAGTCCTACTTGTATAGTTCCAATGTGACAAGTAGTTGTAGAATTATAGATCATATGATATAGTTATCTCTAATCCGAGGTGGAGTGTAGGAGCTCTCGAACAGAGGGAGGAGTGGCAAAGTATTCATTGGGGAAAAGTATATTGAGAAATAGGGTAATGGGATGGATTGGAAAAATTTAAAATTTAAAATTTTTATTAGTAATGCATGGTTTGGATACATATTTAGATATAATGTTCAAAAATTGTGCACTACCACTATCCGTATGGAACACCCCCTCACCTGGTTTGTGCAAGGGTTCAAAAAAGCGCACTGACTGTGTAGATCACTATTAGAACATGTTTGTAACATTTTGGAAAATTTTGTGGCATCACTAATTTGGTTAGACTAATCATATGGAACACCTAAAGGGTCTCATGATTGAGTTACATGGTTATCACTAACCATGCGCTAACCTTGCAGTTCACTATAGTTTTTCAAAAACCCCAAGATCAATGATTTGATCAAGAACCAGACAATCCCAAACTCTTACACAAACCATTGGGAACATCCCTAAGAATAAAAAAAATTATTTAAATTATAAATAAATTAATATATATTTAAGTACCTTATAACCTCTCCTCTTTAAAAAAATTCATCAATGAGTTTCTATGAGGGAGGTTTGGCATTATATGAGAATAACTACATGCAATAGAAAGATAAATTGGGCTTCCACTCCAAGTAATAATCACATACATGGTTTTTATACCATAGCACCCATACTATAGTAAGTTACCTTACATGTACAGTCTTATTGCATCGATAAATGATATGAATTGTTTGTTTCTCAAAAGAAGCATCAACATCCATATCCACTTAATCAGGATGAGTAATATGTGACAAGTGAGAATAAAAAAAGTAACTGAGAATTGTGGAATACATTCATTCCACCCCTATATCTCTAAAATACTATTATCTAATAAGGCACTAGTCATAAAATCAACAAAATCATAAAATGTTCAACCAATTGAGGTAATGGAATTTCTTATTACCAAAGCATTGATGTTTCGGTCTAGTTGAAAAATTGTAGAAAAACAGATATCCCATCTAAAAATTTAAATATTTTTAGTGATTAAAAAAATGTAAAGACCCGTAAAATTCAAGGGAAATTTTTTCTTAATTTTCTTTAGAATTTTACAAGAGCGCGGTTTCAGACGGCACCTGATTCCGAGGCCCGGAGTGCCCGGAATTAATTTCCGAAGTTTGGCTCGGGTACGTTCAGTGAACGAACGAGCGGGAATTTCTAACTTTTGATACGGTGCTCGGAATTGAAATCCGAGGGCACCGATGAACTCGCAGCGCCGATATTCGCTTAAAGAGTCCTTTTCGGGAGTTGCGTTTGATGCGGGTTGAAAGTTAGTTTTTGGGTTTTTAGTTTAAGTTAAATAAAATTTGTGAGGAACAAATTTTATTTCTTTTAACTAGTTAAGTCCTACCAAAGGGAGTTGGGAGTGGGACCCACATCCACTTAACCTCCCTTGGGAGGATTAAGTGAGGTGGGGTCCACACGAACCCCAACTCCTCAAATTCTCTCAAAACCTCCCCTTTAACTCATTTCTTTAAATGTTGTCAACTTGAGTTACTTAATTAATTAAGGGAGTTAAACCCTTTTTGAATTTCAAACTTTTGAAATTCTAATGTGTATTGTAATAATAAAATAAGAAGTGGTCTTATTTTATTTTGGGTTGTTTTGTTTGTCTCCTTGAGAGCTTTTGGAGAGCCTCTTCTTCTTCTTCAAACTCAACGAAGAACGCGAAGAACGTCGTTCTTCAACGAAGAACTTCTCCGCCGAAGAACACGATCCATCCGCGACGCCGTATCCGCGACGCGACGTACTTCTTCCGCGTCATCTCTTCCGCGACGGTTTTCCGCGACGAACGCCTTCGATAACGACTCTTCCTCCGACGTCAAAGGAATCGACACCGATATTTCACGACTACGTCAACGTGCGACTATCGAGGTAGAGGTTCTTGAGTTCGTTGTTTTCTTTATATTTTGACTTTCCTCAAGACTTGACGTAGAACGCTCAAGTTCCGACGAAGAACACCGCACCTTCCTCCTCGGACTCCTTTCGTCGACATAAGAAGTTTCGCCAACGACGTATCTCTTCGGGCGTAACTCTTCGTCATCGGATTTGACGAACGACTACCGCGACGCCCGATCTCCGCGACGTCGACTTCCGCGGACATAGTCAAATCCTCGAACTTATACCCGAGGTAGGGGATGTTGATTTAATATTTAATTATTTCATTCTTGCTCGTGGTTCGTATAACTAACGTGGGGATGTTGATTATTTTAAGATGCGTTATTGCTTAACGTGAGGGGGGCCGGACCGCATGAACACGGCCGAACCCCCTCCATTGTTCATGTTGATTAATCTTGCGGGCGGAAGCAAGGTGGCGTGGTGCCGTCGCACCACGCAGATAATTGCACGTTCAACTTACGCGATGCCGTCGCGCGCGCACCTTGGAAGTAACAACAAGAACGCGACGCCGTCGCGCCACGTTGAATGATTATCAAAGCACGGCAAAGGGGCACGGTGCCGTCGCACCGCGCCGGACGACGAACGCCGCGGCCGGTTCCGGGCCGCGGTGGGACGAAGAGACCGCGGCCGGTTCCAGGCCGCGGCGGAAGAGGAGACCGGCGGCCGGGCCGCCGGCGTCGGAAGCCGAAGAAGGGAACGGAAATTTCCGGTCCCGTTGGAGAAAACCGGCCGGCCAGCTGGCCGGCCGGAAGTCATTAAAACCGGGGAAATAAATTCCCCGGCCGTTTTAATAAAACCCCCTCTTTAAGAGAGGGGGTGGTTCTTTGAAGGAGGGGGCGGGCAACCGGCCCCCTCGGATCCGCACAAGCAGGCCCCCTCATGTGAGGGGGCGGTTTACTTAAAAAATCGGCGCGGCTAAGCCGCGCCGCCAGAAGAAAACGGGGGCTTAGCCCCCCGCGTGCGCCGCGGCCCGCTGCCGCCACCGCGGCCCGCCGCCGCCGCCACCGCGGCCCGCCGCCGCCGCCGCCACCGCGGCCCGCCGCCGCCGCCGCGCCGCGCCGCCCCAGGGGGGGTGGGTCGGGCCGGGTCGGCCCGGACCCGAACCCCCCCGTTTCGTACCAGATTTGGTTTTTAGCCCATAACTTGAGCCTCGGACCTCCGAATGACAAACCGTCTGCGGCAACGCGATCCTTGGATCGAGACGGTCGTTTCGGTATATCGCACTCAAGGTTTCGGATTACTTTGAGTTCGGCCGGGTTGGTTCGTTCACGGAACCAACCGGGCCTTCGGAGCGGAAACGCTCATATCTTGAGCTACGAACGTCCGATTGACGCACCGTCAGTCGCGTTGTGTTCCTTTTAGTGAGACGGATCTTCTGGCATACTCCGCCCGAGGTTTGGACGCAGGTGGAGTACGGTCGGGTTGGTTTTGCTTTAAAAACCAACCGGGCCCCAGAGACGAAAAAGCCAAAAACTCACAGACCGGGCGTCCGATTGACGCGCCGTCTGTTTCGTTGACTTCCTCTTGATGAGACGGAACTTTTGACATACTCCGCCCGAGTTTTGGATACAGTTGGAGTATGGCCGGGTTGGATTGTACCCGAAATCCAACCGGGCCCCTGGAGCGGAAAAGCTGATATCTTTCAGACAGGACGTCCGCTTGACGAGCCGTCAGCAGCGTTGGTGGTTACGTTGAGTAACGGTCCCTTTGAGTTTACCCTATGGGAGTTCGGGGTACAGTTGAGATACGGCCGGGATTGGTTTCGCTCACGAAACCAACCGGGCCCCTGGGACGAATAAGCTAATAACTCACAGACCGAGTGTCCGATCGACGCGCCGTCTGTTGCGTTGAGACCCATGTGACGAGACGGACCTTTGGGACACTTCTTCGTGGGACTTTGAGATACTTGGAGTATCGACCTGTAGCTCGTGGAGCGGACCCTCCCAGTGACGAGCGTGCGAAGTACGGAGACCGTGTAGCTGGCTGAGACCTGACGACTGCTTGACCGACTCGACTTGGAGTGAGTCGACTAGCCCAGTGGACGGAGCACTACTTTCTGAGGTGCAGACCCATGGCGGACGGAGCACTACCTGTGTGACAGTGCAGACCCGCGGTGCTCGTCCGGAGAGTACCTCAGCAGGCTACTAGGGGGTGTGCACTACGGAGTTTGGGTGACATACCTCGGCGGGAAGCACTACTGTGTTTGGGTGGCTGGCCCGCAGTACTCGATAGGAGGAGTACTTCAACAGTCTTAGGTTAGTGAGCAGTACCTCGGAGTCGTGACAGGACCACTGTACACTCTAGAGACGGAGCTCTTCAGCAGTTACGGTTTCGATAATGAAAATCCTGGTTTGAGCTGAGACTTTTGACCTTGTGTTTACTTCATGATTGAGATGGGTCACTTGCTAAATTTGGTATATGTATGGGCATATACCCGGGTAGTGGTTATCCGTCTATTTCACAATCCTTGTGTTTCCTCATGATTGAGATGGGTTACTTGATAACTTAGGTATATGTATGGGCATATACCTAAGTAGGGTTTATCTGTTGAGATCTTCTTGTGTTTATCCTTGTTGGTTTTAGTGAGACCTTGAGGGTCTCGGGGTCCCTACTGAGTATCGTTATACTCACCCCTGCACGGGCTATGCCCGCACCTCATTGTGTTGGTTGCAGACGACGGACAGTGCTGACAGAAGCCGAAGGTTCAAGGACTGGACGGTACCTGGAGGTGGACTATACGACGAGGCGGTACCCGGAGGTGGACACTGGGCGGGACATACTCGGAGCGGATGGCGGGACCCGTGGAGCAGAGGAGCTATCTGTACCCACCCTTCAGTTGGGAATTCCCGTGGACATCTCAGCGTAGCAGCTTTACTTTTCAGTTGCTGTTTTCCTTTTTGAGTTGTACTTTACAGTTGGGCTTGTATTTCCGGCCCCTTTTACTTTTCAGCTCTCCTTTTTGTACTTAGTGTTTTACTTCCGCTTGTACTCTGTGGTGCTTGTTTTCTTTTATAAAGGCAATGCCTTCCCAGTTAACGGGATTTTACGCCTTTGGTGCTAGTCTCCAGCCCCTGGCCTATGGAAGGCGGGCTTGGGGTAGTCACGGCACGGGCCCCGAGGACGGGTCGTGACAAATTGGTATCAGAGGAGTTCGGTTCTACCGCAGAACTTATGACTATGATCTTTCTTTCTGTGAAGCAATAGTGTTAAGGGTACCGAGTGTGGTTACCAGTTCAGGGAGTCCAGTGTTGGTGCGGGCGGCCGACGTATCCATACACCAGGACCCTGACAACTGATTTCCGACTTTGTGCACGAAAACACTGATTGCGTGTGTGTTTTCAAAGGTTTTCCCCCTTAAAACAGCTCAAACCAGGTCAGCTCACCAGGTATAATCGTTTGATCGTGTTACGTTTTTTCTTTCAGGATGCCTTTTCTCGGACGACCAGTTAGAGCCCAGAGGGATGTGCGTGCTGACAGCATGTCGAGTGACGAGGCTTCGGTACATGGCCCTCTTGCAGTTGAGGCACCAGCGGAGGCACCAGCGATACTACCATACGTTGGGCCACCGATGCCACCAGCCCCAGCAGTAGGCGATGCACGACGCTTGAGCGCGCTGCACGAGTTCCAGCACCAGAGGCCACCCAGGTTCCGGGGAGAGACGGACCCGCAGGCGGCTGAGATTTGGCTGGAGGCTGTGGTGAGAGTCTTTAGGCTGGTGGGGACGCCAGCAGACTTCATGGTGATCTTTGCTACCAGCCTCCTTCAGGCAGGAGCAGGTAGGAGGTGGAGCCACTTGTTTCAGTTTTGCGATGAGATGAACTTCGCATGGGAAGACTTCGAGACCTTCTTCAGGGTGGAATTTGTGCCAGTATCTCTACACCCCGAGCGTGTACAGGAGATTCTGCCTTTGCCGCGTGTTTTTCGATCAGAAGCCGAGTCATCTGTGGGTAGTAGACAGATGATGCAGAGGTCCAGGAGGACCAGACCAGCAGTTGGGCGATCTCGGGTTTTAGGACCGGTGGTGCGGGGCACCCAAGGTGGGGTCAGAGCCAGGCGTGCCAGAAACGGACAATGTTACTCCTGTGGCGGAAAAGGTCACCTGGCACGTGACTGTCCGACTCCTCGATCCGCAGGCTTGGAGGGAGCCACCGAGGTTGAGGCAGCGACAAATGCTGGAGCTCTGGGAGCAGGTGGTCAGGGGAGGAACTAGTGGATACGTCTTTTGTACTTCTAGTTCCATGTTGATGTTGCTTTTGTGTAGCGTCTTGTATTATGAGCTGCAATAATAAAAGACGCATACCTTTGTGATGTTTTCTTTCCTGTCCTCTTTTGAGATGTTACTAAGAGGTTCCAGTTGACTGTTGACTTGACCCTCACTTGTGAGACATCTACTGGAGGAGACCCAGTTACCACACACTGATGCCGACAGTGTGACTCAACCCTTGGAGGCGAGAGTAACGGTTGGATCTCTTAGTAGTAGCGTCGAGGCCTTACGACGTCATCCTTGGTATGGATTAGTATCATCCATGTTAGGATTGACTGTTTTAGGCAAAGAATGTGGTTCATCCAGGGGATGAGACCAGGTTTCTCTTATCGGCAAAGAAGAAATCTTGCAGCTCTTGTGGGACCAGAGATGGTCCGGGCCACGTCAGAGGAGGTCCATGTCATCCAGGAGCGGATGAGGACAGCACAGAGCCGGCAGAAGTCATACGCTGACAGGAGGCGGAGGCCACTGGAGTTCGAGGATGGCGACCACGTCTTCTTGCGGGTCTCACCTCGACGTGGTATTCGGAGATTTGGCCGAGGCGGCAAGATATCTCCGCGCTTCATCAGACCCTTCCAGGTCCTCAGCAAGGTTGGCGAGGTGGCTTATCGCCTGACTCTACCACCTCAGATACACTGGGTGCACGACGTCTTCCACGTGTCTCAACTGAGGAGATACGTGCACGACCCGACGCACATCTTTGACCGTGGGGAGCTTGACGTTGACAATGGGGCGACTTTTACGGAGGTCCCGGTGGAGATAGAGAATCGACAGGAGTGGGTCCTACATGGGCGATCGATTCCTCTTGTGCGCAACAGATGGCGGCACGGGAATCTCCAGGAGAGCACATGGGAGCGGGAGGCTCAGATGCGTGCTCAGTAACCTCTTTTTTTTTCCCTAGTTTTTGATGTAGCGTTACGGGGACGTAAAGCCCTGAGGTGGGAGTAATGTAAAGACCCGTAAAATTCAAGGGAAATTTTTTCTTAATTTTCTTTAGAATTTTACAAGAGCGCGGTTTCAGACGGCACCTGATTCCGAGGCCCGGAGTGCCCGGAATTAATTTCCGAAGTTTGGCTCGGGTACGTCAAGTGAAAAAACGAGCGGGAATTTCTAACTTTTGATACGGTGCTCGGAATTGAAATCCGAGGGCACCGATGAACTCGCAACGCCGATATTCGCTTAAAGAGTCCTTTTCGGGAGTTGCGTTTGATGCGGGTTGAAAGTTAGTTTTTGGGTTTTTAGTTTAAGTTAAATAAAATTTGTGAGGAACAAATTTTATTTCTTTTAACTAGTTAAGTCCTACCAAAGGGAGTTGGGAGTGGGACCCACATCCACTTAACCTCCCTTGGGAGGATTAAGTGAGGTGGGGTCCACACGAACCCCAACTCCTCAAATTCTCTCAAAACCTCCCCTTTAACTCATTTCTTTAAATGTTGTCAACTTGAGTTACTTAATTAATTAAGGGAGTTAAACCCTTTTTGAATTTCAAACTTTTGAAATTCTAATGTGTATTGTAATAATAAAATAAGAAGTGGTCTCATTTTATTTTGGGTTGTTTTGTTTGTCTCCTTGAGAGCTTTTGGAGAGCCTCTTCTTCTTCTTCAAACTCAACGAAGAACGCGAAGAATGTCGTTCTTCAACGAAGAACTTCTCCGCCGAAGAACCCGATCCATCCGCGACGCCGTATCCGCGACGCGACGTACTTCTTCCGCGTCATCTCTTCCGCGACGGTTTTCCGCGACGAACGCCTTCGATAACGACTCTTCCTCCGACGTCAAAGGAATCGACACCGATATTTCACGACTACGTCAACGTGTGACTATCGAGGTAGAGGTTCTTGAGTTCGTTGTTTTCTTTATATTTTGACTTTCCTCAAGACTTGACGTAGAACGCTCAAGTTCCGACGAAGAACACCGCACCTTCCTCCTCGGACTCCTTTCGTCGACATAAGAAGTTTCGCCAACAACGTATCTCTTCGGGCGTAACTCTTCGTCATCGGATTTGACGAACGACTACCGCGACGCCCGATCTCCGCGACGTCGACTTCCGCGGACATAGTCAAATCCTCGAACTTATACCCGAGGTAGGGGATGTTGATTTAATATTTAATTATTTCATTCTTGCTCGTGGTTCGTATAACTAACGTGGGGATGTTGATTATTTTAAGATGCGTTATTGCTTAACGTGAGGGGGGCCGGACCGCATGAACACGACCGAACCCCCTCCATTGTTCATGTTGATTAATCTTGCGGGCGGAAGCAAGGTGGCGTGGTGCCGTCGCACCACGCAGATAATTGCACGTTCAACTTACGCGATGCCGTCGCGCGCGCACCTTGGAAGTAACAACAAGAACGCGACGCCGTCGCGCCGCGTTGAATGATTATCAAAGCACGGCAAAGGGGCGCCGTGCCGTCGCACCGCGCCGGACGACGAACGCCGCGGCCGGTTCCAGGCCGCGGTGGGACGAAGAGACCGCGGCCGGTTCCAGGCCGCGGCGGAAGAGGAGACCGGCGGCCGGGCCGCCGGCGTCGGAAGCCGAAGAAGGGACCGGAAATTTCCGGTCCCGTTCGAGAAAACCGGCCGGCCAGCTGGCCGGCCGGAAGTCATTAAAACCGGGGAAATAAATTCCCCGGCCGTTTTAATAAAACCCCCTCTTTAAGAGAGGGGGCAGTTCTTTGAAGGAGGGGGGGCGGGCAACCGGCCCCCTCGGATCCGCACAAGCAGGCCCCCTCATGTGAGGGGGCGGTTTACTTAAAAAATCGGCGTGGCTAAGCCGCGCCGCCAGAAGAAAACGGGGGCTTAGCCCCCCGCGTGCGCCGCGGCCCGCTGCCGCCACCGCGGCCCGCCGCCGCCGCCGCGCCGCCCCAGGGGGGGTGGGTCGGGCCGGGTCGGCCCGGACCCGAACCCCCCCGTTTCGTACCAGATTTGGGTTTTAGCCCATAACTTGAGCCTCGGACCTCCGAATGACGAACCGTCTGCGGCAACGCGATCCTTGGATCGAGGCGGTCGTTTCGGTATATCGCACTCAAGGTTTCGGATTATTTTGAGTTCGGCCGGGTTGGTTCGTTCACGGAACCAACCGGGCCTTCGGAGCGGAAACGCTCATATCTTGAGCTACGAACGTCCGATTGACGCACCGTCAGTCGCGTTGTGTTCCTTTTAGTGAGACGGATCTTTTGGCATACTCCGCCCGAGGTTTGGACGCAGGTGGAGTACGGTCGGGTTGGTTTTTCTTTAAAAACCAACCGGGCCCCGGAGACGAAAATGCCAAAAACTCACAGACCGGGCGTCCGATTGACGCGCCGTCTGTTTCGTTGACTTCCTCTTGATGAGACGGAACTTTTGACATACTCCGCCCGAGTTTTGGATACAGTTGGAGTATGGCCGGGTTGGATTGTACCCGAAATCCAACCGGGCCCCTAGAGCGGAAAAGCTGATATCTTTCAGACAGGACGTCCGCTTGACGAGCCGTCAGCAGCGTTGGTGGTTACGTTGAGTAACGGTCCCTTTGAGTTTACCCTATGGGAGTTCGGGGAACAGTTGAGATACGGCCGGGATTGGTTTCGCTCACGAAACCAACCGGGCCCCTGGGACGAATAAGCTAATAACTCACAGACCGAGCGTCTGATCGACGCGCCGTCTGTTGCGTTGAGACCCATGTGACGAGACAGACCTTTGAGATACTTCTTCGTGGGACTTTGAGATACTTGGAGTATCGACCTGTAGCTCGTGGAGCGGACCCTCCCAGTGACGAGCGTGCGAAGTACGGAGACCGTGTAGCTGGCTGAGACCTGACGACTGCTTGACCGACTCGACTTGGAGTGAGTCGACTAGCCCAGTGGACGGAGCACTACTTTCTGAGGTGCAGACCCATGGCGGACGGAGCACTACCTGTGTGATAGTGCAGACCCGCGGTGCTCGTCCGGAGAGTACCTCAGCAGGCTACTAGGGGGTGTGCACTACGGAGTTTGGGTGACATACCTCGGCGGGAAGCACTACTGTGTTTGGGTGGCTGGCCCGCAGTACTCGACAGGAGGAGTACTTCAGCAGTCTTAGGTTAGTGAGCAGTACCTCGGAGTCGTGACAGGACCACTGTACACTCTAGAGACGGAGCTCTTCAGCAGTTACGGTTTCGATAATGAAAATCCTGGTTTGAGTTGAGACTTTTGACCTTGTGTTTACTTCATGATTGAGATGGGTCACTTGCTAACTTTGGTATATGTATGGGCATATACCCGGGTAGTGGTTATCCGTCTATTTCACAATCCTTGTGTTTCCTCATGATTGAGATGGGTTACTTGATAACTTAGGTATATGTATGGGCATATACCTAAGTAGGGTTTATCTGTTGAGATCTTCTTGTGTTTATCCTTGTTGGTTTTAGTGAGACCTTGAGGGTCTCGGGGTCCCTACTGAGTATCGTTATACTCACCCCTGCACGGGCTATGCCTGCACCTCGTTGTGTTGGTTGCAGACGACGGACAGTGCTGACAGAAGCCGAAGGTTCAAGGACTGGACGGTACCTGGAGGTGGACTATACGACGAGGCAGTACCCAGAGGTGGACACTGGGCGGGACATACTCGGAGCGGATGGCGGGACCCGTGGAGCAGAAGAGCTATCTGTACCCACCCTTCAGTTGGGAATTCCCGTGGACATCTCAGCGTAGCAGCTTTACTTTTCAGTCGCTGTTTTCCTTTTTGAGTTGTACTTTACAGTTGGGCTTGTATTTCCGGCCCCTTTTACTTTTCAGCTCTCCTTTTTGTACTTAGTGTTTTACTTCCGCTTGTACTCTGTGGTGCTTGTTTTCTTTTATAAAGGCAATGCCTTCCCAGTTAACGGGATTTTACGCCTTTGGTGCTAGTCGCCAGCCCCTGGCCTATGGAAGGCGGGCTTGGGGTAGTCACGGCACGGGCCCCGAGGACGGGTCGTGACAAAAAATAATACATCATACTATATTTTAACATCATCATATTTTTGAAAAAATATTTCCAAGTAAACAATTTTATTTCCTCATTAGCATGTGTTACACAAAACACCAAGTGTAAACAAACAATTATATACTATTACAATATTTTAATGTGATAGTTATAACATATAAATTGGAATGTAATGTATGGAAATTAATAACTAAATTATAGAATTAAATTCTATAAAAATATATAAAATTAATTCATTTGTAATCAAAAGTTAGAATTTTAAATAAAAGTATGTTTTTCTAGAATTTTTTTATATGGGCAATGTATTTCCATATTAATATTTTAATGTAAAAAAATGGTGATTTATATTATTGAAATTTAAATAATATATATTAAATAATAGGTTTTAACATTAATTTTATATTTATCTACTCATTGGATAAGAATAAACTCTTCTTTATGCCTAAAATATATATTTTTTCAAAAATGATTTTATTGTCATGTTTGGCGAACATATTTTCAAATTAAATTCTTCCACATTTTTCTAATGAAATTGATAAAATTAATTCCATATTACTAATTATTATTTTTGTGATATTTAATTAAAAACATTTTATTTCTATTCAAAATTTATTTTAACGTGATAATATTAATCACCTCGTTAAAGCGTAAATTAAGTAAATCCACATTAAAAATAAGTTATAAGGCTATAATTATTAATCATAATTATTATTGGATGATTTTAATAAAACCATTATCATGAAAGAGTCAAATTGTTTAATTTACAATTTTCTATGAAAATGAAAAAAATATTATTTAAATGATATATAGTTAAAAAACATCAACTCTCTTGGTATAAAATATCTATTATGTGTCTAAAGTAGAGAAAAATTTAAGTATGAGTGAATAAAAATATCTAATTTGAGAGTAATATTATTATTTTAATTATTTTAAATTATTTTTAAATTTTATGTATTATATAATTACTTTAATTTCTTACAAAATAGAGAAACAAAATTTATTCAATTAGTGGGAAAATAAAATAATTGATATTAAACTATAGAAAGTGTATTTTTTTACTAATGTAATATGTTCCATGGATTTTAATGATTTTTCTGATATGTTATTGTTTTCATGAAATATTATATTCAAATTAGAACATTTTATTTATTTTTATGAAGCTAAAGTAAATGAATAGATTCAAAATTTAGATTATTAATATTTTATCAAAATATAATTTTATTTAAATTATTAAAAATTAAAATAAATATTCAAATAGAACAAAGAGTAAAATATATGGTTTTAAATTTCATCCCTAGACCATTAATGAAGAAATTTTCACCTTATATTTAAAATTTTAAAAAATTATCATTGAAAAAGATGCTATTACAGTTAAAATTGAAATTTGTTATCTAAATGGTTAACAAAAAATATAGTTTTTAAAATTAAACCGACACCAACAAATTTTTTTTGTATTATTGGATAAAAATAATATATTATTTTATTTTATAATACTATCCTTTTTTGATATTTGGGCTAGAGAATGATTTTATTATAATTTAATCTTTTATAAAATTCCAATATTACCCCTCATCTCAATTTTTAGAGGGAACCTCCTCCCTCAATTATTTAGATCAAATTAAGACTTCTAGATAAAAAAAATATTAACCAATTACCTTATAAAAATACTTATAAACATTTCACTAGTTCTTTTATTCTCAAAATACCAACCCTATGATCTTTAAGAGGATATTTAAAGGATTTCTTTCAAAGAAGTGTAAATTTCCATAAAATCACTTTCTTTTTTACTAATTATTTACATCATATAAATCCAAGGTATTTGGCATCAAATAAAACAATCCATGTATAAAATATAAATAAATTATATTATGAATATTAATTACCATTATCCACCCTATTTCCCTACTAATGTGAAGTGAAAGTATTTGTCGTGTGTACATACCTCTAATCGTATTCACCAAGTGATACAACACATCTCCATCACCATATTTCATGAATAGTTATTATGATGGGTTTATAGTATATATATATATGTATGATATTTTTAAAATAATTATTATTCTAGAATCATAAAACCACATATAACTTCTTACCGTCCCAACTTTTGGAAAATGAATACATAGCTCGCATGTTCATGTGAACTTCCACCTCCACAGAGTGATGTGATTTGTTTTTTATTTATATTATACTAGTATATAAATAAAAGTAATTAATAAATAATATATATATATATATGATATAATATTGATCTTGTAGTGGATAATTTTTATTCACCTTCCTTTTTTCCATCAGCTAAAAAATTAAAACAACATTAATGCCTACGCATGACCTACAATATTCATGAATGGTGTAATTAGTTTTTACGTCACACATTTTTTGGAAGATTATAAATATGTAAATAATGAATATATATGAGATTTATAAAATCGTTAAAATTAAGGGAATATTGGAACCATGATAAATGGATAAGGACCAAGTGTGACGAACCGAAATTTGTTTGGTAATCAAAGAAGTTATAAATATGAATACTGATTTAAATAAAAATGTATTAATATATGGGTGATAATATTTCATAAATAAATCAGAAATGGTATGATAGATATTTATATTATTCTAGAATAAATTTATAAAAATTCTATAATTATTATACTAGATGTCTGAAAATGAATGAGGAAAGGAGAGACATGAGGTAAGGGACTAATTTCTCAACACCATTTTATTCATGATTTTTATGAAATAATTTCTATTGAGGTAATTATATGATATTTATTTGGTGAATCCATTTCATTTTCATATAATATAGATATTTTGTGATAATGTATTTCATCCTTTAAAATTCTTTAATTTAATTATTCAAGATATAAAAATGTTCTTTTTAAGGAAAGTTAAATTTATTTATCTCTTCGGTCTAATATCCTTTTTATTTCATATCCATATTTTATATAAAAAAAATCAATAATTATTTTATTATTATTCCATTATTTTTAAGGTATTTTTTATCCTTGGTGGATTTAAAAAAATGTACCTAGAATCTTATTATAATTTTTCGACAGAGTTATGTTTTGATTTTCTAAAAAAGATATAAAATGATTTTTTCATTTTAACTTATACAGAAGGAATGGAATTTATC
Source organism: Viscum album (assembly GCA_963277665.1). Taxonomy (NCBI): domain Eukaryota; kingdom Viridiplantae; phylum Streptophyta; class Magnoliopsida; order Santalales; family Viscaceae; genus Viscum; species Viscum album. Next base: position 874,421,153 of record OY728145.1, on the reverse strand, counting down.
ACACTCATTATCACTAATTAAATTGATTATTTTTTGTAAATTTTTATGTCTATTTAAAAAAACATATATTTTTATAATTTATTAATTTTCAAAAAGTGATTTTAAATGATCTTTTTATTTTACATATAAATATTGTGAATGGTTTTTCAATACTATTTCTATTCAATAATGGGAAAAAAATTATATGTTGAATATATTATATTGAGGATATGATACCATGATACCATGTCTATTATTTCTATTTATAGACTATTTTTATAATGATGATAAGTTTATGAGACCCTTTTTCATGGGTTATGATCTGATTTTATAAAATAGGATACCAATTTTTTTACATGGGTTATGATATGATGTTATAATTTATGATTTATGATATTATATAACAAATATATATTGTTATCATTGTGTGATAGGTGGGAACAATATCTCACTCAAATTAATTGGATAAATTATTTTACATAAGGAGATATTTATAGGAAAAAAGATGATGTGTTTGATCCATTATTGAAAATAAGTCATTGTGATTGATCCACTATAGGAGACAAGTAAATGTTGTTTATACAATATGGGAAATATTATATGATTCCAAATATTTTGGTATTATTTATTAACCATGAAATTTGAAATTTTTTCTATTCTTATTATGGTGGAAAAAAATTGTGACATGAACTCATGGTTTTTGATTAAGTTACTATGATATATCATTATTATGATTTAGGTCATTGGAAATGATTTAGTTTTATTCCATAAATCATGTATTTGATCATTTTAATATTGGGTATAAACTTTTTTTTCATGATTGTATACCATTATTATGATCATTTTCTTTCATCTAATCATCAATTCATATATTCCATACTCATTATTAATGATCATCTAAGCTTACCATTTCTTATGTTTCTTTTCCCCATATTATGTAGAATGTTTTTAATTGGTAATTCCGATAAATAGTATAATGTGGGAAGATATTTAAGGGATATTTTTAATATCTTTCATAAAATAAGTTGTTTTATATCTATTCACAAAGACACTATACATTTATAATTCTAGTGTGGATCGAAATGGTATGAGTTGAATATTTATCTAAAAGGATTTAATATTTATGTATGAAAATATTGGGATCTTATAGTTGGAATCAAAGTAGGGTTGAGTCAATATTTGTTATTAGGATTATAAAAATTTCATTAAAACCCAAAAGATAGGTCTATGTAAGGATAATATCCATATTTTTGTTAAAGATCAGGAATGAACTAGTTTAACGATAATCTTTCATAGAAGAAGTTTTCCTAATTTATTCATTATATAGACGTTTTTCTGATGAATTTATAGTGTTAAACTATAATTATTTTTCCTCAATGTAAGTTTTTTATTTAATCCAATGTATGGAACCAAAATTAATTTTTTAAATAATGAAGGTGATCAAAAATGAATTGATTTTCCACAGAGAGAACCAAATTTTATGTATCCTAGAATAGAGAATCATACTGTTATTCTCACCCAACTTTATTTGGATGTGAATCATGAAATGATTCCAAATATTCAAAGGAGGTAACAATATATTGTTTTATCCTTCACAAAGAAACATACACCATCTTTTAGTGGATCATTTGAACTAGTAATGGCTTAGCAATGGATCAGTACCATCGAGAACACATTTTCTATTCTGCAATGCTCAGAACATTAAAAAGTTGTCCCGAATTGTTTCATCAAGAACAAGGAAATTACCAATGGTGTAATATAATTCGAAATACAAGAAAAGAAGAATAAATTGAATCTATGGAGTGGGATATGTTTAAGTGGATATTATTCAGTTTGTATTTTCATTATATTCTATATAAAATTATAGAGAAGAAATTCCTCGATCTGAAGAAAAATAATAATAAAAACATTGGTACCTGTGAGAATAAAAATACAAGACAAGAAAGGTATACATGTGGTTTAATTATTAACCATGAATGTAAATTTGATAGATTCTTTTCTGTCGTAAAACAATGTATCTAAAAGGTATTATCTATAAGAGACTTAAATAGATATAAAGAAATCATATGATTTTAATTAATTTTGTAAATGGAAATTTGAATTTCCAACCATTCCCATGGTATCAATATGAAAATTAAGTTTATGTTCCATGAAAATTAGGATAAATCAAATGGTGGATATAATTTCCATCCATCTAAATTCCAGAAATATGTGAAAAAAATAATGTAATTTATTTAATGTAACTATGTAGAAATATAAATGTATAAAGGTGGTTCATAATGTTTGAAAATTTTGAATGGAAATTAATATGCTCATTAATACAATGGAGGAAAAGAAAACACCCACATGTATGGGAAATATATTACCCAGTGCATGAATCCAAAAGATATTGGTAATCTATATCCACAACCTCTTAAACCAATAGATAAAGGGAAATATTACAGGGACATGAATTATAATGTGGTTACTAATAATGATATAGTGAAAGGTACACTTACAATAAAATATAGAACAACTAATGTATTATATTGTTCTGGATATACCCACATGTTTATATATAATGAAATTACTATGTTTATCACAATATATCTTCAATTATTTGATGTTGAGCTACCTATGAAGACTCCTAATGGTAAGATGGTAACATATCAATTCTATAGTTTCTCTATGATTGATATTTTTCAGAAATTAATTCTTATAAATATTTTAATTATTCATTTATTAGAAATGGATGCGATTATATGTATGATGTTTTTGGTTATATTGATACCTTATCAAATTTCAAGGTAGGTAAGTCACATTTCGTATTCCAAATAAACCTATTATCATTTGTCAATGTGAGGATGAATATTAACTTCCAATGGAAATTGTTTCCATTTTGTAGTTATTAACTCATAACCATGTAGGTTATATATATCAAATGGTTGGGAAGAAACATAAAATTAAGGATTCACCTATCATAATGTAATTTTTTGATGTAATTGAAGAAGGATTATGTGGTCTACCAATGAATTGGGAAGTTGATTTTATATGTAACTCATACCTAGTTATATGACTATTTAAAGTATTTTATATGACATTTCTGCAATTGAGTTGAAGGAATTGAAGAAGAAAATATAGGAGAATATTGAAAAGGGATTCATAATCCTTACTGTATCATCTTGGGGTGAATTTGTTCTATTTTTTGATATTGAAATTATGTCAATGATTCTTTGAATTTATTTTCGATGCCTTAATAAAATCACTATATTGAACAAGATTCTTATACCCGTATTGATGACTTTTTTTTGTCAACTATGTGTATATCAATACATTTCCATGACAGACATTATTCTAAGAGACCATCAATTGAGGGTCAATAAAGACGATATACACATGATTTATATACATGCATGTTATAGACAAATTGAATTTATAATGATATATTTTTGACATACTAATTCATAAGATATTTTTAATGATTTAATGAGTTGATTATCTTCACACTACATTGATCAGTTTATGGTAGCAATAATATATGATGTTCTTGTATTTTAAAAGATGAAGAAAGATCATGAAGATCACTAGAGGATTGTGCAAAAGACTCCATGGAAGGGAATGTATTATATAAAATTTATCAAGTGTGAATTTTTTATTTGGAAAGTTTCAGTATTTTAACATATAATATCAACCATGGGTATATTAGTAGGTCCTTAAAAGACAAAATTTATTGATAAATAACATATCCCAACCATAGTAACCTAGATCTATACTTTTCGTGGATTGGGTTGATATTATTGAGTTTTTATGATGTATTAATCATTATTAAATAATCCAATTTAAATGTTGAATCCAAAGGGTATATATTCTTATAGTTGGTGGAATATAAGTGTAATTTCATGGAGATAAATAAATTGTTGGTTAGTGCACCTATACTTACACTACCCTATAGTGGTGATTTTTTTTTGTGGTCTATATTGATGCACCAAAAAGTGTCTAGGATGAGTTCTTATGAACAATTATAAAGTGATAGCATATGCCTAATGCTAACTAAAGGCTCATGAAAAAAATTAGACAAATCCTAACATATAGTTAGCTATAGTAATTAAATCATCAAATATATGGTTGAACTACCAGTACCAATAAAGGTGTGATATATATTTTTATCAACAAAATTTAATGTATATATTAACTTAGAGTGTGAAAAATATTCACCAGAGAACATGTTTAGTGTGGATTAAATATTATGAATACTCAATACACTACATTTTATGGATGGATAACAAGGTGGTTGCATGATTTGAGTCGAAAGGATCATGATATGGTATGTATGATATTTTTCAAAAAATATCAAATATTTCTAGATTAGAAAAATATGGATCTAGAAAACCAGATGGAAGGGGAGATATAGTATCATTCTCAAATAAATGATCGCCATTTATTTGAGGGAATATTATGTTTTAGTAACCATATATGTCTCCCATAATTTCCCTATTTGAAAAGTGTATTTAAGTGAGAATCATAGTTCATCATTCTATATTCATCCTAGAAGTACAAAGAATATTATAGACTTGAGTGATTATTTTTGGTGGGAAAAATGAAGACCAATATTGTAGGATATGTTTATTGGAATTGTTCTTTTTTCATGATAAGGATAATAGATAAAAGTCTAATGGGTTGTTATAGTCATTAAAAATACTAGAATAGAAATGGGAAAACATCACCATGTATGTTTTTATCACCCCCAAAACATCTAAAACCATATCGATATTTGGTTTATATTCAATATATTTATAAATTTGAAACTCTTCATCGTTGTTTTAGAATATTTATATCTTGATCATATTTCTAGAATATACATTAAAGGTATGGTATGATGGAATGATGTACCACCTTCCATTGTATTATACATTGGATCCAATATTGACATTAATTGTTTGGGGAAGTATTAAACAAGAATTTGTAACATTGATGTGTTTTAGTATGGAATATCATCCTTAGATAGAAGTCCAATTTAAAAAAACCATTCAAACCCTAGAGTATATGAGAATATCTTATTCTATAGATTTGAAATGTTGTGGGGATCAATACCATTATCTAGTCTAGAATTATTACATTAATTTATTCCACTTACAAATCAAGATAGATAATTATAAATCTATCCATGTAATATAGTTTTTAAATATATTGTTAATAAATGAAGATAGAAAATGAAATCTATTTAGAATTGGTCTAGTTTAAGAAATGGTAGAGGAATTTTAAAAAATTTAGTAGGCCATCATGGTAGATTATTTTCACCAATAGTGTTATAATGATAATAGTCGACATGATATTTAATTTTTACATGGTGATAATGTTTTTTAATGAGTTTATCAAAGTAATAAGATAATGAGATTTGGAAAAAGGGAAATACACTCCCTGGGTATATTGGCGCCTTCCTGATTATTAATCAGGTAGGGATAATAGTTTATTTCTTTGATCTTCCGTTGAACATGTCTCTGGTTCATAACAAGTTCCATGTTTATCTCTAGAGGAAGTACCAAAATGATCCATCACATGTACTAAACCCAAATTCTATACCACTAGATCAATATCATTATTATACATAATAACCCATACAAATCATTGATCATATAGAAAAAGTACTACCAAACATGATTACTCACCTTGTTATTGTTCTATAGAGAAACCAAAAATTCAAAGAAGTACTTGAGAACATTAGGATGAAATGAAACATATATATTACCATTTAATTTTGTTGGAGTGATAAATTTCAATTTAAAAATTCATTTTAATGGTAGTAAAAATATAACACCCAAATATTTTGGAATAATATTTCCATTGAAATAATTTGATTTTTATTACATCTTGTGTTACACGTGACACTGAGTTTAAATGAACCCCAATATCATATTAGTATATTATAATGTGACAGTTATTTTATAGCCATTGGATTTTTTGGTATGAATATTACTAACTATATTTTAAAAAATACATGTTTTACACATTTATAAAATGAATTCATTGGTCAAAAAATTAATATAAATTAAAATTAAAATTATGTTTTTCTACAAATTTATTTTTATATATGTTATTAATTTCCCTATTAATAAATTAATTTAATAAATATTGGTTAATGATTTTAATTAAATGTATATATTATATTTTTATGATTTTTTAACATTAATTTTATATTTTTCTTGATATGAGATAAGAATTAACCATATTTTATGCTTAAAAACATTATTGTTTTGTTAAATAATTTTTCTTCATAATTTCAACACTTATTTTAAAATTAAATAATGCTAATTATGTGTATTGAATTTAATAAAACATATTCCAAATTTAGTACCAGGAGATTCAATATTGGAAATATAACGCGTTTATTCTTGGCTATTTTGAATAGTAACCATGATATAATTTATCACCATAGTAAAGGTTATATTGGGTTAATCTTGGTTATAACTAAGTGATTAGGCTATAAGTATTCATCATAATTATTATTGGTTGAATTAAATTCAACACTTATCGCATTAGGCTCAAATTTTATTTATTTAATGGATACATTTCCATGAAAATGATGAATATATTATTTAAATTAATACAAGATAGAAAATGTTACTCTCTTGGTATTAAATATCAATTATGTTTTCACATAGGGTTAAAATTAAGTTATAAGGAAATAAAAATTTCTATATTTAGGATACTAATAAATTTCCCATCATGATAATTTATTTATTATTTTTAGGTTTTAAATATTTACCATAAATTCTTACACAACCTTGAAGTAGATTTATTCAATTATAGAAAAAATAAAATACATGATATTAAAAATAATTAAAGTTATATAATTTGTCTGATTTAATGTTCTAAAAAAATTTATTAATTAATATGATAGATTAGGGTTGTGTTATTGGACTATATTCAAATTCTATTTTTTTGTTATGTATTTCATATAAAATTAAAAGAATTGGCTCAAAATGGACATTAATAATATTCTATCAAAATAGTTTTTTATTTTAATTATTTTATTTCATAAAAACGTTAAATATGAAAAATAAGACACTATGTGGTCTAAAATATCATCCTTGGACCATTTATGAGTAATGTTTTACCTTATATTTAAAATTTTAACACTTTTTGTGTGCAAAAAACGTTTTGCATGGTTAAGGCTAAGATTTTATAACTTAGTGGCTAATGAAATAGATAAGGATTAAAATGACTCCAAAACATATAATAATTATATTGGATTTTGGGATTAAAATACTATAAAATATTATAATCTAATTCATTGAATTTAGGATACATTTCAGATAGGGAATGCATATATTATAATTTAATCTTTTTTTAAAATTCCAAAAGTCCCCCACAAATCAACTATACATGACACCTCCTTCCTCACATTGTATCACCACATTAAGCCTTATCGATAGAACATACCCCTTTGAAAATACTTATAATCACAATTAATAGCATTCTATAGTTCCTAGTCACCAAAAAATAGAAACCCTATGAACCTTAGTAAGATAACTAATTTAATTCTTTCAAAAAAGAGGTAATCCCATTAACAGATCGATTTCATTTTTTAATTCATCTTTACCTCTACTAAATCAACTATATTTATGATAAAATAATAAAATTAGTATAAAAAATATATTGAAATGTTGTTATGATTTTTTATAATTACTCATTTTTATTCCAAACAAATGTAATGTGAATGTATCACACGTGCATACATGGGACTTACCATCTCCACGAAGCTATACAATTCATTTCCCACAGCCATATTTGATGGATGGATATTATGATGGGTATAAAGGTTTTATATTTTTATTAAAAATAATATACTGATTGAATTCAAATATCACATCTACCATATTTCATTCCAAACTATTTGAAAATGATAATGTTGCTCGTGAGTACTTGTGGACTAACACCACAAAGAGAGGTAATTTGTTTTCCATTTCTATTATACAAGAATGGAAATAGGTATTTATATATTTAATTTTTTTATATAAATGATATAATATTTATATTTTAATTTATTAATTATTATTCATATTTTACTTTTTTCCATTTGGTGAAAATTTGAATCAAAATTTCTATGTATGTGTGGCCTACCCTCTCCTTGTATTATGTAATTCATTTTAATATTTCTAATTTTTATGAATGATTAAAAATATCTATTTAATAAATGTATTTTATTATTATACCATGATTAAAATTATTTATGTGACGAAACCTTGATCATAGTCTATGGATTGTGACTACCAAACCTAATCACGCTTGGAAAACAAAGTAGTTATCAACCAGAATAATGATTTTAATAAACAATTATTAATAAAAGGATGATAAGATGTAATAAATAAATCATAAATTGTATTATAGATATAAATATATTTCTTTATTATATTTATAAAAAAACAATATTTATTATACAAGATGATTGAATGTGAACATGGAAAGGACAAAATTAAGGTATGTGATTTATATTTCAATCATATTTTAATTGGGATTATTATACTTGAATTTATATTAATGAAAGAATATGATCTATATAATATGGATACTTTTAGTTTTCATAAAATATGGTAATTTATTCAGTATATATGTTTTATTTTAATTTTCCATATTTTAGTTATTTAAGAGATCCTAAGACCATTTTTAAGAAAATTTGACTTTGATTCCCTCTACAGTCTAAAATCGTTTTTATTTTATTAACATATTTTCCAAAATAAATAAATATAGATTTTAATATTATCTTATGATTATTTAAGGTCATTTATACCCTTTTTGTAATTTATAATGAAAATTTCAAGGAACCTTCTTGTCATTTTCTGAATGGTATACTTTTGGACAATTTTTTACAAAAATAAAGAATCAAAGTTTTCTTGTCCCTTATAAAACATAAACATAATTTATTACCTTATAATTGCTCAATAATATTATTTTTTCCAAAAAATTACTTAAAGAATATTTTTACTGATATTTTTTCAGAATTTATTTTCGGAAATGAGATATTCAAATGAAATGGATATTTTCCTTAGGAATATTATTAATGATATTTTAGTAGTATTTCAATTCATCAATATCAAAAATAGTTTTTGATACTTATTTTATATTATTGATGTGATCTAATAATACAATCACTGATATTTCTCTATATGGTTTATTTTAATGGTAATGTAATGTTTATGAAAACCCATTTTCATGGTTTATTCTATGAATTGAATAAATATGGATGCCATTATATTTTCATGGGTTATGATATGATGATATGATATATGTTTTATAATATTGTTGAAAAACAATAATGGTTATTTTTATGTGAATGGTGGGACCTATATATCACTCAATTTCATTTTCAAATGTATTATATCTCGAGATATTTTATTGAGAAACAATTTCAAGTGATTATTTCATTAATTAAAACATGTATGCGTGCTTGATTCACTATGGGAAATACAAGATGATGCCTAATTTGGAGTACTTGGTAGTTAATATTGAAATATGAAATGATTTATATACTTATGATGGAGCATGAAATTTATGACAAAAACTTATGGTTAATTATTGTGTTCTATTTATATTTCTTTTTTATGACTCATGTCCGTTGAAATGATATTGTTCTATTATATAAACCCAGTTTATGATCATTTTCAAATTAGATATAAACTCTTCAAGTTATGGTAATGAAATTTTACACTTTGGATTATCTTATGATTTCATGGGATCATCGATTGATATTTTCCATTATTACCTTTACTGAGTATCTGATATCACATTTTTCTATGTCTCACTTCCCCCGTTAATAAATAAATTTTATATTATGTATCTTTGAGAATTGAAATATGTGGAAAGATATTTATAAAATATGTTGATGATTATTCATGAAATAAGATGTTTCGATATCAAAAATCCAAAAACTATAAACCATTATTGTTACGATGTGGATAAAAAATTTAGGAAATGATTTTACTCTAAAAAGATGTAAGATTTATACATGGAAATATTAGGCCACTATATTTGGTAATTAAGTAGGGTTAAATAAATATTTAGTGTATAGGGTTAGAAAAATTTCATGAAATCCTTGGGGATATGTCTAAGTAAAGGACACAATCCCATTGTTTTGGAAACAATCATAAATGTCTGAGGTGAAACTAAATGTTTCATAGAATATGGTGTCATGATTGATACATTCTATAAATATTTTTTCTTGATAATGTGATTTCCATTATGATTATTTTTTCTAACATAATATTTCCTTTAGTGAATGTATAGAAAGTAACAGAATCATTCTAATAATGAATGTGATGGGAAATTCAATGATTTATGTTATGGGAGCTAGAATTAAACATCATGCTACTATGATAATGTAAATTTCTCAGTATACAAATCATGCTGAGTTTCCAATTGAACAAAGGAAATAGCATTATAATACTGAATATTTCAAGAAGAAACATTCACATTATTTTATTTCATCCACAGGCCCACTTAGGGTTGAGTGGTGGATCATGAACATTGAGGTGTTTTTTATATTCTTCAATTTGAAGGACATGATTTTTTCATACTTTTTTATCATTTGGATGGAAAATAATGTCAGTGATGGAATCATATTAATAATACAAGGATAAATAAATAAATTTAATTTATAGAAAGGGAGGAGTTTAAGATGATATTCTTTAATATCTACTTTCTTCAAATTATATATTAACATTTTGGGAAAAAAATCATGTATCTAATGTAAAAGGATGATAAATCCATTTCTAATTCTGAGGAATATATTACAATACATGAATGGTATGCTTATGGATTAATTATCATCCCTAAATTTAAAATTGAACAATTATTAGGTGGACTAAAACCGATTCACCAGAAGGAATTAGATATGAAAATTTTTATATTAATATATCATTTGGATTCCCACAATTCCTATAGTATAGATAAGAAATTGAATATCGATACCCATGAAAAGTTGAATAAAAAAATTGGTCGAAAGAAATTACCACCATTTATACTCTATAAATGTGGGAAATAACATCAACAAAATTTAATGATTAGAATTGGGAGGTCTTTTAAATGTGTAAAGGCATGCCATATTGACCATGATTGTATAAAAGGGGTGAATATTTTAATTAATACAATGGATACCAATTATGATACCTAATATAGGAATTATTCCAAATAGTTTTGTAATATGAAGGCTTTCCGTGACTGACATTAGAAACATCTTAATCCCAAAGATAATGAGAAACATAATTTGATCATGCCTACCAATGTTGGGTATAATAATGAAATGTTTAATGGTACACATAACATACACTCTAGAATAAAAATTTTCTTATTTGTTTTGGGATATAATACCTCTTTTATTGTTATGCAATTTCTAAAGATATCACAATATCACCATAATAATTAGATATTGAGCTAGCTATGAAACCTCCTTTTTTTATGATAGTAACATAACATTGTGTATAGTTCCTATCTGATTAATGTTTGTCTGAAATTTATTCTTGAAAATATTGATATTATCCAATTAATAATAATTGATGTGATTCAATGTATGTAATAGAATTTATGATATTGACACTAGATCAATTACTAGTGTAGGGGAGCCGTATTTCATATTTCAATTGAACCTATGACCATTTATCGATGCGAAGATGAAGATGAACTTATAATGGAATTTTTTTCCATATTATTGGTGTTAATTATTATATATGATTGTTATCTATATAAAGTCGTTTGGGAGAAACTCACAATTATGTATGCACCTATGGAATGTGAATATTTTGATATAATTCAAGAAAATTTACATGGTCTACCTCCAAATCATATTTTTTTTGAATTGAACTCATACCTGGTTCTGTGCCGATTTCAAAGACTCCTAATATAATATCCAAAATTAAGTTATAGTATTTGAAGAATAATTTCTAGGAAAATCATCATATGGTATTTATTCTACCTAGTGATTCACCATTTGATGCACCTATTTTTTTAAAGAAAAAATATTTTTCAATGCATCTTTTTATTGCTTATCAATAAATTAACAAGATCATTATCAATAAAAAGTATCCCCTCCACACATATTGATGTATTATTGGAACAACTACGTGGTTCTCAATACATTTCCTAAATTGACATTCATTTTGGAAATAATCTATTGAGGTTGAATGGAGGGGATATATCAATGAAGACCTTCCATTCAAGGCATTGACACAATGAATTTATATTTATTATTTCTACTCTTACTAATTCCTCTATTATATTTATGGATTTAATTAATGTAGTATTTAGATGTTACCAGGATATGTTTTTGGTAGACTTTATAGATGATATTATATTATATTCAAATATATATGAAGGGAAGAATTTAAACTTGGGTATTATACTAAATACCCTCAGAAAGGAGAAGAAATATAAAAAAATTACCAAGTGTGAATTTTGCATTCCGAATTATTCATTCTTTGGTCATATAATCTCATGTGAGGGTATATAGGTAGATATTATAAAGCTTAATGTTACTAAGAAATGGGAAAAAGAAACCATTATAACCAAAAATCCATATTTTTATTAGATTATTCGTATATTAACAACACTTTTTGAGTTATTTCTCAATATTACATAATTCAATCACCAAGTTGACTAAAAAAGGGTTCATGTTCATATAGATGATTTAATGAAATGGGAATTCCATACATTTGAAATGAAGGTTGTTTAGTGCACCTCTTCTAACACTACCATATAGTGTGATATGATTATGATCCATAGTGACTCATCATAGATTATACAATGATGATTTCTCAAGAAAACTTATATGGGGATAGCTTATACCTCTTGATAATTGTGTGATTATGGGAAAAAATACCCAACTCATGACTTGGAGATAGGTGTAGTATCTTTACCTTAAATATGTATTGGAATTATATTTATGGAGAAAGGTGTGATATATATACTGATCACAATGGTTTGATGTATATATTCACTAATAAAGAGCTAAATATACAGTAGATAAGATGGTTAGATATAATTAATGATTAAAAATTCTCAATACATAACCCCCATGGGAGGGAAAATAAGGTGGAGATGATTTTAGTCAAAAGGACCATTATATGCTATCTATGAAGTGGATAAAAAATATCCAATAATGTGGGTTTTCAAATGATAGATATATAAGTCATTAATTAATGGGAGAAATATTAAAATTTTCAAATAATTGTTTAACAATTTATTCTTTTTAGGATTGAAAAGGAATAAAAGGAAGATGTGGAGTTGCAAAAAAAGGTGGGAAATGTTCCTAATTTCAACCATTATTGTGATGGAATGATAAATATTAAGAAAAATATTTTTTTTGGTCAATAATGTTTTTTTAAAACGAGCTATTGGATGTGGATCAAAGTTATTCATTTTCTATTCACCGTGGAATTAATAATATGTAAACATATATAAACTATATTTTTATATGGGAAAATATGATGAGATATATTGCTAAATATGTTTCTCATTTCATGGTATATCTGTAAATTAAAGCTGACAGAAAGAAGTCTAATAAAATATCTATGTTAGCCATTAGATTAGTGGGTATGAATAATAATAACTAAATTATGAAAAATATATCGTCTAAACATTTAAAAAATGAATTCATTTCTTATTAAATTATTATGAATGGAAATTTAAATTATGTTATTTTAAAAAAAAATTCCTGTAATGAATTTATATATTAATAAATTAAAATTATAAATATTTTAGAATTATTTTCATTATATTTATATATTTAATATTAAATAATTTTTTAACATTCATTTAATATATTCTATCCATGGGATATGAATAAATCAATTTTTATTCACGAAACCCATATTTTTTTAAAAGGATATTTTTGCCACATTTTTCAATCATATTTTAAAATTAAATAATATTTTTATAGTTATTTAATTTGAATAAATATATTGAATATTTAAATTTAATAGGATCAAAATTTATAAATAGGATTCTTTTTTGATAATATAAATATTAACCAGGGTCCAAATTATCACCATAGTAAAAGACAAATTGGGTTAATATAAGATAAAACTAACTGATTAGGGTATAATTATTTATAATAATAATATTAGATGAATTTAGTTATAATCTTATCAAAAAATTATCATGTTATATTTTTTTAATAATCAATTTTTAATGATAATGAAAAAAATATTATTAAAATCAACGAAAGCCAAAAAATATCACTCTCTTGCTTTAAAATATTTATTATGTTTCCACCGAGGAATAAAGTAATTTATGAATGAATAAAAAAGTTAAATATTATCATAATATTAATATTATAATTATGTTTATTTATTTATAATTTTTAGGTTTTAAATAATTATGGTAAATTCTTCCACAATTTTGAAATTGTGTTTATTTAATTAACTGAAAGAAAAAATAGACGATATTAAAAAATATTAAAGTTATATTATTTGACTAAGTTAGTTTGTTTCATTAATAATTTAGAATAATATTACATATATATTGTTATGTTTAAGTATTACTCTCTAATTAAGAGTTTGTAATTTTACCTTTAAAGTGAAATTAAATGAGTAGTATCTAAATGAACCATAATAATATTTTATCAAAATAATATTTTATATAAATTATTAAAAAATATTAAAAAATCATAAAATTCGAAAACAATGGTAATATATGGGTAAATATTTCATATAGTTTCCATTTATTTTCTATGTTTATGATTATATATAAAATTGTAACACTTTAAGGGTAAAAAAGACAGTACCTTCTATTAAGGTTAGAATTTGTTTACCAAGTGGTTGACGAAAAGGATAAGGCTTAAAATGACACCATACCTATAAAAATTCTATTAGAAGAGGGTTTTAACACCCTATAATACTTGATATTCAGATCCATATTGGATAAATTTTATCTAGATAATGACATTATTATAATTTAATAATTCAGGAAATTCCCAAAGTTCACCTCACCTCAATTATTAAAGGAAACTCCCTCATTGACTTATTAACAACACTGTGAGACTTATTTATCAACCATACCATACTAAAATACCTTATAAAATTTAATATCTATATTCAAGAGGTTTTGTTCTTCCCAAAAGTTCAACACATGGATCCTTAAGAGGAGATCAAAATGAGTTTATTGAAGGAAGCGTTAATCGACATAACCGATAACTTTCTTGTTACTTTTTCTTTATAAAATAAAAATAAGTGGAATTTTACATAAAATAATTACTAAATGATAATAAATTAACATTAATATTCTTATGACTATGAATTGATCATCGTCTACCCTCCTTCCCATCTAAGGGAAAATGGATATATAGCTTGTGCGTACGTACGACATACCATCTCTATGAAGAGATACAATTCATTTCCCATTACGATATTTAATGGATGGTTATTATGTTTGAATTAAATTCTATATATGATATTTATGACAAAATTATATTTCTGGAATCATATTAATACATCTACCTTCTTTCATTCAAACCTGTTGGAAAACAGTAATGTTTCACATTCGTATGTGTAGACTACCATCTCTACAAAATGATGTGATTTATTTTCATTTACATAATAATTATATGGTAATATGGATAAATTTAACAAATTTTTATGATATAAATGATCTAATTATAATCTTATAGGTTCTAATTATTATTTATCATGTTTTCGTTCGTTCCTTTGAAAAATGAAAATAACTTTGATTCGTATGTACGTCCAACCGTCTCAATGAACGTTGTAATTTATTTTTCTATATATACTTTTTATGAAAGTTTATAAATATGTGTATAAGCATAATATATAATTTTTATACCACGGTTATCATTATTCAAATTATGTAACCATGATCATTATAAAAGGTATTAGACGATCAGAATGAAACAAGCTTTGATAATGAAGCCGTTATCCCCCAAAAAAGTGAATTTAATTGTTTTAATACAAAGAATTCAAGAAATCATAAATAAATAATACATTGATTTATGAATAATAATAACTCTATTTATTAAATTTATAATAAATATTTATTTACTATAACGGTGGTTTTAATGCGATGGTGGAAAGGAAATACCTGAAGTAGTGGATTTATATTTTAATCATATTTTGTTTAGGATTTTTTATACTTGACTTTACAATTAGGAAATTACACGATATTTATCTAGTGAATACCTTTTATTTTGTTATCCTCTTATTATTTATTTAGAAAATACGTTTTTATTTCATTTTCAACAATATAATAATTCAATATAACCAAAGGGTTTATTATGGAAAAGTTACTTTATTTTTCCCTTTGGTCTAAAATCATGTTCTTCCATGCCTATATTTTCTAATAATTTTTTCAGTAATTATTTTATTATTATCAAATAATTATTTAGATTAATTTTTTTTATTTTTATACTCTCCAAAAAACGTTTTACAAGGATTCATATTATCATTTTCAATATGAGGTAATTTTTTATTGTTTTTTAAAAAAAGAAAGAAAATTATTATTTTGACATATATGGAATTGAAAAAACAACACATTATCATGATAACTAAAAAGGTTGAGTATTCCTTTAAAAGAAATACATTTTTCAATAAAAATGTATTCAATAATATTTTAAAAAATTTGAAATTTTAAAACTGATTTTTAAATAAAAATGTTATTTTCCTTAAAAATATTTTTCATAATATATTAATAGAATTTATATTTACCAAAAAAATTGGTATTGGTTATGTTATATTTGGTATGCAATACAATAAAACCATTTATATTATTTATCTATATTTTTTATTTTTATAATGATGAGATGTTTTCGAAACCCCTTTACATGTGTTACGATATTCTTTGACGAAGTATTGAACCCATTTTTTTGAATGGGTTATGATTTGATTTTATGATGGATGTTTTATAATCTTATGGAAAAATTATATATGGTTCTTATTATGTGATTGGTAGGAAAAATATATACCTCTAATTTATTGGGAAATTTATTATATATCAAGAGATCTTTATGTGATAACAGTCAAAGTTCTCGATCTATTATAGAAAATAGGTCAATGTGCTTCATCCACAATGGGAAACATGTGATGATTATTAATCCAACGGTCATGGTATTTATCCTTAAAATATGAAATGATTTCTATAATTATTATTATTCCACACATTTATGACATTAACATATGGTTCATGATTCAGTTATGATTATTTCCCATTCTCATGATTCATCTCCTTTGAAATGACAATGTTTAATGCCATAATCTTGTTTATGATATTTTCTAGATTGGGTATGAACATTGTAAATTATAGTCATAATCTAATACCTGTATTATTATCTTATAAATTCATAGGATCATCGATTGATATCTCTCATTCATGCCCTTTTTGATAATTTGAGCTCACCCATCACATATTTCCATTCCCCATGATGTGATGAATGATTTATGAATGGTATGACTATGAAGAGTATTATGCGGGTTGATATTTGTGGGGAATATTAAACATATTAAATGAATTAATATTTTTATATATATAGATTCAAATGGATCTAAAACATTATGGTTTTAGTGTGAACCAAAATTTTATGAATTGAATCTTTTACTAAAAAGATTCTATATTTTTTCATGAAAATACCAGGACACTATACAAACTGAGCATTATTCATATATTTAATTTTTTACAATATATTATCCTATGTATCATAAATGAGGTGAGGCCCCAACAATACTTCCTCTCCTTGCACTAAATAAAACATGGGTGAATGGAATGGTATATTGTATTGGGACTCTTATAGAGAAACCTAAATAGTTTCTTGAAAGCTATTATAATAATAGAATTTATATTGTGGGGAATGTTTCTTCAATGATCCATAAATGTAAGGAAACATTCATGGTGAATTTCCTCTAACACCTGTATCTTATTATCGAACTGACCATCGATCAAAGTGTGACAGGTTATACTCATAATTATATATGAAAAAAACCTTCCACAACCTCAACCATAAATGTTATATAAAATAATCATAGATTTATGTTACAATTTTATTTTGAACCTTCTGAAAGAATATTATCCTTCAAACATAAATTATCTCAGGATCATCTATTGATACGGTCTCCATGATAAGAAGGATGTGGGGGACCTTCATTAGTATGTCCCTAATAACCCATTCTACTTCACATCCTTTAGTGGATTATGATAAAACCATCACAAAACCTATGGTTATTTCATCCCATGTTATCATGGAAATGGAAATGTAATATAAAATACATGCAGTAAATTGGTGTTCTACCTTTACATGCTAACAAGTGGATTACCAAGTAAAAAACTAGTGATCTCCGTTTTCATCAATATCCACCAATACTAGTGGCCTAAGTCAAATAATATCTTTTTGAGACATGAATGTACTTACCAAGTATAGGTGTGAAACTATATAATAAACTCCTCTTGTTTGTTCATTATAACCTAGTTAATCCCATAAATGTGAAAAAAACATCTTCATCCAAAACACTACCAGGCCATGGGTCCTTTCTTAAAACACTCTCCCATATGTCTAAGCCTACGGTATTATATTTTTTTCTCTTAGTTACTCAATCCATAATTGATGTGGTTACTTCAAAATAAATAATAATAGACTACATGTGACTCTCATAAATCTCAATATACATCTAAGAAAATAGTTCCATCAACATCTACTTAATAATGGCCTCCTGGCCTTTTTCTGTTTCTTCATGCTCAAAATATATTCCCCTTAATTTCCATTCCAAAGAATATAAGCATGCTAAAAATAAAAAGACTAATATAAAAAAACCAACCATTATTATATGAGGTTAAAATAATTATTATTAATGATATATATTTCAAATTTTATGATTTTTTAAAAAATATAATTCTCCCAATAGATAGCGCTGCCAACATTGAATGGAATGGACGATAACCGCTACCTCAAGTTAATACCTTAGGTAATCTCACCAATTATGCCTCAACTGGTGAAACCCATATTCCATGAATTTGTCATCCTATATCAAAACTGATCCTAGGAAGATGCCTAATGGATCATTTTATATAGTATAACTTATTCTCGACTCTAGAATAATCAATATAAGGGACGAAGCCAACTTTTCTTTCATATCCTAAAAATATTTATCACAATCTTCATAATAAAAATTTTTCTTCCCATCATGGTCAAGCCTATGAATGTGGTTGAATGGTATGAGATTTCCTAAATAAAAAAAACTATAAAATCCATATATCCCAAATAAACTCCAAAATTTAGTGATTTTTGTGAGGAAACCCCTAGTAACCATGGCTCTCTACTTCTATAGGTCCATAAACACTGCTACCTCATTGATAATGAGACCTAGTAAGTGACCATTATTAGTCTAAAAGTTGTATTTTTTCAAGATTAACATACAAAAATTCTATCTCAGTGTAATCAATATGAAATCAAAATGATTGGCATGAACGAATCAAGTGTAATAATAGACCATTATATCATCCAGGTATACAATAATTAATTAAGAAACGTATGGATCAAAAGCCAGATTAAAAAGATCCATAAAAACTACTGGATCTTTTGTGAAATAGATAATCTTGACCAAATACTCATGTAATACAAATCTACTTTGTAATGTGGTATATGAAATATATAAGGGGCCTAATGAATACATGATTATGGAATATTCTCAAATCAGTCATTGATAAAACCCAAACTGCCATGATCTAATAAAAATAATTATCTATTCGAGGTTGGGGATAATATTTATTAAATGAAAGATTTTTTAATTTAATGTAATCCATTTGTAGCCTTTGAGTACCGTTTTCATTATTTTCAAAAAGAAAGATAATCCCCAAGGACATGTACAAGGTTTTGTAAATCATTTATCTTTCATTCATTTCGCTACATCACGTGTTCTTGTTACTCAGTTGGATCCATTCATTAAGGTGGAATAGATACTCATGATCTTATTAGAATAATATGAATAGTAAAATATACCTATCTTATGCGAGGTAACCCAGAATTGTAAATATGGAAAAAAACATAAAATGATCGACTACATGTGGGAAGTAAATCTAACAACTACCCTTATCACTCTAAGAAATAATATAAATCGTGTCTATCACTCTACCCAACCCACAATGCTGGGTTCTAACGCAACCTACATATACATCGAATTTTCTATTATGAATATAGTTACCACCCTTAAGTGTTGTAAAGTACCCTATCTAGTTATAGAAATTGACAAAATCATGAATTGATAATAATAATTTGATCCACATAAAGATATCAAAACCATCCATCTCAAGAATGAAACTGTTCGATAATAAATGATAGCCTCCAATATTGGGGGTAAACTCCTTACATTGGCATACCCTCTCTGAACATACACCTGATAGATTTTCAAGTGTCATCACTCCATAGATGTACTGAACAAAAATTCCAAGACATTACATGATAGTTATAGATAAAAAGGATTATTATGATTCTTTATCAAATAAGTAAGATACAAAAGTAACAGATACCAGAATTATACCTCCCACCATAGATAACCTGACACTCAACTCCTTGAGAGTGTGATATAATAGATAAATTTAACTAGATCAACATCATTGAGTCACAACCTGAATATAATGTGTAATACCATCCTAATTGTTCTTCATATTAATAGTTTTACTTCTTATGCATCATCCACTTCCTCTTCCAATAAGATCTATAATACACCATCTCCCTTCAAAACATGGAGCTACGGGTCCGAGTCTTGATAGTAGAGCTTGTATGGATCCTCATCTATAAGACCATGGTGGGATGGTCCAAAACTAAGTTGGAATATGGAACACTATATCTTACTCTCCACACAATCTATAAATCTATCACACTAGGGATTCATATGACCCTACTTACTAAACCGATGAAATACTATATAACTGCATGTACGTACAACTATACTAGTACTACCCTCATGAGAATACTAAAAGTGTTACTTCATGAGAGTAGATGAATTGCATCCTAGACTAGGAAATAAACCACCATACCTGAAACACTGAAATTCCCTTAGGGTACACATTAAGATCAATACTTAGTTCACTATTTCAGAATATATTTTCAACCAAAATTCATTCACCAAAGAATGGATGTCCTATATATGCCCATTCTAAATTATCCTTTCTTTTGTCAATTCGACTATAGAAAGAGTATAGATGAAATATTGAATCTCTATAAAATTTATTAAGTACTCAATAACATTTTACTCCCTTTCTCCATGTTTATAATATCTCTAGGACAATCTTTTATAATTTTATTTTGAAAGAAGTAATAAAAAAGATAGACTAGAAAAATATTCAGGTCATCTACATATGATAATATTCTTGATTTTGGACATCCCACTAACCATTGATGGATTCATGAATAAAATAGGCCAAAATAATTTACATCCTCTTGGAAAGCATCTCTATAATCTCAATGAAAATAAGGTGGCCTATATCCATGGAAAGACTTCAGGGACACCATACCATGAGAAGGTTGGCAGATGCTACTACTAGAAATCCATTATCCATTCTTAAATAGTAGGGTTTGGTCCTGGAGCTCCATGTATAGTTTAAAATTGGTGTAAGAAACCCTATATAAACTAATCATCAGCTCCCAATCCGCAATAGTAAGTATGACACATGTGGAACTACATGAGGAAATATAGCTGGTTCAGGTCCTACCACCTAGAGCATTGTCATCACTACCTTTATGGTGCGAGACTCAAGGATGCTATTGTGGAATATTTTTATGATTCCAAATTTACACCTTATAAAATGTTTCGTCCATGAAATATAACACAGATAAATAGAGTAATACATGTACAATTCATTATTACCCAAAATTATCTCCCATATTCCCACTACTAATGTAGTGACTATGTCAAATTTTGAGTCCCATGTCAGGGGTTCTAATGTATGGAGTATAAATTGAAATTATTAGATGAGAACACTGGATAAATTACAATTGGAATCCCCATTTAATGTAAACCATTTTATTTAATAATTATAAGTTAATATTTTTATTTAATTAAATATATATAAATCACGGTGTTGTTAGATTCATCTTCAATTCCAACTTAATATTGTACTAATATTTATAATATTCAATTGGTACTTCATGTAACTACACCCAAAATTTTCTGATGGTTTAATTATATATATATACTTTCACAATTTGTATAGTTATACAAAATTTATAAATTTAAATTGACACCCATTTCATTTTGACCATTAATGGTTCATCCCATACAACCACTGGTTCAAAGATAAACCATTTAATAATTAGTTAGTAATGATAGAACCATCAAGATATGTGGGAAAACACATTTGTGTTTTTACAAAAACTATAATTAACCATTTATTTATCTCATTCATCATATAGAACACTCATTTAAATAAAAGGTATATCACTAAAGGAACTACAACATTCTATAGGAAATGAAAGCAATAAGGTAGACATGGCATGACATATGCATGAATAATAAATTCCCAGGTTCAAATAATGATGGATGATCAAATACATTGGGTTCTTATTTTTTCATAGATAATATATAATCTATAATAATTATAATGCACCCCACAAATAATGTGAATCATCTGAAGGTGAAATCAATACATCTATTATAGGATACAACTAGAACTAGAATCCCCATACATGAAAACCTACCTTTTTTATTATACACAAGTTAGCTAATCCCATGTAAAGACTCCCTACAAAATTCCAACACATTCCAAGCCCCCTATTTACCAACCCATAATAGTAAACCAGAAGGAAAAGGAGATCTGATACAATTTTTAATTTCATAGGACCAGTTCACTCATAATTAACCTTACTCGAGTGTACCCGTAGTCTCAAATGCACCTCCCCTAACCTAGAGGCTTCTAACTAGTAGACTGGGTCTATGATGGGGAGATATTAATTAATTTATCATAGATTATAAAATTAGTTATATATAAATAAAATGAAAATAAGGGACGCAATATAATAATGAAAATTGAAGTAGATCATTCAGATATATATATATCACTCTCACAAAAGATGATAATTTAATGATTCTTTATTAAAAAGGGATTAATGGAATATGGAAGAATATATAAACAATAAATGACATAAAAATTGAAATATATATATAAAATGTTGTTTCTAATAGCATTATGACCAGTAGCTCTGTTCTCTTCTCCCACATCCCATCTCAGAATAAAAGAATCATGAGTCCATAACATTGAACATTCATTTGATCCACACTAAATTGAAAAATTCTATCTAGGTACCAATCCTACCCCCACCCCCACCCCCCACGGGTGCTTTGTGCTCAAACATTTCTTTCAGGGAGGTCCTTTGTGGCCCATCTTCGGGGGCTCCTCTTCCCTACATCCCAGATGCCCGACCATTTGTTCCTTCAGTATCACGAGATGTTGCATGTCTATTACATGAGATTCCAATGGAGGCCTTTGATGATGCAGTTTCTGGGATTTGATAGACCCTTGTGGTGTGTTTTGGCTTGGAGAAGCCCCCTCTATAGGTTTTCAAGCTGTTTATGGACTCTTGGGGATTGCAATCCCCAACATGAATCTCAGCCATCCACAGGCACTCGTTTCGGTTTGGTTATGTATTTGGAGGCGAACTACATCTAGTCAAGGTTTCATGCTCCCAGGTACTGGGGTCGATGGCATTTCAACCTAGCTTAGTGGTCCTTGTGTTGGCTATACAAGCTGAGAAATATGAGAGGATGAATGGAAGAGGTAGAAAATTGGCACACAACACAAAGGATCATTCAATCGTTGTATTTCACAATTGAAATTTCAGACTACAATTACATCAATTTATAGACCCACAACATTAAATGCCTAGCATTTATGTTGGTACAAAGAAAGACCAAAAAATTAATTATAGAGAATCTATGACAGTACAAGGAAAGACCAAAATATTAAATGCAGAGCATTTTTGACAGTACAAAGATATACAAATTCTTCAAATGTAGAGCATTTATGACTGTACAAAGATATACCAAATCCTTAAATGCATGGAATTTAAATTCATTCAAATAAAAAATTAATGACGCGGACCTGCATGAAATAAATGACGCAGAAAAAAAAACACGGGATGCTTGACCCGTGGGGTTTTTGTTTGCAATTCCCCCCCTCCCCTTCAAACAAAAACCGGCTTCATTCCGAGCATCGTTCTGAGTCTTTTGAATGCATCTGTCTGTAATGCCTTTGTGAAAATATCAGCCACCTGTTCCATAGTATGACAATATTCTAATTTTATTGTTTTCTTCTTCACATGATCTCTTAGAAAATGGATTCGTGTATCAATATGTTTTCTTCTTCCATGCTGCACCAAATTTTTTGCAAGTTCAATTTCCGACTTGTTATACACATATATCACTGTGGATCCATCATGCGGATGATTCAACTCCATCAACAGATTTCTCAACCAGATTCCCTCACAAATAGTGGATGATACCACAACGTACTCTGCTTCACATATAGACAAGGAGACCATAGTTTACTTCCTTGAATTCCACGTGAAATTAGTCGATCCAAGGAAAAATACATACCCAGTGGTGCTTTTTCATTCATCTTGGCCGCCTCCCCCGTCACTGACTAAGTATCCATGGATATTTGTTTCTTCATTGTATGGATAAAAAAGACCAAAATTCATCATTCCTTTAACATACCTGAGGATACAATTCTCCGCTAGCCAATGTGACTCTTTTGGGGATTCCATGTACCCTCTTAGAAGCCCAACACTATAGACAATATCAGGAATTGTGATTGTGAGATACCTCAACAATCCAATCAGACTCTTGAACAGAGTTGATTCAACACTTATTCCTTCTCCATCTTTTTTCAGTTTTAAACTCATTTCCACACGTGTGTTTACATCATTGCAATTGGTCATCTTGAATTTTTCAAGAAACTCATTAGCATACCTCTTCTGAGAAATATTGATGCCTCCATGTTGTTGCTTTACTTCTATGCCTAGAAAGTAGGACATGAGGCCTACGTTGGTCATCTCTAACTCCTTGAACATAGCCTTCTTAAAATCATCGAAAATTTGTTGACTATTCCCTGTAAACATCAAATCATCAACATACAATCATGTAATGAGTATATCTCCATGAACATTCTTCTTGAGGTAAACCGCATGCTCATATGGACATTTGGTGAAGTCATTATCTCGAAGATAGATTTCAATGCGTGCATTCCAAGCACAAGGAGCCTGATTCAACCCATAAAGAGGTTTCTTAAGTCAATAAACTTTGTCTTCCTACCCTTGAATAACAAATCCTTTAGGCTGGTCTACATAGACCTCTTCCACTAGAATTCCATTCAGGAATGCAGCCTTCACATCCAATTGGTAGATCATCCAACTGTGATGAACAGAAAGGGAGATAATCATTCTCACAGTGTCAAGGTGAGCAACCGGAGTGAAGACTTCTTCATAGTCCACCCCATAATTCTGTTTTTACCCCTTTGCTACGATCCTTGCCTTGTAGTGATCGATTTCAACATTTTAATTTCGCTTTATCTTTCACACCCATTTGAAACCAATGGATTTCTGGATATTAGGAAGTGTGGTCAGCTCCCATGTGTTATTTTTCTCTATGGCGCAAATTTCTTCTCCCATAGCCATTATCCAAAATTCTTCCCTTACGGCTTCCTGAAACGTCTAAGGCTCATGATCTTCATAGAGGAAAAAAGATTTACCTCTTCAGTTTTCTCATAAATGTCTCTTAAGCTTTTCATTTTTATGGGTGCCATGGGTGAGGATGAGCTCGCCAAATTTTGACTTGATGGAGTCCTTTCAAGAGTGATGGAATGTCTTCCTGGACTCATGTGTACTGATGATGTTCCCAGTGAAAGTGTTGTTGGTGTTTTCTCTTGATGGTCACACCTTTCTTCAGGATCTTCTGTTTCGACTGGAATCTCTTTGTTTGGTTCTTCATCATTCCACTTCCAATCTTCTTCCTCACTAAAGACCACATCTCTACTCACCAGTAATTTTTTGGTTAGTGGATTATAGAGCTTATAGGCTTTAGGCTCTTCACTATAGCCGATGAAGATGCACTTTTCACCACAATCATCAAGATTCCTTATTCTCACTTCTGGAACATGATCATAGGCAACACACCCAAAGATTCTAAGGTGTGCTACTCTTTGTTTTTAGACACTCCATGCCTCTTGTGCTGGCATGTTTCTGACTCTCTTCATTGGGGACCGATTGAGAAGATAGGCATTACATGCCACTGCTTCTGCCCAAAAGTTCTGTGGCAAGCCTTTCTCCTTCAGCATGGTCCTCATAATGTCGAGGATGGTGCGGTTTTTCCTTTCTGCGATGCCATTCTGCTGTGGCATGTAGGCTGAATTGTATTGCTGTTTGATGCCATGTTCCCTACAAGAAATCTTGAAATGCATTTGAGGTGTATTCTCCACCTCTTTCAGATCTGAGTACTTTGATTCTATGGCCACTTTCAGTTTCAACACGAGCTTTAAAAGTTTTAAACACAGTGAAAGCGGAATATTTTTCTTTGATTCAATACACCCTCAACTTTCTGCTGAAATCATCAATAAGGTTAATAAAATATCTATTACCTCCAAGTGATGGTGTTTCATGTGGTTCTAAGATATCAGTGTGAACCAACTGAAGTGGTTTCGTTGCTCTTCTATATACTCTACTTGGAAAGGAGTTCTTTTATTGCTTTCCGAGTGTACACACCTCACACACATTATTTGGAGCTTCAATCATTGGAAAGCCACACACCATGTTTGATGAGGATTGAAGTTTAAGCCCGCGAAAATTGAGATGCCCAAAACGCAGATGCCATCTCCACGAATCATTCTTCATGAGCCCCAAGAGACACTCCTTTGCCTTTGTGTTGATATGCAGTGGAAACATGCAATTCTTCACCATTTGGACTTGAGCGACAAGTCTCTTATGAGCATCTTCTATAGACAAAGAAGAATTTTCCAAGTGTATGACATACCCCTTCTCAAGAAGTTGGTCAGGACTGATGATATTATTTTTCTTACTTGGTATGTAATATACATTAGAAATGTAATTCAACTCTCCATTCTTCAGATATATTTTGATTTTACCATTGCATCTCACGGGTACCTTGGATGAGTCGCCAAAACTCACGTCAACACAAACATCTTCGGTGAGTTCCTTGAACAGTTTTTTGTTACCACTCATGTGGTTGCTTGCACCCGTGTCGAGATACCACACATCGGGGAATTCACATGCCTTTTATTGTGTGAGGAGGAGTGTGGTACCTTCTTCTTCATGATGAGATGCTTCATCATAGTTGGATCGTTCATCATGATCCACTTTTCTCCAATAATCAGATGAATAATGGCCAAATTTCTTATAGTTGTGGCATAGAATGTTCTTTGCATTTCCACGACCATGCGTGAATCATCCCCCACCATTCCCTCTTCCATGAAAGCTGGTAGGATATTGTTGCTTTTGTTGATGGCTTGGATAATATCCACGCCCTCTTCCACTTCCACGATGACTGGCTCGTTGCGTGTGGCCTTATTTTGTTCTTGTAGACTCAACTTGGACTCCAAGGCATGTTCTATTGTTGAACCGGTATTATTTTGAATCTATTGCTCATGCACTTGCAATGACCCCATCAGTTCTTCAATGGACAGTTTCTCCAAATCCTTTGATTCTTCGATTTCCACAACCACATGCTCAAACTTGGTTGTGAGAGATCGAAGTGATTTTTTGATAACTCTAATTTCCTTCACTTTTTCACCATTCCTTTTCAAATTGGTAAAAATAACAATTAATGTTGAGAAATAATCGGAGATTCTCTCAACTTCTTTCATGTGCGCCGCTTCAAATTCTGCTCTTAATGTTTGAAGGAATACCTACTTCACTCGATCAACACCTTTGAAGATGGTGGAAAGGGTATCCCAAGCGTGCTTGCTTGATGTTGTTTTGACAATATTTTTGAACATTGATTCATCCAACACTTGGTAGAGGAGGAACAACGCCTTGTTCTCTTTATTTCTTTGATTTTTGAGGGCCGTATTTTCTTCATTCATGAAGTCAGCTTCTTCCGCCATAGTGGGTACAACATACCTGTCGGTAACGATCTCCCATAATTCTGGTGACTCGAATAATACCATCATTTGGATGCACCACACTTCGTAGTTGTCCTTAGAAATCATCCGAACTTTTGACTAGATTGTAGCCATTTTAAAAAAAATAGGAGGATCTTGGTAACTTGGCTCTGATACCATTTTGTTGGCTATTCAAGCCGGGATATATGAGAGGAAGAATTGAAGAGGTAGAAAATTGGCACACAACACAAAGGATCTTTCAAGGTTTGTATTTCACAATTGAAATTTCAGACTATAATTACATCAATTTATAGACCCACAACATTAAATACCTATCATTTATGTTGGTACAAAGAAAGACCAAAACATTAAATACATAGAATCTATGACGGTACAAGGAAAGACAAAAATATTAAACGCAGAGCATTTATGACAGTACAAAGATATACAAAATCTTTAAATGTAGAGCATTTATGAGAGTACAAAGATTTACGAAATCCATAAATGAATAGCATTTAAATTCATTCAAATAAAAAATAAATGACGTGTACCTGAATGAAATAAATTACGCAGAAAAAAAACGCAGGCTTCTTGACCCGTGGGTTTTTTGTTTGCAATTCGAACACCTTGGAGGTCCACAATGGTAGAGATCTATCTCGCAAGACTATGTGGTTAAATTTCCAGGGACTTCCACTCACCATCTAGAATGGAGCCTTCCTCTAGGACATTGGAGACTCCCTGGGAGGATTTATCTACATTGATGACAGTACCCATTGTGGCGAGGACACTCTGGTGGCTCAGGTGTGTGTGAAGTTAGACATGTTGCTTCCAGTTCTGGAGCAGATATACTTGAAATTTAAGGACTCGGAGGAATGGGAGCATGCGATACTGTACCCTGTCTTTTGTAGGTACTTCTCTTCCTACCTCATCTAGGGACACTTAATATAGGCCTACAAGAAAAGTCATTAGGGTTATCATCACCAAGGTTCAAGAGAAAACCTAGATAGAATCCTCCTCCCTTCCCCATTGGATATCCTTCCATCTGGTTATGAGCTCGTGGCCTCTCATTCTTTGTCTTCCAGTAGATATTGAGACGGTTTTCTACACACCATCTTATGAGCCCTTATTCTCCCCATCCTTTCCTTAGATAATTCTTTCAAGCTTCGTAATTACCCCGATTGTCCGTTGCGACCCCAATTAGTGTTGGATGAATTCTGTTTTGTGGTTTTTGGTCACCCCCCGAATGTTCTCTATAGGTTCCTTGCTGGAATGCGTCAGTAGGTCCCCTCCAAAGCCCAAACATTCTCTTCATCCGAAACTCAAGCCTCTTTGGAACTTGGGAGCTGGGCTACAGTCTCATCTGGTTACTCAAGAGGATTGAATCACCCCAGTGTTGGTTGGAGGAGGGGCCATGGAGGCGACATACCTCTCCCATGATTGAGACCTAGTCCCTCTGGTAACCTGAAAATTTGGTAAGCCCAGACACATGATCTAGTGCCCACCAAGAGAGGTGTGATGGAAGGCTCCCAAAACTACCTCTCTTCTTCATCCACCACATGAGAGCCACCCAACATTAGTTTGGGTATCTGTACTAGTATGCAACTGACGGAAATGAATTCTTGGGAGTGCTCATCCCCTATCCTGAAAGAGTCCATCGTGCCAGGGGTTAATGCTGGGACACCTTCTTCTCAATAATACCTTTTCTAATACGGAACTCCCACAGAATAGGTGTGTGGTTTAAAATGGATTACATTGCATTAGAGACTAAAAAAACAAGGTGAATTTTGCTGTAGTTCTGGAACACAAATAGAACCCTGCCAACATCAATGAGTTCTTATGCAAATAAAAATCCATGAATCTAAGAATGTGGATCAAATCAATTGGAATGTATGGATATTCTGGAATAAGGATACTTTGGTTCTCTTGATCTAGGAAGACGACCAACATATCACGACTAAGACCACTGATGATATGAGTACCCTCTTCATTTCCTTTATCTACGACCGTTTCTAACCTCATAGGAGAGAACAGCTCTGGAAGTAGCTAAGTGGTTTTGACCCAGAGGATCAACCAGGGATCCTAGTGGAAGACTTCAATGTCATCTCCGAACTAGGGGAGAAGAATGTGAGAGGGGTTTTTCCTGGCAGGTCAGCATGGATTTCGTCCAGTTTATTGCTGGGAAAGGCCTCATGGACATGGGGTATTATGGAAACCATTTCAATTGGTGTAACAACCAAAGGGAGGAAGAAGCTATTAGTGCTATCCCGACCATTGTCTCGTAAATACCCATTCCCTTACCATGCTCCCAAATGCCAAGGTGATCAACTTGGACTGTGGTATTTCATACCACTCCCCATTATTTCTCTCATTATCTCTTAGATAGGTTTCTCATTAAAGAGTCAATCTTATTGGCCATGGACCATTGATCTGAGTTATCACCAGTTGGTATGGGATAGTTGGGGTTGTCCGACAGAGGTTATCACATGGGTGGATCTCCACAACATGATATAGAGGATCCAACATGAACTCCATGTGTGGGATGGGAACTAACCTCTACCAGACCAGGATATGGATGATCTTAAACGTGAAATTGAGTTCTTTGAAATAAGTCTTGATAAAACATGGGATGAATAGATTTTTTCCAATCTCTTAGATAAAAAGAGAAGATTTGATGAATTGGTACTTTCCCAGGAGCGAAAGGCTAGGGAGGGGTCGAGTGTAAAATGGATAAATTAAGGGGACAAAAACATTGCATATTTCCATACATAGATTAAGGAGAAGAGTCATCCAATCAAGCCCAATATTGCTCTAGATGATGGTAGGTATATTGATGATAAATATTTCATTGGAGGTATGGATTATTCATTCCTCAATAATTTCTTGGATGGACCAAACACCAACATGCCAAATTGTTAACCGGTCGGAGGAGAAGAGTTTTGGGGGGTGATACCTAGTTGGGTCTCGCTCCATGATAATGAATTTTTGGAAGGGGAACCTGATGAACAATAGATCTATGCAACTATGTTAAGATTAAATCCTAAGAGCCCACCGGGACCGAACTGCTTTACTGGATTACTTTTAGGGGCTCTTAGTGAGTAGTCAAGGTGGACATCATCATTGTAGTGATAGATTACTTTGGTGGTGGAAGTTTACCAAGGGTTTCACGTACTATAACCCTTGTGCTCATTCCATAGATCAAGTACCACTCATCCCTCTCACACTAGAGACTTGTGAGCATGTTTAATTTACCATATAAGTTTTTTTCTAGAATAATTAATGGGAGGTGGTTTATACATCTCCCCTAATAGATCTCCCTCAAACAATGTGGATTTGTTAAAGAACGCTCAATCCAAGGTGTGATAGCACTTACCATGGAGATGGTGATGGACATAAATACCAAGGCTCAAAAATCTAATATATCCATAAATCTTCCCATGAACAAGGCATATGATAGAATGGAATGGGGCTTCATCAACACTTTACTTACTAGAATGGGTTTCACTACCTGGGTCTGCGACCACATTTTCATATGCTTCAGCTCCTCATGGTTGGTGGTATCATTTATGGGGAAAACATATGGCTTCTGCATGGTGAAGAGAGGTTTACGAAAGGGTTACCCCATCTACCGAAGCATCTTCATTCTTATGCAGGACACTCTCATCTTAATGATCAACAAAGACATGGCCAATGTCGAGCTTCTCACCTACTGTAAGAAATTGAACCACCCCTCCATCTCCCATTTGATGTTTTTTTATGACACCATCATCTTCATAAATTAAATTAGGAAATCCTTGAGTGGATTCAAGTAGGTCTTTGAGGAATATTTCCACTATAGTGTCCTGGTGAATAATAAGGGCAAGAGTAACTTTTATATCTTGATTAAATTTATTCTTAGATGATTTGTGTTTCTGTGTAACAGATAGGGCATGCAGAGAATAACATTCCCTATGGAGTATCTTGTTTCCCCCATTTCACAAAGAAGGATGTGTATCCTTGACTTTGACCAAGTTGTGAGAAAGATCACATGCCACATCCTCACTTGGAAAAACCAATTATTATCCTTTGGTGGTCAGATTTACCTAGTCAACAGTGTGTTTTCAACTATTCTAGTTCATGCCTTAGCCCCTACCATAGTGTTATATGGTGTTATCAATTTCATTGACAAAATGATTGTAGGGTTTATTTGGGATGCATGATTGGAGGTGAAGAGACACTGGGTCTCATGGGACGGAATGGAAAGACCTATACTCAACGGAGTGATCAATGTCAAGAGTCTCACTGGTACCATCCACTACATGCACGTAAAACTTGTGTGGGGAGATATCAATGATTGTGCGCTATGGGTAAAACCATGTCATGCAATGTGGATCGAAATGGGGCTGATCCCACTTCCTATCATTCTCCCCTTTGGTCCAAGATATGTACACTCATTCAGGGCCTCATAAGGAAATTGCAATGGATAATTAGGGAGGGTAAGATTCTCTTCTATAACCAAAACAGGGTGGCCAATGTAATAGGATATCTAGGATATCCTGCACCTACCATATCATTTTAGGAGTCCAGTTTTCATCCCCTATTTGTCATGTTAGTACTAGTTAAGAATCAACAAGAGGTGTTTGATCTCATCATTATCAACTTGGATAATGATAGAAGCGTCTTCACACCCACTACCAGAGGGAAGTTCAACTCGATGGTTTTTCAAATTTCACTCAATTCATAGGCCCAACGCGATTGGTGGAACATCATGAACTGGTGAAATAGAATTCCCATGAAATAAAATTTCATTACATGGAGGATCGGGAACAATGCAATACCATCAGATGACAACGTCAAAAATATGGGTATTTTCATGGATTCCAATAGTTGTTTCAGAAAAAACGAAAGGGATACACCCTTCCTGGATCGATGTTTTAAGGGTACGGTTGATACAGGTCTGGAGAGAATAGAGAAAGAAGTGATTCTTAATGTAGGGTTCTTGTGTCTATGGAAAGACATGAATCAAGATATATATAATGGAGTAACTTCAACAGGAAGATCCATAATCGTGCGTATGAGGAGACTACTGGTCGACATAGTGGGGATGATTAGAAACTGGCAGGAAGTAACCTCCCTTCAGGCGTAGTAGGTATCTTCCCTGAGGGAAAAAACAACCTCTAGTACCCAAGGACCTTGGGTGCATTGGATTACTCCAGCAATGAGGTTTATGATCAATACGGAAGGCTCATGTATACCGTGGGACATATGTGGAGGATGTTCTATCCGGGACTGCATGTGGAGTGTGCTTCTGGACCTTATAGCGCATTGTGGTAGTGGAACATCTATCCAAGAAGAGGCCCATGTAGTGTTAACTGGTCTCACCCTATACAGGTAAGAAAACATCCTCCTCTCCCAAGTGAAAATGGACTCAATTATCATTCGAGACTCCTTGCATGGTAGAGGATCTACCCCTTGGTCGATATCCTATATAATTAGAAAATGTAGAAGGATGCTCAATGGTTTCACTAAGGTGACCCACACTTGGCGGGAGGGGAATAAACTTGCAGACCACCTGGGGTCCATGGTGGGTCATGGTTTAACTGTAACGTGCTTATCTAGCATCCCCTTATTCAAACCCTAGTGGGT
This sequence comes from Viscum album, assembly GCA_963277665.1. Classification (NCBI taxonomy): domain Eukaryota; kingdom Viridiplantae; phylum Streptophyta; class Magnoliopsida; order Santalales; family Viscaceae; genus Viscum; species Viscum album. The sequence continues at coordinate 874,387,484 of OY728145.1, read as the reverse complement.
GAATTTGATCAGAGGTGATGCCCTTGTCATTCATTATTTTAGGCCTCCATAGACCCTGACATGCCTTCTCCCCCCTTTTACCCCTTTCCTTTTTAATAATAAAAATTTAATATTTCTAGTATGGGTTCTGATCAGCAGCCAAAAAATGATGTGTGTAATACATAGCCAGCCACCACCAATTGCATCTATAAAAAACATAATCTCTTTATATGAGCTTTAATAGTTTGCAGGTATAGCATGAGTAAATCACTAAAATGATAATGTCATAAAACATAGTTTATAAATACAATCAATGTTAGAATATGTCTACGAATAGATAATATTTTTATACTAATGTAATCCATCATATATGGTATACACCAAACATTATCAAGTATCAGTTCTTCATGGAATAGGATTTAAGACCATTGTAAATGGAATCCTCCTTGAGTCCAAGGATTTTTTTCCGTGGTGAAACAATATATAGTAGACAAACAATGGACCAGGAACTCATGGACCATGGTTGATGAATCCTTCTCATGTCATAGGATTACATTTAAGGCTACTTATTATAATTCTTGGATACAGCCCAAGGATCATATATGAGGAGGTAAGATAATTCCACATTCATCTATATAATACAAGGAATAAAATTCTAGAATACATTAATGGGTCATTGGTTCCATACCACAACATCTATCATTAGATCCAAACTACATCATCCAATTTTAATCATATATTATAATGGATTAAAATGATCAATGTTAGTTTACATGACATACTAAAAATATTTATATTAAATAAAAAATGGGCCATTAGATGATCCATCTCAATTCAAGGTTTATATGTATTCCATCACAATACCATATCCATTAATAAATAAACATGGGATAAAGAGGTATTAAACATTTAAAATTTCTTTTAACTCGCATACTTCTTCCATTAATAGTGGAAATATTAACACACCTCAAGGGGTATCTTAATCATAGACATTTAATTGAACCCATAGAAGGGGTGGTTCAAGTTGAGGTTGGAAACCTCTTATTGTGTCCAGGCACTAATGTGCATCCTGGTCATAGTAATATTATATATTTATGATATTGGAAATTTTATAAAGGCTACACAAGGAGTTTCCTACTTGAGAAACCTAGTTCTAGCTATAGGAATCAATACTTTTCTTAGAAAAGTATACTCTAAATCCATTTTTTTCATTTTCAAAATGCGACATTATGGTTAAGTGGTAACCTCACATTCAATCAGATTAAAACTAAACTACCAAAATTAGAAACTCTATAAAAAAGAAAGAAATCAAAACCAAATCCAAAACGCTAAATTCAAAAAGATCAATGAATTCATCAGATCACCATTGAATTGTCTTGTGTTGCAAAAACAACAAAAATGAGCCACCTAAATCCATAACCTCTTATATATGAGATCATCTAAGTAACCTCCACTTTATTAGAATGAGAATTCACTGGTCATCATCCTAATGCATCTTCAAACCACCATCATAGATGGCACCTTCAACCTCACCATTGTCATTTTAGAAGAAAAAAAATGCATAATCACACCAGTTCACATACATGAAGTGCCTTCCAGAATCCATCATCACATCCATTAAAACACCATAATTATCATTATAAAAAATCATAACTAAAGACCATAGAACATAAAAATATGGAACCTTGAATAAAGAAAATCCCATAATTTTTCCATTCATTTCTGCTAGACCGATCATCACTATTTTCTGGAGATCACCATGCAAGCACCCGAGGAAAACCAACTTACAGATAGAAACCTTGGAATAAAAACACATAATTCTAATGGTACTCTAATGGAAGGACCAAATTTTACTCAGGTCATGCCTCATAGAACACCATTTAAAGATGAACTAACATATCTTAAAAAATTAGAGTAAACTAGCACACCCCATGGACTAGGGGGAGTGGTAGAACATGTTGCAAGAGGATATATTGAAGAAACAAGTGTCCTCAATAGTGATTCATGAACTTTTATAGGAATAAAACTATAACACCCCTTGCTTCTATGGTATGTTTTCCTTTGAATAATGTAATACCTTGCATTGTACACAACTTCAAGATTCGTACACACCGCAACTAGTCAAACTAACCGTTATGAATAGTAATACGCACTTTTTGAAATTTTATAAATTTTATCTTTCAAAATGGACATCATTTTGGATTCGAAATATCGAAATTTTCTTAGGGTGAATTTTTGGTGTTTATCTGAAAACATTCGATTTTTGATGAATAGTGAAAAACACCGAGTTATAGTTTAAAACTGAATTTTTATTTAAAAAATTATTTATTTAATTAAAATTTATTTTAGGTGAAAATAGATACATAATACCTATATAAGTTCAATTTAATTCATTGGAGTCAGTTTTTAAAAATGTTAGATATATAAAAAATTTATTAAACTTTTTAACCGTCTTTTACCCACCTCCTAGGAGTATCTGCAAATTTAAATAAAACATAATTGTACCACTTATGTGAATTGAAGTTCAAAAATCAGAGGTAAACTATTGATATCATTATGTAAAATGTAGTTCAATAAGATAAAAATAATTTAGGTTGAATAGTAACTTTTGACTTTTATTTACCACGGTTAAAAGTAAATAGGGTAATTAAGGGTAAAAATGATATTATTATTACCCTAACACAGGTCCAAATTATATTGGATAAGTTTAATTCGACCAAAAACAACCTTAGGAATAAAATATGATCCTTTAGGTTCACTTGGATTAGATTAGGACCATTATTATTATTTAATTCAAAGAAGAGTTAAAAGTGTTAAATTCAAATCTTAATAACTAAACCATTTTTAATATAGGTTCATACATAATATAAATTAGATTATAAATATTCATTAGAAATATAAAAAGATTTCATACATAATAGTATTTTATTTATATTTTTTAGACATTATATAATTTAATTTATTTATGACACAATGATGATATAGTAATTACTTAATTAATGAAATATTAAAATATTTGATATTATTAATATCCAAATAAATGTAATTTGAGACTTTTAATGAATTCATCTAATTTTCTAGGTTACTATTAAATATTAGGGTTGGTAATATGAATTGTTTTTGAAGTAACAATGCTGTTATGAATTTTGAAAAATCAAAATACCAAATAGTGTCAAAATTGACATAAAAGAGTATTTATAATAAATATTATATTATTAATTGATATTATATTCTTAAAAATCTAAGGATCGTCCATAAGAATTAGGTAATTATAGGTGTATCATTAATTAACCACTTGGGGTTCTCTTAGAAGTATATAATACATTTAATAACCATATAATACAAAAATAGAAAGGGACATGGTAAATGTCATACAATATAACTAAAAGTTAAATCTAAAAGATAAGGTTAATATAGTGACCCAAACCTGTCTAAAAACTATTTTTTGAGTGGTTGTTTACCCATCCGCACCGTAGAATTTAAATAATTAATTAATAATCCATTATAAATCGAAAATGACTTTATTATAAAATAATATTTCATCTTTTCTTAAGGTGCCCCTCACCATTCTTATAAAAGGGCAGTCCCCCTTCTATCTAATTCACACCTTAAAAGCCATTTTACTCTACCAAAACCTGACCAGATACTCTCTCAACTATCCTCCCTTTTTTCTAGAGGAAAATATTTTGTCAAAAAGCTAACCTAAGGATCCCTTTTGATAAAATCAAAAGGAAGAACCCGATGAAGAGGTAAATATTTCATCACCTTTTCAAGTTCCTTTCTTCTTCCACATCATCTTTCATTATTGTTTCCATTCTAAAATAATAACTACAGCATAATCTATATATTGAAATGTTATTATAAATATGGTACATCCATATTCATTATTCTATCCATCCTTTGAATGACATGTCACCATATGTGCGTACGTAAGGCTTACCGTCTCCACGATGTAGTGTAATTGTTATTTAATAAATTATTTTTTGGATGGGTGTAACAATGATGTGTAATAGATGTAAATAATAAATATAACATGATAATGATTCTTTATATATGATATAACATCCCATTATATATTATTTTAATATCAAAATAATGATATTGTCACTCGTATGTACGTACGGATTACCGTCTCCACGAAAGCGATGAGATTCATTCCCCATCGTAATCCATTACAGACTAATTTTTCTTAGATGATTAAAAATAATTTTTAAAGACTTAATATAAATAAAAATATGAATAAGATACATGCTATTCAAAATAAGTAGTACTTACGAAACAAATCATATAAAGGAAAATGAATCAGTTAGCACCCGAAACAATGATAATACTAAAATATTATTAACAAAGCAATATTAAAAGATCATATATGATATTATATTACTATTTATGATTATTTTGTAATTTAATAACAATTATTTCACCATTATAAATTAGGTAATCCTACCCTTGACCAAGGAAAATTACAAAGTAAGGGGTTTCTTATCTGACTTTTAATTTCGGTAGATTTCCATTGTTCGCCACTTATTTATTAAATATGGTGTATTGTGTAATTTAATTTGATATATATATATATTATCATGATTATCTTTATATTCATGGTAATCTGTGATTCATTTTGTTGTTGTTATATTTTTTCCATAAGACTCGATTGATTACAATGAAGTCAGGGTTTTCATCTCACTTATTATTTCGGTGAGATTCATGCCATACTGCCACTACTTCCTTTTGTGTGATGTATATACATCCCAATGATTGTATTATTTGTGTAATATACTTTAATTTATTAGAAATTACATATTCATTTTATGATTCATATTTCATGGGATGTATGTTACTTAAGTTACCAAATTGGTAAGGGAATTTCAAATTACAATTTCCACTCATTCGGCTTTACACATACTTCATCGATTATTTTACTCCATGATTATGTGTCGAATCACTATTTATTGTTTGTGTACTAATTTCCACTCCCCTTTCTATGGATATAATTTTTATACATATAATGAATCCAGTGATAAATTCTCAGGTCATCTATATGAACTTTATAAGAGTAATTTTAACAAAATCTTCATTTATTGAGTTAAACATACAATTCATTGGTGTTGTTTTTACAATAAAATGTGTGAATGTACTCTGACTGATTTACCCTGAATATCCAATCATATTGAGTGTATTTATATTTTTCACAAATATTTATGTCGTTGATTTATCCTTAACCTAAAGATACAGTCTTTATAAGATATTTCATCTCAATTTAGATTCCATTGAGACTTATTTTTTGTTACACGCTAATTCACTTTTATATAATGTACTTTGAAATAGTATATCATGAATCCATTTATTCCCACGATATTATGAATTTTTTATTACCTCAATTATTTGTATTCAAGTGTCTCTCTTTTGGATAGAAACTCTAACAAAAATATCATTTTAAAATGTATTAAAGATTTATTATTCTAAATATTTCTCATCAATGTCCATGTTTTAAAAAAGTTTTAAGGATTTATTAATATGGGCATTAAATTTTTAAAATAAAAATTCCTTTTACAAGTTTAAATGTGGTATGGGACACTTTGATTCAATAATCTATTTTAAATGGCTTCATGATAAATTATGAGACTTTTAAATGTTTTAAAGAAAAGGGGGGATATTTCTCTCAAATAGTTGTGATGATTATTTTCATCTATGTCAATATCATTCATTATTCTCAATTGAGGTTGATCTATTATAATAAAATATTCCATATTGTATTCAATAAGTTATGTTTGACTTTGGATGTGCTATTTTTATACCATTCATGGTTTCAGGTTAAAATATTGGCATTTCATATGCTAGTTATTATACGAATGTCCAGATTATGTTTCAAACCTTTCATATGAAGAATGCATTGGACTTAGTACGTGATGGGTGGATCCCACTATAGATCCTCAATGTATCGGTAGTTATAATGAGATAAACTAGTGTCTTGTCACAAGGCCTTAAAAAATCTTATTTGTAGTCTTGTCACAAGGCTTTGACTATGTGGTTATGAAAGAATGGCATTATGCATTCCATCATTATAAAAGTGTAAATTGATATTGCATGTGATTATTCAACTAGTAGAATATCTATGTGGATAATTATATGGAATTATTTGATTTTAACTTTTCCATATTGTTATAATGTTGAAGTTTAAAAGTCTTTTGTTTTAGTCATATACATTTCCTTAAATATTTATGCTTATTTATGAAAGTTTCCACTATATTGTTATCCTTACTGAGCATCTGAGATCACTCCTTTTTATGTTTTATTTTTCCCAGGATGTGAAGAATTATATTATGACTGAACTTCATGGATAGTCTATGGGATCTCAGTGTTTTCTTTAGAAACAATGTTGTTTTTGTTTTCCATTTTATGATGTAATGTAAACCTTATGAATGTACCCTGTACTTCAAAGGAAACTAAACTAATCGGTCTTTCGAGACATGATCTTTTATGATCATGCCAATGATACGTAATAATGCACCGACTCTGGGCTTCTGGGGTCGGGGAGTTATAGTTGGTGTCAGAGGAAGTTTAGTACAAACTATGGAAACTAGATTTAGATAAAATATGATTAGAGAACATATCCCTAAGATAGACTTTGAGGATTAGTATAGAAGAACTTCCTATAATTTTTGTATTGTAGAGTTTTTGTGGGTTTTCCAAGCAATACATCCCTATCTAGATACGACCAGGTAGAGGCGGCTTGGGCATAGATGTACCTAGGGTTAAAACCCGAAAATACTGCTTTGAGATAGTCTCGAACGGGAAATGGTGCACGACAACGAGCCTTACTTCACTCTTGTACATGACACTCCCGATAGATATGCATAGGATAATTTACATTTTCTTTACAAAAATATTTGAAGGATTTTAATATAAGATGAAAATAAATGACCTTGGTTAATCCTATGTTCTTTAAAATTAAAAATATGGTGTCATGATGTTCTCTAAATGATTTTATGACTACTGGTACTAACACAAAGCATTCTAGTCTTAGTCAATGGATAGATTCCAAGGAATTCATAATAACATTGAACATGATGTACAAGGTGGTAAAAGTGGTTGAAATAAGAAAAAAAATGGAATGTTGACTGGCATAAAAGATATCGTGTTCATGAAAAATCAGTTTTCCAAAAATATGATCAAAAACATATATATTAATCAAATCCTGGACTCAACAAAAAATAGAAAGGGGATGAATGATAAGAGATCCAGTAGTGGAGACCATAGAGAAAAGAATCCTCAATTTCCATCATGCAGGAAATGTGTAAGGAGACACCTAGGAAAGTGTCTCCATGGAACAATGAAATGATCTACATGTGTAAAAGGACATAAGGAAAATAATTTCTAGGGAAAATGAAGAGTACTATGGAAGAAAATAAAAATGGTCCTAAGAGTCGATTTATAATCATTTTCCATAAATATAGGGGACCTGGCCATTACCCGAGTGAATTCCCTATTTTATAGGATATTTTCTTGGTCAAAGAAGAAGCTATGTATAAATAAATGGATGGAGAAATGTTTAAAATTATTAGTGCTCCTTGTTGATGGAATTACTTTGGAATAATATTTTATTGTATTTGTAACCCTTGAATTTTGTCATATGAAAATGATATTTGAGGAAGAATTATCTTTTCTCTTGTGGATATAGTTATAAATCACTATTTAGTCTTATATGATCATTGGGTTTGAGGCAATTACAAGTTATTATATTTTGGGATGACAATGCAAGGTATGAGAGAACATTTGTGGTTGAATAATGTTATGGTTATTTTGAGAAATTTATCTCATTTTGGTAATGTTATAAAATATAGCTTTTGAAAAAGGACAACATGCAGATCGTGTGACAACCCATTGTGTCTAACAAAGCTTTGGAAATCGAACCCACAACCAGTGTGCGATTGGGATTTATCGCCTACCACTAGAATACATGAAGTCCATAGTTAGTGTGACTATTTATTTTTAGTTAAATGATTTTATTGATCAATAATAAATTGATTTGGGACTTATGTCTTATAAAATGAATACACTAAGTTTAGGAAGGTGATTTGGTGATTAAGTGATATATGTTATTTTGGAAGATGTTCGCTCTACTGGGAACACTATATGCCTAATAAAAATAGAATACTATGGGATTTCATTTGAGGAGTAAAGGTGGATTTTTATTATTTTTTTTATGGATTTATAGTGATTTGGGTTATTTATAGAAATTACTAAGATATAATAGAGAATATGTGATTAGGTTAATTACTTTTAAGTATGTGACATTAAGAGTAGTCAATGTCATTTAGAGATACAATTTAATGTGGAAGATTAAATAACCAAATTCTTCTAAGTCTAAGTTTCAATATTAGTTTGGATTATATTGAAGAATATTAAGGAAAATTGTTTATTGAATGGTATTTATTTAACTTTGGGGTATTGTTGGGTTAATTTTAGAAATTAAGATTTTTGTTTCTTTCTCTAAAGGAATATCCTTTTAGGGTATCATCTGATATTTTACTAACCGTTTTGGTTTTGATTAATCTCTAATGGCAAGAGAAAAATATAGTTTATCCTCTGTGGATCATGCGATTCCCAAGAAGTTGATTCTAGCTCTTCCGGTGTGACCAAGTCAACTAGAATACTCATCGTTTGAAAAAAAAATGAATTAGTGGTAGAAATTTATTAAATAATGAGACTCTACTTAAAAAGTAATTATATCTCTTTATGTTCTTAGTAAATATCATAAATAAATTCCTCGTCCTTATGAAATATAACTTAAATAAAAAACGTTTTCCGTTTACTTTTCATACTGGGAAACTAATGACTGTTTGTCCCATCACAATTTTTTTGTTTTCTTGATGTTAACTTTCTCCTGATCAGGTTTTCTATCCCTCTCTATCAGAACATGACACATAGTTTATCTTCCATATCAATGTTTTCCTACATGGAATCCAAGTATGGCTTATATCAGATGACCTTTGTAATTCTCTTTCTTTCTTTTAAAGTTATAGTTTTATTAACTCTTTTTCCGATGTGGGACTTTCAATTATGTTCCCAAGACCAATTTTAGAAATTGCGAGGACACAATTTCCAAAAGGGGGGAAGAATGTTACACCCCAAGAATACATGATATGTTTTCCTTTGAATAATGTAATAGCTTACATTGTACGCATCTTCAAGATTCTAACACACCACGACCAATCAAACTAACTGTTATGAATAGTAATACCCACTTTTTGAACTTTTATAAATATTATCTTTGAAAATGGATATCATTTTTGGATTCAGAATATTGAAATTATGTTAGGGTGAAGTTTTTGTATTTTTCTGAAAAATTTAAATTTTTGATGAATAGTGAAAAACCCTGAGCTATAGTTTAAAACCAAATTTTTATTTAAATAATTATTTATTTTATTTAAATTTATTTTAGGTAAAAATAGATACATAATACCTATATAAGTTAAATGTAATTCATTTGAGTCAGTTTATAATAATTTTTTAAATATAAAAATTTTATTGAACATTATAACCGTCTTTTACCCACCTACTAGGAGCATTTGCAAATTTGAATAAAACATAATTTTACCGCATATGTGAATTGAATTTCAAAAATTCGAGAGACACAGTTGATATCAGTAAGTAAAATGTGGTTCAATAAGATAAATATATTTTTTGGTAAATAGTAACTTTTGACTTTTATTTACCATGGTTAAAAGTAAATAGGGAAATTAAGGGTAAAAATGATATTATTATTACCCTGACACGTGTTCTAATTCTACTAGATAAGTGTAATTAGAAAAAAAAACCTTAGGAATAAAATATGATCCTTTAGGTCCACATGGATTAGATTAGGACATTTATTATTATTTAATTCAAAGAATAGTTAAAAGTGTTAAATTCAAAGCTTAATAACTAAACCATTTTTAATATAGGGTTATACATAATATAAATTAAATTATAAATATTAATTAGAAAGATAAATCAATTTCCTACATAATGGTATTTTCATTATAGTTTTTAGGCATTAAATAATATAATTTATTTATGACACAATGATGATGCAGTAATTACCTAATTAATTAAATATAAAAATATTTGATATTATAAATATCCAAATAAAATTATTTTGATGCTTTTTATGAATTCCAATAATTTTCTTGGTTAATATGACATATTAGGGTCGGTTAGATAAATTTTATTCGAAGTAATAATGCTGTTATGAATTTAGTAAAAACAAAATAACAAAAAGTATCAAAATTGACATAAAAGTGTTTTTAAATCAAATATTATAACATTAATTGATATTATATTTCTAAAAATCTAAGGTTCGTTCAAAAGACTTATATAATGATATCTGTATCATTAATGAACGACTTGAGGTTCACTTGGAAGTATATAGTTGGTTTATTAACCGTATAATATAAAAATATAAAGAGATATGGTAAATGTCAAACTATTTAACTAAGAGTTAAATCTAAATGATAAGGTTAATATAGTGACCCAAACCTATCTAAAAACTATTGGTTGAGTGGTTTTATACCCATAAGAACATTATCCTTTAAATAATTCATTTTTGAGCCATTAGAAACCGAACATTACTTTATTCTAAAATAATATTTCTAGATTTTCCTAAGGTGCCCCTCACCCCTCTTATAAAAGGGAACTCCCCTTCTCCCTAATTCACACTTTCAAAGCCATTTGGCTCATCCAAACCCTACCCAAATACCCTATAACTGTCCTCCCTTAATCTTAAAGGCCTTTCATTAGTCAGAAAGCCAACCTATATATCCATTTTGATCAAATCAAAAGGAAGAACCCGAAGAAGAGGTAAATACTTCATCACCTCTTTCAAGTTCCTTTCTTCTTCCACTTCCTCTTTCTTTATTATTAACATTATAAAATAATAAATCTAGTATCATCTATATTTTTTAATGTTATTATAAATATGGTACAACCGTATTCATTATTCTATCTATCCTTTGAATGACATGTCACCATACGTGCGTACATACGACTTACTGTCTCCACGTCTTGGTGTAATTGTTATTAAACACATTATTTTTTGGATGGGTATAATAATGATTTATAATTGATGTAAATAATAAACATAACATGATAATTATTCTGTATATATGGTATATCATCCAATTATATATTATTTTAATATCAAAATAATGATATTGTTTCTCATGTGTACGTACGGATTACCGTCTCCACGAACGCGATAAGATTCATTCCCCATCGTAATTCATTCAAGACTAATTTTCATTAGAAGATTAAAAATATTTTTTAAAGAATTAATATAATTATGAATATGAATAAGATAAATTCTATTCATAACAAACACTACATACAATACACATCATATAAGGAAAACGAATCAGTTAACACCCGAAACAACGATAATACTAAAATATTATTAACAATGCAATAATAAAAGATCATATGTGAGATCATATTAATGTATATGATTATTGTATAATTTAATAATAGTTATTTCACCATTATATAGTAGGTTGAACTACCCTTGAACATGGAAAATTACAACGTAATGGGTTTCTTATCTCACTTTAAATTCCGGGAGATTTCCATTGTTCGCCACTTATTTATTAAATGTGTTGTATTGTGTACTATCATTTGATATATATATTATCATTATTCTATTTATATTCATGTTAATATGTGATTAATTTGGTTGTTATTAGCTTTTTTCCATACGACACGATTGATTACAATGAAGTAAGGGTTTTGATCTCACTTTCTATTTCCATGAGATTCTTTCCCTACTGCCACTATTTACTTTTGTGTGGTGTACGTACTGACCAATGATTGTGTTATTTGTGTAATATAATTTAATTTATGATTAATTAAATATTCATTTTATGATCCATATTTAATGGGATATATGTTTCGTATGTTACAAAATTGGTTAGATAATTTCAAATTTCAATTTCCAGTCATTCGGCTTTACGCATACTTCATTGATTATTTTACTCCATGATTATGTGTGGAATCACTATTTATTATTTGTGTAGTAATTTCAACTCCTATTTCTATGGATATAATTTTTATACACATAATCACTACATTTATAAATTCTTAAGTCATCGATTTGAACATAATAAGAGTAATTTTAACTCAATCTCCATTTATTGAGTTAAACATCCAATTCATTGGTGTGTTTTTTACATGAATATGTGTTAATGTACTCTTATTTATTTATACTGAATATCCAATTATATTGAGTGTATTTATATTTGTCACACATAATTATTTCGATGATTTATCCTTAACCAATGGATATAGTCTTTATAAGAGATTTCATCGCATTTTACATTCAATTGAGACTTCTTTGTTGTTATATGCCAATTCACTTTTATATGGTGTATATAATGTACTTTGACACATTATATCATGAATGCCTTTATTCACATGATATTATAATGTTTTTATTACCTCAGTTATTTGTACTCAAGTGTCTCTATTTTTGTTAGGAACTCTAACTAAAATATTATTTTAAATTTTTTTAATGATTTATTATTCTAAATATTTATCAATAATGTTATGTTTTAAAAATGATTTTAATGATTTATTTATATGGACATTAAAGTTTTAAAATTAAAATTCGTTTTAAAAGTTTGAAAGTGGTATGGGACACTTTGATTCAAAAATCTATTTTAAACTGCTTCTTGATAAATAGTGAGACTTTTAAATGTTTTCAAGAAAAAGGGGGATATTTCTCTCAAATATTTTTCTTGATTATTTTAATATATGTTAATATTATTCATTATTCTCTATTGAGGTTGATCTATTATAATAAAATCTTCCATATTGTATTGAATGAGTTATTTTTGACTGTGGATGTGCTATTTTTATACCATTCATGGTTTGTGGTTAAAATATTGATATTTCATATGCTAGTTATAATACAAATGTTCAGATTATGTTTCAACCATTTCATATGAAGAATGAATTAGAAATAGAAATTGATGGGTGGAGCCTGCTATAGCTCCTCGATGCATCGGTAGGTCTCATGAGAAAAACAAGTGTTTTGGCACAAGGCCTTGAAAAAATCTTATTTGTAGTCATGGCACAAGGCCTTGACTATGTGTTTATAAAAGTCTGCCATTATGCATTCCATCATAATGAAAGTGGATATTGATATTTCATGTGATTACTTGACTTGCAGAATATCCATGTGAATAAGTAAATGGAATCACTTCATTTTATCTTTTCCATATTATGTTGTAGTTCAAGTTTAAAAGGCTTTTCTTTTAGACTTATACATTTCCTTAAATTTTTATACTTATTTATGAAAGTTTTCGCTATATTGTTACCCATACTGAGCATCTGATATCACCCCTTTCTATGATTTATTTGTCCCAGGATGCGAAGAAGTATATTATGACTGACCTGCAGGGATAGTCTATGGGATCTCAGTGTTGTCTATGGAAACAATGTTGTTGTATTTTTCCATTTTATAATGTAATGTAAACCATATGAATGTATCTATTACATCCAAGGATACTAAACTAATCGGTCTTTAGAGACATGATCTTTTATTATCATGCTAATGATACGTAATAGTTCACTAACTCTTGCCTTCTGGGGTTGGGGCGTTACACCAAATCCTTATGATCGGTCACCAACTAAAACTAGAAAAACTTATATTTATTTCACGAACAAAGAACTATAAGATCAAATGGGACTCAAAAATGAATGTTGACCATGACTAGGACCAATAATCACTCGAACCATGACCATGATGACTCTAAAATTATGTAACTACTTCTAATAAAATAAGGAACCACTTAAATCACTATGTGTAGTGTGAATATCGACTCCTGATGAGGAAGACCATCCATCGAGAAGGAGATGTAGGACTAAACCAAGAGCTCCTTTGACGATCTCTTAACCAAGAGGGTAGGTGAAGTCGGATAAGCCCTAATCGGGGATAGAAAAAGTTAAACCAATGAAGTATAAAAAATCGCTAAAAATATGTCACATTGTCTCTTGATATTTTGAATTCAATAAATAGTGATAAATAAAGAGAATTTGTATGTGTAATGATATACTTACTGATGTATCCCTAATGTGAAAAACTGTGGTTAAATTGTATATCATTGAGTATGTTATCCGTATTCCATGGTGGATGGGTGGAGATATTAAATAAATGCAGGATAAAATATGTTTCTTAGGGAATGAAAGAAGAAAAGTATGGTTAAATTCATTGGGGGGGGGGGTAAAATCATGATTTTTTACTTATTAAAATGCATAATGGTTTGTTCTCGTGGTAGGTTAAGCCTTGTCTTAACCATACTCCTCCACTATCCATATAGAACACCCCCACACAGTTTGCATGCGATTTGAAAAACCACTTGCATACAGTGATAATCACTATGGGAATACATTTACACCATTTTCCATGATTATGTGTCCTCTCTATCATGGTTTGACTGACCATGTGGAACACCAAATGGCATGAATAGTTGAACTAGACTATTATTACTAACCATGTGTTTTCCATGAGATGTACCCTGTTTTTTCCAAAACTAGAGCTCCAAGATCAAAACAAGAGATAGAGACCCCTAAAATCATCCTGAAACCCATGTTAACTTTTATAAAAATAAAAATAAGTATTTAAATTTTTTATACCTCAAGTGAATAACTAGGGTCTTACATCGGTCATGGAAACTTATAGGTATTTTTAGAAAAATTAATAACTATTTCCATGTGGTGGTATTCTTTAAGAGACTTAATGTTTATTTATGAAACACCTTCCATTTCATGTTATTTTTTAATTTCCAAAACTTGAACTCCTCTATTTTGAGGGGAATAAGATATAAAATGTACACATTAATATATTTTTTTGTATTAAGAGGTTCACAATATAAGTAATAATTTTGTAAGATTGTATCTTTTAATTAATTTATAAAGAAATGTGTTTTCGAATAATAGATTGAAGGAAAAGGAATAATACTAGCATTATTAGAAGGAATGTTCAATAATTGAGATTAATTAGCCCAAAAAAGTATTAATAAAAATAACAAAATGAAAAACACAATGCATGTGAAAAAACACAACCAAAACCTGAAAGTTTTAAAACTAATACCACCCAAAATGACATTGGAAAAATCCTATACCGAAGTAAAGATTTTGAATGAATTGAAATTAAAAACCTAACAGTCCATCTAATTTCCCACCCCCACCATGCTAGGAAAATTGAATCAAAATAATCACTTCCCCCTAATACATGGATAAATACAGTATTAAATTATCTTGGGTTCATGGGGTTAAAAAATAATCATCCTTGTGTATGAACCCATCATTTTCCCAAAGTTAATCTCACCCAGCTATCGCTAGCCCATGAAATATGTATCCCGAAATCACGGTCCTATGGTGGACCACAAAATTCCATGCCTATAACTGAAGACTACTGAAAGAAGAACTATTGACATCTTGAAAAAACCCTATGTATTCAGTGAATCCCATCATCTATGGAACGTCATAATGAGCACACCAGGATATAAACAAGTGGAACGTGAAATTCTCCGCATATACTCCAACATCTTATCATCTCTCCAATGCTGCTGCTCACACTCATCCTCCATCTATTTTTTGTAACTATTGTATCATCTCATCCCTAGCTCACAACCTCTCCTTGTACTATGCAATGGATGATGGAATCAATGATAAATCTCCACAATATCTCTTCATGCTCATTAATTCCATCACATAAGTATTATAATAACTCATTGGTGTTAGTGGAGAACCAATACAAATCACCTAGAATTTCTAGACACCGTGAAATGTCAACTATATCTGGGCACCCTAATCAAAAATAGAATTAGTAGTGGTATCTTGTTCACTCTCATATTAACTCTTCCATTAATGATAATTCAAAACCTCATACATTTACTTTAAATATAATGAAAAATTAGAATGAAAATAAAATTAATATCCCTGAAATGTTTAATAAAAATTACTAACCACAATATGGCACTGTCACTCACCTACAAATTCTCATATATGAGGATCAGTATACATCTTCTTATAAACCTAAAAAACCATAATAGATGGGTCATTAGAGGCATGATTAATATAAAAACAAGTTATAGATAATGTTTATATACATTATTAAAGAATATCACTTACCGTATGTCATTGATGTATGCTAATTTTACTAATTTTGACCATATGTGTGAACTCTTGCCTCCCATGGATCTGATTTCATGATGATTAGATCCCCCTAAAATTATTTCTTAGAATTAAGGATCACAATCCATCCCATTCCAGATATGAGATATCATCCGGTCAATTAGAGACACAAGACTGGAGAAAACAGTAGCACGTGCTTTATCCATGGCTCTTTTTCAGAAGTTGTATAGAAACTGATGAAAGTGATCACATATATAAATATATCATGCCTCTCAAATAAGAACTATCAGGAAATTATGAATCAGATATAATAAAATATACAAGATAATTAGATTTTTTTTAAAATTTAATAAAATTTAAAAATTATATATTGATAAATAATGTAAAATCCAATTGTCAATCATATAGTCGTACACAATGATATGAACTAGGTCCCATGACACCCGAGTCATAGGAAAACAATTTCTTAAAATGGAACCAGCCTCCCAAATAGATAAATATGAAAAAATATACAAATAAAAAAATAATCATACAATTATTACCAAAATAAAAATAAAAATTTAATATAAAATAAATATATTAAACAATTAAACATAAATTCATAAAAAGGGATAAAATCAACAGATGATAATACCTCTATAATAGGATCCAGAATCATCAATCAAGTAAGTCTGGGGCCCCTCTTAATAGGCACAACATACTGAGGATCACCTAAATTAGGCTCATCAACAAAAAGTCTAACATTTCTGAGAGAAAAAAATAGATCATTAGGATCATCTCCATCCAGATGATACAAAGATTCCTACATATAAGAAATTGTAAATAGAAATATCAAATATAAAAAACTATTAAAAACCAGAATAAATAATCTTGTCCATTAAAATTTATTAATAAAAATATGAAATATAAAAAACTAATAAATATCATAATGTAATAACTACCCATAAATAAATACTAGAATATAATACATCAATTGTTATATTCATCATCAAATTAATTGGAAATAATTTTCCCATCCACAAATTCAACATTGTCAACTTCTATATGACATTCAGTTCCATCATGCCTTATTAATTCATCAATATTATCTATACCACTGACCCTTAAATGAAGGGTTTCATCATAGATATTTATATATAATCAGGTAAGAGATATATTTTGGTATTTCCCATGAAAAAGTTCAATATTTTTCACTTATATAGAACAATTTTAATTTTTAATAGGAATATTTCTACATGATTTTATCTTTATCACACTACCCTAGTCATTCAGTTCTCTTAAAATATCGTAGTAATTTTCTAATAAAAATGATATAGATTATATTCAATCATAAATGGTTCGTTAGATGCCAGAATACTGTTATATTTAGTTTCAATGACTCCATGTTGTAGATGAGCTCACAACCCTTGATCATTATCAAACCAATGATATTCAAACATTGTTAAATAATTTGTTCCCAGATATCATAATTCACTTATTTCATCAGTCATACCATAAAATAAAAAATTAATTTCATTATGTTGATATAATTAACAAACATTGATATTCACTGATTTCTTAGAGTCCCAATATATTTGTGTAGGGATTCATAATCCATTAGCCACATACTCAATATAATATTTTACCAATTTTTATAGAGGGTTTTCGACCACACATAATAGACTATCAATTTTATTTTTATGTTGTGTTTATTTTAAAAAAATTATTAATAATTTATTTTATGGAAAAATTGATTTACTTTTCCATCCGAAGAAACATAATGTACTAGTATTTGAAATCAATATATAAAAACCGTGTTGAAGATATTATTAAAAAGCTGCATATGTAGTTTTTATATTTTTTTTTGATATTGTCGTCAAATTTTATACAAAAAATTAAATGTAATAAAGTTTAATTTTATAAATATTTACCAAAATGATAAAAAAGAAGAAAATACTGCATAAATTATTTCATTTATTCAAAATTTAGAAGAATATATATATATATATGACTCTTTGTAGTTACTCATCTGAGTCCCACCATTCACAATAACAACCAAAACAAAGGTAAGGTGGTTTGAAAAACGAACATTTATATTATATGACATCATCAACATTCTTCTCATTTCGACGCATATATTTATGTTTTGAAGGATATTCAAATTATAAATAATAAGAGTATACATTTTATATTTTATCCTACTAGAACGCTTCTGAAATTAACACATCAAACACTTTTTTGTTAGGTATATTATTCTATTACTTTTTCATACATCTCTCAAATGGGTACATCCATCAAAATTGTACTAGTGATCCAAATTTTTCTTCATATAGAAAGTGAAATATTAAATATCCCACTGAAGAAATGAAGTGATGTAGGCATATCTTATCCAATTTTCAAAAAACTAAAAGAACATACATTTTCAAAAATCCCAATGAATCATTATATGATTTTTCTAAACAAATATCTCTAATGAAATATGATATTTCAGTCAATACAACCCATATTGAATAATTCAATAACCCCCTAAGACCAACAGTTAGTAATATTACTTTTATAACATGAAAATCATGATTTTCAACCCGTTAATATACCCATTTCTGACACACCTAGTATAATTATAAGCATAACCACCTCGTAACCTCGAATATCTAATTCATTTATCGAATAATAAATGGGTTTCTTTAGTAAGTGATTGAGATTCTTTTGGCTTCATTAGTTTGTGTGATCTTTCATCCTTAAATAATTTAATTTTAGGACTTCTACAAATCTAGGGATGATATAACCATACCTTAACATTATCTTTTGTATTATCAGGTATTTCCAATTTGGTATAAAACATGTAATCAATAAAATTCATAATAATTTTCATTACATGTAACATATTAATACTAAGAAATCAGACCAGTATAGAAGGTTCCGAAAAATACTCTACCTTACCCAATTATGTTCTATCCCAAAACAATTTATTTTTTATTTATTTATGGTTAGTTTAAAATAAATAAATGATAATTCAGAGGCTATGGATTTTAGTTGAATACCTAATACCACATCAATAGGTTCATCTATTTCAATTGGAAATTTGGTAAAATTATTTCTGTTCGTTTGTAAAGGGTGATATGATGGAAGAAATATACTATGACTATAAAAATAACTAACCTTTCTCCAATTACCAAGATTAAATAATTTTTACTCAGCTATGTAGTATAGAAATGATTTTAGACTAGCTATTCTCCATCCAAATAACATACCATTCGAAGGAAAGTCACTGAACATCAATATTAAATAAAAATTCAATATAAAATTCTTAACTATAACTATATCAAATGATGTTAAACCATTTTTCCATAACAAAATTAACTCATAAATTAATGGGTTTAAATAAAAATTAATATTCACATTTGGATTTCCTAGTATTAATAGAATCAAATATACAAATGTTTTCTTCATCAATATCAAATAATGTAATTTGAAATGAGTAATGAAAATAGGCCAATATGAATTGTTACTGTCGTATACACCAAATGGAAAAAATCATCTGTAGAAAGGCACAACCACATATCACGTAGTTTTGAATTAAAAAAATGAATGTGTATGATCAAAGTTTTTCAATGAATCACTATATAATGGATGGTATAAGATTTTACTAGAAAAAATTTTCTTTATTCCACGTCATCAATTCACCTATGATGTGGGACATAAATACACAATATAAATGAGGTTTAATTGAAAAATACCTCAATTTTTTATAGAAACTCTAGCTTTTCCTTTTTTTACAAATTTATATCTCAATTATCCAAATTATGCAAAATTAACCAAGGATTTATAATCACTATACTATAATATGAAGTCATTTGAACACACATAGGATTTCTAATAACCAAGTAACAAATTATGAAAAAACATCTTACTTTCATTGAAACTTGTAGGTAATGAATTTATGTAAGGGAAAATGATTAAACCAAAGATAAAAGTTGATCAAAATAATTATTTTACATTCCTAAATTTCATTTAATGTCAATAATATTTTTAACAGCTTCATTTTTTATCTGGTGTGTTGGGTATAAGGCCTCTTAAGTAGATTTCAATAAATTTTTAAAACTAATAATGTTTTGATTCGGTGATTGGAATATCATTAAGAGTTCATGTTTTAGGTATAGACGGACCAATATCCTCAAGTTATATATTCTAAAATAATGGATCTAAAACCATGTTTTTTTTGTTTTTTATAGCATTCTTCTCCCCATGTTGATACAAAAAAAATATAATATTTCTTAAAATAAAAACAAAAGAGATGATTTCCAACATAGCCAAACATTTCAAAAATCCTAAGATCAAATATTAGATATGGAAATTTAATTTTTTGTTCAAAAACAAAATAATAATTATATGATGAAAATGATATAATGGATTTACCACCTTCAATGTAGATAAGATTTATAGGAGGTCAATTTGGATTTTTGGTGATAATTTATCCAATTATGATCATGTAATAGAAACTGGTGTCTACTTCCATAGTCCATAATTATCTAAATATGAATAGAAATAAGAATAATTATTAATGATCATTTGTACGAGTTATAAATAATTATTATATTTAAACACCTTGATATTCTCTATGGAATGTGATGAGAGTGAGTCACTGGGTAATCACTAGATTACGAGGCCTGTAGAGTCTCAACAGATGTTGAATAATAATATTAAATATATTATATAATACACATGCTATTTTCTAAAAATAATATAAAATCTCCTGAATGGTGTCTTAGATGATAAATTTGATTCCCCCATTAGGTATGGGATGTGGGGTTTACCCTATGTGTGACATTACATTTGTACGCATTGAGATTTTAGTAGCGGCATGCATGATGTTAATTCCATTTAATATTTTTATTTCCATTTCTTATATAAATTTGAAGTATCTTGGTAATGTCATGTCACATCAACAATCTAATACCACCATTAGATCAGGGGTAATTAGTTTAAACTTGGTGTGACGTTAAATTTGTCTGCATTATATGTTTGGTTACATTGCACATGAGGGAAACTCATTTAATGTTTATATAACAAATCATTCTGAAAAATTAATGTATCTCCCAAACTATGTATCATATGAAAAATTAGAGACCACTATTAGGTCCGAGATGTGTGGTTTACCTTATGTGTGAAATAAAATTTTTAAGCATCAGGTGTTTATTTACATTGCACGGAAGGGTAATTAATTTAATATTTTGATTGTAATTTTTTATTAAAATTTATACTATGTTTCAAAAAGTGTATGAAATAAATATCAGATACTAATGTTGTGTCTAGGATGTGCATTTTAACCTTGGGGAGACAAAACATTTTTTTAGTGTCGAATATTTGGTAACATCACATAAGAGGGTATACTTTTTATTATTTTATTAATATTATTTATATATAATATTATTTATTAATATAAATTTATATATTAATTTTTTATAAGAATCATTAAAAATAAATATTTTGATTAATTAAAATTTTATATGAAATTTTGTGACTTTATAATAGATATTATTTTTTATATTTTTGTCAAAGGTTTGATAAAACATTTAGTATCTTATTAATTTTTAAAAAACTTTATAGTTGTTTTGTGAGTCATCAGTTTTCAAAACATTTATATGATTCATTACTACATAATATTTTAATTAATACAACATTTATATTAATTATTGGGAATTTATAATTGTTACTTTATTTATTTTATTTTTTACTACTTATTATTATTAATTTATAATTATTACTAATATTTATATTTTTTGAATAATAAAGTGTAATTAATTAGTAAATATTATAATTTATTTAAAGATTTTTACTAATTATTTTAAATAATACTTCATTTTTAATAATTAATATTTTTGGTTTATTTATATAGTTGTTTTTATTGGTTATATATTTTTACAACGTATTACAAAAAATAATCCTAATTATTATTAACTATGTTTTTAATAAATATTTCATATTTTAAATTGATATTTTTTTCATTAAACTAATTTTATAATGTTTATTATAAAAAATTAATATAAATAACATTTCT
Organism: Viscum album; assembly: GCA_963277665.1. NCBI lineage: Eukaryota > Viridiplantae > Streptophyta > Magnoliopsida > Santalales > Viscaceae > Viscum > Viscum album. Next base: position 874,365,298 of record OY728145.1, on the reverse strand, counting down.
TAAAATTATTTTTTTTCATTTTCTGACTATATCACATTATGGGTAAGTTGGAACCTCACAAACGGTTACCAAATTTCAAGCACCACAAACATTACCATTAACCTCAAAACATCAAATTTCAAATAAAATTTTCGAATTCAATAAACTGATCCCACATCCAAAAAAATCAAACACAACATTCAAAATATTCCTTGAGCTGTGCTCCATGATTCACAATCAACCCTTCATCGTCATCACATCATCATTAAATATAATCCACCGGAACACATCTTAATTATTGTTGTCGAAAACTGAAAACCATCGAAATAGAATGGGTTTAACCACAAAGATTCAAACAACCGTCATCGGAGAAACCTCAACCTCTCCATTGACATATCATAGTTTCACCTTCCAATCAAAACAAAAAAAAAAGACTCATGTCGTCACCACTAATCATCTGAGAGCAACGTCGATCATCACATGGAAACCTAACCAAAAGAAATCAAAAAATCATTGTCATCACCTAAGACAGCCAAACCATCCCAAACCTAATCACACCATTCCAAATCAATTGGGGAATCTACCACAAAGCAGAGACAAACATTGTAAAACACCTATGATAAAACCTGAAGAAACCAATAGAATAAAAAAACCAAAGATCCAAGAAAATAGGAGGAAAATGCCAATATAAGACCTTCCACCATGCACATCCAAAAACCCCATCCCAATCCTCCCAGTCCACCACTACACACTACTAGAGTGGAGTAAGACGCGATGGTTTTGGAAAGAAAGGGAAGACAAGGAGCAAGGGGATAGGTTGCACAGAAAGAGTGAACAACGATACGATACTTCACCTCCAATCCCTCGCCACGATCTGAAATGCGTCGTCTACATCATCACACTGATCATAGATGGGGAGAAACATGATGGGTTGGGATGACGGGGCCGGGAGGAAACGTTGACAAAGCCCTCCATAGCGTAGATGCCAAAGCTGATCCAAAAACAAGGTTTGGGGTGCCCAGAGAGGCACTTAGGATGAGACATGGAGAAAACAAATCCAAAAAAGGAAGAATAAAGACAAGTATAAGAACAAAGAAAGAAAATGACACTCATGAGCGACGACAACGCCATTTGGAAGTTAGGGTTTCAATATTAAAAATCACTCATTTCTATTTATTTCATACGTCATATATATATATATATATATGAATTTCTTATTTAAATCTATTTTCATCAAATTTTTTATTATATTTTTTTGAAACTAATTTACATCCCAAATCTACACACACAAATATTTATATTAACATGTTAATACATACATACATGTATATGTATGTCTGTATATATATATATATATATAACTAAATAGTTACAAAATTCCATAATATTTCAATACTAATCATGTTTAATATAATAATATAAAATAATATACTTCTAGTGTCCCTAAAAATAAATAAAATATATTAAATATAAAGATAAAATAATGATAAAAATACCTTAAGTAAAATTAAAGAAACTCATGCAGAAGCAGTACACCCAAACATGAAATAATAAATTTAGATGCTCCCTAAATAAAAAATAAATAATAAAAAGGAGGTGAATTTATAAAATTTGGTTTTTAGGAAACCTGTATTTAGAACATTGAACAAAAATATTAAAAAATAATGACATAGGGGATAAGAGGAGTTTGTACCTAGAAGATCAAAGTATAAATCATTAAAAAATAACAAGTAATGGGTGTTTTCGAAGCTACACAGAGCGGGGAATCTGGGTAGGTTTTATCACATTGGTTTGAGATAGGGATGAGTAATGAAGAGGTAGAAGAAAATACAGGTGTTTTCTATTAAATCGACATAGTTTTTCTAATGGAATATTTTTTACATAATTAATTATCTCGCAAAAAGTTTTCTCATCAAAAGTATTTTTGAAGTGATTTAAGGCTCATCATAAATTTTCTTGAGTTGAGGGGAATTTTGTGTTGGTTTTAGATACTCATTACAAATGTTGGCCACAAATATATATCAGTCTAGGTTACAGGAAGACCCTCCAAACCTATTTTTGATGGAATGCTACATCTTTTTCAAATAGTTCACACTCGATAACTTTTTCCAATGAAACATTATTCCATTGCAAATGCTTGAAATTATTGTAGTGATAATACAGTATATATGATGAAAATGGAGGTATGTTTGGATATTGGGATGTTTCATGATATAAAATTAAAAATTTGTCTGCTCATTATTCAAATTTAATATCACTCAACATCATAAAAGAGTTTAGGATTTAAATTTAAAGAGATAATTAAAAGTGATACATTTATTTGAAAAAATATCATTGAGGATAAATTTTATTTAAATTTTTTAATGAGAAATGATGCTGATGTTTTAAAAAATAAATATATGTAGGATCTACAAGTTATTAACATATTATCCATGTATATTATAAAGAAAAATATATTAAATAGAATATTAAAGAAGTTAATCCATTGGTATATGATTCCAAAGTCACATAATTATTTCAATTGAAAAAAATAAAATATTTTCATAGTAAAATATTTTATTTGGAAGGTATTATTAGGTGGTGACATAGATATGTTGTGGGAATTACATATATTTATGTAATTGTTTTTAGAAAACAATAAATGTGTAGGTAACATGAGGAAAATTTGGTTGTCTTCCACACATGATATCATTATATCGGTGCTTATGTTTGGTTTTTTAAATATTCCTAGAAAGTTTTTAAGATATAAAATGTTTCATATTATAAAAAATAATACTCTATATTTTGATCATTAAAATTTGATACATATATTCCTTTAAGTGAAATGACAAATAACCTCTCAAAGTATGAATCTGAGTTATCATTTACTAGTTTTCATCATTGTGTGTTATATGTTTTGAAATAATGTTTTGGTTACTAAGAGTATGTTTTCTTATAGAGATATTAAATATTCCCATGATAAAAAAACATGATTATTAGGATTGATGACCCCCAAGTTTATACAATATATAATTTCATACACTATTTCATTCTTATACTATGGGTTAATGTTCCATATTTTTATTGTTTAATATGTTGTGGTTAGTGGGATACATATAATTTTAACCACAATACTTTGATACAATTGTTCCCCCAATCCTTGAGTTCTAGCCAGTTAGAGGGTTTTTGGGTATTATTTTGATCATGTAATTGGTTGGAACTTATAAAATATTATATTATTTCTTCTCATATAAACATAATGGCATATGTGACCTTTTTTGAAATTTGATAAATGATTTTATAATCAACATAGATAGTAAATATGATTTGTGAATATATTTAGATGTGGTTCATGTGATTTGATCATCCATAAGGTTGGATTACTTGTGATGTATTCATCAAATCAGTTAATTTATTGTTGAATAATTGATATCTTAGGGGTAAACTTTATGGTATTGAGATACTAATTTTAATAAATATTATTAATATCTTAGAAAAAGTGGTTATATGAAAATTTATATTATCATATGATTTAGATATACTTAAAAGGTACATGGGGTCACACTTTAGGTATTTTAAAATAAGGTTCATGTTATGAAACACTAGGATATACTCCAAATTTCATTTCAATGATATTTTTATAATGATCTAGGTGGATTTTTATATTTCATTAAATAATATAAAACTTATTAGTATGATATATTTTCTAAAAGGAATTTTGGAATTTATAAAAAAGGATTTTGGATATAGTTCCATGAGTTATTACATATGTTGTGACATCACGTAATAGTGTGCTATAACTATTACGATTTACTATGAGTGTGAAATTGATGGATTTAAGAAGTAGGGGGTAATCCAGAATATCATAGTCCTGAATAATCCATGGTACCTCTTTGAGTACACCACAACAAAATAAGTGACTTTATTCCAAAGAGGTTGTATGTAGGATTGTCATATTATATTTGAATATTTGTATTGACTAGTATATTTTACACTAACTCTCTTTATAAATAACGGTAATCAAATGATGTTGATAATTAAGGTTTTAAACGTCATGTATGGTCATTTAAACATTAGATGGGAAGATAGAATATTAGGATATATTTTATAAAGATTTATAATTTAATGAGATGTTTATGACATAAAAATTTAATAAAGGACTACTATTTGAGACACATGGGATCATATTTACTTTTTAATGAATCCTTTATACGGTGATTTGATATATATTATATAAACATGACATGTTGATTTTTTTAAGAGTTATTGATTCTATAAAACCATTAACCCATGGTTCTAGTGGACTAAGAAATGTGATGGTCTTACCCACACATCAGTTGATTCCCATGATCAATGGATACCTACAGAGGAAAATGACTTTTGGTTTCTTCTGAGTGATGTATATAAAAATCTTGTGTAATCCTTCAACTTGTTGGACTGGATGTTTAATGTTATTCCATTATTATTATTCATTATATATATATATATATTCATTCTAATTGTATAAGTGGATTTTGTTCTTTGAGGGGTTATTATTTTTTTCATTCAATATGTTTTAGATGTTATTAATCCATCTCAAAACCTTCATCATCCCCTCCTATATGAAAATGAGACATAATAAGGTATTATAATAAAAATTGTCTAACATATAGATTGTGGGGAACTGTTAATTAATGGGTTGATCTTGAGTATAAGTAATCCTGAAATATTATCTAGTAATTTTTCAATCACACAATAAATGATTCATCTTATCCATGAAATTGTATAGTTAATAGAAATTTCAATAAAGGATATAAATTATTATATAAAAACTTCCTTGAAAATTCCAACACCTTTTGGTAAAACTTTATTTATAAATAATCTGTTCAAATTAGAATCATTTAATTTTTGTTAAGGAATCAAGATAAATAATGGATAAAAATAGCCAGAATTATATGTTTCCTTATATGATTAGCCTAAAATTTATGTCCAAATACATTACACAGTCTACAATTTTCAAAATAAAAACTAAAATTTATTACATCCATAAATAATAAAGTAAATTATATCCATGGTGCAGGTAAATGTTTGAAGTTTATTTATAATATTTCTTCATCAGGGTATATAGAAAAACTACTTTTCTTACACAAAAACTACTTCACGTTAAAGATAACCAATATAGTAGTGTTACAAAACTAAGATCCACAGGTTTAGAGTAATCGAGAAATTAACAAAAAAACATTACATTTATATATTAAAACATAAAAATTATTTAATTCCTTCTTCTCTAGCTTCATAGTGGCCCTCATATTCTCTTAATTATAGTAATCACATGAAGATATAAATCAAATAAAGGGGAGATCTAGAATTCGAATAAGAGGTTAGTTAAGAACATGAATCAATATAACATGGGTGAGAATAGTCATTATCATCATAAAATAAGAACTGAACTATCATCATAATCATGAGATTAAGAATTATATAATTTCTGGGAATGTTGTAGTGTATAAAAATAAAACATATTGTATCAGTGGACAACACCACAAATAGTTGGGAACAAATCTAGAATCATGTTCACACATAACATACATGCATCGTCAGAAAATCATAAATGTGAAAAACATATATCAAAATATTCACATATATTTCACATTATGTCATGAGATATATCACATTACTCAATTCATTGAAACACTATATAATTTTGAGTGTACCCATCACATCATAACATTTACATAATCTTTCTTACCACATAGAAGGTACATTATTATTTTCTATAAAATGACCCATGAAAAGGAAATGGTTTTTATGATAATTTCATAAATAATACATTCATAAATAAACATTGGGGCTCCCAAAATGAATAATAGAATAACATACATGGTAATAAAATCCTCAATATTGACATAAGAAGAAACAATCTCAAGGGAAGTAAAAGTTGTAATTTTAGAAATAAGTGTTATTTTAGAAAAATAATTATATTTAATGTAAAATCATATTAGAATAATGTATATTTTATAATAGAAAATTGTAGAAAAAAATAAATTATATTTTGGGAATATTAAACAACATCCACAACAAAAATTTTCATGAAGGATGAATAACCCAAATAATGAAAATTGGGTATGATAACCCCATTATATTTTTCCTAAATGGTTTTTTACATTAACATACTACATAATAAAATTATATTAATTAATTAAAAAAATATAGAACCTCTTATACATGCATTTGATTTATTATATTTTATTAAGTTCATTAATAGCCATATGATGTTTTTTGTGTTCAATTTAATCGTTTTAGAGTGTTGTATGTTGGTTTTCATGATAAGTTCACCTGTATATATGAATGGAAGATATTTTAAAATTGAGATAATTATCTAGAATTGATATTATATGTTATTAATTAACATAAATAACTTTAATTTGTCTTATTTATTTTATATATTAGGTTTATTCTTTATATAAAATGTTAAGGATAATCATTTAGATTAATTGACAATTTTTGATCACAATGAACTAGTTTTGTTTTATTATTTAATATTTTTCATATAAGGTAGATTCATGATAGAAAAAAAGTTATAGAAAAAATTTAAATTTTTTTAAACCATTATAATTTGTTTAAGACCAGCCTTGAAGGTAGTAATGGAAGATGAAATCTTGTTGTCCTTGAATATGATAATACAATTACTCACGAATGAACTTTCCATGTTTTTGAATAAAATTTAAGCATAAGAGGATTAATGATAGATTATTCCATTATAAAAATATTATTCTATTATATATTATATAATTGAGTTATCATTCTACTTGGATTAGGGGTTATTATGATATAATAATAAAATAAAACAAAATGAAAATAAATTAAAAGAAAATAAATATGATTTTACCTCATGAATTATTCTCCTTGAGAACCTCTTTAAGGATATTTTTTTGTTATTTTGTTAGAAAAAAGGATTATGTTCATGGTGTAGGCACTTGGAAAAAGGAATGGGTCAAAATTGGAAAACATTCATATCATTGGATGTGTGAGGAGAATGGGTGGTTTATATAGGGGGAGGGGTGTTCTTTGATCATTGTATTCATTAGTTTAATATTTTGGCTGAAAAATATGAATAGATGGAACCTTATCACTAAATATATTCTAATAATGAATAATAGTTCATTATTATGTGATTAAATAAGAAATAATTTTTCTATGACTCAAAAATTCATGTATTGTTTAAATAATGTAAATTACAATGTTTCACTATTCACGAAAAACTCAAATATTTTTCGAAATATCAACAAAACTCACCCTGAACATTATTTCATGTTTAGAATTTTAAAATGGACTTAATTTTATGAAAATAATTTTCTAAATATAAAAAACATAATTTTTAAATAAAATCATCATTTATTTGTAATATACTGATTTTGATATGGTAACTGATTTTAGGACACTTAGAATAATTACTCAAGGTCACATAAATTTATATTATCATCATAAGACAAAAATAAAATAATTTATGAATAAATTTCATGATAATAGATTTTCTTTTAAATCATTATATTAATTATAAAATTGTAATTAAATATTTATAACTTCCAAAAATACCAACACATAATTTATAATTTCTCTGAATTTTTTTTACTTATACCATGAAATAGATATATCATATTTTCAATCAAAAGACAGAAAAACATTATATTTACATTCATGGGTGAGTATACTATTCTATTGGATATATTATTATTCTTAATGAAAAAATAATCTTCCAAATCTCAAGTTAATGTTCCATTGGTATAAGATCTTTAACTTTTATAAATACCCCATATTCTATTCAGTATTATTTATTAATGTTTTTATTGTATCCTTTATGTGATTTTATGTATTTTATACTCTATAGAATAATTATATGAAGAGTTTTTCATTTATAAAATTATGGTGGGTATATTCTTTCCCATTTATGAAATTTTTGCCTCGTAATTTCATTTTATATACTATGTTAATCAAACATGAAAGTACTCCTATATCATTTTTCCTATAGTTCCCAGGTTTCCTCTTTATACTTATGGTTCCATTGTAGTACACTGACTAGGTGAATAAAATTGTTTTTTATAAATTTATCTCAATGGTCCATGATCTTCACCGAATTCTCCTCATAAGAGAGATCATTTTCCACCTATACCACCAACGGATTCAGTATATGTGAGGTAAATTGTATGTGCCTAATGAATATGGATACATGTAATACATCATATACTTGAGATATGGTAGGTTGAAGTGTCTTTCGGTAGGCCACAGCTCTGATGGGATCAAGAATCTCGAAGGGGACAATGTACCTAGGACTAAACATTTTTTCCTTCCCAAACCATTTGATCCTCTTCCATAGAGATATGTAGTGGAATACAATGTCTATAAATTCATTGATTATGTCTTGTTGATAATTTTCTTAATATAAGTTCTATCGAATTTAGGGTTCCTTGATATTCCACGTAATGGTTTTCAATTTTTCAACCATTTTATCTACCATTTCAAATACTAGGAGCTTACATTCACCTAGCTCATTCTAAAATGATTATTTTATATATATTTACCATAATGGTATTCATTTAGAGCAATTTGGATTCATGAGTGGAAACTGTTTTTGTAATGGAATTTAGTAAGAGGTACATGCTAGTCCCATAATCCTTTAAAGTTCAAAGAATATATTTCCAACATTTATTATAATTTATGAATAGTCTAGTTGTATTGGCCATCATATTTTGTATGATAAGCTGTATTGATGTTCTGATCAGTGTTTGGAGCATATTGGACACTTTTCTAGAACATCAATGTGAATCATAAATCTCGATCAAATACAATAGATAGTGGTACTCCATTCAGACTTACCACTTTTCTAATGTATATCTGTATAATTTAAACAAGTTTAAAGTCTTCTCAAATTGTGGAAATGTGATCTATCATTTGGAGTTGATCCAAAACAACCTATATAGCATTGTTTCTTCTATATGCCTTTGTATGTCTAGTGAAATATTACATGGTGATGTTTTACCATTTCCATATTGGTATGGGTAATGATATTATCTTCCCCTTACAATTTTACCATTCATACTTATCTATCAAACATACCAGACACTTCAATTTATATATAATGATATATTTCTTCATATTGTCAAAAAAATAGATCTCTCAGAGATATTAATACATCTTTGTGATCCCCAAGTGAATAGAGATGGTTGATATGTGTGCATCACACATAATATCTTTACTTATATCTAGATTGAATGGTACACATAGTTGGGACACAAATCATATAACTCCGTGTGCCTCAATTTTTAATTAAGAGTATTTCCCCTTTCTCATATCTTCTACCTTCTTCTAAATTTTCAGGTCATTGATTTGATCATCCTTTATTTTCTCCATGAGAGAAGTTTGAACAATTATATCTGAAATAACTGAATATGTTCCATCATTAATTATTTTAAAATAAATCTTTTTCAAATTTATATAGATTGTATCATTCACTATTTTCAGCACTGATAACATTGTAGGATCCCTAATACTTAGATAATCCTCCACTTTATTTCCCTTAGTGGGATGGTAGTGGATTGAGAAATCATAATCCTTGATGAGATCTATCCATATTCTCTGGTTTATATTATTCTCATTATATCTGAATAAATTTTTAAGGATCTTATGATTAGTATATATATCAAACTTCATTCCATAAAGATAATAGTACCATATTTGCAATGCGAAGATCACAGGTGCCAACTCCAAATCATGAGTGGGATAGTTCAAATCATTAATTTTGAACTTCCATGTTGTGTAGGATATCCATTTATAATTTTTCATCAGTACACAACCTAATACATTCATGAAGCATCACTATATACCACATAGAGGTCCCTACCAATCGTAACTATGGGTACTGGTATAATGATAATCATCTTTTTCAAATATTTGAAGTAGTCTTCACATTCACTGTTTTAGAAAAACTTTTATCCCTTCCGAGTCATGTTGGTTAGTGGTTTTGAAAATCAGGATATGTAAATCTAAAATCATCATTAATACCCAGCTAGAATAAGGAATCTACAAATCTCCATTACAAAAGTTGTCCTAATCACCTCTTCAATTTCCAATGTCTTGGAAGGTCCGTAAATATTACAGTTCATATGCTAACAATCAAAAGAGTGATACCTCCACCATCTAAAAATCAATTTTACTATACATTTCATAATGTTTCACCCATCTCAATAACTTAGAATAATATTTAAATGCTCATCATGTTCCTCCTTTATTTGTGAGAATATTAGAATATCATTTATAAAGACAACAAAAAACTTGTTGAGGTAATCTATAAATACACTATCTGTTAAGTACATGAATGCTGCTCGAGCATTAGTGGTTTTAAAAGGAATAATTATGAACTCATAATGTTCATACCACATTTGAAAGGTAATATTATGGATATTTTTCTTCCTCACCATCGATTGATGATATCATGACCAAAGTTTCTCCATAGAGAAACACATGTCCCAATGTAGTTGATCAAACAATTCATCTATCACTATAAGTGGATACATGTTCTTTATCATGATTTTGTTGAGATCATGATAAAAATTCATAGGTGAATTGATTCATCCTTCATCTTGAAGACGAGAAATAATGCACCCCATCATGAAGTACTCGGGTGTACAAAACCCTTTTCCATATTCTACTACAACTATTTCTTAAATTATTCAAACTCAATGATTTCCATTATGTAATGTTTATTTGATGTAGATTTATATCCATGATTATCATCAATTGAGAACTCAACTGATCTCTCAAGACGAAGACCAAATAATTCAGTAGGGAACACATCATTGTAGTTCCTCATAGTGGTCATTCATTAGATCCTGATTTTATCTCGTCCCTCAATCATTTGAGCTAGATATACTTGCTTATAATGAAATAATATCTACAATTGAGATGATGATTCGAAAAAAGATTCAACCTCATTATTACATTTATACACAATTGGAGGATTCCTCCGGATGTGATAAGTGATCTACCTTTCCTTATATTGATGTTGGATTTTTATAATCATATCCAAACCATACCCAAAATATCATCAAACTGCATCAAAGTAATAATGACCATATTTGATGATATGTTTAGTCCACAACAAACAGCTAGGGATGAGTTATATACTTTGGATGTAATAATTTCCTCATTTAATATTCTAACAGATAACCTAGCCTTTGTATTTTGAGGTTGGGTATGAATTGTTCAAGAAAATAGTTAAGATATAAAAGAATGCGTAGAACCAAAATCAAATATCATGTTCACTATTCTTGACTAAAATATCATTATACCTATTAACACATCATTATCAGTATCCACATCAGTAGTATTGATGGTATAAGGTTTCCCTTGATCCTTTCTATTTGGTGAATAATGAAACTAATTACCCTCAAGGAATCGTGGATTAGTTCACTGGCTTGCACAGTTCACTTTATCCATTCAATTTAAGCATTGAACTCTAGATATTTCTCTCATTTATTCCTCGACATTTTCTAGCTTCCTCATGTCACATATACATTAATGATATTGGTGTCTTTATCTCCACACTTGAAGCATTTCTCAAACCCTTTAATGAAATTCCCATGATTATTCTTCCCACATATTTGACATTTGAGGGGTTGAATTTTCTTTCAAATTATTTCATTATATTCTAAACATGAAAAATCCATATTTTGTTTCTTATCTCCTAACAGGTACCATTATACAAACTCCATCTCCACTTTGAGATCACATTAAAAAACATCATCATAAATCTCAAAGTATCAAATATCTAGAGCCTTTAAAATTTGTTGTTTTAAACCACTAAAAAATCTCTCTATTTTTATATCATTTTTTATAACTGAATAGGAGGAATACCTTGAGGTCTTGTGAGATTTTCTTCATAATTTAGGGTTGATTCACCTTATTTTTTCATCATCTCTATAAACTCTCTCTCTATATTTGTATAAATATTCTGATAAAAACAATTCTAAAGAAATTGATCCTTAAAGTAATCACATTCCATCTCTTCAATTTCATCCCTAGTATCGGGTTTATTAATCAACACCAACCATTTATCAACTAATAAATCCAAATAGAAAACAACTACAGTCGCCTTCTATGTTTTAGAATAGCGAATCCCATAAAAGATCTTCTCCATTGAGTTGATCCACTATTCCCCAACCAGTGGATTACAGGATCCAATAAATATTGGTGGTATTTTCCATAAAAAGACATGATAAATATTTTATACCTCTTTGTTGAAGGATGATGTTCCACATTATTTAGGTTATAGTTTATAGCCTGAAATAGCTGGGTAAGCATCGCCATGGAATCTTAAAAATCACCACCATGTAATTGGGGATATCATTCAATAAATCATTGTATTCTCCCTCACATGTATTATTGGACTAGTTTCTCTTCATTCCCACCATATTCAAAAATAGTAATGGGTTGAACAAGACATTAGATAACAATTATAGAATAAATAAACAATTACTTTGTGTAATAAACTTTAAATGCATATATTGATGGAAACCTATGTTTTTAATTTTTCTAAAAAAAACTTCATTGGTGATTTCATATATTTAGTCCCATACTAATGGTTTTCACTATGGTTCTCTAATACTAATTCACTAATTATCTAAATCATGCTATGATATTATCTATAGATACCATGATTTTTTATATTACTATTACATCATTTTAAAGAAAAATGGTATTCCAGTTTTACAAAACAAGGATGCAAATGTTTAGTGTCTTGTAAAAATTAGGACCGACCATAAAATTTAAATAATAAAACCTAATAATTATTTAATTCCTTATTCTCTGTCTTTTTAGGCCCCCTAATTTTCTACTTATTACATGTAATCAACTGTGGATATACATTAAAGAAAGGGGTGATATTGAATACCAGTAAGAGGATAGATAAGAACATGAATAAATATATTGTGGGTGAGCATTAATGAAGATAATTAATAATTAAAACACATTGGGATCAATTTTAATTGAATAATGGACATGATAGGGGTTTAATAGTAATTTTAAACATTTAATATAAATAATCAATTAAATTTTCTAATTTAAAAATATATTATGAGTGTAGTGTTCAAGTTATATAGTTTATTGAAAATAAATGAGATGAAAATATAATTTCTGTATTGGTTCATATCACCATGAACTATGTCCAATATTCATCCTTATATACTATATGAGAAGATTGGTACCCACTAAGAAGAACTCACAAATAAAATGAGTAATAACCTTTTATAGAAACTACCATTTAAAATACTCGGAGGCACAACCCTGAATATTTATAGTAGTAAAAAAATAGTATAAGAATAGATTTAAGTCAAGATCGACAACCCAAGAACCTTTCTTTTAGGTGGTTGAATAACCAAGACTATCCTAGTTATAATTATGAAAATTAGAAATAGAAAATAAAACTTAGAAATAAGTGAAAAATTAATATGATAAATATTAAAAAAATGAAAACCAGTAAACAATATTAAGATTGTGATAATGTCACTCGATGATTAGTAATCACTTTAAAATTAATGGATATAACATTCTTTGTTTCCTTTTGATCACGATAATGTAATAGTGGTAATATAAGTTCTTGATTGTATGTGTAGTAAAAATTCTTTATCACTTGTATGAATTGAATAAACTTTTGGATTTATATATTATCATGTGATCAAATGGATTGATCAAAAATCATTAATTTGAATAACTTCTAGGATCATTTAATTCACTAATAACTACATACGACGATCTATAAAATAGGAAGACATAGAATAATATAGTTACTTGTGAATATAAATAATTCACTAATTATCTGATAATTCACATTCCCTTTTCTTCCTATATGGAATAACATGAATACACATTCGTATGGATGATAATAGAATGTTATATTTTACGCATTAAAAAAAATTAAAATAATATACATAAATATGTTGTTTATTGAATTAGTGAATGCATGCATCAGAGAAATAGTGCATGCATTCATCTGCAAAGCACTCAATATAGACATGAAAGGGACACCTATACTAGTGTCATCATACCATTCAATTGATATAGAAGGAGAAGAAATTTCACACTGTTATTCTGTGTTTTCATGACTTGAATGGGATCAGGGGAGTACTCCATCCAAACTAAAGGTTTGATTATCAAGTGTGAATGTCGTGATGTTGTGCATGGGATCTGGAGTGATTTTGATGTACTATAAGGAAAGCTCACTGCTAATGGATGTTCTTTGTAGAAGATGAGCCAGTGAAGTAGAAATGTGGAAGTAATAACATATATTATAGTAAAAATTTGTTTTGGAGGTTCTTCCATTCATATAAAAGAAGAACTATATAATAATATATTTATATTTTATAAACTGATATATATATATATATTTGTATATGTATATATACAAATATAAATATTTATAAAATAAAATTAGGAAAAATTAATATGATATTGTTATAAATTTATTACACATGTGATATAAAATATAAATTAATAAATATTTTAATCATATAATAACATCATGTATGATATAAATTGTAATTTCTTAAAAAAAAATACAAGTTAAATGATTAAAAGTCTCCCGTTTTTTTAAATTATAAAACAAAAAATTTATTGAGATTTTAAAAACATTCTTCCCCTTTTTGAAAATCATCAAAAATACAAAAAACTCATTTCTAAATACTCACCTAAAAAAATACCAATTGTTAGAAAAGAATAAAATTATTCAAAAATATTAAATAGTAAAAATAGATCTTATTTAAGTTCAGACATGAATTGGGTAACCAATTAATGACTTATATTGATTAAAAAATTGATCATATTTAATTAGATATTCAAAAATTATAACCAAGTTTTAGTGATATGTAATTATCTCAAACAAAAAATATTAATCATGTAGGAATCTTAGTTTAAACTTTTTTTCTAAAATTTGAGATAATTTAATGGTGTAGTGAATATTTCATCCAATTATTATTTATTTGGACCACAAATACCACTATTATTAACATGATCACTTGGATAATTAAATAAAACATATATATGTTTATTTATGGAGTATTTATGATGGGTTTTATAAATTGTAATTTCATTATAATTATCGCATTAAATTCGAATTTTATCAACGATGATACTAAGTCGTCATAATGTTTGTTTAATCTATGTATTTTCGGAATAATAGCTAAAATATCCAATATATTCAACCTTATTTGTGGATAGTGAAAATAATAGATGTTTCATAGAATACCATGAAAACAGACATTAACTTGGAAAATAACACATACCTATTTTTATTTTCAGGTTTAGCCTACATCCTTTAAAGTCAGAGTCATTGTAAGACTATAAATCAAAAAAACTGATTTTAATTACATAATCCAATACCAAAAATATTTTTAATATATTTAGAATCTCTCTTAAATTCACTTTAATGACCCATCAATTTAGTATATTTTTTTTAAATAATATGGAATTATTACGAGACTGTGAAATTCGACGACACATGATTCTGAGGCCCAGGGAGCCCTAAATGGATTTTTGAACATTTTTTAATGTACGTTCAGTAAACTTGAGAGTGGGATTTTCTATCGTTTGAACCAGTAATCAGATTAAAAATATGAGTGCACTTTTGAATTTGAAATGCATGGATTGGTTGAGATAAAGATTAACTTCAACCAAAAAGGGTTGGATGACAAAATTTAAAATTTGGACCTTTCAAAAAAAACTCATTTAGTTATTTTATTCTTTTCTCCAACCACTGAGAGATGATTGGTGAAGCTGTAGCATAATTATGAGAATTAAATGAGGGTCATTTAAGGACATATTTATTTGGATATGTAACCAAAACACCCATTTAATTAATGGTTCAATAATTAATGCTCATTAATGAACCAGATTAATGAAGATGGTGTTAATATAATTTTTTTTATTAATCAATCTGTTGGAGAACAGATTAACGATCGTGGGAGAAACCTATAACGTAACACCAGCGAAAAATCCCTCCAATGAAGAACGAAGGACGAAAACTGATCGTTGGAGGATTTTATATAGAGATCGACGAGTGATGAAGAACACCAAAGAATTTGGAATGTCAATGAATGAAAAATTCATCCCTTGTCCACAAATTATTCAACCAAATCAAGGTAGGGGATTTATTTTCTCTAAGTGTTCATTAATTCCTCTTTTCTTGTTCATGAAAAATATAATGAACATGGATCAACCGACTAACGGGTTGATCCAAAACTCATTTGATCTTGCCAGAGGTTGTTTCAGGGTCTTGTTTCGGGGTTACTCATAATCTATATGATTATTGTTATCTCCCACATGAAAAAATGCTAACACAGAGGGTGCAGGCTGATTCGAACAAGGACTGGACCATCAACCAATGTTGGATGTAAATCATTCTTCATGGGTGACTGAGAATCATGGAGTAAAGGTGTTTCCATGAGCTTTTCAGTGAAGGCGGTGACCCGAGAGGTCTGTAGGTGTGAATAGGACAAAAAATGGACCACCAGAGCATCTCTGGTGGCCCATTGAAGGTGTCACTGGTGCGGCGCCGGCGACCGACAATGGTGGCAGGACAACACTAGTCAGGTGAATGAGACATTAGCCACAGGTGCTTCAATGGAAAGATGTGGCCGGATATCTCCATCCATATGGAGAAGGAGAGTCCCGCTCCGGCCACTCGGTGGGGGCATGAAGATGCCGACCTCCTACTGGCTGTTACGGGGAGACGGGGAGGCTCCCGCTGGCGCCGCTAGCTGGAAGAAGTGGACGTCATGCGTCTGGTCCAGCAAACCAGTCCTCACCACATGGGAATGGTTCCTCATGTGGATCATGCCTCGTTGGCCTGGCCAGACTCTCCATCCATCCTAGACCGACCAGTCGAGCCAGAATCGCAAGTAGCGCTGAACCCACCTGTCGTGCCAGACTCGCCAGCTAGGACGAACCCACCACCTAGGGTGGAACCACACTGACTGTCATAGACCTATGGAATGTATGGGTTAGTTGGGAGGGACCCTTACTTAACCCACATTGGACCCTCGGTTTATGTCAGGTAAGTCTGACCAGGTTAGATGGGACCCGGTCAAGACTGACCCTATTACACTAAAACAATTATAACTCGAATACGGGGCATCCGATTAACGTGGCGTCTGTGGAGTGAGGACCCTTGTGACAATGAGGTCATTTTAATTTAATCTAATTGAGTTTTGGAAGATGTTTAAGTACATCATATTTGGATAATACTTGAATATAACCAGGCCATATTTACCTTTTTGCCTATATCTCACAGACCAGGCGTCCGATCGATGCGCCATCTGTCGCATTGGAACCCTTACGACAAGTTGTTTCTTTGAGTTACTTCTAGGTTGGACTTTATGGCAGTTGATATATGAATGATGGCTTGAGAAGATAATCCTACAGAAATCAAGCTTGATATTTTAAGGAATCTCATGGTTGGCTATGACGTGATGCAAGAATAGTGATCCTCTATGGGTCAACACATAGAGACCCTGTTTGTGTCAGCACATAGAGAGTCTCTATAGGTCAGCATGTAGTGATCCTCCATCGGTTATCACATAGCGATCCTCTATGGGTCCGCACCAAGCGATCAGATGTGGGTCCTCACCTAGCGATCCTCTATGAGTCAGCACCTGTCAACCCAGTGCAGAACAATAACATATCCCCTCGACATAATAATATAATATATCCTTATGACTATTCATCTTTAATCTTATTCTATATATTTTATACCTAATGTGAGCTGGATTTTACTTTGTGCTCTATAATTGAAATCACGCTTTGTGTTTTTTCCTTCTTGGATTCAGAGAGACCTTCAGGGGCCTGAGGGTCCCTACTGAGTATTGTCTAAATTAAAATTTAGTGATATATTAAAATTTTAATTGAACCTAACATTACTAGACTGTTAAATAGAAAATGTTCATTTAGTGAATCCTCTATGACTTACTGGTATTAGAATGTCCTGAAAATATTCCATTATCACTTTTAGTACATAATTTGTATAAATTATCATTTTCAGTTAAGAAAATGATTTCCAACTAAACACCCAAAAATAAAAAAAATTGGTTTCAACCCAATAAAATGTTAAATGGGGGATTTATGTACAATTGTCTAATAGATTCTGTATTTAAATTAGAAAATTATTATCTATAACTTCTTCTAAAAAATATTTAGGCACATTATATTTAATAATTCTTCATCTATCCTGTTCTAGTATTGAATTATTCTTTATTTCACCACAAAATATTATTGTGGTTTCCTAGGGGATAAAGACTAATTCTTAGAAGCATTTTATTCACAATAATTATCAAATTCTAAATTGTAAATGTTTCATCCTCTGTCAATTATGATATAATTGATTGATTATTTTTTGGAATTTTTAATACTGTATATAATGAAACAAATATTTCTAAAGTTTTATTGGATTGTGATAATAAATTATTCCAAAAGAATCCAATATAATTATCATATATTATAAATACATACTTAATACCACCAAAAATAGTATATTATGTATGAAAAAATAAGACAATATGTATTAATTCAAGACATATAGTAGTTCTATTATCATTCACATATTTAAATATTTTGTTAAACTACATAACCTTCAAATAGAAAGTAATGATAATGTGATTAATTTCATTAAAATTTTGAAATTATAGAACCAGTTCAAGTTTTGATAACATCTTCAATAGTATAAAGTTTTCAAGACCAAGTCTTCTATGCCACATAATATCATATAATTCTAGTACAAGCAAACACTTATCCTTATATTTGGTTAGATTATAAAAATCAATTGTATAAACATTTTTTTTATTTACAGAAAATAAAATAGATTTTTTTTCAAAACATTAGATTTATAATCTTCAAAAATTAATTTTCATCCACCATAAAATTTTTTTTATATACATATTAAATTATGATTTAGACCATTGTCAAATAAAACTATTTAAATAAAAACAGTTAAAAAAACAAACTTCACCATTAGCTTTAATCTTACCATTAGAGTTGTTACCAAATGTTATTGGGACAATATCACATGAATAATAAGATAGAAATTAACAAATATAACATATCAACTTTTTATACTATCCAATTTATAAATACCATGAGACATTTATACTTCTAAGTAAAATTTAATAAAATTAAGTAATCAAGTTGAGTGTTTTGGTACCAATGATAAATTGGACACAATCAAATAAATATTAAAATATTATATCATCAAAATAGATTTAAAACATGTATTTATGATGTTTTTATATAACTAGTATTTATAAATAACTCTTTTAGTATGCCTAAATAACTATGTAAATAGTATAGAAATTTTTTTATAATAAATATATTTCATTACACATTTAAAACATGTTACTCATGAAATAATTCGTTTTGAGACTCTAAAACATTTATCTTATTTTTCATTGGTTACAATCTATTATAACAAAAACTATTATTTTTATTATTTGGTTTCAACATAGACATCATTTTATCATATTCTTCATTCCCATGAAAAAAATTTGATAATGTTTTTTTTAATATTGAAAACTTCCTTTTTCAATTTCTCAATATCTTTTTCAATATTCTCTAATTCAGCATAAACATTCAATTTAGAGCTTGAATTTGTATTTCTCAGTTTATTTTTTTCATTCCCGAGCTTCTCAAATTATTTTTCAATATTTTTCATATCATCCAGAATATAATGAAACCTTCTTTCCAGAACGTTATTTTTTTACTTTCAGAAATCCATTACATCTTTTATTTTATTTTTAAAATTTCTTAAATCTCAGAATCACTAATTTATCTATGTTCATCATTCTAGTAATAAATAATATTAAAATTTTCATAATATATTATCAATTTACCATTTTCTTGAACCAAATTACTTATTTATATTTTTTATGTGAATAAAATTTTCAATTATTTTAACTTTGTAATTCATTAATTTTTTATTTTATTTAAGTAGATGTCTCGCATTGGAATTAAAAAAATATAAATCAAAATAAGAATCACAAGTAGATTCATTTTCATCATCATAAATATAATTATTCTCAACATTATAATATGTAATTAATTGAGGGAAAGATAAATCTATTACCTTATTATTTATAGCAATCAAAGTAAGGTGTCATGTCTCATGTTTATTTCAGAAGTAAATTCTCATGTCAAACTCTCTAAACAGTCACATCCACTGAAAAAATCCATGAATTATTTTATCCATTTTTTCTTTTTGTTACTTCAGATGTTTGAGTTTGGTACATATTTTGTAGATGTTACCTTTTTTTCTTTTCACCCACAATAAGTTAATTATGAACCATCATTTTGATTACTAGTATTACCTTCATTATAATCCTTGTTGAGAATCATTCAGAACTATTTATTTCTACCTATTATTTTCAAAGTTTTAATAACTTATTAAATTAGTGATCCTTATATTTTTTCACATTCATGTTACTCATATTAATAAGACTCAGATGATACACTAACATTAGAAAAAAATCTACACCATTTCCCTATATATCCTCTACATCAGAAATATTTTTCAACTCAATCCCATACTCTACAAAAGAAAAAATTAGTTAATCTAAATAATACACTTTAAAATTATAAATTTTATAAATAATCATATTTTTTATTCAATTTTGTTTATAATGATCTCAGTACTCATTTCAACAAGGGCTATGTTTTCTAAAACTTCATCAGGTCCACTCATAAATTTTTTAATACTTATTATCTAGTGGAACATCCGGTTGACTGACTCATATTAAACCATCATGAAATCACGGTATTATGCTCATAGTATTCATAGAGTGGTTTTTTTAATTGTTTTATCCCCATAATGGATGACTTGAAGGATTCCCTATATGTCATGGGTTCTCTTAAATTCTAAAACAAGACCATGTACACTTCTACATATATAATATTACAAAATATTCATAACATTATAATAAAAAAATAACCATTTTATTACCTAAAAGATTCAGTAAATAAGATTCTGGTAATTTAAATGTGTTTCCATGATAATCCAATGATCCACAATAACTATTTTCATGTAAGCTTCCAATCTATCCTTCCATTAGTTTTAGTCACTTGCATTGAAAAAATGGGGGATTTTTGGAATACATGTATTATTGGAATTAATATATTCTATATTACAGAACAACTATTTATTCTTTATATTATTTGGCCAATAAAATTCTAGTTTTCATAGAATATAAAAACAAAAAAAAGAAATAACAATCCAAATGAAGAAATCATACTATTCCAATAGTTTGAAATTAGATTAAAAAAGATGAAGTGCTGAAAAATCTGTTACCAATATCTGATACAATTTTCGGATTGATATTGATGGGAAAATAAAATTGATGGGCAGAATAGTTTGTTTAAAACTTTTAATAAAAATAATAAATCTTATTTTATTATTTAAATAATCTATAGTACGTATAGTTTTCAAGATATATATTGTTAAAGAAATAAAAAAGATTAATATAAAATCTTTATAGTGGTTAGGATCGCCATGATCCTTGTCCACTATTCAACCTTATATAATTAATGAGAATATTGGTACCGACTAGAAATAACTCACTTTTAATAGTGTGATAAAATATTATAGACAATATATTTTTTGATACCTGGATGCACTACCCTAATTTTGTACAGGAGTCATAACCTAGTCTGGAACTAATTTTTCATTGTAATTTATAACCCAAGAACCTTCCTTTTGGGTAGTAAAATTTCCTTGAATGAAAAGATTTTTATTAGGAAAATAAAAAGTTACTATAAGTCATACAAATAGAAGATATGTAAATTAATATGATGAATATAGAAATAATGAAAATTAGTTTCTGATTAAAAGATGAATTCAATCTTTCAGGATGATTATTGATCAATTTTTTTAGTAATGTATGGAATATTTCTAAAAGAATTCTAATCATAGTAATGGGATAGTGGTTGGAAAATTTATTTTTCACATGTATAGAAAATATTATGAGTCACTAGTGTGTATTGAAAAAAAAATATAAAGAATATCATATCACATAATACAAAAGATTAATCCATCATAATAAATTTCAAGATCTGTTAAAGTCATCTAATTATCCAATAACTTATTTGTATGAGTTATTCTATAATAAAACATAGAATAATATTCTTACTTATACACTGAAATATCACGGTCAACAACTAAAATATCTCGAGATCTTTTCTTCCAACATGAAACGAACTAGAAAAAACTTCTAGTATGATTTTAAAACAATTTTTTAGTTTATAGTTTAGTGAAATAATGAAAATAACATGAATAAAAATTCATTTTTTAGAATATAAAAAATCACCATTAAAACATATCATCATTAAAATATGATTATTTATAAACAATTTATAATCCAGAATTTTAAATAAACCTAAAATTTAATTTTTTAAAAAAATATAATCAATCAAACAACAGTTTAAAATTTTCAATAGGATGTTGTTGAAATTATATTTTTTAACTAATATTCTATCTAGATTTATTAAAATATGAGTCATATGTATTAAAATTAAGGGTTGGTGGTAGCAAAAAAACCAAAGTGGTAGTTAAAAATAATTTACCAACCAATATAAAGATGTTCTCACCCCAATTGTTGCATGTTGCTTCCATCAAAATCTACCATTACTAAAACCATATCATGCTACCATTAATGTGATGCTACGACTACCAATGTATAATATTTAGTGATGTTATCATAGTATGATGTTACCAATAACCTGTATGGTGGTGCTTCCACGAGTGGGAGATAAAATGTTGTAACTATCATGTTATTGAGCTACCATGAACGGTAAGATGGTGCTTCAATTAGAGACAAAATCACTATCATTGATGAAAATTTCATATTCTATAGATACAAAATTGATGATTTTACCATCAAATAAAGGAAGAAATCTACCGTTGATGATGGTGGATGATCCTACCATTTGTGATAGTATACGGTACTATAGTTGAGTGGTAGTAAGTTCTTCCATGACTAAGAACTGTTACCGCTCAAAAGGTTATTCTGTGATGGATGAAAATGGTTCTTCCTTTAACAAAAGAAACTGATACCATTCAAATTATGTTGTAAATAAGATCCAAGAGGAGTAAGAGTTGGTGTTTTTATGTTCACTTCTGGCCACATATTTAAAATTCCGCAAACATGTGGTTGACATGAAGCTGTTCAACATGACTTCATAAGATGAGAAATATTATTTGTATTTCTCATAGAAGCATGGGATGCATAGAAGAAATGTGAAATTATACTAGTGTCATCATGTGATTCTATGGAAATATAAATAGAATCTATTTCACGCTATTATGTAGTTCATTTATGACATGAAGATGAACATAAAAGGGATGTTTCCTAATAGAATGTGTGTTTTCCATACATTAATGTGAATATTCTAAACATGAAATCTTGAGATATATCATCATGTTTCTAGAATATCAAAACAAAAGTGGATTCTCTTAGTCTATGATGATCAGGTGATGTTGAAATGAGTAAGAAAATACATAGCTGATTCAAGTAAGGAGGTGTGGAGGTGCTCATATACCTATAGTAGAGGAAAATTAGAAGTAATATATATATATATATATATAAACCAATATATATATATATATAACCAAAAAATCACAATATATTGAATTTAATTACCGAAGTGATATAAAATAGAAAGCAGTAAATATTTATAGCATATTATAATATCACGCATGAGAGGAATTGTTATTTTAAAAAACATTTGGTACAAGAACTTAAAATACATGTTTACATGGTTTAACTATGAGACCTAATCTATAGTGGGTGTATTGGTTTTATTATATTCTATAATTTTAACATGATTACAATAGTAGGAAATATGAAAAAATGACTTATCAAATGATTTATAATAAGACACAACTATTGAAAATATTCTCCATCATCTTCAAATCATTATAGATAGAATTAATCTATATATATTCTCATGAAAATCCTTTTCCCAGGGAAAGGATTCCACCACCAAAACATCATCATCCAGTACTTAGTTCAAACTTTTAAAACTCTCATGGGTTTATGAACATGTATTGTGTAAGTTAATTTTAGGTATTCTATTTATTGTAATACCTCCATGTGAATTCCATGAATGGAATATATCATATTCTAGGGTAACTTTCATTCATGTACTTTATATCTTACAAACTACTCCCATAAAAAATTAAAAGGGATAAATTTATATTTCATCACCTAACTTATATCATTTGACCTGCATAGTTCTAGTCTTCTAGACATCATTTTTGTTTCCCCACTATTTCCATCAGAGATTAGGAAATTAGTCTTAATTAATCTCAATATCTTTTAAACTAATTTAAATATCCTAAAATTTTATTTTACACATGGTCGAATCCAGAAAACTATTTTAAACAAAATATTCTTGAAGGGTAAACGAAATTTTAAAAATTGAAAGTTAATATTGATATGCTTAATCAAGATGTTATGAATTATAAAATGGAAGTGTCAAGCGTGATGATTATAATAATTTTAAAACACCTCATAAAAATGATTATAAGTTCATGGATGTGTAGAATAAATGGATGATTTCATTTTTACCCAAATGAATATGATTAATCTTTTAAAAGAAAACATGTTCAAAAATCATGAAATTAAAAAAAAACACCATCTTGAATTCAAAATATTATATAAATGAATGGTTAATGAAATTCTACGATGAAGTGTTATGAGATGAGAAATTTGTTTGGAGTTTTTAATAAGTTTATGTTTTATAGTAATAATAAAATCTGATGTAAAATTGATTATGGATAGTGGGCGACATAGTCCATACAAAAATATAATTTTTAGAACCTAGGTGATCTAGTTTAGTGACAGATATTGTTTATATTATCAATATGGTATCAACAAATAAAGATTCCATGATTGATTCTGTAAGAATATATTTTTTCTTTGAGGTACAACACCTTTTAAATATTAGTATAATTATTTATCTTGGACCTAATATGTATTATTAATGTGGTCATAGAAGATTCTTATGGTATGTGGGACTTGTTTGATACTTGGAACCCTAGCTTATGGAGAAAAAGAATGGGGATCTCTAAGACTTGTTCAGAGCTCAGAACCCCATCTAGGTGATAAAATAACTATTCCACAAGGTTTTTAGAAACCATGCATACCAGTATATATATTTTCGTCTAAATGTGAATGGTTTTTGAATGGAATGAATGGAGTAAAATTTTCCGTAACTATGTGCTCAGTTCCGCACACCCATGCAGGTTTTCAGAAATATTTACCAGATTCATTTTACCAACTCCCTTATGGTTAGATAATCTTCATACATAAACCATGCATGAACCCTTTTGGTATAGTGTCCCTTACATGTTTGGTGCATGGTTTGGGTAACTGTGTAGCCAAACGATGTTCCCTATTAAAAATTGGGCAAATATAGTATTTTCACCTAATGGAATATAACATAACCCTATATATTATTTTCTCTATTTTCCACTATAAATTGGATTTTCCTCCCATTTGAGTTCCTCATCCCCTCCAACCGAGTCTCTAATAAAAACCTCCAATCTAAAATATGATTCAAAAGTCATCAGTCTCTTTGTATATCCTCTACTATGTTTTCTAAACCCTAGGCTCATTTCACCATTTTGATTTATATCTACTGCACTATTTTGGTTAGAGATAATATTCCATTTTTTTGTTTTCATCCATTATTTCATTTTCTCTCGATTCTGGGAAAATGAAAGGACAATAATGGACAAGGAGAGTAATGCAAGATTGTGGTTTGTGGTTTAGTATTTATCCCTTAATGTATGATGTTATATATTATGTGTCATGTGTTGCACATCATTTTCAGCATGTGTTTCCACTAAAATGAACCTATTATAAATATGTTGCCCTGTTTTGGAACTCAAAGTCTTTATTAGATCCTAGGACACATGATTGTTTTTCAGTTTAATTGTAAAACACCAAAAATGAGTGTCCTATTTATAAGACTAATTGAATTTTATGGTCATGTAACTATAAAACCAATTGGTGTGTTTGGATTTACTTGTAAATGGTGATATCATAATTGATAATGGGTGAATTTAGCGCTCTTACATGGCTAAGAAAATCCTTAAGAAGAGTTGTATTGAATGGAGTTGAGTGGTATGACCACACCACCTATTTAAATGAAAAAATGGTTACTCCCTTATTATTAATGAATGTTAATAAATTAAGAACCATTAGTTAGATTGTATAAAATTTAATGAATACATATAAATGTTATGATTATGGGAATGGAAACCGATCTGTTTAATATTATATGGGAATGATGAACGTTCTAATTTATATTATATGGCCATGGTGAACATTTATAAATGTGATACAAGAATAGAATCCCCTTATAAATGTGATATGAGCATGTAGTCACTTTATAAATGTGACACATGCATGACATATCTTTATAAATGTGATACGATCATGAATACTCTTATAGTGATACTCAAGCATGATAAACCTTGTTATTATATTTGGGCATGATGACACTTACTCTAATACAAATCATGGAATCCCTATTAATATGATACTAGGCATGATGAACCTTACTGTGATACTAAGCACAATGTCCCTACTACTATATGATATTAGGCATCACATCCCTGCTTCTATGATACTGGTCATGGCATATCCAATTATTATGATATAGGGAATTATGTCCCATATTTCTTATCAGACTAATTATTTATTATATAGATTCCTGAGTTATCCCTCGGGTCTAGGCATGTAGTAGTTTCAACATATATGGTTGTAAACATTACTATGTATACAGTGTATATAAGTTTATACACATGGTTACTTATTTATAGGCATTCTGTCATAGACCAAATTAGGTAGTGTTAACCTTGTGTTCCATCAGGATCTAGAGTCAACCCATTTATAGTTATTGTTACTAGTTTTCATTATTATATATGCACAATACCTTGTTATGTTCATGGACTGAAAATTTATAGACATTGTTGGTGGGGGCCTACTATGTTTTTTCTCACACACTATCTTAGACACAAATGGTATCTAAGAAGAATATATTATTACAGTTTTAGATAATGGTATGCTTCCCCTTATGTTTTTATGACTTCTTTCAAGGCTTCGGATGGGATCTCGGTAGGAGATGACCAGGATTGAGGTTGGGATGCATGGATAGATTTACTCTATTTTATTCTATTAGTTTATCATTTGCTATATTGAATTATTATTACCATGTGTACATGTCTTACCTATTTTTCAGGTACATGACATCATTCTATTTTATATATGATTCATTTTATGGTTTCTGATTATTATTTTGTGCTGGGATGTTTATACATTCTTATGAAATATTTTCTTTTAGGGATATGATTCCACAATTTATCTTTTTATTACAACATTATGATACTCTAACCAAAGTTCATAATCTTTCCACTGAAATATTCTAGGCCCTTTCTACTAGACAACATCCTCTGGCATACTTGGTGGTGTTCTTATGACCGTGTGTCCAACCAGTTTTTCTACTCTTACTGAGTTAGCTGGGCTCGGACATTAAAAAGCTATTTTCGAGGATTTCCTTTCTCACTGTACTATTTTGAGTGAATATAATATTGATTAGGAACACTTCAAATATTGTTTATAGGCCATTTATGGGAGTAGCTAACCCATATTTGTAATAATAAAATGTTTCCTATAATAATGAATTGATGTTATATATTATTCTAATTATAGTATATTTTCTTCCACTATTGGATGATGGACCTAAATTGTGATGTTATTATTTATATGACTGATGATTTTATTTTACCATGGTCTGATGAGATGAAAGAAATCTGTATCATGAATATTTGTAGGCACCTTATAGGATTAACATACAATTAATTATTCCATGCCATATAGGATGTGTTTCTTGATTCCACGACATTATTATATGTTCCTTCTATGATATAAATGTAAATTGACTTAATTTTTTTGCATTGGATTTTGAAAAATAGTTGTTATGTAGTGTGAATTCCATAACCTAAACCTTGTTTTCTTCCTTAGTGTATAATATTCACCATAATCAGTCAATTTTTCCATGATGGGTCATGGACCATTGGTCACAAGGATTGAAACATGTTATGGTTTTGGTAAAGTAGACATCACACTTCAGTTTATGAGGTGTATGTGAACTTATAGACCAAAATCGGTGACCCATTTGGTTCAAATAGTTAATGGTAATGGTAATATAATGTTATTTAAAATTGAAATTGAAATGTTAAGACACTGAGCATGATATCAGTGGCTATTTGTTGAATCTATTATATTCCTTTTGACCTATTCTACCTCCCAGATTAGGATTTATGAGAAGGTTGAGGGGTTTTTTTACAATGAAATTATTTTCACCTTTTATATTCTAATATCAGTGGCTTATTCCATTATTGAATTTAATTTGAGGAATTTTTGGCATTTGTAGAGAAATTCCGCCATGACGCCCTCTTGTCGTATACTAAGAGGGTGGTGATGAACATGCTCTGGAGGTTGTGGGCCGTAAGCAGATAGTGATACATCTAGTTGTTCCGCATATGAAATAACTTCATATTGTCAATTTGGTTGATGATTACAAGTTTTGAGGAAATTTTATGTAGCTTATTCACATGATAAATGGAGTTATATGCTCTTTCCCTTCAAAGGGAGAGTTGACTTGGGAGTTCTAGCAGCAGTAGGAACCCATTCTTTTGGGGGATGGAGGACCACTGTCTACATAGATATAAATTATAACATTTTTTCCTATTTTCAATCATCTAGATACACATCCTAAGTGGATAATAAAACTAGATAGATATTTTTTTCGAGAATCATCCAAATGCTGGTGGGATATTATGATCGGGGAATGTTAGTTTTACAAAGTGATATGGGGAGATTTCAAATATATATTATATGACTAAATCATCAATGATACCATAAGGACTGATCATTCTAGGGATCTCATGAACTTGAAGTAGGGTTTTATGTCTGTTAGGGACTACTCATATCATTTTAAAGAGATTCAGTGCTTCACACCTATCTATAGTGCTAATGAGCCAGCTTAAGAAAAAAGATTCAAGGATGACCATAAGCATTCTATTCATTATTAGGTTAATGTTTTATGGATGAAAACATATATGATATAGTGAAGAAAACCCTTATAATTGAGAAGAACATGAGGGAATCCGATGATGTTATCCAGGGCGGTTCAAAACTGAGATATGTTACTCTTTTGACTAGCAGTTGAAAGTGATTCTTTGAGACAACATGCATAAAAAGCAGGATCTAGGTGAAACTCACTGATAGTTACATGGTATTTCATCACTATGGGAAGTGTGGGAATAAAAATATCCAGTGTACCATCTACCCTATCAATTGTAGATTCTTTAAATGATTGGTTTTATATCTTACATTTATACAGGACCTTCCAATCTATGCAGAGTGGGAGATGATATGTGATAGTTACACCATCATGAGAAGGCTTAGTAGAACCAAACTGGAATGGTTTCTAGAGTAATACTACTTGTATGGGTATAAGATGAGGTTTTAGTAGTGGTATCTAGTCTCTATATGTACAGTTCTAGAAGAGGGGTCCCTTTCCAGTAGTTACGTTATACCACATGGCAAGGATCATGCCAGATTTATTTAGTGTAGCCTATACCATAGGAACATGGTGTCATGAAATCTACTATTTGAGGTACAATTATATAATCCTATACTATCACTTCTTCATTACTTGATGTTGATGTATCACATTACTTAATATCTATGACTATTTTGTAAATCCTGGGGCTTGATGGTGATTAATCTTGAGGTTTTGTGACACTTGTTAGTCCATTAGCAATCAGATTGGAGAGTGTACACTTGTTTAGGGACTAACATCTTGAGGTAGGTAGCCATTGTTTCGAATGGGGAATATTCATCCTTGAGATGAGGTGCATTTTTTATTCATGATATTGTCTGGTTGGTCTGGTCTCATTCCTCTATGTATTTTTATCATCGGATGGTGTTGTTTACATAACTAGAGGTTCGAACATATCTTTACAAGGTTGAATGGGATGTCTAAGCCAGTAGAGTTGGAATAGAGCATATTTGGTTTGGTGGAGTGACTACCTAGATTTTCTTCCTTCATATGGATGTCCAGGGGCCTATCAGGTTGATTTCACTCCTATAGTCAATCAATTTTGGGATAATTTCATCAATGACTTATCTGGACTACCTCCTGAGAGAGGTAAATTTTACATTTGATCTAGTTCCTAGAGTAGTAGATATATCGATTAATCCTTTTAGGACTACTACTAATGAGCTGTATGATCTCAATATTAAGCCTGAGAATTTAGAGGGAAAAGGTTTTATATGGCCCACTTGGGGATTCACCAATCCTTTTCACCAAGAAGAAAAACAGAACCCTCGGGCATTGTGTGGATTACTGGAAGTTGAATAATCTTAAAGTGAAAAGAAAGTATCCCTTACCCCATAGAATTTTTGTTTTTGATCATATTATAGGATCAATGGTTTTATCAAAGATTGGAATGAGATCGAGTTATCATTAGGTTTGAATTTGACCGTCAGATATACCATGTACGAAATTCTATATTTAGTATGGTTTATATGAGTATCTTGTTATGCAATTTGTCCATATGAATACACCTAACATATTTATGGATTTGATGAGTTGGGGTATCTAACCCTATAAGGATTATTTTATGGTGATCTTTATAGATGAAATCTTCTTATATTCTCATACTCAAAGATACCATGCCACACATCATGTGATTTTTTTAATACACTAATAGGTAACCAACTATATGATATGATCAATAAATTTCACTTCTACATTGATATGGTAAACATAGAATGTAATATTATATCATAGGTAGGAGTTTCAGTTGACCTAGAGTATGTGATAGTAGTGTTTACCTCAGAACAGCCAAATAATGTCCTTTATAAACATAGTTTCATTGGGATAGTGGGATACTACAACAATTTTATACATGAATTTTCACACAGAGAAGAAACTATTATAGGATTGAATAATAAGGGTGTAAACATTATATGCTCTAAATCATGCGATACATCCTTTTAGGATAAAAAAGGGAGATTGGATTCTGTGCATATCCTTATTCCTCTAGATCCATACAAAAGCTATACAATCAATTGTGATGAATGAGGTATCAGTCCTAGAGAATTTATGTTATCAAAAGATCAATTAGTTGTGTATGGGTCTCGGCAAATGAGACATCTTGAGTGGAATTACCTGAAGAATGATCTTGAGTTAGCCACTATTGTACACACCTTGGGTTGTTAAATATATTACTTACCTGGATAGAATTTAGTGATGTTCAAGGTCGAAAAAATGATCAATTATATCTTTATATAACATGAATTAAATCATATAAAATAATGTGGGGATGAATACCCACAGTCCCTTGACTTCGAGCATGCCTATTTTCTTTGAGAGGGAAATATTGTTGCTGATGCTTTGATAATATGGACTCAAATGCAGATGGTTTAGAAGTAATTTAGTGTATGAAAACTTATGAATATATTTTCTAAGATGCACATAGAGGTTTTGGACCATCAAGGAATTTCGGTGCATGAATAATTATCAAGGACCTATTCGCTTCAATATAGATTGATGATGAGGTAGTTTTTAGATCTCGAAGGACTGGTCCTATGAGAGAGTGTTTCCATTGGGAAACCACCTTCAGATTGGACACTCAATGGCAATGAATTATTTTGTATTCATGGGCATATCTGGGTCCCCACATATTTGAGAGACTAGTTGACGGGGGGGATTCACGTGCTTATTATTGGGCAGTTCACCTAGGTATTTCCAAGATGAATCTTGATAGGCACAAAAAGTATTAGTGGTTAGGGATAAAATGTAAGATAAAATGATTTATCCTTCAATGTTTCTCCTTTCATTAGGAGAAGAAGAGTAAAAGGGATCTACTAGCTTGTTACAACCATTATTAGTCCTAGAATAAAAATGGGAAGATGTTGCGATAGATTTTTTGCATCAGCATACCAAGGTACCCTTCAGGGTGTTACACTGTTTTGGTAGTCATGGGTGTACTAAAAAAGGTATCCCACTACATATCTGTGAGACTTTCTATGTTGAGTAATAAGGAAGACTCTGTGTCCATGAGATTATGTAGATACAAATGGTCTCTCATGGTATCATTTCATATAGGAAAAATCATTTCACATTGAGGTTCTAGAAGTAGTTATAGTGTGATATGAGTACATAGGTGATTCTGAGACTAGCTTTCCACCATCATACTAATAGCCAAATAAAATGTATGATGCATATTTAGGAGGAAATGCTCCAAGAATGCATCCTTGATTTCAATGGTTCACGCTATAAGTATATCCATCTCAAAGAGTAAAACTATAATAATTTATACCAAACAAAAATTCATATGGATCCTTATAAGGCATCTTATGGTAGGATATGATGTTCACCCTAGTTCTAGTTAGATATAAGAGAGGTAGTACTTCTAGGCCCTCATCATGTTCAGCAGACTTCAGGTAATGTTTGGTTGATCAAGAGGTTTATGTATACCACTCAGTCAAGAAAAAGTATTATGTCTAATTCTATCAATCTCCTACAGAGTTCAAGTTTGGGGATCATGTTCTCTTGCATGTATCACCAATACACAGGATAGATGAATAAAAATCCCTGGGAAGTTGGTGCCACACATTGTTGGGTTGTTTGAGATGTTGGAGAGAGTCGGGATGGTAGTATATCAGTTGTAATTACTTCAATGGGATCATACCATGAATGAAATCTTCTGAATTTCATAGCTTTTCAGTTATCATGTTGACCCATATCATACTTCTGATAACAAGTATGTTGAGTGGTATTTTGAATCTCTCTTTGAGGGGTATCCCATATAAATAGCTGACTAGAACACGAAGGCTCTTTGAAGCTGGTCTATCCCATTAGTATGAGTTTATGGAATCACATCTATTTATAGAATGCAACTTGGGAGAGGGTGGAAAATGTACATGCTCAGGAGATATATTTATTCTCAAACAATGTTCTTCCAACCTTGGGAAAGAACTTGTGGGTGAGTTTTATTATGGGGGAAGACTGTATGAATCCAATTTTTCTTTGGGGAATGGATCCTTTTAAATTTTGGTATTATTTATTATCTTGGACCTAATATGGATTCCTGATGTGTTTTAAAAGGTTGGGGGTTTTTGGAACTTGTTCGAAGCTCGGAAACCCTACCAGTAGAGAAATGAATAGAGCCACATAGTTAATAGAAACCATGTGAACTAGTATGCATTATTTATCCTAACCGTGCAAGGATTTTAAAAAGGCTGGACAAGGCACATGGTTTTCAATAATTATTTGATTAGGTCCACAAGCCCATGTATGATTTATAAAAAATTTAATAGATGTATTTTCATGGTTTGGGAATCGTTGGTCAAACTGTGTACATAAATCATGAAGGTACCCTATTAGGATAGTATCCAATGAATGGTTTGTGAAAAAATTGGCCAAAAATGTGGCCAACCCCTATTCCCATTTAATAATTGGGTAATGGTAATTTTTTTCCTTAAATACATATTACATACCCACACATCTTATTTTTTCTATTTTCCAACAAAAAAGATAGTTCCCTCCAATTTGAGTTCCTCAATCCCTCTAATCTAGCCTCAATGATAAGACTCTAATTCAAACTACAATTATAAATGCTTTGAGTCTCATTAGATAGATGCTTATATTTTCTATAATTCTTAGTCCTATTTCACCATTATTCTATATATTAGATGCACTATTTTGGTGAAATCCCCTATGCCCTATTTCTAGGAATTCATTCATTCTTCCTTTTTCTCTTGATCCAATATAAATAAAGGGTCGATACTGTATGAGGAGTGTTCTGAATTCTTGGGATATGTTGTATAGAATTTATCTATTAAATTATTAATGTTGTTAAACTTGAATTATTTTCTTCACATTTGTTTTACTGTAAATTTCTACTAAACGTATCCTGTTAGAAATTTTATTACCTATTTTGGAACCTAGTAACCAAATTAGATTCCACGAAACAAGTGAGGTCATCAAATTCAATGTATTTCATCCCTATGGGTGTTCCCTTCCTAAGTCTATTTCGGTTTTATGCTCACATGTCAAAAAAACTGATTGGTGTATTTGAATTTACTTTTAAATGGTGATATCATTGTTGATAATGGATAAATTTAGTGTTTTAGCCTGGCAAACAAACTCATCAATAAGATATGTATTTAATGGAGGTGGGAGGTACAACCATGCTGAATATTTAAATGAAAAAAACATTACATCCTTATTATTAATGAATGCTAATTAATTATGAACCAATCAATGTATCATATTAAAGTCAATGATTAAATATCACTATTATGAAGATGAGCATTGATAACCTTCAACTACATTTTATATGAGCAATAATAACCATATTCTTTATACTATATGGGAATAAAGACACTTCTACATTATATTATACTAGAATAAAGTCCATTTAAAAATGTTATACAAACATGGTTTACCATTATGAATATGATACAAGAAGGGATTCCCTTTATAAATGTGTTATAGGCATGGATTCTCTTTATAAATTTGATATGGGTAGGATGACCCTCACTATGATATATGGGAATGACATCCCATATTATTATATATGGCCATGAAAACTCTTACTGTGATAATAGGAAGGAAGTATCTACTACTGTGAGACCAAGCATGACAACCCTCACTGTGATACCGGGAATGGTTTCCCTATTACTGTGATACTAGGCAAGGCATCCCTACTACTCTGCTACAGTCTAAGGCATCCCCTATTCTTTGGAAACCAATAATTTCATCCCTTGATACTTGTGAGACTCGTGATACATCATATGGATTCTTGAGTTATGCATTAAGTCACGAATTATGGTATTATTCATATATATTGTGGTAAAAACACAATGTATATAGTCTATATAAGTGTATACAGAGGGATATTTATTTAAGGACATTCTGTATTGTGCCAAAGTAAGTAGTGTTAGCCTGGTGTTATTTTAAGAACTATAAATGACCCATTTATAGATATAATTGATGGACTGGATATGTATAGACATCATTTTTGATGGCCTACAGAGTTTATCAGACTCTCTATATAGGCCACCAATGGTACTTGAGAAGGCTATATTCATACAGTTGTAGATTAGGGGAATCATCCCCTTATGTATGTGTGACTTATAAAATGAATTATGATGGGACATTTGTAGCATTTGACTAGGATAGATCCCATGATTCATGGGAAGAATTTTTCCTTTTTTCCTTTTTTATATCATGTGCTATATTGAATTCTTACTATCATTTATACATGATTTCCCTACCTTGAAGGGACATGATATCATTTTATTTTTATATGGTTCATTTTAATATTTTGAATGTAATTTAATTCTTGGATGTTTATGAGATTCCTCTATATTTTCATTTATCAATATGATTACGCTAACTATCCTTTTATTATAGCATTAAGGTACTCTGACCAGATGACATTGTTTACCCACAGACACACCCTAGGCCCTCATTGTTAGTTAGAAGCCTCTAGAGTATAGGGATGTGTTCGTGATGCCATGGGGCCAACATGATTCTACTAGTCATACCTAGTTATCTTAGTAGGGACATCACAATTTTCTATGTGAAAATTAAGGATTTCTCCTAGAACTTACATGAATTCATACGAGACATGTGAAAATATTCTCATAACAGAGATTAACTGCCATGAAAAAAACATGTTAATAATAGAATTATTTTTAATAAACAATTAAGTATATATGTTTAAAATAAAGAAGGTTTTCATGGAAAGGAATGACATATTTCTGTAATGGATACTTTCATAGTAAAAAATTTAATGATGGATTTATAGAAACTAAATATCATTGATTATATGAATATAACATGAATTTGTTATTTTACAAATTATTGGAAAAGTTCTTTTGGGGATCGTGAATTGAAATATCATTCATAAAGTGGAAGACCAAGAGGATTACAGAAATGATAAAATGTTAATCCTATGTGAAGTAATTATTATGGGGGAGATTTTGTAATAAATAATATAACAATAATTAAATTTTATATTGATGGAAAATTAAATTGATATTAGGGAATTAATCACACTAGTAGTAGAATTTTAGGATTTAATATTTGTTCATGAATAAGCCCCAATCATTAGGTAAAACATTGAGTGAAGAATGGTCCTTTATATGAAGTATTTTTGTTCCCAAATAACAATTATTATCACACCATGACCTTTGTTTTCCCCATTTATTTATTGTATTAGTGTACCCATTTGTAAATATATTTTTGGATTTTTTTCAATGAAATTTTGAAAATTTATAGTTTCAGTGTAATCCAGTTGGTTATATTGTATAATTAGTGTAAATTCGGTGGCAACCATGATAATTTTTACAATTATTAGGGTATATAATTTTCATGATTGGTATAAATATTGTAAAACCATGTGAAAATTCCATTAAATTCCCATGGTGAGTCTATTTAGGGATAATTTATTTTTATATCGTTCTTTAAAAACAGGAGGAAACACCCTACAACCTATAATGGTGTTTAAAAAATTTTAATTTACCATTTTTCCTTATTTGAATTTAAAATAAATTAGCTCCTCTTCCTCCCCACATAGGTGATAGAACTCTGTTGTAGGTTCTTAGACATTATTTATCCTACAATTTAGTCTCGTAGATCATCTTTATTATCTTCAAAGGGGTTTCATTTAGGTACAGTATCCGAATTCATCTATTACCATCATATTTTTTATACTTCCGATGTCATGGCATCATGTTTTCCAAACCATAGAGTGAGGTTTTTAATGGAATCAGTCTATTTTTTATTTCTATATAAAAGATACATTTTTTGGGGATTATGCACTTATATATTTGAATGTTCTTCCATCTTCACATGTGATTGAGAAAGGGGATTAATTCCTTTTAATTTCCAAGGAATACCATGACATGCTTGAATCTTTCTAAATAACTATTTGACTGAATGTAACTAGTTGTTGAATTAATGAATTCATTTTAAAATATATATGATTTAGATGATTGAATTAAATGTATATTCTCCTAGGATTTCAATATTTAAACAATTATTATAAAATTATAATCATTCTATGTTTTTTCTAAAATTCTTAAGAGGCCTTTTACAAAGAATTTAGGTTTTATAAATATTAACTAGTATTTATCATTTTATTTTTGTTTGTTCTTGATGTTGAATTATGTTTTGAATTTTATATATTTTTTAGGATTATGTGATTTTAATTTGATTATTAAATTTTGAACAGTGACATGATATATATTACCTTATTTTATGTAATAATGTTTCATATTAAATACCATATATATGTATGTAGACAAGTGCTTAAATATATATGCTTGGGTATGTGCACATATATAAGGGTATAAGTATATTAATATAAGGAAAATATATAGGATACTTTATTTTAAAAAATGTAATTTCCAAATTATCTGTTATATTATAAATGAATTTTAAATGATATTTTTAAGATATATTTCTAATTTTTAGTTTAGAGGCCCATTTCAAACATTGAAAAATTGGTTGGAAAATTACTTTGGGATTTAAAATGTAAATTATTAATGACGTAATTCAATAGAAAATTATTTTTATTTTTAAAAGGTAAGGATTGGCTGTTAACATGAAATGGTTTTCATGAAAATTATGCACCTCCATGGAAGTCCCCGCCAAACCTTTTGTGGAAATGTTTTTGCATTATTTTAGTGAATAGTTTCTCATGGATATATATTGGGAGGTGGGATACAAGTTTTTTTATTTAAATAGATAACTTATTGTTATGTTTAAGGAAAATGTAGTATCACCTCACATTATTATTAAAATAATTGCTCTCATATACATCTTAGTGAAGCATGATATCTAATTTCAATCTTGTCCTGATTAGATGAACTAAAAACATTATGATATCAGAATACATCGGGGGGTGCCGCTAGTAGGGATTTATTTATCACTTAATTATTTATAGAAACTGGGATACATCAATAATATATAATGTGGTTCCACTTCAATATGTATATGATCATATCATGAGATGGTTATAAATTTCCCATGACTAAATATTCTATGTTCCCTACAATTTACATACATTGTTCCCTTTTATCTATTTTTTTTATTTTATGTATTTTACAATGAAATGATATACTTTTTATAATATATATTTGGATATTTTCATTTATTCATTTTCGATTTGGTATTCCATATGGTTATTTACTAGGCATTTATTTTGGATTTGGTTCAAAACATGATTTCATAATGTGAGGATATCAAAAGAGAATCTAAAGAAAAATATGAGTTTGATTTTAGAGAAGGATAAGACCTTATTTTATACTTTTCTTTTTAAACAATAATGTTTGGGTTATTTTTAAAAAATAAAAACATATATAATGTGGGTATTTCTTACCACGCTATTTTGTGCTCACACCCAACCCATGATATTTAGCATTAGTAGACCCAATTTATTTTTTTGGGCTAGATTTTGGTTATTTGTTTAGTGGAGTGAGATGATTATACATATAGGTGGGAACCTATAAAGTCACATGGAGATCATAGGG
This sequence comes from Viscum album, assembly GCA_963277665.1. NCBI lineage: Eukaryota > Viridiplantae > Streptophyta > Magnoliopsida > Santalales > Viscaceae > Viscum > Viscum album. The sequence continues at coordinate 874,326,647 of OY728145.1, read as the reverse complement.
TTTGTTTCTGTTGGTTATATATCACATTTGTATCATCCATATTGGCCTCCAATATTATGGATTCTGTCTTTTTTACTACCGCTAATGTTTTGATTATATGTTAAATATGTTTACATATTCTAGCATTGTTCTGTTTGGATGTTATTACTTTTTATATTTTTATTTACCAAATTCGTGGACATCTAATGAATGGGTGGGTCATGTTATAATTATGAACGAATTATGCTTATTTTCAAATCATATTTATTGAGTGGAATCATTCCCCTAAGATCTCATCGGATTCCCGGGATATTATTTTTAGATCGGAGAGACATAGAATGTGGCTCAGGTATGTCATGGGCTACTTTAGGGTCCCACTTTTGGGGTGACACCGATCTAGTTCAGGAAAAAATGGTATAGTGATTAATATTTCCAAAATACCTAGGTTCATATAGTCTACTCTATTATTAAAATGTCTATTAGATTAGAGATTATAACATCAGAACATGATAAGTAGGAAAATAGGACTCTTTCAATACTGTAGTAATTTTAAGCCGAAATTTAACATTATATGTCAGGTATTAAGTATTAATTATGAATTCCAATTATATGTAGGGTTTATTTTGGGTTTATGTAGTTATTTTATGGGATTTTTCTAATGGATTTATATATTTTAGAGATTAAATGTGGATTTTAACTTATGTCACATGGTGAGATAATGTGTCCTATATACTATGCGGATCTAGAGTTCTTGGTTAAACCAAAATTCCAATGGTTGTTTCATGATTGGAATAGGGTCAACTAAACCATGTGTCCAGTTTATACACAACCACCAGTACCTCTAAAATATGTTTTGGTGTCATGTGATGTCATTTACATGGGTTTTTTAGAGTTTTGTATTTAGAATGTTATTTAAAGAGAAAATTATTTTCCCTTTAAAATTTATAAATCTTAATCTCTAATAATAATTTGTTTTTAATGGATAAAGTTTTATTTGGTTTTTTAAAAGATCTTAGAGAATTTCAGAAGTGTTTTAAAATGATTTTTTTATTTTAAATTTGAACAATGGGAATTAAATCATTATTTAAATAGAGAATTTTATTTTTTTCATATATGATATGGTTTTCATGAACTATTTTTGTACTTGTATTTTTGGGTGAATTTATACTTATTATCATATGTAACTATTTGGTTGTGTTTCTAGCTAGGTGGATTAATATTTTGTAATTGATTTTTTCTTATGTTTTAATTCTATTTAAGATATTTCTCCAAGAAATGTCTCGATGAATTTTTAGAGGTATACCTCCTTATGTTTTGATTTTATTATCAATGTTTTTGAATATATAGAGACTCAAATTTAGATTATAAATCCAATTTCTTCACATTAGTTTCATTTTTTTCTTGGTGATCAAAGTTTACAAGATTATTCATAGTGGATGGATCGGTCTCAGAGAAATTCAGGACCCTAATTTATCAAAAATCTCTAATAATGTGAATTTTTATGACTTTTTTTGAGGAATTGGTCCATAATTAGAGTAATATTATGATTCCATCCTGGATGTAAGATGGAAAAACATGAGATTTATTTATGTTCACATTTTCTAAGTGTTCCCTCCTAGAGGTGGTGATGGTAATGTAGTTGGTAGTACTTATGGGAGTTCAGAAGAACCAATAGATGGTGAAAGAATATGATGACCTCATTAATGACATGCTTACTTTTTCTCTGTGATTTTTTTATATAAATATTTTAGAATATGATGCTATAAATAATGGTTATTTAACAAATTTTAGAAATTTTATTTTTTCATTTTGTCTAGTTTTTTTATGGATTTGGTGAGGTGGTCCCTTCAAGGAGAGTTATTTATTGGAGGTCAATGCATGATGAGTGGCATCCTTGATAACATCAGTGTCAATAAATGGTCCCAAACTAGCGAGGATGGAAAAAATAGAGGATCATAATGAGAAGGTGTCATTTTATTTTTTTACCTCCTTATCTAAATGTAAATGATCACTCATATGTTTCTTGTACGGTCAGTTTGAGTATTCCAATCTCTTTTTCTCCAATGATAAGAATACCTATCATCTCTTTGGACATTGGGATACCTTAAAAATTATATATGTGGGGGGATATTTTGAGGAATAAGAGGGCCTTTCCATTTCAAACACCACACAAGTAGTGAGGTCTAATCCCTTTAGGAGACCTTTTAGAGTCTATCCCTGTCTTTTTTTAATTCTACCACCATTTCATATTTCTGAGCGATCAGTTGTATTTTTCATGACAGAATATTTTATTCTTTTTTAAATAGATGTATTTCTTATGGAATTTTTGATATTATCATAATTGGTATATCTATCCAAGTTTGTTGTTTGGATGGTCATTTTGGGTCTTATAGGGGTACCCTCTAATGCTAATCCTTGTTAAAACACTATGTTGGTATAATCCTCAAATGGTATGGAGACCTATTATGGGATTAAATTTATTTTCCTCTTCATTTTAATGGGAGTTTATGATATTTATTTGATATGGATTATTATGTGATAGTTTTATTTGACATAATTGGAATTGAAAATGTGTGTTGGATGAGTCTCAATGTTTTCAGGTTAAACATTGGATTTGTTTCCATTATATTTGAATCTTATTGACTTTCATGGGGAATATTTTCTATCATGTGGATTATTATGACACTCTTACCTTTATTCCGTGTAAACATTTTTATTTATGATTTTATTCTTTCCTCCCCATGGATCAGGCTTATTTTATAATAAAATTTAAAAAAATCTCATTTCTGTGTAATGCATGTAATTAACTTAAAAAATAAGGGTAAATAGTGTGTCAATAATATTAATTTATATATTTTAAAATATAAAATACTTTCATGGTTGTCACATAGTATTTCAATCAATGTGTCTAAATCGTTCATGTCTCCAGGTGAGTCCAATGATGGGTTCACAATTGTCACATAGTTTGGTAAATCGTGCCTGCAAACTGGGTAACCTATCATAATGCTAAAATAAATTAGAATTCTAAAACTATCCTGCTTAATATTAAAACCAAAATAATTCTTATTAAAGAAAACATTGTTGATTCACCATTGAGGAGTGTTCTTGGTGGTTCTCCATCCTTCCCATTGGATTTGGAGCCCATGCTTTTTAATATAAATTTGGTTTTTCTTTGGTAAGGTCTATTTCATTATTTATTATATTATTTATTATATTTTATATACTTAACATATCTTATAATAATGTTATTAAAAACCCTAGGGTGTATCGTTGACCAAAATTAGTTTTTTTATTGACATAGGGTGTTTGGTTGGTTCATTGGTCTTAGTAGCTTTTTTATTTGAGTGTTTTTTCACATCCACACACATTTATGGAAGGTGCTCCGATAATTTTCCTTTACAAGTTACACAATATGATTCTATAAGATTTATACTTCCATTTCTGATTTAATATATATGAATTCTATGTATTTGTTAAAATGACTAAGTGAACTTTTATAAATAATTTTAGTGTTATAAATTATGTTAGGTCCTTTTGATTCTATATAAGATATTGTTTGGTAATTAATTGAGATTTTACATTGTAATTTCAATTTGAGGCTTTGGTGGTTTTTATTTGATTATTATATTTTGGTGAAAAGCATTATATATATCCCTTTGTTTTATTCCATGGTTTTTATTTTTAATATATACATATATATGTTCATTTGGATATATATATATATATATATATGTATATATCCTTAAGAATTTGTGATAATATGTGTGTGTTGAAATATTTAGATATAGTGATTTAGTAGTGTAAAATCATTAAAAAAATCTATTTTTCATATTTTCTGATTGTTTCTGAATGATTTTAGAATGGAATTTTAAAGGAATATTTATAAATAGGTTTAAATCCCTATTTTCCCTTTTTAAAAGTGGTTTGACACAATATTTCATATTTAAAATAGAAATTAATCAAGGAATCCTCTCCTAAGAAATTATTCCCAACTTCAAATTGTATGGTCCAGTTGGTAGATTGGAATGATTTTAATGAAATTTATTTACTACCATGGATGAAATTTTACACATTAATGATCTAAAGTTTTTGTACTCTTTTAGAGAGGTTGTTTTTTATATGAATAAGTGTGGGGAAATTGGATGATCATTTTTCAAACATTTGTTAATTTTTTACTAATATGTTAAATGAAAAGACCATCTCACCTTGCATCATTATCACCATCATAGGGGTCCTATGAATATTAATTTGGAATGAAATATGCTTAATATCTAGTTTCAGTTAGACATACCAGATCCGATATGTTATCATAGTTCATTGGGGTCTTCCACTAGTGAGGCTATATTACCAGGAAAGTTCAGGACTCAAGTGGGCTTGGTCCTAAAAATTATTTAAGAAAACATAAGTGCAACGAAACGAAAAATACATGAAGCGCAAGAAGCACTAAAAAAACATAAAGAATATAGAAAAACCACTCAAAAACACCAAAAATCCCAGAGACCCGCAACATAACCTGTAATACAACGGGCCAAAGCCCCTACCCCACATCCATTAAGCTGCAAATTTAAGGTTGATCCGAAATTAAAAAAAGGCCCAAAAATCATCCACTAGTGGCCTGATTTCTTGACCAACGGTCTGATATCGAAACCCCATGTGATTTCCGAAACCCTTATCCCCAATATGACTCCCCATGTGAAGACAGCGATTTCATTCCATGGTCCAAAAACACCCACAAAAAATGCCATGTCACACAGACTCAATACCCGATGTCTCCTCTAATCACGCCTCATCGAGGCCATCCCCATCATCTTTGTCGCCTGCACCTTCAACCCAGCAAGGCTACCTTCACTGACTATATCCTGCCTCAGGGATTTTATCCCCTCATCCGATTTTCCAGTCTGACACCGCCACCAGACCCGAGATCGAAGGCGCGTCGAGCAATGGACCAAATCCCCTGGGTCCCAAACTCTCATGCGCGCGCACAACAGTTCCAGCACCCTGCTGGAATCAAAAACCTCAGAACACCTGACGCCATAGCCAGTTCCCTGACATCGTCCGGCCTTGCATCCTCGAGATCTACTCACCGGAAGTCTCATCGAGCGAACATCCCGCCAGCTATCAGGGCCAATCGCAGAGACCCCTACACGACCACCATATCGGAAAGCAGTCCGTCGAATGGAAACCATCGTCACCCAAAACTCATCCCACCAACACCATCGTAGTGTTATTAGACGCTGTTGCTGATCACCCAGGAACCGCCAGGATCCCAACACCTTCGAAGCTCTCCAGCCAGCACCCTGTCGATAACATTGCAGATCCACGGTCTCCCCTCCATCCACCATGATGAAGATCGAAGCCACCATCGAAAATGAGATCTCCGACTAGTCCATCGCTGAACGGACGCCAGCCACACATCCTCGTCACCCAAGAATCGATCATAGATCGAAGCCAAACAGGATTTCCAGTTTCCATATTGTGAAAATCCTGTAATCGGCCTTACCTCAGAGTCAACCCTCGGGTTTCGCCGAAAGACCCTATTTCGCACAGCCTCTACCACTATCACAGCGCCATCCGCTGCCATCAAATCATCGTCACCCGCCTCTATCTTCAAGGTATCGTCTCCATTAGAAACCATCAAGGTGTCTCCCGCCGCCATCTTCAGGGTATCGTCGCCATTGGCCACCATCAAGGAATCTTCTCCGAGATCAGAAGCGGTATTGCTACTCCTCCTTCCGCAAGTAGTGAAAAGTGAAAAATGACTAAAAATCGCATCCTCATGATTTATGATCGGTGGAGGCTGCAGGGAAGAGGTGGGACTACAGAAGAAATCCCCTTCAAATCCATGAGAGAGATGCTCTCCGATGTTGATAGAGAGACTCCCCATTCATCATCCTTCAATTATCAGTGAGGCTATATTAGAGTATAAAATTAATTATATACATGGGAATTCATCGATACGTTGGAAAATTATTCTACAAAAGTAAACATAAGATCATGTCACTAGATAATTATGAAATCACAATGATTACATCTTTATTGTTCCTTAATTTTTACAAACCCTAAATCCATTGGATTAGTTCTATTATTATTTTTCATAATTTACACTGGCATGCTTGGTTTCATAAATTATATATTTGTTTATTCTTGTTTATATATTTACTATGTTGGACATCCATTGGTTATTCACTTAGCCTCTTTTTTGGGCTTGGTTAATAATTATATTTCATAAAATATTATTTTTAAAGATAATATAAATAAAAGTATGATTTTGTTTTTGAAAAATGATAGAACATTTTTACACGTTCTTTTAAGATATCTTTTGTGGGTTATTTTTTGAATGAAAATTAGAAGATTTAGTAGTGCTTATATATCATTGTTTTTATGCTAACATCATAGTTCTATTTCATAGAATTGGTAGAACCGAGATATTTTCCTTATAAAGATTCTAGTTTTTATTCTCTATAAGAGTGATATTATTTTGTATATAGATGGTAACAATGATAGTCACATAGTGGAATTGTATATTGTTTATGATTTATTCTTTGATGTTGTTTTATTTTTCATGTTAAAGTCATGTATTCTCGATCATGTCTTAATACCATATCTTGTATTCTTTTATTATTATGTATAATGGCTATGTTAAATTTTAATAATAATATTTTTTATCTAATTATTGTGTTTTTTCATAGACATCAAATGTATAGATGATTTATTCTTGAATTCAATAATAATTATATAACTAAATAAATATTTTTCAGATGAAAAATCATTTCCAATATCTCTCATTTTTCTAGGAAATGGATTCTAACATAGGAAGATCAAGAACATGTCATGGTTATGTCCAAGGGAACATTGAGTGGTTTGTTTAGGGGTGACACAATGTTGGTAAATGGAAATTCTATTAGGAAGTTCATTTAGGTGATTTTGATGGAGAAATTCATGATGGTTGATTATATAACAATGTTTATGATTAGATCTTCTTGAAGGGTTCCTAATAGTAGTTATGTGATGCATATATTTCAGAGAATAATCTTATATGGTGATCAACGTGATGTATGAAGCATATATGTCAATTACCAGTGGTTATTCTGGAGATCAAGAATCAGATAAGGTCACCATATCTTAAAAGTAATGATAAATGGATCTTAAAAATGATTTTATATATTAAATAAACTTCACATTGATGAACTAAGAATAAATCCATTTTGAGTAGTGTATAAACGATTTAAAAATTAATGTATCTAATGTGAGCTAGTGTGATATTCCAGAACTATGTTTTTAAAGGATGTTATTAATGCCCAGAGTGACCATGGATAAAAACTACATTCTCCCAAAATATTTAAATCATAGTAGATTCCTTTATACATACAAAATGATAGATTTATTCTCCATGTATTATCCATTAGTGATGAAATGTGTAATTTTTTTTTCTTTTTTATAAAATTACACATCTTGGGTGACCCCCATCCTAGGTTGTTCCAGGATGCAACAAGTCTTATCAAATCATTAAGTTATTGGCATTGATTCTATCAAATAATTCTTATTAGCATGAAGAATGAAATAAAAGATAATGCGGGACCTATGTAAGTCTGTGACAAATACCAACTATTTAATAATATAATTAGATAACACGTATGATCCATTTGGCTATATATTTTATCTAAAACATTACAAGAGATTCGTGTTAGTGACATATCAAAACTACCCAAGACTGAAATGGAAGGAATACGACTCGAAGTTGATTACACGGATCCAAATGATTTATTTAGAGATCTAGAAAATTAAAAATTTATGAAGGAAATTATATTCACTAACACCATTTAAAAATGTGATAAACTATATAATATTATTTATTATAAATATAATTATAGATAAGAAAATATTCGAGTTTATCATAATAAATTTCAAAATTTGAAAATTTTCAAGATAAACATTTTGATGGAATATTTATTAAATAATTGATTTTTTTAAATTAATTCAATGACTTAGTGAAGATATAAAGGATAATGAAATCATGAAGAAAAAATTTAAAATATTTCAACCTCGTTATAATTTGATTGTGTTAGACGTTATAGAGTGGAACCCAGAAATCAATTCACCCTGTTAATATATAATGTAGTATGATTGCATTAGAAATTTTGGTTACACAATAATGAATATCCCATTAATAAAATAAGGAGATAGATTTAGAATCTATTTAGAAATATAGAATTAATAAGAATATAGATAAGGAAAATGTAGGTGATGAATTATTATCTATCATGTCAAGAAAAATAAAGATAAGAAAGGGATTAATTTATGGAATGATAGGATTGGTATTTTTGTATGGAAAAGTTGGTATGATTAAAAATATGTGTCCAAAAATATTATTTGATGACATAGTTGAACAACTTTTGGGAAAAAATGAATTTTGAAGGATCCTTCCTGACATAGAATTTATACAAAATAAAATTATTTTCATAAACATACCTTAGTGAGAAAGTAAATTGATAATGATATAGATTAAATATTGTATATAGAAATTTAATTCCAAGAATATATAGAATATGGATATTATTGAATAGGGTGGATATTAAAGGGAAGAAGTTATTAAAAAACTATGTGTAGTTGATCTCTTCTTTGGACATGAGGATTCTCTAGAATTACTCTATGTTGAATAAAAATAAAAAATGAATGAGCATTTTTTATTGATTGAATACTATTAATATGTGCATTAAATTTATTCATTGAATGATTAATTAAAAAAACAACCAGATGGTCGATTAGTTAGCTAGGTGAATTCAAAAGGTGAATTGAAATTCATGTAAAATATTAAATAATATGGTAGTGTAATGGATGACCTTTATGATTATGTAAAGGAGATGAAAAAGAAGGTTCAATCCCTAATAAAAAGGTAGCTAAATTAAGAAATAAATTTCAATATAAAATTAAACAAATTAATTAAATGAAGATATTTCACATAAGGAATTTTTCATATGAATAACTATTATGATGTTCAAATTGAGCATCAGTATGTGTCGAGAAAAAAATAATTAAACAAAGTTCAAGTATTGTTGTTAAAAGTGGATTCAGTTTCAATGATAACACATTAAATGAATGAACAATAAGAAAACATAATAAATATAAGAAAATTTGGTTTATTCTAATTTCAAGAATAGGACACTAGAAACATATAAAAGAGAGTGATCCAAACTACGAAAATTAGAGTGTTCATATTGATCCTCAAAAGGTGATGTTTAGGAGTAATTTTACAACTGAAACCATGTAGAGGAGTAAAAATGTGAAGATATTTCCCCAAATAAAATTTCAATTTTATGTAAATCAATGACATACCATGTCCAATTATAAATATGTGAGTATCTATTGAAATATGGTAACACCCATAATTCAATAAATAATAATGTGAATATATTATTCATTATAAAGAAGAGATTATTACTATGAATATTTTCTTCACTATTCTAATTAATTCCTAATATATATAAGTTGTATGTAAATAAAAATATATATTACCACTGTGGATTTAAAAAATAACTAAATAAAAAAAATGAGAAATGTATATTGAAAAATATATACTCCCTATATTGAAGTAGTAGATAAGTATTATTATACCACTAGTACTAAAGAGATATAGGGTAATCCAACTTATTACCAAACTCAACTTTATATATAATGGGAGTAAAATAAACAAAGGGAGATGGCCAACCAGGCTAATATCACTCTCAAAGATATAAATAATATGATCACCTTGATCATTTATTTTGGGGGTTCATCTATAGTGAATCGAAATATGAAATATTGAGAAAATATCAAGGGAAGATTCAATAGAACATATAAGTTTGACAATGACTGTTTCACAAAGATTAACGAAAGTGTAAATAAATGATAATGGAGTGATGAGAAAATTAAAACATAGGTTCTCTATATGGATGGATTATGTCAAAAAATATTTTGTGTGATCTAGCTCTAGTCCTGGGACATGAAGTTACATTTAATCAGAGGCGGTGACTAAATAAAGTCAAGGAAACGAATAGATAATGATAGGTTATAGTATATAGGGTAATTTTTCCCATGTGGATAATAAATAAAGGACATGTATTCTAAGGGTTCAAGAGAATAATATATTATTGCATCATACACAAATCCATGTAAACCAATAAATCATGAGAAAATTATCTAAGATATATGAATTCATGGATATTCCAAATCACAAGATAGATATTAAAAAGAAACAAGAAACATATATACATGTAATAATGGACTAAAATTTATAACTATAAATGATTAAAATTGAATCTAATCTTATCATTATAGTTCACACTACAATGTGTGTCCTAATGAATCGATCTAACATGCATGGATAGTGGTACTTCATCTTTTTTATTAATTATTATAGAGGAATGTAATATGTTATGTTCATATAGGGAAAGTTAGAAGTCATATAAGGCATGAAGATGAATCAAAGGAGAGTTTAAAATTTGACTAGACCCAAAATAAAAAGCTTCTACTTAGATAATGGAATTGAATTACAATTTATTAAAGTTGATGTTTTCCTATAGAAACACATAGTTAAGAATGATGTTTCATTAATAATAACTCTGTAGAAAATTGGAATTATTGAATGATTAAATAATTTTTTTAATAATATAACTAAATATATTCTCATTTAGAGTGTCTTATCCCCTCCCACTTAAAAAGTTTATGTATAATATATTGTATCTAATGAATACCCAGTGTTAATAAGTCCAAATAGGATAAGAAACCCTATGAAAGTTTTATAAATGGAAACCCTATCTTAATGTTTTTCTAGTTTTTAGAAGAAAATTATATATATTAAAACATGATATTAATCAAGGAATGTATAGTGATGCAATAGATGAATGTGTATTTCTACACTACCCATCAAAGAGTAAGGCCAAAAAATTCTTCAATTGGAGTTTGAATAAACATTTTGACAGTAGTCATATAAAATTCATTAATAAGAAATATGGAATCAATTTTTAAAATTTTAAACAAGTTGAATTATGTTACGAATATGATTAAGACGATATAGATACTATTGTTATACATATTTCCAATAATGATAAAGATTATGAAGTTGAATTATAAGAAAACAAGATTACTAAAAAACCAAACAACACCTCAGAGGAGAAACATTAGATTGTAAGTTGATCTAATGAATATATTATGATACAGAACCACTCTAATGGAAACATAAATAATGACAAATATAGGGGGTGTTGTTTTATTATCATTGGTGAATCCATAATCATTCAAACAATTGTTAAAAAATTAATCATTTCATAGATATATGAAAGAGGATTTGAATGATAGAAAAAAATCTTGTCAACTTTTATGTAATACTAGAAATCATAATGTTAATAATATAATGTTTATATTTTTGAAATAATTCCGAAAACATCGAAATGTGATCCGAAATAAGCCACCATTGGGATGTAATGTCTATTCTAAAATTTTTAGTGTTCTTGTTAAACAAACATTATCACCAATGGATCAAATTGTGTCAATAAGTCCCATATAGGAGATGGTAATAATAAGAGGGTTTAAGATTCATCAAATGGATATAATAATAGTGTTATTGAATTTTATTCTGGGGTAGGAGGTTTATATTGATTATTTGGAAGGTTATATTTTTATAAATGTTCAAAAAAATATGATTATGTAATTTAAATCCATGTATGGTATAAAATGAGAACTACACACTTGAATGAATTGCTATATTAAAATTTTAAGAAAGTGGAATTAAGAAAAAAAATTAAAAGTTTAATAATATGAGAAACCTTAAAGATTAATTTTTATGATTAGTGGACTAACTTACTTTCTTGGTGTTAAAGTGATTCAAAAAAAATATATAATTTAATCTCCCAAGATATGTATCTGCGAGAGATGCTGATGAAATTTGAAATCATATATTTCAAACAAATTTAAAATCCTATTTTTGTTGGAATAAAAAATGGGAATAAGGAGTATGTTAATAATATCATTTCTACCATATATAAAAGTGTAATTGGAAGAAAATTTTATGTAATAATACATGGATTGATATTTTTTATGTAACATTTTTAATGAGAAGTTATCAGTGTAATCATAAATTTTAGAATCTCGTAATAGTTAAATGAATCTTGAAGTATATCCAATGTGCTACCAATCAGGGATATATCTTTGATGTATGAAATAATCATCTTCTGTCTGCAAATTTTTATAAAGATTGGGCCTGTTATGTACTTGATTGAAGGTCCAAAAATGATAGTTCATTATTCAGTGAATGTAAATTTGTTGGTAACTTGAGTAAAAAATTTGGAAATAACATTATTTTTCATGTTATAAAAATATTTTTATTAGTGAATAATCCATCCACAGGGCTTCTATGGATTAATAAAAAGCATTATAATATTTTTTGAATAAGTGTAACATGAAATAGTAATTTAATTTAACAATAAGAGTGGAATTGAGATCATTAAAAATCCCATATTCCACCCTCATACCAAACATGATCAAATTATCATTTTGGAAAAAATGATATATTGGAAGACATCTCGACCAAACTACTAACCACTCTAAAATTTGGGTAACATCAACCGAGCCTTAGTGTTTAACCACCTCTATAATCTTGAGATTGTTTCATTTACCACATCTTCTAATTTTGATATTATACATTTTATGGTTTGATTTATGTTTTTAAGGTTCTATCTATTTGAGTTTCTTTCCAAAGTGGGAGAATAACTTTCTTCTGGTGAAATTCAATGGATAACATTGGAGAATAACTAGGTTTATTGACAAATGGAGTCTCAAAGAACTAGATCCAATGTTGAGATTTGATCATACAGTGGGAAAACATGGTTTTAATGTTATGGGTAGATATAAAACTTAAGAAATATTGTTAGATCATGCTTAATGATAGGGGGTTTTGGATGAATGAATCAAATGAGGAAAGGAATTCACTCTTAAAATCGTGTTTTCTATAATGAGAAATGCTCATGTAAACATTAAATGATATATAATATATTTAATTTTCCATCAAATGAACTAAATTCACATTGTGTGTGTATAAATGAATTTAAATTTGGATTAATGATAAATCAAAATGGGGAGAATGTTAAAACCACAGTGATATAGTCTGCAGATTTGTCTCTAAAAAATAAAACATAGGTATGCTTTTAATTGTAATTGTCCATTTTTATGAATGTGGTTAATGTATTTATCCATTTTTTAGAAAATTGTTCTCAAATTATGTGTAAGAAAATTAGTTACATTTGTATTATCATTTAACTATGATTATTTGAAATAATATCCATTGGATTTTCCAATTTTGAGGGTCAATAAAAAATCGAGGAGTAACTTGAAGGATGAAACCATGTATATGAATGAAAATGTGAAGATATTTAACCATATAATGTTTCCATTTTTGGGAATATATGGCCCATATAATTCCATATTTTGAATATGTAAGTAACTTTTTAAATGTAGAGACACCCAGATCTAAAATAATAATAAAGAGGTCATATTATTCAATATTGTGAATAAATTATTTCAATGAATATTTTTTCACTATTTTAATTATGTCCATAAAAATATTTATTGTAGGTAAAGAAACAAATAGTTACCCCCACTATGGAATTCAAATTAAACTGATTGAAATTAACCTAACAAGAGTTTATTGAAAAATAAATACTTTCTATTTTAAGAAGTTGTTGAGAGTTATTATACCATAGGTACTGAAGAGAAATATGATAATAAAATATATTCCAAAACTCAATTCATAATACTATAAGAGGAAAAGAATAAAATGTAAAAGGAAAACCTTGAAAAAATCAATCTCAAAAAAATAAAGAATCGTAAAACCTAGAAAATTGATTGAGGGTGTTCCTACACCAGGACTCAAAATGAGAACTTACTAAAAAATTTCAACAGAAGAGTTAATTGAATATGGAGTTTTCGTAATTTAGGATAATTAAATATCAAAGGAATTGAAAAAACATGATAGGAAGATGATGATAAAAATTATAACAAAAGATCCATATATGGATGGATTACACCACAACCACTTGTGTGTGAGTTATGTCGGTATAACTATATTTGAGGTTACATTTAACTTGGAGGGGTGAAGAATGATGGAAAATATGAAAAATAAATCATGAGAGGTTAGAGTACATATTATCATTTATAATAGGTGGATAGTAAAGAAATCACTCATCCTCTAACGGTTATATAGGATAAAATCTTATATCATTAACCAAAAGTCTATATAAACCACGAAATCATAAAGAACATATCTAAGATAAAATATTTTGTGGATATTAAAGATCTAAACATAAATGATGGAATGAAATTATGAATATTTATAAGGTGAATCATGGATTAAAATCCATATCTATAAAATTAACAATGGTAATTTGATCTCACTGATAAGGTACTAACTAATGTATGTTTCCAAATTAGTAGTTGTTGCGCTCATAGATAAAGGTACTCAATCCTTTTTGATAATTATCATAGAATAATGGAATAAATTATGTTTACATTGAGAATGAAAGATGTTATATTATTCAAGAAGATATATCAAAGGAGTTTCAAATATGGGACTATATTCTTAATCTAAATTTTAGGTCCAGATAATGTAATATAATACACATTTACTAAAGTGTAAAACCACCTCATGTATTGTGATGCAACATACATGGATGTGTTTTTAGGATATTAATCAATGATTATTCTATGAAATTATTTAACAGGAGTATAAATAAATTTATTAAGGGTAGTGAAATAGAATTCATTGAGAATAGAAAATGAAATAATTTTAAATTTTAAATTTTAAATTTTGATGAATTATTTGATGAAATTTATGAAAATGATACAAATCCTATGGTTGTAAAACGTTCCTCAAATGGGGAAGATTCTTATGCTAATGTAGAGTAACAGATGATTTCAAAAAGAATTAATCAACACCTTGGAGGAGAAACATGACATTATAAGTTGATCAATCTAACATAATCATAAAAAACCACTCCAATGTAAACAGGAAGGATGAATCATATATTGTATTTTGTTCAATAATATATGGTGAAACCATCATCATTAAAATAAGTAGTATAAATGCGTCATGGGTCTGAGAAATTAATGAGTAATTGGGTGAAATCATAAAACATAAATCCACAGAACATTTGAATAATCGTAGACATCAGACTGTGATCAGAATAATGTGTATCATCATGAAAAAATTCAAATAACAAGGAAATGTAATTTTTAAATAAGCCACTCATGGTGTGTAAAGATTATTAGTAAATTGAAGCTATTGTTTGTAACGAAACACTCTCACCAGTGGCTCAAATTTAGCCAATAAGGCTCCTCTTGGTGATGGAGATTCAAAGAGTATTTTAGATATATAAATTGGATGTAAAAAATATAATTACTGAGTAATATACTATAGAAGGATTTTTATATTGAATATTTGGGTGAAATATTCATTATATACAATTAAAATAATTTTTCCAGGTAAAATAAGGACATGTATAGTATAAAACATATATCATTAGCATTGTCTACAAAATAGGATTCATATTTTACGAAACTCGAAATTTGGTGTCAATTACAAAATATATGTGAAAAATTATTAGGAATAATTGTTTTGGAAAAAATTTATGTCAATGATATCATATTTTGTGGAATTGTAAATGAAATATTTGGACGGAGTTTGTTAATATAAGAAACAAATAATTTGAAATTTCCATGATTTGTGAACTATTTTATTTTGTTGGGATAAAGTAGTTCAGAAAGAGAGATACAATTTTATCTCTTAAGTAATGTATCTGATAGAGATGAAGAAATTTTCTATTCAAGATTCCCAAAAAATGTTAACTCTAACAATAGTTACGAAAAAATGGGAGGCATGATGATGGGAAGTATATGGATCCCACATTATATTATTTGACTACTGCAAAATTATTTTATTTTAAAATAGAATTTCTATATATATTTTTTAAATATTTTTGGTGAACTTTTATTATATTAATCCTATTATCAAGAATATTAAAACTATTAAAAGAATCATGAAGAATATCTGAGGTAATCTCGATCCTGTATTTGTTTTTGAGGAATAATAGAATCATCTATATCTAAAATTTTCATTATGGATTATGTCAGCTAAGTTCTGGAGTGAATGCAAACATGTTTTGATTCATTATTTAATGGAATTAAATATTTAAGTAAGATAATTAAAACTTTCAAATAAATTAATAACAATGGATGAAAAATAATATATCTTAGTGAAAAATCCATGAACATATCTTCTATGGTTGAATAAAAAATTTAAAGATATTTTTGAAGATGTGAAACATCTAATAGAAATTTTCTATGATAATAAGAGTGAAGTTGAACTCATGTAAAATACCAAATATCAACCACAAAACAATTATATAGAGAATGTATATAACGTTATAAAATAAAGTGTGGAACCTATAATATTAAAAAAATATCATATTGGAAGAAATGAGCAACTAAATGTTTTTATAAATAAACTATTGGCACCCCAAATTTTGAGGAACATCAGCGGAACCACAATGTTCAACCACCTTCTTAATCTTTAGGGGGTTTGATATAAGTCATATATCTATTTTAAAATTATGATGTGTATAATCTATTTAATGTTTTTAATATTCTATCTCTCTCTATCTTTCTTTTCAAAGGGAGAGAATAAACATACTGCTAGTGAAATTAACTAGAAAACATTAGGGACTAACAATGCTTCATAACCAATGTAGTCAGTGAAAAATAGGTTCATAATAGAGATTATATCATCATATGGGATTATATGGAATGCAATTAAAGATAATATATGATCCTTGTGGAATTCAGTGTGATCATGTTTAATAATATATAGATTTTGTGAAGGAGGAATGACTTGAAAACATGAATTCTTTGTTATAATAATGTTTTCAACATGAAGAAAAAATTATCAAAATGTATTTGATTGTTATTTTTTGTGAATAATTGGATTCAAGTTTGGATTAATTAATAATCCAATTGGGTATAATTTAAAAACAATGGTGGTCTAGGATGGAGTTTGATCCCTAAAAAAATTATATTTATTCAGTTTTTTATTTGAAATTATCTATGATTATCAATGTGTCCATTTTATTTACCCTTGTATTCTAAAAACATGGTAAAAATATGTTTTAGTAAATTAGTTTCATTGTTTATCATTTAAAAAATGTTTATATAAAACACTATGGAGTGGATTCCAAAGTTTTTATGGTTAATAAAAATATGAGGAACAATTTGATGGCTCAAAACATGTAGAATAAAGAAAATGTGGATATATTTCCCTTTATAAAGTATCAATTATATGGTTATATAACCCATCCCATTTATTATTATTTATTTGTGAGGAGTTATTTAATTGAAAAAACAATGAGAAGTAAAAATAGAAAAATCCTACCAAATTATTCACTATTGAGAAGAAATTATTACCACGAATATTTTTTTCTCTATTAAAATTATGGATATAAATCTATTTATTTTAGGTGATGAAAAAAATAGTGATTACAATTGTGGAATTCCATGTATACTAAATGAAAAACAACCCAAAAATATTATTTTAGAAAATATATACTCCCAATTTGAACAATTTAGTGTTTTTTATTATTCCAACAATACCAAAGGGGATGAAAAAAATCTACCATATGCCATAACTCAAATTTACATCTCATGAGAGGATAAAAACGGAGAAAGAAAATGTGGCTAAAATCACTCTCAAAGATATAAATAACATTAGCTCCAAGGTCACTGACTAAGAGTGTTCGTCCACCATGACTGAAAAAAGGAACATACAAAACAATATCAGGTGAACTGTTAATGTAATAAATATTTTTAGTAATGATGGATCTTTGTTGAAAATTTTATGTGGATATACATGATAAGATGGTGGTGATAAGAATAAAATAGATGTTCTCTCTGTTGATGGATTTCACCCAAACCTCCTAAGTGTGAGTTAACTCTACAATACATGACATGAGATTACATTCAATCAGAGTCAGTTCACATACAATACAAAGGAAGAACACTCTATCTTGAGAGGTTTGAGGATATGTAGTAATTTTTACCTGGGGGATAGTAATTAAAACATAGGTCTTGTAATGGATGAAGAGTATAGTTAATTATGGAATCGGATGGAATCCCAGATAAACCAAAAATTCATGGAGAACTTATCCATGATAAAAGCATTGGTGGATATTAAAAATCCAATGAAATATCATAAAAATACATGTGATGCATGTAGAATGGAAAATATAGACCAAAATAGAAAATTTTAAATGATTAAAAGGTAATTTAATCTCATCTATATGGTTCACACTACCGTATGTGGGCCAATGAATCAATCTGATACACAAGGATAGAGAAAATCCATCATATTTTAAATTATTGTAGCAGAAGAAAATTTTCTATATTCATGTAGTAAATGAGAGATGTCATATAATCGATTACTATGTATTGAAAGATAGTAAAAAATTAGGCTACACGCACAATCAGAATCTTGTGTTCAGATAATTAAACAAAATACAAATTTATTTAATTTTAAAGCTTCCTCCAGAAACACATAATTTATTTATTTTTGAATGTAATAACACCCCAAATAAAGATTTATTTAATTATGAAATTATCTTTGAAAAAATATATTCATGTAATTTCTGAATTTGAGATATTTTAATCAACACTCCATGAAATAAGTAATACAATATATTTTGAATACTCATTACTTGGAAATATTAATTCTAGGGGAAGAGAGGAATGAAAAATAAGGTGGAATGGAAGGAAACCCTACCTAATATATTTTCATTTTTTTCAAAGAATTTGTTTTATATGAAATTAATCATTAAATCGAGGAACATATAGAGATGTAGAATATAAAGAATTATTTTTCCCTAATCATCAAAGATTAAGGCTATTGAATGCTTCAACTAGTGGAAAAATAAAATTATTGTGAGTAATTACATAAAACCAATTGATAAGAATGATTGAACAGTTTTAAAACATAAAAAATTTATTAATTCTGTGATCGAGATGATGAAAGTGATAGTTATCCTAAGGATTTATAAATTCCCTCTAAATGAAAACGATTTTAAAGATAAAGTAGTGGTGGAGACGATTTTTAAAAAAAATCAACCAACCCTTCTGAGGAGAAATATGATATTAAAGGTTGATCCATACAATATAATTGTAGATAAAAATAATAAAATATAAATAAAAATATGGATAAATATGTATAATTTTTTAATATTATCATTATTGAAACAACCATCATTCAAATAATTGGTAAAAATTGAATCATCAGTTAGATCTATGAAAGAGTAATTGGATGAAGTTGGAAAAAATAAATCTCTGTAAAATCTAATGAAACATAATTATCATAATGTGATTAGAATAAAGTGGTTCATTAATAAACTATTAAAAAATCATGGAAATTGGATATAAATAAAGTCACACATAGTGTTTAAATTATATCCACAAATTGAAGTTTATGTTAAAAAAATACTCACCAGTGCCCCGAATTTCGTTAAAAATGGTCTTTATAATGATTCCAATTCATATAGAATTAATGATTTATAAAATATATGTATAAATATATTTTATAACCAGTATACTCTATTAGGATGTTTTTATTAAATTACCTGTGTGATTTATGATTATAAACTACGAAACTGTTAGGTTAATGTTAAAAAAGGATATGCATGGTATAAAATGGGATATATGGTCATGAAATAACTATAAGGATTTATATTAAATGCAACTGTAATAATGATTTTTATCACAATATATAAAATAATACATTTAATAAAGGACTATTTATAGTACACATGTATCTAGATGATATCATATTTTGTTTAAGTAAAAAAATAGGCGAAAAAGATGGTAATACAAAAAATTCAATAATTTTCAACCTAAATGATTAGAGATCTAAAATATTTTATAGGAATGAAAGTGTTTCAGAAATAGAGATATAATTTAATATCTCAAGATAATTATTATATAGTGATGTGGAAGAAATGTTACATGAAATATTCAAAAACAATGTCAACACAAATTGAAGGTAGAAGAAAAAAATTCAAACTTAGGGATGGGAATTCATTAGATTCCACCTTATATAGGTGGATAAATGGAATATTATTATATTTTAAAACAAAAATGATGAATATTTTATTTGAAACATGGTTAAATTCATGTTTTCAATGTAATCCTAAGGACATACATATGGAAATAGTTAAATGAATCATCAAGTATATCCAAGGTAAAATCAATCATGTCTTTCTAATTAAATTCATGAATTAATCATATGTTATATATAATTTATTATACGGAGTGAGCTAGTGATAAAGTGGAATAAAACTCTCAATGTGGTGGTAAATTTATCAGTGAATGAAAATGTGTATGAAGGTTAAGTAAAATGTATGAAATAACACTGTTGAGGATGGTAAAAATTAGAATACCTATTAGAGAAAAAGACATTCATATTGATTTTATGGATCAATAAAAAAGATAATGATATTTTTTATGAATTTAATCATTTAAATGTAAATTTTATGAAAACAAGAGTGAAAATGAGGTCATGATAAACCATATAATGAACCCTAATACAAAATATGTTTATATTATATTTCATTTTATCAAAGTACAAGTGGAGAAAGGAATAATCAAAATGGTGATTTTTTGAACAAACTAGTAGTTGGAAGACATCATAACTAAACCATCAACCACTCTAAGACCATAGCATTCGAAAAACTCCTAAATCTCAAGGAGGATTAATTAATATCTTATCACTATTTAGATATAATAATTTATATGTTTTGATTCATGGTTATAAGGATATCTCTATTTGGGTTTATTTTCAAAGGGGGAGAATGACCATTGAACTAGTGATATTCAATGTAAAACATTAGAGACTACCAATGTTTCATAACAAAGGGAGCGAGTGAAAACTAGTTCCAGTCTTGGGATTATCTCATCAAGTAAGATTACATGGTATAAATGTAAGGGGGGAGATATTATCATTGGGGAATTTATTTTTATCAAACATAATTATAGGTATATTCTATATAGAACAATGACATGAGGTTTGGAATCATCTCTTAAAATCGTGTTTTCTACCCCGAGGAAATATCACATCAACATATATCTTTTGGTAATATATTTCATTTCCATATAAATCTAGTATATGTTTTTTTGATGTAAAAAAATATATTCAAATTTAGATTACATAGAAAACCAAAAGGGGAGAATGTTAGAAGCAAGGTAATCAAGGATGGATATTTATCATCAATGTTGCTTCATTTAAATGTGTTTTTATATGATATTATAATTATTAATCTATTTAACTCACATATTTACCCAAATTTTATAAAAATGTGATCACATGGAGTCTTAGTAAATAACTCTTTCATGTGCATGAATAGCCCACCTTCACCCACTGAACATGTGATTCAACTCCCACCCCACTAGAAATCTCTACAACACCATGTGTAACCCACTCCTATTCCATACATCCAACAACCCCCATTTCACCCATTTTTACTGAATGATGTACATGAGTTTCTAACTTATGGATTTCATGAATAAAAATAATTCCTAGACCAATCATTATTTTCATTTTACTGTTATGTAATGGTAGGGTTTTATATGCATATATATATACATTCCTAATATATAAATATTAATTAATATATATCTATATACATATTATATATATATATTAATATAATTATAATTTAAAGTTTATAAGTCAATATATGTTTATATATGATATAAGTTTATTTAATTATACGTTTATATGTGTATATAAAAATTAATTCATATATATATATATATATTAATATTAATATACTTATAAATTATAATATATATATATATATAATTAGTAATGTATAAAAAAATTTCATATTTACTCACATCATTAATATTTTATTATTTGTGATAATTTATTTACTTGTTATTAATTTGTTGTATTTTTTTAATAAGGTTGTGTGTCTGCATATTTGTTTTCATGTGTCTATGTAGGTATGCATGATTATGTGCGTGTGTTAATTATAAGGGAATAAAATTTATTTTAAACATTATGTAATAATATTATATGTTATATATATATATATATTTAAAAGATTTAAATCTTGTAAACTTAAAATTAAGTAGTTAAAAATTTGTGTAATAAACTTAACTACATAGAGATATATTTTGCACACACACACACTCTTTCTCTCTCTTATACTTGTTGTAATAGAAACAATAAACTTTTTAATTTAGAATATTTATTAATTAAAAATGTTCAATATTAATAAATAAGTTATCAAATATTTATTTTCCATATATATTAAATTTAAGGTGATAATTTTCATAATAGTATATTTTTCATTGAAATTTCATAGTAGTTCCATGGTATGATGAGAACTTTCAAGTGCTCTGATGGTATTATTAATTAAATTTCATGGTTTGGAAGACATCATAAGACTATACAACCATGATATATAAATCATGGGTGGTAGGATCATAAAACATTTATACTTATTCCCATGAATTTATCCCATTATAATCTTTTAGAGAGGAGGATATGAGAACTGAACCACCTATAGTAATTTCATGTGTTTTATGTACCATTAGATATTCATATCTACAAACTTGTGTATCTGTCCTTAAACTTAAGGCAATTATTAATCTATATCAAGACTCATTTACTTTGATATATTAATGAAAACAATAATGTCACATCCTCATGGAATTTTAGAATACATCCTATGTTTCATGAGTGATATAACATCAATTAATATATTAAGAGAGGATTTTTCCCTTCTGAGTTAGCAGAAGTATATACCATTTTCCCAATGACAGAAATAATTTTTTGTATTATGTCTATGGAAATTGAATTTTATTGATGTGTTATTTTTTGAAAAATCAAATAAATATATATAATGAATATAGGTTCATGAAAATAGTGATGCAACCATCATGATGAGATATTTAGATAAAGGGAATATATTATGTAGTGAGCATTCATAGATGGTAGTTGTGGAATTAATTATCGTTATCTCATTAGGTGTAATGATGTGTTGTAATGAACCAAAATTGGATTTTGATTCAGAGTCACTCAAATAAGGGATAGGGCCTAGATAGTCACACAAAAGGTGTAATTATGGAATAATCCAATTCAGATGATTTGGAGTTCTAGAAGAAGTGAGCCGCAAAAGCGTTGAGAAGTAGACATAAAATTGGAATTTATCAAGTAATTGAATCAATTATATTATTCTCGTATAGAATAAAGAGAAGAAATTTTTTTATTAGGTTGTTTTAATTTATTTAATTATAAATAACTGAA
The DNA here is from genome assembly GCA_963277665.1 of Viscum album. NCBI lineage: Eukaryota > Viridiplantae > Streptophyta > Magnoliopsida > Santalales > Viscaceae > Viscum > Viscum album. The sequence continues at coordinate 874,303,297 of OY728145.1, read as the reverse complement.
TATATAAAAGTGTTATTTTTCAAATTAACATTACATTTATCTGGTTCGTTAAATGATTACTTGAGGAATGAGTAGTGTTCATGGTTTTTGGTACAACAGAAGTATTTTTTTATGTCACCAGTTAGTGGTGAAATACTATTGATAGGATGAAATATTTACATAGTTATTCATGTCATTTTGGATCAATTTAATATTTTTAACATTTACAAGGCCATAATTGATATTTTGGAACATTAAACCTATCTATTTAAGATCATTTTTGATCCATTAATTTTATGGGTTTCCAATTTCATGAAGTTAGTGTTCACCTATAATCTCCACCTTCTCATAAGATATTATAGAGATAAAGATAAATAATGGGTTGATCTATGATAAGGAACCAATCAATTGATCTTCTTATGGCCATATGGGCATAGAAAAGACAATTAATTTATATTATATTACCTAGTATATAAAATATGATGCTCATGGTGTTTTGGTACATGTTTCAATGATCTTGAGTGAATCTTATATAGTGTCATCAAGTTATTAAAATATAAAGAAGCGTGGATATCACCAGGATAACAATGTAATAATAGAGTATTGTTTTTATTTCCTTTGAAAATGTAAGTTTAATATCATGAGATCATTAGAATGAGTGATTTATCATCACATCAAGTAAAATTTATAATTATAACGTTATCATATATTCTGAAATAAAATTTTAATATTTAACAATTTTCACGATTCTTATATGTTCATGGTTCCATCAATATTATTAAAAAAATAATACAATTACTTATTTTGTAATTCCAAATATATTTTATAAAAATTTTAATGAATGATTTGATAAAGGTCAAATGCCACTTAAAAAATTTTAATCTTTGTAAATTTTTTTTAAGAAAATGTATTTTATGATTTGATTCACTTTTAAAATGAATGGAAATGAAAAGTTATTATATTTTTTTGTATGTGTGGATCAATGTAGTGATGAGCACTAGTGGTGTCTTGATACTTAGGGTTATTGGCCAGTGGTGGGTCTTTCAAGTGATAAGTTGGGATATTCAAGAATAAAAAAATAATTTTTTAAATATAAAAAATTATGTGGAGGGAGTAATTCAAATATGGAGTTCACAACTAGACCCTCACATCCCATTGATTGGGGGTGTGATGAAAGAATATGCTTGAATATCAATTTAAATAAAATAAATAAAAATATATTTATTCAATAGGAGAGGTTACCAAAGGATACCCTCTGCATTAGTTAGGAAAATGACATATGGTGAACACAACCCACCCTAAGCAAGTACTCATCTGAGTCACTAGACCCACGAAGCCCAATGAGTGCTACTAAAGACATATTTATTCTTCAAGGACCCATTCATGGTCTAAACATAGATTAGATTTTATTAATAAAAATATAGTAATTATTATTATTTTTATTTATTGTAATAATAGTAATGATATGTCATGGGACATATTATTAAATGATTAAAATCCAATTAAATACAAATTAATTAATTAAAAATACTCTCCATTCATATTTTTTCATATGTAATGTTTCTATGCAATTTAAATAATATTGAATGATCTTGAACTAATATCATACAATTAATTTTTTTGTATTTGATTAATTATTTTTGTTGTTGAATAATGTTTTAAAATTTAATAATTTGTTAACATTTTCATGATCGATGAATCATCCTTCTATTCTTAAATTTATAAGGATCTATCTGTTCAACTTTAAGTGATAAAATATAATTCCCACATCTCTACTTTCCATCATATGTGTGTGAGATTATATTTTAATTATTAGAGGTGTTTGAAATGATGTGGTTCGACCCAAGATCTAGGGTGTAACAAAACAAGAATAATGTATTGGTGTTTGAGGGGAACTCCAATACTAGTCGAGATATGATTCAATATATTTTCCTAGGGTCTCAATTGATCCATTATCCACATGGTGGACAATCATATAGACAACAACTCATTATCATGTCATTATTTTTTTATTTTTTCTCTTTCATGGTTAAATATATCATTATATAGATGATATACACTCATATAAGATAATTAAAATCATTGAAAATATAAAAAATAATAATTTTATGATTAATGTTTTCATTAATGTAGGTAAATATGTTAGTGTGATCATATGGTAATGATAAGGATTAATAGAATTTAATTTTAGATTCAATGTGAAATAAATACATTATGTGAGAATTATTTTTTCATGAAATATTTAATTTATTGTAAAAAATATACATTAAATTTAAATAAATGTCAAAAATAATGAAATAAAAAACTAATAATAAATAAAATATTTAAAAAATATTGGTTATATTAATTCAGTATAGCTATCCATATTCTATGTCAATATGAAATCATAGATAAATGGTTAATCAAACTAAATTCGTGTGAAAATTCAATTATCCATATTTCTTTACAATGTTAATGGATTGAGTTAACCAAATTAGTGATGAGTATAGTATAAAAATTGTTTTTGTTTCCTGTTATAGAAAATTATTGGGGAAATCTGAGTCTCAGATTTTATAATTAGGGACTCCACTAAAGGGATTAATAATATAAAGGTTAATTCATTTGGAATGTTCTGACTACTAAAATAACTTTATTATTTCTTCATGTCCAATGTTTACATTATGAGAAGGGAAACATGTATCTTCTCCACTAGAATACCTAAATTATTTATTATTTTCAATTAATTCTAATCAATATTGAGATATGATAAAAAGTGGGAGACTATTAAATATAATTTATTAATTCACATCTGTTAATCAATATTGTTTACAAAAATAAACTTTTTTTCCTTTTTATAGAAAATTGAAAGAGAAACAACCAAGATATTATCACTATGTTCATTATTAGAGAATGATAACATCGATAGTGGATTAAAATTTTACAAGTGGTATAGGAATTGGTGCATCATACTATGAGAAGAGCAGAAATACTACCTTTTAATGTCCCAAATTTAAAAGGAATATCTATATAAGGAGACAAGTGAGGATAACAAAATGTTTACTATAAAAATTTTGATGATTTTTTGGATATCTAATGTCTATCATATTAATACATGAAAAGTGAAGTATAAATGTTACTATAGGATATTTATTCTTAAAAAATGGTGTATCATCATTGTTATCTATGTCAATGGATAGTGAGAAAATATTGAAATGATACTTCTAATAACATTTCAAATGAATTCTTTGTAGTGGGGGAATTATCCAGGCATCATGTAGTCATGATAATTTTTTATATTGATAGTTTTGACATAATTGAAAACAATATCTCACTAAGTGGAGCATATATATCATGATTCCATCACTAATTAAATCATTATCTAGTTTTATTTTGAATTATAATATGAGAAATATTGAGAAATCGCTTCCATAATTCCTCAACCTGATTCGCCGAGAAGATAAGACCATAAAAAATAAAAACCCTATAGTCTGTATGGTTAATAAGAGGAAGTGAAAGGTAAATATCCATAAGACCGGTTTCATGTTTATGGATTATTCTCAACATCTAACAATTAATATGTATATTCAACAGGATGTTAATGAAATTAATGATGTTTTTTTCATTTGGAATGAAGGGACACATGAAGATGAATCCCACCTCCGATGATGAATAAAAATGAATCTCTTCTTGATTTAATTATTGGAATATATATATATATATATATATATATATTATGGGTATTATATAAAGCTTTTGGTTCTTAGGATTGTATCTGGATACATGAACCAAGTAGATTTAGGAATGAATTTAGATGAGAGGTGTAGCTTTGGGATAGAAAATTAACAAGACTATATTTCATGGCTATATGAAACTACAACCTTATATTTATAATATAAAATATTTTTTGTTTTAAATAATAGTTTTTATGATCCTAGTGCTAAAAAACATTTTATTTGTGTCATTTTTATATGTGGATGGAATTATATTCATGTTTCAGAATATAATATGGCACTTCAATAATGATAGAATTTGGTGTGGGTTGGCACACCTTAATAGTTTTCATTAAGTACATGAATATGAATATCATTTATTAGTAAACCTTAATGAATCATGTTTCCATAACTCATATCACACTAGGTTTTCACATCATCAACATGGTTATATAAATTAGAGTCATATAATGAGGTTCTATAATGGTTGGTATTTAGATTCTCTTGAACTAAAAAATTAAAATATGACAATTTTTTAACTGCGTTAAAATGGTCAAACATTTATTTAGTGATAAGACTGAAAGGGGAACAAAGATTATATAATTGGTAAACACATATTAGTGAATACCTATTGATGTTGAATTGTGGGATGTATATCCCTAAATAATTACTTTTATATATAACTTGAGTATATATTTTTATATTTACATGATGATGTATTAGTCTAAATCATATGATAAATTAAAGGAGTTTTGAAATGAAATAGGTAATTAGCTTGGTCTAAAGGTAATGAAGCTTACATAAAATCAAGGTGGAGATTATCTTACCCAGATGATCACTAACTATGAGAAAGATTTTTGGATTATATCTTAACTCACTCCTCTTTAACCACTATAGTGGAAACATGTTTCTGAAAATAGGAACCACTCCATGTTAGAATTTTTTAGGTAGATGATTATTCTTTCGGATATTCTATTATAATATTGGGGATATGCATTACATATTTTAGCATACATACCAAATTGTATTTCATCCAAAGTAGAAAATGGTATATCTAAGTAATTAATGATAGGTAACAAACTCATGTTATCAAAAATAACTATTTGAAGTTTTAAATACTTATTTAGATACATTTCATAAAAAAACATGGAATACTAGGAATGAAGTGTGTCTTTATATGATATCCAGAGAAAACTAAATTTTATAATCAATATATCACTAAAAAAATTATTTATGGTTACCATCTTCCCAACATTCTATAGAGAGGAGACATATTTATAAGGGATTGGGGTAGAATTCCAAAATTCGATTTAGTTGATTCTCAATATATATATGTGTTTTCAAATAATAAATTCATGATATCTAATAGAAAATGTTTTTCTAAAGATGCAACCGGATAAAATAGAATTCGAGATGTTAAATAACTATAGAGATATGTTCTTCTAGTAACTATGAATGGTTACTCATTTTAGTCAAAAATTATGAACCTCTATCCTACAAGGATATAGTGAGAAGATATATAAATAAATATGGATGAAACAATGAATGAAGACATAGATTCTATGTATTAGAACCATGTTTTGGTTCTAGAAGATCTTATAGTAGATGTAGAACCTATTACGTAGAAATTTATATTCATGAAGTTATTAGAAATGAAAGAAAATTTTATTACCTATTAACCATGTCTAATGTCAAAAGTGTTTAATTAACATTATGGTAATTTCAATTATGAAAACATTTCACTACATTCCATTTCAAAATCTGTTATATTTTTTCTTTTCATAGAAGATTTGTTGACTCTGAGATTTTTGAGATGGATTTCAATAAAAAAATTTCTTAACTGGATCTTTTTGATTGATGTATTTATGAAACAACTAGATGGATTTGTGAAACTAAAGAAAACTGATATGGTATTAAATATTGAAATATGAATTTTAGGTTGATGAATGAATCCCATTCATTGCGTGTTCACATTGATTAAGCTAAAAGGAATTTTTTTATAAATAATGAATATGATCCATGTGTAATAAGTTTTTTAGTGTATTTTAATTATTTTACTAATATTATATGTAAATAGAATATTAAAAATAGGATTTTAAATACTATTTTTATACCTAGTGAATGAATGGTTTAACAAGTTCTTCTCTATGAAACCCTTAGTTGATACATCCTTTATTCTAGAGAACAAGATCATTTGTGAAAGATCTATGATTGTAATTATGATAATTTATGATGATTTAATTGACTATATACAAAAAATATATATATAGTATAATCCCAATTGATATTGGATCATATGTCACATGGTATAAGTCTATATAAGAAAATATATCATTAAATACAATATCATGTATAGATTATATTAGTATAAAACCATACTCTCTTGGATGGGTCCAATTTTTATGTTTTGAGATATAATGGGATGGATGTTTCCTATTCCTTGAGCATGGTTTAAAAATTCAACCAAAAAAAGATGAACTGTAAGTCTAGCTGCCAAGACATTCAGACAAGACATAAGATAGTACATATGCAACTGTTCTAAGTAATTTTAGAATTGGAAATAGTAGATACAATGGAAAATAAAAATAATATTATTTTATAAAATTTTGACATTTTAACATACATAATATATTTTAATATTCAAGATTAATCTATGTAGATCCCGTGGTTTCCACAGATATATATATTCTGAGTATATTGTGGATTATAATATATATTGGTAATAATTTTAGCAATGGGTTTTTCAATATTTTGAGTCACACAAATACTGTAATGTGTATTTATATTATGATAAACTGTAGACTATTTTATTATCCATTTTGTTAAGTAAAAAATTGAAAAAGTTCTAATCTTGTTGATTTCATCTCTTGAGGGATTTTATTAGAGAAAGGAGGTCATAGTAAAAAAATGACTGTGAAAGCATAATAGTCGCAATAGTTGTATCCATACTCTGCCAAAGATTGTTTATCATATGAGGATAACGAAATAGATAGTTAGTAGTTGGATCTAGTTAAAGAGAGAGTTTGTTGGTGTTATTTCGTTAAAACAATAGATTTTATAAATTTTGATTTCAGGTATAATTAATGTATGTAATATAAAAAAATATCTCATCACATGATGATTAGTCTTCTAAAAGGCATTTAATGTGAAAATTTTTTTATAGTTTTTTCATAATGAATGTACATAAAATATTCTCATTATGATGAGAACCATGAGGTGATATGATGATATTATTAAATACATGTTCTATATTCGTATGATGTCATCACACTAGAAATAAATGATACTAGATATCGGGGTTGGAAGGATAAAAAGACATAGAGACTTATTCTCATTATGTTCTCCATGGGTAACCTCCAAGAGAGAAAGTTATGATAACAAGCCTACCTATAATATTTTTACACATTTTTTATTTCAATGGATATTATAATCCTTAAATGATTATGTTGTTCATTAGGCTTGAGATTATTATAAATTCATATCACGAGCTATGTACTTTGATGTATTGATGGAAATAGTGGTGACATGTGCTAATCGATAGGTATGATAAATTTTTTCCCTGGTGATCCAACTTTAATGAACAGTTAAAGAGTTGATTTCTCCCATCTAAGATAACAAATGTTGATATTATTGTCCCTTTGATGGAAATAGAACATTCGTATAAATTCCATGACCATGGAGGTTCATTGATGAGTTCCTCCCATTAATGTTAAATAATTATATATAAGTAATATAGTTTTTTGAAAAATGTGATCTAATCATATTGATAAAATATTTAGAAAATTGTATTATAATAAATAGTGGTAATTCATTTAAGGTAGTTGAAGCTATGATTTATTCTCATCTATTTAGGGTCTATGAGGTGTTGTATGAAACCCCTCTTAATCCACGAGTTGGGATCACTAATGTTGGAATAAGGGCGTAGATGGTCACAGACAAAGTGTATTATCATGTTCCCCCAATTCAGAATAAATGAAATTCCAATCAAAATAATCACATTGTATGGGGACTATTCAAATTCCAAGTGAATTATAATATATAAGTTCAAGTAATTATATTTTTATATTTAATAATAATGAGAATTAAATTTAATTCTCATGTCATTCACAAGTTATATTATTTTAAATAATGAAATACAATAAATAATTGTTTTGGAATGGAAGTTACACATCTAAGGATCATTATATAATTATATAAGGTTTTTTCTTATTTAATGGCTCATTGTTCATCATGTGGAAATTTATTATGACACTAGTGAGTGAGGAAATATTATTTAATTAAATGATATGTTTACATTGTTATTAATGATATTTTTGTATGGAACAAGATGTGTATCTTATTCAAGGGATTAATTGAAATTTTAGAATGTTAATCCACGAAATTAAAGATCATTTGTATGATATGAGTATTAAGGGTTTCTATTTTAAATAATTGGGTGGGTTTCTTCTAATCTCCTTGCATATCTTAGGATTGTAGAGAGAAAAGGTTTAGAAATTAATTAATCTAATAATGGGGATTGATTTCACCATCATTAGTTGATATTACAAGAAATGTATATAAATATATTTCATTCACAAGTAGTCATGAATTTAAACACAACATTTTTTAAGAATTGATATATATATTTATTATGTTGACAATATCTAATTTGGTTTTTTGAGCTATTGAAATGAAGATAAGAGAAGATATAATTGAGATATCACTATTCAACAAGGTATAATTGTGATTTCATTTTCATACGTAAATTCTAATACTTAATATATTTTCATTTTATTAGGTAAATACATACATAATAATATTTCTTATCATACATTCATTGTTTAAAATCGAAAATTCACCCATTATCATGCTTCATCTACATGCTTAGTTCATCCACACAAAAATATATACTATCTAAATTACTTTTTCTATTAAAAAAATTCATTATTATTTTAAATATAATATGTTGTAATTATTAATATATATATATATATATATATTATGTTTTAATTTTTTATATGGTTTCATTGTGGTTAAAATTTATTTAAATTAATAAAATGTTCACATTTAAAAAAATTCAGTTAAATTAATAATTTTCTTATTTTCAGATGTAGAAAAAGAAAAGGTTAGAAATATTTTAAAACTTGGATAAATTAGAAATATTATTTCTGAAAATTATTCATAATTATCTTTTTTAATAATACATATACAAATATAAAATTACTCATGTTTTAGGTAAATATGAATCAACAAATAGCTAATTGAAAAATTTTATAATGGATGATGTGTTTGTTGTAAATCTAGTTTTAGTAGTGAAGTGTACAGTGATTGATTCTCATATGCTTGTACAGTTAAATGAATAATATTCTTTGGAATTAAAAATTCAGATGTATTAGAGTGTTCAAAGAAAAGTGAAAATGTTAGAATATGTTTTGAAATTTAGGTGGAGTTTAGGGAAGAGTTCAATGTCATGGAAGGATTTTCACATAGTACTTACCCAAATTCATAGGATTTATGTGAAAACCATTTTGAAAAGGAATTAAATATTTACAATAAATTCATTTTAATGATTAAATTATTTTTAAATAGAATACTAAGTATGTGTTTGAACTATGAAGGAAGGCATTACATGTAGACAAGAAATATTTCTGTAAAGAAAGTTTTTCAAAGTATATAATTTTAAAAGGACCTATATGAATTATATTGCATAGATCATATGAAAATAATACAAATGATGTCATTTTTAAATGAGTGGAAATTTTCTTATGTGGTCTAAAAAGTAAAAAATCATTTGTGGACTAGTGTTATGGGATGAGGATTGCTTAATGGATAGAATGGAAATCCTAAATGAAGTGAATTTTATGTGGGAATTTTTATAAAAAATGTATCACTAATAATTCCATTAAGTATCAATGAAAATATAAAATTATTTAAATGAATTAATAAAATAAATTTCAAAATTCTATGGGAATAATATTAGTTCATGATGAGAGATTATTCATGAATTATAATTGTGTGTTATGGAGGGTAATTGTTTTTGAAGTATTTTGGATTGTGAAGCACTATTCCATGATTAATTTTCAAAGGGTGGTTTTATGAAGTTGTTCATGATGGGGGGATCCATGAATTAGTACATAAATAAGTTAATTTTATGTAAGCACTATATTTTTTTAGTAAATGATATATTTAAGAAAATAATTTTATGTACTGAACATCATTCCACATAGAACATAAATTTCAATTTTTTATGCTTATTCTAGAGACCATTAATTTCATTGAAGTATTATATTATGAAATTATTTATTAAAATCACCAGAAACATGATTTTTAATATGGACTCATCCATTATGATAAAAACTATAATAATTTTAACCAAAGTAGTGCAAGAAGGATGTGTTGACAAAAATGTTCCAAGTATGGAAGTGTGCTGGTCCTTTAAATAGAATTATAAAGCTATTGGTATTGGATTAGAGTGATTTTGTGAAAAAATGTAATCCAATAAAACTAGTGATTCATACTTGGTTACGGTATATTGGAACAAGTTAGTGCGTATAATCAATGGATTATCCATTATTGATGAATTGAGTAACAATAAATGGGATATATTTTTATTTTCGAATTTCTCGTTATAATAAATATGAATTAAAATGAGTTAGGTTTAACCTCTTCCTTCTAATGATGGAACAAGATCCATCCTAACTTATGAAAAATGACATTACATTATTCATTCCTCTCTCAGTGATTCTTAGGTCATAGCATTAATCAATAAAGACTATTCATATTTTAAATATATTGTTAGTGTTATTGTCGACTCAAATAGGTGGAGAGAATATATTGGTTTATGGAAGGGTATTTTTTTATCCTAGATTATTTTAATGGTTGTATATTAGGGGGATTTATCTCTCCCAAGGAAATTAAATTTATAAGAAAGTACAAAATTCCAAGAATAATATGTTGGATAAGTTTTAAATGTTGAGTGAAATATGTTGAAGTTATGATTAACCAATTCATGAAACTAAAAATTGAATTAAATATATTTTTAGATTAGTTGATTTTTAATAAATAATATTGATTTTTTTAATAAAATGGATAGTGGGAATACTAATTACCTTGTAGTGAATGTTTCCATAAATGAGTCTAAAAATGGTATATGTGTATTCTCTATAGTGGATGTCAATCTCAAATGATACATTATAATAATATTATCATGTTTTAGGAAAATTGAATGTAAGGGTCAATATTATTCAATAATGATGGGTCCCTAAAAATCAAAGGTGCGGGAAAAATAATGATTTGATAGAATATGATGAAATTTAAGAATATATTATTTATTGATTCGTTGAAATACAACTGGTGTAGTGTTTCTCAAATGTAAAAATTAGAGAATAAAGTTCAATTTCATCAAATATAATTCTTATTTAAATATTTAAAAGTATTTCAGTTTGTGACTAAAGAAGATTAGATAAGAAGTAAGTTATCTCAATTAGGATATGTGGAAAAATATTATTATTTGATCTTGAAAATGGATAATGAGATATGGAAATAAATACAAGGACACCTTGTTCAAATGTACATGAACAATATTACCGATGGAGAAAATAGTCACAATCCTCCTATGTTGAAGATAGATACAAGGAGAGATTAAATGTTTTCACCATCCAAAATGAGAATATTTTTAACTCGTCACATATAAAGGTTGAGATTAAAAACTATCTTATAGCAGATTTTATTCAATAATATATTTATGATCCTTTGAGGATTAAATAAATAAATTGAGGTAATTATTTTATCTCCTCTATTGAGTACATTAATAAAATTACATATAAAATGTTTATATTGAATAAATTGGATCTACATAAGATTTTCAATAGTCATATGAGATGTGAATAAAAGGATCGTGGATTCTCTCTAAAGATTATTTAAACATATAATTATCTTAAGAACACATGTAGTGAATTTTATGAATATTTTGAAAATAATTTTATTAAATATGATTATAGTACCCCATGAACACAATAAAAATTGGTTTTATTGAATTGAATACTGGTAGTATGGTGGATATGGATCAATGATGTTGGTGTAGCCAAATAAATCATGATTCTTTTAGAGGGAAACAAATTGTATAAATTTATTATATTAAAAACCAATGTTTTTATTATCTAAATTCATATATAAATCTTTTTGAAAATTACTACATGAAAAAATCTATCTTTAACTAAATAAGTGTGATTAAAAATACTTATGTTATCAATGTGAAATGAAAAAACATTCCAATGTTTCAAAAAAGTTGTATTGAGGGAATTTTTCTTGGATATGATAAAAATAGAATAGTATATAACTACTATAAAAATTAATGGAGATTATTGTTGAAAATGTTGATGTGAAACTGATAGTAAATTCATTAAATGAGTATGAATGTCCATGATAAATTTCATAGAATGTCAATGATAATACTGTATTTTTTGGGTAGATCACTAAATTTAATGAAATCTAAATTATTCAACAGATTTTCATGAACAATAATATTAATAAAAAAATTATAGTGATAAATTAAAATGAAATTAAATTCACCCAGGTTTGAGAAATTTTGTGTATGTTTTGAAAGTAATTATTTACTATGAACAAGGAATTCAAATAAGGAGAATATTGGGAAAAACAACACATGGATCATTTCTTTCACAAGTAAACCTTTTATGTGTGGATTAATAATTTAATAATAAAGAATACTTGAATTCTATAAATGAAATGTTTTATCATATTGAGTATAATAACATTTTGGATTTCATTCTGAATCCAATGGATAACAATATTTTTAGAATAAATCTGGTGTTCAGTAAAAAGTTGAATGAAAATGTTGATGTGATGAAGAATAAAGAAATAATTTTCTAGAAATATTGTTCTCTTATTTAATTGGAATACATTTATAATACATTTTTTCAATTTTAAATGGATGTATTCATAAGTTCTTCTTCTTCCTATTTCTACTCAAAGGTGATTAATGATCCTCTAAATGGATGTTAAATTAGCATATCTCAATAGAGTGAGTTAAAAGGTATTGTACATAGATAAGCCCAATTTATTTTTATTATATATTATGAAGGATGAGATTTTAGGTTGAGTAATTAATTATATATATTAAAACAAGATCAAATGGAATGGTATTTGAAGATTTAATCTTTATGAATAAATTGAATATCAAGAAAACCAATTGTGGGATTCAATTTCTAAAACCAAGAAATAAATTGGTATCTCTCATTATTTTTATTATTATTATGATATTATTTTGAGTTTAATTGAATAATATTTTTATATGAACATTTAATCATAGATTAAAAATATGCTTTTTTTGTCAACATTAAGAGAAATTATGAATTTCGTGGATATTCTAATTTCCTAAAAAAGGATGTTATTTTAATTTTTGAGAGAAGTATGACTAAAAAAGTAAAATAATTTTTGGGATTGAAGAGACATTGTATATTGATGCTCTATTTGAATTGGTAACAGAACATTTTAGAAATGATGATGTTAAATAGTTAAATCTAATTCTCTTTGTAAGAGTTAGCGGGAGTTTACACTGTTTTATTAATTAAATATTGGATGTCATATATGTTTTACCATTATGTGAATGATATCAATGTTCCCCCAAAATAGTCCAATTTTTTCATATAATTGGGTTACATGGTATAAATATGTTAAAAATTATTTGGGATTTATATACAAGATAAAATTAATGTTATTTCTATATGTATTTTATGATTCCATTTTTTGTGGGAAGTGTTGATTAATAGAAGTGTACATCAGATGAGATATTCTTCTCAAGATATAGGTGTATCTATTGGCCCAAAAATAAATAATATTTATCCACATTAATTATAAAAAAGTTATTTATGTTATTTTACCGGAATAAATATCTCAATTGATTTGTATGAGAACTCATCTTAATATTATCGAAGTGAAAGTGTAGCTATCAATAATTGTAGGATGTGATAATCCGATTGTGATCAATATATCATTGAACATATTTAAATAATCTCAATTGAATCAAATTTATATCATTTAAAACATATTTAATTTAATAGTGTAAAGGGATTTTGAAATTAGTAGTTTCCTCATATTAAGGTAAATGTTATAGTTTTCTTTCAAGTCATTTCCGAAAATGTATTTTTGAGGTTCAGGATGATGATAAGAGTATTAACACATTATTATCAAATATTAGGTATGGTTATTATCCCTAATAATCTTTTAATTGTTTTTTTATAGTGAGGTGGACAAAAATATAAATTCAAACAATTTTGTTTCTATAACAGGTGAATATATATAAGGGGTCTTTTAAGGATGAAGTGGTGGATTCATTTGTATATGTGTCTGTGTGTTTTCTTATTGAAGGAATGTGTGTACTATTCTAATGATTTCATTTATTATATGTGTATTTTATTTTGTTTGGTACATTCATAATAGTAATCCTGAGATTATTAATTGTGTAATAAATTTTGATATTGATATTTATGTGGTTATAATTTACCATATATAATAGTTGTGACATTTTTATTTATATTTCATTTTTTCTACACCGTGTTTGCACACATAGAATTATAGTTATTGAATTGTGATTAATTTTTTTGTTTAATGGGTGATCTATATTTGATGGTGGAAAAAATAAATAAATAGTGGAGATTAGTTTTTACCAACAAGTTGTTTGGTTTTGAATAATACCCTATTATGTTTTTCAAAGGGATGATAATTGAATGCGATATATTTCTGTTAGAGAATTGAAGTAGATATGATATTTGATATTGATTTTTTCTTATTTTTTTGTAAACATATTTACACAATTATCAAGAAAAATAAATAACATTCATATTTAGATTATTTTAGATGATGTATATATCATTTTTAAGGGTGGTATTATTTGGAAGGAGTTTGAAGATGAAAAGTGATGTATGGAGATGTAGAATAGATGTCAAATAAAATAAATCCATAAGGTAAATAATCACATATTTATTTCCTATGTAAGGTTATCATTTTTAGGTGTAAAAAAATATAGTAATTATAATCTATATTTCATGATTTTGTTATGAAATGTGAAGATTTTTTATGGTTATTTTTGAAATGGACACAACATAAAAATTGAGATACTATGATATTTCATGTTTAAGATGTTTGGTGAAGCTAATTGAGATTCCTCATTATTGACAAAATTATATCATTCACATTAGGTCATGCTGTAATATTGAGGCCGAGAAAATTTTGTGTCACTAAAGTTTTAAAAATATTCCAGATATCATATTGTATTAAATATGTTTTTTCTTATTGGTATATGTTTCGTATCCACAAGAGGGGTTAATTTTAGTCCCAACACTAAATAAATTTTTTTACAAGATAAAATGTTTAATTAAATAATTATATGAATACCAATTATTCATAGAATAAAAAATTTAGATGTACACCAACATTATATGCCTAGAGAAATATAAAATTTTCTGCTGTTGAAACCTAATATAGTGTTATAATGTAAATAAAATAGAATTTAAATAATTTAATGAGAAATAAAACATGAAGTATTTAATAAAAGTGAAATTTATCAGATAAATTATTTTATGGTACCAAACAATCTCAATCAAAGGAATTATCCACTTTTATCCCAATACAAAATGACATTTTATAACCTAAATCAAAATATCAATGATATAAACTATAAAAAACTAAATTTATCAACAATACAAAGATATAATTCCTTAGTAAATTCCATGAAAAAAAGAAAGATAAGGTTACTCTCACCATAACATCTTCTTCGATCTCCATGATTTGTATTAAGTCTATGTACTATGCAATTCATAAAACTCCATTTTTTGGAAGGTTCATTTTCCAATCCATGGAAACTATTATAACATGAATATTAGAAATAACATTACTATGTCAAAATTTTAGATCATTACAATGATAATCCAAAGAAAATTAACTCTAGGAATACACCCTAAAAATAGATATACTCAAAGATATTAAAATAATTGAGATGATTCAAAGTTAATTGAATTAACGAATCAATATATCAATTATTCCTGAAGAATCGTTTGAATTAATTGACTTCATTTTAAGAAAAATAAATGGTAAATTGTTTAGTTCTTTTGTTCAATTATAAATGAATAAAAATAACTCACTTTATTTTTATGAATACAAATATAAAATTTGATAGTGAAACTCAACATAATATCTCAATATTCATGAATTTTTTTATTGAACAAGTTCACTAGAAAAATAATATTTAAAAAATTAGAAGTTATGTTCAACAGAAAAAAATAAAATGATCATATTTAAATGAATTCAAAATAAAAATAAAAATACTATAATTTAAAAATTATTGGTTAAAAATGTGTTGATATACTAAAAATTATCCATATTTTTAGAAATCAGAAGGCATGAAAGAGAATTTAAATTTCACTAAAATTAAAATAGTAATATCCATTTGAATTATGATAAACATTCCTTGATTTAACATCCTATAGAAAAAATCTATTCAATGTTTTAGATATATATTCCTTTAAAATAATTCAAAAAACATGTATATAAAAAAACTACTGAAAACACACACTTCATGTGTTTACAGAATAAAAAATATTCATATATTTCACTACCATTGTGAATTTCAAAAATAAACACAAATAGAGAAAAAGGTGTGGATGTTTTAATTTCAAGCATTATAAAAATTATATGATTAAAATATAAACCCTGAACATATATATTCTTCCATGGGATCTAAATATCCACATTGAATGTTGTAGAAAATGACATGGTGAAATATTTTCTTCTCTAAAATTTCAAATAATCTACTATGGTATAAAAAAATTAATATAAAACTAAAATTTTACTCCTTTTAGGTGTAATCTTAAACATTTAAATCATTTTCATAAGATTTATTTCATAGTAAATAAAATCATAAACGAACGTTAATTCATTAAAATAGAATAATAATTATTTAACAATTAGTATAAAGAATGAAATTTGAAATTCCTTATTTTGTAAGATATGTTTCCATCAAAATATGTAGTTTCATTAGCCTATTTTCCCGATCATTGAAAATCACTATACATTTGTCATATTTTGTTATGGTTCCTTAATCTAATTTTGATTTTATATTATCTTAAATTGTATACCATTTAGTGTTTTATCCTAATGTCAAAAATGAATGTTGGGTAAATATAGTACCTTCTACAATGAAATTATATTGTAAATAAAATTTTGAATGCCAATATCCCGATTCTTTTCTTAATTATCCAATTTCATAACATTGTTTGTTTTTCTCTAACCACATTACTTAAAATTATATAATTGATCTTTTATCTCCACTTGTTGATTGATAATATATTTTATCAACTAACAAATATCAGCATCCACCAAACTATCATTTACAATTATTATCCCCTAACCAATCTTTGAAGGGGTATATTTGATGTTGGATAAAATTTGGGACTATTATACCATTAATCATTAGTACTTATTATTTTAATTCTAATGATATATTTTTGGGAACAATATTCCAAAAACAGATAACTAGAATAACTCTAATATCATGATCTATTCAAATAATGTCAATTTGATCACTTTATTTGGGTGTGATGTTCATAATATGAACATGATGAGGGATTGAGCTCCCTCAATCTTCTAAAAATCAATTAAATTCTATACATGTGTATATTGAGGTATTTACTTTTCATATTTATGTTGGTTCATGGACCTATCCTCTCTAAGAGTATCGTACATAATATATTTATTTAACGTATATTGAACATCAGAATAAGATGATAATATATTCAATATTTCATGTCTTGATAAATTAAATAAAATTATTGAATTATATTATAATAAAAACATTTACATGATTATTAGGATGATACTACTCAAAGTGGTGGGGACTAAGGGTGTATTTTACCATATAGTCCCATTATTCTAATGTTCATGCATATTCACCAAATTTGAATATTAATAATCGAAGTAATTAAAAATATTCATCATCAAATTTTGTTAAAATTTCATTTCCTTTTAATAATTTACCTACTAAGAATTTCAAAGAAATCATAGAGTTCCTTGGACTCTTCTACAGACTCTATGATAGTTAATAGAGGAAGGGAGCATGGCGATATCTTAATTATCAAAGAAAACTTACTTTCCTTATCAGCTTTGTTATATTTTTGTTATCGTTCTATCATTGCATTAACTTCTGTTTTTAAATATTGGAACTATGTTTCTTCTATTATTTTATTCTATAATATTTTTTCTAACATTATACCTTTATTTCCCAATCATATCCATATACTTCAAATTCTTATTCTTGTTTCTCATCAGAAAAATTATTATTTTCATGTGAGGGTCATTTTTGAGAAGAA
The DNA here is from genome assembly GCA_963277665.1 of Viscum album. Classification (NCBI taxonomy): domain Eukaryota; kingdom Viridiplantae; phylum Streptophyta; class Magnoliopsida; order Santalales; family Viscaceae; genus Viscum; species Viscum album. The sequence continues at coordinate 874,285,269 of OY728145.1, read as the reverse complement.
AATAATAAAGATATTTTATTTTATTATAAGTTTCATAAGTCTATATATCTCCAGATGAAAATAGCATAACATTAATTCTCCTTTACCAAACTTATTTCCATCTTGAGGATAGAATATTTTATCATGTCTATCATTTCATTATTCAAAAAATTTTCCTTCAACCTTTCTAGAATCCTTAGTTTCAAAACTCTATTCTTTATATTTTTTATAAAGATCCAATTCAAAATCCTTGAGTGACACATGATTTTAAACATTACCATAATGAAACATACATATTATCTATATCCCATATTATCATCATAAAATTTTACTTTATCATGATCTTGGGAAATTAAAGCACAGACATATTGTTTTTTCACAATACCCTTATTTTCCTTCCATGGAGGTAAGAAATCAAATACCCTTGGATGATAATTGTAACATCCATATGTAGATGAATTGAAATATAAGACATTGAAAAATATTTAAAAATAAAATTAATGTAATTCAAATTGATAATAGATCTTATATTTTAGGGGAGGAAATTTAAAATAATGAGATACTTAACTCTGACTGACACATTCATATCATCCCCAAAATACTTCACTGCTAGAATTAAATGATAATTCTGTATCAAAAAATTAAATATCATATAACTATATTAATTATCAATGATATTTTATCTATATAATTTACGTATAATATCAATATAAAATATTTCATTTTCCTTTATGGTAATATCTACCGACTCACATCCTTGGAATATGATGGCCTTGTCAAGAAAAGATGCATGCTTCAACTTTTATCAAATATCTATGAATCATTCATGATAAAATTTACTTAGTGTGATTAATTTTTATAATTCCATTACATATTGGAAATATTAAACATTATTTTTAGAAATTATTATTTGAGAGTGGTAATGTTTAATCGTAAAATATGACTATTTACTTTGGGAACACAAACCATTATACATGTGATGATATCATCTGTTGATTTGATCTAAATACAGTCTTGACTTATTCGTGCTAAAGAATAATGAAACTAACTTAAACTAACTTATTTAAAATTAAAAAAAATGTTAGTTATATTTTGACAATGTTAATTATTAAAGTAAAACATGAATTTATAAAATTAACCAAATAATGTAATGGAAAATTAAAAAAAACTAGTATATTAAAATCATAAAAATATAATAATAAATATAATTTAACTACATGAATGTTATATACTAATTCTTTTGGTTTTTTTATTCCATATAATTTTTTTAAATTCTATTCGAAAACCATGTATCTATCTTTTGCAGAAACCAATTTCTTAAAAATCAGCATGAATGTGGGAGAATTATAGTCACAAGACTTGTAATTTTTTCCCAAAATAAAAAAGATGAATTCTCAAAATATCTTAATTCCAATTCATCGATGTATAAAAAATTAAAATTTATAGTAATAGTACATGCACAATGGAGGATTAAATATTTAGTAGAAAAAAACTAAATTGATATATCAATTAAAAAAATAGAGTTTAAATAATTCAATGAGAAAAAAATACAAATGGTACTTTATAATAACCCAAATACTACTATAAATGATATTATAATACCAAGAAATCACAAAAAAAATAATTATTAAATTTTAACATAAGGAATATGGAGATTTGGTATCCTGAATCAAGGTATCTAGGATTCACAGTAAAACACCCTCAATCTATCACTAGTTAGAAAATACTATTTCACTCTAGGAATTATTCAATAAAACATAACATAGAGGAAAATATATCCCCTTGATCATGTTCAATATCCTCTATTGGAAAAACACAGTCCATGTACATTGGATTCATTAAACTATGTGTTTCAAAAGATGAATTTATCCAATCTTGGGGAATCTTAATTAATAAATATCAAAATAATGATAAAAAAATAAAAAAACAAAGAATATAACAATGAAAACCACACCATATTAGAGTTAAGAAAACATAGTATAAAAATTACCATTGAAGATCTCAAAAATAGTGAGTCAATGAATAACCACTTGATGTAATTATATAACATATATTGCACTCCATAAAAATCCATTGTCCAAATTATATTATTTTTTGTAACGAGTTCAAGAATTATATCCCAATTTCATCAAGTGTGGTGGAAAATTAATTAAAATAACTCATTATCATCTTACGAATACAAAACCAACATCTGAAAAAGCGGTTCTAAATATTATGTCAATTTTCATAAACATAGGTTATTAAAAAAGTTCACTAGAATATAAATGTTCAAATAATTAGAAGTAATATCCAACACAATAAAACTCAAGAAAAAAACTTAAATTAATTCAAACTTAAAAAAAGTGAATTGTGGTTTTCCAAACAGAGGACAAAAAAGTAGTGGATTGACTCAAGAATCCCCACAACAAGATTGTGTTTTTAAAATGAATATTTTATTCAATAATAATATAACATATAATTTCAGGGTCATAGTACAGTTAACTTTTATGTATTATAATGATAGTGATCACATCACAGTTAATTGTTTTTTGAGATTCGGGCCAAATGCCTTGTACTGAGTGCTTCATTGATGTATATTCATAAATTATAAATATGAATTTCAAATGTAATACTTTTCCCTAAAATATATCATGTGTTGATATACAGTTTTTATTTAATAAAATAGATTACATTAAAGCAGGATATGTTTAGAATGGATGTTTTATTTTGAATTCAAATTTGAAATTCCAACTTCTAATTAATGATATTATTTAATGTTACAAAAGATAGAGAAAAGTGAGTGAAAATATAGATAGGGAGTGTGTTTTATTATTTTTAAAGAGTGTATCAGACGAAGTGGAAGAAGAAAACACCCTAGAGAGAATAAAATTATAGATAATATTCATTAAAATATTTTCTCCAAATACGAATACTTGATTATATGGATTATGGATGAACATAAAGTGTATGCAGTATAATTTTTTATATTTAGTGATTTTTAGTCTATTCTTATTTGATAAATATGAATGGTCTCTCCATTATCAAGATATATTACTAAATAAGAGAAGGAAGTGTTGGATTATTATAGATTATGATCATTTGATGTTTGAGAAAAATATTTGTGTATGATCTATACTACATTTCTTGTGTGGGGAAATGTTGTATTAGTTTAGAGACATGTTATATATAACAGGATCTTAATGATAAATTGTCACATAAGGATTTTTTTCTTTTCATGTCATGGTTTTGATCTGGTTCATTGAAAATCCTAATCTTTTTCATGGGTGTTGGATGAGATTAATTTTGTGTTTTGAACTTCCATATATGTCTAATCACCCAAATTTAGGTTCCTCATTGCTTTTTTAGTAGTTTTTGGAGATGGGGTGGTTACTTTATGATTTGGGCAAACTGTGATCGTGTTTCCAGTTTTTTAAACAAAATTTGTTACTTTTAAAACACCCTTTTTTAAATATTTTTCACCCATTCTACATCATATGTTTTCTATATGGACATATTTGAACCTCCAAATCATTTTGGTCCCCAAAAGAATTCATAATCATGGTGAATTTGGGTTACTTATTTAAGTATTGGGCCAAACCGTGGGCCCACTTCCAATTTTTAAAAAATAATTTGTTTCTATTATACCATTTTCATTTTTAATATTTTTAGTGCTTCCACCTTCCACACGAATCCAAAGTACCTATACTCACCTCATTTATCGGTTTTACCACTTTGCAGCTCATTTGAAGTGAATATTAGGGCGATCGTTCTCAAGTATCCCCAAATCTTCCAGAATCAAGAAAGTAAATTTTCTCATAAATAAATCATTCAATTCATTCGATTTTCCCAATGATTCTTATTTCACTGGTTCTTCTATACCTTAGGAGTCTCACCAAGAAGTTTCAATCCTTTAACATGTCTCTATTGGTGAAGAACTAATAGAATACGAAGTGTTTTCTAGTTGAAAAGGTGAGATTCCTTCTCCTTTCTCCTCCCTCTTCTTCCTCCTTTTATTATTTATTGTCATTATAATCTCTCCTATTTATGATCTACCTAAGGATATGTTATCCAATGATTTATTATAGATTTTTGTCTTTTGTGGATGGTCTTCATAGGTGTAGGGTTTGTAAACCCTCATACGGTGATTTTGGGGGTGCATTTCCATTACGCCAAGGATTTGAGGTAGATGGATTAGGATTGTTGGGACCTGAGGGGTATGTGTGGGAAAAGTGTCACAAACTCATTCTCATTATAATCCTCAGTTTTCCATGGGAATTCTGGTTTTATAAGTGTCTTTTGTTCTTGTTGATTGTTTGGTGTTGGGATGTGACAAGGGGAGTCTAACTTATGCCCTCTGTGAGCCCGCAGAGCCTGGAAAGCGATGTGGAGTTGGGGAATGGTCTTAATATGTCTCTTTGTGTTGGTGTTGTGTTTGACATATGTCCTCCAACCATATGGTTATGTCACCCCCAACACAAGTTCACTTTTGTGCGTTTCTTGGACCTTTCTTGAATTTCGAATTTTTGTTTTAAAAATCCTTGTGTGGGAATTATGGAAATGGGTTTTAAAGGAAGGATTGGATTTGTAAAAGTGGAAAAGGGGATTTTAAAAATTAATTATAAGAATTTTTTTGGGAATGTTTTCTTTTTTATTACAAATTTTGGGAAGGAAGTGGAAATTATTTAACGGGGTTGTATTTTCCTAATCTAAACTTGTGGTTTTTTGAAATAAAATGGTTTGGAAGTGTGACTCAATTTAAATTAATTCTGAAATATTGTTTTAAAAGAGTTCTTTTGGGCTGTTGAAAATTGTATGAATATGATACATCTGTTTTGGAAAATTGTTTGTGAGCAGCTATTGTTTTCTTGGAAAGGGGTTTTGGCCTTTAAGGTTATCGGATTATGAAAAAAGACCTTGCTGGTTTTTTTTAAAAAAAGGGAAAGGGATATTTTTAATAGAATGTTTGTTTTGGGAAGTTCTATTAAATGAAGTGGATTAATTTTTTAATCTAATGGTTCTTGATGAAGCGTGTCTTGCCTTGTGAAATCTGAAAATGGTTTTTTTATCTAGTGGTTAATGTGCATTTGGAAGGTACATGATTATTTTTGAAATGATGATGTTTTGTTTTTACATTATGTGATTCATGGGTTATCACATTTAAGGCTTTGTGGATATGTGGAATAATGTATGGTATGTCATGGTATTTGAGTGCCCAGGGTGGCACTGAAATGTTCAATCAACGGATACTTGATGAAACACCATTGGTGAATGTGAAAATCCACTAAGTTAGTTTATTTTTTTCCAAAGTGTTTTTAGATGAAAAATTATGGTGTTTGTTTTGATATAATGGTTATATGGATGGTTTATCCAATTTTTAAGATGTGTTGTTTATTCAGTATGCTTCCTTATGATCTAGAAGTTATATTCTTGTTGCATCTTGAGAAGGGATCTTGTTAGTCGCTCAGTTTTGGGGTAATGTTCAGTGGGTTTCTAAAGATTTGTAGATTGCTGTGATGTGTCCATGGATGGGTCTCCATTGTTAAGATTTCTATTTGATCAACCTATGTATTTGTTTTAAATGTTAAATAAACATATTATAATGATACCTCAGCCTGTTTGTTGAAATAGAGAGATGATTGGGCTCGATTTAAAGTGAATTCCCTTTATAGTGATTCTCTCGGTTGTAGTCATTGTTCTAGGTGTTGTTTAGTGGGGGGGGGGGGGGTTGTGCCTTGTTCATTTTGCACCCTATTCGGAGTAAGAGAAAATAGTGTTCTGTATCTCCATGTTCTTGTTTGGGTAAAAATGTGCTATTGAGGAAGGGAGTTTCATGGTGTCTCTTGATTTGTATTTTCTTACTGGGAGTGTTATGTGTTACCATGTGGAACTAAGTGATGGAGTAAAAGTTGTGGATTATCAAGTCCCGGCTATGAGGCAAGTGATGTTTCATTTATCAGAGCTCCAGCCATAGGTTTCGGAGTGAAGCTAGCGCATAGTCAGGAGTCCTAGGATTGTGGGTAGTATTTCTAATGTCAAACATAAACCATTTAATTGAGGTAGTTCCATTGTTTATTTTTTTAATTGCCTAATTATTGGGTCCCCTTCCCTCCCTGCCCTAATTGGTGGGGGTTTAGATCCATGCAGGGAGTATTGGTCCAGTTCTTTCCACCTCTATTCAGGAGTGGGTTTCTTTAATGTTCATGTTGTGTTCCTCTCAACATGGGTTTATTGGTTGTCGTGGGATAATTTTGGTGGTTCTGTGTAAGTGATTAAATATTCTAGTTCATTTTGAATAATTTTTTTTCATTTCAAGTTTCTCTCTAATGGTAGGGAGGCCCACCGTGGTTCATGAAGATATTTCCTTTATGATTTTTTGTAATGTAGTTGTGATTTAATGTTCGGGAGACCATTCCAATATCCACCACAAGTCATTGAATTTTGTGAGTGAACTATGGTTTGGGGTTATTTTTGGGTTCATTGGGATAAGTCCTAACAATCGATTTCTTTCCTTGGTTATGGTGGTGGTGGGTTGATCTTTCTGTTGATTCTCCAGAAGTGGTTGTGAATTGGTGTTTTTTTGGGCAAGAGTATTATGTTACATTGTTTTTGAATGATATTTAATTAGATTTAGAGGTTAGATTATGTTGATACGGAATCCGTAGGTGTTGTTCTATCAGTTGAAAATTTCTATGGCTTTCTGGGGGTGGAAAGCTTTAATGGTGGGATAATTGTCACAGTCGATTTTTTTTCTTTTCATGACATGGTTTTGATCTGATTCATTGAAAATCATGAACCTTTACATTGGTGTTGGGTGAGATTGATTTTGAGTTTAGAACATCAATATATTTCTAATCACCCTAATTTGGGTTCCCCGTTTCTTTTTAATAGTTTTCTGAGAGAGCGTGGTTACTTTATAATTTGGACCAACTGTGAACCCATTTCCAGTTTCTGAAACTAAATTTATTTCTTTTATAACTCCTTTTTTAAATATTGTTCACCCATTCCACATCATACTTTTCCTCCAATGATATATTCAATCCTCCATATAATTTTGGACCCCTTAAGAATTGATAATCATGGTGCATTTTGGGTTACTTATTTAGGTATTGGGCAAAAACGTGGGCCCACATCCAGTTTTGAAAAATAATTTTATTCTTTTATAACATATTCATTTTTTAATATTTTTCAGTTCTTCCACATCCCCCTAGAATCCAAAATACCTAGACTCACCCCCATTATCTAGTTTACATCTTTTCTGCTCAATTGAAGCGAATATTTGGGAAAACTTTATCAAGTTTCCACAAATCATCCATAATAGAAAAGATAAATTGTTTCATAAGTAAATCATTAAATTCATACTGTTTTTTCTGATAAATCTTCTTTTTCTTATTCATTCAGAGTTTACGAGTCTATCCATGAAGTTTTAATCCATTACATCTTCTCTAAGAGTGGAGATATAATGAAATATGAAGTGTTTTCTAGTTGAGAAGGTGAGATTCCTTCTCCTTTATCCTCCCTCTTCATCATCATTTGATTGTTTCTTGGGGTTATAATCACCCCAAGTCATGATTGACCTAGGGTTATGTTATCCCATGATTTTTGTTTATATTTTTGCTTGTTTGGGGCTGGTCTTCATAGGTTTGGGGTTTGTAAACCGTCAGATGGTGATTTTGGGTGTGCGTTTCCATTACGCAATGGATTTGAGGTAGGATATCCCTTTCACAAACCTTTATAATTTAATTATCATCATTATAATTCGGTTATAAACTTATTTATATGATATGTGCAACTATGAAACCTTGGTTTTATGGGTTTTGTGTTCAAATTATGTTTTATGACTTATTTTGTTAAAAATATAGTTGTTTTTGTATAAATGTGCACTCATCTTGTTTGATAAATTATTATATACGATTTAGAAATATTTTATGGTATTTGGAATATTTCTCCGTAGCTTGAATAACTTTATGGCATGAAAATGGTATTTTATTCCTTTTTATGTTCTTACCATATGTTGTTTTGTTAAAGAGTTCATGCCATGTGTTCGAGAAATTGTCTGGTTTGATTTTTTGTATCTATTATAATTTATAATGATTTATTTGGAATTGTAAATACATTGTCAGCATGTAAAAAATTATTTTGGGATCATTTTATGACTTTCAAATTTGGATTTGGTTTTACAAACAAATTTGTTTTGGTATACAACATGTTCTGGACCGAGTTTCCAGAAAATGGAGAGTTTTACATTCTATGGAAAATGGTTGTGTTCTGAATATTTAACCTGAGTGTTTTAAGAGATTTATAAATGTGTTTTGATGCTATAAATGGTGTGTATACACCTCCTAAATAAAATATAAATGCATAACTTTGTAAAATGTTAGTTCTGTGAAACCGTTTAAAGTCCCATTTAGCCATTCCTAAAAATGAAGAATGACTGTGTTTTGTTGTATATACCATGGAGGCCAATTGGGATTGTTTTATGGGCCATGAAATGATTTTATAAAATATTTTTAGGGCTGTAAATTATTTTTGGCTATGGTTTTGTTGTGTTTTTATAATTAAAATAATGTTTTTTCATGAGTTTTATTTGTAAAGCCTCAATAAACTCCTTGAAATTGTTTTGCGAAACGTGTTAGTGGATATTGATTCGTGAAAGAAATGTGAAGATTGTTTGTGGGATATTTGTGTGTTTATGGTTTGGGAATGGAATTTTATGTGAAATATGAATTTGATAATATGTGTAACTTGATTCAGCACTAAAGTTAATCCCGGGTATTTAGGTAGGAGGACGTGTACTAGTATGCTAGTGATCCTATGGGGTTTGGCCCCTGTTTTAACTAGACAATTTGTCAATGACAACACAAACTAAAGAATGGTGATGATGATGTTGGGGGACCACTATGTTTTGTGTATGCTCGCTACTAGTGTTTCATGTGCAGGAGAACATATATTTATTACTGTCACTTTCACTGAGATACGAGGTACCTGGGGCTCACAACTAACTAGTGCCTTGGGGTGTTCCCATGAATTGTGCTCATTGGATATTTTTACTCATTGTCTTTATATAATGTCTCTGTTTGGTAAATTCAGAAGTTTGAGTGATTTATTTAAAAGTTTATATTCTTTAATGCAGCCCTCTTGAATTTTTTTTCCATTTTTAAGTTGCACCTCATTGAAAATTGTTACTAGCATTCTTGTTTATAAAACATGCATGTTTTTATCTTGTGAATTTTTTATAGTATTTAACCTAATTTATAAAACATACCTTTATATTTGTATTTAAAACATGGAATTGATGTTTCTTTTATTATAAAGGATGATCATTGGGAATAAAATATCGGGGTAACCTACTTAGTTTTAATACTCACCCCTATAGTATTCTTATGTTTTTAGACATTGTGTTTGTTTCAACTTGAGTTTGATTGCCTTGGAAAATAAGTGATCATTTTTTGGGAGAGTGACTAGTGGGGTCACATGGTGTTAATTGGTTATCGGGTTTGGTCAGTTGATTTGTGGGTTTAGTTGTACTTCAGTTTCTTGTACATATAATGTTCAATTCAATTTTTATATAAATGTATTTTGAGTTGTCCATTTATTTCTGTTGTTTTTTGATTGTTTATATATGGGATAAATTGTTCCCTTATATACTCTATTTATTCCCTTGGTGCTTGTTGCAATCCAGGGAGGATCGAGAACGACTCTGGAGACTTCTCGCGGGCTGGCCTAGGTGACCGGTTCAGGGTCCACTCGGGCCAGTTCGTGACATAAACCCAAATTATTTGTATTCATGATGATTAATATATGTTTTGATCTTCATTTTTTTTTGATAATGAAATAGATTTTTTCATTTTTTATTTGTGATATTTGTAATTTCACATTACCTACAATGGTCATGTTTCTTGATGTGGTAGGAAAGTGAAAAAAGCATTTAGCTTAATCTCTTTTATAGGCTCTAATGGCTTTTTAGTAGTGGAACATAAAATAATAAGATTCACTAATTCACCCAACCATTCTGAATAATTCATGATACTAATACATATTGGTATCTTTTCATCCTTGAAAAAATAATTATGGGATCAAATAGATTCATTATTTGAAAAATATATTACTGAATAAAATGATTTCGTAAGAGATTTAGAGATATGTGTCATGTTTATGGAAAATGTGGTCTTTGATTAAGATGATGAGGTTGGAAAATATTTGTAGTAATATCTTCTAAGGGGTAAAACTCTATAATTTAGGTAGGTCGCCGCAAATATTACCTCTATGTTCTTGGGTTAAATTATTGACTGGATTTTATGTAAGATTAAGGGAATATAAAAATCCCAATAATTATATAAGGAATTTAATGTGATTTTTAAAAACTATTTTCTAACTATCATGATCAATAATATGATCTTGAGGTTGTTCCTATTGACCTTGGGGTGGTTATGACTTTGTTGGGGTTGATATTGGGTTTAATGGTGAGTTCCACCATCAGGGGGGTCCTTTCTAATATAACAGCACAAGGGCCATAATAAAATGTTTAATGGGGAGGCATTATTATTCATGATATATGGGAATGGGTGAATTGGTATAGACCAATAATGTTCATGCTTTTACATGTATTGTTTACCTACCTAAGGGGTCATTTTCCTTATGAATAGTGGGGAGGATACAACCTTGATGTTCTTGAAATTTTTGTTGATGTTATTACCTATGGGACTAGAAATCAAGTACCCAAGTTATAAGGGTCCCATGATGTGAAGAATATTATTTGGGGGGATATGAAGTAGGTGTGATGCCACCAAGATGGTTATGTGTTGAATTTTCTTCATATAATTTATGGATGATGAGCCAACCATACATGGGATGGATTTGGATTCAAATATTACTACATATGCTTCAACATTTAGATGAGGATGAAGATGTTTATGAGGGTAATCATGTGTGTAACCTTGTATTTGAAATGGTTTTGAATAGGTTCATACTTTTCATTTTGGTTATACATGATTCCAACCATCCTTTTCATTGACTAGTAATATGGGTAGGGTTTAATTTTATCCATTTTTTTTATCATGCACATGGTTTTAGAGTAATGTCAACAATATTTATTTAGTGTTTCAGTTGGGAAAAATTCTATACATATTATTTTAATACTGGGTTTGGTTTCTTGTAGACCATATCCTTAGATGAATGATGGGTTGGGTGTAATTCCAACCAATAATACTAGGGATATATGGACTGGGGTAATTCTTAATATATAATTTTTTGGTAACATAGTTGGATGTAATTATGATCAAAATTCATATGTTTATTTAGATTAGATGTAATTCCAACAATGCTTCCTATTGATATATAGGTCGACAGTATTGTTTCAAAACACCCAATTCTAGAAATCCCTTCACTAATCTCACTTACAGAACAAGATTGAGTAGCTTAAAAATAGTGTAACCCAATTATAGAATTTATATGAATAAAATAATCTTCAATTTCACATGTTGAATCACCAGGATTGCACCTAAATTATGAAACAAAAAAAGAATAACCAAAAGTAAACTCACACAAACTACAATGAATAGTAGATAGAAAATTTGGTATAGAACATAATCCCATTCCATGGGATAAAAAATATTTCACATTATTAAATGAAAAATAGAATGATTACAATATTGTTGAAATAGTTAATGTGATTCCACGCCTTACTTTATAGTAGATTATTTTCGATATATATGGGTCAACCCAAATATAATCACTGTATAAAATCTTCCCAACCTTATAATCTCTATGTTATACCCTCCATATAGTCCATGATTCCAAAAAAAATCTATCAACGTAATTGATTATTTTTTATTAATAGTGTAAGCCTACTAATTATCATTACAATTTCCTCTTGAAGTATCTAATATATCATTTTCAAACAATCATGATATTTATTCTTATGTGTGTCAAAGATTCATCAACACTTCATCTTCCACATCTGTTATTCAATAGCATGTGACTCTGGGTCTAGCATTCACTTCTACTTTAGCTTCCACGGTTTATCTTACTTGCACCACTACACATGTTTCCATTTGATTCACGAATATATCTTATAGAAAAAAACTCCAGTAAAATATAAACCATTTCTTTAAGAAACATATCACATATTCATCTTAAAAATACCCCATGTCAGAACAAGTTTTTCTTACCTGCCATAGAGTTCATGGATAACTTAGTAATTTTATTATTATTTATTTCATCCTTATATATAAATATTCAATGAGTCTTTATCTTTTCTTACTGGTTATACAGGTCCAACTGAGGCCCAGCATTGTGATAGAATTTACTTTCATGTGACCCTCATTAGAATACTAGTTGGATTTTTATTTCATGATATTGTTCATATATTCATCTCTTTTTTTACACATTAATTTATATTAATTAATATTTTAGTTGAATTTGTTTTTTCCTTTATTGAAAGAATAGATTCATTAAAAAATATATTTCATTTTGACTATCAACAAATAAAAATATACTACTTCTCTTCCATCCAAGATCCTCTAAAATTCCCTTATACAATATCATCTTCTTCCTTCCATTCATTACCAAATTTATTCTATACTTATGTGGTCTAAATTGAAACTACTATTTATGTATTTATACCCAACTTATAATAGTTACCCTACAAGTAAACTAATGTATCACAGTAATTAATAGAGTTTTACAATCTTCCCCAATGTTTACTTCAACATACCCCTACTACAGATCAATCATTATAAAACATAATAGTATTTATTTTGAACCTCTTAGATACCAAAGAATCCAAATTACCATTCGTTAGTACTCTTTTACATAATTTTCCATTAATTTACTTGCTACTCCCATTTCATGAATAATGTGTGGCCTTGAGTAAATTTTCGCATATATCAAACATTAAACCATTTATTAAATTTTAAGATTTTTCATTTACATATCCCCACAATCCATCCATTTTCATTTATTTAAGGAGAGTTTGAAATGTAAAGATAATGAGATTGGGACATGATTGGATCCGTACATTCCTAAAATCTCAAATTTCTATTATATATAATTTGACTATTACAATTTAAAAAATTTCATGATTCCATCCCCTCTACATCCTCATCCCCAAAATATTTTTTTATTCCATAAGATTATTTTATCTTGAACCATCTAGATTACTCAAATTTAATATATTAAATTCAATTTATATATTTTCTGAACAATAGAATTTTATAAATGTATAATAAAGGTACAATAACCCATCTATCATTAAAATAAATTGGCAGTACAAATGAAACTCATTTCATTGAATGAACCAATGTTTACTTATTAAGGAATCAAAATTTCAGTTTAATATAATGGGTGCTTGATTCCTCCAATAAATAATTTTCTTATGTTTTAAAATACTTTTAATTATGTATTATTTGAATCCTAATGGTTTCACTATTTATATTCTTTACTCTAAGTATTCAAAAATAATGATGGATTTTATTTCTAAATATTCGAGATGAATGATACGTTTTACGACCATTCCAAGAACTATATGGAAAACTTCATACTTGATAATGGAGATAATTTTTTTCAAAATTCCACTACATTCTACTATTGAAATCACTTCATGATTAACCTTTATGTTTACCACTTCCTGAAATCCACTTCTTCCTTCACCAAATAGACCCATTTGTTCTACGGTTCCATAATTAACATAAAAAGGAAAAAATTCACCCATGTTATAGAATCATGAAAGGATTTTATTCCCACTTCATTGATAACTACAACTGAATTTCATCATTGAGACCTGTCACCAACCTTAGAATTATACGATATCCATATTTTTTGGTAACATGATAATATAAGCCTTACCTATGCCTTTTCACTAGTCATCTAACTCAGTTAAACTACCTCAAAACCTATGTTTTCCCCCTAATACTTTTTCTTTTAAAAAACTTTAATGTTATTCTTTAGTAGATGAGATTTATATTACCTATAGACACTGATTACTTTCTAGATACCAACCTCTATATGAAACATTATCTTCCATACTGTTATGTTCTTATAAAACATTAGTTGTTCTAGAAAAAACTAAACTTTACAAAATTATATTTACTTTAACCATAACATACTATGTTTATTTGTAATAATACTTTTCATCATTATATATGTTTGGATCATTCCATTGGATCCCTTTATTTAATTTATTTTTTGGGTTCATATGAACTTTCATAGTTCATTATCTAATAGATGAAATTTAAACTATTGATTTTCATTACCAACAAAGAAATATACACATGGAATTGCTTCTAAATTATCCCACATTCTATAATAAAAAATATGTAGGGAATACACTCCATGAAATTGATCTTGGATTAGTTGACAATTCCACTCAACTGAAACACTTATAGAAGATATCTTCCAAGTTGTGTAAAGAGACATCTATTTATGATGTATGAGACATCATTCACTAAATCCACCCAAAATTACTTGGTAAACACATAATGAATTCTTAGACTTTTGGATATCATATATAGAATATTGTTCATCATCTCTACAACTATATTTTGTTCTATCAATTTGTAAACTATATTACTAAAATTAACTCATTTCTTTTTTAAAATCATTAAAACTATTATCTTTTACACTCTATGCCATTAACCGAACAAAGTTTCTTATTCATTAAAATATCTTCTCTTTACACAATGGCTGTAAATGAAGAAAATGTTCCAAACACATTATAATTGGTATTGATAAATAACACCCACACCTTCTATGTTGCTTCATCTATGTTGTTCAGATAATATAATGAACCTCAATTTGAATAAAACACATCTTCTCCCTATACATTCATAATAACTAGCAATAATTTCTTTTTTTATTTTTCATCCCAATGTATTGATTGAAACATTATATTAATACCAAATAATTCACTTTTTTCATTAACTATACTACTCCCAATAAAGTTTCATAATTTCCCTTGTGCCTTGGACCTTCAAAACCTTCTCACCCAAGTTTCCTAAATGATAAGTAACAAACATTAATATTTATGATGTTATTGTACATGTAGGTGTTTTATCTTTTAAACTCATGGAATGATAAAATGTTTATTATTTCACTCCCTTGGTCACCAATATATAAATATAGTTTATATTGCATGATCCATTTACAAAACTCATACAATAAATTTTGTCATCTAGTTGAGTAATCAATATTAGTCGTTTCCTTAAACTCAATATGGGATGATCCCATTATATATCAAACAAGAATTCATTCATGGTTAATTTATTCACACTACACTTTCTAATTATCTCAATTATATCAGCATCCAAAAGTTGTACCTTTCTAAATATTTAAGGAACATATTTCTACATGTCACCCTCTAGGATGTTGAGTAAAATAATGCTTCGAAATTAATGATCCATGACTCTGATGGAATATAAACACTTAGTAATAAACTTATTTCCTCGTCATAAATGATATTTTTATAATAAAATATAAAACCAATCCTTTTATAATTAAACCTTTTAACTATTTGGTCATTCCTTTGGTGCCCCATTTTCCCACAATTTTATCATGTGGTTTCAGGTTCTACCAATATAAATCATCACTTATCTCCATTCTATTTACACTTCATCAAACATGAAAATTCCTTAAAAGGGTAACATCCCATGCTCTCTAAATTTTATGATTTTATAACACAAATATGTGATTCACTTTTTCATATCACCTCATTGAGGACAGGTTCATGGAAATTTATGAACACCAAGTCACTCATTACACTACGTTTATTTAGGATAGTATCCATAACATCCTAAGAGTTTGAGAGAGATGAAAGAAGTATAAAAGAACAAAATACTTTGATTAAATTAAAAGCGAAGAAATTTAGTTGAATATTTATTAAATTAAACTCATTTAGATGATAAGAAACTGATAATCCTTTCATTATCCTCATACTGAAAATTTGATTCAACATGAACACTATATTGAGGGAAGAAGGATTTCATTTAATGGTTTTATAATTTTCATAAATTTCTATGGTAGTATTGATATCCAAAATAAAAAACTCCAAATTACATGGAAATTTTATATGAACTACCATGAGTGATTTATAGTTGAATATTTATAATTATTCTTCCCAAATATCTTATATCTTGATATACTTTTGTAAAAATTCAATCACCTTATGATAAAGATAATCTTCAAAATTTATTCTACAGCATCTAATGTATAAATCATCAGACTTCCCACTCTAGACCTTGAACTATTACAACAGAATTACTTTGGAATTAATAAACATCATCTATAATGAAATATAATTAATGATAGGAATATTTGAGCCTTAGTTGACCAAAATTACCCTAAGAGGGCGTTCGAATCTAAGTGCACAAAATAAAAACATTTCCATTTTCATTCAGTCCACTAGGATACACATATACTGCTAAATTTCTAGTTGGGAAATTTTTAATCTCTCATTTTCTCATGTTTATCAAACTAAACCATAATCATGTATATTGAAAGTAAATCCCACAAAAATAGATATTTTTTAAATATTTATCCATTAAGATAAAATATATTTAATAATCACACAATGATATGTCAATGTGCCATAATTCACAATAAAAACTCTCAATGGATTCATGTTTTGAGGTGATGATCACTCTATGAGAAGGATTATCAAGAATAATAGTTTTGAGAAAGTGGAAATGCTAATAATATGGACACTGATTAATCCACTTCTTTATGAACTACTTTAATAATGGAATGATTCTATTTATATACATGAGTGTATATTTATTTGGAGTATAGTAGAATGAATGAATCACTACTCTGGGTTTGATGGTTCTTTGATATACAAGAATGTTCATATTCTGATACACCAATTCTTAATGATACCAACATTTAAATATGAACATTGATCCTTGGTCTTTCAAAAAAATATAGGTGCAGGAAAAGTTTTTCAAGACAATGATAATTAGATATAGTAAATATGTTGTTACACACTCCTTATTTAATATCTTGGTATAGTTGTGATAGCCATTTTCTTTACTCCTTCCTTCCATCTCCCATAAAGGAATCAAATTTGATAATGGAAATATATTTTCTCTATCTATTTCTATTTCACTAAAATGGATATGCGAATTTACTACAACTCACTCTTATTTCTCCAAAACAACTACAAATAGTTTTTATATGTTTTACATGTAACAACCCTTAATCCATTGGTTTGGATAAATTGTTTTTCCTCTCATATTCTATCATCATTCTAGGTGTACCACATGTTTGAATTAAATCCTTATTATCCAATAAACCTAATTAAATCCTCTATATATCATTCCAAATACTATCTCTTTAAATTATTGCTTAATAAAATAAATTTTCTAGAATTCTTATACTTAGAAAAAGGATTCAGAAATCATTGAATGTTTTTATATTTCATTATAATTATCATAGTATGTTATAATTATTCATGGAGTTATTTTTAAATCAAATATAGATATTTTAATATCGTCTCAAAATATTTTAATTATTCATTGAATATAATGGTGTGAAAATATTCATTATTCTTGATTTATCCACCCATTCACAACAAGTATATTTTCTTTACAAATTGTTCTAGTAACAAAGTGATAAATAATCCTTGGATAAACGCTATTGGATTGTACTATTTTTAATGTGAATATAATGAGACATGAATCATTCATATTTATTTCAGGATATACTGATAATTCATTATTTCATGGTTTGATCCTCTTGATTTTGGTGAAACTTCAGTCACTTTATTCTATCCATCCCCAAAACATAATTTCCCGAACACACCAAACATCGTACATCCACCATGTCATAACATGATGTTTCTTTGATCTTAATATTTTGTGAGGCACCCCCTTCAATGACAAAAGAATCTTATAAAATAAAGAGCCATCAATATTTGTCAGTGAATTATCAATGTGTGTCTAATACCTCATGGTGTGATTTAAAAATTATTTACATTTCACAATGTAGGAATCATTTTTAATTCATAGATGGTCATTATATATGATACACAATATCCATGAATTTCATGGAACACCCTTTCCAAGAAAATAAGGGTTTCAAAGGCAAAGATGAGGGAGCCATAGGGTTACTAGGTCTCCCCCACCCATGGTCTCATTAGACCACGTAGATTGAATATCTAATGTAAATTTTAGTCTCAATGTATAAATCATGTTGGTATGTTTTGTTTTCCCAATATTCTCTGATTTGGTATGTAGGATCAAAATAATGAATATAGATTCTCAATATACAAGAGTGGGTTGAATTGTATACTTTAAAAAATTCTTTTGTAACTTTTAAAGATGGTAATGTTTAATAATGTTAAACAAAGTAAATTCAAAAAACCTCTTAGTTCTACAAAGTAGCCTGATTCTGGAAATGTGGTTCCACTAATGAAACTTAAGAAATGTTTACAAATATAAAGATTCTACATTACAGTGTAAAGAATCTTACTTATCAGAGCACATGTATATGAATGTACAAGAAAGTTATACTATCCTTAAAAACCAAAATGCAGTGGGAATCATGAAACAATACAAGTAACCAATAGTAAATTTTTTAACCCAAAGAGAAGGGTATCCAAAAACTATGGATAAATGTCCCTCGATTTATAAATTCAAGATAGTCTGTCTTACCCACACCTAGTGAAGCCCTCGATACGACTATCAGAATCTGTCTTTCTTTCCACGCAATACCATAAACTTCAAGGTAGTCGCTATCTCTGTCTTCCTATCACCGAGATCTCTCGAATGTACTCAACAACATTTTCAGTCACACGAAGTAATTCTGAATAAGATTTTCAATACGCACAAATTATGAGATTCTCTCTCTAGAAATCAGTTATGTAGTATGTAATCTCTAGGGTCGTAGAACAGTCATCAACAAAGTTTTGACCTCTTTTAAATGAGATCCTATTTATAGGCACATATTCAATGGTCGGATCCCTCCTCCAATGGTCATATTTTTCCATAAATTTTGGAGGAACCTTTACACGTGTCACTCAAACAATGGTTGGTTAGAATAAGAAATCACGACATCATTTTATAACTATAACAAGAGGTGAAAAAATATGGTTGGTTAGGAAAATTTATATTTTCAGAATGTAAGGAAAATATAAAAGATCATAATATAACAAAAAACCCATTCTATGTCTATAAATCATGAATATTTAGATTCTGTCTTCAAAAGAATTCTGAACCTAAATTCTATAAAATTACACAGTCTGAATTTCAAAGAAATTCGGAGCCTGAATTCATAAGAATTTGGAGTCTGAATTTATAATTTTTGGAGTCTGAATTCAGAATTTTTAAATTCTGAATTCTGAGAATTTGGAGTCTTAAATCATAATGTTCAGAGTCTAAATTCTGAGAATTTGGAGTCTTAACTCAGAATGTTCGGAGTCTTAATTCTGAGAATTCGGAGTTTGAACTCATAGAATTCCGAACCTGAATTCGGATTCTAAAAACAGAATGCTCTATATATATATATTTATAATATTTTGAGGTTTTAGATACGAAACATAATTTTATACATAGAAATAAAACGAGTTAGATTATAATATGAACAACGAAAACATAGTATGGATAAATTTATTTAGAGAAGGGAAAATTTCCTTATGAATAAAAAATTATTAGGAAAATGAAATTTTCATTAAGATAGAGTGTTTGTGATTTTGAAAATAAGAATGAATGGAAAAGTCATAAGGAAACCTTATTGACTCCACCATATCCCCCATTTTGGAATGCACAAACATCCTTACGAAAAATAAAATAAGGACTTATAAAATATTTTTATGGACATTGAAAAAAACATATCTCCCATAACACATGGGAAATGAGGAATACGAATAACTCCCCCTAGGCATTGGAAACACTTAGGATAGTATTCTTGATTTCTGGATTGAGACATAGCATTTTATTTCATAGAAAAATGTTCTTTGATAATAACTCCCCCTTAAATGAACTCCCCTTAGATGAACTCCCCCTTACATAGGGAAATTTATTGTTTTACTTTTTATTATTTTTTATCATTTCTTTCTCCCCCTTTGTGATTTTAAAAAAGGAATACAGGGAATGGAAAAGAAAATGCGGTACCAGAAATATTAGTACTAAATAACCAAAAGACGAGCAACCAATAATTTCATTATGATTGGAAAATTTTATACAATGATGAAATTAAAAAATATCAGAATTTAACAAGATTATCCATCCTTCTCCTTCGACTTCAACTTCTTCACTATGGTTTTGATCTTCTTGGGTTCCTTGTGATCCTCCTCTACTCGTTTGAGAAGCTGATCCTGATCTTCTGTTTTCTTCTCTAAGGCTTTGATTTTTCCTTCCTAAGACTAAAGAGATTCTGCCTGACCCTTTAGAGCTTCTTCTTGCATATAATATTATTAATCACGTTTGATTCTAAGATCTCTTTCCCTCTTCCAACTTAGAGAAACTGAATATAATTTCCAATTCAGATCTTTAACTTCTTGCTTCCTTGTATTTTTTTTCAAGAGATATCTTTTATTCAAAACTATTTGAGATATCCTTGATCTTAACATATTTTTTATCAAATTAATCCTTGAAACTTTATTGGAATTCATCAAGGATTCTCATCTCTTCTATTATCTTCCTTGAACAGCTTGTCATCTTTTTACAAATTTTTTTTGGGGCTTTGTAGTTTATGAAAAAGGTTTTGAAATCGGCCTCCAGTTTGATGCACTTATCCAACACCATGGACACTAAATCCGATTTTTTATTTAAGGTGTATTGAATCATTTGACATCATGAGTCTATAATTGGATATATTGGAATAGTTCCAACATATTCTATAAAGACTAGACTACAAAATCATTTCCAAGAGAGGAAGATTCCAAATCAGAGATTTTGCTTAGTGAGGATTCTTTTTCAATATCAGCCTCTTCCCTCATAGATAAATCACCCACTTCATTCTTCTTCACCACTGCTCTAATAGTTATATCAACAAATACCTGTTTTCCCTTATCAACTTTCAAAATTAATTCTTCTTGATTGGATTATCCATGTTTGCTATCAAATAGTTGCACAATTTTATCTTCATCTACCCCTTCCTTATGAGCTCCTACCTCTACATCCTCTGGCTGTATGAAATCATGGTTACTAATACATTCTTCAATTCCTCACCTTTCTCATCTATTCCTGGTGTAGAAATTTTTGAAGACTCAACTTCATAGGTTTTGAATGAACGTTTTTCATAAGGGATTTCCTTCTCATGAAAATCCTATACTTTCTTTATTAAATATTCGATATCACCATTTCCTTCTTCCTCTTCTTCTTCTACTTCTTTTTCTTATACTTCGTTTTCTTTTACTTTTTCCGAATTCACAAACATATTTCCCAGAGTCTCTATTAAAGGTTCTATCAGGAAGGATTCTAGCACCTACATATTATCAGATGCATTCTCTGCAGCCTTCAGATGTGATTAGACTATCTCTGCCTCAGACAACTTTTTCTTCAAATTCTTCTCTTTATTTTTATTCCCATGATCTTCAAACTGACATTCCCTTCAACAATTTTCCCTCATCAGAGTCCAAGCCACACTTAGGCCCTCCTTTTTCTGATTTTTCATGTCTTCCCTCTACTTAGCCACAACCTCATCAGGATAAGATTTTTGTTTCTTTGTCTTTGGTGCTGCAGATTGTTTTTCCTTTGAAATTAGAGTTTCTTCCTTCTCTTCCACTACCATTACCTTCCTCTTCCTTCCACCCATTTTAGAAGTCTTAGCCACGTCTTGTTTCTTTTAATGAGATTCAACTTTCTCTTAAAAAAATAATATAATTCTTCAGATTGTTTGAAAAAACCAACATTTATCCTTCTCAAGGTGTCATCACTCAGCAACATGACTTTCCAATTTCATGACATAGATTTTCAGGGAATTTGGATGGATTATAAACACCAAACAATCATCCATGATAGATTTACTGGATACATAATAATTTGCTCATTCAGATTTCCATTCTTTATGTACTCAATTGTAACCAAGATATGCTTAACCACGTTTATATTTCATATTTATACTAAGAAATTCAGAATGTAGATGCCGCTCTTCTTTAATGTATCTGTATCACCTTTTATCAGAATGTTGAATACTTGAACCCACAATTCAAGAATCCGAAAATTTGTAGACGGGTGAAGATTCTTCGAAGTCTTTACCTCTGAATGACCAAGACATGACATGGCTTTTTCTTTAATAAAAATTCTTTGAAATTCAGGCATCTTATGTGATATGAACTATTCATGTCCATTATAAGGAATTCCAATCAAACTAGAAGACTTGGTTTATCAAATAGAATATGTCTTTCTGTAACAATTGAAAGAATATTTTTTCCTACATTTTTCCTTGAAAAAAGTTACTATCTCGTAGAATTCAACAAGCAAATCTAGATACACCGGGTCATGTGCTTTCTGTTTCAAAATGCAAACACTCTCCCACCCATTCAGATATAAATTCATAGAGATAATGGAATCATAGTTGCTGAAGAAATTCAGATGAACCACCCTTTCCTTATAAACCTTTCATTCATATATTTCTTTTATGGACGACATATTTTTTTGAGACGAAGCTTCAACAGTAATTCGGACATAAGGAAACCTTGAAGATCTAGAACAAGCTTATGGAGAAGGTTCAGAGCTTCAGAACGCGAAGGTTTGAGTTTTTATGTGGTACAATCATCAAGGGTCCTTTATATAGGTGTTTGAGGTTCCAGTTCAGCTTCCATACTCAATCCAATAGTTTAAAATCCTTTTGTTCAGATTAGACGACTTAAAAAATGACCAAATAAGAATTTTGATGGATTCTGGTATTTTGAGGTTTTTAATAAAAACATTCAAATTCAAGGAAAAGAGAATACAAAATTTTTATAAATATATTAAAATAACAATAAGTACAATATGATTACAAAAATTTAAGAAAAGAAAAATACCATTCGGATTTCTAGGAAGATTATTCGTAATGAGAAAAATTATTCTTGAAGAACATCAGATTAAAAAAAGAAATTGATTATGAAAACATTGACTATGAAAATTTTTAAAACATTGATATAAAAATTTAGACTAAAAAAATTTAAAGGATGAAATTTTTTTAAACTGTGATGATTATTCGTAATGTTTTGGACTACATTCCTTTCGGATTTCTAGGAAGTTTATTCGTAATGTTTTGGAATCAATATCTTAATGTAATCAAAACAAAAACATTACCATAATTTTTACCATGTTTTCTTCCAAATATGATTTTTTCATTATATTATAAGGATAATATCTGATCGCATTAAAATAATGCACATTGTTATGTGGAAGTGAGTCATGTTTATAATTAATTAATTTTATAACGATAAAAATGATATTTGTTTTGGTGGATTCATTATGAATTTATAAAGTTAATAAAATTACATCAAAAAAATTTTTTTTAAATTGAAACTACATATTTGGTAATATATACCTTTTATGGAATATATTACCTACATTTTGGGTTATTATGATGGTATAATACATACTATATATTTATACCATATTTAATTTTTAAGAAAAAAATCGAATACTTTAGAAAATTTGGGAAAAATAATCATTTGATAATTTTAATTTGATGAGTTAAAAAATAATATTACATTCATAAAAATAATTCTCTAAACATGATAATTTAATCATTTAAATAATAATACCTATTTGTCAGAAATAATTGTTTTTTTAGAATAATAGATTTTTATCCCCTATAACAATTACATTTGAATTCATAAAATTTTGTTATCATTTATTTTAAATAAATCTTATTAAATAATAATATTTCATTAAAACTATATTTATTTTAATAACTCTAAAATCCCACCCAAAAAAATCATTTATTGAAGACATATATTCCCAAAAATTACAATTTTTTTAATCACCACAGAATATAATTTTTATAAAAATCATTATATTTTCATTTAAAATGTAATTATATAAATTACTATTATAATTATGAAAATATAAAAAATCAAAATGTTAGGGGCTATATACGTATCCCATTTTTATAATACCAGATTCACTAATTGTAAGTTGTGCAGTTGTGATATTCTATTAGGTTTTCTTGAAAAAAATTGTTTTGATCATGATAACAATGATCTTGAATTTCTCCCATAAACAGTTTCACTCATTCTTTAGTTATTCAATATTATCTTGGGAATGGTCAGTGTAAAATCATATTGATTCCATATCCCTTAGAATTCTTGATACATGGGTTTCATAGGGTGGTATACTAATGGTCAAGGTCATCACATACATTTTCTATGTCAACTGGATTTATAAAAAATATTAGTATATACTAATCATAAAGTCACTATATAATGGTTATATTATCAAAAGTTTGGATGCCTAAAGGAGTTTTAAATAATATTAATTTTAGTGGTTTGAAGATCCCAAATTAATTGAATATGTTTTTTACAAATTTTTTTATGAAAATAAAATTATTCATTAAAACGGGTGTTTCATTTAAAATGATCATCTCCATACGTTCATCCCAAAAACAATTCACCCTAAATTTTTTTTATACACTAAAATATTTAGGGTACTTCTGTTTCAATTCCTTTTTTGGATCCCATATTTCAACCTTGAAATAATGGTTCTAGAAAATCACTTTGACCAGGTGAGTTTTATTGTTTCATATAATTTTGTCTCTATGATGTGTGATCATCACTAGTTTCTACTCATATAAATTATCATTATCTAGTGGTATTACATCTCAATTGAAAACATGTGGGGATTCTAGTATATACTACCTCAAGAGGGTTAAAAGGAACACATCGTGTACTTGAGATATGTTAGGTATGAATGGTTGTTAATAGATTTTCCACTCCAATGTGATCAATGATCTCAATGGGGACAATGTATCTAGGACTAAGCTTTACTTTATTCCCAAAACTCATATTTTTATTCCAAAAAGATATTTGAAGGAACACTCTGTCCCTGACCTTAAAACCCATGTTAAAATGACGATTTCCTGTATATATTTTCTGTGAACTTTGTGTGGATTTCATATAAAACTTAATGGATTAAACCATCTTTATCATTCCATTGATATGATCAGGTCCCATCTATTTACTCTCTCTGACTTCATCCTAGGAAGTCATAGATTGAAACTTCTTCCTATATAGGGCCTCATATAATTCTATTTGAAGGCTAGAGTGGAAACAATTTTTTTTATGAAAACTCCACTGTGAGAAGGTGATGACACCACCTTCATTTTAAATCCATTAAAAAAGATCATTGTGTATCTTATAATGTTTGAATCATCCTTTTAGTCTAACCATCCTTATGAGGGTGATAAGAAGAGACTAAGATTGGATTTGAATCCAATAATTTCTAAAGGATTCTGAAATTATGTGAGGTAAACCTCTTATCTCAATCTGATACAATAGAGTCAGTAACTCATTAAACCCTTACCACATTCCTTATGTATATATTGGTGATTATGTTTAGGGGAAAATCTTACATTATATTAAAGAAATGTGATGACTTGGAAAAGTGATTAACAACCACCCAGAAGGAATTATTATACTTAGGTGTCTTTGGTAGTCCTGTGATTAAATCCATGGTTATCGATTCTCATTTCCATACTACTATGCGAAATCTGTTCATCATACCCTTATAATTTTTTCATCCCACCATTCTTGTTGGCATTCCAAGAATCAAGATACAAAATCTAAAATATCCCCCATCATGTTATCCCTCTGAAATGTTTTCTTAATATCTAAATACATCTTAGTTATTCCTAGATTAATAAAAAAGGTTCATATATTCACATCATCCATAAGTTCTTTATTAATTGATCGTTTTTATGGGACCCATATTCATGTTCCAATCCATATAACACAATCATTAGTAAAGTTTGACATTAGAATGATTTTCTACCTTCTTTTGTAAAAACTCATCATGTTTTTTTCCATAAATGATCCTCTAAAAAATAGATGGTTGAGAATTTATATGATAATGGTAGGATAAATAACCTATTATTATTCCCATGTCCATCAATTACAAGAAAAATAATATTGCATCACATTCAAGGATAATAATGGATAAGGTTATTGGATCCATTCAAATAAAAGCATCTCACATATTGTTTGCATTCCTATGATGGTAATGGATTGAAAAATAACAATTCGTTAACATCTATAACAACCTTCATTGGTTATTATAAATCTATTTTTGAGTGAATATATTCTTGAGGATTTTATGAGATTTATATAAATCACACTTCTCCTAGTATATATAATGTATCCGAGTATTTAATGTGAAGACCATTCCTGTCAATTATAGATATTGAGTTTAGTTGTTCTTATCATGTATATTTATTTTATGGGAGGTATTGTATATCACTTTTTCATATTATATGAGTAAAAAACACAATCAATTTTTATATTCATCACTATATATCACAAATCCTTTCCCACTAATAGGTAATGTGAGAACAACTGCTTTGATTAGCCTCTTCATCTTCTCTGTAATGCATTCAGAACATTAATCAGTCTATAAAAAGATAACTCCCTTCCTTGTAGGATTGGATATTAAGCATGAAATCTGTAATATTATTCTCAATAATTGATGATAGTACTATGATCATCCACGAATATTAGGAATTTCTATAAGTGATGTTTTCTAGGACATCCTTTTAAATCCTTGATTTTTTGATGAATCCATAAATATCCCTTTATTATGGATAAAATGTCACAAGATAGTTTCTTTCTCCAACCAAAACCAATATTTACTATTATTTTCTTAGAAATTTTCATTCCAAAATGTCTTCAATAAAGTATTAAATACTCATCATGTTCTCCCTTAATATCAGAGTAGATACAAATATCTTATATAAATACTAGTAAAAACATGTCTAGGTAACCCATAAATACTCTATTAATTAACTCCATGAATATTTCTAGAGCATTAGTTAGTCCAAAAAAAAACTATGAACTCATTGATATAATACCTTGTAAGAAAAGAATACATTGGTATATCCTCTTTCTTTACATTTAAATAATATCATCATAAAAAAAGATCCACCTTAGAGATGTTTTGGGCTCAACATAGCTAATCAAATAGTCTATAAATCTATGGTATAGGATACATGTTACATATCGTTATCCTTTTAATATCACTAAAATCAATGAAGATGTTCACTGACCCATCATTCTTCTTTATGAAAAGGATCAGTGCACTCCAAGGTGAATCACATGGGAATATAAACCTCTTATATATATTATCCAATAATTGTTTCATCAACTCATCCAGTAAAAAACATATCCACTCTATATGAAGCCTTATATATTAGAAAATAAATCGGTATAAGTTTTATTGAGAACTCATCCCAACATCTTGGAGGAAGACCAAGAAATTATTTGATAAATAGATCAACAAACTCCCTTAAATGGGAATGTCATCAGTGGTGATATTTTCAATAACACAAAACACTTATGTAAGTTAGTATTATCTTTCAAATTAATTATATATGTTATTGAGTTTTCAGTACCAAAGAAAATTTATCCTAACTTTTGAAATTTTATAGAATTAGAAGATGATTTGTGATACGGAGTGTGATTTACTCTTCTCAGAAAACAATTTCGGCTCTACATAGGGAAATATAATAAATGCCTATAATATCATAAATACTTTTAAGGGTAGTATCACAAGATTTTATGAGAAATTAAGCCAAATTTTTTTATTGGAGATAACTTAAATTTATATGATGCAATAATTGACAAATTTTCTCCCTTTACTGATAACTCGACTTCCATGTTTTCAGGTTCTGTTTGATTAATTACACTAAAATTGTGTTATAGTAATGAATGCATAAAAATATAATAAAATATTTTTTTATATCCTTGAATGAATTACTTGTGTATGTACAACAACATCATTTTTTCGATCCCACTCAATGGGTTTTATGACATAAACTCTCTCATTTTATCAAGGCCTTTGAGTTTATTTTCCTCAGTTATCATCCACCAACCATAGCTAAGGGTGTTTATTCATGTGGTTTACATATTAATTGATATTTTAACATTATATGATATATTGTGGGATTATTAGAGCATTCCATTTTTTCCATCACATAGGTGGGTTTCTCATGTTAAGAATGGAATTCTTGTTTCCAAATCATCCCACAATTAATGAATTCCCTAGTCCACATTAGGAAATTACTGTGATATTTCTTCCCAAACATTTAAAATCATAGACGTTGGGAATTATTTCCAAAATTATATTTCTCCATTTCACTACAAAAAATTAAACTCAAATTTCCCCTTATTAGCCATATGAGAACCCTAATATTCATTGATCTCCATTTTTAATTTGAGGGCATGCAGACAATTTCTACATATTTTTCAATGTCTCAAATGCCTTAGTTCTTTTAGAAAATTGTATTTGGACACCCAAATATGTGATGAAATTTACTATTATGGGTAATGAAAAAGTTTTATGTGTATCATGAAATCCATGTAAGGTTTTTCTCATACCCCATGATGCATTCTTTATCATTTTCATGAGGGTAATGATATCCCTCTCCATTTTAAACAATATATTGTGAGGAAAATATTTTTCAATAAAACAATTTCATAATGGATTCCCTTCACTAGATTTGATCTCTTCCTCAGGATTTGTTTTTTGAGTAATATACACCGTTGATTATCTTCTCCATCCATATGATAAACATCCAATACAAACATATCATACTCTTAGAATTAATGGATGGAGATTATATTTTTAATGTTGTTGATCAATTTCTGTCTGATTATTAGATCATAAGATCCATTGAAATTATAACACCTTTATCTCATAAATGTCTCAATTTATAATTGTTCTTTGTTAGGGAAATTTGGGAGTTCCTCCGGATTCAAGTTTCTATTCAAAAAATGACATTATTGTGAAATTATAATCATTATTTTCCTGACTCCGTGTCCCATCTGGTTGGGAATATCATTTTAGAATGCACTTCATTTCTCATAACATTGGTTGTTGATATAGTTACAAATATTATGATCCATTTGACCAAAAAATGAAAAATTATGGATGGTGTTTTTACGAAATAAATCACATAAATGAGAAACCATGATCATTAATAGGGTAAAAAATTAATTTAAATATATTCACTAACATATGATTTTTTTGGTAGTAAACTAATCTATCCAAGATCTATTTTAAAATATCAAATATGTGTGTAATTGTTTTCCTAAATAATGGTTCGTAATGATATTGTAAATTTACCAAAAAATATCTCTTTGGACTACCAAATCAGTTGTGAAACAAGGCCTGTTTTCATGTACTAGGTGAAAATCTCGTCCAAATCAGTGTCTCGTTTTTGGGGTTGTTAACCCTAGCTACAGATTTCCAGTGTTGTATCTTTTTATATTATCAAGAAATGGATGTTTGTTCATGAAAACACATTTATCTATACAATAGAAATATCTTATGGATGTTTCACAATGTTATTTATTATCCAAAATGATTTCATTATATTTTTCTATTCCTAATCCCCTAACATAACTTTACTTTCATACTTATTACATCTTGAAACTTCAGAGAGTTATAGACTCATATTTTACTATTAAAACCCTCTCACATTATGCTATAAATGTGTGCCTTAGGCCTTGAAGTGGTTCAGAAGAGTTTATTGTTCATTCAGAGCTCAGATCTTTGGATTTTAAGGAGGAATAATAAGCCACATCGTTGGATCACAATTAGTGTTAACCTTGTGACTCAACCATGCGAGTCATCCATTGTATAGGGTAGGCCACAAATCTTGTCTACAACTGTGTGAGCTAGGCTAAAAAACCCTATAATATTTCAAACATTCGATATAGTGGATATGTGCATCGACTATGCATGGTTAGTCAATCCTTCGCATATCCCATGCAAGGGGTCTCTTCGGGTAGTGGTTTTTGTATGATTAGAGCATGGTTTGGCCATCCGTGCAACAAAACCATGCAACATATTTTTTAAAGGTGAAATCAAATTGTTGAACCTATTGTATTTAATACTAATTTACTCCAACAAATTCTTGTTTTTAGAAGACAACATGTTTGATCTCCCCTATTCCTCTAACATATATGGGTTTTGGTTTATCCCTCTTATGATATTTGTTTCTTTCACCATAAGATTCATTGGAAATATAAGGTTATTTTTTCCATTATTATGATTTCTATAGTTATAGATCTATTCATTTGATGAAACTAGATGAAGAGAGATCAAAATAACAACTTAGGTGGTAGCGTTAGTTTACATTATGTTTTTTGTGTTATTATCATGCATTGTATTCCACACACTAGACCTTTCGGCGTCACCTCCTTAAATGTTTAATTAATTATTATAATGGTTCCAACATTCTAATTATGCATTTAGTGACCCATGAATGATGTTGTAGGTTGACCATATTTATTTGATCCAAAACTATGGGTGTGACCTCCCCCAATGAAAAAATTTACATCATAGATAAACATGTTAAATCTACAATTTAGGTGGGTTTACCCAGTATTAAGTGTTTGGTAGGTGAAATTATTTGAGTAATTGAATGTCCATGAGTTAGGACCTTACGATTTATGCCATGATTTCTATTCTTATATCATACCTCAAATAACTTGACATAAATTATCTAGAAATATTTCTTAAATTCTTATTAATGATGTACCTTATAAAGTATATGAGTATTTCTTATTGGACCTTACAACCTTAGGAATTTATAGTGATACAAGGGTTCTGAAATATGGACACAATGGGTTGGATTATTGTTCTCTTGGGATGGTTTGTTAGAAGCATCATGAGTGATGCTTGAATTTTCATTATATGGTCTCATCAAGAAGATATTTTACATACTAATGGGAGATACCAGTTCTATAAGGGACACACCATGGATGAGTTTGTTGGAGAGATGGTCACAGCATACCTCAAGTGATAGATTGTCCCCTATGTGAGATTGTTGGGATGGGATCAGGGGGTTATGCTTTACACCATGCCCATATTTATACTTGGGGTGCCTTCATGGATATTCTTCGATGGACTCTTTGTTGTTGTGTAACTGTTGTTCTCCTCGTGTTATATTTAGATTATTTTATAAGGTTCTCCTTGGATGGTCATATTATTCCACTTAATTGATATCTATTGGCACCTTATATTGAATACAGGTGATGAAATCTTCCAAATTAGAGGACACATCTACCTAGCCAAATCACATACTTAGGCATAGTATGAACATGATACTTTGTTTGTCATGGACCATGTATAAATATAACCATTATTGTACATCTTACTTTAGTTCAAAAACATCTTACATAGTAATATGTAAGTAGAGTCGGCTAGGTGTCCCATGAGAAACCCTGTCTGAAATTTATTTATTTGTTCATTATTTTTCATATAATTTTGTGGGCACACTACTAATATTATATGAATGGACTAGTTTGATCTAGACACCATTGGTGGTGGCCTACTGAGTATATCTCCCACCTTTTTTGGGCTGACCTTGGTGCCCAATAAGACTTCATGATTTTAGATATAGATAAAGAGAATAATCCAACTTCCGATGCTTGATATCTAGTTCCATGATGAAGTACCGGTGCAAGGGACCAAGAAAATTCTTGTGGTATTAGTAGTTGCAGCATTTTGCCTTTTTTATTTTTAAATAGAATGTGTAATATTCGTGTTCCCCTTTTATCCCTTATAATCTATTTACATATAGATACATTACATGATCATCATTATTATTTATTTGTATATTGAATAACGTATACCTATTTGTTTCTTTTGTATGTTTATTATTATTCTTCAACTTATCTTTTCATTATATTTCCACTAATTTCCACTATTATATACCTTTTTGTGAGACTCAGATCAATGAAGTCATAGTATCCCCATGGACACTCCCTATGACCTCACTTCTGGTCAGAAGCCTCGGGCATACATGGACGTTCTTGAGGATATTTGGCCTACCAGCTTGGGTCACCACTTAGTGGATTCTGGTGTGGGAAATTTTAATGATGTATAAGATCCCAATTTTTTATTTTTTTGACCTTTTTCGTATTATAATGGACACTAGAATGTATTAAAATTTGGTAATGATCCTATTACTAGGAGTAGCTTTCCCACATATAGGGGAAAAACAATTACCATGGATGAGATGCTGTTGTAATTATTTTACGCTAGTTATAGTTGTATGTGTTTCACTATTGGACAATGCACATGTTTCATCCCATTATTACAGATGATATTATTATGATGGGAAATATTCCCCCATGGCCTAATAATATGAAGTAGTAAAAATTCATACAACATACTAGGTAATATATGACAAAAATTTATTAATTATGCTAATCCATATATATATTTATGCGTGCATTACCTTTATTTTGTGTTCTTTTTGTGAGAACCTTGATTGTTATAGATATTTAAATGTGTTAAAGTTTCATGCAGGGATAACATGGTTTTATTAATTAAAGTGACTACATCAATATATATGGTGTTTTCTCTTATATATTGATGAAGATGCCTCAATTAACTAATTATTCCACATTTGAGCCACATACCACTTATTCTACAGGCTGGAATATTAGTTTATTTTATGGATGAATTCCAATGATAATATTCAATTAGGTAATTCTATAAATTGGGAATTATAGTTCAATTATTCAAATAAATATTCATGACCTATTATTATCCTACATCGAACATACAGTTCATGTAATAATTACATTACATAAAAATTGAAAATTATAAAGAGAATGGGCCTTTATAAATTGGTATTTTTGTTGTAATTAAGTGGATTTAGATATTTATATCCACATAAACAATAATTAGCATCTATAAATTAATTATTTAAAATGAAATGGTTACTCCTAAATGGGTCTTCCCATTGTAATATAAAGGGTGTTTTCCTATGTACCATGAAATTTACCATCCATATGCAGAAAAATAATCTATGTTATATTATAACATAAACCTAACTCAACCATAGTAGTGGGAAGTAGGTTTTATCTCCTATGATACATTATAATCTTACATATCACCTAAAATAGGATTTAAGATCATGCAGATAGATTTGACTTCATATAGTAATGTTGTGTACCTCTTCATTCCAATTTTCACTATTTTTTATTTATTGTTAATTTATATATGAGGTGTTCAATTTGAAATTATATACCCATGCCAACTCGATGTCCTAAATTAATATGTTTGGATGGTGTCGATGACCATTCTATAAAGGTGGTGGGACCTAATCCATCATTATTATTCCCTATAGTTACACCAGAGGCACCTCATTATGATCTTCCACTAGGTTGATGCTCAGTTCCAATAAATATTCTATCATTTTATTCTATCCATATAATTTACTCCTTAACCTACCACTACTATAGAAGATCTTACTCAAGAATTTCAAGAGAATCCTCCTCCCACTTTTTTGGGGAATAGAAAACCTCCAGTTTTTGAGTCATGGATAGAGACCATGTTGTCTATCTTCGAGTATATGAGGATGCCTTTAGAGTGGTGGGTTAATATAAACTTGTTTATTCCTCATAATTGTACCAAAAGTGTTTGGGATGTCATATCTTAGGTCAGTAATCATCATGGTATGGTATGGACAGACATCAAGACACCCTTTTATGACCACTTCTTTCCACTAACTTTGAGTGTAGATGGAACCATAGAATTAATTCATCTTTAGTAGGTTGATATGTCTGTATTAGAGTATTATTATCATTTCACTATGATCGAAAATTTTGTACCAACTCTTAATAGTGATGAGTTGATTACACAAAGATAGTTTGAGGATGATCCCATGTACGTCATCCATTCATAGGTGATTGTTTTCTAGCTAAGTGCCATTTCACAAATAGTGAAACAGGCCCTCATCATTGAGTGGAACCTTAAGGAAGCTGGAAATGTCAGCTGGGGTAATGTAACTTCTTATCATGATGATGATTTGTCTAGTTGTAGGAAAAATCATTTAGAGGGTGGAATTGGGGGAAGTTCCATCCATATGACATGCAACGATAGCAATATAGTGTTATATTAGTGTCACATGATAGGCCTTATGAATCCCGAGGACAAGAGGAAACTGGTTGAGTGTAAAGCATGGAGAAGAATGGTTCACCGTTAGTTTTTCAAATTGACATTCCCTCCTATATTTGCCGAGAGGGGATCAATAATGACACCATGATTTGGAATTGGTTTTGTATCTTCACTCTAGGCCAAGTGATGGTTTACTTCCAGCTGATGAGGCTGAGCAGGTGACTGTGGCCATGGTTGTCAGGTGTTATAGGTTAAGTGCCAGTAAAGGGGACCTCCCCAAATTATCCAGGTTATATATATAGACCACAAATTAGGCTATGTATATGCACTATAGTCTAAACCTAAGGAGAATATTTAGGTGCCTTCTATAGTTACCGGTACTATTATAATAGCCTTTTCTTTAGTATATTCCTTATTTGATACAGGTGCATCACACTCTTTTATATCTTCTAAAATTATGGGAATCATGTGACTCATTATAGAGTAAATATATGATGGTATGACTCTTAATAAACCACTAGGGGTATAATTAGAGAGAGTGTGCAAGTGAAAGGAGTTCTCCCTTAACACAGGCGGGTACTGTTTCTTGTGGAATTTTCAAATCCTCGAGATAATCTATTTTGACATCATACCATGAATGAAATTGATAGTTCCTTGTCATTCCCATGTTGATTATTATCATTATATGGTGTTGTTTAAATCACTCGAAGGAAGAATTTATATTTATAAGGGTGAATATAATATCCAATAATGTTAACCGAGAGCATAGCATATAGGGATAGGTAGGGTGACAAACCAAGTGCTTATTTTTTTATAACAAACCAGGGAATGTGACTTATGGAATTCCCTCATATGGTGGATCACTTCAAGGACATATTCCCTAAATATTTCACTAGAAAAACTATGGTAAGAGACGTGAAGTTCACCATTGATCTACTCTCAGGTTCAACACCAGTGATCATTATTATTTATAGGATAACACCTATAGAGCCTTAGGAACTCAAGAAGAAATTGGAAGACTTAGAGAAAAAGTGTTTTATATGACCCAATAACTTAGCTTTGGATTAAAATTTCCTTTTAGAAAATAATGTTCATGGTAACCTTATTTTGTGAATTGATTAAAAATATTTGAACAAATTATTGGTAATGAATTTGTATTTTCTACAACCTATAGTAGACCTCATTGACCAACTCTGAAGAGTGATAGTTTCCTCCACGATTTCTTTGAGGGAGTGATACCATCTGTTGAATGTGAGAGAATCATACATACCATGCATAATGTTTTGGAGAAGATACGACTTGTACAAGTATCGGGTTAGGCCATTCGGGCATAAGAACCGACCGACAATCGTTATGTCTATGATGAATACGGTTTCCCACCCATACCTTGATTCATTTGTGGTATTCTTTGTTGATGAAGTATTGATGTTGTATCTCTCTATACACATGTAACACCCGAGACTTTTATGAGAAATATTTTGTTTTTATATAAATAATCAAATGAATCTTTCAGTACACACAACACTATCTTGGCTTGCTTTACACACAATCACGACCTTCCTCAATAGCTTGCATCGTACGCAATACCGAGTTTCACTAAACAACGATATGCTATTAAAATATTATTAAAACTAGCTATTATGAATAGTAATACCCACTTTTTAAAATTTTTTAAATTTTATTTTTCAAAATGGACTTCATTTTTGGATTCGGAATATCAAAATTAGCCTAGGGTGAAATTTTGGTATTTTTCCGAAAACTTTCAATTTTTGATGAATAGTGAAAACACTCGGTTGATATTTAAAAACTGACTTTTTATTTAAATTATTATTTATTTTATTTAAATTTATTTTAGGTAAAAATTGATACATAATACCTATATAAGTTCAATTCAATTCATTGGAGTCATTTAATAATAATTATAGATATCTAAAAATTTTATTGAACTTTTCACCGTCTTTTACCCACCTCCTTGGAGAATTTCCAAATTCACATAAAACATAATTTTACCGCTTCTGTGAGTGGAATTTCTAAAATCTGAGAGACACGGCTAATATCAAGGATTAAAATGTGGTTCAATGAGATAGAAATATTTTTTTTGAATAGAACTTTTTACTTTTTTACCATGGTTAAAAGTAAATAGGGTAATTAAGGGTAAAAATGTAATTATTGTTACCCTAACACATGTCCTAATTTTATTGGATAAGTGTAATTCGACAAAAAAGAACCTTAGGAATAAAAGATGACCATTTAGTCCCACTTGTATTAGATTAGGACATTTAATATTAATTTATATAAAGAAGGGTTAAAATAGTTAAAACCAATGTTTAATAAGTAAATAATTTTTAATATAGGGTTATACATAAGATAAATTAGACTATAAATATTAATTAGAAATTTAAAAAGCATTCCTACATAATGGAATTTTATTTTTAATTATTAGACTTAATTTAATTTAATTTATTTATGACACAATGATGATGCCGTAATTATCTAATTAATGAAATATTGACATAATTGATGTTATAAATACACAAATAAATGTAATTTGAGACGTTTTATGAATTAAAATAATTTTCTATGTTAATATGACATGTTGGTATTGATTTAATTAACTTTTTTCCAACTAATCATTCTGTTATAGTTTTCACAAAAACCAATTACAAAATATTGTCAAAATTGATATAAAATAGTTATTAAAACAAATATTATATTATTAATTGTTATTTTATTACTAAAAATCTACGGTTTGGAAAAATGAATTAGATAAGGTTATATATATTAATAATAAACAACTTGGGGTTCGTTTTTCTTGTTATAGTAAGCTTATTAACCTTATAGTGTAAAAAAACAAGAAGACACGGTAAAAGTTAAATTATCTAACTTAAAGTTAAATCTAAATGATAATGTTAAAATAGATACCTAAAGTTGTCTAAATTCTATTGTATGAGAGTATTTAGACCGAACCCCACCTTAGATTCGAAATAAATCAATTTGGAGCTATTAAAAACCGAATATGTCTTTATAATAAAATAATATTTTTAGTTTTTCCAAAGGTGCCCCTCTCCTCCCTTATAAAAGGGCACATCCTCCCTCTCTTCATCACACCACTTTTAGCCTTCATGCTCATAAAAACCCTGCCGAATTCACTTCTCCACTTCCCTAGAAACATCCTAGAGGTCCTGGTCTTCTTTAAAGACCAATTTTAGTTCCCTAAGAGGAGGTCTCAAAGAGGCGCTTCAAATAAGTGGTAATGTCCATTACCGATTCTTTCAACTTTATTTTTTCTTACACTTCTTCTTATTTAGTAGTTTCATTGTGAAGTAATAACATCAGTACCACTCATATACTGATATGTTATTATAAGTATGAAACTGTAACACCTGAGACTTTTATGTTATATAAATCATAAAAGGAATCTTTTTCTACACACAACACTTGCTTGGCTTGCTTTACACGAAATCGCAACCTTCCTTGATTGCTTGTGTCGTACGCAATACCGAGTTTCACTAAACAACGATATACTATTAAAATATTATTAAAACTAGCCGTTATAAATAGTAATAACCAATTTTTGAAATTTTATAAATTTTATTTTTCAAAATGGACTTCATTTTTGGATTCGGAATATCGAAATTAGCCTAGGGTGAAATTTTGGTATTTTTCTGAAAACTTTCAATTTTTGATAAATATTGAAACCACTAAGTGGTAGTTAAAAACCTGAATTTTTCATAAAACTTAATTTTACCGCTTCTGTGAGTGGAATTTCATAATTCAGAGAGACACGGTTGATTTCAGTAACTAAAATTTGGTTCAATGAGATGAAAATAATTTTTTTGGTGAATAGTAACTTTTTACTTTTTTTACCACGGTTAAAAGTAAATAGGGTAATTAAGGGTAAAAATGATATTATTATTACCCTAACACATGTCCTAATTCTATTGGAAAAGTTTAATTCGACCAAAAACAAACTTAGTAATAAAATAAGACCATTTAGGCCCACTTGGATTAGTTTAGGACATTTATTATTAATTTATTTAAAGAAGGGTTAAAATAGTTAAAATCAATGTTTAATAACTAAATCATTTTTAATATGGGGTTATACATAAGATAAATTCGGCTATAAATATTCATTAGAAATCTAAAAAGATTTCCTACATAATGGTATTTTATTTGTAAATTTTAGACATTAAATAATTTAATTTATGTATGACACAAAGATGATGTAGTAATTAACTTATTAATGAAATATTGACATAATTGATGTTATAAACACCAAAATAAATGTAATTTGACAATTTTTATGAATTACACTAATTTTATAGATTAATATGACATGTTATTATTGATTTAATTAACCTTTCATCGAACTAATCTTTCTGTTATGATTTTCACAAAAATTAATTACTAAATAGTGTCAAAATTGACATAAAATAGTTTTTAAAACAAATATTATATTAGTAATTGTTATTTCATTCCTAAAAATCTATGGTTCGGCAAAATGACTTAGATAAGGTTATATATATTAATAATAATAAACAACTTGGGGTTCTTTTGGCTGCTTATAGTATGTTTATTAACCTTATAATATAAGAACACAAGAAGACACGATAAAAGTAAAATTATTTAACTTAATGTTAAATCTAAATGATAAGGTTAAAATAGGAACCTAAAATTGTATAAATTATATTGGATGAGAGGAGTTAGACCCATACCCACCTTAGCTTCTAAATAAATCAATTTGGATCAATTTAAAACTGAACTTGACATTATAATAAAATAATATGTTTAGTTATTCCAAAGGTGCCCCTCTCCTCCCTTATAAAAGGGCACCTCCTCCCTCTCTTCCTCACACCACTTTGAGCCTTCAATCTCGGCAAACCCCTGCCACTTTCTCCTCTCCACTTCCCTATAGACATCTTATAGTTCCTGGTCTTCTTCAAAGACCAATTTTAGTGCCCTAAAAG
The DNA here is from genome assembly GCA_963277665.1 of Viscum album. Classification (NCBI taxonomy): domain Eukaryota; kingdom Viridiplantae; phylum Streptophyta; class Magnoliopsida; order Santalales; family Viscaceae; genus Viscum; species Viscum album. The sequence continues at coordinate 874,246,292 of OY728145.1, read as the reverse complement.
AAGGTCTCAAAGAAGCACTTCAAAGAAGAGGTAATGTCTGTTACCGATTATTTCATCTTTATTTCTTCTTCCACTTCTTCTTCTTTAGTTGTTTCATTATTAAGTAATAACATCAGTGTAAATAATATTCTGATATGTTTTTATAAGTATTAAACAACCCTATTTCACCATCTATCGATCCTACAGAAAAAGAAATCACTGCGCGTGCGTACGTATAGAATACTGTCTCCATGCCGTGGTGTAATCTATTTTCCACCACCACCATACTTGGATGAGTATAATGGTGTAAATAATGACTATATATGACTATAATAAAGTGATACTAATTCTGAAATATTATACATACACTCCAATACAATTCCACGATCATAGGAACGATATCATCACTCGTGCGTACGTACGGAATACCGTCTCCACGATGTGATGCGACTCGTTCTACAAGATCTTCATTTCATAATGATTATATAAATGAATTAAATGAATGAATATGATATATATTACACTAATACCATTCTGTAAATGAGGTATCTATAAGAGAAAAATAATAATTTATTCGACAAAACACACATAAGAACAAAAAGTTATAAACACCCGAATAACAAGTAGCAATGAAATATTACTACTAAGAAGCTATGAATATGACCAAATATGATATCATAAAAATAAGTATGATTCAGGAATAAGTCAATAACATTATTTAAATCATTATACAGGAGGTTCGGACACGTACAAATCATATCGGACCTAAGGTAAGGGAAATATCACAATCTCATTTTTATCCGAGATTGTTTATACTTTGGCATTTATTGGGGTGTATTTTATCATCCACATCAATGTTTCCTCAATATGTAATATTATTTCCATCCACCTACAATTTTGTAAATCCAATTTTACCCTCCGGTGAGTTTTTAGTAAAGGATATGAAAGGAATCATTTGTCGTTTTTCGTACGAGGTACCTTTTGACTTTTCTGACAAAAGTACGAAGAATGTTTTTTTAACTTATACGGCATGAATGGATTTTTAAAACATTATTTCCAAAAAGATTACTTTACAAGTTTTCAATTTTATTTTTAATCAACTTCTTTTAGTTTAAAATTGTATGACATGTTAAGAAAGGAAAAGATTTTTTGAAGTAGAAAGGATATTTTCCTCAAGAATGAAGTTTAAGTGTTTTATCAAAATTATTTTCCATCTAAGATAATACAAGGTTATGTTTCTATCCATATTATTACATTGATTTTATTATGTTGTGATGGAATTATTTTTATGAATTCCTCTATCTTAAATGAATTGTATTATGATGTCACGATGTTTATGATTCCCATTTTTATTACATGGGTTATGCAATGATGTATGATTTATGATTTTGTGGCACACATAAGAATGGTATAATTATGAGATGGGTGGGACCTATATCTCCATCCAATGCATTGGGTAAGGATTTTATATCTAATGAGATAGACATGGCTGGAATGGTAGGTTATACCGGTTCAGTGAAGCAGGACTAAAATGAGGGTAACTCGGTTCAGAAATGGACTTTGTCCACTAAGATAGTCTTGGAAATGAGTCTTGACTAATAAGAAATTATTCTCTATGATTATGTGTGTATGACACAAAGTTTCGAGTTTTAATCTATGATTATTGGGATTACATTTCACTACTATGATTTACCCCATGTTATGAAATTAAGATCTCTTTTGTAGTTTAATATTTCTAAAAGTTATTTGCTTATGTATATGATGTGATTGATATTTCTTTTTTTACCCTTACTGAGCATTTGAGCTCACCCTTTTGTATGTTTTATTTCCCCAGGTCTGGAAGAAGGTTATTAAGTAGAATATGCCAAAAGGTACTCTAGATATGATGAAATAAATGGGAGGCAAAGTAGATGATTTATGAACCAGTTGTTTTTGTTTCCCAGTTTCTAAAGACACTATACCTATACGGTCCTTTCCTGGGTTTGTTATATGTTGTAATAAGTTTACTTCAATTCTGAAGTAATAAAAATGTATGTAAAGTATGGGTCATTATAGTTGGTATCAGAGGAAAGGTATAGTCAACCTTTGGAAACTAGGATGTGAAATCCTTAGTAAGAACCCTAAGGATAAGTCTAAGCATAGAACACAATCTTAGTGTTTTAGAAATTTCCATGAATAACCTAGTATAAGACCTTAAGTGTGAAATCTTATTCTTGATTATGTGGTTTTCCTATTTTAATTAGTGTTTCTCACACTATTATTCTTGGTTTTAGTCAATGGCTAAAACCCGAAGGAACCGTGTTAATGCGGAATGCGACAGGCAATGCAATGATTGTCCCCCTGAGCAACCAAACGTTTTGGGAGCTCGAATGAAAAATCATGTAGCCATGCTCACACAACTTTCTCAATCTATGAATCATTCAGGACTTCCAAACGAGCAATGGAAGGAGCAACATTCTGTTGAATCCTTCATGAGACAGCGTCCACCTTCATTCAGCGGGTCTACTAATCCATTAGTTTCTGAACAATGGATTAGTACTACTGGAAAGATATTTTCAGTTCTTCAATGTTCTGAGCATGATAAATTCATATTAGCAGTGTATCGTTTGGAAGGTGATGCTGATCAATGGTGGAATCTTATTAAAAATACGAGGCAAAGGGATGAAATTGAGTCCATGGAATGGGACGAGTTCAAGAACTTATTTTTCAATAAGTACTTCCCTCTTATTCTCTGAACAGAGATGGAGAAAGAGTTTCTTGAACTGAAGCAAAAGGATGATGAATCTGTTGGTACCTATGAAGCAAATTTTACAAGACTTGCAAGGTACGCTTCTAGTATTATTATCCAACCTGAGAGTAAGATCAATCGATTCTTTAGTGGCTTAAAACCAAGTCTTCGAAGGGCCTTAGCCATAAGGGACTTCAACAACTACGAGGAAATTGTTCGATGTGCTCTCAAAGTTGAGATGGAGATTGGAGTAACCCATCAGTCATATGGGTTTGATAAGAAGAGGAAAATGGAATTCAAAGGAAAATCTAAAGAGCACACTGAAAAGAATATGAGCTTTCCCTTATTCTCAAACTGTAGAAAGAAACATGGAGGGAGTCATCTTAAAGGGACAAGTAAATGTTTCAAATGTGGAAAGGAATGTCATCGGGCATTTGAATGCCGCGATGATGGGAAGAAGATGTCTAATGATGCCAACAAAGGAAGGGATACACAGAATGAACCTACTACACTTCAATGTTTCAAGTGCAAGGATATGGGACATTATGCCAATAAGTGCCCTAATCCAAGGGCTGATGATGATGGTCGATGTCAACAAACTCTTAAGGCTAAAGACAAAGGAAAGTCACATGCAATTTCTATCAGCGATGTGGAGTACGATAACGATGTGGTGAAAGGTACACTTACCATCCACTCTAAAGTTGCAAATGTTTTATTTTATTCTGGATCCACCCACTCCTTTATTTCTGAAGAATTTTCTAAGGGTATCACCGTATTACCTCAACAATTAGATGTTGAGTTAGTTGTGACAACACCTAATGGCACAACAGTCGCATCAAAAGTTTATAATTCTTCTCCGATCGAAGTTTGTGGGAAAGTGCTTCCTACAAATCTTGTGATCCTCCCTATAGTGTAATTTGATGTGATTCTTGGCATGGATTGGGTTTCTCTACATGGAGCTCATATCAATTTCCAAAGAAGGGAAGTCACATTTCATATTCCAGATTAATCTATGATCGTCTATCGATGCAAGGATGAACATAACCTTCTAGTGGAAATTTCATCCATTTTTTGGGAATTGGTTCCACTAAATGAAGGTTATTTATCTCAAATGGTTGGTGAGAAACTCACGTTTAAGAATATTCCCATTGTACGGGAGTTTGATGATGTCTTTCCGGATGAATTACCGAGTCTTCCACCGAATCGTGAAGTTGATTTTTTAATAGAACTCGTACCGGGTGCTTTGCCTATTTCAAAGACACCTTATAGAATGGACCCAATTGAGTTGCAGGAATTGAAGAAGAAACTCCAAGAGAATCTTGATAAGGGGTTCATATGCCCTAGTGCGTCACCTTGGGGAGCACCTGTTCTGTTTGTTAAGAAGAAAGATGGATCAATGAGACTCTCCATTGATTATCGAGAACTTAACAAGATCAATATCAAGAAAAAATATCCTCTCCCACGCATTGATGACTTATTTGACCAACTACTCCGAGCTCAATACTTTTCCAAGATTGATCTTCGTTCAGGGTATCACCAATTAAGGGTCAAAAGGGAGGATATACCAAAGACGACTTTCCGTACAAGGTATGGACACAATGAATTTATAGTGATGCCATTTGGTCTTACTAATGCCCCTGTTATCTTCATGTATCTGATGAATAGAGTCTTTAGAGACTATCTTGATCAATTTGTGGTAGTCTTTATAGATGATATTCTTGTCTATTCAAAGAGCATGTATGAACATGAAGATCACTTGAGAATTATATTGAAGACCCTGAGAAAGGAGAAGCTTTATGCCAAATTTACCAAGTGTGAATTTTGGCTTCAAAAAGTTTCATTTTTGGGTCACATAATCTCAAAAGAGGGGATATATGTGGATCCAGCAAAAACAGAGGTTATCGAAAGATGGTCGAGACCAACAACAGTAACTGAGATCCAACGTTTTCTTGGTTTGGCTAGATATTATCGATGTTTTGTGAATGATTTTTCACGATTATCTAATCCACTCACCAAGCTGACTCGGAAAGGAGTTATGTTTGTTTGGACGGAGGAATGTGAAGAGAATTTCAAGGAGTTGAAAAGAAGGTTATCCAGTGCACCTGTGCTCAAACTGCCTTGTAGTGGAGAAAGGTTTGTGATCTACAGTGATGCATCCAAGAAGGGATTGGGGTGTGTTCTTATGAAAAATGATATGGTGATAGCTTATGCCTCACGACAGTTGAAAATACATGAGCAAAATTACCCAACTCATGATTTGGAGTTAGTTGCGGTAATCTTTGCATTAAAGATTTTGAGGCATTACCTTTATGGAGAAAGGTGTGACATTTATACTGATCATAAAATTTTAAAGTATATTTTCACACAAAAGGAGCTCAATATGCACCAAATAAGATGGTTGGAGCTGATTAAGGATTATGACTTCTCAATCCATTACCACCATGGGAAAGCAAACAAGGTGGAAGATGCATTAAGTCGACAAGACCATGCTAGTTTATCCATGATGAGGATCATAAAAAATCCAATATTTATGGATTTACAAAGGATGGATCTTGGAATTATAATGAAAGGGGAAAAATCTTATCTTTCTCAAATGAATGTTCAACCATCTATACATGTAAAGATTAAAGAGGCACAGAAAGAAGACGTCGAGTTAAAAAAGAAGGTGAGAAATGTTCCTGAATTCAACCTTGATTGTGATGGGATAATATAGCTCAGGAATCAGGTTTGTGTTCCTCCCCTCCCCGAATTAAAGAAGGAGCTGCTGGATGAGGCTCATAGTTCTTCATTCTCTATTCATCCTAGAATCACAAAGATGTATAGGGACCTGAAAGAGTACTTCTGGTGGGATGCCATGAAAAGAGATGTTGCTGAATATGTCTCTCGATTCTTGGGTTGTCAACAAGTTAAAGCTGAGAGATAGAAGTCCAAGGGGATTTTACAGCCATTACCCATACCTGAATGGAAATGGGAAAACATCACTATGGACTTTGTCACAGGACTTCCTAAAACATCCAAAGGCAATAATGCTATCTGGCTCATAGTTGATCTTCTTACAAAGTCTGCACACTGCATTGCTATTAGAGAGGATTTCTCTCTGGATCAGCTTGCCAGGATATATGTAAAGGAAGTGGTAAGATTGCATGGAGTACCACTTTCTATTATATCTGATCGAGATCCGAGGTTTACCTCAAAGTTCTGGTGAAATCTTCAGCATACTCTGGATACAGAGTTATGTTTCAGCACTGCTTATCATCCATAGACAGACGGTCAGTCTGAGAGAACAATACTAACTCTAGAAGATACGTTGAGAACTTTCTCTATGGATTTCAAAGGTGGTTGGGATCAACACCTACCTTTGGTGGAATTTTCTTATAATAATATCTTTCACTCCAGTATTCATATGGCTCCTTATGAAGCTCTCTATGGAAAGAAATGCAGGACTCTAACTTGCTGGGATGAAGTTGGGGAAAGAAAGCTATTAGGACCTGATCTCGTTGATGAAATGGCAGAAAAGGTTAGATCTATTCAACAACACATAAGAGCAGCTCAAAGTCGACAGAAAACCTATGCTGAAAACCGAAGAAAAGACCTACAGTTTAAAGTGGGTGATAATGTGTTCTTACCAATATCTCCCTAGAAGAGGGTTATGAGATTTGGAAAGAAGGAGAAGTTGATCCCTAGATATATCGGTCCTTTCGAAATACTGGATCGTGTTGAAAAGGTAGCTTACCGATTGGTGCTTCCACTGAATCTCTCTCAAGTTCACGATGTGTTCCATGTATCTCTCCTGAAAAAGTACATACCTGATCCTTCACATGTACTCAGCTCAGAAGTTGTACCGCTGGAGCAAGATCTTTCTTATGAAGAACAACCGATAAAGATTCTGGATCGTAGGGAAAATGTCCTACGAAACAAGACCACTCGATTGGTGAAAGTTTTATGGAGAAACCACCAATTAGAATAAGCTACATAGGAGCTTGAGGATATGATGAGGGAGAGGTATCCTCATCTGTTTGTTAAAAAGTGACAAATTTCGAGGGAGAAATTCATTTTAAGGGGGGTAGAATGTAACACCCGAGACTTTTATGTTATATAAATCATCAAAGGAATCTTTTTCTACACACAACACTTTCTTGGCTTGCTTTACATGAAATCACAACCTTCCTCGATAGCTTGCGTCGTACACATTACCGAGTTTCACTAAACAACGATATACTATTAAAATATTATTAAAACTAGCCGTTATGAATAGTAATAACCACTTTTTGAAATTTTATAAATTTTATTTTTCAAAATGGACTTCATTTTTGGATTCGGAATATCGAAATTAGCCTAGGGTGAAATTTTGGTATTTTTTTAAAAACTTTCAATTTTTGATGAATAGTGAAACCACTAAGTGGTAGTTAAAAAACTGAATTTTTCATAAAACTTAATATTACCGCTTCTGTGAGTGGAATTTAAAAAATCCGAGAGACACGATTGATGTCAGTAAGTAAAATGTGGTTCAATGAGATGAAAATAATTTTTTGGTGAATAGTAATGTTTTACTTTTTTTACCACAGTTAAAAGTAAATAGGGTAATTAAAGGTAAAAATGATATTATTATTACCCTAAGACATGTCCTAATTCTATTGGACAAGTGTAATTCGACCAAAAGCAAACTTAGGAATAAATTATGACCATTTAGGCCCACTTGGATTAGATTAGGACATTTATTATTAATTTATTTAAAGAATAGTTAAAATAGTTAAAATCAAAGTTTAATAACTAAATCATTTTTAATATGGGGTTATACATAAGATAAATTCGGCTATAAATATTAATTATAAATCTAAAAAGAGTTCCTACATAATGGTATTTTATTTGTAATTTTTCGACATTAAATAATTTAATTTATTTATGACACAAAGATGATGGAGTAATTAACTTATTAATGAAATATTGACATAATTGATGTTATAAACACCAAAATAATTGTAATTTGACACTTTTTATGCATTCAACTAATTTTCTAGATTACTATGACATGTTATTATTGATTTAATTAACTTTTTACGAACTAATCATTCTGTTGTGATTTTCACAAAAATTAATTACTAAATAGTGTCAAAATTGACATAAAATAGTTTTTAAAACAAATATTATATTAGTAATTGTTATTTTATTCCTAAAAATCTAAGTTAGGCAAAATGACTTAGATAAGGTTATATATATTAATAATAAAGAACTTGGGGTTCGTTTGGCTACTTATAGTAAGTTTATTAACCTTATAGTATAAGAAGACAAGAAGACACGGTAAAAGTAAAATTATTTAACGTAATGTTAAATCTAAATGATAAGGTTAAAATAGGAACCTAAACTTGTCTAAATTCTATTTTATGAGAGGATTTCGACCCATCCCCACCTTATCTTCGAAATAAATAAATTTGGATCTATTTAAAACCGAACTTGACTTTATAATAAAATAATATTTTTAGTTATTCCAAAGGTGCCCCTCTCCTCCCTTATAAAAGGGAACCTCCTCCCTCTCTTCCTCACACAGATTTGAGCCTTCAAGATCGGAAAACCCCTGCCACATTCTCCTCTCCACTTCCATAGAGACATCTTAGAGGTCCTGGTCTTCTTCAAAGTCCAATTTTAGTGCCCTAAAAGAAGGTCTCAAAGAAGCACTTCAAAGAAGAGGTAATGTCCGTTACCGATTCTTTCATCTTTATTTCTTCTTTCACTTCTTCTTCTTTAGTTGTTTCATTATGAAGAAATAACATCAGTATCACTAATATACTTATATGTTATTATAAGTATGAAACAACCCTATTTCACCATCTATCCATCCTACGGAAAAAGAAATCACCGCGCGTGCGTACGTACGGAATACCGTCTCCACGCCGTGGTGTAATCTATTTTCCACCACCACCTTACTTGGATGGGTATAATGGTGTAAATAATGACTATATATGACTATTATAAAGTGATACTAATTCTGAAATAGTATACGTACACTCCAATACAATTCCACGATCATAGTAATGATATCATCACTCGTGCGTACGTACGGAATACCGTCTCCACGATGTGATGCGACTCGTTCTACATGATCTTAATTTCATAATGATTATATAAATGAATTAAATGAATGAATATGATAACGAATACACTAATACCATTCTGGAAATGAGGTATATATAAGAGAAGAATAAGAATTTATTCAACAAAACACGCATAAGAACAAAAAGTTATAAACACCCGAATAACAAGTAGCAATGAAATATTACTACTAAGAAGCTAAGAATATGAGAAAGTATGATACCATAAAAATAAGTATGATTTTGGAATAAGTAAATAACATTATTTAAATCATTATACAGGATGTTCGGACACGTACAAAGCATATAAGACCTAAGGTAAGGGAAATATCACAATCTCATTTTTATCTGAGATTTTTTATACTTTGGCATTTACTGGGGTGTATTTTTTCATCCACATCCATGTTTCCTCAATATGTAATATTATTTCCATCCACCTAACAATTTTTAAATCCAATTTTAACCTTCGGTGAGTTTTTATTAAAGGATATGAAAGGAATCTTTTGTCGTTTTTCATACGAGGTATTTTTTGACTTTTCCGAAAAAAGTACGAAGAATGTTTTTTTTAACATATACGACATGAATGGATTTTTAAAACATTATTTCCAAAAATATTCCTTTACATGTTTTCATGTTTATTTTTAATCAACTTATTTTATTTTAAAATTGTATGACATGTTAAGAAAGGAAAAGTGTTTTTGATGTAGAAAGGATATTTTCCTCAAGAATGAAGTTCAAGTGTTTTATCAAAATTATTTTCCATCTAAGATAATAAAGGGTTCTGTTTCTATGCCTATTATTACATTGATTTGATTATGTTGTGATGGAATTATTTTTATGAATTCCTTTATCTTAAATGAATTGTTTTATGATGTCACGATGTTTAAGATTCCCATTTTTATTACATGGGTTATGCAAGGATGTATGATTTATGATATTGTGGCACACATAAGAATGGTATCATTATGAGATTCGTGGGACCTATATCTCCCTCCAATGCATTGGGTAAGGATTTTATAACTCATGAGATAGACATGGTTGGAACGATAGGTTATACCGGTTCAGTGAAGCAGGACTGAAACGAGGGTAACTCGGTTAAGAAATGGACTTTGTCCACTAAGATAGTCTTGGCAATGAGTCTTGACAAATAAAAATGATTATCTATGATTATGTGTGTATGCCACAAAGTTTCATGTTTTAATTTATGATTATTGGGATTACATTTCACTACTATGATTTACCCCATGTTATGAAATTAAGATCTCTTTTGCAGGTTAAGATTTCCAAAAGTTATGTGCTTATGCATATGATGTGATTGATATTTCTTTTGTTTACCCTTACTGAGAATTTGAGCTCACCCTTTTGTATGTTTTATTTCCCCAGGTCAAGAAGAATGTTATTAAGTATAATATGCCAAAAAGGGACTCGAGATATGATGAAATAAATGGGATGCAAAGTAGATGCTTTATGAACCAGTTGTTTATGTTTCCCAGTTTCTAAAGACATTATACCAATACGGTCCTTTATTTGTTTTGTTATATGTTGTAATAAGTGTGCTTCAATTCTGAAGTAATAACAATGTATGTAAAGTATGGGTTGTTATAGAAACAACCCTATTTCACCATTTATCCATCCTACGGAAAACGAAATCACCGCGCATGCGTACGTACGGAATACCGTCCTCACGCCGTGGTGTAATCTATTTTCCACCCCCACCATACTTGGATGGGTATTATGGTGTAAATAATAACTATATATGATTATTATAAAGTGATATTTATTCTTAAATAGTATAAATACACTCCAATACAATTCCACGATCATGGGAACGATACCATCGCTCGTGCGTACATACGGAATACCGTCTCCACGATGTGATGCGACTCGTTCTACATGATTTTCATTGAATAATGAGTACATAAATGCATTGAGTGAAGAAATATGATATATATTACTCTAATACCATTCTGGAAATGAGTTATCTATAACCTAAAAAAGAATAATAAGAATTTATTCGACAAAACACGCATAAGAACAAAAAGTAATAAACACCCGAATAACAAGTAGCAATGAAATATTACTAATAAGAAGCTAAGAATATGACCATAAGTGATATCATAACAAGGAGTATGATTCTTGAATAATTCAATGACATTATTTAAATCATTATATAGGAGGTTCAGACACTTACGAAGCAAATCAGACCTAAGGTAAGGGAAAATATCGCAATCACATTTTTGTCCGAGATTGTTTATACTTCAGAATTTACTGGGGAATATTTATCATCCACATCCATGTTTCCTCAATATGTAATATTTATAACCTTATAAAATTGTTTAAATACAATTTTACTCTTTGGTGTGTTATTATTAAAAGATATGAAAAAAATCTTTTGTCATTTTTCGTACGAGGTGATTTTTGACTTTTTCAACATAAATATGAGAAGAATGTTTTTTTAAATTATACTGGATGAATGGATTTAAAAAACATTATTTCAAAGAATATTCCTTTACATGTTTTAAATTTTATTTTTAATCAACTTCTTTTAGTTTAAAATTGTATGACACGTTAAGAAATGAAAAAATGTTTTTGAAGTAAAAATTATATTTTCCTCAAGAATGGATTTTAAGTGTTTTATCAAAATTATTTTCCATCTAAGATTAAAAAGTGTTATGTTTCTATCCCTATTATTACATTGATTTGATTATGTTGTGATTAAATTATTTTTATGAATTCCTTTATATTATGTGAATTGTTTTATGATGTCACGATGTTTAAGAATCCCATTTTTATTACATGGGTTATGCAATGATGTATGAATTATGATTTTGTGGAACACATATGAATGGTATCATTATGATATTGGTGGGACATATATCTCCCTCCAATGCATTGGGTAAAGATGTATATCTCATGAGATAGACATGGCCGGAACGACAGGTTAAACTGATTCAGTGAAACCGGACTGAAACGAGGAGTGAACTCGGTTCAGAAATGGACATTGTCCGTTAAGATAGTCTTGGCTATGAGTCTTGACTACTATGAAATGATTATCTATGATTATGTGTGTATGCCAAAAAGTTTCATATTTTAAGTTATGATTATTGGGATTACCTTTCACTACTATGTTTATCCCATGATTATGAAATTATGATCTCTTTTTCAGGTTACGATTTCCAAAATGTTATGTTATTATGAATATACTTTTATTGATATTTCTTTTGTTTACCCATAACGAGAATTTGAGCTCAACCTTTTGAATGTTTTCTTTCCCCAGGTCAGGAAGAAGGTTGTTAAGTATGATATGCCAAAAGGGACTGTAGATATGATGAAATAAATGGGAGACAGTGTAGATTCTTTATGAACAAGTTTTTTATGTTTCCCAGTTTATAAAGACACTATACCTATACGGTCCTTTCATGGTCTTGTTATATGTTGTAATAAGTGTACTTCAATTTTGAAGTATTAACAATGTATGTAAAGTATGGGTCATTATAGTTGGTATTAGAGGAAACAAATAGTCAACCTTTGGAAACTAGGATGTGAAAGCCTTAGTAAGAACCCTAAGGATATGTCTAAGCATAGAACACAATCTTAGTGTTTTAGAAATGTCCATGGACAACCTATGATAAGACCTTATGTGTGAAATTTTATTCTTGATTATGTGGTTTTCCTATTATAACTAGTGTTGCTCACACTATTCTTCTTGGTTTTAGTCAATGGCTGGAACCCAAAGGAACCGTGTTAATGCGGAATGCGACGTGAAATGAAATGATTGTCCCCCTGAGAAACCAAACGTTATGGGAGCTGGAATGAAAAATCTTGTAGCCATGCTCACACAACTTTCTCAAGCTATGAATCATGCAGGACTTCCAAACGAGCAAAAGAAGGAGAAACATTATGTTGAATCCTTCATGAGGGAGTGTCCACCCTCATTCAGCATGTCTACTGATCTATTAGTGGATGAACAATGGATCAGTACTACTGAAAAGATTTTTTCAGTTCTTCAATGTTCTGAACATGATAAGGTCATCTTAGCAGTATATCGTTTGGAAGGTGATGGTGATCAATGGTGGAGTCTTATTAAGAATACGAGGCAAACGGATGAAATTGAGTCCATGGAATGGGACGAGTTAAAGAACTTATTTTTCAATAAGTACTTCCCTCCTATTCTTCGAAAAAAGATGGAGAAGGAGTTTCTTGAACTAAAGTAAAAGGATGATGAATCTGTTGGTATATATAAAGAAAATTTTACAAGACTTTCAAGGTAAGCTTATGGTATTATAATCCAACCTGAGAGTAAGATCAATCGATTCTTTAGTGTCTTAAAACCATGTCTTCGAAGGGAGTTAGCCATAAGGGACTTCAATAGCTATGAGGAAATCGTTCAATGTGCTCTCAATGTTGAGATGGAGATCGGAGTAACCCATCAGTCATATGGGTTTGATAAGAAGAGGAAAATGGAATTTAAAGTAAAATAGAAAGAGCAAACTGAAAAGAGGATGATTTTTCCCTTATGATCAATGTGTGTAAAGACACATGGAGGGAGTTGTCTTAAAGGGACAAGTAAATGGTTCAAATGTGGAAAGGAAGGTCATCGGGCATTTGAATGCCGCAATGATGGGAAGAAGATGTCTAGTGATGCGAACAAAGAAATGGATACACAGAGTGCACCTCCTACACTTCAATGTTACAAGTGCAAGGAAATGGTGTATTATGCCAATAAATTCCCTAATCCAAGGGTTTTTGATGATGATCGACGTCAACAAACTCTTAAGGCTAAGGACAAAATAAAGTCACATGCAATTTCTATTAGCGATGTGGAGTACGATAACAAAGTGGTGAAAGGTACACTTTCCATCCACTCTAAAGTAGAAAATGTTTTATTTGATTCTGGATCCACCCACTCTTTTATTTCTGAAGAATTTTCTAATTGTATCACCGTATTACCTCAACAATTAGATGTTGAGTTAGCTGTGACAACCACTAATGGCACAACAGTCGCATCAAAAGTTTATAATTCTTCTCCGATTGAAGTTTGTGGGAAAGTGCTTCATGAAAATCATGTGATCTATCCTATATTGGAATTTGATGTGATTCATGGCATTGATTATCTTTCTTTATATGGAGCTCATATCAATTTCCAACGAAGGGAAGTCACATTTCATATTCCAGATCAATATATGATCTTCTACCATTGCAAGGATGAACATAACCTTCCAGTGGAAATTTATTCCATCTTATGGGTCTTGATTTCACTAAATGAAGGTTATTTATCTCAAAGGGTTGGTGATAAACTCACGATTATGAATATTCCCATTGTATGGGAGTTTGAAGATGTATTTTCGGAGGACTTGTCGGGTCTTCCACCAAATCATGAAGTTGAGTTTTCAATAGAACTCGTACCTGGTGCTTTTCCTATTTCAAAGACACCTTATAGAATGGCCCCAATTGAGTTGCAGGAATTGAAGATGCAACTCCAAGAAAATCTTGATAAGGGATTCATACATCCTATTTCATTGCCTTGGGGAGGACCTGTTTTGTTTGTTAATAAGAAAGATGGATAAATGAGGCTCTTCATTGATTATCAAGAACATAACAAGATCACTATCAAGAAAAAATATCATCTCCGGTGCATTGATGACTTATTTGACCAACTATGTGGAGCTAAATACTTTTCCAAGATTGATCTTCATTCAGGGTATCATCCATTAAGGTTCAAAAGGGAGGATATACCAAATATGGCTTTCCGTACAAGGTATGGACACTATGAATTTATAGTGATTCCATTTGGTCTTACTAATGCCCCAACTATCTTCATGGATCTGATAAATAGAGTCTTTAGAGACTATCTTGATCATTTTTTGGTAGTCTTTATAGACGATATTCTTGTATATTTAAAGAGAAAGTATGAACATAAAGATCACTTGAGAATTATATTGAAGACCCTGAGAAAGGAGAAGCTTTATGCCAAATTTACCAAGTGTGAATTTTGGCTTCAAAAAGTTCCATTTTTGGGTCACATAATCTCAAAAGAGGGGATATCTGTGGATCCAGAAAAAACATATGTTATCGAAAGATGGTCGAGACCAACAACAGTAACTGAGATCCAAAGTTTTCTTAGTTTGGCTGGATATTATCGACGTTTTGTGAAATATTTTTCACGATTATCAAATCCACTCACTAGGTTGACTAGAAAAGGAGTTAAGTCTGTATGGACGGAGGAATGTGAATAGAATTTCAAGGAGTTGAAAAGAAGTTTATCCAGTGCACCTGTGCTCACACTGCCTTGTAGTGGAGAAAGGTTTGTGATCTACAGTGATGCATCCAAGAAGGGGATGGGGTGTGTTCTTATGCAAAATGATATAGTGATAGCTTATGCCTCACGACAGTTGAAAATCCATGAGATAAATTACCCAACTCATGATTTAGAGATAACTGCGGTAATATTTGCATTAAAGATTTTGAGGCATTATCTTTATGAAGAAAGTTGTGATATTTATAATGATCATAAAAGTTTAAAGTATATTTTCACACAATAGGATCTAAATATGCGCCAAAGAAGATGGTTGGAGATGATTAAGGATTATGAATTCTCAATTCATTACCACACTAAGAATGCAAACATGGTGGCAGATGCATTAAGTCGACAAGACCTTGCTAGTTTATCCATGATGAGGATCACAAAAGATCCAATATGTATGGATTTATAAAGAATGAATCTTGGAATTATAATGGAAGGGGAAAATCGTATCTTTCTCAAATGAATGTTCAACCATCTATACATGTGATGATTAAAGAGGCACAGAAAGAAGATGTAGAGTTACAAAAGAAGGTGATAAATGTTCCTGAATTCAACCTTGATTGTGATGGGATAATAAAATTCAGGAATCGGGTTTGTGTTCCTCCTATCCCAGAATTAAAGGATCCGCTGGATGAGGCTCGTAGTTCTTCATTATCTATTCATCCTGGAAGCACGAAGATGTATAGGGACCTGAAAGAGTACTTCTGGTAGGATGGCATGAAAAGAGATGTTGCTGAATATGTCTCTCGATGCTTGGTTTGTCAGCAAGTTAAAGCTGAGAGACAGAAGTCTAAGGGGATGTTACAACCATTAACCATACCCGAATGAAAATGGTAAACATCACTATAGACTTTGTCACCAGAATTCCTAAAACATCCAAAGGCAATAATTCTATCTGGGTCATAGTTGATCGTCTTACAAAGTCTACACACTTCATTGCTATTTGAGAAGATTTCTCTCTGGATCAGCTTGCAAGGATATATGTAAAGGAAGTGGTAATATTTCATGGAGAAACACTTTCTATTATATCTGATTGGGATCCGAGGTTTACCTCAAAGTTTTGGAAAAGTCTTCAGCATACTCTGGTTACAGAGTTGAGTTTCAGCACTACTTATCATCCTCAGACAGACGGTCAGTCTGAGAGGACAATTCAAACTCTAGAAGATATGTTAAGAGCTTTCTTTATGGATTTCAAAGGTGGTTGGGATCAACACCTTCCTTTGGTGGAATTTTCTTATAATAATATCTTTCACTCCAGTATTCAGATGGATCCTTATGAAGCTCTCTATGGAAAGAAATGCAGGACTCCAACTTGCTGGGATGAAGTCGGGGAAAGAAATCTATTAGGACATGATCTTGTAGATGATATGGCATAAAAGGTCAGATCCATTCAACAACACATAATAGAAGCTCTGAGTCGACTAAAAAGATATGCCGACAACCGACGAAAATACCTAGATTTTGAAGTGGGTGATAAAGTGTTCTTACAAAAATCTCCTTGGAAGAGTGTAATGAGATTTGGAAAGAAGGGAAAGCTGAGCCCTAGGTATATTGGTCCTTTCGAAAAACTGGATCATGTTGGGAAAGTAGCTTACCGATTTGCGCTTTCACCAAATATCTCTCAAGTTCATGATGAGTTCCTTGTATCTCTCCTGAGAAAGTACATACCTTATCATTCACATGTACTCATCTCAGAAGTTGTACCGCTGGAGCAAGATCTTTCTTATGAAGAACAACCGATATAGATTCTCGATCGTAGCGAAAAAGTCCTATGGAACAAGACCACTCGCATGGTGAATGTTTTATGGAGGAACCACCAATTAGAAGAAGCTACATGGGAGCTTCAGGATAAGATAAGGGAGAGGTATCCTCATCTATTTGTTACAAAGTGACGAATTTCGAGGGCGAAATTCATTTTAAGGGGGTTAGAATGTAACAACTGAGACTTTTATGAGAAATATTTTGTTTTGATATAAATCATCAAAGGAATCTTTCACTACACACAACACTATCTTGGATTTCTTTACACACAATCTCGCCCTTCCTCAATAGCTTGTGTCGTACGCAATACCGAGTTTCACTAAACAACGATATGCTATTAAAATATTATTAAAACTTGCTGTTATGAATAGTAATACCCACATTTTGAAATTTTTTGAATTTTATTTTTCAAAATGGACTTCATTTTTGGATTCGGAATATCAAAATTAGCTGAGGGTGAAATTTTGGTATTTTTCTGAAAACTATCAATTTTTGATGAATAGTGAAAACACTCAGTTACTACTTAAAAACCGATTTTTTATTTAAATTATTATTTATGTTATTTAAATTTATTTTAGGTAAAAATTGATAAATAATACCTATATAAGTTCAATGCAATTAATTTAAGTCATTTTATAATAATTTTAGATATATAAAACTTTTATTGGACTTTTCACCGTCTTTTACCAACCTCCTAGGAGAATTTCCAAATTCAAATAAAACATAATTTTACCGCTTCTGTGAGTGGAATTTCAACACTCCGAGAGACACGATTAATATCAAGGACTAAAATGTGGTTCAATGAGATGAAAATAATTTTTTGTGAATAGTAACTTTTTATTTTTTTTACACGGTTAAAAGTAAATAGGGTAATTAAGGGTAAAAATGTTATTATTATTACCCTAACACATGTCCTAATTCTATTAGATAAGTTTAATTCGACAAAAAACAACCTTAGTAAAAAAATATGACCATTTAGGGACACTAGGATTAGATTAGGACATTTAATATTAATTTATTTAAAGAAGGGTTAAAATAGTTAAAATCAATGTTTAATAAGTAAATCATTTTTAATACAGGGAAATACATAAGATAAATTCCACTATAAATATTAATTATAAATCTAAAACAATTTCATACATAATGGTATTTTATTTATCATTTTTATACTTAAAATAATTTAATTTATTTATGACACAATAATGATGCAGTAATTATCTATTTAATGCAATTTTGACATAATTGATGTTATAAATACCCAAATAAATGTAATTTGACACTTTTTATGAATTAAAATAATTTTATATGTTAATATGACATTATGGTATTGATTTAATTAACTTTGTTTCGAACTAATCATTCTGTTATGATTTTGACAAAAACCAATTACCAAATAGTGTCAAAATTGACATAAAATAGTTTTTAAAACAAATATTATATTATTAATTGTTATTTTATTATTAAAAATATAAGGTTCGGCCAAATTACTTAGATAAGGTTATATATATTAATAATAAACAACTTGGGTTTCGTTTGGCTTGTCATAATAAGTATAATAACCTAATAGTGTAAGAAAACAAGAAGACACGTTAAAAGTTAAATTATCTAACTTAAAGTTAAATATAAATTATATGGTTAAAATAGATACCTAAACATGTATAAAATCTATTGGATGAGAGGATTTAGACCCATCCCTACCTTATCTTCGAAATAAATTAATTTAGAGTTATTAACAACTGAATATGACTTTATAATAAAATAATATTTTTAGTTTTTCCAAAGGTGCCCCTCTCCTCCCTTATAAAAGGGCACCTCCTACCTCTCTTCCTCACACCACTTTGAGCCTTCAAGCTCGGCCATACCCTACCAAATTCTCTTATCCACTTCCCTAGAAACATTATATAGGTCCTTGTCTTCTTAAAAGACCAATTTTAGTTACCTAAGAGGAGGTCTCAAAGAGGCGCTTCAAAGAATAGGTAATGTCTGTTACCCATTCTTTAAACTTTATTTCTTCTTCCACTTATTCTTATTTAGTTGTTTCATTATGAAGTAATAACATCAGTATCACTAATATACTGATATTTTATTATAAGTATGAAACATCCCTATTTCACCATTTATCCATCCTACGGAAAATGAAATCACCGTACGGAACACCGTCTCCATGCCATGGTGTAATCTATTTTCCACCACCACCTTACTTGGATGTGTATTATGGTGTAAATAATAACTCTATATGATTATTTTAAAGTTATATTTATTCTTAAATAGTGTACATACACTCCAATACAATTCCATGATCATGGGAATGATATCATCGCTCGTGCGTACGTATGGAATACCGTCTCCACGATGTGATGCGACTCGTTCTACATGATTTTCATTGAATATTGATTAAATAAATGAATTGAGAGATTAAATATGATATATATTACACTAATACCATTCTGTAAATGAGGTATCTATATCATAAAAATAATAATAAGAATTTATTCGACAAAACACGCATAAGAACAAAAAGTAATAAACACCCGAATAACAATTAGCAATGAAATATTACTAATTAGAATATAAGAATATGACCATATATGATAACATAACAATTATTATGATTATGTAATAAGTCAATGACATTATTTAAATCATTATATAGGAGGTTTGGTCACTTAGGACGCAAATTGGGCCTAAGGTAAGGAAAAATATCGCATTCACATTTTTGTCCAAAATTGTTTATACTTCAGAATTTACTGAGGAATATTTATCATCCAAATCCATGTTTCCTCAATATGAAAGATTTATATCCTTATACAATTTATTAAATCCAATTTTACCCTTCGGTGGGTTTTTAGTAAAAGATATGAATGGAATCTTTTGTTTTTTTCGTACAAGGTACTTTTTGACTTTTCCGACATAAGTACGAGAAGAATGTTTTTTTAACTTATACGGGATGAATAGATTTTCAAAACATTATTTCAAAGAAGCTTCTTTTACATGTTTTCATGTTTATTTTCAATCAACTTCTTTTAGTTTAAAATTTTATGACATGTTAAGAAAGGAAAAAAAATTGATGTAGAAAGGATATTTTCCTCAAGAATGGAGTTCAAGTGTTTTATCAAAATTATTTTCCATCTAAGATAATATAGGGTTCTGTCTCTATCCCTATTTTTACATTGATTTGATTATGTTGTGATGGAATTATTTTTATGAATTCCTTTATCTTATATGAATTCTTTTATGATTTCACGATGTTTAAGAATTCCATTTTTATTACATGGGATATGCTATGAGGTATGATTTATGATTTTATGGACCACATAAGAATGGTATCATTATGAGATGGGTGGGACCTATATCTCCCTCCAATGCATTGGGTAATGATTTATATCTCATGAGATAGACATGGCTAGAACAACAGGTTAAACCAGTTCAGTGAAATAGGACTGAAATGAGGAGTGAACTCGGTTCAGAAATGGACTTTGTCCGCTAAGATAGTCTTGGTTATGAGTTTTGACTACTAAGAAATGATTCTCTATGATTATGTGTGTATGCCAAAAACTTTCATGATTTAAGTTATGATTATTGGGATTACCTTTCACTACTATGTTTTTCCCATGATTATGAAATTATGATCTCTTTTGCAGGTTAAGATTTCCAAAATTTTTTGTTCTTATAATTATGATGTGATTGATACTTTTTTTGTTTACCCTTACTGAGCATTTGAGCTCACCCTTTTGTATGTTTTCTTTCCCCAGGTCAGGAAGAAGTTTATTAAGTAGGATATTCCAAAAGGGACTCTAGATATGATGAAATAAATGGGAGAGAGTGTAGATGCTTTATGAACTAGTTGTTTATGTTTCCCAGTTTCTAATGTCACTATACCTATATGGTCCTTTCATGGCCTTGTTATATATTTTATTAAGTGTAATTAAATTTTGAAGTATTAACAATTTATGTAAAGTATGGTTCGTTATTACAAAACCATGAAAATAATCTTGAGATCATGTTGGATACACAATGAGAGCCTCAACTATATGCTATGCTTATAAAATTCCACTTTTTGCTCGATAAGTTTACCTTATTGGGTTACATTATTTCAGAGAAAGATGTATATGTTGACCCAGAGAAGTTGAGTGTCATGGCTTCCTTAGAGAATAACAAAAATGAATTTTATATACTTAGATTCATTGTGAAAGTTGGCTATTATAGGTGATTCATTCATAATTTCTCAAACCTAGAAGGGCCTCTTACAAGATTGACTAAGAAGGGGTGATATTTATATGGTAAGAAGTCTATGAGACATCCTTTAAGTATTTGAAGGTGATAATGACTAATAGATTGATCCTGATTATTCTATATCCAATAAAAAGCTATACAGTCTATTATGATGCTTCATAATTTAGTATGTAGTAGTTATGATGTTTGATGATAGAGTTGTCACATATGGGTCTCTCTTGTTGAGACCTCATGAGAGGAAATAACCAATGCACCACCTTGATCACTAAGCCTTAATTTATGATATAATATATTAGAGGAATTTCCTTTTTGGTGAGAATATTTTAATTTACATGGATCAGAAAAGTGTCAAATACCTCTCCACGTAGTGGGACATGAATATGAGGCAGTATATTTAGGTAAAATACCTACTTATATTTGACATTGAGTTTTCTTATAAACCTGAAAAGGGTAATGTAGTAGCAGATGCCCGGAGCTAAAACACTCAAACAGAGGCCATCTAGGAGGCTGGTAGTGAGTGGCAGTCGATGGTCGTGTTTTCTAACATACACCAAGAGGTTCAAGAATATATCAAGAAACCCATGTTTACATCTATAGAAGTGAAATACATTCTTCAAGAGAGGTTGTGGATGAAACAACATTATGATCATCAGGGATATGATTTTAGGGAGAGTGGTGTCGGTGAGAATCCACCACCTGGTAGGGATTTTTATTCGAATGATATCAGGCATTTCCACGGATGTGTATGGGTGACTGCATATATATGGGAAGACTTGATGAGGTAATATAATTCCTATGATTGGGTAGCTCAACCTAGGATTACCAATATGTATCAATACCACCATCATTAATATTTTTGGTTGCGTAGGATGAGGTATATTATAGGTCCTATTACTCGATTCTCCACCTATTAGTAGGTGATGGTTGAGATCTAGTGACTTGGAGGACTTCTATTGCCTATATCCATTCCTGAGTGGAAGTGGAATGATGTCAATATGTATTTCATTACAGTATTATTGAGATCCCATCAAGTTTAGTGACATATAATGGGTGATCATCAATAGGTTGGAAAAGGCCACACACTTTATATCAATATGAGATACCTTCTCAGTTGTTGATCTTGGGAGGATTTATATTTATGTGATAGGGTGCCTTAGTTGAGTTTCACATTCCATCATGTCATGCCAAGATTCCCACTTTACATCACAATTCAAGCAAGGGATAAATGAAACTAGTTTCACTGGTGATCTTGATTAAGCTGATCACCCTCAAACCAACAGGCAGTTCAAGAAGATGATACGGGTGTTGGAGTAAATACTCTGGGCATGTGTCCTTGATTTTGGACGTTCATGGGAGAAATAAACACTAAAAGATGATTCACTTATACTAAATGCTTTCAGGCGATAATTCTAATGGATCCATATGGGATTCTTTATAGAAGGACAGGTCGTTCACTATTTTGTTTTCTAGAACTGGGTGAGGAAGCACTACTAGGTCATAATCTAATTCATGAGACCTTAGATAAATTCAATATGATTCAGAAATGTATTACAATTGCATAGTCTAGGAAGAATTATTATAATGATCATCATAGTAGTCCTTTGGAGTTCAAGTGGGGAAAATAGGTCATCTAGTTATTTTCTCCTAGATTGGGTCACATATGAATTTATATATAGTCTATGATATCTTCTAGATATTTCATTCCTTTAGAGATCATAGATATAGTCTTCCCAGTAGCCTATCAATTTAAATTACATAAGAGGTGGAATGCTAGGAATGATTCCTTCTATGTATATCAGCTTTTCATGTTATCATGATAACCCATCTCATTCATTTTACCCCAAATATACTAATCAAGAAATAAATACGTACTTTAAAGAGAATTTGATAAATATCATTGACCAGATCATGAAGGATCTTCGTGGTAGGTCGGTCCATATAATATATATTCTACAGAAACATGGGAATGTGTAGGAGGAAACATTGGTGTGGGAGGTCGATGCACGTGCTCAGTGGCTGCAACATTTCTCATATTATGCTTTCCAAACCTAGGAATGGATAATCAGAGACTAGTTGTTTTGCAGAGGGGTTGTAATAATGTCCAATATTTTCAAAGAGGAACAAAATCACATTATATAATTCAAAACCTCCTAAATTATGCTAGAAATGTTTTATAAAGACTATTGGGTGGTTTAGAAGAGCTTGGGGCTCATTTGGAGCCTGTAGATTTGATTTTTAAAGAGGTAGACTAAGACTCACTATTAGCACATGGTTAGTGAAAACCGTGTGAGTCACCCAATGTATAGGGGTGGATGAACTATTTTTTTCCAACCATACTAGCTAGGTTGTATACCCATGTGGGATTTAAGACATATGAGTAAGTGGAAATTTTCATGTTTTGTGCATGGTTATTAAAACTGTCTGTGTATTCCATGTTTTGGGTCTTTTTGGGAAGTGGATTTTACATGGTGGTCCCACGATTTTTCCAACCATGCATCTAAACTGTGAAACCCTATTTTTAGGGATAAAATAACATTTTCCCTTGTTATGTTTTAAGCATAAGTTAATACTCCACCCTGTTTTTTTAGTGGAATGAATGAATGAGACCCCATCTTCCTCCACCATATAGCGATTTTGGTTTCCCCTTCATAAAATCTCAATTCCCTAGATAATCAGATGTGTTGGAAAGCTAAGTGGATTTTCTTTGTTCATTCCATCTCTACCATTATAGATTGATTCAAGGGGAACCACTGGATTACAAGATCACTAACAACTTATGGTAGGTTGTCTAGTTATTTTCTATCATCTTTAATTTTGTTTATATAATGCATCATGTTCTATACACCCAACCTTCTAGTGTCACCTCCTTAAATGTTTAATTAATTAAAGCGCGTGTCCTAGCATGGTTAGTATACCTATAGTGACCCAAGAATGATTTTAAATTTTGACCATCATGATGAGATCCAACCCTATGTGTGTTCCCATCCTCTTGGGACAAATTTACCATTTACACAAACATGTTAAACCAACCATTTAGGTGGGTTTCAATTGTAATAACAATTTGAAAGGTAAAATTATTTGAGTTAGTAATTTCCATGAGTTAGGCCTATATGATTTATTCCTTATGATCTATGCTAATACCATAGCTTTAATCACATGAATATAATGACGTGGCCACCATTCATTAATTTTTATGAATATAATGACTTCTAAAGGATATGATTCCTGTTGTTTCACCATAATTTCATAGCATCCAAGAGTGATACAAGGGTCCTGAATTAAGTATAAAATGGATGTGATTACTATGATCTTGTTATGTTATGATATACATGCCTGACACGTACATGGATTTTACACGGATGGAACCATCGAAAGGATATGTTATGTACCCATGAAAGATATTGGATCCCTAGTCGAGACACCCTAGATAGGATTATTGGTGAGATTGTAACATCGTGCCTTGGGTGATATTCAATCCACAATGTTAGATAACTAGGATGGGCTTAGTGGTAATGCTTTTTACTATGACAAGAGTGATTCTTTGGATGAACTTATGGATCTCCTTGTATAAACACATCTGTGTTTGGAAATTATTGTTTTATTGGTGTGATACTCAGGTTCCATTATAAGGTTCGCCTTTGATTGGTTTATGATGAAATATAATTATACTATAGAGATACCTTATATGAAATACCAGATATGAAAATTTTCTAAATTAGAGATTTCATCCATGAGAAAAATTTACATTCTTGGTCTCAATCTGAAAATTGATACACTATTTTTGATGTATGATGTATTTACCTTATTATTCCTGAACTAGATACTTTAGTTTTGATAAATTCGGCTTATGCCAAAGCAGAAAGAGTTAGTGAAGTATCCCACAAGGAACCCAGTTTGATATATATATATATATTATTTCTTTTAAATTATTTTTATTACCACACGACTCATTTAATATGAACAAGATGGTTTGATCTAGATATAATTCGTGGTGGCCAACATATTATATATTACACCCTAAATGGTCCACCTTTGGTACCCATGTAGACTTCATGATTGTAGGTATAGAAAAAGGGAAGTGTATATCTTCTAATGTAGGATCTCCAGTTCTAGGATGGAGTATGGGAGCTATGGAGCGATCCTATTCTCACAATTCATTTAGATGTAGCTTTTAGATATTTTATTATTTCTTAAAGAATGTGGTATATGAATGTTCCCATTATATCCCTTGTACCCAATTTTTTTATAGACTCTTGACATGGTTATTATCATTTTTTATCTATTTTTTTATAGCCTCCTCATATTTATTTATCTTATATTATTATTATTATTATTCAAATTCATGTTTAATTTATTTTTTTGTAAATTCCATTATTATATACCATTGTATTAAACATTGATTAATGTGGTCATAGTTCCTCAAAGACACTCCTTAGGCCCTTACTAATAGTCAATATCCTCTAGAATATGGGAAGGCACACATGAGGTCATGTGTCCAACCATATCAGGGAAACACATATTGGATTCCATGGAAGGATTATATAGCTATGATACCAACATTTACAAATCATATTTTAAACACTATAGTTCATGATTTATTATATAATGATATACATAAAAAACCCAAAGAGATAATGAGGTCCAATTTTCTGGGTAATTATGTATATAAAATAACAAACTTCAATGAATTACAATGACATAAATATTAAATCCAAGACATGCCCTTAGATTATCTTGATTATTGTAAAACTTTATGGGATAACCTGAGGACGTGCATTGGAAATGGTTGATAGATAAATCTAAATAAGGGTATGAACAAATAATAGAATAAGTTAAAGTATAAAATGTTATCCTAAAGATATATTAAGGTAAAATAATATGGGAGAGAATCATAATCATACAAAATGAGTCACGAAATAACATGATAACGTAGAGGCATAATAAGAATTTGGAAACAATATAAAGCGTGACATCATAAAAATAAGTCAAGGAATACCACAAAGACCACATAACATAGTGCTCTTAGGATAACATCATATGAAGCATAGGTGTCATATAATTATATAAAAACATTACCCAATTCATTGGAGGTTAATATAACTCTGATAATTAATGTCACTTTCATATCTTGTACATGCATAAGTGTGCCACATTAATCATACAATATAAATATGTATTTAATAAATATTATCCCTAATTTTTATGGGGTGATAATTATATAAATTTAAATACTTAATAAATTATGTATTGTAAAAACTAGGTGAATACCATTGAATCTAAATCGAGATGGGTATTCCCTAAACAAATGTTTGGCATGGAAAATCACAGGATAATTTCTACAGCATAATGAGTATTAATAAAAATTTACATAAGGTTTTATTGAGAGATAAATGTGTCACTATTTACTAGAAAATCATAAGGATAGTAAGAGAGATTTTTAAAAACATATCCCAACTTGAAAATTTTGAAATCAAAATTCATGAAATAAATAAGGTTCTTGAATAAAGAGGGGATGTATAGGTTCTGTTACCTTGAGAAGTTTCTTCCAAAATCATGGAAGGATATTATATGGAGTTTCTATAACCATAGGAGGTACCTATAGATGTAAGGTTAGGGTAACATAATGATACCAAAGTATCAAGTGAAGATGAATTGGAGGTTAGGTGGGTGCATATAGAAAACAAGAGGATAATTCAATATTAATTTACAAACATAGGGTTGGATTCAAGATGACAATGTAATAAAAACCACAAACAAACCTATGTTTTTTGAAGGGTTTCTATAAATGAGGATTGTTTTAATTATTTTATAAGTATAAGAACTGAACACATTAAAATAATTCCCTTTTAGATGTGTAAATGATTCAAGTTTGTAAATAATTTATTTTGGAACCTAAAAACTTAATATATGTTTTTAAAGATTCATTAATGCCTTATAAAATTAATAAAATAAATTAAAAAATGTATCATTTAGATTTGAAATATATATTTCCCATGGATACATTATATGAAACATATTAAAACACATTTTGGTCATTATGAAGTCGTAATACATACCATATATTTATACCATACTAAAATTTTACTTGAAAAAATGAATATCTCATTAAATTATAAAAAAACACCATTTGATAATTTCAATGTTATAATATCTAAAATAATATGTATTCTATAACAAAATTTATATATATATATATAATAATAATTTATTCTTTTAAATAAATATAACAATTTATTGAAAAATAATGGGTCTTACTGGAAATAATAGTTTCCTGACCCTTGGAATAATTAAATTTGACATCCTAAAATTATGTAATTATTTATATATAATAAATATTATTCCATAAAAAATATTTTATTAAAAAATTATTTATTTTAAATATTCTTAAATGCTTCTATAATATTACCTTTTTTAATCTTTATATTTCACAATATTCAATTTTTTTCATCATATCAGAATATAATTTCTCTCAGAACCATTATTTGGTCATTTAATAATATATAATAAATATATAAATAATAATTTTAAAAATTTATATTATCAGGGTCTAGATACATATTTCTTAATTACAGCTGTGAATTCATAAAGCATATGGTGTTCAATAGTGTGGTTTTTTTGGGGTGGTTTGGAAAATATGGTTTGGGTCATGAACTAAATGAGCTTGAATGTATCGCATAAAAAATTTTCTCTTGATTTAGTTATTAAATTTCATAATGAAAATGGTGGATTTAAAATGCTAAGGATTCTATCTTCCTCGGTATCTTTGATGAAAGGTCTTTATAGGGTATGATCTTACATTTCAGGGTCATTGCATCCTCTATTTGTGGCAGTTGGATTTTTAATAAATATTAATATATTATTATAATATGATTACATTATAATAGCTATATTATCAACTGTTATAATGATTAATGAGATTTTTAATTACATAAATTATATCAGTCTTAAATAAGAAATGTAATTGAATCTGTTTTCTACAACTCAATTTCATGATAATGAATTTACTCATTATGAAATGGAATTTCATTTATAAAAACATATGATGTCACAACTAACACAACCAAAATAATTTCCCGAACAACTACCCCACTAGAACTCACTGAAACCATTGAATCAATAATAATATGATTGGATTCTATGAAATGGTGGTGTGTTCAAGTATAGATATAAAAAACACCATACCCTAAATGGGTGGATTCACCTCTTCCCCGACCTAACATTGGGAATAATACTTTCCGAATATTCAATGGTACATTGGATATAATGTATCACTTGATTCATTTCTTGTCATGGTGTGGTCCAATAAAGGGTAATCCTGAGTTAAAAAAATAGACAAACTCACGTTCTTCATAGATACTCTAAATAGACTATCATTTGTCTAGTAAAATAGTTTATAACCAATTCAATTATGGGATGAGATAACCTCCATTGATAATTATTTAAACAACAAAACTATACATTGTGAAGGAAATTAATCCTTGATCAGTCAAATTTAAAAAAACACAATAATTAGATAGTGTGAAACTTCATTGTTAGGTGGATGGGTTTGGCATACACCCTGAACATGTGACTCACCCAAGAAGACATGTTGGGTCTCAGTATATAGAGCCACCATGATGACTTAAAACCATAACTCATTCCAATGAAATATCCAAATATATTTCCTGAAATTACCTTTGTTTCAAAATGATTGGAATATTATATTCAATGAACCAATTCAAATTATTGATTGATATTGGAATCCTGGGAAAAAACTACCCAGGAATGTAGAAAATATAAATTTTACACTTAAGACATAAATGATATAAACTTATTTCCCAAAAACTCATAGTATAATTTTGAACCTACTATTATGGTAAATTAATAATAGAAAAAATCATGTTCGAATAGGTAAAAACAAAAAAGTCACATTATTACTTATATTGGAAGAATAAATTGTATTCCTTTGGTATGTCCTAGTCCTTAGCTACTTCATCTTCGGTATAGAGAATAAATATTTTAGATTATTAATTCCTTGAATTTAAGATCATGTTGTCATAGTGATCCCCAATATTATTTTGACTTACACTAACAATTAGGCTACACAATATTGGAGTGATATTTTTATAAATTCATCCTCCAAAAAATTGTTGATTCTGTACATGTGAAGTTAAGGATCCCAATAAAATAAGTGTCATGTGTTTCTTCTGCTCAACATGAAGAGTGAATATTGAAATAAGTTCAAAATAATGATCAAAAAAGTTTGATAACAGGATTTACAGAATAAATGTCAATCTAGATCATTTTTTTCATAAGGCACAACTAAACTAGTCTGTCATGTCCCTAGTTTATTCTCTTATTATGCGACCAGATTTATTAGCCTCGAGATCTTCTGAGGAATAAACTTATAAATGATTAATTAATTGGAATGATAAGAGTAAAATATAATAAAATAATCATATAATTATTACCAATCTATTATAAACTCTCTTGGATTTCATCCCTTCTGTTCTAAGTGGATGTGAACCACCCATCCAAAGGAACCCACATTATATAAACTAATACTCTTTGGATATGATAATTTCATTAATATAACATAAATATTATCTAATGATGACTATGAATATGAATTTTAGTTCTCAATACTAGAATCAAGAACTAGATTTAGAGGACATATATGCCATGGAAAAATGTGAAGAAGTAGTAACCGTCAAGCCTAATTTCCAGGATGCATCATCACTAGAGAAATACATATAGCTGAGATGAGTGGGAATGAACTATAGTTATCCCAAAAATATCCTAGATATTCCTTGATATCCTTCAAGTGTTTCCCAGACACAAATATTTTAGAAGATAGAAAAGTGGCTATGAAACTATTTGATCAGCCCAAAAAGGTGAGATGACTAGTTCGGCTAAGTCTATTTGAGAAATTTGTACTTTAAGATCCTCTTGATGTACCCAATCCATATACATAAACATTTACATCCCAAAGTAATATACCAAGAAGAAATACCACATTGGGAAGAACATAAATATGGTTGAAAATATTCCATCTTTAAATACATATATTTGGTTATATCCAAGACATCAATCCTAGATGCCTCAAATTTTCCAATAATGCTCATAGAAGAACCTTTTCTGGCCCTTTTAGGCCCAAAATATCGCAAATATACGGAAATATTTTTTGAAGGGTATCATTAAAATACCAATTCCATGTACTATAATGAATTCACCTTCTTCAAAGAGATTTATATGGATGATTTTATGTGGGAAAATATCAGGACCTTATATGTATTTGGAAAACTAGTTAACATTTACATCTAAAGATATTCCTTTGAAAATGGATTTGGAATCAACTTCATTCTAGTTTAAAAAATGTATCCTATGGATTATATTGAAACAAATTTCCCTCCCCCTCTTATTAAACAATTTGGGGACAAAAAAATGAGTACAAACCACTTCGATGAAGAAAGAATATGGCTCACAATAGGAATCTCAGATCTGGTTCAAAATTCATGGTTTTCCAAAACGGTAGATCTTTTAATGAATTATTACTGAGATATTAGTAGCATGATCAGGTTGTAGTTCCCTCATCATAACATAAATTTCTCAAATTCCATATTAATGAAAAAATCAGGATATTACACAATTATAGGGCTCTATTAAAGTCTTATGAGTCTTAATACATTATTTCAAGGTTCTTCTAATGTGATGGAAAATATCACATGATTAATGATGTTACTCAGGTTACTACTCCAAATGGTTTTTAAATGACTCCGATAACCCCATTTAATGAGTTTGTAAATGAATATATATTTCCTATAAATGATATCATAATATCAATTTCGGGGATACGAATGTCAATTAACCAGTTCATGATATCATACACATCATCCAAACCCAATAATATGGAAAACAGTTTGATCCTTAAAATGGGAGAAATTCCCCAAATACAAATACACAAGATTTGTCCCTAAAGTCTCAAAAGGCCCATACATCATTAGTTGTATCAGAAGGGACTCCCATATCACCAATATGGACTGAAAAATACCATACTTAATTTCCTAAAAACCAGGGTTTTTTTCACCATTTCATCCCCTAATGGAACTGAAGAGGATATATAAGGAGACTTTATCCTAAATATAATTGATTGTTCCACTCATATAGAGGCACCCTCATAATCCGTATAAGCTTCCTCAACCTCTATATGTAGAAGAAATGATCTCAACTTATATTATAACTATGAAGATTCCCCTTTATCACACATTTTTACTAATATTTATGAAAAGAAGTATTAATAAGTAAATATCAATTATTAACCTCCAATTTTTTTGGAAGTTTTACCTACCACTATTTATGATCATTGAAAAATAAATAATGTCACAGAGGATGATGTAGGACCCGCAATGGTTAGTTATAATATGTTATCCAAGAAACAAGTGGTGTGTACCTCTTATCTGATGTACCATCAATATGTGTTCACTTGGAATTATACATGAATTCTTAGCCATGATCCAAATGTGTCCACCCACCACTAGGGTTTTCCATGAAATCATCTTAGTGAAACGATTTGTGAAATAAAAATTAATTTTACTCATGATGCTAAGACTCAACATGAAGATTATAAGATTATATTAGAAAACGTTATCTGGGGGGTTTAATATTCAAAATGACTCACCAACTTTATTGTGCTAAAATATAATCATGTTCATAATAGGGTTTTCATTGACATGATTGATCTCAGATTAAATTATATGAAATATGATTTCCTAGTCCTAATTAAAAAATTCCTATTAATGTAACTACATGAAATCACAATATTTCTATTATGGATGTATGTTTTAGACACAAGAAATAAAAATTCCTCTAAAAGATGAATATGAAAACAAGTTTAAGGAAACCGATGGGATATAATATTATTGATTTTTTCCTTTAGGTTTGATAATGTTGGTTCTATATATCAATGATACATGCACTGTGTTTTCAAAACCATCTTGGGAATGACCATTGAATGTTACTTTGATGATTTAGCGATGAAATACTAACATTATTCTGATCATCTATTCAATCTTGTGACTATTTAAAATATGTTATGATAGAATAAATTATTTATGAGTCATTTAAAATGTTCTTTTAGGGTTTCCTCAAGAATTTTTAGTGGATTCAAATTACATCATTATAACATTGATGTCAGTCCAAAGAAAGGTAAGTCTATCATATATATATAACCTCCTCAAAAACCCAATGTGTTGAGATGGCTTTAGGGATGAATTCCCTACATCTAGAACTTCCTATAGAATAATGATTTCTTGTTTTAACTCTACACTAAATTGATGATGATATAATCCACCTATTAGTGGATTAAAGATTTATAGGGATATTTAGATATTATCAAGTAATCTAATTTGATCCTACCATTATTTATGTCCTCTCATTGAAGAAAATCCACTCATTTTTCATATGATGACTTTTCATCCATAATTTGTATAATTTCCATCATAGATGACTAAATAAGGTTATAAAAATAGTCTTTATTATCTATGTAGAATAATTCTTAATATTGGGACTCAATATTCAAATATATAGATAAATATATGTGTGTTAATTTTCATAGTAAAAAATTTTAAGCACTAATTATAGTACCATGATGTCCATTTGGTCTCTCATAATGACCTATTAAAATATATCCTTTATCATTTCATGGTAATTACACATTTGGCTTGGTGGTTTTCCATTTGGAAGTAGTTTTAAATTTTATTTATTCCAAAAAATGTAGTAAAAGGACATGAATTATAATATTTTCTGATTGTTTATGCCTCTATATAAAACCCACCATTTGATATAGAGTTACCAGATGTTGAATTATACTCTATTATTGAATACCCATAGAACTTGGAGATATACATTGATGGTGATTCTACAATCCCAACCTAGATAAGATTGGATGACCCAAAACTCAATAGAATTTATTTTGATTCATCCTTACCTCTCCTTCCCAGGAGATTTCCCTATTACTTATTATTGTTTAAGGGTTTCACCAATAATGAGGTATAATACCAAACCCATAGATTATTCTTACAATTAGTAATATAGACACTAATTAAACACCTAAAAATTAAAGGTGATTCAATGTGCGTAAATAAGTTGACTAATTGAGAGTATACCATCAAAAATTAGTGTTTTTTCTGACTCGACTATATATGATGTTTGATGAAAACAATTCACCTCAAAACCATCATTGACCCATGAAACTCATTCAGAAAATACCTGATTAGATTCATTGGATAATATGGCTACAACCATGGATCACCTAGAAATGGAAAAAATAGTCATCAATATTGCACATCATATAGTGGTGCCATCATTCATTAGAAACATCTACTTATATATTAATGAGATTAATTACCCCCTTAATAATATGATTTCAATAATGAATGGATGTCCCCCATATTGAAATACATACATATTGGGATTCATCCATCAGATGAAGAGGAATATCTTAATATAATTTGTGACATCCATGAAGGTGTCTGTGCTTCTCATTAGTCCGTGACGAATATTTCACATCAAATCTTGAGGCTTAGTATTTAGATCCTAAAATAAAATATAATTTAATGTATTTCACAAATAAATGTTATTATTATAAGATACCTTAAAATATCATTCATTAACCGCTAGAATTATTGCATTCCACATAATATTCGAGGTTGTTTTCTATTTTGGGATTTGTTTTTATGAGGATATATCCCCCAACAACCACCAAAAAGTTTATGTATATTTTTTTTGCCAAAATTATTCTCTAATGGGGTCATGTATTTATCCATGAAATAATATATAATGTATTATATCATCAAATTTTAGAAGAAAAACATTATTAATATCTTTGATGTCCCACAAACAATATCAATAGATAATAAAGCCCAGTTATCATCTTTTGAAATGAATTCTGCTTCCATTATTATGTAATTATTTCTATCCACTAATTTAACAAACACATGAAGTAAATTATATAGATATATTATTTCAAAAAAATCATATCTAGGATTATCTAAAATAAGGTCTAAAAGGACATGAAATCCAGGACATGTTTTTTTGCAAGCCTTGCAGGATCACATTACCACAACCTAGATGTCTATACAAGAAACCACAAGAGGTTCTACACATTGAGTTATAATTTAAAACACTATATATTTCCATTTAAAATTATTTTTCTATGTATAGTTAATCTCAAAAGTAATTGGATGAGTTGGAATGACTCGATGAGAAATGATTATGTTCCCTACACGAAATGAATGTTCATAAAAACAGAGTAGTGTGATCATTCGATAAGAAGGTTCACCTCCATTCATTTCTCAAAGTGGAATTGATATTGGCTCTCTAAGCCCCAATGATAGATGGAAAGAAACCTCCATAACGTAAAAAAAATCTTGAAGGAAAATTTTTACGTATACATGGTCAACTTTAATAGAGCCGAATTCAATAGTCACAATAGATTGGGAGATTATCACTCTAGTTATAAATGTATTATCTCTGAAAAATAATTTTTATACCTTTGTTACAATTATTCTAAGATGCCTGATATTAAACTGGCTATGAATCTCTTAGTTTTATGATGTAAAACAATATGAAAATATCATTACAACAATAAATTAAAAAAATGGTCATCATCCTCATAGTATAACATAAAATACATTATTTCTAAGTCCTTATCACAAGAAATTATACTATAGGACAACATCCCAACCAAAAAATGAAAGACCATGTGGTTTGTGTAAGGACTTGACCTTATAACATTACATAATCTTGAATTAAATGAATAATTCACATTTAGGATCTTTTCAGGTATGGAGTTTTAGAGTTTTAGTCCATAACTATTACATTGAATCTAAAAAATTAGAAAGTATACACTTCTAATCAGTTTCCATTTTTTCATTAAATAAGAACTCTTTGAAAAAATTCATGTCTAGTTCCTTGTTTTAGATGGATTGAATATTCTGTGATCCCATCCTTGACCCTATTCCACTTTATAGCATGTAAAAAACATTTCAAAAACATGGGATGTGCATAAAAATCTAAATAAGGGGTTCACAAAGAAGGTAAACTGTTAGTTTTTCAAAACAACAACTAAAACATGAATACCCTATCATAAGTAATACTTTTCATGTTTATGAATTATTAAATACTCTTCACTAAATAAAAGAACATTGCATTCCATTTTATAACGAAAATATTACTATGAAACCCCTATAAATAACATATAACCTATAAAGGTAACTTGGGACATAAACATACTTTAATGGAATAACCATACAATCGACTGCCACACATATCACTAAATGGAATATCCACAAGATCAACTTCCATACCCAATTCCATGGAGGTTATAATGTAACCACACATCCTGGTTTATCATGTCACCACACAACATTTGGTTTATGACTTAACCACCCGTTAAATGTCCATGTTTCGTTATAAAATCATAACACATAAAATAAATATAAAGGAAAAATAAAATTTTGACATTTCAATCACAATATGTCATTTAAATATATTGACATAAAAAAATCCATTATCAAAACCAACTTCAATACCTAAATATGTAAAATATTATAAGGTATTTATTTTCCTTTTAAAAACATTACGGCTTGTTAAGGAAGCCAAAGGTCAAATAATACTCACGGTGGTGGAAAGGGTCATTGTAAACACTTACGTTAAAACATTTTTTTTCATTTAGTAAAATGCCTCAAAGAAAAATATTCCCTTTGAATAAAATAAAAATTCAATGGTGTTTAAATACAATATAAAAGAAGGTCATGTATAATTTGAAATATTCCTCAATGAAAGGAGATTGAGACGAAGTCCCTTCAAAAGATCATTCCATAAACAAAATAGATCTATTATGTGTATTAAATATAAGAACACAAAAATAGTGTACAAATACATGATAAGATAAAAAAAATTCATTACTCACATAATCTAAGAATAGCATAAACAAGAAAGAGAAGATTAACCCAATGAACGAAAATTGGGTTAAGAAGTTCCCTAATATCATGTCTCACTTGACCCCTTTGTTATTTAATTTCTTCAATAATAAACTTAAGTGAATTTATAATTTTTCATGAAAAATTTTCTAGTTTATTAACCCATTTCCATCACTTATTACCTTTCTATAACAATTAGTTAATTATTTGAGTTCTTATCGAACATTTTGTCGATGTTCGGAACGTAAGTTAAAATGAATTTGTTTTAATTATAAATTGTTCATGTGGTCAAAAGATCATTGTTTCCAGAATTATATTCATGATTTAGGTTTCATATATATCATATATATCTAGAATATACATTTATTTATAATAGTACATAACATTTAGAGGTAACAAATTAAATGCACCGTTCATGTAGATGGTAAGTCGTACGTACGCATGAACGCTACATTCATTTCTATTTGATATTTAATTGCATGAAAACATAATTATAAAAAATTTTATTATACTTATAGTATAATATAATATATAATTTCATTAAATACATCCTTTATACATCCCACATAATGCATGAATGAGTCATATCACTTTGAGGGGGTGTTAGTCTGCACTTCCTCAAATGAAATTGTCATATTTACCCAAAATGGAAACCTTAAAGGTATTCTATAAAAGAAAAATAAATAAGCATAGAAACAATATAAATATAATATATATCACATATAAATATAGTTCCATCTTAATGGCTACCATAAGAGGTGGTAGAAGAAAATTGAACAATCATCGTTTCCTGAGGCAGCAGTTCGCAATCCAAAGAAACAATATGTTCTTCACCTATTAGATGGCGGTGTGTGTAAATTTTGTTTGAATAATTTTCATAATAACAACTTATTATATTGAGGATACTGGTGTTGTTATTATATAAATTAATAAAAAGTGTTTACGTGGTTGGAGAAGTAAAATAAATGAAAATAACTTAAAAGAATACATTACCTTTAAATCAGGTATCTCCCATTGGTTTGAACCAAAAGGTTTACATGAAGTGCATCATTTCTAAGGTAAGGATTATATGAGGAGTTTAAGGATTTGGGGAGATTATTTAGGTAGAGTTTTGATAAGCCAAGGGGCTTGAGAGGTGTGAGGAATGGGTTATAAGTAGTGTTCTTATATAAGGGACAGGAGGGGCTCTTTGGGAATGTTTGAAACAATTATTTTATTATAAACTTATCATCAGTTTCAAAAGGTAATAAAATCATTAAAGTAGAAGATAAGATTAATATTTTTCAAAATAAAATATTCCAATAAGAATTTTATAGGTTTGGTATATTGTTTTAGTATTTATAATCGTATTTATATAAATCATTCATTAATGAGGTAAACACTGCATCATTATTGTGTTAATTTTTTTATTAATTTGATGTCTAAAAGTTATAAAAAAATACCATGATTTAGGAAATATTTTTAGATTTAAAATTTCATATCTATAGCTGAAAAGATAACTTATATGAACCAATGTAAAAATTTATTTACTAAAAGAAAATTTTTTATGTCATTTTTGCCTTTACTTTAAGTTAATTAAAATAAAGTGTCATTATCACTCTCATGTGGCTCCATGGGGTACCAAAATCGACCCAAGGATGCCCATAGTCAGATATGTATCAACCAATATAATGTGGACACATTTAAGGGTAATTATATATTATTATAATAATATTTGTTACCCTTATTTACCAGATTTACCCTTTAACCGTGGTAAATAAAAATTTTACTGAAGTAATATTCATAATGTCTAAATATAAAAGTTACATATTTACACAATTTGGACCTCCAAATTCCAAATATGAAAAAAATTTAAAAACTGCAAAACAAACAAGGGGGAGAAATTAATTTAAAATTAATGCCTTCTATCAAAACAAAAAAGCCTGTTTTTGAGAAATAATAACTATCAAAAGATTAAAAGTTTTTTATGTTCAATTTCAAAGTAAAATTACTTCCCATGACCAAAATTGAATTAAATGGTAAAAACATAATATAATTACACATTAAAACCAATTAAAAAGATAATATAAACTTATAAATAAATTAGATAAAAAGGCAGTTTTGAATTAAAATACAGTATTTTCACTATTCATTAAAAAATGATCATTATCAGAAAAATACCAAAATTTCATCCATAGTAAATTTTGATGTCCCCATTATAAATAAGAATAAAAAAATTTCAAATATAATATATAAAAGTGACAAAAACTAAATTTATATAGGGTTCCCCATTAAAAGGTGATAAATCAACCTTTTTAAAGAATATTAGAGTATTTGTGCTTAGAATTGGATTCATCCATATTTTAAGCCTATATATTTTATTGTATAAATGTAAAAACATTTAACAAACATTAATAATAATATTGTAGTTAGTTCTATTCATTCCCTCTAATACAATGTCTAGTCATTAACTACCATTTAAAATAATATTATTATATTATTAGTATGCAATGTAAGATTTCAAAGAAACCCATTTTTTTTGTATCAGGTAAGCCATCGAACATAGCATCCTCTATAAAGTGAAACTAATATTTAATTCACAAATATTAATAAATATTTAAATTTATTATTCTTTATTTACTTGGTATGTTACATCCTTCCCCCTTTTCAAAATTGCGTCGTCACAATTTTTATTCACTTGTCAAATAAGTGGGGGTATCTATCCCGCATAGAATTTTCAGATTCCCACGTCTCCTTTTAAGCCATATTTTTTCTCCACAGAACCATTACCAAATGAATTGCCTTATTCCGCAACACTTTCTCTGTTCGGTCAAGAATCTAAACTTGTTGTTCCTCTTAAGAAATATTCTCTTCCCACTGAACTCCCTATGTTCTAAAAATATAAGATGGATCTGGCATATAATTACTCAAAATTGAAACATAAAAAACATTGTGTACCTTGGATAAACATGGAGGTAAATCCACTATATAAGAAATTGATCCAACCTTCTCCAGGATTTTATATGATCCAATGGACCCCAGACTCAACTTTACCTTCTTTCCAAAATGCATCACACTATTCCATGGAGAATCTCTGAGAAATACATGATCACCTACCACAAAAGAAAGATCCTTCCTCCGATTATCCACATAACTTTTCGGCCTACTCTGAGCTATTCTCATTTTCTTCTGGATCAACTGAACTTTTTCTACCATCTCTTCTACAAATTCGGGTCCCATTAGTTTCCTTTCACCTACTTCATCAAAAAAATCATGAGTACGAAATTACTTCCCATATAATGCCTCAAATGGAGCCATGTATATACTGGAATGAAAACTGTTATTATATGAAAATTCAACCAAAGGATGATGTTGGTCCAAAAATTCCTGGAAATCCAATGGAAAAGAACGTAGCATATCCTCAAAGGTCTGAATTGTTTGTTCTGACTGCCCATCTGATTATGGATGAAAAGTTGTACTAAAATTTAATTTAGTACCCAACAACATCCGAAGGCCTTTACAAAAGTTATAAGTAAACCTTAGATCATGATCAGATACAATGGAGAGAGGAACTCCATAAAACCTGAATATCTATTTAACATACAACCCAGATAGTTGATCTAGTGACAAAGTATCTCGAATAGGAAGGAAATGAGCCGATTCTGTCATCTGATAAACTATAACCTAGATTGCATTATTACCTCAATATGTATTCGATAATCGCACAACAAATTCCATGGATATATTTTCCCATTTCCACTACGGAACTTGTAAATACTGAAGCATTCCTTCAGTAACTGCCGCTATGCTTTAACCTATTGACAAGTAAAACACTTCACAGTAAAGTCAACAATATGTCATTTCATTCCATCCCACGAGTAATACTCCTGAAGATCTATGTACATATTAGTACTTCTGGGACGAATATAAAATGGAGGACTATAAGCTTCACATAACAACTCATTCTCCAGCTCTGAATCAAAAGGCACACATATTCTTCTACCAATCCTCAAAACACAATCATTATCAATGTTAATATCAAGCAACATTACCTTCTAAACAAACTATACCTTTTTATGCAACCCACTATCATCCTTATGCGATTTCTTAATTATGTCTGATAGAGGTGATCTCACTGATACCAGAAACAAAACAAAGTAATTTCTTGATCCAACAAATTCTATGAAAAATTTCATCAAGTCTTTAATCAGAGGATCCTGTTCCAATCATAACATGGTTAAAGTAGAATTAGTTTGTAGACTCTAAGCACTTGATACAATATTTTACTTTCTCGGATGGTAATGAATAATGCTATCATAATACTCGATTAATTAAAGACATCTCCTCTGACTCATGTTCATTTATTTCTGAGTAAATATATACATCAAACATTAGTGGTAAATATATATTGCACATTTTACTCCATACATATGATTCATCCAAATTTTTAAAGAAAAAAGAGGA
This sequence comes from Viscum album, assembly GCA_963277665.1. Taxonomy (NCBI): domain Eukaryota; kingdom Viridiplantae; phylum Streptophyta; class Magnoliopsida; order Santalales; family Viscaceae; genus Viscum; species Viscum album. Next base: position 874,205,798 of record OY728145.1, on the reverse strand, counting down.
GTAGCTAATTCCAAACCATATGTAGGGTAATTTAGCTCATTAATATTCCACAGAATTAAAGCATAAGAATTTTCAAGAAGATTATACATAAGGACACTACCATGTATTTTCAATGAATCATCACTGTAGATAACAAATTCACCATTTCTGAAAGTTAATGACAAACTGGAGCATTCACCAATCTTCTTTTCAAATCATGAAAATAATCATCACATTCTTTTTTCCAGATGAACATAACACCTTTTCTAGTTGACTTAGTTATTGGACTAGATAACCATGAAAAATTATAAAAAAATATCTGTTAATAACCATCTAATCCAAGAAAACTGTGAATCTCAATTATATTTTTGTGTCTTGGAAATTATTCAAAAACATTTGTTTTTTCAGGATCAACAGTTATGCCATTTTTTGAAACAATATGACCAAGGAATGAAATTTATTGTGACCAAAACTCACACTTGATGAATTTACCAAACAATTTCTTTTCTGTTATAGTTTTCAAGAAATCTCATAAATGACATTCATGTTCCACTTTAATTTTGGAATACACCAAAATATCATCAACAAACATAACCAAAAACTTATTCAAAAACACATTGAAAATTCTATTCATAAGATCTATGAATACAGTAGGTGCATTGTTTAACCCAAAAGTCATAACTACAAATTCATAATGGCTATATATAGTACAAAACATGGTCTTAAAAATGTCGTCTTCTTTTAATTTTAACTGATGGTACCACAACCTCGAGTAAATCATTGAAAAATAATGATCTTCCTAGATATGACCAAACAAATCATAGATATGAGGCAAAGGATACTTGTTCTTAAAAGTGATGTTATTCAGTGTTCTATACTCATTGAAAAGTCTAATTAAACCATATTTCTTTTTAACAAACAAGAAAGGAGAACCCATGGGTGATCAGCTAGGTCGAATGAAACCTTTATCTAATAACTCCTGCAATTTCTTCTTTAATAATAAAATTTCAATTTGAGACATTCGATAAGGGGGTTTTGAAATTGGATAAGCATCATGAACTAAGTCTACAATAAATTCAACTTCTTGATTAGGTATAATACCCAAGAACTCATCAAGAAATACATCAAGATACTCATTTTCAACAGGCACATCATTAATTTTGATAGTTCCTATATTTTCAACAATATGTGGAAGGTAAAATTCATTTCTATCTTTTACTATTTTCTCAGCTTCCTATTCTGTTATCAAAATTATGGGTTTATTATTCTACAAAAACTAAAATTATTTCTGAAAAGAAACCTCTTTAGCTTTACTATCAATCTTAGCATGATAAATAGAAATACAATCGATACCCAAAGAAACCTCAAACTATACTAGAAGAAAAATAATAAGGTTTGTAGGTAGATTCTTTCTGCACACAAAAACATGAAGGTTCTTATATTTTATTTTTGTCTCAACATTTCCTCCACATGTTTTTACCATAAATTCAGGATTCATATCTTGATATAAGATTCCCAATTTACTAGAAAACTTCCCAGAAATGAAATAATGTGTAGACCCTGAATCAAACAACACATTTTCATAATCTAAAAAAACATTTGACCTGATACTACTTTATTTTGTGGCCCAACATTTTCTGAAGTAGTTTCAAAGTATTTAACTACCCCTTTTTGCTCATAATCTGGCTACTTTCCCTCAATTGATTTCTTCGTTGGACACTCATTTGCATAATGATCATTTTCATTGCATTTAAAATATCTTACCATTGTTTTTAATTTCCTTCTTGATCATCTTCCTTACAGTGACAAGTAATTTCACCAGACTTACCACACCAGAAGAACATTCTAGACTATGACAAACATTCTCCTAGATGCTTTTTACCACACTTTTCATAGGATGGATATTTAATTTTCTTACCTCCAGGATTCTTTGATAAATTTGTTCCGTTTTCCTACCAACTGGACCTATTCTTTTGTTTTCTATCTTGGAACAATTGATCATCAGAAAACTCCATTTCTACCTTCTCAGAACATTCAAAATGTTTGTCATAGCTTCTGAAATCACGAGATTCTAATTCTCTTCGACATCACGGCTTCAGTCCTGAGTATTATTTATTTATCTTACCATCAAGATCTCATATGAAATTTGGAGCATAACTTTCCAATTGAGTAAATGTTTCTTAAAAAGCAGCCACTGAGTCATCAACCTGCCTCAATTCCAAGAATTTTTTTTCCATCCTAAGTTGAACCACCTTAGGAAAAAATATTTCTTCAGAAACATACCTTTTAATTAATCCCAATAAATAGAATCAATCTCCTCACTATCCCTAAAAATTTTAACCATCGACCGCCACTGATCGGCTTATCCTTCAAACTGGTAAATAGCGATACTAACCTTCTAATGCTCTGAACACCCCATGACATCAAAAATATTTTGGAGTTCTTTAATCCACCCTTCTGCTTCCACATGATAAGATGATCCTATAAATTATGTGGGACGTTGAATCATGAAGTTCTCCACTACAAGAATGTTTCTTTGTGGTTTTTTGGAATGATCTTGTGGATGGATATTACCACCATTTATAGCTTGAGTCAATGGTGCCATCACTGCAACAAACTATTCATCTCCGATTCTGACCATCTCAGGTTGCTGATTTGGAAGGTTATTCTTCTCTGTATGACTTCCCAATATTTCTTCCATGTTTCCTCTATGGAAAACCATTCTGAATGAAGAAATATATTAGGTGATGCAACATTGTAATCTGTAAATGATATATCATTTTAATTTTACCATAAATTAATTTAACAATATTCTAACACTTAAAGTTGTCTAAACCGACATCTGATACCAACTTTTAGTACCCGACCTTATAACATTACATAATCATCAATTAAATGAATAATTCATATTGATGATATTTTTAGGTTTAGAGTTTTAGAGAGTTGGGCCATAACTATTACATTTCATCTCAAAAATTACAACGTATACACTTCTACTCAATTTCCATTTTTTTCATAGAATAAAAACTCTTTAAAAAAAGTCATATCTAGTTCCATGTTTTAGACAACATGACATTTCCTTGATCCCATACATGACCCTATTCCACATTATGTCCTGTTAAAAAAATTTCAAAAAATTGGGTTCAGCTTAAAAATCTCAGTAAGGGATGCACAAAGAAGGAAAACTGTTAGTTTTTCAAAACAACATGTAAACCAAGAATACCCTATAATAAGTAATAAATTTCACCATATTAAGTAGTGAATACTATTAAATAAATAAAAGATCATTGTTTAAATTTTTTTAACCAAAATATTACCATAAAACCCATAGAAAGAACATATTACATATAAAGGTAACATGGGACATAAACATACTTAAATGGAATAACCATGCGGTCGACATCCACACATATCACTAAATGAATATCCATATAACTGACTTCCATACCCAATACATTAGAGGTTAAAATGTAACCACCTGTCCTGGTTTACCACAACACCACCCGTCATTTGGTTTATCACATAACCACCCTTCAAATATCCAATTACAATTATAAAATCGTAACACATAAAACAAATATAAAGGAAAGATAACATTTCCACATTTGAATAATAATATATCATTTAAATATATCAACATAAAACAATTCATTATCAAAACCATTTTCAATACCAAAATATATAAAAGAGTATATGGTATTTATTATCCTTTAAAAAACATTATGTCATGTTAAGGAAGCCAAAGATCAAACAATACTCACGGTGATGGAAAAGGTCATTGTCACCACATACGTTAAAACATTTTTATGGAATTTAGTAAAAAACCTTGTATAAAAATATTCCCTTTGAATGAAATGAAAATTCCAAGTTGTTTATATACCATATAAAATAAAGTCGTGTATAAAACATAATATTCCTAAATGAAGCGAGATTGAGATGAAGTCCCTTACAAAGAACATTTTTAAACAAAATAGATGGATTATGTGTATTAAATATAATAATACATAATGAAATTATAAATAAATGATAAGATATCAAAATTAATTTCTCACATAATCAAAGAACAACATAAATAAGAAAGAGAAGATCAACCCAATGAACGGAAATTTAATTAAGAAGTTCTCTGACCACGTGTCCAAACTGACCCCTTCAATCATTAATTTACTGAATAATAAAATTTAGTTAATTTATACTTGATTAAGAACCTTTTTCAAGTTTATTATTCCATTTATATCTCTTATTACCTTTCAATAATAGTTACTTAATTATTTGTGTTCAAATCATATATTTTGTCGATGTTCGGAACTTTTGTTAAAATGAATTTGTTATAATTATAAATTGTTCATGTGGTCAAATGTTCATTATATACAGAATTATATTCATGATTTAGATATCATATATATAATATATATCTAGTATATACTTTTATTTATAATAGTACACAACAATTGGCGGTAATAAATGAATTGCATCGTTCATGGAGACGGAAAGCTGTATGTACGCATGAACGCTACTTTCATTTCTATTTCATATTTAATTGAATAAAATCATAATGATACAAAGATATATTATAATTATAGTATAATATCATATTGAATTTCATTAACCCCATCCTTTATATGTCCCACATAAGGCATGAACGAGTCATATCACTTTGATGGGGCGGTAGTATGCACTTTCTCAAATGCAATTATCGTATTTACCCTCTATGGAAACCATAATGGTATTCTATAATTGAATAAAAGAGAAGAATAGAAGAAATATAAATATGATATATATCACTTATAAATATAGTTCCATCTTAATGGCCACCATAAGATCTGGTATAATAATATTGAACAATCATCGTTTCATGAGGCAGTAGTTCACCGTCCACGGAAACTGATTGTTTTTTACCCATTAGATGGAGGCGTGTGTAAATGTAGTTCTAATCCTTCTCATAAAAATAATATAGTATATTTAGGTTACTAGTATGTTAAAAATAAATGAATAAAAAGAGTTTATGGTGTTGGATATGTAAAATAATAGAAAATAACTTAAAAGAAGATGTTACCTTTAAATCAGGTATCTCCCTTTGGTTTGAACCAAAAGGTTTACTTGATGTTCCTTCTACCTAAGGAAAGGATTTAAGGAGGAGGAGAGGGATGCGGGGAGATTATTTAGGTAGAGGTTGGACGATCCAAGGTTCTTGAGAGGTGTGAAGAATTGGTTAGAAGGGGTGTCACTTTATAAGGTGGGAGGGCTCTTAAGGAAAGTTTCAAACAAATATTTTAATATAAATTTATCTTCGGTTTAAAAATGTCTAAAAATCATTACAGTCGATGATAAGATGACTGATTGTCTAAATAAAATAATCCAATAATAATTTGATAGGTTTTGGATATTGTTTTAGTATTTATAATCTTATTTATTTAAATCATTCATTAATGAGGTAAACACTGCATCATTATTGTGTCATAAATAATTTAATTTATTTGATGTCTAAAAATTATAGAAAAATAACATGATGTATGAAATCATTTTATATTTCAAAATTAATATTTATAGTCGAAGGGATAACTTATATAACCCCATATAAAAAATTCATTTACTAAAAGATATTTGTTTATGTCATTTTTGACTTTTCTTTAAGTTAATTAAAATAAAGTGTCATTATCACTCCCAAGTGGCTCCATGGGGTCCCAAAATCAAATCAAGGATGACCATGGTCGGATAGGTATCAAAAATTATGATTATAATGCATGTTAGTGTAATTTTATATAATTATAATAATATTTTATTACCCTTATTTACCATATTTACCCTTTAACCATGTTAAATAAATTTTTTACTGAAGTAAATATTCATAATGTAAAAAAATAAAAGTTACCTATTTACAAAATTTGGAATTCCTGATTCCAAATATGAAATCAATTTTTCCAAACTCAAAACACATAACTGGAATATATTAATTTAAAATTACTTCTCGTTGTGAAAACAAAAAGTGTGTTTTTAAGAAATAATAACTAACAAATGATTGACACTTGTTTATGTCCAATTTCAATGTGAAATTACTTACAATGACAAACATTGGATTAATTGGTAAAAACATAATATAATTACACTTTAAAACTAGTTAAAAAGATAATATAACCTTATAAATAAATTATATTAAAATGAATCTTTGAATTAAAATATAGTATTTTAATTATTCATTAAAAAAATGAATATTATCAAAATAAATACACAAATTTCATCCAAAGTAAATTTTTATGTCCCAATTATAAATAAAAATATTAAATTTTTTAAAATATAAAATATAAAGGTGATAAAAACTAAATTTAAATAGGGTTTTCCATTAAAAGTTGGTAAATCGACATTTGTAAAGAATATTATAGTATTTGTGCTTAAAATTGGATTCATTCACATTTTATGCCTCTAATATTTATTGGATAAATGTAAAAACATTTAATAAACATGTATAATCATATTTTAGTTAGTTCTATTCATTCCTGCCAATACAATACCTAGGCGTTAACTTCCAATTAAAATTATATTATTATATTATTAGTGTGTAATGTAAGATTTCAAAGAAACTCATTGTTGCGTATCATGTAAGCCACAAAACATAGAGTTCTCTTTAAAGTAAAATTCATATTAAATTCATAAAATATTAATAAATATTAAAATTTATTACTCTTTATTTACAGGGGCTATTACATTTTCTATTGGAAAACCCATGACTAACATCATAGTGTGATTTGGGAAATCATCCAATTACCTCTTGTTTATCACACTGAAAGCAACTAACATAATCCAAGTGTATTGATATAATTTCATCATATTTATTTACTAAGATTAATTAAATCCATATTTAGGGAAAAAATTCATCATGAATGACCCTAAACTTCTGAGAGAGGTAAATATTTTGTGCCCTGCCTCTCCAACAAATGATCCAAAACTGTGTAAAGATTGATGGCATAAAAATTTATTATGTATAGGGAAAAAATACATTTTCAAAATTTTAATATTAGGATCTTTATAATGTAATTTCATTATAAAAATCTATCTCTTGATTCTCCCTCTGATTTAATGCATATTGATAGTAATATTTCCTATCATAATTCTAACCACAAATTAATAAAATATTTACCACCCTCTCTATATATGAGAAAGATAGATATGTTTAGTTTAATATAAAGAACTATATGTAACGTTATTCTTGTTACAAAAATATATTTAGTGACACTTAGACCCCTTTTCTTAAGCCCATCCAAAAAAATCACTTTTTCTCCATATACAACTCAGATCGTGAAGTTAAATCCTTCTGAAATCTGCATGGGGTTTAGTCCCTACCTCATAATGAGATCAAAAAAATATAATCATATAAATATAAAGTATAATTCTACCATCATTATAAATAAAAACATTCTCTTAGTAATAAAGACCTAATATCTTAGGAAAAATTGATTTATGGAAACCTTATCTATCAGTGGAAAGATCATTTCACTCCTAAAAAAACCACTATTCTAACTAGGCTTGGTATTCCCATGATATAGATCTCCATATACACCCCTGACAATTCCTAACAAATAGTTTCATTTTCATCTTAAGGAGGAGGTCATTTAATCTATATATTCACTAACTTCACCACCTTGAAACATTCTTATTGAATATGGTCCATTTTGGCTAATCCCAGAAATTTTGTATATTTAATCATTAATAAACATGTATATTTTTTTCGAATATGTTCTATTTTTTATTGATGTGAAATGTTTTTCATGGAAATATAATTATTTTTCATTGTCTTCAATCGATGTAAATGTCAATCTATCATGAAAATGAGTAGTGAATTCTATATTAGTGTTATTTTATATTGTACCTAAGAAACCACATGGTAAATACATATATAGCTTTCCAATCAAATAGTACATCATTAAATATTAAATATTAATCAATAAACCACAAGACTAGTTATGTGAAAATAAATTATACCTTATGGTGACCAAAGCATTCATAATTTTTGCAAAGGATTGGATTGAACACATGATTATTTGATCAATCATGGATGATTTATCGACATATATTAAGTAGAAAACAATTACAACCTAAAGAGGCTTTTTGTGCTATATTTGTATCCAAAATATCACAATTTCATGGAGATACCACACCATGATTTTCAATTAAAAACATGATAAAGTCATTATTATTGTAAGTTTGTAGGGTACTAGATCGGTTTGGAGTTCATAAAATCAACAATATGTAATTTAATGAAAATAGTTTAAAATTTTCATCCATGGTTGGACCAACCATGGATAAAAAGATGTGGAACACTTAATGAATCCTTGTCTAATTGTTGATATTATATTTGAATATTTTATTTTCCAGTCACATTTATACGTATAATTAAATCCCTAATAATATAAATTTACTCGTCTTATAATTTTTATTGAGTATTAGGATTCATAATGATTGGTTTCAAATATACCTTTTTTGGAGGAAGATTACTTTTTATAGATAACCAATATTAAAAAAAATAGAAAATATACTTAACTGATATTTTTTCAAATGTGAAAAAATACAAATGCATCATACTATTTTCTATTGGAACTTCATAGAATGATTGGAAAAGTTGAATGTGTCCTTTCAGGGAATTGTTGAATAAAAATATGACTTTGAGAAGATATAATAAATTTACATGACAACATAACAACAAGTATCTTCTATAATGAATTCCATTCAATTAAAATTATTCTATTTAATTATATTCGAGCTGTGAATGAACATTTTATATAATACAGAAAACAATATATTTAAAATCATTAAAAATTATTGTATACTCTCTCATAAATTATGATTATATTTATACTCCAACCGAAACTATGAAAGAGGTTGTGTATAGTCTTGGAAAGCCCTGTGAGATATTTTCTAGACAACCCATTCTAATTTTTAGGTAAAGATTATTTATTTAATAAATTTTCTTGGTAGTGGAAGTCAAATATGTGTGGAGGATTATGTATCACCATGAGCCGATACCTTTTTTTATTCTACTGTGTATTTAAATGTTTTTCTTACTGAGTTTTTAAAATATAACATATAAAACTAAAATCTAATAGTGAGTTTTTATAAGTGTTATTTTCATTATTTAATTTTATTAATTTGATCTATAAAGATTAGGATAGTAATAAGATAATTCTAACTGCATTCTAGTCCATCTTTATAGAGTTATTTCAAATAATTATATTTTATATTCCGAAAATATTAATTATTTATACTATTTTCTAAACAAATTTATTCTTTTAAAAAAATTACTTTTTATTGGAATATTCAAATTGGAAATTCAATTCACCCCATTCTCTCTTGAATTGTCCACCCAGCCAACATTTGGTATCCAAGTGATTATATTTTTCTCAAGTAACACCTTTAAATTTGATAATGTTCTTAACTAGATATTTTGTTCCTTAATTTATTATTATAGAAGCTCAGTTTAAAGGTTATTATACAAATATACAACATTAAATTTACAGTAAAAATTATTTTTCATGTGAAATAAAAATGAAAATTCTTCTTGCGATTATGTTTTTTTAAATTGGGAAATCCAGTAAGTATAAATATGTAAAACCTAAAACTTCTAGAATATAATGGTATTATGTAAATGAAGGTAATATGATTCTAATTTCAAATACATGAATTATTAATATAATGTATTAATAGATGATGAATTTAATATAATATCATATTATTACACTACATATCAAATTTAGGATACCCTTTCTATATCTCATTATAGAACATAAAATGTTAAAAAATGATATTCAATACATGAGTATGAAACATTAAAAATCATTCCTAATGAATCTATGTTTAAAAAGTATCTTAGGATCAATGAAATTATAAATAATATGATTAAACCTGGATATAAGATGACTAAATGGATCATGTACTAAGGATCCTTTGATGTCAACCAAATAATTCTCTAGATACAACAATCTCTATTCAATAATAATATGACATCATAAAAATTCCAATAATTGGGATAATTATAAATATGATGATTAATGAAGGAGATATAAAAGTAAAAAATGAATATGATGAAACAAAAAATATTTTTTTCCTTTAAATCATCATAGTCAAAATACAAATAAGTTATCAAAACAAAAAATTCAATTGGATGTAAAGATAATAAATACAATGATGAGGAAATAGATACAATATACAAACTTTTTAATAATTTAATGGAAAAAAATTATATATTTTTAGTAATAAAGGATGTTGCGATACACGATGATGTTGGAGGAATGATTGGAAAAATTATTACTCCTCTAAAAAGATTTATTTCTATGAATATAAGAGGAAAGGATATATAAAATATCACTATCTAAAGATCAAATAAATGAAAAGGCGTGAGGATAAATAGAAAAATATATAAAAATTAATGAATGGAAACTAGAGTGGAATTTAAGATTGCTTCAACTAATCACATTCAAGATGAGAATATTAGAATAGAAAAAATAAAACTTATGATTTATGGATACTTTTTTTGATGTAATGTTTTATTTATCCATATTTGATGACTCTAGAATATATATTAAATAATTAAAATAATTTTTTTCAATACTGGAAGATAATATAAACTAATAAAAAAAGATAAATATGAATATATTACATTGATTCATGTTTTATGTTTTATAGTTGAATATGATATTAATATTGAAAAGGAATGGAATTTGAATATATTAAAATAAAAAATATATTTGAATTTGGTAAGTGAACAACATAAAAGAGATTTCAATTTTTTTTAAGTTATAAGGATCCAGAATATATTACTTGTATAATAAAATAAATCCCAAATCCAATTCTAGAATATTGTATGAAATGGAAAAAGGGATATTGTATAAAAAATATTTCATTCCGAGTTGGATGAACAAAAATAATAGTTTCTAGGGAAAATACTACAGTGGGAAATAATTCTTAAAATTTTGGACATAAAACTGGGTTTTATCAAAAAGTATTATTCTAGTTATTGGAATTCCTACGAAACAAATTGGATCTCAAAGGATTTATTGTCTTTCTTCTCTGGACCCAAAAATATGGGTACTTAATAAATTTATTATTGATTGTACTTAGGAATAATATTTGAAAATATATATAAAAAATTGGTATCATGATAGTTTATGTTACAAAAATATGATCAAATAATATTCAAGATTCAAAAATCTAATAAACGTGGATTCTGTACATGTAACTTTTGACGACAATGCAAAATGAATGATTATTGGATTTGGATAAATTGGAAACTATGAATTGGTTATTATTTTTAAATATTCATTAATTTATGATTTAAAATATAGTTAGTATAGAATTTCTCTGGTTTGTGATGATTTTATTAATGTTAAATTTGAAACTAATTCTTTGAATATTTATTTTTCTATGAATTTTTTTTGTATTTACTGCTATAAGAAATGATAATTTTTTGCTGTTAAGAGTGAATCGTCATTTTTTTCAAAGGTGATTATTTTTTGATTGATTTTTATATGGTATATTGGTTTTGTAATAGTATAATAGACAAATATAATATAACCTAACATAAAAATTAAAATAATAATATTTTATTCATCGATGTACCAATATAGAATTATCTACAGAAAAATTGTACAATCCCTAAATTATAGGTAATCAACACAAAATATATTTCAATCCAAATAAGAAGTTATCTCACCCTCAACCACTAGAATCATCTTATATAGATTTATTTGTTAAATATTGAGTTTCTAGTTTAATATAAAAACTCTAATAATATTACATTGTTGATGATTATTCAATATTTATATGTTATCATAAAAATGACCCCCTTCTTATTTTTTTTAAAAATATTAAAAGTCAATGGAAAATCTTAATGGAATCTTTATTATGAACTTGAGAAGTTACTATGGCTATGTATTTTAACATCAAGAGTTTTAATCTATCTACTTTTATCATGGATATACTATAAATTTCTATACAGACCAATCACCTCAAAAAATGGGGTTGTTGAAATGTGAAATATGACTCTTTGTTAAATTGCATTACCTATGCTCATTGAATATGACATTCCTACCTACTATTGAGTTGAATCTGTTAATATAGAGGGTATGGAAATTAATAAAAAAAATTATCTAACTAATAATAAAAGAGGAGTCCATATGAATTATAAAATATTTGAATACCTGAATTAATTTCTTTAGTGTATTTGGAATCAAAATATATATTATAAATATAAATAATAATTATGAAAAACTGAACAAAAAATCTATCAATGAATTTTCATGGGAATTTAGCCATAATTAAATCTTGTAGAACCTTTAACATGAAATATATATTTATGTAAGAAATTAATTTTTCATGTTTTGATGATTCCAATCTACATGAACTCAAACATTGTATAAAAATCATTAGGATGATATGTCAAATTTTAATATCAATAATTTCTATCGTGATTTTATACTTTTTCCTGATTTACATGATAAATTTCCTATAAGAAACCATAAATTTCTTCACATACAAGAGAAATACTTGTATAAACCAAGCTCTTTGGTTTCTAGAATGATTATAACCCTCACAAACCCTCCTCTTGATAATGTTATAGGAGACATGAATAAAGGGAAAAAAACACAATCCTCAATTAGTTACCAGGTTGAACACCAAGACATCTTATCACATCATGAAAATATGAAACTCAACGAATTAATAAATTATAAAAATTTGGTAAAGGTTATATAAGATTAATTTGATCAATTTGATAATAAATAATTCTTATAATTACTGTATGAACCTAAAAACTACCTTATTATTGGTCATAAGTTGATGTATAGAAACAAGTACTGTGAATCGGGTTCAATTATTAGAAACAAATAAAGATTGGGATAAAATGGTTAAATTCAAAAGCTGTTTAATCACTATAAAAAACCTTTTCACTAGTAGCAAGACATGAATACATTTGAATACAACTTTCTTATACAATACATCTAAATTTCAAATTATATCTAGTATATTTTAAGAGTGAATTTATAAATGGTTATATAATTAAATTTATTATTTTTGAATAGTTTCAATAATTTCAAAAGAATTATTTTCTAATTCATATATTTAAATTAATTGAACCAATTTACGGTTTAAAACAAGATCATAAAGCATGGAATAACAGTATTATACCAAAAACAAGTGTTAATGGATGTCATATTTTTTGAATTATTAGGGTATTTCTAACTCTGGAACTCTTTCTGTTCTCAAATATGCCATTTTCACTCACAAACCTAAGATTTTTTCTCTTACTGAACCTAACGTTAATTTCTCTTTAAAATTTATTCACCTAGCTTCCTCTGCATATAAGTTTTTAGGTACTTCCACTAACAATAGTATGGTGGAATCTCTTTGGATATTCTATCAATTTTCTCTGAAATATTTAAAAATCCATAATATTAATAATCAAATATTTACTTGTGATTATGTTTTTGATAATATCCATATTTACAGAACTTTTTTATGCTAAGAAGCGCTACCAGTTTTGCAGATCTCTTTGGACTGACCTTTTACATTTAGCTGGTACTTTTTCTTCCCTTGGTTAGTGCTTCGATATTTTAATGTCATTCTTTCTCCTTGTGAAAAAATTGGACCCTCTCATTCTCAAATCTCTTCTAGGGAGTTTAGATCTGCTATTGAATATAGTAATCTGGTTGAGGTTAATATCACTAGTTCCTAGTACACTTGTTATAGGAGATATTATAATTGGATGGTTGCCAGTAATCTTGATAGGGCCCTTGTGAATCTTACTGCTCTTGATGCCTGGGATACTGTCTCTAGCATCACCTTACATAGACTCTACTCTGACAATCATCCTATTTTGGTTAGCTTACACTCTAAATGTGTCAAGTCGAGTATCCCCTTCAAATTCAACAATGCTTGGTGTGGTGATTTAGAGTTCTCTAGGATTATTCAAGATTGCTGGAACTTGGTGAACTATCACTCGGATTCCGTTGCATGTATCATGAAGCTAAAGCACTTTATACTCTATCTCAAGGGCTGGTGTAACGATAAATCAAAGCATGTTGATAAGGACATAGCCACTCTTGAGACTGATCTCAACCAATTACAAATTTCTACCACCAATTCATATTTCTCCCCTAATCCTCATCAAGAGGTTAATATTTCAATAAAACTCCATTCCTTGCTTACTCTCAGGGATAACATTCAAAAACAAGTCTTCAAAACTAAATTTCTCTCTGATGGTGATCGCAACACTAAATTCTACAATTATATCCAAAGGGTTAGAAAGGTATGTCGACCGATCTCCTTTCTAAAAGACAATGACACCCTTCTTGACTCTGATTCTTATTTCACAAATCATGTGGTTTCATACATTTAGAATATCTTTAATGGGGGTTGTATTAACAAGGACCTCCTTCCCGGGGTCATCCCTTCTCTAGTCCTGGAGGAAGACAATGATTTTTTCCTGGGCATCCCTCTTGATCATGAGATCAAAGAAACTATTTTTTTCCTCAACCCTGACAGTGCTCCAGGACCTGATGGTTTCAACAATGGTTTCTTTCAGCTTTATTGGGATGTTATTCTTATAGATGTTTTCAATATTTTAAGGACCTCATTATCTAATGGTTTCATTCTCCATGGTATTAATGCTCAAATCCTTACCTTAATACCTAAGGTGCACAATGCCTCAGAAATTCACTTGTTTCGACCTATTGATCTAATCAAATCTATTTACAAAATTATCACAAAACTCTTAGCCAATATTCTCTCCTCCTTGTGTAACAAAATTGTTTCTTGGAATCAATTTGGCTTCATCAAGGGCTGGTTTATTTAGGACTGCATTTTCCTTGCTTCTGATCCATGAATGCCCTCAATAAAAACTCCAAAGGGGATAACATTGCTATTAAACATTACATTCGGAAATGTTTTGACACTATTGAGTGGGGTTTTATTTTCAAGGTCCTTTGAGATTTTGGATTCAATGACATATTTATTAGTAGGCTTAATTCATTATTCAACTCATCTTCTCACTCTATCCACATTAATGTCTCTCTTAAGGGTTTTTTAAATGTTTAAAAGGGGTTCGACCTGGTGATCCTCTCTCTTCAATTATTTTTCCCATTGCGGAGGATTACCTTAGTCACCTACTCACCTCTTTGGTGCATTCAAAAAAGATTAAGCCCATACAGGCTGCCAGAAAACTCAATGTCTCGACCCATCTCTTTTATGAGGATGACATTATCCTCTTCCTTAATAGTGGAAAATGTAACATCTCTAATATCAAAGCCACCCTATCTCATTATGACGAGACCTTGGGTCAATTAATCAATTGGATCAAATCTTTTATTTTTTTGGTAAATCATTCCCTACCTCTAGAAAAAGTCATATCATTGAGAGTATTGGGATTAAAGAAGGTTATCTTCCTTTTACATATTTGGATGTCCCTATCTTTTGGGTTCGACCTCGATCCTCTTATTTTAACGAGCTTGTAGATAAAATTATTAACCAGCGTTCGACTTGGAAAGGAAAATATATTTCTATGGCTGGTATAATTTTCCTAGTTAAGGATTCTATTGTATCTAAAATGGTTTATTCGCTGATGATTTATAGATGGCATATCAGTCTCCTTAAAAAAATTAATACCTATATTAAGAACATTTTCTGGATTAATAGTATTCTGGATAAGAAGCTTGTCACTGTCCCCTGGTCCACCTGATGTAAAACTATCGAGAAGGGAGGGCTTGGAACAAAAAATCTAAAGTTCATTAACGAAGCCCTCTAGGCCAGAATCACTTGGAACATAATTAACAGTAAATCTAACTCCATTTCCTTCCCTCAAAATCACTTCCAGGATAAGCTCAAATCCCGCAACATGAGTTATGTTAGATCTTCCCTCTGGTCGTCCATTAGAAATTCCTTTATCAATATCATGCACAATTCTAGATGGTTGGTTTCTTCCTACTCAACTTTGAAATTCTGGCTTGACAACTGGATTGGCGTTCCCCTCAATTTGATGATTTCATCAAATGATGCTCCTGATTCTATTAACTCCACCATAAAGGAAGTTATTCATTCCCACCTCTTAGAGCTCCTTGATTATATCAAGCATGTAGTTAAGGGCTACACCTTCTCAAACGATGAGGACAATATTATTGGGGAGCCAACTCACAATGGGATCCTAGACTCCAAAGCCTATTATAATCATCATTTCTCCTCCTCATAATCCAACATCTATTGGTTGAAACCTCTTGATAAACCCCGGATTAAGCCTCTAGGCTTAACCTGGTCTGGTGAATTGCGCACAAGCGACTACCCACAGAGGTTGGCCTTCAATATTTTTTTGTTAAAATCAACTCTAGATGTCCCATATGTCATCAACATAAATAATACATAAATCATTTAATTTTTTCTTGCGCTACAACATCTGCTCTTTGAAATTTGTTTACTGAAATGTTTGATTGCAGATGGTTAAATGCTGACTCTATTTTCTCTTTACTCAAAAACTGTGTGGAGATGGATCTCTCTCTGTAGATTAAAAACCTCTTCCTTTCCACTATTGAAGAGCTCGTCGATATTATCTGGTATGAATGGAATGATATTATAAACAATGGTGTCTCATTTAATCATATTTCAGGTCGATTGAGAATTATGATTGCTATAAGGGATGTATCCACTCTTCAGAAAGCCACCTGTACTAACTCAGTTGGTGACTTTTTCATTCTTGATCGGCTCGGTATTAAAGGAAAATAAAATAAACCGAAGTGACTCTTTGATGTGTTCTTGAAGGCTCCGTTCCATGGATGGATAATGATTAATGTAGATGGCTCCATGAAAGGAAACCCTGGCCCCGCATGTTGTGGAGCTATTTTCAGAGATTTCCTGGGTCAGTTTCTTGGATGCTTTTTTAGTGGGTGTGGTTCTGTCTCCACCCTGGAAGCCGAAATGTTAGCAGTGATTCATGCGGTCAACTTTGTCAAGTAAAAAGGTTGGGAAAATATTTGGATTGAAAGTGACTCCACCACCATAATCCAAGCTATTTTGAATGGTGTGGTTCATTTTTCTTGGTCACTTACCGCTCATTGGAAGAATTGCCTACGCTCGCTACAATAGATCAGGTACATTTCCACCCATAACTACAGAGAAGCAATCAAGGTGACTTATGGGATTTCTAACAAAGGAATCAACTAGGCCATTACGTGGAATGTATATTTCCGGTTGATCTCCTTCTATTTTATGAAAAAGATTGTAATAAAATTTCATCCTTCAGTCTTTTATAATCTTCATTTCCTTTATTTATAATAATTTATGTTTGGTCTTTGACCAAGACATTTCATTTTAAAAAAAGTGTGAGTATGTGTGCTCTTTTTCAAGAAGGAATCGACAAATAACACTAAACTATTAACAAAATTATTTTCAAATACATTAAAAATAAAACTAATTCATTTTATTATAATATAGTGGGACTTATTTTGATTTAATTATATATTTAGATACATAATTTTGTGGAAACTAGTTAGAAATCAAAAATATCTTCTATATTGGGACCATGTTTGCCTGAAGATGTTTTCAAATATTGAAAGTGGTGTTTGATGTTTGTTTCTTCTATTCTCTTTTGATTACAAAAAAATAAATTTAATTTTTAGTTTTTTGTGATTGACATAAATTTTTATCATAATCAGATAACCATACACATTCATGATACAAAAATTCATTGGTTAAAATTTTTTGTTCTGATAAATTTTTCTGAGTAAAGTCATTTTCAAACTCACATGCATCCAGAGAGATGATTTTTATTCGAATGAGAAGTTTTAGCACAACCTAAATGTATTCAATTTATTCGATACAATATTTGATGATGCTTTGATATTATATAAGTTTTTAATATCATAAGTAATATGATATACTTCTGATCTAGGATGTGTTATTGATAGGGTAGAAACGAGTTTGTAGGTTAGACGATGTTATGATGTCAATTCACTTAACATCATGATTATCTCATGATACATGCACGTGTTTTTGAAGGGAAAGAATATAAAAAAGTAGATTTCATCTAGTAACATATCATCAGTATGAGTAGTATAGTATGATAATGTAGTTTTTTTGAATGGGGTGTTTGAATTTGATGAAGTTAAGATGTTTTAATGGGGTGTTGTTAAAAAGATCTGTTTAACATGATGATTCATCAGATTTTCTGATCCACTAAATGAAAAAATTCACAATATTAATCATCATAAATTGAGAATCTAAATGAAATAAGTCAATGATGACACTATTCCATTAGACATGGTGCGCCACTGATCTATCACAGTAATTCTGAAACTGAATCGTTAGAATCATTGATGTAATCAACAAGTCATCTACAGAAGAGTTCAATAAGAGTTAAAATATAGTTGTTTTGTTGTATCGAATGATGAATGAAAATATCTATAAATATTGATCCATTAGATGGGATCAGGGACTGATGAATTGGATGGTATCCGAGACATGTTAAACAGAATAATCTAAATAATGTGATCAACCATTTTCCTATTTTTCTGCTTTATTGTCCTAGTTAAAAATATTATTCATCTTTTTAAAATGGTTCAAGACTGCTCGGGCAATAATTGGCCCTGATTCACCAGAAGGAATCAAAGACTAATCGATCAGCCACTGTTAACACCAATAACTCTTTAGTAACTTGACCTATTCAGACCCAGGGTTATCAATATGATATATTATTGAACAAATGAAGAAAAATTAAATATTTAAAAGATTTTTTTTGAAGTGTTGTATATGGGTATAGATGACTTTATAAGTTGTGATGAAGTTGGTGGGAAAACAACCAATATGGTTAATTAGCATGATAGGTGGTCAATAGAGAAACTAAAGGGAAATGAAGTTACAATAATGTTTAAGTGAGGATGGTTTCAAATCTTCTGTTGGTATGAAACATCAGAATGAGAATTATTATACTTGACGCTTATTTTATCGAAAAAAATTATATTGGAATGAAATATTGTAATATACTCAAAGAAAAATTGTTTGTTTGAAAAATTTCAATTATATTTGATGATTTATGAATCTTTGAGATGAACCCAAAAGATTTGTGAATCACTAAAATTTTCAATGATGAAATTGAAATATAAATGAAATTTCAAGTTCCAAGAATTTTCTTAATTGGGTAAAACTTTTGGGGTTCATAACATTTTTATTTTCTAGGAACCAATAAATATATGGATGTATAACATATTATCTAAAGATGAAGAAATTATTCATGTTAAAAGAGATAGTGATAATACTAATGTTTTTCGAATAGAAATTTATTTTCCAAAATTAGTTTTATTTACGATGTTTTTTGGAAAAAAGTGTAATGGAGAGGATGCTAGATTATAATGAGCCATCAAAATGATTGTTCATATAAATAAAGAATTGGTTAATAATTGTTTTTAAATTATATTTTTTAATTTGTTTCCTGGGTTAAAGAATTTAACTGAATAATCAAGCATTGTCCTCGGACTCAATTTTTGTTAAAATTACAAAAAGGTTGTTTCCAACTATAACTAGTTAATAAAATTAGAATTGTTTTTATTAAAGTCTAAAATAGTATAATTTTTTTAAGTAGTTCAATGAAAGGTTTTTAACCAACTATTGAATGTTTCTTATATTGTTACAAAACGTAACATTCACAATTTTTTCTAGAAGAATCAATTTCATTTTTGTATCTATTATTGTGCTACATATATGTAAAAATATATACTACTTATTATAACCATTAAAAATTATTTTTTCAACTGGATTATGCATTCATGGAATATTCCAAAACCATACCGAGGACTAGATACTATTATTGAATAGTGATCCTTGTTGATAGTTGTGTTCCTTTTGATGTGTGAATGTTTTGTTTTCAGAAAATTGATAATTCATTAATATGAGGGGAATAATGTTATAACATCAATATAACTTAAAAGTAAAATGATATGACTGATTCACCACCTACCCCAATCCATGAAATGTTCCCCTTAATGAAAACATTTCAATTGGTTCCATGGTGACAGATCCCTTCATTTACCCTTTGATGATGTTTTCTAGTGAATTTAAAATGGGTAATTTGAATTGTGTAAATATTAATGGGGTTTCAACATCCAATTTTACAAAGTATATTATATAAAAATATGATTTTTTTCCTTATATAATTTCTCTTCTGATTTTTTGGAAGCTACTATAGATGGATTTACTCATCTTTTTGAAAAATATTTCTCTTATATATTTGGTTAAGAAGAACCTAGAGATTGATTGAAGATAAAATAATTATTTACTCTCATAATGTTCTTAAAATGACTTTTTTAGAGTGTGTGGAGTTTTTAAGGATAACATAATATAAGAGATATTTAATAAAATTATGAAGGCAATAAAAAGGTTAATAATATAAAGATAAAAATTATGAGGCTAATGTATTAAGATCTCAAAATAGGAGAGTACGAATCAGTAGGTATATTCTTTATATGGGTGAATGTTATTGTTAGAACCATTACATGTATTGGTGAAAAGTTGGAAGATCCAACTGTAAATGAAATTATATAATGAATTCTTCTTGATATTTTTGAATCCAATTATTCATATTTGGAAGATATATATCATTAAACTATATCATTTTATGATATATATAGAATTCCCATTACATATAGAATGATAAGAGAAAATAATTTTAAATTTTTTAAAAAATATATTTATGAAATTTTCTTCAAGGTTTCCAAGCATTGAATTTCAATGAATATTTTCGAGGAAAAGGAATTTGATGATTCTAATTCAAAAAATGTTGTTGGTAAAAATCTTGATTAATTTATATCCTTATTTCCTATGAATGTTAAGAGAGGTATAGGTAAGTACAAAAGAATGCTACCCCTAAAATAATGTGAATGTGGATCATTTGGGAACACTATTCTAAATTGTACATAAAGAAAAAATTAAGATAAAAATAATGAATATGAAATAATTATATGAAGATCTTGAAATAAATAGGGTGATAATTTAAAATCTTACTCTAATGGAAAATAAAAAAAATTCTCTAAATCCCAAATGATAATATGTTTGTCTAAAGACGATGAAGATAATTATATTGAAGTTAAAGATTACAGGTGTACTAAATTTTATAGAGAGAAAATGATTATAGGAATAGTAAGTGATGAAGACTTTACAAGTATTAGTTATAAAGAAGAATAAAATTAGTTAAAATATCACATGAAGAGATAATTTAAATAATGTATTAGAAATATTGTAATACATGCTAGAGAAATCAATAATTTTAAGAAATAATGTCCTAAAAAATAAATAAATTATTCATAAATATAATTCCACATTAGTGGAAGAAGTTTATTGTCTAAATAAGTCCCTTGAAAAATAAAATAATCAGAATTAACTTCCTGATGTAAAGTAGAAAGTAGAGGAGTAAGATTTAGAACTTGTTCAACATAAGTTGTCTAAATATGAGATGGGAGTAACATATTTTTATAACTCTAGATATGAAGTTAGTGATAGTTATGGAAAGGGTAAACCTATTATGGATCTAAAAAATTTACCTAAAAATGTTGAAAAGAAAATTAAAAATGTTCCTTAGAAGAAGAATGTTGATAAAATCATGTATGTGTCCAAATCCAACAATGCTGGATGTTTATAAGTTTCTAAAATTTTCAAACTCCAGACCAAATGATTCTACATAATATGATTCCAAAATATTTGGAATGAAATTATAATTGATGGGTGAGATTCAGGTTGATAAAAAAATGATTGGGTAACATCAAGGTTTTTATGTGAGATATAATAAAGTTACTATAAAAACATTTCACAACTCTAGATAGTATGAATGTTATAGAGGTAAATACTATTTATATATTTATTGACACTATTTTGGTGGATTTGGTCAAATGAAAAAAATTTATTGTTTAACTAAAAATAATCTCATTATCCCATTAGTTAAATAAATAATTATTTTAGGCGGGGTTAATATTCTCAAAGAAATAATTATGTGAATGATGTTGTGAAATTTGAGAACAAATTCCAAAATTAGGAAACTATTTTTGAACGATGTAAAAAACATGAATATATTTCAAAATGGAGTTATTTTTTCGTTAGTGGAACAATTAGATGTATATAAAAATTATCAAAAGTCATATGTGAAGGAGATAAATGAAAAAAAAAACATGTTGTAAAAACTACTCCAAATTATATAAAATGAGAATAGCCATATAGTTTTGATAGTGGGTTCTCTTTCCATATGACATGAGATTTCAAATTGTTGAAAACTGTAAATGATTTCAAAGAATTAACATCGAATATTTGGCAGTGATCAATATATAATAATCAATGGTGTTTGATGTGCTTTTATTAGGGAAGAAAATTTGAAATTCAAGAAACATTTTTTTGTTGATTTGAAAAAACATAATCTATTGAGTGATTGAAATATTTTTGATGAAGTTGAATTTTTTTAAGAAAAAATGGGTTTTTTGTGGAAATAGTGGAACATGGAAATTTTTTTACCATGGTGAAACACAGAAAATGATACTTGATTCATTTTTATGAAGTGGATAAATCATGTTGTCTAATCCTAATTAAATAAAATCAGTTGTGGCTTAAAAGGTTGGGATTGATGTGGTATAAAAACATGATCTTGTTATCAATGTGGGGAAATGTATGATATATTCTTGATATGTCGAGAATAATAGATTGGTGTTGTTAAATTTTTCAAAAAGGGAAGATTAAAAACTCTATGAATATGAAATTTAATATTCATTCAACTTATCCCCTAGATCTATTTCACTTTTATATTTGTAGGATAATGAGAAAATAATAAAATTTTAAATATTATTACATTATCTAATTCATTGATTATATTAATCACATTACTTGTATCATGTATCTAAAATAGGAATTGGAAGACATAAGTATGCCTAATATTTTTCAGGGGAAGAGATTAAAAGTAATGTGGGTATTCAATAAATAATATTCAATCTAATAATGGTGGTGAATAAAATAACGAAGAATTCATAGGTTACTTTGAAAATCATATAATTCGGAATGAGTTAAGTGCACCACACACCATAAAAATTGTTTTACTAAAAGGAAGTGTATGATGTTTGGTTGAGATATGTTTCATAGTGTATATTGAAAATGGTATTTATCACTACTTCTTGAGTCAAGCAATGAGATTATCGTTTTTTGTTAAAAATCAGTGTTTCTACAAAACATGTTTTGATATGACTCTTTATAAAATGTCCAATGATAAAAATATAAGTTTGAAAAATATAAGAGGATTTTGAAGTATTAGAATAATAAAGAACACATATGGAAACCCTTGTAAGTTTAATCAAAGTGGTGAATTTGAAAATTCCATGTCTATGATATGGATTTAAGATGATATAGATGTTTCTAAAAAAGACAAGAATAATGGTTGATTTAATTGATTTAAATGTTATTGAGAAAGTCGGGTAATATTATCCATAAGAATACGCATACAAGGATGATGCATAATAAGAAGTAAATTTTCTCAAAAAAATTAATAGAACACTACTAGTATTTAGGAATAAAATTTAAAATAATCATACTCATCTATTTTCAGTGATGAGAAACATTTTCTTATATCTCAACCATGGAAGAGAAAACAAGTTGAAGCTTGAAACATTATTGCTGTTCAAAATAAAAAGGATCAAAGAAGAACAACATAAAAATTCATTTAATATACTTATTTTTATTCAAAATTTGAGGTGAATATTTTTAATGAATAATTCGATCATCATGAAAGGATCCATGGTATGAATATATATTTGGATAAAATTGAGATGAATCGTACATGGGAACTTGTACCCGATCCAAGTGGAAAACATTTATTGGTACAAAGTGGGTGTTCAGTAACATGTTATATGAATATGGAGAAGTGATAAAAACAAAGAAATATTAGTGAGAAAAAGTTACTCCCAAATTAAATTCATTGTTTTTTATGAAACTTTTTTCCTATCAGAAAGGATAAAAATAATTAGAATCTTTCTTGTAATTCCTTCATGATGAAATTATGTTAATTTTCAACTCTATGTGAAGTCATCATTTCTAAATAGAGAACGTGATTAAGAATTATTTATTGAAAAACTGTGTAGTTTTGTAATTGGGAAAGATGAAATTTATGTGTGCATGTTGAAGAAACCCATATATAAGATTAAGCAAGATCTGAGGGTGTGGTATTCAAAATTAGATACCTTATTAGGAAATTTAAAATTTATGAAAGGAATGTTTTATAGTAATATCTACATCAAATAAATTAATGGGATTTACCACATTTTTATTTTATTTTTTGATGATATTATCTTTTCAAAGAATGATTAATGAACTTCTGAAAGGTTTGATGAACAAATGAATAATTTGTTCAAAATGTCCATGATTAGTGAAAACAAATACCTTTTTGTATCAAAACTATCCAAAAAAAGAAATGAATTTTTAGTTCACCAAAAAAGTGTGTTAAGGATATAATTAATATGTTTTTCATAGAAGATTCATAACCTCTTTCCAAAAAATTTCAATGGAAACCATGTTTACTAAACATAGTAAATGTAAGGATGACGACTCAAAAGAATATCAGAAGATGATTGTGGGTTTCTTGTATCTAAATTCCTCATAACTAGGAATAATGTATTATGCTACCTTATGTGAATTATTACAAATATATATAGTAATCACATCTCTTATAAGGAAACCGAATTCCAAGATATATGAAATTCATAACAGATTTCAGAATCAGTGTGATTGTTCAAGAATAAGTGATTAATTTTTATATATAGATACTTATGGGGTTGGATGTCTAGATGATAGAATATATACTTTTTGTGGATTTTTCATTATGAGAAAAACGTTTTTAATTTTTCAAACTATGAAATTAAATTCAGTAACCTTATGTGTAAGACCCCAAGTTTTCAAAATAGAAAACATTGTTCGATACATATGTGACATGAAACAAGGAACCAAAAAAACAATTATTATTTAAATATAACTATTTTTAACTTAATACTAAATTTATAGATATGAGTATCTGTTACTTTTTTATAAAAATATATATTTCAAAAATATATAGATAAATTAATATTAAATGATCAATCAATTTTTTGTAAAGTCTTTTTATATGTTTTCTTCCACAAGGATTTTTTTTCTTTTGATAAAAAATATTCTATAATTATATTATAAAATATATATAAAACATTCTTAATAAAATAAACTAAATTTTTTATATCATCATATCATAATAAACAAAGGGTGAAAATTTAGAATTTTTCAAAAAAAATAGATTTTCAACGAAAAGTATAGTTTTAATGTCAAGTTGACTATTATATTGATAAATTCATTAATTTAAAATTATATTGATCCTTTTATATTTTTTTCATGGTAATGTAAAAAATTTTGTATATTGTTTTCAATTAATGTCATTTAAAATCATCTTTATGTACACCTGTTACATTGCGAAACAATTGTAAGGGATATCCTTCTGTAATTCTTAATCAGTAACTTATTTTATTTTATCATACATAATTTACATTTTTTCATGTTGGGATATGTTCCTACATATCCCAAATAGTGAAATTTTTATTTATACATGATTATATACCCCTTAAACGCCCATTAATCCCTCCCATGATCATGTATAGACACCTATTACCTGTCCAAAATTTAGAAATGGAATCTTCCACTCTCCTCTTTCTATCAACAACTATTTTTTATGTATCTACATTTCCATTTTATTATATTTGTATATTTTCATTCATATTCCCCTTAAATTCTATTTTATGTATAAATAACCAGATCTTACATTCACAACCATTAATCCTAACATTATCCTTTATGAATGCTCTTTACTCTGCCGAAATTTTGTAAGGGGTCTTCCTTTCTTCATTTTCTTTCAAGAACTTATTTTAGGTTATGCTACTTAATTTCAATTTTTTTAGTGTGGATATGATCTTCCATATCTTCCATACATCGATTTTATATATATATGATTATATAACCCTTTAACTATCATTAATCCATCCCTTCAGTCTATATGTTCACATATTACCATGCCAAATTCTAGTAAGGGATCTTCCAAGCTACTTTTAATTTCAACACATCATTAAGGTTGTGATTCTTAATTTTTATTTTTTTATGTTTTGATATGTTCTTCCATATCACTCATTATTTCCTTTTGATTTTTATATAATTAGATACCCCTTTATCACTCATTAAGCCAGTCATGATCCTTTATGTACACGCACTATCATGAAAACATTTCATAAGGGATTTCTCCCTTCTCATTTCCATTAAAAACATCTTTTATGTTATGTCTCTAAAATTTCATTTTATAGTTTTTCAATTTGTTCTTAAATATTCCAATTACATTAAATTTAATGTATAAATGATAAGATCCACTTTCACTCTCATTAAGACACCCATGATGATTTATGTAAACCTCTTACCATACCGAAATATATTTATGATTATTTTCTCTCTTAAAGTTTCATAATTAACTTATACCTTATATTTTAAAATTTATAAATTTGGTATTTTCTTTTCCATGTCCCTATTACAATATATTTTATTTTTATGCGATGAGATATCTGTTTCTCTCTCATTATCCAATTTTTTCGAACAATTATGTGATGCAGTTATGCTGCCGAAATTGCACCACAATCTTCCAGGCCAAAACAATTGTGTAGTGAATACCATACACATTTTTTAACAAGGGTGTTCACATTTATACACACATAACTTTTATTGTGGAATTAAATATATGTATTCCACCCTCCTTAATCATGGTAAATATTATGATGATAAATGAATCCATGTTTTATGATCTATGAGGAAAAATAATGAATGAGTTTGAAAGGAATATGATGGGTGCACCCATATAGAGATCTAATGAATTGGGTAATTTTTAGGTCCATTATACTTCATGACCTATGTTTATGATTCGGTTTTGTAATTGTTTTCCAAATTTACCATGCCTAATTTACGATTATCATTCTATATCTTGCCTCATTGTTCATGTTCATGATTTCTACTCATTTTAGGACCCATTGATATGGCTATTTTATAAAATGTATTGTCTTATTCATGTTATAACCTGTTCACTCTCGCAGTAGGGTTTATAGATCACCCCTTTCTTATGTTTTGCCTCAGGTTAGCTCATGTAGTTTTAAAATACATGGAAATTTTTGAAGCTTGTTAAGGGAGTTTTTAACATATATTTTTATCCCATGTTCAAGATGTTATTCCAAGAAACCAATTATATATTAAACTATAATTATAAATATTTTGGGTTGTATTATGTGTGATTTTATGTAATAAATCATATATTATTGTTTCGTTAACATATGGTTTATCAACGTTAGTATTAGAGAAAAAGATTTTTTATTTGGGGTATTATGGTTAGGAAACTCTACTGAAAGTCGTAGGGATAAGACATAGTATTTGAAAACATCCATATATTTTTGTAATTATATAGTAATTGGTTTATCAAAAAAATTAAATATCTTTCAGGATAGTACAAGTGGAGGTGGTTCTGAAAAAAAAGTACATAGGGGTAACAACTCGAATAAAGTGTCTTATACTAGACACTCGGTAACCTGACATATGACAATGGGCATTTCTGTTCACTTGGTTTGACACATTTTCTTAATATATTCATAATATCATTATGAATCATTGTTAAGGAAACTAAAAAAAATCCCATAAGAATATATGGTAGGAAATAAATAATGGATAACATATATTGATGCCAATAATTTCATAAGGTAACGAAATAAATGAAATTTATAAGTTATCCATTTTATGTCATTGGATTATACTTCATGTGTTTAATATTTTAAAATTAAGGATCCCTAATTGTTTTCCATTATTCTATCTATTGGATAGAAATTAGAGGAACCTGGTAAACCCCCAATCTAAGGGTTGAACCCTGGACTAAGGAATGACATATGATATGAAAATCTTTAATTTTTAAGTATTAATGTGTTTATTTGTAGGAAGTATATCAATGAAATTATAGAATCATGAATCATATTCCACAATAGTTTTTATTTAATTTTTTTAAACATTTGATTAATGGTATTGAATAGCATAAAAAATTAATTTAGTAATAATGCGGGACTTTAGAAAATACATTATTAAGGGATTGATAACCTTTAATGTTTTTTTGTTGGTATAAAACAAATTAATGGTCTATTTTGGGATAATAATATGAATAAACGAATTGATACTACGTTTTACAATTTATGTAATGAAGTTTTAGAATGACTATGGATATTTAGGGAAATTGGTTACGGGATCAAATCTACTTATTTGTAGGTGATTAAACATATTTCAAGAGTAGTTTTAATTGTTTTCAGTTATTTATAATCATTAGGATTAAAATATTGGATCATTTGAGTCAAATGTTATTTTTATTTTGATTTGTAAGAAGAATGGTGTGAAAAAATCATTGGGATTAAAAAATTCTTTGAATGAAAATTAAATTTTTATTAAAAATGAATAAAAGAGAGTATAGATTATAGGAAAGTGGCGATGGGGCCCTAAAATGTAGACCAATTGCATCTCTAATGATAATATAAATACCCTTCATAAGGATAGATTGAGTATTTTAGAATAATCTATGATATGTATGATGAGAAAATATATATAAATTGAAATCCATGGATTTATTTCCCTCTCAACACATATGTGAGATAATTATATTTCTCTAGGACAATTTTCTGCACCTGTGATCTAGATATGCTATGATGCAAGGAGATGAGATTCTCAAATTCATATAATTTATGATAACCGAAGAATCTATTTCTGAAATGGAAATATATTTTAGTGTAAATTAATTGTACTCGTCAAGATAGAATATTTCTTTATGTTATTAGATTTGATTATAAATGAATTCCTTAACCATTGAGAAATAATCTAGAATCAAAAATCTATTCATATTCTTATAAATTGAATATCATTTTATCCATTAAGAATTTATGGTTTTTTGGTAATTGACTTTAGGTTTACCATGTTATCTATAGAACTCTATTAGTTCTTTTGTTTTATCTTTCTCATCCATGTAGATATTCTCATATCCTACTAATGTTCTCCTTGTAGGTAACATAATTCTGTGATGACCTTCATACATCCATTTCTCTCTTTTCCAGATGATATTTTGTTAACCCCTTATATGAGGTGGGTTGAAAATAATGAAATTTACAAGTGTGAAAACGTTTTTTACCGATTTAACATTTAAATTTCATGGATATCATTTATTAATGGGGGAAGAATGTAATGCCATAAGTTTTCTAAAGAGAAAACATTGTTCAATAGCCTATGCAATACGTA
Source organism: Viscum album (assembly GCA_963277665.1). Classification (NCBI taxonomy): domain Eukaryota; kingdom Viridiplantae; phylum Streptophyta; class Magnoliopsida; order Santalales; family Viscaceae; genus Viscum; species Viscum album. Next base: position 874,176,470 of record OY728145.1, on the reverse strand, counting down.
ACACCAAACCCAATAAAAACATTGATTATTTAAATATGAATCTTTTAACCATTATATTAAAATTAGGGATATTATTATGATAAAATAATTTATGAAATATATATATGTCTTAAATATAATGAAACGTGATTATATGATAATCGATCTATTTTTGGTAGTTCCTTTTTGTATGTTTTCTTCAAAAATGTTTTTTATTTAATTTTCTGAAACATATATTATAAAAATATTCTATAACATTTATAAAATTTATTTGATAAATTTAACTCGATTTTTGATATCATCATATCATAATTAACGTAGGGTTAAAAATTAAAATTTTTCAACAATTGTAGATTTTTCAATGAATAATAAAAAAATACATTTTTCTTGTAGGATTGGGTTTTATATTGATGAAATAATTTATATTAAATTATAATAATAATTTAAATTTTATTTCAAGCTAACATAAGTATTTTATAAATATTACTCAATTAATTACATTTTAAGTCATCTTTTAACCTTGTTTTTGTATAATTCTATTTTTAAGATTCAAATGTATTTGTTTCGAAAACTATTTCAAAATGAAAAAAATATCTCAATTATGAAAACACATGATGAGAAATGATTTCATTTTAAATTTATGATTATATATCTATATTTATTAATTTAAATCCCTATAATGAATATTATAATTTATATATTAAAAGTTACATCATCTTTTCCTTAAAAATTATATATTTCAAAAAAGAGTTTTTCTTTATACATGAAGGTTTTATAATAAAATAAAAATATTAAAGCAATGTTATTTTATATTGATAAAATTAATTCAAATTTTTGAATCATTATAATTAATATGAGATAATAATATAATCTAATCATTTTTACAATATAAATAGTCAATATACTAATTATTAATTACCACGGAAAATGGAAAATAGGTTACTTAAGGGTAATGATAATTTAATAAAAACTAGAAATAATTTTAACTTAATAGTATGAATATTTATATTTTATTTGGATTTAAATTATGAATATATGTTATGTTTTTTAATTTATAAATGATTAAATAATATGTTTGAAAAAAGTAATACTACGATGAAATAAAAAATTGTAATTTTAATTAGGATTAAATTTCAAATAAGAAATTTATTTTGATTAACTAATCAATTTTTGAAATAAATAATATTTTAATAAACTATTTATATTAAATTATATATATATAATAAAAATGATAATATAATTATTAAGAATTCAAATGTAATTTTTATGAGGGTTTGAAAACCGTTTATGTCAAAAACCATTATATTTATCAATAAATATCAATTTTATTTTTTAAGCGAAAAGTAAAATATATTAAAAAGTTTTTATATAAAATTAATATTTTTTTGGGAATCAGATCATCCAAATTATCCAGGGGTGAATTTTTTATAATTTTTAGTGATAGTGGAATATTTTGTTAAAAATTAAATACCATAAAAATATTTTTTCTATATCCAAACATTGTAATGACTCAAAAGAGATGTAATAAATAAAAAAATGGTGTAATTAAGGAATATATGTTTTATCTTTAATAAAACGTTATTTCATATTTATTTGAAAATTATAATAAAATCCATTATGAATCTTCTAAAACAAGTAATATATTATAGGTTATTAAAATCATTTCATTATGATTGTGACTCACCTCCACATTAGAAAATTTATTTTTTTATTAATTTAAGACCTTTTCCTTATAAAAAAATTAAAATAAATAACATTTTTTATAAACCTTCTTCAGAAAACAATGGATGGTTTCTAGATTTTGATATTTGTAATATATATTCCAAAAACTAAATAATAAATAAATTCCACCTTTTCATATATAAAACATCCCAAGATCCCATTTCATCCACTAAAATTATTTATCACATATCCTTACACTTCCATCCACTCTATATTGTACCTCCAAGGTTCCACAAGCTCTCAATAATCCCCTCCCATGCATTTGGAGTCAGACACTCAAGTAAGGGAACCTTCCACTATACCCTTTTTATCATGCACTTATTTTTTTTATGTATCTGAATTTCCTCTTTCTTATGTTTAGATATGTTATTAATGGTTTCACTTACTATGAATTTTATTTATATATTATTATATAATATTTTAAATTTCATTTATCTTTCAATGATCCCTTATGTACACTTGTTACTAAGCCGAAAGTTTGTAAGGGTTCTCCCTATCTAGTTTTCATCCAAGATCATATTTAATGTTCTGCTTCATAATTTCCATTTTTTCAAGTTTGAATATGTTATAACATATCCTAAGTACTTAATTTTGATGTATAAATTATGAGATAACCATTTATCTCTCATTAGTCCCTTACATGATCCTTTATGTACACTCATTACCATGACAAAATTTTGTAATGTAATTTATAATATCCACTTTTTATAAATAATTATATGTTATGTCCCTAAATTTATTTTTATTATGTTGGGATAAGTTTAAACATATTCCCCTCACATTAATCATCATGTATAAATTATTATATCTTTTTTTCACTCTCTCGAATCCTTCAATGATCCTTTATGACACTGGTTACTATATAAAATTTTATATGGGATATTCCTCTCTTTTTTTATTCAAGCTCCTATTTTTTGTTATGCATCAAAATTTCCCATTTTTTATATTGGGATATTTTCATAAATATACGAAATAATTTTCTTCTAATTTATACATGTTTAGAGACCCATTTTATTCTCATTTATCACTCACATGATCCTCTATATACATCCATTACCATGACAAATTTTGGTAAGGGATCTTCCACTCTCTTTTTTATTTTGGGAACAAATATTCCACTCACATGATCCTTTATGTACACCCATTACCATTTAGAAACTTCTTAAAGGATTTCTCTCTTCTCATTTCCATTCAATAAATTATTTATCGTTATGTCCATAAAATTCCATTTTCATATATTGGAATAAGTTCTTCTATATTCCCATTAAATTCAATTTAAGGAATAAATTATAAGGGCCCCTTTCAATCTCATTAAGCCTCGTACGATCATTTATTAACACCTATTAACATGATAAAATATAGTTACGATTCTTTTCATTGATCGAGTTTCTTTATTACCATATTCTTTCTATTTCAAAATTTCAAAATTTGGGATTTTATTTTTCATATATCTATTACTACCTTTTTTTCTATTTTATTTGAGATCCTTTCCCTCCCATCAGCTCATTTTTACAAATCCTTATGTGATGCATGATGCTGAATTTTCACTGGGATATTCCATGAGAAAAAAATTATATAGTGAATACCGTACTCATTTCCTGTCAAGGGTGTTCGCATTTATGCACATATAATTTTTATTGGATACTAAGATATTTGTATTCTACACTCCTTATTCAATGGTATAAAATAATATGGTGAATGACTCCTTGTATTATTATTTATATGAAAAACATATGAATTGGTATGAAATTAATATGATGGATGCACATAAATATTTTTCCAATGAATTTGGTAATATTTCGTTTCATGATATGTCATGTTGAGAAATGTAGTGAACCTGATTCCTGTATAGGACTTTGTCCACCATGATGTCTTGGATGTTTTACCCTTGAACTAGGTTTATGATTCTACATTTTAAGTTATTTCCACATTTTCTATGTTTCTTTTATGATTATCATGATATATCATGTGTCATTGTTCATTTTCATGACATGTACTCTTTTTTATTCCTTACTGATATTCCTATTATCTAAAAATAATTATATTTTTCATGATATGCCATGTTTATTCCATTACTGGGATTTATAGCACACCCTATTCTTATGTTTATCCCCTGGTTATCCCGTGGAGTTCTAAAAGCCTTGGAAATTTTAGAGGAAGGTTATGGAAATTTTTTTTAATGTTGTTGTATCCCATTTTCAAGATGTTATGACACATACCTAATTACCAAGTACACCATACTTCTATATATTTTGGGGTGTATAATGTGTAAACATAAGTTATAAATAATGTATTAATGTGTAATAAAGAGCACTGTTGTTATAATTATCATGACTGAATCGGATTGTGTTTTGGAAACTCCAACTACAACACAACTCCTGTGGTTGAAGACTTTGTTAAAAGACCTACATGTTGAAGTGCAACTATATGTGCTCTTTGGTTTCTAAAACCAAATTGATGTGAATAATAAATGGAATCCAATGAAACAATCTAATCATAAATATATTGATTTCAAATATAACATTATCAAAGAGCATGTACTAAATAATGAACACAATATGGAGTATGTTTCTATATTGGAACAAATTTATAACATATTCACAAAACCTTTTCCAAAGGAAGATTTTTCCAAACTAATGTAAAACATTGGTGTCCAACCAATTTCTATCTGTGGTTTATTTTTGTTTTTATTTCCCTAGAACATATTTTTTTTGGATAGTGTTTTCATGGGAGGAATGTTGTTTATTAAATCTATACACATATATGTGATAAACCATTTAAGGAATCATGTATTTAGGGGGACTCATAGTTGATGTGTCGACTCATCATGTAAGTGTGTGTGAAATGTTATAACAGTTTGTTGGAATAGTGTTAAGTATGTTTTTATACAGGAATAAATAATTTTGAAAAGATAATGAAAGGAGGAACGGTCCATATATAAGAATAATGTTTAACAAGTCGCCACTTTTTGAACGAATGGATTTTTTGACAGCGATTCTTGTTTCATAAATTGAGTTTGCACACATAGGGTGATAATTTGTTTGTTCGTAATCCATAGATTGAGGTTACCAATTTTCAGTTATTTATGAACATTGGTTGACAAAAAATCCAATGGGGAAGGTTTTTTGGACCAAGTTGGATAGAATTTGTTTTGATATTGAAATAAGTTTTTGATGTTTATTTTTTATTTTGTTTAATTATAAGAAATCAATTAACTTTTTCATTATTGGTAATCATATGAATGGAGTATTGTAATCATAAGATCAGATACATTCATGATAATAAATCATTTTTTTTATTTACTGCTTCGAATATTATAAGAAAAAGGTGTTTTTAGATACACATTCTGTCTGGAATGATGTTTTTCATCATACTATGATGTTTTTTCGAAGTCTGAATGTATTTCAAAGAAATTTTTACTAAATTTGACATTGATTTTCTATTTTTTATGTTTTTTACATCATATGTAATCAAATAAACATGTGATCTATGCATTGTGAATTAAATGGGAGACAATATTTTATAAGTCAAACAATTCTTTATTTATCTCAATGTTATTAATTTAATGAAGACTACATGGTATAAGTAGGTGTTTTTGGAATAATATTAGATTCAATGATGATGTATTTTGGTCATTGATCATTTGTATGAGTTGTAATGAACACTACAGTTTTTTAGTGACTATGAAGTTTGATGTTTCTGAAGTGATAATTTTTATTGGAGTGTTGTACAAGTTATCCATCGGAATAGCTGATTCATTAGATTGTCCAAACCACTAAATGACACAATTCATAGGACCAGTCAATAGTTTCACAGATTAGAGAAGAAATAAGACACTTATGAAACTGTTTCATAAGACATGGTGTGCCACCAATACATTGGAGTAATTCAGACATAATTTTATTAGAATCATTATTGGCATTAACATGGAATGAGGTGAACAGTTAAATCAAGAGAAAAATAGAGTTGTTCTGTTATTGGGACCGATTAATGAGAATAGATTCTAATACTAATCCATAGGATGGGATCACGGAACAATTAGTTATGTGGGAAAAAGACTGATCAAACAGACATATCATAAAATTTAGTCCATATTTTTAATAAAAAAATTCGTTTTTATGATGTGGTGGTATAATATAAAAGAAGTCATGATTTATAAAATTTGGTTCAATAGTCACCATACACGAAGTGACACCAATTCACTAGAAGTATTCAATGAATGATCAATCAATTTTTTATACAACTAATTTATATAATGATGGGATTCATCAAACATAGGATAATTGGTATGAGAGTTTTCTAAACAAATTAATAAAAGGTGAAATATTTTAAATTTGTTGTTGAATTTTTGTCTAGGGTTTTGGATGTATTTAGAACTTTCGATGATGTTTATGGAGAGGAAGCTGATAAAGTAAGTTCTCTTAAGAGGAATTGAATAAAAGAACTACTATCTAAAAATGTTGAAAAAACATTTAAGGGATAATGATTTCAATGTTTTAGTTGGTATGTAGCATTAGAATGGGGGGTCATCTTATTTACATACGTTTCGATATAATGAAGAACTATATCAATATGACATATTGAATCAGACACATGAAATATTTGTATGTTTGAAGAAAGATAAATTTGTGATGATATTCGAGATGTTCTGTGAAGAACCCATATGTGTTGATAAAAATTGAAATAGTTAGAGTTATAGATTAACGTAAAATGATATTTAATGTTCCTAGAATTATCTTCATAGGGAAAAACAATTTCAATTTTAATTATTTATCTTTTTGGGATACTATAAGTAGAAGGAACTAAAACTTATTTCTAATGATGAATACATTGTTATTGTGTTGAGAGAGAGATATAGTGTAGAACGTTTTCTAGTAGAAGAAAAGATTCCAGATGTATTCTTCTTGAAGAAGTTTTCCCGAATAAAGAAGTGTAAGGAATATTTTACCAGATTAAAATGAGGCATTGTACCAAAGGTTATGGGAATGAAATAAGTTGTTCAAAATTATTTCCACAATATCTTTTTTTTATCTATTTTCTTAACTAAGGAATCATACTAAAGAATTATACCAAGTCATTAAACTGACTTTTTGTACAAATTACTGAAAGGTTATTTCTACCCACTGGTGGGTAAGAACGTGAAAAATTTCCTTTTATATTTTTAAGGGTGTAATTTTTATAAGAATAATAGTAACATGTTTGTAACCAACTTGGGATGGTTTCTTACCTTGTTTAAAATCTTATCCTACATCATTTTTCCAGAATAATTGCGTGAATTGTTTTATTGATCATAGTTCTACCCATGTGTAAGGGTATTTTATATTTTTTGTATCATATAAAAAGAATTTGTTTCTTATTAATTGTGATTTAATGGATTATTTATAAACCAAGCCATGTAATATCTTCTCTTATGTAGTAGTGAATCTTAAAAATACTTGTGTCCATGTGGATGTGTGAATATATTTTTTTTAGTAATATGATAAATTGTTTTCTAGGTTTTGAAGGATGTTATAAAATAACGATAATTTAAAAAAAATGTTATCACTGATTTACCCCTTTCCCATCTCAATGATACATTTCTCGTGATTACGCCTTTACACTCTAGAATATGTCACTTATTGGGAAATTCTATAGTTTCATAGTGTTTTAGTAAACCCAGTTGTATTTCTTTATTGAATTTTTAAGTTGAATACATAGTTGTAGGTAGTTTTTTGTGTACAGATTCAATAGATGATAAACAGTTTACTAGATTATGGATATTGATTTATAAATTTCCCCTCAAACTATGAGAATACAAGGGATAATGATATTTCTAAAAATATCATGTCTCACTCTAGGAAAAATAATATTTAATTAACAAATCTCATGTTTTGAGATCATTTTCCAAAATGGGATATCACTCTGGATTACATTGGAATAGAATAGTAGCTTACTGAAAGTTTTACAAAACCTATGAGTTATGAGATAATAACATATATTATAAATTAGATAGAAATTATTAACTATAATTATTTTAATTTATGTTTCTATTATTCAATATAAATTTTCAAAAGAATATAGTTACTATGTGATAATATGGTTTTCTTATAAATACTAATCAATTGATCATAATTCATTAATGATGTAGTATTAATTTATAATAATGTTTTATTATTTTTTGTATATATTAACTTACACAGAGCCCTAAATTATTTTAATATCATCAATTAGATCCCAAATCATCATTTTTATTATTGAACTAGAACCAAAAACGTTTTTGAACATTCCTTTACCGCAACCATTACCGCATAATATTCAAATATTCTTTTTATTAGAGTAGATAAAGATATATTTCCCTAAATATTTTCTCTAGGATCTGATGCCTCTATGGTATCTAAAGAGAGAACACTCATTTATATAAATTTATCGAAGGTAAATATTTTATTATGAGAAGTCTCTCAAAGAAAAAAGAAGTGAATTTTCAATAATTTTAAATAACTTATTAACTTCTTATAATATAAATACATAGAAAAGGATGGACCAAGTTTTTTTTGGATGATAATCATTACACAGTAAAATAATTTTTCATGAATATGGTTTTTGAAGATGATATCACCATAACCTTTTTGTATGATAAGAAATGTGAGTATTCATGAAATTTTTTTGATGATGTTTTAAAGGTAAAACATCAAGAAAAATATGAGAAATATTGAAGATCGTATCCTATAAATCGTCCACATTTTGATCAAAAAATTGTTTTTGAACAATTAATCAATGAAAGAACTCCTCAAAGGCCAAATGTTATTGAATTAACTAGTGATTTTAGGCTATTCATGTTTATAAAACACTCTATTTTTAAATAAAAGGGATATTTTTTTCCATTTAGTACCAAGACCTCTTTTTGTTTCACTTGATGGTTTATGGAATTCAAATTAACCAACTTATATTTTTTATGGGGCATATCAAAGAGCATATAAAAACCAAATTGAGGATAAATACCCTTCCTTTCCTCAACATAATTTCAGCTATTCATGAATATAAAAGGATTATTTCCAAAGGGATGAAAAGTCAATACATTCTAGGGTTTCCTGACTTAAACAAACAACTTGCAAGAGAATGAAGATTAAATCAAATCCATAAAAAACATATATGGGTATTTTAGGATGACAATTTTTATAAAAATTTATATTTTTTTTAAAACCCTACCATATGATTATATTCCATAGATCGATTCATAGATCAAGACCAAGTTTTCAATACTAACTAGTCTTTTAATGGGAGTGGTTCTCAAGAAATAGTTGATTTGGATGAAGAAGAAAAAATATCATATGACGATATAAATGACTACTCTCCTACTCTTAAAATGTAAAATGATTTAGAAATTAAACAGAATGTTGAACATATAATAGAATTATTAGAAACTTCTTTATGGGTGTTGTGAGTTATATTAAATAAACTATTTTTCTAAATATGGATCATATGGAACATGAGTTTTTGAGATATAATACCAAAAAGAAATGTTTTTAGGGATATATTGAAGAATTAAAATCTCATCTATTAGATATTATTACTAAAAAAGATATGTAATACCATTATATGATTAAAAATACTTCCAATACCTCATATTATCCACCTATAATTGTATTTATAGGTGAATACCTCATCATAAGGATTGTGCATTAGGAAATCCAGAGTATGTAAGATATTTTAAATCATATTAGAAACCAATTTCATATGGTTGTTTCTACAGATGGTGAAAATCACTATTATATAGTTAAATATAAATCTATCAATGCTTTAAAGGATAAATCTATAATCCTAGGATCCATATATAATTATCTCAACTGGATTTACACTAAGATGGATTAGAAAACTCATTTTCATTATTTGGAAGGAGGCCTAAAAATACGACCTCTGACTATATATTTTAAATAAATCATACTAAAAATGACGATTATGTTACCCCTTTAGGATTATTTTCTATTATATAATGATGAGTGGTTATATTTACTTGAGTATAAATCCATATTTTTTATATTTAATTCAAGGATCGTGGAGCCTTAAATATATGTTGAAAATATTGTAGTTCTAGAAACATTAGAACTTTCTATTCCTCTTATTTCACCTTCATCTGCCTGAGACAAAAGAGCATTTTCAACTTCAATTTATAGAAATAAATCTTAACTAGTTTCGTCTACTACTCCTGGTGCACCACATAGAGGATTGTTTTGTATCATACTTCAACAAAATATTGGATATATTTGGTCTATTGAGAAAATTTTCATGATTCAAGGAGTAGCTCTATTCTCCCCTTACACCTCCTTTGACTCTAGTAATTAAAAAAGCAAAATACCTAATTAAACATTCAACATTACAAGCATGTGATCTGGATTCTAATTATTGATTCTAATATTCATTTTTTTATAGTGTACTTTTGAAATTTCTGTAAAAACATTTTCTTTATCATTATGTCATTGTATTTTATACACATTATCTTTACTTTTTATCTTTCCTTTATCATCATTTCTATATTTTTTATATTATTCTAAAAGTGTTATTAAATTATAGAGTAATTATTGAAATAATATATGGTAGGATAAATAAAGACTTGAACTAATATTATTAATTCCTTAATTAGATAATTTTTCTTATTTAGATATTCCATGAATCATGGACATTAAAAGGGGGTGATTATTTAATACATCTACAAATTCCTTGTTCTAATATCCACAAATCATGTTTATGTGTTTCTAATATTTTTTTATGTTTTTTGGAGGTTAAACCAATTTTTTGTAAAACTAGAATATTTATAAAGTCCAATATAAATAATAAAGGAATTCTAGTTATACTAATCATTGTGAAGTCTATAATAGTGGTATTTTAAAGAGAACTCGATTGAATGCATGCCTAATACATAAAATATTTTTTTATTAGATCATCCAGGAGAAAATATTTTCAAATTACTTAGGCAACTACAAGATCAATCAGGTGACCACAACTAATATCTCATAGTTGAAATATCTATAATAATTTTCATAAATGATTGGATCAACTCCTTTATTTTTGGATCAATATTAGTTGATTTATCATTATCTCTTCAATCGAACACATGATAAACCAATCAATGGGAATAAAAAATTGATGATATCCCAGTGGTTTTCCATATATATAAAATCCTACAATATATTGGACTGACAAGGCATTATTTTCCATTCAAATGTAAGATGAATTCATAATAACCATATATAAATATGAGATTTCAAAGAACTATGGAATCCCTCAGCTACAATGATTCATAATGATATGTTTCCAACAACACTTTTTAGAGGATTATTTCATTTTGTAGAAAAATAAGGAAAATAAATTAATGGAAAAAGCCTTTAGAGGTATTTCTAAAAACATCTAAAATTCTAACCATAAGATATTATATTAACATTATTACATAATTTAATGATCTAAAAACATCCTCATATATCCACATCTTTTCTCTAAACAAAAAAGAGGAAATCAAGAATAGAAAAAACATATATAAAATAATAAATACAATAATCTTCTTCATTAAATTCTTTTCATTTATCTTTCTGTATATATTTTTAATTTTGTGTTGTTCTTAATTTTTTTATATATGTTAAATAGAAATCGCTTATAAAGTATTTTAGAGTACACAATAATATCTCATAATATTTATTTGTATATTTACTCCCAAAAAAACCATAGAATAGGATGTGTATATGCCTAGAAATCCTTATGGGTGTTTGTCTATAAAACATAATCCAGGTCTTGGAATAAGTTTACTTTCTTAATAAACATTATTGGTAGTGTTTTACTGATAAGTGTATAATATAATGTCTCAAATTAATAATGAAACTAATTTATATATGCTCTAATATTTATTTAAATGTTTTTCTTACTCAATTTGAAAACGTTTTTTTAAAATCTCTATTCTCGTAGTTTATTTTAACACCTAATATTGCAACTATTTAATGTGAATAGATTAATATCAAAATACGTGGGTATTCTTAACAATATTGTTAATGATTTTTTATAAAACTCTTGATAGGTTATTTAACTGAAATTAATTACATATAGCTACTTTATTAATTAATAATCATATATTTATAATTAAAGGACACTGATTTAAAATAGATATTAAATACAAATTTTTAATAAAAAACTCAACTCACCCCCCCTCTTGAGTGTCCACTCTATCCAATATTATATGGTTATCCCATATGTACATGATTCATGCCACTACTCTGGATATGAGTTCCTAAATTTATGAACTATGATCATCCCAAACATGCTTGTTCCATTCCATACATCGTAATTAAAACATCTCAAGTTATGATTTTCCTGATCTATAATATTAATATTTAAGTATATTCATTAACCTTGATATTATACAATAGTTTATCGTACCAATTTTGAGAGATAAATATGATGCTCCATATGAAAGTTTTTATCAGTCCTCATCACGTGACATTAAACCATAAAAATTTCTTCCAAAAATTCAAACCATAAATTGATTTCCCCTTTACCTTGAATTGAAAATCTCTAGATCATGTCTTACAACTATGTTCAAGTCATAAAACACTTTAAAAAACGTTGAGAATAAATTTTCATCATCATTGTAGTTGATGGTCTCACAGATCAAGAACCATGCCCATTAATTTTATATACCTATCAGTATAGTTTTCATAATTAGTAAAATTACACTTTATCCATTTAGGTTGGGTTTAACATACCCATTAAATTGAATGATTAAAATAAAAAATTAACTAAAACACTATGAACATAAATTTCAATAACCACTATTCATGGTTATATGACCTTAAACCTCAACAATCATAGGTGCATGATTTTTTACATTAATCATCAACAACATTTTTCTAACATGAACAACCATAAATAGCAAATGGAAACAAATATATGACTCTATATAATTAAAACCCATATAAGGAATTAAATATTGAAGTAGATTTTACACTCATTGAACACACATTTTCATGGTCTTGGAAATATTGAGAACATGATGTTCACAAATCAAAAAGCTTATTAGATCGAATCCCCAAAAAGGTTATCCTAAGTAATATCCAAGAACCTTCCAGTTGAGACTTACTATGAAAATATTATCTAAAATTATGAGAGATAAAAATACTCTTGGGACCCACAATACCATCCCATCAAAATTCATCTTATTCTCATTTCTCCATCAATAAAGGAAAATGAAAGATAATTTACTTAATATGAAAACCAAAATTACAAAAAAAATTCCAAAAATATCATCATTATTATAAATGGACAAGATTTAATGTGCCATTGGTGTTGTTTATACCTATATACATTGATGATCCACACCAGGAGGAATTTAACCAGCCAAAATTCATGGGATTTATAGGTGATTTCGATTCAAGGAAATAAAAAATTATGAAACAATTAGCCTTCTTAATTTATTGAAAAAATATATCAAGAATATGCATATGCTGGAGTCTCTATTTATTAAAATTTACCTATCAAAGTAGATGATTTAGAGTGTCTTGTAGCTCACTTAGGGAGTACTGGGCCTCTAAACTAATATGAAGAAAATCATATAGGCCTGAGAGTTTGATATCATCAATACGGGGAAGGATCCACAACTCAGAACATAGACCTTCCTTTTTAGTCTGACCATATTCTACGAGTCTTTAACGCATCAATAAATTTTTTCAAGCACTATCAAACTCCATTTATAGTTAACTTATTCTGGGATCCCTTTAATAAGTTAAAATTCGTTATTTTAGTCCCAAAAAAATATTTTGTGAAGCATGTTGATGTGTTGTGGACTAAAATTGGTTAGCTTGTGCCTTTAGTTTTTCTTTAGGAAGGCATCCATCGGTATTTCCTACTCACTCCTATGCCTAAATGACATCATTTAGGATGACATGGTGGTTTCAATAATCATATCCCCACTACCTAGGAGCATGTAGTAGTGTGGTAGATGATGATGATGTGTATTCCACACATACCTAGGGTTGTTGGAGATCAACTTCAAAAATAATTTCCTTGCACACTAACATCTTGTTCAATAATAATAAATGTTTTCCTATATTGGATTCATTTCACTACTAGAAACTCTAATATAAACCTTAATGATGTCACACAAATAGAAAAAGGTAGGTTCCTCTAGTATAATGCATTGGGGGACTGAACTTATGAATTTGGGACCTCTATTTGTAGTGGTAATTTTTTAAAATACATAATAAATATATATCTAGTGAATAATTCTATATTATAGGATTACTACAGACACTCACACTTCTATGTAGCAACATTAACTTCAGTAGTTTCTTTCAACCAGATGGAACTATCCTAATTATAATGTAATCAAAAAGTTGAACCCTTTGAGTGGAAACAATTGTGTTAACAATCGATGTGGTCCTTCTTGCATAAATATTTTGGGTACTCTTACCTCCCACCAAATCTATATTACCTATTGGTTCATGATTTACATCTGTGATGATTTACTCTTCGGTAGGGTGAATTGTAACCTCTAGTAAAAATGAGCCACTTGGAAGAGATGAATGGTCAGCATATAGCCACTCCAACTCATGTTTATCCTCATTATGTTTGGATGATAGTGTGGAGTTATCAATGCACTCTAAGTGATCCTCTATGGTGTATGAGTACTCAATGAATGCACAAGACCTTGATAATGTTTACTCCACTAACATCTTCCCCTATACTAAATGTTCTTCTATATCAAAACATTTACCCTCTACTGTTTTCACTAATTTATGGTATCTGTAACACCCCAAGATTTCATAGTACATTATTTCTTCAAAGTAATTCAATAACTTGCACTCCATGCAACAACGAGTTCAAGTGCACCACGACTTACCAAACTAGCTGTTCAATATCAGTTATGAATAGTAATAACTAAATTTTGAACTATATATAATCCTTATAATTTTACAATCCCTATTATGAGTTTCTTAGACATAATGTATGAACTAATTCATTTTTTTCTGATAAAAGAAGTATTTTAAAAAAAATGAACTTTTATCACCTTTTAATGATGAACCCTTTTTATATCCAATATTGGAAACATTTATATATTCAATTTGACAAAATAAACTTCTTATTTGAAATCGGGAAATAATAATTCAGTTTCAATAATATTTTGGTGTTTTTCTGATAACATTTATATTTGGGTGAATAGTGAAAAATATTATATTTTAACTGACAAAAACATTTTTGATCAAAATAATTTAGAGTGTTAAATTATAAATTTTAATGGTTTGGAAGTATAAATAGATTATGGTTTTACCATTTAATCTAATTCTGGTCATTTTATGTAATTTCACATTGAGAGTGGACATAAACAAGTGTCAATTTTTTGATTGTTATTGTTTCTTAAAAATACGCCTTTCGGTTTTGTCAATGGGAATTAATTTTAAATCAATAAATTCAACTTCTATGTTCTTAATTTGGTAAAATAGAAATCAATTTTTAATTCGTAATATAAATATTATCTTAGGGAAAAGTTTTGGTATTTTTCTGCAAACTTTAAATTTTTGATTAATAGTGAAAAACACTGAGTTATCGTTTAAAATTGACATTTTATTTAAATAATTATTTGTTTTATTTAAATTTATTTTAGGCCAAAATAGATACATAATACCTATATATGTTAAACATAATTCATTGTTGGCATTTTTTAATAATATTATATATATATAATTTTATTGAACTTTTCACCGTCTTTTACCCACCTCCAAGGAGAATTTGAAAATTCACATAAAACATAATTTTACCACTTCTGTGAGTGGAATTTCAAAAATCTGAGAGAAATTATTGATATAAATAAGAAAAATTTGGTTCAATATGATACAAATAATTTTTGGTGAATATTTACTTTTTACTTTTATTTACCACAGTTAAAAGTAAAAAGGGTAATTAAGAGTGAAAATGATATTAATCTTACCCTAAAACATGTCCTAATTTTATTGTATAAGTGTAATTACACCAAAACCTACCTTATTAATAATATATGATCTTTTAAGTCCACTTGGATTAGATTAGAACATTTATTATTATTTAATTTAAAGAAGAGTTAAAAGTGTTAAATTCAAAGTTTATTAACTAAACCATTTTTAATATAGGGTCATATATAAGATAAATTCAACTATTAATATTCATTAGAAATATAAAAATATTTCCTACATCGTGGTATTTTATTTATAATTTTAAGACATTAAATAATTAAATTTATTAATGACACAATGATGATGCAACAATTACATTATTAATGAAAGAATCAAATAAATGGTATTATAAATATTAAAATAAATATAATTTAAAAGTTTTTATGACATAAACGAATTTTGTAGATGAATAGGAAATGTTATGGATGATTAAATGTATATTTTTGGAAGTAATAAAGTTGTGATGACCTTCACAAAAACAAAATACCAAATAGTGTCAAAATTGACATAAATTAATATTTAAAACAAATCCTATATTATTGGTTCATGAAATATTCCAAAAAATGAAAGGTTGAGCCAAAGCACTTTAATAATATTATATGTGTCATTAGTGAGCCACTTGAGGTTCTTTTGGAAATTTATAGTACATTTATTAACCATATAGAGTAAGATTACAAGAAGACACTGTAAATGTTAAACAATTTAACTAAGAGTTAAATCTAAATTATAAGGTTAAAATGGTAACCTGAACTTGTCTAAAACCTATTTTTTGAAAGGCTTGAAACCCATAACAAACTAAGTCAAGAAATTAAATCATTTAGAACCATTATAAACCGAATAGGATTGTATAATAAATTAATACTTTAATCTTTTCTTAAAGTGACCCTCACTCAGCTTATAAAAAGGAAATTCCCCCTCTCTCATAATCAAACCTCCAAAGCCATTTTGCTTGGAATTACCCTTCCGAAATACCCTACCAACTATCCTACCTTCATCCTAGAGGCCTTCCTTTGGTCATAAATACATCCTAAGGAGCCCTTTTGATCAAATCAAAAGGATTAACCCGAGAAAGAGGTAATGATTTCACCACCCACTTTCAAGTTCTCTAATTCTCACACTTACTCATTCTTTGTTATTTAAATTCATAAATAATAACTCCAGTATATTCTATATACTGTTATGTTATTATAAATATCTCACAAATATATTAATTTTTCTATCCATCTTATGAATGATAATGTCACTATACGTGTGTATGTACGGCTTACCGTCTCCACGTCGTGGTGTAATATGTTATTCAAAACTATGTTATTTGGATGGATATAATGATGAGTAATATGTATATAAATATTGAAATTAACATTCTAATGTCTCTGTAAAATTATTATAACATAGAATTCCACACCATTAAGGAAATGATATTGTTACTCGTTCGTACGTACAAATTACCATCTCGGTGATGTGATGGGATTCATTTCCACGTTCACCATTCATTGACAATTATAAAAGTATATATTACTAATAAGTATGTAATATATAACATAATAGTGATATAGTATATATATATATATATATCTGTGTGTGTGTGTGTAATTATAAATATCTTATTCACTTAATTCTCTTTAATACGATATGAAAATGAAAACAACATTTATGCATATGTACGGACTACCGTCTCCATAGACGATGTTTTTCATTTCTTGTATATGTCTACTATACATATTTATATTATAAATATATGTGATATATAATGAATTTTTTATATTCTGGAGGAATTTAAATCATGATCTACGTGAAACAATCAAAAGTAACAAGTTAAAACACGTACGATAAAGAAAGCGATTATTACCCGAAATGTTAATTTAAAATGAAAATTATTATTAAATGGGTAGTATAAAGTAATAAATGAATCATGTATAATATCATAAATATTAATATGGTTCTTGTTTAATTTGATAAAATACTACGATCTCCATATAGAAGGTTTAACATACCCTAGACTAAAGGAAAGTCCATGGTAAGGGTTAATTCCTCAATCTCATTATTATCAGAGATTGTTTATGTGTAAGTATTTACTGGGAAAGTTTTACCATCCACATCAATATTTTCATAAAAATGATTTCAAAATGAATATTTTAAGGATTTTTGAAAGGTACTCTTTACCAAGATCAGAATTTTAAATGTTTTAAAGATTTATCTTTCTAAATATTTTTAATTATTGTCCATGTTTTCAAAATGATTTTATGGATTTATTTATATGAACATGAATGTTTTGAAATGATAATTATTTTAAAAAGTTTCAAAGTGGTATGAGAAACTTTTATTTAAAAATATCTTTTTAATTACTTCCTTTACAAATGTGTGACTTTTAAATAATTTTACCAAAAGGATATTTCTCTCAAAATGTATTACTCATCATTTTCAACTATGTCAGCATCCTTTACTGGATATTATTTTTGATTGAGGTTGATTTATTATAATAAAATCTTCCATATTGTATTGAATGAGATATGATATATTATACTATGGATGTTCTATTTTTATACCATTGCTGGTTTATAGTTAATTTAATGTCATTTGATATGCTAGTTTTAATATAAATGTTTATGTTATGTTTCCACTTTTTCATATGAGGAATGCAGTGGAATTAGTAAGTGACAGGTGGAGCCCGCTATAACTCCTCAATGCATCGGTATGTCTCATTAGACAAACTAGTGTCTTGGAACAAGGCCTTGACAATAATTTTATTTGTAGTCTGGGCACAAGGCCTTGACTATGTGGTAATGATGTACGGCGTTAATCATTCCCTCAATATGAAATTAGTTATTACATGTGATTATTCGATATGTAGAATATCCATGTGCTTGTTTATATAGTAATATTTGCTTTATTTTTTAAATATTATTTTCATGTTTATGTTTAAAAAGGATATTTTTTTATTACACATCTTTCCTTAAAAGTTTACTGCTTCCGCTAAATTATTTACCCTTACTGGACATCTAAGATCACCCATTTCTTATGTTTTATTTACCCAGGATTTGAAGAAGTGTATTATGATTGATATGAAGGGTTTAAGTAAAGGGAATAATGGTGTTACAAAGAACTATCTAGGCTGTTCTTTATGTTTTAAATTTTAATGTAATGTTAATGTATATAATCTATTTTCCATGACTTCTAAATTGATCGGTCCTTCGGGACTTGATTCCTTGTAATCATGCCAATGTATTAAAATAATGCACCGACTCTCGGTAACTGGGGTCGGGGCATTACATTTGGTATCAGAGGAAGTTTATAAATAACCTTGGAAACTAGATTTAGATAAACTATAATTAGAGAACAATATCCTAATATAGACATAGATAATTAGTATAGAATAAATTCCTATAATTTTGGTACTATATAGATTTTGTGAGTTTTCCAAGAAATACATCCTTGTTAGGATACGAGCAGGTAGAGGCGGCTGTAGCACATATGTACCTTGGGGTAAAACCCAAAAACACTTCTTTGAGCTAGACTCGAAGGGGAACTAGTGCACGACAAGGGGCGTTGCTTCACTCTTGGTTACGAAACTCCTAGGGGATATGCCTAGGATAATTCTCATTTTCTTTAAAAATCATTATGAAGAATTTATGAGTATATACCTCCTCAATGAAAATATTTTTAAAGATTATAACCATAAACTGTTCAATATACATTAAGTATTTTACAAGTCTGGAATTATTCATTACAATTCATAAACTGACCTAGTGTATGCCATTGTATAGAAATGGCTCCTATTAGAAGGAATGTGAACTCTGGGAATATGTATGCTCCAAGGAGTAATAAGGATCATATCATTCACAATATTAAGCCAACATTTAGAAGGGAAATAGTCCCCAATGTATTCTCAACATATGAAGAAATAGTATCTGGTGTTAATAAGATAAGTAAATAATTCTCTGAATCATATGGCTTTGATGGGAAGCAAGAGAAGAAAAGGATGGAAGAGAGAAAGATGGATAAAGGGAAGAGGGAAAAGAATGATTTTCCCATATGTGATAACTGTGGAAAGAGTCACCTTGGTAAATTCTTGAAGGGAATGGGAGTTTGTTATAAGTGTGGAGAAAACGGACACCAAGTACGCGATTGAAAGGGTAAGAAAAAAGTTTTAAATGTACAATTATTCATCTACAAGGAGTTGGGACACTACGTGAATCAATGTCACAGTCATCAGATTATACCACAAATGATGATATTGATAATAATCATGTTATGATACTACCTCAGATGAAGAGGAATGAGTAGTGTTCTTATGTTGTTATTATAGAATTATTTCATTTGAGGGTTGTATCAAAAATTTACTGGTTATATGAATTATAGAGATACATAAGGATTGTACTATAGTAATATTTTATTGAGGATTTGAGATTATATGGTTCTAATAAAAGTTACTTAATAGTAATCTAAAATTTTGGAAAATACATGGTTGAAGAAAATGTATTCCTTAATATGGTCGTGATAAATAGGTAATGATTTTGGAATATGAGATGGTTGATGTGGATAAATTATATTGGATATTCATGAATTCCTTGGAACATATTAATAGTTTGTTTATTTCATCATTTTTGGAATATTCAAAAAAATTTGGATATAAGGAATATATCCAGTATTATATAAAGGATAAGGTAGAATGAATGTAATCAATAAAGTTTTATGGTAATTCAGGGCGTTACCATGTTTTAAAATAATACATGATGATGTTGTTCACAAGTATTTAATTGAAAAAAAAGGATCTTCATTGTGTTTAACTTCTTTATAAATTTTGGACTATGATTTTGGATAGAATTATTTTTGATAAGTCTAATGGTTGGAATATATTATGTTTGAAATTAGATATTATTGTTAAGGTTATTTTTGGATTGTTATAAAAAGGACAATATGCAGACCGTGTGACAGTCTGTCGTGTCGGACAAAGCAGCGGGAATCGAACCCACACCATAGTGTGGTTGGGATTTATCACCCACCACTGGACTACATGAAGTCCTTGGATGGTATATTGTAGTTTTTAAAGGTTATGATAAGTGAATTATAAATTCATTCTTTTTAGAACCCTGTACAATTAGGATAAATATAATATTTTTTGAAATATTTGGGTCTGAAAGATGATTTTGTGGTAGGAATTAGTTAAAGGATGTAACTTTACTTGTCAAGAATATATATATATATATATATATATATATATTCCCTCTTATTAAGACTAAATTTTATTAACCCAATTTCTGATTTGGGTTCTCCATAAAGGTATCTTTCTTTTTCAACGTTGTTTTCCCGAAGAACAATTCCAAACTACGAGGACACAATTTATTGAAAGAGGGAAGAATGTAACACCCCAATATTTCATAGTACGCTATTTCTTCAAAGTAATTCAAAAACATTCACTACACGCAACAACGAGTTCAAGCGCACCATGACATATCAAACAAGCCGTTCAAAAGCGGTTATGAATAGTATTGACTAAATTTAAAACAATATACAATCCTTATAATTTTAGAATCCATATTATGAGTTTCTTAGACATAATGTAAGACCTTATTCAATTTTTTTCATTTAAAAGAAGTGTTTTTTAAAAAATGCACTTTTACCGCTTTTTAATGATGAACCCTTTTTAAATCAAATATTTGAAACATTAATATTTTCAATTTGAAAAAATAAACTACTTCATTAGAATCGGGATATAATAATTTAGTTTCAATAATTTTTTGGTGTTTTTCTGATAAATTTCATATTTGGGTGAATAGTGAAAAATACTATATTTTAACTGAAAACAACTTTTTGGATCAAAATAATTTATAGTGTAAAATTATGCATTTTAATGGTTTGGAAGTATAAATAGATTATATTTTTACCAGTTAATACAATGCTGGTCATTGAATGAAATTTCACTCTAAGGTTGGACATAAATAAGTGTCAATCTTTTGATAGTTATTGTTTCTTAAAAATACGCCTTTTGGTTTCGACAACGGGAATTACTTTTAAATTAATAAATGAAACTTCTATGTTTTGAATTTGGTAAAATAGACTTCATTTTTGAATTCGAAATATCAAAATTAGCTTAGGGTAAATTTTTGGTAGTTTTCTTAAAACATTCAATTTTTGATGAATAGTGAAAACACTGATGCAGTAATTACCTTAGTAAGATAAAAATAATTTTTGATAAATAGTAACTTTTTACATTTATTTACCACGGTTAAAAGTAAAAAGGGGTAATTAAGGGTAAAAATGTTATGAAAATTACCCTAACACATGTCCCAATTCTATTGGATAAATGAAATTCGACCAAAACCAACCTTACGAATAAAATATGATCTTTTAGGTCCACTTGGATTAGATTAGAACAATTATTATTATTTAATTTATTGAAGCGTTAAAAGTGTTAAATTAAAAGTTTATTGACTGAACCGTTTTTAATATGGGGTGATACATAAAATAATATCGACTATAAATATTTATTATAAATCTTAAAAGATTTCATACATCATGGTATTTTATTTATAATTTTTCGACATTAAATAATTAAATTTATTTATGATAAAATGATGATGCAGTAATTGCCTTATTAATGAAAGAATCAAATAAATGGTATTATAAATATTAAAATAAATAAATTTTCAAAGTTTTTATGACTTACACGAATTTTATAGATGAATATGACATGTTAGGGATGATTAAATGTATCTTTTTTGAAGTAATCAAGTGGTGATGACTTTTAAAAAACAAAATACCAAATAGTGTCAAAATTGACGTAAATTAATATTTAAAATAAATACTATATTATTAGTTCATAAAATATTACTAAAAATTTAAGGTTTTTCCAAAGGGCTTAAATAATATTATATATGTCATTAAGGATCCAATTCGTGTTCTTTTGGAATATTAGAGTAAGTTTATTAACCATATAGAGTAAGAATACAAGAAGACACGGTAAAAGTTAAACTATTTAACTAAGAGTTAAATCTAAAATATAAGGTTAAAATTGTAACCTAAACTTGTCTAAAACCTAGTAGTTGAGAATAGTTTGACCCATAACCAACTAATGATCGAAATAAATTCATTTGGAACCATTATAAACCGAATATGATTGTATAATAAATTAATACTTTAATATTTTCCTAAAGTGACCCTCACACCTCTTATAAAAGGGCACTTCCACTTCTCTCAAAATCAAACCACCAAAGCCATTTGAATCGCCCAACCCCTGACAAAATATCCTCCCATCTATCCTACCTTCATCCTAGAGGCATTTATTTGATCATAAATCCAACCTATGGATCCCTTTTAATAAAATAAAAAAGAAGAACCCGAAGAAGAGGTAATGATTTCACCACCCTCTTTCAAGTTATCTTCTTCTTCCACATACTCTTTCTTTTTTGTTTCATTTCTAAAATAATAAATACACTATCTTCTATATACTATTATGTTATTATAAACATGAAAAAATGATATTCATTATTCTATCCATCTTATGAATGATAATGTCACCACGCGTTTGTACGTATGGCTTACTGTATCCACGCCGTGGTGTAATTTTTTATTCCACCTATGTTTTGTGGATCAATATAATTATGAGTAATATGTATATATTTAATGAAAATAACATGATAATGTCTCTGTAAAATTAATATATCATCCAATTCCACACCTTTAAGTAAATGATATTGTCGCTCGTGTGTATGTAAGGATTACCATCTCCACGAAGTGATAGGATTCATTTCCATGTTCACCATTCATCGATAATGATAAAAATATATATTACTAATAAGTATGTAATATATGACATAATAATCCAACTAGATATATATATATATATATATATGTTCTTAAAAATATCTTATTTACTAAGTTCCATTCAATACGATATGGAAACTGAAATAGTGTTTATGCGTACGTATATACTATCGTCTCAATAAATGGTGTTTTTATTTTCATATATATATCTATTATACATATTTATATTCTAAATATATATTATATATAAATCATGTTTTATATTCTGGAAGAATATTAATCTTGATCTAAGTGATAAAATCAAGAGTAACATCTTAAAACACGTACGATAAAGAAAGCGATTATTACCCGAAATGTTAATTTAACATTGAAATTATTATTAAATGGGTTCTATAAAGTAATAAATGAATCATGTATGATATAATAAATATTAATATGGTTTTGGTATAATTTCATAACATACTTGGATCCTCATACAAGAGGTTAAACGTACCCTCGACAAGAGGAAAGTGCAAGGTAAGGGTTAGTTCATCAATCTCATTATTATCCAGGATTGTTTTTGTGTACGTATTTACTCGGAAATTTTTATCATCCATGTCCATTTTTCATATAAATTATTTCAAATTGAATATTTTAAGTATTTTTTAAAGTTACTCTTTATCAAGATCAGAATTTTAAATTTTGTAAAGATTTATCATTCTATATCTTTTTAATTAATGTCCATGTTTTCAAACTGATTTTCAGGATGTATTTATATGGACAAGAATGTTTTGAAAACATAATTCTTATAAAAAGATTCAAAGTGGTGTGGGACACATTGATTTAAAAATATCATTTAAATTAATTCCTTTATAAATTTGTGACTTTTAAATTATTTTACAAAAATAATATTTATCTCAAATAGTTTTACTCATCATTTTCAACTATGTCAGCATCCTTTACTGGATATTATTTTTGATTGAGGTTTGTTTATTATAATACAATATTCTATATTGTATTGAATGAGTTATGATATGTTTGAATCTGGATGTTCTATTTTTATACCATTCATGGTTCATGGTTAATGTAATGACCTTTTGTATGCGAATTTTTATATGATTGTTTATGTTATGTTTCATTTTTTTCATATGAGGAATGCAGTGGACATAGTATGTGATGGGTGGAGCCCGATATAGCTCCTCGATGCATCGGTGGGTCTCATGAGACAAACTAGTTTCTTGGCACAAGGGCTTGAAAAAAAATTATATTTAGTCTTGGCATAAGGCCCTGACTATATAGTAATGGTGTCCAACATTAAGCATTCCATCATTAGGAAATTAGTTATTACATGTGATTATTCGACTAGTATAATATCAATGTGCATGTTTATATGGTAATTTTTGGTTTATTTTTTCAATATTATGTTCATGTTTATGCTTAAAAAGGTTTTTGTTTTTTTTCACACATCTTTCATTAAATTTTTATAGCTTCCGCTAAATTATTTACCCTTACTGGGCATCTGAGCTCACCGATTTATTATGTTTTATTTTCCCAGGATTCCAAGAACTGTATTATGATTGATATGAAGGGTTAAGATAAAGGGAATAATGGTGTTCTAAATGAACTATCTAGGCTATGTATTATGTTTGAAATTTTAATTTAAAGTTAATGTATGTAATCTATTTTCCAAGACTACTAAACTGATCAGTCCTTCGGGACATGATTTCTTGTAATCAAGCCAATGTATTAAAATAACGCCCAAGCTCTAGGTAACTGGGGTTGGGGCATTATAGTTGGTATCAGAGGAGGTTTAGCAATAACCTTGGAAACTAGATTTAGATAAAGTCTTATTAGAGCACATTATCCTAATATAGACAATTAGAATTAGTATAGAAGAACTTCATAGAATTTTGGTACTGTAGTGATTAAGTGAGTTTTCTAAAAATACATCCCTGTATGGATATGAGTAGGTAGAGGCAGCTCTAGAACAGATGTACCTAGGCGTAAAACCCGAAAACACCTCTTTGAACTATAATTGAACGAGAACTGGTGCATGACAATGGGCCTTGCTGCACTCTTTGTTACGACACTCTCAGGGGATATGCTTAGGATAATTTTCATTTTCTTTAAAAATAATTATGAAATATTTACGTGTATATACATCCTCGAAGAAAATATTTTTAAGGATTATACCAATAATCCTTTTAATTTACGTTAGGTATTTTACAAGTTTGGAATTATTCATTACAATAAATAAACTGACCTAGTTTATGCCATTGTATAGAAATGGTTCCCAGTAGAAGGAATGTGAACTCTATCAATACGTATGATACAAGGAGTAAGAAAGATCATATCTTTCATGGTATTAAGCCAAAATTTAGAAGGTAAATAGTCTTCCATGTATTCTCAACATATGAAGAAATAGTATCATGTGTTAATAAGATAAGTAAATAATTCTCTGAGTCCTATGGCTTTAAAGGGAATCAAAATAAGAAAAGCATGTAAGAGAGAAAGATGGATAAAGGGAATAAGTAAAAGAATGATTTTACCATATGTTATAATTGTGGATTGAATAACCATGGTAAATTCTTGAAGGGAATGTGAGTTTGTTAAAATTGTGGAGAAAAATGATACCAATTTCGTGATTGCGGGGGTAGGGAAAAAGTTTCAAATGTACAGTGCTTCATTTTCTAGGAGTTGGGACACTACATGAATCAATGTCCCAGTCATCAGAGTATAATTCAAATGTTGATATTGATAATAATCATGTTATGATACTACCTTAGATGAAGAGGAATGACTAGTGATGTTATGTTTTTATTATTGAATTATTTCATTTGAGTGTTGTATCAACAATATACTGGTTATATGAATTATGGAGATAAATAAGGATTGTACTACAATACTATTTTGTTGAGGATTTGAGATTATATGGTTTAAGAAAAGTGACTTAATAGTAAGCTAATATTTTTAGAAAATATATGTTTGAAGGAAAGGAATTCCTTAATATGGTCCTAATAAATAGTTACTGATTTTGAATAGGAGATGGTTGATTTGGATAAATTGTATAAGATATTCTTGACTTCCTTGGAACTGATTAATAGTTTTTTTATTTCATCATTGTTGGGATATTCAAAAAAATTGGATATAAGAAATATATCCGGTATTATATAAATGATAAGGGAGAATTAATGTAGTCAATAAGGTTTTATGGTAATTCAGAGTGTTACCATGTTTTATAATAATAAAAGATGAAGGTGTTCACATGTTATTACATGGAAAAAAGGATCTTCATTATGTTTAACTTCCTTATATATTTTGGACTATGAGGTTGGATAGAATTATTTTGGATAAGTCTAAAGGATAGAATAGATTATGTTTGAAATTGGCACTAGTGCAGAAAACGTTATTTACGTCACCATTTTTTACGTCGGTTATATATAACCGACGTGATAATCAGTGAAATGTGGTTTTCTTTGTCGGTTATTTTATGACTGACATAAAAAATGCGGTGAGTAGATTTTTAATGTCATTTATTTTAATATCCGATGTTACAAATCACGCACGTTCGTTTTTTACGTCCGTTATAAATTAACCGACATAAAAAACAAAAGCACGAGGGTTTTTTACGTCGGTTATTTGATAACCGACGTAAAAAATGAGATATCTACATGTTTTTTACGTCGGTTATAAATTAACTGATGTAAAAAACCAAAGCTCGGGGGTTTTTTACGTCGGGTATTTGACAACTGGCGTAAAAACTTGTATATATCTTATTTTTTACGCCGGTTATCAAATAACTGACGTAAAAAATGCAACTTTTGAGGCCTTTTTGACATCGATTATTTTATAACCAACGTAACAAAACAACCAACAGATGTTTTTTACAACGGTTATACAATAACCGATGTAAAAAATTGTGATTTTAGATGTCTTTTTTACGTCTGTTATGGAATAAACGACGTAAAAAACCAACACACATATTTTTTACGTCGGTTATAAAATAACTAACGTAAAAAAGCTGTATCTGATACATTTATAACATCGGTTATTATAATAACCAACATTATTGATGTAAAAAATAGTTTTTAACGTCGATTATTTAATAACCTACGTTATAAAACATTTAAAAAATTAACATGCCCCGTGGATTGTCATTTACGATTTTTCGATCGACAGTCCACCAGCTCGTCTCTCTTGCGTGGTAAACCCTAATCAACTTGTCGATCTTGCTGCGTTAAACTCATTTTTCCATCATCGTTTATCATATTTACTCTCCTCGGATCTATCATCTCAACTCGCATCACTCAAGTAAGCCTTCCATGAATTTATTTCAATCATTTTTTTCCAGATAGTCTATATTTATGTTTTATGATTTTTGTGTTTAAACTAGGTAAGATTCTTCGATTTCGAACCCTCTTACCTCTTTTTTCCATCATCATCTTATTTATCATCCCTAGATCTATTAGATGAACTCGCAATATTCACGTAAGCCTCAACTACTTCTATTTAGTTTTTTTTTGTTTTGGGAATGCCCGACATTGATGGTAATTTTTATTGTCATTGACAACTAATGATCTCATTCACCTATATTACTGCATAGAGTGGTTATTGATTAAATGTATGAATTTGGAAATGATTTTTCATGTTTTTTTGATGCTTATGTTTATCATCTTTTATTTGAGAATCTATTAGACATATAATTTAATGGTTGTTGACCTCTATAGCCCTTCGATGCATCGTTATGTCTCATGATTCCAATAAAAATGGGTTCTGATGAGGGCTTACACTAGTATTTTTTGAGGCCTTGGCCAAGGCCTTGAAAATATGTTTAAGATTTCTAGAATTATCCATTACCTCATTATGATATTAGTTATCGAGAAAACGTGTGATCATTTGACTAGTTGAATATCAATGGTTATTTTTAATTATCATACGATCATTTAAGTAGCCATATTTAATAATATTTAATTCCATCTATTTCATGCTGAAGTATATATTAAATTCATGTGTTTTTAGTTGTTCACCATGCCTAGTTGTTATATGTAAACCATTGTTTGGGGGGTTTTCCGGGGGGGTGTGGGGATGTCCAGAGGGTTGGGGGGTGTCCAGGGGGTGTCCAAGGGGTGGGTGGGTGTGGGGGGATTTCCAAGGGGTGGAGGCCTGTCTAGAGGGGTTTGGGGGTTGTCTGGGGGGGTGGGGTTGTCCAGAGGGTTGGGGGGGTGTCCAGGGGGTGTCCAAGGGGGTCGAGGTGGGGGTGGTGTCTAGGAGGGGTGGGGTGCTATCTGGAGGGGTGGGGTGTTGTCCAGGGGGTGGGGGGGGGCTGTTCAGAGGGTCGGGGGTGTCCGGGGGGGGTATCCAAAGGGGTGGGAGGGTGTGGGTGGCTGTCCACGGGGGTGGGGGCCTTTTCAGAGGGTTGGGGGTGTCCAGGGGGAATTGAATACTGCATCATGTTTTCTGAGATTATGACATGATGATTGTGTCGTGATTATTGGCTTTACATTCTGATTTTCTCCATCTGAATTTTTATTTTAAATATGATTTGATTCTCATGTTTACTCCATTTTCTCCAATTTTCTATTAGCCATGTAGGAGCCATAGTTTTATTTTATTCAATGGATTTTAAAACTGTTATATCTAACTATATTTTTTTTAATAATAATATTCAAGCATATTTTTTAAAATACGCAAAGATTTGTTTTATATTTCAAAATTGTTTTACATTCAAATTAATATTTTTTTCATATAAACTTATATTTTCCATATCTTAACAATATATATATATTTGATATTTGTTATAGGTAATAATGAGCCGAAGTTGGATTACGGTACATCGAATGAGCAATGAATATGAGGAAGGTGTTGATGCCTTTTTGGAAATTTCTAAACGAAATGTTCCAAGTAGTGACATTTTTTTCTGTCCAGGCCTGAAATGTTTGAATATGAAGAAGTTGAAAAGTTTGGAGATAAAAGATCATCTGATTTGTCATGGTTTCAATCCAAGTTACAGCCCTTGGATTTGGCATGGTGAAACTAGACGAAATGTCACTAATGATGATGATTCACAATATGGTAACTCCAATGGAATTGAAGAAATGATCCACGATATTGGTGCAAAACAAATTGAGATAGAACCGACAGTTGCACTTATATATGGTTATGTTGAAAACCCATTATATCCTGGTTGTACAGATTTTATGGTTTTTCGGCAATGTTATGATTGATTAACCTGAAGGTGAAACATGGATGGAGTGACAGAAGTTTTACTGACCTGCTACAATTGATGAAAGAAATTCTTCCAAAAGATAACGATCTTCTAGATTCACATTACAAGGCCAAGAAAATATTATTCCCGATAGGATTAGGATACAAGAAAATACATGCCTGTCCAATTGACTGCATTATATATAGGAAGGAAAAGGAATTTCTGTCAGAGTGTCCTAAATGTGGGACATCACGGTATAAGGTGAAAGAAAAATCACAAGCTGATGCCAAGATTACAAAGCTACCTTAAAAGGTATTTTGGTATCTTCTTATAATTCATCATTTCAAATGTTTATTTTCTAATTCACATGATGAAAAAAGGTTAAGATGGCATGCTGATGAGCAGGTATGTGATGGAAAAATACGCCATCCAGTTGATTGTCCACAATGGATGAAAATTGATGCGCAATATTCAACATTTGGAAATGAAATTAGAAATACCAGACTATGGTTGTGCACAGATGGAATGAATCCATACCGAACCCTCAGTAGCACACATAGTTCATGACCTGTTTTATTGGTAATTTACAACCTCTCTCCTGAATTTTATATGAAGCGCAAATATGTCATGTTGAGTATAATGATCTCTGGTCCAAAGTAACCCGGCAATGTTATTAATGTTTACTTGTCACCGTTGATTGATGATTTGAAACTGTTATGGGCTGATGGTACTAGGGTGTATGATTCTTATAAAATAAAATATTTTCAACTGCATGTAGTGCTTCTGTTCACTATAAATGACTTCCCAGTGTATGAAAATTTGTCTGGATACAATGTTAAAGGGCATAAAGAATGCCTAATTTGTGAACAATAGACGCCATATTGTCAATTGCATCATGGGAGGAAAACAATGTACATGGGTCATTGAAAGTTTTTTTCCTAAGGATCACCCTTATAGAAGACTAAAAAAGGCATTCAATGGCTCACAAGAATTTGATACTGCTCCAAAACCTTTATCCCCAGATCTGTATTTTGAGAGAATGAAAAACCTTGATGTGACATTGGGAAAGGCACAGAAATATGGTAATGATAGACATATTTGGATGAAAAGGTCAATATTTTTTGAGCTACCATATTGGAGGTATCATGAAGTTAAACATAATATTTATGTCATGCACGTGGATAAGAATATATGTTGTTGTTTGATTGGAACATTGTTAGATATTAAAGGAAAGACTAAAGATGGGTTGAATGAAATATTAGACTTACTATCAATGGGAATACGTTTGGAGTTATCTCCCACTCCTAAAGTAAGACGAACATTTCTTCCCCTGACTTGTCATACATTATCGAAGAGGGAGAAAATTAGATTTTGTGAGTGTCTTCATGATATCAAAGTGCCTCAAGGTTATTCTTCAAATGTAAAAGATTTTGTCTCATTGTAGGACTTGAAGTTGATAGGTATAAAATCACATGATTTTCATATCATGATGCAACAAATTCTACCAGTTTCATTGCATGGAATATTTCCCATTCGTATCAGAAAGACTATGATAGAGTTGTGTTATTTCTTCAATTAAATTTGTAACAATGCGATTGATGTGAATGCTTTGAACATTTTGGAAAAGGATGCAATTTTTATACTTTGCCAATTGGAAATGTATTTTCCTACAACTCTTTTTGATATAATGGTGCATTTAATGATTCATCTGGTTCGAGAAATAAAGATTTGTGGACCTGTATATCTTCGTTGGATGTATCCTTTTGAAAGGTTTATGAAAATATTAAAGGGTATGTTAAAAATTCATATCGACCAGAAGCCTCCATTATTGAAAAGTATCTTTATGAGGAGGTAGCAGAGTTTTGTACGAGCTACTTGGATGCAGTGCAACACATAGGTTTGCCTCCATCTCGCCATGAACGAGTTAACAATGAGGGAAATGGGATTCGTGGCTTGAAATTCAAATCATTGTCAGCAGAACAGATGAAGAAGTTAGAATCATACATCTTGAATAACATAGCTGATGCTCAACCGTATATCACATTTCATATTAATGAGTTGAAACAATGTCATCCAAATACGAAATAAATGAGGATTTTGAATGAGCACAACAAAACTTTTTTATCATGGATTAAAAAGACTTTTCTTGGTAGATCAGATGTATCAGAGACATTAAAATGGATAGTGGGTGGTCCATGTTTAAATGTGATAACATGATCCAATTATGACATTAATGGCTATACATTTCATACGAAATCTCAGGACAACTGAAGTGTAGTTTAGAATAGTGGTGTATTGGTGTTTGCAGAAGCAATTAATTTTTCGAGTGCTAAGGACAAAAACCCAATTTCTGCATCAAGTGAATATTATGGAGTGATTGAAGACATATGGGAGGTTAATTACTTTAAAATTAAAGTTCCTGTTTTTAACTGTAATTGGTTTATTGGTAACAACTGTTTCAGACACGATGAATTTGGAATGACACTTGTTAATCTGAATAGATTGGAAGACACAACTGATTCTTTTATAAAGGAAACACATGAAAAAAAAATTATCTATGTAGTAGATCAATCAGATATGCAGTGGGCTTCTGATTTTCAAGGGAAAAACAATATGTTGGTGAGGATGAAGTTGATGAAGATTCTAATTTATGTGAGATCCCTATTTCCATGGAAAGATTAACAGAACATAATGATGAGCTTGTTGAAGACATGGTTTGTGCCATAAGGAACGATCACGACTAAGGAATTTTGGAAAACAATCCATTTTTACATTCCTAAAATTACAGGTAATATATGTTTATTTCTTGTTTACATTTATTTTTTTCATAAATGTTAGATATTGTAAGTTTTTTATTTATTAAAACATTTTTAAAAAAAAAATAAGTATAAGTTTTTGTTTGTTTTAAGTTTTTTTAGTTTACTTTATCATGTTTACCATTACATGAATTATATATCTATTATTTCTGTTCAGTGACAATTACTTTACCATGCTTACCAGGTTTACCATGTTTACCATGTTTACCATCTTTACCATCTTTACCATTGTTTAACATGATTACCATATTACCAATGTTTACTATTATGTAACATAGTACACTTTTCTATTTTATGATTACAGTAGTATTAAAATATTTGAATTTGTATATTTTTGAA
This sequence comes from Viscum album, assembly GCA_963277665.1. Lineage (NCBI taxonomy): Eukaryota > Viridiplantae > Streptophyta > Magnoliopsida > Santalales > Viscaceae > Viscum > Viscum album. The sequence continues at coordinate 874,143,723 of OY728145.1, read as the reverse complement.
CTAACATTTGTTTTTTTGATTTGAAGGATAATGACAGACCATTCAGTTGATCAATCGCATGATTCTCGAGATGAGCATATTGGTCATACCTCTGGGGAGGAACATTCACATTCTCTTATTATGACAAAGAATTCAAAGGTTGGTAAACGTGGGTACACACGTTTACCAAAATTATCACTTGCCCGTACACAGGATCAGAGGATTTTCGTTCAGTTTTATGATGATGATATTCCTAGAGGTCCAAATGGAAATGATTTTAAGGTTTTTGTAGCAACTTAGGATAAGAGCAAAGTAAGCATTCTGTATGGTGACTGGAGAAGTGTAGATAAAGTGATAATCTCTCAGTTGTGGGAGACGATTTTGGTAAGAACTTTTTCTATTATTTGACTATTATTTAAATGTTTCTAGTATATATAATATGTTTAACCTCTTCCTTATCAGATGACATTTGATATTCCTGACACTCGAGGAGTAAGGAAGAAATGCTTATCGTTGGTTGCCAGGAGATGGAGGGATTTCAAATCAAACCTCTCATCTGATTTCATTTATGGTCATAAGAGTCATGAAAATTCGTGTCGTATATATCCTTTTATATATGAAGACACATGGAGACATTTTTATGAAAGTAGAAGAATAGAGTCATTTTTGGTAAGGGAAGTGTAAACTTTTATAAGCTTTCTTATATAAATGATCTTATTAATGTTTTGTTGATGATTTCTTATTCTTAATTTACAGCAAACAAGGAAAGATAATCAGGAGATCCAATCTAAAAATGTATACCCTCATAGTTTATCTCGGGGAGGGTATGCATTTTTGGAAGAACAAATGATGGCGGAAAAATTTCAGCAACTAAGAGCTGAGTATTCAAGCTTTGGAGAGGTGGCCCCTCTATCCCCTCCATCTAGACATGAAAAATGGAAGAGAGCTCGGAAGGGCAAAAAAGGGCAATATCATTCGGAAGAATCGAGAATCGTAGCTGAGAGGATTGTAAGAATTTATTTTATTTATTTAAGTTAACCATTTTCTCCATATAATTTCAGTAATTATAGAAATGTTCAATTAATTAATACATGACTCTCTTGAGGAGAAGAGTTCACAGAGGACATTTACAGCTACTGGGAGGGATGTTATTTTATATGTAGCATTGGGAAGGCCCGAACATCCTGGTCATGTAAGAGGATATCCAGTAGGTGTATTGGTAATAAAACTGTTGCCATGTTCTTCAACTTCTAACGTTGAGGGGGTTTATAAACAAAAAATAGAATCCTTGGAGGATGAAGTTCATAATATTAATGCTACGATGGAGGAAAAGATTAGAGCGTCGGTGCAGTCTATGTTTGCAGACATACAAAGACAATTTCCGACTGCCACTCCCACTCCTCCACCTCCCCCTGCAGACCCAATTATTTTTCCTCCACCTCCGCCAGTAGCTCCCACTCCCCCACCTCAGCCTGCAGACCCCATTTTTTATCATACTCTTCTGCCACAGCTTCCTACTTATTGTGAGTTGTACGTTGATGATTATCAACATCATATAGTAGCATATGGGTTGTTCTATTGTATAGGAGATACAGTTCATCATCAACAATTAAAGTTGTTTTATCATTTGAAAACCAATATATTTTTCAATTTATTTTTACAAAAATGCTTCAAATGTAATGAAATATTGTATAGACAATAACAATGAAAAATGGATATGACATCAGATATAGATTCTTGTAGTCTTGACAGATTGTAAAGATATTCAAATTTGTTGGCGGGTCATTATGAGTTTCCAATGTAAGCTCATGTTTGTGGACGTGAAATAAATGTGGTTATTATGAAAACTGATATCATGGAGCTTGTTACTGAAGATAATTTGGGCATCAATGTGGTGCAAATTGTTTCCATGAAAGTCTTAACACCTTTTCCCTGCATTATATTTATTAAAAATGCATACTCAAGTCTATTTTGTTTTAGGTATATTTATAAAATTTGTGAGAGGAATGAGCTGACAGATGTATATGGATTCATGGACCCACAATTCATTTTCCCTGAAGCATGTGCATTGGATGAGGAACATAGAATGCTTTCTATTGCTGAAAGACTTGAAAAGAATATAGTCACAGAATGTAGTATGATGCCTTTTTGTAAGAGGAATGAAACACATCTCTCTCAAAGAGTTAATTATCTTTTAACATAAAAAACCACTAACGTTAAATTTCCTTTTATCAGTGATCATTGGATGTTAGGGTTTTTTTCCCAAGGGAAAAATCACTTTATTGGATATGCTCTGTCCATGGTGATGTGCGGGAAAGTTTTAATAATATATTAGAAAAGTAAGTTTCAATTTATCAATAGTTTTATATGTTTTAATGAATTTTAAATTTACCCCATTCGCATTATTTTCTAAATGGGAATGAGCCTACTTTCGAAAAAACACAAAGAAAAGGAATGCAAAGATCAAATATGTAAATGTGAAAGTAAATATCCATTTATAATTTGTACTTGTTGATTTATTACATAAAAATAATATATTTAATTTATACTCATTCAAACAGAATTATCATGAACAACATGGTGTCATCAAATGCGCATATTATATGTTATGATTTATGTATGAAATAATAACAACTGGGATAGTTGTGAATTTTGACCAGGTAAGATTTCCTCTTAAGCTTTGCCATAATATTTCAATTTGATTTATTCATTATACACATTAACTACTATCCTTTTCATTTGTAGCTTATTTATGACCCTCAACCCTATACTACTGAAGACATCAAACACTTACAAGTGGAATGGTCAAATTATTTTACAGGTTTGATTAAATTTTAGTTGTTTGTAATGTAAAATGTAATTTTGAATATTGTCGTTGTAATTGTGTATTTGGTAGTTTTTTAGGTTGGATTTAGTTTTTTTAATTTGATAGTGTATGTTTTGAATGTTATACATGTGAATGTTTAATTTTTCTATACATCTTGTTTTGGTCTACTTATGATGGTTTTTCTGGTATGGATTCTGATCTGGGGGGGAGGGGTTCCAAGGGTGTGGGGGGGTGTTCAGGGGGGTTGGGGGTGTCCAGGGGTCTGGGAGGGCTGTCCGGTGGGGTGGGGGTGGGAGGGATTTCCAGGGGTGTTGGAGGGTTGTCCAGGGGGTGGGGGTATACATGAGGGTGGTGGGGTTGTAGAGGGGAGTTTGGGGCTGTCCAGGGGGTCGGGGGGCAGTACAGGGGTGTGGTGGGGGCTCCAATGGGGTGGGGGCTGTCAAGTGGGGTGAGGGGTGAGGGGGTTATGGTTAGGAGGGTGGGGGCAGTCCAGGGGTGTGGTGGGGGGCTCCAATGGGGTGGGGAGGGCTGTCCAGGGTGTGGGGGGTATACATGAGGGTGGGGGGGTTGTCCCGGGGTGTTTGGAGTTGTCCAGGGGGTCGGGGCAGTCTAGGTGTGTGGTGGGGGATGTCAAGTGTGGGGAGGGGTGAGGGGGTGTTGTTCAAGAGGGTGGGGGGTTGTAGAGGGTTTTTTGGGGCTGTCCAGGGGGTCGGGGGCAGTCTAGGGGTGTGGTGGGGGCTTCAATGGGGTGCGGGATGGCTATCCAGGGGGTATACCTGAGGGTGGGGGCTATCAAGTGGGGTAAGTTTTATATGTTATCAATGTAAATGCTTAAATTTTCTTTAGTTCATGTTTTTATGTCCTTCTGTTTTTTTGGTACAAATTATTTATTTGGTTTCTGGTTGATTCTGGGGGAGAACAGAGGACTGCAGTTGATTTTTTTATAAAAAAATTTGTCTTCCACATCGGTTATTTTATAACCGACGTGATAAAGAAATTGAGAAGGGTTTATCACGTCCCTTATTTTCATAACCGACCTGATAAACACATGTACCACGGTTTATCACGTCGGTTATTTAATAACCGACCTGATAAAGGACCTGGGAAGTGATTTATCACATCGGTTAATCGATAACTGACATGATAACCCCCCCCCCCCCGAACTGGTTTAGCACGTTGGTTATTATATAACAGATGTGATAAACCATCGCCCAGAAGTTTATCATGTTTGTTATTTAATAACTAACGTGATAAAATCCCCCACATGTGTTTATAATGTTGGTTATTATATAACCGACGTTATAAACCCCCCCTCCCCCCGGGTTTTTTCACGTCGGTTATTAATTAACTGATGTGATAAACACCACGATGTTATGTTCATTACGTCGGTTTTTAAATAACCGATGTAAAAAATGTTATTTATAACGTCGTCTGTATTAACGTCGACTAAAAACTGACGTAAAAAATGAAAAATAACCAACGTAAATAACGTTTTCTACACTAGTGTGGATATTATTGTTAAGGTTGTTTTTGGATTGTTATAAAAAAGACAACACGCAGACCGTGTGACAATCTGTCGCGTCAGACAAAGCAGCGGGAATCGAACCCACACCATAGTGAAATTGGGATTTATAGCCTACCACTAGACTACATGAAGTCCCTGTGTGGTATAATATTGTTTTTCTTAAAGGGTATGATAAGTGAATTATAAATTCATTATTTTTGGAACCCTATACAATTAGGATAAATAGAATAATTTTTTAAAATATTTTGAAGTGAAAGATGAGTTCATGGTAGGAATTAGTTAAAGAATGTAACTCTACATGTCAAATATATATATATATATATTCCCTCTCATGAAGAATAAATTTTATTAACCCAATTTTCGATGTGGGTTCTCCACAAAGGGATTTTTTTATTTTCAACATTTTTTTTGAAGAACAATTTAAAATTTATATTATGCAATTTATTGATGGAAGGAAGAATTTAACACCCCATGATTTCATAGTATGCTATTTTTTCAAAGTAATTCAAGAACATGCACTACAGACAACACTGAGTTAAAGTGCACCACGACTTACCAAACTAGCCGTTCAAAAGAGTTTATTAATAGTATTAAGTAAATCTTGAACTATATGTAGTCTTTATAATTTTAAATTCCATATTATGAGTTTCTTAGACATAATTTAAGAAGTAATTAATTTTTTTTCAGATAAAAGAAGTATTTTTCAAAAAATGAACTTTTACCGCCTTTTAATGATGAAAAATTTTTAAATCCAATATTTGAAACCATTATATATTCAATTTGACAATATAAACTTCTTCTTTATAATTGGTACATAAGAATTTAGTTTCAATAAATTTTTGGTGTTTTTTTGATATCTTTCATATTTGGGTTAATAGTGAAAAATACTATATTTTAACTGAAAACATATTTTTTGATCAAATTATTTTATAGTGGTAAATTATGAATTTTAATGGTTTTTAATTATAAATATATTATATTTTTACCATTTAATCCTATTCTGGTCATTATAAGTAATTGCACATTGAGATTGGACATAAATAATTGTCAAACTTTTGATAGTTATTATTTCTTAAAAATACGCATTTTGGTTATGACAACGAGAATTAATTTTAAATTAATAAAAGAAACTTCTATGTTTTTAATTTGGTAAAATACACTTCATTTTTGAATTTATAATATCAAACTTATATTAGGTTAATGTATTGGTATTTTTTTAAAACTTTCAATTTTTGATGAATATTGAAAAACACTGACTTATTGTTTAAAACAGACATTCTATTTAAATAATTATTTATTTTATTTCAATTTATTTTAGGTAAAAATAGATACAAAATTACTATATGTGTTCAACTTAATTCATTTGATTCATTTTGTAATAATATTACATATATAAAATTTTATTGAATTTTTCATCGTCTTTTACCCACCTCCAAGGAGAATTTGAAAATTCACATAAAACTTAATTTTACCACTTATGTGGGAGGAATTTAAAATATCCAAGAGACACGGTTGATATTAGTAAGAAAAATTTGGTTCAATAAGATAAAAATAATTTTCGATGCATAATATCCTTTTTCTTTTATTTACCACGGTTAAAAGTAAAAAAGGCTAATTAAGGGTAAAAATTATATTAATATGACCATAACACATGTCCTAATTCTATTGGATTAGTTTAATTTGATGAAAAACAATCGTAGGAATAAAATATGACCTTTTAGGTCCACTTGGATTAGATTCGAACATTTATTATTATTTAATTTAAAGAAGAGTTAAAAGTGTTAAATTCAAAGATTATTAAATAAACCATTTTTAATATAGGGTTATACATAAGATAAATTCTACTATTAATATTCATTATAAATATAAAAAGATTTACTACATCATGGTATTTTATTTATAATTTATAGACATTAAATAATTAAATTTATTTATGACACAATAATGATGTTGAAATTACCTTATTAATCAAGGAATCAAAAAAAATGTATTAAAAATAGTAAAATAAATTTAATTTCAACGTTTTTACGACATACACTAATTTTATAGTTTAATATGACATTTTAGGACTTATTAAATGTATCTTGTTCTATGTAATCAAGTTTTTATGACTTTCACAAAAACAAAATACCAAATAGTGTCAAAATTGACAAAAATTAATATTTAAAACAAATACTATATTATTGGTTCATACAATATTCATTAAAATGTAAGGTTTGGCCAAAGCGATTAAATAATATTATATATGTCATTAATGATCCACTTTATGTTCTTTTGGAAGTTTAGTGTATGTTTATTAACCATATAGAATAAGAATACTGGAAGACACGATAAACGTTAAAAAATTTAACTAAGAGTTAAATCTAAAAGATAAGGTTAAAATGGTAACCTAAACTTGAATAAAACCAATTGGTTCAGAGGATTTCGACCCATAACAAACTAAGGCTCTAAATAAATTCATTTTTAACCATTATAAACCGAATATGATTGTATAATAAATTAATACTTTAATCTTTTTCTAAAGTGACCCTCACCCCTCTTATAAAAGGGAACTTCTTCATCTCTCAAAATCAAAACTCCAAATCCATTTGGCTTGGACAAACCCTACCCAAATATCCTCCCAACTATCTTTAATTCTTTCTAGAGGCCTTCCTTTGGTTAGAAAGCTAACCTAAGTATCCTTTTTGATCAAATCAAAATGAAGAACCCGAAGAAGAGATGATAATTTCACCACCCGCTTTCAAGTTCATTTATACTTCCACTTACACTTTCTTTGTTGTTTCAATTATAAAATAATAACTACTGTATAATTTAAATAATGTGATGTAATTATAAATATGTCACAACTATATTAATTATTCTATTTATCTTATGAATGATAATGTCCCCATGCGTGCGTACATACGGCTTACCGTCTCCAAGTCGTGGTGTAATTTGTTATTCAACACTATATTATTTGGATGGATATAATGATGAGTAATATGTATATAAATAATGAAAATAACATTATAATGTATCTGTAAAATTAATATACCATCAAATTTCACACTTTTAAGGAAATTATATTGTCGCTCATGCATACATACCGATTACCATCTCCACAACCCGATGAGATTCATTTCCACGTTCACCATTCATCGACGATTATAAAAATATATATTACTAATAAGTATGTAATACATGACATAATAATGATACTATATATATATATATAGTTACATATATCTTATTCACTTAGTTCTGTTCAATACGATATGCAAATGGAAACAATGATTATGCATACGTACGTACTATCATCTCCAAAATTGGTTTTTTTTTCATTTTGTATACATGTCTATTATAAATATTTATACTATAAATACATATGATATATAAATCATGTTTTATATTATGGAAGTATTTAAATCAATATCTATGTGATACAGTCAAGCGTAACAAGTTAAAACACGTACAATAATGAAAGCGATTATTACACGAAATATTAATTTAAAATGGAAATTATTATTAAATGGGTAGTATAAAGTAATAAATTAATCATGTATGATATGATAATTATTAATATGGTTATGGTATATTTTAATAACATACTATGATCTTCATACAAGAGGTTAAACTTACCCTTGACTAATGGAAAGTGTAAGGTAAGGGTTAATTCTTCAATCTCATTATTATCCAAGATTGTTTATGTGTAAGTATTTTCTGGGACATTTTTATCATCCATGTCCATTTTTTATACAAATGATTTCAAAATGAATATTGTAAGGATTTCTTAAAGGTACTCTTTATCAATAATTTAATTTTAAATTTTTTATAGATTTATCTTTCTAAATATTTTCAATTAATGTCCATGTTTTCAAAATGATTTTAAGGATTTATTTATATGGACTTAAATTTTTTGAAATGATAATTATTTTCAAATGTTTCAAATTGATATGGGACACTTTGATTAAAAAATTTCTTTAAAATTACTTCCTTTATAAATGTGTGACTTTTAAATGATTTTACAAAAAGGATATTTCTCTCAAAAAGTTTTACTCATCATTTTCAACTAGGTCAGCATCCTTTACTAGATATTATTTTTGATTGAGGTTGATTTATTATAATAAAATCATTCATATTGTATTGAATGCGTTATGATACTATGGATATTCTATTTTTATACCATTCATGGTTTATGGTTAATGTAATTACATTTCGTATGCTGGTTTTAATACAAATTATTATATTGTATTTCAACTTTTTCATTTGTGGAATGAAGTGGTCTTAGTAAGTGATGGGTGGAGCCCACTATAGCTCCTCGATGCTTTGGTAGGTCTCATGAGAAAAACTAGTGTCTAGGACCATGTCCTTGACAAAAATTTAATCTTTATTCTTGGCACAAGGCCTTGACTATGTGGTAAAGATGTTTCATGTTAGGCATTCCCTCATTATGAAATTAGTTATTACATGTGATTATTTGACAAGTAGAATATCAATGTGAATGTTTATATGGTAATTTTTGACTTATTTTATCCATATTATGTTCATGTTTATGTTTTAAAAGGATTTGTTTTATAACACACCATGGCTTAAGATTTTATAGCTTCCGGTAAATTATTTACCCTTACTGGGCATCTGAGCTCACACATTTCTTATGTTTTATTTTCCCAGGACTCCAAGAAGTGTATTATGATTGATATGAATGGGTAATATAAAGGGAATAATGGTGTTATCAAAGAACTATCTATGTTGTGGTTTATGATGGAAATTGTAATGTAATGTTAATGTATGTAATCTATTTTCCAAGACTGTTAAACAGATCGGTCCTTCGGGACATGATTCCTTGTAATCAAGCCAATGTATTAAAATAATGAGCCGGCTTTGGGTAACTGGAGTCGGGGCATTACGGTATATATGAACATTCCATCAATGATAATATCTTTATCACCTAAGGAACCTTTATTATAATCTATGATTTTTTCATTGGGTCTACATGTTTATTAGGACCTAGTAGTCAATGCACCTTTGGGTTATTCATATGATGTGGATAAACAAATGTTTATATAATGAATAGTTAATGTTTATTGAAATTATTCAACCATATTTATGAAATATATGATTTTATTTCATTTTAGAACTTTGATGGTGTCTGAGATCAATCAAGGAAGGTTCATCCACCAATTATAGTTAGGGAAAAAAAGTTTGAGGGAAAATGGAATAAATACCTTCAAATTTCTATTTCGGAATCGCCAATAACTTGATTTGTAGTCCCGCCCATTCATGATGTTCTCATTAAATTCATATCAATATGATTCCCAAATTATATACTTAGGAAATTTTATTTTTACTGTTGTTTTTCTCTCTTCCCATTCATGTTTTTATTGTAATAAAAATAGTGATTTAGTTATATGATTGATTATGGGATGAAACCAAAAAAATAACGAGGATGTGAACTAATGTAAGAACACGAACCTTCTTTTCAGGTATGTTTCCCTTTTCTTGTCATTTCTGAGAAAAAGAGGATATTATGGATGTGGTACAGGGGCACACGGTTGGCGCACGGTCTGAACAAACCATGCGACCATCCTAGGAAACTGTACAACCCTTGACAGTGGGCTCCACACCAGCAGCGCACAGCTTCTCAAACCGTGCGGGCAAGCTGTGTGAAGTCCCTAGTTGAGACAATGGAAATTGCACTGTTGGTGCAGGTTTTTCCAAACCGTGCGGGGTAACTAGGTGGCCACTTAAAGTTAGGGTTTTTAAGACCCGGGCCTCTCAGGATTGCTCATTTATTCTCCAATATCTCTCCTACTCGAGCCCCACTCTTGATTTTGTGTTCTAAAAGTTTGAAGGTGCCCCCACTTGTTTTGGATGAAAATAGAAGGGGTTTCTTGGTGGATCAAAGGAGGTTCTTCTCAGGTAAATACTGTTTCGGTGCGGATGTGCGTCGGGTTTCGGTTCCGACGCTGTTCCGCCAGGACGCGTTCGCGCGTGCGCCCGTCGACCCGAGGGGATGGGCGCGCGGCTTGTGGCCCCGCAGTCCCGCTTTCAAAAGGCGGGCGGCATCCGTCCCTTATTCAGGGGCTTCTTCTCCATGATCAAAACCGGGATGATGGGATGTCGGCTCCTCCTTCTGTGGACGTCTCCTTGGAACTCGTTGCCTAATACGGGTCTCCCTCATAGATTTAATACGTGATCGTGAATCTCGTTCCCGACGCCATGTCCCCATGGACACCGGTTAATTACGCTGCTTCCGCCCGGACGCTCCAAGGAGTCTGGTCGGGGCAGCAACCTACGGTGAGGAGACCGGGTAGCTCTGGGTGCTGGGGGCGTGTCTTAACACTGCGGCTCTGCATGTCTGCCTTCCGTCCCTAATAGGGCTTCTCGAAGGCGTGATGGTCTGAGGCATCCCGCGCTGGGTGCGGGGAACTGTGTTACCTGAGGTTTTCCTCAGCTTCCCATGTTTAACACGGGGTATGCCGCGAGTTTAACGTCCAGCGGGGACGGCATCAGACTAATCAACACGAGAAGTGAATCAGATGACAGAACCCCTTGCGGGGAACCTCCGACGTTGGGGCCAGCACCTGGGCGGCTTCCCGAGTGAAGTGGAGTGGAATGAAGTGGCATGACCCCACCGGGATGTGGCGGCCCGGGTAAGGATCAGGATGGATGATGGAGTGAAGAGCTTGGACCCCGTGGGACTTCCTACGTACCGCGCGTTAGCGCGGATCAAAGTCAGCGTAGTTCGGATATACAGTTTAACGTCATGCTGGACGTCGGCAAGCCGACTCACGAAGAGGTCGAGGCTGCCGGGCGGAGGATTGAACCGAACCACCTCGCACAGAGGGGGATGGAATGGCCGGGTGGATCACAGTTTCACGTCATGCTGGACGCTGAAAGGAGAAAAAGACAGTGGGTAAGCACAATGGAGATACACATGTGCAGTCTCCCACAAGGGCGGATTCATAGGTGAATCGACGCAAGTGTGAACCCGGGAGGGGTCCACTGATGGACGAACCGACGTGAATACGACCGGGACGACCAGGTGGTGGGCTTGAACCTCAGGGAGGCTTCCTACGTACCCTGTATAGGAGACAGGTATCAATGTCCACGTAGTTCGTTCTGTCTGTAATACTCTACCCCCGTGGGCAAAGGCCACTCCAATCCCGACATCCCTGCAGAGACGAGCAGGTGGGGGCCACATCCAAACCGGGAGGGGGACCCTGCGTGCGAGGCACGGGATCGAGAGACGCGGACGGTTTAACGTCTTGCCGGAAGAAGTACAGTTTAACGTCGTGTGTTGAGGACGAAGGGGACGGTTTAACGTCCTGCCGAACGAAGTACAGTTTAACGTCGTGCGTTGAGGACGAAGGTGCTTGGCAGTTTAACGTCTTGCAGCGTGGACGTGGTGCAGTTTAGCGTCCTGCAAGACGAATGCTAAATAGTTTAACGTCTTGTAGCTCAGACGATATGCTAGGCATTTTAACGTCGTGCAGCTTGGACGTGGTACAGTTTAACGTCATGTTGGACGAAACACTTGGCAGTTTAACGTCTTGCAGCACGGACGAGTGTGATGTCGCCGATGGGTTCGTGTCACTTCGCGCGAGCCTGGAGGGCCGCACGGGAAGACAACGCACGGCGCGGGAACCTGGGATGAAGATTATCGGGTGCCACGCAGGTGGGTACCCTCAGGGGGTCAAAGGGGGCGACCCTGGTGGATTGCGCGCAAAAGAGAAGCTTGGCGTGCAATACCGCGGGTCGGCGCGCAAATGGGCAGGCTGGCGCGCAATTGGGCTAGCGCTTTGCGCGCGGAAGATGGAGATTGTGCGCACCGGGCTTTGGATAGAGCGTGGGGGCAACGACTCATTCTTTAACGAATGGCCTCTTAGTAAGGGGGGTGCGCGCAATCGGGCTGGATTGCGCGCACCCGGGGGAAATTGCGCGCAAGAGGCTTCTTTTGCGCGCGAAGGCCTTTGGGTGAAGAGTTGTTTCAAAGGAAAGGAGCCAAAGGGATTGCGCGCGAAGGCAAACCCCAAGGCTTTTTTGTGCGAAAGAAAAGAGGTTACCTGAAGATCGGCATTGCGCGCGGAGGGGGTTGGATTGCGCGAACGAGCGACTCTTCGAATTCCGGCAACCTTCAAAACGTCGGGGGTCGCCTTATATTTATAGGCAACCCCGGGCGCAGAATCCGGTTCGCGGGCGCGGAATCGGGCCCGACGCGCAAGGGAGTCGCGCGGGCCACGGGCGCGCAAAATTACGTGTCGGCCCGGCGCATTGCGCGCATCCCGGGAGGTTTGCGCGCCTGACTTCAACTTTGCGCACGTGTCTCCAAAATTCCGCGCAAGGCCTTCGGGCCCTCCGAAACATTCTTCTGACTCCAAATAGGACCTCGCTTTCCGCATCCGGATCTTCGTTTGGGAACAACGGACTTTTCCGGCGTCTACAAAAGCCCCCCCTCGGAATCTGATCGGCGAGAGGTCGCAACGATCGGGTTCCGAGGGAGACGCCGGAATGCCGAAGTCCTAGGTGGCGCGGGACTGTGGCGCGCAAAAAAGGGCGTCGGGCGCGAAATTCGCTGTCTCGGTCGCGCAAAGCGCTTTCCGCGCAGCGCGGACCCCCGGCCTCGCCTATAAATAGGGGCCCTGGGTCCCCCGTACCGTACACTGGCTTTCCGCGCGACAAGCTGCCAAGCTCTCGTTCGCGAAATTGCCGTTGCCGGCGCGGAATTCACCCGGTCGTCGCGCAAACCTTTCCGGATTTCGGCCTGTTTTTGCGCGAACACCCGGGGTTTTACGCGACAGACTTCCCAATTGTGCGCCGTCCACTCGGATTGCGCGCCAACTCTCAAACTTCTCTACCAGCCTCTTCCGATTCCGCACGCCTCATCCCTTAACCCACACGACTCCCGGAGCTTCTGAGATGGCCGCGAATCAAGGGAATGAGGGGGATGCCGCCATTCGCAGAGCTGAGATGGCGGCGAACGAGGAGGTCTACGGAGCCAAGGAGATTGTCTCCAACAATCAATCCTTGTTCAACTTGCTGACACCGGCCCAGAAGACATATCCGCTGTCGGACAACCTGCCGCTCTAGAACTTTGGCATCCTAGATGAGGTTCTGGTGCCAGGGTTCGAGGTTGATGCGCCACGGACCTGGGTGACTCGGGAGGACGAGCTTCCCCTCTATAACATCACCAACAATGGGCATCCTGCCAGGGAGACCAGGCACATAGATGTCTATGTCTTGAACCCGAGGACGCGAACCATCGTCGGAAGTGAGCCTACTGCGGAGAACTCTCTAGCCCTATACTCGAGCACATATCGCCAGAGTGTCACCGACGACACCAAGGGCTGGATGAAGGACTGGGACTTGCGGTCTGGGGGGAAATTTCACCAGTGAGTGGGCCTGGGAGTTCTGGGTACGACACACTTGCGATCACTTCGTGGAGGAGCTGCGGTACATCGGCCTGTTTGAGGCGGTGTGGATGTCGTAGTTCCACTTCTACCAGCAGTCCGAGCTCGGGCCGGAGCTGTTCACCCGCTGGTCCCCGGATACCAACACCTTCCATCTTCACCATGGGGAGGTTAGCATCAGTCTCTGGGACATCCACTGCATCGGAGGTATCCCGCTGGAGGGTTACCAATACGATGAGTTCCTGCCTCCAAAAAACACCTGGGACGACGGGTCACGGACTCCCATTCTGACATGGCATCTACTGGACCTGGCTACGCAGCGGCTCGGGGTCAAGGACTTCCACAAGGACATAACCTACAAGGAATGTTTCGGCCAGTTCTTGGAGCATGACCCAGCGGTCAAGATGCCATGCAGGGGGAAGCGGTGCCCGACCGCGGCTCAGAGGAGCCGGAACGGGTCGTACTGGCGGGTCCTGGAGACGGGCGACTACCGCTCATGGGGGTACCGTGTCATCGAGGCCTGGGACCCAAATGTCCGGTACGCGGCATTCCTGGCCGCCTTTCTGAGTGGGTGGCTCCTACCAGTGCGGGACGCGAGAATGGGCGTCCGCCCGGCGACACTGGCGATGGCGGGCGCCATCGCCGCCAACAAAAGATACAACCTCGGGGTCCCAGTGCTGGCGAAGCTGTATGCCATCCTGGGACGCATCTCGCGAGGGGGGTCGCCACGAAGGATCTGTGGGCCCTTTCAATTCTTCCACGGCTGGGTGGCTGCTCACCTTGGTGGGTACACGTTTCCAAACGCCATCATTCCTCCGGGAAATGGCCTGCGACCCTCCCTGCTGAACATCGCGGGGGTCGCTCCGATGACCCTTAATGAGGAGGGCGTGAGGATTCGGATTGGCAATCACGCCAATTTCAACTTCAGCCCGTTCCCCACACCTGTTGGCCAGATGATCGACAATGGGTAGGGTCCACTGGAGCAGCACAAATACTTCTTGAACATGCGGGGCGGGGTGCTCGTGGCTCGGATCGACGGGAAGGTGATCTGCGAGCCCTACGTGCCAACCCGGTTCGCCAGGCAGTTCGGGTGCCTTCAACGGATGCCGAAGAGGGTATTCACTGCTATCCGGGAGGAGACGAACCCTTGCGTCCTTCGCCAGATGTGGCTGATGTTCGCCGCTTTCGGCTCTGGCGAGGTCATCACTCTCCCTCCTACCGGGGTCGACGCAGGCTTGGCAACCGAGTACGCTGAACACTGGGCCATCGCGTACCCCGAGGGGCTTCTACGGAAACCAGTTCGGCGGCTCGAGGTCACCCGTGTGGAGACCGGGCGTCAAGTAAGGAGGCGAGGCGCCGTCACGTGGGGGAGAACTTAGGCGCGCCAAGCAGCGGAGCCGGCGCGGGTAGGGACTTCAGTGGCGGGCACATCGCCGGCTGCCGCTACGACCTCGGCGCCCAGAGAGGGGGCACGTGCGGTGGTTGAAGAGCAGCCCGGGAAGCAGGTAAGGCGTCTGCTCGAACCCTCCCACGATGCAGTCTTCCCAGCGCTGTGGTCGGCCTGGATGACCCTGCGGCAGTCGCTGGGGACCGAAATCATCTGGAAGAAGATAACCAGCGAAGGAATCCATCTGCCAGAGGTCGGGCGACTTCAGGTCGCCGACAGGGTGAACTTCCACCGGCGGTATGCATATATGACGGCCATGGACGAGTACGCGCGCCAGCGTGGTCAGCGTGCGGAGCCGTCCCTTCTGGTGAAGGTGATGCTCGGTCTAGAGCCTGCTCCAGAACAGATGCCGTCGGAGGAAGATGATAGTAACGATGACTCCGAGGAAGAGGAGGAGACAGGGGAGGATGAAGGCTCCGAGGGAAGGTCCCGTCATGGGAGCCCACAGGAGAGCGGCGAGGTGGCCAGCTCTGGCAACATTGATATCACTGAGCTCCTCGAGGTCCGCTTCTATCCCTACTCAACCTGCTTCATCCATTCTCTGATGCAGCTTCTAACCCATTTCTTCACCTTCCTCAGGAGTGCATGGATGTTGGTCAGGCATCCTCAGTAGGAGTAGGAGAGGCGCCAGCAGGACAAGGCGGGGGCCAGACGCCCATCATTGAATTGACAAGCGCTGAGGGGTCCCCTGCTGCAATTGCTCCTGTGGCGGCCGGGACAGCGGAAGATGACGCTTTGGATTCCCGTAAGTCTCCTTACTTTACTGTTGGTGCTTGCCACTGACGCTCTGTGACTAACCACGGCATGCCCCGTGCAGTGATCTCAATACTGGAGGCTCGTCGGGCTGCCGAACCCGGGCCATCCACGAGTGGACCAGTGGCAGACATGCCGCCTGCTCCGGAACAGACTTCTCACACCGAGCCGGCCCCACCAACTGCTGATCAGGGGGTAGCGGACGCCGGCGGTGCTGCCATCGGAGAGAGGTCGGGGGATGATGAGGGTGTCAACGCCGCTGGGGCGGGAGAAGAAGGTCGCCCAGATGTTGGGGAACCTACCCCCCGTGAGGACATCCCAGGGGCGGACCCCGCAGCAGACCTGCTGGCTGCCTTCCCTGCCTACCAGCCTGCCGACCCCGAGGAGATGGACGACTCGGATGCGGAGGCGGTCGAGGAGAGCCGGATAACGCGCCGCAGGGGGTGGAAGTGCATCCAGCGCTTCCTCAAGCGAGACCCATCAGAGTGTCTGGGGCGCGTGGGATCCCTTCAAACCTGGCTGCGCTTCCTGTGTGCCGGGGGAGCTGATGCTCAACGCCTCCATCTGACGGTCCGTGATTTCATGGCCGAAAGGATGCGCGAGAGCTGCCGACGTCGCACAATGTCGGGACGTTTCGGAGAACACGCGGGCGCTCCTCGTGGCGGAGTAGGATGTCCGGCGCCTCGAAGGGCAGGCGGCAGAGAAGGAGGCCTTCGTCGCAGCGTGCACTGAGCTTGTGGAGCAACTAACGGCCCAGCTGGTTGACGACCAGGTATAGCTGACGGAGGCGGGCCAACAGATGGTCACACTTCAAGTCGAGCGGGAGCGTTCACAGGCCAGGATCGACGAACTGCGTGCTGCGACTGCCGACGAAGAGAGGGCGTGCAGAGAGAGAGAAGCAGCCCTGGAGGCCGCCAGCCAAAGGGTAGCGGCGTTAGAAAGACTCATTCAGCACGGTAATCCCAAGGGGATTTGTTTTTTTCCATTCCCAGAACATTTTGCTTCTGCTACTCAATACTTCAATCCACTTGTATGAACCAATATATTTATCTGCATCTTTTGGCTTAACATGCTCAACCACAATTCATTGTCTCGCGGGAGCATTAACCAAGCTTTAGGAATCCGTAATTGGGCCTGGATTTCTAAAGAAAAGAGGGAGATCATTTCTAGGAAAGGAGACCTCAGACCTAATCAATGTATCATCCCCCCAACTTGATCCGACACACGAGCGGGACAACGCTAGGGGCGTTAAGATTTTATCCGATCATAGGGAAATGAGAAAGGGTGAATCGCGTGTCCCGAATTCAGAGATCCACGACAGTCAGCCTTCCAGGAAATGCCCAAGACGGCAAGCAGACAATGGATCAATCGACCATACTACTGCAATAGACGGACCGAAGGTCATCATTCATATTTCAGGAGGCGTATCACATGTCATCATCAATGCCGCTTTGGGGGTTCCTTCAGGCACAAGGGTGGAAATCCGGATCATCAGGGCATGCGAAGTGTGGGGCGATGTGATGATTTGTTCGGACAGAATCTAACGCTCTCAAAATTACGCCACCGTGGGGAAAGCGTATTAGGCGGATGCACTAATCTGGCCATGAATCACCCCAATTCTCAGACAGAACCTCTTTGACGAGGAAACTGTCACTTCGCATCATTGCAATGGGGCATCCTGAGCTGAATCGGGGAGAATGTCAAAACTGCACCACTCTACCAGAAGCCAGGCCAGACGGTCGGCGACGAGGAGGGGCGGGACTTAGCGATCCCTGAGGCTGGGCCCGAGTCGAGATGCCCGGGCGTTCCTACGTACTCCAGCAGGCTGGAGATCAAGCCACACGTAGTTCTGAAAGTGCAGTTTTAACGTCATGCGGGACGTAGAACCCCGTTTGGGGAGATCTTAGTTTAAGGTCGTAGAGCTTGGACCAAAGGGGCAGATCTTAGTTTAAGGTCTTAGAGCTTGGACCATAAGAACCTCAAAGCGCGCCACATCGTGGTCCTATCCCCTGGATATGCAAAGATGCACTGAGGGATAGTGTCAAGAGTGTCGAGGTTTCGCCTGGCCAGAATGGGAGGTGGAAAATGTAATGTGAATCATGTGGCCATTCACTCAAGGACTGGGGGCACCGGTGTAACAATATGGGAGTACTGTCGACCGTGGCGGAAAAGTAGCATCAATATCGCACTGACCGTTGATGGAATGAGGAAGCAAACGAGCATCAACCGCTCAAGAGCAGGATTCATATCGATTTGCTGCCTGAAGCCCTTGGGGGCACCAGCCCGAGTCGGTGGGAGAGCACTGAGGCATTGTGTCCAGACCGCTCACGGGGGCTCCACACAGGGCGTAGGCAATGGGTCCGAATGAAAGGGAGCACGAAGCCTGAAAAGTGGAAGGAACCTGACCAAGCTGAACCTGACCCTCCTGGAAATAAACCAGAGTACTCTTGACACTGGTGGACCACTGCAAGGGGTCAAGGGACACGCCTTGAGGGTGACCCGAAGGCGGCGGATTCCCCAGAGAAGGGGGAATCTCTAAGAGGTGGGGGTCTGGACCCGAAGTTTCAAACATCCGGGCGTTCCTACATATCCCATAAGGATGGGAATCAAGCCACACGTAGTTCTGGAAGCGCGGAGCAACACAATCGGGCACTAGCACGGGGAAGGGTGCGGGTCTGACCCTCGCACACAGAAGAAGCGGTATTTGATATTTCTTGTTTGTCCTTAAAGTTGGATGGTTTTTCTTTGTGAAGCGACATGCCTGTGATTAAGAAATCCCTGGCGCCGCCACAATAATCAAGCCATGAAAGGAATTGATAAATGGCGTGGTTATTAACCAGCGCCCAACGTGAGTGTCCCCTGAGGAGAACATCACGATGCAGTGCCGTTTTTCGTCGGGCGGCCAAGACGATCACAGTTTACGGTCATGTGGTAAGACCAGACAACACAGTTTAAGGTCGTGTGGTTCGGACCATGGAGGAATCCTCTTATTGCAATACGGCGGACCCAGCGGAGGTGGGAACATACCCAGCCCTGCGGTCACGCACGATTCCAGGAGAAGGATCCTGGGATAGGGGCCTACATATGTCCATCACCCGAGGGGCAGAGATGCTAGCCTCCAGCTATACTGGGCCCAGAACACGATTGTTCGGGAGACTCCTTCCTCCTTATAGGGACGAGGGTCCAACTACACATGGCCCTTAGAGAGGACATCAGCATATATCCTTGGTGCTCAGATCGTGGGAGCCTCGAAAGACACCATTACCCTGGTTGGCCTGCCTAACGTGTACAGGTGTACTGAAGGTCAGTATGAAGAGAGTGTCGAGATTCCACTACAACGCACAAAGGCGGAGTGTGATGAGGACTGCGCAACCAATGTTCAGAGCCTGAAAGAGCCGACATGGCGATCAAGGATGTCGCTGACCATATTCGCAACACAAAATCCGATCGCGTCAGCCTAGGACGGGGCAAGAAAACGAGCATCAACCGCTCAAGCACAGTATTCATATCGATTTGCAGCCCAGGACCCGCCGGTAAATCGACCCTGAGCAGTAGGAGAGCACTGAGGCATCGTACCCAAACCGCTAACGAGGATCCCTTTGAGTGAAGGCTCGAACAAGAGGGAGCGCGAGGCCCGAAAAGCAACACAGGACTTGTCGGGATTGAATCCGACACCACGGTTCATAGACCTGAGTACCCAAAACATGTTAACAGATCACCAGAAATGGTCGGAGGACTCACCCTGAGAGCAACCAAAAGACGGTAGATCCCCGTGATCAACCGAGAGACGGGGCTGGACCTGAAACACAAGCGTCCAGGCGGTCCTACGTATCCCGTAAGGATGGGAATCAAGCCGCACGTAGTTCTTGAGAGGCAGTTTAACGTCATACAGGACGATGAGGGGTGTGAGGTAGTCCTACACACGGGGGAGGTGTACTGCGCGGCCAGTAGACCGGCGTGAATGAGGGCATAGCCCCGCGTCCACGCCATATGTCTCGCACAAAAAGGAGGGTAACTGGGGCCAGAGGCCCAACACGGGATAGAGATTCCCGAGAAATGGGGCTGGGCCTGAAACATGAATGTCCAGGCGGTCCTACGTATCCCATTAGGATGGGAATCAAGCCGCACGTAGTTCTTAAAGTGCAGTTTAACGTCAGGTAGGACGAAAAAAGAAAGGGGGAGAGGAAGGCATCCCCAAACGTGGGGGGGCGTACAGCGTGGCGAGCAAACCGACGTGAATGAGGGCATAGCCCTGCGTTCACACCATACGCCGCATACCCATAGGCAACTGGGCCAAGGGCCCGAGATGGGATGAAAATTCCCGAAGGATGGGGCTGGGCCTGAAACATAAATGTTCAGGCGGTCCTACGTATCCCATAAGGATGGGAATCAAGCCGCACATAGTTCTTGAGGGGCAGTTTAACGTCATGCAGGACGAAGACGCTTGGCAGTTTAACGTCTTGCAGCGCGGATGTGGTACAGTTTAACGTCATGTTGGACAAATGCTGAACAGTTTAATGTCTTGTAGCTTGGACGATATGCTAAGCAGTTTAACTTCGTGCAGCTTGGACGTGGTACAGTTTAACGTCATGTTGGACGAAACACTTGGCAGTTTAACGTCTTGCAGCGCGGACGAGATGCACTCAGGCAAAGTACTGATTGGGGAACCTAGCGTTGGTGGGAGGAGTGACACGCTCACCATCCATAGTTGCTAGGGAGTACGCGCCATTGGGATTGTAACGCCCCGACCCCAGCTACCCAGAGTCGGTGCATTACTTCGTAACATTGGCATGATCACAAAAGACCAAGTCTCGAAAGACCGATTAGTTTAGTAGCCTTGGAAACACTAGATACATTCATAAGTCTTTCATTACATCAAAATTAAACAAACTACAAAAAACATGGTCTTCATAGTCCACACTCATATCTTCACTGATTATTCTTGCAAGTCAGTCATAAAATACTTCTTCACATCCTGGAAAATTTTTAAACATTGAAAGGGGTGAGCTCAAATGCTCAGTAAGGATAACAATAATGCGGAAGCTTTCATAAATAAACATTAACATTTAAGGCAATGTATAACTAAAACAAAAGCCTCTTAAACATGAACTTCAACATAATATGGCAAAAGTAAAATGAGATAATGCCATTTACTTCTTCACATGGATATTCTACTGGTCGAATAATCACATGTAATATCAATAACCACTTTCATAATGAGGGAATGTATAATGCCGGACATTCTGAAACATTTTGTCAAGGCCTCGGCCAAGACGTCTAAAATGATTAAGGCCTCGGCCAAAACCATAAATCAAAATGGGAAAGGGCCTCGGCCAATTCCACTTCTAGTTGTCTCATGAGACCTACCGATGCATCGAGGAGCTATGGCGGGCTCCACCCGTCACTTATTAAGTCCAATACATTCCTCATATGAATAGGTTTAAACATATCATAAACCATAACATAATCATATCACATAAAACATGCATAAAGGAAACATAACATTTCCACATTCCAATCACAAGATATCAATACAACACATTGATATAATAAAAACGCTTTCAAAACCATTTTCAATACCAAAATAAAAGTAAGTTAAAACTTTGTATTTATTTTTCATTAAAAAAAGTGATGGCTTGTAGAGGAAGCCGAAACTCAAATAATGGTCACGGCGGCGGAGAAGTCGTTGTCGCCGCATAAGTACGGAAAGAAAAACATTCCCTTTTTGTCGTTTAGTAAAACGCTTCGTGTAAAAAGATTCCTTTTGAATAAATGTAAAAGTCAAAGGGGTTTATACACCGTATAAAAGAAAGTTGTGTATAAAATAAAATATGCCTCAACGAAAGGAGATTGAGACGAAGTCCCATACAAAGATCATTTTTAAAATAAAATAGATATATTATGTGTATTCACTATAGGTACACATAAATAACATAAAAATACAAAATAGGACATAATAATATCATGACATAATTTGAAAGTAGGAGATTAACCCAAAGAATGGAAGTTGGGTTAAGAAGATCCCTTACAAAGATCATTTATAAATAAAATAGATATATTATGTGTATTAACTATAAGTACACATAAAGAAGGTACAAATACAAGATAATACATAACAATATCATGACATAATTGGAAAGTAGGAGATTAACCCAAAGAATGGAAGTTGGGTTAAGAAGTTCCCTTACCTCGTGTCTGACTTGACTCAACCGTTCTTTAACCTCCTGAATAATAAACTAGAGTTAATATATACCTTATTAAGAACCATTTTCAATTTCATTATCCTTATTATATCACTTATTACAATGATATGAACATTATGTAATTATTTAAGTTAATAACGGTCGTTTTGTCGATCTTTGGTACTTGAGTCAACAATAAGCTTATTATAATTACAAGTTGTTTATGTGGTGAAATATCCATTATATCCAGAATTATATTCATGATTTATATGTCATATATATCTTGTATATCCAGTATATACATTCATTTATAATATTACGTAACATTTAGAGGTAAGAAATGAAATGCACCGTTCATGGAGACGGTAAGCCGTACGTACGCATGAACGCTACTTTCATTTGAATTTCATATTTAATGGAACTAAATCATAATGATATAAATGTATAATATAATTCCAGTATAATATAGTGTATAATACCATTTACTCCATCCTTTATACATCCCACATATGGCATTAACGATTCAAATCACTTTGAGGGGGCGGTAGTCCGCACTTCCTAAAATGAAATTATCGCGTTTTACCCATAATGGAAATCATAAAGTAAGCCATAAATGAGAAATACAGAAGCATAAGTAAAACATAAACACATTATATATCATATATAAATATAGTGACATCTTAATGGCCACCTTTGAAGGTGTTATAAGAGTTTTGAACAATCATCGTTTCGTGAGGCAGAAATTCGCCATCCACAGAAACCGTATGTTCTTTAACCATTAGATGTAGGTGTGTGTAAGTGTAGCTCGAATCCTTCTTATAACAACATCCTAGTATATTGAGGATACTGGTTTTGTTACAAAAGAAATGAATAAAAAGAGTTTAGGGGGTTGTAGAAGAAAAATAAAACAAAACAACATTATAAAAGACATTACCTCAAAATCGGGTAACTCTTTTTGATTTGAGCCAAAGGCTTCCTTGGGAAGAGTTCTTCCCAAAGTGAGGATTCTATGAGTAAGAGGGGGAAGTTGGGAGAGTATTTGGGCAGAGTTTGGCCGAGCCAAATGGTTTGAAAGTGTAAATGAGGTGGGAGAGGTGGGGGCCTTTTATAAGTGGAGAGGAGGGGCACTTTTGGAAAGATTGAAATGTTACATTATTTCACAATGCTTTTCGGATTCTAAAGGTCCCACACTTATATAATTCGAGGATAAGGTGATAAGGTTTCGAAATCTCTTCATCCAATAGGCTTTGGACAAGTGTAAGCCTTGGATTTTTCATTATCTTCTCATTTTATTTAAATCGTTAAATAATGAGGTCATCGCCACATCATAATTATGTCATAAATAATTTAATTTATTTAATGTCTAAAAATTATAAAACAAATACTATGATGTAGGAAATCTTTTTATCTTTCTAATGAATATTTATAATCAAAATTTGGACTTGTGTAACCCCACTTAAAAATTGTTTTAGTAAAACATTTTATGTTTGTGTCATTTTTTACTTTAACATTAAATAAAAGTTATTTATGTCATTTTCTAACTAAAGTGGCTCCATGGGGTCCCCAAGTTGACACATGGGTTGTCTTGGTCGGCCATGACTCATCCAATAGGAGTAGGACAAGTTTCATGCTCATCTCATATTATTATAACATTATTTGTACCTTAAACTACACTAATTACCTCTAATCGCGATTAAGAACTTAAAAGTTACTATTCACCAAAAAATTATTTTAATCTCATTGAACCACGTTTTACTTCTTAATGACAACCATGTATGTCGGATTTTTGAAAATCAAATCACAGAAGTGGTAATATTTCATTTAAACGAAAAATCAGTTATTTAACTACCACTTAGTGGTTTCACTATTCATCAAAAATTGAAGTTTTTCAGAATAAGGCCAAAATTTCACCCTAAGCTATAATTGATATTACGAATTCAAAAATGATGTCTATTTTACAAAATTCCAAACATATTAGTTGCATTAATTAATTTTATAATTAATTCCCGCTGTCACACCAAATAGCGTGTTTTTAAGAAACAATTTATATCAAAAGATTGGCAATTGTTTATGTCCAATTTCAATGTTAAATTAATTCTAATGACCACCATTGGATAAAATGGTAAAAATATATTCTAATTATACTCTAAAACCACTCAATAGTATAATTTATCATTACAAATTATTTTGATTAAAAAATTTGTTTTAAGTGATTTTCACTATTCATAAAAAATTAGAAGTTCTCAGAAAAATACCAAAAATTCAACATAGGCTAATTTCGATATTACGAATACAAAAATGAAGTCCATTCTAAAATATAAAATTTCTATAATTTTAAAAAGTGGTTGTTACTATTCATAACGGCTACTTTAATTAGTTGTGGTGTTTTAGAACTCGAAGTTGCGTACAATGCAAGCTATTGCATTATTGAATGAGAAGCGTATCGTGGAAGCTCGGGGTGTTACATTCTCCCCTCCTTCAATAAATTGCGTCCTCGCAATTTGAAATTTTTCTTGGAAAATAAAAGGTTGAAAAGAGAAAATACCTTTGTGGAAAACCCACATCGGAAATAAGATTAATAAAATTTAGCCTTAATAAGAGGGAAAGAGAAATGAAAAAGTCACCACCCAATTATGATCTCGATTAGGAGAACATTGGTGGCAATTAGAGACATATAATTGGAGGAAAAACGTAAATATTTGTAGGGAGAGATTGGGGTCATCAAT
This sequence comes from Viscum album, assembly GCA_963277665.1. Lineage (NCBI taxonomy): Eukaryota > Viridiplantae > Streptophyta > Magnoliopsida > Santalales > Viscaceae > Viscum > Viscum album. The sequence goes on along the minus strand of OY728145.1, from coordinate 874,118,895 downwards.
CACAATCAACTGTCAAATTGAGGGCCTCAAAGCCTTCAATCTATGTTGATTTAAAATATCATCAGTTCAACAAGACATAAGGTATTAGGATAACACATTTTTTGTTTTAATATCCCTTTACTAAAGTTTAAGAATTAATTTATTCATTGAATAAGAGATAGGTATATATATATTTATGCTTGACAATTAGTGTTTCAACCTTCAACTCATCTTTCACTCAAAAAGATAATAGAACTCAAAAATATTATTATTATCCTAATTGTATAAGGTTCCAAATGTTAACACATACCATTTATATTAGTAAAATTATATTGTAATAACCAGGGAATTCCTATAGGCTAGTGGTAGGAAATAAAGGCCTGTCGCACTATGATTGTGGGTTCGATTCCTCCAGCTTTGTCCGACGCGACGGGTTATGCCCCACCCTGTAGGTTGTCCTATAGTATCATAATATTCCAAAAATAATATTCATAAATTTTTTAGCCTTAAACAATACTATCCAAAGTTCAACTTAATCCATTCCAACCTTAATAGTTATCCAAAATACCTCCGTCCAGACTTTCTCTAAAAGGTCTCTAAATTCCAAAATCAATTTATCAGATTCCCAAAACAAAGAAAAGTTTCTCTTATTGTCACATACTAAAAATATGATTACCTTAATCATATTAAAACCTTACTGAAATCAAAAAGTACTGCAGTACAATCCTTATATAGATCACATTATTCTAATAACCAGAATATAATCCATGAGTCCAAAAGCACCAATACATTAGTTATTCTGCTTCAACTGTAGTAATAGCATAAGATTTTCCTTGATCCCTTGGCCTTTTCTGAGGTAAGTTTCCTTGACGCTTAGGACATTCATTTGCATAATGACCCATTTCTCTACAATTGTAGCATTCAACTTTGACAGCCTCTTTCTTTCCCTTGCAATCACGTGCCTGGTGACCTTTTTCTCCACATTTATAACAGACTCCCATTCCTTTTAGGCAAGTACCAGGGTGATTCTTCCCACAATTATCACATAATGGAAAATCCTTCTTTCCCTTTTTCCCTTTATCTGTCTCTTGTTCCACCGTTCTCTTCTTCTCTTGCTTTACTTTGTTGTCATAAGACTTAGAGAATTCCTTTTCTGTCTTGATAGCACACGAGACTATATCTTCGTATGTTGAGAAAGATTGTGACACTAGAGCTCGACGGAGAAATGGTTTTAACCCATCAAAGAAACGATCAATCTTACTCCTTGGGTTACGTATATAATCGGCAGCATGCCTCGCTAACCTTGTAAAGTTAGCCTCATACTTTGCGACATTCTCATCCTCCTTCTGCCTTAGACTCAGAAATTGCCTTTCCATATCTGCTCGATGGTCACGAGGAAAATATTTTTCTAAGAAAAGCTCTTTGAACTCCCTCCATTCCATATTCGATACTTCATCATCTTCCTTTGTGTTTTGAATCAGCGACCACCACTGATCGGCATCTCCAGTGAGGCGGTAAACTGCCATGACAACCTTCTCCCTTTCACTACTCCCCAAGGCATGGAATATTTTCTCTAAGGAGTTTATCCATTGCTCAGCTACTGTAGGATTTGTACTCCCATTGAAGGTTGGTGGTTGTTGCCTCATGAAACGGTCTAGCATTGATCCTCCACGTTGCGGATCAGGGTGCTCCATACGAGTAAGGTTATTATTCATAACCTGCGTGAGTTGTCCCAGTATGGTGAGAAGCTGATCAGCACCAGTTGTATCTCCAGATCCACAATAATTATCTTGAGCAGGAGGGCAATCCCTACACGGAGTTCGTGCATTGATACGGTTTCCATTCCTTCCACTAGGCGCCATTTCTAAACAATGGCATAAACTAGATTAGTTTATGAATCAAAATACATAATTCCATACTTGTTAAACACTTTACATAAATTGAACTATTTATGGATATAATCCATAATCATAAAAAGAAATGTTTTCTTTAAGGAAGTATATACTCCTAACCCTTCATAGTGGTTTGTATATAAAATGAGAATTATCCTAAGCATATCCCCCGGGAGTGTCGTAACCAAGAGTGCAGCAAGGCCCGTTGTCGTGCACCAGTTCCCGTTCGAGTCTAGCTCAAAGCGGTGTTTTCGGGTTTTACCCCTAGGTACATCTGTGCCAGAGCCGCCTCTACCTGCTCGTATCCAGACAGGGATGTATTGCTCGGAAAACTCATAACATCTCTATAATACCAAAATTCTAGGAAGTTCTTCTATACTAATCCTCAAAGTCTATCTTTGGGCTATGTGCTCTAATCAGAGTTTATCTAAATCTAGCTTCCAAGGTTAGTACTAAACTGCCTCTGATACCAACTGTAACGCCCCGACCCCAGCTACCCAGAGTCGGTGCATTACTTCGTAACATTGGCATGATCACAAAAGACCAAGTCTCGAAAGACCGATTAGTTTAGTAGCCTTGGAAACACTAGATACATTCATAAGTCTTTCATTACATCAAAATTAAACAAACTACAAAAAACATGGTCTTCATAGTCCACACTCATATCTTCACTGATTATTCTTGCAAGTCAGTCATAAAATACTTCTTCACATCCTGGAAAATTTTTAAACATTGAAAGGGGTGAGCTCAAATGCTCAGTAAGGATAACAATAATGCGGAAGCTTTCATAAATAAACATTAACATTTAAGGCAATGTATAACTAAAACAAAAGCCTCTTAAACATGAACTTCAACATAATATGGCAAAAGTAAAATGAGATAATGCCATTTACTTCTTCACATGGATATTCTACTGGTCGAATAATCACATGTAATATCAATAACCACTTTCATAATGAGGGAATGTATAATGCCGGACATTCTGAAACATTTTGTCAAGGCCTCGGCCAAGACGTCTAAAATGATTAAGGCCTCGGCCAAAACCATAAATCAAAATGGGAAAGGGCCTCAGCCAATTCCACTTCTAGTTGTCTCATGAGACCTACCGATGCATCGAGGAGCTATGGCGGGCTCCACCCGTCACTTATTAAGTCCAATACATTCCTCATATGAATAGGTTTAAACATATCATAAACCATAACATAATCATATCACATAAAACATGCATAAAGGAAACATAACATTTCCACATTCCAATCACAAGATATCAATACAACACATTGATATAATAAAAACGCTTTCAAAACCATTTTCAATACCAAAATAAAAGTAAGTTAAAACTTTGTATTTATTTTTCATTAAAAAAAGTGATGGCTTGTAGAGGAAGCCGAAACTCAAATAATGGTCACGGCGGCGGAGAAGTCGTTGTCGCCGCATAAGTACGGAAAGAAAAACATTCCCTTTTTGTCGTTTAGTAAAACGCTTCGTGTAAAAAGATTCCTTTTGAATAAATGTAAAAGTCAAAGGGGTTTATACACCGTATAAAAGAAAGTTGTGTATAAAATAAAATATGCCTCAACGAAAGGAGATTGAGACGAAGTCCCATACAAAGATCATTTTTAAAATAAAATAGATATATTATGTGTATTCACTATAGGTACACATAAATAACATAAAAATACAAAATAGGACATAATAATATCATGACATAATTTGAAAGTAGGAGATTAACCCAAAGAATGGAAGTTGGGTTAAGAAGATCCCTTACAAAGATCATTTATAAATAAAATAGATATATTATGTGTATTAACTATAAGTACACATAAAGAAGGTACAAATACAAGATAATACATAACAATATCATGACATAATTGGAAAGTAGGAGATTAACCCAAAGAATGGAAGTTGGGTTAAGAAGTTCCCTTACCTCGTGTCTGACTTGACTCAACCGTTCTTTAACCTCCTGAATAATAAACTAGAGTTAATATATACCTTATTAAGAACCATTTTCAATTTCATTATCCTTATTATATCACTTATTACAATGATATGAACATTATGTAATTATTTAAGTTAATAACGGTCGTTTTGTCGATCTTTGGTACTTGAGTCAACAATAAGCTTATTATAATTACAAGTTGTTTATGTGGTGAAATATCCATTATATCCAGAATTATATTCATGATTTATATGTCATATATATCTTTTATATCCAGTATATACATTCATTTATAATATTACGTAACATTTAGAGGTAAGAAATGAAATGCACCGTTCATGGAGACGGTAAGCCGTACGTACGCATGAACGCTACTTTCATTTGAATTTCATATTTAATGGAACTAAATCATAATGATATAAATGTATAATATAATTCCAGTATAATATAGTGTATAATACCATTTACTCCATCCTTTATACATCCCACATATGGCATTAACGATTCAAATCACTTTGAGGGGGCGGTAGTCCGCACTTCCTAAAATGAAATTATCGCGTTTTACCCATAATGGAAATCATAAAGTAAGCCATAAATGAGAAATACAGAAGCATAAGTAAAACATAAACACATTATATATCATATATAAATATAGTGACATCTTAATGGCCACCTTTGAAGGTGTTATAAGAGTTTTGAACAATCATCGTTTCGTGAGGCAGAAATTCGCCATCCACAGAAACCGTATGTTCTTTAACCATTAGATGTAGGTGTGTGTAAGTGTAGCTCGAATCCTTCTTATAACAACATCCTAGTATATTGAGGATACTGGTTTTGTTACAAAAGAAATTAATAAAAAGAGTTTAGGGGGTTGGAGAAGAAAAATAAAACAAAACAACATTATAAAAGACATTACCTCAAAATCGGGTAACTCTTTTTGATTTGAGCCAAAGGCTTCCTTGGGAAGAGTTCTTCCCAAAGTGAGGATTCTATGAGTAATAGGGGGAAGTTGGGAGAGTATTTGGGCAGAGTTTGGCCGAGCCAAATGGTTTGAAAGTGTAAATGAGGTGGGAGAGGTGGGGGCCTTTTATAAGTGGAGAGGAGGGGCACTTTTGGAAAGATTGAAATGTTACATTATTTCACAATGCTTTTCGGATTCTAAAGGTCCCACACTTATATAATTCGAGGATAAGGTGATAAGGTTTCGAAATCTCTTCATCCAATAGGCTTTGGACAAGTGTAAGCCTTGGATTTTTCATTATCTTCTCATTTTATTTAAATCGTTAAATAATGAGGTCATCGCCACATCATAATTATGTCATAAATAATTTAATTTATTTAATGTCTAAAAATTATAAAACAAATACTATGATGTAGGAAATCTTTTTATCTTTCTAATGAATATTTATAATCAAAATTTGGACTTGTGTAACCCCACTTAAAAATTGTTTTAGTAAAACATTTTATGTTTGTGTCATTTTTTACTTTAACATTAAATAAAAGTTATTTATGTCATTTTCTAACTAAAGTGGCTCCATGGGGTCCCCAAGTTGACACATGGGTTGCCTTGGTCGGCCATGACTCATCCAATAGGAGTAGGACAAGTTTCATGCTCATCTCATATTATTATAACATTATTTGTACCTTAAACTACACTAATTACCTCTAATCGCGATTAAGAACTTAAAAGTTACTATTCACCAAAAAAATTATTTTAATCTCATTGAACCACATTTTACTTCTTAATGACAACCATGTATGTCGGATTTTTGAAAATAAAATCACAGAAGTGGTAATATTTCATTTAAACGAAAAATCAGTTATTTAACTACCACTTAGTGGTTTCACTATTCATCAAAAATTGAAGTTTTTCAGAATAAGGCCAAAATTTCACCCTAAGCTATAATTGATATTACGAATTCAAAAATGATGTCTATTTTACAAAATTCCAAACATATTAGTTGCATTAATTAATTTTATAATTAATTCCCGCTGTCACACCAAATAGCGTGTTTTTAAGAAACAATTTATATCAAAAGATTGGCAATTGTTTATGTCCAATTTCAATGTTAAATTAATTCTAATGACCACCATTGGATAAAATGGTAAAAATATATTCTAATTATACTCTAAAACCACTCAATAGTATAATTTATCATTACAAATTATTTTGATTAAAAAATTTGTTTTAAGTGATTTTCACTATTCATAAAAAATTAGAAGTTCTCAGAAAAATACCAAAAATTCAACATAGGCTAATTTCGATATTACGAATACAAAAATGAAGTCCATTCTAAAATATAAAATTTCTATAATTTTAAAAAGTGGTTGTTACTATTCATAACGGCTACTTTAATTAGTTGTGGTGTTTTAGAACTCGAAGTTGCGTACAATGCAAGCTATTGCATTATTGAATGAGAAGCGTATCGTGGAAGCTCGGGGTGTTACAGGGATAGACCTTGTGGACAACAAAAGGTCCCTCCCACGTGGGCTCTAACTTGGGCGGCATCCTGCCGGGGATCATTGGTGCTCTTAGGGCTAATACTAGGTCACCCTGCAGGAAGGATCGGAGGCGAACCTTCTTATTGAAAGCTCGAGCCATTCTGCTTTTATGCCTCTCCAAGTTGTGCAAAGCGCGAAGTCTATTCTCATCCAGTGCTTCCAACTCGACTAGACGGGCTTCAGCAGCTCTGTCCGGCGCTTGCTGGTCGTAGACCGCAGTGCACAAAAACGGTAACTGGATCTCGATGGGCAGGACAGCCTTAGCTCCATACACCAGGGAATAAGGGGTCATCTGGGTGGAATTGCGAGTCGTCGTCCGATAAGCCCAGAGGGCGTTGGGGAGCTTGTCCGGCCAACTCTTCTTGTTCTGACCAACCATCTTTTGCAGAATGTTAGAGAGGGTCTTGTTAAACGCCTCAATCTGTCCATTCGCCTGCGCATGATAGCGAGATGTATGGTTCGAGCGAATGTTGTACTTGGCGTACAACTTTTTCAACTCGGCTGCTCGGAAATTGGCTCCGTTATCCGTGAGGATAGCGTGAGGCACTCCAAATCGATAAATGATGTTGGAGGTCACGAAGTCAGCGATCGAACAGGATTTGACCTCTCTGAGCGGAATCGCCTCTGCCCATTTGGAGAAGAAGTCTGTGGTGGTCAGAATGAACCGGCACTGGCGAGCCGTCGCCGGCAGGTAAGGTCCCACAACGTCCAGACCCCAGACTGCAAAGGGCCAGGAATACCTGGTGGTATGGAGAGGCTCCGGCGGCCGATGCACAAAGTTCGCATGAACCTGGCACGCATGGCACCTCCTGACATACTCGATGCAGTCATGGATCATGGAGGGCGAGAAGTATCCCAACCTCCGAATCTGGTGGGACAGCTTCGGCCCAGTCTGGTGGGCACCACATGAACCAGCATGAACCTCTTGCATGACTCGTGGGATCTCAACTCCCTGAAGGCAACGGAGGAGAACACCATCAAATCCGCGTCTATAGAGGATCTGCTCCAGGCCAGGACTTCTCTGGAGGACAAACTGCGATGCGCGGCGTCGAACTCGCTCGCGCTCGGCCCGATCTGACGGGAGAATGCCACGTTGGAGGTACTCAACCAGGGGCGTCCTCCAATCAGGGGCCGATTCGACTTCCATATCTGGGGTACTCGGGGCTCCGGGCACAGGGGAAACCGCGGTGAGATTACTTACCGACGGGCCGCGATCTCCCTCCGGGATAACGGGAGCGATGAGCCTGCGGTGCGTCACGCGGATGATCAGGTTGTCCTGTTCAGGCTCTGCGAGTGACGCAGCAAGGCTGGCCAAAGCATCTGCTCGACCGTTCTGTGACCGGGGAATATGGACAATTTCTTGGCCGAGAAGGGAACTGGGCCATCAGAAGGAGGGTGCACTCCAGCAATGGCACAAGTTTCGGCTTCCTGACAACATAGCCGCCATTGATCTGCTTAACGACCAGCTCAGAGTCCCCTTTCACACACAGATGGGGCACGTCGATCTCGAGAGCTAACTCGAGGCCAGTGATGAGGGCATGGTATTCCGCCTCATTGTTGGTACAGCCCTCTGACAACAGGAAAGAGTATGGCAGCACGACTTGCTCCGGGGTAATGAAGACGATACCCAAGCCCACTCTGTTGAGCTTAGGATTATCGAGCCTTCTACTGGTGGGGCTCCGGGAGGCATCGTCAAAGTGCATCTTCCAGCATGGATCGGCATGATCGACCGAGAGAACGGCCTCATCAGGAAAGCCTAGATCCAGCGGCTGATCCGCGGAGGTCGGGTGAGCAGCCAGAAAGTCTGCCAATGCTTGCCCTTTGATGGCCTTCTGAGACACATACCTGATGTCGAACTGCTGGAGATTCACAGCCCACCGCGCTAGATAGCCAGTCAACATAGGCCGGTTCAGGATATACTTCAACAGGTCTACCCGAGAAACCAACTGTACCTCATGGTGCTGCAAATAGTGCCGTAATTTCTGTACGGAAAATACGAGCACTAGGAAGCTCTTCTCGATGGGGGAATACCTAACTTCTGCATCGAGGAGCATGCGACTGAGGTAATAGAGGCTATTCTCTGTTCCCTCATTGTTCTTCTGGGCGAGAAGGGCACCAAGGGACCGTTCCAGGGCGGTCACATAAAGGACCAGCGGCTTCCCGGATACAGGCGGCATCAGAACCAGAGGTTGAAGCAGGTACTGCTTGATTTCCTCGAAAGCGGTCTGACACTCTTTATCACATACATAGGTGGCACCTTTCTTCATGAGCCGAGAAAAGGGCTTACACTTGCCGGCCAGATTCGCGATGAATCGGCGTATATAGGCTAAGTGGCCTTGGAACCCTTGCAGTTCCCGGATGTTACCTGGGGGAGGCATCTGGCTAATCGCCCTGATCTTCTCCGGGTCGATCTCAATACCCCGGTACCTTACCACAAAGCCAAGAAACTTCCCGGAGGTGACCCCGAAGGCACACTTCAATGGGTTCATCTTCAGGCAGCGAGACCGGAGGAAGCCGAACACTTTCTCAAGATCTTTGAGATGGTCCTGACGCTGGCGCGATTTGACCACCAAGTCGTCGACGTAGCATTCCACCAGTGTGCCGAGGATTGGCTTGAATATGCGGTGCATCGCCCGTTGATAGGTGGCACATTCATTCTTCAGGCCGAAGGGCATGACCTGGTAACAAAAGATACCTTGGGGGGCCCTGAAGGTAGTGAACTCCTCATCCTCAGGGGCCATCCGGATTTGGTTGTATCCGGAGTATCCATCCATGAAGGAGAGGGCTTGGAACCCTGCCGTGGCATCAATCAACAGCTCTATCACCGGAAGGGGAAAATCATCCTTCGGACAGTGGCGGTTGAGATCGCGGAAGTCGATGCAGACTCTGATCTGCCCGTTCTTCTTCCTGACCGGCAGAATGTTGGCCAGCCATTTGGGGTACTGAACTTACCTCACGAAGTTGGCTTTGATAAGCTTGTCAACTTCGGCCTCAACCATGGAACCGTGGAATGGGTGCATCTTCCTGGGAGGCTGCTTGAACCCGCGATGGTTCGCTGGGAGACCAAGGCAGTGGACGGCTACCTGAGGATCTAGCCCCGGCATCTCGTCATAGCCCCAAGCGAACACATCACGGTGCTCCCTGAGGAAGTCCACGTACTACTGCCGCTCCTCAGAGGGCATGGCGGCACTGACCAATGTGGGTCTTGGATCTGCCTCTGTTCCAAGGTTCACCTGTACTAACTCATCGACCGTGGCGGAGACGCCCTCCTCAAAGGCTGGGGGTGCATCTTCCACGTCCTCCCCACTTGGGGAGGGATCTTCCACGGGAGAGACTGCGTTGGAAACTGCATTGGGGCTACCAGATCCTGCTGGGCCGCTGGTGCTGGCATGGGCGGTCGCGGTCATCTCATCAGGAGACTCACAGGACGTCGAAACCATGGCTACGTCCAACCGTCGAATCGGGAGGACGTAAGCGTCATCCAAGCTTGCCCAGGGATCACTTGCAACAGCGACAGGCTCAACCTCACCTGCCAGGATCTGCTTATCCTTGCTCTTGTAATAGTCCGCGTCCAGATAGCGGGCTTCACATGAGGCAAAAGGAGAGGCATCTCACTGAAGCACGCCTACTCGACCATTAAGGGAGTATTTAAGGCATTGGTGGTATGACGAGGGAACCGCCGCATGAAGGTGGAGCCATGGCCTTCCCATCAATGCGTTATACGCAGTGTCCTGAGAGACCACCATGAATTCAGTGTTGGCAACCAAGTCACCGAACTGGGTCTTCAAACGTATCTTGCCGACCGGAGTTTACTTGGTGCGGTCGTACCCCTGGATCCTAAGGTCGGAGGGAATCAAGTCATCCTCAGACAACCCCAATCTTCGGAGCGTCCGAGTGGGAATTAGGTTAATCCCGGACCCCGTGTCGACAAGACAGCGCCGGACTTCAAGGACATTGAACTGGCCAGTAACATACAGCGGACGAATGTGTCCCTGTATAGTAGGGTCTTCATCCGTACTAGAGAACGAGATAACTGCCTGAGATTTGGCGTCCTCAATCGTTTCGGCGTGAAAGGCCTCTACAGCGGCAACCTCCGTCTCAAACTGGAGGGGGATCTTCAGGGCTTCAGTGAGTGCCTCGCGCATCTCAGATGACATACGCAGAGCCTCAAGGATGGAGAGCCTTGCTGGGATGTCGGCCAAGTTCTTCAGGACATCATACTTTTTGGCCAAGCGAGAGCCCCTGGTTGCAGGAGGTTGCTCTGCGGTTGGAGGCATGATGGGCCTTGCCGGTTGGACCAGCGGCCGACTGGTGCTTGGCCCATCTTGCTGTTCATTGGTTGAAGCCCGGGAAGTAGTCACCGTACTGGGGTCAGAAGGCCGGGATGGACTCGTGGCAGGGCGGAGCTGATCGCGACGCGGCTGAGGCGGTTCTGCCTGGTCCCACACCACAAACAGTGGCGGAGGTGAATCTGTCATCCCCGGATGGGGGGGCTACGCACACTGAGCTCAGTTTTGAGCCTGATGCCTAGTCTCAGTGGCGTGCACGTCCTGGCTGGAGGTACCAACTTCTGTGCCCCAGCGACTCCTGTTGTTGCGGTTCCTCCGACGGTGGCAACGACCGGGGACACTAGGGAGGTCCACCTGGTGTTCTTCAACGTCGGGAACTGAAAAGGGATTTACCAGCTCGACGGTATTAACCGAAGCGTACCCAACACTGTCATCGGACAAATCATCCACCACTGGGCGGATCCGGGGAGGGATCCCCATCTCCGGGGGCATGAAATCGCCGAGAGTGCGGGATAGCGGCGGAACTGGCGGGGCGCGCTCTTCCTTCTTGCGCCGTCGCCGTTTGCTCTTCTCGGAAGAGGCAGGCTGGGACGACGATGCCGAAGCAGCACCCGCCGATTCTGGGGGATCAGGCTGATTCAAGCGCACACGGATGATTCCATGGGCGCGAATGATCGTCTTGCCGGCCATCCAGTTATTATACTTCTGGGATCCGCGGTCGGAGACCAGCTGCCATTCGTCCTCATTGCCGCTATCATCATCTGATCCCACGATCACGCCCGCCACTTGTGCTGGAGCTGGGCCCAACCTGATTACATTGTTGTTAATCTGGTCTTGGAGCCAGTCCTTAAACACGTAGCACCGCCGGATGGTGTGCCCCAGGGCCCGATGGTAAGGGCAGTAGCGGGGGTTATCCGTGAGATGTGCCTCCTCTGGCCTCCAACACTCAGGCAGTCGCACAATCCTCTGCTCCAGGGCGCTACGGAAATAACCGAGGACCTGATCCTCGTGAAATGAGTAAGTCAGGTATCGCGGGCCCCTGGGAGAGTGGTCTTGACGAGGGGATGGAGGGGCCTGCCGAGGAGGTGGACCCTGATTATCTCGCCTGGGTTGTGGCGGTACATTACGCGGAGGGGCCGGCCGGTTCTGGGGCTGCCGCTGCTGGGCCGGGAACTGAGCCCGTAGAGGCGGATTCCTGTGAGGCTGTGGAGCTGGCCTCACCGGCAGCAACTCCAACTGCCTGGGGGCCTCTATCTGGGCAACAGCAGCGGGCTCAGCCCTGCTGACTCTCTTTGCAGGGATCATAGGAGGCAGCGGATGTGCCTGACTGGCCTGTTGCAGGGCTTCCTCAAGACGTTGAGCTTTGTCTGAGAAGTATCTGAACCCTCCGGGGTAATTTTGAGTGATCAAGGAAGGGACCATCTCGGTCTTGCCGTTCCTGATGCACATTGTCAGCAACTGCTCCTGAGTCAATGGCATGTCAAGGGAATACGTGAGACCCTTCCATCGGGCGACGAAATCCGCGACTCGCTCCTCAGGCCTTTGCTTGAACTTGAAGAGGTCTGCGATACTCGTCTTCTGGGTCGTGGAACTGAACTGGTAGAGGAACTGTCTACGAAGGTCCTCTCAGCTAGTTATCGACCCGACGGGGAGCTGGCTGTACCAGACAAATGCTGGCCCTTCTAGTGTCTGGACAAAGCAGTGAAGCTTAGCGGCCTCCTGCTGCGCCGGAGTTCCCAACATAGGCCCGCACCTCGAGTTGAAATGGGCGAAATGTTGTGGCGGATCTCCAGTCCCGTTGAAGGGGGCGAAAGTGGGGTTCCCGAATCCCGGAGGTGCCGGAATTTCATCCACCCATGCTGGGTATGGCTTGCCGTCCGGTGGGATTGCCACTTGGTGAGTCTCCAAGGCTTCCAAGCGGGCGATGAGTGCCGCCATCGGATCATCCGGACATGGGTTCCAGTCTTGGCGAGGATCTCTAACCACGAGCGCATTGCATGGCCCTTCAATCGGGTCGTCGACCGGGTCGTCGAACTCGGCAGCTCGTGGGATGGCAGGCAGAGCGGCCCTTGGGGCAGCGGGAGGAATCCGAGCGGGGTCTCTCAGGTAGTCACGCCGCTCGGGAGGGTGTGGTGAAACATACCGCGCCCTCTTGCCATAGGCAATGGCCTCTCCCCTGTCGGCAAACACGACATAATCACGGTTGCCCGGGAGAGCCTCATCGAGGGGTGGTTGTTCTTGTCCCTGCTGTCCTGGCCTAGGATCACCGTAGTCAGGCCGCCGCTCTGCAGCGCGCTCGGCGAGGAGCTGGTCAACTAGCTTCTTCTGCTCGGCGAGCTGTTGACGTAGCGTAGCCTTCTCGGGATCCTCATCCTCCATCTGTATGGAGGAAGATGGGTCGGCGGGCTTTACAGCCCCGCCGTGCTCTTTACCTTTGCTGACGTTTCGGCTCAACGCCAGTGCTTCAGTGGGTGTGGGGAGACCCAAGAGGCTCCTCTGGTGACGAGTAACCCTCACTGATGGATCCAACGATGGCTTGTCTTCGGGGGGAGAGCCCCCGTCGAGAAGTTCCAAGTCGTTCCCCTCTCCCGACAGGTCAGCCATATTGACCGTTTCTGTCCCTGGGGATGTTCCCTCAGGGCCACCCAGTGAATCGGGCTGTCGGCGAATCGCACTGAAGCGTAGGGCAGCGTACTTCCCCCACCCACGGATATACACGTGGGGGGGTGGCTCCCTCGATAACCTTGCGGAGTACTTGAAAACACTCAACGCATTGTTGTTGGAGGGCCTCGTGGTGCCCAAATGACCCGGGGTGCCGAACCGCGGGGAGCGTGGCCAGGTCAATTTGACGACACTGCTCACCAATATCCACCAGGTGTGCTTGACTCCCGGGATATGGAATTTGTAGGCGGTGAAGACGGGAGTGAGTCTCCCGGAGAGTTCGGTGGAAGCATTCGAACTCATCCGGGGTGAGTGATTCGGGTGCATCAAAGTCCGGTCCTGCGACTGGCCAAAACTTCTCAGGGAAGTGGCCCTCTGCAAGGACGGTCCAGAAGCTCCACGACTCAAACTCGGGACCCAGGTCTCCTTGGCCCTCTTCAGCGACTGGGAATGGACGGGGAACCGGCAGTGGTGCCGAGGCGGGCCGCCGGGCCGACGGGCTGGCCGGCGGTGAATACGGCGAGCAGGCCGGTTGGCCTCCATATCCCAGGCCGCCCTCTGAGGGTGGCGGTTCCCCAGCTACCACATCACGATAGGACGGGCCGGCGAGCGAACATCCTGCCGTAGCGTCGGTGCTCGACGAAGGTGCACTAGATCGTGGTTCGACCGTCGGTCCCCAGAAAAAGTCTTCGGCTTCTCCGATTGAGGCAGAAGGTGCTTCCGGAGGGGCCGGTACCAACCGCAAGCTTGATCCATGGGGGTCTACCAGGCCCTCACTACTCCAGATATACCTTCGGGGAGAAGCAGGGATCGTATCGATCTCTCTCTCGGGAAGTACGAGGCTGACGTGCCGCATTCCTACCCCTGCCCCTAGCTGGCGGGATCGGGGGGAGGGCTCCGTCGCCGAATCATACTCCGCCTCTGTATCAGAGAAACGAACCGGTCGGATCTCTGTCTGGAATTCCGTAACATTATTCCCTCGACGTCGACGCCTCGCCTTCCTGCCCCTGGGTGGTTCTTCAGGGCATGGCTAATCTCTGTCCTGGCGTCCTCCGGCCACACCGGTGCTGGGGCCAAGAGGACTGGAAACCAAGGTGCGAGGAGCACCGGGACAGATATCAAAGGGGACGCGGGGAGAGATGCTTCCGGGCAGGCCTCCGGGCCGGGATCGGAAGGTGGGATCACCCATACCTCTTGGATCGGCCACACGGAGTAGACCCTGTTGATGAATAGCACTACCGCGAGGTGGTCCGCGGTGGCTATTTCCTGTACCAGCAACCGGGAGAGTCAACCCAACCTGCCTTTGGGGCGGTCGGGGCCTCGATCCAGGTCGGGCATAGATGTGCCCCTGCTCAGGATGCGCAGGGGCCTGGAGACTGGAGCCAGCGGTGGCTTGAGCCAACGCGACCGCTGTTGCTAGGGCCCCAAGGTGGGAATCCTCTTCCGCTCGTGCCCGACGTTGGCGTCGGGACAAACGAGTCGGGATGAGCGGCACGGGCAGGTGGAGAGCCCGTTCTTCGACTTGAGAATCCTGGCGGCGGTGTCGCCGTGGCCTGACAGGAGCCCTTATCGCGGATCCCTGGAGCGAATCTCGGATAGGGTGGCCCCGGACATCTTCCACCTCATCCGCATAGGGGAAGGAGCTTTCGGAGCGCTCCGGGGATAAACTCCCGAAGCGGTTGGACGTCAAGGTAGGCAGCGGTGCCTCCCTGCGCGGCCCTCAGGGGCGGCGTTGGTGGCGAGGTGCAGCTTCCTCGAGGTCTAGGCGAGCCATGTCCCTGGTGGGGATGACTCCCTCTTCCTCATATCTCCGCACCAAGTTGTTAATCACCCTTCTCTGGATGACCTCCGAGGGGGAGAGAGGGCGTGGTTGCCCCGCAGTCGCGGCTGCTGGGATGGCTGTGGAACGGGCGGGACTGTGCGGAGTAGCCACGTCGGTGTTTCCCCTACCCCTGCGCCAGTGGGCGGGTGGCGATCGGGCACTGGATTGGATGACCTGATTCCTGAAGACAGGGAGAAGAACCCATTAATAATGACAGGAAAAGAAATCGACAACCGATCATTAGTGCCACGACGCCTTCCGTGGGGGGAACCCAGGCCATCGACGTCGTGAGACGGAGTACCCGATTTCCCTTCCCTAGCCCATGGCGGGTTCCATGCCCCAGTGTTGAATGCTCGGCCGGGCAACATTCTGGTCTTCCAACACCTCTGAAAGCAATCGGTCTTCGTATTGAAGAGAAGAGATTCACGTCGGGTTCACCATTTTTCTGTTTCGGTGCGGATGTGCGTCGGGTTTCTCTTCCAACGCTGTTCCGCCAGGACGCGTTCGCGCGTGCGCCCGTCGACCCGAGGGGATGGGCGCGTGGCTTGTGGCCCCGCAGTCCCGCTTTCCAAAGGCAGGCGGCATCCGTCCCTTATTCAGGGGAATCTCCTCCATGATCGAAACCGGGATGATGGGATGTCGTCTCCTCCTTCTGTGGACGTCTCCTTGGAACTCGTTGCCTAATCCGGGTCTCCCTCATAGATTTAAGACGTGCTCGTGAATCTCGTTCCCGGCGCCATGTCTCCATGGACACCGGTTAATTACGCTGCTTCCGCCCGGACGCTCCAAGGAGTCTGGTCGGGGCAGCAACCTGCGGTGAGGAGACCGGGTAGCTCTGGGTGCTTGGGGCGTGTCTTAACACTGCGGCTCTGCATGTCTGCCTTCCGTCCCTAATAGGGCTTCTCGAAGGCGTGATGGCCTGAGGCATCCCGCACTGGGTGCGGGGAACTGTGTTACCTGAGGTTTTCCTCAGCTTCCCATGTTTAACACGGGGTATGCTGCGAGTTTAACGTCCAGTGGGGACGGCATCAGACTGATCAACACGAGAAGTGAATCAGATGACAGAACCCCTTGCGGGGAACCTCCGACGCTGGGGCCAGCACCTGGGCGGCTTCCCGAGTGAAGTGGAGTGGAATGAAGTGGCATGACTCCACCGGGATGTGGCGGCCCGGGTAGGGATCAGGATGGATGATGGAGTGAAGAGCTTGGACCTCGTGGGGCTTCCTACGTACCGCGCGTTAGCACGGATCAAAGTCAGCGTAGTTCGGATATAAAGTTTAACGTCATGTTGGACGTCGGCAAGCCGACTCACGAAGAGGTCGAGGCTGCCGGGCGGAGGATTGAACCGAACCACCTCGCACAGAGGGGGATGGAACGGCCGGGTGGATCACAGTTTCACGTCATGATGGACGCTGAAAGGAGAAAAAGACAGTGGGGAAGCACAATGGAGATACACATGTGCAGTCTCCCACAAGGGCGGATTCATAGGTGAATCGACGCAAGTGTGAACCCGGGAGGGGTCCACTGATGGATGAACCGACGTGAATACGACCGGGACGACCAGGTGGTGGGCTTGAACCTCAGGGAGGCTTCCTACGTACCCTGTTTAGGAGACAGGGATCAAAGTCCACGTAGTTCGTTCTGTCTGTAATACTCTACCCCAAAGGGCGAAGGCCATTCCAATCCCTACATCCCTGCAGAGACGAGCGGGTGGGGGCCACATACAAACCGGGAGGGGGACCCTGCGTGCGAGGCACGTGATCGGGTGACGCGGATGGTTTAACGTCTTGCCGGACGAAGTACAGTTTAACGTCGTGTGTTGAGGACGAAGGGGACGGTTTAAAATCCTGTCGGACGAAGTACAGTTTAACGTCGTGCGTTGAGGACGAAGGTGCTTGGCAGTTTAACGTCGTGCATCTTGGACATGGTACAGTTTAACGTCATGTTGGACGAAACACTTGGCAATTTAACGTCTTGCAGCACGGACGAGTGTGATGCCGCCGATGGGTTCGTGTCACTTCGCGTGAGCCTGGAGGGCCGCACGGGAAGACAACGCATGGTGCGGGCACCCGAGATGAAGATTATCGGGCGCCACGCAGGCGGGTACCCTCAGGGGGTCAAAGGGGGCGACCCCTGCGGATTGCGCGCAAAAGAGAAGCTTGGCGCGCAATACCGCGGGTCGGCGCGCAAATGGGCAGGCTGGCGCGCAATTGGGCCAGCGCTTTGCGCGCGGAAGATGGAGATTGCGCGCACCGGGCTTCGGATAGCGCGCGGGGGCAACGGCTCATTCTTTAACGAATGGCCTCTTAGTAAGGGGGGGTGCGCGCAATCGGGTTGGATTGCGCGCACCCGGGGGCAATTGCGCGCAAGAGGCTTCTTTTGCACACGAAGGCCTTTGGGTGAAGAGTTGTTTCAAAGGAAAGGAGACAAAGGGATTGCGCACGAAGGCGAACCCCAAGGCTTTATTGCGCGAAAGAAAGGAGGTTACCTGAAGATCGGCATTGCGCGCGGAGGGGGTTGGATTGCGCGAACGAGCAACTCTTCGAATTCCGGCAACCTTCAAAACGTCGGGGGTCGCCTTATATTTATAGGCAACCCCGGGCACGGAATCCGGTTCGCGGGCGCGGAATTTCCTTCGCGGGCGCGGAATCGGGCCCGGCGCGCAAGGGAGTCGCGTGGGCCACGGGCGCGCAAAATTACGCGCCAGCCCGGCGCATTGCGCGCATCCTGGGAGGTTTGCGCGCCTGACTTCAAATTTGCGCGCGTGTCTCCAAAATTCCGCGCAAGGCCTCCGGGCCCTCCGAAACATGCTTCTGACTCCAAATAGGACCTCGCTTTCCGCATCCGGAGCCTCGTTTGGGAACAACGGACTTTTCCGGCGTCTACAAATACCTCCTCTTGGTTTCTTCTTGGTTTTCCTTAGATCTTACCTTCCATCTCTCCATGTTTTCTAGATCTATATCCATTTTATGTAGATCTAGTGTTGGGTTTACCTTGGGTATTGATTTTAAGGCTTGTGGATCGTAGGGACAGAGTTTTAGAGCTATTTTTTGTGAAGTGGTTGCTCGGACTTGTGGGTGCGGTTGATTGTGGATCATTTTCTCTGGAACCCTAACGGTAGGTGGTTTGTGCCTTTCTATTGAAAGTCTTTGAGTTTTATGTGCAAAGTTTCCCAATACACATGACTTGGGTATTGCGTGTTTACCGTTTCAGCCATATTTTTTATCTAAATTGCTGGTATGCCTGAGTAGATGGATATTTATTATAAATAAGGTGAATTTTTGTCCTTTGGATGTTTTTTCCATGTATGTTTTGCCTATTTTAACCTTGGGGTCTTTTTTCCTGTTAGGCGGTTATTTACTTTCCCATGCCTAGTATTATAGGATTGTGTGACTATTGATCTATTATGTTGTTGTGTTGTAGAAGGATAGCCAAGTAGTTCATGATATTTACTATGGAAATTACGTGCTGCTATACATTTTTGACTAACACAGGGCCGTGAGAACCTGGTTTCTAGACTGTAGGGAGAATGGACGTTGAGATATTTTCTAGAGCATCTTTATAATTTACGATGTGAGACCACATGAGGAATTGACATTGAGTGCTTCTCCAGAGTGTCTGTAGTTCCTCAATGAGGGCCGTAGGGGGAATTGATGTTGAGTGCTTCCCCATATCACCTTTAGTACAATATGATACTATAGGGGGAATTGACAATGAGTTATTCCTCAGAGAGTCTATGCTTAAGCTAAACTAGAGGGGTTAGACTGAGTGTACTGCCTAAAGGGTTTCTTATACATGATAAATAGAACTATAGGGGATAAGCTGTGGGAACGTCCAAGAGGGTTACATGTTTGTTAGCTACTTTCTTGTATCTGTTAGGTAGAACCAAAGGGGATCAGCTCTGAGTACTTCCCAGAGGGTTACCTGTGGTGATTATATGGATTTTTTAGTTGTTGATTGATACCTGAAATTGTGGATTGTTACTATTGAGCACTTACCTTCCATATATTCACTGACTGTTAGGAACAGATCATGTGGTGGTTGCCAACTGATATTTTTGTCACACCCTATTTGGGCCATGCTTTTAGGCCCAAACAGATTATATTGATGCATTTATAGACATGGGAAAATGACCTTCAACTTCAGGTACATGATTAGCAGTAGAGCTAGAGAACATGGGACCAAGCTTAGGCTTCCGATGCTGAGGAGTTGTTCATCTGTTTCTTATGTACTTAGATTTAGTACTGGTTGTATTCAGCATTGTGACTTGTTTGACTATTTTCCCAGGTATATGTACCATGCAACATTTTATATATGTGCTCCAGTTGTTTTATTATTTCAGTCTTCTGCTGATTAACGTTGTTGGATATTTACTGCTTCTACTATTGTATTTATTTTTTACATCTTCTATATACTCTATTAATGAGGGAATATCTTTCCCACTATCACACACAAGGCCATTGCTGTTAGTCGGCTACCTCTGACATTTGGTGAAATGCTCTTGAAGCCATGTGACCAATTGAGTACAGGACGCCTCTGGGGGGCTTCTAGAATAGGGACATTACAATGTGGTATCATAGGGTTTCTTTTGTTCTTGAATTATTGTTTGGAGGCTTTATCTAGGGATAGAAAGAAATAGGTAATTTGTAATATTCTGTGGATGGGGGTAGCTAACCCGTGTATGGGAAAAAGCCAATCTAACTCGTTTATTGCAATTTTTCTAGATTGCAATTTAACAAGTGATTTGATTTCACTGTTGGGTGATTCACATGTTTTGATATGTCATCGTTGATGTTATTGATGTTCTATTTCTATCGCAACTCGATGAGACGATGGTCTTCCATCTCATGAATCATATAGGCACCTGTTAGAAATCACATGTCAATCATTGTTTCCATGCCATTTAGGGTGCATTAGCAATTGCAAGTTCTTGTGATAGATGTTGTATAGAATATGCATGCTATTGTGATTTGTTCTTTGATAAAACTACCTACTGTTTGATAGGGTATTGTTTGGGTAGGGTTTTTTTTAGGATGAACTCCACATTTCGGTTCCTGAGGTGTTATGGGCCCTCATGGACTAGAACTTGGTGGATCATTGCCTTGTCATTGCTTGTTTATATCATGTGTAAAATGCCAAGCATCAATTTGTGGGGAGTATGGGCCCTCATGGATTGGAATTTGAAAATTCCATTGTTCGTTTCCGGGATTCTCTAGGTTCCAGAGTAGTTTTGAGGCTTACTGTCCGGAACAACCCATAATGCACACAATGTCATTTTGACCACACAGCATGTGTTATTCTGTTCAGGAATAAACAGTCATTTGTAACTACACAATGTGTAATACTTTGTTTCAATCACTATTAATTCTGATATAAGGTGTGCACTTGACCCTACAGAGTCATGCCACCAAGACATCATCCAGTTGTACGCTAACCATAAGGTGGTGATCAGGCACCAGATATGGCTGATCAAGGAATTCCTGCAGATCATCCTCCTGTGCCAATCTTAGCACCAGCAGTTGTACCTGATCCAGGTGCTGATACCCAGTTCAAGGAAGGATTTAAAAGGATGATCTAGACCTTTCAGGGAGCACCACCTCCTACCCTATTTATGGCAGATTTGACGCAGGTCTTTCAGCGGCAACATCCTCCCACTTTCATAAGGGATGGGGGACCCCAGGCTGCAGAGTAATGAATAGAATCTATGATGATGATCAATGAGAATCTAGAGACACCACTAGAGAGGATGGTTAATCTCAATAACTATATGCTTCGGGACTCCTCCACGAGGTGGTGGGATGTGATCTCACAGGAAGGACAGTATAAGGTGATGGCCTGGGATGAGTTTTAGTGCATATTCATTGACTTCTTCTATCTGAAGACCCTGAGGGCCTACTAAGCCCATAATTTTATGAGTTTGGAGTTGGGTAATCTTTCTATTATGGAGTATTCCTCTCGTTTCACCAAGATGTAGTGCTTCACACCCTACCCAGGAGGAGATGGGTTATTTAAGTCAAGGAAGTTCAAGGATGGTCTCAGAAAGGACATCCTCTCTTAGGTGAATATCTTCATGTTGACTTCGATCACTTCCATCTTCTACCAGGAACTAATCATAGTGGGAAATCTGAGAGAATCTGGAGTTGTGAGCTAGGGAGGCTCGACATCTTGAGTTAGTGCTTCGCCAGCTGATAGACGGAAGCGCCATAGGGAGACTACACAGGGAGATTCGGGTAGGTGGGATGCATCTTCTAGTAGCAAGGTTGTGTGCTACCAGTGAAGGAGAAGCGGGCATATGAGGCCGGACTTCCAGAGAGATCCGACGGAGTTCTAATCATGCAATAAGTTGGGACACCTTCAGTATTTCTGTCAGATCTTTTCACCAGTAGCTAGTGATAGGGTTTCATCTATGACTCCTCGTACAGGGGCAGCTGCATCAGTTTTTCACCAGTCTGGGAACTAGAGTTCTTCCGATGGTTGAGGTCGAGGTTTAGGTCACGACCGTAGTGGTCAGTCACCAGGCTACCAGCAACAGCAGTATGGATCATCTCAGAGTAGTCAGGCAGGGTCACAGGGCCGCGGAGCTGGCCAGACTTTTGCAATAGAGAAAACCCATCAGGAGTAGGATCCAGACCCCTCTACAGTTCGAGGTACAATCCTAGTTTCCTCAATTTTATGTTCAGACCTTTTCGATATTGGTAATATGCATAGATTCATATTTGTCGATTTTGTAGAGAGCCTTGGTCTTTGTATCATTTCTTCTGCCGATGTTTTGACCCTAGAAACTCTGTTGGGGACAACAACATCTGGTGTACGTTATTTCATGGATTTCCCTCTTGAAGTTTGTGGGTGTCACTTCCTTTGGGATCTTTATGTTCTAGAGATGACATGATATGATGTCATTCTCAGAATGTACTTCTAGTTCTCTTCCAAGCATTCATATACTGTTATCACCGTAGGGTGAGTTTCATATCACTAGAGGGTGGATCTTTTATTCATAAGGGCGAATGGGATGTCCAGGCGAGTAGAGTGGGTCCATAACATTATGGGTTGGGAGGAGTTACATCCCAGATTACTAGTCTTTATCTGGATGACCAGGGGACTTCCAAGTTGGACTTTCCTATTGTGGTGGATCATTTCAAAGATGTCTTTCAAGAGGACTTTTCAGTTTTTCCTATGGAGCGTGAGGTAGACTTCTCGATTGAGCTTGTTCTAGGAGTGGAACTGGTGTTCATTCATCCTTATAGGATGGCTACACCTGCGTTGCAGTAACACAAGAAGTAGTTGGAGGAGTTACTGGAAAAGGGTTTCATTCGACCCAGTAATTCTCCTTGGGGTTTTCCTTTACTTTTTTCAAAGAAGGAAGACAATACTCTTAGTTTGTGTGTGGATTATCAGAAGCTGAACCAGTTGACAGTCAAGAACCGGTATCCCTTTCAAAGGATTGATGATATCTTTGATCAAATTCAAGGAGCCCGGGTATTCTCGAAGATTTACATGAGATCCGGTTATCATTAATTTCACGTTAGACTATCAGATATACATCTTAAAGACTTTAGGAGAAGGTATGATCTATACGAGTACTTGGTTATGTCATTCAGTCTCACGATCCTGCTTGCAGTTTCATGGCACTGATGAACCGAGTGTTCCGTCCATACAAGGATTATTTCATGGTGGTCTTCATGGACAATATCTAGGTGTACTATCACACTCGACATGACCATGCTACCCATCTTAAGATATTTTTGAGTACACTGAGGGAGCATCAGTTATTTGGTAAGCTCTCGAAGTGCAACTTTTGGATGGATCAGATTCACTTATTTGATCATGTATTCTAAGAGGAATGAGTATCAGTAGTCCCAGAGAAAGTGAGGACTGTAGTTTCCTAGGAGATGCCGAAGAACATATTTTAGGTGCATAGTATTCTAGGGATGGCTGGATAATACAAGCGTTTCATTCAAGACTTTTCACGGTTAGAAGAACTACTGATAGGTCTTACTAAAAAGGGTGTGAAGTTCTTATGGTCAGATTCTTGTGATTCAGCCATTCAAGAGATGAATGTGAGGTTGAATTTAGCACCAATACTAATCTTGATAGATCCATGAATGATCGATACTATTTACTACAATGTTTCAGGTATCGGGCTAGGAGTTGTGCTTATGCAGGGAGATGGAGTCGTTGCGTATGGGTCTCGGCAGTTGAGGCCACATGAGAGGAATTACACGAAACATGATCTAGAGTTGGCAGCTGTTGTACATGACTTATGCTATTTGAGACGGTAACTTATTGGAGAGCATTTTGTGGTTTTTACAGACCACAAGAGCCTCAAGTACATTTTCAGTCAGCGTGACTTGAATTTGAGACAATGAAGGTGGGTTGAGTATCTTCAGTCCTTTGATTTTGAGCTTGCCTATAAGCCTGGGAAAAGCAACGTAGTGGATGATGTGATCAGCAGGAGGACTCAAATACATGCATCCCAGGAGTCCATTAGTGAGTGGAAGCTTATGGATCTGTTTTCTAAGATGCATTTGGAGGTGCACGACTGTCTGGGGCAGACGTTTCTTTCTTCTGCAGCTATTACCTCTACTCTTCTGGAACAAGTTTGAATGAGGTAGCTATTATATTCTGGTGACCTAGTCCTAAGGAAGAGTTTGTCAGGACCTGTATGAACCATAGTCAAGGGTGAGATCTTGCATTTTCCGGGGTGTGCGTGGGTGCCAGCAGACATACGCAAGGAGGTAATGCAGAATTTTCATACATCGGTTTGGCCAGTTCATCCTGGAATCACCAAGATATATCATGATCTACACCATCATTATTAGTGTCCATGTATGAAGAGGGATGTTTCTAGATTAGTCATGAGGTATTCCACTAGTCAGCATGTGAAGTCGAAACATCAACGACCACCAGGGCTTTTATAGTAGTTACTTATTCTCAAGTGGAAGTCAAATGATGTCGTGATGGACTTCGTGACCAGTTTGCCAAGGTCACCTTGAGGGAATGATGTAGTTTTGGATGTCATTGACATTCTTAATAAGTTTTATAACTTCTATACAATAAAGGAGACCTTCAGTGTTGATGATCTGGGATGGCTGTACATCCGAGAGATTATACGTCTTCATGGAGTTCCACACTCCATCGTTTCGGATAGGGATGTGTGTTTTACTTCTCGGGTCTAGAAGGGGATTCAGAAGGCTTTGGGTACACATGTACTTTGGAGTACAGCTTTACACCCCCAGAAAGATGGCCATTTCGATTGTAAGATTCAAGTGTTTGAGGACATTCTCTGAGCATGCATCGTGTATTTTGAAGCTTCTTGGGAAAAGTATATACCTCTTGTGTAATTTTCCTACAACAATAGTTTTCAAGAACCTATTCAGATGGCACCTTATGAGGCTTTCTATGGTAGGCTATGCCGACCCTTCTATTGGCTGGAGGCAGGAGAGGCAGCTATGTTGGGACCTCATCTTGTCCAGGAGACTACATAACCTATAGAGTTGATTCAGAAGAGGATGGCTTCTGTGTAGTCATGACAGAATTCTTATACTATCCAGCGGAGATGACCTTTGGATTCGGAGGTCAGAAATTAGGTTTTTCTACGTGTCGCACCAAAGTTGGGGGAAATAAGGATCAGGAGACAGGGTTAGCTTTCACCGAGATATATTGAGCCGTTTGAGGTGTTGGATAGAGTTGGGATGGTTGCCTATCGGTTTCAGATACCTTAGAGGTTCCAGGCTATGCACGACGTCTTCTATGTTTCATAGCTTCGACATTACATTTTAGACCAGTCTCATGTCTTTCAACCTGAGGAGGTTGAGCTCGACGTGGATGCATCATTCAAGGAGCATCCTATCCGGATTATCGATTGCAGTACAAAGGATATTTGTGGCCAGTCTGTTACTCTGGCACCAGTTCTATGGAACCACGTGCGAGTACAGGATGAGACTTGGGAGAGGGAGGCCGATGTACGAGCCCTTTGGCCAGAACTGTTGGGTGTTTCTTCTTCTACATCATGCTAGGGAAATTCGGGGATGAATTTCATTAAGGGGGAAGTTTGTAAGAACCCAGACCATATTTTCATGTATGTTTCTCTTTTCAGGTCATTTCTGAGAAAAAGAGGAAATTATGGAGGTTGTGCAGTGGCACACGGTTTTCAAAAAGATGATGCATGGTCTGAACAAACCATGCGGCCAGCCCAGGAAATCATGCAACCCTTGAGAGTGGTTTCCGCATGGGTAGCACAGGGTTTTTCAAACCATGCAGGAAAGCTGTGTGAAGTTCCTAGTTGAGATAGTGGCAACCACACTGTTGGCGCACAGTTCTCCAAACCATGCAGGGTAACCTTGAGACTACTTAATGATAGTATTTTTAAGACCCGGGCCACTCGGGATTTCTCATTTCTTCTCCAAGCTCTCTCCCACTCGATGCTCAATCATAATTTTGGGTTCTCAAAGGTTGAAGGTGCACCCCCACTCATTTTAGAGGCAAATCAAAGGGGTTTCTCGGTGGATCTAAGGTGGTTAATCTTAGGTAAGTCCTTCCTCTTGGTTTCTCCTTGGATTTACATAGATATTATCTTCCCACTCTCAAGGTTTTCTAGATCTAAATTTGTTCCATGTAGATCTAGTGTCGGGTTTTCCTAGGGTGTATATTTTAAGTCTTGTGGATGATAGGGAAGGAGTTTTAGAGTGGTTTTTTGTGAAGTGGTTGCCGGGATTTGTGGGTATGGTTCATTGTGGATAATTTTCACCGGAACCCTAAAGGTAGGTGGTTTGTGCCTTTCTATTGAAAGTCTTTGAGTTATATGTGCAAATTTCCCCAATACCCATGAATGGGGTATTGCGCGTTTACCATTTCATCCCTATTGTTTCTCTGGTATGCTGGTATGCCTGAGTATATGGATATTGATTATGAATAGCGTGAATTTTTGTGTTTTGGATGTTTTTCCCTAGCATGTTTTTCCTATTTTGACCTTTGGGACTTGTTTGCCTGTTAGGCTTCATTTTTACTTTCCCATTCCTATTATTATTGGATGGTGTGACGGTTGATCTGTTATGTTTTTGTATTGTAGAAGGCTATCCATGTAGTTCATGAGATTTACCTTTGTCGTTACGTGCTGCTACACTAGCTTGACTTACACAGGGCCATGTGAACCTGGAGTATAGACCATGGGAAGAATGGATGTTGAGGGCTTCTCTAGAGTGTCATTATAATTTATGATGTGAGACTACAGGGGGGAATTGACGTTGAGTTCTACCCTAGAGTGTCTATGGTTCCTCGACATGGGCCACAGGGGGAATTGACGTTGAGTGCTTCCTCAGAGAACCTTTAGTACAATACGAGACTACGAGGGAAATTGATGGTGAGTTCTTACTCAAATATTCTATACATAAGCAAGACCAGAGGGGTTAGACTGAGTGTACTTCCCATATGGTTGCTTGAACTTGATAGGTAGAACTAGATGGGATAGGATGTGGCCACTTCCCAGAGGGTTACCTATTTGTTAGCTACTTGATTGTATCTGTTAGGTAGGACCAGAAGGGATTGGATGTTATTACATCCAAGAGGATTACCTGTGGTTATTATCTTCATTGTTTAGTTGTTGCTTGATTGCAGAAACTGTGGATTGTTACTATTGAGAACTTCCTTATTTACTGCTTTCTGCACTTTTACCTGCCATATATTCACTGTCTGTTAGGCACAGATCTTATGGAGGTTTCCTATAGGGATTCTTCTCACACCCTGTTAGGGCCATGCTTTTGGTCCCAAATAGATTATATTGTTGTAGGTATAGACAATGGAAAGTGACCTTCTACTTTAAGTACATGATTATATGTGGAGATAGAGAGCAAGGGACCAAGCATAGGCTTCTGATACCGATGATCTTTTTATCTATTTTGTACTTGGGTTTAGTACTGGTTGTATTCAACATTCTGAATTGTTTGACTGTTTTCCCATGCATATGTACCTTGAATCATTTTTTAAATGTGCTCCAGTTATTTTATTATTTTAGTCTTTCGATGTTTACCATTGTTGGATATTTACTTCTTCCACTATTGTATGTATTGTCTACTTCCCTTGTGTACTCTACTAGTGAGGGAATATTTTCCCCACTATTACACCCAAGGCCCTCGCTGCTCATCAGTAGCCTCTGGCATTCGAGGAAATACACTTGAGAACATGTGAAAAACCAGGTATGGGGAATCTCTGGGTGGATTACAGAACCGGGACGTTACAACTAACATCCTCAGGATCAAAAAATAATTCACACTCCTTGTCCACTAACCATTTGGGTTTTACTTCAATAGTTCCTCATTATTTTATGGAATCCATAAACCACATGATTGGTACCCTCGATTCAGTGGAATCGATGAGCATATCCTTCTCCCTAATATTCTTCCATGTTTCTAGAGATTGGTCTCATATTTAAAGTCTATGGGGGACATTACATTACAGATCTGGGGGAGCAAAATTCCATTTTTAGGGATAATAAGTCCTTATAATTGTAAAAGGAGGAACCAACTTTCTAAAATTTGAGCACCAATAAACATCTCTACTTATGGAATCAAAAATTTTATCTTCTTATCCTATAAAATACTCGAGAACCTTTTACATGACCATTTCTCAAGCATTACTACCTTGTTTGGGGCTTATTCCTTTCAATGTTGGATAGATCACATTTTTAAATCTTATCTATGAATATAATTACCCATCCTTAAAATATTACAAAATCATGATTTAAATGAATAATTCACATTGAGAATCTTCTTAGGTTTGGAGTTTATGAGAATTAGGCCATAACTATTACATTTCATCTCAAAAATTACAAATTAGGGACTTCTACAGTGTTTCAATTTTTTTCATAAAAAAAATAAAAAAAAAATGTTTATTGTTTAGTTCCATATTTTAGATAGCATAACTTTTCAATGATCCCATCCTTGACCATATTCATCATTATGTCTACTGAATAACATTTCAAAACATGGGATGAGCATAAAAAGATTGTCAAGGGTTAGAAAACAAAGAAAGAAAACATTATTTCATCAATACAAAAATAACATAATCTATTTAACATACCTCATGAAATCATAAGATTTGTGAATAACACTCTATAATCAAAAATCATAAAGGTAACTTGTGGCATCCATAACATACTTACGTTGTAGCTTTCACACCAATATAGAGAGTTAATTTTGAAATACCCATCACAGTTTATTTCCTAAATCTCTTAGGAGAAACATTCTTGTTTAACTCTATCATGTTACCCAATGCATTGGAGATCTATCTCGATCTCACCAACCCTAGGTTTATCAAAGAACTACCCATATACATAAACCATTTCCAAGAACCATAACACATTCCTAACACGTAAAATAAACATAAAGGAAAGATAACATTTCTACATTGCAATAAAAATATTATATTGCCAAAATAAATTCATTTTCAATACCATTTTCAATACCAAAATACATAAAATATTATCTGGTATTTATTTTCCACTTAAAATCATAATGGCTAGTCAAGAAAGCTAAAAATCAAATAACACTCGCAATAGCGGAAAGGACATTTTCACTGTGTACATTAAAAAGAAACATTCTTTTTTTTTGTTTAGTAAAACTCTTCATATAGAAAAAATTTCATTTGAATGAAATTAAAAATCAAATGGGTTTATACACAGTATAAAATAATGGCATGTATATATAAAAATATGCCTCAATGAAAGGATATTGAGACAAAGTCCCTTACATCATGTCCTACTTGACCCGTTCGTTCTTTAATCTCCTGAATAATAAACAAATGATTATTTATACTTTCTTCAGAACCTTTTTCATGAATATTGATATATTTATATGATTTATTACTATGTTATAAACATTATATAATCATTTAAGTTAATAACGATTGTTTTCTTGATATTTGGTACTTGAGTCAAAAATGAACTTCTTATAATTACAAGTTGTTATTATGGTCAAAAGTCCATTATATACATAATGATATTCATGATTTAGATATCATATATTTCGTATATATCTAATATATATATTTATTTAATTTATTAAATAACATTTGGAGATAATAAAAGAAATGCATCGTTCATGGCGACAGTAAGTCGTACGTACGCATGAACACTAATTTTATTTCAATTTCTTATTATAATGGAATGAAAACTTAATGACACAATGGTATATTATAATTCCATTATAATTTAATATATAATTTTATTAACTCTATCCTTTATACATCCCTTTAATGGAATGTATGATTCATATCACTTTGTGGGAGTGGTAGTCCTCACTTTCTCAAATGAAATTTTTGTATTTAACCATTATGGAAACCATAAAGGTGTAAATTAAATGAAAAAACATAAGTATATAGAAAATATAAATATAATATATATCAAATATAAATAATGTTACATTTTAATTCCCTCCAGAAGAGGCGGTTGGAGATATTTGAATAATCATCATTTCGTGAGGTAGTTGTTCGCAATCCAGAGAAACAGTAAGTTCGAATCAATTAGATGGAAGTGTGTGGAAGTGATGTACAAATAATTATAAAAACAAATACCTAGTATATTAATTATACTAGTGTTGTTTTAAAAGAAATTAATAAAGAGAGTTTTGGTGGTTGGAGAAATAAAATAAAATAAAATAAAACATAATAGAGGATGTTACCTTTAAATCAGTTATCTCTCTTTGGTTTGAACCGAAAGGTATAATTTAATTTTATTCTTACTAGGGAAAGGCTTCTAGGAGGAAGATATGTATTTATGCTTCTTAATCAGGTAGAATTTGGATGATCCAAGGGGCTTGATAGGTGTGAGTAATGGGTTAGTGTTCATGGCTTTTTATAAGGGGGAGGATGGTCTCTTTAAGAATATTTTAAAATATTATTTTATTATATAATGATTATTTGATTTCCATGGTGAGAAACTTATTTAATTAGAATTTAAGAGGACTTTAGTTAGAAATAAAATCATCCAATAATAATTGTATGGGGTTTGGATATTTTTGTTAGATTTTATAATCTCATTTTTAAATCATTTATTAATAAGGTAATCACTACATCATTATTGTGTCATAAATAATTTTATTTATTTGATGTCTTAAAATTATAAATAAAATACCATAATATAGTAAATAATTTTATCTTTCAAATTAATATTTATATTAAAAAAGATAACTTATATAACCCCATGTAAAAATTTATGTACTAAAAGATATATGTTTGTGTCATTTTTGTCTTTACTTTAAATTAATTAATATAAAGTGCCATTATCACTATTAAGTGGCTCTATGGGGTCCCAAAATAGACCCAAGGATGTTAATGGTCGGGAATTTATGAACAGATAGGATTAAGATACCTTTTAGGATAATTTAATATTGTTATAATAATATTTTTTAACCCTTATTTACCAGATTTTCCCTTTTGCCATGGTAAATAAAATATTTACTAAAGTAAATATTTGGAATGTCTAAAAAAGTTACCTATTTATACAATTTGGACCTCCAGGAACCAAATATGGAATCTATTATTCCAAATTCAAAACCCAGAAGTGGAAAAAATTAATTTCAAATTAAATCTCATTGTAAAAATACAAAGTGTGTTTTTAAGAATTAATAACCTTCTATAGTTTGAAAATTCTCTATGTCCAAATTAAAAATTAAATTACTTCTAGTGAACAACAATAGATTAATTGGTAAAAATATAATCTAATTATACATTAAAATCTATCAAAATAACAATAAAACTATATAAATATATTAGATTAAAAGGCAGTTTTGAATTAAAATACTGTATTTTTCACTATTCATTAAGAAATGAACTTTATCAGAAAGATACCAAAATATTACCCAAAGTAAATTATGATGTCCTGAATCAAAATAAAAATATTATTTTGTAAAATAGAACATATAAAATTAATAAAATTTATTTAAAAATATTTTTCCATTAAAAGGTGATAAATCGATCTTTTAAAGAATATTAGAGTGTTTATTCATAAAATTGGATTCAGACACATTTTATACTTTTAAATTTTATTGGATAAATGAAAAAACATTTAGTAGACATGTATAATCACATTTTAGTTAGTTCTATTCATTCCCTACAATAAAATTTTTATGGGTTAACTACCATTTAAAATAATATTATTATTAAATTATTTTTCGGTATCACATTATGTCGTGAGTAACATATGATTTCAAAGAAACACATTATTGTGTATCAAGTACACCATCTATCCTTGGATCCCCTTTAAAGTAAAATTAATATTTATATAAAAATAATAAAAAATATGAAAATTTATTATTCTTTATTTACCTGGGTTGTTATATCTTTCCACCCTTTTGGAAATTGTGTCCTAACAATCTTATTCCTTTATCAAATAAATGGGGGTATTTATCCCTCATGCATTTTCAAATTCCCACATTGTGTCTTCATCCATATGGTTTTTTCATAAAAACTTTAACTAATGAATTACGATATTCTACAACACATTCTCTCTTCATTCCATAATCTGGACTAGTTGTTCCTTATAAGAGAGATTCTCTTCCAAATGAACTACCTCAAAGCTCAAAACATGAGATGGATCTGGAATATACTTTCTAAACATTGAAACTCAAAAAACATTGTGTACCCAAGATAAATATAGTGGTAAATCCACTCTTTAGGCAATTGATCCAACTTTATCCGAGATTTCATAGGGTTCATTAAACCTTGGGCTCCACATTCCCTTCTTACCAAAATGCATCACACTTTTCCATGAAGAAACATTGAGAAAGACATGATCACCTACCTCGAAAGAAAGATCCTTCCTCCAGTTATGCACTTAACTTTTCTGCCTGCTCTGATCTGTTCTCATGTGCTTCTGAATCAACAGATCCTTTTCTACCATCTCTTCTACAAATTATAGTCCCATCAACTTCCTTTCACCTAATTCATCCCAAAAAATGGAGTTCGACACTGCTTTTCATTTAATTCTTTAAATGGAGCTATCTATAGACTAAAATGAAAACAGTTACTATATGAAAATTCAACCAAACAAAGATGTTGGTCCCATCTTCCCAGGTAATAAATTGATCAACCACGTAGTATATCTTCAAAAGTCTTAATTTTTTATTCTGAATTTCTATATGATTGAGGGAAAAAAGCTATACTGAAATTTAATTCAGTACCCAAAGACTTCTGAAGGTCATTCCAAAAGTTAGAAGTAATCCTAGGATCACAATCAAATAAAATGCAGAGGGGAACTCCATGAAACCTGACTATCTCTTTAATATTCAATCGAGAATGTTGTTTAAAAGTCAAATTATCTTTAATAGGATGGAAATTAGTAGATTTAGTCAATCGATCAAAAATAACCCAGATTGCATTATTACCTTGGTATGTCTTTTGTAATCCCTTAATTAAGTCCATGGATATATTTTCTGATTTCCACTTTGGCATCGGTAAAGACTGAAGCATTCCATTGGGTAACTACTGCTCTGCTTTAACTTGTTGACAAGTAAAACACTTCATAGTAAAGTCAGGAATATCTATTTTTATTCCATCCCACCAGTAATACTCATCAATATCTCTTTACATCGTAGTAATTCTAGGATGAACAGAAAACATATAACTATGATCTTCACTTAAAAACTCATTCTTCAACTGTGAATCACAAGGCAAACATAACCTCTTTCAAAATCTCAAAATACAATCATTATATATGTTAAATTCATAAACCATACCCTTCTGAACCAAATCTACCATTTTCTATAACTCACTGTCTTCCTACTGCACTTTCTTAATTCAGTTTGATAGATATGATTACATTAACACCATGAAACAAAAAGGTTTAATTCCCTGCACAAATTCCTTTATTCCAAAGTTCATCACATCAAAAACCAAAGGATCTCATTCCAAATGTACCATGGTTAATGAAGTATTATTTTTTTGGACTCAAAGCATCAACCACTTTATTTTTCTTTCCTAGATGGTAAGGAATCGTGCAATCATAATACTTGATCAATTCCATCCATCTCTTCTATCTCATAATTTATTACTTATGAGTGAATATATATATTATAATTTTGTGGTATGTATTTTTTTCAGATCTTACTCCATACAAATGATTCCATCAAATTTTAAAATAAAAAAAACAGTAGATAATTCCAAATCTCGTGTAGGGTAATTTATCTCATGAAGATTCAACTGATGTGATGAGTAAATAATTACTAGATCATTCTTTATAAGGACACGACCAAGTCCTTTCAAAGAAGCATCAGTGTAGATAACAAACTCACCATTTCTATAGGCAGTTCCAAAAATAGAGAATTCACTAATCTTCTTTTCATTTCTTGAAAACAATTATCACATTCTTGTTTCCAGATGAACTTGACACCTTTTCAAGTTAATTTAGTCATTGGACTATATAACCATGGAACATTCTCCACCATCCTCTGGTAATAACCTAATAAACCAAAAGAACTATAGATCTTTGTCATATTTGTGGGTATTTTCCAGTCTTAAAAAACTTTTCTTTTATAAGGATCAACAGTTATTCCATTTTTTTTCAAAAAATGTGACCAAGGAATGAAATTTTTTGTGAACAAAACCCACACTTTCTGAATTTCCCAAACCATTTATTTTCATTTATGGTTTTCAAGACAACTCTTAAATGAATTTTATATTACTCATTACTTTTATAATAAAACAAAATATCGTCAATGAGAACAACAACAATCTTATCCAATAACTTATTGAAAATTCTATTTAAAATATCCATGAATAAAACAGGTGCCTTGGTTAAACCCACAAAGACATAAGCAAAAATTCATAATGTCTATATCTAGTATGAAACACGGTCTAAAAAATGTCTTCTTAATTTATTTTCATTTGATCGTACCCTGACCTAAAGTTAATCTTCAGAAAATATTGAGCTTCCTGGAGCTGATCAGACAAATCATTGATATGAGGAAAAGGAAATTTGTTCTTAATATTAGTGTCATTCAATACTCTATAATCAATGAAAAGACTCATTGAACCATCATTATTTTAAACAAAAAAGTTAGGATCACCCCATGGTGATGTTCTAGTTCTAACGAAACCTTTATCTAATAACTCTCGTAATTGATTATTTAACTCTACAAGTTCAATTTGATCCATTCGATAAGGGGGTTGTGAAAATTTCTTAGCAACATGAAGTAAGTAAACTATAAAATCAACTTCTCCATCAGGTTTTAAATAAAGAAACTCATCAGAAAAAATAAATAGATACTCATTTACCACTATCACATCATTAATATGAATAGTTCCATTGTTTTCAACAATATATGAAAGGTAACATTAACTTCCATCTTTTACTAGTTTCTCAGCATCCTGATATGTTATAAAAAGTTAGGGTTCATTCTTGTACTGAAATTGAATTTTTTTTTGAAATGAAACCTCTTTAGATCTACAGTCAATCTTAGCGTGGTAAATTGATATCCAATTGATACCCAAAATAACATCAAACTCTACTAGAGGAAAAACAATAAGGTTTGCAGGTAGATTATTTTTTCACATAAGGACAGGAAGGTTCATATAATTTATTTTTCTAAAAACATTTCTAACTGGTGTTTTTACCATAAGTTTGGGATTCATATCTTAAGATAGAATTCCAAAATTAATAGAAAAATTATCAAAAATGAAAGAGTGTGTAGACCCTTAATCAAAAAACAAATGTGAATAATCTGAACAAATAAACAATGTACATGATACTGTGTCATTCAATGGCCCAACATTTTATAAAGTAGTTGAAAAGGATTTCACCAACCCTTTCTGATTTTAGTCCGTTTGTTTTCTCTCAGTTGAGTTCTTTGTTGGATACTCATTTGCATAATGACCCATTTCAATGAACTTAAAACATTTAACAGATTGTAAATAAGATTTTTTCCTTCCATTACCATGATCTTTTTCAGTGGAATTACAAGACTTATGTCCCATTTTACCACATCAGTAGGACTTAACTGAATTCCAAATACATTCCCAACATGCTTTTTACCACAATTTTCAAAAACTGTAAACCTATTTTTCATACCATCAAACATTTTGGAAGAGTTCTTCCCTTTCGTCTTCCACATCAACCTCTTACCCAATTATTTTTCAATGAACACTTGATCAATAGAAAACTCCATTTCCACCTTGTTGGAACATAAAACCAGTTTTTCATAACTTTTTAACTCATGAGAAGCATAATCCCTTTGATATCTTGGCTTTAATCTGGAGTAAAAATGATTAATTTTAAAATCAAGATCTCGTAGGAAATTTGGAGCATACCTTTCTAGTCGAGGGAATATTGATTAATAAGTAGTAACAAATTCATCTTCCTGCCTCAATTCCAAGAATTATTTTCCTTCCTAAGATGAACCACATTAAGAAAATATTTCTCAATAAACATACATTTAAATTCATCCCAATCAAGGGCATCAATCTGTTCATTATCCTCGATATTTTTCACCATCGACCACCACTAATCGACTACACATTCAAAATGGTAAACAGAGAGACTAACCTTTTGATGTTCTAAATACCCCAAGACATCAAAAACCTTTTGAATTTCATTAGTCAACCCTTCTTCTAGCATAGGTTTAGATGGACCTCTGAATGATGGGGATGTTGCCTCATGAAATGCTCCACTACTGACATGTTCCTCTGTTATTGATCAAGATGATCTCATGCATGGATACCACCAACATTTATAGCCTAATACAAATATGTTATCACTACAACAAACTATTTAGTTCCGATTCTGACCTTCTGAGGTTGCTGATTTTGATGTTTTTCTTCCTCCTGATGTCATCCCATCATAATTTCCATGTTTCCTCTACCAAAAACCATTATGAACAAAGAAATATCTTTGGCGAAGTGATATGGTAATCTGTAAAAGTTATATCATTAACATAAATTGATTTATGGATATTAATATAACAATACCTTAACACCTAGATTTGTCTCAATCGACCGTTGATACCAACTATAAGGACCCATCCTTAAAACATTACATAATCTAGAATTAAATGAAAAAATCACATTGAGCATGTTTTTAGGTTTATAGTTTTAGAGAATTAGAACATAACTATTATATTACATATCAAAAGTTACAGAGTAGACAATTTTACTTAGTTTCCATTTTTTAATAAAATAAAAACTATTAAATAAGAGTCATGTCTAGTTCTATTTTTTAGAAAGCATGAAATTTCCTTGATCCCATCCTTGACCCTAATAATCTTTAGGTCCTGTGAAAACATTTCATAACGTGGGATGTGTACAAAAAGATCAGTAAGGGTAATAAAACAAATGAATAAAACATTAGTTTATCAATACTTACATAACATAAGATCTTAAAATACCTCATGAAATAAAAATGTTTCTGAATAACACATAGAAATCACAAATCATAATGGTAACTAGTGGCATCCATAACATACTTACATTGTATCTTTCAAAGCTATGTATAGAGTTACATTGGGAATTCCCATCATAGTATATTAATTAAATATATTGTGAGAAACATTCACGTTTACCTCTGTCACATTACCCAATGCATTGAATAGCTATCTCGGGCTCAACAACCATAGGTTTATCACGGAACCACCCGTATATGTAAATAATTCCCAGGAACCTTAACACATTCATTACACATAAAACGAATATAATGGAAAGATAAAATTCCTACATTTAGATCACAATATTATATTTACATAGTCAATCCATTTTCAAAACCATTTTCAAAACCAAAGTGCACAAAAGAATATATAGAATATATTCTCCATTTAAAAATATTATGTCTTGTTATAGAAGCCAAAAATAAAATAACGCTCGTGGCAGTAGAAATGTCATTGTCACCACGTATGTTAAAAAGAAACATTACTTTTTTTCATTTAGTAAAACTCCTCATAAAGAAAATTTTCCATTTGAATGAAATTTAAAGTCCATGGGGTTTATACACCATATAAAATAAATTCTGGTATAAATCGAAATATGCCTCAATGAAAGGAGATTGAGAAGAATCCACTTACCTCTCGTCCCACTTGACATGTTTCTTCTTTAATCACCTGAATAATAAAATAAAGTTAATTTATACTTTCTTTAGAAACTTTTTTAGTTTTATTATTTTTTTATATCACTTATCACCATGTTATAAACATTATATAATCATTTATGTTAATAATTGTAATTTTGTTGATATTTGGTACTTGAGTCAAAAATAAACTTATTATAACTAAAATTTGTTCATGTGGACAAAATTACATAATATCCATAATTATATTATGGATTTAAATATAATATATGTCATTTATATCCATTATATATATGTATTGTTAAGAATAAATAACATTGGGAGATAAGAAATGAAATTCACCGTTCATGGAGACGGTAAGTCGTACTTATGCACGAACACTACTTACAATTATATTTCGTATTTTAATGGAACAAAAACATAATGATACATAGGTATATTATAATTCCAGTATAATTACATATATAGTTTCATTAACTTAATCCTTTATACATCCCATGTATGTACTGAATGAGTCATATCACTTTGAGGGGGTGGTAGTCCGCATATCCTCAAATGAAATTATCGTATTTTCTCATTATAGAAACCATAAATGTATGAATTAAATGAAAAATAAAGAAGTATAAGGGAAATATAAAGATAATATATATCACATTCAAATATAGTTCCATATTAATGGCCACCATGGGAGGTTTTTAGAGATATTTTAACAATCGTCATTTTGTGAGGAAATAGTTCGCCATCCACAGACACATTATGTTCGTATCCATTATATAGAGGTGTGAAAAAGGGTAGTCCAAATAATTATCCTAAAAAAACCTATTATATTGAAAATATTGGTGTTTTTATAAAATAAAGGAATAAATAGTGTTTAGGGGGTTGTAGAAAAAAATTCAAGAAAAGAACTTAAGAGAAGACATTACCTTTAAATGAGGAATCTCCCTTTGGTTTGAATGAAAAGGTATACTTGAATTTCCCTCTATCTAGGGGAAGACATCTACAAGTAAGATAGGGATGTAAGAAGATTTATTGGGTAGAGGTTGGATGATCCAAGGGTTATGAGTGGTGGGAGTAATGGGTTAGAGGTGTTGCCTTTTTATAAGGGTGAGGAGGGGATCTTTTGGAAAGTTAAAAATTATTATATTATGATATAATTATTTTTCAGTTTCAAAAGGTCCATAACATATGAAATTAGAAGATAAGGAGACTATTGTTTGAAATAAAATCATCCAATAATAATTTTACAGGTTTTGGATATTGTATTAAATTTTATAATCTCATTTGTTTAAATCATTTACTAATAATGTAATCACTACATCATTATTGTATCATAAATAATTTTATTTATTTGATGTATAAAAAATTTAAATAAAACACCATGTTGTAGAAAATCCTTATAGATTTCAAATGAAGATTTATATTCAAAGCCATAACTTATATAACCTCATTTAAAAGTTTATTTACTAAAAGATATATCTTTATGTTATTTTTTTCTTTACGTTAAATTAATTAATATAAAGTGTCATTATCACTTCTATGTGGCTCCATGAGTTCCCAAAATTGACCCAAGGATTCCCATGGTTAGATATTTATCAACCAATAGTTTAGGACACATTTTAGTTTAATTTAATATTATTATATAAATATTGTTTACCCATATTTACCATATTTACCTTTTAACCATGGTAAATTAAATATTTATTGAAGTAAGTATTCATAATGACTAAAAATAAAAGTTAACTATTCACACAATTTTCAAATCTTGATTCAAAATATGGAATGAAATTTTTAAAATTCAAAATACATAAGTGGAAGAAATTAATTTAAAATTAATTCCCTTTGTCAAAAAAGCGTGTTTTTAAGAAATAATAACTAACAAAATATTGATAGTTGTTAATGTCCAATTTCACACAGAAATTACTTCCAATTACCAACATTGGATTAATTGGTAAAAATATAATCTAATTGCACTTTAAAAAAAATTAACAGAACAATATAACTATATAAATTAATTAGATTAAAAGGCAGTTTTGAATTAAAATATAGAATGTTTCACAATTCATTAAAAATGAACTTTATCAGAGAAATACAAAAATTTAACCCAAAGTATATATTTATGTACCAATTCTATTGAAGAATATTATTTTTTCAAATATAACATATAAAATTTAAAAAAAACTTGATTTAAAAATGGTTCACCATCAAAAGGTGGTAAATTGACCTTTTAAAGAATATTAGAGTGTTTATGTTTAAAATTGGATTCCTTCACATTTTAAGCTTCTAACATTTATTGGATAAATGTAAGAACATATATCCAATATGTATAATCATATTTTAGTTAGTTTTGTTCAATCCCTCCAATACAATGACTATGTGTTAACTATTATTTAAAATAATAATAATATCATATAATTTTTCAGTATAACTTTATGTTGTGTGTAACGAAAGATTTCAAAAAAAATTAATTTTACGTATTGGGTACTCCATTGAACATGGAATCCCATTTAATGTAAAATTAAAATTTAATTCAGAAATATAAAAAAATATGAAAATTTCATATTCTTTGTTTACATGGGATGTTACAATGAACTAGTTTTATTCTCAAAGGTGCAGAAGCTTAGGTCTTGATATGCATTAAGGAATTAAGAACATAAATAATTTTGTATTTTTTGGTATACTTATTGGCCACTCACCTCCCTCAAATCAATGAATATTTTATTTTGAAATGGGGGACGTTTTTGAATAATATTCATAATGGGTAAAATGATTTCAAACTAATGGAAAACTCATGGAACAACCCAGTGAATGTTACCTTAGCGTAAAGGTTGATCACAACACATGTTATCTCTTTGGCCATCATGTTCCAGAGTTATTATTCAATCATAGGATATTTCTTATGCCACACATCCACTTTATATGAAACCATTTTTAATTTATTCAATTTCATTTTAGATGAAAGGAGATATGGTGAACAAATTATAGCTAAAGGCTATCTTCAATTATTAGAGATAATGAAAAAATACGAAATTCAGTTTGTGTAAATGGTAAAAACCTATATTGTGGGATCACTATGGTAATAAAATGATCATTAGAATTAAATTCAATATTTATATAGTCCTATAAAATATGGAATTTTGATAATACATTAATGGGAGGTTTCCCAATATAGATATGTTTTAAAAAAACCAGTTGATATTCATCAACATCAATGTGGCCAAACCTTAAAACTCCCCCATTTCTTGGTTTTCTATCAAAACATATGTACTCATTATAATTCCATTATTGGAGTCCCAAATTTTTGGGAAGATACTAGCTAGGACACATGGCATGGAGACCTGATCAATGATTCTCCCACATGTTTTTTGGGTTGATGAAATATCTCCCCTTGTCATATTACACTTGCTCAAACATTGGCCAATATGTTCGAAAAAACACTTCCTCTCGAAATGAAAATACAAACTATTGAATTATTTATTATATATTTTTTGTTTTTTAAGGACTATGAAAGGACTTATCCAAGCCTCAAAATTGATTTTGATTTGAGTGATATACTCTTTCTTCATGACGTACCTTTATTTCTGGAGAAGCTTCTTAAATATGTACCCTAATCCTCGTGATTCTACACACATATCTTGAGGACGGATAAACTAGTATTATGTGGAGACAAGTATTAGGTCCATAAATATCATGAAGAATTCCTAAAATCTTATGTCCACCTATAAATGTATTACATGGATGGTGTTGGTTTAATTAATATAGAAACTCAAAACCTCATGGATTACCCCACTATTATTATAAATATTCAATTCTAAAACCCATATAACTCCAAAATCTAAAAACCTTTTTATCTAGATATCAAACTATTAACATGTTTCCCAGCCGTACTAGGCCTACAACATTGATACTTAAAGACTCCCCTTTTAATAAGGTTCCATTTATAATTACTGACCTTGGCTTGATCAACATTAGGGAAATGAAAATAGTGGGGTTGATGTGTATCTCAAAATATTTAAAAATCATGAGGTTGTATGGGGCAGTCTTATTATAGTAAACCACACATGATAAGTTATAATATCCTTATGAGATTTAATCCTATTTTTTGATATGTTTACCCCTCCATTGTTGGTGTTCATGGTGATCCATGTAGTTGGGAGAAAAGAATCTGGATGAGGGATATCAACAATGGATAGTATCCCATGACCATATATAGAAAAACATAGTCTAACATTGTGTACTCTTGATGATGCTTCAACATGATCTTTGATATGGTCACCTTTAGGATTCTTGTCTACTAGATCACCCTTTAATAACTTCTACAACGATAAGCTTGATTAATATAGTAAATTTGGCATCCATGATAATGTTGGAAGAGCTGGCCATTGTAAGCCTACAATATTTTTTAAAAAATATGTCATCATGAAAAACTATGAAATAATTATAGGTTCCCCTAAAATGTATATGAGGAATGTGTGAATAAAAATATGTGAGAATTTTAAAATGTAAAAATATTTACCCAAGTAATCTCATTCAAATGGCCTCAATACGGTGGCCCCAAGAAGACCACTCGATTGGATGGCCCCACTATGGCCCCACACTTGGGTGGCCCTTCCTAAGAGAATAGGAACCCGCACTCTCTATAGATAATTTAAGGACACATGTGAAATACATAATGAAATTATCACATGTCTATATGAATGGTGCACCACCATTATTTATAAGAACACTGGTCACCTCACCCATCCCAATTATCATAGCACACCAAGTGCGGCTAGTGCGGCTCACCCAAACATGAAAATGCTGCTCACCCTAACCACCATAGTGAACCTGTGACATATTTCCTTTTCCATTTGAAATTTTGATTGTGGGGTGACCTCAAAATAAGATCCTAATCATTCCATTTGGATTTCATTCTTATGGAGTGAATTTACTAGTTCTCATTTTTCAAGAGAAATGGTGATATCAGACATAAGATCGATGGTAACCTCGAGAAACTACGTCTTCCTTACCAATGGTATCATCATATTTATTAGTCTAATTACCCCAATATCCCTATAGTGAATATTTATACCTTTCATAGGTGTTCTTTTGGTCACCCATTGTACCTCAATCAGTTCTCCTTCTGTTACCGAGACATCACCACCTTTGTCACATATGTGAAACACATTACTCTCTCAGGGGTGCTCCATACATGACCCTATTATTTCCTATAAATAAAACCATTTGGATATTTAATAGTGAACAATAATACATGTTTTTTAAGAGGAATATATCTTCATGTAGACACTATTATTGGAATTTCATCCATTCTCTTAGGTAAACTATGACACTCTAAAACATAAGAAAACCTACTAATGTATTGTGAATGGGTTATGAAAACTCATCACCAGGAAGACACATAGATCGAGGCTCATCACATATGTAACCCATCACTTGGGTTACCTCACATTGGATACCAATCACCCAAGACTCATCATTGGGGATACTAATCCACCTGGGGATCCTCACCTTGATGTCCCATCACTTTGGGTTCCACACTTGGGAAACCGATTGCATGAGACTCATCACCTGGGTGACACATCACCTAGGGTTCATCACCTGGGTGAACCATTACCCATGTATCTTCACATAGGTGACCCATCGGTCGGGGCTCCTGGCCCAAGAAACCTATCACATGAACCTCCTCACCTCGGCAACCTTTCACTCAGGACCCCTTACCAGGGTGACCCATCAACCAAGGATTTTCTCCTACATGAGACATTTCCAAGGGTTTTCTATATAAGGGGCCAATCCCCTTAGGGTTCCCAAAAAAATTTAATGTTCTCAATGGATTTATTTAACTATAAAATAATGTACCTATTATACCTAAGTATTTGATTTTATAATATATTCATTAACACATCCACCATGAAAACTAGATCCTTATGTTCCGGGTATATGGAACCGTAATGTTCCACCATTATATCTTGATTTCTCCTAGTAGACAGTCAAAATTAAGATAAATTTGGAAAACCTATTCTATAGATGGTTTCATAGATATATAAAATCTGATACACATATCTTTTCACACTGATGAGGAACCTCTGACAAATATAGACGTTCACATCGACAAATTAAAATAATTTATTTCATATATATAGGTAACAAGTCCAATATTGAGATTTAAGAAGCATTCAAGATCATGATTGGAATCTATATGTGGGTCTCATTGTCGGAAATAATTCCCCCCAGTGGGAGGGGATGATCCAGACCTTCATAATATTAACCAATTTTATTATAAAAAGATTCATTTAAAAGAATTACCAATGACTACTTACCATCATAAAGAATATATATAGAAACAACTCTATTAAAGTGGTTGGATTTATTGTGTGTTTCTTATTTTATGAATAAACCTCATTAGAAACTATCAAAAATTTAGAATAATTCTACATGCAGGAACAATCTCTTGTTTTTGAGTTGATATGACATATAATAGTATTCTTAAAAACGTAACATCATAAAATAATTTTAAATTTCAAGGTATTACTATAACATCCATAACATGATTGTATTTTATTTTTATGATGACAAAAGTTAAATCATCCAAATTGAGATAAGTTCCTTATTCATTTGTGGAATCTTTCATTTTATCAATGTCTATAAGATTTTACTTTTACAAATCATCATCCCCATCTAAAATACTCTTATTTTTATAGAATATGATTCTACTAGAATCTACTATATTCTATTCAGACAACCTTTACATACTACCTTGGTTAATCTTACACATATGCACTGTTGCCTTTAAATATACATGGTGGTTTATCATTACCAATATTCTATATACTTTAATCATTGATTGGTCTCATACCCCATGGTGTGATGTTCTACCAGATATCTCAAACATTACTTATATACCTTTAAATCATACTATTGAATAACATTCAAACAATTGATCATTGTAACCTTTTAGATATCCACTTTCAAAAAATACATTGTTCACATCCCATTATATACACCAATTTTTAAATTCCAACTTCTACTATCTCTTATAGAACATTATATTCCACAAAGTCCATAACAATAAGTGTCACTATTATGTATTCAAAAATACATGATAATTTTTATTATCAAATCCAACACATAATATTCAGGTATGAACATTTCCCCCACTTTATTTTGTTAAGAGTACTATTATATATCATACATAATAATTATCATCTAAGTGTATCAATACATTATATGGGTTTGTAGTGAACTTTGTTCACTACCAATTTTTCAAAAAATTATAGTGGTCTTGCTACCATATTTATCTTTTCATTATCTCATCCTTTCTCCTTGAATTCCATGGTGTTTTATTTTTAGTTATACTCTCCATTCATCTATAGAATACATACCATAAAAATATCTTTTTGAGGAAATATTATTCTTAGTAATTTCTAAAAATCAGATTTCTTGATTTCCCCCTCCTTTAACATGAAATTATTTTCTTGATCATT
Source organism: Viscum album (assembly GCA_963277665.1). Lineage (NCBI taxonomy): Eukaryota > Viridiplantae > Streptophyta > Magnoliopsida > Santalales > Viscaceae > Viscum > Viscum album. The sequence continues at coordinate 874,074,294 of OY728145.1, read as the reverse complement.
TGATATTTGGATCTTCCACCAAATTCTAAAACTATTCATCATCACATCCACCCTAATATAGCCAGTGAACATCTAAAATCTCTTTTCTTGGTAAACCTTTTCAAAGTTCACCATAAAAAAACATTGGGCAATCATAAGTTCATCAAAACTAGCCTCATATCTCGAACTATTGGATCCCTTATCCACCTTTACACCTTTTGGATCTCGAAAACACTAATTTATTGAACCTATAGAATTTTAACTATTGTTGATACTTCAATTATCACACTCCGTCCTTGATATTACATATTAGTTGAAAAATATTTTTTTCCTTTTTCGAACAACAAACCATTTAAACATTTCATATGTAGTGTACTAAAATATTCAAATGTGTTCATTTGAAATTTATCATTGATAAATTAACAAAACCTATAAGCCTACCGAGTCAAAACAGAATGCACAAAACAATAGATTAATTCATATATATGAAAAGAACTATTTTTTATGAAGTCCATAGATCATACAAATAATTCCATGTATCAATAAAAATTTTAAATTCCTTTTTCCCTTATTAATGGAATAATATCTTTATACTTTTTCTTCAAACCATTAAAACATAAAATCATGTTTCGCGATTTTTTACAGTCATGGTGAAAAGTGTCAGAAACATATTTATTCTCATGTATGTCCTCTCTATACCTTTACTCCTTGTAATCTCTCTGAAGAATATTATTTATAGACATATTCTATTTCAAATTTTAATGTGTAAAATAAATAGTCTCTAGTTTACAATAGTAAAAAAGTGTTCTATAACTTATCTTAGATAGGCTCATGTTTTAGGTAGTTCCTCTAGAATTAAATGATCAGAAAGTTGATGAAAATAAATCCAATAATTATTTCATTATTTCTCAATGAATTCATCTAAAATATACTCATATTGTATGTGATATTTGATATTTTTTTTCAATATATATATCATAATATTATTAAAATCATCAATCAAGGTTTTCATGGATTCTCATTCCTTTTGAGGTATTTGTATCACCTTCTCACCTAATTTATCATATAAAAATATATCTTTCACCCAATGACTATATACTATTATAAATCATCTTTAATACTTGAAAAATCTATGAAAACTATTCACCAGGTAGAAAATAGAAACATTGATAATCCACACTCAACATAGATATCTTCATATTTAGAACTTTTGATGTGTCAAAATGTGTTAGTTTTCACTTGTTCAAAATTGAATTCATTGTACAAAATAAATAAATTTGGCTATAAATATGGTCTGTATAGAATAAAATATATTATTCAAAACATGTAATGTAATAATTAAATTCACACTTTCATTATGAGTAAAAAAAGAATTATCAATCACTGGAGTTTTGTAACATCAGATGAACGTATGAAAACTATCGACACCAGGGTGGATAAAAATTGTTTTTTATTTAATATCTTTAATAAATATAGAAATTTACATAAAATAGTAGTGGTCTATTTAGATTTAAATTATCCAATATACTAATAGGAATCATACCTTCCATAGGAAAACAAATATGGTTTCAACCACTACACAGTTAGTGTAAGGAATCTCATATAATCCTAAAAAAATTAAAAAAATAATTCAAATAAATGAATAAACCTTTAGAAAAACCTTGATATTATGTTTTTAACAAATTATGGTAGGTATTGCAGTACAAAAAGAGTGGGTTATTTATAGTCCAATGGGTGACTAAAAATTCATTCCATCTCTTATTTTAAGTTAACCAATGTTTATAAATATTGATAAATTTCAGATTAATAGGTACCTAGCTCATTGGTTATATAGATCATTAGAATTTAGTATGTTTGGGTTAATATATGAGTAAAAATATATATATGGGGAGGAAATTTTAAAAAATATAAAATATATAATTTTGTATATACAAACAAAATAATAATTTAAACAAAGGTACTGGATTACTATTTAGATGCCTAAAAGGATATTTTTACCAAATCATATTCTATAAAAAGGATAATTTTTCATTTAAACCATAGTGGGTGGTTGTTCATAACCAAAACCAAGGTAACCAAGTTAAATAAGCTCTTATTTGGATTAATCTTATTTGAAGGAATTTGTATTCCCACACTCAAAATCTCTCAATTAATGAGGTAAAACATATTAGCCTCAAGAATAATGATTTTCATCGATTATAAACAAGTCAAAATGGTTTAATATTTCTATCCTTATAAGCAATCATCCAATAAGCATAGATTAAATAGAATCCATATTCTGAAGCTCTTCAATTTTGAGGGATCAAAATAAGTACAAGTAAATATAAAATAGATAAGATATTTAAAAATACAAAACATCACACAATGATATATCAAAAAACTTAGAAAAAATCAAGCAATGAGATGTGATTAGCATAATTGAGAGTTCTATGTTTCTAAAAACTATGATCTATTTTTGAAGATCCATCTATATTTTTTACATCTAATCTATGAAGCCCTAGCTCTATTTATATTAAAATCCATAGAAAACTCTAATATTAAAATTATAAGATATATCGATATGGTTATAATAACATTAGGATTGGAATCACATGTTCTGTTTAAGTAAAGGATATAACATCCCACCATATTCTCTAAACCATAGATCTTAATGTCACAACACAATGTTCATCAGAACATAGAAAATAGAAATATAAAAAATAAAAAAACACAATGAAACAAAATCATCATGTTAAAAAATATTTATTCATTTGTTTATTATGACTCTAAAAACCAAGGATAAATAGAGTCTTTGACTAAAAAATCTCCCCTTTTTAAAAAATATAAAACAAAAATTATAAATATTATTTCTAAAAAAACATAAAAGTTAACTATATTTAACATTTGATGAATTCTATAATATATGAAATAATTAAACTTCAAAAAACTTTTCCAAATTTCCACCTTTATAAAACATATGAACTTATAACATTATTAAAAACAAAAATAAACATTTGAATATGTATATATATTATTTTCCAAATTTATTCACCTTTTTTATTTTCAAAATGAGAACCAAATAATATAAAAATATTTCACTATGATAAATTTGGTGTTAACATGATGTAAATAAATTATAAAGATTAAAAAAGAAACCACCACCATTATTTTTAGGAAAGGTGCACTATGTGAATTACATATTTTATAAATTTTTATACTCCCCAATCAAAAATAATTGAGGATACTTTTTTTCTCTTTTAAAGGGATAGGTGAGATGTGATGTATAGTTTTAAGGTAAGCATAAATGTATCATATAATTCCTGTATAATAAAAAATAGTTAAGAAAATAAATTTAATCCTTATATATATTATAAATTAATATTTGGTGACTAAATAATACATCAAATCATAAATACATTTCAGATATCTGATATTTATTGGATCCATAATATCGAAGGAGTCGAAAACAAAAACAAAAACAAATTAATAGATATTATGGACATTCATAATATCAAATAGAATTATAGAGTCAAATTACTAGAATGAAATTTATAATCCTTTAATGATATAATCATATTGTTTAGAAACTGATATATTAATATTTATTCATGTATACATTTATTGGAAAATAAAACTACTAGTGTATGTAAGATAAAGAGTTAGTTTCATAAAAATTAAGAAAGGGAAATAAAAAATAAATTAATCTATTTTAAAGTTATAAAAAATAATAATGGATTATTATTGTTAATTCTTAAATGGTTCCAAAAAAATTACATTTTAATAAAATCTTATAACCTGATAAAAGTAAAAGAATTTAAATTAAATACTACCCATGGAAAAGTTAGCTAAATAAATTAAAAAATCCCCTTAAATAAATGTTTATATTATATAAATAAAAACTTATAAAATTGAAATATAAAGAACCAATTTTTATAATTTAACATACTATGATAAATTGAATAAATATCACCACATACAAAAGACTATAATTCAGTTATAGATATGCAGCGAATTTATCCTCTAGTAAATAAGTCCTTAATAGATAGAATTCCTTGGTTTCAACTATATGAGAATAAAAGTACCATCGGTGACCATTTTTTTCTGAAACAATAATTTTTAGAAGTACCAAACTCATTAGAAATACAGGATTTATGATTTATATGTGACTGAAATTTTTTTAGTGGTAACTATTTCATCCAATGTCCACCTCTTTAATATTTACTACAAAAGGGAGATTTTTTCGGCACAAAATAATTATTTTGTTATGAAATGAATCATCTAGTGATTTCATATTCAATTCAAGAAGTTATCTTTGTAGGGATAAATGATTTATTTAATATTTCAAATGATTTCCCTCAATATTTAATTTTTTTTATTATTTTCTTTAGATATTAATCTTTTGACATAAGCTTTATATATTCACTATTACCTTTTTATGATTTAATGAAATTCCATAAAAGATATAAATTTAGCCTTCTTATCAACATATAAAATTTTAACTTTACTACATAAATTTCTGAACTATGAGTGGGGTTTTAAATTTTTATTCTTCACCCCTATTAGTTTTCTATATACATATGCCTAGATGAAATTTAACTCAATATTTTCTACCATAATAATAATTATTCAATTTTTTAAAAAAAATTTATATAATTACCCACATTCTATGATATAAAATATCAATTAATCAATGGTTTTAGTAAAATATTCCTCATTATCTAACTGAGATTCATTATCCAAAACAAATTGAAATTTGGATCATGAGAAATTCCACAAAGATAAATAGGATGTATGTTTCCAATGATGACAAGATTATTTTCTGAATTCATTGATTATAATTTAATAATTATTAGATATTTATAAATTTTTGAATAAATACTACTATTAGATGTTTGGGTATCCTTAGGAGGAAAATTATGTATCAGTCTTGACATTAAATTCATTCCTTTCATTTTTATTTTAATTGTTTCCTTCATTAGTCTATTTATTTTTCATAATAAAATCCATTATGATGGGCCCCATTTTTCTACACTAATAGTAGGTAGTGGCAGAAAAACATCCTTCTCATGTATATCCTCTATATAAATTAATTACTTATAGTAATTTCTGAGGAAATTATTATTTATAAATATCATTTATTCAACATTTACAGTTGCACCATCCTTGTGTTCTACTTCACTAAAATTATAATCATTCTAGAACTTCTCTTAGACAAACTAAATATTGAAATAGATACTCCAGAAGTTAATTCTCCAAAATATAAATAAAATTAAACCCCATTATTATTTCATTATTTCCTTATGTATCTCTTTATCCTACTCACATACTGTATGGGAGTTCTAATAAGTTGAACCAATGAATGTTCCCAAATATGTTTCATATCATTAATCATTGTTCTCTTGGATTCCCATTACATAAAAGTTTATCAATAACCTTCTAAAAAATCTAATATTCTAACAAAAATCTCTCACAAAGCCATTTTATACTATTAAAAATCATTAAGAACCATTACTGCATTTGAAAGTCTATTTCACCAACAATAAAACAATAAAATTTATAATATGTTCACAACCATGACCTCTTAATTTAAAGAAAATTTGATGTTTAAAGATATGTAGTTGTTCAAAATATTATTCACTGTATGAAATTAAGAGACCTAAATATAAATCATTCTATATACAGAACAAGTAAGATAATTCACAATAAGAAAATTAAGAAAAAATCTATACATTCATAATGAGAAAAAACAACAACATAATTACATGGAACCTTCGTAAATTTTGATACAAGTTCAATAATTATGCACTCCAGTAATGAAAAAATATTTTTCTATTGAATATCTCCAATACTCTTAATCAATCTAATCAAATATAGTTGGACTATTTTAATTTATATTCTCTAGACTACTAATAAGAGTAATACCTTCAATATAGAAACTTAAATTATCATTTCCTGTACCACATGACTACTGTTAGGAAACTCATATAAACCCAAAAAATAGAAAATACATTTAGATAAAACTTCAAATAGTGAGGACCACTTTTATACCAATTATTGGTCACATAATCCTTAGTATGTTATTATCACAATAATGGGGTTGAATTATAATCCAAAGTGTAACTCACAATTTTTTCCACTCAAAAGATAAGTTAATTAGAATTTATAAAATTTGATAAATATTAGGGTAAAAGGTGAGTAGAAAAAAGATATAATTATAATAAGTATTTAATAAGTTATAGCCAATAATATATTAACATATAATATATGTGTAGAATATTAAATCGAATATAAATTTAGGATCTTTTTATACACAGAATGTAATAATGTAATTTAAAAAAAAATATCGGGATGAGATGAATATCCAAATACTTAAAAAGATATTATTTCAAAATCAAATTAAAGTAAAGAAACCCCTCAAATTTAAACCAATGATGTATGTTTCTCATGACATGAAACAAGTTAACAATTTTCAAAAATGGGTTCCTTTACCATTAACATATTGGGAGGTAATGGTCATCATTACTTCAAAATCCCCCAATCAACCTAATTAGACCAAGTAATCTCAATCAATTAGATCTATGTGGACTATAAACATATCAAAATGGATCTCTCTTCCTACCAATGGAATTAATTTACCAACTGAATTAACCACATCTATCTCTAAAATCTATTCAATCTGAACAGATCAAAATTAGTGAATGTGATAAAACATAATATATATAATCATTACTATTTTGTAGGACTTATATATTTCTTAATGAGGCTATGTAGCCTCATAAATCTCATCCCAAAATCCCCTTAAAGTTATTACCCCCTTTACACCATGTATTAATATAATATTCTATTCAAAGAACCCATTTATAGTTTGTAAATTTTTTTAAATACTATTTGTCATCCAAAAAAACAATTACATAATACCTTATTTGATAGTTTAGAAAAAATCCAGAATTACCTAAATGTGGTTACATCATTATATGAGTTTTATTGTAATTATTTTATATGTCTAACACTTCATGATATAGAGTGGAGATCACTTATTGATCACCAATGTCGGTTTGACACAACTAGATAATTCATATCATTATTTGATACAACATTATATTTAGATATAATTTAATTGTATATATCATAACATTTAACTATGTATTTATCTTTGAAATCCATTGTGGGGGATCTACACCAAATGATTTTTCAAGTTTGGGCCTTGATATCATTTTATCTTTTTCAGTGTGGAATAGATCAGAAACTTATTTAATGACGACAATACCTATTTTATTTATCTTCTTTTATCATATACACATACATGATCCTCATTCTAACTATTAGATGTGAATTATTTCAATAAAATCACCCCTGATGGATATTATCTCCGATTTAAATTGATATAATTATAAAAAAAAGTTACTAACATTTAAATAGGTCAGGGAATATGTAGTTGTGAGATATATTTTGGTTTTCATGGTAAACAAATCCATTGTATCCCACTTCTATCTAGAAGATCATAGTGTTTCATATTTGTATTCGACCTTTAATAAAAAATTCATTAAAAAGATGCCATTTCTATCAGACATCTTATTTTTCACGGTCTAAATGTCCATTGTGAGACTCATCCCACTTGTGCATATTTCTTATTTTTATAAAATACTAGTGCATCACTCATCATGCTTCTTACACCATAGATGAGATCTTCCTCTAATATACATATCAATCATAATGTTATGATTTATGAAACCTATATTTTATTCTTCATGTCTATCCTCCTCAATGGACATTAGAGAGACCTCATACGTATTCTTCTTAGGGATACCTCCTTGACACATTTCTTGATCTTTCCCATAACTAGAGAAGCCCCTATTTTTGGACATTTTTTTAATATTTTGATAAGGGTTAATCTAAGTAAGCCAGAGTATGTTATTGGTAAACCCTTTACCATACCAAAGTGGTTGGGAAGATACCATATGTATGACATGTAATTCAATAACCTATGGATTAGCCACAGATGATGGATAAATTATGACAACAACTTAGTGTTTTTCCTCAAACTCATCAGATAAATACGAAAGTGGAGGATTTTGTGTAAAGGTATATAGTATTTTTATAGTTTATTCATTTCTATATTATGAAATGGATCTATAAAACTCCATGGGAATATTATTCTTAGGATATATTTTTTGAATCTATTATGTGGTAATATACCTCTAATATTCTCATTATTAATATCAGAGCATCCTGTGTATTTATATTCCATAAATCATGTTTTAATATTGAATAATTTTGTTAGATATTACATTATGTAGATAAAATTATCTCCAATAGAATACTTTATATATGTTATGTGATAACATATTATCTAGATAAAAAATCATGTTATGATTTTATAATAATGTAACTTTTTAATGGTATCAAAACACCATTAAATATATAATATAATATGTAGATTAAGGTGCATTATATATTATATTAGGAAGTAGAAAGTGTCCATTAAAACTAATGAAATTCACCCTAAATTCATTACATGACATTATGTTATGGGACAACAAAATGTGTTGTGCTTCTCCTAACACAACATTATGGGATAAACATAATTTTCACTCAAATTTTAATATTATTATATATGATAATATAATATCAACTAACACATAAATATTTTATCTATTTGATAATGTAATATGAGGTTCCCATTTTTACTATTTATAATTTTTTTAAATAATATGAAAATATATTATAGGGATATTAATTATTTTATTAAATCATTACAGTGTAATTAATTATAACGTGTTTATAATTAATTAATTAATAATTACATAAAAATTTTTAACAAATATTCTTGAAAATAAATGTCGATACCAAAAGATAACATTTTAAAAATAATATTGAATGAATTATATTTTTATATAAATCTTTTTAGATAAAAGTGTATTTTTATTTAATAAAGTTACTATAGCCTGTAAAATACGGAAATATATAAATTGTTTCAATTTAAAGATTAGTATTTTTTCATAATAATTATTTTTTATTGTAGAAATTGAGGGAAATATTCAAAATTTTATTTAACCAACATAAATTTGTTTTGATGATCGATATTAATAGTCCTGATAGGTTAATATCCCTAAAATTGTAGTGAATCGGAAAATGAAAATTTCTTATAACAGCCATTTTAATACTATTTAATCAATAATAAAAACTCACCAATATCTTCTTCACACATAAATATATATATATTTGTATATTCATATTGAATCACACAAAACACAATGTAATTTTACTCCATTCACACTAACCTAGTTGGTCTATGGAGAATAAAAAGGTGATGTGTTAATGTACCCAAACTCATAATAGTGTACTACAATTACAATGCGTATAATTAGATCAATGTCCCAAAACGTTTACAACCAATCACACATAGAAATACAACTTATCTGTCTTCTGATGTGGAAACACTAGTCCTCTGAAGATCCTTCTAATGATCTGTATCTTCCATGATTTTGTTTGTAGAAAAATGGATTTGACATAATGCTATATTTTCATACATTGATATAAAATCCACTTTATAACATACTATTGTGTCACTTAAAACTCATCCTACTATAAGAATTCATATTTTGAGATATTAATTTCATATAACACTATTCATCACCAATTATCTTTTACACACTAATGTTAATCATGAAATTCCATTCACAGAGTACATTCATAGTGCACTCTAACCATGTGGATATGATCTTAGAACTCCTCCACATGGTCCATCAAATATTAATATATCCATGTAATTCTGATTCATGAAAAACCTCCATGAAGCTCTTCCTGAATAATTTCATTATTCGGAACAACTTCTTTGAACTCAGTATCATAAACCCCCTCACGGTTTACACAACGTGAACGTATTTTAGAAATAGATTAATATCTCTAGCTTAGGTGTTCTCTAATGGATTTATCTATCATATGATGAATAGTTTATGGTACCTTTTATTATTAAATGACTCTGAGAATAACCCTATTTATAATTTATATACATTTCCTCAGAATGACACTTATATGCACTCTTTTAATTTTTGAACACCAAACTATGAAATTATAGCCATGATATCTCTTCACGGTCCATGAATTAACCTCATGGTTTCTCCAAAATTACAACCTTATGAAAACATAAACCCTTTGGGTCTTTCTAGACATTCTTTCTGGTCTAAATATATTCTTTTTTATTACTGAAAAATTACCTCCGTAAGATTATCTACTGAAGTAGAGTGTCGATAACTTATTTTGTTGTCTGGATAAATTACCTCATGGTCCACTATTCATAAAAATCTTTTGTAGTTCCATGAACTGGACCTCATATTCTACGTACATAACCTCAAAATCCACACGCATTACATGATGGATAAATTCCATTCCACCCAATTTTCACATCTAAATATTTGGAAAATGCCTGAAAACTACACCACCATCTTCAACTCCTCTTTTCAGAAAAAATAAAAATTTATCATTTTCAACACACATAATAACCGAAAATATCAATTACAATATCAAGATGGATATTTTTCCCAATAATCACCCCTTCATGTTTATTATGAATAATTAAATCTATTTTAACAAAACTATTGATAAATAATGAAAATTATCGTCACCAAAACTCTCTCCACCTTATTACTAAGGGTAGTGATCAAAGGATTACTCAATATATAATGTAGGAAAACAAGAGTCAAGATCTTATTGAGAAATAAGAGTAACATGAAATGATCCCCAATAAAACACATCACTTCAAAATCAATGTGTTGAAAATTTATAAAAACAAATCCTTCTCTTAAGACTCAACTAATTTTTGGATGATTGACATCAAATTTTTAAGAGAGTATCATAATATAAGTCCACATCCTCAACCATACCTAAAAAGATATTTCATCATGAAAGAAGAGTCATCCCTTCATGATATGTTTTAAATGATTGAATTGATTTTCCATCATTATGATTTTTAAACCTCCACCTGATTCATCTTGGAAGAGCACTTAGCTTTACCCATATCAATAACATTTCCAACTTCACCAACAAGATTTATCCCCATATTCAAAAAAACCATAAGACACACATTTGTGATTTTATATAGAGAAAATTATATATCTAAATACACAATGAAAATCACAACATACCTTTGGGAGTGTGTGTCCCACATCCACACTATTCAATTATGGTGGGACAAATAGATTTCATGTTCTAGATAATTCAATTTAAAATAAATATTACATAATGCATTTGAAAAAATTTCTTTGAATTGATGTTCAGTTGGCACAACATTTAATATCCCCAACCTATGATAGAATTTATCTTAGATAAAGTAATATTTTATTTAGATTTAATTAATCCTTGATTGATGAACAAGATTTTTGTTGAGATTTGTAGAACACGAATTATTACTATCAATGAGGACATGATACATCACTTAAACACCTACGTATTTAAGAAGATACTTTTCCCAATTAATTAAATGTAAAAATCAGTGGCCATAATATCCTCAATTTATATGGTGGTCAAATAAATGAAATATTCTTTATTTCTCATCAAAAAATAATCTTCCAAGATACAATACACCACCTAATGTGGAATTATTATCACTAAATTGGTCTAATCAGTATATGTATGGCCCAATAACTCTTATTTTGATTTTTCATTTTTATGAATGTTGAAATCTATTTTACTAATAATATAAATTAGTATTAAATTAATTTTATGAATGAGGGAACTGGTGTTTTCACCACCATACTATGAAAATTTATTCCTTGTATCAACCGGTGTTTTCAAATCCTTGTAATCCCCCATTCGTAATCAGCTCATAAACTCCATAGAACCATTATATTGGGAAATAAATTTATCATTCATTAAATAAAATTTATAACAAGTAAAAATGATTGTTTTATGATCATTGCTATCTTTATCTTTCCCTTCCTATGTTATGAAAACTATTTTCACTATGTTTTACTAAATTCAACAAATATTATTTCTTTACCGTACACCACATCATCATTATATGATCACAATATTTTTTTATGTAGATATTATATTATACTTAACCATTCTATAAATAGGGAATCTTTAATTGTTTATATATTATTAAATACCACATTATTAGTTCCTTCCGTCTCCCAAAATGATCCAGCTTTAGCTGATAAAATTTATACTCATCTTCAGGAATAAGAAAACAATATAACTAATCTATGCATAAATCTTATTTTATAACTCTAATTAAAAATTATAAGATGAATTCAAAATGTAATAATTTAAACAAAATTTACAATTTAATAGAAATAAATAGATAAACTATCTCTAGTTGTTCCATTGGCGAACATTTCTCATCAACATCAATTCTCATGATATGGGAGAATCCATTGCATAAAAACCAAAATTTTTTAAAATAATAATTCCATATTCATTAATCATATTACAGAGAACCAATTTTATAGGTTACTTAATTATATATTAGCCTCAAAATAATCTTCCACGTATGAGTTGTATCTATTTGGTTATTCTCTCTATTAATTGTTTGAATGAAATTATTTTTCTTCTAAACTATTAGAAAATGTTCCTCTACTTAATAAAAATAATTTTTATTGTAGAGTATTCAATCACATTTTCTATCTTGTATTTTTTTGACCACTAATGATATTCAATATATTAATTTTATCTCTAATAATCATCATTGTTGTGGTACAGATTTTTTTATCATTCTCTTAATCAATATCTTCTTTTCAATCCTTTTTTCACTTATTCATCTTCAACATTTATTACCTCATCATCACATTTTTTAGGATACTAATCAGAAAATAGTCGATGAATCTCTTAATTTTGAAAATTTAAAATATCATTACTTCTAAAAAATTCTATAATACATAATGAAGAATTTATTTATTTATATTTTTCATTTATATACATGGAAAATTTCTTAATCTCCATGGCATTCAAATATTCTATGTTATTTATTACTGAGAATAAATCAATTCTATAGATTTGAATGTACATCAATGATGAATTGTTTTTATAGAAAAACTCATATGGATTATATTGTTCTCTTGGACACAAAAATGTCCTACTAGATGTCATTATTGATATTAAAACCACTTCCTTATAAAACATATATCCTATATATTTTATAATGATAATTATTTTGTCCTTGTTGTTTATAATCATATTTCAACTCACAAACACCCCATTATGTTAAGCATTTATCACTTTATAGACTTAGTGTCTTATCCAATATTAATTGAGAAAATGTTCAAAATTATATATGGGTAACTTTTTTCCATTATTAGTTTATAATTTTATGACTTTCTAACAAAACATTATTTCAGCCACCATTAAATATTTTGTTACAAAACTTAACTCATAAAACATGTATGTGATGACCATAATCTTTACCATCGTACTATAATCATCAATAAAAACAATACAGTATCTCTTTCTATAAATAGATCATGCTAATATACATTTTCACACATCAATATTCACTAGTACAAGAACTCATTTTAATATTTTCTCTTTCAACTTGTTTATCAATAGAGACACATTACATTTTTAATTTGTGTGGAATGTGTTTGTATGATATTGTTAATACATATTTATAACTCAGTATCTATAAAATTTCACCATATCTTTCAAGGATTCTAGGCTAAAATAGGCGGAGAATCTTGTCCACAACATATATTTTTCTTCCTTGGATAGAAGAGAAATATTTTTCTCTACTAAAAGGGAATGTATTTCCTTTCTTTTTCTTCTACTGCATATCAACGACACCATCCACACCCATAATGATATAGTTATTCTTGGTAAAAATTATTTTATTCCCTATTTTACATAGTTAACTAGAACTAATCGTATTGTGATAAAGACCTCTAAGGAAAAATATATATATGTATCTCATAGCTTTCCCCTTAATCATGGCCTTACAAAAGCCAATAATATTTAGTCATTTATCATTGAATAATCTAATGATACCATCATATTAATTCTTTTTTTGTGAAAAGATGTTTATTTCCTATAATATGGGAATTTCATCCCCTGTATAAGACCCACATACCACTACGATCCGATTAATTTAGGTCAATATCTACAAACACTAAAAGATATTCTCATTTAATTTTTCTCCATGTCTTTAGAATCACATTGGTTTTGATTAAAATGATTGATCATCATCAAACTATGATGGATCTTCATCATCTTTATAACGCGGAAATAAACATTACATTACTCAATTTATGATTACATTAGTTATTGTGTATAATAAATTATATTCTTAATTAACTCATTTTCTTGTTTTTCTAATCAAAAATAGCTGCTAATATTACAAAATACTCCACATCAAAAATAGTGACTATGAAAAACATACCTATAACATTGATCAATTTTTACCTATATTTGAATCTATTATTTTCTTGGTACCTCTTGTCTATAGATAAAACATTTGAGTAATGTTGCATCTTTCCAAATAAACAACACATGATATGAGTAGTATTATATTGTGTGATTATTTGTAGTAAAATATTTTATTTGGTTCTTTGAATATTTAAATTATTATTTGCATCCAAATCAAATTCAATATTAGATTTGGTGTTTTGTTATAGATTCATTCATCAATAATTTTTTTAAATCCCCATAACACCCTTGTCATTTGGATATGAAAATTTGTTCTAATAATATAAAATTTTTATTTTTCTTATACTTTGTACACCACTTTCTCTTTTATCCATATGTGATCTACTTTCCCGATGTCATATATGGTGTTAAGGTTCTATTGGGATTTTTACTTTTTTTCATAGGATGAAATCCTTATTCTTGATCTCAACAATATTTTTTACCTTATATTTCACTTCCATAGTCATATAATCAATATAATTGGTCTATTCATCAACACTATTATTGAACTGAAAATAATTCTATGAGTTTTATTTTTTTAATGATATGAAATTTCCAATTTCCTCATTTATCTTAGACTTGTATTTTTATTTCTTCTACATGTATAGTTTATCATAATTAAACACATTTATGTAAATATACATTTTTCCTCTACGAACATCAATATCAACATGAGTGGATAGTAATTAAACAGAGAGGAAAAATCTTATGTATTCTTCTACCTCTTCATTGATTCCCACTACCATTTTTTTGGGAATTTCATTCAATAGCTACTATAGAATTTTTAATGAAGTATTTTAAGTCTTCTATTTATTCTAACTTATATTCTAAACAATTAATTTTTTAATGAATATTCATATTTTTGAATAAATCATGACTAGTGATTGTACTTCCTTTCACATTTATGAAATACTTCTTCATGGTAATTCCGTCATCTATTTAATCCTCCATAATAAAATTCACTATATAAAATAATGAATCAAATAATTCATTTTATTTCATCCTAAATTACTCTTACATATTCCAATAAACCTATATTTAGGATTCTATTACTTTTTAATCAACTTCATAGAGGTTTATATATATTTTCCACACTTGGTGTGAGTATTAACATGACATAATTGTCATATATACTATTTTTTATATTTACCATCCTAACTCATTTATTCCTCTAAAATTGTAATTCAGTTACATATAGTCTACTTCTTATAGGGTCACACTTTTCATACTAATTGTGAAACCACGAATCACTACTATAAACAAATACATGACTAAATATTTGAAAAATGTTTCTTCTGATTCCTCCATAAAGAAATATTTATAAAATATTAGAATCCCTTTGTATTTGAATGATTCCATTACTTCAAATGATAGAGAGAGAAAACCCTTCTCTATCCCTCATATGTGATACAAAATTTGTGCCCTCTAGGTTAAATACCATGAGAGAAGGGTGAATTAGGGTATAGTGAAATAAATAAACTACCAAATTATTCTTTATTTCTTATTTTAAAAAACACTTATATATATTTTGATTATAGTGACATATGTATATATATTTGTGTGTCAAAAATAAATAATGCACAAGACACATCAATTTTACTTGGTTCACCTTAACATAATTTTTTCAAAAAGCATACAAAGGGGATGTTACAATGTACCATAATTTACTATAGTGTATTTTCATTACATATTGTGGATTAGACTCACTATCCCTTATCTTTCAAACAATCACACTATGAAAGATCACTTCTCTCCTAGTGTAAGTGACTGCACTAATCCTTCAAAAGTTGTATCAATAAACATTTGGTTCAAAATAATATGTATGTGGAGTGATACTATTTTTTCAAATAACAAATTAAATCTTCATTACTTCATCAAAAAATCATCATCCTTTAAGAATTTATCATTTATAGAACTTACTTCCCTGAACACTATTCACATTGAATTCTCCTTCTCAGACATTGTCCACTGGGAACTCTCCCTTGTAGAGTACAATCACCATACACTATAACATCATTGAAGATATCTATAAAATCTACCACTATGATTCATACTACAGGAACTTCCATGCATAATATTATTTCACATACATCCTCCATGAATCCCCTTCACAAACCAGCACCTTAAAAACTAACTCCTTTTAACTATCATCCATGAAATACCCTCATGGTGTCCACTTTACATACAAATTGTAGACAAACATTAATTTCTCCAAAAAAAATATTATATAATATAATTTGATCTATTATAATGATTTTGTGAATGTATTTTTTTTAATAAAATCCCTCACTGAATAACAAAAATCAAAATTATTATTAATCGCTTCATAATAACTCATTAGTGTACTCCTATCCTTCCTGAACACCCAACTTCCATCTCCCATCCATGAACTCTCTTCATGTAAAACAAACTCACCTTATGGTCATGTAAAAATTACCACCTAATGAAACTAAACTCACCGAGAGGGTCTATAAAATTACTTTAGGGTCATCTTACATTCATAATGATAAACAAAAAATTACAACCTTACAACATCATACTCCATTAGAGTCTATTCATACATAATTCATGGTCTCTGTACATTACCTTGCATCCAACTAGTCACAAACCTCCATAATGGTTCATTGAATTTGACCTCACAGTCGACATACATGACTTAATGTTCTGCATTCATAACTGTGTAAAAAAATAAAGGAACATCACCAATGAGAGTTTCCAAAAAACAAGACAACTGTAATTTTTATAAACAAAATAATTTGTGATTTTTCACTGATAAATATGATTGAGGGTTAAATAAGGAAAAATATATGATATTTAAATTATTTGACAACTTTTCACAATATTGTATTAATTATGAAACGTTTAAAATTAATATAATATCATATATTTAAAGTAAATTTCATATAATAAATAATATAAATATTTTATATTATAAAATGAATATAATGTGTTTATATTCAAGATTACAGAATGACTATTACAGGAATATGAATTTTATATATTTATCAGTTAGATTTGTTTTTTAATTTTTCATAAATATTTATATCGTATTTACATATATGAAATATTCATTTAATTGATCTTTATTATAATCTTTATTAATAGTTATAAAATAATGATTATATGATATGTAGTTTTCATTAAACAAGACCTCACTTTTTGGTTAAATTTATTTTCTTGAAATTATTTGTGGAGTTTAGTTTATAGATATTTACTATTACAGTTATGATGAATTGGATTATCTCATGAGTAATGTATCCTAAAAGAGAAGAACATGGGTTAAAATCCCACTATCCCGGAGGTTATTCCCTATTATAAATAGGTGGGGTTTCACTATCTTCAACTCCATGCTTACTCATGTAGAGGTTCTCATTATCATAATTTTTTAATGGTCGGGGCCAAAGCCTCATAATCAATATCATATAATTATAATACATTACATGAATAGTTCACGTACCTTATGCATGATATATATTTCCATTTATGTAGATATTTTTTTATTCTGTTTTTTTATGAGGAACACAGGATGTAGGTTGGGTAAAGAGTTTCACATCAATATATATTGAAAATATAGGTTTTTTTATGTAATATAATTACATACTAAATATTTATAATAATTCATACATAAATGGGATAACTTGAGATAAGATAGTGAAATTAAATCTCCTTCAAATTAATAAGTTTTAAAGTCCTTCCAAGGACGATCCTATTTGTATCCTCAATCATTAAACTAGGTTGGTTTATCCATTACGGAGTTCTCCTATAACATATTTTGTAATTAAATAAGGTAAAAAGGATTCGAGAATGGTTCTGATAATTTTTATTATTGTTTTTAGGGAACTCTCAAATGGAAACTTCTAATAGCTAGGACACTAGGGGAATCAAGCTATGTTAATCTACTAGATGGATTAAATAAGGATTTTTATTCTTGACTAAATAAACTATCAAATATTATATGATTGAAAATAGTTGTCTATAAAATATATTCATCATTTGTTATCATTCAAAAAATGGTGTAAGTAATGATAAAATATATATGTTGTCCTGATAATGAGTATGATTATTTGTATGGGGTGATCATTTTAATGGGGGTTTGTTTAATATAAATCTTTATTAAATGATAATAATAAATGACTCACATATGATAAAATACTATATTTTAGATAACATAATCATTTTCATCAACCCTAGTATTGGGATAAATCCCATTGGATGAAGAGACCTAATTTCCATAAATCATGTGATAGGTAACTTATGCAATGTTTATAAGTATTTGTGAAAAAACTATGTGTTACAGAAAAAACCATATTCAGTAACCAATTGTTGAAATCATTGAAAAGGTAAATCTTTATTCTTTTAAGAAGAGTAAAAGGATTCACTTAGGGTTCCAAATATATTTTGATATAAAACAATAAAAATAATTATTGTCTCTACATATATATGTTATATGATTGAGTATAATAATTAATTTATGATATTAAAGGTTTACATTAGGCTTATTATTGTTAAATAAATTAATTCTATTGTCATATATGGAAATGTGATGAATTGTTTTGGTTGATTTCCATTGTGAAAATTTTGAGTTCATTGAGGAAGGAATAACATATTGAAATTATAAAGGTTAATGTTCTATGGAAGGAAGTATGATTTCGACCATACCCATAGAATCCCTCTAATTGGTATTCATTAGAAAACCCCTTGTGCACCTCTTTCCATCCATACTACATTCTACTAAGGTACTCAATTTACCTATAAATACGGCCTTTTATATCCTCATTTACCAATTTAGAAAGACAAAGAGATGGAATGAATCTCTAATCACCTTAGTCTAACACTAAATTCATCAAATACCTACAGGAATCTTGTTTAATGCTAGAATCAATGGAAATTAACCAAGGGAAATTGTAATTGAGTTCTCCATGTTTTTAAAACACCATGAACCTTTATAAAGAAAAACTTCATCCCTGGGATATAAATACTATCATGAGGGAACATTCCCTAACAACATAATTGGGATTCATCCATCCAAACGTACTAGTGGAGACCCAAAAAAGCTATTTGAATGATTCAACCATTCTACATTTTCAAGAATATCAGCTCATCTGAGTACCTCTATGGATCCAATTCGGCTATGTATAACTGTTGAGAAGCCCCTTTTCCCCCTCATTAGGTTGAACATACTTGTTCAACCTTACTAGGACACACCACTTTTCTTTCCCCAATATCACTAGGGTGTAATGTCTTACACTCTTCGGTATCAGTAGGGTGAAACCATCTTTAAGCCCTTCAATATAAAAAACCATCCTATTCATCTCCCATACCAAGGAGTCATGAACATTTTGGAATAAATTTTTGAAAATTCTTTCACAAAAGTCTCTTAATTTCATCTATATTTTCCAAGACATCCTCTAAATCCACTAGATTCATGGGATCAAAACATAAACACCAGTGTAAATAATATATATAATATATTACCATGATAAATGGTGGCTAGAAGATTATAATTTAATATAGGTATATACATCTGGGGAAACAAAATCATTCATTTCGATCTGAATGAGGGTCCTTATTTGTAAAGACCCGTAAAATTCAAGGGAAATTTTTTTTCTTAATTTTCTTTGGAATTTTACAAGAGCGTGGTTTCTGACGGCACCTGATTCCGAGGCCCGGTGTGCCTGGAATCAATTTCCGAAGTTCGGCTCGGGTACGTTCAGTGAACGAACGAGCGGGAATTTCTAACTTTTAAACCGGTGCCCGGAATCGAATTCCGAGGGCACCGATGGAACCGTAGCGCCGGTAAATGCTTAGGAACTCCTGTTCTGGAGTTGCGTTCCTACGAGTGTTGATAATAAAAATTGTGGATGTTTACTTTGTAATTACACTACAATTTTTATTATTATACTCTTTGTGTTATTTCTTGTTGGAAGTTGGGTAACCACCCAACCTCCCTTGGGAGGTTATGAGGGTGGTGGGGCCCACACGAACCCCACCTCTTCATATCCTCTAAAACCCCTCAACTCCCACATAAGTTATGATATCTTAAGTTATAACTTTAGACTTAAATATGGTGAGTTGTGTGTGTGTTTTGAATTTCAAACTCTTGAAATTCTAGTGTGTTGTTGTGTTAATAAAATAAGATAGAGTCTTATTTTATTTTGGGTTTTAGTTTTGTCTCCTTGAGAGAGTTGGGAAGGTTCTCCTTGTTTCTTCATCTTCTTCAACCTCATCGAAGAACACGAAGAACGCCGTTCTTCAACGAAGAACTTCTTCGCTGAAGAACACGGTTCTTCCGCGACGCCTTATCCGCGACGTGACATTCTTCTTCCGCATCATCTCTTCCGCGATGGTTTTCCACGACGAACGCCATCGACAACGACTCTTCCTCCGACATCAAAGGAATCGACACCGATATTCCACGACTACGACAACGTGCGACTATCGAGGTAGGGGTTCTTGAGTTCGTTGTTTTCATTTTATTTGACATTCCTCAAGTATTTCTAAGCCAATTGATAACAAACTAACGGGAGGAGGCCGGACCGCACAAACACGGCCGATCCTTCTCCCATCGTGGTTTAGTTTTATTGTGGTTTGAAGTGGGGTAACGTGGTACCATTGCACCGCGCGAAAAGAATTATTTATGGCCGGTTTGGGTCACGACAAAGAACCGCGATGCTATAATGCTGCGCCTTTGAGATCGGATGAGACCGCGGCCGGAGTCGGGCCGCGGCGGTGGGGCGCGACGTTGTTACGTTGCGAAAATCTTACAAGGGCCGAGCAAGAAGGGACGGCCGGAAAACCGGCCACCGGAGGAAAAAAGAAGAACCGCGGCCGGACGGCCACGGCGGAGCACCAAGAGTCGCCGGCCGCCGGAGATCAGGGAGGCCGCGGCCCTACGGCCGCGGCGGAGCAGCCGGGGGCGTCGGCCTTGCCGGCGCCGGAGATCAGGAGGAGCCGCGGCACTTCGGCCGCGGCGGAGAAACCAGGGGCGGCCGGCTTCGCCGGCCGCCGGCGTCCAGGAGAGCCGCGGCCATCAGGCCACGGCATAGCATGGGGAGGCGGCCGGCCGTGCCGGCCGCCGACTTGCAAAAGAAGCGGGACCCGCAGGTCCCGCGTGTAAAGAAAATGGCCGGCTTAAAGCCGGTCGTGATCCAGTAAATCCGGGGGATTGAAACCCCTGGTTTCCCTTAGAGTCAGCCCCCACGTGCGGTGGGGGCCATTAAAAAAAAAATAAGGGCGCGGCTAATAAGCCGCACCGCCCTTCTGGAAAGCGGGGGGGCTTAGCCCTCCCGCGCGTGACCCAGCGGCGCCAGCCGCGCCGCCGCGCCGGACCGCGCCGCCGCGCCGGTCCGCGCCGCCACGCCGGTCCGCCGCCGGCCAGGCCGGGTCGGACCCGGGTCGGGTCGAACCGGTTCGGGTCGACCCGGTTCGGGCCGACCCGGGGGGGGGGGGGGGGGGTCGGGCCGGGTCGGCCCGGACCCGGACCCCCCGTTTCGGATCAGATTCGGTCTTTTGGCCATAACTTAAGCCACGGACCTCCGATCGATGAACCGTCTGTGGAAACGCGATCCTTGGATCGAGACGGTCGTTTCGGTATATCGCACTCAAGGTTTCGGATTACTTTGAGTTCAGCCGGGTTGGTTCGTTCACGAAACCAACCGGGCCTTTGGAGCGGAAACGCTCATATCTTGAGCTACGGACGTCCGATTGATGTGCCGTCAGCTTTGTTGTGTTCCTTTTAGTGAGACGGATCTTTTGGCATACTCCGCTCGAGGTTTGGACGCAGGTGGAGTACGGTCGGGTTGGTTTTGCCTTAAAAACCAACCGAGCCCCGGGGACGAAAATGCCAATAACTCTCAGACCGGGCGTCCGATCGACGCGCCATCTGTTGCGTTGAGTTCCTGTTGACGATACGGAACTTTTGGATACATCAACTCTGGACTTTGTGACAATTGATGTATCATCCTCTCGGCTCGTGGAGCGGATCCTCCGAACGAGCTTGCTGTGTGCGGGAACCCTAGTGCTGGCTGCGACTGTTACTGTGACTACTACTGCTACTACTGCTACTGTGACTGCGACGACGACAGTACAGAGATCCTGTGTGGATTCGACGACGACGACTTCAGCACTCAGCGATCCTACGTGGATCAGTGCTACAGGTCCTGTGTGGGCCCGATCCTGTGTGGGTCTGATCCTGTGTGGGTCCGCGCTCAGCGGTTCTGTGTGAGCCAGCGCCTACAGGTCCTGTGTGGGCCCGATCCTATGTGGGTCTTTGCGGGGGTTAGTTACCTATCAATCCTTCGTGGGTCCGACGACTTAGATGGATCAGAGATCATCTTCATCGTCCTTTGGTTAGTTACCAATCGATCCTTCGTGGGTCCGACGACTTAGATGGATCAGTGATCATCTTTATCGTCTTTTGAGAAGTATACCTGTGTGAGCTGAAACCGTTTTGCTTTCCTGTGTGGATTGTGTTGTGCAATCCTGTGTGGATTACGTTTTGCTTTCCTGTGTGGATTGTGTTGTGCAATCCTGTGTGGATTACGTATTTCTTTCCTGTGTGGATTGTGTTGTGCAATCCTGTGTGGATTACGTTTTTCTTTCCTGTGTGGATTGTGTTGTGCAATCCTGTGTGGATTACGTTTTTCTTTCCTGTGTGGAATACATTTACTTTCCTGTGTGGACTGTGTTGTACTTGGGCTCGGAGGTTGGAGGATATTTGAAATTGATGACTTAGGTATATGTATGGGCATATACCTAAGCAGTGTCGGTTGTTACTTCGTGATTGTACCTTTCTTCGTGGTTATCCTTTGTGGATTTGAGAGACCTTCAGGGGTCTCGGGGTCCCTACTGAGTAGCATATACTCACCCCTGCACGGGCTTTGCCCGCACTACGTTGTGTTGGTTGAAGACGACAGATAGCGTTGACCTTAGCCGAGGCTTGCAGAGCGGGACGGTACCCGGAGGTGGACCACTGGGCGGGACGGGCTCGGAGCGGACGGCGGGACCCGTGGAGCAGAGGAGCTATCTGTACCCACCCTTCACGTGGGATTTCCAGTGGACAGCTCGGCGTAGCGACTTTTACTTTTCAGTTTCTGTTTTCCCTTTCGAGTTGTACTTTACTTTCAGTTTGGGTTTGTATACTGGCCCATTTACTTTTCCGCACTTTCAGTTGTACTCTGCTATTGCTTAGTGTTTACTTTCCTCTTGCTTTCTCTGTGGTTTTTGTTTTCTTTACAAAGGCAATGCCTTCCCTTTTTACCGGGATTTACGCCTTGGTGCTAGTCGCCAGCCCCTGGCCTATGGAAGGCGGGCTTGGGGTAGTCACGGCACGGACCCCGAGGGCGGGTCGTGACAAATTGGTATCAGAGGAGTTCGGTTCTACCGCGAACTCTGATCTTTTCTATGTGAAGCAATAATGTTTAGCGTATTGAGTGTGGTTATCAGTCCAGGGAGTCCAGTGTTGGTGCGGCGGCCGACGTATCCGTACACCAGGACCCTGACTTCTGATTTCCGACTTAATGCACGAAAACATTGATTGCGTGTGTGTTTCAAAGTTTTCTTTGTGATTACTTAAATCAGCTCACCAAGTATACTATTTGACCGTGGCGCACCTGTTTCCTATTCAGGATGGCCCCACGATGGCAACCAGCTAGGGTTCCGAGAGTCGAGCGTGACGATAGCCCACCGAGCGACGAGGCCTCGGTGCAGTGCCCTTTGTCAGCAGTGGCACCGGCGGTAGCTCTACCCGCCGAGCCCCCGATGCTTCCAGCCTCAGCCGCTGACGATGCACGTCGCCTCAGCGCACTGCATGAGTTTCAGCGCCAGCGACCGCCCAGGTTTCGCGGGGAGACGGATCCCCAGGCAGCAGAGGACTGGCTGGAGGTAGTGGTACGAGTGTTTAGGCTAGTGAGGACACCAGCAGACCTCATGGTGATCCTCGCTGCGAGCCTACTACACGCAGCAGCAGGACGATGGTGGAGCTTGATGCTCCAGGTGCACGATGAGGCATCTCTACTTTGGAAGGACTTTGAGAGCCTTTTTCGCTCGGAGTTCGTCCCAACCACCCTTCATGCGGTGCGTATCCAGGAGCTTCTTCAGCTGCGGCAGGGCAGCATGACGGTCGCTCAGTACTCGGCAAGATTTACTGATCTCTCGCGCTACTCGACTGACATGGTACGAGACCCATTCTTCCGGGCCTGGACCTTCGAGCAGGGTTTGAGACACGAGATCAGGGCATCGCTGATCTCCCTCAGCATACCGACTTAGACAGGATTACTGGAGCGGGCCATTCTGATCGAGATCTTCCTTGCTGAGTCTACACCAGCGCCGAGACCCACCGCAGGGCGGCACGTGGCAGAGTCATCTGCAGCAGGCAGTCGGCGGATGACTCAGGGGTCCAGGCAGACCAGACCTACCGGTGGCCGACTGCACGACTCAGGCTCAATTGTACGGGGAAGTTGGGATGGAGTCAGAGCCAGGCGTGCCGAGAGTGGGCAGTGTTACTCCTGTGGCGGGATTGGTCACATGGCTCGTGACTGTCCGACCCGCTATGCTGATGATCAGCAGTTAAGTGAAGAACCTCCCAGGCAGAGGCAGAGGTTCGACCGTGGCGGTCCGTAGGGGGGAGCTGGACGAGCAGCCGGTGGTGGGAGACGCTTTGAGGCTCTTCCACCACCACCACCAGGAGGTCCTCCACGACCACAGGGAGTAGGTGAACATGCGAGAGCTCAGCTTCAGGCAGCCGAGGCCTTCGATCATGGAGCTCTGGGAGCCGATGGACAGGAGCAGAACTAGTGGATACATCCTTTGTACTTCTGGTTCCTTGTTGCTTTTGTGTAGCGTCTTGTATTATGAGCTGCAATAATAAAAGACGCATACCTTTGTGATATTTTCGTTCCTGTCCTCTTTCGTGATGTTACTAAGAGGTTCCAGTTTTGGCTGTTGACTTGACCCTCACTTGTGAGACATCTACTGGAGGAGACCCAGTTACCACACACTGATGCCGACAGTGTGACTCAACCCTTGGAGGCAAGAGTAACGGTTGAATCTCTTAGTAGTAGTGTCGAGGCCTTACGACGTCATCCTTGGTATGGATTAGTATAATCCATGTTAGGATTGACTGTTTTAGGCAAAGAATGTGGTTCATCCAGGGGATGAGACCAGATTTCTCTTATCGGCAAAGAAGAAATCTTGCAGCTCCTGTGGGACCTAAGATGGTCCAGGTCATCCAGGGGCGGATGAGTACAGCTCAGAGCCGGCAGAAGTCATTCGCTGACAGGAGGCGGAGGCCACTAGAGTTCGAGGATGGCGACCATGTCTTCTTGCGGGTCTCACCTTGACGTGGTATTCGGAGATTTGGCCGAGGCGACAAGTTATCTCCGCGCTTCATCGGACCCTTCCAGATTCTCAGCAGGATTGGTGAGGTGGCTTATCGCCTGGCTCTACCACCTCAGTTGCACCGGGTGCATGACGTCTTCCACGTATCTCAGCTGAGGAGATACGTGCACGACCCGACACACATCTTTGACCATGGGGAGCTTGACATTGACGATGGGGCGACTTTCACGGAAGTCCCGGTAGAGATAGAGGATCGGCAGGATCGGGTCCTGCGTGGGCGATCGATTCCTCATGTGTGCATCAGATGGCAGTACGGGAATCTCCAGGAGAGCACATAGGAGCGGGAGGCTCAGATGCGTTCTCAGTACCCTCATTTGTTTCCCTAGTTTTTGATGTATCTTTACGGGGACGTAAAGCCCTGAGGTGGGAGTAATGTAAAGACCCGTAAAATTCAAGGGAAATTTTTTTCTTAATTTTCTTTGGAATTTTACAAGAGTTCGGTTTCTGACGTCACCTGATTCCGAGGCCCGGTGTGCCCGGAATCAATTTCCGAAGTTCGGCTCGGGTACGTTCAGTGAACGAACGAGCGGGAATTTCTAACTTTTGAACCGGTGCCCGGAATCGAATTCTGAGGGCACCGATGGAACCGTAGCGCCGGTAAATGCTTAGGAACTCCTGTTCTGGAGTTGCGTTCCTACGAGTGTTGATAATAAAAATTGTGGATGTTTACTTTGTAATTACACTACAATTTTTATTATTATACTCTTTGTGTTATTTCTTGTTGGAAGTTGGGTAACCACCCAACCTCCCTTGGGAGGTTATGAGGGTGGTGGGGCCCACATGAACCCCACCTCTTCATATACTCTAAAACCCCTCAACTCCCACATAAGTTAGGATATCTTATGTTATAACTTTAGACTTAAATATGGTGAGTTGTGTGTGTGTTTTGAATTTCAAACTCTTGAAACTCTAGTGTGTTGTTGTGTTAATAAAATAAGATTGAGTCTTATTTTATTTTGGGTTTTAGTTTTGTCTCCTTGAGAGAGTTGGGAAGGTTATCCTTGTTTCTTCATCTTCTTCAACCTCATCGAAGAACACGAAGAACGCCGTTCTTCAACGAAGAACTTCTTCGCCGAAGAACACGGTTCTTCCGCGACGCCTTATCCGCGACGTGACATTCTTCTTCCGCATCATTTCTTCCGCGACGGTTTTCCGCGACGAACGCCATCGACAACGACTCTTACTCCGACGTCAAAGGAATCGACACGGATATTCCACGACTACGAAAACGTGCGACTATCGAGGTAGGGGTTCTTGAGTTCGTTGTTTTCATTTTATTTGACATTCCTCAAGTATTTCTAAGCCAATTGATAACAAACTAACGGGAGGAGGCCGGACCGCACAAACACGGCAGATCCTTCTCCCATCGTGGTTTAGTTTTATTGTGGTTTGAAGTGGGGTAACGCGGTACCATTGCACCGCGCGAAAAGAATTATTTAAGGCCGGTTTGGGTCACGACGAAGAACAGCGATGCTATAATGATGCGCCTTTGAGATCGGATGAGACCGCGACCAGAGTCGGGCCCCGGAGGTGGGGCGCGACGTCGTTACGTTGCGCAAATCTTACAAGGGCCGAGCAAGAAGGGACGGCCGGAAAACCGGCCACCGGCGGAAAAAGAAGAACCGCGGCCGGACGGCCACGGCGGAGCACCAAGAGTCACCGGCCGCCGGAGATCAGGGAGGCCGCGGCGGAGCAGCTGGGGGCGTCGGCCTTGCCGGCGCCGGAGATCCGGAGGAGCCGCGGCACTTCGGCCGCGGCGGAGAAACCAGGGGCGGCCGGCTTTGCCGGCCGCCGTCGTTCAGGAGAGCCGCGGCCATCAGGCCGCGGCATAGCATGGGGAGGCGGCCGGCCGTGCCAGCCGCCAGCTTGCAAAAGAAGCGGGACCCGCAGGTCCCGCGTGTAAAGAAAACGGTCGGCTTAAAGCCGGCCGTGATTCAGTAAATCCGGGGGATTGAAACCCCCGGTTTCCCTTAGAGTCAGCCCCCACGTGCGGTGGGGGCCGTTTAAAAAAAAATAAGGGCGCGGCTAATAAGCCGCGCCGCCCTTCTGGAAAGCGGGGGGCTTAGCCCTCCCGCGCGTGACCCAGCGGCGCCAGCCGCGCCGCCGCGCCGGACCGCGCCAGTCCGCGCCGCCGCACCGGTCCTCCGTTGGCCGGGCCGGGTCAGACCCGGGTCGGGTCGAACCGGTTCGGGCTGACCCAGGGGGGGGGGGGGGGTCGGGCCGGGTCGGTTCGGACCCGGACTCCCCGTTCCGGATCAGATTCGGTCTATTGGACATAACTTGAGCCACGGACCTCCGATCGACGAACCGTCTGTGGCAACGCGATCCTTGGATCGAGACGGTCGTTTCGGTATATCGCACTCAAGGTTTCGGATTACATTGAGTTCGGCCGGGTTGGTTCGTTCACGAAACCAACCGGGCCTTCGGAGCGGAAACGCTCATATCTTGAGCTACGGACGTCCAATTGACGTGCCGTCAGCTTTGTTGTGTTCCTCTTAGTGAGACGGATCTTTTGGCATACTCCGCCCGAGGTTTGGACGCAGGTGGAGTACGGTCGGGTTGGTTTTACCTTAAAAACCAACCAGGCCCCGAGGACGAAAATGCCAATAACTCTCAGACCGGGCGTCCGATCGACGCGCCGTCTATTGCGTTGAGTTCCTGTTGACGATACGGAACTTTTGGATACATCAACTCTGGACTTTGTGATAGTTGATGTATCAGCCTCTCAGCTCGTGGAGCGGATCCTCCGAACGAGCTTGCTGTGTGCGGGAACCCTAGTGCTGGCTGCGACTGTTACTGTGACTACTACTGCTACTACTGCTACTGTGACTGCGACGACGATAGTACAGAGATCCTGTGTGGATTCGACGACGACGACGTCAGCACTCAGCGATCCTACGTGGATCAGTGCTACAGGTCCTGTGTGGGCCCGATCCTGTGTGGGTCCGATCCTGTGTGGGTCCGCGCTCAGCGGTTCTGTGTGAGCCAGCGCCTACAGGTCCTGTGTGGGCCCAATCCTGTGTGGGTCTTTGCGGGGGTTAGTTACCTATCGAACCTTCATGGGTCCGACGACTTAGATGGATCAGAGATCATCTTTATCGTCCTTTGGTTAGTTACCTATCGATCCTTCGTGGGTCCGATGACTTAGATGGATCAGTGATCATCTTTATCGTCTTTTGAAGAAGTATACCGGTGTGAGCTGAAACCGTTTTGCTTTCCTGTGTGGATTGTGTTGTGCAATCCTGTGTGGATTACGTTTTGCTTTCCTATGTGGATTGTGTTGTGCAATCCTGTGTGGATTACGTTTTGCTTTCCTGTGTGGATTGTGTTGTGCAATCCTGTGTGGATTACGTTTTTCTTTCCTGTGTGGAATACGTTTACTTTCCTGTGTGGACTGTGTTGTACTTGGGCTCGGAGGTTGGAGCATATTTGAAATTGATGACTTAGGTATATGTATGGGCATATACCTAAGCAGTGTCGGTTGTTACTTCGTGATTGTACCTTTCTTCGTGGTTATCTTTTGTGGATTTGAGAGACCTTCAGGGGTCTCGGGGTCCCTACTGAGTAGCATATACTCACCCCTGCACGGGCTTTGCCCGCACTACGTTGTGTTGGTTGCAGACGACGGACAGCGTTGACCTTAGCCGAGGCTTGCAGAGCGGGACGGTACCCGGAGGTGGACCACTGGGCGGGACGTGCTCGGAGCGGACGGCGGGACCCGTGGAGCAGAGGAGCTATCTGTACCCACCCTTCAGGTGGGATTTCCAGTGGACAACTCGGCGTAGCGGCTTTTACTTTTCAGTTGCTGTTTTCCCTTTTGAGTTGTACTTTACTTTCAGTTTGGGTTTGTATACTGTCCCATTTACTTTTCCGCACTTTCAGTTGTACTCTGCTATTGCTTAGTGTTTACTTTCTGCTTGCTTTCTCTGTGGTGTTTGTTTTCTTTACAAAGGCAATGCCTTCCCTTTTTACCGGGATTTACGCCTTGGTGCTAGTCGCCAGCCCCTGGCCTATGGAAGGCGGGCTTGGGGTAGTCACGGCACGGACCCCGAGGGCGGGTCGTGACATTATTGGGAATAAATTGGATAATCCACTCCGAGATCAATAATAGATTTATTTTCAGTTCATCAAGATGGTTCATTTCTTAGCCTACCTGTCCATCGGAAATAAGTGGGTAAGTTGGTCCCCCTCTCAGTTATAATATCCAAGATGGTTCCTATTGGTGATGTCACCAACTTTCCTATGATACTAATCCATTGAATCTCTAATTCATATTACAATTAAAATATAATGGTTTAATCTTATCCAATTTGCTCAGTCTTATACTACCCCCTATTTCTTACATCGATAATTACTTATGTAGACTTAGAGATCTTATTTTAAGATGCCATTATCAAAATTAAAAATTCTACCTTGGGATTCATATCTTTTGTAATATCAAAAATATCATTCATTGGAACCTTATATGTTAATCCCTAAGGAATTATATATTGTTGTACCTTCCATAGATAGATATATCTAGATTATAACATTAAACTCTATGGAAAATGTACTAGTTATATGACGTAAAATAACATAAAAACATCCTTAATGCATGATTTTAAACTACATAATATGATCCACCCACATGACCTTAAACACTATCACTCAAACTACATGGATTTTGATTAATATTGTAATGGGATACATACTATTCCCACATGTGGTCCAAACATGGAATTCCCTTCAATTCCATCTTAATGGGTATATTATTTATAGTATCCTCTACATCCTTCCCTCACTATGAAATATTATAATGACCCTGTATATCAATTTTTTGAGGAAAATATCTATTGGGAAATCCCCTTACTGAGGTATATTACTAATAAAATCATGATCTCATATTGAGGAATATATTACTTTTGTGTGACCACCACATCTTCCTTGTCATATCATTTTCCATATGATACCATATTTTACTCTGAGGTAAAAATATAATTTTAGGCTCATAAACATTCCCATTAGGAAAAATTTCCATCATGGTCAACTAAAAGGATAACTCTTGCATAAGTCCCAAACCATGCATTTATAGGAATATTATTCCTAAAAAGTACTTAGTGGATAACATTACACTACCCAGATCATTCCTTGTCAAATGGAGTTAAAATTTAAGACGTGTATCATTAAAAATCATGACCTCTTTGGTTTCAAATTATTTATAAAAAAGGATAAATTGAAATCCCATGTTATAGTTTTGATCCCATAACCATCAAAACCTACTATATTTCAAGATTATATTAAAATACAGAGTGACTAGTTATGTTGTATTAAAATATAGTCCACATTAAAATCATGAAATAATATTTAACAATAAAAACTGATAGAGAACCTATGATATATTTGGATGATATCATAGATGTTGAAATTTTGATTTATCTTGATGTTATTGATGATGGGGGACCATTGAAACATATTTATGTTTACATAAACACATGTTAAATACAAAGTGTTATCCTAGGGGTGAAAAATCCTATTTTGAAATATTGTAATTATTGAAAAAATGGAATTAAATATATAAGTGAGTATAAGAGTAGGAAAGATTCTCCTCCAAAAGGTGTTTTTATCTTGATATCCTACCCTCTCAACCAACATGAATCTCAATGTGTCCCTATAAATAAAAACCCAATTACTGAATAACTTTTGGATTCATTTTTTCAACAACAATAATTAAAAATAATCAATGACGAGAGGGTTATTAGATGTTTTAGGTTCTACGAAAACAATTAGAAAACAAATCGTAATCCCAAAATGAAGAATTCATAAATGGAAGACTTTTGAAATTGAATATTGTGGAATTTTTTTTGTAGTTCCCTCTGAAAAAAATGGTAAATATAATGGGAATCTTATAGTTGATAAATTTATAGGTTAACCTGTTTCATGAAATTCATCAAGGAGACCCAATCTCACTGAATCTATTTATCATCCCTCAGGACGTTCTCCATCGCCTCATCTACTGCAACCTTGCTAGAAATTTGATCCTTCCCTTTCTAAGAAGGATGTGCTCCCCACCTCTTTCTCATCTCATGTTTGTAGATGACCCCATTTTTTCCTCAACGCATCCTGCATGTCTGTGCAAGGTATGAACAGAGCTATTGACACGTATTGTCGCTTGAGCGGTCAGATCATCAAAAAAAAGATTAACTTCTATATCTCTAATACATGCTCTGACAGGCGTATCCTCAATGTGGGTAGCATCCTGGGCATGCATAAAGGAAATCTTACCATGCTATATCTGGGAGCCCCAATCTTGGTGAGGCCTCTGTGCATATGTGATTTTGACTCCATAGTTTGTAAAATCAAGGAGAGGGTTCTTAACTAGAAGAACTGGTACCTATCTTTCGGAGGAAGGATCACCTTGGTTAGTAGTGTTCTCACGGCCACCCCGATTCATTCCCTTTCTACCATTAAGGTCCCCAAGGGTGTTATCCACAACATGGAAAATATTTTTGCTAGCTTCATCTGGGACCTCAAGAACGAGGGTATAAGGCCCTGGGTTTCTTGGTGTAGGATGGCGCGACCGGTCAAGGAAGGTGGTATCAGCGTCCGAATTCTCTGGGATGCCCTCACTTGCGCGTATTCAAAAAATGGTCTGGGAATTTCTAGATAAGCGTACGTTATGAGGTACAAACATGAATGCATGATATGTTTGTAATGGGGGTGGTAGGGACGGGCATGCCTCCCCTTTATGGCGTGAGATTTTCCCTCTAGTGAATGACCTCAGGCCTTATTCCCATTGGATCATCAGAATAGGGGACACCACCTTCTGGCATGACAACTGGTGTGGGGAGGTAATTCGATACCTGAGGATCCATGTTACCAACATTTCATTCCTTGAGTCTAGCAGACACCCTCCATTCATTAGTGTTGTACTTGACATGAACCAGGAGGATTTATTTAACCTAATTGACCTGACCACGGATCCCGATCGTTGTCTATTCACCCCATCCCTAACTGGACTCTTCACATCCAAAGACTATCGTCAGGTGTCTATCATGAAAACAAAGGAGGTTTCTTGGAGCGATGTGATGTGGGATAATGCTATCCCCGAAAAATTTAACATCCTTACATGATGAATCTGTCACAGAGCCATTCTTTCCAATGGGAACATCAAAAGGTGCGGGGTGAGCATGGCCTCCAATTTCTTTTGCTATAAGTAGAACAGGGAGGAAAATTCTGATCATTTCTTCTTTGAAAGTTATTGGTCAATTGAGGTTTGGACTTTCTTTAGTGATTTCACTGGATTTTCTAATCCATCCATGGAAGATTAGTCCTTCCATACACAATGGTTTCATGGTTCACGTTCTGAGGTTCTAGAGAGAAGAGTGTGTACTTTGGTGCTTCAAACTAGATTCTGGAGTTTTTGGAAAGCTCAGAACGTGTACTTGCTCGAAGGGGTGGCATCCTCTATTAGAACCATCATCTATCAAACTAAGAGCCTACTACTTGATATGGAATGTTTCCTCATGGGTCCGATGGACCCCCCCCCCCCCCCACGTGACGATTTAAATCTCAACACCGATGGATCCTGTCTTGTAGGTACCATTAGTGGTGGGGGTCTCATTCGTGATCACAACGGCTCAATTCATTTTACCTTCTACATCCGGTTGGTCCAGGGCACACCCCTTCTTACAGAGGCGAAGACCATGATGGCAGGTCTCTAGGTGTGCAGCCAAAGGGGTGTGGCTCTAGAAGATGTAGAAACTGATTCCATGATCCTCTCTAATGCTCTCCAGGGCATTGACAGCATTCATTGGTCTATCGAGTACATCATCCGAAAGTGTTGGGGTTTCCTTAGAAAAAACACAAGCGTCCCATTACTAGCACGAGTGCATTAAATATGCTTACTATCTTGCATCAATTTTCTATTTAGGTCCGGTGGATTTTCTTTTTCAGTCCCCCAAAGTCTGAAAACAACAGGTATCAACATTATTAGAGGGGATACCCTTGGTCTTCATTATTTTAGACCCTTTTAGTCTCTTTTCCTCGGTTGTTTGTGGCACTTTTTCCTCATTTGAATAAAAATGTGCATGATTATGATGTGACAATTACATTAGTTTTCTAGTGCCACCTAAACAATATTATATTTATACTAGAGGTTGTTCAAGAAGCCCAATATAGCTTGAAGCATCACCAACCATCAGTTCTATGGAATGTCTTGATGGAGAAAGTGGAACACATTACCACCTTAAAGTGTTTTAAGACCCTCTCCTTTGAAGACAGTAATAAACACATACCTTATATCATGGAGATGGTTCAACAGGTAAAGCATGGGACAACATTAACAAAGAATTTTCCTAAGAGGGGTCCTTTTTATAGCCTCTATTTTCAATTACATATTTTATCAGTTCCTCAATAATTCTATTAAGACACTACCTCGCAAGTCCATAATTCTATAACATATACCAAGTAATCAAGGACATCATTTTAGGGGTAGTATGGTGTTATCCACATAAAGAGATAATATATTCCAAATTACATTAAAGATGACCATAAATATATTTTTTCTAAACCACTATGAATGAACACATTATTTCACCCACATACCAAGCCTACAAGTATTCTTTGAAACAATCAGAATAATAATATCAAAATATAATTTATATTGACAATTATGTAGGGACACATTATCATCACCATAAGTTATGATCATTAATATATTTCAATGGAAAATATTTGATCAAATAAGGAATAAATTCTTTCTCCCATTTAGTAATAAGAACATATTCTTAATCCCACTAAAAAATTCCTAAAATATATAATGGAGGAAATCGATAGGATAACATATATACCTTCTTACTTCACAAAATAATATTATCACATCGTATTTATAGTATTATGTGATTGTCATCGATATATCCTAACAATAATATGAGTGAATAATCATACACTTTCTTCAAACATTAGTGAAACCCATCAACATGTTTCAATAATAACTCATAATAAATAACACATTCCTCTTTCTATTTATGTAGATCATTAACAAAACCCTATGATGAATTTTAAATTATATTAGGAACATATTCCCATTCAAAGGGGAGATCATTGGCCCCTTTAAATGGCCCCCTGAGGGCAGCCCCATATTGCTACCAAATAGTTAAGGACTCACTGTCATATTGCAATATCCACTTAGGTGCAGGAAAAAATTAATGCACCCTTTTAGTGAAAGGGGTGTGATTAATATATCC
The DNA here is from genome assembly GCA_963277665.1 of Viscum album. NCBI lineage: Eukaryota > Viridiplantae > Streptophyta > Magnoliopsida > Santalales > Viscaceae > Viscum > Viscum album. The sequence goes on along the minus strand of OY728145.1, from coordinate 874,039,318 downwards.
GAATGAAAACCCAAATGCAAGCCCACATTCATGACTATTAAGAATAAAATAATTATAGTATCATAATAAAAAACATGAGAGTCACATAATATTACTACCATTTAAGAGGATCATTGTACATGATACACAAACTCAACTTCTTAAGGAAGATTATATATGAAGAAGCATCACAAGGGTATCCTAAAATATAAGAGAATTCTAATATACCTATGTTAATTAATAATAGATTTCTTAAGACCATAAAAAATTTTCTAATAGTTTCCTAATAATATGATGAATCATCTTCATATAGAGGAATAAGTATATGTTTATATTTTCCACTATGTAATATTTCCACATGTAGTTGTGGAGGTCCCCCCTAAAGAACCATCCATGATGTTTTTTCTTGTCATGATATTATGATAAATAATGTTAACACCTCTCATTGAGAGAATACTTAATATTATTTTTGAAGATAGAAGACTAATTGGAAAGAAGTTCCTCTCATTACCATTATCCACCCAATAGTTCATCCATATGGTATAAAATGTAGGGAGGCTACCACCAATAGGAAATCCAACCATGACATTAGTACTCCGCATAATGGAATTATCATGAAGGTCCTCCCCATAATGATATCTACTTATGATATAAATATAATCACATTACCAATGAAATATTAACGAAATACTAATATCATGAGGCAGAAGAGAAAATGAGTCCTTATATACAAATTTCCCTGTAATTCAAGATTTATATTCTTTGTCAACAAGAATACAACCCAAGGCACATGACATTTTCTTTAGATCCTTTGAACTTTCCATATTCCAATATAGTTGGGAAAACTCCAACTACTCTTTCTCTCTTATGCATGGTAGCTAAGAAACGGTTGATCTAGTTGGACCATGTGAAGGAATATCAAACATAATATGAAGAGAATAATTTGATTATGGGAAAGATATGGTGAAAGATTATATATAGATCATGTACTGGCCTATAGCCACGTATCAATGTGACATTATGAATAAATTTATAGAGGAATGAATACAACAATTTTTTGAATCTATGAACAACACTTTATAATTTTATGCAAAGAGGTATAACTCAAATGGAATATGAAAATCAAATATATAAAATATAGGATATTTCCTTAAAGATCAAATTTTTTTCACTTTAAACTATATGAAACCTAAAATTCAGAATTCAGTGTGAATATCTTTACTGATCACTCTATAATTGTCTTAGTCACTACATAAATTTATCCCTAGTAGTCCATTATATGTCCATAACATAGTTTAGGGTGTGTATAGGTAAATATATTTCACTTTTCTCCCATGTTAGTAGATCTGTAAACATGATACATCATGTATTTTAATCACATTAGGTAAATTCTAGGCTCATTTTCAATAAAAACATGCAATCAATTTCAAAAAAATTCCATTATCTATAAATCCCAGAAACAATGAACCATGTGCGAATAGTCAATTAAAAAGATCCTATATTAGGTCTCTAAAATGGATGAGTATGCTTATTATTCGGGAAAATCCAAATATTCTATTTTTTTACAATCCCCAATAGTGAAAAGATAATTTTATGAACAATCACTATATGCATCCAATTCTCAAACAAATTCCAAAAAATCAGAAGGGTAGTAGTAGTGTCTTCTAAAATAGTAATATAGGGAAACCCCATCACCCACGGCTGAGTATATTCTAGGAACCTCAACCAAATTTGAGATCATAAAACTCTTAATGTGTTCAATTTTTTTATACAGTGGAACCAAGTCAAGATGAAAACCTAGGTTTGGAGAGATTTTTATCTCAATACCCCCACCTCTATGAATGTAATTCATCTCTGGAATTAGAGAATCATCATGAGAATTTCCTTAATAGTTCATCCCTTTGCTTAACCCATCATTATCTATGATAATGTTCTCAATAATTGTTTCTTGATACTATCTCAGAATTATTCTCCACAAACCATTCAATAAGGATAATTTGAAGGAGATGAAAAGAATAATTGGGGCCACAATCCAAAACAATATATCAAGACTGTAATGGATAAGGTGGTATATGTATTTACTATTAATGTGTATTCAGAAGGAAACTAATAACCTTACCCTTATAATGAGTACATGTATTCACTCTCATGATATGGATTGGTGAATGTCTTCAATATTGTCCCCATAGAGGATATTGAATATTATTTTGATAAAGGGTTGTTTCATTCATATATATTAGTATAAAACATGGTCCACACTAAGATTTGTTAATAATATGTGTGTACTAATCCATATAGATACACCAAAAACATGGGGAACCCCTGAATGATTTTTTTCTAACACGTTGGTAGGGCTCATCCACACATAAGGTAAAATTGGATTTTATATCCCGTTTTATAACTTAATATATTGAACCTCATACCATTTAATATATATTTTTTCAATAATATGTCGAGATAAATGTGATAAACTGACTCAATATTGAGTTACTCATGGTAAATATTAACACTATTCGTATTATTCAATTTTAGATTTTATTTTCCCCTATAATTAGTCTCCCTTGATAAGGAGTGTATGTTCTTCCTATTAGAGTTGAATCAAGTCATCTAACCAGTTCAAGATCCATGAAATCAGTTAGTCTAGCCCAGAGGTCAATGTAATATCTAGAGTTTACATCACTAGGGTGGCATCCAAAACCATTCTAGAGGGTCTTCCACATGATGATTCATTATTATTACCAATAATAAGCATGATTTATCCAAAAACAACTTGATATAATAAATTCATCCATAAAATTGTCAAATTGATGAAAAAATACTCAGAAACCAATTAACTTCATCAATTCACTAGCAACATGAATGGAGTCAAAAAAAATGATGGTGTTAAATAGTTCTATGAGAAAGAAAGAAATACACTAAATGGGTAGACGTGAATCCTATTATTCCCATCTTTTGGAATCTCACATTCTAAACATTTAATAGTATTAGGGAACCAGTGCATCATCTGAAACAATTAGTATCTCGGTGTGTTCCCTTGATAAGAACTCGTTATTTGTAGGAGGTCACTATAGAGAAATGCTTCCAAAAAATAATAGATAGTGAAAAAAAATTATTATATAAATATATAATCAAGATAAATAACATGATAGGATGATCTTCGCCAATAATTTATCTAACAATTCAAATATTCACTTACAAATAAATGGTCTCTTAACCTCTCAGTGTAAAAAACAACAATAAAATTACATGTTCAGGAATATTATTACTAGATATAAGTTTTCCACCAATTCGATGAACAAAAATCTCCCCTAAAAATTATATATATATATATGAATATAAAATATCTATAATGAGTTGAAAACTCTACTCATTCATGTCAATTTCATGATCCTTTCATATTTTAATAGAGGTTGGAATATTACACTATGTATACCAATTCCTAGCCTCATTCAATTCTGATAACTCCATGAAAGAGTAATGGTAATGTGGAAACAACAGTTGTTATACTCAAACCAACTTTGATAGATTCTTTAACACCCAAGATCCATAAAATGCATTTTTTAGAAAATACACCTAAATAAAAAAAACAAAAACATCATCCTCATTGATAATTGAATGTAGCGCATTGTCATATATTGTCTTAAGAAGAAAATAATAAAGTATATTATTACGAAATGAGTAGGTTCCATGTTATTTCACTACATCCATAGAAAAAATTAATAAAGCTTCCCGAGCCCTATAATCAAAATAATGTTGGCCTCATTGACCACCCGAATTATTTCCCCTTCCACTGAATATTTGTGCACACCATCCATGATTTCATGATCTTTAAATACACTGTTCAAAATAAGGTAGATTTTGGGTAACTGAAATTTGAGAAGCCTCTCTCTTAAGTGTCGTGTATTTCATCCAATTTACCAAAATAAGAAGGGGAATTCGAAAAAGTTCCATGTATGGGAACCATGAAATTTAATTATTGTATAACCATGATGATATCCAAAAGGGAATATTATATTATAAGGGATAATATGAATCAACAAACTGTGACCCTAACTCACTCTATGGAAATGAACCCATCTTTTTTTCCACCACAATCCTAAAAAATCAGGCCTTTGAATAATCAGTACTATAGTCATAAATATAGCATGGTATAAAAAGATAAGATCTCATATTTTACACCCCGATTACACATTAGATAGAAATCAGCCCTCTAAATTTTTAATCATGAATTGACATGTAAAATTTAATCCTCACTAGATGGTGAGTCTCTATTTTTCTCTGTTAATTAAATACACTTGCAAGATCACATATATGTCAATTTTGATGCATAAAATATATAATTTCCCTCTCACGACCTACTAGAATGAGTAAGAGGTATTTGAGGCCCATTGTATCAACTCATATGAGGTATACATGGTATTTGAAAATAATTTCACATCCTCATTAAAAATATTAACACTACAATATCAAATAGAATGGTTCTCAAATGGGATTAAGAAGGACACCAATGTAATCCAAGGTCATATTCATCCCATTGATGCTTGATCAAACTAAAGTGCAGATTTTAAATTAGAAAATATATGGTATGTGTTCAAAAAATGGTATGGTTTAGTAAAACTAACCCATATAAAATAATGATCCCTTTTATTTTGAATACGGTAAATAGTCGCTAGGATAAGAAGCCTTATTATCCAATCATTATAGAAATGTTTATCCCTATACAGGGAAACATATACCTCTTGCTTAGAAGTAAGAAATATTAAATACGCTTTTAGTTATTTCACCTAAGAAGTGAATTCATGATCTCATTCATCATTCTATGGAAATTTGGAAAAAAAAATTGAGGCCTTTAAAATACCTCAATAGTTTATAGGTGAGGTTGATACCACGAAAAAATATAGTGATGAAACTAACCCTACTGAGTTCCACTGTGTCCTTTAATTCGTTGAGAAAGGTAGGGAGACCCCCATACTAGGATAAATTTTTCCATTATATGTATCTGTAAAAATTGATGATTTTTATATCTTTAATGACACAAAATTTTGTAAATAAAATTCCATCTTTGGTTAAATTAAGTTCTTTACTAAGCAATAAAGTTATTGAAAACACATGCGCTTCTATTAATTTTTGGGAATATAATATCCTATCAGATTTAAAAGATAATTATGAATCATAACCATTAATATTTTATCGTTTGATCAATGATCTTATGATTTTTATATATTAAGGTTTATGAAATATCCAACTGATGTAGAAAAAATAAATGATTTCCTTCGCTAACAGGCTCATTCCCTATAAATCACATTTATCAAAACATCATATGAAGAAAAAACATATATAATTATCCGTTAATAAATAGCAAAACTATATTTAATAACTAAATCATAGGGGAAACCATTTATAAGAAAATTTCCAACTCCTTCATTTCATGACTTAAACTATGTTTTCCAAACCACTGTAAAAAAACTAACCATTTCACACATTAGACTTAAGACATTCGTTCGTGTAATAAATGGATATTTAAATTTTCCCTAAAAACATGATTACATATATTTTATTTTCTAAAAAATAATGATTATATTTATTATTTATTTATTTTAACTTATAAATTATTAAATAATGAATTTGATAAGAAAATCAATTTCAATATGAAACTTGAATTTTATTTTTTGGCAATAATAAATTTCAATTAAGGAATTCTTTATGAATATATAATTATTTTTAAAATAAATGAAATTTTAATAAAATATTATTATTAAATAATAGATTTTATGTATATTTGATAATAAAATTTTATAAATCCAAACAAATTTTAAGTGTTAGAAAAATGTTATTCTAAAAACCCAATATATTTTCAATAAATGGGGGTTTTAAATTAAAAATAAAAAATTCAATATTTATATATTTATTTGGAGAAAATGGTTATTTTATTTTTATTTATCATGAAAATTTTATTTAATGGTTAATTTTTTTAAAATGTGCTGAGATAATTAAATTTTCAGTTAAAGATTAGATATGGTATAAATATATGTTATGTATAATGGAATCATAATGATCTAAAACATTGGTAATATATTTCATAAAATGTATCCATGAAAAAATAAAAATTTACCATAAAAAATAATGTTTTTAAATCATTTTATTAATTTTAATAATCCTTTATAATCCTCCAAGACCAATATAATATAATATGGTTTTGAAATCAATTCTTTATAAACATGACTTACTTAAACATAAGCATGGGTAATATATTTATGAGTTATTTTAATGGAAATATGAAATAATTAAAAACACTCCTCATTGTTAGAAACCATGGGAAAAAAATTGGTTAGGTTTTTTTGTTTTGATTACATTATTGTATAGAGTGGAGAACCAACATTTTGGAAATAGTAAATAACTACATAATATTCTCTTATATAAACATAGCCAATATCCCATTTTTATTATATAATAAAATAGAAAAATTCTTTAATATTCAATTATATCTCTAGATCCCTCAAAATATTCCCCAAATCTCTCAATAAACTCTTCCCAAACTTATGGAAATTCCCTCTCAAGGTAAGGGATCCTTTTATTCTCCTATTTATTAGAGAACATTATTTATTTAATGAAATTTAATTTCCAATTAATAATGTTTGGATATGTTTTCAAACATCCCTCATAATTTTCATTGTATTTAAAAATTATTATATATCCCTTTTTCTATCATTAAAACTTTTTATGAATCTAGATGTATGGTTGTTATAATGGAAAAATTTCACTATTATTTTTCATGCCCATGATTATGAAGTGAATTCCCTAACCCATTTCCACTCAAGGGTCTTAACATATATGTTACTATATCTATTTTATTATGGAATTAAATTAATGTACCACTCAATCCTCAGTCATGGTGTTAATATAAATGAGGTAATCACTTATGTTATTTGATCTATTTGGTGCACTTATGCATGTACATCATATGATTATGATGGGGTAACCCTGATAGCACTACAATGAATTGGGTAATGATTTAATATCATGATATACCATGTAAGGTTCCTGGGAGTTTATCATTTGTACACCATGTTAATATTTATTGGTGTTTATCCTTGAATTATGCTTAGGATTCCATGTTTTTTTGTGGTTTCCACATTCCCATGTTACTTATATGCTATCATGTTATATCATGACTCCTTTTCATAAATATGACACTCAATTAATATTTTTATTATTTTTTCACTTGGATCATATGAATTACTTTAACATGTTTCACTCATTGTTTATTACATTATTTTGAATTATTTATCAACCCTTTATTACCTATTTCATGAATTTATCCATTACAGTTCGAAATGAGAAATGGAAAATCAGAGGCATGTTATAGATGTTTTCATCACTGTAGCATCCATGTATTATTTTTATATTCAATATATTAATCTCAAAAATACACTATGATTATCAATATTATGGTTTATACGAGTTGTGATTTTATATAATAAATAATGAATTAATTTAAAATAAATATATGGGTGTTCATAGTTTTCATAAAAAAAGCATGGGTATTTTTGTAAGTAGGATTAAAAAACCTAGTAAATGTATTAGGGATGATACCAAGTATAGAAAAAATCCCACACATTTTAGTAATGTCAATAGTATGTTTTTTCAAATAAAATACATTCATTCATGGATACAAAAAATGGATGTGGCTCTGGAATAGATAAACCTAGAGGTTTCACCCTCGAAAACACTTTACTGAGATAGACTCAATTGCGAACTAGTGTGAGACAAAATGCCTTACTGCACACATGGATTGACACTAATGGGTGATACATTTTATAAAATTAAAAATAACATTATTAACCATCATCTAGAGACCAAAAATTATCATGATATTTTATATGAAGAAATTGATCATGGATAACGTATATTGAAGCATATAAATTTATAGGTTATGGAATATATGTCATTTGTGAGTTATCCCTTTAATGTTCACGATTTTACTTTTATGTTTTTGATGGTATGAAATTTTTCATCTGTAATTACTTTTTGAATAAATTAAATGTTTATAACTATACTCATATATTGAATTATATAGTATTCATCTATAGTTCTAGGAATTATTTCATATATCACATTTTTAGTATAACCATTCAAATAACACTGCATACCATTGAGGTAGTGCTATAAATGAAAATGAAAAATGAGGAAATTATTTAATCTCAAGAATATAACTCCTCCCCTATCCATATTTTTGTGTTGAACTAATTGGATAACCTTGTGATACATTATTTAGAAGAGTTTGATTCTATTCTAGTCGTTGACAGGATTTCCATATATAGAGCCAACATAAATTACCGAGACAAGAAAATTGCAATCTAATACTATATAGGTAGATGGATGATGATGAGTCAATATTAGTATCATCATCTAAACAATATATATTATTTCACTAAGAGTAAGTGTATTATGAACAAATCATAATATAATAATGAAAATACCATCCTTGAAGACATTCCCTTTAAGAGGGAATACACTGATGTATTTTGCAAGGAATTGTTTGGTATTCCTCTTAACTGAGAAGATGAGTTCTAAATTGATTTTATACCTAGATATTGGATAATATCTAAGACATTATATATAATGGTGATCATTGAACTCAAGGAGTTGAAGGAACAGTTATCGGAGAATCTAGATAAAGGGTATATATGCCCTTGTGCTTTAGTGTGAATTGGTTGTATTTTTCCGGAATAATGATCGGTCAATACACCTCAGTATTGATTATCATGTGCTCAATAAAGCATAGTAAAAAAAATATCCTCTTCCATGGATTGATGATTTTTTCAATCAGTTGTGTGGAGCCTACTATATATATTTATGATAGATATTTTTCAAGATATAACCAAGTAAAGTTAAAGTAGAAGGATATCCCCAATATTTCATTTTGTAAATGGTATGAGAACTATAACAACCCTACATTTTTTATAAACATAAACATGATTTATTGCATTAAATATTCTCTTGATACAATATAGAAGATCAAGGGTCATAGTGTCTTTGGGTTTTAGGATCATTACATAAAAAATTTAAACATCAAATACTACATCTTTATTGAAAACCTTCTTTACACCACCACAACATTCATTTGTACTTAACATTGCATGGGATAACCTAAGGACATAGATAAGAAAGGGGTGAGCTAAAAATACTGGTAAGTGAATAAAAATGGAATAACATGGTGAATACAATACATATTAGACAACAGGAATGTCAATGGATCACAAGGGAAACATTAACATAAAGGCATGATAAAGCATGATAATCATAACATAGATGTGTGGAAACTACACTTAACATGTAATTAGAATGAGCCAAGTCTTATAGCATATAGAGCATGAGTAAACCCTCATTGCACATGAATCACGAGTAAAACCTAATTTCAATTGAATTATCGTGAGTTAACACCCATTTTACATGACATATCATGATATTATCCTTTTCTCAATGCATTGCAGTGGTATTAGGTTGCACCCTTCATAATCATTTCATTTCATTCATAAGTACAACACATAGATCATACAACATGGATTCATTAACATCATAATTCATTCCATGAATAAGACATATGTAATAACTAAATGTATGCCCTCAATCAACAATTACATGTGCATAAAGGGGAATTCACTTGATAGAGGAGCGGGTACTGTATTCACTACATAATGATTTTGACATGTAAATTTTGGTATAATTTTAGCAGCATAACAATGTCAAATAGAAATTTGTAAATATGATTGATGAGAGAGTAAGCGTTATCTCATAATTTATACATTAAATGGAATGTAATGGGATCATGGGTAATAATATACCAACATATGGAATGGAATTTATATGCATAATATAACAGAATTTCATGAATGTAAATGAGAAGAGAGAAATTCCTTACAGAATTTCTACATTGTAACGAGTGTACATGGGAGGCAGTAATGAGAGGGAAAAGGGATCTCTCATAATTCAAAAATCAATAGGGAATTTTGGGGTAGGATCAAAATAGTACCCCAACATTTGTAATTGAAAATAAAAGGGCATAACAATATAATGAAATTTGGACAAAAATGAGATAGAAAGAGATCCCTTACATGGATGTGTGATCCCAAAGTCTTGGAAGAGGCTTGAGAGAGGATTATTAAATCTTGCGGAACCTTGGGAGGATTTTAGAGAGAGGAGTGAAAAGGTTGGTCGAACTCCAAGAGCTTTGAGTAAAGAGGAAATGGGATCTTGGGTTGGTTTATATAGGAAATAAGAGGGAATTCTTTATTATTTAGGTTTGGGACACAACACATTAAACTAATCAAAAACACAAACCAGACCATGGGTTTTTCCAAATTGGAATGGAAAGCAATATTTTATAAGTCCAATTCCCTAACTTCATAAAATAATATGGTTTCCTATGTGGAGGTGATTCACACTCTCAAGGAAATCAATTTAAAAAATTATAATGTTTTATAAGTCTTGGGGGTCCACTATGGATTTGTAAAATAAATCAAACGAACCAAAAATCACACTATTTTAATGTTAAAACATATATTGTCTGAACATAATGTTTATATTATTTTATTACATCACTATTGGGTAATTATGATGTCATAAAGCACATTATACATTTAAAGAGTATTTAATGTTTACCCAAAATAATTGATTGTCTCATAAAATTATGAAATATTATCAGTTGGATAATTTTGACATCATGATTCCAAAAAATTATATTTGATTTATCCAAATAATTATCTAAATATGTGAATTTTTACTTTGAAAAAAAAAACAAGAAATTTATAGAAAATTCTTGGGTTTTGACAAAAAAAAGCTTTCAAACCTTAATGAAAATAAAAATTGTATTTATAAAATTCATAAGATCATTTATAATTAATAAAAAATAATTTAATAATAATAATATTTTATTAAAATATTATTTAATTAAAAAATTCATTAATTTATCAAAATATATTTATTAGATAAATATTAAATAAAAATACCATTGGTCCTTTAAAAACTATTTACAAAGTAACAAAAATAATGAAATGAATGTATATTCATTATTATATAAAAAAATAATTCACATAATCATAATGAAAAGGTCCTATTACATAACCCCTTATTCCACCCGCTTAAGACCATATGGTAAGGTGTACGATTGTAACAGACTCCTGGGGTGGCTCGAATAACATCTCTCAGATGGTAGTCTCTATCAACTTCCACTTCTCCCGTAGGTGGTTCCGTTCAAGCTTCACATGTTGAAGCTCGGCTTAGGCATGGTCAAGATAGAAGCCCAATTCCGCCACCTCATTTTCGATCTCCAACCAATGGGATTCTTATTGGGAAAGTCTACTGGATGAGGTCATCACTACCTTTGTATGAGTAAATTGAATTTGTTAAAACCCTATATTTATAATAATCATATAATCACTATTCAATGTCTATATTAGCAATTGTCACAATTATTAACACTATTTTAAAATCTGAAAACATGATACCAAGAAAGTGCATACGTTATATAACTATCTTACATAATAAGACATTTAATTAGATCAATATGAATTTCCATTAATAAAAGTTTGGGTTGTTATAATCTTCCCCCCTTATGAAATTTTTACCCTGAAATTTCCTTTTCCCACACTAAAATAGATGCTGGTAACTCTACTTCATCTCTTCCTCTGATTCCCATATTGCCTCTTCAGAATTTTGGTTGCACCACAACACCTTGATGAGGGGAATTGTCTTATTTCATAGAACTTTTTCTCTATGATATAATATCTTCCATGGTCTCTCCTTTTAAGAAAGATCATCCTCTAACTGTACTACCTATGAGGAGAGTGCATGTGGTGGTTCTGGTATGTACTTCTATAAGAGGGATACATGAAATACATCATGTACATTGGATGTGATAGGAGGATGTGTTAGTTGATATTCCACAACCCTAACACGATCAAGAATCTCGAAGGGGCTGATGTACCGAGGACTTAACTTTCCTTTCTATCCAAACCTCATGACCTTCTTCCATGGAGATATGCATAGAAATACCATATCTTCAACTTTGAACTCAAGGTCTCGTTGACAGTTACATGCATAACTCTTCTGTCATCTTTGGGATACCTTAATATGTTGCGGAATGGTTTTCACCTTCTCCACCATTTCTTCAACCGCTTCAGGTCCTAGCAGCTTACACTCACCGACTTCATCCCAAGACGACGGTGTAATACACCTTTTACCATAAAGGGCCTCATATGGTGCCATTCAGATGCTTTAGTGGAAACTGTTATTGTAGGAGAATTCAACCAGTTGAATATTTTGGTCTCATCATCCATTGATGTCCATCGAACATGATCATAATATATCATCTAGTGTCTAGATAGTTTGCTCATATTGGCCATCAGTTTGAGGATGATAGTCCATAATATAGTTCAATTCATTGATCAGACCATGTTGGAGACTTTTACAGAACTTTTAGATGAAAGTTGGGATCACGATCTGATACAATAGATAGTGGTACTCCATTCATCCTTACCACTACTTTGATGTAAATCTTTGCAAGTTGATCCAATGAGCAGTCATCTTGAATCACAATAAAGTGAGTTTTCTTTGTAAAACAATCCAAAATGACCCATATTGCATTGTGTCCTCTAGAATTCCATGGAAGTCCAATGAAAAATTCCACATTAATGTTATCCCACTTCCATGTTGTTATGGGTAGTTATTTCATTATCTCCTCAGACATTTGTCTCTCATCCATCACTTACTGACATACCAAGCACATTGATGTATATTATGCAATCTCCCTTTTTCTATTGTCCCACAAAAAGTTTTCTGTGGGATCTCAATACATCTTTGTGTTCCCAGGGTGAATAGAGAAGTTTGAGTTATGTGTGTCATGTAGAAGCTCCTTCTTTATCGGTAGATTATATGGTACACATAATCGTGACCCAAATATCACAATTCCATCCTTTTCAACCATGAACTCTGAGGATTTATCATTTCGGATAGCTTCCATCCTTTTCAAAATTTCTACATCCTTTCTTTGAGAATCCTTTATCCTTTAGGAAAGAGATAGTTGAGCAATCATTTGTGAAATGGTTTATGATGGTCCCTTCTTTATGATTCACATGCCCAATTTTATCAAATCAAAGATGATTAGATCCTATTCAATTCTCACCAAATATAGAATCATTGGGTCCTTTCTACTTAGATCATCTACTACCTTGTTCACTTTCCCACGGTGACAGTGGATTGATTAGTCGTAGTCATTGATCAGATCTAACCATATTCATTGGAACATGTTTAACTCTTTCTGTGTGAATATATACTCGAGGATTTTGTGGTCCGTATATATTTCACACATCTCCCCCAAAGAGATAATTCCACCAAATATTTAAATTCAAGATCAATCCAGCCAATTTTAGATCATGTATGGGATAATGTTTCTCATGAACATTCAATTCCCTTGATGCATAGGCAATGAATTTTTCATTTTTCATCAACACATAGCCTAGGTCGTTCTTTTATGAAACACGGAATACCAAAAAAAGTTCTCCATGTGTGGGTAAAGTGAGCACGGGTATTTTGATAATCATATTTTTCAACTCCTAGAAGCTTTCTTCCCATTCATCACTACAAGAAATTTTACTCCCTTCTTAGTTAGCTTGGTAAGAGGGTTTGACAACCATAATAAATTTCACCCAAATTAGAAATAATATCCAGCTAACCCAAAGAAGCAATGGATATTTTTTTTACTGATGTTGGCCTTGGTCATCCCTCTATTGCAGTTTTCTTGGAGGGATCAACAGATATCCCTTTTCTTGTGATGATATGACCCATGAATGAGACATGATTCAACCAGAACCCACAGTTGATGTATATTGAATAGAGATTATCCTTTCTCAATATCTCTTGTGTAGTTCATATATGATCCTCTTGATCCTCCTTGGTTTTGGAGTATATTTGAATATCGTCTATAAAGACTACCAAAAATTTATTGAGGTACTATCTAAATACTCTATCCATCAAGTCGTTGAAGATTTCTGGAGCATTAGTGAGTCCGAAATGCATTAATATGAATTAGTAGTGACCATATAATGTATGAAAACCAGTCATGGGGATATCATATTTATTCACTATTACTTGATAATATCCTGAAATTAAATTTAGCTTGGAAAAGGATTGTGCTCCATGAAACTGATTGAATAGGTCATAAATTTGGGGCATAGGATACTTGTTCTTTATCGTGATTTTGTTAAGCTTGTGATAATCGATGCAGACACATTGACCAATCCTTCTTGACGAAGAGGACTAGTGCACCCCATGGTGAAGCACTTGGGCATATAAACCTTTCATCAATATTCCCCTAAAGTTGTTTCTTCAACTCCTCAATATCCACAACATTCATTCTATATAGATTATTGGATATTGGAAACAACCTAGGTATAAAGTCAATTGAGAATTCAACATCTCTTTTAAATGGAATACCAGACAATTCCATCGGGAACACTTTATAAAATTCCCTCATAATAGAAATGTTTTCAAGGATGGTTGACTCTTTAGACTCCATCATTTGAGCCAGATACACGTACTCATTGGGCTTTAATATCCACGCTTGCGATGATGGTTCTAAAGAATATAAAACTTCCTCCTTGAACTTTTACAGAATTGAGGGTTTATTCTCTATTTGAAGAGTGACTTCCCTCTCATAACTATTTATGTTGACTAAATATAAGGAAAGCCAATCCATGATGAGAATTCCATTAAATTCCACCAGAGAGAGTATGATTATGTTCTCTAAGAATTTCAATCAACAAATTATGACAGAGGAGGGGTTATATCCCTGGGATGTAATGAATACCCAATTATCCATACTCAATGAGCTATTTACATCCATGGTTTTTCTTGGTGTTGGGATTGTTCTACTAAACATTTTTGGATATAAAATAATGCGTAGAACTAGAATCAGAAATTATGTTCTCTATTTCGGAATTAATAACTAGCATACCTATCAACACTTTATTTTCGAGGTTCACTTCGTTAGTAGTGATGGAAAAGACTCACCCTTAATACTTTGTAGGTTTTTGGTGGCCTCAAAAAACCCTTGGCTTAGGTCACCGAATTTCATGGTTCGCAGGTTCTTTGAAGTGCAAGCAGTGGAAAACACGTTGAGAGTGGAAAAGAGTGTTCCTCTCCACTGTCTCAGCAGTGGGTTTTTCTTGTCGGCAGTTAACGGCTAGGTTCCCTTATCTTCCACACCAAACACATTTCCTCACCCATTTTAGGAAATTTCCTGGGTTCTACTCTCCACACCTTTGGGAAGTGGGGTGCTTGATTTTCATAGCACCATTGGATCTATCCATCAGACTGCCATAATTGAATTCAACCTTATGGTTCTTACCCCAATGATACCCCTGAGATTCAATGATCTCTAATTCAACCTTGAGGAAGCATCGGAAAATTTCTTCATAGTTGTTGATGTCACAGATTTCCAGGGCTTTTTGCATTCTAGGTTTCAGCCCACTAACAAAGCTATCAACCTTTCCTTCTAGGGTAATGGAAAATCCGGAGGCGTATAGTGCATGCCTTGTGATGTTTTCCTCGTACACTCTATTATTTCCTCATGAATCTATTGGATTCAATCTATGTCATCCATGATCTACATACTAATACATATTATTAGAGAAGTTTTTTAATTCTTTTAATAATGGTTTATACAAAGCTTATTAGTCTACCAAATCATATCCCTCAGGAGTGTTGTAAAAAAGAGTGAACCAAAGCCTTTTTTCATGTATCGGGATACCCAGGGTCATCGCTGAAACTCCTTTTAGGATTTTTCACTCCATGGTACATCTGTTCCAGTGTCGCCTCTCCTTGATCGTATCCATACTTGGATTTATTTTCATGATAAACCACTTACTCAATTCTCACCAAAATTTAGGGATGATTTTAATATACTCAATCCTATTTCTAAGGATTTCACTAGGGTTTCCCAATACTAATCTGAAAAATTACTAAACCAATCCTATGATACCGACTATAAGAAGAATATTTTTGTTACACAAATAAAAAACATTTATTACATAAAATCGTATCTTCATACAACATTGAAGATAGAGACATCTGGTGTCTTTTGGGATTAGAATAATTACATAACAACATAAAACCTGAAACACAATATCTTAATGGAATATATCCTTTACATGACCACAACATTCCTTCATACTTAACATTTCATGGGATAACTTGAGGACATAAATAAGAAATCGGTGATCTATAAATCCCAGTAAGGGAATAAACATGGAACAGTATGAGGAATACAATTAATTTTAGAAAATTGGAATTTTAATGGAGAATAATAGAGACATGAACACAATGGCAAGATAAATCATGATAATCATAACATGAAGATGTGGCAACATATCTTAACATGGAATTAGCATGAGCCAATGATCATTGCACTTGGAGCATGAGTAAACCCTCATAAAACCTAATGCATGAGTAAACCCTCATTTCACATGAATTGGAATTAGTCAACACCAATTTCACATGACATATCATGATACTATACTTTACCCAATGCATTGGAGAGGTATTAGGGATTACCCTTCATAATCATTTCATTTAATGAATATGTGTTCCACCTAGATTGTACAACATGGATTTGTTAACATCATATTTTATTCCACGATTAAGAGATGTGGAATACATAAATTTTAGTCCCCAATCAACAATTACATGTTCATAAAGGTAAATACCCTTGATAGAGGGGTTGGTATGGTATTCACTACACAATGATTTTGGAATGGAATTTGTTTGTAATTTCTGTAGCATAACGATGTCAAATAGAACTTCATAAAATTGGTTGATGAGATTTAAATGGGTCTCTCATAATTTATACATTAAATGTACTTTAATGGGATCATAAAACATAATATAACAACAAATGGAATGTAATTTAGATTATTAATATAAAATAATTTCATGAATGTAAATGAGGAGAGAGATATCCCTTATAGAATATCATCATGGTAATGGGTGTACATGGGCGTAATTAACGAGAGAGAAAAGGGATTTATTATCATTCAAAAAATAAGAGGGATGTATGGGGGTGGTACGAAATCATAACCCAAAATTTTTAATTGAAAATAAAATGGCATAACAACATAATGAAATTTGGGCAAAAAGAGAATGGAAGAAATCCCTTACATGGAAGTGTGATCCCAAAGGTTTGGGCCAGGCTTGAGAGATGCTTCATTGGAGATTGGGATGCCTTTGGAGGTTTCTAGAGAGAATATGGAAAAGGTTGGGAAAACACCAAGGGAATTGAGTGAAGACAAAGTGGGGGCTTGGGTCAGATTATATGGGAAAGGAGAGAGAATTCTTTATTAATTAGGTTTGGGACACAACACATTAAACTAATCTAAACCACAAACCAGCCCAAAATTTATGCCCATGGTTTTTTCCAAATGGGAGTGAAAAAAAATATTTTATATGAAAAATTGATGAAGTTTTAAAAATAATAGGGTTTCTTATGTGGAGGAGAGTCACACTATTAAGGAAATCTATATAAAAAGATAAAATGTTTTATAAGTCATGGTGGGTCCACTAAGGCATTGTAAAATAAATCAAACAAACCTAAAATCACATTATTATAATGGTAAAAAATATACTATATGAACATAAT
Source organism: Viscum album (assembly GCA_963277665.1). Taxonomy (NCBI): domain Eukaryota; kingdom Viridiplantae; phylum Streptophyta; class Magnoliopsida; order Santalales; family Viscaceae; genus Viscum; species Viscum album. Next base: position 874,021,647 of record OY728145.1, on the reverse strand, counting down.
GTTTATAGTATTTCATTATATCACTAATTGGTCATTATGATTCCATAAAACACATTTTATATTTTAATGGTATTTAATTTTTACCCAAAAATTTGACTATCTCAGAAAATTATGAAAAATTCCCCGTTGGATAATTTCTACATCCTGATTCAATATATAATATTTATTTTATACAAATAATTTTTTAGATATGTGATTTTTCACATTTAAAATAAAAAAATACATTTATCAAAAATTCATGGGTTTTGACAAAAACATCATTCAAACCATAATAAAAATTACAATTGTATTCATAAAAATTATACGAGAAATTATACTTAATAAAATGTAATTTAATAATAATAATATTTTAATAAAATATTTTTTAATTATAAATCCATTAATTTATCAAAATAGCTTTCTTAGTTGAATATTAACTAAAAATACTATTTGTTCTTTAAAAAATATTTACAAAGTAACAACAATAATAAAATAAATGTATATTTTTTAATATATACACAAATAATCCACATAAGTAGAGTTCTGAGGTCATGTTACATAACCCCTTATAACCCATGCATAAGACCAAGGGTAATGTGTGCGATGTTGATATACTCCTGGGGTGGCTCAGATAACATCGCTCAGGTTGTAATCTCTATCAACTTCAACTTCTCCCATCGGTGTTTCTGTTGGAGCATAAAATATTGATGCTTGGCTTGAGATTGGTCAAGAGCGAAGCCCAATGACGGACCAACTTTTCGAGCTCCAAAAAATGGGATTCGTAGGGGGGTGTCTATTGGATGATGTCGTCACTTCCTGTGTCTACTAAATTGAATTTGTTAAAGCCCTATATTTATACTATTCATGTGATCATTTTTCAACGGCTATATTAGCAATAGTCACAATTCCTAATGGTATTTTAAAATTCAAAAAACATAAATCCAAGGATGTGCACATGTTATATAACCATCTTACATACTAAGACTATAACAACCAAGATTTTACGAGAAACATTTTGTTTTTATGTAATATGTTATATGAATCACCAAACGAATCTTTCACTACACACAACACTGTCTTGGCTTGCGTTACACACAAGAGAAACCTTCATCGATAGTTTTCATTGTACGCAATACCAAGTTTCACTAAACAATGATATATTATTAAAATATTATATAAAGTAGATGTTATGAATAGAAATACCCACTTTTTGAAATTTTATAAATTTTATCTTTCAAAATTGACTTCATTTTTAGATTCGGAATATCGAAATTATCCTAGGGTTAATTTTTGGTATTTTTCTGAAAACGTTCAATTTTTTATGAGTAGTGAAAACACTGAGTTATTGGTTAAAACTGACTTTTTATTTAAGTAATAATTTTTTTATTTAAATTTCTTTGAGATCAAAATAGATACATAATACCTATATAAGTTCAAATTAATTAATTGCAGTAATATTTTAATAATATAGATACATAAAAATTTTATTGAACTTTTAACCGTCTTTTACCAACATCCTAGGAGCACTTGCAAATTTTACATAAAACATAATTTTACCGCTTCTGTGAGTTCAATTTCAAAAATCCGAGAGACACAGTTAATATCAAGGAGTAAAATAGGGTTCAATAAGATAAAAATAATTTTTGGTGAATAGTGAATTTTTACTTTTATTTACCAAGGTTAAAACTAAATAGGGTAATTAAGGGTAAAAATGATATTATTATTACCCTAACACATGTCCTAATTCTATTGGATAAGTTTAATTCGACCAAAAACAACCTTAAGAATAAAATATGACCATTTAGGTCTACTTTGATTAGATTTATACACTTAGTATTATTTTATTTAAAGAAGAGTTAAAAGAGTTAAAATCAAAGTTTAATAACTAAAAATTTTTTAATATAGGGTTATACATAAGAAAAATTCAACTATAAATATTTATTAGAAAGATAAAAATATTTCCTACATAATTAAATTTTATTTATAATTTTTAGACATTAAATAATTTAATTACGACACAATGATGATGTAGTAATTACCTTATTAATGAAATATTAACATAATTGATATTATAAATACCCAAATAAATGTAATTTGAGACTTTTTATGAAATAAACTTATTTTATAGTTTAATATGAAATTTTAGTATGGATTTAATAAAAATTTTACAAACTAATATTTCTATTATGATTTTCAAAAAAATCAATTACCAAATATTGTCAAAATTGACATAAAATAGTTTTTAAAACACATTTTATATTATTAATAGTTATTTTATTCCAAAAAATCAATGTTTCAGCCAAATGACTTAGATAAGGTTATATATATTAATGAAGAAGAACTTGGGGTTATTTTGTCTTGTTATAGTATGTTTATTAACCAAATAGTATAAGAAAACAAGAAGACATGGTAAAAGTTAAATTATTTAACATAGAGTTTAATCTAAATGATAAGGTTAAAATAGTAACCAAAACTTGTATAAAACCTATTGTTTGAGAGTATTTAGACCCATCCCAACCTTATCTTCAAAAAAATCAATTTAGAGCTATAAATAACCGAATATGACATTGTTATTAAATAATATATTAAGTTTTTTCTAAGTTGCCCCTCTCCTCCCTTTTAAAAGGGTACCTCTTCCCTCTCCTCACACAATTTTGAGCCTTAAATCTCGGCCAAACCCTACCCATTTACATAATAAACTTCCCTAGAAACATTCTAGATGTCATGGGCTTATTCAATGACCATGTTTAGTGCCCTAAGAGGAGTTTTCAAAGAGGTGTGTCGAAGAAGAGGTAATATTTGTTACCGATTCTTTCAAATTTATTTCTTCTTATACTTCCTCTTATTTAGTTGTTTCATTATTATGTAATAATATCAGTATCTCTCACATACTGATATTTTATTATAAATTATAATCAACCCTATTTCACCTTCTATCCATCCTACGAAAAATGAAATCACAGTGTGTGCGTACATTCGGAATACCGTCTCCACGTCGTGGTGTAATCTATTTTCCACCACCAACTTACTTGGATGGGTATAATGGTGTAAATTAAAACTATATATGATTATTTTGAATTTATATTGATTCTGAAATAGTATACATACACTTCAATACAATTCCACGATCATGGGAATGATATCATCGCTCGTCCGTACGTATGGCATATCGTCTCCACAATGTGATGCGACTCGTTCTACATGATATTCCTTGAAAAATGATTATATAAATGAATTTAATTAATAAATATGATATATATTAAACTAATACCATTCTTGAAATGATGTATTTATAACCTAAAAAATTAATAAGAATTTATTCGACAGAACACGCATAAGAACATAAAGCAATGTACACCCGAATAACAAGTAGAAATGAAATATTACTAATAAGAAGATAATAATATGACAATATATGATATCATAACAATGAATATGATTATGTAATAATGAAATTTAAATATTTAAATCCTTATACAGGAGTTTTAGATACATACGAAGAAAATCAGACCTAATGTAATGGAAAATCTCGCAATCTCGTTTTTATCTGAGATTTTTTATACTTCCGAATTTATTGGGGAATATTTATCATCCAAATCAATGTTTCAAAAATATGTAATATTATTTATATCCTACTAAAATGTTTTTAATCCAATTTTACTCATTGGTGAATTTCTAGTAAATGATGTGAAATAAATATTTTTTCGTTTTTAGTACGAGGTACTTTTTTTACTTTTCCGACCAAAGTACGAGAACAATGTTTTTTTAACTTATACAGCATGAATGGTTTTTTATGATTTCATAGACCATTATTTCAATGATGATTACTTTACAAGTTTTCATGTTTATTTTTAGTCAACTTATTTTAGTTTAAAATATTATGACATGTTAAGAAAGGAAAAATGTTTTTGAAGTAGAAAGGATATTTTCTTCATGACTGGAGTTCAAGTGTTTTATCAAAATTATTTCCCATATAAGATAATACATGGTTCTGTTTCTATACCTATTTTTACATTGATTTGATTATGTTATGATGGTTTTAATTTTATGATGTCCTTTTATCTTATATGTATTATGTTATGAAGGCATGATGTTGAAGAATCCCATTTTTATTACATGGTTTATGCTTTGATGTATGATTTATGATTTTGTGGCACACATAAGAATGGTTTCATTATAAGATGGGTGGTACCTATATCTCCCTCCAATGACTTGGTTAATTATTTATATCTCATGAGGTAGACATGGATAGAACGAAAAGTTAATCTGGTTCAGTGATACAGGACTGGAATGAGGAGTGAACTCGGTTCAGTAAAGGACATTGTTCGCAATGATGGTCTTGGAAATCAGCCTTAACTAATATGATATGATTTTATTTGAATATGTGTGTATTTCACAAAGTTTCATGTTCTATGTTATGATTATTGGGATTACATTTCACTACCATGATTTATCCCATGTTATGATATTATGATCTCTTTTTCAGGTTAAGATTTTCAAAATGTTATGTTCTTATGAATATGATATGATTGATATTTCCTTTGTTTACCCTTATAGAGAATTTGAGCTCACCTTTTTGTATGTTTTATTTTCCCCAGTTAAGGAAGAAGAGAATTAAGTAAGATATTCCAAAAGGGACTCTAGATATGTTAAAATAATAGGGAGACAGTGTATATGATTTATGAACCATTTGTTTATGTTTCCTAGTTTCTAAAGACACTATACCTATACGGTCCTATAATGGTTTTGTTATATGTTTCAATAAGTATGATTCAATTCTGAAGTAATAACCGTGTATGTTAAATATGGGCCATTATAAATACATTTAATTAGATCAAGAAATATTTTCATTAATAAAAGTTTGGGTCATTACAAAAACTATGAGTTAATATTTATTCCATTTAAGATCATATATTATTCAATAATCTTCATGTACTTGATGAATATAGTCTTTATAGATTACATCAGGCCTCTTGTGTTAGTACTTATAGATGATATTGTTATATACCTAAAAATAAAAAAGGGACATGTTTATTATTTAGATATTGTGTTGAGGAATCCTCAGAAATAAAATATATGATAAAAGTGTGTTAATTTTGAGTTTTGGTTGGAAAAAAACATTCAGAGGACATGTCATCACCAGAAAAGGGATATCTGTGGATCCTTAAAATATTAAGACAACTAAGGGATTCCAAAACTAGTCTATGTGAAGGAAATCATTAGTTCCCTTCAATTATCTAGTTAGTAAATTTTATTTTTGGGAAACTTATTACAATTATAAATACCTATAACAGGAATAACTCAAAAATAATTCATGCTTGTATAGAATTGTGAATTAGAGGAAATTTATAAAGATATGAAAAAGAGGTTAATCACTAAAACTTTTCTCACATTACCCACCAGTGGGGAAGGATTTATGACCCATAGATATGTATCTAAATAGATCATGGGTTGTGTACTAAATAAAAATGATAGTGTGATAGCCTATGCCTCTTTCAAATTAAATATCCTTGAGAAGGACTACCCAAATCATGATCTAGAATTGGCTGTAGTGATATATAGATAAAACAATTGGTGGGATTATCTATATGGGGAGAAGTTTGAAATATTTTAAAACCATAAATGTCACATGTATATATTAATAATTTATATTAATATGAACTAATGGATGAGGATAGAGTTGATCAATGATTATTATTTTTTACTCCGTTACCATATTGTGAATGAGAACAAAGTGGTAGATCAAATGAGAAGAAAATATTATGAAACTATTTCCATGATTAGGCTTCCACATGTTCAAATATTTCATTAAATTAATAGAATGAATATGTGAATAATAAAAGGATAATTATCCTACCACTCTCATCTAACTACTAACTATCCATTCTTGAGAAGATCAAGGAGAAATAGAAAGATGATATGTTTCTATAGAAAAGGGTATAGAATATTTCACAGTACAAATTTTTTGAAGATGTATTTATAAGGTTTGAAACATGGATATGTGTCCCGATTATACTATAACTGAAGAGGTAACTTCTTGGATGAGGCACATAGATCATCCTTCTTGATTTATCCTGGAATCACTATGATGTATATAAATAAAGAGAAAAGTTTTTTTGGTGATACTATTAAGAGAAATATTTTTCTGTATGTATCTAGATGCTTTCTTTGCCCAAATGTTAAGATCGAATGATATAATACAAAACTTTCAAATACTATTATAGAAAGAAGGTTATATAACCATGGATTTTTTCATTGTACTCTCAAAGAAACCTAAATAATTACTCAATATGGTTGGTAATCAAATTTATAACCAAGTTAGTGCTTTCAATTTATATCAAGAATGATTTCTCTCTTAACCAAATAACCAAGATATACATAATAGAAGTGATAATAATACATATAGTTCCATGATCTATTGTATATGATTGATATTTGAGGTTTACCTCATAGTTTTCTAGAATATATTATTAAGAATTCAATATAGAATTGATATTCAGTGGTACTTATCACACTCAGATGGATGCTCAGTTTGGAATGACTATAAAAATGGTATATGATGTACTGAGATCATATTTAATGGATTTCGAAGGATGTTATAATCAACACCTTACGATAGTGGATTTTTTTAAAAAAATATTTTCCACTATCTCATTCAAATTTCAACATATGAGGATTTTCATGGGAAGAGGTTTCATACTTGGATATGTTAGGATAGTGTTGGAGAAAAGAAGCTGGTGGGTCAGTATCTTATCCAAAAGATGACAAAAAAGTTTCACACCATTCAATGTCATATTAAATCTAAAAAAAAGTAATAGAAAAATCAATAACAATAATCATATATGAGACCTAGAGATTAAGGTTAGTGGAAGAGTGTTCCTTCTTACATTTACATGGAAGAAATTAATTAGGTTTTGGATGAATGGAAATCTTAGTAAAAGATAGATTTCCCCCGACGATACAATGGTCACCTCAGGGTTATCGCATATCAACATTCACCCACACCTAATCTATCTCAACTACATGATCGTTTCCATTTATCCCTATTAGAATAAACACCAATCCCCTCACATGTGTTGAATCCCATTGGGGTACCATTGTATATGACCATTCGTATGAGGAGTAATCGGTGAAGATCGTAGGTTATAGATAAAAATTTGATGAATAATAAAAATCACTTAGTCAAAGTATTATGGTGGAACCAAAAGTTTTATAATTGAATTTGGGATCCATAAGAAGTGATGAAATAGAAGTACAACCATCCAGTCAAGTGTATGAAAGGATTTTTTTACTGAGATATTTTTGATGGGTGGATAAATTAAGGACCCACACTATTATAAAAAATCCATTTGTGAACATGTTAAACACCTTATTAAGTAATGAAGTTAGAGAGTACACATAAAAGATCATTAATAATCATACATGATGATAATATATCAAATTAATAGTGATATTATTATTATTACATACTAGGTGTTATTAAAAACATAATGGACACATGAAAAGGAAGTCATGGATCAGACGAGTGGGATTGTACCCAATGAATCCCACTTATAAGAGATTAAATGAGGGATTGAATATATGTTATTATTCCTTGACCATGTCTAAGAAAAGATACTATAAATAAATAATGAGATAAAATTTATCACACACCATACCATTAGGGAATTCACTAGAGTAATATGGGTATTTGAATCTAAACCATAATAGTAGGAATATGTATACTTTTTTTCTATGAAATAATAATTATTCTTATATCTTATTTATTTTAGTTTATAATTGATTAAATAATAAATTTCATAAAAAAAATATTTCAATGCAAAAAAATGAATTTTCTTTTTGGGTAATTAAGGTTTAAATTAAGACATTCCTTTTTATGAATCCATGAATTTTCAAAATAAATGATATTTTAATAAAGTATTATTATTAAATAATATTTACTTTGTTTATTTGGAAATATAATTTGACAAATCTAAAATCACTTTATTAATTAAATTGTTATTGTCAAAAATACAATTATTTTCAATAAATAGGGTTTTTATTTAAAAGTATATTTTCATATATTTATAGATTTAGTTAGATAAAAAAATTCATTTCAAATTCAGATCATCAAAATTACCTAATAGTTATTTTTTTGTGAATTTTATGAGAATGTTTATTTTTTTTGAGTAAGAATTGTATAACGTATAAATATATGGTCTGTATTATTACATTATAATGGCATAAAAGTGAATTAATATATTCCATAAAAGGTATCCATGAAAAATATAAATAGTGAACCAGTTACGTAATGTGTTTTTGATATTATTTTACTTATTTTATAAAGAAATTCTGAATCATCCACACCATATACAATATATTAATATTTTAAAATAAATTATTTATGCACAAGACTCATTTATACATAAACAACGGTAATATTTTAATGAGTTTAGTTCTTGAACATATAAAATAATGAAAAAAATACAATTTTTTAGATGCTGTAAGAAATAAAAATGTGATGGTTTGCTGTTTTGATTACATTAAATTATAGAGTCCACAACACAAGTTTAGGAAATAATAAAGAACTTACCTCTCTATTTTTATATACACCCACACAATATCTTATTTCTATTCACTAATAAACCTTCCACTGTGTCATTATTATACGCAAAAAACTCTATATCCCTCCCAAGGTTTGCCCAAACTCTCAATAAGATCATCCCAGCATTTTGGAGACACCTTCTCAAATTATGAGATCATATCCTTCTCTTATTTATTCAAGAACCTTTTATGTTTTTTATTAATAATTAATTATGTTGGTATTTGTTTTTCCACATCCCTAATTTTTTATATTTTATTTAAAAATGATTATATATCTAATTCTCAATCATTACACCATTTTATTAATCTTTACATTCTATTTTTATGTTGCCAAAATATCGATGTGTTTTTCATGAGAAACGATTGTAATGTAAAATACCATAACAATTTCCTCTTGAGGATTTATATGTCTATGTAACTATACATTTTTTGGGGATATTTATATATATAACTCACACTCCCCAATCTAAGGGTTTTAGAAGATGAAATACATTCTTATGTAATGTGATCAAGGTAACACAGTTATGTATGTAAATGAAATGATTGTGATGGGTGTGCTGAGATAGCCCTATAATGCAATGGGTAAAATTTTAATAACAAGAGACTCCATGTAAGGTGTATGGTATGTTATCCTAAGACACTATTTTATGATCTCTTGGTGGATAACATTTACTTATTCTTATAATGCCACGTTTTAAGTTGTTTCTACACTCAAATGTTTCTTTTATTCTATCATGTTATATCATGCCTCATTATTCTTTATTATGATTCTCTTGAAATATATATAATTTTAATTCCTCTTTGATAACATATGTTAATTTTCCCTATTCCATGTATTTTTATTCCTTACTCAGATTTATTTATCAACCCTTTAGTATTTTTGTCCCCAGGTTTTCTCGTATAGTTTCAAATGATCAATGGGATTCCACAATCATGTTATGGAGGTTTTCAATAATATTTTCTATATCCATATATCAGGTTTATGTGATATATACCTAATCACTAAAAGTCACTAAGATTTTTAATCCTCTAGTATTGTTCTATGTATGATTTTTAGAAATAAATCATCAATTACTCTATAATAATGACATGGATTTTTATAATATATATTAAAATGTCATTGATAATGACTTCAAAATAAATTTCAAACTGATATGGATACTGCTACATCATGTAAATAATGAAGAAAATTAATCTGCATCCACACTAAAAATTCTGGGGTATGAAAAAATTGACCATAATCTACTTTGCCAAAGCATACTCATATCACAGTTTAAAGACCTTGTTTCTGATTCCATTTTCATTTTTTTCTATTAGGATATAAATTTATATATATAATTGTTAGGACCATGGATTAATTCCCTTATATAAGTTCTTTCATTATTCCACCAGTTCCTTAAATATTCCTATAATGGACTTTCTATAGTTATGTTTGGTTATTTTCTCCCATTTAATCTCTCAAATATCAGTTCATAGATGAAATATTTTATCAAAGGGAAGGAAAATATATAGTAATAAGTGATGTCATCTGATACTGATCTCCAAATGTTCTATAAAATTTCCCAATTAACTGATTCCACGAACATGATAGGGAGTTTTTATGTCCCACCTAATTAATTAATACGAAAACACTACATAAAAGTAATCATAAATCTATAGAATCTTCTTCTGATAAAATGAATAATTTGATTAATTTATGTCATTTTATAGGATGAGAAATGTTATTCTAGAAAAACCTACTATGGAAGATATAAATAATGTCATATTATCCATGGAGATCAATATCATTTTTCAATTTCACTACAAGATTGTTTTTTGAACTAATCATCTATCTTAGGCAACATAACCTTGACCCTTTGATCATGTTGATGCGAATCTCCTGAAAATAAGGATTGGATGTGGTTTGAAAAAAAATCATCTCTCCTCATGATATTAGTTACACTTCTTAAATCTAGTATAATTGATCAAGTAACTAATCACAGTAATGAAAATGATTACCCATGATAAAAATTTACATCTTATCTCATCAACACCTAAGGAGTGTTTTAAACACTATATGAATCATAAAATTCTGCCACATCACCAACATAATTTGAAAACACCTCTATGTAATCTCCTAAATCTCAAGTTGTTTTCAACATTTCAACCCACAGTGATATCATAGAAGGAAAGTATATCCAGAATTATGGTGATGATTATGTCAATGCATTGGAACTTTCAGAATCTAGAGACACTGCCTCATCATTCACGAAGGGAAAAAATTCCCTCAAGGTATCTTCTAGGAAATAAATATCTCTATATCACATACATCCTCTAAAATATTGAGATTAGGAAAGGAGGGAGAGTATATTCACAATATCACTCACAATAACGATCATACATTATCATTCTTGGACCATCGGGTCATGTAATGTCACTTAGGACTATGGACCATTTAATCACTAGTATACGGGCAGTGTAAGGATTCCCCCTCATCCCTTCAAAGTGTGGTTATCAAAAAATCAATAAAACTAAATGCATACGAGCCATTTGGACCACTATTAGGACTCGAATATACCTCTATATCATTCATAGAGTATAAAAAAACCCCTCGTATTGTCTCTCAATCTTGAAATCATTCCTTATTCAGCCACAACCACTTAAATTGAGGTTCAGTAATAGGTGGAAGAATATTTCAAAGATTACCTTTAATTATTTGAAGATGTTATCCCCATTGCCATAGATAATCTAAAATAGGTCGACCTTAGTACAATAGATGACCCATGGACCACTTTCATTAGTGTCTCCATGTCTACTATAGAGTAAGAGATAAGTTTTTATTAAAAAAACATCCAGATTTCTTATTCTTGATCTATTTTAACATTAAAAGAATTGATTCGGATATTAAAACCTAATATTTAGGCCTTTTTACGATCATTATTGATAAATTTAGACTTCCAAAAGAAGGCATCCAACCCACATAGTAAAATTTGATTCTAAATTTGATAATAATATTATAACTAACTTCTTTTGAAAAGTTTAGTGACCAAAATGGATATCAAACTTTATCCCCATTGATAAAAAATTGGAAAATCCAAGTCTACATCGACGTCAAGGATCTCAAACATCATTACACAAATGATTATTGCCCAGTTCATATCATAGAACTTTTTATTAATGCACCTACCAGTTCCAATCCTTCTCATTTGTGTACCGATACTCTGACTATAAGAAATCATTAATGGCCCCCAGTGATGAGGAGGCCACTACTTTTAGGTTACCCTATGGAGTGTATAGTTATTAGGTGTTTCCTTTTGTCTTAAAAAACAATGGTTATAATAATTAGTGTATCATGAACAATATTTTCCAACCCATTCTGTGGAAGACCAAGGGATGTTACATGGATGATCTAGTGGTCAAATCCTAACAATGATGTGATCAACATATTAGCTTTATAACATTATTCAAAAAACTATAGCAACATAGCTAGAAGATGAATCCAAAAAAAATATCCTTTGAGGTGATATCAAGAAGGTTTTTTATCTTTATGAAATGCGTTCATGGTATCAATGTTGATCTAGAGAAAACCAAGGTGATCCATTACATGATAACTCCAAAAAATATCTAAGAGTTGATAGGGATTTTGGAACACCTTTCCTTCATCTGATCCATCAGTTAAAAGCAATCATGAATGTGACTACCCTATAACAAGATCATAAGGAATTTTATCACATATTGATGAGATGAATATGTTCCATAATCCTTCAATAATTTCAAGATGTGTCTCTCATGACCAAAAATATTGAGGATGGTTATTGAAGTAAATCCATTAATTCTATATGTGGTGGATTTTCAGAAATAACATGGCGCCCATATCACATAGATGAAAAATATGGGAGAAGAAAATAATCCGTATTATCTCATAAAAACACTGAGAGAGAATAACACATGATATTCATATATTGTGAAGAAGTCCCATGAATTGATTTTCGCTCATAAGAAGATGATACATTGTCTGTAGAATCCTGAAGTCCATTTGGTATCTCATATTGATCAACTCAATTATATCATCATTCATTCAAATTTTAATGAATGTGTTTCATGGTTAGAGGTTATTAAATAAGAAAATTATATTTTCTTCATAAAATAAAAGGTATCAAAAAGGAAAATGTTTGTATACATTCTCGTAACACATCCATCTTTAGAAATAATTATAGTGAAAAAAAACTACATGAAAAAGGGTATTTTATGTTGATGAAACTCCCTATAAAAAGGATATTTATTCGGGTAGTTCTAGTAGACTTTCAAAAAAAGATGTTTGAAAGACCCGAAAAACAATATAGTTGTATTGGGAATTTTTTTAATTTCCAAATAAAAGGACATTCTACCCTATTCTTTCCATTGTTTTTAAGTATACAGAAACTATTATATAGAATATTCAAGTCTCATTGTACGTATTTATTGGGATCTATATGTACAAGTTTTTGATTTGAATTTCTAGAATGATTCAATGATGTTAATCAAGAAAATTAATGGGGAATATTCTATTGAGAACAAATAATCATTTCCCTTGATTTATTATATATGAGGTTTAATGGTATATTTTTTCAAAGATCCCATATTTTCTCATGTTACATGACCAATTAATTTAGAACTTAATGCAATGGCTAATATATTAACTACACTAGAAGATCCATACTAGGACCAAATAGTCATTAGTATTTTAAATTGTATTATGGTGATACCATTTGTTTTAAATACTTAAGAATAGATCAATGATATTGATATCACTGTTGAATGAGGTGATCCTAAATAAACTCTAAATGTTACTTCAATTGGATGGATTTCCTCAATGTGGAAAAACCTCCAAAATGAAATTATTTCATCAGATAAAACAAATAATGTGAAAATTCGACAATTGATGCAGTTGGGTTCATTTGTTACTTACATATCAAAATTAACATTAGATATGGTTTTTAGGATCAGTTTTCATGTTTTTACATCCTTAATATGATAGGTGATAATTATTTAGCCAATTAATGGTAAATATGTTTGTTTGGAATAAAAAGGTAATTTTGGAGGAAAATATGAGGTGTTTATTCCCATTTAATTAGGATCGTGATTACTAATATTTCTCCAAAACTGAGAACCACAACCTCGGAAACGGTGAACATATTAGAGCGTGAATAAGGACTCAACCACACAACCTATTAATGGATAATAATAAAAATTGGATTTACAACTAAACCATGAGGGGTGAGCTTTTGAGGGGGCAGTGGAGAATTAAAAACCCTCTGTATGGTTAAAAAAACCATATGTATGATCCCTTAGGCCAATGAGGCAGAACTAGTAGAGAAAAGACCTTGTCAATGATATAGTAATGGTTAATTGAACCATGATACCCTACCATAATATAGGCTACCTCGAATACATTTGGATAGATCGATGAGCACAATTGGTCAATGGTTAAATGAACTATCCACCATAACCATACACCATTCAACAACCATCCACCTACCATCCAACTAACTCTTTAACCACATATTTCCTCTAGATTGTGACCCCTAACCACTCATATAAACTATAGGTTTTACATTTAATGATCATATGACCATTTTCTAAGGGATAAACATCTATGTGGCAATAATCTTTGTTATATGATAGATTTTTACACATTCAATTACATTTTGGGAGATCTCACTCATGGAAGGTTGCATTTTCATCTTTTATTGGCTATAAGTAACACTATATATAATGAAAGCTTGGTTTTCATTGTTTATTAAAAGGATAGATAATATCTTTATTTTTTTTGGGGTTGTAGATAAAAAAGAACTATATGTAATGTTTTTTATCTTTGTTTTGTGGGTTCAGTCTTGTCTATTTCTCGTAATTCCCTTGAGTTTTTCATCCTTTCCCTAACTGGTCACTCTGTATGTGATTAATAATGGTGTCACCAAAGAACACCAGGGTAATTTTAATGAATAATTTTATGACCATTGGTATCTTTCATAATTTCCAAATGTTTTTTATAAAAAAATTTAAAAACTAATTGTCAAAATAATAAATTTATTTTGGTAAACAAAAATTTAACTTTTTGGACAAGTAAGTTTCGATTAAGTTGAATCTCATAGATGGGATTTATTAAGAACAAGAAAATACAATATAATTTTTTGTTCTTCATCCTAAAAATCCAAAAACCCAATATATTTCCCTTATTTAGTGTTAAAAAACAATTTTTCATATCCTGTTTTATATAAAGAAAAGTTATAGTGTTTAATATGTGAACTAACTAAGTATGTTGAATAATTCTTACGACCGAAAAAAAGTGATTCAAAATTAAGTAAATGTTTAATTAATCAACCAAAAACACAATTTAATAGAAACCCTAAGCCTTCCTATGTATCCAACCAAAACATACACTATACTCATTTTAGAGTTTGTAAATTTTCAATTTGTGCCCCCAAAAGTAACCCTTTGGCTGAAATGTCCCAAAATTATGACATCATTGTCAGAGGTATTTTAAATGTTGTTACATCGGATTGATTTTTTTTCTAATTATAATGAACAATTTCATAAATTACCAAAAAATATTCTCTTAATTCCATTTCTGTTGTTCATTATTTCTAGTTTTCCCTTTTACTTGTGATGTGTTTTTTGTTATTGTACAAAACCGTAGGTGCGTGAGACACTTCATTATTCCTTCTAAGTGTTACCAGTCAGTAGAAATATATTTTTTACCCTCAAATTGAATGAATGACTTTATAGTGATGTTGAACACTTTTGGTAGACTACATTTCAAACGTTCCCATGGAAAATGAGGGAAAGGGATAATAGACTATGGTCTATAGAATCTAAAAATAGTTCATACCCGAATGAAATAAAGACCAATAGAATATTTATAATAGGGAATAAATATAGTATCCACCTACACATTTTTGGGATTATATTCCCCAAAATCATCAATTAACACTAGCATTTTATTATGATGAGCTATGTGAAAACAATATACACTGTAATATCTTTCACAAGAGTGGAAACTGTACATGGTTCACAATCAATGACTTTATATTCTATATAATCAGAAATATATTACATAATCTCCTCAGGAATAGTTTCCACCATTCCATACTCTTATAAAGTATTTATTTTCTTCAATTCTTGGAGTACCTATATGAATTATACAGTCACAAGTGTAAGCAAAATATCATGATATCTTGTATTTCATATTGAATATCATACAAAATATAGTCCAATTTGGGGGTTTTCTATGTGAATATCCCAACAGTCATCTATTAAACATTCTAGAAATTTTGTAATGTTCCATTACCATCTATTTTCAAATAATTCTATTAGGGTTTGTCTCATTTCTTTTTCAATGATGTATATATAAAAAGACTACATAAAGGGCTTTCTCCAATGTTTCATTCACACATGCGAAGTTTTGGCTTAATATTTTCTAGAATACTACATCACCTCTTAAAATGTGACATTACAGAATGAAATTAAAAACTACCCACAACATGATTTTGAGTCCTTGTATGAATCATGGGAAAATTTTAGGGAAATACTAATAAATTATCATCACCATAGAATTACATTGTGGATTCGAATTCATCAATTTTATGTGGGTCTCCTAGAAAATTATAATTCTATAGTGGATGTTGATATTGATGGAACTTTCATGAATAAATCACCTAAATAATAGTTTTATATCATAGAGTATTTGTCTTTGAATAGATTTTAGTAGCATTTTGAGTAGAAAAGATATAAAATAGTGATTTATAATGATGATGTCACCATGATTATAGATGTCCAATTAAAAGGAATGTAAAATAATATAGATTCTATGAATTACAATGAAAGAAATCATGTTCTATATATTAACCACATATCTTTTTGTGAATGTGGAAGAAACCACAGCATGGACAAATGTCCATGTACAATTGTCACCAATCTACATGCGAAGTGAGAAAAGTTTCTCAAAATTGAGGACGAAAAAAATTTCATCTATATCATAACCCTAAATGGACAAGAAATATATATTTCGGTTGGGGTAGAAATTATAAAAACTTCAACCTATACCTTATAATCCACCCAGGAACGATGAGCTACAATATGATATTTTATACCAAAGGAAATAATAAGTAAATTAGTACAATGAAAGTTTGTCTCATTAAAAATGGAATTAAAACATGAATAAAGCACAATCTAGACATCAAAAAAAGTGTATCAGGTAATTCAACAACAACCAAAACATGGAAAAATTAAATCTATAAGGATATGAAGTTTAATATCCATAAAAATATAAAAATGAGGCTTCAAAATCTGGAGGCGACAATCCAAAGACTAGAATAACAGATTAGGTAGCTGTCCAATTAACTCTATATAAGGAAACCTGTAATGATGACGGGTAATATTGAAAATAAGCTTTGACAGGAAAATAAATTAGTAACTTTAAGGTTTGTAAAGGATCTCCCTCAGCCAGTACCTACAATGAAGCACATGGTGAAAGAAAAGAAAAATGTTGGTGTAGCCCAATGGTGGAAAAAGAAATTGAAATAGAGATGTATCCATCACAGAAAGAATCATCAAAAGGGAAGGAAATTATGCGTGATATGGAAAAAGATGTGATCGAACCCAATGTACCATCCTTTCCCCTCACGATGAAAATGAAGAAATGTATTTTGGATAAAAGGATTTATAAATTCAAGGATGTGTTTCAAAAACTCCACATCAATATCTTCTATTATATGGAATTAACACAAATTCCTATATATAAAAATAAATTATATAAATTCACTAAAAAAGTAATTTAGAGGATTTAGGAAAATAGTCATCTTAACAAGGTGTGCTCTGTAGTGGTCCTTCAATCAATCACAACCAAGATTCATGATCTTAGAAGTTTTTCTATCCCATCCACAATAGGATATTTTGATTTTGGTAAGTCTATTTAGGACAAGGAATATTGGGTAATTTTAATTCATTTTTTAGTTTTATAGAATACAGGGATAAATAAATTAAAGGCCACCCTTGTAGCACTATAACTAGTTGACTATACCATTAAATATCCCACATGGCTATTAGAATATTTTCTGGTGAGGTTTGGAATGTTAATTCATCTTTCCAGCATGATTACCCATGACATGGAAAAGAATTTTAAGGTGCCACTAATTTTTTGAATACCATTATTACCTATGGAATGATTCAAATTGATTTTCATTAATGGGAACTAATCTTATAAGTAACAGTTTAAAAATAATATTACAACATCTTAAATCCAACAAAAAAATCATAACCTCTGGAGAATGAGGATTTCTATAATTTATCGATAAGGGAAAATTATGTGGATTGAAGAGAACATGACATGATCTATTCTATATTGATAGATGAGTTGGATACCATAGAACTCAGGCCTGAATACAAACATGAATTGATGTAGTATTCTATTAGTATGTGAAACCGATAATAGTAGTGAGAGGTTGTAATAGATATTCTGGAAAAAGAAAATATAGACCCCTTGTCTCCCTGAGTATTGAAGGAACATTAGCTAGAATAGGTGCCTCTCCCATAATCTATAAAACATGGAAATTTTCTAAATAAATAAATAATTACAATAATTTATAATGAATCCCTCACTAAAGATAAAGAAGGTGAACTTTTTCATGTTCTCAAAAGTAGGAAGAAATATATTGGATGGATCTTGGATGACCACAAAGGAATTATTCTGACAATTTGTACCCACAAGGTTCTTCATGAAAAATGGAAAATCATCCAAATAGCCAAAGAGAATGATCAACCCCACAATGAAGTTGTCCATGAGAAAGGATGTGATTAAATTATTATAAACCAAAATAATCTATCCTACTGAAAATAGTCCATGGGTCCATCCAATAAAAGTGGCACACAAGTAGGTTGGTATAACTGTGATATCCAAGGAGAATATTGATTTTATTCTAACTTGAATACTTATTTGA
Source organism: Viscum album (assembly GCA_963277665.1). NCBI lineage: Eukaryota > Viridiplantae > Streptophyta > Magnoliopsida > Santalales > Viscaceae > Viscum > Viscum album. Next base: position 874,003,132 of record OY728145.1, on the reverse strand, counting down.
TGGATTTTTTGTGTTTATTACTGAATGATAAATGATTCCACACAAAATACCACTTTTTTCTTCTGATCATTGTCAAATGTTGGAATGAATAGAGGGAAATGGGTTCTATTAAATTCTTGATTGTTATTTTGGAAATAATAATATTCCTATATAAACCAAATATCTATATAAAATAACTTTTACATTCCTATATTAAACATTATATTACCATACAACGTATTTTGAATTGTGTAACACTCAAACCACATTCCAACAATCAATGTTGGCTGTTTTCCATAAAAAGTTTTAGTATATTATGGAAATTTTCTTGGAATATTTGTAATTCCATATTAATATTTTTATTGTGTTTGAATAATTTGGAGCTCATTATAGAGAGGTTCAAGTAGACCTAACTGGTTTTGAACTGAAAAAAATGACACTTCTTAGTTTATCGTCGCATTATTTTGGGCCATATAAATTTCTGGAAAAGTTTTAGAGATTTATCCCATCAAAATAAAATTCAAAAAGAAACATCCAATAAAATCAGAATGACCAATCCATATCTTTCTTGGAAAAGTGTTATTCTATCTTCGAATCATTAGGAATTTAAAAAAAATACTTAGCCATTGATCAATCTTTTGAAAAAGACACCATTTATGAGTTTCATGAACCATGCCTAAAGGCGTTTTCTTTGTTGAAATATATTCAAGTGGAGGCCCCAATTTGGATCATTCTAGACAGGAATGAACCATTTGAGTGTTTGTGTGATGTGATCGATTAAACAATGACAATGGTTTTTGGAAAATGTGTTGATCTTATTTTTCATCCCAATTCCTATTCCCTACACAAATGGAATGAAGATAAAAATAATTATACAAAAATTAGAAAGATATTTCTGTAGTGGTATTTTAATTTATAGGGTTTTGGCCATATTTGGTGATATTGAATGTTATTATATAAATAAATCACTCATAAATAAAGTATCTATTTAACAAGAAAGATATTATTACTTGAAGGAAACATTTCGTACTTCTACTTGAGTAATTTTATTTTGATTTTCATGATAATAATGGAATTGAGAAAATTACTATTGGCACCACTACTGCTTAGAGTGGCCATGCCTCGAGAAAGATGAAGACATAGATATAATGGAAGACTTCCCAGATGGACATGTTTATTTCGTAATGGATTCACCTGAACGATGATTTGTTGATATTTTTAAATACATAGCCATGTGAGTGCTCTACCATGATCACTCTTACATGATCTAATTTCAATCAGAGGTGACGAAATGTTTCGGGGAGGATCCAATTCTATTTCAATCATGAGGAATGGTATAATCAACCCTGGTGTACCGAGAATATAAATATAGGGTATTCTAGAATTTTTTCTCTCATCCCCTACAGGAGGACACCATGCACAAGAAAAGATATTTTTCCAAATCCATAAATATTAATTTTTTATCCAATAACACGTAATTATTCCCCCTAATTTGTAACATGGTGTGGATGATGACATTGGTTGGGAAATATTAGGCATAGTTATAAAATTCCACAACACCATAATCTAGTATTTGGAAGTCTTTTACAGGTGAAAAATCAATTTAATGGGACCATTTACACCTTATTACAATAAAAAATACATTATACAATGGGTATAAATGACTCGAAATGGTTGGAATCCACTACCAAGACTCAAAAATTAGAGAAGGCTATTATCCACATTCATAAAAAGAATATATTTATTAGGTTTAGTGTACCTTGAATCCTCATTAGTGATAGTGGAACACAATTTTATAATTCAAGGATGAGGAAGGTATTAATGAAATATTGTGTCAAATATAATATGGGGAAACCATACCATTCCAAATCTTGTGGAAAAGTAGAAGTATCCCTATATCTCTTCATTTTAATCCCTCCCCATTATCTTTTTATCTTTCCCACAGTTTTGGTAATCCAAATGTTTTCCCCCCATCCCATTTCCATATCTTTATTTCGTTTTTTCTCTTGATTTATCCCAAAAATTATTTCCAATGAAACATGACATGCCCTTTCCAAAAATAAATACTTCCTAAACAAAAATCCTTATTTTCGAATTAACATTGTTTCCATGTTTCCACAAGATTTATTTAGTAATTTCATAACATAAATTCAATTTTATTTCTATCATAATTTAGTTTTCAGTGTATTTATGTATTGTAATTATGTTACCTAAAAGATACCAACACATCCATGGCATCAACCTCAAAGAATTATCAATGCACGAGTTCTTATACTTTATTCGATCTTATTATCAAATTCTCTAAATGGGCAGAACTGGACAGATATTATGTTCATCAAATATACAAACTAATCCCACCACTGATAGTTTTTGGCTCAAAACATCTAATTTCTTAGCATAGATGATATGTTGAGAGGGATAATTTATAATGATCAACTTATTGGGGCTCTCTAAATACACAATACAAACTATAATGAACTAATTATGGGGTTTTCCTCTAGGTTTCAATGCCAGAACCATTACATAGAGAACGAAGACTGGGAGCTGATAGAGGATATCATAGACCTCGAATTCTACCTTTTCAAAAAGTATTATAGTATATACCTGTTGAAAATTAATATTATAGTCTTCATTAATTATGATGATTATGTGGGGATATATGATTATACTATAGTTTCACTCACTTGGGACCCATATTCTACCAAGGAATTTTGGTCTATAATTTCACAAAATGGAATAACCTATGTGTCCCAAACTACCAAGGCGTCAAATATTCTAAACCCAACCCACTATATCCATCACTAGATCCTTACCACCTATTTCAAAACCCAATATGATAATTATGAGAATGTTAGCCTCCATTATTTAATACATATATATTCTTTGATTTCTGAAAAACCATTAATTTAAAATATGAGTTTATCCATTATATTAATCACATGTTTAAAAATCCAAAGTGGGAATTTTTGTTGTGACACTAACTTCATGAACTTGGTCGAGCATCTCAAAATCTAGTTTGACAAATAATAAATTACTGATATTTATATACCCCTTACCTTTTGACATTACTATGGTAAGATGAATGTGGATTTTTAATATGATTTTTGATGCCACCAATTTCAAGTGACCCAAAAAGATTCTCTATGTACTTCAATTAATGAAAAAACCTCACTATATTCTTTATATCACTCCACTCACCCTCAGAAATCTAAACATACTCTCTCCTATTCTTCAACTAGCCATCCCTCCAGTCATGCCACTAACATGAATCCATGACATTACTGAACATACTCCACATACAAAAATATTTATAGAACCACATTTAGAGACCCATATTTACAATAGATGTAGGATAAAGATTTTTATGAAATGATCCATTGGTAGGTTGAGGATACACAAAGAATGATGATGGGTATCATCTTGCATGATCTCTCTACCATGGACCTTTATAGGCACCTATCGACCCAACCCCCATACACATACATGTACGAGGGTCCTCCCCCAAAAAAAATCAATCTTGGGCCTCCTATATAATATTAGACCCAGTAGAAAAAACTTTTACTGGTTAGAATAGATATTTTGACTGCCAAACAGTTTCTATTTTTACTTAGATGAGATTATGTTTGAAAATTAATTTTTCTATGGATTTTTTTTTGTTTTTAGATACAGTGTGATTGTGTGATCACATTTTCCCGCTAATGATACATTTTATTTATTTATTCAGGTATTTTGGTTTCATTGTATAAGACCCCATGTGGATAACTATATTGGCAAGGAGACACTCTTATACTCAACGAGTTCTTGCACACCAAATAATATCCTTAACCACCCTTAATCATGGGGAGTTCTATGTATTATCCTTTCACTATTACTTGGATATTTTTCTTTCTCACACCCCATTCATGTATTTATCTTTCCACCATTCTCCACCATACCATGATCACGGGGGACTGTTCTTGGTTTTATTTGTTGGAGAGGGAACTTATTTTTTCACCCTATTTGGTTATTTCCTTAACATTTATATAGATGATTGTTTTTTCATACAATAACTCTAGAAGGATAATTTTTGTATAACACATTTATAACAGCTAAATAAAAATGGAATTTTCAATTATTATTTTTGAAATTTGTTATAAATCCATTTTGAGAAGTCTACTTTTTATTTGAATATTAATTATATCACTCAAATAGAAACCTTTAGATCTTTATACATAAGAAAATGTATTTAAAGATGATCTTTGGGATGGAGTTTTTCTAATTATGGAATCCTTTAAAATTAATGTCAATTTATGCTAAAGGGGAAGTGAATAATTAATATTGATGATACTTCATAGGTGGTTATTATGTGATAATACTTTTTTGAAAACATTAATTTCATTCAAAATTCATCATGATGAGTCATGGAAAAATTCAACCACAAAAATTTCAATGCAATTATATCTCTATGATGAAATTAATTTTATATATTAAAAATCATACCCATGATATTGATGACCCTTTATCACTTCTCAAAGATGAATGTAAATGATATTTTTTACCTATAATAGTTATATACCACCATTTGGGGTTGATGAGATTTTGGCGTAACCTATCTAAGTGGGTGATGAGAGTAAAGTGGTGGATAGAACTATATTTCAAATGAATATAGAAAATTTCATCTTCAAACAAATAGATATTTGATAATAAATATTTGGAGATTTTTAATTAATAATAATTTGTTAGATAACATCAATGAATGGGGAGTCATGAATAAATCATATTGAAATTTCAATAATTATTCTTCCAAAATTATCATTCATTTAGTTTTTATAATTTGTGAAATTTCTTCCTATTTCACTGATGGTCCCTTGAGATAGTTTTTGATTTTAATGATTGCAGACTAAATTTTGATAATGTGTGATGGAGTTTTTTGAACTTCTGTGCATGTTATAATTCTATATCTAAATTAAAATAAAAATTTGTTTTTGATATCAATTATCATGTCTTCATTATATCAACAAGACCTAATAGGAGTTATTTAGTCATCCAATGAAGGGTAAATAATATTTTCATTAACTGGGTAATTTGGAAGAAAATTATGTTATTTGGAACCATTTTTTATGGTGCATGGTTACTAATAAGTCACTAAAATAGTGCATCACATCCCAAGAAACAGTTCATATCTTTGATCCTCAAGATATACTTGGTCGCACACCATCTTCATGGTTTAAAAAACCATGTGGATCCACCATTGAACTGTATGGGAAGATATTTTAAAGATGTAGTGGTGAATTGCATGCCCTTCACATGGTTAAACAAACCGTTTCGACCATTATTCAAGTGGTGAGAGATGAAATTAGTAGAGATATAACTGATCACATGTTATCTTCATGGTTAACAGAACTGTGAAACCTTTCTAGAATACCTTGTGCCTCTAATTCATAAGGAAAAATTAAAGATCCTGATTTGTGCATGGTAAAATTTATCATGTACCGTTCAATATATACCCACTTATCTCCCATATACATCCATCACAACACTTTAACTTAGGATTATGACCCCTAACTACTCCTAGATATGGTGTGTCATCTATTTAATGATATTTTGATCATTTATAGTAGGTATAATCATCTAGGTGGAAATAATTTTGGTAAGAGGAGAGTTTGAAACTCATCCTAATAATTTTTTGTAGATCACTCTTATGGTGTCTTTTATTTTATTCCCTTCTTGGATGTAATGAAAAAAATATGCAACGATAGATTTTTCTTCATTATTTATGTAATGAATTTCCAATCACTTCAACATTTTGGGGTTCAGAATAACATAGAAACTGGGTAATTTGATTTACTTTTTTATCTATGTTTTTTTATTTTATTTCAAATAATCCAGTCTAAATTTTCGTCTTTTCACTCATTTATCACTCTATATCAAATCAAGAATAGTGTCTCTAGGGATTCCCAGGGGTATTCTGATGAACAATCCCATGAACATTTGATGAATTTATTATCCCTAAATGGGTTTTTTATAATATTTTTTAGAATTATTTATTTGAACAAAATATTGTTTTCTATAAACATAAAAGGAACTTACTGAACCAAGGATGATTAGATGAAATTGAATCCTATAGATGGAGAATATTATAAAAATTATAAAAAAAATAAGAAAATGTATTTTTGATGATTTTCAAAAAAAATATAGAGCCTCGACTCATTTTCCATGTTGACTGCAAAATACAATTTTTCTAGTTTTTTTATATACAAAAAAAATCTAAATAGTTTAATAAGTGAGCTAAGTAAGGATCTAATTTTTTTTATAACAATAAAAAAATGATTATAAATTAAGTATTGATTCAATAAATTATCTAGGAATTCAATTTAATAATAACATTAAGATGATGAGGGGATCAACACCATACTTACCCTGTACTCATTATGAAGTTGGTAAATTTTCAATTTAGGCCCTTTAAAGAAACTCTTTTACTGGAATGACACTACATAAAATTCATTATTCATGAAATAACTCATAGAACCCCTAAAATTTTCAGAAATAAATATTACATACTAATAAAATAATACTCATAATATAGATTTTTTTTCCATGGTAAAACTATATAGGTTTATTATCTATAGAAACATGGATGCCTAAATTGTTGGAACATAAAATTGTTTCATCAGTTTTATTTAATTTATTTATAACTAACACCCCTCTTTGACTAATCATACATATAACCATTCATCATTAATTAGGGATGGGAGATATAAGAAATGATTATTTTATATTTTCAATAAGGTTAAATATAATAGATTTCAATCAACGGTCATAATCGAGAAAAACATACACATAAGAATTTTTTAACATGATTATAACTTATAATAACCATACTCAGTCTGTCATGTATCATTAATCATTAATCATGGAATAATGTTTTTGTAACCAAAATAAATAATACATAAAGGTATGAAATAATTAATAATCCATCAAGATCCTAGGTAATATATCATATATAGTTTTAAGATACATGTTTTTTTCATTCCTATAATAATAGAAAATTTCTTCCATTGTCTTGTTTCACTCCCAAGTCTATTTTGTGGACAAATTCACATAATGGAAATTCATACCTATGAGTTTCCAACATCCTCATTGGTGTAACTTTCTTTCATTTAACCTTTTAATAAATTATTAGTTTATTAATGCATTTGTCATATATGGATTTCTCAACTCCTTTATCGTTACCCACTACACATAAGTGATTCAATGAACCCACCCATTCTTGGTTTATAATGTAACCACACATCCCTAGTTCATAGTTTAACAACCCGTCCTTTTTTTATTCAAAATCACCTATGAGATAATACTAATCAATTCAAATTTTTTCCACAAGATCATAAAATGTTTTTTATTTAATCCATTCTTAACCCATGGATGGAAAACGAGTTTCATAAAAATTTCATCATCATAAACATAAACCATCTAGGGATAACATAAATATAGTAACATTTGATCATATCCCTAGTAAATAATAATAAATATGAAATTATTTTTTAAATATATCAATACCTTTAAGAAATTTCTAAATCATTTTTTTTGGAAAATACCTTTTTAATTTTAAAATCACTTATTTAAAATATAAAAATTACCTAGTTATTATTGAAAACATATGCTATGTAAATAATTATGGAAACATATAACGTAATAATTATATAAAATATTATTTATGATAGTGGTTAAATTCATTCATGTCGTATCTGTTAAAATAAAAATTTATTTCAAATTTTTTGGTAAAATGCATGAGAACCTCGCTTGAAAAATGAAAAGAGGATTCCATTAAAAAATTACTAAAATTAAAAAATTTGTAAAAAATTAATCTAATAAATATTTTGTGAATATTAATAACATTCTATAAAATATTATATTGAAAATATAGACATTGAATAATAGATTCTCTACCAATGAGAGAAATTATGTCGTATTCCCATAAAACATTCTTTTAGTCACCTGATTACATAAAGTTAGAAATATAAACAGAAAAAATGTAATATATAGGCATAAATATTGTATAGAAAAAATTTAGAATAAATTTTAAAGATATATAATATAATTTCATCATCATAAATTAAAAAATACAATCTTAGTGAAAATGCCATTTTAATATAAAACCCTTATTGATTTGGAAACATTTGACTCATAACCCCCATGGAAGAAATAAAATAAAATTTTAATTATAATATCATGAAAAAAGGGATATAATTTATATATAAATTCAATTTCTTTTATTTATACCTCATAAAATAAGATCGATGAAAACATAGCATATATCCGAAGGAAGACAGTTTTAGAGGATAAACCCTTACCACTATGATAACATTCAAATCAAAAACCAAAGGATGAAACAATTTTAATTTTAAATTTATATAACATGAATTAATATATATCCATATTATAATTTATAAAATAATATTTATATGCATATAATAATAAATAACTGGTTCATAAAATTAATCATGCCTTAACAAAAAATTGATACGTTGAACCCTTTCAAATTTTGTAATTTTTGAAAAAAAATCCTGGAATGATTAAAAATAATGTGGAATATAAATACATCGAATTTAATAATTTAGTTTAAATATATAAAATATAGGGTGGTAAGCACAAAATATAAATAAAGAAATTAGTTTATAAAATTAAAACATGTCTCAAAAAAGAGAAATTCAGATGAAATTCATACCTTATATCTAACTTGATTCATGAGCACTATAATCTCATGTATATAAAATATTAATATTTACAATAATTATATAGAATTATAATTTTCATACATATAATATATTATATTATCCACTTATAACATTTCAACACCCTTTGATAAATTGTTATATATTTGAATCATAATTTCTTGAGTTAATTGTTTCATCTTTCATGAATGTTTTAATTCTATAATTATTGTCCTAGAACATTAATCAGGGTTTATAAATATTCAGAATTTAAATAATGATATAAATACCAAAAATAAGAGTTTTTTACAAATTTATAACCAATCATATTTTGTGGGGATGAAAAAAGAATTAAATCACTTCGTGGAGAATATAATCTAAATGTAGACTAGAGTGATATTTCCACTTTGTGATCAATGAAACAGAAGAATGTTAAATCATAAATTACCATTAAAAATAGTTATTATAAAGGATATATAAAATATTTTCAATAAATATATTCTTACTATTATATAACTAATGATGAAATTATAAAAAATCACATTGCTTTGTGAATGTGGTTATCCACACTTAGGAATGAGAAACACAATCATTTACTAATGGATTAGATGGAAATAAAGTATATAAGATATTATAGATCCATGAGCCTAATTATTTTATAAATATAATAAATAATCATTAAATACATAATTAAAGCTACCAAAAAATATGGTGATGGAAAACATATTTTATATCTATGTAGAGGTGGTAGTCCACACTTATGCACAATTGATAAATTTGTTTCCCATTGGATTGAAAATAAGTAGTGAATGGTTATGAAATAATCATAATAACATAAAATTATGTGTATAATACTAGAATAAAAAATATTTAATGGATAATTTTTATATATAATGTTAAAGAACAAATAAATTCTATGATATTTGTTAATATTTACACCTATTCTTTGATAGGCCACATTGGTAAAATACCTTAAGCCATGAATGATTTTATTAAGAGAATAATAGAAGCTTTAGGATGAAGTTATGTAATATATGAATATTTCTTATTTGGTATTTTCCTATAAATAAAGATAATATAGTGTGAATTTGGGAGGATGGGTTCCATTTTTTATGTGAGGGGGAGGGCACTCATAGAATTACGTATAATATTTCAATGATGTAGGTTCACTTTCATGGGAATATGGATCAAACTTTAAAGGTATTTGAATGCATGATAAGATAAATATAAAATAAAATAAATTAATATGTATTATAAAACTATAGGAGGTATTAATATCTTTATCTCTTGGGTTAAATAGACAAGGTATACCCATATTAACCTTAACATGTTAATAACATTTTACTGCCTTTACTATTCACAATGACAAAAAATAGTGGAAAATGTTAAATTGTATTAATTTTGATGATTCAAAGAAGAATTGTTTTTATAATATTCTATTTTTATAATTTGAAGAATTTAGTTTTAAATAATAATGCAACCCATAATGAAATTATGTTTTAATGAAATACATTTCAAGCATAAACCATAATTTACTATAATTAATTTTAAAACATAGTATAAAAAATATAATCTCTAAGTTTCATTAAATCCATTAATAAATAAATAATAATTTTATCTATTAATATAAAAATTCATTTCTTGCATAAAAGCTGTTTTTAGAAAAATTTGTGTTTTAATCTCAAAATTTAACTTAAAACAAAATAAAATATAATTATGATTCCTTAGTGATTAATTAAATAATTTTTAATTAAATTATTATTATTTTAATTTAAGATAATATTAAAATCATAATGTAGCTTTTACTTTAAATGAAATGATAGTGTTTACAAAAATAATAATTTTTCATAATTCACTAAAAATTACATCTTTTAAAAAAATCCTAATTATTCACCCTAATATAATATTTAATTAAATATTTCAAAAATTATATTAGTTTTATAAAATAAAAATTCTAAAAATATTAGAGGTAAATTATAATTTTCAAGCACATAATTACAAAAAACCATTTTTATGTATAACATGACTTTAATAAAATATTGAGTACCTATTTATTAGGAATTAATCAAGGAATTTTCTTTATTTAAAGCCACTATACAAATTTTTTATAATGTGTTATTTTACTATTCATATATTCTGAATTTATGACTAGGTTTTATAGGGTCACTACATCACATTTCGATTAGACTCCTGGTTGGGATAAATAAATTTATCAAACATTTTTAATTTACATAAATAAAGAAATATATTCTTGAATATAGAGGTGTAAAACTACCCCTACTGCAAAAATAAATTTAATTTTCAAAGTTTTTTCAATTGTTAACAAATGATTTAATTTTCCAAAATACATTTCTTGAAAAGCCACGTCATAAATAGGAGTAATAACACATCCATTGAAAGTAGAAGTGGCCAACATAAAGGCTACCTTAAATAACACATAATTGGGTTCCAAAATAAGAACTCAATTAGAAGGAATTGAAAACATGTAAATTGATGAGAAATAGAGTGTAAAAATGATGATATATTATGATAGAGAAAATTTTCATGATAATGATAATGATTAAAAAACCATAAACTAGTGAGGAGTGAAAACTAACAATAATTCCTCAGAAATAAAGGTTAAAAGTGAAAAATAAATATCTATAATATTTTCCCAGATTTATGGAATTATTTTAACATGGAATACAATAAATTATACATATATTATTTCTTCAAACACATAAATTTTATTTAAAACTTTTTTTGTTTCAGTTTTTTTTTTCACATCTTTTCATCCATATTCTATTGTGGAATGAAAAACATGAATTTTTCATGCCTTAAACACTAAATTTATTGTTTAATAAATTGTAAGATATATACAAGAATGAAAATCCATTCCATATATCTCTTCCTATTCAAAAAAATTAGAATTTTTAGCACAATTCAACCAATAGGAATAAATTTTCATATTATAAAAAAATACATTAATCTATAAAACCTCAATAATAACCATAAAATATAAAAATAAACCCTTCAATAAAAATTTATCATTAAAATTCATCCATAATATGTTCAATGAAATTCAAAAAGCAATAATTTATTAAATGGTCATCAATATAATGAAACTAAATTTAATTTACACCCCAAATGGCATAAATTGCCACATAATTTTACATACTAAACACTTCAATACCATGATCAAATGTTCCTTTAAAGTTTATTAATCGATTCAAAAAATAACAAAAATAATTATAAAACCTTAATGAAAACACTAGTGCATCAAAAACTATAACTTTACCCATATTACTTAAATAAAATAATTTATTATCAAATATAATCTATAAATCCAAAATTGTAATAATATTCATCTATGTGAACATAAATAAAGTTGACATAAAATTTATATTCTATTTTAAGGTCAAAAATACTATAAAATTAAAATTATCAATATATATCAACTATATATCCAAAATAAACATTATTTACATATTATCAGGAACATATTAAGGGTTATATATCCCTTAATTGTGTATTTTCCCAAAATATTACCTTACAACTAAATAACTTTTATAGATTATTGATAACATTAAACATATTCTTGAAAATCAAAGTTCAATATAATTAAATAATAATCCATAAATGTCTCATGATTCATATAACTATAATATCAATAATAAATAAATTCTAAAACATAATTCACAAATCCACATATATATAAAATTCAGTTCTTCCATTTAAACTATTATAATAGTTGTAAAGACCCGCAAATTTCAAGGAAATTTTTTTCTTAATTTTCTTTGGAATTTTACAAGAGCGCAGCTTCAGACGGCACCTGATTCAGAGGCCCGGTGTGCCCGGAATCAATTTCCGAAGTTTGGCTCGGGTACGTTCAGTGAACGGATGAGCGGGTTTTTCTATCTTTTGAACCGGTGCCCGGAATCAAATTCTGAGGGCACCGATGAAATCGCAGCGCCGGTATTTGCTTAGAAACGCCTCTTCCAGAGTCGCGTTTGCTCAGACGTGGTTTTTAAATTTTGCGGCTTTAAGTCAGAAATAAAATAAATTTGTGCGACAACTTTATTTTATTTCACTTAAGCTGCTTGGAAGCCACTTGAATCCACATAAAGGCGGCTTGAACTGTGTTGAACTGGATAGGATGCTATCCAGAAATATCCTACCCCCTTGATAGGATATTTGTGAGGTGGGGCCCGCACGAGCCCCGCCGTTTCTTTCGCTAAGTAACGCACCCGCGAAAACCCGTCAAAGAAACTGAAAAGTCAACCGACGCGTTTCTTTAATTCTTAACAGACCATTTAATTGGGCGGTTTCTTTCGTGAATTAAATGGGCTGTTTCTTTCGTGAATTAAATGGGCTGTTTCGCTCGTTGAATTAATTCAACGAATTAAATGGGTCGTTACTTACGCGTTTTACGTTTGTTGGCAAAATAATAAAATAGACAAACTTGTCTATTTTGGAGGATTTCTATCGTTGTGCAATTCCTCTGAGCCTCCACCCTCTCCGCGAAGAACGCGAAGAACGCGAAGAACGCGAAGAACGCCGAACCCGGAAGTTGACGACGCCTTCGCCCGAGACGTTCTTCCGATCTCCGATCTCCGATCACCGACCATTCGAGGTGAGTGCTTTCAGATTTCCTCTCAAGTTCTTTTCTTTGGTTTTAAACGAAACACAGATTTAAATATTAATAATTTAAATCTGTTGTTCTTGATTCGTTGAGCTCGCCGGCTCAACGCCGGTTTCCGCGACGACGCGACACCTTCCCGCGACGACGCGACGATCGATCTCTTCCGCGACGATCTCTTCCGCGAAGAACGCCCGCGCTCGACGATCATCAAGGTAGGGATTTATTTTGGAAAAGTTACCCCTTTTAAATTTTCTCGTGAACGTTCTTGAAAATTTAAAAAGCCGGTTTCAAACGAACAATTTTATCTTTAAATAAAATTGTTGGATCATGTGTTGATCATCTTTTTCTTTTCTCCCGTTGATTATGGCTAACGCGGAGGGTGCGGGTCTAACGAACAAGACCCGGCAACCCTCCGCCGATCTCTTTTGTTGTGCGGATATGGCGGACGACGACAAACCGCGCGGCAGGGGCGATCCGTTGATTCCGAAGTGAAGGTCGGCATCCGGGAGGGGCATCGGCGCAGACAGGAGGCAAATCGGGCCACCAGAGCAGCTCCGGCGGCCCGCGGAAGGAGGCGGCGGCGCGGGTCGCCGGCGCGGCGGCGCCGGCGACCGGGGGCGGCGGCGCCCGGCGCGCCGCCGGAGGAATCCGCCGCGGCTCGGCCGCGGCGGCGGCGAACCAGCGGACCCGCGGTCCGCGTGTCCGTTCCACCCGGTCGGGACGCGGCAATGCGCCGCGTCCGCTGACCACCCACGCGGCCCGCACGCGGGCCGCGGCTCCCTCGACCGCGGGCTGCGCCCGCGGCCTTCCACCCGCGCGGCTGGCCAAGCCGCGCCGGGCCGGGTCGGGCCGACCCGGTTCGGCCGACCCAGGGGGGGTTCGGGCCGGGTCGCCCCGGGGCCAGAACCCCCGTTTCGGGCCCTCTTCGGTCTTTCGCCCATATCTTGGGCCTGGGACCTCCGATTGACGAACCGTCAGCGGCTACGCGATCCTTGGATCGAGACGGTCGTTTCGGTATATTATACTCAAGGTTTCGGAAGACTTTGGGTTTGGCCGGGTTGGTTCGTACACGAAACCAACCGGACCCTCGGAGCGGAAACGCTCATAACTTGAGCTACGAACGTCCGATCGACGTACCGTCAGCTGTGGTAGTTTCCTCTAAGTGAGACGGAACTTTTGGCATGCTCCGCCCGAGGATCGGATACAGGCGGAGTACGGTCGGGTTGGTTTTGCCCTAAAAAACCAACCGGGCCCCTGGGACGAAAATGCCAATAACTCTCAGACCGGGCGTCCGATTGACGCGCCGTCTGTCGCGTTGAGATCCTGTTGTCGATACGGAACTTTTGGATACATCAACTTCGGACTACATGTCAGTTGATGTATCAGCCCCTCGGCTCGTGGAGCGGACCCTCCTAAACGAGCTCGCTATGTGCGGGAACCCTAGCGCTGGCTGTGACTTCGACGACAGAGCAGAGATCCTCCGTGGACTGCGACGACGGCAGAGCAGAGATCCTCCGTGGACTGCGACGACGGCAGAGCAGAGATCCTCTGTGGACTGCGACGACGACTGTGCAGAGATCCTCAGTGGACTGCGTCGACTACTGCACTCAGCGATCCTACGTGGATCAGTGCTACTGGTTCTGTGTGAGCCACTACCTTCAGGTTCTGTGTGAGCCACTGCCTTCAGGTTCTGTGTGAGCCCGATCCTTTGTGGGTCCTTACTACCGGTTCTGTGTGAGCCACTGCCTACAGGTTCTGTGTGAGCCCGATCCTGTGTGGGTCTTTTGCCGGGGTTAGTACCTATCGATCCTTCGTGGGTCCGACGACTTAGATGGATCAGTGATCATCTTTGACGTCATCTGAAAAAGTATACCTGGTTGAGCTGAATCTTATGTTACTCTCCTTTGTGGATTGTGTTGAACTATCCTATGTGGATTTACCGTTTACTCTCCTTGTGGATTTGAGTCTTGCTTTCCTTTGTGGATTGAGTTTTTCTTGAGCTCGTGAGCAGAGCTAGAATTGGGGACTTAGGTATATGTATGGGCATATACCTAAGTCGAGTCAGATGTTACTTCGTGATTGCATCTTTCTTTTGTGCTATATCCTTTGTGGATTTCGGGAGACCTTCGGGGGTCTCGGGGTCCTTACTGAGTAGCTTGTACTCACCCCTGCACGGGCTATGCCCGCACCTTGTTGTGTTGGTTGCAGACGACGGACAGCGCTGATTCCGGTTGGGGCGTGGAGCAGGACGGTACCTGGAGGTGGACCACTGGGCGGGACGTGCTCGGAGCGGACGTGGGACCCGAGGAGCCTGGAGGCTATCTGTACCCACCCTTCAGGTGGGATTGCCGGTGGATGACACGAGGCCGCCGTCTTTTCTTCAGTTTTTTTACTTTACTTTTCAGTTGTACTTTACAGTTGGGCTTGTATTTCCGGCCCCCTTTACTTTTCTACACTTTACTTTCCGCTTGCTGACTCTGTGTGGTTGTTTCTTATAAAGGCAATGCCTTCCCTGTTTACTGGGATTTTACGCCTTGGTGCTAGTCGCCAGCCCCTGGCCTATGGAAAGCGGGCTTGGGGTAGTCACGGCACGGGCCCCGAGGACGGGTCGTGACAAATTGGTATCAGAGGTGGTCGGTTCTACCGCAAACTCTGATCGTCTTTTCTTTCTATATGAAGCAATAGTGTTTAGTGTATTGAGTGTGGTTATCAGTTCAGGGAGCCCAGTGTTGGTGCGGCGGCCGACGTATCCATACACCAGGACCCTGACTCCTGATTTCCGACTTGATGCATGAAAACATTGATTGCGTGTGTGATTCAAGTTTTCTTTGTGATTACTTGTGTCAGCTCATCGGGTATACTGATCTGCTTTATGAAAGTCTTAGGTTTTCCTTGTGATTACTTGTGCCAGCTCACCAGGTATACTGTTCTGACTGTGGTGCTCTTGTTCTCCTTTTCAGGATGGCCCCGCGACGACTGCCAGCTAGGGTTCCGAGTGTAGGGCGCGACGGCAGCCCACCGAGCGACGAGGCCTCGGTGCAGGGCCCTTTGCCAGCAGTGGCACCGGCGGTAGCCTTACCCGCCGAGCCACCGATGCTTCCAGTACCAGACGCTGACGATGCACGTCGCCTCAGGGCACTGCATGAGTTTCAGAGCCAGCGACCGCCCAGGTTTCGCGGTGAGGCGGACCCCCAGGCCGCCGAGGACTGGCTAGAGGCGGTGGTACGGATCTTCAGGCTAGTGAGGACACCAGCGGATCTCATGGTGATTCTCGCAGCGAGCCTCCTGCAGGCGGCGACAGGACGATGGTGGAGCCTGATGCTCCAGGTTCACGATGAGGCATCTTTGCTCTGGGCGGACTTTGAGAGCCTCTTCCGCTCTGAGTTCGTCCCGGCCACCCTCCGAGCGGTGCGCATCCAGGAGCTTCTCCAGCTGCGCCAGGGCAACATGACGGTCGCTCAGTACGCGGCGAGGTTCATGGACCTATCTCGCTACTCGACCGACATGGTACGGGACCCCTTCTTCCGGGCTCGGACCTTCGAGCAGGGCTTGCGACAGGAGATTCGGGCGTCGCTGATCTCCCTCAGCATTCCGACCCAGGCGGGAGTGCTGGAGCGAGCCCTCCTGATCGAGAGCTTCCTGGCAGAGCCTTCTTCAGCGGCGAGACCTAGCGCAGGGCGACAGGTAGCTGAGTCTTCGGCAGCAGGTAGCCGACGGATGACTCTCGGGTCCAGGCAGACCAGACCCCCACGCAGACGGCCTCAGGACACCGGCTCAGCAGTGCGGGGCACACAGCGGAGTGCCAGCCTTCCGAGAGGCAGGCTGTGCTACACCTGCGGTGGGCAGGGTCACATGGCTCGTGACTGCCCGACTCGCCGATCAGAGGAGCAGCAGACGGTGGAGGGGCCACCCAGGCAGAGGCAGAGGGTCGACCGTGGCAGTCCGCAGGGAGGAGGCGGACGAGGCAGAGGAGCTGGCCGAGCAGCGGGTGGTGGGCGACGCTTCCAGGCTCTACCCCCACCACCACCAGGAGGGCCACCTCGACCACAGGGAGCTGGCGGGCAGGGACAGGCCCAGCTCCAGGCAGTGGAGGCCTACGACCCCGACATGCCAGAGATGATTCGAGGTACGATCTGTGTCTATTCCACCCTTGCTGCAGTACTTATAGACACAGGAGCAAGTCACTCTTTCATATCCACTGCCCTTGTTCGGAGCTCGGAGATTCCGACTGAGCCGTTGGCTCGATCCTTACGGCTAGAGACTCCTACGGGAGCAGACTCGACGATTACGCACTGGTGCCGGCAGTGTGAGCTTACTCTAGGAGGCGAGAGCTTCGGCTGGGATCTCCTTGTAGCGGCGCCGAGGCCTTACGACGTCATCTTGGGCATGGATTGGCTATCCACGGTTCATGCCCAGATCGACTGTTTTAGGCGCAAGGTGCGATGTGTTCACACCGACGGGAGCAGGTTTACCTTCACCGGCGAGAAGGGAACCTTTGCAGCACAGGATGGACTTCCGCAGAGGAGAGTGCAGCCCATCTCTCATCAGTTGGCTAGCCTCATCCTAGGAGCAGTGGACGTGCGGAGTCCGGCTTTTCCTGCAGTGGTGGACCAGTACGTGGACGTCGTTCCTGACGACGTTCCAGGGCTACCACCTCGTAGAGAGGTAGACTTTTACATCGACTTGTACCCCGGGACAGCCCCGATATCTACTCCAGTATATCGGATGGCCCCCGCCGAGCTTCGGGAGCTGCGGGTACAGTTGGAGGACTTGCAGAGCAAGGGGTTTATCCGACCCAGTGTTTCACCCTGGGCTTCCCCGATTTTGTTCGCCAAGAAGGCGGACGGGAGCTTGCGACTATGTGTCGACTATCGTCGCCTGAATCAGGTGACGGTGAGGAACAAGTATCCGCTGCCACGGATTGATGACCTCTTCGATCAGCTCAAGGGAGCGCGGTGGTTCTCGAAGACAGACCTCCGGTCAGGCTATCATCAGCTCAGAGTTCGAGACGAGGACGTGCAGAAGACGGCCTTCAGGTGTCGGTATGGCCATTATGAGTTCTTGGTTATGCCGTTCGGCGTAACCAATGCTCCAGCAGTGTTCATGAGCCTCATGAACAGGATCTTCCGGCCATACCTCGACCGATTTGTCGTGGTCTTCATTGACGACATTTTGGTATACTCGACGACTGAGGAGGAGCATGCCTACCACCTGCGAGTTGTGCTAGACACGCTCCGAGAGCACCAGCTTTATGGCAAGCTCTCAAAATGCCAGTTCTGGTTACGTGAGGTCCATTTCTTGGGACACGTCATCTCTGAGGCGGGAGTTGTAGTGGATCCCGCGAAGATCGAGGCAGTGCTAGCTTGGGAGCCACCCAGGAGCGTGACAGAGGTGCGGAGCTTCTTGGGCCTAGCCGGATACTATCAGAGATTCGTGCCAGACTTCTCCAGAGTTGCGGCACCACTCTCAGCGTTGACGAAGAAGGGGAAACCCTTCGTATGGTCAGACAGATGTCAGCAGAGCTTCCAGGAGCTGAGACAGAGATTGACCAGCGCACCTATCTTGAGGTTGCCTGAGGAGGGAGTTGGTTACGTAGTTTACTGCGATGCATCAGGGACTGGACTCGGGTGAGTCCTGATGCAGGAGCGGGCCGTGATCGCCTATGGATCACGTCAGTTGAGGCCGCATGAGCAAAACTACGCCACTCATGACCTGGAGTTAGCAGCAGTGGTCTTCGCTCTGAAGACTTGGCGGCACTATCTGATGGGCGAGCGCTTCACAGTCTTTTCTGACCACCAGAGTCTCAGGTATATCTTCTCTCAGAAGGACCTGAACCTGAGACAACGGAGATGGCTTGAGTTCCTCCAGGACTATGACTTTGAGATAGTCTATACTCCTGGGAAGGGGAACTTGGTAGCCGATTCCCTCAGCAGGAGGACGGGCATTCAGCTACTTGAGGAGGCGACGGAGCAGCTAGCCTCCTTGCAGATATCCTTTGTGGATAGAGACGGAGCAACCTTTCTTCAGTCTCTCACAGTCTCTCCTCCACTTCTACAGCGGGTCAGAGAGGCTCAGTGTGAGGACGCTGACTGTGAGACCCGGCGTGCACTGATATCCTCAGGTCAGGCGCCTGATGGTTTCTCCCTTGGAGCAGAGCATGACATCCTTTTCAGAGGACGTACCTTCGTACCAGTCGCTTTACGAGAGGAGGTGCTGAGAGAGTTTCACACTTCTCCCTTGGCGGTGCATCCCGGAGTGGCGAAGATGTACCAGGATCTCAGACGACAACACTGGTGGCCGGGCATGAAGAAAGCTGTGGCAGAGTTCGTTTCACGATGCCTCACCTGCCAGCAGGTGAAGGCAGAGCGTCAGGTACCAGCAGGCTTGGTACAGCCCTTGGAGGTCCCGGAGTGGAAGTGGGATGGCATATCTATGGACTTCGTGACTGGACTTCCACGCACTTCCAGAGGTCACGACTCCATTTGGGTGATTGTCGACCGACTCACCAAGTCGGCACACTTCTTACCCATCAGAGAGCAGGGCTCAGTGGAGAGCTTGGGACGTCTTTACGTCCAGGAGATCGTACGGCTTCACGGTGTGCCATCGACTATCGTCTCCGATCGAGATGCTCGTTTCACTTCCCGACTTTGGAAGGGGTTGCAGGAGGCGTTCGGGACGCGGCTCCATCTGAGCACAGCCTTCCACCCTCAGACGGATGGTCAGACGGAGAGGACCATACAGACGCTCAAGGACATGCTCCGTGCATGTGTTCTCGACTTTGGTCGCAGCTGGGAGGACCACCTACCCTTGGTGGAGTTCGCGTACAACAACAGCTACCACTCCACCATCGGGATGGCACCATACGAGGCGTTGTACGACAGACCTTGCAGATCACCGTTGTGCTGGACAGACCCTGGGGAGTCAGCACTCGTGGGACCAGAGATGGTCCGAGCCACGACAGAGAAGGTCCAGATCATCCAGGAGAGGATGAGGACAGCTCAGAGCTGGCAGAAGTCATATGCTGACAGGAGGCGGAGGCCACTAGAGTTCGAGGATGGCGACCACGTCTTTTTGCGTGTCTCACCTCGACGTGGTTTACAGAGATTTGGCCGAGGCGGCAAGTTGTCTCCACGCTTCATCGGGCCTTTCCAGGTCCTCAGCAGGATAGGAGAGGTGGCTTATCGCCTGGCTCTA
The DNA here is from genome assembly GCA_963277665.1 of Viscum album. Lineage (NCBI taxonomy): Eukaryota > Viridiplantae > Streptophyta > Magnoliopsida > Santalales > Viscaceae > Viscum > Viscum album. The sequence continues at coordinate 873,982,648 of OY728145.1, read as the reverse complement.
CCACCTCAGTTGCACCGGGTGCACGACGTCTTCCACGTGTCTCAGCTGACAAGATACGTGCACGACCCGACGCACATCATCGACTTTGGGGAGCTGGACGTGGACGATGGGGCGACTTTTGCGGAGGTCCCAGTGGAGATCGAGGATCGACAGGAGCGGGTCCTACGTGGGCGGTCGATTCCTCTTGTGCGCATCAGATGGCAGCACGGGAACCTCCAGGAGAGCACTTGGGAGCGGGAGGCTCAGATGCGTGCTCAGTACCCCCATTTGTTCCCCTAGTTTTTGATGTATCTTTACGGGGACGTAAAGCCCTGAGGTGGGAGTAATCTAAAGACCCGCAAATTTCAAGGAAATTTTTTTCTTAATTTTCTTTGGAATTTTACAAGAGCGCAGCTTCAGACGGCACCTGATTCCGAGGCCCGGTGTGCCCGGAATCAATTTCCGAAGTTTGGCTCGGGTACGTTCAGTGAACGGACGAGCGGGTTTTTCTATCATTTGAACCGGTGCCCGGAATCAAATTCTGAGGGCACCGATGAAATCGCAGCGCCGGTATTTTCTTAGAAACGCCTCTTCCGGAGTCGCGTTTGCTCAGACGTGGTTTTTAAATTTTGCGGCTTTAAGTCAGAAATAAAATAAATTTGTGCGACAACTTTATTTTATTTCACTTAAGCTGCTTGGAAGCCACTTGAAGCCACTAAAAGGCGGCTTGAACTATGTTGAATTGGATAGGATGCTATCCAGAAATATCCTACCCCCTTGATAGGATATTTGTGAGGTGGGGCCCGCACGAGCCCCGCCGTTTCTTTCGCTAAGTAACGCACCCGCGAAAACCCGTCAAAGAAACTGAAAAGTCAACCGACGCGTTTCTTTAATTCTTAACAGACCATTTAATTGGGCGGTTTCTTTCGTGAATTAAATGGGCTGTTTCTTTCGTGAATTAAATGGGCTGTTTCGCTCGTTGAATTAATTCAATGAATTAAATGGGTCGTTACTTACTCGTTTTACGTTTGTTGGCAAAATAATAAAATAGACAAACTTGTCTATTTTGGAGGATTGCTATCATTGTGCAATTCCTCTGAGCCTCCACCCTCTCCACGAAGAACGCGAAGAACGCGAAAAACGCGAAGAACGCGAAGAACGCCGAACCCGGAAGTCGACGACGCCTTCGCCCGAGACGTTCTTCCGATCTCCGATCTCTGATCACCGACCATTCGAGGTGAGTGCTTTCGGATTTCCTCTCAAGTTCTTTTCTTTGGTTTTAAACGAAACACAGATTTAAATATTAATAATTTAAATCTGTTGTTCTTGATTCGTTGAGCTCGCCGGCTTAACGCCGGTTTCCGCGACGACGCGACACCTTCCCGCGACGACGCGACGATCGATCTCTTCCGTGACGATCTCTTCCGCGAAGAACGCCCGTGCTCGACGATCATCAAGGTAGGGATTTATTTTGGAAAAGTTACCCCTTTTAAATTTTCTCGTGAACGTTCTTGAAAATTTAAAAAGCCGGTTTCAAACGAACAATTTTATCTTTAAATAAAATTGTTGGATCATGTGTTGATCATCTTTTTCTTTTCTCCCGTTGATTATGGCTAACGCGGAGGGTGCGGGTCTAACGAACAAGACCCGGCAACCCTCCACCGATCTCTTTTGTTGTGCGGATATGGCGGACGACGACAAACCGCGCGGCAGGGGCGATCCGTTGATTCCGCAGTGAAGGTCGGCATCCGGGAGGGGCATCGGCGCAGACGGGAGGCAAATCGGGCCACCGGAGCATCTCCGGCGGCCCGCGGAAGGAGGCGGCGGCGCGGGTCGCCGGCGCGGCGGCGCCCGGCGCGCCGCCGGAGGAATCCACCGCGGCTCGGCCGCGGCGGCGGCGAACCAGCGGACCCGCGGTCCGCGGGTCCGGTCCACCCGGTCGGGACGCGACAATGCGCCGCGTCCGCTGACCACCCACGCGGCCCGCACGCGGGCCGCGACTCCCTCGACCGCGGGCTGCGCCCGCGGCCTTCCACCCTCGCGGCTGGCCAAGCCGCGCCGGCCGAGCCGGGCCGGGCCGGGTCGGGCCGACCCGGTTCGGCCGACCCAGGGGGGGTTCGGGCCGGGTCGCCCCGGGCCCAGAACCCCCGTTTCGGGCCCTCTTCGGTCTTTCGCCCATATCTTGGGCCTGGGACCTCCGATTGACGAACCGTCAGCGGCTACGCGATCCTTGGATTGAGACGGTCGTTTCGGTATATTATACTCAAGGTTTCGGAAGACTTTGGGTTCGGTCGGGTTGGTTCGTATACGAAACCAACCGGGCCCTCGGAGCGGAAACGCTCATAACTTGAGCTACGGACGTCCGATCGACGTACCGTCAGCTGTGGTAGTTTCCTCTAAGTGAGACGGAACTTTTGGCATGCTCCGCCCGAGGATCGGATACAGGCGGAGTACGGTCGGGTTGGTTTTGCCCTAAAAAACCAACTGGGCCCCTGGAACGAAAATGCCAATAACTCTCAAACCGGGCGTCCGATTGACGCGCCGTCTGTCGCGTTGAGATCCTGTTGTCGATACGGAACATTTGGATACATCAACTTTGGACTACGTGTCAGTTGATGTATCAGCCCCTCGGCTCGTGGAGCGGACCCTCCTAAACGAGCTCGCTATGTGCGGGAACCCTAGCGCTGGCTGTGACTTCGACGACAGAGCAGAGATCCTCCGTGGACTGCGACGACGGCAGAGCAGAGATCCTCCGTGGACTGCGACGACGGCAGAGCAGAGATCCTACGTGGACTGCGACGACGGCAGAGCAGAGATCCTCCGTGGACTGCGACGACGACTGTGCAGAGATCCTCAGTGGACTGCGTCGACTACTGCACTCAGCGATCCTACGTGGATCAGTGTTACTAGTTCTGTGTGAGCCACTGCCTTCAGGTTCTGTGTGAGCCACTGCCTTCAGGTTCTGTGTGAGCCCGATCCTTTGTGGGTCCTTACTACCGGTTCTGTGTGAGCCACTGCCTACAGGTTCTGTGTGAGCCCGATCCTGTGTGGGTCTTTTGCGGGGGTTAGTACCTATCGATCCTTCGTGGGTCCGACGACTTAGATGGATCAGTGATCATCTTTGACGTCATCTGAAAAAGTATACCTGGTTGAGATGAATCTTATGTTACTCTCCTTTGTGGATTGTGTTGAACTATCCTATGTGGATTTACCGTTTACTCTCCTTGTGGATTTGAGTCTTGCTTTCCTTTGTGGATTGAGTTGTTCTTGAGCTCGTGAGCAGAGCTAGAATTGGGGACTTAGGTATATGTATGGGCATATACCTAAGTCGAGTCAGATGTTACTTCGTGATTGCATCTTTCTTTTGTGCTATATCCTTTGTGGATTTCGGGAGACCTTCGGGGGTCTCGGGGTCCTTACTGAGTAGCTTGTACTCACCCCTGCACGGGCTATGCCCGCACCTTGTTGTGTTGGTTGCAGACGACGGACAGCGTTGATTCCGGTTGGGGCGTGGAGCAGGACGATACCTGGAGGTGGACCACTGGGCGGGACGTGCTCGGAGCGGACGTGGGACCCGAGGAGCCTGGAGGCTATCTGTACCCACCCTTCAGGTGGGATTGCCGGTGGACGACACGAGGCCGCCGTCTTTTCTTCAGTTGCTGTACTTTACTTTTCAGTTGTACTTTACAGTTGGGCTTGTATTTCCGGCCCCCTTTACTTTTCTGCACTTTACTTTCCGCTTGCTGACTCTGTGTGGTTGTTTTTTATAAAGGCAATGCCTTCCCTGTTTACTGGGATTTTACGCCTTGGTGCTAGTCGCCAGCCCCTGGCCTATGGAAAGCGGGCTTGGGGTAGTCACGGCACGGGCCCCGAGGACGGGTCGTGACAATAGTATATATCATTCCTTAATCAGTGAGTCCCTTGGATTATGGTATTGGATCCTATAATAACCATGTTCCAAAAAAATAAGATATTAAACTAAATATAGTAAACTAGGATGTACATTATTATCCTACATTGAACTATTAATTTGTTCCATCCATTAATTACTCTATGTTATTCTTTTCTAGAGATAAAAAATATTCCCTTTCCAGAGAGAAATTTCTCGGTGTACTTATTCCCATATACTCAACCTGTAGGATGTTTAATCTTAATCCCTCCATGACCTTTAATATAGTCCACCATTATCTTATTTTCTTCATTTTTAAAATTAACGATTTTAATGTGGTTAGTCTTATAATGATTTTTTAGTTGGTAATAATCACATATTTTGACATTCTATCTCAAATATCATTTATTTTCATGTGAGGAAAATCATTTCATCATATTCTAAATTTATTTTTAACCAATTAATATTGTTTTTATACATCAAATGAAACCAAGATAATGGTGTGAGAAATATTAATGAGTCAAAATATAATCATCAAAAATCATTCATAGGAGACTTAAACCCAAATATCATCTATTCAACCAATGACACCTTATGTTTAACCAGGTTCATCCATGGTAATTATTTATTAAAATACATTATTGTTGTTTGTAAATAATATGTCATTTAACATAGGAATATATATAGGAATTTTCAAAATATGGGTGGTTCCATTCCCCATGCACTATAATTATGGACATGATATACTCAACCAATGATTTTTTGGTTTATTACCCCTAGAGGCATCTATCTAAAACCACATCCACTTAGTGTATTCATTAAAAGACTCACATTATTAGGGAAACCATACTCTTTTAATTACCATAACCTATGGTTTTATCTTAGACATAGTCTTATACAAAGTGTTTTCAAAAAAATTATCATCCCAACTTATAAAAATGGGTAAACCATTCACTGAATGCCAAATATGGAAAGCCAAAATATGTCATACATAAATAACACATATTATTAATGTATTAATCATTAAATAACATTTTGATGCATGAAAGAATAATATAATTTTATTTTATTTTCAATATTTGATATATAACCAAATTTTATTTAAAATTTTTATAAATGTTTCCTTTACATTCTTCACCACTAACACCCTTCAAAGACATATCATACTTAAAATGCTTCCTCACAAGCCGAGGATGGTGAACATAAGAAAGGGTGAGATTAGATGATCATTAATAATAAAAATAATATATATAATTCAATGATTATAACATATAATAATATTAGAATACGAGCTTGATAAATTGATCATGACTTATAATATTCGTACCCAATTAGTCAAAGATATTTAAACTCGAAACACGACATAAGGTTTTGTCAATCAAAACACATAAAACATAGGAGTGTGGAATCATCGATAATAAATAATTAAATAATTAAATTATATTTATTAGTATAATTCTAAATATGGAATCCATTTCACTGTATTCAATTTCTATTAGTTCAAAATTTTAATTTTAATTAAGTGTGCAAATAACTATAAAAAACTATTTTATAAAAACACATTTTAAGCATAGTGCGTGATTTGTTTCCATAAATATCACTGTAAAATACATAAATAATTTATAAAATAAATAATTTTTATTTAATATATAAATTTTATTAAAAAATTAACCAATAGGTATAAATTTGATTTATTAAAATAAAAACTGATTGCATGCATAAAAATAGTTTATCATTTTTAAGCCTACAAATGAACTTATTACAAAATAAAGTGTAATGATGTTTCCAATGTAATTCATTATATTTTTTATAATTAATGTTTAATTATTTTACATTAAGATTAAATTTAAAATATAATGGTACTTTTACATGAAATGAAATTATAGATTATTCAAAAATCGGTATTTTTTCACTATTTAATAAAAAAGTACTTTTTAGATAAATTCCAACACACCTAAAAAATACCATATAACCATCGATTAGAACCTTGGGTATAAATTTTAATACCATGTGTATTGGTTACACCCATTGTTTTTTGAATTGTGGAATTCAGAGATGTGGGTATAGATCTATATCCACAAATTATAGAGAAACCATGGGTATAGACTTAGAGGATTTTAGAATACCAACAGTTTAAGTAAAAAATTGTGTAAATATACATATCCTTAGTTCCAAAATGAGTGGGTATTTATTTTACTAGAACAAAACATATACCCACCACTCTCAAAATTATGCAAATAAGTAGCTGCCCCAATTTGGTTGCATCAACTACTCTTCTGTGCCTTGACCTGTAAAAGAAAAGTTAACAGATTTCACACTCAATGAAATAAAAATATAATATATTTATCATTAAAACAAGTTATTATAATAATTTTCAAAACGTTTACAATATATTACCATACATATATTCCTATACATCAAATCTATTCTTTTCTATAAACAACATCCACATGTCTATTAATTTTTAATTAAAAAATAGAGGCGATTAGTATCACCCCTTACCAAACAGCCTCATCCTCATCACCATCATCAAAATTATCATTTCCAAGAAAATAATCTAGAGATAAAATAACAACATCATAATAATCATCATAAAAATCATTATTTCTATCAACATCTGCTCTACCACCACTAGGACACTCATTAGCATCACTTGGGGAATCATTTAAAGAGTACATTGATTCTATATATTAATCAACAGTAGTAGAAGTATCTAATGTAAGTGATTGAATTATCACTTATATGGATTTCAGGAAGTGATCAATGATAATTTGACTTATTTCACACTCATTTAATTCTATCTTTTGGACCTCAACTATTTATACCTGGGTTTTTCACAGCTCAGTTGTATGAGTGGTTTGAGAGGAGCTCGATGAATACCAATAACTATTGGGGATGATGTTTTTTGTTAAATATCAGAGTCTCTCCTAGTGTTCCCCACCTAATACCTAACTCAAATGATCATTTGGAATGATGTTCTAACCTAATTTATTATTTAGGGACTCAATAAAAGACTATTTAAATTATAAAAATGATATTTAATTATGAATTTTTTCTAATTATTTAAAATATAAATATGAAATATAAAATCTATTCTTGTGCTTGTGCATTTTCTGCACATCCCTCCTTTTTCTTCCCTTTCGAGGAAAGTAATTTTCATTGAGGCACATGACTTTTTCTACCCATTACAACTTGTTGTAAATGAAATTTATTAGTATAGAAATATTCAAAATATCAATATATTATAATCCTAAAACATAATAAAAGGTAATAATTTTATAATGAATTAAAAATTCAAAAATTTAAAAATGTGATAAACATTGATGAAAAATTCATAAATAAAATCTATTCCTAAACACATTATAATTTTAGAATTTCAATATGACCATTACATATTCTTTAAATATGAATTATTTATATTTATTTCATATTATAAAGTTTATATTATTTATTATACATAATTTCCATATTATAAAAGTCATTTTTATTAAATATAAAGATTTTATATTCCAACTTATTATCGAAACTAATTTAATATTCTATATTAAATATAGTAAATTATATTTAATCCTTGATCAAATAAATCATAAAAAATATTTTTTTGTGGTTTTAATAAAAAAAATGGCCCCTAATATGAATAATTCAAATTATGTATTTATGAAACATTCATAATCTTTAAATAGAAAAACTTTATTTATATGATATTAAGAATTCCAATAGGATAACATCCCAATGGACATATGTTCTCTTTCCCAATTTTCCATTAGTTTATTAGTCCAATAGGCTATTTTTTCAGTTGGCCATTAGTCCATTAGGCCAATTCTCCAAATTAGCCATCAGTCCATTAGGCCAATTGTCCATTATTCCATTAGGAAATAAGAACAATTTTCCAATTTTCTATTAGGCCATTATGCCAATTAGCCAATTGTTCATTAGTCAATTAGGCTATTTGGAAAAAAATTCATTTTTCCATGAGGTCATTAAGACAATTGGATAATTGGCCATTATTCCATTATTCCTTCATTTCAGTTCTCCATTAGTTTATTATTCCACTAGGAAAATTTTCCCTTAGGCTATTAGGCCAATTGGTTTTTAGTCCATTATGCCTCCATGCTAATTGGTCATTAGGCCTTTAGGTAAATTTTTCAGTTGGTCATTACACCATTATTCCATTTTCTTATTAATTCATTAGTCTAATTCGTCATTAGTACTTTATGAAACCTATTAGTTAGTCCATTATACTAATTGGATCTTAAGAAATTTGGACAATCGGTCGTTAGGTCATTAAGACAATTGGTTGTTGGGTAATTAGGTGATTTTTCCATTATTCTATTTTACTGTTGGCACAATTGGACCTTTTTTGGTTTGGTCAATTTTCTATTATAATTTTTGTCCAATTTTATGTTAGGAAATTAGGCCAATTGGCCAATTTTTCATTATACCATTAGGTCTTCGGGCCATTTTTTCATCAGTACAATTGGACATTGCAATGTTAGGCCAATTGGACATTAGGCTATTAGGCCAATTATTTGTTAAGTCATTAGTCTAATTATGCACTAGGCTATTAGCATAATTGGATGTTAGGTAATTATTCCAATTATTCATTAGTATGTTAATCCATTATGATTAATGTTCAATTGAACATTAGGTCAACTAGTAATTATGACATTTTTTCATTTTGACAATTGGTCATTTGTCTGTTAGTCCATTAGGCCATTAGTCCATTTGTCCATTTGGTCATTAGGCTATTAGGCCAATAGGCCAATTTTTAATTAGATAGTTCGATCAATTGGAAAATTTACCTTAGATCAGTATGTTTTCAAACTTTTATGCCATTAATCTATTACACAGTTAGGTCATTAGGTTGTTAATGCCTTATGACATTAGTCAATTAGGTTATTAGTCCATTAGGCCATGAGTCCCTTAGTCCCTTAGGTCGTTATCCCAATTATCCTTTAGGTCATTAAGATAATGTTCCACTAGTCCACTGGGTCAATTGGTCATTTTGTTGTTTGTCCAATATAGTAATTGGTTGTTAGGCTGTTAGCCCAATTGGCTGTTAGGTTTTTTAGGATAATTTTCTATTAGGCCATTTGGCCAATTATCCAATTGGACATTTGGTCGTTTGGCCAACTGGCCATTATCCAACTATTCCAATTTTCCATTAGACCGATAGTATAAATTTCCATTAATCTGTTATGCCAATTGGCCATTAAATTATTAGGCCAATTGTCCCTTTGATCATTACTTCAATTGGCCAATTGTCCATTACACCATTAATCCATTAGAATAATTGGAAATTTTAATGTTAGGACAATTGGTCAGTAGGCTATAGGTTGTTAGGCCAATTGGAAAATTTTCCATTAGGCCATTAGTATATTTTTCTATTAGTTTGTTAGTCTAGTTGACTATTAGTTCTTTTTTCCAGTTGGTCGTTAGGCCCTCAGACCAGTTTTCCAATTGTCAATTAGGCCTTTATGCCATTATGTCTTTAATCCATTAAACTATAAGGCAATTAGTCCAATTGAAAATTTTCTCATTAGGTTATTAGTCACTTAGGAGGATTTGTCATTAGGTCATTAGTCCATTGTCCATGTAGTCATTTGTTCATTAGTCCTTTTGTTCATTAGGTCATTAGGCCAATAGTCCCTTAAGCCTTTAAAAAGATTGGCCAATTTTCCATTAGGCAAATAGGCCACATAGCCTTTAGGCCAATAGGAAAATTTGTCACTTGGAAGTTAGTCCATTTGTTGAATTGGTGCTTAGGACGATAGATTATTAGTCCAGTTGTCCCTTAGGCGATTAGGATAATTGTTTGTTACTCCATTAATCGAATTGTCCAATTATATGTTAAGTCATTAGGCCATTAGGACAATTGACCATTAGGCTGTTAGAATAATTGGATGTTAGTCCATTAGTCCAATTTCCTATAAGGCCTTTAGGCCTATTTTCAATTAGTCCCTTACGCCAATTGGAAAATTGGTCATCAGATCGTTAGGTCATTTGTTAATTTGGCATTTAGCACAATGGGCAATTGTCCCGTAGGACATTAGGCCAATTGGACAATTGTTCTTAAGGACATTATTCCAATTGGTCAATTGGTTATAAGTCCATGAGGACAATTGGACAATTTTCCTTAATTTCAATTGGCCAATAGGCGGGTAGTTATTTTGGATAATTGTACAATTGGCCATTAGGATGGTTATCCAATTAACCATTTTTCTACTACGCCATTACTCCACTAGACCAATTAGCCATTTGAACATAAGAATGTGGTGTTTATAGATTTATATTAAAGTGATGAATGATAATAAAAAATAAATTTCCATTTGCAATGAGAACTAAGTAACAATATAAATTTAGTATTATATATAATAATATTAAAGTACATAGAGGTTGTCACGATTGGGCATTGTAGTGTTCCGCCATGTGTGAAAGTATGTTAGCCAATTCTATTTTTCCCCTTGACATATAATAAAAACAGGAAATCAATAAAAGTAATAGAAATTAAATTTTATATGAAAACCGTTAAGGATTAGGATTACCTTAAACACATCACTCTCCAAATATGATATAATATTTTGGTATTGTGATGTTTGATAGTTGTGGAATATGGATTCACCCCCTGAATCAAAACAAACTCTACTCCTCCTACCAACATATAACTCGTGCTTATATGATAACTAGAAATTTCCATGATCCATCAACCTTGAAAAAAAATTATATAAACCATCGGAAAAATAAAACTGACACTGCAATTAACATGTTAATTCTTATAAATTAATAAATAATATAGATATAATTTTAACAAATTTTATTACCCATATCTATGCCCAAGATTTTCCCTTTATTTCATTACCAATATGTCTCCATGAGACTGCTTTAGCAAGAATGATATCATGGTACTTATCTAAATTATAAATGAAACTTATATAGTTCCAGGATGTTTTTCCATCACCTCATTTTATTCATTATAAAAACCCATTTTTTGTTTTTGGAGAATCTAGGATTCTGACATTCAGTTATTCTTAGATCTCTTACAAGAAGAAACCATTTAATTAGATAATGTGGGGAGAAGAATTAATTTATCGTTCCAAAGAAAGAAAATGACATGATATAATTTGAGACACTTATATGAAACCTCACACGAGCTGCACAATACAATATGATGGGTTTATGGGATTCCTTGGATAAGTAGACTCTGAAAGATGTGCATGTTCCAATCCATGCTTGGGTGATCTATATACACATCAGTGGTAGTTAGAGAAATAAAACTCTCATATCCTAGATAGTTATTAGGAAATAGAAATGATATAGAAATTTTTGGATATGGGTAGTAGGTTTTTGGATACATCAAAGGATATAGATATAGTAAATATGAAAACATCCTATTAGGGGTGTATAAAAAGTATATAATGAATGGGCTAAATGAGATGATGATGATAGATGAATGGGTGAGAAAATCTGTGGAGGATCATGTGGAGGATGGGATGGGGTGGTATATGGGGAATCCACTGGTGGGTCAGGGTGGGAATGTGTACGATGGGTTATCTATCTCAGGATGGGAACATACATGCTCAGAACCATCCTGGTTGGATGAGGAGGATTCAACTCTGGTGTAGTTGTATATTCCTAGAAAATTATAATGAATATAAACATGACATTATTTGTAAAGATGATAAAAAATATTATAATTATTATACTCACTAAGGGATGCAAAGGAAGAAACCCATTCCTGTGAATCTATTAATCAGTATCAAATAATCACTTCCTTCTAAATTCTACAAAAAAATCATAAAATTTTTATGAATGAAATGTAAATTTTTTCAAACATTTTTTAAAAATCATATATTAAAATTATAAGTGAATGAAGACATAAACATTATTATAACATTTTTTAGTAACAATAATTTAAAATCACGTTACTCAATTTCTTAAAAACCATTTCAAACTCTATTTTCTGAATTGAAATAAATATAATTAAATGGAACTGATACAAACAATACTAAAACAAACATATAAATCCTAAATAAATCTAAATTAAAGTACTTTTAGTAATACCAACCTCAGAAACCCATATCAAGGTAAGGAGAACGAACTATGAACATATATGGTACCTTTTATATATTTCACACCACTAATTTAGGTTCAATATCAACTCTAACAAAAACGGAAAACTTGAGACATCAAACAAAATATTTTGGTCAACACCAGTGGGGTTACCAATTATTTCAATTTAATCCCTTGAATCATGAAAAATATTTCTTCATATTGATTCATTAATGACACTTTAATCTGGTATTAGATAATGTTTCACATAAAACATGTATTTTCAATATATTCCAAAAGGCATGGTTAATTAGTAGTCAAGAATAGACTCATGTCAATAACCATAAATCTAAAATCTTCAATAAATGTACAATGTCACATAATTAAATCAAACTAGGTACATTTAATCATAGTTACTCAGCAATAAGATTAGTAATCCAAGGAAAATATTGTTTCAACAACTCCATAATAAGATACATTTTCATATTGGGGATGACTATCTGAGTCACTCGAATAACATTCTAGTGTTTTAGTTAACATAAAACAATCATGTCGTGTTCTAATATTCACCACTTGATCAGTTATAAAAAATATATACCTATTTATAATTAATGATTTTTATTCATGAACCAATGAATTGGGAGAGAAATGATATTCTATTAATTCTTGAGAAATAGAGTCAATAGGTAAACTTAATACCTAAAATATATATGAATAATACAATTTTATAAATATCTATATTTTATGTTAATTAATATAGTGGCCATACATTTGATTTCAACCACGTAGGAAACTATTGCCTATGAAAAACCTCTATCCTTCTCAAAGAAAAAGATTGATGAACTCGACTTGAAATTTTTTAGGTTCCCTATATAAAATTATAATAAATGTATATGGTATAAAATAAATGATGTAGAATGAGATGACATGTAAATATTCATATTTCTTACATGACATAGTCATTGAAAAGACCCTATTTAAACAATAATATGTGTTCTTCTATATCCTCCACTTCAAGGACCAATGTAGCCAATGTATATGACCTAGTAATTATACTTATTTATAGAATATAAACAAAATGAGGAATCAATTTCCCCATACTATTCATCTTCATTTATCATTGTCCACATATGTCTTGTGATCACATAAAACATATATATTGACCAAAAATCCATACATTCTTGATCCAGATAACCTCTCCCAATAGATCCTTTCTGATGAATCATATTTCAGATATAATATAAAATTCTGCACATATTTCGTTTCGTATGATACATCCAAAAAACCAATGGATCCCTATATAAGTGTTTTATTTGGAAGATAAACTATTAAATGGGTCATTCAAGTCAGAACATATGGAGGAACATTTTTTTTCAATCTCACACGAAATTAATGGTTCCTCTTGCCATATTTTTTAAAGAAAGCCTTCAATAAACATTTAAAAAAATGGTCTCTATAAATAGAACAAGTGAATCCATATCACAGTTATATAATTTGATAGGAAATTCTAGATTTATATTGGAATCAATTCATAAGGAAACATGTGAAAATCATTAGATTTTTGGGATTTCAGTTTCAAATAACTTTTAGTGAAACATTTAGATATTTTTCTGGAATATCACATATGAACCTTAATATTCTCCAATACATAAAGAAATTTATATTTCTCTAAAGGTTTCATCTCATAAGAAGAACAAGGAATATTCCATTTGTTTTCATCAACACACATGGTTTGTATTTCTGACTGAATATCCCAATCCAATAAGTCCCTATGAAATCGTAAGTCATATGTGTTATTCCCATTGATATTTAGAAAATTTGAAAACACAATTTAACATATATTTTTTGAATGTTTATTACCTATAAACTGTTGCATAATAAAATAAAAGACCAATATGGGAACTAAAAAACAATACTTTTGTTTTTTCAATTGTATGTGGCTTTAGTTTCAACAATTTTACTCAATTTAGATTTCTTCTGACCCTTCCCTAATGAAAAACTGAAATATTTCAATTCATTAAGAACATCAGTTCTATTAATATGTTGAGGTGGATTTTTTAGTGTTAATAGTATCATAAAACCTCTAGTGATTCTTCTTGTAGTAATGTTCCATTGGAATGAATTGATGATATCCAATTAAACAAAAACAATGATGATATTTAATCCTTATTGATAGTGTATTCTTCATAAAAAAATGAACTGATTGTTTTCCCTTTATGATATAACTAACCATCATCTCATAATATAGGAATTAATTTATTGTCCGTAGAAGTGAAATACGCAGATTAAATATTTTTTTAAAGAAACATTGAATTTATGAAACCCATATCCAAAATCTATTTCAACTCTTTTATTAGAGGTTGTAAGTACAAATATATATCATTTCCCATATTATAAGGTCTATATATTACTATACTCAAGAAAGTGAAAAGTTTTTTCCAACACATCAATAGAGAAAGACAATAAACAGGAATAAAAATTGGCCACATGTTGTGATTAGTATGCATTAGACCAAATGAATTAAAACCATCGTAGTATATACCCAACCTGAAATTACACACTTTAGCTAAAAAATCTGTATTTTCTGTATAAAATTCTCTTTATGATAATATTTCATTAGGATAAAACAACTCATTTTTAATGTAGAGACCCGAATCTTGATGTACATAGACATTAAATTACTTTTGCAGAATACTTAGTACATAACAAAAACAGACACACAAGGACCATAATAGTTTAGTGTCTTTGGAAACATGGAACGGAATCTTCTAATCGTGGTGAAATATCTTCAACATCTCCCAAAAAGATCTTCCCATTTTTTTTTCCATACCTAAAATATTTCTTTTAATCCTAGGGGAAAAGAAAACATAAAAAGGGTGAGCTCAAATGCTCAGTAAGGTTAAGCTTGGATAAAATAAAACATAACATATACATTTGGACTTAAAAAAACATGAACATTAAAAATCTTGAGCAACGACATAAAACATCAAAGTACAGAAGGCATAGATCATAATGGATCATAAATAATGATAAAATAGAATGGGAATAAAACCTGTAATTGTGGAAACCATTAAGAACATGATATTATTTCCATAGTAGTCAAGGTATTGCTTCCTAGACCATCTTAGTTGACAAAGTCCCTTTCTGAATCGAGTTCACCCCTCGTTCGTGTCCTGTATTACTGAACCGGTTTAACTTTCCGTTCCAGCCATGTCTATCTCATGAGATACAAATCTTTACCCAATGCATTGGAGGGAGATATAGGTCCCACCCATCTCATAGTGAAATCATTCTTACTTGTGCCACAAAATAAACTTAAAACATTCATCATAACCCAAAGAATAAAATGGGTTTCATAAACATTATCCCATCATTTCATAATCCATATAAAACAAATGGATATAATTTCATACTAAGAAAAGTCAAACCATGTAAATAAAAGAGACATTATTCTTAAAGCGTACACATATGAAATAATTTCATTTTAGATGGAAAATGGTTTTGATAAAACACTTGAAATGAATTCTTGAGGAAAATATCATTTCTTCTTTAAAATGATTTTCTTTTCACAAAATGTCATGAATTTTTAAAAGAAAAGGATTTTCTTGAAAATAGTCATGAAATATTTTTGAGTAAGCTTCATGAAAATATGGATTTAGAGAACCGTAAAAATCCTTTCATGCCGTATAAGTTAAAAAAACATTCTTCTCGTACTTTTGTCGGAAAAGTCAAAAAGTACCTCGTACGAAAAACGACAAAATATTCCTTTCATATATTTTACTAAAAAACTCACCAAAGGGTAAAATTGGATTTAAACAATTGTAGGTGGATGGAAATAATATTACATATTTAGGAAACATGGATTTGGATGATAAAATACACTCCAGTATTTTCTGAAGTATAAACAATCTCGGATATAAATGAGATTGTGATATTTCCCTTACCTTAGGTCTAATTTACTTCGTAAGTGTCTGAACCTCCTGTATAATGATTTAAATAATGTCATTGACTTATTCCAGAATCATACTCATTGTTATGATATCATATATGGTTCATTTATGGCTTTATATTACCCGTTCTTTTATAAATTCCATGTTAAAGAGCGTTTTGGGTAAAATCGTTACATTTGTCATCTGTGTTTTGACTTGTAATTAATAATATGATTACTTAGATCATGATTACTTAATTCCAGAATATAAAACATGATTTATATATAATATATATTCAGAATATATATATATATATAATAGATCAGTAAATGGAAAAAAATACACCGTTCATGGAGACGGTAGACCGTACGTACGGATGAACGCGGTTTTCTTTTCCTTATTGAGTTGAATGGAATTAAGTAGATGACACACATATATATACACATAAATACAGTATCATTATTATGTCATATATTTCATGATTAATTATTATATATACTTTATAATCATTCACGAATGGTTAATGTGGAGAATGAATCTCATCGCGTCGTGGAGATGGTAGTCCGTACGTACGCACGAGCGATGATATCATTCTCATGATCGTGGAATTATATTGAAGTGTATGTATACTATTTCAGAATCAATATCACTTTACAATAATCATATATAGTAATTATGTACACCATTATACACATCCATGTAAGGTGGTGGTGTAAAATAGATTACACCACGGCGTGGAGACAATATTCGGTACGTACGCACGCGCGGTGATTTCATTTTCCGTATGATGGATATATGGTGAAATAAGGTTGTTTAATACATATAATAACATATCAGTATATGATTGATTCATATGTTATTACTTCATAATGAAACAACCTAAGAAGAAGAAGTGGAATAAGAAATAAATATGAAAGAATTGGTAACGAACATTACCTCTTCTTTGAAGCGCCTCTTTGATCCTTCCTCTTAGGGCACTAAAATTGGTCTTTGAAGAAGACCAGGACCTCTAGGATGTTTCTAGGGAAGTAGATAAGAGAATTTGGTAGGGTTTTTCCGAGCTGGAAGGCTCAAAGTGGTGTCAGGAAGAGAGGGAGGAGGTGCCCTTTTATAAGGGAGGAGAGGGGCACCTTTGGAATTCTTAAAAATATTAATTTATAATAAATCTAACCCCACTTAAAAACCTCCAAAAATGACTCATATTAGAAGATTAGATGGGATAGGGTTGTAATCTCATCAACCAATCAAATTTATACATGTTAGTAATTTATTTTAAACATTATCAACTTGATTTATCCTTATTTAATCAATTTAATTTTATTTATGGTAATAAAATTCTAAATTTTAAATTATAACAGAAAATTACTTATTTGTTGTGAATTATCAATAATTGGATACTTGAAAACATTTTCTACCATATAAATATAAATTTATAATTTTTAAATAATTTTGTGATTTTTAAACAATTTTATAATATGTTATTTTTATAAAATAACAATAGTGTCAATTTTGACACTATTCATTTATTTGAATTTAAATAAAATATATACAGAAGATATGTTAGAAATAAAATCTTTAATATATTCAAAAAAGGTCATATGTATTTATAAAATTAGTGGATCACATTAAATAGTTCATATAATAGTTATTTAATTATTTTTAAAATCCATTTATTTGGTTTATCTCTTAATAAAATAATTACTACAACATTTTTGTATAATTATTTAATATACTTATTTGTTACATAAAAATTAAAAATAAAATCCTATGATGAAGATGAATCTATTACCTTTCACAATAATACTTTTACTTGAATTTATCATCTTAAAATCACAATATTTAAATTGTTATATTTATTAAATTATGGAGGTGACAACTTTGGCATCATTTAAAATAAAATAATATAAGTGTCATAATTACCTTAATAAGGATCCGAATGGTCAAACATTCGGCCAGTGGATGTTTAGGGTTTATATATACACTAATAATAAGTTTTTTTTAGATTTTTGGGCCTTTTGATTTGTATTACAATTTCAATAAAAACTATATTATTGATTTTTTACTAAATAAATAATTTCTGCATCATTAATGTATCACTATTAATGACAATTATTTAATCCCAAAAAATTATAAATAAATTAACATGTTGTAGATAAGTTTATTATCTTTCTGGATTCTATTCATGTTCGATATTTTATGATGTTTATCACTAAATGAAAATTATTATACTTATAAGATTTAAGAGAGTGACATGTTGTCACTTTCTTTGGTTTTAATAATAATTAAATTATTTTCATGGTAAAAAGTCCATAAAATGAATCTAATCTGACCCTTAGTTGATATGGGTATACTTATAGCCATCCAAAAGAATTTTGACATGTGTTAGGGTAATTTTATAATATTATATTTACTCTTAATTACCGGATTTACCTTTAACTATGGTAAATAAAATTTACCGTAGTAACTATTCATAATTCCCAAAAATAAAAAGTAGCCTATTAACATAAATTGGACCCACTGATTCCAAATATGGAATCCATTTTTTTAAATTCAATACACAGAAGTTGTATAAATTAAATTAAAATTAATCCCGTTGTCGAATGAAAACGGGTTTTTGTTTATAACATTGCAAAAGATTGAATTGATTTAACCTATGAATTCAATGTAAAATCAATTTTAAAGACATACATTATATTAAATGGTAATAATATATTCTATTTTTACTTTTAAACCACTCAATATTATAATTTATCCATATAAATTATTACGTTGAAAAAAGTTGTTTTTAATTAAAATATAGCGTGTTTTTACTATTCATTAAAATATGAAAGTTATCAGAAATATAAAAAAGCTTTATCCAATGTAAATTTTTATATACTGATTCAAAATAAGAATTTTATTTTGTCAAGTTGAACTTATAAACATTTAAAAAACAATATTTAATGTGGGTGCGCCATCAAAAGGCGGCAAAACTTCATTTTTTTAAAAATACATATTTTACCCGAGAAATTTATTTTCTTCTTATACCATGTTCTAGAAAATGTTTAAGATGAATAATAATGTTATAAAATTCAAAATTTAGTCAATACTATTCATAACTTCTATTTTTAATAATATTTTAATAGCATATCGTTGTTTAGTGAATCTCGGTATTGCGTACTACACAGGCTATCGAGGAAGGTCGCGATTGCGTGTAATGCAAGGCAAGTCAGGGTTGTGTGTTGTGCAAGACTCTTTTATTATTTAATATAACAGAATCCAACCATATTTCATTAATTCATTGAATATATATATATATACCCTCAATGTTCCGTAGAATCAATATTATAAAATGAACTTGAAATTATGTGTAACACAATCTAAGAATACTGTTGTGTATACTTCAAGCTAATACAGTGTGGTGTATAGAACAAGGTAATCATGTTGTAGCATAAAACACATGACATCAAATAAATTAAAGAGAATACTTATCATAAAATATCGGGTTGTTACATTCTACCCCCCATAAAATGATTTTCTCCCTCGAAATTCGTCGGGGTTGTAAATGGTTTACTACTCAAAAGATTCTTTAATAGAAACCCACATCGTAAAAAGGAATACCAAAACTTGGCTTTAAAAACTAAAGTATGAAACGTAACGGTTACCCAAATTAACTAATCACTGGGTTTCCACATAGGAGAACATAGGTGAAAATATGGATATGGAAGAGAAATCTAACCATCATGTTCTGATAGAGAGTGGTAGAGAACATGGATATGAAAAAGCCAACAATCACAAAGACACAGATTTGTGATGATCTAAGGTACCATCTAATTCATCAGATATAAGAGCAATAGGACAATATTTTTGGTTTTCAAGATCATTTCCCTATTGTTGATGAAATTGGAATTAGAAGAAATACTTTTGTGATTTTGGTATAGTCTCATCGTTGGTCGTTCTTTGGACAATTTCCACTTCATCTCTTAAAGAAATGAAGTTGAATTTTTTCATTCGTGATGTGTTAGCAGATCATATGATAGAATGCTGGGTCATTCCATCTGGCTCAATCAAAAGGTTAGAAAAGTTATCAAAAAATACATAAGTCCATGTATAGTGAGATTAATCATATATGGTTCCTAAAATGGACTTATACTTCTTATATTATACAAATTAATATAATAAAACTAGTTTCTACCAAACAGGGACTTCCTGTAGGCCAGTGGTAGGTGATAAAGGCCATTCGCACATCGGTTGTGGGTTCGATTCCCACAGCCTTGTCCAACGCGATGGGTTGTCGCCCGTCCTGAAGGTTGTCCTTTTTCTAAAACTACATTACTATAAAACCCCATCAGTAATATTGAAAAAAGATCTATCCTTAAACAATACTAGAATATGTCCAACATAATCCATTCCAATCTTTAGGCTTATCTAAAATACTTCGGTCCAAGCTCATAGTATAAAGAAAACAATTACTTGAAATGTCATCAACCAAGCATGTGAATACCATCATTTATCCCCCATATATATATTTTTGGTCACATTCCAATCATGTGAATACCTTAATCATGTATTCTCTTGAAAAAAATGAATACCCATTGAACCTTAGTGAAAACATGAATGCTGTCAAAAGTTAACTCTTTCCACATACAAAAATCCAAAAATTCTATATTCTCAAACCATGATATAACATTCTACTTATATCAGTCATGATCTCATGAATACAATCAAACATTTAATGTTCTCCTTATCCCTTTATTATGTGGATATCATCTATTTTCCAAAAATATTTGAATAACCTTTCATGGTTACTAATACCATTAATCATACACTTTCAGAACTTAGGAAAGACAACAGTGTAACAATCCTTAGATGTATCTTTATTCCATGGAACCATGAGATTACTTATACAACAATACACTTGATAAACATGTAATAATTCCACTACCTTCTTAAACCATTGACCAAGCTTCAACAATTCATTCATCTCACATATCATTTGTAGTCTCTTCATCATCATCAACATAAATACTACCCATACGATCATACTGATTCTCTTCATGAGACTTTAACTTAGGGAATTGGTTTGCATAATGCCCGTACATTCCACATTTAAAACATTTAACCATTGTTGATGTCGTAGCAATACCATTATCCTCGTCCATGGTGTTAATTGAACCTTTTCCTTTGCACTTACTAGCTTTGTGTCCTTCTTTTCCACACCCAAAGAATCTTCCAGTTCCCTTGAAACAATCTCCCTGATGCCTCTTCCCACATGATTTACATTAGGGAAATTGAACTTTATTTCCTCTATGATCATCATGAAACTCCGTCTTTCTATTATTATCTGAGTCGGGAAACTTACCAAAGTTGAGATTATTAATCATATTATGAGATTGCTGATTAGGCATAATAACGATGTTTGTACTTCCAAATCACGTTTCATTTGGTTTCTCATGATGTATATCATTCCATTGTCTGTCATATCCTCCATTATCATGAATCTTCCTGTTTCCAGCCATTTTCTAAAACCCAAAAAGAATAGTGTGAGAGGAAAAAATCATAATAATGGGGGAGTAACTTTAATATCTAACATCTTTGGTTTAATCTAATATCGTTACTATAGTTCTAGGACTATATCCTATACATATACTTATCCTTAGGGACATCCCTAGACATACCTTAGAAATATCTCTACGGATCTCACTAACGTTTTCGCATCCTAGTTTCCAAAGATTGACTAAACTTCTCCTCTGATACCAACTGTAGAGAACCAAAGCTTGACGTACATAGACATTACATTACTTTTGCGGAATACATAGTACATAACAAAAACAGACACACAAGGACCGTAATAGTTTAGTGTCTTTGGAAACTTGGAACGTAATCTTCTAATCATGGTGAAAGATCTTCAACATCTCCCAAAAAGATCTTCCAATTTTTGTTTCCTTACCTAAAATCTTTCTTTTAATCCTTGGGGAAAATAAAACATAAAAAGGGTGAGATCAAATGCTCAGTAAGGGTAATCATGGATAAAATAAAACATACCATATACATTTGAACTTAAAAAAAACATGAACATTAAAAATCTTGAGCAACGACATAAAAAATGGAAGTACAAAAGGCATAGATCATAATGGAACATAAATCATGATAAAATATCATGGGAATAAAACATGTAATTGAGGAAACCATTAAGCACATTATATGATTTTCATAGTAGCAAGGCATTGCTGCCAAGACCATCTTAGTGGACAATGTCCCTTTCTGAATTGAGTTCACCCCTCGTTCCGGTCCTGTATTACTGAACCGGTTTAACTTTCCATTCCAGCCATGTCTATCTCATGAGATATAAATCTTTACCCAATGCATTGGAGGGAGATATAGTTCCCACCCATATCAGAGTGAAATCATTCTTACTTGTGCCACAAAATAAACTTAAAACATTCATCATAACCCAAAGAATAAAATGGGTTTTATAAACATCATCCCATCATTTCATAATCCATATTAAACAAAGGGATATAATTTCATAATAAGAATTGTGAAACCATGTAAATAAAATAGAAATTATACTTAAAACATACACATATGAAATAATTTCATTTTAGTTGGAAAATGGTTATGATAAAACACTTGAAATGAATTCTTGAGGAAAATATCCTTTCTTCTTTAAAATCGTTTTCTTTTCACAAAATGTCATGAATTTTTAAAAGAAAATGATTTTCATGAAAATAGTCATGAAATCTTTTTGAGGAAGATTCATGAAAAAATTGCTTTATAAAACTGTAAAAATCCTTTCATGTCGTATAATTTAAAAAAAACATTCTTCTCGTACTTTTTTTTTAGAAAAGTCAAAAATTACCTCGTACGAAAAACAACAAAATATTCCTTTCATATCTTTTACTAAAAAACATAAAAAAGGATAAAATTGGATTTAAACACTTTTAGGTGGATGGAACTAATATTACATATTTAGGAAACATGGATGTGGATGATAAAATACACCCCAGTAATTTCTGAAGTATAAACAATCTCGGATAAAAATGAGATTGTGATATTTCCCTTACCTTAGGTCCGATTTGCTTAGTAAGTGTCCGAAACTCCGGTATAATGATTTATATAATGTCATTGACTAATTCAAGAATCATTATCATTGTTATGATATCATATATGGTTCACTTATGGCTTTATATTACCCGTTCTTTTGTAAATTCCACGTTAAAGAGCATTTTGGGTAAAATCGTTTCATTTGTCGTCCGTGTTTTGACTTGTAATTATTCATATGATTACTTAGATCATGATTAATTAATTCCAGAATATAAAACATGATTTATATATAATATATATTCAGAATATATATATATATATATAACAGATCAGTAAATGGAAATAAATACACCGTTCATGGAGACGGCAGACCGTACGTACGCATGAACGCTGTTTTCTTTTCCTTATTGAGTTGAATGTAATTAAGTAGATGAAATACATATATATAAACATAAATCCAGTATCATTATTATTTTATATATTTCATGATTACGTATTATATATACTTTATAATCATTCATGAATGGTTAACGTGGAAAATGAATCTCATCGCGTCGTGGATACAGTAGTCCGTACGTACGCACGAGCGATGATATCGTTTTCATGATCGTGGAATTGTATTGGAGTGTGTGTATACTATTTCATAATCAATATCACTGTACAATAATCATATATAGTTATTATTTACACCATTATACCCATCCATGTAAGGTGGTGGTGGAAAATAGATTACACCACGGCGTGGAGACGGTATTCCGTACGAATGCACGCGCGGTGATTTCGTTTTCCGTATGATGGATAGATGGTGAAATAAGGTTGTTTCATACTTATAATAACATATCAGTATATTAGTGATATTTATGTTATTACTTCATAATTAAACAACCTAAGAAGAAGAAGTCGAAGAAAAAATAAAGATGAAAGAATCGGTAACGGACATTACCTCTTCTTTGAAGCGCCTCTTTGAGTCTTCCTCTTAGGGAACTAAAATTGGTCTTTGAAGAAGACCAGGACCACTAAGATTTTGATAAGGAAGTGGAGAAGAGAATTTGTCAGGGGTTTCCCGAGCATGAAGGCTCAATGTGGTGTGAGGAAGAGAGGGAGGAGGTTCCCTTTTATAAGGGAGGAGAGGGGCACCTTTGGAATTCTTACAAGTATTAATTTATAATAAATATAACCCCACTTAAAAACCTTAAAAAATGACTCATATCCAAAGATTAGATGGGATAGGGTTGTAATATCATCAACCAATAAAATTTAGACATGTTATAAATTTATTTTAAACATTATCAACTTGATTTATCCTTATTTAATCAATTTTATTTTATTTATGGTAATAACATTCTAAATTTTAAATTATAACAAAAAATTACTTATTTGTTGTGAATTATCCATACATGGATAATTTACAACATTTTATACCATATAAATATAAATTTATAACTTTTAAATAATTTTGTGATTTTTAAACAATTTTATAATATGTTAGTTTTATAAAATAACAATAGTGTCAATTTTGACAATATTCATTTATTAGAATTTAAATAAAATATATACAGAAGTTATGTTTGAACTAAAATCATTAATAGATTCAAAAAAGGTCATATGTAGCTAGAAAATTAGTGGATAACATTAAATAGTTCATATAATAGTTATTTTATTATTTATAAAAACCATTTATTTGGTTTATCTCTTAATAAAATAATTACTACAACATTTTTGTATAATTATTTAATATACTTATTTTTTGCATAACAATTAAAAATAAAATCCTATGATAAATATAAATCTATTACCTTTCACAATAATACTTTTACTCTACTTTATCATCTTAAAATAACAATATTTAAATTGTTATATTTATTAAATTTTGAAGGTGAAAACTTTGGCATCATTTAAATAAAATAATATAAGTGTCATATGTGACTTAATAAGGATCCGAAATTCACAAATTTGGCCAGTATATGGTTATGGTTTATATATACACTAATAATAAGTTTTGTGCAGATTTTTGGGCCTTTTTATATGTATTACTATTTCAATAAAAACTATATTATTGATTTTTCACTAAATAAATAATTTCTGCATCATTAATGTATCACTATTAATGACAATTATTTAATCCCAAAAAAATTCTAAATTAATTAACATGATGTAGATAATTTTATTAGATTTCTGGATACTTTTCATTGTCAATGTTGTTTGATGTTTATCACTAAATGAAAATTATTATACTTATAAGATTTAAGAGATTGACATGTTGTCACTTTCTTTGGTTCTAATAATAATTAAATTATTTTCATGGTAAAAAGTCCATAAAATGAATATAATCTGACCCTTAGGTGACATGGGTATACTTGTATCCATACAATAGAATTTTGGCATGTGTTAGGGTAATTTTATAATATTATATTTACTCTTAATTACCCGATTTACCTTTAACTATGTTAAATAAAATTTACCGTAGTTACTATTCATAATTCCCAAAAATAAATAGTAGCCTATTAACATAATTTGGACCCACTGATTCCAAATATGGAATCCATTTTTTAAAATTCAATACACCGAAGTTGCAGAAATTAAATTAAAATTAATCCCGTTGTCTAATGAAAACATGTTTTTGTTTAAAACATTGCAAAATATTTAATTGATTTAACCGACAAATTCAATGTAAAATCAATGCTAATGACATAAATTATATTAAATGGTAAAAATATATTCTATTTATACTTTAAAACCACTAAATATTATAATTTAACCATATAAATTATTACGATGAAAAAAGTTATTTTTAATTAAAATATAGTGTGCTTTTACTATTCATTAAAATATGAAAGTTATCAGAAAAATATCAAAACTTTATCCAAAGTAAATTTTTATATCCTGATTCAAAAGAAGAATTTTATTTTCTCAAATTTAACTTATAAACATTTCAACAACTATATTTAATGTGGGTGCGCCATCAAAAGGCGGCAAAACTGCATTTTTTGAAAAATACATATTTTACCCGAAAAATTTATTTTGTTCTTATACCATGTTCTAGAAAATGTTTAAGATGAATAATAATGTTATAAAATTCAAAATTTAGTTAATACTATTCATAACGGATAGTTTTAATAATATTTTAATAGCATATCGCTGTTTAGTGAAACTCGGTATTGTGTACTACACATGCTATCAAGGAAGGTCGCGATTGTGTGTAATGCAAGGAAAGTTAGGGTTGTGTGTTGTGCAAGACTCCTTTATTATTTCATATAACAGAATCCAACCATATTTCTTTTATACATTGAATATATATATATATATACCCTCAATGTTGCGTAGAATGACTATTATAAAATGAACTTGAAATTATGTGTAACACAATCTAAGAATAGTTTTGTGTATACTTCAAGCTAATACAGTGTGGTGTATAGCACAAGGAAATGTTGTTATAGAATAAAACACATGACATAAAATAAATTAAATAGAATACTTATCATAAAATATCGGGTTGTTACAATTAACATTAATTCTCTCAACAATACTCTATAGCATTTTGGCTGACTCTTCTACTGGCGTGAAAAGATTTTGAGGTCTGGGAATCAATGGAAAGTGAAACATGATGTTTTTTAGCACACATGGTGGCTGTCCAAATATATTTCCCTTCCATCGAGTAATACAACATTATTTACAGTGATTAAGGTTAGCTATTCCCTACCAAACTAAATTGTAACATTTTAGACAAGCATGAATTTTAATTGTATAAAATCTAAGATGTAAAATTTACTTCCATGACATAGAATTATTTGAGGCAATTTCATCACCGTATGGAATAAATTACCTTAAAAAATGTAAGAATATAACCAATGGTGGTGTTATAAATTCCATACATGCGTTTTTCCAAGATATAATCGCATTAAAGATTACGACTTTTTAATTTTATTAAATTCCTGATATACAAGACTTCTTGCATCATCCATTAAAATTTTCACTCTTTCAAGATCATCATCATTAGGCTTTTCCTCGTCTGTACTAAAATCATGCCCTTTTTTCACTAGAATACTATCTCTCTCATGATGATGTACAAATTTAATTCGATTGAATATCAAATTATCTATACCACTTCTTTCTTTTCGTTCATGAATATTAGAATATTTTCAGATATGTCTATCATGATACCAAGAATAATATTTTTTTAATCCATAATTCATTATATGGTAGCATACTTCATCTCAACTGAACCATGTTCTTCCAACACAATTATAACATGGACACTATATAAAAACTCCATTTGAAGAATTGGTAAAAGAAAGATCTAAAAAAGTGTCCAAATTTTCTAGAAGCTCAGTTGAAATCTGATCTGTATGGTACATTACACTTCTAACCATTCAATTATAGGGGAATAAAAGTTATGTTCTAATCAACAATTTAGGCCATTATTATGATTATAACACCCTAATATTTTTATAAAATATCTTCTGTAAATAATTTTTATACTTAAGTATATTTCTTAGCACACCATCGTGAGTTTAAATGAACTATGAGATTTCCTTATTATAAAATTACAATTATATCCTACATGTTTGGTTAGTTGGAATAATTATAACTGACTTACGAAAATGTATATTGAATTCATTGGATATCAATTATCTATGAAAACTATAAATCAATTAGATTTTTATTATTTTCAGTGAATTAATTTTGGTAATGAAATTAAGGAGATATATATTAGTTATATAATTAAGAAATATTTTTCATATTCATCCACTGTATATTTTAGTCCTAGGTAATGAATAAAACCTTATTTGATTTATAAAAACCCATTTTATTACAAGGTTAATTTTACACCATTGAAAGGAAAACCCATTTTAAATTAAAATTTTGACACAATAATAATATTTATGAAAACATAAACATCTAATTTTAAAGTATGATATAAAAATTTACTTTGGGTAAATTTCTAATATTTTTCTGATAACTTTCATGTTTGGATGAATAGTAAAAATACACTTAAATTTAATTAAAAACAACTTTTTCATTGAGCTAATTCGTATGGATAAATATAATACTAAATGGTTTTAAAGTATAAATATAAAACATTTTTACCATTAAATATAAGTTATGTCATTAGTAATAGTTTTACATTAAATTAATAGGTAAAAACATTTCAATATTTTGCATTGTTTTAATTTTTATAACATGTTTTCTCATTTCAACATGATTAATTTTAAATTAATTACTGTAACTTTTTGTATTTAAAATTTTGAAAAATGGATTCCAGATTTGGAATTATTTGTTCCAAATTCTGCTAATAGGCTACTTATATTTTTAGGCATTGTGAATAGTAACTTTGGTAATTACTATTATTACCGTGGTTAAAGGTAAATTGGGTAATTACGGGTAAAAATTATATTATAGAATTACCCTAAAACCTGTAAAAATCCTATGGGATAAAAAATTTAACCTTTATAATCAATGGTTCATATTATAATCATTGTATGGTGACTTGCGTATGAATATGGCATGAATGTAATAAAATCAAACGAATGTGACAAAATGTCACAATCTCATTTTATATCAGTATATTAATTCTAATATAAGGGTCAATAGGGGATCCAATTTATTATAGATAGTCTTTGTAATGATGAAGGAATTGACTACAACATATAAATTTATTTATAGTTCTTAGGGATTAAATAATTACCATTAATTATGACACAATAGTCGTGTACAAATTATTTATTAAAATAAATTCTAAATAAATGGCTTTTAAAATATTAAAATAATTATCATATGAACAAATTATTGTGATCCATTGTTTTTACAAGTGACTATGACATGTTAGGAGTGTATTTAATATTTTTTCCAATTTTATCATCTTTGTGGAGTTTTTTTAATGTCAATTAATTAAATAGTATCAAAATTGACAATATTGATATTTTGTGAAATAACATTTAATTAAATTATTTTAAAATAATAAATATTTTTAAAAAATAAAAAATTAATAATTATAAGGTATGAAATGTAATACATTATCCATTTATGGTAAATTAACACCATATAATTAAACATTTATAAGATTTATAAATTTAGAATTTTATTACCAAAAAATTAAAATTAAATAGAATAACTAATTGTTAATTAATATGACAATGCTTAAATTGGCATCAATATTTGGATAAAATTCATTGGATTATGATCTTGAAACCCTGTCTCATCTCATCTTATAAATTGAAAGAATATGGAAGAATTTTTGTGGGGTTTTATTATATTATAAATTAATATTTTTTATGTTTCCCAAATTGCCCCAAACTTCAATTATAAAAGGGAACCTCCTCCCTCAAAACATAAATTCATTTTGAGCCTTCAATATCAGACACCCCCTATTGTAATTCATTCTCAAAATTCATTTTTTATACTACAGGTTCGTGTCTTCTTAATAGACCAACTCTAGTTCCCTAAGAAGAAATTTAAAAGAGACATGTCGAGAAAGAGGTAATCTTTTCTACTGATTAATTAATATTTATTTCTTCTTATAAATAATATTCATTAGTTTTTTAAATATAAAGTAATAAAATATGTATCTCTCATATAATTATATGTTGTTAAAAAAATTAAACAACCATTCTTCACCTTTTATCTATCCTAAGGAAAATGAAACCAATGCATGTGTGTACGTACAACTTACCATCTCCACGTCGCAGTGTAATCTATTTTTCTGCATCACCTTACTTGAAAGGGTATAATGGTGGAAATAATATCTATATATTATTATTATAACATTAATCTTATTTTGAGATACTATACACCATCCACTTCAATACCATTCAGCAATTATGGGAATGATATCATCACTCGTTCGTACGTACGACATACCGTCTCCACGATGTAATGTGATTTGTTCTACATAATATTATTTTAAACATGATTATATAAATTAATTGAATAAATAAATATGAAATATAAGTTTCTTTAAATTTTATAAATATTACCTATATAATAATAATAACTTATCTAACAAAACATGCATAAGAACATAAAGCACTTAATACCCGAATAACGAGTAAAACTGCAATGTTACTAACAAACAGATGAAAATATGATTATAAATTTTATAATAAAAATTATTATGATTATATAATAACTAATTAACATTATTTAAATCATTATATGTGAGGTTCAGCCACATACAAAGCATATCAGACCCAAGGTAAGGGATAAATTTTCAAATCTCATTTTTATCAAAGATTGTTTATTTAGTAGGTATTTACTGATAGTTATTTATCAGCCACGATCATGATCCATTTATATGTATTTAAAAATATTCTTTATATACTTAAATAATTTATTAATTTTAATTTTACCCATTGGTAAATGTTTACTAAATAGTATGAATTGAATCTTCTGGCATTTGCGTTACGAGGTTCTTTTTGACTTTTTTAGAAAATGTATGAGAAAAATGTTTTATTAACCTGACCAAAATGAATGGATTTTTTTATTATTTAATAATTATTTATTTACTTTATGCTTCCATATTAAGGTTTGAATGTTATTTTTTCATAAAATTTATTCTTCTAAAATTGTATGGTATTTTGAGGAATGAAAACGTTTTTAAAGAATAATGAATATTTTCCTCAGGAATGAAGCTCACGTGTTTTGTCAAAATTATTTTCCATATCATATTAAAATGGATTATGTTTTTATACCTATTATTACTCTGATTGGACTGTGAAAATTATGGAGTTATTTTTATGAATTTTATTTATGGGTTATGTTGTGATTGAATAATGATTAAGAAACCCATTTTAGTTCGTGGCTTATTCTATAGTGAATGTTTTTATTTTTTGTGTCACACATAAGAATTATTTCATTATGAAATGGGTGGGAACTATATCTCCTTCAAATTCATTGGGTAAATATTAATATCTCATGTGATAGACATGAATGTAATGACAAGTAAATTGGGTTCAATAATACAAGGCTGGAACGAGAAGTGAACTTAGTTCAGTAATGGACATTGTCTGCAATGATGGTCTTGTAAAATGAGACTTGACTAATATGAAATGAGTTTCTATGCATATGTTTTTATGCCACAAAATTTAATGTATTATTTTATGACTATTGGGTTTACAATGCTATTGCATGATTTTTAAAAGGACATGATATTGTGATCTTTTATATGCATGATAAGATTTTAAAATGTTATGTTCTTTTGAATATGATATGATTGATATTTCCTTTGTTTAACATGTCTATGTATTTGAGCTCACACTTTTAAATGTTTATTTTCCCCAGGTCATGAATAAGTGTATTACATATTATATTCCAAAAAAGAGTCTTGTTATTATGAAATAAACTGGAGACAATGTAGATGTTTTATGAAGTAATTGTTTATGCTTCCCAGTTTCAAGAGAAACTATACCGATACGGTCCTGTTATGGTTTTGTTATATTTTTTAATGAATATACATCAATTCTGATGTAATATCATGGTATGTAAATTATGGTTCAATGTAGTTGGTAGTGTGTAAAGTTATAGTTATCCTTTTGAAACATGGATGAGAAATATATATAGTAATCCTAAAGATATGTGTAGGCTAAAATCCTAGTGTTCTTGAAATGAAAAATGAATAACATAGGATAAAACTTAAAGTTTCCTAAATTGATTTTTTTGTATTATGTGGTTTTCTTTTTATTATTAGTATTTCTCACACTAGGCTTCCTGGTTTTAGTCGATGTTTGGAACCTGAAGGAACCGTGTTAATGCTGAATGCAATGGGAAATTTTTGATTTTCCCTATGAGAAAACAAATGTTATGGGGGTTGGAATGAAAAATCTTGTAGCCATGCTCACACAACTTTATCATGTTATGAATCATGCCAGACATAAAAACGTGAAAATGAGGTGTCAATATTATTTTTAATACTTCATGAGGCAGCATCCACCTTCATTCAACGTGTCTTTTGATCCATTAGTGGATGAAAAATGGATCAGTTCCACTGAAAAGATATTTTTTGTTCTAGAATGTTCCAAACATGATAATGTCATCTTAATAGTATATCAATTTGAAGGCGAAACTGATCAATGGTGGATTATTATCGAGAATATGAAGATATTAAGTTGATTCCATTGAATAAAATGAGGTTAGGAACTTATTTTTCAATAATTACATTATTCATATTTTATGATCAATGATAGAGAAGGAGTTCCACGAACTTAAGAAAAAGGATGACTACTCTATCGGTACCTACGATGTAAATATTAAAAGACATCCAAGGTATTCTTCTATAATTATTATCCAACCTCAGAGTAAGATTGATCAATTCATTAGTTGATTAAAACCATGTCTCTGAAGGGAATTATCCATAAGGGACTTCAATAGCTACTTAGAAATTGTTCTATGCGATCTGAAGGTTGATATAGACATTGGAGTAACCCACCAGTCATATGGGTTTGATAAGAAGAATAAAATGGAATTCAATGGAAAATATGAAGACTACATTAAAAATAAGATGAGTTTTCCCTTAAGTTGAATGTGTGGAATGAAACATGGATGGAATTATCTAAAAGGGCCAGTAAATTTTCTATGTGTGGAAAAAAATTTCATCAGGAAATTTAATGTTAAAGTGATGGGAAAATAAGTCTACTGATGTGAACAAATAAAATGAAATAAAAAATGCACCTCTATCACTTCAATGTTACACATGTGTGGAAATGGGTCATTATTCCAATAAATTCCCAAATACAATGGTTATTTATGATGATCAACATCAACAAACCCTTAAGCAAAAAGGAAATGGAAAGTGACATTCAATTACTATCGGGGACGTGGAGTACAATAATTATGTGTTGAAAGGTACAGTTACCATCCACTCTAAAGTGGAAAATGTTTTATTTGATTATGTATCCACCCACCCTTTTATTTATGATGAATTTTCTAAGGGCCTCACAATATTACCCCAACAATTTGATATTGAGTTAGAAATGAAAACTCCTAATGGTATAATGGTCATATCAAAAGATTATAATTCTTCTCCGATTGAAGTCTATAGGAAAGTGATTCCTAAAAATATTGGGATCCTTCTTATAGTAGAATTTAATGTGATTCTTGGCATGTATTAACTTTATCTATATTGATCTCATATCAATTTCCAAGGAAGAGAAGTCACATTTCATATTCCAGATCAATCTATGATTATCTATCGATGCAAGGATGAATATAACCACCATGTAGAAATTTCTCCAATCTTATCCATATTGATTCTAATAAATGAAGGTTATTTATCTCAAATGGTTGCGGAGAAATTCATGATTAAAAATATTCCCATTGTGTGAGAGTTTGAAGATGTCTTTCAAGAGGAGATTTTAGGTCTTCCACGAAATCGTGAAGTTGAGTTTTTAGTAGAACTCATATATGATGTTTTTCCTAATTCAAAGACACCTTATAGAATGAACCAAATTGAGTTTCTGGAATTGAAGAATCCACTCCAAGATAATCTTGATAATGGATTCATATGCCCAAGTGGGTAACCTTAGGGAGTACCAGTTCTATTTTTTAAGATGAAATATGGATCAATGAGACTCTTCACTGATTACCGAGAACTTACAAAATATCACTATCAAGAAAAATTATCATCTTCCCCACTTTAATGACTTCTTTGACTGACTACGTGGAGATCAATACTTTTCCACGATTGATCTTCATTCAAGATATCATCAATTAAGGGTCAAAAAAGAGGATATACCAAAGACATCATTTCATACAATATATGGACACTATAAATATATAGTGATTTTTTTGTCTTACTAATGTCCCCACTATCTTCATGGATCTAATAAATAGAGTATTCATATATTATCATGATTGGTTTTTGGTATTGTTTATAGAAAATATTCTTGTCTTTTCAAAGAGAAACAAAGAACATGAAGATCACATGAAAATTGAACTAAATACCCTGAGAAAGGAGAATGTTTATTCCAAATTAACCAAGTGTGAATTTTGGATTCAGAAAGTTTCATTTCTGTGTCACATAATCACAAGAGAGGGAATATTTTTGGATCCATAAATAATAGTTGATATTGAAAGAAGGTTGAGACCAACATAAGTAACTGAGATTCGAATTTTTCATGCATTGTATGGATTTTATCAATGTTTTGTGAAATAATTGTCACTATTATTAAATCCACTAACCAATTTGACTCAGAAAGGATTTACGTTTGTTTGCTCAAAGAATGTGAAGATAATTTCAAAGATCTAAAAAGAAGGTGAGTTAGTGCACCTGTTCTCACACTGCCTTGTAGTGGAGAAAGGATTGTGATCTACGGTGATGCATCCAAGAACGGTAAGGGATGTTTTCTCGTGAAAAAATGATATGGTGATAGAATATGACTCATGGTAGTTGAAAATTCACGATAAAAATTACCCAACTCAGTATTTAGAGTGATATACAATGATTTTTTCATTAAATATATGGATGCATTATCTTTATGGTGAAACATGTGATGTTTATACAAATTATAAAAGATTAATGTATATTTTCACACAAAAGGAGATGAATATGTGCCAAATAAGATGGTTGGAGTGGATTAATTATTACGACTATTAAATACATTACATCCTTTGTAATTAAAACAAGCTATAAGATGGATTAAGTCAGCAAGACCACGCTAGACTTTCCATGATGAGGATCACAAATGATCCAATATTTATAGATTTGAAAAGGATGGAAGTTGAAATTTTAAAGGAAGGGTAAATCATATCATTATAAAATGAATTCTTAACTATCAATACATGTGATGATTAAGGAGGCACCGAAGAATGATGTAGATCTACAAAAGAAGGTGAGAAATTCTCCGGAATTAAAAATTGATTCTGATGAAATTAGAGGGTTTAAGAAATGGGTTTTTATTCCTCCCATATAAGAATTTAATAATGGGATATTGAATGAGGCTCATAGTTCTTAATTCTCTATTAGCCATGGATGAACAAAGGTGTATAAGGATATGAAAGAGTACATCTGTTGGGATGGAATGATAAGATATTTCATTGAATATGTCTCTCAATGCATCATTTTTCAGCAAGTTAAGGCGGAGAGACAAAAGACTAAGGAGATGTTACAACCATTACACATACCAAAATAGAAATGGGAAAACATCACTATGATATTTTTCATTAGACATCCCAAAACATCCAAGGGAAATAATGGTATCTCGGTTATAGTTGCTCATCTTATGAATTCAGAACACTTCAATTCTATTACATACGATTTCCATCTTAAAAATATTGCCATGATATATATAAAGGAAGTGGTAAGATTGCATGGAGTGCAACTTTTCATTATATCCAATTGGGATTTGTGGTTTACCTCGATGTTCTGGAAATGTCTTCAGTATTCTTTGGATACAGAGTTAAGTTTCATCACAACTTAACATTTTCAGATAGACGGTCAGTCTAAAAGGACAATTCAAAATCAAGAAGACATGTCGAGAGTTTTCTCTATGGATTTCTATGGAGTTTGGGATCAACACCTGACAATGGTGATATTTTCATACAATAATATCTTTCACTCCAGTATTCATATGGCTTCTTATGAAACCCCCTATGGAAAAAGTGCATAACTCCAACATTTTGGGATGAATTTAGGGAAAGAAAGCTATCAGGACCTAATCTTCTTGATGAAATGGAAGAAAAGGTTATATCTTTTAAACAACACATAAGAGAAGCTCAAATTCAAAAAAAACAATATTCTAACAACCAAAAAAGACCTAGAGTTTGAAGTTGGTGATAAGGTGTTCATAAAAATATCTCCCTGGAAGAAGAGTAATGAGATTTGGAAAGAAGGTAAGGTTGAACACTATGTGTATCGGTCCTTTTGAAATTATGGATTGTGTTGGGAAGGAATCTTACCAATTACCACATCCACCAAATCTCTCTCAAGTTAATAATGTGTTCTATGTATCTCTCCTGAGAAAGTACAAACATGATCCCTCACATTTACTAAGATCCAAAGTCATACCATTGTAGAATAATATTTCTTATGAAGAACAACTAATAGAGATTCTAGTTCATAGAAAAAATGTTATACAAAACAAGACCACTTGCATGGTTAAAGATTAACTGTGAAACCACCAATTTGATGAAGCTACATGGGAACCTCAGAATATGACAAGGGATAGGTATCCTCATCTGTTTGTTACCATGTGATGAATTTTGAGAAAAAAATTCAGTTTAAGGGAGGTAGAATGTAACACCTGGATGTTTTTATGAAATATTTTCTTTAAATAATTTTAAGTAACCAATTGATTTATTTATTCAATCATGAGTTTAAAAGATCCACGGGAATACCTTATTAAAAATTATCATAATATCCTAGACGTCAGGTTAGCGGGTGTCAGGTCCACTATGTTAAATACCCTGATGGAGGAGGGTGAATCATATTATGATATATTAAGTCAACTACCCCTATTTATCTTATTTCTTTATTAGAAAAAACTCTCTTATCTCCCCTTCATGTTGTAGAGTATGAACAAAATGTAAAGAAGGAACATGACACATCAATTTTACATGGTTCACCCTCAATGGTATATGTCCAAGGAGGATACAACGGCAATGTGCTGATGTACAAAATCCAATAAAAGTGCACTATTATTTACAAAGTTCGAAGAGGACTCGTTGTCCCTCCTGGTTTACAACCACTCACAATATTAAAGCTCACTACTCTATCAATTGAAGTGTTCTCACTAATTCTTCATAAGATCCACTCACAATTTAAGTACATGTAGGTCACTTCATTATCACATATGAATTAATTTTATTTTGTATGTACATTCTCTGTTAATGTTTCCCTTAAATTCACCAATGAATATTCCTTTACTTTAGGTGTGTTTGGAAAAATTCCATCTTCTTCAGAACACTAGAATGATTGGTGCGCTCTTACATGTCTAGTGCACAAGTGTCACTAAACCTCTTTCACAACACTCCTTTCATCAACTCAAAATTTGGCCAACTCAAACTCTTTTATTCCCACACAAATAAGGTCACCAACTTATGAATAATTTTATACTTACACGCACAACCACCACTTGCACACCAAAACAACCTATATAAATAGAGCTTGAAAATTATCTAAGTGTTGATCATAATTAAAAATGAGAAGGGGGTATCCCTCTATTTGTAGTAATTTTGGGCACCTTGAGAACCGTGCACAATTTTCCTCCCAGCGTGCAATCCTTACTGCCTAAGCCTCTGTCACCCTAGTCACTTATGCACCCAAACCAAAACATGGGAACCCCTCTTTCTATTTCCATATTTTTATGTTCTAATCTTGAAAAACATATGGTGTGAATATTTACATTCCACTATTATCTGTCATGCAACTCCCTTTTCCTAAAACACTTTTCTCCATTTTCGATTTTGAAGCCCAAAAATTTGGAAAACACTAGAAAACAGCGCCACATTGTTTATATTATTTTTTTACTGCCTCCAGATCATCCATTCATTTTTCAAATTTCATAGTCAACATATGTTGTCCAAAAATTCTTTGGTACTCGATAACACACCATGGAAACCATCTTTTTCAACAAAAAAACCAGCTTTGTCAACAAACACAAACATCTCAAAAATT
Organism: Viscum album; assembly: GCA_963277665.1. NCBI lineage: Eukaryota > Viridiplantae > Streptophyta > Magnoliopsida > Santalales > Viscaceae > Viscum > Viscum album. Next base: position 873,945,171 of record OY728145.1, on the reverse strand, counting down.
GTTCAATATTACCTTGATGGATTTTTTCCAAACATTATCTTCCTTTGGGTTTGTTGAAAACTCTAATCATAAAAAATCTCTACACTTTGAGACCTCATTGAACCTCTTTCCATCATGAAAAATCATTTTCCAATTTTGATTTAGATAGTGACCAAAGATTCACTCACCATGTACTTTAAGCCCACTTGTGAAATTCTCAACATGAGAAACAAGAATAGTATGAAAATTTCATCAATTAATATATTAATTTCATAAAAAAAATTGTTGATACCATACTGTTACTAATAATAATCTTTCATCATAGACCTCAGCTGCTGTGATATCTATTTTTCGATCAATTAGTTCAAGCATCGTCAGATTTAGTACTCCTTTTCTTCACTTCATGGGTTCTTTCACTGTCCAAGATATTGTCTAGATAATTACATAAAACACTAAAGAATTCTCATCATGTTACTACCCATATCAACTTATACACTTTTCTTGATTAACTAACCCTATCTTGCTGCTATACCTATCAACTTCTCCCTATGTCTTTCAAAAAGGCATTGTCTCCATTATTTAGCCACAATTGCTCCCCCTTTAGGTGTCACTCTTTCTCCCCCTTTGTCAATGAACCCAAAGGTCACTCTTTTGTGTTCTGGAAAAAAGTAGAAAGCGAATATTAGAATATCATGGAAAACACACCATACCTCAGGGAGAGGGGGACCCATATACAAGCTTTTTCTAGTGTGGGGAGTTGACTGGACTCCCAATGCCAGTCTATCTCTCTCAAAGGGTTCCTTTGTTAAGGCCTTTATCAGAATATCAGAAACCTGTAACTTTATAGGCACATACACCAACTTCATGATTCCATGCTCAAACTTCTCCTTGATAAAATGAAACATTATATCAATGTTATTTTTCTATGAGTGATGGAAAAAAATTTATAAGATTTATATCACTTGACTTTCACGTTAGATTTCAAATGGAGACTTCACTATAACTATCATATCATCAAGATGATGCTTCATACACAATAATTGTATGCAGGCTTGCATGGATTTAATATACTCATCTTCTAGAGTTCACAATGAAATGAAATCTTGTTTATTTCTCAACTAAGAAATACACAATCCACCAGGATAAAAGGAACCTCTTAATGATGATTTCATGTTGTATGTTGAACCATCCCAAAGTGCATATGTATATCCCAAATACTCTGGTTCAGATTTTTCACTATACATTAAGACAAAATTAATTGCTCCTTTGAAATACTAAAGTATTATTTTCACTAAAATCACGTGGCTTTCCTTATGATTACTTTGATATCTCAATTCATTGAATGTATAGAATACAATGTCAGGCCTTATCATTGTTAGGTACACTAACCATCCAATAATTTTCCTATTATCTGTGATATTAAGAACTTTGCCTACATCATCCTTGCACAGTTTCATCTGAGTAGAAACCAGTGTATTCATTTCCTTATAATTTACCATCCCAAATCTTTTCATAACCTCATTGACATAATTTGATTGATAGATAAATGTTCCATTCCTTCCTTGCGTAACCTGTAAACTAAGAAAAAACATAAGCACTCGAATCATTGAAATTTCAAACTCACTTTTAATGAATTCAGAAAACTATTTGCACTAAGGTTCATCTCATGCATCAAATTTTATGTCACCAACATAGACTAAAACCATCATATTTTGATTAACAATGTTTTTCAAATAGTGATTATAATCTACTCCACCACATTGAAAACCAATATTCTTCAAATACCTATAAAGTCGCAAGTATGATGGTCTTGGTTCTTCTTTCAGCCTATATTGCACTTTCTTCGATGGAAAAACATTATTCTCATCTTTATGAATGATAAAACCATCTAGTTGTTCATTATAAAGTTCTTATTCTGGAAACTGATTCAAAATGAAGATTGGACATCCATCTGGATCACATGGAACTTATGTTGCACTACAATGGAATGAAATAATATGATTGTCTCCATCCTTGAAACTAGAGAAAATTTCTCATCAACATCTATAGCCTCTATCTGGGAGTATCCTGTGCACACTAGTCATGATTTGTTTTGAATAATTGTTCCATATTCATTCATCTTTTTGCATAAGACCCATTTAGTATTGATGAAATTATTATCTGTTGGCCTCAAAAAAATATACAATGTTTGATTCCTCTCAATATGATATAGCTCTGTATTCTTAGCCTAAACCCAGTTTTCATCTTCAGTTGCATCAACAAAGTATTTAAGATCTACCTGAAATATATAATATTTCTGATGTAGTGATTTCATTCTTCTTGTCTAGACTGGAGTTGAATGGACATCAATGATATTCTTCCTATCAATTTCATATCGACTCATTATCTTCATTATAGATATATAATTGACATCCTCTTGTTCATCATCTGTATCTTCTTCTAAATCAGAATCTAATACTACTACACTTCATATTTTACTTTCCTCTTCACCACATTCATCATTAAAATGCTCTGTGTGCTGTTGAGTATTCTCTTCTTTTTCCATAACAATGACATCATTGCTATCAACTACATTTACCAGCCACATATTAAATCATTTCTGTGATTTTATTTTTCCTGAGTAGCCAAGGAATATCCCTACATATGCACGTGACTAAAATATCATATGTTTTTATTTGATGAAAATGAAACACTTATTTCCAATGATAAAAAAGTATTTCAATATTGTATTTTTTCTATACCATATCTCATATGAAGTCATTACTTCCTTCAGATAGAATAGAGATCTGTTATAAATGTGGACCGATGTTAATAATGCTTCCTTCCAAGATTTCTCTAGTCGGTGTTTTTGTAGAAGCATCATTCTGGACATAATTTTTATGATCTGATTTCTCCTTTCAACCACCCCATTCAGTTGGGGAGTTCTTACTAAACAAACTTGTCACATTATCCTGTGTTTCTTGTGATAGTCTTCCACCTGAATATTTGGGAATTTCGTACCATTCTTAGTACGAAACATCAAAATTTTCTACCCAAGCATCCTTTAAAATTCTCTCTGATACTATTTCGCCAACTAAACACATCATACTTATGGGCATCGATATGTAGTCTTTATATTCGGAAAAAATAATCAATGAATAGAATTTAATATCTCTTTCTATCAATGTCTTTTGGTGGGATAGGTCCACAAAACATTACCTTGCACCAATTATAGCACTCTTGTTGACATATTTTCTGTCGATATGTATGAATTTCTGATGAATTTCCCCTGTTGACAATAATCACATATATGTGTATGATTGCATTATATCTTGGGAAGATATCAATTTGCATCAAACATTACCATATCTTTCAGGGATGGATGGTATAGATGAAAAAGTCATTTATGCTACAAATTTTTTTCTTCCTCTCTAGAAAAAATGAACATATCTTATTTTCTACTCTACAGGTAGATATTTCCCTTTTTACATTTTCACTAAAGAACCACTACATCATCTCTTCCTTTTATGACACACGTATTCCTATTAAAAATCATAGAATTACCTATTCCACAAAGATGACTAACAATAATCAAATTGTCACTGAGACCTTCTACTACTAATACATCAGAGAGTCTAGTTTATTTTCCCCCAAACTTGGGATTTCCTAATCCAATAATCTTTTTGCCTTCATCATTTCGAAATTTGACAAATCATTTGTTACCATATTTTATGCATGTAACCAGATCATTATTACCTGTCTTGTGGGATGTGAATCCACTATCAAGGATCCATACACAAGAATGGTCTAATAATTTAAGGGAAATTTCATCAACCACTGACTTTTCATCTAATTTGTTCTAGATCTATTTTTTTGACCTCACACTCAATATAGTTTAAATATCTTGATCTTACTCAATGTGTGGTGGCCCAACTTCATCCTATAGAGCTGTAAGTCGTTTTTGTATTTTCAACTCACCTATTGGTTTGTTAATTTTCTGATTTAGACTACTTTGATTATTCCTTGGCACATTCCTACGCATTGTTGATTTACAATATCCTGCCATGTGACAAAATTATATGCACCAAAAACAATGTCCCTTGAAGGATGTTCAATAATATCGAGCTCTATTTGGATTCCATTGTTGTTCTTGTGCCCTTATATAACTCATGGATTTGTAACACACATACTATGAATGTACCATCTATCCACTACAATAACACCTAATATATGGTGTGTTCCTTCATCTATCTTATTCACTACTAGTTTCCCTTTCGTATATCTAACTATTTTGATTATCCTCTGTTCTGAAATCAACAATCAATATTGAAATTGGTGCTTTCAGTATGACATCAACTTTCACAGCTTTATGTTTTCTGTAAATCCCTACATCAGACTTTGAATCTTTACATAATTGATGCTTCCATTCTGCTAGACCTCTATTCTTCACTTCAAATTTCTCTGTCTTTTGGTATATTTTCTTTGTCGATTTCATATTGGGAGTCAATGTTTTTCATTGATCCTTAACTTTTGATTGCAGGCCAATGACATTTTATTCATGTTCTTTGATACACTTGATTTGATCTCTCACTTTTACATTCAATCCATTGATTTTCTTCAACCTTGAGTTTATGTCCATCAACCTTTTCTGAGCTCTCTGGTCTGGAAGTCATAAGGATTTCAATTCCATTTACCATCTTAGAATTCTCTTCTTTTTAATATTTCATCTAGATTTTGACAGCATGTACCTCCTTGTTGGGTTTATTCATTTTTTCTCTCAAAACATATATCTATTCAAGAACTTATTCTAATTCAGCTTCCATGCTGACAATTCATTCAATTTCTTCTCCCTCTTCATCATTGTAAGTTTAATCATTTTTTGGAGAACTATCTACAACTTCCCCTATAGAATTCTCCCCACAATTTGTGGACTTCTCTATCTCTTCAACCACATCAACCTTAGACTCATCTAAACTGCCACATTCTTGTGAAAAAATATTCTTTTTCTTAAATATATTATTCTTTAATTGTATCTTGCCTTTCACATAGGCTAATGTATTCTTCTTGGGAATTTTGATTTTATTCTTCTCGTATACTTGAATGTTCTTGGGGCACCTTGGGGCATCGTGAGAAACTTTTCCACATCTAATGATAGTAATTGGAAGTTTCACTTTGATATTTTTATTTAAACATTGAATATTTGAGGAAAGGAATGACATCACCACATCTATCTCTTCTTCTTCCTGAGAATCATTAATGTTGGGCTTGTTCATGGTCTTGAATTCCACCTCTGTGGATTTTCCCCTTTCCGCAACATCTTTATCATCCTTTCCCATTTCATATGCAATAAGGGTGTTTTGAAGGTTATCCAATATCATCTCTTTCATATATTTATATTCCAAAACTGAAACACTCGAAATGAACCATGGTGGATGGTTCCTCAAAATTCACATCACAATCTTTATGTCTTCAATAACTTTCCCATGACCACGCATGTCTTCCACTACAACATTTATCCAGTCAAAGAATGAATCAACAAACTCGTTTGGGTTTATTCTCAGATATTCATACTTGTTCCACAACACATGGATATTTTCCTCTCTGACCTTTGAATCTCCTTCATATATGTTCAATTTATTTTACCACATTGCAAGTGATGTTCAACATGACATCACCTTTTTATAGATAGTATTGGATAGGGATCCCTATAAGGCATTGATTCCCATAGCATAAACATATAGTTCCCTTCTTTCAGCCACTAATAATGCACCACAATTGATGTCAAAAGAGATACTATGCATCACTACTATAAACACATATATTCCCAATGATTAGATGTAGTGTTGCATCTTATTCTTCCATAAATAAAAGTTGTTCCCATCGATGATCAGAATCCATTTATGATTAGTGACCTTTATTGAGAGAGAAACACTAGTATCAAACTTTCCCTCTTATACCAATTGTTAGGTCCACTATATTAGATACCCTGAGAGGGGCTAGGGGTGAATCTATGTATGAATGATTACTACAGCATCCCCTATTGATCTTGTTTTTTTGTTAGAAAAAACTCTCTTCTCTCTCTTTACCATTACAGAGTATGAAAAAAACATAAATAAAGCACATGAAGCAACAATTTTACTTGGTTCATCCTCTCTAGGATATGTCCAAGTAGTATACACTGGCAATGTGCCGATGTTTTAAATTTACTAAAAGTGCACTGTTGTTTACAAATTTCAGAGCAGACTAACTATCCATCCTGGTTTACAACCACTCACAATATGAAAGCTCTTTGATCTCTCTATTATTATGTTCTCACTGATTCTGACAAAGATTCACTCACAATTTAAAGAATCTTAGATCCCATCATTATCAGAAATGAATGCATCTTCTTCTGTATGTAGATGCTCTCTTGAGGTTTTACTTTCCTTCACAAATTAATACCCCTTTACCGTAGGTGTATTGGTCAAAATTCCATCATTCGGGTATCCTCATAATGATTAGCTCACTTCTTTAAGCCTGGAGCACAATTGTCGCCAAACCACTTATTCGACACTCACTTATTCCACTCAAAATATGGGAAACTCACAATCGTTTATTCCAAAACCATTATTGGCACACAACTATCAACTATCACACATCTTTAAAAAAAATTATACTTTCTTGCCCATACCACCACTTGAGCGCCTAAACCATCAGCGTGACAGGAGCTTGAAAATTCCCTTTGTTTTGAGCTTTATTAAAATTGAGGTTGGGTAGCCCTTCATTTATAAGAATTTTGTGCTCCCTGAGGACGACACACAATTTCCCTCTAGGCACGCAAGTCCAGCCACTGAAACCATTGTCCCCTAGTCACCTTGAGTTCCAAAACCAAAACATGGGTTCCCCTCTTTCCTTTTCCATATTTTAATGTTATGATCATGAATAAAATATGGCACTCGACATTACAATTCTTCAAGAACCTAGCATGCAAGTACCTTTTTCCAAAAAACAATTCTCTATTTGTTGATTCTTAGGCCCAAATATTTAGCAAACACAAGAAAAGGGTTCCACCTTCTATTCGTTATTTTTGTACCACCTCAAGATCATCCATTACTTTTTCATGATTGTTTGTCAACATAGGTTGTCAACAATATCTCTGGAACCCAAAAACTCACCATGGATACCCACTTTGTCACCAAACAAACTAGATTTTTTAAAGAACACAAACACCTCATAATTGGTTCAATGTTACTTTGAGATATTGTTTCACAACTTTTGGAATAATTATAACTAACTTATAAAAATGCACTATAAATTTATTGGATATAAATTATTTATAAAAAATATAAATCAATTAGATATTTTTATTTTGAGTGAAATACATTTGGTAATGAAATTAATGAGATAGGTATTTGTTATATACTTAATAAAATATTTTTTGTATTCATGAAATGGATATTTTAGTAATAGGGTACGAATAAAACTCTATTTTATGAATAAAAACCTATTTCTTTAAAAGAAAAATTTTACACCTTTCAATGGAGAACCCATTTTAAATTAACATTTTGACACCTTAATAAATTTTATGACAACCTGAACATTTTATTTTGAAGTGGTATATAAAAATTTACTTTGGTTAAATTTTTGTTATTTTCTTGATAACTTTCATGTTTTGATAAATAGTATAAATACACTAAATTTAAATTTAAAAAAAAATCATTGAGATAATTTATATGGTTAAATTATAATATTTAATGGTTTTAAGGTATGTATATAATATATTTTTACCATTCAATATTATTTATTTTATATTCATTAATTTTATATTGAATTCATAGGTAAACACATTTCAATCTTTAGCAATATTTTGACTTTTCAAATCTCTTTTCACATTTCATCAAAGAGATTAATTTTAAATTAATTACTACAACTTCTGTTTTTTCTATTTTGAAAAATGGATTCCATATTTGGAATCCATATGTCTAAATTATTTTAATAGGGTACTTTTATTTTTATGAATCACAAATAGTAATTTTACTAACTGTTTTTATTGCCATGGCTTAGGATAAATCAGGTAATTAAAGGTAAAAATATTATTATAAAATTACTTTAACAGCTTTAAAAATACTATTTGATGACTAAATTCAACTTTTATCATCTATTATTTATAATTTAATCACTTTATGGACACTTACCTATGAATATGACATGAATGTAACAAAAAATAATGAATGTGACAGTGTCACAATCCCATTTTATATAATTATATTAATTCTAATATATAGAAAACTGATTGATAATATCGAGTATAGAAAATATTTGGAAATACAAATTAATTTACTACATTATAAATATTTAATTATAATTTTTAGATATTAAATAATTACAATTAGAGATAACACAATAGTGATGTAAAAGTTATTTTATTAACAGAAATATCCAATTAGTGGTTTTAGAAATATTGAAATAATTATCATATTTACTAAGTAATGTTCTGAAAAAATATTATAGGAGACTATGACCTGTTAGAAGTTTATTTAATATTTTGTGATGAATTTATATCATGTGTGGAATTTTTGTAATTTCAAATAAATTAATAGTGTCAAAATTGATACTATTGATATTTCGTGAAAATAAAATTTTATTAAATTTATTAAAAATCATAAAAATACCAAAAAATTAAAAATAAATAATTATATTTTCTACTGTATCATAAAAGATACATTTATGTTCAATTAACACCATATAATTAAATATTTATAAACATTAAAAATTTAGAATGTTAAAACCACCATAAAAATAAAATAAAATAACTAAGAGTTAAATAAAATGATAATGCTTAAATTGAAATAAAAATTTATCTACGATTTATTTGATGATGAGATAAAAACCAAATCTCATATAATATTCATCATTGGGACAATTTTTAATATTTTTAGTGGGGTTTGAGTTTATTAAAAATTAATATTTTTGATATGTCCAAAAGTTCCCTCACATCAATTATAAAATAGAACCACATCCCTCACCTCTTGAAATCCTTTTGGGCCTTCAATATCAAACAACCACTACCATTTTTCCTTTTCAACATTCCTATTTTCATTTTATAGGTTTCGTTTCTTCTTAAAATATTAACTCCAGTTCACTAAGAGGAAATTTGAAGGAGCCACGTCGAGGAAGAGGTCATATCTTCTACCGATTTTTTTAAATTTCATTATTTATCTATGTTCTATTCATTAGTTATTTCATTATTAATTAATAAAATCAGTATCAATAATATATAGATATGGTTTTATAAATATTAAACAACCATATTTTACCTTCTATCCATCCTATGAAAAATGAAATCATAGTGCATGTATATGTACAACTTACCGTCTCTGCGCCGTGGTGTAATAAATTTTTCACCACTGCATTACATGGCAAGGTGTAATTATGGAAATAAAAAATACATACGATTATTGTAACATGAAACTAATTATTAGATACTATAAATCATCCACTTCAATACCATTCAACTATTATGGAAAAGATAGCATCACTCATGCATACGTACGACATTTCGTCTACACAGGGCGATCTGATTCGTTCTGCATAATCTTCATTAAATAGTGATTTTATAAATTCATTGAATGAATAAATATGATATATACCATTTTTTAAATGATATCACAATAACCTAAAAATTTTAATAAGAAATTATCTTACAAAACATGCATAAGAATATAGGGCAGTTAATACTCGAATGACGAGTAACAATGCAATGTTACTAACAAGAAAATGAAAATATTATTATAAGTGTTATAATAAATAATTATTATGATTATTAAATAAATTATTAACAATATTCAAATCATTATAATGGATTTTTGGATACATACTAACCATATAAAACCAATGGTAAGGGATAACTTTACAAATGTCATTTTTATTTCAGATTGTTTATTCATTGGTATTTACTGGGGGTTATTTGTCATCCATGTCAATGTTTCCTAAATAATTATTTCAAAATATTATTTATATCATTAAATAATTGTTTAAAGTCAATTTAACCCATTTATAAATTTTTACTAAGTGGTATGAATGGAATCTGGTGTCGTATGTGGAATGAGGTACTTTTTGACTTTTTTGAAAAAAGTATGAAAAGAATGTTTTTTTAACTTGCATGAAATAAACATAATTTTTTATGAATTCATATTTCTTTATTCCCTTGAATATTCCCCTAAAAACATACAAGGTTATTTTCTCATTAAATGTTTTCTTTTAAAATTGTATGATATTTTGAGGAAGGAAAACATTTTTGAATAAGAAATAATATTTCCCTTGGAAATGAATCTCAAGTCTTTTATAATAATTATTTTCCATATATGGTTACATAGGTTTATGTTTCAATCCCTAATATTACATTTATTTTAATGTGTAAATGATGGAGTTTTTTATGAAATCCATTTATTGGTTATTTTATTATAGAATTATTTTGCAGAAAACCATTTTATTTCATAGGTTATGAAATAGTGAATGTTTTTTTTTGTTTTGTAGCACACGTAAGAATGGTATCATTATGAGTTGTATCGTACCTATATCTCTATCAATTTAATTGGGTGAATATTTCTATCTCATGATATAGATATGATTGGAACAGAAAATAAAACAGTTTCAGTAATATAGGGATTGGATGAAGAGTGAACATGGTTCATTAATAGACTTTGTCCACTATGATGGTCTTGGAAAATGATCTTTTAATAATATGAAATGATTTTCCATACATATGCGTGTATGAAGAAAAATATCACATATTATGTAATGAATATTGGGTTTAAATTTCTCTTTTATGATTTATCCCATGTTATGATATTGTGATCTTTTATATGGAGGATAATATTCTCAAATGTTATGTTCTTTTGAATAGGATATAACTGATATTTATTTTGTTTAACCATACAAAGAATTTGAGCTCTCCATGTTATATGTTTCTTTTCCCTAGGTCATGAAGAATAGTATTAAGTATGATATGCCAAAAAGGAGTCAAGTTATGATGAAATAAAAGATAGAAAATGAAGATGTTTTATGATCCATTTGATTTTGTTTCTAAGTTTCTATATACACTATACCTATACGGTAAAGTTATGGTTTTGATATATATTTTAATGAATATATTTCAAATTTTATTAAATATAAATGTATGTAAATTATGGGTCTCAATAACGATTAGACCCAAATTGAAATAAAAATAAAAATTATAGTGTACATGAAATTAAAGAACACTAATAGGAAACCAAATTTAATAGAATGCATGATGCAAGCGAAAATTATCAAATACTATACATAAAATATAAATAATGAATAATTAATATCTTATTAAAAACCCAATTCATACTCATATAAGTCTACCAAAAACTCTAGTACAAGTTTATGTATCTTTGAAAACCATCCCTCGCCAATCTAACTATCAAAAATACAATGATGATTTAAAAAACCTGAACTATATTGTATTAATACATGCTCTCTAGATATCAACTCTATATAAATATCCATTATACTAGAAAAAGAAGAGAATATATCACATGGAACCTTATTCATAGCTAGAGAAGTGACAAAAATAATAGGTGGAATGACCCCTAATGACAAGTACGCCAACTTCACAGTAGACTATTTTGGGAGTCCTATGTTAAATCCACATGACAAAAAAACCAAATGTGATAATTCTCCCTAAATCAAACCACTCCATTAAATAATCAAATAAATTTAAAAACTCACCTTTTTTAAACAACATGTACCAACTAATTCAACTAGTTCTAAAAAAAATAAGTGACAAATTTCAATAATTAAACCCCAAAAGAAGAAACACCTTTTGAAAAAAAATTCAAAAAATATGAAATTTTTTTCATCATAAAACAAAAACAGTTTGAAATAATTTAAAACCACCAACAAATGGGATAAATACCAATTATGATAAAATATCAACTTTTGGATATCACCAATTTCTTTTAATTATTAATGATAACCTATGTTTTTTGAAAACCTCATTGTATCTTGATTACAAAAATAATTAACATTAATAAATCTATTATAGTAATATATTTATATTTCATAGCATTTCAAAATAGTTATAATTCTCAAAGGTGAACTGAGGAATAAGGTAAAAAGTACTTTTGGGCATGTGGAGTGAGGTTCCCCATGAGGTACTCACCTCTCAAATCAAAGGTCCATCCCATGATATGATTAAATGTAAACAATTTTAAACAATATTCTAAATTTAAAAATATATATTAATTTAAAATAATAAAATTTAAGTACATATTAATAATTTTTAAACAAACCATAAAATAATAATCCATCATTGAGAAACTAAACATCAAAATAATCATCAATGAAAGATGATGAAATTCTGGTGGAAGTGGAGTTGTAGTTGTTTCCCCTCAGTGTGTCTTCTCTTACCACATCAAATAGATCATACAACCTATCAAAGAAACATTTCTTCACTTGTAATGGAGGGGGTTGTATAAAATTTTTTGTAATCATATAATCTTTTATTATTTCTGTTACATTATATTTTCTTTGTATTTTTTTGACTTTAGAGTCCAAACCCATGTTTGCTACTATATTCTGAAAAAATGAATAGAATTGTTTTTCAAAAGCATACCACAATCATACCCCATGCCATATCACATGTAAAATTTCATGTGAGGCACATGTCTTTGGTGTTACTCAGTGAGGTAACCACACCAAAATATTGGTGAGGCACTCCAAGTGTTCCACACAGTGTCTCCTACAATGGCACACGATTAAGTATACCTTTGACAACACTTCGACTTGTTTAATACCAAAATACTCAATACACTTCACATATAAAAATAACTAATCGTGAAATACCCTTCAAGAGGTCATAATTTCCTAGTAAAAAAATCTAAATAGAAAAAAAGTCATATTTCATTTTACAAACAATCCCTAAGGTATCACATCAAATAAAAACACATTTATGTCCAGGAATCCATTTTTCACATCAGAAAACCCTTATTTTTAAACAATGGAAAAATATTAACATGAAAAAATTACATGTTGAATTAGGAGAGAAAGAACACCAAGATAAATTATAATAAAATAGATGAAATTAAAATAAGGGAATTAAATATTACCTCTTTTGATGGGTGTAATGTCAGATGAGGAGGAGAGGTGAGACATCAAAGGAACCAAGCAGATGGGATGACAAGACAATGAGGGGAGGGGGATGCCAAGCCCAATAGGGGTTATAGGGATTCCAAATTTCCAATTGATGGTGGGGAAGAACTAGGTCGCAAAGGAGGAGGGGAGGAGGATCCCAAGTGAGATAGTTTATGTGAGGGTCTATATCGACAGTTTTAAAAAAATATCAGTGTATAGTTTTTTTAGATTTTCTATACTCATAATTTCTCTAAACCATGGGTATATATATTTTGTCTCAGATCCAGTTTCCAGTGGTGTAAAAATTCACTGTAAGAATATATTGAAATATTTATTACAAAAATAATATTAATTTCTTCAAATAATTTTATTATAATTGTATAAAATAATTATAATGTTCATGTATGAAATTTAATAAAAACCATTATGGAATGAAATATATTTTGGAATAAAAAATGAAATTTAATTAAAATTGAGTACCTAATTATAGTGAATTAATAAATGAATCTTCATTATTTTAAACCCTTATACATATTTTTGATAATGTTATTATTACTATTCAAACCATCCAATTCAACATAATTTTTTTAAAGATTTAATATATCATAGTCAATTTAGAGTCATAGTATCATTTAAAGTGAGTTATCGAACACTTTAAATTTACGTAAAGAAAAATAAACTCTAAAATAAAAGTGTGTTAAAGAGAAAATTCATAGATATTACTCAATAAATAAGTAATTGGTGGAGTAAACCGTAGATATATTGAAAGGGGAGTGGCCATAAATGTTATGCATGAATCAAAAGTAAACACATAAGGTGATTATCAATCGATGAACTATTTCTCCCCCTGAATCAGGGAACATGAATTGTTTTGTCCATTAATTAAATTATATTTAGTGGAATTCATGGGAAATATATTTATTTTAAAATAATTTCCAATTCTATCCATCAAACACAAGAGTTTCTTCCTTCTATTAAATATTCATTGAATTTTTTCAACTGAGGAATATATTCCATGGGGACATACAACCATAAAATTTATATGTTGTTTAAGTATAATCATACTTCCAAAAACATCATATCTAATAGTTATGTGGTTATGCCTCTCAAATAGGTCATAATGAAGGTTTTTATCAACTTTGTAGAGACACATATCATTAAATGATTTGATTTCCATTATAAAATACAGATAGATAATCAACACACATTATTCTCTTCCGAGTTGAAGTGGATTTATCAGTAATATGGCATTCAATCTGGCCACTCATACTACTAACATGGAGTCACAAATATAATTATTTAATCCTATAAAGATAATACATATAATAAATTTTAGAAGATGGTATATAATGTTATGAAATATTATTTAGAGAAAATATTTCATACTTTTTCAACCAACTTCACCACAACACAAATAGATACACAATCTACCCAATTGCAACTTGTATATAGTACTAGGATAGTCTAACCTTTTGAGGTTAAAAATTACTCTCTTTTCAAGGTTATCTATTACTAGTTTCAGAAATATTAATAGTCTAAAAAGATACTTGATGATTTGTAATGACTTTATGAGAAGATATTAAAAGCATAATATTTACTTTAATTGAGATTATTCTATGAATAAAATCAATTTGGACCACATCTTGTTTTCCACCAATGTAAGGTTTCTCACGAAATAATTTTTTTCAGATTCATGGAAGATTATTTACTCCATTTTTTGTGATGTAAAATTTAATGAAAATATCCTAATATAATGAAATTAAACTATTTGTCCAATTTTATAATAATAAGATGAAAGATTAAAAGAAAACATTTTTACTATATGATGTTAAACTACGTAGTCCATGTCCCAAGAGAAAGACACTAAACTTTTTTACCATAGTCCAAACTACATGACAATAAATTTCATAGAATTTCACCATAGTCATCAGATATAAATGTTCTTCACAATATCCTCATTGTATGATGGTAAGACATATACTCTACATCTTGGTCACATGATACTAAATAGGGTGATAGAAAGTCCATGCTACAAGTCATAAACTTCATAGCATAAAATCATAGTCACAAGATATAAAATTTCTTGTTAGTATCCATACTATGAGTTCAAAATCTAGTGGTATGTGTTAAAAATATCACAAATATGAAATTTATTTTTATATTTTAGTCCAATAATTTAGTGATTGTTTCTCATACCAAGCATGACTCATCTGAGATTAAATAAAATTGTGATCATTGCATTTATCATCCAAAAAGATCACCATGACTAATGAAGGTATCTATAGAGCCTATCCGAATTGAATTTATACTTCCTTTGTATACCTATTCTATAAATCCTAATTCTATCATATAATAGCCAAATAAATGTAGGATTAATTAGTTCACAATGTTTCTCCTCACAAAGATATCAATTCCCCCATTTCTGTTCACATGATCTTGAAAATATTGAGGAATATTTCACAAATAATTACTTTTGGCTTGATTTTGGTTACATCTAGATATGAATTTATTCTGAGATCCTTTTTCACAGGCCTATACTCAGATTAAAAATATCCTTTTCCAAGTGTAAGATGTCAATATACACAATGTTTCTCTCTCCATCTCTAGGGGATTCAATAGACATGGTTATATTGACCAACCCTAACATCATTGTTCAGCTAACCTATATTATAATATTAAAATTTTATAATATTTTATCTTGATATAACCTTAGTTTTTAATATTTTTTGGTAATATTTCATTTTCCCCATAGAACATAATTTAATTGAAGTATTACTTTCTTCCACTGTAAATAACTCAATATGTGTAAAAAACTCACAATAATTGTGTATGGCTTGTTAAAGATGCCATGACTTACATATAATCTGATTAAATAGAGTCATATTTTATATAATTATCATTGAAATATTTTTTTAGAAAATTTAACATATCCTTTGAGTGAGATAGATCTATGTTATATCCTTTATCGTAAATTTTTTCCTTGAGGAACCCACATAAAATATTCCCCTCATGTGAACAAGATTGATTTAACGTGGGGATATAATAATAAAATCAATCAGTTGATTCATGTCTTGATATGATCTGTACTGACACACGAATCTAAAATACAAGGCATGATGGTTGAAACAAGCATGACTTAGGAAAAGAACAGAAATTAGGGGAATCACCTAGAAATATATAAGCATCACCCAACCAAATTACAGAAATTTATATCACATGAAAGATATGTGCTACACCAGTGGATGAAACAAGACTGACTTAGCCAAGCATATAGTGAAATTGTTTCCTTTTCTCTAAAATTCAATCATTCCAGTATCACTTTACCCAAAATATTAATTTCTTTATATTCTAATCAGATTCACTGTTGAGTATGGAGGCCTATGTCAAATACAAACATGTATTTCACTATTTTACAAGAATATTTATTCCTTCTTACAAATAGTCATATGATGTGGAGAAATAAAGGTTTAGTCTGTTTAAATATTATCTACATGAATATAATGTTTCAAAACACTCATTATCTTTTATTTATAACCTCTGAACATTAAACCCCATTTTAAATATATAAATTTAATACCAAAAATCGTATCATGGAGAAAGAAAATATAAGGAAGGGATGATCTCAGATTCCAAGTAAGGTAAATATAATATATAAATGACGATGGTCATAATTGAAAAAATGATAAGTATATGGGTGTTAGAGAATAATCATGATGTGGGGACATAACATTAAGAAAACATACAAAAATAAAATATATAAAATAACCCCTAATAAATCCCAATATAATTATATTTAAAAACATAAAAATATAGAAAAAAATATAAAATATTAGATTCAGAATCACAAAATATTTTTATTATTGGATAATGATTCACTCACCTATTTCCCTTGGAATATCATGCATCCAAACTCATTTCCAAAATTCTCGTGAGATAAAATTCTCTTCCCAATACATTGGAGAGCTATATTTTTCCCTAGTATCACTCAACGAAAAAATAGAAATATGTGTGACATAATATTTAAAACATGAAACATATCATGAAAACTAATTCGAGAAAGTGGGTTTCATTAATAACTTCACAAATATCATTGGGAATAAAATTGGGGTCATTACAATTTCAAGAATGTGCCCAAAATATTGGCCAAAACAATGTAAAAAATTGATACCTGAAATAAAATCTCCCTAAAGAGTATTTCATAAAAACATTTTAAAGGACATTCATGAGAATAAATATTATAGATAGAAACACTTTATAGTTAAAGGGGGGATTTTATGAGAAATCATAAAAGAGTTCTTAGAAAAAACTATCTTTGGAAGAGAATATGAGGTCACAGTCATATTGAAATCTCATTTCTAAAATTATGTATTGATGTTTTTGAAAAAATAATTACATATGAAAAATTATAAACTGTGGATCCTTGAAATAGAAATAATTATTTCCAAAAGGTAATATAAACCTATATTTAAATCATCTACTTTTTTATAAAAATACTCCATAATAATGAAACCAAAAAAGGGGAATAATGTTTTTATAATAGTGATGTGATTAATTTTTTAAAATATTGTCCTAAAAAAATAAACTTGAGTAACTTATAATTAAAATAATATAAATATTTAAAGAAATAAATTTGTAGTGTAATATAAAAATTTTGATTTTAAAGTGATGAAAAATAATTTTAAATGTCATTGTTATAAATCAACATGATGAATGGGGTAATAAAAAATTGTTTTAAAAAGTGGTGATGGGAAAATTGAATTTTATATAATATAACACACAATTAGATTTCATGATTTAAAGGGGAATTTTTGTATAATAAAAAATTATTGACATAGATGGGAAACCATTATTAAAGATAATAATAATTATTCTCTATAATGATATATTTTATATATGCGGAAGAAAATAATCAAGATGGAATATTTGAATCAATAGTTTCATATAACCAAGATATGATGATAAATTACAAAGGTTTTAAATCTTCATGTGGAATAAGGAAAATATGGATGATATATTTTAAATAAAAATCTCATAAATTCAATTAAGGGAGTTATGGTAGAAAATAACCTTACAACATTGGTATCCATTAAAATTAAATAAATTAAAATTAAAATCATGGTATTGATTTTAAAACTCAAATAATTAGATTAATAAGGTAAAATAAAATAATTAGGTAGTAATAAAACCATCACAAACAAATCATGTTGTACAAGATGATGTACGTCTCAAAAAATTAAATTTTAGACAATGAATCACTTACCTTTATTCATGAATCCAACTAAAGTACATGAATCCCAGGATTAAAAAAAATAACTTAATCACCTAAAATAGAACATTATTTAAACATATATCCATTTCTAATTTTAATTTATATTTTATTCACTACATTTTTATAGGCCAATTATTATATATTTTCAATATCGGGTGTGAAAGATCTTGGTTATTTTGAACTAATTTCATAATAGTTATGTTGTTATTAATTATTTTCCAAATTATCATCATTCATGTTTCATATATGGTGTTTAAATTAATGTTTAGTGAATTTTTAGAATATTTTTATTTAATTCAGTGAGATTTTTAGTCATGGTTCTTGTAGATTAAATTTTCTCAAAGCATGTTTCAGTTATCTTTAAAAAAATTAGTGTATCTAAAATAATGTGTGTAATATTAATGATTCCACTAAATAACCAAACTCAAATAATTATTTAATTATGTAATTATTATTTCATCTATAATTATTTTTTCATGTTTATCGAGTATATTTGTTTATAGCATTGTTGAAATTGGGTTTTAGATCAACCCAAACATGAACATGTCATTATTAGTAGATGAAAATGAATATGAAAATGGTTTTTTAGGGTAATTAAATAATTGATAAATAATAATAAGTATTATTTAGATACTTTTAATTTTTTTAATTATATAGAAATATATATTAAAAAAATAAGAAAGAAACTAGATGAAAAATAATCTATGTTACCTACTGGAAGTAGTAGTCTGCATAATGCATGGTTAAAGTTTTCATTTCATGGTGAATAAAAGCTAAAGAAGGGGGATTATAAATATTATACTTTTAATAATAATTATATTTTTAGAGTTTAATTAATTCCTCAATTTTAATTTTTATAATCAGCCAGTAGAGGTTGTTGCCAAAAAATACAAGTCAAAGCTTCGGGGAGGAAGCAATTCACTTAACGTAGAAATGTATTTCTTTTTTTTATTCATGGAAAAAGTAAAAGGAGGTTTATATTTAATATAATTTTATAAAAAATGACTATAAAAAAATATTTTATTTCATTATATAAGAATTATGAAATAATATTTTGGAATGTAATAATGAAAAGAAAATTGGTTTGTAAAAATGTACTCACATCGGGAACATTGTATTTCCATTAGAAGACTCCTTAATAGTAAAGTACATAGGCTAATGTTTTATGAATATGGTATAATTGAAAAGATACATGATTCTATGGGAAAGAATAGTATTATATTTTAAAGGGGAATCTAAATTTTTAACTTGGTCTTCAAGGTGTGGTGAGTGATCCTTTTTATAAGTGGTGGGGATAGAATTTTTTAAAATATATTGAATTAATATAAAAAGATGAAATGTTACACATGTCAAGATAAATACAAAATGAAAATAAATGATTAGGGATATTTTAATTTCAAAAATACTACAATGACTCATTTTAACACATGTTTCAAATAATTTTTTTTTACTCTTAGAATTTTCACTTTTACTAATTAACATTTTACCGTAATAACATGTTTTTACCAAGTAATTGAGATATACTCACTAAAATGGAAATGAAACATATTACATAATTTTGGAATAATGACTCAAAATATGGAATCTATATTTTCAAATAAAATTTATAATATTAACACAATATAACTTTATCATTAATGCATGTAATATGTCAATCATGTTTTTTAAAAAACTATATTTTAAGATTAAAATTTATGTTTAGGATAAAATTCTCCATATTTTTAACTTTAATGATATAAATTGACGTTTTTTAAATAAATAAAATTCTTTTTTCATTAAAATAAATTCAAAACTAAATTTTACATAAATAATATTTATTTCAATGAAAATATGTAAATCATCTTTTATTGGAATACATTATTATAGTTCATAAAATGTCATAAATATGTTTTTATTTCAAATAAAAAGTAATAAAATTATGTTCTTACTCATTAGATATATAATTTATCAATCAATTGGTATATTAATCTTCTATTTAGTTTTTATATAATGATAAAGTCATAAAAGTTATAGTTTTGATAAAAATTATGTTTCACTATTCACCTAAAATCAACTAAATAATAAAAAATTAAAAAATTCATTCTATAATAGTTTCTACATTATAAATTTAAAAAATGAAAAAAAATTATTAAATTCAAAATAAAAATATATGAATTTATTTTTTGTAAAATAAAATGTGAAATATAAAAAATCTATTATTATTGAAAAATTCCATTTTTGAACATCAAGGGTTCTTTATAATTTTTCTTAATAAATTGTATTTTAGATAAATGAAATATATTATTTCATTTATTTTAATATCATAAATTTGCATAATAATATTTGAAATTTTTTTTGTTTAACAATTGAAATTATTATTGATAAAAATCCATTTTAAAATACTAAATCATATTTATAATTATCCTCAAAAGATAATAATTTTTAATTGATTACTCTATTTTTATTTACTACATTTGTTATTACTATTATAATTTTCATAAATAATGCTCATCTAGTATTCCACGACTCATAGATTGGTGTTTCATGTAGGTCATGTTAACAAGTATTTAAGGAAAATATGATGTGAAATATCCTAACATTACATTCCCCTACAAAAAAAATTAAATGAAAAACTCAAAATTTTAATTTGTCTTATCTAATGACTATATTAAATGTTTTTATTAATGTAATTATTATTTTGTATATATCTTATAATTAGATGGATGCCTTACCCTCTTATGATATATTAATTTGCAGATCATTACTCAAAACAATATTAATATTTTTTATAATCAAATACTAAAGTATAAATATTCCTTAATCATACTTTCCCCAATATATACCCTTCCTAAAACCATCCAAATATCCCAGAAATTAAAAATGTAGCATATATTTTTCAAGTAATTTACATTATCTTGAACACTAAAATGGTATTGATTTCTAGGTTATAATAATAGATTCTATATAACATATACCACAATCCAATGAATAAAGTAAAATTTATAATTACCCTGACCCCATTATCCTGGAGTTGGTACCTTATATTATTACATTGGAATAAGATATAAGAAATTGAATGCCAAAAGTCCAAATAGTTTAGAAGTATTAGTAAACTAGACATATACATGAAATTTATATTACATTTCAGACATAAAATTCAAAAAGTATTTTATTTTAGAACACCATTATTCTCATTTGCATAACCTTGCATATCAATTAGAATAAACTTCCTTGAAGCATAGGGGAAAAACATAAAAAAGGGATGATATCAAATTCTCAATAAGGTTTAAAGACATTGGATTTTATCATGAATAAATAATAATAATTGACATTATAATATAAATAATTATAATTCATTCCATTTAAACAATTACCAAATCATAATATGTCCAGAATAAAATATTATCAAATAATTCCCTATAAATAATCTCTTGATCTATAAGACTTAATCATGTATATTATACTAATTGAATCATATAATGGAAATCAATAACTAGTTTAATAATGATTTATTGTGTAATATTATACATTTTAAACATACAATTGAGACCTCATCCATGGCATATGAAAATAAATATGTAAATTCTCTACCAAAACCCAGTCTAGTTTGTCTCACTAGACCTATCGATGCCTCAAAGTGCTATAGAGGGCCCTTACCTCTACTTACAAATTTCAAAAAATTCTTCATATAAAAAGGGGGAAACATAATAAACCTATAAATTTTTACAAAAAATATTATACAAAAAAACCTTCCCTATTAATTAAACGTGATCACAAGCCATCAAGAGTAATATGGTTAATATTATCAAAATAGGGTATCCTTAGTCAAACTAATCAATATACACATAATAAAATAAAGAATATTGTATCAAAATAGATCAAATATGATGAATTATAAGATTTATAAAATATTTTGACATAGATGAAAACACTTTTAAGCATATTAATGGAAAACTCTTGATGAAAATACACTTTCTCACTTTGAAAATATATATTTGAAACATCAAACATTTTGAAAAAAAATTTCATTGAAAAGAACCTTCAAAAATATAAATCAATTAAGACAAATTTTGTAAATATAAAACGTTTTTAAAATAATTTCCGTTTAAAATGATCTTAAAACACCCTTAAAAATATTCTGAAAACATTTTTTAAAACACTTTTTATTATAAAAGAGTTTTTTTTATGAGCGAGATGAAGTTGGATTTTATTGAAACTAATTTCACAAAAAATTAATTACAAAAGTGTTGGAAAATGGTAAAATTATTTTTAAATTTCATGAATAAATAGTGTATAATATAACTCTTTTGAATTATATAATTTCAACATTGGATACATAACAATTCATAATCCCGATAAATGATGATATTTTAACAAATACATATTTCAACATTGGTAAAATTGAATCATAACCCCAATAAGAAGTAACAATAAATTAAAATTATAATAACCTGATATTAATTAGATTCATTTTATATCATATAAAATGAGAACTATACACCCCACATAAAAGAATATATGTGAATAACATCAAAATATTCTTCAATGAAGTGAGATTGTAACAATGTCTCTTAGTGATGCTATATCATTAATAAAAATAATTTATTATGTGTACTCATAAAATATTTACATAAAAATGTAATTATAAAATAATATAATAAAAATTCATTTGATATGTAATCATAGCATGAAAAAATAAATTAATTAGAAGTTTAACCATGTGAATGGAAATTGTGTTGAGAAATACCTTATAACTTTTTAATCCATCAAATTATATTCCCCTTAAAAGTAATAATTATAAAAAATATATTTAATACCATAAAGATAATTTTATTCAGGATTATGATATATCAAATGGTATTATATTTTGACAAATCTAAACAAATAAGTAGTGGATAAGGAATATATCTCACAAAACTAAAAGTGAGATGACAAAACCTTACCTCATGCATCCCTATTGTGGTTTTTACTTTAACCTCCTATATAATTGTTTAAATAATTTTATAAAATCATTAAATAACTATATTAATATTTATAATAACTTATGTGGTCATTTTATATCTTATTATGACCCATAAATTCGTGATATTTCACTACATTCAGGGTTTTATGTGTGTTCATTTCATGGATTTTTGATCCGTTCATTTGCGTATAATTGTGGATGCAATTATAAAAGGAGTTTAAATAGATAAAATATAAATTTAAAAGTATTAATTAAAACCCAAAATCTTTGATAGTCCAATATATTATTTTTATTTCTTTTATGGGGATGAAACATTTGATAAAACGTTAATGATAAATGTTTAGTTTATATTGGAGATTTTTCTAAACACCATGTACTAGTTTTATTGTATTTACTATTATGAGTATATATTTTTTCTAGAACACGAAATAGGTTATAATATAGCTCTTAAAATATTATTTTACAATAATAAATCTTTTATATCCATCCATGAATGTGTTAATGGAAAAGGAACAAATTAATTATTCGTAGAGAGTGTTAATCTCCATAACATAGACAATGGTATCACTTACTTGAATAAGAGGAGGAAATAAAAGGGATAGATATAATATATTTCATTTAAAATATAAAATTATATTATTTTCATAATTATATAACTATTATACCATCATAGATGAAATATATAAGGATAAAGTAGAATAAGAATATAAATTAAGAGAGGTGTTTTGAGAGAATTAACTCTTGAATATCACCTCTTTAGAGGACCCATCAGGAACCATGGATTTTTCGTTTCTTTGGGAATAGAAGGACGTGAAAGTGGTAAGAGTTTTGAGTAAATATAGTTTAATTAATTTCAGTATGTTAATGTATTTTGAGATGAAATAGGGTGGTTAGGGTTAGTATTTATTCTTGATAAGAGGTCAGTTTAAGTTATTAAAATAATGATTGTATTATAATTAAATCCAACAAAATGAGGTCGAATTAATTTCAATTATTTATATTGTAAATTAATTTTGTGTAATATTTCTTGGGTTAATAAATTCCTCAACCAAACATCAAATGTTTTAACAATTACGTATGTTAGTATTTTACTTTTTACCATTAACCCTTCTCCTTAGTTTACATTTACAATGGTAAATAATTTGTTTATCCTGGTGATTTTTTTATAACTAAAAATTAATTTTTCTAAGAAAACTAGTTTTTACCTTTTAATTATAAATATGGAATCCATTTTTCAAACTTATTTCGCATTATTGGTAAAATTATTTTTAAAATTAATCTTGTAGACACAAGGAAAAAGTTGGTTTTTAAAGTATAATTTTGAAAACATTGAAATGTTTTTATATCCAATTTCAATGTTAAATCGATTAAAATTACATAATTAGATTAATTGATGTATATTTTAACCCATTAATCATTAAATAAAATTTAAAATATATTTTCACCATATAAATAATATAGAAGGAAAATTCATTTTAAAATTAAAATCCAATATTTTTCATTATTCATAAAAAAATGAAATGTCTTAGAAAAATACCAAATGTTAACCATAATATAAAGTTTATATCCCTATTTATGAAATAAATTTTACTTTTTCAAATAAATCATATAAATGTTTCAATGTTTTCATTTAAAATAGGGCACTATTAAAAGAGGTAGAATTTCTATGTAGAAAAATATAATTTTTAATGCTTAAAATTGGATTTATTCTTATCTTAAACCTATAAAATTTGTTGGATGAGTTCAAAAAAAATCATGAATATTTAAAATATAAATTTAATTAATATATTTAAATAATACTTAATAATTTAATTTATTAATATAAAATTACACTGTTGGAATTTAATTAGTTTTTTATTAAAAACATCCTTTGTGTTCAATTGTTTCTCAGTTTTATTTCTAATTAATTGGTAACCAATGAATTAATTTTTCAAAAATGTGTAGACTATATTTTCATAATTTAGTTATTCAGATTCATTCCATCCATTCCAATGGCTATGTGATAACTATCATAATTAAATAACAATATTTAATCATTTCTTTAAGATAAGTGTTTTGTGTAACATAAACTGTTGAAAAAAATTGAATTTATTTAAGAAGAGTCAAACTATAAAATCATGGTTTTTTACATTCTCCCCTAATTCAATAAATTTCATCCACCCAATTTGAAATTTCACATGGAAAATTAAAGTTTGATACTTGAAAATTTCTTTATGGAAGACACATATCATCAATAGGGTTAATAAAACATCCCCATAATAAGATGGAAATGGAATTGTGAATGTCACTATAAAATTGGAATTTTTAATTGGGTAAAATTAGTGGTAAGTAAAAATCAGGACATGGACATGATACCAAACTATTACGTTTTGATGGAGAGTGATATATAACATGGTCATTATAATTTCTACCATTCCCAAACAACAAACTTTTGATTATTTTAGAGGCAATTGATTTCCTGGCATGAAAAAAAATGGAATAACATTTTTATCCAAAAATAATTTTCTTATAGTTGAGTAACACTATCACTATATAGGCTAACAACATAAGGAAATAAATTTACTTGGAAATTGGGGTTTCATTAATTTATCAATTTCCACTACAGGCTTTTCTTTTCTCCAAAAGATGAGTATGGTGATTTTTTTCTAGTGCACTGGAATAAACTTCTACATATCATAAAATACAAAAATGGAAAAAAATATACCTCTTTTCATTTTTTATTACCTAAAACCAAGATAGTTATAATATGATAAGACAATTTTCAAAAAGAAAAAACATCATATAAATAAAGCTACTTTAATCTCCCAAAATTTGACAGTAATACATATAATTTAACGTAAACCATTTAATAAATTTGAATCCTTAAATTTAAGAAAATATATTCCATCAAAATATTAAATCCCAAAAATTAAAAGGATTTGATCACATAGTCTTAGAAGATAAATTTAATATTTATCTTAAAAAAGGATTATTCCAAAAACATATATTCTCTAAGATAAGATAGTTATTTTCATAAATAACGTGAATCACAATAAATCCATAATAAAATCATATATTCCATAAAAATAAAACTAACAATTATTTTTCAAATAAGACACCATAATATTATATTTACCTTAATCCTATAGGTTTTCTTGAAATTAACTTATTATTTATCCATCAAATCGAGTAACTAAAAAGAAAATGTAATACATACTACGACTTCACATAGGCCAGTTGTAGGCATTACCCTATTTTACCCCTTCGGTTGTGGGTTAACCTCTTTTGGCCTTTCCATGCATGATAGGTAATCTCTAGACATATGTGATATCCTTTTTATAAAATTATATTAAAATTATCCTTACAAATTTACCTGATAAATGTGATATATATTTTTAAAAAATAATCTTAATATATTCTAATTAATGAAATGTTTTAACCCTAATGGTTATCTATTATGTTTAATTTTTTTATCCCAGAATATAATAACCAAAAATTACCTTTAAATAAAAAATCATATAAACACTAATGTTTATCCTTACCTTTAAACTTATGTCCACAACATGTAAAGGCATTATTTCTTATGTAGTTTTTTCACACATACTATACCAACGGGTTTAATTTCTAGAAATTTATCCTAAATATCATCATTATTGATTTACTCTCATAACATAAAATCTAAAAATTGAGTTTAATAATTTACACATATGATTAACATTAAACTCATAAACCTATTATGGAATCAATTAATATTATGTTAATGAAACCATATATTCTTCTAAAATAAAAACATTCCATTGAAATTTCATGCTAATTATAAACATAATATCATTATCGAAATATTTCTACATACATTTTGTATCTTTTTCAATTTCAAAATAGTTTAATATAGTTTCTCCCATTTAATAAAACCAAAATTCAATGTGTAAAAATAAAACTAAAAGATTCAAAGTGGGCTATCAAATAATAATGATATTGTAGTCAAATGATGTCTAAATCATGGAATATTCTTCTTAATATATGAGTCTAAAGGTTTAACCTAGTTTATAAATGGTCATAAAAAATCTATAATCCATTATAATATACAAAGATTTTCCCCCAAAATATAGTCTTAGGATTATCGTCCTTAATTTAGGTTTTCATAAATCAAGGTCCCTATTTTTCTACTAAACATAGTTTGATACTAACTTTAATGACCCCAAATCCAGTAGCCTAGAGATGGTGACTTACATTATTACATTGGTATGAGATACAAGACATTTTATCCCAAGGGACTTGATATTTTAGTTGTATTAGTAATCTAAATTCATACATTAAATTCAAATTTAATTTTGGGCATAAAATAAATAAATTATTTTTATTTATAACACCATTATTCCCCTTAGAATAACCCTATATATTGATCATAGTAAACATTATGGAAACCTAGGGAAAAGTAAAACATAAGGAAGGGGTGATCTAAAATTCTTCATTAGAGTTAAATAGAGAAGAATTTATCAAGAATAAATAATAATAATGAAAATAGAATTTTAAATAACTGTAAAACATTCCATTTAAATAAATATTTAAGTATAATAAGGATGAAATAAAAGATGATCAAATAATGATATATTAACAGTCACAAGGTTTAAAAAACATAACGTTTGATATCCTACTAATAAAATAATCATTTGGAAATTAATAAATAGTTCTATAAAGTTGTATTGTGTGATGTTTAACATATAAAACGTATTATCGAAGTATAATCCAATAAATCTAAAAAGAAATGGGTAAGGTCTCAGCCAAAACCCAATATGGTATTTCTTATGAGACTTTTCGATTAATCGAGGTGCTATAGTGGGCCCCACCCATCACATACTAAGTATAATATATTCCTAATATGAAAGGTTTGAAACATAATAAACATATAATTTTTTTTGGAAATTAGCATACAAAACAACTTTCCCTTTTATGTAAATGCAATCCTGAACTATCTATATTATTATGGTGAACAGTATCAAAATAACATGTTCCCAATAAAATTAATCAATAACCACTTAATAAAATAAGGAAGATGTTCTCATAAGTTATAAACCACAATAAATAATAATATTAATAATAATATTTTTTATATATATGAAAATACATTAAATAATTTCATTGAAAAAAAACATGATTAAAATACAGTATCTCACAATAAAAATAACTATTTAAAACATGAATCATTTTGAAAACCATTTTTTTTATAATAACAATGACAACATATAAATAAATTAAAAAAAATTAAAAATCGAAAAATATTTTTAAATTCCTTTACCTTGAAAATGATCAATAAAAAGTTTTACCAATATTTTGAATTCATTTTTATAAAACATTGTTTTTAATGAACAAAAATTAATGACATTAGACGAATATGAAGTTGGATTTTATTGAATATAATTCCTTTAAAATTTTAAGTACCAAAGTGTTGTAAAATGGTAAAAATATTTGAAAATATCATGAATAAATAGTGTAGAATATAATTCACTAGAATTATAAGATTTAAAAATTGAATCCTTGTTTAAGAAGGTGATGCATTGGTCCAAAATGAACAAAGCACTATTATTATAAAAAGAATGTTTATAGGAGTCTAAAAATGGGATCATATTACCATCTTTTTTATGTAAGTAAATAAGAGCAACGAGGCATTCTTCAAACCAACTAATGTATTAATGTACTACCATGTGGGCCAGGAGATCTGCAACAGTGTTTCCCTCTCGATAAACATGTGTGATGATGTAGTTAAGATCGGCATGTGAATAGGTGCATTCCATCCAACGGGTTACAATCAGCCAAATGCGATGTGTTATTCCATTCCAAATCACGTGCAAAACATTCATCAAGTCACTTTAAATATAGAGGTTATTCTCACCAAAGAGTTTGTAAAATGTAATATTATGTATCGAACTCATCATCTAATCTTCAATAGAGGTGGCAATGCCACATCTACCCATGAAACATCCAAGGATCTGACCGAGGTTATTCTTGAAGACAACACCACACCCTGAAGGGCCCATATTTCCTTTAAAGGATCCATAATTATCATTAAAAGAAAGATATTTATGATATAAAATTTCAAATCCGTATTACATACACCTTATTATAGAATGTAGGTGTATAACATAAAGATATTCCTCTATGAAAGAATATTGAGACAAAGTCCCTTAAAATATTATATTATTAATAAAATAAATAAATAATATATATTTCATGAAAATAAATATATAACAAGTTTAAATAAAACAAAACATAATAATAATTCATTTTATTCATAATTTTAGCATGGCATAACCAGTGAATTTTAAGTTTAACCCAATGAATCTAAATTCAGTTTGTAAATCCTATACCACTTTTTAATTTGTCGAATTGTATTCTAAAGGAAAGTAAAAATTATAAAAATACAAATTTAATTTCATCAATATAATGTGATTAATGATTATGATGTATCATATGTAAATATTTATACATTACACAGATGAAATAAGAGGTGGATATGGAATATATTTCATTGACGTAAAAGTGAGATGAGAAAACCTTAACTTAGACTTCCCTTTACTGGTGCATAAATTAACCTCTAGTATTATGGTCTAATTAATGTTAATAAGTAATTAAATAACTATATTCATGTTTATAATACATAATGTGGTTATTTTATACTAGATTATTATTCATACATTAATAATATTTCATTACATTCATGATTTTGGGTGTATTCGTTTCATGGTTTCACGATTAGTTCATTTGTGTATAATTATAGATGTTCTTTATAAATAGGTATATAATTTCAGAAGTTGAATGAAATAAAATTAATTAAATTCCTTAAGTATAAATGTTCCCATATATTTTATTTATTTATTTCATGAGTATTGTTTATTTGATAAAATGTTAATGATAAACAATTAGTTTATGTTGAATGTTTTTTCGAAAACCATAAACTAGTTTAATTTTATTTAATATTATCCATAAATGTTAGTTTTAGGACATTAAATAAGTTATAATATAACTATTAAAATATTATTAAACCCTAAAAATATTTTGGCGACCATCCATGAAGGAGGTATGGTAAAATTAATAGAACCATTATCCATTTAGACAATTAAACGCCATAACTACAACAATGGTTTCGTTTCTTTAAATGAGATAGGGTAATTAAAGGGTTGGATGTAAGATATTAAAATATATACATAAAATTACATTATTTAAATAATTATTAATTTATAATTACTTTATGAATGAAATATATATTTATAATGTATATGAAGAAAAGAAAATAAGTGAGCTGTTTTGCAACATTAACCTTTTTAATATCACCTCCTAGGAGGACCCCTTGAGGACCTTGGATTTAGTCTTTTGGTGAGACCAGAAGAATCTTTATGTGGTAGTAGTGAATATAATATGTATTGGAGGTTATTTTAGGAAATTTTGGTCTTCTAGATGAAATCGGGTGGCGAGGGTGATAATTATACATATGGGTGGTGGGTTTAATTTATTAAAATAATGATTATTTTAGATTTAAATCTACACACATTGATGTGGAATTAATTTAAAAGAATTATATTCTTAAATAATATTTTGGGGCTTTTTAGGGTATATGAATAACTCAATAAACTTTCATATGTTTTAATTTATCATTATTCCAAGAATTTACCTTTAATTGTAGCACTTTTCACTATTTTACCTATAATGCGGTAAATTATTTTCTTACCACGATATTTTTTTATATTTTAAAGTTAATTTTACCATGAAACATAATTTTTAAAATATTATTAAAAATACGGACTTCATATTACCAAACTTAATTCACATAATAGGTAAAATTATATTTAAAATTAATATCATTGGCACAATAAAAAAGTATATTTTTAAACCGAAAAGTTCATATGTTTGATGTGTCTCTATATCCAATTTCAATGTGAAATTGATTCCAATGACCTAAAATATATATATATATATAATTGAAATAATAATACTTTAAAACTAATTTAGAATAATGTTTCACTATATAAATAAATTATAATAAAAAGCAATTTCAATTATAATTCAATATTTTTTACTATTCAGAAAAAATGAAAATTGTCTTAAAAATAAAGAAATTCACCCTTAGATAATTTTTACATACCTATTTCAAAAATAAAATATATTATTTAAAATAATACTTATTAATTTATCCAAATTTTCATGTAAAATATGTGTTCCACTAAAAGTCAACAAAATCGCCTTTTATAAAAAAAACCTTTTATGCTAAAAATTTGATTTATTCTTATCTTATGCCTATTAAGCAATTGTATGAATATAAAAACATTTATATAAATATATATAATATAAATATAATTAATATATTTCTAATATATTGAATAATTTAATTAATTTAGATAAAATTTCATTGTGGTCATAAATTATGTTTTATATAAAAAAACACATCTTTTATATTCAATTGGTTAGAATTTTTTTATCATTAATTTTTAACCAATGAATTAAATTTTTAGAAAATTCATATACTATAATTTCATATTTAATTTATTCTCATTCATTCTGACCATTCAAATTTCTAGGTAATATCTATCATAGTTAAATAAAAATATTTAATTCTTTGTTGAATCTTATTGTTGTTTTTAATGTATGATATCGATGAAATTGAATTTATTTAAGAATAGACATACCATAAAATCATGGTGTGTTATAAAATTCACCAAAAAAATCATGAATCAATTATCAAACCCAAGGGTTACGATACTATATAAATTAATATTTCAAAATCAATCAACCATTTATTTTCTCAATATAAAACTTATATTAATCGTTATAGTTATCAATCCCTCAATCATGTTTCCTTCAAAACCTATCCATAAAAATATAAACTTGTCATAAAATCAATTTTCATGGTTATAGATACAATTTATTAAATGATTCCAAAAAAATTAAACAAAAAATACTAAAGAGAAACACTTATACATTTCACATAGAAATATACCATTATATTATGAATAAATATCTATCACAAATGAAACTTTCTGAGATTATGAAGATTAAATATCAATTAATATGATAATTATTTTAATCGAAATTATGGCTAGGAAAATCTCACTTTCCATCATAGTAAGAATATACAAAAAAATATTTACCATTTATTAATGTTCTACTTTTTAGTTATATGATATTGTGGTTTCCAGATACATACCTTTATTAGATTCATATTCATGAACATCTTTCAACAAAATAATAAAACCAAAATGGTAATAACAAAATCCAAAATATGTATATGAACACAGAAAAGTAAATATTTCTTCCCCTACGACACAATAATTATTAATATATAGTACTTTCAAGTCATCATATTTCCCCCTTTATTCAATACAAGGTTGTCCATATTCATTTTCTTATTATATTATCTACCCCATTTAGTTAATATAAAACTTAATTCATAATTAATATTTCATTATAGATAATTTGTATTAATTATATCATACACCTCTGGTGTTTCAAGCTACTTGTGAAATTTTAATTTTTTTGTGCCCCGGGTGATAATCGAGTGAGTGCCAAATTCACCCTTTTCAAGATTGTTACCCCTAGGTAAATATATTAATATCCTTTATAAACATACACTATCCATGCATGGATATAATTTATTTTAGAACCACAAAATATCACCTTTACTATAATATAGATATGTCATCTAATAATTATCCCTATCTCTTATATTTTTCACTAGGGTTCTCAGTAATGTTATTTAAACAAGTACCCATAAAAACCGAAACCATAGTTTTATACCAACTATGGATACCAATTCTAAATAGACAATTATATTTCCTTATGTTACATGAATAATCATTCCATATCACCAATATTATCACAAAACATATAAATAAAGGTTAATGACATATAATATTATCCATATAAACAATTTATTTTACCACAATCATCAAAATTTCTTTATAACCGCTAAATTTAAAACAAATTATAATAAAAATAACATGTATGACCATCCACATGTCATGGATAAACAAAACATAATAAATGGTCAATATAAGACACTTTGTATTAGAAACTTAAGAGGTATTCAATTAGGATCATAAATAAGAAAAACATAATAATATGGGTATGAGAGAGCCATCCTAATCCATGTAATTGAAAAAATTAAAAATAACTAGATAAAACATGGATCACAACACCTGATAAATACTTAAAACTTATGTTTCAAATAATATTAATAATATGGCACAACCATTAGCATATAAATCATATCATTGTGGATTATGGAACTGAACCTATTTCCCTTAGTGGATCAGGATTCACTCACCTATTTATATTAGTGGATCTGGCATAACTCTCATATTTCTCTTGGTTAATTGATCATCACAACTAGTTTCTAATTATCTCATGATATATATAAATATTTACTCAATACATTAGAGGGATATATAGTTAAAAAATTCCACTCAATGAATAACCATACATATATATTTCATAATATATAAATCATTTTACCTATCAGGAAACTCCATAGACAAAAATCGTAGTTACATTTCACATCATAAAGAAAACATGTATTGAAAAATGAGTTTCACAATATTTATTAGTGGTATCTCCAAAATTATCCTAAAAATGTAAACTACTAATACTCAAAATTAAATCACCCAAAAATAGTATTTCATAAGAATATTTAGAGGGTGGTTTGTGAAAATAAATTTCATGGATAGAAATCATTTGTAGAAAAATAGGATATTGGAAGTAAAGTCATAACAATGATTTTAGAAAAAAGGATTCATATTTGGAATAAAGGATGATGTTACAGTCACATTGAAACCCCATTTTTCAATCAGTGAAGGGAATTGTTTTAAAATATCTTTAATAAAAAACAAAATGTGGGGACTTGAAATAATAATAATGATTTCAAAAATGAGATGTGAAAACATTTTGAATATATTTACTTATATTTAAAAAAATATTTAATAAAAAAATTGATAAATACATAAATTTTTTAAAATTAACACGTTATTTCTTTAAATGAAATACATTTAATAATAATAATAAATAATATAACCTTAAAAATTTTAAAAAAATCTAATATACATTTGGAGATAAATATAGGACATTTTATTTATTATGGATGGAATATATTTCGAAATACCATTATTGAAAACCTGCACTATTAAAATAGTAATAAACCATCCTTTTGAAATAAGGATAAGAAAAATATTAAGATCCCATGAGATAACACATAATTATGTTTCAAAATATAAAACATGACATAGGTAAAATGGAAATTAAAAACAAGGAGGGAAAACCATCATTATAGAGGATTTGATTTATTCACAACAATGACATACATTTTATGGGGAAGAAATTACTAAACAAGAATACTTGAACCAAAAGATCAATATTACTTAAAGAGGGAGATAATTTATCATTATATGAGATCTTATAGTGGAAGAAACCAAACATTTAAGGAATAAGTTCCAGAAGATTCATTCTAACTCAACAAGGGGAGTTGATTTAATAAAAAACATAAAAAACAGGGTATTCGTTGAATGAAAAAATAATTAAAATAAATAACATGATAATGGTTTTAAAAACCCATGATATAGTTTAATATTGTAAAAAATAACTATGAAGTAACCAAACAATATTAAAGAATTCATGTTTCACAAAATGAAATATATCTGAGAAAATTATATTTGAGAAAAAGAACACCTTACCTATCCAAACGTCAATAAAAGAACATGAATCTCCTATATAAATAAATAACTATCTTAATCATCTATTTCAGAACATTATTCATATCTTTAACCAATTATAAACATTATTTATAATTATTATATATGTGAATATTATTTAGTTATGATTTATTTTCAATATTAGTTATGGCTAATCTTGACTATTTTGAACTACATTCAAAATGTCATGGTTTTTCTTTGTTCTCATCCTTGATTTCATTATTCCCAATCCATATTAAGTAATAGGACGAATGATTAATTATATTTTATAATTTCATAATTTACATCAATTAGTTTTTTATTCCAGGTTATTATATACAAAATTGGAATAAAATTTGTTTCAATGATCTTTAACAAAAAAAATGATTGTATATTAATTGATGAGTTCAATATTAATGTAAAAATTTAAAACAAAAATAAAATCATCATTACCGTAGTTCTATTATATATCATTTTTAATTAAGTTCTCATAGTCAACCATGAAATTTGTTAATATCAAAGATCAAGTAGCTGGTTAGACTGACCCAAACATAAACATACCATGATTAAAGGATGACCATGATTAAGAATGTTGTTTCATAGGAATAATTTCATTATTATAGATATATAATTATAGTTTTTTGATAATTTTTTTGTCATTAATAAAATTTGAAGAGATTTTACTAAATAATATAGAAGTTAGAATAAAAATGAGGTACATTAATTCATAGAGGTGGTATTTTTCAAAATACATATTAAACCTTTTCAGTTAATAAATAATTAGAGAAAAAAGAAAGAGTTTTTATATGGATCCAATAATTATAATTGAAATCCCATTTTTAAATGATTATATTCAATATCAACTAATTTAGTTAGAGAAAAAACATGAACAATAATTGTTATTTTCAGCCGTTAAAAGTTATATCACATCATATTTAAAAGACTATAATCATCATAACCATTGATTGTATAGAATTTATATAGTGATAATATGATTATTATATATTAAGGATCATGATAAAGTTCAATTGAAATAGTTGGAATGAGTGATGGCATAGACCAGTTTAACCATTCCTTATGAAGCCTGTTTGTCATACCTTTTGGGGGGGATTGAGTCACTGGGCATTTCCCTTGACCAATCTGAATCCAAGATTAAAAAACTAAATCGTGAGTGAAATTGTTTATAAGAGAGGTTTTAGACCATCAAGATCATGTACCAAATCATATTCAACAGACCAGCCCATTAAAATGTCACCACCACTAAACATACACTTATGGAATTTATTATTGTAACAATGGGATATGTGTCTAGAGCCTAATAATGTAAATTTTTATATTTAATTTTTAATGAAATAATTATTCTATTTACCCCTTATTAAAAATAAATTTTAAATTATTAGATAATGAGTTTGATGAATATTATATTTTCATATGAAAAAATAATTTTTTTAGAAAATATATCATTTCAATCAAGATGACCTATTTAATTATTTCATGAATATTTGATATAAATGATATTTTTATAAATTATTATCATTGAATAATATTTATGAAATATACTTGATAAAATAATTCTATATAGTCAAATGTAATTTTCATATGGGTCAAAAAGGATTTTATTGTTAAGAAAACATGTATTTTAAATGAATAAGGTTTTAATTTTAATTTATAAATTCTCATACTGATATAATTATTTTTATAAAATAAATAACATTATTGAAATCACTATGTCAAAATTATCCATTGACTATTTTTCTTAATTTTTGGAGATAGTTGTATTTTCTTGTAGAAATTAAATATGGTATAAATATACAGTATGTATTAGGACCTCATAATGACCCAAAAGTGGTGTAATATATTCCATAAAAGGTTTCAATATCGAAATATATATTTCCCCTATAAAATAACTTGGTTTTATTTTATTTGCTTAATTTTTTAAATCCTTAAGGAATACTCCAAAATATATATTATATTTTACGGTTTTAAAATCAATTCATTGTGAACATGACTCAAATTCACATCACCAAGGATATTATTTTAATTATATCAATGATTATTATAATAAAATAATGAAAAAAATAATCTTTGGTATAATCCTTTGCAAAAACTGTGGGTTGTTTTGTGGTTTTTATTACATTATCATATATTTTGAAAACCTATGTTTAGAATTTTTTTAAAATTTCTCTTATATTTTTTCAAATAAACCCAGCTAACCACTAATTCATCATATATAATAAATATTGTAGAAGTAATTTTAGCTTCCCTTACCTCTCTATATCCCTCCAAAGGTTCCCCAAATCTCTTAATAATCTTCATATTTTCATTAAGAAGACCATATTAAGGTAATGGCTACTCTCATTCTCTTTCTTATTCAAGAACCTCTCTAATTATTCCTTTTAATATCTAATTTTTTATGTTGAGATATTTTATTACACATCCATACTACTATAATTATTATTTCCAAGTGATGAGTTACCTATTACACCCTCATTAATAGCTTCTTTGAATCTTTAATACATTCATTATGTTGTAGAAATTATCATATTAATATTCATGCCAGTCAACTATATAGTAAATACCTCTCCCAACTTCCAATCAAAACAATACAAAAATATGGTCTTGTACTTCATTAATTTTATACGTCAATTTAACTATATTTCACTATTTAATCATGGTATAGAGATTTGTTGATGACAAACTTTTTTGCTTGATCTATGTGGTATAATTAAGCTTGTAATTGATATGAATATGACTGGTGGGGTCATAATTATATAGACCTCCAATGTATTTGGTAATGTTTATATCTCATCAGTAATTATGTATATGATTATAGAGTG
The DNA here is from genome assembly GCA_963277665.1 of Viscum album. Classification (NCBI taxonomy): domain Eukaryota; kingdom Viridiplantae; phylum Streptophyta; class Magnoliopsida; order Santalales; family Viscaceae; genus Viscum; species Viscum album. Next base: position 873,907,338 of record OY728145.1, on the reverse strand, counting down.
AGCCTAATCAATTATATGGTTTTATCCACCATCTCTATTTTCTTGAAAGTTATCCTTGACTTTTGATTATATCATTTTTTATATTTTTCCACATTATAATGTTTCTTTTTTGTTATCATGTTATATCATGCCTCATATTATCCATTTTATGAAATAAATTTAATTCATTTAAAAAATTAATTCCATCTTGAAGATACTCCATTGAATATAAACATGCCATCTAATTATCCAAGGAATAGAAAATCCATTCAATGCCAATTCTCACACTTATAAGGAGTTACAGTCATCTGAAAAATTACATAAGAGATAGTGATTAATTTATCACACCCAATGGGTGGCTATGGTTGAGTTCAACATCTTCTAATTACATAGAAAGTGTCAGCATGATTATTACAACATTATTTAATTAAATTAAAATTTAAGAACTCTATTTAAGATAGCATATAGAAATGGCCTATGTGTGGTTAAATGTAGAGGAAATGGAAACATCATAAAAATTAGGTGAAAAACATGACCACCTACCTAAGGTTTGTAGATGTCTCCACATCCAATATTGGATTTATATTTGAGGGAAATCAGAGGAAAATAATGAAAAATCCAAGGCCCTAAAAATAGGGTGAATGAGCTCACACCAAAATACTGCCATAGAAATTAATTGTAACTGGAATACTAGAAAATGGGATTCATGTTCTTATTCAAGTGGATCCAATTATATTGAAGTTTCTTGATTTGGAGTCTGGTTGTAGGAGATGTGGAATTCCCTATCATGGGAGGAGGAAGAACCCATATGAGAGAAATGGAGGCGTTATCCACTAGAAATGAGACGATAAAAAATAATAATGTATTAAAATATCATTATTGAAAATAATATATTTTCACCTAAAAATGGTTGTGCATAGTTTGACCAAACCGTACACAAACCATGATGCCTTTACAATCTAAATAAGAAACCCACATGGTATAGTTTCATAGTTTCCCTAACCATTCAACAATTTTTTTAAATCCCTATATTAGGAAGTCTTCATTTTTCACATGGGTGTGTGCCTCGGCTCACACAGTTGTTGAAAAATTGGGCATTCCTAGATCCCCTTTGAAAGGCACCACACTGTTAGGAGTAAATGTGAGGGACGCATGACAAAGTTTTTTATAACCATGTGGCCTAGTATCTTTCTCTGAAATCCAAGGATTTGAGCTCCAAAATATCACAAGAAACCACATGGACCTATGTGACTCTATTTTGTAACATTATAATGACTGAAATAATGAATATAGACAAAATATGATTTATAACTTAGAGAAATGATAATTCATTACACCCCCCCCCCAAATAAATTTGTCCCTCATTTTTCCCTATAATAATAAAGTGGTTTCATCCAAGAACCTTTTTGTCCATTGGAATCATATATTAGGCTCCATCTCCTTGGTTTCATCCAATACAAATATATTCTACCATAACACTTATACCAAAGGAACCTACCTTCCTCGGACTGTCTTCATGCTCTGATCCACAATACACATAATATACTCCTCAAAGGAAAAGTCTATCTCTAACTCAACGTCATAGGTTTGGAAAATATGTAACAAGTTTTGATAATAATTCTGGAATATTGATACATGAATAAAATCTTGTATAGACAGGTATCTATGAGTAAATGTTATCTGGTATCCTACTGGTTTGATCCATTTCATGAACTCAAAAGGACTAATGAAATGATGTGAAATATTACCCTACCTTAGAATTCATTGATGGCCTCACTTGGGAATATCATAGAAGAAATCATAGTCTTTGGCCTCAAATTAAATAGGTCTCTGATGTCAATTATCATATTAGTACTATATAGACTAAGATATCAACATGCACATTCTAATCAACTAGACACGCTCTATAGTCTCCTATATGATATGTGGTCCAAGAAAATATGCTTCTCTTATTTATAATTAGAATATAGGTGAAAAAAATTCATACTATATAAGGCTTTATAAGGATCCATTTTGATGAAATCTTGAAAATTGTTGTTTTCAGATAACATAATTAGGGGTACGTGTTTCTATGTAAAATCCATGAAGTCCAGGGAACATGAATGGAGCATGACCTCCATCTATTAAATCATAAATTCAATATTTATATCAGTATGAGGGTGATAGTCCTTGCTCATAAGGACCTATGTACATAAGACATTATGTAAACCCTGCTAGAACCATGACATTAAGAAAGTGTTTCTATCCTAAACAATATATCAAGGATTTACTTGAAGAAATGCAACCTATATAACGTATATCCTCCTAATTTAATCCTCCAACAGGGGATATAAAATATAGATTATATGTATAACTTTATTAAACAGTCAGAAAATACACATACTACAACATTTTCATGAGTAAATATAGGTTAACCAGTCAAGAAATCCTTAGAAACATCATCACATTTCCACTAATCAGTGTACCGGGTTTGTAATAGTGATTTCGGTAAATGATTTTATACATTAACATTCTAAATAGGTGGAATAATGAGTGATAAAACCAACTATATATCTTTTCATATTAGTCCATTGATATTGGAGATGTAAGTATCTATATATCGTGGACACACTGGGATACACTGTCCAAACTATGGCATGAGATTCCCACATCGACTCCTCTCTAATGTATGTTGGGACCCATACATGCCCATGAAAATATAGGGTCTCATTCCTATACATAGTCCTATAAAATGATTAATCATCACATGGGATAATATCCCTCTGGAATAGGGCTTCAGGATCTGATATTTTCTTCAATCCCTCCCATTATAGAAGGTTAAAGGTAACTATTAAGGTAGCGAGTATAATATTCCCCTAATCATTCAGAACCTAAACATGAATTTTTTAAAATAAGTCCATGAGATTCCACTCATCATTGGTCTCCAAACCACCTATCTTTTTGTAAATTGGTTAAAAGCATCAACTATAAATTTACCTTTCCCATGTGAGTATGAATGCTCAAAATCAAATGAATTTAGGTAATCAATCCTTCTATGCTCTGTGAGATTTAAGTCAAAAGTGTAAACATATACTTTAGGATTTTTTGATTATTTCACACCAAAAAATTCTTGTTGAATAAATTGTGTCTCCAACAATGTAACTAATGTACAACAGATTCCTACTTGAGTTCATGCATTGAGTAATTTTGTATGTGAGGACCCAACTAACGAGACACGTACACTACAAATCACCCATCCTGGATCAAAATTCTCCAAGACCAATACCTGATGACTCACATAAAACTGTATAATTCCAACCTAGATCTTTTCGAATCAAGATCATTTTTTATGTCAATATTCCATTCCATTCTTGAAAATTTTCTTCAAAATATTATAATAACGCGAATATTATACCTTTCTCCATCAAGCCCATGAGTATATCTGCAAGTTGTGATAAATCCTAGATGAAGTAGATGCATTACCTAGATGGCCCCAAGAAACATAACATGTCAATGATATTAGAGGTATCCCTTTATTGAACAACATATATCACTTTCTATGGGCCAACTAATACTCTTTCATCTAGGATGATATAACCAAGGAAGTGTACATTTTCAATCCATAATCTGTTTTTCTGAGATTAGTGTAAATATGCTACTCTATTAGTGTTTTCAGTATAATATCAAGATAATTGGTATGATTTTTTCGATAATGAGAATACAATAAGATGTCATCCAAAAATACATCCTCAAAATATTCAATATATGGGTGAAAACCCTAATTGATCAGATCTGTGGATACTATTGTTTTGATCAAGAGGTCAAAGGGAATTACCATGTACTCTTAAATACCATACCTACTTATGAAATCTGTATGAGGTATGTCTTAAGACATGACAAACCCATTAATATTCCCTGACCTCAAATCAATTTGTGGGAACACACTTTCTCCTTGTAGCTGATCAAATAGGTTTTTTATTTTAGGTAGTGGATACCAATTCTATATTGTGTTAAGATTTTACTATCGAACATCCACACAAACCCTAAGGGAACCAGATATCTACTTGAAAAAATAGGCCAATGAACCCCTTGGGAAAATTTTAGGGCACATATGTACATTGGACTCAAGATTCACCAACTATTTCATTAGCTCCAAGAGATCCATATGTGTCATAATGTAATGAGGAATTGACACTAGTGCTAACCACGAAACTAGATAAATAATAAATTATTTCCCTTGAACTAGATATATCCTAGAAAATTTAAGAGCGAATTCTTCTTAAAAAAATTCTCTACAATAGGTAAAATAGTGTGTCATAACCCCTGATTATCTTAGAAGAGATTGAAAAAAATGACATGTCACTCCACCAAGCCTCTACTTCTCATGTACAACTTAAGTGGAAATATCATTCCATTAAACCTTTAAAACGTACCTATAATCATCTTTTGTGGTAAACATCACCCTCTGATGATTGAAACACATATCGTATTTATAGGCAACCATCCAATCCATCCTAATGACTATATAATACACTATCATGTGGAGGATAAAATATTCCATATAAATAGGTATCCATCAGTATAAAGGGTACAATATTTACAATGGAGAGAACTCCTTGATCAGATACCTAATGGGGTATTGAGTTTCCTGGTTCCATATTACTAATCGATCTTATGTTCCTAACTCTCCATGATTTCAACATATATAAAAGAGTGGGAACTTATTATTCCAAATAATGTAGGAACTTTAGTAGAAGGACCAAGGATTTTACCTCAAACGGGAGATGTTTTTGCTTTCTGCTCCTCCATCATAGGAAGAAATATATGTAAATGGATTTTATTGTGGAACCGAGTCATATCATGACTACATTGATCATGCCCACTCTATTGGTTAAGTAAATTACGAGTTTTACAACTTGTTCCTAGACCATGAACTCAGCCTAAGAGGCAATGTCATTTCATCATCCTCTCTGATGAGATACTACTAGACCCTCTCCAGAACATGGGGTAGGGGTAGATCTCCTCTCTCTAGAAACTGGGAGAATTGTCTTTTAGAATAAATGGATACTCCCCATCATATAGTAGTATCTACATTCCACTATATTCTCTATGAAATGTGGATTCTCATGTCCTGACTTCTAGAACTGGTGTCATATCAAGAAGATATCAATACGATGACTATTTCTACCCGAGTGAGAATTCTAAAACTAAAGCTTTCATCCACTAGGAGAAACACTGTCAGATCTAGGTATTGAACCCCAATGACTCGTACTATTAGATTCCCTCAAATATCTTTTAGTAATGAGATCCTAGTTAACTATCTTAGAAATTTCCATGAACCAAAATAAATTACCCTTTGATTGAATGGAAAACACCGACCCATCCTTGAATCTCCCAGTGGTAATTGGATCAACTCTAGAAAAATTATGTGAAACTTCTTACAAATTATTAAAATGATTAGAATATCCCATGAATTACATAGTTCGTTACATGAGGTTCACAAAAATTACAGATCTGTATACCCTCATAGTCTGTTAAAATAATTATTTGTAAAATATCATTAGGAATAATTCCCATATTATATATCGGTGTTGGTATGTCGGGTATAGGTATTGAACCCCATCCCCAAAAAGGTGGAAGGATGTTGTTGCTATAACTCTCAATTAAACTATTCCATATTCCGGGAATGATAAGGGACACCTTTCATATTTTTATTCAAGTAGAAAACCCCTATAAAAACTAGATGTAGTTTCCTATATCATGAATAACTGGTAGTTCCAAGGTTGACACAATGTGAGGTATTAGTGGAGGCTAAGGGCCCAGTACCTCCAGTGCATGATTGTCACCACCTTTTCCTCACACGATTTGAGTTCATCAGTTTAGAATGATTATAAAATGTAAAACACACTCTTTGGAAGATATATTAATAGTTTAAATATTTCTAGATTTATATTTTGGATAGATATATTTTCTTGAAATTAAAAGATCATACATTGATGTCTCCTCCCAAGGCAAGGACTATGTCGTAAGGAAAAGATAATAACATTACATAAGAGCATATGAGACTCCCAATATCCCACTACTAAGGTTGGGTTTGGGACTGGGTCTCACATAGTATGATAGGTGTTCTAATATATGTAGTTTTAATTTTATAGATAAAGGAAAACACCCATTACATTATAATTGTCATCCCATTTTGGGGTGTACACTTAATCCTAGGATTTTAAATTCATTTGTGTTCATAAAATTCTTTATATAATAAATATATCATAATGTAGAATTCAATGGTATAGATCCCAAAACATTCTATGATTGATTAATTAATGTTTCATTGCCAACATATAGGGGGAAACAATGTTTAGATTGATGTTCCCACTTTAATTAATACAATTATACCTTCCCCTCATGAAATTTCATGAAATTTGTATAAACAGTCCAACAACTAATAATATGTAAAAGGAAAATGTACATAAAAAATAAACATGGAATGGATATATTCATGGAATATCAATAAAATTGTGCCTATAATGATTCCTTCCAAGCAACTCCCTAATTTCATTGGGCCCAGTAATAGAAATCTCATTGTATTATATCAATAATAATAAACTCAGAAGTTGTCTTCATCACCCAACAGTGATGCAATGTCAATACTAATTGGAATAATTGATACATAAAATATCCCATAATAGGTTATTTGGTATTTCCCTATACGTAGATTAGCTATATATGAGAACAAAATCATTACCAAATTCAAATACTCATAATCTCCTTTCCATTAATCAATCAGTAAGAAAAATGAAATAAATGCCCTCTAATACAACATTGTAATGTCCTGACCTGGGATCCACTTAACCTATTCCCTAAATAAGTGGGTCACATGTCCTAAAGAATGCCTCATAAAATGACATAGGCTACCAACTAAAAGAGAATGTCTACAGTTGTTTAGTAGGTAGACTATACCCTCTAATCAGAGTGGAACAAGGGAAAATAAGAAATAAACAAGAAAAATCAGAAGCATATTAATTACCTACATGATAGTACAATCATACCCTATAACATCTGGACTACTAACCCACATAATAGAAGCATAATAATCAAAAATAATAATGAAGTCATAGCATAAGAAATAATTAGTGGAGAAACTAAAATAAAATAGAGCCATAGGATATGCCATATACATGATTATGTCATGAAATGATAATATATAAATAGGTGGAAAAGGAGACAGGCATATACAAAATGATATAGTTTTAAAAAATGAACAAAATACTACTCCTCCAGCATCATGAGCATATGCTCAGTCCACTTCTCCCATTCTTCGGTCTATAATTAAAAAAAGTATCAAGAATCAGTACTAGGAAACATTTTTTATCCAAACTTATAGATATGTAGTGTACTCAGTTACCAATGGTGACTCGATTATGGTTTGAGATAACATCCCATTAGGCCTCCGCCAATGGTGTCTAGAAATAATCCAGAAAGTTTGCATAGAAATACTATTGTGTGATTATAAGGAATAATAAAAAATAATAAATTAATAAATACCACCCATCATCGGTTTCTTCAGGACACATGACCAGCTCTACCTTCTTCGGAATTCAATAGAATAAGTGTCTTATCAGTAACCATATATAAATGTATGAAACCTATAATAAAATAAATAGATAAATCGTATACACTCATATGAAAGAAATATATGAGGAAAAATAGGAATATACATGGATACAATCTTTTGGATGGACAAGGGAATAACTCAAGTGACAATAACCAGTCTAATAAGCTATATGATCCAGGATAGAGTATAAGCCCCGATCCCATAATGAATGAGATATGTCATTGTCCAAATTTTATATGGGTGGGGTGATATTTCATTCCCATCACTCAATACAGAGGAATGTGGAATGTCATTCCCATTGTCAAAATATAATTTTAGCGATGTGAGACATCATGCTCAACACCCAATGTAACAGAGAGTGAAACATCATTATAAAAAAAAAATTTAACCATCATTACACATAACATAATAAATAAATAATAATGATAATGATAATATCATGAGGGTTCACTTATTTATCATCATAATCATCCAGTCTAATATATATAAAATGGTGTCACATCTCATAAAATTCACCTATAATAGTGTGAATCAATTGGTTTGGCCTTTACAACATTATTATCCATTTTAATAAATCTATTTTATTCATTTATTAGGGAAATAAACATGAAGATAATCCACTAAATATAAATAAGTTGTCTAATTAACCAAGGCATGTAGAATCCATTAAATGAAAAGTGGAAAAGTTAGAATGTGTTCTAGTCAGTTGAACAATTATATAAGAGTGTTGATTTCATTTATCACACCAAAGAGGTAGATATGGCTGAGGTTGAATTCATCCAATTACATAGATTGGGTTATCATGAGTATAAAAACATTATTTAATTAATTAGAATATAATAACTCATTTTAAGATGATGTGGATCAATGGATGGAATGTGGTAAAACAACGAGTCTATGAAAACATCTCAACAATTCGAGAAAATAACTAGAACACCTACCTTAGTGTCGTCGATGAATCCTAATCCTATATAGGCTTCATATTTTTGGTAGATAATAATAAATGTAAAAAACGACACCCTATAAATAGTTGAAGTGTGATCTCACCTAAATAAAACAATATATGTGAAAAGAAACTATTATTGGGAGAAATTGGATTTGAGTGATTATTGATTGGAATCAAATTCTTGTGACAAAACATGATTTTGAGTCTAGATGGAGGAGAAATTGAAGTCCTTAGATTTTATGCAGGAAGAACCCATAAGAGAGAAATGGATTCTTTGGCCATTGGAAATGAGACGATAAGAAATAAGAGAGGATAATATGCCACTAAGGGAAAAAATAATTTAACAAAAAAAATAGAGGTAGATTGTTTAGATTCATGGTTTGGACATATCGTGTGCAAGCTGTGTTTCCTCCCCAATATAAAGAGGACACCCAAATGGTTTGTGTGAAAAATAACTATAACCATGCACAAACCATGAAAACATCCATATTAAGTATGTTAGATGATTTTTTATGGGAATGTGCATCAGTTTTCATGGTGGTATACGAACTGTGCGGCCCCTTGTCTCCACTTAAACACCCTACATGGTTGGTATTAACCATGAAGCCTAGGAGGCATAGTTTTCCCTAACTATATGTCCTAGTCCATTTTTCCAAAACCATGGGCTTCATGTCCCAAACATGAACTAGACACCCTCTTGACACCCATTACTCCATTAAGAAAGAATATAATGTCCAAAATAAAGAATTTAGACCTAGAAATAATGTTTTTTACCTTTGATAAATGGTGGGTCATTACAAAACATGTGAAAATGTCCTAAATTTTTTGTAAACTGTAGATTAAGTGGTTTATAGAATATAAATCTATGTCTAGATACTTCAAGTGTATTTGGATATGGAACAGTTATACCTAGGGGTAATTACATCGAAAAGGGTGCTTTGAGTTGGCCCCAATCATCACCTATTGTGTGATACTAGGTCTCACTACACACATTATTTGACACTCCATGTGAGTAATATTTGGTAAATTCATAATCTCCTTTCAGATCATTATTAAGGGTATAAAAATACTCAATTTGATTTTATGTCAGCAAATAGATCATGGATAATTTAGACTCAAAACTATATATTCATAAGTTAAATAATATATCTCATTTGTATGTTATCCATTAATTTCTATGGTTTCCCATTTATTTATTTTATTGTTTAAAAATACTCATCTCTAGTTTTACCTATAATTTATTTAGTGGATGGAAATAGGAGGAACTGAGTCAAAAATAAATGTGAGGGGAAAAATAATGACTTCCCCAATAATATTCTCAACGCAATATGGGGAGGAATTGTGAACCTTGTGACAATAATTTCTCAATTCACTTTACCTTTTAAAAGAATCACGAATCAATTGGGATGACCAAATTCTCCTAATAAATACAACATTAAAATTGATACCATTTTATGAAAAAGGCCTCCAACCTCTAGTGTATCTCCTAATCCCTTAATATTTGAACAATGGATCTATACCATTGAAAATATCTTCTTTGTCCTTAAATGATCTGATCAAGAGAAGGTCATACTGGTTTTCTATAAAATGGAATGAGAAGCTTATTAATGCATTATTTTGGTCAAAAATATAAATCCCGGTGATGAGATCAATTTGATATGATGGAAGGAATTTGATAAATGATTTTTGATAAATATTTTCCTTACACTATTTTATCTAAAAAAGCTAGGTATTTTCATAGCCTTAAGAAAAATGATGAATAATACATTGGGGTGTATGAAATGAACAAAAAAAATGTGCAATACTCCTCTATCTTGTCATTGCCACAAATATTAAAGTTGACAATTTACTTGGAGAGCTAAAGATGCGACTAAAAAACTATTTAGCCATTCTGGACATCAAAAGATGCGAGGAAATTGTCTAATGTTCCCCCAAAGTATGAAAGGAGATCAATTCATCTAATTGTTTTCATGGGGAAAAGAAGCGAAAAGTTTGTTTCATTTAAGTAGTATGATGGATAAATCTTATAGTTGATATAAATTCTAACATCCCACTTTTCAAAAGTTATGGAAGCAACATATATGTCATCACATAAGGTGGATGAGAAAATATATTGAGTGTTGTAAGGAAGGGAAATTAGATAGTGATTTATTGTAGGTGAAACCCATCAATGTGTCTAAATAAAGGAATGATCCATTCTACCCATTTATTATTGTATGATGTTTCAACTTCCTGGAAAATGTACATTATGTGAAGAAATTAACTAAAACTTGTGTTTTTAATGAAGAATGATGAGAACAACCTCTAAGGCCTATAGAGAAAGGGAGATATTATTCCAACACAACTAATAAGGTGGATCTTGAAAAATAAGTGATGACATGTATTCTAGTTATTCAAGTAGAAATAGAAAAAAAAAACTTTTATATTCTAGTTCTATGAATTCTTTCATATCATGTGTGTTTATTAAAACTATAAAAACACCACCTCAAAACATTGACATTGGTTTACTAGTAAATATGTAAATGGTTCAATTGTTTAAACCCAAAAATATAACTCATCCCCTAACCATATTGTTTGGATGAAATTAATAGTGAACCATTTGATACTCTGTTTAGTATAATTAGATGTTATACATGGCATGAATTGGTTATCCTTGTAAAGAACCAACAATGATTTATAATTGAATGAAAATCACCCTCAATATAGAAAATTTCCCTCTAATTATTTGCAATTTCTTGGAGGATGATGGAATTTATTGGTATATTTATCTCAATAATGGATTTTATTTACTATTTTATAACATGTATCTAGCTCATATTATTAAGGCTAAGGAAAATAACATCCATGATTGCATTCCCATTGTAAGGTAATATATTGTCTTTCCCAGAGAATTTGTAGATCATCCACCAATTCATGACGATTATTTCTTGATTAATCTTAAGCCTATATATTTTATAATATCTAAGACATCATATAAAATTGATTTTTTTGAACTATAAGAGTTGATGATTAAACTGTAGGATAATATGGAGAAAGTGTTTATATTCCAAAGTCTTTAACCATATAGTGAACCCATCCTCATATTTAAGAAGAACTATGGGTCAACGTGGCACTTCATTGATTATCCTGATCACAACAAGATAATGATAAATAATTAGTATCCTCTATCATGAATTGGGTACATGTTTGGTCATCTAGGATGAGTCCATTACTTCTCTTAGGTGGATATTTGGTCATGATATTATTAGATAAATATAAATAAGTAAGTATATTCCCAAGTCCAATTTTTGTATATTTAATGATCATAATGAGTGAATAATGATTCTAATTTTCCTCACCAATTATATAGAAATATTTATTGACTTGATCAATATACTTTTTCATGATTACAATGAAATGTTTTTGATAGGGTTTATAGAAAATATTATTATCTACTCCAAAGTCAAGTAGGACTAAGAGGATCATTTTAATACTATAATAGAGAATTTAAATAAGGATATTTTTTTATGAAATAATATTAAATATGAGAATTTTATAGATCATATAACTAAATTATAACATGTTATCACTAAAAAAAGAACCTTTTTGGATTTTTCAAAACAGAGGCAATTGAAGGTTGGCCGAGACTAAATTTGTTTATGGAAATACATAGTTTACTTTGATTATTTGTGTAATATTTTTGATTTGGGTTAAAATTATCATGATTTAGAATACCAATAACCAATATAACTTGGAAGGATATCTAGTTTTTCTAGAATGATGAATATTAAATGTTTTTTAGTAACTGAAGAAGAGGGTAGTCACTGCACTAGTTCTCACATTATCCACTAATGGGGAATCCGTTTTGATCTATTGTAATGAATTTAAAAAAGTTCTTGGATTTTGTAATCACGATTGAAGAAAAAATGATAGATTATGTTTCCCACAAATTAAATATCCTTGATATGAACTATTCAATGCATGATCAAGAATAGTTTTTACTTATATTCTCATTTTAATATTTAGAAACAAAATATATATGGATAAAAGTGTGACATATATATGTATTATAAATAAAAAAAATATGTATTTACATGAAAGGATCAGCATATGAACCAATGAAGGTGGTTAGAGACGATTAATGATTATTATTATTGAATCCATTTCCATTCATGGAATTCAAACAATGTCGTAGATGATCTTTGTAAAAAGGATCATACAACACTATCAAAGATGAGGAATGAAATGGATTAAATCTTCTTAGACATGAAAATGATGGACATGGGAATAATAAAATGATATTTATTATAACTTTATGAAATTAATTATCACCTATATATTCTTTAGAGGATCAAGGTGGCCCAAAATGATAATGAGTTATGACTGAAGAATGTAGGGAATCTTCTAGAGTTCGGTTTTTCGAAATATGGATTTATAATGTATGGATCCAACAAATGTGTCCCATAAAACCCAAAACTAATGTATGAAAATCTATATGACTCTCATATCACATCCTTCCCTATTCATCTAGGATGAAAAAATATTTTTAAATATTTGAATAAAAATTATTGTGAGAAAACATGAAGTGGGAAATTGTGGAGTTTGTATCTTGATTCTTCATTTGCTAATGATTCAAGAAAAAATAAAATAATTCTAAGGGTATTATTAAATTATTTACCATACAGGTATGGAAATGGGAAAAAATATCCATGGATTTGTTCATAGAACATCCTAGGAAACATAGAGTAAATAATGTTTTATGTGTAATAGTTGATTTCCATAAAATGTTGAAATATTTCACTTTTATAAAGGAAGATTTATCTCTTCAACAACTCTCAAAGATATACATAAGGGTTATGGTAAGATAGTTTTAATTTCAACATATATAGTGTCTTATCAAGATATGAGGTTTACCTTGAGGTTTTGGCGGAGCCTTCAATATGCATTGAACATAGAAATGAGATTCATCACAACATATCACTCCTACAAATATTTTCAATCTAAAAATACCATTAAAACTGTAGAGTATATGATGATATCTTGTTCAAAGTATTTACAAGGATTTTGGTATGCCAACCTTCCACTAGTGGAGTTATAATATAACAATATTCATCATTATTATATTCTAATACAAACTATGTGGCTCTATATGAGAATTATAGTAGGACATTGGCATGTTGGGATGAAGTTAGAGAGGGGAAGATGATGGGACCTAATCTCATCCACTAGATGTCATGGTAGGTTCAATAAATTGATCATTATATGAAATCAATGAAAATTTGATAGAAAATATTTTTATATAATAATTATTGAGACCTAGAGTTTAAGGTCATAGGTAAATTTTTCCTTATAATATCATTAGGGAATAAATTCATGACATATTTGAAGAAGGTAAATATTTTATCCAAATACATCTTCTTAATTGATAACCTTTATCACATCAAAGTGGTGGCCTATCAAATAGTTATCCCAACTAACCTATCTCTAATACTTGATGTGTTCTATATATCTCTATAGAGGAAGTGCATACCATACCCATCGCATGTACTGAATCTAGAGGTGGTACCATTGGGGGAAGATATTTCATAGAAGGATTAGATGATGAAGATTTCAAATAACATGGACAAATTCCTATGAAATAAGAAAACTCTCCTGGTAAAAGATTTAGAGAAAAACTATGTATGTGAGAAAGTGGAAAGGGAACTGGAAGATGTAATGAAATTGAATCACCCTTATCTACTCTATTGTGTGAAATGGAAATTTCAATGTTGAAATTTCTGAAGGGGGGATAATAAAATGATGCGAATATGTATAAATTAAATTCCCTTTTTAAAGGAGTACTTTCTTTATTTTGTAATATTGTTATAGAATGCAATACACTACATGGGTTTATTAGGACCATTATAAGTTATATCCTATCATACAAATGATTACAATTATGCATCACAAAAATTGATATTATAGTCTTTATATAGTGATTTTATGATTAATATATATTATGGGTTAGGATAAATTACAATCGACACTGAAGAAATGTGTGATTTCCATAGTGGGATGGTACCATATGAAGTCCATTAATTAGAGCGTCTGGCAAAGTTAAGATCACAAGAATTTTCCCTTCAAAACCCGAAATCTGAGATTCAAAAACTAAATCATGAGAAAACACATTTATAGTAGAATTTCAATCTCATCATGATCACATCCAAAAACATGTTCTTAAAACAACCCCATGAATATATCATTATTTAACACTATACCCATATGGAATTTACTGGTGTAATAATGGGATATGTATCAAAAACCTAATAGTATTAATTTTGAATATTTTATATTGATTTAAAAATAATTATATTTTTTCAATTTTAATATTCCTTTCTAAATATTTAGATAACAAGTTCGATAAGAATTAGATTTTTGTGGGAAAAAACACAACTTTTATTCTTGGGAAATATATCATTCAAAAAAATAAACCCTTTTTTATGAACTCACTATTTCATTAATTTAATGAAATTTAAATAAAACAACATTATAAAATAATATTTAATAAATATAAATAATAATATAATTCACTGATTTCGATGTAATTTTTATAAGTGTATGAAAATGTTTTTTTATAAAAAACTAGTTTCTTCAATAAATTGGTTTTTTGATTTAAAGTGTAAATTATATAATTTAAAAAAAATTGATAAAATAAATGTTTTTTATAAATTTATCATGATGAAATTATCCAATGGTTATTTATTTACAATTTTAAAATACAACCAAATTTTTTGGTTAAAAATAAATATTGTTTAAATATATGGTATAAATTTTTACATCATAATGACTGAAAAGTAATGTAATATATGACATAAAATATATCCAAGAAAAAATATATATATAAATTTTAAATAATTTTGTTTTTAGGTTACATTATTAATTTTATAATTCAATAATGGATCCAAAAAATCTAAATTAAGTTTTATGTTTTAAAAAAAATAGAGTCTTCATAATGACTCACTCTCACATCAGCAATGGTTTTATTTTAATGATTTAGGTTATTATAATTATAAAATAATTATAATAAATCTTATTTGGTGCAAACCATGGGAAAAAATGTGGTAATTTTTTTAGATTTTATTATATCATCTTATAGAATCCAAAGACTCTATTTGGAAATTAATAAACTATTCTCCTCTATTTTGCTACAAACACACCGAACCTCCAATTATATATATCTATAAACTCTTGTAGTGAAAATTTACTATTATATTAACTCTCTATATCTCTCCCTATTTTCTCTTGAGCTATTTAGAATCTTATATCAGTCTTTAAGAATAACCCTCTCAAGGAAAGGGATCCTCCCCATCTCCTATTTATTCAAACACAATATTTATATTATACTTTTTAATAAAAATATTTTCATGTTGACATATGGTATTATACATGAATCATACTATAATTATTATTTATAATTTATAATATAATTCTATCACTCTCATTGACCATTATATGAATTTTTATTTACATTTATTATACATCCAAAATTATAATATGATTTTTCATTCCATATAAGAGTGTAGTGAATAAAATTAGCCATTTCCACTGGTGGGTATTCACCAAAATTTTACTACACTTCATTTTATTAGAAAATCCATGTATGTATTTGAAACTCCTTAATCATGGGATTAAAATGAATAAAATAAATCAATCGTGTCATGATCTCTTTGGAAGAATTATGCATGCACATGATACAAATACGACCAGAGATCCATGAATTATATATACCTTTAATACATTGTAAAATTGTAATGTCACATGAAATATATTTATGTGATTAAGTGGTGAACCTAACACATTATTGTAATTTTTCTCCATATGAAGTTGTCTTGGTATTTTCCCTTAACATATTCCTATGTAATGTTTGATGTCGTATTCACATTCATATGTTTCTGGGATGTTATCATGTTATACCATTCTTGAATGTTTGAGAATATGATTATCCCCCACCCCATTGTATTTTTTATATTTCAATTTACTCATATGTATTACTTTCAACATACAATGCTTTGATTATTCTCTTACAACACTTCATATATCACCCCTTTCTTATGTACATCTGTATGATACCCTATGCAGTTTTTAAAGATGCATTTAATATAAGGGCTTGTTTCAGTGTTTTGAAATAATGATTTGAAACTCATATTTTATGTTATATTTTCTCATACTTTATTATCCTAAGAATCCTGGACTCGTGATATTTTGAGTTCTTATTTTGCGTATCTTTATATAATAAATCCTTTAACAAATTTTATTAAAATATGGTATTTTATAGTTGGTATTAGATAAATGTATAGTTACTTTCTGGGGATTAGGATTATATAACACTACTGAAATACATATGATAGGACTAGACATAGTAAACATCCTTAAATTTGGATAAATTATTGATTTATTGGTTTCCAAGAAAATACATCCATGTCTAGATACGATAACTAGATGTGGATCTGGAGAAATTGTACCTAGGGTTAATACCCCAAAAATGGAACATTATGTTGGACTCAATCATCACCTAGTGCCTAAAAAGGGACATTTATGCACACCTTGTTTAACACTCCCTTGAGATATTCTATATTAAATTCACAAGATCCTTACAAAACATTATTTAAAGGAAACCCCACAAAAGTGTATGATAGGAAACAGTTGATGGATAACTTATATTGCAACCCATGAATTTATAGGTTAATTAATATATATCATTTACAAGTTATCCCATTAATCATTATTGTCACCAAATTATGTTTTTTAGTTTATCAATAATCATAACAATATTTTCCTTTTTTCTAGTAGTTGTTAAAAAATAAGTGCAACCGGGTCAACATTAAATTGACGGGAAATATGATAAATTCAAAGATAAGATGAAGAAATCAATGGTAGTAATAATTGTAAAATTTGATTCATTAATTTCTCAATTGACTGGGGTTTTGAATAGAAACATGAATCATGCATAATTCACAAATCCCCTAAAAGGGTTAAGTTTCAATTAATACCTTTATGAAATAAAGTCCTCCAAATTATAGTGCATATTTTGATCCATTAATTAGGAAAAAATGGATCAAATCTATTAAAAATATCGTCTATATCCTTAAATTCTATGATAAAGAGATGATTGTGTTGGTAATTTATCATATGGTAAGATAGTCTTATCAATTATGGATGTTGGTCAAAAATATGAATCTCTAAGAGGAGATTGTATAGATAAAGTGGAAATAATTTAATTAATTGTTTTTCAGAAAATATTTTCCTTACACACTCTTACTTAAAATGGAGAGGAAGTTTCATATACTGAAGAAAAAGGATGATTAATTTAAAGCGATATATGAGAAAAAACTAAAAATACTTTCACAATACACCTTAATCTTGTGTTCTTTTTCTCAAAATTATTGTTGACTACTGATTTTGTGGGTAATTGTTTAGTATATGAAAATATATAGCCATTCGGGACTTTGAGAGCAATGAGTAAATTTTTTGATGTTACCTCAACTTCCAAATGGAGATTTTTTTTTCAAGTTTTTCATTGGGATAAGAATAAAAAAAGAGTGTTTAATTATAGTGTATAGATAGAATAATATAATGGGGGAAATAAATTCCAATATACCAATTGCAAAAAAGTTGGGAAAAAGCATCTGGGGAATTGATTAAAGGGAATAAGGGAATGATTTATGTGTAGAAAGGAAGAGTGTTCAGCTAGTGAATAAATACATGAGAAACCCACCAATGTGATGTAATAATGGAATTCTCCATTAAACCCTAAAACTATTTTCTAGTGTTTCAAATTCATATATCAATAACACTATCTGAAAAAAATCACTAATGCAATGGTTGTTGATTATTACCTATTCCAACAACCTATAATACCAAAAGACGAAGGGAGAGATTATTCCATCACAACTGTTGAGCAAGATTTATATTATGAAGTGGGGATAGGTATAATAGTTTTCCATTCAATAATTGGTAATGTATTTTTATTCTGGTTCCATTCATTCTTTCATATTGTGCATATTTAGTAGAACAATAAAAACACCATCTAAAAACGTGAAGGTGGAGGTATTAGTGAATATGGAATATGGGTCAGTTGTATCATCAAATTCATATAACTCCTACTTTACCCCTATTTTTGGGTTATACTTCCCATCAAAATATATGATACTCCCACTCAAAAAAAATCAACACTATTCGAGGAACATGTTGGATTTCCTTGTATAAATCCATCATAAATTTTCCAGGGATGGAAATCACCATACGTATTGAAAATCACCCATTATTCTATAAAATTACATTAGGGAGGATGAATATAATTAAGAATCATCAACTAAATAGTGTATATTATTAACATATTTGAAATAATAACAATATCCAATGATTGATACTAAGGAAAATACGATCCATGATGACATACAATTATAAGGGAATATGGTGGTGTTTTTATATAATAATTATAAAGTATTTCTCCAAGCCATGGGGTTATGTTTTCGATATATCTTATACATATATTATTGATAATAACTAAGAATCCATATAGAATATCTTTTATATAATTTTAAGTACTGAAGAATCTGCTATAAGAGATTCTGAAAAAAGGTTTTACATGAAATTTTTCATCACCATGGGTTGAAATGGTCTTCTTTTTCAAGAATAAAAATGTGTCAATGCACCTCTTCATTGATTATCATGATCTAAATGAGATCATAATAAAGAAAAAATATTCTCTTCCACAGATTAATGATTTACTTGACCATATATATGTTGCCCAATACTTCTCTAAGTTGGATCTTTGATCAAGATATTATCATCAAAAGGTAAAGAAAGTGGATATCCCCAAGACTAATTTTCATATAAGGTACAATCACTATGAATTAATATTAATTTCTTTTACACTAAATAATTCTCAATAAGTCTTAATGGAAATAATTAATAGAGAGTTAGTGTTTTCCTATATAATTTTTTGGTGTATTCTATATAAGATATTCTTATCTACTCCAAAATAAAGGAGGAATATGAGGACTATTTAAATATTTTATTGGTGGACTTATGGAAGGATCAAGTATATGAACTGTAGAGTAAATTAGAATTTTTATTGGAGAAAGTATCCTTCATAGGGAATTTTATCACCAAAAAATGGATATCTATGGATCGATAAAAAATAGAGGCATTCAAATGATAGTCCAAACAAACATTTGGGATAGATATCCATAGTTTCCTTGGATTGGTTTGGTATTATATTCAATTTTTTAGAAACAAAACATGATTTCCAAGAACACTAACCAAGCTAACTTATGAGCGTGTTAAATTCATCTAGGCAAATGAATGTGAAGAGAGATTCAAGGAACAAAAGAAGAGGACAATAATTGCTATTATTATCACATTACCACTAGGGGAAGGAATTTATATCTAGAGCGAGGCATCCAGAAAGGGCTTAGATTCTATACTAATACAAGATGAAAAGTTTATAGGCACTTCCCCATCTAATTAATGATCCCTAACTTAAACTACACAATTCATGATCTAGATTATATGGAAGTTATTTTCACATTCATGTTTTATAGGTATTGTCTCTATAGATAAAATTATAACATATATTTGGATCATAAAAGAATCAAGTATGTATTCAGACAAATTGAGGTTAATGTCAACCAAATAATGTGACTAGATCTGATTATGGATTATGATTTTCAATCCACTGCCATCTTGTCAAGGAAAACAAAGTGGTAGATGGTTGTAGTATAAATGATCATATAACCCCATCTATGGTGAGTATTTAAAGGGATAAAATGTTATTGGGCAAGAAAATGAAGGAAATGGGAATCATAAATATATCATCATCCTAAATTTACTGAATTAAAACACAACCATATATTCATGAGATAATCAAGGAGGCCCAGATATATGATGAGTTGTTAAAAAACAAGGTATTCAATATTCAATAGCTCATATTTATATAAGATGGTGTTATAATGTTCAGAACATAGATATGTGTCACATCAAAACAAGAATTGAATAATTAAATTATAGGTGATTTTTATACATAATCCTTTCATATTCACCCAAAAATAACTAATATGTATATGTTTTTGATGTAAAACTTATTATGAGATAACATGATTAGATAAATTGATGAGTTTATAACTAGATGCTTGGAATTTAGACTTATCAAGGTAGAACCACTAAACTCTATGGGTATGATTCTACTATTTCCCATTTATATATGGAAATGGGAAAACATAACCATTTATTTTTTCATAGGACTCCCCAGAACACCTAAAGGTAATAACTTCATCCATGTGGTAGTCGGTCACCTTAAAAATATGGTACATTTTATTACTATTAAGTAATTTTTCTCTTTTCACCAACTCACCGACATACACATAAGGGATGTGGAAGGATATATAATGTTAAACACAATACATTATCTGATCGATATATAATGATTACCTTGAGGATGGGATAATATTTCAATAATAATGGGTTATAGAAATGATCTTCATCATTACTTATCTCACTCAAATGGATGGTTAGTCTTAAGGAACCATTCAAACTTTAGAGGATATAATGAGATCTTGTTCAATTTAAAACCATAACTGTTTGCATAAAAATCTTATCCTCGTGGAGTTATAATATAATAATAGTACCCATTAAAAAATTAAAATGATTCCTTATAATGATCTATATGGGTAGCGGTGTCAGACTCTAGTATGCTAGGATGAAGTTAGAGAGTATAAGATGATGGGACCTTATGTTATCTATGAAATGAAATATATTGTTTATCCAATTCTAT
Source organism: Viscum album (assembly GCA_963277665.1). Taxonomy (NCBI): domain Eukaryota; kingdom Viridiplantae; phylum Streptophyta; class Magnoliopsida; order Santalales; family Viscaceae; genus Viscum; species Viscum album. Next base: position 873,886,026 of record OY728145.1, on the reverse strand, counting down.
GTCATATGAAATCAATAAATATTTTATAAAAAATTTATGCATGTAATCATCGACGATAAATAGATTTTGAGGACGGATTTAAAGTGTTCCTTTATATATAATTCTATAATAAATTCATGTGGTTTATGAAGAAGAACAATATCAGTCCTTGATGCATCATCCCCTCTGAGATACTCCATCAAATCTAAGTAAAGTCCAATCGACTAACACTACCATCTAACCAATATCATGTACATGATGTGTTCCATAGAAACCTCTTGATGAAGTACATAGAATACAACCACATGTATTGTATCCAGATGTAGAACAATTGGATTATGATCATTCAAATGAGTCATATCCAGTGAATATAATTATTTATTGTGAAAATATTATAAAAAATAACAAAACTATCCTAGGTAATGTTTTTTGGCAGAACCAAATGTTTGAGGAAGTTACAAGGGAACTGAAAAAGGTGGTGAACCCGATGTACCCCCATCTATTTTAGTGTATCCAATGCTAATTTAGAAGGAAAAATTTCTTATGGTGGAATATGTAATGACTAAAATATTTTTAAATGATCAAATTCCTTTTTAACTTATGTAGTTATAGAGAACGCATGCACAAAATTGGGTTTTTTTGAACAATTATTTGTTAATAATTTCATATTTAGAAGAAATTTAGGCATCAAAATTGTTTATAGTATAAATATTATAATGTGATTGTGTGATTAGTAAATATTAAAGATTATGCTAAAGTTACATTGATACAAATTGAAGGATAAATGGCCATGAATGTCATTTATCAGATCCTATGAGGGAGATCGAGTCACTTTTTTCCCATCACCAAGACCAATCCACGATTCAACAAAGAATCATTTGTGAAACTATTTATGGGATATGTTCAAGCTCACCAAGATCATGGCTGAAATCATGTTCATCAAACAACCAAATGAAAATATTACCATCTCACATCGTACCCTAAGGTAATTAAACAATAAATAAAGGGATTTTTATACAGACCTCAAAAGTATATATTTTTAAATATTATTTTTGTTTAAAAAAATTATTATATTGATCAGTGTTTTATATTAATTTAAAAATGATTATATAATGTGTTTTTTAAATATTAAATTTGGATATGATGAAACATAGATTATATTGTTTGGAAGAATATCATTTATATAAAGACAAAAAATTTGATGGATTTAATAATTTTTTAAATTATAGATATTTTAATAAGATATTATTTTTAGATAATAGTTTTTAATATAAATGATAATTTAATCGTATGAAGTCAAATTTAATTTTTATATGGGTCATAAAAACTTGTAATATAAAAACCCAATATTTTTCAATAAATGTGTATTACTATGAAAAAGATTAAATTCTCATATTTAAATAATTGTGTTTATAGAATAAATATATTTTTCGAATCCACATGATTGAAATTATTGGACGATGAAATTTTCCTAAATTTATTTGAAAACATATTTTTTAAGTAAAAATAAAATATTGCATGTATTATGACATTATAATGATTGAAAAGTGATGTAATATATTCCATTAAATGTATCAATGACCAGATATATATGTCCTCTTTAAAATAATTTTTAATTTTTTATAAATTCTATAAATTTTAATGAATCCTCCAAAATCTGATATTATATTTTAAGGTTTTCAACTTAATTCATTTTAAACATGACTCACATACACATAAAAAAGGTTATTATTTTAGCATTTTAGTTACTATACTCCTAAAATAATGAAATTCAATCCTATTTGGTAGAAACCATGTAAATAAAAATGTATGTTTTTTGATTTTTTTAACTTTATCATATTGAGTCTGAAACCTATGTCTCAAAACTAGTAATGAATTTCCCTCTATTTTTCTATATAACTCCACACAACATCCCCTTACTATTATCTAAAAAATATTTAAGAGTGAATTTACTCTTACATTCACACTATATATTCCTTACAAGGTTCCCCCATTATCTTAAGAATCTCCTCTCAATCATTTCGAAGCACCCCCTCAAGGTAAGGGATCCTCTCTTTCTCATCTTTATTCAAGAACCATCTATATATTATGTCTTTTAATTTTTAAATTTTCATATTGGGATATTTAATTAAAGACCCATACCATCCTTATGATTAAAAAGTTATGAGATAACCCTTTCAAACTCCTCGATCCCTTCTATGAATCTTTATGTACTATCAGTATGTTGTGGAAATTATCCTATAATTTTTCAAGAGAAACAATTATGTAGTGAACACTCATCTGAATTTCCACTCAATGGTATTCACCAAGATATACATATAATTCCTTTATTTTAAACTTATATGTTTATATCTATCAAAACTTAATCATTGGAAAACAATTGATGGAATATATCCTTATGTTGTCTGATCTATGTGTAGCACATGTGTATGTACATGATAAGACAGTGATAGGTAGGCCTAGAATTTAATAGAACTCCAATGAATTGGGTGGATTTTTCTCTCTTCAGACATTATCTAAATAATTATGTAGTAAACCTAATCCGTTTTGGGACCTTTACCATAATTTAATATTGGATTTTCTATTATCCTGAACTTATGGTACTGCAATGTTTTATTTTTTTCCAAATTGTTATGTTGTCATGATGTTATCATGTAATATCATGAATCATAATTTATCTGTTTTTGTTCTAAATCCTTTTATTTATAATTTATTTTCCTATTGAATTTCATGTATAACGTTCATCATTTTATTATTTGATTGTTCCCTTCTCGAGATTTACAGCTCACCCCTTTCTTATCTATGACCCATGGTTATCCCATGTAGTTTTAGAAGATCCTATAAGTATAAGGGAATTATTCGTAGTTTTAAAAAAATTAGTTTTTACTCATTTTTTATGTTATTAGGCCATATAAATATTTACCAAAGACACTAGGTGTCACAATCTTATAGGATTGTATTAATGGTAAATTTATCCAATAAATCGTGAAATAATTTGTATTAAAATATTGGTTGGCATAGGATTATAAATTTTTAATTAATAATCATAATTATATTATATATGTCACATTTATTACCCAATTTCACTATTATAATTAGTAACAAGAGGTGGTGGGGGAAAATGAATATCTTCACTTCATGGAGGGGTACTCTACACAATACGGGAATGAAATTTTTTTATTACGGAAAATGGGAATGCTGGTATATTGTTAATACCTTAGCATAATAAGGTTTATTATAAAAAAATATATGAATTATATAGGAAATAAAAAAAAAATTTCTAAAACAACAAACACTATTGGAAAACTTGTCTATAGCCATAGACCTATAGCCACTTTTTTCGAAAATCATTCTATAGGATTGTATACGAAGGTTATAGCCATGTTTTTGTCTAAATCGTGGCTATAAACTTTACCTATAGCCAAGAGTTTCTTAAAACATGGATATAGGTGTATTTCATCAAAGGCTATATCCACAGTTCTATAAAACTGTTTCCCTAGCCTAATCCTCGAGACTAGGTTTCATAAAACCTTGGATACAGGTTTCTCACTATTACGTGGGGAAAAAATTATTAAGAAATGGATGGAAGAGCTGTAGACATGAATTTGTATTATATTTCCATGGTACATAACGATATATATATAAAAATATAAATATATATACCAATTATTATATGCACTGTAGTGGAAGGTTTTCTGCTCTGTGGTAGCACATGTAAGGAGTAGAAATATGGATGGGAGCTATTTATTTTTAATTAATAGCCATGGTTTACATGGGCTATAGATGTAGTTTTCCATAGTGTAAATAAACCCTATAGACATGGGGGATCTGTTTCCATAGTTTCCAATACTATGGGTATAGGGTTTATTTTCACAATAAAAACTGTGGCTATAGATTTTTTTAATAGCCATGCTAATAGGTTTCATGGACTTTTGGAAATATGGTTATAGCTTATAGCCATGGTTTTGACCCATATAGCCATAGTTTTGGTCCATTTCTATAGAAAAAATTTCCACTTTTGAATTAAAGGCTATGAATTTAATAAAACAGTACTTATGTAGAGGACTTAAGCATTCCCATGTAGGAATCCTTTAAAATGGAGGTCTTATGAAATTTTTTTATGTCCAGTGGATTAAAGAAAATGAATTGGGATATACATGATTAAAAATGGTATATTTTGAAGAGGAATCTATGTTTTAAGGATTCACTTGAAGCTATAGTGAGAGTCCACATTTATGAGTGTTCGGAATGGCTTTTTGTAAATATTATAACTTAATTTTAAGAGGGTGCGTGTTTAACAAGTCTTGAAGGCTCCAAATCAATTATAATAGAGTGTGGAGTGATTTATGTTTGATCAACACTCAGAAATTCATTTTCAATCATGTTTTAAATGTGTTTTTATGTCCTTTAAACTTAGTATTTTATCTTTTTCAATTTTTAGTTTTGAGGTGGCAACAAGTGTTTTCCAAAGTTATTTACCTTTAATAACTAAAAAAAAGAACATATTTAGTAATTTAGATATAATCACATTAAATATTAAAAAAAAATTTTAAATCCTAATACATATATTTGATCAATTATTTGTTTTTATAAGCTTATTTTTTTCATATATAATTATAAATTCATAAAATATATAGCTTTTGTAGATCCTATATTTTTTATGGTATCCTAAAATTAACTATTTCAAAAAACAATAAAATATCATACTATTAAAATTATGAAATTATAAATTAAAAAACTGATATAATTATATCTAATTCAAATTCAATATTTTAAAAAAAATTTAATTAAAATAATAATATAAGGAAAACTTGTTTTTGTAAAAAATATACATTTAAAATTAATTTCCGTTTATATTACTCCATGAAAATTTCTAATTTAAATAATTTTTATATATTAATTCATATATTCTATTATAATATATTATCATAAAGCTAAATTATATTTATTTTAATTCAACACATTAAACTTTTATTTGATAAATAACAATCCATATTCTTATTATTAAAACATATTAATCATTTATCTTCTAAACATGAGAATTTTTAGCTAATTATAGTCTTTTTATTTACTTGAGGCTTCAATATTGTTGTAATTAGTATAACAATTTTTATCTAATGTTTTCATCTTGTTTTAGTTTGGGGTTGTGTGTATATAAATATAATATTTATTTAAGTAAAATTCGTATTGAAATATCAGGTCGTTAAACTGAGGTGGAATTTATTGGTTATCTAATTTTGAAAAATAGTGAGTGCATTAATGAATAATAAACACCTTAAAAGGATGAACGTAAAATTTTCATGGAATTTATATAATTTCAATGACACCCCTTGAATTCTCAAAATTGGTTTTCATAAGTCAATCTTGTGTGCACCACCTGCACACATATGTTGGGCATGAAAGTCACATCTACGTGCACCACTTATGAACTGAACTACACTCACCCAAGGAGCTGAACTTGCCTATAAATAAGACCATTAGGATCATCACTTTTTTATTTTTGAGGACATAGAGATATCATCGGGCTCTTATCACCCCAATATCATTCCCAATTCTTCAAATACACTATCTTAGATAATTTTAGCCTAAAACCCTGAGAATTTAACTAGTGAAGAGTTTTATTTAGTAACCAGATGGTCTGAAACACCAATATCCTTGGTGAGGAACTAATTTATCCCTGGTCTAGAAATAATAGGGAAATATAAAATCCCCCAACAATATACCTAATATATATCCATCCAAATTAATTTTTAAGACCCCATATAATAGAGAAAAAGAATTATTTATGTTATGTTGCCAAATATTTCAGCTCACCCAAGTCTCACTAGGTTCCAAATATACCGTGTATCACATGGGTGAGACCTCTAGTTCACCCTTTCTATGGTGAACAACCCTATTCATGCTCTATAGTTATATTATATTTTACCACCCTAGTATCTCATTGAAAACCCCCACATAATCACCCATGTAACACTTCGGAGAAACCCTCTTTGTTACCATCAAAAATAAAACCCATCTACTTTTACTCACCTACAAAGAATCCAGAACACCCTGAATCCAATGGTAAATAATTTCTTCACCAAATACTCACACTTGGATCCCAATTTATTAAAACCCCCTCCAAATATATTGGACTCCGGGGTTCAAGAAGTTCACCCCAGTATGCACCTCATCCATCATGGATTCCAATAATAAAAGAAGGATTTTCAATTATCCCCTATATATGTAAAATATATTTGGGAATAATAATAATGTATTCTCATGATGATGAGGGTTCTTGTTGGGATGTCACAAGAGTTGTATCTCTTGGATAAATAATTAATTTTCTCTATACCCATAAAGTTAGGTCTGGTAGTGAATCCATCCTCGAATAAGCCCATATTCTTACTTACAGAGTGTCATACTCCCCCTACTTTCATATCCAGCTCTAAATATTAATGTGTAGGTAGATGGGGGTTTGGTCCTCTTATAAGGTATAATATATAAGATGGTTACTAATTTAAATTTCACCAACTCACCAAGGATTCAAATTCAGGGATTATCAAGTTTATAATCCCATTTAAATCTAATTATGCACTCTTTTAGAATGTCCTCAATCTTATACAATATCATATTTCCCACACTGATTATGACTCATGTGGGATTAGTGTCTTGGGTTGATATTGAAATTAGCATAATTATAAATTCCTCAATAGGTCTATTTTCTTGTGTAAAAAATATATATCATTCAATGGAAACCTCATTTATGTAATCCATATTTGATTCTTGGTTTTCATAACTTTAATGGCATAAAAGTCCCAAAATAATGACATTAAATTTCATGGACGACATCCTTGTCATATAATTTAAATATTCATGATAAAATACTTTTTTATATGATGCTAAATAGCATCATATGTTCTTTCCACATGACCATAAACTTTATCAATTAAACTAGGTGGGATTTTATTTCTATTATGGAGGGATACTTATAATTCTTTTGTGATGTTCAAACTTAACGTCCCATTTATTTCAATATGTATGTGTATATGTTCATCAAATGATAATCTATGTCTTTAACATGCCCTACTATGTTATAATGAGCCTAGATATTCTTTTATCCAAGGACATATTCCTTATGGAACTCCCCTTATTGGGATATATTCCCAATAATATCTTGTCACCACTTGGAGGGCCATATTCCTTCTAGGTGACCTCCACATCATCCTCGTCAGATAATCATCTTTATGATACCATATTTACTTCTTAGGTGTATATTACTTCTGAATCCAAACCCCATTCTCATTGGTCCATATTCCCTTCAACATCAACCAGAAAGGGGTTTTTTGGAATAAGTCCAACACCATACATTTTTAGGCATCTTTTTTTCTGATGTTCTTACTACTGACATTAAACCACATGGGTCGGTCATTATCAGATAACCATAATTGGTTCAATATTTTCCATTAAGAGGATCTAATTTTCATGAGTTTTTATTCCTTTTATGAGGATATATAGGTAACCCTTTTTAAGGGGCCAGTTCCAACTCCATGAACAGATACCATTTTTATGTACAGTGATGAAATTTAGAGCACCCATATATGTGGATTTAAACTATATCCCCCTATCATATTAAGCATAAATAATTAATCATAAAAGAATATGTAGAATTACTGATACATATATATGGTATTATCAATAAAGGAACACATATACATCTACAGTTTCCTTCATATAGAGCCCTTCTGTTGTGTGTGTGTATATATGTCCACATCGTTGCATGTTAACAATAAACTATCCACATAGAGTTAACCTATTCCATAATAGAATATGGGAAGAATTCTAGAACATTATATAAATAAATAATATTGTATAATAATAGAAAATAATGCCACCAAAATGTTTTCAAGATCCCCATCTCTAACCCTATCAACCAACGCACATTTCAATGTGTCATTCGAAAAACAAACCCAATAACTGCAACCCTTTAGAAAGAATGTTTGTATTGATGTTCACACTGAACCTTTAAAGATGGAGTGGCTATTTAAATTTTTTTTTTCCATGAACACTTTTACATGAAATTCTGAAGAATACCAAAATAGATGTTTTAAATAAATTTTTACCATGTTATACACACTTTTCTAGGGATAAATGAACTAGGAATATGATCTTGAATTTCTAGTTCTGTATAAATTTTAAGATTCAAAAAAAAAAATAAACCATAACAATAAATTAGTTTTTGGAGATTAAGACAATGTTTCGTCAAGTATCCTATCTAGGTCACTAATACTTACTTGTTACCCTGAAGGATGATTATTTATTTCATATTAAGGAAACTTTTTGAATAACTGGATGAGTTTTGGAAACTACATGGAATTTCTTTTTCATATATAATTTTTATATAAATTAACTCATTTTTAATTTTATATGATTCAAACTATATATTTTTAGGTGATTTGAATATACAACAGTTCATAAAAAGGGAATAATGTATATTTATTACAGTTTTCATTCAATATATGAATAAAATAGTTGATACATTAATGATTAATGTGTATTAAAAATTATCGCTCTCTAATTGATCATAGTAAAGACTTTTTTTTACCTCATCTCTCTTATATAATAAGATATAATATTTTCATTAATAACTATTTTTTGTAAATGAAATGTGATGATTAATTATTTATAACGGTGTATGATTCATCACATTCAATAGCATGTTTTAAAAAATTGCTATTGATAAAATATTTTATCCTTACAATGTTTTTATCCAGAAATTATTTAAAATATAAGGGAAGATGTTTCTATCACACTTTTGTGGAATATTTTGATAAATAGACTTTCTTTCAGATGAAAAGTGACCAAAAACAATTAATACCATATATGATATGGCACACAATAGTTTGATTGTTAAATATTCCCAACAAAAATAAATAATATATCTTAGTAAGAAACTGAGGGTAACATTGAAACATTTGACGTTTTGACATTAAGAGGATTGAATTTTTTGAAGGGATTGAACATTAAAAATACAATTCCAAAATCGTACTATTATTCAAAAATTGATTTCATATAAGATGTTTCGTACTAAAATATTATAGTGTAATAGTTCTATGACAAGGTCATATAGAGACATTTTGGAAATTATATATAGATTTATTGAGTTAATAAAACATCAAAAGGTGTTTTAAACAAAAAGATGATCTATAATTATATGATATATGATATGTTAAACATGTTATTATGGTGGATTTTGATAAAAATTTAAAAAAATTAATAATATAAAATGTATCATACATAATAAAATATTTACATTATCATTAATTTAGATTATCCACATATAGGTGTATTTTGAAATACTTTTGATGAAGTGTAATGATAATTTACCTCCCAATGTATGAATCTAAGTTATACCTTACTCACATTTATCAGAAAGACTTATATTTTATTATGAAATGCCACTTCTGGTATGATAAAGACTATAGAATGAGATAAATAATATGACCATTATGCATAAAAGGTATTTTTTTCACTGTATCACCAACTATGTATACCACATTTGGTGTCATACACTATTTATTTATTATAATAGGGGTACATGGATCATATAGAAGTCCCCATTACCAGAGTTTTCTAAGATACCTATAATGAGAACGTTTTTTATTTGATTCCTTTCTAATAAAATCCTTCATAGATAAGCTAATAATTGTTGGTTGTCTATGGTTTTTGTCTTGTTTTTAGTTTGAGCACAACCAAGATTCGATTGTTCCTCTCATATAATTTGTTTGACATCTATGCCTCAATTATGATAGAATGAGTAGTGTATGAACACACCTAGATAGTACATATGATCTTATCATTTATTAGGATAAGGAAAATCTGATGTTCTAGTCTATAACGGTGAATGAAATTTAGTTTATTCCAAGAAAAGGTTAGTCTATATTGGGAGAATTGAGAATGTATTATTTTGATCTATGGGATTGGCATACTTCATGTACCATGGTAACTAGATATCTTGGTCAAAGGGGATATATGATAGTTCATGTTATTATCTGACATGGGTAGTAGACATATATATAGAGAAACATTTTTTTGACGAAGAAATCACCAAATCCCATGGTAGCTTGGGTAGTAGTGATTCTTTTCATGAGGGTAATATTTTATTAAAATTATATATATATTGATTGATATTTATTTTTCCACACCATAAAGTCCCAAGGGACACAATTTATCGTACACTGAATGAGGATTTATTATGACATAATGAATTACTCTAAAAGTGTTTTAGAGATGATATAAAGGCATTTTAAATGAGTATTCACAAGGTATCATGTATGATGAGATACACAGTGATGTTGATGATATATCTAAAAATATGTTTTCCAAAATATCTAAACCATGTTTTGGATATATGTTTAGTAGTTATTTTATTGATATAATATGAGGTTAAATAAGAAAATTGAATTTATTATTCATCCATTTCATGCATCATATAAAATACTTTTAGGCTCTAATTTATAAACATGTTCGTAATTAACCACCTTTAATTGAACATTTAACTTCATATATGTCATTTTCTTATTCCTATACTTATTTTATTCTTACATAAGGTATAATTTTTTATATTTATTCAATGGTTTTCATTACATATATATTTAAAATCATCTCTTTAAGTGGTTTCTTAATCATTATTTTTTCCCACTCATTTCCTATACATCTATTCCAAAGTATTTCATATCTCAAATAAAATGGAACAATGATATGATTTCTTTTATACTTAAATTGGTAGGGGTTTATTCAATATATTCTATTTTCCTCCATCACACATTCATTAACTATGATTATTAGCATCAGTATCACAAATATTTTACTGTATGACCATCTTTCCATAGGCATGTAGGAACATAAGAATCTCCTTTACCAACCTTAATATTTTTTCCTTTAATAAATAAAGGTCATATTATTTAATCCATGTGAAAAAAAGTCCAAAATCCATTTAGGGATAGAACACGAAGTTAAAACCATTTGTCTCTAATATAACTTATTGGGACCTATTTAACCTAAATCACACTAATGGGAGTGAATTAGTGTTTACACATATTAAAACTTATTCTATTATTTAGTACTCTAATCCATTGAGATTTTGTTCCATTATTAAAATGAACATGTTCATTCTATAATTATATCAATCTCATCATTAATAATGATGATAACTAATTTACAAAGAATATCATGCATAGAACACGAAGAATTGAATTAGTTCGCTGCATGGGATAATCTAAAGAGTTTCCACATAGTGATGTTCCAATGTAGAAAAATATATTATTTTCACATTGAATGGATGCATGTTTCTAGGTTATAATCACTTTGTCATAAGGAACAATATCTATAAAATATTCATGGAAAACACAATTTTGATCCTATATATACTCCCTATTCATATCCATTATTCACTACTTCCGTGAATTCAATGGTCAGTTTATAGGCCTTGGGGTCTATCCATGTTTTTCATCATATTTTTCAAGTATCATAGATCCAATTTTGAAGCTTATTTCAAGTATAAATGTTTATCTCTTAAAACCCTCTAAATATTAATCAAATAAACACCTCAATGGTAGTGTTACATTTTTATCTTCCATAAAACACTATAGTAATTACTCTTCTTCTGGATGAAGATAATTCTACACTTGATTGACCTTTTTGAACTCTCCTTCCTCAATGGAGGATTAAAGAAATGAAACACATCTTTCATCTCATATACACCATTCACTATTTAATTAACTATAAATATTGAGGAAATTATTCTATTTATATCCTCCCTTTATTCATATCTAAAAATAGATATGTTAATAGGCTCTAACTATCTCCTTGTTTTCACTTTAACTAATACAAGATGTTTTTAAAAAAATTCAATGAAAACAAAACTTTTCTTAATTGTTGGGATAAATTAATATTCCTATACCCTTATATGACCATTGAATATTTACCACATCTTTTATTGTGATTATTACAAGAAAATAAAACTAATTGAACTCTCAGAATCTCATTCCAAATATCCTCCATCTAAATTTTATCTAAACCTACAAAATATTATGGAAAACAATTTTTCACATCATATATTCCAAAACTATTGTAAAATATTCTATTTACTTATAAAAAATTTTAGGTTATCATTTTTCATGGAATTATGTTCATTCAAATTCTAGATCAATAAAATATACTAAAAGTATTCTATTTTATTTGTTGAGTATCATGACAAGCTACATCGAATTAATATCAATTCATCAACCAATACACAGAGTGTGTATATTCTTCATGAAGATAACCACTAAATAAGTGATAAATAAATTTTGTCTAATAATATGTGGATCCTTCTACTTTTCCATATCAAAAAAGCATGATACGAATTATTTTATATTGATAATATAGTCATTTTTTTTGCCTAATCCTCCAAAATTATTGTGTGACTTATTCCACTATATTAGATCCTTCATAATAGTGTTATACCAAAAACACACATCACACAATTTGAACACCATTTCACTGAGTGAACCATATTTTCTCTTAATAGATTATGTTATCCCCCTCTTCCACATATTGAGTTTCTTTAAAAATCCAAACCCTCAAAAATTTCCAAATAATATTCACGGAATAACTAATACACCATGGGATGTTTCTGAAATGATTCAGATATTGAAATGGAGAAATACATGAGATTTCACAAATTACCATTATGTATGATACTCAAAATCCTAATATATCATAGTTTTCTTCAACACTTAAATACATTTAAAAAAATATAACTACATTGTGTAGGAAGAATTCCCACAACACAGTCACCTTTTATCCTACAAGTGATAAATAATAATATCATAACCAAATAGACATTAAATTTAAATTTTTTATGAATTTTTTATATTTTCCAATATTCTACAAGATGTTACTTTTACTTATCATACTCTAAAGTTCAAAAACACTTATACAAACCAGAATAGATTCTCCTGAACGTTGATACATTCAATCTGGACTACCCTTACACACCACATTGGTAACTCTTACATATAGGCCTAGTTACTTATTTATATATATAAGTTAGTAATCAATATTCCATATTTTATGAACTTAATCATGGAATAACCTCATACACCCATTTAATTATTGGATTTGGGACATCTCCAGTTCTAATTATAATGATCCATGTTTGTGTTTGTGATTTATTTGTAGTCAATCATTATATTTGAGATAAAGCACCTGATTTAAATATATATTGAAGAATAATTCTATCATAGAAGTATTTTTTTATTAGTCTTTATAATGTGTTAAGGTCAAATTACCCAAGAAATTGTATACATTGCATTTATACTGATTTTATAAGGATAAATGATTTATCATTAAGATTGTATGTTTATTTGTTACTACCAAATAATGTTCTTAAAAAATATTTACACCTTGATATAAGTGGTTTAGATGAAAATAGATGGTTTTTTATTTTGGGGGAACACTCCTAGTATTAGGGTAGACTTCCCTAGAGGACTTATATTGAAAGATACTAATCTATTTAAATGATATTGTATAGTTTACTTAAAATAAAATGATCATAAATAATTATTTAATCTCAATGAACATGAGGTAAGATATTTATAAATCAAAGGTATGTGAAAAATATTTGAAATAGGCACAACACACTATTACATAAATAAAATATTGAACCAGTAGGCCTGGTTCATATGAGTTTTAAGGTGACATGTATACTAATGTTAATTTGAATAACTAATAGAAAATATTTGTGATATTAACTATGAAGAATAAGGTATTTCCAAAAAATATTTTTCTTGTGAATAAAATAATGGGAGGTCTATACAATCATGTGAAAATAATAGATGAACCAGAAACATGTTCATTCCAATTAATAAGTGATCTGTTGGGATCATGTTTTTTGAAGAAAGGAACCATGAAATTGTAGTTATGGGAAGGTAAAAACTATCCATGTACTCTTCAGGTAAAATAAAGTAACACCCATGCATAAAAGTTCTTCCATTGAAACAAATGAACTATATATTTACTATAGAAATAGAAACTAGAAATTTTCATGCCATAGTTCGCCATCATGAAGGAACAGTGAGGTAAACACTTCTATACCAATATGAAAATTAATTGAACAATTCATTACCTTGTTCACTGTTTTTAAACAAGAAAGTTTGAAAATACTCAGTTTGTGAATCTCATGAATAACCTCAAACAAATTACAATATTATGTGTATGTGATTTTTTTAAAATGAAAATATATTTCATAGAATGTGATAATTGTTAATTTGACACTACAATGTGTTATATCTTTTTTTATATAAAATTAAAAGAAATAAGAAGATGATTCATTGTCCAAGTTAATATACATTCATTTTTTTTATTTTAGATATGAATTTTTATATATCCATTATAGAGTATATTCCTATTATTTTGGATGATGGAAATGAAGAGTTATCCTACATAACTATTTTATATCAAGGACATCTCATTGATTGTTATATTGAAGTAATGAAATTAGATTTTTTTTTATTTTTGGTAATCTTGTCTAAATTATTATTATATAATGAATAACAATGGTTATACACTATAGGTCATTTCATGAGGGACTTGCTAACATCTTATATTATTTTATTTTAATGATTAATCATGAATTTTATATGGTTGTTTCTAGGGAAACAGGCCCAAGGAAATCCCTCCGACTATGATTTATTTGATAATAAAAATGATGTAGTGTGGAAATGGGTTGATAACACCATACAATGAGGATTTTTTCATCAATATTAGAGTTGAACCATGTTAAACAACACAGTGTTCTTTTTTCTTTTGTCTATTTTTCATGCTTACTAATCATATGTGAAGAAGATAAGAGAACTATTAACTGAATATGTTGTAGATTTACCAACATGTGGAAAATATTTAAATTTATATAGACTGAACCTAAATTAATTAACCCCACCCCCTCACAATATGTTCATCCCAATGTGATCCTAATAATTGTAATTAGAGAGGTTCATACCTCTTATAGGATTAAATATTTGGAAGAATTTTGAAGATTTTATTACCATATTAATTAAGAATGGAGTGCAATATTAGATGTTTTTTTATCTATTATGTATAAAAATTCTATCTCAGAGAAGACATTAAAAACTAGAAAAAAATAAATAATTATGAAACACGAAAACAAAAACCACCATCATAGTTTAATAGGAATAAGAATCAGTGCCCCCATGCTGTAATTCTATGAAACACAAGTATAAAATGGAATAATAATATATGGTAATATAGTCTTCCACTAAGTAGATAGATAATAGTTCTTCTATATATAATTTATCATCCCAACATGATTAATTGATAAAAGAAGATAACTTATTAATGTTTTCCTTAATTATATCAATATATTAGTGGGAATGATCCCTTGGTATAATAATTCAATATTGAATCTATTACTACATCGAAAAATATGTTTCATAATAACACCAAATAAATATTTTCTTTTATCTATGGAACATTTAATGATATAAAGTGATAGATCCATAAGATTGATCAATATTTACAGAACCTTGAGAAATATTTTGAAGAAACAGTTAACGCTAATATCAAGATCTCTAAATAAATTGAAGCCAAAGAAGAAAATAATATTTAATGAGAAGAAATATACTCTAGTTTTGAAAATGGGTAGCTGAATATAATTGTTTAATGAATAATTCCAACAAAAATATTTTAAAGAGATGTACCATGAATTACAATAAAAACACAAATCTATCATTGATTTAAATAATTTATAATTATATGTCAAGGTAAATAAGATCTAGTTTCTTGACACATTATTACAGGAGATGAATAAAATTCATAAGGATGAAATTCAAAAGATCAATAAAATTGTGATGATAGATTTAATTTAGAAAACAATGAGAAAAAACACTAAATATGAATTATTTAGGACTTTAATGAATCTTGGTAAATTATAAAAAAACACAAACTTATTATTTACTCAAATATAGAAGAATATTTACTATTACATGATTTGAATCAAGATAATATTACATAGAGGATACTTATTTTAAATTACCACTATCTTATAGAAGGAATATATGAGATCACTCAATGAAGAATTTTAATATGCCTCTAAGATAATTGTACCATCGATATCAAATAATAATATTTGTGCTCATTCTAGTTCTATATATTATGCAGGTAAAAAATTAAATGTTGTGAAAAAAGAGGATAAAATGAAATGATGAGTGTACCATAAAAATATTTATTGTAAAGAAAGTTAAATTTAAAATAAATTTATCAAAAACGAATCATATAAATATAGTGACGAGAAAGAAACCAGTAGGCATGATAATCTAGATAGACTACAATAAAAAAATAAGAGATCAATTTTTTTTAACTATTAGAGTTTGGAAATATTTGGGAATAGATCATACCATTATTCCATTAATATGTCAAAATTTTATTTCTAAATAAATCTTTTGGGGAAGAGGGTAAACATAGTGATCAAAAAAATTATAGAGAGGAGTAGAAATAATCATAAATTTTTTAATTTTTAGGAACCTTTGAGGTATTTTCAATGGATGTTTTTATATTGAAGATGTATGTATCTATAAATCATTCAATATTTTTATTAAACCAATTGAAAATAAAATACTAAATATGAAGATGATAGGAGAAAAAGTTGCCTTGTGTGTAACTCCCCGACCCTTGTTACCCAGAGTCAGTGCATTATTACATAACATTGGCATGATATAAGGAAGCATTTTCCAAAAGACTGATCAGTTTTATAGCCTTGGAAGTATTAGATACATTCATAAGTTTTACATTACATCATGAAATAAAAACATCAAAAACATTTTGTCCCCTTTTGGACACACTTATATCCTTATCCTATCCCTACAGGTCAATCATAAAAAACTTCTTCACATCCAGGGAAAAATAAAACATAGAAATGGGTTTGCTCAGATGATTAGTAAGGATAACAATATAGCGGAAACTTTCATAAATAATCAGAAACATTTAAGGCAATGTATAAGAATAAAAAAAATCATTTTAAACTTAAACATCAGAATAATATAGAGAATATAAAATCAAATAATTCCATTTACTTATTCACATGGATATTCTACTAGTCGAACAATCACATTCAATATCAATATCAAATTTCATAATGATGGAATGCATAATTCCAGACATCATAACCACATAGTCAAGGCCTTGTACGAAGACTAAAAATATGATTTTGTCAAGGCCTTGTGCCATGATAGTAGTTTGTCTCATGAGACCTACCGATGCATCGAGGAGATATAGTGGGCTCCACCCGTCACTTAATAAGTCCAATGCATTCCTCATATGAAAAGGATTAAACATAACATAAACATTCGTATTAAAAATATCATACAAAATATCAATACATTATCCATAAACCATGAATGGTGTAAAAATAACACACCCATAGTCAATCATATCCCAAAACCTTCAATACAATATGGAATATTTGTATCATAATAAATCAACTTCAAACAAGTTTAAAATCCATCAAAGGACATTGACATAGATGAAATCAAAACTTTTTGAGATAAATATCTCTTTCATTTTTGAAATCATTTAGAAGTCATGTAATTATTATAGAAAAAATTTATTTTGAAAATATTATTATAATATTGTACGTTATTCTTAGAAGGTGTTATAATGGTGGAAAATAGTCACACCCATCATATAAGTAAAAAACATTCTTTCATTAATTTTTTCGAAAGGGCCATAAATGAACTTGTTTTGAAAACAACAGAAAGATTAATTTGTAAATATTTTATAAAAATTCAAAAAATGTTATAAATTAAATTAACCTATAGTCTATGAAATAGTAAAAATGTTTTGAATATATTTTTAAGAGACATGGATGTGGTTCATAAAGAGGTCTATTTAGATACTCACGTATAAACAACCCCAGATAATGAACAGATTGTGGGATTAACCCTTACCTTGTACTTTTCCTTGGTCGAGGGTATGTAAACCCCCTGTATAATAGTTATATAATTTTTACTAAATTATAAAAGAACTATATACATAAATATTATATCATATATGATCCTCAAAAATTGCTTTGTTAATAATATTTATGTAGTATCATAGTTTTGGGTGTTAACTGATTCATTTTCCTTTCTATTCTTGGTTACATAAGCCATGTTTATTATGGATAGGATGTATTTTATTCATATAAAGAATGAAATTATGGTCATAATCATTATTTTTAACAATAAAAAGAAAATTATTCTTGAAAGATTATGATGGGGAATGAATATCACCGCATTTGCGGAGACGTTAATCCGTACGTATGCACGAGCAACAATATCCTTATATTGATGGTGAAGTTGTATGTAATTTCATGGTATATCATATATAAGGAATCATTAAAAAAAATTTATTTATTATTTAAATCATTTATAATCATTATTATACACATCCAAATAATTAAGTGTCTGTATAACAAACTACACCATGACGTGGAGACGGTAAGCCATACGTACACACCTTTTATGACATTGTCATTTATAGGATGGATAGAATAATGAATATGGATGTAATATTTTTATAATAACATCAAATTATATATAAGATACTAGATATATTATTTAATAATGGAAAAAACAATGAAAGAGGAAGTGGAATAAGAAATGATTTTGAAAGAGGTAATGAAATATTTTCTTCTTCTTCGGGTTCTTCCTTTTAATTTGATCAAAAAGGCTCCTTAAGTTGGATTTTTGACCAAAAAAGTCCTCTAGAGTGAAGAGGAGGAATTTGGGAGGATATGTGGGCTGGGGTTTTCGAGCCAAATGGACTTGTATGTGTGAAACTAAGTGAAGGAGAAGTACCCATTTATAAGAGAGGTGAGGGTCACATTACGAAAATCTTGAAAACTTATTTTATAATAAAGTCAATTCAGGTTTCTAATGGCTCCAAAATGATTTATTTCTTGGATAAGTTTGGTATGGGTCACAAAACTCTCAACCAATATGTTTTAGATAGGTATGGGTGACCATAGTAATCTTATCCTTTAGATTTTACTCTTAGTTAAATAGTTTGACATTTACATAGTCTCTTTCAATTTTTATATTATATAGCTTATAAACATACTATAACAATCCAAGAAAACCCCAAGTGGTTCATTATTAATATATATAAACTTATATAATTCCTTTTTATGAACCATATATTTTTAGGAGAATTATATCAATTAATAATATATTATTTGGTTTAAAAACTAAATTATGTCAATTTTGTCACTATTTTGTATTTGGTTTTTCTGAAAATAATAAAATCAATATTACTTCAAAAAAATTATTTAATAAACCTAAAAATGTCCTATTAACCTATAAAATTAGTGGAATTTATCAAAAGTCTCAATTTACATATATTTGGATACTTATAATATCAATTATTTTAATATTTCATTAATATGGTAATTACTGCATCATCATGTTATCATAAATAAATTAAATTATTTAATGTATAAAAATTATAAATAAAATACCATTATGTATGAAATATTTTCATATCTCTAATGAATATTTTCTGTCTAATTGATATTGTGTGTAACCCTATATTAAAAATGGTTTAGTTATTAAACATTGAATTTAACACTTTGAACTCTTCTTTAAATAAAATAATAATAAATGTCATAATCTAATCCAAGTGGACAAAAAGGATCATATTTTATTACTAAGGTTGTTTTAGGTCGAATTAAACTTATAAAATAGAATTAGGACATGTGTTAGGGTTATTATAATATCATTTTAACCCTTAATTGCCCTATTTACTTTTAATCGTGGTAAATAAAAGTCAAAAGTTACTATTACCCAAAAATTATTTTCATCCAAAAGAACAAAATTTTACTTAATGATGTCAAACTTGTTTCTCCGATTTTTGAAATTCAACTTACAGAAGCAGTAAAATTATGTTTTATGCAAATTGGTAAATGCTTCTAGTAGGTGGGTAAAAGATGGTAAAAAGTTCAATAAAATTTTATATATCTAAAATTATTATAAAATGACTCCAACGAGTTAAATAGAATATATATAGGTATTATGTATCTATTTTGACCTAAAATAAATTAAAATAAAATAAGTAATTATATAAATAAAAAGTTTTTTTAAACAATAACGCATTATTTTTCATTATTCATCAAACTTTGAAGGTTCTCAAAAAAACAAAAAAAATCACCATAAGCTAATTTTGATATTCCAAATCCAAAAATGAAGTCCATTGTAAAATTAAAATTAAAAAAAAATCAAAAAGTGGGTATTACTATTCATAACGGCTAGTTTCATTGGTCATGGTTTGCTAAAACTACATGTTTCCTATAATGCAAGCTACTATAATATTCAAAGGGAAACGTACTGTCGAAGCTTGGGGTGTTACAATATACCCACCTTAAAATAATTTATTCTTCAAAATTTCTAAAATATTACTACAGAAAATGATTTGGGTGGTTTGTCATCATAAGTTCCTTGGGTTCCCACGTCGCCTCTTCCATCATATGGTTTCTCCATAGAACATTAACTAGACGAGTCGTCTGGTTTCTCAACACTTGTTATCTTGTATCATGGATTTTTAAAGGATCTTCACAATAAGATAGATTAGGTTCTTGTTCATTTTTTTTATAGGTGAGTACATGCATTGGGTCAGGAATGTATTTTCTCAACAGTGATACGTGGAAGACATCATGAACTTGGGAGATACTTGGAGGCATTTCCAAATGACATGCTACAACTCCAATTCATTATATAATTTGGAAATGTCTGATGTACCTAGGACTTAATTTACCCTTCTTACCAAAACTTATAACACCCTTCCATGGATATGCCTTCAAGAAAACATGGTCTCCTACTTGAAATTCCAAATCATTTCTTCGGTTATTGGTATAGCTCTTTTGCCTACATTGGGCTACTTTGATGTGGGTTTGGATAAGCTTAACCTTTTCCATTATTTCCTCAACAAGTTATGGTCCTATGAGTTTTTGTTCACAAACATCATCCCAACAATTTGGTGTGCGACATATCTTTCTATATAATGCTTCCTATAGTGCCATCTGGATACTTGAATGAAAGATATTGGTATAGGAAAATTCATCCATAGGTAAATATAAATCCCACAAACCATGATAGTCAAGTGATCAGGATCTCTACATGTGTTCTAAGGTGTGAGTAGTCTGTTCTGATTGTCTACCAGTTTGAGGGTGGTAGGCAGTGCTCAAAATAAGCTCAGTATCCAGGTACTTCTGAAGACTTTTCTAGAATCTTGATTTAAAATGGAGATCACGATTAGAAACAATCGATATGGCTACTTTGTGATGTCTTAAAACTTCATTAATATATAATCTTTCCATAAGGTCAAGTGGTTAATCTTATCTTATAGAAAGAAAATGTGTTGACATGGTAAGGCGATCAACAATGACCCATATTCCATCATTCCTTCTATGAGTTTTGTGTATCCCCACGACAAAGTCCATCGTAATACTATCAAATTTCCACTCAGGTATGCGAAGAGGTTGCATGAATCCTATGGGATGTTAGTTTACAGCTTTCACTTGTTTAAAATCCATACATCTGACACAAAATTAGAAATCTCCCTCTTCATGTTGTCCCACCAAAAATGGTCCTTCAAATTTCTCTACATCTTGGGACACCCAGGGTGTATAGATAAATTGGAGCTATGAGAATCATCCAACAATTCCTTTTTTGATCATGTATGTTAGGAACCCAAAGTCTCTTCCAAAATTTTAAAATTACATATTCATATATGAAGTCACTCAATCTACCATCATTCACATATTTAATCTTCTTTTGAAAATCCCCATCATCAGTCTGAGAACTCTTTGTCTTTTCTAGTAAAGATAGTTTGGAAACCAAAAAAACCTATTGATGACTCACCATCCTTGGTTATTCCCAAATCCATCTTTACTCAATCCATGAAAATAGGATCCCTTTCAACTCTCATCTTGTTCAGAAATCCATGATCCTTTCTACACAAAGCATCTGCCACCCTATTTTCCTTCCCAGGGTGGTAGTGTAGAGTGCAATAATAATACTTGAGTAGTTCAAGCCATCTTATTTGTCTCATGTTGAGTTCTTTCTGTGAGAAAATATACTTCAAACTCTTTTGATCATTGTAAATCTCACATTTTTCACCATAGAGATAGTCTCTCCATATTTTCAGAGAAAATATTGCAGCTGCTAACTCAAGATCCTGAGTAGGATAGTTTTTCTCTGGAATTTTTAGTTGTTGTGATGCATAGGAAATAACTCTATCATTCTGCATAAGGACACAACCAATCCTTTCATTGAAGCATCACGATAAATAAAAAACTTATCTTTCCATTATGGTAGAGTCAGATAATAGCATTGACTAATATTTTCATCATTTATTCAAAACATTATTCAAAATCCTTTGTCCCAAAAAATTTAACCCCTTAACATGTGAGCTTGGTTAATGGGTTAGCCAACCGAGAACAATTTTGGATAAAATTTCAATAATAACCTTCTAAACCAAAAAAAACTACGTACCTCAGTTAAACTTGTTGGTGCTATCCATTCCAGGATTTCCATGGTCTTTGAAGGATCAACAGAGATTCCATCCTTAGAGAAAATATGGCCAAGAAAAGAAATCTCCTAAAGCCAGAGTTCACACTTTCAAAACGTACAATATAATCTATTTCTTCTAAGAGTCTTTAGAACAATGTGCAAGTGATTTTCAGGATCTTCATAGATTTTGGAGTATACCAACTTATCATCAATAAATACCACTAAAAAGTCATCAATAAATTCCTTGATAACACTATTCATTAGATCCATGAAGATATAGGGTGCATTAGTCAATGAAAAAGGAATTAATGTAAACTCGTAATGATCATACCTGGTTTGAAATGCAGTATTCAGAATGTCTTCCTTTTTCACGCACAACTAATGGTATCCAAATCGAAGGTCAATCTTTGAAAAATATTGAGCACTATGAAGTTGATCAACTAAATCATCAATGTCTTGTAAGGGATACTATTTATTTATTGTTATAGAATTGATCTCCCTGTAGTCAATGCACAACCTCATAGATCCATCTTTCTTTTTATAAATAAGGACAGGGGCTCCCCAAGAAGAAACACTAGGGAGAATAAATCTTTTATTAGTCAATTCCTCTAGTTGTTTCTTTAGTTCCACTAATTCCATAGTGGACATTATATAAGGGGTCTTTGGTATGGGCCTTGAACTAGGAATTAAATCTATAGAAAACTCATTTTCTCATTCTAGAGGACATCTAGGTAAATCCCCTAGAAACATGTCAACATATTCTTGCACAATAGGTACATCCTCAATTCGAACATTATTTTTCTCACCTGTAGTTATTTAATTATATTATTCCCCAATAATTGAATTTAGTAGTGCTACAAGGGGTGTATATAGATAAGAATCAGCTAGTGGAATTTCTTCTCTAACTATAAGGTACTCCTTATCCTCATCAAAAATTGTAACCTCCTTATTCTTACAATAAATATTTGCATCATGGTCTGAAAGAAAATCCATTCTAAGTATTGAATCAAATTCAATCATTGGTATGATGATGATATCAGCAGATAAAGTATATTTATATTCCCTAATAGAAACTGATTCACAAAACTTTGTTGCAATGATACTTCCCTTGGGCGTTTTTAATGGAAACTCCCTTATTAAGTCAAATTTAAAATTTTTAATTTAATAATAAAATTGGGAAGTTATGAAACAATTTGATGATCTAGAATCAAATAATGTATTGTCTAACTTAAGGAAACAATAAAATTACCTACCACCAGATATTTCGGAGCATCAACATTAGTAGTTGTGATCGCATAATCTTGGCCTTTCTCCCTTGGCCTTTTCTGCAGTAAGTTCCCTTGGCTCTTAGGACATTCATTTTCAAAATGAACCTTTTCTCTAGAATTGTAACATTAAACATTGACATCATCTTTCCCCCTTGTCATCCCAAGCTTGGTGGCCTTTTTCACTACACTTGTAACAGACTCACATTTCCATCAAGCAAGAACCATGGTGTTTATTCAAACATTTACCACAGAATGAATATTAAACTTTTCCCTTATTCCCCTTATTTACATTTCTAGAGTGTTTAGAAAATCACTTTTTCTCTTTCATTAAATTAAAGTCGTAAGACTTGGAGAATTCTTTTTCTGTCTTGATAGCCCATGAGACAATATATTCATATGATTAGAAGGATTATGAGAATAATGCTCGATGGAGAAATGATTTTAACACATAAATGAATTGATCAATCTTACTTCTTCAGTTACGTATATAATCAGCTCCATGCCTAGCTGACATTGTAAAGTTAGCCGCATACTTTGAGGCATTCTCATCCTATTTTTCCCTCATACCCAGAAATTGTCTTTCCATATCCTCTTGATGGTCACAAGAAAATTATTTTTCTATGAAAATCTCTTTAAACTCCCTCCATTATATTTTTTATACTTCTTTATCTTCTTTTTTTTTGGATTAATGGCCACCATTGATCTGCTTCTCTCGTGAGATGATAAACTACCATGACAACTTTTTCCCTTTTTCTACTCCCCAAAGCATGAAATATTTTCTCTAAGAAACTTGTCCATTTCTCAGCTACTAATGTATCTTTAATCCAATTGAATGAGGGGGATTTTTCCTCATAAAGTGGTCTAACATTTATCCAACACGTTGTGGATCAGGGTGCTCCATATGGGTAAGGTTATTATTCATAACCTGAGTGAGTTGTTAGAGTATGGTGATAAGCTGTTCAGAGCTAGTTGCATCACTAGCTCCACTATAATTATATAGAGAAAAGGGAAATCCCTACATGGGTTACGTGCATTGATATGGTTTACATTACTTCCACTAGGCACCATTTCTAAACAATGGCATACAGTAGATTATTTTATGAATCGCAATACAAAATTCCAAACTTGTAAAACACTGAACATAAATTGAATAGTTTTTGGATATAATCTATAATCATAAAAATGTTTACTTTGAGGATGTATATATTCATAAATTATATATAATGGATTGTAAACAAAATGTGACTTATCCAAGGATATCCCCCGAGAGTTTCATAATCGAGAGTGCAGCAAGGTTCGTTGTCGTGCACCCATTTCCGTTCGAGTCTAGATCAAAGTAGTGTTTTCATGTTTTACCTCTGTGTACATTTTTTCCAAAGATGCCTCTACTTACTCATATCCATACAAGGATGTATTACTTAGAAAACATGCAAATTCTCTACATTACCTAAATTCTAGGATGTTCTTATATACTAATCCTCAATGTCTATCTTAGGGCAGTGTTTTCTAATTAATGTTTTTCTAAATCTAAATTCCATGGTTTGTGCTAAACTTCCTCTGATACCAATAGTAATTCCCCGACACCAGTTACCCACATTTTATGGATTATGACATAACATTTTTATGATACAAGGAATCATGTCCTGAAAGAACAATCAGTTTAGTAGACTTGGAAGTACTATATACATTCATAAGTTTTACCTTAAATTTTGAAGTAAAAACATCCACAACATTTTTTCCCCTTTTTAACACACTTATATCCTTAGCCTATCCCTGAAGGTCTACCATAAAATAATTTTTTACATCCAGGTAAAAATAAAACATAGAAAGGGGTGAGATCAGATGCTTAGTAAAGATAACAACATAGAAGAAACTTTCATAAATAAGCATAAACATTTAAGGTAATGTATAAGGATAAAACAAAGGACTTTTAAACATAAACTTTAGAATAATATATCAAATATAAAATCAAATAATTCCATTTACTTATTCACATGGATATTATACTAGTAGAATAATCACATGCAATATCAATAACCACTTTCATAATGATGGAATGAATAATGCCAGACTTCATAACCACATAGTCAAGGAATTGTGTCAATACTACCAATAAGATTTTTTCCAGGCCTTGTTCAAAAAAACTAGTCTATCTCATGAGACTTGAGGATGCATCGAGAAGCTATAGTGGGCTCCTCCCTTCACTCACTAAGTCCAATTCATTACCCATAGAAAAGGTTTCAACATAACATAAACATTTGTATTAAAACTAGCATACGAAATGTCAATACTTTGTCCACAAACCCTGAATGGCCTAAAAATAACAAAATCAAAGTAAAACATATCAAAAAACCTTCATTACAGTATGGAATAATTGTATCATAATAAACCAACTTCAGACAAATTTAAAATCCATCAAAGGATGTTGACATAGATGAAATCAAAAATGTTTGAGAGAAATATCTCTATCTATTTTGAAATCATTTAGAAGTCGTGTAATTATAAAAGAAGAAATTTATATTGAAAATATTATTATAATATTGTAAGGGAATATTTTAAGGTGTTATAATTATGGAAAATATCCGCACCCTCTATATAAGTAAAAAAACATTCTTTTATTAATTTTGTCGAAAAGGTCGTAAAGGACCTTGTTTGGAGAATGACAGAAAGGTTCCTTTATAAAAAATTTATAAAAATTCAAACAAGTGTTTAAATTTATTTCACCAATACTCTAAAAAATAATAAATATATTTTGAAATATATTTTTAAAAAACACGGATGTGGATGATAAATAGGTCCCAGTAGACACTCACGGATAAACAAACTCCCATAATTATGGGATTTTGGAATTAATCCTTACCTTGTACATTTACTTGGTCGAGGGTATGTTAACCTCTTGTATAATAGTTAAATAATTTTTATTAAATTATACAATAACTATATACATAAATATGATATCATATATGATCCTATAATATTTCATTGTTAATAATATTTCAGTAGTATCACCATTTTGGATGTTAACAGATTCATTTTCCTTTATATACATGGTTATGTAAGCCATGTTTGTTATGGATTGGATGAATTTGATTCATATAAAGAATTATATTATGTTATTAAACATTATTTTCTATCATAAAATGAAAATTATTCTTGAATTACTACAATGGGGAATTAATCTCATCGCGTTCGTGGAGATAGTAATCAGTACGTACGCACGAGGGACAATATCACTATATCGATGGTGAAATTGTATTTAATTTGATGGTATATCATATATACAGAATAATTAAAATTTTATATTTATTATTTATATCTGTAATACTCATTATTATATACATCCAAATATTGACGTGTTTGAATAACAAACTACACCACAATGTGGATACGGTAAGCCGTACGTACATACGTATGGTGACTTTGTAATTTATAGGATGGAATGAATAACGAATATAGTCATAATATTATTATAATAACATCACAATATATAGAAGATACTGGATTTATTATTTTAGAAAATCAATAACAAAGAAATATGAAGTGGAAGAAGGAAATAACTTGAAAGAGGTGATGAAATATTTACATCTTTTTCGGGTTCTTCGTTGGGATTTGATCAAAAGGGATCATTAGGTTGGATTTATGACTAAATAAAGGCCTCTAGGATGAAGGTAGAAATGTCAAGAGGATTTTCAGCCAGGTTTTGGACGATTCAATGGGCTTTGGAGGTGTGAAATTAAGATAAGGGTATGTACACTTTTATAGGAGAGGTGAGGGTCACTTTAGGAAAAGCTTGAAATATTATTTTATAATAAATTCAATTTCGGTTTCTAATAGCTCAAAAATGATTTAGTTCTAGGATAAGGAGTGTATAGGTGAAAAACCTCCCAACCAATAGGTTTTTGATAGGGTTAGATGACCATATTAACCTAAACTTTTAGATTTCACTCGTAGTTAAATAGTTTGACATTTAAATGTCTCTTTGTATTTTTATATTATATGGTTAATAAACTTATTCTAACAAAAGAAGAAAACCCAATGTGGTTTGTTATTATAATATATAACTTTATCTAAGTCCTTTAGCCAATCCTTATATTTTAAGGAGTATTATATCAATTAATAATATAGTATTTGTTTTAAAAACTCAATTATGTCAATTTTAACACTATTTCATATTTGGTTTTTGTGAAAATCCTAAAAGAATGATTACTTCGAAAATATTATTTAATCAACCCTAAAATTATATATTAACCTATAATATTAGTGAAATCAATCAGAAGTTTCAATTTACATTTATTTGGATATTTATAATATGAATTATTTTAAAATTTCATTAATAAGGTAATTACCGCATCATCATTGTGTTATAAATAAATTAAATAATATATTGTCTTGAAATTATAAAAAAACTCCATTACGTAGAAAATATTTTTACCTTTCTAATGAATATTTATTGTTGAATTCATATTGTGTGTAACCCAATATTAAAAATGTTTTAGTTATTAAACTTTGAATTTAACACTTTAAACTCCTCTTTAAATTAAATAATAATAAATGTCATAATCTAATAAAAGTGAAAAAAATGATCATAATTTATTCCTAAGGTTGTTATTGGTCTAATTACACTTATCAAATAAATTAGGACATTTTTTTGGGTAATTATAATATAATTTTTACACTTAATTACCCTATTTAATTTTAACCGTGGAAAATAAAAGTCTAAAGTAACTATTCATAAAAAATTAGTTTTTTTATTGAACCACATTTTTCTTACTGATGTAAACAATGTCTCTCAAATTTTTGAAATAAATCTTACAAAAGTGGTAAAATTATGTTTTATGCAAATTTGTAATTGCCTCTAGATGGAGGGTAAAAGATGGTAAAAAAATCAATAAAATTTTATATATCTAAAATTATTATAAAATGACTCCAATGAATTAAAATGAACATATATAGGTATTATAAATCTATATTGACATAAATAAATTAAAATAAAATAAGTAATTATTTAATTAAAAAGTCATTTTTAAACAATAACGTAGTATTTTTCACTATTCATCAAAAATTGAATGTTTTCAAAAAAAAATACCAAAAATTTCGCTTTAGATAATTTTGAAATTAAAAATCCAAAAATGAAGTCCATTTTGAAAATTAAAATTTATAAAATTTTAAAAAGTGGGTATTATTATACATAACAGATAGTTTCATTGGTCGTTGTGTGTTAAAACTGCAAGCCGCGAACAACGCAAGCTACTGCATTCTTCAAAGGGAAAGGTACCGTAGATTCTTGGGGTGTTATATTGGGAAAGAATGAAGATAAAATATTCACATTGAAAATCCCAAAGAAGTTTACAAATAATATGGTAAGTTAATATTGGGTAAAAATTCAAAGAAGAATAACACTCAAAATAAAACCAAGACGAATTATAAGGTTGTTAAACCAAAGAGATTAAGATTATTATTTTTTAGATAAATTATCCTCCCCATATGTCACTGAATCATGGATATTTACCTCAAAAATAATTAAAAAAACTTTAAAAAAGTAGAAACCAATCCATGAGAAAAATAAAAGGACTGAAATGGTATAGATGACACCAGAGATTTTGTGTGGAACTACCAAGCATAGAGTGCATATTCCTAATGATATACTTGTTAATAGTCCCACTGATTTGGAATGAGTAAGATAATTGGTAGAACTACATATAAAATTAGAATAAAATTTAATAAAATATTAAATTTTTTTAAATATAATTTCATTAGTGTTTGTCAAAAAAATGATAAAAAAATATCAGAAACACTGTGTGAAGTTGAAAAATGGAAGGAAAAAAAATATTTTGTTTGTAAATAACACAATATCAAGAAGAAATGCTATTGAATACATAGATATCACTATATTATGAATATGTCATTATGGATAGTGTAAAGAAAAACATTCCACAAATATAATTTTATAAGAGAAAAGAGACCATAATATCAATGGAATCCAAGATTTCTAGAAAAGTGAGCATGAACATTTCATCCTCCCATGGATCTGTAACAAAAAAGTCTTTTTCTGGTGAAGAAATTATGAACCATATTTATAATAATAGAAAAAATATAATATCATCCTTATTCACATCTACATTGTGTCTGTTCATTTCATTTAAGGTAATTGGAGGTGATGTGTATATTTAGGGGGATAACTAAAAAGAATATTGTATTGTTATATCTATAAGTTGTAATCTTTATTCCAATATTTATAGAATTTCTCATCCTAGTTTTATCTATTTACAATTATCATGAAAATTATTTATTATAAAAGATCAAAAATTTACATTTATTAATATGATCATGCTACTATGGATGATTAAAAAATTTGAAGTCACCATCATGAATGTGATCAATAAAAGAATTATTCTTACAAATTAGAATTCAGAATAATAACTAATAAAAACATACATATTTATGATGTCACAGTGATAATCATCCTTTGAGGGGGAGTGTCTAAAACATTTCCCATATCATTATATTTCATTTAAAACTGATATCTCCATAACGATCTTGTTCAATATCTCATTGATGAGGTTTTTATGTACACTATACAATCCATATTCCCAAAAAATTGAGATAAATTATGTTATTAAGGGGAAAAATAAATTAATAAATGGTATAAAAATTCACAATGATGTTCCAGGACTAGTTTCATGACACTAAATGCCTATTATAATTAAATGTATTTAATATGTGTGTTGAGATGAATGCATTAATATCTGATTAAATATATTTTTGGAATTTTCAAAAAAGTGGTATCAATTGAGTTCAATTTTCATTATGTCAATTAGAATCAGTTAATTACATTTATCTTGAAAAAAAGATGAATAGTCTCCAATATAGTATAAAAGTTATGTTATATCAGTCAGTATCATATTATTAATTAAGAATAGAATCTATTGATATCGAAATTAGATTGTCTAATTTTCTACACTAATCATTACTCAAGTAGACATTGAGTGGAATAATTGATAGAAAATTTAATAATAATTAAATGACTTCACTCGCTCTTTTATATCTTAAATTTTTAATAAATAAGTGGAGAGAAAGAAAAAATAAATAATAATTACAGAAAACATATTGACATACCATTTTCTAAATTTTTATTAACAACAAATTCAAAGGGAGGAATTGTTGATCATATATTTTTTTGGGTTAGATTTTTTTAAATATGTTAGTATGTGTTGAATCCCTTGATATTGCTATGAATTAAAGAAGATGACATGCTTGAAAATATGTTCATTGGGTTCCCATGATTGGTAAAGTTTAAATATTGAAGGTTCGGATAAATTATGTGTGTTTCATTGGGAATGTTTTTATGATGATAAATATTTCATCAAGAATCATTGATGATTATATTTTACTACCAAATAATATTCTATGGTATTTATTTTTAATTGGAAAATAATTATTTGATGTAGTTGAAGTTTTGAAGAGGATTTATGCATGATAAATTCAATGGTATGTGTTATATTTGAGATGAATTGAATTAAATTCATAATATTTTGGAACTAATATTAATGTATAATGACACGTTCTAGTCACACTAGGACTATTCACATTTTTTATGAAAATTAAAATTGATATAAATCATGAAAGTTGTCTCTTTCATGAATAATTATTTCGAATATGGTTTTCAGTATTATATTATTACATTAATATTTTTACTCGGAAGGTCATGAAAAAGTAATTAGATTTTTCATTGAGATTATTTGAAGAGGGTTTTCATACATGATTTTTAAAAAGTATTTGATTAGGCCTTACATAAAAATTGCATACCTCTCCCAACCATTGACCCACCTCTAACACACATGTTGGACTAAGGTCTACCACATGGGATATAAGATAACAAGGTGATTCCTAAGAGGCATCAAAGAGGTAGAGTACATGCATTGGTAGGTAGAGCATGCACATAGAATGCATAGGGGAACGAGGCACCACCATGTAGGATGGAATGATAAAAGTGGAGTGTCAATATGGTTTGGTTCTGCTAAAACCTAGGATTACACTCTTTTACTCACAGATAAGGTACTAATAATCAGGATTTCTTATAAAGTGGATCTCAGTCCTCGTTAATATGGATGTGGGATTCCAGCATTGCACTGAACTTTTTTCATTGTTAAATAAGATAAAAAGTAATTGTTTTCATCTAATATGTTTAATATATACCATTTGATCAACCTCGTCATCGTTTTCTTTATCAAGCCTTCATTTTTCAAGCAACTCGCAACTAAAGCAGCACTTTGATCTAAAAAATGAAAAGTCATATCCATTCTCAGTCAATCAAACCCCCATGTACATAAGGGTTTCTTGAATATATTAATTATTATAGAGGTGTCATGATGACTTATAGAATATATGAAACACCTTGCATGTGGACACCTGTTAAAAAATAATCTATTTTAAAGTAAATAATTTGATATACCATCAATGTATTGTGATCTATAATATCATGAATTCTTTATCAAGTAATAATTGCAACATGCACATGATGACATAGCTTTTGAATATATTATTCCTTACATATTTTTATCTCATTGAGGGTTTGTAAATGCCATGATATTAAAAAATATTAAAATGAGATCTCTTTTTATAACATCAATGTATTAATGTTTTTCATGGTGTGGTATTAATATAAAAATAAAAGGTGGTACAGTTCCTATATTAATACATGATACTCAAATATAGGTAATGTTTATGAAAAATAAATGCTGCATACATTGGGATAACTATCTCAGTATTCACATAGACTTCATTGATTAACTTTTAGTGTGTGGTACTAATCCTTTTAATGAACTTGTGTAGTTTCCTTCAAACAAAAAGATCATACTCAGTGATTTAATATATATAAAAGTGAGATAATATCTAATAAAATAAAATATATACAATGAAGATTTGAAAATAGAATTGTACACAGTATTTCATGATAAAAATAGTGAACCAGTACACCTAGATTAGGTAAGGTTTAAGGTGATAGGTATGATAAATTTCATGTGAATATCTTGTATAAAATTCATGTGATCATACTAATAGAAAAGAATAATGTTTATTATATGAAGGACAAATGAGGAATATACGTTTTCCAAATGAAACATAAGGCATGTGTTGAGAGTATAACAAAACTGAGGCAGAATATATTGTGCCCTAGTTCACTAGTGTGGAAGAAGAAATAGTGAGGTCGGCTCTTTTATACTAAAATGAACCTGAATATAAGGAGTCGCATCATTGTTAACTGTCACAATGTAATGATAGAAACAAGATAATACTAGGTTAGTGAAGCTCAAGGATAAATTGTCTTCATGTTACATTGTGAGGAGAAAGGGGTATTCCTAAATATAAAATTCAATAAGAATAATTTTATAATTGATAATATGAAATTTTAATTTGATATGTCATATTTGTTTTGGAAATTAAAAATTATAAAAAGTTTCAGTGACCATGTTAAAAAATATTCATTATTATTTAGTTTAGAAAATAATTATGAGATATCTAGCCTATAGAATAATCCTATTATTCTGACCAAACCAAAAGAAGAGGTAGTGTACTTAATTATTGCATATCAATGTCAACACATTGATTGATTTATTAAATGTATCCCATTATATTATTTCAATTTGAGGAAGCTATTGATAATCATTATTATTAATTAAAGAAGTATTTATACACTATAGATCACTCCTAGAGGAATAGGTCAGCTTTCTATATTCATAGGATTCAATGATAAACCTTTTATTGTATTTATTTGGTTCTATGAATATATGTACAAGGAAATCCCATTTCTCAATCTTTCACTGAAAATAAAAAATAAGAAATTTTAATGTTGAATAATAACAATAAAACACCAAGGATATTTCCATCCATGTTGGAGGAAAAACACAATTAAAATAGCGGTTTTCTTTGTGTTTTAGTGTTTTGGGCTCATGCTTTGTAACCACATGTGAAATAGATAAAAAAAATATTCAATGAATAAGTTTAAAAGGTATAAAAATGGGATTTATGTTTTAAATTTATAATTAGTAATTCCACACCAATTCAATCCCATCTCATTGACTTCATCCCAAAGTGAACCTACACATTCCATGATTCTAATACTTTCTCGTGAATATTGTTCATAGATCTTATGAAAATAGCTACTCAGTTATCTACCTTTGTTACATAAAAACTTCACATAAACCTATAGGCATACAACATTCATACATTAACTACTATATTAACATTTGAAATGTATGATTACTCTAAAAATAGAATAATTTTTTTCAATATTAATCATCCAACAATTCTCACCACTAATTGTCGAAAAACATTAAAAAATACTATTTATAATAGGAATAATCCATAAGTCTATTACGAATCCCGGATAACACTTACTATCTTGAAATAAAAAATTATAGAACACTATTATGAAACCTCACTTGACAAACAAAACCTTCTATAACTAGAAACAACCAATTAGAATATCCTGATTAGGGAACTCTGTTGCATATTCTCATTCCAAATCCCCTTAATCACATAGATCTTCCAAAACACATATATAATTAGGGTCACAAAATATATAAAAATTGTACACAGCTTGGAAAAAAAGGGATTCTAGGTTTTGAAACTTAATCTTTATTCATACGAGAAATGATGATGATCTTTAATTAATATGTAAGATAATGATTACAAGATTGTGATTATAAAAAAGTGATAACACTCCCAGTTTTATGGAATAATATTTTCATTAGATATTCTTCCATAACCATATTAAATATAGAGACAATATCCTCCACCATCAAATCAATAAAGGCAACCCTCCATGTAGCCCATGCTATAAACAACCACACCACATTAATTCTGTCTTTTATGATGAATAATTTATGCAAACTAATTATCCTTAGATATTCCTATTGAATAATCTTATGTTTCTCTTTTAAATTTCGGTCTTATTGTTTATTAAATAAATTTAGAGTTATTCTTATGAATGTTAGTGCTTATTTCGCAACTTATCATTTGAATCTTTTAATCACCTGTAAATGATTCATGCTCTAACTTTGACTTCTACTCCATATTCTATTCAGTAAAACCCTTGGTTTTTCTATATATTCTCCAATCTAGTTATAGAAAATATTATATGAAAAAATATTTCTAGAAGATATAAATAAATACCTAAATAAAACAATTATCGTAGATTCAACCCATTAGGTTGGAGTTTCAACTGTATCCTCATATTCCAAAACTCATTACTAGTAGTAATTTTATATAGGGTGATTGTGGAGAGATTATATCCTCTATTGATAAATAAAAGTAACAAAATAGTAAAATAATTCAACTTATGAACAATAGTAGATAAATAAATATATAGTCACATCAGAAATTATTTACCATTCCATGAGGGACAAATAGAAAAATCATGATCACTCATAGTCCAGTAACACACACAAACATATATATATATAATGGAAAAGAGCTAAAAAGGAAATAAGAAACCATCTAGAATATCTTCAAAATCTTATATAAATTATATACACTATATTCTAATTCTTATCTAATTCTAACATAATCCCATTTCCATTTTACATACCTATAACCATAAATTCTACACACATTCCAAAGGGCCTATGCATGGTGTGAGTGTGACTTAGTTGGAATCCACTAAAAATGTCTCAAGTTTATATCCATGAGTATAATAGTGTATAAAAACATAATAAATGGATATAA
The DNA here is from genome assembly GCA_963277665.1 of Viscum album. Taxonomy (NCBI): domain Eukaryota; kingdom Viridiplantae; phylum Streptophyta; class Magnoliopsida; order Santalales; family Viscaceae; genus Viscum; species Viscum album. The sequence continues at coordinate 873,850,472 of OY728145.1, read as the reverse complement.
AACATAATACAAAACCCACTCCACCTTGGTACTTCTCACCCCAAATGAGACATTACCTATTTTGACCAGTGTTATAGTGGAATGATATATCCACAGTATGTCATACCTGAAGATTACTTGGCCATTCAACCAGATCAATAATTCATTGTATCACATTCCAACATATCCACATAATTATTATATGACACCCCTAGAACGAAATGAACTTCCATAAACAAAATCACAATCCATAGAGACATCCATGTTCTGAGTTTCGTGGGATCATCATATGATCCGGGATGCCAACCCAAATAAATGATGATCTAACATTAAGAAATCAAAGTGATAAAATATCATAAAATAGAGAATACCAACAACAAATGTACAATAGTGGAATCCATTTTTCTTTTTGATGAATAATTCTTCATGATGATCACTAAACAAGTAAATCCATATGTCAGTTATATAAGGGGGATACACTAGTCATTAGATCCTAATATCTATCAGATGACACCTCAAACTCTTTATGGGATTCTGGTGCCTTTAGAAGGAGTGATAAACACATCCTGTGAGAAATAAATATTTTACAATAATTACATGAAACTAATGATCCCAAAAAACATTGAACAAAGACATCAAAGATACAAACGAAGGAAGATAACCATTTCACCATATATTGGTGGTATATAGTTTTTATTTTAAGGTGAATAATGCATCTGGTGTACTTGACTATTAACAAATAATACCCATGACATGTTCCTCATAGATAAATTAATTAAATTATTTTAAAGAAATAAGTTAATTTATTAAAATGAATGGATACTATACAAGTATAAATTTATACTATCATTCTTTTTATATAGGTTTTATCTCATTTATGCATGCATCATATTCATGTATACTCCATACAATAGTATTAATTCTTACTTTAATCACATTCTTGTATTATTTATTCCTTATATGTAAGAATTATATGTAAATTTTATGGATTATATATAAAGGGTCATATATTATATATTTCAATGATATATACACACACATATATTCTACATGCATCACATGCATGTGTTTAATGTACATACATCATATGAATGTATATTTTAGTGTATATCCATCATAGAATTATTTAAAATAGCCAAATAAATAACCCAACAAATCCGAGGGCATCATGAAACATTCAATTTCAAAATCATATCCCATCAGACCAAATATAAATTATGAGCCTCAAAACCCTATCTATGATACCACTAATTATGGATTTATATTGTGAGAACCTCCTTTAAATCAATGTTCAATATCATCCCCTATGATGCTAAATTTATTAATACATCCACCCAAAATTATTAGACTAGACCACCTCACTTGTTCTATCTTATTTTTACATGACCCCAACATGTCCATCAATTAAACGCGGTGAGCCGAATCACCAAAAATAAAGGCCACGCAATAAGAAATATTATTCCTTAGTCTATGAACTAAACCCCCCATTCATATAGATGTTCAAAACTATCCCCATAATCATGGAAAACAATGTCACGACACCTCTTTTGATCAACATTCTTGCAAATTACACTTGAAAAAACCAATAATATCTTAGGGAACCACATCAATCAACACATCACAAGAACCAAAAAAATGTAATTACAATGATAAACTATCATATAACACACCTATCAAATAATTCATGCCACATGAAGCTTAAATATATATATATTTAGACAATGGTATTCCTTTGATGATGCCTAAAAAATGTAGACACTCTACGAGGTTTCATAACTAGTCTCACCTAAACAATCCCACTCTTATATATTTACCAATCATTATAACATATATAACACTAGAATAATATATAAACCTTATTCTCTGGATTTTTAAGACTCAATTTGTTAGAAATATCTAGCTATTTTTTCTTTGATTGAAGTATTCTCTGGAATATGATAGTAGCCCAAAATTAGGTTAATTTGGTGTTATATGAAGATATAGAATGAAATATAGAAAATATTAATATACGGACAATCATCATTGCCTATTTCTCCCACCTACAACATAAGGAATAAGATTCTAAAAAAATGGAAAGATTCACACTATGGTAATAATAGAGTAATGTGGGTTTGGGGGATTTTCTTTATCATATTGGGTATGAAAGATTCATAATTCCAATTAAATATGAGTTTTTTAAATTTTTTTAATATTTTTTTTAAAAAATATAAACATCATTCTTCGTTGAAAAAATTAGGTTAAAACCATAATTAATCATAGTCACTTCATAGTTAGTCAATCCGTAATTTACAAACAAATTTAAAATCACTCCTACTCACTTTAGAGTGACTCATCGAATGACTCATACTCACATTAGAGTGATTCATTGAATGACCCACACTCATTTTATAATGTGTCATTTCATACCTTTCTAAATAACAAAAAAAAATATTTCAAGTTTGAAAACCCCCTATAGCTCCAAAAATTCATTCTTCTGAAATTAAAACATATTCATACACTTAAATAACAAAAAAACAGGTAATAATACCCATGATAACATTTTATAAAATTAAACACATGAACCTAGGCCCACTACAAATGATCATTCATATGCATTTACAAACACATCAGACATCACTTTAGGGTCCGAAGTCACATGGTTGATCCATGACCCAACATAAATCATTATTTCAAATACCTATGAATTTACAACCTCCACATTATAAAATATCTCATCTCCCATATCACTCAACCACTTAGTCACCAATTCATTCCAGAACTCGTGCATCCAACTCTATACATTATCAAAACACCAAGACTACTTCAAACACATCCCGGTCTATATCACATGAATGTACTACTTAGATACCTAATATTAAAAAATGATTTAATCCATGGAAACTCCCTACTAAAGGATTCACCTACTTGGTCTTATCTGGACCCAACCTATTGAGATAATGATGGAATAACATCTTTCCATTCTGTAAAAAGTAAATATATACAAACCGTCAACGGTCATCATCCATAATCACCTTCCATCATCACAATTCACACATATAATCCTATATCGTATATGAATTCCACTATAATCTTGTAAAATTTTCGACACACAATTTATCATGTATAATACTCAATTCCATCTTTTATCTTGATGGAAATGCATCCCACATTTCTCTTACATTGTATCCAATGCTCACTTATTAACTAGAACATAATTAACCCATTTATATCATATGCACCTCATGTACAATTATTCACTATGAAAAACAAAATCCATCATCAAACACTCATATAATACCTATGAATATCATCATCTCTCTGGCCTACACATAATATTTCATCTCCAATACATGAAGTTTGCATGAAGCTAAAATTATTTATACATGTCCTCTATTAATATATTTTTCTCACCATATGAAATTATCCCCATTTCATCATATCTCTCCCAAATCTACACCTTATACATTTTTGATAAATCGCAGATACCAGATCTTAATCTCACTCTTTTACATCCCTCAAATCCCAGTGTTTGACTCGTCTAGAAATACAATAAACATTTTAGTTCCACTAATAAAATCCCTCATGATACACCATCTGGTTTATTTATCAGCTATCTGTTATCAGTCTATTACACTAATCCCAAAAATCTTTCATCTTTAAAAATTTTAGAAATTTCCTTATGTATCCAATATGTAGAGGCATTATCACACATGTACAATGAATTACCTGATGGGTCTCTTTAAATAACTTCTTCTAGAAACTTGAAGCTCCACCACCTGCCTCACCAAACTCAATATTCTAATTAGGAATGTCCATATTCATTGTGTTCTACATATCAATCAATTAAAAATTCAATTCCTATGAGAATAATATTTCTTGATGATTTTTACCTAATCCTAGATATGATTCTATAAACCATCCTCAAACCATCACACCAATGAAATTTGATCTCCTTACATCGTCATTAAAAATCAAAAAAACATTGAATCTCCCTAGAAAATACATGATAAATGTATATCCTTACACATATGTACATAACAAATGTATCTTCATGTATATATTGCAGTAATTACCATATTAAGAATACTATATTGTGTATCTCTTAGATCATCTTGATCCTTTCCATGGATTTCTCATTATAAACTCATCATGAGATGCTCATCCATCTACTATCCAACACCCCAAGCCACCATGAACAACGAACCTACATAAATACGACTACATAAAACTATTTCTTAGTACAGATAATACATTACATATATCACTAGTATGGATAGCTACAATGGAAAGAGTGACCTATTATCCCTTAAACATATCTATTACTCCGATTTAACGTCTCACCCAACCTCATAGCCCTTATATACCCAAATATGAGTCAGGGACTATATCCATCATGTTCATATAGGATCCATATATTAATAACAATATGATCAATATACGTCGTTAGTCTTGGTAGAATGTCACTAAGAATATATAAAATCAAAAAATCATATAAGTTTTTTCTAGAATACTAGTGGAACTTTAGACAATATCCATGAGTTAAGACCATGTTTATAGGTTATAACAATTGTTAGGTGGCCCGTGGAGGCTATTATCTTAGCTACAGCTTCTATCCACAAAGAACACAGCCACAAGGACCATATATCCATTTTCATGGATCATAGAAATACGTGCATATGCATATACCCAATGGCCATGGGATCCACGACCATGTCTATAGGTTTAAAAAAACTCATTAACCATGAAATTCAAACATGTATCTCCCTTCTATGGATGGGAATACATTACCACTACAGTAAAACACTAAATTTAAATAAATATGTAACATTTTGATATATATATATATATAATAATTTATGGTAATATATTTTTTATAAATATATTCCAACCTACACCCTATTGACATGATTTTTAATGATCATGGATAAAAGTATTATTATAACAATGTGTGGGGGCCAGCTGTGGATATTGGGATATTCCTATTCATCTATAGCAGTGGTAGGGACCCATTAATTTATATATGGTGTTTCCCAAAAAATTACATTAGTAAATAGTTTTCTTATGTGATAATAAAAAAACTATATCCCCAAGAAAATAAAAACCACGGCTATATTAGATTAATCAAAAACATATAGAAATTGTTAGACCCCACATGTGGCTATAGGGGCTTTTTGAATAACCTATAACAAAACCAATGACACTTAATGGTTATAGACCACATATATTCATGGTCAATCTTGATGTTTGATATAAATTCATGGATATAAAGAAAATATCCAATAGTGAAACTTAAAATATGTAAACTTCCATTTCCATTTATGTAGGATTACCCTTCCCATGTCAGTGGAATATAATTCCACCAAGAGACTACGATAGAAAAATCTATTTTCCCTATTTTTGAAAAATAAAATATCTAAAACAATTAATTTTATTACAGTTTCCAATAAATAATCACTATTAAAAGACATATGTCATGAGATCCGAACCCGAATGACATTGTGCATGAGTACTCCGTCTTTCCAATGAAGGCCAAGAATCTAAAATATAATTCAATAAAATTAAATACCAAATTGTGTAAAAAAATAACCAATTCTAGAAACAAAAACAGAAAAATAACCGTAAATTAAATAGTAACTTCTACTTCATCTCATCTATGTTCAATCTAGACAAACAACATGACATCAATCCCATATTCTAACACTTCCCTAGACCCAATAATATTCTGATATTGGAGTTCTACCAAAACCCTAAAAAAAATCAAATTTTTATAAATAAGATTTACTACATCAATGTAATTATAATTTATCACAAACGAATTTTTTGTTTCCCTTGTAATGACATATCCCCTATGCCACACTGTAACATTCCCCAATTTTGGACCTCTCAATAGTTTCTAATCCTGGGTGAGCCACATGGCCATAGGCAAGGTTCACCTTAGCCCCAAAAGCTTATAACTATAAGTGATGTTAATGGGATGAAAGTGTGGTGATTACACCCTATAGTGGTAAATAATAACAACAAAATAATAAAATCAATTCAAATCACACACATCAAGAGAAAAAACAAACATAATAACCACTAACTAAATATTTATAATGTCATGAGTGTGATACAAAATTACCAAGATCTATCATTGTCGGATATTATATTTATAAGTACCAGATTACTAAAAATAAAAATTAGATCGAATATAAGGAGCCACTTATTGCATCAAAAAAAATTCTATAGCAACCTCTTCATTCATTTACACATTCATGTCCACAAAGTCCTAAACATAAAACCTTTTCCATTTCACATACCATGAACTATTAAATATAGATACATCCCATTGGGCTTGTGCAGGGTGGGATTGTGAAATCAATAGGTCCCCACCAATGATATCACTAGCTTATATCCATATGTATACCAGTATATTAACAAATATTATAAATTATAATCAAACATAATACACAAACCACTTTACTCAAGTTATTCTAATCCTGAGCGAGTCTTTACTTGTCTCATCTAGTGCTATAGTTTAATATTACATCCATGATCTATAGTGACGAGATCATCCATGACCTTAAAAATAAATCTATTCTTTAGGGAACCATATTTCTGTATAACCACTATGAAATTCTGAGTCACCCATATTTTCCAATGTCACATAACCAAACTATATCAAAAGTGCTAGGTACATCCACATTCATTTCCAAAACTATCTCAACAGCATGAAAAATACTAATAGATGGACATACTCATCAATCCAAAATCATGACCCATTACTAGCAAGATAAATTGTGACCCACGATCCCCCATCATGTACTCTCATGATCCACTAGCTATATACTTATATAATGATCACCTCTTTTATATTGATAGTAAATACAATCATGAGTATTGTATTGTCTACAATGGAATCCACCCATAATAAGTTGATTAAACAACCTCATTGGTTATATCTTATTTACATAGGACTCTAAAATTCCCATAGACCAACCATGATGGATGAAATCACTAATATATTAGGCCACACCATAGACAATCCTCTATAACCACATGTGATGCACATCTCCCATATGTGTTAATGATTTTCATCATATGCATCATCCCATTGAACAATTTTACCCCACATCTAATGATCTAGATCACCCACAGTCAAATAGGCTATACCCAATATGTTCCCATGGAACCACATTATCCATCACATTGAAATACTGGCATTGATAATCGGCGTCGTCATTCCAAACCAACCCAGAAACAACATATCACTAAAAAAATTCTATATAAGGCTTTAAACCTTCTTTTCACACATTGATCTACATTCAATAATCCCTATGAACATCAAAAACATTAAATAGTTTCATTATTGGTATCACCCAGACAACCCCAATCATGACCATTTACTATGGAAAATATCATATATAAAACAAAGGAATTATCTAGGAACCACTAACCTAGTATGGTAGAATCCCACACATTTGGAATCACCTACTTGTTTAGCTTCGATCAGAACATTCACATGAATCTAAAATATCCTTAAAAATTGGGTTTTTTAATTAGGTATGAATAAATAGTAGGAAATCATGAAAAAAGATTCACATGGATAGTTATTTTTTCTTATAGGTACCTCTTACTTTAGATGTATTGAGATTTGGAAAAGCAACCACACGATTCACACATAGAAAAGACGATAAAAAAAGAAGGGTTTGGTGTATTTTTCATGTTGTATATTTCATGTACGATCCCTAATTATATTTATTTAATTATTTTAAAATTTATTTAATACTTTGGAAAAATATGTAAATACTATTCAACCTATAAAATATTTGTAAAACACTTGAATAACTCGTAGTCAATTCATAGTTAGTTGTCAAATGATTCATACTCACTTCATAGAGAGTCATTCCAGGCAAAGCCATATTTCTAAAAATGAATCATACTCAACTCATATTGAGTCTTCAAATAAATCACACTCACTCTATATTGAGTCATTCCATATATAGAATGTTAATTGGTAATCACACATACTCACTCAATAATGAGTCATTTAATGAATCCTTCTCACCTCATATTGAGTCATTCCAAACATGGAGAATTTTTAAAAAATGTGTATTAACTCCTAAGACCAAATAAAACCCTAAAATTTTATTTTTATACCATAAAAAATCTCTTGGACTTCAAATAACTGAAAATTGATACCAGAGCACCAAAAATAACCTTTTATAAAAATTAAAATCTTGATATTGATCCTACTACTAGGGATTTTCCCTTATAATAAGCCACAGTCTCAAAACCTTTGTGTGATCAACAGCCTCACATTTTATCCAGGACCCAACCCAAATTACATTTCCAAATACCCAATACATTACAATATGAATTTTTCTTCGAGTTATATTCATGAACAACTTGTGGTTCGACAGGTGTCATGAATTATATTGTATTATGAATTTATTCATTTGGTGCATGCATTAAAATATATATTGGTTTTTATTAGGGGAATTTTTTTTACTGGTATAATGTTTTTTATGCTCTCGAATTTCATGGAAACCTTAGGGAACATATAGATATTATGGTGCACATGTAGGTTTGGGTGATGGCCCTAGTATATGTGCATAAATTTTTCAAACATGGCATGGTATTAGAGACATTTTTGACATGGAACTAGGAACACTGAAAGGGTATCCTTATGATTATTTTCTTTTTGTATTATATTATTTTTCATTATGCAAATAGGTTTTATTATATTTATCTATTACTATATGATCTGTATGTGTCATTTTTTAATGGCAGAGTGATGTTATTCATGGTATATATTCTCATTTAAATATATTAATTTACACTAATTTTGTTCTTATTATATTGATATTATTTAATTTATCTATTATCAATGTGAAAATGCATCAGGTTATAGCTTCCCCAAGGGGGATATCAGACCAATGGCACTATTTGGCAGGATCATGAAACAAGGATTCATTATTTTGGTTATGTGGAATCATAAACTATTTTACTTTTCGAATAAACCAAGTTACGGAATTACAAATATCGTGTTAGTGCTTATGATCCTCAAATCATAATAAATAAAATCGATTAATAAATCCATATATTCATAGTTCTTTAGATCTAGAATCCTAAGGGTTTTCAAGAGAGAGAGGGGGGGGGAATGTCATATATTTATAACCTCTTACCATGACATAATTCCATATGAGTCTATTCCACACTAAGAATTTATTAAATTGAGAATGAAATCCAAATAAAATACCATAGAGGAAAACCCATGACATTTCAAGGCATGAATTAAATTAAAAACATTATAAGCTATGTATTTATGTTTATTATAAATATTCAAGATGACTTGATGGGAATAAGAGAATTATTTAGAAGAACAATTTGGACTATTGGTGAAAAAGTGCATCTTATATCCATTTTCAACACGGTGTCATCCATCATGGCCTAAAAGTATCAAAAAAAAAGAGAGGTCTCCCCACCATGAGAAATTCATGAAGTGAACTAAATGGTCATTACATGAATAATTCATAAGAATTATTTATTTCCCCTAATTAATAAAGTAATTTAGGGTTCTAAAATAAAATAGGGACACCCTCTTTTCCATTACATGCCACACTACCCCTCCCATTGAATATCTTCACTCCCAAGTAGATTTACCCCTATTTTGCTTCAAAATTGACTTTTTTCTATGTATTTTGAATATAGAGGTTATTTCATCCCTTTATCTCTACCTATGTTTGTTTATTTTTATTCCAAGTCATCACATGCCTTTTTTGTCTATTTTCCGTATTTTTATGGTATTCTTATAAATCTTGGATTTAGAAAATTTTAAATAGAATCAGTGATCTTATTTGAATTCCTAAATGAGTAAAAGTATATGATTGGTGGTTTTGATGTTATTCCCTTAATGTGTCATTTACAAATGTGTGTGATATGTAGTCATTCTAAAATATTTCACACTCGACCAAAAATATAGTTAAATGTTTCTTATCCCTAAATCATGAAATCAGACCTCTCTAAATTCTAGAAACAGTCTATTTCTGTGTAGTTCATGATTTTATCCACCACATTTCTATGATTTATATTAGAAATTAAGTTGGTCATTAAAGGGAATCCCCTAGAGTTACTTGGGTTCCTAAACAAGGATTTCTAAGTTATGGGCCAGTATCTAGTGTTCAGGTTTAATTTTAAAGAACAGAGAAAAAGGATTAAATGTGACACAATAGTGAATATATTATGTACTAGAAATATGATAAGTGGTTTGTAATTCCATAGTTAAACCCCCCATGGAGTTGGAAATGATTCCATATACTAAATATCCTATGGAAACCCATTAGAAATTATATATGATGCATAAGTATTTGTAATGGCTTGGGGAAACCCTCATTGACTGTGAAATGAGTCATACTGATTTGACTACCTAGGGGAAACCCTATGATTAGATTAAAAATCCTAATACTATATTTTCCTAGAATAACATCCTATGAATAAGGGATGATACCAAATAATTAGATTTACTAGGGTGACCCCTTAGGAATCAGCAATTAATCATTAGGATTAATTTTGATCGAACACATACATCTTAGGCAGAAGCAAGAACAGTTGACATGGGATTCACTATAGAACCCTAGGATTGGTGGTGATTTTATTTATTAATGTTGTTCCACTATTGTATTCAGTACATTATCATTAATTATATTCTTATATAGGATATACTTTTAAATGCTATTTTTGGTGCCCTATAGAGCCATTCTCACACCCTAATCGGGTTTTCAGTTTGTTTCTAAGAAGACCACATGGATTCTGGAAATGAAAAGTTCAAACACCCTATGAATGATTCTTGTTTTAGACAATTATGGTGTATCATGGGATATAGGGAACAATTTTGGACTCATGGATCTTTTCTGGGGAGTTTTTTAGTTTAATCTTTGATTATTTTTTTTGGATTTTTGTGTACATGACCTTATTTTTTGATTTATGATGGATTAAAAGTTTAAAGATAATTTTCATATGGAATCATCTTTTTTGTGTATATGACCTTTAATGGTAGCTTATCTTGATTTTCATGTGGATTCAACTTTGTTAAATTACAATTATAACTAAAAAATCATTTCCATAATAAATTGTTATTAAAATCTCATTTAATTTATCCATTATAATGAAAATAATAGTGAAATAAAAATAACATGAAAATTTTGATATTATAGATACTATGTATAATATGAATATTTCATGTGTATATGATCTTGAAACTATGTTTGGGTAAAAACAGTTAGTAAGATCGATCAATTTATAAGATTTATATGATATGAAATTTAGCGAATACTAGGCATCAATACATTTATCATTGTCCTTAAGTTGTGATATAACGAACTATTTTGTTAATGTCTTTGGAGTCATGTGTTTCTCATTATTGATAAATTCTTCCATGAAGGGCATCAATAAGGTCATAAGAATGTGGAGTGTAACATCCCGGTTCTGGAATCCACCCAGAGGTTCCCTGTACTCAGTTGGTCACATGGCCTCAAGCGCATTTCCCCAAACGCCAGAGGCTGTCGATTAGCAGGGAGGGCATGTGGTGTGATAGTAGTGAAACTATGACCTCATTGGAAGAGTACGTAGTGGAAATAACCAACACATACAATAGTGGAAGCAGTAAATATCCATCAACAGCAAATAACAGCAAGTTAAATAGAGAAATAACTAGAGAAAAATATATATAAATGATACATGGTACATATATGTCTAAGAAAACAACCAAACAACTCAAAATGCTGAATATAATGCTAAACCAAGTGAAAAAGAAAAACATATAAGCAACACCTCAGTATCGCAAGCCTCATCTTGGTCCCATGCTCTCCTGCTCCAATGCAATCAATTGCCCCGAAGTCGAAGGGCGCTTGCCCTTGTCTATACCTGCAATAATATAATCTTTTTGGGCCAAGAAGCTTGACCCGAACAGTGTGTGAGACTAAATACCACTAGGAAACCACCCGAAGATCTGTGCCTAATAGTCCATGAGTATACAGTAAGTAATAGTACAGTACGCAGTAACAGCTAGCAGTAAACAGGATGATACATAGTAGAAAACAAGATATTACACAGCAGTAATCAACCCACAGATCAAAAAAACAATAGTGATGCAAACAGCTAACCTCAAACAGGAATCCCTTTGGGAAGTACTCACATCCATCCCCTCTAGTCCTAACCAAGAAGTACCAACAACCCTTTGGGTAGTACCCTCATCCTAAACCCTCTGGTTTGGTCATATGAAATTATAAGACTCTCTAAGGAAGCACACTCAGACAATTCCCTTTATAGTCTAAGGTATTCAGGGACTCTCTAAGGAATATCTCGTGATCTATTATCCTTATAGCCCCAAGTTCTAGACTCTCTGAGGAAGCTCACTTGGTCAATTCCTCCTATAGCCTCAGGTCTATCACAGACTCTCTGAGGAAACTCACTCAATCAATTCCTCCTATAGACTGGAATGGTTTATAGAAATTCAACAAAACAAATACTCTCTTAGAAAGCTCACTCGGTCTAACCTCATGTATTCTATAAGGCTCAAGACACTCTAAGGAATATCACTCGGTCTATCCTTCTATGGTCAATAATATCCAAGACTCTCTGGGAAGCACACTCAGTGTATCCCATATAGTCTATAATGTCCAATACTCTCTGAGGAAGCTCATTCGGGCTATCCCCTTATAGTCTATAGCATTTGGTTCTCACAACCTCGTGCTAGTCAGTGCATAATAATTCTATAAGGCCCATGTAAACATATAGAGCTACTTGGCTAACTAGTCTGTAGCATAACAAACATTTCAGGAAATAGTACTCCATCCAGTGGTCACAAGGCATAGAAAACATGTATATCAGCCAAAGGTAGATCAATACCAAAGGTCGTAAATATAACAAGGCATGGGAAAAACATCCAAGCAAAGTAATTATCTTTATACATAGAAAAATTACCTCTACACATGCATACAATCAAGGAGGGAAAAACAATAGGGGAAAACAGCAAACACACAATACCCCGTTCAAGTGTATTGGTGGATATTGCACATAATACTCAAGGAAATTGAACGAAAAGGCACAAACCACCTACCTTGATGCTAGGAGATCGATATAATTGAACCACAAGGCTTGAATCTCTTTATAATGTCATAGATCTATGAAAAAGTTAAAAATTATCAACCCACAATAACTTGAGAAAGAGAATAAATTGGAAAAAAAGATCTAGGAGAAGGAAGAGCTTATTGTTGTGGTTCCAACACAATTGACAGTGGTCCATTAGGAGAACGGATGGAGGCTTGGGGGATCGAAGGAGATTTGCGGCCATACGAGATGCTCTCAGTCGAAGAAGCTAGTGAAGAAGATAGTTCTAGGGTTAAGACACGACCCTGGTCCATTAAATGAATAAAATAAAGTAAAGGGCATGTACATTTGGTGTATATGGTATGTACTAGGATTTTTCGTAATAAACTTTAAGCGGCCTCAACATCACCCCACACAACCATGTGTGTGGCCCGGACATAGCCAGCACATGGCATGTACATATAAAGTACATATCATGTACTTAAATTTTTTTCATAAACTCCTCTTTTCTCAAAAACTCTAATAAAAGGAAAAACATACTCGAAACAAAGGTCTCGGTTCTTACAAAGTTCCCCCCTTAAAGAAATTCGTCCCTGAATTTCCCTATCGAGGTGTAGAAGAAAAAACCCTGAATAGCACTAGCCACTATGATCATACATCAGCCTCCCTCTACCAAGTCTCATCTTTTACTCGTCCGTGCGGTCATAGCACCCGTACGAGAAGAACAGACTGGCCACAGATAACCCTCGTACTACGATCAAAAATCCGGATAGGATTCTCCTCAAATGATTCATCCGCTTCGAGATCAACCTCCTCAGGTTGAAATAAATCAGACCGGTCTGAAAAGTAATGTCGGGGCTTAGAAATGAGGAAGACGTTGTGCATAGCCCGGTACCTCTGAGGTAATTGAAACCGATAGACAACTGGACTAACTCTCTCGAAGAACTCAAACGGCCCGATGTACCTGGGTGGAAGCTTACCCTGTCTCTGAATCCTCTTGTGTCACAACCTCGGTGCGACATGTAGAAAAACCTGATCCCAAACCACGAACTCTATAGGTCGTCTCCGTCGATCTGCATAAGACTTCGGTCGATACTGTGACATAGCCATCCTCTTCCGAATCAACTCTATATACCCTGAGGTCTCTTGAACAAGACGAGGTCCTAAAAAAGCCGCCTCTCCTACCTCCAGCTAACACAAGGGTGATCAGCATGGCCTACCTTACAAACCCTCATAATGTGCCATATGAATAGTCACATGAAAACTATTGTTGTAGGAAAACTCCACAAGTGGTATATTATTCTCCCAAGAACATCAAAAGTCTAGAATGCAAGCTTGGAGCATATCCTCAAGAACCTGAATTGTACACTCGGACTGGCCATCTGTTTGGGGATGGTATGATGTACTCAAAAACACCTGTGTACCCAAAGCCTTCTGAAGCCCCTACCAGAATCGAGAATTAAAACAATCATCCCTGTCTGAAACAATGGTGTGTGGAACACCATGTAGACATACAATCTCTCTGATGTACAACCATCCCATATCATCAAAACTGAAGGTCTCTGTGATCAGAAAGAAGTGATAAACCTTTGTATGCCTGTCGACGACAACCCAAATATAATCATTTCTTCGAGGAGACCTCGGTAAACTGGTCACAATGTCCATCGTGATGTCATTCCACATCCACTCGGGAATGGGTAACTTCTATAAAATCCTTGTTGGTCGCTGATGCTTCACTTTCACCTACTGATAAGTGGAAAACCACATGAAAAAACCAGCAACATCCCTCTTCATACCTGGAAACAAATAATGACATTGTAGATCATGATACATCTTGGTGATTCCAGGATGAACATCCCAAAATGAGGAATGAAAGTCTTTCATCAGCTCCTCGCATATGTCTTCAAGCACCCATACACATCCCTGGAAATGCAAGATCTCATCATCGACCACTGTCCATCTAGGAATAGGGTCCTCTCCTTACACACCCTCCTGCATGACTAGGCCTTCTAATTCTGATAGTTACATCATTCGTACCTGATCAAGAAGTGTAGAGGTAACATCTATCGATGATTGAAAAGTCTTCCCCTGTCTGTCGTGCACCTCCAAATGCATCTCAGGGAATATAGACATAAGATTCCACTCATTGTTGGCCTCCTGAACTGCCTGTATCTGAGTTCTCATTCTCAACATGTCAGCCACTTTTTTCCCTTTCCAGGTGTATAGGCAAGCTCAATGTCAAAGGACTGAAGATACTCGATCCACCTACACTGTATCAGATTCAGATCACACTGAGTGAATATGTACTTGAGACTTTTGTGGTCATTGAAAACCACAAAATTCTCTCCCATAAGATAATGTATGCAATAGCGTAAGGCATGAACAATGGCTGCCAACTCTAGATCGTGCATCGGGTAGTTCCTCTCAAGTAGCCTCAACTACCAAGACACATACACAGCAACTTCATCTCCCTGTATAAGCCCAGCTCCCAGCCCGATACCTGAAGCGTCACAATAAATAGTATAGATCTTGCCCGGCTCTGGCAAGAATAGTATCTGTGCTGATGTCAACCTCCCTTTCAGCTCCTGAAAGGCTGACTCACAATAATATGACCATAAAAACTTCACACCCTTCTTAGTCAGACTTTTAAATGGTGATGCTAAGCGTGAAAAGTCCTATATAGAGCATTTGTAATATCCATCTAGCCCTAGAAAACTCGGCACCTAAAAGATGTTCTTCGGTTATTCCTAGGAAACTACTTCCCTCACTTTCCCTGGGTCTACTGATACTCTTGTCTCTGAGATAACATGACCCAAGAAGTGAATTTGATCAATCACAAAGTTCCATTTTGAGATCTTAGCATATGACTGATTCTCTCTTCGTGTACATAGAATTATCTCAAGATGTGTGGCATGGTCGTGTCGAGTTTGGGAGTACACCAAGATATCGTCCACAAAAACCACCACTAAGGAAACCAAGTGTGGATGGAACACTCGGTTTATCAGTGCCATCAAAACTGCAGGCGCGTTCGTGAGACCAAACATCATAACCATATACTCGTATAGAACATACCTACTCCGGAAAGCAGTAAGAGGTATATCAAATGGTCTATCATGCAACTGATGATAACCGGACCTCAGGTAAATCTTCTAGAACACTCGAGCTCCTCGAAGATGATCGAAGTGATTATAGATACTTGGAAGGGGATATCAGTTCTTGACCGTCAGCTGGTTTAGCTTCCGATAATCCACACATAGCCTGAGGGTACCGTCTGCCTTCTTCGCAAACAGGACAGGTTAACCCCAAGAAGAAGTGATGGGTCAGATGAAACCCTTTTCCTGCAACTCCTCCAACTGCTTCTTGAGCTCCTGAAACACTGGTGTAGCCATCTTATAAGGAGTAATGGACACTGATGTCGCTCCCGGCACAAGATCAATTGAGAAGTACACCTCATGCTCTGGAGGAAAACCTAAAAAATCCTCTGGAAAGATATATCTAATGTGATCCACCACTAGAGGAGATTCGAACTATGAAGTCCCCTGGTCATCCAGATAAAGACTACCAATCTGGGTTGTAACTCCTCCTAACCCAAGATGCTCTAGACCTGATCTACTCACCTGGACATCTCACTCACCTCTATAAAGAAAGGATCCACCCTCTGCTGATATGAAACTCACTCTGTGGCGATAATAGTAAACGACTGCCTGGAAGGGAACTAACCAGTCCATTCCAAGAATGGCATCATATCTTGTCATCTCTAGGACATAGAGGTACCATAAGAAGTGACACTCTATATCCTCAAGAGGGAACTATCTGCACTGACGTACGCTAACCGCTCTAGTCCCCAACGGTGTCTCTAGAGTCAAAGTATCAGTAGAGGAAAAGATTTAGAGCCCAAGGCTCTCCACAAAAACAATAGAGATAATGCTTTGTGTATCACTAGTATAGAAAAGAGTTGAAGTTAAAACTAATTCTACTAAGATCATACCTCGAACTGTAGAAGGTCTAGGATCCTGCCCCTAATGGGTCTACTCCACAGCGAAAGTCTGGCCTATACCGTGGCCCTACAACCCTACCTAACCACTCTGAGCTGATCTAGTCTACTGTCACTGGTAGCCTGGTGACTACCCACCACAGCAGCGACCTCCTCCTCGGCACGAATGGCCGGAAGAACTCTAGTTCCCATACTAGAGAGAAACTAGTGATGCATCTCTGGAACGCGGGGTCATAGAAGAACCCCTAACACCAGTTGTAGGTGAGAGGATCTCACAAAAATGATGAATATGGCCCATATACTGGCTAGATCGGCACTTCATTGGGTCTCTTTGGCACTAAGGCTTAGTATGAATGCTCCTCCCACATTGGTAGAATACTACCTGGCTTCCCAAAGATACATTCCGCCTACTCAGATCTCCTCGATCAGACTCCCTCCGGCACTTCCTACTATCAGTAGGAGGAACACTGGCTCTGGAGATCAAATCGCCATGGCTCACTACTCCAAAATCCCTTGTATTGCGCTCTGTGATTAGTGCTTGGTTGAAGATATAGGATATTGAAGTCAACCTGAAGATGTTCACCTGGGAACAAATCTCTTGTCTGAGACCGTCCTCAAACTTCATAGCCCGAAAGAAATCATCACCTGCTGGGATAGGCGTGAAACTCTGCAGATCCATGAAACAAGAGGAATAATCCATTATAGAAAGAGTACCCTGCTCTAATTTCATGAACTCCCAGGCTAGGTCAGCCCTCAAGGTCTCTAGGTAGAAGTATTCGTAGAAGATGCGCTGAATCCCATCCCAAGTCATACTCTGCTAGTGTCCTGACTATGATATCACCTCCCACCACCTCTTGGCAGACTCTCGGAACATATAGGTAGCGAGATTCACCCTCTTCTCTAGAGGTATCTCCAGATGCTAAAAAATTGTCAGTGTGGCCTCTATCCACGATTCTGCAGCCTGAGGTCCTCCATCCCCTGAGAAAGTAGGAGGATGTTGCTGCTGAAAACCCCACGTCAACTTTTCCATCGACGAGGCCGAAGGCGGCGCTCCTTAGAAGGTCTGCTTCATCCTCAAAAATTCTTCCCTAAACAACTCATTGATTCCTTCAACTAGTATAACTGCTAGTGCCAAGGCTGGAACAATAGGAGTATCTACAGGAGGTCCCTGATCGGCCATATCTAGTGTCCGATCACCGTCTGGTAGCTAACGTACAACCAGAGGATGTCTCGGTGGAATAAATCTGAAAGTTCAAAATAATACCTTAGATCATGATTATCATAGATTGAGAACAGAAGAGTAAAAGAGGGGAACAGGAGAAGGAAACATTCATGTTTTACAAAACATGCCTACACAGTGTGTATAAAAACTACATGGCTTGTTCTTTTATGCCATTCACATGGGCATGTACTTCTTCCCCAACTGGTTGTGTAACGCCCCAACCACAGGGCGTGTTGTCACCACACACAGTGTGTACTTGAACTCTATACCCTACTAGAGTCTCCTTACACGTATAACCCTCACGGTCCTTTTAATCCTATACTACACAAAGTGTTCATGAAAGACACGACGTGTATTAGACAAGGTTTCAACGACCCATATTGTTAGTTACACGACCTGTGTACCCAGGTTACACTACACAGTGTGTTCCAAATAAACATGGCATGTACTAATAAAGGATAAAACCGAACCATGTGGTTTGATACATGGCCTGTTACACAGTTCACTCTTACACAACATACTCCCTCAGAACACGGCTTGTAATTGAAGGTTCCCCCCGAATCGTGTTTTTAGTGACACGGTCGGGTACTTAGGTTACATGGCATGGAATGTGATAAAAAGACACAGAATGTATAGTCGAAGTTTCATCTATCTGTGTCGTTAGTCACACAGGTAGAAACATGGTCGCTACAACACGGCATGTACCTACCATACACGGCGTGTTCCTAAAGATTTTTTCTGCCCACACAGAAAGTGACATGGTTTAAAAACTACACGGTGTGTATTAATAAAGTACACACCGTGTAATCTGGTTTTTTCCAAGAACTACCTCAGAAACTGCTCTGAAGCCCATAAAACACCGAAAACAAGAGTTATGGTGCCAAATTCCGATCCGCGAGGGCCCATACTCCCCTCGAATCAAATCATGGAATTGTATAGAAGTTATAACAAGGAAACCAAACAATGATCCACCAATTTCAGGTCCATAAGGCCCATAACACCTCAAGAACCAATATTTGGCATTCATTTAAGCAAAGTACTATACAAACGAATTCCCAACTTAACAGCAAGGATTCTATCAAGGCATCTATCACAACAGTATGCATAATCTACACAACATATACCACAACAACATGAAATCACTAATGCATCCTCGATGGCATGGCAAGAATTCATAGCATGTGATCTCTAACAAATGCCTATATGATGCATGTGATGGAATACCCTCATCTCCTCGGGTTGCGGCAGAAATAGAACTGCAATAACAATAACTGTAACATCAAAAAGCATGTGAATCACCCAACAATGAAATAAAATCAACTGTAAACGTGAAAACCAGTAAAACCATAATTAACGAGGTAGTATAGCATTTCCCTATACACGGGTTAGCTACTCCAAGGCACAGCTTATTACCAAGTAATGGTTCTGTCCTATCCTTGACTAAGGCTCCAAACTGTAACTCAACAGAAAATAATGCCACTGATACCACTTTGTAACGTCCCGGTAATGGAATCTACCCAGAGGCACCCCATACCCGGTTGGTCACATGGCCTCAAGCGCATTTCCCCAAACGCCATAGGCTGCCGACTAGCAACTAGGGCCTTGGGTGTGATAGTGTGGAAACTATGCCCTCATTGCTAGAGTACACAATGAAAATAAACAACACATACAATAGCGGAACCTGTAAATATCCAACAACAGCAAATAGTGGAATGTTAAATAGAGAAACAACTAGAGAAAAATATGTGTAAATGATGCATGGTATATATATTTCTAAGAAAATAGCCAAACAACTCACAATGCTGAATACAGTGCTAATCCAAGTGTAAAATAAAAATAGATAAGAAACTCTGTAGCATCGTAAGCCTCGTCTTGGTCCCATGATCTCCTTCTCTAATGAAATAAAGTACCCTAAGTCGAAGGGCACTTGACCTTATCTATACTTGGAGTAATATAATCTATTTGGGCCCAAAAGCATGACCCAAACAGGGTGTGAGACTAAATCTCAGTAGGCAACCACCCGAAGATCTGTGCCTAACTGTCAGTGAGTATATGGAAGGTAATAGTATTGTAAGTAGTAACAAAAATTAGTAAATAAGATGATACAATGTAGTAAATAGGATAATACACAGCAGTAATCAAACCACAGATCAAACAAGAAACAGTGAAGCAAACAGCTAACCAAAAACAGGAATACCTCTAGGAAGTACTCACAGACATCCCCTCTAGTCCTAACCAAGAAGTACCAACAACCCACTAGGAAGTACACTCAGCCTAACTCCTCTGGTTTGGTCATATGAAATTATAAGACTCTCTAAGGACGCACACTCAGTCAATTCCCCTTATCGTCTAAGGTAGTCTGGGACTCTCTGAGGAAGATCACACGGTATATTCCCATTATAGCACCAAGGTCAAGAGACTCTCTGAGGAAGCTCACTTAGTCCATTCCTCCTATAGCCTCATGCCTATCACAGAATATCTGAGGAAGCTCACTCAGTCGATTCCTCCTATAGCCTAGAATGGTTTAAGGAAATTCAATAAAACGAAGGATCTCTGAGGAAGATCACTCGGTCTAACCCCCTGTAGTCTATAAGGCTCAATACTCTCTAAGGAATCTCACTCGGTCTATCCTTCTATGGTCTATAATATCCAAGACTCTGTAGGAATCACACTCAATCTATCCCCTATAGTTTATAATGTCCAAGACTCTCTGAGGAAGCTCACTCGATCTATCCCCTTATAGTCTATAGAATCCGGTTCTCTCAACATCATGCTAGTAAGTGCATAATAATGCTATAAGGCCAAATTAAGCCTATAGATCCACTTGGAAAACTAGTCTATAGAACAACAAACATGTGAGGAAACAGTACTCCATCCTATGGTCACAAGGAATGGAAAATAGGTATAACGGCCAAAGGCAGATCAAGACCAAAGTTCATAAACATAACAAGGCATGCGAAAAAAATCTAAGCAAAGCAATTATCCCTATACATATCCAATTTACCTCTACAAAAGCATACGAGCAAGTAATGAAAAACAAAAGGGGAAAACAGTAAACACATAACACCTCGTTATAGGGTATTGGTGGAGATTGCACATAATACTCACAGACTTCAAACGAAAAGGCACAAACCACCTACCTTGATGCTATGAGATCTATATACTTGAACCAAAAGGCTTGAATCTCCTTAGAATGTTGCAGATCTATGAAAATGTTCAAAATTCTAAACCCATGATAACTTGAGATAGATGAGAAATTGGAAAACAAAGCTCTATGAGAAGAAAGAGCTTACCACTGTGGTTCCAACGCAATCGACGACGGTCAATTCGGAGAATAGACAGGGGCTTGGGGGATTAGGGGGAGATTCGTGGTTGTACGGGATGGTCTCGGTCGAAGAAGCTGGAGAAGAAGACAGTTCTGGGGTTCAGACGTGACCTCGGTCCCTTTAATGAAAAAAAAGTACACGGCGTGTACTTTTGGAGTACACGACGTGTACGAGGCTTTTCCGTACTCCGCTTTAAGTGGCCTCCACATCACCCCACATGACCGTGTGTGTGACTCGGACACAGCCAGCATAGGGCCTCATGTGGAATCTAAGTATACGATGTGTACGTATAAAGTACACGGCGTGTACTTCAAAAATTTCTAGAAACATTTCATTTCACAAAAATATCAGAAAAAGGAAAAACATACCTGAAACAAAGCTCTGGGTTATTACATGTAGATTGAAACACCACGAAAGTTATCTGGTTGAAACTTATTACAGTCTTGGGGAAAGATGGATGATTATCTATAAGAGATCATATTATGAGTGGTTCATGCGATGGAGAGAGTGTCTCTATGAGCTACACCAATGATTTCTGAGTTAACCTGGGAGTTTTAGATTAATTGAAAACTTCTATTTTCTATAAAGTGTTTTCCCCATGTAGCATTATTATGGATTGAGAATATTTAGATGATTTTTGAGAACCTAGAGACACATGATGAGAGGAGGGTGACATTAGTGGTTTATAAGATTCATTGTATAATTATGTGGTGGTGATATGTTCTAATCGAGGAAGACAAACATGTGGGATTTTCCAAGAGGGACTTCATGACCCATTTCTTTGATTATTTATTTATAGAGACTCAGAAATCTGGTGAGGCTAATGATTTTTTTCACTTTACAATGGTAAATATGTCCCTCATGAACAATATTTTTTATTTCCCTAACTAACTTTGATTTTACCAAATGCTATTAGGGGTTTATTTTCTGAAAAAATTATTAAAGGATAAGTTACAATATTAGATTATTTTTTAGATTGATGTTTTTCATATTTCATTATTTTTTGAGGTAGTGAACCGAAAACATATTTCATAGAGGAATCTACAAGGGGGTTGAGGCTCAGTGTAAGAATCTTTTATTGGGATTTTACATTGTGGGACCTTTGTAGTACTAACTGTTCTCTTGAAATTTTTCGATATAGTAGTGGAGGGAAGAGTTTCTATGGAATTAGATTATCCCTTTGTTCTCGTGGAGGTGGTTTATTGTTGTGTCAATTGTGTGGAAATTTTGGCCACATTTGGCCTCATTCTTATTGACCGTCCGTTGATGGTTGGGAATGTGATATAATGGGTTATTTGAAAAAATTTATTAGGAATTATAATTTCCTTCCTAGTTTCCAAATATCTTAAATGATTCAGGGTTTAGAGGATAAATCGAGTTCACCATAGAAAGTAGGTTGTTGGACTTTGATTTTTCATTTAGGTCATGGTGGAGGGTGCGGTGATTAGCTTTGGTGGTAGTATCTCTATTAGGGTAGTGAAAATAAATGTGCACAAGTCCATGATTTAGGAATCCTACATGTTATACAACCTACTTCTATATTCCAGCATATGAAATGTTTTTTTGTTCTGAGGTGTGGGCTTGGTAGCTTCTACATTGGGAAGTTATTTAGTCAATAGATGGGATTTATATTATTTTATATTATCTTATTTAATCTATTTCTTGGATATAACTATAGGTTATCTATATATTTTTATTTATATTGGAATTACATTATGTTTTTGATATGAAGGAATTCACCAATTTTGGAATATTCATTGCATATTGGTTGTTATCAATTCTTATGGGGTCTATTTATGTTAGAAATGGAACATTTCATTATATTATTTGGAATGTAATAGTAAACATTGTACTATGAATTCATTAGTTGTTATCATTGATGAGTTTCTTAAATAGCCACATTTTCTGTGTATATTCATGCTGGAGAGTGGGATATTTAGTAAGGGAATGCAGCTCATGATCATCGATAGTTATGTAAGAATACAACATATGATTCAATCCATATGTTGGCTAATAAGGGCATGCAACAAGACATTTATATTTTCATTTTTTACCTACTTTAGGAGGTTTTCAATAGAGTCTTATCAATACTTCCACTTGATAAGGAATTATATTTTATTATAGATATATTTATAGGTGTATAGAAGATTTAATTCAACCATTTTGTATGGATCTTGTAGAACATCACAAGTTCCAGACTCAATTAAGGTATTTAGAGGCCAAAGAATTTATATAGCAGGGAAAATATCCTTAGTTTTATTTGGTTATTTTCCCGATGAATGGATATATTACATTAATTTTGTGTGTCTATTATAGGAAGATGAATTATAAAACAGTTAAAAACTAGCATCCAAATCCTTGTATTTACAACTTATTTGATCAACATAACGTCGCCCTGAATATTCTCTGTTATCAATATGAGGTTATGTTATCACTATTTGGTGAAATGTTCATCAAGAATACCTCACAATTCTATTAATAGAATGTATGGTCAATAAGAATTTCTAGTTATTTCAATTGGTATGAGGAATACATCATTGAAATTTATGGATTTGATGAATATGGTTTTCCACCTATATATAAACACTTTCATGGTCATATTTCGATGAAATTAATGTGTGACAAAAAAAAATAGAGGAACACATGCGTCATTTAAAGATAATATTTGGAAACATTATGGGGGATTTTCCTTTATTCCAAGCCCTAAAATTACCATTTTCTGATAGACCAAGTTCACTTTTGGGGGGAATATTTTATCTGAGACCATTGAATATGTAGACCCAAACCATCACTACTAGACAAACAGGTATTTGAGACGGTTCATTTGCGACAGGATCCCATCACAAATGGCCTTTTGTGATGGGGGCCCGTCGCAAATCGCCCGTTGCGGAAAACGTCATTGCAACAACAATTAGTTGCGACGGGCCCGTCGCTAAAGATATTATTTGCGACGGGTATCCTTCCCGTCACAAATATTACTCCATATATTTGTAAAAAATTTTAAAATAGTAATTGCGACGGGCCCCATCGCAACAGGTATTTGTGATGGGCCCGTCACAAATAGTACATGCGACGGGACTCGTCGCAATTATGTTTTCTAAAAAAAATTAAAAACTATTATTAAATTATTTTAATGGATATAAAAATAATACTATTTGCGACAGGCATAGTATCCCGTCACAAATACTATAAAAAAATAAAAAGAATAAATTATTAATAAATTATTTTAATTAATATAATAATAATCCAATTATAATTCAAAAATAAAAAACAATAAAATATTAATAAATGATTTTAATTAATATAATAATAGAATTATAATTCACAAATAAAAATAATAAATTATTAATAAATTATTTTAATTTATATAATAATAATAGAATAATAATTCAAAAATAAAAAATAATAGAATATTAATAAATGATTTAATTAATATAATAATATTAAAATTATAATTCATAAATAAAAAAATATTAATAAGTTATTTTAATTAATATAAAAATAATAGAATTATTTTACATTCAAATATTAAGATAATTCAAATATTACAAAAAAATATAAATAAATTATAATATTATAAAATTTTAATATATATATATAATTTAATATTATAAAATATAAATAATTTTATTTTTCATATTAATATTGTTATTTCAAAATATAATATTATTGATATTTTATAATGAGGTAGAAACTACGAATAGAAAAAAATTCATATTTTGATTTAAAAAACTTTATAACATAAAAACAAACTCTAATCTGAAGGAGGGGGAGGGGGGAGGGGGGATCTGCAGATGATGGTGGAAGAAACTCCATCCCTAAAGCATGAGTGAGTCGGCGCATGTACTCCATCTGCTCCTGGTGCTAGTGCTTCCACCGACTCATCTGATCCTCGTACAGCTGCTGCCGGCGTCGACGCTCCTCCTCATACTGCTGATGCTGCTGATGCATCTTCTCCTGCTCCTGTCGGAGACTCTCTATTAGTGCAGTCTGATATCGCAACTGATCCTCATACTGTGTAGCAGAAGAAGATGCACGAGCTCCTCTCGAGCTAGATGCCGACATCGCAGCACTACCATAATAATCTCCTGGAGTCAGTCGAGAGCTAATACCAACTACCCGGCCCTTCTCGAAGGCATACTGGGTGGCCTGCATCCATGCCGCCTCATCAAACTGACGGCCAGTGGTCTGATCTGATGACTCGTCCTGACTCTTAGGCCGGGTCTGTGACGCTGCGGCCTCATATGACTCCGGTAGTTGCAATTTAAAATTAAAATTGTGAATATATTATATGTAGTTAATTTTTAAACATGAAAACAAATAATACTGACCATGATGTGATGTTGAAGATCACCTCTGAGCTCCCCAGTAGCAGGATCACTATACATCCTCTGATATACGTCGTACTCTTTAATATCAGGGTGCTCGACAGCCTATAAGAATAAAAAATAAACTGTTAATATTTATAGTTATATAAAATATTTATAAATAATGTGCGTACCAGATGCTGTCTATGAGTACTGAAAGAATGGCTCCCAGCTCGATGTGTCACCTCCTGTCTCCCCCGATTCTACCTCCCCACCGATTATCTCCTCTGAAAGGCACCACTCAACCAGTGCGCACATAATCCATCCCATACATGGGATGAAATGTACTCTGGTCGGTGTGCTCTACATGACTCGTCAAAATCTGACACTCCTGCTTTCTTCGTGGCATCTTTTCTTAAATTGTGAAAAAAACTGATGAAAGCGATCACGCATGGCCTCCTCCCATGCCTTGTGGACGGCATCACGCATGGTATCCTCGATCAGATACCATAAACCCTACAAATAAATCAAAATATCAAGTTAGAAATGAAATAATTTTAAAAATAAAAATTATTTATTTACGTATGTACCAACCAATGGCCGAACATGGCCTGCTGCACATTAATGGGTATCTGCTCCCATGTGGTCCATGGCTGAGAGAAATAGTTCACAAAATAGTGCTGCCCTGTCCGACTGCTATATGAGGAAAACTGTAAAAATAATAAACATTTATTATGTGAATAGATTAATGAAATCTTAGTCAAATCCAAAGATTATCACACAGGTTATCACACCTCCGTGTGCGTGGATCAAACCCAAGACATGGACGTCGCTCGAGGACGGGGTCAGGAATCATCAATCGTGCAAGACCGCACCCCCTCTGAGTACTCCCTGGAGCGCCTGCAGGCTGAGGGTCATCTGCCAGCAACTCATCTGCATCGAAAGGTAGGTCAGCATCCATCAACTCACAAAATGTCTCGTCGTCCATCTGAAACAGAAAATGTTAATGTTGTTAGCAAATAATTGATAATTACTATTATATATACATATATATATTATGATTGTATATAACTTCCATGGAATTCTATCAGTGTTCAACTTCATCATCATCTTTATATATGTCAATGTCATCTTCATATTCCTACTCAACATCATCGATATCCATTCGAGTTCCAGTTTCTTCATCTCTTACCATTTCAAATTCATATGTGACATCATTAACATCATCGTCATCACCAACTCTTAAATGTGGGGTGTCGTCATCGATACTCATGTCTCTTTGTAAAAAATATTTATTTTGATGACTCTCTTGAAAAACCTCAATTCTTTGCACATCAGTGAAAGCACATTCACTTTGACTAAACTGATTTTCTATAATTTTGATTTTTATTACACTCCACCAATCAGTCAAGTCTCTTGATGTAGCATAGTAATTTGCGTAATAAACATGATGTGCCTGTTGAGCCAATAATAATGGTTCATTTACTGTGAGAACACTTTTACATTTAATATCGATGATTCCATGAGTCAGATGAACATGCATGCCTCTCTCTGTATCCAACCACCGACATTTGAACATGGTTATGTAATGTTGTCCAAGATAACAGAGTTCAATGATTTCATCAAGTATGCCATAAAAGTCAACTTCATTTTCTCGATGATGAGATCCTCTCAAGCTAACTCCACTGTTCATTGTTTTTTTCGATTCCCCATATGCATTTGTGTGAAATCGAAGTCCATTCACCACATATGCATTTTAAGTTATAACAAGTTTGGAAGGTGGGTTACTCAATATACACAGCCGTTTGTCAATTTTATCAGCATGTCGAGACACCTGAAAATTTGTGAAATAATTATCAATATAGTAAACTATACATTGAATGAGTTGCTAAATGATAAAGAATTTATGTTACCAGTTTTTGAAACCACTGAGAGAAATTTTTCAGTCTGCGTTCTTCGAGATCAGCTGCTGTAATTTGTGGAATTTGTTTCTTGATATGATTATCATACAACCTATAGAATCCAAAGTTATTTACTGTAACATAAATGATATAATATGTTATATAAACACTTACAGTACAAATGATGTCATCTCCTCACAGTTGAGCAGAACATACGTATGAGCTCTGTGATGTTCATCATCTGAATGCCAGCATTCATAAACTCCACCAAAACCAAGCTCTGGCTGGTTGAAAACCGATAATTGATTGTCGATTTCATCAATATTCCACTCGTTCCATCCCATTCAGTTGTGTTTTGAAGGATACTCATATTCAAAATAATGGGAGCATAAAAAACATATTTCCTCTTGAAAATAAGCTTCTGCAATAGATCCTTCAACAGTTGCTTTCTTACGTACTTTTCTTTTCAATTTTTGCATGCATCGTTCAAATGGGTACATCCATAGAAAATGTACTGGACCTCCAAATTTGGCTTCATATGGAAAATGTAACATCAAATGTTCCATTGAGTCGAAGAAAGATGGCGCAAATATTTTTTCCAGTTTACATATAATTATAACAACATATTCTTCAAGTTTGAATAGAGCATCATAATCTGCTGTAGCCGCACAAATTTCCCAAAAAAAATGAGACTTGTCTGTTATGGAATCCCAAATCACAGAATTAAACAGACCTCTTAATCCAATGGATAGAATTCTTTCCATTATAACATGACAATCATGAATTTTTAATCCAGTAATATGACCATTCTTTACACATCTACCCAAATTGGAAGCACAACCATCTGGAAGTCTCAAATCTGCAATCCACTGACAAAATAATAAATAGTTTTCATTAGACAGTGTATAAGCTGCATTTGTTTTCAGTAACCTTTCTGTTCTGAAATTCTAAAATAGTTCGAATTCTGGACACCTGCAAATTTGGGCAAGATCTAAACGTGCATTTACATTGTCTTTGCTCTTTCCTGGAGTATCCAAAACTGTATGAAACAAATTATCGAAATAGTTCTTCTCAATGTGCATGACATCTAACATGTGTCGGACCAAAAAATCAGACCAATATAGAAAATCCCAAAATATGCTACGTTTAATCCAATTGTGTTCTTTCCCAAAACCAGAAATTTTCTGTTGGTTTATTGTGGAACCAAAAGTGATGGGAGGTAATGAAAATACAACTGATTTTAACTCTGAACATGATAGCATTTTTGGAGGTCTATCCCTTTCAACTGTTCCTTTTCTGAAATGAGATCTGTTTCTGCGAAAAGGATGATCAACTGGAAGAAATCTGCGATGACAGTCAAAATAACAAGGTTTCTTTCCATGAATGAGCATAAATGCTTTTTTCTCTCCCATACAGTAAGGACAAGATTTATGACCATGTGTACTCCATCTAGATAACATCCCATAAGCCGGGAAGTCACTAATTGTCCACATCAATGTTGTTCTCAGTATGAAATTCTGTTTCGTTGCAACATCATATGTACTGACACCAGTACTCCACAATAAACTCAATTCATCAATCAATGGTTTCAAATAAACATCAGTATTTTTCTTCGGATGTCCTGGAATTAGTAAAGTCAAAAAGATATATGGTCATCAACATCCATGGAGGTAAATTGTATGGAGTTAAAAAAATAGGCCAACATGAATATTGACTACCAAAAGATCCGAACAGACAGAAACCATCAGTGGAAAGGCCCAGTCGAACATTTCTAGATTCTAAAGAAAAGGATGGATGCACTCTATCAAAATGTTTCCATGAATCACCATCGGCTTGATGATTCAAGCTTTTATCGGTTGAAATATTCTCTTTATGCCATCACATCATTGTCGCTGTATTCTTAGACATGAATAAACGCTGAAGTCTATATGTAAGAGGAAAATATCTCAACTGTTTTACAGGAATCAAACCAAACTTCCCATGTTGTCCTTATTTATATCTCAGTTGTCCACATGTGGGACAACTATCCAACGACTCATTTTCCCCAGAATATAAAATGTAGTCATTTGAACATGCATGAATCTTCTGACAAGTAAGTCCCAAATTTCGAACCAGCCTCTTACTCTCCTAGTAATTTACAGGAAAAACATTTCCTTCGGGTAACAGTGTTTTATACAAAGAAAATATCTGGTCAAAATAGGTGTTTGACATTCCATTATTTGATTTGATAGCCATACATTTTTCAACTGCTTCTAATTTGCTCATCTTGCAGCCAGGATATAATGCATCCTCAGCAGACCTCAACAACTCATAAAATTCAGACGGTGCCAACTCAGGATTTGAAGCTATATCAGCCGGAGTTTCTGTATGTTGAACAGATGAACCTGCAATATCATGTACTAAATCTTGAAACCGAGATGGATCCGGAATCAAGTTGGTATCACATGCTCTGGAACTGCGTTCACCGTGTTGATACCAAAAAACATAATCTGGTTGAAAACCAAAACGCAAGAGATATCCCCCCACTTTGTCAAACATGTCAAACGTTCTCAATGCACATTGTCTACAAGGGAATTTTATTTTTCCTTCTGAAACAAATTCTGGATTTGATGCCGCAAATGATAAAAAACTCTCCACACCCTCTACATATACTGGATTTAAACCAGAACCGTTTGGATTTCTACGTTGATTTATCCATATGCTGTCACCTAATAATGATTGTTGACGACCTCGTTGTTCCATATTTTTCTATAAAATATAAAATCATTACTGGTTTTGAATAATTTGTTAGAAAAAACACTCAAGAAAGAATAATTATAGAGTTTACATCATACACGACTGACACAAACGTTTTATTGAGATAGACCTAAAAATTGACCCTTTAAGAATTGAATATGTTGAAAATAAAGAAAACCTGTTACAAATATTGATAATTTTAATATTATATAAATTTTTATTATTTTCATAATACTAATATTATTTTTTCATAAATATTAATTATATAATAATAACATTATTACATTATTAGTATATTTTATTATTAATATTAAAATAATATAATTTTCTATATTATATACAATTCTCCTTTCATCTGTGTGTTTAAAATTCTGTCTCCACATGTAATATTTGCATTCACTTTCACCGCTCCATTAGTGAGTAGGTTGATAATTTTGAAAAAGAATGCAAATATTACATGTGGAGATAGAAAACACACAGATTGGTAATTCTTACTAATTATTGATAATTATTACTAATTATTGGTAATCATTATGAATCATTACTAATTATTGGTGATTATTCCTAATTATTGGTAATTATTCCTAATTATTGTTAATTAGTCCAAATTATTGGTAATTATTCCTAATTATATGTAATTATTGGTAATTATTGGTAATTATTGGTAATTATTGGTAATTATTGGTAATTATTGGTAATTATAGGTAATTATTATTAATTATAGGAAATTATTAATAATTATTGGTAATTATTACTAATTATTGGTAATTATTACTAATTATTGATAATTATTACTAATTATTACTAATTATTGGTAATTATTATAAATTATTACTAATTATTGGTAATTATTATTAATTATTACTAATTAGTGGTAATTATTGGTAATTATTAGAAATTATTGCTAATTATTACCAATTATTACTAATTATTGGTAATTATTGGTAATTATTACTAATTATGGATAATTATTGGCAATTATTTCTAACAAATGGTAATTATTGGTAATTATTGGAAATTATTGGTAATTATTATTAATTATTGATAATTATTACTAATTATTGGTAATTATTACGAATTATTGGTAATTATTACTAATTATTACTAATTATTACTAATTATTGTTGATTATTACTAATTATTATGAATTATTGGTAATGATTATTAATTATTACTAATTAGTGGTAATTATTATTAATTATTACTAATTAGTGGTAATTATTGGTAATTATTACTAATTATTACTAATTATTACGAATTATTTTTAATTATTCCTAATTATTGGTAATTCTTGCTAATTATTGATAATTATTACTAATTATTGGTAATCATTACGAATCATTACTAATTATTGGTAATTATTCATAATTATTGGTAATTATTCCTAATTAATGGTAATTATTCCTAATTATTGGTAATTATTCCTAATTATTAGTAATTATTGATAATTATTGGTAATTATTGGTAATTATTGGTAATTATTGGTAATTATTGGTAATTATTATTAATTATTGCTAATTATTACTAATTATTGGCAATTATTTGTAATTATTACTAATTATTGATAATTATTTGTAATTATTACTAATTATTGGTAATTATTACTAATTATTGCTAATTATTGGTAATTATTACTAATTATTGCTAATTATTGGTAATTATTACTAATTATTACTAATTATTGGTAATTATTGGTAATTATTGGTAATTATCTGTAATTATTACTAATTGTTGGTAATTATTACTAATTATTGCTAATTATTGGTAATTATTGCTTATTATTGGTAATTTTTATTAATTATTACTAATTATTGGTAATTCTTGGTAATTATTGGTAATTATTACTAATTATGGATAATTATTGGTAATTATTACTAATTATTGATAATTATTTGTAATTATTACTAATTATGAATAATTAATGGTAATTATTACTAATTATTGATAATTATTTGTAATTATTACTAATTATTGGTAATTATTACCAATTATTAGTAATTATTACCAATTATTGCTAATTATTGGTAATTATTATTAATTATTACTAATTATTGATAACTATTAAGAATTATTACCAATTATTACTAATTATTACTAATTAGTACTAATTATTGGTAATTATTACTAATTATTACTAATTATTGGTAATTATTGGAAATTATTACTAATTATTGGTAATTATTGGAAATTATTACTAATTATTGGTAATTATTGGAAATTATTACTAATTATTGGTAATTATTACGAATTATTTGTAATTATTACTAATTATTACTAATTATTGGTAATTATTGGTAATTATTGGTAATTATTACAAATTATTGTTAATTATTGGTAATTATTACTAATTATTCCTAATTATTGGTATTTATTACTAATTATTAGCATTTATTCTTAATTATTGAAAATTATTACTAATTATTCCTAAGTACCATTAACTATGAACAATGAATACTAATAATTTAAATTTATTAAGTAACAAAACAATGTAAACATAATTAAATTACAACTAATTAAGAATAATTGAAACTAATAAAAAATTTAAAATAAATATTAAATTAAAATGAACATAAATACCTTTAAAATTGATCTGAGGTTGATCTCTGATCGTTGTTGAAAACTTCAATATCAACTCCAGAAAAAAAAAATTAAACTTAAGAAACTCTGAAATCTAAAAATAGAGTTTTGAGAGAAGGAGAAGATTGAGTTTGAGAATGAATGAAAAAAAAACGGATGGGGGTATTTATAGGTTAGATCATTTGCGACGGGTCTATTTGCGACGGGATACCCGTCGCAAATACCTTATCCCTCATTTATTACGTTCAATGGTTAAATAATTATTCGTGACGGGACCTGTCGCGAATAATAACCTGCCGACATACTATTTTCGACGGGGGTAGATTTCCGTCGCAAATAGCTTTTACCGCCGCCGGTTATTTGCGACGGAGGGTAACCGCCCGTCGCAAATAACTTTCCCGCGATTTGGAGCACAAAGCGCGCCAGTCCTTTTGCGACGGGGAAAGCTAACCCGTCGCAAATAAGTTTTTAAATGGACTATTTGCGACGGGATTTCTCCCCGTCGAAAATACCCATTTTTCCTGTAGTGAATGTTTGAGTGGTGGTTTATTTGGGGAGGACCAAGAACATTTTTGATATATGAAAAATTCTTGTATTAGTTGGGTATTACCCAGGGTTTGTCCCTGAATTCTCCAATCAGGAATCACTAATGATGGGCCTAACAAAAAAGGGATTTAATTTAGTCTAGTATAGTACATGAGAGAGTTCATTTAATGATTTTGAGGGAAGGATGACTAAATATTTTATATATACCTTACTTGAGATGGTAGGGAGTATACCATGTATATTCAGGCACTGGTGGTTGGGATAGGTGTCATCTTGATAGAGTATGGTCATGGGGTCACATATCTAGATAGTTGAGACTACATGACCAGCATTACCCTATGCCTGACCTAGAGCTAAAAATAATGGGTTGTTCCCTCAGATGATGAAGGCATTATATTTTAGGTGAAAAAATTATGGTCTATACCGACCATAAGAGCCTAAAATATTTATTTTTATAGAGGGATTTAAACCTTAAACCACTAAGATAGGTTTACTGTAAACATTCCGTCATTTTTGAGTTATTTTACACCACTTTAAATGGAATCATAGTTTCACATGAACTATTTCAGATAATGAAAGTCAAATTTTCTAGTAATCCAATTGTGACTGGTAGTTTTTGAACCTTCATTATGAGATGCATTTCCCAATTCATGAGTATCAGGGTCGACCAACCCTTATGTGATTATCTATTACACCTTCACCTATTAATAGGATAAAAAGAAGGTATTTATCAGAATGATAGTGTTTGTTCATAATGAACAGTATTTATGGTGGGGAAACTCCACCAGAATGGACCATTGATAATAATGTTATTCCAAATGTTCATTTTCATGTATTGGTTTCCAAAAACATGAGTGATGTGCTTATATGGTAATTACATTCTTTAAAGTGGGTGATACAACTCGGTCTATACAAGATTTATCATAAAATGTGTTGGGTGGCTCATTTTATACAAATCCTAGATAGTTGTTTAGTTGATGAGTTGGGAAACATCTATATTTATGATATAATTCACATACATGGTATAAATTTTAGTATATTATTAGAAAGTGGTTTCCATTTAACATCAAAATTTTGTATAGGGTTTACATATATTTCATGGTATACAGGTGTATCTAAGAACTAATTGCCATCCACTGAATAAAGGATAATCCAATTGGACTATTCATAAATTCAAAAAATGTATAGAGTATGCATCCTACACATTGGTGGCACTAATAAATAATACATGGATTTAGTATATTTTTTCAATAATAACTATTTTCATGTATCGATATAGATGGAACCTAATAAGGGTTTATATGGTAAACCATGTCTATCACCTTTATATTGGTTTGAGGATAGTGAGTTATTGTTGATCAAACCAACTCAAGTAAAGAAGAATTTGGATAATATTTTGATGATCCATAACTATATGGAAACCACCTGGTGTAGGAAGGAATATTATATAAATTTGAAACATAACCTCTGGAGTTTGATGTGGGAGGCCATGTATTTTTGGGTGTGTTGTCGAGGGTGGGATAATAATGTATACATAGGTTGAAAAAGTTAGTTTCATGGTATGTGGGGCCTTTAAAAATAGTGTAGAGGATCGATATACTGGAATACTGGTTGGATATTATGTATAATTTTAGTGTAAGGCATGATGTTTTCCATGTATTAAATTTGAGGTGATATCAAACATATCCCTATCACAAGATCGATATCAAAATTATTGAGCTTCAGGATGAATTTCCCGTTGATGAGTGTTTGGTTTATATGGTTGATAAGAGAGATAAGTGTCTATGTGAAAAGATAGTCCCACTATAATGGGTGTGATGGTAACACATTCATAACTCGGAATAGATATGGGAAGAAGATAAATATATGAGGACCTAGTGGATTTATTTTTTACTGATTAGTCCAGGTGATGTCCAGGAGTTCACCTTGAGGAATAAATCCTATATGGTGCGGAGGTCATAAAAACCCAACCCTTTAATGGTAGAAAAACATTTTATTTTTAAATAAACCCTATGTATTCTCCCTTATTATAAATGTTCGGGGTGTGGAGATTGTCTCAAGAGTATTTTAAAGATGACTAGAATGGCTTATAATTGAAAAAATGTTGGATGAAATGTTTCTCAGTGTGATCCCATGTGAAATTATGTGAAAGGCTTGGGTAGAGAGGATAACCCTCTACCTCAACCAATTTTCGGTGTGAACTATGTTTACATTCCATAAATCTTACTTTGGATGCTTTTTTATTTTTTTTGTTTTTGTTAATTAATTACATAAGGGGGTTTGGGAATGGAATGGAACCTCTCTCTCTCTCTCTTGTCCTATACATGTGGTGCTATCACATACCCTTATAATCTCTTCCTTCCCAATTGTATTTATCCCTAATTTTTCAGTAAAATCAACCTTTGTTCATTGTTATTTTAAGCTATAGGTGATTTTATACTTCCAAATATCCATTTCGTGATTTAATTCACTATCAAGTGATCTCAAATCATTTTTACGTATTATGACCTATTTTTATGGTATTATTATACATTTATGATTTCTATTAATTTATCATAGATTAGTGGTCAGTTTTGAATGAGTCGACATATATGAGTGTAAGGTGCATGTTCACAAATATTTTCCCTCATATACTCACGGCTTTACCAATGTGTGTGATATGTGATCATGTGCAAATATTGCATGCTCAACCAAAAATATAATTAAACATTATTTTTCAAGAAATTAATAAATATAATCCATCTATTAGACAAAAAAAGACTATTTTATAGTTTTTTGGGATTTTATTCCCCGTTTCAGAGGTGATTGACTTTGGAAATTAAGCAAGTAATTAAAGGGGTGACTATAGAGGTGTCTTAAGCATAAGAAGTTAACTTGTGTGTGAGAACAAGAATTCATTATATGTTATCTTGGATGTAGTGTTCATATTTTTTTGGGAGACCAAATATTATTAAATTAGTAGAATTCATGATTGAATTTGTTATGAATGTCAATTATTATAACTGATTTGGTATTCCATTGGGAATCCCCATTTGATTTGGTGATGATTTTTTATACTTGATTTCCTCATGTAACCCCGTCTGAATTGTCTAAGATTCTTGAGACCTTGGAACTACCTAGGGAACCCCCTTGGATTCATCAAGGAGGTGGAATACTTTTATTTCCTAGGGTAACTACCTATTATTTGAATATAAGGCCTGATACATTGATTACATGGGGTAACCCACTAGGAATCATCGAGGACTTATGATACTTTTATTCCATAAGGTAAACACCTTGGAATCAGATATATTTCCTGAAAATTTATTGTGATCAAATATATCCATCTTAGAAAATTTTGTTATGGAATAACCTGGGTGTCACCATAGAACCCAATGATCAATGGAGGATCCATTTATTTATATTTTTGAATTATTTTTTCATTCATAATATCATACTTTATATTATCATACTTTATACATTATTATGTACCATTGGTGGAGGCCTATTGAGTCTTACTCACACCATAAATAGGAAATCGGTTGGTATCTGAGAAGGCATCATGGATACAAAAAATTATAAGGGAAAAACCATATGACTAATGTTTGATTCCAATTTCTGAGTTGTAGCATGGTAGATTTAGACTGGGTTAATTCTTGGGATCCTTTTTATGGAATTTTCCATATTTTTTACCTTATTAATTTTTTTGAGATATTATTGTATCAATATTGAGTTTGGTATGTAAGAATGTTTGACATTTATATAACTAATTTTGATATAGAATGGGTTGTGATTTTTTTTGGAAATTTTCAAGATATCTATTAATAGCCTAATGAGGATGTATGTATCTAGTTGTTATTATTTTCATTATTATTGTACTCTAATATTAGATTATAGTCTCTCCACATTACCACCCTATACTATCACTTCTGGTCCCCAGCATCTTGAATTTGGGGAGGTGCACCAATTGTTCAACGGCTCTCCTTGATCAAGGCACCAACCAATGGTCTCTAGTAGGAATCATTTTAATCTAAATTATCAAAGAAAATTTTCACATTTATTAGAGCATGATTAAGGGGTCTAGATGATGAATTTTGGGTTTCAATAATTGAACAAATAAATTTACATGTTTTTCATAGTTGACTTGAAAATTATGAAAAGTATGCACCTTTACATGTGTGGAACCCAATGTCCCGTAAACCTAGACATGAATGGTAAACTTTCATTGTTAGTTAAATTTGCATTAAACTGCATGTCACATAGTACCTCAAATTGGGATTGCACTGTTTGTTAACTGGGAACCGAACCTTACAGTAACCAAAATATATGCCTGTATTATATCTTTTTAGTTTCATAGAAATATAAAATATTCTTTTAAAAGTTTTTATTTTTATTTTCATGTAAAAATAAATAAATATCATTCATTTTGTATTGTTGCTTTTTTTTTAAAATAATATATTACCTTATAAATTATTTATTTAAATTAAAGAATGTAAATCTTAAAGGTAATTGTTTTATGTTTTTTTTAAATAAAACGTGTTTAGTATGTTTTTTATTAAAATATTAATATAAAAATATTCAAATAAAAAATATTGTTACATTTTAATGTTAAAATAATTAACATTTACTATTTCTAAAAGGGTTTATGTTATTTGAAATTATTAATTTTGAGGATTCTTAAATAATGTTTTTTTAAAATGAATCAATTAAGTTTTAAAGCTCGGTTTTTATTTTTAAGAATTGTTTTCAGAAAATTTATGATTGAATATTTTATGAAATTGCACCAAACTATTGTAATTTTTTAATGCTTATCTAATTATTTTCAACAAAATGGTTATATGTTTTTATATAAATGTACCATTTTCAATATGAAACCCCATCAATCATCATTTTAGACAATTTTTCGCTGACACCCCCATCAATGTGCTTCCACATTTCCCTCCCCAAATCATTATGGACAAAACAGCTAAAGAATTGGTACCACTCAACTAGTGTTATAAACCTTAAATAAATGTCTATGACACTATTGTTGAGTTGCCCCACATCCATATTTATAAGGATGAGGGGTTTTAATAGGTTTTTTGACAAAAAATATTACTTAATCAATAATATTATTCCGTAATTATTATTATTTATTAATTAATACTTAACATGATCATAAGAATTATTACCTATGAATTGTCAGTTAATAATTATTAATATGATAATTGTAGAACCCAAATTATTAATTTCTCTCTTATTTAATTATTTTATTTTTTTGATGTTTCCCATTAATTTTCAATCATTTTATTTTAAATTTAATTTTTTTTGGAAATCTTCCTCAATTTCATTCTTCATGAAATTTGTGTAGAGTAAACCATGTAATAACCCTTGAGCATGGATTTTTTCATTTCATTTTGTTCTTGGATGGTTTTTATATATAGAAAGCATATTGTTTGGTACAAATTATATGAAATTAAGTAGAAACATTGTGAGACCTTTGTGCTTTGGGTAATTGGTGCACAAATAGTGCACAGATAGTAGAAACCATTTAGCATGTATGCAAGGGTGTGGTTGTTTATTTTAAAGGTTTTGAGCGTAGTTACTTCATGACTCATAGATGTGGTCATATAATACGAGTTGGTAGAGTTTATCTAGTGAATCCCACATATTTACTGTATAGTTTATCAAAACATGTGGGTTAACATATATTTAAAAAGAGTAAAATTCCAAAAGACCCCTATTGATTATAAATCCGTAGGGCTCTCCTAAAATTACCCATGCCTCCACCAACCCTGTTTCCACAACTCAACCCCATGCCTTTGTCCCACATTGTTTTTTCTTCAATGTTCTTCCTAGTTTTCTCTATAATAATGTAGGAGATCTCATCAAGATCTCTTCTCCTCTCTTACTTTTCATTATTCTCTATTTTAAATTATTTTAACTTCTATTTCAAACCATAAAATGAATTAAGAAAATCATATGGTTTAGAGTGGGCCTACTCATAGATATTTTTATGTATTGTTCATGTAGATATCTTCTTCATCGTTTTTTGGGATTCCTTCATCATAGGTGAAATGTTCAAATTCATTTTAAATATTTTTTTTATATAATTCATTTCGTCAGTATTCCATTAAATCTTTAGTTTTATTAATTCTATTTCATTCCAAATTATACCTAAATATTGTTCTCTTGATGGGTATTCAGATGTTTTTCATGGAATTTACCACTTCTTGTAAATTTTTCTTTTTTCTTTTTAATATTAAAACCTGAGATTATGTATTTAGGAATTACAAGTGAATATGTAAATTCTAAAAAGTCTATTTTCATGTGGAGTTTATATCAAGAATTTTTTTTATTCTAGTGGGAAATTTTATTCATGTTTTAGTTTTTGAAATGATTTTTTTCAAATGCAATACTTGTTTGAAAGATTTCCAAATTGTTTTATTACGTTTTTTTGGAACATTAATTTTAAAGCTAGGTGAGGTGGTTTTGTGCACCAATATAGTTTTTTAAATCCCATTTGTGACTTTCTGAATAGAACTAAATTATATGTTATATGATGCTCTCAAATTTGATCCCCTAATTTGATATGCCTATTTTGGGATTGTTCCCTTTAAGGGATGTCAACAATGAAATGATATGTAATTTTTCATGGTTTTAAATACAGATATATTATTTGTGGGTGTTATAGGTGAAATGAGATTTATTTCTTATGATGTGATTCTTGTGATTCTCTTAATTTCATTATTGACTCACCTTTACTTGATTGAGTGCATGGAACCCCTAGGCACTAAGAGAGTGGTCCATATGTTTTCTATATCTTTTTAGAGAACACATGGGCTAGTGACACCACTAGAGTGAGATATGGTTGGGTTCGAGGAGTCCCCATTGATGTAATTATGAGATATTTGGGTGGATTATGTATTTCATTAGGATAAAATTTAGGCTGGTAGTCATTCTCATGTTATGATAATATCTAGGATTGTCTCCCTTAAGAAAATAGTGAGTTACCCATGTCTAATATTTTCTATTAATGATCCAATATATGTGATTTATTCTTTATAATTGTTTTCACCTCCTAGTTATATTTGATTTTTTGCACTAAAATATTATTGGTTTTTCTACTTTATTAACTCATAGTTATGTTTTTATTATTACATCATTTTTTATCTTTTTTACCTATCTGTGATTTTGGATTAAAATTGATTATATGAAATAGTATTTTTAAAATGGTTTGATTAAAACCATGCTTTCCAATTATTTTACATTGTTTTTTAATCAGCCTTTGTTTAATATCAAGGGAAATATGATTTAAAAGTGTTATGTTTTAATGAAATAAATGTTGCTGGTACTTTCTTATGCACTTTTTCTGTTAAATCATGTTTTATAAATGTAGTTCAAAATTAGCATTATTTAAATTTTAATTTTTAGTAATTACGTAAAATTATTGGTGAGATCCTATTGGCATTGATCACTATCACACCTTGTATATACCAGTTGTTGTAGGAAACTATTTTGTTTTTGGTTCAAGTACTAATATGTTTCCACATTTATTCCCATATTTATATACTATGATATGCATTTTTCTTGGGTGGTGAGCGATAATGTCTACAATTAGTTGTTTGTACAACTATTTGGGTCGGTACGATCATTTTGGGATTTTGTTGATCAGACACACTAACTTTCTGTATTTATATTTCCATTTGTTTCTTCTTGTTTTACTCTTAATAGACACCCTGTAACATTTATATTTATGAGATAATTATATATTATCATTTTGGTTGTTATATATTTAGATTTTTCTGGAGTGTTTATTTTGTATAATGTGTAATATTTATATAAATGTGTTGTATAATAAGAATTGATTATGACCTATTTATTACTTTATATCTTCATTTATACTAATTTAAATTCATCATAGTCCAATGAATTGGTGTTCCATATTAGAATCAGAGAATGTTTTTAATATTCATTGTTTGTTAATAATGATTTAAATCATTATGCACATTTCATTTATTGATGCACGTGCACTATTTTTCAGAAAGTGGGGATATGGAATACCCTTTGGACCCAGTGTCGAGCTGGGAATGATGATATTCTCAGTAGTCTTGAGTCAGTTTATTAAAACAGTAATCTGATCCTAGGTTAATAATTATACAATAGGTGCATAAGATGAACTGTTGTTATTTGGAGTGTGTATTTGTATAATCTAGTATAGAATGGTTATAAATAAAGAGGTAAACCACAAGTAGGTAATTAATAACATCTATTCATGGTGAGGTTTGTGTATCCATTAGTATTGAGTATTTGAATTTTGATTTTGGTATTTGTTTTTTCATGTTTCAGGATTAATTTCTATTTTATTTGATGGTATTTTAGCCTGTAAAGGTGTTTCGTGAGTTATTTTAGAGATTTATTGAGTTCTTTTGTGATAATGGATGTGGATTTAGAGTTTCATGATTAGACTATAATGTTTGGCCAACCATGTGTTTCCCATGTAGATAGTTTTGAGGACATTAAAAAAATTATTGTGTGATTGGTTTATATCCCACAAACTATATTGCAATCCCATCCATTACACTTCATTCCTCTCAGTTTTTTGGTATTGAACCCTATTAAATATTAATTACATATACAATTATTTATACTCATTCTGGACGGATTAAAGAAGGGTTTTCGTTAGTTTAATGGGTTCAAATTAAATTTTTCAGAGTTTTTGGAATTTTTTATACTTGAGGTTTAAATTGCGTATTTTTAGTATAAATGATAATTTATGAAATTTTAAATTTCAAAAATTGTTTTGATTAGTTATTATAAAATATATTTCTATTTTATAAGGGTTTTATAATGTAGTATATTTTAATTTAAATTATGAGAAAGGGTTTTGGAAAATGAGTTGGTCTTATAGAAATGATTTTGATCAGTCTTCTTAAGTGAAATAAACATATGTTAGGAGTTGTTGTGATTTAAAATTTGAGCATATAGACCAAATGGTTTTTGGAAAATATTTTATCTTGAAACTAGAATTTTAATAAAAACTAACTGATATAGTGATTTTATCATATTTTTTAAATAATGTGAAATTGTTGAATAGTTTTTTAAAAGTCTATATGTTTTAAAAAATGGGATTTGAATATTTTATTAGAGGTTTGTGGTTTAAATAAAAAATAAGACTGCCCATTTAATTTTTTTCTAGTTTTGGTTTATAATTTGTCCCCATTTTTAAGTTGGTAACATTTTTTTGGAGCATGAGGGAATCAGAATCATGTTTATTTTTATTTAAATCATGCCTTCATAAAAGTTATTATAAATTATGGAAGATTTTATCTAGAGGTGAATGTCACAACTACCTCCCTCCAATGATACCGTAATTTGGGGGGGAGATAATGAACTCCAAGTCCCACATCGAGTAGGCCCTGGGATGGAGTCTAGCCCCAAGGGTATAAAAATATCATATATGGGTGGAACTAACCTCAATAATATAAATGGGATTGGTAGATAATATGAATAGTCCAAAAAAACTCCAAGACACAATATAAAAATAAACTAATATCATCTCACAATGAACGAATAAGTAAAATATTTATAGGTAAAATTATCCAAAGTAAATACCTAATAACAAAACTAATGCAGTGACACAACAAATTTCCAACGTTATAATCTAGTAATGTTCAACATGGTCCAAAAATCCCTCCTATAAACCATAAAGTAGTTTTATATACATAGGGTGAGAATAAAGTTATTATCAATAGGTGGACCAAAGTCTCTTGGTCATATGTGAAAAGATCACACTAACTTACCGATGAGAAAACCGTACAACCAAACAAGGCCAACACATGTTCACTAACCAATCCCAACCTCAACATGGATCACTCAACAAATAATAAATCCATTTTTTATATTGTAATATGAAGATTATCAATAAAGGGTTCCATATGCCTATTTCTCACTATTTTTCTGCTCTCATACCCCAACGTCATACTTCCTGGTGCTCCCTCCTCTTGTGAATAACATTAAAGCATAACACATAGCATCCCTCCCACAGAATCCTGATCTATCTCATCACATCAAATCATTTAACCAGTGTAGTATAGTATCGTGAACTTGGAGGACATCAACACCATCCATCCCCAATACATGTAAGAGCCCAATCTTAATCCATCTCCTCAAATCTCTCTCAAAGAAACATTTTCCATACAATATCATCACATCACATGGAGACAGTGTCAGTTTTGACTTATTCCCATTACAAATTGTGCATACCACCCTTTCCTGGAAGAGAGAGTAGGGGATAACAGGTTACCAACCATCCATCCTCCCAACAAGTTGTAGGAACAAATAGCCCCAAATATATTTATATATATGGGTGTTGACACATGGTTCTCAACATGGGTGGGGCATGTAATGAAATCCAATGGGAATACACTTTAAATATAATATCTACACACATTCCCATTCTAGGTGTTGACAATAAGGGTACCAATAAACCCACAAGTTTCCCTCACTTTGTGATAGCCTCAAAAGGCCTAAAACCCATATCACGACACAAGCCACAAATCATCATCAATTAATTCCAACATCTAGGTTATCATTTGACAGACCATTTATGTTAAAAATCCAATTCATTAAAAAATTTATATCCCATTAATTTATATTTAGCATCCCACCATTTAATTTACATATCTCGTTATAGTTTACTCTTCAATTTGAAAAAACATGTTAATTCCAATACTACTCAAAAAAATATCACAACACAACACACAATAGGAATAATAACTAAAAACCCCAATAAGCACATCCAACTTACACCATCCATAACATCGTATTGAATTTTTCATCCCCATTGCACAACCACACAGTAACCACGATTGCAGCCCTGCTACACGACCACATCACATCCACTACCACCACACGCATCAAAAAAATAACACTACCCCATAATCAAATCAACA
The DNA here is from genome assembly GCA_963277665.1 of Viscum album. Taxonomy (NCBI): domain Eukaryota; kingdom Viridiplantae; phylum Streptophyta; class Magnoliopsida; order Santalales; family Viscaceae; genus Viscum; species Viscum album. The sequence continues at coordinate 873,805,903 of OY728145.1, read as the reverse complement.
CAACCATGCCTCAACACAAAACCTCATTGATAAATAGGCTTTATCACACAAATATAGTTTTCTATATTGGGAATCATTTATTTCATTCAATTCCACATCATTATTTGTGGAATTTATCACATAATCCATATATCATGACACAACCAATTAATTAGCTGAGTATAAGTGGATAAACTTCTATTTATAGTGGTGTCACAACAAATCGTACAACATGTGTATAAAAAAATATATCAAAAATTAAAAAACTGGGGATACTGATCACCTTGGTTTTTAGGGTTACAAAAAACATATATAATCTCAATATCATAATATCAAAAAGATATAATAGAAAGAAAGCATTACCCTACCCATTTTCTATTCATTTAAAATGCATAATTATATTTGTTAAGCCAGATTCAACTATCTTTCCAAGAGATAACAAGATTAACCCATCCTGCATGATACACAGAAAGTAGAAACTATGTAATTCCTACATAGAAAAAAATATGTCTGAAAGAACTCACTACACCAAAAATAGGGGTGTGGTTTTAGCAGCAAACCTATTTAGGTCTACTCAAACCAACTCTAGTATTAAGGGTCCACTACTATAATGGTATAAAGAATGGTACTTTCCATTTCAAAATAAATAAATCCTTAAAGAACATAGGAAATCTATTTTATTTTGAAAGATTAGATCCCAAACCAATGGGATTATATATGGTATTAATAGGACATTAAATTTAGTTGTTATTAAATCCACATGGTTTATACATTTAAAAGATCTTTGTAAAATTTTTTGAAATTGAAAATATGATTAATAACCTTTGAAAAACATGTAATTTCATTAATTAAGTCATTAAAATTATTTTTCATCAAAAAGGATGTTAGAAGGGAAAAACTAGAAATTCTAGAAAACTGGATTCACTATTCAAAATGAGCTACCAATGTCCATCCACCATTACTTCAAAATGATCCACCATTGATTATCCACCATCAGTTCAAAATGATCCACCATTGGTGATCCAATATTATTTTTAAATGATCTATCGTTGGTGATCCATTGATAGTTCAAAATGTTCCACTGTTGTTGATCCACCATTAGTGATCCACAGTTATTTAAAAATGATTCAGTGTGGGTGATCCTCTATATGTTTAAAATGAGTGGTGATCCTCCATTAGATAAGAATGTTCCCTCATTAGTGATCCACCAATAGTTCAAAATGAACCATAGTTGGGGATCCACCATTAGTTAAAATGATCCACTATTTTGGATCCACTATTATCTCAAAATGAGCCATCATTGGTGATCCACTGTTGGTTCAAAATGATCCACTATTGGTGGTCCACCACTGTCCTCTAAAACACCCCCTTTCCTTTAAAAAACTCAAACTCCAGGTTTACGACCAATTAATGGGACAAAAACTCAGGGCTGTTACATCAGATTCTTATAAAATTATTTTCATCGTCAAGAATACCAAACCAATCCTAAAGGTAAGAGAGTAGTTGCATGAACAACCACCCCTTGAGATACAACTCGTGAATCTAGTTACACCTTAAATGTGGACACTATCTAAACCTATCAACCTAAACTCCCACAATATCTCAACAAACCATAATACCCAAACACAGGAATCATGGAATTCCATTCTCGATGTTAAGATACTATCCACTATGGGTGGCACTGACTCACCCGCATAAGTTTAATCACATCACAGTATAATGAATCTCAATGAGGAATAAGGTCCACCTTTTTTCACATGTCATAACATAATCACACATCACAAAACACACATCACATCAAAGGTAAAACAACATTTATCATAAAACACCAAGGTCCAAATAGAAAACACAAAGAAAAACATAAAATGTTTAAAAAAAAAAAATATTGGTCATTGGTATACATATGAACCTCATGATCCTACGCACTCTCCTCTAGGACAACATGCCTTCAAAAAACATGAGCCAAGTGAATTGTTAATCCTTTTAGAACCTTACATTAATGATCTTGAATCCCCACTAGCATCTCTATGAATGTTAAATCATCCTCGATGTCCAACTCTTCCTAGTAAATGAAATGAGAGTAAACATGAAGATACGCATGTGTATGAGATACATGGAAACAATCATGGATACTCTTTAATTGTGGTGGAAACTCCAACCTTTAAAATTTCTCTCAAATGTTCCCCAACACCCAAAAGGTCCCAAAAAACTAATGAAAAATAATACTACCACCTCCCCAAAAACCTCTACATCCAACATCAAGGGGAGACACTCAAGAACATATGTTATCTGGCCTCAAACTTCAGGGGACTCAACCTATGATCAAAAATAATTTTCCAATCTTTCACTACTTTCTTCCTCTCTTGAACCATGTAAATCATCTCAATTATGCTATGAACCACATAAAGACCATGAAATGTTGACTCCCCAACCTCTATATACCATAATGGAGAATTAAATGACATCCCGTTATTTCCTCAAATTATACATGGTAATGGATGAGTGATCAATGCTTTATACACAAACTCAAAAATGGGATGGTTGCATGCCCACAATCCACCGAAGTCAGACACATTCTCTCAACATATCCTCTTGTGTTTGGATAGTTCTCTCATTCTCCCTATCTTCCAGTGGGTCAAAATTAGTATTAAGGCATAACTAATCTCAAAAATAATATTGCAATCCCCTCTAAAATTGTGAGCTAAAACATCCATCCTTATCCATAATAATGGCCATTTCAATGAAATACATCAACACTACCATATCTATATAGCTCTATGACAAAGCATCCACTATACCTGACTCCTTGATATATATAAAGTGGGAAAATTTCATCAACTGAACAATAATTACCTAAATTAAATCACATCTTCAGGGATCTTGACATAACTATGTGACAAACACCATGGAGATGTCACCACATTTACACTAAATAGAATCAATAGAATTTAGAAAATCACTAAGAACATGATGCTCATCCTTTACTTATTAGAAAACTGAAAACTAGTCCACAAACTCTACCACTTCTCATTTCATCCTAATAAACAAAAATTATGTCTTCAAAATATAGTACATATTCCAAAATCCTGGGTGTACCGCTAAATGTGAGATATGAAACTCACATAGGACTCCCTCATCCATAACTACTTGAATAAAAAACCTCCCCCAAAACACCATTCGGTTCTGTCCATCCTCTAACCATACCTATAAATCATCCCCAGGGTCAACATGCTCACGCATCACCTCTACCACTGTGAATCCCTAGAAAGTCTCCTCCATTTGTTGCATCAATATAGAATAACTTACAAATGAAATAGTCAACCTCTGCCTACAACCACCATCACATATTAGGGAAAGAAATCAATCTCATCCATTTCTCTCCAAGAATATGTAGTATCATGAACAACACACCTTTGGGACCCTTCCTCGATGCCTTATCCACTTCATTACACTTTCTTGAGGTGTAATAGATCTCAATATCATAATAATAGAGAAACTTCATCCACATCGATTATTTCATATTTAGATCATGTTGATAAAATAAATACCTCAACCTCATGTGATTCATGGAGACCACAAAATTCACCCCAATGAGGTAATGTTACCATAACATCGCCACAAACCAAACTGATTCACGCTATAGATTGTATAACCACAATCTACTACCCTAATATGCATCTCAATCCTAAAAAACAAGTGTCAAAAAACACCTCAAACATTACCCCTCTTCTGGAAATTGAAGTGTTATAGCACTAACCAATATCCCCTATTGGTAACTAATCACTACCTAGAATTGGTTATTCCACATAAAGGATTGATACTAACTAATAAATGTTTCAAGAATGTTTGAAACTTTAGATAAACCATGTAAAAACATCTGATAACATCCTACAATATCCGTCAAATTATGATCCTTACCATGTTATTGGGTGATGCACAAGAAACAAATACCTCAACATTCATTGGGTTCATCGCCACACCCTATTGATACACCATTTGTTTGATGAAATGAACATATTGTGTACAAAACACACACTTGGACAAATTTCCATAGAGTTTCTGGTGTTGAAGATCATACAAGATAGATCTAAGTTGATCGACATGTTCCTCCTCTAACTGTGGGTAGATCAAGATATCGTTGATTAATATGAGGATTAATTGGTCCATGAACTCAAAGAACATAGATTATATGATCCCAGTGAACATTGAAGGCAAATAAATAATTGAAAAAAACATTCCTACAAATTCAAAGTCCAGATACCTGCACCTGATGGCATCCTTTGTGATATAAACCTCCTTTACCAAAAACTTTTGATATCCAGACCACACATCAATCGTAGAAACCCAAATATCCCCTCTTAACTGGTCAAAATATAATTTATACGTGAAAGAGGGTAGTGACTCATTATTTCCATATGACCCAACTTTCGGTATTCTATATAAATCTTTAGACTACCATCTGACCTTTTGGTGAACAACATTGGATCATCCCACAGTGACACACTTGTCCAGATTAAACATTTCTGCATCAGATCATCTATCTAAATACTAAACTTCTATAACTCAAGGGGTTCTATTAAATAAAAATCCATTGATTTCCGAGAAGTATCAGGCTGTAATTCTATCCCAAAAATAACAGCATAATGAGGGGTAGTTCCATATCCTCTTCAAAGAAAACATCCAAGATCTCCCTAAAAACCTCATGAACCTCTGTTATCTCTATGTATACTAATTCCATTGAAATCCTAAATATGAAGGAAAGAATGGAATCCATATATCTAAATCCTACCTTAAAACCCTACTCACAAATGGAAACCATATGTTAGTCATCCATACCTGAAAACATGAATCTCCTCCAGAAGAAATCGATAAATAAATGCACAAAAAATAACCATTGGATGCCAAGAATGAAATTGTATGATTTTATCTAACAAAATAAAAGTTGTCCATGGGAATTATGTGGTCCCATCATCATCCTATACCCCTGAAACACATCAAACAAGATTTTTTTTCCTCTGACTAGCGTAGTAACCACTAGGGGAATGAGAATGGTATAAATGATAAATCTCAATAAATGCAATATATTGGATGAAAAAATGGATCATGAAGCTCCTGAATCAAAAAAATCAGCGACAAGGGTTGATGATAAACTAATTATACCTCAAAAAAACTCCGGAATTTTCTAACACTGCTACCTCTAATTCATGCATATATTGACACCCAACTAATCTACCACACTCTTGTCAACCTCTATAGACATGGTCCAGTTGAGGTCAGTAATGTATAAGAACATCTTAAATATGGCTTCTACCTTCCCCACCCTCTCTATCTTGAGTATAAGACTACTTCACCTAATTCTGGAACAACCTCACTAATATCTATTGATGAGGATGACATTGAACATGTACAACCCTAACAAACTAATCTCAAGAAACCACTGGACACTGATCCAGATGATGTCCATAAACCCCAAAAATTAAATACAATGTTCTGAAGTCTCCAAGATGATCACACAACCCACTTTACCCAGATGTCTGGAAGGGGAACTACTAAGTTAAACTACCTACCGGTCAAAACATCAAAGGCCCTAGAACCTAATACCTAGCTCTGAAAACACTACTCATCAAGGAACCCTATTTGTTCCCATCTTGTAGTAATACTCCTCATGAGTGAATATTTTTTATCAAATATGTCATCTTCTTGACCACCAGATATATAGGAAATATAAAAGGAGTAAAGGCATACTGGATCAAATGAAGGAGTACCAGCTCAAGACTCCTCACTGAAGAGTCATCGTATGGGAAATGATATGGGGAAACTATATAAAGTCATTGATCTTGATACCAAGATCCCCCATAGACATGATCCATTGCTTAAGGGAGATTAGCTCATTCATCTAAATGGCCTTCATGGTTGATGAAATGATATCTTCCCAAAACTCTTTCATTAAATCATCCCATAAAACATCTTATTTATCCCACTCACCAAGGTACAAGGTCCACCGCAAAAGGGAACCTCTTTACATATGAATAACTTCCAAGGGGTCCCAGTACTCCATCAGTTACTAGATAAAATATAAATAGATACCAAGCTCCTCTATCCATATATGTATCTAAAAATTAGAAAAAATTTCCTCATACTTAACAAAAGACAACCACTGAAAATCTCACAAAATCCTTGGCCACTAATCATCATCCTCGATGGGATAAACCCCACAGTGATCAACTGGGTTAGCCTACAGAACCTCCACTACTTAATCCACATGTGGAGGATAAGCAGGATCCATATCTAAAAAGGGAATAAAAAATTCTGTAATCTCAGTAGTACAAAATTTTATTATTTTTTATTTAATTAATTTTAACTAAATTTAACTCTCCTAGATCAAATACCACCAATTGTAATAAGAAAAACAGTCCTCATGATGCATTTAACTCTCTGAAGTCTTTATCTTGTACATGATTCCTCCTCAATTTGTTATCAAATAATCTCATATTCTATACACAAGATCATGGTGGGCCTAAATTTCCATGTCTTATACAGTATCCCTAACCTCTATCCCACACCTAGGTCACCAAGAACTATTTTTCATACCAACCCATGAAATCCTCATTAATCCTTACTCAAAACTCCATATTATCTCTTTTCCTTCAACTCTCATACCACTTTATCACAACCCCTCCATCCAATGAAACGGGAACTAGGGTATATACACAATGACGCTCGATTTCTACCTCCAGTACACCTTAGGAGGAGAATAGCACCAAGGGTATGAAAATATCATATATGGGAGAAATTACCCTAAATAATTTAATAATATTAGTATATGAGATAAATAAACCGCAAAAAACTCTAATACATAATATAAAAAGAAACCAAAACAGCAAAATATTCATAAATAAAAAAAATGATACATAATAAGGCCTCTAATGTAAATACCCAAAATAAAATCTAATGCAGAAATATAGAAACTGTCAAAATGTCCAAGCTATTAATGCTCAAAATAGTCCACAATGTCCTCCTGAAAACCTAAAAATAGTTTTATATACATAGGGTGGTCATATAGTTATAATCCAGAGTAAAACCAAGGTCTCTCATTAATAGATGAAAGTATAATGATAATACACCCCTAAAAATTAGTAGAACTAAACGGTTCCTTCATATCATTACTAACCAAACTCATCCTCACAATGGACTAATCCCTAAATAACACATCCAAATATAGAATCATAATATGATGAATATTGATGAATAGTTCCCCGCACCACTTTCCCATAGATTTTCCACTCTCATACCCCAATGTTGTACATCCCAGAAATCCGACCGCTTTCGAATAACACCACATCAAATCAAATCTCAAAGCAGACACATGGGCCCTATCATAACATCACATCTCATAACTAGTGTGATAGGGTGTCATGAACAAGAAAGACATCAATAATATTCCCTCCTCCTACCTTTCATGAACCCCACCATAAGCCATCTCAAAACATCTCACCTGAAGACACTTGGTCCATCATGTCTCATCGCATCACATGTGGATAGTGGAACATTATTACTTTGGGAAAGGAACTCCCAGGATTATCACCAATTCTTGAAAAGGGAGAGGGGAAGGGTGGGTATCCATCCATTAATCCTCCCACCTAGATGTTGGTAAAAACACCCATATATATATATATGGGTGGGATTTCATCCGAAGGTTCTTAGAATGGGTGGGGCATGTAATGAAATCACAAATAAATACAACGTATATACAAAAGATACACAAAATCCTTCCTACGAGATTCACAATAATTGTTCCAATCCACTCACAAATTTCTATATCTTTGATGTGTCCTCTAAACACCTAAAACACTACCATAATCCATAATCCAAATCCTTCTTCAATAAAAGAAAATTTCCAATTCATATGTTATCAACACATTTCTTTTAAAATAGAAAGTTCATTAATCAATTTCCATCCCATTAATTTATATTTTAGAGCCCACCACTTAAGCCATGTAACCTATTATAGTCCATTCTTCCATTAGAATGTCTATGTCAATTCCAATTATACTAAGTGAATTGTCACAATAGAATAGACAAAGGGAATCACAACTCCACAACCCAACAACAACATAAAAATTTTACCTTTAATTACATCCCATGGACTTTTACTGCCCTCACTGTAGCCACAGTCACAGTCCCACTGCACAACCACATCACATCCACTTTCTCCATGCACATCACAACAAAGACACCACCCACCCATCACATCAACTCAACCAATACATAACACACAACCACATCCATAAACATGTACATGAAACAAATAGAATTTTATACAATGGGATGAGTGGATTCAATTCAATTCTACATTGTTATTTAAGGGTGCTATCACATAAGACATATATCCTGGTGAAACCAATTCATTATCTGATTATATGTTGTTAAATATTTTTTAAAAGTGGTGTCACAAAAAATCACATTACATGGGAATCAAAATATATATCAAAACTAAAAAATCATGGGATACTGATATCTAGGTTATCTGTGACACATCAATCATAGACAATCTCAATATAACAATATCCAAAAGATATAAAAACATGTGAAGCATTTCCAGGAAACATTTCATTTCATTTAAATCTATTAATTATCATTGTAAAGATTTATGAATATATCATTCCAACTGTTTCGGTGCGGATGTGCGTCGGGTTACGCTGTTCCGCCAGGACGCGTTCGCGCGTGCACCCGTCAACCCGAGGGGATGGGCGCGCGGCTTGTGGTCCCGCAGTCCCGCTTTCCAAGGGCGGGCGGCATCCGTCCCTTATTCAGGGGCGTCTGCTCCTTGATCGAAACCGGGATGATGGGATGTCGGCTTCTCCTTCCTCGGACGTCTCCTCGGAACTTGTCGCCTAATCCGGGTCTCCCTCATAGACTTAAGAATGTTCGTGAATCTCGTTCCCGGCGCCATATCTTCATGGACACCGGTTAATTACGCTGCTTCCGCCCGGACGTTCCAAGGAGTCTGGGCGGGGCAGCAACCTGCGGTGAGAAGGCCGGGTGGCTCTGGGTGCTGGGGGCGTGTCGTAACACTGCGGCTCTGCACGTCTGTCTTCCGTCCCTAATAGGGCTTCTCGAAGGCACGATGGCCTGAGGCATCCCGTACTAGGTGCGGGGAACTGTGTCACCTGAGGTTTTCCTCAGCTTCCCGTGTTTAACACGGGGTATGCCGCGAGTTTAACGTCCAGCGGGGACGGCATCGGACCGATCAACACGAAAAGTGGATCAGATGACAGAACCCCTTGCGGGGAACCTCCGACGCTGGGGCCAGCACATGGGCGGCTTCCCAAGTAACGTGGAGTGAAGTGAAGTGGCATGACCCCACCGGGATGTGGCGGCCCGGGTAAGGATCAGGATGGATGATGGAGTAAAGAGCTTGGACCCCAGAGGGGCTTCCTACGTACCGCGCGTTAACACGGATCAAAGTCAACGTAGTTCGGGCATACAGTTTAACGTCATGCTGGACGTTGGCAAGCCGACTCACGAAGAGGTCTAGGCCGCCGGGCGGAGGATTGAACCGAACCACCTCGCACGGAGGGGGATGGAACGGCCGGGTGGATCACAGTTTCACGTCATGCTGGACGATAAAAGGGGAAATGGAAAAGGGGGGCTGTGGGGAGGCACCGTGGAGATACACACGGGCAGTCTCCCACAGGGGCGGATTCATAGGTGAATCAACGCAAGCGTGAACCCTGGAGGGGTCCACTGATGGACGAACCGACGTAAATACGACCGGGACGACCAGGTGGTGGGCTTGAACCTCGGGGAGGCTTCCTACGTACCCTGTATAGGAGACAGGGATCAAAGTCCACGTAGTTCATTCTGTCAGGACTTACGCACTTGAGGCAGCCCGGATACTGCAAAACTCAGTTGGAAGGGACTTGGACCGAAAGCAAAAGACACCTCGATCCCAGTCAGACCCTCTACTGGCTTCGGCAGTGGGGAGGTGCAATGGAGATACACATGTGCAGCCTCCCACGAGAAACTAGGGGTTTGTAATACCCTGCCCCCGTAGGGAAAAGCCACTCCCATTAAATCGTCCCAAAAGGGGGACAATCCCGACATCCCTGCAGAGACGAGCGGGTGGGGGCCACGTCCAAACCGGGGGAGACCCTGCGTGCGGAGCACGGGATCAGGTTGCGGACGGTTTAGCGTCTTGCCAGACGAAGTACAGTTTAACGTCATGTGTTGAGGACGAAGCGGACGGTTTAACGTCTTGCCGGACGAAGTACAGTTTAACGTCATGTGTTGAGGACGAGGCACTTGGCAGTTTAACGTCTTGCAGCACGGACGATGGGGGCTAGGCAGTTTAATGTCGTGCAGCTTGGACGGGTGTGCAGTTTAACGTCATGCTGGGCATAGGTTGCCGGACGAAGCACTTGGCAGTTTAACGTCTTGCAGCGCGGACGATGTACAGTTTAACGTCGTGCAGGACGTATATGCAGTTTAACGTCATGCTGGACGAGTATGCAGTTTAACGTCATGCTGGACATAGGTGCGTGTCACTTCGCGCAAGCCTGGAGGGCCGCACGGGAAGACAACGCACGGTGCGGGCACCCGGGATGAGAATCATCGGGTGCCACACAGGCGGGTACCCTTAGGAGGTCAACGGGGACGACCCTGGCAGATTGCGCGCAAAAAGGAAGCTTTGCGCGCAATACTGCGGGCCGGCGCGCAATCGGGGCGGCTGGCGCGCAATTGGGCCAGCGCCTTGCGCGCGGATGCTTGAGATTGCTCACACCGGGCTTCGGATAGCGCGCGGGGGCAACGGCTCATTCTTTAACGAATGGCCACTTGAAAGAAGGGGGGGTGCGCGCAATCAGGCCGGATTGCGCGCACCCCGGGGGCAATTGCGCGCAAGCGGGTTCTTTTGCGCGCAAAGGCCTTAGGGTGACTGTTAAGTCAAATGAAAGGAGCCAGCGGGGATTGCGCGCGAAGGCGGACCCCGAGGCTTTCTTGCGCGAAAGAAAGGAGGTTACCTGAAGTTCGTCATTGCGCGCGGAAGGGGTTGAATTGCGCGCACGGGAGACGTTTCGACTTCCAGCCACCTTTGAAACGTTGGGGGTCGCCTTGTATTTATAGGCAACCCCGGGCGCGGAATCCAGGGTGCGAGCGCGAAATTCCCCCCGCGGGCGCGGAATCGGGCGCGGCGCGCAAGGGAGTCGCGCGGACCCGCGGCGCGCAAAATTGCGCGCCGGACCGGCGCATTGCGCGCATCCCGGGGGGTTAGCGCGCGGAACATCACCTTTGCGCGCGGGCCTCTGAAATTCCGCGCAAGGCCTCCGGGCCCTCCGAAACGTTCTTCCGACTCCAAATATCACTTCACTTTCCGCATCCGGAGCTTCGTTTGGGAACAACGGACTTTTCCGGCATCTACAAAAGCCCCCCCTCGGAATCTGATCGGCGAGAGGTCGCAACGATCGGGTTCCGAGGGAGACGCCGGAATGCCGAAGTCCTGGGCGGCGCGGGACTTAGGCGCGCAAAAAGGGGCGCCGGTCGCGAAATTCGCCGCTGCGGTCGCGCAAAGCGCTTTCCGCGCAGCGCGGGCCCGGCCTCGCCTATAAATAGGGGCGCTGGGTCCCGCGTTCCGTACTCTGGCCTTCCGCGCGATAAGCTCCAAAGCTCTCGTGCGCGAAATTGCCTCTTCCGGTCGCGAAATTCGCCCGATCGGCGCGCAAAACCGTCCGGATTTCGCCTGTTTTTGCGCGAAACCCCGGAACATTGCGCGACAGTCTTCCCAATTGCGCGCCGTCCACTTGGATTGCGCGCCAACCTTCAAACTTTTCCACCAGCCTCGTCCGATCCCGCACGCTTCATCCCTTAACCCGCACGACTCCCGAATCTTCCGAGATGGCCGCGCACAGAGGAAATGAAGGGGATGCCGCCACCCGCAGAGCCGAGATGGCGACGAACGAGGAGGTTTATGGAGCCAAGGAGATTGTTTCTAACAATCAATCCTTGTTCGACTTACTAACGCCAGCCCAGAAGACATATCCACTGTCGGACAACCTGCCGCTCTGGAACTTCGGCATCCTCGATGAGGTTCCGGTGCCAGGATTCGAGGTTGATGCGCCGCGAACCTGGGTGACTCGGGAGGACGAGCTTCACCGCTATAACATCACCAACAATGGGCATCCTGCCAGGGAAACCAGGCACTTGGATGTCTACGTCCTGAACCCGAGGACGCGAACCATTGATGGGGGTGAGCCTACAGCGGAGAATTCTCCAGCCCTCTACTCGAGCACATACCGTCAGAGTGTCACTGACGACACCAAGGGCTGGCTGAAGGACTGGGACTTGCGATCCGGGGTCAACTTTACCAGTGAATGGGCCTGGGCGTTCTGGGTACGCCACACTTGCGATCACTTCGCAGAGGAGCTGCGGTACATCGGCCTGTTCGAGGCGGTGTGGACGTCGCAGTTCCACTTCTACCAGCAGTCTGAGCTCGGGCCGGAGCTGTTCACTCGCTGGTCCCCGGATACCAACACCTTCCATCTTCACCATGGGGAGGTCGGCATCGGTCTCTGGGACATCCACTGCATCGGAGGTATCCCGCTGGAGGGCTACCAGTACGATGAGTTCCTGCCACCGAAGAACATCTGGGAGGACAGGTCACGGACTCCCATTCTGACCTGGCATCTTCTTGACCTGGCTACGCAGCGGCTCGGGATCCAAGACTTCCAGAAGGACATAGCCTACAAGGATTGGTTCGGCCAGTTCCTGGAGCATGACCCGGCAGTCAAGATGCCAGGCAGGGGGAAGCGGTGCCCGACCGCAGCTCAGAGGAGCCGGAACGGGTCGTACTGGCGGGTCCTGGAGACGGGCGATTACCGCTCATGGGGGTACCGCGTCGTCGAGGCCCGGGACCCGAACGTCCGGTACGCGGCGTTCCTGGCCGCCTTTCTGAGCGGGTGGCTCCTGCCAGTGCGGGATGCGAGGATGGGCGTCCGCCCGGCGACGCTGGCGATGGCGGGCGCCATGGCTGCCAATAAGAGGTACAACCTCGGGGTCCCAGTACTGGCGAGGCTGTATGCCATTCTGGGACGCATCTCACGAGGGGGGTCGCCACGAAGGATCTGTGGGCCCTTTCAGTTCTTCCACGGCTGGGTGGCTGCTCACCTTGGTGGGTATACGTTCCCAAATGCCATCAGTCCTCCGGGCAACGGCCTGCGACCCTCCCTGCTGAACATTGCGGGGGTCGCTCCGATGACCCTCAGTGAGGAGGGCGTGAAGGTTCGGATTGGCAATCATGCCAATTTCAACTTCAGCCCGTTCCCCACTCCCGTCGGCCAGATGATCGACAACGGACAGGGCCCGCTGGAGCAGCATGAATACTTCCTGAACATGCGGGGCGGGGTGCTCGTGGCTCGGATCGACGGGAAGGTGATCTGCGAGCCTTACGTGCCGACCCGATTCGCCAGGCAGTTCGGGTGCCTTCAGCGGATGCCGAAGAGGGTATTCACTGCTGTCCGGGAGGAGACGAACCCTTGCGTCCTTCGCCAGATGTGGCTGATGTTCGTCGCCTTCGGCTCTGGCGACGTCATCACTCTCCCTCCTACCGGGATCGACGCAGGCTTGGCAACCGAGTATGCCGAACACTGGGCCATCGCGTACCCCGAGGGGCTCTTGCGGAAGCTAGTTCGGCGGCTCGAGGCTACCCGTGCGGAGACCGGGCGTCAAGGAAGGAGGCGAGGCGCCGCCACACGGGGGAGAACGGAGGCGCGCCAAGCAGCGGAGCCGGCGCGGGCAGGGACTTCGGCGGCGGGCGCATCGCAGGCTGCCGCCACGACCTCGGCGCCCAGAGAGGGGGCGCATGCGTCGGTCGAGGAGCGGCCCGGGAAGCAGGTGAGGCGTCTGCTCGAACCCTCCCACGATGCAGTCTTCCCGGCGCTGTGGTCGGCCTGGATGACCCTGCGGCAGTCACTGGGGACCGACGTTATCTGGCGAAAGATACTCAGAGAAGGAATCTATCTGCCAGAGGTCGGGCGCCTCCAGATCACCGACAGGGTGGACTTCAACCGGCAATATGCATATCTGACGGCCATGGACGAGTACGCGCGCCAACGTGGTCAGCGTGCGGAGCCATCCCTTCTGGTGAAGGTGATGCTCGGTCTCGAGCCCGCTCCGGAACAGATGCCGCCGGAAGAAGATGACAGTAACGACTCCGAGGAGGAGGAGGAGACGGGGGAGGATGAAGGCTCCGAGGGAAGGTCCCATCGGGGGAGCCCACGGGAGAGCGGCGAGGTGACCGGCTCTGACAACGTTGATGTCACTGAGCTCCTCGAGGTCCGCTTCTATCCCTACTCAACTTGCTTCATCCATTCTCTTATGCAGCTTCTAACCCGTTTCTCCATCCTTCTTAGGAGCACACGGACGTCGGTCAGGCGTCCTCAACAGGAGTAGGAGAGGCGCCAGCAGGACAAGGCGGGGGCCAGGCACCCATTATCGATTTGACAAGCGCTAAGGGGTCCCCTGCTGCAACTGTTCCTGCGGCGACCGGGGTAGCGGAAGATGACGCTCCGAACTCCCGTAAGTCTCCCTACTTTACTGCTGGTGCTTGCCATTGACGATCCGTGACTAACCATGGCATGCCCTGCGCAGTGATATCAACATCGGAGGCTCGTCGGGTTGCCGAACCCGGGCCATCTACGAGTGGACCAGTGGTGGACATGCCGCTTGCTCCGGAACAGGCTTCCCAAACCGAGCCGGCCCCACCAACTGCTGATCAAGGGGCTGCGGACATCGGCGGTGCTGACATCGGAGAGAGGTTGGGGGCTGACGAGGGTGTCAGCGCCGCTGGGGAGAGAGAAGAAGGTTGCCCGGATGTTGGGGAACCTATCCCTCGTGAGGACCTCCCAGGGTCGGACCCTGCAGCAGACCTGCTGGCTGCCTTCCCTGCCTACCGGCCTGCCGACCCAGAGGAGATGGATGACTCGGACGCGGAGGCGGTCGAGGATAGCCGGGTAACGCGACGCAGGGGGTGGAAGTGCATCCAGCGCTTCCTCAAGCGAGACCCATCGGAATGGCTGGGGCGCATGGGATCACTTCAGACCTGGCTGCGCTTCCTGTGTGCCGGGGGAGCTGATGCTCAACGCCTCCATCTGACGGTCCGTGATTTCATGGCCGAGAAGATGGGCGAGAGCCGCCGGCGTGCCGACGTCGCACAAAGTCGGGACATGTCGGAGAGCACGCAGGCGCTCATCGCGGCAGAGCAGGAAGTCCGGCGCCTCGAAGGGCAGGCGGCAGAGAAGGAGGCCTTCGTCGCAGCATGTACCGAGCTTGTGGAGCAACTATCGGCACAACTGATCGACGCTCAGGTACAGCTGACGGAGGCGGGCCAACAGATGGTCACACTCCAAGTCGAGCGGGAGCGTGCACAGGCCAGGATTGACGAACTGCGTGCTGCGACCGCCGACGAGGAGAGGGCACGCAGAGAACGAGAAGCAGCCCTGGAGGCCGCCAGCCAAAGGGTAGCGGCATTAGAAAGACTCATTCAGCACGCTAATCCCTAAGGGCTGTTTTTTGCCATTCCCAGAACATTTGCTTCCGCTACTTAATATTTTGATCCACTTGTATGAATCGCCATATTTATCTGTGTCTTTTGGTTTAACATGCTCAACCACAATTCGTTGTCTTGCGGGAGTGTTAACCAAGCATCAGGCATCCATAATTGGGCCTGGGTTTCTGGAGAAAAGAGGGAGGTCATTCCTAGGAAAGGAGACCTCAGACCTAACCAATGTATCATCCCCCAACTTGTTCCAACACACGAGCGGGACAACGCTAGGGGCGTTGAGATTTTATCCGAACATAGGGAAATGAGAAAAGGTGAATCGCGTGTCCCGAATCCAGACATCCACAACGATCGGCCTTCCAGGAAATGCCCAAGACGGTAGGCGGACAGTGGATCGACCATAACAACTGCAATAGACGGACCGAAAAAGGCCATCATTCATATTGCAGGAGGCGGACCACATGTCATCATGAATACCGCTTTGGGGTTCCTTCAGACACAAGGGTGGAAAATCCAGATCAACAGGGCATGCGAAGCGTGGGGCGAAGTGACGATTTGTTCGGACAGAATCCAACGCTCTCAAAATTGCGCCACCGTGGGGAAAGCGTATTGGGCGGATGCACTAATCTGGCCGTGAGTCACCTCAATTCTCAGACAGCACCTCTCTGACGAGGAAACTGTCGCTTCCCATCATTGCGATGGGGCATCCCGAGCTGAATCGGGGAGAATATCACAACTGCACCACTCTACCCGAAGTCAGGCCAGACGGCCGGCGACGAGGAGGGGCGGGACTTATCGATCCCTGAGGCTGGACCCGAGTCGAAATGCCCGGGCGTTCCTACGTACTCCATCAGGCTGGAGATCAAGCCACACGTAGTTCTGTGAGTGCAGTTTAACGTCATGCAGGACGTAGGACCCCATTTGGGGTAGATCTTAGTTTAGGGTCTTAGAGCTCGGACCATAAGGGCTGGATCTTAGTTTAAGGTCTTAGAGCTCGGACCATAAAGGTGGAGGATCTTAGTTTAAGGTCTTAGAGCTCGGACCATAGGG
This sequence comes from Viscum album, assembly GCA_963277665.1. Taxonomy (NCBI): domain Eukaryota; kingdom Viridiplantae; phylum Streptophyta; class Magnoliopsida; order Santalales; family Viscaceae; genus Viscum; species Viscum album. The sequence goes on along the minus strand of OY728145.1, from coordinate 873,789,321 downwards.
CTAGAGGATCTTAGTTTAAGGTCTTAGAGCTCGGACCATAAGGGCTAGATCTTAGTTTAAGGTCTTAGAGCTCGGACCAGAAGGGGAGATCTTAGTTTAAGGTCTTAGAGCTCGGACCATAAAGGGGGGATCTTAGTTTAAGGTCTTAGAGCTCGGACCATAAGGAGAGATCTTAGTTTAAGGTCTTAGAGCTCGGACCATAAGGAGAGATCTTAGTTTAAGGTCTTAGAGCTCGGACCATAAGGAGAGATCTTAGTTTAAGGTCTTAGAGCTCGGACCAGAAAGGAGAGATCTTAGTTTAAGGTCTTAGAGCTCGGACCATAAGGGCTCAAAGCACGCCACATCGTGGTCATATCCCCTGGATATGCGAAGATGCACTGAGGGATAGTGTCAAGAGTGTCGAGGTTTCGCCTGGTCAGAATGGGAGGTGGAAAATGTGAATCATGCGGCCATTCACTCGAGGACCGGGAGCACCGGCGTGACGATATGAGAATACTGCCGACCGTGGAGGAAAAGCAGCATCAACATCGCACCAACCGTTGGTGGAATGAGGCAGCAAACGAGCATCGACCGCTCAATCGCAGGATTTATATCGATTTGCTGCCCGAGGCCATTGGGGGTACCGGCCCGAGTCGGTGGGAGAGCACTGAGGCATTGTGTCCGAACCGTTCACGGGGGCTCCACCCAGGGCGTAGACGATGGGTCCGAATGAAAGGGAGCACGAAGCCTGAAAAGTGGAGGAAACCTGACCAAGCGGATCCTGACCCTCCTGGCAATAAACCAGAGTACTCTTGACACCGGTGGACCACGGCAAGGGGTCGGGGAACACGCCTTGAGGGTGACCTGAAGACGGCGGATTCCCCAGAGAAGGGGGAATCTCTAAGAGGTGGGGGGCTGGACCCGAAGTTTCAAACATCCGGGCGTTCCTACGTATCCCATAAGGATGGGAATCAAGCCGCACGTAGTTCTTGAAGCGCGGTGCGACACAATCGGGCACCAGCGCGGGGAAGAGTGCGGGTCTGACCCTCGCACACAAAAGGAGCGGCATTTGATATTTCTTGTTTGTCCTTAAAGATGAATGGTTTTTCTTTGTGCGGCGACATGCCCGTGATTGAGAAATCTCTGGCGTCGCCACAATAATCAAGCCATGGAAGGCATTGATGAATGGCGTGGTCATTAACCAGCGCCCAACATGAGTGTCCCCTGAGGAGGACATCACGATGCAGTGCCGTTTCTCGTCGGGCGGCCAAGACGATCACAGTTTACGGTCGTGTGGTAGGACCAGACAACACAGTTTAAGGTCGTGTGGTTCGGACCATGGAGGAACCCGCTTATCGCGGTACGGCGGACACGGCGGAGGTGGGAACATACCCAGCCCTGCAGTCACGCACGATTCCAGGAAAAGAGTCTTGGGATAGGGGTCTGCGTATGTCCATCACCCGAGGGGCAGAGATGCTAGCCTCCAGATATACTGGGCCCAGAACGCAATTGTTCGGGCGACTCCCTCCTCCTTATGGGGACGAGGGTCCAGCTACGCATGGCCCTTAGGGAGGATATCTGCATATATCCTTGGTGCTCAGATCATGGGAGCCTCGAACGACATCATTACCCTGGTTGGTCTGCCTAACGTGTAGAGGCGTACCGGAGGTCGGTATGAAGAGAGTGTCAAGATCCCACTACAACGCACAAAGGCGGAGTGTGATGAGGACTGCGCAACCAATGTTCAGAGCCCGAGAGAGCTGACATGGCGATCAAGGACGTTGCTGACGCATTCGCAACACAACATCCGATCGCGTCAGCCTAAGACGGGGCAAGCAAACGAGCATCAACCGCTCAATCGCAGGATTCATATCGATTTGCGGCCCAAGACCCGCCGGTAAATCGACCCGGAGCGGTGGGAGAGCACTGAGGCATCGTACCCAAACCGCTAACGAGGATCCCTTTGAGTGAAGGCTCGAACAAGAGGAAGCGCGAGGCCTGACAAGCAACACAGGACTTGTCGGGATTGAATCTGACACTACGAGTCATAGACCGAAGCACCCCAAAACATGTTAACAGATCTCCGGAAAGGGTCGGAGGACTCACCCCGAGAGCAACCGAAGGGGGGCAGATCCCCGCAATCAACCAAGAGACGGGGCTGGACCTGAGACACAAGCGTCCAGGCGGTCCTACGTATCCCATAAGGATGGGAATCAAGCCATACGTAGTTCTGAAAAGGCAGTTTAACGTCATGCAGGACGATGAGGGGTGTGAGGTAGTCCCACACACGGGGGAGGCGTACGGCGCGGCCAGTAGACCGACGTGAATGAGGACATAATCCCTTGCTCACGCGATACGCCTCGCACAAAAAGGAGGGGAACTGGGGCCAGAGGCCCAACGCGGGATAGGGATTCCCGGGAAATGGGGCTGGGCCTGAAACATGAATGTCCAGGCGGTCCTACGTATCCCACAAGGATGGGAATCAAGCCATACGTAGTTCTTGAAGTGCAGTTTAACGTCATGCAGGACGATGAGGAAGAAAGAAGGGGGGAGCAGAAGGCATCCCCAAACGTGGAGGGGGGCGTACAGCGTGACGAACAAACCGACGTGAATGAGGGCATAGCCCCGCACTCACACCATACGCCGCACACCCCGGGGCAACTGGGCCAAGGGCCCGAGATGGGATGGAAATTCCCGAAGGATGGGGCTGGGCCTGAAACACGAGGGTTCAGGCGGTCCTACGTATCCCATAAGGATGGGAATCAAGCCATACGTAGTTCTTGAAGTGCAGTTTAACGTCATGCAGGACGAATGCTGAACAGTTTAACGTCTTGTAGCTCGGACGTAGTGCAGTTTAGCGTCATGCGGGACGAAGCACTTGGCAGTTTAACGTCTTGCAGCGCGGACGAATGCTGAACAGTTTAATGTCTTGTAGCCTGGACGAATGCAGTTTAACGTCGTGCAGGACGTGGTGACACTCAGGCAAAGTATTGCTTGAGGAACCTAGCGTTGGTGGGAGGAGTGACACGCTCACCATCCATAGTCGCTAGGGAGTACGCGCCATTGGGATAGACCTTGTGGACAACAAAAGGTCCCTCCCACTTGGGCTCCAACTTGGGCGGCTTCCTGCCGGGGATCATCGGTGCTCTTAGGGCTAGCACTAGATCACCCTGCAGGAAGGAGCGGAGGCGAACCTTCTTGTTGAAAGCTCGAGCCATCCTGCTTTGATGCCTCTCCAAGTTGTGCAAGGCGCGAAGTCTATTCTCATCCAGTGCTTCCAACTCGACTAGACGGGCTTCAGCAACTCTTCCCGGCGCTTGCTGGTCGTAGACCGCAGTGCGCAAGGACGGTAACTGGATCTCGATGGGCAGGACGGCCTCAGCTCCATACACCAGGGAATAAGGGGTCATCTGGGTGGAATTGCGAGTCGTCGTCCGATAAGCCCAGAGGGCGTTGGGGAGCTTGTCCGGCCAACTCTTCTTGTTCTGACCAACCATCTTTTGCAGAATGTTAGAGAGGGTTTTGTTAAACGCCTCGATCTGTCCATTCGCCTGCGCATGATAGCGAGATGTATGGTTCGAGCGGATGTTATACTTGGCGTACAACTTCTTCAACTCGGCTGCTCGGAAATTGGTTCCGTTATCCGTGAGGATAGCGTGAGGCACTCCAAATCGATAGATGATGTTGGAGGTCACGAAGTCAGCGATCGAACAGGATTTGACCTCTCTGAGCGGAATCGCTTCTGCCCATTTGGAGAAGAAGTCCGTGGCGGTCAGAATGAACCGGCACTGGCGAGCTGTCGCCGGCGGGTAAGGTCCTACAACGTCCAGTCCCCAGACTGCAAAGGGCCAGGAATACCTTGTGGTATGGAGAGGCTCCGGCGGCCGATGCACAAAGTTCGCATGAACCTGGCACGCATGGCACCTCCTGGCGTACTCGATGCAGTCATGGATCATAGAGGGCCAGAAGTATCCCAACCTCCGAATCTGGTGGGACAGCTTCGGCCCAGTTTGGTGGGCGCCGCATGAACCAGCATGAACCTCTTGCATGACTCGTGGGATCTCAACTCCCTGAAGGCAACGGAGGAGAACACCATCAAATCCGCGTTTGTAGAGGATCTGCTCCAGGCCGGGACTGCTCTGGAGGACGAACTGCGATGCGCGGCGTCGAACTCGCTCGCGCTCGGCCCGATCTGACGGAAGAATGCCATGTTGGAGGTACTCAACCAAAGGCGCCCTCCAATCACGGGCTGATTCGACTGCTATATCCGGGGTACTCGGGGCTCCGGGCATAGGGGCAACCGTGGTGAGATTACTTACCAACGGGCCGCGATCTTCTTCCGGGATAACGGGAGCGATGAGCCTGCGGCGCGTCACGCGGACGACCAGGTTGTCCTGTTCAGGTTCCGCAAGTGACGCAGCCAGGCTGGCCAAAGCATCTGCTCGACCGTTCTGCGACCGGGGAATATGGACAATTTCTGGCCGAGAAGGGAACCGGGCCATCAGAAGGAGGGTGCACTCCAACAATGGCACAAGTTCCGGCTTCCTGACAACATAGTCGCCATTGATCTGCTTAACGACCAGCTCGGAGTCCCCTTTCACGCACAGACGGGGCACGTCGATCTCGAGAGCTAACTCGAGGCCGGTGATGAGGGCATGGTATTCCGCCTCATTGTTGGTACAGCCCTCTGACAACAGGAAAGAGTATGGCAGCACGGCTCGCTCCGGGGTAATGAAGACGATGCCCAAGCCCACTCTATTGAGCTTAGGATTATCGAGTCTTCTACCGGTGGGGCTCCGGGAGGCACCGTCAAAATGCATCTGCCAGCATGGATCGGCTCGATCAACCGAGAGAATGGTCTCATCAGGAAAGCCTAGATCCAGCGGCTGATCCGCGGAGGTCGGGTGAGCGGCCAGAAAGTCTGCCAACGCTTGCCCTTTGATGGCCTTCTGAGACACATACCTGATGTCGAACTGCTGGAGAATCACAGCCCACCGCGCTAGACGGCCAGTCAACATAGGTCGGCTCAGGATATATTTCAACGGGTCTACCCGAGAAACCAACTGTACCTCATGGTGCTGCAAGTAGTGCCGTAATTTCTGTACGGCAAATACGAGCGCCAGGCAGCTCTTCTCGATGGGGGAATACCTAACCTCCGCATCGAGGAGCATGCGACTGAGGTAATAGAGGCTATTCTCTGTTCCCTCATTGTTCTTCTGGGCGAGAAGGGCACCCAGGGACCGTTCCAGGGTGGTCACATAAAGGACCAGCGGCTTTCCGGATACGGGCGGCATCAGGACCGGAGGTTGAAGCAGGTACTGCTTGATTTCCTCGAAAGCGGTCTGACACTCTTTATCCCATACATAGGTGGCACCCTTCTTCATAAGCCGAGAAAAGGGCTTACACTTGCCGGCCAGATTCGCGATGAATCGGCGTATATAGGCTAAGTGGCCTTGGAACCCTTGCAGTTCCCGGACGGTACCCGGGGGAGGCATCTGGCTAATCGCCCTGATTTTCTCTGGGTCGATCTCAATACCCCGGTATCTTACCACAAATCCAAGGAACTTTCCGGAGGTGACCCCAAAGGCACACTTCAACGGGTTCATCTTCAGGCAGCGAGACCGGAGGAAGCTGAACACTTTCTCAAGATCTTTGAGATGGTCCTGACGCTGGCGCGATTTGACAACCAAGTCGTCGACGTAGCATTCCACCAGTGTGCCGAGGATTGGCTTGAATATGCGGTGCATCTCCCGTTGGTAGGTGGCACCTGCATTCTTCAGGCCGAAGGGCATGACCCGGTAGCAAAAGGTACCTTGGGGGGCCCTGAAGGCAGTGAACTCCTCATCCTCAGGGGCCATCCGAATTTGGTTGTATCCGGAGTATCCATCCATGAAGGAGAGGGCTTGGAACCCTGCTGTGGCATCAATCAACAGCTCTGTCACTGGAAGGGGAAAGTCATCCTTCGGACAGTGGCGGTTGAGATCGCGGAAGTCGATGCAGACTCTAATCTGCCCGTTCTTCTTCCTGACCGGCACAATGTTGGCCAGCCATTTGGGGTACTGAACTTCCCTCACGAAGTTGGCTTTGATAAGCTTGTCAACTTCGGCCTCAACCATGGCACCGTGGGATGGGTGCATCTTCCTGGGAGGCTGCTTGAACCCGCGATGGTTCGCCGGGAGACCAAGGCGGTGGACGGATACCTGAGGATCTAGTCCCGGCATCTCGTCATAGCCCCAAGCGAACACATCGCGGTGCTGCCTGAGAAAGTCCACGTACTGCTGCCGCTCCTCAGAGGGCATGGCGGCACTAACCAACGTGGGTCTTGGATCGGCCTCGGTTCCAAGGTTCACCTGTATTAACTCATCGACCGTGGCGGGGACGCCCTCCTCAAAGGCTGGGGGTGCATCTTCCACGTCCTCTCCACTCGGGGAGGGATCGTCCACGGGAGAGACTGCGTTGGCAACTGCATTGGGGCCACCAGATCCTGCTGGGCCACTGGTGCTGGCGCGGGCGGTCGCGGCCATCTCATCAGGAGACTCGCGGACCGTCAAGACCATGGCGACGTCCAACCGGTGAATCGGGAGGACGTAAGCGTCATCCAGACTTGCCCAGGGATCGCTTGCAACAGCGACAGGCTCAATCTCACCTGCCAGGATCTGCTTATCCTTGCTCTTGTAATAGTCCGCGTCCAGATAACGGGCTTCACATGAGGCAAAAGGAGAGGCATCTCCTTGAAGCACGCCTACTCGACCATTAAGGGAGTATTTGAGGCATTGGTGGTATGACGAGGGAACCGCCGCATGAAGGTGAATCCATGGCCTGCCCATCAATGCGTTATACGCAGTGTCCTGAGAGACTACCATGAATTCGGTGTTGGCAACCAAGTCACCGAACTGGGTCTTCAAACGTATCTTGCCGACCGGGGTTTGCTCGGTGCGGTCGTACCCCTGGATCCTGAGGTCGGAGGGAATCAAGTCATCCTCAGACAACCCCAATCTCCGGAGCGTCCGAGTTGGAATCAGATTAATCCCGGACCCCGTGTCGACAAGACAGCGCCGGACTTCAAGGCCGTTGAACTGGCCGGTGACATACAGCGGACGAATGTGTCCCTGTATAGGAGGGTCTTCATCCTTACCAGAGAACGAGATAACTGCCTGACATTCGGCGTCCTCGATCGTTTCGGCGTGAAAGGCCTCTGCAGCCGCAACCTCTGTCTCAAACTGGAGGGGGCTCTTCAGGGCTTCAGCGAGTGCCTCGCGCATCTCAGATGACATGCGCAGAGCCTCAAGGATGGAGAGCCTTGCTGGGATGTCGGCCAAGTGCTTCAGGACATCATACTTTTTGGCCAAGCGCGAGCTCCTGGTTGCAGGAGGTTGCTCTGCGGTTGGCGGCATGACGGGCCTTACCGGTTGGATCGGCGGCCGACTGGTACTTGGCGCATCTCGCTGTTCACTGGTCGCAGTCCGGGAAATGGTCACCGTACTGGAGTCAGGAGGCCGGGATGGACTTGTGGCAGGGCGGAGCTGGTCGCGACGCGGCTGAGGCGGTTCTGCCCGGTCCCATACCACAAACAGTGGCGGAGGCGAATCCGTCATCCCCGGATGGGGAGCCTGCGCACGTTGAGCTCGATCTTGAGCCTGCCGCCTAGTCTCAGTGGCGTGCACGGCCTGGCCGGAGGTACCGACGGCTGTGCCCCGGCGACTCCTGCTGCTGCGGTTCTTCTGACGGTGGCGACGACCGGGGACACTAGGGAGGTCCACCTGGTGTTCTTCAACGTCGGGAACCGAAAAGGGATTTACCAGCTCGACGGTGTTAACCGAAGCGTACCCAATACCATCATCGGACGAATCATCCATCACCGGGCGGATCCGAGGAGGGACCCCCATCTCCGGGGGCATGAAATCGCCGAGAGTACGGGATAGTGGCGGAACTGGCGGGGCGCGCTCTTCCTTCTTGCGCTGCCGCCGTTTGCTCCTCTTGGAGGAGGCAGACTGGGACGACGATGCCGAAGCAGCACCCGCAGGTTCTGGGGGCTCAGGCTGATTCAAGCGCGCACGGATGATTCCCTGGGCGCGAATGGTCGTCTTGCGGGCCATCCAGTTATTATACTTCTGGGACCCGCGGTCGGAGACCAGCTGCCATTCGTCCTCGTTGCCACTATCGTCATCTGATCCCACGAACACGCCCGCTACCTGTGCTGGAGCTGGGCCCAACCTGATTACATTGTTTTTAATCTGGTCTTGGAGCCAGTCCTTAAACACATAGCACCGCTGGATGGTGTGCCCCAGGGCCCGATGGTAGGGGCAGTAGCGGGGGTTATCCGTGAGATGTGCCTCCTCTGGCCTCCAGCACTCAGGCAATCGCACAATCCTCTGCTCCAGGGCGCTCCGGAAATAACCGGGGACCTGATCCTCATGGAATGAGTACGTCAGGTGTCGCGGGCCCCTGGGAGCGCGGTCTTGACGAGGGGCCGGAGGGGCCTGCCGAGGAGGTGGACCCTGATTATCTCGCCTGGGTTGTGGCGGTACATTACGCGGAGGGGCCGGCCGGTTCTGAGGCTGCCGCTGCTGGGCCGGGAACTGAGCCCGTGGAGGCGGATTCCTGTGAGGCTGCGGAGCTGGCCTCACCGGCAGCAGCTCCAACGGCCTGGGAGCCTCTATCTGGGCCACAGCAGCGGGCTCAGCCCTGCTGGCTCTCCTTGCAGGAATCATAGGAGGCAGCGGGTGTGCCTGGCTGGCCTGTTGCAGGGCTTCCTCAAGACGTTGAGCTTTGTCTGAGAAGTCCCTGAACCCTCCGGGGTAATTCTGAGTAATCAGGGAAGGGACCAGCTCGGTCTTGACGTTCCCGACGCACATTGTCAGCAACTGCTCCTGAGTCAATGGCATGTCAAGGGAATACGTGAGATCCTTCCATCGGGCGACGAAGTCCGCGACTCGCTCATCAGGCCTCTGCTTGCACTTGAAGAGGTCTGCGATACTCGTCTTCCGGGTCGTGGAACTGAACTGGTAGAGGAACTGTCTACGGAGGTCCTCCCAGCTGGTTACCGACCCGACGGGGAGCTGGCTGTACCAGACAAATGCTGGCCCTTCCAGTGTCTGGACAAAGCAGCGAAGCTTAGCGGCCTCTTGCTGCGCCGGAGTCCCCAACATAGGCCCGCACCTCGAGTTGAAATGGGCCAAATGTTGTGGCGGATCTCCGGTCCCGTTGAAGGGGGCGAAAGTGGGATTCCCGAATCCCGGAGGCGCCGGCATGTCATCCACCCATGCTGGGTATGGCTTGCCGTCCGGTGGGATCGCCACCTGCCGAGTCTCCAAGGCTTCCAAGCGGGCAATGAGTGCCGCCATCGGATCGTCCGGACATGGGTTCCAGTCCTGGCGAGGATCTCTAACCACGAGCGCATTGCATGGCCCTTCAATCGGGTCGTCGACCGGATCGTCGAACTCGGCAGCTCGTGGGATGGCTGGCGGAGCGGCCCTTGGGGCAGCGGGAGGAATCCGAGCGGGATCTCTCGGGTAGTCGCGCCGCTCGGGAGGGTGTGGCGAAACATACCGCGCCCTCTTGCCATAGGCAATGGCCTCTCTCCTGTCGGCGAACACGGCGTAATCACGGTTGCCCGGGAGAGTCTCATCGAGGGGTGGTTGTTCCGGTCCCTGCTGCCCTGGCCTGGGATCACCGTAGTCAGGCCGCCGTTCTGCAGCGCGCTCGGCGAGGAGCTGGTCAACCAGCCTCTTCTGTTCGGCGAGCTGCTGACGTAGCGTAGCCTTCTCGGGATCCTCCTCTGCCTTCCGCATGGAGGCAGATGGGTCGGCGGGCCTTATAGCCTCGCTGTGCTCTTTTCCTTTGCTGACGTTTCGGCTCAACGTCAGTGCTTCAGTGGGTGCGGGGAGCCCCAGGAGGTTCCTCTGATGACGAGTAACTCTCACTGATGGGTCTGACGACGGCTTGTCTTCGGGGGGGAAGCCCCCGTCGAGAAGTTCCAAGTCGTTCCCCTCTCCCGACAGGTCAGCCATATTGACTGTTCCTGTCCCTGGGGATATACCCTCAGGGCCACCCAACGAATCGGGCTGTCGGCGAATCACACTGAAGCGTAGGGCAGCGTACTGCCCCCATCCACGGATATACACGTGGGGAGTGGCTTCCTCGATAACTTTGCGGAGTACTTGAAAGCACTCAACGCATCGTTGTTGGAGGGCCTCGTGGTGCCCAAATGACCCGGGGTGCCGAACCGCGGGGAGCATGGCCAGGTCAATTTGACGGCACTGCTCACCAATATCCTCCAGGTGTAGTTGACTCCCGGGGTATGGCATTTGTAGGCAGTGAAGACGGGAGTGAGTCTCCCGGAGAGTTCGGCGGAAGCACTCGAACTCATCCGGGGTGAGCGATTCGGGTGCATCAAAGCCCGGTCCTGCGACTGGCCAAAACTTCTCAGGGAAGTGGCCCTCTGCAAGGACGGTCCAGAAGCTCCACGACTCAAACTCGGGACCCAGATCTCCTCGGTCCTCTTCCATGGCTGGGAACGGACGGGGAACTGGTAGTGGTGCCGAGGCGGGCCGTCGGGCCGACGGGCTGGCCGGCGGTGAATACGGCGAGCAGGCCGATTGGCCTCCATATCCCGGGCCTCCCCCTGAGGGTGGCGGTGCCCCAGCTACCACATCACGATAGGACGGGCCGGCGAGCGAACATCCTGCCGTAGCATCGGTGCTCGCCGAGGGCGCACCAGATCGTGGTTCGACCGTCGGTCCCCAGAAAAAGTCTCCGGTTTCTCTGATCGAGACGGAAGGCACTTCCGGAGGGGCCGGTACCAACCGCAAGTTTGATCCTTGGGGGTCTACCAGGCCCTCGTTACTCCGGATATACCTTCGGAGAGAAGCGGGGATCACATCGATCTCGCTCTCGGGGAGCACGAGGCTGACGTGCCGCATTTCTACCCCTGCCCTTGACTGGCGGGATTGGGGAGAGGGCTCAGTCGCCGAATCGTACTCCGCCTCTGAGTCAGAGAAGCAAACCGGTCGGATCTCTGTCCGGAACTCCGCAACATTCTTCCCTCGGCGTCGACGCCTTGCCTTCCTGCCCCTGGGTGGTTCTTCGGGGCAGGGCTGATCTCTGTCCTGGCATCCTCCGGCCGCACTGGTGCTGGGGCCGAGAGGACTGGGAACCAAGGTGCGAGGGGCACCGGGACAGATATCAAAGGGGACGCGGGGAGAGATGATTCCGGGCAGGCCTCCAGGTCGGGATCGGAAGGTGGGATGACCCACGCCTCCTGGATCGGCCACACAGAGTAGATCCTGCCGGTGAATAGCGCTACCGCGAGGTGGTCCGCGGTGGCTACTGCCAGTGCCAGCAACCGGGAGAGTCAACCCAACCTGCCTTTGGGGCGGTCGGGGCCTCGATCCGGGTCGGGCATAGGAGTTCCCCCGCTCAGGATGCACAGAGGCCTGGCGACTGGAGCCAGCAGTGGCTTGGGCCAATGCGGCCGCTGTCGCTAGAGCCCCAAGGTGGGCATCCTCTTCCGCTCGTGCCCGACGTTGGCGTCGAGACAGACGAGCCGGGATGAGCGGCGCGGGCAGGTGGAGAGCCTGTTCCTCGACTTGAGGGGCCTGGCGGCGATGTCGCCGTGGCCTGGCGGGAGCCCTTATCGTGGATCCCTGGAGCGGACCTCGGATAGGGTGATCCTGGGCATCTCCCACCTCATCCGCATAAGGAAGGGAACTGTCAGAGCGCTCCGGGGATAAACTCCCGAAGCGATTGGACGTTGAGGTAGGCAGCGGTGCCTCCCTGCGCGGCCCTCGGGGGCGGCGGTGGTGGCGAGGCGCAGCCTCCTCAAGGTCCAGGCGAGCCATTTCCCTAGTGGGGATGACTCCCTCTTCCTCGTATCTCCGCACCAGGGTGTTGATCACCCTTCTCTGGATGACCTCCGCGGGGGAGAGAGGGCGTGGTCGTCCCGCAATTACGGCTGCTGGGACGACTGTGGAACGGGCAGGACCGCGCGGAGTAGCCGCGTCGGTGTTTCCCCTGTCCCTGCGCCAGTGGGCGGGTGGCGATCGGGCACTGGATCGGGCGACCTGATTTCTGAAAGCAGGGAGAATGACCCATTAACACTGACAGGAAAAAGGAATCGACAACCAACCATTAGTGCCACGACGCCTTCCGTGGGGGGAACCCAGGCCCTCGACGTTGCGAGACGGAGTGCCCGATTTCACTTCCCCAGCCCCTGGCGGGTAAGACTGAATGCTTGGCCGGGCAACACGCCGGTCTTCCAACACCTCTGAAAGCCATCGGTCTTCGTATCGAGGAGAAGAGATTCACGTCGGGTTCACCATTTTTCTGTTTCGGTGCGGATGTGCGTCGGGTTACGCTGTTCCGCCAGGACGCGTTCGCGCGTGCACCCGTCAACCCGAGGGGATGGGCGCGCGGCTTGTGGTCCCGCAGTCCCGCTTTCCAAGGGCGGGCGGCATCCGTCCCTTATTCAGGGGCGTCTGCTCCTTGATCGAAACCGGGATGATGGGATGTCGGCTTCTCCTTCCTCGGACGTCTCCTCGGAACTTGTCGCCTAATCCGGGTCTCCCTCATAGACTTAAGAATGTTCGTGAATCTCGTTCCCGGCGCCATATCTTCATGGACACCGGTTAATTACGCTGCTTCCGCCCGGACGTTCCAAGGAGTCTGGGCGGGGCAGCAACCTGCGGTGAGAAGGCCGGGTGGCTCTGGGTGCTGGGGGCGTGTCGTAACACTGCGGCTCTGCACGTCTGTCTTCCGTCCCTAATAGGGCTTCTCGAAGGCACGATGGCCTGAGGCATCCCGTACTAGGTGCGGGGAACTGTGTCACCTGAGGTTTTCCTCAGCTTCCCGTGTTTAACACGGGGTATGCCGCGAGTTTAACGTCCAGCGGGGACGGCATCGGACCGATCAACACGAAAAGTGGATCAGATGACAGAACCCCTTGCGGGGAACCTCCGACGCTGGGGCCAGCACATGGGCGGCTTCCCAAGTAACGTGGAGTGAAGTGAAGTGGCATGACCCCACCGGGATGTGGCGGCCCGGGTAAGGATCAGGATGGATGATGGAGTAAAGAGCTTGGACCCCAGAGGGGCTTCCTACGTACCGCGCGTTAACACGGATCAAAGTCAACGTAGTTCGGGCATACAGTTTAACGTCATGCTGGACGTTGGCAAGCCGACTCACGAAGAGGTCTAGGCCGCCGGGCGGAGGATTGAACCGAACCACCTCGCACGGAGGGGGATGGAACGGCCGGGTGGATCACAGTTTCACGTCATGCTGGACGATAAAAGGGGAAATGGAAAAGGGGGGCTGTGGGGAGGCACCGTGGAGATACACACGGGCAGTCTCCCACAGGGGCGGATTCATAGGTGAATCAACGCAAGCGTGAACCCTGGAGGGGTCCACTGATGGACGAACCGACGTAAATACGACCGGGACGACCAGGTGGTGGGCTTGAACCTCGGGGAGGCTTCCTACGTACCCTGTATAGGAGACAGGGATCAAAGTCCACGTAGTTCATTCTGTCAGGACTTACGCACTTGAGGCAGCCCGGATACTGCAAAACTCAGTTGGAAGGGACTTGGACCGAAAGCAAAAGACACCTCGATCCCAGTCAGACCCTCTACTGGCTTCGGCAGTGGGGAGGTGCAATGGAGATACACATGTGCAGCCTCCCACGAGAAACTAGGGGTTTGTAATACCCTGCCCCCGTAGGGAAAAGCCACTCCCATTAAATCGTCCCAAAAGGGGGACAATCCCGACATCCCTGCAGAGACGAGCGGGTGGGGGCCACGTCCAAACCGGGGGAGACCCTGCGTGCGGAGCACGGGATCAGGTTGCGGACGGTTTAGCGTCTTGCCAGACGAAGTACAGTTTAACGTCATGTGTTGAGGACGAAGCGGACGGTTTAACGTCTTGCCGGACGAAGTACAGTTTAACGTCATGTGTTGAGGACGAGGCACTTGGCAGTTTAACGTCTTGCAGCACGGACGATGGGGGCTAGGCAGTTTAATGTCGTGCAGCTTGGACGGGTGTGCAGTTTAACGTCATGCTGGGCATAGGTTGCCGGACGAAGCACTTGGCAGTTTAACGTCTTGCAGCGCGGACGATGTACAGTTTAACGTCGTGCAGGACGTATATGCAGTTTAACGTCATGCTGGACGAGTATGCAGTTTAACGTCATGCTGGACATAGGTGCGTGTCACTTCGCGCAAGCCTGGAGGGCCGCACGGGAAGACAACGCACGGTGCGGGCACCCGGGATGAGAATCATCGGGTGCCACACAGGCGGGTACCCTTAGGAGGTCAACGGGGACGACCCTGGCAGATTGCGCGCAAAAAGGAAGCTTTGCGCGCAATACTGCGGGCCGGCGCGCAATCGGGGCGGCTGGCGCGCAATTGGGCCAGCGCCTTGCGCGCGGATGCTTGAGATTGCTCACACCGGGCTTCGGATAGCGCGCGGGGGCAACGGCTCATTCTTTAACGAATGGCCACTTGAAAGAAGGGGGGGTGCGCGCAATCAGGCCGGATTGCGCGCACCCCGGGGGCAATTGCGCGCAAGCGGGTTCTTTTGCGCGCAAAGGCCTTAGGGTGACTGTTAAGTCAAATGAAAGGAGCCAGCGGGGATTGCGCGCGAAGGCGGACCCCGAGGCTTTCTTGCGCGAAAGAAAGGAGGTTACCTGAAGTTCGTCATTGCGCGCGGAAGGGGTTGAATTGCGCGCACGGGAGACGTTTCGACTTCCAGCCACCTTTGAAACGTTGGGGGTCGCCTTGTATTTATAGGCAACCCCGGGCGCGGAATCCAGGGTGCGAGCGCGAAATTCCCCCCGCGGGCGCGGAATCGGGCGCGGCGCGCAAGGGAGTCGCGCGGACCCGCGGCGCGCAAAATTGCGCGCCGGACCGGCGCATTGCGCGCATCCCGGGGGGTTAGCGCGCGGAACATCACCTTTGCGCGCGGGCCTCTGAAATTCCGCGCAAGGCCTCCGGGCCCTCCGAAACGTTCTTCCGACTCCAAATATCACTTCACTTTCCGCATCTGGAGCTTCGTTTGGGAACAACGGACTTTTCCGGCGTCTACACCAACAAACAACAAGAGTAAAATATCCTATATGATACACAGAAAGGAGGAACGATGGAATTCCTACATGGAAGAAAGAATCTTTACACAAACTTGTTACACCAAAAATAGGGTGTGTGTGTATGTGTAGGAGGAAACCTCTTCAAGTGAACAAAAAAGAACTATATAAATAAGGTTCTATGACACCAATGGATTAAGGATTTGGAATATCCCATCTCAAGAGATATTAAGCCTAAAATAATGAAGTAAATATCATCCATTTTTAAAGATTAGATCCAAAACCAGAAAAATTATTTATAGTTCTAACTTGAAAATAAATTTGATTATTATTAACTCCAAATGGATTTAACATTTAAAAGGACTTATAAAAATTTAGAAATTAAATATATGATTAATCTCCTTTTAAAATAATTTTAATTCAATTAATTATGGAATTAAAATCATTTTTCATTAAAAAGGACATCAAAAGGAAAAAATTGACATTTTTAAAAAAAGATTCAACTTTAAAAATTATTTACCATTAGTGATCATTAATTAATTCAAAATGGTCCACCATTTTGATCCACCATTATTTAAAACTGGTCATCCATTGGTGATCCATCATCAGTTCAAAATGATCCATTATTAGTGATCTACCATTGCTTCAAAAGGACCAATTGTTGGTGATCTACTGTTTGTTCTAAATTAGCCATTATTGGTGATCCTACATTTGTATAAATTAATCCACAATTAATTATGCACAATTACCTACAAAGAAAAAAAAAATAGTGATCCAATGTTAGTTATAAATGATTCACCATTGGTGATTCACCATTTTTTAAAATTCAGTAACCAATGGTAATCTGCAATTAGTTCAAAATGATCCACCATCAGTTATCCAACATTTATTCAAAATGATCCACTATTATATGATCCCTTATGGGTGAAACAATGTTAGTTCAAAATGATTCAAAATTTGTGATCCACTGGGATCCCCCAAAAAAACCCCATTCTTCTTCATAACACATCAAACACTATATTTCACACAATGAAATGAGTCAGATGGTATGGACCATAACATTGAACCTCATAAAGATTCATTATGTTTATTAGGTATAAGTTATCTATTTGTTTACTATATCTGGACTCTGAATAGAGAAGTAGCGTCATCATCTTCCTTGTTCTTGGAATCAGTAAGGTTTTTCTAAAATAGTTTATTCCCCCATTTTTTGTAGTCCAAATCCCTTGTAGAAATGGAATAGTTAAAAAAATTTAAAGGTAAATTAAATATTCTAGATACTCCTAAGTTCCCAAGTGGTAAATATATCATTAGTGTGTAAAATGAACCTAGTCATGTTCCATGGGAGTTTTTGAATCTTTTATTCTCAACATAATCCTCTATTTTGGAATGTCACCTTTTTGATTGACTTGTATTTTCTCAGATTTTGTGATTTAAATCATATTAATTTCTTCTTTTTGTGATTATAAATTTAATTTTATGAATATTATGTTGACTGTGCATCAGTGTTGATCAAAATACTTGTGTTTTTTGGTTTATCCTATGTTTTAGGGAATTTATTTTTGTGGATAAAATATTGAAATCATTGGATGTGTAAATTGGGGTTCAGAATGGATGTGGTTTAGTTTCACTCTAGTTGGATCTATTTATATTATTTTATATTCACCGTGGGTAGTGACTTATGAGTGATGTTCCTGGTGAGTGTCGTTACCTAAAACACAATGTCCTCCCTGGATAACGATAATCTACCTTTGACACACCATGCCTACCTCTAGTAGGCTTGGGGATGGAGACAAGTGCAGACTAGACATAATTATAAAATGGAAGGCCTTAGAATAATAATTGGTATGAACACACAGAAAATTATATACATAAAAGTGTACATATATAATTAATATTTAACATGTATAATGTAAAAAAATTATGTAAAATACTCTAAGAAAGAATCAAAGTATGTGAGAATTAAACAATGAATATACTAAGGGTAAAAATACACACCCATCTATAAATGAGGTAACAAGATTAAAAACCCCTAAAATGGGAAAACGTAAGAGATCCAGACTCACAATATTCAAGACTGACCACTAAACATGATTAGCAAAAAAACCTACAAAGATGTACCAAAACCATGTCAACCAATGTCTCCTCCAATCTATCTGTCATGTGAGTAAGTCACAAAAAGTGTTGGAAAATTCCACATAGGGGTGAGTATATACATACATGGTAGGATGCCCATAAAACCAAAAAATTGAAAGTAGTTGAAAAAACAAAAATAATCTCAACCAATAGTAATAGGGTACAGGAACACATAATTACATATGTTCAAAAAATACCAAAGAGAAGAAAGAAGGGGTGTATACATATCCACAAATAGATATGAAAGTAGATTTTTCATATATCTCTTATGATAACATCTCATATCCATGAATCAGGTGTCAACACTTATGAATATCGAGGCCCTACAACTTTTCACTATGTAGAAAATTATTGGGACAACCACTCTAATATAGGAGCCATACACTTCCTGAGCTCGAGATTGGGATTCCAATCTATAGTTATAGAATATTCACCCTCTCTAATGTGTAGGGAGATCTATATATATTTGTATGAATGATATGGTGGAACCACCACTTAGAGAGAGATAAGGGAGGACCAAAGCTGGAAACACTCTAATGATAAAACTTGATCAATAATACTACCTAATAATCTTCTAAGGAATCATTATACAAGAATTACCTCACTCCATATCTCTACTATCAAAATGAAGGCCACCATCACATTATATGTAGGAAAAAAAAGATGATCACATAATGAAAATAAATCCAACTCATGAAGATAGATATATACAAGATATAATTTCATAAAAATGTACAAGGTTTGTACACAGGGTCACACATTATATTACATCACCGGGAAACCTAAGCAATCCATCTCATGGAAATAGCTTGGTTGGATATGTATATCTACATGGCATGTACATGGAGTACATGATGTGTCTTCACATCCCTATGTACAAAAATTTCTTCCATTCCATGTCCACGTACTCTAGAACATTCCCATATACTTGGATGTTCCCATGTACCTGGGTTTGTACACAATATATATGGCTCCTCTATCCATTCACCTCTACACATTGTGTCTCTTAGAATAAAAAACATTTATATGTACATCGGGTCCTCTATTGTGCCTTAAGTGCACATATTGGCTTCCCAAGTATATTCACATGGCATATGTTCTTGGACATATATTGTTTGATATTCTTCTCACTTGAAACACTACTCGCTACAGTAAGGGATTTCAGGGAGTGGGTTCTTTCAAAGTACATGACTTGTATGTAAATATTTTCAAGAAACTAGATTTATTTCACATAGACACCATATATTCAAATTATTATACTTAATACACTTATTGAATCACCCAAAACTCCCTAAAATTTAAGTATTTCACCTTTGTCAATTATTTTTTACCTTTTGGTGCCTGAAAAATGGGAAACCTATTATCGGGTCCTTAACTATCACACCATTTCCCATGGATTGGGGTCCTAAAACTTAATTACATCATTTCTATCCAAAACAATATTAATAAATCCACAAAAATTCATTTCCCATGGGCATTCACACATCCTCCATAAATTTAGGGATTCCATCATGCTCAATTTCATCGAAGAAATGTTAAATCTGGATCCTGTGGGTCAATAATGATGAATAAAAAGAACGGTTGGGGGAAGGAAACACTAATAATGTGAAACCATCATTGTCCAATTAAATATTGACCAATTATTAAATCATTTTGATATCCAAAGGTGTAATAAACGATAGAAAAGTAATAAAAATACTAATAATGTCGAAATATAACTTGTCTCGTGTGAATAATGGGAAATAAATAAAATAAGAATATGTATAATCCATTCTCTTAAATTGAATAAAATAGGTTATAAATACATTAAATAAAATACGGACCTCAATAATGGATATATTTTTCATGAAGAACACATCCTATTGTGAATAACATAGCGATCCCACTATGTGATTCATATATCTCAAAATTACCCTTGATCTTCCATCATTGATTTATGTTCCTATTCCACTGATGCCAATGCACTCCTCCTCCTCTTTAATCGTCCTATTTTATGTGCACAAAACTGGGAATTCATCAACATGAAGTATTTATAAATGAGGGTAATGGTTTGGAAAAATTAAATGAATTAATTAATTCAGTAATTATCTCTCTAATGGTATCCCATAACAAAACACTTGATGAAAAATAATTTTATGTTCGGCTTAGGGAAAACCCCAAGTTTGGGAAATAACAACAATGGTGGATTCCCCTTTTGTGGTCCTAATGAGTGGGGAAAAAATATTATTTATAAAATATGCATGTTTTTTACATTAATATATATTAGTATTTTTAATATATTTATTTTGGGGTCTTCTAAAAACAAAAGGCAGTGGTGAATCCAAGAAAAACTCTAGAGAGATATATATAGAAAAATCAGGGGACCAAACAAATGAAACCAGATTCATTGCATTATCTCATATTTCAAGGATTTTCCCCCGGAAATGAAAAATATATACAAAAATGTGGGGGTACTGAGCCCACATTTTCACCTTGCGCTCCAATGATTCTATAAAACATGAACCAATGGGGTGGTTTGTCTATTTGGGGTATTATCCTTCTAGATCTTCATCATTAATGGGCACTCTAAAAAGGTGGATCTATCCTTGATGTTCATCAATCCGTTGTCAATAACCTGCAAAGGTTCATGAACATATATCCATATCTATGACACATAGAAGATTTTGTGCACTCATTCAGACTGTGGGGGTGATGAGAAGTGGTAAGAAACCTCACTAACCCTTTTAAGGATCTAGAAATGATATATGACCCTTTAGGATAGATGGCTTCCCCCACAAAAACTTCTTAATCACTGTAGTAGGAAGAATCATAGGAAAACATATTCACCCACATTGAAATCTGTAGGTCATAATATTACATCTGTTTGTATATGATTTTTCTTAACTATAGTTTAACCTCATACACCCAATGTTTACCTCACCCTTCTTAGTCATTAGTTGTACCATATTTTCCCTAATAAGGGATTTATTGTCAATTTAATTATAGAATATAGGTGGACTATAGATTATTTCATAAATTTAATTGAATGGATTCATGACAATAGTAGAGTGATAAATATTATTATAGGAAAACTCCACTAAGGGAATATAATCCTCCCATCTCTGAAAAAATTCCATCTCAATGGATCTCAATATATTCACCATCACCTGGAAAATCTAATGGGTATATCTATCCATCTTGGGGTAAAATATTTTTCTCATCTATAATGGGATAGTAAAATTATCTTTCAAAACCCTCTAAAACAATGACATGAACTGAGATTCGTGGTTGGATATGATTTTTTTGAGCACCCCCTATGGTCATATGATCTCATGCATGTAAAACTACTTGAAAAGCACAATAGAACTCTACTCTCTTATGGAAATAAACTATGTTGAATTTGTGAGTTGATAAAAAACCCTCCATATATCATAATAACATATTTAGGATTGTGTAATCCCCATCAATAATCTGTCTTTATACCATACCACTACCAATTGGAGTACATAACAGGTTGATTCAAACCTACTTGAACATGATGTTCAAACATTAACTGTTGAAAAGTGAGATGTTGAGAGAGAAAATTGGAAATGTTGTATCTAATTATAGATCAGTAAAACTTCCTTTGGAGGCCCTTTTACATCTTTTACACACCCATATATACTGAAAAATTGAAATTATGTAACTCCCCCAACACCTCCTCACAAATTGGGATTGGAATATCAATATATCCATGGAAATTGATTGTTTGATCCCTCCATAAAATCAATAATGTGCTTCTCTTAATGATATATGGTCAAGAACAAACTCACTATAGATATCCCGAAATTGAAAATCTATCACATATTGAAGAAGTATTAGTATTTCTATATCAGCTGTACATAATCTACACCACTCTCCTCCACTAGGGCCATCTACAATGAATCCAAAAACTCTGATTCCTCCATAACTAAATGAGAATGTGAATTCTTACTAAGGTTGTATTCCACAATGTTTCCCTTCTCTTGTGTATTAACTAGATCAAGGTCATATTATTATAGAAAATACAAAAAATGATTTGATTTGCAGTTAAGATTTCTATAAGTAAAGATATAATAGAGACTCAAAGGTTATTAGTAAAAAAATCTCACCCAGAAGATAATTCCACCACATATTGAGGGTGAAGACTACAACTGCCAACTCTATGTCTTGGGTTTCAAAATTATATCCAATGGTCCTCAAATACATTAACCCATAAGAAATAACTAATTGCCTTTGTGTCAACACAGAGCTAATCCTCTCTCCAGTGGCATTAAAAAAATCACACACTTAATACTATCCTATGATAACCTCAATAATGAATTATTGTTCAACCTCTAACTCAGCTCCTTGAAGGCTCTCTGACAATACTCATTCAAGGTAAACATCTTCCCTTTATGCATTATGTTATCTAAAGGGGTTAATATCCTATATAATTATACAATGAGGCTCTAGTAGAACCCTATCAAATTGAGGAAACTCTACACCTATGATACACTCATGGGTGGATCTCAAGTAAGAACTGCATCAATATTTTCTAGATATATAACTAAACCATGTTCAATGATGACCTGACCAGAAAATTTAAACTCATAGACCCAAAACCAAAGCATTTTGAGCCTACATTAAATCTAGTACACCTTGAGTAATTCTAGGACCAACCGAAAATTCTCTACATTCTCTTACTCCGATACAATGTATATTAGAATTCCATCAATAAAGAAAACTATGAATCCGACCAATTATGGATGGAATATTTGATTCATAAGAGGCACCAAAAAAGATAATGAATGGTAACCACAAAATTCATTATCAAGAACTCATAGTGCCTATGGTGACAACATAATTGACCTTCTAAATATCATCCTAACGTACCCTTAATTGATTGTAGCTAATGCTAAGATATATCTTTGAAAACCATATCAGACTTTCAATTGGTCTAAAATGTCATCAATCCATGGAAAGGAGGAACTGTTCTCTATCATTACCTAATTCACCCAATGATAGTCAATACAGATCCTCAAAATCTCATCCACATTTTTCATGAAAAGGATCTAAATCCACCCAAGGGACACTCTTGATCTAATGAAAAAATTATCTAAATGGTATTTTAATTGAACCATTATATCCTATATCACTTTAGGGGACATATGATATGCCACAAAGGATATCAGTGCATCCTCAGGATACAAATATATGTAAAATTAAATATCCCTCCATTGAGGTAGAAGTGAAACATATTTAGGAAATATTTCTATAAATTACACTACTACCACTAGATGCTAGATTCCTAAAGAACCCATTTCACCCTGGGATAAAATCATTGACTAATGGGTTATAGGTTATAGCTTCCTACTCTCATGCTCCACTTTATCATCAATAAGATCCCTCTTGACCATTAAGGACAATATAATCTATATGTATGAAGTCATCTGACATTCTAGTCATGATTGTCTATCTAGGATCACACTATAGACATTCAGTCCATAGCCACAGTAATGTCAGAAGGTTTCATCAAAATGACCAAGTGGAAACTAGGGAAACCCTCTCTTTCTTGAGGCAAGTCACACTTCTATAAGTAATGTGCGATCTCCAACACATCTTTTTTAGGTACCTCTGTATCTAAGGTTTTTTCTAAAATCAATATTAGAAACTCTATGTCTCTAACAAGGGATGTGGAAAGGAAGGTGTTACTTATGCCCATTTTAAATAAAATTGTATCTAAAGTAGAGATGTCATGGGTTACACCACAGATCACTCTATCACCTTCGAGTCATATTCCTTGATTTATTGAAGATATCCTTTAAAATTATCAACAGGTTTACAATAACTAGGATTCACATACAATACCTAACCACAACCAAAACAACCATGAGCATATAATTCAAAGTAACTCACCATACACACCTTGACACAATATATATTGTGCATTACTAAATCACCCTAAACGCTTTAAATCACATCACAAGAGAATATATATTAGAGGTGGAAGAATCTATATTCCTTGTATACATAAAGAAACATCATTCATCAACAATATAGGGATCCCATAATGTCCTTCCTTTCCATGAACAATACTTGACGATATGACTACTATCTTACATGAAGGGTCCCACATAAGGATGAAAAACCAAGCCATTGACTCCTTATAAACATTGATTATCCAAGGGGTTATAATAAATTATCCCTCCCTAAATAGAAGCCTTTCTCTATCCCAAAATAGGGAATCTTCATCATGGAGCCAGGTGACCATACTAAACCATTACCCTATTACACTACAAAGGAGAATGGTTGTGAGAATAAACGTATGATCGAGTGAGGTAAAAACAACATAAAACATTAACCAATCCATTGATCCAATCCTCATCTATCTAAGGATATAGATATCCATAAATCTAGAGTATTCTTTATTTCTAGAACTCACAAAATGTTAATCCGATGCACATCATTTCACAATCCTTCTTGGGAAATTAGATACCAAGAAAGTCAACGAGCATCTACCTAATCTACTCGAGGAGGATCCATGCATAGTTAAACTTGTGTTATCACTAATCTATATTCACATTGAGGAAACAAATCCTGAATGGTTTTGTGAACTAAGGCCTCATCACTCAAATAATCACCATAAGGATACTTTCTTGGAGTCCAACTTTTTGTATTCATCGTGGCGCCTTCAAAATTATCAATATATACCACATTCAGAGAATGTTTGGGTAGATGACTCCACAATTACATGAAATTTATATCATCAAATATTATATTATGAATGTACCACTATTTTCTGTAAAAATAATGCATCGACATGCCAGGTCCAGAAGTAGGTATCCAATGTTCTTATATATGGATACGTTGGTTGTTGTATAGAGACTGGGTTCCCAGTCACAAAATATGAACTCAAGACACTCATTTATCATTTTCATGTGTTCCCAAACAAATCCTCATAGCATGTCCAAATCCAAACTCTATTATATGGTAGATAAAACCTTTAATGACACAATTTCATTACCTGGCCCATCGAGGCCCACATGGCTAGAAGTAAGAAGAGTGTGATACCCAAGACCACCTAGAATAAACCAAGGGCTACAGAAACATTCTGAGTAGGAACAACACTAAAGTGAGAGTGATTATCCAATGTATATATACTCTCATACACAATCATGTCCACAATATAGTGTAGATATATTGTGAAATACTAGACATATTTAATGTAAACCATTCATGAAAAAACCTCTATAAAATCTTCAAATTATTGAAGAATAATACATAGAATATAAAGAGGGAAAAAATATAACACGTCTAGAAATGAGGTCCCAACCTAAAAAACAATTTATAATGGTTAAACAGAACTGTTCCAGGATAAAAATCTCTTTGACTAACCATGAGACACTACTATATCCAAGACCACTTTGCTTTATTGAAACAAGTTCCATAAAGGTCACCACTGATCCATTTGTTGTCTTCATAAGAAAAAATACATGTATGAAAATATCATTCTGGGTTGAGTAAAAACATTCCTTGTAAAATTTTAAAAAAACAAAAAAGATAAGAGGTAGAAATAAAAATAGTATTTTTAACTCATAGGTTGGATGTTAAAGGAACCCACCGTTAGATATAATGAAAATAAACCTAAGAGAAGAGGAAAGGGGGATCACAATCTCCACTACTAGATAAAGACAAAGATTATACACACATCTAGAATGATAAAATATTATATCCAAGTATCATGTATCAAATATTAATAATATAAATGCCTAAGACCTAAACATTTTGTAGAAAACTGAAGGAAAACCACCACAATAGAGAAGTCACTCACCGCCTAAGATAAATATTGGGTCTCCACACTATAGAAAGAGGGAACACACCCTGTATAATGAGGGGTAGTTTTTTCTCTATCTATATGAATGACACGGGGGGATCCATCACCTAGAGAGAGGCAGAAGAGTACCAATATTGGTAACATTTGGATGATTACACC
Organism: Viscum album; assembly: GCA_963277665.1. Taxonomy (NCBI): domain Eukaryota; kingdom Viridiplantae; phylum Streptophyta; class Magnoliopsida; order Santalales; family Viscaceae; genus Viscum; species Viscum album. The sequence goes on along the minus strand of OY728145.1, from coordinate 873,764,161 downwards.
CATACACTACCGGTAGATAAATGTCACTTGGATAAGTAACACACTATCACAACCTCACGATATATCTCTTCTTCGAAAATGTATGATGCCATCACATTCTATTTGGAAATGTAGTTAGGATATGCTTATCAAAACCTTATTTATGAGCCTTAAAGAGGGACATACGCAGGGTATAATTCTCTTTTAAAAGTACATGTGTCTACATTGGGTCACATGGAATCTGTCCTCACATGCACACATAGGAATTTCCTCCCCTAGACACAACTTTGCATGAAATATTGATCTATATGATGTTTACATGGAGAAATAAATATGTCTTGGCCTCCTGGGGTATTCACATGTCCTCTATCTGATACTAGTATGCTTTTTCCCCTACTCATGTACCTATATTATCTTGGGTACCCAGATGTGTACATGTGGTACAAGAATTGGCTAGCTATTCTCCTTTACCTGGAGTGTACATTAGGTTATATTGTGTGTATACTCACACTCAGTCATGGGTATGTTCCTTCGACAGATGGATTAATTTTCCAAGTATAGTCACATTGTGTGTGGCCCTAGACACCTGATGTGTGGTATTTATCATTTTCATGACCCTAGCCACTATTGGAAGGGCTACATTTTATGTGGTCTTCTGAAGTACATGTCATGTATGGTAGGATTTTCTAGAAAATAAATTTATATCACATGGATGATTTATCTATATCATTCTATATTTTCACCATGGATTATCTCTCCCAAATCTCTTGAAACTCAAGGATGTCACCTCTTTCATCATTTTTCAGCCTTCGATGGTCGGAAAATGGGAATTTTTTTACCTAGTCAGAAACTTCCACATTATGTGCCAATGATTGGGGTATTAAATATATAATCTATCACCCACATCCAAAAAATATCTCGATACAGCCAAAAAAAACTTGTCCCCATTGTTTTTCACACATCCATCTTGAATCCATAGATTTGATGACACTTGAATCTAGACATAAAATGTCAAATCATGCTCCCATGGAGAAATTAATAAGAACGTATAGAATTTTTGTAGAAAAGAACATAAAAAGGTAAACCAATAATTTCCCAATGAAATTTAAAACAAAGATTACAGTATTTTGTAACCAATGGTGGAATCAACAAGAAGAAAAATGAATAAATAGGATTGATAATGTCAAAATATAACTAGGCTAATACGAAGAATTGAAAACATATAAAATAAGATGAGGCATTATCCATGATCATTAGTTGAATTTAATAGGTAGTAAATTCAAGAAACAATATTCCCTACCACATGATAGGATTTATCATAGGTGAACGACACATCTGTTAGTGACAAAAAAAGATGAACCCATTGTGTTCATCATCCATATAAAAATTTCCATGAACATTAATCACAGATACTTGTTTTCAATATAACAATGCCAATGAGAACACTATCCTCCTACTTTATAATACCCTGTGGTAATACACCCAACCCCATTAATAATTCATAATGAAATATTTAAGGAGGTGAGTATGGGTTTGGTTCATGTAAATAAATAAATTAAATTAATTAATTAATTCACTTAGAACCCCCTCTAATTATCTCCCTTAATTGAAATCCTCATGGAAATCACATTTATATCATGCCTAGGGTAAAATACACATTATATAAATAACTATGGTCATGAATTCTCAATATTAGTTCTTGATTAATGGTAAAACCATATATTCCTAAAATATACATTTATATTCCTTAATAAATATTTATATTTTAAAAATATTAATTTTGGGGTACTGTGATTCTCACACATAGTGATGAATTGGAGGAAAAATACAAATATATGTAATGATATATTATAAGGACCAAACCAAAAAAAATATAGAGTCAATATAGGGATCTTAGTTTCTTGTTTTTTGTCCCTGGGTTGGATTCATGATGTCCCGTGGGGATGGAAATTATCTTTGGGTTTGTTTTATCCTATTTTCTTTATTACGGTATTTTTTTGAACATTATTTTGGAATAATTCAGAGTAAACTCTATGGTTGGAGATTTCCTGAGGTGACCCAAACCCATAATCACAGATCTATTATTAAAATCACTTTTAAACATTATCTTTGAAAAAATTTTAGATGAACCTGTCATTAGTTTATTTTTATTCATAAATCAGACATCACATATTAAAAATAATATAACCATCCCAAGAATTTAATTTTTAGAGTATTTGATGAACTCCTACAAAAAAATCTTATATTATGATACTTGTGAAAATTTATCCATTTTTAAGCTCCACTACAATAGATTTATTACTTCTCATAGGTTATACTCATCAGCATGACCTAGGAAAAATAAATATAAGAAAGGGTTGAGATCATGAAATTAATGATATAAAGTTTATCAACATGTAGTCAAGGGATATATTGTAAACATATGATAGTGAATAAGTATGTGAGAAATATATAATTAAAAACAATATTGAACAACAATATTTATCCATAATCCATGATAGAAATTTTTCTAATCTCAAATGATCCAACATAATCCAAGGTACAAAAGTACAGAAAATTAAGATAATAAACATGCTCTTTGGTGTGTAATTATAGGAATAAAGATATGGAATTTCATGGAAATATGGTATAAAAATAAACTATTTCAAAATAATAAGTATCGAGAATGATTATATGGTGACTTTGGTACCATAAACATACTACCCATTATTAACTTAGGTTTCAGAATCCTTTGGTTCATTAGTGAATGGAGTTTTAAAACCCTATTTTCTATTTGTGACTAAGTATTGAAAAAAAAATGGTCCATCAGTGACTTAGCATTCACACACCCATGGTTTATTAGTGTATCATAAGATGTAGAACCATAACCAATGAATTGGAGGGAAATATAGCACCCCACTTGCCATCATCCATACATGTGAGTTTTGAGAGAGCAGTAAAACATTCATATTTCTATAATCACATATTTGAACCATGGAAAAAAGTTGGGTTTGATGAGAACATTTAAAGATCATTTGGAAATAAATCTAGATAATGAATGATTGTTTTTTTCTAGGAAAATATCTTCAGTGTAGCATAAATATCATTAAGAATGTTGAAATATATGAAACATTCCTTTTCAAGATCATTGAGTAAAAAACATTAAAAAAATATGTATTTCCACATATCACTTTAAAATCATTATGAAAAATTTTTATTTAGAAATAAATTTTTTCAAAATGGAAATTAACTCTTGTTAAAAAGAATTATCATAAAAGAAAAAAATAATAATTTCACATGGGAAATCAATACGAAATATTTAAAAAAAATCAACATTATCATTAAATAATGGTCTTATGGGTCACTTTATAAATTTATACTCGAAAAGGATAAATGAATTTCAAAAAAATCACTTTTAAAAAATAACATTTAAAAATGGATCCTTGAAAAGCGAATAATGTTTATCTCAACGAATTTCACAGTGTAAAATAAAAATAAAAACAAAAAAGTTAAATAATAATTAATATTTTATCAAAAAAATTGGAAATCCTATATAAAAATGATGTAATATTAATTTATTTTTCGAATTGGGGAAGTGAAATCTAAAGGAAACATGATATAACTCATAATTAGGTTATTAAATATGAACTAGAATATTGGTGGGTAGGAAAATAAAGATTTGTAGTAAACATCACAATTAAATAGAATTGGAATTGTTCTTAAAAATATCATATTTTTATAGGGAAGAAATTCTTGAATGATTAATATTGAATTAGAAGTTTCATTTTCCATATAGATAAAGATAAATCAAGAATTGAAACATTAAGATGATAGAAAATAAGAAATTAAGTAGGATGTTCTAGATGACTCATTATAACTCAATATTTGGGGGTTTGAGTTGAAAAAAAATACTTACATCATCGTTGTATTTCTAATTGAAAACCAATACAAGGTCGGACAAGATAATATATTTTTTATCTTGATTTATGATTTTAGAGTTATATTCCAATAGTATATTTATTTTAATTCTTGAAAACAAAATTATTGACTACCATGTTTTTATGATTTTTAGGAATGGGGTGGTATTTTTATTATGAGTTAGATATTACCATTTCCATTGTAGAACCGATAAAATAATTATTATCATATCAATATCCAATATCACTAGTATTTATTTTTCCATTTTTACCCTTGATATAAATTTAATGAATTGTACATGTAGGTGGTCAAATTAACCAAAACAAGGAAAAGAAATATTTTTTTCGTTAGTAAGGTAAATAAAGTCATTATTTTGGAATAATAAATTATAATATAATATTAAATATATTGTAAAAAACATTTAAAGTGTTTATTCTGGTTTTAGAGTGTTTTATAGATAATAAATGTCTTTAGGAAAAAATAAATATGTCACTTTTATGGAGGTGTATGTATGTACGTACGCATGGGTGACACATTATTTTTCTATAGATCTAGAGGAATTTAAGCAATTTTTAAAAAATTAATAATGAATATAATTTTATTCACATAATTTTAGAATTTTTAATTAATTATTAATAAAAATGTTATAAGGTTGTGATTAAAATAAAATCGTGTCCTTCATAGATGTGGTTATCCTTACATACAAGTGACAACATAATCATTTTTTGAATAGTTTTCTAGGAAAATAAAAAACTAATATTCTATAAGTATGATATTATTTAAAAATATTAAGAATAAATATTTTATCAAAATTTCATTTATTGAATAGTTTTGATATCATAAAAGATGAAAATAAATTAGTGTGTATGGTTGATAACATTACATCTCCCTTTTGTTGTACTCCAATAGGTAACACCTTAATACTTCATATCATGGTCTATTTTAATGACCACCAAATCATGTATAAGGGAATTGATTTTATTGTAGAATATTGTAGAATTTTTTTCAAGATAAGTGTTTATAATTAGTGTAGAAATGGGGTGGATGTCAGGTTTATTTATATGTGTGGGAAATGAAATTTTTTAAAAGTATATAAATTCATTATTCAATTGTATAAAGAGTCTAATAATAGAAAATTATTCGGTGGGGGGAAACATTTCAGAAAACATGGGATGATCATAAAAATCTCAATAAGGGTTATAACATGATGAAAGGAAACATTAACCCATCAATAAATACAAATCAATGAAACCATTATTTTTAATCATACCTTCTGAAATCATAATAATTATGAATAAGACAAAGTAATCACAAATCACAAAGGTAACTTAAGGCATACATAACATTCTTATATTGTAGCTATCACAGCAACATAGGGAGTCACATTTGGAATACCCCACACAGTATATTCCCTAAATCTCTTAGGAGAAACATTAATGTTTACCTCTGTCATGTTACCCAATGCATTGGAGATCTATCTCGGGCTCACCCGCCCTAGGTTTATCACAGAACCACCTGTATATGTAGCAATGGCCAAGAACCATTACCTAATCATAACACATAACATAAGCCTAAAGGAAAGATAATATTCCCATATTGAAATAAAAATATAAAATTTTAAGATATTGAAATAATAAATACTTTCTAAAAACCATTTTCAATACCAAAATACGTAAAAATATTATATGGTGTTTATTTTTCTTTTTCAAACATTATGGCTTATTAAGGAAGCCATAGATCAAATAATACTCATGTCGGTGGAAAAGGTCATTGTCACCGCTAATGTTAAAAAAGAAACATTCCTTTTTATCATTTAGTAAAACGATTCATTGAGAAAAGACTTCCTATGAATGAAATGAGAAGTCAAAAGGGTTTTATGCACCATATAAAATAAAGTCGTGTAGAAATAAAAATATGCCTCAATGAAAGGAGATTGAGACGAAGTCCCGTACAAAGATTGTATCTTTATATTAAGGGTAATAAATTACATAATTATGTGTGAAAAATATAAATACACCCAATATAAGTGGATATTAACTATAAAAAAATCATAGGTCATCTACACATATTCATAGCATGACATAATCAAGAAGTAGAGGTTTATCCCGAAGAATTGAAATTGGGTTAAGAAGTTCCCTTATAGAAATTTGACAGCCTTACGACGTCACTTTAAAAATCATTAAATGAGTTTATGAGAGATAAAAATGGTATATAATCACGTGTAAATACAATTTACAGTAATAAGGATATATAATAACATATCCCAACATAAGAACTTGTAAATTAAAAGGCCTAACAAAAACAAGTCTTTTAAAAAGAGGAGGGTGAATGGTTCCCTTACCGATTTGGGTAACTTTAGAAACGTACACCCCATGAAAGGAGGATCACACAATAAAGATGAAAATACCCATAAATTAATTTATATTACACAAATAATACAATCATGGGCAGTACATACACCACACAAAAGGAAATAGTGGAAAATGTAGCCAGAATCTAACGATAATAAAAAGTGAGATAAAGACCCCATACCTCGTTGTAATCAATCAAGTTGTATGACCAAAAGATAATAAAAACCAAATGAATCAAATAATACCATGAATATATATTGAATAACGAAAATATATATGAAATGGTAGAACAAAATAAACCACATGCAACAAATAAGGGTGAAAAATGGAAATCTCACAGAATTATAAGTGAGATAAGAAATGCCTTACCTCAAGTCCGACTTGTTCTCGTTCATTCTTTATATTCTTGAATAATAAACCTAGGTCAATTTATAATTTCTTAAGTACTTCCTTTAAATTTTATTATTCAATTCATATCACATATTATCATATTATAATAATTAGATAATTATGTGAGTTCATATCATATGTTTTGTCGATGTTTTGTACATGAGTAAATAATGAACTTGTTTGAAAAGGATTGACCATGTAGTTATAAGTACATCATCTCCAGAATTGTTTTCATGATTTAAATATCATATATATCCAGTATATATGTATTTAATAACATTCCATAATGTTTGGTGATAAGAAATGAAATGTACCGTTCATGGAGACGGTAGGCCGTACGTACGCATGAATGCTACTTTCATTTTTTGTCATATTAATGGACTTTGAAACTAAATGTTACATACATATATTATAATTTCAGTATAATATATATTTTATATAGGTCTCATAAGTTCATTTATTCCATTATTTATATGTTCCATTTATGGAATGAATGCGTCACATAACTTGAGGGGGCGGTTGTCCACACTTCCTTATATGAAATGATCACATTTTTGCAACATGAAAAGCATAAAGGAATGTTTTAAATAAAAAGTACATAATAATAGAGAGGAAATAAATATAATATATATCATATATAAATATAGTTCCATCATAATTTCCACCATGAGAGGTGTCAAAAGATGACTGAACAATCATCGTTTTGTGAGGCAGAAATTCACCACCCACAGAAACAGTATATTTTTTAACCATTAGATGGAGGTGTGTGTAAGTGTAGGTAGAATAATTATCAAAACAACATCTTAGTATATTTATGATACTGGTGATATTATGGGATAAAATAAGAAGAATATAGTGGTGAGTGATGAAGGAAAATAAAAGAAAGAAACTCAAGAGAAGACATTACCTTTAAATTGGGTAACTCTTTTTAATTTGAGCCAAAGGCTTCCTTGAAAAGACTTCTGCCCAAAGTTAGGCTTCTAGGATTAAGAGAGAGATTTGTAGAGATAATATGAGGAGATGTTGGATGAGCCAAGGGCATGAGAGGTGTGGGTAAGGTAAAAGAGGTGGGGAATTTTATAAGAGGGAGGAGGGTCACTTTGGAAAAATCTTGAAATGTTACTTTATTATAAAATGATTTTCAGATTTTAAAGGTCTCATAATGAAATATTTTGTGGATAAGGTGATAAGTGTTAGAAATACTCCCATCCAATAGGTTTTTGAAATTTTTATGTCTTATATTTTACCTTATCGTTTCATTTTATGTAAATCATTCATTAATGAGGTAATTACTGCATCATCATTTTGTCATAAATTTATTTATTTATTTAATGTCTAAAAATTATAAAAAAATACCATGATGTAGGAAATATTTTTATCTTTCCAATTACTATTTATATTATAAGAGATCATTTATGTTAAAAAATTAAAAAAAATTACATAGGATATACAAATCATTGTTATATCTCTCTTTTTTAAAAAATAATGTCATAAATGTCACTATCACACCCATGGGACTCCATGGGCCCTCAAGTTTGGTAAAAAGCTTCTCATGGTCTTCCATGACTCAAAAAAGGATTTGAACACATTTTGGGGTCATTTTATACTATTATGATTTTATTTTATTACTCTTAATTACCTGATTACTAATTAATCACGATAATTGAAGATAATTGTCGTCGTTACTATTCATAATGTCCAAAAACAAAAGAGTCTTAATTAAATAATTTGGACCTTATTATTGAAAATATTGAATCCATTTTACCAAATTACAGACACATAGATTGTGGTAACTAATTTAAAAAATAATTCCTGTTTTCAAAACCCAAGATGGGTTTTTAAGATGTAAAATCTATCAAAAGATGGATTTGTTTTTACATCCAATTTAAAATTGAAATTACATCCAATGACCAAAATTTTATTAAATGATAAAAACATAATTAAATTAAAAATTAAAACCAATTAAAATGACAATCTAACTATATAAAAAAATTGGATGAAAAGTCAATTTTGAATTAAAATGTTGTATTTATCACTATTCATTAAAAAATGCACATTATCAGAAAAATACCAAAAATTCACCCTACGATATATTTGATATTAAAAATTCAAAAATGATTTCCATTTTACCAAATTGAAAATATATCGGTTTCATTAATGAATTATATAGTTAATTCTCGTTGTCAAAACAAATAGAGTGTTTTTAAGAAACAATATCTATCAAAAGATTCATACTTGTTTATGTCTATTTTCAAAGTAAAATTAATTCTAATGACTGCCATGGGATTAAATGGTAAAAATATATTCTAATTACACATTAAAACCAACTAAAAATATTATATAGTGATATAAATAAATTAGATTAAAAAGGAGGCTTTCAATTAAAATTAACCATTTTTTACTATTCATAATCAAATGAAATTTATCAGAAAAATACAAAAAATTTACACAAAGTAAATTTTTATGTCTTGATTCTATAGAAGTATTTTATTTTGACAAATATAACACATAAAAGTGACAAAAATTATATTTAAAAAGGTTTTTCCATCAAAAGGAGTTTAATCGACCTTTTAAAGAATATTAGAATATTTATGCTTAAAATTAGATTCATTCGCATTTTAAGCCTCTATCATTTATTGAGTAATTGTTAAAATATTTAACAAACATATATGATAATTTTTTCTTAGTTCTATTCATTCTCGCCATTACAACGGCTAGGCATTTACTAGAATTTAAAATAATATTATTATATTATTAGTGTGCAATGTAAGATTTCAAAGAAACTCATCGTTGAGTATTGGGTACGCCATTAAACATAGCATCCCCTTTAAAGTAAAATTAATATTTTATTCAAAAATATTAATAAATATGAAAATTTCATATTATTTATTTACTTGGGATGTTACATCCTTCCCCCCTTTTGGGAATTTTGTCCTCAAAATTTTTAAATTGGGCTCGGAAACATCCTTGAAAGTCTCACATCAAAAAAAGAGTCAGTAAATATGTCACTTTAAAAGAAAGAAAGGGAACTACAAAGGTCACCCAAGTTAACCCATACTAGGATTCCATGTAATAAAACATGGATATGGAAGAGAAAACAGAGGGTCAAGTTCTGATGGAGAGTGATAGAAAATATTTCTAGGAGAAAGTTAACCACTAGAAAATGAAAAACTTGTGATGGGTTAAACGGTATTTGATTCCCCTGTAGGAAAAGTTAAAAGATAACATTTTTGTTTTATGTTACTTTTCATTGAGTAATTTATTTATGGGCTTAACTAAAACATAAGGAAACATACTTACTTGTCATGTAGACTTTCATCTCTTACTATATTTCTTACACCAACTCATATTTTCTCCAAAAGATGAGTATTTAGGATGACTTGTTCACATTAAGAGCTCTATAGTCAACTTCTTGAGAATCACCTAACCCACAAAAGATGAACTATATATTTCCAATTTCTTTATACCTTAACCAAAACTAAAATTGTTAGTAGACGATCATATAATCCCCAAAAAGACAATCCTTTATAAAAAGAAGTACTACTCTTAATAACCAAATACAACAAAAAGAACACAAGTTTGAATAAAGACCATTAATTAAATAGCTATCCATAAAATTCTTCAATGTAATCCAAATTATGATTTAAACACAAATCTCAAAAGTATTTAATCACATAGTATTCCAAGATAAATCTTATCATTTATCTCCAAATAACATGAGTTACTCTTAAAGTCTCATATTGAAAAGTAATTAACCTAATCACATATCCTCCCAGATAGGTTAATAATTTCCATAGATAACCCAAAATCAACTTATTCTTTATTCATAAAATCATCTAACCAAAAATAATTTGTCATAATAACCAGGTACTTCACATAGTCCAATGGTAGGAGATAAATACTAGTAGCACTTTGGTTGTGGGTTCGATTCCCACAGCTTCGTTTGACATGATGGGTTGTCACACGGTCTGCGTTTTGTCCTTTTTAAAAAAAATATATAATTTTATAACATTCCCAAAAAGAGATAAATTCATAAAAAATAACTATAACATATTTTAACAACAAAGGTTATCTAATAAATTTCATTTTGCATCCCAAAATGTATTAACTGATAATTTCTTCAAATTGAAGGATCTTATAAACCCAAATGGTTCATTTTAACTATATCTAGAAAAGAAAAGATAAGTATTCCTTGAATAAAATTTTCATATATCAATCATCAGGGTTACACAAACTATAAAAAGTCTTCTAAGGTAATCTCATCATAAAAAGAGGCTTAATACTTTTATAAATTTCACCATCTTAAAATCTACCATAACTCTTGAATCCCTTATATGTTGACTTATTACTCATTCAACATTCTTCATAATCCATTAACCATTCCTTTACAACTTATTCTGAAATTCTTATTTCCTACAAACAAAATCTTGAATCATATCCTAAGATTCAATAATAGGAAGAAATATGTTAAGAAATAATCCATACCTTTCATTGGTCATTATCAGTTTCTTCATCCTCAATCAGAATGGCATTAGGTATTGGTAAACAAATATTTGTATGATCCTGGTGATCCCATTCCCAAAAATTCTTCGTAGGACATGTGTTTTCATAATGACCATGTACACCACATTTAAAACATTCAATTGATCCTTAAGAAATAACTTCTTTCCCTTTCCTAGAGTCAACTAGATGCTTCCTTTTCCATGGAAGGTTCTTTCTTTATGACCTTCATTTCCACATCAATAGCATCTTTCTGTCCCATTGAAACATTTTCCTAAGTGTTTCTTTCCACATCGTTGACACATAGGTTTTTGAACATACTTACCTTTATGATTATGACCTGAACTTCTGTAGGGATTTGATTCTCACATATATAATGTCTTATAAAAATCACTAAGGTTCAGGTGGTCAATCATGACTCTAGATAGTTGGTTGAGAATAACCACAAGAGTTATCATTGCAGCTCCCATATCATTCAGTTGCTCTTTCAGAAAACCATCACAGTTTTCTTCACATCCACTGTTACTTTGGTTCCTGCTAGATCCAACAATTTAATAAAACCAAAAATGTATGTGTGAGTATATCAGTAAAATCATCATATACTACTATGATATAATTATTCATGTTATCACAAACTCATTCACCTTATCTAAAAAAACTATGACTCTTTCTAAAATCCTAACCAATATGGTAATGTCACTTATGCTTAAAGAATACCCTAACCTCTAAAGTTATCTAAACCGACCATTGATACCAACTATAAATACCCAACCATAAAACATTACATAATCTTGAAATAAATGAATAAATCTCATTAAAAATCTTTTCAGGTTTAGAGTTTTAGAGAATTAGTACATAACTTTTACATCTTAAAAGATTACAAAGTAGACACTTCTACTCCATTTCCATATTTTTATAAAGTAAATTCTCTTAAAAAGGAAGATGTCTAGTTCCATGTTTTAGACAGAATGCCTTTCCTTGATATTATCCTTGACCATATTCATATTTAAGTCCTATGGGAAACATTTCAAAAACATGGGATGAGCATAAAAAGCTCAGTAAGGGTTATAACATAATAAAATGAGACATTAACCCATCAATAAATACAAATCAATGAAACCATAATTTTCCATCATACCTTCTGAAATCATAAAAATTATGATTAACACATAGTAATAAAAAATCATAATTGTAACTTAAGGCATACATAACATTATTACATTGTTGCTATCACAGCTACATAGGTAGTCACATTTGGAATACCCATCATAGTATATTCCCTAAATCTCTTATCTGAAACATTAACATTTACCTTCTTCATGTTACCAAATGCATTGGAGAGCTATCTCAGGCTCAACCTCCCTAGTTTTATCATCGAACCACCCATATATCTAACAATGGCCAAGAACCATTACATAATCATAACACATAACTTAATCCTAAAGGAAAGATAATATTCCCATATTAAAATAAGAATATAAAATTTTAAGATATTTAAATAATAAATCCTTTCTAAAAAAACATCTTCAATACCGAAATACATAAAAAGAGTATATGGTATTTATTTTTCATTTGAAAACATTGTGTCTTATTAAGGAAGCCATAGAACAAATAATACTCATGGTGGTGGAAAAGGAAGTTGTCACCGCTAATGTTAAAAAAGAAACATTCCTTTTTGTAATTTAGAAAAACAATTCAAATAGAAAAGATTTGCATTGAATGAAATGAAAAGTCAAAAGGGTTTTATGCACCGTATGAAATAAAGTCATGTAGAAATCAAAAAAAGCTTCAATGAAAGGAGATTGAGAAGATGTCCCATACAAAGATGGTATCCTTAGATTAAGGGTAATAAATTACATAATTATGTGTTAAAAATATAAATACACCCAATATATGTAGATATTAAGTGTAGAACAATCAGAGGTCATCCACACATATTCATAGCACGACATAATCAAGAAGTAGAGGTTTATCCCAAAGAATTTAAATTGGGTTAAGAAGTTCCCTTACAGAAATCTGACAGCCTAACGACGTCACTTTAAAATTTATAAAATGAGTTGATGAGAGATAAAAATGGTATCTCATCACTTGAAAATAAAATTTATAGCAATAAGGATATATAATAACATATCTGATCATAAGAAGATGTAAATTAAAAGCCCTAACAAAAAGAAGTCTTTTAAAAAGAGGAGGTTGAAATGTTCCCTTGCTGATTTGGGTAACTTTCGAAACGTACTCCCCATGAAAGAAGGATCATACAATGAAGATGTAAATACTCGTAAATTAAAGTATATTACACAAATAATACAATAATGGGAAGTACATACACCACACAAATGCAAATAGGGGCAAATGTATCATGAATCTCATGGGAATAAAAAGTGAGATAAAAACCCCTTACCTCGTTATAATCATTCTAGTCGTATGACCAAAAGATAATAAACACAAAATTAATCACATAATTCCATTAATATAAATTGGATAATGATAATATATATGAAATGGAAGTACACAATTCACCACATGCAACAAATAAGTGGCGAACAATTGAAATCTCATGGAATTAAAAGTGAGATAAGAAATCCCTTACCTCAATCTGACTCGTTCTCATTCGTTCTTTATATTCATGAATAATAAACATAGGACAATTTATAATTTCATAACGACATCCTTTAAAGTTTATTATTAAATTCATATCACATATTATCATGTTATAATAATTAGTTAATAATGTGAGTTCATATCATATGTTTTGTCGATGTTAGGTACATGAGTCCAAAATGAACTTGTTTGAAAAGGATTTCCTATGTAGTTATAAGTACATCATCTCCATAATGGTGTTTATTATTTAAATATCATATATATCCAGTATATATTTATTCAATAATACTCCATAATGTTTTGAGATAAAAAATTTAATGTACCGTTCATGGAGACGGTAGGCCGTACATACTCGTGAATGCTACTTTCATTTTTTGTCATATTAATGGAATCTAAAACTAAATGAAAAATAGATATAATATAATTACAGTATTATATATATGTTATATAGGTCACACACGTTCACTTATTCTATTCTTTATACGTTCCATGTATGGAATTAACGAGTTACGTCACTTGAGGGGGCGGTTGTCCACACTTCCTCATATGAAATTATCAAATTTTCACAACATGCAAAGCATAAAGGTATGTTTTCAATATAAAATAAATAAGAATAAATAGGAAATAAATATAATAAATATATTATATAAATATAGTTCCATCATAATGTTCCTCCATGAGAGGTGTTAAAAGAATATTGAACAATCATCGTTTCGTGAGGCAGTAATTCACCACCCACAGAAACAGTATGTTCTTTAACCATTAGACGTAGGTTTGTGTAAGTGTAGGTAGAATAATTATCATAAAACATCCTATTATATTGAGGATATCGGTGTTATTATGGGATAAAATAATAAGAACATAGTGGTGAGTGAATATGGAAAATAAAAGAAAGAAACTCGAGAGAAGTCATTACCTCTAAATCGGGTAACTCTTTTTAATTTAAGCCAAAGGCTTCCTTGGAAAGAATTCTCACTAAAGTCAGGATTCTAGGAGTAAGAAAGGGATTTGGAGAGATAATATTAGAAGATTTTGGACGAGCCAAGGGATTGAGAGGTGTGGGTAAGGGGGAAGATGTGGGGGCCTTTTATAAGAGGGAGGAGGGTCACTTTTGGAAAGTCTTGAAATGTTGTTTTATTATAAAATTATTTTCGAATTTTAAAGGTCCCAAAAAAATATATTTTTAGGATAAGGTGATAAGGGTTATAAATCCACCCATAAAATAAGTTTTTTACATTTTTAAGCCTTACATTTTACCTTATCTTTTCATTTTCATTAAATCGTTCATTATTGAGGTAATCACTGCATCATCATGGTGTCATAAATAAATTTATTTATTTAATGTCTCAAAATCATAAAAAATATCATGATGTAGGAAATATTTTTATATTTTCAATTAATATTTATAGTCTAAGAGATCATTTATGTAAAACCAATTAAAATTTTTTTACTTAGGATATACAAACCTTTGTTATATTTCTCTTCTTTTTATAAAAATAATGTCATAAATGTCACTATCACACCCATGTGACTCCATGGGCCCTCATGTTTGGTAAAAAGATTATCCTGGTCGGCCATGACTCAAAAAATAGGATTTGAACACATTTTTGGGTCATTTTATATTATTATGATATTATTATATTACCCTTAACTACCCGATTACTAATTAATCACGATAATTAAAGATAATTGTCGGTGTTACTATTCATAATGTCCAGAAACAAAAGAGTCTTAATTAAATTATTTGGGCAATTGGATTATAAATATGGAATCCATTTTACCAAATTCCAGACACATAAATTGTAGTAATTAATTAAAAAAATAATTCCCATTGTCAAAACCAAAGACGGGTTTTTAAGATGTAAAATATATCAAAAGATTGATTTGTTTTTATATCCAATTTAATAGTGAAATTACATCCAATGACCAAAATTTATTAAATGATAAAATAATAATTAAATTAAACCTTTAAACCAATTAAAATTACAATCTAACTATATAGTTAAATTGGATGAAAATGCAATTTTGAATTAAAATGCTGTATTTTTCAGTATTCATTAAAAAATGAACATTATCAGAAAAATACCGAAAAGTCACCCTAAGCTATATTTGATATTTCAAATTAAAAAATTATTTATATTTTAAAAAAATTTAAACATATAAGTTTCATTAATAAATTATAATGTTAATTCCCACTGTCAAAACAAATCGCGTGTTTTTAACAAACAATATCTATCAAAAGATTGATACTTGTTTATGTCCATTTTCAAAGTGAAATTAATTATAATGACCACAATTGGATTAAATGGTAAAAATATTTCTAATTAAACTTTAAAACCAATTAATAAGATAATCTATCCATATAAATAAATTAGATTAAAAATTAGGCTTTGAATTAAAATACAGCATTTTTCACTATTCATAAAAAATGAACTTTATCGGAAAAATACCAAAAATTTACACAAAGTAAATTTTTATGTCTTGATTCTAAAGAAGGATTTTATTTTGTTAAATATAACATATAAAAGTGACAAAAAGTAAATTTAAAAAGGTTTTTCCATCAAAAGACAGTTAATCGACCTTTTAAAGAATATTAGAATATTTATGCTTAAAATTTGATTTATTCATATTTTAAGCCTCTATAATTTATTGGATAATTGTTAAAATATTTAAGAAACTTATATAAACATTTTTTAGTTAGTTATATTCATTCCCTACATTACAACGGTTAGGCATCTACTACCATTTAAAATAATGTTATTATATTATTAGTGTGCAACATAATATTTCAAAGAAACTCGTTGTTGCGTATTGGCTATGCCATCGAACATAGTATCCCCTTTAAAGTAATATTAATATTTTATTCAAAAATATTAATAAATTTAAAAATTTCATATTATTTATTTACTTGGGATGTTACAATAGACATAGTAAAACACTTATTTTTTATTATTTGTTTATAAATAAAATATTTCATAAAATAAAATAAAGTCATATAAGGATAGTGTTGACATGATGAATCGAAAAAATGGAGTTATTTTCATGAAATTAAAATTCTAAAATTTATTAAATTATATTTCAAATGAAAATTTATTTTTATAGAAAATTAAAATTCCTAACATGAAATTTTATTAATCTTATTTCATATTGATTTCTAACTGAATGAGTGTTAATAAATCAGCTTTTAAATATTTAATATTATAAATATATTCTTCTAAAATTGGTAGATTTAATTTATTATTAAAAATTTACATTAGAAAAAAATTTCTTTTAAAATTTTATATTTTAAACAATTAATAGTTTTAATCACACCCCATTAATTATCTATCTTAAAACCCTTAAATTTAATCAACAAATAAATAATTATTTTTTAAATAATATTATATGTATGTAATTTAAAATTTTGTTTTTATAATAACTCATTTTATTATGTTTTAATTATTTGATGATTTGTTATTATTATAACTTCTTATAATATCGTTTCACATTATATTTCATAATTTTAATAATTTGGGTCAAGATTGGTTTTTTAGATACATGTGAAGAAATATATCCAACATATTCTTTCTTTAAAAATTATACATATATACATTATTTCATGTTACATTCTCCAACATAAATAAATTGAATCTTCATAATATTCATTATCATCTTTTAATGTAAATATCAAAGGATATCTATAATACATACATGACTGAAGATAGACTTTCTAGAGAGATATCAACCATAAAAACATAAGAAATATATATTTTTTTCTTTGAATAGGTTTTTTACTAAAATTGAGAATTTCACTAACCTTTTGAGATATGTTTATTGAATTATTTCGTATCAAGACCCACATTATATAATTTTCTTTCAATGTGTGTTCATAATAATCCCTACATTTATAGTCTACCATAAGTTGATATTAAATGAGATTTTCATATTTTAAATAATTTTCTATCTTAGTAGAGAGACGAAAAAAACTTCGAAAATTACATTAAATTCGACTAAATGAAGGATATTAAAATTTTAATAAGGGATATTCCTATAATTGTTAACTTTTAATATATTATAATATGAAATTTTCTTCAATAATAAAATAATCTTTCTGTTTATTTAATGTTTTTAGAAAACAACATTGATACACTACACCAAAATACAATAAGATGTCCATAAATATCTTGTGTAGGATAAGTGTTTCCTAATTATAAATATCCACTTTAGTAGTTTTGATTTGATATAATTTCCCACATTACCTTGATTTACATAGTTGTTGATACTTATAACCCTTGTTATACTGTGGATTGAGTGGTCAATTTAAATAGTTCCCAATATTTATGAATTTCAAGGCATTTATACATTCATTTCATTGTAGTTGGGACTCTAATAAATTCCATTGTATTAGAAAAACATGTTATGTTTCTTTAAAAATCATGAGATCAATGGAAAATTATTTCATATATGAAACATTTTATGAGATAATAACCATAGTATTTTTCAACACTATCTTTAATAGCATTTGGTTACTTAGTAGGACCTTCATCGCATTATCTATTGTATATATCACAAACTTGGGGTATTCTTTCTCTATCTGTTACCTAAATAAAGTATGTTGAAGATAATAATGACTTATATGATAAACATAAAAAGACTATACACATAAAATTAATAAATCATAAAAAACATATGTACCATAACTTATCGATTTATTGGTTTCAATATTGGTTATTCATTGTAAATATATTTTGTTAGGTATTCTAAATATATCATAAATATATTCAAAAATCAATCATAATGGTTCATAAAGAGAATCCATTAGCCAAATCATATCATCCCATGACTTTCTAGTTGTTTGTATCCTTTGTACAACTCATTGTGTGTTGAGTGAAGATTTATTCGATACATAACCATCATTTTTAAACTGAATACACCTTGGTGCATCTATGATATAGCTTCATCGAATTTCCAGTACCCAGATGGGGGTGTAGTGTGTGGGAAAACAATATACATGAAACATTATTAAATTTTTTTGGATTTTATCATATATTTATAATTATCACTATGATTCTCACAAAATTTCTCATATCTTAATCCCCAAAATAAATACACTAAAACTCAAAAATAACTAAAACCAATGTTGATACCAACTGGGGAACCCCATACCTACACTTGTGTAACACTTTAATTGATACAAGGTGGCCTGAGCCTATATTTATTTTTCATCATTTCCATATGTAAAACATTACGTTTTCAAATAAAATCATCTAATCGCAAGAAGGGATGGTTTAGTTTCATTGAGGACTAGATACTTCAGAAAAGTATTTTATTATTCTCATAAACATTTATCCGTAATTGAGCTACACTAGACTCTCTTATTGACATATCATTAGTTATACCAATCTTCATAACATGGGTAATAGAAATATTATAAAATGGGTGATCTCAAATATATATTAATGGAAAAATTAACATTTTTTCTTCAATGGTTATATCCTAAAAATATGAGAAAGCATGAGCATGGAAGAAATATATTATTAAAAATAACACGAATCAATAATAGTTATTCATAATCCAAGAACTAAATATTTGTAATCTCAAATGAGAAAACATATACCACGGTATAAGAGTATAGAAAACTAACACAATAAACATAATTCATGATGTATAATCATAGAAATAAAGATAGTACATGTCATATAAGTTTATTGTAATAAAAACCATAGGAAAAAGATAATCATAGATAATAATTACATGGTTTCTCAAGCATAAATAACATATATCCCATTAGTTACCTAAGATTCAAAAACCTACAGTAATTTAATTACATAGGTTTTGAAGACATACTTTCAATTACCGACTTAGGTTTTGAAAAAGTAAATTTAATCTGTGAGTTATCTTTCATAAACATATGGTCTATTCATACCTTATGACATGTATCACCTTAACAAATGTGTTTTAGGGTGATATAGGACTCTTCTCATTATTATCAATATAGGTGTGTTATAATAAAACCATAAAACATTCATATTTCCAACATCACTTAATTATCTCATGGGAAGCTATTGTATTTCCAAAAAACTAACATATAAAACCTCATAATACATCTAGATAAAAAATATGGATATTTGTATAAGAAAATTTCCCCAGTTTAGCACAATGATAATTAAGGGTGTTGACATAGATAAACATACCTTTTCAATATCATTATGTAAATTACATTAAAAAATAATAATAAATACACCTTCTTATTTTAAATTCATTGTAAATTTGGTTAATTCATAAAAAATTAGACATTTAATTAAATATCCTTTTTAAATAATGGTTTTTCTAGAAAATTATTGTGTTCACATGAATAAAAACCTGAGAAATAAATTTTATATATTTTTTAACTTCATCATAAAATGATGATGTTTCTAGCCACATTCAGAAGTTATTTTCCAATAGGATAAGTAAAATATTATGAAAAATTTTAATATTAAAAAATTAATCTTCAATAATGAATCCTTCAAAAATACAAAAATATTATCTCAAGGAAATGTGAAGTGGAATATAAAATAAATCTGAAGGGAAATTATTTTTTATTATATTAAAATACATTTGTTTATATTAAACATTATAAAATGTGATAATAAATTATCATTTTGAAAAGAGGGTAAGGTAAATATGAAGGTCACATGATATAAAAAAATGAGGTGTATAAATATAAAGAGTAATCTAGGTGGGATAGGAAATTTTGGACATGGAGGAAAACAGTCCTTAATGAGAATAAGAATTATTCATTACAATTCCATACTTCAATGTGGAAGAAATTGATTGATGGTGAAGATTTTAATCAAAAGATTAAGTTTCAAAAAAATTAAAAAATAATGTATTATACAATATATTATCATGGAATAAACCAATTATAAAAGTAGAAGGATCGAGATGTGGAATTATAACTCCATAAAAGGGGGTTTTAATTAACCAAAAAAACCTTTACGCCATCATTATCATTCAAATTGAAACCAATGAATGGTAGAAAAAAATATTGATTTTTAAATCAAGTATATTATATATAAAATTATGATAAAATAAATACATGAAAAATATGTACATCATAGTAATGAAACAATTCATAAATATGTATCATATCATAATAAAGAAAAATTGAGATGAAAAAAACCTTACCTTTAATAGCACATAAGTTAAAGTATTATAACCTCCATTATGATAAAAACATATCTCTTTCCCCTATTCAAAAACAATATTCCTACGAATAAAAATTTATAAATTTTACTTATAATCTTTTGTAAATGTATAATAGTTAGATATATATTATTTTAATCATCAATTATTCTTACCTTCAACTATTTTTTTAGTTCTAGTTTCGTAATGGAAGTTTTTATAGATATATATATATATATTAAAATACAATCATTATGAGATCATTATAAGTATAATTATAGATTTTATTTTATTATCTAAAGTGTTATAATTTTATTTCATAACTATTTTAGTTATGATTCATGATAATGAGGTTGGTGATGAGTTAGTTTTGGATATTATCGTGAATGAGGGGTGATATCTTAATAATGGGTTGAATATTACCATTACCATTATATAAAAAAATAACTATTTACTTATTATATTATAATTTCAAAATTATTTATTTTTTCTTATTTACCCATGATATAAATTTATATTATTGTTCATATTGGTGGCTAAAACGACACAAAAAAGAAAACGCTATAATATATGGGTGAGTATGGTTAAAAAAGGGGTTTTTAGGAATAATATATTATTTATATAAACAGAAGGGTATTATTTATATTCTTTTGGTGTTGAATCATATTTTAAGACAGTTTTAAAAATATTAAACTACAATATGAAAAATGATATATGCTATATTCATTGAGGTGGTAGTCCACATATGCACATGGGAGACGCCATTTTCTATTGAATGGGAGAAATATATGGAATGGATAATAATTTTAGAATAATAATATTTCCAATAGTATCTTATTAATAATTTAAATAAACATTTAGAGACATATGTGTAAGGTTGTGATGAAAAATCATGCACTCAATTCATAGAGGAGGTAATCTACAAGTACTCATGATGATTTCTTCATATTTTGAATGATTTTTTGGTGAAGGTAAAAAATTGATATACTATTACTATGATAAAATTTCATCATATTAATAATACTAGTTTTATCATACTTTACATGGATATAATATATTTTAGAGGGTACAAGAAGATAAAATTAAAAGATATTGATTCAGAACATTACCTCCCCTTTTAGATGTTCTTCCTTGGGTGACACCTTAAAGATCCTTAACATGGTATTTTAAAAACACAAAATCTTCTAGGAAATTATGATAGAGTTTAGGGTAGATGACGGGATAGTTTTTTTCTATCAATTTCTCCATGAGGAGTGCATAAATGGGGTGCAGGTTAGAATCGTTTATAGTTGAGGTAAATTGAATTTTTTAAAATAATATAAAGGAAAATTCACTATTCAAGGTCATGAGAACCTAAACAGGAAAAATAATTGGTTCCCTAAAAATAAAATAGATGATATTAAATAATTTATACCTAATGATTCAAAATATAAAATAATTTTTATTAAATAATTTTTCTACATTAATGAAAAATTAATTTTAACTTTAGATAATGTAACTTGTAAAACCATTTTTCAGAAGAAGAAAAATTGATATTTGTTATTATACAAATATTGTTTGGGATAAAATTATCTATGTTTTTTATTTACATGAAATTAATAAGTTTATTAACAAAAAATTATGTTTAATATGAATTAAAATCAAGATAAATTGAATTCTACCTTGTGATATCATAATCAAATACAAGATAAGAAAATTCTTAATTTAAATTAATGATCACTGAAGTTTTAGAATGTTATGCATGGGTTATCTAAATTAAATACTGTATTATTAATTTAATAACATCATTGCATAAATAAATTTTTGATCTTTTATTTTTTTAATTTTTCAGTTATACTTACTTCATGATATAGTCATAATTGTTATGGTTTTAGAAAAAACTATATTTATCACTGTTCACCTAAATGTCAGATATTTCAGAAAGACATAAAGAATTAATTTTATACTAATTTTCACATTATTAATCAAAGAATAATTTTCATATAATTATAAATTTATATTTTAAATGAAAATGCAATATATAAAGAAAACTATTTTTATTGAAAAATATAGTTCAAAACATTAAATTTTATTAATCTTATTTCATATAAATTTCAAATTTTATGAGAATTAATGTATTAGTTTTATAATTTTAAATATTAAAAATATTAAATTTTATTATTGATAAGTTTAATTTATTAGGAAAAATACACATTATAAAAATATTCCATTGAAATAATTTTTTTTAGTGTTTAATAGTTTTAATCACGTCCTTTTAAATATTTATCATATTACACTTAAATTTATTCAATAAATTAATAAATATTTTTAAAAATCACTATACATAAATAAATTTTATATGTATTTTTATAATAAATCATATTATCAACTTTATTGTTATTTGAGTGTTTAATTTTATTATAAATTCGTTTTGATGTTTCAAATCATATTACATTATTTTAATGCTATTTTCTATTATGGATTTCTCCCCTCATTTTTTACATGTTATTTTTGGGGATATGATAGGTCATTGATTAAACTAATAATTTTGTTTAAATTATGATCAAACCTAGGATTCATGATTCTTAGTTTGATCATTGGTATCTATTATCGTTATAAAGGATTTAATATTTAATGAGAGAAATTTGGGAGATATACTAGATTAGACATCCCTCATAATGATGTGTGGCTTGAAATGTAGTTTGTGTTGATCAATATAAATCTCAGTTCCAGTCACAAGAGGATGAAACTCTATAATTAGAGATTTTTCCTTTGATATCATAAGATTTAATGAGTGTCCTGGAAAGATTGATAGTAAAATTTTGAAACATGGAGATTAATTAGGATAAAGGTGAATTTTTATGAAATCCATGACTACACACCTAGTATTATAGAAGAAAAAACACAAAGTATTCTTCATTTTGTGGTGGATAGGGTTTTTAGTTCATTGAAATGTATCATGACTATGTGGTTCTCCCACATTCTGTGTGACTCTAATTAGGAAGTACGTTGTGTATCTATTGTACATGGCTTGGACCATGGGTGGTATCACATGCCTTATACATGACCTTTTACAAACCATGTGGGGTATTAAGACATGACAATGCTGGTACGTAGGAGTACACCTTAGGTACCTCAAAAGGGAATGTTGTTTGAATCCTCTAGTGTGTTATATATCTCATATCTCCATCACTGAGCCTATATCTGGACCTGTGAAGTGTTTTTCCTCAGTATATTTCTGCACTGGACTTGATGTAGTGATTTGTTTCAACAAAAAAGATAATAAGTGAGAATATAAAAGTTTTTCTCTTTTCACATCATGGGTTTCTAATGTAGATAATTGAGTGTGATGTCTTGGGTAGCATCATGATCGGTAGCACCCTGATGGAAATTATATGTTAAATAATGGGACCCCTAGTTTCTCAGTACATATACGTTTGTTACACCCCTACTCACTTAGGGAATGGGTCTTATATCTATGGAGTCGGTACCACAACATTTATCATCCTAGATAAGGAATAGGTCTTTTACTAGGTGTTTGTACCCCCTCGACCATGAAAGGTCATAGGTGAAGCACAGGTCACCCATATTGGATATCAAAATTTTTTGTTGTGATACTGGCATTAGGACATTGCTGAATCATGGATCCATGGATAGAATCATGATTCTTAACTAGCTGTAATGATCAGGTGCTTTGTCCCTCCCTCTCTCTCTTATATAATTTGTTACTTCTATGATAATATCTATTTTTTGGGTTTTTTCTCCATTATTTTTCAATTTGGTTTAGTTTAGTACATATTTGTTTACTTAATTTTGGTTATTTGGGAAAAATACTTGGTATGATTATATTTACACCTAGATAATCATTCCCAACATGTTTGGTTCCTTATAGAGATTAAAAGTAGATAAAAGGATACTTTAATTGTACTAGTATTTTTGGGTATTATTAGTTGTTAGTAATAGTAATAATGGGTGATGGTAGATATCATAGTACATTATCAGGTTTTTTACACTTTATCAGTTGTTAGGTTGGGACTACCTTTATCTTTTAGTTGGTAGTGTATCATTCTCCTTCACACTTTCTACATATTTATATTATTATACTCTGATTGTCTTTAGAGGTTTTCATATTTATTTTTTAATCTTGGTTTAGTACAATTTTATTTATTCTACATGGTTTTTATTTACTTTAAGGAGTGTGTGTGTGTGTAGTTTCATTAGGATTACTCCTCCCATTTGTGTGATATTCCTACTCAACACTAGTCACCAACCCTTGGCTAACTTGAGATGAGCATGGGGTTTCACAGTCGACATACCATCTTTTTAGGATGGGCTCTTGTGGGTAGGGTCATAATAGACTTGTATCAGAGTGAGTCTCCTTTCATGATGGATTAAAGATAGACTTATTATGAGGATTTGGTTTGGGAACTTGGGTAAATGGTGTTACAGTGTCTCGAGTTCAGATTTCAGGCCATGAAACCCATTTATATAGTGGAAGATGATGAATACATACACCAATACCATGATAACCTTCTTGTCAAATCATAATGTTGAGACATGCTTTATTAGGAATCTAATGGATCATACATCATATAGGAATGAGTAGTTGACTTCCATTTCCTTCATGAGTCATCTCTACATACATTCTTATTTAACTATGGTATGTCCAGTTAACTTTGGGGACACTTCCTCATTTATAGCTAGACTGTATTCAAAAATAAATCATAAATACAATTATTTGAGTGATGAGGCTTTAGTATATAGTCATGTTCATGAGGTTTTACCTCCATGTGAGTAAAGAAATATTCTTCCACCATTAGAGAGATGTGGGGAGTTTCATACAGTTGTTCTAATTTATGTTTTTATTATTTTCAAGAAATCTATTATTAGAGCAATCCAGAATGATGACGCATACCATTTAACCACAATAAAAAAAATTTAGTAGCATTAACCACTTAGGATTCATAGTGATCTGGATCCCCAGGTACCATATGATTGCTTAGAGTCTATAGTCTGAGTATTCTAGTCAATATAGACCTGAGAGATCATGTGGTTGTGTTCTTGACTAGACATCTTCACAGAGAAAAAAGACACTAGCATGGTCTGATGACCCTGAAAATTTACTGTGTCACACTATCATGAAAAGTTTTTCATTGATTGTTTCACTATGAGTGACATTCACTGAACATTATCTCTATGATTATTGTGAAGCTTCTAAAGTGGCAGTAGGTGGACATGATTATTCTGGAGTACATGTATAGGTTCACAAACCGAATTCGCTACTCTCTCAATATGGAATGAAAGGGAGATTTTATGGGCATGTAAGTTCATTTAGGGCCTATGTAAGGAAATCTAAACTACAATGTTCTCTTTATGAATTTCTACTTATAACAGGGTGTTAGAGAATGCCTTGGGGATATATTTATTCTGGGAAAAAGACAATTAGGTATCTATATTTGAAGGTGGACCTCATGGGTTATAGTTTTTTGCTATATCGGAAATGTGATAGGCATTAGGTTCAAGTAATAAGAGGTATCTTTATAAAAATTAATAGTTTCAAGGACCATCAATAGCATATGGTTCTCTCTGAGGATCCAATTAGTCAAAAACGTATGGTGTTATATTTATGATGGGTGGGGGCACATGGATCAGGATTTCCAAACACATTATGCTTTATAGGGTAGAAATAAATTGGGTATAACTCTATTTAAGACGTATCTTAATGTTTACATATCTCCCCGTGGTGGTTAGGGTGCCCTGTAGTGATAACTTGTTGAGAGACAACTCGATATAGTGATGGGAAGAAGAGGAAAAAGTGTAGGATGGAGCTATGAATAACTCCCACCACCACCCATAGTTGGTCCATTCCTGGTTCAAAGGGATAATGTATAATATTATTACTGGTAGAATGTTATATTGGGATATGTTCATGCTTCATATGAGCTGATTTTAGGTATTATATTCGTTCTATGTACTTTAGCATTAGTACATGTAAGCATAGAAAAGGATCATTTTTCATTTCATTATCCCTTATTTGAGAGCTGTATATTTATACGGGGCCATTATCCCATTAGTTGTGGGTAGATTCTCCTATGGTTATTTTTTCCAGTATTTCAGAAATACTTTGAAAGTGTGAACTGATGATCGATAGAGAATGATTCATATTGAACCTCTTTGTAATTTTGATAATGTAGTATGACATAATTCTAGGTATATATAATATATATATCATGTGTTCCTAGTTATACTTCCATTGTATGAAATTTAGGTCTCTACATGTGAAATTGGTAATATTATCTACATCTCATCTCTCAATACTTGGTGAGGTTGGCCTGTGGTGATGCAAGCCCTCCAGACACCTAGAGTCCAGTGGTTTCAGAGTAATAGATGGATTTATACCCTGAATATGTTCTATCATTTATTCCACATTTGGTGGTATACATTTTTATTGAAATGTACCCCAAACCCAGTCGTATATCTTCTAGGGAACATCAAATGGACCATAGGGAGCTCCAGGAGTTGAGGATATATTTAGAGGATCATTTATACAATGGATTCATCAAATCGTGATTTTTCACGTAGAAAACTCCATTATTGTTATCTAGGAATTAGGATATGATAATGGCGTTATTTGTTGATTAGTGTCACATGAATTAAGTAGTGATCAATTTTAAAAACACATTGTCAAGAATCAATGACCAATTTGACTCGTAAATGAGAGATAGATAGTTCAAAAATAGTGAATTTCGATCAGGCTGCCATTAATTTCTACTTAATTAGGAAGAAATTAAATTTTCAACATTCAGATGCAATACATCTATTATGTGTTCATGATGATTCACTTTAGTGTGATGAATTCCCCCTATTTCTTAATGAGGCATATGATTTTGGTCCTCTAAACATTCTGGTATCAGTATATGGTTTTTTTATCTATGAAATAAAATTTTTATCTATATTTGAGGATGAGAACATAGATCGTTATATTATTTTCTTATAGTGACTCCGAGATCCCCAGTTATACAATATTCTCTCAATGTTTTAGTTCTAGATTATAAAGGTTTACTTTCTAGAGCATATAAACTCATAACACAGTGTAGCTTTTGAACCAGAAAGGATATAGGTAGAACAATCTTGAGACCCAACCAAGATCGTATCATAGGTTAGAGTCTTCCCTAGTTTGGCTCAATATAATTGTATGTTTATGGTGGAATGTTATAGGATTGAGGACTTTGACTACATTGATTTAAAAGTGAATTGATTCCCTTAGTCTGTGAAGTGTCGTAAATCCTTCATGGAGATGAGGTAGAGGTTTACCAATGATCCTTTTTTGATATTAATAATGAAGGGTTATGAGTAAGTGGTACTTTATGATGCCTATATAGTTGGTAATAAGAGCATGTAGATGGTGTAATAGAAGATGGTTTCTTAAAGGCCTGGGAAATGTATAAACAATTTGTATTACTACATCATCCATAACATGAAATTTGATGTAATGGTAATTATCCCAAATATGTGGAGGAATTAAATTTTAGGAAAGTTGTTTGTAGTTTATATAGGCCACCAGATTCCCAAGAATATATTTTTTCATATATATTTTAACCGGAGATAGAGGCGATTTCAATAATTCCTATAAGATTAGTAAGTGAATAACCCACATTAGTAGCAATGCCTATGTATCCCACACATAGAGGGAGTGGAACATGGTTGTAGACCATATTTCCTATTTGACCGTCCAAGGTTATAATGTGACCACTCTTCAAACAAACTCTATAATTAAACCCGAGGGGGTTAATTTGATTCGAGGGGATGAACTTAGTCTCCACTACTTTAGACCCCCTAGGAATCATTTTGTTTTTCTTGTGTCCTTTGTCCCTTTCCTTATTGGCATAAAAATATATTATTATTATGAAACATGTGAGACAAGGTCAGTTGAGAGAAATTGATCGTATATTCATATATGACATGATTTAATTAGGAGATGAACCATATTGATTTTATTAAGGCTGGGAGAACATTATCATTTTTAAGGGGAAAACAGTGATTTTGGATGTTTTTCAAAAAGAGGTTCTGAGAGAGTTTCATACCTCCCACTTGGTGATACATCTTTGATTTATAAATATTTACATAGACCCCTAGTAGTATTTTTGTTGGTTAGGTATATGGTGGAGTGTTTATATGTTTATTTATTTATGAATCACATATCAACAACTGAAGTAAGGGCATCAGGATCTTGTAGGTTTTACCTAACCTATTCAGATTCCAAACAGTAGGTGGGAGGGAATTATAATAGATATTGTGATGGGACCTCCAATTGGAAAAAAGATATCATGACACTATCTCGGTGATTTTATAATGACTTACTAATTTATCTCACTTCCATTCTATATTGAATTAGATTTTGGGGAAGTTTTTGGTGCATTTATATATATGGGAGACCATCAATGTTAGTGGGGTAACCTAAGGATTTCTTATGAACATGATGCTTGATTCATGTCATGGTAGTGAATCGATTTTTAAGAGTCCATCCAAACCCATTTATGAATTATCACAACGTTCCACCCCTATAAATTTGTCAAAATATAACAAACTGTTCTAGTTTTGGAGGATTTTTTATGATCCTACATGTTGTATTTTTTCAGATATGGGAGGATCACTTAACATTAGTGGATTTAGAATACAAAAAAAACTATCACTTCAGTATTGGCATTACACCAAACAAGGGTATGTACAGGTGACCCTACTTTACACCCTTGTGTTGTATAATGTTTGGTGATTCATCCATTGTGAAACCTAAACTCATGTAGACAATGATAGATAATAGTCAAGTGATTTTGGAGTGAATGAATTCGACTCGGAGTTTACAGAAATTTTAGGTTTGTTGATGTTGTAGTCTCCTGTTGTTTGAGTTGGGATGCTATGTGTTCTTGATAATCTCTCAAATACGAGTTTTTTATAGGTTTATTTTGGATAGTATGGTATCCCTAAGCTTTATTATTCCATTCATATTCCTTCTTATAGTTATTAAGTTTTTATACCACTAGTATTTACATTCATTGATATATGGGGAAAATTCATTTTCCACATATTGTGTCTAAGGAGGTACGTTCATAATACATCATACATTATCCGCTATGGACTAGGTATACATTCAGTTTGAAGCTAGTCTTTTGAAATACCCATTGAAATTTGAGGATCATTAAGAGAGGATCTATCATGTATGATCCCTTCCACTTCTTTGAGATATTTGGCCACAAAGGAACTAGCAGGAGAGCTCACGGGAGAATGAGAGAAAGATGTGGGATCAGTCCCCTAACCTCTAGGGGAGGTGGTGATTTTATGGGTAAAAATAATTCAAGGTGGATAGAGTGTAATTTATTGGTATTTTCATTTGAATTATTTATAAATATTTATATATTAGTATAGGTTTTTCACCCGAGTAATCATGGATTTATGGATTTCATGGGACCCCAGATTTGATATATATCAAATATTAAAAATATTAAATTGTGTGCACCGATATTTTTATAAATAATTGATTGTTATCATATTCAATGGAGTCTCTCATAAGAAAAATAAGAACTTCATTGATCCTAAAATATGGGTTTTAATATATTCAAACTTGTGGTTCATTCTCATTGGACCCCAAACTGATGTGAAACAATGGAAATAAAATATATGGGTTAAATTAATTATATAATCAATTAATTCAATTTTCTAATTAAACACCCTAACCTATTAGAAACATATTTAATACCATATTGAGTAATGTTTCGGGTATACCCACATAACCTATGATATTTATAGAGCCGCCATGGGGAGAGAATTCATCAAACTCAAATGGAATTTCATAAATTGACGATGAGATTCAACATAACTCATCATCAACATCGATGTAGAACCAACTTCAGATCGTGTGGGAGAATAAGAGAAAGATGTGGGATTAATCCCCAATCCTCTAAGGTAGGTTGTGATTTTTGGGGTAAAAAAAATTCAAGGTGGGGAGAGTGTAATGGAATTGATTTTCATTTGAATTATTTAGAAATTTTTATATATTATTATTGGTTTTTCACCTGAGACAGTATGGGGTTTTTGATTTCACGAGACCCTAGATTTGATATATTGAAAATATTGAAAATTTTAAAATTGGGAAGCAAATTTTTATAAATAACTATTATCACGTTAAATGCAGTCTCACGTGTAGAAAATAAGATCATCACTGATCCCAAAATGTGGGTTTTAATATAGCCACACTTATTTTTCATTGTCATCAGACCTCAGGCTAATGCACAACAATGGATAGAAAATAGATGGATTAAATAAATTAATTTATATAATTAATTTAATTTTATAGTTAAACACTATAACCTACTAGAAACAAATGTATACCTTGTGTGGTAGATTTTTAGGGATACCCACCTAACCTATGATATTAATAGACCCACCATAGGGGAAAACTTCATCAAATGAACTTGAAAATTCATGGATTAAAGATTAGATTCAACATAACTCATCATCAATATTGATGTAGAACAGTTTATCCTTATAGAATAGTCCAAAATTGATGTAGGGTTTGTTATTTGTAGACTATTTCCTTATTATTTTGATTTCAAGCATCTTTTGATAATCTACTTATAATTTCTTCTTTGAATCACTAGTTTTATCCTTCTGGAATGTCCCTCTTGATTTATTATTCTTCTTTGTACCTAGAAATTTTTTCATGTTTCTTTTTCCATTTTCATTTAGTTTATATGATGTTTTATCAATACTTGGGTACAAAAAGTCCATATATGAACTCACCTTGATGGCGCCGGAATCCTCCCCTCATTCTTCATGTGTTTTTCATTTAACTATAGTTGGTTGGTGATTTCATTTCAAATCTGGTTTGAATCATGATCCAACAAAGGATTCATGATGTTTGTTTTAATTGATGAGATAGAATATGATTTTAGGTGTTTTGACATTCCTCACTGGGAATACGAGATAGGGAAAGTATAAAACATACCCTTGAGTGATGTCTGGCATGTGATATTTGTTGTGTAGATCAATGGGAATCCATACATCTGGCCCCAAAATGTTGAAAATCAATTATTAGAAATTATTCCTTTGAGATCGAGGACATCATTAAATTTACTAATGAGATTGTTGGAGGAATAGGAAAACATGGGGAATCTTTTGATGAAGACTCATTTTTTGAAGTTCTAGGTTACAATTCATGTATTCTAGAATAACACACATTGCATAGTCCTTGTAATATTTAATCAATGCTCTCTATTAGATGTAGATACTCCTTGGACATGTGGAAGGCCCATATACCATGTGACTATAGTTGAGAAGATAAAAATTGTATGCAGATTACATGGATAGGATTCTTAGTGGTACAACACACCATGTCACTCAAACAAAACACCATGTATATGAACTTTTATGCACCATATGGGGAAACATGAGACATCCATTATTATACATAGGAGTACACCCCGTGTTCCATAAAAGATGTGTTGTGTATTTCCTCTTCTGTATTGTACCTCTCATATCTATTTTTTTGTGCTCATATTTTGACTTATTAGTTGTCCTTCCCAAGTATATTTCCTTTTAGAGCATGATAGTTGCATTTTTTTAAACATTATTGATATAAATTGAGTTTGAGTTAGCAATTCTCTTCTTCCATCATGGGTTGTTGATGTTGTTTCTTGAGTCTGGTCTATAGAGAATCCTCGAGATCAGTTCCACATTGTGAGATATATATATATTGGTATGTGTCCCTAACTTCTCTGGTATAGATAGGGTCTTACCCCCCCCCCCAACCCGCTCAGGGTGTGGGTATTCTATCTCTGGAGTTGGTACACCGTCCCCTATGAGCACAGATGATGAATGGTCCCTCCAAAAGGGGTCCAGGCCCACTGACCTTCATTCTCCCTAAGAAAGGTGCAGGTCCCATAGAATTTATCAATCATGGTTTTGTTTCCTACTAGTATCAATAAATAACTAACTCTTAGAACTATATATAGACTCACCAACTATAGAAAGTTGTATAGATAATGAAAACTCTCTCCCTCTCAATCTGACTCAGCATCTTTTTTGAGAATATCAATTTTTGGGTTTATTCTCCCATTTTTTCTATTTGGATAAGCATAATAATTTCTTCTTATACTTACTTTTTTTTGGGAATTCTATTACGTATGTATATAATCCCCCATTTATTGTATTTTCCCACATGTTTCATGTATTATACAGATGACATGCCATTAGATAATGACCTTGGGGGACCTAGTGTTAGTGGATATTTGCAATACTCCGTTTTGGTGATCATGGATGGTGGTTTGTATTAGAGTTCATGGGAATATTTCTACCTCCTCTTGAGTTATTAGGTTGGGGATTATATTATTTTCATGTTGGGTGTGTATGTTTTCCCTTGAAACATGGGATATATTTATATTATTTCACTCTGGTTATTTTTAGAGGTTGTTAAATGAAGTTGTTTCTTCTTCGGTTAGTATAGTTTCATCTATCATGACTAGTTTTGATATACTTAGAGGTGTTAATGTGCATTGGTTCATTAGGATACGTCCTCCCATTTTGTGTGATGTTCGTACTCAATATTAGCCACCCGCAACAATCCTATTGGAGGTATTATTGGGGAAAGACATGCAGGTTACATCAATTCTTGGTTGGGCCTCAATGCCTCAAATCACGACAGATGAAAGGTGGGTTGGTATTTGGTCCCATGTTATGGTAATGTCTAGAGCTGTATTCTTTTTTTCACATAGTGAGATACCCATGTACCTTGTTTATATCCATGTATCTAATTTAGGTTATTTCCTCCTTATTCTTATTTTTATTTCTTGGTTTACCTATAATATATAGAATCATTATACTATTATTATTATTTTTGGTTTCATCTTCATTTAATGATGGTTTATTTTTTATTAATCCTTTGTTTTATACAATTTTTTACCTTGGTGTGGTTTATGTCAAAAAAGTATTATTAGAAATGATATTTTTAGAATGGTTTTACAAAAGTAAAAAGTGTTTTATGGAAATTTATTACTGAAGAAAAATGTGGTTTCCTTTTATAGGCCAGTATTTTTTCTTTTAAATATTGCTTTATTTAAACTCAAATGGATGTAGATATCAAATAGAGTTTTCTGATAGAATGAAATGTTATTAGTTTTCACATATGAACTTTCAAGTTAAAGATAATTTATAATTATTGTTTAAAAAAATCATTATTTAAATATGAATTTTAAGGAATCATAATGACTCCTTAGGGGGATCCTACTGGGCATGGTTTCACTTTCACGATATATACAACATGGCTATATGTAGCTTTTGTATTTTTCTTTGTAGGGAATACATTTTCCTTTATTTTTACCTTATTAGTTTACTATTTTGGTTGTGTGTAGGGAGATAGTGAGTGATCATGATCCACATAGAGTTGGTTATGTATTCCTTTGGATTGGTTGGGTTTATTTTGGGATGTTCTGGACTGACCACATTGACCTAATTTATTTATATTTCTATTATTCTCTTTTTCTAATTGTGTTGGTTAACCTATGTCTTTTATATTTATGTGAGTACCATGAATGTTCATGATAGTTATTCAATATTTTTATCCTTTTTGGTGAATTTTTTTATGAAATTTATTTATATAAGTTGGGTGAATAATATGCATTGGTTATGACCCATTTATTACATTATTTATTCAGTTTTTCTTAATTCCTTGATGGTAGTCCAACACCATGAAAATTTTATTAATTTATTCATTTTTTTTCTAATTATTACATCAATTTTACATGTGAGAATGTCATCAATTTTTCTATTCTTGTTTTTTTATTCTTCAAGGGAAAAATAATTCCCAGTATCCATTTAATACATACACAGAAGTGATTCAGGTAAGGATTTATTCAGTGAATAATAATATAATATGGCTATACATAGAATTAAACTATGTAAGAGCTTTTAAAAAATAGGATTATGTAAGGTAAATTATATAAGTCACCTTGTGGAGTGACTATGTAGATGGATGACATCACTTAGAGGTATCATGATGTGAACAATAATATATTTAATCGGAAGGTGTTGAAGAAAGAATATTTCAAAAGTGATTTACTATGAAATAAATAATACATGTAAAAGGGGATTAAATCTTTTTGTTGGAAAAAAATATTAATAACATAGTTATATAGGTCTGGACTAATTTATATATAATACAAATCATCTATAGTATCCTAGAAAAGTTGGGTGTGTTCACTTCTACAAACAGATTATGGATCATTCAAATTATGAATTATTTTCAATTTAGGGGAAATTAAGTCTACTCTAAACATGGTAATAGTAGTGTAATATACTATATTTTTTTACATCATCGTATCACCTTTTTATACTATGTAGAGTAGTTTATTTACGAAGAACTAAGTAAAATTTTAATACCTCTTTCACATTTTTATTTCTGCATATATATATTAATTTTAAAAAAAGAGAGAAGGGAGTTATGTATAATAATAAAACAATATCCAATGGATTTTTTTATCCGTTATACACATATTCACTCCCTAGTTTATTTTTCCAACTGAGGCCAACAATTTTTACCAGATCCTGGATAAGATAAGTGAATCACAGTCAGTGGAAATGATGGATGATTTCAATCACAAATAGATTTTGATCTTCTAAGGAATAAATTTTCAATTATTAAAGAATCATATTAAAAACTACTTTTAATCATGTGGAATGGATGTGTCTATATATTATGTGAATTGGACCTCAATAGGTATGGAAGACATGTAATTATCAAACATAAGACAAATATAAATAGTTTATGATACCGTAGGAATCAATGATTTAAGGGTTGTTTTATCCAACAAAATCTACATAAAGGTGATGCCATGTAAATACTTCCACATAATCTGAGAAATGATAATAAATATCTATGAAGCTGATTTATAGTTCTAAGAATCCAAACTATGGGTCCTATGGAACATGTAAAAGGACATAGGGATGCACCCAAATGATTATATCGATACATTCTTTAATCAAGTTAATGCTACTTTGGGGGACAAGTATAGTCACTGAGAATACCTCAATTACTAGAATATCATAATGTTCATCCTAAGAATATTTCCACCGTAGTTGAATTTGAATGTCATTTTCTAAAAAAATGATATAATCCAACATATATTTTATAATTTTTATATGAACTTTGTCACATATGAAGTTATAATTGACGATAATGTATTTTTAGAAAAGGGGTTGTCTCTAAAATTTTTATTTAAGGCTATAAATAATATCACTATAGGGGATGGTTGGGAATAATAAGAGGTGGGTTACTTCATTTCCCTCCATTCGTCAAATATACAAAGGTTGAAAAAAAAATTCATGGGAAACATCTACTCACCATATTTCTTGTAGGAATGTTTGATAACCTTATAGAAAAGTTTCCCTATAACATTCAACATGATGATAGAGATAATAAAATTCACATGAAGAACCATTCAGTCATTATGAAAGGTAGAAGTAGCACTAAGCATAATTTCTTCAAGAACAAGAAACTACATTCATGAAAATACAATAGTTAAAAACTATGTGGGATAGAAAAAATTGAAGACTATAAATACCATATTTAAAATGCTTTAACAGATCTTGTGGGAAATTTCAAGATAAGGGATAAAAGAAATAAGGAAAAAGGAAGGTTTATGTAAGATTTTAACTATAGGTTTAATTTCTTCTCATTAAAGGACTTGTTTTTAGAGAGATAAAAATCATTCAGAAGAGTGTTTCATGAGGGAAAGCTTGGCTTGTAATAGAAATAATAGTAAAAGTACCAGTTTAAGATAGAAATTAAAAATATGACACTAATAAATCTTAAAATGATATATAATTCCACTAAGTACAATCTCAAATTTAAGAATTTAATAGGTTAATCTATAGTCTGAATATGGTTTTGAAAAATTCAGGTAAACATATATAAGAGAATTAAGAATAATTTTGAGGCCTACAATTAAAAGTAGATGATTATGAGAGACTCTTGACTCCTAGTATAACATTGGAAATTAAGAACAGATATGTGATATAAATAGTGAAAGTATAGAAAATAGGTCTATAAAAATAGGAAAAAGAGTTTTAAAAAAGAAAAAATCATATTTTAATAGAAATCATAATATAGGGCTTGATAAAAAATAGAATTAAACGATGGTTGATAAGAAACCATAACACCCATTATGATGTTTATGGTTTATTTGGGTATAAATAAAAATAAAATTATTAACAAGACCCAAGGGACAAATGAATATATAGAAATGACTTACATGAATAAATCTCATATTAGGTCTTACTACTGTATAAATATGGGACATTCCAAAAATATTTTTCACACAACCAATAGGTACTGAAGTATAGAATAGAAATAAAAGAATCTAATCATAGATCGATAGTTCATGGATGATTTTGATCATCACTATTTCTAGGATGTTAGAATTTGATATATTTCTAGTTATTTCTCAATAATAATAAATATGATTATCTTAGTTAATAATGAAATTGTCCATACACCACATCATAAGTAATTAACATGTGATATGAGAAGGAAACAATGATTTCTAGTCTTGTAGGGTGATTTTTCTCTATAATACTATAAAGAGGATCAAGAATGTCAATTAACCCCATGTGTGAATCCAAAGATATAAATAAAAGATCAAAGTGACTACTAGGTGGCGGTTTTAGTGATTTCATTGAATGAATCATACTAGACTATTTTATGGACCAATGATAGTGGATGGACTTCTTACATGATATAATATTCGATGTTGGTCATTGGTATCATGAATGACATGATAGGTGTTATAATATTTGGAATTGATGAATTTATAATAATTATTGGTTCCATCAAAGATGAACATATGGTAAAATATATTATATTTGTAGATGTAGTTTTTATTAATGGTCTCAAATACAACCTACTATGAATCAATCAACTATGTGAATATGAACATGCAATATTATTTACTAATTAGAGAATTACCATCAATGGAAAGGATAATGTAACATCCCAGGTAAATAAAGAATATTACTTTTTCATATTTATTCATATTTGTGAATAAAATATTAATATTACTTTAAAGGAAATTCTATGCTCGATGGCGTACCCAATATGCAACAACGAGTTTCTTTGAAATCTTACGTTGCACTCTAATAATAAAATAATATTATTTTAAATGGTAGTTAACGCCTAGTTGTTGTATTGGAAAGAATGAATAGAAATAAATAAAATATTATTTTATATGTTTGTTAAATCTTTTAACATTTATCCAATAAAACATAAAGGCTTAAAATAAGAAAAGAATTCAAGTTTAAGCATAAATACTCTAAAATTCACAAAAAGGTCAATTTATTGCCTTTTGATGGTGAACCATCTTTAAAATATTTTTTTTCACTCTTATACATTCTATTGGTCCAAATAAAATTCTTCTTTAGAATCAGGACATCAAAATTTACTTTGTGTAAATTTTTGGTATTTTTCCGAAAAATTTCATTTTTTTAATGAATAGTGAAACATGTTGTATTTTAATTCAAAACCTCTATTTAATATAATATATTTATATGATTAAATTATCTTTTGAATTAGTTTTAAAGTCCAATTATAATATATTTTTACCATTTAATCCAATATTGGTCATTATAATTAATTTCACTTTGAAATTGGACTAAAACTAATGTCAATCTTTTGAAATATATTGTTTCATAAAAACACGCCTTTTATTCTGACAATGGGAAATAGTTATTAAATTAATTAATTCAAATTATATGTTTTGAATTTTTTGAAATATACATCATTTTTGATTTCGGAATATCAAATATATCTTAGGGTGATGTTTTGGTATTTTTATGAAAAACTTCAATTTTTGATGAATAGTGAAACCACTATGTGGTAGATAAAAAATTGATTTTTCTTTTAAATGAAACATTAGCAATTCTATGATTTTAATTTCAAAAATCCAACATACATGGTTGTCATTAGGATGTAAAATATAGTTCAATGGTATTAAAATAATTTTTTGGTGAATAGTATCTTTTCAGTTTTATTATTCGCGATTAAAGGTAATTAGTGTAATTAGAGGTAAAGATAATGTTATAATAATATTAAATGACCTTGACACATGTACTACCCTTATTGGATGATTCATTTCCGACCAAGACAATCCATGGGTCAACTTGGGGACCCCATGGAGCCACTTTGGTAATAAAATGACATTAATAACTTTTCATTTAAAGTGAAATTTAAATGTCACAAACATGTATTGTTTTACTAAAACAATTATTACATGGGGTTATACAAGTCACATTTTTGACAATAAATATTCATTATAAATATAAAAAGAATTCCTACATCATGATATTTTTTTAATAATTTTTAAACATTAAATAAATTAATTTATTTATGACACCATAATGATGCAGCGATTACCTCATTATTTAATGATTTAAATAAAATGAAAATATAATGTAAAATCTAAGACCTAAACTTGTCAAAAACCTATTGGATGGGTTTATTTCGAACTCTTATATCCTTATCCTTGAAATATATAATTTTGGGACCTTTAAAATCCGAAAATCATTTTATAATAAAGTAACATTTTATAACATTCCAAGAGTGCCCCTCCTATCCTCTTATAAAAGGCCCCCACCTCTACCTCCTTACCCACACCTCTCAAGCCCTTGGCTCGTCCAGACTCTGCTCATTTTGACTCTCCACATACCTCTATTACTTCTAGAATCATCACAATGGTCATAAGTCTTTCCAAGGAAGCCTTTGAGCTCAAATCAAAAAGAGTTACCTGATTTAAAGGTAAAGTCTTCCCTAGTGTTCATTTGTTTTATTTTTCTTCTCCAAACCCCTAAACTCTTTTTATTTATTTCTTTTGTAACAACACCATTATCCTAAATATACTACAATTTTTTATGATAATGATTCTATATACACTAACACACACCTCTATCTAATGGTTAAAAAACATATGGTTTCCGTGGATGGCGAATTACTGCCTCACGAAACGATGATTGTTCTATCTTCTCCTACCACCTCTCATTGTGGCCATTATGATGGAAATATATTTATTTATTATATTTATTATATTTATTTCCTCTTTATGCTTCTGTATTTTATATTTAATACATACCTTTATGCTTTTCATGTTATGAAAATGCGATAATTTCATTTGAGGAAGTGTGGACTACCGCCCCCTCAAGTGATGTGACTCGTTCATGAAATACATGGAATGTATAAAGAATGATATTGATGAACATATGTGATAAATATATCATATATATTATACTGTAATTATAATATATATATCTATCTCATCTAGTTTTAATTCCCTTAATGTGCCAAAGAATTGAGAGTAGCATTCATGCGTACGTACGGCTTACCGTCTCCATGAATAGTACATTTCATTTCTTATCTCCAAATGTTATGAACTATTATAAGTACATATATATAATGTATATATATGTAATATATTAAATTTATATGATGGATATAATTCTGGAATTAAAATATATATATATATCTCTCTTTTAGATTTAATTCCATTAATATGACAAAAAAATGAAAGTAACGTTCTTGCGTACGTACGGCCTACCATCTCCATGAACGGTGCTTTTAATTTTTTATCTCCAAATGTTATGGAATAGTATAAAATTAATATTTAATGGATATATATGATATTTAAATAATTAATACTATTCTTTAAATGATTTAGTTATAACTACAAGGACAATCATTTTCAAACAAGATCATTTTTGACTCATGTACCAAATATCGACAAAAACGTCTGGTATGAACTCACATTATTAACTAATTATTATAACATTATAATATGATATATGAACTGAATAATAATATTTAAAGTAGTTCATTAAGAAATTATAAATTTACCAAATTTTATTATTCAGGAATATAAAGAAACGAACAAGACAAGTCAGACTTGAGGTAAGGGGTCCTAACTCTCTCTTTCTTTTTATGTACTCTCTTTTATGTCATTCCTTTTAAGCTCATATTTCATATGTTGAGAGATGTTATTTTATATCCCTCTTACTATACTTTTTATGTTCATATTATTATAGAACCTATTTTATCTCATAAATCCATTTTTTTGAAGATTTAAGTGGCGTCGTTAGGCTGCCGAGTTTTCATAAGGGATTTTTCATCTCACTTTTATTCCCGTCAGATTTATGATAAATTTTCCTCCATTTCCTTTTAGTGGTGTATGTACTGCCCATTATTCTAATATTTGTGTAATATTCTTTCATTTATGATTATTTACATCAATTTTTTATAGTCCTTATTTCAAGGGGTGTACGTTTCGAAAGTTACCCAAGCCGGTAAGGGAACCTTTCACCCTCCTCTTTTTAAAAGACTTATTTTTTTATATCTTTTAATTCACAAAATATTATGTTGGGATATGTTATTATATATCCTTATTGATATAAATTTTATTTCCAAGTGATGAGATACCATTTTCTCTCTCATCAACTAATTTTATGAATTTCAAAGTGACGTCGTTAGGCTGTCGAATTATTGCAAAGGAACTTCTTAACTCAATATCATTTCTTTGGGTTCACCTTGTAATTATTGAACATGTCATACTATTAATATGTTTGAATGACCTATTATTGTTTCACACTTAATATCCACTTATATTGGGTGTATTTATATTTCTCACACATAATTATGTGATTGATTTATCCTTCATTTAAGGATACCATCTTCATAATGGATTTCATCTCAATTTACATTTCCTTAGAGACTTCATTATTGTTATTCACCATTTCACTCTTATATGGTGTATATACTATCCTTTAACATATTATATCATGAATCCCTTTATTCTCATGATATTATAAAGTTCTGATTAAATGTTATTTCGCAATTATTTGTATTCAAGAGTCTCTCATTTTGTTAAAAACTCTTAAACAAAAATATCATTTAAAATGATTTAATGATTTATTATTCTAAATCATTATATTTAATGTCCATGTTTTCAAAATAGTTTTCATTATTTATTTGTATGGACATTAATGTTTTAAAATTATAATTCTATTAAAAGCTTCGAAGTGGCATGGGACACTTTTATTCAAAAATTTCTTTTAAATGGGGTTTTAAAATGGATTGATTAATTAAATATCTTGAAATTACTTATAGTGATTGGAAATGAATTATTGTTATTGAAATGTTTATATTTGCAATATTTTAAGCGTAATGATGGTACTTGGATATTTGATGGGTGGTTACATGATAAATAATATTACGGGTGGTGTCGTGAATACCAGGACGGGTGGTTACGTTATAACCTCCAATGAATTGGGTATGGAAGTCAGCCGTATGGCTATTACATTAAGTGATATGTGTGGAAGTCGACTATATGGTTATTCCTATTAAGTATGTTTATGTCCCAAGTTACCTTTATATGTTATGTGTTCTTTATATGGGTTTTATGGTAATCTTTTGGTTGCAAAAGGGTAAGTAATGATCCTTTATTCAGTAAAGATTATTTACTACTTCTTAAAGGTGAAAAGTATTAGTTTGACAAAGTATTCTTGGTTTACTTGATGTTTTGAAAAACTAACAGTTTTCTTTCATTGTAAATCCCTTACTGAGCTTTTTATGCTCACCCCATGTTTTTTGGAAATGTTTTTCACAGGACTTAATTCGAAATAGGGTCAAGGATGGGATCATGGAAAAGTCATGCTATCTAAAACATGGAACTAGACATGTTTTTTTAAGAGTTTTTATTTTATGGAAACTCAATAGAAGTGTCTACATTGTAATCTTTTGATATGTAGTAGTTATGTTCCAATTATCTAAAACACTAAACCTGAAAAGATCCTCTATGTGAATTATTCATTTCATTCATGATTATGTAATGTGTTAAGGACGGGTCCTTATAGTTGGTATCAAAGTTCAGTTTAGATAACTTTAGAGGTTAGGGTATTCTCTAAGAATAAGTGACATTACCATAATGACTAGGACTTCAGAAAGAGTCATAGTTTTTAGATAAATTGAATTAGTAAGTATATCTTAGTGTTTATCTTCCTCATTAGTAAATGATGGTTTTGTTGATATACTCACACTGAAATTTCTGGTTTTAGTAAATGGATGGATCTAAAAGGCACCAAAGTGACAATGGGTTTGAAGGAAACTGTGGTGGTTCTCTTATTAAGAGACTGGATGAAATGGGGGATTCAATGTGGAAACTTGTGGTTATTCTAAACCAACAATCAAGGAGTCATGATCAACCACTTGAACCTTGGTGAGTTCTCTAATGCATCATGTATGAGATGACCAACTCGATGTGGAAGTTCGGCTAATAATTATAAAGGTAACCATTAGGGTTTATATGATCCTTACTTTTGAGGTAATTATGGGTTACAATATGATGGAAGATGAAAGGCATGAAGAAAATTTGAGGTTAAATTCTGTTATGGTTATTTTTTATGATTTTATCTCTTTTTGGGGAATGTTTAAAGAATTATGTAGTTCTGGAAAAAGGACAACACGCAGATCATGTGACAACCCGTCGCGTCAGACAAAGCTATGGGAATCAAACCCACAACCAAAGTGTGACTGGTATTTATCGCCAACCACTGGACTACGTGAAGTCCCTGGTTAGTATGACAAAATTTTTTTATTTATATAATTTTATGAATCAAGAATAAGTTGATTTTGGGTTATCTAGTAAAATATTTACCTATAATGGAAGTTATATGATTAGGTTAATTACTTTTCAATATGAGACTTTAAGAACAACTATTGTTATTTGGAGATAGATTTTAATTTTTACCTTGGAAGACTATGTGATTAAATCCTACAAATATTTGGGTTTCAATATTAGTTTTGTTTACATTGAATTATTTTATGGACAAATTGTTTATCGAATGGTCTTCGTTGAACTTTGGGTTTTTTTAGAA
This sequence comes from Viscum album, assembly GCA_963277665.1. Lineage (NCBI taxonomy): Eukaryota > Viridiplantae > Streptophyta > Magnoliopsida > Santalales > Viscaceae > Viscum > Viscum album. The sequence goes on along the minus strand of OY728145.1, from coordinate 873,720,359 downwards.
AATTTTTGGAGATTAAGAATAGATTTTCTTTTTATAAAGGATTATTCTTTCTTGGATTGTCGGATCTTGTACTAAACTTTTTGGTTTCTGTTATGGTCTAAATACATGGGAAATATATAGTTCTTATTTATGGATTAGGAGATTCTCAAGAAGTTTTTTTTGTACTCTTAATGTGAACATGTCTTCCTAAATACTTTTCTTTTGGAGAAAATATAAGTTTGTGTAAGAAAACTAGTAGGTTATGAGAGTCTACACGACAAGTAAGTATTTTTCCTTATGATTTAGTTAAGCTCATAAATAAATTCCTCAATTAATAGTAACATACAAACAAAAATTTTTGTCTGTTAACTTTTCCTACTGGGGAATCAAATACCGTTTAACCCATCACTAGTTTGTGATTTCCTTGTGGTTAAATTTCTCCTAAACGTGTTTTATATAACTGTCCATCAGAACATGAACCTTTGTTTTCTCTTCCATTTCCATGTTTTCCTACATGGAATCCTAGTATGGGTTAACTTGGGTGGCCTTTGTACTTCCCTTTCATTCTTTTAAAGTGACAGTTTAATTTTCTCCTTTTCTGATGTGGGGCTTTCAATGAAGTTTCCAAGGCCAATTTTAAAATTGCGAGGACGCAATTACCAAAAGGGGGGAAGGATGTAACATCCCAGGTAAATAAAGAATATTAATTTTTCATATTTATTAATATTTGAAAATAAAATATTAATATTACTTTACAGGTAACGCTATGCTTGATGGCGTACCCAATATGCAACAATGAGTTTCTTTGAAATCGTACATTGCACTCTAATAATAAAATAATATTATTTTAAATGGTAGTTAATGCCTAGCCATTGTATTGGCAGGAATGAATATAAATAACTTAAATATGATTTTATATTTTTGTTAAATGTTTTTACTTTTATTTAATAAAAGATAAAGGCTTAAAATAAGAAAATAATTCAATTTTAAGCATAAATACTCTAAGATTCACTAAAAGGTCGATTTATCACCTTTTGATGGTGAACCCACATTAATATATTTTTGTTCACTCTTATATATTCTATTATATTAAATAAAAATTCTTCTTTAGAATCTGGACATCAAAATTTACTTTCTGTAAATTTTTGCTATTTTTTCGATAAAGTTCATTTTTTTAATGAATAAAGAAAAATGTAGTATTTTAATTAAAATCCTCTCTTTAATCTAATATATTTATATTAAATTATTTCCTTTTTAATTTGTTTTAATTTCAAATTATAATATATTTTTACAATTTAATCTAATAGTGGTCATTGGAATTAATTTCACTTTGAAATTGGACTTAAACTAATGTCATTCTTTTGATATATATTGATTCATAAAAATACGGTTTTTGTTCTAAAAATGGGAAACAATTATTAAATTAATTAATGAAAATTATATGTTTTGAATTTTTTAAAATAGAAATCATTTTTGAATTCGGAATATCAAATATAGATTAGGGTTAATTTTTGGTATTTTTCTGAAAAAACGTCAATTTTTGATGAATAGTGAAACCACTAAGTGATAGTTATAAAATTGATTTTTCATTTAAATGAAACTTTACCACTTCTGTGATTTGAAATTCAAAAATCCTACATAAATGGTTGTTATTAGGATGTAAAATTTGGTTCAATTGGATTAAAATAATTTTTTGGTAAATAGTAACTTTTAAGTTTTATTATTCACGATTAAAGTTATTTAGTGTAATTTAAGGTAATGATAATGTTAAAATAATATGAAATGACCATGAAACATTTCCTATCCTTATTGTATGAGTCTTGGAAGACCAAGAAAATCCATGGGTCAACTTGGGGACCCCATGGAGCAACTTTGGTAGGACAATGAAATTATTAACTTTTTATTTAACGTTAAAATTAAATTGTCACAATCATGTATTGTATTACTAAAACAATTTTTACATGGGTTTATACAAGTAATATTTTTGACTCTAAATATTCATTATAAAGATAAAAACCTTTCCTACATCATGATATTTTTTTATAATTTTTAGACATTAAATAAATTAATTTATTTATGACACCATGATGATGCAGTGATTACCTCATTATTTAACGATTTAAATAAAATGAAAATATAATGTAAACTATAGGACCTACACTTTTAAAAATATTATTTTATTGGTGGATTTAGAACTCTTATAATATTATCCTAGAAATATATAATTTTTGGAACTTTGAAATCCGAAAAGCATTTTATAATAAAGTAACATTTTATAACATTCCAAGAGTGCCCCTCCTCTCCTCTTATAAAATGCCCCCACCTCTACCTCCTTAACCACACCTCTAAAGCCCTTGGATCGTCCAACATCTACCCATTTTAACTGTCCACATCTCTCTCTTACTTCTAGAAGCATCACATTGGGCAGAAGTCTTTCCAAGGAAGCCTTTGAGTTCAAATCAAAAAGAGTTACCTGATTTAAAGGTAAAGTCTTCCCTAGTGTTCATTTGTTTTATTTTTCTTCTCCAACCCCCTAAAATCTATTTATTTATTTCTTTTGTAAAAAATCCAGTATCTTAAATATACTAGTATGTTTTTATGATAAGGATTCTATATACACTAACACACACCCTTATCTAATGGTTAAAGAACATACTGTTTCCGTGGATGGTGAATTACTACCTCACGAAACGATGATTGTTCTATCTTCTCCTACCACCTCTCATGGTGGCCATTATGATGGAACTATATTTATTTATGATATATAATATATTTATTTCTTCTATATTCTTATGTATTTTATATTTAATACATACCTTTATGCTTTGCATGTTGTGCGAATGCGATAATTTCATTTCAGGAAGTGTGGACTACCGCCCCCTCAAGTGATGTGACTCGTTCATGCAATACATGGAATGTATAAAGAATTAGATTTATGAACTTATGTTTTGTATATAAAATATATATTATACTGGAATTATAATATATATATCTATCTCATCTAGTTTTAATTGAATTAAAACTAGTAGCGTTCATACGGCTTAACGTCTCCATGAACGGTACATTTCATTTCTTATCTCAAAATGTTATGTACTATTATAAGTACATATATATAATGGATATATATGTCATATAATAAACCTAAATTATGGATATAATTCTGTAATTATAATATATATATCTCTCTTCTATCTTTAATTTCATTAATATGACAAAAAAAATGAAAGTAGCGTTCATGCGTACGTACGACCTACCATCTCCATGAACGGTGCTTTTCATTTTTTATCTCCAAATGTTATGGAATAGTATAAAATTAATATGTAATGGATATATATGATATTTAAATCATTAATACTATTATGGAAATGATTTATTTATAACTACATGGACAATCATTTTCAAACAAGGTCATTTTTGACTCGTGTACCAAACATCGACAAAAATGTCTGATATAAACTCACATAATTAACCAATTATTATAACAACATAATATGTGATATGAACTGAATAATAATATTTAAAGTAGGTCCTTAAGAAATTATAAATTGAGCAAAGTTTATTATTCAGGAATATAAAGAAACGAACAAGACAAGTCGGACTTGAGGTAAGGGATCCTACCTCTCTCTTTCTTTTTAAGTACTCTCTTTTATGTCATTCCTTTTAAGCTCATATTTCTTATGTTGGGGTGTTATTTTATATCCCTCTTACTATAATTTTTATTTTCATATTATGATAGACCCTATTTGATATCATAAATCCATTTTTTTGGAAGTTTTAAGTGGCGCTGTTAGGCTGCCGAGTTTTCGTAAGGGATTTTTCATCTCACTTTTATTCTCGTGAGATTTATGCTACATTTTCCTCCATTTCCATTGATTGGTTTATGTACTTCCCATTATTCTAATATTTGTGAAATATTCTTTCATTTATTATTATTTACATTAATGTTTTATAGTCCTTATTTCATGGGGTGTACATTTCGAAAGTTACCCAAGTCGGTAAGGGAACCTTTCACCCTCCCCTTTTTAAAAGACTTCTTTTGTTATGTATTTTAATTCACATACTATTATGTTGTGATATGTTCTTCTATATCCTTATTGATGTAAATTTTATTTCCAAGTGATGAGATAACATTTTCACTCTCATCAACTAATTTTATGAATTTTAAAGTGACGCCATTAGACTGTCGAATTTTTGCAAAGGAACTTCTTAATTCAATATCATTTCTTTGGGTTCAACTTGTACTTCTTGAACATGTCATCCTATGAATATGTGTGAATGACCTCTGATTGTTTCACACTTAATATCCACTTGTATTGGGTTTATTCATATTTCTCACACATAATTATGTGATTGATTTATCCTTAATTTAAGGATACCATCTTTATAATGGATTTCATCTCAATTTACATTTCCATTGAGACTTAATTGTTGTTATGCACCAATTTACTCTTATATGTTGTATATACCATCCTTTGACATATTATATCATGAATCCCTTTATTCTCATGATATTATAATGTCCTGATTAAATGTTATTTTGCAATTATTTGTATTCAAGAGTCTCTCATTTTGTTAAAAAATATTTCACAAAAATATAGTTTAAAATGTGTTAAAGATTTATTATTCTAAATATTTATCTTTAATGTCCATGTTTTCAAAATAGTTTTCAGTATTTATTTATATGGACATTAAGATTTAATTATATAATTCTATCAAAATCATCAAAGTGATATAGGACACTTTTATTCAAAAATCTATTTTAAATGGTTTTTTAAAATGGATTGATTAATTCAATATCATGAAATTACTTATTGTGATTGGAAATGAAATTTTTTTATTGAAATGTTTATATTTGAAATATTTTATGCGTAATGATGTTACCTAGACATTTGATGGGTGGTTATGTGATAAACAATATGACAGGTGGTGTCGTGAATACCAGGGCGGGTGGTTACGTTATAACCTCCAATGCATTGGGAATGGAAGTCATCCGTATGGATATTCCAATAAGTGATATGTGTGGAAGTCGACCGTATGGTTCTTACAATTAAGTATGTTTATTTCCCAAGTTACTTTTATATGTTATGTGTTCTTTATATGGGTTTTATGGTAATCTATTGGTTACAAATGGGTATGTAATGATCCTTTATTCAGTGAAGATTATTTACTACTTTTTAAAGGTGAAAAGTATTACTTTGACAAAGTATTAATGTTTTACTTTATGTTTTGAAAAAATAACCGTTTTATTTCTTTGTGTATCCCTTACTGAGCTTTTTATGCTCACCCCAAGTTTTTTTTGAAATGTTTTTCACAGGAAATAATACGGAATAGGGTCAAGAATGGGATCAAGGAAAAGTGATGATATCTAAAACATGGAACTAGACATGTTTCTTTTTAAGAGTTTTTATTTTATGGAAACTTAGTATAAGTTTCTACTTTGTAATCTTTTGATATGTAATAGTTATGTCCTAATTATCTAAAACTCTAAACCTGAAAAGATCCTCTATGTGAATTATTTATTTAATTCATGATTATGTAATGTGTTAAGGTCGGGTCCTCATAGTTGGTATCAAAGGTTGGTTTAGATAATGTTAGAGGTTAGGGTATTCTCTAAGTATAAGTGACAATACCATAATTTATAAGATTTCAGAAATATTCATAGTTTTAGGATAAAGTGGATGAGTAATTATATCTTAGTGTTTATATTCCTCATTATTACATGATGGTTTTTTTGATATACTCACACTGACATTTCTGGTTTTAGTAAATGGATGGATCTAGTAGGCACCAAAGTGACAATGGGTTTGAAGGAAACTGTGGCGGTTCTCTGATTAAGAGACTCGATAAAATGGGAGATTCAATGTGGAAACTCATGGATATTTTAAACCAACTATTAATGAGTCATGATCAACCACTTGAACCTTGGTGAGTTCTCTAATTCATCATGTATGAGATAACCAACTCGATGTGGAAGTTCAGGTAATAATTATAAAGGTAACCATTAGGGTTTATAAGATCCATACTTTTGAGGTAATTATGGGTTACTATATGATGGAAGATGAAAGGCATGAGGAAAAATTGGGGTTAAATTATGTTATGGTTATTTTTGATGATTTTATCTCTTTTTGGGGAATTTTTAAGGAATTATGTAGTTCTGGAAAAAAGACAACACGCAGACCATGTGACAACCCGTCGTGTCGGACAAAGCTATGGGAATAGAACCCACAACCAAAGTGCGACTAGTATTTATCACCAACCACTGGACTACATGAAGTCCCTGGTTAGTATGAAAAGTTATTTTTAGTTATATAATTTTATGATTCAAGAATAAGTTGATATTTTGTTATCTATGAAAATATTGACCTATCAAGGAGGTTATATGATTAGGTCAATTACTTTTCAATATGAGACTTTAAGAGCAACTAATGTTATTTGGAGATAAATGTTATTTTTTACCTTGGAAGACTATGCGATTAAATGCTTCAAATATTTTGGTTTTAATCTTAGTTTGGTTTACATTGAAGAATTTTATGGGCAAATTGTTTATCAAATGGTATTCGTTGAACTTTGGGTTTTGTTTGAAAAATTTTGGAGATTAAGAATAGATTTTATTTTTATAAAGGATTATTATTTCTTGGATTATCTAATCTTGTACTAACCTTTTTGGTTTTGGTTAAGGTGTAAAGACATGGGAAATATATCGTTCTTATTTATGGATTAGGTTATTCTAAAGAAGTTGATTTTAGTACTCTTAATGTGAACAAGTCTTCCTAAATACTCGTCTTTTGGAGAAAATATGAGTTTGTGTAAGAAATCGTGTAGGAGGTGAGAGTCTACATGAAAAGTAAGTATGTTTCCTTATGATTTAGTTAAGCTCATATTTAAATTCCTCAATTAATAGTAACTTAAAATAAAAAATTTCTGTTAACTATTCCTTCTGGGGAATCAAATACCGTTTAACCAATCACCAGTTTGTGATTTCCTGATGGTTAACATTCTCCTAAACATGTTTTATATAACTCTCCATCAGAACATGACCCTTTGTTTTCTCTTCCATGCCCATGTTTCCCTACATGGAATCCTAGTATGGGTTAACTCGGGTGACCTTTGTACTTCCCTTTCTTTCTTTTAAAGTGATAGTTTAATTTACTCCTTTTCCAATGTGGGTATTTCAATGAAGTTTCCAAGCCCAATTTTAAAATTGCGAGGACGCAATTCCCAAAAGGGGGGAAGGATGTAACATCCCAGGTAAATAAAGAATATTAATTTTTCATATTTATTAATATTTTTGAATAAAATATTAATATTACTTTAAATGGAACGTTATGCTTGATGGTGTACCCAATATGCAACAACGAGTTTTTTTGAAATCTTGTGTTGCACTCTAATAATAAAATCATATTATTTTAAATGGTAGTTAACGCCTAGCTATTTTATTGGTGGGAATGAATATAAATAACTAAAATATGATTTTATATATTTTTTAAATGTTTTTACATTTATCCAATAAAAGATAAAGGCTTAAAATAAGAAAAGAATTCAATTTTAAGCATAAATACTCTAAAATTCACTAAAAGGTAGATTTATCGCCTTTTGATGGTGAACCCTATTTAATATAGTTTTGGTCACACTTATACATTCTATTGGACCAAATAAAATTCTTCTTTAGAATCAGGACATCAAAATTTACTTTGTGTAAATTTTTGGTATTTTTCCGATAAAGTTCATTTTTTAATGAATAGTGAAAGATGTTGTATTTTAATTCAAAACCTCTTTTTAATGTAATATATTTATATGATTATATTATCATTTTAATTGGTTTTAAAGTCCAATTATAATATATTTTTACCATTTAATCCAATAGTGGTCATTGGAATTAATTTCACTTTGAAATTGGACTTAAACTAATTTCAATCTTTTGATATATATTGTTTCATAAAAACACACTTTTTGTTCTCACAACAGGAAATACTTATTAAATTAATTAATTCCACCGATATGTTTTGAATTTTTTAAAATAGACATCATTTTATAATTCGAAATATCAAATATATCTTAGGGTGAATTTTTGGTATTTTTCTAAAAAACATCATTTTTGATGAATAGTGAAACCACTAAGTGTTAGTTAAAAAATTGATTTTTCGTTTAAATGAAAATTTACCACATCTGTGATTTTAATTTCAAAAATCCGACATATATGGTTTTCATTAGGATGTAAAATGTGGTTCAGTGTGATTAAAATAATTTTTTTGGTGAATAGTAACTTTTATGTTTTATTATTCACGATTAAAGGTAATTAGTGTAATTTAAGGTAAAGATAATGTTATAATAATATGAAATGACCTTGAAACATGTCCTACCCTTATTGTATGAGTCATGGCCGACCAAGAAAATCCATGGGTGAAGTTGGGGACCCCATGTAGCCACTTTGGTAGGAAAATGACATTAATAACTTTTTATTTAAAGATAAAATTAAAATGTCTCAAACATGTATTGTTTTACTAAAACAATTATAACATGGGGTTATACAAGTCATATATTTGACTATAAATATTAATTAGAAAGATAAAATTCTTTCCTACATCATGATAGTTTTTTTATAATTTTTATACATTAAATAAATTAATTTATTTATGACACCATGATGATGCAGCGATTACCTCATTATTTAACGACTTAAATAAAATGGAAAGATAATGTAAAATATAAGACCTAACTTGTCAAAAACATATTGGATGGGAGTATTTAGAACTCCTATCACCTTATACTCTAAATATATAATTTTGGGACCTTTAAAATCCTAAATGAAATTTATAATAAAGTATCATTTTATAACATTCCAAGAGTTCCCCTCCTCTCCTCTTATAAAAGCCTCACACCTCTACCTCCATACCCACACCTCTCAAGCACTTGGCTCACCCAACCTCTTATGATTTTGTCTCTCCACATCCCTATCTTACTCTTAGAAGCCTCTCTTTGGGCAGAAGTCTTTTCAAGGAATCCTTTGAGCTCAAATCAAAAAGAGTTACCTGATTTAAAGGTAAAGTCTTCCATAGTGTTAGTTTGTTTTATTTTGCTTCTCCAACCCCCTAAACTCATTTTATTTATTTATTTTGTAACAAAACCAGTATCGTCAATATAATATTAAGTTTTTATGATAAGGATTAAAGCTAAACTAACACAGACCTCCGTATAATGGTTAAAGAACATACTGTTTCTGTGGATGGTGAATTACTACCTCACGAAACGATGATTGTTCTATCTTCTCCTAACACCTCTCTTGGTGGACATTATGATGGAACTATATTTATTTATGATATATATTATATTTATTTTCTCTCTGTGCTTCTGTATTTTATATTTAATACATTCCTTTATGCCTTTCCTGGTGTGCAAATGTGATAATTTAATTTGAGGAAGTGTGGACTACCGCCCCCTCAAGTGATGTGACTCGTTCATGCAATACATGGAATGTATAAAGAATGAAATTGATGAACTAATGTGATATATATAACATATATATTATAATGGAATTATAATATATATCTATAATCTATTTTTAAATCAATTAATGCGCCAATGAAATGAAAGTAGCGTTCATGCGTACGTACGACTTACCGTCTCCATGAATGGTACATTTCATTTCTTATCTCCAAATGTTATGTACTATTATAAGTACATATATATAATGTATATATATTTCATATATTACATATAAATTATGGATATAATTCTGGAATTATAATATATATATATATCTCTTTTAGCTTTAATTCCATTAATTTGAAAAAAAAATGATAGTAGCGTTCATGCGTACGTACGGCCTACGATCTCCATGAATGGTGCTTTTCATTTCTTATATCCAAGTGTTATGGAATAGTATAAAATGAATATTGAATGGAAAAATATTATATTTAAATCATTAATACTCTTTTTTGAATGATTTACTTATAACTACATGGACAATAATTTTCAAACAAGGTCATTTTTGACTCATGTACCAAACATCGACAAAAACGTCTGATATGAACTAACATTATTAACCAATTATTATGACATTATAATATATGATATGAACTGAATAATAATCTTTAAAGGAGTTCCTTAATCAATTATAAATTGACCAAAGTTTATTATTCATGAATATAAAGAAATGAACAAGACAAGTCGGACTTGAGGTAAGGGATCCTACCTCTCTTTTTCTTTTTAAGTACTATCTTTTATGTCATTCCTTTTAAGCTCATCTTTCTTATGTTGGGGGGTGTTATTTTATATCCCTCTTACTATAATTTTTATGATAATATTATGAGATACTCTATTTGATATCATAAATCCATTTTTTTTATGTTTTAAGTGGCGTCATTAGGCTGTCGAGTTTTCGTAAGGGATTTTTCATCTCACTTTTATTCTCGTGAGATTTATGCTACATTTTAGACCATTTCCATTGAGTGGTGTATGTACTTCCCATTATTATAATATTTTTGTAATATAATTTCGTTAATTAGTATTTACGTCAATGTTTTATTGTCCTTCTTTCATGGGATGTACGTTTCGAAAGTTACCCAAGTTGGTAAGGGAACCTTCCACCCTCCTCTTTTTAAAAGACTTATTTTGTTATGTCTTTTAATTCAGATACTATTATCTTGGGATATGTTCTTCTATATCCTTATTGATGTAAATTTTATGTCCAAGTGATAAGATACCATTTTCTCTCTCGTCAACTAATTTTATGAATTTTCAAGTGACGCCGTTAGGCTGTCAAATTTTTGCAAAGGAACTTCTTAACTCAATATCATTTCTTTGGGTTCAACTTGTACTTCTTGAACATGTCATACTATGAATATTTTTGAATGACCTATGATTGTTTCACACTTAATATCCACTTATATTTGGTGTATTTATATTTCTCATACAAAATTATGTGATTGATTTATCCTTAATATAAGGATACCATCTTTATAATGGATTTCATCTCAATTTACATTTCCATTGAGACATCACTGTTGTTATGAACCAATTCACACTTATATGGTGTATATACTGTCCATTGAAATATTATATCAGGAATACCTTTATTTTCATGATATTATAAAGTTCTGATTAAATGTTATTTCACAATTATTTGTATTCAAGAGTCTCTCATTTTGATAAAAACTCTTTAACAAAAATACCGTTTAAATTTTTTAAAAGATTTATTATTATAAATCATTATCTTTAATGTCCATATTTTCAAAATAGTCTTCAGTATTTATTTGTATGTACATTAAGGTTTTAAAATTATAATTCTATTAAAATTATCAACGTGGTATGGGACACTTTGATTCAAAAATCTATTTTAAATGGTTTTTTAAAATGGATTGATTAATTCAATATCTTGAAATAGCTTATTGTGATTGGAAATGAAATGTTTTTATTGAAATGTTTATATTTTCAATATTTTATGTGCAATGATGTTAGTTAGACATTTGACGGGTGGTTACGTGATAAACAATATGATGGGTGGTGCCGTGAATAACAGGACGTGTGGTTACATTATAACCTCCAATGCATTGGGTACGGAAGTCGGTCGTATGGCTATTCCATTAAGTGATATGTGTGGAAGTAGACCGTATAGTTATTCCATTTAAGTATGTTTATGTCCCAAGTTACCTTTATATGTTATGTGTTCTTTATAAGGTTTTTATGGTAATCTTTTTGTTGCAAAAGGGTAAGTAATGATCCTTTATTCAGTGAAGATTATTTACTACATCTTAAAGGTAAAAAGTATAACTTTGACAAAGTAGTCATGGTTTACTTGATGTTTTGAAAAAATAACATTTTTCTTTCTTTGTGTATCCCTTACATAGCTTTTTTTGCTCACCCCATGTATTTTTGAAATGTTTTTCACAGGACTTAATGTGGAATAGGGTCAAGGATGGGATCAAGGAAAAGTCATGATATCTAAAACATGGAACTAGACATGTTTCTTTTTAAGAGTTTTTATTTTCTGGAAACTTAGTAGAAGTGTCTACTTTCTAATCTTTTGAGATGTAATAGTTATGTACTAATTCTCTTAAACTCTAAACCTAAAAAGATCCTCTACGTGAATTATTCATTTAATTCATGATTATGTAATGTGTTAAGGCCGTGTCCTTATAGATAGTATTTTTATTTTGTAGTGGAAACACTTGAATGGGATTCTCTGTATTATTAGGGGAGAATAATATATATTATTTATATCAAAATAATAATTATAAAATGTGTCATAGAGGACATGGTTCTTTTTTCTTACCAGTCTTGAAAGATATAGTGGCGAAGTGACTAACCTAGAGATCCCCATATGCTATCACATGATCATACACACACATGTATAACCTATAATAAATTGAATATTAATTAAAATTCATATAATTAAGAAGATAAAAATTCAAAATTAGTTATTTTACTAGTGAATATTGATGTGTGTGAACCTATATCACTAAGAGATATTGATGTGAAAGATACTATATATTTTTCATTGATGAGTATAGTAGTATGGCAAAGATTATGGTCACCACTCACAAGTTCATGGTGTTCAGTTTCATAACACAGTGTCGAAGGGACACTAAAATGATTATTGGTCAAATAATAATAATTTTTTATTAGATTATGGAATATATTTTTACAAAATCTAGGTTGAGAATTATCTAAAAAGTAATGGGACAATACACCTAGTTTAAGTGAAGAGAACTCCTCATCCAAATGGTGTGGTTGAGAGAAGAAATTAGATCATAAAAAACCTGAAAAATGAATCTTGTTGAAATGAAACAAGATGAAAAATTTTATAAGGGGTAATTCTTGATATCAGTTTACATTTTTAATAGATATTTGTTGTGTATGTCAGAATAAAATACTCTATGAGTTTTCTAATAGAATAAATTAAATAGTTAATTAAATTAAAATATTGGAAATTACCTATTTCATTATCAGTAAGGATATACACATGAGGGTGAGGAACTAATACAATCCCTTGGATGATAATGTTTAGAAGAAAGGTATTTACCTATATTTATAGTGCTTGTGCTATGAGACCCCAATCTCAAAAATTATCATGTTTCTATTCTTTAAAATTTAATGGCATAACAACATTTTTTATAAAATTATCTAATAGATGGGGATTTCAATGAAAGGGTATTCCCTTCACGCATTTCTCAATGCATGTTTATATGTTCTTTTCATTATAAAAATGAAACTAATGTGCATGGAATGGTGTTGGCAGTGGTGTGTTGGGTTCTATGGGAGGCAAGGAATAAAATAGCAGAAGGGAGGTTCTTTCCATATCTTTGTATCCATGTTTGGGTGAAATAATTAATGGTAGACATTAGTTACCTTATTATAGTAGGGAGGCCATCAACTACCATTAGGGTAATGCTCCAAAGGAAATTTGGTTACAAAAGGAGAGAAGAAAATCCTTTGTAGGGAAATGGGTAAATATAAGCATCCCAGTTGCAGTATAAAAATTAATGTTTATTTTTATTTTGGGAATGGAGTGATGAGAGTGTGTGTCTTCATGTGTGGTGGAAGGGGTTAAGTGATCTTCAATTTCTTCACATTCGATAGACTATGAAACTACATTGGGGTCAAGAAAATGCCAATGCATAGTAGAAATTCATTTTGTAGGTTTTATAATATTTACCACACGATGGTGGAGATTGACTCAAAAATTCTGGTGGAATTATTTAGAAATAGTATGAGAATACCATTAGACATGGCCTCTTACATCATGAATTGAAATATGATCATTCTGAAAGTCTTGTAGGTTAGTCACTGATGAAGGTAACGTAATATTATTGCTGGGATTCTATCTTGTAATGGGATTCAATGTGAAAGTATCATTCCTTATGAATGTGTTAAATCTAATCCCTATGATTGAAATATCTTTATTAGTGGTGACTTAGTGGGGTTCACCACGTTTTCCCTCCTAATTTCTATTTCCATTTATAGTACAAAGATAATTTTTAATGAGTAACACATTAAGGGTGAATCCAACGGTGATGAATGTATTTTTCTTGGCTACCCAAGAAAATTAAAATCTTATAAATGAATCAATAAGAGGCTAAGAAAGGATTTAAAAATAAATTATGTAATTATAGTGTATATTGATATGAATTTTGAACAATTTTGTTATTAGTTTTCTGATGAATGGGATGAGGAGGTAAGCAATGAAAATTTGAAACAAGAAACAATAAATAAATAATTAGAATATTATAATGATTATCAGGATAATATTTGACCTATTTCTTCATAGAAGTCAAAGGGTCAAGCTGAAATTGATAGGAAAAATAACCTCAGTGACTAGAAAAAACAAATAAAGAATAGGTGAATGAATTATCTATAATGAACTCCTTTACTATAATAGATAGACAAAAAAAGATGAAAAAATGAATACAATTGGGTTTATGAGATGAATTATGAACTTGAATGAATTAAGAAGAATCATATGTGGGAGGTCATTCTGGGGATGGAAGATATAAGTGTCATAAAGACCAATTGGGTCTTCCGTAACAAACTCGATCAATATGAAATGGTGATTCAAAAAAATATCAACTCTTGTGAAAGGGGCAGACCCATATAGAGGGTATAGATTTTGATGAAAAATTCTTACTTCATGAAATTCTAGAGAAAATTAATCTTTTATTTGAAATAATAGTAAAAATGTAGTCCTAAGGTTTCTAGATGGACATAAATTTAGAATTTATAAATGAATTAATTGAGCGATGGGTGTAAATCAAACAAACAGATGGTTTTCTTGACAATGAAGATGAGAAAATAGAAATCCTATTAAAGAAGGAAATTTCTATGTTGAAGCAAGAAGTAATTTTGGAATTCAAGAATATATCAATACATGAATAATATTATTTTCAAATGTTATGGGGTTGGTTATAATATCTATATCAACAATGAGATTGATCAAAGGATCATATTGTTGGCGTATGCAGATGACACAGTCTTTGGTGGATCAAATGAATGATAATACAAATATTTTTTAGAATTCATTAATTGTGAGATCTAAATGAAAATAATTGTTTAGATAACATTTTTTCTAGGTCTACAATTAACTAATGTAATGGAAAGAGCCTTTATATCTAAATAAAAATATTCCAAGTAGGTGGTGAGAATTGCGGTAATGGCTTTTTATATTGTGACGAAAAATATTTTTTCTATATAGTTTATGTTCACATGGAATGACACTGCAAAAGTGTTAAATGTAACTAAATATAGGAAGATTATTACTATAATGTTGTACCTAATAGAAATTGGATCCATTATTATTTTTATCTGAATATTAGGGGACATAATATTCAATCAATCCAAAAGAAATCACATTTATTATGGTGAAAAGAAAAATATGGTATAAAAAAGGCATGATGGGTTTTAGGTTTCTATAATAATAAAAATATAAAATGGAGGGGTTCAAATATATATGAATGGATTGGTTTGGTTTAGTGTATGATATAAATTCAACATGAGGTAGTTCATTGTATATTAGAATATTGAGAATTTCTTGTGAGAGCATGAAACAATATTCTATATCCTTGAGTGCAATTGAGGCAGAATATATTGTGTCTACCTAGAAATTTAAAAAATTAATTTTGACTGATTTGGGTGTTGAATTGAATTCTGTCATTGAGATTAATTGTTATTATTCATGTTCTAAAAATCATATCAAAAATCCAATCCATCAAATTTGGATAAAGGACATTGAAATCAAGTATCATATTATCTATGAAACTGTGTATCATGGGTTGGTGAAGTTCAATTATGTGCCTATATAGATTCAGGTTGTAGATATTTTGATAATG
The DNA here is from genome assembly GCA_963277665.1 of Viscum album. Lineage (NCBI taxonomy): Eukaryota > Viridiplantae > Streptophyta > Magnoliopsida > Santalales > Viscaceae > Viscum > Viscum album. The sequence continues at coordinate 873,704,559 of OY728145.1, read as the reverse complement.
ACCATAACCAAATAAGAATTTCAAAGGAATTTATTGGATCATAGACTCTAGTAAATACCTATAACCTAAGTAGTTTGGATAAAGAAACTATACTTCAATAGTAATGATGTGAAATTTCAATTGTGTTGATAATTATTATTTTACTTTTACAAAACAATAGAAGAGAGACCTTTAGTATCATTAATAAAATAGAGATATGAAATAAAAAATAGGATGAATTTTATTAAACGTGACATAAGGAAGTTTAATTTGATTAAAGGGGAGATATTTCTTATGTTTAATTAGGATAGAAAGTATGTCGGGGTATTTTAATTTTATTACAATTTAGTAGTTCATTAAAATGAGATATATTAATACCAGAGTGTCTTATGGTTTTTGATTACCCAGTTTAAGAGGCTAATATTCATTTTTAATATATCTATTTTTCATGTGTCTCGATATTCATAAATACCATTTTAGTGCATTTTACATTTTGAACACCCATTCTCATCTTTTGTGCACTTCATGCCTAATGTGCACCAATTTAGGCCCAATGTTTCATCTAAATTTAAAGAATGTAAATATAAATATTTTAATTTGATATTTTGGGAAATTGATATACACATAATTATGAACATTTTTTATTCAGGGATCAATGGATTATTCATAAAGGATGATGGAGATATTTGGCAATTAAAGGAAAAAATTCTGGAGAAGGTAGATTGGATATCATCCTGCGGATGAGACTGTGGGGCCCACAATACAGCCCCAATGAAGCCCCAATTTTATGGGAGGATAGAATACATAAATAGGAACAAATAGGCCTTCTGGAGCCAGTTCTAATTTGTCATACATGGTGGTGATTAAGGCATCCCAATTGGAAGATGCAATTTTGGGCCAGATTCTGCAGCCCAGAAAAACATCCCACTATTTATATTATATCTCTCGCATGGCTTATTCTTTTGTGATCAAATATTACAGGGGGTTAGGGGACATCCGGATATTCATTTAATTATTTTATGGACCACTCAAATTCCGCTTTCTAGAAAGACCTTTCGGTGCTTCTGTTCGGAGTAGAAATCTGGCTCCCACTTCGAGGCAAGAGTTGAAAAGTCTCTTCTGCATTAAATTTCCACCCACCTTTTTCCAAAAAAATTAATTAAAGGCACATGGGATTATGGGAGCTCGACCAAAGGATTAAAAAATTCCTATTTAAGGTAGTAGGGATGGATGATTTGAAGATCTTGTAGTTTTACTTTCATTGTAATGTTTTTATGCCAAATTTCATTTGTAATCGTTCTCCATTCTCATGTAAGTCGTTTGAATCACATTAGTTCTTAATTAAAGTTCTTATTCTTCTCTTTTTATGTTCTTATTATTATCACTTTGATACCATTGCTTCACGGTGTGAATTTATTCACACCAAATATTGTGAAATTTATTCACACAACGATGGAGTGATCATTTTTGTTGTTGTTGTTTTTTGCTTCTTCAATCCCGCTTCTTTAAGTCAACTTTCCGCTTCCATTTTTTTGAATAGCATAAATGGAGGGATAAATGCTTATGGGTTGGTCCTAGGGAGTAGCATGGGGTAGATTGGAGGTTATTTTATGATCTTAAATTCATAATCATTTCATTATTTTAAGATTTCCATTTGATTATTTATTTTCTTTTCGTCTTTGCCAACAATAACAATGACAGATTTTGAGTGCTAGTGTGATCCAATTCCATTGAGTGATCATTAAATTGAACCTCTAAGTGCATGGGTGATTATACTTGGAATGGTGTAGGGATTAAATTGGTGAATTATTTTAAGTAATTATATCATATTTTGGATAAATATTGAATTAGTGAAACGAATGTTATAAGAAAATAAATGCATCCAATCTAACCCTAGTAACAACTTAGGATTAAATCATCTCCATTAATTGTTTAAGACTAAGTAATTGTATGTTTTAATTTATTTTCTTTAGATTAAATCAGTAGTTATTAAAATCAAATCAATCCAAATAGTTGGCCACTCCACATCCAAATCCTTCCAAAATTAGAGTGTCTCTGAGTTTCTTCTTCGGTCCCTGTGGATTCGACCCCTACCTGTACTACAATGACCGCATACTTGTAAGGTAAATTTGGGAGCAGCCAAATTTTGGCACCGTTGCCAAGGACCCAAATACATTATCTTAGAAACTTTCATCCTTTTATAACCCCACATTCTCTATTCTCACCCCCATCTCTCTTATCTTTACCCCTTTCTGTTTGTGCGTGTTCTGAAAATCTAGGATCCAACTTCATGTCTTGTCCAATTGAGTATCTTCCAAATTACCTTGTCAAAAATTCATGCTGGAATCAAATGGAAAATCAATATTGGGAAGCACATAAATTATGAATTTTCTTTGATCAACCCTTGATTATTACCACACACCTGCGGACATGTACAATCATTGGGATGATGAATATTCAAAGGATAAATTTCCAGGCATCTCAAGGATGGTTGAGGAGATCAATCTTGGGAAGTCCATGATGTTCAACCGTATACAAATTCTATTCCCCAAACACTGATTGAACAATTGTGTAATCAAATGTAGATAATGAATTCTGAGTTATCATCTTTGAGATTAGAACTACAATGCATTAATACTTGTGAGGAACTCATCCCTACACCAACTGTACCTTCTAAAACCTTATGTGGAGTGTCTAGTTTCCCAAAAACCACTCATGAATTTATTTAAGAACAAAATTTTGGATTTGGTGTAGGTTAATTGAATCAATAAATTTATGGAGGGTCTTTAAATGAGGAGGAAACTGATTTTTTGGATTCAAATGAAAAGAATTTGACATCATGGATTGAGTCTCCTATGTATAACTCTATTGATGATTTTTCATGAACATCATTCACTGAACCATTGAGAGAAATTAAAAACCTTGAGTCCATACCCATTCCAAACATTGATATTTCCAATTTGGAGGTTGAATCTTCTATTCAAAAGGAACCAATTTTGTTGAGAAATTTGAAAAATTAAACTGATTTGGATTCAAGATCTCAACCTGTGTCTGATTGTCTTATCCATATCAAGCTCAAAATCATTGTCCTTCTTTCCCCTTTTAAGTATCCCTTTATTTGGTATAATCATGACCTTTCAATTGTAATTCATTCCTCTATTGAAAAAAATAATTTTGGAATGATCATTGATGTATTTGAAAAGACTATAGTGGAAACTGGATCAACCATTTCTTACATTCCTTGCATTTTCCCATTCATTTCAGAAAATAGGATTGTTCCTGAATAAAATTCAAAATCTTCTTACCAAACACAAGGGATAAACATTATAAATCATGTTGAAGTGGAGACACATGGGGTCCTCAAAATGTTTAAAGTTGGTATTGGGAAAATTAGGGGTTCATGTCAAGCTAGCGACGTTAAAAAAAATCCCTACACGGGAGCCAACCTGTGGTTTTCATGTTTTATTTCATTTAATTAGTACCTCGGACTGTTGAACTGTTCTTATTTTATGAGTAAGGATGGCTATGAAAGGGGAGAACCATATTCACCCGTGTCACATGGTGTGATCCTTAAGTAATACCTTACCCAGAAAATTAAGAGAAGATAATGTATCATCAGTTTGTTTTATTTATGTTTTTGTCGGTTAAAAAAAATTAGATTGTTGACCTATTCTTATTTTATGAGTAAGGATTGGTATGAAATGGGAGAACCATATTCACCCATGCCACGTGGTGTGATCCTTGAGTAATACTTTACTCAGAAAATTATGAGAATACGATATATCATTAGTTTGTTTTATTTATGTTTTTGTAGCTTAAAAAACTTTTAGACTGTTGACCTGTTCTTCTTTTATGAGTATGGATGGGTATTAAAGGGGAGCACCATTCTCATCCGTGTCACGCGGTGTGATCCCTGAGTAATACCTTACTCGGAAAATATAAAGAAGGCAATGTATCATCAGTTTGATTTTTAAAATTTTAAAAAAAAGGAAACCCATAAATATGTTCATACTTGGTTTAAAATAAATTGTTGTGTTGTTTGTTTTGTCTGTTTTGTTCTTCTTTGTATGGTTCAGGGACTATTTTGGGTGATACATATTTGATCAAGGAGGTGCATACATCTCCCAAGGGATTAAAAGAGTAATATGGAGCATCATGAAATTCAACTTCAAAAATCAGGTGAATTTATTCCATGTTTATCATTTTCAATTTCCTCTTTGAACTCCTCTCCTCTACCCCTTCTAAACTTTCTTTTCTTTAAACACTGAGGAAAATGTTATTTTAAGTTGGGGGGAGATGAAATTAAAATTTTTATCTTCTGTACAAAAAAGAAAATGCCTCGAAGGAAAAATTTCAAACATGATACACACATTTCAATATCTGAAATTGGATATCAAATAATTTTTCATGCCTTGATTCTGATTTTAATGCAAGTTCATGTTCATGTACATAGATTTTGGAAAGTGCGGTTGTCCGATGTGATTTTTCACCATTATATTTTCATCCATTAAAAAACACAATGCATGTCCTCTAGATTGTGGGGTTTTAGTTTATGTTCTTGGGGACCCATAATAAATGGCATAGGTTTGGTGATCATTTTAATTTTAACCTGAGTATTCAAAAAAATCAATTGTGAGTATAGAAATGGATTGACCGAATGTGTGGATTTCGGCACTTGGGGATCGCGACTCCATAGTTTTCTAGCCCGGAGGTGGGAATTTTATCTCTATTTGTGGTAATGTGGATTTTTTTTTTGATTGAGTTAACTTGATATGATGCCCGAGTATGAGAGATTCACTTGGTGCCATAAGGTCTTTGAGCCTGAGAGTCATCGGCAAAGTCTTGCTACATTGTTTGACTCCGTTGAGTTTAATTTAAATTAGCAAGGAAAAATTGAAAAAAAAAAAGAAAAAAAAGAAATGAAAATGAATACTCATGTTAATATTAAAATCTCGTTCCTCCTATAGCTTCTATCTTTCTCCCTTTTAATGAAAATGAACCCCCATGTCTATTGTGATGCACAACACTTTGTCATGTATAATTGAAATTGGATGAAATATGACGTTGAATTTGAAAAAATGATTGGGATTGGGCTTGGGTTATTCCTCTGGACTTATCTTATTTTAAATGATGTTGATGGGTTTTATAATTGTTTTGGTATGAGGTCTTTGGTTGAGCAAAGTGTATTAAAATGTTTTTGGAAAAGGTCATTTGAATTTCATTTTTGTGAGATATATTTTTCTCAGGACTAGAAAAACTCAAGTTAGGGGGTGTGATTATCCAATATAATAGGCTAATATTCATTTCTAATATATGTAGTTTTCATGTGCCTTGCTATTCATAAATACCATTTTAGTGCATTTTACATTTTGAACACTCATTCTCATCATTTGTGCACTTCATGCCTAATGTGCACCAATTTTGGCCCAATGTTTCATCTGATTTTAAAGTATGTAACTATACATATTTTAATTTTATGTTTTGGGAAATTGATACACACTTAATTAGGAACATTTTTTATTCTGGGATCAATGGTTTATTCATAAATTATGATGAAGATATTTGGCGATTAAAGGAAACAATTCTGGAGAAGGCAGATTGGATATCATCCCGCTGATGAGAATGTGGGTCCCACATTACATGCCCAATGAATCCCAAATTTCAAGGGAGGCTAGAATACATAAATAGGAACACATAATCCTTCTGGAGCCAGTGCTAATGCATCTTCCATGGTGGTGATTAAGGCATCCCAATTTGAAGCTGCAATTCTAGGCCAGAATCTGCGGCCCAGAAAAACAGCCCACTATTTATATCATATCTCTCGAACGGCTTATTATTTTGGGCTGACCATTTACAGGAGGTTAGGGTATATCCGGATCTTAATTTAATACTCCTATGGCCCACTCAAATTCGGCTTTATAAAAGGTTCTTTCGGCGCTTCTGTTCGGTGTAGAAATCTGGCTCCCACTTCGAGGCAAGAGTTGAAAAGTCTCTTGTGCATTAAATGTCCACCCACCTTTCTACAAAAAAATTAATTAAAGGCACATGGGATGATGGGATCTCGGACAACAGATTCTAAAATTCCAATTTAAGGTATTAGGTATGGAGGATTTGAAGAGCTTGGAGTTTTACTTTCATTGTAATGTTGTTATGTCAAATTGCCTTTGAAATCGTTCTTCATTCTCATGTAAGTCGTTTGAATCACAATAGTTCTTAATTAAAGTTCTTATTCTTATATTTTTATGTTCCTATTCTTATCACTTTGATACCGTATCTTCAAGGTGTGAATTTATTCACAACAAATCTTGTGAAATTTATTCATACAATGGGGGAGTGATCATTTTTGTTGTTGTTGTTTTTGCTTCTTCAATCCCGCTTCTTTAAGTCGAATTTCCGCTTCCATTTTTTTTGAATATCATAAATGGAGGGATAACTGCTTATGGTTTGGTCCTAGGTAGTTTCATGGGGAAGAGTGGATGTTGTTTTATGATATTAAATTCATAATCATTTCATTATTTTATGATTTCCATTTGATGACTTATTTTTTTCGTCTTCGCCAACTTTAACAATGACACATTTTGAGTGCTAGTGTGATCCAATTCCTTGGAGTTATCATTAAATTGATCCTCCAAGTGCATTGGTGATTAGACTTGAAATTTTTTAGGGATTAAATTGGTGAATTATGTTGAGTAATTATATCATTTTTTGGATAAATCTTGAATTAGTGAAACGAATGTTATAAGAAAATAAATGAATCCAATCTAACCCTAATAACAACGTTGGATCAACTCATCTCCACTAATTGTTTTAGACTATGTAATTGTATGTTTTAATTTATTTTCTTTAGATTAATTAATTAGTTATTAAAATTAAATCATTCCAAATAGTTGGCCACTCCACATCCAAATCCTTCCAAAATCAGAGTGTCTCTCAGTTTCTTCTTCGGTGCCTGTGGATTCGACCCCTACCTGTAATACAACGACCGCATACTTGTAGGGTAAATTTGGGTGAAACCTAATTTTGGCGTCGTTTCCGGGGACCCAAATAAGTTATCTTAGACATTATCATCCTTTTATCACCCCACATTCTCTATTCTCACACCCATCTCTCTTATCTTTACCCCTTTTTGTTTGTGTGTGTTCTGAAAATCTAGAATCCAACTTCTTGTCTTGTCCAATGGAGTATCTTCCAAATTACCATGTCAAAAACTCATGTTGGAATCAAATGGAAAATCAATATTGGGAATCACATAAATTATAAATTTTCTTTGATCAACCCTTGATTAATTACCACACACATACGGACATGTAAAATCATTGGGATGATGAATATTCAGATTATAAATTTCCATCCCTCTTAAGGATGGTTGAGGAGATCAATCTTGGGGAAGTCCATGATGTTCAACCGTATAAAAATTCTATTCCCCAAAAACTGATTGAAAAATTGTGTAATCAAATGGAGATAATGAATTCTGAGTTATCATCTTTGATATTAGAACTACAATGCATTAATACTTGTGAGGAACTCATCCCTACACCAACTGTACCTTCTAAAACCTTATGTGGAGTGTCTAGTTTCCCAAAAACCACTTATGAATTTATTGAAGAACCAACTTTTGGATTTGGGGTAGGGTAATTGAATCACGAAATTGATGGAGGGTCTTTAAATGAGGATGAAATTGATTTTTTCGATTCAAATGAAAAGAATTTGACATCGTGGATTGAGTCTCCTATGTATAACTCTATTGATGATTTTTCAAAAACATCATTCCCTGAACCATTGAGATAAATTAAAAACCTTGATTCCATACCCATTCCTAACATTGATCTTTCCAATTTGGAGGTTGAATCTTCTATTCAAAAGGAACCAATTTTGTTGAGAAATTTGAAAAATGAAACTGAGTTGGATTCAAAATCTCAACCTTTGTCTGATTTTCTTATCCATACCGAGCTCAAAATCATTGTCCTTTCATCCCCTCTTATGTATCCCTTTATATGGTATAATCATGACCATTCAATTGGAATTCATTCCTCTCTTTAAATAAATAATTTTTGAATGATCATTGATGTATTTGGAAAGACTATAGTTGAAACTGGATCAACCATTTCATACATTCCTTGGAATTTCCCATTCATTTTAGAAAATAGGATTGTTCATGAATCAAATTCAAAATATTCTTACCAACCACAAGGGATAAACATTATCAATCATGTTGAATTAGAGAAACATGGGGTCCTCAAAATGTTGAAAGTTGGTATTGGGTAAGTTAGGGGGTTCATGTCGAGCTAGCGACGTTAAACAAAAGCGCTACACGAGAGGCAACCCGTGGTTTTCATGTTTTATTTCATTTAATTAGTACCTCAGACTGTTGACCTGTTCTTCTTTTATGAGTAAGGATGGGTATAAAAGGGGAGCACCATATTCACCCGTGTCACATAGTGTGATCCTTAAGTAATACCTTACCCAGAAAATTAAGAGAAGACAATGTATCATCAGTTTGTTTTATTTATGTTTTTGTAGGTTAAAAAAAATTAGACTATTGACCTGTTCTTATTTTATGAGTAAGGATTGGTATGAAAGGGGAGCACCATATTCACCCGTGTCATGTGGTGTGATCCTTGAGTAATACCTTACCCAGAAAATTAAGAGAAGACAATGTATCATCAGTTTGTTTTATTTATGTTTTTGTAGGTTAAAAAAATCTAGACTGTCGACCTGTTCTTCTTTAATGAGTATGGATGGGTATTAAAGGGGAGCACCATATTCATCTGTTTCATGTTGTGTGATCCCTGAGTAATACCTTACCCGGAAAATATAAATAAGACAATGTATCATCAGTTTGATTTTTAAAAATTTTAAAAAAAAGGAAACCCATAAAAATGTTTATACTTGATTTTAAATAAATTGTTATGTTGTTTGTCTTTTCTGGTTTGTTCTTCTTTGTATGGTTCAGGGAATATTTTGGGTGATACATATTCGATCAAGGAGGTTCATACAACTTCCAAGAGATCAAAAGAGTAATCTAGAGCATCATGAAATTCAACTTCAAAAATCAGGTGAATTTGTTCCATGTTTATCATTTTCAACTTCCTCTTTGAACTCCTCTCCTATACCCCTTCTAATCTTTCTTTTCTTTAAACACTGGGGACAGTGTTATTTTAAGTTTGGGGGAGATGAAATTAACATTTTAATCTTGTATACCAAAAATAAAATGCATGGAAGGAAAAATTTTGAACATGATAACACACATTTCAATCTCTGAAATTGGATATCAAATAATTTTGTATGCCTTGATTCTGATTTTAATGCAAGTTTGGATTCATGTGCATAGATTTTGGAAAGTGTGGTTGTCCGATGTGATGTTTCACCATTATATTTTCATCCATTAAAAAACACAATGCAGGTCCTCTAGATTGTGGGGTTTTATTTTGAGTTCTCAAGGACCCATAAAAAATGGCATAGGTTTGGTGATCATTTTAATTTTAACATGAGTATTCAAAAAAAATCAAAAAAAATCAATTGTGCGTAGAGAAATGGATTGACCTAATGTGTGGATTTTGGCACTTGGGTATCACGACTCTATAGTTTTCTAGCCTGGAGTTGGTCATTTTATCTCTATTTGTGGTAATTTGAATTTTTTTTTGATTGAGTTAACTCTAGATGATGCCCGAGTATGTGAGCTTCACTTTGTGCCCTAACGTCTTTGAGACTGGGAGTCATCGGCAAAGTCTTGCTACATGGGATGACTCGATTGAGTTCAATTTAAATTACCATGGAGAAATTGAAAAAACAAAGAAAAATAAAAAAAATAAAAAAAATTAATACTCATGTTAATATTAAAATTTCATTCATCTTATAGCTTCCATCTTTCTCCCTTTGATTGAAAATGAACCCCCATGTCTATTGTTATGGACAACACTTCGTCATGCTTAATTGAAATTGGATGAAATATGACGTTGAATTTGAACAAAGGATTGGGCTTGGGATTGGGTTATGCCTATAGACATAGCTTATTTTAAATGATGTTGATGGGTTTCATAATTGTTTTGGAATGAGGACTTTGGGTGAGAAATGTGTATTAAACTGTTTTTGGAAAAGGTCATTTGAATTTCATTTTTTTGAGATATAGTTTGCACGGGACCAGCAAAACTCAAGTTGGGGTGTGTGATTAGCCACTGTAAGAGGCTAATATTCATTTCTAATATATGTATTTTTCATGTGCCATTTCTATTCATAAATACCATTTTAGTGCATTTTACATTTTGAACACCCATTGTCATCATTTGTGCACTTCATGCCTAATGTGCACCAATTTAGGCCCAATGTTTCATCTGATTTAAAAGAATGTAACTATCCATATTTTAATTTGATATTTTAGGAAATGCATATAAACTTAATTATGAACATTTTTTATTTAGGGATCAATGGATTAGTCATAAAGGATTATGGAGATATTTGGTGATTAAAGGAAACAGTTCTGGAGAAGGAATATTGGATATCATCCCGCTGATGGGAATGTGGGTCCCCCAATACATAACCAATGAAGCCCAAATTTCATGGTAGGCTCGAAGAAATATATAGGAACAAATAATCCTTCTAGAGACAGTGCTAATTCGTCCTACATGGTGGTGATTAAGGCGTCCCAATTTGAAGATTCAATTCTGGGCCAGATTCTGCAGCTCAGAAAAACATCCCTCTATTTATATCATATCTCTAGAACAGATGATTATTTTGGGGTTATATTTTACACGCTGTTTGGGGACATCCGGAAACTCATTTAAGTCTTCTATGTCCCACTCCAATTCAGATTTCTAGAAGGTCCTTTCGGCGCTTCTGTTCGGTGTAGAAAGCTGGTTCCCACTTCGAGGCAAGAGTTGAAAAGTCTCTTATGCATTAAATGTCCACCCACCTTTCTCCAAAAAAATTAATTAAAGGCAAATGGGATGATTGGATCTCGTCAAAAGGCTTAAAAAATTCCTATTTAAGGTAGTAGGGATGGAGGATTTGAAGATATTGGAGTTTTAATTTCATTGTAATGTTGTTATGCCAAATTGCCTTTGTAATCGTTCTTCATTCTCATGTATGTCATTTGAATCACATTAGTTCTTAATTAAAGTACTTATTCTTCTCTTTTTATGTTCTTCTTCTTATCCCTTTGATACTGTTGCTTCAATGTGTGAATTTATTCACACCAAATCTTGTGTAATTTATTCACACAATGGTGGAGTGATCATTTTTGTTGTTGTTGTTTTTGCTTCTTCAATCCCGCTTCTTTAAGTCAACTTTCGGCTTCCATTTTTTTGAATACCATAAATGGAGGGATAACCGCTTATTTTTTGGTCCTAGGGAGTTGCATGGGGAATATTGGATGTTATTTTATGATCATAAATTCATAATAATTTCATTATATTCAGATTTTCATTTGATGATTTATTTTCTTTTCGTCTTCGCCAAATTTAACATTGACACATTTTGAGTGCTAGTGCGATCCAATTCCTTGGAGTGATCATTAAATTGATCCTCTAAGTGCATTGGTGATTATACTTGGAATGGTGTAGGGATTAAATTGGTGAATTATGTTGAGGAATTATATCATTTTTTTGGATAAATCTTGAATTAGTGAAACGAATGTTATAAGAAAACAAATGCATCCAATCTAACACTAGTATCAAATTAGGATCAACTCATCTCCATTAATTGTTTTAGACTAAGTAATTGTATGTTTTAATTTATTTTATTTAGATTAAATTAGTAGTTATTAAAATAAAATCAATCAAAATAGTTGGCCACTCCACAGCCAAATCCTTCTAAAATCAGTGTGTCTCTCGGTTTCTTTTCGGTCCCTGTGTATTCGACCCCTACCTGTACTACAACGACTGCATACATTTAGGGTAAATTTGGGTGCAACAAAATTTTGGCGCCATTTAGAGGGACCAAATAAGTTATCTTAGACAGTATCATCCTTTTCTCACCCCACATTCTCTGTTCTCACCTTCATCTCTCTTATCATTACCCCTTTCTGTTTGTGCGTGTTCTGAAAATCTAGGATCCAACTTCCTGTCTTTTCCAATGGAGTATCTTCCAAATTACCATGTCAAAAACTCATGTTGGAATCAAATGGAAAATCAATATTGGGAAGCACATAAATTAGAAATTTTATTTGATCAGCCCTTGATTAATTACCACACACCTGCAGACATGTACAATCATTGGGATGATTAATATTCAAAGGATAAATTTCTAACCCTCTCAAGGATGGTTGAGGAAATCAATATTGGGTAAGTCCATGATGTTAAACCTTATACAAATTCTATTCCTCAAACTCTGATTGAAAAATTGTGTAATCAAATGGAGATAATGAATTCTGAGTTATCATCTTTGAGATTAGAACTAAAATGCACTAATAATTGTGAGGAACTCATCCCTACACTAACTGTACCTTCTAAAACCATATGTGGAATGTCTAGTTTCCCAAAAAACACTCATGAATTTATTGAAGAACAATCTTTTTGATTTTGGGTAGGTTAATTGAATCACGAAATCGATTGAGGGTCTTTAAATGAGGAGGAAATTTATTTTTTGGATTCAAATGAGAAGAATTTGACATCGTGGATTGAGTCTCCTATGTATAACTCTATTGATGATTTTTCAAAAACATCATTCACTAAACCATTAAAAGAAATTAAAAACCTTGAGTCCATACCCATTCCTAACATTTATCTTTCCAATTTGGAGGTTGAATCTCCTATTGAAAAGGAACCAATTTTGTTGAGAAATTTGAAAAATGAAACTGAGTTGGATTCAAATTCTCAACCTGTGTTTGATTGTCTTATCCATACCGAGCTCAAAACCATTGTCCTTTCTTACCCTATTAAGTATCCCATTATAGGGTATAATCACGACCTTTCAATTGGAAGTCATTATTCTCTTGAAACAAATAATTTTGTAATTATTATTGATTTATTTGGAAAGATTATAGTGGAAACTGGATCAACCATTTCTTACATTCCTTGGATTTTTCCATTCATTTCATAAAATACGATTATTCATGAATCAAATTCAAAATCTTCTTACCAACCACAAGGGATACACATTATCAGTCATGTTTAAGTGGAGAAACATGGGGTCCTCAAAATTTTGAATGTTGGTATTAGGTAAGTTAGGGGGTTCATGGCGAGCTAGTGACATTAAACAAAAGCTCTACACGGGAGGAAACCCATGGTTTTCATGTTTTATTTCATTTAATTAGTACCTAGAACTGTTTACCTGTTCTTCTTTTATGAGTAAGGATGGGTATGAAAGGGGAGAACCATATTAACCCATGTCACATGGTGTGATCCTTGAGTAATACCTTACCCAAAATATTAAGAGAAGACAATGTATCATCAGTTTGTTTTATTTATGTTTCTGTAGGTTAAAAAAAATTAGACAGTTGACCAGTTCTCATTTTTTGAGTAAGGATGGGTATGAAAGGGGAGCACCATATTCACCCGTGTCACGTGGTTTGATCCTTGAGTAATACCTTACCCAGAAAATTAAGAAGAGACAATGTATCATCAGTTTATTTTATTTATGTATTTGTAGGTTAGAGAAAATTAGACTGTTGACATGTTCTTCTTTTATGAGTATGGATGGGTATGAAAGAGGAGAAACGTATTCATCCATGTCACGTGGTGTGATCCATGAGTAATAACTTACCCAGAAAATATAAAGAAGACAATGTATCATCAGTTTAATTTTTAAAATTTAAAAAAACAAACCCATAAAAATGTTGCTACATGGTTTTAAATAAATTGTTGTATTGTTTTTTTTTGTCTAGTTTGTTCTTCTTTGTATGGTTCAAAGACTATTTTTTTTGATACATATTCGATCAAGGATGTGCATACATCTCCCAAGAGATCAAAACAGTAATCTGGAGCATCATGAACTTCAACTTCAAAAATCAGGTGAATTTGTTCCATGTTTAGCATTTTCGATTTCCTCTTTGAACTCCTCTCACCTACCCCTTCTAATAATTATTTTCATTAAAAACTAGGGACAGTGTTATTTTAAGTTGGGGGAGATGAAATTGACATTTTGATCTTGTGTAAAAAAAATTAAATGTGTGGAAGGAAAAATTTCGAACATGATAACAAACATTTCAATCTCTGAAATTGGATATCAAATAATTTTGCATGCCTTGATTCTGATTTTAATGCATGTTCAGGTTCATGTCCATAGATTTTGGATTGTGCGGTTGTCCGATATGATTTTTCACGGTTATATTTTCATCCATTAAAAAACACAATGCACGTCCTCTAGATTGTGGGGTTTTAGTTTGATTTCTTGGGGACCCATAATAAATGGCATAGGTTTGGTGATCATTTTAATTTTAACATGAGTATTCAAAAAAATTAAAAATAAATAAATTTTGTGTAGAGAAATGGATTGACCTAATGTGTGGATTTCAGTATTTGGGGATCGCGGCTCCATAGTTGTCTGGCCCGGAGTTGGGCAATTTATCTCTATTTGTGGTAATTTGAATTTTTTTTGATTGAGTTAACTCGAGATGATGCCCGAGTATGTGAGCTTCACTTGGTTCCATATGGTCTTTAAGCCTGGGAGTCATCGGCAAGTCTTGCTATATGGGTTGACATGATTGAGTTCAATTTAAATTACCATGGAAAAATTGAAAAAAATTGAAAAAAAAGAAAAAAATGAATTCTCATGTTAATATTAAAATTTCATTCCTCCTAGTCCTTCCATATTTCTTCCTTTGAATGAAAATGAACCCCCATTTCTATTGTGATGCACAACACTTCATTGCTTAATTGAAATTGGATGAAATATGACGATAAATTTGAACAAAGGAGTGGGATTGGGATTGGGTTATGACTCTGGACATAGATTTTTTTAAATGATTTTGATGTGTTTCATAATTGTTTTGGTATGAGATCTTTGGGTGAGCAATGTGTATTAAAATTTTTTAGGAAAAGGTCATTTGAATTCCATTTTTGTGAGATATATTTTGCTCGGGACTAGGAAAACTCAAGTTGGGGGTGTGATTAGCCACTATAAGAGGACAATATTCATTGCTAATATATGTATTTTTCAAGTTCCTTCCTATTAATAAATACCATTTTAGTGAATTTTACATTTTGATCACCTATTCTCATCATTTGTGCACTTTGTTCCTAATGTACACCAATTTAGGCCCAATGTTTCATCTCATTTTAAATAATGTTACTCTACATATTTTAATTTGATATTTTGGGAACTGAATACACACTTAATTATAAACATTTTTTATTCATGGATCAATGGATTATTCATAATTTATGATAGAGATATTTGGCGATTAAAGGAAACAATTCTTGGAAAAGGTATATTAGATAACTTCCCACTGATGAGAATGTGGGGCCCACAATACAGGCCCAATGAAGCCCACATTTCAAGGGAGGATAGAAGCCATATATAGGAACAAATAATCCTTCCGGAGACAGTGCTAATTCGTCTTACATGGTGGTGATTAAGATGGCCCAATTTGAAGATGCAATTCTGGGCCAGATTCTGCGGCCTAGAAAAACATCCCACTATATATATCATATCTCTCGAACAGCTTATTATTGTGGGAGGAAATTTTACAGGCTGTTAGGGAACATCCGGTGATTCATTTATTTCTTCTATGGCCCACTCAAATTAGAATTTCTAGAAGGTTTTTCAGCGCTTTGGTTCGGTATTGAAAGATGGATCCCACTTCGAGGCAAGAGTTGAAAAGTCTATTATGCATTAAATGTCCACCCACTTTTCTCCAAAAAAATTAATTAAAGGCACATGGGATTATGGGAGCTCGGACAAAGGCTTCCAAAATTCCTATTTAAGCTATTTGGGATGGAGGATTTGAAGGGCATGGATTTTTACTTTCATTGTAATGTTGTTATGCCAAATTGCCTTTGTAATCATTCTTCATTCTCATGTGAGTCGTTTGAATCACATGAGTTATTAATTAAAGTTCTTATTATTCTATTTTTATGTTCTTCTTATTATCACATTGATACCATTGCTTCACGGTGTGAATTTATTCATAGAAAATCTTTTGAAATTTATTCACACAACGGTGGAGTGATCATTTTTGTTGTTGTTGTTTTGGTTCTTCAATCCCACTTTTTTAGGTCGACTTTCCGATTCCATTTTCTTGAATAGCGTAAATGGAGGGATAACTGCTTATGGGTTGGTCCTACGGAGTTGCATGGGGAAGATTGGATTTTATTTTATGATCTTAAATTCATAATAATTTCATTATTTTAATATTTCCATTAGATGATTTACTTTTTTTTGTCTTCGCCAACTTTAACAATGACACATTTTGAGTGCTAGTGCGATCCAATTCCTTGGAGTGATCATTAAATTTATCCTCTAAGTGCATTGGTTATTAGAGTTGGAATGGTGTAGGGATTAAATTTTTGAATTATGTTGAGGAATTATATCATTTTTTTATAAATCTTGAATTAGTGAAACGGATGTTATAAGAAAATAAATGCATCCAATCTAACCCTAGTAACAACTTAAGATACACTCATCTCCATTAATTGTTTTACATTAAATAATTGTATGTTTTAATTTATTTTATTTATATTAAATCATTAGTTATTAAAATCAAATAAATCCAAATAGTTGGCCACTCCACAGCCAAATCCTTCCAAAATCAGAGTGTCTCTTGGTTTCTTCTTTGGTCCCTGTGGATTCGACCCCTACCTGTACTAAAATGACTGCATACTTGTAGGGTAAATTTGTGCACAACCAAATTTTTCCGCCATTTCAAGGGACCCAAATAAGTTATCTTAGACACTATCATCCTTTTCTCACCCCACATTCTCTTATCTCACCCTCATCTCTCTTATCTTTACCCCTTTCTGTTTGTGCGTGTTCTGAAAATCTAGGATCCAACTTCCTGTCTTGTCCAATGGAGTATCTTCCAAATTACCACGTCACAAATTCATGTTGGAATCAAATGGAAAATCAATATTGGTAAGCACATAAATTATAAATTTTCTTTGATCAACCATTGATTAATTACCACACACCTGCGGACATGTACAATCATTGGGATGATGAATATTCAAAGGATAAATTTCAAGCCCTCTCAAGGATGGTTGAGGAGATCAATCTTGGGGAAGTCAATGATTTTCTATTCTTCACACACTGATTGAAAAATTGTGTAATCAAATTGAGATAATGAATTCTGAGCTATCATCTTTGAGATTAGAACTACAATGCATTAATACTTGTGAGGAACTCATCCCTACACCAATTGTACCTTCTAAAACCATATGTGGAGTGTCTATTTTCCCAAAAACCACTCATGAATTTATTGAAGAACCATCTTTTGTATTTGGGGTAGGGTAACTGAATAACAAAATTGATGGAGGGTCTTTAAATGAGGAGGAAATTGATTTTTGGGATTCAAATGAGAAGAATTTGACATCGTGGATTGGGTCTCCTATGTATAACTCTGTTGATGATTTTTAAAATACATCATTCAATAAACCATTGAGAGAAATGAAAAACCTTGAGTCCATACCCATTCCTAACATTGATCTTTACAATTTTGAGGTTTAATCTTCTATTCAAAAGGAACCAATTTTGTTGAGAAATTTTAAAAATGAAACTGAGTTGGATTCAAAATCTAAACCCGTGTCTGATTGTCTTATCCATACAGAGCTCAAATTCATTATCCTTACATCCCCACTTAAGTATCCCTTTACATGGTATAATCATGAAAATTCAATTTTAATTCATTCCTCTCTTGAAACAAATAATTTTTTAATGATCATTGATGTATTTGGAAAGACTATAGCGAAAACTGGATCAACCATTTCTTATATTCCTTGGGTTTTCCCATTCCTTTCAGAAATAGGATTGTTCATGAATCAAATTCAAAATCTTCTTACCAAACACAAGGGATAAACATTATCAATCATTTTGAAGTGGAGACACATGGGGTCCTCAAAATGTTGAATGTTGGTATTGCTTAAGTTAGGGGGTTCATTTCGAGCTAGCAACGTTAAACAAAAGCGCTGCATGGGAGGCAACCCATGGTTTTCATGTTTTATTTCATTTAATTAGTACCTCGGAATGTTGAACTGTTCTTCTTTTATGAGTAAGGATGGGTATGAAAGGGGAGCACCATATTCACCCGTGTCACATGGTGTTATCCTTAAGTAATACCATACCCGGAAAATTAAGAGAAGATAATGTATCATCAGTTTGTTTGACTTATGATTTTGTATGTTAAAAAAATTTAGTCTGTTGACCTGTTCTTATTTTATGAGTAAGGATTGGTATGAAAGGGGATCACCATATTCACATGTGTCACGTGGTGTGATCCTTGAGTAATACTTTACCCAGAAAATTAAGAGAATACAATGTATCATTCATTTCTTTTATTTATGTTTTTGTAGGTTAACAAAATTTAGACAGTTGACATGTTCTTCTTTTATGAGTATGGATGGGTATTAAAGGGGAGCACTGTATTCATCCATGTCACGCGGTGTGATCCCTGAGTAATACCTTACCCGGAAAATATAAAGAAGACAGTGTACCATCAGTTTGATTTTTAAAATTTAAAAAAAAAGGAAACCCATAAAAATGTTGATACTTGGTTTTAAATAAATTGTTGTGTTGTTTGTTTTTTCAGGTTTTTTCTTCTTTGTATGGTTCAAGGACTATTTTCGGTGATACATATTCAATCAAGGAGGTGCATACATCTCCCAAGAGATCAAAAGTGTAATCTGGAGCATCATGAACTTCGACTTCAAAAATCAGGTGAATTTGTTCCATGTTTATCATTTTCAATTTCCTCTTTGAACTCCTCTCCTCTACCCCTTCTAATATTTCATTTCTTTAAACACTGGGGAAAATGTTATTTTACGTTGGGGGGAGATGAAATTCACATTTTTATCTTGTGTGCAAAAAAGAAAATACGTGGAAGGAAAAATTTCGAACATGATAACACACATTTCAATCTCTGAAATTGGATATCAAATAATTTTTCATGCCTTGATTCTTATTTTAATGCAAGTTCAGGTTCATGTGCATAGATTTTGGAAAGTGCAGTTGTCCAATGTGATTTTTCACCGTTATATTTTCATCCATTAAAGAAACACAATGCACGTCCTCTAGATTGTGGGGTTTTAGTTTGAGTTCTTGGGGACCCATAATAAATGGCATAGGTTTGGTGATCATTTTGATTTTAACATGAGTATTCAAAAAAGATAATAAAAATAAATTGTGCGTAGAGTAATGGATTGACCTAATGTGTCGATTTCGACACTTGGGCATCGCGACTCCATAGTTGTCTGGCCTGGAGTTGGGCATTTTATCTCTATTTGTGGTAATTTGATTTTTTTATTGAGTTAACTCGAGATGATTCCCGAGTATGTGAGCTTCACTTGGTGCCATAATGTCTTTTAGTCCGGGAGTCATCAGCAAAGTCTTGCTACATGGGTTGACTCGATTGAGTTCAATTTAAATTGCCATGGAAAAAAATAAAAAAAATGAATACTCATGTTAAAATTAAAATTTCATTCCTCCTAGCGCTTCTATCTTTCTCCCTTTCAATGAAAATGAACCCCCATGTCTATTGTGATGCACAACACTTTGTCATGCTTAATTGAAATTGGATGAAATGTGACGATGAATTTGAAAAAAGGAGTGGGCTTGGGAATGGGTTACGCATCTGGACACAGCTTGTTTTAAATGATGTTGATGGGTTTCATAATTGTTTTGGTATGAGGTTTTTGGGTGAGCAATGTGTATTAAAATGTTTTTGGAAAAGGTCAATTGCATTTCATTTTTGTGAGATATATTTTGCTCGGGACTAGCAAAACTCAAGTTGGGGGGTGTGATTAGCCACTATAAGAGGCTAATATTCATTTCTAATATATGTAGTTTTCATGTGCCTTTCTATTCATAAATACTGTTTTAGTGCATTTTACATTTTGAACACCCATTCTCCTCATTTGTGCACTCCATGCCTAATGTGCACCAATTTAGGCCCAATGTTTCATCTGATTTTAAAGAATGTAACTATCCATATTTTAATTTGGTATTATGGTAAATGTATATAAACATAATAATGAACATTTTTTATTCAGGGATCAGTGGATTATTCATGAAGGTTGATGGAGATATTTGGCGATTAAAGGAAACAATTCTGGGGAAGGCAGATTGGATATCATCCCGCTGATGAGAACTTGGGGCCCACAATATAGGACCAATGAAGCCCAAATCTCATGGGGAGATAGAAGACATAGAGAGGAAAAAAGAACCCTTCTGGAGCCAGCGCTAATTCGTCCTACATGGTGGTGATTAAGGTGGCCCAATTTGAAGATACAATTCTGGGCCAGATTCTGCGGCCCAGAAAAACAACCTACTATTTATATCATATATCTCTAACGGCTTATTATTTTGGGCTGATATTTTACAGGATGATATAGGACAGCTGGCGCTTCATTTATGTACTCCATGTCCCACTCAAATACAGCTTTCTAGAAGCTCCTTTTTGTGCTTCTGTTCAGTGTAGATAGTTGGATCCCACTTCGAGGTAAGAGTTGAAAAGTCTCTTATGCCTTAAATTTCCACCAAACTTTCTACAAAAAAATTAATTAAAGGCACATGGGATTATGGGATCTTGGAAAACTGCTTCCAAAATGCATATTTAAGGTAGTAGGGATGGAGGTTTTGAAGATCTTGTAGTTTTACGTTCATTGTAATGTTTTTATGCCAAATGGCCTTTGTAATTGTTCTTCATTCGCATGTAAGTCGTTTGAATAACATTAGATCTTAATTAAAGTTATTCTTATTCTCTTTTTATGTTCTTCTTATTATCAATTTTATACTATTTCTTCAAGGTGTGAATTTATTCACACCAAATCTTGTGAAATTTATTCACACAATGGTGGAGTGATCATTTTTGTTGTTGTTGTTTTTTCTCCTTCAATCCCGCTTCTTTAAGTCGACTTTCCGCTTCCATTTTTTTGAATAGCATAAATGGAGGGCTAACCGCTTATGGGTAGGTCCTAGGGATTTTCATGGGGCATATTGGATGTTATTTTATGGTCTAAAATTCATAATAATTTCATTATTTTATTATTTCCATTTGATGATTTATTTTCTTTTCGTCTTCGCCAACTTTAACAATGACACATTTTGAGTGCTAGTGCGATCCAATTCCTTGGAGTGATCATTAAATTGATCCTCTAAGTGCATTGGTGATTAGACTTGTAATGGGGTAGGGATTAAATTGGTGAATGATGTTGAGTAATTATAACATTTTTTGGATAAATCTTCAATTAGTGAAATGAATGTTATAAGAAAATAAATGCATCCAATCTAACCCTAGTAACAACTTAGGATCAACTCATCTACATTAATTGTTTTAGACTATGTAATTGTATGTTTTAATTTATTTTCTTTGGATTAAATCAGCAGTTATTAAAATCAAATCAATCCAAATAGTTGGCCACTCCACAGCCAAATCCTTCCAAAATCAGAGTGTCTCTCGGTTTCTTCTTCGGTCCCTGTGGATTCGACCCCTACCTGTACTACGGCGACCGCATACTTGTAGGGTAAATTTTGGCGCAACCAAATTCTGGTTCCATTTCTGAGGACCCAAATAAGATATCTTAGACACTATCATCCTTTTCTCACTCCACACTCTCTATTCTCACCCCTATCTCTCTTATCATTACCCATTTCTGTTTGTGCGTGTTCTGAAAATCTAGGATCCGGCTTCTTGTCTTGTCCAATTGAGTGTCTTCCAAATTAACATGTCACAAACTCATGCTGAAATCAAATGGAAAATCAATATTGGGAATCACATAAATTAGAAATTTTCTTTGATCAACCCTTGATTAATTACCACACACTTGCGGACATGTACAATCATTGGGATGATGAATTTTCAAAGGATAAATTTCCATCCCTCTCAAGGATAGTTGAGGAGATCAATCTTGGGGAAGTCCATGATGTTCAACCTTATACAAATTCTATTCCACAAACACTAATTGAACAATTGTGTAATCAAATGTAGATAATGAATTCTGAGTTAATATCTTTGAGATTAGAACTACAATGCATCAATACTTGTGAGGAACTCATCCCTACACCAACTATACCTTATAAAACCTTATGTGGAGTGTCTAGTTTCCCAAAAACCACTCATGAATTTTTTTATGAACCAACTTTTGGATTTTTGGTAGGTTAATTGATTCAAGAAATTGGTGGAAGGTCTTAAAATGAGGAGGAAATTGATTTTTTCGATTCAAATGAGAAGAATTTGACATCGTGGATTGAGTCTCCTATGTATAACTCTATTGTTGATTTTTCAAAAACATCATTCACTGAACCATTGAGAGAAATTAAAAACCTTGAGTCCATACCCATTCCTAACATTGATCTTTCCAATTTGGAGGTTGAATCTTCTATTGAAAACAAACCAATTTTGTTGAGAAATTTGAAAAATGAAACTCAGTTGGATTCAAAATCTCAACCTGTGTCTGATTGTCTTATAAATACTGAGCTCAAAATCATTGTCCTTCCTTACACTCTTATGTATCCCTTTATAGGGTATACTCAGGACATTTCAATTGTAATTCATTCTTCTCTTGAAACAAATAATTTTGGAATGATCATTTATGTATTTGGAAAGACTATAGTGGAAACTGGATCAACCATTTCTTACATTCCTTGGATTTTCCCATTCATTTCAGAAAATAGGATTGTTCGTGAATCAAATTCAAAATCTTCTTACCAACCACAAGGGATACACATTATCAATCATGTTTAAGTGGAGAAAAATGGGGTCCTCAAAATGTTGAATGTTCCTATTGGGTAAGTTAAGGGGTTTATGTGAACTAGCGATGTTAAACAAAAGCGCTACATAGGAGGCAACCCATGGTTTTCATGTTTTATTTCATTTAATTAGTACATCGGACTGTTGACATGTTCTTCTTTTATGAGTAAGGATGGGTATGAAAGGGGAGGACATATTCACCCATTTCAGATGGTGTGATCCTTGAGTAATACCTTACCCATAAAATTAAGAGAAGACAATGTATCATCAGTTTGTTTTATTTATGTTTTTGTAGGTTAAAAAAATTGAGACTATTGACCTGTCCTTATTTTATGAGTAAGGATGGGTATGAAATGGGAGATACATATTCACCCATGTCACGTGGTGTGATCTTTGAGAAGTCTCTTACCCAGAAAATTAAGAGAAGACAATGTATCATCAGTTTGTTTTATTTATGTTTTTGTAGGTTAAAAAAAATTTAGACTGTTGACATGTTCTCCTTTTATGAGTATGGATGGGTATGAAAGGGGAGCACCGTATTTATCCATGTCACGTGGTGTGATCCCTGAGTAATACCTTACTCGGAAAATATAAAGAAGACAATGTATCATCAATTTTATTTTTAAAATTTTAAAAAAAAGAAAACCATAAAAATATTGATACTTGGTTTTAAATAAAATTTTGTGTTGTTTGTTTTGTCTAGTTTTTTTTCTTTGTATGGTTCAAGGACTATTTTTTGTGATACATATTCGATCAAGGAGGTTCATACATCTCCCAAGATATCAAAAGAGTATTCTGTAGCAACATGAACTTCAACATCAAAAATCAGGGGAATTTGTTCCATGATTATCATTTTCAATTTCCTCTTTGAACTCCTCTCCTCCACCCCTTCTAATATTTCTTCTCTTTAAAAACCGGGGACAGTGTTATTTTAAGTTTGGGGGAGATGAAATTAACATTTTGATCTTGTGTGCAAAAAAGAAAATGTGTGGAATAAAAAATTTAGAACACGATAACACACATTTCAATCTCTGAAATTGGATATCAAATAATTTTACATTCCGTGATTCTGATTTTAATGCAAGTTCAGGTTCATGTGAATAGATTTTGGAAAGTGAGGTTGTTTGATGTGATTTTTCACCATTGTATTTTCATCCATTAAAAAAACACAATGCACGTCCTATAGATTCTGGGGATTTAGTTTGAGTTCTTGGGGACCCATAATAAATGGCATAGGTTTGGTGATCATTTTAATTTTAACATGAGTATTCATAAAATAAATAAAAAATAAATCAATTGTGCCTAGAGAAATGGATTGACCTAATGTGTGGATTTCAGCACTTGGGGATCGCGACTCCATAGTTTTCTGCCTGGAGTTGAGAATTTTATCGTTATTTGTGGTAATTTGAATTTTTTTATTGAGTTAACTTGAGATGATGCCCGAGTATGTGAGCTTCACTTGGTTCCCTAAGGTCTTTGAGCCTGGGAGTCACCGGAAAAGTCTTGCTACATGGGTTGACTCAAATGAGTTTAATTTAAATTACCATGGAAAAATTGAAAAAAAAAGAAAAAAAAGAAAAAAAAATGAATAGTCATGTTAATATTCTAATTTCATTCGTCCTAGAACTTCCATCTTTCTCCCTTTGATTG
This sequence comes from Viscum album, assembly GCA_963277665.1. Classification (NCBI taxonomy): domain Eukaryota; kingdom Viridiplantae; phylum Streptophyta; class Magnoliopsida; order Santalales; family Viscaceae; genus Viscum; species Viscum album. Next base: position 873,680,096 of record OY728145.1, on the reverse strand, counting down.
AAAATGAACCCCCATGTCTATTGTGATGCACAACACTTCGTCATGCTTAATTGAAATTGGATGAAATATGAAGATGAATTTGAAAAAAGGATTGGGCCTGGGCTTGGGTTATGCCTCTGGACTTAGCTTGTTTTAAATGATGTTGATGGGTTTCATAATTGTTTTGGTATGAGGTCTTTGGGTGAGCAATGTGTATTAAAATGTTTTTGGAAAAGGTCATTTGAACTTCATTTTTGTGAGATATATTTTGCTCGGGACTAGAAAAACTCAAGTTGGGGGGTTTGATTAGCCACTATAAAAGGCTAATATTCATTGCTAATATATGTAGTTTTCATGTGCCTTGATATTCATAAATTCCATTTTAGTGCATTTTACATTTTGGACACCGATTCTCATCATTTGTGCACTTCATGCCTAATGTGCACCAATTTAGGCCCAATGTTTCATATGATTTTAAAGAATGTATCTGTCCATATTTTAATTTGATATTTTGGTAAATGGATATAAACTTAATTATGAACATTTTTTATTCAGGGGTCACTGGATTATTCATAAAGGATTATGGAGATATTTGGCGATTAAAGGAAACAATTCTGAAGAAGGCGGATTGGATATCATCCCACCGATGAGAATGTGGGGCCCACAATACAGGACCAATGTAGCCCAAATTTCATGTGAGGCTATAAGAAATATAGCGTAACACATAAGCCTTCTGAAAACAGTGTTAATCCGTCTTACTTGGTGGTGGTTAAGGCGGTCCAATTTGAAGATGCAATTCTGGGCTAGATTCTGCGGCCTAGAAAAACAGCCCACTATTTATATCATATCTCTCGAACGGCTTATTATTTTTTGCTGAAATTTTATAGTCCTTTAGGGTACATCCGGAGCTTTATTTAAGGCCTCTATGGCCCACTCAAATTCATCTTTATAAAAGGTACATTAGGCGATTATGTTCGGTGTATAAAGCTGGCTCCCACTTCGAGGCAAGAGTTGAAAAGTCTCTTATGCATTAAATGTCCACCCACCTTTCTCCAAAAAAAATAATTAAAGGCACATGGGATAATGGGAGCTCAGCCAAAGGCTTCCAAAATTCCTATTTAAGGCAATAGGGATGGAGGATTTTAATAGCTTGGAGTTTTATTTTCATTGTAATGTTGTTATGCCAAATTGCCTTTGTAGTCGTTCTTCATTCTCATATATGTCATTTGAATCACATTAGTTCTTAATTAAAGTTCTTATTCTTCTATTTTTTATGTTTTTCTTCTTATCACTTTGATACCATTTCTTAAAGGTGTGAATTTATTCACACCAAAGCTTGTGAAATTTATTCACACAACGGTGGAGTGACCATTTTTGTTGTTGTTGTTCTTGCTTCTTCAATCCCGCTTCATTAAGTCGACTTTCCGCTTCCATTTTTTTGAATAGCATAATTGGAGGGCTAAACGCTTATGGGTTGGTCCTAGGGAGTTTCATGGGGGTAGATTGGATGTTATTTTTTGATCTTAAATTCATAATCATTCCATTATTTTAAGATTTCCATTTAATGATTTATTTTCTTTTCGTCTTCACCAACTTTAACAATGACACATTTTGAGTGCTACTGTGACCCAATTCCTTAGAGTGATCATTAAATTGATCCTATAAGTGCATTGGTGATTAGACTTGGAATGGTTTAGGGATTAAATTGGTAAATGATGTTGATGAATTATGTCATATTGTTTCATAAATCTTGAATTAGTGAAACGAATGTTATAAGAAAATAAATGCATCCTATCTAACCCTAGTAACAACTTAGGATCAACTCATCTCTATTAATTGTTTTATAATAAGTAATTGTATGTTTTAATTAATTTTATTTAGTTTAAATCAGTATTTATTAAAATAAAATCAATCCAAATAGTTTCCCACTCCACATACGAACCCTTCAAAAATCATAGTGTCTCTCAGTATCTTCTTCGGTCCCTGTGGATTCGACCCCTACCTGTACTACAATGACCACATACCTATAGGGTAAATTTGGGCGCAACCAGTTGTAATTTTATGACATGGTATTTTTATGAGGGGTGGCTGAATTAGTGGTCTTTTACAGTGTAACACTCTATGTAAAAATTTACAACAATTGGTTTCATTAAAAATAAAATATGTGGTATTAAGAACAAAGTATTAATTGATAAAAATATGATGCTCCTCTTGTTTCTGATGTTGGGAATGAATCATGTGGTATAAGAGTGTTTATTGAGTAACTCTTTTATCATTAATAGGATACAAGATATGTGAACAGTGATTGAAGAATTAGGTGTACAAATTTTTCCAGCGGAAGGGTTCATGTGGTATCAAGTGTTTATGTGAGATTGTAGTGGAAAAAATATCTCCAGATTTCATTTGGTTAAATTTGGGTGGTATATTTTTTCAAATTAACTACATTAGAAATTTCATGTGGTTTCTCAAAAGTGGTTAAAATTGTGGGGATTTTTGGTAGTGTATTCAAAAAATTTTATAATAAAATTTTGGGAATATAGGGTATTTTCACATAATAATTTCACAAAAAAACATGAGAATCATGTAAACCACATGAGAATAACATGAACATGAAGAATTATATCATGACCATGTAAGAGTTATTATAATGGTGAAGTTTCAAATTAAATTCATCATTATAAGTTGGAAGTTGGTCATTATTTGTGGAACACAAAGATAATTTACACTATGTCTCATAAGATGACTGCCATTCATCATAAAATGGTGTTAAATGTTGTGGATTGTGAGAGAATCCCTTACATTAGTTTTTATATAATTTATTAGATACTAATTTTTTTATTGGTAGATTTTTTAAAATCTTATTCCCTACATAAGGAACAGTTAATAACATCATTTTTAGAGAGAAAAATCAAGGGGGAATATTTTCCCATAGTGATTCTACCTATGAGGAAAATATTTAATAGAGTATAAAAACAATGAATGTAAATGGAAATGATCCATGTATGGGGTCACAAAGGACCAATGATTGTGTAAGGTATCTTGTGGTCATCCATATATGACCTTTTACAAAACAAGAGTACATAGGGTATATTTTATAAAGAATGATAATAAAAAAGCACATGGATGTATCACTTGTTGAACAATCATCCACCTAATACGAAGGGATTGCAGAAGGAACACTTTTCAGAGGAATTTTATGTGAAATAAAACTTATTATTGAAGATGGAATTTATCTTTTTAATGAAAAATGATCTTCCCAATGAACTAAAAATGGTGTGAACCAATTCAGAGTTGAAATAAATCATTTGTGGGATTTTATTAAGCCTAAGTGCATTAAATTAAGTATAATTAGTAATTAGTTTTCAAATTGTGAATGGTTGTAAACTAGAGTAGACAATGAGTCATCTCCAAGCATTATATCAGCACTGCGCTATAGTGGATTCCAGTATAGTAGAATGTCTCATCGGTATGCTACGTAGACAAGACCAGATATGTTAAAACAAGTAAAATTAGTTTTTTTATACAATCATTTATTTATTTATATATATAGTTGCACAACGAAGGGGAAAGTGAGTTTTTTTAATGAAAAAACATGATCAAGGGAATGGTACTTTTTATATTTCATACCCTGATTCACCCCTCTCTCAAAGTATTTAACATAGTGGGAAAATAATTTTTAATAATAAACAATTATTGTTAGGTGATTTATTTATAACTAATAGTTAATTACTATTATTAATTAGTAATTATTATTAACTAATGATTAATTTACATTGAATTAAATTAATGAATTGGTAATTATTATATATTATTAAAATTAATTAATTATTAATTATAAATTATATAATATCATATTATTTATAATTGTTATAAAATAATTACTATTATTTATTTATTATTACTAATAAATTATAATTCATCAATAATTATTAAAAATAATTAATAATTTTTTATTGAAATTATTAAAAAATAATTATTACTTATTAATATTTAATTACTAACTATTATTAATTATAATTAATTAATTTCAAATTACTGCTATTTATAAATTAATTGTGAATTAAATACTAATTATTCGTAACCACTTATTATAATTAATTATTTTTTCATAGGAAAATGAGAACTTGAATCCCATATTAGAAATACAAAAGCATTTCTAGTTCACCCTCCCTTTTTAAAGGGATCCTTGGGTTATTATTTTACTTATATTTTCCTATTCCTTTTGAAGAAGTAAGGTTAAATATTACATTAGTTAAATTATTCTATGTTTTTTAATATATTTTTTTATAAATATAAACACACAAAAATTAATAATAATAATAATTATAAACATATTAACAAATATGTTAAAACTGGAAAAACTATATTTTAAAAATGTTTTAGGGCCTTTAACACATTCTATTCAAGGTTTTGATCAATGGTGTTATGACCCCGAAGGTTTATCATTGATGGAAAATGGATTTTAAGGTTTTAACACAATTAGTAAAATTTTTAATAAAAATTAAAAACAGAAACCCACATATATATATATATATTCTCAAAAAAACACATTAAAAACTCATAAGGTTGATATGAATGAAATTTGTTTCCAGTAAAAATAACAAAAAATTCAATGTGAATAATAAACAACTAAATTTAACCCACCCCTGCACCCTCATGAGTGTTCTGAAGGTTTTTCACTCCTTCGTTTCCTCATGTTCATGGGTTTGATTTTAGCCAACTGTTCATATGGATCATAATTTCCCTCTAAAACATTTAAACTCATGCATTGTGTTGGGGCATGTAGTAATTTATAGTTTCACTCACTTCAATTATCTAAAAATGAGAGAGACTAAGGGCCTAATCATTATGAATCAAGGTCCTAACCAATTGGAAGTTTCATACATTTATTTTTCGAGTAGTTTGTATATACAAAAAATATTAAGATTATTATTAAGGGATAAAAACTAAAATTTTCATTAGATTTTAAAATATATCCCATTCTAAATGTTTTCATTTTAATTTAATGTAAATATTTTTTTACATTTACTATCAATAGAATAATCCATAGAAATTATGTATCATTCCATAATGGGGTATATCAGTGGTTTGTTGATTCTATTTTTTCATCATAGCTATGGATTCAATTCAAGTTGATTGTTGTTTTTCCATTATAATATGGAATATCACATGCACAAAAAATCATCTAATGAAAATTAATGGTTGATTTCACAAACCTTGATATATCATGTTGTGATATATGGATTAGTGAAATAATTTTAAAATGGGTTTATTATGCATATCAATGTCGGGTTATATCTCTTACACAATGCAATCCTCTACTTTGAGGAGTTTATGATGATTGAATCTCCATATGCATGACTTATGATTTCCAATATCACATGGAATTAAAATCATTATAAGTAATGATATGAGTAATTGTATGTCATGTTATAAGACACAAATGGATAAATGATTAATCATGGGAAACATTGAAGGTGTAGGGGTTATCGTGGAAAACAATGTGCCTATACTAATGTTGGAATATCCATCACAACTAAAGATAAATAATATTCATAAAGACTAAAAATTCATAAATGCACCATCATAGAATCATGATGGATGTTTACAAATCATATGACGTGATATGGGATGCAACCATGAAATTTTTAGGTTACAGGGTGGTCACAGGTTGTGAAATCAATATTCAGAGGTCTTGGAGTTATAATAAAGGTTTTGAAATGAAACATCATAACAACATGGTATTTTTAAAAATTTTATACTAGAAACCATATATCACATCTAGAAATATGAATACCCTACCCTTAATTTGGATTTTAAATTATATATGGTTGGTTCATGGTTTATTTTCACCTCTCCTTTCCTATTTCAAGAAACAGTAAATTCGTCTGATAAACGTGTGGGGGAAACATCAAATTTGGGAGTCTAGTATGATAAATTTTAAAGTGGATGTATTCATTTTTGTTAACCAACTACGATAAATTGTTTTCAGTCTTCAAACAATGTAGTTGAATCATCCATTTGAGAGTAGAATCATCAAAGGTTGATAAACAACCACAACAAACACATGTTGTTTCAGAAATTTATTCCCTTTAGACCAAGAAAAAATCCCATTATATTTTAATCTAAAAAACTATCGAGTTCTATCCTCCAATAATTATTCTATAGATATAAATAATTTAATACCTTTTTTTCCAATTTAAACAGAAATACCTTTCTTAAACATATTATATCATTATCTTTTGGTGTATTTTAATTTTTAATTAAATGACTAACACCACATGGGTGTTATGTTTCCCCAAAAAAGTGGTATTAGATCTACCATGGTTAAAAGGGTGATCAATAGATGACAATTTTTAAAATATATAAAATTTCAAGTGGAAATATTTTAGTTTTTTAATCCAAATTATTTAATAACACATGGATAAAAATTCAATGTCACGAGCTTTATAAATACACAACTAAAATGAGGTCTCTAGTGGAGGTTAAACTTATAGTTAACTTATGATGCTAAATAATCCCCATTATAGATAATAAAACACTATTTATCTACCTATTAAATTTCTTGTTACTTTTTGGAAATAGAACCAACATGACACATCCATACTACATCATTGTGTAATATCGACCGTTGATAGTGCTTTGGTCATATCATAGTCAATTAGATTCCATTTTTTATTATCCAAGAGTTAATTACCACAAATTATTTAATTTGAGATACATATGTACAATTATTTATTTAATATTAGGTCTAAATCAAGAGATTAAAATACTAAAATCATTTATAATCTTACACTTTTATGTATACTATCTAAACATAAGAAATGGAAAATCTATTTTATATTAAATATTTTTGAAATACATTCTTAGAGGATACTAAAACCATCACATTACTATCAAATAAAATGTTAATTTATTTAATATAGTGAGATAATGTATAAAAGGACCTCATTGGTGGATATAGAGTGGGTAGTACACAATAGAAGTGCACTTCCCAAATCAGGTAGTCGAATTCTAATAGTATAATTTTAACTTTTCTAGTAAACAAGACACATCAGTTATATAATGAAAATTGGAGTTTATTTATTAATGGAAAACCACATATAATAAATCGAACATGATATGGAAACATGTAAACATGAATCACAATAATGTGAATAAAATATTAGAGAATATGAGTGAGTTGTAAGTTAATCTTGATCAGTTAAAGTTTAAGGAAATAATATATAAGGCCGAGTTACAGACATCTTCTATATTTATCACCATAAAAAATTGTGGTACATGCTAGTTTTTTAAATTTGAAATTACTCTCTATATAGAAATATCAATGTAACAATAGCTAAGAAAATGGTCGAAATGAATATCCCTAGAGAAAAGATGAGTTTTGTACACCAGAATTAGAGCCTCTTGCCACTAAAAGAAAAGGGTAGTAGAAATAGTCGGAAAGAATCATTGGGAAAGATACATGTGACCAAAATTAGTAAAATATGGTGTTTTCAAAATCATGATCAATACACCACATAATGTTCTATAAGTTTTGTAATCTCTTGAACATAAACCCTGAGGGTAAAAATTTAAAGGGTGGGAAAATAAATAAAGAAATAAAATTCAAAAAAATAATTATTTTATAGGTGAAAATGATGATATAATTATTGTTTTGTAAGATAGTCAGATAAACCATGAAAGCTATGATTCCACATGGGTTATTGATTTAGGAAACTCATAAAATATCAAACACATATGAGATTTTTATCAACATATGATCCATGTAGTTTTGGAAAAGTGAAGATAGTATATCATAGGGAATCCAAAATTACTATTATGGGAAAAATATTTCTAAAGACTAATATTGGATATATGTTATTATTCAATAATTTGAGACATGTTCCTAATATTTTCCTCAAACAAATATCCATCAGAAAACTTTGTAATCATTGTTATGTCAGCACATTTAGTGATGGAACATATAATCTTACTAATGGTAGCATAGTAATAGCTAATGATAAGAACAATATATATCTTTACCTTAAAAATTATAAATCTTATGAAATATATAACAATTAAAAAAGTTAGGAGGTTCCTACATAATTCAAACAAAAACAAGTCTTTCCTACAAGTGATAGATGAATCAAAATGTTCTCTAAGAAGAATGTCCTACCATGAAATAAATTAACACTTTTGGATATTTTATGGACTACATCTTGGGAAAACATCATCTAGAAAATATTCATAGTTATTTTCTATAAAGGGAAAACAAATTAGAATTGATAAACACATATGTCTGCATGAAAAAAACACTAAGAAGTTAGTAGGTCTTATTTATTTTGTGACTTTCATTAATTCTTGAAAACTCTTATCTTTTATATTGAAGACTAAAGATATGGTGCATGATGTTTTAAAGAATTTTTATGTAATGATAGATAGACAAATAGGTTAAAGGTTGATGTATTTAAACATATAAATAAGAGAAGGGTATCATTGTCTATTTTGGAAATATTGTGGGACTTTTGACATAAACATAGAAATATTACAACCACAAGAACCTCAATATTATTATGTTTTCAAAAGAATGAGTTGAATAATTTAAGGGAGATTATTTATCATAATATGAAATGAAAAACTACCAAAATCCTCTTGGGGAGATTTTCGGGGATCCATAGTCACTTCCACTTAAAACACCAGAATATAACTCACCAGAACATATTTTGCAGAAAAAAAATAACTAGAAGGAATCAGTCATCTGATGCCCAGAACAAATAATATGTTTTCAACCAAGTCTTCCAACAGTAATATTGAACCCCCAGAATAATGCATGCAAGAATATTTGAAAAAAACATAAGAAAACATGAAGGAAAAAATTAACTGTTGGATTTAGGTTTTTCCCTCAGTCCATAGAAAAATTTTTCATCACATTCATTCAATTAATTAAGATAATAATTACGAAAATCAACTCACTCACTACTCACTACATGTGCCTTATCATACCAAAAACAATTGATCCACCCACAATGAATTCATGTATCCTTACGGTTCTTCTAGCCACCAAACCTATACAATCAGTATGGGATGTAGTCTTCCTCCTCTAAGATACATAAATAAACTATTCATAAAGTCAAATATTTTTACTACCTCAATGTTACCTCTTTGTTAAATTCTATTTTCTAAAGATATAACATAAATGGAATCTTGTATATCTTCCTATGTGTGATATTTTGATGAATTGAATCATGTTTCACCTAATAGTTTCTTTTAGTGGGAAAACATTCTTCTACTAGAACCCCAACTCTATTTCTTCATTACGAAAAAATTCATAATATTTTATTCATCTTGTGATATGGAATTCCAAAATTCTATAAAAATAAAGCTCACTCATCACTAATCTCCAAATTTTTATTCATTATAGTTTTGTGAAAATGTACTCTTCAAGATCCCTTACAAACTAACCTAATTAATGTTTTATTAATTATATCTTCATTGAACCACTAGGACTTACGTACCATCAAATAAAACTTACTCAGGATCATCAACCACGCATCACTTCTTACATCATGACTTTTTTCAAAATATCAGTAGGATTTTGTAATCTTATAATATTCAATATGTCTGATACAGATTCCTCCATCATTTTACTAATGAATTGAATCTTTAATTTAATTTACATAATACATGAATGAAACAAATGATTTATATCCAAATAAATCATTCTCTACGATTCAAAAAATAATATCTCAACATAGGGTGCTTTCTGATATTCTCTCGCAACCCATTCATCCCCACCAATTTCATCCCTTTATTTTCCATGGTGATGCACTCTGATACCATTATTCAAATTAATACAAGTATTTAAAGTTTAGATATCGAACTAACCAACATTCCACTAAAATTTAACCTATAAATTGTAGTTATTATCTTTGAATCGAAATCTCTAATAAATTCAAATTCTAAAAATAATTACATAGGATTATCTATTCTTAAAATAGTTACAAGTATTTACAACCATTTTATAATTCAAGAATCTGTTTTAGAGTTTCCTAGTACATCCTTATGATGTCTGATATAAAACTAATAACAACTCCCACTACTAATAATAAGGTCTTTAGCAGTGCTAAAATTGACACTTTTTAGCACCAAAAAAATGATAACAATAAAGGTGTGATTAAAATCCCTAGGATTTTTATCTATGATAGAAAACTAATCATAAAATGATATTATATTCGTAGATCTTTAAGAACTAATAAAAACCCTATTATTTCCTCATTTATTTAGAATTTATAAAGGGTACCTTTATCATTTAATTTTTTAGTGCTAATAAAGTGGAATACCATTTAAGAATGTTGGTAAAGTTACAACACACTACAATAAAAATAACCCCAAAATCATGATAAAAAACATAATCAAATGTAATGGAAAAAATAAAATTTAGTTGAAATATAATTTAAAATTCAGAAAGAACTATATATTATAAACATTTAAAACATTGGTTTGTACTATTGCATGAGTAAGAACAAATTATCATAGACTTTAAAGAACATCAATATTCTATTTTCTTTGACCCCAAACCCCTAGTCATGATATAATTTTCTAAAAAAACAAACCCATATAAAAACAAATTCACCGATATATGAAAACAAAATTATGGTATTAATACCATAGAGGATAAAATTAAAATAAAAAAGTATCAATTTTAAACTAAAAACATATACATTGAGTCATATGAGGTATACCATGTGTCAGATTGAGTTGTGATTGATTCTTATATATTATGCCATTTATTGTGGTTCCCAAAAGCTTGTTCTCTTCAATTGGATCTCATTTATGGTAATAAAAACCCATCTTTGGATGAGAGCCAATGCAAGGGAACTACTTTTTGAGAATATGCCTTGAACTGTCACACAATACCATGTTCACCTTCAAGAAATTTCTCTATGAAAATTAACTAAATAAATATAAGAAAACAATTATAAGGATATTTATTATGTAATAGTATATAAAATTATGAGAAAAAAACAAGAGCTCCTTTTCTCAGTTTTGGTTGTGTGATGAATGTTTTAAACTATAATAGAACTTATATATTAAAAAATGCACATTGAGTCTTACCAACCACATCATCTTTCTGATTGATGTGTGGTCAATTTCTCTATTTCATAAATATGTTTTGGATATTTTTTTGAAATTTTGAAAATAATATGAGATATTGTTATTGATTATATCTAGTGACATGTGTTTTAAAATAAATGAAACATTCATATTGAAAACATACACTTTCAATTGTATTGGTCACATCCTATATTGTGTTGATGTGTGTTAGATCCACACACTTCACAAATATATTATGGAAAATTTTCAAAATGTTTTAATATTTTCCATGATCATTTTCCTAGTTTTTGCTAGTTCATTTGTGTTTTAAAATAAAAAGAACTTTTATATTGAAAACACACACATTGAGACATATCAACCACATCATGTGTTGAATTGATATGAGGTCAATTCCCACAGGTGAAAAATAAATTATGTATTATTTTTAAAATGTTTTAAAAAGAACATTCATCTTATTTTATTCATTTTGGCTATTCTATGTGTTATTTTATATAAAATGGAACTTTTGTACTTAAAACACACACTTAAAGACATATCGATGACATCGTGTGATTAAATGATGTGTGGTTAACTCCTAACCATGAAAAATGAATTATAGATTCATTTCTAAAATGTTAAAAGAACCTGATCTTGTTTAATCAATTTTTTTCTATTTGATGACTATTTTAATCTAAAAGAAATGTTTTTATTAAAATTACATTCGTTGTGTCATATTAACCACATCAAGTGTCAGATTGGTTTGAGGTCAATTACTACATGTGTATAATTAATTATGGATTGTTTTATTAAATTTTGAATATAATATGATCTCATTTTGTCACTTTTGGTGATGTGACATGTGTTTTAAATAAAAATAGAATCATTCTATAGAAAATATACACTTTGAGTCATATTGATCTCATCGTTTGTCGGATTGAAGTGTGTTAGATTATTAAACACCATATATGAATTTTGGAATGTTTTCCTATTGATTGAGAATAATCCAAACTATTTTTTAGGTTTTGTGTATTTTATGTATGGATAAATCTAAAATGCAACTTTTGTATTGATTCCACAAAATTCCATTCATACAGACCACATCGGGTGTCGATAGATGTGTAGTCAAATAATAAATATCAAAATTGAATTACGGGGATTTTTCCTAATTTTTTAGAACAATATGATATTGTTTTCTTAGTTTTGTCCATGTGATGTGTTTTAAACCTTAATGACTATTTGATGGTAGAAAAAACACATCGATTTATATCGAGCACATCATGTGTCATATTGGAATGATGTTAATTACTATACATAAAAAGTTAATAATAAATTTTTTCCCAAATGTTTGAAAAAAAATATGAGCTCATTTATATGGCTTTGGTGATCGGACATGGATTTTCAACAAAAATGGAACATTTATATTAAAATAAAAAATATTGAGTCAAATTTATGACATCGTGAATCATATTGATGTTCATTCAAATATTACAAGTAAAAAAATGAATTAAGCACCATTTAATTAATTTTTTAAAAAATATATTCTCTTTTACTATTTTTTTATATTTGATGCATATTTTAAACTAAAATATCAATTTTGTTTTAAAACAAAAACCAAAAGTCATACAAAATTTATTGGGTGTAATATTAGTGTGTGGTCAATTACTATAGGTCACAAATGAATTATAGATCATTTTTATAATGCTTTAAAAAAATCCTAGATAATTTTAATGGTTTCAGATATGACATGAGTGTAAAATTAAAAAGGAAACTTTTATATTGAAAACACATACTTGAGTCATATCGACCACACTGCGTGTCGGATTGGAATACGATCAATTCATACATATTAAAAAAGTTAATTATATGTCATTTTACTAATATTTGATAACAATATTAGGCTTTTTTTTGTTGTAGTGATGTGACATGCTTTTTAAACTAAAATTTCATGTTTCAATTGAAAAGATGAAATTTTTTCCATATCAATCACATCAATTCACGGATTTATGTCAGGTAGATTTTTACATGTTATAAATTATATATTTACTATTTTCCTAAACATTAATAAAAAACTTGAACTTATTTTCTTGGTTTGGGATATTTGATGCAAGAATTAAAGTAAAATGAAACTTTGGGGTTGAAAAATAGAACATTGAGTTATATTGACCACATCGGATATCAGATCGATGTGTGGTCAATTATCTCAGGTAAAAAATGTATTATGGATCATTCTCATATGGTTTGATAACAATTAGAGTTCATTTTCTCATATTTTTATCTGGTATGATTTTATAACTAAAATTAAACTTTTTTGTAGAAAACACATATTTCAAGTCATATCGACCACATCATGTATCAAATTGGCATGCAGTCAATTCCTACATGTTAAAAATGAATTATTTATCTTATTCATAAATTTTTAAAGCAATACAATCTCTTTATCTTGGTTCTGATGATGTGACATTTGTTTTAAACTAAAATGGAAGTATTCTATAGAAAACACGATATTTTAGGTATATCGATCACATCATGTCTCAGATTGATGTGTGGTCAGTTCATACACATTTAAAATGAATAATTCACTGTTTTACAAATGATTCAAAACAATATGACCTCAATTACTTGTTTTTGTTCTATTTGATGCATTTTTAGAGAAAAAATACACTTTTTTATTAAAGAAATATCCTTCAAGTACTATTGACTTCATATGGTGTCATATTATTGTGCATTCAAATCCTATATGTGAAAAATTAATTATTGATTATTTTACAAAATTTTGAAAATATTCAAATCTCATTTTCACTGTTTTGTCTGTTTGATGTGTGATTTAAACAAAATTGATACTTTTATATTGAAAGCATGTATTGTATCTCATACTGGCCATATTGTGTGTCATATATTCATGTTGTAAATCCCTACACAAAAAAAATAATTATAGACCATTTTCCAAAAGTTTTTAGAAAAATATAAGATCTTTCGATTGTTTTTTTCTATGTGAAAAGTTTTCAAATGAAAATTTTACTTTATATATTTAACACAAAATTTGAGTCATACCAACCAAATAATGTTTTAGATTGATGTTTCATCAATTACTGCATTTCAAACATGACTTATGGATCTCTATAATATGGTATCAAAATATTATGAAGTTATTTTCTTGTGTTTGACCATCAGACATGTTCTTTGAACTAATGTTAAAATTTAAACAAAATAAGTATCAGAATAATATGATAATTAAATTAAATAAAAAATATATTAAATAATGATAAATATTACTAAGTGAGTAGTAATATGTAACCTATTAATGATTGATTTATATATTCATGCATCTTGTTTTCTTTCTATTCATTTATAAAGAAATTGATTTCCTCCAGTATACATATCCTTGAAAAATAGATCCAAAATATTGTATATGTATTTGGATACCAATACTTCTCTTCGAAAATATATTTATAAGTCCATATCCCAAACTAAATCACAAACATGGAAGTTAATCACCTAAATTTGATGTTAGAAAAATTTTCAACAGCATGTACATTGACCACACATATATAAACAAATTTACTTATAATATTGAGTATGTTGAAAGTTTTAAATCTTCTTAATACTAATAAAAATAAAAATAAATTATTAAGAAATATTTTTAATGAAATTGTAATTACGTTTTGAAATTACATGTTCGGAGATGAAATTATTTTTATGGTGTACGATATCTTTAATAAATTTGAAAACATATTATCCCCAATCATTGTAGTTATATTTACACAGACACAACATAAACATTGAGAAAAAATATGTAAATTGTTTTGATTGTTAAATATTTCTATATATACTTGAATTTGATTCCATTTGAAGTAATCTATAGGCTTTTTATTATTAGTCTCCATCCTCTAACCATGAATTAGCCTATATTTAGAGATCACCCAATCAAAACAAAATTTTTGTTAAAATAAAAAATAAAACATATAATTTTATATATATTTATAAAATATATATTTTATTTTATTAAAAATTTTAAATAAACATCCCATGGGGTTGATTATAATATAAGGAAACTCATTTATTGCTAAAAAATATTTGTCACTAACGAAATAACTAAATTTTTCTTACTTAAAATGATTTAATCCTATTTATTATAAATAAAACATCCAAAATAATATATAAAACTACAAATTTATATTATAAACACATCATAACTCATTCAAATAGACCATTAGATAAAATTTTATTTATATTTGAAAATAATTAACATTTTAATATATGAAAATGAGACTTCATTCAAAATAATTACTTTCCCTCGCTCTAAAAACCCAATTTGTAATTTAAATCATGAAACAAAAAACTTTAAATCTTTCTTTAAAACGTTGAATTGCATAATAAGAATCATTTAAAAATTAATTCATGTGTCCTTTATAATAACATGTAATAGTTTTTTAAAACACATTACAAGGAAATCATAATATATATATATATATACATAGAGTCTATAAGTATATATTAATGAAACACATACAAATATTTATAAGAAAAAACATTATAATTACATAAAAATTTAAATATAATAGTTTCCAAACTCATTTTTATAACAATAATGAATTTTAAATTCATAAATTAAATCACACACATAAATGAAACATTATATTATATATAAAACCATTTTATTTATAATTTTTAGGATATAAATATGCATTATAAATACTCTATTCTCATAAACATCCCTAAATACTATAATCCATGAAAATACCAAATCATTAAATCTAAATATATCTCAATTTTTAAGAAAAATATCATAAATAATCTTACCAAATTAATGGAATTAAAGCATTCATAATTACAATAACTAAAATGATAAAATGATATTTCATTCTAATAAATTTTGTTTAGAAATAAAAACATTTTTTTCGAAATGCATGGATTCAATCTGTAGATTCCAAAAACACAAATTAATTATCATCATATCAATTTGATTCAATTACAATAATTTTTTTCAACTAATTAAATTATTTATCAAATTAAAGACACTTTAAATAAAAGTACACATATTGCTATGAATCCAAAAAAAAGTAAATAGAACCCATAAAATCTATAATAATTACTATTAAAAGACTAATTAAAAATAATTATGTGAAATATTTTTTAAATGATACACACAATCAGTAAAATGAAGTGTCAAACCCTTATTAATTACCCCAATGAAAATACTCTTAAATAATGGGGTGTTGATATGTAGGTAAGGGAGTACAAAAATTGATCTAGTTGATTTTGGATTTGGTTTCATATTAGTGGTGGAATCTGAGCATTTTCAGATATTTTAACCAATAGTGGTTTGATCAGTTATTTTTCATGGGACGAGATATAGTGGGATGGGCATCAGACTATATGCATTTTGTAGAATGTGGTGGGTATGTTTTTAGTGTTAACCATGTATTTTCATGGAAAAAAGATGTTCACTTCGATGGGGGGATTTTCAAGGATCTGGGTTAATGAGGAGTACAGATAATAACATACCTTAGTGCTGAGAGAATTGATTCATCAAGAAGATCGATGAAGAGAAGAGACAGTAGTTTGGTTCCATGATAGATTGAACATTTTGAGTGAGGGTAACTCTTTAAGGGTATTATTTATAATATTAGTATGTTTTTTTCTATTTTTTAAAGGGTTTTTTTGTGGGAGGAATTCTTTGGAAGGGAAATATTTCTCATGTAAAGTATGACCCAGTTGTTATCTTGAAACGATTGGAAATCAGTGAGTCTTCCGTAATTTCATGCCTTATTTTTTCAAAGAGATCTAAACATTGGAAAATCATTGATATGTCTAGCATAATTACGAAAATTGGGTAATCAATAATTTTAAATGCATCTCATTGGATTGTGTTTTCTTGCACATTGTCTTTCCTTGTGAGGAATTAAATATTTGGGCTTTGGGATTTGGATCAATCACTCTCAAGATAGGGATTTTACACATTCATGAATGGGATAGGATGTTCAATCCTTTAAATGCTGTAAATTAATTTATTCATCTATGTTTCAAGGTATAAGGTTTGAAATGGAAAATTAGAACCCTATAATTATTTATTTTATTTCAATGTTTATTGGGGTTCCCATTAAAATTGGTAGAGAAAACGAGGTTGCGATTTTCAACCACTGTGCTATGTTTTTAGTTAAACTGGACTTCATTTCAACTTTGGAAGATAGATTTTTTTTTCTAATAATGATGATGAGATTGGTTTGTGAATTTATTATTAAAACGTTACCCAATTGTTTTATGGAGTTTATGGTTATAGGACATGACATTTTAAATAAAAGAGATCTATTGTTACTGTTTTATCTATGAACATGGTCATGATTATAATTCATTCTATAAAAATTTTATATTTCTGAAATCCAATGCTCATGGTGGTCCCCAAAAGGTGGTTCATGTTCATCTTCAAGATGTAGTAGTGCCCAATCATGTTGTCTTGGGGGGGCATGGTCATTAGCCCGGTCCGGGTGCGCATTTGGTTTTCACAAGGATTTATCTACTGATAGACCTTCTAAACCTTTTAATGAAGATGTGATCCTCAACGATGGATCTAAACCATTGAATATTAACATGTATTATAGGAAATGTGTTTATGTTATAACTGATTCAAAACATCATGGTCTTCATGACTCTTCTAGTGTGTGGGGTGGCCAACATGCTACTATGACATGGTTGGAGATTATGGAAGAAGGGTTGGCTGGTTATGAAGAGTATGAAGTAGTGGCATACTATTTTCCTAATAATAATCTTTTTAATAGATGATTATTGTGTCATGTTCTATAAAATGTATGAAAAACTTGGATGATGAGGTTTATAAGCAATCAAAGTTCATAATTATTACTCAAAACCATGGACTGATTTAAAATTCATTAGTGAAAAGTTTTCCCATAGATTTTTTTTCTCCATGGATATGTTTTCTAGATGGTATAGAGGAAAATATCACCATTTAATTTCCAGGCATCTCCCCTCATTCTAATCAGGTGGATACAGATCCCTTGTTAGATCACACCAATGGAAGTGGCATTCTTGTTGCTTCTATTATTAAGGAAGCACCTCATGATCACTCTGTTGGGTTTCAAAAATAAGTGATGAAACTTATAGGATCCATGGTATTGGTGCAGATGATCTACCCATGATTGGTGTTCCTAAAATGTCTATGTTAATGGTTCCAGGGCAGGTTTACGAATTTTCTCAAGGGAAACATAAGGATGCTTCTTTTGAAAATTAAGGGACAAAAGTTTCCCATAATACTGAAGATCAAACCAAATCATTGTACACACACATTCTAATGAAAGAATATGATTTAACTATCTGGTCTTATAAAATAAAAAACCTGTACAAGTATATGGTTTCTATTCCCAATACATTTGTAGTGGTAGAATTGGATAAGGATGTGTCTTTAAAAGCTGTGAATATGGAAGGACCTTCAAGAAGTTCTATCAGACATAAGACCAAGCCTTAGGATAGGGAAGATGATATCACATGTAATATCCTAGGATGATACAGTAAGTTTGGGGAATCCTCATGCGGTAGGCTCCATTGAAATGGATAAAGTGGATTCTGTTGAACTGTCTTCAAATAAAGGACACGAGCCATGGAAGAGAGAAATGACTTGGAGGTGTGGTCAGAATCCACATGGAAAAGCCCCTCTCAACAAGGTCTATGGGGTTATAATCTATTTGATTTGTTGATATTGATTTTAAATTTTTCTTTCGGTATTATTTTGTTTTTGTGTCTTTTGACACATCATTGTTTGTTGTGGATGATTCTCCTACCATATCCAATCCCTACTCCTGAATGTACCTTTTTAATTTTAATAAATGGGAATGGGCCACTGTTCCATTTCCTATAATTTTCCCATATATATATATATATATATATACGTATATATAACTATATACATAATAAGTATATTTATTACAGTTTTATAATTATTTAAATTTATTTATTTATAATTATAATAATAAATACATTTATTAAAATGTATTTATTTATAATTGTAATAATATTTACATAATTATATAAAATTATATATTTATATATATTTATATACTAATTAATATTATATATATAATTTTATATTATTTTATAATTTTATATATATTTAGTATTTAAATATATATTATTATAATTTTAATAAACCTATTTTTTATTTAAATATAAATAATTAAAGTTATAAATATAAATAAATATATTTAAAAATATTTGGTTGTAATTATAAATGTATTTATATAATTATATATACTTATATATTTAGACTCTATGATGCAGCTCATGGGTGATGCTCCACTCGACAATGAAGATTAGCTTTTCTCAAGCTCCAAGGTTATCTCGCACTACCTCAGCATTTATCTTTTGGAAAAAGGGCAGAAGAATAACTTGAATCCTTTGAATACTCCTTCTACAAAGTGGTATATGATAATTTTTGATGTTCATACTTTGAATCAAGAAACTAGGGATGTCAGTCCATATATTGGTAAGTCTCCTAACTCTCGAAACAACTAATCCTTCATATCTCTACAAGATGTGGTTTCTAGTTTATCATCCAAGAAGTGTGCTACTGCTCAGGTATTTACAAATTTTGAATATATCATGGAGATAAAGGATATGTGAAAGGATTTTATCCTCACATGTTGTAAAGACCCGTAAATTTCAATGAAATTTTTTTCTTAATTTTCTATGCAATTTTACAAGAGCGCAGATTCTGACGGCACCTGATTCCGAGGCCCGGTGTGCCCGGAATCATTTTCTGAAGTTTGGCTCAGGTACGTTCAGTGAACGAACGTGCGGGTTTTTCTAACTTTTGAACCGGTGCCCGGAATCGAATTCTGAGGGCTCCGATGAAATCACAGCGTTGGTATTCGCTTAGAAACGCCTCTTCCGGAGTTGCGTTTGCTCGGGTGTGGTTTTTACTTTTCGGGCTTAAAGTTAAGAAAAAAAATAATTTTGCGACAACTTTATTTTATTTCGCTTAAGAAACTTGGAAGCCACTTGAAGCCACTTAAAGGCGGCTTGAACTGAGTTGAACTGGATAGGATGCTATCCAGAAATATCCTACCCCTTGGTCGGATATTTGTGAGGTGGGGCCCGCACGAGCCCCGCCGTTTCTTTCCGCTAAGAAACGCACCCGTGAAAACCCGTCTTAATGAATGTCAACTGACGCGTTTCTTAAAATCTTAACAGACCATTTAATTGGGCTGTTTCTTTCGTGAATTAAATGGGCAGTTTCTTTCGTGAATTAAATGGCATGTTTCTTTCGTTG
The DNA here is from genome assembly GCA_963277665.1 of Viscum album. NCBI lineage: Eukaryota > Viridiplantae > Streptophyta > Magnoliopsida > Santalales > Viscaceae > Viscum > Viscum album. The sequence continues at coordinate 873,659,761 of OY728145.1, read as the reverse complement.
AATTAATTCAACGAATTAATTCAATCGTTTCTTACCCCCCCGTTTCGTGTGTTGGCATAATAATAAAATAAGACCAACCTATATTTTTTCGGAGGATTTCTTGTTGAGACAGAATCCTTGTATCTTCTTCCTCCTTCGCGAAGAACGCGAAGAACACGAAGAACGCGAAGAACGCCGAACCCGGAAATCGACGACGCGACGCCGTGATCTCCGACGCCGACAACGTTCTTCTGCGACATCTCTTCCTCCGCGACGGGTCTTCGATCGGCTGCTTGAGTTCGCTGACTCAACGCCGTGTTCCGCGACGACGCGACGCCTTCCCGCGACGACGCGACGATCCCCCCTCTTCCGCGACAAACAATTCCGCGAAGAACGCTCACGCGCGACGACTCCGAGGTAGGGATTTTATAATTTTGGAATACACCTATTTATATTCCCGTGAACATTCTTTAAAAATTAAAGAACCAGTTTCAAATGAACAATTTTATTTTATTAAAATTTTCGGTTCATGCGTTGAACGATTTCTCCCATTGCTTTTATCTAACGCGGAGGGTGCGGGTCAAACGAACACGGCCCGGCAACCCTTTGTCGTTCTTTGTGTTTTGCGGATTTGGCGAGCGACAGCAAAATATGATGCAAGGGCAATTTGATGATCCCGCAGTAAAGAGCAGAACCCGGGAGGAACAACGGCGCAGACGGGAAGGAAAACGGGCCACCGGAGCGACTCCGGCGGCCCGCGGAAGCCGGTGGCGGCGCGGGCCGCAGGCGCGGCGGCGCCGGCAGCTGGAGGAGGCGGCACCCCGCGGGTGTCCAGTGCTGCACCCCGCGGGTGCCGCGGGTGTCCAGCGTGCCACCCCGCGGGTGCCGCGGGTGTCTAGCACGACACCCCGCGGGTGCCGCGGGGGTTGTCCCGCGGCACCCCACGGGTGTCCAGCGCGGCACCCCGCGGGTGCCGCGCGGTTGTCACGCGGCACCCCGCGGGTGCCGCAGGTGTCCAGCGCGACACCCCGCGGGTGCCGCGGGGTTGTCAAGCGGCGCGTCCGACTGTCTGGCCGACACCCCGCGGGTGCCGCGGGGGTGTCACGCGGGGCGGCGGCTTTCCCCCGCGACGGCCGCTCGGCCGCTCGGCCGAGCCGAGTCGGACCGGCCCTGGCCAGGCTGGGCCGGGCCAACCGGGTCAGACCCGACCCGGTTCGGGCCAACCAGGGGGGTCGGGCCGGGTCGGCCCGGGCCCTGACCCCCCGTCTTCGGACGACTTTCGTTAAAACGCCCGTAACATGAGCTACGGGCCTCCAAACGACTCGCCATCATTGGCAACGCAATCCTTGGAGCAAGACGGTCGTTTCGGTTTATCGCACTCAAGTTGCAGAATACTTTGGGTTCGGCCGGGTTGGTTCGTACACGAAACCAACCGGGCCCTCGGAGTGGAAACGCTCATATCTTGAGCTACGGACGTCCGATTGGCGTGCCATCAGCTTTGTTAGTTTCCTCTTAGTGAGACGGATCTTTTGGCTCACTCCGCCCGAGGTTTGGACGCATGTGGAGTACGGTCGGGTTGGTTTTGCCTTAAAAACGAACCGGGGCCCTGGGACGAAAAAGCCAATAACTCTCAGACCGGGCGCCCGATTGATGCGTCGTCTATTGAGTTGAGTTCCTGTTGATGATACGGAACTTTTGGCATCCTTCGCCCGAGTTTTGGATACAGTTGGTAGTGGCCGGGTTGGATCGCACCCGAAATCCAACCGGGCCCCTGGAACGGAAAAGCTGATATCTTTCAGACAGGACGTTCGTTTGACGAACCGTCAGCGGCGTTGACGATCACGTTGAGAAACGGTCCCTATGAGTTTACCCTATGAGAGCTCGGGGTACAGTTGAGATACGGCTGGGTTTGGTTCGCTCACGAAACCAACCGGGCCCCTGGGACGAAAAGGCTAATAACTCACAGACCGGGCGTCCGATCGACGCGCCGTCTGTTGCGTTGAGACCCCTGTGACGAGGCGGTCCTTTGAGTTACTTCTTCGTGGGACCTTGAGATACCTGGAGTATCGACTGGCAGCTCGTGGAGCGGACCCTCCCAAAGTCGAGCGTGCAGAGTACGGAGACCGTGTAGCCGACTGAGACCTGACGACTGCTTGACCGACTCGACTTGGAGTGAGTCGACTAGCCCAGTGGACGGAGCACTACTTTGTTTGGGTGCAGACCCATGGCGGACGGAGCACTACCTGTGTGATAGTGCAGACCCGCGGTACTCGTCCGGAGAGTACCTCAGCAGGCTACTAGGGGGTGTGCACTATTGTGTTTGGGTGACATACCTCGGCGGGAAGCACTGCTGTGTTTGGTTGGCTGGCCCGCGGTACTCGACAGGAGGAGTACCTCAGCAGTCTTAGGTTAGTGAGCAGTACCTCGGAGTCGTGACAGGACCACTGTACACTCTAGAGGCGAAGCTCTTCAGTAGTTACGGTTTCGATAATGAAAATCCTGGTTTGAGCTGAGACTTTTGACCTTTGTGTTTCCTCATGATTGAGATGGGTTACTTGATAACTTAGGTATATGTATGGGAATATACATGGGTAGTGGTTATCCGTTGATCTCATGATCCTTGTGTTTCCTCATGATTGAGATGGGTTACTTGATAACTTAGGTATATGTATGGGCATATACCTAAGTAGAGGTTATCTGTTGAGATCTTATTTGTGGTTATCCTTGTTGGATTTAGTGAGACCTTGAGGGTCTCGGGGTCCCTACTGAGTATCGTTATACTCACCCCTGCACGGGCTATGCCCGCACCTCGTTGTGTTGGTTGCAGACGACAGGCAGTGCTGACGGAGGCCGAGTGTTCGAGGACTGGATGGTACCCGGAGGTGGACTACACGACAAGTCAGTGTCCGGAGGTGGACTTCACGGCGAGACGACACTCAGAGGAGGTTGACGGACGAGAGCACTGTGGAGGCTATCTGTACCCACCCTTCAGGTAGGATTCGTGGTGGACGATCCAGGAGCTGCGCCATCTGTACCTACCCTTCAGGTAGATCCGAGGAGGAAGGCTCAGATGCGTGCTCAGTACCGCCCTTGTTTCCCTAATTTTGTGTTGGAGCTTTACGGGGACGTAAATCCCTGTGGTGGGAGTAATGTAAAGACCCGTAAATTTCAAGGAATTTTTTTTCTTAATTTTCTTTGGAATTTTAAAAGAGCGCAGCTTCTGACGGCACCTGATTCCGAGGCCCGGTGTGCCCGGAATCATTTTCTGAAGTTTGGCTCAGGTACGTTCAGTGAACGAACGTGCAGGTTTTTCTAACATTTGAACCGGTGCCCGGAATCGAATTCTGAGGGCTCCGATGAAATCACAGCGCCGGTATTCACTTAGAAATGCCTCTTCCGGATTTGAGTTTGCTCGGGTTTGGTTTTTAATTTTCGGGCTTAAAGTTAAGAAATAAAATAATTTTGCGACAACTTTATTTTATTTCGCTTAAGCCACTTGCAAGCCACTTGAAGCCACTTAAAGGCGGTTGGAACTGAGTTGAACTGGATAGGATGCTATCCAGAAATATCCTACCCCTTGGTAGGATATTTGTGAGGTGGGGCCCGCACGAGCCCCGCCGTTTCTTTCCTCTAAGAAACGCACCCATGAAAACCCGTCTTAATGAAAGTCAACTGACGCGTTTCTTAAAATCTTAACAGACCATTTAATTGGGCTGTTTCTTTCGTGAATTAAATGGGTTGTTTCTTTCATGAATTAAATGGCCTGTTTCTTTCGTTGAATTAATTCAACGAATTAATTCAATTGTTTCTTACCCCCCCTTTCGTGTGTTGGCATAATAATAAAATAAGACCAACCTATCTTTTTTTGGAGGATTTCTCGTTGAGACAGAATCCTTGTATCTTCTTCCTCCTTCGCGAAGAACGCGAAGAACGCGAAGAACGCGAACAACGCGAAGAACGCCGAACCCGGAAATCGACGACGCGACGCCGTGATCCGCGACGCCGACAACGTTCTTCTGCGACGTCTCTTCCTCCGCGACGGGTCTTCGATCGGCTGCTTGAGTTCGCCGAATCAACGTCGTGTTCCGCGACGACGCGACGCCTTCCCGCGACGACGCGACGATCCCCCCTCTTCCGCGACAAACAATTCCGCGAAGAATGCTCACGCGCGACGACTCCGAGGTAGGGATTTTATAATTTTGGAATACCCCTCTTTATATTCCCGTGAACGTTCTTTAAAAATTAAAGAACCGGTTTCAAATGAACAATTTTATTTTATTAAAATTTTCGGTTCATGCGTTGAACAATTTCTCCCATTGCTTTTATCTAACGCGGAGGGTGCGGGTCAAATGAACACGGCCCGACAACCCTCCGTCGTTCTTCGTGTTTTGCGGATTTGGCGGGAGATGGCAAAATATGATGCAAGGGCAATTTGATGATCCCGCAGTAAAGAGTGGAACCCGGGAGGAATAACAGCGCAGACGGGAAGGAAAACGGGCCACCGGAGCGACTCCGGCGGCCCGCGGAAGCCGGTGGCGGCGCGGGCCGCAGGCGCGGCGGCGCCGGCGGCCGGAGGAGGCGGCACCCTGCGGGTGCCGCGGGTGTCCAGCGCGGCACCCCGCGGGTGTCGCGGGGTTGTCACGCGGCACCCCGCGGGTGTCGCGGGGTTGTCACGCGGCACCCTGCGGGTGTCGCGGGGTTGGCATGCGGCACCCCGCGGGTGCCGCGGGTGTCCAGCGCGACACCCCGCGGGTGCCGCGGGTGTCCAGCGCGACACCCCGCGGGTGCCGCGGGTGTCCAGCGCGACACCCCGCGGGTGCCGTGGGTGTCCAGCGCGACACCCCGCGGGTGCCGCGGGGTTGTCACGCGGCGCGTCCGGCTGTCTGGCCGACACCCCGCGAGTGTCGCGGGGGTGTCACGCGGGGCGGCGGCTTTCCCCCGCGACGGCCGCACGGCCGCTCAGCCGAGCCGAGTCGGACCGGCCCTGGCCAGGTCGGGCCGGGCCAACCGGGTCGGACCCGACCCGGTTCGGGCCAACCAGGGGGGTCGGGCCGGGTCGGCCCGGGCCCGGACCCCCCGTCTTCGGACGACTTTCGTTCAAACGCCCGTAACTTGAGCTACGGGCCTCCAAACGACTCGCCGTCAGTGGCAACGCAATCCTTGGAGCAAGACGGTCGTTTCGGTTTATCGCACTCAAGGTTTCAGAATACTTTGGGTTCGGCTGGGTTGGTTCGTACACGAAACCAACGGGGCCCTCGGAGCGGAAACGCTCATATCTTGAGCTACGGACGTCCGATTGGCGTGCCGTCAGCTTTGTTAGTTTCCTCTTAGTGATACGGATCTTTTGGATCACTCCGCCCAAGGTTTGGACGCAAGTGGAGTACGGTCGGGTTGGTTTTGCCTTAAAAACCAACCGGGGCCCTAGGACGAAAAAGCCAATAACTCTCAGACCGGGCGTCCGATTGACGCGCCGTCTATTGCGTTGAGTTCCTGTTGATGATACAGAACTTTTGGCATCCTTCGCCCGAGTTTTGGATACAGTTGGTAGTGGCCGGGTTGGATCGCACCCGAAATCCAACCGGGCCCCTGGAACGGAAAAACTGATATCTTTCAGACAGGACGTCCGTTTGACGAACCGTCAGCGGCGTTGACGATCACGTTGAGAAACGGTCCCTATGAGTATACCCTATGAGAGCTCGGGGTACAGTTGAGATACGGCTGGGTTTGGTTCGCTCACGAAACCAACTGGGCCCCTGGGACGAAAAGGCTAATAACTCACAGACCGGGCGTCCGATCAACGCGCCGTCTGTTGCGTTGAGACCCCTGTGATGAGGCGGTCCTTTGAGTTACTTCTTCGTGGGACCTTGAGATACTTGGAGTATCGACTTGCAGCTCGTGGAGCGGACCCTCCCAGAGTCGAGCGTGCGGAGTACGGAGACCGTGTAGCCGACTGAGACCTGACGACTGCTTGACCGACTCGACTTGGAGTGAGTCGACTAGCCCAGTGGACGGAGCACTACTTTGTTTGGGTGCAGACCCATGACGGACGGAGCACTACCTGTGTGATAGTGCAGACCCGCGGTACTCGTCCGGAGAGTACCTCAGCAGGCTACTAGGGGGTGTGCACTACTGTGTTTGGGTGACATACCTCGGCGGGAAGCACTACTGTGTTTGGGTGGCTGGCCCGCGGTACTCGACAGGAGGATTACCTCAGCAGTCTTAGGTTAGTGAGCAGTACCTCGGAGTCGTGACAGGACCACTGTACACTCTAGAGACGAAGCTCTTCAGTAGTTACGGTTTCGATAATGAAAATCCTGGTTTGAGCTGAGACTTTTGACCTTTGTGTTTCCTCATGATTGAGATGGGTTACTTGATAACATAGGTATATGTATGGGCATAAACTTGGGTAGTGGTTATCTGTTGATCTCATGATCCTTGTGTTTCCTCATGATTGAGATGGGTTACTTGATAACTTAGGTATATGTTTGGGCATATACCTATGTAGAGGTTATCTGTTGAGATCTTCTTTGTGGTTATCCTTGTTGGATTTAGTGAGACCTTTGAGGGTCTCGGGGTCCCTATTGAGTATCGTTATACTCACCCCTGCACGGGCTATGCCCGCACCTCGTTGTGTTGGTTGCAGACGACAGGTAGTGCTGACGGAGGCCGAGTGTTCGAGGACTGGACGGTACCCGGAGGTGGACTACACGACAAGTCAGTGTCCGGAGGTGGACTTCACGGCGAGACGACACTCGGAGAAGGTTGACGGACGAGAGCACTGTGGAGGCTATCTGTACCCACCCTTCAGGTAGGATTCGTGGTGGACGATCTAGGAGCTGTGCCATCTGTACCTACCCTTCAGGTAGATCCGAGGAGGACGACCTAGGAGCCGCTTCCGTCCCTCCAGCTATTGTCTTTTTCTGTTTTACTTTGTTCAGTTGTAGTTGTACTTTCTTTTGGGTTTGTATTCTGGCCCATTTACATTTCACCACTTCTTTTTGTACTTAGTGTTTTACTTCCGCTTGTACTCTATGGTGTTTTTTTACTTTTATAAAGGCAATGCCTTCCCAGTTATCAGGATTTACGCCTTTGGTGCTAGTCGCCAGCCCCTGGCCTATGGAAGGCGGGCTTGGGGTAGTCACGGCACGGGCACCGAGGACGGGTCGTGACACATGTCTTGCGCTTCCAAAAGGGGAGAATCCATGGAGTTTTGGTGCACTGGTCAAGCGATTGTCTATGATTTGGGGTTTCCGTGAATGAGGATTTATTCCCCTAGGTTGTGGATTCTATCACATTCTAATTTCCAAATTATGATCTCAAATTGAATGATTGGGATTTTAGTGTGGTATCATCAAATCTAGGTATCGTACACCTTTATTAATGGTCAATAGGATTTAACCCCATTCAAATTTAAAATACTTGTGTCCATGTCTTGGAGAGAATCATAGGATTGAGCGGGATTCTATGGAATCCATGGTTCTTTCATAGAATTTCATTGAAAATGGGTGTACCAATGAAGATTGAGAAGGATACTATGTGAGCAAGGTTTAACCAATTTCTTAGAGTCCTAGTTGAAGTGGACTTGATCTCAACTCTTGTTAACCAGGTATTTCTATCCATTGATGAATAAGACTTGAAATTGAAAATTATTTATGTAAAATGGCCTTTATTGTACTTTGATTGTTTCTTAGTGGTAAATTATGAAGACCTAGGTAGAAAAAAATGTTTTTTTTCTCTACTTGTACCATAAAAGTGGATTCCTCAACAGATTGTAGGATGGCTAACAATAAGGTACTTGTGAGATAGGAAGCTATGTTGTAGGGATCTATTTATAATGAAATATGGATGACCATTGATTTGGAACCCATACTCCATTATTATTATTCTTTACAAGAGTATTTTTGTGAATATTTATTTTTATTTTTCGCTGGAATGACTGACATTGGAAGTGAAAGGGATGTAGGGTATGAATCTACACAACATCTTAAGGCGTAGATGGTTTGTTTTGAGATGGAATAGGAGGTGGAGGTACAGGTTTCTCATGTATTTGATGAGGACCATTCCATTAATGGTCATTTTACTATGTAAAATGGTGCTGGTGATTGGAATTTCCATGAGGATGGTAATATGTATGATGAAAGGGTTGTTCAAGAGTAATTTGATCAGTAGCACTGACTTGGGAAGAACCTTCTATTTTCAATTTAAAATAAGGGTAATAATATATGAGATTTTATCTCTCCATGTTCTATCTCTTATAACAAGGGTGTGCCTCTGATGATATGGAAATAACTGGACATATTATGTAGGCCCCTATAAGGGGCAGCTGCAAAGGCTATTCTAATAAAGAGAAAATCATTATTCTAGATGATGAAGGCTTATAATTGGTCATATATAAGAAATCCCCAATACTGGATGATTCTCAGGGGAAGTTTTAACCACTTTGCATAGACATTCAAAAGGGCGACCGAACAGAGTTTACTGTAAAGGGTTCAATTATAAATTCTCATCATTATGTTGAAAATATTTTTTCAAAGGGAATAGTCGCAAACTATGGAGAACATGGAGTGGTCCTATCTTCCCCACTTTACTAACCTAATGAAAAATTCATATGTCTATGTTCGAAAGGCATTAGTTATGGAATGAGATTTTTTATGGGAAATAAACATGAGTTTCATCCTCTAGGGGAACATGAAGGAGAGAGTCCCATTTGAGGCCTCGTAATGGATGTGAGAGAATGGTTGTTTTGTAACTTGAAGTCATTTCATCAATGATGGAGCCAGTTGTATTTATTTTCAATAGATATGTAAGAGTTCAGATGTTGTTATCATTTAACATTCAAGATAGATACTGATCCAATCTAGAGATGTACTTACAAGATATATCTTGGAAATTTAGGATTTTCTCCACTTTGGAAGACTTATATGAATCATCATAGGATGAAGAATATGAGGCCCCTCAAGCATCCCAGACATAGCAGAGAGGTCATCATCGTAAGGGAAGAGATTGATATCCAAGGAATTTGGGGTCCAATGTGAATTGCACAGATTGACCTACTTTTTAGGCTACCTTTCTTCTAATGAGGGAATTTTATGTCTTGTTTGACACACATCCTTCCTTGTACTTTTTCATTTTTTTAATAAATTTGGCATCATGTGTTTGTTTTCTAAAATCCATTAATGTGTTGTTTTGAGTGTATATATATACAAAATTATAAATATTTATTAATATATAATTTTATATAGTAATAAATATATTTAGAATTTAAATATATTTATTATAATTTATAATTATTTAAATATATATATTTATTTGTAATTATAAGTATAAATAAATATATTTAAAAATATTTTATGTAATTATAAAGATATTTTTATAATTATATATTTATATACTTATATATATTTATTAACTTATAAATATATATAATTATAAATATAATAAATATATTTATTATTTAAATATATTTATTATAATTTTATTATTAATAAAATAATTATTTATTTATAATATATATATTGATATAATTATATATATATTTATATAGTTATATATATTTATACACACACACATATATATAATTATATATATTTCTATTTCTTTACAATTATATAATTATAAATATATATATATATATATATTAATATATGGACATATATAATTATAAATATAATAAATCTATTTATTATTTAAATAAATTTATTATAGTTATATAATTAAATATATTAACATAATTATAATTAAATATTTAAATTAAAAATTTATTGAAAAATCAATTAATCATATTTATTATATAAATTTAAGGCGTATTTTAAATGTTAAAACATTATATACAGAAATAGAAAAATAGTATGCAAATAAATTATAAACATATTGAAAATATTACAAGTATAGTAAATGAATATATGTATAAATAAGTATTACAGAATGATTAAATATATTTTTAACATTATTGCTGAATATAAAAAAATAAATGAATAAATAAAATTAAATAAATTTGAAAATATTTTAATGCAAATTTGTACCCATTACATGTATTACAAACACATCAAGAATGATGAAAAATTATTAAATAGATGATACTAACTGTATAAATAAAAATATTATTAAAAATTTACTATGTTAACATTACACAATATTAATAATTGAATTGAATTGAATTAAATTGAATCAAATTAAATTAAAGATACACACATAAGTTTCTATAAAATAAGTTAATATTAAAAATGAGTAAATACAAAAAAATTATTAAAAATGGAGAGATATTAAAAAAATCAATATTAGATCAACAAACAAACTTTCTAATGCACTTACATGTACATGAAACACATATATATATACACACACACACACACACACACACATATATATGTATGCATACACATCTACACAAACATACATACACACATATATACACATATAGATATTTACATACAATTATACATGTACATATTTTTAAATTATTTTACATCAATATTAATATATATATTTGAATAAATATATTCATTTATATATAATATAATAATTTAAATATAATATTGATATATTATATTTATATACAAAATAAGAATTAACTTATAACAAATGAATAAATATAAATAAATATTACAAATGAATAAAATTTAAATGTATTAAACGAATTAAAAATTAAAAACAATCATATATATATATTAAATATAAATATAAATAAATATTTTATATATATCAATATATATCAATATATATCAATATATATTTTTATATATGAAATAAAGCAAATTATAATTAAAAATGAATAAATATAATAAATATTAAAAATGAATATATATATATTTATAATATTAATATATATATAATATAATATATTCATATACATCAAAATAATTATTCATATGAAGTAACAATTATTTTATAAAAAACTCTATTAGGTTATTTAACCCCCAACCAGACAGGAAATCCATTTAAGAATCCCAACAAGGAAGGTCTACTAAAGAGAGGGTGGACCAAACCCCACGTTGAGCATAAAGTGGGGTAAGGCTTGTTCATGCCCATGTATATAAGCATGGGCCCATATAGGAGTGTCTGAAAATTATATGTGGGATCCTATCCCAACAGTAGGCTTCAAGCTTTGGGTTTCGGGAAAATCAAATATAAACAAGTGGTCGTACATCCGCAATTTCGATGTGGAAATCCTATGTGCGATCAGGAACTTTATCAGTGCCAGAAAATGTTCTAATAAAGTTTACCCTTTACCAATGCTGCAAATAAATATCTCTTAAAGGTATGCTATATCAACATCAAAAAAATGCTGATAGAGGGTACCATTTATCAGTACTTTTTTAGCACTGATAATGTGTACCCTATTTCAATAATGTTCTAGATCTCATAAAAGCTGGCATCAAATAAACCTAGAGCTATAAAAGTTTCCCACTATTTTTGAAATGTATGGATATGTAAAAACCTTGATTTACATCAAACCATTAATAACCGATGAAAATGGAACTTTCTCCATTTACGCAACCCTATCTTCTATTTGTGCTTATTCCTCCTTATTTAACTCGAAATGCTCAACTATGTGTGTGGTCATGGATTTTTTTTCTGATAAACCAAAATTTTCACCCCATTTATGATATTTTTGGAAAACGTTTGGTACAGTGTAATAGAACATTGGTGGCATACAATTCTCATCCCCAATATTCTCTTAGCCAATCCGATATCCTTCATGTCGATGCATCAACAAAAACATCAACCTTCAACTCATCGATACTTTCATTCATCCGAACTACAATCAATATATCATCCTTCTATAGTAGAATCCTGAGGAAAATTCAGTAATCAAATACCTTATGTTAATAGAAATAGTCAACATTTCTCAAGACAGGCTTTTGATTCAATTCTGTGGTTCTTCAAACCGAAAATTCTACATTTGTTCTTACCCACGTGTCTGAGATTAGTATGTTTTTCACCATCATAATAGATATATTCACAAAAAAATGTTGACTCTTAAAGATAATTATATCCATAGACTTCCACTAAAACACTCTATTTTTTAAGATTTTGTTTTCATTGAGACCTCAAATTCCCTTTCATCATTCACTGTAATGGTGGCTCCCCTCCCTCACGCCTTCACTATCTTTTATCCTCCATCCAATATCTCTCTCTAATGATCTATATCCTACACATTTTATCAATCCTTTATCACCTCTTTTTATCTCACTGCTTATCCCCAACTCTTATTCTTCCCTTCCCCTACCACTGTACAAGCCACCCAACCCACTAAGCTCTTTAAATGTTTCTTTGTTACATTTCCCATACTCATTCCAGTCAGTCCCCCCTACTCTCCTTCCCATAATCCCTCCTCTCCAATTTCTAACCAATACTCAAGAATTTGTTTATTAAGACCCCATGTACTATTTATCTTATGTTGAACTCTCTTATTATTTAGGTTACTAATCCCAATCCCTTAATTCTATCGTTTTTCATGTATGGATATCCCTATCGGTGTTCAAATTCTTTGTAGACTTAATATCCTTATCCTTTTCTCATGACACATATAATTTCAATCACTTTTATATATTTGTCTACCTCTTCTCATGGGATAACTTTGTGGCTTTATTTCCAAGGAAAAACAAATCATGTGTTAACCTATAGTTCTTGTTATTACACTAGTCCATGGATATTAACATTGTTCATGGATCATGGTTTTTAGTGGTTTTAATTCTCTTACATAGGATCCCTCCCCCATATAATAATCCCTCATCTCTCAAGGGTAATTTTTTTCTTTTGGGATGTTTCACTAGAAAGATGATGCTACTATAATGATTCAAAATACCTTAATTTCTAGAATATGAATTTAGATAGACCACTATTTCTTATTCCTTTAGTTTAGTTATATTTATGAAGGGTTTAATTTAACCTTATGGGAAAGATTTTCATTTTACCTGGTGAATTGTTTTCAATTTCATGGTCCCAATGGTCCCTCCTTAGCCTCCTATGGAAGACAGAATCCTTCCCATTCATCCTCTCATCCTCCTATGTTTCCTCTCCCTATACAGATCATTGAGCATCAGACTATCTTTACCAGGATCATCCTTTGTCATTGGATTCAATATTAAATATAGATCACCTTCTAAAATCATTGGTATTGGATCCTCTACCTGCCCTTTTATTTTATTCTTCCAATTTTTTAAATACTTGGATCAAAGATTATGGACGAATTCTTGTTGAAGATTCAGAGGTTATTATGATGGACATTCTTTTTCCCTATTCCCCTTCCCCTAGGATATCTCACCTTAGGCTTCCCATATCTTATCAGCCAATCTTGGTCTAAGTGTTCATTAGCAATAGTTACTAGTAGTGGTAACTACTCTTCACTCATCTACGATTCAAGATTTAGATCCCCCATGTATCCTCAATTGGTTCTATTAGATTCAGTGGGTTTTAGGACATCTTCTTTTACTTTCTCTGTAGAGCCCCACTCCGTGTTGCATCTCTTTCTTCTCCTCCCTGCAATTTCTTTTGATCCATATCAATTTTAACATCCAACATTCTTGATATGATATATGGATATGATGGTCATCCCCGGGATACTCCCCCTACTTGGAATAAGATTCCAAACAAATATATATTCACCCCTCTACTTTTTATGTCACAACTATTCTCAATACCTAATCTATATTAGTAGGAGATACCTCGCCACTATTCTATCTTGTTCCAGGGTTTCTATAACATCTCCCCATTTTAATAAAAAATATTTATTCATATGTAATATAAGGTAATTAAGGCCCCATGAGAAATGTAAATATCTCCTAAAAGATATGAAATCCAAAAAACTCTTACGTTTGGATATTCTAGATTCAAAGAAAAGTGAACATCTTGTACAATCATTTTCATCAAAACTCTTGGTCAAAAACAACATTCATTACATCCCAATTAATGATAATATCTATATTTTATAGAGAAAAACGTTCATCATGGATATCATCAACTCCTATTATTAATACGTGTCATCCATTATTGTCTTGATCTATTCTGTGATCTTCACCTTTCGCTATGAAAAATGTACTGCCATGGACTATGAATCCTTATAGTTCCACCATATGAAAATCATCCCCAGTCCTCTTCCTTGATTCATTAGAGGGGAGTCTAACACAATTCAAAATAGTTATAAGAAAAAAAGGTGGTTACTCTTACTAAAGGATGTCCATAGATAATTTCAAAAAAATGGCATCCAAAAAACATCACGACCTGAGATTATCTAGAGGTAAATTCACCAAGTGTAATAACAAGAAAGCTAATAACATGATCTAGATACTTCTTTGATAGGTTTTTGAATAATATCTAAGGAATTATAAGATCTTTCAACTCGGTGGTCTACCATCTGAAATGATTCCACTCAAACCGCTCTATTATACTTATCTCCCTAGGAGGGGATGAGTTCATTCTCAAATGTCTTCCATATCTAAATGATATCTTTAAAGAGTGAATTTACTTTATGTGGTTTAACTCTCATCGTTCGGACTCATTCACAGACAACCGTGGGATGTAATGTATAGAATACTCATGTGCCTCAATGGTGATCTTAGGGAGTGGTCCAATATTCATGATAATAAAATCCCTAGTATCAATAACCCAAAAAATAATATTTTACATCCAGTGAAAATAATTCAATTCTATTGTAGTGATGAAAAATTTATTTCCCTTTCAGTCAAATATAAGTTTATTTCTATCATAAATATAGATGCTGAATTAAATGACCTAGAAATAGACCAAATCTATCAGCTCAATAAAGTATATAATAAATCCTCTTTTTTAATCCATGAATCAAATGAAAGATATTTTCTAGGAATCTAAATTTTCTAATGGAGGATGGTACAATCAGTAATGACATAAATGTATATGGTCAAATGGTTGTTGACTACATTCATAATTTTCAATTGGAATTTGGGTCGCCTACTCTAGGTTGTTATCTTATATAGAACATCAATGATACTTTATTCAACAATATACCAACCCCCCATCAATGATCATATAAATGGTTATCATTAATCCCATTAATATAAGTCAGAGATAAATCAATCCATCTAAAGAATAATTTAAAATAATTCACCATAACCAGAAGATTTCCTTGGTGATTTCAATATGGGATCCTTAAATATTTTCAAAGGGGACATGATCAAAACTATTTTCAACTACATCTCATGTGGAGACTTTCAAAGAGACATTAATGCAACTTAAATTTCCCTCATTATAAAAGTGAAAATAAAAATTATGTTTCATCACTTTTGACAAGTGATTTTAGATATTTTCTATTTTTAAAATATGTTTAATATCATCAAAAATAGTATAACTTGTCTCCTCCCTTAAATAGCGTCAAAATAGAAAACTGTATATGTTAAAAATATTAATATTCAGGGTGTAATATCCCTTACGTAATATATAAACCATGATATCAACAAAAATGTGGTTGAATCTATCAACAGAGTGAATTTTTATTTTTATTAGTCCTATTAAACTATTAATTGGAGTTTCATTTTTAAAATTATGTGACATTGAGGGGTTTTAGATTGATTCTTTGATATTTTATTTCATAATTGTTCCACATCTTGGTTCTCAATATTTTGGGCAAGAATGAATCAGTTTTCTTAAATATAAAAAAGGGCTTTAGTAGGGATATCTTGTCTCTCCTAGCTAATGTTTTCAAACTTAAGAATCTATTATAAGTAATACGGGTAATGTAGTTTCTTCATAATCAATTTCACACTAAAAATGGTAGGTATGGCTGACTTTTCATCTCACACTTGTTTTTCACTAATGATATGTATTATTTTTTAAATAGAAAAAACTCATTGGTTGAGTATGAAAAATGGTGTGGGAAATGGGTTGTCACCCTCAAAACCACCGTACATATTTCTGTATCATTATCTCCTAGATGATCAGTTAATATAGTTTATATATTGGGGATTTATTGAGGATATTTCCCCATAGATCATCTCAAATTCACATTCTCTTAATGAAGGATTTGGATTAAGAATTTATACACTCTATTTATAATAATCACCAATAAAATTAACAATTAGAATCGTCAACTTCTCCCATTTGGATAGCATATCACTCTCATTAAGTCAATCATGAATTCAATAACATACACATAATGTCTACTATCTGGGTTCCAATGTCAGTTCTCTATTAGATTGATAATTTTACCAATACATTTATCTAAATCCCATGTATTGATGATAACCACCACCAAAAAATACTCTAGAGGATATATAAACCCATTGATAATGAAGGAATCTATATTAGTTTAATAGATAAATTTATGAAATATATCTAAGAAAATATTGCATGGGTTGTTATTGTAGGGATTTCTTGGTGGGATGGTTAAAAGGGAAGAAAATTTTTTTAAACTCTGAATGGAATTAAAAATTTTAAAATATTCTCTTCTCCCTATATAAAAAAATTAAATGGTCACATTATTTTCATCTTCAACAATCTCATTGGGTGATAGATTTTTATGACATATCATTCTGTAAAGACATCTAAGATGGGAATAATCTCTTTATATATCATTATCTCACTCACAATATCAGTTTTATCTTAGAAAAAAGATTTTCCTAGAATTAATGAATGTGTTCTAAATTCTTAATATTTATCTATAATTGATAGTATTCAATCGGTTGATGAATATGAGATATATTTCTTCTCTCCATCTAGTTTTGGGCTCTTTAATATAAATGACTACACAAATCTATTTCATGATTCTAATAGAGAGGATTATTTTGGAATAATATTATGGGACTCATCCATACTGATAAATATTAATATTTTTATTTAGTGATCCTTCTATTCTTCTATTACTTCTAAAAAAGGGTTCCAACATAAAAAAATATGTCTCATTTCAAAATTCCACTACTTCCAAAGACCCAGATAAAAATTTCCAAACATATTTTCCATGACATCGAATGGGATTCCATTCTCTAGAATATCCTATGAGGATGATTTGGTACAACTACAATATCTAAATAATTTAGTTATTTTATTTTATTTTTATATATAAGTGCCTCATAAAATGAAGACCTCAACCAAGAATTTAAGGTGGTTGTAGGAGATTGATTTTAGTCTATCTAGGAATCCCAAAATGAAAGAAAATTCAATAATATTCCTTGAAATCTTAGTCATGTGAAAAAAAAGTCTCCATTAAAGATTTTAATATTTATTTTCATATGGATTTTACTAAGAAGTGGGTCATAATTTTCAATTACAACATCCCCACACCAACTATTAACATACACCCTAGACATTGGGTTTCATGGACACATCCTACCTCTAAATTTAAGTTGAAGTCATATGGAACTTGTTTCAATGGTATTATGAGAGGTGAGGAGTTATTTGAGATCAAACTAGATAGATGGATCTATCTTACCACATAGAATTCACTCCTCATGGAATCCAATTCTCTACATAGAATTATCCCTATTAGTTATGATAGATATTTCTCTCTCAATGCTGCTGACTTGGATTTTGGATTTATTTTCAACCGCATGAATGATCGACAAACCTAACAATAGTTGGATGCCTATATTATCAGGAAGTGAAAAAATACTTATTCATAATTTTAGGTTTTAATACATCTGGTCAGAGGGTAACAAATTTGTATACCTCAAAGATGTTAATAGAGCGGATTATTACCCCGTCACTATATCTTATTTACTAAAATCCCTTCCATAGGGCTGTAAAATTATTATGGGTAAACACTCTATTGGCCTAAAACATTTTAGGGAACCATTATTTCTCTTATTTATTATTGATTCTCTAGAATAAAATATATCATTCTATCATCATTCTCACAAGTTTATGAAATAATTGTTCACAAAAATCCACATGCTACTCCATGTAAATATATTCATATAAACACATAATAAGGAGTGTTTTCTTTAAGTCCATATACTCTAGAGAAATATCTTCAAATTAAATCATGCTTAAAACTTATCTGATAGTTTCATAACTAACTATATAAAAAAATAATTTAGAAAAATCTACTTATTCCTTTTGTTCAATGCCCACCATAAGTAACATGGCCTAGTACTAGTGCAGACCATCTCCCTTTAACACTTTCTGACAAACCTAAATTTTTTTACTACTATTATTCTTGATGGGTCTCTCTATCAACTCTTGTAGTATAGGAACATGGAGGGAATTGATTTCGTCCCCCATGGATACCTCCCACTATTTCAAATCCTCCAAAATTCATTGTTACACTAAGAATTTAGGCTCTCCATCATATTTCAAAATTTCAAAATGTTAGGAACACCTATACCTCTGCACATGGATCCTTTTATTATTATACACCCTAAATTTTATATGAGGATTAGATCCATTTTGATATTACAACTTACATATTGTGATCTTCCAGTGCTTGAGATTTCATAGTCTTTGAACACTATGGTATTTCTTTCCTAGGAAAACCCCTCATAAATTGACCCCTTTCTTCTAGTAAATCCTATGGATAGTCTAGTGTTTCGTGAACTATCATTCTACATTAATTTTATAGAATATGTTTACTCTCTGTTCATCCATCGTGGAAAAACTCCACCAACAAAGGTACTTTTCCTTCATCATAATTTTCTATATGGTTCAGATATTTTAATAGAATCCCTTTTTTGATGATCAAACTTTTACTTCGATTAAATTTTGAGGTCATTATCCCCGAGTATAAATATAATTATTCAATGAAATAGCCAAAAAATCAACATGCTTGGGAATTTTCATCCAATATGTCATGTTACGTGGAATAAACAAGGTAATAGGCGTGTTATATGAAGTATTTGAGGTGATTAAAACCAACCTTTCTTTTAAAGAAATTTTTCTTTAGAAGTTTCTTCCCAATGGGTGATGGTATACTCTAGTTGAAAAAGTATATTCTATAGTTTAGAGTCACCATTAAAATAATTTTTTGGAACCCATCTTGGATCCTCATGATCGAATCCTTCTCTAATATGGTCTTATTCATCCTCTTTAATACTCCATTTTGTTCTAGATTATCAAGAATATTTTTCTATAAATGGATCCCCTTACACCACTAAATCCTTCAGAATATCGTGATTCAACACTCTCCACTATTTTTTCACCATATGAACTTTAACTTACATCCAATCTCATTTTCCACCATGACACTCCACAAGATGTAATTCTTGAACTCCCAAAATTGAACTCACTGAGGCGAACCAAATATTTTCATGTATAATTATCAATTAATCCAGTGTATTATGGATGAACTATATGACAATTCATAAGAGCTAACCCCAAAACATCTGTGTGAAACAACTGAAAGTTTTTTTGAATTTTCGATTTCCCTTTCATTTAAAAAAAACATCCACTGCACTCTAAAGAAAAAATACTTGCGTGTTCTAAAATCTATTCTTCTATCCTTGAAATATTATTTAATAGCTAGAATCTTCATTCATTTCTCTATGAGGTGTCCAAGAAGGCCAATACAATGTTTACATAATTTAACCTCTCCTTTATGCATCACTTCTCCCAATGAAACTGTAAGATATTGGTTCTTTTACTTCACTCACTTTGCAACATCCACTATTCCATTTGAAATTTTCTATATTCGATCAATGAAAATTTTAAAAAACATGATTCATCATTATATAATTTTTAAATTAAGTTCTTCATTATCTATTTGATGTTATATAAATCATGAATGTTCAAAAATATTCTTTTCCCTGTCTAGATAGGGACATAACACTTGTTAAAAATCGTAATAGATTGCCCATACAATAGATGAACTATACTAAATCTTCTAGAGATGTAACTTTAAATATAATACCTATTAGATATTTAGTGGAATGAAGCTTCAAATTACATGACCCAATACTTAGGTGAGATGAAAGTATGTAGGAATCCACTACTCCTTTTCCCTAAAATAGGGTTTTCATACCCACTTCTGTAAGTATATCATTCTTAATTCTCCCTCCAATCACTCTAATAATTATTAAGGTGGAATTTCATCTCAAAATAGAAACATAATTGATCACCTTCCTCCAATATACACATTCTATGACTTCTTTGATCTTTAAAATTCTAAAGACATTTTCATATTTCAGTATGAACTATTCCTTACACACTATAAGAATTTTCTGAAGATACCAAAATATTATTATAAATTATTCCTTAATTCTATATAAGGTCACATAAATCAAAGATATTCAAATCTATCATTCAAATGGAATTACACAAAATAATCCTCATTATGTCCCATGACTCCAGAATAGTGTAATGTAACAATTGTGAAAAAAACGAGGTCTCCAATGCCTACCTTTAATGATTAATTCTAAAATTAAATTACAAAATTGAAATGATTGGTTTCATACTATCCTTTTATGATTTTAATAACAAATGTTTTCCTTAGTACATTAATTTATTCGACATTGTGGGATTTTTATAAATATATGTTATGGTATTTATATTCTTCGTTGTAATTTGCACTTCCCATATATTGAAAACTATAATATAGAAAAGTTGAATTGATTTTATCATGAGTGATTTATTATCCATCCATTCCCATAAACCATTTTTATCGCTTCCATATTAGCTCCAGTCGATGAGAAATTGAGGATTTCCTAAAAATACAATCCTATATTAGTATTTTCTAGAACCCAAAATCTGTTCCATCGAAGACATAATGTTGAAACTTTTTTCCTTCTTAAACTATCACAATAGAAATTTTTAACACCCTCTACTTATAACCAGTTAAAAATAATATTTTAGAACCTAATTATGGATATCCACCTATAAGTCAATGGGAAGATTCTTCTCATCCTACTGATCATTGAAACACCATCACTGGCCGTCATCCTTTGGAATCCTTTTAAAAATAAGATCATGCATCACATGTTGTGTATAAAATACTTATACAATTAAAACACTGGAATATACTTCACTAGAACATAATGTATAGAAACAAAAACATTAGAATGAACACCTTATTAGCTATCCAAAACCGAGATATTGACGGCACCCAACTCACCAAACTACAAAACAACCCACTAGAAGAACACATGTGTGACTTGAATAAACAATGATAATTAGAAAACATAAAAGTAATAAAACAATTCAAAGAATTTCCTAGTTTATTATTTCACCCCAATACATGGGTGAATACTTATTCACTTTAATTTAATAGAATCAAGAGAATTATTATAATGATTAACTCACTGAAAACTCAATATGTGTGTATTATAATATAAAAAAAGTAAGACATAATCCTTTAATATAGGATACTTTATGGTTCTTCCAATCACCAATTCGATATGATCTATATGGGATGAACTTCATATAATCTGATATATATGCAATACCCCTTCGTCTAGTCAAATATTTCAACTACCTCAACATTCCAAGAAATTTGACTCACCTCTTCTAAAAATATTGACAAATGGAATCCTATATATATTTTTGAGGGAAATTTTATGATGAAAAGACTTAGAATATACTGGACTAAATATTTTAATAGACTAACACTCTTTCACTTCCACCACATCACATTTATTTCATTGGAGATATGGTCTCCAAATTTTCCTCCTTTAGTGATATAACATTCCTACCTCTGGAAAACAATAAGCTCACACCTAAGTATAGTCAATAAAGACCGAAATTAATATCATAAACCATTATCTATCAGTTCCAATGAACATAAATTTTCTAGAAATGTTGTTAAAAGGTAAATATATTTCATACAATCATTTAAGTGTTTTTTCTCTATGTAAATAGTTCCCATCATAAAAGATGAAAAAAATATGTAGTTTAATGGCTAAAATACAGTAACGTTTTTTTGATATACTCATGAAAATTTTGGATATAAAATATAGGATCCTATAAATAAGTGAATAATCATAACTATAGATTTTTTTTATTAAATATTATAAAATTTCATATTCTGAGATGCCAAAATATCGAAAGAAGCCACAATTGGGGGAGATTTCAATCAATAAAGAATGGATTTCATCATTCTCAGTTACAACAATTTGGGGGGAGATTCTGTGGAGTGATTAAATATCACTATGAGTTAATATATATCCAAATATTATCATGTTTTCATCATTTCATTTTCTATAATATATCCCACTAGAAGCACAATTGAGGATATCCACTAGAGAATGAAATCCTTGTCATAGATACTCACCACTTAAGTATTTTATGTTCATATATGGTGGATAAATAGAAATTTATGTTAAGGTTATTGGAATTGGATAGAAGATGGGAAATAAAAAAAGGATATGTAAATATAGATGGGACATTTTATAATAACCATATAATTGATTTGGTAGAGTTTCCAAATAGTAAAAATGAACCCAAGAATAAGTTATACTAGAGAATGAGATGTGAATATGGTAGTTGGAAACCGTTGTACTGATCTTTGATGGTAGTGAATTAATTTCATTATAAGAAAAACAATTTACATGGGTGAAATATTTTCTCTTATATGAAAAATTTAATGTATCCAATTTGATCTTAGATCAGTAGAAAATCGCATCCTAGAGGATCAATAACTTGATGTGTATATTGTGTTCTTATATGTGATCTTGAAGAATAAATATTCATGGAAGAGCCCAATGGTTTTTCAGTGGTTTGAAAAAATAAAAAATATAATGAAAATTTAAGAAAATGGGTTAAATAGGCATGAAGATTATGGTAAAAATATTTGATTCATTCATGTAGAAATATTAGTATATAATATTGATTCATTATCACTGTATTTTAATCAAACATTATTCTTATAGTGATTTCAATATTCTCATTTTTTTGATGATTAAATATTTATTATTGGAAGATATGTCACCTTGGTTGATTTGTTGTTGAAGGAACTGAACATGTATTTTGAAATTAAGGACTTAAGAGAATCTATAGAGATCCTTGGCATGGTGACTACTTTTGATTGGATGAATCAAGTTATTTAGGACTCTCAGGAACAATACATTGAGAAATTTATTTTAGAGAAAAACATAATAAAAGAAAAAATACTTATTACTCCCCTATAAATTCATTTCATACTCACAAGATGATAAATTCCATCATCTAAAGAGGAGAAAGGGGAAATTGAGAAAATATCATTTCAATCAGTAGTTGGAAGTCTAAAGTATTCTATAGTATTAAATATAACATATATTTAAAAGTAGTTTCAATTTTTATTATGTTATTATAAATTACATTAAAGGATCATTTTGTATTGTTCAAAATAATATTAAGGTATACTATAGTTATATACAGTAATTTTTTATGTATGGGAAATTATAATCTTATTTTAGAAGGAGGCACAAATAAATATGTTTGGGGATGTATACATGAGGAAATCTATATTCGGATACATGATATTAATTAAAGGGGGATTTTTTTCATTCAAATATTAACATAACAAGTGTCATGAATTATCTATCATATAATCATCATATATTGAAATCACTGAAGGTTGTATGGCTATGCTATGGATGATCAAAAATTTACAGGTGAAGAGAATATATGATGACAAATGTGCTTCTAAAATAGTGTCCAAAAGCATATAGGAAGACATTAGGTCTATCTTATACAAAATATTTTTCATTATGGGTGACTTATGGTGTCCAATCTCAATTTGGTAGTTTATTAAAGGAGTGATTTGTGGGGGTGTCTTATTTTTTCAATATAAACATTAGGACTCTTCAATCAAAAATAAATTTACTGACATCATCCAATGATGAAAAGGAATATCTTGGGTTGTTTATCCACTACAATATACCCTTGACATCAGTAACAATATTTTCTCTAAAATATGAGAAAACAAAATGAAATTTTAGTCCTAAAAATCTATATTAATTGTCTGTAGATGATTCATCCTCAGAGGGAAATAAAATAACACCCCCTTATCTCATATATGTATTAATAGATTTATGAACCATGTAAAATCATTATATTATAGTTTTTATACCCTTGTTCATGTGCTTAAAACTATGTGTGGGTCCAACCACCCCAAAATATTTACATTAATGAAAATAAATGACCTGTATATATGTGAATAAGGCTATAAACAAGGGGTTTCATACTTTCATTTTCATACTCCATAAAAAAAGAAATATTTTTTTTCTATAAAGTCCAATTCCTAATACTTTCATCTAGTGAAAATTTAAAAAAAAAATTATTATCGGGTAATAAAAATATACAAATAGATTGCTTTCTTTTATTTCACAAATTTATGATAGTAAATTGAGAAAAAGTAACTGTAGGAAAGTAAATATAGCTAAACATAAAAATTGGCACAAATAACTATTGAGTAAAGGTTATCCTGATTAGGTATTCGATTCCACATATCTACAAATTAGTGTAATTAGATGGTTGAAAAAAATTATTTGGAAATTCAAACACATTGATGAATGATAAAAAATACAGTCTAAAGGGGTTTAATATTTACACAAAGGTCAGTATATAGTATTTGATTAATTATCTCATTAGGATAATTCAAAGGTTTAGAGAAAATGGAAAATAATATTTATGAAAATTTAAATTGATATAACATATGTTTAATTAAATTAGAAAGATAATATGGCTTATCTTTCTACTGAAAAATGGACTAGTAAAGGCTAGATTTATAATACTGTAATTGTAGTTGTGGTGTGACCTAGTGGCAAAGGAACCCTCTAGAACTACATCAAGCCTAGGATAAAATTGGGGAAGAACCCCATTATTTGTCGTAATTTTTATTTTTGTAGGGACATTGGTCCCCTGTAAGTGAGTGCGACATGCATCACAGGCAGGTCCAGGGTGACAAATTCAATGTCGATACTTAAAAAGGATCCTTAGGGGGTGGGGGATTCATCCAGTGACTGGTGTTGTGGGATTGACTGAACCGATTCAATTATGGCATGGGTGAAATAGATGTAAGATGATAGTGGTGAAGGAGGTTGTCTCCTCAACGATTATGGAGGGGGATGTGCCGGTTATGTTAGGTGATAATGATGTCAACCCCAAATGTGGGAAGATTGAGAGAATAGAGGGCAAAAAGACAATATTCCCTCTACTAATACGGGTCCATATAGAGTTTATATTAACTATTACATGATTCACAAGGATACCAAATTGAACAAATGAAAGGGTATTACATCTTCCATTGGGACTAAGCTCCATGCATCTTTTCTTAGAGAAATGATTTGCTTCCTTGAAAATTTAGGGAGTTTGAGAAAATATATATGTTTGGTGGGTCTACTCCTATTTTTTCTAGTATCTATGGCCTTCTAGGGTTATTTTGAGGTAATATATTCTTTCTAGTCCTATGGTCCATGTATGTTACCCCCTCAACCATTAAATGGGGGATTATTCAAAAATAATTAAAATATATATGTACTGTCTGATTTCATAAATATAATATGGTAATTCTATTTAATCACACTTATTTTCAAAAAAAATATTTCTCTAACTAAATAAATACATTATGTATTTAGTAAATGATGTTTTATTAAACTGGGAAAATTTTGATTGTTGAAAATGGAAATCTCAATTGTTCCAGTTTTTTTTAAACAGTATAATAATTTACAAACTTATCTTATTTTATTTATAATTTTTTGGTTTATATAAAAATATTACATTGAAATTATTATTAAAATTATTATTTTATTTCTTTTAAAAAATAATTTTTCATTTTTTTATTTTTATGAATATTTCAAATCCTAATAAATATTTATAGGGGAGTGACCTAGGGCAGATTATCCATATTTCTAATGTGGGTCCCTCCTTCCATTTCACCCCCATCCACTCCTCATTTCTTGATTTATCTACCTCATTAATCCATATTTTTTGTTGTGGAACCCATGACAATAATTAATTAATAAAATATATTTTTAACATTATAAATATTAAAATCCCATAATTTATTGGCATTAACTATTTACTCTTCAAACTAAAATTAAAATTTTCATAACAATTTAAGGTGTACAAAGAATAAAACCCTAAATATAAATATCTCAAAGTATTATTAAATTTATAATTTTTATAAACATTAAACTTTTTTATAAATTTGGTATACCAGAGATAGAATACATATAATAATTATTTCAACATAAAATAAATAATATTTGACACACATTAATGGTAAACTATTTATATCCATTTTATGAACTCTATAAGAAATAAAATCAATAACACATGTAATAAGTGAAACTACCCCAAGTCAAACCAGGTAAAATATTACAATGTGTTTTCATTTTTAGAATAAGAAATTTTATTTAGTATTGATATTTAGTTAAGAGTTTACAAGTCCAATTCTAATCATAAAAAATGATATTGAATCCAAATTTTAGGGTTCTAAAAGTCAATATCACCTATCATTTTTGTAAATTTTTCGTCCATTAAACCCATGAATTAGAATCTAACTAAAGAATGTTTTATATCAATAATAAAAACGATTTATTATTTGAGTTTTATCCCCAATTATTTATTATTCATATGTACAATATCCCTCAATAATTATTTTATTAAAAATCCACAATGTTTTCATGCACTCTATAATATTGTAATAAATGTATTATATAACCATTTTTTAAAATAATATTGCTAGAGTTTTTATTATACATGAAAAAATATTCTCTTGATGAAGTATCTTCACTATCAAAATTTATTGAAATATGAGTAATTTCACTATGAAAAAATTTAATATCCCATAAAAATTTATAATCTATTATACTTCCATTCAACATGTCATAAATGAAATTAATTCTAATTCCAGGGTCCAAGAAACCACACAAAAAAAATAGTAAATAACCTTATAGATGTGGATTTATTATCTCCAACAATACTGATACTACTCACATTTTCATATCCTTTGAGATCAGTTAGATAATCATTATAAAAATAGACTACATATTTTTTTCTTTAAATATCAAATGATTCTTGTTATGCATTTCCAATAATAATTACTTAGATTCTGGAAATATTTACTCATCATAAAAACCAAAAAATATATTTCTGTCATAGTGAAATTAATCATATATATTGATGGACCAATTACACTAGAATATTCAAGTAATTCCATAAGTCATCCCATTCTAAAAAATAGTTTCACACAATAATCACATGGAGTATTTGAATCATTTAAACCATTGTGATTAAATTTATTTTAACATATATTCAATAACATATAATCTATATAGAGGTAAAAAATAAAACATTTTTCTTTAATAATAATTAAATGAATAATTTTATTAGCATTATTATGAAAAAAATCCTTGAGATGATGTAATAGAATCGAATTTTACATGTCATCTTTTAAGAGCATTGTTAAGAATATAATAAGATTTAACTAATTTATATATTTTCCTTTCAATGACTTTTAAAACAAACCCTTATAGTTGTTCAATATAAATATCTTCATTTTAGTCAATATTTAAAAATATAATTTTAAAATTCATTAAGGAACAAATAATTAATCAAAAATGCTATTGAAAAAATATTTTTATTGAATTAATTTTAACAACTTTTGGAAACTTAGATAAATATTAATATTGCTCTTATTTTTTAAAAACTATTAAGGATAATATCACATAAAAATATTTAATATTATCATTGATATAATATTTTCCTAAATACCTACATGAATCTACTAGGCTTTATAAATTTATGTAAACCCACAATGACCCTTGTATTATTATGAATAATAGAATAAATTTAACCATTGATCACTTATTTATAGAAAGAATAAAAATGATAGATTTATTTCCCCAATTTTAGAGATAAAATGAGTTGATTTCTGTTGTGATTTCTAGAATAATTAAGATTATTTCAAAGAGACACGCAAAAAATTATATTGATTCGGATATCGATTGTCTTATCCAAGATGTGGACTTATTGAAACACATAACAATATTTGTGGCGAAATATTTTCTTCATGGAAAGTTGACTTTACTCAGTGATTGTGTCAAATAATTTTTTACATAATTATTATTATATCCTCATGTTTTCTATTTTGATATTTTATATAAATATATTTTCATTAAAAATATTGTTTCCTATTCTACAAGAATTTATTTATTTATACTAATCAGTACATCAACACACTATTTAGATTGTTATTTTCCAATAATCATGAAAATTATATTTTAGATAAATTTAGTGTAATAGATTATTGTCGAAAGGAATTGTTTTGGTTTTACAATTCGTGCTGCTGAAAAATTAGATAGGTCATAACTACCTAAAAAGTTTCATGTATAGTTCTTAAAACATTAGAAAAAAATGTAAAAATTTGTTTATCAATTCGGATTTTGGTTCCTTCATTTCAATCAGAAAAATATAAATTAACATAGGATGACCCCAAACATGATGAAATTTCTCCATGAAATAGAATAATTATTGATTTAGAGGGATTATTATCAATTCAGGATCAAACATTCCATTTGATTGTTTTTTCATACACTATAAAATCAATCTGGAATGCATAAGATGGAAAATAGAATGAAAATATTGAGGTCTATCAAAATTTTTGGTTCAATTTTTTTGAAATTTCATAAGGTTGAAGAAAAATTATTGATTAAACAAACATAAGAACCTATGGGTATTATGCCTTCAATACCTAAAGTAAAAAATGGTGCATCCATAGAATTTTCTTATTACGTTAAGTGTAGAGAAAATTCAATAATAATAGGAGGGTTTTTAATGAATTTCATCTATCATAAATGTAAACTATCTTTTGAAGCTATTATGACTGTAATTTGTATTGAATAACATCTGAGGAATTAAAACCAGAGTACTCTTTGAACTATGGGTTAAAATGATTGCAGGTTGTAAAAGTAAAAGTTTTGGGCAGAATTAAAAAATTTGAAACCCAATTTGAAATAGAAAAAAGGGATAAAATAATATCCAAGAAATTGAATGAAAAATGTCTTCTAGAATTTAGTAAAAGTGGAGTGTTATGATAAGTATTATCCTTGAAAAAAGTCATAGTTAAATAAGGATCTATAATTATGACTAGGGTTAACATGGTGGAAGTATTAGGTAAAGATGATATAATTACTAGTAAGACTAATATTACTAAAATAACGTATGGTTATATTATAGAAACTCTTAATGTTTTTACTATCTATGATCCACTTGAGTGTTTGGTTGATACTAGGGACAAATTTGAACGTTTCTACTTATAAATTTCTATTTTTATATTACTAGTATGGAAATGGAATGTATAAATATATGGGAAATAATACATAAAAAAGGTGTATGAATATGTCTCATAGACTTATGGTTTATTTTAAGGTGAATTTATTCTTTTCATAGGGTGTACCATGAACAAATGATTGCCAGAAATATCACTACAATATAATCGTGTTTATTCTACAATACTCTTTATCAATGCTAAAAAAATGATAAAGAAGGTTATTTTATTAGTGCGAGATAGAAGAACTAATAAAGGTCCCCCTTTTATCAACATTAAAAACTCATTGATGAAATCACACTCTTTATCAATTATTTTTCTTATCTCTAGTAAAATATGAATTTATTAGTGCTTTTTAGCATAGGTAAAAGGGGGAATTATCAACAACATTCATATTGATAAAAAAGGTACCCTTAAAATATATATATATATATATATATATATAATAAAAAATCACATTTTAATATATTAATATAATTATTTTGATATATATATATATATAATATTTTTATTAAAGTGTTTTATATAATACTAAATATATATTTTAAATAAATATATAATTTATATTGTGAAAATGGTTTAAAAATAATAAAATATTAATATTAATTAATCATTTTATAATTATTATTGTGTGATATCTATTTAAAAAAATTGATCACATGAAAAAATTAATAATTAATTAAAAAATAATGATAATTTGAAAATAGGACCAGAATTTTAAACATACCAAAACATTTGATCTAGGAGTCATTTTGGGCTCTAGCATATACCAACTCAAAACATGAAATGGGTTTTACACTATGTTTGTCCTAGGGAACATCAATCAAAATTTTTTCATTGTCAAAAAAGGATAGGAAGGCCCCTAAAACATATTTTTTAGTTGGGATAAACTAATTTTTTAATATTTGATGAGATTTAACCTTGGTTTAATAGGGTCTTATTGTATTTTTTCAGTGGAGACTGAATTTTTTCATGTGGATTACACATATATAGATATTATGGTGTATAAGTTTTAATGCTTTGTATATTTTATTGTTATTTATAAATAAATATATAAATATATATATTCATATATTTTTATATGATACATATAATTGTACCGATAAATATATAAATACATTAATGTATAAAATTTATTCTTAAATATATTTTTCATATGTCAAAAAAATTATTCAATATATTTAAAATAAAAATTATCCATTTTTTTGATAGAATATTGTATGAATATGTATAAACCTATAAAAAAGTATATATAATGTTATATATAAATATATGTTTGTGTGTGTCTATATAAACAAACAGATATATATTCAAATAAATGTAAATAAATATCATTATAAAATATATGAAAATAAATATTAATCTAAATATTTATATTTATATTTATATTTATATTTATATTAATATTAATATTAATATTTATATTTATATATATATTTACAAACATATTGACGACAGAGACATACATGTAGGTATAAATATACACACACACACACACACAAAAACAATCATATTTTATAAAATCATTTAAAAATAATTATAAAAAATATATATATAATTATATATAAATATAAATATAAGAATTACCACATTAATAAAAATTTAAACACACACATATATATATATATATAAACACAGAAAAACATTTTATAAATGTATTTCAAATAATTATATATAGATACATGATTGAAAATATGGCTAAAAATATGTAAATAAATATATTTAAATAAATATATATATCATAAAATATATGAAAAAATAGAATAGATCAGTGGTAAGGGAACAAGGGCGTGATTATGGGGGTCTTAGTTTCACATCCAGTCAGGATCATGTTGGTGGCAGGGTCGATGAGTGATCATAAAGGAAATGGAGGATGACCTTATGGGTGGAAATTGAAACAGGGGTCTTGAGAGCATTAATAAAGTCTTGAGAGGGTGGGGGAGTGCTGATATAGGGGTGTTGGATTGGGCGGAAAAACGTTGTCCAGTGGGGGTTGATCACATAAAATCTAATTAGAAAAGATAAAACCTAATCTAATCAGTGCTTTTTTAGGGTTGATAAATTTTCACTGATAAAGGTCAACTTTATAACAAATTTTTAGTGGCTTTAAATGGTTCCCTTGTCTACTATTTTCTAGAATAATAAAATTGATCATGTTTTTAATGTGATTACTAAATCAGTGGATTTTGGTCTAGAAAAAACTCAACTTGTGTGTTATTTATGGGTGGAAGATTTGTAAAGTATTTTGAGTCCTTCATGTGTAGTTAGAGAGATTTTTTAATTTTTTCAAATGATTATTTTTTTCTAATTTTCAAATATATTCTTCCAGGTAGTCAAAAATAGTTTACATTGAATTCATTGAAATATGTTTATTTATATTTTATTCATTGGTTACATGGTCAGGTTAATTTTAGGGTTTCATGGGAATTATAGAAATATATATATATATATATATTAAATATAAAATATTAATCCACTAAGGAAAAAAATTATTTAAAATCATCGATATATATCCCCTACAAAGATACTGGGATACAAAAATTGTCACCACCATTTTGACTCAGGATATGGAGATTTTTCTAAGAGAGTTTTTATTTTTGTTTCTTTTTTTGGAACCAAACTAAGCCCATTTTAATTCTTCAAAAGTTTACTCAGTAACCTAATATGGGACTTATAAATTATTCCTTAATCCCTTTAATTATGATTATCATCAATTAACAATAAAAACCTAGATATGATTTTTTATCATGTTCCCTAAAGAAGATCCATCATATTTCCAAATAGTGTAAAATTGTGAGGCAATGATAAATTAATCTTCAGACAACAATGAACGTATTGATCAAGGAAGGAATTTTTTAATTTTTTTTTAGTTTTTTTACTTTTAAAAAAAAATTATCCACCTTCATAATTTTTATTCATTATTTTGAGGATGAAAAAAATTAACAAATGTAATTATTTTTTAAAATTTTGGATTTTATACGAAATAAAAAATTAGTTTTAAGGAATTTGTGGTTGTATTCGTCACCATTTCCTTCCCTTCCTCCTCAGTTCATGCACATGGTGTGGTTCTCTAATTTTAGAAATAACCATTGGTGGATTGTGAATGACTATCAAGATTTCTCATATCATTATATTCTCTCCCCTATCCCCATAACCTCCCTATCACCCCTCTATCCTCTCTCAAAATGTAGTATAGGATCAATTATTACCTGGGGTGGAAATATTTTGTTAGAAAAAATATATATTGTTTACTTTTATCCTACCACTCGTAGAATTTTGGGATTTGAGGAAGGGGGATTTTGGATAATTTTTTTAGAAATCACTATTTATTCTATTAGTAACTACCAAATTTTTGTTGATATGCTTTCACACTACCCCAGCCCATCCCCCCCCACAACCCATCATCCCTCATCAAACCCCACATTCATCACCTCTGCATTTCAACAAACCACCATGTATCTACACTTAGAGCCCCTATCCTAGTATCATTTTCCAAACACCACCCCCACCCCTCTCCATGACCACCTTTGTATGTCAAGAAGCTCCCTATCCAACCCATAAACCACCCCTTACATTGATCCCTCATCACCCTACTAGTTTTCTACCATATCTAACCATTTATCCACCTAGCCATAGATTCTTTCCAAGGTGTACCTGAAAACCCTACTCCCTAGTCTTTATTCCACTTTTACAAAAGGACCCCTTTCAATATTCTCGTAGCACCAATCCACCTCAAAAATTAATAAAAAACAATAACCATTATCCATGTTCTCCAGGAATGATTTCCATTACATGCATTAAAGAATTACAATAAAATAGCGTTTTAGGTAATTAAGAAGATATGGGTTTATGGTATGAAATTTAGGGAAATAGAGCTTTGAATGAAATCAAGGAATGAAGTAATCTTTAATTGTAAATTTTAAAATACTCATTCTTTTATGTTTTGAATGATTTTTGCCTGTGGTGGAATGATAAATTAATTTTCTCTCAGTGATAAATGTAAAATGTCTAAATATTATTTTCATTTTAACTAATTTATTTATTTCTAATTCTTGAATCTTTTAGCACTGGGATAGTTTATGATATAACATGGATAATTATATTTTGGATTTTAAGATGTTTGTTATGGGGATGATTTAATTCTTTTTATCAGCTTACTTAATTCATGGGGTATAGATGCAGGTTACGGAGGTACACATAGATGGATTCCAGTGCACTAGAGTGTTTTAATTACCAAAATATTCCTACTGTCTAATTTGTGTTATATGTAATTTGATAGGACATAGTGTAGAAATTACTAGAATGATGATAATTTTTCCTTATGAAACCATCATTATTTGGTTGTGAACTATACATCCCATGAAAAAATTTCAGTTTTTTATCCATGTTTCATCACAATTATTATTTTATTGGATAAACAGTTTATCCTCCTCCCAAGAACCCCTCATTTTTTACTTTTTTCAAGTTTCATGATTTTTTTAATCAAACTATTATGGTCACTTAATATATATTTTGGTATGTTCTCAATCAATTGAACCATTTGTTATAGTTTTTTTCAATTTTAAAATTTTAAATGTTTCGTTTGATTTATTGTAATGAACCGGGTATTTATAGAATAAAACGTTTTTATTTAATTTAATACTTTTGAATAAGATATTAATTATATATTAGAGGGTATGATTTTTCTAATAGTGTACTCGACAAGAAACAACAGGATTCTCAGAAATCTTACATTCCACACAACATTGTGTTATACTGAAAAATAATACAGTATTATAATTTTTATTATTTTAAATTGTAGTTAACGCTTATCCATTAGAATGGAAGAAATTTATAGTATAAAATAATTTTTTCAATATGTTTTAGATATTTTCAAATGATTTTTAATTGATTTCCAAATTGATTAGAAATGGAAATAAAAACTGATTGAATATAATAGATGTGTTTTTATGAAAACCTATTTAAAATAAAGTAATTTTTTCTTCATATCACAATTTATGGATTTATATTTAATATAAAATATATTTTATCTATTGAATTTAATTTTTTAAATTTTACTTATATTTTTTCTAGATAATATATAAGAAAAAATTCATTTTTTCAGATAAAAGGAGTATTTTATTAAAAATGCATTTTTACCGCCTTTTGATCACAAACACTTTTCAAATATATTTTAACAACTTTATATGTTTTATTTGAAAAAATAAAAAAATTAATTTTAATAGGGACACCAAAATTATATTTGGACAAATTTTTGGTTTTTTGATGGTAAAGTTTAGTTTTTTAATGAATAGATAAAAATACTACATTTTAAGTCAAAACTACTTTTCATTTAATTTATTTATATAGATACAATGTCCTTTTAATTGGTTTTAAAGATTAATTAGATTATATTTTTATCATATAATCCAATTTTTGTCATTGTAAGTAATTTAACATTAAAAGTGTACACAAACAAATGTCAATCATTTGGTGGGTTTTACTTCTTAGAAACACGTTTTTTGGTTTTGAAAAAGGGAATTAATTTTAAATTAATTTCTTCAAATTATGTGTTTTGAGTTTGGAAAAATTGATTCCATATTTTTAATCATGAGGTCCAATTTTTTTAAATAGGTGAATTCTATTTTTATATATTTTGAATTGAAACTTCAGTAAATATTTTACTTACCATGGTTAAACGATAAATCTAGTGAATAACTGAAAAAACTAATTCAATTACCATAACAGGTGTCCTAATCCTATTTTATGAGATATTCTTGACCATTGGAATCCTTAGGTTCATTTTAGAACCCCATGGAGCAACTTGTGTCTTAAAATGACATTTATTTACTTTTAATTTAATGTTAAGGAAAATATAACCCAAATATGTATCCTTTACTAAAACAATTTTTTATGGGGTTATATAAGTGATCTATTAGACTATAAATAGAAATTATAAATCCAAAAATATTTTCTAAATCAGGGTATTTTATATATAATTTTTATATATTAAATAAATTTATTTATTTATGACACGATGATGATATACTAATTACCATGTTAATGAATGATTAGAATAAATGAGAATATAAAAATTGAATTAAATTTATTTTGGAACTTTTTATTTCATCCACGATTTTTATGAGGTATTATGACTTTTTATAATTTAATTAATGACTATTTTAAAATGAATCAATATTTCATGGATTTTTAAAAAGTCATGATATAAATAGTATAAATAATTACCTAAATGATTATTTAAATAAATTAATATTTTATTAAATGATATAATAGTCTAAAAAATATAATATTCTAAAAAATAACATATACGATGTCAAAAATGTCATTAATGATCTATTTTGGGGTATCTTGGTATTTTATAGTAACAATGCTAACCATATATTATCAAAATACAAGAAGACATGGTAAGAGTTAATTTATTTAACTAAGGGTTAAAGATAAAAGATAATGTTAATTTTATAACCTAAACATGTATAGACCAAATATTCTGAGATTATTTATACCCATAATCATATGATATTAGAAATATATCACTTTTGTGTTTTTATTATTCTAAAATCAATAAATAATAAAATAATACTTTTAAACTTTCCTACAGTGCCCCTCCTCCCTCTTATTAAAGGACACCACCTATAACACTTACTCAAACCTCCCAAGCCCCATTGTACCATCAAAACTCTTCCCAAAAAATATCATAGCTTCCCTCCCTTCATTTGAAAATACTTCCCCTTATTATGAGGCAATTCAAGGAAATAATTTGGCTCAAATCAGAAGATGTTACCCGATTTGAGGTAACATATTCTCTCAATTTCCTTTCCCTTATTTTTCCTTTTCCACTCCCTATGCTCTTCTTATTACTTTTTTACATAACGACACCAGAATACTCAAAAAATGGGTTTTTTATGATAATTATTTGAACTAAACTTACACACACTGCCATTTAATGGGTATATAACACACATTTTTTGTGGACATCGAACTACTGCCTCACGAAATAATGATTGTTCAATATTCTCCTACCACATATTATTGTTTCCATTATAAGGGAAATGAAATTATATATGGTATATATGATATTTATTTTATTTATATGATTATTTAATTATCATTTATAACTTACCATTATGCTTTTCATGTTGTGTAAATATGATAATTTTATTTTGAGAAGTGCAGACTACTACCCCCTCAAAGTGATATGACTCAATCATGCTATGCATGGAAGGTATAAAGGATTGAATTAATAAAATTTTTAAACATATAGAGCATATATATTATAAAGATATTATAATATACCTATATATTATTTTTTGCAAT
The DNA here is from genome assembly GCA_963277665.1 of Viscum album. Classification (NCBI taxonomy): domain Eukaryota; kingdom Viridiplantae; phylum Streptophyta; class Magnoliopsida; order Santalales; family Viscaceae; genus Viscum; species Viscum album. The sequence goes on along the minus strand of OY728145.1, from coordinate 873,623,319 downwards.
ATTTTAGATATGAAAATGAAATGAATGTACGGTTCATGCATATGTACGACTTAATATCTCCATGAACAGTTCATTTCATTTCTTATATCCAAATGAAATGGAATATTATAAATACTTATATACTGTATTTATATGATATTTGTGTCATTTAAATCATGAATATCATTTTCGAGATAATGGAATTTTGACCACATGGAAAATTTATAATTATAACAAGTTCATTTTTTACTCAAGTCCCAAACATCGACAAAATGATTTATATGAAGTAAAATAAATAACTAATTATTATAGAATTGTAATACATGATATAAAATGAATAATAAACTAGAAAAGGGTTATGAAGTAATTATAAATTAACTAAATTTTATTATCCAGGAAATTAAATAATGAACAAGTCACATCAGATATGAGGTAAGGGACATTTTTCAATCTCATTTCATTGAGGCGTATTTTGATTTATACATTACTTGCTTTTATACGTTGTGTGAGTCCCTTTTACCTTAAATTTCATTCAAAGGGAATCTTCTTCTACATAGCATTTTACTAAAAGACAAATTTAATGTTTATTTTTAACATACTTAGTGACAACGACCTTTCTGTCATCACATGCGTTATTTGATATTTGGATTCCTTAACATGTTGTTATGTTTTTAAATGGAAAATAAAAACCATATACCATTATTTCATATTTTGGTATAGAAAATTGTTTTGAAATTGGATTTACTATTTAAATATCGTGAAATTATTTCCTGTGATTTAAAATGAAATTTTTATTCTTGAAATGTTGATATTTGAAATCATCTTTATGTGATGATTATATAGTGGTACTTAGACATTTGATGGGTGGTTATGTGATAAACCAAATGAAGGGTGGTACTATGATAAACCATGTATTTGTGGCTATGTTATAACCAAAAATTCATAGGGTATGGAATTCAGTTTTATTTCTATTCCATTTGAAATAATGATTTGTAGAAGTTGATTGTATAGTTAATCTATTTAAGTATGATTACATCACAATTTTATCTTGTATATGTTATGTGTTCTTTATATGGGTTTTATTGAAATAGTTTGGTTACAAAAGGGTATGAAATGAGAATTAATTCAGTGAAAATTATTTAAGACTTCATAAAGGTTAAAAGTATTACTTATGATAATGTATTCATAATTTACATGAAGTTTTATAAAACTAAGAGTTTTCTTTATTTGGGCATCCCTTACTGTGCTTCTTATTATCATCCCAAGTTTATGATTTTTTTTGGTAGGAATTAAAGTGGAATAGAGACAAGGATGGGATCAAGGGAAAGTTATTCTATTTAAAACATAGAACTAAACACGTTTCTTTACTTTTAATAGTTTTTATTTTATGAAAAAAATGGATACTGAGTAGACGTGTCTACATGTTATATTCATGTTTTTATGTATAAGTTATGTCATAATTCTCTAAATCTATAAACCTAAAAAGATACTCAGTGTAAATTATTAACATAATTAAATATTACATTATGTATAAGTCTGGGTCCTTACATTTATTCAATTACACAGAATTTATGTGGTGTATTTTTCTCTATCATTACCCTTTTTAGACTTTAGATGTGTATAATTAATTCATATTTTTGTGGTTTTAGTTCTATATTTATATCAATTGGAGTCATATTTTAAATTTTCTTCTCACACACTATAATCTAGTTGTATGTATATGCTCATGACTGGGGAGATCATGGTTGATCATGTTATTAATATAATGTAGCATGACTAAATTCATACAATTGAGAATTTATTAAATATTTGTGATAAATTTATATTTTTCCATGATTATTCAATAAATAATCTTTAAAACTTATGTACTTTCAAAGAATATAAATATACTAACATTTTTTTATGATTTTATAATGAATTTTCTTTTGAATTAATTAATTGAATTCATGTGTATGTTCCTCTAAAGAAATGAACTCTGAAAAAGATCAACCAAGTTACAATTTGGTTCTCCATTTCATTGGGTGTGTAAGATGTATTAAATGAAAATTATCCCAACATAATTATAGTGTGATTATAACTTCTAATTCGTGGGGTTATTTAAACATACATGGTTCTATTATGATTACTTTATCCTTAAATATTTGATATTTAATTGAAGCTTCTCAAAAATCTAACATTGGTTCACTTATATACATGAAAATTCCATTTATAATTATGATACATTAAGGACACTAGTTTTAACACTTAATGATTAGTAAATATATTCCAAAAATTATTTAAATGACATTTTTTTCATCCACATGATTGTAACAGATCAAGATGTAAGTGCTCCATTTATATTGTTTAATTTAATTTTTATCTATATCTGTTGATCATGAACTTTCAACCATATTAATCATTTTATTTTTATATAATGGAATGAATTTTCATTATATCCTTGAAATTTATTTACATTATTTTAACATAATATCTTCCACTAATTTTTTATTCCTTTATAAGACTAAGATGGTGTCGTAAAAAATTTAGAAGCAGGGATTTGAGATGTATTTTTTTCTTTTTATTCAATGGACGGAATGAATTGATGATTAATAAGAAATAGTTATTCTAGTTTGGATGTGATCCTTCCTATATATTAGAATATCCCACCCAAAATACAATCAAAATTCAATTTATTTTTTAAATATAAATAATTATTTTTATGAATATATAAGAGCATACATCTACTCATTTATTTTATTTTAGGAAGTAAAATATTTTTTAATTAGGCAGATTATATTTTAATTTTTCCAAATGGTATTAGTTGATAGTTTTATTGAAATATAGAAAAAGATAAAAAAAATATTAGTCATATTTAAAGTATTATAATTTTTTCATCCAGTTTTCCTACATATTAACCAATCTCACATGTTTAGTTTATCTGTCCAAATGATTTCCAACATATTTTTTTATATATTTTGATTATTCATTGGTCATTATGAATGAAAATCATACTTTTTTATATATTATTTAGATGTGAAGTTTTGTGAGAGGAATAAATCAATTTATAGGTTGGTAAATATGATGATGGTGAAACTACCTCTGAATATTATTTTGATGGTGACGTATAACATTGATTGACTTGTGCTTGTATGACATTGATTCACAAAGGTTTTTACTAAATTAAAGGGTGTTTGAACTTTAATATACGTTGTTGATAAATATTGATTTAACATAAAAGTTCTGTTTACTATATTATTTTTTGATTCTCTTTATTATATATTATTATTTTATATTTTCATTTATACAAACATGTTTTTTTGGTGAATTAATAGGTGTTGATAATAAATTATAGCTTTAGATTATGTTTTTGATGCTCTAAATGTATCTTATTTAGTTTTTGAAACTCAAAAAATTCACTGATTTTGTTTTGTGAAACATGAGAATTCCAGTAAACTAAACATAATGGAATTCAAAACTATTATCCAAACAGTTAAAATTGTTTTGTATATATTATAAATTCATGAAAAATTTCACTAGCATGTGCTTCATCGAAGGAGTTAAATACATATTTTTCAAATCATTTTTTCTATGAAAATATTTATATCTAGTAACATTTGTTATATTGTTTTTTGATTTAGATCATATATCTTTCAAAACAATCAATGATACTAATAAGGTGGATTTCCTTTTTGTTTTAAAATTATAATATAAAAAGTATTTTTTTCATCGATCAAATTACCAAAGTAGTTTGTGTATCTAGATATTATTACAACATTAATTTGAAATATCTATATGTATAAGTTTTTAATTTCCTTGAAATCATAGGAAACCCATATTAGTATGTTTTTTACAAGTATGAGTAGAGGGAACATCAATCAGAAATGAGGTGCTCTAAAATGAAAAAATATATAATTTTTAAAGGTTTGAAACCCTTTACAAACATGAATCATGGGTTCAAAACTAAAAAAATATGAATGACACGAAATCATAGAACAATAACCCTAAAGTAAATTTTGAAATGGTCATGCTTAAAACATCAATTCATTGTCTCATTTGTTCGGGATGACTTGAGACACACTATTATTATTTTAAAGCACTAAAACTTGTGTTTAATGATCATATCTATATAAAAGTGATCTAAATGAGGTGAAATTATAGGAATTTTTTTTGTATTATTCTTGATATGTGAGAGATGACTAGATCGCAATCAAACATGCACTCTACCAAGAATAATCAGACTTTTTAATGGTTTTATACTTTTTAGAAACATGCATGAGGTTTTAAAAACCAATCGAATGAATAAAAAATTATATGAAATCATATTAAAACAACTGTAAATTTATTTTTAAAATATTGAAGTAAACAGAACATCAATTTTAAGTACCATTTTCATCAGATGACCAAAAACACATTTTACTATTTTAAAACATCAAAACATGTATTTAATCATCAGATCTATAGTTAAAGGCATTATATTAACTCAAAATCAAAGGATATATATCTTAATGTTATTTTTGGCATGTACAAGTTGATAGAATGCCAATTGGATGTGTGGTTTTCTTGGAACAACTAAATATGCATTTTGTAAAGGTCAGGTTCCCTTAAAAACATGCCTTTGGGGGTCATAACAAATAGAATGACTTCTAAATATCATGAAATCGAAGTATAATAAAGAAAAAATGAATTTTGAAAAGTTCAAGTAGACCTACAATCAATCATATTTATAGTTTCCTTGGATGATCTGAAATTAACTTTTATTGTTTTAAAACACCAAAACATGAATTTATGGGTCAGGTGTATAGTGAGAAACTTCAAAATGATGTCAAATTATCATACAACCATATTATTATTATTTTTAAAGTGTATGAGAATAAAAAAACACTAATATGATGTGTGTTCTTACCAAAATTACCAAATATGTTTTTTTTAATTTTTTAATTCCCTTTAACAAATGTATCATGAAGTCAAAATCAACTAAATAACACATGAATACCAAGAAATCAAGATAAAAAAATGAATATATTGATTTTTTAAATGGTTGACCAGAAATAGTGTAAATATGATTTGGTTTTTCCTAAGATGAACTAAAATTCACATGAATTGTTTTAAACACTAACATTCATGTTTTATAGTCACATCAACAGAAATATACGTAAAAATGATGTTGAATCATTTTATAACAATAAAAGTACAATTTTTTATGTGTTCCATCAAATGATGAATCAATAATATGTGAGGTCTAACCAGGAAGATAGAATAAGAAATTTATAAAGGTTTTATGGACATTAAAAATGTGCATCAGGGAGTCACAACCAACCGAACGACCGTATAAAGTCATGAAATCATAGAAAAACAAATTCATAGTGAATAATGATATTTTTTAGTAGATGGAATATTAATCATAACAATTGTTTTGGGGATGAAATGAAACACACTTTTTCATTATTAAAACACGAAAATACTAATTTGACATATAGATCTACAAAGAACGACCTTAAAGTAATGTTAAATCATTTAATAAACATATTAGTATTATTTTTGACATGTACAAGTAGATGTAACATCCATTAGATGTGTTGTCTACCCAAAATGGCTATATAAGTGGTTTTTAAAGGGGTTTCACTCATTAAAATCTTGTTTCAGGTGGTCAAAACCAACTGAATGGCCAAAACATGTCATGAAATTTTAGTAAAACTATTGTATAATGAATTTTTAAACGGTTGAGTAGATGGGGAATTAGTATGGGTTTTCGTTTCCCTAGGATAAACTGAGATTCACTTTTACTTTTTTCAAAAAAATAAAACATTAATTTAATGGTCATATCCATAGAACAGGGCCTTGAAAACTAGTGAAAAATAGGGAAAACTGTCACAGCTTTATATTTTATGTGTACAATCAGATAACATCTCAATCAGATGTACGGTCTACCTGGAACGACCGAATAAGTAGTTTTTAATGGTTTAATTTCCTTGAAAAACATGTGTCAGGGGTTCAAAACCAATTGAATGACCTCTTAATACCATGATGTCAGTGAAAACAACCATGATATGAATTTTGAAATGGTGGAGCTAGAAAAACATCAATATTTGTCTTCTTTTTCAATACATGACCTGAAATAGATTTTACTTTTTAAAAATAGAAAAACTTGAATATAATGGTCATATCCAATGAAAAAAACCTTGGTTTGAGATGAAATAATTGTAAATATATAATAATATTATTTTCTATGTGTGTGAGTAGAATAAAAAACAATCAAGTGGATAGTGTACTCAAAATTACCAAATATGAAATTTTTAAAGGTTTGGCGCCCTTTAAAAACATATGTTTGGGGGTAAAAACCACCCAAAAGAACATCAAATTCCTTAAAATAAAAGGGGAAGAAGTATCTCATGAATTGTGAAATGATTGAGAAAATAATATGTCAATATGATCTATCATTTTTTCAAGATGGCCCAGAACAAAAATATATTATTCTAAAATAGTGAAACATGCACTTACCGCCAAAACCATAGAGCACAACCTTATAATGAGGTGAAATCATAGGAAAATTATCTTACCATTTTATGTTACTTTTTTTAATGAAAGAAACATCAATTATACCTGAAAACTATAGTTAATGAAAAAATAATGGTTTTTAATGGTTTGATGCCCCTAAAAAAATTCATCAGATGGTCAAAGCCATCTAAATGACCTCTAAGTGCTATGAAATAAAAAAACAATGATGTGATATTTCAAATATTGTAGTAGATGAAGATTAAAACATAGTTTTTGATTTCTTAGGATGATATAAAATAAATGATTGTTTCGTAGAACACAAAAACATGTAATAAACACATAGAGTCATATAAACCAACCCATAATGATATAAAATAATATGTAAAATGTATTATTAATATTTGTTTGCCATGTGTGAGTAAAAAAAATTCAATCATATGTGGAGTGTGATTTTTTTGACCAGATATGTAGTTTTTAAAGGATTAAAAAACATAAAAAACTTTACCAGGTAAACATAACGGCCTCTAAATCCTATAAAATCATAGGAAAACAACCATATTGTTAATTTTGGTGTGGTTATGTAGATGGAATATAAATCTAAGGTTTTATTTACAATGGATGACTAAAAACACACTTTTACTATTTTGAAACACTAAAATGTTCATTTAATGGTGATATCCCTAGAAAATGACCGCAAATCGTATTTAAATTCAAAGAAGTTTTATTATAATTATTTTTGAAATGTACAAGATGATGTAGTATCAATATGACGTGCAATATTCCCAGAATGAATGAATAAGTAGTTTATAAAGGATTGATGATCTTTTAAAATGTTCACCATAGGTTAAAACCAATCAAAAATCTAGGAATTACATGAAATTAAATGAAAATGACTGTACCATTATATTTCAATTTGTTTAGAAGAAAAAATGTAAATCCAATGTACCACTTTCCTAGGATAAATGAAGATAAACAATAATTGATTTGAATAAAAAATGGTAAATTAATGGAAAACCCCATATAAAATGTCATTATAATGGTTTTAAATTGTATGAAAATGTCTTGATATTGTTTTTTATGTGCTATAGTTTACAGAACATCATTCAGATGTGTGGTGTGCTCAGAACAATCGAAAAGTTAGTTTTTAGTGGCTTCGCACCCTTTAAAACATGCCCTACGTGTCAAAAACCAACTGAACAACCCTTAAATTCAATGAAATCGTATAAAGAACCCATAGTATTATTTTAAGTGGTAATTTGTATAGAATAACAATCTAAGTTTTCATTTTTATAAGATCATTGAAAAAAAATATTTTATTATTTTAAGACATTAAAACATGTTTCTAATAATAATATGCCTAATGAATGACCTCATATTTATGTGAAATCATAGGGAAAACATCATATTATTATTTTATATGTGTAAGAGTAGTTAATACATTAATCATAAATACATTCAACCAGAAATGACTAAAAAAATAGTTTTTAATGATTTGGAGGCCTTTAAAAATTTGCATATGAGCTCCAAAACCAATTGAACAACCTCCAAATGGTTGGAAATAAGATTATGATAATTGTATAATAATTTTTAAAGTAGTAAAAGAATAATAATTTAAATTCAAGTTTCCATTTTCCCATGACGAATAAATACCAATTTTATTGTTTTACAACACCAAAATGTGTGTCTGATGGTCAGATTCATAACAAAAAACATCAAATTGATTTGAAATCCTAAGAAAACGACCTTATTATTATTTTTTCTGTATATTAGTAGATATAAGATTAATCATACATGTTTATTATTATAAAAACCACGTAAAAAATTAATGGTTTGATTCCCTTTAAAAATATGCATCATGGGGTAAAAACCAACACAACGACACCAAAATTCTATTGAATAATAGTAAAACTACCATTTTTTGAACTTTTTTAGTATATAGAATGTGAATATAATGTGTAATTTTATTAGGATGACTAAAAACAAACTTATATTGTTTTAAAATTATAAAACCTGATTTTAATGATCAGATATATAGAAAATTACCTTAGAATGATGGGAAATCATAAGAAACCATCTTAATACAATTTATTAGAGGTTTGAGTAGAAGACATATCAATAAAACAGATGGAAATTCAATAATGACATAATATATAGTTTTAAATGGTATGTAACCCAGTATAAATGTGTGTCAGGGGACCATAACCAACTGAAAATCCTATTAATTTAATAAAATTAGACAAAAACATCCATATAGAGATTTATATATTAGTGTAGTAGACATAACATCAATCAAAGGTTTCAATTTCTCAGGATAACAAAAAACACACATATTGTTTTAAAAAACAAAACGTGCATTTGATATCTAGATACAAAGGAAACAACCTTAGAATGACATGACATCATAGGAAAATTATCGTAGTGTTATCTTTGACATGTACGGGTAGGAAAAACATGAGTCAGATGTATGGTATGCTCGAAATTACTAATTAAATATTTTTTAAGGTTTTACGCCCTTTAAGAGTCTATGTGAAGGGGATAAAACTAACCGAATAAACTCTAAATGCCCCAAAATCATATTAAAAACATACACTAATTTTTTAAATGATGAATTAGGATAAACAAGAATCTGAGGTGTTGTTTTCCCAGGATGAGTATGAACACACATTTATTGTTTCAAAACATAAAAACAAGTATTTAATGGTGATATCCATGGAATAAATTATCATAATGACGCAAAATACGATAAAACTCATTGTATTATTATTTTTTATGGGTAAAGCAAAAAAATCATCAATAGGATGTGTGGTCTGCTAGAAATGACCAAATACGTAGATTTTAAAGTTATAATTCCCTTTAAAAATGATCATCAATCGGGTAAAAATGAGCCAAAGGACCTCTGAATGTTGTGAAATTAGATGAAAATAACATTATAGTGATTTAGGAAATAATAAGGTATAAATAATCTCAATATAAAGATTCATTTTTCTATGATGATCGAAAATACACATTTTTTGATTTAATGCACTAAAACATGTGTTTAATAGTCATATCCATAGAAAAGGACCTCATAATGATGCTAAATCATAATAAACCCACATTAGTATTATATTTTATGTGTATAAGTAAAATACTTGTCTATTAGATGTGTTGTGAACTAGGAATTACTGAATAAATAGGTTTTAAAGGTTTGATGCCCTTTCAAAACATCTATTAGGAAGTCAAAACCCACGAAACGATTTTGAATTCCATGAAGTTCACAGAGAAATAATATCATCATTGTTTTTGAAATGGATGGTTATATATAATATTAATCGGATGTTTCATTTTACATGGATGTATGGGAATACACTTTTTCTACTAAAAAACACTATGACATGGGTTTAAAGTTCCGATCCATAGTAAACATTCTCCCACTAATGATAAATTATTGTAAAACCATCTTAGTATTGTTTTTTATGTTTAAGAGTAGAAGACACGTCAATCATACATGATGTACTTTTGGAATTATATAATAATAGGTTTTAAAATAAAAAATTATTAGAAACTATTAATATATTCAAAATCAAATGAAATCATATTTTTGTAATAAGTTTTAATTAAAATACTCTACTGCATTTCAGTTATTATTAATTTTTTTACTCTACTATTTATATTATTAATGTTTTCATATTCAATTTTATTTGATGATGGTTGTGGAGCATGAAAGATAAATTTAAAAATATATTTATTATTCTATAACTTTACATATCATGGATATATTTAATGAATTATCGAATTATGATCATTTTTTTAATTTTTTAAAAAATATGAATTTTTTGAATTAAAAAATCTATATTTTCCTCTTTATGGAAGTCACTATATGCCCTAAGAAGATACCCTATAGTGATCACCTTTTAGGGATCGCTATAGTGGACCCCTATTGCGGCCACCAAATTGTGATCTCTATAGAATTATCCATTCTGACCTTTAATGACTGGTAATTTATGTTTCTATAGGAAATATTTGGTGGTAAATAGGAAACCACTATTGGCCTTTAAAAATTCCATTTGTCCATCACTAAATGAATTTTTACACTAGTGTTTAATTATTCCTCACATCATCTCACATGTGTCTTAACACCATATAGTTATGTAGTCTATAAATATTTTTTCTTTGTTGATCAAAAACAAAAGGTCTTATTCCTCATTAGATTATCTTTTTGAGGTATTTCAGGACATTTGAGTATCGTTTCTTTATAAATATCCCGAAAAGGGTTGTTTGAGGTTTTTAGTGAAGGAATGAGATCGATACTCCCTGAGAAGAACTTACACCGGGTCACGAGGCACACATTTCTCAAACAAATATGTTTTTATAAAATTTAAAAAAAATACATTATATGGACTATGTAGAGACCCGAAGCTTAACGTACATGGACATTACATTACCTTTTCGGAATACTTAGTACATAACAAAAACACACACACAAGGACCGTAATAGTTTAGTGTCTTTAGAAACTCGGAATACAATCTTCTAATCGTTGTGAAAGATCTTCAACATCTCCCATAAATATCTTCTTCTTTTTTACCTAAAACCTTTCTTTATATCCTGGGGAAAAGAAAACATAAAAGGGTGAGCTCAAATGCTCAGTAAGGTTAAACAAAATAAATGTCAATCACAACATATACATAAGAACATAACTTTTGAAAATCTTAAAATGCAAAAGAAATCATAATTTCATAACATGGGATAAATCATAGTAGTGAAATGTAATCCAAATAATCATAACTTAAAAGATGAAACTTTGTGGCATACACACATAATAATATAGAATCATTTCTTATTAGTCAAGATTCATTCCCAAGACTTTCTTAGTGGACAAAGCCCATTTCTGAACCGAGTTCACTCCTCGTTCCAGTCCTGTTTCACTGAACCGGTTTAACTTTCCGTTCCAGCCATGTCTATATCATAAGATATAAAATCTTTACCCAATGCATTGGAGGGAGATATAGGTCCCACCCATCTCATAATGATACCATTCTTATGTGTGCCACAAAATCATAATTCTTACATCATTGCTTAACCCATGTAATAAAAATGGGAATCTTAAACATCGTGACATCATAAAACAATTCATATAAGATAAAGGAATTCATAAATATAATTCCATCACAACATAATCAAATCAATGTAATAATAGGGATAGAAACGTAACCCTTTAATATCTTAGATGGAAAATAATTTTGATAAAACACTTGAACTCCATTCTTGAGGAAAATATCCTTTCTACTTCAAAAACACTTTTCCTTTCTTAACATGTCAGACAATTCTAAACTAAAAGAAGTTGATTAAAAATAAACATGAAAACTTTTAAAATAATCATCTTGGAAATAATGTTTTAAAAATCCATTCATGTCGTATACGTTAAAAAATACATTCTTCGTACTTTTGTCGGAAAAGTGAAAAAGTACCTCGTATGAAAAACGATAAAAGATTCCTATCATATCTTTTACTAAAAACTCACTGAAGGGTAAAATTGGATTTGAACTATTGTATAAGTATATAAATATTACATATTGAGTAAACATGGATGTGGACGAGAAAAAATACACCCCATTAAATACCAAAGTATAAACAATCTCGGATAAAAATGAGATTGTGATATTTCCCTAACCTTAGGTCTGATTTGCTTCGTAAGTATCTGAACCTCCTATATAATGATTTAAATAATGTCATTGACTTATTCCAGAATCATACTCACTATTATGATATCATATATGGTTCACTTATGACTTTATTTTACCCATTCGTTTCTAAATTCCTTGTTAAAGAGCGTTTTGGGTAAAACCATTTTATTTGTCGTCCGTGTTTTGACTTGTAATTATTCATATGATTACATAGATCATGATTACTTAATTACAGAATATAAAACATGATTTATATATAATATATATGCAGAATATACATATATATAATAGATTAGTAAATGGAAAGAAATACATCATTCATGGAGATAGTAGGTCGTACGTACGCATGAACGCTATTTTGTTTCCTTATTGAGTTGAATGGAATTAAGTAGATGACATATATATATATATACATAAATAAAATATAATTATTATGTAATATATTTCATGATAACTTATTATATATACTTTATAATCATTCATGAATGGTTAACGTGGAGAATGAATCTCATCGCGTCGTGGAGACGGTAGTCCGTACGTACGCACGAGCGATGATATCGTTCTCATTGTCGTGGAATTGTATTGGAGTGTATGTATACTATTTCAGAATTAATATTACTTTAAAATAATCATATATAGTTATTATTTACACCATTATACTCATCCATGTAAGGTGGTGGTGGAAAATATATTACACCACGGCGTGGAGACGGTATTCCGTACGTACGCACGCGCGGTGATTTCGTTTTCCGTAGGATGTATAGATGGTGAAATAGGGTTGTTTCATAATTATAATAACATATCAGTATATTATTGATACTGATGTTATTACTTCATAATTAAACAACCTAATAAGAAGAAGAGGAAGAAGAAATAAAGTTGAAATAATCGGTAACCGACATTACCTCTTCTTTGAAGCGCCACTTTGAGATCTCCTTTTAGGGCACTCAAATTGGTCTTTAAAGAAGACCAGGACCTCTAGGATGTTTCTAGGGAAGTTTAGAAGAGAATTTGGCAGGGTTTGGCCGAGATTTAAGGCTCAAAGTGGTGTGAGGAAGAGAGGGAGGAGGTACCCTTTATAAGGGAGGAGAGGGGCACCTTTGGAATAACTAAACATATTATTTTATTATAAAGCCAAATTCGTTTTAAAATAGCTCCAAATTGATTTATTTCGAAGATAAGGTGGGTATGGGTCGAAATCCTCTCATCCAATAGAATTTGGACAAGTTAGTTTACTATTTTAACCTTATCATTTAGTTTTATCTTTAAGTTAGGTAATTTTACTTTTACCGTGTCTTTTTGTGTTCTTACACTATAAGGTTAATAAACATACTATAACAAGCCAAACGAACCCCAAGTTTTTTATTATTAATATATATAACCTTATATAAGTCATTTGGCCGAATATTATATTTTTAGGAATAAAAAAACAATTAATAATATAATATTTGTTTTAAAAACTATTTTATGTCAATTTTGACACTATTTAGTAATTGTTTTTTGTGAAAATCATAAAAGACTTATTAGTTCGAAAAAAGATAATTATATCAATAATAACATGTCATATTAACCTATAAAATTAGTTTAATTAATAAAAAGTCTCAAATTACATTTATTTCGGTATTTATAACATCAATTATGTAAATATTTCATTAATAAGATAATTACTACATCATCTTTGTGTCATAAATAAATTAGATTATTTAATGTCTACAAATTACAAATAAAATACCATTATGTAGGATATCGTTTTAGCTTTCTATGGAATATTTATTGTCTAATTTATCTTATGTATTACCCAATATTAAAAATGATATACTTATTACACTTTGATTTTAACTATTTTAACTCTTCTTTAAATAAATTAATAATAAATGTCCTAATCTAATCCAAGTGGGCCTAAATGGTCATATTTTATTCATAAGATTGTTTTGGGTCGAATTAAACTTATCCAATAGAATTAGGACATGTGTTAGGGTAATAATAATATCATTTTTACCCTTAATTACCCTATTTACTTTTAACCGTGGTAAAAAAAGTAAAAAGTTACTATTCACCGAAAATTATTTTCATCTCATTAAACCACATTTTACTTACTGAAATAAACCGTGTCTCTTTTATTTTTTGAAATTCCACTCACAGAAGCGGTAAAATTAAGTTTTATGAAAAATTCATTTTTTTTAACTACCACTTAGTGGTTTCACTATTTATCAAAAAATGAAAGTTTCCAGAAAAATACCAAAAATTAGGCCTAAGCTATATTTGATATTATGAACTGAAAAATGATGTCTCTTTTACCAAATTCAAAACATATCAGTTGCATTACTTAATTTAAAAATTAATTCCCGTCGTCAAAACAAATAGCGTGTTCTTAAGAGATAATAACTATCAAAAGATTGACACTTGTTTATGTCTGGTTTAAATGTGAAATTACATCCAATGACCAACATTGTATTAAATTGTAAAAATATATTATAAATATACTTTAAAACTACTCAAATTAATAATTTATCACTATTAATTATTTTGATTAAAAAGGTTTTTTTTAATTAAAATTTAGTAATTTTCACTATTCATCAGAAAATGAAAGTTATCTGAAAAGTACCAAAATTTCACCCTAAGCTAATTTCAATATTTCGAATCCAAAAATGAAGTCCAATTTGAAAAATAAAATTTACAAAATTTCAAAAAGTGGTTATTACTATTCATAACGGGTAGTTTTAATAATATTTTAATAGCATATTGTTGTTTAGTGAAACTCGTTATTGTGTACTACACACGCTATCGAGGAAGGTCGCGATTGCGTGTAATGAAAGGAAAGTCAAGGATGTGTCTTGTGCAAGCTCCTTTTGGGGTAGCTTACAACACAAGACATTAATAAAATAAAAAATAATAGTTTTCATAAAATATCGGGGTGTTACATTCTACCCCCTTAAAATGAATTTCGCCCTCAAAATTCGTTGGGGTTATAAATGGTTTACTCCTAGAAAGTTTCTTTAATAGAAACCCACATCGTAAAAAGGAATACCAAAACCAATCTTTAAAAACAAAAGTATGAAACGTAACGGTTACACAAATAAACTAATCACTGGGTTTCCACATAGATGAAAATATGGATATAGAAGAGAAATCTAACCATCATATTCTGATCGAGAGTGGTAGAGAACATGGATATGGAAAAGCCAGCAATCACAAATCCATAGATTTGTGATGATCTAAGGTACCATCTGATTCATCGGATATATGGGCACTAGGACAACATTTTTGGTTTTCATGATCATTTCCCTAAATTTGATGAATTAAAAGAAATACTTACATGATTTTGGTACAATCTCACTGTTGTTCATTAATTGAACAATTTCAACTTCATCCTTTAATGAAATGAAGTTGAATTTGATATTCGTGATGTGTTAGAAGATCATGTGATAGAATGATGGGTCATTCCATCTATCTCAAACAAAAGGTTATAAAAGTTATCAAAAATACATAAGTCCATTTATAGTGAGATTAATCATATATGGTTCCTAAAATGGACTTATAATTAATATATCATACTGCTTAATATAATAAAACTAGTTTATACTAAACAGGGACTTCATGTAGGCCAGTGGTAGGCGATAAAGGCCAGTCGCACTTCGGTTGTGGGTTCGATTCCCACAGCCTTTTCCGACGCGATGGGTTGTCGCCCGTCCTGCAGGTTGTCCTTTTTCTAAAGATATATTACTATAACATCCCATTAATAATATCAAAAAAAATTTATCCTAACTTATGTCCAACATAATCCATTCCAATCTTTAGGATTATCAAAAATACTTTGGTCCAAGCTCATAGTATAAAGAAAATGATTATTTGAAATGTCACATAACAATTACGTGAATGCCATCATTTATCCCCCATATATCATAAGATATATATTGTTGGTCAAATTACAAACATGTGAATACCTTAATCATGTATTCTCTTGAAGAATGAATACCCATTGAGCCTTAGTGAAAACATGAATGCAGTCAAAAGTTAACACTTTCCACAAACCAAAATCCTCAAAATTCTTTATAGTCAAACCATGATATCACTTAGTCTTTATATCAATCATGAGTTCATGTATACAATCAAACATCTCATTATATTCTTATCCCTTCATTATGCGCATATCATCTGCTTACCAAAAATATATCAATCACTTTCCATGGTTATCGGTACCATAAAATTATTGAAAACCACAATAGACCAATACATAAATATTCCAATATTCCACAATACTATATACAACATTATTTTTGGAATCCCATTACATAAAAACTTAATCATTTCACCACATCGTTGTCATATTAAACATCTCCAATAGTGATCGCATGTGACTTCCCTTTGTCCTTTTCCTTAAGTGGTTTCTCATGTCGATCATCACTAACCCTTGGATTAGGGTATTTATTAGCATAATGCCCCATTTCCTTGCACTTGAAGCATTGAAGTGTTGGTGGTGCGTTCTGTGCAGTCTTTTCTTTATTCACATCATTAGAAACCCTTTTCACATTACTTCAACACTCATCTGCTTGATGACCATATTTTCAACACTTAAAGCATTTTCTAGTCCCTTTATGACAATCTCCACCATGCTTCTTTCAACACTTTGAGCATAAGGAAACAATCATGTTCTTTTCACCATTATTCTGAGATTTCTCCTTGAACTCCATCTTTCGTTTCTTGTCAAAACCATGAGATGGATATGTAACACCAACTTTCATTTCTACCTTTATATCATAGTTCACAATTTCTTCCTAGCTACTGATGTCTCTTATAGCTAATTCCCTTCGAAGATTTGGTTTTAAGCCACTGAAGAATCGATCAACTTTACTTTTAGGTTGGATGATAAAGCCAGATGCATACCTTGAAAGACTTGTAAAATTCGCTTCATATATACCAACAGATTCATCATCCTTTTGCTTTAGTTCAAGAAACTCCTTCTCCATCTTTGTTCGAAGAATACGAGAGAAGTACTTATTGAAAAATAAGTTCTTGAACTCGTCCCTTTCCATGGACTTAATTTCATCTCTTGGCCTCGTATTCTTGATAGGATTCCACCATTGACCAGCTTTACCTTCCAGACGATATACTGCTAAGATGACTTTATCATGTTCTGAACATTGAAGAACTAAAAATATCTTTTCAGTGGTACTGATCCATTGTTCAGCAACAAGTGGATCAGAAGGCCCACTGAAAGAAGGTGGACGTTGCCTCATGAAGGACTCAATAGAATATTTTTCCCTTCTCTGCTCATTTGGAAGTCCATAATGACTCATAACTTGTGTAAGTATAGCAATAAGATTTTTCACTCCATCTCTCATAACATTTGTTTGTTCAGGAGGAAAATCATTGCACTGTCCATTGTATTGATCAACACGGTTCCTTCAGGTTCCATCCATCATCTAAAACCCAAAAAGAATAGTGTGAGAGGAAAAAATCATGCTAGGGAAAACAACATAATAAAGGGGGAGTACCTTCAATATCTAACATCTTAGGTTTAATTCTAAGATCATTACCGTAATTATAGGACTATAACCTATACTTATACATAACCTTAGGGACATCCGTAGACATACCTTAGAAATATCTCTTGAGATCTCACTAAAGTTCTTGCATCCTAGTTTCCAATGGTTGACTAATCTTTTCCTCTGATACCAACTGTAGAGAGCTGAAGCTTAACGTACATGGACATTACATTACTTTTGCAGAATACTTAGTACATAACAAAAACACACACACAAGTACCTTAATTGTTTAGTGTCTTTGGAAACTCGGAATATAATCTTCTAATCGTGGTGAAATATCTTCAACATCTCCCATAAAGATCTTCTTTTTTTACCTAAAACTTTTCTTTATATACTGGGGAAAAGAAAACATAAAAGGGTGAGCTCAAATGCTCATTAAGGGTAAACAAAATAAATGTCAATCACATCATATACATAAGAACATAACTTTTGGAAATCTTAACCTACAAAAGAAATCATAATTTCATAAAATGGGATAAATCATAGTAGTGAAATGTAATCCAAATAATCATAACATAAAACATGAAACTTTGTTGCATACACACATAATCATAGAGAATCATTCTTATTAGTCAAGACTCATTGCCAAGACTATCTTAGTGGACAAAGTCCATTTCTGAACCGAGTTCACTCCTCATTCTAGTCCTATTTCATTGAACCGGTTTAACTTGCCATTCCAGCCATGTCTATCTCATGAGATATAAAATCTTTACCCAATGCATTAGAGAGAGATATAGGTCCCACCCATCTCATAATGATACCATTCTTATTTGTGCCACAAAATCATAAGTCATACATCATTGCATAACCCATGTAAAAAAAATGGGAATCTTAAACATCGTGACATCATAAAACAATTCATATAAGATAGAGGAATTCATAAATATAATTCCATCACAATATAATCAAATAAATGTAATAATAGGGATAGAAACAGAACCCTTTATTATCTTAGATGAAAAATAATTTTGATAAAACACTTAAACTCCATTCTTGAGGAAAATATCCTTTCTACTTCAAAAACACTATTCCTTTCTTAACATGTCATACAATTCTAAACTAAAAGAGGTTTATTAAAAATAAACTTGAAAACTTTTAAAGAAAGCTTCTTGGAAATAATGTTTTAAAAATCCATTCATGCCGTAAAAGTTAAAAAAACATTCTTCGTACTTTTTTCGGAAAAGGCAAAAAGTAACTCGTACGAAAAACGACAAAAGATTCCTTTCATATCATTTACTAAAAACTAAACGATGGGTAATATTGGATTTAAACTATTTTAGAAGGATATAAATATTAAATATTGAGGAAACAGGGATGTGGATGATAAAATACACCCCAGTAAATACCAAAGTATAAATAATCTTGGATAGAAATGAGATTGTGATATTTCCCTTACCTTAGGTATGATTTGCTTCATAAGTGTCAGAACCTCCTATATAATGATTTAAATAATGTCATTGACTTATTTCAGAATCATACTCACTGTTAGGATATCATATATGGTTCACTTATGACTTTATTTTACCCGTTCTTTTGTAAATTCCATGTTAAAGAGCGTTTTGGGTAAAATTGTTTTATTTGTCGTCCGTGTTTTGACTTGTAATTATTCATATGATTACTTAGATAATGATTACTTAATTCCAGAATATAAAACAAGATTTATATTTAATATATATTCAGAATATACATATATATAATAGATCATTAAATGGAAAGAAATACACCGTTCATGGAGATGGTAGGCCGTACGTACGCATGAACGTTGTTTTTGTTTCCTTATTGAGTTGAATGGAATTATGTAGATGACATATATATATAAACATAAATACAGTATCATTATAATTTCATATATTTCATGATTACTTATTATATATACTTTATAATCATTCATGAATGGTTAACATGGAGAATTAATCGCATCGCGTCGTGGAGACGGTAGTCCGTACGTACGCACAAGCGATGATATCGTTCTCATGATCATGGAATTTTATTGGAGTGTATGTATACTATTTAAGAATCAATATTAATTTACAATAATCATATATAGTTATTATGTACACAATTATACCCATCCATGTAAGGTGGTGGTGGAAATTAGATTACACCACGGCGTGGAACAGTATTCCGTACGTACGCACGCGCGGTGATTTTGTTTTCCGTAGGATGGATAGATGGTGAAATAGGGTTTTTTCATAATTATAATAAAATATCAGTATATTATTGATACTGATGTTATTACTTCATAATGAAACAACCTAAGAAGAAGAAGTGGAAGAAGAAATAAAGTTGAAAGAATCAGTAACAGACATTACCTCTTCTTTGAAGCTCCTCTTTGAGACCTCCTTTTAGGGAACTAAAATTGGTCTTTGAAGAGGACCAGGACCTCTAGGATGTTTCTAGGGAAGTGGAGAAGAGAATTTGGCAGGGTTTGGCCGATATTGAAGGCTCAAAGTGGTGTGAGGAAGAGAGGGAGGAGGTGCCCTTTTATAAGGGAGGAGAGGGGCCCCTTTGGAATAACTAAAAATATTATTTTATTATAAAGCCAAATTCGGTTTTAAATAGCTCCAAATTGATTTATTTCGAAGCTAAGGTGGGGATGGGTCGAAATCCTCTCATCCAATAGAATTTGGACAAGTTTAGTTTACTATTTTAACCTTATCATTTAGTTTTAACTTTAAGTTAGATAATTTTACTTTTACCGTGTCTTTTTGTGTTCTTACACTATAAGGTTAATAAACTTACTATAACAAGCCAAACGAACCCCAAGTTATTTATTATTAATATATATAACCTTATCTAAGTCATTTTGACGAAAATTAGATTTTTAGGAACAAAATAACAATTAATAAAATAATATTTGTTTTAAAAACTATTTTATGTCAATTTTGACACTATTTAGTAATTGATTTTTGTGAAACACATAACAGACTTATTTTTTCGAAAAAGGTTAATTATATCAATACTAACATGTCATAGTAACCTATAAGATTAGTGGAATTAATAAAAAGTCTCAAATTAAATTTATTTTGGTATTTATAACATCAATTATGTCAATATATTATTAATAAGATAATTACTGCATCATCTTTGTGTCATAAATAAATTAAATTATTTAATGTCTAAAAATTAAAAATAAAATACCATTATGTAGGAAATCTTTGTCAATTTCTAATGAATATTTATAGTCTAATTTATCTTATGTATAACCCTATATTAAAAATGATATACTTATTGAACTTTGATTTTAACTATTTTAACCCTTCTTTAAATAAATTAATAATAAATGGCCTAATCTAATCCAAGTGGGCCTAAATAGTCATATTTTATTCCTAAGGTTGTTTTTGGTCGAATTAAACTTATGAAATAGAATTAGGTCATGTGTTAGGGTAATAATAATATCATTTTTACCCTTAATTACCCTATTTACTTTTAACCGTGGTAAAAAAAGTAAAAAGTTGCTATTCACCAAAAATTATTTTCATCTCATTGAACCACATTTTACTAACTGACATCAACCGTGTCTCTCGGATTTTTTGAAATTCCACTCACAGAAGTGGTAAAATTATGTTTTATGAAAAATTCATTTTTTTTAACTACCACTTACTGGTTTCACTATTCATCAAAAAATGAAAGTTTCCAGAAAAATACCAAAAATTAGGCCTAAGCTATATTTGATATTATGTACTGAAAAATGATGTCTATTTTACCAAATTCAAAAAATATCAGTTGCATTACTTAATTTAAAAATTAATTCCCGTCGTCAAAACAAATAGCGTGTTCTTAAGAGATAATAACTATCAAAAGATTGACACTTGTTTATGTCTTGTTTAAATGTAAAATTACATCTAATGACAACATTGTATTAAATTGTAAAAATATATTCTAAATGTACATTAAAACCACTCAAATTAATAATTTATCACTATTAATTATTTCAATTAAAAAGGTTGTTTTTAATTAAAAATTAGTAATTTTCACTATTCATCAGAAAATGAAAGTTATCCAAAAAGTACCAAAATTTCACCCTATGCTAATTTCGATATTTAAAATCCAAAAATGAATTCCATTTTGAAAAATAAAATTTACAAAATTTCAAAAAGTGGTTATTACTATTCATAACTACTAGTTTTAATAATATTTTAATAGCATATTGTTGTTTAGTGAAACTCGTTATTGCGTACTACACACGCTATCGAGGAAGGTCGCGATTGCATGTAATGCAAGGCAAGTCAAGGATGCGTGTTGTGCAAGGTCCTTTGGGTGTAGCGTACAACACAATACATTAATGAAATTAAAAATAATAATTTTCATAAAATCTCAGGGTGTTACAGACCAATATGGAGAGTGGTAAATATAGATAGAGATTAAGATATTTTAAACAGATTAAAAATAAAAGAGGAAAATTCCACTTACCTCAAGCCATAACACTACCATGTATGTGTGTCTAACCACTTTAATTATACAATTAATTATATCAAATACTTACTTCAAAAAACTCATTATGTTTGGTTTAGTTAATATTTTTTTATGTACATTTACAATCATTTTATTAAAACATGGTGTTAATGTCTGTAGTCTTGAGGATGCATGTTTCGCAGTTCCAATATCGCATTAGTTCATCAGTACCAATCATAGTCCTTGTTAAATGATTTTTTAATTGTAAAAGTGTAGTTATATATAGTCAATGTAATTAAAAAATTTCAAATATTAATTTTTTTCCCACATATGCATGATTCAATGGGTATAAATGTTATAAAAAATTGATATGTTTGTTTTGGAAAAAATTTGAACCATTATGAACATTAATTTTAATTTAATTTTATTCTTATTTACTCATTCTATGATATAAATAATAATATAATATAATAGCTTATGTTTATATTTAAGTATAAAATGATTTATTACAACTATCCATAAAGGTGATAATAGTTTCTTATAAACAATATCATTGTAATTCATTATACCAATCATGAATGGTATTTTTTAAGATGAATCGTTATCTTCATTATATGATTTTCCAATAATTTTAGAGTTTCTTGATATTTTTTATATTATGATACATATCTTGGTTATCATATTTCTAAATTATAAGAAGAAGAAACAAAGGAATGGAAAGGAAAGATAATCACAAGAAGTCATTACCTTACACTTTGGTTTTTCTCATTTGATAATAGACTTAGGCCTTTAAAATATAGGTTTTGATGATATCATAACCGCCACATTGATGATGAGGGTTTTTTAGGATAGAATATTTCATATCATTGGATAATGTGTGATGAGAAGTTAGATGGTGAGATATTCAGATTATAGAAGTATAAGAGATGTGTTATTGAATAAGTTTTTGGAATACAATATTATTTCAAAAACAAATACAATAAATATTATGAGTAAATGATAAATGGATTGTGATCGATATTAATTAGGTTTTTATACTATTCATCAAACATCTAAAAATCCAAAAATCATTCCACACATTTATATTAAAAAATAAGATATTGATTTGATATTTAACAATCCACTTATGTATTTTACTATTACTAAAAATACCAAAACATCACACCTACCTAATTTTTACATTCCCATTAAAAAAATGGCTTCCATTTTTACAAAATTAAATTTTAAATCAGGTGTTTTCATTATTAAATTGTAGTGTAAAAATAGAGTTTTGAAAAATAATGTAATTTTTTTTACTAAAGTGTATCATTTTACATATATCACATTGCATTGATTGAGTGATAGGTTATGGAATTTTGATACTTATTTTTAATTAATTTATTCTTAGTAAACATTTATTAAAATAATACATAATTATTTTTCACAATTTTTCTTTCATGATTCTGATAGACAAGTAACTATTCTATCTTCCTGGTAAAAATTCTAATGTTTAGGTTACTATTATAATAGTCATATTTCCAATTGTTGTTTAATATATATACATCCTATAAATAACACTTATTTCATACACATTTCATTCACATAATATTATTTAATTTTCTCTATTATTTATTAATAAAATTTTGTTACTACTTTCAATATTTTATCTTATTTTATAGTGATCTTAGTAGGTGTGATATTTTATATATTCCATGTCTCTATGTGTTTTTAAATTATTCTTAGGCTATTTTTTTGTTTTTATTATAAAATTATTTTATTTTTATTTTTATGGAGTGTATTTTTCATTCATATATAATTCCCAATATTGATGAAAAAACATAGTGTTCATTTTTGTTATGGTTTATATTTGATTTATTTATATTATAAATTATATTTATATATGACTGACATATACAGTAAATGAAAATTCATATATTCAATGTTTAGGGTTGTTACAAAATTGGAATCACTTTTTCTATTCACTGTGAACGTGTATGGGGTTGTAAGTATTTTTATTGACTATCACTTCCAAATTCAAGTGACAAAAAGAAAAAATATCCTCTCTTGAGGATGGATGTCATCCTCAACCAACTTAAGGAAGTGAAGTGGTTTACTAAGATAAAAGTCAGGTCAAAATGTGATCATCTTCTGGTTTATATGGACATCTCAATGATAGTGTCGATGTTGTATTATTGGAGTTTCAAGTTCTTAATGATGTCATACTCTTTGATGAACATCTTATATGTGATTAAAATCCTCATAAAAAATATTAAAACCATTAATAGAATTGTTTATATTGGTCTTCATTGATTACATTTTCATCTAGTCTTCAACATAAGAAGATCACATTGAATATTTGAGGTAATTCATGGATTTTTATTAGGATAAACAACTATATATTAAACTCTAAAAGTATATTTATGTATTAATGGTGTCCATTTTATGACATGTGTAATATTGGGGTGTGGATTATCTCTTTCTCATCTCAATATAGATGATATGATAGATTAGGAGCCACCCAAGAATGTGTTCAAGGTGCATGACATTCTAGGGTGTGTGGAATATTAGTATAGATTCATTGATTAATTATCTAGGTTTAAATATCAAATGAATTCCCATGTCAAGAAAGGGAAAAAATTTACCAAGTATCACAAATACCGAAGAAATTTTAAGGATATTATTTAGAGATTTAATATTGATCTATTTTTACATTCTCTAGAGGTAGTAGTTGAGTAAATAGTGTTATTTTATACCTCAAATATGGAAATGATTTTGTTCTAAAGAAATATGAAGTGGTAATTTCTTATGGTTCAAAGAATATAAAATGTTAGGGTAAAATTACCCAACCCATGTCATAGAGAGATAGGTAGTTATAGTTTCATTTAAAACCTCGATACTACCTTCTTACTATGTTATTTATTATTTACAAGAATCATAAGAATAACATGTATATTTTATCCCCATGAGACCTCTAATTAAGAAAGAATTAATGAGTAGAGTTCATGGTGGATCCTAACATAAATATTGTTTATAACATTATAGGGTAAATGAGTGTGCTAATTCCATTTATAGTAAATATCATGATTAATGAGTGAAATAGGTTTGTCAGGATCTATCCTCATTGCAGTTGGTTTTGGTAGAATAGGTAAGTGGTTATACCATTTGTCCATTATAGTGACCCCCAAACTTCTAAAATAATATATGGAAGAAAATATTAAATATTTTGATTTCAATATATTTATTGATTAGTAATTATTTGTTGATATACCTGCTGGAACTTCAAAAGGTGGGGAACTCATCAACTCCTTCCAGGTGTGAATTGTGTTTCTAGTTTCATTTTTCTTTGATGTGTTGAGGGATTTTCATACCTCCCCTTTTTGGTTGAATCTATGTGTGATGAATAAGTACCAGCATCTCAAATATTGGTATTGGTTTCTATTCATAATATTATTTAGTTTGTGTCACCATGAATCTTCTATAAGCAGGTGAAGGATGAGCAGAAGAATTAGGCTCATTAGATCCAATATCTCAAGGTTCTAAATTTGAAGTGGGAAAATATATGAATGGAATTTTTGATTGTTCATACATGTACGGTGGAGTTTCATGTTTTTTTGGGTTATCATTACACAAGTAAACAAGTCGACCCACTTCCCCACTATTTGAAATATCAGTTCAAAGAGAGATCATGATGTCAATACCAGGATGACTTTGTGCTGTTGCATGGGATACCCAAGATGACTGTTTTTTAATTAAATTATTTATTACTTACACCATTTTTAAAGAAATTATTGGAAACATTTAAGACTTAATTAAAATTGTTTAAAAAATTACACCCCCAGATTGATTGTAAGACTTAAAGGACTGTTTATGTTTTTGGGGAAATGTTGTCAAATTTTGTGCTCTATTTTGGACATATTTTAGATGATCATAAACCATTAATGATTTTTTTTACAAAATCATCTACTACAATACAATAAAAATACAAACATTTGTGACCCTATTAAGAGACTCTTTTGATCACCCATTTTTTTGTCAAAGAATAGTGATTCATCATTTATGGGTCCTAGTCTGGTGTAGTTTATAATAAAGTAGTTTTGGGTTATCTAATTGTATACAATGATATATAATTTCCATAAAAATTTAAAACATTGAAAATTGTATTTCAATTATGTATATCATGTGTTTCAGAAGTTCTTTCCATAATGTGGTTTAAGGTGATTATGTTAGGGCATCCAGATATCCCTATGGTTCTTTAGGTCATTCCAGATCCTAGATAGGTTGGTGATATTTCATAGCAAAAACAATTAACCACATAGTTGGGATGTGTGAAAAAAATTCTCAACATATCCCATAAAATAATAGATGGGCATGAATAATCTGTGATCTCAGTACCCCCACCTTTTAGAGTGAGTTTTCTTTATAAGAAAAAATCCATGAATATTGGGATAATATAACAACATGAGTTTGTCATTTACTATAAAATATTCTTATTAATATTTTATTTTCTGTTTTCATGGTAAGATTATTTTTTATGAACTCATGGTTATTTTAGAAATGTATTATTTTCTATTTTCTATCTAGGAGGCATGTAATTTTTGTCTTCTCTTCAGTCCTTGAGCCAAGCCTGCTTTATTTCTTTAAAAATTTTATATCTAACCCAAAATTGTCCTTATAAATTAATCCTTAAAGCTTAAAATTAGTATTATACATCATTGGAACCAAAAAACTAGAGAGGTTTTGTTTTCATTTTCTTCAAGAAGGGTAATTCATATTGAGTAATAGAGGTGAATGATGAGGTAGTAATTCATGAGTGTTGAGGAAAAAATGACTTCATTGATTTTGGAAAGGCTTAATTTTTTCCATTCTTTGTTCTTTACAAAAAATTCATTTCAATTTCCTTGATTAATTTATTTTTTATTATACTAATCATCATGAAATATTCATCGACATTATTATTATTTGTAATGATGGAATTTTATAATTAATTCATTCATTTTCAATTCATTGGGTGGATTCATTCACTAACCAACACTTAACCTTCCTCCCCATGACACACATGTAGCGTTGAGTGGTTACACAATAAATGGTTGATCGTAGATCCTAGAAACATTTACAATATCCCCACATTATCTCCAGTATCATATTAATTTCACCCTTAACACTCTCAGCCTATCTCACTCTCTCTCTATTCCATTGGAAGCATATAACCACCACTGACACTCAAAATAGTTGTAGGTTCTTAACAAGATATCAGGTTTAGCTGGGCTTGGGTATAGTGGGATGGTGGAATCTTGTCTATCATAGGGAGGTTGTGAATATAGATAGTGTTTTCTATCAACATAGAGGAGTATGTGACTATAATTAACATCCATAAAGGAGGTGGAATCCCTATAGTTATTTTTTTATCATAATAGCACTCAATATGATGAGAAAAATGAGAAATAATGAACTATGGCTATTTTGGATACTGTCAAGGTTTTCTTAGAATGAAATCACTATCATAAGATGTGTAACCATTAAGCACATTTAATTTATCATATCATTATATGAATTTTTTATTATGTTAGGAGAATAATGTCATAAAAATGAAAGGCTATAACTATATGGAAGTATATTCTCGACTATCTCTTCTATTACATATATAGTGTAGCTAGTAAGAACATTCCATTTCTAATAACATACATGAACCGAACATTAGAAATACAATCCCTAATAAACCACTAGTCCCATATACCATTTCAAAAAATTGACATGTTGTATATCGTGATTCATCATGTTTGGGGGTGAAAATACACTCCCAATTATCACACTGGGTGCACACACTATATCATATGAAGACATGTAATTTTCCATTTGAAGTTTTCTAGATATATTCTCATCTAGGATTCATAGTCATAAAAACATATAGTACATTCTGATTTTTTTTCCCACAATGATAGTAATATTTGGATCTCCTACATAATTATATTCTTTAATGACGTAATATTTTATAAAATAAGTTCTTTTTTCAAAGAATAAATGATTTTTAAGTAAAATCGTTATAGAAAAAACCTACACTAATTTGGTTATTTTGGACTGATTATATAATATATAATGTGGGTTATAAAAAACATCAATAATATTAACCATTTATAACATATATATTATATAGTGAAAATTATTTTTAGTATATATTAACGGTTATAATAAATTCCAATTGACAAAAATAGACGAAGTGATGGCCTTAAGTAGTAAGATCATACATTATGATGACTATTTAATAAAACTTTTAATGGGGACGTCGTCACAAGATTTTTTTTATTGACTAATAATAATCAAAGATTCAACAATTAAAGATCAATAAAAATTATTTATGGGATATTTTGAAGCTTATCAAGATCGGGACCCTAACCATGTTCACTGAACCACCACATACAATCAGCACCATCGCACACCATACCCTTTTGGAAACTTCTATGGTAATGTGGGGTTATGTATCAATACCCAAGTAACATGAATTTGTATATTTTATTTTTAAATTATTTTTTTATTTTTTTACTTTATAATTTATCATATAATGAGTAATGAAAATTAGAATTCGATATAAAAAATGCTATTTTTGGGAAATATATAGTCTCAATAAAGAAAATATTCTGATAAATTTAATAAATATTTAAATAAATATAATTTTAATAAAAAATATATGGAAAAATATTAATTTAAATATAAATGTTAATAAAATTTAATGATTTCCAATGTAATTTTTATGAGGGCCGAAGAGTTGTTAGTGCAATACAGACTAGTATTTTTTAGTAAATTATAATTTTTATTTAAAAGTAAAAATTATCATATCTTGAAATTTTTTTTGATAAAATATATGTATTTTTAAATAAACAAATCTGAATTATGCTATATAAATTTTTAATAATTTTCTAATACAGCTAAATATTTGGGTAAAAATATAATATGGAAGAAATATAGGATCTATATTATGACATAATATTATCCCAAAAGTGATATAATAGATACTATAAATAAAATCGACGACCAAATATATGATTCCCCAATAAAATAATGTTTTCTAAAAGTTATTTTATAAAACATTAATGAATCCTCAAAAAGCTACTTTATATTTAATGGTTTTAAAATAAATTATTTATTAACATTACTCACTTCCAAATCAACAATGGTATTACTTTAATATCTTCAGTTCTTGAAATTATAAAATAATTAAAAACACCCTTATTTATTTGAAACCATGAGAGAAAATCATGGTATGGTTTTTTTTATTATTGTATCATATAAACTCCAAAACCAATGTTTCTAAATTAATAATGAATTCCCCCATATTTTTTCTATAAATACTCACCCAACATTCCATTACTCTTCACCAAAAATCAATTTATAATGAATTTTATATCCTTATCCAATTATAAATCACATTCAAGGAGTTCTTAATATCTTAATATGCTCCTCCAATGATTTTAAAATCACCCTCTCAAGGTAGTGGAACTCTCTCTGTTCTTTTCCATTCAAGAAGCTTATTTTTATTTAGACATTTGAATAAAAATTGATTATGTTTTCATGTATTTATAAATATTTCTTCACTATAAAATTTATGTTCTCTAGAATATAAATCATTTATCCACACTGTTTAAAACATTTACCTAAGTAGTTATTGAGTTGATGTAAGGGATCCTCTCCCCTTTCTTCTTTTATTCGAAGTACTTTCCTTATAACAAGAATTTTATTTCCAATTTTTCTTATTTTAATTTATTTTTTCAAATCCCTTTACTACCTAGTTGATTACCATGTAATGAGAGGCCACCTTTTACCCTATTTAAACTCTTCATCTGACCATTATGTGGAAATGTTATGCTACCAAATTTATCCTATGATTTATTATTCCAAACATTTATGTAGTGAATATTCATCCCCATTTACCCTCAAGGGTATTCACCAAGATTTTCCTATACATAATTGTTTAGTGACTTCCAAGTATATTATATACACTTCTTAATCATGGTATTAAAAGTGATTAAAGTTGTTCTTATGTTGTACGATCTCTATATAACATTAATGCATGCACATGATATGAATGTGATGGATGGGCCTGAAATTTTATACCAATAAAATGCATTAAGTAATGTTTTAATTTTGTGATATGAAATGTATGATGCATGTAAAGTTATCTTAGGAAGGATATGTTATGATTTTTTGGTGGTTATCTCTCACTTATTCTTATGATGTCTTTTTTTATTTCAATATTCTTATGTTACCTTGATATTATTATCTCATATAATACTTCAATGTTAATTTTTATGATTTATCATATTTATTTCACCTTGATATGTCTCTTGACTTGCATTTGTTAATTTCATCAAGGTATTATTTGGGTATTCCCTTACTAATATTTATATCCCATCCCTTTCTTGTGTACATCCCCATGTAATCTCATGTAGTATTACAAGATCAATGGAATATAATGTCATATTTTGACGTTTCTAAATAATTTTGTTCTAACAATGTCTTAGTTTATTGTTATATATATAAAATTACCAAAAGTAAATAGGCCTGATAATATTTTTTGACTTTATTGTGTGTGTCTTTATGTAATTAACCATTAATTACGGTTTATTAAAGATATGTGTTGTCATAGATTCGATATATAATGAATTTCAGTGAGTTTAAGTGTCTTATCCCCATAATGAAAACACCAAAGTTCCAGTGAGGCATTTAGAGAAATAATGGGAATGGTACTCCCATGATGTCATACTTACATTATTGTTTATGACACAATACTACATATATATATATAATTTATCCCTATGTTTTAGGCACATTTCCACATCTTTTACATGGTGTTAGAACCCCTTGATCCTGAAAAGGTGGGGGTCCCTTATAAGACTCAAATATTATAGGTACCCCTACTTGTATAAGGGAAAAGATTCTCTATCCAAGTATTAATACTCTCTCGATCAATATATATTTCCCTTAATGAGTTGTGAGTACTCTACTGATGTTAGTACACCTAATATGAAAATAGTTTTCCCTCGATGAAGCGAGGGGGAACCATTATAATTATAGAGAGGTTACATGGAACTTATGAATGCTATGTTGTCCACGTTTTATAGGTATTAAAACATATATGGTGTTTTGAATACCCTTGTAACCTAAATTTTAGATGGGTTGTGAAGAGTGGATTTCCTTTAGTCATTGGTTTTGTCAATCCCTAAAACAGATTTTGGTTTATATTTATTTAACTCGGTCTTTAGATGTTGTGTTTTATCATCCATTCATTTATTTTCAATGTGTTATATGAAATTTTTTAACCATTATTATATGGATATTCATTCCCATTCTTATTGTGTATCTACAGAAAATGCATAGTTTGTAGGTGACCATGGTTGAAGTGGAGCTAGGGGAATTGATGCTTAGTAGTGCTCAGTGGTGCTTGGAACTGATGACCACTGTA
This sequence comes from Viscum album, assembly GCA_963277665.1. Taxonomy (NCBI): domain Eukaryota; kingdom Viridiplantae; phylum Streptophyta; class Magnoliopsida; order Santalales; family Viscaceae; genus Viscum; species Viscum album. Next base: position 873,591,828 of record OY728145.1, on the reverse strand, counting down.
AGAGATCATATTTGGCGTTAATGTAGTAAGGTAGTGTTCTGTATTTGTTATAGGCCTATCATAATATAATAAATCCTTTCACCTATTTATTCTCATTCCTTTAAAACTTTTTTATGTGATGCAATTCCAGATATTATTGTCTCATGAATACACTTTTTATATCATTTTGTTACCTCTATTTTCTCACTTGTATGGATTATTTTTTATATTAAATTTTTATTTATTTATTATATGTTAACAATAAGTTAAGGTATAAAATGGGTAATATCCCTTCCATGTAATAGTGAAAACCCGCTGGAATGTTAGAGATTGGCGGGAAAAACTTGACCTAACATATTACCTATTTCGGTCCCTAATATGTTGGGTTGTTTCATTTACATAAAATGACATTGTTTCTTCTAACTCCTAGATGTTTTTTATGAAATATTTTCTTAAATAATTTTAATTGTTCAATGGCATGCATTGAACGCAATCGTGAGTTTAAATGAAGCACGAGACATCATTAGTATAACATAACCATTATAACCTATCTGTTAAGATAATGAGAATAAATATAACTAAGTTATGAAAATTTATGGTGGATTTATTGACAACCAATTATTTACAAAATATTATAAAAAATAAATAATTGTACGTGAAATATTAATATTTTGTATTAATAAATTAAGATAATAATAATTAAAAAAACAAAATTAATGAATTATAAATGCTATATATTTAATAAAATATTTTTTTTATTCATCTAATATATTTTTTAGTCAAAGGATATGAATAAAACCAATTTTATGTATAAAAACCTATATTTTTCAAAATGGTCATTTTACAGCCTTTTAATGGAAAACTAATTTTAAATTGAAATTTTAAAAAATTAATAATTTATATATGAAAACATAAAATTATTCTTTGGAATTCTATTATAAAAATTTTATTGGGAATATTTTTTGATATTTTTTAGATAACATTTATGTTTTGATGAATAGTAAAAATATACTATATTGTAATTGAAAACAACTTCTATCTTGAAATAATTTATACTATTAAATTATATTATTTAATAGTTTTAAAGTATAAATGAATTATATTTTTATCCTTTAATGTAATTTAGTTCATTGGCCTTAATTTTACATTGAATTTAGTTGTAAAAACACTTCAATCTTTACTAAGGTTTTATCCTTTAAAACTCGTTTTCTTATTCCAAAAATGAGATCAATTTTAAATTAATTACTGTATCTTTTGTTCTATAAATTTTAAAAAATACATTCCATATTAGGAATTGGAAGGTCCAAATTATTAAAATCTATTTCTTTTTTTTGGCATTATGAATAGTAACTTTGTAAATATTTATTAATACGGTAAAAGGGTATATCATGTAATTAAGTGTAAAAAGAAGAATGAAAAATTAACCTAAATATTTTCCTAATATCATTGTATGAGTTTTCATCAGCCTAAATCATTCTTGGCTCAAAATCGTATCCTTTGGAAGACACTTGGATGAATTAGGACATTTTATTTATTTTATTTATAGAATTGTTAAATATGTCTTACTCAAATTCATATAACTATTTCATTTTAAGGAAAATTTATACATGAAAAAAATTAAATATAAATAATAATTATAAATACAAAAAAATTATTTATCATGGAAATTAATTTTTAATTTTTAAGAAATAAATAATTTCTTTAAAGGCTTAGACATTGGTGATATTGAAATAATTTAATTGATTAAAAATAAATATAAAATTTTTTATTAAAATTATAATAACCATTAAATTACCAAAAAATTTGAAAACATATTTTTGATCGCGTATATCTTGAACATTATCATCCAAGGGTCGAGTTTTTGACCATTTTGAGCCTTATGGAGAAGATTATCACACTTATAATATTTTATTTAAAGAGATGCTAAAGTTATCACATTCATGTTTTAATTAATATAAAATTTTTAATGTAGGATTTTACAGAAGGCATTTTAAACTATAAGTATTATATTGAAATATAGATTAATTATCTTCGTTATAGTACTTTATTTGTAAGTTTTTATTCAAAAAATAAGTATATTACATAATTAAACAAAACTAATTCAGTAATTATTTTTTTCAGGGAGATAACAAATAAATGTTATTATAATTATTAAAATAAATATATTTTTGTTATAATTAATATATAAAAATATTTTATATGACCTTAAAATCTTAATAATGTCATAAAATATTTTTTTAAAGTGAACTTATTATCTTAATATTTTTAATAATCAATGAATTGAATAGTGTCAAACATGACACTATAAATTGTTTTTCAAAATAAAGTACTATTAAATTATTTAAAAATAATAAAACATTTCAAAAAATATATAACAATTATTATTTGATCTAATATTTTCTAACTTATTCAATTATGCTCTAATTGACATCCAATATGTAAATATTTCACCCTTTTAATATTGAAATATTTGTTATATTAGTTAAAATTAAATAGAGTAACGAAGTGTTATTTAAAATGGTAATGTTTAAATTAATATAAAAACTTTTCTTAAATTTAATTTTTTATTATATTTCAACCTTCTCGCATCTCATCTTATAAACTATTATATTTTGTTATTTATGGGATTTGAGTTTATTATAAATTATTATTTTTATAGATTCCAAAAGTGGTCTTCACTTCATTGATAAAAGGGAACACCCTCCCTCACTACTTAACTTCAATTAGATCCTTCAAAATTAGTCATACCCTTCCTGTTTCCATTATCAACTTCTTTATTCATGTTATGTAGGTTTTGGTCTTCTCCAAAGACATACACTATTTATTTAAGAGGAGATCTAGAGGGATCTCGTCCAATAAGAGGTAATCCCCTCTACTGATTCATTCAAACATATTTATTCTTCTACTTCCCCTTCAGGAGTTGTTTCCATTATAAATTAATAACTTTAGTATCATTTATATACTGGAATGTTTTTATGATTATGTAATAATAGTATTTTACCATCTATCCATCCTACGAAAAATGAAATCACAATGTGTGTGTATGTATGGCTTGTCGTCCCCACACCTTGGTGTAATCTATTTTTCACCAAAACCATACATGGATTTTTAAAATGATAGAACAAATAAATATATATGATTATTATCACATGATATGGATTCTAGAAAAAAATATATATCATCCACTTGTGTACTATATCACAATTATGGGAATGATATCATCGCTTGTGCATACATACGACCTATCACGATGTGATGCATTTCATTCTACATGATATTCATTAAAGGTAGATGGTACAGAGGAAATAGAAGGGGGAGGCAGTATGTCCCCTACTATTACAGCCACCATTTCAGAGAATCTTGGTGTTCCTCAAGTGAATGGCAAAATCACAGATCCCCCTACTGCCAAGACAAAGTCGTTTCACTCTAATATTAGGGAGCCTCAGGTGACCAATGATCCTCTATCTTCCATATAGAGTAAGGTAAGGAGATTGAATGCAAATCCAAAGGTGGATGATGTGTTTGATCGGCTAAAATAGAACTTGGGTTTACCTTTGACAGAGCTGGGAGCTAATGAGAAACAACATGCCTACAATGGTTCTGAGCAGACATCTGCTACCAGGTCTACAGTGGAGATGAATAAAATCACTCAAATTGAGCATGAATGTGCTGCAATAGAAGCTGTCAAGGAGGAAAAACCTTCTGGGAATTCAAAGGAGGTTCCTCTATTGTATAATGAGGTGCCCTCTACTGATAAAGTGAGGCCTGAGGAGGGCAGGGTGGCCGAGCCTCCTAGGATAAAGAAGGTGCGAATGGTTGCTGATGCAGTGGCTATTATAGGGAGTTGGGTAGAAGGGAGTGTGTTGGGTCCCTTGGGCCCAAAAATTCTCTAACCCCCCATCCTCTCTAAAGGATGCATCTGCAGTGGAAAATAAGCGGCTCCCCACTAAGCTGAGAAAGCAGTTTGGTCTAAAGACCCCCACTGATGGCCCGAGGGTTGAGCTAAGGAACCGCTTTGATTGTATGGTGGATCAAGATCATGTAATGTTGCATGAGGAAGATTATTCAGGTGCTGATATATTTATCCAAATATCAGCGGACATCTGGGATCATTTCCAAGGGAAAGGTCCTCGCAACCTTAGAAGAAAGAAGGGGCTCAAAGGAAAGCGCGACTCATAAAAATGCATTGTGGTTTAGGGGAAAAAATCAAAGGGATGTAAAAACTATTCTTACCTTCCAAAACCAATGGAAATCAGGTCGGCCAAGAAATGTGGGATCATGGAAAAAAAGGCCCCGCAAGACAGAGATAACGGTGGTCTAAGTAGAGAACCGATGGTAATATAAGAAGAGGTAGGGGAATTCTTGATGTTCAGTTTTCACTCCAAGGAAAAAATGATTGAGAAAGACATGAGGCACAATGCCTCAATTGAGGAAATTTCTAGAATTTATGAAAGAAGGTGAAAAGTTGAGGCCACTGAGGAGTAGGAATCATGGATCGACAAGTAATAACGAATAATTTCTCGGGGTTTTAATCAAGGAAAAATATATATGGAATAATTCTTTCAAAAAATTGATAGGATGATCTCACATCTCGAAGAACATCCCAGGGAGGATCCAAACACACAGGTTAGCACTTTGCACTGTGAATTATATAGAGTGGCTGATTCAAATAACCTTAGTCTGGTGTTCAAAAATTTTGTGAGCTCCTTTAGCATGTAGTGGTTTTGGTTTTCCGAATGATGGTTTCCCACTTGTCCTTAAAGTGGATTTTTTGTAAAAATTTATATTTGGATGGATTTAAAAATGTATGATAATATGATTATAAATGATATCATATAAATTACTATGATTCTATAATAATCTAATGAAATTATTTAAATCATTATTTAGAATATTGGGATACATACAAAGGATATCATACCTATTGTAGGATAAAATTTTGAAATCTCATTTTTATCTAAAATTGAATATACGTAAGTATTTACAGTGGAATATTTATCATCCCTCTTCATCTTTCCATAATATGTATCCCAAAATATTCACTATATTCTTCTAAAATTTTTTAAATACAATTTTATTAATTAGTTAATTTTATTAAATGGTAAGAAAGGAATCTTTGTTGTTTTGATATGAGTTACTTTTGATATATCCAACCAAAGTATGAGAATAATGTGTTCTTTTACTGTAGACCACATGAATAGATTCTTAAATTTTAAAATTCATTATTTTCATGAATATTACATTACAATATTACCAAATTTTTTCAAATAAATTATTTTATTTCAAAAATTTCATGTCATTTTGTAAAAGAAATTTTTTTTAAGAAGAAAGGTTATTTTCCTCAAAAATTAATATCAGGTGTTCTATCAAAATTATTTTCCATCTAAGATGGAATTTTTAATTGGGTTAGTATTCGAGTATAATATCCCTATTATTCTTATGTATTGATTATGTTTATGCTGGAATTCCATTTATAAAAACTATTTGTTTTACATGGATTATGTTTTGATGAAATGATGTCTAAGAAACACATTGTATTCCTTGGGTGATGCTATGATGAATAATTTATTTATTTTTGGAAAATGTAAGAATAATTTAACTATGAGATGGGTGGTACATATATCTCCCTTCAATGCATTGCGTAAGGATTCATATCCCTTGAGATACACAGGTATCAAATGGAAAATGATCTCAGTTTAGAAATACAATGATCAAAAGGGTACTAAACCCGATTTAGTAATACATGGCTTGAATGACGAGTGGACTTGGTTTCTTAATTGAAATTTTCCCCTATTATAGTCTTTGTAATTCCGTTTGGATAATATGAAATGATTTTCTATTATTATTTTTATGCCAAAAATTCTATGTCTTATTTTATGACTTTTTGGAATGTGTTCTATGATTCTTTGTGAACTTTTTTGATTTATCTCATGACATGATATCATGATCTTTCATATGACAGGTAAGATATTTCATATGTTATACTCTTAGGTATTATTATTATGATATGATTGAATTCTCCGTTTTTAATCATTACTGAGCATTTGAACTCAACCTTTCTTATATTTCTTTTCCACTAGTTATATAGAAGATTATTATGTTATATATGTCAAAAAGGGGTCTAGTTCTAAAGTAATATGTCATAGATGGTGTGAATAGATTATGAACCATTTTTTTATGTATCCTAGATTCTAAAGAGACTAATCTTATACTATCCTAACATGGTTTTTATGTTTTTTAATTAATATTAATCAATTTTTATGTAATATATCTATATGTAAAGTATGGGCCTTTATAGTTGGTATGGGAGTGAAGGTTTAGTTTACCTTTGGAAACTACGATGAGCTAATAATAGTAATAACCATAAGGATAAGTCAAAGTATTGGTTAAAATCCTAGTTTATTATAAAATATCTTGAACAACCTAGGATAAAACCTAATGTGCCTTAAATTGAAATTTTATTCTTGATTGTATGGTTTTTATTTTAGGATTAGTGTTTCTCATGCTATGGTTAATTTTTTAGTAGATGCCTAGAACCTAAGGGAAGCAAATTAAAGTTAAATGTGATAGTCAATGAAAGGATTTTCATCCCAAGAAACTGAATTTTATGTTATTTTGAATGAAATATATTGTTTCTGTTTTCATACAAATTTCAAGCTATGAATCATAAAAGACATACAAAATAGAAAATGAGGGAACAAAATTAGGTTGAGTCCTTCATGAGGTAGTATCCACCTACATTTAGTGGTTATTCGTATCCACTAATGTCTGAACAATGGATTAGTACCACTAGTGATATATTTTCAGTTCTCCAATGGTCAAATCATGATAAAATTATCTTGTAATTATATAGTTTGGAAGTTAAATCTAAAAAATGGTGGAATCTTATCAATAATACATGGAAAGAAGATAAAATTGACTCTCTATAGTGGGAAGAGATAAAGATCTTATTTTTCATTAAAAAATTCCCTAATATTCTACAAAAAATGATAGAGAATGAGTTTCTCATGCTTAAGAAAAAGGAAAACGAATATGTTAGTAACTATGAATAAAATTTCTCAATACATTCATGGTATTATTTTAGAATTGTTATCCAATGTGATAGTAAAATTAATGGATTCATTAGTGTATTAAAATCATGTCTCTAAAGGGAATTATCCATAAGGTACTTCATTAGCTATGAGAAAAATTTTATATGTGCTCTCTAGGATGAGATATAGATTAGAGTAACTCATCCGTCTTATGAGTTTCCTAAGAAGAAGAAAATGTAATTCAAAGGAAAATATAAATACCCCACTAAAAAGAACATATGTTTTCCCTTATGCTAAAAGTATTGAAGGAAACATTGGGATAATTGTATTAAAATGACAAGAAAATGTTTTATGTGTGAGAGAGAAGTTAATCAGTCAGTTGAATACTGAAGTGAGGGGAAAATATTTCAAATGGCACAAATAGATAATAGGAGACATATAATTCACCTCCCACACTTCAATGCAACATGTCCAAGGAAATATAGAATTATTCTAACTAATTCCTTAGTCCAAGGGTTATCGAGGATTATAGACGTCGAAAAACTAATAAGGCCAAAAAAAATCAAGTCACATGAAATCACTATCGGTGATGTCGATAAAGATAATGAAGTGGTGAAATGTATACATATCATTAATCTAATGTAGATAATGTTTTAGTTTGTTCTGGATCCACCCACTATTTTATTTCAGAAGACTTTTCTAAGGGTATCATCGTATTACCTCAAATATTAGATGTTGAGTTTGTTGTGACAACTCATAATGGAACACTAGTCACATAAAAAGTTAATCAATATTCTCCATTTGAAGTTTGTGGGAATGTAGTTCCTATAAATCTTTTTATCTTTCATTTAGTGGAATTTTATGTCATTTTTGGTATGGATTGACTTTTATTATATGGATATCATAACGATTTCCTTGTAGGGGGTGTCCCATTTCATATTTTGGTTCAATTTATGATTATCTATTGATGGAATGATGAATATGAACTTCCAGTGGAAATTTATTCCATCTTATGGGTCTTGATTCCGATAAATGATGGTATTTATCTCAAATGGTTGGGAAAACACACCATTAAGAATAATCTAATTGTAATTTATTTTTTTGATGTATTCCCAAAATATTTTTAAGGTCTTCCACTGAATCATAAAGTTTAGTTTTTAATATAAATCATACAGGGTGCTATGCCTATTTCAAAGACACCCTATAGAATGTCCCTAATTGAATTGCAATAATTGAAGAATAAACTCCAATCAAATCTTGAAAAGGGATTAAAAATACATAGTGAATCACTTTGGGGTGAACATGTTCTATCTATAAATACGAAATATGGATCAATGAGATGCTACATATATTATTGAAAACATAATAAGATCAATATCAAGAAAAATTATCCTCTTCCCTATATTGAAAACTAATTTGACCAACTACGTGGTGCTCAAAACATTTCCAAGATTGATCTTCATTCAGGATATCATAAATTACGTTTAAATAAGGAGTAAATACCAAATATGGCATTTCATAAAAGGTAAGGACACTATGAATTTACAGTGACACCTTTTGGTCTTTCTAATTCCACTACTATCATTATGGATATATTTAATGTACTCTATAGATGTTTTCTTGATTAGTTTGAGGTAGTCTTTGTAGAAAATATTCTTGTATATTTGAATACCAAAGAAGAACATGGATATCACATGAGAATTGAATTAAAGACCGTGATAAAGGAGAATATTTATAAAAAATTTACCATGTGTGAATTTTGGCTTCATAAAGTTTCATTTTTGGGTCACATAATCACAATAGATGGGATATCTATGGATCAAGAAAAAAAGTTACTGAACATTGTCCAAGACTAAAAATAGTAACTGATATCCAATTTTTTCTTCGTTTGGATGGATATTATCTAATTTTTGTGAATTATATTTCATGACTATATAATCTATTCACCAAGTTGACTTCAAAAGGAGTTAAGATCGTGGGGAAAGTGGAATATGAAGATAATTTTAAAGAGAAAAAAAGAAGGTTATCTAGTGAACCTGTGATCACACTACCTTTTAGTGGAGAACATTTTATGATCTATAATGATGTATCCAAGAAGGGGTTGTGATGTGTTCTCATGAAAATTTATATAGTTATAGATTATGCATCACGACAACTGAACATCCATGATCAAAATTATCGAACTCCTAATTTGGAGTAAGCTATTGTAATCATTACTTTAATAATAATGTGTAATTATCATTCTCGTCAAATGTTTGATATTTATATGGATTATAAAATTTTAATGTATATTTTCCTACAAAAGGATTTGGATATGTTCCAAACAATATTTCTAGAGATGATTAAAGATTATTATTACTCAATATATTACCACCTTGGGAAAGCATACAAGGCGGCAGAAGATTTGAGTTGAAAGGACCATGCAAGCCTATCCCTGACGAGGACTAAAAAAAATCTACTATTTATGAATATTTGAAGAATGGTTATTGAAATTTTAAATTAAGGGTGGAAATAATATATTTCTAAAATGAATGTTCAACCATCTATATAAGTGAACATTAAAGAGGTACTAATGGAAGATGTCGAGCTATAAATAAAGTTGAAAATTAGTCATAAATTCGACATTCATTATTATTGAATAATAATTTTTAGAAACCATGTTTTTATTCCTCCCATAACGAAATTAAATAAGGAGTTGTTTGATGAGGCTCATAGTTATTCGTTCATTATTCCTCTTGGAAGTAGAAAGGTGTACAAGGACCTGAATGAGTACATATGGTGGGATGGATTGAAAAGATATGTTGTTGAATATGTCTCTTGGTACATAGTTTTTCAGTATGTTAAGGTTGAGATACAGAAGGATATGGGTATGTTATAACCAATACCCATACCAGAATGGAAATGAGAAAACATCACTATGGACTTTGTGGTCAGACATCCCAAAACATCTTATAGACCATAATGATATATGTGTTATTGTTGATCGTCTTTTGAATCCAGCACACTTCATTTTTATTAGTTTGTACTTATAAATTGATTAACTTTTCATTATATATGTATAGGATGTGGTAAAAGTGTATGGAGTACCACTTTCCATTATTTTTGACTGGGATTCGAGGTTTGCCTTGATGTTCTAGAGAAGTCTTTAGTAGGATGTGGATACAAAGTTATGTTCCATCACTTGTTATCATTCTCAGATATATGGCTAGTTTGATAGGAAAATAAAAAATTTAATAGATATTTTGAGAGTTTTCTCTATGTATTTTAATGGTTGTTGGGATTGACCCCTACCTTTAGTAAAATTTTCTTAGAAATACAGTTTTTCCTCCAATATTCATATTTCTCTTTAAGATTCCCTATATGTAAAAAAGTGTAGAACTCAAACTTGATGGAATGAAGTTGAGAAAATAAGTATATTAAGACCTTATCTAGTTGATGAAATGGAAGAAAAGGTCTGATCTATTCAACAACACTTAATAGAATCTCAGAGTCGACAAAAAAATTAGGCAGAAAACCAAAGAAAAGACCCAGATTTTGAATTGGGTGATAGGTTATTTCTATGGATATCACCCTAGAATAGAGTAATTAGATCTGAAAAGAAGGGAAAGATTGTAACTATTTATATTTTTACTTTTTAAATTCTTGATCGTGTTGGGAATATAGCTTATAGATCGAAACATCCATTGAATCTATCTAAATATCATGATTTGCTTCCATTGCAATAAATCAGGATTTTAAAAGAAATGTTAGACACCATTAGTAAACCATGACCATTATAACATATCTATTAAGTTATTGTGAATATATATTAATAAATTATTAAAATATATTGTAAATTAATTGGCTACAAATTATTCCTGAAAAATATAAACCAATTAAATGTAAAGGTTATATTTATATTATTTGTATTCAGAAATTATGTTAATTACAATTAATAAATGAAATTTATAATATTTTTATGTAAATATTTCATAAAATATTTTTGATGTTCATCCATTGTATTTTTTGGTCGTAGGATAGGAATAAACATTATTTCATTTATAAAACCCTATATTCTCAAAAGGGCAATTTTACTAACTTTCAATGGTGAACACATTTAAAATTAAAATTTGGACACATTAATTATTTTTATATGACAATATAAAATTATTATTTGGATGTGGGGTAAGAAATATTACATTTAATGAATTTTTGATATTTTTCAGATAACTTTCATATTTTGATGAATGGTAAAAATATATAAAATTTTAATCGAGAATATTTATATGGATATGTAATATAATTTAACGGTTTTAACATATAAATAGATTATATTTTTATTAGTTACTATAATTCATGTCATTATAATTAATTTTATATTTAATTTAGATGTAAAAACATTTCAATTTTTTGCAATGTTTTAACTTTTATAACTCTTTTTCTCATTCAGGAAATGAGATTAAATATAAATTAATTATTTAAGATTATGTGTTTTGAATTTTGAAAAATATATTCAATATTTTTAATCATTTTATCCAGATTCTGTAAATATATTTCTTTTATTTGGGGGCATTATGAATAGTATGTTTGGAAATTCTTATTAATATGGTAAAATGGTAAATCTGGTAATTAAGGGTAAAATTAATTTTATAAAATTTCCCTATGACTTTTCATAATATCATTTGAAGATTTTTTTAGAACTAAATAATTCTTGTGTTGAAATAGAATCCTTTGGATGCTACTTGGATGAGATTAGGACATTTTATTTATTTTATTTAATGAAAAGTGAAATTTGTCTAACTCTAATTTTAATAACTATATAATTTTAATGAAAGGTTATACAGAAGTTAAATAAGAAAATAAATACTAGTTCGAAGAAGATATAATCTCCTCTACTGATTCATTCAAACTTATTTATTCTTCCACTTCCTCTTGATGAGTTTTTTTCATTTTAAAGTAATAAATCCCTTTTCACTCATATAATTAGAAGATATTATGAATTAATAACCATATTTCCCTTTCTATCCATCCTAAAAAACAAAATCAACAATGTGTGCGTATGTATGGCTTACCTACTTCATGACGTGGTGTAATATGTTTTCCACCACCACCTTATATGGATGGGTATAATGATCTAAATAATAAATATATATTATTAATATAACATTATATTAATTTTTCGATAAAATATATGCCATCAAATTCCATACCATTTCACAATTATGGGAATGATATTGTCACTCGTGCATACATACGACCTACAATGAGGTAATGTGATTAATTCTACATGATATCCATTAAATAATGATTATATAAAAGTATAGAATGAATAAATGTGATATATATTATATTAATATTGTTTTATAAATCATATATGTTTAAAATAAAAAAGGATAATAATAAATTATTCGACAAAACATGCATAAGAATTTGATGCAGTACATACCCAAATAATAAGAAATAATGAAATGTCATTAACAAACAGATAATAATATGATCATAAATGATATAATAAAAATTAATATGATTATATAATAATTCAATGACATTATATAAATATTTATAAATTAGGTTTCTATACATACAAATGATATTTGACCAAAGGTAAGGTATAATTTCACAATCTCATTATTATCAGAGATTTTTCATATGTATGTATTTACTGGGGAATATTTATGATCAATATCCTTTTTCATAAATATGTTTTCCAAATTTTTTTATCTATTCTTCTTATGTTTTATAAATTCATTTTTAACCAATTGATACTTTTATTAAATGGTATGAAAGGAATCTTTTCTCATTTTGGATAAGAGTTATTTTTTGACTTATCTAAAAAAAGACGAGAAGAACGTTTTCTTTTACCTTATACGACAGGAATAGATTTTCAAATTTTAATAACACCTTATTTCCATAAATCATAATTTAAAATATTTTAAGTTTATTTTCAAATAAATTATTTTCCATTAAAATTGTGTGAAATTTTGAGAGATGAAAACATTTTTGAATAAGAAAATATATTTTCATCTAGAATTAAATTCACGTGTTCTATCAAAATTATTTTCCATATAAGATTGAATTATTTAATAGGGTTGTGTTTCAAGAATACTATACCAGTTATTATGATGGTTTTATTATGTTTATGTTCAAATTCTATTTTTGAAATCCATTTGTTTTACATGGTTCATGTTATGATGGAATAATGTTTAAGAAACATATTTTATTCCTTGGGTTATGCTATGATGAATTATTTATGTTTTTGTGCCACACATAAGAATGGTTTAATTATGAGATAGGTAGGACCTATATCTCTCTCCAATTATTTGGGTAAATAAATATATCTCATGAGATATATAGGGATGGAATGGTAAATGATCTGGGTTCAGTAGTATAGGGAAAGAATGGGAAGTAAACTTAGTTTGGTAATACAGGGTTGGAAGGGGAAGTGAAATAGGTTCAGTAATGGGATTTGTCTTGTTTGATGGTCTTAGTAATGAACCTTGACTAATATGAAATGATTCATTATGCATTTGTGTATTATGAAATTTTTTTATCTTATGTTATGATTTTTGGTAATATGTTCATTGACTCTTTATGAACATTTATGATTTATACCATGACATGATTTCATGATCATTCATATGGAGCGTACGATCTTCTAAATGTTATTTTTTTTGTCTTTTATTATGATAAGATTGATATCTCCCTTGTTTACCCTTACTGAGTATCCGATCTCACCATTTTTAATGATTATTTTCCCAAGATTATAAAGAAGTTTATTAAGTTAGACATTTCAAAATAGTGTCATGTTATGAAGGAATAAGAGGGAGATAATGAATGTGTATTATGAACTATTTGTTTGTCTTTCTTAGTTTATAAAGACACTAAACCTATATGATCTGGTTGTGGGTTTGTTAAGATTTTTAACAAATACTTTTCAATTTTTATGTAATATCATTGTATGTAATGTATGGTCTATTATATGTCTGGTTTTTGTTTATGTTTAAGGTTGATAATGCTTGAATTATTTATGTGAATATTTCTATAAGTGATATTTTTATTAATTTATTGAAAGATTTAATATTCGGAATGAATTTCATGGTTACATGAACATTTATTCCTGTTATACCAACTAGGTTAAATGCCACAACAGGGAGGGTTAATCAGGGTATTTCTGATTAAAAAAATTCCCCCTTTGGATATTTTTTATTCATGAAACAAAACACTCTTTCCTCTCTTTCCAATAGAAATGTATGAGTAGAAAATAAAACATGAATGAAACACAAAAATTTTACATGGTCCACTTGCACTAGGATACATTCGAGGAGAATAAATTGTAACTATATACAAAATACATTAAAGTGTACTAAAATACCAAAGATCATAGAAGACTAAATATCCCTCCTGGTTCACTACCAATCGCAATTTGAAAGTTCACTACTATCTCAACTAATGTGTGCTAACTGATCCTAAAAAATATTCTTATTTTGATCAGTATAATCAATATTTTTTTCACCTCATTTTTTTCATCATGATTATATAATTTCTTACACTTGATGGATACCTCTTTACCATATAATTTCTAGTTAAATCCTTCCAGTTCATGTTTGTATCATTTGCACAAAATTATTTCTTTACTTCCCATAACATATGAATATTTAATGAAACAAATCCTTCACAAAAAAAAGAATCATTTCATGAATCTATCTAAAAATTCCTAAAAATAACTTGGTAAGATTGACAAAAAAATTTCTATGTAGATGTAATATTATTATGAAACCATGGAATAATAAAAACCTCCAATAAACTCTTTCATGAATTCAGAGCCTTTGAATCTTCATTAAGGATTACTCTTCCCAAAAGAGGGTGTTTTTTCATATTTGTAGATATTTCTTCCCCTTTGGAAAACATTCTCACAACCTATCACCTTTTTATAATATCTTAAATATATTTAAAAAATTCACCACATTCACAAATTTTTCCGGGAATGTTTCATAGTTGTGAAACCCACTATTTTCCATGAGGTTTTCTTCCAAGAATCACAAATATTTTTTGAAGAAACCTTTTTTTAAATAATTTAATTCATTAAAATAACTATATATTGATGATTTTTTATCATTACTAGTCAAAAATTGTGATGGAAATACACTAATGTCCTTTTTATCCAATTTTATCAAAAAAACACAATCAATCTAAAAACAATTCAAAGTCACCTTGAGGGATTTATTAAAATAGTTTTATTTAAAAGATTATAAATAAGATTTCAATAAAAAATAATGAAATTAATAGGAAGGAATATAATAAAAAATTTATATGGAATCCAAGAGGACTAAGAAAGCTTATCATTTAGTTGAAATAGATGCATAACTTCTTGCTCTGATATATATGAAAATTTGTGAACTCAAAAGGATTCTGGTAATTAATTCTTTCATGTATATCTGTTAAAAATTATGAATGATGCACTTAGAAGATATTTAATTTATATTTAAGTGGATAAACATAAAACTTGAAATAAAATTAAATGGTTACAATCTGAATGGAGTAGGGAATATGTGTGTAATTAATTTGTCAATTTCTTCAAAATTAAAACCATCATTTACAAAGTGAAACAACTTTTTTCACCTAGATTTAATGAGATATATAAATAAAATAATAGGAAATTGAATGAAGTGATCACTATAATTATTTTGAATTCTGGATTGCTTCAATATTTTTAGATATTGGATTTAATAGAACATTTTAAATTCTAAATATACTCCCTCATAAACATAAATAAACCACTCTTTTTAGGTATTGGATAGTGAAAATAAAATCCTAAGATATTTCTGAGTGTGGGGTAACTATTAAAAAGTATTAGTCCCACAATATCAAGGGGGAAATATTGATCTTTAAATAGTTTATGTTTTCTTTCTTAATTATATTGATACATTTTATTATTAAAGGGTCTTAGTGGTTAAATAGGTGATTCAGAAAATATGTTTAAATGTTGTCATTAACTTTCATGAAGTGAAATTATTTTTGGATGTTCTTTTACTGAAAACTGGAGTACCCTATGATATTAAAATATTATATTACACCCTCAAATTTGGGTACATTTACAAACATGTTAGGAGTTTAAAAATTGTTGTGTTCTATCCAAATACCTTTCCAATACCTAATGTTTCTGATGATGCAGGTGAACTTAAGAAAAGAAAAAAAGGAAAATGGTTATTCAAAACATTGGGCATAATTTCATTACATACAATATCATGTATGAACGTGCAATATTTCAATATTTTATGGATTTAACCAAAGAAAGGAATTTTAATTTTTTTGTAAAATTGTAAAATTGAATCAAGTGTTTCAAAACAATCATGTGATTTTGCAATGAACAATGATTTTAGAAAATAAATTTTCCTTAAATAAATATCATGCTAAGTATCATGTCTAACAAGAAACACCAAACAAAAAATAAAACTCTGATACTTTAATCAAAAAAAATTTAAAATGTGATTCATATATTATATCCATTAGGATTTCAGGTATCAATATATGTTATCACCTTAGGATGACTACATAAGAAGTTATATTATACAAGAGATAATTATTTTTCTTAAAAAACATTTGTTTCCATAAATTCATGTTTATATTATAATTAATTACTATCACATATATAACATAAATTTGATAAAACTAACATAATTTTATGATTCCTCATATGAAAATTATCCTAATATTAATTTTTCGGTATTTTTATAAAATAATCAATTTCTAGGGGAATAGTAAAAAAGTAATTTTTTTACTAAAACTGTAGCCCTTATGAATATATCAAAAAATGTATAACATAAAAACTTATAAAAAATTTACCTAACAAAAAAAGAAATTTTTATATTAAAATTAAAAATTAAAAAATAATATTTTTGGATTTTTAAAATCTATTGTTTTCATTTTATTGAATTGGGTAATAATTTTTAATAAAAAACTATTCTTTGTCATTTCTTTTAATTGAATATTGTTTATAAAAAAATTTGATTACCTTAAACAAAAAATAAATTCTAGTTGTTTTATAATATATCAATTTATATCATTATATTCATAAATATTTATAATTTTATCATACATATATATTTTATACTTGAAAATACAATTTTTTCTAAAAATGTGTTTTTATGTTCTATATGTAATAATGTTAAAATTATATTTTCATAAACATTGATTTTTATTTTATAAAATTAATTTCATATATGGAATCATTATTTCAAAATATTTTTATAATTCACATTTTATTTTTTAACATTTAAACTAAATTTTAAATTTAGAAGTTACTTACCACGGTAAAGACAAAAAATGAAAAAGTAAAAAAGCATAGAGCAATAAAATTCAAGAATCATTTTAAATATGTGTGATAATTAATTTTGAGGGATACTATCAATTTTAAATTATCTCCCAATCCATTATAATTCACCTTTTCTCAATATTCCATGTAAAACATGTGCTCTCTTTATATTAAGAATTCATATTTTAGAAAATGCAATTTCCTTCACCAATAACAAGTGTTCACCTATACACATTTTCTACACTCATTGCAAATAATTGTCTTGACTTAAAATATTCCTTAGTCACTATTAAACTCTATCACTACTTCCTATAATCACTGGTATTTTCAAAATACTATGTTAAGGGGTTATAAGGTGTTACCCATGGGATAACATCCAATAGGAGAGGTAATGTTTTCAGCCGAGCTTTTATAATCATTTTCTTATTCTACCTAACAAATACTATTATATACATTATATTATTATAAAATAAGTTTTATAAATATTTTTAATTTTATTATATTAATTCTATATCTATTTTTAACCTTCCTTCATAACCTTTCAAAAAATTGTGACATTGTCATGCATACCTATAGACTACAACTTCCATGAGTGTCCTGCAAGATTTTTAATTATAAAAATGAATAATTGGTAATAAAATAATATTTAGAGTATTAATAATTAATATATATATATAATTTTAATAACATTCTAAAATTACAAACAATTCCCAATATTCCACCAAATCTATTGAAAACAAACGCGTCGTTTGTGTGTACATTTGGACAACCGCCTCTACAAAAAATGACATATTACATTTTTCACATCAGTAATTAAGTATTTATATAACTCTACTATAACATAATTAATAACCTTAAAACCTATAAATAATATACATATTCTTTTGAATAATTATATTATGCATAAGGAATAAATTTCTTATCCATACTCACCCATATATTATAGTTTGTTCTTATGTAGGTCGGTTTAACCACCTACTTGAACAGTGGTATACATTTCTATCATGGGCAAGTAAAAAAACATAAAAAATATTCAAATTGGAATATAATATGTATATAATTATTTTTTAATTTTAAATTTTCATGGTCATATATAATGCATTATTATGATACCACCCATTATTTGTGAAAATTAACAAAATAAGTTCATCGCCGACTTAATAATTGAAAATCATAACTAAAATTAATAAGAAATAAAACATTAACAATATAATTCATTAGAAAACATCTACCATAGTACCTATAAATATCTCACAATTATGAAATTTTTATCCATAAAAAATATATAACTCTGTTATGAAACTAGTGCTAAACCAATATTCGAAACAAATAACATTCGATAATGAAAATAAATAAATAACTAAATAATATATTTGTAAAATATTAATATAAATGAATATAAGGAAATTTTATATTTATGAATATTGTTTGAAAAATTGTTATTAATATATAAAGTTTTTTATACTATACATTATACAATGATTTTCTATGATAGATTAATATTAAGAGGTCGTCCTTTCCCAAAATTTATTCCATGATTCAGAATAGTTATTTTTGAATAAGGATTGATGTGATTGATTTATTCTATTCATTGATGATATTATAATTTAATTAGACTTTTCATTTAAGGTAATTAAATTAATTGATTTTTTCTTCATAATGTTTGTTGATGTTAATAATAATTATTAATTTATCCAAAATCAGGCCTTTTTCTTCAATATCCATATTTACTTTTATCGATAATATTTTCATATTCTATTTTTAATATAAAACATTTATTTTTTATGGTAATCATCACATTTCAATTTACCTCTGTTCAAATGAATGACTTCTCAGTTTCTTAATTATATAGGAATATGTAAATATATTTTTAAAACATTAAAATGTATTTCCCAACACACTTGTATTTTTATCTTCCATACCACATTTCTTATTCAAATTTTTTATTTTATTTTAAGGACTTCATTATTTTTATATCATTAAAATTAGTGTTTTAAAAACAATTTAATGATAAATTTATGAAAATTTCTTTTGAAAATGACTTATGATTTAATATATATATATACACACACACACACACACAACAATATAAGGAAATGTTTTCTAAAATATTGCTCTATTTTTCATATAGTGTTATGAACTAGAATTCGGAAAAGATATGAAACCCATTTTCACCCCATGGTTTTTCATGATATGTTCAATGATTGATATCAACTGAAACACATATGTATATATGATTATTTATGGGTTCCTATATAGTCCATAAATACATTGGATAATGATTTTATATCTCATTACTAACTGAATGGCCCAAAGGCGTTAATTTTTATTTATTTGTGGATAAACCCCCTTTTGGGGAGAAATGGGGAAAACCTCACTTAACTTAAATGACATATACATATAAAAATATCTTAGTCCAAAAACAAGACTACTAAAAATGACTCTCCACTACATCAACATCATTATGGCAAGGGTGATCATTCTTGGATACTCATAAACTAAATGTTGGGTATTTTGGACGTGTTCAGAAAATGATGATACCATATGAATGTGTTTATGAATTTTTTTTATTATACTATGTTTCAAGGTTATGCTACCATTCTATGTAATATACTTATTAATATTTTCTACAGATCATGATTATTATCCCATGATTCCACACTCTTTTTCCATGGTATATGTTTTTTCTTTTGAGATAAAAAGTCCCTATATAACAACATATGAAAATATCGTATTATTAATTTTTTTAATATGATATTCCTCACCAACTCATGTTTTATTATATTATTATTATTTAACCCTTTATTACATGTTGATGAGATTTTACCTTAAAAAAATTTTAGCACGCCCCTTTCTTATTTCTTAATTTATCTTGCTTTAAAAATGAATATATCTTATGAGATGTTTTCAAGGGAGTATACTATTTATAAATTATCTGTAAATGTTCACAATTGTTTTAAAATATGTTACTTCTATAACTAGTTCACAAAGACACTAAACGATCCCTTATTGGAGTTGTTTTTTTATTGTGAGATAAAATATTCCACATATAAAAACAATATAAAATAAATATTTTTTAGAATAATTAATCTCACTTAGTATTAAATAATTTATGTAAATTAATTTTTTCCCCAAACATAGGATTGTGGGTTTGGGGAGCCTTAGTTTGTTTCGAAGAATGTTTTGTTTTTTTCAGATTTGATTAGTTGTTTTTTCTGATTATGTTTTTAGAAAATTAGTGAAGACCCTTGGGAAAATTCTTAGTATAGAATAATATCCTTAAATTTTGGTAAATATTTGAATATGGGGTTTCCTTATAAATTATTACCCATTCTAGATACTGGTGGAAATGGTTGTGACAAATATAAAACAATGGGTAATCACCTATAAAAATTATGTCTGAGAATTAACTAAATTTTTACTAAGATCATGAAGAGTAGACATAACGATGAAAACATAACTAATAACACATTAGAGCTATGATTTTATTGATTATAGTTAATTCACAAACAATTAAGAAGGATTATAATACATCCCTATAGTATGGTTATAGAACCTATTGGTATATTGACAATGAAAAACAAAGATTGAAAACTAAAAATTTATTTCATTTATGATTTATCCATTTTATGTTACTAGTTTCCTGTTTTTATTGTTTATTATTATCATTAAAGTTTATTTATTTAGGAAATTTTATTATAAATGAGAAATATGGTTAATAATGGATGGAATGTTAAATGTGATGATTGTGCCAATAAGAAACCCAATGGGATGGTAGCTGGAGTATAGTATCTTGTAGTGATTCACACTCAACTTTACCAAGCAATGAAAAATAATGAAAACAATATTGAATTTCTAAATGAAAAAAGATAAAGGATAATATTTCAATCAATTATTTCATGTGATAATTTCCATCCTCATTTAGTGTCTCTTACAACTTATTTATTATCGAGAAATAGATCAATTCAATGGAAATGATATTTTATATTCTCTAGTTCATTGAACATGAGATGTTTTATATAGCCATTATCATCTTGAATCCGAGTCTTTCAAATGCTAAACTCTCTTTGTGAATACAAAAAATAAAGGTGGATTTGGATTCTATCGAATGAGAGGAGTTTATGAAATTGTTCCTCACCAAGTATTTTTTATGTACTCTTTTAATGTCTAAAGAGATTTAATTCATGGAGGTAAAACAAAAGGAGGATGAATTAATTGGAACATGTGAACAAAAATCACGAGGCATGAACGGTATGACTCTAGTTTTATCTCTGGTATAGATCTAAAAATCATTCATTTCATTAGTACATTAAAATGATGTCTTTGAATGAAATTAGCCATAAGATACTTTGTAAGATATGAATAAACAATATAATGTATGCTAAAAGTGGGTATTGAAACTATAAACACTCATTATTTTGAAAAGATAAAAGGGAATGTAGAGTTTCATGGTAGATATGAGGATAATTCACCTAAGTGAAATTAATATCAAATTCCTACTTGTAGAAAAAATATAATAAATCGCATGGGAAATTGACTCCAAGGAACAAGGATGTGCTTCATGTGTGGGAAGATTGGACAGAAATATAATGATTCTCACTATAGAATTATGAGAGTAATTAATGTTAAAAAGGAATATAATGTCCAAACTAATTCACCACTCACACTTCAATTCTTTAAATGAAAATATATTTTAGATTATAAAAATAAATTCCCTAACCCTAGATCTAATGATGAAAATAATAAATAACAAAATTCTAAACCATGTGAGAAAGTAATTGTGTGTCGTATAACTACTATTGAGGTTGTCCACAACAAAGAATTGTTTCATGGCGGACACATTCACTAATCTGGAGTAGTTAATGTCTTTTTTCATATAGTTCTTACCATTATTTTATATCATAAATGTTTACAAAAATAATTCTTTCCCCACATAAATAGTTGTATTTTCAAATATCTATTAGAACACATGGTGGAATGATGATCACATATAAGATTGAAACTCTTCTCCAATAGAAGATTTTAGGAAAATAGATACTGCATATCTTGCACTTCTTCCCATGGTCGAATTTAACATAATATTGGGTATGTATTGGATTTCCTTCCATAGATTGCATATAAATTCTCAAGGTAAGAAAATATTGTTTAATATCCTAAATTATCCTATTATCAAATATCTATATAATAATAATCATGAACCCCATTTAAAAGAAAATTAATGAAAATGGGACATGATTCCCATAAATGAGATAATTCTAGCTCAAATGATTGGAAATTATGTCAACATTGGGGAAATGCCTATTGAATAGGAATATATTGATTTATTTTCAAACAAACATCTCAATATACCCTAGAAAAGGTGGTAGAGTTTTTAATTGAACATATACATGGATCCATTCGACTATAAATGATATTTTATATAATTTCGCCGTTGGGTTGAAATCATTAAAGAAGCGTTATATGAGATTTTGGAAAAGGGATCTTTACACCCAAGTACATCACCATGAGGTGCTCTAGTTCTATTTTTCAAATGGACAGATGGATAAATGTGTTTTTTCTTTTATTATCATGATATTAAAAATATATTGATGAAGACCAAATATCCCCTACCACGTATCAATGATTCATCTAATTAACTAAGAGGAACCCAAAACTTCTCAAATATGGATCTTTGATATAGATAACATCAATTAATGGAAAATGGAAGATATTTTCAAGTCATTATTCCAAATGAGGTATACATAGTATGAGTATATTATGATTCCATTTAGGTTTAATTATGATCCCTCAATCTTCATAGGCCAAATTAATTTTAATGTGTCAACCCAGATGTCACAAAACTGGTTCCTCGATTCGGTTAACTACAAGACCTCAAGTGAATCTCATTATATGCTAGAGGCTATCAACAAGAAGTGGGGGTATAAAGGGAAAATATGAGGTGAATATACCCCCATATTTTATTATATAACGATAAGTAAATAACCAAACATGATACTCATTATAGAACACAAAATAATACAAAAAATGAAACCTAAAAATGTTGTAATAAAATGAAGTACTGTGAAGGCCCAAAATGTAGTTCCATACATATTACATTGATATTCCACTAGGATAATCACATATAAAAAGTAAAAAAAAAATACATTATGACCTACTACCAACTGCGAGACATATCACATTCCCATTCTCCAGTACTCAGACAAGATTCTCCAGCCTAACCAGTTGGCTATATACAATAATCTCATTCAACCATGAAATATTAGGCCTTAGTTAGATCAATAATTATTTTTTTTTCTATATATAAGAATAAATAAGGTTATCATGAACACCATGTATCATGTGTAGGGGTGAGAAATAAATCTTAGAAGGTAATCCCTAACAGTAAACCTAAAAACTACTTCCATAAGTGTATTACCAAGAAATATGCTCAGCCTAGATGAAAATTAACTATAAATAAATAAAAATAAACCCACCATTGCTACTTTGCATCAATACCTCAGTAGAACATACATGATTTGGAAACTTTATGGGTGTCTCTGAGCATGTCCATATGATTGTGCATCCCAATTAACTTACAAGATCTATTCCCCTAGCGTCCTCACCAAGACTGACAATTTCGTGGACCCATCCAATAATAGTTCTATTATTAGAGATACTAATCTAAGTAATACTCTACCATTTCCTGACTACCCAATCATTATCTCATTCTTGGTAGCTCAATACATCTATCATAATAACCACACATATATAATACCAAACCTAGACCATCAGTCAAAAATCTATCTCACATATAAAAAAAAAGTTCCTAGAGAATTAGTCTATCACATGGACAATAAATAAAATTAATCATTCCTATATAATCATTCAATCTCTTAAACTATATATAAAATTAATCTTGCTAAGAGAATCATTCTAGAACCTAGATAATGTGTAAAATCTATCATGCCTAGAGCATCAGTCCATTACCTAAACCATACGTCAAATCAATCATGTCGGGAGTATCATTCCAGTGCCTAAACAATTTGGCAAGTAAACCATGCCTATAGAATTAGTCCAGATCCTATACCATGGATTTTAGGTATCATTCCACCATCTCTCCTAAATGGTATACCATCATTTCCTAGAGCATAATCCTTGTATAAAAATAAAAAATTATACTGATTGTTTCTATACCCTTAGCCTGACACCTTATAGATATCGTATAAAATCTCTACCCAGAGCATCAGTCCCACACCAAACAACACAAATGTGATGTCACATCCACTATAATAAAAAATATTACACAACATTATCTGATCCTTCGTTCAGTACTCAGACCACAAACAATCTATTGTTACTGATACAAAGCATCATGTCAAACAATTTCAATCATAAATATCCAAAACCACATATGTGGATAATCTATTTGGATCTCTCATAATTTTTATCCCTTAATATTAAACACGGATTTTAAATTTGATAATACAATCTTATACTAACATCCCAAAAAGAATAAACCATATCTTAAAATACATCATTAAGAAAAGTAATAATAAGGTCTCATCAAACAACAATTCCCATAAAAATATCCTCAAATGTCCCAAAGTACACAACAAGAGAAATACACACTATGAGGGGTTCTTCTATCTCATATAATAACTAAATCCAAGATTGGTGTATGAAAAATCCCTAAGAATTCTTTAGTGGCCTCTATCTGATCCTTGATAAATAACACACCAATATGGCATCCAGACAAAAGACCATGCAACTCATTAATTCTCAATAATTGGCTAATATACTAATGATTACATGATCATAAACCATACAACTAGAGGCATCCCCAAGATTCCCTCATACATAAATCAACATTACAATGGAACCCATCCATAACCTCCATCCTACGTTGTCAACCAAGACCAATGGATCCAATATCTGTGATCCTCAAATATAGTATCTAAACCTCACATACTCGATACTTGATAAATTATCCCTGATGTGGATTGAAAAACCAATGTCTCCCCAAATAATCCACTTGATCCCACCTCCTAGGATCCGTACAAGGAACCTATAACAGATCCCCATGGAATGAAAATGCTAAGATGATCTATGAGCTCAAAACCCTTACTCTAAACTCATATCTCACAACCTACCCTGCTAAAGGATTCTGAATCCCAACATCAACTAAACCCTACTAATTAACAATATTGGTCCAAAAAAACCATCTATAAGACCTATATATACTTAATGTATCCCACCATTGTGATCTATGTGGAAAAGTGATCATAATGGACTAATTAATAGTTTGATTCTAACTCTAGGTCACAAAACACCCAAAACCACCAAAAAGGGTAATAATATATTAGAACATGACATGTATACTTGAGTAAAAATAGTGGACTCACATAGGCCAACCTGAGTGTGTACTCTGGATGGATGTGGTGTGTGAAACCCAATTACATAGTATTCAATTTATTTATATGATGTGAACCCTACATGGATCCCTACACGTTTACCACACATGGGCTGGCCATGTGTCTTTGTCTGCTCGTGTCGTCCTAAACATCATGTAACACACACAGTGGTTGTCCATATACCATACATGGTCATGTCCCCCAACACAAGTAATTTTTTCATTTACTCAACCATACACTTAGTGACATTACTTATTCTATCCTCTAGAATACACTCAGTGTAGTTTTCTCCTTCCATTCTTTCCCAAATCTAATGAACACGATATGTGTGTTCATAAAAATATATGCCTTGTAGTCTGGTTATTCTAATCGAAACCCCCAGGAAACAACCTGGAATCTCTGTATTCTTTAGATTAGGTACAGATCAACCCCAATGGAATCATTATATTTAATAAAACATATCTACAACATGGAAAATTTAATCTACAATGGTCAGGGAATAAAAATAAAAACATGGCCTACCTCATTGTGTAAACATCAAACATTTGGTTCTAAATACACTCCTAAAAGTTGTTTCACCTCATTTTGGTCCAAGTCTCTTCCATAGATAATTTCCAGTGGCATATCCTTCTCCTCCCCCACCTGGTCCAGCCATCGCACACAAGGGATTCACCCTCCCCCTCTTATTGTGCATATAATCCCCCCAAAATGTAGGGTGTTTGAATTAATTAGTTAAATTCACTTTCAACACCTATCCTGAGTCTCAAACCTGAAGCAATTTTATAACTCACCATGGAAGACACCCCCCCCCCCCAATTTAAAACTCAACTATGGAGTTTAAATATCAATATGATGCCCTATTCAAATGATATCACTATGAGAATGAAATTTAATAATTTAATATTTAACTGATCCAATATTATAGATTATGTGGAAACTCTAATGGCTCGAGATTTTACTAAAATCCTACCCTAATGTAAACACCATTTAAAATGTCCAATAAAGCATTTAGAAAAATTATGTGCGATCGTATGCTAAGGAAATTTAAAAAATTTACCCCTTACAAACACATAATGGAAAAAATTCAAATTTATTATACTATTTCAGAACTGAAATTAACTCAGGTATATAATAACTCTCCACCATAATCCATATCATTATTGAGAGGCCTTAGTGATCTTCCAACCACACAAACCTGATTCCCCTTGGTCATTAACAGATGTTCAACTCACTATGTTCAACTCAGAGATTCCAGCAAAGTTTCTATACAAAAATCCAAATATTGGTGTGCAATCAATGAAAGGCCAAGCCACAACATGAAACCACCAAAAAATCACTAGGATAGTTCTGAACGACACATATCCATCCCGCTAGGTCACATCATCATTTAAAACACTTTAACAAACCCATAGTGGTCCCCCACCATAGATATCAACGCACACCTACCAATTAGGTTATAAGCTATTTTCCACCATCATAGTTTCATTTCAAAACACATCCTCAGTGATCCAAATACCCGCTTGATGTGTTCCTCAGAACATCCTCAATCCTAACCAGATAAGTTTCACATAACTACCCATGATCTGGTACTCCCATCATAGGAATATCATTAATATTTCATCACAACCATACATTTTTTCCACAGACCATTCCACATTCACAAAAAACCCTTTTAAATGCACATGGTTGTCTCTCACTCCCACTAGAGTAAAACAAACAATCATATACAAAAACATGTTCCTGACATTTGAGAATTACACCCAAGGTATTGGATGATATCTGATCTGTCACAAGGACATCACTCATAGAAATTCGATGGTGCGATTCCCACAATAAGCCCTCCCAATCACTTTTCCATGAGAACAATATATCTAAATGAACCTATCAACCTAAGTAAACATCTCTATAAAATGGAATAAAGCAGGTGCACTCTTAGTATATTCAGCACAATGTCATGATATTGGGAATGATCATCTAAAAATAGTGAGCATACTAAGGTGTCGTCAATGAATACCAACACAACCTCATTCATTACAAAACATCATATTTTTATCCCAAGGGCCCCTGGTAACCATTCCCACAAGCCTCTCATCACACCCGTAATGATTCTAAGCCTACTCATGGTTGGCTTCCCAACTCAATCACCTCATACAAACACTCTTGAAATGTATTATCCATGTGAAAAATGAAATAGTATATCACAACTAATTGTGTCTCCAAGATTCCACAATAGCATGATGTGTGAATGTTATTGAGAAACTCAAACACAAAAACATACTTCTAATCCAACAAGTCACACTCACAAAAAACATGGATTAGAGTCCCTAATAATGAAACCCGAGCACCTCATGACCTCCTGATCTAGCCCATGTCCACTAGGCTCAACTCACCTACACAACCATTTCTTGTGCTATCCACTTGAATGATCTTACCCCTCTCAAAGACACAACAAAGAAGAATCATCAGAACACAACTACATCTTCCCAAATAAATATAGCTTCCAAAGACCCTAAACCTCAAACCCAACAACACCTTTTGTGCACCATTTTCAAAATTAACAAGAATCTATTTATTCCTAAAGTACACAAAAATCACTCGTAACTCAGTTTAAGCCTCTTGATGGAAACCCTATAAAGTGGAAGGAATCTAAATCCATAAATTTGGGTCATAAAAATATGGCCACCAAGCTCTCCCACTTAACCCTACCAGCAAATTCTCATGTCATGTCACTAGGTCTAACCACTTAGGTCTATGAAAAATCACATAAGGTCACCACTAAAGGCATAAATAATTATACCATCTCATCACTACATGACATCAACATTTCAAAACAGCCTCTATTAGGTTCCAAACCACAAAGTTATCATATACTAGCCAACTACACCCATCAAGGAAATTTATCCTCTCTAAGCATCATAACATCATACCTCTCATTGGAGGACCCTAACATGAAACCAATATTTAATGAAAACTACCCACATGGGTCCCAACAGTCCAATAGTTATATCATACGGGCCCACTGGGTTCACTACACCAACTGTACACAAGGAATACTCAAACATCCTCATCATAGAGCATCTCACCATAGACCCACAAATCCTATCATTTAATTTTAAGTTAAAAAATCATAGACCATCATTCCTATAACATGTGTATTCTATATTCCTAAGTTGATGCATGAGATTCTTCTTTCCTTTTCAGGAAAAAATTTTAAAAAAATCACAAACCAATTTCGAACGGTCTAAGAGCCTAAAATCCATCATAAATCATAAAATTAAAAACAACATATGCATCACTTGAAAAGAAAATCTTATACAATCATAAAATCGAAAATCCAAATCATCAATCCCAATGTTTGGTTTCCTAGAAATCCTACCAGAATAGGTGTTCGCAATGAACTATCCTACTATCCATATCATGCTCTGACACATTCCTATATATCCAGTCTAAAAATACAAAATAGTAAATTAACGTGAATGTGACTTATATGATACCACATTGTAATTCCATGGCATGGGTGTCACTAATATGGTGCTCATGGATGGTTCTCCGTAAGACCTCAAGTGCTCCTCAGTTTACTCGAAAGGCTTCTGAATTGTAGAGAGGGTCTAAAGTGAAACTATGAGGGGACTATACCCTCAGGTCAGAGTGAACAACTAGAAGTAAGAAACCCAAATCATAAACATGAAGGTATATATATGAATAAATAAACTGAAATTGAAATATTTTTAAACAAAATGAAATATAGTAAAGACCTGAATATAAATTCTATACATACAAAATAGATCGACCATAGGTCCGATCACATATAAAAAATTAAATAATAAATAATAAATACATCACACCCTACTTTTAACCATAGGCCATATCACATACATAGTCTTTAGTACCCTGTCAAGCATATCCATCATATCTAGTCAACACCAAAAGAGAATCCTTCTCAACCATGAAATCATGGGTCTCATCCTAATCCATCGATAATCCATGACCGACATAAAATTATACATATGTTCTATATGCACACTCAGGTTCACATATAGGGGTGATAAATAAATCTCAACATGCCACCCCTAATGGTGAACCTATAAACTAATTCAATAAGTGAATTATCATGAAATATGATCAGCCTAGATGAAACATAACTGAAAAATAAATAAAAATAAAACAATGATTGATCCTTAGGATCAATACCTCGTTCGACCATATTTTCCTAAACCACAATTGGTGTGTCTCTGAGTACATATCCATGACCGTTCATCCTAATTAATATATAGAATCCATATCCATGGAAGCTGAAACCAAACCTGAAATGTCTAGGCACACATCCTTTGATAGTTTTATCATCCCTTATAATAATCTAAGTCATCCCCTAAAATTTCCTCACTATCCAAACATTGTATCATGCTTGGAACCTCAAACAATATGTCCCAATTACCACACAAAAGTAAATATAATCCTAGACCACCATCCTGACATCTATCTCACTTATCATGAAGAATTTCTCCCTGAGCATTAGTACAACTCCTAAACCATAAATCAAATAAATTGTTCTTGGATAATTAGTTTATAACCTAAACAATATATCATATCAATCATTCTTGGAGCATTAGTATAGCACCTAGAACATATGTCTAATCAATCATTTCTGGGGCATCGGTCCTGTACATATACCATATGTCAAATCAATCATTCCTGGAGTGTTAGTCTAGTGCATGTACTATATATCAAAGAAATTATAAAAGGTGAATTAGTTTAGTTTGTAAACCAATGATTGGGAGTATGATTACACTATCCATCTTAGCTGGTATACCATCACTTCCAATATAATCAGTATGTGATATAAACAACATAGTAAAATATCCGTGTCTGGAGGATCAGAATAGCACCCAACCCATATAGAATGATATCACTTCCCATAGTACTAATCTATCTTCAAAAGACATATAAGTGTTGTTTCATCCACTAAAATCAATAGCATCATGAAATGTCCTTGAAGCCTCAGTACAATACTCAAACCATAAACAAGCTATCGGTATCGATATGAAGCATCTTTTCAAACATTCTCAATCACAGATATCTAAATACATATATATGGATCTTTTATCCCACCCTCTTATCCATAAAAACCCTTACTAGTAAACCAAATTCCAAAACCTGGAAATCCATACTTATTATACCATCCCCACATTCATAAAACAATTATCAAAATCAACAACTAATAAATGGATTAACAAGGGCTGTTTGAACACCCATTCCCATTAAAAGATCCACAAATGGCCTAAAGGGAGTTGTAAGAGAAAGACTTCCCATGAGGGGTTCCTTTATGTCATAAAGAACTAAGGCCTATCCTAGCATAAGAAACATCCATGAGGGGTAGTTCGTGGTCTCTATCGAATCCTTCATCAACAATGCCCTAATAATGGAATACAAAACCCAGACTATACCATGAATGAATTCTCAGTAGCTGGCTATGGTAGCAACGATAACATGATCAAAAACCATCCTACTAGAGGTGTCTTCAATAGGTTTTAAACTAAATTAAACACCACAATCACTCCCAATCATAACCACCATCCTACGATGTCTACCATGCCCAAAGGTTTCAACCACTATGATCCTCAAATATAGGATCCAATCATAAATACTATAAATTGGAGAAACCAGTCCCAATGCACTGGGAAAAACTATGATCTACCTAGATATAATACTAGATCCCACCTCTTAGGATCCATATTAGGAACCTGTAATATATTTACATAGAACCCTCAGTCTAGGATGATCTCCAAGCTCACCGCCCACAATTTGTCCTTGTAGACCAAAACCAACCCACTAGAGGATTCAGAATCCAATGCTTGAGTAAATCATCATACTAACTATATTGGTCTATAACACCATCTATATGACCAAAAAATGATATAAGGATCCAACCATCCTGATCTAGGTAAAAATGATCAAAATGGATGACTCACAAATCCAATTGTGACTCAGGGGAACAAAACACCCCCCCCCCAGGGTATAAAAGAAAAGCACACAATGTGATACATGGGTACATGGTGTGGGATAACATAAAACCATATGGTAATATACACCAACCATAATTGGCCAGTAATATCCAAGTACACTATGTTTAATTCAAGTACATGGTGTGGATCCAACATATGTCCCTACCTGTATATGACACACGTTCTTCCTATGGGCCTTTATATGGTCATTTCATCCTATATGTAGTGTAACCTTCACGGGGTATAGTAGTCTACCCGATACAGCCATGTCTACCCAAAATGGTTCATCAGTACATATACTCAACCACACACTAAGTGAAACTACATGGCGTGTCCTCTAGAATACATTCCACGTATTTTTCTTCTTCTCTTCATCAAAAATAGCAAGAAAAAGTGGTGTGTGTTTTTAAAAACATATGTCGTTTCGTTAAGTTTTCTGAATTTTAATCCTCTATTTTCCTTTATTAGGTAAAGATAAACACTAATTGGGTCCTTAAAAGTCATAAAAAATATTCTAAAACTTGAAAACAATTAATATAAAAGGATCATTAAATAAAAATAAAAATGTATCCTACCTCGTGGTGTAAACGCTGAAGCTTTGGGTTTATATCCACTACTAAGAGTTATTTCACCACGTTAAAGTCTGGATCTACGCCATAGATGAAGTTAGGAGAAATCCCCCTCCCCTCTTTTATATGATTTATCTTTTTCAGTCAAGGGATCCAAACTCCCCCTCCTTCCAGGCATAGGAATCACTAATATGGGAGTGTTTTAATTTAATTAATTAATCAATCAATTAATTAATTTCTCATTTAACACCTATCTCGATTCCAAGAAGTAGAAGAAGTTTAAACATAACCTAGAAAACCCCCTCATTTTAGACTCAACCTCATACTCAGAATCTCAATCTGGCACTCCATGCAAAGGACATGACTACCCAAACCCAAATGAATAATTTAATATGTAATTATTTAAATATAAAATATTCGGTCAAACCTCTAATGAATCGTAATTCCACAAAACTCCTATATAATGTTAAAAACTATATTAGGTGACCAATTGAGTGGTATGAAAAATTATCTGAGGTCATATGTTAGGGTAAATTTTCCATTTTTACCCCCTCACAAACACCCGAAGGAAAAAAATTGGAATTTCTGATCAAATTTCAACTCCTAGAAAAACTCAGGTCTCTACATGAATAGAGTATTTACACACTACATTGAAAAAAATTTGTTTCCCACTAGATGATATTCACATATATTATAATAACATGGAAGGACAAGAAGATCATTATGAATTTTTTGAAGAGATTAATAAAGGATAAATCATAGGCCAATTTTAGAAAGTGAAAATTTTGTTTGGGGAAAGTATAATTATTAGGTCATGTATTCACAAGCAGGGGAATACATGTATATCTCGAATATAGATGATTCAAATAAATGGAATGGACAAACCAATATAATTGAGATACATATTTTTCTTAGAATTGAATTTTATTTCTAATTCATTGTGAGAAATTTATCATAACTATCAAATCCACTACCATGTTAATATATAAAGGAGTAAAAGACATTTGGATAGATGAATGAGAAGAATGTGTCAATGAAATAAATATTTGTTTGGTCACTACACCTGTACTTATGTTAACATACGATGGGGTAGGGATTTTAACATATATTTATGCATCATTAAAGGTATTGGGTTGTGCCCTCATATAGAACTATAAGGTGATTTCTTAAGCCTCGTGATAATTAAATAATCATGATAAAAATTACTTGATGCATTATTTGGAGCTGTAAATAGTTCTCTTTGAAATAAATATTTTTGGAATTATCATTATAGTGAAAAGTGTGATATATACACCTACTAGAAGAGAATAAAATATATATTTATATATAATTAATATAATATATGAGTAAACAGAGATGGTGGTAATTGATAAAATAATTTGACTAATCAATAAATTTCAAATAAATGAAGTAAAATAAGTTGGTTGGTGTTATGATCACCAATGATCATGAAACCCTTGTTGGTTTGGT
Organism: Viscum album; assembly: GCA_963277665.1. NCBI lineage: Eukaryota > Viridiplantae > Streptophyta > Magnoliopsida > Santalales > Viscaceae > Viscum > Viscum album. The sequence goes on along the minus strand of OY728145.1, from coordinate 873,558,096 downwards.
GAAATATAGCAATCGATGTGGTGTAAATATCCTTTTAAAATATTTTTGTGAAAAAATTATAGGATAATTTTAATTAAAATTATTTTTATATACTGTTATGAATAATATTATGATATCATACAAGAATTAAATACTATTGAAGTAGAACATAATGGAAATATAAATTAATTAATTAATTTTAGGCATATAAATACTAAAAAATTGAAAAGTAAATATATATGGAACATGTAGATAATAGAGATCGGTAATAACATACAAATTTTCCCCTATGTATCCTCCTTAAAGAAGGCTTGAGGGGATATATGTAACCCCTTATTTTAAATAGGAGACAATATCTATTATAGAGAAAGTCCCTTTGTTTTAATTTTAATTTAGAACCAAAATAATATCTCCATTTCATTTAAATGGAGAATAAAGACACCATGAATTAACATTTTTTATAGAAAAATCAAGAAACCAATTATTAGAATGTGTTTAACAGAGATGGATTTCTATTTCGAAAACTCATTACAATATTATCTAAAATATCACTAAAAGATAAGAATTTGAATAGAGGTGAGAGGTAGAAAAGTTACAATTGAAGGAGAAATATCCAATGGGTTATAAAAAAATAGAAAAGGATCGGGATTATAGTGAAAGAATAGGGAAAATAGAAAGAAAAATAAATAATAAATATTAATGGAAGTTTAATAAATACATTGAAGCTTGAACTTCCTTTGGTTGTGTTCCTTTCATGATCATGAGTCACACAAATAATACTATACTTGAAAATATTTGGGAAATTATAAAAAATAAAATAATATTAAAGATCTATGATGATGGAGGAAGAATCCTTGATTGTTAAAGCTCAAATTGCCTTAAATTTCTATTACACTTTTTTATATAATGTTACAATACTTCCTTGTCCTCCTTTAATATCCTCCTAGTATACTTTGGTTTTCAAATGATGTTACACAAATTAAATAGTTAGGACGAACCAAAATTGACCATCATTAATACATCGAATAATGTGTTGAAACGCCACCACCAAATAGCTTTCTGATTCCACTGGTTAGCTTGTGTGAAACATAGTATCTAATAAAAGTATGAATTCTCCACTAGTTACTTTATAATACTCCACTAGATAGTCATTGGAGTACTGTTGGAGATTGGTTCAACCGGCTGATGTACCAGTGATCTAGTGCACCCCAATGAGCTAGTTTATGCCTCACTAATACAAATGACTTAGAATAATTCATTTGAGAGAACATTGAAGTTGTCTTAAATTAAAACTAAATAAAAGTACTATAAAAACATTATACAAAAGATTAATCAAGTTAAAAACAAAATAGAGTGTTTTTCGTTATTAGAACAATTACACTATGAAATTCAACAATCTCCCCCTTTTTGATGTTCACAAATACAAGATATAAATATTATGATAACGATATGGGAAAAGATAAAAAAGAATGGATTTTAAAACAATTATGAAACTATTTCTACCACTTTTTTATACACTGTAAAATGATCTCCCCTTGATAAAACACAAATCATACCTTCTTTTATATTTTACCACAATCAACTACCCCTCCCACTTTGAGATTATCAAAAAGTAACTTTCAAAGAAAAAGGGTTAGAGAAATAAGATAACATAAACATAAGACAATAAAACTCAAGAATAAATTGTAAATAATAATAATTAGGCTCATGATCAAGAAAATAATAGAGAAATACATTAATAAAAAGTCCTCTAAACAATGAAATTTTTTTAAATAATTATTTTTGAAACATGCATAAATATATTCCATAATTAATAAAAATTTGAAAATAATTAATAGATGATCATGCTAAGAGATGTACATTTAAATCATGATTTTCAATTCATGTCATTCTTATAATGTTCTAAAACATTTGAAACACTCATATATAGGTAATAAAAGGATAATATATTACTATAGAAACTCCCCCTAATGAAACAAATAAATTATATAAGAATACGATATATCTTGGATTTTATAAGATCTCCAACTCTCTATTATTTTTGTTTTACAAAAAATTTTATTGAATTAGATTGTATTTAATTGTATATAAACCAATGATAGATCAATAAGGACTAGTGTGAAAACCCAATAAAAAATAAAAAAAATATTTTTTTTGTACCATTGAGGGTCTGGAAGAACTAACACAAAATGAATTTGGAATGGAAATAAATTTATGTCCAAAAATATTGGAAAGTAATGTTTCAGGAACCCAAAATTATTTATATTTTTTAAGAAGTTTGGAAGAATGATGGATATAATTGGGTCTTCCATACCTATAATTTTTTCAATCTCAAATATATAAAAGATTTATGTGATAATGATAATAAAGGAAAATTTTATTTTGAGAAATACCATTCAAAAAAGTAGTAGTTTTTAATGAACAAGAGTTATTATCTGAAAAAAAACCGTGGTTATTTATTTTCACATATTGATAACCAAGGATCATACTATTACTTTTTTCACCATGGGTGCATTGTGAATTGGTTCCATTGATATCCTTTATTTCATTTTTGAAATCATAAACATCTGGTGGATTTTTAAATTTTAAAATCAAATAATCCATTTATTTTAAAAAATATTTTTTTATTTAACCACATATCATATTTAATTTCTATATTTTAACATAAATAATCATGTTAATGAGAACCTATTTCTTGTTTATTACTAATATACTTAAGTTATTCAAATGATAAGGGTCTTGGAGAAGAATAAGGAAAATATGAACATGATAGGGAAGGAGAGTGATAATTAGAGTAAATATCCCACTAAATTACTCAAGAAATTCCATGAGTCATGAGAAACATTTGTCACATAATGATTAAGATTGAATAGAAGTGAAAAACATTAAGAACACACTTACCCTCCATGTATTTCAATGTATTTTTGTAGAATGGGGATTTTTTTCTTATATAACCATTTTTATTACATTTATAGAACATCGTATCTGTAAATTCAATTTTATCTTTATTTTTGGAAAGTCAAGATTATTTCTTATTCTTTAGAAGTTGGTACATAATTTTAACAATTGTTTCAAGTTCACCTTCATCGTCATTGTAACTTCAAGAAGAATATTGAACTTTAATTTTATTAAAGATGATTTTATTCTATGATTATTTGGCTTATATTCCTTCATTTCATGAAATGATTCTTCTGAATTAAAGAAAATGTCATTAAGTATCTAATGATTACGTTAACATATATATTCCAATTTCATTAAATTCTTCGTTTATCATTACATTGGGTGACCATAAACTAGTTCAAACACAAAGGATTGTATTCAAAATATTTTCTTTAAAAAATTCATCATGGGGATATTTTATTCTATTATAAATTATAGTGAAATTAGTTAACATACTAGTAATATAATAATTTAAATGGATATCTAAATATTAAAAATATTGTTGATACATGTCAAATATTTTTTCCTTTTCTTTATTTGTGCCTTAATGCATACATTCTAATTTTTTTGAAATTTCATAATATTTTTTAAAATAAAAAACATGATTAATGTCATTTATATGAATACTACAATGTAAATAATTCATAAAAATTCCATCTAATTTAGACAATGAAACTTCTTAGGGAGTCCACATATCTTCTGGTTCAGTTATAGGGGTATAACACTACATAACCACTTTCCAAATGTGAAAGGTAATGATTCTTTGAAAAATTGATATCTGAGATCTTTAATATTAATAATAAATTAAATAAAAAATATGATCACATGAATTATAATTTTATTTCTTAATTAATAGAAAAAACATTCAAATTTTTTAGGATTCTGAAAACAAAAAATATGTTTTTTTAAACTGATATTTTTTGAAAAACAAAACGACTCCTTTGAAACTAATTTTCATTATCAGATGATAAGAATTATTTTAAAAACTAGATAAATATAATGAAAAACTTTGTTAAAAATTATTGGTTTGAATTAATATTGAAATAGGGGTGAATTCCCTTTTAAAAAATAAGGTCATAAATTTTAATGCTAGTTAAAATTAAATGATTTAGAAATAAATCTATAAAGGATATCACAATATATTCTAGTTATTATATATTATCAATGTAAAGCATATAAAAAATAATAATAAAGATTTTAAGTATATGAATATAAATAATTAAATATATTAAAGTAAATAGATAAGGAACACATTGATAAGAGAGATCAGTAATTGCCCAAAAAACTACACATATGTTTTCTCTCCTCAAGAAGGATTGTGAGGATATATAACCCCTTTTTTTAATGGTAATAATTATGAAAAAATGAATCCCCTTGGTTTTAATAATAACCAATAACCAAACATATAATCCCATTATTTTTAATGGATAATAAAGTAACAATGAATACCCTTGTTATTGAATGGAAAAAATAATGAAACTAATAATGTAAAATAGGGAGAAAATAGATGGTTTTACTATCAAAAACCCTATTAAAATGTCATATTAAAAATCACAAAAGGATAATTACATTAATGGTGGTGTGATAGAGAGAGGTTATAATTGAATGATAGAGAGATATCCACGTAGTTATACAATAAATAAAAAATTCTCAACAATAGAGAGAATGAAGTGGGAATTAATAAATGATAAAAAACAATAAATATTGATGGAAAATGAATAAATTAATTGAATATTATGCCAAATTTTGTGTTCCATTTCTGATATCAATTATAAAAGATGATATTACATTTTAGATTATTTTGTGAAGGAATAGAAAGAATGTTATTTTGAATCTCGTTTATGATAAAAGTAAAATCATTGAGAATCAAAGAACGAAGAGCATTACATTACTGTTGTAAATTTATTAGATAATGTTTCATGCCTTATCTGTTTTCCTTTTTTTCTCCTCATTTGATTACAAGGTCATCCATGGTTGATCCATACTTTAAATATTTGATCAAGACCAAAATTGACCATCATTAATGTATCATAGAATGTTTTGAAATTCCATCATAGGTTATCCACCCAATTACACTACCTAGTGGGAGTTTAATTTAGTAAATGTAGAAATTATTCATTCTCTATTAGAAAGATAATGATCCCCCATGGACTATTTAATGGAGTTTTGTTAGAGATAGATAAAATTGATTTATTTATTGACTATCTGGTACACTCATACCGGTTTATAGTGCATCACAACAATATATGACTTGAAATAAGTACTTTGATCCCACATGTAAAATTTCAAAAGTTCGGTTTCCTTCCATCAATTAAAACTCCAAAAAAAATAACTTAAAAACACTTCTGAAAATATGAAACAAGTTAGAAACACAACATAATTTTTTTTTCAGAAAAAAATTAAACTATGAGAGTTAATAGCCCTATCCATGATGATAATTGAAAAATAGAGAATAATAATGGGTTTTCAAAGGATAAATTTTGATACCAAAAGGAAATTTAATAAATAAAATCATTACTAAATGAATTCTCAACTATCCATTCAAGTGAATCTCAAATAATCTGATAAACATTATGTGGAGAAGCCAGAAAAATATAGAATGAATTATGATGATCATCTTTGATAGAGAAGGATTTATATGGTTTAAAAACCAGATATGTGAATAATTAAAACCAAAACAAAATATGGAACATTTTCACAATAAACATAGATAATTCATCTCTATTCATCTTGGATGAATTAAGATGCAGAAATATTTCATTACAAACATTTGGTGAGATGGCCTAAGGAAGGATATTATAAAATATGTATCATAATTTTTGGTATGTCAATAAGTTAAAGCTAGAAGATAGAAGTTTAATGGGGAGATACAACTAGTAACAAAAATAGAATAGAAATGGTACAAAATCAGAATGGATTTTGATTTAGGACTCCCCAGAATATCTAAAGGCCATAGTTCAATTTTTTATGTAGTTGACCGCATTAAAAATTTAGTACATTTTATTATCATTAATGAATATTTCTCACTTGATCAACTCATCGTCATATACATAAGGGAGGTGGTACAGTTTCATAGAGTACTACTCTCTATTGTATCTTATTAGGATCTGAATTTTTTCTCAGGGTTATAGAAAATTAATCAATACATAATGGTGGCAGAGATGAGCTTTATCATTTCTTATCACCATCAAACAGATGGTTATTCCCAAAGAATAATTAAAATACTAAAGGGTATATTTATATCTTATTTAGTGGATTTCCATCAATGTTGAGATCAATAACTTACCCTAGTATATTTCACATATAATAACATTTTCCATTTTAAAATTCATATGGAACCATAAAAGGATGTCTATATAAAGAGATGTAGGACTCCAATATGTTGTGTAGGAGTTAGAAAGAGGAAGCATATGGGACCTGACCTTATCAAAGAAATGATAGAGAAATCTCAAAATATTGAGTTTCATATTAAATAACCTCAGAGATAATAGAAATTTTATGTGGATAATCAAAGATAAGATCTATATTTTTATGTTTTTGATGAGGTGTTCCTCCAAATATATCTATAAATGTGGATTAAAAATTTTGAAAAGAAAGGGAAGTTGAGACCAATGTATAAATGTACCTTTGATATCCTTATTCATATTCAGGTTGTATCTTATTTCTTATCCCTCTTTACCAACCTCTCCCAGGCACATTATGTGTCCCATATATCACTGTTAAATAAGTAGATACGAGACGCTTTATATATGATAAAATTGAAGTTGTGTAACTATAACATGATATATCATATGAGGAACAACTGGTAATGATTCTAGATCAAAGTGATAAACTACTGTGGAATGTATGGAGAAAAAATAGCCTTTTTTTATGCATATTATTATATGTTTTGGGATGAAATTATGTTTATGGGGGGAACAACGTAACAACTCGTTATTTTAAATAAATATCATTTTGAGTTATTTCCTTATAAATAAACTAAATTAAAACATAAATCATAATACATTAATAAAAACCTTATTAAATATGATAGATTTATTATAATTATTATGTTGGTGAGTCTCATTAGAAGTAACCACATAAAAAATAATTTTTTAAAAATGTATATAAATACTGTAGTCATTTCTTATGCTAAAAAATAAATATATTTTCCATATATATATTTTTAAATAAAATATAATTATTATTAGATTTATATCTTGAATTTGAAAAAAAACCTATTTTTTTATTTCACATCTAAAAATTAGCCAAATAGGAATTTTTGGGTTTCATTTGAAATAACTGATTTTTAAGTGAATAGAAAAAAATAGTTTTTAGAAAAAACATTGCATTTATGTCTATATCAATAAGTAAATATAAAATAAAATTTCATAAAATCATTTTTTATGAATAATAAAATTATTTTTTGAGTGAAATTAGTTAATTAAAAATAGTATACCAAATTTAGAAAACCTAAATTTTACATTTTATTAACTCAAGTAATATTTTCTATTAAAATAAGTCATTTTTATCTTTTCTTCTAATTAAATATTATTTTAATAAAATTATGTTTTTAGATTTCTTTAAAATTAAAATAAATAATTTTTTACAATAAACCAATTATATTGTGAAAATAAAATCATTGGTATGTTAATCCTATGTATATATTTTATGCTCAAAAATACACTTTTTTAAACATGGGGTTTTACAAGATACATGAACTAATGTAAAAATTAATTTTTTGTACATATATAAATTTATTTTATAAAGCGGATTCCATATTTGGGATAATTATTTTCAAAATATTTATTAATTCCAATTTTAATTTTTTTTACTATAAGTAAATTACATAGGTAAAAATTAATTATTATGTAAAAAATGGTAAATGTTAAAAAATATAACAGTAAAAGACTTCAAATCGTGTTTAAAACATTTATAAAAATGATTTATTGGGGATTTATTGACCTTAAATTATCACAAATTTGATTATTATCCATTTTATCTCCACATTCCAAGTGAAACATGTGCTCCCTTTATATTAAGAAGATAAATTTACAAAAATTTCATTCCCATCACCTATATAAGTGTTAGGTTATAATATACATAGTAATACAAGTGGTATTGAGTTGTGTATTCTAAAAAATCATCCATAATCTTGAATTTTGAGACCCACTATGATTTATATTGAAATGAACTGTTTAATTGTGTAAAAAGAATATGTAGTGGGTAAACAGAAATAAAGAACACAACTTTTTATAGTGGTTTGGGGCACAAAGATCCCCTAGTCCACTCAACCAATCACTCTCTCTGTAATCTTAGTAAATTTCACTGGAGTGGTCCCCTTATCAAAAGACTAAAAATACACAACTCAGTGAAGGCAATTAAAACATTTACAATAAAACTAGTAACAAATCCTCCTAGTTCTATAATAGAGAACCAATTATCCACATCTTAGATTGATAAGCTAATACTAAACTACAACTGATTTCAAGCAATTGAAACTCAAATGAATCAGAAGATATTGATTTGAAAGTTTTGGGTTGAACGTCAAAATTGAAACAGCATAAACCTGACAATTGATGGATCTTTGTATTTATAAAAAAAATGTATTCAACAATGAAATAGTATAAAGTGATCTGTGTTTCAAAATTATTTTCAATACGGTATCTCCTTATACAAAATTCATAATCTAACAGTAGTAAAATATTGATCATGTATATCCTGAAGTGTAGCTTCTATCAGAATCGATAATTCATTACAACATCATGGTAAAAGATAATTTTAATAATACAATCAAATATGTGAATTAACTATCAAACATTTATAAATTTGAAAGATATAATCTAAATAAATAATTAGAATAGTTATCTTTCTTCGGTATTTTAGATCTTAAGGAATATCCTGATTGATAGCAGAAATACAAATTCCAAATCACCAGAGGATTAAAAACTTCCCTTCAGAATAAGAGTCATTTTATGTGATCAATGTGGTTCTTTGAAACACTCATAACAATCCTTGAATATTTCTTAAATTATGACTCAACTGATGTATAAATATCACATTAAAAACATGTCTTAAAAACTAAAATATTGTAAAAACAACCTAGGGTTGAACTGCATATTGTAGTTTTCATCATGTAGCGTTGGGTTCCATCATGTAGTGTAGGGTTCCTTCATGTATCTTAGGGTTCCTTCATGTATCGTAGGGATCCTACCAACATATGGTTTCTTAAACATGCTTTTATCTTCACATAACTATGGGTAGAAAAGTAGTTTTGGGATGATAATCCAGACGTTCACCTTCATAGCATAGGATCTCGAGCATAGCATTGATTAACCATACATTTAAATCCCATGAACATAGGGTTGTTGAACAGTATTTTGATACTAATATATGGTTTCTATTCTAAATGAAAACTATTTAGCATAATGTAGGGTTGATACCATACGCAATCGTTTCACATTTCTTGAGTAACATAGGGTTGATACCATACGTTCATTTACCAAACATAGGCTTTCGAGATAGTTTTTTCAGAGTAATTCCCATAATGTTAAATTAATTTAACCAAAATATTAATTATCGAAAACCAATTCAAGAAAACGTCATTATAAAATAAACAAGTTTATTTGTGATCGTCAAAATCATCATAATTTATATAGTATTTTCGAGACAATACATTCACAACAATATTTCCATTTTTAATAATCACAAAACCTATAACATAATCCACAAAAAATTTTGAGAAAATGTTTGATTTGTAAACATTAAAAAATATACATATAAAATATTCTTATATTTCAATTTCAAAGTATTATTTCGATAAATAATATTGATACTTATAAATTAATTATTTTCACTAATCAAATGTTGTGGTTTGCAAATATTATCCCCCATCTCGCCATAGTCTTCATGGTAATTCTCTATAGATTCTCCTATAAATATTCACCCCTACCTAAAATTTTATCCTACTTTTTTTGTTATAAAAAACATAGGTTCAAAGAATAAATTACATAAAACATATTTAATTTAGCACTGATCTATAAAATAATAGTTTATAAAAATTGATAATTGAAATAAATATAGGATTGGATAATAAGTATTAAACTTAAATAAAAATGATTAAACCTAAATAAAAACTAAATAATTTGAATTTAAAATGAATTCAAATGTTTTGAGAATATAATAGAGTAAAATCCACAACCAATGATGGTTCTTCTAAATAAAGGGATTTAATCAAAATCGACAGAGCCAGAAGGTGCAACAGGATGAGGAATGTCTTGGACAATAGTATTAAGATCAATGAAATCAAAACAAGATCTAGAAATTATTATTAAAGTATTCTGACCACTTCTGAAGTATCTTCTACAAATCATTTCCAATATTTATATTTTCAACCAAATTAACCTTTATAAACTCATTAAAAATATCCTATGACTAAATAAATGAAGTAAAATTATCCTTAACATGATCAATCACTAATCCCAATCAAGATTCAATTGAAGAATGTTGACTAAAAAATGTCTTTGATTATCTAATAGAACACGTGATGGAATACTTTCACGCTTTAAATTATGCAACCTATCATTGAAATCTTCTAGCATTGAAGTAATTTCTTCAAACCTTTTTATCAGTTATGCCAGTGTCGGTTGAGAGGAGGTTGATGCTTGATTTATTTCCCAATGTTATTAAAATTCTATCCCTATCATCATCTTCGACTCATAAAATATTACTTCATGATATATTCACCTCAAATATATTGAATTATATATATATTTTTCTAATTAACCTGTTATGGTCTCCAACTGAAATAATATTGACTTTGAATTGTCTTGTATAGAGGTTTTAAGCCTAAAACTTTGATATTATCACTTTAGTACTTTTAAAATATTTAAACAACTTTTTCTCAGCTTCCAATTGATATCTAAGAAACAATTTTTGAGCCTCAAACATATTTACCTTTATTATTGTGTCTTCAACTTGATAATCAGATGATTCAGAAGAATGATCTCTATCTTTTCCAACTCCGACCAATGCCAAACTGGGCTCACCATTTACTTAGGATCTATCTCTTAAGTAAGATCCTCCCATAACATTATAATAAGGGATAATAATATATTTATTTACTATATTAGGATAATCTAACTTGTGATGTTCTTGACTGTGAGCCTCTTTCCCAAAATTCTCTTCTATTGGAGCCTCACACTTAGATCCAATAGTAGTTTCATCTGTAGTATATATAATTTCAACTAAAATACTTCATTTGATCAAAGAATTTTTTCTGTCCTATATTTTAACTCTTCCTCATATCATTTTCTAACATATCCAACCAAATGAACCATCCTTTTCTTCCCTTGAGAAGCTCACCAATATCTATTGTTGTTCCACACCAATTGGAAGAAAAATTGTTGCAATAATTTCTCCCAAAAAATAATAACTTAATGTGGTTCAAAAATAATATGACATACATGTCAGGATAAAGGACATTATCTATCACAATAGTCCTTGCAAAAATCCTAGACTGAATAAATTACATCATAACCTAATGGCCAGAGTAATTTGTTTCTTACATTACACTCTTGATAGATTTTTTTCCCATGTAATGAAATCATAATGTCCCTTGAAAAATATTTTCCATTTCCTATAATCTTTAAATCAAACTAAAACTCTCCCTCATGGTAAAACTGTAATTACCCATCCATTTGCATATAAGAAATATAAAATTCAGAATTTTATATCATATGGAAAATGGTTTCTTCATCAAATCCAAGACTAAATGAAGCATTTCTTCAAAATTTATTTACATAAATGTCATATACTATAGGCATATTATCTTCTCCAAAATCATAAACCGAATGATGAAATATCATTTCCACCTTGAGTGAATTATTTTTTGAATATAAATAATCAAAATAGATTACCATTCTTTAGAGCACTTTTTTATATTTTTATAAAGTGTAAGTAGAGATGTCCAATTCATCATCTTCAGGTATTCGAGAGGTTTCCATATTTGAATTTTTTTAGATTAATGGTATTGAAGATTTAGGGTTTTTGAAACACTGTAATCAAAATAGTGGTATAGTTACTCTGTAAACATAAAGGACACGTAGAAGAGGAGAAACAGAGAAGGAGAAGGCGAACAGTTTTCTTTAGGCCAATTAAGAATGTACTCATTACATTTATATCTTAAAAAGAAAAATAAAACAAAATTTGTTTAAACTGAAAATAACATGTATCTAAATAAAAAATAATAATGATAAAAGTCAATATAAATCATATACAGTACATAAAATATAAATATAGAGATTACAATAAAATAATTAATTCATTTAAAATTAATGAATCCTAACTCCCTCGTAATGAAATCAAACCTTTATCTTGGAAGTGGTTTATTAAAAATATCATCTAATTGATATTTGATATTAACAAATTATAATTATATATCCCTTTTAAGAACATGATCTATAAAAAATGATGTCTTGTATCAATATTCATAGTCCTATAATGACTTATTATATTTTTTAAATATAAATAACACTAGTATTATCACATAAAATAGGAAGACTATAAAAATTTATTCCAAATTATAGTAGGTTCGTTTTCATCCACAACACATGTGCAATGAAACTTCCTGAAGGAACATATTCTGCCTCAGTGGTTAATAGTGAAAATGTGTGCCATTTCTTACTCAACCATAAATCTAAATATTTTCCAAAAAAGTGACAAGTTACTAAGGTTTTTTTATATAATCTACAACCTCCAAAATCAGCATCTGAATATGAAATTAAATTAAAAATAGATGTGTTGTGGTAAAGAATATATTGAAAAAAATATTCTTTTAAATATCTAAATAAATTTTAATAGATGTAATATGGGATAATTTTTGATTTAATTTATGTCTTGCACACAAACATACAGAAAATATAATGTATATTCAGCTAGTATTAATATATAACAAGCTTCCAATCATATGTCTATATGAAATTTTGTCTACTAGTTTTCTAAATTCACTCAAAACAAGTTCTATATTTGTACACAAGGGAGTTGTATATGTCTTGTTGTTCTCAAGTACAATCTTCTTTTAAAATCAATAATATATTTACTATGATTTTAAAGTTTTCTATAATATTTTAGACAAATATGAAATCCTAAAAAGAAATTTAATTCTCCCATCATAATAATTTCAAATTATTGTTTCATTACTTTTATAAAATCATTATAGTATTTTTTTATTATTTGACCCAAAAATAACATCATATATATAGATTTGAGCTAATAAAATATTTGAAAAAATGGTTTTCTTAATAAGTTTTGAATCATCAAATCCCACTATAAATCCATTTTTTAACAGAAAAGAACATACTCATTCATACCAAGCATTGGGTTCTTGTTTAAGGCTATAAAGATATTTAGTAATCTTGAAAATAGAATTTGGTCTTTGAGGCATTTAATCACTAGGGGTTGTTCCACTTAAACTTCCTTCATTAAATAACCATTTTAAAATGGCATACTTAACATATATCTGATATAAGTCAAAATTAATATCGGATGTATAGGCTAAAATGATACTTACGACTTCTAGTGCAGCTATAGGGGAAAAGGTCTCATCATTATCTATTACTTCTTCTTGATTATATCCCTTATCTATTAATCTAACTTCATTTTTTGTTATGATACCTTGATCATCCTATTTATTTCTAAATACCCATGTAGTTCCTATAACTGGATAATTGGTTGGTATTTATACTTATTCCCAAACATCATTCCTTTTGAATTCGTTAATCTATTCTTACATTTATAGAATCTAACACTCATATTCTAAGGATTCTTAGATAATCTTAGGTTTAACAAAAATAGAATGGTAGAAAATTCATATAGTTTGTTTACATATCTTATAGTTCTAATTCATATGTATAGGTATCCTATAACTATTTCTAGATGATGGTTTTTATAGTTATAGACTTTCTAGGGGAGAAACATCCAAAATATTTAGTATCCTGTTCTTCTAGACAGGATAGAATTCTATTAATGTCATTTTCAAAACCATTTTTAGGTATTTCAAGTCTCATATTGTGAAATGATTCTGTGACTTCATCTTCTTGGTCTTTTTCTTTAATAAAAGGTTCAATTTCATCAAATTTCACCTAAAATGATTCATCATCAATCCTTGATATTTTATTAAATGCTTTATAAGATTTATAGGTAGAAGAATATCCAAAAAAATATTCCTTCATTTTCTTTTGTATCGAACTTAAAAAGACTTCCCTTAGTATTCAAGATATAAACCTTGCATCCATAAACATTAAGGTAATTTATTTTTGTTTTCTATTATTACAAAGTTTATATTGTGACTTTTTGAAATTTTGACTTATTAAAACTTTATTCATGATATAACAGGTTATTCTTATAGTATATACCCAAAGATAGGTATGAAGACTGTATTCGTTTAGCATAGTCCCTGCTATTTCTTGAATAGTTATATATCTCCTATCAAAAATTCCATTTTGTTGAGTTGTTCTTGGTGCATATTAGGTGTGTTTAATGCCCATATTTGAGAAAAACAAATTGAATTATTGATTTTGAAATTCTACACCATGATATATTCTCAATGATATTATTTTACAACCTTTTTCATTTTGAAAACTTTTACAATCACTTTTAAAATTATTTAATAAGTCACTTTTTATTTTTATAAAATAAACCCATGAAAAACTATTATAATCATTTACCAAAACAAACACATATAACTCACCAGCTAAACCTAATAAACTTGATGGTCCAAAAAATACATATGGATAAGTTCTAAGGATTTTTATGTAGATATTTGTGATGATTTCAAATTTGGAATGCATCATAAAATCATACAATTTCAAACCTAAAACTAGGCATATCAGAAAAAAGTTGTTTCTTAAGTAATATATATATATAGCACATATATTATTATTTCCAAGTATTATAGGACAAATATGTTATTTATCTTCCTTAGATATTACACAATTCACTATTTGTTTATACAATGAATTTAAATCCAAAGTATAAACATTATCAGTTCTTAGTTATCTAAATTTAAGCAACTTATCTTTAAAAATATAGTGTGAATTGTTACAAAAATCAACACAAAATCCATCATCATGGAGTTTAGATATACTCATCATGTTGTTATTTAATCATTTCACATACAATACTATTTTTATTGAGATATTATTTGGATCTCAAATAGTTCCAACTTCAACAATTTTTCCTTTGGCATTGTCACAAAAAATGACTAATCATCTATCCATTTGATGTAGTTTATGAAATGTTATTGAGTGCCCACTCATATTCATGGAATAGTCACTATCCATATATCATATGGATTTTTTTTTTCATTTACCTATTTTCTAAAAAAAAAATTAAACAAATGTTTCTTTTAGTACCCACACCTTCTTGCAACCAGCAGTGTTAGCAATCATTGATCTAGGAATCTAAATCTACTAATTTTTTTATTTATATCACTTGCTTACAAAAAAATTTAGAAATAATTTCTCTATTGATACCAATAATTTTATTTTTTTCAAATATAAATTATTAGTGAAATGACATTTTATTCCACAATTAAAACATGAAGAAATTTGAGAATTGGGCACAAAATAATTTTTTAATATTTTGATTTCTCACTCTTACTTCCTATTATAAATTGTTCTATTTTAATTACATTCATTATAAGAATTTATTTTAAATTTTTTTATCCTTTAGTAAAAACAAGAGAATAACTTTTATAGTAATCCACTTCATGAAGTAATTCCTTGATTTTATATTCATGATTGATGATATTTGATGTAGAGGAATAGAATTTTTTAAGAAACTCTTGATATTGTTTTATCATGGTATCTCTTTAACCTAAAAGGTTATAAATAATGTTTTTCAAATATTTATACTTATTTAGAAAAAAAATCATATATTTCTTCTAACATAGAATATTAGGCTTCCAATTAATTATTTGAGAAACTATGGGAATCAGAATCAGAAGAGTAATAAGTTTTTTACTTTTCTTCTTCCATGAAGCACATATTGATTTTATATTTGATTAATACTTCTATAAATCAGACTTTGAAGGTATGTAGGAGTCTTCAGATACACTCAATGTATGTTTAATTTCTCTTTATCTTTTGTGCTAATAATCTACATTTTTCTGATATCTCTTTTTTGGCCTTTTTTATTCATCTTTTAGTTGAGGAAAATTAGGTTTGATATTCCCCAAATTCATGCATTAATAGAATAAAACTTCTCTTGGTTACATATAATCCTTCATGAAGGATTTTCTAAATCATCTTCCCATTTTTTATAGACTATTTAGAACATTATGACTAGATGAGCTAGGTCTATTTCAAAATCTAAGGAATCTGAATTTTTCTTCTATTTGAATAATTGATTCAATTTTCTAATATTCTTCATAGATGTCCATTACTGAGAAATATTTTATTTTTCTGCTATAATCATTTAATATTCATCTTCTTCTTGAATCTTAGCTTAATAAATCATCATTATCCCAATTAATTCTTTCATTGTAATGTCTTTTATAGCTTATGATTGATGAATATTTGTAGATATAAAATTCCATTTAATGGGTATTACTCACAACAATTTAAAAGTTTGGTCATTTTATTTTATGGGTTTAACTAAGGCTATAATATTGATAAATACTTTTATAATTCTTTCATTCATATGTTTGATGATTTCACCCTAATACTTTCTAAATGGGTTTAGTATTAACTTAGGTGTATCATACCTCATCTATTTGACATTATCTATTCATTAATAATAATATTCAATAGTTTTCAACATCATATAGGCATTTGGATGTTGTCATGCATGATTTAATTCACCTAGTCTGTGACCACAAATAATAACATTCACTTTATTAGAATTGATATCATAATCAGCTTCTGTTTCAAAAGTCCAAGTTTCTCTTTTCATAATAATGTTATAATAAGTAATGACTATTTAGAAAACTTTGAATCCAATATTTTTCTAATTGATAATCATTCATGATTTCCCGCATCCATGATTTTCAACAGTAAAATATGGAACAAGAATTGTTAACATTCCATATTAAGGATCATCTGTTTCCATATTTGTATAGACATTATACTTTTATCTTGCTATATCATCATCCAAAATCTCTCCTCTTATACCAATTGTTAGGCCATAATATACAATATAACACAAGTGGGTCATGAATTGTGTCTTTTCAAAAGTTTTCTCCAATTCTGACTTTTGACACCCAGTTTGATTTATATGGATATGTGGTATTTACATCTATAAAAATAATATGCAGTAGATAAAAAAATAAAACTAACTTTTTATAGTTTTTTTGAGAACAAAGATCCCCTTGTCCACTCTACCAATCACTGTCTCTACGTGTTTGGTAAATTTCACTAGAATGGTCCTCTTATCACGAGACTAAAATTCCTTAACAATGTGCAGGTAGTTGAAACCATTAAAAAATGAATAATAACAGATCCTTATTGTTATATATCATATAACTAATTATCCATAGTTTATATCAAGAAGCAGATACTCCACAAAACCTGAGTACGAGAACTTGAAAATCCAATAAATCAAAAAATATTGATTTGAGAGGTTTGGTTGAACTTCACAGTTGTAGGAGCACACAACTAAAAATTGATGGATCTTCTACTTTTGAAAATAATATCTTCAAGAATGAAATAGTTTTAAGTGATCCTTATTAAAAACTGATTTTAAATAAGATAGACACTTAATATGTAGTTGAAAGATGACATTAGTAAAACATTGAACATATATATCTCTTAAGTTAATCTTCTATTATAAACGATCATTTATTACAGTGGCACTATAAAATCAAATTTCTATAATCTAGTCGCATATGTGAATTTCTTATCATGAACATTTATTTTTGAAAGAGATAATTTGAGGAATTATATATAATAGATAACATGATTCATTATTCCATATCCCAATGAATTGCCTAATTTATTTAGGAAATTTAAATTCCAAATGACCAGAGGGTCGTAACTTTATTTAGGAAACAGAGTGATTTTCACCAATTAATAGAGTTCTTGGAATCAATTATAACGATCCGTTAATTAACCTTAAATTCTGAATCAATCATTACAACAATCTCGGATCAAAAAAACTAATTAAAATCTATGCACTTGTAAAAACAATATAGGTTTCCACTATGTAGCATAGGGTTCCCTCGTCTAAAGTTGGGTTTTTTGTGTACTGTTTAGTTCCATCTCATAGCACAGGGTTCCATCATGTATCATAGGGTTCCTTCACAATTCTTATGGATCTTAGCAAAGTATGGTTTCTTAACCATACATTCATATTCACGTAACATAGGGAACCAAAGTACTGTTTGGATAATAATCCATACATTGAATGTTTTAGCATAGGACCCCAAATGTACCATTGATTAAACCTATGTTTAAATTACTAAACATAGGGTTGATAAATAGTATCTACAAACTAACGTAGGGTCTCTTATCCAAATGAAAACTATAATTGGTAGCATAGGGTCGATACCATACAGTTGCATTTCACTTTTCTAGAGTAATGTAGGGTTGAAAACATACGTTCAATTACCAAACATTGGGTTTTGAAATAGTGTTTATAGAGTAATTATCTTAACATTAAATTACATTAACCTAAATATATATTCCTTAAAACTCATTCAAGAAAAATTTAAGAGAGAAAAATAGGGGTATTTTTGAGGATCAAAATATCATAATTTATATAGTATTGTAGAGACAATACAAGCCAAACAAGAAATACCTCACCTCCACCCCATTTGTACACTCATTATAAATAATTATTCTGAACAAAACTCTATCCTAATATTTCTTCAACTCTCTCACCACATCCTAGAAGTCTTTATATTTCCAAAATACCAACCTAAGGCACCATAAATGGTTACTCAAGGGAGAACTTACAAAGGAAGAGGTAATTTTGTCATCCAAGCTCTCTTAATACTTTTATTATTATAACCTATAGTACCAATTATATCCATTAAATTATGAAAAAATAATTATTAATAATATTATTAAATTTTCTTATACTAATCTAATGTACATTTTATTCCTTCCTCCAAATCTATTCGAAAAATAAAGACATCTACATGTGTACATGCGGATTACAACCTCCATGAGTGGCGTACTTGATTTTTCATCACCGATATACATGGATGGTTTTAAAAGTATATATATAAAATTAATAAGATATTTATATATCTATTAATATTCTGAAATTATAAACCATTCACTATCTTCATCGTAATATATGGAAAACAAACGTGTCACCTAAGCATATGTACAGACTTTTGCCTCCACAGATGTGAATTATTTAATTTCTCACACTAGTCATTAATTATTTGTCCAAATATTTTGTAACATTATTACCCAACAAAAAATATCAAATTAAAATTATTATGTTTTTATAATGAAGATATTATTCTAAAGGAATCACTTTCTTGTCCATGCTCACCCATATATTCTAGCTTATTGTAGGGTGGGTCAGTATAACCCCCAATATGAACAAAGATATAAATTTATATCATGGATAATTAAGAAAACATAAATACAAGTTATATTATATAGTATTAATAAAATTATTATTTTAGTTCTGTAATGGAAATGGTAAGATATAAACCATTATTAAGATATCTCCCCTAATTTGTGAAAATTATCAAAACAAGCTCATCGCCAACTTCATCATTATGAATCATCGGTAAAGTATATATGAAATGAAATGAGAAAATTAAAAATTGTTATAAAACATGTATTGTAGTACCTAATGATAAGAAAATTATGAACATTCAATATATAAATAGAAATAAATATTCTCATTACAATACTAGAACCAAGAAATCAATCTAATCTAATTTCCTCTGATGGTGAAATTAAAATATAACTAATATTTTTAATATATTATTATAAATAAATATTATCCAATGTTAATGTATGAATACAGTTTTTAAATTGGTTATTAAGATATTTATTTTTATTATAAGGAATGTTAGAGAATTTTAGGTTATGAAAATTCATACTACTTAAATATGGTTTTTCATGGTTGATTTATTTTTCATCATTGATGATAATATGATTCCTTTCATCTTTCTTAATCGAATTGAATTTTTATATTTCATTATTTATAAAATTTTGTGATACTAAGAGTAATTATCATTCTCTCTAAAATATCACTTTTTATTCAATATCCATATATACTCTTCCATCTAATGTTATTAATTTATAATTTTGAAATCCAAATATGATTTATTTCAATAAATATATAATTTTCTCTTTACCACATTTCAAATAAATGTCTTATCACCCATTAAACAATGTGGGTTTTAGTAAAACTACTAAAAGAGTTTTGAAAGGTACTTTAAATTCATGTTTATATTTTTCTCATCCACTTCACATTTTCTATATAAATTATTTATTTTCTTTTAAAGACTTCATTATTTTAATTTTTATTAAAGTAATTTTTTAAAAGGTTTTCATGTAACCTTTTTGAAAGTTAATTTTTTAAAGTGATTCATAATTTCATCTCTGTTAGAAAATTTTATGAAAGGTTTCCTGAAATATTATTTTTATTATCTTCACTTAAATTTTCATATTTAAGGATCTAGATACTATATATTTATGTTTTTTGGATCACCATCTAAATTCCTTTATGAAATTAACCTTATGGGTAATTGAATTTTGGGTATCATTATATCGACTTTTGATATCCTGATATGTGATTCCATTTATAAATGATATAAAACCAATTTCCTCCCCAATGTCTTTTCATGATATGTTAAATTATTTATATCTTATTCAAAAAACATATATATATAGTGATTAGTGTTGTTATATATCACCCTACAATGAATTGGTTATGGTTTTTATATCTCATGAGATAATGTACCTTGGAACAAACTAAAAACTCTCACAAATTAAAGTGTGGGCCTTTAGGAATATACTCAAAAATAATTTTTTGTTCTTAACACCCCAAAAATGTATTTTATAAATAATAATAATCTCTATAGATTACTTAATGTGAAACACCAAGCTTTATGTTTTTTTATATATATTATAAAACATTTTTTACTTAAATGTGGTCATTATAACATAACTATTAAATTGGAGGATATGAATATGATTAACCACATTATGAAGTACATTTATAATGGTTCTACTCAATAAAAATGTATTAACTAATTATTTGGGGATAAGAAAAAAAATTATTGAAATCATTTTAGGATTTAAATATATATTTTCATAAAAATGATTTTATTCCATTTTGTGAGTAGAAATTATAATAAATTTCTACCAAAGTTTTGAAATGTTATTTTATAAAATAAAAATAAAATTTTAAATTCAAATAATAAAAATTAACTTAGTGCGAAAGTTTTCAATTTTTCTAAAATGATTTATTTTTTAATGAATAGTTAAAATATCTATTTTTTAAATACTCTCATTTACTTTTATTAAATAAATTTATTTAATAGTACCATTAATTTTTTTATTTGGTCTTAAAGTCACATATGACACATTTTATTTATAATGATATAATTAATTCCATTAAAATATAAATATTCTTGATTTTGACAAAAATTTATTTTTTTATTAAAACCATATTTTTCTAAAAACAATTTTTCATTATGGTTTAAAATTTAATATTAAAATTGATTTTTTCCACTTATAAATATTTAGGACTTAAAAATTGATATTATATTTGGAAATATGAGTTTCAAATTTGGTAAATAGGTCCCATTCGTTTCTGTTCATTATGATTAGTGACATTGGTATAAAATTTCCACCTCGTTAAGGATGAAATGTGTAAATGGGATTAAAACTATGAAATAAGTCTATAAATAAACCAATAATTTACATTTATTTATTTTTATGAGTATATTTCATCTATAATCATCAAAAATTATAAAATTTAAATTTTTTCACTTCTCTTTGATTATGAACTCTATAATATTTTAGGTAAAAAAAATGTCAATATATTGCTTGTAAAAATGTCTTATATGTTACCAGAGGTATAAAAATAAGTTTTGAATGAATATTAATGGTTTTTTTACTATAATAAAATTATTTTCATAATCAAATTTTATTTATAATCATTAGTGGTTATATAATTTCCTTAAGCTCTTATACAATGTAAACACAATGGTTGTACAAGTAGTCGAACAAAAAAAGTAATGTGTTTTTTAAAATATTAAAAGTAATATTTTTTGGATGAATTATGGTGTAATTATAATTTTATGGTCAATAATGATTTATATTTTTCTTAAAAGGGTTTATATAGGAATTAATGTTTTTAAATTGATGTCATCAATGTCAAATTAAATGGAAAGTCTCAAAAATAAAATATATGCTATTTTATAAAAAATATTATTTTATTATATTATTTAAAAGTAATAAAAGTATTGAAAGATAAAAATTATAATAATAAAGGGTTAAAAAGATTATACCTTCTCCATTTATGGTTCAATTGTTAACTTATATATAAAAGTAAAACCCTTTAACATTGAAAATGTGTTACAACAATTAAGGTTAAAATGATTAATAAACTAGTTAAACCAAAATAAAATGGTTAAAATGATCATAACCTTTCTTAATATTCATTTTTTTATTTATAACATAAAATATTATTGATTTTAGAGAAATGTTTCAATAAAGTGAATTATCAATATTTTAAAACATTGAAAAATTGCAACTATACCACTAACCTAAATTAAAAATAGACATCACTTACCTCTATTGTTTACACAACTTTGACTAATATATATCAACCAAAATCTACCCTATTATATTCTAAACATCTGTAGAAATGAATATGATGTTTTTTATTTATTACAATACAATTCTAAGGTTCCTTAAGAATGTATAAAAAGGAAGTCTAACAAATAAGAGGTAATCATCATCACAAACTCTTTCAAGTTTATTTAATCTTATACATACTATAAATCTATTATAACAATTATAAAATAATAAATCCAATATAAAAATATACCATGATGTTATTATGAATATGGAAAAAACATTTTTTAAATCTTTTCCATCCTACGGAACTTGAAAATATCTCTCAATCATATGTACAACTTACCATCTTCACATATCAGTGTATTACATTTTTCGTCACGGTTTAACTTAGACATTTATAATGATGGAATTAATGAAGATATGTGATATTTATGAAAGCCCGTGGGGCATGGGTGAGTGGGTTAAAGCTGATGGCATCCTGATCCCAAGGTTCTGGGTTTGTGTCATCGCAAGGCAATTTTCACTATATG
Source organism: Viscum album (assembly GCA_963277665.1). Lineage (NCBI taxonomy): Eukaryota > Viridiplantae > Streptophyta > Magnoliopsida > Santalales > Viscaceae > Viscum > Viscum album. The sequence continues at coordinate 873,534,890 of OY728145.1, read as the reverse complement.
ATAACAACCCTCTTGTGGGCCCCTATACCTTATTGGGAACTAGACTAAGCCCAATGGATGGCCACCTTGGGCCTCTCTAGGGATGTAAGGTGCGTAGGTGGGGACACCACCCCAATACCTTTTTACCCAACAACACGTTTTCTAATGAGCTTGTACCCAAGTGGTATAGGCTCATGCTTGGCATCCAAAACACCCAGGATCAAATTCGTGCAGGGACATAATTTCAGGTACTATAGCAGTACAATAGTAGGTCACTATAGCAGTACTATAGCAGCGGCATACTGTAGAAGTGATGACACTGTAGTGGTGGAGGAATTGTAGCAGGTATGGTTGCGGCGACTATATTATAGCAGTGAGGGCACTGTAGAAGTACAGTTCACCGAGGGGTCCTTTGGGCTAAAAAAGGGAATTCAAGCATTAAATTCAGGTCACTTGACCTTGTGCCTTCAGGCTATGTAATGGGTCTCCCTCTACCCACACTAAAGAGGTCTTTTATTTAAATAATAAATTGAGGCTTCAGCCCCTATATTTTAAAAAATATGATATTTATGAAAAAAATATTTTTTTGAAATATAATATATCATTTACCATATTATATTACCATATTTTAGAATATAATAACATAGCTTATGTGTACAGGGGGACTACCACCTCCACCAAGATATGTGATTTGGTTTTCATTAATATTATACAAGGATGGTAATATTGATGGATTTAATGAATATATATGATTCATATGATATATTAATGCCTCTTGAAGGTTGAATTTTTATTTTTATTTCTTTTTTATATTCATAAAAAATTGAAAGCAACGCTCATGCATATAAACGAACTACCATTTATATGAATGGTGAAATACATTTTTCTCTCTCCACCATTTTAGAATGATTCAAAACATGTATCTAATGAATACATATGATATTTTATAACATCTAAGAATTTCTCTGTAATTTTTTTATTTATACGTAATTATTTTGAGACCGTGAAATCAAACGGCTCATGATTCTGAGGCCCAGAGGGCCCGGAATGGTCCGTCGAAAAAGTGTTAAGCTTAAATATATCACAGGTGGGTAGTTTTTTATAAATAATGGAAAAACACTCAAACATGTGATTGGATCAGAAATCTGAGGGCGGCTTGCATTCATGATGACGGTCTTACCCTTGGTTAGACTTAAATATAGTCAGCGTAGACCTCCAGTGTGAAACCCAAAAAATGGCATAACTATAATAAAATTATACAATAAAATTATGTTATTTTTCAAACACTTAAAACTCACAAATGGTGACTCAAATTAAAAATATGATACCACTACTAAAATCATTAGTGTATGCTTTTTTTAGGTAGATACAAAAATTGGCCGGCACGGGCCACTAGTGGAAGTTAGTTTTTGGCCGTAAATAAAATAATTAACTAACAATTATTTTATTATAAAATTCTTCACATCTAAATGGAAACTCATATTGAAAATCCAAGAGAAAAGTTGATCTTTTGAGTTTGTTTTCCCCTTAGGTGGAGCCTAACTTCAACTGGTGAGGGTCGAGGATGACTGTTAATCATTTTTTAAATTTTTTATAGTACTGTCAGTAAACGTGCATGTGGGATTTTTGATCTTTTGAACTGCTACTCAGGTTGAAAATCTGAGAGCACCATTGAATTCAGAACGTTGAGATTCTCTTAGAAATGACTTAACTATGCCCAGCAATAGCCAAGCGGAAAAGTTTTTATTTATAATTTTTGAGAAGAATAATAAAATTATTTTAAGAAATTACTTTATTTTCTTTCTCACCTTGGAATGGCAGATGGAAACGCTAGTGTTTTGAAATGTTTTCAGGACCTTTCTTGAGTAATCTCACTAGGTATAACTTATTGACTGTGGCGTATCTATTTATTATAGGATACCTCCATGAAGGTAGAGATCCAGGATTCTAGTTATAGATCATGAAAGTGGCCCTCCGAGTGATGAGGCGTTGGTACAGGGACCAGTCATAGTGATAGAACCTGCAGGTGGTGTACCTGCATCACCACCACCCATTGAGAAACAGATGCTACTAGTGGTTCATGCACACTGGCTGAGCACATTACAAGTGTTCCAGAGACAGAGTCCTCTAAGTTTTCTAGGTGAGATAGACCACTAGGTAGTAGAGGAATGGCTTGAGGCGATTATATGGGTCTTTCGCTTAGCAGAGTCACCCACCGAGAAGATGATGATCTTGGCCTCTAGCCTTCTTCTGGGATCAGTAGGAATATTTAGGACCTCCATGCTTCAGTTGAATGAGGAGAAAAACCTCACCAGGATGGACTTTGAGAGCCTTTTCAGGGTGGAGTTCGTGTCAGCGACACTATGGTTTTGTATATTCAAGAGTTGATGCATATGCAATAGGGCAGCTAGACTGTGGCTCAGTACCCAGTAAGATTTTCTGACCTCTCTCAATACTCCACCAACATGGTACGGGACCCTTACTTCAGGTCCCAGACCCTTGAGAAGGGGCTTTGATGAGAGATCAGAGGTATGACAGTTTCTCTCAACACCTAGACATAGGCTGGGGTGCTAGAGTGAGATTTTCTAGTGGAGAGATTCATTTCCGAGTAGGAACCAACTGTGAGAGCCCATAATTAACTATAGGAAGTAGAGTTATCTACAACTGGAAATTGAAAGATGACGCAAAACTCCAAATGGACTAGACCTTCCGGAGGGTGACTTTGGGATGCAGGATTAGAGGTGCGAGGCTAGAGAGGTCGGGGGAGCCACCACCATGGCATGATCTATTTTTCCTGCGGGGGACAGGGTCCCAGACCTTGTGACTATCTAAATCCATGCGCTGATGATCAACAGGCAATGGAGGGGTCACCGAGGCATCAAAAACGGAAAGAGAATGAGCACCATCCAAGTGGTAGACGAGGCTGGGGAGAAGGATGTGCAACTAGATGTGTTTTGGGTCACCAAGCACTACCACCACCACCCTCAAGTGGTCCACCAAAATCTTAGTGAGTAGGTGGATGGGTAACGTAATAGTTATAGGTAGTAGAGGCTCCTAATACTAATTTCCCTGAGATGATTTGAGGTATTATCTGTATCTTCTCTACTTTAGTAGCATTTCTTATCGACAAAAGTGCTCACAATTATTTTCTTATAGTGAACTTAGTTCGGGCCTCTGAGATTCCCACTAATATTTTAGCTTGATATTTTTGTTTGGATACTCTTATAAGAGTAGATTCAACGATCAAACACTGGTTCCGATAGTGAGATCATACTCTCATAGGAGAGAGTTTCATATGGGATCTTCTAGTAGTGGCATTGAAGCCCTGTGACATCATTCTATGCATGGACTGGCTATCAGCGGTTCACACACAGATTGACTACTTGAGATTCATAGTGCGATGTACGCACAAAGATGGAGGCTATTTTTTCATTGTTTGTTAAAAGGAAAATTGAGCAGCATGAGATGGACTTGAGCCCAGTAGTGTGCGGTTGAATACATATCATCTGGCTTGTATGACCTTTGATATGGTGGATGATATGAGTCCACAGTTCCCAGTGGTGGTGGACAAGTATAAGGGAATCTTTCTGGAAGATTTCCCAGAACTACCTCCTCATAGAGGGGTAGACTTTTGCATTGACTTGTACCTAGGAACATCACCATTATATACACCAACATATCAGATGACCGTTGTGGATATCTAGGGGCTAAGGTGCAGTTGCAGGACTTACAAATGAAGGGATTCGTAAGTCCTAGTGTTTCTCCATGGGAATCCCTACTGTTGTTTTCCAAGAAGTAAAATTGATGTTTGAGGCTATGCATGGACTTATATCACCAAAACCAGGTGACGGTGCCGAACAAGTATCCCCTACTAGAAATTGATGATCTATTTGATCTGTTGAAAGGAGAGAAGTGGTTCTCGAAGATTGACCTCAGATCAGGATATCACCTAATATGTGTGCAAGATGAGGAAATACCAAAGATGGCCTTCAGATGTCAGTACAGACATTTAGAATTCCCAGTGATGTATTTCTATGTGATGAAATCCCCTACAATGTTCATGGGTCTCATGAATGGGATCTTTCTGACCTGCTTAGACTGGTTGTAGTGGTCTTCATCGATGAAATCTTGGTGTTCGTAGCATCTGAGGAAGACCACGTTATACACTTGAGGATATTTTTGGATAGACTCCAGAATCACCAGTTATATGGTAATCTCTCGAAAAGTGAGTTCTAGATAAGGAAGGTCCACTTCCTGGGACATATCTTCTTAGAGGATGGTGTTGTAGTGGATCTAGGGAAGATCGAGGCAGTACTTGCTTGGGATCCACCCACGATTGTTACTGAGGTGTGGAGCTGTAACACCCCGAGATTTTATGAAAAATATTCTTTTAATTTCATTAATGTCTTGTGTTGTATTCTACACCAAGATTACCTTGCTCTATACGCAACACCGTATTAGCTTGCAGTATACGCAACACTATTCTTGGATCGTGTTAAACACAATTTTGATAATAGTTATTCTATTCAACATTGAGTATATATATATATATTCAATGTATAAATGAAATATGGTTGGATTCTGTTATGCAAAACAACGAAGGATTCTTTCACAACACGCAACCCTGACTTGGCTTGCATTACACGCAATCGCGACCTTCCTCGATAGCGTGTGTTGTACACAATACCGGGTTTTACTAAACAACGATATATTATTATAATATTGTTATGAACTAGCCGTTATGAATAGTGTTAACTAAATTTTTAATTTTATAACATTACTATTCATCTTACACATTTCTAGAACATGGTATAAGAAAAAAATAAATTTTTCGGGTAAAATAAGTATTTTTCAAAAAATGCAGTTTTGCCGCCTTTTGATGGAGCATCCACTTTAAATCTAGTTTTTGACATGTTTATATGTTCAATATGAAAAAATAAAATTCTTCTTTTGAATCAGGATATAAAAATTTACATTAGATAAAGTTTTGATATTTTTCTGATAACTTTCATATTTTAATGAATAGTAAAAACATGCTATATTTTAATTAAAAATAACTTTTTTCATCATAATATCTTATGTGGTAAAATTATAATATTTAATAGTTTTAAAGTATAAATATAATATATTTTTACCATTTAATATAATGTATGTCAGTAGCATTGATTTTACCTTGAATTCGTAGGTTAAATCAATTCAATCTTTTGCAATGTTTTAAAGAAAAACCCATTTTCTTTCGACAGCGGGATTAATTTTAATTTAATTTCTGCATCTTTTTTGTATTGAATTTGGAAAAATGGATTCCATATTTGGAATCAGTGGGTCCAAATTATGTTAATAAGCTACTTTTTATTTTTGGTCATTGTGAATACTAACTACGGTAAATTTTATTTACTATAGTTAAAGGTAAATCGGGTAATTAAGGGTAAATATAAGATTGTAAAATTACCCTAACACTTGGAAAAATCCTATTTTATGGCTAACATTAGACCCATATAACCTAAGTGTCGGATTATATTCATTTTATAGACTTTCTTCCATGAAAATAATTTAATTATTATTAAAACCAAAGAATGTGACAACATGTCACTTTCTTAAATCTTATAAGTATAATAATTTTACTTTAGTGATAAACTTCATGAAACTTCGAACCTGAATAGTCTAAAGAAATATAATACAATTATATACATCATAGGAATTTATTTAGTATTTTTAGGGATTAAATAATTATCATTTATTATGACACAAAGATGATGGAGTAATTGTCTTATTAATGAAATATTGACATAATTGATGTTATAAATGCCCAAATAAATGTAATTTGAGACTTTTTATAACTTACACTAATTTTCAAGGTTAATATGACATGTTATTGTTGATTTAAGTAACTTGTTTTTAACTTATCATTCTTTTATGAATTTCATAAAAATCATGTACCAAATAGTGTCAAAATTGACATAAATTAGTTTTTAAAACAAATATTATATTATTAATTTTATTTTATTCCTAAAAATCTAAGGTTAGGCCAAATGACTTAGATAAGGTTATATATATTAATAATAAACAACTTGGGGTTCGTTTGTCTTGATATAGTAAGTTTATTAACCATATAGTGTAAGAAAACAAAAAGACACAGTAAAAGTTAAATTATTTAACTTAGAGTTAAATCTAATTGATAAGGTAAAAATAATAACCTAAACTTTTATAAATCCTATTTTATGAGAGGCTTTCTACCCATCCCCACTTTATTATAGAAATAAGACCCTTTGTAACCATTATAAACCGAATTCGACCTTAATATAAAATAATATTTTGAGATTTTCCTAAGGTGCCCCTATCCTCCCTTATAAAAGGGCACCTCCTCCCTCTCTTCCTCACACAACTTTGAGGCTTCAAGATCGGCCAACCCCTGCCAAATTATCTTCTCCACTTCCCTAGAAACATCCTACAGGTTCTAGTCTTCCTCAAATACCAATTTTAGTGCCCTAAGAGGAGGTCTCTAACAGGCGCTTCAAAGAAGAGGTAATTTCCGTTACCGATTCTTCCACCTTTATTTCTTCTTCCACTTCTTCTTCTTAGGTTGTTTCATTATGAAGTAATAAAATAAGTATCACTCATATACTTATATTTTATTATAAGTATGAAACAATCCCAATTCACCATCTATCCATCCTATGGAAAATGAAATCACCGCGTGTGCGTACGTACGAAATACCGTCTCCACGTCGTGGTGTAATCTGTTTTTCCACCAACACCTTACATGGATGGGTATTATGGTGTAAATAATAACTATACATAGTTATTATAACATCATAATGATTCTGATATATTGTATCATCCACTCCAATTCAATTCAATAATTATGGAAATGATATCATCGCTCGTGCGTACGTACGGACTTCCGTCTCCACGACGCGATGAGATTCATTCTCCATGTTAACCATTTAAGAATGATTATAAAGTATATATAATCAATAATAATGAAATATATGACATTATAAATCTACTGGATTTATGTGTATATATATGTATGTCATCTACTTAATTCCACTCAATTCAATAAGGAAACGAAAACAGCGTTCATGCGTACGTACGGCCTACCGTCTCCATGAACGGTGTATTTCTTTCCATTTATCGATCCATTATATATATGTATATTCTGAATATATATTATATATAAATAATGTTTTATATTCTATAATTAAGTAATAATGATCTACAAGTTAAAACACGAACGACAAATGAGACGATTTTACCCAAAACGCTACTTTAACATGAATTTACAAAAGAACGGGTAATATAAAGTCATAAGTGAACCATATATGATATAATAACAATGAATATGATTCTGTAATAAGTCAATGACATTATTTAAATCATTATAAAGGAGGTTCGGACACTTACGAAGAAAATCGGACCTAAGGTAAGGAAAATATCACAATCTCATTTTTATCCGAGATTGTTTATACTTTTGTATTTACTAGGGTGTATTTTATCATCCACATGCATGTTTCTTCAATATCTAATATTATTTCCATACACTTACAATTTTTTAAATCCAATTTTACCCTTCGGTGAGTTTTTAGTAAAAGATAAGAAAGGAATCTGTTGTCATTTTTCATACGAAGTACTTTTTTGACTTTTCCGACAAAAGTACGAGAAGAATGTTTTTTTTACTTATACAGCATGAATGGATTTTTAAAAAATTATTTCCAAGAATATTCCTTTACAAGTTTTCAAGCTTATTTTTAATCAACTTCTTTTAGTTTAAAATTGTATGACATGTTAAAGAAAGGAAAGTGTTTTTGAAGTAGAAAGGATACTTTCCTCAAGAATGGAGTTCAAGTGTTTTATCAAAATTATTTTCCATCTTAGATAATAAAGGGTTCTGTTTCTATCCCTATTATTACATTGATTTGATTATGTTGTGATGGAAATATTTTTATGAATTCCTTTATCTTATATGAATTGTTTTATGATGTCATGTTGTTTAAGAATCCCATTTTTACTACATGGGTTATGCAATGATGTATGATTTATGATTTTTTGGCACACATAAGAATGGTATCATTATGAGATGGGTGGGACCTATATCTCCCTCCAATTAATTGGGTAAAGATTTTATATCTCATGAGATAGACATGGCTGGAATGGTAGGTTATACCGGTTCAGTGAAACAGGACTGAAACGAGGGTGACTCGGTTCAGAAAGATACTTTGTCCACTAAGATAGTCTTGGCAATGAGTCTTGACTAACAAGAAATGATTCTCTATGATTATGTGTGAAGGCCACAAAGTTTCATGTTTTAAGTTATGATTATTGTGATTACATTTCACTGCCATGATTTATCCCATGTTATGAAATTATGATCTCTTTTGCAGGTTAAGATTTCCGAAAGTTATGTGCTTTTGTATATGATGTGATTGATATTTCTTTTGTTTACCCTTACTGAGCATTTTAGCTCACCCTTTTATGTTTACTTTTCCCCAGGATATAAAGAATGGTTTAAGGTATAAAAAAAAGAAGACCTTTATGGGAGATGTTAAAGATCTTTCACCAGGATTAGAAGATTATATTCCGAGTTTCCAAAGACACTAAACTATTACGATCCTTGTGTGTGTGTTTTTGTTATGTACTAAGTATTCCGCAAATGTAATGTAATGTCAATGTACGTCAAGCTTCGGGTCTCTATAGTTGGTATCAGAGGGAAAGTTTAGTCAACCTTTGGAAACTAGGATGCGAAAACGTTAGTGAGATCCCTAGAGATATTTCTAAGGTATGTCTAGGGATATCCCTAAGGATAAGTATACATATAGGATATAGTCCTAGAACTATGGTAACGATATTAGATTAAACCCAAGATGTTAGATATTGAAGTTACTCCCCCTTTATTATGATTTTTGTCTCTCACACTATTCTTTTTGAGTTTTAGAAAATGGCTGGAAACAAGATGATTCATGATAATGGAGGATATGATGGACAATGGAATGATATTATTCATAATCAACCAAATGAAATGGGATTTGGAGGTCCAAACATCATTATTATGCCGAATCAGCAATCTCAGAATATGATCAATAAAGTAAAATTTGGTAAGTTTCCAAACTCGGCTAATAAGAGAAAGATGGAGTTTCATGATGATCATAGAGGAAAGAAAGTTCAATTTCCCCTATGTAAATCATGTGGGAAGAGGCATCAAGGAGAATGTTTCAAAGGAACTGTAAGATTCTTTGGGTGTGGAAGAGAAGGACACAAATCCAGTAAGTGCAAAGGAAAAGGTTCAATTAACACTAGGGATGAGGATAATGGTATTGCTACAACATCAACAATGGTTAAATGTTTTAAATGTGGAATGTACGGGCATTATGCAAACCAATGCCCTAAGGGAAAGTATCATGAAGAGAATCAGTATGGTCGTATGGGTAGTATTTATGTGGATGATGATGGAGAGACTACAAATGATATGTGAGATGATAGAATTGTTGAAGCTCGGTCAATGGTTTAAGAATGTAGTGGAATGATTACATGTTTATCATGTGTAATGTTGTATAAGTAATCTCATTCTACTATGGAATAAAGAGACATCTATGGATTGTTACACTGTTGTCTTTCCTTGAGTTTTGAAATTTTATGATTAATGTTACCAGTATCCATGAAAGGTTATTCAGATATTTTTTTGGAATGTAGATGATATGCGCATAATTAAGGGATAAAGAGAAAATTAAATGTTTGATAGTATTCATGAGCTCATGACTGATATAAGGAGAAGGTTATATCATGGTTTGAGCATATAGAATTTTTGGATGTTGGTATGTGGAAAGAGTTAACTTTTGACAGCATTCATGTTTTCACTAAGGTTTAATGGGTATTCATTTTTCAAGAGAATACATCATTAAGGTATTCACATGATTGGAATGTGACCAACAAGATATATGGGGGATAAATGATGGTATTCACATGCTTGGTTGATGACAGTTCAAGTAATCAATTTCTTTATACTATGAGCTTGGACCGAAGTATTTTAGATAAGCCTTAAGATTAGAATGGATTATGTTGGACATAAGTCAGGATAAAATGTTTTTTTCGATATTATTGATGGGATGTTATAGTATTATAGCTTTAGAAAAAGGACAACCTACAGGACGGGCGATATCCCATCACGTCGGACAAGGCTGTGGGGATTGAACCCACAACCGAAGTGCGACTGGCCTTTATCGCCTACCACTGGCCTACAAGAAGTCCCTGTTTAGTAGAAACTAGTTTTAGTTTATTAAGCGGTATGATATATGACGTATAAGTTCATATTTGGAACCATATACAATTAACCATAAGATGGACTTGTAACTTTTGCTAACCTTTTGTTTGAAAGAGATGGAATGACCCATAATTCTATCACATGATCTGCTAACACATCACGAATGACAAATTCAACTTTATTTCTTTAAGAGATGAAGTGGAAATTGTCCAAAGAATGACAAACGGTGAGACTATACCAAAATCACAAAAGTATTTCTTCTAATTCCAATTTCATCAACTTTATGGAAATGATCTTGAAAACCAAAAATGTTGCCTTAGTGCTCTTATATCTGATGAATCAGATGGTACCTTAGATCGTCACAAATTAATGGCTTTGTGATTGCTAGCTTTTCCATAACCATGTTCTCTACCACTCTCCATCAGAACATGATGGTTAGATTTCTATTCCATATCCATATTTTCACCTATGTGGAAACCCAGTGATTAGTTTATTTGGGTAACCGTTATGTTTCATACTTTTTTTTAAAGATTGTTTTTGGTATTTCTTTTTACGATGTGGGTTTCAATTAAAGAAACTTTCGAATAGTAAACCATTTATAACCCCAACGAATTTCGAGGGGGAAATTCATTTTAAGGGGGTAGAATGTAACACCCCAAGATTTTATGAAAAATATTCTTTTAATTTCATTAATGTCTTGTGTTGTATTCTACACCAAGATTACCTTGCGCTATACGCAACACCGTATTAGCTTGCAGTATACGCAACACTATTCTTGGATCGTGTTACACACAATTTTGATAATAGTTAATCTACGCAAAATTGAGTATATATATATATATTCAATGTATAAATGAAATATGGTTGGATTCTGTTATACAAAACAACGAAGGATTCTTTCACAACACGCAACCCTGACTTGGCTTGCATTACACGCAATCACGACCTTCCTTGATAGCGTGTGTTGTACACAATACCGGGTTTTACTAAACAATGATATATTATTATAATAATGTTATGAACTAGCCGTTATGAATAGTGTTAACTAAATTTTGAATTTTATAACATTACTATTCATCTTACACATTTCTAGAACATGGTATAAGAACAAAATAAATTTTTCGGGTAAAATAAGTATTTTTCAAAAAATGCAGTTTTGCCGCCTTTTGATGGAGCACCCACTTTAAATCTAGTTTTTTACATGTTTATATGTTCAATTTGACAAAATAAAATTCTTCTTCTGAATCAGGATATAAAAATTTACATTAGATAAAGTTTTCATATTTTTCCGATAACTTTCATATTTTAATGAATAATAAAAACACGCTATATTTTAATTAAAAACAACTTTTTTCATCGTAATATCTTATGTGGTTAAATTATAATATTGAATAGTTTTAAAGTATAAATATAATATATTTTTACCGTTTAATATAATGTATGTCATTGGCATTGATTTTACCTTGAATTCGTAGGTTAAATCAATTCAATCTTTTGCAATGTTCTAAAGAAAAACTCATTTTCTTTCGACAATGGGATTAATTTTTAATTTAATTTCTGCATCTTTTGTGTATTGAATTTGGAAAAATGGATTCCATATTTGGAATCAGTGGGTCCAAATTATGTTAATAAGCTACTTTTTATTTTTTGGCATTGTGAATAGTAACTATGGTAAATTTTATTTACTATAGTTAAATGTAAATCAGGTAATTAAGGGTAAATATAAGATTATAAAATTACCCTAACACTTGGAAAAATCCTATTGGATGGATAAAAGTAGACCCATATAACCTAAGGGTAGTATTAGATTCATTTTATGGACTTTTGTCCATGAAAATAATTTAATTATTATTAAAACCAAAGAATGTGACAACATGTCACTTTCTTAAATCTTATAAGTATAATAATTTTACTTTAGTGATAAACTTCATGAAGCTTCGAACCTGAATAGTCTACAGAAATATAATACAATTATCTACATCATAAGAATTTATTTAGAATTTTTAATGATTAAATAATTATCATTTATTATGACACAAAGATGATGCAGTAATTGTCTTATTAATAAAATATTGACATAATTGATGTTATAAATGCCCAAATAAATGTAATTTGAGACTTTTTATGACTTACACTAATTTTCTAGGTTAATATTACATGTTCTTGTTGATTTAAGTAACTTGTTTTGAAACTTATCATTCTGTTATGAATTTCATAAAAATCATGTACCAAATAGTGTCAAAATTGACATAAATTAGTTTTTAAAACAAATATTATATTATTAATTGTTATTTTATTCCTAAAAATATACGTTTAGGCAAAATGACTTAGATAAGGTTATATATATTAATAATAAACAACTTGGGGTTCGTTTGGCTTGATATAGTATGTTTATTAACCATATAGTGTAGGAAAACAAAAAGATACAGTAAAAGTTAAATTATTTAACTTATAGTTAAATCTAATTGATAAGGTTAAAATAATAACCTAAACTTGTCTAAATCCTATTGGATGAGAGGATTTAGACCCATCCCCACTTTATCTTATAAATAAGACCCTTTGGAACCATTATAAACCGAATTCGACCTTAATATAAAATAATATTTTGAGATTTTCCTAAGGTGCCCCTATCCTCCCTTATAAAAGGGCACCTCCTCCCTCTCTTCCTCACACAACATTGAGCCTTCATGCTCGGCCAACCCCTGCCAAATTCTCTTATCCACTTCCCTAGAAACATCCTAGAGGTTCTGTTCTTCCACAAAGACCAATTTTAGTGCCCTAAGAGGAGGTCTCAAAAAGGCGCTTCAAAGAAGAGGTAATTTCCGTTACCGATTTTTCCACCATTATTTCTTCTTCAACTTCTTATTCATAGGTTGTTTCATTATGAAGTAATAACATAAGTATCACTAATATAATGATATGTTATTATAAGTATGAAACAATCCTAATTCACAATCTATCCGTCCTACGGAAAACGAAATCACCATGCGTGCGTACGTACGGAATACCGTCTCCACGCTGTGGTGTAATCTGTTTTTTCCACCAAAACCTTACATGGATGGGTATTATGGTGTAAATAATAACTATAAATAGTTATTATAACATCATAATGATTCTGATATATGGTATCATCCACTGCAATTCAATTCAATAATTATGGAAATGATATCATCGCTCGTGCGTACGTATGGACTACCGTCTCCACGACGCAATGAGATTCATTCTCCATGTTAACCATTTAAGTATGATTAAAAAGTATATATAAGCAATAATAATGAAATATATTACATTATAAAGCTACTGGATTTATGTGTATATATATGTATGTCATCTACTTAATTCCACTCAATTCAATAAGGAAACGAAAACAGCGTTCATGCGTACGTACGGCCTACCGTCTCCATGAACGGTGTATTTCTTTCCATTTATCGATCCATTATATATATGTGTATTCTGAATATATATTATATATAAATCATGTTTTATATTCTATAATTAAGTAATAATGATCTACAAGTTAAAACACGAACGACAAATGAGACAATTTTACCCAAAACGCTACTTTAACATGAATTTACAAAAGAACGGGTAATATAAAGTCATAAGTGAACCATATATGATATAATAACAATGAATATGATTATGTAATAAGTCAATGACATTATTTAAATCATTATACAGGAGGTTCGGACACTTACGAAGAAAATCAGACCTAAGGTAAGGAAAATATCACAATCTCATTTTTATCTGTGATTGTTTATACTTTGGTATTTACTAGGGTGTATTTTATCATCCACGTGTATGTTTCCTCAATATCTAATATTATTTCCATCCACCTACAATTTTTTAAATCCAATTTTACCCTTCGGTGAGTTTTTAGTAAAAGATAAGAAAGGAATCTGTTGTCATTTTTCGCACGAAGTACTTTTTTGACTTTTCCGACAAAAGTACGAGAAGAATGTTTTTTTAACTTATACGGCATGAATGGATTTTTAAAACGTTATTTCCAAGAATATTCCTTTACAATTTTTCAATCTTATTTTTAATCAACTTCTTTTAGTTTAAAATTGTATGACATGTTAAAGAAAGGAAAGTGTTTTTGAAGTAGAAAGGATATTTTCCTCAAGAATGGAGTTCAAGTGTTTAATCAAAATTATTTTCCATCTATGATAATAAAGGGTTCTGTTTATATCCCTATTATAACATTGATTTGATTATGTTGTGATGGAAATGTTTTTATGAATTCCTTTATCTTATATGAATTGTTTTATGATTTCATGTTGTTTAAGAATCCCATTTTTACTACATGGGTTATGCAATGATGTATGATTTATGATTTTGTGGCACACATACGAGTGGTATCATTATGAGATGGGTCGGACCTATATCTCCCTCCAATCCATTGGGTAAATATTTTATATCTCATGAGATAGACATGGCTGGAACGTTAGGTTATACCGGTTCAGTGAAACAGGACTGAAACGAGGGTGACTCGGTTCAGAAAGGGACTTTGTCCACTAAGATAGACTTGGAAATGAGTCTTGACTAACAAGAAATGATTCTCTATGATTATGTGTGAATGCCACAAAGTTTCATGTTTTATGTTATGTTTATTGTGATTACATTTCACTGCCATGATTTATCCCATGTTATGAAATTATGATCTCTTTTGCAGGTTAAGATTTCCAAAAGTTATGTGCTTTTGTATATGATGTGATTGATATTTCGTTTGTTTACCCTTACTGAGCATTTGAGCTCACCCTTTTATGTTTACTTTTCCCCAGGATATAAAGAAAGGTTTTAGGTATAAAAAAAAGAAGACCTTTATGGGAGATGTTGAAGATCTTTCACCAGGATTAGAAGATTATATTCCGAGTTTCCAAAGACACTAAACTATTACGATCCTTGTGTGTGTGTTTTTGTTATGTACTAAGTATTCTGCAAATGTAATGTAATGTCAATGTGCGTCAAGCTTCGGGCCTCGAGAGGAGCTTCCTTAGATTTGCAGGATACTATCAGAGGTTCATACTAGATTTCTCCAGATTAGAATCACCTATGACTGCCTTGACAAAGTATCACAGGAACCATTTGTTGGATCATGATTATGTGGCACAGAAGCATCCCAGGAACCTTTGTTATACCAGTTTCTTATTGTGATATTGGGCCTTATCTTTTTGGGGAAGTAAATTCTAATGGTGGGGAGAATGTAACATCTCATAATTTTTGGATATTTTTGTCACGACCCGCCCTCGGGGTCCGTGCCGTGACTACCCCAATCTCGCCTTCCATAGGCCAGGGGCTGGCGACTAGTACCAAGGCGTAAATCCCGGTAAAAAGGGAAGGCATTGCCTTTGTAAAGTAAACAAACACCACAGAGAAGCAAGCGGAAAGTAAACACTAAACAAAAGCAGAGTACAACTGAAAGTGCGGAAAAGTAAATGGGCCAGTATACAAACCCAAACTGAAAGTAAAGTACAACTCGAAAGGGAAAACAGCAACTGAAAAGTAAAGCCGCTACACCGAGCTGTCCACTGGAAATTCCACCTGAAGGGTGGGTACAGATAGCTCCACTGCTCCACAGGTCCCGCCGTCCGCTCCGAGCACGTCCCGCCTGGTGGTCCACCTCCGGGTACCGTCCCGCTCTGCAAGCCTCAGCTAAGGTCAACGTTGTCCGTCGTCTGCAACCAACACAACGTAGTGCGGGCAAAGCCCGTGCAGGGGTGAGTATAAGCTACTCAGTAGGGACCCCGAGACCCCTGATGGTCTCTCAAATCCACAAATGATAAACCACTAAGAAAGGTACAATCACGAAGTAACAACCGACACTGCTTAGGTATATGCCCATACATATACCTAAGTCATCAATTCAAATACGCTCCAACCTCCGAGCCCAAGTACAACTCAGTCCACACAGGAAAGTAAACATATTCCACACAGGAATGAAAAACGTAATCCACACAGGATAGCACAACACAATCCACACAGGAAAGAAACAGGATTCAGCTCAAACCAGGATTTTCATTAAAGAAACAGCAACTGTTGAAGAGCCCCATCTCTGAAGTGTACAGTGGTCCTGTCATGACTCTGAGGTACTGCTCACTAACCTAAGACTGCTGAAGTACTCCTCCTGACGAGTACCGCGGGTCTGCTGCCAACTACCGGGCGCTCCGTCCGCTGAGGGTCTGCTGCCAAATACCGGGCGCTCACCCAATTAGCCTTCAGAGGTACTCCTCCAGTCGAGTACCACGGGTCTGCTGCCAACTACTAGGCGCTCCGTCCGCCGTGGGTCTGCCGCCAAATACCGGGCGCTCTGTCCACTGGGCTAGTCGACTCACTCCAAGTCAAGTCGGTCGAGCAGTCTTCAGGTCTCAGCCGGCTACACGGTCTCCATACTCCGTACGCTCGTCTCCAGAATCGCAGTTCTGCCGCTACAACCAAGCGCACCACCTCTATCGAGTAACACAGAAGATTCAGCTCACACGAATATAATTCTTCGGATGACGATAAAGATGATCACTGAACCATCTATGTCGTCGGACCCACGAAGGATCGATAGGTACTAACCTTGCAGTGACCCACACAGGATCGGGCCCACACAGGACCGGGCCCACGCAGGACCTGTAGCACTGATCCACGTAGGATCGCTGAGTGCAGTAGTCGTCGGAGTCCACGAAGGATCTCTGCACAGTCGTCGCCGCAGTCCACTGAGGATCTCTGAACGGTCGTCGTCGGAGTCCATGGAGGATCTCTGCACAGTCGTCGCCGCAGTCCACTGAGGATCTCTGCACGGTCGTCGCTGTCGAAGTAGCAGTCGCAGCCAGCACTAGGGTTCCTGCACACAGCAAGCTCGTTCGGGAGGGTCCGCTCCACGAGCCGAGAGGCTGATACATCAACTGACACAAAGTCCGAAGTTGATGTATCCAAAAGTTCCGTATCGTCAACAGGAACTCAACGCAACAGACGGGGCGTCGATCGGACGCCCGGTCTGAGAGTTATTGGCATTTTCGTCTCTGGGGCCCGGTTGGTTTTTAAGGCAAAACCAACCCGACCGTACTCCACCTGCGTCCAAACCTCGGGCGGAGTATGCCAAAAGATCCGTCTCACTAAGAGGAACACAACATAGCTGACGGCACGTCAATCGGACGTCCGTAGCTCAAGATATGAGCGTTTCCGCTCCGAGGGCCCGGTTGGTCTCGTGAACGAACCAACCCGGCCGAACTCAAAGTTATCCGAAACCTTGAGTGCGATATACCGAAACGACCGTCTCGATCCAAGGATCGCGTTACCGCAGACGGTTCGTCAATCGGAGGTCCGAGGCTCAAGATATGGCCAAAAGACCGAGACTGGTTCGAAACGGGGGGGGTCCGGGTCCGGACCGACCCGGCCCGACCCCCCCCCCCCCCCCGGGTCGGCCCGGCCGGCCGGCGCGGCGGAGCGGCGGCGCGGGGGCCGCGGCGGCCTGGCGTTGCACGGAGGGTGTACGCGGGGGGCAATCAAGCCCCCGCTTCTTCAATTGGTGGCGCGGCTATGCCGCGCCGTTTTGTCAAACAACGGCCCCCCTCCTGGGGGCCCGCTTCATGGAAAAACTGGGGGGCTTTGCCCCCCCCCCCCCCCCTTCATGGAAACCGCCCCCCTCATAATGAGGGGGTTTTGTGTGCTAGCCGGGGGATTAATTCCCCCGGTTTAATTACCATCCGGCCGGCCAGCTGGCCGGCCGGTTTTCTCCAACGGGACCGGAAGAATCTGGTCCCCTCTTCGGCTTCCGACGCCGGCGGCCCGGCCGCCGGTCTTCTCATCCCGCCGCGGCCCGGAACCGGCCGCGGTGTTCGTCGTCCGGTGCGGTGCGACGGCACCGCGCCCCTCCGCCGCACTTTAATTTCTTTCAACGCGGCGCGACGGTGTCGCGTTCTTGATATTTCTTCCATGGTGTGCGCACGACGGCGTTGCGTAAAATTAACATACAATTATCCGCGTGGTGCGACGGCACCACGCCACCTTGCTTCCGCCCGTAGATAAACAACATGAACGATGGAGGGGGTTCGGCCGTGTTCATGCGGTCCGGCCCCCCTCACGTTAAATAATAACACAACTTAAAATAATCAAGTGTCTCACGTTAGACATGCTAGATCCACGATCAAGAAAGAAATAAATAAATATTGAATCAACAACCCCTACCTCGGGTATAAGATCGAAGATTTGACAACGTCCCACGGAAGACAACGTCGCGGAGGTCGGGCGTCGCGGTCGTCGTTCGTCAAATCCGTTGACGAAGAGATACGCCCGAAGAGATACGTCGTTGGCGAATCTTCGTATGCTGACGAAGAAGGTCCGAGGAGGAAGTGGTGTTCCCTCTCGTTGACACGGAGGACGAAGAAGAGAGGCGGCGTTCTTCGTCGGAGCTTGAGCGTTCTTCGTGTTCTTCGTCTGAGCTTGAAGATGAAGAAGAAGCTCTCAAAAGCTCTCAAGGTGGCCAAAGTGTTCTAACCCAACAAAAAGAGAGAAGAGCTTAATTTAATCAAAAACTTAACAAAGAATTTCAAAGGTTTGAAATTCAAAATGGATAACTCCAAAATTAACTCACTTATTTAATATACATGAGTTATATAATTAAATAGAAGTTAAGTTGTCAAGCCTTTAAGAGGAAGAGAGGAGAGTTAGGGAACTTGAAAAGTTTATGGTTCGTGTGGGCCCCACCACACTTAATCCTCTCAAAGGAGGTTAAGTGGGTGTGGGTCCCACCCCTAACTTCCTTTGGGAGAAGTTAACCCACAAGCTTAAATAAAAAGAATTCCACATTTTTTTATTCAACTTTTTATAATTCTCCCAAAAACTAACTTCCGTCCCGTAACAAACGCAACTTCCGAAAAGGTCTCTTTAAGCGAATATCGGTGTTGCGAGTTCATCGGTGCCCTCGGATTTCAATTCCGAGCACCGGATCAAAAGTTAGGAATTCCCGCTCGTTCTTTCACTGAACGTACCCGAGCCAAACTTCAGAAATTGATTTCGGGCACTCCGGGCCTCGGAATCAGGTGCCGTCAGAAACCGCGCTCTTGTAAAATTCTAAAGAAAATTAAGAAAAAAATTCCCTTGAATTTTACGGGTCTTTACATTACTCCCACCTCAGGGCTTTACGTCCCTGTAAAGATACATCAAAAACTAGGTAAACAAAAGAGGGTACTGAGCACGCATCTAAGCCTCCCGCTCCCAAGTGATCTCCTGGAGATTCCCGTGCTGCCATCTGATGCGCACTAGAGGAATCGATCGCCCACGCAGGACCCACTCCTGTCGATCCTCTATCTCCACTGGGACCTCCGTAAAAGTCGCCCCATCGTCAACGTCAAGCTCCCCATGGTCATTGATGTGCATCGGGTCGTGCACGTATCTCCTCAGCTGAGACACGTGGAAGACGTCGTGCACCCGGTGCAACTGAGGTGGCAGAGCCAGGCGATAAGCCACCTCGCCAACCCTGTTGAGGACCTTAAAGGGTCCGATGAAGCGCGGAGATAACTTGCTGCCTCGGCCAAATCTCCGAATACAACGTCGAGGTGAGACCCGCAAGAAGACGTGGTCGCCATCCTCGAACTCTAGTGGCCTCCGCCTCTTGTCAGCGTATGACTTCTTCCGGCTCTGTGCTGTCCTCATCCGCTCCTGGATGACCTGGACCTTCTCTGTCGTGGCCTGGACCATCTCCGGTCCCACCAGAGCTGTAAGATTTCTTCTTTGTCGATAAGAGAAATCTGGTCCCATCCCCTGGATGAACCACATTCTTTGCCTAAAACAGTCAATCCTAACATGGATGATACTAATCCATACCAAGGATGACGTCGTAAGGCCTCGACGCTACCACTAAGAGATTCAACCGTTACTCTCGCCTCCAAGGGTTGAGTCACACTGTCGGCATCAGTGTGTGGTAACTGGGTCTCCTCCAGTAGATGTCTCACAAGTGAGGGTCAAGTCAACAGCCAAAACTGGAACCTCTTAGTAACATCACGAAAGAGGACAGGAATGAAAATATCACAAAGGTATGCGTCTTTTATTATTGCAGCTCATAATACAAGACGCTACACAAAAGCAACAAGGAACCAGAAGTACAAAGGATGTATCCACTAGTTCTGCTCCTGTCCATCGGCTCCCAGAGCTCCATGATCGAAGGCCTCGGCTGCCTGAAGTTGAGCTCTCGCATGTTCACCTACTCCCTGTGGTCGGGGTGGACCTCCTGGTGGTGGTGGTGGAAGAGCCTCAAAGCGTCGCCCACCTCCTGCTGCTCGGCCAGCTCCTCTGCCTCGTCCGCTTCCTCCCTGCGGACCGCCACGGTCGAACCTCTGCCTCTGCCTGGGAGGTTCTTCACTTAACTGCTTATCATCAGCATGGCGGGTCGGACAGTCACGAGCCATGTGACCAATACCGCCACAGGAGTAACACTGCCCACTCTCGGCACGCCTGGCTCTGACTCCACCCCGGCTTCCCCGCACAACTGAGCCTGAGTCGTGCAGTCGGTCACAGGTAGGTCTGGTCTGCCTGGAACCCTGAGTCATCCGTCGGCTATCTGCTGCAGATGACTCTGCCATGTGCCGCCCTGCGGTGGGTCGCTGTGCTGGTGTAGATTTAGCAAGGAAGCTCTCGATCAGAAGGGCCCGCTCCAGTACTCCTGTCTGAGTCGGTATGCTGAGGGAGATCAGTGATGCCCTGATCTCGTGTCTCAAACCCTGCTCGAAGGTCCGAGCCCGAAAAAATGGGTCCCGTACGATGTCGGTCGAGTAGCGCGAGAGATCAGTAAATCTCGCCGAGTACTGAGCGACCGTCATGCTGCCCTGCCGCAGCTGAAGAAGCTCCTGGATACGCACCGCACGAAGGGTGGCTGGGACGAACTCCGAGCGGAAGATGCTCTCAAAGTCCGTCCAAAGTAGAGATGCCTCATCGTGCACCTGGAGCATCAAGCTCCACCATCGTCCTACTGCTGCGTGTAGTAGGCTCGCAGCGAGGATCACCATGAGGTCTGCTGGTGTCCTCACTAGCCTAAACACTCGTACTACTGCCTCCAGCCAGTCCTCGGCTGCCTGGGGATCCGTCTCCCCGCGAAACCTGGGTGGTCGCTGGCGCTGAAACTCATGCAGTGCACTGAGGCGACGTGCATCGTCAGCGGCTGGTGCTGGAAGCATCGGGGGCTCGGCGGGTAGAGCTACCGCCGGTGCCACTGCTGACAAAGGTCCCTACACCGAGGCCTCGTCGCTCGGTGGGCTGTCGTCACACTCGACTCTCGGAACCCTAGCTGGCTGCCGTCGTGGGGCCATCCGGAAAAGGAAACAGGTGCGCCACGTTCAGAACAATATACCTGGTGAGCTGATATAAGTAATCACAACGAAAACTTTGAAACACACACGCAATCAATGTTTTCGTGCATTAAGTCGGAAATCAGAAGTCAGGGTCCTGGTGTACGGATACGTCGGCCGCCGCACCAACACTGGACTCCCTGGACTGATAACCACACTCAATACACTAAACATTATTGCTTCACATAGAAAAGATCAGAGTTCGCGGTAGAACCGAACTCCTCTGATACCAATTTGTCACGACCCGCCCTCGGGGTCCGTGTCGTGACTACCCCATGCCCGCCTTCCATAGGCCAGGGGCTGGCGACTAGAACCAAGGAGTAAATCCCGGTAAAAAGGGAAGGCATTGCCTTTGTAAAGTAAACAAACACCACAGAGAAGCAAGCGGAAAGTAAACACTAAACAAAAGCAAAGTACAACTGAAAGTGCGGAAAAGTAAATGGGCCAGTATACAAACCCAAACTGAAAGTAAAGTACAACTCGAAAGGGAAAACAGCAACTAAAAAGTAAAGCTGCTACACCGAGCTGTCCACTGGAAATTCCACCTAAAGGGTGGGTACAGATAGCTCCACTGCTCCACGGGTCCCGCCGTCCGCTCCGAGCACGTCCCGCCTGGTGGTCCACCTCCGGGTACCGTCCCGCTCTGCAAGCCTCAGCTAAGGTCAACGCTGTCCGTCGTCTGCAACCAACACAACGTAGTGCGGGCAAAGCCCGTGCAGGGGTGAGTATAAGCTACTCAGTAGGGACCCCGAGACCCCTGATGGTCTCTCAAATCCACAAAGGATAAACCACTAAGAAAGGTACAATCACGAAGTAACAACTGACACTGCTCAGGTATATGCCCATACATATACCTAAGTCATCAATTCAAATACGCTCCAACCTCTGAGCCCAAGTACAACTCAGTCCACACAGGAAAGTAAACGTATTCCACACAGGAAAGAAAAACGTAATCCACACAGGATAACACAACACAATCCACACAGGAAAGAAACAGGATTCAGCTCAAACCAGGATTTTCCTTAACGAAACCGCAACTGTTGAAGAGCCCCATCTCTGAAGTGTACAATGGTCCTGTCACGACTCCGAGGTACTGCTCACTAACCTAAGACTACTGAAGTACTCCTCCTATCGAGTACCGCGGGTCTGCTGCCAACTACCGGGCGCTCCGTCCGCTGAGGGTCTGCTGCCAAATACCGGGCGCTCACCCAATTAGCCTTCAGAGGTACTCCTCCAGTCGAGTACTGCGGGTCTGCTACCAACTACTAGGCGCTCCGTCCGTCGTGGGTCTGCCGCCAAATACCGGGCGCTCCGTCCACTGGGCTAGTCGACTCACTCGAAGTCGAGTCGGTCGATCAGTCTTCAGGTCTCATCCGGCTACACGGTCTCCGTACTCCGT
This sequence comes from Viscum album, assembly GCA_963277665.1. Lineage (NCBI taxonomy): Eukaryota > Viridiplantae > Streptophyta > Magnoliopsida > Santalales > Viscaceae > Viscum > Viscum album. Next base: position 873,511,927 of record OY728145.1, on the reverse strand, counting down.
ACGCTCGTCTCCAGAATCGCAGGTCTGCCGCTACAACCAAGCGCACCACCTCTATCGAGTAACACAGAAGATTCAGCTCACACGAATATACTTCTTCGGATGACGATAAAGATGATCACTGAACCATCTATGTCGTCGGACCCACGAAGGATCGATAGGTACTAACCTTGCAGTGACCCACACAGGATCGGGCCCACACAGGACCGGGCCCACGGAGGACCTGTAGCACTGATCCACGTAGGATCGCTGAGTGTAGTAGTCGTCGGAGTCCATGGAGGATCTCTGCACAGTCGTCGCCGCAGTCCACTGAGGATCTCTGCACGGTCGTCGTCGGAGTCCACGGAGGATCTCTGCACAGTCGTCGCCGCAGTCCACTGAGGATCTCTGCACGGTCGTCGTTGTCGAAGTAGCAGTCGCAGCCAGCACTAGGGTTCCTGCACACAGCAAGCTCGTTCGGGAGGGTCCGCTCCACGAGCCGAGAGGCTAATACATCAACTGACACAAAGTCCGAAGTTGATGTATCCAAAAGTTCCGTATCGTCAACAGGAACTCAACGCAACAGACGGCGCGTCGATCGAACGCCCGGTCTGAGAGTTATTGGCATTTTCGTCTCCGGGGCCCGGTTGGTTTTTAAGGCAAAACCAACCCGACCGTACTCCACCTGCATCCAAACCTCGGGCAGAGTATTCCAAAAGATCCGTCTCACTAAGAGGAACACAACACAGCTGACGGCACGTCAATCGGACGTCCGTAGCTCAAGATATGAGCGTTTCCGCTCCGAGGGCCCGGTTGGTCTCGTGAACGAACCAACTCGGCTGAACTCAAAGTAATCCGAAACCTTGAGTGCGATATACTGAAACGACCGTCTCGATCCAAGGATCGCGTTACCGCCGACGGTTCGTCAATCGGAGGTCTGAGGCTCAAGATATGGCCAAAAGACTGAGACTGGTTCGAAACGGGGGGGTCCGGGTCCGGACCGACCCGGCCCGACCCCCCCCCCCCCCCGGGTCGGCCCGGCCGGCCGTCCGGCGGCGCGGTGACGCGGCGGCGTGACGGCGCGGGGGCCGCGGCGGCCTGGCGCCGCACGGAGGGTGTACGCGGGGGGCAATCAAGCCCCCGCTTCTTCAATTGGCGGCGCGGCTATGCCGCGCCGTTTTGTCAAACAACGGCCCCCCTCCTGGGGGCCCGCTTCATGGAAAAACTGGGGGGCTTTCCCCCCCCCCCCCCCCTCATGGAAACCGCCCCCCTCATAATGAGGGGGGTTTTGTGCGCTAGCCGGGAGATTAATTCCCCCGGTTTAATTACCATCCGGCCGGCCAGCTGGCCGACCGGTTTTCTCCAACGGGACCGGAAGAATCCGGTCCCCTCTTCGGCTTCCGACGCCGGCGGCCCGGCCGTCGGTCTTCTCATCCCGCCGTGGCCCAGAACCGGCCGCGGTGTTCATCGTCCGGCGCAGTGCGACGGCACCGCGCCCCTCCGCCGCACTTTAATTTCTTTCAACGCGGCGCGACGGCGTCGCGTTCTTGATATTTCTTCCATGGTGTGCGCGTGACGGCCTTGCGTAAAATTAACATACAATTATCCGCGTGGTGCGACGGCACCACGCCACCTTGCTTCCGCCCGTAGATAAACAACATGAACGATGGAGGGGGTTCGGCCGTGTTCATGCGGTCCGGCCCCCCTCACGTTAAATAATAACACAACTTAAAATAATCAAGTGTCTCACGTTAGACATTCTAGATCCACGATCAAGAACGAAATAAATAAATATTGAATCAACAACCCCTACCTCGGGTATAAGATCGAAGATTTGACAACGTCCCGCGGAAGACAACGTCGCGGAGGTCGGGCGTCGCGGTCGTCGTTCGTCAAATCCGTTGACGAAGAGATACGCCCGAAGAGATACGTCGTTGGTGAATCTTCGTATGCTGACGAAGAAGGTCCGAGGAGGAAGCGGCGTTCCCTCTCGTTGACACGGAGGACGAAGAAGAGAGGCGGCGTTCTTCGTCGGAGCTTGAGCGTTCTTCGTGTTCTTCGTCAGAGCTTGAAGATGAAGAAGAAGCTCTCAAAAGCTCTCAAGGTGGCCAAAGTGTTCTAACCCAAGAAAAAGAGAGAAGAGCTTAATTTAATCAAAAACTTAACAAAGAATTTCAAAGGTTTGAAATTCAAAATGGATAACTCCAAAATTAACTCACTTATTTAATATACATGAGTTGTATAATTAAATAGAAGTTAAGTTGTCAAGCCTTTAAGAGGAAGAGAGGGGAGTTAGGGAACTTGAAAAGTTTATGGTTCGTGTGGGCCCCACCACACTTAATCCTCTCAAAGGAGGTTAAGTGGGTGTGGGTCCCACCCCTAACTTCCTTTGGGAGAAGTTAACCCACAAGCTTAAATAAAAAGAATTCCACATTTTTTTATTCAACTTTTTATAATTCTCCCAAAAACTAACTTTCATCCCGTAACAAACGCAACTTCCGAAAAGGTCTCTTTAAGAGAATATCGGTGCTGCGAGTTCATCGGTGCCCTCAGATTTTAATTCCGAGCACCGGATCAAAAGTTAGGAATTCCCGCTCGTTCGTTCACTGAACGTACCTGATCCAAACTTCTGAAATTGATTCCGGGCACTTCGGGCCTCGGAATCAGGTGCCGTCAGAAACCGCGCTCTTGTAAAATTCTAAAGAAAATTAAGAAAAAAATTCCCTTGAATTTTATGGGTCTTTACAATTTTATTTATTTATATGTATTTATATCGAGACCGCGAAATCTGACGGAAAGTGATTCTGAGGCCCAGAATGCCCATAATGATCCGTCGAAAAAGTGTTAAGCTTAAAATAGTGGGTGTGAGTATTTTCCACAAAAAATGTTGAATAACTATTAAATTGGTGATCAAATCAGAAATATGGGGGAACCGTTGCATTTAAGATGGCGATTTTACCCTAGGTGTGACTTAAGTTTAGTCAGCGCAGGCCTCTAGTGAGAAAACCCAAAAATGGAGTAATAGTAAATAAAATTATTAAATGAAATTATTTTATTTTTCAAATTCTCATAACTCACAAAAGGTTACAATATTTAAAATCAAAGAACACTTCTAAACTCGTGTGTGTATGCTTTCTTTAGGAAGATACTAACATTGAACGACATGGGGCAACAATGGATGTTAGCTTTTGGCTGTAAATAAAATAATTAACTAAAAATTATTATTTTTTAAATCATTAACTTCTAAATGGAAACTGCGATTGAAAATCTAGAAGTACCACTGATCTCATGATGTCGTGTTCCCCTTAGGCGGAGCCTAACCTCAACCGGCGCGGGTCAAGGGTGACTATTAATAATTATTGAACTTTTTAAGGTATGCTCAGTAAATGTGCATGCGGGATCTTTTATCTTTTGAACTATTGCTTGGATAAAAAATCTGAGGGCATGATTGAATTTAGAATGCTGGGATTCACCCAAGAATGACTTAAATTCGATCAGCAAGGTCCGAACAGAAAAGTTATTTTTCGGAATTTTTAAGAAAAATAATAAAACAATTTAAATAACTTTTTTTATTTTCTTTCTCACCTTGGAGTGGAACACGAATATGTTGCAGGGAAGCGGCAAAGCAATGATGATGCACATCAATGAGGCCTATCAATGGCTTGTTATCTCACATTGTAACGACACTTTAATGGTGAGTAACAGTGATATGGATTCTTAAATTAAACAATGTAACAATGCAGCGTCGCACCATAATGGGAACACTATGACGTGCTCTTATTTATAGTTTGACATAATGGGGAAATATGGATTAGAAATTTGGATGATTCTCTAGTGAAACTCTGAGAGACTTCCACTGTAGCGAAGAATGAAGAACACTAGTGGAACTTATCCTTCTTTGACACCTTTTCAATATCAGAACTGAGCAGTGACAATGATGTCTAAACCACTAGAGGATGAATGTGTGACACCAAACTTCTAGATGTAGGGGTTGTTTGATTTTAAGGTTTCCCAATTCTTATATCAAAATTAAAAACATAGATTAACCCATAAACAGTTAAATCTACGGAACGTAAATTCTTGCCGGAGGGTTACTTTTCTTTTTTCTTTATCCCGGATTTAATCATTTTGGCTGTTCAAATTAAAATCCCTATACCTCCCTTGTTTTGTAAACTTCTAACGCGGAGGTCCCGAGGCGACACCAACAAGGACCGCACCCCTCCACCAGTGTTATTATTCATGGAAAAACTTTCAAATTGATGGAAAAAAAGTTTTGAGACCATTGTGGTGGACAAGACGATCCCTAGATAATGCAGGCGCAAGCAGCATGAAAACGGACCCCTGGTGTGGACCTGGTGGTCCGCGGATGAATCTGTCGGTGCACCGGTGCCGGCGGTGGCCCGTGGGGCGGTCATGGGTGGGAGGTGGCATGCCGCGACGACGCACTGAAGAAATGGTCGTGGATATACCAGGTTGTGCCACAGAAGTAGGAGCCACCAGCCAAGCCAGCGACTGGAGGCAGCGAATGCGGTTGCTTGACCGTGTCGGAGACCTGCGGACACGGCAATGAGCCACATCCAGCGCGACGGGCCGCGGTCGCTTGATCGAGGTGGAGGAGGCACCCCATGGCGACCCGTAGGGTGAAGGTAGCTGAGAGACGCATTTCCTGGCCCTGTCCAGTCAAGCGGAATGATATGCATCTTGCGGACTGGGCAGGGAATGAAGCACCCAGCGGGTGAGACCTACAATGCGGGCCAGACCCGCAACTCACCGAGCCAAGCTGGACCCGCTTCCTAGTAGGCTGGACCCGAGACTAGTGGGTCAGACCATACCGGTGGGACGAACTCGCACCGGCGGGCTAAAACTGCGCCCTCTTTGGGTCGGTCTTGACAAGACCGAGTCGCTGGGGGACTCGGCAGGCTAGACCCTCAGCCAATCGGGCAAGGTCAGGCGAGGCCTATTGTCCCAGGCCCACTAGCCAGGCCGAACCAGACCGACCTCGACCGGAATAAGGTTGGGTCGAGTCCATATTAATGAAATGTATTATGTGGAACCCATGGGCTAGGTTGGTCAGGTCGGTATGACTAGGTCCGACCGGGCCATGTTGCAACTGGTCCCCTAGTTACTAAAATGTCTGTATCTTGCATGCCATACATCCGATTGATGAGCCGTTTCTGGTGTTGGGACCCTCGGGATGAGGTGGTCCTTTTGAGATACTCCAAGTGACTTTTGGAGATGGTTTGAATTTGGCTGGGTTGGATCGTACCTGAATCCAACCGGGCCCTCGGCACTAAAATGCCTATAACGTTCAGACCGGGTGTCCGGTTGACACGCCGTCTGTTGCGTTAGAACCCTCATGATGTGACATATCATCATGTTACTTATTATTGGGACTTCATTGTCGTTGAAATAAAACTGTTGTATTTAGGAGTGGTTCTCCCGGAATTAGGTGTGCTTTGTGTGGGAATCCAATGGATGGTTGTGATATGAAGAAGAAAAGCGAGCAATACAGGTCAACATTTGAAACTCCAGAGCTGGATGATCTAGCTATACGAAAAATTATCCCTAACTCTATACCAGCGACCAATATAGGTCATCATCCAGTGAACAGTATAGTTCAACACCAGTGACCAATACTGGTCAGTACCAGCGACCAATACAGGTCAATACCAGCGACCAATACGGGTGAGCACCAACAACCAATACGGGTCAGCACTAGTGGCCAATACGGTTCAGCATCAAACGACCAATATGGGTAAGCATAAGATGATAAATATGGGTTATCATCTAATCACCAATATGGGTAAACATCCAATGACTAATATAGGTCAGAACAATCGACCAATACTGGTCACCACCAGCGACCAATACTGGTCAGCATCGAGTGACCAATACGGGTCAGCATACAGAAACTCTATAGTGGGGTGATCTAGCTATACGACTAATTATCCCTGCCACTATACCGGTGAACATTATGGGTCATCTCCAATGACTAATACATGTCATCATCCAATGACCAATACGGGTCAGCACCAGCGACCAATACGGGTCAGCACCAGTGACCAATATGGGTCAACATCCAGCGACCAATACATCTGAGCACTAGCGACCAATACGGGTCAGCACCAGCAACTAATATGGTTTAGCACCAATGAAAAATATGGTTCAGCATCTAGCGACCAATACGGGTCAGCATACCACAACCAATACGGTTCAACATCTAGCAACGAATATGAGTTAGCATCCAGAGACCAATATGGGTCATCACGGGCGACCAATACGAGTCAGCACGAGCGACCAATACGGGTCAGCACCAGCAACCAATACATGTCAGCCTCTAGTGACCAATACGGGTCAGCATACGGTGACCTATATGGTTCAAAAATAGATTTACTATGGATAGTATGATCTTGCTTTACGACTAGTCATCCATATCCTAGTAACCTTGATGTTATACAGTTAGAGTGACCTGTCTCTTTTGCTTTGTGCTTCATGATTTAGATCATGTTTGTGATATTACCTTTGTGGTATTTATTTTTATTTTTTCATTTTGGATTACTGAGAGACCTTCGAGGGTCATGGGGTCCCCTAAGGAGGTGTAATACTCACCCCTGCATGGGCTATGCCCGTACCTATGTATCTGGTACAGAATACTGATGCTCCAAGGAAGAATTAGGATTTTTGGGACATGGTGGAGCTTAGTGTGAAAGGACCATTCATGATCCTATTCTTCAGCTTCAAACCTAAATCTACTACCCTCCGGGGGGAGCTCCAGGGCAGATGTGACAACTGTTTACTTTCTTTTCAGTTTCTAGGGCTTGTATTCAGACCCACTATTTTTAGTTTACAGTTGTACTTGTTCCTGTACTTTAATCTCATGGTTATAATTTACTTTTTGTGGTTTTCTACTTAAATTTCCTTTATTGTGTGTATATAGATCTCTAAGGCAATGCCTTACATGTTCTGGAAAATCCTTCATGTGATAGTCACCAACCCCTGGCCTATAGTCGGCGGGCTTGGGGTAGTCACTTCTGGGCCCCGTGGGATGGGTCATGATTTATTTATAACATTAATATAATTATATAAATTAATAAACTATAACCTTTGAACAAGAATCAAAATTTCTATGATTAAACATGTAAGAGGAAACTAAGAAGTTAGCATTTGAAACAATGATAATAATGAGATATTATTTTTGAACGAGTGATAAGATGTTATAAGGGTATCATATATGGTATTTTAAATATAAATATGCTTCTGGAACAAATTAATAACATTTTTAAAACCATTATAATGGATTTTCAATCATTTTAAACCAAGTAGATGAATGTAGTAAGCTGTTTCTTAAATCAATTTTCATTCATTGAGTTATACTTATACATCAATGACTATGTTATAACATGATTGTTGGTGAAATTACATCTAGTTGTTTTATGTTTTTTTAAATTGTTTTTTTAATTACATTTTGTAAACATAGTCAATTCATTGATTAATTCTCACTTAAATGATACGTTTTTTGTAAGGGTTTCTCATATCACTTTTGTTTTTGTGATATATATGCCATATTCACAACTAGTTTATTTTTTTACCATATATAATGTCCATAAATTTCTATTATTATACCTCTCATGAAATTTATGGGGGTTTATAAATCCATATAATGTGCTCCATTTTATAAAGTTTTGATTCAAAAGTTGTGAAGGTGGTATGGGTTTATTTCACAATCTCATCATTATTCGGGATTTTATATGTTTAAGTATATGATGGGGGAATTGTTTGATTATTCTATATTGAATTTAATATATTTTATTCTCCTAAGGATAATTCTAAAAATTAAAAGTTTTCCTTAAAGTTTCTCTCTATTTATGTACTAAAGAGGCCAAAAGAGTTTTTTAATGAAAATCAACTTTTTTTATATTCGGTTGGGAATATATTTCTTCTAGGTTCATATTTTATTTAAAATATTTTGAAAATGTTTTCACTAATCCCTAGATATTTATTTAAAAAATTACCATGTTTGAAATTATATAAAAAAATTCAAAAATATTATTCATAACTGTCTAAATAATTCATGTTTACCAAAGCTAAGAACATATTTTTAACAATTATGGTATGAGCATAATTTCCCACTATCATGAACACTCAATACTATTAATCTTCTTTTACATGTTTCCATGTTTCCTTTAATAGATTTTTTTTGTTAAAATTCTCAAAATGTTTATTTTTTAAAAGTAATTTTCAAAGTGAAATAGTTATTTTCTTCAAGAATTTTTTAAATGGACTTTCTATGGGTTTTATATTCATCAATGACAATGATAGTTTTTTTAATTATGTTCCATTATGGATATGTTTTATTGATACTATCATTACCCTTTATTTAGATGGTTTATAATAAATTTTATTGGATAATGTACAGAAATTGGTTATATTAATCTTATAATATTAAAAACATTTTATAATTATGTATTTGGGATTAAATTGTATTGTTTATTCATATAATTAAGGAAATGGATTTGTTTTGTGAAAGGTGGGGCACAAAAATATATAGTCCCTCAATGGATTATAGGTTTCATGAGAAAAAAATGGGATGGGAATTTGACTGAGGCCTTACCCATTTGTGTAATATGTCTTGGCATGTGGCCTTTACGGTATGTTTAATATGTAATTAATTATGTGTTATATCATCGGGAAAATAGTTACTAATGTATGTGTGATTATTTTCATATTTATGATATCCATGAATAAGTTTCAATATCATGTAATTATTTATATGAAATTTTTTATCATCATTTATTCCTACGATATTATTTTTCAACCACAATTTACTGATTAAATTGAATGTGTCTTCATTTACTTAAATTTATAAATTGATTATGCCTTATTAACTCGATATATCATTTGTTGTATATAATGCTTACTGGTCATCTGAACATTCCTTAATTTGGTTTCCTTTCCACTGCATATGAATAAGGAATCTTTTAATGAGTTAAAGGACATTAAATATTTACATTCACAATGTTATGTATTTTATTCCAAATGTAATATGGGAAGAGTGTTTGAATTTGGTTCTTCAAGACTAATAAACTATTGAATCTTTTTCTATGTGATCCCTTTCATCTTGTACTAGGTAATAAATTATAAAATTACCCTATAATAGAAGTGTTTGATTCTTTATAGTTGTTATTACAGGAAGTTTCATACAATCCATGGGAACTATATTTAGGAAAACATAGATTAGGGAATATAACCATATGACAGACTTGGAGGATATTTATAATTATAGAATAATACCATAATGATTTTTGGTAAGGTATATATTATGTGGTTTTCCTAGAAATACATCCATGTATAGATACTCTAATTGGATGTGGTTTTAACCCAAATTTTTCTAAGTATAATAACTCAAAAAAAGATTTTCAAAATTATCTCAACCATCATTTTGGGGAAAGGTGATAATTCCATTACAGTCCACATGGTTTGACACACCTAGGGGATATTCTTGAGTTAAATAATATTTTATTTATGTACCTGCTATGTATGAATTTAATATATGATTCTCGGGAATGGATTGGGTTAAACCTAAGGGTTCATTGATTGGAAATAATGGTCCATGGTTTAGACATATTATAAATAATTTTCCTGATCATGTAATTTCCCACTATGATTATTGTTTATCATATTATTCATTTATGATTTTAGTAAATGGTTGGAACTCGAAGAAATAATGTTATCTATGGATGTGATTTAAATGGAATGATTTTCCTTATTATCTCAGTCAATGATCCAACCAAAATTGAAACTCCTAGATCAAGGAATGTCTGAGGTTATAGAAATCAGTGGATGGAAATGATTTATTTGTTCATGTATTATAATTCTAGATTTACGACATTCTAGTTATATGAATCATGAATTTGAAAACATTTTTTGTATCATACCAATAAAAAGGAAAAGTGATTTAGTGGTGCGGTGATAATTTTTGGGAGAACATGATTAAAGGAAAGCTAACCCCTAATATGTTGTTTAGGTTGTATTAATAATGTTTATTAGGGAAAATATATGATTGAAATTGATGAACTAAATGTGACGGAATTGGTAATCATGAAATGGGTTAGTGATTTAACAACATAGTAATTCACATTATCTTTGATGATGTTTATTGAATTATTGGATTTGTAAAATATATTCAATGCTTTGATCTTATTTTATGAATAAGTATTTTTTATATTTTTTAAGCATGTATTTATTTGTCGAGGTATTGTGGTGATATAGGTCGTTAGTATTTTTTAATAGAATATAAGATCAATTTATTCATATGTTTGGTATGTGACATTATAAGATACTTTTTGTTGTCTGGGATAAATATTTGATGTAATATTTCATATTTTTTTTGTTTTTAATTAGTTAAGATATATTTTGGAAGATTCCAAAGGTTAAATATTTGTGTAATGTATTAAGTTACTATTTTAGGGTTATTATTAATGTTTTAGAGATTAATGTATTATATTTATCCATGTCGGGAAACATGTGGTAACCATTTTAGTTTCGTTAGTATTTAGAAAAACATGGAATGGGATTTCATTCATTTCTTGATCTTATGATCTCTTAAAAGTTAATTTTATTTCTCTAATAATGAAAAAATCATTCTGAATATTCATTTCTTAGAGTAATAGATTATGTTAAAATTCATCAATGCACAACAAAAGGATGAATTTTTTTTATCAAATTGAAATACATCAAACAAATTCATTTTCTCATGTTCTTTATTATAATAGAAAATAAATACCTCAACTTCAAGAAAAATATCATGAAATGCAATTGTTTTCCTCTTAACTTCGGTTCTGTTGAATTTATAGTCTTTTCACCCCTCCATAATTTATGGTTTTTTGGCCGTTAACTTTATCATGAACATATTCTATATCACTCTTAATTAGTCATTCAATGTAATATTTTCCTCCATGTCTACAATTTAACATTCCACCAGTGGTATAATTATCTGGAAACCTGATTATGTGTTATTTTGGGTAACATTTATACTTTCAATATCCCCATTTTAAAAAAAATATTATCCCTTTTTATGATGTGGGTTATCAGTAAATGTATTTTCAAATTTTGGGCATTTGATTAACAATATAAAATAGTGAGGCAAAAAATCATTTAAGTCAGGGAGAATTTAACTGAGCAAAATTTTATTTTAAAAGAAATAATAAGCTTAGTATTTCTCCTAACATAAAACACTAATATTTAAGAATATTGATATATATTATAAAAAAATTAATATTTAAGTGTGACCATTACAACCTAATAATTTAACTGGTCTGTAAAGATATGTGTAACTGCATTTTAAAATATATGTCAAATTTTCCCACACAATTCAAATATACGGTTTACTTATTTTCAAATAATCAATTAATTTTTAGTGAATTTTTTTTATGCTTCGAAAATAAATTTCCTTCAAAAAATAATTTTATTTCATTTTTTGGTAGAAAATATAATTAATTTATTCTAATTTATAAATTTTATTTTATAAAATAAACAAAATTTTTTAAATCATCATATCAAAATTAACGTAGGTTGAAATTTTGAGATTTTTTAAAAATGATAGATTATTTAGTGAATCAAAAAATAATAATTTCTTTTCAAATAATATATTTTTTTTCAATAAATAATGTAATAAAGTCCCATTATATTTTTTTTAGTTGGTATTAAAGTGACATATAACCCATTTCATTTATAATAGTATAATTAATTCCATTTTAAATAGAAATATTCATGATTTTGATATAAGTTATTTTTTAGTGATAAAAAAAATTAATAAAAATTCTTTTTCATTGCATTTTATACACTTTTATTCAAATTAATTTTTCATTTTTGTGTGTTTAAAGTCAAAAGAAAATTTATTTCAAACCTGACATAAATGATATTTTATAAAAAATAATATTTCATTAAGTTATTTTAAAAACATAATAAAATTTAAATAGGATTAATAGGATGCTAAATGGTTGAAAATGTCCTCCCTTTCCAATTTATTATCCAATTCTTAACTTTTAAGTAAAATTATAACCATTTATTACTAAAAAAATTTACTACTGACGTTAATATTAAAAGTTGTAAATGAATGGGTTAAAATAAAAGGTTATGGTTAAAAAGAATGTATAACTTGATTAAACCTAATTGGTTGGTTTTATTTCTACCTTACCCATATAACTTTATAAAATTACTCATTTTGGGAGATATATTTCCATTAAAGTGACTTAATAAAATTTGAAAACATTGAAACATTATAAGTGTTCCAATCAACTCAACTATACAAGGACACCACTCCAATATATTTTTTACACAATATTTAGCAACCTAGATCACCTAAAATATTCCCAATTATCTTCTGATACTCTATATCCATCCCTTTGAGGTGACGGTAATCTCAAATTATTATTTTAAGGGTTCTTAGGAATGGATCTAAAGGAAGCCTTCTGAAAAAGGGGTAAAGATCATCACTAACTATTCCATGTCTATTTCTTATTGAAATTTAAATAAATCTATTGTAATGATAATAAAATTATAAATATAGTATTATAAATAGACTATGATGTTATTATTATTATGGGAAATTCATTTCCACATTTTTCATCCTTCATAAAGTAAAACCATCAGTCGTGTGTACATATGAATTATCGTCTCTATACAGTGATTTAATTGTTTGTCATCACCATTTTACTTGGATTATTATAAATATGGAACTAATGTGCATATATTTTATTTATAACATAGTTATTCTTTTGGAAAAATAAGATATCATTTACCTTCTTAACTTTCCATATGTTGGAGAAAGATAACACTACTTATGCGTATGTTTGGACTACCACCTCTACAAAGTAACGTGTTTTTTTCATTACCTCTTTACATAGATAGTAATATGGATATATTAAATGAATATAAATGTTATATAATATATAATAATAATTCTAAAACATTTAATTGTTATTTACCTTTTTTGATCTATTGGTTGAAAATTGAAAATAGCATTCATGCATAAGTACGAACATCCATCTCCATGAACAGTGTAATTCATTTTTCTATATCCTCTAGTAAATAATGATGATAATGATTTATCTAATGAATATATGTGACATTTATTTCAATAATATAATTTTTTAATTATGAGACTATTATATATGCATAAAATGTAAACATCTATGGAGAAACATACCTAAGAGAACTAAATAGTTAACACCACAAAAATGACAATAATGGATGATTATTAATTAATGGGTGATAATATGATATAAGTGGGTCATATATGATATTATAAATATTAATAAGGTATTTTTTTAAATTGATAAAAAAAATTGAAACCATCTTACAAGAGTTTAATTAGTATTCCACAAAGTGGAAGCATGAGATAAGGGGATTCTTACCTCAATTTCCATTAATTTGGCCATAATTATACTTCATTGACAATATTATGCCATGATTATGTGTTTAATGAACTATAATTGTTTTATGATTCATTTCAACTTGTTTTTCTTGGATTAAATATAGCATCGCGGTCCTGAATTCCTCTCAGTAGTGCCAAGAGACCAGTTTTCCACATGACCTCAAGCACTTCTCTCTGAATGGAAGAGGATACCGACTAAAAGTGAGGTCCTAGGGTATGTCTGTGGGGAGAAAATTCCCTCATAGATCAGAGTATTCATAGTGGTAAAAAATAATAAGAAATATCATAATCATAATAATAATAGGTAGACAACAGTAGAATGATAAACAAACCAAACAGCATAAACATGTAACTACGTAAGCTGAATAATAATACAGGGTAGAGAAGTGATGATGAAGATGTCTTGAGTTTCTATAGAGATACAAGTTAAGGTAAAATATGTGGAGAATCATAAAAAAAATCTATCAAAAGAATAAAATGGTAAATTAGTACAAAATCATCTAGAGCACAAGCTCAGTCCTCTACCCCCATCACCATACTAAGTAGTAAGAAAATCAATCATTGGAAATTACATTCTTCCCATTATCTATACATGTGGTCATAAAGTCTATTCGGGTACCAAACGGCTCCCAAGAAGGGAATGAGATAATAATATCAGTAGATCGGCACCCACAGTGTCTAGACTATTTCATTTTAATTCTGTAAATAAGAAACAGTGGAGCATATATTATAAATGATAGGGTAGTAAATAAACAACAACAACAACAACATGGTTCAGGTTTCAAAGTGGACACCCATATCATATCACCTACTTTGGCTTATACTGTAAGTCTAAATGAGAACCTATATAGGTCCCAAAATATATATAATGTTCCAGGGTATGAAATTAAATTAATGAATCATACCCCCAATCTTCTGTTACATCTTGGGGTCTCAAACCCATGTCTTCATATCAGTTTACTTGAAAGAAAGTATAATTATCAAAAGTTCATAAGCAGGATCATATAATCATAAAGAATGAATATCATATTATTCAACAACCAAAAATACTATGAAAACCAAAAATTTCGTTAAAATGCAAGGTGGATTACTATACTTGTCCAATATGATAAAAAACAATCCCAATTGTCACAAAGGAAACCTCCAATATATGCCAATACCACCGAGCCCTTCTAGGGAAATATAAAAGAATACAAAGTATCACTATAAAGTATGGAAACCCCTAAGTTACTCCTAGGTATCTAACAAGTGGATGTAGTATCACCCAAGGCATGGCATAGCCATCTTTCCAAAAGTTCCTCACTCAGTTGGTCCTGGGAACTAGTATCACTCAGAAGTAAAATAAATTTTCCAGGAATCCCTTTCCTAGCAACAAATATTATCACCCCTGGTGCATTGGGTTGTAACCCATATAGCTTGAGAATTCCATTCATGGGTCCTTAATATATAACTCATGTTCTCTCTTGTCTCATGTAAAACACCATATCAAGCAAGGAATACAAAATAATCAATGCATTTATGATTGCTAACCAAAAATAATCACTTGAATACCAGATTATTAAATTAACCAAGATATGCAATTCAAGCCAAACATCAATGGTACATCTCATATAGCAATTCAATGAGCATTAAATAAGTGTAATATTGGTTGGAGGCATAGGATACATGGAAAAAGTGTTTTTCATCACATGAAACTATGATAGCACAAGACAAAAAGTTTAACAATCATTTTTTTGGTTATATACCCTAATAAGTGCATAATAAATATAAAACATTCATAATAAATGAACTATAACTAAGGCATATATATTCAATATGCCTCATTCCAAAAATCTCATAAATGAAATTTCAATATCTCAAGCTGTTTAGCATGATCAAGTATCACATTCCATTCAAACCTTAAAAAGGATCAAGAAAGAGAACCAAACAAGGAATAAGAATTTCATTAAATCATGTTTCTCATGTATCTTGATATAGGAATTTTATCAGGTAAGGCATGATGCATTCAAATACAGGTCAATCCTGTAAAATATATAAGGCCCTACACATTGGAAAAATGATTGTGTTCAAGATTATGAATTATTAAGAGGGACCCAATTCATGGTATATTTCTCATTATAATCTTATTAATCAATTCATGGAATTATCAAGGGGCCACACACACTAATGAAGATTTCCATATTTAAAACAAAAAAATAGGCAGTTTTGGTGGTTCACATAGAGGGGTGACTGAGTCCATGCTGAAGATCCTTAACATGGCTTTCACATAAAGGTATACTCTCAATGTAAATGAAAAACAAGACAATAATTTTAATATGTAAAAACAAGCCTCACTAGAAGTTTTTGATAGGGAGGCATAGTGGAACAACGCCAACAACAAAGAAATTGAAGGGGAAAAGAGTAGATGACCTACCTCAACTTTTTGGTACTAATCATGTTCATTATCAAGGATTTATTCTTCCTAAAATGGTATAAATCAAGAGATTTCAGAAAACCCCCCAAAATAGTGATAAATCCATCACATTGAGATAGATAATGAGGGTTGTAGAAGCCCAGAAATTAAGGGTTGTAGATGATAGTGCATACCAAGAGGGTTCTATAGCTTCTGATGGTGAAGGAAACAAATCACTATGGAGGTAGATTGTTCAAAACCCCAAGATAGGATAAAAGCGTTTGTTCATACACCTAGAGGGAGGAAGACCCTCTGTGAAAGGGATAGAAGAGATAGAAGACTTTAATATTTTTCACAAAAAACTACCCAATAGGTGTTGCATGTTTAGGCCATAGGGTTGGATAAAACATGCACTAATAGTGTGGTATATTCTACTACTATGGGGCATGGATCATGGTCGACCACATTGTTTCACTAATTGTGCAGTGGTAATACAGTATTTCATTGCCCTAGATCTACAAATGGCCACATGGTCATGCACTAGGGCTAAACGGTTACACCAAACCATGCAACCTAGCCTACCCCCCCCACTTTTGGAACTACGGGATTCAAAAGAGTCCCAAACACACCCAAGAACTCAATTTAAATATTATCCATCAAACTAATCTTCATTTTAAGGAATTTAATAAAAAAATTAAAATTACATACCTTTAGAAAAAGTTGGGACATTACAACCTCTCCTTCTTATAACAATGAATCCCCAAGTTTCATTTCCAATGGAAGTATGAAGTCCTTTAAGAAAATATCTGGACACTACGCATGTACATCAACCTCTAACTCCTAGGTCTTATCCTAAACATATCTATAATTCCATACCAACTAGACTAATGGAATAGACATTCTTTATAGGACCTTCATATTACGGTCAACGATATGAATTCTTTGCTCCTCAAAGGACTCATAAGTCCCAAGATCATTATTTCCAGGCTTAAATGAATGATATGGGTCTAGATGATACTGTCGTAGTTGAGATCAGTGGATGATTTCATGGATGGAATGATACCTCTGAGTTAATAACAACCTATAGTCTACAGGACAACTCACCCCACTATCTTGAAAGTCTTGACTTATCTCAAATATAAATTCACCTCGATTCTGATTTTTTTATGTGTCAAACAAGAAGTTACACCTAGAAAGACCTGATGTCCCCTTTAAAATTATATAGGTCTATGATGATGATCATTATATGACTTTTACCTCAAATAATCTATAGCCGTACAATTATGAATCAGTTGGACTTACTATGAAGTGTCCTAAACCATACAATGACCCAAAAGATCTACCTCCCATGCCTCTAGCTATCACAAGGGTGAATGGAATGGTCTACCATAGATAGCCACATAAAAGGCCGCCTGATTTATTTCGTGAAATATTTTATTTTAGGAAAACTCAACTAAATGAATATGATTCTCCCAAGAACATCCAAAATCATGAATACAAGCCCATAGAATATACTATAACACCTAAATCATCTCCTCAGACAGCCCATCTGTCAAAGGGTGATATAGAGTACTCGGGATCACTAGTGATCCCAGTGCCTTTTCCAACCCATTCCAAAACCATTATTTAAACTAGGTATCTCATTATGAAATTATAGAATGAGATACACCATGATGTCATGAAATTTCTCAAATATAATGACTTTATAACTCAAAAATAGAGTATGTATCACATATCAATAAAGAAGTGAGTGTCATTGGCCAGTCGGTTGATGATCGCCCATACTATGTCACTTCCTCAAGAGGACCTCAACAAGCTTGTAAAAAAATCCATGGTGATATAATTCCATATCCACTCATGAATAGGTAAAGGCTGTAAAATTCTAGTGGGTCACTGGTGCACTTCCTTCTGTAGCTGAAAGGTGGAGCACCAAGTGACCAATCCTGCTATTTACTTTTTCATATATGTCTATCGATATTGATGATGCATACCCTGATTCATATTGATAAGACCATAGTAAACTTCTCAAATGTAGGAATGATATTCCCTCCTTATCTTTTATAATATATCTAAATCCTCCCAAAAAAATCCAACAATATATCAGGGTCTCATTGCTATCAATAGCCTAACTCAGAGCTGCATTCTCCCCTGTGATTCTCTCCCTCATAATGAGGCCCCTATGAATATGATAATTAACATATATGAACACGTTATAGGAGAGAATATTTCACTACTAAATCTGCGGAAATTATTTTACCATGATTCTCTTGAAACTACATATGAAACTCCAAAAACATATTTGTCATCCTTCCCTCACTTCTTGCCACTTGGACAACTTGTGTCTGAGTTTTACAGATCAATGAATTAGACACAAAATTTCCATTACCAAGGTATAAGAAAACTAAAAATAAAAATACTAAATGTATTCTACATACCTGTGATGACTCATATTGATATCTCATTGTGTGGAGATATATTTTAATCTTTTATGATATATGTTAACAATAGAACTCTCACCTTAGAGATAGTGCCTCCAAAAAATGGAAATCATAACCCACGATTGATAGATCGAGGTCATGTGTTGGATATTTACTCTCATGAAACCTCAACTAATAAGATCCATATGAAATGAATTGATCACCCTTTATTAGAACTGAACCCAACCCAATCCCTTAAGCATCATAATAAACTGCATAACTTTTGAAGGGATTAGAATGAATCAGAATCGAAGATGAAGTGAGTTTTCCATTTAACTCATGAAAGGGATTCTCACAAGATTTAGACCATAAGAAATGTACACATTTTTTAGTTAGGTTTGTGAGAGGCACTGCTATGTGGGAAAAGTCCTAGAAAAAACTCTTATAATAGCCCTCAATGCCTAATAAACTCTGTATATCAATGAAATTATTGGGCTAATCCAAAGAAACCAAAGTGCTCAACTACTTTGGGTCAACAGATACCCTAGACTCTTATATGATATGACCCAATAACTGAACCTCGCAGATCAAAAAGTGGATTTTATTGAGCTTCAATTAATACTAGTGCTCTCTAAGTGTACTCAACATAATATGAAAGTGGGTGGAATGGCCATTCCTGGTACATGAGTACACCAAGATGTCATATATTAATAATTCCATGATGAAATCTTGATATGGGTGAAAATAACGATTCATCCTGTCCATGATGACTACTAATTCATTCTTTAGTCCAAGCAGCATAGTTATGTACTCGTACAAGCCATACCTACTCTATAATATTATACATGGTTTGTCTACGGTCTCACAAAAACATGATAGTAACCCGACCATAGATCAATATCGGATAAAATATTTTCACCCTTATATGTTTTTATAGGTCTTCTATATTGGGTAATGGTTTGTGGTACTTTATTTTATGTCGGTTCAACCATCTATAATCCACACACAATTTTAGGGCAACATTCACCTTCATTTAAAAACAAATAGCTGAAACCCAAGTTAATGTATTGTGTCTAATAAAACTTTTGGTCTCTAGATATTAAAGATGCTTCTTGAGTTTTTGGAGCTCTGTAGGAGTAATCCCATAGGGAGGAATGGATGCTAGTTCCACAAAAAAAAACTAGTTCTATAGTGAAATCAACCTCTATCTCAGTAGGTAAGCCTGATAAATCTTCACAGAAGACATCCATGAAATGATCCAAAACTAGAGGGATCCCCATTAGTTGCATTCCCAAATCACTCATAAAGAGACTCACTTATTGAGAAATCACTCTATGTAACCCAACTCACTTGGGTCCATCCCATAATTTCTGGATATCTATATCACCTTTATGTGTATATTTATTTCCCTTGATTGATGTATATGATACTTAGTAGTGATAACAATCCACTTGGACATGATAAATCACAATCTAGTCCATACTGAGAATGATGTTGAAGCCAATCATCTCATGGAAGAAGAAATTCTAGAAGAAACAGCACCCACCTGTCTCAATGAGGCACTCCTAACACTGACATATTCCCTTTTTTCTAACCCCTAGTTGTGTATCAGATACATAACTCCATAAAAGTTCTCTATTGAGAGACCAAGGATTTCTACACAAGTATAAAATATAAAAGAGTGTGATGCAACTATATTGAAAAGGGATGACAATAAATTTAAGGATACCAGAATAGTATATTTAAATGTAGATGTCCATGGTTTCTATTTCTAAAACATAGGTTGTACTGCATACATGGGGATTTAACCATACACCTGAGATGTATTCTGACTAGCCTAAGAAGATCAACTCTATTTTTTTTTGATGATATGAGGCTTAACTACCTCGTCCATGGCGGATACTACCTCGATCTAATTATTTAGTAGAAAACCAACTCCCAGACTGACATGGTTTCATATATCTTGTTCCTGATGGAGGTACCAGTAAATATCCCCTTCCACTTGATGCTATAAGAATAGAATGAAAGAAACATTATAGATGACCCAACCTACTACAATATCGGCATTCCATTAGGTTCTTCATGCATTGAGGAGTCTTATCTTTTATACTACCACATTGGTTAGATATTATGGAAATGTCAACACATGTCACCTAGATGGAACTTCCCTCACGTGCACCTCTAAAATGAAACTTTTTACTACCAAAACAATTGTCTCCCTGACACGGAACGAAGATGTCCTGGCTCATAGGACCAGCTTCCCTAATATTTAGTTTTTTTATCAAATACTTCTTCGCTATCTATATAATAGTAGTCCACTGAAATATGTTCACCTACAAGTGGGTAGTGTATCCAACCCCATCCACAGAATTCTTTGCATTATTCAATTCATCACCTGTTAGAGATGGAGAAAAACCTTGAAGTTTGGTGAAGCAGCTAAAATATTCATGCAATGTAATGGATTATTATTGTAGATGGAGGAACTCCCTAGCTCAGTCCACTCCCAAAGTATGTAGGAATAAGTGAACCAAAAAGTTCATTTGGAATACTTACGAACTAATGTATTGGTAAGGATATGACTAATATATGACATCCCACCAATGCTTGGAGGTGTCATGAATAATTTATGTAGAAATATTGACCCTCCTCTCTGGAGGCGTCTCAAGAAGGTTGAATATGGATATCGTAGATTTTATCCCGAACACTATAGCATGATTACTTCCATCCCTTGAGAAAGTGGGAGGATGATGCTGCGGAAAGTCTCATGTAAGCTCTACCATTATTGGGGTAGGTCAAGGATCACCCTAAAAAGTCTCCATAAACGATAGAGAACTATCCAATAACTATGAATCAGCACCCAGTGGAAGATCAACCGGAGGTGCCTCATTATGCTCTATAAGAGGTACATTGGGTGGATCATGTCCCCCCACCTCCATAATGTTCTCATCACCACTCTCTTGGAATATATCATGAGAAAATATTATTTTCATTGCTCTATTATTACCAAGAACACACATCAAACAAGATTCATAATATACAAAACAATCATTCATGGAAAATTGTTAAATAAGTGCAGGTACAAGGCCTCCCTTAACAGGGATCAACAAATGAGGAAAGATATAAGAGGATGGGATCCTTTCCTGCCTCTAACCATGAAAAAACTAATATCATTCTCAAATAGATAGGTCTTGATAGAAAGGAAGGATACTAAAAGGTTCATAAGGAATTTATCCTACAACCCGTTCCAAGGTATGTTCAATGTCAAACATTACCATATAAGGTTCCCATTTTATCTTAATACGTGGTTTAAATTTTATTGATTAAGGAGTTAATTTTCCTTTTCATTTGGATGAGTTAGGTGTATCACCAACCCATTCCATAACATATACCTGCATGAAAAACTAACATACTTATTTTCTATAAAAAATAAGTCATTTTAAGATATAATAAATAAGCTTAGTAGAAATCACAAGAAAGAAAAGGAAAATGCATGCAGAAAATTACTATGGCATGGAATTATGCAAGAAAGTTCATTCTTTATGGTTCCTAGAATGATGCATGTAATAAAACAGCCTCATTTAATCAGGCCTAAGTAAAATAAATCACACTAATATCGATAACATCACGAATCATGTACTTCCCCCAATGGTGAAATCATATCAACCATCAATGGAATAAACAATAACATCAACAACCAACCCATGAAATTTGGGTTTCCCTTTTACATGGGAAAGCTACGTCCAAGTGTTGGTTAAAGTACAAATCCCTATATCATAGTCTCTTATCTTATCACAAATAGTAAGATAAATGAAAAAAACAAAAGTCCTCTGATACAAATTTGTAGTGTCCCAGTCCCGAATGCCACTCAATACTGCCCCAAGGATGGTTGGTCACATGACCTCAAGATGATATCCCCGAATGCAAGAGGTTTTCAACTTGTAGTGAGGGCATAGGGTGTGTCTGTGGGGAGATAATTCCATCATAGATCAAAGTATCAATAGTGGTAAACAATAATAAGAAATAGTGGATGCATAATAATAATAAGTTGATAGCTGGAGAATGATAAACATCCCAAATATATAAAACAGATAAATATGGAAGCCAGATAATGATACAAAGTATAGAAGTGATGATAATGATTTCATGAGTCTATAAAAGTAAAGAATATCATGGAAAATTAATGTACAAGTTTATATAGTATTCTATTAATAGTACAAATAATGATAAATTTCTACAATAGCAACTTGAGCACAAGCTCAGTCCTCTAACCTCATCTCCACCATAAACAGCATGAAAATCTAGCATCTGAAGAAGAATGCTTCCATTTATTTATAAATGAGGTCATAAAGTCTACTTGGGTACCCAAAAAAACTTGAGAAGGGTGTGAGATAATAATCTCAGTCATCTAGCACACACAGTGTGTATACCTTTCCATTTCCGTGCTATAAATAAAAAAATAGTGTGACATATATAATAAATGAAAGGGTAGTAAATAAACAACAACTGAAACTTGGTCTAGGTTCCTAAGTGGACACTCATCCCATATCACATGCTCCATCCTATCCCATAAGTCTGAATGAGGAACATGTATAGGTCAAAAAATATATATTACAAGTTCCATGGTAAGCAAGGAAATTAACAAATCATACCCCCATGCTTGTGCTCTGGATTGGGGTCTCAATCCCATGTCATCACATGAGTATAATATAATGTAAGAAGAAGTATTAAAAGTTCATAATCATCCTCATATAAACATAACATATGAAAATAATAATATTCAACAACAAAACATACAATGAAAATAAATCATTATATTAAAATATGTGGTGGAGTCTCGTGCCCGTCTAAGGAAATCCAAAAGAATCCCAACTGTCGTAAATGAAACATCCGATATAATCCAATGCCACTGAGCCCATATAAGGTGATCTAAAATAATCCCATGTATCAATATTAGGTATGGTAACTATGGAGTCTATCCCTAGTATCTCACAAGAGTACCAGGTATCACCGAGGGCATGGCGTAGAGATCTTGCAAAAAGGTCCTCCCACAGTTTCTCCCCTCGAGAAACAATATCACTAAAGAGTATAATAAATTTCCCAAGTAGCCCTTACCTAGCATGAAAAATTATATCTCCTGGCACATCGGGTCATAACCCATCAAGCACAAGAATTCCATCCATGGTTCTTTAATATGAAACCAATGTTCTATCTCAGCCTATGTCAAGTTCCATACAAAAGGGGCCATACATAATAAGAAATGTATTTATGATTACTAACCAAAACTAATCATCTCAATACAAAATGATTCCATTAAAAAATATAATCAATTTTGGCCAAACATCAATGAAACATCTCATATATCAAGGCATTGAGCATTTAATATGATTAATCAAGGTTTGAGGTATAAGCTACATGGAATAAGCCTTAAACAAGTGTATGTCAACACATGAAACCTTAAAGTGGTGACCAGATCCAAGAAGAACACCCTAAAAATGGGTTTTTCCATCAATTTATAGTCCCAATGGTCATGGAAAAACAAGATAATCATTTCAATATTTTATAACAAGACTTTCTAGAAGGTTCTGATGGGGCAGCATAATGGTACAACACCAAAAGCGAAAAAAATGAAGGGGAAAAGATTAGATATCCTACCTCAATGACATGGTACAATGCACATACGGTATCATGGCTTGATTCATCCTAAAATGGGAGAAATAAAAATATTTAGGTAAAACCCCAAAATAAGGATAAATTCATTACATGGAGATAGCTTACTGAGCGTTGGAGAAAACAAGAAATCAAGGGGTGTAGATGAGAGAGTTTCTGAGAGGATTTTGTAGCTTTTGGTATCGAAGGAAATGGACCGCTATTGATGGAGATTCATCAAAACCCCTAGTGAAGAGAGGAGGGGTTGTCTGTACACCTAGTGGGATGAAAAAAATGAGTTTAATAATTATGGTAGAGGGAAGAGTTTAAAACATTTTATAAATAATTACCAGCAAGGTGTCAAATGGTTAGCGAAACCATGTACCAACTGTGTGGTAGATTCTGCTAATCTAGGGCATAGTTCATGATTGAACACATAGTTCAACTAACATTGCATTGGTTGCGTGGTATCTCATTGACCTAGATCTATAAAGGGTTACACGGGTCTGCACCTAGGCTAGGTGGTTTCTCCTAACCATGTGGCCAAGCCTGTTTTCCCCCTTTTTCGGTACACAAAGCTTGAAATGAGGCCTAGATGCACCAAAGACATACTTTTAAATATTATAAGTCAAAATAAGTGTTGTTTTAATAAATTTAAACATAAATATTAAATGGTATGTACCTTTGAAAAAATCTGGGATGTTACATTACATTTTCACACGTAATCACTTTACTGGTCAATTCTTATTTCAATGATACGATCTTTATAAGGGTTTGTCATCACACATTTATTTCTATGAGACATACCATATTCCCCACTTGTTTATTTTGTGTGTTGTATATACTAGCTATAAATTTATATTATTATTATTATCACGAAAATTACGAGGGTTTTTAAATCTATAAAAGGTTCGAACTTTCCTGAGGTTTTGATTTGAAAGTTACCAAATTGGTAAGAGTATATTTAACAGTCCCATTATTATTCTGAATTGTTTATGTTTAAGTATATATATACTGGGAATTATTTGATATTTATATATTCAACAAAATATTTTTTATTCTTTTATATTTTATTAGTAAATTATAATGTTTCCTTTAATTTTCCCTCTCTTTATTAAACCAAGATATTAAAATAAAATTTTCAAGTAAAATTGATTCTATTTTTTATTCGTTGGGACGTATTTTTCTACCATGTCCATATTTTACCTAAGATGAATTCCAAAAAAAAATTAGTGTTATAACATGATTGATTAATGAAAATTTTACCCACATTAAAATTATATAAGTATATTTTGAAATAATTTCCATTTTGTTCTCTAAAAAAATGTACTTTTACCATTAGTATAAACCGAATATTTTTTCAAACTCCATTATAAAAAATAAATTTTTTTGCATGTTTATTTAAATGCTTACATGGTTTTTTTAAAGAATTTTCTTCCAAATATTATGGAAATTTCCTTTTAAAAATTAATTTAATAATTGAAAAATGGTTTTTTCCTCAAGAATGTTTTTAATGACGTTTTTATAGTATGATTATTCATCGAAGAAAAAATCAATTTATTTTACATATAAACCATTATGGATATGTTATAATGATTCAATCCTTATTATTTCTTTATATGGTTTCAGCTTAGTTTTTCTGGGGGAAGTATTGATATTATGTTTTCTAGTTTATCTTATATGGATAGTTCTTAATTATTTTGGCATGTTTATTAGGTTTTATTGTTAATTAATGTGATGAATTCATTAGACTTATTATGGTATGGGTGGGGATTTAAAATACATATCCCATTGATGTATTGGTAGTTCTCATGAGACAACATAGGTTGGGAATTTGGCCATTTCCTTATCCATTTATGTAATATGTGTTCGCATGAGGACTCGATGATATGTCTAAGATGTCTGACAATATGCATTCTATCATTATGAAATCAGTTATTTATTTACAAGGGATTATTTGAATAGTTATGGTATCCATGAATAAGTTTCAAGATTATGTTATTATTTAGATGACATTATTAGATAATAATTTACTCCTATAATATTATTATACGTGCTTAATTTATTGACTAAATATCCTGTGTTTTATGCCATTCACCTAGCCAGATTTATTATGACTTATTTACTCAAGATAGCTTCTCTTGTATATAACATTTATTAAGCATCTGAGCTCACCCTTATTTGGTTTCCTTTCCCCCGAGATATGAAGAAGGAATATTTGAAATATTTCAAGGATGTAGAATATTTATTTTCACTATGTTTCTTTTATTTCTATGTTAATATAGGTAACATGTTTATATCTAGTTTTTTCAGAATATTAAATTTATCAATCCTTGGTGATTTCATACCTTGTATATTATTATAATTTGATAATGTAAACTATGATTCTTGGATATAAGGGTGGGGGTCATTACATCGTCCTTCTTTTATATGCTGATAATTTAATGATACCATTAGCCTATGTATATGCCATTTTATTTTTACGTTTCATGGTGGTGTTTTATTTCCACACCACATGCCAATGACTATGCTCCATGGATCATGTTTTTGAAATCATGATTCTACGCCATCTTCCCATGGTATAAGTTTATTCATTTGAGATTACATGTCCCTATATTATGACTTATCTACAACTCTTATTCTTCCATATTACTTTAAATAATATATTTCTCTGTTTCTCATGTTTTATTATATGATTATTTTCTAACCCCTAATTACATGTTGATGAGTTTCTTCCACATCAAGAGATTGAGATCACACGATTATTATGTTTCATTTCCATATTTAAGAATATGAGTATTGTTAGAGTGGAACCTTGTATGTTTTTTATTTATTATTTTTATAATGAAGTTTTTTTATTTATAATAATAATTTTTATGAATTTAATTATTTATTCATTATTTCATTATTTATTCTTGTTATCATTTTTTATATATAAATATCTTTACTACATTTTATGAAAAATTAATTTTATTATGTTTATATTTAGATTTACAAGAGTTTTGAAATTTTATTGTTTCCATTACATGAGGCTAGGGTTTCCCATATTCATGTTTTAGAAATATATTTCTACTTATATTTTTGTAATGCATTACCCTCACACATCAGGAGTTAAATTTTGTTACCCTTAAATAAGATATTTTGTAACCTTTATGTATAAAATTTAAAATGTATGTTACCCTTACAAAAATTTCACTTACCTTCAAGAAAATTAGGTTTTACCCTCGCACAACGAATGTAATTCTTTTGTTTCCCTTACGTAGATCGATACTTACCCATATGAAAGTGTTAATCTACCCTTACACGGTTTATATAAAATGATTATTAACCATTAAAATTATGTTTTAATAAATTTATTTAACCTTTACAATTATAGTCTTATATTTACATATTTTTTGTACATTCTAATTTACCGTTATAGAAGTCATGTAAAATTCATGTCACCTTTATACAGATTATGTATAATATTGCATACCTTTAAAAATCATGTGTAAATTGTTTTTACCTTTAAGAAACCTATAGAAATTATATTTTACCCTTTTCATGCATGTAAATGACCCTTATATGATTATAAAATTATTTTTTTCTCTAGATTACTCTATTTCATGAATTTTATGATATTTTGATTCCCTATATGAAAAGAACAAGAGTTTTAATTATTTTAATGATTATATAATTTTTTATTAATTAAATAGAGTCTATGTGACATTTTTTTGAATTTTGTAAACACATTTATATGAACATTAATTATATTCTTCATTCATGCATTTATTTACAGCATGAAACTAAAATATTTCCAATGTCATTATTTTGGATTTATTTCATCAATTTTAATGTTTTTAAAATCATTATGTAGTATAAAAAACCCAATCATGTTTTTTAATTATATTTAAGTTTATATGTTTACATTTTTATAATATCACTTGTTTAATTATGGAAAGAAATTTTAAATTCATATTTTGAATATTACAGTTTAATTCGGTGTGATATTCTTATATTTCTTTGATCTATTATTATATAATTGTTCTAAACTCTTTAAAGAAGTGATTTCAAATGATGTTAAATTATTTAAATGGTTTTAAATTCAAAATATAGAATTGCTTTTATTTTTTTCTCCATCTCCTTAGATCCTTGGTAATTCTATCTAAATATTATTTTTAGATTGGATTTTTTAAGGAGTTACATGGATTTGTTGATCTATTATTATTTAAAGGGATAGAGGAATTCCAAGAAGTTTGAAGGTTGAAAAATATATTTTTAAACATACACTGTAATTTTATAAAATAAGAGAAGACAAACTAAATGAAATTTAATTTCAAGTGAAGTGTTGTAAGAAACATTTAAAAGATAAAATCTTCATCATTCTGCATCACTTAATAAAGTATAATGGTGGAACACTTTGACTACATCATTTAAATCCATTTTGAGGTCCCAGAAAAATTTATATACACCATCACTTCTTCCTATAACTCTCTAGAGGATCTTTTATTATTTTATTTATATATTATGAGCAAGATATATATTTATACATATAGTTCTTTTGTAAAATATTTTATATCACCAATAAAAGTAGTATTTGGTTTTTCTTTACTGGCCAAAAGAATGAACACATGCGTTTTGATTTATCCTTGTATATTATTCTTGGTTTTGTCTACTCCCACAAAATTATAGTCACATTTGGGGGTGCACCTATGTAAAATTCATCTATTAGGATTGATCCCATTGTAGAAGTATGGGTTTAAGTTGTTCCCTTTTGAAAATATCTCTTGTGTCTTGGTGAGTGACATACTCTAATGTTTGTGGTTTGACTAGTAGACTGGGACAATTAAACAAGCCTGTTATATCATTCTTTATATTCATCTCTTAAATTTTCTTCATACACTCTTCACACATAAACTATTATTAATCTTTTAATAATGATTTGTTCAATATTTTTAATCCACTAATTTCCACCATTATTTTAAATAACATTGATATTTTTAAGAAAATACAATTCACCCCAAACTCTTGTCTATTTACATCAACCATTCCAACTAATCAATTGGTATCAAAGGTAGACCTTAAAAGTTAGTTTTTTTAACATTGTTTATTTTTTTATCTAACTTGTATCCTAATCCATATAAATACTATGTAATGATCTATTTCATTGATGTTAAATCAATAGATTAAATTTTCGAATCCAATGAGACCCCCAAATTTTAGTGGAATTGATTTCAGATATTATAGAGATATAATTTAGGTATTTTTTGAGTAATATAGGTATTGAATATTTGAATATCATAGATGAACCTTATAAAATAACTTACATTGAATGTGGGTCTTTTAATAGAAATGATTCCATAAAATATTTCTTGAATTACAAATAGATGAATTATCTTTATTTCTCTCTTAGTTTAAGTCTTTATTGTCATATTTCTTATTGTAAAATGGAATGTCACATCTAGATGACTTCAAAAGTCAGACATCAGGTTACGTAAAAATTACATGGAACTAACTGTGTAATTATTATTGTTGAATTTCAAGAATTTATAATTTATGATCATGGATTATTAAATTATATGTTCAATAGATTCAAAATTATATTCAACAGTATGGTTTCACTTTGTCAAAAGATACAGAATAAAGTGATGATTAAAATAATACTAACAACCTTAATAAATAATGTTAATTCTAATAATATAGTTATTGAAGATATCAAAGAATTTTTAGAAGACTCCTTGGATTATCTATTTAGATATCAATTACAATATGGGATTGAATTAAATAATATTTACATTTATTCATCTTAAAAATTTGTTTCTATTAAATATAAATAAGTTATTGATAACTCTTATGTTGATTCATCATATTATTTTACCTCTGAGATTGACGATGATATAAATAATGTTTTAAAATTAATTCAATAATTCATAAAGAATAATAATACAATAAAATACGATGAAAGTAAAATAAATAGATATATGAATCATTAAAAATGAAAAGTTATGAAATGATAGAACCAATTTTATATGTTATAAAAGAAGAAAACCTAAATATACCAAATATGATTTTCCAATTCTAAAATAAGAAGTCAAATATAATAATAAGAAGAAGAAAATTTAAATGTTTTTATCATGTAGATTGGATATACACTATAGAATCACACCCTAGTGAATAATTATCACATGAGAATAAAACTATTTAACTTTCTCTAATGGGAAAACATCCTCAGGTAACAGATCTCATTAATCAAAAGTTAAATCATATTTATCTATGTTTAATTACTTCATCATGTAATTCTATTAAAAAAACAACTAATAATTTATACTCTAAATATTCTTCTAGTTATGATTTTGGTAAATATACTTTTAAATAATTAAGTGATTTATGTGATGAAAATCAAGATAAAATGGAAAATATTTCTATTAACGATAAAAATTTACTAATTATAATAATAAGTTTACTAAAGAAAGTAAAAAACATGTTTTATAAAATAAAAATTTAACAAAAAAATGTATTTGTGAGTTTGATGAAGAAAATGAGTCTTTGAAAATTGATTTTTCTAAACTAGAAAAGGAGAATCACAATTTGAAATTTTATAATTCTAGTTTTGAGAATATGTTTTTTTTTCTGATTTTTAACTTATTCAAAATAATAATAATAATCTCAAGGATTAGATCTTAATTTTGAAGGAAATGTTACCTAAATTTATTATAATAATTAAATATTTGGATGAATTTAAGAGATTACAAAAACTTTCTAAATCTAAATCCAATCTAAATTGTCTTGGTTATGATAATATATTTCCTAAATATATAAAGTAAATTTTATAAAGAATAAAATGAAGGTATCACATAGCTAACTTTCTTTATATGTGGATTGTTCAGACATTATTCTTCGTATTGTTCATTATAAATTTTTCAATCTCTTAGAAATACAAAGGCTTATTTTTATAAATATTATTTCATTATTAAGAGGAATGACTCTTCAATATGATGGATTCATAAAGGTACTATTTTAAATTATATTTGATAAAAAATGGTCAGGATTCACATGTAATGTGTTTTATTATTTTTTGGAAAACATAAATATTCATATTATTTAATCATATGGTTTGTTAGCATGTTCCCTAAAATTTATTTCATTTTTTCTGGTAATCATGTATTATATATTTCTTATTTTTTATTTATTAGTATGCTCAAATTGTGAGTTATTTTTTAATTCTTTTAAGATATTTTAAAATATCATAAATATCATATTATTTGTTTTAAAATATCATTTTAGGATTTTTTCAGAGAAGTATTAATATAGGCAGAGAAATCTATTTATGTTATATCAATAGTTAATCTAGTGGAGCTTATTCTTTATGATTATAATATTTTATTTTAGGTGAAAAATGGGTTTTTAAAATAGATAATTATTCCTTACATATTTCAAAAATGGGGTGATATATTGTTTTCAATTTTTTTAATCTATTTGATCAATTCCCAAAATAGAGGTGGGATT
Source organism: Viscum album (assembly GCA_963277665.1). Taxonomy (NCBI): domain Eukaryota; kingdom Viridiplantae; phylum Streptophyta; class Magnoliopsida; order Santalales; family Viscaceae; genus Viscum; species Viscum album. Next base: position 873,480,576 of record OY728145.1, on the reverse strand, counting down.
TTTAAATTGATATTGTTTTTTTAATTATCCAAATGGTGTAGATTGTTTGAGTGAGTCATTGAAACTTTATTTATTTATTATTTTGATAATAATCAATTATATTGTTTTTAGTTATAATAATAATTTAAATTTAAATTTTTTAATCATTTCACCATTAATTCTTATTATCATTATAATTGTAAATAATAATTTTTTGTTATATTTTATAAAAAATTAATTTTATAAAGTTTATATTTACATTTACAGGAGGTTAGTACAACTTTTATTACCCATACATGAGTCCCTTTTTTCCCTTATGCATGTATAAAAAATATGTTTTCACCTTTACATGAGTTATGGATTAACATTACGCATCATGTGTTATCTTTTTTATACACTTACATAATTTATTTTATACCTTTGGTGTGCCTATTTAAAATTCTTATTACCCCTTCCCAATATTAGTATACCTTTATGGAAATTAGGTTATACCCCAACATAGCATTTGAAATTATTTTGTTACACTTATGAAACTCAATTATTTCCCATACACAATTTTTAAGACTCCCTTATGAAACATGCTCAAAAATAATTATATCCTTACGAAATATTCATGTATACCTTTATATAACCAATTTTATTTCCTTCATAACTTTTCATATTTTTTGTAATTTTTAGTTTACCTTTACATATCATGTAAAAAAAATTGTTACCGTTACACAACTTATGAATATTAATTCTTATATTTATGTAGCATGTGAATTTACCTTTTACCTTTATGCAACCTATAAAAATTATGTTAACCCATAAAAATGCATGTAAATGACCCTTACATAGGTAAGAAATTCTAATTCTCTCTAAATAACTATGTTATATGATTTTCATGATATATATATATATATTAAGGTAATGATAGAAATTATAATATAAGAAAATAAATGTAAGGATAAAAAAAGAGAGGACAACCAATGGGGGAAAATCCAACAAGGAATGAGGAACATCAGAGAGACTCATAGTTGAAAGATGGTGGTCCACCATGATCACCTCTATTTGGGTTAAAGATAAGGATCATGTCAAGAAATTTTATTGTAGTGACTCAATATTTGAGATAAGGATTCCAAACAGTTAGAGGTCGGCCATCGAAGCCGAGACAACATGAATGACTGAGTGGTCGTATGATTCCAGTACAATGGAGTCCCAACTTTTATCCAAGGTAAGTTACATGCCAAGGATGATAGACTGTGATTCTTCTACTATTTTAGGGAACAAGTCCTTGAGAGTTTACATGATAGATATAATGATATATTCAGCTGATTCATGATCGATCATTCCAAAACTAATGACACCTCTTTCAAAGGTATGTACATCCATGTTGATATTTAGGGTACCTATAGGACGGGGAATCAGGTACAGGGGTCACACATAAAGGAGGTGATTGGAAGCTAGTGGTCATTGTGTTTACATATTGATAACTATTGGGTTATGATCAACCTTTCTAAGTCAAAAATATGTTTTGGGTAGAGGCTATTGATTTGGATATCCATATCCTCCTTCCATAGGAGGTAAAAACAACATGCATGGCCAATGCGCTTGACTGTGAATCATCCTTTAAACCCAATATTGGAGTCTATTCGACAAATTTACTCACATTCAATCTTGTTTTCTGACCAAAAAACCATGTTAGGGAAACTTGTGGAAAATCCATGATAAAAATTAAAAAAAAATTTGGATTTCCAAGCTTACAGAAGATACAGAACATGATTTTCATTGGGATATTTGGGGTTTGGAAAATCCATTCTCATCCTTTTAAATATCAAGGAACAATCCATCCTATGCTACCTTACATCTTTTTGGTAGATTCTTTGTCCTCGTGGATATTTTGGCTTGGGAAAATCAACTCTCAACCTGTGGCATGAAATGTGAGAGCCCAAATTATTGTGGTGGGGTTGGGTCTAGTAGGTCTAATGATGAGTTTTTTGGGTTGGATTTTAGTTTGAGGATATTATATAAAATTAGAGGAAGGTACAATAGTTATATTTAATTTTACCAATGAATATAATTTAGTGTAATGGAGGTGCTTCTTGGGGCCCAAGGGGAAGCTTGAGAATCTAGTTTTTCTGCCTCCTTTGATTGAACAGGATCATTGAAGACATAATAGAATTTTGGAAGCCCTGATATGAAAATTCATACAACATCATTGTCTTCATGAATGTTTGGGGATCTTTTAAGTTTTTTAGTATCCTTAATATTCTCTAATTCCACTAAAAATTATTGATTTTTTAGAATGGAGTCAGGGAATATATTGTATAATGATAATGCCTTCACTATTGAATTGATTTGAGAAGAACTCATTCTCTATGTTACGGATATGACCATAGAAGAAGCTAAATATAATCATTTATCTATATTAAAAAATGATCTATATTTTTCTATTTCCAAGAGAGAGGAACATACCACTTTTTAGGGGGAAATTGAAATTAGTTGGGACACTTATCTGTGTGAAGGTCCCCAGTGTAATAGGGTTAGAAATATCCCATTACAGAAAGACATTGATGTGGCCTCTGATCTATATCATGAACCATTACAATCTACCCAAAAAAAGGAACTCTATTTATACGTATTAATAAGAGAGATTTATATAAGGTCATGTTCCTCATATCTTCTCCATTTTATAGATCCTTCATCAGGATGAAATGGTTGTCAAAGGTCTAAGGTCCCGTTTATGAGAACCGTTTATTTTTTATTATCATTAAATAATTTAAACACCAAATTCCCAAATTTGATCTTGTGTATATAATTTCCATCTTCCAAACTCCAGATAGACCATATCATGTTCATCGGTGTAGGAAAAATGAAAGGCAGATTTGAGATAAAATTTTCCATAGTTTGGAGACTCATGGGATAAGACAAGATGAAATATTTATCCTTCTGTACTTTGATCAACATTTTTTTCATTTCTGTAAGGGGGACTCATTTCCATTGGTTTACCAATTTTCTCTCCATACAAGCACCCAGAATGCAATCAAATTTGATCCATAATGGAAAAGGATATTGTCGATCAGAAATCCACTATCATACACAACAATCACAGAATAATTGACTAGGGAACCGCTAAGGACTCTATCTATATTATGTGTTTTAACATTGTTTTAAATGAATTTATAGGAAGATTAATTATGTTCTTCATTAAGGTATATATTTACAACATCATACTAAAATATTTTTTATCTATTTATTTCGGGTTTATTCCTTTTCTTTTAATATTTCTAAATTATTGTTTTAATATAACAATCTCACTCAAACTTTTTTTATTGTATTAAATATAGTATCTTTATAGGTTTATATTATCTCAAGTTTAAATATGGAAATAAATTTTAAATTATAATTTTTAAGATTATAGTTTCAATATGTGAAAGATTCATAGATATATTTGAATGAATATTATTGTAAATTACCCTTTTGAGTAAACATGAAACATCACCCAAGTTTGTTTTCCACATGATAAAGATCAACAGTAACAAAAAAATATCATGAATAACTGGAAAGGGATAAAATAACACATTAAATTTTTGAAGAATATTAAACATCCATGAGACATACAATATCAGGAAAAAAATTCTAAACTTGGAATTTTTAAAATACAAATCAAAATTAAGTCTCCATGAGACTATCTATTACAATTAATCTATATCACTAAGAAGGTGAATACACCCAATAGAATCAAGAGAACTATAGGACACACTTCCCTTTACGAGAGTCCTAAAAAACCATGTAAAAATGACCAAAGAAAGAAGTATGGTATTTTCACTAATCCTAGTGGGATTTCACCAAATAATATATACAAATTATAATACCATTGAAACATTAACTCTGTATTTTAACCGAATTTGTTTTAGTCAAATTTTTGAAAGATAAATTATATTTAAAAACCCATTTTATTGTTTATAATAAAATTTAATATTCACTTAAAATAGGAATATGATGGGTATATGGATGATACCATGAAATAAAAAACAAATACATCCATGTATAGACCATGTAAAATACAAGTGAGAAACTAAGAATGAAATGTACCAGCATGAATAAAGGAAAGCATTAATGAAAAAGAATATGATTGGATTCTATCCTATTGGAACACATACTCATACATATAAAGGAACACTAATCCATAAATAATATGATTTCTAATGATATCAAGTCTTTCTATAGTCCATCGATATCAAAAAATAACCATTATTGGTGTCACACACTAAGTTGACATATCAATTTCCTGACACACACATGCTTCCAAGTGTGCTATATTAAGAAAATGTCAATTGGATTTTTTTTACAATTTATAAATCCTTTTCACATTGAATAATCCCCGCTCTCATGCATGAAAATATATTTTAGAATAAAATCCTCCTTCAAGGAAAATAAATTATCACACAGTTAACACAAATATGCTATTAAAGAATAACACATTAAAAATGGGAATTTATTTTAAAAAATCAAATTTCATATCAAATATACCAATTTTATATGAAAACATATCAAATTTAATATCATATTGAGTAGTATGTCTATTAGAGCCATTGTATGGAGACACCTAACTCAATAATAGATGAATACTAGTCACCTTTGAAAATAGATATTAGAAACTAGTCGATCGGGTCCGCATGAGACTAGATCCAAAAGAAAAATCATTAAATACCTATCAAATGACTTAGATTAGGAAAATTCAGTCCAATTGGGTTCCAATGAGATAAGGGGAGAAGAGATCAATCGAGGATCTAAGAAGAAGATAGAAAATCGGATTGAAAATACAACATACCTTATGAGGTTCATCGAGAATAAAGCAACACCTTAAAGGATGCTAGGGGAGAAGCTTATATATATCTAGGGGATATTTAGTTTTATAATAAAGTGGATTAAGAGTTGATTTTATATAAAATTATCTAAGTAAATAGTTAAATTCCCAATTTCTAATGATTTGGATTAGGTTTCATGGTCAGGACACACTATTTCACAAACCTTTTGCTAGTTATGTATAGTATCTATACCTTGGAAATTAGAGGCACAAAACTACCTGGGTATAGTCACCCAATGTGGAAAACCTATTCTAAACCCTTAATAAAACTCTATACTAACACCCATAAACCTGAACAGTCTCCGTGAAGAGAATCTATATTTGACTAACCAAACTTAACCCACTAAAATTCCACTAGAGATCCACAATTCCATATTTCATTACATCCACATGGTTATTTGTAATTGTCTTCCTGGTCTTATTTCTTTCAAAAAAATCCATGTTTCCACCTCAAACTCCCAGAAACCTGTATAATGAACCAAATCATAAATAAACTTCAAAAAATATAATATCAATGACCAAGATAGTGTCACAATTATCCCCACTATAAATTATTTATATCCCAGAAAGTGGTCAAGTTTCTGATCTCATAAAAAGATAAGGTCATTAGTACCTAATTAATAATTCCCACTCCCACATCTTATAGTTATCTCACCCATGGAACCATAGTATATAGAACAAGGTAATTATTTTACTACACAATAACCAACCTTGGTGATCCATAATTTTAACTAGTTGTCCAACCATTGCGGTGATAGGCTCAAGATCAAAATATTCCCATTAAATCACATAAGAAGGTTGTTGTTGATATCTCCACAGCTGAGAAACATGAAACATGTAGTGAATCAACATCAATGGTGGAAAAAAATTCCAAATGATGTTCCACCTTTCCAATTCTACTGATGATATAATAGGGGCCAAAAAACACTATGTCAACTAATCTAGTTTACCAAACAGATGGTGTTCCAAGGAAGGTGAAACTTTCAAAAAGAACTAATTGCTAACCTCAAACTCTAGTGGGTGGTGATGATAGTCTGCATATGTTTTTTGATGATTATTTGCAGTCACTAACCTCTTATAGATCATCCAGAACGTTTCCATTGTCTTTGGAACAAATCTTATTCCCACCAAGAGACACTCTGACAACTCTTATAAGAATAAGGGTGATATAAATGGTTTTGTTTACAATGATGTTTACGGTACAATATTATTTTAATAAAGACAATTATTTTTGTAGAAAAATTTGACTAGAGGAAATTTATTTCCCCAAAAACAACTAAAATAAATAATGCATTACCAAAGAATATCCCAAAGAATATAAATATATTGACCAAACTACCCATCCATTTGTTGATGATATACCATGCTTAATTTCAATGAGGAACCTATCACGTCATGAAAACATTTCAAAAACCAAGTTATAATCCATGGTTTCCTATCAGAATAAATTTTAGAGGGAACACTATGAATCATAACAACCTTTTAAACATACAGGTTCCCAAGATTCTCCACCTTTATTATCTCCTTGATAGATAGAAATTCGGTCGACATTATAAGTTGATCATTGATTATCCAAATCATATCCTTCCCACCAAGAGACTTTGGTAAACCAATAATGAAGCCTATATAAATCTCATCCCACTTCCATATCTTAATGAGAAAAAGTTACACAAACCCAACAGTTCTATGGTTATCTTAAATAATTCTATAATATGTAAGGTATTGTGACATGAAATCCATAATTGGATGCCTCATACCTAACCTCTAATACCAATGTATCAGATCATGATATATCTTGGTGGTCCCATGTTTCATAGACCAGTAAGGTTGATGTCTAATATCCATTAGCATTTTCTTCATTGATATACTAACAACCAACCTACTTTAGAAAAATAAATCACCAATGGGATATTGAGACCAACTGCATGAGGTATCCCATGATTTATGATTTTACTAAATTGGTGGAAATCAATGTCGGATACCTACTAAAGACTAACCCAATCATCAAGTAAAATTTCAAACCTTATAGAATCATAGAATACCTTACCTCCATCTCCTTAGACTCCAAATCTTATGTTAGTGAATAAAATCATCACAGGACACACCCCGCTGATTCCTTCAATGTTGGAATATGTAATATACAACTCAAAGATTCATCCACCAAATTCCCTTTTCTAAGAGTATAAGTGATATCAAAATTGAAACAATGAAGATACTCAACCCTATGGCTCTATCTCCAGTTTATATCTGTTGGTCAGAGTGGACACTCAAGAGGGGGGTGAATTGAGTTCCAATTAAAAATTTCTGTTTAACATATTTCTATTAAAATCCCCGAAAATAAATAACAAGTTAAACTGTAGTGAATTTGTAATATAATAAAGGGTCAGTTAGGTTCTCAAGAGATTGATTAGTTCTCAGTTAATCTAATCTGAATATTGGATTACCTTTTGAAACTAAGCTAATTCTTTACAATAAATACAAACACTTGCAAGTTTAACTATTAGAGTTACTTTAAAATAGATTTGAAATTTAAAGTACATAGTAGCAAAATATTCAATATAGTTTATAACAAAATAAATAAGAACAGAAGTTTTAACCCAGAGATTCAGTCTCAAGCCTAGATTTAGTCCTCACAAACAGTTAATATAAACATTGATCTACACCCTATATCAAGGTTTACAACAATACAAAGACTATCCAAGTAGTAAGACCTATACCACAGTTCTTCATGGGAAAAAGAAAATAATTGCACACAGGCTATCCAGGTCACACATGACCTCTACCACTATCTACAGGGGGAACTAAAAAGATTTATAATGTCTGAGTGAGGATTTTAGATATCCTCCAATTATTCTTAGGAGTTAGTGTGTGTCTAAAAAACAAAGCACAAACACTGCTCAAAATGTGAATATATGAAACACAATAGGTATAAACAAATAGAGATGAGTTTATAATGCTCTATGTGTTGTGAGTGAAGCTCTGGACTCCTCAGATTGATGTAGATGAAGCTTCGAGTCCTTCTCTATTTTTTGTCAAGAAACAGAGTGTCGTTTTTGTATTTGAGTTTCAGGTCCAGGTTGATTAGCTTGATCAGGTTGAGTGTAGGTGAACTCGTTGAAGCTCTTTTCACCATGAGTGATCAGTTTCTACAGATTCTGAATGTATCCTTCCTTATTTATCTATGTATATAAGTCCTTGTGTATCTCCATAAGGTTTTTTCATATGTGTATGGAAAGACTGATCATTTCTTGTGTTGGGATATTTCATTGCTTTCGAGGTTCTCCTTTATATACCTTCAACTCTGGCAATGGGAATGATTACCCTTTTTCAGGTACAAGGTATGGTTTACTGACATGCCAACAACTATCATTAATTAATAGAAGATGCATTAAAAACATCAAATATGACGGTTCCAAAATAAGCAAATAGAAATAGAGTTTAGAGAAAGGGTAACTGGTTTCCATCAGTACCTCCTGGTATCAGTGATCTTCTAACGGTGGACTTGAGTTAGTACGTCTTGTGTCGGTATTTGTTACTATTTATAATAGTATATCTATGTATTGGTAGGTCTTTCCATCGGTAGCTCCTGTTATCGGTAGCTCTTTTGTACTAGTGGAATTCTTGTATCGATAGAATTTGTAGCGGTAGTCGTCTGTCAGTATCAGTAGACTTGTATCGGTAGCTGTCTGTCGGTGTCTGTCTGTATCGGTGGACTTTGTCTGTCTGTATCAGTGGACATCATATCGGTAGCTATATGTCTGTCTGTTTGTATCGGTAGCTTGTATCGGTAACTATGTATATACCAGTGGACTTACTCTATCGGTAGGTCTATATCAGTCGACTTGTGCATACCGGTAGACTTAATCTATTGGTAGCTCAGGTCTAATGGTGACTATCTGCATACCATTGACCCTATCCATATTGGTAGACTTTTGTACCGGTGTACTTAGACATATCAGTAGTTGTTGTGCATATCGGTGGACATATGCATACCAGTGGACTTACTCTATCAGTAGTTGTTCAATGCGAAACATATCCAGATTGAGTTAGAATTATTTCAAAGCATGTATAGACATAGATAAACATTCATTAACATATTCCATTGATTATTTTGATATTTTTTCAACATAATTTAACATATATATAGTATTATAAAAACATATTAAAACATAATTGAGATAATCAAAACAGTTGAGGTCAACAATCTCCCAATTTTGATGATGGAAATTTATGGTATTATAATCCAAAATAACCATTAAGATATCAGTATAAAATAAATTGAGTCTGACATTTTCAAATGTATTAGAGATTAGAGTATTACATGAAAATGTATCAGATGTATGAAACAACTGTATAAATCAAATATACCAGAGGTATAATTATATTATGGTAAAATTATATTATGCTCATATTTCTCATATTTCTCATATTTATTTTCCTTATATAAATTAATCTATATTATCCCCATTTATTTCTCCCCCGTATATAGTATTTCTCCCCCTTTTAGATTATAAAAAAGTAGGAAAGAAAGGATGAGAGAAGGAACAGAAAGTAAGAGAGAATGAAAGCATTTATATAGTACTTGAGGGAAAAAATAGAAATACAAAATTTAACCAAAAAGAATACAAGTGATTCCTTTCAAAGGTCCTAGACACTAATCAATCCACCTCCTGAATGTCCACATTGGATTTGGCTTTGGGTTAAGATCTAGACTCAGGCTGTCTAGCTTCGGTAGAATGCTTGGGAATTTCATAAAGCACTACTAAAGGTTAAGAAACAGAGACTATTCCTGGCCTGTAGTGGGTACTCCTTAGAGTAATAAATGGTTTCAAGCTGCTGATAGCTTGATCCGGTGTCATCTGAGCAATGGAGGTAGACTAAGTAGAGGTAGGCAGAGCTGGAGGTTCAATGATTGGAGTACTGTACACATGAAAAAATGGCTGCAACAGATTCCTAAAGTCCATTATGATCCCTCCTCCTCTTTCCATAGATGAAATGAAGTCATCCTTGGTCTCCATAAATTTATATAGAGTAGGAGTCAACTCCCTCATCTTGCATACTTGTTCTCGGAAGTCTTGAGTGACTAGGTGTAGTTTCAGGTTTTCTAACAGAGGATTTAAATGATTGTTCAACTGAAGCTTAGTGTAGATCCTTTGAATATAGAAATCCAATTTGTATTTGATCTCTTTTTGAGAAGTAGTGGCCTCTCTCATAAAATTCTGAACAATTTTCCCTATATCCCTAGTGGTAGTTACCACTTGGGTCAAAGCAGTAGAGTCTAAAGAGCCACTGGTATAAGACTGTCCATTCTCTTCTCTTATCACAGCTAGAACCTGGTCAATATCCAATGAAGACCTAGTAGTACTCAGAGGTTCAATAGTAAAGGAAACTATTTCCTTAAAGGATTTAGTCAGCCCACTTATGAGATTTTTCACAATAGAGTCCTAGGTGCTGACATTTTGTTCCATGGAAGTCTTAAATTCCTCAAAAACTGACACCATCTGGCCAACTACATTTTTCACAAAGGAAAATTCTTTGTCTTCTTGAGATTTAGAGATCATAAAGGATTCTAGAGAGAGAACTGAATTCTTTAGAGATTCAACATCCTCTGCCAAGCTTGAAATTTGATTCTGGAAGGTCTTGACTTCATTCATTGTCTCTCCCACAGTGGTTGACACAATACATCCAAGAGAGAGTTCAAACTACTTTTACATTTTTCTCAGTTCTTCAATAAAATAGCTCTTTAAATATTCAATAGACACAATCCAAGTCTCCTTCAACTCAGCCTCTAAAAATTCATGAATAGCCTCAGTAGCCATATTTTTAGGCACAACTGTAGGTGCTCTTTCAGACACAATACTATCCACATAGTCATTCATAACAGATTGAATGGATGATATCAATGAGGTTTCCATTATTATTATCTCTTCCAAAAATGAGGCCTTATGATTAGACATCAACTTATCCAAATAACCTTTTCTTACCACATCCTCAGGTAAAAACTCAGAAAGTATATTATAGTTAACTTGTGGTCTATTGAAGGGTGTCTCATCTTCTAAACCAGGATAGTCAAACCCACAAACTACAAAACCTGGGTCTTCAACCCAGTCTTCAATCTCATGAGCAACTGAAATAGTTCCATATCTGGTAGGATGCTCCCCCTCAATCTGTGAATTCTCATATATAAGAACAGAAATAGCACCCTCAGCTGGTCGGTCTTCCTTAGGAGAATTCTCCACAACCATTTCCAATTCAACAGCAAGAGGGTCCTCAAGAATAGGTACAGTTCTATCCACTTCAACAAGAATAGCCTCTATAGGCACTGAAGTACTTCCAATCAATGCAATAAAACTCAAGGTGTTATCATCTGAGTTATCAGAAACATCTTCTCCACTTTCATGTACTTCTTCCTCATTCTCCGGAACAGACTGGTCTTCTTCATCAATAGGGGCTTCTTCATTGCTTACTCCCAACACGGTTTCCTTTCTAGATGATACAACTTCAGCAACAGGACTTGGAGGCAAGTCTGGATCCCTTCCATCAGCTATAGATGAATCCTCCTCTTCAGTATCATCACTATATTGAGGTTCCTCTTCATCAGGTCCTAGACCTAGATCCCTCACATCCTTAGGCCTAGAAAGATGATCCACAGGATTAAACTTATAATACAGCTTCCATTCATCACTGACCCTTTCTCTTTACCATGGATTCCAATTGATCTTCATGTATATACAATCAGTTCTTGAGATGTAAAAATTATTCCTTACCACCACGGTCTCATCCTAAGACTCAGCTACTCCTGTCACTTTGATCATAACTTAAATTATCTTTACAAAGAATAGAGCATTAGTTTTTGAATTTGGCATACTCATATCTTCAATTTGAATCATTATAAGCCTACCCAAATTTACCTTGACACCATGCCTTAGAAAATTAAACATATAAATATCTTGGTATTTCAGATTTGCAAAGTCCCCTCTTCTTGGACTTAGCACGTGTTGGATGAACTTGAACAGTAACCGGTTATATCCATCCATTTTTGTAGAAACTACTTTTCTAGGTGTGCCATATCCTATTAATTCTTCCAAATCAGCGTCATATTCAAATATGGTACTAGTAGGAGGTATTGATTTTGAAAAATACCCAAACTCTCCTTCATGTGGAACTCTCAGGCACTCAGCCCGCTCAATAGAAGAAAAAGATATTGTCTTTTCATTTACTACTGATATAATTCTATTCTAAACTTCTAATTTCTCAGAATGAAAAAACTCATATAATTCATTTACTGGAATCAAATAATAAGGACCATTGTTATTCGAGAAGCATTCTACCCATTTCTGATCTTTCAGTACTTTCAGAACTAATGACTTACTGGTCATCAACCATTCCGTGCATAGCTCTTTATCAACTACTACTTCCCTTTGAACAAGTTTCAGATTTGTAGGTTTCTTCACTTCACTACCACTACTACACTCTCCTTTGAGACTCTTGGCATTCGGCTCGTCATCCTTTTCACTGACTGAAGGTCTCTTCACTCTTTCCATTCTGCGAATCGCAAGGCTTAGGGTTCGATAGAAAACGAAGGTTTGGAAGCTAAGGCTTGAAGGTAAAGGGTTTGAGGTGGATTGAGAGAGGTCAAGACTTGTGTTTTAGCATTTATGAATCACAAAATAAATAACATAATAAATATAATACAAATAATACAGATTATGGAGGCTAAAGATTCAATGTTTAAAAACAACGCAAACTAACGGTAATACATACCGGTGAGGATTCCTAACGGTGAGGTATTTTTATCGGTGAGGTCCACTAACAGTGAGGTATATCAGTGTGGTTCACTAACAGTGAGGTATATTGGTGAGGTTCACTAATAGTGAGGTATATCAAAGACGTTCAATAATAGCGAGGTATATTAGTGAGGTTTTGACTAACATTGAGGATTAGGCTAACGGTGAGGTTTGGCTTCTATAAAGTTTATCCTTCCTAACTCATGCCTAATGTAATTTAACCTATCTTATCTTAAGGGCTTGGTGAAATTTCAGCTAATTGATGTTCAGTGCCTATAAATTCAAGTGTAATATCACCCTTTTGGTAATGGTCTCTCAAAAAATGGTTCCGAAAATTAATGTGCTTAGTCCTAGAGTGAGACACAGGATTCTTAGAAATATTGATCACACTAGTGTTATCAATGTTTATAGATACATGTCAAAACTGATATCTGTAGTACAACAATGTATTTTTCATCCACAGAATTTGTGCATAGAAACTACCACCAGAAATATATTCTACTTTAGTAGTAGGTAATGCAACAGAGTTCTGCTTTTTACTACACCATGATACTAATTACTTACCTAGAATATGACATGTTCGAGAAGTTATATTTCTATCTTACTTGAAACAATAAAATTCAGCATCTAAATAACTTATTAAATAGAATTATTTTCCTTTTGGTTAAAATAATCCTAAGTTAGTAGTATGTTTAATATATTTGAAAATTCTTTTAACAGCAAGAAAGTGTGCCACTTATGGATTAGCTGGAAATCTTTCACACATGCACACACTAAACATAATATCTGGTAGACTGGTAGTAAGATAGAGCATACTCCCTATCATACCTCTATAGCTGGTTTGATCCACCAGTTTTCCAGTTGCATCAGCATCCAACTTACAAATAGTACTCATAGGTGTATCACCTTCTTTAATACTTTCCAAACCAAAACATTTTAAAAGATCCTTTGTATATTTATTTTGTTTTAAAATAATACTATTTTCATTTTGAAAAACTTGAATCCCAGAAAATATTTGGGTTCTCCCATTAAACTCATTTAAAATTCATTTTTCATACAATTTGAAAAATCAATACACAAATCATTTTTTGAAGATCCAAAAATAATATCATCAACATAAATTTTTACTATCAAAACATCTTTGGAAATTCTTTTAATAAAGAGAGTTATATTAGAAATCCCCTTAGAAAAACATTTTTAAATAAGAAACTTACTTAGTCTATCATAACAAGATCATGGAGCTTTATTAAAACCATATAAATCTTTAGAAAGCTTAAAACATGATTTGGATAATGGGGATTAGTAAATCCAGGTGGTTGTTCAACATAAACATCTTCCATTATAAAACCATTTAGAAAAGAACTTTTAACATCAATTTGATATAACTTGAAATTCAGATGAGCAACATAGGCAAGTAGATTCCGAATAGCTTCTAATCTAGCTACATGTGAAAAGGTTTATTCATAGTCTATTCCTTCCTCTTGATAGTACCGTTGTGCAACTAACCTTTCCTTGTGTCTAACAATGTTTCCCGATTCATCAGCTTTATTCCTAAAACCCCATTTGGTGTCTATGGTCAAAGTTTCCTTAGGTATTTAAACTAATTCCCAGACTTTGTTTCTTTCAAATTGATTTAATTATTCTTGCATAGCCATTACACAAAATTTATCACTGATTGAATCATTGATATTTTTAGGTTCTAACTATGAAAGAAAGTCTTGATGTTCAACCTGATTTATTAGAGAAGCTCTAGTCTGTGTCCATCTATCAAGATTACCTACAACAACATCTAAAGAATGATTCTTTAGAATCCAAGTTGATCTAGTAATGGTAGGACTAGAAATTTCAGTTTCATCTCTATGCTCGGGTTCACCAGAAGCAAATTCTATAATATTTCCAGAACTTGTTGTCTTTACAATAGGTTCACTGATTTTATAATTATGGTCCAGAATAGATAGATCTTCTTAATTATTTTCAAGAGAAGGCTTAGGTTCATGTGGATCAGTTTCATCAAATTTTACATGTACTGATTCTTCCACACATTTGGACCTTTTGTTAATGACTCTATAAGATTTACTGGTTATATAGTAACCTAGAAGGATTCCATCATTACTTTTAGAAGAAAACATGTCAATATTATCATTAGTATTAAGAATACACACTTTGAAACCAAAAACTGTGAAGTAACTAACTTTAGGCTTCCTATTATTCCACAGTTCATAAGGGGTCTTCTTGAGAATAGGTCTAATCGAGACTCTATTTATAATATAACAGGTTATATTGACAGCTTCAGCCAAGAAATAAATAGGTAGTTCATACTCATTAAGAATATTTCATACAATTTCTTGAAGGGTTTTATTCCTTCTTTCTACTACACTATTCTGTTGAGGTGTCCTAGGGGAAGAGAAATTATTATTGTAGCCATTATGTGAGAAATAGGTTTCAAAATCATGATTTTAAAACTTACGGCCAAGATCACTTCATAGGGTCTAAATATTAAGTCCACTAATGTTTTCTACATACTTGGAATATTTCATAATGTGAGAACAAGCTTCACTTTTGTGAGCAAGAAAGTATACCCAACTGTATCTAGAAAAGTCATCTACTAAGACATATACATAGTTCTTCGCATTTAAACTAGAAACTCTGGAAGGTCTAAACAATTCCATGTGAACCAACTCAAGAGGTTGAGAAGTTGAAACTTCTTTCTTTGATTTGAATGAAACTTTATGTTGCTTTTCCTTTTGACAGGGAGTACAAACTTTGTCTGATGGGAATTTTAGTTGAGGTAGGTCTCTAACTAAATTTTTCTTAGTCATTTTCTTAAGTGAAAGAACATTGCAATGTCCTAATCTTCTGTGTCATAGCCAATAATCTCTATAAAAATCATTTAAATGAGAAACCTTATGTTTGAATAAAGAATTTAAATCTACAACATAAACATTTTCATTTCTTAAGGAAGAAAATACCAAAAAAAATTAGAATTAAAAACATTACAAGAATCATTTTCAAATTTACCATTTAAACCATCATCACACAACTGAGAAATTCTTAACATGTTCTATTTTAATGCATCAACAAATAATACTTTCGAAATTATAACTGAATCAGTGTTACCAATATGGCCTAAGCTGATCATTTTTCCTTTTGAATAACCACTAAAGGTGACATGTCCTCTATAAACTTTGATTAAACTTTTGAAAAATGAGTAATCTCTGGTAATATTCCTTGAACATCCACTATCCAGGTACCATATCTTATTATAGGAATTCTTCAGGCAATTATCCAACAAAACATATTTAAATAGAAAATGATTTTGGTACCTAGATTTTCTTGGGTCCAAACAGGTTAGAAAGCAAGACTTTTGGTACCCATATTTGTCTAATGGGTCTCATATAATCAAAATATTCAAAAGATTTTGAAATATAAAGATTTTTTAATCTATAAATATGTGAATAGATGGTTGAGGCATAGGAATTTTTATAATTGGAAATAGCAGCATATTGTCTAGATTTTGGAATAAATCTATTCTTAACAAGCTGTCTATGGCCAAGTTGATAGCCTAAACCAGTAGTGTACTTTGGTTCTACTTGTTTTCCTAGTATTTGAGTTATATTGTTCTTTCCATTTGTGAACTTTTCTAGATCCTTTCTATGTTTCTCATTGGACAATTTAAGTTTAGTATTCTCCTTTAACAATTGAGCATTATCGTCCTTTTCTATACCAAGATTAGATTCAACATTACTAGTCAAGTCATACAATTTATTTAGGGTTTTATACTTATCTTTCAGATCATTGCAGGTATCATCTAGCATGTTATAGTATTCAAATACTTCTTCACTAGTGAAGTTTTCATAATCAGAATCATCTTCAGAATAATAAGAGTTTCAAGAAAAAGTATCCAATGTTACCTCAGATGTGTTTGTCATGAAACACATTTTAGCTTTTTGTGATTTTTCATCTTAAGTGGAATCAGAATCACTTGAACAATCTTCTGAAGTGCTCTAGGTTTCTTTTATATCTTTCTTGTATCTACTATCCTTATAGTCATATTTCCTCTTGAACTTTAACTTCAGGTAGTCGGATTTCACATGTCGTTTCCTATTTCATTTATAGCAGACTATATCATCACTTTTATCAGTTCTTTTCCAATATTTCATCCAATGACCTATGTTGTCATACTTTCCCTTATAGTCTGTTTTTCTGAAAAACTTCTTCTTCCTATAAAACTTCTTAAATCGTCTGGCAGTCTGAGCCATCTCATCATCGTTTTCTGATGCACTTTCCTCATAGCTTGAGCTATCACTTTCACTTTAAAGATTCCCTTTGTCCTTAAGTTTTGAAGTAGAAGTCTTGAAATCTACAGAATTCTTCCTTGGTTCATCATCTTATTCCTTGTTTACCTTCAGTTCCTCTTCATACATCATCAAATTTCCAATTATCTCATTAACAGGTAGCTTTCCAATGTCACATGATTCTCTAATTAAAATTGAGGTGTGTCTCCATCTGTCTAGAATACATCATAGTATCCCCATGATTTGTTCTTTTGTAGGAACAGCTTTTCCAAGTGAGATCATTGTATTTGAAATTTCGTTAAACCTGAGATACATGTCAGAAATATATTCATTAGGCTTTATTTTAAAATTATCATACTTAATAGTGTAGGTAATAAATCTCTTTTCCATAACATTGGTTGTTCACTCATGGGAAATAGCCAAAGTATCCCAAATTTCATAAGCACGCTCTCAAGAAGATATTCGATTAAATTATTCATCTCCTAAAGCACAATACAAGGAATTCATTGCTTTAAAATTATTACTGTAAGCAGTTTTCGTAGGTTCATTACAAGTAGGTCTTTCGGGTTTTGAAATCTTATACTGAGTTTCTATGGAAGTCCAAATGTCAAATACCATACTTTCTAAATGAATTTTCATTTTCAGTTTTCATTGGGCATAATTATAACCATTAAATAAAGGTGTCCTATTGGTAGTAGCAACTTATAGTATATTATCCATAATTTTATTTTAGAAAATATATTTAAAGAGATAAAATTTAGAAGAAACAGAAATTTAAGATCATTAAGATACAACTAAAATCACAGTTGAAAAAATAGAGTATTTGTAAATACTTTATTAATAACAATCTTCTGATACCAAATGTTGGTCGGAGTGGACACTCAAGAGGGGGGTGAATTGAGTTCCAATTAAAAATTTATATTAAAAACATTTCTATTAAAATCCCCCAAAATAAATAACATGATAAACTATTGTGAATTTGTAATACAGTAAGGGGCAATTAGTTTCTCAAGAGATTGATTAGTTCTCCATTAATATAATCTGATAATTAGATTAACTTTTAAAAATCACATAATTATTTACAATAAATACAAAAACTTTCTAGTTTAACTATCTGATTTACTTTAAAATATATTTCAATTTAAAGTACTTAGAAGAGGAATATTCAATATAGTTTAAAACAAAATAAATAATCACAGCGTTTTTAACCAATAGGTTCAGTCCCAAGTGGAGACTTAGTCATCTCAAATAGTTTATATAAACATTGATCCACACCCTGGATCAGGTTTTACAACAATACATAGATTATCCAGGAACTAAGACCGCTACCACAGTTCTTTGTGGGACAAA
Source organism: Viscum album (assembly GCA_963277665.1). NCBI lineage: Eukaryota > Viridiplantae > Streptophyta > Magnoliopsida > Santalales > Viscaceae > Viscum > Viscum album. The sequence goes on along the minus strand of OY728145.1, from coordinate 873,462,316 downwards.
CAAAATAATAGCACACAGGGTATCTCGGTAACACTTGACCTCTACCACTATCCATAGTGGGAACTAAAAGGATTCAGAAGGATAGATTGAGGATATTAGATATCCTCCATTTATGCTTAGGAGTCAGTGTGTGTATAAAAAATAGAGCACACACACTGCTCAAAATGTGAATAAATGAAACACAATAGAGATAAACAAATAGAGACGAGTTTAGAATGCTCTATGTGTTGTGAGTGAAGCTCTGGACTCCTTAGATTGATGTAGATGAGGCTTTGCGTCCTTCTCTGGATTTTTTCAAGAAATAGAGTGTCGTATTTGTATTTGACTTTCAAGTCTAGGTTGATCAGCTTGATCAGGTTGAGTGTAGGTGAACTCGTTGAAGATCTTTTCACTTTAAGTGATCAAGTTCTATAGATTCTGAATTTATCCTTCCTTATTCTTCTATGTATGTAAGTCCTTGTGTATCTCCAGAAGGTTGTTTCATATGTGTATGGAAGGACTGATCGTTTCTTGTGTTGTGCTCTTGCATTTCTTTCGAGCTTCTACTTTATATACCTTCAGCTCCGACAACGTGAATGGTTACCTTTTTACAGGTACAAGGTACGCATTCCTGACATTCCAACAACTATCATTAATTAATAGTAGATGCATTAAAAACATCAAAAATGATCGATGGTAAATAAACAAATAGAAATAGAGTGCAGAGAAACTGTGACTGGTTTCATCAATAGCACCTGGAATCAGGGAGCTTGCAATAGTGGACTTGAGTTAGTATGTCTTGTTTTGGTAGCTGTTACTCTTTATAAAAGTAGCTCTATGTATCGGTAGCTCTTTCCATTTTTAGCTCCTGTTATCGGTAGCTCTTTTGTACTGGTGGAATTCTTATATCAGTAAGATTTTTAGCGGTAGCCGTCTGTATGTATCAGCAAACTTGTATCAGTAGTTGTCTATCGGTGTCTGTATGTATCGGTGGACTTTGTCTGTTTGTATCGGTGGACTTCATATCGGTAGTTTTCTTTTTGTCTGTTTGTATCAGTAGCTTATATCGGTAACTATGTATAAACCAGTGGACTTACTCTATCGGTAGGTCTGTATCAGTCGACTTGTGAATACCAGTAGACTTAATCTATCAGTATCTCAGGTGTAATGGTGACTACATGCATACCGGTGACCTTACCCATATCGGTAGACTTTTTTACTGCTGTACTTAACCCTATCGATAGTTGTTGTGCATACTAGTGGACTTATGCATACCAGTGGACTTACTCTTTCAGTAGTTGTTCTCTGGAAAACATATCCATATTGAGTTAGAATTATTTCAAAGAATGTATAGACATAGATAAACATTGATAAACACATTCTAATGATTATTTTGATATTTTATTCAACCTAATTTAACATATATATAGGATTATAAACACATATTAAAACATAAGTGAGATTATCAAAAAAAGGTGAGGTAAACAATATTTCTCTACATAAAAAATATACTTCAGGATCTTATGAAAAAAATAGACCATAAACTGTTACATGAAGAGTTAGTGGAACCAAGTCTTGAGATCATGAATAATAGCTCCCACCTCAAATATATGGGTTGGTTTTCCTTTATATATGGTTTTAATTGGTGATAAAAAAGGCCACCACATTCATTCTTAGAATCAAGACAAACCCCAATATTGTACCTCAGGAATCACTGTAAACATCATAACCCAAACTTGATTTTGGAATAATCTAAAATGGGGTCAAGGTTAACCTCTTCTAATGTTTCTAAAATTACATTAGAAATTTGTCACACTAGGAAAATTTAAAAACCTTGAATTTTAAGTATATTGTAATATATGAAAACTTTGAGAAGTCTTGAACAAACCGCTAGTAATAACCATCTATGCCCAAAAATCTCCAAATATCGAATACATTTATATGTTGATCTTATGAAATTATTACCCACATCTATTTATGATATACTAAGACTCCCCTCATTAATATAGCATTCCCTAAAAATATCTCTTTTAGGATCTGAAATCCACATTTAGAAACCTTACCATATAAGAGACATTCTTTCAAGATTCTAAGGATGATATCCAAATTATTCATGTGATCCCCCCCCCCTTCCATGAAGTATACTCAAATGTAGTCTAGAAAAATTATGATGAAATATTCTATGAACTGATGAATGATATGTTTCATCAATGCAATAAATACTAAAGGAGAATTAGTGATACCTAATTTCATGACCATAAAATTAAAATTCCCATTCTAGATCCTAAATAATGTCTTATGTAAATCCTTTTCTTTGACACTTATCAAATGATACTGAAACTTTAGGTCTATATTATAAAACCAATGATCCCCTATGAGTTCACCAAAATATCATCATATCTTGGTAAGTTGCGCTTTTTCTTAATGGAAACCCATTATAGCTTTGGGTAATCCACATAATTTTGGGGGATCCATCTACATTCTTTATAAATAGAACAATTGAATCCCAATGATACAAAATTGGATGAATAAATCCATTATCCACATGATCCTATATAAGATAATTGAGCTTCATTAACATAGGAGGATCCACATAATAAGATTTCAAATAAATGTAAATTATAACAGGAAGTAGATCAATAGTGAACTCAACCACACTCTAAGGGTATAACTGAGAAAAATCATCAGGAAAGTCCTCAAGGTAATCACTCACCACTAAAGGGAGTTGTCTAATTAATATATAATAATATAATTAAGTAACATCTCCAAAAATTGGAAATATATCACTTGGTCATAAGGAACAATAGGCCATGATCTCCCAGAACTAGAATCCCACTCACCCTAAATGATGTGAGTGACTTCATCGAGAGATAATAACTTAACTCAATGATTATAACATTTTATCAACAAAATAACACTAATTATCAAACCCATACTAATAATAAAGTCATATATATCAATATGGTGGACTAAAAATTCCCACAACACTTTATGGTTGGTTATCACCACCCTATATGAGGTACATTTTGAACATTGTCCATGCCAATTTTCCCTAAAGTATAGAATTATCTAACATGAAAAACATAATATTGAAATGTAATCCCATCACATATATTAACATAGAAGATATAAAATAATTATTTTCACCTGTATTGAAAAAAAATAGTACCATAGAGGATGAAATGAACATTGTACCTATAATAGTGGCTGAACAAGTTTCAGAATCATTAAGAACATACTCCACTTTTTAAAGATATATGGTCTCAACTCATCCCCGATATTTATTCACCACATGAATATACTCCTTGGAATTAGTAAAAGACATGTCTCCCTTGGAACCATCATAATGAACTTATTATCCCTTAGTGAGGTTGGATCAAGCTCTACCACCTAAGGAGATCCTTCTATAAATTGGATTGAGATGAATAGATTTCCACAATGGTGAGATGTCCCTATAGAATCAATATTTTTAGGATTATTATGAATAATACTTACATACTAATATAAAAATACCTACTATTATCCTAAGTAAACTCTAAAAACAAGTTCTGATGTAAACTAGACACCATTAAACTTACTTTTTGAGCCTAAATAAAAGAATTGATATCCACTTGTAGTAACCAAAGATCCACCAAAACCTGATTTCCAAGTAATTTCTACCTCATACATAGAAATTTGATACATGAAATCTAAAGATCTCAAAAGTCATCAAAGAATTAGCACTAATAGAATATCATTCCTTTATCCCTTCTTGAACCTTTGATCTATAAGGTAATCATTAGTATTTGGATTGGGAGTTAAGTGATCCAACTCATAAAAATTGTGGAATAATAGAAAATTGATTCCTCACCTTACTATATATTAATAAATTATGAGGTATTTTCTACTCCGAAAATTTAAGGATAAAACTATTGGTTGAATATTTTATTAAAATGTGTCCAGGTAAGATCCCTATGAAACTAATCTTCTATATTAGATCCCCATAATATCAGTCTCTATGCATCTAGATTGTAAGTGTAACAACACACCTTAGATTACTCTATTGTTTTTAAAGAATTTAATATCCTTTTAATATTCTCAATACACTATTTATATTCTTATGTCCCTTTGTCAATAAGGAAGATTGGTGGATTTTTCTTATCAAATTCTAAGCCATAATCCACCATTAATCCATAATTTCCAACACATTCCTGAACCTGAGTCTAAATAGTGTAAATAATTGATTCTACTAGAGAAGCTTCTAATATAAATACCCTATATTTAAATATATTAATATTACAACTATTTTGTGGAATACATAACACATTACACAAATAGATGCCCAAAGATCATTAAGGTCTATTGCCTTTGGAAACATGGAAACATAAAAAATGGTACATAAGTGAGCTAAATTATCTACCAATATGTTCTTCATAACTATCACCCCATTTATATAAGTAAAACATAATACATATTTTCATAAGTTTGGAAAGAAAACATAAAAATGGGTGAGCTAAGATGATCATAAAGGGTAAATAATAGAGATATATAAGAATAACCATGAGCATAAGGGTATGATAACATGATCATGAAGATAGAATATCATTGCATGATTGTCAAATATTATATAGATGAATCGTGAAATTCATATTGGCATTTCATAAGACTTGAATCATAGATAAATAAATAACACAATCCATAAAATAATAATATATGAATAAGATATATAATTATGGGAGACACATAAGAATATAAAAATAATTTCCATAGTAGTCAAGGAATATCTTCCAAGTCTATATTGTTAGTATGGGTTCACTTCCCATTCCATCTTGGAGTCATAGTTCACTCTCATAACCATCTTGGTAGTCATGGTTCACTCCCATGTCCATCTTAGTTGTTGAGGATCACTCCCGATGCCATCTTATTAGAAAAAGTTTTTTTATGTATATCTCATGAGATATAAATATTTACCCCATGCATTATAGGGAGATATAGTTCCAACCCTTCTCATAATTAAATCATACATACATGTTCCACGAGATCATAAAAATCAATCATAACATAACCCATGAAAATAAATGGGTATCATAAATATGTAATTTTATCTTAACTTGTGGAAACATTAAAGGTTTTGTAATCACTTAATCAAATAATAACTCCTGAAAATAAGTGGTTTTTATAGAAATATAACCCATTAAATAGAAATGTATTTCATAAACTTATAACCTTTGAAATAGACATGGGTATTATAAACATATAACCCATGAAAGGGAAATAGATTTCATAAATATTATGACATCAAAACATAAACCATTCATCGGAAGAATTGAATAGAACCTTGGATAATATCCCTAATAAGGAATAAGTAACACAAACTAATGTCATATTATATGGGAAATAATTTTGAAAGCTCTTTTAAAAACATTTCTTGAGTAAAATTTCCTTTTAGCTTCAAAAAATACTTTTTAAAACATAAAAAATAATTTCCTTTGAAAATAAAATTGAAAAAATATAAAAGAATTTAAAAAAAAAACATAAAATATTTTTAAAATATTTTTTCCTTAAAAATTAACTTAAAATAATATTTTGAAAACATTTTTTATAACATGGTTCTTTTGAATAAAACAGCTTTTCAACCGAAAATAGAAATGTGATCAAATTTTATTAAAAACATTTTCCTAATTACCTTACGTAGCAAAGGATGTTAAAAATAGTACAAATACATGAATACATCCTGAATAATGAGAGGAGAATAAAATTCCTGAGTTTTCTTGAAATATGGATAATAATATTTCATCAAAAAATGCATAATCCTAAACAATCTTGATAACGACGAGATTGTTTCAATAAACACTTACCACTTGGTAACTATGAATCATACTCCCCATTTAAGAAAAGGAAATTATGTGGACCTGAAAATATCATGAAAAATAAGATTATTAATGATAAAACATTTCAATTGGAATAATATTCACCTCATGAAAGAACATTGCTTCATAACAAAACATGTATCTCAAAGAAGGAAAATTGAGACAAAATTACTTTACCGATTTGGTAACTTTTGAACCATAAAACCCCTGAATGAAAGATCATAAAATGGATATTTAAATACTTATAAATTTAATTATAATAACAATATAATACATTCGAGGTCATTAAATACACCACATAAAAATAAATGAGAGGTGAATAAGGTAGGTATCTCATGGAAATAAAAATTGAGATGAAATTCGCTTACCATGTGTCTTGACATTCATCCTACACATACAAGCCTCCTGTATAATAAGTATAAGATTATTATATATTTATCATATAACCATATTAATATATATAATACCATATAAGATTTTTTATTACCATCTACTACCAATCTATTACCAATTTCATGTTAAAGTGGTATTTTGGGTAATAATTGCTTAGTTAATCGTACGATTTTTGACTTTTAATTTTTTATCTTCTTACATAAATAATTATTTCTGTATTTAATGAATTTAAAAAATGATTTATATATAATATATACTCAGTATATAAAAATTTATCATAATATATAAAACATAGATATGTGAAATAGAATACACTATTCATGAGATGGTAGGCCGTACATACGCATGAACATTGTTTCCATTTTCAAGGCATATTGAAAGAATTAAAGTAAATGTAATTTAGGTACATATGTATGTAATATAATTATAGTGAAATTATTATGTCAAATATATCATATAATATTACAAAACTCTCCATAATATATTATATTTAAAGTGTGAACGAATCACATCACTTTGAGGAGGCGGTAGTCAACACTTCCAAAAACAATGTTATCATATTTAAAAAAAATATAAATAATGAATGTAGGATTTATATAATTAATAATTAAGTATAAATAAATCATAAATATCATATATATATATATATAATATATAAAAATATATGTTACATCATAATTCCCAACCATAAGAGGTGGTAAAGGTAAAATAAACAACATCATTTCGTGAGGTGGTAGTTTGTCTTACATAAGAAAAGTATTTTTTCTATAAATTTGATGGAAGTGTGTATAATTATAGGTATAAGCCTTCAAATAAAAAATCCTTTGTATATTTAGGACATAGATAATGTTATCTTTAATGTCTTCGAAATTCCATGTAAATTGTTTTTAATTATATAGGATTATTTAGAGACCAAGTGCTCAGACGACCCATGATTCTGAGGCCCAGTGATCCCGGAATAAGTGTTTGAACTTTATTTAAGTTTATTTAAAATAAATTGCATGAACAGTATTGGTAGCTTCTAAATAGGTTCCCAGATTAAAAATCTGAGGGTACTATTGCGTCGGAAACAGCGACATTGCCTAAGAAAGGACCTAACCTTGAATGGTGTGGGTTGAAAGAAAAATTTTATTTTAATGCATTTTAAGGTAGAATAAAATAAACGTAAAATTTTTATTTTATTCGAAATTGTTTCACTCTGACACAACTTCACGTTGGCTATTTCATTTTATAAATAAAACAGCGTAATGATTATAAAAATAAAGTATCACAGAAACATTGTTTCATAAATGAAACAGTGTAATGACATTGCGACTCGGCATAATAGAAATACTGAAATGCATTTTCTCCTTTTAATGGATTAATCGAATAAGGGGTCATGGTGAAAAGATCCCAGTTTACTCAAAACATTTGGAGTATTTTCATTTTCGATCGATGAATGAAGAATCACCACCAACGATCGATTGAGGACAGAGGAAGGAGAGGAGAAGATGGTGGTACTCTGATCTTCATCATCGAACGATCCAACATCAAAATAATGGGTTCTTTTCTAAGTGATTTTTCCTTCCATGTTCTTTATTTATAAAAGTTTAATGCGGATCAACTCACTAATAAGTTGATCTATGGTTCAATCATTTTTGTTTGTTTGGGAACTCTTTTGTGGGGATTAAAGAAAGTGGGATATGAATTAATAATTTTTTGATGTCTTCCATTTTTTGACATGAGACAAAAAAAGGCCAAACGAACATGGAAAACATTTATTTATTTGGTGATCCTTTTGATCTCTCTTCTTCCTCACATTATTCACGGATAAACAGATGTGGTCACATTCGACTTTTCTAAGAGGTTCTGAACGAGACTGGACCCCCAGATCGAAGGCAAGACACGTTAGAGCCTACAGAAGGCAAAATAATGATATAAGGACTCAAAAACACCCTCAAGATCAAATAACGGACCACCAAATAATGTTCATTGGCCCGTGGAATAAATCATTGGAGCACCTTCACTGATGGTGGCACAAGGATACAGTTGCGTGTGATAGACGGTGTGTGCATGCGGCGGAGATGGCTGCTAGTGGGTTGCGGCAGTGCGAAACTACGGCGCCAGTGGGGCGCTGCATCAGGCCAGATGACCCAAAGTCTGGCCACAGTTCTGCAGTGGAATGAAGTATGTGGTACTATGTATGGGGGAGGTGGTCGGGCAGGTGTTGGTCGTGTGACATGGAGGGGATGCGTCCATCACCGTGTTTGGTGGATATCGAACTGGCCTGTAGCGGTGAGATGGGATAGAGAAGACGAGCCGCCCTGGGTATCCCAGCGGGCTGAACCAATGCGATCCAGGGGGCCGGACCATGCTGGGCCCAGCAGGACGGGTCGATCCGTCCGGTTCATACCATACTCGGACCCCACCATCCCCTTTTTAGTAAAACAGCCATTACATCAAAACCATGAGTCTCGGTGATGAGTCATTCACAGGGTTGGGACCCTCGTGACAAGAATGTCCTTTTGACATACTCCATGTGAGTTTTCATGGAAATGTAAATATGACTGATGGCCCAAGGAGTAGATTCTCTTAGAATCAAGCATACTATAAGTGGGAATCGAGTGGACCCTAGTGGTCCTGTAGAATAGAGGACCTGGATAGCCCCGCAGACTAGTAGACCTAAGTGGCCCAACAAATGAGCAGACTTTAGTGGCCTTGCAGATGACAGGACCCGAGTGGCCTAGCAGGTGAGCAGACCTCAGTGGCACAGTATACGATCGGACCATAGTGGCCTAGAAGATGAGCGGACCTAAGGTGCCCAGTAGCTGAGAGGAGCAGAGTGGTCGAGCAGACAAGAAGACCACAGTGTCCCAGTAGACCACAGTTACTCACTGGGGATGAGTCTCTTAGTAGTACCAGAAGTTCATCATTATGACTAATATTCATGTTTTCTACACATTAGGATATAAATGTTTGAGCCGACCCTAGTGACTCTCTCTCTTTCTAATGTACTTTTTAGAGTCTACACTTCATGTACCTCTTTTTTAGTATACATTGTCCATGCTTTCCTTTTTTGTATTACATTTGTGTTTTCGAGTCCGTATTGATTATTTTGATACTCACCACTGCATGGTCTCTTCCCACACATGTTTTTTATTCTAAATATGATAGATACTTTGATAGAGACATTGGTGGTCGAACACCAAGTACTGCCTAGTGAGATCTAGAAGACGATGTATACTTATATGACTTCAAAAGGACCCCCCCCCCCCCTTCACCTACCCTTTAGGTAGGTTTTACTACAGAAAGACTTCAAGAGCTTGTACATGTATTTTTGTTGGACCTGTATCCTAGAACCTTTACTTTTGGTTATGTACTTTTAATCTTAGTGGCTATCTTAGTGGCATGCTTGTTTATTTTTCGTCATTGTGGGTTGGATGTGTGAGTCTTCTTACATATAGGTTCTTAGGAAAAATCCTCTTACTTAGGTGGTATTGCCTTCGATGCTAGTCATTAGCCCCTGGGCATCAGAAGGTGGTCTTGGGGTAGTCATGGCACGGGACCCAGGGGATGGGTCGTGACAAAGTGGTATCACAGGTGTTCGGTTCTACGTTAAAGACTGAAATTATGTGGTTTTGTTTTAGGGAAATAGTGTTAAATATTTCAAGTTCAGCTTTCAGAATTGGGGAGGCCAGTGTTCGTTCAGCAGAAAATGTATCCATACATGAGGACCATGAATTCTAATTTTTGACTCAGTACATTAACATGCTAGTTGAATGAATTATATAATAATTGAGGGTGTTCACATTCCCTTCTTGTGTCAGAGTCATCACGCCAGGTATAATATTCGTATTGTGGTTCATCTTGATCTATTTCTGGAAACCCCCATGAAGACATCCATCTAGTATTCTGATGTGTGACCCTAAGGATGGTATGCCTAGAAATGTGGCATCAGGACAAGGACCATACTAGATATCCCCCCCCCCTTGTGAGGTGAACCAGGGTTTCCACCACCCGTTGATCAGATGTTGCTATCGGCGCTACCAGTAGAGGACACACATAGGCTAAATGCCTTACACGAATTTGAGATGTAGAGGCCTCCCAATTTCATGGTTGAGACTGATCCCCATGTGGTCGAGGGTTGGATCAAGGTGGTTACATGAGTCTTCCATCGAGTTTGGACATCTCTTCACCAAATGGAGAACTTATCCGCGAGCCTACATCATGGATTAGTAGGGAGATGGTGGAGCTTTACGATCCAGACACACGACAAGGAATCCCTCACCTGGACATAATTTGAGTGCCTATTCAAGGAGGAGTTACTTCCAGCGATGTTGTTCACAGTATCCATACAATAGATACTACACCTACAATAGGGTATCATGACATTGGTGGAGTACTCGACAAGATTCACTGATCTTTCTCTCTTCTCTATAGACATGGTATGAGACCTGTTTTTCTAGGATTTGGATTTTGAATAGGGAATACAATGAAATATTATTGAATCCATGGTATTTATTAGAATCCCTACTCTATCTGGGGTGCTAGAGAGAGCTTTTCTCGTAAAACTTTTCCTATCAAAGAGAGTACCAGTAGTAGGATCTACTAGTAGACACCAGCCGCCAGAGCATTGGGCCGTGGGTAGAAGGAAAAATATGTAGAGACCCAATCAATTTATGACTTATAGGGGATTACCCCAGGTCAAAGGATCTTCGGTGTGGGGCCCCCATGGTAGAGGAAGTAATTATAGGAACATTGCATTATTCTTGTGTGGTGGATAGGGACACATGGCTCATGACTTCCTGATTCGTTGTGCAAAAGATCATTGAATGGTCAAGGGAATACCGAGGCGGGGGTAGAGGGTCAAGAATGGTGGTCCTCGGGGGGGTAGATGTGGAAGTGGGATAGGTAGAGTGACAGGCAGTGGATAGAGGTTCAAGGTAATACCACCACGAACCTCAGGTGGTCCACAATGAGTTCCAGGACCCAATGGAAAGGGGTGGTGCCAACTTTATGTGGTGGAGGCTTATGACCTCAGTTCTCCATAGATGATTAGACATATTATTAATTTCTACTCCTCCATAGTTTTATTTCTTATAGACAACGGTTCCAGTTACCCCTTCCTTACCATGGACCTTTTTCACAGGTCGGAGATTCTGGTGGATCCATTGGCTCGATCCTTACGATTAGAGACCCCTATATGAGAGGATTTGATGATCACACACTAGTGTTAGTAGTGTGATATTACTCTTGGATATGATAGATTCGACTGGGTACTCCTAGTAGCGGCATCGAGGCCTTACAATGTCATTATGGGTATGGATTGGTTATCCACTGTCCTTACGAAGATTGACTATTTTAGGAAAAGAGTCTAGTGTGTCTATGGAGATGGAACCTAGAATTCCTTTACTGAAAGACAGGGAAAGTTTGTAGCATAGGAATGAATTTTTCGGAGAAGGGTGAACCCAATCACTCACCTGTTGACTTCTGCATGAACTTGTACACTGAGATGGAACTGATATCCACATCATCATATTGGATACTTCCCATGGAGCTTCGGGAGTTGCGGGTACAGCTAGAGGATCTACAAAGGATGGGATTTGTGATTCTGAGTGTTTCATCATGGGTAGACCCAATTTTGTTGGCCAAGAAAGTAAACAAGTGTTTGAGGTTGTTAGTGGACTTCCAGCGTCAGAATTAGGTGACCTTGAAGAACAAGTATCCACTACCAAGGAATAATGACCTCTTTGATAAACTGAAGGGTGTGATATGGTTATCAAAGATAGACCTTATATCAGGCTATCATCAGCTTCATGTACGGGATGAGGATGTACCCGAAGACAGCCTTCAGGTGTCAGTATGGCCACTATGAGTTATTTGTGATGCCTTTAGGCTTGACCAATTCCCTAGTAGTGGTCATGGGACTCATGAATAGTATATTCTATCATTTCCTTTACTAGTTCATCATGGTCTCATGTGATAAAAATTGGTGTAAATAGTGTTGGAGGAGGATCACATAAACCATCTACGAACTGTCCTAGATACACTCCAAGAGAACTGGCTTTATGGAAAGATCTCGAAGTGTTATCTTTGGATGTATGAGGTTCACTTTCTATGACACTTCATTTCAGAGGCTGGATTTGCAGTGGATCCAACAGATATAGACGTGGTGCTTTCTTGGAGTCTCCCCATGAGTTTAACTAAGGTGTGAAGTTTCTTAGGTTTGGTAGGATACTACTAAAGGTTAATACCTGAATTTTCTAGGGTAGTAGAACCCTTATCAGATCATACATGTAAGGGATATCCCTTCATGTGGATGGATAAGTGCTAGGAGAGTTTTCAGGAGATGAGGTAGAGACTGATGAGTTCATCCATATTGAGACTATCATATGATGACACTGGGTCATTAGTATTCTACAATGCATCAGGGACCGGAACACAGTTGTGACCTGATATAAGAATAGGTAGTTATCGCCTAATGTTCACAAAAATTGAGGTAGTATGAGCAGGATTACATGACCCAAAACCTAAAGCTATTAGAAATGGTCTTTTATTTGAATATGTGGTGGCACTACTTGATGGGAGAGAGGCTTACCATCTACTCCATCCACAAAAGTCTCATGAATATATTCTCCCATAAAGAACTGACATGAGATAGCGGTGTCGGAAAGAGTTCATCAAAGATTATAACTTTGAGATATTCTATACTCCTAGAAAGTGGAATGTGGTGGTGGACGTTCTCATCAGGAGAATAGGGTTATAGTTGGTGAGTTAAGCATCAGAGAAGTTAGCCACGATGTGGATATTCTTCATGGATGGATATAGGGTATCCCATCTTCTGTCAATGGTTTTCACCCCCACCCAAACTCTTACAGATGGTTAGGGAGACACAACTTGGGTATGTCTACTGTGAGACCTTGTGTCCATAGATATCCACATGGTAAGAAACTAATGGATATTTAACAGGAGGGGAGCATGTTATTCTTTTCAAAGGGCACAACATTGTACCAGTGGTGTTTCTAGAGGATATTCTGATGGAATTAAACACCTCCCCCTTATTGGTGTATCCAAGAATGGTTAGGATGTACCAAGATAACTAACTATAGTACTGGTGGTCAGGAATGATGAAGGTGGTAGTGGATTTCATTTCATGGTCCCTCACTTGTCAGAAAATGAGGGTATAACATTAGGTCTTAGCAGGCTTAGCTCATCCACTCGATGTTCGAGAGTGGAAGTGGGATGGTTTCTCAATTTACTTCATGATAGGTTTACTATGCATGTCAATGGGGAATGATATCATCTTGGTGATCGTGGACCAACTCACCAAGTCAGCCCAATTCCTACCCCTTTGGGAGCAGGGTTCAGTAGAGAGCATCAGATGCCTCTATGTGCAGCAGATAGTTAGACTCTATAGGGACCCATCGATGATAGTCTCAAATTAAGACACAATATTTACATATCATTTATAGAAGGGATTTCAGGAGTCATTTGGGACTCAGCTATGCTAGAGAATAGCTTTCCACCCACAAATAGATGGTCATACAGAGAGTACTATCCATGTTTTAGAGAACATGCTTCATTCTTGCATCTTGGACTTCAGTCGTAGTTGGTAGGACCATCGACCACTGGTTGAGTTTTCATAAAACAATAGCTACCACTCCACCATAGGTACGGCATTATTCAAGGCACAGTATGAGAGACCATTCAGATCACCATTATACTAGACAAACCTAGGGGAGCCAGAACTCAAGGGTCCAGAGTTGGTACAAGAAACCACTGAGAAGGTTCTTGTCATCCAGGAGTGGATGAGTACAACACATAGTATACATAAATATTACGGTGATAGAAGACAGAGGTCCTTAGAGTTTGTGGAGGGAGACAATGTCTTCCATTAGGTCTCACTCTAATGGGGATTATAGAGATTTGGTCACAGCTACAAGTTATCTCTGAGATTCATCGACCCTTTCCAGATTCTGGGAAGAGTTGGTGAGGTGGTGTACCAACTACCTCTTCCCCCTCAGATGAACCAGGTGCATACTATCCTTCATGTGTCACATATGAGGAGTTATGTGCATGACCCATCACACATCATCGATAGGGGAAAGCTATACATCGATAATGAAGCGACGTTTGTAGAGTTATTAATGGAGATTGAGGACTAACATGAGTGGGTCCTTTGAGAGTGGTTGATTCCTCTCATGAACTTTTCCTGGTAGCAAGGGAATCTATCAGAGAGAAATTGGGAGCGGGAGGCAAAGATTTATGCTTAGTACCCCAATTTGTTTCTTTATCCCTTGTTTGGGATTATGAGGATGTACAGCCTTAAGGTGGGTAAAATGTAATAAACCATAAATTCCATGTAATTTTCTTTAATTATATAAGATTATTATGAGACCAGGTAGTTAGAAAACACTTGAATTTGAGGCCCAGTGATCCCAGAATATGTGTTTGAACTTTATTTAATTTTATTTAGAATAACGCACGTGAAGGGTTTTGGAAGCTTCTAAATGAGTGTCTAGATTAACAATTTGAGGTCACCATGGCATTTGGAAAAACAACAATATCGTAGAAAAGGTCCTAACCTCAATCGGCATGGGTCGAGGGAAAAAGTTTAATTTCAAGCAATTTAAGGAGGAATAAAAAAAAATAAAAAAGTATATATTATTTGAATTTTTTTTACTATGATGAAACTTCACATTGGATATTTCATTTCATAAACTAAATAGTGTAATGACACTGAAACTGAAGCGTAATAGAAACATTGAATCATAAATTAAACAGTGTAATGACACTACGAATCAGTGTAACAGAAACTCAAAAACATGTTTCGTCATTTTAATGGATTAATTGAATATGGGGTCATGGGTAAAATATAAAGGTTTACTATGAACTTTTGGAGGATTTACGTTGGTGAGCGATGAATGACGAATCACCACCAACGACGGATTTAGGATTGAGGAACGACATGAGACGATGTTTCTACTCCAATATTCTCCATCAAATGATCCAACTTCGATGTAAGGGGTCCTTTTCTAAGTGATTTTCACTTCCCGATTCATTATTTATAAACAACGAATACAGATCAACCCACTAACAAGTGGATATATGGGTCGATCGCTCTTCTAGGTATGGGAAAACTTTTCAGGGGATTAAAGAAAGGGGGATATGAATTAATAATTTTTCAATTTCATCCCTTTTTCAAACAAGATGAATGAAGGCCAAATGAATAGTTTAAATGTTCTTCACTTTGGGTGTTACTTGTGATCTCTCCTCCTCCTCGTGTTCCTCATCAACAGAACCACATAGTATCCTAAGAATATTTTGAGAGGTTTTGAGTGTGACCAGACCCCAGGATAGATGACAATATGATTTGGATCCCACGACAGGCGATACAATGGTCTGAGGACTCCATAACACCCTCTAGATTGAAGAACGGACCACAGAAGCATGTGTAATAGCATGTGGAAGAAAACACTAGAGCATCGGCACTAGAGTTGGCACACAGTGGTAGACACTACGGACAGAGGGTCATGGTGGTACAAACCCGCGGTGCCAATGGAGCTCCATGTTAGGTTGGATGACCTGTGGCCGAGTCGCAGGTGTACGATGGAACGAGATCCCCGAGACCACATGTTGGGGAGGTAGTCGACCAACTTTCGGATACGTGACCTAGAGGAGACACACCCATCATTATGTATGGTTGAGACCCAAATAGACGACTATGGTGGTCCAAGATAGAGAAGACGGGCTGACCCAGGTGGCCCTGCAGGCAAAAACTAGGCTGGGCCAAGCATGTAGGGTCAGATATGGGTCCATCAGTCTCGGTCGGATCTAGGTCAGGTTGGTGAACCCCAGGCTAGATCGGTTCAGGTCAGTCTGACCGTGTGAAACCAGACCCAGACCCCACTGGCCCATTTTTAGTAAAATAGGCATAACTTCAAAACGGTGTATCCAATTGTAGAGATGATCAAAACCTTGGGACCCTCGGGACCAGATGGTACTTTTTCCATACTCCATGTGAGTTTTTCATTGACTTTGTAATATGGTTGAATTATTGAGGACTATATTCTCTTGGAATCAATAATTATATAAGAGGGAATATAGGGTATCTCAGTGGCCCAGCAGACGAGCGGACCTCAGTGGCTCAAACGATGAGTGGACCTCAATGGCCCAGCAGACGAGCAGACCCCAATGGCCCATGAGATGAGCGGACCAGAGTGTCCCAACAAAGGAGAGAACTTCAGTGGCTCAGAAGATGAGTGAACCTCAGTGGCACAAGAGAGGAGAGTACCTCAGTGGCCCAGCAGATGAGGGGACCTCAATTTCCCTAAAGACGAGTAGATCATAGTGTCCTAACAGACGTGACGACCTCAGTGGCCCAGTAGACAAGTGGTGCTTAGTGGCCTAATAGACGAACACACCTGAGTATCTCGCTAGATGAGTGGACCACAGTGGCCCAACAGATGAGCAGACCTCAAAGAACCATCAGACAATCGAACCTCGTTGGCCCAACAGACTACGGTGACTCATCGGGGATGGGTCCCTCAGTAGTACAAGATGTTCAGTATTATGACTGATAGTTCGGCCTTCTCTAAGTTAGGTTATACATGTGTGAGATGTCTATAGATACTCCCTCTCTGAAATTTAATTCTTAGAGTCTACACTTCGTGTACCTCTTTGGTTGTCTACTTTGTACATACTTTCCTTTGTGGTATCACCTTTGTGTTTTGGGGTCCTTACAAAGTATTGTGTTACTCACCCCTACATGAGCTCCTCCAACATGTTTTGTGTCTTGTGCAGTTGAAAAATGCTTCAATGGAGACCTTGGTGGCCCAACACCAGGCAGTGCCCAGTGGAATTTGACAGACGAGGTGTCCTTCTACGACTTTATATGGCACCCCCTTCACCTACCCTTCATGTAGGGTTTACCATAGACGAACTTTAATAGATTGTACATTTATTTTTATTGGGTTTTATCCTAGACCCTTTACTTCAAAATATTTTCTTTTACTCATAGAGGTTGTCTTAGTGGAATGCTTCATTACTTTTCATCATTGTGGGATGGATGTGTGTGTGTGCGTGCATAGAGGTACTCAGGAAAATGCCTACCACGTATGGGATACTGCCTTCATCACTATTTTCTAGCCCTTGGCCATCAAAGGGTGGGTATGGGGTAGTATTGGAATAGGACTCGGGGGATGGTTCGTTATAGTATATGTACATTTAATAAGAATAATTGAGGTTTTGGAGAAGGAAAATAAAAGAATGGATCTTGAGGAAGGTTGATACCTCTTCTTTGGGTAGCTCCTTATGGTTTTCACCAAAGGGATTACTTGGTTGGATTTCGTCCTAAAGGGAGGATTTAAGGAATAATGGATTGATATTGGGATCTTATTGTATCATATTTTGGGTGATCCAAAGGGCTTGAGAGGTGTTAAGAAGTAGGAAGGGTGAGTGCCTTTTTAGAGTGGAGGAGGAGTGGTATTCTTTTAAATTTTTGGAAAAAGAAATCCAAACATGTTTTTACCTTGAAAAGTGGATCCAATAATATAACCTATCAGATAAAATGGTGAATAAGGTCTAAATATGGACAAAAAGGGTTTTATAGGTTTCTAGGTTGTTCAGGGCCTTATGTTTCAGGTTAAGTCCTTTTTTAAAATAATTTTTCTCTTAATCATTGTAATTAATTTTAATCACTTCTATTAATATTTTTTGTCAAAATATAATTTTAACTTTTTAGAATTTATAAATAATTATTAATAAAAAAAGGGAATCCATTTTTCTAATTTTGAAACACATAAGTGGAAGAAATTAATTTAGAATTAATCTGGAAAACGGGACGACATTGTGTGTTTTTAAAGAAAAAATTTGAAATGTTTTATAACTTTTCATATCCAATTTCAAGGGGAAATTTGTTCAAATGAACGAAATTGGATTAATTGATTTATAATTAATCTAATTATTGTTTAAAAACAAGTTAAAATATAATTTAACTATATAAATAAATGAGATAAAAAATAAGTTCAGTATTAAAATTTACTATTTTTTCACTATTCATCCAAATATAATGTTTCTCGGAAAAATATCAAAACATTAACCTAACATAATTTTGACATTATGAATTCAAAAATGATGTTTATTCTATACAATTAAATTTCAAAAAGTGTTTAAAATTTACTTTATTATTTTTTACATAAGGACGCAGAATGAAGTCCATTTGAGAAAATAGAATTTATAAACATATAAAGACATTACAAAAAATTATAATTTTAAGAAACAATATATTTTATTTATATAAAAACATTTTAAATAATACTTTAAAATTAGTTATTACTATTCATATGACTATGTCTGACAGTTATGTTATAATTATCTCAATAAAATAAGTTTTCATGTAAACTCAGTGTTTCATGTAATGCTTTCCATATTGGTGTTTTTTGTAGCGCAATCAAAGTCAGTATTGTGTGTAATTATTGTATGAATTAGTGCAATGAAAGGAATCAAATGAAAACTAATTATCAAAAAAATTAAAAAACTTAGGTGTCACATTATGCACCCCCCTAAAATGAATGTCTCCCTCAAAATTTGTCATTCTGGTACAAAAGAATGATGATAATTATAATTCATCATATCCTCAAGTTACCATATAGATTCCTCTATCTAGTAATTTCTCCACCAAACATTGACCAGGTGAGTGGTCTTTCATAATAGAACTTTACTTATATGATATGGAATTTCAACTAGTCTTTCCTCGTAATAAAGATCTAGGTATTGTTGTATTACCTTTGAGTTCAGTACATGTGATGGTTTAGATATGTACTTACTCATGATAGATTCATGAAACACATCATGGACATGATAGATATTTTGAGGATGTTACAAGTAATAAGCTACAATCTTGATATGATCAAGATTTAAAAAGGTACTAATATACATAAGGCTTAGTTTCCCAATGTTTATGAACCTCATAACCTTATTCTAGGGAGAAATTTGTAGAAACACCTTCTAACCAACCTCAAATTTTAGATCACGTCATCAGTTATCAACATTACATTTATACCAAATTTGAACTTCCTAGATATGTTACTAAATGGTTCAAACCTTCTAAACCATTTCTTCATCAATCTAAGGTCCTAATTTCTTTCTTTATCCAACGTCATCCTAGAATGTTGTAGATATAAATTTATTCTCATATAGGGTTTCATAAGGTTCAATCCTAATGCTTATGTGAAAGCTATTGTTATAAGAAAATTCAACTAGTGTAAGGTGTTGATCCCAAACACCATTGAAATCTGGAAAACAAGATCTCAATATATCCTCAAGGGTTTTAATTGTTCTTCTATGGGGATTATATGTATGGGGATGATAAGTAGTGTTGAAACTAAATTTCGTATCAACTTCTTGCATAAGGCTTCTCCAGAACTTTGAGGTAATCCTTAAATCATAATCTGATACAATAGATTGTGGTACCCAATTCAACCATACTCCATTAATAATTTAAATCATGGAATGATGATCTGAATATAATTATTCTCTAATAGCAATGAAGTGTGCTAACTTAGTAAGGTGATTGACTACCACCCATATTGCATTAAACCCTTTAGATTTTTTGGGTATTCCAACAAAAAAATCCAAATTGACATTCTCCCATTTTCATTCTTGTATGGTTAATGGATACAAAATTCTTTTACAATTCTATCATTCAGCCTTAACTTTCTTGTATACCAACAAATTAGATAGAAAATCCATGATATCCCTCTTCATTCCATCCCACCATATGTATTATTTCCACTCCCTATACATCTTCGTACTTTTAGGATAAATAGATAATGAAGAACTATGATCTTCTTCCGATAATAACTTCATCAAATATATTAAGAAAGTATTATATACATAGTTCCTAAAGCATATCATTTAATCCAGATCAAGGTTAATCATACAAACATTTCTAACTTTATTTTTTATCTCTATATCTTCCTTTTGTATCTCCTTAATCTTCACTTGGATAGGGGGTCAAACATTCATTTGAGAAATATAATATTTTCCCCCTTCTATTAGGAATTAAACATCCATCATTTAAAAATTTAGAAATATTGTATATTTTTCTAATCCTCATCATGGAAGAAATAGCATGATCCTATCAACTTAAAGCATGACCCACCTTGTTTGTTTTACTGTGGTGGTAATGTATTGATTAGTTATAACATTTCATCATCATTATCCATCTTCTTTGGTGAATGTTCAACACCATCTATGTGAATGTATATTTTTATCCTTAATTCTCGGTATATGTATCACACTTTTCCCCATAAATATAATCCCTCGATATATTTAATCAGAAAACTACCACCGGTAACTCCAATTAACGAGTTGGGTATTTTTCACATGAATCTTCTACTATTATGAGGCATAGGAAACAACCATGTTGTTATGAATAAGAACGCATCCCAATACTTTCTTGGATGCATCAGTTAAATGACCCAATGTTTTATAAATAAAACTTTATTTCTTATAACTATGTCATACAATCACATGAAATCATAACACAATGAACTACTAAGAACTATGAGACCGTTAAACATAATATAGTCACTTCTATGATTTGAATTTTTAAAATATCACATAAACGGTTGTGATCAGTACGATGTATGGAGTCTAATATAACAAAATTAATTTTTTTGGTGAATATTAACCTACACTTGTGAATGGTAATATGACCCATGTGAATATTAAATCATCCAAAAGAATAGTAACCTCATCCCTGAATGTGTAAATAATGTTTAGGCATATTATAAGTGATAATATGGCCATCGTAAAAGTATTGGTATTTTTATAAGTAATAAATAATTAATTATTATTAATTAATTAATTTAAAAAGAAAAATTATTTTATTAAATAGTGTTCAAAAATTTAAAATTTAATCTCTTCTGGTTTTAAGATAATTTTATATGTCCTTATGTAATTTTAGAAAGCAATATAAATTCAGTTATAGTATCAAAATCTGTATTTTTCATGTCAATTATGATTTTAATTAAAAATTAAATTAGTCATATTTAGACAATTATATTTTAAAAATGGATTTTTTTTTAGATTCTACACATTGAAAAACGTTTATGGTGATTTTTTAAGATTTTTCTAAAATACTTGAATTTTTTAGGAATAGAAAAATACAATAATTTTCAAATTAAACTAAATACAAGATTTATATGGTAATGGATTATTTTCTTCTGATGTAAGACCAATTGGTTTGAACTCACATGACCATATTACTATTTTTGGTTATGTAATCCCCAATATTTCTAGTCTTGATGGAAATTAATAAACTATGGAAGTAAATATTATGAAACCCTCCTCTTCGCCACTATAAATTCCACCTCTCCTTACCTCTACTCTTCACTCATCTCAAGCCTTGTGCCTTGCCTAAATTTTTCCCAAATATCTCCCTGATCTCCTCCCCCAAGTCCAACAGACGTTAGTTTCTTCAAAAGGCCAAAAACTTCTCCCTAATGAGGTTTTAAAAGATGATAAACTCAAGAGGTCATTCATATCAAGGGGAAAACACCATTGGACCTAAGGTAAGGGATCCTCTCTACTTCACTTTTATTGAATAATTTTCTCTATCTTATTCCCTTTTATGTTTAATCCTTAATGATGGGGTATGAGTTTGAACCTTCCTCATACTTCCCTTATGATTTATAAGTGATGATAGACCCCGTTCTATCTCATTAATCCCTCTTAAGTACTCTCGATACCATGCCGATAATTCAGAAGGGATTTTACTCAAACATCCTTTGTTCCTTCCAGTTTCATTGTCTTCCTTTTACCAAAATGAAGTTAACTTATCTTTTTATGTGCATAATCTAAATTATGTGTACATGTACATAATTAATATATCAATACCCTTTCTTCATTCTCTTTCGAGGATATACAAGTTTTTAAATGATTCCCTCCTCAATACTTCCCGATAAGCAAACATGTTTTGAGGGAACTTCCTAAATTCTTACCAGCTTTCATGTGCCCTCAATAATCTATTTGAAGACACCATTTTTCTTATAAAATCTGTATTTTTTTATTAAAAAATTCTTTCCTCACTTTTTGTTTTATATAAATCATTGTTCCCTTTTCTATTTTAAAGGCTCTATACTATTTTCCTTAAAATAGTAGAAAAATGATTTAATGCTAATGTTTCTTAAATACGATTCTTAAATGTGTTCACTTCTATTTGAAATCACTTACCGTGATACATTCCTATTTTCACTTATTAATGTCCATGTATATTTTAGATCCATTCTTTCCTGGACACTTTTATTATACACATATTTGTTAGTCTTTAAGACATGATTGTGGTACCCAATTCATTACATGGGCAACCCTTATGTTTATGTTAGATTGATTATGTATAAATCTTAATGTGGAAAACATACTCATGAAATATTAAGATGGTTGTTCCCAGATATATCTCCAATGAATTGGGTAATGTTTAGTGTCATGAGATGTTATGTGCGATGGTCTTGGCAGTTATCCTTGGCTTATGCTACCATGTGTGACGGTCTTGGCTGTTAGCCTTGGATTGTGCTACCATGTGAAATGGTCTTGGAGGTTAACATTTAATCTTGATAAATTTATGTTTTATGATGCTTCCACATAACTGTGACTCCGTGTTTATGTGATTCCATGTTTATATGTTATGATTCCATGTGTTATGTGCTTTTTTATATCATCATGCCATGTCTTCTATCCCATGTGCTAATGATTTGTTCTTATTTTTATTCCATTATTGGGATATTTATCTCATCCATTTGTTCATGTGTTCTATAGGGTACCCTATGCATATGTAAGGGCTCAAAAGAAGGTTGGAGCTCTTTAAAAAGATAAAATAAATAAGTGTTTTAGTCCTATATTTTCAATTTTCTGTACCTACTCTTCCAAGACACTAGACTTTATGATCCTTGGCTTGTACTCTGATGTATAATTATGATTATAATCATGTAATATTATATATAAAAGGATAGGGTTTCTATATTTGTTATTATAGGATGGTCTATTTATATTTGGAGAGTAGGAATATATCACTTTAGTAAGAACATTAAGGATGAGACTAAGTATAAGAAAACATCACAAAATTTTGGTAACTATAGATTAAGTGGTTTATCAAAAAAAATACATCCATGTCTGGATACAAACTCATAGAGGTGGCTCTGGCATATATTTATCTTGGGGTTAAACAAGAAAACACTACATTGAGCTAGACTCAAATGGGAACTGGTGCATGACAAAGGGCCTTGCTGCACTTTTGGTTTAACACTCCCAGGGGATATGCTTTGGTTAATTCATGATCTTAGTAAAAAAGATTATTAATGGAATAAAAAATCCCATAAGAATACATGTTATGAAATAGAACAAGGATAACCTTGATTGAAACAAAGGTAACCACAAGTTAGGATATACTTCTCATTTACAAGTTTATCCTCTTGTGTTAAAAGTTTCCTTTTAATGTTCAATAGCTATGTATCAAGCCCTCTAATTGTACATTATTTTTCATTTTTATTGGCGGGAAATATAAGAACATGTTCCAACAATAAATGTGATTGGGAATGTAAAGATTTACCTAACTATATGCCTGATATGATGGGAATAGGTGCTCAAAACTTCCATACAGTACATTCTTAGCTGGTTCAAGTTAGTAATAATAACATGAATCATATGGAACACCCTCCTCCTATTAGGAAATAGAAATTTTACATTGAATCCCTCAAGAAAAAAAGCCTCTCATTTTTAGTGGATCTTCTAATCCCGTCCACAAAGAACAGTGTATTATCTCCATTAAAAATATATTATCAGTCCTCCAATACTCAAAAGAAGATAAAGTCGTACTGGCGGTCTATCATTTTGATGGGGAAGTTGATCTATGGTGGACACTGATATGGAATATGAATCCCTAGGAGGAAATTGATTCGATGGTTTAGGAGGAATTCAAGAGAATTTTTTTCAATAAATATTTTCCCTGAACACTCTATCTCAAGATGGAAAGAGAGTTCCTCAGACTCAAGATTAAGGAAGATGATTCTGTCAGGGCATATAAAGAAAACATCACAAGGATTGCGAGGTACAGCTCTCACATTGTCATGAAAATCAAAAGTAAGGTGGGTAGCTTATTTATGGGACTAAAGCTGTGTCTATGAAAAGAATTGGTGATTTAAGACTTCAACATCTATGAGGACATTTTCTATTGTGACCTTAAGGTCGAAATTGTGACTAGAGACTCTCAATGGTATCATGTGCCTAGAGAAAAAAAGAGGAAAATGGAATCTAATTTGGGAATTTCTGCAAATATATTTTATGATGGAAATAATATTTATCATCATATATGTTAAAATTATGGGAAAAATATCTTGGGAACTGTTTAATGGGAATAAGGAATTTCTTAAAATATGGAAAGTTAGGACATCATTCTAAAAAATACTGATTGGATATGAAGAATCATGATATTGTGGAAGGAGAAAGTAAGTTTAAGTTCAAAATCTTGCATGTAATGCAGTGTTACAACTACAAGGAGCATGGACACTATGTGAACAATTTCCCTAAGTCGAGGGTTTCTAGAGCCAATCAACAAAAACCTCTATGGAATCAAGGAAGGGATTAATGTATCACTATTTTTGAGATATAGTAGGAAAAGGATGTGGGGCTAGGTATGATAGTTATTCATTCAAGCATAGATAATGTAAAATTTGACTCCAGTTCTATTTATTCTTTCATATCTTGCATCTTCTGTAGAACTATTCAAACACCACCTCAAAATTTGGATAATAAGTTATCTATGAGAATAGGTAATGAGGTAATAATTGGGTTAATGGTTTATAACTCCTCCCCAGTTAACTTTTGTGGACAGAACCTCTTAGAAAATCTTTTCATACTTCCTTTAGTAGAGTTTAATGTTATATTGGGAGTGTATTGGCTATCTTTAACAAATCCAACATCAACTGTCGGGAAAGGGACATAACTCTTCACATCCAAAAGAATCCATCCAATTATTTACATGCATAAGGAGTAATATGAATCTAATTTAGAATCAGTGTCTCAAATATGGATATTAATTCTTTATGAGAAAGAATGTATAGCTCAAATGATTGAGACGAAGGAGAGAATCATTCTTGAAGATATGCCCATCGTGAGGGATTACACCAATGTATTCTCTAAAGATTTTTATGGTCTTCCTCCTAATCAGGAGGTTGATTTCTCAATTTAACTTATTCTTGAATCTCTTTAAATACAAAAGATACCTTATAAAATGTCCACCATAGATCTAGAAAAGATAAAGAATCTGTTATAGGATAATACGGAGAAGGGTTTTTTACACCTGAGTGCTTCACCATGCAGAGCACCAATCCCTTTCATCAATATGAATCATGGTTCAATGTTCCTCCACATTGATTCTAATAATCTCAATAAAATCACAATAAAGAACAAGTATCCCCTACCTCAGATATATTAATTATTTGATCATCTTAGTGTGGCTAGTTTTTTCTCTAAGGTGGACCTTCGTTCGGGATATCACCAGTTATAGTTGAGAAAGGAAGATATTCCCATGGCTGCCTTTTGAATGAGATGTGGACACTATGAGTTCAGAGTGATTCCCTTAAGACTCACTAATGCTCCAAAAGTATTCATGGACCTAATGTGTGGTGTCTTTAGATATTACCTCGACAATTTTCTGGTTGTCTTTATCAATGATATTCTGATACACTCTAAGAGCAAGGAGGAACATGAGGAACATTTGAATACTGTGTTAAATACTTTGCAAAGGGATAAGATATAAGAAAATTATATTAAATGTGGGTTCTGGATGGAGGATGTATCTTTCTTGGGGCATGTTATCACCAGCAAATGGATATCTGTGGACCCTTCTAAGACAAAGGCGATTGAAGTGTGGCCAAGGAAGAGATATGTTATAGAGATCCTTAGCTTTCAAGGTCTAGTTGGGTGTTACCGATGATTTGTGAAGAACTTATCGCAATTGTAAAACCCAATGAACTAAATAACATGGAAGGGAGTAAAGTTTTTCCAGACTCAAAAATGTGAATATTGTTTTAAAGAGTTGAAAATGAGGCTAATCATTATGCCAGTGCTCACATTCCCAAAAAGTGGAGGACTCTTTGTGGTGTATTCTAATGCATCAAAGAAGGTATTAGGATGTGTGCTAATGAAAAATGATAAAATAATAGCCTGAACCTCATGTAGCTAAAAATACATCAGTGAAACTATCTTATACATGATCTGGAGTTGGTGGTTATGATCATTGCATTAACAATATGATGGCACTATATCTATGGGGAGAAGTGTGAGATATATACTGATCACAAGAGTCTCAAATATTTATTCATACAAAAATATATTAATATGAACTAGATAAGATGGATATAGCTCATTAGGGATTATGACTTCTCAATCCACTACCACACCATTAAGGCAAACTAGGTGGATGATGCTCAAAGTAGAAAAGATCATGCATCATTATCAGTTATGAGAATTGAAAAGGATTTGATCTTTATAGATTCTGAATGGATGTAAATTGGAATAATTATTGGAGGAAAATCATCAATATTTTATTAAATTATTGCTCAACCATCCCTCATGGAGAAAATAAAGGATGCTCAAAGAAAATATGTGGAAATTCATAAATGGGTGGAATCCATTAGAGATGGGAAATCCTATGAGTTTATGATTGGTGAGGAAGAAGTTTTTAGATTTGGATCATGATTATTTGTACCATACAATCTATAGATAAATAAAAAACTTCTGAATGATGCACATAGGTCAACCTTCTATATCCACCCAGGGAGCACAAATATGTATCAAGATCTACGAGAGAACTTTTGGTGGGGCTATATGAAGAAGGAGATTGATGAGTATACATCAATGTGCCTAGTATGTCAACA
The DNA here is from genome assembly GCA_963277665.1 of Viscum album. Lineage (NCBI taxonomy): Eukaryota > Viridiplantae > Streptophyta > Magnoliopsida > Santalales > Viscaceae > Viscum > Viscum album. The sequence goes on along the minus strand of OY728145.1, from coordinate 873,435,177 downwards.
AGTGAAGGATGAAAGGTAGAACTCTATGGAGATGGTGAAACCACTACCCATAATAATATGGAAGTGGGATAAAATCACCGTGGAATGTTTCACTGGACTTCCAAGGATATCTAGAAAAAAAATGCTATTTGGTCCATTGTGGATCATCTTACAAAGACAGCTCACCTTATCGAAATTCGAGGGGACTTCCCACTGGATCAACATTCATAGATATATATATATAAAAGTGGTGGTAAGGATACATTGTGTAACAATATATGTTGTATCCAATATAGATATGGGATTCACCTTGAAGTTCTGGAAAAGTCTCTAACATTCTCTAAGAACAGAACTGAACTTCAGTATGGCCTATCATCCTAAAACTGATGGACAATCTAAGAGAACTATTTAGAAACTAGAAGATATGTGGAGATAATTTTATTGACTTCAAATAAGGATTATACCAATAACATTCACTAGTTAAATTATACTACTATAACAGTTTCCACCCGAGTATCTGAATGGTACCATACGAAGCCCTTTATGGGAAAAGGTGCAGAACCCTAGTGTGTTGGGATAAAGTTGGTGAGTGTAAGCTTCCAGGACCTGAAATGGTCGAATAAATAGTGGAGAAGGTGAAAACCATTTAGCAACACATCAAAGAAGCCCAAATTCAACAAAATATTTATGATGACAATCTTCAATGAGACCTTGAGTTCAAAGTTGGAGACATGGTATTTCTCTTCATATTTATTTGGAATAAGGTCATGATATTTGAGAAGAAAGGGAAGATAAGTCCCAAGTACATCATTATTTTTGAGATTCTTGATCGTATTGGGGTTGTGTCCGATCGGCTAACACTTCCACGTACCATTGCAAATGTACATGATGTCTTCTGTGTATCCCACTTAATGAAGTACATACCAGATTCTTCATAGGTACTCTCTTCAGAGGTGGTATAATTGGAGAATGATATTCCTTACAAGGAGTATCCAGGGACAATCTTAGATTGTATTCATAAATTTATATGTAACAATACTCCTCACCTAGTCAATGTACTGTGGCAGAACCACAAGTACAAAGACGCAACATGCGAACTTGAGGAGGCAATGATGGAAAAGTACCCGCACCTATTTATGGATTAGAATGTAAAATGAAATTTCTTAAGGGGGGAATAATGTAACGACCCAGTGTTTTATCAATGGAAATTACCTTCTTATAAATATGTCATATACTCACATGAAATCGCAAAACAGTGAAATACTAAGAGTTATGTGGCCTTTAAACATAACATGGTCACTTCTGTGATTTGAATTTTGAAAATCTGACATACACGGTTGCGATCAGTAAGATGTTTAGAGTCTAATGGAAAAACATAATTTTTGGTGTATAGTATCCACCCTTATGAAAAGTAATATGAACATTAGGAATATTAAATCTTTCAATAGAATAGTAACCTCATCCATGAATGTTTAAATAAAATTTCGGCATCTTATATGAGATAAAATGACCATAGTAAAAGTATTTTTATTTCTTGTAAGACAAAAATTATAAATTAAAATTAATTAATTAATTTAAATAGAAAATATATTTCTCTAAAAGGTCTTCATAAATTAAAATTTTTATTTCTTCTAGTTTAATTATAATTTTATAAGACATAATGTAATTTTTGAAAGCATTTTAAAACCAATTGTAGTTTTAAAATCTATAATTTTCAAGTAAATTATGATTTTAATTAGAATTAAATTAGTCATATTTAGAAACGTATTTTTGAAAAATGGAGTTCATTTCTGAAATTCTGAACATCAAAAAATGGTTTTGGTGAATATTTGGGATTTTTAAAAAATACTCGAATTTTTTTAATAGTAAAATACAATAATTTTTAAAATATGATAAATACCTGATTTGTAGGGTCATTGATGATGTTCTTATGATGTAAGCCCAATTGGTTCGAACTCATATGAAATTATTACTATTTGTGGTCATGGAATCATCAATATTTATTCTCTTGAGTGAAATTAATAAACTAAGTAATTAAATATTATGAAAACCCTCCTCTCCTCCACTATAAATACCACCCCTTCTTACCTCTTCTCTTCACTCCCCACAAGCATTGTGTTGATCCTATATTCTATCCAAATCTATCACCAAGATCCTCCCCCATATCCAACATCTCTTAGTCTCTTAGAAAGACGAAAAACTCTTCCCTAAAGAGGATCTCAAAGGAGATAAACTCCAGATTCCATTAATATCACGTGGAGAACACCATCAGCCCTGAGGTAAGGGATCTTATCTACTTTACTTTTATTCAATAATGTCTTCTATGTTATGACATTTTATGTCTAATCCCTAATAATGGGTAATGATTTCCGAACTCCCCTATAATTCCTTCATGATTTATAAGTGATGAGAACCCACTTTCTCTCCCACTAATCCCTCTTATGTACACCTGATTCCATTCTGATAATTTGTATGGGATTCAACCCGAATCTATTTTGTTCCCTCAGGTTTCCCTATATACATTTTACCAAAATGAAGTTGTCTTTTCTTCTTATGTGAATCCTCTAAATTATATGTACATGTACAAAATTCATTTATCAAGACCCTTTCACCATTCTATTTTGGGGATATACATGTTTTTAAGTGATTCCCTCCTCAATACTTCTCGATAAGAAAATCTATTTTGAGAGAACATCCTGAATTTTTATCCAATTTCAAGTGCACTCTATATTTTTTTGAGGACACCATTTACCTTATAAACTCTATATTTTTTATGAATACCTTCTTGGTTCTCTTAAGGTATTATATATAGGATTGTTCCCTTTTCTATTTTAAAGGCTCTATAGTATTTTCTTAAAAACTGCACAAAAATGTTTTAATGCTAATGTTTCTAAATAATTTTCATACATGTTGTAACTTTTATTTGACATAACTTACCATGATACAATCCTATTCTCCATCGTCAATTTATATTTATATTTTACATCCTTTCTTTCATGGACACTTTTAGGATACACCCATTTGTTATGCTTTATGACATGATTGTGGTACCCTATTCTTTCCATGGGTAACCCTTATGTTTATGTAAGAATGATTAAGTATGATTATTTATGTGGAAAACATATTCATAAAAAGTTAATATTGGTTCACCTAGAGATTGCACCAATTCATTGGGTAGAGTTGAGTAACATGAGATGTTATATGCGATGGTCTTGGTAGTTAGCCTTGGCTTGGTCTACCGTGCGTGACGGTCTTGGCGATTAGCCTTTGCTTCTTCAACCATGTGTAACAGTCTTGGAAGTTATCCTTTATTTGTGATAAAGTTATGTTTTATGTTTCTACCACACTAAAATGAATCCATTTTTATATGATTCCATGTTTATATGTTATTATTCTATATTTAAAATTCCTTTTTATATCATCATTACATGCTTTCTATCTCATGTGCTAATGCTTTGTTCATATAATTATTCCCTTACAGGGATATTTAGCTAATCCATGTTTTCATGTGTTCCCCAAGTAACCCAAAGAAGATGTAGGGGATAAAAAAGTTAAGATCTCTTTGTGAATATTAAATAAATAAGTGTTTTTTTATTCCCATGTTTTCAGTTTAATGTACCCAATCTTCCAAGACACTAGACTTTACGATCCTGGTCTTGTACTATGATGAATATTTATGATTAAAATCATATATTGTTATATTTAAAAGTATAGGGTCACTATAATCATTAAATATTACGAAATCAACTCCCTTATATGTTAATTTATGCATAGGTGCACTGACTATCCTTCTCTTCAATTATTTTAGATTTTCCTCACATTCATCTGTCAAAAGGAACTAGGAACCCATCTAAGTTAACTTGGTTAGAGGATTATATATTCATGAGAAATTGTCCACAAATCCTCCATAATATCTAGATAAACTATGAAATCTATAAATCTATGTCACCATGGTTGGTCTATGCCATCATACAATATCCTCTTTCTTTGATGGATCTACTGTTATACCTCCTCTTAAGATTATGTGACTCAAAAATGAAACATTTTTCAGCCAAAATTCACACTTTTTAACATTTGAATATATTTTTTCATTACTTAGGGTCTTCTACATAATTCTATATTACTATTCATGATCTTCCTTTCTCTTTTAATAGATAATAATATCATCTATAAAGACTACCACAAACTAGTTGATGTGATCCTTAAAGACTATATTCATCAAATCCTTAAAGATAGCATGGGAATTATTAAGACAAAAAGTAATCACTATATATTAATAGTTTCCATACCTTGTACTGAATGTATTCATGGGTATAATTTTTCTTGACCCTCAATTGATGATATTCAGAACAAAGATCAATCATGGAAAAGCATTGAGCTCTGCATAGTTGATCAAACAAGTCATTAATACGGGGAAGAGGATACTAGTTCTTGATTGTGATCTTGTTCAACTCCAGATAATCAGTGTAGAGTCACATTTATCCATATTTATTTTTCAAAAAAAATAATAAGTACACCACAAGGTGACACACTTTTCCAAATGAATCACTTATCAAGGATTTCATGGAGTTAATACTTCAGTTCCAGAACCTCAATCGGGACCATTATATAGGGAGTATTTGACATTGGAGTGGAACTATGTATGAGTTATATTTTGAACTCAACTTCATGTTTTGGTGGAATTATAGAAAAATATTTTTTAAATACATACAAAAAATACTAAAAAGTATACATATCATCTGTGTTGTTTTTATCCTCAACCATTTGAGAAAAACAACCCTTCTGAATCTGAATTAAGTCCCACACACTAGATTTAATCTCTACAGGAAGTTCATACGTAACATCACATAGATTTATGATCATGGTTTGGTTTGAAATATCAAATGTAAGTTACCGTACTAGATAATTGATATGGTATTTATGTATATAAATCCATTACATGCCTAATATGACATCAAATTCAACAAAAGGAAGAATGAAAAGATTCACATGAAACACATTCCCACAAATGTTAACTAGAGAAAAATCATTGACTTTGGATGAAATTATCATACCATTAGGGTTTTTCAATTCTAAACCCACATATATTTATTTGTTATAATCATAAAAACCTTTTAAAATATCATAGATTTGAAAGAGTGGGTAGATCCAGAATAAGACAAGACATTAGTAGTTCTAGATTTGGTGGTATGTGTACCTTTAACGACATCGTTATCACACCCCATATCCAAAATAATGATTGCATAAGATTTCCCCTTGTCCCTCAGCTTAAAAGGTTATTGAAATTGAACATCATCACCAGCCCCTGGGTTTGGGGAGTAGTTATAATAATTCCCATTCTCCTTATACTTGAAGAACTGAACAATGGGAGGTGAATTCTCTAAAACATTCTCTCCATTTGCACAAGTAGCCTACTTATTCCCATAAATTCAGTAATAAAATGATTTAAAACCTTCCTTTACACACTTGAAATAATTATTATACCCCTTAATACAATTTCTGACATTATTCTTCCAACACATATAGAGTAAAGTAAAGCTCATCTTCTTCTCTATATGTTTTTTTGATTTTCCTTTAAACATCATCTTACTTTTCTTGCCAAAACCATGAGACTAGTACCTGACTCCAACCTCTATTTAGAACATGATTTCACAATGCATAATCACCTCATAGCTACTAAAGTATCTTCTATCCAACACCCTTCTAAGACATGGTTTTAAGTAACTGAATAACCAATCAACTTTAATTTTGGGTTGTATGATAATTCCTAATGATTTCCATGAAAGTCTCATGAAATTAGCCTTGTAAGTACTAACAGATTCTTGATCCCATTTATTTAACTCAATGGACTCTTTATCCATCATGGAATGAAGAATTTTAGGAATTTACTTATTTAAAAATAAGTTCTTGAACTCGTCTCAATCCATGGATTCAATTTCTTCTTGCAACCTCGTATTCTTAATTATTGTCCACCATAGCTCTACTTCACCATCTAAATAATATACTTCCAGAATGAATTTATCATGTTCTGTACACTAGATATTGGATAATATCATTTCAGTACTACTGATCCACTATTCAAAAATAGGTGGAGCCAAAGACCCATTGTAAGAAGGTGTACATTGCCTCAAGAAAGACACAATATAATGTTGTTCCCTCTTTTGATCATTGGTAAGTCTTCCATGATTCATATCATGAGAAATTTGTGTGATCATAGGAAAAATATTTTTTATTTTAGATCCCTTGTAATTAGGTTTCTCCAGAGGAAAATCCTTTCATTTTCCATTACAATCACCATTAACACTGTTCTTTTGGGTTCCATCCATTTACTAAAACCAAAATCATAGAGTAAGAAACAGTTATCATAATAATGTACAACATTAAAATCAAAAGTAACTTATAAAAAGTCTAAATTACAACAACATCCTTATTCTAAGACACCTTAGGTTTATCCTTGTTTATTCATAGAAAACTTCTTTTTAAATATTTCATGATGGTTCATTAAGAGTTTTTGAATTCCCAAGGCATATCCCTCGGGAGTGTCAAAAGAGGTGTGTTGAAAGGCACGTTGTCATTTACAATGTTACACCAAGTCAGGTCTGATGCACCTTATTAGATTTATTACTCCATGGTACATATGTTTCAGAGCCTCAACAACATTAAGTATCTAGAAAAGGTTATATTTCTAGGACACCACATTCCCTATCCTTTACCATGATTTTAAGACATTTTCCTATAATTTTCGTATCCTTAGACTTGTCTTTGACATTGCCTTAGGGTTGTCACTAAGGTTTTATCATCCTATATTCCCAATTTTAACTAAATATTTTTTATGATACCAACTATTCAAAACCATTATTTACATACATTTACATTACTTCACTTTTTTAGAATACTTAATACGTTACACAAAAAGATACCCAAAGACTGTACTAGTCTGGTGCCTTTGGAAACATGGAAATATTTGTACATAAGTGAGCTAAATTATCTCCAATGCGGTTCTTCCAAACTAGAACATTTGTTAGATACATCAAACATAATAAATATCTTCATAACATGAGGAAGGAAACATAAAAATTGGTGATCTCAGATGCTCAAAAAGGGTAAATAAATGAGACATGTAGGAATAATAATGAGCATAAGGGTATGAAGACATGATCAAGAAAATAAAAGATCATACCCTGCATATCAAATATTATAAACATGAATCATGGAATAAATACTGGCAGTTAATAATTCTGGATAATGACTATGATGATGAAGATAAAGACAAGTGGTGAGGTAAATTGTGTACTTAATGAAATTTAAAAAAATTCAAAATGTCTCTCTTGTTTAGTATAAACCATTCCTTTACTCTAAAAGATGAGTGAGAAATGAAGATAAATATAGGAAATGACCATAGTGATGTATATTGGTTCAAGGAATAATGATCCCCTAGTCCACTCTACTAACACTCAACTCCATGATCTTGGAGATTTTTACTTGGTCCTCTTATCCTTTGTCTTTTAATGAAAAACTAAGTGTAAGTAGTTGAAAGCATTACAAAAAGGATAAAAAGAAACTTTTGGTTTTTTTATGGAAAAAAATTATCTGCATCTTAGTGAAATAACATGATACTTAATCCATGATTGAGTATGAGAAATCAAAACTCCACTAAATCAATAGTGATTGATATAGTTGATAATTCAGGTTTCACTTTACTTTTGAAGTTACAACTACCAAATTTTATCATATCTTTGATATAGATTAGAAGAAAATAGATCATAAAATATATGTAGTATTTATTTAAATAGTGATAGAAAAAACACTATATAGATGTTTAAACATGAATATCTCATGATTTTATCTCTTGAAAAATGTTGCTTCATTCTTGAAAATAAAGACGTAACAAGAAGGTACTGTAAAAGTGATAATAATAATAGTAGCATCAGTATTGAGATGATGGATCAAAACATGAATTTCTCCAAAGAGTAGATCTGAATGAAACAACACATGGTTTTGTTTGAATAACACTTTTTATGTATACTTACCACTTTTGTATATATTTTTTACACACTTTTCTATGAAGAGCATATATATATTTATACTTTTTTTCGAGTAGGTCTAGGTCTTAAAAAAACTCTATAAATATTGCATACTAAATAATGATTATTTTAATTAAAAAATATTCAAGAGATTCGTAACATCCCATAAGAATAGTAATGATTTACTCCACTGAATATCAGTCTTTAAGAAAATCAAAACGATCCTTTGAATCGATGATAAATTAGTCTTGAAATGATATTTAATACCATCATGAGGGATGTATAAATCATATATAATATTATATATATAAAACTAAGTTGTTGGATAGTCAAATGTAGGTTCCTTCTTGTAATTAAAAAACACAAAATTTAGGGTTTGACAATGTAGGGTTTTTCAAAATAGTATGGTTAATGAACCATAACTTTGTTTCCTCAAACATAGGGATTCTTCCAAATATAGGGTTTTTGAACCATACTTTTCCAATGAAATAGGGTATAAGATCCATACGTGTTGTTCCTAACATAGGGTTTATTCCATAAATAACCCTTACACACATAAATTTTGAATAGTGTTTCTAGTATATGCTAAAAAAATGTTTCAAATACCTTAAAGAATATTCCTTATACACCAATGAATTGATTATAAGTCCAGAATGAGAACTTTGAAAAATAATAAATTCTTTAAATTCAAATAAATGTAAATTAATTAGTAAAACAAATGTGGGTGTTTTTTAGCATCAAAACAAAAAATAAATTATTGAAATTATTGAATCAACACATGCTCAATAATATCCCCCTTTCTTATTGTCATAAAACCGATGTCAAAAACCATAATGAAATAAATAATTTCTATTTAAGAAAAACAATTCCTCCATTATCCCCCAATATCCATCATAATTTATATTAAAAATGATTTATTTGCCAAACTTATTTCCCAAATTAATAATTATAACTTTAGTTATTTTTATAAAGACTTGTACCATATAATATTAAGACAAAAACTCTGATAAACTCTCTCCATTTTGGTGACATTGAACAGATAGGAGTAAAGAGTTTTTAAATGAAACTCAACTTAAAATCATGTTAAAAATTGATAATAAAATAAAGAGAATAATAAATATATTATTTTCTTCAAAATCCCATTAAATTAGAGAATTTTGGATATTCAAAAAATTTAAAAAATGAATAATTGTTCACCATATATTAAAACATTATTTCATAAAATAAAACTATTAATTTTTATGATAGAATAATAAAATATTAAATACATTATTGTATAATATGATTAACAAAACGAAATTACAAAATAACTATTCACAAATAATTTTTCTAAACAACCTATTTTAAAAATAGTATAATAATATAAATTAAACAAAAAAATAAGAAGGGTTAGAAATAATTGTATGGTTCATATGATCTTTCCAAACATCAAACTTCATCACTTATAGAATCTAATGTTCTTAATTTTCCTTTTAATTTTCTTTTAATATCTTATATAATTTGATATAAAGAAAATGGACATTGTTCAAACAAAAATTGCTTCGACTTATCAATATTTAGATTTTTATGAGATTCTTTTTTGAACAATTGCATTTTTCCTAGCATTTAACCATTGAAAGATTCAAAAATGATTTCAAGATCAAAGTATTTATCATATTAAGATATTCCTTGTGTAATGAATAAAAATAAAATTTTGATATAGAATCTTTTTTAGGTCATCTTATGACCTTTTAGATTCTTCCATATCGACCTCTATCTTTACTTTTTATTCTTTTAGAGTATAAAATTTGATCAGAATATTATAAAAAGATATTTGATAAGTGGATAATTTCTGTTATTTATGTATTTGAACTTCCTAATTTCATTTATAAGACTTATCAAGAAAATCACAAAAAGTTAAATAGTTAATCCATAAGTATTACCTATCATCCATTTGTAATAAGAATTTTTTTCAGAACAAACAGAGCTTGATCAATTCATTTTGTTGTGTTTGGTTTTCCAAGAAAATCAACATAATAATTCCAAAAAGAATAATTCCTTATGTAATGTTTTTTGAAGAATATGAAATGTTGGTTTATAACATTTCATAAAATTCTTTATTTTCTTAAGAGAAAAAATATAGAACAATCATTACATATTATGTCAGAATATTAATCTAGTTTTCATAAACATTTGAATATTTTTTTAAGAACACAAAATAACATGATTTCAAAAATAAGAATAAAAATATCTTATAATAAATACTATAGTTTTAAATGATTTTAAAGATAATCATTTATATAGAATTATAATTGGAAAAATATTCCTACAAAATGGTTACTTTACCGGAAGTGTATTAATATTTAAAAATAAATAATTCATGAGTAAGTAAATTTAGTGTATAAGATTTTTTATAACAAACTACTTCGGAGGTGTGAACTCCTTCTGTGGATACTTTAACAATTATCTATAGGTAAACCACTTAAATATTTAATAATGTAGATTTTTGTTGTAATCCTATATAACATCAAATAAAAATTCTTTTTGGTACCCATAGACTTTTGGGTCTAGAATTGTTAAAAACTAAATATCTAGGAAACCAAACTTCTTTATTTCTAGTAGTAATTTTACTATTTATGTTAAAAAATTATTCTAAATAATACATATTTCTAACACTATAAATTTTAGGTTTTATAAATAAATAATCATTTTCATAATAACCATTAACGTCACAATAAAAACATATAATAGTAGACATGTTTTTCTGTTTAAACCAATAACAATGTAATTATTATATATATTTGGCCTCTCCCCATTATTTCTAATTCCAAATTTATCTTTTGGAATTTTATTTTTACCAAGGATTTGATATATGTATTTTTATATTTTTATCAACATACTAGAAACTATTTTTAAATCATCAATCTTTACAATAGTTCTTTAATTTTAATATCATATAGATAACTTGATTTTAAATAGTTATATTTTAAATCTAAAATCTGTTTTGAAAAATTTTATTTATATAAAATAATAATATCATAAGAGTTTTTAATATTTTTATAACCTATATTTATCAATTCAAAATTTTGTATGTAATATAAAAAAATATTTGTTCAATTCATCGTTAGATAATTTTTCTCAGCAAGAGTTTTGATAGTAAGAAGATTGTACCTCCCGATTTGTATATGCCATTTTTTTAACTCATAATCAAAGTCTTTATAATATTAATTATGAGAACTAGAAGTATTACTCCATGTGGTATTTATAACTCTCTTTCCTTTTATTTAGTAGTTGTCTTTCCTTTCCTCTTTTAGTAAGGGATATTTTTCCTTGCATTCATAGAATCTATTATCATTAGTCACTTCCTTCATTTTTCTGCATATCTTTTCAATCTTCTTATAATGATCTGATATATATTTATCCATGTCTTTATGATTTGAATAATATGATTCATTCATATTCATTTTCAGAGAATATTATTCATGTTTCATATGATTTTCATCTTCATATAGCCTTTTAGATTCAAATATCAATAGAGTTTAATAAACTCTTTTATAGATAAATTTTTTACAGGTGTAGATTGATATATTACTAATGATATTACATTATATTTAGATTAAATTACTCTGAGTAATTTTAACAATTATTCTAATTTGTAAATAAGATTCCTCAAAGCAGAAAACATCATTGAATATTTTTTCAACCACCTATTCATCTTAGTGATGGTTTCATTTTCACTCATTCATAAAGTATCAAACATTAATTTCCCAACAGTATGCCATCATTTTCTGATTTTTTCAGTACCTTCATATGAAAAAAATAGGCTGCCAAATCTCATATGTAATATTACATTGAAATGATTGATTGAATTCACCAGTTCATAAACCACACATAATAGCATTAATATCTTTTGACTTTAGATCATACTCCCTTTCTTGATCAATACTCTAATTTTCAAAAATATTCTATAGGGATTTCATCAGTTTGAACTACCTTCAAATAAAACCTTATTCAAATATTTTTCAAGTATATGGTCATACGGGCTTTCATGTATCCATAATTATCACCATTAAAATACACATCACAAATCAGAGACGTACCTTATCTATAATATGTCATTATCAATATGTTCAATGGAATCCTTAACAAAAGCCTGTTAGAGATATAAAATTGATGAATATTCAAATACAACATTGTTGATGTTGAATATGTCAAAACGAATATTACCAAAAAAGAATGATAGTAAAATATCACTTCTTTTGTTTTCATTAGTTGGAAAAAAATTAAAAATGAAATATACTAGTAGAACCCTAACTTTGATACCTTTTTTTGGTTCTCGATGGTGATGAAAAAGAAAAATACACAAGAGAGGGGGTGAATTGTATACCTTAGTAACATTAATCAATTCAAAATGCATCTCTTGTCTAGTATATGACATTTCCTTTTCCGTTGAAGGTGAGCGAGTTTCGAAAATAAATAAAGGAAATGAAATCTGCAATATGTTGTGGTTCAGGGAACAAATATCCCCTACTCTACTCCACAAATGATCAAATCCATGAGATTGGTGGTTTTTACTAGGGCCTCTTATACAAAAACCTTTAATAACCAATTGAGTGTAGGAATTTGACATGTTTATAATAAATAAAAAATGACACTTTTTTTATTTTACAAGAAACTGGTTATCCACAACTCAGTACAAGAATATGACACTTAATCCATGACTTGTTCCAATAATTTTAAACTCCACCAAAACAGTAGATATTTATTTTTTTGATAATATAGTTTTGAATTTATAGTATTATTAACAACTGAAAGGTGTATTTATATCTTCAATATAGCTACGTAATAAATAGGTCGTAAAATTCACAAAGCCTTTCCTTAAACAATGATATAAAAAACACCAAAACAATTATTAAACATGAATGTCTTTTAATATATATATTGAAAAATGATTCATATTTATTTAAAATGAATATGTAATGATAAGTTCTAGTAGTAGAAATAGAAATAGCAGTAGTAATAGTAGTGGTATGACATATCAAAAAATGTATGTCCATAAAGTGAAGCTCTGAATGCAATGAAACATAATATTTTATGTATATCACCTTTTCTTTATAATCAACACTTTTTATATGTTTTTTTCACAATATTTTTTATAAATATAACCTCAATATTTATACTATAGGTTGATCATATTCAGGTCTGAAAATAACTCTAGAAATATCATATACTGAATAATGAATATTTGAATTCAAAAATATTTAAGAGAGTTGTGACTTCCCTTAAGAATATTAATGATTAACCCCATTGAATACGAGTATTTAATACAATCAAGAACATTTCATAAATCATGGATAATATCATATATTTACAACTCCATCATTGAATAGTCAAACATAGGGTTCCTTCATGTAACAAAAAAACAGCAAACGTAGGGTTTGGAAATGTAAAGTTATTCCCAAAAGTAGGTTTTATGAACCTTATGTTTTTTCCTCATACAAAGGATTCCTTTAGAACATAGCTTTATTGAACCATACATTACTAATTATATATGGTATATGATTCATACATGTTTCTCATAACATAGGGTTTATTCCTTACATTACTCTTAAACACATCTGGTATAAATAGTGTTTCCATAATATGATAAAAACACAATCCAAATACCTTGACTAATATTCCTTCAAGATAAATGACTTGATTATAAGTATATAATAAATAATTCCATGAATAATAAATTACTTAAATTCATAAAAAAGTAAATACCATAGTAAAACAAATATGGGTGTTTGTGAGAATCAAAACCAAAAAAATTAAAGAAATTGTTGAATCAGAACATGCTCAAAAAATAAGACATGAATTATAAGGAAATAAATAACATAGTAAATTAAATAATAACATAGTAATAAGTAATAGAATTTTCGTAGATATATAAGCATATAAAAATCATATCCATAGTAGTAAAGTCATCGCTACCAAGGCCATCTTAGTAGAATGGGTTCATGTTAGGAAAAAAACACTCAACGTAACATTGATGCATTTTTTGGATTGTTGTGTTTGTTGAGAAGTTAGGTTTTCATGATGAATTGTAAAATTCAAGAGTTATTTTTGACAATCCATGTTGTCAAAGAACTGTGAAAATTGAATTGATGATGTGGAGGTGGTACGACAATCTTCTTAAATGGAAGAGATGAAGAGAAGTGTGACACTGAAACAGATTTGATGAACGCTATTTGATTACAAGAGAAAGATCACTACAAAGGTAAAAAGGCTCTGAAATAAGGATCTGTGATTATGATGATCATTGAAAACTAAAAATTTACATGGAGCGTTACCAAAAATGGAGCATTGCGGGGGAAAATTGGGAGCTCTGCAAACTTCTGGCGACGTGGTACTGACATGGCCAGATGGTTTTGTAGTCAGTGGTAAATGCCTATAAATACAAATCTACCTTCTTTATAATAGTAAATATACTCAAATAAAATCTTATGTCTCTCAAATTGTGACTATATTTTATGAAGTCAGTGAGATTCGCAAAACTAAGTAAATTCACAAAGTCTAATTGAGATAGGCCAAACTAAAGAATGTCAAAAAGCCTTGTCTAAGCTTTATGAAAGAGATGTTATTCATGAAGGATAAGGGAGATTTGAAAAAAGTTAGGAGCTCCACAAAGGATGTGGGATTTGAGAAAGAGGTGTAGTTCTCAAAGGCTAGTTTGATCTTCGCGACATAAGGAGTTTCATAAAGGCAGAGTTTTTTGTGAAAGTATTTTAAAAAGGATTACCCAGTGCTCTTTGGTAAAGTGGTATTCATCAATTGATGAAATTGGGACATCAATAGAGCATCTATGTATAGTATAGGATGAATTAATTACTGACAATTAAGGGACCTACATGTTTGTAAATAGAATTTGAATCTCTTCCTTAAGCAGTTAGTGAGGGAAGAGGAAGACAGTGATCCTACCCACCGACAGTGATCTAGAGGAAGAGACGTAGGGGGTGTCCCATCGTAATGTAGTGAGTAGACCCTAAAATTTGTAAATTTACAGATAATAGGAATGGAAGTGATCTATCCCAAACATTTTAATTGGAAATGTTCTCTAGTGGATTTGGTACGAAGATACATAATTGTCGTATGTTCCTTGGACGTTGCCTAGTGAGGGTGATCCAAGTAAATATATGTGTGCCTGTGTGTTTTCTTTCCTACATTATATTCAAAGCATCATTATCAGATATAAAAAAGGAAATAATATGATCAATATTAACACTCAAGTGCAAACCAAGTTACCCCTGTAATAAAGAGTTCAAGATCCAATGGGGACGGAATTATTTTTGAAAAGAATATCCATACCTTGATTCACCCCCCCCCCCCTCAAGGTATCTAGGCCCCTTTTGGACCAATAGTTTCACTCCTTATACAATCTTGGTGGTCACATATCACTCCCATAACCATCTTAGTAGTCCTGGTTTACCCCTATGATCATCTTAGTAATCAAGGATCACTCCGAATTTCATCTTACTAGACAAAGTCCTTTAGGTCTATCTCATGGGATATAAATATTTACCCAATGAATTGAAGGGAGATATAGGTCCCAACCATCTCATAATTAATATATACATACATGTATCATAATATCATAAACATTAATCATAACATAACACATCAATTGAAATTCATATAAAAAACATGTAATTATATCCTATACTAGGAGGAAAAGATGGTTTTCATAGTCATTTCGTCAAAGCATAAATCATGAAAATAAGAAGATTTCAAAGACAAATAACTCGTGAAATGAAAATAGATTTAATAAACACATAATTGATGAAATGAAAATGGTTTTTATAAACATAAAACCCTTGAATGATAAATGGATTTAAAAATGTTATGCCCTAAAAACCTAAACCATTTAGATAAATAATTGAATGGAACATTGGATCATATCCCCAATAAGGCATGATTACCACAAACAGATGTCATCATAGAGGGGAAATAATTCTGAGAGATATTTTAAAAACATTTATTAAGAGATATATTCTTTCTCCTTCGAAAAAATATTTTTAAAACATAAAACATTGTTTGAAAAACCTTTCATTAGAAAATAGATTTGAAAAATTATAAATTTTTGTTTTAAAAATACATAATTTTTTAAAAAATTCCTTGTATCAAACCAGATTATTTACCTAGGTTACATGATAACTAAGTTGGTTATTACTTTTGGTTTCTCACTTTTACCACAAAAGTGTTGCTCTTATAAAAAAAATAACTTTCAGTCAGTAAGTTGGTTCTGACATAGCCCAAAGGACATTCTTCATCCCTACAGGTTGGTGACTAGCACCTGGAATCATACAAAAATAAAATGAGAATGGTTTTCCCTTACGATTATAGATGTAAATGAAATAACACAATATTCATATCAAAAGAAAATCCATTGGCATTAATTTGATAGAATTCAAATAGGTATAAAAAGACAAGTCCTACAACCAAGTACCAAAACATAGGAAAATAGCACAAGTCCCAAAGGACACAACTCACCATGTCCAAGGTTCAATATCTGGATCCACCTTTAAGAGATAAATTTCCCATACTTGAACCTAGAAGGATATAATCTAAAAACACTTGGGGGAATAAGTAAGGTTTGATCCAAATCCTAGTATGATATAACATAATTATTCCATAAAAAGATACCAATATTAAATTAACAAATAATCATCTTTCAATTTTCAAATAAACAAGTTTGTCATTTCCAAATCATATTTAAAAAAATAATGTTTTAAAATTAAAAAGATGGAAATACATTTAGAAATTCATGCATCAAAAATATAATGGTGGAAATACATTTCAAATGGTGGAATTTGAAATTAAAAAAAGTATTCATTACAAAACTACAAATTTTAAATAAATTTCTTAAATAACCACATTTATATAAAGTAGTTTATATAAATTCTAAAGGCATGTAAAACTATTTAAATTAATAGAATATACATTTAAATTTAAACTGGTGACCAAAATTTTCATGTTCCAAATAGATTTGATTGTTCTAATATATAGGTACCCAACTATATGAATTTTAAAATATATACACAGTCCCCATTGGGCATAAGTAAAAGGGGACTCATCAATATCACCTAAAGAATGTTGATGTGTTGATATGATGTTGTAGAATGTTGTAAGTCAAAAAGTGTCACCCAAAATTACTGAATAACTTCCTAAGGATAGCATGTGATCAATTCTAAACAATAATGATCCATTTAATTCAATAGTTCTTAAAATATAATTATTCTGATTCTCTATTTCAAAAATGACAATTTTCCCTTTAAAACCCATAATAGGTTTTTAATCAAAAACAAACCTTTCCACCAAGATGAAATCTGAAGGTTTCCATTAACACATTTTTAATCCATTTTTCACAAATAAAAATTTGAAAACAATTAATGAAATTTCACAATCCATTTCATAATTAAACACATCAATTGAATTTTCATAAAATTTGATCAATATCATCAGAAACCCCCCAATTCACTAGTATTGTGTTTTTTCACAATTTTCCATAAAATAAATTTTCCATAATTAAATTCCGAATTTTAATTTACCCAAAATTTCTATTAAATATACAATTTAAATTATAAAATTTAAATATCACCAACTTAAATAAACACATACCCAATTCAATGGAATTGTGGGTTTCCAAATTTCATTCCAAAAAAACATTATTATTAAAAACACCATTTCACTAGATTTGTTTTCAAAAAACAACTAAAATCCATATAATAAAACCTAAAAATTTTCATTTTGTTCAAAAAATATAATTTAAACAAAAAAATATGGGTTAATAGAAATTGTGCATTGTTATAGAACCACCATCCTTGGAATCAACGAATATCAGATCCCAAAACCCTAGCTGGGATTCATCAATAAAGAATGACGATCATGGAATACAAGAAACTAGGATAAAAACTAGTTTTATTAACCGAAGACATAGGGTATTAGATCCATAAATAAACACATGGATATGTGGAACCATATAGAGAATAATAGAGATCCTGGGAGAATGACATCAAGATGAGGAAATTAACCAAAAGAAGAACATAGGGCGTTCCTCAAGCTTCAAATGACTTCTAGGGGATCATAGGGGACAAGAATCCTTATTGGGTGCTCCAGGAATGGTATCAATTAGTTTGGGTTGAAAGAGTTCCACTGGGGACCTAAATGGAGGGTTCTTGAAGTTTTAATTAAAAATCGCAATAAGGAAAAACAGACATGCATGGTTTCATGAGAAAAGGTGCATAGTTTGGACTAACTATGCCTAGGGAATGTCCCATTATAAATGGGGTTCATAGTTCTCCTAATATATTTCATTGATTAAAAACCGTACGCCAACCATGAAAAGGCCCAATTCTAAATTTTCCCATTTTGTTATAGCATGACCCGTGATTTAGAAAACATTGTACTAGTCATGCACTAACCATAAAATAGACTAGATACTTCGAAAATTTTCAAAATCTCACATTATTTAGTCCTAGATGAAATCAAAATAAAGAAAGATTAAAAATTGGATTCTATGAATTTCAGAAAAATGTAACAGGGTGTTACAACCTCCCCACCATAGAAACATCTTATCACCAGAATTCCTTTAATGAAGCTTCCATGTAAAAAATGAGGTTTATTCTCTCTCATAAGTGCCTCCATATCCCTCATCTCATGATAATAGAAACTATGGTTCCATAGAACATAAAAAAGGTATCATCCTCCCATGATGTGCCTTTGTTTTAGAATCTACTCTCCTGGCTACTTGTCCATTCACCGGTAAATCATTTTTAAATTCAAGATCATGCCCGCTCAAAACATAAGATGGATTAGATGAATACTTTTGTAGATGAGATACATGCAACATGTTATGTATAGAAATAACTTTTCATGGAATTTATAAATGATAATAAACTTTCCCCACCTACTCAATAACATTGATAGGTCCCACAAAATTAGGATAATGCTTCCCTTACTTCCCAACCTGTTGATGACCCAACCAGGGTGAAACTTTTAAGAACACCTAGTAACCAACATTTAATTCCAAATTTCGATGGAAATGATCAACATAAAACTTATATTGGATATATGCTGTCAAAATTCTTGGATGAATCAACTCAATCTTTGTTGTTATCTATTGAACCAAACTTGGCCCAACAAATGAAATTTCACAAATATCCTACCAACACAACAGATATTTAAAAGTCCAATCACACAAGGCATCAAAAGGACCTATTCTCATCATATACTGGTAACTATTGTTATAAGAAAACTCAACCAATCCAAAATGATCATCTCAAGCCCCACTGGATTTAAGAACATAGGTACAGAGCACATCCCCAAGAATCTGTATAGCACTTTATGTCTGGCCATCCAACAGTGGATGGTATGCCGTAATAAAATGTGCATCAAATCCAAGTGACTCCTGAAGGACTACCTAAAAATGAGAAGTCAAACAAGGATCTCTATCAGAGACTATAGCTTATGTAAATCCAAAAAAACAAATAAAATCTTTCATATAGAGATTTCCCAACTCCTCAACATTGCATGTATTATGAATGGGTAAAAAGTGATCCAATTTTGCCTGCCTATCAATCACAGCCCATATCACATTTTTATTTCTCTTATTACCCGAAAATACAACCCCAAATTCCATAAATATCTCATCTCACTTACAATTATAGATTGGAAGTGGATGAATAAATCTCAAAGGTTTTTGTTTATATGCCTTAACCTACTTGCATGTATAACAATGATAAAGAAACTCAATTATTACATATCTCATTACTAGCCACCAAAACTACCACCCCATGTGACAGAAAATCTCTATGGTTCCCGGGTTAACTACACAATGGGAATTATAAACATCCCCAATCACATATTTCCTTTCCACTAATAGTATAATGAAGTGATTTTGATAGCGTAGAAGGACCTATTTGGATAACGACCATTGGGAAACCGTCTCCCAACTATAAATAGTGTCTCTAATGCAATGAATCTCATCATCTAGATGTTTATCCAGAAGAATAATTTTGAGATGATCATATTTCAATTGAACATTGTACATGGAATCCTTGGCCCCTTTCTCCTAAAATAAAATATGAAACTATGACAAAATATCCATGAAGTTCCATTCCTAAAAATATTCTCTCACTTCCTGGTTTAGAAGTTTCTTACTCAAAGAATATGTGATGAAATTCCCTTTCTCAAGGTTATAGGTGATTTCAAAGTCAAAATACTGTAGGTATTCTACCCAACACCTCTGGTGGAGATTCAAGTATTTTTTATTGAAGATATAACTCAGTCCTTTGTGGTCTGAATACATAGTAAACCTTTCTCTATAAAGGTAGTGTCACCTACTCATAAGTGTGGTCATCAAAACTAAAATTTCAAGGTCATGGGTCATCTAATTCATCTCATATATCATATGATGATGAGATCTATAATAAAAAACATGATCACATTCTATAAGAACACTACCCAAACATAAACATGACCCATCAAAAAACCACATCGCCATGTATGACCTTTGGAAGATTCAACATCAGTGTAGTATTCAAAATATGTTTCAGATAAAAATAATAATCATTACATATTTCATACCAAAAGATGTTTACACCCATCTGAGTTATTGAAGTCATTGGAGAATAAAACATTGATAATTCCTTAATTAAATATAAATAATACCATGTTAAACCTAGGAATATATGAATCTCAAAAAAATTATGTGGGTTCTACCAAGTCATAGTATCCTTCACCTTCTCATGGTTAACTTAAATACCATGTTCTAAAACCACATGTCCGAAAAATTTCACTTACTAAATTCATAATTCACAGTTCGAAATCTTGGAATAGATTTAGTGATTCTTCAGCAAACTCAAGACAGTCCTAAGTTGATGCACATGATCTTCCTTGGACTTGGAGAAAATGAGGAATTAAACCAAGAAGACTATCACAAAGGTATCCAGATAGTCATGGAAAATCCTATTCATTAAACCCATAAATACTAAATGAGAATTATTTAGACCAATGGGAATAACGAGGTACTCATAATGGACGTTCATGTTCCAAAATGTAGTTTTTGAAATGTAAAATAATTTTATTCTCAATCGATAGAAACCCGAGAAAAGATTAATCTTTGAGAACCACTTTTCACCTTTGAACTATTTAAATAGATCATTAATACATAGAAATAGATATTTTTTCTTTACTATGACACAACTGGTCTTTCATAATTTAACCCATAGGGAAAGTGAAATATCATCCTTATTATCAAAGAAAATCATCACTGCCAAAAGAATACACACCCTAGTGTATCAACCCTTTCTCAAGAAGATCGTTCAACTGGGACATTAGCCCTATAATTTTAGTTGGATCCATGTAGTAAGATATAATAGAAACTGGTTGAGTACTATGAATTAAGTCAATAGAGAACTCTACCTCCCTTACTGGTGGATAACCAATGAAGCCAAAATGAAACACATCATAAAACATGATGAAAAATGGAGGGATATAATCATTCAAATATTCTCACTCTGAATAAAAAAAACTCTTATATTAATTCCCCCAACTCTTTATAACAAGGTTCGTCACCTCTTGACCTAGGGTACCATTCTCCTAAAAAGACACAACACACACCCCATGGTGTAGTAAATGAAACCTATCAAATATAACATTAAATCAGGTATTTATTGGAAATGATCCAATCCATCCAGAATATGGATTCTAGAGGTTTCATATAAAGAACTAGAAAACTCCAATCAATCTCGACATATAAAGAGATATTATATAAATAGGACTATATAGACCCTTCTCTCTCTTCATACTATGGGGTGTAGAAATATCCATTTCAGAATATAAAAGATCTATGGGAAGATTTATCATGTTAACAATACAGGTTGAAATAAATGAATGAGATGCACCAGTATAAAATAGATCATCCCTAATGATGAATCTATAATAATGGTACCTCTCACAGTTTCTAGACTAGTATCCCCTTCTTATAGAGGTTGTTCCACTTTGTAAAGTAGTTTCATCTTGATTGTCTACGGATGAAACCCTTTTATATGTAATGAATTTTATTTCTACAATGATTTAGGAGGATTTGATGATATCATTACACTATGTGTTTTATAATAAAAAGGGAAAAATCTCTATTGGTTTATATATCATCTGTACGATCCACAGTTCCAGGGTGCCTTAGTGAAACACCTATTTGAGTGTCTAGATTTCCATAGTGGTAGAAAATCAAAGGACCTCCTATTAGCACTGTAGGAGTTCTAGAATGACCCTACTATTGAGAAAATTTGTGAGAATTAACATGATTCTATTTTACTTGGAATAAACTCACACTTCCACTATGAGAGAAACAAACCCCTAATAACCCTATCTTTTCATCCAGTTCCATTTCAACAATAAGATATTTATCCAATACATCCTCATAGGAAAGAAACTTCGGCATGAACACCTAATAATGAATATTATAATGATGTCCCAATAGAACCTTCTAGCCTTAATCTTTTCAATCAACACAATCTCAAGTGAAAAATGCATGAGATTTGTCAAATAGTTTTCATATTTTTTCATGGTCCATTCAGCCTACTCAAGTATGAAAAAATCCATAGACTTGTCCAATCATAACAAATCTGGATAAAAATGGTCCACAAAAAGTACCTTGATGTCCTTTCACTCTTAGCCCCCATTCTTCTTCATTGTCACCATGGTGTCCCACCGTATTTTTCTCGCTCCTTCCAGTATGAAGGTGGCAGACATCACTTTTATCTCATTAGGTCTATCTAAGAACCCAAAAAAGAATTCAATACTTCTCAAGAATTCATTTCCTCTAGAGGTTTATATGATCTTTTAAATGGTGATGGCTTTGGGTGAAGAAACTCATGAGAAATACATTTTTGAAAGTCCCACTAAGGTTCCAAAATTGGATCCAGAATGGGAATAGGAGGTGGTGTCAAATCCAAATCTTTGAGAGCTCACACAATCACCTCAACTAAATATGGATCTAAAACAGGATTTGGTTACTATGTTTCATTAATATCTTCCTCTTTGGTCTGATTTTCATGTCTTCTTGGAGGAATGATGTTACAAATCATCAGAAGACAACAAATAATAAATAAGATAACTCTCAAATAGAGTGATGTGGGGATATCAATATCAAAAGATATAACAAACATGATTTGGATTTCAATATATCCAAATAAAAATAGGGAAAAGATTAGAACTAATATATGAGATGTATTTACCTAACCACCTTTGGTGACTTAAGGTTTATTTTTGTGAGAGCATTCCAAATAGTCCATTGCAAATACTTCCTGTGTCTTGACAAGATTTCACAAATGCATACTGACTTCAATTCAAGATCTCAACCAGGAGCTCTGATTCCACTTTTTCATGAACTGCCTCAGGTATCTTGGTAACCCAATAACGAAGAAAATAATGGAATAGCCCAAATGTGTTCTCAATCCCTAGGGGTCAGTGATTGGGACCTATCATCATAGAAAAATCAAATGGTAATGGTTTTTCCAAAATATTGGAGAAATAAAAGATATTATACAATATTAATATAAAAACATACTCCAATAGGAGTAATATAACCAAATTCAAATATGTAAAATAACCCAAGTACTACAACCACATAACAAAAAATAAGAAAACTTCCCAATTCTAAAAGGTAACAACTCACTAGGTACAAGGTTAAATAGTTAGATCCACCACCAAGAGATACCAATCCATTACTCAACCCTGTAAGGAGATAATCTAAAAACACCTAAAGGAAAAATTAGGGTGTGAGCCAAATCTAAGTAGGATATCAACCAAATATTCCATATCAATATTAAAATATAAAATTAACCAATAATTTGATTTTAATTTTTAAATAAAAACATTATTCATTTCAAAAGAATATTTAAAAAAATCATGCTTTACAATTCAAAAGAAGGAAATACATTTAGAAATTCATGATTTTCCTTTAAAATGAAGAAAATAGATTTCAAATGATGGAATTTAATTTTAAAAAAGGATTTTTACACAAATGATACTTTTCACGAAATAGATTAAATGAAAAAATTTATATAAAATAGTTTATATAAATTCTCAGGGAATATAAAACAATTTACAAAAATGGAATACTCATTTATCATACAAAAAAGCGAGAAAATTTCCCATATGCCAAATAGTTACGATGGTTCAAGGATATAGGGACCTGGAACTATGAAATTTAAAATTTGTATGTACATCCCTTTGGGCCTAAGGAAAAGGGGAATCATTATCATCACCTAAATAATGATGATGTGTTAATATGATGTTTTAGAAAATTTTAAGTCATAAAGTGTCTCCTAAAATAACTCACTAAATACCTAAGTCTTTCATGTTATCAGGTAAAAAAATTATGATAAATTTATTTCAAGGCATCTTAAAATACAATTAATCACATTATACATTTAAAATAAACCAATTAACCCTTTAAATTCCATAACAGATATTTAATAAAAAACCTGACATTTCACCAAGATGAAACCATAAGGTTTCTATCAAAACATTTTTAATACATTTTTTCAAATAAGTTTTTTAAACCAAATCATGAAATTTCAAAATACATTTAATAATTGACTGAAATAATTTAATTTTCAAAAAATTCCATCAACGTAATCATAAACCCATAATTCACTTAAAGTGTGTTTTTTCACAATTTTTCTGCAAAATTAATTTCCCATAATTAAATTCAATAATTTATTTGAAAAAATTAATAAATTCTAAAATTTAAATTATATAATCTAACTCTAAATAATTTCTTGAAACACACACCCCTATTCAGTGGAATTAGGCTATTCCTAATTTCATACCAAAATCCTATTTTTATTAAAAACACTAATTCACTGGAATTGGGTTTTTCCAAAAAAAATTGAAATTCATATAATCAAACCCAAATATTTGGGTTTATTTAAAACAATTTAATTTTAAAAAATAAATTAGGTTTAATATAAATAAGGAATTGTACTAGAACTACATACCTTGGAATCAACACATCTCATATCACCAAAACTTATCCAGGATTTTTCAATGAAGAATAGTGATCAAGGAATCTAGGAAACAAGAATAAAACCAAGGTTTATTGAGCCATAATAGAGGGTACTAGATCATTAAATTAATCAAATGATCCACATAACCCTTTATAGAATAATAAACACCATGGGAGAACAATATTGAGATGAGGAAACTTACTGTGAGGTGATCTAAGGGTGTTCCTCTAGCTATAGATCGCTTTTGAGAGATATCTGAGGGGACAAGAATCCTTCTTGGTTGATCCCAGGATGGGAGGAATCAGTTTGGATCGAAGGAGGTCTATTGAGAAGCTAAATTGAGGGTTTATGAAAAAATTTATTTAAAAATTTTATTAAGGAAAAACTGACCCTATGGTTTCATGGGAAAAGGTGCAGAGTTTGGACAACTAGTGCGCAGGCTATGCACCTATTATAAATGGTTCACATGCTTCTATTAATAGGGTTAATGTATTATTAATCATCTTCCAACCATGTGAAATTCTGCTACCCAATTTTTTAATTTTGATCTAGTAGGGAACATGGTTTGGAAAACTATGTGTTAGTCGTATGCCAACCGTGTGCTATCCCAAAAAACAAACAAAAAATTCATAATTTCATCTAATTTAATCACATAAAAAACAAACCAAAGAAACCCAAAAATGCAGTTTTTTATGAATATATAAAAATATTAGTAGTTTGTTTCATCCTTTTCTATGAAAATTATCTTAAAAATATTTTAAAAATATTTTTTTGAAAATACAGTTTTTGATTAAAACTGATTTTCAACCGAAATGAGAAATGAGATAAAATATTCTTAAAACATTTCGTAATTAGATTAAGTACTGCATAGTGGAAAAAATAGAACTAATAAATCATGAAATAATGAATTATTAGAGTAGATAAAAAATCATGAGATTTATTGAGAGATGGATCATAAGATTTCATCAGTGAAAGCATAATGATAGACAATCTCAATAACGATGATATTGCTTCAATAAACTCTTACAGCTTGGTAACTTTGAATCATACACCCCATGTGTAACGCCCCGACCCCAGCTACCCAGAGTCGGTGCGTTACTTCGTAACATTGGCATGATCACAAAGGATCAAGTCTCGAAAGACCGATTAGTTTAGTAGCCTTGGAAACACTAGATACATTCATAAGTCTTTCATTACATCAAAAAGTGAAAAACTACAATAACAAAGTCTCCATAGTCCACACTCATATCCTCTTCCGACTATCCCTGCAGGTCATTCATAAAATACTTCTTCACATCCTGGAAAATATTAAAACATTGAAAGGGGTGAGCTCAGATGCTCAGTAAGGATAACAATAATGCGGAAGCTTTCATAAATAAACATTAACATTTAAGGCAATGTATAACTAAAACAAAAGCCTTTTAAACATGAACTTCAACATAATATGGCAAAAGTAAAATGAGATAATGCCATTTACTTCTTCACATGGATATTCTACTGGTCGAATAATCACATGCAATATCAATAACCACTTTCATAATGAGGGAATGTATAATGCCGGACATTCTGAAACATTTTGTCAAGGCCTCGGCCAAGACGTCTAAAATGATTAAGGCCTCGGCCAAAACCATAAATCAAATTGGGAAAGGGCCTCGGCCAATTCCACGTCTAGTTGTCTCATGAGACCTACCGATGCATCGAGGAGCTATAGCGGGCTCCACCCGTCACATATTAAGTCCAATACATTCCTCATATGAACAGGTTTAAACATCTCATAAACTATAACATAAACGTATCACATAAAACATGCATAAAGGAAACATAACATTTCCACATTTCAATCACAAGATATCAATACAACACATTGATATAAAAACACTTTCAAAACCATTTTCAATACCAAAATAAAAGAAAAGTTAAAACTTTGTATTTATTTTTCATTAAAAAATGATGGCTTGTAGAGGAAGCCGAAACTCAAATAATGGTCACGACGGCGGAGAAGTCGTTGTCGCCGCATAAGTACGGAAAGAAAAACATTCCCTTTTTGTCGTTTAGTAAAACGCTTCGTGTAAAAAGATTCCTTTTGAATAAATGTAAAAGTCAAAGGGGTTTATACACCGTATAAAAGAAAGTTGTGTATAAAATAAAATATGCCTCAACGAAAGGAGATTGAGACGAAGTCCCATACAAAGATCATTTTTAAAATAAAATAGATATATTATGTGTATTCACTATAGGTACACATAAATAACATAAAAATACAAAATAGGACATAATAATATCATGACATAATTTGAAAGTAGGAGATTAACCCAAAGAATGGAAGTTGGGTTAAGAAGATCCCTTACCTCGTGTCTGACTTGACTCAACCGTTCTTTAACCTCCTGAATAATAAACTAGAGTTAATATATACCTTATTAAGAACCATTTTCAACTTCATTATCCTTATTATATCACTTATTACAATGATATGAACATTATGTAATTATTTAAGTTAATAATGTTCATTTTGTCGGTATTTGGTTCTTAAGTCAAAAATAGGCTTCTTACACTTACATGTTGTTAATTTGGTCAAAGGTTCATTATATCCAGAATGGTATTCATGATGTAGATATCATATATGTCATATATATCCAGTACATACATTCATTTATAATATTACATCACATTTAGAGGTAAGAAATGAAATGCACCGTTCATGGAGACGGTAAGCCGTACGTACGCATGAACGCTACTTCCATTTCTATTTCATATTTTCTGGAATGGAATCATAATGATATGAGAGTATATTATAATTCCAGTATAATAACATATATAATATCATTAACTTTATCCTTCACACATCCCACATATGGTATTAACGAATCAAATCACTTTCAGGGGGCGGTAGTCCGCGCTTCCTAAAATGAAGATATCGTGTTTTACCCATAATGGAAACCATAAAGGTATGCCCAAAATGAAAAAAACAGAAGCTTAAGGAAAACATAAACATATTATATATCATATATAAAAATAGTGACATCATAATGGCCA
Organism: Viscum album; assembly: GCA_963277665.1. NCBI lineage: Eukaryota > Viridiplantae > Streptophyta > Magnoliopsida > Santalales > Viscaceae > Viscum > Viscum album. The sequence continues at coordinate 873,407,105 of OY728145.1, read as the reverse complement.
CCTTTGAAGGTGTTAAATGAGTGTTGAACAATCATCGTTTCGGGAGGCAGAATTTCGCCATCCACGGAAACCTTATGTTCTTTAACCATTTGATGTAGTTGTGTGGAAGTGTAGCTCAAATAAATCTTATAACAACATCCTAGTATATTTAAGATACTGGTGTTGTTACAAAAGAAGTAAATAAAAAGAGTTTAGGGGGTTGGAGAAGCAAAATAAAACAAAAGAACATGAGAGAATGAATTACCTTAAAAAGTGTAACTCCTTTTGAGTTGAGCCTAAAGGCTTCCTTTGAAAGGATTCTGCCCAAAGGGAATCCTCTAGGATGAGGAGAGGGATGTGGAGAGAGCAAATGGGCAGGGGTTGGCCGAGCCAATGGCTTGAAGAGTGTGTGAAATGAGGTAGAGGTGGGGGCCTTTTATAAGAGGAGAGGAGGGGCACTTTTGGAAAGTAAAGGAACATTACATTATTTGAAAATGTGTTTCGGTTTTAAAAGGTCCCACATTGATATAATTCGTGGATAAGGTGATAAGGCATCGAAATCCACTCATCCAATTGGTTTTGGCCATGTGTAGTTCATAGATTTTATATTATCTTTCCATTTTATTTAAATCGTCAAATAATGATGTCATCGCTGCATCATTATTATGTCATAAATAATTAAATTTATTTAATGTCTAAAAATTATAAAAAAATACTATGATATAGGAAATCTTTTTATCTTTCCAATGACTATTTATAATCAAAATTTGGACTTGTGTAACCCTACTTAAAAATTGTTTTAGTAAAACACTTTATGTTAGTGTCATTTTCACTTTAACATTAAATAAAAAGTAATTTATGTTATTTCCCAACAAAAGTGGATCCATGGGGTCCCCAAGTTAGGCCATGGCTTGTCTTGGTCGGCCATGACACAACCAATGAGGTTGGGACATGTGTCTAGGTCATTTAATATTATTAAAGTATTATTTATACCTTAAACTACCCTAATTACCACTAATCGCGATTAAGAACTTAATAAGTTACTATTCACCAAAAAATTATTTTTATCCCATTGAACCACATTTTACTTCTTAATGACAACCATGTATGTCGGATTTTTGAAAATCAAATCACAGAAGTGGTAATATTTCATTTAAACGAAAAATCAGTTATTTAACAACCACTTAGTGGTTTCACTATTCATCAAAAATTGAAGTTTTTCAGAATAAGGCCAAAATTTCACCCTAAGCTATAATTGATATTCCGAATTCAAAAATGATGTCTATTTTACAAAATTCCAAACATATTAGTTGCATTAATTAATTTTATAATTAATTCCCGCTGTCACAACAAATAGCGTGTTTTTTAGAAACAATTTATATCAAAAGATTGGCAATTGTTTATGTCCAATTTCAATGTTAAATTAATTCTAATGACCACCATTGGATAAAATGGTAAAAATATATTCTAATTATACTTTAAAACCATCAAATATTATAATTTATCACTATAAATTATTTTGATTAAAAAAGTTGTTTTAAGTATTTTTCACTATTTATAAAATTTTAGAAGTTCTCAGAAAAATACCAAAAATTCAACATAGGCTAATTTCGATATTACGAATACAAAAATGAAGTCCATTTTGACATATAAAATTTATAATATTTCAAAAAGAAGGTATTACTATTCATAATGGCTACTTTGATTAGTCGCGGTGTTTTAGAACTCGAAGTTGCGTACAATGCAAGCTATTGCATTATTGAATGAGAAGCGTATCGTGGAAGCTCGGGGTGTTACATTCTCCCCTCCTTCAATAAATTGCGTCCTCGCAATTTGAAATTTTTCTTGGAAAATAAAAGGTTGAAAATAGAAAATACCTTTGTGGAAAACCCACATCGGAAATAAGGTTAATAGAATTTAGTCTTAATAAGAGGGAAATGGAAATAAGAAAGTCACCACCAAATCATGATCTCGATAAGGAGAACATTGGTGGCAATTAGAGACATATAATTTGAGGAAAAACGTAAATATTTGTAGGGATTGATTGAGGTCATCAATCACAATCAACTGTCAAATTGAGGGCCTCAAAGCCTTCAATCTATGTTGATTTAAAATATCATCAGTTCAACAAAACATAAGTTATTAGGATAACACATTTTTTTTTTGTTTTAATATCCCTTTACTGAAGTTTAAGAATTAATTTATTCATTGAATAAGAGATAGGTATATATATATATATGTGTTTGACATTAGAGTTTCAACCTTCAACTCATCTTTCACTCAAAAGATAATAGAACTCAAAAATATTATACTTATCCTAATTGTATAAGGTTCCAAATGTTAACACATACCATTTAGATTAGTAAAATTATTTTGTAATAACCGGGGACTTCCTGTAGGCTAGTGGTAGGAAATAAAGGCCTGTCGCACTATGATTGTGGGTTCGATTCCTGCAGCTTTGTCCGACGCGACGGGTTATGCCCCACCCTGCAGGTTGTCCTTTTCCTAAAACTATAGTATCATAATATTCCAAAAATAATCTTCATAAATTTTTTAACCTTAAACAATACTATCCATGGTTCAACTTAATCCATTCCAACCTTAATAGTTATCCAAAATACATCTGTCCAACTCACAGTCCAAATTTTATAAGGAAGGTAAACATAATGAAGATCCTTTATCCCACGTAACAACATGTGAGCACCTTCATCATGTATTCTTTTTAAACATACTGAATTACCATGATCCCTTATTCCTTATAGAATACTAGATATACTCCTTCTATCCAAAAATGTATACAAAACATCAATCAGTTTCAAGGAAGTTAAGTATATCCAATATAATTTATCCAAATCAATCACGTCTTATTCCAAAATCACAATCTCAGCATCAAAACCATATTATGGTTTATCTTTCTCTCAACCATATATTTTCCAAAAATTTAACCTACTGTGGAGTCACTTTTCTTGGTTCCACACAATCTCAAGTCCTTGATGAAATAGTACTGCAGTACAATCCTTATATACTCCATAATTATTATAACCAGTACATCATTGATACAACACTCAAATTAAAAAAAATCTTTAATAACAACATAAGAACTCTAATCATTACTCCTCATCTGTGGTAGTATCATAACTTGATTATTATCCAATAACATCATTTGGGGCATGCTCTGATGATTTGGACATTGGTTTGCGTAGTGTCCCCAATCCTTGCAGAAGAAGCATTGTACATTTGAAACCATTTTCTTACCCTTGCAGTCACGCACTTTGTGTCCTTTTTCTCTACACTTATAACAAACTCCCATTCCCTTTAGGCAAGTTCCATGATGTTTCTTCCCACAATTACCACATATTGGAAAATTCTTCTTTCCCCTCATCCCTTTATCCATCATTCTCTCTTCCATCCCTTTCATCTCTTGCTTCGCTTCAAAGCCATAGGACTCAGAGAATTCTTTACTTATCCTATTAACACATGATACTATTTCTTCATATGTTGAGAACACATGGGAGACTATTTCCCTTCGAAATGTTGGCTTAATACCGTGAAAGATACTATCCTTCTTACTCTTTGGATCATACGTACCGCTGGAGTTCACATTCCTTCTACTGGGCGCCATTTCTATACAACGGCATAAACTAGGTTAGTTTATGAATCAAAATACATAATTCCATACTTGTAAAACACTTTACATAAATTGAACTATTTATGGATATAATCCATAATCATAAAAAGAAATGTTTTCTTTGAGGAAGTATGTACTCATAACCCTTCATAGTGGTTTGTAAGTAAAATGAGAATTATCCTAAGCGTATCCCCCGGGAGTGTCGTAACCAAGAGTGCAGCAAGGCCCGTTGTCGTGCACCAGTTCCCGTTCGAGTCTAGCTCAAAGCGGTGTTTTCGGGTTTTACCCCTAGGTACATCTGTGCCAGAGCCGCCTCTACCTGCTCGTATCCAGACAGGGATGTATTGCTCGGAAAACTCATATCATCTCTATAATACCAAAATTCTAGGAAGTTCTTTTATACTAATCCTCGAAGCCTATCTTTGGGCTATGCGTTCTAATCAGAGTTTATCTACATCTAGCTTCCAAGGTTAGTACTAAACTCCCTCTGATACCAACTGTAACGCCCCGACCCCAGCTACCCAGAGTCGGTGCGTTACTTCGTAACATTGGCATGATCACAAAGGATCAAGTCTCGAAAGACCGATTAGTTTAGTAGCCTTGGAAACACTAGATACATTCATAAGTCTTTCATTACATCAAAAAGTGAAAAACTACAATAACAAAGTCTCCATAGTCCACACTCATATCCTCTTCCGACTATCCCTGCAGTTCATTCATAAAATACTTCTTCACATCCTGGAAAATATTAAAACATTGAAAGGGGTGAGCTCAGATGCTCAGTAAGGATAACAATAATGCGGAAGCTTTCATAAATAAACATTAACATTTAAGGCAATGTATAACTAAAACAAAAGCCTTTTAAACATGAACTTCAACATAATATGGCAAAAGTAAAATGAGATAATGCCATTTACTTCTTCACATGGATATTCTACTGGTCGAATAATCACATGCAATATCAATAACCACTTTCATAATGAGGGAATGTATAATGCCGGACATTCTGAAACATTTTGTCAAGGCCTCGGCCAAGACGTCTAAAATGATTAAGGCCTCGGCCAAAACCATAAATCAAATTGGGAAAGGGCCTCGGCCAATTCCACGTCTAGTTGTCTCATGAGACCTACCGATGCATCGAGGAGCTATAGCGGGCTCCACCCGTCACATATTAAGTCCAATACATTCCTCATATGAACAGGTTTAAACATCTCATAAACTATAACATAAACGTATCACATAAAACATGCATAAAGGAAACATAACATTTCCACATTTCAATCACAAGATATCAATACAACACATTGATATAAAAACACTTTCAAAACCATTTTCAATACCAAAATAAAAGAAAGGTTAAAACTTTGTATTTATTTTTCATTAAAAAATGATGGCTTGTAGAGGAAGCCGAAACTCAAATAATGGTCACGACGGCGGAGAAGTCGTTGTCGCCGCATAAGTACGGAAAGAAAAACATTCCCTTTTTGTCGTTTAGTAAAACGCTTCGTGTAAAAAGATTCCTTTTGAATAAATGTAAAAGTCAAAGGGGTTTATACACCGTATAAAAGAAAGTTGTGTATAAAATAAAATATGCCTCAACGAAAGGAGATTGAGACGAAGTCCCATACAAAGATCATTTTTAAAATAAAATAGATATATTATGTGTATTCACTATAGGTACACATAAATAACATAAAAATACAAAATAGGACATAATAATATCATGACATAATTTGAAAGTAGGAGATTAACCCAAAGAATGGAAGTTGGGTTAAGAAGATCCCTTACCTCGTGTCTGACTTGACTCAACCGTTCTTTAACCTCCTGAATAATAAACTAGAGTTAATATATACCTTATTAAGAACCATTTTCAACTTCATTATCCTTATTATATCACTTATTACAATGATATGAACATTATGTAATTATTTAAGTTAATAATGTTCATTTTGTCGGTATTTGGTTCTTAAGTCAAAAATAGGCTTCTTACACTTACATGTTGTTAATTTGGTCAAAGGTTCATTATATCCAGAATGGTATTCATGATGTAGATATCATATATGTCATATATATCCAGTACATACATTCATTTATAATATTACATCACATTTAGAGGTAAGAAATGAAATGCACCGTTCATGGAGACGGTAAGCCGTACGTACGCATGAACGCTACTTCCATTCCTATTTCATATTTTCTGGAATGGAATCATAATGATATGAGAGTATATTATAATTCCAGTATAATAACATATATAATATCATTAACTTTATCCTTCACACATCCCACATATGGTATTAACGAATCAAATCACTTTCAGGGGGCGGTAGTCCGCGCTTCCTAAAATGAAGATATCGTGTTTTACCCATAATGGAAACCATAAAGGTATGCCCAAAATGAAAAAAACAGAAGCTTAAGGAAAACATAAACATATTATATATCATATATAAAAATAGTGACATCATAATGGCCACCTTTGAAGGTGTTAAATGAGTGTTGAACAATCATCGTTTCGGGAGGCAGAATTTCGCCATCCACGGAAACCTTATGTTCTTTAACCATTTGATGTAGTTGTGTGGAAGTGTAGCTCAAATAAATCTTATAACAACATCCTAGTATATTTAAGATACTGGTGTTGTTACAAAAGAAGTAAATAAAAAGAGTTTAGGGGGTTGGAGAAGCAAAATAAAACAAAAGAACATGAGAGAATGAATTACCTTAAAAAGTGTAACTCCTTTTGAGTTGAGCCTAAAGGCTTCCTTTGAAAGGATTCTGCCCAAAGGGAATCCTCTAGGATGAGGAGAGGGATGTGGAGAGAGCAAATGGGCAGGGTTTGGCCGAGCCAATGGCTTGAAGAGTGTGTGAAATGAGGTAGAGGTGGGGGCCTTTTATAAGAGGAGAGGAGGGGCACTTTTGGAAAGTAAAGGAACATTACATTATTTGAAAATGTGTTTCGGTTTTAAAAGGTCCCACATTGATATAATTCGTGGATAAGGTGATAAGGCATCGAAATCCACTCATCCAATTGGTTTTGTCCATGTGTAGTTCATATATTTTATATTATCTTTCCATTTTATTTAAATCGTCAAATAATGATGTCATCGCTGCATCATTATTATGTCATAAATAATTAAATTTATTTAATGTCTAAAAATTATAAAAAAAATACTATGATATAGGAAATCTTTTTATCTTTCCAATGACTATTTATAATCAAAATTTGGACTTGTGTAACCCTACTTAAAAATTGTTTTAGTAAAACACTTTATGTTAGTGTCATTTTCACTTTAACATTAAATAAAAAGTAATTTATGTTATTTCCCAACAAAAGTGGATCCATGGGGTCCCCAAGTTAGGCCATGGCTTGTCTTGGTCGGCCATGACACAACCAATGAGGTTGGGACATGTGTCTAGGTCATTTAATATTATTAAAGTATTATTTATACCTTAAACTACCCTAATTACCACTAATCGCGATTAAGAACTTAATAAGTTACTATTCACCAAAAAATTATTTTTATCCCATTGAACCACATTTTACTTCTTAATGAAAACCATGTATGTCGGATTTTTGAAAATCAAATCACAGAAGTGGTAATATTTCATTTAAACGAAAAATCAGTTATTTAACAACCACTTAGTGGTTTCACTATTCATCAAAAATTGAAGTTTTTCAGAATAAGGCCAAAATTTCACCCTAAGCTATAATTGATATTCCGAATTCAAAAATGATGTCTATTTTACAAAATTCCAAACATATTAGTTGCATTAATTAATTTTATAATTAATTCCCGCTGTCACAACAAATAGCGTGTTTTTTAGAAACAATTTATATCAAAAGATTGGCAATTGTTTATGTCCAATTTCAATGTTAAATTAATTCTAATGACCACCATTGGATAAAATGGTAAAAATATATTCTAATTATACTTTAAAACCATCAAATATTATAATTTATCACTATAAATTATTTTGATTAAAAAAGTTGTTTTAAGTATTTTTCACTATTTATAAAATTTTAGAAGTTCTCAGAAAAATACCAAAAATTCAACATAGGCTAATTTCGATATTACGAATACAAAAATGAAGTCCATTTTGACATATAAAATTTATAATATTTCAAAAATAAGGTATTACTATTCATAACGGCTACTTTGATTAGTCGCGGTGTTTTAGAACTCGAAGTTGCGTACAATGCAAGCTATTGCATTATTGAATGAGAAGCGTATCGTGGAAGCTCGGGGTGTTACACCATGTAAGAAAGATAAATTACATGAATCCTAGAATATCATCAATAAAATGAGAACGATGATATATAATTTCAATTATAGGCATATACACTTCTTGAAATGACATAGGTGTATTATAAAATATGTGTCTCAAAGAAGGAAAATTGTGGAAAAATAAATTTAACGATTTGGTCACTATTGAACCATAAAACACATGAAATAAATATCATAAAATAGATATGCAAATGAACATAAATATAATTATAATAATAATAAAACACATTCAAGCTCATTATATACACCACACAAAATAAATTAGTGGTGAATAAGGAATTTATCTCATGGAAATAAAAAGTAAGATGAAATTCCCTTACCTTGTGTCTTGTCTTTAATCATAATAATAAAATACTCCTGTATACTAAGTATTTGTTTATTATAAAATTATCACAGATCTACATTCATATATATAGTACCATATAATATTTTTATGACCTTCTATTACCCATTTATGAACAATTCTATGTACAAGTAACATTTTAGGTAACAACCGATTTGTTTATCGTATGTGTTTTGTCTTTTAATTATTGACCATCATACTTAAATCATGATTTAATCAATTATAGAATGTAAAAAATGACATATATATCATATATAATCATTATAAAAACATTTATAATAATATATAAAATATATATATATGAAATGGAATACAATATTCAGGTATATGGTAGGTCGTGCGTATGCATGATGTTGTTTCAATTTTCCTGGCGCATTGAATGAATGAATGTAGATGAAATATATGAATATATTTATATATATATTATCATTATAAAATAGTTATTATGTCGTATATATCATAAAATTTTTCTAAACCCATCCATAATACATTCCACATAAGTTTTGAACAAATCACATCACTTTGAGGAGGCGGTATTCCACACTTCCACAAACAAAGTAATCGTATTTACACAAAATGGAAATAATGAAGATAGCATTTATATAATTAATAAATCAGTATAAATACATCATAAATAAAATATATATCATATATAAATATTGTATCTATCATAATTCAAAACCATAAGATATAGTAAAGGTAAAATGAGCAATATTGTCATGTGAGGCGGTAGTTCTCCATACACAAGAACTGTATGTTCATTACCCATTAAATTGATATGTGTTTATGTGAAGGTCAAAAAAATATCCTAAAAAATATGATTATATTTAGGACACTTATTATATTATGTTTTCATAGAATAATATGAAATTTTGTGGTGTATAAATAAGACAAAAGAAAGGATCTTGAGGAAGAATGTTACATATTCTTTGGGTAACTCATTTTTGTTTCCACCAAAGGGATTATTTGGAAGGATCTATTCCCAAAGGGGGGATTAAAAGAAAATTTGACGGAATTAGGGAGAATATTTGAGAATATTTTTAATGAAAAAAATTGATTAAGTGGTGTGAGGAAGTGGGAAGGGTTAGTTCCTTTTTATAGTTGAGGAGTGGTATTCTTGTAAATTGTTTAAAAGAGAATTCAACCCACATTTTCCCTTGGAAAGAGGCTCCCATAATAAACCAAATTAGATAAAATGGAGGATAGGGTCCAGATATAGCTAAAAAATAGTTTTTCAAAATGTTTCTAGGTAATTTGGGGCCTTAAGATCAAGGTTTACTCCCTTTTTATGCTAATCTTTCTCTTTATTGTTGTAATTACTTTTAATCACTTTCACTTATATTTTTGGTCAAAAAAATGTTTAACATAATATAAATTGTAAATTATTATTAATTTAAATATGAAATATATTTTTACAAATTCCAAACACATAAGTGTTAGAAAATAAGTAAAAAATAATCTCATAGATGGGGCGACACTGTGGGGTTTTAATGTAGAAAGTTTAAAATGTTTGCTATGTTTTTATATCCAATTTCAATGTGAAATTGATTACAATGACCTAAATTTTAATAATTTATGTATAATTGATATAATTATATGTTACAACGAAATTAAAATATAATTTAATTATATAAATCAATTAGATAAAAAAATCTGTTTTGAATTAAAATTCATTATTTTGCACTATTCGTCCAAAAATAAAGTTTCTCATAAAAATATAAAAAATAAAACCTAAGATAATTTCAACATTCTAAATTAAAAAATGAAGTTTATTTTATCAAATTCAATTGAAAATAAATTCTAAAATTAATTTTATTACTTTAAACAAAAGGACATAAAAAGTAGTCCATTTAAAAAAATATTATTTTTTAACATATAATGACTTTCACGAAAATAATACTTTTCATTATAATTATTTTATACTTATATAAAACCATTATAAATAATATTTTAAAAGTATTTATTACTATTCATATTAATATTTTTAATGGATAATTGATAATTATCTCAAGAAAATGGTGTTTCATAGAAACAAAGAGTTGCATGTAATGCATGAGAAGTAGATGTTTCATGGGGTGCAGGATAAGTCAGTGTCATGTGTAATGAGTGTTTGATATAGTGACATTAAATTAATTAATGAAAGCTAGTTTATTCTAGAAAAGAATCATTAAAACTCGGGGTGTTACATATATTGGAAGATTTTCTTATGAAACTTGTCTCATAGCTTCAACTATTTGATTCAAAATATCACTTATATGTGGAATTGTGTAGTAAATATAAAGTACAATAACCAATTAGTTTAAGTGACGTTCCATAATCAAATACTGACTTTAAGTATCCAAATTAATGGCTTTAAATAACAATAATTTAAATAAATCATGGATTATTATGAATGAAGGATGAAATATTAAAAGTAATCATTTAATTTAAATAAAACCCAAATAAATTTAATTTAAATAACCTTAAACCCCAATTTTCAATCTTGGAAAAAAAATACTACCCCCCATGGTAACATGAGTTCAAAAAGGGATGTGAGCTGGTAGGGAACCCCCCCCCCCCCACACACACACACTTACCACTTAAATTCCAATGTCCTAAATATTATCTACCAATGGCACAAAATAAATCCCATGCAATTTCTCAACACTTCCAAATGGGTGGATTTTATACTATTTTTTCACAAACCATCCTGATTAAATATTAAACATCACCCAAGTTGGCCATATATAAGATATTGATCACTAAAAACCAAATAAGTCTAATGAATAACCAAAAAGGGATAAACTAATATAGTATAGTTTGGAAAGGTTAAAAATTCATGATACATATAACATAAATCCAAAAGGCTAAACTAGAAAATATAACAATTTATGAAAAAATAGAGTCTTTATGAGACCATCCAAAATTTCTTATTTATCTCACTAAGATGGTGAAAACACCTAAGATAATTAAAATAACAATAAGATTACCATACCATTACATGAGTCCTACAAAACCACATCTACAAATTCCAAATAGAAAAATTAGGGTATGGTCATTAAGCCCAGCTATATTTCACAAAAGAATATATGAAAAGTCTAATGCTGTGATAATGTTAGCTCAAACTTTTAAACAAATATGGATTATAAAGAATTTTATAAATATAAAATATTTTGAAAAATAATAATTTTATTTTTCATAAAAACCTTTCATAATCACATAAACTTGTAATATGATGGGTATATGAATGATAGAATGAAATCATAAACTAATTCATCCACCAATACACTATAAGAAAATAACATGAGCAACCTGGCCTGAAATGTACCAGCATGAATAGAAGCAATCGTCAAAGATATTGTAAAATATTTATCTATATCCAATGGGGGTATGTACTGAAACAACGTAGCACTAAAACTAGAATAAAAATAATTCCATCGACATAGAGTCCTACCACAGTTCTTTAATATCAATAAAATAACCCTTAGTGGTGTTACACACTAAGGTGAGAGTCATTTTATTATCCCAATGATCTATATTTTACAAAAAACACATTTAAATAATACTCACAATTAATAAAATGTTTTTAATTGAATTATAACCTCTCCCATGATTGAAAATACATTTTATAATCAAAACCACCTTTAATTCATTTCATCAATCACATAGTGTGCACAAATCTTTTTTACAATAAAAATACATTTAAAAATGTATATATCGAGAAAAAATCCAGCATGATATCAAATCAATCAATTTTATAATAAAAGAAAGGGATGTACAATCAAATTTAGTAATTCATGAGTTAAAACCTTTATATAGAGACCAACCTCAATAATATATTAAAAATAATAACCTTAAAAAACAAATATTGGAAATGAGTATATCAGTTTATCACGGTCCTATATCCATAATAAATGTAAACAAATCTCTATCAAACCCCTTAGATGCAGAAAACACAACCTAATCTAGTTCCAAAAACATGAGGGGAGAATAGATAAAGAAAGGATATAAGAATAGGATAGAAATAGCGATTGAAAATGGAATATAACTTTAAGAGAACAATCGATAATGTAGGGAAACCAACAAGGGGCAAGGGGAGAATACTCTAAAGCATTGAGGAAGTTTAGATCAATGATAATGAAGATTAGGATGAGATTAGATATAAAAATGATCAAGGTAAAAGAGGGAAACTCTAACTATTTAAGGCTACAAATATGGGATCATGGTTTGGCCTCATAGTTTATCAAGCCATGTTCCAACCATATGTGGCCTTTGTCACCTGAAAATTGGATGCACATAGCTACCTGGGTAGAATTTCATCATCTGGGAAAATCGTTATCATGGCATATGACACATTTTGATAGCCACCTAGACACACTCCTGGTTGTCATGGTGTTCTTTACGTTTTGAATAGTAGGGCTCAAGCCTTGAAAATTTCAACGGAACTCCACAGTTTTATATTTCATGTTACTACACATTTATTACTAACCATGTACCTAGCATCGTTTTCTCAAGAAGAAATAAAAATTTCCATCTTATGCTTCCAAGATACCTATAGAATGACCTAAATAATAAATATTTCAAATAAATTAATACAAGTGACCTATAGATAATTAAAATTAATAAATTGTGTTTTAACTCTTTAAATGAGTTGTTTGAAATGAGTTTGAATTGTTCGAATGGTTTTAAATTCAAATGATATAATAATTTATATTTTATTTCTCTCTCTCTCCTAGATAATTCTAGATTATTATTATTTTGAATATGAATATCCTAATGAGTTACATGGTTGGGTTTATTTGTTACTATTTAAGTGTATCAAGTCATGCATGGATGTGGGAAGGTAAAATAAGAGAATCCACACTTCTGGAATTTTACATTCAAGCTATGTTCTTAAGGAAACCATTAAAAAGAAAAAGGCTCTATAACGATTCATCACTTGTTATTGTGAATTTATTTAATACCCAAACATCATCAATAAAATATATTTAAACGTCCATAAAGAATTTTTCGACACCATAATTTCTTTATAAAACTCTCTTGTGGTTATTTTATTATTTTGTTTATTTATTATGGGAGAGTTTTAATTTTATACACATAATATTTTCAAATGAATGGTTATACAACCTATAATCTATATTATTTAGTTACTATAACCTAGCCAAATGGTAGAAAAATTAGGTTGGGGAAGCTTATTTTATAAAATTATGGGTTTTTTCCACTCCTAGAAAAGTAAAGTTAGGTTTGGGATTTCTCTTGTATAAAAGTCCAGGTTTTGGATTGATCCCATCATAAAATTCTATTTTTAGGTTGTTCCCTCATAATATTAAATCTCATATCTTAGTGGCTTTCATACTACAATGGTTTGGGTGTGAAAATTAGACTAGTTAGATTATAATTAAACACAATTAAATTCATTATTTTCATGTCTTTAGTTTTCTTCATAAACTCTTCACACATCTACTATACATTATCTTTTAAAAAATAATTTATTAATATTTTTAATCCACCAATATCTATATTTTTTGGTAAAAAATTTTATATTTTTATGATAATACAATTCACCCTCACCCTCTTTTATATTTTCATCATCCAATCAAACATATCATTTATAACTAATGACAAGTCTATAAGGGATTCTAGTGTTTCTCAATTATGGAGAATTGTTCACAACTATTGTAAAATAATTTTCTTATATAGATAGTTCTCAAATAAAATAAATCATAGATTATTATGATTATGTGTTTATTGTTATATTTTTGTTTTACTTATGTTAATGATGAAAAATAAATATATGTTTATCTTGTTTCATCTCACTTAATGCTATATCCTATTTTTAAAATGTGATTTAGCATCGAGCCAAGGGGAGAGGGTGTGGGGTGCCACAAAATCAGTTGATCATCAACCATTGTGTCATACTATTAGATGTAAATCGATGTTTAAAATAAAATTTAATCTATATGTAGTCATTCATAAGTATAAATATAGATTAATTGGTAAGTTTTTTAGATACTAGGAGAGAATAGACTACTTTAACACTTATTTCTTGATTGATCATGTGAGTAACATTAGGGCCCTAATAATATTGGGTATTTTATACGGTTTAAATAACCATAAAATGTATATGAGAATGTAATTTCATACTGGTAATCTTGATATAAATATTTTTATGGATCATCCATAATTTTTTGTAGCATCTAGTAATGATTAGAATGTCTGTAAATTGGTTAAGTCTCTGTATTTTCTTAATAAATGACCTAAAAAATAGAATAATACATTTGATAAAGAAATTCCATGTTTTATATTCAAAATAAATTAAATTTATAAGTATGATTACTAAAAATAAATAGGTGATATTTTTTTGTTTGGTCCAAATAAATCGAATGAATTATTTTGTTTGGGTCTCATATTTAGATTATTAATGAAACAAAGTTATTTTTGAATGAAATATTTGACATGAGGGATATGGGAGTTTAAATGTCATTTCAGGCCTCAAATATGTTTCATTCAGTTGAGGAGAAAATAATTTCTTTGTCACATTTTATTGAGAAAAACATATGGACATCAAAATTGAAAAAGTATGAGAGCTCTATACGATCCTTTTACACTTTTATTAAAAAATAGGAGTGGTGGTATTGTATCTTTGTTAAGGTATTATTACATCATTAGAAGTTTAAATTATTTGGAAATATCTAAAAGTTAAAATATTTCATTTATGATCTTAATGTTTTAAATATATACATTTTGAGGAACCCCATATCAATATTCTTAGATCTAGTTCTCAAGAAAAATTATTTAAAAATTGTATTTGATAAAAACTGAGAATATTCAGGTCAAAATTGCATATATTCCCATAATTTAAAATTTACATCTGACAATAATCCCCCAATACTATAAAAAAGGTTTAGTTTATTTGTATATAAGCTATATAAAAATATTTTTGGGAACATTTATATATATTCACACCATAATAGATCCCCATTTATATATTTCCTTGGTGATACTCATCTTTATAACCTAGGTAATGTAAAGATAAGACAGCGGTTATCTCAAACACTCATTAAAGAAAAAATTATCAACAATTAATAAAAGTGTTTAGATCATATGTATACTTAAAAAACATGGACATAAGAGAAATATCTTATTAATAGGAATACAGAACAATAATATTTGACTATAAGGCTTGGTAAAAGAACTGATATATTAAAAATTATAAAACATATAACATTTGTTAATAGTGTGGAAAATATGATATGATAATCATGAGACCTGGAGAAAAACAAAGGAATGAGGAATAACATAGAAATTTAGAATAATAATTTTCATACAAAATAAAAACAATATGGACATAGTTAAAAGTATCATGTTCAAATCCAATCTTATGATCATATCAAACTACATTATGTACATGCTCAATCTTGTGAACATTTCTAATTTTATAATTTCTAAAATAAATCTTCTAAGAATAGATAATATAATTTTTCCCACAGTTAGTTTTCATAACATAGCTAATTTCATCTTTTCCATGGTCAATCTTATGAAAAAAGCTAATTGTATCGTTTCAATTCTCAATCATGTTAACATAGCTAACCAAAAAATGTACACACCCAGTACTGTTAAAAAAGATACCCAAAATAATTTTTACACAACAAACATGTGATAAAAACTATCCACAATAATTAAAACAAACAAACTTATGAAAAAAGTTATCTATAACCATGTCCAGAAAACATAATTCTGAACAAATCTATATGGAATCATCTACACACAACAAAATCACTATATATTTAGATATAATACCTTAAAAAATTTATTAGGGAGAAATATAGGACCCCATATATTAATATCCATAAATATTTTATTCTTAAGATACCAATCAATCATTATATTATGAAAATTTATTTAAATAAAATGGTTTCCATATCATTTAAAAATTTTATTACATTACATGATATCAAAAGTAGATCAATTAATACCAAAACTTCAATTAACAAAATGGTGTCTTTTCTAAATTTATTTATACTTTTATTCAAAAACTTTAACTCTATAAGAGTTATATCTTTTGGAGTTAAACAATAAAATTAAAGTTAAAGGTAAAAGTGTCTTGTAAAACATTTTTTACACAGTTGTAAAAGAATAGTTTATCACTCAATGTTGAAAATAACAATATCGATTAATTGAATGAAATTAATTTCTAAATATTATTTTAAATAAATTTAAATAATAAATACATTGAAATAAATAATGTTCTTCAAGTGTAATGTGTATTGGATAAAATGTATAAATGTAAAACAAAAAATATTTTCATTATTTTAAAAATACATTTTTTGAAAAACCACATTCTAAAGGGTAATAAACTTTTTATAAAAAATAATAGATAAAAATATGAAGGTAATATGAGATAAAAGATATTAGAGTTTAAAAAAAATAAATGAAAACATTTATGGAAATAAGCAATATAGATATGTAGGAGAAAGAGCCATTAAAGAGCATGACAATTATTTTTAACAATGTAAAAAGCTTATAAAAAATCATAAAGAAAGTGGATTAAAATAAAAAATATCAATTTCTCTATAGATGGAATAGTTAATAAAATATTAAAAACTAAATTATATAATATTAAGGACTTACAAGAATACAGTTTAGGATGAAACCTTATAACTTAAAGAAAGTAATTTAATTTAGAAAACCCCTTAAAAATTTTGAAACATTAAAATAATAATCCATATAAAGAATGAGCATGAAATAAAACAATTAATACCATGAATAAATAATGGATTCATGATATAAGTTTCCAAAAAACTATTATATACACTATATAAGAGAAAATATGTGTATAGTACAAAACATGTCTCAAAGAAAAAAATATTGAGACGATAAGCACTAAAAAATTTGGTAAAAATTGAATCAAAACTACTGGAAAGAAGGATTAATGAAGAAAAATATAAATCCCCCAAAAAAAATATTAACTTGAATATAATCCAATAGGTTCTTAATTTCACCATATTAAATGTTAATACGCTTATAACTTGAAAACATGCCTCGATAAATAGAAATTGAGACAGAAACCCTTGCCTCTACTCTTAAATTGAATAAAGTGGTATACCATCCTATATAATAGAGATAAATATATTAAGAAAGTATTTTAAACCCTTATTAATATATGTTACCCTAATATACTATTAAAATATAACCATTTACAATACCTTTACTAATAAGTAATAATTTTTTTTCATAGTTTGATGTTAGAGATCATGATTGGTTCGTGCATAGTCTAAATTGTTGAGGTCAACCCCCATTATTTGATAAAAATTTAATACATACTATAGTATCCAAAATAAAATAATATATAACCTCTAATTATTTATAAATATCACATTTCACTCCATGATAATTTTATTCAAAATTTGGTATGATGAAATTAGTGACAAGTTTTATTCAGTAATTTTAAACAAAAACATTTAGTATATTAATAATGTGTTTAATATTAATATGACCATCTTATAACCCTAATAATTTCATAAAAAATTTAAAAAAAAATTATTAATTTCAAATAATCTCCCATGTTGGGTGGTGATGAAAAATGAAATATGTTTTTCATGGTGGTGGTAGTCTATAATTATACATGGATGAAATTTTCATTTTATATATAAAAATAAGGAAGAAAATGATATATACTTTCATAATCTTAATAATGTTATAAATATCATATTAATTCATTAAAAATTACATTATAATCATTCATTTAATTTGGTGATGAGAAAATAAACACATCATTCATGGAGATGGTAGTCTTCATATAACATGAAATACAATTTTATTTTTCTAAGGAAAGTGGAAAGATAAATAATGGTTATTTTATAAATATAAAAACCTTTTAGTATATTAATAACACTGATGTTATTATATTATAATTGTTAAAATATATTTTAAGAAAAGTAGGAAGAATAATATTTGGGAGAATTATTATAGAGGATAAAATACTTAGGTAGAATATTTCTTTTTAGAATACTTCTTGGTTTAGAACGGATTCAATAAATCTATAGATAAAAGAAGCTAAAGAACACGGGAGATAATTATTTTGATATTAAATGAGGTATATTTAATGGGAGAGTTGGAATTTTTGTTCTATCTTTTGAGGCTTTGTGAGAGGCTCATTTTAAAAGTGAAGTAAATGAAATTTTTGTAAATATTCATAACTTAATATTAAAAGCATGTCATTTTTAAATAAAGGTGGATCCTAAAGTAAAAAATTATTGAAATAGGTGATTATTGGTTGAAACACATCACAAACACAGAAATAAGCTGTAATGTTTTAAAATACTTTTTTATTTCCCCTTAATTTTACTTTTTATGATAATTTTTTTTTACCACTCTAACTATTGTTTTAACCTCGACATCTTATTTTAATGACGAAAAATTAAACTAACCTTATTAACCCATTTTGATATGATAATTGAAAAATAAAAACAATATTATAATATGAAATTTCTAAAATTGATAAAAATTAATTATAAAATAATAAATTTTTTAGAAATAAAAACAGTTTTTAAAAAATAAATATTATATAGGTTTCAAAATGTCAATTATTTGTTTTTTAAATTAGAAAAAAAAAATTAATGTATACTTTTACTTATTAAATATTATTCTATCAATAAAAGTGTTTCATAAATTTTAAAATCATTATTATATTCAAATAACATCTAAAAGTCATGGTATTTGTAAAAATAGTATTTTTCATTATTCAACTGAATACATTCTTTTTAGAAAATCCAAAAAAAATTAACCCTTAGTTAATTTTTATACAATGAATCCAAAAAATAAATCCATTTCATTAAAATAATTCTATATATATAATAAATTTATATTTAAATAATTATATAACATATAAATAAAATAAATTGTTTTTTAGAAAATTGTTCTTTGAAAATAATTTAGTCTTCTTAATCTTAATTCATATTATTTAAAGTATGAAATTATCTTTCACATATTTTTTAAACATCGGAAAATTAACAAAAATCATTTAAAATGATCAGATTTTTTTAGGATGAAAATCCAAAAAAATTGAAAGCTATATTTATTTGAAAAACAATATAAAATGATTTTATTCCCAATTTTTTAAGATTGAAATTTTTTTTAATAGGTATTAATTAAATATCATCAATTAATTTTTATAAATTAATTCATTTATTATCTAATTAAATATATTCTTTAAAATTACATTTTATGGAAATACCAAATATAAACAATACTTATATTAATATAAAATTTAATATAATAATCATTAAATGTTCATACTTTCCTAACACCTACATAGATTTCATAAAAAGTTTACATATATTTATAGCCACCAATTTAAAAGATATATTATAACGGTCACATTTTATAATTAAATTGTTTCCTAACAAAATGTATCATTTTCCATTCCATTTTGGTGTTTCATGTGAAAATATTAATTCAAAATATTATTTTACTAAAGGAAAATATATTCTAAAATCATGGGGTGTTACACTACATTCCCCAATAGAATTCATTTGGTGGTATTATATTGTGTAATTTGATACACAATGGTATCTAGTTCCCTTGAAATGCATTATGGGAGATTTTTAGATCTATTGAAGGCATATCATGATATGAGTTGGATTGCCGAAACATTTAGGGAGGATACCTATAAGAGTTAAGGTTTTACCTTGGGTGGTGGTGCAATAATATTACTATCTTCTAAACATACCATTCTATCTTGGTATATTATTTATATAGATTTATGTGATTTATAAAATCTAATAGAGGTAGAAGACTAGATTATTAAGTTATTATCCATATTTTCAATGATTTTCAAGCATATTCCAGTAATATAAATACATTTTAAAAGTAATTCCATAATAACAAAGACTAATTGTATCTAGTATTATTATAAAAAAACAGACAAGTTCAAATGATTCTTAAGGATATCTGAGGACCCATTTTCCAATAGTGACATGAATACTGATTATTTTGGTACTAAAGAGAATATAGTTGATCCTTTGACTAAAATAATGAAAGTTTCATTTGTTTAAAAAATGATTTTTATGATGAGGATAAAAACCCATGGTTAATTAATCAAACCATAGAAACCTGACCCATAGAGTGGATATCATAAAAAGTAGTTTCAGTTTGTCTTGGAAAAGTAGTATGATGGATAGATAACCTATATATATATCTACGAATTTGTGGGTGGAACCCTAGATATGTTCATCTACAAGTTAATAATATTAGTTTACAATGAATGGGACCAAGCCTCTTTGGTAAGTTGTTAGTCGTATATCCTTTAATATTTATAATTAAGTGGATATTTTTTTAGGCTTTAAAAAGATGGATTGATTTTATTCCTTGAATGCATACCTAATTCAATATCATGACACTTGGTTAGAATGTGACACCCCGAAATATTACTTCTATTCTTGAGGAAATGTCATTCTAAGAAGATATCTCCATAGTAATGGTTTAAATATAATGTGTAGTCAATTTAGTATTGTGAATGACGAAGTTTCTTAACTTAGGTAGAAGTGTATATGAAAAGGTTCCCCTATTGAAATCATGTTATATAAAAAACAAATAGATTTTCTCTCATTATATTTTTTGGGGATTTAGTTGGATAAATTATTATTATGATTAAGAATTAATAAATTTATTAGTTAACTCAAGAAAATACTTATTATTATATTTCATAAAAAATATTAATCTAAAAGACACC
This sequence comes from Viscum album, assembly GCA_963277665.1. Classification (NCBI taxonomy): domain Eukaryota; kingdom Viridiplantae; phylum Streptophyta; class Magnoliopsida; order Santalales; family Viscaceae; genus Viscum; species Viscum album. Next base: position 873,386,160 of record OY728145.1, on the reverse strand, counting down.
ATTTGGGATATTATAATTAATAAATAATATACCATGAATTAAGAAATTAGTATTCAAATATGGATTAGACCTATATTGATATAAAATTAGAATATGATGAGAAATTTATATTTATATGAGTGTTTCAAATCAAAGATGACCAGAATAAGAGACAAGGAATTGTAATATTTGAGTGAGAATGAATCTAAAATTCCTCACCTCACCTCATGTCATCTTGTTTCATGTGAGGGTATGAGCTCAATTATTTGGGTTGATTTTCTCATGTATCATGTTTCAATTGTTTATAAACAATCATTGGTAGATCATTTTACCAATTTGTACTAACTATAGAAGATAAATGAATAGTTAAGTAGCTTATCCAATTTCATAAGAGATAATTAAATTAAATTCATTAATTGAAATATTAGAGTGGAATATCAATAAAAGGATATTTAGTTGTCCTATTTTATTGATATATATATATATATATATATGTATTCCCCCCCTAGTGATATAAAACCAATAAGTTTTCTTGTGTTTTTAGAAAACTAAATATGGTTTCAGAGAGATCAATTATAGAATTCATTACTTTATATATAGACATCATTATCCTATAAATAGATTTATTCAAAACTATCACAACATAAGTGTGGAAATAAATTGTTTATGAAAATTTATGTTTACTTAATAGATTAATGTATTCTTGATTTCAAGACTTCATTCACGAATCACTACTTCCCTTTATGATTTTCTTTCTTATGAAAACACCATTTTTTGTATCACATGATGATGTTCATCGTTGTTTGGTATGTGTTTGTGGTCATGTTTGATGTTTTCTTCCTTATGGTAAGAAGTGATATTATCTGATTTTGTTGCTTTCAATATCCTTGTAATCTTGATCCTTTCACTAGTTTATACCTTTACCCTTACTACATAACCTATCATGAAACACACTCTATTGGTTATCCATTGGGGTGTTTTAAGTCTTTTTTTTTGGATTGTGAATAGGGTAAGGTTAGCAGAGGATTATTTGTGTTCATTTTTCTCTTTAGTTAAAGGTGTTCTCTTTTGGTGAAGTTTTCAAGTAATCTTATGGGTTTTTTCTTCAATCTGGGTTCATGTTATTACATCATCTTTATAATAAAGGCCTTCTTTCCTATTAATAATGATTTCATTCCCTTGGTTCTATGGTTTTTCTTCTCTGATATACTCATAGGGTAGGTAAATAACATGTTAGTAATTTTGGTCTTCTTTGATAATGGTATCACATTGAAGACATGGTGGTGACCACTGATGATAAAGATATTGATTTATAGAAAAAATGTATATGAGATATGATGTTATTTTTATAAGTCTGAAGATAGATAAATGTTTTTGGTGTAATTTTTATGAGTGGATTTTTTTTTTTAAGGTGTATATTTGATGACTAGTTCCTTTGTGTCGCGTATGTTCTGTGTTAGCGAGCTCATAGAAGATAGTATCGGTGATGGTTGTTTTCCAAAATTTATTTTCTAGGTTTACTGGATTTGATTAATGATTATTCTATGGTGATTACATGAATTATTTGGTGAAACTAGTTCTATAATAGATGAATTTTTTGAAGGAGTTTTTAGAGTAAATGGATTCATATATAATGAGTGGTAGTAGATAGAGAGGGTTTTTGAATTTAATATATATGGACTCAGCCCTTTCAGGAGTCATAGAGATCAAGGATTCAAGTAAGAATATTTTCATAATCAGGCTTTCCACATGTTATTTCAATTATTTATTACATGGTGATATTTAAAGATGATGTTTGATTCTGAATTTTTTAGAGTTTTGTTATTAATTTTTTTGTCATTTGGAATTGTCATGGATGGTTCTTTTGATCTTGGGTCATTCCTAATAATGGTTTCTACTCAACCAAAAAACTATTTTTGTTAAAAAATTAAAAAAAACATATTAAGTATAGAGAGTTATGTTATTCAAGAATCTAAAATTTAAAATCTTGAATAAAGGATGAGGATAGTACACATGAATTAGAGGTATGTTTCCCTTAAAGACTGGGGATGAAAAAATATCATTGAAGAAGAAGGGTAAAATAACCCTAGAAAAAAATTATATAAAGGTGGAAGAATCCAAAAATCTATATTATGATATTAAATGAATTTCAATAATTTTGGAAAGCCTGAACATTCCATTTTGGAGTATCATATGTTGAAGGGTGATTTGAAGAATTGGGATGATAAACCCCAAAATACTGATTTTTTAGTTGTTTTGTGATGAAATCATTATTGTTCTAGAAAATGATATAATCAACCCTAGAAAAAAATATTTGACATGGTTGATTGATTTAGGAATCTCACACTATTTCAAAATTAGATGACATTTCATCACATATTATACAATAGGGACTTTTGGACAAGTGCTGATGGGAAATAATGGTGCCTCCAAAATCAATAGTATTAGCATAAATTTTCTAGAGACTAATACTTGATATATATTATTTTTCAAGGATGTGATAAATGTTTCTAATATTATACTATTCTGATATCCAAAGAAATACATGATAATGATTATAACATTTTCACCTTTAGTGATTTAAAATGTGAACATACCAAATTTAACATTGTAAAATATAAAGGAATGAAAAATATATACTTTTTCCCTTACATATTCTAGATATTATTAAAGATAAATAAATATATTTAAAACGTAGTTTCCTATATAATCATGTCACAAATGGATTATTCACATGCGTGAGAGTGGAATAAAAATGTTATCCAAGAATAATTCCATTACTGGAATCAAATTTACACATTAGGATACCTATTTTGATTGCATCATATGGAAATAAATTGAGTATCATTTTATAATTAAATTCCTTTTAGAAAAGAAATTTTTTTGATCTGATACATATAAATATATGAATTGTGAGTAACAAGACATTCAGATTTTTTATTTATATTGTGACATTCATTAATGATCATTCTAAAAAATCCTCATATTTTTCTTTGAGAACTAATGATTAGGTGTTGGATGTTTTCAAGTGGTTTCATATAATGGTAGAAAGTAAAATAGGAAGATTAAGGGAGGGTGTATCATGGTCAATTTTTTAAATTTGATATGATTTTCTTCATCAAGATATATGAATTACTACTAAAGACGCATTAATTTAATTGTTTTTTAGATTGACTAAAAAGCTATTTTTGAGAGAGTTTGGTGTTTCCACTCAAGTAAAAAATTTCAAAAATACTTTTGGGGAGAGTCAACGATGACTAAAATTGATATTATTTAAATTTATTCTTTAATTTGTATGAAATATAATATACCACAGAATATCTATATAGGTAAAGATATTTTATAAAATCACATATATTTTTTGTTTGTGTGGAATTTTTTTACATCCCAAAACAATGAAAAGGAAAATCTAGATGCAAAAGGGAAGAAGTGTTCCTTTTTGGGATAAACACATGAAAAGTTTTTATAAAGAATCTAGTATCATATCATAAAGTACATCATTAAAATTAGAGATATTTTATTTCTTAAATATTAAACAGTTGAATTTTTTAAGATGCCAAAGACCATAAACTGAGAAAATTCTAGTCAATATAGAATAAAACTCTTCCCTATCAATTCAATAAATTTATGAGGGATTATAGAGAATAATGATACATCACTAATAAGAAATGTGTCTCTATCTACTGATACGTATCGATCATTTTATGTTGTTGAAAAAATACCAGCAGAAGCATAATTGTAGAGACCCATTAGAGAATGAAAACCAATTCATAGATATTCACTATATATTCTCATCAATGGGAGAGAAATAGATAGTTATGATAATTTAATAAAACATTAGTATAAGATAGAATGGATGGATATGCAAGATGATATGAGTCCATTTTATAAGAACTAGAAATCAGATTTGGTAGAGTTACCACATGGATAAACTGTACTTAAAAACAAGTTAGTGTATAGAATCAAAGTTCAACTGGATTCTCATAATCACACTATTGATATAGGGCTGTTTTGTAGAGATTGATTTGGGGGAAATTTTTTGACTTTGATGAAAGTTTCTTTCATATTCTAAAAATGTATTCTATAAGAGTTGTTCTTGGATTGGAAGCAAGTATCAACCTAGAGGTTCAAGGCCATGAGGTAAAGATTGTATTCCTACATGTTGATATTGAAGAGGAAATATACATTGATAAGACTGAGGGTTTTCAAGTAAAATGAAAAATAGATATAGTTAATAAAATTAAGGAAAGACTATATGATTTGAATCTTTCATCAAGATAGTAGTATATGAAATTTAACACATTTATAGTAAGCATAAACAAATGATTACTGATAAATTTTTTTTCATTAAATACTTTTTGGGTGGTGATGTAATTATTCACATAATTTATGTTAAGTATATGTTGGTTATTGTAAGATATATCACCAATATTGATAAGTTAAATAAGTATATTTACAATTATTTATAAATTAAAAACATGTGAAAATCTAAAAAGATCGTTTATATAAATATTTCTCATGAAATGAGGAATCACAAGATTTATTTAACTCAAGAAATGTAAATTGAGAAGGATTTTTTAAGGTTTAAAATGATAAAGGTTAAATTAGTTATTTATTCTCCTGTAATTTATTTCAGAATCCAAATAAGCAATATCTCACAAACTAAACATGAGATATCGGAAATGTATAAAATTAATTAACATTTACCAGTTGTTAGTCGCATGTTTGTTATGTTGTTCACTAGTCAAGATATTCCTCATTCTATTATAATTGTGGTTTAGGTCCCATTAAATTAGAGAATTTATCATTGAATATTGGTCAAATAGATATTAATTCATCATCAAGGTATATATTTTCATTATGTATATTTTTCATATGACATAGATTTCATGGAATAAGTTTGTTTTTTTATCTACTACATAATAAGAATATATCAAAAACAATAAATATTGTAAGAAAAAATTGTGGATTGATAATTTTTTTAGGATTTAGTGTAGATTCTAGAGAATTGAATTCCCTATTCTAATAGTGATAGTGAAATTTAACATAGAAACAAATGACATTTTATACTAAGTCCGAAAATATTGATGTTTGTTTTCAGTGGATCTATAATGTTTTGGAAAATATATTTTTGATAATTTTGATAATTAACCCCAATGATAATGGGGAAATATGACGATGATATTTATACCCAAAGATAGTATAGAAGCCTATAAATAGACTATAGGCCTAGAACCTACCTCAAATTATCCATGAGGGTGAAATTTGTGTGGGTCAATCCCAAGTTAGTAGTTTACTATGGCCATGATATTGTAGGAGGAAGTTTTTTCTATCAGTAGTAGATTTGGGTTCATTTCCATAGTCTATAATTATGATTATGATAAAATCTAGAGAGAAGATGAATCATCCAGGGTTAAGTAATCACTATAAAAAACACTTGATGTCACTAAATATTTTCCATCTTTAAAAGGGCATCAAGTCCCATGAAATGGTAATCAGAAAAACTTTTGTGTGTTTTCCTAGGTTGATTCATCTAGATTAAGAAATAAAATAATTACCCACTCCCACATGGATGTAGGAATATATTTCCAAACCATGTCAAATAATTTTGTTGTTGAGTCTTTTTTTTCATGTTCATGTGATTTCAGCAACTTGTGAGTTGTGTACCAGGATAAAAATAATTAATTAAAATAAATAGGGTTCATTTAGAAAAAAATGGTTATGAGTGTTAGGATCCATAAGATCATTGTGGTATGGAATAAATCATTAATATCTAAAAAATACAATTGCTAATACTTTCCTTGAGTGAAAAAAGTTACAAAGAGTATTATTGTGGAACACTACTTGACACATGGAGTCCGTTATATTCATAATTTTGGGTTGGGAGAGAGGAAAAATATAGTGTAAGAAGGGAAGTAGGTATAATTATAAATAATTACCTTGATATATCTCAATGCTGGTATAACACAGTTAGGTTTTGGGTATTTTATATCTATTAATTATTGTAATTATATTCTATAAAAAATGGTTAGAAAATTTTAATAGTTTGATGCATTATAAAAATACTTTTCCAATAGGGTTTAATTTTTTCAACTTGGATGGTTTATGGTCTTAATGGATATATCCCTTATGAATGATTCGTAGGGTTAGATAAAAAAGGATAGCAATCTGAAATAATTCCAATACTGTGATAGTGGATGTTTAATAAACTGAAGAGGAAAATAACTTTTTTTATGTACTAAAACTGGTCTAGTAAATCCTATATTTATAAGACTAGAATTATAATCAATAAAACTTATTTATTGAATAAATCCATCATTCTAATTATATAACGCATTTATTATCAGTTCAAATATAATGTTTCAAAGTAGGAAAACATTCATTTTGAAAAATAGATATCTCAACTGTTTTAATTATTTCAAACAGTATAATAATTTTATAAAAAATTATGTGTGTGTGTATATATTATAAACAATTATCTATTAATATATAAATATATATATACATTTCAAAACTGTTTTATCATATATATATATATATATATATATTTTCCCATGACATTTATTTATAAGGGAGTGAACTTGGGAGGATTTAAAAAAAACTGGTGGGGAAACCACTTTAAATTTATTTTTTATCCACCACATTAATACTTTTTTCACCTCTTCAATAAATATTTATGTGATTTCATAACCCACCATAATATTTAATGAATATAATATAATTTTCGTATTAAAAATATAAGAATCCCCTAATTTTATTAATTAAATATTAACTCTTAATATCATAATTAAAATTATTAAACTTATTAGGAGTGTCCTTATATTAAATAATTTAAATAATATAAATATATTAAAGTATTTTTAGTTTTACTTGTTGTTTAAAAACATTAAAGAATTTATTATTTATAAAAACATAGATATTCTATACATATAATAATTTTTTCATTGTCCATTTTCTCATATTTGAAATTATTTTATCATTTTAAAAGTCTTGGGGTTGTATCATTTTTATAAACACTGCAGATATTAAACTCAATTACTCTTATAAGAAGTTTAACCACATATAAGTTCATATATGTAAAATATTGATATATTTCTTAAAGAAAAATTGAGATTAATTGTTTTAAAAAAGTTTTTTGTTGACAATTAACCTCTTTGTAAAAGAATGTTTTTTATTCAAGAATTAGACCCATATCCATCATAATAAAGATTCATCATACTCATACTATCATATTCATCTACATTGGTTTTAGATCATCAGTTCCCAAAAAATCATAGTTGGAAATTATTGATTGATTGAAGTTTGTTTGTTTTTTGTAGTTAAAGAAATAAATAAGTTTCGGATTTAGAGAATTAGACATTGCTGTATAAATAAGTTGTAATGATGATGAATATGTTTTCTAAAGAAAGTAAAGTTTGGAATGAGAAGTTTTCTATAATTTATACAATAAATTAGATGATTCTTTTCTGGTAAGAAAGTTCTCCCAAATCCTGAAAACTGTCACGATAAAATATTTTGAAGAAATAGTGTAGGGGTTTGAAGGATTTCACCATTACAATATAGAGATTACATCATAATTAGAATTACAATGTAATGAAAATTCCATTGTTATGAAGATTTAAAAAAAATCAATTGAGATGGAAAAAATCATAATGATCTGATAAGGAAATATAATTTTTAATCATTGATAAGGATACATAATTCATAATCATTGAGAATGAAAAAAATTCATAATCACTAAGAATTATACAGAATTCATAATCATTAATAAATATGTAGAATTTATAATCACTAATAAGGATTAAAAATTTATAATAATTAAGAAGGGTAGAGAATTAGTAATCGTTGATAAGGATATAGAATTCATAATCACTAAGAAGGATAGAAAATTTATAATCATTGAGAAGGATATATAATTCATAATCACTAATAATGATATATAACTCATAATCTCTAATAATTTAATAGGTTCATAATGAGCTGAGAAGAAAAAATAAACATCATAAAATGAGAAAGAAAACATATTTATAGCGAGTGGAGAATAAAATAGATTCATAATTAGTTAATTATGAAGAATACTCCAAAAGTAAATTCGAGAAGTTTTATAAAGTGTTGAAGAGGTAAATCATGGAATTAAATTTTGCATAAATCGTTGTGCAATAAAAGGTGGATTAACTATTTCATATTTAAAGTTAAAATGCAATAAATTTTCAGTGTTTTGAAATTTTTGGAAGCGTGAAATGTTTTCATGTTTCCTTCTTTTTTTGAGTTGCTATAAATACTTGATTAGATCATTAATTCCTTGGTGGATTTTCACATAAGAGGACAAGTTGGAGCACTAAAAAAATAAATTGGAAGTAATTTCCATCCATATATCTTATAAGTAGGATCGAACAGCTGAATGTTTGTTTACTGGTTTGAACATTTGAGTTGATTTTGATTTTTGTAGATTTAATAATGGGTTCATGGTATTGAGCCCATCATATTGAGAAAATTGGTTCTAGAATTAGAATTTTGAGAGAATCAGATACCAACACATCTTAATGAGTTAATCGTATCCAAACTCATTATATTGAGAGAATGAGGTCCAAACTCATCATTTTTAGAGAATTAAATCTTAGCTTATTGGAGTGATAAAATAGGATCCAACCAAATTGGATTGAGGATTCAGATTGAATAATTGTTTATTAGATTCAAAAAGTGTTTGTTTTATTGTTTGGATTAATTTCTTTATAAGAAAACATTTTAAACTGATGGGACTTAGTATAATATTTCTTATTGAGAAAGAAAATATTTCTAATGGGAGTGGGAAAAAAATTTATTAACTTCTTCATAATAGTGCATTTCCATAGACCCATGGGAGTGGCTATAACAAGGATATAGGTTCTCACATAGAGGCCAAACCTTTAAAATATTGTGTTATTTACATACTATCCTTATTTTCCAAGCATGATTATTTACTATAGTTGATAAGGAAATAAATCTTAACAGGTTGGAGGGGTTAATTTTCTAAATGTTTTGAAACTTATAAAAAGTGAACAAATGATTCAACCCCCTCCACTTATCAGTTGTTATTCGATTATTTTGAACTTAAATTGGTATCATAGGGAAGTTTTCCATGATTAATCCTTACCATATGTTATATAAATTCAATAAATATTTGATAAATTCCAACATTTTATGGAGAAAAATATTATGGATAGAAAAATAGGATGGTTCCTTATCTCCAATTTCTTTTTTCTGGAATTTTTTGACACTGCTACAATTGGTTTTCCATCCATTGTGAAATTTTCTATTATGAAATTTTATAATAAGAGAAATATAGAAGTTGATGTAAAGGATATAAATTCAATCCTTATATACATTTCCAATAATGTTTATCAAATGGTTATGGGCCTCAATAATTCAAAAAGTATATTGTAAAAGTTGGAAATTATTTTCAATGGGACTACTAAAATAAAGGAATCAAAGTAACAAATATGGATTAGAAATTATGAAGACATCATAATGATAGATTAAGAGGTTATTGATGAATAATTCACCGGAGTAAATGAAACTGTTTGCAATATTATAGGATTTAGAGATGTCTTAGAAGACTCTATAATTGTGAACAAAATTATGAGAAACATTCAAGACATGTTTTATGGTAAAATATCCTTATTAGAAGATAAGTATTATTTATCTCTTGAAAATTACCATAACTTTATTATTTCTTATGAAATGAGTGATAAAGTTTTTAAAAATAATATAAAACATGAAATTACTTTTGACTCTCTGAGAAAGTAGAAAATTCATGATGTTAAAGATGTTCATCCTTGTGACTCTAAAGGAAAATATGATGATGAGTTGGATGATAAAATCATGACTGTTATATCTCAAAACTATCAAAGTGGAAGACTAAAGTGTGGAGGTAAACTTATTCTCAAATGTTTTGAGTGTGGTGGAATCATACACTTTGCTATGAATTGCCCCAAGATTAAAGCTAAAGAATATTGAGATGATTATAATAAAAACACTTGATGGAATAAGTGGAAAAATGATAAAGAATAAAAGTCATCAAAAAAAATTAAATAAGAGTTTTACTGAAAAAATGATGTATGTTGAGTAAGAAAGATGAATCAGATTAAATGATAACTATTCTTCTGAAGATGAGTGATTTGGAAAATTCAGAACCTTTATTGAAAAATATGAGAAAAGAAAACATTCCTTACATAGTTAAGATGGTGGTAAAGAATATTACAGAGAGTATCATCTTATAAAATAACGTGTTATATGTATTGATAAAAACAAAACTCTCAAGAAATAAATTAGAGTAATTAAGAATGATTATAAAGAATTTTTTGATGTGAGAAAATATATCATCAAGCAGGAGGATGAATACATTAAAGAGATCATAGGTTAAAAACTAATAATTGTGGAATAGGAAAAGATGATAGAAGATCTCTATAAGAAGCTTGAAGCTAAGGAATGATAAGTAAACAAGTTTCAATAAAAAATGATAATGAATATACCATGAGGAATATGAATTAAAACTTCAATAATTCCTCGAAAGTAGTAAATAAGACTTCTATATAGCAAAGAAAGATCAAAACAAGAATTAGGTGAAATATTTACCCACCAAATATAATGTTTCATTCAATTTTTCTAACTTCCCATGTAATGTAAAAGGCATTGGGAAATATTGGGTGGAAAAAGGCTAATATAAACCTATCACATCTATGAAATCTAAATACGTACTTTGAATTAAATATAGTCTCTATCCTGATTGTGATATATCAGAAAGAAGCTATCAACTGCAACAAAGTTTCAATAAATAAAGATATAATTTCAATAGAAAATCATGATTCAATGGTTATTGTTGGTGTTTAGGGTTCTACATTAATTGGTAATATAATTTTTTTCACAACTTATCCTTACCTTGAAAATGGTTTGGTAAAATTTGAATAAATAGTGAAAGTAGAATGATCATCTATCCTAACTTACTGAAATTAGAAAATTAAAATTATCATTATCTTAGAAACATGCAAAGAATAATTCAATTTGAATGTTTATAAGAAGTTTTTGGAATATGTGATAAGGCTAGTCATCATGCTAAAAAATTTATGAAACTCTTTCTAGAACAAGTTTCTTACAATAGAAAAGAAAAGGAAGATTCAAATAAGATAGTGGTGGAAAGAGATTTTGTTGTTGAGATAGCCTTGAAAGAAATTAAAAGAAACAAATCATGGATACCTGATAGTGGTTTGTCTTCACATGTGACAGGTGGTATAAAAATATCAAAACATGTTAAAAGTTCAAATGGAGGAGTAGTTACCTTTGGTAATGATAGTTCATTTGAAATCATAAGAATCAGAACAACTGAGATTGAAGAGGAGAAGTTGAAATAAAAGGAATTTTTATTTTCCAATAGACTAAAACATAACATACATAGCGTAAGTCAATTTTATAATGATGGTAAATTATTTGTTTTTAGAAAATATTTTTCTATCATCCAAAGTGAAAAATAAAGAAATGTTATTACAAAAGGAGAAATAACTCGTGGGAATATATTCCAATTTGAGAATTCAACAAATCCTATAAAATGAGTACTAATGATGAAATCAAATTATGGAACCAAGTAATATGGAACCTTGGATATGAAATTATAAACAAACTTTCTAATGTTTATTCAATTCAAAACATTCCAAATTTCAACAGAAAGGAAGAATATGTTTGTGTAACTTTTCAAAAAGGGAAGAGGACTGGAAAAAGTCATAAAAGAGTTGACATACAATCTACCAGACCACATGAGATTATTCATTCCAATTTTTATCATATAATGATACATCAATCAACAAAGGTAAATTTATACTTAATCACTTCTATTGAGTATTAAACTCAGATGAAAAACATCATGTTTATAAAGCACAAGTTAGAGTCTATTAAAGTATTTAAATTCTATATAGACGATGTAAAGAAATAATTTAGGGTTTCCCTAAAGAGGATGAGAACATTAGAATTTGTATAAATTCACATGAAATACTTTTGAAACTTATCTAAGAAATCATGGTATCAAAAATATGTATAGTTCTCTCTATAATCCAGAAAAAATGGAGTAGCAGAACGAAATAATGGAAGATTGTCGAAATGGGAAGAAGTATGTTAATAGAAAAAAAAACATTCAAAATTCTATTGGAGATAAGATATTAGTACAATTGTACATGGTAAAAATAGATTCTTGTTGAGATTGGAAACTAACATGACTCATTATAAAATGTAAAAAAACTTCATTGAAATACTTCAAAGTTTTTATAATTACGTGTTGGATAAAAAAAAAATATGGATTTGGGAAACATTGATCAAAAAGTTGTGGAAGGAAAGGCTATGGGTTATTCACCAAATGGAAGAAGTTTCAAATTTTGGAATAAATGTTTTCAAAAGTTAGTGGAATCATATGATGTGAATGTAATTAAAAATTAAAATTCAATAACAAAATTTATTGAGAATGTCAAGGAGGATAAATTGGATATGTCCAACAATAGTGAAATTAAATCAAGACTTCCTTATCAAGATTTACAATATTCTGGTGATAAGGAAACTTCAGTTGGGAAAGAAACATTGTAACTTCTTACTTTACAAAAAACATGTTGAGTTCGGAAACATTATTGGAGATCAGAAGTCTCCTGTTATAAAAGAACAAAGTTTATATTAGATCATCAAAATTAACTTATCTCAAAATTTGAACTGGAATCAATTTTAGAAGTTATTCAATATAATTAATGGGTTTTTGATATGAATAATGTTTTTTTATCATATAGATAAGAATGATACAAGGGAACTTTTTTCAAAGCCATTAAATAAAAATGTCACCAGAACCAAGTGGGTTTATAGAAACAAGCTAAATGAACATTGAGAAGTTTAATGAAACAAAGCTAGTCTTGTTTTCAACGGCTATGAACATGTTGAAAGTTTTGATTTTGAAGAAACATTTTCAATTGTTTCAATATTAGAAACTATTTTGTTGTTTCTTTTAGTGCCCACACATTATAATTTTGAATTTTATCATATGGATGTAGAGTAAGCTATATTTAATGTTGAGATTGATGAAATATTTTACATTAAACAACCTTGTGTGTTTATACTTGATGAGGAAAAAAACAAGATTATAAATTGAAGAATGATTAGTATGGGATGAAACAAGATCTGTGATATTGGTATTATAACCAATCCAATGTTTTGAGAATTTTGAACTTTTCAAAAGGAAAAGTTGATAGAAATTTATATGTGAATGATTTTGACTTTGGAACTTAAATTTTAATTTTTTATATGGATAGAATATTTTTTTATGGGGAGATAAAACATTTTTTTAAAAAAATTTCTAGTGAAATGAAGAATAGTTTTGAAATGATTATGTTAGAATAATTAAGTTTCCTCCTTGTATTACATGGTTAACAAAAGAAAAAAACATATTATTATCTCAAGAAATGTATGATAGAGAATTTTTGGTGAATTTTGGGATGGCACAATCCAAAGAAGTTTCAAATACTATTTTAGTGATCATAAAGTTGAGTAAAGATGAATCATGAATGTGTGTGAATCAGAATGAATTTAATAAACTGGTAGAAATTAGTCTCTACCTTAGGGCCTCAAGGCCTAATATTATTTATGTTACGACATTATGTGTCGAGTATAAGATTACTATAAAAGAATTACATATGTTGAAAGAAAATAGGATTATAAGATATGTTAAAGGAACAAAATTACATGGGTATTTATAAAAAAAAAATAATGAGAAGATGTTTCAGGGTTATATATATGCTAATTGGGATAGAGATTGTAATGATAGAAAATAAACCGTGGGAGGAACATTTTTCTTGGGTAAATATTGTGTTAGTAGCAATAGTAATAAACAAAGGATAGTAAAATTGAGCACTGATATATAAGAATATATTACAGCTATATATTCTTGTACTCAAATGATGTGGATGAAAGTTCAGCTGGAAGAATTGAAAGAAAAAGTTACTAAATAATTGAAGATACATTTTAATAACCAGATTTCAATTGGTCTTTCTAATAATCCTTTACAATATTCCAGATCAATACACATTCATATAAATTTTCTTTTTAAAAAACAGAATGTTTCTGTTGGATATGTTTTTCTATAACACATTTTAACAAAGTATCAAATTGATGATATAATTACAGAAGAAATGTTGAAATAATTGTATGTGTAATTGAGGTCGCAAATAAATGTTCAGCCTCTACCTAGGACTTGCTATACCTCATATATAAGTTAACCCCAAATTTCTTTCTATTATGTTGACAATAGGTGTGTTAATGTAACAAATTTTTACTTTGTAATAATTTTTACTTAACATTTTTAAAATAATATGAATCTATAGTTTTCAAAAAATGGGGAGAGAAAAAGAAAAGTGAGGGGGGATATCTTTACACGGAAAAAAAAATTTGTCACCGAGGGATGGAATTCCTTAAAAAATTAATTTATCTAGTAGTTCGGTTTCAATACACTCTATTTTTTAAAGGTTGTGTTTTGATAAAATAAACATGAGTTTTTTACAAAATTGGAGTTGTGAAAAAAAAAATTGAGAGTTGGAAAAGTGGTTAAAAGGGGTTATCAATAAATACAATGGTGGTTATTAATGAACCTTTGTGATAAATTTTTTTAACAAAGTTTTTGTATATGTTGAAAACCAACCTTTTAGTAAAAGAATGTTTTTGTTATTCAGGAATCAAACCCATATCCATTGTAGTGAAGATTCATCGGACTCAGAGAGTCATATTCATCAGCATCAGTTTTAGATCATCAAATCCAAAACAAACAAAGGTAGAAATTTTCATTAATGGTAGATTTTTTAATAATAAAATTAATAAATAAGTAGATGATTTAGAGAGTCAAAAGTTTTTGTATAAAAAGCTCATAATGATTCTGAAGAGTAATGTTGAAGAAAGTGAAGTTAGAAATTAGAATATTTTCATACTTTATAAACTAAATAAGTTGATTCTTTTCTCGTAATAAAGATCTCACAAATCATGAATACTCTCATGATAAAATATTTTGAAGAAATGTTGGAGGGGTTTTAAGGAATTTAGAGTTGTAGTATAGAGATTCCATTATAATGGGAATTCCATCATAATGATAATTTCATCATTATGAGGATTCCATCATAATTAGTAGAGAAGGAAACAGAATGCATAATGAGAATAGAAGGAGACATAATTCATAATCAGTGAGAAGGATATAAAATTCATAATCGCTGAGAAGTAAATTGAATTAGTAATCACTAATAAGGATAATAAATTCATAATCACTGAGAAGGATACAAAATTCACAATCACTTATAAGGATATAGAACTCATAATCACTAAGAAGGATATAGAATTCTTAATCACTGAAAAGAATACAAGATTTTAAATCATTGAGATGCATATTGAAACCCTAATCACTAAGAAGGATAAAAAATTCATTATCACTGAGTAGCTAAGAGGGATATAGAATTTGTAATTACTAATAAGGATAGAATAATTGTAATCACTAATAAGGAAATAGATTTGCAATGAGCTGAGAAGAAGACAAATTCATAATGTGGTGACATGTAAATAGATTCATAATGAGTTGAGAAGGAAACAGATTCATAATTAATTAATTGTAAATAATAATCAAAATGAAAATTCAAAAAGTTTTTAAATATTTGAAGACGATAAACTTGAAATTCAATTTTTCATAAATCTTGTGGAAATATAAGGATTCTTGAATAAATCAAAGTTAAAAATTAAATGATATATATTTTTTTGAGTTTGGAAATTTTAGGAAGCAGGGAATGTTTTCAAGTTTAACACAATTATTTTCTGAATCTCCTATAGAATCATTCTCAGATCATTCATTAATTTGTGACATTTCACACAACTAGAAATGGAGGAGCGTGAATAAATCAAGATAAAGTCATTTAAAGTTGGATATCTCAAGAGAAGGATAAGATATCTAAATTTTTTCTCACCAATTTTATCATTTGAGAAGGGTTTCTGTTTTGCGGATTGAGGAATGGGTTCACCGTATTAAGTCCCTAATACTAAGAGAATCAGATCTAGACTCATTTTATTGATAGAATCAAATCCAGATTCATCATATTGAGAGAATCAGATCTAGACTCTTTGTATTGAGAGAATCTAATTTAGACTCATCGTATTGATAGATCGGATCCAGACTCATCAGATTGAGAAAATCATATCCATCCAAATTGGACTAAGGATTTAGACTGAGAAATTGTGGATTTGTTTCAATAAAGTCATTGTTCTTTTTTTACTCAATTTTTTTACAATAAAACATTGTAAACTGATAGGAGTCAGTAAAATCATTTATATTAGTAGATATGAGGTTTCTAATGGGATTGGGAATAAGTTTTATTCACTTCTTCATTATATAATATTTTCATAGTCCCATAAGAGTGGCTATTGTAATGATGTAGGTTCTCAAACTGAGGCCAATAATTATATGTATTGTACGATTTACTTTATTCACTAATTTTTCATGCAGGAGTATTTACCCAAAGTTGATAAGGAAATAAATCTTAACATGTTTTAAGGGCTATGCTTTTAAAAGTTTGGATGCTAATAAAAATAGAATAATAGATTTACCCCCTCTGCCCCTCTAAATGTTTATTATATCCATTGAAACTTAATTTTTCCATTATTAGAACAAAAATACTTATTAAGTGTGGTAATTTTTTAAGATTTTATAACTCCACTTATAATCATATCAGATGATTTTTCCACTAAGTAGGGTTATAATGTTGAATATCAATATTCATTTTGGTATATTTTTACACATTAAACACTTTAATGATGATTTACCAAAAAAGGTGTTCTGTTTCCATTACGAAATGATTTATTCTATGATTTTTTACCCCAAATAATTTTTTTATATATTAAGCATCTCTCCGTACATACTTTTCAAATGAAGTGTTGTGTTGTTCAATTGAATATAATCAATTTTTATGGTGCCATTTTTTGGAAACTCCCACACATAATCTTTTTTTAATCTGATATTCTCTTAAATTTATATTATACACGAAACTAAACTCTATTGATAAATTTCATTCATTCTAACAATTTATATAAATAATTTCCATTATACTATGAAACAATTTAATATCAAATAAAAAATTCAATATCCATTTTATATCATTTCCAAAAGGTGTTGAGGAAACAAATATAGACTCTGAGTTAGGATGTGAAATACAAGTTTGTTTCTTTATTTCCCAAGAAACAATACAAATTCCAATAGTAGATAACCATTGATATGTGTATTTATTATCTCCCGCACTAGTATGCCAAGTAAATTCAGTTTATCCTTCTAATACAGCTGTATAATGAATATAAAGTAATCCAAGATCATTGGTTTTCTTTAAATATTCAAATATTATTTTTATACACCTCTAATAGTATTCACTTGTATTACTGGTATATATATTCATCTTATACAAGAATAAAAAATGTTAGTTCTAGTGCATTACATAAAATATATCAGTTAACCAATTTCATTATCATATTTAAGTTATTCTATAGCTCAACCTGTATTGAAAAATTGTTGCACGCTATAGTCAAATAAATCATTTGAATCCTTGAAACCAAGATGAATAAATTTAATAAAAAATTATACCTAGAGATATTGACTAAAATAACAATCCCCACTATATTTTATGTCATTGATTCCCAAAATAGTAACTAATTTTCCAACATCCACCATTTTAAATATAAAGGATTAATAAACCTTTGTCTCATTAAAACCAATAATATTGGTTTAAAAATTTAACAGGTCATTGATATAGAGAAACACAATAACTCTATTTTAATTCACAAAATTTGAATAAATACATTTACTATCAATATTTTGAGAAACTCCCCATGCTATGAGAATTGCATCAAATTTACCAATCCATTGTTTAAGAGGATTATTAGGATCATTCAGATATTTAACTAATTTATATACATTATTTCCATTAACGTGTAATTTTTTTAGTTTTCCCTTGTATATGTCTTCATTTAAATATATATTTAAATGTTGACTTTAAATAACTATTTGATTATTAAATGAATGATTAATAATAAAATAATGTAAAAATATCCTTTTTGAAGTAATTATATCAAATGGAGCATAAGTATCTAAGAAATCAATATGATACAATTTTCCAAAACCTTTTTCTAAGTAATATTACTTTAAAAGAATGAATATTACCATTTAAATCATATTTTATACTATATTTCAATTTATATATCTAGTATTTAGGCCTTTTGATAAATAAAAAATTACCCACATATTATTCCCTAAAATTAAAACCATTTCACAATTAAACTCTTCTTTTATGAAATCCAATAATAAAGAGAATATTTTATCCCCTTACGAAGAGTAAAACAATGTCTTTAACCTGCAATTTCTGGAAAAGTTGAGTGGATTTGAAAGGTATACAATATAGGTTATAATTATTTGGATTGGGAATATCTTATCCTATAAGTGGAGGTTCTGAAACTGATCAAAAAGTAAGTGGGGAAATATATTCATTAAAAAAATTGATTTTACTTGATGATCCAGTAAATAATTTTTCTTAATAAGTATTCTTATGTCATAATTTTTTTATTTTTTGATATCTTATATCAATGTGTTTTAATTACCGGGATCATTCCATAGTTTATATAATATTATTTATTGATTCAAGTTCTCCAATGCATTAATTTAATTTTTGGTATTTGTTTTATTGGTAATATAGAGGAATATATTTACGATTAATGAATCATGAAATATTATTTTAAAAAAATTCATATAGTTTGGTAATTAGAATTGTTGGAAAATTATATATGTTCAAACTACCTAAATAGTTTTACTTTTTGTGCTCCAAGTGTTAGAAACAATATATTAAAATCTTGTTTAATATCAAGGCTCCAGTTAAGTGATTCATTATAAAAACCCTAAAGAAATAAAGGATGATCCCAAAATTAATTAAATTTTTATGTGGAATGAAATCGATGAATTATAAAGAGGTATTATTATATATTCATTATCAAACATTCAATTTAATTTAAATTATTATGAGTCGTATAACATAAAATCAAATAGTGATGAATTATATAATATTAATGACTTTGTTATAGAAAATTGTTTAGTTGTAAAATTATAAAAATTTAAAATGGTTAAAGTAAAATCCTGGATTGGAAAAGGGATAAATGTACATATATCATATATCAATTGTTTTAAGATGATGTGAACCATCTTAAAAGTTTTCATGTTATGGAAATTTTTTAGAAATTACTCTTGTCATGGGAGGATTTTTGAATGACTCTTAATCATCATAAAGAAAACTTATCTCTTGAAGATGTCATAATTGTAATTTATATGGAATAATGTCATTTAAATGAAAAGTTAATCATCTACTAAAAAAAGTTCTAATATTATAACTTCTGGTAATAATAAATATTTTGGTCTGAAATTACAAAATATGAACCCCAATTCAAACCCAATAGACTCATATGAAAGAAAGTAAATAAAATATAATTTCAATATACCATGTTGTAATTATTTAGAAGTTGGTAATTTGGATAGGGATTTTCCTCAAAAGAAAAACAAGTCCAAATAAGGATGTGAAGATCCTAGAAAGGATAACATGGTGGTGAAATATGGTGAAGCTAACATGATTATAAAGAATACCAATACTTATACAATCATTTATGTGTATATTATAGCAACTCCTGAACTTTTTACTATATATGAACTAGTTGAATTATTGGTTTAGATCAATGAAAATGTACATTTTTCAGCTAATAAATATTTTTTTTGTATCATATCATCCTAAAAATGGAAGTTATTTGAACATTGTAAATAATAGTGCTACCAAGGTACGTGGAGTATAATGTGTTTACTATATGTTTCATTCATGGATCATTCTAAAAATTTATAGCCTACACCATATACCTTTAATTTGTAGAAATATTATGAGTTCTTCATGTTTTTCTTTGATATGGCTTTTAATATTTATGTAAATATAATAATGTTTTTATTTTGTAAATATATTCATTGATGTGATGAGAAAATTTTCAATGAATTTTATGAAATATTTTTATTTATATTTTATTAAGAGGTCACATGGATAGAATTATTGTAGGGTTTCATGAAAATTTTTGAAATACTTATTTTATTAAAATATATTATTTTTATCCCTTATGCAGTTGAATGATGTTAAATCAAAGATATCTTCAAAATGAATCCCTGAATAGAAAATCTATAACCACTATTTGACTTAAGGTAGGGTTTTTTCAATAAGAGTTGAATTATTCTTGGGTTTTTGACCCTAGACTGGGTTTGTTTCAATTTTTTAAAAATTTACTCTATAACCTAAACATAAACTTATAAATTCATAATTAACCACTATAATGAAGTTCTGTTACTTTTGGCACCAAAACCCTTTCCAGATTTTGTTATCACCTTTTTTGAGGATGACAACTAGAATATAGAATTGAGGTGAATCAGGAGGGAATAAAAAATGAATCATCAAGAATCATTGAATGAACCAATTGAGTTGTTAATTTTTTATTTTCTGAATACTTAATTATTTACATGAATTTTATACGGGGGTATTTTCAGATAGGTAAAGTCATCTTTTAATTATGTATATAACCCAAGTTCAAATCCCATAATCCTCTCTTGGGGGGGGGGGGTTATGTGGCTATTGAGTCTGAAGACACTGGCGCTGAAGCATATAAGTACGATAATCCATAAACATGATTATTCAAGATTTAAAATTGTACAAGTGGTTTTTTTGGATATCAATTAGAATGGGGTACACCATGTCCCATGTAGTTGGTCCTTCAGGTCATTCTAATTTCGGCCTTCGGAACAAGAACATGGGTCTTTTAAGAATTCAAATATTGGGAAATTGAGCTAACAATATTGTAATGGACCACAAGTGGAGTGGGTCAACCCTTATAAGAGTTGTGGAATCTCCCTTCTTTCCCATGAGTGTGATATTTGTTTCATATTCTTGTAACCAATAAAACCTTAAATAAATTATTTACAAAAATGTTATTTAAAATCACATTCTTACATTACATTTTATTACGAAAATCAATGAAAACAATTTTCCTATTTTATTATTATTTGAAATTTCATATTTTGATCATTATAAAACATTTTTTTCAGAGGATCTAGTGGTTGAATTAGTCAATCATCCCTTCCCCTTCCACTTTGGGCCCTACACACAATGTTTCTTGTTGCTTTTAGTAATGATCGGTGATAGATCATGGAAGGATGGTTGTATTTTCTATATCAATTTATTATATTCCTTCTCCATGTAATCTCTACATAAACTCTTTCTATCACTCTCTCTATATCCATATAATATAAATTTTGAAACCATTTTCAAATCATACTATTGGAAACCCTCATGGTGGTCGGCAATTAAATGTAATATCTCGGGTTCAACTAGGCTTCATTACAGTGGCATGATAACATCAGGTTGAGTTGGGATGTGGAATAAAAGAGAAGAATAAGTTCCTTTAAACAAAGTAAAAGGTAGTTATGATGATAGACTGATTATTATTCAGAAAAAATGGGAATTGTGTAACTTGGTTCAATGGAATCGAAGAGTAGTGGTAGGATTTGGTTATTTTAGCAAGTGGGTTGGGTTTCTGAAGGGAAGTTATATAAATTCATCACACGTTATCTCTTATATTGGTTAATTGGAAGGTTTTTTATGATGGTATAAAAATATTATATTTCATGCATCCACTTATAACAAGTCATTTCTTCCAAGTTTCTTTACTTGGGATTTATGAAAGTACATGCTTGATTACCCGATCTCTTACACGTAGTGTGTAGTTAGTAACCACATGTCATCACTCATAACCAACATAACCTAGGAGTAAATAACACATTATCAACCAACCCTAGAGTCTCATACATCTTATTTCAAGTCATTTAGGTTTAAATTTCATCATTAGTAGAAGATAGTGCATGCTCAACAAATACTCGGGGTAAACACATCATGTTAGCCAGAGTACATATCATGTACTATTATTCATTGAGTATTTCTCATATGTTATTTACCTAGTTTCATAATTGTAAAAACAAATATTCCATTAAAAATATATATATGTCAATACAAAATAATCCCCTTAGCCATTTTATTTCATTCTTAAGGTGTTTTAGGTAGTCTGAGTATCTTATCTTCATAGAGTCAATGAAAAGGTTTAGGTAAGGAATTTGGAGCATGAATGGGGTTGGTACTATCTTGAAGATATAAAGATATTAGGTCAGAGGCCCACCATATTGAAAATAATATCTACAAAGCATATAAAGAAAATAAATTAAAGGTAGTATGAGGTTGAAAGAGAAAATGGAGATATAAATATATATATATATATATTGAGTATAAACTTAATGAAAAGAAACTTGAAAGAGTCCCCTTACCTTGAATCTTAAATTAGTTTAGAATGCAGATCTATCATCATAAATCATATAATAAAATTTATTAAATAATTTCTAAAAATTCTATATAATAATTATTTCATTTATTAATTTTTTTTTTGTTACTTTAAATCATTTTATTAAAAATTATGTTCATGACTATATTCTTATCAATATTTGGTTCATGGTTCCAAGATCATACTAGTTTATCTATAATGATAAATTTTCTTGTTAAATGTGTCCATAAATTAAAAATTGTTATAATATAGAGATAATTTAATTGTAAAATTTCAAAAAATTCAAAATATCAAAAGGTGTTCCTATATAAGAATTTTTCGAGTAGGTCTAAATTTATATGATCATTTAGGTGGTTTTTCCGACCAATATCAATAAAATTTATTTTCTTTAATTTTAGGATTATTTATACATTATATAATATGAATCATAGTATAAAATAATTATTTAGTTTATATTTAACCATAAAATTATTTATTATAACCATCCGAGAAAGTGATAATTTTTTCTTAATAACTATATACATATGGGTGGTTATACCGATCATGAATTGATATTTGATAACAAAAACTATTATGTTGATTATTTGATTTGACCATTAATATTACAGTATCCTCACATGATATATTTTATGACATAGTAATTGGTTGTCATATTTATGAAGTGGGAGAAGATTAATAAATTGAATTAAAAGGAAATAGCATAACTAGAATTCCATAGCTTATTCTTTGGGATAACTCCTTTGTAAATGTACTTACAACATCAGAAATGGTATTCTGAATAGCCTAGAACAAACCCAAAATAGATAATGGTTATTTGGGAGGTAATCTGGTGGGACTATGTCATGTTAATTAGATTAAGGTATGAGTTGATGTGGGGTGGTGAGAAGTGGTATTTATAGTAAGATGAGAGTGGTGTTTTTAATAAAATATTATATATCTAAAAAGTAAGCCAACTCATGATTCAATAGAAATGGGAATCTAAATTAATATTAAATGAGGTTTTATAATTTCCATATAACTTTTATAAATCCAAAACCTCTTCCACATGTCACTATTGTAAAATACAATAATTATATGATTTTTTACTATTCACAAGCCTATTTTACTATTTAAGAAAAATACCAAAACTTCACCCCTACATAATTTTGATAGGATAATTCCAATAAATGATAGTCATTAATTAAAAATAAAGTTATTAAATATGTAAATTCATTATTCAATTATATTATATAATTTTCTGTTTAATTAAACAAATTAAAACTTGTTTTACTAAAAAAAGTTAATTTTAAATATTCTAATAGTGTATGAATTCAATCGATAATGAATTTGTTTATGGTTAGAACAAACACTCTTTTTAGTATTATTTGGTCTATTAGCACCCTTTTAATTTTAAATATGGTTCTTGGGTGGCTGAATCAGTCACTACATGATGTTTATAGAGATAATATTAATATTTTATTTAAAAATGACAAAACAATAAATTCCTCTTAAATTTAGTTTTAGATTAAAAAATAGACTATAACATCGATTTTAAAGTTATTTTATTACCCTAGGGAAACATTTTTTATTTTGGGGTGATAATAAATCATTTTATATTAGTGTAAATTATTTTTTAAGAATAAAAAATTGTATATTTTTATAATCTATGACCCAAACATAAGATTGATAAAAAAAGTTTCTTCTACCGATCAAATGACTCCTGTTTTGATTTCATTTTTTTTTCTAACCCATGTTTTTTTAATAGACCCTACAATGATTTGTTAAAGTTACATGAGAATTTGGGAAATAATAATTGATTTTTGGACCTCAAGACCATTTATGGATGATGAACTATTAATATCTTTTAAATGATTCTTTGAATTGGAAATCAGACTTCATGATAGACTCTGGAAATATGTGATTTATTTTGGATGAGAGTTTAAGAATTTTTTAATGGTATTAAAGATATACCAATGTATTAAGAGTTTTTAATAAATAATATAAGAGCATGATAGGAATAACACTTCCCCTATCCCATTATCTCTCCCATCTCCCTCACTACATAGGGGTTGCAAAATATTGGGAAGAAGGTGTAAGTAAGAGTAGTGCTTAAGAGATCCTAAATAATGGTATGGTTCCTCAAATTGACCTCTAACAACAATTTATTATCCATTATTATTATCATCATCTAGATTTTCAAAATACGGGGATATGTTTTGGATTAAATCATAATATTAAAATATAATTGAACTTATTAGTGGGTTGTTTATAACTGTATCATGAAATTAATGATCCAATAGCTAGTTTAGAAAATTTTCTAAAGTGGTTTTGGGAAAACATATTATATCTCTAAATTTTGGAATCCATAATGGTATATTTTTTTAAAAATATATATCAGTTTTTTGAATCTACGTGATGTAATTATCTAGTACCAAGAGTTTCATAAAATTTGGAGAAGTTTTATCAGTTGGTTGGGAGAAAATAAATTATTGTATTAATGGAAGCATTATTACCAATGGTAGGGGGTGAGAAGTGATAGTTTTAGTCACTTAACATTTTAAATAATCAATAAAATAATAAAAAAAATTGATTAAAAAATAGGGGATGCAACCCACGTGTTGTAGGTCGCTATCTACAACCAACAATGAAAATGGAATGGTTACACCCAACCCCCACTACACATATTATATAAAAATTTGTCAAATAATATATATATATATATATATAACTAAAACTCATATAGGTCATGGTTAGTTAATGCATAGAGGGGGGAGGGTGTTTTCCTTCCCACACATTTTAAATATATTTTTATATATAAATAATAAAATTATTATCATCATCATCATCATAATTGGGAAGGTTTATTCGTATTATGAAATCAAATTAGGTAAAATGAACAACCCTTTTTCATGATTTTCTAAAAGGATCACAATATAGATGGTTTAGATGTGTCCAGGTTTTTCTAGGTGAAATTTTGGGAATTATATAATATTAAACCTCCAGAATGATGAAGATCTAACAAAGAAATATTATAAGGACGCAAACTAGATTCTTTTCAAGAGTAAAATATTACAGTTCCCTCTTTTTGTTAATTTTGTGGTTCCGTAGTTTATTAAAATAGGAATTCATATTTTTAGACACTAAATTAGTGAGTTCTATTCAAAAACTCAAGGAATTATTGATGTATTTTGAGGGGATCAACATGAAATAGTGACCCATGGGGAGGTCAATGTGGTTGATATTTTAATTTTAAGAGAAAACCTTTTGATAAGAATTATAAAATAGTATTCTAATATTGCTTTAGTTTATCAATTCAGAAGTGAAGTAAATAATTTCATTGATACTGATAATTATCCTTCACAAGATATGTTGACAATGATTGAAAAGTATATAAATTTCAATATAAAATAATGATCTTAAGAGGATGGAGTTTTCAAAGGTCATTATAAATAGATAATGAACTAAATATGACAGTATTATGTTATGATTGTAGATTATACTATAATTAATAAAGAACAAATAAAGTTGCAACCCAACTAAAATAATTTTACAGTCAAGTTTAAATTGTTTCATGAATTATTAGATTTTTTTTAAATAAAATAACATTATGGAATCTACTAGGTGTTATAAAATCAATAATTTACATTAGGTTGTCGAATGAAATGTATTATAATAATAAACATGTATAATTAAATAAATATTTTAAGGTAATAATGGAAGATAATGATGTTTGTCTAAAATGGGCATGGAACAATGATATGAAATTTATAGTTGGTAATCCATCAGATAGTGTGACATTATCTCAATGAAATTAAATGTATTTAATGAATGTGTTATGAAAAATGGGAAGATATTTTTTAATTAGGGTGATGAATTTAAAGAATAATGTGGTGGAATATTTGTGAAAATTATTTTAATAGTTTTCCATTGACTAGGGGAATTAATAGAATAATATAGTGATATATTTGGTACAATGATTTATATAATTGGTTAAATCAATAAAAAATATCTATTATTGAATGATTTTTCATTCACTAAGATTTATTGACTAGTATCTTTCTAAGGATTATGAAACAAATATGCATTTTTATGTGGGAATTCTTCTGACACTAGTAAGAGGATCCTTGATTGTGATGGTGGTGATTGATTGTGAATGATCAACTTCTTTGAGATGTTTTACATCCTACGATAGGAGGATATTGATGGTTATGAGATATGATAGTGGATATTCAAGAAACATACTCCACTACTAGTTATATAGTGGGGTGATAGATGACATACCTTGTAACCCACTGATCTAGGTAGTGAATGATGATATTAACAAATTCATCTACTTCTTCTCGCCCTAAGATCTGATTTGAGAAAGATAAAAAATTCCTATAAGATAGTTAGAGATGATTAATAACTAAAAAATCTCTATTTTAGAAAAAATATACATTATAAATTCTTCTATAATCCATAATATAATAACATAGTGTAATGGATAGGTTTGTATTGGTAGTTCCCCAAATATATCAGTTAAGAGAATGTGATAGATGGTAATTCTCCCATCCAGTGATTCCCTTTCTATCACACAATAGAGAAATTGAAATGGATGATGATACCCTATATAGTTTCTATTTTACAACCCTGAAATATAGTATTCAAGAGGCCTAGATAGATATTTTTATCCTTATAGATGAGTATTTACTCCAATATTCCAATATACTTCTTTAGATTTAGAAAAGTATATTTAATCTGGAATCTACACATGTATAAGATACTATATCTAGAGATGTGTATTCTATATTATGTGTTCAAGATTTCAGTTTCATCCTACACTTCAAAAATTTAAATATATATATATATATATTTCATCTAATACATTCAATATAGGTACAGATGTGTTTTTCCTCCAACATCTTGGGATCAGTTCATTTGGGGTGAATTATCAGATGAGAATATATGATGGGTTATGAGATATGATTTGTATTTTTATGAAAAAGAATAATTTTCATTTTTAGAGAATAACAAAAGTGATATATGGATATATTGATCATATTTGTGCCTATTTATGATGTCGAGTGTAGTCATATAATATATATCAAATTATTTAATATGCATTTATATACTAGAGGTTTATTTTTCCAAATCACTTCTTTGAGAAAGAATAATTGGTATTTTTATACTCTCCACAACATGAACACATTCACATATTATCTATGTGTCCATGAAGATAATTATATGTGGATACTGGATGATCATGTAGTTTGGAAATGTATAATAGATATGGATTTCTAATAGAGAAAATATATCATAATAGTAGTAACTTTTATGTCAAAAATAATTTTGATGACATTTATTTGAGATGTGATGGTTGTACTAAGTGATTTATATGAATCATTTCACAATATACCATGTATATTTATATATATATGTATATGTTATATTTTTTTTCTTATTTATTCTTCAAGAATAATATCTTGGATGTGGATGTATAAAAGAAGGCTAAAAGATGATATGGTGTATTGGCTCCCTTAAATGTGTGGATTATTCCAACAATAAGGTTTTGTAATGGATTTTTTTAGAATAATTTAATTTTAATGATTATATATGATTTTCAACAGTTATTTTTTGTTATAATTATTGGTAATAATTTGTGTGGAAGCATTGGAGATGCCACAATGGAAATAATGTAGTTGTAAAAGAAATAGGATTTTGCATGATGGAATTTGGAAAAGGATAGTTTATGATGATGTATGGTTATACCAAGAGGTTGTATGATATGATTAATGTTAATAGTTTATGTTCAGCAATTGGGGCCACTATAGTGACTACATCATTGTTGGGGAAGAAAGGGGATCTTGTAAAAAGGAATTTGGAAAAGGATAGTATAAGTTTTATAAAGGGAAATCACCTCACCTTGTGGGGTATACAATCACTCAGTGAGTGAAGTTCCTAGAAAAATAAAAAATCCATGAATATCCCTAGAATTATAGGATCATATACAGGGATACATAAAGAATTATAGAAGAGGAAAATTTAGGAAATTATTAATACTTGACAGTGATATATAATAGTAGCTTAGGAAGAAGAGTGTAATTGTGACAAACGAAAAACAACAAGTATAATATGCTAAGGTAACCAGTTCTGAGAATTTAAAAAACTAGTGAAGGTAAAAAACCACATAT
The DNA here is from genome assembly GCA_963277665.1 of Viscum album. Lineage (NCBI taxonomy): Eukaryota > Viridiplantae > Streptophyta > Magnoliopsida > Santalales > Viscaceae > Viscum > Viscum album. Next base: position 873,357,565 of record OY728145.1, on the reverse strand, counting down.
ACAAGATATTCCATACAAATGGGTTATCTTTTAGATAAATAAGGGTTACTGTATTTTTTATTAAACCTCAGAAAAATGGTAAATTACCTTGAGAAAATTTCATAAAGACAATATGTAAGAGTAATGCAAGATGATATGTAAAGGCTAAAATAATCTAGGATGAAAAGAATTTGGAAAAGTAAAAATATATAAAATTAATAAAGCTAATACATAAAGGTAACCAGACTGATACAAAAATGTAATCAGAAGATCCTATATAAGGGTTTATCTAGATGATGGGAAAATGTAAAAGTATTGAACATAACTATGATGCATAAAGGTAACAAGATAAATATATAAAATTAACTAGGTGACACTAAGTCTTACATGAAGGTAATGTATATTCCTTTTGAGGTGAAAATTCAGTACCAATGAAATCTATAGGATTCATTATGGAATAAGTGATCATATAACTTTTTATTATAATATGAATTACTAATCATAAAATAAAATTCCTAATACATAAAATTTTCGATCATGATATAAAATGTTTAAAAGTATGTGATATATAATATGACCATTGATTAATATTATTTGGTCACAATATAATAAGTCACATCATGACTAATGTAGGTTCACACCATGAAATTTTAATAATTTGAATATGATATTTGTGTAGATTTAGTAGATCTAGTTAATAAAAGATCATTAGATTGTGAATAAGGACATAAAACCATGATTTGGTTGAGAAGTATAATATCACACAATGATGGGGAGCATCGCACCATAAAAAAGTTATTTTAGGATATTTAGTATATTCAAGTAGTTTTCAAATGATAGATTTTATTTGATATTTTTGGATATTGAATCAAATATGAATGCACATTTTGACCACACAAATCATGAAAAAAATTGTAATGATCATGGTTTGTCAAATAGGATAATATTAATCCCAATACTAGAATCAAATAAAAGATAGTTTTAAACATCAATAGAAACTACTGGTGTCTTTTTTGGATGATTTGAAGATAGAAGGAGTGATCAAGTATACTCGAAGAGTATAATAGTTACACTACAATATCGATCTATTAAGGGAGTGATCCGTGATAATTCCAATATGGAATTCTCATCATCTGGAGGAGGAAGTTTTATAGCAATGTTTGTAAAAAATATTACTGAATGATACTTGAATTTAGTTTTATTTCTCATAAGGCATTGGTTAATTAGAAGAGAATCAAATTTTGACTACAATGGAGCATCAAATCTAGAGTTATGACATAAGTAGACTCACATGTTGATTATGGAAATACCCCCACATCTATAAATTAATTTCTTTTTTTACTAAAGTATGGAATTGAGGGAAAAATAAAGGACTGTCCCTTAGATAAATAGTGAGTCTTTACAGAACCTCTTAAGGTTAGTGTGCCTTTTCATGGAGTGACCATGACCTAAAAAAACCTATCTATAAAAATTAAGTATAATAGATTCTGGTACACGAGCACATTATCAAGTGTATGATCACCGAATTATGTCTTAGTGATGTACCAATAAAAATACTCATGTGTTCTTATGAGTTGATTTCTACATTGATATTTATTATTTTTTGAGATTTCATTTAATAAAAATTTTGAGTTTTAGTGTGATTCTTTAAATGAGGTAATAAGATCTTTAAATCATATGAGACTATAATATGATGAGGGTAAAATTTAATTTGGTGTTAACCCGGATTCACTCCCCCCCCCCCTCCCCGATGGTTCATACCGACTTCTTGGTCTCATCATGGATTCCTAAATGTTATTATCTATCTCTCAGCTTGGTGGATACGGGCTTAGGGAGTTCACTTAATAGAGATCTATGACATGATAGATTGGTAGTAGAGTGATAGGATCGAGCATAAAGTTATGAACTTGTGAGAACTTGTTGGTATAATTTATATTGAGTTTTTATAAGGATATCTAGAACATATGTTCCTAATAAAATAATTTTTTAATGAATTTTAATTCCACAAATTCTTCATTGTGACTATTATTTATTACACACTTGTTTGACATTAGTATGTGAACTATAATCATAAATGCGGGAAGGTGTATCAAATACACCCAAAATATAATTGTTTTATTTTATAGTTGGTTTGATTAAACCAATTGATAGTATATGTTTGATATACTAGAAAGATATCTATCAACATCCTCGTTATTTTATATGAGTTCAGGGTCAAGATATTATATGGGAGACAGTGGGTGAGGAATCATTTTAGATTTAGATGTTATGTTTGGTATTTGGGGTTATCATGACGAGTTGAGATAAAAATACACATGATTAACTATTTAATGAATTTGGATGTGGAATGTCATAGGACCCAAGAAAACATATATATTAGTCTTTTATGAAGGATATGTTGGACCTTTTGGGGATGAAATAGAAATTTATTATTGTTATCAAAATTTCTATATGTTCTATGAGTTGATTGAAAATATTCAGATCCTTATTTTTGTGACTTTTGGAACTCAATGGGATTCTATGTGAAGTAAAGTATACAATTTTTTTTTCATTAATTAGATTTCCACCAGTGGGTGATTTTGATATATAAGACCCTTTTGAAAGAGTTGTGTAGAAAACACTTAGTAAGGGATAAGAATCCTCTACTAGAGATGGATTCATGTGTGAGGAATTCCTTCTACAAAAGAATTTATCACTATTTATAAGCATGTAAATTCTCTATAGAGAGGTAAATGATAAACTTAATTATAATTTCTGGATGACCAGACACCACATATGAATTTACCATGATGATTCCCATTTAGGATGATATTATCACCAGATTAAGTTCTGTATATGTTAATAATTCACTATGATTTGTAGTGGATAGATAATAAGGGAAAGGATATCAATTCATCTAATAGCATCACTAAAGTATGCTTTATCTATTTGGGAGTTATTTTGGAGATGGTACATATCATTTGAGTTTATTTATGTATGGATAGAACCATATACTCATATATGGTGATATAGACCCCAGAACTATCAATCATCATTTGCAGTGGTTTGAGGAGATAAAATGTAGAGTTGAGAACTTTTTAATAGAAGATCCCTTGATTGAGTGACAATGAGATGACGAATAATTTCCTTGAGTACTGCGGAAATCCTAAATGACCTTATTTAATGATGAATAAATTATATAGTATTTTATGAATATTTTTTGTGATAATATGGTCATTAAATGTTAGTGTGATAATAGTGAAGAAAATAAGTGGTTTTTGTCTTCTTGGTTTGGAATTTGGGGATATTGTAGGATCATATTTCCTCTTGGGAATATGTATATGAGTATTTAAAAGGAATATTTTCCATGTGTTTAGTGATATAGGTACATTTTGAATTTGAGTGGTAATCAATAGATAGTATAAATCACCATATTGAATAAAGGTCCTTAAGTGATGCGATTATTTAGAGTATTTGGATGATGAATTAGGGTTTGTAGTAATATTTTGGTAGCTTTTTAACTAGATAAAGTGTTATTTCATGTTATAAAGATATATTTACTTCAAGATAATAGGAAGGGATTAAATATACATGTGTGACATGGCCTAACCTATCAGGGCCCTACCCATGTCAATACGTAAGTAGAGAGTTACACCCCAAGCCCACCTCTAATAGGATAGGGGCTAGTGACTATCATTGGGTAGGAATTTATAATAATTTTAGAGGCTTTGTACTATAATAATTTACAAATTTATAACACAAAATTTTAACTGAAAATACTAAAAGTACATATATATAAGAAATAGAACTATATATAATGCATAAAAGACATAAAAACTCAAGAATATCCCATAAGGTAAATATAAGGGTAAAAATATAAAAAGTCTTTAAAACATGCATAACTAACAATCAGATACACTCTAAAATTTTTTCTTAGATCTCTCTATATCCATATTGGTCACATCCACCATCAAAAATCCCCATGCTTCATAATTCATCGTGAAGCATGATTGAGGCGTTAGCTCTAAACAAGACAAGCCATATCCATGTATACCCATCCTATATCTGAACCAAATGATTTTCTCTAGAAAAAAATAATTTATGAGAATAAATATTTTGCAACTATGATTGTAAACAAACCTAATATTAAACAATGAAAATCACAAAAGAAACAAAAACCGAAGAGTCGCCTCAATTAATAGAATGAGGGGCGTTCGGGAGTAAGATAAAAAAGAAAAACCATAAGACAAAGTTTTCTCAAATATCCATATAAATAATTGTAACTAGATGAAATAAAAAGAAGTATATTCTAACTATTCTCTAAATAAATAAATCTCAAGGATGCAATAATGGTCCCAATAATCACTACTCTAACCTTCAGCACTCACACCACATAAGAAAATATAAAATCATGGAATATGGAAGAGACCAAAAAGCCTAATGTCGGTCACCAACTAAATACAAAATCTTGACATAAACCACATGTTTTATAAGGAATTAAATTTACCATAGAATTATATACTTAATTTACTTAAAACAACAATGAGACAGCAAGAATCAATGAATAGGAACTGATTCATCATTGAAGTATTCTCATCATGTGACGAATCACTACAACCTTCAGTCCATCAATATTGAACCATCTGATCTAACCTCCAATGTATCCATGAAAAATATCGCATGTATTCTCAAAATAAATATAGTGGGGACCCATACGTCTCTAATTGTTATTAAAAGGTGAAGGGGATACATACACTGGTGGAGGACTCATATCCCACCTGAGCACTTAGATGGGGGGTTACTAACATGGAAGATAGAGGAATCTCATCCCATGTGTGTATCAGGATATAATAACTCTATATGTAAAATGTAACCATAGAAATAACTCCCTAAAATAACCATGTATCCAAGGGTATACTAAGCCCAATGTCACTTTGAATATCACATGTGAATCCTGTTGTTGGCCTTGTAGATCTAAATTATAAATTTGTCTATGTCACCTCAAAAGGGCCTCAGATAGCTAAATGGAACACACAATAATGGTCTACATGGGAAAATATGTATGATACTTTATTTATTTATTGAAAACATTTTTCAAATGAAATATATACATTTCATCATATCATATATGAGAGTTTATAGTGACATGACTTATGGCTCAAGCCATGAGTTAGAATCTGGTATCACATATTTTTCTCAAACCATTTATCTTTATGACATGATCATGATTTTGTATATGGATATCCATTAAAAATAATATAAAAATTTTATTACCAAATGAAAATATCATAATAAAAATATTCTTCTTCTTCTTATTCTAATTACAGCAACTACAAGTACTACTGTTAATTATTTTTCAGATCATAACTACCTTCTATCAAGTTGAAATGTAGATCCATTAGTTTAATAATGATCATAAAATAATGATGGATGATTTGAGAAAAATAAATTTCACATAATTATAACTCATGCCTTGAGAACTATGTCCTGTTACAAAACACCTCTCACCAATGATATAATGTAATGCATATTTTTTATTTGATATGGATTTATTATAAATAAATATCATATCCTATGTCTTTTAAACATTGATAATTGTTGTGTGATATAATTCCCTTTTAAAATAAATATTAGTAGATTCATGATTTATTGTATTATTGATTATGGGATTCATGTGTGATTTTCAGAGTGATATTGTTGTTGGTATCCCATAATGGAATGCTAATGTCAGGTTATGGGTCCTCCGATTCATTTAAATAGATTGGATAGGTTCCCCCATACACATATAGGGTATGGGTCCTATATCTATAGAGTTATTATTACCCATTCTTTGATATCTGATCCAATATTTATCCTCTATCAAGGTTGGTATCCCCTCAACCATTGTGTATCCATCGGTGAGTTGTGAGTCCCCTACCACAGTTCTTGTGAGATTATAATCTTATTGGGAATGCATAGTTCAATGGTTGGATAAGATGTTATGATATTGATTGAATTGAAGGTGTGGTGTTCAATCATTTAATGACCATGCTTTAGTGTTGAAGAAATCATAAATAAAGAATAAGAATAATAAAATATCAAGGAATGAAATGAGTAAAATAATTTTTCCTCAAATCATAGTCAAAGTATGTCCCATAAGGATTCAAAATATAATATGAAATTAAACAATTTGATGGTAAATATTTTAATTTATAGGAAAATTTCATAAATACGTAGTTCATTTTAAGATGATTCCATGTGGAACTGTAGAGAAGTAATTTTGGACTTGAAATTCTTTATCTAGGTTTTAAGAAACTGGTAACAAATCTTTAAAGATAGTAAGAATATTACATTTTCTATAAAACAAAAAGTGAATAAGTTGGGTTATCCATAAAATATTATTCATATAAAATAATTTATGATTAAAAAATATTTTATGGGATGGTTAATAAGAAGGAAAAATAAATATGAAATTTCCTTTAAAATTATGTTTTCTTAGATTAAAGTGTTAAGAACGGAATCTAAAAGATTTTATATCTACAATAAATAAATAAAGAATAATCATAGTATACATGTAAGGTACATATATAAAAAAAATAGGAGTTTTTCATTACTAAATTAAAGATAAAATATTAATTATAGATACAATATTTATAACCAAAGTAAGCAGGGTAGCCCAGATAGTTCTCTTTACTTAGTTCCTAATCAAATCGATACATTCATCTAACATAATAAAGAAATTAAATGTGATAAATAATGTCTCAGGGATATATTTTATATATATTTAAATTATTATTATTTTTATATTACCTCTATTTGTGGTCATTTATATATAATTTTATTTTTATGTTCATTTTTCAATGGTCATTCGTTGCACAGTTTAAAGGTCGCATTAGTATAAAGGTAATTATAAGAGCTATTATAATATAATTTCATATCTCTTGAAGTGTTATTTAATTTTTTTATCTCATAACAATATTTTTAAATAGTCTTTATAGAAAAATAGTATAAAAATAAATGCTTCTAAGAATTTAAATACTATCATTTTATAGATAATTCACATAGAATGTTTGTCTAACCATGGGGAACATACATGGTTTTATTTTACCATATGGCCATTAATCCATTCCATAATTTGAAAATTTATATGATATTTTGATTAAGACAATTTTTTCTCCTAGTAGATGTATTAAAACCATTATTTATAACGGTCGTGAAAAATGAAGAATTTTTTTCATAGAGGTGGTAAATCATTTATAATGCGAACAAAGTTTTTTCTTTAGAATGAAATGAGAATAAGATGGATAATAGGTATTAATTTAGAAAAATAATATTCCAATATAATTATTACTCTTGATTCATTTGGTAATATTTTATGAAAGATGTGTTTAGGATATAGAATAGGAAAATATTTAATGATATTGGTTGACAATATTACCTCTTTGGATATCCTCTTTTAGAAAACACAATAAAACACCTAGATATATAATTTTGGTGAGACCCCTAGAACTACGACATGAGAGAGAGGATTGGGAAGAAAATTGGTCAGAACTTTTCTAATCTTCATGTCCTATATTGTGTGAGGAGATGGGTGGTATTTATAAGGGGAGTAGAGGGGGTTTTGAATATAATATTCTTAAATTATTTTTTTTCCCAATATAATAAATAGTGATGAATATTATGAATTAATAATATAATTATTACAAGTGATATTTAACTATTGGTCACATACATCATCCATGAGTCATTAATTATTTTATTTAGCATATAATGTTAAATATTGTATTTTATCGTATTTCATTATTCAAAAAAATTAAATTATTTTTGAAAACTATAAAAAATTCACTATAAATATTTTTATACATTTATATTTAAAAAATGGAATCCATTTTAACAGAATAATTTTATAAATATGGGGAAATTAATAATTAAAAAAATCCTTATTTATTTAAAAACATCTTTTATGAGATGATCACATTTCTAACACTTTAAAAATTTACTTGTGGTTTCATGAAATTATTTTATCTTATTTATACTGATATATATTTCTTCATGAAACCATTTTATTTTTGGGATATTTAATTTAATTCATTTAGCATTATCATGAAAAATTATTTTAATGAAGATAAACCATACATATATATTTGAAAATATCATTCTAAATTCATTATGTCAAAAATTTATTTTATCATATTTAACACTTATAATTTTTTATATTATTACAGAAACTCAATATATTACTTATTAAATACTAATATACTATTATATTTTTCAGTTTAAAATTCCTATTGGTTATATTAAAATTACACTGGTCATATAACGAACACATTTCAATGGTTTGGTAATATTCATATCCTAAGGTCCATATTACCCTTTACACTCTATATATATTCCATAATTCTCATACCTCACCGTTCGCTAATTTTATTACAAGTTTTTATACTTTCCATAATACATTCTATAATATTATTTGACATTTTATTTCTTTTTTACTATCTATATAGTAGGATTAATCTTCATTGGAGAATTCCAGCCTTTATATTTTATATTAGTGTGTGTATTATTAATTTTCATTTATCGCCCTATACTAGTCCTAACTATTATCATCAACATTATTACATTATTTTTATTTTTTCAATGAGATATAATAGTCTTCCAATGTAAATATATTATAAAACTTAATAAAATTTTATAATTAAAATGAATTATTTTACTAATATTGGGAATTTTCTAGTCATTACCTTCTTCTCCATTAAGAAATTTCACCATAGAAATTTCATTTCATACTTTAACTTGAGAAATAATGTGGTACTTTTTCTTCATATATTATTCAAGTTTCCAATTATTCTCTTTGTATCTAGGATTCCACCAAAGTACAATGATTATGTGAGTTTTGATGTTGCATTGAAATTTGTCTCAATAGTCTTGGATCTTCACTAGTTTCTCCTCCTAAGGGAGATCATGCTCCAACTATACCACCTTCTGATTTAGTACATGTGAGGGATCCAATATATACCTTTTTAATAGAGATACATTGAACAAGCCTTATACATTAGATAAGGTTTCTGGTAGTTCAGGTTGATGTGCCACAGCTCTGATGCAATAAAGAATATCAAAGGGGGCAATGTATATAGGGATTAGGTTTTTATTCCTCCCAAATATCATGAATATATTCTATAGAGAAGTATTGAGTAAAAAAATGTTTCAAACCTCAAACTCCAGGTCTCTCCAATAATTATAAGTCTAGATATTTTTTTCATCTCTGAGCTTCCCTAAAGTGATGTTGAATGGTCTTGATATTTTCTACCATTTCATCAACCATTTTTTATCCTAATTTCTGTTTTCCAATAACTACATCGTAATAGGTAAATTTAAAACATATCTTTCCATATAAGGCTTCATATAGAGCCATTTGGATTTTGGAGTGGAAGATATTATTTTAAGAGAAATCAATGAGGGGAATATATTGATTCTTTCATCCTTTGAATTTCATCGATCATGTTATCGACATGTCCTTAGGTATCTATATAGTCTCCTTAGATTGGCCATAAATTTGGGGTTGATAAGAAATATTCATGTTCCTCTCAATGATTAGATCATTTTGGGGACATTTCCATAGCTTCTAGAAAAATCTAATATCTTGATCATATTCGACTAATAGTGGTGTTCCATTATACCTCCCCTCTTCTCTAATGTAAATCCTTATATGTTGATCAAGTGTAAATTATTCCTGAATGGTAATGAAATAAAAATTCATTGAAATCTGGTCTACCCAAACATAATTGGAAATATTCCATTTGGTTTTATTTATAAGTATCAAGAAAATTTCCATGGTTATTTTCCCTCATTTACATGAAGGTATGGTTTATGGCTGTATCATCCCCTTTTTATTTCTCCTTAATTCCTTCACTTTATAACAAAAACAGTACTAATATATATATTCCATGATCTCATTCTTTGAATTTTTTCACCAATATCTCCCTCTAAAATCTGAATACATGTTCATTCTCACATGGTGGATAGAGAATTTTGATATGTGTGCATCATTAAAGAGCACCTTTATAACTGGATTTGATAGAACACATTTTTAGGACCCAGATTATGAAACTCCTTCCTCATCAATTTTAAATTATGTTAATTTTTATATTCTTATAACTTCCATCATCATCATTATTTCCATATCAACCCTTTTATAATTATTTATCTTTCTAGATAGATGTTAGAATAATAATTTGATCTAGGTAGTATGTTGTTACTTCATTTATGAAGTACATGTCCTTCCCTTACAAGTATAATTGTCTTTGGTCCTTATTAATTATTAATTTTATTAATATTATGAGATATTTCATGCATATAGAATCTTTAACATAATTCTCTTTCATAGGATAGTAATGGATTGTGTAGTCGTAGTCCTTGATCAAATCTAACCATACTCAGTGGTCTATATTAGTCTTATTCAATGGAAATATATATTTGGGGATCTTATGATCAATAAACAATTCCAAATTATCACAATAGAGATAATGCTACAAAATACTAAATGAAAAAATAATTCTTTTGAACTCCAAATCATAATTTGGATAGTTCTTCTTTTGAAATTTCATCTACATTAATGAATAGTCTATGAGTTTATCATTTTCGTCAAAAAATATCCCAACCCATTCCATGAAGCATCATTTTATACCAAAAAAATTCCCCCACTTGAGGGTAGTTTGCCTACTGGTGTAGTGATAGTCCACTTTTTCAATTCCATGATGATCACTTTGAAACCATTATTACAGAAAACCTTTTTTAAATTCTGAGTGAGTTTCTTTAACATGTTTTATAATTTCAAGTAGTTTTTTATAAATGTCCATAGTACCCAAAAAGTCCAACTAAACTACAAATCTCAATTATGTATTATGGTCTAGGCACTCCCCAATCACCATTGTATTTGAAGAATACACAAATATCCATTTTCAAGTGATAACATTACCTATGAATAAAACATAAACCATATAAGTCATTCATTAAGTATACATTTCATATATATTTACCATTCCCAATGTCTTTAGAAAAATAATAAAATACCCATCATAATCATCCATTCTATTGAATTATATGAAATTATATTGTATAATGACAACTATAAATTTGTTTAGGAGATGTTTAAAGACAATATTCATTAAGTACATGAGGTTTTTTGGATCATTACTGAGGCTTAAAAGAATCACTATGAACTCATACTTTCTGTACCTTATTAAAAAGGTAGAACTAGGAATATCTTTCTTATTCACAATTGAATAGTTATATCCCAATAGTAACTCAACCTTAGAGAATTATTATCATCCACATAGTTGATCTCATAAGGAATCAGTCTATATAATGGGTACTTTTTATTTATGATGTTTTCTTAGATCATGGTAATCAATGAAAAGGTGCATTAACCAGTCATTCTACATGAAGAACAAGGACCATCACTCCCAACCGTGAAGCACTAGTGCATATAAAACAGTTGTTCATATTCTATTGTAACTACTTATTCAGTTCTTCAAATTCTAGGTTAGATATTATTTAGTGATTTTTCAATATAGTAAAACGTATAGGTATAAGATAAATTGTTAAATAAACCTCTTTTTTAATAGAATGAATGAGAAACTATTTAGGTAATACATTAGTATAGTCCCTAAAAATGGGATGGTATTCAAATATGATTATATTCTTCTTCTAAATAATGTGTTCTATATATTATTTATTATAAGGAAATATTATTCATTCTTAAGAATAATAATACAATTGAGATTCATCCTCCAACTTACAATTTCACATAATAGTACCTTTTTTCTTAATAGGGAGAGTGGTATCCCTCTCCTGAAAGGGGATATTGGATTTATATAAGTATATTAAATACAATACTATTATAATATAATATTTTACTAAAGGGAATATGAACATATTTATTTGGAGGTTTAGTCCTCAAAAATTGAATGGGGAGGAGTTATATTTTTAGGATTCAAAATTTGCCTCAATTTTTATTCACACAAATATCTCAATCTCTATGTTTTGAGGTGGTTTTTGAATAGTTCTACTAAATATTCATGATATAAAATTATTTGTAGATATATAATATAATAATATTCTCTTCGTTATTAAATGAATAAATAGTATACCTATCACCACTTCATTATCATGGTTTTCCTCAATGGAAGTGATAGAAATAGCCATTCCATTATCTCATGGCTGTATAGGTTTTTTTGTTCATTATCTCTAACAACCCTTATCTTAGGGAATTATCTTTCATAATTTTTATGTTTCTTATAGTTGAAACACTTTACTACATGTTGTGGGTCAATCGAAATATTGTTTTCTTCTATCACATTATTGGTATTATTCATATCACAACAACAATGAGAATCTTGATACCCCCTTTTTCCACACTTAAAGAATATCCTTGTTACCTTAACATAGTTTTCAAGATTCTTATTCCAAAAATTTTAACATGTGGGTAGTTGGGTTTTTATTACCATATAGGATTTAATAATTGATCCTCCCAATTTAAAATCTTTTTTCTACTTTTTATCCCCAACCCATCGCTACCACTGGGAATCATCATTGTCCATCTCAACCTTATGGGCACAATAAACAAACTCTTTATAGATTTCAAAGTCTCAAATCACTAATGATTTTCATAGAATATGATTTAGTCCACGAAATAATTGTTCCACCTTATTTTTGGTGTCAATAAAAAATTTGTAGGCATACTACTCAAGCCTTGTTAAATTTGCCTCATAAAACCCAATATAATGATCTTCCTTTTCCTTTAGTCCAAAGAACTCCCTCTCTATTTTATGATGGAGAGTTTGGGGAAATATTAATTGAAAAATATTTTCATGTATCCTTCAAATTACATGGATTAAATTTTATATTTGGGATTTATGTTATTGATCAGTATCTACCATTGGCCAACTACTCCCTCAAGGTGGTAGACATCTACTATAACATACTCTTTTGTAGATAATTAAAATAAAGAGAATATATTTTCAATGGAGTTAATCTACTATTCTGATATGAATGGATCAAAATATCCACTAAAAGATGGAGGCATTTTACATATAAAGGAAATAGCCATAACTTATTATTTCTTTGGATAATAAGGGTGTACTGCATGATTCAAGTTATTAATGATTACTTGATTTATTACATCTAGTTCTACCATAAAGTTATTAGATTCTACTCCTTTAAAATTAGGTATCTAATTAGGTGAATTGTTACATTTCCCATCATAATGGTTATTATCATGATTGCACCTATTTCCCGCCGTTAACTAAAATAATGAATAATTAGGGATGATAATACTTAAACTAATAGGAATATAAAATAGGAAAAATACAAAATTATAAGTAATAACATATAAATTATAGTTATATCCAATTTTTTGAGTCTTTAGGTTTCAATATGGGTTATACATTGTAATGTTCCTATTATACTTTCTATCCTAAAAATATATTCAAGTCATTTAGGACAGTTTAAAAAGAGTTTTTGAATTTACCAAAACATATCCCTGATAATGTCAAACCAGGTTTGTAGTGAGGCATTTTTATCATTCACCAGGTAAAGGTAGATATAAAACATGATGATACCTTTCTGAGTTGTTATCCCTCAGTATATATGCACTATTTCCACATCCCCTTATAGTATCTCTTTTGAAGCCACTATCTCTATACCTCAAAAAAAACATCATGTTATTTTCCTATTATAAGACTTATTCCTAAGGTTTTTACTAATGTATTATTATTCTAATTCTTAAAATTAAACATACATTTATTTTATACCAACTATAATGACCCAATACTCTTCCACATGTTATTGTATTATTTTTAACATAAAAATATAATAAACACAACACTCGAAACTAGAGTCTGAGAATCTTGGAAATACTAGTTTCATAATATATCTACATGTAATAAAAAATATAGTATTTTTACTATATTTTTCATAAAGTTCTTATAATTCCCATTTTATCTTCTAAAAATTAATAGCATAACATAGGAAATGCATTAAGAAAAGGGGTGAGCTATATAGCCTAGTAAGGTATTGTGCGAGATAAATAAAAAAAACATATGATTCATATGGAAAATATGAAAACATAAAATAAGAATATCATGAATAAGTTTATGGATATATGACATAATTAATATCTTATTATAAGATTACATCATTATAGGAATGTGGTAGCATCATAAAACATGATAAATGCATAATTTAGGCTAACTTCCAATACAAACTAGAGTTGTGTAAAAATTCTTATAGTGGATTAAGTTTACTCCATAATAACATACATAATGTCTGAAGAAATATAAACATTACACAATATATTAGATTAATTCCAGTGTACACCCTTTATAATATATAAATTAATATGTGCTCTATTTTAGGAAATCATACATATGGAATAAGCATAAGAAATTACCATGGAAATAAATAGGTAACATAATTTTGACTCAAAGAATAATTAAAGGATATCCCATAAGGATTTAAAATTAAAGAAAGAATTGATATATTTTAATTATTTATATTTGAAAAAATATTTATTGGCATCAAATAATTATTTCATTTGAATAATATTTCATGAGAAGGTGTGGAGAATTAATTTTGGACTTTAATTTCTTTAGCAATGTTTTCAGAAAAAGACAAGAAATATTTAAAGACATTAACAATATAATTATTTACATAAAACCAAAAGTGATTAAGGAGGGTTATATATAAAATAATGTTTATTTATAGAAAACCATTGATTACTTAAATTCATTTTGTGTAATGTTTCATAACAGTGAATAATAAATATGATTGTTCCCTTTTGAATTACGTTTTCTTACAAGAAGTGATTGCGAAGGAAACCATAAAGACTGCATATCCATAAAAAATGAAAACAAGGATAAAAAGGTATATAGGTAATGTAAATATATACATAATATATGATATGTTAATCACAAAATAAATATTATAGAGGGATGTATTTAGAGATAGGTTATAACCAAGGAAAATGGGGTGGTTTGGAGGGTTCCCTTACCTTAGGTCCTGATCTGCCTGGTACATTCATCTAACTTCCTAAATAATAAATTTAAATTTATTAAATACTCTCTTAAGAATATATTTCAAATATATTTGTCTTATTATTATTATTTAATCATAGTTTATAGTCATTTTCTTATAAAATTATGATTATGTTATTTTCTTGTAGATGTTTGTTTTACGGTTCAAATGCCTCATTAGTTTATATGTAATTACTAGAGTTATTATGTTATGGTTCCATAACTATATAAGCATAATTACATATTTATCATGTAATTATTATAGTTTAAAATGGTTTTAAAATATAGGTATTATTTAAATACACATGTTTGATAGAGTGAAAATATTATCATTTTACAGTTAATTTACTTAGATAATCTTTCCGACCATGGTAAACATACTTGGTTTTGTTTAACCATATGACCATTTATCCATTTCTGAGTGAGAAAAAATATATGGTATACTATTTCAGATTATATTTCACCATAATTTTTGTATTAAAATAATCCATGATGGTTGTGGTTAAAAAAGAAGTTCACTGTTCATGGAGGTGGTGAACCAACCAGAACTTACACAATATTTTTGTTTTAGAATAAAAAGAGGAGAGGTTTAATAATGTATATTAAATTATAAAAACAAAATTATATTATATTTATTATACCGTTGTCATTATTTCATGTTTTTATAAGTTAGTTGGATGATTTAGAAGATGAAAAGTATTGAAAAAGATAAGTAAATATTACTACTTATTTGGATGTCCTCTCTTAGAAAACACCTTAAAGAACCATGTGGTGTTATTTTGGTGAGATCGGTATCCCCCGGAGGTGGTGAATAGGATTTGGAATAGTATTAGGAAGATATTTGGAAAGATATTAGGTTTAAAAGGTTTGTGGAGAAGGGGAAGTGAGGATTTGTATTTATAAGGGGAGGAGATGATTGTTTTTTAATAAAAAAATATTTTTTAATTACTTATACTCAAGGCTATCAAAAATGATGAATATTATGAATAAATACATTAATTAGTGGATGTTATTTCTAAAAAATGGTTTCTTACATCATTCATGACTAATTAATTCATGTAGTTAGAATATAATGTTAAATATAGTATTTTGTAGTATTTCGCTATTAACAAAAGAAATAAACTATTTTCGAAAAGTTACAAAAATTAACCATATCCATTTTTCAACATTTATATTCCAAAAATAACATCCATTTTATAATGAAAATTTTCTAAATATGTAATATTTAATATTTAAAGAAGAGTATCACTTATTATAAAATAGTTTTTATGAAATGATAAATTTTATAATAATTAGAAAAATATTTTTATAGTTTCATAAAAACATATTAAAATATTTATAACATTATAATTTTTTTATGAAACAATTTTAGTAAATTGAAATTTTGTTTAAAATTTTTACATTTTTCATAAAAATAAATTTAAATTGAGGTAAATCATATTTATTTTTAAAAAAATATTATTATTATTTTATTTTGAATAACATATTTTATCATATTCAACACATTTATTTTATTATATTAGTATAAAAACTCATTATATTGTTTCTTAAATATTATTTTATGATTCCATTATTGATTTTACTATTCCTAATAGTCTGATTACTCTTCCAAGAGTCATATAATGGTCACATTACACTGTTCTGGTAATAGTCAGATCCTAACGGTCATATTTCCCTTTACAACCTCTATATACTCCATTATTATCATAAATCATCATTCACTACCTTTCATAAAATTTAATATACTTCCCAAGGAAATTTATATCAAATTCCAGATGCTTCTCTATCATTTTACATTATTTATAAAAGGAGTGATCTTTCTGGGAGATTTCATGCATGTGGATATAATATTAATTTGTGCATTATTCTATTTCATTTTTCTCTTAATATGATTAATTTCTATTATACTGAACATTATTTCATAATGTGATAATGTTCTGATTAAATGTAAAAGATTTTCTATGTGCCTCTTTGTAAAAAAAAATAGTCATAATTAATAATGAATTATTATACAAATAAATGAATTTTTGGGACCATTATATTCTTCCCCCCTTATGAAATTTTACCCTCATAATTTCATTTAAAAAATTAAAGTGAATACAAATGAGTGTATTTTTTCTTTTTTTTTGTTTAAGGTTCCAAATTCCCCTCTTCATATTTATGATTTCTCTAAAGTAGTTTGACTTGGTGAGTTCCCTTGTTTCATATAAATTTGCCTCTACGGTCAAAGATAATTATTTGTTTCTCCCCATAATAGAGATAATTCTCCTATTGTACCACCTAAAAATCTAATACATGTCAGAGTTCTAGTATATACTTTCTCAATAGGGATATGTGAACCATGTCATGTACTTGAGATAGGTTAAGATGGAGTTCTAGTCGATAGACCACAACTCTGATGTGATAATGAATCTCATATAGGGTGTTGAATTAGGGACTTGGATTTCTCTTCTTTCCAAATATCCTGAATATATTCCATATATATCTATAAAGGAACACTTTATCTCCAAGATTAAATTCCAAGTCCCTCTAATAGTTATCATCATAGCTATTTTATCAAATTTTCAATGTCCATATTTCCTACTGATTTGTCTTGTACTTTTCTTCCATTTTTTCAACAATTTTAGGTAAAAGTATCTTTTTTCATCAAATTAATCTCAACACACAATTTTCATACCTCTCTTTGTATATAAGGATTCATATGGAGGCATTTGGATGCTTGAGTGGAAACTTTGTTATATGAAAAATCGATCAGATGAGGATGTTCATAAATTCCTTCTTTTAAGTCCATAGAGAATTATCTCAAAATATCATCAAGTTTAAGGATAATCCAATTATATTGGCCTTCATTTTGGTGGTGTAGTTCATACTGAAGCTTAAATCAATGTTTAGAGAATGGTGGATACATTTCTAGAACATTGAGGTAAACCTTGAATCTTGGAAAAATTGAATTTATAGTGGTGTTCCATGAAGCCTCACTACTTATATAATGTTTATACTCGAAAATTGATTAACTTATAAGATATATTAAATGATAATCAAATGAGAGTTCTATGTAATTCAGACTACCACAACCCATATATAATTTTTCCCTTTCATTATCGTTAGAAGTCTTGTGAAAAAAATCTATATGGATATTATGCAATTTTGATGAATTTATGGGTAATAGTCACATTATCACCATTGGATGTTTCCTTTATACCGTCACTAACTTGCATACTAGGAAATTTTATGTATTTTTTCAATTTCCTCATTCATATTTTTTCACAAATAGTTCTCACAATGATCACGAAAAATCTTTGTGGTACTTGGATGGATTGATAATGTGGATTTATGTGCATCATTAAATAACTAAATATATATCATGGGATTTTAAGGTACCATATCCATGACCAAAATCTTGAAAATCCTTCAATAATTTTATATTTTTCAGGTTTCAATTTTCTTATAGATTCCACCTTATTCTTTTTTTACACACCATCCCTTTGAGAGTACTTTGTTTTATCTATAATGGGTAATTGAGTAATTATTTGATAATGGTAGGATATTGTTGCTTCTATTTTGAATTCAATGTCCATCCATTTCATGAATAAGATTATTGAATGCTTATTAATTATCATCATTGAGAAGGTTTCTATATCCTTTCTACTTAGATCATATTCCACATTATTGCCCTTCCTATGTTAGTAACGGATTGAGAATTTACAGTCTTTGAATCAGCTCTGACCATCTTCATTGTCACAAATTAATCCCCTTAGGTATGAATATATATTTGAGTCTATTATGATCTGAATATATTTCAGACTTCTCCGTATAGGGATAATGTTTCCCAGTGTTAAGCGAATAAATAATTATCTCTAACTCAAGGTCATGTAATATATTGTTATGATCAGGGAAATCCAAATTCATTGAGGTATAGAAAATCAATTTATCATTTTTTATCATTAAATATCCCAATACCTACATTAAAAAATAATGGAATACCATAATAAGTTCCCCACTTTAGGTCATTGTGAGTTCCAATGCAGTTATAAGCCTTCTTTTGAATTCTTTGACGCACTAATCACATTAATTGGTTCATAAAAACACAATTTTATTTCAATATAACTTGGATAGAATGTTTTATAATTATTAGAAGTTTCTTAAAAATTCTCAATAGAGATCATAAATTCTATGGAAACTATAGATATTTATTATGAATTTTGGTCTGGGCCACTACTCAATTACCTTGTTCTTCAATGGATTAATAGATATCCATTTTCTAGAGATAACATGTTGTATAAATGAAAACTACACTATAAAAAACTCATATTTACTATACATTTAATATAGATGATACTTTCACAATTTATTTAGAACAATACTAAAATTCTCTTCCTGATACTCTTTCCCTTTAAGTTATATCAAAATATCATCTATTAATACTACCATAAATTTTTTAAGGCAATCTATAAAGAGTTTAATCATTTATTCTATTATTATTTTTGGAAAAAATTTCAGTTTTTGTGACTTCACTATGAACTCATAGTGTCCATACCCTATTTGAAAGATAATTTTGCGAATATATTTTTTATTCACCATTAAATGGAAATATATTTACCAAATGTACACTTAGAAAATTATTGTGAAAAAAATAACTAAAAAACAATTCAATGCTTCTTCTTGAAAAGTATGACCGACATGGCCCATGTTAAAGTACTCAGGTATATAAACCCCTTATTAAGATTATCTTGTTATCACTGCTTTATTTCTTCCTATTCAATGGGATATAGAGATTCTACGATATAGAGAAATATTCCGTTATATTTTCAATTGATTAATAAACCTCTTAGTTCGGAGGAAGACTAATCAACTCTTTATAGAAGAAATCAGTATAGGTCCTCTCAATGGGCTTGTCTTTAAGAATTATTCTCTCATACGTCTCAATATTTTGATATATAAATATTCCTGATCATAATGTAATAATATTTATTCTTTAGAATAATATTTCAAAGTAAATTCATCCTCCTCTTTACACTTATACAGAATAGTTGGATGATTTTGGATTTGGGGAGGTACTTCCCTCTTATGGTAGTTGATATTGGATTTATATAAGGACAACCAATCTATTCCACATATATCATCAAACTCCACTAAAGGAAGTATGATAAAATATTTTGGAAGGTACGTTCCAAAAACATTGATTGAGGAGGAGTTATATACTTTTGATGAAATAATATCCCCATTTTTTGTTATCATGGATAACTAAACGATGATATTTTGATTTGTTGTTTGAATAGTTCTACTAAAATTTCATCATATGAAAGAATATGTAGAACCATAATCAAAATATACAATACATATTTTGGAATAAATAACTAGGGTACATGTCACCACCTCATTATCAAGTTCTACCTCAGTAGTAGTGATAGCATAAGACCTTTCTTTCTCTCTTGGTCCTAGAGGTAGTTTTCATTGATTATATCTGAAACCCCTTAGATTAGTGCATTATATTGAATAATTTCCATTTTACTTGTAGTTGAACCACCATAGTATATGTTGAGGGTGGATCAAAACCATCTCTTATTCTATCCAATTAGTGTGGTTCTTCATCTTTCTTCAACATTGATTAGATTATTTCCCCTCTTTTTGATACTTTAATCATCTCTCTGTTCTCATGATATTGTTTATAGGATTATTATTCCCACACTTTTGACATGTGGGAAGTTGTGTTTTCTTTTTTACAAATTATTTATCAATTTATCAGATTAGATTAAACTCTATTTTCCACTTTATATCTCCAACACCTTGTCAATAATGAGAATCAATTATCTCTATCTCAGCCTTAAGGTAACAAAAAGAAGTCTCTTCATGGATTTCAGAGTTTTTAATTGCTGAGAAATTTCATATAGTCATCTTTAATCAACTAAAGATGGGTTCCACCTTACTTTCAATGTTGAGGACAAATACGACTAGCACAACTTTCTTGTTTTAGAGTATAATGATGGAGAATTTCTATTCAATGGAGCTAATCCATTGTCTTGTTCTGAGGGGGTCATAAGATCCACTAAAATTAAGAGGATTTTTAGTATAAGTTACTCAACAAACACTTTATATTTCATAAGATAAGGATGCAATTATGTATTCTTCAAGTTATTTCTCATAACATGACCTAATCGGGCTCATATTTCCATGAAGTTCACAGATCCAACTCCCATAAGGTTAGGAATGTCATTTGAGAAATAATTATATTTCCCATCACATGGGTTTTTATAATGATTCCTCCTATTTCCTTCCATTGACTAAAATAAAGTAAAAATTGGTATTGAAATACTTAAGCAAATAAGCATAAAAAATGGAAAACTATGAAATTATAAAAACTAACTTATAAGTGACATGTATATCTTCTATTATGAGTCTCTCGGATTTAATCATGGTTATCCATGGTAATTTTAATATTAGTTATTCTAACCAAAAAATATATTCAACTCCTATATAATGGTTTGTAAAGAGTCCGAGAATTTCCCAAAGCATATCAACTAAGAGTGTCATACTCTGTCTATATCAAGGAATATTTATCATGAACCAGGTATTGGTCATGTTAATACCCAAAGATACATTTTGGCATCATTACCCCTAGGAATATGTGGGATAAGGCTACATACACATGTATTATCAGGATAGGTATTTCATTTCATGGAAACTACAAAATCTTTACTTAACTAAAATTTCATGATTTTTCTTATACATTGACTTATCCATATATCCTTTATCAATTTATTATTTTCTAAATCCACAATAATAACTGTAATGTAATCTGAAACCAACTATAATCACCCAAGACACATAAAAATATTATTATGTGATCATTAAAATAAATATTTGATGTAAACAACCCCAGAATCCAGGGACCTGGTGTCATTGCACGAATGTGATTATGATACATAAATATGAAACTAAAAATAAAACATATTTATTTTTATTTACATAATTTTATTTGAATTACATTTCATATTATAAAATATTATAGGAAAACTGTGGGAATAAATAAATAAAATAGGTGGGATATAAATTCTAGTTAGGGAATAAGCAGGATAATGAAGCATTACAAATGGGTCATATTGAAAAACATGCTAACATAAAATAAGAGGATCATGAACAATAATATAGAACCATGGAATCAATAATATGAAATTATAATATCATTTAAATATAGGAATGAGGAAAAATAAAAAAAATATGACATAATAAAAAGTCAATGCTAAATTCTAAGGCAACATAACATGGTAGAAAAATCGTCGTAGTGGATTATGTTTATTACCTAATCCCAAAAAATTAATCTCATGGGATAAAAACATTATCCAATTAATTTGAGTGATATCCAGACAAAATTCATAAAATATACATGTATATGTGTTAATGATGAGTAAATCATACATAATTTAGAATCATAATAAATTACCATGGAAAGAAATGGGCTACATACTTTATCATCAAATCATATTCATGGGATATACCCTAAGGATTAAATAAAGAAGAATTAATTAAATATTTTTATTGTAAATATATAAATAAATATTAATAGGTCTAAAATTTGGATTTTATCAGAATATAATTTCCTGAGAAATGGTGGAGAAGTAATTTTATAATTTAACTTCTTTAGTGGGGTTTTCTAAAAATTATAATTAATATTTGAAATTGGAAGATGTATCATTTTTTATATAAAACTCAAAGTGAAAAAATAGGTTTATCCAAACAATAATAAATATTTAAAGAAAAAAATTATGGTTAAAAGCATTTTAGAGGGTGGAAAATAACATAGAATAAAAAATAGGAATGTTGCCTTTATAATCGTTTTTTCTTAAAATAAATGATTGAGAAGGGAACCATGAAGCTTATATATACCCAATAAATAAATCAAAAATAATGAAGGTATCTAGGTGAGGTTTATATATACAAAGTATAAATGTCTTTAATCACAAAAGTGAAAATATAAATTATTAAACTGAGAGAAAAATCATAACAAAATAAAAGAGAGTGGTTCTAAAAGTTCTATTGCATCTGGTCATAATCCACTTAATAAATTCACTAACGAATTCAATAAAAAAATTAATTTATTAAATACTTTCCTGAGAATATATTTTATATATATTTCAATTATTATCTATCTTTTTTCTAAATTTATGATCATTTTAATATAATATTATGACTATGTTAATTTTATTATGGATGTTCATTGCATAGTTCAAAGGTTGCACAAGATTTCTAGTAATTATGAGAGTTAAAATTGTATACTTTGATACCTCTAGAAGTGTGATGGAATATACTTAATTCCATTCCTATAGTTCAGAATTGTTTTAAATGAAAAAATAATATTAAAATAAACATTCTTCATTGAGAAAAAAATATATTATCATTTTACAGTTAGATCACTTATGTGGCTTTTTAGACCACGGTGAACTTGGTTTTATCTGACCATATGACCATTTATCCATTACATAATATAAAATAATACATTATGTAATTATTTATATAATTTTTCACTATAGTGTATTTATTAAAACCATCCTTGAAGTTTGAGGTGAAAAACTATGTTTTTTGTTAAAGGAGGTGGTAAACCGATCATAATGTGAACAATGTTTACATTTTAGAATGAAATGAAAAGGGGATAGATAACATAAATTACTTTACAATAATAAATTTCCATATATTTATTTCACTGGAGTAATTATTTCATGTTTTATGTAATATATGTAGGGAAGTAAAAAGAGTAAAATTATTTAAAGAGATACGTTAATAATATTACCCCTTTGGATGCCCTCTATTAGAAAACTCATTATAGAACATTGGGATGGTTCTCTGATGAGAAAAGAATAACTAAGATATGGGGGAGACAATTGGGAAGATAGTTGAGTAGAAATTTGGAAATATCAAAGGCTTAGAATGTGTGATGATAAGGGGTGGTGTGGGGTGGTATTTATTAGGGAGAAGGGGATTTGGAATATAATATTCATTAGTTTATTATTTTTACCTAATACAACCAATTCTGGTGAATCTTAAGAAAAAATATAGTAATTAGTGCACGTGATTAAAAACTAATGGTTTAATACAACATCTATGACTCATTAACTCATGTATTTAGTATGTAATGTTAAATACAATATTTTTTAATATTTTACTATTCAGAAAAATCAATTATTTTAGAAAAATTCCAAAAATTCACATTAACCATTTTCTGCAAGTAAATTCCAAAAAATACATCCATGTTATCAATACCATTTTATAAATTTGGGAAAATTATTATTTAAATAGAACAAGAATTTACTAAAGAATGTTTTTATAAAATAATCTAATTTATAACACTTAGAAAATTTACTTTTTGTTTCATAACCAATATATATTTTATCATTATACCATTTTGTTAAAGTGAAGTTTTATTTAAATCTTTCAAAATTATCCTAATAATTTATTTTAATAATGATAAGTCACATATATTTTGTCAAAAATATAATTATGTTTTCATTATATCAAACATTTATATTATCATATTAACACTTTTATTTATTTTTATTATTATAAAATATGGTTATATTATTTCAAAAATATAATTTTTCTATTCTATTTATTGTTTTACAATCCCTAATAGTCATATTACAATTCTCCAATGGCTTGGAGGCCTTCATTTTTTATTGATTTTCTGATAATCCACCTTTCAAGGGGTCATGTGGAACCCTTACATGGCCTGTAGGCGTAAGTATTACATGGCTCGTAGGCCTCAGAGGAATTCATTGCTCATATGCTTCAAACATTACATACATCCCAGAATAACTACTTGGAACTGCTCCCCCCAAGTATCTTCATCGTGAAGTTATCTCTCCAACTTCACATGGTTGTTCGGCTAGGATTTCATGTGCATGCACAGGCTTGTCCCAATGGCAGGTTCCATACCCTCTCATTCTTGTAATCTGTTTAGCTTCTGCTATGGTTAAAGCTCATTTCTCATCCTCTTTCAGAAGCTTGTTCCTTGTAGGTTGTCTGGTTTGCAACTGCACTTAAGGTGGCCATAAGGCCTTGAGGTGGCCCGAAGGCCTTACTGACCCGAAGGCATTGGTGTCCTGAAATCCTTAAAGGACTCGGGGACCAAATCGATGGCCCTAAGGCAAAAATAGGGGAATATTACTAACTGTTATATTTCCTGCTATAGTTCCCTCTACAATACCTACTACAATACAGCTACGGTTACCCAAAAATGAGACTCCACCTGGATTTGATCCTGAGTCTCTTGGATGCACTTAAGGAGTCCTCACCAACTGGGTTGAGGCCCATGTGTAGTCATATTACAATGATAATACTCATATAACAGTCACATTACAGTAGTCAGGTAATGGTGAGATCCTAATGGTAATTTTTTACATTACACCTTATAGATACACCACTATATATACCTTATCATTCAATAGTTCTCTTATAAGTTTATATATTTCAATTAATTATTTTTATAATATTCCTTCGGCTTCACTTAATTTTTTATAATAATTACTAGAGGAGTGATCTTCATAGAATAATTTAGACCTATTTATTTTACATTAATTATCGCATTATTCTTTTTCATTTATATCCATATACTATTCCTAGCAGTTATAGTTAAAATTATATCATGATGTGTAATGTTCCTATAAAATTTAAAATTATTTCTATGTGCATTTATTGGAAAACATAATAAAATATTTATGATGAATCAATAATTATTTTACTAATAGGGAAATTTTCAAGTCATTACATTCATAGTGAATATCATGGTGGAAATATTGAGTGTTCACCACCCTAGAAAAATGAGACAATCAATGTGTCATGTTATTTGTATCTTTATGTGTCTACCCGTTATATAGAAACTCTATCAACAAGATGACGGAAGATATTTTCTCAAAATATTTTGGTTTTTGGTTTCTTGGGTAGGTGTTAAATATCAGTCTAGATCCAATAAAGAAGTATCTTCTAAATGGTTGGGACCATTTTCATTAGATTGTGGTGTATTGATCCACCTTATTGGAAGTGGTGTGATGTTGAGTGGTCCAAAAAAATTCTATTTTTACTATAGTTCACATATAACTTTCATGAAAGATATATGACAACATGATCATGATATCATCAACTATGAAGGAGAAACCTATTGGGGAATGGGTTGTAGAAAGATGATTCTTGTGAATCATGATGTCAAACAAAAAGGATTATATTTCATTTTATTTAGGAAATTTCAACATTCATTATAGTTTCTTTCTAGTAAAAGATGTTAGAAAAAAAATATGGGACTAAATAATCATTCAAATTTTCAATATTTCTGGTTCCATTGCAGAATTTTGTGAATGGCTTAGTGATTCATGTGATGTAGATGGGTTTTCTTCAAAGAAGGATAATCTAGAAGTCTATTTAGTTATGGGGGTTGAGGTTCTACCACCATTTATTACCTTATATTTGTACCATTTTGGAGTGATAGTTTGTAGTCTGCTGTTTTGGTTTTTTCCAGAGGGCAGGATGACCTTGGGATGAGAAACGATTTGGGGTGTTTAGTCATGGAAAATATCACTCACAAAGAACTTATATTTCAAACTAGTTATATTTTTTAAAATGGTTGTAACTAATATCCTTGATAATGGGATATGATGTACCCTTACTAGTTAAATATATACCATGTTTTTGTAGTTCTTAGACCTTCAGAGGTGAATGAATTTTGTGCGATGGTGGGTTTTTATACACATTAGGTTTTTTGGGAGCTTCTATTTTTATCAACTCCAATTATTTACTTTTTGGGGATAATAAGGTATTAAGGTTTGGAGTAACTAAAGACCCAATTTTTTCAATAATTCTACAAATTTCAGTTTTTATTTTCGATGTTTTGGTATCTCTATAACAGAAAATAGAAAATTCACTCTAGAAAACAACTTCAAAAAATTTATTTGAGGTTCGGTTGATCCTGGGGGTATCCCCTATGGATTAGATAACATGATATTTAGGGCATAGTAGGGCCTAAATAAAAAAAACTATGTATAAATAAATTATTTTTATTCCCTGATGGTTGAGTTTTGAATGGAGGTTTTACCCTAGGGATGGTATAATATTTCTTTAAATCATGGCCCTTATGAGTTGGCCCTCATGATGGAATTTACTAATTAATTAATTAATTTTTGAGTGCATAGAAAACCCTTAGATCATTATACAATGAATATTAAATTAATTCCTCTAGGGTATCCACATTTTTCATTAAAAACTCAAGATAGTGAAGGAGGAGTGAGATAAGATTCATGGTGGTAATGATAGGAGAACAAGGCAGCAAGGTTGAAATCATAATGACATCAATGATCAGATCATGTGACAACTGTGAACATAATTGTAAAACTGATGATGGATTTAATATTCCATGATTTTTCATGAGGTATGGAATGTTATTTTAATTACATGCTCCATTATTTTCATCCCAATAAATAGAATCATTATCCTTGAATCATGGATTGAAAAAAATTCCCCTATAGAATTTTATTTTCTTTGATTATCTTATTTGAGACCCTATTTTATGTGTTATTCATCAAAAAAAA
The DNA here is from genome assembly GCA_963277665.1 of Viscum album. Classification (NCBI taxonomy): domain Eukaryota; kingdom Viridiplantae; phylum Streptophyta; class Magnoliopsida; order Santalales; family Viscaceae; genus Viscum; species Viscum album. The sequence goes on along the minus strand of OY728145.1, from coordinate 873,329,988 downwards.
CCAAACCCAGTGAATGGGGGATAGATATTTCAATATGAGTCTCTATCCTTAACTAATATGTATTCCTTGTGATCAGGTGATTTGGATGGAAAATAGATAAATTGTGATGACATGATAATTTCTCCCACAGACACTCTCTCTCTATCTCCCTCTCATATATCATCATACCCATATATTATTTTGGATAAAGGGATTATATCCTACACATGACTAGTGATATGCATTAATAGTCACAATGAAAGTGGGTGGTAGTTCATGGAAATGGTATAGTGGGATAGTTAGTGCAGTGGGGGTGATGGAAGCATTTCATATCAGTAGGGTCAAAGTTGGATGGTGGGAAATGAGAAGGTGGGTCAGATGAATCTGTTACCATTATAGCTAGAGGTAGAAGACTTGTGGCAACTACGATGCATAAGAAGTGTCAGCCTACCAATTCCATGGTAGTTAAAGAACAATTCAATGAGGGGTTAAGATAAAACCTTCCACCTACCACTTTTCATTTTTAAAATATATATATTAGAAATTAACAATGATTATAGTAATAATTATAAACTATTAGTATGTAACACCCCAAGATTTTACGAAAAATATTCTTTTTAATTTTATTAATGGCTTGTGTTGTAAGCTACACCAAAATGAGCATGCACAACACGCATCCCTGACTTGGCTTGCATTACACGCAAGCGCGACCTTCTACGATACCGTGTGTTGTACGCAATACCGAGTTTCGCTAAACAACGATATGCTATTAAAATATTATTAAAACTAGCCGTTATGAATAGTAATAACCACTTTTTGAAAAAAAAAATCAAAATGGACTTCATTTTTGGATTTGGAATATCGAAATTAGCTTATGGTGAAATTTTGGTACTTTTCAGATAACTTTCATATTCTGATGAATAGTGAAAATTACTAAATTTTAATTAAAAACAACTTTTTTAATCGAAATAATTAATAGTGATAAATTATTAATTTTAGTGGTTTTAAAGTATATTTAGAATATATTTTTACAATTTAATACAATGTTGGTCATTGGATGTAATTTCACATTTAAACCAGGCATAAACAATTGTCAATCTTTTGATAGTTATCATCTCTTAAGAACACGCTATTTGTGTTGACGATGGGAAATAATTTTTAAATTAATTAATGCAACTGATATGTTTTGAATTTGGTAAAATAGACATCATTTTTGAGTTCATAATATCAAATATATCTTAGGCCTAATTTTTGGTATTTTTCTGGAAACTTTCATTTTTTGATGAATAGTGAAACCACTAAGTGGTAGTTAAAAAAAATGAATTTTTCATAAAACTAAATTTTACCGCTTCTGTGAATGGAATTTTAAAAATCCGAGAGACACGGTTGATTTCAGTAAGTAAAATGTTGTTCAATGAGATTAAAATAATTTTTGGTGAATAGTAACTTTTTACTTTTTTTACCACGGTTAAAAGTAAATAGGGTAATTAAGGGTAACAATGTTATTATTATTACCCTAACACATGTCCTAATTCTATTGGATAAGTGTAATTAGACCAAAAACAACATTAGGAATAAAATATGACCATTTAGGCCCACTTGGATTAGATTAGGACATTTATTATTATTTAATTCAAAGAAGAGTTAAAAGAGTTAAAATCAAAGTTTATTTACTAAAACATTTTTAATATAGGGTTATACATAAGATAAATTCGATTTTAAATATTCATTAGAAATATAATAAGATTTATTACATAATGATATTTTATTTATAATTTTTAGACATTAAGTAAATTAATTTATTTATGACACAATGATGATGAAGTAATTACCATAATAGCGAAAAATTAGAAAACTTGATATTATAAATACCCAAATAAATATAATTTGAGACTTTTTATAAATTCCACTAATTTTATAGATTCCTATGACATGTTATTATTTATTTAAATAACTTTTTTTGAACTAATCATTCTTTTTTGAGTTTCACAAAAATCAATTACTAAATAGTGTCAAAATTGACATAAAATAGTTTTTAAAACCAATATTATATTATTAATTGTTATTTTATTCTTAAAAATCTAAGGTTCGGCCAAATGACTTATATAAGGTTATATATATTAATAATAAACAACTTGGGGTTCTTTTGGCTTGTTATAGTAAGTTTATTAACCTTATAGTATAAGAACACAAGAAGACACGGTAAAAGTAAAATTATTTAACTTAATGTTAAATCTAAATGATAAGGTTGAAATAGGAACCTAAACTTGTCTAAATTATATTGGATGAGAGTATTTCGACACATCCCCACTTTATATTTGAAATAAATCAATTTGGAGCTATTTAAAACCGAACTTGACTTTATAATAAAATAATATTTTTTGTTTTTCCAAAGGTACCCCTCTCATCCCTTATAAAAGGGCACCTCCTCCCTCTCTTCCTCACACCACTTTGAGCCTTCACGCTCAGCCAACCCCTGCCAAATTATCTTCTCCACTTACCTGGAAACATCTTAGAGGTTCTGGACTTCCTCAAAGACCAATTTTAGTGCCCTAAAAGGAGATCTCAAAGAGGCGCTTCAAAGAAGAGGTAATGTCTGTTACCGATTATTTCAACTTTATATCTCATTCCACTTCTTCTTCTTAGGTTGTTTAATTATGAAGTAATAACATCAGTATCAATAATATACTAATATGTTATTATAAGTATGAAACAACCCTATTTCACCATCTATCCATCCTACGGAAAACGAAATCACCGCGCGTGCGTACGTACGGAATACCGTCTCCACGCCGTGGTTTAATCTATTTTCCACCACCACCTTACTTGGATGGGTATAATGGTGTACATAATAACTATATATGATTATTTTAAAGTGATATTGATTCTGAAATATTATACATACACTCCAATACAATTCCACGATCATGAGAACGATATCATCGCTCGTGCGTACGTACGGACTACCGTCTCCACGACGCGATGAGATTCATTCTCCACGTTAACCATTCATGAATGATTATAAAGTATATATAATAATTAATCATGAAATATATGACATAATAATGATACTGGATTTATTTGTATATATATGTATGTCATCCACTTAATTTCATTCAACTCAATAAGGAAACGAAAACAGCGTTCATGCGTACGTACGACCTACCGTCTCCATGAACGGTGTATTTCTTTCCATTTAATGATCTATTATATATATGTATATTATGAATATATATTATATATAAATCATGTTTTATATTCTGGAATTAAGTAATCATGATCTAAGTAATCATATGAATAATTACAAGTCAAAGCACGGACGACAAATGAAACGATTTTACCCAAAACGCTCTTTAACATGGAATTTACAAAAGAACAGGTAATATAAAGCCATAAGTGAACCATATATGATATTATAACAATGCGTATGATTCTGGAATAAGTCAATGACATTATTTAAATCATTATACAGTAGTTTCGGACACATACGAAGCAAATCAGACCTAAGGTAAGGGAAAATGTCCCAATCTCATTTTTATCCGAGATTGTTCATACTTTGGTATTTACTGGGGTGTATTTTATCATCCACATCCATATTTCCTCAATATGTAATATTATTTCCATTCACCTACAATTTTTTAAATCCTATTTTACCCTTCGGTGAGTTTTTAGTAAAAGATATGAAAGGAATCTTTTGTCATTTTTCGTACGAGGTACTTTTTAACTTTTCTGACAAAAGTACGAGAAGAATGTATTTTTAACTTATACGTCATGAATGGATTTTTAAAACAATATTTCAAACAATATTCCTTTAAAAGTTTTCAAGTTTATTTTTAATCAACTTCTTTTATTTTAAAATTTTATTACATGTTAAGAATGGAACAATGTTTTTGAAGTAGAAAGGATATTTTCCTCAAGAATGGAGTTCAAGTGTTTTATCAAAATTATTTTCCATCTAAGATAATATAGGGTTCTATTTCTATCCCTATTATTACAAGGATTTGATTATTTTGTGATGGAAATAATTTTATGAATTCCTTTATCTTATATGAATTGTTTTATGATGTCATGTCGTTTAAGAATCCCATTTTTATTACATGGGTTATAAAATAATGTATGATTTATGATTTTGTGGCACACATAAGAATGGTATCATTATGAGATGGGTGGGACCTATATCTCCCTCCAATGCATTGGGTAAAGATTTTATATCTCATGAGATAGACATGGCTAGAACGGTAGGTTATACCGGTTCAGTGAAGCAAGACTGAAACGAGGGTAACTCGGTTCAGAAATGGACTTTGTCCAATAAGATAGTCTTGGAAATGAGTCTTCACTAATAAGAAATTATTTTCTATGATTATGTGTGTATGCCACAAAGTTTCATGTTTTAAGTTATGATTATTGGGATTACATTTCACTACTATTATTTACCCCATGTTATGAAATTATGATCTCTTTTGCAGGTTAAGATTTCAAAAAGTTATGTGATTATGTATATGATGTGATTGATATTTCTTTTGTTAACCCTTACTGAGTATTTGAGCTCACCCTTTTATGTTTTCTTTTCCCCAGGATATAAAGAAAGGTTTTAGGTATAAAAAAAAGGAATATCTTTATTGGAGATGTTGAAGATCTTTCACCATGATTAGAAGATTATATTCCGAGTTTCCAAAGACACTAAACTATTACGGTCCTTGTGTGTGTGTTTTTGTTATGTACTAAGTATTCCTCAAAAGTTGTAGGATCGAAATAATGATGTAGATGCTCAAAATACAGGAGGGGGGTGAATTGTATACTTTAAAAAATTCTTTTGGAACCTTTAAAGTTAGTTACGAATAACTATGTTTTCCTTAAGCAAAGGAAAGGACTAAGTTTAACAAAGTTAAACTAAGAAAATTCACAACACCTCTAACACAGAATGCAACCTTGGAAAGAGATTCCGAAAGTAGGTTCCGGAAATATGTTTCCGGAAATTTAAACTTAATAAAAGATTACAATATGAGATTCTACCTTAAAGCGTATAGAATCTAAATGAAACAGAGTACAAATAAGGAAGTATAAGAAATTTATACTTTCCTTATAATACAAAATGCAGCGGAATATAAACACGTAGTAGAACTACAAGTAACATGATATAAGTCTTTTTACCCAAAGAGAAGGGTATCCAAAAACCTTGGATAAAGGTCCCTTGATTTATACTTTCAAGCAAGTCTGTCTTACCCACACCAGGGTAAGCCCTCGATACAAAAATCGGATTCTCTGTCTTGCTATCCCCGCAAGCCCTCAACTTCAAGGTAGTCGGAAACCTCTGTCTTCCTCAGCAAGGAAGCCCTCGAACTTCAAGGTAGTCGGAACCTCTGTCTTCCTATCCCCGGAATCCCTCTAATGTAATCACCAAAATTCTGAGTTGCATGAAGCTTTGAGAGTTGATAAGACCCTCTCTCTCTAGAAATCACTTCAACAGCATGTATTCACAAAACCAAGTTGTTCATCTGTCTCGAGCTCTTTCAAATGATATCCTATTTATAGGTAAGGTCGGCTCCTTCTCCAACGGTCATATTTTCTTTAAATATCGAAGGGTCATGTACACGTGTCACTTAGACAATGGTTAGTTTATAACAAAATAGACGACATCGTTTTATAATAAAACAAGTTTAACCGAATGTATGACATCGTTTTAAAAACTAACTCAAAAGTTTTGGAATGAACAATTCGGAGTGAAAGTTCGGAGTGTAAGGAAAATAAAGAGTACACAGATTATAACAACGTAAGCAAGATGAAGGTTTGGAGTCTAATCAAAGATAATTTTCAAATTCTAAATAAATTTGGAGTGTATAAAACAAAGATGATCAGATTCTGTTTAATAGGTGAATTCGGAATGAGAATTCGGAATGATAATTCGTCAACATAATTCGTAATGAGAATTCATCATCAGAATTCGTAATGAGAATTCCTCATCATAATTCTTAAGAAGAATTCATTTTCGAACTTTCATAAGAATTCGTATCCCGAATCTGGAGTAAAACTGTATCTGGAATTCGGAATGAAACTTTATCACAGTTCTCATTCTAGATTTCGGAGTGAAACTTTATCACAGTTCTTATCCAGAATTCAGATCCTAAAACAGAATACTTCATACCAAAGATTCATGCAATTCCGAGAAAATATAAATGAATCCGAATCTTATACTTAAGAAAAATATGAATGAAAATATGATAAGGATAATTTTTCTTACAAAAGCGATTTTCCTTATAAAAACAATTTTCCTTATAAAAGCAATTTTCCTTATTAAAGCAATTTTCATTATAAAAGCAATTTTCCTTAAAGATAAGGTGTTTTCGATTTTCAAAACAAGAAGGAATGGAGAATTCATAAGGAAAAACCTTATTGACTCAACAATCTCCCCCCTTTTGGAAAGCACAAACATCCTTACGAAAAAAAAATTCTAAGAAGAAAGAAAAAACATTAAGGCTTATCTCCCTTTGCTTTAAGGATATTGATGAATACCACTAACTCCCCCTTAGGCTTTGAAACTCTAAGGATCGTATTCAGATTTCCGGAGTGACATTTCATTACGAAAAAGAAAGTCTTCTTTAATGAAAAACTCCCCCTTAGATAAACTCTTATTAGAGTTCTTTTTCTTAAGTATCTTTTCCTTCTCCCCCTTTGTGATTTTCAAAAAGAATTCGAGGGAATGGAAAAAAATAACAAAGTACCAGAACCATTAGTTACAACAACAAAAGAAACGACAAGCACAAATTACATTAAGTTTGAAATCTCAGCAACAAAGAAAATTAGATAAAACAAAAAGATCGGATTTAGCTATTTCGGATCTTTTTCCTTCGAAATGAGCCCCTTAAGAATAGTCTTGATCTTCTTTAGGTCATTATGATCTTCTTCAGCTTGCTTCTCTAAGACCACTATTCTTGCAGATTGAGCTTCAATCTTTTCTTCCTGGGCTTTCAGCTTTTCTTCCTGAGCCTTGAACTTTTCTTCCTGAGTCTTCAACTTCTGTTCAAACTCGATCCAATGATCCCTTTCAAACTTTAAGTTTTGAGAAACGGAATTCAGTTTCCCATTCAGATCATTGACTTCTTGAATCCGGAAGTTATTTTCATCTATCAGCTTCTCTTCAAAGGACGAAGTCAGCTCATTTATCTTCCTTTCCTTAGTCTCAAAAGCATCTTTAACATTGTCTTGAAATTCATCGAATAACCTCATTTCTTCAACAGTCTTCTTCGACCAGTTTGTCATCCTCTTGCAAGATCTTCTATGATCTTCGTAACCAACAAAAAATGTTTTGAACTGAGCCTCTATTTCAACACACTTGTCCATAACCATAGATACGGAGTCTTTTTTCTGATTTAAAGAATGTTGGAGCATCTGGTATCTTGATTCAATACTTGAGAAGGTCGGAATGGTTCCCACCAATTTCTGTAAAGACTGAACAACAAAGTCATGCCCCAACGAGGATGACTCCGAATCTGAAACATTGCTTGGAGAATTTTCTTCCTCAATAAGCTCCTACTTCCTTTTAGATGAATCACAATATTCTTTTTTCTTGCTAGCCACTGATTTCAGAGTCTCAACAAGGAGTTTCTTTCCCTTGTCTTTTTTTGGAATCAATTCTTGATCAGGATTTTTCTGCTCGGTACTAGATACTTGAATAATATCATCAACAACTTTTTGAACAACATATTCCTCATTCTTATCCTTCTCTGGGGTTACTAACTTAGAGGATTCAGCCTCTGAAGTTCGGAGTGACAGGTGTTCCGAAGACAACCACTTATAATCATCTACTTCTTTCAATAAATCTCATGTTTCACCACTTCCTTCAGCAACTACTTCTTCCTCTTCCACTTGTTGAATTTTCTCGAGTTTCTCAACATGTTCAGTTGTAATCTCTTCCGGAAAATCAAGGTTTCTTACTGGAGTCTCAGGTAGAGATTCCAAGGATAAACATCTCAGAACTGGAATTCTTCAGGATACTATTTCATTAAATTTTAACAAAGCTTGGACTGCCTCAGCTTCTGACATCTTCTTCTTGAGCATCTTTTCCTTTACTTGTTTTTCAATCTCATCAGCAGTTCTCTCCTTCAAGGTCTTAGCCTCCGCAGGGTCCAATCCGAACTGCGGATCCCCTTCTTTCCTTTTCTCTTTATCTTCTCTCCACTTCGCAACAACCTCATCAGGATAGGCCTTCTTCTTTTTTGGTTTGGGAGGTGCAGTTTGAACTTCCTTAGATTTAGGATCCTGTACTTCAGCTGCAACTTCTTTCAACTTTCTTTTCTTTACTGGCTTAGATGATTCCGGTTCAGCTGCCTTCGGAGCCGCTTCTTCTTGATTAGGTAAATTGAAGAACTCACCATTCTCCTTGTTGAAAGCCACATCCATCCTCTTAAGGGTATCATCACTGACTAACAAAATTTTGCAAACCCTTGGCTTAGATCTGCAAGCTTCCTTGAAAGACACAAGGCAACGAACTATTAGCTTTGATAAAATTGCTGGGTACATTACGATCTGGGCTCTGAGATTTATTTTCTTAAGATTCTCATTGGTTATAAGAATGTGCCTCATGAAGTTAAACTTACTTATATTTATTAGGAAATCTAAGATATAGATCTCACTATTCTTCAAACTGTCTTTATCACCTTTCCTTGGTACGATATGACCTTGTACCCATAACTCTAGAATCTGGAAATTCGTAGGCAAACTAGCAATCTTAGGAGCTTTTTCATCTGAAAGTCTGAGAGTTTTCAAGGCTTTTTCCTTGTCGAAGCTACCTTAGAATCTGGCAACACATGAAATATGAACTCTGCTTCTCCATCATAGGTCAGCCCTACCAAGCTTGTTGCCTTGGTATAAGAAAGCTTATAAGTCTTCCCATAAGACTTAAAAGAAAATTTATCCCTATTATCTTCTTGAAAGAAGGAAAATGTTTCATAGAACTCAACAAGTAACTCCGAAAAAACATCATCTTGATTCCCCGGTTTGGACACAACAATATCTTCCCACCCATTTAACTTAATGTTCTTCAGAATAAGATAATCATAGTTGTTGAAGAAATCCGGATGGACTAGCCTTTCTCTGTAAACTAACCATTGTGAAATAGGCTTAGAGGATGACATTTCTTGAGAAGCTAACTCCACAGACATTCGGATCTGATGACCTCTGAGAAGTTCAGAACGGAACATTCTGAAGTTCGGAACGGCCTTAAAATAGAGAGGCAGAGCTTCGGGATGCTGGAGCTGGAAATCGATGTGGGACAAGTATTTGGGTCCCCTTTATATAGGCAGTGAAACGACGGTTCAACTTCCTCGGTTGATCGAACGATTGTGATAAACTGAGATCAAATCTGACGGTTGAAAATGAATTCTCAAGAAAACTTGAATCCGATCTTTTTGAGGTTTTTATTAAAACAATGAATTGAGAAAAACTATAATCCGAAAACAAAATACAAGAAAATTCTAGCAAGTAAAATATGACTACGAAAACTTGAGTAAGGTAATCATACCTTTCAGATTGGCTTAGGAGGATTATTCGTAATGGGTAATATAAAAGTGACTACAAAAAAATATTTATTATGAAAATACAAAGTTTGTAAAAACATTACTACGGAAAACAAACTCAGTACGGAAAAACATATTATGGAAAACTGAGTACGAAAAACAAATTCCAAGAATTTGAGGGAAAAAAACTTATTATGAGAGATTCAGTACGAAGGTTCCGTTATGAAAATACCAGTATGAAATTCTCCATTCCGGATATTTTCAATACAAACACTTCCATTCCAGAAGTATTCTGTACGAAAATGTCTATTCTGGAAAATTGTAGTTCTGGAAATTCCATTCCGGAATTTTAGTTTCGGAAAGTTTGAAAACAAATTTTGAAAAACATTGTTAAACTAACAATCAAATATACTCCCCCTATGAAAATAAGTTTATTGCTGTAAGGAGAATTTTTCAACAGATGGTTAATTAAGAAGGATTACCTTACGGTTATCATTCCTAACTTCTGTTTAATATATTCAAATCTATCAGAAGGCAAAGATTTTGTGAAAATATGAGCAAGTTGATCTTGTGTTCCAATAAATTGAAGAATAATATCTCCTTTAAGTGTGTGATCCCTAAGAAAGTGATGCCTAATATCTATGTGTTTTTCACGGGAGTGATGTGCAGGGTTCTTACTAAGGGCAATGGAACTTGTGTTATCACACAAAATTTGAGTTTTAGTAAAACTCAAGCCATAGTCTGTGAGTGTGTGTTGCATCCACAACACTTGAGCACAACAACTTCCAGCTGCTACATATTCAGCTTCAGCAGTGGAAAGTGATACAGAATGTTGCTTCTTGCAGGACCAAGAAACTAGTGAATCTCCTAAGAAATGACAAGTTCCTGATGTACTTTTTCTATCCATTCTACATCCACCAAAGTCAGCATCAGAAAAGATTTTAAGGATAAAATCATTTCCAGAAGTATAAAATAATCCTAGATCCATGGTTCCCTTAAGGTAATGAAAAATTCTCTTTACTGCCTTTAAGTGAGATTCCTTAGGATTGGATTGATATCTTGCACATAAGCATACTGAGAACATTAATTCTGGTTGACTAGCTGTTAAGTAAAGTAAACTTCCTATCATACCTCTAAATGATGTTTGGTTTACTGGTTTTCCAGCTTCATCAAGATCTAAAGAGTTTGAGGTACCGATCGGAGTACTTATACTCTTTGTATTGTCATAACCATACTTTTTAAGAAGATCTTTAATATACGTATGTTGAGATATGTAGGTTCCTTCTGGTTTTTGAGAAATTTGAAAACTAAGGAAAAAATTTAACTCACCCATCATACTCATTTCAAACTCAGATTTCCTTAGACTTGCAAAAGAGTCGGTCAAAGATTGCTGAGTTGAACCAAATATGATTTCATCAAAATAAATTTGAACAATCAAAACATTTTTCTTATCGATCTTTATAAAAAGAGTTGGATCTGCATTTCCCTTAACATAGTTATTTTGAAGCAAAAATCCAGTGAGTCTATCATACCATGCTCGTGGGGCTTGTTTAAGACCATACAAATCCTTGGTAAGTCTAAAAACATGATCAGGATGTTTTGTATCTTCAAATCCAGGAGTTTTTTCAACAAAAACTTCCTCTTGAACATAACCGTTAAGAAAAGCACATTTCACATCCATTTGGAAAAGTTTAAAATTAAATAATGCTGCGAAGGCAAGTAGAATACGGATAGATTCAAATCTAGCTACTAGATCATAGGTTTCTTCATAGTCTATTCCCTCTTGCTGATTATAGCCTTTAGCAACAAGTCTAGCTTTATTTCTAACTATGACTCCATTTTCATCACATTTATTTCTGAAAACCCATTTTACTCCAATAACAGAAGATTCCTTAGGTCTTTCAACCAAGGTCCAGACTTTATTCCTTTCGAATTAATTTAGTTCATCTTGCATGGCTTTGATCCAATCATCATCACTTAAAGATTCATTAGTTCTTTTTGGTTCTAATTGGGAAAGAAATGCTAGATGTTCTACTTCATTTCTTAAGGAACTTCTAGTCCTTACAGGTTGATTTACATCACCAATGATACTATCACTAGGATGATTCTTAAGAAACACCTGATTTGGGTTTTGTAAAACTTGTTCATCAACATAGGGTAGAAAGTCTTCTAGGGTAAATGTTTCAGAAGTATCTTATAGAACATTATCCTTATCATAAGGTTCTTCTATCAAAGGTTGATAATCAGTTTTTGAAAACACATCCGAAGATGTAGGTTGAGGTGGTTTAAAAACAAAAGGATCTGACTCATCAAATTTTACATGTACTGTTTCTTCAACAGTGCAAGTATTTTTATTAAAAACTCTATAAGCCTTAGTGGTTGTGGAATAGACTAAGAAAATCCCTTCATCGGATTTAGGTGCGAATTTATGTAAGTTATCTTTAGTATTCAAAATTAATACTTTGCAACAAAAAACCTTGAAGTAGGATAGTCTTGGTTTTCTACCATTCCATAAATCATAAGGAGTTTTATTAAGAAAAGGTCTAATCAAAACTCGATTTATAGTATAACAAGTAGTACTTACAGCTTCAGCCCAGAAATGTCTAGCTATAGAATATTCACTCAACATGGTTCTAGTTATCTCTTGAAGAATTCTATTTCTTCTTTCAAATACACCATTTTGTTGAGGAGTTCTAGGTGCTGAAAAATTGTGAGTAATACCTTTTTTACTACAAAAAGTTTCAAAATCAGAATTTTGAAATTCTCCTGCATGATCACTATGAATAGTTTTAATGGAAGGTTTTTCTCATTTTTAACCTAAGCTCTAAAACATTTGAAATACGAAAAATCTTCAGACTTCTTTGCTAGAAAATAGACCCAAGTAAATCTAGTGTAATCATCAACTAGAACAAACACATAGTATTTGCCTCCAATACTTCCAGTTTTTGTTGGACCAAAAAGATCCATGTGCACTAACTGTAATTCATTAGTTGTTGAGACTTCACCGATTGATTTAAAACTAGATTTATGTTTCTTTCCATATTGACAAGAATCACAAACTTTAGAAGAATCAAATCTAAGCTCTGGTAGGTCCTTAACTAGTTTATTCTTAGAGAGTTTACATAAGTTCCTAAGGTTACAGTGACCTAGTCTTCTATGCCATAACCAGGAATGATCTTCCATTGCACTAAGGCAAGGTAAATCTTGACTCTTGAGGTCTTCTAGGTTCAACGTGTAAACATTATCTTTCCTATTGGCTGAGAGAATAAATTCTTCCTTGGAATTGTGAACTAAGAACTTATTATTCCTAAAATTCACAAGGTAACCTTCATCACATAACTGACTTATGCTAATGAGGTTGTGCTTAAGACCCTTAACAAAAAGAACATTTGAAATCAAAGTTTTACCAAGAAAAACAATATTACCAATACCAACAATCTCACCCTTAGCATTATCTCCGAAAGTTACCTTCCCTCCTTTCGTTTTGATAATCTTTTCAAAATAGATTTTGTTACCAGTCATGTGCCAGGAACATCCACTATCCATGTACCATGTATTGTTTCTGGTACTCTCTTTATTATCCTTAGCCATAAAACAATGATTATCAATAGGTAATCTGGCTAAAAGACCAAGATTCTTCTGTCCTGAGGATTCATAATCAGAAGATTCATCTGAAGAGTCACCACCACGGGTACTCCAGGTGTCATTAGCTTTCAAAACTTTCTTGACATTGGCTTTATAATATTTATTTCTGTTCCTGTCTGAATACTTTTCTTTCCTTTCTTTATTTTTGAGCATAGGGCAATTAGGTCTAATATGTACAGCTCTCTTGCATTCATAGCAAGTAACTTCTCCATCTTTCTTATCTTTCCTGTCCTTTTTCTTATACTTAGATTGGAAATTTCTATGTCCAACAATCTTGTTCATCCTTCGAGAAAGATTTTCTAATTCATTTTCAGAAACTTCACTCTCACTAGATTTGGACTGGAAAATAATTTTCTTAGACTTGGATCTGGTTACTCTCTCAGGATTCTTAGCTTTCATCTGATTTGAAGTTGTTGTAAAAGCAACAGTACCATTTCCATTCTTCTTCTTGATGTTGTCAGTATCTCTCTTCATTCTGGTCTCATGTTGTAGAAGAGTTCCAAATAGCTCATCAAGAGTAATTTGAGTGACTTTCCTGTTCTCATATATAGCAGTTCTTTTGGATTACCACTCATTGGGCATAATATCAATTATTTTATCCACAAGAGCTTTATCATCTAAACCTTTCTCTCCCATAGACTGTAGGCTGTTTACGATAGTCATAAATCTCTGTTGAACTTTACAGATTGGTTCTCCATAAGGAAAGTTGAAGCCATGATATTCACCTCTGAGCATAGCTCTCCTAGACTCAATCACCTTAGAATTTCCAAAGTGTGTAACCTCTAACTTCTTCCAGATACAATTAGCTGCTTCACATGAAGAAATTTTGATATATATATTTCTGGTCATTGAACAAAGTAGAGTATTGTGTACCTTATAGTTGAGATGATATTCTAGATTTTCCTGGTTAGTAAAGGTTCTAACTTCCTTGTCAGGAATTTTATAATCACCAGTAAGCATAACAAAATTGTCCACTCCAGTATTGATAACAAAAGTCTTCAATCGATCTCTCCAGTACTCATAGTCATTACTATCAAAGATTGGTAGTCTTGTAGAATTTAGATTATCAATTGAACCAACATTAATTCCTGCCATACTTAAAATAACTTTTCACACAAACTTGTTAGTAGCAAAGATTTGTAATAACAAAGTTCGGAATAGAAAAGTTCGGAATGGGTAAATGAGCAATAAAAACTTATTCGTGAGTATAAGTATTTCAGAGACCTACACTGATACCAATTGTAGGATCGAAATAATGATGTAGATGCTCAAAATACAATAGGGGGGTGAATTGTATACTTTAAAAAATTATTTTGGAACCTTTAAAGTTAGTTACGAATAACTATGTTTTCCTTAAGAAAAGGAAAGGACTAAGTTTAACGAAGTTAAACTAAGAAAATTCACAACACCTCTAACACTGAATGAAACCTTGGAAAGAGATTCCGAACGTAGGTTCCGGAAATATGGTTCCGGAAATTTAAACTTAATAAAAGATTACAATATGAGATTCTACCTTAAAGCATATAGAATCTAAATGAAAAAGAGTAAAAATAAGGAAGTATAAGAAAGTTATACTTTCCTTATAATAAAAAATGAAGCGGAATATAAACACGTAGTAGAACTACAAGTACAAGATATAAGTCTTTTAACCCAAAGAGAAGGGTATCCAACAACCTTGGATAAAGGTCCCTTGATTTATACTTTCAAGCAAGTCTGTCTTACCCACACCAGGGTAAGCCCTCGATACAAAAATCAGATTCTCTGTCTTGCTATCCTCGCAAGCCCTCAACTTCAAGGTAGTTGGAAACCTATGTCTTCCTCAGCAAGGAAGCCCTCGAACTTCAAGGTAGTTGGAACCTCTGTCTTCCTATCCTCGGAATCCCTCGAATGTAATCACCAACATTCGGAGTCGCACGAAGCTTTTAGAGTTTATAAGAGCCTCTCTCTCTAGAAATCACTTCAACAGCATGTATGCACAAAACCAAGTTGTTCATCTCTCTCGAGCTCTTTCAAATGAGCTCCTATTTATAGGTAAGGTCGGCTCCTTCTCCAACGGTCATATTTTCCTTAAAGCTCGGAGGGACCTGTACACGTGTAACTTAGACAACGGTTAGTTTATAACAAAATAGAATACATCATTTTATAATAAAACAAGTTTAACAGAATGTACGACATCATTTGAAAAACTAACTCAAAAGTTTCGAAATGAACAATTCGGAGTGAAAGTTTGGAGTGTAAGGAAAATAAAGAGTACACAGATTATAAAAACGTAAGCAAGATGAAAGTTCGGAGTCGAATCAAAGATAATTTTCGGAGTCTAAAAAAATTTGGAGTGTATAAAACAATGATGATCAGATTCTGTTTAATAGGTGAATTCGGAATGAGAATTCGGAATGAGAATTCGTCATCAGAATTCGTAATGAGAATTCATCATCAGAATTTGTAATGATAATTCCTCATCAGAATTCTTAAGAAGAATTAGTTGTCTAACTTTCATAAGAATTCGTATCCCGAATATGGAGTAAAACTGTATCTGCAATTCGGAATGAAACTTTATCACCGTTCTCATTCTGGATTTCGGAGTGAAACTTTATCACAATTCTTAGCTAGAATTCGGATCCTAAAATAGAATACTTCATACCAATGTTTCAGGCAATTCTGAGAAAATAGAAATGAATCTGAATCTTATACTTAAGAAAAATATGAATGAAAATATGATAAGGATAATTTTTTTACAAAAGCGATTTTCCTTACAAAAGTAATTTTCCTTATAAAAGCAATTTTCGTTATAAAAGCAATTTTCCTTATAAAAGAAATTTTCCTTATAAAAGCAATTTTCCTTAAAGATAAGGTGTTTGTGATTTTCAAAACAATAAGGAATGGAGAAGTCATAAGGAAAAACCTTATTGACTCAACAATCTCCCCCTTTTTGGAAAGCACAAACATCCTTACGAAAAAGAAATTCTAAGAAGAAAGAAAAACATTAAGGCTTATCTCCCTTTTCTTTAAGGATATTGATGAATACGACTAACTCCCCCTTAGGATTTGAAACTCTAAGGATCGTATTCAGATTTCCGGAGTGACATTTCATTACGAAAAAGAATGTCTTCTTTAAGGAAAAACTCCCCCTTAGATAAACTCTTATTAGAGTTCTTTTTCTTAACTATCTTTTCCTTCTCCCCCTTTGTGATTTTCAAAAAGAATTCGAGGGAATGGAAAAAAATAACAAAGTACCTGAACCATTAGTTACAACAACAAAAGAACCGACAAGCACAAATTACATTAAGTTTGAAATCTCGGCAACAAAGAAAATTAGATACACCAAAAAGATTGTATTTAGCTATTTCGGATGTTTTTCCTTCGAAATGAGCCCCTTAAGAATAGTCTTGATCTTCTTTAGGTCTTTATGATCTTCTTCAGGTTGCTTTTCTAAGACCACTATTCTTGCAGATTGAGCTTCAATCTTTTATTCCTGGGCTTTCAGCTTTTCTTCCTGATCCTTGAACTTTTCTTCCTGAGTCTTCATCTTCTGTTCAAACTCGATCTGATGATCCCTTTCAAACTTCCAGTTTTGAGAAACGGAATTCAGTTTCCCATTCAGATCTCTGACTTCTTGAATCTGAAATTTCTTTTCATCTGTCAGCTTCTCTTCAAAGGAAGAAGTCAGCTCATTTATCTTCATGTCCTCAGTCTCAAAATCATCTTTAACATTGTCTTGAAATTCATTGAATAACCTCATTTCTTCAACATTTTTCTTCGACCAGTTTGTCATCCTCTTGCAAGATCTTCTATGATCTTCATAGCCAACAAAAAACATTTTGAACTGAGCCTCTATTTAAACACACTTGTCCATAACCATAGATACAGAGTCTGTTTTCTGATTTAAAGCATTTTGGAGCATCTTCCATCTTGAGTCAATACTTGAGAAGGTTGGAATGGTTCCCACCAATTTCTTTAAAGACTGAACAACAAAGTCATGCCCCAACGAGGATGACTCCGAATCTGAAACTTTGCTTGGAGAATTTTCTTCCTCAATAATCTCCAACTTCCTTTTATAAGAATAACCAAATTCTCTTTTCTTGCTAGCGACTGATTTCGGAGTCTCAACAAGGAGTTGCTTTCCCTTGTCTTTTTTCGGAATCAATTCTTGATCAGTAGTTTTCTGCTCGGTAGTAGATACTTGAATAATATCATCAACAACTTTTTGAACAATGTCTTCCTCATTCTTATCCTTCTATGGGGTTACTAACTTAGAGGATTCAGCCTCTAAAGTTCAGAGTGATAGGTGTTCCGTAGATGACCCCTTATAATCATCTACTTCTTTCAATAAATCTCATGTTTCACCACTTCCTTCAGCAACTACTTATTCCTCTTCCACTTGTTGAATTTGCTCGAGTTTCTCAACATGTTCAGCTGTAATCTCTTCTGGAAAATCAAGGTTTCTTCCTGGAGTATCAGGTATAGATTCCAAGGAAAAACATCTTGGAACTGGAATGCTTCCGGATAATATTTCATTAAATTTTAACAAAGCTTGGACTGCCTCTTCTTCTGACATCTTCTTCTTGAGCTTCTTTTCCTTTACTTGTTTTTCAAGATCATCTGCAGTTCTCTCCTTCAAGGCCTTAGCCACCACAGGGTCCATTCCGAATTGCGGATCCCCTTCTTTCCTTTTCTCTTTATCTGCTCTCCACTTCGCAACAACCTCATCAGGATAGGCCTTCTTCTTTTTTGGTTTGGGAGGTGCGGTTTGAACTTCCTTAGATTTAGGATTCTGTACTTCAGTTGCAACTTCTTTCAACTTTCTTTTCTTTACTGGCATGGATGATTCTGGTTCAGCTGCCTTCAGAGCTACTTCTTCTTGATTAGTTAAATTGAAGAACTCACCAGTCTCCTTGTTGAAACCCACATCCATCCTCTTAAGGGTATCATCACTGACTAACAAAATTTTGCAAACCCTTGTCTTAGATCTGCAAGCTTCCTTGAAAGACTCAAGGCACAGAACTATTAGCTTTGATAAAATTGCTGGGTACATTACGATCTGGGCTCTGAGATTTCCTTTCTTAAGATTCTCAATGGTTATAAGAATGTGCCTCATGAAGTTAAACTTCCTTATATTTATCAGGAAATATAAGATATAGGTCTCACTCTTCTTCAAATTGTCTTTATCACCTTTCCTTGGTATGATAACAACTTGTACCCATAACTCTAGAATCCGGAAATTTGTAGGCAAACTAGAAATCTTTGGAGCTTTGTCATCTGAAAGTCCGAGAGTTTTCAAGGCTTTTTCCTTGTCTAAGCTACCCTTAGAATCTGGAAACACATGAGATATGAACTTTTCTTCTCCTTCATAGGTCAGCCCTACCAAGCTTGCTGCCTTGGTATAAGAAAGCTTATAAGTCGTGCCATAAGATTTAAAATAAAATTTCTCCCTATTATCTTTCTGAAAGAAGGAAACTGTTTCATAGAACTCAACAAGTAACTCCGAAAAAACATCATCTTGATTCCCCGGTTTGGACACAGAAATAACTTCCCACCCATTTAACTTAATGTTCTTCGAAATAAGATAATCATAGTTGTTGAAGAAATCCGGATGGACTAGCCTTTCTCTGTAAACTAACCATTGTGAAATAGGCTTAGAGGATGACATTTCTTGAGAAGCTAACTCCACAGACATTCGGATCTGATGATCTCTGAGAAGTTCGAAACGGAGAAATCTGAAGATCGGAATGGCCTTAAAACAGATAGGCAGATCTTCGGGACGTTGGAGCTTGAAATCGATGTGGGACAAGTATTTGGGTCCCATTTATATAGGCAGTGAAACGACGGTTCAACTTCCTCGGTTGATCGAACGATTGTGATAAACTGAGATCAAATCTGAAGGTTGAAAACGAATTCTCAAGAAAACTTGAATCTGATCTTTTTGAGGTTTTTATTAAAACAATTAATTGAGAAAAACTATAATACGAAAACAAAATACAACAAAATGCCAGAAAGTAAAATATGACTACGAAAACTTGAGTAAGGTAATCATACCTTTCGGATTGTCTTAGGAGGATTATTCGTAATGGGTAATATAAAAGTGACTACAAAAAAATATTTATTATGAAAAGACAAAGTTCGTAAAAACTTTACTATGGAAAACAAACTCAGAACGGAAAAACTTATTACGGAAAACTGAGTACGAAAAACAAATTCCAAGAATTTGAGGGAAAAAACTTATTATGAGAGATTCAGTACGAAAGTTCCGTTATGAAAATACCAGTACGAAATTCTCCATTCCGGATGTTTTCAATATGAACACATCCATTCCAGAAGTATTCTGTACGAAAATGTCCATTCTAGAAAATTGTAGTTCCGGAAATTCCATTCCTGAATTTTAGTTTCGGAAAGTTTGAAAACAAATTTTGAAAAACTTTCTTAAACTAACAATCAAATGTACTCCCCCTATGAAAAGGAGTTTATTGTTGTAAGGATACTTTTTCAACAGAAGTTTAATTAAGAAGGATTACCTTACGGTTATCATTCCTGACTTCTGTTTAATATATTCAAATCCATCAGAAGGCAAATATTTTGTGAAAATATCAGCAAGTTGATCTTGTGTTCCAATAAATTGAAGAATAATATCTCCTTTAAGTGTGTGATCCCTAAGAAAGTGATGCATAATATCTATGTCTTTTGCACGGGAGTGATGTGCAGGGTTCTTACTAAGGGCAACGGCACTTGAGTTATCACACAAAATTTGTGTTGTAGTAAAACTCAAGCCATAGTCTGTGAGTGTGTGTTGCATCCACAACACTTGAGCACAACAACTTCCAGCTGCTACATATTCAGCTTCAGTAGTGGAAAGTTCTACAGAATGTTGCTTCTTGCAGGACCAAGAAACTAGTGAATCTCCTAAGAAATGACAAGTTCCTGATGTACTTTTTCTATCCATTCTACATCCACCAAATTCAGCATCAGAAAAGCTTTTAAGGATAAAATCATTTCCAGAAGTATAAAATAATCCTAGATCCATGATTTCCTTAAGGTAGCGAAAAATTATTTTTACTGCCTTTAAGTGAGATTCCTTAGGATTGGATTGATATCTTACACATAATCATACTGAGAACATTATGTCTGGTCGACTAGCTGTTAAGTAAAGTAAACTTCTTATCATACCTCTAAATGATGTTTGGTTTACTGGTTTCCCAGCTTCATCAAGATCTAAAGAGTTTGAGGTACCAATAGGAGTACTTATACTCTTTATATTGTCATAACCATACTTTTTAAGAAGATCTTTAATATACTTATGTTGAGATATGTAGGTTCCTTCTAGTTTTTTAGAAATTTGAAAACCAAGGAAAAAAGTTAACTCACCCATCATACTCATTTCAAACTCATATTTCATTAGACTTGCAAAAGAGTCGGTCAAAGATTGTTGAGTTGAACCAAATATGATGTCATCAACATAAATTTGAACAATCAAAATATTTTTCTTATCTTTCTTTATAAAAAGAGTTGGATCTGCATTTCCCTTAACATAGTTATTTTGAAGCAAAAATCCAGTGATTCTATCATACCATGATCGTGGGGATTGTTTAAGACCATAAAAAGCCTTGGTAAGTCTAAAAACATGATCATCATGTTTTGTATCTTCAAATCCATGAGTTTGTTCAACAAAAACTTCCTCTTGAACATAACCGTTAAGAAAAGAACATTTCACATCCATTTGGAAAAGTTTAAAATTAAAGAATGCTGCGAAGGCAAGTAGAATACGGATAGATTCAAGTCTAGATACTGGAGCATAGGTTTCTTCATAGTCTATTCCCTCTTTCTGATTATAGCCTTTAGCAACAAGTCTAGCTTTATTTCTAACTATGACTCCATTTTCATCACATTTATTTCTGAAAACCCATTTTACTCCAATAACAGAAGTTTCCTTAGGTCTTTCAACCGAGGTCCAGACTTTATTCCTTTC
Organism: Viscum album; assembly: GCA_963277665.1. Taxonomy (NCBI): domain Eukaryota; kingdom Viridiplantae; phylum Streptophyta; class Magnoliopsida; order Santalales; family Viscaceae; genus Viscum; species Viscum album. Next base: position 873,308,895 of record OY728145.1, on the reverse strand, counting down.
GAATTCATTTAGTTCATCTTTCATGGCTTTGATCCAATCATCATCACCTAAAGGTTCATCAGTTCTTTTTGGTTCTAATTGGGAAAGAAATGCTAGATGTTTTACTTCATTTCATAAGGAACTTCTAGTCCTTACAGGTTGATTTACATCACCAATGATACTATCACTGGGATGATTCTTAAGAAACACCTGATTTGGGTTTTGTAAAACCTGTTCATCAACATAGGGTAGAAAGTCTTCTGGGGTAAATCTTTCAGAAGTATCTTCTAAAACATTATACTTATCAAAAGGTTCTTCTATCAAAGGTTGATAATCAGTTTTTGAAAACACATCCGAAGATTTAGGTTGAGGTGGTTTAAAAACAAAAGGATCTGACTCATCAAATTTTACATGTATGTTTCTTCAACAGTGCAAGTATTTTTATTCAAAACTTTATAAGCCTTAGAGGTTGTGGAATAGCCTAAGAAAATCCCTTCATCAGATTTAGGTGCAAATTTATGTAAGTTATCTTTAGTATTCAAAATGAATACGTTGCAACCAAAAACCTTGAAGTAGGATAGTCTTGGTTTTCTACCATTCTATAACTCATAAAGAGTTTTATTAAGAAAAGGTCTAATCAAAACTTGATTTATAGTATAACAAGCAGTACTTATAGATTCATCCCAGAAATGTATAGCTATAGAATATTCACTCAACATGGTTCTAGTTATCTCTTGAAGAATTCTATTTCTTCTTTCAACTTCACCATTTTGTTGAGGAGTTCTAGGTGGTGAAAAATTGTGAATAATACCTTTTTTACTACAAAAAGTTTCAAAATCAGAATTTTGAAATTCTCCTCCATGATCACTATGAATAGTTTTAATGGAAGGTTTTTCTCATTTTTAACCTGAGATCTAAAACTTTTGAAATACGAAAAAGCATCAGACTTCTTTTCTAGAAAATAGACCCAAGTAAATCTAGTGTAATAATCAACTAGAACAAACACATAGTACTTGCCTCCAATACTTCCAGTTTGTGTTGGACCAAAAAGATCCATGTGCACTAACTATAATGCATCAGTTGTTGAGACTTCACCGATTGATTTAAAACTAGATTTATGTTTCTTTCCATATTGACAAGAATCAAAAACTTTAGAAGAATCAAATCTAAGCTCTGGTAGGTCCTTAACTAGTTTATTCTTAGAGAGTTTACATAAGTTCCTAAGGTTACAGTGACCTAGTCTTCTATGCCATAACCAGGAATGATCTTCCATTGCACTAAGGCAAGGTAAATATTGACTCCTGAGGTCTTCTAGGTTCAACTTGTAAACATTCTCTTGCCTATTGTCTGAGAGAATAAATTCTTCCTTGGAATTGTGAACTAAGCACTTATCATTCCTAAAATTCACAAGGTAACCTTCATCACATAACTGACTTATGCTAATGAGGTTGTGCTTAAGACCCTTAACAAAAAGAACATTTGAAATCAATGTTTTACCAAGAAAAACAATATTACCAATACCAACAATCTCACCCTTAGCATTATCTCCGAAAGTTACCTTCCCTCCTTTCGTTTTGATAATCTTTTGAAAATAGCTTGTGTTACCAGTCATGTGCCGGGAACATCCACTATCCATGTACTATGTATTGTTGCTGGTACTCTCTTTATTTTCCTTAGCCATAAAACAATGATTATCAATAGGTAATCTAGCTAAAAGACCAAGATTCTTCTGTCCTAAGGATTCATAATCAGAAGATTTATCTGAAGAGTCACCACCACTGGCACTCCAGGTGTCATTAGCTTTCAAAACATTCTTGACTTTGGCTTTATAATATTTCATTCTGTTCCTGTCTGAATACTTTTCTTTCCTTTCTTTCTTTTTGAGAAAAGGGAAATCAGGTCTAATATGTCCAGCTCCCTTGCATTCATAGCAATTAACTTCTCCATCTTTCTTATCTTTCCTGTCCTTTTTCTTATACTTAGATTGGAAATTTCTCTGTCCAGCTATCTTGTTCATCCTTCGAGCAAGATTTGCTAATTCATTTTCAGAAACTTCACTCTCACTATATTTGGACAAGAAAATAATTTTCTTAGACTTTGATCTGGTTACTCTCTCAGGAGTCTTAGCTTTCATCTGATTTGAAGTTATTGTAAAAGCAACAGTACCATTTCCATTCTTCTTCTTGATGTTGTGAACATCTCTCTTCATTCTGGTCTCAGGTTGTAGAAGAGTTCCAAATAGCTCATCAAGAGTAATTTGAGTGACTTTCCTGTTCTCATCTATAGTAGTTCTTTTAGATTCCCACTCATTGGGCATAATATCAATTATTTTATCCACAAGAGCTTCATCATCTAAAACTTTCTCTCCCATAGACTGTAGGCTGTTTACGATAGTCAAAGATCTATGTTGAACATTACATATTGGTTCTCCATAAGGAATGTTGAAGCCATGATATTCAGCTCTGAGCATAGTTCTCCTAGTCTCAATCAACTTAGAAGTTCCAAACTGGGTAACCTCTAACTTCTTTCAGATACAATTAGCTACTTCACATGAAGAAATTTGGCTATATATATTTCTGGTCATTGAACAAAGTAGAGTATTGCGTACCTTATAGTTGAGTTGATATTCTAGCTTTTCCTGGTTAGTAATGGTTCTAACATCCTTGTTAGGAATTTTATAATCACCAGTAAGCATAAAAAAATTGTCCACTCCGGTATTGATAACAAAAGTCTTCATTCGATCTCTCCAGTACTCATAGTCATTACCATCAAAGATTGGTGGTCTTATAGGATTTAGATTATCAATTGAACCAACAATAATTCTTGTCATACTTAAAATAACTTTGCACACAAACTTGTTAGTAGAAAAGATTTGTAATAACAAAGTTCGGAATAGAAAAGTTCGGAATGGGTAAATGAGCAAGAAAAAATTATTCGTGAGTATAAGTATTTCAGAGACCTGCTCTGATACCAATTGTAGGATCTAAATAATGATGTAGATGCTCAAAATACAAGAGGGGGGTGAATTTTATACTTTAAAAAATTCTTTTGGATCCTTTAAAGTTAGTTACGAATAACTATGTTTTCCTTAAGAAAAGGAAAGGACTAAGTTTAACAAAGTTAAACTAAGCAAATTCACAACACCTCTAACACCGAATGCAACCCTGGAAAGAGATTCCGAAAGTAGGTTCTGGAAATATGGTTCCGGAAATTTAAACTTAATAAATGATTACAATATGAGATTATACCTTAAGGAGTATAGAATCTAAATGAAACAGAGTACAAATAAGGAAGTATAAGAAAGTTATACTTTTCTTATAATACAAAATTCAGCGGAATATAAACACGTAGTAGAACTACAAGTAACAAGATATAAGTCTTTTAACCCAAAGAGAAGGGTATCCAACAACCTTGGATAAAGGTCCCTTGATTTATACTTTCAAGCAATTCTGTCTTACCCACACTAGGGTAAGCCCTCGATACGAAAATCAGATTCTCTGTCTTGCTATCCCCGCAAGCCCTCAACTTCAAGGTAGTTGGAAACCTCTGTCTTCCTCAGCAAGGAAGCCCTCGAACTTCAAGGTAGTCGGCACCTCTTTCTTCCTATCCCCGGAAGCCCTCGAATGTAATCACCAAGATTAGGAGTCGCACGAATCTTCGAGAGTTGATAAGCGCTTTTCTCTCTAGAAATCACTTCAACATCATGTATGCACAAAACCAAGTTGTTCATCTCTCTCGAGCTCTTTCAAATGAGATCCTATTTATAGGTAAGGTCGGCTCCTTCTCCAACAGTCATATTTTCCTTAAAGATCGGAGGGAACTGTACACGTGTCACTTAGACAATGGTTAGTTTATAACAAAATAGACGACATCGTTTTATAATAAAACAAGTTTAACAGAATGTACGACATCGTTTTAAAAACTAACTCAAAAGTTTCGGAATGAACAATTCGGAGTGAAATTTCGGAGTGTAAGGAAAATAAAGAGTACACAGATTATAACAACGTAAGCAAGATTAAATTTTGGTGTCTAATCAAAGATAATTTTCAGAGTCTAAATAAATTTGGAGTGTATAAAACAAAGATGATAAGATTCTATTTAATAGGTGAATTCGGAATGAGAATTCGGAATGAGAATTCGTCATTAGAATTCGTAATGAGAATTCATCATCAGAATTCGTAATGAGAATTCCTCATCAGAATTCTTAAGAAGAATTCATTGTCGAACTTTCATAAGAATTTGTATCCCGAATCTGGAGTAAAACTGTATCCGGAATTCGGAATGAAACTTTATCACAGTTCTCATTCTGGATTTCGGAGTGAAACTTTATCACAGTTCTTATCCAGAATTCGGATCCTAAAACAGAATACTTCATACCAAAGTTTCAAGAAATTCCGAGAAAATAGAAATGAATCCAAATCTTATACTCAAGAAAAATATGAATGAAAATATGATATGGATAATTTTTTTACAAAAGCGATTTTCCTTATAAAAGCAATTTTCCTTATAAAAGAAATTTTCCTTACAAAAGCGATTTTCCTTATAAAAGAAATTTTCCTTAAAGATAAGGTGTTTGTGATTTTCAAAACAAGAAGGAATGGAGAATTCATAAGGAAAAACCTTATTGACTCAACAATCTCCCCCTTTTTGGAAATCACAAACATCCTTACGAAAAATAAATTCTAAGAAGAAATAAAAACATTAAGGCTTATCTCTCTTTGCTTTAAGGATATTGATGAATACAACTAACTCCCCCTTAGGCTTTAAAACTCTAAGGATAGTATTCAGATTTCCGGAGTGACATTTCATTACGAAAAAGAAAGTTTTCTTTAATGAAAAATTTCCCTTAGATAAACTATTATTAGAGTTCTTTTTATTAAGTATCTTTTCCTTCTCCCCCTTTGTGATTTTCAAAAATAATTCGAGGGAATGGAAAAAAAATAACAAAGTACCTGAACCATTAGTTACAACAACAAAAGAACCGACAAGCAAAAATTACATTAAGTTTGAAATCTCGGCAAGAAAGAATATCAGATACAACAAAAAGATCGGATTTAGCTATTTCGGATCTTTTTCCTTCGAAATGAGCCCCTTAAGAATAGTCTTGATCTTCTTTAGGTCTTTATGATATTCTTCATCTTGCTTCTCTAAGACCACTATTCTTGCAGATTGAGCTTCAATCTTTTCTTCCTGGGCTTTCAACTTTTCTTCCTGAGCCTTGAACTTTTCTTCCTGAGTCTTAAACTTCTGTTCAAAATCGATCTGATGATCCCTTTCAAACTTCCAGTTTTGAGAAACGGAATTCAGTTTCCCATTCAGATCTCTGACTTCATGAATCCGGAATTTCTTTTCATCTGTCAGCTTCTCTTCAAAGGAAGAAGTCAGCTCATTTATCTTCATGTCCTCAGTCTCAAAAGAATCTTTAACATTGTCTTGAAATTCATCGAATAACCTCATTTCTTCAACAGTATTCTTCGACCAGTTTGTCATCCTCTTGCAAGATATTCTATGAGATTCGTAGCCAACAAAAAACGTTTTTAACTGAGCCTAAATTTCAACACACTTGTCCATAACCATAGATACAGAGTCTGTTTTCTGATTTAAATCAGGTTGGAGCATCTGGGATCTTGAGTCAATAATTGAGAAGGTCAGAATGCTTCCCACCAATTTATTTAAAGACTGAACAACAAAGTCATACCCCAACGAGGATGACTCTGAATCTGAAACTTCGCATGGAGAATTTTATTCCTCAATAAGCTCCAACTTCCTTTTAGACGAATCACCATATTCTCTTTTCTTGCTAGCCACTGATTTCGGAGTCTCAAAATGGAGTTGCTTTCCCTTGTATTTTTTCGGAATCAATTCTTGATCAGGAGTTTTCTGCTCAGTAGTAGATACTTGAATAATATCATCAAAAACTTTTTGAACAACCTCTTCCTCATTCTTATCCTTCTCTGGGGTTACTAACTTAGAGGATTCAGCCTCTAAAGTTTGGAGTGACAGGTGTTCTGAAGATGAACCCTTATAATCATCTACTTCTTTCAATAAATCTCTTGTTTCACCACTTCCTTCAGAAACTACTTCTTCCTATTCCACTTATTGAATTTTCTTGAGTTTCTCAACATGTTCAGCTGTAATCTCTTCCGGAAAATCAAGGTTTATTCATGGAGTCTCAGGTATAGATTCCAAGGAGAAACATCTCGGAACTGGAATGCTTCCGGATACTATTTCATTAAATTTTAACAAATCTTGGACTGCCTCAGCTTCTGACATCTTCTTCTTGAGCTTCTTTTCCTTTACTTGTTTTTCAAGCTCATCAACAGTTCTCTCCTTCAAGGCCTTAGCCTCCGCAAGGTCAAATCCGAACTGCGGATCCCATTATTTCCTTTTCTCTTTATCTGCTCTCCACTTCGCAACAACCTCATTAGGATAATCCTTCTTCTTCTTTGGTTTGGGAGGTGAGATTTAAACTTCCTTAGATTTTGGATCATGTACTTCAGCTGCAACTTCTTTCAACTTTCTTTTCTTTACTGGCTTAGAAGATTCTGGTTCAGCTGCCTTCGGAGCCGCTTCTTCTTGATTAGGTAAATTGAATAACTCACCGGTCTCCTTGTTGAAAGCCACATCCATCCTCTTAAGGGTATCATCACTGACTAACAAAATTTTGCAAACCCTTGGCTTAGATCTGCAAGCTTCCTTGAAAGACCCAAGGCACCGAACTATTAGCTTTGATAAAATTGCTGGTTACATTACGATCTGGGCTCTGAGATTTCCTTTCTTAAGATTCTCAATGGTTATAAGAATGTGCCTCATGAAGTTAAACTTCCTTAGATTTATCAGGAAATCTATGATATGGATCTCACTCTTCTTTAAACGGTCTTTATCACCTTTCCTTGGTACGATAAGACCTTGTACCCATAACTCTAGAATCCGGAAATTCGTAGGCAAACTAGCAATCTTAGGAGCTTTGTCATCTGAATGTCCGAGAGTTTTCAAGGCTTTTTCCTTGTCGAAGCTACCCTTAGAATCTGGCAACACATGAGATATGAACTCTACTTCTCCTTCATAGGTCAGCCCTACCAAGCTTTCTGCCTTAGTATAAGAAATCTTATAAGTCTTTCCATAGGACTTAAAAGAAATTTTCTCCCTATTATCTTCATGAAAGAAGGAAACTGTTTCATAGAACTCAACAGGTAACTCCAAAAAAACATCGTCTTGATTCCCCGGTATGGACACAACAATATCTTCTAACCCATTTAACTTAATGTTCTTCTAAATAAGAGAATCATAGTTGTTGAAGAAATCTGGATGGACTATACTTTCTCTGTAAACTAACCATTGTGAAATTTTCTTAGAGGATGACATTTCTTTAGAAGCTAACTCCACATACATTCGGATCTGATGACCTCTAAGAAGTTCGGAATGGAGAAATCTGAAGTTCGGAACGGCCTTAAAACAGAGAGGCAGAGCTTCGGGATGCTGGAGCTTGAAATCGATGTGGGACAAGTATTTGGGTCCCCTTTATATAGGCAGTGAAACGACGGTTCAACTTCCTCGGTTGATCAAACGATTGTGATAAACTGAGATCAAATCTGACGGTTGAAAACGAATTCTCAAGAAAAATTGAATCTGATCTTTTTGAGGTTTTTATTAAAACAAATAATTGAGAAAAACTATAATCTGAAAACAAAATACAAGAAAATTCCAGCAAGTAAAATATGACTATGAAAACTTGAGTAAGGTAATCATACCTTTCGGATTGGCTTAGGAGGATTATTCGTAATGGGTAATATAAAAGTGACTACAAAAAAATCTTTATTATAAAAAGACAAAGTTCGTAAAAACTTTAATACGGAAAACAAACTCAGTACGGAAAAACTTATTACGGAAAACTGAGTACGAAAAACAAATTCCAAGAATTTGAGGGAAAAAAACTTATTATGAGAGATTCAGTACGAAAGTTCCATTATGAAAATACCAGTACGAAATTCTCCATTCCGGATGTTTTCAGTACGAACACTTCCATTCCAGAAGTATTCTGTACGAAAATGTCCATTCTGGAAAATTGTAGTTCCGGAAATTCCATTCTGGAATTTTAGTTTTGGAAAGTTTGAAAACAAATTTTGAAAAACTTTGTTAAACTAACAATCAAATGTACTCCCCCTATGAAAAGGAGTTTATTGCTGTAAGGAGACTTTTTCAATAGAAGGTTAATTAAGAAGGATTACCTTATGGTTATCATTCATAAATTCTGTTTAATATATTCAAATCTATTAGAAGGAAAAGATTTTGTGAAAATATCAGCATGTTGATCTTGTGTTTCCATAAATTGAAGAATAATATCTCCTTTAAGTGTGTGATCCCTAAGAAAGTGATGCCTAATATCTATGTGTTTTTCATGGGAGTGATGTGAAGGGTTCTTACTAAGGGCAATGGCACTGGTGTTATCACACAAAATTTGAGTTTTAGTAAAACTCAAGCCATAGTCTGTGAGTGTGTGTTGCATCCACAACACTTGATCATAACAACTTCCAGTTGCTACATATTCAGCTTCAGTAGTGGAAAGTACTACAGAATGTTGCTTCTTGCAAGACCAAGAAACTAGTGAATCTCCTATGAAATGACAAGTTCCGGGTGTACTTTTTCTATCCATTATACATCCACCAAAGTCAGCATCAGAAAAGATTTTAAGGATAAAATCATTTCCAGAAGTATAAAATAATCCTAGATCCATGGTTCCCTTAAGGTAGCGAAAAATTCTTTTTACTGCCTTTATGTGAGATTCCTTAGGATTGGATTGATATCTTGCACATAAGGATACTGAGAACATTATGTCCGGTCGACTAGTTGTTAAGCAAAGTAAACTTTCTATCATACCTCTAAATGATGCTTGGTTTACTAGTTTCCTAGCTTCATCAAGATCTAAAGAGTTTGAGGTACCGATAGGAGTACTTATACTCTTTGTATTGTTATAACCATACTTTTTAAGAAGATCTTTAATATACTTATGTTGAGATATGTTGGTTACTTCTGGTTTTTGAGAAATTTGAAAACCAAGGAAAAAAGTTAACTCACCCATCATACTCATTTCAAACTCAGATTTCATTAGACTAGCAAAAGAGTCGGTCAAAGATTGCTGAGTTGAACCAAATATGATGTCATCAACATAAATTTGACCAATCAAAACATTTTTCTTATCTTTCTTTATAAAAATAGTTGGATCTGCATTTCGCTTAACATAGTTATTTTGAAGCAAAAATCCAGTGAGTCTATCATACCATGATCGTGGGGCTTGTTTAAGACCATACAAAGCCTTGGTAAGTCTAAAAACATGATCATGATGTTTTGTATCTTCAAATCTAGGAGTTTGTTCAACAAAAACTTCCTCTTCAACATAAACGTTAAGAAAAACACATTTCACATCCATTTGGAAAAGTTTAAAATTAAAGAATGTTGTGAAGGCAAGTAGAATACAGATAGATTCAAGTCTAGCTACTGGAGCATAGGTTTCTTCATAGTCTATTCCCTCTTGCTGATTATAGCCTTTAGAAACAAGTCTAGCTTTATTTCTAACTATGAATCCATTTTCATCACATTTATTTCTGAAAACCCATTTTACTCCAATAACAGAAGTTTCCTTAGGTCTTTCAACCAAGGTCCAGACTTTATTCCTTTCGAATTCATTTAGTTAATCTTGCATGGCTTTGATCCAATCATCATCACCTAAAGATTCATCAGTGCTTTTTGGTTCTAATTGGGAAAGATATGCTAGATATTCTACTTCATTTCTTAAGGAACTTCTAGTCCTTACAGGTTGATTTACATCACCAATGATACTATCACTGGGATGATTCTTAAGAAAAACCTGATTTGGGTTTTGTAAAACCTGTTCATCAACATAGGGTAGAAAGTCTTCTAGGGTAAATGTTTCAGAAGTATCTTCTAGAACATTATCCTTATCAGAAGGTTCTTCAATCAAAGGTTGATAATCAGTTTTTGAAAACACATCCAAAGATTTAGGTTGAGGTGGTTTAAAAACAAAAGGATCTGACTCATCAAATTTTACATGTACTGTTTCTTCAATAGTGCAAGTATTGTTATTAAAAACTCTATAAGCCTTAGAGGTTGTGGAATAGCTTAAGAAAATCCCTTCATCAGATTTAGGTGAGAATTTGTGTAATTTATCTTTAGTATTCAAAATGAATACTTTGCAACCAAGAACCTTTAAGTAGGATAGTCTTGGTTTTGTACCATTCCATAACTCATAAGGAGTTTTATTAAGAAAAGGTCTAATCAAAACTCGATTTATAGTATAACAAGCAGTATTTACAGCTTCAGCCCAGAAATGTCTAGATATAGAATATTCACTCAACTTGGTTCTAGTTATCTCTTGAAGAATTCTATTTCTTCTTTCAACTACACCATTTTGTTGAGGAGTTCTAGGTGCTGAAAAATTGTGAGTAATACCTTTTTTACTACAAAAAGTTTCAAAATCAGAATTTTGAAATTCTCCTCCATGATCACTATGAATAGTTTTAATGGAAGGTTTTTCTCATTTTTAACCTGAGCTCTAAAACTTTTGAAATACGAAAAAGATTCAGAATTCTTCGCTAGAAAATAGACCCAAGTAAATCTAGTGTAATCATCAACTAGAACAAACACATAGTATTTTCCTCCAATACTTCCAGTTTGTGTTGGACCAAAAAGATCCATGTGCACTAACTATAATGCATCAGTTGTTGAGACTTCACCGATTGATTTAAAACTAGATTTATGTTTCTTTCCATATTGACAAGAATCAAAAACTTTAGAAGAATCAAATCTAAGATCCGGTAGGTCCTTAAATAGTTTCTTCTTAGAGAGTTTACATAAGTTCCTAAGGTTACAGTGACCTAGTGTTCTATGTCATAACCAGGAATGATCTTCCATTGCACAAAGGCAAGGTAAATCTTGACTCCTGAGGTCTTCTAGGTTCAACGTGTAAACATTCTCTTGCCTATTGTCTGAGAGAATAAATTCTTCCTTGGAATTGTGAACTAAGCACTTATCATTCCTAAAATTCACAAGGTAACCTTCATCACATAACTGAATTATGCTAATGAGGTTGTGCTTAAGACCCTTAACAAAAAGAACATTTGAAATCAAAGTTTTACCAAGAAAGACAATATTACCAATACCAACAATCTCACCCTTAGCGTTATCTCCGAAAGTTACCTTCCCTCCTTTCGTTTTGATAATCTTTTCAAAATAGCTTTTGTTACCAGTCATGTGTCGGAAACATCCACTATCCATGTACCATGTATTGTTGCTGGTACTCTCTTTATTTTCCTTAGCCATAAAACAATGATTATAAATAGGTAATCTGGCTAAAAGACCATGATTTTTCTGTCATGAGGATTCATAATGAGAAGATTTATCTGAAGAGTCACCAACACTGGCACTCCAGGTGTTATTAGCTTTCAAAACTTTCTTGAATTTGGCTTTATAATATTTCTTTCTGTTCCTGTCTGAATACGTTTCTTTCCTTTCTTTCTTTTTGAGCAAAGGGAAATCAGGTCTAATATGTCCATCTCTCTTGCATTCATAGCAAGTAACTTCTCCATCTTTCTTATCTTTCCTGTCCTTTTTCTTATACTTAGATTGGAAATTTCTCTATCCAGCTATCTTGTTCATCCTTCGAGCAAGATTTTCTAATTCATTTCAGAGTCTTCAATCTCACTAGATTCTGACTGGAAAATAATTTTCTTAGACTTGGATCTGGTTACTCTCTCAGGAGTCTTAGCTTTCATCTGATTTGAAGTTGTTGTAAAAGCAACAGTACCATTTCCACTCTTCTTCTTGATGTTTTCAGCATCTCTCTTTATTCTAGTCTTATGTTGTAGAAGAGTTCCAAATAGCTCATCAAGAGTAATTTGAGTGACTTTCCTGTTCTCATCTATAGCAGTTCTTTTGGATTCCCACTCATTGGGAATAATATCAATTATTTTATCCACAAGAGCTTCATCATCTAAACCTTTCTCTCCCATAGACTGTAGGCTATTTACGATAGTCATAAATCTCTGTTGAATATTACAGATTGGTTCTCCATAAGGAAAGTTGAAGCCATGATATTCAGCTCTGAGCATTTCTCTCCTAGTCTCAATCACCTTAGAAGTTCCAAAGTGTGTAACCTCTAACTTCTTCCAGATACAATTAGCTTCTTCACATGAAGAAATTTGGCTATATATATTTCTAGTCATTGAACAAAGTAGAGTATTGTGTACCTTATAGTTGAGTTTATATTCTAGCTTTTCCTGGTTAGTAAAGGTTCTAACTTCCTTGTCAGGAATTTTATAATCACCAGTAAACATAACAAAATTGTCCACTCTAGTATTGATAACAAAATTCTTCATTCGATCTCTCCAGTACTCATAGTCATTACCATCAAAGATTGGTGGTCTTGTGGGATTTAGATTATCAATTTAACCAACATTAATTCCTGCCATACATAAAATAACTTTTCACACAAACTTGTTATTATCAAAGATTTTTAATAACAAAGTTCGGAATAGAAAAGTTCGGAATGGGTAAATGAGCAAGAAAAACTTATTCGTGAGTATAAGTATTTCAGAGACCTGCTCTGATACCAATTATAGGATCAAAATAATGATGTAGATGCTCAAAATACAAGAGGGGGGGGGGGGTTAATTGCATATTTTAAAAAATTCTTTTGGAACCTTTAAAGTTAGTTACGAATAACTATGTTTTCCTTAAGAAAAGGAAAGGACTAAGTTTAACAAAGTTAAACTAAAAAAATTCACAACACCTCTAACACCGCATGCAGCCTTGGAAAGAGATTCCGAAAGTAGGTTCCAGAAATATGGTTCCGGAAATTTAAACTTAATAAAAGATTACAATATGAGATTCTACCTTAAAGAGTATAGAATCTAAATGAAACAGAGTACAAATAAGGAAGTATAAGAAAGTTATACTTTCCTTATAATACAAAATTCAGCGGAATATAAACACGTAGTAGAACTACAAGTAACAAGATATAAGTCTTTTAACCCAAAGAGAAGGGTATCCAACAACCTTGGATAAAGGTCCCTTGATTTATAATTTCAAGCAAGTCTGTCTTACCCACACCAGGGTAAGCCCTCGGTACGAAAATTGGATTCTCTGTCTTGCTATCCCCGCAATCCCTCAACTTCAAGGTAGTTGGAAACCTCTGTCTTCCTCAGCAAGGAAGCCCTCGAACTTCAAGGTAGTCGGCACCTCTGTCTTCCTATCCCCGGAAGCCCTCGAATGTAATCACCAACATTCAGAGTCACACGAAGCTTTGAGATTTGATAAGAACCTCTCTCTCTAGAAATCACTTCAACATCATGTATGCACAAAACCAAGTTGTTCATCTGTCTCGAGCTCTTTCAAATGAGCTCCTATTTATATGTAAGGTCGGATCCTTCTCCAACAATCATATTTTCCTTAAAGATCGGAGGGACCTGTACACGTGCCACTTAGACAACGGTTAGTTTATAACAAAATAGACGACATCATTTTATAATAAAACAAGTTTAACAGAATGTACAACATCGTTTTAAAAACTAACTCAAAAGTTTCGGAATGAACAATTCGGAGTGAAAGTTCGGAGTGTAAGGAAAATAAAGAGTACACATATTATAACAACGTAAGCAAGATGAATGTTCGGAGTCTAATCAAAGATAATTTTCGGAATCTAAATAAATTTGGTGTGTATAAAACAAAGATGATCAGATTCTGTTTAATAGGTGAATTCGGAATGAGAATTCGGAATAAGAATTCGTCATCAGAATTCGTAATGAGAATTCATCATCAGAATTCGTAATGAGAATTCCTCATCAGAATTCTTAATAATAATTCGTTGTCGAAATTTCATAAGAATTCGTATCCCGAATCTGGAGTAAAACAGTATCCGGAATTGGAATGAAACTTTATCACAGTTCTCATTCTGGATTTCGGAGTGAAACTTTATCACAGTTCTTATCCAGAATTTGGATCCTAAAAATGAATACTTCATACCAAAGTTTCACGAAATTTCGAGATAATAGAAATGAATCTGAATCTTATACTTAAGAAAAATATGAATGAAAATATGATAAGGATAATTTTTCTTACAAAAGCGATTTTCATTATAAAAGTAATTTTCCTTATAAAAGCAATTTTCCTTATAAAAGTAATTTTCCTTAAAGATAAGGTGTTTGTGATTTTAAAAACAATAAGGAATGGAGAAGTCATAAGGAAAAACCTTATTGACTCAACAAAAGTAATGTAATGTCTATGTACGTCAGGATTCGGTTCTCTACAGTTGGTATCAGAGGAAAAGTTTAGTCAACATTTGGAAACTAGGATGCGAAAACCTTAGTGAGATCCCTAGAGATATTTCTAAGGTATGTCTAGGGATGTCCCTAAGGATAAGTATACGTATAGGATATGGTCATAGAACTATGGTAACGATCTTAGAATTTAACCTAAGAAGTTAGATATTGAGGGTACTCCCCCTTTACTATGTTGCTTTCCCTAGCATGATTTTTGCCTCTCACACTATTATTTTTGGGTTTTAGAAAATGGATGGAAACAAGATGATTCACGATAATGGAGGATATGATGGACAATGGAATGATATTATTCATGAGCAACAAAATGAAATGGGATTTGGAAGTCCAAACATCATTATTATGTCGAATCATAAATCTCATAATATGATCAATAAATTAAAATTTGGTAAGTTTCCTGACTCGGCTAATAAGAGAAAGATGGAGTTTCATGATGATCATAGAGTAAAGAAAGTTCAATTTCCCCTATGTAAATAATGTGGGAAGAGTCATCAAGTAGAATGTGTCAAAGGAACTAGAAGATGATTTGGGTGTGGAAAAGAAGGACACAAAGCCAGTAATTGCAAAGGAAAAGGTTCAGTTAACACTAGGGATGAGAATAATGGTATTGCTACGACATCAACAATGGTTAAATATTTTAAATGTGTAATGTATGGGCATTATGAAAACCAATGTCCTAAGGGAAAGTCTCATGAATAGAATCAGTATGGTTGTATGGGTAGTATTTATGTTGATGAGGATAAAGAGACTACAAATGATATGTGAGATGAAAGAATTGTTGAAGCTCGGTCAATGTTTTAAGAATGTAGTGGAATGATTACATGTTTATCATGTGTAATGTTGTATAAGTAATCTAATGGTACTATGGAATAAAGAGACATCTAAGGATTGTTACACTGTTGTCTTTCCTTGAGTTTGAAAGTGTATGATTAATGGTACCAGTATCCATGAAAGGTTATTCAGATATTTTTGGAATGTAAATGATATGCGCGTAATGAGGGGATAAAGAGAAAATTAAATTTTTGATAGTATTCATGAGCTCATGACTAATATAAGGAGAAGGTTATATCATGGTTTGAGTATATAGAATTTTTGGATTTTGTTATGTGGAAAGAGTTAACTTTTGACAGCATTCATGTTTTCACTAAGGTTTAATGGGTATTAATTTTTTAAGAGAATACATGCTTAATGTATTCACATGATTGGAATGTGACCAACAAGATATATGGAGGATAAATGATGGTATTCACATGCTTGGTTGATGAAATTTCAAGTAATCGTTTTCTTTTTACTATAAGCTTGGACCGAAGTATTTTAGATAATCCAAAAGGTTGGAATAGATTATTTTGGACATAAGTTAGTATTGTTTAAGGATAGAATTTTTTTTGATATTGTTGATGGGATGTTATAGTAATATAGCTTTAGAAAAAGGACAACCTGCAGGATGGGCGACAGCCCATCACGTCGGACAAGGCTGTGGGAATCGAACCCACAACCGAAGTGCGACTGGCCTTTATCGCCTACCACTGGCCTACAAGAAGTCCCTATTTAGTAGAAACTAGTTTTATTATATTGATCAGTATAATATAAGAAGTATAAGTCCATTTTAGGAACTATATATGATTAATCTCACTATAGATGGACTTACGTATTTTTTTTGTTAACTTTTCAAACCTTTTATTTGAGACAGATGGAATGACCCCTCATTCTATCACATGATCTGCTAACACATCACGAATGACAAATTCAACTTCATTTCTTTAAGAGATGAAGTGGAAATTGTCCAAAGAACAGCCAAAGGTGAGACTATACCAAAATCGCGAAAGTATTTATTCTAATTCCAATTTTATCAACTTTAGGGAAATGGTCTTGAAAACCAAATATGTTATCCTAGTGATCTTATATCTGAAGAATCAGATGGTACCTTAGATCGTCACAAATTTATGCCTTTGTGAGTTTTGGCTTTTCCATAGCCATGTTCTCTACCACTCTCCGTCAGAACATGATGGTTAGATTTCTCTTCCATATCCATATTTTCACCTATGTGGAAACCCAGTGATTATTTTATTTGGGTAACCGTTACGTTTCATAATTTTGTTTTTATAGATTGGTTTTGGTATTCCTTTTTACGATTTGGGTTTCTATTGAAGAAACTTTTGAGTAGTAAACCATTTATAACCCCGATGAATTTTGAGGGCGAAATTCATTTTAAGGGTGGTAGAATGTAACACCCCAAGATTTTACGAAAAATATTATTTTTAATTTCGTTAATGTCTTCTGTTGTATGCTACACCAAAATGAGCTTTCACAACACGCATCCCTGACTTGGCTTGCATTACACGCAAGCGCAACCTTCTACGATATCATGTGTTGTACGCAATACCGAGTTTCGCTAAACAATGATATGCTATTAAAATATTATTAAAACTAGCCGTTATGAATTGTAATAACCACTTTTTGAAATTTTGTTTTTCAAAATGGACTTCATTTTTGGATTCGGAATATCGAAATTAGCTTAGGGTGAAATTTTGGTACTTTTCGGATAGCTTTCATATTCTGATTAATAGTGAAAATTACTAAATTTTAATTAAAATCAAATTTTTTAATCGAAATAATTAATAGTGATAAATTATTAATTTTATTGGTTTTAAAGTATATTTAGAATATATTTTTACAATTTAATACTATGTTGGTCATTGGATGTAATTTCACATTTAAACCTGACATAAACAATTGTCAATCTTTTGATAGTTATTATCTCTTAAGAACATGCTATTTGTGTTGACGATGGGAAATAATTTTTAAATTAATTAATGAAACTAATATGTTTTGAATTTGTTAAAATAGACATCATTTTTGAGTTCATAATATCAAATATATCTTAGGCCTAATTTTTGGTATTTTTCTGGAAACTTTCATTTTTTGATGAATAGTGAAACCAATAAGTGGTAGTTAAAAAAATTGAATTTTTCATAAAACTTAATTTTACCGCTTCTGTGAATGGAATTTCAAAAATCCGAGAGACACGGTTGATGTCAGTAAGTAAAATGTGGTTCAATGAGATGAAAATAATTTTTGGTGAATAGTAACTTTTTACTTTTTTTACCACGGTTAAAAGTAAATAGGGTAATTAAGGGTAAAAATGTTATTATTATTACCCAAACACATGTCCAAATTCTATTGTATAAGTGCAATTCGACCAAAAACAACCTTAGGAATAAAATATGACCATTTAGGCCCACTTGGATTAGATTAGGACATTTATTATTATTTAATTCAAAGAAGAGTTAAAAGAGTTAAAATCAAAGTTTATTTACTAAAATATTTTTAATATAGGGTTATACATAAGATAAATTCAATTGTAATTATTCATTAGAACTCTAATAAGATTTCTCACATAATGATATTTTATTTATAATTTTTAGACATAAAATAGATTATTTTATTTATGACACAATGATGATGCAGTAATTACCATAATAGTGAAAAATTAGAATAATTGATATTATAAATACCCAAATAAATATAATTTGAGACTTTTTATGAATTCAACTAATTTTATAGACTACTATGACATGTTATTACTGATTTAAATAACATTGTTTGAACTAATCATTCTGTTTTGATTTTCACAAAAATAAATTACTAAATAGTGTCAAAATTGACATAAAATAGTTTTTAAAACCAAAATTATATTATTAATTGTTATTTTATTCTTAAAAATCTAAGGTTCATCCAAAGGACTTATATATGGTTATATATATTAATAATAAACAACTTGGGGTTTGTTTGGATTGTTATAGTATGTTTATTAACCTTATAGTATAAGAACACTAGAAGACATGGTAAAAGTAAAATTATTTAACTTAATGTTAAATCTAAATGATAAGGTTAAAATAGGAACCTAAACTTGTCTAAATTATATTTTATGAGATTATTTCGACCCATACCCACTTTAGCTTTGAAATAAATCAATTTTGATCTATTTAAAACCGAACTTTACTTTATAATAAAATAATAATTTTAGTTTTTCGAAAGGTACCCCTCTCCTCCCTTATAAAAGGGCACCTCCTCCCTCTATTCCTCACACCACTTTGAGCCTTCAAGATCATCCAAACCCTAAAACATTCTCTTCTACACTTCCCTAGAAACATCTTAGAGGTTCTGGCCTTCCTAAAAGACCAATATTAGTACCCTAAAAGGAGATCTCAAAGAGGCGCTTCAAAGAAGAGGTAATGTCCATTACCGATTCTTTCAACTTTATTTCTTCATCCACTTCTTCTTATTAGGTTGTTTAATTATGAAGTAATAACATAAGTATCACTCATATACTGATATGTTATTATAAGTATGAAACAACCCTATTTCACCATCTATCCATCCTACGGAAAACGAAATCACCGCCTGTGCGTACGTACGGAATACCGTCTCCACGTCGTGGTGTAATATATTTTCCACCACCACCTTACTTGGATGGGTATAATGGTGTAAATAATAACTATATATGATTATTTTAAATTGATATTTATTCTGAAATAGTATACATACACTCCAATACAATTCCACGATCATGAGAACAATATCATCACTCGTGCGTACGTACGAACTACCGTCTCCACGACGCGATGAGATTCATTCTCCACGTTAACCATTCATGAATGATTATAAAGTATATATAATAAGTAATAATGAAATATATGACATAATAATTATACTGTATTTAGGTATATATATATGTATTTCATCCACTTAATTCCATTCAACTCAATAAGGAAACGAAAACAGCGTTCATGCGTACGTACGGCCTATCGTCTCCATGAACGGTGTATTTCTTTCCATTTACTGGTCTATTATATATATGTATATTCTGAATATATATTATATATAAATCAAGTTTAATATTCTGGAATTAAGAAATCATGATCTAATTAATCATATGAATAATTACAAGTCAAAGCACGGACGACAAATGAAACGATTTTACCCAAAACGCTCTTTAACATGGAATTTACAAAAGAACGGGTAATATAAAGCCATTAGTGAACCATATATTATATCATAACAATTAGGATGATTCTGGAATAAGTCAATGACATTATTTAAATCATTATATAGGAGTTCCGGACACATACGAACCAAATCGGACCTAAGGTAAGGGAAAATGTCACAATCTCATTTTTATCCGAGATTGTTTATACTTTGGTATTTACTGGGGTGTATTTTATCATCCACATCCATATTTCCTCAATATGTAATATTATTTCCATTCACCTACAATTGTTTAAATCCTATTTTACCCTTAGGTGAGTTTTTAGTAAAAGATATGAAAGGAATCTTTTGTCGTTTTTCGTACGAGGTACTTTTTAACTTTTCTAACAAAAGTACGAGAAGAATGTTTTTTTAACTTATACGGCATGAATGGATTTTTAAAACAATATTTCCAAGAATCTTCCTTTACAAGTTTTCAAGTTTATTTTTAATCAAATTATTTTATTTTAAAATTTTATTACATGTTAAGAAAGGAAAAATGTTTTTGAAGTAGAAAGGATATTTTCCTCAATAATGGAGTTCAAGTGTTTTATCAAAATTATTTTCCATATAAGATAATATAGGGTTCTGTTTCTATCGCTATTATTACATGGATTTGATTATGTTGTGATGGAAATATTTTTATGAATTCCTTTATCTTATATTAATTGTTTTATGATGTCATGTTGTTTAAGAATCCCATTTTTTCTACATGGGTTATGCAATGATGTATGATTTATGATTTTGGGGCACACATAAGAATGGTATCATTAGGAGGTGGGTGGGACCTATATCTCCCTCCAATGCATTGGGTAAAGATTTTATATCTCATGAGATAGACATGTCTGGAATGGTAGGTTATACCGGTTCAGTGAAGCAGGACTGAAACGAGGGTTACTCAGTTCAGAAATGGACTTTGTCCACTAAGATAGTCTTGGCAATGAGTCTTGAATAATAAGAAATGATTCTCTATGATTATGTGTGTATGCCACAAAGTTTCATGTTTTAAGTTATGATTATTGAGATTACATTTCACTACTATGATTTACCCCATGTTATCAAATTATGATCTCTTTTGCAGGTTAAGATTTCCAAAAGTTATGTGCTTTTGTATATGATGTGATTGATATTTCTTTTTTTTACCATTACTGAGCATTTGAGATCACTCTTTTATGATTTCGTTTCCCCAGGATATAAAGAAAGGTTTTAGGTATAAAAAAAAGTAATATCTTTATGGGAGATGTTGAAGATATTTCACCATGATTAGAATATTATATTCCGAGTTTCCAAAGACACTAAACTATTACGGTCCTTGTGTGTGTGTTTTTGTTATGTACTAAGTATTCCGCAAAAGTAATGTAATGTCTATGTACGTCAGGATTCGGGTCTCTACAAAGTAATAAATTAGGGTGGAATTTATTGGAAAGCGGAAAAAGGATTATCACATAAAGAGTTAAGTGACAAATCTAGTTACTTTCCACCCATAACTAAATCAAATATCAACTCATTTACCACTATTCTCAACTGTAAAACAATTAAACCCGTAGGATTAGATTCCACCGTAGGAGGTGAGGAGTTAATATCAAGATGAAAAATGAAACCATCGATCTAGGATATTGGGTTTAATCATCATTTTTTCTTAGACATACCAGTGATCCATATCGTGAGTTCCCAACCACAAAAAAATATTAGTTTCATATGTCTGACAACTCATATTACCTTTTTAATTTTCTTTTCCTATTAGAGTTTTATCATATTTTTGTAAGGCATTAAAAATAAATACACACCTGGTAGAGTTGGGTGTATTTTTTCAAAGTGCACCACTCATTACTCTATAGCAGGCATCGATCCAAGATAAACAACATAACTCAGTCTATCCCTAGGAATTAAATGTTATTTGAATAAATAAAATGATAAACCAACCAACTAATGACATGAAAATGATAAATACTGTCTATTGATGTACCAAGACCACCATTTCAATGAAAACTACCATGTGACCATATTAGTATTGTGGGAATCCTTAACTACAATGTAATTTAAACAATAGGAATAAATGGGAAAATTATTTTATGTGCCTTGAATCCCATTATCCATGAATGATCTACACCCATTGAAGGATCTATTGTCCATCTATTGACTTCTGAGCTAGTATGGAAATGGTGGTCATTATTATTTCTATTATAGAACTAGTGAGTTGATTCATTTCAATTAATATGCACACAAGTTAAAAAAATTGTAATTTACTAAAAAAGTGATGACACGTGTTGGTTGAGTGAAGGTCATAGGAGAAAATATCAATATTACAATACTATGAGGAATTTGACTATATTTCTCAGAGAAAATAAATTAGTCAATGAGTATGCGGTATTTCCTTATATAATTGGTGATCTCAACATCTAAAATGAGAGTTGATTTTCTCTAGATTAAATTTTATAAATACTTGGGAAATCATAAAATCGTTCATTCAGGGAACTAATTATTCAACAAGGCATTTCACTACCTTTAGAAGATGAGGGTTACATCCACTATTTACTATTAGGTAGATATGGTTGGGTGGTCAATGCTCAAAGCCCAAATACATCGTACATGAAGTACCAGGAAAGTTCCATACATGATATATAAGATAATTTCTTAGTATAATTATGTGTTTTTCCAAAATATTCAGGACTTCTATTTCTTCTTCTCCACCAATTACATGCATTGACTTGAGGTGATCCGATGAGATAGGTCTACCCAATGAATAGACATAACTGGTGGTTTAAGTGCTTAATGAGTTCTTTATAAGTGAGTTTCCAATGCACTGAATAGTTTAATCTATTGTTTCATTGATAGGTCCAATATTTTCAACAATTTTACATTGAATTTCAATGATTTAAATCACACAAATATAAGAATTTATGGGGAATTTTGACATTTTTTATTAAAACAATTATTTATTTTGAATCCAAATTACATATTAATTTCACAATTTCATAGTTTTTTAATTTATATTTGATATTTTTTGTTAAATTCATAAATTTTTATTGATGATTTTATAGGTATTCTTAATTAAAACATGAATTTTGGAGACTTCATAAAAACTCCAGTTTTTCCCTTTGAATAACACTTCAATATTTTTATTGTGAAATATGTGTCAAAATTTAGTCAAAAAATATTTTATAGAAATGTAAAAATATGGAGCTACATATTTTATTCTTAGGCCATGTGTTTGGTAACAATTTTTTAGGGAGACAATGGGCCTTTAAGTAAATATTGAATTGGATTCATCAAATTGTTCCTTACTTTAATGATCAAACAATAAATTTTTGTTCTTCAATTGGTTAGGTATGAAATTGTGACACATGATAAAGACTCAAAACTAAATATTTTTTAATATTTTAAAAATATTTTATTTTTTATTTTTTTAGTTCAACAATTTGGAACAAAAATTGGTATTATTTTTGAATCAATTTTCAATCTTTCCAAATTGTAATCTTTGTCCCAAGCCTCCCCTTCACTGTATAAATTTTATAGAGCATTGATTAGTGAAAGAATCATCCACTACAAGAAGAAATCATATTTTTAATGTTTTTATAATTTTATAATATATTTTTAATTTTTTTCAATAATCGAATATTTATATATTAATTCAAGTGTTCTTTCTCTCTAAATTGTTTCCCCCTCTTCCATTTTTTCTTACGATCTCTTTTACTGATGGTAATGAGTAACTAACTAGATGAGTATCCTTGAGGAGTAATATAGTGTCTGAAACATAGTATTTTTACATTCATTCTTAGTTTTTCATATATTCTTCAGGTTAATTTGAGGATTACCAAGTAGTGAGAGAAGTTTTCTTTGCTCCAGTTATATAAGGGTTAGTAACTTCGTCTCCATCTATTTCCCATTTAGGTAAG
Organism: Viscum album; assembly: GCA_963277665.1. NCBI lineage: Eukaryota > Viridiplantae > Streptophyta > Magnoliopsida > Santalales > Viscaceae > Viscum > Viscum album. The sequence goes on along the minus strand of OY728145.1, from coordinate 873,285,641 downwards.
GAGGTGTGCAATGTAATTGGAGGTCATTGAGTGTAATGTACTCACACATCCATCTTAGAAAAATATTCTCACACATATGATGGAATGTGTTCGTTAAGTGAATATTAAAAAAGTTAATGATGCTTCACTCTAGATGACTCTCCGAAGAGTATTTCCTTCATGATTTCATTCATTTTGATTTCCTTATATATGTATGTTAAATTTTAGGTTTCTCATTCCATAAATCCAAAAAACAAAAATTTTATTACATTTATAAAATATAAAAATTCAAAAATATATTAAATTTAATTACATGTAGTGAGAGTTTTAACCATAAAAATATTATAAATTGAGAAAATCCTGGTCATCCAATTTTATTTAATTAGGAAACTAATTTTTTTCTTTCATACCACCTAAAAATGGTGACATGTTTTGATGAACCTCTTTTGGGCCAGAATGAAATCTAAAACTTATATTCTTAAAGCAATAAGTTTTTAACTAATTTTATCCCACTTAAGAATATTTTTTGGTTCAAACACACACTACTACTATTTCAAGTTTTTTAATTTTTTTATTTTTTATTTCAAAAAAGTAATTAAAATTTATGTTTTCATTTTATGGAATGCAAAAAAGAAAACTAAAAATGAAGATGAAATGAATTTTTTTTTACTGAATTTGGGAAGAAGGAAATACTCTAGAAATAGTCATCTAGATTAAACCATAATTTTCATGTTTCATATACAATTAATTAATACACTCCACTCTATGTTTAAATATATTCTTCTGAGATATATGTGTGTGTATTGTTCACGCAAAAACCATCAAGTACACTACACACCTCCTTCACCAAAGGGAAAATATATTCATAAGAATAAGGTGACCCTTAAACAATCATTGTGGGGATAACTTATCACATACTTGGAAATCCAATAATTAACAAAAATAAGATACAAAACACTAAGCATGGATGTGAAAAGACTTGGTTTAGAATATTATATTTCTTCTCCCATATATTACTCAGGTTAGTTACACATGACTATGATTATAAAAGATCATAGTGGATAATGGAAGAGAGAGAAATGATCGATAGAGGAAGTACACAAGAATTAAAATATAAATATAAAATTAAAAATTAATAAATTTAAACTATAGAAGGAAAATAAAAATAGAAATCCTAGATTAATTTATTAATTTATTTTCAAATACACACACTTTATAATGCTCTCCATAATTTATATAGTGAAGGGGGTGCTAGGGTAAAAAATTCAAATTGGAAGGGTTGACAATCAATTAAAAAATCAATTATTATTATTATTATTATGCCACATGGTTTATTGTTAAGCTACTAAATAAAATCTTTCTTTAGTTTAATGAAATATCTTATGTTGTGTCCTTTATGTTATGTCAAAATTTCATCACAATATATGATTTGATGAAATTTTTATTGTCTGATCATTGACGTTAGGTTTAGTTTGATGATTATAGTACAATATTGAATGTTGGTCCCATTATCTCTATTAAAAATTGAAACACAACTCATGGCCTTCAAAGAAAATAAATTGATCCATATCTTTCAATTTTTATCAAAAACATTTGAAATTAAAGGTATACATAGAAAATTTCATAATAGAAATTCTATTGTGTTATTTAAATAGAAAAACTAAAATTTATATGTAGTTTCCAAATGAATTTTCTTATAAACAATTACTACTAAATCGTCACTGAAAATATGACCTAAACAAATAATAAAATAAAGGAATAAAAACACTTAAAAATAAATAATTAATATATTTTTTAATTCAAGATAAATTATTCTTTTAATCAAAAAGTGTAATGATTACCCATAAAAAATATTGGGATTTAAACCAATAAAATTTAATAAAAATTTATTTAAAATAATTACTTTTTTAAATTCATTGACACAAACAAACTGAAATCCTAGAATGTTTAATGAATTATTCAAATAAAAAAATTATCCTACCTAGGTTAAAATATAAAACTCAAAAATATGATAATCAAATGTTTATTAGTTATTTAAAATATCATGAATATTCTAAAAATATTATCTATCACCCCACTTGAATTTATTAAAAAGTTCAAATCTACAATTCTGTGAATAGAATGGGATTTAGTGGAATCAGTATTTTAACAAGTAGAACTATCATAAATTCCTATTTTCTGAATTTTGAATTCCAATCCTCCATTTTCATCTTACTTATTGCAACCCAAATGAATTTATTATAATTCAATTTCCCCCTATTTATCTGGTGTTCAATATTCCCATTACATAAATCCATTCCATATTTATAATTATAAATTTTATTTTCTCCCTATTTTAGTTCTATTATCTCGTCATTTGAGTTGTGACACAAATTTACTGTTTTTATCATGATAAAAATTTCTTATATGAATGTATTTTTTGTTATATCCCTAGGATATTGTTTTCATAATTCACAAGTTACTCGTGTTAAATTTCATAATTTTAGTTTCCTTATTTAATGGATCAAATTCCAATTAATTATTTTCATTCATAACCCTTTCCCAATTACAAAACAAAAAAACATTCATTATGGTGGTGAAATCAATTCTCTATAATTCAACTTTTTCAAAATTAGTAAAATCCTAAAAACTAGAATGAAATTTTTTACTAGATAGGATAACATTTAAAGTTAAACTTAACACTTCAAAAATCAAAAATATAATAGAAAAAAAGAAAATCCTAAATATACCAGTACCACTACCTTATACTTAACATGTTAATACCCCTTTTTTATTCAAAAATGATTCCATTATATTTTAATGAATACTGAACTTGGCCAAAAACTATACAAGTATAAATTAGAAATACAACATAAATTATTGGTAGGAAAAACATTGAGTTAGTTAAATTTCATAATTTTAGTTTCCTTATTTAATGAATACTGAACTTGGCCAAAAACTATACAAGTATAAATTAGAAATACAACATAAATTATTGGTAGGAAAAACATTGAGTTAGAAATACAACATAAACTAAGTAAATTCATCGAAAGAAAAAAAATATAAAGGGAAAGAGAAGAATATATAGAAAATAAAATATAGGGATAATTATTGTTACCCCCTATGTGGAGCTTGGGTTTTAACTTTCCCTAGATGGGATGTATTGTCTATTATCATAATTTAGATGGTGGTTTGGTTTTTTGTGAGATAAACCACAAAATATTTTTCCTTTCATTTTGTATTGGATTTCACTTATTTTTAAGGTTCTCATGAGTAGATTACATCAGTTCTATCCTAATAGGTAATAATTATAGATTTCATGGTGGGGTGAAAGAAAATATGGATCCTCTTCATCTTTGGAGGGAACATTTATAAACTTATCTCTTTATTCTTCTTCCAATTCTAGCTTATGATATGATACATCAATAGATTTACAAAAAGATGAATTAGATAAATATTATATTTGAATGAAATTAAAACATATAAAATTTATATAAAAATATTTCCCTTGTAATTGAACCTTTTCTCTTACTTGATTAAAGTAAAGACATTGGAAAATTTATTGTACTCCCTCCAATAAATATTTATTTTGTTTGGTGAGATCCATGTAATCTTGATAAAGTAATTTTTTTTATTATTATTCATCCTCTAATTAAAACGATGTATTGTATGATTATAAAAAAATAAATTTTGGGATTTAATACTACATTTATTCTTAATAAAATTAAAGGAATTTTATTTTACCAAATTATTGACTCCATGAGTTAGTTTTGATTTGATTTCTTCTTCATTGGAATGTTCCTATAGGATTTGGTTTTTGATGGATGGAGAAAAGTATCCAAGATCCTCCATCTTCTCATAAAATTACTCCATGGGGGTAGTTTCTTCTTATGATGATAAGGAGTGATGATAGAGGGTTGATTATTATTTTTAAAATGTATGAAAAAAATTATATATGTTAACTTCTCAAAAATTATTCCAGCTGTCATCCGTCATTTGTTGACACCCTATTAGTGTGTCATCATGAATTTGTTATTTAAATATCTCCTCTAGATATAAGTGAGTTTAGGATGATGATTATAATACTATAAGTAGTTTATTATCAACTTCCATAGCTTTCATCAAAAAAATTTATTAGTAGGTAAATCTTCTACTCCACCTGTTCAAGTTTAGGTATAGGTTCAGGTTACTCCAGTTACTACTCTTGATATGTACAAACATATTCTATTATTTTTTCCTTTTGTTCTTGTATGCATTATCTAATTTCTTACATATGAATTTTTCTTTAATTTTTAAATTTATTTTATTGTTATTTCCCCAGTTATTTTTCAGTCCATATGTATTAGGTTTATTTTGAATAAATCATGTACAATATTACTTTAGTATATTTATTTATAAAACCAAAGAGAAATTATTTAAAAATTCTTACAAATGAATAGTGAGTAAAGAATATATTATATACATGGAAACAAATCCAAGTTTTGATGTATCTTTCAAAGGTGGGTAAAAAATATATAATTTATTTTTCTAATACAACACAATAGGTGACCAGTGTCATCTCACTTGAAGAACCTTTTTAGTTGAAATAGTCACTACTTCTAATTTACATTTTTTTTATAATAGTTATAGAGTTTTTCATTCTTTTATGAATAGAAACATAAAATTAAACCAGATAATTCAATTTAAATAAAATTAATGATGTATGGAAGAATGGAAATACTCTTTTGATAGTCGTCTTGAAGGATACTTTATTATCTTGTTTCATATTCATTTATTTATCAAAATCCATTTTATGTGTGAATGCATTATTCTCAGATAGATTTTTTTTATAGTTTACTAAATAACACAAAATTATAATGCACACCTCCATCAACAAAGGGAAACTTTTTTAGAATAAATATTTAACCCTTTGATAAATATAGTGAACATAACTTATCTCACTAGTTGGTAATCCTTGAGTTAACCCAACGTTGATATGAAACATTAAGAACGGATGTGGAAGGACTTGGTCTTAAACACTAGATTACTCCCAAAGATAATATTTTGGTTAGTTTCTCATGAAAAATAGTATAAGTGATCAGAGTGGAGAATATAAGAGAGATAAGTGATCAAGATAGAATGAACACTTGAATTAAATTATGAATATGTGATTAATGAAACATAAATTCAAATTGAATTGGAAAACTAAAAAATGAACTCCCAACATGTTTTCTCCATTTAGTGTTTGATTACCTAATATAAAATTGTTCTCCTCTATTTATATAGTGAAATAGAGGCTCTAGTAAAATGTTACATCTAAGAAATTTTGAAAATCTATTCAATATTAATAACTTTTTTTTGCATGGTTGACCCTTCAACCAACCAAATGAAATCTTCAACCAAATGAACTAAATATTTATGGTTGATTATTATATCTTGTGTCATAATATAAAATAAATACAAAAACATATGAAATTAAATCGTCTAATAATTTATGTGAAGTCATTTTTTATGAATCTAATCCATCATTGACATTGGGTCCCATTATCTCCATAAAAAAATCAGATCCAACTCATGGAATTTATAAATCATTTTTAGATTCACATGTTTGATTTTTGTTTTAATATTCAAATGAAATAAAAACATTCAAAAATTTCTACAAAATTACCAATGTTTACTTCAACGGAAAATACTAGAATTTCAATGTAGTTTCCTAATTCATACTCTAATTAAATATTCCAAATGAATCACCACTAAAAATAATTTAATAAAATTTAATATAATAGATGAATAAAAAAACATGAAAATAAATAGCTGATCAAATTTTTTCAATTCAATAAGCATTAATCATTTAATTTGAAAATATATAAATCACCCATAAATTAGAAAATGGGAGAATTTAAAACATTGAAATTCAAAGTAAAATTATTGAAAATATTCCATGTCATCCACCTATGTCAATTATTGTTATGGTTATGTATTTTCCATGTTAATTTGAATCTCCCACTCATAGTTGTTTCTATTTTATTCCTTATGTATCCTAGCCACTTACATCATCAAATCCAATGCATTGAAATTATTATTAAAGTGGAGTTTAAATAGTCCTAGTACAATAAAACTTTTACAATAGAAATTATCACATTATGGATTGAACTTCACCTACCTTTGGAACTTCTATATAGAATAGATAGTTGTGGTATCTTTGTAATAAAATTCACTCCCCCATCATATTTATATATTCATATGGTGAAATCATTGAATGGGATATGCAACCAATAACCAAACTCCCTTTAGACCTCAACCATCGATTCCCATGTCCATTGTGAAACTCAACCCTAGTTACTATATATGATTCATAAATTTCATATACTAGTGTAATGTTCAACACAATTATTATAATGTTGATAAATGGATCAACATAGATCTTCCATCAAGGCACATAATCATTTAATATAAAATTCATTTCCTCTATCAATGTAAATTTTATATCCATTACCCACTGAACCACCTTCTCAATGTGGATTAAACGTTTTCTTGAAATGTCCTCCTTGGGAATACATCATTTAATTAATTTGAATTATCCCCTATCTATAATAAAATTAGAGAGTGGAGATCTTTAAATAGATTGTTAATGATAAAATATGGATTGATCTGTAGGAATTGGGAAAGAAAAACAGGGTAAGGGGATCGAGGAAACATTAAACATTGGATCTAATTATTTTAAAAAAAAATCTAAACTGTTCCCTTTAAATTGACTACAACCTATTATGTTGGTCCACTAAATTTAAAAAGACCTCTACCAATAAAAATACCAATCGAATCACCCTCTTAATGAGGATATTGGAATCTTTTCCCCTAAATAGAATAAGATTTTTTCCCTTCCCTGATTCAACATAAACATTCTTACTAACCCAGTCAAGGGAGATTCATAGGTAGGGTTCCCCAAAATACCCTACCACACTCATTTTCAAAGGATCTCTTTTGAATAATACTTTATTTTTGTAGGTGTAGTTCAATATTCTTACGCAATGCACTAACTCAGCAAAATGAGTACCCAAACGGTGGAAAAAAATTGTTTATTCATAGAAAATAGGGATGAAATTGCATGTTTATCTAGGTCGCATGAATTGAAATATGGATAAATGGACTATATTTCTTACAGTTTTAAAGGAATTGTGTTGGATCTAGATTTTGATATTGTCTGAATGGTGATGTTGGGGTTGGATACTACCATGAAAAAAAATTGAGACCATGTGAACTGGTTTAATTGTGGATGTTCCATTATCTATAATCTAGTTGGGTCATCTGTTCAATGATTTGGGTGTTTCAAATTGAAATACATCAACCACATAATAAAAATATTAGACTACATGTGTTGAAAATAAATTTTTGGGAAATATCAAATGTCAACCAGCTCATGAGAAAATGCAGATAAGGCCACCAAGTCAGTCTTGGTTATTTCAGTCCACGATTCATGGCCCATTGAATTCACTATAATTTCATGTAATTTCTCATATTAGCTATTGTTGAACCTATAGAAATTGATAACATTAGGTTGTTAAGTTAGAAGGATTACTTATTACTTTTACATTATTTGGTTTTGTAAATCCCAAACACTTTTGTAAAATAATATCTTACAAAATTTATATTTACCATGTGTTTTAGTATGTTTTTTTAGAAAACATTATTTTATACTGAACATAGAAATAGTTCTAATATAACATGAATATAAAATTTTATAACTCAATCAAAACCATCTGACTAAAGTTTCTTCTGATACATTAAACACACTAATGATCTGATCAGTGGATAGACTTGTGTCTTATCTATTGACTAGAAAAAAACATGACCATTGATCGAAAACGGTACTAATCCATCATACTAATACTTATTCATTTAATTGAATTGAAAAATAATAAGGGGGTCCATCAGAATATCCAAAATTTATAATTGGAGTACATATATTTTATTCTATTAGATGGAGTCCATGATATCATTTTAAAGGTGCAATAAAAACATTATTAGATAATAAAATTATTATACGTCAAATTGAATATCCAGATCATTATAATCGGTCAAGTGAAAGTTGTCTGATACCATTTCGACTAACTGGGAAATGCAACCATTGGTGGATTTCCTATTAATAGGAGTTCATTTTAAGAGTTGGGAGTCGATGAATTAAAAACTAAAACTATCTAATAGTTTCCCTACATGAACACATCATTCTTAGTATTTTTAATTATTTATAGAGTTGATGTTATAAGGAAACCGAGTGAGGATTGTAAATTTATTATAACACATTACTTTTGTATTCAGTGTCTGATCTTGGTACTGATCAAGTGATTCCAGGGATAGGAAGATGGTGAATCTATTCCATTATATCAAGGGATTCTGAGTCTAGGAATACAAAAACTTATCATCATATCGATGGATTCCATGGAATTGGAAGATAGAGCCATACCAATCGATTCGACCAAGGGATTTTCTAGTAAAGAAATAAATACATTACATTAAGTACTAAAACTGGGGATCCCTTAATTCATGGTTTCTCAATTTCTTAAATTTTATGGTTAAATATTAAATTATTTTATTAAGATTTTAATTCATTCTTAATATTGCAATATTTTTATTTCTTTTATATACAACTTATATTTTTTACTATGCATGTGTGTTAAACATTTATTCATTATACTTTCCTTTCTGAAAAACTATTTTATCAGTGTATCTATGATACTGTTAAATGTAATTTGGTATAATTGGGAAGTTTCTAGAACTGATTATAATAATCTGGTCTTTAAAAAAATTCTAAGACTATAATTTTTTACTTAAGAGGATTTGATTTCTAGTTTTAGTATAAATTTTATAAACTAAAATTGTCCCCCTATCTTGTAGACATCATATATTATTTATTTCAAAAAATCGGTATATGAGCAGGTTATACAATTCAAATTGTGTATTTTTTTACTTTAATTATCAAATTCAAGTTTTTGAGGATTTTATAAACTACTTGATTATAAACATTGTTCCAAAAAACTTTGGTGGAAAAGAGTTTCTATTGAATTCAAGATAGAGGGTTAAATGTTGGAGCCATTTAAAATATTAATTCAAGAAGACAACCCATCTTTGATGGTGTTGATTATGACTAATGGAGATATTTGACAAAAACTTTTGTGGTTAACATTTTAGTTTTTAATTTTTTTTATACATACTAGTAATTACAATATTCTCGATAAGGATGTTACTATCATTAAAAATCAAGAGAATTTGGAATATCAACAGAATTATAAAGTAAGGAATACTCCAATATATTCTATGACTAGGAATATATACATCCAAATTTCTTTGTATGAATCAGCTAAAATTATTTTTAAGGAATTATAAGTTACATGTTTTGGAACTTTAAAAGTTATTGAAACAAGAAGAGTTATGCTTCATGCTAATTATCGAGCCTTTAATTTTCCACCTAGAGAGATAGTTAGTAAGATGAACTAAAGGATTAGGCTATTATAAATAGTTTACAGTCTTATAGAGTGAAAGTTATTGAAAATAATATGTTAGTTTAAAAAATTATAGAGATCATGCCCAATGAGTTGGAATTCAAAAGGACATTCTTGGATGATATATGGAATATTATGAATCTTATTTTTGATGATATTATCAGTACTCTCATGTAATGTAAAGGAACATTTAAAAGAGATATGGATTAAATGAAAAAGAAAAATAGAGGTTTTTCTTTTGCAAAAACATAAATTATTCCTTATAAATTTCAATCAAAAAAGAAGGTTCTAAAATATTTAAATAATAAGAATTTTTGTTAAAAGAGATTCACGTTATTCAGAACAGACTGGTAATGAATTTTCAAATCTTTATAGAATAATGAACCATGTAGTTGGAAAGAAATATTTCCAATACAAATATAAGAAAATTCCTAAGGGTAATATTGAATGTAAAGACTCTAATGAAGTTATTTTTTATTAATGTAAAAAACATAGGGAACATTTGTCCAGATTTTCCAAAGATCGAAAGGAAATAAAATAAGGAAACAAATTCAGATAGGAATTCTAAACAGTATTACAAGCATAAAGGAAATAACTGTCTAAAAGCTTCAAACAGTTGGAGTACAAGTGGAGGAGATAATTCTTTAGAGAATTCATTCTACAATAAAAGTTCTAGAAATTTATCTTTAGATTATTTTTAGAAATATCATTCTTAAAAAAATGCCTTATGAAAAAGGTAAAAATTATTAAATTCCCTTAAAAACTTTACATTAAACATGAAATTTCTGGATAGTAATGAGACAAATTATACATTATTAGATGAATAATCTTCCTCAGCTAAAGAGGATAATAACATACCTAGTTTTTAATAGTTATTTATATTTGAAAAATTTGTCAACAAATATTATTGTATAATTTCTGAAAATATTGATAATTCCAAATAAAAACATGTGATGGAAAACTCAAGCATTAAAACTCATAAAATGATATATCAAATCATTCTAAATATATTGATAAATATAATTATGAAAAAGATATAACTTCTAATAATCTATAAAATTATATTTTTGAGAAAATAATTTATAAACTAATTTTGAAAAACATAATCTGAAAATTTATAATATTGAGTAAAAAAACATAGTAGTTAAACTAAAATAAAAAATTTCCATTTTGAAAAAAAAAATCAATGGTTATTTAGAAAAACGAAACCATTGAAAAAAAATTAAACAAATTACACCTTAGACTGGTATTTTTAGAATGAGTTTTACTGGCCAAAATTTTTTTCTTAGTAACAATTACATTGTTCCAAAGAGTACTCCATTTTTTTACTAAATGTTAAAGTATTTTGCATTGGAAAAATACTTTATTTTTGTAGAGTTTAGTATTTAGGTTCTCATAAATAATATTTTTCAATAGAAATGACATTTTTCCAAAATAATAAATTTATACCAATAAAGTTAACAACAATATTACTTTATTATAATAACGGAACCAAGAAGGTTTGGTTTCTAAAACACTAATATTTTTTATTCACGATAAAAGGAATATACCGAAAAATAATTTTTTGGTATATAGATAGTGGTTTTTACTCACACATGACTATAAATTAATATTTCTTTCATAATTTTATAAAGAAAAAAGTTGTAAAACGTTTAAGACACTTTTCATACCATTCCTGAGTTAAATATTTGAAATCCTTAATGGATGAAGAGTTTCGGCCTCTGAGCGGCATCCTATCTCACATATGAGATGGTTAGTATAAGGACCCAGCCTTAAACCTTACTTAATATTGAATTAAATGAATAATTCACATTGAGGATCTTTTCAGGTTTAGAGTTTTAGAGAATTAGAACATAACTATTACATCTTAAAAGATTACAAAGTAGACACTTCTACTAAGTCTCCATAAAATAAAAACTCTTAAAAAGAAAGATGTCTAGATTCCATGTTTTACATAGCATGAAATTACCTTGATCCCATCCTTGATCTTATTCCACTTTAAGTCCTGTGAAAAACATTTCGAAAAACTTGGGGTGAGCATAAAAAGCTCAGTAAGGGATACAAAGAGAATGAAAACTGTTAGTTTTTCAAACATCAAGTAAACCATGTATACTATATCAAAGTAATACCTTCACCTTCATGAAGTATTAAAAAAAATCTTCACTGAATAAAGTATCATTACTTACCTTTTTGTAACCAAAGGATTACCATAAAACCCATATAAAGAACACATAGAATATATAATGGTAACTTGGGACATAAACATACTTAAGTGGAATTACCATACGGTTGACTTCCACACATATCACTTAATGGAATATCCATACGGCCAATTTCCATACATACTTAATGGAATAGCCATACGGCCGACTTCCATACCCAATGCATTGGAGGTTATAACGTAACCACCCATCCTGGTATTCACGGCACCACCCGTCATATGGTTTATAACGTAACCACCCGTTAAAATGTCTAAGTACCAATATAAAATCATAAAACATAAAACCAATATAAAGGAATGATAACATTTCCACATTTCAATCACAATATATCATAAATATATTGACATAATAGAATCATTTATCAAAACCATTTTCAATACCAAAATACATAAAAGAGTATATGGTATTTATTTTATTTTAAAAACATTACGGCTTGTTGAGGAAGCCAAAGACCAAATAATACTCGCGGCGGCGGAAAAGGTCGTTGTCACCGCGTACGTTAAAAAAAACATTCCTTTTTGTCGTTTAGTAAAACGCTTCGTAGAAAAAGATTCATTTTGTATAAAAGTAAAAGTCAAAGGAGTTTATACACCGTATAAAAGAAAGTTGTGTATAAAATGAAATATGCCTCATTGAAAGGAGATTGAGACGAAGTCCCTTACCTTGGGTCCGACTTGACTCGATCGTTCTTTAACATCCTGAATAATAAACTTGAGTTAATTTATACTTGATTAATAACCTTTTTAAAGTTCATTATTCTTTTTATATCACTTATTTCCATGTTATAAACATTATGTAACCATTTAAGTTAATAATGTTTGTTTTGTCAATATTTGGTTCTTAAGTCGAAAGTTGACTTCTTACAATTACATGTTGTTCATGTGATCAAAAGTTCTTTATATCTAGAATGACATTCCTGATTTGGATATCATATATATCATATATATCCAGCATATACATGTATTTATAATATTACATAATCATTTAGAGGTAAGAAATGAAATGCACCGTTCATGGAGACGGTAAGCCGTACGTACGCATGAACGCTACTTTCATTTCTTTGTCATATTAGTGGAATTAAAACTAAATGAGAGGTATGTATATTTTAATTCCAGAATTATATTAATCATTTATATATATCATTAATTATAAGTAGACATTATATACATGTAATTTTAATAGTACATTACATTTGGGGATAAGAAATGAAATGCACCGTTCATGGAGACGGTAAGCCGTACGTACGCATGAACGCTACTTTCATTTCTATCTCATACTTTAATGGAAATAAATAATAATTATATAGTGGTATATTATAATTCCAGTATAACATCATATATAATAACTTTAAATCCATCCTTTACACGTCCCACATATGGCATTAACGAATCACATTACTTTTAGGGGGCGGTAGTCCGCACATCCTTAAATGAAGATATCGTGTTTACCCATAATGGAAACCATAAAGGTATGCCAAAAATGAAAAATACAGAAGCTTAAAGAAAAAATAAACATATTATATATCATATATAAAAATAGTGACATCATAATGGCCACCCTTGAAGGTGTTAAATGAGTATTGAACAATCATCGTTTCGGGAGGCAGAATTTCGCCATCCACGGAAACCGTATGTTCTTTAACCATTTGATGTAGTTGTGTGAGAGTGTAGCTCAAATAAATATTATAAAAACATCCTAGTATATTGAAGATACTGGTTTTGTTACAAAATAAGTAAATAAAAATAGTTTAGAGGGTTGGAGAAGCAAAATAAAACAAATGAACAAGAGAGAATGAATTACCTTAAAAGTGTAACTCCCTTTTGATTTGAGCCTAAAGGCTTCCTTTGAAAGGATTCTGCCCAATGGGAATACTCTAGGATGAGGAGAGGGATGTAGAGAGAGTAATTGGGCAGGGTTTGGCCGAGCCAAAGGCTTGCGAAGTGTGTGAAATGGGGTAGAGGTGGGGGCCTTTTATAAGAGGAGAGGAGGGGCACTTTTGGAAAGTAAAGAAATATTACTTTATTTGAAAATGTGTTTAGGTTTTAAAAGGTCCCACATTTATATAATTCGTGGATAAGGTGATAAGGGTTCGAAATCCACTCATCCAATTGGTTTTTTCCATGTGTAGGGTTTATATTTTTCATTATCTTTCCATTTTATTTAAATCGTCAAATAATGATGTCATCACTGCATCATTATTATGTCATAAATAATTTAATTTATTTAATGTCTAAAAATCATAAAAAAATACGATTCTGTAGTAAATCTTTTTAGCTTTCCAATTACTATTTATAATCAAAAATATGATCTTTATAACCCCATGTAAAAATTGTTTTTGTAAAACATCTCTTGTTTGTGTCATTTTTACTTTAACATTTAATAAAATGTTATTTATGTCATTTCCAAACCAAAGTGTCTCCATGGGGTCCCCTAGTTGGCCCATGGATTTTCTTGGTCGTCCATGACACAACCAATAAGGTTGGGACATGTGTCTAGGTCATTTCATATTATTAAAGCATTATTTATACCTTAAACTACACTAATTACCTCTAATCGCGATTAATGAAAAAAAGTTACTATTCACCAAAACATTATTTTAATCTCATTGAACCACATTTTACTTCTTAATGACAACCATGTATGTCGGATTTTCAAAATTCAATACACATTAGTGGTAAAGTTTCATTTAACTGAAAAATCAGTTTGCTTGATTACCACTTAGTGGTTTCACTATTCATCAAAAATTGAAGTTTTTCAGAAAATTACCAAAAATTCACCCTAAGCTATATTTGATATTCCGAATTCATAAATGAAGTCCATTTTACAAAATTCAAAACATATAAGTCAAATTAATTAATTTAATAATTAATTCCCGCTGTCATGACAAATAGCGTGTTTTTGTGAAACAATAAGTATCAAAAGATTGACACCGGTTTAAGTCCAATTTCAAAGTGAAATTGATTCCAATGACCACCATTGGATTAACTGGTAAAAATATTTTCTAATTTCACTTTAAAACCAATTAAAATAATAATCTAATCATATAAATAATTTAGATTAAAAATAGGTTTTGAATTAAAATACAACATTTTACACTATTCATAAAAAAATGAACTTTATCAGAAAGGTACCAAAAATTTACACAAAGTAAATTTTGATGTCCCGATTCTAAAGAAGAGTTATATTTGGTCCAAAATAAAGTATAAGAGTGATCAAAACTATATTTAATGACGGTTCACCATTAAAAGGTGATAAGTGAACCTTTAGTGAAAATTCGAGTATATATGCCCTAAAATTGAACTCTTTCCATATTTTAAGCCTTTATCTTTTATTGGGTAAATGTATAAACATTTAAAAACATATATAATCATATTTTAGTTATTTCTATCCATTCCCGCCAGTACAACGGCTACTCGTTAACTAAAATAATATTATTTTATTACTTGTGTGCAACGTAAGTTTTCAAAGAAACTCATCGTTGCGTACCGAGTACGCTATCGAACGTAGCAACCCCTTTAAAATAAAATTAATATTTAATTCGTAAATATTAATAAATATGAAAATTATTTATTCTTTATTTACCTGGGATGTTACATCCTTCCCCCTTTTGGGAATTGCGTCCTCGCAATTTTATTCACTTATCAAAATAAGTGGGGGTATTTATCCCTCATAGCATTTTCAGATTCCCACGTTGTCTCTTCAATCACATGGTTTTTTCACAAAACCTTTACCTGATGAATCACCTTATTTCGTAACACCTGCTCCCTGTGGTCAAGAATCTGGACTGGTTGTTCCTCATAAGATAGGTTCTCTTCCAGCTAAACTACCTCTGGACTCAAAACATGAGATGGATCTGGCATATACTTTCTCAACATCGAAACGTGAAAAACATTGTGTACCTGAGATAAACTCGGAGGTAAAGCCACTCGGTATGAAACTGATCCAACTCTCTCCAGAATTTCATATGGTCCAATAAACCTTGGACTCAACTTTCCTTTCTTACCAAATCTCATCACACTTTTCCAAGGAGAAACCTTGAGAAAAACATGATCACCTACCTCGAAAGATAGATCCTTCCTCCGGTTATCCGCATAACTCTTCTGCCTGCTCTGAGCTGCTCTCATGTGCTTCTGAATCAACTGAATTTTTTCTGCCATATCTTCTAACAATTCCGGTCCCATCAACATCCTTTCACCCACTTCATTCCAAAATGCTGGAGTTCGACACCGCTTCCCATATAATGCCTAAAATGGTGTCATCTGTATACTGGAATGAAAACTGTTATTATAAGGAAATTCAACCAAAGAAAGATGTTGGTACCAACTTCCCTGATAATCCATAGAACAAGCTCGTAGCATATCCTCCAATGTCTGGATTGTTTGTTCTGACTGCCCATCTGATTGAGGATGAAAAGCTGTACTAAAATTTAATTCAGTACCCAACGACTTCTGAAGGCCTTTCCAAAAGTTAGATGTGAACCTAGGATCACGATCAGATACAATGGAGAGAGGAACTCCATGTAACCTGACTATCTCTTTAAGATACAGATGGGAAAGTTGATCAAGAGAGAAAGTATCTCGTATAGAAAGGAAATGATCATATTTGGTCAAGCGATCAACAATAACCCAGATTGCATTATTACCTCGAGATGTCCTTGATAATCCAACAACAAAGTCCATGGATATATTCTCCCATTTCCACTCTGGCACTGGTAAAGGCTGAAGCATCCCTTTCGGTAACTGCTGCTCTGCTTTAACCTGTTGACATGTCAAACACATCACAGTAAAATCAGCAATGTCTCTTTTCATTCCATCCCACCAGTAATACTCCCGCAGATCTTTATACATCTTAGTACTACCCGGATGAACTGAAAACAGAGAACTATGAACCTCACATAACAACTCATTCTTCAACTGTGAATCACAAGGCACACATAACCTCTTCACAAACCTCAAAACACAAACACAAACTTATCCATGAACTCATGGAAAATTTTATTCATAAGGTCCATGAATACAGAAGGTGCATTGGTTAACCCAAAAGGTATAACTACAAATTCATAATGGCCATATCTAGTACGGAACGCAGTCTTCGGAACGTTTGCTTCTTTTACTTTCAACTAATGGTACCCCGACCTCAAGTCAATCTTCGAAAAATACTAAGCTCCCTGGAGCTGATACCACTTCATTCGATGGCCCAACATCTGCTGATGTTGTTGCAAAGGATTTCACCACCCCTTTCTGCTTGTAGTCTAGCTGCATTCTCCCAGTTGAGTTCTTCGTTGGACACTCGTTTTCATAATGACCCATTTCATTACACATAGAACATCTTACCATTGGCTTTTCATTTCCTGCTTGATCATCTTCCATAGAGTTACGAGCAATATGACCAGACTTACCACACCGAAAGCACTTACCAGACTTGGATAAACATTCTCCAGGATGCATTTTACCACACTTCTCACAGGATGGATATTTGGTTTTCTTACCTCCTTGCTTCTTTGATGAATTATTCCCCTTTTCCTGCCAACTAGACCTCTTATTCTGTTGTTTGTCATAGAACACCTGATCATCGGCAAACTCCATTTCCACCTTCTCAGCACATCGAACAAGCTTTTCATAACTTTTGAACTCACGAGAAGCTAAAGCCCTTCGATACTTTGGCTTTAACCCTGAGTAAAAATGGTTTATTTTACTATCAAGATCTCGTATGAAGTTTGGAGCATACCTTGCCAATCGAGTGAACTTTTCTTCATAAGCAGCCACTGAATCATCCTCCTGCCTCAATTCTAGGAACTATGTTTCCATCCTAAGACGAACCACCTTAGGAAAATATTTCTCAAGAAACATACCTTTGAATTCGTCCCAGTGAAGATCCTCAATCTCATCACTATCCCTTATATTTTTCACCATCGACCACCACTGATCAGCTTCACCTTCAAAACGGTAAACAGCAAGACTAACCTTTTGATGTTCTGAACACCCCATGACATCAAAAATCTTCTCCAGTGCTTTAATCCACCCTTCAGCTTGAACAGGGTCAGATGATCCTCTGGATGATGGGGGATATTGCCTCATGAAATGTTCCACCACTGACATGTTCCTCTGCGGTTGATCTGGCTGATCTCGTGCATGGATACCACCACCATTTATAGCCTGAGTCAACTGTGCCATCACTGCAACAAACTGTTCAGTTCCGATTCCGACCATCTCAGGTTGGTGATTTGGAAGGTTATCTTCCTCCTGATGTCGTCCTAACATAGCTGCTTTGTTTCCTCTGCGGAAAACCATTCTGAACACAGAAATATCTTAGGCGAAGCAACATGGTAATCCGTAAATGCTATATCATTTCAATCATATTATAATTTAACACTTTTCTAACTCCTAAAGTTGTCTAAACCGACCATTGATACCAACTATAAGGCCCCATCCTTAAACCTTACTTAATATTGAATTAAATGAATAATTCACATTGAGGATCTTTTCAGGTTTAGAGTTTTAGAGAATTAGAACATAACTATTACATCTTAAAAGATTACAAAGTAGACACTTCTACTAAGTCTCCATAAAATAAAAACTCTTAAAAAGAAAGATGTCTAGATTCCATGTTTTAGATAGCATGAAATTCCCTTGATCCCATCCTTGATCTTATTCCACTTTAAGTCCTGTGAAAAACATTTCGAAAACCTTGGGGTGAGCATAAAAAGCTCAGTAAGGGATACAAAGAGAATGAAAACTGTTAGTTTTTCAAACATCATGTAAACCATGTATACTATATAAAAGTAATACCTTCACCTTCATGAGGTATTAAAATAAAATCTTCACTGAATAAAGTATCATTACTTACCTTTTTGTAACCAAAGGATTACCATAAAACCCATATAAAGAACACATAGAATATATAATGGTAACTTGGGACATAAACATACTTAAGTGGAATTATCATACGGTTGACTTCCACACATATCACTTAATGGAATATCCATACGGCCAATTTCCATACATACTTAATGGAATAGCCATACGGCCGACTTCCATACCCAATGCATTGGAGGTTATAACGTAACCACCCGTCCTGGTATTCACGGCACCACCCGTCATATGGTTTATAACGTAACCACCCGTTAAAATGTCCAAGTACCAATATAAAATCATAAAACATAAAACCAATATAAAGGAATGATAACATTTCCACATTTCAATCACAATATATCATAAATATATTGACATAATAGAATCATTTATCAAAACCATTTTCAATACCAAAATACATAAAAGATTATATGGTATTTATTTTATTTTAAAAACATTACGGCTTGTTGAGGAAGCCAAAGACCAAATAATACACGCGGCGGCGGAAAAGGTCGTTGTCACCGCATACGTTAAAAAAACATTCCTTTTTGTCGTTTAGTAAAACGCTTCGTAGAAAAAGATTCCTTTTGTATAAAAGTAAAAGTCAAAGGAGTTTATACACCGTATAATAGAAAGTTGTGTATAAAACGAAATATGCCTCAATGAAAGGAGATTGAGACGAAGTCCCTTACCTTGGGTCCGACTTGACTTGATCGTTCTTTAACGTCCTGAATAATAAACTTGAGTTAATTTATACTTGATTAAGAACCTTTTTAAAGTTCATTATTCTTTTTATATCACTTATTGCCATGTTATAAACATTATGTAACCATTTAAGTTAATAATGTTTGTTTTGTCAATATTTGGTTCTTAAGTCGAAAGTTGACTTCTTACAATTACATGTTGTTCATGTGGTCAAAAGTTCTTTATATCTAGAATGACATTCCTGATTTGGATATCATATATATCATATATATCCAGAATATACATGTATTTATAATATTACATAATCATTTAGAGGTAAGAAATGAAATGCACCGTTCATGGAGACGGTAAGCCGTACGTACGCATGAACGCTACTTTCATTTCTTTGTCATATTAGTGGAATTAAAACTAAATGAGAGGTATGTATATTTTAATTCAAGAATTATATTAATCATTTATATATATTATTAATTATATATATACATTATATACATGTAATTTTAATAGTACATTACATTTGGGGATAAGAAATGAAATGCACCGTTCATGGAGAGGGTAAGCCGTACGTACGCATGAACGCTACTTTCATTTCTATCTCATACTTTAATGGAAAGAAATAATAATTATATAGTGGTATATTATAATTCCAGTATAAAATCATATATAATAACTTTAAATCCATCCTTTACACGTCCCATATATGGCATTAACGAATCACATCACTTTTAGGGGGCGGTAGTCCGCACTTCCTTAAATGAAGATATCGTGTTTACCCATAATGGAAACCATAAAGGTATGCCAAAAATGAAAAATACAGAAGCTTAAAGAAAACATAAACATAT
This sequence comes from Viscum album, assembly GCA_963277665.1. Taxonomy (NCBI): domain Eukaryota; kingdom Viridiplantae; phylum Streptophyta; class Magnoliopsida; order Santalales; family Viscaceae; genus Viscum; species Viscum album. The sequence goes on along the minus strand of OY728145.1, from coordinate 873,265,587 downwards.
TATATATCATATATAAAAATAGTGACATCATAATGGCCACCCTTGAAGGTGTTAAATGAGTATTGAACAATCATCGTTTCGGGAGGCAGAATTTCGCCATCCACGGAAACCGTATGTTCTTTAACCATTTGATGTAGTTGTGTGAGAGTGTAGCTCAAATAAATATTATAACAACATCCTAGTATATTGAAGATACTGGTGTTGTTACAAAAGAAGTAAATAAAAAGAGTTTAGAGGGTTGGAGAAGCAAAATAAAACAAATGAACAAGAGAGAATGAATTACCTTAAAAGTGTTACTCCCTTTTGATTTGAGCCTAAAGGCTTCCTTTGAAAGGATTATGCCCAAAGGGAATACTCTAGGATGAGGAGAGGGATGTGGAGAGAGTAATTGGGCAGGGGTTGGCCGAGCCAAAGTCTTGCGAAGTGTGTGAAATGGGGTAGAGGTGGGGGCCTTTTATAAGAGGAGAGGAGGGGCACTTTTGGAAAGTAAAGAAATATTACTTTATTTGAAAATGTGTTTCGGTTTTAAAAGGTCCCACATTGATATAATTCGTGGATAAGGTGATAAGGGTTCGAAATACACTCATCCAATTGGTTTTTTCCGTGTGTAGGTTTTATATTTTTCATTATCTTTCCATTTTATTTAAATCGTCAAATAATGATGTCATCACTGCATCATTATTATGTCATAAATAATTTATTTTATTTAATGTATAAAAATCATAAAAAAATACTATTATGTAGTAAATCTTTTTAGCTTTCCAATTACTATTTATAATCAAAAATCTGATCTTTATAACCCCATGTAAAAAAAAATTTCGTAAAACATCTCTTGTTTGTGTCATTTTTACTTTAACATTTAATAAAACGTTATTTATGTCATTTCCAAACCAAAGTGACTCCATGGGGTCCCCAAGTTGGCCCATGGATTGTCTTGGTCGGACATGACACAACCAATAAGGTTGGGACATGTGTCTAGGTCATTTCATATTATTAAAGCATTATTTATACCTTAAACTACACTAATTACCTCTAATCGCGATTAATGAAAAAAAAGTTACTATTCACCAAAAAATTATTTTAATCTCATTGAACCACATTTTACTTCTTAATGACAACCATGTATGTCGGATTTTCAAAATTCAATACACATTAGTGGTAAACTTTCATTTAATTGAAAAATCAGTTTGCTTGATTACCACTTAGTGGTTTCACTATTCATCAAAAATTGAAGTTTTTCTGAAAATTACCAAAAATTCACCCTAAGCTATATTTGATATTCCGAATTCAAAAATGAAGTCCATTTTACAAAATTCAAAACATATAAGTCAAATTAATTAATTTAATAATTAATTCCCGTTGTCATGACAAATAGCGTGTTTTTGTGAAACAATAAGTATCAAAAGATTGACACCATTTTAAGTCCAATTTCAAAGTGAAATTGATTCCAATGACCACCATTGGATTATCTGGTAAAAATATTTTCTAATTTCACTTTAAAACCAATTAAAATAATAATCTAATCATATAAATAATTTAGATTAAAAAGAGGTTTTGAATTAAAATACAACATTTTACACTATTCATAAAAAAAATGAACTTTATCAGAAAGGTATCAAAAATTTACACAAAGTAAATTTTGATGTCCCAATTCTAAAGAAGAGTTATATTTGGTCCAAAATAAAGTATAAGAGTGATCAAAACTATATTTAATGACGGTTCACCATTAAAAGGTGATAAGTGAACCTTTAGTGAAAATTAGAGTATATATGCCCTAAAATTGAACTCTTTCCGTATTTTAGCCTTTATCTTTTATTGGGTAAATGTATAAACATTTAAAAACATATATAATCATATTTTAGTTATTTCTATCCATTCCCGCCAGTACAACGGCTACTCGTTAACTAAAATAATATTATTTTATTACTTGTGTGCAACGTAAGTTTTCAAAGAAACTCATCGTTGCGTACCGAGTACGATATCGAACGTAGCAACCCCTTTAAAATAAAATTAATATTTAATTCGTAAATATTAATAAATATGAAAATTCTTTATTCTTTATTTACCTGGGATGTTACAGTTAGGGCTTCCCCTCTCTTTCATTTCTCATCCCCCCTCTATCATGGATCAGTATGTGGTGCCTCTTTCTTGTCTCGGACGGACTTGGGTGTGTTCTTTCTCTGGTGTGGCACGATGGGATCTGGTGGCGTTCGACATGCCCCAGTCTTAGCGATGATGTAAATCTCCATTTTTTCATCTCAACATGTCTTTCCAGTGACGACATGGCCTGGATCAGTTCCATGGTGGCTTCGTGCAGTGTCAATGTGCCTCATTTCAGTACGTCATGGCCTTTCTTCCATCGTCGGTGTACTATATCTTCTCGTTTCTCCGATGTATCCAAAAATAACCTCTGGCGGCCTTTCTAGTGTTGACTGAGTGGCTCTGGCTTCTCGGTTCATCTAGAATGCCCAGGTGAGGCCTCCATCATGATTCTAATGTGTCTCTGCGTCTGATCTAAATTTACTTGGATAGTAGAGGCTTTGGTATTCATATTTTTAGTTTTTTCTTGTGTTTTGATATGGAGATGCTGGTGTTTGTTTTATTTGCTGTGATTGGGAATTATTTGGTTATTCTGGTTCGACGTCACTGGTTTATCACTACACTTTCACATTGATGTTCTTGCCACTGTAACTAGATTATTTGGAACCCTATGTGGGTGCTTTTGTGGCTCTAAGAAGAGTAGATCCATTCCCAGAGAAACATTTATGATTTAGGTGGACATGAATTCTCATATCGGTGGAGTACCCTCAGCATGGTGTAGGGCCATCCAGTCCTTGGTGACGATGGCTTGAACTCATGTCTCTTGTATTGTCTTCTGAGCTTCTTTGGAAATAGTGGTGGGGGTGTCTGGTGAATCACAACAAGGTATATCCATAATGGTCGCTTATGGAGGTGCAATGGAATTGTGAATGGTTTTTAATGGGGAACCCAGATAGTCTAAAAATAATTGATTCATATGTGGTTTATAGTTGGTCACCTCCACTATGAGTGGATTTTGGGATTTGGAATATTGAGATTGTATGGCGCTGCCATCAGTTTCGGGCTAATGCGTTTTGGCATAGGATAGCTAGATGGGTAGTCATAAAATGTTGGAGGTGTGCCTTAATGATGTTGATGTTGGGAAGGGTTATTTTCTGTGTATTTTTATTTTGGGTTGCAACCCTCTTGATTTTCATATTTGTTTAATGTATTTTTCCCTTGATGTCATGTGATATTTAACCCCTTTACCCTTAAAAATGTTTTTATTCAAAACTAATTAAATTTTTAGCCTTCGGGATATTTAGTAATGTAGAAAAGTAACCTTTGGAGATAATGGTCAAAGATAAATCATTATTATAGGTAACATTTCTCTTCTTATAAAGTCTATAATTTCAAATGTCTTATTTGTTGTTGGACTTAAGCACCACCTTATAAGCATAATTCAATTGTGTGATGAAGTTTATCTTGTACACTTTATGAATGAAAAATGTATTATACATAGTTATAAAGATGAATTTATTAATTCTTCCAATCAATATAAAAAATTTACACTTTAAACATAAAAGACCTTTCGATCCAAGATATACCTTGTCTTAGTGAAACAAATGATCAATATTTGTTATGGAATAGAAGGTCAGAACACAATAACCATAGAAACTTAGCTAAGTTAACTAAGAAAATACTTGTTATGATTTATCAGACATTTGGATTGATTCTTTAAACTTTTATGAGCCTTGTCAATTTGGTAGGAACATAAGTCAAGTATTAAATATATTAGTGAAGTCTCAACATCAGCTTCTTTACAGTTTGTACACATGGATATATTTGGTCCTACACAAACCACATGACATGCCTAAGAATACTATTTATATGTCTTTGTTGATTATTTCACTAGATAAACATGGGTCTACATTCTAGCAATAAAATATTAAGCCTTTAGTTGTTTTAATCCTTTTGTATCTTAAGATAAAAATGAAAAAAAAACTGATCCTTGATAAAAATTCATGGTTATTATGGTAGTGAATTTTTAAATTTTTATTTTCAAACTTTTTATAGTAAAAATTTATTATAAATAACTTTTCAACACCTATAACTCCATAGAAAAATGATGTAGTTGAAATAAGAAATATAGTTCTTTAAGAAATCGTTAGAACTGCACTGAGTGAAAACTCACTTGCTAAACATTTTTGGGATAAAGTTTTTAGTACTATCTTTTATACTTTAAATCTAGTTTTAATTAGACTATTTATTAATAAAACACTTTATGAGTTGTGGGCTAGAAGAAAAATATAACTTTATTATTTCAAAGTATTTGGATGCAAAGTATTCATTCTGAATACTAAAGATAACTTACATAAATTTTCTCCAAAATCAGATGAAGGAATATTTTTAGATTATCCCATGAATAGATTGGATTATAAGGTACTTAAAAAATTCATGTACTATTGAGGAAACAAAACATGTTAAATTAGATTAAACTGATCCCTTTTTTTCAAAAAACTAAACCTACATATTCATATGTTATTTCTAAAACTGATTTTCAGCCTATAATAGAAATTTATTCGCATGAGAAAACAACTAAAGAATTTATTTTTGACGTTGTTCCTCAAGAATATTTTATACTTATTGTTGATTAAATAAATTCTGAAAACCCAAGAAGTCAATTGTTTATTAGGAATATTTTTAGTGATAATATCATTGGTCATGAAGATCAACTAGTTAATGCTAGAAGTTCATTTAGAAATAAAAGAAAACATCTAGAATTTGTATCACAATTCGAACCCCAGAATATTGACCAGGGTTTAGGTGATGAGGACTGGATAAAATCTTTGAAAGATAAACTAAATTTTTTTTAAATGGGTAATGTTTGGACTTTCGTTGATTGAAATAAATATACTTCAATAATTGGAGCAAAATGGGTCTTATAGAAAAAATGTGATGAAAATAGAATAATAGTTAGTAATAAAACTAGAAATGATACTAAATTTTATAATAAAAAAGTGGGAATAAACTATGAAGAAACCTATTATGTGGTATAAATACTAAAGGTTATTCATATACATCTAGATTATGTAACATTATTACATTTCAATCTATATCAAATAGATGTAAGGAGATCTTTATATAATAGATATGCTCAATAGGATGTTTTTGAAGAATAACACCCTATTTATGAAGATAAAAAACATCCAAATCGTGTTTATAAACATACCAAGGGAATATATTAAATTAAACAAGCCCTTAGATCCTGGTATGATAGGATAACTGTATTTTTGTTACAATGAAAATTAAGGGAGCTACAGATCCAACACTTTTTATAAAATAAGTGAACAAAAACATTATTATTGTATAAATTTATGTAGATTACATTATATTTTATTCAACTAAAAAATAATTAATAGGATAAATTAAAAATCTTATGAAGTATAAGTTTGAAATCAGTTTGATAAGGGAGTTAACATACCTTCTAGATTTTCAAATTTTTAAAAAAACAGAAGGATCTTTTATATCTCAATATAATTATATAAAATATTTACTTAATAAATTCAGGTATGAAAACCTTATAAGTATTAGTACTTCTATTAGTATCTCAAATACTTTATATCTTTATAAATCTAGCAAACCCAATGATTAAAATAATTTTAGTGGTGTGATTGGAAATTTATTTCACTTAACTGCTAGTCATGCAGATTTAATGTTTTCAGGATGCTTATGTGCTAGAAATCAATCCAATCCAAAATTTTCCCATCAAAAATATGTAAAATGAATATATTTTTTAACTTAAGTGAACTATGGATTGAGGATTATTCTATTCTCCTAAAAAATATTTTGAACTAAAAAAAGTTTCATATGTTGACTATGTTGGATGTACAATCTAAAGAAAAGGTATATTATGAATATATCATTTATTAATATAAGATTTAGTTTTTTGTTCATGTTAGAAACAAAACTCAATATAACTTTCCACTACTAGAGCAAAATATATGGTAGCTAGAATTTTATAAGCTCAAGTGATGTGGACGCAACACACACTCATTGATTATGGCATGAGTTTTACTAAAACTCAAATTTTAGGTGAGAACACATGTTCCATTTACCAAAGTAAAACCTATCACATCAATCATGTTCAAATAACATAGAAAAAATACACCATTTCCTTTAAGATCATACTCTTAAAGGAGATATTATTTTACAATCCATCAGAACACAAGAACAATTTGTAGTTGTTTTTATAAATCTATTTAGTTTTAATAGATTTGAATATAATAAACAGAAGATAGAAATGATAAATATCAAGTGATTATTCTTATCTTATTCTTGTTTATCCATATCCTTAAATTAATTAACTCCTTTTAAAATGGATATTACATATGTTATTGTTTTATAAAAACATTTTGTTTTCAAACAACATAATTTTTCCAGAAAATATTTGTTACTAATTGTTTTTTCAGACTAAAACATTTTTACAAAAATATTTTGGACTAAGAATCCTTCTTAAAAGTTTTCTTTAGATTAATATTTTTTATAAATTATTTCTAAAGTAAAAATTCTTAATAATCATTTTTTATTAAAAAACTAAAAAGAATATATTACTTGTAATGATTAAAACATTCTACTATAAAAGTTATTATTCATTTAATTTTATCTGTGATTCATTACTTTAGTTATAAATGTTTTTTACTTTTTCTTTTTTTTAATACTTTTTTTTTGTATTCAGACATAAAAGTTTTCTATTCAAACTATTCTATTATATGATTAAAATTTATCTTAATAAAAATTGAAGAGTTCAAAATTATATTTTAATTGTTTCATTAATTAATTCATGATCATCGGATCAGATAAGGGAATCTAATTGTTCCATTTAAAATCTTCAAATTTTAGTCCTCACCTCTTGTGACTATATAAGGGTGGGTCACCATGTGTACCACGTCATTTTACATATATATTTTTTCTTAAATCTCATTAATCCTTTTAGGGATCCTCCCAATTGTTTTGAATTTGTCTAATCCAGTAGTACTAGACTCGGTTAGATGGCTACTATGGAAGATTTCATGAAAAGGCAATTTTTCAGAGAAATAATTATTCAGATATCAGGTTTTGAAAAGTATGAAACTACTCTTAAATAGATCATTAAATTTCAAGGATGAGAGAAAGTGTTCACTAAAAAACAAGATAAGTATTTTGACTTCAATTATCTAGAAATTGTAAGTTAATTTTATGCCCCGGTTTATTTTTTATCACATGATTATAAGGAAGAAGTGTATTTTACTATTTTTTGTAAAATAGAATAAAATTTCATACCAAAAAGTTGCATAGTTAGTGGGTGTTTGTTATCGGGGTGAAGCCTATGTTCTATCACATAAATTACTTGATAACATTATATGTTTCATGAAATATAATGGTGAAGAATATTTGTTCCCATTATAAGAGGAACTAAAGAAAATTTTCACCACACACCAGAAGAGAAAGTTATCATGATACAGATGCAAGGTTATCCCATGATGAGAAAGGGTTATTGGGATACCCTAAAAGTTTCAATTTTTTTGGATTATTTGATGAATATAATGAAAATAAATGTGGTGAAGTTTTTTTCATTATTGTGTAAGTGATTAATAAATCATTGATGAAGTCGATGATCTTAATTTTACCATCTTTTATAAATAAATTTCTAGTATATTTCATGAATTTTTTCAAGATTATAAACTAGAATTATCACCTAAGGGAAATTATTTCCTTTATTAGTGAAGAGAAAATATCAATAATGAAGTTAGTTTCTATTCTCTTATATGAAAACATTAATTGTAAAAAGTTGATTGAACTCTGTCTGAAGCAATACCAGCTAAAAAAGTAGAGGTTGTTAAAGATAAAATAATGTCTCAGTATTCGTACTAGAATAATCAAATGAAATTAATGATAATGATATATGATGAGTTCAATAAACTCATGGATCATGAGGATAAAAAAATTGTGATTCTAATTTTGGTTTTTATAATGTTGAGTTCTTAGAATTAGATATTCATACTAAAGATCAGTTGAATGAACCATAAAAGAAAATAAAATAAATTAAAAGCTTTAATAAGGAAAAAATAGTAAAAAGTATAACGAAATGACTTAACATATCCTTGTATAATCCAATGTAATCAGTTTCACCTTTATCTATGGTGCATCCATCTCTTCATATAGTAAACATATCTCACAAAAATCAATTTATTCCAAATTTCATTCTGAATTTTATAGATACCTAAATTTTACATTCATTAGTTCCTCCAGTTTCTAATAAGGGTAAAGGGAAAAAGGTTGTTGAAGAAGCTATAATTTTGGTTCCATTAAATGTTAAAAAATTTGTTGATAAGGAAAATTCAATGTCTATTATTATAAGTTTTCTTAAAACTGTAAGGTAGTTGGAGAAATAACTCAAGGAATAATAATAGGAACAAGTAGAGGAATAGAAAGAATAAGAAGAGGTCAGAAAGAAAAAGAATTTAATGAAAAGGAATAATCTACTGAAGAATGAAAAAAAAAATGAAAAGAAAACATCATAGTATTCATCATCATTAACTCTATTACCTTTAGAGTCTGATAAGGATCAAGACATAGAATAATTAGAAGAAGAAAATTAATAATCCAAATAGGAATAGAAAGATTAAAAATCTCACATGAAGGTATGTAGAAAAGTTTATTCAGATAATGAATTGGATATTATAAAAGTTTCATCAGAAGATGAAAAATATTCTTAGAAAGTCGAGGATAAGGTTTAGAAGAAAAAAATAGATATCAAACCAAGTTTTCCACAATATCCTTATAAAGTATCAGAGTCATCTGAATTTGAAGCAATATTTTCTCAAAAATGATTTAATTATATTTTATAAACCATGAAAAGTTTAAGTTATTCGATTTTGTATCTTCTAAACACAAATGTAATGTGTAAAATGATTCAGAATAACCAAAATAAAAATCATATTCACTAAATATTTTGACTGAAATAGTTTTCACATTGAGGCATATTTGAAATCATTCAAAAATGAGACCAAGGAAAAAAAGTTATCTTATAATAATATGTTAAAATGGTAAAACCAAGTGCATATTGATATCAAATACCGTGAATATTAGCCTGAAAAGGTGGAGAAACTTTCAATAGAAATAGTTCAATCCTTTGAAAAATTATCTACAGATATTTCTAACAGATACAAGATTAAAAAAAGAATTTATATATATTAAAAATGATATTAATGAATAATTGAAAGTATTTAAATAAAATTTTCAAAAAATGGAGTTTGAAAATAGTATAACTAGAACATGTAGTAATGTGTTATTTCTTGAAAATTAAGAGAATAAAGATATCACTGAGGAAGTTAAATGGTAGAAGTTAGATGTTATGAAGAAATTAGTGATAGTGGACCAAATCATGAAGATTCTGTAATTAGTCACAGAATCACATAAAGATCATGAAAATTTTTAGAAGATGAAATTGGTTATTAAAAATTATATGAGTAAAGAAAGAAAATTTTCAACTGATCTCTTGATGTATTTTTCAATACATTTTCAATGAATTTTGAATGTGAATAAATTTTTTTCTTAGTCTTTTATGGTTTAATGTATTATAATAATTTTGTGTGTGTTTTCTCTCTTCTTTATTTTGGATGATTTACTTAATTCAAAAACAATTGTTTCATATTTTATCCCTTTGTAATATTTTAGGTGATATATTTTCCCTATTCTTTTTAAAAATCACAAAGGGGATATTTTTTAAGAATATAATTTTAAGGGGGTTATTGAAGGGAGATAGTCCTTAAAGGGATAGAGTAAAAATATGTAGAAGTATTTAATACATCTTTAGAGAGAGGTTTTTATTTAATGGGAAGTTATTATCATAGTGGGGAGATTTAGAAATAATATTTTCTGTCAAATTATAAAGGGGATATAATCTAAGGTGGAGTTAATAAATAAATTATATATTTATTGTAACTAAAACATCAAAGGGTTGTAAGGTTTTCAAAGTTATTAGTTTTAATTTTAAGTGTTGTGTTTTGTGATTTTCAAAAGGGGGAGATTATTAAGTTTGAAGTCATACTTCTTCATTTTCTTTTCCTTGGTTTTAGAAATTAAAAAATCTCATACTAACATTATATTTCTCAAGGTTTTTTTAGAAAACATTATTCTATATAGAACATAGAAATAGTTCTAATATAATATTAATATAAAATTTTATTATTCAATTCAATATATTTGAATGTAGGAATGTTAGATACATTGGACACACTAATATTCTGATCAATTTTCATACTTATGTTCTATCAATCTAACTGAAGTAATTCATGACCATCATACTTACATTGGTATTAATCCATCAGACTAATCCTTATTCATTTGATCAAATTGAAAAATAATAAGAAATTCTGCATGACTATAAAAAACTTATAATAAGATTATATATATTTGAATCTATTGAATGGAATCCATGATATAATTTTAATGGCTCCATAAATAATTTTTTCGGATAAAAAATGATTATTTTTCTAATTAAATAATCAAATAATTATGATGTGTCTAGTAACAGATATCTAAGTTCATTATAAATAAATATTAAGTATGATTTCAGAGGATTGCCTATAAATAGGTTGTCATTTGAAGATTTTTGAGCAGATTCATTTACAAATCATGTCATATAAAGATTAAAATTTTTGAAGACCTCATTATTATTCTTTTTAATTATTTATAGAATTAAATGTTTTAAGGAATATGAGTGAGGTTTTTAAATTTTTTATAATACTTTTCTTTTCTTTTTTATGTTAGAATGTGGTTTTGGTTAAGGGCTTCCAGAGATAGGAATATGGGGAATTTGATCCATCGGATCAAGGGATTAGATGGCTAGGAAGATATATATTGATCATAATATTAAGGTATCCTAGTGAATTGAAAGAAATATCTATGTTGATCTATCATATCGAAATATTTCCAAGTAAGGAAAGATAGAACATACAGTAAGTATTAAAAATATGGTTACCTTATGTTAGGATTTTTGACTTCCTTAAATATTAATAAAAAATAGTAAATTCATTTATTAATCATGTAATTAATTTTTACAATTATAATATTTTATATTTATTTTTTACACAAGTTATACTTTCATATGTGCATGTCTTTTATAATGTTAGTCATTATACTTTTCATGCTAAAAATATATTTTATCATTGTATCTATGATAATGATAAATGTACTCTGATATAATTAGATAGTTTCTAGATATTATTATAATACTCTATTAATCGGATGAAGTCTGAGTATAATATTTTTTACTTAAGTGGATTTGTGTTTTTTTTAGTTTAAATGATTTAAACTAAAATTAACCCCTGTATCCATCCCATATTTTTTATATCTAAAATTGGTTACCTTTATCATTTTGGATTGGTATTACCACTTAATTTATCCTCTATAGTGACACCACCCCTGATGGTATATAAATATATTATTGGTCTAAGGACACAATTTATGGAAGATGTTCAGGTGACTCACTTCCAAAAATTCTTGAGCATCAACACTCCAAATCAACATTATTTGATGGATTCTAGAATATGTGTATATGTTATCTCACTTATATTCCTTGAAAAATAACCTTCCTATAAATTGAGAGATACTATTGTGGCTTATATCATTTTCATTGGAATTCTCAGTCTAGAAATAAAAATTCATGCCTGGGTGGGGTAACATCAGTGAGTCACACTTCCTAAAAATAGTTTCTATAAAGAGATGGTGTTTCAATGGGTTTTTGTTGTTTAGAGTTGAGTTTGATCATTTTTAGTGGTGGATTAATTAGAATCAGAAACACGGATAATATTTTCCTATCTATTCATCATCATTGAGAGATGGGAATAGTTTGAATTATGGGGGATGAGATATCCATATTGATGGGGAAACATTTTGGAAACCATTATTTTACTAGCTAAAAGAAATTGAAATGGGGTTTTGTTTCATCTCAATGGGACCTCTTTCATGGGTCAATTGGAATTGGTGAAGCATGATATAGTGGAATGAATTCATTGATTTGAAATGGGGAATCTTCCCAATATTTTAGAAAATTAATCACCTATCACAAAGGTTAAACACCAATGATCACACACATAATCACACTATCATCTAGTGTAAGTGGAGGTTTATAGATGTAGCACACAACCAAAATATTAATATAGGTTATATGGAGGTTTAAAATAGGAATTATAATAATATTCAAACCAAGATTATAGTGATTTTATATGGGGAAATGTAATTTTAAAACATGCTCAATTGTTTTATAAAATATGAAACTTGGGAACTCAATTATAGGGTTTAAATGATGGGATATGTCATCTAGAAAATGAGTTGTTATGGTACTATATGACCTCTTTGATATGGTGATATGATGACTCCAATGTGTGAATGACTATCATAATCAATTCAAAAACTCCAAATAGGGTTCAAAGGATCATGTAAAAAATAGAAAATCATAAGGAAGACATCAAGTATTCCAGGAAATACAAGTTTAACCATTAAAAAATCAAATATGATTCTTTTAATGGTTCATGTGTCATACTAGTGCATGATATAGATGAGAAATGATATAACATGATCAATTATATATTCAGAGAGAATTAGTGGAATCCAAGTTTTTATTAGAACTCAGAGTTATTCAGAAGGTTTCCAACAGACCTTTATAATTGAAATGCATTCAATCACCTGGGAACCTCTCAATCCTAGAGACACATCATATACTCTAGGGATATATTTTTTATTTTTTGTTGATCACTAACTTGGGAGTTTTTGGGAATAACCAGTTACAAAATTTGAATATCACCCCTACTCGATTCACTCATTGAAAGCTATGTTCCATATTTTTAAAGATCACCAATAGCATGAAATGGGCTTTACGACTTCCCTATGATAATAAAATACAATCATATGGAATGTAATGTTAATTTGGATTTTTAACTAGTCCTTCAGACACTCATCTAATGGAAATAGTATCACTAAAATATAACTTTAATCCTTATGGTAACCCAGTGTCTTGAGTTTTTATCATGTATAATTAATTATTCTATCATTTTTGTGTTATAATACTCCATATTTGTTGCCTCACCCACAAGTATTCCAATAAATATTTTAATTTAAAACTACAAATTAGTACGCCATTTTATTGAGGATTTTTTTTAACCCTAATATACACTCTCTATGAAGTGTTAGTGAGGGAGCCCATTCGACTCATAATCCATAGTTTTCCATAATTTCACCATTAAATCACTAGTATTTTTGGTACATACGTATGGATGATATTCAGCCAAGAAGATTGAAATATAGCTCTCATTCTCACAACCATCACTCAACCTCGATTCCTTTCCCAAGGGTTTATGCTATAAATTCACCAATAGAAACCAACTAGGCTCTACCTAGTGGTCAACTGGTTCAAAAGGATAGAAATATGGGAGGAAAACAATAAAAAAATAATATTTTATTATAATATATATAATGTTGTGTTATTTAAATAGTAATCCATTTGGTAGTCACTATTCATGGGATCTAAGAACAATGTAAAGAGGTAGAGTGGAATTGGTGGTCATGAGGTGTCTCTAGAATTAGTACTGATTATAGATGGATAAACTTTATGGATCTATCCAACTTGATCTATCTTTTAGATTACTAATTCAATTACATCTCAATTATGGGTTCCTACCAACCCATACCACTAAATGAAAGTTTATTTGATCCCAAAATTTAATAGGTGGGGTTCCAAGGGGAAATTCCTTAAGGGGGAATCCATGAATGAGACCATTTAACTCCATGGTTCCTCTATTTGAATAATGACTTAATAAGGCTAGGAATTCCAAAGGTTGGATAGCTCAGGGGTTTATAAACATTATAACTTGAAATAATACTGATTAAATTAAAATGATTACTAGGGTGAGCTTAATCACTCAGTAAATTCAAAATTTCATACCATTTTCATTATCGTTTTTTGATTCAATGGGATATGTGGAAATAGATACTAGGTTACTATGATTCTCTGTTTTACAACATTTTTTCTTTATACCCAAATATAATCAATCCAGTTGATGGTAGGAGGTCACTTGATAGTTGGTAGTGGTGAACATTTCCCAAGTATATGAAAAAATACTAGGATAACTTGTGTCCAAGGGAGATAGGCCATAATTATCAGATATAACTAGTTTTCATGAATTCTATTTTAGTAGTTCATACCTATAATCAAAATAGACCTTGGTATATTATTCTAGTTCATTTTAATTGGTAATGGTTATGTCATTCAAGATGTTTTTTGGAACCAAGGGTACTCTATTAAAATATTCCCGATATTAGTGGTATAAAACTGATAGTGTGGTGCTAATATCCACTATCGAGAGGGAATGATCCCATATCATCAGCTATATTACCTAAGAAATTATTTTTGTGTTCAAGGAAGTGGGGTCATCAGATCTCATTCAGGCTGCTGGCTTGGAATAATCCATATCTAAGATCAAAATATTCATAGATAACTAGTCAAGGGAAAGTTCAAAATAAATAATTCATGGGTTTATAACTGGTGAATAGATGAGATGAAATAATTTCCTCAGGGAACAACCAATATAATAATTATTGTTCTGTTTAATATTATATCAATCAACTACGAAAGTATTGATACAAGCTCATCCCAAAAGTGATTTCTCCTATTTATTTTACTAAATGGAGGATATAAAATAGAATAATATACTTTGTAAGTTAGTATTATATTACAATGATTTGATAGGGTTCGATCAAACCCTGACAAAGGAACTTGGTTAACTAGAATACTAAACCTAGATCAATATGGAATTTTCTCACTACGTTAGTTTGAACACCAAATCAAACACTATAATATGGCTCTAATATGAGATAATATAATATCCACATTTATGAAATATCATATTAAATAGAATACTATAGGAACTATATAGTTCTCTATGTTTACACCAGGATTGAGTTCCACACATAGTACCATATTAGGTATATATGATGTCACTTCACCCAACTTCAATAGAGAGACTCACTGGAGTCTCTTAGCCAAGTATTAATGAGATATAGTTACAAGTAGGAGGACTGTATCATTCAAAAAATATATTCACAAAGATATTACACCACCCAATTAATATCTCGTAGGAAATTTACATAACCTACAATGTCCACTAACCAAAAAAATATAGAAACATACCATACTATCTCATTATTTATATATAATGACACCAATTGTAAGATTCAATGACCTAAGGGTTGTGAGGATAGTTATAATTTAAACCCATCTTGGCACATTTGAGAAATACTCAAAATAATTTAATGAGACAAAAAATGTCTAGAAGGTTTAGTACTAAATATATTTTTTCAAAAAAAAATGGAAGGAATTATATGGTCTTCCAAGATCTAATAAAAACCCTTCAAAATAACTAAATCACTAGTTTCCAGAGAAGAAAATTAGGAAATGATATATACAAACTAAACTTCTCTAATAAATTTGAGTATTTCATATATTTTTTTTCATCCACTATGATAATTTATCTTCTATATCCAAATCATTATATCATCATACTTCATTTTCATTTTTATTCTTGAGAAATAAATTAAATTTATATCAACCATTGAAGAAAAAAATATATACTTGATTGTCTACTTCATATAAACACCATTGGTTTATCAAATGTGGCACTTCATGGTTCCACTTTACATATTATGTTATAGAGAGAGATTTGATCTCTTAATCTATTTGATTTTTGGTCTCATGATTATGCTCTAATTCATAACTACAACCTCACTAATGTATTCTTGTTGGAATGTTCCTTCGATGTGGGATAGTAATTTCACTAATCACTCTTTATAATTCATGATTCTACCTAAACTCTAAGACCATATGAAATTCTTCATTTGATTTTTGTTCCATCATATTACGTATTTGGTAATTTAATAGGGTGTTAAGACATTAATGTACTTATGGTACTTTAAGATGAGAATTCATAATAGGAATTCAAAGGATATACTACAGTTTTGGGAGAATTAGTTGGATATTTTGGGAAATATTTTGATGACCAATCTAGAAATATATCATGTGTGAAATGATGTGTGATATATGATTCAACATATTTTCCAATTGAATGGGGTGATGAAACTCATGATAGAGGTAGGTTTGAATGCTCTAGAAACTCAATTCCAATTGATGTAGTAAGATGGGGGGAATGTGTATTTTGGAATGACTGGGTGTCAATGAAACATTCATGGTGTTCAAGTAATTTGAATTAATGTTTAATGATTGGATATCCTTGCTTCAAAACCAATTATAATGGTGTCATCTGAGGGAAATGGAATGTTTCATTAGGGTGGGGTTAAATTTAGATATTAAAGATGGAACTTTGATGAAGCAAATGCATCTCTATTGGGAATTACACACACTGATTGGTTATGAAGGAAAGGTGAACCAATGGGGTTAGATACAACATTATTAAAATAAGTAAATGATAAGAGTTATCCCTCCTTGATCAAATAATTTTTTGATTGTGGCTCAACAATTCTTAGAACACATATCCAAGGGATTAAAAAAGATTCATTCCCTAGTACAAGATTAGTGGAATTGAGTACGGGTCCAACCAATTTTGGGGAAGAACCCAGGTAGAGGTATATGGTGCAACAATATTGTTGGAATTTTCTCTATTAGTGGTGGTCGCTGGTGGATATATCTTGGAACACCGCTTAAACTCATTCATGAACTCAGTATAATGATGGTACATTAATGGATTTTAATGATGTGAATCATCCCTTTTGACAATAGATCTTTCCCATATTCAAAATAGATCAGGGTACTATCATAGATAAATCATATTATACTAATTTAATTATTAGCTAATTGGTAGCTCGTAGCTCATGGGCCACCACCCCACTACAATGAAAAGTTACTCGAGTTGAATAACCATGTACACTACCATGAACAAACCACCATATAAAATATATCAAAAATGAAAAATATAGATGAAACAAATGCTCAATGACATGGGATCCATGGTAACTAGTCAAGAATGCATTAGAGTCATGGTCTAGTTGGCCTTAGGTCCAATGCATCTACCCATCTATTCTAATGTGGCATGTTAATTTGGGTTCAAATGTGTATGTTCTCCTTAAATGATAGTTTATGGTTTGGGGGTTTGATGGTGGGTATAGTGGTGCTAGAATTGGAGTTGGAGGTACTAAAAAGTAAACTAGTGGTGGTGGTGGTGGTAACAGTAGTTGTAGTAGTAATAAAAATTTGATTGGATGGTGTTATGGAATTATCATGGTTGGATTGTGGTTGGAAGATTTGGATATTGTGGTGGCTTAAATGGTTGTTTTGTATGAATAAATGGGTGGTTTAGTAGTTGAGATTATGGTTGTATAGTCTAGGAGTGGATAGAGGATGTTTTGATGGTCAAATGTGGGTGGTTCTCAATGTGTGGTTTGGACTCTATAATTGGGACCATGTGTAAGAGTAAATAACTAGGGTCAATCCAAGTGATCATTTAGTGCATTTAACGAAAAAAATAGGCTTTCTACCCCCTCCCAACATGTTCAACCATATCCATTAAACTATTCTAATAGGACTTTTCTTGTGGATAATCATTGTATCTCTATAATATATGAAATGATGTTTTTTGAAAGATAAGGGTTTTTTAGCTTCTCCATTGGACTAGGAATGGATTTTACACTCATCAATCAGACAATATAATTTCTTGTGTAGTTTGGTGGAATGGTGTTGTTGATTGTGATTGAATGAATTTGGCACTCCTGAGATCCCATGCTCTCAAATTCCCCCACAAAATAACAAGGGTCGGGGTCATTTAGCATGATTCGAAGTCCAACTGACCACAAATGAAAATACCCAAGGTTCATTTATTATTATAAAAGGGGTATGGTGAGGTTCTCAAGTCCAGAAACTAAATAATAAATATCCTTACTATTGTATGATGATTAGTAAAACCCCAACACTTTATTCTAGACCCCAAACACCTTCATTTTCCTACTATACCCTTAATTAAAAAGAGGTATGATTGATTTCATCTCTTGAGTTCATTTTCTTTTAGTGATGGGAATATCCAAAAAAAACATTCCTTTTATACTTTAATAACAATTAATAATATACTAGTGGTTCTACAATTCATAGGACAACCTAGATAGAAATGAAAGAAATGAGTCCAATGGGTTATTCTATACTTAAAAATCATGTTCAAAATAATGTTTTATTGATATCATAATCATATATCATCATATAGAAATGGTTAATAAAATAAAGAGAAAAATCCTACCTATTATAGTTTTTATAAGACATGTTAGTAATTCAAATTTCTCTATATTAAAGCAGTTAGTATGATACCTTCAGGTCTATCTACAATCTCATGGAATAGGGGGTTCATTTTCCTCACAAAGCACTCTAGGATGAGTTATTGAATAGGTTTGGATTAGAGGTTTGACGGTTCACTATCCATTTAGAAATGAATTTTTGGGATAGTTGGGGGTTACTCTGTGAAAAAAATGGTGTCTACATGGAACTTGGAAACCCAAGAACACTAAGGTTAACTATAGGTATTAGTGGTCATCAGCTACTTGCAAGAGATCAATTTGGTTACAAGGTTAGATGGTGGGTGTCAACATGAATCATTGGGATGTCCATTTAATTTAATATGAAACTTGATGTATTGGTGTTTCTATTTCCCACTCTTTATCATTGGTGGCCTAATAGAACAATTAGTAAGATGGATATTATTAATTTAGTGATGGTGGTAATGGCATGTTTCTTAGGAATGACTAGAAATGAGTATCTGGGTGAGGACCTAGATATTTCAGGTCTGTTTCCATGTTCTCCCTGGAATACATAAAGTATTCCTATCATTAGGGAAAACTTAGTCACCATTAGTAGAAACCTTCAAGATATAATATATTCAAGGATTTTTGGTTTAGTTGATTTGGATCTTTGCTAGGGGGACTGATTCATTTGCCAACATGATAATCACTCTAGATGGGCTCTCAAAAAGATAAAGGTGGAAGGATAAAATCAAGTCTACTTGGCCTAATGGTCGGGTTAATACATGTAATACTAGTAGTGGTGTATGAAAATGGAAATTCTAGCTAAATGGATTATCTAACCACATTTTATGTAAAAGAGAATATAGAAATCTATCCATTGGATTATTCTCTACAATGAGGAATATGAAGTTGGAATCACTAGTTATTTTGTCTCATTATGTTAAAGTGAATCAATACCTTTTACCTATAAACACTTATAATCACACCCCTTTTTTATTCATAGTTTGACATATCAATTTTCATATTTATCTCATTGGTTGATTCATAGTTCCATTATAAAGATATAACTTCTAAAGCATAGTAGGTGTTTATCCAATGTGTGTACATTATGGTGATTATAGTCTAGTTTGATTCATGATATTCTCTTTACTTTTTACCCGTGGGGTAAAGTCATAACAAGTTTGTTGTAGGGGAACCTGTGGCTTGATTGGGTTAACTGTGAAACTACGATACCACATATCGATACTATATAGGGAATTCATGCATTCTAGTAAATAGTTTATTAAGTACATGAGTTAAAAAAAGGTTCATTATGGTGTGATATCATACATTTCCAACTAATTTCTTGGGTTGTTTAAGTCCAATTTATTGTGTAGTTGGACATCATGTTAGTGGACCTCTATGATGGTACGTGGCATAACACCACTTGGACATACCTGAACATATAAGGAAAAATGATATTGATTTCGTGGAAAATAATAAATAATTAAAGGGATTAGAAATAAACATAGTAGTTGAATCAATAGAAAGGTAGGATAGTTCATTTTAAAATATCAATGAAACATGGGAAAGGGATCAAGACAAAAAAATTAATAGTAATATTTAGCTAATTCATTACAATCAAAAAATTCATACCATTAAATGATAAAGGTTCCTCATTCATGACTACCCCCAAATATCACTTTACTCAATTAATAGAGAAAATACATCACCCTTCATCATCCTTACAGTAAATTACATTACAATTTCATCCCTTTCAGTCGATCTTAACCAAACCTACCTCATAGAAATCATGGAGTCCCTTCATACTTCACCCAATTTTCTCATCCATCTATGAACTCTATAAAAAGATACAAAAAATTAATTTGAAGATGGAATCATTATTATCATTCCCTACTAATTGGTTTGGGAATAAATTATCCTAATAGGAGTTACATATAAAGATATATAGATAGAATTTATTATTTGATTCTTTATCTAAGTAGTAAGATTTAGGTAAATATAGAAATAAAATATATATTTATGGTAGAAATAATTCTAAGAAAAGTTATGTTGTATAGCTATGCAGAATCAGGTATAGAATATGTTCCACTTGAAAAGGTGGCTAGAAGTTAAATAACATATTTGAATTATATTAACATTACATTACTTTTTTATTATAAAGAAGAAAAAAATCTAAAACACGAAAAAAAAAAAGAAAAAACAAAAACCAAGAAGTCTAAGGGGGCCTGAAATGGTGTAGGCCGAGGGAATACCCTCTAATCAAATTTACCCCCACTAGGTTTAAAATAGAATATATCATGGAGACAGACAGGGTTGTGGCCAATGACTTCCAAAGATTCCAAGTAATCTTCCACTTTGTTACCTTCACGCAAAGAATGTAGAACTTTGAAGCGGTTGTTGATCAGGCCTTCACACTTTCTAATTATATTGATGATCGACCATGGATGGGGGAAAAATAATTCCGGGAATCATGGAGAATCTTTGAATCTATTTCCACTTTGGATAAGATGATACCTTGTTGGTGACAAAGATTGATACCCATGAGCATAGCTTTGGCTTCGGCCTGGAGAGAGGAACCATATCCCAAGTAGGAAGAGAATGCCAAGAGGACCAAATCCATGGATTCTCGAACAACCCCACCCCATTTCAAGACTCTCTTCTTGAAAGAACCATCAATGTTTAGTTTAAGGCCCCTAGAGGGAGGCTTCCATCGCACCCAGAGGTCGCATGAGTTGTTGTCACGTGCCTGTGCATAGCATGAAGTAGGGATCATCCACCGCAAGGAGGGGGAATCCCTCCAGTTTCCAGATAGATGATCCAAATCAATGATGGTTTTCTTTTTCCTAAAGATGATATACTTGCTAGTGGGATAAACCCCCTCCTGTCTGAACTTATTTTTGGATTACCTAATTGACCATCACCTTGCCCGAAGAATCACCATGCACTCCATCTTCTCCGGTCCCCTATCACCCGACCCATCAAACCACCTATCTAAGAATGGAAGCTCTGTCATGTTAGAGTCTTAGAGGCCTGTCAACTCCCTAAAGGCATGCCACACATCCCACACCCAACCACCTTGGAAAAAAAGGTGATCAACACTTTCTTCCT
This sequence comes from Viscum album, assembly GCA_963277665.1. Classification (NCBI taxonomy): domain Eukaryota; kingdom Viridiplantae; phylum Streptophyta; class Magnoliopsida; order Santalales; family Viscaceae; genus Viscum; species Viscum album. The sequence continues at coordinate 873,244,122 of OY728145.1, read as the reverse complement.
TGAAGACTTTACAACAGGAACACTGAGAAACCAGAGGGATTCCACAACGATTAGTATTTTCGTCCGTGGGTATCTCCTGATACCCGATCCTCCATAACAGAAAAGTGTATTTGTATGAGATCTCATTGGAAAAAAGTGTGTCATTCCATATATCTAGCTCCTATACAAAGACCCGAGACCGCCGATAATCCTGATTGGATAAAACCCCCGATGAAGAAAGGGTCAGGATATAGTGGTCAGGTTCCTGCGACAAAGAAATGAGACTAAAAACTGCATGTTACCCCTAATTCGAAACAGCATTAATGATGTCTAGGTTAAAACTGGCCTCTCTGAAAGAAATGGTGGGGGAAAGGCACAACGGGAAGCAGAGCACAGTCCCATCCCAGTTGAGGTTACATAAAGAAATGTTCCCCCTCCCGATGATCCACTGAGAATGCAAAAGGAGATCCGAAAATAGGTTAGCAATAGTGGGTACTAAAGAGGAAACTAGACCTTCAATCGGGGGATGGATACTCAACAGAGGATGCTTAATTTTCCCCCACAGTGTACTCTGTTCTAGAACCTCCCAATCTATTCGTGCGTGCATACAACTGAGAGTATCATTCTAGCTGTGAACATTAGTGCCTCCCTCCCTAGAAGACTTCGCTACCTTACCCAAATAATCCTAATGCTTCTTCCTTTCCGCCAGAGGATCCCAGAGAAATCTGGCCAGGATCTTCTCAATACTGGAAATGACACCCTTCAGCACCTTTACAGTAGATATAGCATGGATTGGAGTGTCCAGTAGAACACTATTAATAAGCGCAATGCATCCTCCAAAGGATAAAAACTTGTTTTCTCAGTTGGGAATGCGGTACGAAATCTTGCTGGAAGGAAATTCGAAATCCCGAATCCGCAATCTACCAAGGGTGATGGGAGCCTCAAGGTATTACATGGGAAAGAACCCCCTTTTCATGGAAAGATTGAGATGAATATCAGAAGACCTTCTGGGGGAGTAGTTGTTTGGGGTGAAGAAGATACTCTTCTCTTTATTGGTAAGTTTGCCACTCAAGTGGAAGTAACCTTCCAAAATTTTGTTCAGGGCTCGGATATATATTTTTTCCCCCATTGAGAAAGACTAGGTTGTCATTTCTGAACATTATGTTTGACATGGTCATAGACATCATGCTCCTCCTATAGGGTAGAATCTGTCCATTTTTTATGCTCCTATAAATGAGTCGGCTGAGGACCACTTCTGTTATTATGAAAATACTTGGGGACAAATTATCCCCTGCCTTAGTCCACGAATGGATTTGAAGAAACCGGAGGACTTCGCCAAGAAAGAGTCCGCCATCCACAGGGAGATGAAACGTCTAAAAACAAGTTCAATAGTCTAGGAAGAGAAACCCATACATTCCATTACCTTTATGATGAAGCCCCATTCCACTCGATCGTATGCTTTATTCATGTCTAGCTTCAAATCCACACTTGACCCTCAGGTTTTAATGTTCATATCTCTAATAATTTCTTGGGCAATATCTATAGAACCTTGGATAGACCTACCCCTCACAAAAACATGATTCTCCAAAGGTATACACCTTGGAATATGTACGGAAAACCTGGCATTGATAACACTTACAAGAACATTATAAGGAAAGTTACACATAGACACTGGTCTATAATTCATGATAGAAGTGGGATTCCTATTCTTGGGAATGATAATCATAGTAGTGGCGCATGCAATCCGTGGTAAACTAATTCCCCTAAAGAATTCCTAGATGTCCATAATGAAATCCCTCTTAACCACATCCCATGTTGCTCTGTAGAAAGAGCCCGGAAATCCATATGGCCCTGGGGCACGGTCTGGATGAAGATTCATCATGGCATTATAAATCTTCTTTTCACCTGGTAGAGAGCTCAACCCTTCATTGTCCTTGTCCGAGACACAATGGGAGATCGCCTCAAAAATCCCATTATCAACTCCTGTATATCCAATGGGCATACAACAATTGGGACCAGCCAGAATATCATGGAAATAGGAAAGATCCATACCTACAACAATATTTCTATCATCCGTGTAAGATACATCATCCATAATAATGTTTGGTTTGATAGGTCTCTTTCGCTCTTTAATACATGCATGAAAAAATCCTGTGTTTTTATCACCCTCCTGGAGCCACTTGATTCTCACAGAATCCCTGGAAAAACGCTTCTAATCCAAGATCATAACAGAAAGTTCTTTTTTTCTAGTAGCAAGCTACTCAAAATTATGGTCCTCCTATTCCTCTTCTAGTCGAGCTTCTATCCTCTAAACCTCTTGCATGGTATCACTGATCTCACTATCAATCGGGGGGAAGTCTTTGGCCCACAACTGAACCCTATATTTGAGTTGATGCATTTTATCCTAAAGGGAAACTCATGGTTCACTCTATCCAGGAGAATTCCAAATACCACAAACCATGTCCTTCTATCCTGGTTTACTAACCCATTGTTGGAGGAAATAGAACTTTTCCCGATGATCCATCTTGTGCGAAAAAGAGACCAGTAGGGGTAGTAATTAGAAATGTTGTGAATGAGATTTCTCACCTTAATATTGGAGAACATAGAGATGGCTTCCATATTGGCCAGATATCTGTCCAGTATGCTCCACGAATGGTGCAAACCCCTTCAGTTATTGCACCATGTGAAGTAGTAACATGAGAACCCCAAATCAATAAGGCCACTCCCATCCATGAACAATGTAAACTCCCAACTGGACCTCCTCTAAAAAGGCCACGACCTTTCTTTTCCTCTGGTTTGGAAACGATATTAAAATCCCCACCAACAAACCATGGATGATTTCCCAGGAGAAAAACATTAAGTTCACTCCAAAGCTTGGTCCATTAAAGGGGATCACAGCTCTCATACACAATTGGTATGGATATATTTTCCTTGTATCAACTTGACTTCAAAGAAAGGTTAGTTCATAAAAAAATTTGGATTGAGATACTAAAAAAATAGAATCTAAATCCCTACTAGAGGGCTCATACCCAATTACCATCTACCCATGATGAAAGATGACTCTTAAAGTACTAGATTTAATTTTGTATATGTTGGTAGAATGATTTATTTATATCCTAAATTTCAACCTACTACATCTCATCAACCTATACACCATCTTCTTAATCATTCTAAAAATACATTTCTCACATCCTAAATATTGTTTCTCTTCCAAAAAGGACACTAACAGTGTAAAATAAAAAAGGTACAGAACAATTCAATTAAGTCAACTTACAATTACTAAACTAGAAACTGGATGACTGTTGATAATGATACACCTACACTTACTGCTCTCCATAAAGATTGTTTTTCTCTACAATTCAGTGGGGGAAGACTTACCGAAGGAGTTAATTTAGCAATAATTAGTCTAGAAGATAGGATTTGTGTGGAGGGTTTAACTTTTTTCAAATAAAATAATGTAATAAAAGGAAAAAGAAAAAGATTTTTTCTTGACATGTGTTATATTATGTTCTCAAAAGGTGAAAGAGAATTTTCAAAAATAAAAGTAATTTCCTTGAAAAAACCACTCATATTGGTGAATTACATGTTTCATTTAATCCAATTTGTAGGTCCTTAAACAGTAAAATTATAGAAGTTGTCTAATAATAAAGGTTCTAGCAGTCTCATATATTTTTTATACTAAGGGTTATAAAGGCATAAATCATAACAATAATTATTCTCTTTCCATTATCAAATAAAAATAAATTCATAATCAAAAATGGAAAAACAATCTCATGTCAAGAAGAATGAAAAAATGGTACATTTATATGATTACCATAGCCTATTGTACTCTCCAATAGGTCAAGAAGGGAAGTATCTTATTCAAATACCATAAATTAGACAAAGGATTATCTTTTCTCTAGTCCTTTCTTGTCTCTCAATTTTTTTTAATTTTAACTTGACTTTTAATCTAACTCTTCATGTTTAAGAGTAAGATATTTTCCATTATTCTAATTCCCAATTTAATATTCCTTATGAAATTCTATCCACAATTAATCAATTTCATGCTTACTATAAATCTTGATTATTTCATACCGACCATGCTAGTTTACTAAGTGTAAAAAAAGAAAATATATTGATATATTTATTTCAAGTTATACTTATTTAACCTATTGGGTAGTCTCATAATTATTATTGGTTTCTCTTTGGTTTCAATAGTGTAAACACTCTGATGTGAGGTTTTTCACATAAGTGAAAGGATGTAACAGTCTATTCATTTCCAGAAGTATGGATAAAAGTTATAAAAAACTATCTCATTTTATTCATCACCTGAATAGGTATTTTATGATGGTCAAACAAGTCATCTTGATCCCTGACACTAATTAGTTCCAAACACTGGGATCACAAGTTCACTTCTACTATGTTTAGAAGATGAGATGACACTAGTATTAAATTCCAATGTATACTACTTTTTATAAGATATTTTGAAATATATCTGAGTGATAAGATAAAGGTGATTCCTACTCTTATCACTCACTAATGGTCTATCCATGGAGGGGTGTATTCCACTCACTAATTTTGGGTCCCGTGTTGACACATAGAAAAATGATTAGGTTGGATGTTCCTTACATTACTTAAGATATTAAGTGTTTTACTTCTAAAAGTATTTTTTAGTGGTTATAAGCCCTAATACTATGTTTTCATATTTCCTCCTTACCTAATCAGATCTATCTAAATCATTCCATCTTTTAAAGGAGGCCTTGAGTTTACATAAGTAAGAAAATTGATTAATGTGGCCACTCCCCACTTAACGTGACCCCCGCCTCCTCTTTTCTCTAATAAATATTTCCTCAATTAATTAATTATAATATGTAATTATTATGATGTTGATTATTATTGTTATTATTAATTTATAATAAACCAATTTTAAAAATGAAAATGATATAAGGGAATGTTTCTCATAGCCCCTCCCCATATTACTATATTTTGATTATTCCAACACCCACACCACCACTGCCTCCAATTGCACCATCCCTGAATTTGTCATACCTTGATGTCCATATTTTCATCCACTATCAGTATCTGAACATCCTATGCTACTTCTGGGATATCACTACTCTATCTCTCCCAGGTCGTGTAGATAAATTACCCAATTATCGTCCACTTTTACTCACACTGACCTATTACATCATCATCATCTTCTACTGCCTCCCTTCCACCATGAACCATCATCTCAGACATAGGCCATGGGTATCTTGATGAAAAATTTCCTTTGAGAAGATAGAGTTATCATGATATATGTAAGAGATAGATAGATAGAGAAATAATTTCCAATCTTTTCTTCATTGATTTATCATCATAATTAAACCCTAAAAAGAAACATATATGAGTTGAGTATTACCAATCTTATTGTAGTATTCAGACCTAGTTCTTCATTAATGATTTCATCAGTGAAAAAAATCATAAAATAGGGGCTAAAATTCTTTAATAAAAAACAATATATATATAGGGACATTTTTTGTGATTTATAACTCAAGGATAATGATTCTCTTTCAAGTTATGTGAATAAAGGCTCAGGGAAATGAAATAAAATCCCCTGAATTAGAATTAATATAAGATTATTAAATCCCTAATTGGTGTATCAATTATATAAACCTTTATTACATGATCTAATAATCACTATCATTGTGATTTTGGCCTCACTCCATCGATCTTTCATCATTTCCACCATGAATCTAATCTCACTCCTCCTACTCTCTATAAAAGTTTCTATGAAAAAAGTATTATCCCCTAGAGGAGTAATGTTAAGTATTATTTATATGATAATAATATGGGGTTCTCCCATAAACTAAAAAATTAATTAAATAATTTAATTAATTAATCAATTTACATGTTACTTCCAATACCCAAGGTTCCTGATGTGAACTAAAGTTATACCAAACCTAGGGTAGAACCCCTATTATAGAATAAACTATAGTATCAGTTTAGCATATGACACTCCATCAAATAGATATATGAACTTTATCACTAAAACACATGAACATGCTAGTATAATTTTTTTATACTTAATATATTCTTATCAAGGCCATACCACACCTAAAATACAATATTGGATCAGCCTAAGGGTGAACTCTACACCCTAAAATCAAAAAAACCAACTAATATTTTTTATGAGTCCATTATCTAAGGAACATTTACTATTTAACACCTTCAGATGTCCTAAAAATTCAAAACTCAAAATGGTAATAAGTCTCATTTTGGAAAAAATTTGTTCTTTAAAATTAATTACTCGTGATTATATTTTAAAACGTTACCCTCTAGAATTTAATTATTCTGTGGTTTTTCTTTAACCATGGATCACTGAGTTCATTGTGGGATATGATATTTCTCCTTGTTTTCTACCTAGTTCGACCCTTATAAGACCCTTGGATACCATTAGAGAAGGTTTTAGTCAAGAATTTAATTGTAAAGTTATTTTTAAGAAATAAGTTAAGGTATTGTTGATATATTATTGATATCTTGTTAGTTGTTTATAAGTCATCAACCTATCCTTTTATGGATGGATTTCTAGGTTGGATTTTTTGTTAACTAATTATCCCTTATTCCATTGTGATAATGTGGCCGCAATGAGTGAATCCATATCAAGTATTGATGATAATTAATTTCAATTATTATCTCATGGTAAGGGGTTGAAAAATAGATTAGTTATAATAGAAATCATTTTGATGGAAACATTTTGATCATCTCTATAGTGGATAGATAGTATTCTTTCTAGGTATTAACGATGGATATTAGAGAGACCTGAGTGAATGTTTTGAGTGAGACACACACCTTTTAATTTTGATGACTAAAATATCACGATTTTCATGTTAGAGTAGTTGTGAAAGTGTATTCCTTTAGAATATTTTCTACGAGTAATTATATGGTGGAACCTTATTGTATAAATATCCTGTTCTAAACATGGTGTCTATAAATTCAGTTGGTTAGATGAATTTTTATTAAAAGAAACACTTGATCAGGTTTTCAATGTAAAGAAATGCATATTTTATTACTAAGTTCTCCTATGATGGTGGAATGTTTTATGGTAGTTTGGGTTGATTACATTACTTCTTACTACACCCATTAATCGATTAGGGATTTCAATAGGGTTCATTCTTACAAATGGAATTTTTGATAATGGTTATATATGGTTTATTATTTCTATGGATGAAGAGTTTTAGGGTGGGAGGATATAACAGTATAGGTATTTACATTATGTGGAATTTGTTTGTTCTTAAAACATGAATCTAGTTTTAGTGTCATTGGGTTGGCTATAACCCAATTGAATTTTAATTCATTTCTTGGGTGGTTGAATTGATACTCAAAATATTTTTACAGATAATATATTAATATTTTTAAAAAAATGGAAAAATTAAATTTCTCCTAAATAGTGTGAGTGATCGAAAATAAACATTCTCCATTGAGTTCTCAGTGAGGTGATTACACTAGGTTAATATTGTGTTAAATATAAAATGATGTTATGTCATTTTTAAATGGTTAATATTAATTTTTAGAGAATAAAAATGTGTATTTTTTTTCTATGTGTTTCCCACAAATTAAATTTAGAAAAAGGTAGCTTGGGCCTATCAGAAGATACATGTTTTAATTAAGTTGTATTTTTTGACACGCATATTTATTAGAACGGGCCTCATGATGATTTTTTTGTGTACCATGATAAGCTGGTAAAAAATCACAACTTTAGGCCTTAGTCCAACTTATTGATAATAAAATATTAAAAAAATTTAAAAAAACACATTGAATTAGAGGAGTGGCGGCTCCTACCGCCACCCATTTCAAATAATCAAGAAAAAATAAGAGGAACAAAATCAACAAATTAAAAAAAAGTGTGGGATAGTTGACTCATGTGTCATGGTTCACTTTCTCTAGTCTAATTTAGAGTGGGAGCACCACTCTTCCTCCATTATACTTCTAATATAGAATAATGTGGAACTTTAACCCACACAGGTCTGGAACAACCAACATAGTGAGGGGTAGGAAACCACCCCTCAACCATTTTATACTTAAAAATATATCTATTATAAATAAATAACAATATTATTATTATTATTATTATTATTATTATTATTATTATTATCACTCAAAATGTGGATTCTTATTCTAAAATCCAAATGGGGAAAATTATTTCTCCATTTTCCATGATTTTTTTAAGGATCACAATAGTTATTGCTTTGAAGGTATCTGGGTTTGTTTATGGTATGTTCTGGGAAATATAAAATGTTAAATTTTAGGAATTATAAGGAATGACCTAAGACGTTTTATGAGGATACTACCTTGATATTTTTCATTGTAGGAACATGATTTCATCCTTTATTTCATGATGTGGAGTCCATGAGTTGAAGAAATACTAAATTTATAATTTTGGACATAGTGTGTTTGGTTCAATGAATTTCAACATTTATGATTTCATATTAGGATCTTTTCATGATACTATGACACATTGGAAGATAAATGAAGTTGACCATGTCATTTAAAGAACATATGTTATGATAAAGATTCTAGATCAAGACACCTATAATTCAGAAACAGTGTAATAGACATTTGAAGTTATGATTGGCCTTATTCAGCGACTTAGTGAGTGTGAAATACTATTAGTAGTGAGGAAAATAGGATTATTTATCTTAATAATGATTCTTTATAAAATATATTAATAATTTTCCTAATGATTTAAAAGTTAGTGAGGAAATAATGATTTTTAGAGGACAGATTTTTGAATGGTTTTAGTATATATATGATGAACTAAGGGTTATAAAATTGTGTTAAGAATGAGTGTTTCCTAGAATTAATAAATCATTTACAAATTTGTAATCAGAAAACATGAACTATAATGATTTTTAAAAGATTTTAATTAATTATTAAATGGTTTTTTTAAAATCCCATACTATCCCATGATCATGAAATTGTTTGCTTTGGACCAATACCACACATTTTTACTTTCCCTGGGCTCTAGACCTCAGGCATCCCCCAAAAAAAGACCTCGTGATGGGAGAGTTATCCACACTTCCTTATAAAGGGGTGTTTCGGGCTCCTTTTCCTTTGATGTGGGATTTCTAGAACCCCCCCCCCCCCCCCCCAGAAAGTCCCAGTATCCTCAATACAACATTTCATAGACACTGGCTCTAACACCATTTATAATAGCCTAGTCCAGCCAATGATTATGATATTGTCCACTTTGGGCCTAGCCCACATATTTTTTCATTCCCTGAGCAATGGCCCTAAAGAATCCCCCAGGAAAATAAAAAACATACATTCAATACCCAAATTAGAAAATATCATGATTGGGGGATGGGTTGGGCCATTACAAAAGGTATCAAATCCAATCTCTATTTGATGTGATAGTGAGGACATTAGGCCCTTCTAGCGGGGTATTATAGAAATATTGCATCAAAGGAGGACGATAATGAAGCACCCCTTTATAATGTGGTGTGGATACCTCTCCCATGATGAGTAGTTTTCATGGGGGATTCCTAAGGGCCAGAGCACAAGTAAAAAAACTATGCAGGATAGGGCTAAAGTGGACAATATCATGATCTTGGGATGGAATGGTCCATTACAAATAGTATCATACCAATGTCCATTTGATGTTCCAGTGATGATTCAGGTCCTTTCTAGGGGGGATTATGGAAATCCCACATTGAATGTGGAGGATCATGAAGAACCCCTTTATATGGTCATGTGGATACATCTCCCATCATAAAGCCTTTTTCCAAGGGGATTTATGAGGTCTAGTGACCAAGGGAAATCAAAATTGTTTGGGCTAGATCCAAAGAAGACAATATTATGATCCTGGGATAAACTAGGTTTTTAGAAATGGTATCAGAGATGGTGTCCATTTGATGTGCCAACGACGATGTTGGGCTTTTCTAAGGGGGTATGGAAATACCACATCAAAGTAAGAGAAGAATGAATCACCCCTTTATAATTTGGTGTAGATACCTCTCAATGCATTAGGCCATTTATTGGGTGATTCTTGAGGGCTAGAGCCCAGGGATAAAATTGTGTGGGTTAGGCCCAAAGTGAACAATATCTTGATCATGCGATGGACTAGGCTATTATAGTTTCTAATAATAAAACATCATAGATTTTACTGGGTGATATAATTTCAATAATTTATATCAATAAAAATAAAAAAAATTAATGGGGTAATTAACATAGATAAGTAAATAGAATTATAAAGGAATTAAAGGAATAAAATATTATAACTGGGTAATGGGAATGGAACAATTATATGACATATTGGTTTGGTGCTCCTTGAGATGGTGGTGCGTGATCATGAAAAAATTATAAGTATTTATAAAATGTGATCAGAATGATTGTAAGAGCTCTTAGAATTATGGTAAGTACTTAAAAGGATAAAGTTGTGGAATCATCGTGGTAAATATTTTGGTGGTTATTCATTGATCGAATGACTTAGTTTAAGTAACATGAGTTACTTCCAATGACTTATACATGACTTCTATTAGATGATTGACATTTCTTATATTGTGAAGTGGGTTGAGGGGTGATTCAATTTAAATAATTATCTATTATTGAATGATTTTTCACTCCCTAAGATTTTGGGAATGGGAACTCGATGAGGACTATGAAACAAATCACCATTGTTAAGTAAGAAGTATTGAGAGGTTTATTTGGGAATCCTTAATTTTGATAGTGGAGATTGATTGTGTGTAATCATATTCTTTAAGATATGATACAACCTGTAATTGATGGATATCGATGAAAAATTATACATAGGAGCATCTTATTTACATTAAATCTATAACTAGTGATTTAATGGTCTAATATATGACATACCTTCCCACCCATAGATTTGGGAAGAGACTACTGATGATTTATGAATGCATCTACTACAACTCACCCATTTCAACAAGTTGACACTGATAAAAAATTCTTGGAGATATTTTGAGATGATTTGACGCACCAACATCTCTATGTGGGTATTATGGATATGGTTAATTCCTTGAGAAACATCATTGCGAGAACGTAATGGATTGGGTGGGTAAAGATGAGTAGTTCCTACAGTATCCATATTATGAGAATGCGATGGATGTAAACTCACCTGAGTAGTGATGCCCCTTATCTCCCACATCATAGGAATCAACCTGAATAATTATTTACCATATATTATCTATCTACTTACCCATATTTTGGGATTATGGAGGACCAAATATACAACTTTAGTTATGGAGATGTGGATATCCTCTAGTTTCCTAGTATAAATCTTTAACCATGGTGATTTGTATTTCCATTGGAATATATATATACACACACACTTATAGCTCTAGACAGAGATGGGTATTTCTTGGAAACTTATGAGATATGTGGATACATGTATTTTTTCCATCATCATGATATCAGTTTATCTTGGTTGAATTATTAGAAAGGATTCTTTGATGGGTTAGGAGATATTTTTTTATTTCTATAAGAAAGAATAATTGTTATTTACTATTTGTGATGAAAGTGAGATATGGGTAAATTCATCATTTTTAGCCTTATTGATAAGTTTGGTTGATTTTTAATTGTCTACAACTTAATTTATTTTGATGCACATAGACACTAGATGTTTATAGGTTTGGATCACTCATTGGGGTGACCATACTGGTTATTGTTATACTCACCCCAGAATACACACTTACACATTTTTCCCCTTGTGTCAATATATGTCAGTAGATATATATGAAATATGATCATAGATTTGGGAAATGGATGATATATATATCTGTAGCTATTGGAGTAGATATCTCATGATGGTAGACACTTTTATATTGTTAATATTAGGGATGACATATATTCAGGATGTTATGGTTGCACCTAATGATTTATATATATATATATATATATATATATATATATCTTTTTACATTTCATTGTGGAGATTTTTTTATATACACATATTTTGTATTGTTGAGTTTATGTTTCTTACATGCTATAATGGATGAAGATGTGTGATAGCAGGTGATTGGTTGATTAGATTTAATTCCTACCATACATGTTTTTATACATCAACGGTAGTTTCTATCCCTTGACCTAGTGGATGCAGGCTTGGGGAGTTTACTTATAGGTGATCTATGATAAGACACTTATATTATGATAGATTGATTGAGTTATTGTGTAATTTTTTTATGATAATTATTTTTATTTCTTTTATTCAGGAAAATATTACTAATTAGGTTACTTGATTAGTTTATATAATGTCTATTTCGGTATTTTAACATTCATGGGCGAGGTTAATGTTTTAAAAGTCATGTTAATATTCTAATGGTTATATTTTCAACAGTAATATTATACTTAAAAATCTTATAAATACCACTTATTTCACACACATTTCATTCACTTATTTTTCTATCAAGGTTCTTTATTCTTTATTTTTTTAAATTATAATCACATTTTTAATATTTTGTCTACTTTTTATTTTTTTTCATAGGTGTAATATAAATAGTAAAACACTATCCATTATATTTTAATATTCAACTTAGGTTATTCTTTCCCCAACAATACTATTTTTAATTTTATGGAGTGTATTTATCCTTCATATGTAATTTTTTATATTGATGATATAAAATAACGTTCATTGTTATAAGGGTCATGTGATTTATATTTATTATACATAATATATAAATATGACTGACATATATAATGAGAATAACGAATTTCATACTGAAAATTCTGCACTATTAAATTTTGGACAGAACACATTCTATTCAAAAAAAATTAGATGGGAGCCTAATGATTTATTTTGCCTATCACTAATAAAAACATTTGAAAATTGGAAAAAATGTCCTCTACCAAGGATTTATGTATTTTTTGACCACCTAAAGGTAGTGAAGTGGTTATTAGAGATCAAAATAGGGTCCATATATCATTATATTTGTGTTCATGTGGACATCTCAAAGATGGCGTTCAAGTATATTTAAGAGTATAATGACGTCCTAGTGATGTCATATGATGTGAATAATGACCTAAATATGTTTATGGGAATCATAAAAAATATTCTCTAGCCATTCTTAGACTAGATTTTAGTATTTTTCATTAATAAAATCCTCATCTATTTTACATCAAAAGATGATCATGTAGAGAATTTGAGGATGGAATTGGGATTTCTTCTCGATCACTAATTGTACGGGAAACTCTTGAGGTAAAATCATTGGATTTGGTAAGTTCCTAAGTTCCTCATATTAGATGGTATATTAGTTGACTTCATGAATATTGTGTATGTAATGGATTCATATCCACCAATTAACATGTTGAAATTTTGAAACTTTTTTAGGACAGTAAGATATTATTGAAGATTCATTGAAAACTTATCAATGATTTTATCTCCCATGACTTTCATTACTCAAAAGTGGAAGTTTTTAGCTGATATGATCAATATCCGACATATTCTAAAGAGATAATGTACAGTCCAACTAATAATCCAGTTTTTCATTTTCCATTGGATGGATTTGAGTATATACTGTTATAAAATTCCTTTATAACTAGTCTAGGTTGTGTATTAATGCAGTGAAAGTAAGGGATTTCTTATCGGTCCAAGAAGCTAAAACCTAAGGAGAGAAACTATGAAACCCGGGAACTTCAACTATTGATAGTAGTTTTTTAATTGTAAAATTGAAGACACTAGCTTCTCAATGATATATCTGTGGTTTACATGGATCACAAGTGTATCGTGTGTATTTTCTTCTTGTGAGATATCAACCTAAGGTATAGGTGGTGGATTGAGTACCTAAAGGATTCTAACTTTCATATTATATATAAATATGGGAAGGGAAACTTGGTGTGTGATTTCTATGATGGTAAATCCCATTCTCAACTGGTTTAAGAGGTTTCTAAGTTGATATAATTGTTATAGTTTATATTTTTAGAAATTTGAGGTGTTTATTAATTTAAATAAATAATGGTGGCCCCTACACTTTTTCATCAAGTGAGGGAGGACTACCATAGAAACAAATATTTTGATATTTTTCATGATTAAATATTCTCAAGAAATGTACTCAATAGATTTTGTGAAGTTGGGGAACACATCTTCCTCTTATGGGTATCAATAGTGTTTCTAGTTGGGATATGATTCGAGGTGTAAAGGGAGTTTCACAACCACCCATTGGAGGTTCATCCAAGTGTAATGAAAATGTAACATGATATAAAGTTTTTTTATTTATAGTCATTGATAAAAAATAGTGTTCCAAAGTTTGTGACATGGTTCCTCACCAATATGTAGGTGAAGGATGAGCACTAATTTTTAGTCGATTTGAGCTAACTATGGGAGGTTTCACCTTAGAATGTTTGATTTGGTGCCTTGGGACCAAAAAAATATAATTTTGGATTATATATATTAAAAGAAGTGAATATAATGTAAATATATTATCACATATTTCTTGTTATTATAAATACCATTTATGTTATAATGTCCTAAATAATATTTTGTTTTTATAAAGTCATATTATTTCCCTGATATGATGAGAACCTTGAAATTCTATGATGATATTCTTAAATATGGTACTATAGTTGGGTAAAATTATAAAATGAGAGATGTAAGATTATAGTTTTTACATGTGGTGTGGATCCTTTAATTTTTGGTCTAAGTATTTGGTGTTGACCTAATATGAATGGCTAAAGAGGCTATATAGGAAACGAAGGTGTTTGGGGCTTGTTATAAGCCCGAAACCCTGACCAATGAAAGAAAACATCAGGTCGCATGGTTAGAAAAAACCATCTAGGCCAGCATTCATGGTTTCTCTTAACCATGTAGAGTATTTTAGTGAGGAAAAGTGGGACACATATTTTTTCCTGACAATATGACAAGGGCTTCATTCCAATGCTAAACATATGTAGTTTTTTATAGATCCTTAGATAATAGTTTGCACATGGTTTACCAACTCGTGTGAATGAACCATGATGGTACCCTCTTTGGATAGTTGGTCAAGCATGGTTGGAAAACGGTTTGGAAAACAATGTAGCCAAACCATATGGCCCCTAGATTTTGGCTATAATTACCATTTCACCCCAAATTTTCTCATAATTGATGCCCCAATTTATTATTTCCTCCTCCTATTGATAGAGACATATTTATTCTCATATAGAATATCCTCCTCCTCTTCCACCTAGGTTCTTATATTACTTAAATGTTTTCATTCAAAAACAATATCTTATCATTTTCTTGGATTCCTCACAGAAATTGATTTAGTCCATAGGCTTAGTTCATCATTTTTCTTCCTCTCAATGACACTATTTTAATGCAGGATCATAAATCCTATTGTTAGGAAATTCATAAATTTTTCCATTTTCATTTAACATAATACAAACTAAGGGTCATCACTTAATGAGGATAGTACTATAGGCATAAGTTAGGTGTTCTAAGACTTGTCCTTTAAAGTCTCACCATCTATAAAATTTCATCATTGTGTGCACACTGGTTACATCAGGCAATGATTCCAAAATTCATCTACCATTATTATAATTATTTAAATTGTTTTTAAAACCCTTAATTATACATTGTTTTATGATTTTAAAGGTTGGGACCTCAACAGTGTCAACCCAATTAGGGTTCGTATAATGTTATTCCTTGATTCCCCTTTTAAGACACTATTCAGGTGTGATTTCACATGGCCTTATTAGGGTAAGTGTTCCATCATGATTAAATGAATCTTTAAACTATTAAATGGAAGGTATATTTTCACATATCACTTGTCCTAGTAATTATTAATTGAATTGATATTGGTATCATGTCCTCTACCACTTTTCATGCTTAATTAGTGTTATGGAATGAACCTAAGAAATATTTATAAAATTAAAGTGACAAATGGTTTTATGTCCTTGATTAACCTTATCACATTGATTAAAGGTAACATAATGAACCAAATTACTTATACAAAGGAAAGAGTGTTACATGGTCTAAATTGAATAATTATTTCTGTATAAGGTTCTTATTTTATATGTACATTTTTATCTTTATAGGTATAGTCAGACTTGATCCAGCCTTGGATTCCTGAGCGAGTGCCTTGAGCACTCAGTGGATTCCATTCCAATTCAAGGAGATGGATTCCAAGCGATATAATGACCTTGGATCATAGTCCTTGTTTACTAGTTTATTCTTGGAATGATTTCATGGTATCCCTTAAAAATATATCTGAATATTAGAATTCCCTGGATACACTCCTTAGATTATGCTTGATGACTTCGAACACAAGGTGCCATGGATTCACACAATTGGGCCCAGTCAAGCGTAGCTTGGGATTACTATATATGTTCTCCTTGGTTTCGATTGGGATCCTTTATAGAGAAACTCATAGGGTGAGCACCATGAATTAAACTTACACCCCATTTTACTATACTACATGAGTTATTACAATTAGTTTTATGGCCCCTGATGTCAAGCATGCCAAGGTCTCACCTTGGATCCTCCTTTATTATTATCATCATGTTCTATCCTAGTAATATTAAAACTTTCCTATGATTTCACTACATAAACTAAATCATAATTAATTAAATGGTCACATGATCAGACACCATTCTATGTTGATAAAGTTACCAGATATTTATTTATACTACTTTAATTCATTTTATAACTTCATAGTTTTCAGTTTATATTCATATACTAGATTTGTATAGACGTTGTTGATGGAATACTAAAATTTAACTCACACCTTATTAGGTCCTCCATTGGTACCTATGTTTATTATATTATCTCTGGTAAGTAAAAGGGAAAGCCTCTCGCCTTTGGCACCTAACTTGATTGCTTTCTTATGATGGGATCCTGGTAGCAAATGACTAGGCCTGTGCTTTAGAACTTGGATAACTCTTGGTATTTTTGATCATTTTATATATCGTTTATTTTATTGAATACCTACTTCTAGGTATGAATTATTTATCTTTTATTGATACATGGCATTACATCATCTTCTTTTGTATATGGTACTATTTAGCTTTTGAGTTGATTATTATTAATAGATGATTATACTTACTTTCAATGCCAGTATTTACATATTTATTATAATTCTTTCACTATTATTTATTCATCTGTTATATTTTCTTTGTGCTATACTCTTACTAGAGGGAATAGTCTTCCCATAGACACACCCTAGGCTCTCACTGGTAGTCGTCATCCTATAACATATGGGGAGGCATGCATGAGGCCATGTGGACCACTGGATAGGGACATTGTTCAGTGGAATCAAGGTCAAGATGTCATAAAATACATAGAATGTGACTGTCAAGTATGAGTACACATATGAGGATGAGACATATTATGTTGTTTGAACTTGGTAATCTCCAAGATTATATATTATGAGAACATACCAGCCAATAGGAATTATACATTACTTTTTTTCATTAGTTATTCCAATCTATGATCATCTGTAATGGTCTTCAAACATTAATATTGTTATTAATTCATGTTATAACTTACACATTTAGATATATTTCCTAAAACATGGTGATAATATTTCAATTTGAACTTGGATACATTAGGTGCATCATAAATAACAAGTTGTTAATTAATAATTCAAAGAAGCATTTTTCTTTTGCATCTCTATGGAAGTTGATTTCTCAACCCTTTAATTATTGCATAAATTCTATGGTCATGGTTTAAAAAAATTATTTAAGATTTTAAAATAAAGACATATCAATAATATAGGTTGATGACACATATGTGGAACCTTCTTGATGAGATATTGACACAAAGGTATTATATTACATGATGATCATTTGTATGTGGTTTTCATTGTTATGACATCAAGTTCTTTCTCCTGGGTGCCTTGAGCCATTGTTAGATTGTAATCTTGGACATTAGGCAAGCTCGCCTAATGCTAATGAGAAATAATCTTAGATGTTTGAACACTAAGTGTTACCATTCACATAAAATAAATTTTATTTCAATTTAACTAATGGGATAAATATTATTCTAAAGACTAAGGAATAATTTTATTCATGTTTTATTGATCACACAAATTAAATAAATATCTTATCACCATATTATGAATACAATATATTTTTTTATTTTACTAAATTTTTATTTGATGGATTATGGGATAAAAAAATTTAAGAATAAAATTTTTACCCTATTCAATAAGTAAAAAGCAGGAAGAATAGACCAAAATTGTGTGTCTTGAAAAATATTAATTTTTCAATTGGTAAAATTATATATTTCATTGCACAATTTAGTTAAAATGAAAATATATTACTATTTTATTATTATATGGCATGGGGTTTGTTAAATATTATTATACTATTTAAGGTCCATAACATAATTAAATGATATTTTAATATAAAACCAAAATCTATAAATGTATGTGTATGTCTATTGTATAGAGTTAATCAGAAATTGATAATTGAGAATCAGTGCACATAATATAATTCTCTCTCAAACTTTCACTTCTGGAAAAAAAATTAACGTTAGTTTTTTTCAAATTCTATATCAATTTTTTACTAAAATTTATAGAGGTTCCATTAAAAATAATGGTTTAGGCATCGGGTTTCTAAAAACTGATGCAAAAAACATTATTTTTTTGAAATTCAGGATAACCATTCAGCATCGGTTTTTAATACAAAAAGACAATAAAGAACCACTTTTTTGGAATTTTTTGCATTGATTTTAACCAAAAATGAGGATGGAAAAAAATTAACTAGTTTTTGGAGTCAGTTTATAAAAAACCAACACTAAAAAAATTATGTATTATTTTTTTAGGGTTTTAACGTCTATTTTGATAAAAATAGACATTAAAAAATAAAAAACATATAAAATTGTAAATATCACACCCACAAAAATATAAAAAATCCTATAATATAAAACATAGTATGGAGAAATTAAAAAACATGTATTATATACTTAAAATCTATAAAAACAAACATAAATTAAAAAATTAATTAAATTCACTTTTTCTAACTAATTATATTATAAACAAGAATTAAAAAACACATACCTGATAATTTATTACATAACTATTAGTAGTTGTTGTCGAGGCATTATTTTGAGATCATTAGGTTGCGGTTATTATTATAAGAAAATAATTACTTTCTGAACACTAATTATTAGGTAAATCTAATATTAATCATATACATTAAAAGATACATGCCATAAATCATAATCATAATTAACAAGTAGTTTTCAAACTAATCCAAGATGGGTAATTTCATCATTCGTATAAGACTCATAATCATTGAATGCCTAGAATAACAATGAATGTCATAAGATTAAAATATAGAATACTATGACAGAAAATATAGAATAATTAATATAACTAACCTTATCAAATTTAGTCATTAGCCCAGTTGTGATTATCTCATACATGAATCGTAGAACATAATAACCACATTCCACATTTCCTTGTTAATGATGACATTGTGTTTAAAAAAAATTGACTTGATTATAAAAACCAATATATTTATATATATATAAAATTAGAATAATATATAATATAAAAAAATAATTATTGTTACTTTCATATATTGGATTTCATTTGGGTTCTTTATCGATAAGTGTTGTTTCTTATATTTTTTCCATGACCTACATTTTCATATATATAAGTAATAATACATTTATAAATAATTATTATTAAATATAATGAACTAATAAAAATGAAGAAAAATTACTTGTCTAACAAGGTGCTAAATTCTTTACGAACACCGCCTAATAAAGAGAAAAATCAATATAAATTGCTTTCACTTGGGCAGAATACGACTAGCATCTAGTGCCACCTACAATACCAAAAGTTCACAATTAATTACATTATAACTAATATTATTTCATAATTATATTTGTGTTGTTACCTGTCTAGAAAGGGAAAAAACCAGCACCCAATCTCCATCTTTGATAATCCCTCACATATATATGTAACTCAATCATCAGTCTTAAAATATTTCACAACCTTTGAAAGAAATTCTGGATCTATAAAACCATAAACTATGGTGGTAAAATTTTTAATAATAAACATGAGTAGATGCCTAATTAAAAAGGTATTATACTAAGTCAATTCAAATCATCCTTAATTAAAGAAATAAAAACTGAATCATAAATTTACTTATATGTAAAACCACCTCAACACAGGAAATATTACCTATTCAAAACCAATCAAATCCATGATATATTTTATTGATATTTTCAATGGATTGTATCTTCCACATATATTTTACATCATCCAAAACTCTTATAAATTACCCAAGGAAGAAGAATTCTGAGATGATCTTTTTATCCCATTAGAAATTTTAGAAGTGTCTAAATTTATTTATTCATTAACCTTTTATTTCCTTTTTTCTATTTCTCTTGATTTTACGTTCTAATATATAAGTTAAATTTCCAAAAAAATTATCATGAATTTTCAATTAGATGTACTTATTATTTAAAAAAAGACAGACCTCATATAAAAGGTGATGAAGAAGGATAGAAAGACAAAGTAAAAAGAGACCCATACAATCCCCATATTTGGTGACCACCATAGTAGGAAATTTTTTGTAGGGAAGTGGGATCTATAATATCATATATTGATACTCTAAACTGATGCATCTCTATAATCTTGTGATGTACAATATCCCAAAAAAATGCATGGATCTGAACACTATAATATTTACATGAGAATCTCTATCACAAAACTCATAGTACAATGTTAGGTATGAGTGAGGAGGTGGAGGATATGAGTTGGAAAGCTAGGAAGGTTGGTCTGGGAGGGTAGGCTATATAGTCTATGCATCCCACTAAAAAGGTTGGACAGTCTAGGAAGGTTGTGTAGATTGTGACTACCTGGTCAATCATTCTAACATAGCCTATACAAATGAATGAATTTGATCACTCATGGAATGTTTCACACCTTTCAACTCATTTACTAAGGATTCTATTTATAGGTGTCTTGATTTCCTACTTTGGTAACCAAACACTTTTTGAATACAAACACCCACCTCATATCCTCTTATGTAGCTAGGTTATTCTAGATTTCCTAAAGCAATAGCTAGGATGTCCATTCTACAATTAGGTATAAAATGTCCCTCTGTTCATTGCTCCTGAAGGTCATTATTAAAGGACAAATAAAAATGATATAATAGTGTTTTTAATTTATAAAATAAAAATTCATTAAAAATAAAAAAAAATACTTAAAATTCTTTTACATACTTCCTTTGATTTCTCTGAAAAATAATTTCTATTTTTTATTCTTCTCACTCTATTCCATTTTTCATGGTAGGTGGGGGAGATATAGAACCTAACTACAACTCATCTGAACAACCTTTAGACTTAGATATTAATTCTTCAAATTACTCTTCATTCACTTTCTAATTGACGAAATGATACCCTCTACATGATAAAGTATAAGGGTACACATTCTGCAAATGGGTCACTTGATGAGATTTCCTTATGGCATGTTATATAAAAATCAACAACTAAGTAATTATGTATATATTTAATAAATTTTACAATGTTAAATAATTATAATGCCAAAATGATTCATCATGTAAACTATAAACATAATTTTTTCCATGTCTATGCATTTAGAAACACATACTTGAGGCATGGGTTTCCATTTTGTTTATTTCCAAAAATAGAATTTTTTTCAATTTTGTTTTAAAATATCTCCATTGAAGTAGCATTATATAAATAAATCTTTTCTTAATTTATTTATTCTCTTAAAAATGAAATTTCATATCTAATTTATGAAATTAAATATTATTCATATAAAATATATATTATTTGAAAATCTTCATAAAATAAATCAATTGTAATATTTTACCATTATGGCATACCAAAGATGATCTATCGACATCTTGTTGATGGACTTCCAATAAAGATATAAAATTCTAATACTGTAACGGAATTGTATTGAGATATAGTTGATAAACTGCATTGCATTTGGGTCAGTTACATTATTATTACTATCAAAATTAATATGCAATTACTCATCTCCCAAAGAACGTGAAATTTTTAGTGAACGTGTATTTCCAAATTTACCGACATGAAAAGTTGATTTCTAAGTAGTAACATCAGATGACACAACCGCTGAATTCTCATTATTATTATTCCAATTATTTTTTGTAAATTAATTGTTTTCTTTCATTAAATAATTATAGTAATTCATATTTAATAATATGAAAAAATAAATATATCCCGGTACATGTTCCTATATCTCTATATCCATAAATTTCATTAAAAAATAAAATGTAATGAAATTCTTGTGTACCTGTATATTATTAAATATTTGAATAAATTGAAAATAGGAATTCAAAAAAATATGTAAGTAAAAAAGTGGAAAACATGTGTATGTTCAAAAACTAATAATTTTGTTGTGTTTCTTAACCAAAAAATATGCATGGTAAACCATTAAATATAAAAATTAATTTTAAAATTATAGAAACATTTATAAATTTAAATATCAAATTTAGAAAAAGTGTTTCTATAAGAATAATTTTAAAAAAAATATAATGATATACATTAGGTATTTCAATGAAAAATTGTTCAACCATAACTGTGGAATACAAAATTTTCCATACAAAAATAATCTAAATAATCAAATGAATATAATTAAATATCCAATGATAATTAAAAATACACTTTTTACACATGTAAATTTAAAAAAAATAAGTACAATTTAAATATTCAATAGATTAGTTGGGAGTGTAATTTAGGGTTTTCCCATATCCCTTCCACATGATCATTTCATACTACATGCTTTGTTTCTATGTTATAGTCATTATTATCTGGAAATTGTGTAGTAAAAAAAGAAGCCTCATATAAATAAAAACATCATCATAACCTTTATCATCCAAATTATTTTTTTCCCCATGAAAAATAATGGACCGCTGATCATTTGACGGATCAATGACATAAAATACTTTATTTTCACTTTCCACCATGATAAATAGATCATCATTGTAACTAAATCTTTTCAAATGAAATATTTTAAACCTATATTCCTCATGTTTCATGCCAGAATTACTTGAAAACCAATTACACTTAAACATGTTGACTCAAATTTTAATCTAATAAATTTACCATATGTCTTCAAGAACTCCAAAATATGGCATTGATGTAGAAATTGGGTTTTTATCTTATTCACTCAAAAAATATTGTACTTCGAAATGACCATTACACCACTATTTTGAATAGTACTCTTTTCATCCAACTTTTTTATGTAAAATGTGTACCTATTAATATCAAAACTAGACCTTGTGATCACATTTAGAGATCATCTCTCTACCAACCATTTTATTGTTTTTATAAAAATATATCTATGATGACTTTCTTTTTAAACCATGAAAAACTTATTTTATGATTAATCATTATCCCCTTTCATTTATTTTTGGTTCTCAAAACATTAATTCAGAAATATGTGATTATATGTATAATTGAACCTCTTTTGTGTTGTTCAAAATGTATAATTGTGCCTGCATTACTTCATCATGTGGAATGAACATTACCTTTATGCCTTGAATCCAACCTTCACTATCAACAATCATATGTTGAGATATAGAAAGACCAATGTGATCCACTTCATAAAAATAATCAGTACAGAACTCAATCACCTATTATTATACATATTTTTTAACAATAGATGCCTCTCATCGATAAGTGTTTTTATCATATCCTTTCAAAATTTTAATATATATTTCAAAATTATACATACAACATAAATAAAAAAGATCATATATTCTTATCTCATGCACCAAATGAATCATCAGATGAACCATTATATAAAAAAGGTAGATGGAAAATACATTTCTAGTTGAAAAAGTATAACAACAACTTCATTCTCTGGCACATCAAACAAACCTATATCAACATCTTAGTTAAAAATGTATTTGAAAAATTTACATTATATGATGATATTATTCATAGATATTTTATGCAATATACCACAGAGAATGACTTATAGAATTTTTTGCATCAATACATGAAAATCATGAGATTTCATACCTATTAATTTACAATCATTCAATAATAGAAAATTCTTTACATTTTAATAATAGCAAATAGGTACATTAATACCATGAAGATACTAACAAAAAAACATCTTCTCAATCATCCTTAATTTGTGACAAGATAGAGTTAAATAAGTTCTTCATCCTTTCATATTGGGAGCTAACTCCAAACATATTAAAATTGATATCAATCCCAAACTAGCATGAAATCCATATTTTTTATTTCCTTCTATGTAAAATAAGCTTCCAATAAAAATATCATATATGTTTTTCTCAACATGCATCACATTAGTGTTTTGTTCTATCTCTACAAATATCCAATAAGTTAGTTCAAAAAAGATAGATTGTTTCTTCCAGATATTTTTTTAAAGGCCAAAACTTCTTTTCATTAAAAATGCCGAATCAAAATTTTTCACCCTATCATAATATTTTCAACTAACAATGTTTGTGGGGGAATATTCTATTCCTGTAAACCATTAAATTATTTTTTCAATCTATGATAAGGATAATAAATTTGAAAAAATAATATATGTCACATGTAAAATGTCTTTCTTCGATTCTTCAATTGATAATATCATATCTCTTCTTCACAAATTTGATATGCTTTATATCCCTTAACATTGTATCTAGATAAGTTTCCATATACAAGAAATTATTTTACAGTGAACACTATTATAGCACTCAAAATAAAATATTATTTATTTTACGTGTCAAAAAATTTAACACCTATCTCTCATAGAAGTTTCAAATCATCAATCAAGGTAAAAGATACACATCAATATCCTTTACTAGTTTTTTTGGTCTAGAAATCATTAAGATCATCATAACATGTTTTTTCGTCAAACATATATGTGGGGAAGAGTTGTAAACTACAAACAAAATAGGCTAAGAAATATCTTGCCTACTCAGGCTATGATATGGATTCATCCCATCAGTACACAATCCCAATATGATATTTATAACTTCACTTAAAAAATCACGAAATTGTTTATCAAATATCTTCCAATGTGGTGAATAACCAGGGTGACATAAGTTACCATAATGCATGTGCTCATATGTATTCCATATAAACCTTTTTACATTAATTTATTTTGGAAATAGATGCTTCAAACGAGAAATTATTAAAAGGTTCCAAATTTTTTTAGAAGGATATTTGATTCTGGTACCTCATAATGAATCACATTTGAATTATTAGAATTATATGAAGGAATTATTTAATTTAATTATTAGAAAGTAAAAAAATTGATTTAGAATGAGTTTTTATTGCAGTACCTGAGAATGAATATCAGTTTCAATTTTTATCCATATTATATCGTGATGTACCACATGTATATCATTTTGATAAATATTCATATTCATTCCTATATAACACACAATCATTAGGGAAAGTATGTAACTTTTTATAATCTCATTCTAATGGGCTTAATATTTTCATTGCCTTGTAATTGGAAACAGTAAGCCTAATTACTTCTGGAAGTATCTCTTTTAAAATCTCATTTAAGACATAGAAACTTTTATCACTCCATACATTTCTTTCTTTCATGTCAATAAATCTCAAAACTTCTGAGAACATTGTATATTTACTACAACCTAGGAATAATGAATTCCTAGAATCTCAATACAATCATTCAATAGTTTCTATTTTTTTGATAGTTTCAACACCTAAATGAGGAATTAATTCTTCAATATGATCCTCATCCTCATTATGAATATTTTCATCAACATTAGATGTTGAATTTTATATTCTTTCACCATGATAGATCTTGTGTGTATAATTAAGTCTAAAAACATCCCAAATTAGATGATCTATGATTTCTATAGAATTTAACATTATCGTATTCAAACACTTCACACATGGACATAAAATCAAATATAATTTTTTAAGATTTCATTTATATAATTCCAAGAAATCATAAACTCCTTTTTCATATTCACTATTGGTTCTTAATAAATTTATCAAATTATGATCCATTCAATACCGGATATCACAATATAATTGGTGAATATATTAAAACATAAAAACATTTATATATATATATAAACAGTTAAATTTTAAACATAAACACATTTAATAGGAATGATTGGTAATCATATAGGAAATATCAATGAATAAACTAAAAACTAATCGACTAAATTTATTTATTTTTCATGATGTGTGACATGTTGATGAAAAAGTACATAATTTGGTTTGAAGAAAAAATAAAAAAATCATAAAAAATAATTTCAATTGATATAAATATACACATATAAATATGTATACATCATTTTTTGGAAAAACAATTTGATAATTTCAACGAATAATTTTTTTTTCTATATATAAGTTATATTATAAGGACATTTATAATTTAGAATCAACTATATACAAATATTTCAAATGATAACACAAAATTATAACTAATTTATATATAATTTATCTTCAAAATTAGAAAAATAACATACGAAATTCAGGGTTCAAAAGAGAAAATTGATCTACAATCAAAATGTGATCCCTCATATTTTTTATAAGAATAAACACGGTGAGATATAACAAAAAGTTTTGTAGAAATGAACAATAAAAAAGAACAAAGAAATAAAATAAAATTGTGGTTGATGGTCAGCTGAGAAATGGTTTCTGAAGAAAAAATACTTTTACAGATGGTGAAACAAAGATATAGGATGAAGAATTTAAACCACTAATCATAAAATGATGAAAAAAATTTAAGAAGATCAAGAAAATGTCCATAGATAGTAGGCAGGTGGCTTTTAGAGTGGTCATGAGTCAAGAGAAAAAGTATTTCACAGATCCAAAAATGTGGGTTTCACAATATGGGGTTTTTTAAATATTTTTTGCCTCATTTTTTAAATAAACCAATGCCTAAAACTAATTATTGGTATCATTTTTACAGAAAATGATGCAAATAATTTCTTAATTTTAAATTTATGGTATCATTTTTTTTAAAAACCTAGAACCATAAAGTCTTTCAGTGGCTATTTTTTGTGTTGTTTTATAAAAAATGATGTCATAATTTCAACGTTGAAGCCAATTTTTTCTCTAGTGTTCCTCTCTCTTCCTCTAAATAATGATAAGTCCTTCAAGCTCGAAGTAACTTGAGAAATCAAGAAGAATAATGAATTATAACTGATTCATTATTATTGAACGCATAAATCAATCATTTTCATTTGAAGATCAAAGAACACATTTGGATCACCATTAGAGGGATTCTATACTTAGATCCTAGAAGAAAGACAATGTAAATCTGACTAAGATTTTTAGAAGATTAACATCATCATCGAGGAAATTTATTAATATTAAGTATTAATTTCTTTTTATCTTAATCAATTAATTATTAATTTAACACGAAAAGATCCCCTATTGGGGATTTGGGAAACTCTATGATAAAATAAATAATATCACCAAATTAACTGTTTCTACACCTGTAGAATACAAGTGGTAGCATAGGGTCATATTTCAACTTTATAATTATTTATTTTACTTTTGATCTATATTTACAATAGTTATTAGATATTCATTTCATATTATTCATTAAATATTTTGTATTTTAATTAACATGTGTTTGAAATTTTAATTAATTAAGTCATTGTTTCATTTTCCTAATGGAATAAGAATGCATGAAAAATGATCAGGGATGCTTCCATGAGGTTCCAAGGATTATAGATGAATATCCTAGGACTACACAGCATATCGCTAGAGTACACATCGTGTACCTAAGTGGAATTCACCTAGTTGTGTCATGGGATACATGACGCATTGAGGATTAACTACATGTGGTGAATTTATTTCTCACCGTGTGTAGACCAAGCCATCTTGGAATAGGAAATTTTTGATTACATAGTGTGTATTCATTGTACACTCTGTTTAGTCTATATAGTTTAGTGGTTAAACTTTTGTAAACCATGTGGTCAGCTAAACTATCAAAACACATGAGGCTGACATCCTACTCTATTAATGATGTAAACATTGTGTATCCATCATACATGATGTGTATTTCACTAATTTTCATGAATTCAATTCAATTGATTTCTTTAGTGAGGTATACAGACACATAACATATCTGAGATACACTATGTGTAGCTAGATTATACACATTATGTAGTCCCACATCTGATAAACACGTTGATTCATTTAACACCATTCATGAAAACATGGATTTTAGATCACATTACATGTATTTCAAGAGTACACGCTATGTAATGCATTGAATTACACACTGAATGCCCAAGCATGTATCTCGAGAACATGACAAGAGGAACACATGGCATATCACTTGTAAGTACATGTCATGTAGTCCAACTGAGGAATGCGTTGAAGTCCCAATCATATATCCTGGGTACATAAAAATAGTGATACATGGCATGTAACTTTAATGTACAAACCATGTAGTCTCCAAATAAAGAATATTATTAAATTGATTTAAATTAATAATTACATAATTAAAAAATTATTATATTTATTGGAACTTTTTGTGCTTGATTGTTTAATAATGGATTTAAATAATAATTAAATTCTCAATTAATTTATTGTAATGATATTTAATTATTAGTCAATCCATTTATTTTTAATGAATGTATTTAGGATGGGTTTCTCTAAGGGAAATTAGAGGGCCATTAGGATAAAGGTAAATTGTCAATTAATTAATTAATTAGTGCATGCATTTTTATCTTAATAATAAATAATTAATAATAAATGGAATGTAATTGGTTTTAAACATGTGTATTTGTTTCTTTTGTATATTGATTCATGATATTTAACAAGACCTACAAGTTATAAACTTTATTTAATTTAATATATTTCATGGGTTTTAAATTATGAATAATTAAATTAAAATCAAGTCATTCGAGTCATCCCACCTACCATTATTGTGTCGGACCAGTATGTCGAGGGTTATTTTTATAATATATAATAACCAATCTATTGGTTAACCTAACCCGCATGTGAGTTATAAATTATTGTAATATATGGAGTATCTTAATATTCTTGGATCATTTTCAAGATGAAACCATGATGGTGCCAACTGAGTTCATAAATAGTTGGATATATGGAATCTTGCAACTAATGTCAAGACCGGAACAAGGAGTTATTCTCCTAGTTTAAAGGTTGATTTTTTATACTACCAATAAATTACCTGTTATATAACCACATTATTTAGTCATTTATTTATTTTTTATTTATTTATATCTTATACATTATTTATTTTATGAATTCCAGATCGTGACCACATAAATTAATTAATTAATGTGCAAGTATAGAATACTAATAAATGGTTTTTTCATAAAGGTTTTGCTAAACATGGTTCATTTCTTAATTAAATTCTAATTAATATAAAAAACTCATATAAAATACAACATAATATAATTTTACACATAATAAATAAAATCCCTCAAATAAATATTAATTTAGACACAACCTTCCATTACTTCATTATAAATGAAACAAATAGAATTATGTTTTTCACAAACCATAGTTGGGTGAATTAATTTTATAATGGGTGTTCTTATTAAGGTTTTGGGTTGACATAACCATTTTACATCAAGTGGAGTATAACTTTCTAGACATGGTGAAATTTAGATGCATGTGATGAGAAATCCAAGATAAGATTTTTGGACTAAGTAATCCACTAAATAGATCAAAGAGCTTCAAGGCTACTATTTGAAAAGCCTTTCCCACTAAAATATCTTCTAGTGGCTTAACTAACCCTTGGTGGGGTTATTTGAAGTGGAATATAAAATCTTTACATAATAATGTCCTGGTAACTAAAAATTATGTGTTCAATGGTGTGGCATATTGGGACTTCATAAAATAGTGGGGGAATCAATTAAATTAATTGTTATTATTTATCACATAATTTGTAATCAAGTAAATCATTAATCATTTGTCTTAATTATAGTATAAAATTTAATGCAAAACCTTAAAAACTGAGCGATCATTCCTTAACTCAAGGTATATCCTTGAAAATAAAAAATTAACTTATATGGTACATTTGTTTAAATGATGGAATATTATCTTAAATTTTTTATTATGTTTTGGAATCTCCTATTTCTGTTATGATACCCCACCAAGTGAGAGAAGGTGAGAACAATGTCTACCATATTTATATTGAAGATTCTATTAATGTCGTTATATTATATTATCAATTGTGACGATATAGTTTATGATACTACATAAATACATGGAATCTAACACCATAATATCAAATATAAATTCTCTAGAGAAAAACCAGGAATGTTTATAAATAAATAATATTTTAAATGCAGTAATTAAGGGTAAAATAAAGATAGAAATATCATCACTAATCTTGATTTAAAATTGATGAGGTTTATTAATTAGTTAAAAAAATGGGCTTCTTCCTACATAATAATTTACCCATTAATATTGTATTATCATCATTACCACAAATATTAACTATATTTTTCTATGCCTGGATAAAAAAAATGGATATGTCACTCAATAAAATATTGAACATACTTTACTAAGTGGATACGAATTTTTTGAAACCCGTTTCACCACATCTTTCAACGAAAAGATAGAAAAATAAGGCTGAATATCCCATGAAAATTTAACACTAGAATATCCTTTATAGTTTCCTTTAAGGAGATAAAATATTCAGAGGAAAAATAATGAATTGGAGAATATTTTATTCTTATATGTAATGAAAGAACATTGGAAAAAATTATAACAAAATAAAGAAGAGATTAGTAGCATCCACTTCATTTATATTCATTAAGTATTTATTCATCACTTGTGCACTAAATACAACATTCTTAAAACCTATATGTATTTAAATAAAGTAAATGAAATAAAATATAAAGGTTATAGAGTGACCAAAAAAGGATCTGAGAAAGGTTGATTTTTGTTTTAGCCAAGGATAGATCACTATGTATCATCACCAAATGGATTGATTCAAGTTTTTAATAAGTATTAAGAAAACAATAATCTCAGTGTCTCACTAAACATAATGAGACATTATCTCATATTAAAATAAATTTTTTATGGTACTTTAATTCTAATCTAACGATTCAGTAACTCTTAAATCATAAATATGTAATGAAATAAATGATGAATATAAAATATGTAAATCTTACTCTACTATGGGAAGATTATTATTCATCAAATAAAACTAAAATTTGTTGAACTTTTTATACCCACAAAAGTGTTTTAGTTATAATTGATCAACGATATGGTATATACAAACAAACAACTTATCATGTTTAAGATAAAGAATCACTTTTAAATAAAGGTAAATCACAAATATCTTTAGATTTGGTTCAACAAGACCACATAAACCATTCTAAAGCTAAAGGTAACTTCATGTACATCATGAGATTCCTTTAAGAAATTATATAAATTTTTAGTGTAGTAAATGGGTTCACTTGGTAAATATTGAGGAATCCACGAGCTTGGTTGTAGGAGAACATCTTATCCAAGTAATGATTAATCATATATATGCAGTAAAGGTTATCCCAAAATTACATCTACTTATATACGTCAATGTTATAATGGTAATGAAAGGAATATGAATTACAAGTCTTAAATATTTCAAATATTCCATTATTCCGTCAAAGACATGTTCTTAAAATAGAAGTGAAATAACTAACCATATGTAAAATATATTGTATAATTGATATCATATCAATTGTGATGTAATTATTATCTACTGGGATATTTCCATAAGATTTTTATCGAAACTGATTGTTAAAATATTGTATTAACTATAAACGAACATAAAAACACAAATTTGCATAATAATTAATGATCCTATGGTCACCAAGGATATTAATATCTTGTCAAGATTGAAAATAGTTACATAAAGTAAGTCCATATTTTTTAATATATCTAAAAAATATTTAACTTCTTCAGGGTGAGGCTCTAGATGCACATGAGTTAAAATTAGAATACTTGAATCCATTGAGCTTAGTTGGAGGATTGGTTCTATAGAAACTTATTGTGTAGGAATATATAGAACCATATTACTATTTTATATTCACCATGGTGTATGATACTTAAATTATTATTTTAGAATAAGTATTTCTACAAATTATTAAAAAATAGTAATATGATAAGGTTGACTAGTATGTATAAATTCAAGTAATGGACTCCACGTATCATGATTTGGGGACTCTGTATTTGGAATATTTTTAATACATGATACTTATAGTGAGTATTCAAGAGAAAATGGACATGGATGGTAAAATGTGTTACTAATATAGCATGATCTATTATTTAAAGGTTTAGTCTTTTGATAAACGTATTCACCACTAGTCATGACTAAAATCCTTTTTGAATTATACTTGAAAAAACATATTTCCATGATCATCATATTGGGATATTTATTTTCAAGACCACCTCATTTAGAGGAGTCCATAAATAATATGTCTATTTGATATGACCAAAATTATACCTTAGGGAATATGTCTACTAGGAATAACTAAAAAGGGTTAGTGACATAAATAAATTCCTATAAGATATGTAAATTAAATGAATTGATTTATGAAAAAATCATGTATAGTGATCATATAATTTTAATTTGAAAATAAATGTTTAAAATGAATATTTAATAGGTTAGTAGAAACTCTATATGTTTTCAAGATAAATATGTTGATTACATATGAAAACAATTGTTGTGTCTTAAAAGCTTTGTTATATCTAAGGAATCAAATTTCTCTATATTTTACGTAAAGAAAAAACCATGTTATAGGGAAAAAGATCTAAAAAGGATCTATATGATTTTTAAATATATTAATAGTATATATATTAATCTATTATTGTAAATACAAGTTAAAACAACTCAAGATATAAATTTTTATAGTGTATAATCCTTCTAGTAGAACATGCATGGGAATAGGAAGAGATTATGGAGATTAAAAGAATTTCTCAAGCATACGTTCCAGGAATTCATATCTTGTTCTATAATATTTAATAAAATTTGATATTTCTGATGCATAAATAATAATTGGTGAATATAAAAATGATCCAACATAATTTCATAGACTTAGAGTTTGAATAATCTGACAGTATTTTAAAATTATAACTAGATGATTTCATGACGTATGGAGAAGAGGTAATTCTAGGGATCAAGATAATTGAAAAAATATCTTTACTTAGTTTAATTAAATATAGTATCATAGAAATTAACAATGTAATATACAATAAAATTTTTTTATATCCAGTGGTTTATATACATTTTTTCTTCTGAAGTGGATTTTGGAGGGGTTTAGAAATGTATTATTCTAATTTTTGGTTATAAAAAAGAAATATCCATATCATGTTTATGATAATATATGACTATGGAGTTAGTCATGATATTAATTACTTGACATTGAAATAAAATATAAACACTCGGTAATATTACTACTAGAGAAATTTTCTCAAGATAGTAATGTTGTAGTAAATAGATTCACCACATAGACATGTGGATTTACCAACACAATCCATGGAAACATGGTAGGCCCACCAACAATATCCATACTAATTAGAATCATGTTTTACATGTGAGGACTAACCGGTCATTAGAATATGGATCTAGTGAATGTGGAAGTTCGTTATTGTTGGTTCCCTATGAGAAACTACTTTGTAGGTTGGATTACATTTATATTCAATGAAAGGGAAGATTAATATAAATATCATATCAAATATTTATGTTTATTCTCCATAACATTGATCTGATTGGGTACTAGATTATATATCGCATTGGTAAGGTCATAGTAGTTCTCATATATGATGAGAACATTGAAATTCTATAAAAATATTATTAAATATAGTTTTACAGTTAAATAAAATTCTATAATGGGACACATATAATGTGTTTTGCAGGTGTGAGTACTCATATGTGGATGATACTAATTCTCATGAAGTTCAGACTTGGTAATCAACAAGATGGGATATTAAGAGAACATGCTACCAATAGAAATTATATATTTTTAGGTTTCTTTTTATATTTCTATATGTGAGTGTTTGTAATAGTCCTTAGAATTTAATATTATAATTAATGCATGTTTTTACTTTCAAACATAGAAATATTTCATAAACCCTG
This sequence comes from Viscum album, assembly GCA_963277665.1. NCBI lineage: Eukaryota > Viridiplantae > Streptophyta > Magnoliopsida > Santalales > Viscaceae > Viscum > Viscum album. Next base: position 873,210,190 of record OY728145.1, on the reverse strand, counting down.
ATGATAACAATTCATGGAGAAGTTGGATGCATTGGGTGATTCTTAAATAACATGTTTTTAATTAACTATTCTATGAATTATTTATCCCTAAAATATTTATGGAATTTGATATCTCATCCCTTTGTTTGAAATATTAATATCACATAAATTCAATGTACATAGTTTAAAACCATTAATTTCATATAGTCAAACAAATATGTATCAAGCATATAGGTTGAGGACGCCGATGTGAAACCTAATTCATAAAGCATTGAGATGAAGTTATTAGATTACAAGAAGTGGATTAATATGTGTTTTATTTATCTATGACATTAATTTATTTATCTTTCATTCTTTGACCCATTGTTAAATAGTGATCTCAGACTTCAGGCAAGCCAACCAAATAAAAATATGAAATAATCCAAGAGAGTTTCACACTATGTGTTACAATTAATCTTGATTAAATTTTATTTGAATTTATTTAATATAAAAAATCTTTCTCTCAAGGTTGAAGACTAATTTTATTAAAATTTTATTTATCTCAAAAATTAAATAAAAATTTATTCATTGAATTATGAAAAAAAATATATTTAAATATTTTATTGAATATTTAAATATATTTATTCCCTAGTTTTTGGTTTAAAATATTTATTTATAAATAAAATGGTTATTCATATATTCAATAAATATTGACGAGTAACAATGGACCAAAACCCAACAAGTGGAAAAACATTAATTATCTAACATGTAAAATTACATTTATCATTGTGTAAGTTAGAACACACCATAAAACAATACTATCAGATTATTATTATATAGAATATGGTTTGTTAAATAATATTATATTATTTAAGGGTTGGTATGAAATTGAATAATATTATAACCTAAACTATAGCTCTATAAATATATGATTATGTCTATTGTGTAGGGTTAATCAAAAATTGAAAATTGAGAATCATTGTACATAATAGACTTCTAAATAAAATTTTACTCTTATCTTCCTCTCAAGAAATAGAAATAATCATTCAAGCATGAATAAACTTGACCAATCAATAAAAATAAAAATAAAAGACAATTTATTTATGGTGATATCACCTACAAATTAATCAATGTCATTCAGATATCAAAGAATCACATGTGTACCACTGTCAAATCTATTTTACACATGGATCCTCTAAGAGAAATAAAGGTAATATTAATAGGGTTTTCAAAATATCAACATCATAAGTGAAGAAATTTCCTCATTTTAGGTATTCCTTTATTCTATTCTAAATTAATTAATTATAAATTTAATATGATACGATTCTCTATTAGGGTTTCAAGAAACTGTATTTTGAAAGAAATTTAAATATAAGACCCACCAAAGGAATATTTATTTTACTCATAACCTTTATGGAAGTGGTGTGTTATAATGATTAAATTATAGACTCGGTTATGGTTGAGTAAAACATTCCACCCTCCATCAAATTATTATAATTAGAAGACCATTTAGGTTCTCGAGAAAATGTGGTGGGTAGGTGGGATCAATTTTTGAAAGAGCCAGGACGATCACCAACTATTAATGGAGATCTCAAATAAAAACAGGTACCACTCCACTATCGACATGGAACATTTTGAGACCTTATTTCAGTGACCCTTCAAATCACCCATTTAAGGTTCGGAGATTGGTGATTCATTACTTATGGGACTAATATGGTGTGGTTTACTACTGAGAATGTGTAGGTGATTCATGTACAAACGAGGATAGATCATAGCCATCAAAATTCCTAAATGTACCAAATACAAATAACTTTGTATTTTTAATAAAGAGATAATGTATCTTAGAAGGTATATTCATGATAAAATTTAATGTGATTCGGTTAGGAAAGAAATCTATACGCAGGCTTTATTGAATCATTCTAAATCATATGTAGCATAATGTGTTTACTTACTTCATGGAATTAAACTTATAGTTTTACTAGGTGAATAAGTTATTCTAATGGTCATAGCTAAGTAGATACATGCATGACCCATTGTAAGTTATTAATTTGGGTGAGTTTCACCTCAAGGATGACACTGTATTTATAAAGTAACATGTGGAAATTAAGGATAATTAGGATAATAACCTCTAGGAATGGGTGTTACCATTATTAAATTTCTTGTATGAATTTATGAATCTTTTGAAGATCTTGTGGGATTGTGAGAACTAGATGACAGTTCAGTTTTCGAAACTATTTGAGAGAGTTCTACCATTTCAGAGAAACTTTATAAAGGTGGGGAGAAATTAGTAACCTGAGTTTTTCATTAAATTCTTTGAAATACTTTTATTAATATTTTATTAAGTGGTCACATAGTTGTGTTAACTTTAGGGTGTCATGGGAATTTAATAAATATATATTATTTTAAATTATAATATTTTTAGCTCAAACACATAGTAACGATATGAAATCATTGATAAATCCTAAAAACCCCTGAATAGAAAATCATTCACTATAGTTTGACTCATGGTGATGATTGTTTCTAGTAGAGATATAATTATTGTTTGGTTTTTGGGCCATATACCAATACCATTTTTTGGTCTTTAAAAATTTACTCGTTAACATGAACCAAGCCTTATAATTTCATCCATAATCCCACTAATTAAGGTTAAATTTCATTGACACTAAACCCCAGTAGATATTTTTTTCATTTTGATTTTGTATGAGGGGTTTTTGAATTTTAGAATGGAAGGGAATTTTGTGGTAGTGATGAGTGAATCTCAAGGTATCACTAAACACATTGATCAAGGTGGAACTTTTTATTTTTTTTTATCATGTTCTTCACATAAATATTTTTACATTAACCTTATTGAATTATTTTATTTCTATCATTGTGATAAAATTATATCAATTTATTATTTTTTAAAATAATGGATTTTGAGCATTCTATAATTAATTTTCATAGGATTGGTTGCCAAATCCATTCATCATCACTTCCCCTTCCTCATAGGTTATTCGCTCAGAATAACACAGTTCCATAGAAAATGGATAATGGTTGATTATGGAAGGTGGTTGAGATTTCCTAGAGCATTATATTCTCTCCCCTCTCCCATTAATCTCCCAATTTCCTCTCTCTCTATCTCTCTCTTTATCCCAAAAAAAGTAAAAAAATCACCATTATCCGTCATAGTGGTTGTAGGTTCAACAAAGGATCTCAAGTTTTGAAGTCTTGAGTACAGTGGCATGGTAGTTTTGTATTGAGTGGTGGAAGGTTTTAGAAATAGTAAATGTGAGTATCTTATAAAATAATAGAAGGTTATTGAGACATTGGTATGGTGAGGAGGCAGTAGGTGTATTGGCACTAAACCCAGAGAACATAATGATTGCTGGTGGTATTTAGTGGTTTAGAATTATAGTTAGGGTTTATAGAAAGGAAAACCCAATTTAAATACATATATCTATTGATAACATTCCCTTCTTCATATGTGTTGACAACTAGGTTTTTTATATAGGAATAAATATATCACAAGGCAAGTTTGTTGAGAAACATGATTGTTGGGGTAGTGGAAGTTCAATGTGATGAAATGCACACAAACGAGGAAATAAAAATGTAAGCATACCCAAATTTAATGTAGTTACTAAAGGTTTCCTACATCCATGAGGTAAAGTGGTCGGAATTATATTAATCTCTATGGATAAAACATCATAGGATAACTCTTACAGTAGTTACAAAATCATCACACTAAATCTAGATTTAAAGGTGAAAAAACACAACTATAAAGTAGACCTATATCAACAAGTATATACCCATGATTTGGTAAAACTAATAGTAATGATACCCCTATAGAAATTATTTAAAAACCCATTAGTATTTCCTACTTTTGTTAAGTATATACCAATGGTTTAACTAACCGTAGGTATAGCCTCCACATATAATCATAATTCAAACTGTTTTAACAAACCGTTTTTATATATTGTATATATCACCAGTTATTTAAAACCATTGTTATAGGCTCCCACATTTTTTGAGTGCATGCTGCCTCCCCTATACCATTTTCACTCCTATACTGAATTTTAACCCTATGACATTTGGTTTTCTTCCCCATTAACAGAAAGGTCTCCTCCCTTTTTGTTTTAATTTGATTCATCTTGGATATCAAATTAGTAAGTTCCAAACACTTCATCTCTTATGTAAACGATCATTTTTGCAAATTTTCTATGTTTGAAATAATAACCTAGATTATTTTTTTCATATTCTCCTTTATTCATTGACCAAATGTTAGTTTTAATAATATTTGTTATTGAATTTCCTAACAAATATAATTATAAGTGATGTATTTTTTTAATTTAATTATTCTCTAATTCTATATAAATATAATATAAACCTATTATTTTGTGTGATATATATGATTTAAGTCTATAATTATTTATTTAAGTTCATTTTTTATTTTTTAAAAATATTAGAGGGTTATGAAATTATTAATATCATTGTTTTATTTTAAAATTTTAAATTATTATTTTCATGTCTAAAAAACACCACACACCAAGATTTTTGTGTTATATCCAAGATAACATGATTCTGATTCCATATAGACAAACTTTATTTGAATTACTTTTATATAAACTATGAAAAAAACACTCCTACTTTATTAATATCAAATAATTATGATATTTTGTTATGTGTATTTGATCAAATACCCTAATAGAGTATTCTTTTCATCACTCTTCATCAAGTATTTTACAAGAGTTAGAAAAATGGATATCTTATGAAACCCTCCAATGATTCCTTTATTGAAAATCAATTAGAATAACACATATCAAATCAAAATACCTATATTAAGAAAAGTAAAAATAATATAAAAAATAAAATTCCAAATTCAAATTATTTAATAAAGTACTTACGTACCTCTATACTACCTAATTTAGAAAATGCCTGGTTATCATATAATAAAAAATTATTCCTAGAAAATCATTTCAATGAACCCAATCTAATATATCTCAATTATAATTATTTAATTAATTATAATCATGTTGTCATTACTTCTTTCAATGGATCATTATTATATCTCCTACACTCATTGTTCATAGTTTCTCATTGCTTCCCATACATTGCATCATACAGAATTTTAATTTAGTTTTCCCACTAATTTATACATTTTATCTATTTTATCACCTATGTCACACTTTCACCCATCATCACACACACTTAGACCAACATTTTTTATTACCATAACTAACTTTAATCCCACTTCCACATGAAAGTTTCCATGGGGGGGTTATTTGTAAATCTCATAAGAAATCACTTTAATATCACTCAATATGAGAAAACACTAATTATGGATCTATCTAACCTAAATTCATAAGTTATGTGTGCTTCATAAGATACTTATCCCAAAATAGTAATCATTTATACATGAATTTATAGTATAATAGTAATATAATTTCAAAATTGAATATAATAAGTAAAAAACTAAGAACAACAATTATAAACATGATTTTTCATAGTGTTATGTAAATTTATTACTCACAGATATAATGGAGTTCAATATCATTATTTTATGTATATTTTATTCTACTATATATATATAGTATTTTGTTTACTATTATATTATAATTCTCATATATATTAGTTTGTCACATATGCTTTATATACAGTAAAAAATTAGTGTTTCATTAAATATATTTTTTATTTGAAATCAATCTTATTTCATTGCTTTTACAATTGTAAATATTAAGTTTTTTAACAAATTGGATAGTAATTGGATGTATGAAACATATCAATTCTTAATTGAGTTCCAGAAAATGTTATGGGGTTTTTAAGATTTTTTATTTAATAAGGATTCAGACATAGTCCTTATACACTTCCTATATAATAATTGTGTTGGAAGACCTTGGATAAGGATTAATGAATTTAGCTACCATATTACTAAATATGGTTTTCAAACAAATTTCTATGTCTAATATCAAAATTGGGAGAAAAAGAAAATCTCAAAATTTTCACGATCTAAATGAGAGGACTGGATTGATGAATTTATTTGATGATTAGTTTTTGTTTATTCATTATCCTGATAAATAAAGGATGTGAATCCAAGAATACCTTGATAATAGCACACATGATTCATGTAATTAAAATTATGATATTTATGGGGTTAAAAATTGAAGGATGTTTTCATGACTCGAGTATATCAACAATGTTGTAAAATGAAAAAGATAGAATTTAAAATCTAACAGTTTTATGGGAAAATATTCTCTAGTATTTCTAATACTACCATCGATTATATTCTTACCTATTTAGAGGAATCATTTCTACCTAATTCATATATTCTATTAAACTATTATATTTCAAGGAATCTAGTTGATGAACTTGTATTGACTAAAAAAATTCATTCTTTCCCAAAAGATTGTATTTTATTCTAGGAGGAAACTATTAACTAAAATGATTGTATAAATAAAACAAAATATTTATGGAATTAAAATGATGATATTACACCAACTAATGTTCTAAATAATGTAAGTCAGATCTTTCTATTGATTCCCATACTCAACATGTTTTTATTTCAGATAAAATATCAATAAATATGTGATAGAATAATACGTAGAAAATGAAGTATAATGATGATTTCATTCATCCTGAAGATGAAATAGAATGGTGGAACATTTGATGCATAAAAAATTATTTTGTAGATAACATGTCTAATTTTAGGTTGGGTCTATCATGTGATGGTTTTAATCCATCTGGTTAGATGCTTACTTCACACAACACGAGGCTAGTTTTTATAAACATTTATAACCTTACACCATGGATTTTTATGAAAAGATTGTTCCCTTTCATGAGTATAATCATATCTATACCTTTTTATCCTATCAATGATATAGATGTATACATTAAACCTTTAATAAAAATTAGAAACATCTTTTTAATGTGGTTTTATGCACATATGTTGCTTGTTTGAAAGAAATATTTCATATGCATATTGTGCTTATGTTGATGATAAATTATTTTATTTCATACAGAATGATGTATAATGAACCACGAAGGGAATAATTTCTTTTACAATTTTTATGAAGAATACACAATCTATTTGACTTAAATAATTCTATATATTTAGTTTTATGGAACATTGAAGATTCTTAAAAATGGATTATTCATATAGGAATAATCATCGAAGGTTTGATAATACCATGGAGACTGAAAATCCTCCTCGGTGTATGTATGGAAATTATGTTCTTAATGAATTGCAAGATGTAATTTTTTTTATTCCGAAAAGGTTGGATGAAATCTAGAAAGAGGAAGAATGTTTCCATTTATTCTAATTATAATTGGAAGAAGAAAATTGTCTTTTTTAGTTTCCTTATTGATCATCTAAATTTTTACAGCACTGGTTCGATGTAATTCACATTGAAGAAAATATATGTAAAATATTTCTTTCAATTGTTCTAAATTTCAAGGGGAAGAAAAAATATGATTTATGACATCGGTGTGACACGGTGTATTTGAGTATCAAACTAGAATTTCATCTTATGTGTATAATTTAAAATAAATGGAATGTTTTGTATGCTTCGTTTATGATGATACCTACAAAAAAAAATCAACTTATAAAAGTAATAGAGACTATCAAGGTTCATGATGGCTATTTAAGAAACATATCAAAATGGGTTAATAGAATATAGTTGAAGATAAAATATTAGAAGAATCATTATTATCAAATTTTTCATTATGATTTGATTCCAATAGATAATTTACATATATTTTCCAATAATGTAAGGGTTGCAGTTATTCGATTTTCCATTTTCATTGAGATATTTTTTCAAATATTTTTTACAAGTATTTATTGTAAACAATGTTAGAAGTGGAACCATTAATTTTGTGTCGGTAATAGAAAATGTTTCCTCCATCATTTTTGACAAGCGCGATGCATCTAAATGTCAATATTCAAACTAAAATAATTCTAATATGACATATTCTATTTTGTTTGTTGTATACAACAGAGAGAAATATGTACACATTGAATTGTTATATCTAGAATAAAAATCATCCCAAAGTTTAAATGTTATATCATTCCATGTAATTGTACATATGTGTCAAAATGTCTTTGCTTTTTCTGTAAGGAACATAAAATTTATAAATATAAATTATTGTACCTTTTCTTTGAGAAGAACATAGTATTTTCACAAAGAATATTTTTTTTCTTGGATGAAATTTAAGTTAAAATTATTAAATTAATGAAATAAAAAATTAATATTTAGTTAATTTGTTTAATATTTTATGAATTTAGTTTTCCTTATGAGTTTTTTAATAAGGAAATAAGTGCTTTAGGTTTTTTTCCTAATTATATGGTTTATGAATGAAAATCAACTATGATCAATGGGTACAAATTTATTATCACTGAATGAGAAATGAATATAAGAACACAACATGATGATTTTATTATAACTTCCATTATTAAATGTTATTCCAATGAATCACATATTAGACCACGATTTAAAATTTTACATTATTTAGTTTCTAATAAAATACTAATATTGAATTGTTACTCTCATGTTCAAGTCATTATAATGACATTCAAGTGGCTTGGTTTGATGATGAGACTTTTAACTTTTATGGGTAACTATGGATTTTTAGTTGTTGAAATGACTCAAACTCCGACTATAGATGATCCATATATATTGCAATCATTGGAGAAATGAGTTTTTTATGTAAAATATCATTTGAGACTAGAATTTGGTGTCATTATTGAATTAATATTAAATCATATTTTTTATTATGGTGGGGATTAAATTGAATCAATGGTCATGACCCATCCCCCAGGGCCCGTATCATGACTACCCCAAGCTCGCCTTCCACAGGCCAGGGGCTGGCGACTAGCACCAAAGGCATAATTCCCTAAATTGGGAAGGCATTGCCTTTATAACAGTAAACAAACACAACAGAGTATGAAACTAGAAGTAAAACACTGAGTAAAATGGTATACAAAGAGAGTGATGTAAAGTAAAAGGGGTCGGAAATACAAGTCCAACAAAAAAGTACATAAAACGGAAAGGTACAAGTACAATTGGAAGAAGAAGTAAAGTAGCTACTGTGTCGTCCTATGGGGTTCCTACCTTAAGGGTAGGTACAAATGGCATCCACAGCACTCCAAGTCTGTTCGTCCGCTCCATGTACCATCTCATCGAGTGGTCCACCTCTGGGTACCGCCCATTCCTGCTACTCTCTACCTTAGTCAACATTGTCCATCGTCTACAACCAACACAACCAGGTGTGGGCATAGCCCTTGTAGGGATGAGTATAAAGATACTCAGTAGGGACCCCGAGACCCTCAAGGTCTCACAAAATCCTATAAGGATAAACCACAAGTATAAAACCAACGGATAACCATTACTTAGTTATATACCCATTCATTTACCTAAGTTAACTAGTAAACCATCTCATTCATGAGGAAAAAACTAATGTCATTGACTCAGCTCAAAACTAGGATTTTTATTCTATGGGGTAGTATAAAGTAACAACCCCAATAACACTATTGAAACCTCAGTTGATTGTGTACGCCTCCTCTATCGAGTACAGTGGGAATGTTGCATCACACAGAGGCACTTCCCACTTTACTCGATAGAGGAGGAGTACACCATCAGCTGAGTTTCCAACAATGTGAATGGGTTTGTTACTTGATACAACCCCCTAGAATAAAAATCATGGTTTTGAGTTGAGTCAAAGACATTAGTGTTTTCCTCATGAATGAGATGGGTTAGTAGATAACGTAGGTATATGTATGGGAATATACCTAAGTAATGGTTATCTGTTGGTTTCATACTTGTGGTTTATCCTTATCGGATTTTGTGAGACCTTGAGGGTCTCGAGGTCCCAACTGAATATCGTTATACTCACCCTTTCATGGGCTATGCCCGCACCTGGTTTTGTTGGTTGTAGACTACAGTCAGCGCTAACTGAGGTAGAGAGTAGCAGGACTGGACAGTACCTAGAGGTGGACCACTCGGTGAGACGGTACACGGAGCATACGGATGGAAGTGGAGTGCTGAGGAGGCCATCTGTACCTACCCTTCAGGTAGGAAACCTAGAGGATGAAACAGTAGCTGCTTTACTTCTTCTTTCAGTTGTACTTGTACCTTTCTGTTTTTTGTACTTTTCTGTTGGGCTTGTATTTCTGGCCCCTTTTACTTTACAGCACTCTATTTGTATAAAATTTTACTTAGTGTTTTACTTCCAGTTGCATACTCTGTTGTGTTTTTTTAATGTTATAAAGGTAATTCCTTCCCATTTTAGGTAATTACGCCTTTGGTGCTAGTCACCAGCCCCTAGCCTATAAAAGGTCATCTTAGAGTAGTCACGATACGGGCCTCGGGGGACGGGTCGTGACAAATTGGTATCAGAGGAGTAGGTTCTACTGCAGAACTTAGGACTCTGATCATTATTTTCTATGAAGTAATAGTGTTAAGGGTAATAAGTGTGGTTTCCAGTTCAGGGAGTCCAGTGTTGGTACGGTGGCCGATAAACCCATACACCAAGACCCTGACTACTGATTTCTGACTTAGTGCACGAAAACACTGATTGAGTATGTGTTTAAAATAGTTTTTTTCTTTAAGCCATCTCAACCAGGTCAGTACACCAGGTATAAATATTTTTACTGTGTCGCATATGTTTCTTTTAGGATGCCTCCCCATGGAAGACCAGTTAGAGCCCCGAGAGATGTACACTCTGACCGCCCACCGACTGATCAGGTCTTAGTGCAAGGCCCTTTACCAGCAGAGGCACCAGCGATACCACTTCACGTTGGGCCACCAATGCCACCAGCCTTAGTAGAAGACGATGCACGCTGCTTAAGCGAGATTCACGAGTTCTAGTGCTAGAGGCCACCCAGTTTCAGGGGACATATGGAAGCACAGGTGGCTGAGGATTGGCTGGAGGCTGTGATGAGTCTTCAGGCTAGTAGGGACACCAGTAGACCTTATGGTGATCCTTGTTGTGAGTCTTCTTCAGGAAGTAGCAAAAATATGGTGGAGCCTGATACTTCAGGTCCACGATGAGGAGACATTACTCTGGATAGACTTCGAGAGCCTGTTCTAGGCAGAGTTTGTACCAGCCACCCTTCATGTGGTGTAGATACAGAAGCTACCTCATATGCAGCAGGGCAGCATGACAGTAGCACAGTACTCAGTGAGGTTCACCGACCTCTCTCGCTACTCCACGGATATGGTGCAGGACCCATTCTTTAGGACCCGGACCTTCGAGCAGGGGCTCAGGCGTGAGATCAGGGCATCTATGATCTCCCTTATCATCCCGAAGCTGGAAGGGGTGTTAGAGAGAGCCCTCCTAGTGGAGAGTTTCCTTGCTGAGTAGTCACCAGCAGCGAGGCCCACTACTAGTCGACACTCAGTGGAGTCTTCTGTAGATGGTAGTAGACAGATGATGTAGATGTCCAAGAGGACCAGACCCAAGGGTGGATGACCGCAAGACTCAAGATCTATTGTTCGGGGAACCCAGGGCAGTTACTTACTTTCCAGGAGCAGGCAATGTTACTCATGCGGCGGGTAGGGTCACATTGCTCGTGACTGTCTGACCTGCCATTCAGATGATCAGCAGACAGTTGAGAGACCTCCCATGTAGAGGTAGAGGTTGGATCAAGGCAGTCCGCAGGGAGCAGGTGGACGTGGAAGAGGAGTTGTTCGTGCAACTGGAGGTGGAAGATGTTATGAGGTGTTACCACCACCAACACTAGGAGGTCCACCCTGACCACATGGAGAAGGTGGACGGGGGAGAGCTCAGCTTTAGGCATCTAAGGCATATGACCAAGGCACTTTGGAGATGATTTGAGGTACTATCAGTGTCTACTCCACCATAGTTGCAGTTCTTATAGACACAGGTGCCAGTCATTCTTTCATTTTTATTTCCCTCGTTCAGAGCTCGGAGATTCTGATGGAGTCGTTGGCTTGATCCTTACTACTATAGACTCTTATGAGAGTAGACTCGACGATTAAGAACTAGTTCTGACAGTGTGAGCTTACTCTAGGAGGTGAGATCTTCAGCTGGGATCTCCTCGTAGTGGCGTCGAGGCCTTACGACATCATCTTGGGTATGGACCGCTTATCTATAGTCCATGCTCAGATTGACTGTATTAGGCACAAAGTGTGGTGTGTCTGCACGGATGGGACCAGGTTCACCTTCACCGATGAGAAGGGAACCTTTGTAGCATAGGAAGAACAAACTCGGAGGAGGGTGTAGTCGATCACTCACCAGTCGGCTTGCCTTAACCTCGGAGCAGTTGATGTGGAGAGTCTGACATATCCTATAGTGGTGGACCAGTACACGGATGTTTTTCCCGGACGATATCCCAAGAATACCTCCTCACATAGAGGTGGAATTTTACATAGACCTTTACCCCAGGACAGGCACCAATATCTACTCCAGCATATCAGATGGCTCCCGATGAGCTTTGTGAGATGAGGGTACAGCTGGAGGACTTGCAGGAGAAGGGATTCATCCGGCCAAGTGTTTCTCCCTAGGCAACCCCGATCCTGTTTTCTAAGAAGGTGGATGGGAGCTTTAGGCTCTGTGTCGACTACCGTCTCCTGAACCAGTGTGACTAGGGTTGTTACTTGATACTACCCCCTAGAATAAAAATTCTTTTTTTGAGCAGAGTCAATGACATTCGTGTTTTTCTCATGAATGAGATGGGTTACTAGATAACTTAGGTATATGTATGGGCATATACCTACGTAATGGTTATATGTTGGGTTCATACTTGTGGTTTATACTTGTTGGATTTTGTGAGACCTTGAGGGTATTGGGGTCCCTACTGAGTATTGTTATACTCACCCCTGCACGGGCTATGCCCGCATCAAGTTGTGTTTGTTGCAGACGACGGACAATGCTGATTGAGGTAGAGAGTAACAGGACAGGACGGTACCCAAAGATAGACCACTCGGTGAGACGGTACACAGAGCAGACAGATGGATGTATAGTGATGAGGAGTCCATATATACCAACCCATCAGGTAGGAACCCCGAAGGATGACACAGTAGCTGGTTTTCTTCTTATTTCAGTTGTACTTGTACCATTCCATTTTTTGTACTTTACTGTTGGGCTTGTATTTTTGGACCCTTTTACTTAACCTCACTCTCTTTGTATACAGTTTTACTTAGTGTTTTACTTCTGGTTACATACTCTTTTGTGTGTGTTTCAGTTTCTAAAGGTAATGCCTTCCCAGTTTAGGGATTTAAGCCTTTGGTGCTAGTCGCCAGCCCCTGGCCTATGGAAGGCGGACTTGGGGTAGTCACGATACGGCCCCCGGGGGATGGTTCGTGACAACAATAATTTACCCCATTGTCCCCAATCAATTTTTTACTTACGATGACTCTAGTAGTTCAATTTTCATAGTTTATTATGAACTTAAATTTGTGGTATGTAATATATAGAATCACCCATATGTGTTCTTAGTTATTTTTTTAGCTCAACTTGTGTAGTTCAGGTTGGTACTTTTTAAATTGGTTAACTACTGGTTAAAATTAATTTGTATCCAACTTGACCTTAATTTAAATTTTTAATATAAATTAGTTACACTTTTATTTAAATATAGTATTCTAATATTGAATTAAACTATATTATAACCTAACAACCCAAAAAAATTAAACAATCCAATTATGAAAAAACAATATGAATTTAAATATAACATATGATACTAATTAGAATAAAAAAACAAATGACCTAACCAAAAATTGAAAAATGACATATCCCATAATATGAACCAAATGACTAAACCCAAAAATGGATAAATTCCTTAATTAATTGAACAAAATGAACCAAATGACTTAACCAAAACTAAATTAGATTGAATTTAAAATAAAATAAGAAAAATTTATTATGGCCATGCTAAACCTGATAATTAGAATGTGTTGATTTTTCTAATGATGTGTCTTTTATGTTTTTATATTCTTGTCACTAAATATAATATGATTATGATATGTCACTACCTATCCTTTATTTTTATTGAAAATATTTTTCTTAATTAAGTCGTGTTACATCTTTTTTATTTTTTCTTACATGTTAGTAATTAATTTACCATTAAATGCATATTTGTTAAGAAACCTTTTATAGATATCCAAGAAAAATTAAATAATAATAAGGATAGTCGAAAAAACCATGGAATAAAAAATTAATTACTACTATAAATAACATCACATGTCCACTCCTAATCATAGTATTATAAAAATTATAAAATAATATATCATGGTATCACATTCGAATGTGTTTGATAATTCCACATTTAAAAATTGTAAATATGAAGTCTAGTATTGAATCCCATTACTATATTTCATTCATCAATTAATGTAGCACTAATATATAGTATAAAAAATATTATATATTACCAAATATAGATAGATTCACCAAAGAACCTCAAAATTACATAGTTGGTGTCATTCGATGGATATATAAATTTATAGGCATTTAAAATATAATAACCCACGAATCATTATGTTCATTTTTTCCTTTTAAAATAAATTTTAACCTCTTCCATGGAATAATGGATTCTTGAACTATCATTTTATACTTAAACCTTGACCCAATCATTATGAGATCACTTCTCTTCTACTATACAAATAACTTTACTAAAAACTTTAGGAACCATGCATAAAAAAATACTACATTTTAAGAATAAATAACCCCCACTACCAAGACATCCAATAAAACTAGTGATTTATATGCCATATCACTTAAAAATTAAAAATAGATTCAAATATATACCAAATTAATAAAGTTATCCACCGTCATAGAATAATTCTTAACTAAAAAGGGAAGTTAGAAACTTAATACAAAATGACACAACCATTTTCCTTTAAACTTCTTCCATGGTCTGCTCCCACACTTCTAAAACATCCAAGAAAAAAATATACAAGACTTTAGGACTTGTAGGAAACAATAAAAACATATATCTATTTATGGATCATGAAATATTTTTCTTTTTACAAGGGAAGTAGAAACCCTCAAATATTATAGTGATATCTATCTTTAGTGTCAAATAATTATTTTTCATACCTTCTAAACCTCATTAAATGTTTTTATATTATGAGGATATTTATTAAGTTATATCACTTTTGTTGAAAATTGATTATCTACATTTTATGTAATTATTTTATTTTTTTAGTTCCTATGATTTTTCATATTTTAATTGGATTTAGTATGATGGTATTTCTCATTGAATTTAGTCAGGCCCTATCAATATTTGGAGATTGTATACCTCTAACTTTGTTTATAAAATCCATTACTAATTGAATAATTAAATAGGTATTATATGATTAAAATAAATAAATATAATTTTTTATATTTAAAATATATTTTCCCAAGATATACATATCAATTATAGGTTTTTTCAAATTAGTACGAATGAAAATTTAGCTACTATTTTATAAATGAACCAAAGGGTTTTATTGAAATTCATCAATTACATTTCTAATAAAATTGAAAAAATGGTAATTTTTTATAACATTATATAATATAAAGTTAATGAATATCATATTTCTGTTAACATTATAAAATATTCTATGTCGTTACAAAGGGAGATATTGAATATTGAAGGACATCATCCTCAAGCGAAATTTTTTTCTTGAGTTGAAAGAAGAAAGATGGAAGCATGGTAGGAGAACAAATACAATAATAGATTGTACATTTTACTTCAATGATTTTAAATTTAAATATCTATTTGTAAACAGTTTTCTATTTTATATTTCCAAAATTGTACTTTGTTGACCCTTGATTAGTAGGAAGCTAACAACTATGGGCCAAACGGTCATTTGCACCTAGTATTTAGAGAGGATAACCAGGGGATATCACACATTTGATCAGGTAAGAGTATTGTATCAACTATATATTAACCCACTTCATGTGCTAGTTTAGGAAGCATTGAGTTGGAAACAAGTCATATAGAGGTCGTACAGGCTCATACAAAGGTCGTAGCATCCAACAAAATATCCTTGTAGGGGAATGAATATAGTCCAAAGTACAACCAAGTATTTATAAAAGTTATGGGTGCCTTATTTCCATCACTTACACTAGATGCCATCATATTTTTTGAGGCATACATTTCAACGACGCATTCACTATAAGAAGCATTGGGTGATGGTGATTATACTCCCAGTGGTGGTCGGGATGATGACTTTCCAAGATATGGTGATAGTGATGATAGGTATGAAACACGGGATGATGGTGAGGATCATTGGGATGATGATAGCGAAGATGATGGTGATTATGATGGTGGTGGTGGTGGTGATAAGAGAGAGATAGATCATTTACATTTTTAATGATATTTATGAAGCATGATGTTTGATGATTGGATGTAAATTCAAATATTTGATGTTTTAAATTTATGTTATCACTAATTTAATGAATTAATTAGTTTCATGATTTTTTATATTTTTTGGAAATTTTTTGGTGTTTTAAGTTGTAGTTTTTTGTTTTTACATGTTTTAGGAGAAGTTGGGAGGTTGTTTCTAGCTTCCAAGGTAAGGGGAGGCTATATCAATGGTTATTGAAATTGTTGGTATAGATCTTGGATGGTTAGAAAAGGCTATACCAATAGTAAAAAAAATTGGTATGTTCTTATTCCAATGGTTTATAAAACAATTTTTATATTATATATCAAGGATTCCATATTCCCTATGGTTTAGAAAACCATTGGTATAGCCTACAACAAAGATTTTCTAGCATATAAAAAAAGTACAAAACTATTTTTTTATGTCTAATTTATAGCATAGAGATATCATTATAAATGGCTATTTGGTTTGATCATATACAGTTGAAAAATAGTCCTCACTAGTGACTAAATTCTGTGTTGTTTTCCCATCAAAAAAATAATGTTTCCCTTATTGATAGAAGACTCCAGCTATAGCATTGATAAAAAAATATCATCCACTAATTTATCAGCTAATAGAGAGTTTCCACATGAAATCTCTCCATCATGAACAATTTGGTGTAGAGGATACACTTACAGTATCTTTGTTGACATCTTAATTCTCCTTCAGTGGAACTTTCATCATCATGTCTTCCCCATTGTCATTAGTGTGGATTTTATCAAATTTAAAAAATCTTTCTTCTAACACATTAATGATCAATTCACATAAAATGTCAATTTTTTTGGGCCTGGAATGATATGTTAGGTTCTTAATAAGATGAATAGAACTCTAGTTATTAAAATTGAGAATTTAATTTTTCTGAATTTACCAATTCTCCTATAAAAACTTCTTCATCCAAAATATTTCGTTGAATACATCAGTGGTTGTGATATGCTCTACTTCTTTTGTAGAAAAGGAAACCAATTTTTGAAGTTGTGATTACAATGAAACTTCTCCCCCTTCACATTATATCAAGAACCTGAATATTTATTTACTCATGTCAACTTCTCTATCCCTATTAGCATTTTTGCATCCTTCCAAAACATTTTTACCATTTCCAAAACATAATATATGACTTGGTGTACCATGTAGAAACAATAAAATCCATTTCACTATTTTCAATTGATAATTTCCTAGATTTTATAGGAATATAATAATTATTCCAACAATAAGAGAAATATATGGTCTGGTATACACCATATCATACATAAGAATGCCAACTTCAAAATGACCACTTCAATTAAAGGACTTTGATTTTCCGTCATCTAGAAATGAATCACATGTAGAGTGATAACTAGTTTCAAATTTATGATGTTGAACCTTTCAAGAACCATTTCAATGTACCACTTCTATGATATCTATGTCTTGTGATTCCTTTTATCATCAGTAATTTTCATACCAAAAAAATGAGTAGCATCTTCTAAGTCCTTCATTTCAAAAGACTTATTTAAGTCCGTCAATTCATCAATATTTTTTATTTATATTCCAGTAAAAAATATATATTCAATATAAAATAACAAGATAATGAAATCACTGTCAAACAATTTATTGATGAAAATTAAATGATCAGAAATTACCCTCATAATCTCATTTCTTTCCATGAATGAGTTGAAATTTCAATACTATTGACTGAGTGTCTATTTCATATCATATAAACTTTTCCGACGTTTTCAAAACATATTTTCTTTACCATTCATCTGAAATCTCTCTAAATTCTATATGTATATATTTTCTCTAAGATCACCATGTAAGATGGTTTTCTTTACATCTAGTTTTTAAACCATTAGATTTAGACTAGATACCAATCTAATAAAAATTCTAATATAAAACATTTTTAACACAAGATAAAAAATTTCATTGAATCGAATACCTTTTTTCTAACTAAATAAATTCACAACCATTATGACTCTATAGAATATATTTTATCTACCGACTTCTCCTTTGACTCTATACACCCACCTATTTTTGAGTGCCTTGTTTCCATGTGGTTACTCTACCAAATCAAATATGTGATTCTTGGGAAATAATATCATCTCCTCTAGAATGACCTTCTCCAATTCCATATTCTTCTAACTCTTGATTTCATCATATTTGCTATTTTGATCTCCCTTATTAATCAAAATCATATAATCATGTGGTGAGTATCTAGGACATGATTTTTTTTCTATAGTGGATCTTCTAAACAGCCCTTCATGTGGAATATTTTCTTGAATATCATATTATGTAGATATATTTTGACACGAACCAAGTTAGTTTCCCATCAAAATGATGCCCAACCCAGACTGTTCTAAGACCCAAAGGGTGTTCCCGATCCCCACAGGCTGGCACAAGTTCCCGGGTATCAAAAGTAAAGTTGGGGAATGATTTACCTGAATAAAAAAATATAAAAAAATCGACAATATAAAATAAATCAGAACTAGAAGTCACAACCAAAAAGGCTTTGAAAAAAACCTAAATTTGAGTGACATGTTTAAACCAAAACCCAAACAACAACTAAAAATCATGGTGACCAAAATCCATCTCAAAAACCACCATATAGAATGAGGACACCACCCTCATTCCCTCTCCACAACACACCACCAAGAAGGACAGCTAGCAACCCAATCCACCATCTCCAAAAGCACGACCCTTACATGTATCGAACATAACCAAATATAATTACCCCAAAGGTGTAAGTATGGTGTGAGATAGAATATAGTAGGATTACACCAAGAAAATTTTCCATGTATAAATATTAAATGACAAATACAGTTGGAATTTTAATAAAAGAAAATAATTAAATGCTTGAATAGTTCTAATGAAAATAGATTTAAGTAAAACAACATTCAAGGAATGTAGTTTTTAAAATAAAAAACTTTTTATATTATAGTATCTCAAATTTCACACTATATGTTGATGTTGGGAACAATGTAATCAAAGATAACAAACTATGGGAGAGGCCTTATTAGTATTAGATAACAGTAGGACCTGAGAACCTCGCGTCTTAATAAAAGTGTTATATAAACCACAACAACATGTATTCTCATGAATAATCCACAAGTAGGGGACATCCCCATAACCCTAATGGTCTCCAATCATCATTAAAAAGTTTATTTAGTGTTTTATTTTTCAATATAGCTAAGTAAAATAGGGATGATTCCCCTTTCGTATCACTAGTACTCTAGTCCTAGTCCACCCACCTAATACTCAGGCTTCATTTCTGTGATCAACAGGTTCCAAGATCATATCACATGTCATATTCAGATAATCTAACTAAAAAAGACAATATCTATACCCAATACCACCACTTGAACACACAAATCACATTTTGAAATAATATGCACACCAAAAACATTTCGATAATTAATTCCATCATTTTCACAATCAAAAAAACCACTAATAAAAATTATTAAATAATTTCAAGAGGAAACACATGACTTTACATACCAAAAACCCTCTCATATCTTTTATTATGACCAAACACACATTGATTCCACAATAAAACACAGTTCACCAGCCTTGCACAAATTAACAAACTCACTTCAGAATTTTATAAAATAGTATAAAATGACAAATTTTGAGTTTTCATCAAAAACACACCCATAATATATAAAAATACCACTAAAAATGATATGCATATCAAACTCCAAAAAAAACTATGATAGAACCATAAAAATTAATTTAAGAATAGGAAAAATTAATTAAACAATCAATTTAATTCATCAAAAAATATTTATACCCGAAACCACCTAACTCAGTGTAGAAAACTCCAAAAACTCCGTGTGAAAGTTATGTCACACATCAATCACACTGAAAGAAAACCAAATTGGACCCTAATTCCAAAATTCAAACCCAATATATCAAAATAGGACCAAAAGGACCAGAAACCCTGACCCGAAAATCTACCAGATGGAAGAAAAACTACTGGAGTACAACGCAAAAAGGGCTGGCCATTGAAAAAGGGATGTGCGCCAATGTAAGGTCACTGGAGGGGAAGTGGAACACCGATGCGAGGTCACCAAAGAGTCTCACCCAAAAAGAGGGACGGATCAAGGGCTATGTGTGGGTTGCAGGGGTGGCATATGGGTGTTTGGGGCACCCGAGCGAGGTTGTTGGAGCTACTAACTAGAATTTTAAGGGGGTGTCGGTTCTAAGGGGAGGAATCAGGTTAGGGCTCGACGGCCTTAGGTGCGTTGTGACAGGAAGGAAAGGAAGCTTGAGTAAAGGAGGTGGATAATCAGTGAAATGCACCAAGAGAGGGGAGGAAGAGAGGAAATGCAAAAAAATATAAAATAAAAAAATAAAAAATAAAAAAACCTTAGAAAAAAATAAAAAATAAAATAAAATCGGTAATAATAATAATCATAATAATAATGTTAAAAAATTTACAACAATGAAAATAAATTAATAATAACAACCCAATTAAAATATTAATAGGAATAATAATAATAATCTCAATATTATTATTATTATTATTATTAAAACAACTCTTAAATAATTTTACTTTTTTTATCATTTAATTATTTTCACTTTACTATTCAGTTGGTTAATTAATTAACTAATCATGCACTGGTTTGGATACACGGTGATCTAGAGAAGCCACACGGCTTCACCTATTCCCTAACCGTGTGTCGAACATTACCAAGCCAAGATGCTCACCTGTCATCAAATGTGAAAAAATTCAAATTAGGGCCAGCCCTCATCTCCACAAAAAATATTAAAGCCAGATAAAATTAAAACATAAAAAAATATTACCAAAGTATGAAGTCTGAGTGTGAAAATTCTTCCCACCTTAAAAACTTTCCACCCTTGGAAAGTCAACTCAAAGCCTGATTAGAGAATAAAAACCGGTACTCATGCTCAACCCATGAATTTCACTTCTAATTCTCATGCTCATCATTCCCATGATACTAAAGGATATGGACCAACATAATAGGATTCCCACAAAGCACCTTCTCTTGGGAATCCACTATCAGTACTAGTCACTCAAACAATGATAAATCTGATCTATCTTCAACTCTTCCCAATTAAAAACAAGAGACAGATCTAGATTTTACTTTTTCAATTGGGAGACATGAAATACATCGTGAATCGACATTAACTGAGAATTTAAAGCTAACATGTATGCCTCCTTTCATATCCTCTCAGTGGTCTCAAAAGGCCTGACATACCTTGGCGTCAGTTTTCCCTACTTTCCCAAATGATAATGACCCAAGAGAGGACCGACCTTCAAGAACACCCAATCATTCATAGAAAACTCAAGATCCTGACACCTCTTATTAGCATAATATTTGTATAAACTATGAGGTGTCAATAACCGCTACCAAATCAAGTTGACTTTCTCAGATGTCTCTTGTACAAGGCTTGGTCCCAAAAGTGAGGTCTCTCATTCCTCAACAGAACAGAAATGAGACTGACATGGCTGACCATAGAGAGCCTCAAAGTGTTACATTTGAATAGATGATTGGTAACTATTTTTATACATGAACTTAACCAATCCCATATAGTTATCCCATGATCCACCAAAATCTAACTCACATGCATGAAGCATTTTTTCTAGAATCTGATTTGCCCGCTCCATCTGACCATCTATTTAAGATGGTATTTCATTCACCTTTTAATCTATGACCAAAATTCCCATTGAAGATCTTATAAAAATTGATAGGTATAGTAGGGATCTCTATCAGAAACAATTGTGGATGGAACACCATGAAGTCTGACCTCCTCCTGAATATAAAATTGGCCTAGGTAGTCCTCTTTAGTTGTATCTTTGATCGGAATAAAATAGACTGATTTGGTAAAATGGTCAATCACTAACCAAATATAATTCCTTCACTGAGGTGTTTGAGTCAATCCCATAATGAAGTCCATGGTAAAGTCATACCACTTCTAGGTAGGAATGGGTGACAGATTAAGCAAACTAGGGGGTCTTTGATGCACTACTTTCAGCTGCTGACAAGTATAGCATCTTGATACGAAGTCATCCATGTCCCGTCTCATACCTGGCCACCAGAACTAGAAAAGAACATCGTAATACATCTTGGAAGTACCATGATGGACAGCCCACTGAGACTGGTGTCTATCCTACATCGCCACCTTTCGTAGAGACAATGGCACCAATTCACATCCCTTAAAGCACAAGATCCCCTTAGGAGACAAGTACCAGTTAGAAAAAGTCTCCCCACCATTAAGAAGATTCATAAACTACTAACACATCTCATCACATGGATTCTCCCACTAAATCAACCCCAGAAGAGAATGAGTCTACTGAGTTGATGCCAAGAATGTACCTCTGTTGTGATCCTTGGTCTCCAAGTGTATCTAGCCAAATAACTCCATAAAATTACACTCATCAGTAGACATCCTCAAATCCTACACTAGTATTTTTCTTCTCAAGGCATCACCCACCACATTACCCTTTCCTGGGATATAAATGATATCAAAGTCAAACCCCTATAGATACTCGATCCAATGGCATGGCCTTAGATTAATATTCTTATGTGAGAAGATATAGGGTAGGTTCTTATAGTTTGAGTAGTCCAAAAATGTCTCCCCAAATAGGTAGTGACACCAAGTCTTTAGGGCATGGATCGTAGGTTCCAAATCCAAGTCATGAGTTGGTTAATTCTTCTCATGCAGCTAGAGTTGGAGAGAACCATAAGCCATTACTTGATTATCCAGCATGTGTACACACCCAAGGCCCATACCTGAAGCACCAAAATAAACCATATAGCCCTTTTTAAACTCTATAAATCTTAACATAGGTGCGGTAGTCAAGAAAAACTTAAAATCCTTGAAGGATTCATGGAACTATGTGATCTATTAAAACTTCAACCCTTTCAGGTGAGTGCAGTCATAGAGGAAGTGAACTGCAAGAAATACCAAAAAAATCTCATGTAATAACCTTCCAGACCAAGAAAACTCCTAATATCAAACACATTTCTCAGTTGTTCCCACAACATAACTGCAATGATCATCTTAGGATACACTGAAACCCCTTGGTTCGAAACTAAATTTCCCATAAACTTCACTTCCCTAATCAAGAAGATGCACTTTGAAATATTTTCATAAAGGTGATGATCTCACAGAGTTCCCAACATGAACCGAAAATGATTCTCATGCTCTTCCTCGGATCTAGAGTAAATCAGGATTTCATCCACAAATACTAAAACAAATGAGTCAAGATACTGGTAGAATACCCTATTCATGAATTCCAAAAAAACCATTGGAGAATTTTTATATCTGAAAGGCATGACCAAGTACTCAAAGTGGTCGAACCTTCTTCAAAAATCCATCTTTAGGATGTCTGACTCTCTCACCCTGATTAGGTGGTAAACCGAACGTAATTTAATTTTGAGAACAAATTTTCCCCATTCAGTTTTTTGAAAAAATCATCAGTCCTAGGAAAAGGGTATTTATTTTTTACGGTTACCTTATTAAACTTTTGGTAATCAATAGACAACCAGAGAGATCCCTTGGATTTTTTGCGAATAGAATTGGAGTGGCCTTAGGAGATATGCTCTGGTGAATGACCCCTTTGGATTCCAAATCTTCTGGATATATCTTTGATTCCCTCAATATGGTGGGGCCATGTGATATGATAGAATACTTATAGGTTGTGTTCTTGGTGCAAATTCAATCTAGAACTCCATGTCCCACATTAGGGGTAAGCCCAAAAAATCATCTAGAAATACCTTTGGAAACTTATCCACTATAGGGGTTAGTCCACCCTGAGGACCAGCACCATCATTCTCCAACATGAGTGGTGATAAATAATAAGAAATACATCCCATCTATGGAAGTGGAGGTCCCACACAACCTAACCGGGGATCCCATTCCCTAATAAATACTGGAGGACTCCCATTAGGTGCCATAAAACTAACTCATAACCGATAGCAATAAATATTCACTTGAAAGTGCACTAGCTAGCCCATATCAATGATCACATCAAACATGTCCATATCCAGGACCAAGAAATATAATTCCATCTCAAATCCTGACAT
The DNA here is from genome assembly GCA_963277665.1 of Viscum album. Lineage (NCBI taxonomy): Eukaryota > Viridiplantae > Streptophyta > Magnoliopsida > Santalales > Viscaceae > Viscum > Viscum album. The sequence goes on along the minus strand of OY728145.1, from coordinate 873,185,874 downwards.
AGAAAGGGCACACGATGGACACATAAGGCCTTGCTCCTTCTTCTTTCCCAATGGTGATACCAACTCCATTTCAAAAGTTAGCACCACGGTTGGTAGTTTAAATAAGTTTACAAGGTGGGAAGATATAAAGAAAATTGATTCAACAGTATTAAATAAAACTACAACTATAGAAGGTGAAATTAGGATGGTACTTCTAACTACAGAAGATTCTACTTCTGATCCCAGTTGTGCCCAATCTACATCATGCAGATGTCTAGTCCCTGTCTGAGACCAACCACTCACCAACGGTTATGCCTTGATCTAAATCTTCCCAGAAGATGATCTGTGCCTACCACCATGACCACCAAACTGAGATCTCATCATCCCGGTTGGCTCCTACTGAACTAACACTCCCCTAGAAGCCACATATCCTTCCACAATCTGATAAGGTCATGACTCCCGGCAAAACTGTTGTAGGTTACCTATAATTCCACACTGATGGAAAGTCCTCGTGGTTTAAGGCATGTTGGTTTGAGATTTTCTACCTTACCACACTAATGGAACATGATAGACCCTACACTAGAATCCCTAGATGAATTCTGCCTTTAATGATGGCATGAACTGTCACCACCCAACTTCCCTTACTCATCACACTTCCTCTTCTTCTAGGATGAACTACCACTATCCACAGGATTCGCTACTCCAAAAAAATCAGACTTTACTTTCGGATCAATCTCAACCATGCAAGAATGATCAACCCCCACATAATAAGTTACCAACTTGAACAAGAATACCTTAGAGTAAATTTTTCGATGCATCCCCTTCTCAAACCTTCAAGCTCTCAGAGATTCATTAAAAAGAATCTCAGGAATGTACCACACTGACACAACAAAGCTATTCACATATTTCATTCCTAACTGATCTCCCTAGGAAAGATCCGTGAAATCCCAAGATCTGGCATAGTCCAAGATCTCTGGATAATAATAGTCAATGAATATGGTCTTGAAATCCTTCCATCTCATCTTCTCATGCTTCCCAAAATGAATCATTGATTCCCACCACATGCTACCGGGACCCTCTAGTAGAAATGAAGAACATTTCACCCTAAACTCCTTAGGTGTGTCATGGAATTTGAACATTATCTCTGTCTTCTCAAGCCACTCCCCTACATCCTAAGGCTCCATCTTTACCTAAAAATTAGGAGGCTTTCTCTTGAGAAATTTCTGATCTTTAACCTTCCTAGGACTAGTCTCATCTTCTCCTACTAGAGTAGGAGTATGAGCATGAGTCAGTCTATGTCCTAGTGGCTGAATAGCCCCGACCAAAGTTTCAACAAACCTCTAATCATGTAGTGAGGTAGAACTCTCTCCGGATTCATCCTGTGGTTGCAAGGTAACTCTCCATGGTGGGATGATACTACAAGAAGAAACAGTCATATAAGAACATCATGAATACATCATGTCTAAAAAAAATCAGTAGGATCAAAAAACAAAAATAAACCAAACATATAGAAGCAATATAATAACCAAAACACATCTCCCCCAGTCGATGTCCACATAAAGTTTGCATCCTACACATCCCACCTGAAGGAGAATTCAAATAATCATTCTAACATCCCATGGAGACTCAAGGTCTATCACCGTATAAAATGTATAGGAACCCTACTCACAACCAGAACTCTGTGTATCAACAGTCCTAGATCATGTCTAACTAGACTCCTCCCAGATAATATGACTCAAAGGGCTTAACCAAAACCTTCCTCTGATACCATTTTGTCGCGAATCAAGTTGGATGTCCATCCAACTGACACCCAAGCTGGTCTAAGGAAAGGCTGGAAGGGAATTCACGATCCCCATGGACTGTCACAAGTGACCAGGTAACAAAAGTAAGTTTTGGGAAGGATTTACTCGAATAAATATATATAAAACAACCGAAAATATAAAATTAAATGAAACTAGAAGTCACAAACAAACATGTATTTAACCAAAAACTATAATTTGATGTACATGTTTAAAACAAAACCCAAACAACAACCACAAATTATGCTGACCAAAAACCAGCTCAAAAACCACCACGCGGCATGAGGAAACCACCCTCAAGCCATGTCCATGACATCATACCAAGAAGGACACCTAGCCATATGAACCACCGTCTACAAATGTCAGACCCTTACCTGTATCTAACAAAACCAAGTCTAATTACACCCAAAGGTGTAAGTAGGGTGTGACCTAACACCCATTAGTATTCCTCCAAGAAAAGATTCCATGCATAAATATTAAATGACAAATACAGTTGCAATTTTAATAAAATAAAATAATGAAATGTGTGAATGGTTTTAATGAAAAAATATTTAAGGAAAACAACTTTCAAGGAATGTATTTTTTAAAATCAAAACACTTTTTTCTTTTATAATATGTCAAATCTCACACCATACTCCAACACTGATCACAAATTAATTAAAGAACACTAATTATGGGAGAGGTCATATAGGTACTAGCGAACAGTGGGACCCTAAAACCTCACGTTTTGATGAAAGTGGTATAGAAACAACGAAAACCAGCATTCCCATTCACGATGCACTACTATGAGACATCCCTGTAACCCTAGTGGCATCTAATCATTATTAAAAAGTTTATTTAGTGTTTTAGTCCTCAATCCAGCTAAGTGATATCAGGCAGATTCCACTTCCGTATCATGATCGAACTTCTCCTAGTCTTTCCATCTAGTACCTAGGATTCCCACTTGTGTTCAACGGGTTCCAATTTCATATCACAATTCATATTCAAATAATAAAACCAAAAAAGTCACTACCTACACCCAATACCAAAACATTCACACATAAATCCCATTTTTTAATAATAAACACACACAAAACCTTTTGAAACTTAATTTCCACCATTTTCGTAAACAAACAAACCACTAATAAAAATTATTAAATAATTTCAAGAGGAAAAACATGACTTTAAAAGACAAAAACCTACTCATATCCTTTCCTAAGACCAAACACACATTGAATCCACAAAAAACACAGTTTTCCAACCTTTCAAAAATAAATAAACTCACTTCACAATTTAATAAAATGCTAGAAAATGATGAATTATGGGTTTTCATCAAAAGTGAACCCATATTACATAAAAATACCACTAAACAAATAAAATGCATATCAAACTCCAAAAAAAACTAATATCTCACCAAAAAAATTAATTGAAGAACATGAAACATTAATTAAACATGCAATTTAATTCATCAAATAATATTCATACCTTGAACAGCCGACCATATTGTAGAAAACTCCAAAAAAATCATTGTGAAACTTATGCTGCACGTCAATCACACAGCAAGAAAACCAAATCTGACCCTAATTCCCAAATCTGAGCCCAATATATCAAAATATGACTCAAATCAACAATAAACCCTAGCCCAAAAATCTACCAAATGGAAGAAAAACTTCAGAAGTATAACACACAAAGGGGTGGCTTCCAGAAAAGAGTTTCATGCCAATGGGAGGTCAATAGTGGGGATGTGGTGCACCGATGTGAGGTTTCTAGAGAGTCAGTCTGAGAAATAGGGGAGCTTTAAAGAATTTACGTGGGTATTAGGGTTGGAGGGTGGGTTGTTGGGGTGCCTGAGTGAGGTTTTTGGAGCTGCTCACCGAAAGGAGAAGGGGGAACTGGTTGCAAGGGGAGGAAGTGGGGTAGGGTTTGAAGACCTTAGGATGGGTTTAATGGTAAGTAAAGGCAGTTTGAGATAAGGAGGGGGGATTTAGTGCGATGAAGGAAGAGGGGGAGGAAGAGAGGAAAGTAAAAAATATATAAATAAAATAGAAAAAAAAAAAGAAAACAAATAAAAACTTAGAAAATAATAAAAATAAACATGGTAATGAAAATAATAATAATAATAATGTTAATACTTGTATAATAATAATAATAAATTAATAATAAAACCCAAATTAAAATATTAATAGGAATAAAAATAATAATATTATTATTATTATTATTATTAATAAATCAATATTATTATAATAATTATTAAAACAACTCTTAAATAGTTTTATTTATTTCTTATTTAATTTTTAAATTCACTTTACTATTTATTTGATTAATTAATTAACTAACTGTATACCAGGTAGGTCGCACGATGATCTGTCAAATCTACACGGCTTTGTTTGTGCCCTGCCCGTGCACCAAACATTGCCATGCCAAAACACCCTATTATCATCAAAATCACAAAAATTTAATTTTGGCATGGCCTACACATCAAAAAAATATTTAAATCTAGATAAAATTAATAAATACAAAAAATATTACTGAAGTCTGAAATCTGGGTGTGACATATTTCTCGGTAGTGATGTGTCATTTTTTTCTTGATCTCTCTCAAACTATATAGAACTGATAGTGGTGATATTGATTCCAGAGTGGCTAGAATTTCTTCAGGTAATAGCTTCTCAGCGCTTTCTGGCTTCTCAAGATTTTCAAAAATCTAATCATTAATAAACATGTCACATTTTCTTTTTAAAACATTCTTGATAATAGGATCCTAGATTTACTATCCAAAAAATTCATGAGCATATCCAAAAAATATACATAGCCTTCCTTTCTATCCAGCTTGTCTAGCTCATCTTTCACTTTGTGAACAAATTCCTTATAGCCAAATACACTCAAGTGTTTGCAAAAAATTATTTAACTATACAAACACTTTATTTAATTTCATAGTTCAGTTAAAACTATGGATAAAGGTCGATAAGATCAACATTTTTCCTCATTTTCTCCCCAAAAATATGTTTATAAACTTTTCATTTGAGATCATACACCTGAATCTCTCAAAAAAAAATTCTTTCATCATATAAGAAACACTGTTATGTTGAGTCATCTTCGGTATTGATTTTTTCAGCCATATTTTTAAACTCCTATAGTACTCCTCAAATGAATCATGATACCCTCCTTCATCATCTAGTAATTCACACATTAACTATCTTCATGTTTCTCTTTCCACCTTCAAATGAAACATATTGAAAACATCATGCACTTGATCTTTAGTTTTCAATGAAAATCCCCAAAATCTTATAGAATGATCATATATGAAGTTAAAATAAATAAATAACTCCTCTCATTGACTTAGTGCTCATTATGAAGACATCAGTGTGAATCAAATCTAAAACAATTTATTTTTTGGATGGTAAATAACAATGAAAGGATATTTTGTGTTGTTTTCTCCTGATGAAATTTACATAATAATCCAGATTTGTACCATATATTCTTGGTAATATATCATTCCTATAGAGAAATTGGATTCTTATTTTTCTCATGAGACTAATAATCATGTTCCAAAATTCTATAGGAACCTCTTTTCTTGCTACATTAACTTCTCCTCCAAATATTCTGGAATCTGTGAGATAAAGATAAGTATATTTTTTCCTTTGGAAATTACCATGTTACCTTTGGTAATTTATTATTTTACATCATCTAAGAAACAAACATATAAATCATCATCAATCATTCTAGTGGATATCAGATTCAAGAAAATATCAGAAGCATTCCCCATGTCCTTTAATAGTGACATGCATCCAAAATTGGTCTCCAGAAAAATATTACCAATACCAATGATTTTATATGAACCATCATTTTACATGTTTACACATCTAAAACTTCGTAAAGTGTAATATGACAACACATCTCCTCTGGTGGTGACATGGTTGGAGGTGCTTGAATCAACCACTAATTTTAAGTCTTGGCTTGTAAGATTAACCTTACCATCTCCCAGGACAATAAAGACATCTTTATTAACAACTAAAACATCATTATATAGGGTATTACCTTCCTGATTCTTTTACTATACCTTCATCTTATAACACTACCAAATGAAGTGTTTAGTCTTTACACAATTGTGAAACTTCTTTTTATATGTCGATTGGGATTTTGATCACTTTCTTCTTTTAAGACTTTGGTCTTAGGGTTCTCTTCCTATTATTCTTCCCATATATTTTTTAATTGTCTTTCAAGGACAAAATACTATGATTATGGTGTATATACCCCATCCTTCATTCTTGATTCCACATTCAGAATTATTTCTTTCACAACTTCCATAGTGATATTTCCATCTGGAGTTGAATTGGTAACTAACACAACTAACTTTTCCCACGTCTTTGATAAATAATTAAACATAAATAGTTCTTGAAACTCATCATTATCCATCATTTTCGTGGAATTCAACTAATCAACATTACCTTGGAACTCAATCATGTGCTATGATATGTTATTCTGATATTTGTAATTCATTTAGAAAAGTTGGTATATCTGGTTTGGTTTGTTTTTTATTATTTTCCTTCCATACTTCTCTTAGGATTTTCACCATAGAATAGAAGAACCATGTTCATAAAAAATAATTTAAGATACTCTGGTTGATCCACTATCTGATTTGGGAAGTGCACTTCCTATTGAGAACAACTCACTGTGCACCAATCAATGGGGTGATTGTAGATGTCTTTTAACCATATTGAACGCTTGTTGAATACTATTTCTCTTTCACTTCAATGGGATCAATGCAATACACTATTTTTTTCCATAAATCTTTAATATAAAAAAGTTCATCCTTTTTGGATTTCTAAATGGAATAATTAATATAACTAATTATAATATTGTTACATGTATTTTATTCCATTGATATAGTGTAGATCTTAAAAACCTAACCATATGGATATTTTGGTATGGTCAAAATTATTGTAAATAACTCTTGGATCACTAAAATTGGAACCTGGTTAGCCATTATATTTCAAAAATAGTTTCAATAGTTTAGATCGACTGATGAGGTGGCACAGATGTGGCTCAACATAATAGTCTCCAAAAAACATGCTGAAAAGATTCCACTATCACGAACAGTGTTGCCTTCTGTGGTAATGGATACTATAGTACCCAGGGTTTGACCAAAATTTTTAATTCTTCTACATACTTTGTTTCAACTCCATTTTTTTACATTGTTTGTGTCATTGGGATCATATCTATGAGATATTCATGAATACTGATTCAAAACTTTATTCTAACCACTTTCAATTTTCTAGTCACCAAAAACCCTCTTTGTACATTGTTATTTCAAACTCAATGGCTCTAATACCATTTTTGGGGTAGTTTAAGTTATATGGGATGAAACACACCCAAACTGTGAAAGAAAAATGGAATAATGCACAAATTTAATTTGGTTTGGTAATGTTTCATAAGTCCATGGTAGAAATGGGTCAAACTTCTATTATTTCCCTATAGAAGAAATAGAAGTGGAACACTCTTATAGTATTTACAAAATCATGGGACTAATCCCATTTTAAATATGAAAAAATAGTGCTTTTTAAATTTTTTTTGGGTAGATAATCTTCCCTTGAAAATCCTTCTCGCCTTTGGATACATTCCATATTGGCTGATCATGAAAGGAGATTATTTCTCTTGACAGATGAAGACTCTTGTTGTAGCATTGATAAAAAAAATCCTCTTACTATTTCTCCCCTAATTGGGAGTATCCCCCTCGATGACCTAGACTATATGAAATATCATGCATAGCTACCCCATTATTTAAATTTTAAATGTATCCAGTAACTATATTCCATGTACAATAACCAACACACCCTAGGTTGTGGTGATATATTCTTGGATATCCCTTGAGTCCCATATGTAATGTCACAAAAAAGATACACTATGTAGGTTGATAAAACATGTCTGGGGGATGAAAATACACAACTAACTGCCACTCTGGGTGCACACATCATGTCACCAAAAGTACATTTTTTGTACTTTTATCCTTTATATATTCTTCGCATCTTCTCACTTAGATTTTCGAATCTAGAAAACATAGTCTATTCCAAGTGTTTTTCCATACAAATCAAAATATTATGGTCCGCCTTATCATCATATACAATTTATTAGGAGTTTTAGGAATTTTTATTATCCAAGCTATATAAATGTAATGAAAAAGTTTGGGAAAGGTATAGAGAGCATAAATGGGGTCGGTACTCCCATGATGATATACATACATCAAGTAGTAGGTCCTCCATATTACATATAGAGTTTGGTTATCCCCTATTTGTTGAGTATGGGGAATCCATTTCAATCATGATTCTAGTAACCCTTTGATCTTGACAAGGTATGGGTCCCTTATAAGACTGATATAGTTCATGTATAGACCCCCTCCCCCATTTGTCGAGGTGTGAGTCTTCCATGAATGGAGTAAACAATTCCTCAATCAACATGTGTTTACTGAAATGTTGTGTGATAATTATATAGGTGTGGTACTCCATTGATTGATATAACTTTCCCTCAATGACGTGTGTAACCCCCATTGTAAATATAGAGACATTTCATGGAAGTTGTGGATTTAAGGTAGTTCAAGTGTTACAAGTCCTACAACATATCATGAATTCTAGTCACATTTGATATATGAATTTTAAATGGGCTATAAACATGTAATTTTTTACGTCATTGGTTGTCTCAATCCTTAAATTATATCTGGGTTTCCCTTTTTTGACTTCGGTTGTCTCAATCCCAAAATCATATCTAGGTTTCTCTTTTTCGACCACAGTTTTCAGATGATGTGTTGTATTTATAGTTTATCTTATTTCAAAGTTTCTCTTATATGTATTTAATGTAGATATTTATTATCAATCCCCAATAAATATTTGTCCCCAAATAATATATCTTCCATAGCCCCAAAAAGTTTTCTTACATTGAGGTTGAAATCTAATCTCAAATATCACTTTTAGTGCATTTTTGTATTTTATAAGTAGATATTTTTGTGAAATGTTTTGTAATAAAATTTAAAACTAAATAAAAAGTGAAGAAATTGTGTTAACAATCAATGATTAAATGGATTTGAATAAGTTTTAACCTTTATTTTTTGTCCTCTTCATTTTCAAAGTGATTTTATCCAGTTTAAATCCATTAATGGACAATCCAAAGCCTTAAAATGTACACCTAATATTTATATAAATTCATAATGAAAACTTGGTAACTATATCATTCTCTCACTAAAATTAATATAATTACTTGATAACAACTAATAAATTAAATCAAGTGAATTCAATTATGATCTTAATTCATAACCAAGATTGAAAAGTTTAAGCAATGGATAAAGATACTATAATTTCAAAGTATGAACAAAAAATCTCAATCAATAGTTAACAAATGATAATATAGACAATAATAGTTGAAAATAAGAGATTAAAATAATTACTAGAAGAATTTAGTATTCTAGAAAAATATACCATGAATAATTAAGAACAACAATTAAAAATAAAATTAAAATACTAGAAAAAATTAATCTAACTTAGAAGATATTATTCTAAGTCTCCACTAGTTCACATCTTGGATTGGTTTAGTTGTACATGTCTAAACAAGTTAAAATATTAATCTCACAACTCATTATTCTAAATTTTTCTCTCACTTGGAATCATTATTCAAATGATATTTCCCTTATAAAATAAATCTCTGATTCATTTTGAAGACACCTCCTAGTGTTTCATCAAATCCAGCAACTCAAATCTTCACACTAGAAAGATCCACATAGAACACTCACTATTCATATACTTATCTATAGTGACCTAAGATAAACACCTATAACAAAATACACTTAAACACATGATTCCCCATCAACTATAGCTTCAAACCCTCAAAATAACATTCTAAACTTGATCTAATTCACCCAATCTGCACTTAACAATCTTTATCTCAACTTTCCCCATGCGCAACATAATTGATCATGGGATCCCTTTCTTATATTTATGAGTTGTGAAACAATATTGTTAACCATGATAATTTAATAATTTTAGTCATTCTTAACTCATGATGTACAATTTTATATACCATTTCATATTTGATTAATATTAATTAGAGGGTTCTCAATTGGATTACTCTTATGTAGCTCCAAAAGCTTCTCACTCACTCTTATGTGATCAGAGTGGGTGATGAGATTTCTCTAACATGGAGACACAACCTAATGATGAAAATCTTATATATATTATTAAATACAGATACTATTCTTATGTAGATATTTAACACAAGAGGTAATCATCCAAATTAGACCGTTTATTCTTCTATGAAATCAAGGATTTCCTATTTACTCTTACATGAGTAGTTGGTTTGAAATTTCCCTCTTCTGTATCATCACTTATACTTCAACAAAAAGAAAAAAAACTCTCATATACTTTATTAATTCTAAAATATTCCTACATATACTCACATAAACATCCAGATAAAAACTGTTTGAAATTTATAAAACATAATATTAAAAATTCAACACATAATAAAAAAAGTGACAGTACAAAATATTTGAAACTATATTTTTAGTCAAAATTCTAAACAATTTATCCCATAATTCCATGATCCAATTTGTTTCTAAATAACACAGTAGATCTATTCATTTTCCAATTGATTTAATATTTAGAAAAGAAAACATCCTATCTCAAAATATTTCCTAAATATTAATATAATTCTATAGAACAATATTCCTTAAAACATAAAAACTTCTCAACAAACATAATTAGAATAAAAATTCATGATAAACTCTAAAAATATTATTCTCAGAAATATATAACAATAGGAACTATATCAATTAAAATTTAATCATCAAAAATCCATTATTTTAATCAATTAAATAATGAATTGATATAATCACTCAAATATAAAACAAAAAATCAAGTATTCATCATTAAAAACTCATTTAATCAAAAAATAAATAACCATTGACACCAAAATAAATGTTTTACAAAAAGTAGGATAATGAAAAATAAAATTCCCCCACACTAATGTTTTTCATTTTCTTAGGTAATGAATTCAAAATACTAAACTCAATGAAAATGAATCGTAAAAATGATCAGAAAATTATTGTAACACCCCGAGATTTTATGAGATAGATTATTTTAATTTATTTGATGTATTGTGTTATACTCTACACCAAGATTATATTTTACTATATAAAACATTTTATTAGCTTGAAGTATATTAAACCCTATTCATAGCTTGTGTTACACACAATTTCAAGTTCTTTTTATAGAATTCATTCCACGCAATAATGAGTATAGATATTTTTCAATGTAAAAAATAACTATTTTTGGATTAAGTTATAAACAACACCAAAGGAGTATTGTACTAAACGTAACACTAAAATGGCTTGCATTATATGAAAAAGAGACCTTCTTTGATATCTTGCATTATATTCAATACTGAGTTTCACTAAACAACGATATATTATTAAACTGTTACATAAACTAGAAATTATGAATAGTATTAACCATATTTTGAATTTTATATGACATTAAAATTCATATTATTTATTTTTTAGAACATGATATAAGAGAAAAATTAATTGTTTGGACACTACTACAAAAACAGCTTGTATCAGCGCTAAAAAAGTGCTTTAACAACGCTAAAAAGCGCAGTAAAGCTCAGCGCTAATATAGGGGGGTCCCTTTTATCAGCGCTCTGAAAAGAGTTGATAAAAGGGGCCTTTATCCGTGCTTTTAAAAAGCGCTGATAATGGTCAAAAAAATAAAAAAAATAAAAAAAATAAAATATAATATGGGGGAGTTCTTTTATCAGCGCTTCACACCCCCTTTAGCAGCGCTAGGAGGTCTCCCACGCGCTACCCTTCCCACACATCCTCATACGCGTGCACCCCCTTTGCTTCCACCTGAACTCAAACCTGGTACCTCCCCCCTTTAGCTGTTGCACCTTTACCACTATTCCATTTCATTTTGTTCTCTATTTAGTGATATATCTATATATATAGTTATATTTATTCATATATTGATATAGATTCATATTAATATAAATATATTTATTTATATATTATTATATATATATATTAATTCGTATATTAATATATTTATATATATTTTTAGTTATAATTTTTTATACGTATATTTATTTGTATATTAATATATACATATAAGATTAGTTTTAATTACATTTACGAAAAAATATTTTTTTATGTGTGTTTATAAATAAATAAATACATGCATACATACATAGATATATACAACACACATACATATATATATATATACAACACACAGACACACACAGACACACACACACACACAAACACATTTATATTTACGAATAAATACATATATATATATATGTATTTGAAAAGCCATAGAATGTACATATAAGATTAGTTTTAAATAAATTTATGAAAAAATATATGTTTTTGATGTGTGTTTATAAGTAAGTAAATAAATAAATACATATATACAACACACATACACACACATAGACACCCACACACACACACACATATATATTTACGAATAAATACATATATATGTGTATTTGAAAAGCCATAAAATGTTAAAACGACCATAACATATAATCTAGAATTCTGTTTCAACACCACAACCAGTTAAATCGAAGAAAATAAAACAATATTCGACATGATATGTGGTACAGGCCTAACAGACATCCGGATAAAAAGTTATACTTGTTTGAATGTTAAAAAATCGAGGTATCCCGACTAAAAACTCAGTTTGGGAGGCCTTCTGGACCTTTTGGGGCTCGAAAAATGTGACAGAGGCTTTTCCTAAGTCATTAGAGTGTAGAGCTCGTCGCAGGATTCGTTTTGATATGCTGTAGAGCTCAAACGGACACCCGAATCAAAAATTATGGTCGTTTGAAGTTTGAGTTACATTTTCAATGTAATTTCGATATTTTATTAATTGTTTTTATTTTTTGTGTCCTCAAATTGTTATTAAATTATTTTTAATCGATAATAATTAGAAAATTATTTATTAATAGTATTTTTTTAAAATATTTTGAAGCCATTTTCACTAAATTTATTATATATTAAATGTAATAGTCTATTTATATGTATCTATAACATATTTAAAAAATATATATTGTATTTATATAAATATACTTATACTTATATAACAAAATATTATTTTTCATGAAAAAATATTTTTTTTTGAAACTCAACATTTATCAGCGCTCGGGAAAAGCGCTGATAAATCCTCCCTTTATCTGCGCTACTAAAAAAACGTTGATAAAGGGGTCCCCTTTATCAGTGCTTTTTTTAGCGATGATAAATGGGTAGCGCTTCCCTTGCCTGTTTTTGGCGTAGTGGGATAAAAGAAGTATTTTTCAAAAAAAAATTGTCATATTTTGATGGCGCATTAATTTTAAATCTAGTTTTTAACAATTTTATATATTCTATTTTACAAAATAAACTATTTATTTGGAATTTGGACATAAAAATTTAACTTGGTTAAAATTTTGGTATTTTTTAGATGAAATTCATATTTTGATTAATAGTTAAAAATACATCATTTTTATTCAAAACTTCATTTTGATCTAATGTATTTATATAGTTAGATTATATTTTTAATTGGATTTAAAGTTTAATTGGATTATATTTTTATCATTTTATCCAATGGTGGTAATTGGAAGTAATTTCACTTTTAAATTGGATATAAACACATGGAAATCTTTTGATAATTACTATCTCTAAAAAACCCGTTTTTTTGGTTTCTGACAACAGGAATTAATTTTCAATTAATTATTGTAACTTTTGTATTTTAAATTTGGAAAAATTAATTCCATATTTTTAATCAGAAGGATAAAATTTTGTAAATAGGTGCCTTTTATTTTTGGATATTATGAATAGTAACTTTAGTAATTATTTTATTTACTATGGTTAAAGGGTAAATAAGGTAAATAAGGGAAAAATAATATTATAATAATATTAAACTACACTAACACATGTACTAATCCTATTTTATGAGATATTTTTGACCATGGTAATCCTTGTGTTGATTTTGGGACCCCATGGACTCACTTGGATGTGAAAATAACATTTTTTAAGAATTAATTTAAAGTAAATATAATTGTAACCTAAACATATATCTTTTATAAAATTGATTTTTATATAGCATTATAAAACCAATATCAATTTATATAATCATTCATTATAAATCTAAAAATATTTACTACATCATGTTATTTTATTTATAATTTTTAGACATAAAATAAATAATTTTATTTATGACACAATGATGATGTAGTGATTACCTTATTAATGAATGATTTAAATTAATGAGATTATAAATATTAAAATTAATTAATTTTGAACCTTTTTATGCCATCCACTAAATTTATGGATGATTATTACTGGTTATATTTTAATTAATGAAGTTTTTGAAACAATCAAGTTGTTGTGAATTTTTAAAAAGTCATGATATAAATAGTATAAAAATTGACAGAAATGAGTTTTTAAAAACAAATACTATTTTATTAAATGATATAATAGTCCTAAAAATATAATATTCAACCAAATTAATTTTTTAATGTTGAAAATTTCATTAATAAACCATTCAAGTTAGGATTGTCATTTTATTGTAACTATATTAACCATATAATATGAATATAAAAGAATACATGGTAGGAGTTAATTAGTTAACTATGGGATAAAGCTAAAAGATAAGGTTAAATTTGAGACCTGAACTTTTCTAGAAACTATTGGTATATATTATTTTTAACAATATTCATTTTATATTTTTATTAAATGAGTTTTGGACATTTTTAAACTGAAAATTATTTTATAATACATTAATATTTAGAGAGTTTTCTAAAGTGTCTCTCTCCTCTCTTATAAAAATGCACCTACTCCCGCTCCTCTTCACTCCATTTTTATCCTCTAATATCATCCGAACCCTATACAGTTCTCTTATAAACTTCTATAGTTACATTATAGAGGTTCTAGTCTTCTCAAAATACCAACTCTAGTGCCCTAAGAGGAAATTTAAAGGAGGCGGGTCGAGGATGATGTCATCTCTTCAACTGATTCTTTCAAATTTCTTTCTTCTAATACATCCAATTAAATAGTTGTTTCATTATAAAGTAATAACATAAGTATCAATAATATAATTATATATTATTATAAATATTAAACAACACTATTTAACTATCTATCCATCCTACAAAAAATGAAATCACCGGGCGTGCATACGTACGGCTTACCGTCTCCACATCGTGGTGTAATATGTTTTTCTCCACCACCTTACATTGATGGGTATGAAAATGGATTTAAGAACTATATATGATTATTATAAAATTATATTGATTCAGAAATATAGTACATCATACAATTCAATTCCAATCAAGAATTATGGGAATGATATCATCGCTTGTGCGTGTGTGCGGTCTACTATCTCCACGACACGATGAGATTCATTCTCCACATTAACCACTCAAATATGATTATAAAGTATATATAATAAATAATAATGAAATATATGAAACAATAATTCTACTATATTTATGTATATATAAATATTTCATTTACTTACTTCCATTCAATTCAATAAGGAAACAGAAATCATGTTCATCTGTACGTATGGCCTACTATCTCCATGAACGGTGTATTATATTTCACTTATCTAACTATTATATATATTTATATACTGAATTTATATGATATATAAATCATGTTTTAAATTTTTGAAGTAATAAAATCATTATCTATGTAATAATATCTATAATATCAAGAATATCATGTCGAAAGACGTACGATAAATTAAATGATTGTTACCTAAAATGTTGCTTTAACATGGAATTGACAAATGAACAAGTAATATAAAGTCAAAAGTGAATCATATATGATATCATAAATATTATTATGGTTCTTTTAAAAGTTAATAATATGTTTAAATGCACTATATAGGATTTTCTAACACATACGGAAGAAATTGGACCAAATGGTAAGGGATAATTTTGCATTCTCATTTTTATCCAAGATTCTTTATACTTAAGTATTTACTGAGGATATATTTATCATAAATGTCCATGTTTTCTAAAACTGTTTACATAAAATGTTTAATATTACTCTATGTAGTTTTAAAGTCACTTTTACACATTTTTTGACTTTTACTACATGGTATAGAAGCAATATTTCATTGGTTTACCATACGATGTACTTTTTGACTTTTCTAGATAATTACAAGGAGAATGTTTTTTAACTTATATGGCATGAATGGATTTTATAGTTTAATGAAACCTTATTTCCACAATGCTTCCTCTCTACTATTTCATATTTATTTTCAACTAAATTATTTTCTTTTGAAATTGTGCGGCATTTTGATAAAAGAAAACATTTTTGAAGATGAAAGGATGGTTTCTTTAAGAACTAAGATTGAGTGTTTTAGAAAAATTATTATCCATATAATATGCCACTATTAAATAGGGATATGTTTATATACCTATTATTACTATGATTTTATTTCATTAATTATGGTATGATCTTTCATATAAATTATGTTATTATAGAATTTAAGAAACCCATTTTATTTATTAGGTTATGTTATGATGAATGGTTTATGTTTTGTGGAACATGTAAAACTTATTTCATTATGAGATGGGTGGGACCTATATCTCCCTCCAATGCATTGGGTAAAGATTTATAGACTATAATGGAAAGTAAATTTGGTTCAGTAATACATGGATGGAACGGAATGTAAACCCATTTCAGTAATGGACTTTGTACACTATGTTGGTATTGGCAGTAATACCCTGGCTACTATGGAAATCATATTATGTACTCATTATTTTTCCAAAATTACATTTTTTATGACAATACTATTCTATAATGGTTAATATTAATTTATGATCTATGTCTTATGAACTGCTAAAATTTATTTCATGACTCAATATTTCGATGTTTAAACTTTATGTTCATGTTTTTACATCCAAATGTTTCTGGTTTGTTTTATGTTATCCCTGTTTACCCTTACTGGGAATTTGAGCTCACCCTTTTTATATTTTCTTTCCCCAAGGATATAATGAAAGGTTTTAGGTAGGAAAACAAAAGTGTAAGATCTTTATAGGAGACATTTAAGATCTTTCACCAAGTTAGAAGATTATGTTCTGAGTTTCCAAATATACTAAACTAATACGTTCTTTGGGAATATATTTTTGTGTAATGAATTAAGTATTCCACAAAAGAAATGTAATTTACATGTCTGCCAATCTTCGGTAATTATATTTTGTATCAGATTGAATGTTTAGTTAACATTTTGAAACTAGGATACAAAAACTTTAGTAAGATCCCTAGCGATATTTCTAAGGTATGTCTAGGGATGTCCCAAAGGGTAAGGCTAACTAGAGGTTATAGAAATAGAATTATGGTAACAATCATGAATAACCTAGGATTAAACCTAAGATGTTAGAGATTTAAATTAGTATCCATTGTTATATTATTTTCCTCATATGATTTTCTTCTCTCACAATATTATTTTTAGGTTTTAAAAAATGGCTGGAAATAGGAGGATTCATGTTAAAGGAGAATATGATGGACAATGGAATGATATTCTCCATGAGAATACAAATTAAATGGGAGTTGGAAGTAGAAACATAATTATTATTCCTAATCAAAAATCTCATAATATGATCAATGATAATAACTTTGGTGATTTTCTTATGGCAGCTAATAAGATAAAGATGGAGTTTCATGGTGATCATAGAGGAAAGAAAGTTCAATTATCCTTAGGTATATCATGGGGGAAGAGGCATGAGGGGGAATGTTTCAAAGGAACTAGAAGATACTTTGGGTATGGAAAATAAAGACACAAAGCTAATTATTTCAAAGGAAAGTATTTAGTTAACACAATGGGCAAGGATAGTGGTATTGCTAAGACATCAACAACGGTTAAATGTTTTAAATGATGAATGCATGGGATTTATGCAAATTGATTCCCAAAGGGAAAATATCATGAAGAGAATCAGCATGGTCATATGGGTAGTATTTATGTTGATTATGATGAAGATACAACAAATTATATATGAGATGAATGAAGTGTTGAGGAATAAAATGATGAAGATCGGTCAATGGTTTAAGAAGATAGTGGAAGTATTTCATGTTTATCAATAATAATGTATGGTACTATGGAATAAAGAAACATCTAAAGATTGTTACACTATTGTTTTTCCTTAAGTATTTGAAATTATATGATGAATGGTATTGGTAACCAAGAATATTTATTCAAATATTTTTGGAAAACACATGATATGTGAATAATGAAGGGACAAAATGATAATAAGATGCTTGATAGTATTAATGACCACTGAACTGATATAAGGAAAATTTGATATCATGGTTTGAGTATATAGAATTTTTTGGATTTTTTGTTTTTGGAAATAGTTAATTTTGACATAATTCATGTTTTCACAATGGTTATATGGAAATTCATGTTATTATCATGTTTAAAGAGAATACATGATTAAGGTATTCACGTGTTTTGAATGTGACAACCAAGAACTGTCAGATGAGATATGGGAGACAAATGTTAAGTAGATTTAGTTCACCTCCTTCTAATGTTTTATATTTTCAGTTATTGAAAGTATTTTAATGATATCCATTTATGGATAGTATAAGTTATATTCTAGTTGAAGTTTTTATTATCTCACTATAGGTGGATTTATCAATATTTGATAACCTGTTCTGTCCATTTTCTTGTGACAGATAGAATGACCTATCATTCTATCGCATTATCTGTTAACGCTTCAAGAATGAAAAATTCAACTTCATTTCTTTAAATTAGATATGAATTGGAAATTATTTAGGGAACAACCAATGGTCATATTATACTGAAATCATGTAAGTATTTCTCCTCTTGTAAAAATTCATCAAATTTTGGAAAAATATCTTAAAACCAAAAATGCTATCCTAGTACCTTCTTATCCAATGAATCATATAGTCCCTTAAATCATTGTAGATTTATTTATTTCTGGTAGTTAACTTTCTCAAAACCTTATTCTCTATCACTATCCATTATAACATGATGGTTAGATTTCTCTTCCATATCCATGTTTTCACTTCCAACCTATGTTCTCATATGTGGAAACTCAGTGATTCGTTACTTTGTATAACTGTTATGTTTCTAAATTTACTTTTTAAAATGAAATTTTAGAATTCCTTTTTATGATTTGGGTTTCCATGAAAGAAACTTTTTAATAGTGAACTATTTATAACCCCGAGTAATTTTATGGGCTTAATTCATTTTAAGGGGGTATAATGTAACATCCCAAGATTTTAGCAGATATATTCATTTAATTTCATTGATTTCATGTGTTTTACATTACACCAAGATTATCTTACACTATACACAAAACTATATTAGCTTGCAGTATATGAAACACTATTCTTGGCTTGTGTAACATGCAATTTCAAGTTCTTTTGATAGAATTCATTTCACGCAACACAGGGTATAGATTTTGTTCAATGTATAAAATAACTGTGTTTGGATTATGTTATAAAAAATACCGAAGGAATATTTCACTAAACGTAACATTTCCTTTGGTTTCATTACACAGAAGAGAAACCTTCCTCGATAGCTTGTTTTGTACGAAATACTGAGTTTCACTAAACAATGATATATTATGGAAATATTATATAAACTATCCATTATGAAAATTATTAATCTAATTTTTAATTTTATATGACATTTAAATTCAGATTATATATTTCCTAGAACATGATATAAGAAGAAATTTAATTTTTTGAATAAAAGAATTATTTTTCAAAAATGCAGTTTTTCCACATTTTGATGGCCCACCAGTTTTAAATCTAATTGTTAACAATTTTTTATATTATATTGGAAAAAATAATCATCTTTTATGTAATTGGGAAATCAAAATTTAACATGGTTAAAATTTTGGTATTTTTCTGATTAAATTCATATTTTGATGAATAGTGAAAATAGTGCATTTTAATTCCAAACTGTTTTTCATCTAATTTATTTTTATTGTCAAATTATCTTTTTAATTGTTTTTATAGTTTAATTGGATTATATTTTTATCCTTTGATACAATGGTGGTAATTTTAATTAATTTATCTTTTAAATTGGACATAAACACATGTCAATCTTTTGATAGTTATTACCTCTGAAAAACCTACTTTTTAGTTATGACAACGGGAATTAATTTTAAATTAATTACTCAAACTTCTATGTTTTGAATTTGGAAAAATGTATTCCATATTTGTAATCATATGTTTCAAATTTTTTAAATAGGTACCTTTTATTTTTGGACATTATGAGTAGAAACTTCAGCAATTATTTTATTTACCATGGCTAAAGGGTAAATATGGCAAATAATGTTAAAAAATAATATTATAATAATATTATACCACCCTAACACATGACCTAATCCTATTGGATGGTATATATACTACCATGTTAATACTTGTATTGATTTTGGGGCCCCATGGATTCACTTGGACATGAAAATGAAATTTTATAAGAATTAATTTAAATTAATAATAATTATAACTTAAACATGTTTTTTAAAGGTTGGGTCCAAAGCCTCATTTTATTATTAAATCAAAGAAAAGACCTCTTTAACTGTGTAGAGGGAGACCCATTGCATAGCCCAAAGTCCTAGTGGGCATTTATCCCATTACATGGCCCGTAGGCCCATTTTTTAGGCCCCGAGCCCATTCTTTGAATAGTACTGCTACAGTACCCGCGTTGCTATAGTAATGCACAGTTTCTGCCGTTGCTATAGTACTCTGCCGCTGCTACAGTTCACGTCGTTACTATAGTGCCACCGCTGCTACCGTACGCAACAGTATTGCTACAATAACCTGCACTCAATAGGTTTTGAACATCCATTTTACATGTAGAATTAAGGGGTGCTTACCACTAAGCCAAATAAATATTTGTTAGAAATCTAAAAACAATTACTACATCATGGTATTTTATTTATAATTTTTAGAAACCAAATAAATAAATTTATTTATGACACAATGATGATGTAGTGATTACCTTATTAATGAATGATTTAAAATACTAATATTATAAATATTAAAATAAATTTATTTTGAACATTTTTATGTCATTCACGAATTTTATGGATGATTAAAACTTGTTATATTTTAATTAATGAAGTTTTTTTCGAAATAATCAATTATTTATGAATTTTTAAATAGTCATGATATGAATAGTATAAAAATAGACATAAATGAGTTTTAAAAAAAATCTATTTTATTAAATGATATAATAGTCTTAAAAATATATAATTCAGCCAAATTATTTATATAATGATTAAAATGTCATTAATGAACCATTTTAAGATCTATTTTAATTTTTTAGTAACTATATTAACCATTGAGAATAAATATACAAGAAGACATGGTAAGAGTTAAATTAGTTAACTAAGGGTTAAAGCTAAAAGATAAGGTAAAATTTAAGACCTGCACTTGCCTAAAACTTATTTATTGAGAGTATTTAAAATGAATACTCATCTTATATTCTAATTAAATTAGTTTTTTACATTTTTAACCTGAAAATAATTTTATAATAAATTAATATTTTGAGAGTTTCTTAAAGTACCCCTCTCCTCTCATATAAAAGGGCACATCCTCCCTCTCCTCTTCACTCCATTTTGAGCCTTGAAGATCGGCCAACCCTAGAACATTTCTCTTATAAAGTTCCCTATTTACATTATAGAGGTTATTTTATTCTCAAAATACCAACTTTGGTGCCCTAAGAGGAAATTTAAAGGAGGCATGTCAAGGAAGAGGTAATCTCTTCTACCAATTCTTTCAAATTTATTTCTTCTTCTACTTCATCTTAATTAGTTGTTTCATTATAAATTAATAATATCAGTATCAATAATATACTTATATGTTATTATAAATATGAAACAATTATATTTCACCTTCTATCCATCTTAGGAAAAATTAAATCATCGTGTGTGCGTACGTACGGCTTATCGTCTCAACGTTGTGGTGTAATCTATTTTTAACCACCACCCGACTTAGATAGATATAAAATGGGTTTAATAACTATATATAGTTATTATAAAATTATATTTATTCTAAAATATCATACACCATACAATTCAATAGCATTTAATTATTTTGTGAATGATATCGTCGTTTGTGCGAACGTATGGCCTACGGTCTCTAGGACACGATGAGATTCATTCTCCACATAAACCACTCTTGAATGATTATAAAGTATATATAATAAATAATCATGAAATATTTGAAATAATAGTTCTCCTAGATTTATTTATATATAAATATATCATTTACTTACTTCCATTCAATTCAATAAGGAAACATAAATAGCGTTCATTCATACGTACGACCTACCATCTCCATGATCGGTGTATTCCATTTCACTTATCAACCAATTATATATATTTATATAATGAATTTATATGATATATAAATCATTTTTTATATTATTTAAGTAAGTAAATTAAGATATATGTAATAATATCAAGAATATTAAGTCAAAACACGTACGATAAATAAAATGATTATTATCCAAAATATTGCTTTGACATCAAATTGACAAATGAACGGGCAATAAAAAGTCATAATTGAATCATATATTATATCATAAATATTATTATGGTTCTATTTCAAGTAAATAATATGTTTAAACCCACTATACAAGAGTTTCAGACTCATATAGACAAAATAGGACCTAAGGTAAGCGGTAATTTTGCAATCTCATTTTTATCCGAGATTGTTTATACGTAAGTATTTACTAAGCATATATTTATCATCGATGTCTATGTTTTCCAAAAATGTTTTCATAAAATTTTTAATATTATTATATGTATCTTTAAATTCATTTTTACCCATTTTTTACTTTTACTACATGGTATGGAATAAATCTTTCTTTTGTTTACCATATGAGGTACTTTTTGACTTTTCTGGAAAAAGTACTAGGAGAATGTTTTTTTAAAATTTTATGTCATGAATGGATTTTTATGGTTTTAGAAAGCTTTATTTACATAAATATTACTCTATACTATTTAATTTTTATTTTCATCTAAATAATTTTCTTTTAAAATTAGGTGGCATTTTGAGAAAAGAAAACGTTTTGGAAGAAGAAAGGATATTTTTTCAAGAACTAAGTTCAAGTGTTTTATAAAACTTATTTTACTTATAAGATGATGTTCTTAAATAGGGTTATGTTTATATCCCTATTATTTATATGATTTTATTGAATTAATTATGGTATAATCATTCATTTGGATTATGTGATGATGGAATTTAAGAAACACATTTTATTTCTTGGTTTATATTATAATGAATGATTTATGTTTTGAGGAATATCTAAGAATGATTTCATTATGAGATGGGTGGGACATATATCTCCCCCAAATGCATTGGGTAAATATTTATAGAATGTAATGTAAAGTAAATCTGGTTTAGTAATACATGTCTGGAATAGCAAGTAAACTCGGAGCAGGTGCACTCACCAGAGCAGAACCAAATGGATTGTCAGAATGAGAGGGTGAGGCTATGCCATCGGTACCAGCCTGTGCTTGCACAGGAAGCCTATCCAGACGGTAATGCAAAGGTGGAGAGATACTATCAAGATGCAGATGCTGGGGAGGGGCAGTTCTTTATAGATAGTCTGGTTGAATTCCCTAAGACCTTCGGGTCATGTAATCTCCTAAGACTACGGGCCATGTAATCACTGAGCCTACGGGACTTGTAAGGGTTCTCTCTCATCCCTTGAAAGGGGGGTTATCAAAAATCAATAAAAATGAAGGCCTTCAGTCCATTCAGGCAGTAATGGACTTTGTTCACTATGATGGTCTTGGAAGAAATGCCTTAGATACTCTGGAAATCATATTATGTGCTTATTATTTCTCCACAATTACATTTTTTATGCCAATTATATTCTATAGTGGTTAATTTTCCTTTATTATTTATGCCTTAAAAAATGCCAAGATTTATTTCATGACTCAATATTTAATGTTTAAACATTATTTTCATGTTTTTACGTCCAAATGTTTATCGTTTGTTTTATGTTCTCCATGTTTACCCTTATTGATAATTTGATCTCACCTTTTTATGTTTTCTTTTCCCTGGGATATAAATAAAGGTTTTATGTAGGAAAACAAAAAGGTAAGATCTTTATGGGATATTTTGAATATCTTTCACCAAGTTAGAAGATTATGTTCCGAGCTTCCAAAGACTCTAAACTAATACTGTCTTTGGGAATATATTTTCTATAATGTATTAAGTATTCCACAAAATAAATTTCATGTACATGTACTTAAATCTTGAGTCTTTAGAATTATGCACATCATTTGGAAGTAATAAATTGTTTTTATTCCATGAAATTAACTATTACAGAATAAATTATCACACTCTCAAAATAAAATAATTTTAGAAAAAACCATAGTCCAGTTTTATAATTAATGATAAAATTATGTGTTAATTAATTTCATTAAACAATCCTCATTAAAAATTAAAGTATTCACTCAAAAAAATTATTTTTAGCATGTAAAATGGACACACAACTTAATAATTTAGCATAATTTGTATCTCGACATAAATAATTAATTAAAATCTTAATGATTTTGATGAATGTGAATGATGAAGTAATAAATAGTAGATAAACATAAATAATACAGCTCAATCCATATATTTAAGGCACTTTCATGACTCAACCATATATTTGGAGTTCATTTTCAATTTACTTGAATATATTTCAAAAGCCTAATAGAAATCATAAATTCCAAATTCAATTAAAAAAATATAAAATGAACCCAAAAATTTATACCAAGAAATAATTTTTAATAGGACAATACATGTAATTTCATTATATTAGTCACATGGAGAAAATGAATTGGTATACCACTAAAATAAATAAAAGTTCCATTTAATATTGGGGAAAAATATCATTCGATTGAACATGAAGAAATATCACTTGAATAGAAAAATCATGGAAAAAATAAAATAAAATTTGATGTTTATATCACATAATTTCATCTATAATAAAGTATATACCATTCCCACAAACTTAATATTTTAATAGGCATGATATTTCATTAGCAATTTAGTTAGAATAGTTTAATCAATCTCAATAGTTAAGCATGTGAAAAAGGGTCACAAAAAATGTTCAAAAAAAAGTTTTACCTCCAAATAACAACCATCTAATTCAATAATAGCTTCAAAAAGATTTTCTAGTATAAATTATTGGTGAATGTGAGTTTTCATACTAAGTACTCAACTATAATTGTTTATTTAGCATCCAAAAATACTATAATAAATAACGAAAATACACAAAAAAAAATTGAAAAATAAGTAAAAATACTAATCTAAGAAATTATTTCCCTTACCCACACATATCTTGTGAAATTTCCTTTGTGTTCATAATTTCCATATGTGAATTTAAATAAAAATTTAAAATCATAGAACAAAAAAATAAGGGATAGTGGTACAATGTAGCATTAAGTGTGTTAAGAAACTTGAATCAGAACCTCCTCCCCTGGTGGATCTTTAAAAATTATATGAATAACTTAAGCCTATGATAATTTACTATAAATGATATATATTTAACTATATCATTGATCTTTAAAGCACAAAAATAAAATTTATTAGAAATAATAAAAATATTTATCCATTTGGAATGAAATTTACCTAGAAAAAATCATTGGTTTGGATTTCTCTCTTGATTCTAACCTCACCTTGGTGTTCTTGATCTATTGCCTTTCCTGGAATTTACCCCCCAAATTGTCATTATATCCTTCAAACCACAAATGTTGGTTCCTCCCTAGTGTTTTTACTTGAATGTAGCCTAACCCATAGAGGAATTTACATGCCTATATTATCCCAATATACTTCATTTTTAATATCACTGAGTCCTATTAGGAAGTATTCCATCTCAAAAATTTGTTGAATCGCATTAATTTTCGTGATATTTACTGTTAGTTGTATATACTTATAAATTGATGATATTGGGGCTATGGTGGTGACATTTTAAAGGGGAATTGGTGGTGATGCACTCCTCCAAAAATGGTTATTTGGATCCTAGATCTGTATTTTGTGGTTATGCGGTTTTTCATCGTCATTTCATGGTATAGTTTGGTTAGTATCTCACTCTAGTATTGTTGTAGAGTTGTGGTGGTTTTTTTTTCATTGTATATTTTTTCTAGCTATTATCCTTTGGAATCCAATCACTAGGCCCTGGGTTTGTTCCCAAAAATATTGGTTTATGAGGAATCATATTCTTCAGTGGTTTTGTTACGATGGCTATGTTTTAGACATTAGAAAATTCATGTATGGTCTGGATTCTTTGTCTAGATGGATCTAGTTTTGGTTACTTTTTCAAAACATCATCATCTGATTATCTATGAATTTTTTTCATTGTTTTTTAAGTTCTATGTTGGATAACATGGTTAGTTGGTGAAGATTAGATGATTTTGTGGATCTGTGTTGGTATTGTCCAACCATGTTTTTGATGGTGCCATTACAGACTGTTAAACTAGAGATACATGATGGTATGGGTTGTAGGGTGCGATCCTCAAGGTACCTACGACATGCATGGATCAAGGTGAATCATTGGTGTACATTTATATTTTCTTTCTTTCAATTTTGAAATTTTAATTTTAGATTTTCTTTTGGTTTGGGTTCTTGTACCCTAGTCTTTTGATATGTGGTTAAATTTGGTTGTTTGGTTCCCAATTAACCAAAAATTGATTTATTTTAAAATACAAAAGTAGATTAAGGAATCAAAAAATAGAAATTTTAACTACTTTTTTAGAATCAACTCATCATGTATAGCTTTAATTTTCTCTTTATAATGCCTAGAGTTTTCAAAATAATCCTTCTTTGTTTCTCCAAACTCCTATAAACACAATTTCATCTCTTTTCATGCTTTAAAAAAGTCCATGTAATGGTTTTTAACAACCCAAAATGCCTTATATTATAAATCCAATAGAAAATAATAAGTTATACCATAAATTAACAAAAACTATGACCTAGAAATTAATGTTTTATATGAAATTCTATATTCACAAATAGAATTCTATAATATCAAACTCCAGTATTTCCTATTTGGATTGATATTTTTCTCTATAATTTGTTTGATCTACCTATTGGAAACATCATAAATTTAAATTTTTTATGGATGATAAGGTATATAAACCTTATAATGAACTTTATACTTCGTCAACATAGCCTTTGAGGTTATCTTATAGAAGTGGGTTCCAAATTTTGTAACGATGAACCCATGTTGCTCGAACCTATAAATAAGACTAGCCTGGAAACCCTTATAAATTTTGTTTCCTAAGACCAGGAGTAAAAAATTTGACCCTTCCAAGATGATACAGTGCATGTATAGTAAATTTATAATATATATCTCATTGATTTCCCTATCCCATGTGCTTTTTGGGCTTACCCTAGGGCCGGCTCTAACTATAAAATAAGTTGTTTTCACAAAAATGTGAAGTTACCATGGAATCAAATATTTTAATTATAATGGACTCTACCCACTTAGACACATAGTAATTAATAAGTAAGAAGTAAATATATCCAAAATAAAATTGAAATGGACCTATGAAATCCATACCCCAAGAATAAAACACATCACAAAACAAAAGATATGGTTATTGAATATCATTTTTATATGATATATTCCCATAAAAATAGTAGGTTTTACAAGTTCTATAGAACTCAAAATAATCCTTGAGAATGGTAGTCTAAAACAAACCTGATTCAATTAATTTCCTTCCAATCCATTATTTTATAAATTAGTCACCATAACTAAAAGTATGCTAGAATTTTAGAAATTAACGTTTCTCAGAATTTGAAATTTATCTCCTAATTCATTGGTCACTTCCTAAGTTCCATATGTAAGGGTTAACCAATGTGTATATTAAATCTTCACTTGCTAACTTGTAAAATTATTTCATTGAAAATGAGTGAGGTATTCCATTGGCAAATAAGAAGTTAACAAGGTCAATAAACCATATTCTAAAACAATCAATAACATGAAGTTACAGATCAGGGAGTATTTCCCTAATATGTGGGTAGATTTGAGGGTGCCCACCTAAAATACTGATAATTCTATCCAAAGTTCAACCACTAAGTTATCACTATCGTTTCTATACTTTATTTCGACATTATTTTACTTAAGTAATAATATCTATCTAAGTAGCCTCTCTTTTTCTTCATGTTTCTTAATAAAATATCAAATGGAGGAATAGTGAGTGAAATCTATCACTTTGGATCTCAAAAAATAACACCTAAACTAATTTAAGGCAGAGTAAATGGTTGTTAGATCCTTCCTAGTGGTTATGTGATTATCATGTGTGGAATCTTTAATTCTTAATTCATATGTTATGATATGAGATCTTATTTCCACCCTTAGACTAAAAAAATTCCTTAGATAATAATGTGATTCATATATCATCTGTTCAAGATGAATATCCCATCCATATGGTTGAATCAAAGGTGGGAACATAAGTTTTTATTTCATCTCTCTAAAATAAACTTTATAAACTCATAAAAGAAAAATTTAGAATCTTTATGGAGCTATATGGTTGAAGTAAAAAAAATACTAAAATATTTGATAAATATACTATAGAATATAGCATGAACATATAAATATATCACATCCTTCACTTAATTTGGGTAAGGTGGTGAATAAATAATATCCACCTTAGACTTATCAACATGGATTTATTCCATATAAAACACATATCCTTGTACAATACATATCTCAACCATAAAATGAAACTTATAATAGTTGAGAACATTTTTTTCTCAATGAAAGTTTTAAGGAATACCTAATAAATTATCAAAAATATCTTATTATAATCCAATTTAGGAATAGTTTTTATGTTGAATTTGTTTTCAATAAATGGTGTTTGTTTGTGATGAATTTTTTTTAACCAAAGTAAATATATTCTAGAATTAGTTCTATAAGTTCTATTGTTCTGGAAGAAAAGTTATATTCCTAAAGTTATTTTCCAATTGGGTATTATTGAACTTGTTCTGTAAGTGGATATTTTGGATGTTATTCAATAATTTGATGTTATAGAAGTAAATTTTATGTTTTTACAGAAGTTAGTCTAGAAGAGGATTTGAATATATTCTAGATGTTATCCAAATTGGAATTATGGATGTTTTAGAAATATAATTATGGAATTCGTCTTAGAAGTTGTAGACGCCGAAAAAGCTCTTAACTCTTAGAGGAAGTTTTGAACTGACGAAATGAAGTCATATTCGGACTCAGAGGCCCAGTCTGGAGGACCCAGGAGTGGTGCATGAAATTAAGGAGGACTTGCGCGAAAAAATGTTGTTCGCGTGAAGGGTTCCCGGGTTTCGTGAAAAAGAACCGGCGTGGCACGCAAATTAGCATGCCTGGTTCCAAGCGGTGAGGCTTTTCGCGCCGACTGGTCATGGCACGGAAGATTTCGCGCGCCACCTGAATTCTGTGTCAGCCTATGCCTATATATAGAACGCGACCTCAACCGTTTTGGGGTTGAGGAATTCGGACCAGCTCCCATGCGCGCAATTCGGACTCCCGTGCGCACAAGATGACTTCCAGGTAATTCCCCTTTTCATGCAACCTTGCCCTGGGGTTCGCCTTTGCGTGCAACCCCACTGGATTAAGTGAATTGGACAGCTCCTCTGGGTTCTTCCTTTGCGCGCAATTCGTGCCCCTTGCACGCAATCCATTCCAATTGCACGCAATCCCTTCCAAGTGCGCGCAATCTCTTCCAAGTTGCACGCAATCCCTCTGATAGGTTTTGTCAACACTTAGGGATCGTCTATTTCCCTTGCGCGCAATTCAGGCCCTTTGCGCACAATCCCTATTCGCACGCAATCCCCAAGCCCAATTGCGCGCAATCCTGGTGTTTTGCGCGCAAACCTTCTCTTTGCGCGCAAAACCTAGGACCCCTCACCATGACGCCCCTTGGTTGCCTCTCTACGCTGGCGCACGATGTCTTCCATGTCGGGCACGCATGCCATGTGTTGTTTTCCTGTACGGCCTTCCAGGCACATACGAAGTAACCTCAAGGTCCCTTGGGCAGTGTTTCCCGTTGCGTTGTTTTTTCTTATGCTTCTTCGCATAGGCACGCTAACGGCTATTGCTTCTTCGCATAGTCACGCTAATGTGGACCCCTCAATGGTTCGCCCTCCATCCCCCCTTCACTATGGCCTTGTCGATGCCTTCCCTTCCACAAGGGGTACAGGGTCTTGGACATGTAAGCCCTAGGGGTGTGGAGAGAACTGACCTCATCCGAGCTACAGGACGTTAAACTGCCAAGCACCTCGTCCTTAACACATGATGTTAAACTGTGGTCTGACCCTGTGCCTCGCACGCAGGGTCCCCCCAGCTCGGACATTCTTTACACCCAATCGTCTCCACGGGAATGGATTCTTCCTCACATGGAATGAGATCCTCCTTGTCGGAGTGGCGTTTGTCCAGGGGGAAGGGCTGCCTCATAGTGTAAGCCCCTAGCCTCTCTTGCGGAAGGTTGCACCCATGCACCTCCGTACTTCCCCACTGCCAAGGCCAGTGGTGTCCCTTTCCCACTGTGCTTTGTCGCACCACGGGCCTCCATCCTAGAGTAATCCCCGGCACCAAAGGCCACTAACCACGCGTAAGCCCCTATTTTCTCTTTGGGCTGTTCAACGCGTAAACCCCTTTCCTATTCTCACAGATGCACCCTTTGTGACGTGATTGTATGGTCCTTACCACCTCCTTTTTCTCACACTGAGCATGACTCATGTGGTCTTAGAGCGAGCATCGACCATGACATCCTCCTATGGTCCGCCTCAGATCATAATCCCTATCCCAGCGAACTACGTGGACTTTGATCCATGCTAACGCATGGTATGTAGGAAGCCTCCAAAAGGTTCAAGCCCACCACATGGTCGTTCCGACTTCTTCACGTCGTTTCGCCAATATTTTGGGCTCCCTCAGAGCATAAGCCCCAGATTCTTCATCCCGCGTGACATTAAACTGTATGCCCACACCCTACATGATGTTAAACTATATGCCCTCATCCCGCATGACGTTAAACTATATGCCCCGAACTATGTGGACTTTGATCCATGCTAACACATGGTACATAGGAAGCCTCCACGAGGTTCAATCCCATCACTCAGTTGTCCCGACCCCTCCACATTGGTTCACAACCACTATTATGGGCCGCCTCAAAGCGTAAGCCCCATACCTCACACCCACGTCTCACCCTGACCTCTCCCTCGAGCCCACGTGCCTCAAGAAGATCATGCCCTATTTCGGAGATCTTACTTCCTCCAGGCTCCAATCCATGCGTTCATTCTCTTGGGTCACCTATTCAGGTGTCCCACTGTATCACCAAACTACACGTACATTGATTCCCTTCCATGGGGATATGTAGGAATCCTCCATGAGGTTCAATTCCATCACTCCATCACCCATTCTGATCCTTACCCGGGCCGCCACATCCCGGTGGGATCATGCCACCTCATTCCACTCCACAGTATCCGAGAAGTCGCCCACGTGTTGGCCCCAACAACGGTGTTCCTCCTAGGGGTACTTCAATATGATCCACTCTCAGTGTTCCGATCAGTCTGATCCATCTCTGCAAGATGTTAAACTCACAGCATACCCAGTGTTAAACATGGGAAGCTGAGGAAAACCTCATATGGTACACAATTCCCCACGTTCAATGTGGGATGCCTTGGGCTTCCGTTCCCTCGAGAAGTCCTATAATAAGGGACAGAAGACATACATGCCAATCCCCAACGTCAAGGCGCACCGACGACACCCGAGCGTGACCATTCTCCTTAATGAAGTTTGTTACCCCGACCATACCCCTTGGAGCGTCTCGACGGAAGTAGCATAATTAAGTGGCTTACATGAAAATATGGCGCTGGGAACGAGCTTCACGAACCCGTCTTAAATCTATGAGGGAGACCCGAACTAGGTGACGAGCTCCAAGGAGGAATCCACAGAAGGAAGAACCGACATCCCATCATCCCGGTTTTGTTCAAGGAGTAGACGTCCCTGAATAAGGAACGAATGCCGCCCGCCTTTGGAAAGGGGGAATGCGGGGCCACAAGCCACGCGTCCTCCCCCCGAGTGACGGACGCGCACACACTCCCCTGCGTAAAAGCATCGGAAACAGAAAATGGTGAACCCAACGTGAATCTCTTCTCCTCAGTATTGGGACTGGTAGCGTTCGGGGTGTCGGAAGATTAGCATGTCACCAGGTCCGGGATCCTAGAACCAGGATGTGAAACCCGCCAGGGGTTGAGGCAGTCAGGGCGTTGAGCACTCCGTTCTGCAATGTCTTCAGCGTGGATCCCTCTCGCCGACCATGGAAGACGGAATGACGTTGGTCTATTGGTTGTCGATTTCTTTTCCAGTTAGTACTAATGGGTTCATCTCCCTGCTTCCAGGAATCAGATCACCGCATCCGGAGCTCGATCGCCACCTGCCCACCGGTGTAGGGGTAGGGGTAGTACCGACGCGGCCACACTACGCAGTCCCACCTTTTTTACAGTCGCTCTGACTCCAACTGCCGTAACTACCGGGTGCTCACGCCCCCTCTCACCATCAGAAATCATCCAACTGAGGGTGATCAACAACCTGGTTCGTAGGTACGAGGAGGAAGGGGTCATCCCCACCAAGGACGTGGCCCATTTGAATCTAGAGGCAGTTGCGCCTCACCACCGTTGCCTCCCTCGATGGCCACGCCGGGATCCGACTCTCCCCACTCTAACATTCAACCGCTTCGGGAGCCTGACCCCGGAGATCCGTGACACCTCCCTCCCCTACGCCGATGAGGTGGGGGATGTCCAGGTCCACCCGATCGGAGACCCGTCCCAAGGGTTTATGGAAAGAGCCCCTGGCATGCTACGTCGATGTCGCTGCCCCACTCCCCGGACCGAAGAGCAGACAATCTCTGTGCCCGCACCACCAGCTCCAACCCATCTGACCCGACGCCAGTGTCGGGCACGAGCGGAAGAGAATGTATGCCTTGAGGCACCAACATCAGCAACCGCTGTGGCCCGAGCCACTACTGACTCCTATTACCAGACCCTCGCACACGTTGAGCAGGGGCAGTCACATGCTCGACTCAGATCGAGGCCCTGACCGCCCCACAGGTAGGTTGGGTCGACTCTCCCGGTCACGAGCACGGGAAATGGCCACCACAGACCAATCCGTGGTAGTTCCACCCACCATGAAGGCATGTTCCGTGCCACAGATCTGGAAAGCATGAGGATTCTCCACGATAGCTACGCTTCTGGTATGGCTTTTTCCAGAACTCACTGCACTGGGTATGAGGTCACTTCCCTTGACACTGGCCGCGAGTATGGAGTCATTGCATATCCGGTCGCTTACCCACATGGAGGTACTCCCCATGTCCCTTTCGACATCTGTCCCGGTGCTTCTCGCACCGTGGCCTTCAGTCCTCTCTACCCCAGCACTATTTCTTCCATAGGAATCCATGAAGGAAATCATCCTTGCTCTGAGGAGCCACCCAGGGGCAGGAAGGTGGGACGTCGTCGCCGTAAGAGGAATGTCAGGGAAGTCCGGAGGAAAATCAAACCAGTCTGTTTCTCGAACTCTGAGGCGGAGTACGACTTGGCGAGGGAGCCCTCCCCCGGTTCTATGAGTCAAGGGAAAGGGTGGGGACGCAGCGCGTCAGCCTCGTACTCCCCAAATGCGAGATTCGTACGATCCCCACCTCCCTCTGGAGGTATATCTAGGAAGACGTGAACTTGGAGTACTCCCAGGGGTCAAACTTGCAGTTACCGCTGGCCTCCCCGGAAGCACCTTCCACATCGGTCAGAGAGGAGGGAGAACATTTCTGGGGACGGATGGAAGAGTTGAGACATGACACACCCTTCACTAGCACTAATGCTTTGACAATAGGCCTATTCTCCAGCCCATCCTATCGCGACGTGGAAACCAGGACACTGCATCCCTTGGAGGACGACTTAGCGATCGGCGGCCAATCGGCCTACTCGCCATATTCTCCGCCAGCGAGCCCACCGGCCCAGCGGCCTGCCTCGGCACCGCTGCCAGTTTCCTGGCCATTCTCGGTTGATGAGCAGGGGCAGCAGGGTTCGGATCCCGAACCAGAGTCATGGAGCTTCTGGACTGTCCTCGTAGTAGACCACTTCCCCGAGAAGTTTTGGCTGGTCACAGAATCGGGTTTTGATATTCTAGAGTCACTCACCCCGGGATAGTTTGAATGTTTCCTCCAAACTCTCCAGGTGACTCACTCCCATCTTTGCCATCAGCTAGCGCCTTATCCCAAGAGTCAAGCACATCTCGAGGATATCGGCTAGTAGTGTCGTCGTATCGACCTGGCTGTGCTCCCCGCAGTTCATCACCCCGAGTCACTCAGCCACCACAGGGCCCTCCAGCAACAATTCTTCCAGAGTTTTCAAATACTCCACAAGGTTATCGAGGAAGCCACCCCCCATGCGCACATCCGTGGATGGGGGCAGTACGTTGCCCTTATTTTCTGTGTGATTCACCGACAGCTCGACTCATTGGGTGGCTCTGAGGGAATGTCACCAAGGGCAGTGGTGATCAATATGACCGACCTTTCGGGTGAGGGAAACGGTGTGGAACTCCTCTATGGGGACTCACCCCATGAGTAAAAGCCACCACTGGACCCATTTGGGATGATTACTCGCCAACAGAGGAGCCTCCTAGGTCTCCCCACACCCACTGAGGAATTAACATTAAGCCGAAATATCGGCAAGGGTAAAGAGCACGTCGGGGCTATCATGCTCGCCGACCCATCTGCCTCGGTACAGAAGGTAGAGGAAGATCCCGAGAAGGCCACGCTACACTAACAGCTTGCTAAGCAAAAAAATCTGGTTGGTGAGCTCTTGGTTGAACGCATTGTAGAGCGGCGACCTGACTACGGTAATCCTAGGCCAGGAGAGTAGGGGCAGGAGCACCTACCCCTTGACGAGATTCCCCCGGGAAACCACGACCATTCCACGTTCTCCGAAAGGGGAGAGGCCGGAGCCCATGGAAAGTGGGAGCGATATGATTCACCGAACCCTCCTGAGCAGCGTGATCACCTAAGGGACCCCGCTTGGTTTCCTCCCGCTGCCCTGAGAGTCACTCCACCTGCTTCCCCACAATTTTTTGAGCTTGACTATCGGATTGAAGAGCCTGGAAATGCGCTTGTGGTTAGAGACCCCTGTCAGGATAGGAACCCACATCCGGACGATCTGATGGAAGCACTCTTCGCCCGCTTAGAGGCCCTGGAAACTCAGTAGGTGGAAATCCCACCAGATGGTAAGCCATACCCAGCATGGGTATATGATATGCCGGCCCCGCCGGGATTTGGGAACCCCACTTTCCCCCCCTTTAACAGGACCGAAGACCCGCCACAGCATCTGGGCCCCTTCAACTCGAGGTGCAGGCCTATGTTAGGGACTCCGACACAGCAGGAGGCCACCAAGCTCCATTGCTTCGTTCAGACACTAGAAGGACCAGCATTCGTCTGTTACAGCCAGCTCCCTGTCGGATCTGTGACTAGCTGGGAAGACCTTCACAGTAAATTCCTATACCAGTTTAGTTCCACAACCCGGAAGACGAACATCGCAGACCTCTTTAGGTGCAAACAAAGGCTCGAAGAGCGAGTCGCGGACTTCGTCGCCCGGTCGAAGGGGCTCACGTACTCCCTTGACATGCCACTAACTCAAGATAAATTACTGACAATGTGATTAGGGAACGTCAAGGCAGAGCTGGTTCCTTCTCTGATCACTCAGAATTACCCCAGAGGGTTCCGGGACTTCTCAAACAAGGCTCAACGCCTCGAAGAATCCCTACAACAGGCCAGTCAGGCACACCTGCTGCCTCCTATAATCCCTGCAAGGACAGCCGCTAGAGCCAAGCCCGCTGCTGTAGCCCAGATAGAGGCCCCCAGGTAGCTAGAGTTTCTACCAGTGAGGCCAGCTCAGCAGCCCTATAGGGGTCCACCCCCACAGCCTCCGGCCCAGCAACGACCGCCTCAAAATCGGTAGGCACCTCCGCGTAATGCACCGCCACCACCTAGGCGAGATAATCAGGCTACGCCTCCTCATAATGCTCCTCCGACCCCTGGTCATGGCCAGCCTCCAAGAGCCCCCTTTCTGGATAGAAGGAATTTGACTTACTCATTTGATGAGGCCCAGGTCCACGATTATTTCTGTAGTGCCTTGGAGTAGAGGATTGTATGGCTGCCTGAGTGCCGGAAGCCAAAAGAGGTGCGTCTCACTGATCACCCCAACTACTGCCCTTATCACCGGACCCTGGGCCACACCATCCAGTGATGCTATGTGTTCAAGGACTGGCTCCAAGACCAGATTGACAACAACATAGTCAGGTTGGGCCCAGCCCCAGCACAAGTGGTAGGTGTCTTCGTAAGATCAGATGGAAGTAGTGGCAACAAGGATGGGTGGAAAAAGGCTTCTGACCATGGGTCCCGGAAGTATAATGACTAGATGGCCCCCAGGATGGTCTCTTGTGCCCATGGAATCATCCGTGACTGCCTGAGTTAGCCAGAGCCCTCAGAATATGTGAGCGCCACTTCGGTATCGTCGCCCTAGCCTACCTCTTCCCAGAAGAGCAAGCGGCGGCGCAAGAAGAAAGAACATGCCCTGCCAATGTCGTCATCATCCCACACTCTTGGAGATTTTATGCCCCTAGAGATGGGGATCCCTCTGAGACTCCATCTGGTAGTGGATGACTCCTCGAGTGAAAGCCTTGGGTACACTTCGGTTAATACAGTAGAGTTGGTAAATCCCTTTTTGACTCCCGACGATGTGGAATGCCAGGTGGACCTTCCCTATGTCCCCATCCATCACCAACGCCGGCAGAGCCATGGATATGTGAATCTCTAGGGCACGGCAGTTGGCACCTCTATCCAGGCCATGCACGCCACTGACTAGGCATCATGCCCAATACAGAGCTTAGCACACGCGGCCCCTTCATCTGGTGTCCGCAGGTTCGCCTCCACCACCGTTTGTGTTGCTGGATCAGGCAGAACCACCTTGGCCATGCAGCGACCAGCTCTGCCCTACTACAAGCCGACCCCAGTCTTCCGGTCCTAATCCGGCAGCCACTTCCCGGGCTTCAACTAGTGAACAGTGAGATGTGCCTAGTACCAGTTAGTCACCGGTCCAGCCGGTGGAGCCCATCATGCCTCTAATCGCAGAGCGGTCTCCTATAAGTAGAAGCTCGTGTTTGAATCGAAAGTATGATGTTTTGAAGCACCTATATGGTATTCCAGAAAAGCTTTCTATCCTCGAGGCTCTTCTCCTATCATCTGAAATGCATGAGGCACTCGCCGAGGCTCTAAGGAGCCCTCTCCAGTTTGAGACGGAGGTAGCGGCTGTAGAATCCTTCCACACCGAGGCGATTGAGAATGTCGAATGTCAGGCGGTTATCTCATTCTCGGGTGAAGATGAAGACCCTCCCATACAGGGGCACATTCTCCCATTGTACGTCACCGGCCAGTTCAATGGCGTGGAAGTATGACGCTTTCTTGTTGACACGGGTTCTGGGATTAACATAATCCCAACTCAGACACTACGGAAGCTGGGGTTGTCTAAGTATGATCTAACTCCCTCCGAACTCAGGATCTAGGGGTTTGATAAGACCGAGCAAACTCCACTCGGTAATATTTTCTTGAAGACCCAGTTCGGCGGCCTAATTTCCAATACCGAGTTCATGGTTGTCTCTCAGGACACTGCCTACAACGCGTTGATGGGAAGGTCATGGCTCCACCTTCACGTAGTGGTCCCCTCATCATATCACCAATGCCTCAAATACTCCCTTAATGTTCGAGTGGGTGTGCTCCATAGAGATGCGTCTCCTTTTGCCTCTTGTGAAGCCCGTTATCTGGACGCCGACTATTACAAGAGCAAGGACAAGCAGATCCTGGAAGGTGAGTTTGAGCCCGCCACTGTCACAAGTGATCCCTGGGCAGGTTTGGATGACGCTTATGCCTTCCCAATCCATTGGTTGGAGGCCACAACCCCCGACATGGGGCAGTGATTTGTTGTTTCGGGTACCAGAGGAAGGCATATTTTGGGGTCCAAGCGGCGGCGGGAAATCACCTCGTACTCCTACACCAACCAGGCTCAAGTGATCCCCGAGCCTCCTACCCCTATACGATATCGGGATGTTAGGCTCATGGAAATGGAAATATGTCATACGTGTCTGTTTCACCGGGCCGGAATAGACCAGCTCAAGCCGACGCCCCACTACTACTTTGATGTCATAAGGCGTGGCCCCTTGGGCCGAAGACCAGATGGGATTGGATCAACCGCCTTTGTCTCCATGGTCTCCGTAGTGCATGAGTCTCCTGACATGATAACCTCTACCGCCCAAGCTGGCACCAACTTCCTATCAGGGTCTGGCAGCCCCGAAATGGATCCCCCCATGGATGATCCCTCCACAAGTGGAGAGGAGGACATGGAAGATGCTCCCCATGCCTTTGAGGAGGGAGTCTCCACCATGGTCGACGAGTTAGTGCAGGTGAACCTCGGTATTGAGGTGGACCCAAGACCCACATTGGTCAGTGCTGCTATGCCCCCCGAGGAGTGGTAACATTACGTATACTTTCTTAGATAGCATTGTGATGTGTTCTCTTGGAGTTATGACGAGATTCCAGGACTAGATCCCTAGGTAGTTGTCCACCACCTTAGCCTTCCAGCAAACCATCGCGGATTTAAGCAGCCTCCCAGAAAGATTCACCCCTCTCACGGTGCCATGGTTGAGGCCAAAGTTGATAAGATCATCAAAGCCAACTTCGTCAAAGAAGTTCAGTACCCCCAGTGGCTAGCCAACATTGTGTCGGTCATGAATAAGAATGGATAGATCAAGGTCTGTATCGACTTCCGTGATCTCAATTGCCACTGTCCGAAGGATGATTTTCCCCTTCCAGTGATAGAGTTGTTGATCGATTCCACGGTTGGGTTCCAAGCCCTCTACTTCATGGATGGGTACTCCGGGTACAACCAGATTCGAATGGCCCTCGAGGATGAAGAGTACACTTCCTTCAGGGCCCCCAAGGTACTTCCAGCTACCAGGTTATGCCCTTCGGCTAGAAAAATGTAGGTGCCACCTATCAACGGTCCATGCATCGCATAATCAAGCCGATTCTCGGGACACTGGTGGAATGCTATGTGGACGACCTGGTGGTTAAATCTATCCAGTGCCAGGACCATCTCAAAGACCTTTAGAAAGTGTTTGGATTCCTCCATTCTCGCCACTTGAAGATGAACCCGTTAAAGTGTGACTTCGGGGTCACCTCCAGAAAGTTTCTTGGCTTCGTTGTTAGATACTGAGGCATCAAGATCGACCCAGAGAAGATCAAGGCCATCAGCCAGATGCCTCCCCCGAGTAATATTCAGGAGCTCAAAGGCCTCCAAGGCCACTTAGCCTATATATTCTGATTCATTAAGAATATGGCCAGCAAGTGTAAGCCCTTTTCCCTGCTCATGAAGAAAGGCGCCACATACGAGTGGGATAAAGAGTGTCAGACCACTTTTGAGGTAATCAAGCAGTATCTGCTCCAACCTCCGGTCTTGATGTCACCCATTTCGGAAAAGTCGTTGGTCCTTTATGTGACCTCCCTGGAACGATCCCTCGGTGCACTTCTCACCCAGAAGAACAACGAAGGAAAAACAGAATAGCCTCTACTACCTCAGCCACATGCACCTCGATATGGAAATTAGGTATTCTATCATCGAGAAGAGCTACTTGGTACTCGTATTTGCCGTGAAGAAATTGCGGCAATACTTGCAGCACCACGAGGTACAGCTGGTCTCTTGGGTAGACCCGTTGAAATACATCCTGAACCGACCTATGTTGACCGGCCGATTGGTGCGTTGGGCGGTGATCCTCCAGTAGTTCGACATCAGGTTTGTATCTCAGAAGGCTATAAAAGGACAAGTGTTGGAAGACTTCTTAGCTGCTCATCCAACCTTCGCGGATAAACCACTGGATCTAGGCTTTCCTGATGAGGTAGTCCTCTCAGTTGATCATGCCATCCCATGCTGGAAGATGTACTTTGACGGTGCCTCCCGGAGCCCCACCGGTAGAAGGCTCAATGATCTTAGGCTCAACAAAGTGGGCCTGGGTGTCGCCTTCATCACCCCAGAGCAATCCGTTCTACTGTATTCATTCCTGTTGTCAGAAGGCTGCACCAACAATGAGGCAGAATATCATGCCCTCATCACTGGCCTCGAGTTAGATCTCAAGATTGACGTACCCCATCTACATGTGAAAGGGGACTCCAAGCTAGTCATCAAGCAGGTCAATGGTGACTATGTTGTCAGAAATCCAGAACTCGTGCCATTGATGGAGTGCACCCTTTGTCTAATGGCTAAGTTTCCCTCTCGGCCAGAGGTCGTTCATATCCCCCGGTCGCAGAACAGTTGAGCAGACGCTTTGGCCAGCCTGGCCGCATCACTTGCGGAGCCCGAACAGGACGACCAGATTATCCACGTAGCACACTGGAGATTCATTGCTCCCGTCATCCCAGAAGATGATCGCGGCCCGCGGTTGAACCATCTCATCACTGGTGGCCCTACATCAGGATCCCAGGGGACTTTAGATGTGGTAATCGAGATAGTTCCTGACTGTAGGACGCCCTTGTTTGAATACCTCCAACACGGAAATCTTCTGTCGGACCGAACCAAGTGCGAGTGAATCCGACGCCGCGTGCCGCAGTTTACCCTTCAGAGCAGTCCCAGCTTTGAGAAGCTCCTTACAGGTGTGGATTTGATGGTGTTCTCCTCCGTTTCCTTCAAGGAGTCGAGATCCCACAGGTCATGCAAGAAGTTCATGTTGGTTCATGTGGCGCCCACTAGGTCGGGTCGAAGTTGTCCCACCAGATTCGGAGGCTGGGGTACTTCTGGCCCGCCATGATCCATGACTGCATCGAGTTTTCCAAGAGGTTTCATGCGTCCCAAGTTCATGCTAACTTTGTTCACCAGCCACCGGAGCCTCTCCATACTACCAAGTATTCTTGTCCCTTTGCAGTGTGGGGGTTGGATGTCGTAGGACCTTACCCGCCGGCGACGGCCCGCCAGTGACAGTTCATCCTGACCGCTACTGATTTCTTTTCCAAGTGGGAAGAGGAAATTCCACTCAAGGAAGTTAAATCCTATTATATTTTGGACTTCATGAGCTACAATATCATATATCAATTTGGAGTACCTCACGCTATCCTCACGGATAACGGAACCAACTTCCGAGCAGCCGAGCTGAAGAAATTGTATGCCAAGTACAACATTCGCTCTAACCACACCTCCCACTATCATGCGTAGGAGAATGGACAGATTGAGGCATTTAAAAAAAACCTCTCTAACATTATGAAAAAAATGGTTGGTCGGAACAAGAAAATTTGGCAGAAAAAGCTCCCCAACACTCTCTAGGCTTATCGGACGACGACTCGCAATTCCACCCAGGTGACTACATACTCCCTGGTGTATGGAGCTGAGGTTGTCCTACCCATCGAGATTCAGTTTCCCTCATTGCACACCGCGGTCTATTACCAGAAAGCACCAGATAGGGTTTCCAAAATCCGTCTCGCTAAATTGGAAACACTAGACGAAAATAGGCTTCACGCTTTACATAACTTGGAAAGTCATCAGAGCAGGATGGCTCGAGATTTCAACAAGAAGGTTTGCCTCCGCTCCTTCCTGCAAGGTGACTTGGTGCTAGCTCTCAGAGCGCCAATGATTCCCGGTAGGAAACCACCCAATTTGGAGCCCAAATGGGAGGGGCCTTTCATTTTCCGTAAGGTCTATCCCAATGGCGTGTATTCCTTGGTGACTATGGATGGTGAGCGTGTCACTCCTCCTACCAACGCCAGGTTCCTCAAACTGTATTTTTCCTAAGGTCCTTGGAACCGAGTTCTAAGACCTAAAACTAAGATCCTCACCACGGTCCAGCATGACCTTAAACTACATTTTTCCCTACATCTGGGCCCCTTCGGGCCGAGTTCTAAGACCTTAAACTAAGACCCTTATGGTCTAGCGTGACCTTAAACCGCGTGCTTGTCCTCACTACAAGTAGTTAAACTACAAGCTGGTTAGGCATCCCTGACCAAGGCCCAGCCTCAGGCCCCTTGGACTTCTCGGACCTCTCAGCCTCGGCCTTCACCCGGAGCGTGAAGTGCAGTGTAGGATTAGGTCCTCCCTTGTGACGGTTTATCCACTGCTCCATGCACACCCCCTAGAAGAAGTGCCTCATATCGTCCTGCATGATATTAAATTGCTCTTCAAGAACTACGTGCGGCTTGATTCCCATCCTTATGGGATATGTAGTACTACCTGATCACCTAGATTTCAGGTCCAGCCCCATCTCTTAGGAGATCCAACGATCTCCCAGTCACCTTGGTCTTTTGGTCTGTCCCGCCCCATATGGGGACATATAAGTGTGGTACATGGTTCTTGGCACTTCACCCCCTTCCCTCAGGGAATTATCCATCTTTTGTCTGCTCTCAGACTGATCCCTTCGACCCTTTCCAGTGGTCTGCTAATGTGTTCAGAGTACTCTGGT
Organism: Viscum album; assembly: GCA_963277665.1. NCBI lineage: Eukaryota > Viridiplantae > Streptophyta > Magnoliopsida > Santalales > Viscaceae > Viscum > Viscum album. The sequence continues at coordinate 873,143,579 of OY728145.1, read as the reverse complement.
CTAGGACCTGGAGTGTCAGATTCGACTTAGGTAAGTTTTTGTCTACTTTTCAAGCTTCGTGCTCCCCTTAATTTGGGCCCCATTATCTTTCACACCCGGAGGGACCCCCAAGGACGGCCTGGATACAACACCTAAGGGATCTCCTACCATCACAGGCCAACGCTCCCGAGGGTTTTGGGCAACAAATTGATATAAATCCCGCATTGCGAATGTGGTCAGTGGTTGATGCTCATTTTTCCCCTATCTCTAGGATAATGAAACCGGATGTTGTGTTGTGAACATGGTTAACAGTAATCCTCAGTCATCACGCCGGCTTCTTTAGGCCCTGAACGTTGGTTGCATGATTCACATTATGTTCCACCCCACCGTGTAAAGGTGGAATCTTGACACTCCTTGCACTAACCCTCAGTTCACCCCCACACGTCAGACGGACCAAGCGGCGTAACAGCATCTCTCAGGGCTCCCGCGATCTGAGCGCTAGAGTATGTGCTTGGGTTTTTTCTTTAAGTATTGTGTGCAGCTTGAACCTCATCCCCATGGGAAACGAGGAGTCACCCATACATAGAGTTTTGGGCCCAGCGTAGCTGGGAGCTAGCATCTCCTGGTCCCCCTAATTTTTGGACCCTTTTAGGCCCCTTTGGCCCGAGACCCCTCTCCTGGAATCGCCCGTAGTGACGATATGAGGATATTCCCTCATCCATACTGGATACGCCTCACTGCATCGTGCGTATTCCTCAGTTACAAGCCATACGACCTTAAAGTGTGCCGCTCAGGTCCAAGCCATACGACCTTAAACTGTGCCGCTCAGGTCCAAGCCATACTACCTTAAACTGTGCTTCCAGGTCCAAGCCATACGACCTTAAACTATGCTGCCAGGTCCAAGCCATATGACCTTAAACTGTGCTGTCAGGTCCAAGCCATACGACCTTAAACTATGTTGTCATGTCGAAGCCATACAACCTTAAACTATGCAGCCAGGTCCAAGCCATACGACCTTAAACTGTGCTGCTAGGTCCGAGCCATACGACCTTAAACTGTGCTTCCAGGTCCAATCCATACGACCTTAAACTGTTCCACTCAGGTCCAACCCATACGACATTAAACTGTGTCGCTCAGGTCCAAGCCATACGACCTTAAACTGTGCCGCTAAGGTCCAACCCATACGACCTTAAACTGTGCTGTTAGGTCCAAGCCATACGACCTTAAACTGTGTTGTTTGGTCCCACCACATGACCATAAACTGTGATGATATCGTCCTGGACGCACGATGAGAAACGGCACTGCATTGTGGTGACCTCCCCAAATGGGACATCACGTTGGGTATTAGTCAATTTCCATACCATTTTTCAATGCCTGTTACGGCTTGATAATTGTGGCGACGCCAGGAGTTCCTGCCCCAGGCCGGTCACTCCACAAAAGAAAAACCATTCACCTTCAAGGATAAACAAGATATATCAAATGCTGCTTCTTTTGGTGTGAGGGCTAGACCCGCGCGTCTCCCTCGTCCTTTGCGCAGGCACCATGTCGTTCCATGCCACCCTTCAAGAACTACGTATGGATTGATTCTCATCCTTATGAGATACGTAGGAGCGCCTGAGAACTTCCCCACGGGCCCAGCCAAACTTTTCGTGTTTGGTCCCTCAGCCTAAACACATCCCCAGGAGCACATAGTAAGCAAGGCCTTGCCCCCATTCACGTTGGGTTTCACAATCGCTTTACCGTGTGTCTCCCATTCCCCTTATCCTTTGGTCCGAGTTCTAAGACCTAAAACTAAGATCCTTTCTCGGTCCTACATGACCCTAAACTGCATTTTACCCTATATCTGGGCCCCTTTGGTCCGAGATCTAAGACCATAAACTAAGATCTCTTAAGAACTACATCTGGCTTGATTCTCATCCTTATGAGATACGTAGGAACGCCTAGACCTCCTGTCCTTGGGTCCAGCTCGAGTTCAGCTAATTTTTATCTTCTATCCCACCTTCGAGACCCCAACCACGGGACTGTGTGGCGTAGTGCAGGATCATGTCCTCATTCACGCCGGGTTTATGACGACTATACCTCGTGCACCATGTTCTAAAGAATTATCCTTCTCATCCTTTCATCCTACACGATGTTAAACTGTGCTTCTAGAACTATGTGTGGCTTGATTCTCATCCTTATGAGATACATAGGAATGCCTGAACATTTCTTCTTGGGTCCAGCCCTTGGTATTATCAAATCTCGTCCCTCCTTACTGTAGGTCCCTCATCCTGACTTCTTGGAGAGTGGTTTAGTTGCAACATCTACCCCGAATAAGTTTGGGATGCCCCATAGTGATGGTGGGAAGTGACAATTCTCTCTCCAGAGAGATCCTGTCTGAAAATTGGGACAATCCATGATCAGGTTGGTACGTCCGCCTGATGCGCCTCCGCCACGGTGGTGTAATTTCGGGAGTGTTGGACTCTGTTCGAATGAACCACCACTCCACTTTCCACGCTTTTCATGCCCCTTTATTCAGATCCTCACCCTCTTTCATGTTCGATGGGACCCCCTAACAGTATGGATGATAGAACTATGGTCTGCCTACTGTCCTGGGCCAACATCCCGGAGGACTGGTCATGTTAGATGGGACCCCCTAATATTATGGATGATAGACGTTGGTCCGCCTACTGCCACAATTTGGATGATAGACCATTGGTCCGCCTATTGTATCAATATGGATGATAGACCTATAGTCTGCCTTCTGTCCTAGGCCAACGTTCCAGAAGACTGATCAGTGATATTGGAGTTAGGCCTCGTGTTGTGAACATGGTCATCAGTCATCCCTCATTTATTGTCCCTATTTCAGGCCAATGTGATATGGATGTTGTGTTTCCTCCACGGTTAACAATTATCATCCATCGTCACACCCCATTGTGTTTCGAATTCGGGTAACGTGATTCACCTTTTTCATCTCCCTATGTTCAGAGGAATTTTAATTCCCCCGGCATTGCCCCGCTCATGTGTTAGGGCACATGGAGGAGATGATACATCGATCGGTCTGAGGTCCCCTCCTATCGGCTGGACCTCCCTCTTCACCTCAGAAATCTAGGCTCGAGTTCAGATGCCTGAAGCTTGGTTAATGCCCCATAGTTGGACGAAATGATAACACGAGCATCCTTTACTTCTCGCGTTGCGTACGACCCATAGGATCTTAGGGGTGAGTTGTTATTCATTTCAGAATTATGGTGATCATATTATACCAAAGGTACAGATAAATGGATTGGTCTATACATAGGTCAAAATGTTGAGCAGTAAAAGCAAAAAGTTCATGATATGGTCAAAAGAAATCCCTTAAGGATCAGTTTGCTGGATCGATATTTCCAACGTTGTTACCCTTTGGCTGGTAGCCTCCAGGACTGCTTCTCGCTCCTTGAAGACTCTCTCTTTATCATCAGCCGCAGAGCACATCTCGCCAACCCTGTCATGTGTCTGCGCCTTCTCGGTTTGAAGTACGGCCATTTGGTGAATCACTTCCATCAGTTTTTCTTGGGCGTCAGCCAGTTGGGTCGTCAGTTGTTCCACGAGCTCATAGCACGTTGCGATGAAGGCCTCCTTATCTGCCGCCTGCCCTTCGAGGTGTTGGACCTCCCGCTCCACCCTTAAAAACGCTTGGGTGCTCGCCGATATTTCCCAACACTGGGCAACGTTGATGTGCCGACTACTCTCGCGTATCTTATCGTCCATGTAATCACAGACCGTCAGATGAAGGTGCTGAGCGTCAGCCCCTCCGACGCATAGGAAGCGTAGCCAGGTTTGGAGTGATCCCATCCGCCTTAACCAATCCGAATGGGGCTACCTGAGAAAGCGCTAGATACACTTCCACCCTTTGCACCATGTCATCCGGCTCTCCTCGGCCGCTTCTGAGTCCGAGTCTTCTACCTCCTCGGGATCAGTGGGCCGATACACAGGAAAGGTAGCCAGTAGGTTGGCAGAAGGATCTGCCTTAGGGGTTTCTTCATGAGGAATAGGATCCTCGACGTCCGGGTGACCTGCCTCTCTCGCCCCAATAGCAATGGTGCCTCCATCAGATTCTGGCCTCACCTCAAGGACAGTGCCGCTAATGCCCGCCGCCCACTGCTCACCAATTTTCGGGGCCGACTCAGTGCAGGGAGCCTGTTCTGAACGAGGTGGTATGTCCTCCACTGGTTCGCTCACGGAGGGCGTGGGCTCCGCAGCCTGACGAGCCTCCAATTTCAAGATCCATGTGCAATATGTACCCTGATTAGTTGGGATCCTTGATAGCAAGTGCCAATATTGAAGCATGGGACTTACAGGAACCCAGAGCGTCGGCCTCCAGTGTTCTGGCCACTACAAGAGCTGCCATGACAGGAGACCCCTATGCGCTTGTCAGTTCAATGATGGGCATCGGATCCCCATCCTGTCCCATCGGTTCCCCTCCTCCCTCCTCTAGTGGGGACGCCTGACCAACACTTAGGCACTTCTGAGTGAGGTAGAGATATCCGTTGGAAATTTCAAAGGAGAATGGACGAAGAAGGAAAATGATTAAGGATAGAGACAAACCTCGAGTATCTCGATTATGTCGAGATCATATCTGAAAATCTCGTTTCTCTCTCAGAGACTCCCTTAGTAGGTCTCCCCCTGCGACCCATCACCTTCGGGTTCTCCTTATCCTTCATCTTCTCCTTCACCGTCGTCTTCTCCGGTCTCCTCCTCCCCCTCCAACTCCTCTTCACTGTCGCCTTCTCCCGGCGACATCACTTTCGGATCATGCTCTTGGATGAGCATCACTTTCACTAGGAAAGGTGGCTCCACATGCTGACCCCTTTGGCGCGCGTATGTGTCCATGGCCGTCAGATAAGCATGCCACCGATGGAATTTCACTCTGTCGGTAACTCAAATGAGCCTGACCTCTAGCAACTGGATCATGTTCTGCGTTATCTTCTGCCAGATGGCTTCAACGTCCAGTGATTGCCGTAGGGTTATCCAGGCCGACCACAGTGCTGGGAAAATTACATCTTGGGAAGGTTTGAGAAGGTACCTTATCTGCTTCCCGGGTAGTTCCCTGGCCACCTCATGTGACCCCCCCTATGGGCAATGAGGTCGCGGCAGCACTATGATATGTTCCTACCGCTGAGGTCCCAGCCTACGCAGGCATCGCTACCTGACACACCCCTGGTTCCCCCTTCTAGCAGCACCTTGTCTGCTCCCCCATTGCCTGGTTTCTGCGCATGTAGTTTTGAGTTGCCGGAATCGCTTGCGTAAAAGCCCCTCAGGGTATGCAATGGCCCGGTGCTCAGCATACTCATTTTCAAGGCCAGCGTCAACCCCGGTGGGAGGAAGGGTGATGACGTCACCGTAGCCGAAAGTGGTGAACATCAACCACATCTGGCATAGAAAGTAGGGATCCTTCTCCTCCCAGACAGCTGTGAATACCTTCTTCGGCATTCGTTGGAGACACCCGAATTGCCTGGAGAATCGGGATGGCATATAAGGCTCGCATATCACCTTCCCATCGATCCGATCCACGAGCACCCCACCCCGGATTCTCTAAAAATACTCCTGCTATTCCAGTGAGCCTCGCCCATTGTCCACCATCTGGCCGATCGGGGTGGGGAACGGGCTGAAGTTGAAGTTGGTGTGGTTACCAATGCAGATCCTCATTCCCTCCTCATTGAGCGTCATCATCTCCACTCCATAAATTTTCAGCAAGGACGGCCACAGTTTGTTGCCCGGAGGACGGATGGCATTTGGGAAAGTGTACCCGTCGAGATGAACCGCCACCCAGTCGTGGAAGATATGGAAGGGGCCACATACCCTCCGAGTCGACCCCCATCGTGATATGCGTCCTAGGATGACGTACAACTTGGCTAGAACAGGGACCCCAAAGTTGAACTGTTTGTTGGCAGCCATGGTGCCCGCCATCACCAGTGTTGATGGATGGACGCCCATCCTCGCATCCCGCACCGGTTGGAGCCACCCGCTCTGGAAGGCGGTGAGGAACCCGGCGTACCGGACGTTTGGGTCCCAGGCCTCAATGACGTGGTAGCCCCATGATTGGTATTTCCCCACCTCCAGGGTCCTCCAATACGACCCATCTTTGCTCCTCTGAGCCATGGTTGGGCACCGTTTACCCTGTATCGACATCTTGATCACTGGGTCCTTCTCTAGGAACTGGCTGAACCAGCCCTTGTAGGCAATGTCCTTTAGGATTTCCTTGACCCCCATCCTCTCTTTGGCCAGCTCTAATAGGTGCCACGTCAGCATGGGGGTCTGTGACCTGTCTTCCCAGGTGTTCTTTGGAGGAATGAACTCATCGTATTGGTATCCCTCCAGTGGGATACCTCCGATGTAGTGAACGTCCGAGAGGCTGATGCCAACTTCACCATGGTGAAGGTGGAATGTGTTGGTATTAGGAGACCACCGGGTGAATAGCTCTGGCCCGAGCTTAGGTTGACGGTGGAAGTGGAACTGCGACGTCCATACCACCTCGAACAAGCCAATATGTCGCAACTCAGCCCCATACTGGTCGCAAGTATGGCGAACCCAGAATGTCGAGGCCCACTCATTGGTAAAGTTGCCCCTAGACCGCAGGTCCCAATCTTTCAGCTAGCCCTTAGTGTCATCCATGACACTCTGACGGAACGTGCTCGCGTAGAGGGTCGGAGAATTCTCTGCGACAGGATCATCCCCGGTAATGGTCCTGGTCCTCGGGTTCAGGACATATAAGTCCATATTCCTAGTTTCCCTGGCAGGATGGCTGTTGTTGATGATGTTGTAGCGGGGAAGCTCATCCTCCCGGGTCACCCATGACCGCAGTGTGTCCACCTCGAAGCCCGGCAGGGGAACCTCCTCCAGGATGCCAAAGTTCCAGAGCGTGAGGTTGTCAGACAGGGGATACTACTTCTAGACTGGGGTCAGCATATTGAACAAGGTTAGGTTGTTGGAAATGATCACCTTGGCACCATAAACTTCCTCGTTCGCCGCCATTTCGGCTCTACAAGCGGCGGCTTCCCCCTCATCAACTTGGTTTGCAGCCATCTCGAATATTTCAGGAGTTGCGCAAAATCAGGATGAAGTGCGCGGAATCGAAGAGATTTGCGTGAAATATGAAGCTTCAGCATGAAATCCAGGAGTTGGGCATGCAATCAGCATATTAGGCATGAAGTATCCTGAATAGGAGTGCAAATGCGGCTAAAATTCAGAAGGAACTACAAGCTGCCAAAGCGTTTTTACGTGTAGCTGCAGGATAAATTTTGCGCACGAGAGCGGTATGCCTATCGTGCAGAAAAGCTTGAGTATAGAACTGTGGACCCAGTACCCCTTTCTATAGGCGAGGCCAGGGTTATGCGCCACGCGGAAAGCGAATTACGCACTGATCCATAATTTTATGCACCCTATCGGATTTTTGCGTGCAAAATGCCCAAGAGATGCGCTGCATCAGCGTTTCAGCGTTTCCCTCGGAATCCGATCATTGTGACCTCTCGCTGATCCAATTCTAAGGGGGGAATTTGTAGATGCCGAAAAAGTCAGTAACTCTTAGAGGAAGTTTCGAACTAACGAAGCGAAGTCATATTCAGACTCAGAGGCCCGGTCCAGAGGACCTAGGAGTGGTACGCAAAATTAAGGACTTGCGCGAAAAAATGTTGTTCGCGCGAAGGGTTCCCGGGTTTCGTGAAAAAGAACCGGTGTGGCGCGCAAATTAGCACACACGGTTCCATGCAGTGAGGCTTTGCACGCCGAATGGTCCTGGCGTGGAAGATTTCGCACGTCGCCTGAATTTCGCGCCGGCCGATTCCTATAAATAGAAGGCGACCTCAACCGTTTCGGGGTTGAGGAATTCGGACCATCTCCGATGCATGCAATTCGGACTCCTGTGCGCGCAAGATGACTTTCAGGTCATTACTCTTTTCACGCAACCTTTCCCCGGGGTTCGCCTTTGCGTGCAACCCCACTGGCTTAAGTGAATTGTCAAACTACTCTGGGTTCTTCCCTTGTGTGCAATTCATGCCCGTTGTGCGCAATCCCTTCCAATTGCGCGCAATCCCTTCCAAGTGTGCACAATCCATTCCAAGTTGCGCACAATCCCTCTGATAGGTTTCGTCAAGACTTAGGGATCGGCCATTTCACTCGCGCGCAATCCAGGCCCTTGGCACACAATCCCTATTCACGTGCAATCCCCTTGCCCAATTGCACGCAATCCTGGTGTTTTGCGTGCAAACTTTATCTTTTCGTGCAAAACCCAGGACCCCTCACCTTGATGCCCCTTGGTTGCCTCTCTGCGTCGGTGCCCGATGTCTTCCATTACGAGAATGCATGCCATGTGTTGTTTTCCTGTACGGCCTTCCAGGATCATATGAAGTAACCTCAAGGTCCCTTGGGCGGGGTTTCCCGTTGCGTTGTTTTGCCTTATGCATCTTCGCATAGGCAAGCTAATGGCTATTGCTTCGTCGCATAGTCACGCTAACGTCGACCCCTCGAGGGTTCGCTCTATATCCCCCCTTCACTACAGCCTTGACGATGCATTCCCTCCCACAATGGGTAGAGGGTGTTGGGAATGTAAGCCCTAGGGGTGTGGAGCGAACCCACCTCATCCGAGCTGCAGGACGTTAAACTGCCAAGCACCTCGTCCTTAACACATGACGTTAAACTATGGTCCGACCCCGTGCCTCGCATGCAGGGTCCCCCCCGGCTTGGAAATTCTATATGCCCACTCGTCTCCACGGGAATGGATTCTTCCTCACATGGAATGAGATCCTCCTTGTCGGAGTGGTGTTTGTCCACGGGGTAAGGGCTGCCTCAGAGCGTAAGCCCCTAACCTCTCTAGTCGAAGGTTTCACCCATGCACCTCCGTACTTCCCCACTGCCAAGGCCGGTGGAGTCCCTTTCCCACTGCGCTTTGTCGCACCACGAGCCTCCATCTTGGAGTAAGCCCCTACACCAAGGGTCACTAACCACGCGTAAGACCCGGTTTCCTCTTTGGGCCGCTCAACGCGTAATCCCCTTTCTGCTTCTCATGGACGCACCCTTTACGACTTGATCGTCTGGTCCTTGCCGCCTCTTGTTTCTCGCACCGAGCATGACTCACGTGGGCTTAGAGCGAGCATCGACCAAGACATCCTCCTATGGGCCGCCTCAGAGTGTAAGCCCGATCCCAGCGAACTACGTGGACTTTGATCCGTGCTAACGCATGGTACGTAAGAAGCCTCCATGAGGTTCAAGCCCAACACCTGGTCATTCCGACTTCTTCACGTCGGTTTTCCAGTACTTTGGGGTACCTCAGAGCGTAAGCCCCAGATTCCTCATCCCACATGACGTTAAACTGTATGCCCACGTCCCGCATGACGTTAAACTATATTCCCTCGTCCCGCATGATGTTAAACTATATGCCCCGAACTATGTGGACTTTGATCCGTGCTAACGCATGGTACGTAGGAAGCCTCCACGAGGTTCAAGCCCATCACTCAGTTGTCCCGACCCCTCCACGTCGGTTCACAACCACTATTATGGGCCGCCTCAGTGCGTAAGCCTCATACCTCACACCCACATCTCACCCTGACCTCTCCCTCGAGCCCACGTGCCTCAAGAAGCTCATGCCCTAGACCAGAGATCTTACTTCCTCCAGGCTCCAATCCATGCATTCATTTTCACAGGTCGCCTCTTCAGGTGTCCCACTGTATCACCGAACTACTCGGACTTTGATTCCCTTCCATGGGTATATGTAGGAATCCTCCATGAGGTTCAAGCCCGTCACTCCATCACCCATCCTGATCTTTACCTGAGCCGCCACATCCTAGTGGGATCATGCCACCTCATTACACACCATAGTATCCGGGAAGCCGCCCATGTTCTAGCCCCAACATCGGTGTTCCAACTAGGGGTCCTTCAATATGATCCACTCTTAGTGTTCTGATCAGTCTGATCCATCTCCGCAAGACGTTAAACTCGCGGCATACCTCGTGTAAAACATGGGAAGATGAGAAAAAACTCAGATGGTACACAATTCCCCGTGTTCGATGTGGGATGCCTCGGGCTTCCGCACCCTCGAGAAGTCCTATAATAAGGTATAGAAGATAGACATGCCAATCCCCAGCATCAAGGCGCACCGACGACACCCCAACATGACCATTCTCTTCACCGAAGGTTGCTTCCCCGACCAGACCCCTTGGATCATCTCGACAGAAGCATCGTAATTAACTGGCATCCATGCAGATATGGCGACGGGAACAAGCTTCACAAACCCGTCTTAAATCTATGAGGGAGACCCGGACTAGGTGACGAGCTCCGAGGAGGAATCCACGGAAGGAATAACCGACATTCCATCATCCTGGTTTCGATCAAGGAGAAGACATCCCTGAACAAGGAACGAATGTCTCCCGCCTTTGGAAAGCGCGAATGTGGGGCCACAAGCCGTACGTCCTCCCCCCATGTGACGGACGCGCGCGCGCGCCCCGGCGTAAAAGCGTCGGAAAAAAAAGTTATAATATATATTATAGAGTTCTAATAAAATGGTAAAGGCATGAATTTTTTTAATTATATGTACAGGTTACCATAAAAATATGAAAAATTAACTGATATAGATAGTGAAATATGTCAATATCCTAGAAAATATTCATGTATATATAAAGTTAAATATGCCCCACTCTCATAGAAATAGAAAAATCTTAAATAATCTACACTATGATATGTAACATTCATCAAACTAATGTATAGAAGTAAAACAAACTACACTCATGAAATTTGGAAAAGTATAAATTTGTATTAAGATACATAAGGGCCATCAACCTAGTATGTCAAAGTAGCATTTCAAACTGAGTGGAAAATGATAAAGTTTTGAACTACACTATGATGTATAAGAGTAACCCAAGAAACACATAAAAGTATATAGGTGCTACATAACATTGATGTGGAATTAGGTAGTGAAAAATGGAAAATTTAGGAAGTGAAGCTGGATGATATATAAAATCAAGCTAGCCTCATTAGGATATATATTAGGATAATTTATCTTCATGTTTGAGGTAAAGGGTTATCCATCCATATATTATGATTTCACTATCAAATATAAAATAATATTTATAATGATACCATTAATGAATTTTGTCACATCATGATAGTTTTTAAAATAAATAAGATAAGGGGATCATTCCATTTTTATTGGTGGATCACGTATTGATATATGAGGAGTTAAATATAAAATAATAAGTGAATTTCATGGATATATTTTTTGAATTATAATCACACTATAATTCATGGAATAATACATATATATAGATGAGGAATGATAATAACACATCATGAAGGATGGTTTCATGTCATGGAGGTGTCTATGGAGGCAGGTTCTTGGATTCTAAGTCATAGTGGGAGTTAAACATCATGTTGTGATGATAGTTCTCACATCATGAAGAAGTTGAGACAATAAGTTTCCTTATTTTTAATATTCTACATTTCAATATGGAAGTTTAGGAATTCAATGAATGAATTCAAATCAGTTTTAAAGGAGAGTATTGGATGAATTTTTCCATTATATTCATAGTAAATCAAAGATCTTGAATTTGGGAAAGGTAGAGAATTTCTCTAGAGATGAAAAAAAGGAAATTCTATATGGCTAGAATTATGGAAATATTTATCTCCATGTATAGTAGAGTTTGATTGTAGAAAAATAGAGGACTATTGATATATCTATTACTCATGAAATAATTCTTGAAATAAGAGATGAAGAATAAAGAGGATTGAGACTCCTTAAATATTTTTTCAAACAAGGTATGTTTAGATTCTATAATGAATCATAGAAAGTGATATTTAATTAATTTTTATATTAATTGATAGTATATGACGGAATAATATGTATAGATTAAGGAGAAACTATTTATACTTATTGGAACAATAATAGTGATGTCTTTTTGTGTTGAACAATATGCCAAAGTTGTTTTAATTTCCAAGAAAAATGAAACAAATAAATTAGTGAAGGGAGTGACCCCTGGGAGTAATTGATCCATCTCTAACATGGTAAGGTGAGTGATCCCATTCTTAGAGGTTCCCTATCCTAAATCCACCACTACACAGGGAGTTTCGTGTATTATGGTATATCAACATATTTTCATTGTATGCTCCCTAATTTATCCTAGAACATGTTACCCAAGTAAAACACGTGTGTCTTATGTTTATGATTTATTTATATTATGTAACACATAAATGTTTTAGTGTGGTTTAAATAATGATTGATCAGATAAATTAAAAGATAAATACAACAGATCTAACAATCAGATCATATTTAAAAGTGTAACTGAATTGGTTCCCAACTAAATTTGAGGTTAAGATCAATTAGGGTTATGATAGGTTGAGGATTAAGTGATTTAAATTGGAATTATTTCAATACCCTGATTCACCACCCTCCCCCTTATCTTAGTGTATCTCTCACTAAATTCCCCCATGGGCTTGAAAAGTGGTATGAAAGTATAGGTTCATTTTATAATATTTTTATCTAAATTGATCTTATGAGTATTTGGATTTAATTTTTATTTATTCCATTGAATTATTTTAAATTCATGGGAACAATAAGTCACAAATACATTATCATATTTTCTGGGAATAACATTCAACTATGGAATAATAAGATGCAACACTACGTCTGGTCTTTAGGCATGGATATTAATTTATATTCCATTCATGATATCTCTCACTATATCAAGAAAGAAACCTTATCATAGAGCTATCATAAATAGTTGAATGTCATTTTTTGACTCCATCCAAATAAGCATCGGTAGTTCCTGAATTTATGAAATAACTAAAGAATTAGTATTATTTTCTCTGCAAAAAAAGGATGAAGAACCATGTATTAATTGAGACTAAGTCTTTATTACACGCTGGTCATATAAACCCTAAGAATAAACACAATCACATGATCCTTGGAAGGTCATGTGAATGGATAATGCACTTCTCATGATTTTTTCATGATAATGTGAATTGCCTCTAATGAACCCTCATGTTCTTGTAAAGGTTTCGAGACAAGAACTGATGATCGTGTGAAGGTTGCCTAATGATATCCTTCAATCATGAGACATATCAGATGATAGAAACCTGAAAATCACCTAAATACCCTTGTAAAATAAATAAATAAAGAAGAAAAAGTAATGTGCTTCATTTGGTCGATGTTATGTTGTTTTTCAGGTCATGGGGCTATATGTCTCATGTGATTAGCTAATTTATCTTATGAATAGACTTTTATAAGCCATCATGATCTTTTAAAGGCCCTCAGAAAATCCATATTTATCTCAAAAAGGTTCCTAAAATTCTACTCGGTCATGTGAAAGCCTCTTCGACGGGTGTTATAGTCTTGCGAAGACTCTCATACATGTCTACCCAGTCTTGCAAAGGCCATTTGACATATCAATTTGATAATGAAATGCATCTTAGTTAAGTAGAGTAACAATCCATGATGATTATCACATTCCATCATGGTATCCTTAATTGATTATGTGATTCCCTGATGGAAAACCAACGGGAAAATGCTAAAAGTATTATAAAGTAAACATTAAAAATTGGAAAAGATGGAAACCTCTCGCAAAGGGAATAAATGATTATTTTCATGTGAAGGAGTTAAGAACCTTGTGTGATCACCATTGATCATGTGAAGACCCTTTGAAAAGCCATCATGATCTCATGAAGGGACTTTGAAAAGCCATATTGATCTCACGAAGGGCCCTAGGCAAGTCTCCATTGATCATATAAAAACCTTCTCAAAATATCATCCTAATCTCATGAAGGCACCCAAATATATCAACCTGATCTCACAATGGATCTCTGACAAGTTTATATGATCATGATAAAGCCCTTTGACAATATTAGGGTCTAATAAATACGGAGATGATGGAGTTTTCTCACAATCATTATTTATCATGAGACATCCTGGATGTCCTGCAGTAGGATCTTGTGACGTGCATGATGCAATAATCCTAACACATACTCAATCCCATATTTACGATATACATTACATGAAAGATATTGTAGAACTATGGTGTTGAGGATAATAAATTCATCCCTCTAAGAACAAAACATAAATATACATAGGCACAAGGCATGCCCATGGGAGCATAAAATCGAAAACTTCTCAAAGTGGAAATCCATTAAACCAAAATGCTCTACCACCAGGTAAAAATGGGTAATTTCCTAATAGATTTTGAATCATTTATATATGCTTTTCATGGTCATATTATTGATCATGAAAATTAATTCAAGTGTTTTATCCGAATTATGCGAATTAATTCTCGCATGTTGACTTGATCATGTAAAAACTCAACAAGCTAATGCTTGACAATCATTGAGGAATAAATGAAATAAAGGATGAAAAGGAATGATGAATTATGAGAAGGTAAATACATTTATTTTCATTTAAAGGAATCATGTACTTTACATGACCTATCTAGATCATGTGGAAACACCTAAAAATGTCAAACAAGACTTACGACGTCTTCCATACATGTTTAAAATGCGTCACAAGATCCTCCAGACATGTTGACCAAGTCATGTTAAGTCCTTCAAAAATGTCAGCCAAGTCTTGAAAAGTTTTCTTGGAATATCATCCAAGTCATGAAAATTCATCTACACTTTCTATCTAGGTCATTTGAAATCCTTCCAACATGTCCTCCTTGATCACGTGACACCCATGGATGTGTATGCATTAATCACATGATGACCCCCATACATGTCAATTGAGTCATGTGATGTTCCTCTATAAATTTCATCCATATCATATGGTAGAACATAGAAAAACACTCATGATATTTCAAATAGAAAATTAGGGAATGTTAGATAGAAAATCAAAACATGTCAGGAAAACACTCAGGGATTGTTAGGTAGACACTCAGTACATGTCTGACAGATAACAAGGAAATGTCTAGAATGCATCCCCAACATGTTAATCATGTTAAGAAGATTCATTAAGAAATGATATACTTATCTGGTAGATACACTTGTACATACACATACATGGACTATGAAAACATTTATTCCTATCCAAATAGGATATGTAAAATTCCATCCAAATTCTTGATCTCTAACGGTAATTAACCTCAGTGTAGTCTCTCTATATCTAAGACACTCTATCCCATGGGACCTAGACTCTCTTATGGTTTTATCATTCATCCATCAGTGGATTGAGAAGCCTAATGAACTATGATAACTATTATTTTTATTCAAAAATGATATATAGGAATCCATCCTAAATCTAGATATCTAATAGGCATTCACCCTAGTGTAATTCCCTCCATATCTAAAATATTTATAACTCATGGGACTGAATTGTCTAATAAGTATACCACCCTTACTCTTCCATTAGAAGAAAAAAAGTAGGCTCATATACAGGTGTCCCTTTATATGTAATCCCTATCCATTCCCTCATGTACCTCAAACCTATCAGTGGATTATGGATGAATTGAACTTCGAGGACTCCAATTCTTGATAATACATAGGACTCCATCATAAGGAATGTAATACATATCAAACTCTCCATTAAGGTCTCCCTAGTTCATAATTACTATATCTATGTGTGATGACTCTAATCACTTATTATACTTTATTTCTAACATAGATCATGGATCACATGGGCTTATGGATTTAAAGTGTTCATATCACTCACATCATAAACTTCCCCCATTTAGGGAAACATTAGTCTGTAAGCCTCATTTAGTTACATGATATTATTTCCTCTATAAAATGTCATCCACCTCAGTGTAAGTCCCAAATTCATTCCAATTTTCATAAACCATGAGGCAATAACCTTTACAGTATCTAATTATCTATCACCACTAATCATCAGTTTTAGTATAGATCTAACTATAATGAATCTTATTAATGTTATAAATAGAATATGTAGGATGTATTCTTAATGATCGATCTCAATATTTAGTTCCTAAGTTCCCTCATATATTTCATTTCTTCATAACATTAAACAACACATATTATACTTAAATGAACAAAGTTGTTTTTGATTCATGTCTTAAATAGTATACATAGGATTATTTATAAAGGTTAAATCCCATCCTCGAAACACTAATCACCTTCCTGGATGGCTATAAACTCCAGAGTTGTTGGTTATATGGATTAAAGATATGAGTAGCTACCCACTACAAAGAAATAATAGGAAACAGATATAGAAACTCGAATACATAGATTAGGTCTCATTAATTTATCCCCCTTTACACATAGATGGATTCCATAACTGATCATTTATTTTGGGTAACTGATCTCGTATCGGTATTTGGAATAGATTCATGAACATATCTTAAATCTATAAGAGAGTACTATAATATGTAATAATCCCCAAACACACACACACCAAAAAGGTATAATGAGCCTAGACTTCCATCCTCTTGACCAATGTGAGTTTTTAAGTTTAATTGGATATGAAACACCAAAGGGTCAAAAACCTTTTGAAAGCATGTATATACCCAGTTATGGATGTGGGAACTATTGGGAGTTTCTATGAAATATGGAAATGTTAAACACAATGTGAATTATTTTTCAACCATACTTTAACCCCCACCCCCGAAGCAGTCCTTAAATAGGAAATAAAGATGGTGAGACCAGAGTTAAAGATTGTAATGAAAGAATAATTGAATCATTATAGGCATTTGGAATCGAGTATCCTAATCCCCAGGGAAAACCATACCAGTTATACCATCTATCATATTTCAAGGGAAAAAATGGTGAACTTGATGTGAATCTCTCAAACAAAAAAAATGATCCATTTACTATGCCTTCATATATTTCTTTTTATGTATCCTAAATAAACAAAAATGGTAAACTTGAAGTGATATCATTCATAAATGGAGTTTGTTTGAAATAATTTTTCATAACTATGAGAATTTCACAATTTAAAAATGGCCAAATTGGGATCAAGGAAGGAAAAGTAGGTTACTTGTGCATGTATTATTAAGCATGTTTCATACTTGTGATGATGCACTAGTCAGTGACCTTTTTCCTTATTTTCTTTGTTATTGTAGATAATTCTCTCACAAAAAAACCTTAAACCAAGATCATGACATCATCAATAAAATTTTCTGGAGCCTCTTCCATGGTAATAACCTCTACAGGTCACAAAACAACCACATTTGTCGATAAGTTTGTATCATTCAGCGAAAGTTGTTTTGAAACTAGTGCCACATTTCACCACCACAAATATCTTTAAAATATTATCCCCAAAGAAAAAAACTAATATATTATAGGAAGAAAGATAAAGGAGTAAACTATAGATCTATCCTGGTTCAGGAGTAGTAGAATAGGGCTCCTATCAACCTCCACCACCAGCGTCCTCCCACCAGTTTCCCTCAATCGCATACGAAGGGAATCACCTAACAAATTTCCAACCTAGGAACCCATTAATGGGTACCAAAAAGTCATTTTAGATATGGAAATTTGTGGATAAATGGGAGTGGGATCATATCCCTACTCCCTCTAATGAATCCCATCAGCATATTCAAGTGGTAACCAGTGGGAAGGCACATATCCCAACTCACTCAGACCAAGTCTACATGCATATTCCTACAACAAACATGGGGTAGGCACATATCCCTTCCTCGATGCATGGAGCCCATCAAAATATTCTGATGAAACAACGAGGAAAGGAGTGGACTCACATCCCCACCTCAATTGAATATATATATTAGTATATTTTGAAGAATAAAAATGTGTAGGCCTACATTTCTGCACACACTTTGATAAAGTGTCCCTACATTCTAGAAACAACAAAAGAGATTAGTTAGTATATTTTTTCACTGGAATAGATAAAGGGATAGACACATATTCCAATCCTGACTACCATAATAGCACATCACCATGATTAGTATGAACAAATGGGTACAATGGAGCAAGTACACATTCTTACTCCCATCTAGAAGGATTATCGATATATCTTAAAAAAGATGAGGCATGGGACTAGGATCATATTCACATTACAACTGGGGCTCACCAACTCATTTTCAAACATGTCTTGGGATAGGTGCACATTCATATCGGATGAGACCAATGGAATACTCCAAAGGCACAAGACCAGGATCATATCCCCATTCTAACTGGGGATCGCCAACTTATCTTGGGACATGCCTCATGATAGGTGTATATTCCTATCAAAAAATACCAGCAGCATATTCCAAAGTTATAATGATTGGATTATATCCCTATTCTAATTTAGTTTTGTCGATAAAATATTCTAATCACCTCATAGTTGTCTCATATCCCTTTTAGTGAATCTATTTGACATATTTTATCAGCACACAAAAGCCAAGCTCATATCCATACTTATACCAATGAATAACTCCTCCAGAATCACTCAGAGGCTACACATGAGGAGTCTCATATCCATTATACCATTACATAGGTATTTAGACATATTCCAATGGGGGATATATATTTGAACTGAGATCATATCCCTATTTCATCCATGTGTGACCAGAATATTTTTTTCAACCACTTATAGGTAGGCTCATATTCCTACCAATATTAAAAAAGATCGCCAGCATACTCCAACAACATCTCATATGTGGCTTCATATCCCTATATCACCTATGAGGAAGTGATCCCAGGAAGTGTGGAGGCGTAACCCTAATGATGGCATAATCGTAATGATGGCTTAAACCTAATTATTTTGGAAAATTACACCCCTCATCCTCTAGTCGGTGGGAGGGGAAGGATTCTAGGTTCCCTCGTAACGACCGGAAGCGTTATTTTCACCCCTTCATGGATCCTGGTTCCATCCCATCTTTCCTGGAGTTTAACCTTGGTCCAAAGGTCACTGGCCTTCAGGATGGTTACACCATGTTTCCGTTGTCTGCTTTGGAGTTTACAGAGGCAGAGGGGCATCTTAATATTACTTTGGTTGCATGATTTAGGAATAAAAGGCCTTCGGTGGAAGGATTTCACAGATTCATCGTTGATTCTTGGGGGCTTCAAGAACGGGTAGTTGTCAGTATTTTGGATAGAAGAAATTTGATGGTGAGATGTGCTACACTGTAAGATCTGACTCGATCTTTGTCGAGTGTGCCCAGGAAGTGCGGAGGATACAGCTTCTATCTTTTTCGTTGGAGCTTTGATATTTATCTGAATCGTGATTCTACCACAATTCCAGTTTGGGTATGTCTTCCTCAATTACCTCTCCCTTTTCAAAACCTTGTGATTATGTGTATGCTAGGTAACTTATTGGGTCGCTTTCTATGTGTTGATGCGTGTACTGCCTCCGTGAGTCACCCGAT
This sequence comes from Viscum album, assembly GCA_963277665.1. Classification (NCBI taxonomy): domain Eukaryota; kingdom Viridiplantae; phylum Streptophyta; class Magnoliopsida; order Santalales; family Viscaceae; genus Viscum; species Viscum album. The sequence goes on along the minus strand of OY728145.1, from coordinate 873,124,356 downwards.
CAACCCACGTATGTGTGTGGAGGTTGATGTGTCGAAGACTCCAGTTGAGTCGGTATGGATTGAAGCTGGGGAAGAGGTTCGGTGGAAGCAACTGGTGATTTATGAGCACTGGGTGGAGTTCTGTTCATCTTGTCGCCGATTGGGTCACGCGGCTACATATTGTAGATGAGGTGCTCACCCGGGAAAGGTCTCAATACAGGTGGGGAAGGTTGATGCTGGTCTTCAGGTTGTGAGCAGGGAGATGCAGAGTAAAATAGTTTCAATGCAGGTGGCTAAACCTTTTATGGATAAGGTGTTTTCTCGGATCAAGGATGATCTGAGGGCTCTAAAAATGTGGAAATATATGGTCAAGAGGGTTGAGGAGAATATTTTGTAGTCGCAGAAGGAAATAGTGATTTGGACAGGAGGGGTGGAGGTGTATCAAACCTCTATAGATAAGTGTGCTTCTTCTTCGGGGGGAACCAAGACACCAACATGGAAGAGTTTGATCTAGGATGGTGTTATGACAAGCAAATCCTTTGGGTTTTTGGATTCCAATGAGTCTTCTTAGGTTGGAGGGTATGGATAGATTGAGGGGGGTTCAGAAGTTGACAAGGCCCCTGAGGAGGGGAATTTACTTAGGAAGAATAAATGGATAGAATGCAAGGACTAATCATTTTTACCTAAACTGATGTAGACATGGTCAGGTAAAAAATCTAAGCCAGGTGAGAAAGAAATTTCATCTTCCATGGTTGTCATGTAGGAGTATTCTCAGGTTTTGGTCAAGGATAACAATAATGAAATGGGAATAGCTACTGAAATGGAAAATAATATAAAAGAACCTATCATTTTCTCCGAGGAGGACATGGTAGAGGAATTTTTGTATGTTAACATCCCACAGGAAGAGGATGATATTATGGGAAGACCTATCAAAGTGGAGGTCAACAGTGAGTAGGTTAAGTGGATTTACAAACAGTATTTTATCCTAATGAGAGGCTTCAATGATCAAAAAATCAGCAAGGAAGAATATATCTGAACATGGGACAAAATGACAGATTTATTTGAATATGTTATTGGGGAAGATCCTAATGCTAAGGTATGGATAATGAATTGGAATCTGTATAGGGAGGAAAGCACTAATAGGATACGTTCATGCTTTGTTAACTTTTCATTTTCTTAGGAGGCTTCACCTCCAGACTGATTGGGTTTGTTTCTCATGTTGCTTTTAAAGTGGTTTGGTGGGACTTTTGGGTTGTTTGTGGGTCAGGGTGCTAATGGCGTCAGGATATGGTCATCTTCATTCTGGTTTTCCAACGGGAGGATTTGGGTTGATGTTGATGGTCGTGTCGGGGGACACTCAAGGTAATCGTTGGTGGGTTTGGCCAGCCTTTCTGATGTTCTTATGCCCTGGTTCATGGTTTCTTGAACATGGTTTGTGGTTTTTGGTGTTCTTTTGTTTTGGTGAATGTGGTTGTACTGGACTCCTGTAGGAGGGTATCGAGAACCCATAAACCAGCTTTTGAAAATGGAAAAAAAAATATTGGCTATATCACCATAAAGTTATCAACATATTCTAGAAACTATCATGAAGCATCCTCATATCCTTGTTCAACCCCAAAAGGATGGTCGGAATATTTGATCAATGATGTAGAATAAGGCTTATATCTATGGTATTCTCAAGGTGAGGGTCTTTGATGTTTTTTGTGCATATTTTCAACACATAAAGGGTTATTTGACTCTTCAACCAAAAAAAAAGATGGTCATTACCATGATAGTCCTCCTCATGGTAGTGTAGAGATAGATTGTAGGGACTCTACTCCTAACATCCATCGTGGTCAACCTCCCGAAAAAAATATCTATCTCATGCAGGGGAATACTTCCTTTTCCCAAACACCTCCATATAGAGAGGTTCCCAAAACTCAGACAACTTAATAAATATAGGTTCCTAAAACATTGGGGTTAACTCTGTATAGTGCCCCATCAACTATCAATATCACTTCACTACGATCAATAGGGGACCTAGAGAAGAAACCTATATGGTCTATTATGGTGTAGTTTTTACCAGTTCCTTCACCCCTTAAGTCCTCAAAATCTAAGAGGATCCAAGAAATATTAGAAAGAGCTAAAATCCACAAGGATGGGTAATTTTTATCTCAATCGACATCACTAAGTTCATCACACGCCGAGAGGGTCCTGTAAAATTCAGAAAGAATTTCATATCGAAACCATTCTATAGGTATGGTGGTATTTATATATTACTTCCCATATTAGGAGAAATCAAATACTGAACTGGAATCATAAAATATTCAATAATGAGATCAAAAAGTGCCAATAGTGGGCCAAATAGTCCCCATTCCACAGAGATGGGGTAATTTTTATCATTTTCATTACTGGAGAATGATTCAATATTCTCCATGTTGGGAGGTAAATATTAATGTTTGGTATCCCATTCCTCTCCACCCCCACCATGAGACACACCTTTTCTATTCAGGTCCCATTAGGTAAACACGCCTAGAAAATCCCTAAAGGTCATGATTCAAAGACTGAGATAGGAGGAACATACAATAAAGGAAATAAAAACCTATAATTTTAGTAAAGAAAAATTCTCTAATATGACATGGAGTCATAGAAATGACCATGATGCAACCCTCAAAATAGTAGTAAGCAGTTCATAATCACCCAATTTCATTCAAATAAATGAGATACCTATCATTACTGATACACCTCGGTGAATTTTGTCACCATCAATACAACAGATGATGTGGGCCAACACATGAATGCATAGGGATTCATTAAGTAAACCATATCTTGAGAGGAAGTTGAACTTGATGCACCAATCTAGGATACACATACTATGAATCAAAAAAGGATTCATAAATTGGAACCTTTGAATAATGAGTTTCCACCACTATAGTGGAACACTACCAAAGATAAAGGGAAAGGTGTGTGTACATCTCACTCACCACACAAAGGTGTCAAAATCCCTTTATAATAAAACGAATTTTAGGATATGGTATTAGATAAAAAAATCTCATACATCTCAATGAGGAACTACTCAGGGGAGTGGGTATCATCTGTTGATATAGATGAATATTTCTCATCTGACATATCAAGAGAGGGACAATCTTCCTGAAATAGTGACATATGAGCATCAGTCTAACTCTTGATCTAGGAAGCCAATCCATATAAATGAGGAAGTTAAAGATGATCATTACTTTCCTCCATTATAATGAAATCCTCTTCCCCATCAAGGTGATCATTTAGTTCTATCATGGATTGAAAGTCAACAAGATTTGAATATTTGTCCACATATTCCAGACTCACATGGTCCTTATAGATGAGAGGAATCCTATACATTATACCTCTAGAACTACTCACTGTCATTAAATCTCTAGATACTTGAAAGGAAGACAAGGAATTGAAGAGTGCTCCCATGAAACCTAATAAGAATCCATATCATGAATGGGTGGATGAAACTTTTTTCCCAACAAATTTTTATAATCATATCTTCTCAAAAATTGACATCTTTGGAGATCCATAACAATATGTCTTGTATTCTATGTATAGATGTGGCCTGATGATGGGACCTCGAGAAAAATAGGTGGCGACCAATCTAAGATGTTTTGTACAAACTCTAATGAGTCCAACCTTCATTTGGTACAACATCCATCAAGAAAGATCCATTATAGGATGGGAATACCTTTATCATCAATTACTTTAGCTGGTTATCTCCACAATGAGTAAAAATACATCTTTCAAACTCACAAACAAAAAACAATGTGAGAATAAGAGGATTTCTGAATTCATTACTAGATGGAAGGGTTTTACCAATTAACTTAGTATCCCTCTCTTATATGTTCAATTTCTGGAACTCTAAGCTAAAAAATCTCAAGATGGGTTTTAAACACCTTTTATCCCAATGAAGTGTCTAGAGAGATTCTATGTGTTTACAGAAACAAAAAAATCCCTAGAAGATTCCATTAAGTGAAACCAATTTAAATCTCAACCCATGTCCTAGATAAATTAAAAAAAGGTTTGGTAAGGTAGAGAATAATTCTATTACCCTCAAACCAGTATTATTTCCCATTCATAAACCTTGGAAGACCTTGAACCACCTGATGCCTCCCATCAAGTAGTAGCAGTAACAAAATCGCCCTTGGCGAGAAGAAAAAATTATATCATGGTATCCCATTATTTGGGGAATAAATGAATAAATATTACTCCTTATGAAATGAGTAGGTCCCTGGTTATTTATTTTCATCCATGTAAAATAACCTACTCCAGCTATTGAAGCCTAAGAAACCCAGTGAGGTCATCCTCACTAGTCGTCTTGACTATATAAATTTCCATAGGAGGCTAGGTCACACCATCTAGGGATACATCATCTTCAAAGATAAATCATGGTTTATTCTTGACAAGTGACATTGGATAATCCCCTAACATAGGTTAATTTTTCCACCATCACCCAACTAGAATAATTTGATGAATGGTAAGAGGTTTCAACAAAGCATGGATAGAAATTTGATAATTGTGTGACTCAAAAGACAGTTGATCAAGCTCCGGACACCCTAAGAAAATAGCTTCACAAACTAATAATGATCACTTCACCTAATGAGGTGACATTGAATACACCTCCCAAAGGTTGACATAGTCACTGAACCCAAAAAAAATATAGAAGAGGAAGAGTCATATCCATCTCTTGTTCAAGCCCTGACTCTTATAGGCTTCTGACAATCAGCACCTGAAGCACGAGAATCATCCCGTAAAACAGAACACTCATCAAATGAAGAAATAATTTTTGGTTCTATTAATGTATTTTAATTAATCTATTCCTACTCTAATGATGAATATTCCATATATTATAAGTTCCTCACACCAAACTAGGGAACTGTTGGCTAAGGATGCATGATTTGAGGATACAATGGATGAAGCGGGCATGGTAAACCCCATATTTTGGTCATGTACCCATTGAGTACATATATACAACAAAGAATTATGGGAAATAACTCCACCAAGATTAATAGAAATATAAAGATTACTCATATCCCTACAGAGGTCATATAAGCCCAGTATTTCTACACGACCTTCCCGTGAGGGTGTGATTGTTTGATCATCCAAGAAAAAGGGGAAGTTCAATGCAACCACTTACACTTGTAGTATATTATCCCATAAAATATACTCATGAACTAGGAACATCACCTCAAACACCTCTACTCTTGATCCACAGAATAATTATAAACCCCACATCAGGAAGCGGAGACCTCTGGAAAAAAACAATGACATTCTGAAATAGTTGGTTTTTGTCCTAAAAAAACTATTAAGCTTGGATTCTCTCTATATTTTAAAATCAATTAGAAAGGAACTAATAAAATCCATCCAGTTCCTATAAAAGTTCATGACAAAAGTCATTATAGTTGAGTTTTATCAAATGGAGACTATTCCATGAGAATTCCACATCATAATCTCATTCAAAGAGCATGATCAAGAAGAAGTTATCTAGGGACATATTAGACACCTATATATTCCATGAAAACATAGAAATGTTTATATCCAATGGGATCTAATTGAAAACTTTTCTGGTATCAACCTCATCCCAATTAAAACCCTTCAACATTAGGGATATAGCATGGGGTACTTATCTACGACAAACCTAACCATTCAAATTCCCCAAAAATTTCAAATTTTCCCCACTTGTTTCTCATCCTGCTCCACTTGTATATGTTGTTTCACCCTAATCGACGTTGGTAGTCAATCTTCATCTCCCCTCCTCTGTCCTTCCACCAGGCCTTGTCACTTAGAGTCAGGTGGAAGTGACTCCCCTCCTCCTTCCAAGGATTATTCATTGAGTCTATCACTAAAATAGATTCCCCTTCATCCCTCCCCTTACAGATCATATCATTTGTCATTGATCCCTAAGATCCTATTTTGTGAGCTTCATTCTTCTCTATGGATATATCTTTGACCCTGTATTTTCATGTAGATACCTTTAAGATGGTTTTTGATTTTCACTGATGGACTTTGGTTTCCATGTTTAGGGTGGATTAACCTTCTATTCCCCTATTTCAACACTTCATTCTATCACGGGGGATTGAATATCTACTCTAGGTGTTAGTTCTTAATCAGAAGGAATGTTTTACTATTATAGGATCCCAAGAGAACATTCTAATGTTGTGTCCTAGTATCCCCTTGTATTTCAAGAAAATGGTGGTTTAATATTTTTCAGCAGATGATGGAAGTACACTTCATCCATGATTCTCCTCAAGTAGTGGTATGGATTAATTTACCTAGTCTTCCACCAATTTTTATAACCATGGATTAATACATAGTATTGTAAACTTCAGTGGTTCCTTCCACTGTAATGATTAGTGCACTCTTCTCTTCGGGATGTAGGAATTTCTTGAATTTGTGTTGAAATTGATCTTTATCACCCTCTCCCGAATCATATTCTCCTCAAAGAGGGTGATTCTATCCCATGGTGGAAGGACATGGTATTCATTTCCCCCATCAAAATTTTGCACAAGTTGTCAGATCTAAGTACATTATGTTGGAACCGGGAGTGCAGTGGAAGCCCTAAACAGGTGGGTTTTTAAATTTTTTCCACCGCCGTTCGCCGTAAACTTGCCAACGTCGGTGAAGAGCAGCCCGGTCAAAGCCAAGGACCACGCGTGGAGGATTTTAAGCACAAAATTAAACCGTAAAATACCTGGTTTAAATCTGAAGGCGCGCACGACGTCTGCTCATCGTTGGCGATCGCTGCTCGAAGAATCCGAAGTCGAATTCCTCTAGATCGTCCACACACGCTTCAAGGAATCCGAGGGAGCACCATTCGTCGTAATCCGGGTGCTAGTACGGATTTGCGACGATGCCTTCGACGCTCCAACGACCACCGCATCGCTTCGCTAGCGATGCCCGAGAGAGAGCTCCATCCGAGCTCCTTGGATCCAGAGCATCTCTCTCTAGAAGGTGGGAGAGAGGAGAAGAGAGATAAACTCCATGAATAGTCTTTGCCAAAGTCCCCTCCTCTTATATTTATAGTGCTCAATTAAAATACCCGGTATCGCCTCGCCAGCCCCGAATACTTAACGCACGATTAACGATGTTTTTATGACTTCTAAACTGAGCCATAAATATTATTATCATTTACTTGTAATATATTAAAATATATTACATGATAATAATTAAGTCATTAACCAGACTCGTCGCTCCCATAAATATTAATTGAACCTTGAATAATTTAATATTCGTCAATTAATATTTTTCATGTATTTACTTAAAACTCGTAAATACATTTAATAAATAAATTCAATACTCATTATTCTAAACTCGAATAATATGAATATATTTATCGCATTGGTGATCGTTTAACTTTGGACAATTCCCGGACCCCTAGGGCGGGGCCCACTATGTCCAATACTTCTATTCAACTGAATAGGGAAGATTCTTGAATACGCTATTGTGTGTGACCCTCTAGGCCCTTATTTCGACAGCTGTGAATAATATTCATAGACCAAGAGCGGGATCTAGCAACCCATCATGGCCCCTGAAGAAATAAGGATTGTCACAGCAGCGACAACCAACCTACGAACACGCACTGTGTAATATAATCTCTTTGTCTATAATATCTCATAAAGAATGACTCACTCTCATGTCATCGCCCTTTTCTTGATTTATTGTTTGTTGATGTAACTGGATGGATTTACCCTCGACTGCCATGGCCATGGTCTTATAAAGGTACTGCCATCCATATCAACATGGCCAAATATATATTACTTCCATAACCTGGAAGCGACAAATCCTTTCTTGACCATTCAACCAATGATATGCCACCAATGACGCACCCGACACAAACTACCTCACCACGACTTCATTGCCATGGTTTTCGTCTTGCATCAAAGTACGCGATCAAATGACATACATTGGTAATGATCTCAATTCAGGAGACCATTACACATAATCGTAGATAGGAACATCCAATGACACCTGAAACATGTGGTGTTCCTATTGGGGGGTCAGTCCTCATGATCTCACTACTAGAGATCACCAAGTGCGAACTTCATGAGAAGAAGTCTCAATGCTTATGAGCCCCCAGCACCTGATGGTCAGACATCTACTATGTCCAATTAGTAAGATGTATCTAGACCATAGAACATATATATTTAAGATTAATGTCATAGTATCTAGAGGTTCTCATTATAGCCTGGGAACTGCTATAACCTTTCAATACGACAATTAATCTTTGGAAATTACCATTTCAATAGTGGATGCAGAAAAGTCTACACTATAATGATAAGATGACATCATTCATACCTTACTATATACACGATATGGTAATCAAAAGCACATAATAGTTGGGTCTAGGGCACCCACTATTTCAACACATTATCTCCCCATTTGTCAGAAATAGAAATCCAAGGTCTCCATTCCACCCTCAGTGCATCCCTCCGGTCCTAATCATCCCTTAGCTCTAATAGTGAAAAGCTCCTTCACGTAGGTAGTGAACACCTCTTGGTTAGCTGAGCCATATCTATTTCCTTAGATGCCTCTAACCCTTCAACTTCAGTTGATATCTCTAAGGTTAAGTCTTCAGAATTGGAATAAGGTATTACCTCTACTGATTTGAAGAATGCATCAATAGAAATTATTGTTTTTTACCAAGATGTATCTCTTAACTCAAGTCTTGAAGTAGCTTAGTGTCCCACAACCTTTACCTCATCACCACCAAGCCTGGAGAAAACCATTTGATGGTGTGGAAATAAATTTTCCCTTCAAGACTCTTTTTCTAAAGGCTCCAACCCTTATATCTCATTTCCCATATGTCTATCTAATAGATTTAGTGTTTTATCACTTGTGGAAATAGATTTGGTTGTTCATCCTCCCCCCCCCCCCTCATGTATTAGTGCACATACCAAAGTTCATGCTATATGGGAATAGAAATTATCCTCTATTATGACTCGGTTCTAGTTGGTTTTGGGGGCAAAATCTCGATGAATTCAGTTTTAATGTTATCCTTTCGTGTTTTGAATTCCTAGGGTCTAGGGTCTTGGGTAAAGTATGAATTCATCTCTTCAGATATTTGATGAGTTGAGGCTGTTATGATCATAGTTCTTGAGCACAAACAACAATCTTCTAAAATTAAATACTTTTTCTACAAACTGGTCCTCTACAACTACATTAATGGGAACCATGTCAATCAACGCATTTGGAGTTTATATAATAGCTCTATATTAGTCGAAAAGATAAAAATATATGAATATAATATAACTATGTAGGTCATGTATGATAATCTTAGCTCTTATGTCTCTTTTGTGTATACAAATTTAAGTGAGAGGGATAGGGAAACCCTTTGGTAAGAGTGGGATAGCTTAAATCCAAGAGATATGGAATGGTTTTTTAGGGGACTTCAACTTTATCATGGATTAATCAGAGAATAAAGGAGGATAGATATTCCCAAGGAGAGATAAACAAGTTTTCATTGGTTTTTTAGCTTAGAAGGATCTATTAGACATGGGATACTTCAGGGATAATTTCAATTGGAGTAAAAATCAAAGGGGGTGAAACGTACATGGTGAAATTTAGATTATTTCTTGGATAAAAGTTGGGTCATTTTTTCTTTTCCTAATGTGATATTGTAGCACTTGTTTCGAGCTTTGACTAACCAATCCCTACTACTTATTTAACTGGGGGGAAAGAGGTTCACATCAACCATTTTTTCTACTCAGGGTGGTGGGTAAATAACCCAAGTTTCTGTTTGGTAGTGAATACTTCATGCAGTAATGATGCGAATGGAGGGTCCAAGGTTGGGTTTTACAAAAATCTCTAAAGGATAAAGGGGGACCTTTAGGATTTAGAGTCCAATAGAATCTCCCATTTTTTAGAAATTGATAGTTTCAAAGCTCACATTAAAAATGCTTAGAGAAATATTGAATCGAGTTGGGATGATGATCTCTTTAGTAAGATGTTTGGAATGAAAAATCATTTAGTTGAAATGATTCTTGAATAGGAACATGTAGCAAGGGAGAAGTCTAAAGTAACTTAGCTCAAGGATGGGGATAAGAACACTGCATTATTGCAGGAAATAATTTAGGAAAGGAAAGGTTCTATTGCTTCAAACATTATTCTTGAGGATAGTTCCTTCAAAAATGATCCTAAAGTTTTTAGAGGTATGGTCGCATCCTGTTTTGGTTTTTTACTTTCATATGTTAATCCCTGTATATAGAAAGGATATCCCATAGGTCTATTTGATCTTTTTTATATCATTCCTCAAAGTGTTTCCCTCGATATTAAAATTTTCTATGAGATCATACTATATGAGGGGGAGATATGGGAGGTGGTTTCCTCCCGAAATATTGGAAGTGACCCAGATCCTGATAGATTTCATGGAACCTTCAATACTAACTCTTGGGACAACATCAAAACAGAGCTTGTGGATATTATACAAGACTTTTTCTAGGGAGGTAGATTTTCTATAGGGGCTTGTGTCCCCACCCTAATCCTCATTATGAAGGTCACAAATCCATAATATCTAAAATAGTACATAATAATTAGTATGTTCAACATCCCCTACAAATTCCTTGTAATGGTTATAACTAAAAGGATCTTCCAACATCTTCATATATGGATCTCTAAGGAACAACTAGGCTTTATCTGAAGTAGGTCCACCCAATTAGCCATTTCCATTAAACAAAAATTGATATTTTACATCAATAATAAGTACTTGGGTTCTAACATTTCTATTAAGATGGATATGGATAAATCATATGATAGTATGGAGTGGTGTTTCATCATCAAAGTCATGCATAGTATGGGTTTCTCTGAATAGGTTTTTGACCTCTTATTCAAATGAATTATTTACCCTAGTTTTCTATTTATTTCATGGAGAGAAGCTACTATTTTTTCATGTCGATAAAGGGGTTATGTCAAGGGGATTATTTATCCATTGGTATCTTTATTCTGGCCCAAGACTCACTTATCATGTACCTAAACAAAAGTATCAATGAGAAATAAATGGGGTTATTCTGGTGCAGGACTAACTTCAATGTTCCCTCCCACCTCTTTTTTTGTGGATGATATTATTATCTTCATGAATGGTATTTCTAGGTCTTTTAAGGAGCTCTATCATATTCATTTCTTGTATTCAAAATGGATTGTATAGTTTATTAAATGGGCTAAGAGTAGCATCTACCTTCCAAAATCATGCCCTGATAGACGGGGAATGAAAATTTTTGACAAGTTAGGTGTCCATAAAAGGTCTTTCCACATGGATTACTTAGGATCCCTAGTCTCCTTGGGATGAATATGAATACATCACTTTGATATACATTTTGATAAAATCTACAGCTATATTTTCAATTGGAATAATTGCTTCCTCTCCTTTAGAAGATGCATTACATTATTTAATGGTGTCCTCACCTCAATTCCCAGGCAGGTCTTATCTACCATCATTTATACCAAATAGGACTTATAGAATATATAGAATAGTGTAACTGCATTCATCTAGAATTCACATGCGGAGGGAAGGAACCTTTGGGAATCATGGCATCAAATGGATTAGGAACCTAAAAATGGAGGCATTGTCAAAAGATGTGTTGTCGAAACCATAAATAGTATTCATGTGAGGATAGTCTAGGATTTCATGGAGGGATTTTCACTATGGGAAAATTTCATTACCAAGAAGTACAAGATATGTTTGGATGGTATGAGGGTAATTTTTCCAATTTATGGGATTTTATTAAGGGATATACACCGATCATAAAATCGAATTCATGATGGATTGTTGGGTGTGGGCCAATAAACTACTAATTTGTGGATTGGGTGGGTAGTTTAATGGGTTTTCCTAGGTTCTTAGTGCAAGATTTTTCTTTTTCATAGGCCATCATCCACCCAACCTTTATTTGCACTACCCTCAACCCACAATAATAGGTGGTATGTAGTAAAATTTTGATTAAATAAGACCCTGAAAGGCTAGTGTTTACTGCTTCCTTGTCTAGGTATTTCTCTTCAAAATTGTATAGATATGTGATGCATAAGGTATAGGAGCATGATGCATGGTCAAAGACATTGTGGTTTAATGAGGTTATGGCTAAGCTCAATATTATTTTAGGGAATATCCATAAATTTGATTTACCTAAGGATGTGGGGGTGTGAAGAAGGGGTGTTTCCCTTACCTCCCATTGCATATGATGTTTTAGTCCAAATTAGGAATGAATTGATCACATTTTCTTTGAGTAAGAGTGGGAGGACCTTATGTGGTGTGGTCATGTTGTTTATAGATAATAGGATGGGAAGATTTTTTCTAGTCATAGCTTCCTAAACTACAAGTTTCATGGGTCGAACGATAACAAATATGAACACATGATGGGATATTTATTCATAGAAACTAGATGTTGGAGTATATGGACCACTCATAACAGTGTTCAGTATGATGGGAATTAGATTTTGGTGATAGTGGGGATGGTTAGTGCTTGATCCTTTGTGGTTGAGTTAGACCCCATCATCAAACAGTGGGATCTCTCTCCATCTTTAAGGATGATCATGGATAGTAAGCATCCCATTTACATGGTTCATAGAGTTATTCGGGAAGGAAAATGGGTGAGTTGGATCCCTCCTTAAAACCTCAATATTAATGTTTATGGGTTATGTATCAATTGTAACATAAGTGGTTGAGGGATTTTTCAGAACTCAATTGGATCTGTCATTTTAGATTTCAATGCTCTATTTGGCTAGGTTGATTCTCTCCTTGCTGAAGAATCTTTCATGCTCAAGGGGATTGAACTGTGTCTCTCCCATTGGTTTTTTCTACATGGAGTGGAAATAGATTCATATATTCTTCATAGGTCCATCAGAGAGGATATTCCAACCCAGTGGGATATCACCTATCTTATTCAAAATTAAAATGGTTTTTCACTAATCACATGGTAATTACTCACACATGGAAGATAGGAAATATGTTCACTAATTTTCTAGCCTAATGGGTAAATCCTAACAAACCATACAACAATTTTACTATCATAGGTTCCCTCCCACTAGGGTGTGTTAATATTGTTATAGTAGATGCACTTGGGCTCCATTATTTTAGACCATCATAACTTTTTTGTAGATTTTTTCCTTTAGAAATAAAATTTCTTAATGTTGTATGGATAACATATAATTTCCTACCTAGAATAACATGGCTTCACAGCCACATGGAATTAAATCTAACATTTTACCAGTATCTAAAATACCCCATCAATGGGAAGATCAGACTACTACATGGTGACAGTGACCCTTTAAAGTCTTGATAATCCATATATATTGAGGTAGGATTCTACAAAAGGGAAGATAAACAACCAATGTTTGATGAAGATATATTCGTTTCATCCCACTATGTCTTGGGGAATGATCATTTTAATCCCTGGAGTATTATTTATAGAAATTATGTACTACCTATAAACCTTATTGAGGTATTAGACTTAGTACCATATGTTCAAACTCTTATTTTCCCTAGTGATAGAAAAAAATAAAAAATTATCACCAAAATATATTTGTGATGAATTTGGTAGCACATGATGATAATGTCTCTTCTCATAGCCTCTCTTACCTTGAAAGTGGTATATATTCCCTTATATTACCCACCATGTTTGAAAATTCATCCATATACTAAAAAGTTGGATGTAGAAAAGAATAACCTCGGGAATACCCCTCTAGTATTTTAGAAGGGAATCTCCACCACTATCGATGAGATTAGGTAGGTAAATATGTGAAAAGAAGAATACATGTGTCCTATGTGGATTAGCTCTTCAAAGACACTCAAGGAGAAAGAGATGGATATTTCATTTCTAAAGAATAAACGATGTGTGTTCTATTGGAATTAGATGAAAATTCCCAGGCAGAACCCCAATATAGTTGTGCACCACCTAGGCTTACCCGATGACCATATAGGTTTCAAGTAGGTATACTAGAGGATGCATCCCTCTCATGAATACTAATTTAGAATCAATATTTGAATAAATAAACAAATCTGACTTTGTACAGGTGGTGCAATATCGAAAAGCGATCGAAAAAATCATCCCTATAAAGAAAAATAATATGCATATTAGAGTTCTCATTGATTTTAGGAACCTTAATAGACACTACCCGAAGGATTATTTCCCATTATAGATCATAGAACTTTTGATTGCTGCAAATGGTGGATTTTAGATCCTTTCCTTTAAGGATGGGTATTTAGGGTATAATTAGATAAATATTTCCCCTAAAGATAAGAAATATACCACCTTCATATAACCTCAGGGGATATTTTATTATCAGGTCATTCCCTTTATATTAAATAATGTTGGTGCTACTTAACAATACGACATTACTTATATATTTAATCCCATATTGTGATACATATAATAATGTTATGTTTATGACCTGTTAATCAAAACTTGATAGAAATTTTATCAATTCACAGTTCTTCAAACAGTATTCAATAAATTGTGGTATCATAGTTTGAATATGAGTCGACTGAAGTTTAATTTCATGGTATCATCAGTGAAATTACTTGGATTTATGGTATGAAACCATGTCATAAAGTCCAACACATAAAATACTAGTTCAATCCAAAAAATTTCACCCTCTTATAATCTCAAATAACTGATGGACCTACAAAGGAACCTCACTTACCTCTTAACTAATTTAATAAATAAGGGAGTCCCCTACTGATGGGATGAGGACTGATAATAGGCCTTTGAGAATATCAAGCATTAATTTTTATAACCACCATTCTTCATGCCTCCAGTAGAAGTAAAGTTGTGTATCTTATATGTGGCTACCATGGAATTCTTTTTTGGTTCTCTCCTACCATAGAAAAAAGTTGTATGGAATGAAATAATTCTATATTAACTCATTAAAATGATGCTAGGTACAGAGACTCATCATTCCAATATCTATAAAAACTATCACTCATTCATCTATATAGTGAAAAATATAAGACAATACTTGTACCATAATAGAGTCTATTTTATATCTTGTATTAATGTGCTCAAGTAAATTCTTGGATTCCTAATGTTAGCTAGGTGTTCAGCTCAATGGGTACATATTACAAAACAATATGACATCCAGTTTATGTCAAAATAGGAAAGTAAAGTGCATGCCCTGGCTAATTTTCATATGGAACATCCCACCCTAGAAATTACACTTGTGGACATCGAATTTCCAAAACATAGGTTTTCTACGCCCATTAAACTCACTAAAAATGGGAGATATATGTTGAAGGTGCCTCCCAAAGTACTATTATTAAGAGGATGGAAAATAAAAATATCAACCAGGTTTCTTAAGGGGGTTTTATTTATTTCCTCATACGAAGAATTTTTTCCCTACTCCTTCTCACTGACAAAGGCTTCACTAATACTGAGGAAGAATATCAATATCTCATTTTTGTCTTAAAACTATCTCAGTAGCTTTATATATCCTATATAAACATAAAAAAGTGATTCGAATCTAGTGATTAAACAAATTAGTGGTGATTATTCTATAAAGAAGGAAAAATTGGCCCCTCTCATTTACTACATCAAAGGACTGATGTAAGAGTTCCCTTTTGTACCAATATTTCATCACATAACTTAATCACAAAATTATCATGCTAACACACTAGCTAATGAAACCACAGTCCACCCCAACCCTAATCGGGGTGAAGTGGTCTTCAGCATCACACACCGAAGGATGGTATCATCAGACATTGTCATTGAAATATAGGAAATCAATCATCTCAAAACATCCCTAGAGAATGATGAACAGATATCCACTTTTGGATATACGGAACCCAAATTTTATTACTTATAAAATGGGAAGATCCCATTAGACCAAGAAAAAAGTGAACAGACCTGATACTAACCAACAAAATTTACCCTTATGTATGGTCCAAATGATAAAAAATCCCTCTATAAATGAGGCTTAAAAAAATACTCTTTAGATTCTAAGAAGAATGATAGATTACCACTATTAGGAAATAACTCCATATAGGCTCTTGTGGAGATAATAAATCAAGAACCAGACTATCCTACTAGATTAAGAGGCTTAGATACTATTGAAAAAAAATGATACTAACCTATTTGGAATTCACCAAAAAAATTCAGGCATGCCAGATTCATGAAAAATTCATCCATAAACACCCAAAAATTCCTACCTATAGAAACATATTCCTGGATATTTTTTATATGGGTGGGTGGATGCTATAAGGCCATATCCCCCAGAAACTGCTAAGTAGTTTAAGTACATCCTTACTGCTACTGAATTATCTTCCAAATGGGATAAGGAAATACCACTTTAGGGAATTCAAGATAAATAATATCATTTACTTCATAAATTATAATATCATAAACTTCATAAAGACTAATATCATCACCATATTTGGAGTCCCACACATGATATTAACATAAAATGACACCAAATTCTATTATAATGAGTTGAAGAAATTATACCGGGAGTTCAACAACAGATGCAACCATTAATCCTGCTATCATGCAACAGAAAATGGACAAATAGAGGCCATAAACAAGACTTTATAAAACATCTCCAGAAGATGGTTAACACGGAAAAGAAGTCCTAGTTAGAAAATATCATTCATAATTTATGGACCTATCATACCACCATGTGCATGGATAAAAAAGTGACCCTATATTGGTTGGTTTAAAGAACTGAAATAGTATTTCACATTTAAGTACATCTACCCTCACTCTGAATAGATATTTTTGGACAAAACCCAGATAACGATCAATCAAAAAAGTGGGTGGATGAAATGGAACAACTCAATGATAAAAGGTTTCATACACTACACAACCTTGAAGTTCATTATAAATGGATTAGATGATCCTTCAATAAAAAGGTTTACCACAATTTGTTCCCTCATGGATAGTTGGTATTAGATCTAAGAACCCCAATGATACCAGGAAAGAAACCTCTAAATATGGAACTTAAATGGTAAGGTCCTTACATCATTCATAATGTCTATTTCAATGGATCTTACTCATTTTCTATAATGGATGGGGTATGTGTTATGACCGAAACCAATTTAAGGTTCCTCAAAAGGTTCTTTGAATAGATATTGTCAACCATCACTCTTCTTAGTTGCACAGTGTTAAACTAAACAATAAGTCCTTACCTCAAGACTTTAAACTTCATAGCATCCATGGTTTTAGTCATCTGACCTAAAACTATAATACACCATTCATCCTTACTGTATGATGCTAAAATACATATAGAGGACCTTGTTGCATGACCCTAAAAGGAATAAGACATATCATCCTAGTCACAAGACATTAAACTATATGACAACTTCTTCAGCACGTGATGTTAATATAAAGTCTTACCATATGTACCAAGAATTGGATACCTTGGGAAACTAGTGTAGGAATACCCATGACACAAACATAGGATTCCTCTCATGAGATGATTTACCGAATTCCTGGACAAAGTTTTTGTGACTCCATGCCTTATTTTTTCACATAGGGTAACCTCATCCTTACCACATGATGTTAAACTACATGGTTTCCCATAATATTTCATGGCTTGATTCTCATTCCCATGATATATGTAGAAATTCCTAGATCTTATATCTTGGCTCAGCGCCTACGTGATAAAAATTCCATAATCCTTTATTTTAATCACCTATGTGTGGTGAAAGAAACTTTGTCCATTCCTTGTTTCTGACACCAAACATAGATTGCATAGGCTTATAAATTTTGGTAAGGGATTCCGTACATTATCAATACATATAACTTCACATTAGGTTTAGCATGGTCCAAGATACAATACCTTAACCGGAACACCATTCATATCTACCGTAGATGTTAAAATACATGGTTTATGCCCCTATAATTTGATGTTAAAATGATTTGATCACTATGTATGGATTGATCCCTACCATCACAGGATATGTAGTGAAGCTCAAATCTCTAATCCTAGGTCCATCCATAATATATCAACAGGAAAATTCCCCATCTACGTATGGTTCAGACTTGTGTGGAGTGTTTCCCATTAAATAACAACTAGTGGATTGATTCCTTCCATAACAATATACATTTTGATACCTGAATCTTCAATCCTAGGTCTATCCATAATATATCGATGGGAAAAATTCTCCACTCTATGTATGGTTCAAACCTGCATGGATATTTTCCCATCTGAGAACTTCATGTGGCTTGACTCCATCCATCATAGTATATGTAGTGATTCCTATACCTCAAATCCTAGGTCTAACTATAATATCCACCATAAAAATTTCCCCCACTATATAAGGGTCACACCTGAATGGAGATTTTCTCGTTCAATAACTATGTGTAGCTTGATTTTCCCATCACATGATATACAGTGACACCCAGATCTCCAATCCAAGCTCCAGCTATAATAATAAATAGGAAAAATTCCCCCTCCACATATGGGTTAGATCTGTGTGGAGATATTCCCATTCAAGAACTATGTTGGAATTGTTTTATGTTATTATATGATATATAGTGATGCTTGGATTCTTTATTTTTGGACCAACAATGGGTTTCCATCACTAAAAATCATATCCCCTATATATGAGTAATATATACGTGGAGAGATATCCTTAAAGGGACTAATTATGGAATGATTCCTTCCCTTACAATATATGCAGGGAAACCCAGGGAATCCTAGATAGAGAAATTAAATATGCCCCAGTTTAAAGAGGTTTGAGTCATACAGACACACTCTACTTACGTATGAGTCAGATCTATATATGGATTTCTTGAACATGAGATAAATCTTTCCAGGAAGGGCTCTGGAATATGGATACCCATAAATAATCCTATGCATGGATAAAATGTTTTTCCTACATCTAAATTCAATTAACCAGTGAAAAATGACCCCAAGGATATATTTCAAAATTTTAAATTGGTTCATATGTCCTTAAAACATAACATTAAACTATAAAAAAATATTATTGTAACATGAATTTAAACTTGATGATATATACATCCCCACTACATGATTCTAATGTGTTTATACTATCAACCATCATCATTCCTTATCAAAGGACCATAAGAGCCTGAAATCGATCAACCAGAGTATAGGTTTCTTCCATCTTCTTTTAAGAACCTCAACCCATAAATCACACTTCCTTTCTTGAGCGCCTTGGGTTTTTATAATCCTTTCATGGCCCTACAAAGGAGAATAGATCCCATTGTTTTCCCATGATATATATGGATCTATATAATATCTTTTCCCTACTGAATATAGTATCATGTCCTTAAAAAGGGATTTTTGATAATTGTGAACATTGACTTCACCGCAGCGGACCTCAGCACCTTAATAAGTTTTGGATCATCCCTTGCATGATTTTCCCATACCATTTATCATGACCCCGAAACATTGAACCATGACTTAAAAAAGTTTCGTCTTCTTCTCAAAATGATGTTAGAGTACTCTTGACCATGGGTATCCTAATTAGGTTTTTGTGTAACATTCCCCTCATACCAATTCCATATGTACCATGAACTTACACTTCATGTTATTTGGTAATATTTGAATTACCTTACACTGTATCCATTAATGGTCCAAATCGTAATACCAAAAACTAGAAGTGAAAGATACTTGAGACTTGTTAAGACGAAATCCTGTAAAGGGAGACCTAAGAAATAGTCAATTCTCTTCTTGATAAACAATTCAACTATAGAGATTTGGAAAAAGTTATATCATGAATAAACAAGGCATAAATCTTATAATACCCACATTTTTTCCCTATTAAAATTTGATCCATGCTCGATGGGACCCTTAGTCCAACAAAAAGTTATAGTAATGATTTTTCACATATCAAAATCATGATAATTAGTTCACTAGGCCATGACACAACATTTAGGGTGCCTGATCCCTTCTTGAAGATGATGTAATAATAAAGAAAAATAACCCTCTATAATTATTTTTTCCCATTTTTGAAATTCATGAATGGAATGAACCTTAAACCCACCACCTAACCACATATGATAAAAAACCACCAGACTAGTAATGTATATTTTTTATTCTCTCAAGTAACATCCCATTATTTATTTTATTTATTTTATTTATTTTATTATTTTTTTGGAATATGAATCTAGGAAAAGTCTCACATCCACCACCTAACCACATATTATTTTGATATCATCAGTCTAACAATAGTGATTTTTTACCAACCTGAGCAACAACCCAGTTTTTCCTTTTTTTTTTCTTTTTTTGAATATTTATTTTTTAAAAAAGATAGATATAAAAATGGAATATAATGAAATTAAATATTAACCTTCCCTAAAATCCCATGGAAACACTCTATAATGTCATCTCAATATATCACATCCCATATCTACCACAAACTACCCCTCCCTTACACCCATTAAATTAAAAATCATGAGAAATAAAATGATCTAGGTAAGAAAAGAAAATAATGGCTCATAACATGGCTCAATACTAAAAAATCACCCATGGATACAATGGGATAAAGAAAGATCAATGTGTAAGTGGGTCTCAAGGATAAATGGGATCATTAATAAAATGCCTTAATCATTTCAAAATCAAATTTGTTCACTCATAGCTTTGACAAGATATCAATGAAAGTTATAGTTGGTTTACATGCCCCCAAGTATCACTCAATAAATATGCATAGAAAAATATAAAATATTTGTTCTAGAATCCTCTTAGTAATGGGAACTGAAAATAAGTCAATCATGTAATGGCATGAACATCAAAAATCATTTTACTCAAATAAATATTCTTGTAATCAATATCCTATAAAGTAATCCTATTAGTGATCATTTTTAAGAAACTAAAAATTGAAGTAAATGGGTGACATAATTAAAATTCATTTAATCATTTCTCATTTATGGGAATTATATTTAAAATTATATAGCATGTCAAAATATATCTCCTAAGTGCGGATGTCTCCTAGATTAAATAATTTGATCAATTATTTGGGTGAATCTAATTCAATTCAGCTCATAAAACAATTCAATTGTTTTTTTATGTATTTTATTTTTGTGGTGATTAAAACTATTGATGAAAAAATATAAATAAATAAAAATTACCCCCTTCCATTGAAGCTTTTGAATAAGTTTCTTTGGTTCTGTATGACCTATGCTCACGACGTGAACTGTGATATACTAACATGAATTGATCTCTTAATGTGAATTGTTCTTATATGAAGCACTTAATTTACTTCCTGATTCTTGATTCTAAGGGCTTGAAAGATAAAATAAAAGTTAATAAAGAATAGACCCTTTTAAAATTTTAATGTATTTATCTCAAATAGATTAATAGATCAATCAACACTACTACAAATATAGACTTTAACAATTCTAAAATTAGTTATTTTCAGTGAAAAAAAATGTATTGATTACCATAGTGTGATTAAATTCAATAGGTTTTTATCATTACTAGAAAATGTTGATAAAGGTTCACTTTATCAGCTCTAAAAATCATTGATAAAAGGTTCATTTGTCAATGCTTCTTTAAGAATTGATAAAGGACCCCCTTTATCAAAGATTTTATTTATCACTGTTAAAGGACACCCTTTATCATATCTATTTAAAGAGATCATAAATGTTCCCTTTATCACTACTAGAAAAAGTGTTGATAAAGGGGAATGCTTCTATAGTGTTCTATTAAAATCACAGCACACTATAGCAAAAACAAATCATCAAAAAATAGCACATACAAGTTATAAATAAAGAATTTAAATGAAATAAAATTTACAACACAAATATAAGAAAAAATATATATTATAGACATCTCAAACTTTAGTTTGTACAATTACATGAGTAACTGCAAATTATCATTGAGATTCAAAAACACCAATGGTCCTTTGTCTTTATCCCCCAATCCTTGTTCAATCTATTTCCAAAAAAACCCACCCCAACTCAAGAAAAATAATTCAACGGTATAAGAAAACAATTCTTATGTTAGTAATTCTATAAATAAATTAATTAACCATAATTTTTCAATTTTTTTAACTAAAAAGTGTATACTTTGAGTTATACTAGGAAAATAGTGTATTAGGCTGAGTTGTAGTTCATTCTTTCACATCGCACCATTTCTTGTTCATCTTAAATTATTATCTATATTAAAATTAACTAAATAATTATAAGATAATAATTATGTGTAAATTAATTAATTAATAGCGTATAAAATTAAGAGAAAACAATCTAAGCTTCTTTTCTCAGTTTTGGTGATGTGATGCACATTTTAAACTAATATGGAACTTATATATTTAAAACGTTCAATTTGTGTTATATAGACCACATAGTGTGTTGGATTGATATGAATTCAATTTCAATATATCAAAAATGACTTATGGTTAATTTTCCAAAAGTATGAAAATAGTCCGAATATTTTTTCTTCATTTCGAGTATTTTACTTTTGTTTTTTACTAAAATGTCATTTTAAAATAAAAACACACTCATTGAGTCATATTAGTCACATCATATGTTGATTCAATGTGAGACTAATTCCTACACTTTAGAAATTACTTATAAATTATTTTTCTAAATTATAAAGACAATCCTTCCGTGTTGTCTCAATTTTTATTGAGTCACACACTTTTTAAGCTAAAATATCAATTTTAAACTCATAAAAAACTCTTTAAGTCATAACAGGAACATAATGTGTCGGATTGAGGTTTGGATAAATAATACCTATCAAAAATGACTTATGAATCATTTTCCTATTGTATCAAAACAATCCAAATGAATTTTCTAAATTTGGAGTATATCCCTTGTCTTTTCTAATAAAATTAATGCCATTTTTTAATAAAAATACACACTTTGAGTCATAACTATCACACCATGTGTTGGATTGAGGTGAAACATATTCTTTCACATTAAAAGTTTCTTATGGATAATTATACTAAATTATCAAAATAGTTTGAATTTTTTTGATCAGTTTTTGAGTATATCACTTGTATTTTTTACTAAAAATATCATTTTAAACATGAAACAAACACTTTGAGTCATATCAGTCACATCGTGTGTATGTTTGATGTGATACTTATTCATAAAAATTGAAAATTACTTTTGAATAAATTTCCTAAATTATCAAGACAATTTGATCATGTTTTCTTGGTTTTCTATGAGTGATAAACTTCTTGAACTAAAATTTCAATTTTAAACTGATAACAGACACTCTTAGTTGTACTAGGCTCACCATGTATTGAATTAAGGTGTGTATGATTCTTACATGTCCCAAATAACTTATAGATCATTTTACTAATGTATTAAAAAAATCTAAATTTGTTTTCTTAGTTTTGAGTATGTCACTTTTCTTTTTTACTAAAATTAATGTAATGATAAAAAAAAGATACACTTGGAGTCACGTTGGTCACATCAAGTTTCGGATTGAGGTGTGGATGATTCATACATGTCAAAAATGATTTATGGGTCATTTTCCTAAAGTATGAAAACAATATGAATGCATTTTATTGGTTTTGATTATGTCACTTGTCTTTTTTATTAAATATCATTTTAAACTAAAAACACATACTTTGAGTAATATCAATCACATCATGTGTCAATTTGATATGTAATGGATTTATACACATCACAACTAACTTATGAATAATTTTCCTAAATTAACAAGAAAATAAGATCATGTTTTCTTAGTCTTCCATGAGTGACACATGTTGTGAACTAAAATTTCAATTTAAAACTCGTAATAAACATTTTGAGTTTTACCAGGAATACCATTTATTGTATTGAGGTGCGGTGGATTCCTACTTTCCACAAATAACATATGAATCAATTTTCAATATATCAAAATAAAATGAATGTGTTATATTAGTTTTGACAATGTAACTTTTATTTTTTACTAAAATTAATGTCAATGTTAAATAAAAAAACACACATTTAGTCATATCAGGAACACCATGTGTCATATTGAGGGGTGGATGATTACTACATGTCAATAATGAATTGTGGATTTCTTTTATAAAGTATAAAAAAATATAAATTCTTTTACTTGGTTCTGAGTATGTCACTTGTCTTTTTTAGTAAAATTAATGTCAATTTCATATAAAAAGACGAAATTTTAGTCATACTGGTGACATTGTGAATCATATTGAGGTTCGGATGATTACTACATGTCACAAGTGAAATATGGATATTTTCCTAGAAGTATAAAAACAATTTGGATGTGTTTTTTTAGTTTTGAGTATGTCACTTGTGTTTTTACTAAAATTTTATTTTAAACTGGAATAACATACTTTAAGTCATAGCGGTCACATCATGTGTCAGTTTGACATGATACTAATTCTTACACATCAAAAATTACTTATGAATTATTTTCATAAATTAAAAAGACAATCGACGCATTTTTTCTTGGTTTTTAGTGAGTGACACACTTTTTGAAGTAAAATGTCAATTTTAAAGTGATAACAAGCACTTTGAGTAATATCAGGAACACCATGTGTCAGATTGAGGTTTGGGTGATTCCTAAATGTCCCTAATTACTTATGGATCATTTTCCAAAAGTATAAAAAAAATTAATGCATTTTATCAGTTTTTAGTATTTCACTTTTCTTTTTTGCTAAAATTATTTTCAATTTTAGATAAAAGGACACTCTATGAGTCATACATGGCACATTGTGTATCATATTGAGGTGAGGAAGATTCATATATGTCAAAAATTATTTATGGAACATTTTCCAAAAGTATTAAAATAATATAAATGTTTTTCTTAGTTTTGAGTATGCCAATTGTATTTTTTACTAAAATTAATGTCAATGTTAAATAAAAAGTCATTATTTGATTCAAACCAGACACACCATGCATAAGATTGAGGTTTGAAAGATTAATACACATTAAAATGACTTATGGATATTTTTCATATATTATCAAAACAAATAGAATATGTTTCTATAATTTTGAGTATGTCACTTATGTTTTTTACTAAAACAAATGTCAATTTTAAATAAAAATATTCACTTTGAATCATATAAGTCACATCGTGTGTCCGATTAAGGTGTGGATGATTCCTACACATAGAAAATGAAATATGGATCATTTTGATAATGTATCTAAACAATATGAATGTTTATTCTCAATTTTGAGTATGTGATGTGTGTTTTAAACAAAAATATAAATTATAAACTGAAGGCATATAGTTTGAGTCATACCGATAACACTGTATATCATATTGATGTGTAACTGATTGAGTCTGTGATGTTTTTTTTTCTTTAAAAAAAATTCAAAAATCTAGAAAAGTGGTAACATGTTCTATTAGGATGAAACAAGAAACCCCAGGCTGCCTAAAAATCTCCATCCAAAATCAATGTGTTCTCTAATTTATAGTGTATTGCAGATAGTTGAAAGAAAAATATGACTTCCCAAAATATCTTTAAAAAAATAAACCTAATTATTAGATAAAAATAATATTGAAATTAACATAAAAATAGTACATAAAATGGTGAAAAAAATAACAAAATAAGTAGTAACAGTTTACCGTTTCATGATGTTTGTATGCATTCATGACCCATTTCCTTATTTACATTATCTCAATTGCAGCCTCAAAGCCTAATTTATCATGTGCATTAGTAGTTTCGAATAAACGACCCCAAATAAATAAAAATAATACACATGTATTATAAAAAAAATTATATTTTATTAATACTATAAAGAAATAAACTAAACATAAATATGAAACAATAAACTAATAAAATGACAATTTTAAACTGAAACCACACAATTTGAGTCATATCAGCTATATTTTGAATCAGATTGAGGTATAGTGGATTCCTATATTTCAAAACGAATGAGGGATCATTTTACTAAATTACCAAAACAATCTGGATGTGTTTTATCTTGTTTGAGTATGTCACTTGTCTTTTTTACTAAAATGTAAATTTTAAACTCAAACCACATAGTTTGAGTAATATCGGTCACACCATGTGTCATATTAATATACATTCATTTCCTACATGTGAAAAAGGAATTATGGATCATTTTAATAATGTTTTGAGATAACCAATGCTCACTTTCTTGGTTTTCACTATTTTGGAAGTTATTTTAAACTAAAATGGTGCATTTATTTTGAAAACATGTAATTTGGATTATATCAACAACATCGTGTCTGTTATTGATGTGCGGTAAATTATTATATATGAAAAATAAATTAAGGATTGTTGTCCTAAATTTTTAAGGAAACAAAACTAAGCTCGATTTTTCAATTTTGACTATTTAATATATGTTTTAAACTAAAATTACACTTTTGTATTGAAAACACACACATTGAGTCATAAAGACCACGTTAGGTTTTGGATTGGCATGAGTTCAATTCCTACATATGAAAAATGAATTATGGATCATTTTACTAAATTTTGAAAATAATCCAAGATCAGTTGATCAATTTTGACTATTTTTTGTTTTTTTAATAAAAAATAACACTTTTTTTAAAAGAACGTACTTCAAGTCATACTGACCACAGTGGGTATCAGATTGAAAAACAGTGCATTTGTACATGTCCCAAAGGACTTATTGATCATTTTACTAAAATTTTAAAACAATCCAATATTTTTTTCTCAGTTTTTGAGAGTGTGATGTGTGCTTTGAACTACTATATAAATTTTAAAAAATATGTACCAGATAAAAATGATATGGAAATTTTTGGAGTCAACAAGGTTTCCCTGTGAATTTTTCATTCATTCATCTTTTGAAAATCACAAACACCTTATCTTGAGACAAATTTTATTTTCCCTAAAAATTATCTTAATAGGGAAAATTTTCCTACCCCAAGGAAATTTTTTCCTTACCTATGTTTTCATTGTTCATACTATAGTTTCTCTATTTATAACTTTTTTCCTTCGAATAAAGCCTAAAAATCGGTTTCACATCTAAGATATCATAATCCTATAAATCCTTAGATATATAGTATTCTGTTTTTAGATTCTGAATTCTTTGAAATTAAGATTTTGAATTCTCTGAAATTCCGATTCTGAATTCTCTGAAATTACAATTCTGAATTCCTTAAAATTCAGACTATGAATTCCTTAAAATTAATACTCTTAATTCCTTCTAATTCTGAATCTGAATTCCTTAGAATTCAGACTCTGAATTCTTTAGAATTCAGACTCCGAATTCCTCAAAATTCAGACTTCGAATTCCTTAGAATTCAAACTATGAGTTCCTCAGAATTTAGACACCAAATCCTTTAGAATTAAGACTCCAATTTCCTTAGAATTCATACTCCAAATCCATTGTAATTCATACTCCAAAATCTATAGAATTCAGGTTATGGATTCCTTGAAAAATAGAATCTGAATATTTATGATTTATAGTCTCCAAGTGTTTATTTTCCTATACTATGAACTTTATTTTTTCCATAGAATTAGAAAAATAGATTTAGTTAGGTAACCATATTTTACTTTCCCCTGTTATAGTTATGAAATTATGTTATACAATCTGTTTCTATCTAACCATTATTTGAGTGACACGTGTACAGGTCCCTCTGAGATTCAAAGAAAAATATGACCATTGGATGAGGGAGCCGACCATTGGAGAAATGCTTATAAATAGGAGCTCATTTGAACGAGATTAAAAAATTACAACTGAGATAACATTGATCACTCTATAGATTACATGCTACTAAAGTGATTTATATTGAGAAAGACTCCCATGCCTTGTATGTACTGAACATCTTGTTCAACTTGCTTCATGCGACTTCGATTGTTGTTGTGTACAATCGAGGACTTATGGGTATAGGAAGACAAAGGTTCCAACTACCTTAATGTTCGAGATCTTTCAGGGATAATAATACATATTCCAATATTTCTATCGAGGGCTTACCCTGGTGTGGGTAAGATTGACTTTCTTGAAAGTATAAATTAAGGGACCTTTATCCAAGGTGGTTGTATACCCTTCTCTTTGGGTTAAAAGATTTCATACTGGTAACTTATTTTGTTTCAAATTTATTTTCTGTTGTATTTTGATAAAGGAAGAAAGTATAACCTTCTTATACTTTCTTATTCTTTTGTATACTCTAACAATTAAGATTCTATATTATTTAAGAAAGAATCTTTTTCTGGTAAACTTTTTGTAAGTTTAATTTATAGAACTATATTTTTGGAACCTAGAAAGTTTGTAGAACTATAAGAGGTCTTGTGAATTTACCTTGTTTAACTTTGTTAAAAATAGTTATCCTTAAGGTTAAAAACAAAAGTTTTTAAACTTACAATTCACCCACCCCCCTCTTGTAATTGAGAATCTACATCATATATTGATCCTACAATTGGTATCAGGGGAGGTCTCTGAAATACCTATATTCGCATATAAGTTTTCTTACTCAAGTTTTCATTATTCTAAGTATATTTTCCTTGCTTAGGATTTTTATCCTTGTTTACAAACTTTGTCTACTAAGAAGTTTCTATGGAAATATATTTTCTTCTAGATGGATGGAATGAATTTTGGTTCGATTGACAATATAAATCCTACTATACCACCAATATTTAATGTAAATGATTATGAATATTGGAGAGATCGTATGAAGACTTTTGTTATTAATACTGGAGTGGACAAATTTTTTATACTTACTAGATATTACAATATTCCTGATAAGGAATTCAGGAATTTTACCAATCAAGAAAAGTAAAAATATCAACTAAACTACAAGGTACACAATACTTTGTTGTGTTCCATGACTAGGAATATATATAGTCATATTTCTTCTTGAAAAGACGCAAATTATATTTGGAATAAATTGGAGGCTACTCATTTTGGTACATCCAAGGTTATAGAAACTATAAGAGCTATGCTTAGAGCAGAATATCATGGATTTCTATTCCCTTATGGTAAACCAGTGTGCAAGGTAAAACAAAGATTTATGACTATTGTTAATAGTTTACAATCTATGGGTGAGAATGTTTTATATGATGTGGAACTTGTGGAAAATATTATAGATATTATGCCTAGTGAGTGGGAATTTAAGAGAATAGCTATTGATGAGAATAGAAAAGTATCTCAAATTACTCTTGATGAAATTTTGGAACTCTTCTTCAACATGAGACAACAACGAAAAGAGATGTTGATTTGAATAAGAAGAAGAATGGAAATGGAAGTGTATCCTTTACTACTACTAAAGTCAAGACTCCTGAAAGGGTTACTAGATCCAACTCTAATAAAGTCATTGTTTTATCTGAATCTAGTGAAATTTAACATTCTGAAAATGAGCTAGCTAATCTTGGTCTAAGGATGAACAAGATAGTTGGAAATAGAGACTTTCAATATAGATTTAAGAATAAAGAAAGAAAACATAAGAAAGACTCAGAATTCAAAAGTCATGAATGCAAAAGAGCGGGACATATAAGGCCAGATTGTCCTATGATTAAGAAGAATGATAGAAAGGAAAATAATACTAAGATAAATAGAAATAAGTATTACAAGGATAAATATAAGAATGTTTTAAAAGCTAATGACACCTGGAGTGCCATTGGTGGAGACTCTTCTTTTGAAACCTCAGAGTATGAATCTTCTGGTCAGAAGAATCTTGGTTTACTAGCCAGTTACCAATTGAAAATCATTTTCTAATGGCTAAGGTTCTCAATGATGAATCTATAACAAATGTATCTTTGAATTCTAATTATTGTTATCATTAATATTATGAATCTTCGGATGAAGAATTTGTAAGGGTTGGTGTCCTGAGAACCAACTATTTTGTACTTTTATTACATTAATGTTCACTTATTATATATTGTTCATTGTTCTGAATGACTATAATATAATAATGTCCTGGAATATTTGTTGCATTGATAAGGTCATGGGAGATCCTCTCTATGATGAGAACCTTGAAATGCTATAACAATATTCCTAAATAAAGTTCTACGGTTGGATGACATACTATGATAGGACACATAGTATACAGATTGTCATGTGTGAGTACTCGTAAGAAGACGAGACTCTCTCTCATGTAGTTCGCACTTAGTAATATCCAAGATGGGAGATTATGAGAACAGACCCACAAGGAGCAATTCTGCATGTCTTGGTGTCCTCGGAAATTGTTATCTACGAGTGTGTGTAATGGACCTTAGACTGGAAGATTATCATTAACTCATGTCGTGACTCACACACTTAGATTTACTGATGAAAACCGTCACACAGACAGTTGGCGGGAAGTAGGGTACATTGGGTGCGTCACGAGTGACATGTTGTTAATGGATAAGTCGAGGAAGGATTTGTCCCTTCCATTTATGGAAGTTGATATCTCTGCCCTTTGATTGAAATAGAACTGTCGCATTAAATTCTATGGCCATGGGGTAAACGATGAGTTTATTTCAGGAAGTCAAAGAACGATGGATCAAGTATATAGGTTTATGACACTGCCATGAAACTTTCTTGATGAGATATCAAGACAAAGGGATTAAATTACATAGTAAGCATTCATATGAGGTGATACGTCAATGCGGCGTCAACTTCTTTCTCTTGGGTTCCTTGACTTGTTGCTAGACAGTAATCTTGGACTTTAGGCAAGCTCGCCTAATGCCAATGAGAAAGAGGTCTAGAGGGTCACACACTAAGTGTATTCAAGTATCTCAAGTAGAATAAAGATTATTCCCATATGTGGTTTAATAATTATTCAAGGAAGCCTAAATCATTTTAATGATGGAGGAAGAAGGAAATGAAATACAAGATATACACACCGTGTATTAAAGATTACACGCCGTGTAGTTTTTCGTGGAAAAAAAGTACATGTCGTTTATTAATAATTACACACCGTGTAGTTTTCTTTATGGAAAGGAAATGAATAAATGAAAACAAGATACACACGATGTGTACATTGAATGTACACGCCATGTAGTTTTCAATGAAAAACAAGTACACGCCGTGTATTATTAATACACGTTGTGTAGTTTTTTCAGTCGGGATTTTGAGGATATAATATTGTTTTAAATGATATTTATTATAATCATCTTGGGCGCATGTAAAGGAATTAATTATTCGACTTGGGGGGTTTTAAATAAGATTCAATGAAATAAATAAAATGAGTAACGCGTTTATTTATTTTCATAACTCTACAACCTTAAACCTGATTACAAATATCCTCACAACCCCAACTCTTTTCCTACACACAAGAGAATCATTGTGCA
This sequence comes from Viscum album, assembly GCA_963277665.1. NCBI lineage: Eukaryota > Viridiplantae > Streptophyta > Magnoliopsida > Santalales > Viscaceae > Viscum > Viscum album. The sequence continues at coordinate 873,093,314 of OY728145.1, read as the reverse complement.
CAACAACTCTGGAGAATTCTTTCAATGCCGAAAGAACCTCTTCCTCCAAGAACGCTCTCAAGACTGAGTGAGATCCTCTTCCATTGGATCAAGACGATCTAAGGTGGACAGCGCAAGTAAAGGATTCTCCATGCTAGCACCTGGAGACTCCTTTGGCGACGTCCCGAGATACGAGGTACCCATGTGGATCACCACTAGAGTAAGTCTACACTTGGCTTCTACGACGCAATGAAAAATCACATCAGAACGTGATCAAGAACATCAATGAAGAAAGAACACCAAAAAAATATTTCTTTTCAATTGATTAAATTAATTATAATCAAATTGTAATGATAATACTTTGTGGTTCCGGGACTTTTCTTTTCATTGTTCATTTCTGTGATTCGATCCATGGAGACTGGCGTTTATTGTCGTATTGATCCTGGATTGATCATTGTTAATGAAAAAAATCCAAGTGGGAACATCCACTCATGCACTTCCACTGAGCCCAAAACCTTCAAAAGGTATCAGAGGGAGGTTACAACATTGATTACAGTTATTTAATTTTCGTTGATAATTTACGCATTTATATTTGATTCAATTCAAATTAAATCATTTTATAAATCTGAATAAATGAGATCTGTTCTTCCTCCTTCATTTCTCAATTCATATCACAGAAATGGCCTTTTAATTTTAATTTTGATTAAAATAAAAACGAGGAAATCATCCATAGGAGTTTCTCTTTCTGTCTATACAAAATGGGAATACACGACGTGTAATTAAAAACTACATGTCCTGTACTTAGGTTCAACGAACTGGCACTTGTCCGCCAAACCACACCGTGTGAATTGAGTATTCCTAACTATTGATTATGCCGTGTTGACCAGAAATAAATGGTGTGTGGAAAATTGGAATACACGGCGTGTATGTTGGAGCAAAACGTCATGTAGTCCGATCCGGTCCCGGTGAAACCGTGTACAAGGAGAAGCTGTGTTCCGCATACATAGGATTACTAAGAAAGTTACCGCGTAACAAGGAAGTACACGCCGTGTATGATTTATCTACACTTGATGCACTCCAAAATTTCCAAAGTAAAGAAAACACGCCAAATCTCTCGGTGTGTATTTTGGATAAAAGGTGAAAATAAATACATGTCGGGTAAATATAAACTACAGGTCATGTAATTTCCAAAAATTTCACCAAGTTTCCTCCAAAAGTACAAAGACCTGTACAAGGGATATGGATGAGAAGAATCTCAAGGAAATTCAAAAAGTAATTTAAGATAAATAATTGATTGATTATAATAACATAATTAATTGTATTCAAGAGAGACTTATCTTAAATGAAATAACGATTAAAAGAATTTTAATTCTAAATATGCATAAATTTCGTTGCATGCTATGGATGATCATGAGCTAGACCAAAGACACTTTGTATGTGTGTATGGTTTCATTTAAATTTATTTAAATTTGTTGTTCTGCGATCCTTCTTCCAATAAAATGTAGGGCCTCTGTGCCCATGGTTTCTTTAATGTAAACCCATGTAATGGAGGATCTCCCAAGCCATAGGAGACAGTTCAAAACCTTAAGCTGAGGCGAAACCAACCCAATAAGATACAAAGTTAGATAGGTGGGAGGTGTAAAACACGAACCATCGGTTAAAGGTGTTTTTTCCTAGGTTAGGGTAAGCATATCAAACCGCTAGATAATCTAACCAATAGATGCTCATGATCATACCATCTTATTTTATTTCTGTCTGATTTCATGGTTTATTTATTATGTATGTGTTGTCGTGGTCACATAATTAATAAACAAGCATGAAAAATGGAATAAAATAAAAACTGGACTATGCGTAAGCATTATCGGAACATGGTTAATCACTTAAGCAAGCATCACTTAATATTAACAAGAATGTGATAATGAAAAAATACGCATAAAGAATAAAATCCCTCAAATATCATATTAAGTCAGACCAATCCTTCTGTTACTTGATTAAGGGCAAGACTCAATAAAACTATGTGTTTGACCAACCCTTGTTGGGACACTTACTTTTATAAAGGAAGACCTTATGAAAGGTTTCAGGTTGACTTAACCATATTACATCAAGAGAAGTAGCCCTTTATTGACTTGATGTAATATTGGAGGCAAGAGTTGAGGAAATCCAAGTCAGTATTTCAGGATTGGGGAGTTCACTCAAAAAATCAAGGAACTGTAAGGTCACAGTTGGCAAATACCTGCCTACCTAAATACCTTTAAGTAGCTTGACCAACCCTTGTTGGGGTTATGCGAAGGGGAATATGGATCCTTGCCACAAGAATGTAAAAGCAATTGAACATTCTGAGTTCAATGGTGAGGGCTATTGGGACTTGATAAAATAGTGGGAGAATTAGTAAATTAATTTATTATTTCTCATAAAAATGTAATCAAGAAAGTACTGATAAATCTGATCTTTTAATTTGTAGAATCAAAATGAAAAACTCATCAACCACATTTTCTTTGCGATCAATTCTGGAAAAAGAAAATATCCTCACCGGCAGTAACTTTTAGGAATGGTTTAGGCGCCTTCAGGTTATCCTACGCCATGAACGAAAGTATTACGTGTTGGATTCCTCACTTCCTGATCCTCCTGCCCAAGGGGCGAGTGATGAATATTTCCTTATCTATGATCAATATTTGAGCGATGTACTTGATGTTCAATGTTTGATGCTATCATAAATGTCAAGTGAGCTCATGAAGTCTCATGAGGACATGGATGCCTATAGCATGCTCGAGCACCTATGTGGTCTATACTAGGAGAGAGAAAGATAGGAAAGTTTTGAGATCTCCAAGGCTCTATTTCAGAGAAATCTTGGAGAGGGTTCCCCAGTTGGGCCTCATGTAGTCAATCTAATTGGCTACATTGAGCACTTGGAGGTTCTAGGGTTTAAAATCCCCGAAGAACTGGGTACCGATCTCATTCTTTCATCACTCCCCCAGAGCTTCTCTAACTTTGTTGTGAACTTCAACATGAAAAACATTGAGAAGTCTCTGTCTGATCTTCTTATCCTCATTCACAAAGTGGATAATTACATGAAGCGTGAAAAACCTTCTATCCTTATGGTGAATAAAATGAAAGGGAAGGAGAAGAGCTTTAAGCCCAAATCTTCTTCAAGGCCTTCCAAAAAAAGAAATATCAAAAGGGAGGCAAGGGAATAGGATGTTGTTTGTTTCGCATGTGGCAAGAAGGGCCACTAGAAGAAAAACTTCACCCATCCAAGGAAGCAAGGGGAAGCATTAGTTGCATTTGTTATCGACTGCAATCTATCTTTTTCTACTAATTGGGTATTAGATGCTTCTTGTGGTGCTCACATCTGTACCCAAATACAAGAACCAAGTAGATTCAAAAATATTGACCGAGGTGAGGTGGATCTACGAGCAGCCAATGGATCCAGACTTGTTGTTGTAGCTGTCGGAGACTACCATCTCACATTGCTTACTGGGATGGTCTTGTTTTTGAAAGGTTGTTATTATGTGCATACCAACTTTGGCATCACTGGCTAGGTGATTTCAATGAGAAACGTTTAACAAAATTACATCAAGATGGTAATATAGATTCTTTCAAACTAAAACCACTTTGTGTATATCATGCATGTCTACAAGGAAAAATGACCAAAGCCCCATTTAGTGGTAAAGGTGAAAGAGCTAAATATCTTCTAGAATTAGTTCACACAGATGTGAGTGGACCATTTCCAGTTGAAGCAAGGGGTGTGTTCTCGTACTTTATAACTTTTACTGATCATTTTAATAGATATGGATATATATACTTAATGAGGTATAAGTCAGATTCTTTTGATCGGTTCAAAGAATACAAGAATGAAGTTGAGAACCATCTTGGTAAGAAGATTAAGAAAATTCGATCAGACTGAGGAGGATAATATATTAATTATGACTTCATTGATTTCTTACAGGAGTTTGGGATTCTATCTCAACTCACTCCTCCTTATACACCTCAGTGGAATGGTGTAAGTGCAAGGAGGAACTGCACCCTGTTGGACATGGTGAGATCAATGATGAGTCATGTGTGCCTTCCAATATCCTTTTGGGGATATGCATTACAAACAGAAGCACACATACTAAACCAAGTACCAACTAAATCGATAAACGGTATTCCATATGAGTTATGGAGTGGATGAAAATCCATGTTATCGAATTTACATGTGTGGGGTAGCGAAGAATTTGTTAAGGTCTCTTCAGGTAACAGACATGCACCTCGAGGCACAAAGTGTATCTTTATAGGATATCCCAAAGAAACAAGGGGATATTACCTATACAACCCCTTAGACAAAAATGTTACATTGGCAAGACATGCCATATTCATTGAGAGGGATCACATCTCCAAAAGATATAATGGGAGTGAGATAGACTTCGATGAAGTCGAGGCTCAAGATACATAGGAGTTGGTACAAGAACAGATTCCACAAAGCCCCATGGAAGAACAAATTGTTCCAGAGACACAAGAACTGCGTAGGATCACGAGAGAGGTGAGAGAACCAGAACGATATGGTTTTATTTTCACCAAGGACGGTGACTCATTATTGGTTGAAAATGATGATCCTCTTACCTACAAGGAAGAAGTTGAAGGCACAGACATTTCCAAGTGGCAAGAAGCCATGAATTCTGAAATTGATTCCATGTACCAAAACCAAGTCTAGATTTTGGTAGATCCTCTAGTTGATGTAAATCCTATTGGTAATAAATGGGTATTCAAGAATAAACTGGACAAGGAGGGACAAGTCAGCACCTATAAGGCACGAATGGTTGTGAAAGGTTTTAGACAACATCAAGGAATTGACTATGATGAAACTTTTTCACCAGTTTTGATGCTAAAATCCATCAGAATCCTATTGGCCATTGCCTCTTACCATGACTTTGAAATTTGGAAAATGGATGTCAAAACAGAATTCCTTAATGGGAACCTCTAGTAATATGTCTACATGACACAACCTGATGGTTTTGTGACTCCAAAGGATGCCAACAAGGTATGCAAGTTGCAGAAATCCATTTATGGATTAACGAAAGCATCAAGGTCAGGGAACATTCATTTTGATGAAGCTGTAATGGAATTTGGCTTTGTTAAGGATAAATGTGAGCCTTGTGTCTACAAGAGGTTTAGTGGAAGTGTAGTCTTTTTCCTAATAGTATATGTTGATGACATATTACTAATTGGAAACGAAGTACCTGTCTTACAGTTATTTAAAGCATCGTTGCATAAATGCTTCTCCATGAAAGACTTGAGAGAGGAAACATATATTCTTGGGATCAAGATCCATCGTGATAGATCCAAGAGAATTTTGGGCATGAGTCAAAGTACATACATTGACAAGATACTGAAGAGATTCAATATGGAACAGACCAAGAGGGTATTGTTTCCAGTGTCACATGGCATTCATCTTTCCAAGAAAATGTGTCCTCAGACACATGAGGAAAGACATAGAATGGCAAGTATCCCTTACACATCCTCGATTGGGTCAGTCATGTATGCTATGCTATGTATGAGGCTAGATGTTGCTTACGCATTAAGTATGGTAGGAAGATATCATGCTGATCCAGGAGACCGCCATTGGATGGCAATCAAGACTATCCTTAAGTATATGAGGAGTACTAAGGATGTGTTCCCGGTTTATGGAAGGGATGAGGAAGTAGTCATCATAGGACATGTAGATTCTAGTTTCCAAACTGATCAAGATGACATAAAGTCGCAGACTGGATACACCTTCAGTTTTAATGGAGGTGCAGTGAGCTGGAAGAGCTTAAAGAAAAGTGTGGTGGCAGATTCTACAGCGGAGTCCGAGTATATCGCAGCTTCTAAGGAAGCTAAATAAGCAGTATGGATGTGAAGCTTCGTCCAAGAGTTGGAAGTAGTACCGAGCAGTAAAGATCCTATAACACTCTATTGTGATAATACTGCAGCGGTGGTACTTGCAAAAGAGCCAAGGTCACATCAGCAGACAAAGCACATACTTCGGAAGTATCATCTCTTGAGGGATTTTTCTCAGAAAGGTGAAGTTGTTGTGATCAGTAGTTTCATGGAATACAATGTGGCGGACCCCTTGACTAAATCCTTGACTCAGCAGAAACATGATCATCATGTGAGGTCTAGCGGACTAAAATTCGTAGGTAGTTGGTTCTAGTCCAAGTGGGAGTTCGTAAGGGTTGGTGTCCTGAGAACCAATTGTTTTGTACTTTGATTACATGGATGTTCACTTATTATATATTGTTCATTGTTCTGCATGACTACAATATAATAATGTCCTTGAATATTTGTTTCATTGATAAGGTCATGGAAGATCCCCACTATAATGAGAAACTTGAAACGCTATGACAATATTCTTAAATAAAGTTCTACGGTTGGATGACATACTATGATAGGACACATAGTATACAGAATATCTTTTGCGAGTACTTTTAAGAAGACGAGACTCTCTCTCATGGATTTCGCACGTCGTAATCTCCAAGATGGGACATTATGAGAACAAACCCACTAGTAGCAATTCTGCATGTCTTGGTGTCATCGTACATTGCTATCTATGAGTGTGTGCCATGGTCCTTAGACTGGAATATTATCATTAACTCATGTCATGACTCGCGCACATAGATTTACGAATGAAAACCATCACACAGATAGTTGGCGGGAAGTAGGGTACGTTGGGTGCATCACGAGTGACATGTTGTTAATGGATAAGTCGAGGAAGTATTTGTCCCTTCCATTTATGGAAGTTGATATCTCGGCCCTTTGATTGGAAAAGAACCGTCGCATTAAATTCTATGGCCATGGTGTAAATGATGAGTTTATTTCAGGAAGTCAAAGAACGAAGGATCAAGCATATAGGTTTATCACACTGCCATGAAACCTGCTTGATGAGATATCAAGACAAAGGGATTAAATTACATAGTAAGCATTCATATGAGGTGATACGTCAATGTGGCGTCAACTTCTTTCTCTTAGGTTCCTTGACCCGTTTCTAGACAGATAATCATGGAATTTAGGAAAGCTCGCCTAATGCCAACGAGAAAGAGGCCTAGAGGGTCACACACTAAGTGTATTCAAGTATCTCAAGTAGAATAAAGATTATTCTCGTACGTGGTTTAATAATTATTCAAGAAATCCTAAATCATTTTAATGATGGAGGAAGAATGAAAATAAAAACAAGATATACACTCTGTGTATTAAAGATTACACTCCGTGTAGTTTTTCATGGAAAACAAGTACACGTTGTGTATTAATAATTACATGCCATGTAGTTTTCTTTATGGAAAGTAAATGAATAAATGAAAAAAAGATACACATGTCGTGTACATTGAATTTACACGCCATGTAGTTTTCAATGAAAAACAAGTACACACCGTGTATTTATTAATACACGCCATGTAGTTTTTCCAGTCATGATTTTGAGGATATAATATTGTTTTAAATGATATTTATTATAATCAGCGTGGACGCATGTCAAGGATTTAATTATTTGACATGGTGGTTTTAAATAAGAGTCAATGAAGTAAATAAAACATGTAACGTGTTTATTTATTATAATAACTCTACAAACTCAAACCTGATTATAAATATCCTCACAACCCCAACTCTTTTCCTATACAAAAGAGAATCGTTGTGCAAAACAACTATGGATAATTCTTTCAAGGCCGAAAGAACCTCTTCCTCCAAGAACTCTCTGAAGACCGAGAGAGATCCTCTTCCATCGGATCAAGACGATCAAAGGCGGACAACGCAAGTAAAGGTTTCTCTACGCTAGCACCCAGAGACTCCTTTGGTGACGTCCCGAGATACGACGTACACGTGTGGATCACCGTTTGAGGAATTATACACTTGGATTCTGCGACGCAACGAAAAATCACATCAGAATGTGATCAATAACATCAACGAAGAAAGAACACCCAAAACGTATTTCTTTTCAATTGATTAAATTAATTATAATCAACTTGTAACGATCCTACTTTGTGGTTCCGGGACTTTTCTTTTCTTTGTTCATTTCTGTGATTCGATCCATGGAGACTGGCATTTATCATCATATTAATCCCGGATCAATCATTGTTAATGAAAAAAATCCAAGTGGGCACATCCACCCACGCGCTTCCGTTGTGCCTGGAACCTTCAGAATCTTTATCTAATGAAGATAATACATTACCTACTTATGAAGAAGTTTCTAGATTTTCTAAGCTTCTTGAGAATGAAAATACTAAACTATAGAAAAAAAATTGATAAGGAAAATTCTAGAATTTCTATTTTAACTAAAGAAGTAACAGATATTTCTAAAGATCTTGATAAGAAAATTTATGATTTCGAAAGTATTTCAAAAAACATTGAGGAAGTTAATTCTAAGATGGATAAAGTTTCTAAGGATCTTAAAAATGTAATTTCTAAGAAAAATATTTTAGAGACTAACTCCTGTGCTAAAACAAATGTTTTTGAGGATAAGGACTTAGTTATTAAACGAAAGTTAAAAATATTTTTCTTGAGGAAGTGTTTTTCAAACTTTACCTTTGGTAAGGAAAATGTTGATAAGATGTATTCCCAAATTCGTCCTCTAAGGAATAATCTTGGATTTGGTTATACTCATTCTAAACCAGTTTTCAGTAATAACTATTTTATTCCTCAAAGCGCTTCATTCTACACTAAATGTCAATGTGGTGGACATTGGTCAAATAATTGTTATTTAAACAAAACTCAGTCTTCAATTTTTCATAAAGTCTATTTTTCTAAGAAAGCATGGATACCTAAAATTTTTCTTTCTAAAGTTTATCAATCTAAGAAAGTTTGGTTTCTGAAAGTCTAACACTCTTATTTTATGGAAAATAAAGAAAGTAACAACAATAATACATGGTGCATGGGTAGTGGATGTTCCGGTAATATGACAAATAACAAAAACTTCTTTGAAAAGATCATCAAGTAAAAAGGAGGAAAAGTAACTTTTGGAGATAATGCTAAGTAAGAAATTATTGGGATAGGTAACATTGTTCCTATTCTAAAAACTTTTATTTAGAATGTTTTATTTGTTAAAGGTCTTAAGATCAACCTCATTAGCTTAAGTCAGTTATGTGATGAATGATACATTGTGAATTTTAGGAATGAAAAGTTCTTAGCACACAATTCCAAGGAAGAGTTTATTCTTTCTACCCATAGGCAAGAGAATGTATACACACTAAACATAGAGTAACTTAGTGTAATGGAAGATCATTCATAGTTATCACAAAGAAGGTTAGGACACTATAACCTTAGGAACCTATGAAAACTCTCTAAGAAAATACTAGTTAAGGATCTACCAAAGCGTAGATTTGATTCTTAAAAAGTTTTTGATCCTTGTCAATTTGTCAAGAAACATAATTCAAGTTTTAAATAAGATGGTGAAGTATCACCTAATGATGTATTATATTTGGTGTATATGGATCTTTTTGGTCCAACACAAATTGAAAGCATTAGAGGAAAATATTATGTATTTGTCGTAGTTGATGATTACATTAGATTTGCATGGGTCTATTTTCTAACAAAGTAATCTGAAGATTTTTCTTATTTCAAAATCTTTAGATCCCAAGTTAAAAATGAGAAAAAACTTCCATTGATAACAATTAATAGTGATCATGGAGGAGAATTTTAAAATTTGGATTTTAAAACTTTTTTTGGTAGAAAAGGCATTTCTCATAACTTCTCAGCCCCAAGAACCCCTCAAAAAATGGTGTTGTTGAAAGAAGAAATAGAGTTCTTCAAGAGATAACTATAACCATGTTGAGTGAATATTATATAGCTAAAAACTTTTGGAATGAAGCTATAAGTACTACTTGTTATACTATAAATTGAGTTTTGATTAGAACTTTTCTTAACAAAACCCCTTATGAGTTATGGAATGGAAGAAAACCTAGACTTTACAATGTCAAGGTATTTGGTTGCAAAGTATTCATTCTGAATACTAAAGATAATCTATATAAATTTGCACCCAAATCTGATGAAGTCATCTTCTTAGTCTACTCCACAACTTATAAGGCATATAGAGTTTTTAAAAAAATATTTTTATTGTTGAAGAAACAGTACATGCCAAATTTGATGAAACTAATCCTTTTGTTTTCAAACAACATCAACCTACATCTTTGGTTGTGTTTTCAAAAAATTATTATCAAACCTTGATAAAATATCCTTTTGATAAGGAAAATGTTCAATAAAATGTTTCTGAATCATTTACCCAAGAATATTTCCTACCATATGTTGATGAACAGGTTTTACAAAACCCAAATCATTTGTTTCTTAAGAATCATCCCAGTGATAGTATCATTAGTGACGTAAATCAAACAGTAAAGACTAGAAGTTCCTTAAAAAACAAAGTATAACATCAAGCATTTATTTCTCTATTAGAACCTAAAATCACTGATGAAGATTTGGGTGATGATGATTGGATAAAAGTCATGCAATATGATCTAAATGAATTCAAAAGGAATAAAGTTTGGACCTCGGTTAAAATACCTAAGGAATCTTCTGTTATTAGAGTAAAATGGGTCTTCAGAAATAAGTGTGATAAAAATGGATTCATAGTAAGAAATAAAGCTAGATTAGTTGCTAAAGGCTATAATAAACAAGAAGAAATATACTATAAAGAAACCTATGCTCTAATAGAGAGACTTAAATCTATGTGTATTCTACATGCCTCTATAGAATTCTTTAATTTAAAACTTTTTAAAATGGATGTTAAATGTGCTTTCTTTAATGGTTATGTTCAATAGGAAGTTTTTTTTTGAACAACCTCCTAGTTTTGAAGATACAAAACATTCTGAACATGTTTTCAAACTTACCAAATATTTATATGGACTTAACCAATCCCCTAGAGTCTGGTATGATAGACTTATAGGATTTTTGTTGCAAATTAATTACATTAAGGGAAATTTTGATCCAAATATCTTTATAAATAAAGATAAGAAAAATGTTTTGATTATTCAAATTTATGTTGATGACATTATATTTGGTTCAACTCATCAATCTTTAACCGATTCATTTTCAAATCTAATGAAATATGAGTTTGAAATGAGTATGATCGGTGAGTTAACATTTCTACTTGGTTTTTAAATTTCTCAAAAACCAGAAGGAATTTATATATCTCAACATAAGTATATTAAATATCTTCTTAAAAAGTATGTATATGACAACACTAAAAGTATTAGTACTCCCATTGGTACCTCAAATTCACTTGATCTTGATGAAGCTAGGAAACCAGTGGATCAAACATCATTTAGAGGTATGATAGTAAGTCTAATATACTTGACAACTAGTCATCCAGACTTAATGTTTTCAGTGTTCTTATGTGCAAGGTATCAATATAATCCAAAGGGATCTCATTTAAAGGCAGTGAAAAGAATTTTTTGCTACTTAAAGGGAACCATGGATTTGGGACTCTTTTATTCTTCTAGAAATGATTCTGTTTTAAAAATATTTTTGGTTTCTAACTTTGATGGATGTAGAATGGATAGGAAAAGTACATCTAGAACTTGTCATTTATTAGGAGATTATTTAGTTTCTTGGTCATGCAAAAATCAACACTCAATAGCACTTTCCACTGTTGAAGATGAATATGTAGCAGCTGGAATTTTTTGTGCTCAAGTGTTGTGGATGAAACACACACTCACAGACTATGGTATGAGTTTTACCAAAACACAAATATTGTGTGAAAATACTAGTTTCATTTCCTTAAGTAAAAACCATGCACATAACTCTCATGAAAAACACATATATATCAAGCATCACATTCTTATGGATCACACACAAAAAAGAAATATCATTATTCAGTTTATCGGAATGCGAGATCAACTTGATGATATTTTCACAAAATATTTACCCTCTCATAGATTTTAATTCATTAAATATAAGTTAAGAATGATAACCATAAGGTAATATTCTATGTTAACTTCTTGTTGAAACCTATCTCCTAATAATAAGAAACTTATTTTCATAGGGGGAGTACACTTGCTTGTTAATCAAAAAAATTCATAGAATAAATTTTTCTTTGTCAAAATTTTTTTTAGTCAAAATTTTTGTAGTCAAAAATTTTTAAGAGTCAAAATTTTTTCGTGGTTATAATTTTTCGTAGTCATTTCTTTTCTAATGTTCTTCAAGAAGAAACTTCCTCATTACAAGTAATATTCCTAGTAATCCGGAAGGCATGTTTTCTTTCATAAATTTTCATAATCAACTTTTTACATGTTGGTATATTTATCTTGTTTAAGAAACCTTTTTGGATTATTTTGTTTCTTCCTAAATCCAAACATTTTTTCTTAAAACCCTCAAAAGATCAGAACTTATCAAAATCCTTTTTTCGTTATCATCTCAAATGTCATATTTGATCTAAAGTGATTCAATTGTTGGATCAAGTAATGAAGTTGAAATGTTTCCTCAATCGCCTCTATAAGGACCCCCTCCCCCAATGGTTGTCCCGCATCAGTCTTCAAGATCTAGAATGCTGAATCCCTACTTCTATACTTAAGTTAATTCTGAGTATTCAAAGTTTTCTTAATTCCGAATGTCTATAGAAGTATATCCTCAGAAATAAATGTCTTCTGTAAAGGAAATATCGGAGTGGAAAATACACAGATAGAGGTTAGTTGATCCCAAATTATTTTCTGAGTAAGATTCCATAATTTCAAAGAATATCAAGTTGAATAGATGGGAAGGCCTTTTTATATCCAAATCAAGGGCGCATGATTCGGTATATCAGAAGTTATTATTCAAGATCTGTGAATCAATAAAATTTTTCAACGAAGGAGGGAGAGATAAGTTCTCTTTTAAGAGCTATGGGAAAACCTACCCTCTTTCTTATAATATGGTTTCCAACCTGATTGGAATTCCTTATGAGGGAGAAGCATAGTTTTTCTCTCATAAGTTACCAGATGTTGTAGGATATTTTGATAAGAAGAAAGCTATAGTGTGTCTTGTATTGAAGGAAGTGAAGACTCTGAAAATTATTTATCTCTCTACAAATATTCGGATTCTTAATCTATGGGTTTAGGGATTTCTCATTCCGAGAAAAGGGGAAAAGGATACCATGAAGAAAAGTGATATCTATGAATTAGATTTTTCAGTAAATCTCAAGAAAATGTATTTATTAAATTATGTTTTGATAAAAATTGAGAATATCAAGAACGGAACCCTAAAATATCAGATTATCATGTATCTAGATATTATTTTGTATATTATAGTTCTTTGTATTAAATTTTTCAAAATTTGTTATAGTTCAAAGCCAAGGAATTTCAAAGTAATGTTGTTGAGTGATGATACTCTAAGGAGAATGAAATTTGGTTCTTCCAGTGATTCAGGAAAATTTTATGATTTTTCAGAAGCTGAAATCCAAGCTCTTGAAAAGAAACTGGTGGTGGATGAAACCCCCAATAAGGGTGGAAATAAGAGGAAGGTAAAGGAATCGGAAAAGAAAGAAAAAACTCTTGCGGCTAAGGTAACCCAATCCTCACCTCTAAAAAAAAGAAGCAAAAGGCTTATCCTAATGAAGTAGTGGCTAGGTGGAGAGAAGACAAGAAAAAAAAAAGTAAGGGGATCCTAATATTGGCATGGATCCTACTGAGGCAAAAACGTTAAAGATATAAGTTGATGAAGATCTAGATAGGAAACAGAAAGAAAAGAAGCATAGGAAGAAGATATCGGAGGCTGAAATTGTTCAAACCCTACTCAAGGATTCTGAGAAATCATCTAAACAAATCCCAGTGCCAGAATCGTTTTTTCTAGAATCACTTCTTGAGACTCCGGGAAAGAAGGTTGTGATTCTTGATCTAGAACAAGAAGAAGAAATTGTTCAGGAAGAGGAAGATGAAATAGAAGAGGAAGAAGAAGAAGGTGATGACACTGAATATGTCATAAAGAAAGTTCAAGATTACCGTGAGAAGAATAGTCCCTCTGTAAAATTATCAATCTGGAATTCTCAAGCCGAATCCTAAGAACTTGATACTCCAGTTAATTAAAGTTTCCATTTATCTAATAGTGAGCATGAATCACTCAAACTAGAAGATATCATTCAGAGAGTTGATAATGGAATTCATGAGTTGGTCCATACACCTAGAAAAAATGTTTTGAAAAAGAAAGTTGTTGGAATTTCATCGAAGAGGAAAGCTGAAGAGTTAGAAAAAGAACCCTCACCAACCAAACCTTCTGATTCAGAATCATCCTCTCTTGGACAAGATTTTGTGGTACAATCTTTAAAAAATCTGGTTAGTACTATTCTTTTTTTTCTAATTATTTACTCAAGATTCCATGTGCTTCAGCATTCATTCAATCAAAAATCAGATTCAGTTTCCATGCTTATGGATATTTTTGTAAATATTGATGAAGATTTATAATCCTTTCTCATTGGTTAGGAGGCTCATAAAAGGTCATTCAAAAAGATTACAAGATGGTCAAGGAATACATTTGAAGACCTGATAGATTTTGATGAATTTCAAGATAATGTCAAATATTCCTTTAACACTGAAGATGGCAAGATTAATGATCTTACAAAGAGATTTTAGGAAAATCTGACTCTCAAACGAAAAACTCGTAAGCAATAAGTTAATGATTTAAATGGCAAGCTTAATTCTGTGGCCACGAACTGGAAGAGGGAAAGGGATCTCAAAATAAAATTTGAAGAGAATCTTGTTAAGTAAGAAGAAGTGTTGAAAGCTCAAGAAGAATGTATTGAGGCTCAAGAAGAAAAGATTAGATCCTTGGAGAAGAAAATAAATGATCGAGATCAGTTTCCCAAGTGCATATAAGAAGATCACACGGAGATCAAGAAGCTGAAAACTATTGTAAAGAAGTTAGTACCAAAGGAAAAAAATAAGGATAATTTTTCCATTTCTGATCTTTTTTTGTATTTCTTCCTTCTACAAATTCATTCAATCATAATTAAATTTTGGTTGTTCTCTATATATTTGGTTGTTTTTTACTAATATTTTAGGTACCAAATTTTTTTCCATTCCCTTTATTCGTTTTTGAAAATCACAATGGGGGAGAAAGGAATGATAATAAGAATACTAAGAAAAGAAGATATTTCCCTACGTAAGGGAGAGTTCATATAAGGTAAAGTACTTATCAATAAAGATTTTTGTATGCAAGAAAAAAATTTCTCATTAAGGAAATCAAGAATATGATCCTTAGGGATTCCAAATCCTAATGGGGAGTTAGTCATATTCACTATGATCCATAAGTAAAAGGGAGAAGTTTTTTTACAAGTCCATAAAAATTATAAGTTCATATATTGTTTTTCGTAAGGATGTTTGTGATTTCCAAAAAGGAGAATATTGTTGAGTCAATAAGGTTCCCTTATGAATTTTCAGTTATTTCATCTTTTAAATATCACAAACACCTTATCTTGAGACAAGTTTTATTTTCACTAAAAATTATCTTAATAAGGAAAATTTTCCTTCCCCAAGGAAATTTTTTCCTTACTTATGTTTTCATTGTTCATACTATAGTTTCTCAATTTATAACTTTTATTCCCTTCTTATAAAGTCTAAAAATTTGTTTCACATCTAAAATCTCAGAATCCTATAAATCCTTAAATATATAGTATTTTGTTTTCATATTCTAAATTCTCTGAAATTCAGATTCTGAATTCTCTAAAATTCAGATTTCAATTTCTCTGAAATTCATATTCCAAATTCCTTAGAATTAAGACTTCGAATTACTTAGAATTATGTTTCCAAATTCATTAGAATTCAGACTCCGAATTCTTTATAATTCAGACTCTGAATTCTTTAGAATTCAGAATTTGAATTCCTTAGAATTAAGACTTCAAATTCCTCAGAATTTTGACTCCTAATTCCTCCGAATTCCGACTCCTAATTACTCAGAATTCAGACTCTGAATTATTTAAAATTCAGACTATGAATTCCACAGAATTTAGACTCCGAATTCATTAGAATTCAGACTCTAAAATCTATATAATTAAGGTTACGAATTCCTTAAAAAATAGAATCCAAGTATTTATGATTTATAGTCTGGAATTGTTAAAAGATTTTATACTTTTTACATGTTTTGTTTCAAGTTTATTTTCAACTTTATTTTGATAAAGGAAGAAATTATAACCTTCTTATACTTTCTTGTTCTTTTGTATACTCTGATAAGTAAGATTCTATATGCTTTAAGATAGAATCTTTTTCTCGTAAACTTTTCTTAAGATTCATTTCTGGAACCATATTTCTGGAACTTAGCAAGTTTCTAGAACTAGAAGAGGTCTTATGAATTTACCTTGTTTAACTTTGTTTAACATAGTTTTATTTATGGTTAAAAATGATTTTTTTAAACATACAATTTACCCCCCCCCTCTTGTAATTGATCATCTACATTATCTTTCGATCATACAAAATTAACTAAAAAATAGATAAAATGGTCATAGAATTCACTAAATAACAAGTATAAAGTCACTTATTCCTGATGTCTAGATACATTCTTACACCATCTATTCTTCCCATTCATTTCTAAACAAATTTATTTCTTCTAATATAATTATCTTTGATAAATAGATCAAAAATATATATATATATATATAAGCATTTTGATACAAATAATTCACCCCCAAAATATATTTCTAAAGTCATAAACCATACTAGATCACAAAAATAGTTGGTAATCACCTAAATTTTATATCAAGAAATATTTTGACACCACGTAAGATTCCCACTCATCTCTGAACAAATTTATTTCTTCTTTTGAGTATAAAGGTTATTAGTAATATTGGTAGTACTGAGAAAATATAGAAAAAACTGTTTAAAACAATTTTTAATTAAATTTTAATTACCATTTTAAATTACATATTTGGGTATACTGTCCTTTCAATGGTTTATGATATCTCTCATAAATTTTCAAACATAATATCAATAATAATTGTTTTTATCTGGATTCAAAAACTACAAAAACATTTACCAAAGTAAGGAAATTGTTTTTAAATATGTTTTGATTGTTAAACCCTTCTATATATACCTTATTTTCTTTATATTTTATGTAATACATATGATTATTATATTCATTCACCGACTTCATACCATGATTTATCCAATATTTAGCGATTTTCCTATCATAATAAAATTCATAATAAAACATAGAATAAAACATATAATTAAAATTTTATCTATAAAATATTGATTGTAGCGCATTAGAAATTCCTAATACACATAATTTTTGGTCAGTTTGATGGATATAAACTCATTGGATGCAGAAAATAAATATATGGGGTATTCAGATTAATTGTTATCAGCATCCAGTTCTTCCTAAAAAACAAATAAGTAATGAAGAAATTAAAAATATATTTTATATGATTAGATTAATAATTTTTATCCCCACATTGTAAACATAAAAAAGAGTCTGTTATCTATTATGTTTTTCTCAAACACCACGTTTAACTCATTTTTTCATATCAATTCCTTTCAACACTAATTTAGTTACTTCTATAGAAATGATACATGGATCAGTGAATCCAAATTTTGATTCAAATACAATTCACTTTATATAGTAGTAATATAAAAACCTATATAAAATATGAATAGTTAATAACTTTAAGGAACATATTAGATCATTTTCTGCACATACGTATTATGAAAATGTATCATATGTATGTATTCACAACATAGAATATCAACCATTTAAACATGAGAATATAAAACTGCACTTATAATGAATGTTCCAAATATTTATTCCTAATATGATATATAATACATATTTCCATCTTTAAATATGGTCTCTATAAGAAGTTTTAATGATAATAAAAGTTTTAATTGCACTAGTGGGGATAAGGTACTCCGGGAAGGTCCTTTTGATTTGTTGGTTGATTTACTGGATTGAATTCTGATAAAAAACATTTTTATTAAATATTTTATTGATAATAAATGATATAATTTCCTCACATTGTGGTAAATATTTTCATTTATGAAATATTTTGGATAAGATCATTCATTTGAAAATATGATGAAAATTCCAGTTTTATCTTTTAAAATTCACTATAGAATTTCGAGCATAAATATTTTTATATGCATTATTTGAAATATAAATTCTTTAAATATGTTACTAACTTAATGGGATACAACTTTAATTTAGTACATTGGAGCTAAATCATGCATTTGGTTGGTGCAAATGGGCCATGAAGTCAAAATTGGGCTGGACTCACCAGATTGGACCTGGTTTCTGTATTTGGACCATAACTCCTACATCCATGCTTTTATTGCTCTCAAATTTGGAGAGGCTATCATGAATAGAAATATCTCACAAATAATCCTTCTATATGAAGAGCTGTTTCAAGCGTTTTGGTGGTCAAATGGGCATTGAAAGTTGGCTTAAAATATATGGCCAAATTTCCCAATTCACACTTGAAACCACTAGTAACCTAGCCTCCTCTCTACTCTATAAATTGGTATTTTCATCATTTGGAGGGTGTTGTACGTGCCATAGATGATTGGTATCATAGGTTAAGTGGTTATTTTCCATTTAAATTAACCATTGGAGGAGGGAATCTTTCAAGCTAGGATCTCTTCCAAAATGATCTTCTCTTCCTCTTCTTTGTTGTAATGTTCTTTTTCTTTCAATAAACTTCATATTTTATCTTCTATTTCATTTATTTTTCTCAATTTTATTCTTATTTTATCTTCCTCTTTGGTCTGGAATTCTTTAGTAGAAGCATGATTGGGTTATACCCATTATATATCGTTGTAAATGCAATTTTCTTCTATGATGATTACGCCACCCAGGGAAGAGTAGTCTTTTTAGTAATAGATATATCTCTTAAGTTATTCATTAAATTATTTTGAATCAATGAGCTAATTTAATTCACTTAATATGATCTATTAATTGAGTTTCCAATTTAAATGAAACTAAGCAAGCAATTGAACAATAAACACAAATCACATGAGGTCAAGAATTGTGTGAATTGTGAGAGCGTGGACTTAATAGGTAATTCAAAACCACAAGGGATCAATTTGTAGTGTTCAAATATAATTCCTAAACTCAATTAATTATAATATTTAGAGATTATATCTACCTTAATTTACCAGTGACCAGAAGCTAACCTGATAACATCAATCAGAGTAGGGTGTTGCGATTGTTGGGCGGAGAAAAACGGGAAGGATGGCAAGAGGGGGGGTGAATTGCCTTTTAAAAAAGATTAACAAATTAAAATCAAAGTAAAGAATGCAGCGGAAAATAAAAGAGGCAATCACACAAGAAATTGTTAACGGAGTTCGGCCAAAAACCCGGCCTACGTCTCCGCTCCCAACTCAACCGTTGAGAGATTCCTACCGCTTGCTTTTCAATGGTTTTAGCAAGAAACCCACTAGGCTTTGAGGTAGCACTTGGACCTATTACATCTTGCTTTTGGTGGTTTAGCAAGAACCCACTTGCTTTCAATGGTTGAGCAAGAACCCACTAGCCTTTTTACGGGTGAAGGCTAGCTCACCTATGACACAAGCCTTTTAAAAGGAAAGGCTTGAAGAAACCTCTTCACACCTTAATGGTGATGTGAAACCCAAAAGAAAGGGGGATGAAGAAAGAGTTTGGGGTTTGTAGGCACAAACCCAAATTTAAAGCTCAAAATAAATAAAACAATAAAACCGTAATTGGGAGAAGCCTTGGGTGCCTTTGATTTATTGATGATGTTGAAGGACGCTTCCAAGCTTCTTTGAAGGAGCTCCTTGGATGTGGAAGTTGTTGGAGCAAGGTGGGTTCCTTGAAGGAAGTCCGCCGGAGGTACGCCAAAGATGGAAAATGTGTACGGTGGCTTAGTATATGATCTGGTTTGTGTCTGGGGATTCCTCAGCCTTTATTTATAGGCATGGAACCCATTGGGGGCCTTCGGAGCCGTTGGAGAAGTCTTCGGAGCCGTTGGAGGCCAAAAGAGGGTTGACTGGTCAAAGCCAACGGCTAGTTTTACTGGGCTACCGGCTGGCCGATACAGCTCCACCGGCTGGCCGGTGCCTTGGCAGAGGGGAAGAGATTTGGTCCAGGCTCCACCGGCTGACCGGTGGAGGAGCCACCGGCTGGCCGGTGGGGAGACAGTAGCTGACACTGTTGACTGGATGCCCAGTGGGCAATGCCTCTGCCAGGTCCACCGGCTGGCCGGTGCTATCACACCGGTTGGCCGGTGGACTGAATTTCAGTCCACTTGATGATTCTTTCTTGGGCCATTTTCTTGGCAACCTTGTGCCTATCATACAAAAACACTTCAAACAATATTAGACAAATAATAAGGTGATTGTGATCATTAAAATCAAACAACGAGGGGAACGAGAGGTACAACAATCTCCCCCTATTTTGATGATCACAATCACCAAAACAATCAATGTAGAAAGTGAAATGAAAAACATGCTTTAAAAGATTTTTCTCCCCCAATCAACCAAGAATTTCTCCCCCTTTGAGATTATCAAAATAGCGTGGGGCATAAAAATTTGATTGAGGGAAAGGGTTTGAAAAACTAGAAATGAGAATTGAAAGATCAATTGAGATTTTTGAAATTGAAATGAAAATTTGAATAACAGTTTGAATTGAAAGTTTTGAATCAAAAACCAATTGAAATTTGAAATTTGAATTGAGAGTTTTGAATCAAAAGTTTGAACTGAAAGTTTTGAATGAAAAATTCGAATTGAATATTTTGAAATGAAAATTTTGATACCAAGTGTTGAAATTGAAAGTTGGAATCGAAAATTTTGAAATCACAAAAAAAGCTTAAAAGATCCTAACTCCCCCTAAATAAAAACAAAAAGTCATCAGGGAGAGGGATTTTGAAAAGAGACAATTTTAGGCCCGGAGAGACTCGCTAGAAGAGATTTTTCAATCCATACTTGTCTCATGGCAGGTCTTCTCCTATAGAACTCGTCCGAATAAAAAATGGATTTGGGTTGGCCGTACCGGGCATTTTTGCAATCGCATTCATAAATTAGGTGCCCGAATTTTTTACAATAATTACAAAATTTAAAACAAGAGCTCCCCCTTACAAAAACAGTGGATGCATGGGAGGAGGAAGCTATATTGGTGTAGCCAAGTCCATTGGTGGTTCTAGATACTCGTTGAGAACCTAAGAGTTTGGACAAATTTTGTTCACCTTGGGTGAACTTGGCTAAGGATTCTCTAAGGTCCTTGATGGTTGATTCCAAAGAATCAACATTTGGGAAATTTTGGATTTTTAGGGAGAGTTCCTCCTTCTCTTTGAGAAGTTGTTCTTTTTCGGAGGAAAGTTTTTTGAAATTCTTTTTTAAAGCAACAAATTTTGAAGAGAGTTCATGAAAACCATTTTCAAGTTGGTCTCTAGCATGTTGGAGTTCTTCATAAGACAAATGATTGAAAGAATTAGAAGAACTAGAAGACGAGGAAGAAGTGTCGGAAGATGATACCTCATGATTTGCCATTAGGCATTTTTTACCTTGGTCGCTTGAGGAGAAGGAGGAGAAGGAGGAGCTATCACTCCAAGATGCCTTTGAAGCCTTCTTCTTCTCCTTTTTCTTGGCCCTTTTCTTGTGGAGTGGGCAATTGGGCACGGATTTTTCATCAGGTTCTTTCTTGTTGTTGGGTTCTTGCTTTTGAGCCTTCTTAGTGCCTTCATGGGTAAGTTCTAAACATTTCCAAATATCATGAGAAGATGTGCAAGAAGAAATACAATCAAAAACATTACGATCTAACCCACAATGTAGAGCATTCATGGCTTTTCCATCAAGCTCAAAACTTGCAATGTCTACGGGGGTCCATTGAGATTCATCTTTACTAGAGAGAGTATAACCATGCATGACAATTTTAAAAATAGGATAGCTAATGCTTTTAAGAAAAGTTGACATGCGGGTTTTCTAAAAACAATAATCGGTTCCATCAAAGAATGGAGCACGATCCAAAGAAAAGCCTTCGGGGGATTGAGAGGAAGAAGCGGTAGAAGCCATCAAAAAAAATGATCTTTAATTTGAAACCGGTTAGGGTATTACCCAAATTTCCCTCTGATACCAATTGTTGGGTGGAGAAAAACGGGAAGGATGGCAAGAGGGGGGTGAATTGCCTTTTAAAAAAGATTAACAAATTAAAATCAAAGTAAAGAATGCAGCGGAAAATAAAAGAGGCAATCACACAAGAAATTGTTAACGGAGTTCGGCCAAAAACTCGGCCTACGTCTCCGCTCCCAACTCAACCGTTGAGAGATTCCTACCGCTTGCTTTTCAATGGTTTTAGCAAGAAACCCACTAGGATTTGAGGTAGCACTAGGACCTATTACAGCTTGCTTTTGGTGGTTTAGCAAGAACCCACTTGCTTTCAATGGTTGAGCAAGAACCCACTAGCCTTTTTACGGGTGAAGGCTAGCTCACCTATGACACAAGACTTTTAAAAGGAAAGGCTTGAAGAAACCTCTTCACACCTTAATGGTGATGTGAAACCCAAAAGAAAGGGGGATGAAGAAAGAGTTTGGGGTTTGTAGGCACAAACCCAAATTTAAAGCTCAAAATAAATAAAACAATTAAACCGTAATTGGGAGAAGCCTTGGGTGCCTTTGATTGATTGATGATGTTGAAGGACGCTTCCAAGCTTCTTTGAAGGAGCTCCTTGGATGTGGAAGTTGTTGGAGCAAGGTGGGTTCCTTGAAGGAAGTCCGCCGGAGGTACGCCAAAGATGGAAAATGTGTACGGTGGCTTTGTATATGATCCGGTTTGTGTCCGAGGCTTCCTCAGCCTTTATTTATAGGCATGGAACCCGTTGGGGGCCTTCGGAGCCGTTGGAGAAGTCTTCGGAGCCGTTGGAGGCCAAAAGAGGGTTGACTGGTCAAAGCCAACGGCTAGTTTGACTAGGCTACCGGCTGGCCGGTACAGCTCCACCGGCTGGCCGGTGCCTTGGCAGAGGGGAAGAGATTTGGTCCAGGCTCCACCGGCTGACCGGTGGAGGAGCCACCGGCTGGCCGGTGGGGAGATAGTAGCTGGCACTGTTGACTGGATGCCACCGGCTGGCCGGTGGTCAAGCCACCGGCTGACCGGTGGAACCTGGCAGTGGGCAATGCCTCTGCCAGGTCCACCGGCTGGCCGGTGCTATCACACCGGTTGGTCGGTGGACTGAATTTCAGTCCACTTGATGATTCTTTCTTGGGCCATTTTCTTGGCAACCTTGTGCCTATCATACAAAAACACTTCAAACAATATTAGACAAATAATAAGGTGATTGTGATCATGAAAATCAAACAATGAGGGGAACGAGAGGTACAACAGCGATTTCATGTTCCGAAGTTAGCCTAGGGTTAAATTCACTTCATATTCGTGGTAAAGTTAATTCTCGTAGGGTTCGGGATTTAACAAATCAAGGGATCATAATTAAGTGTATATTAATTTAAATTATAATGATTAATAAATTATTTAAAATTTAGAGTTAGATTGATTATTCTTTTTAAAAATAATTTTCCAAAAAAAACATCTTCTCATTCTGCTTTATTAATCAACCTTCATTTCAAAATTAAAAAAATTAAATATTCTTCTAGAAAACTTCTTTTAGTTTTATAAATGATAACCCCCCCCCCCCATCCTTTTAAGTATTGTTTTTATTCTCTTTTATTTTATTTTTTGAATACCTTTAATAAGTTGTTTCAATTACTTTTTCTTTGAGAAATGACCTTGGTCAGCTTCTTAGCTGCACCTAAGTACCCCAAAAACCATTAATCATTTGAGGGAACCCATGAAAGAACCTTTAAAATTTGATCCATTAATGGGTATTAAAGTAATTATTTCAACCAATTAGTGTTATTTATTTTATTTTACATTTTATTTTATTCTTCTCTTCTTTCTTCCGTCTTTACCCAATCTGAATTTTTTTTCTTCTTCTTTTATTTTCTTCTTCTTATTTTTGGACCATCAACTCAAACCTCCCAATTTTATTTTTTTATGGTACACTTTCCTTCTTTTCATTTTTATTTTATTTATGAAACTAACTAGTAACGATGATATTTTAGATCTTGACCCTGAAATTGAATGTAGCCTTCGGGCTCGAATCATGCATTCTCAATCTATGGGAAGTTTCAACATTCAACCAGTCGGAGAATTCCTCCACTCCTAGAACATTGAAATTGGAAGAAATTAAAATTAAAACATAAAAAAAGAACCAATGGCTGAAAATAATGTAAATGGACTTAATAGAACCATTCTAGAATTGGATGCACCGGATATTAACTATCAACCAAATTGCATTGCATACCTAAATCTCGAATCGGACTTTGAACTGAAATTTGGGTTAATTCATCTTCTTCCAATGTTTCATGGATTATCTGGTGAGGATCCAAATAAACATTTAAAAAAAATTAATGTTGTTTTCTCAACACTGAAACCAAGAAATGTATCTGAAGATTAAATCAAACTAAGAGCATTCCCATTCTCATTTGATGGAGTTGCAAAGGACTGAATGTATTATTTACAACCTGAATAGGTAACTTATTGGAACGATCTGAAATGTCTTTTATTAAAAATATTTTTTCTTTCATCAAGGACCACTTCCATTCATAAGGAGATAACGGGGATCAATAAAGCACAAGGGTAGTCAATGTATGAGTACTGAGAGCGATTCAATAAGTTGTGTGCAAGCTGCCCATATCACCAATCAATGAAAAACTCCTCATCCAATACTTCTATGAAGGACTCACACATATGGAGAGGAGTATGGTTGATGCTGTAGATGGAGGGGAATTGGTGGACATGACACCAGTAGTTTCACGTGTATTGATCGACAAGATGGCACAAAACTGTCAACAATTTGGCGGTTGAGGTATGCCACATGTTTGAGGAGTACATCCGGTAATTCCTTATTCTCTTGAAAGTCATTTGATTGATACCAAGTTGTAAGAATTGAAAACTATGGTGAGGTAGATTTCTTTGGATCAAAATACATCCCAACCCACTCCTTTATGGAATTGTGTCATTTGCACTGAGAAAACCCACCCAACTGACTGCTTCCCCCAACTACAAAAAGTAGAAGATTGTGTAGTAGTGTTTCCTAGGAGACCATTTCAGCAGCAACAACAAGAATATCCCTAAAAGAAGTTTGATTCCTTTTCTATAACATAAAACCAAGATTGTAAAGATTAATTAGACATGAGGTATGTATCTAGCCAACAAAAAATTCCCCTCTTTCAACAAAACTTCCAGTAGCCACTGCCTTACTATTAGGTTTTCCAATAACCCCAAATGATATTTGAAGCCCAAGAATCAACAAGCCAACAATAAGGGATTAACAAAGGTAGATTATAATATTAACTATATTTTGAAAAAAATTGTTCTTAATCAATAGAATGAGTTAAAGAGTCAAGGTTTAGAGCTGAGGTAGTTGAAGACTAAAATGAGCTAGATTTCCACTGCCCTCCATGAACTGGTAAGTAATAATTATAAAAATCTACCTTCCCAACCTTCTCTAAATCCCAAGGGGAATGTTAGTGCCATCACATTGAGAAGTGGGAAGAAAATTAAATATATATCTGTACCTACCATTCCACCGGGATTCAACTCAACTCAAAATAAGCTACATTCAAAAACCAGATGATAAGAAACCCAAGGAGAAAGATAAAGGTAAGAAAAATATTAATGATGTTACTCATAAACCCCTTATCTTTCCAAATAGGGTTTTAAAAACCAAAAATATGGTTGAAGAGGTGATGAAAAAAGAAGTTTTGGATACATTCAAGCATGTGAAGATCAATATCCCTTTACTTTAATCTATTTAGAAAATCCCAAGGTATTCCAAATTTTTTGAATAACTTTTTACCAATTGAAGAGGGATCAGGGGAAATTAGAGGATCAATATTGGAAGGAATGTACAAGCACTCATTACACCAACTCTAGAAATTCTAAAAAAGTGCAAGGATCCTGGGACATTCACCATCCCATGCACCATAGAAGAGTTACACTTTTCTGATGCACTTTGTGATTTAGGAGCTTCCATAAATGTGATGCCTCACTCAGTATTATCTTCTTTATAAGTGGGTGAGTTGAAGATGATGAGAGTAGTGGTGTAGTTGTTAAATAGAGCTACGGCATATCCCGTAGGAGTCCTTGAGGATGTACTTATCTGGGTAAGAGACATGATCTTTCCAGTATATTTCTACATTCTTAAAATGGAGGATAATCAGGTAAGTTCATGTGCTCACATTATCTTAGGTAGGCCCTTCCTCAAAACAGAAAAAACAATCATAAATGTCCATGAGGGTACACTTTACAAGGATTTTGGAGATGAAGTTTTGATATTTAATGTTATGTACTCCATGAAGTACCCCTCAGAAGAACATTCTGTATTTGTTATCTCCCATTTTGAACCACAAAATAAAAACCCCATGGAATTTTATTGTCCAGTGATTAGGGAGATTATGAGTATTGGTTCAAGTTTGATGTCTAAGAGTACTTCCACACCTATTTAGAATGCACAAGACACTCTAAGATTTTATTTTTAAATGGATTCATATTCTGATTTTGATCATGTGAACTCTGATTATGACATGGATGTTGAATATGCTGATGGATTTGATGCTTTATTTTCTGATTTTGAAGATGTATATTTTGATACGGATGTTCATTGTGCACATATTTTAGTTCCTTCAATATCTCCATCCATACATCACCCCCTACATTGGAACTCAATCCATTACCACCTAATCTAAAATAATCATACTTATTAAGTGGTGAGAAATTACCATTTATAATTGCTAACAATATCCCTTTTGAACATGAAGAAAAACTTTTGAATATTTTGAGGGAGAACATCAGGGAAATCAATTGGACCTTAGTTGACATATCAGGTATTATCCCCTCCATTTTCATGAATAGTATTATTTTGTAGTATGGGGCTAAACCGGTTAGGTAGCCACAATGGATATCGAATCCAACACTTTTTGAAGTTGTTAAAAATGAGGTTGAACATTTTCTTGAGGCAGGTATAATCTATCCCATTTCAAATTCTCAGTGGGTGAGTCCTATTCAAGTTGTGCCTAAGAAAAGTGGTGTTACTATTGTTAAAAATGAGAAAGATGAGTTAGTTTCAATGAGGGTAAAAAACAGTTTGCATATGTGTATTGATTAAAGGAAACTAAATTAGTCCACTCGCAAAGACCATTTCCCCTCTCATTTATTGATCAGATGCTTAAGAGACTAGCTGGGAAAACACAGTACTATTTCTTGGAGGGATTTTTTTGGATATTTTTTGGTTTCTATTGCTCCATTGGATTAGGATAAGATAACATTCACTTGTATATTCAGTATGTTTTCCTACTGGAGGATGCCATTTTTACTTTGCAACACCCCAGGTACCTTCTAGAGATGTGTGGTGAGTATTTTTTCGGATTTTATTGAGACCTGCATGGAGGTATTCGTGGATGACTTTACAATGTATGGATCTTTATTTGATGGTTGTATCTATAGTTTGGGAAAGGTTTTGAATCATTGTATTGACAAGAATCTGGTCTTGAACATTGAAAATGTCATTTTGTGGAAGAGAATGGCATTGAATTAGGGCATGTAGTGTCAAAACATGGGATAGAGGTTAATAGATATGAGGTAGATATCATTTCATCCTTACCCTATCATTCACGTGTCCGTGATGTTAGATCTTTCCTAGGGCATGTAGGATTTTATCGGCACTTCATCAAAGATTTTAGTAAGATTTCTCTTCCTATTTCACGATTACTTCAAAAGGATTCTGATTTTGTGTTTGATGATTCTTACAGGACTTCCTTTGATGAGATAAAGAAGTGTCTGACCATTCCACCAATCATACAGCCCCCATAATGGGATATTCCTTTTGAGCTTATGTGTGACGCCTCCAACATCATGGTTCGAGCTGTCTTATATCAGAGGGTGCAGGGACGTTCACATGTGATTTCATATGAATCAAGGACACTGGATTCAGCCTAATAAAATTACACAACCATTTAAAAGTAGTTTCTTACTGTCATATTTTCTTTAGATAAATTATGCTCATATTTATTGGGCTCTAAAGTAGTTGTTTTTTCTGACCATGCAGCTCTGAGGTGCCTATTCAAGAAGTCGGATGCAAAACCCAGGATAATCTGATGGATGCTCCTTCTTCAAGAATTTGACATTGAGATAAAGGATAAGAAGGGGTCAAAAAACCTAGTTTTGGACCACATGAGTAGGATTACTCACACACTAGAGGCTGACACCTTGGCCCATATACCACTTTAGGACACTTTCCCAATGACCTTCTTTATTCCATCTCAAGTACACATCCTTGGTATGCTGATTTAGTGAACTACCTTGTTGCATCTGAAATCCCTACAAATTTAAAGAAACTCCAAGTCCAAAAATTAAAAAGTGAGTCTTGGTATTACGTGTGGGATGACCCTTAGCTCTGGTGCATGTGTAGGGACCAAGTTATTAAGAGGTGTGTTACTGGTCATGAGTTTGAGTGTATTCCGCAATTCTGTCATACACTTGATTGTGCTGAACACTTTAGAACCCAACAAAAATCTAGGAAAGTATTAGACTCTGTATTATATTGGACTAGCTTATTCTATGATTCTCATGTATTTTTTAAGTCATGATCTCATTTCCAACACAATTGCAACATTTCTAGGAGACATGAGATTCCCCAAAAACCCATACTATTCTATAATTTTTTGATGTATGGGGAATCAATTTTATACGTCCTTTTCCTAGTTCCTTTGGTTTTTTGTATATTTTGGTTGTTGTTGATTATGTGAGTAAATGGGTGGATTCTAAGGTCACCATGACTAATGATTCTCATGTTGTAGTGAACTTTTTCAAGACATAGATTTTTTTTAGGTTTGGAGTACCAAAGGCCATCATTAGTGACAAAGGGACACACTTATGCAATCAGAACTTAGATTCCCTTATTCAGAGGTAGGGCGTGACACAAAAAACATCAACACCATACCACCCCCAAAAAAATGGCCAGGCTGAGATTTCAAATAGGGAATTAAAACAAATTTTAGAGAAAACTGTGCATCCAAATAGGA
Organism: Viscum album; assembly: GCA_963277665.1. Classification (NCBI taxonomy): domain Eukaryota; kingdom Viridiplantae; phylum Streptophyta; class Magnoliopsida; order Santalales; family Viscaceae; genus Viscum; species Viscum album. The sequence continues at coordinate 873,064,357 of OY728145.1, read as the reverse complement.
AAGATTATAGAAATCACTTGGATGATGCATTGTGGGCTTATAGGACAACATACAAGACCCCCATCGGTATGTCCCCATTTTGGATTATTTTTCGGATATCATGTCATCTACCCATGGAAGTTTAGAATTGGTCTTATTGGTCTATAAAGAAATTTAACATGAATTTTTTACAAGATAGAATCCAAAATAAGATCCAAATTCAAGAGCTTGAGGATATTTTATTGTCTTCATATGAGAACTCAAGGCTCTACAAGGAAAGATCAAAAGCAGATCCTGACAAAATGATCCAGAAAAGAGAATTTCAAGTTGAAGAGAAAGTTTTTATCTATAGTTCATGACTGAAGCTAATTTCTGGTAAGTTGTGTTACAAGTGGTTAGGTCATTATGTTGTGACAAATTTGTTCCCTTATGGTGTAGTGTAGATTACACAATAAGACACTGGAAGGAGTTTTACAGTCAACGGAAAATTTTTAAAGAAATACATTGAGGGACTTCCAACTGATGAAGTAAATTTAATCACACTGCATGACCCCATCATCACTTGAGCATATCAGGTTTCTCCTAACCCTTTAAATTTTATATTCTTTGTCCTAATTAAAATTATAAATTTCATGCACATATATCATCTCATAGGTTCACATTGAAGACAATGAAATATTTTAAGTGTGGGGGAGGGGAAAACATTTTAGGATAGACATTCAGGATTTTCATTTTTCTGTTTTATGTGTATTTTCTATTAAGTTTTTGGTTAAACGTTTCAAACAAAAACAAAAAAAATAACAAAAAATCAATAAAAAATAAACAAATATATCATGTAACATTCTCATGTGGAACATATGAAAAATGCATGTTTTAAAAATTCATTGGTAGAAATATAATCATGATTAATATTTCATAATCAAGGTTTGACTTTTAAAAAAATTGAAGTCGTTGATAATATGAATGGTTGTTTCATTATAAAACCTTTTAGATTATGATATCATTATTTGTGAAATTTATTCATGGTAGATTATGTCAATGATTTATCCACCCAATTTTTCACACAATCATGAATTGTGAGTTTCTCTTACCCAATTGAATGTATATTCAGGGTAAGTAATCCTTTTTAGCTTATAGCATGGTCTTTCCATACATTCGTTTCTCTTCCGATCATTTCCATCACTTCAACAGATTGACCTATGCGTGTGAACCTAATATCTAACTATTGTCCTCCCTCTAAAAAAATTATAAAAAAATCAATAAAAATCAAAAAATCAAAAAAAATATCCAATAGAGGGGAGTTAAGAAATTTACAGCAAGTGGGGATATTTTGGTCCGGAGCGCATGGTTTGACTTCTGGGAATGCTTAAATGAGTGAATTTTCGAGTTTGATTACAAAGGATGTTGAACAGGTTTGGTGGAATAGAATCGGGTAAGAAGAAAAGTTTTTATTGACCTGAATATACTAGATAAAGTGTGGAGAGACAAGCTTGAAATGGTTGGCACACACACACGTGGAGAATTGGTGGCATGGTAGACCCATGAATTTCTTAGCTATGATTGGTGTTATGAATCTCATTGGATTTTTTTGACACAATTTATGAGACAATGAATTTAAAATTTAGTGATATTGAATCTTGATTTTATTCTTACTTTGCCTATATCTTCACTCTAGATTGAGAAATTTGAATATGCATATCTTGTCACAATTTTTTCGAATACATGATATGAGATTTTTCCCACGAGTGTAGAAGGGTAAGTGTGGGGGAGTGGATAAAACACATTTTTATTGAATATTTTATTGATAATAAATGATATAATTTCCTCAAATTGTGGTAAATGTGTTAATTTATGAAATATTTGAGATTAGATCATTCATTTGAAAATTTGATGAAAACTCTAGTTATACCCATTAAAATTCACTGTAGAATTTTGGACATAAATATTTTGAAAGAATTAATTGAAATTAAAATTATTTAAATATGTTACTGAATTAATGGGCTAAAACTTTCATTTAGGACATTGGAGCTAAATCATGCATTTGGTTGGTGCAAATGGGTCATGAAGTTAAAATTGGGATGGATGCTCCAGATTACACATTGGTTATGTATTTGGGCCATAACTCCTACATCCCTACTTGTATTGGAATAAAATTTGGAGAGGATCTCAGAAACAAAATTTATCACAAATCCTCCTTCTGAATAAAGATCTGGTTCATGCATTTTGGTGGTCAAATTGGCAGTGCAATCTGGCTTAAAATATTTGTCTGAATTTCATCATTCACACTTGAAACCACTTGTAACCTAGCCTCTCCTCCACTCTATAAATTGGTATTTTTCTCATTTTTAGGGATTTGGACGTGCCTTAGAGGATTGGGAGTATATTTTAAGTGGTTTTTTTCTATTTCAATTAACCATTGGAGGAGGGAAGCTTTCAAGCTAGGATCTCCTTCAAAATGCTCTTCTCTTCCTCTTCTTTGTTGTAAAGTTCTTGTTCTTTCAATAAAATTCTTGTTTTATCTTCCATTTATTTTATTTTTCTCAATTTTCTTCTTCTTATATATTTCTATTTGGTCTGTAATTCTTGATTAGAATATTTATTTTGTTATACCCATTATAAACCGTTGCAAATGCAATTTTCTTCTACGATGATTATGCCACCCATGGAAGAGTAGTCTTTTTATTAGTCTGTCTATCTTTTACCTTCCTCATTCATTTATTTGGAATCAATGAGCTACATTAATTCACTTAATATGATATATTAATTGAGTTTTTAATTTAAATGAAACTAAGAAAGAAATTTAACAATAAACACAAATAACGCGAGGTTGAGAATTGTGTGAATTGTGAGAGCATGAACTTAATTGGTAATTAAAAACCACACAGGATCAATTTGTAGTGTTCAAATATAATCCCTAAACTCGATTAATTATAATTTATATAGAGTATATGTGCCTTAATTTTCCACTAACCATAAGTTAACCTTATAACATCAGTCAAAGGAGGGTGTTACAATTGTATGTTCCGAAGTTAGCCTCGGGTTAAATTCCCTTCATCTTTGTAGTAAAGTTAATTCTCGTAGGGTTTGGGATTTAACAAATTAAGGGATCATAATTAAGTGGATATTAATTTAAATTATAATGACTAATAAATGATTCAAGAGGAATAGTTAGATCGATTACACTTTCTAAAAATATTTTTCTAAAAAAACATCTTCTCATTGTTCTTTTTATTCTCTTTTATTTTATTTTTAGAATACCTTTAATAATTTGTTTCAATTACTGCCTCTTTGAGAGATGACATTGTTCAGCCACTTTTCTGCACCTAAGTACCCCAAAAACCATTAATCATTTGTGGGTGCCCATGACAACACCTTTCAACTTGATCCAACCTTCTATTTCCCCATCACTTTATTCTTTTATAATACCATACCTCACTTCAGAAAATTTTTTATCAACTATTACAGGTTTTTCATTTTCAAAAGTTTGTTAAAGACATACCTCATGTATCTTTATAATATTATATGTCCATGCTATGAAATTTATAATAGATCACTAACCTTTTTAATATCTGCATCATTAAGTGGAGTAGTAAACTCATTGGTCGGATCTTAAGCTACCTCAGTCCCCGCTCGCATGTTATCTTTTGGGAGTTCATTATTTTTTATCTTGTCTCTGGAGATATTATACATTTTACCCCTCATAATAAGTTTGTTTATGGGTTTTGACAGATAAAAATCAAATATAACCTTACCCTACATAATTTTAGTAATATAAAGTTATTGGAAGTTGTATGATTCACATTTTGGAGAAAGAGTAATGCAGAAATTGATTACATTAGGTAAGTAATATAGTTGTTGTGAATGAATAGCTTCAAATCTATGAGTTCATTTAGTTTTTCATGTGAGTATCTTTGTTCCACCACCGGTTTTCATTGATCCTTTCTCATATATTGCTCTACTAAACTAGAATGGAAAATAATATCTTGAAAATATTCTATTTGTTCTTAAAATCCATTCATTATCTTATATGTATCTTCTTATGGTTTTTTATTCTCAAAATAGGTTTTAGGATAAAATCTAAAACCTTTTCATCCAATGCAACTATATTTTTTCAGCCGCTTCAAATCAACATAAAGTATTTTTTTTCTGATACAATCACTGCTGATTCTTGTGTCTAAACCATGTAAAAAATATATGAACATAAATAGATATGTTTTATGTAATATTGTTATAAATCATAATTAATTACTATTATTTTATACTTACACATGTGGCCCATGCATATTTTATGTTTTCATCAAATATTTAACCCTACTTATTTAGGTGATCCTCCTTCAATATCACATGACGTAAGATGGAAGTGGATTTGTATTTTGATTCATAAATCTAAATATAATAAAGTAACATATGTTGTTTCATGTCACATACAAATTTGTTTGTTGATTTAAAATAATTACCAATTACTTCTCTAGTGAAGCATACCTTATCCTTACTTTATGATAGGGGTACATTGGATTTCATGCATTTTATTTATTTTCATCACTCATTTATTGTTTTATAGATTAATAATTCTGAATCAAATTGGATAAAATAAATAAATTCAAATATTATATTATTGAATAAAATAAACCTCAAATTATTTCTCATTTTGAGGACTAATTAAATCATTTCTTGTTTCTTATTTTATAATGTGTGCATCAATAACTTATACATGGGGCTATACTTTCTCCTAAGTATCCCTCAGATAAAATTTAGTAAGAATAGTCTAGAATCCTCTATGTAATTTTTCATCATCCACTAAGATATATTTATTATGGAAATAGTCTAAAATAAATAAACTCTATAAGGAATAATAAAAATTAAATCAATGTTTCATTATATAATTTTTTGTATAAAATAAAAAAATGTTATCATAAAATTGCCTTTATATATTCCCAAATTGGTTCCTTCATTACAGGTTGTACATAACACCATGTCTCTATATCTATTGGAACATTCATCCTCATTATGAGCACAACATTACTAATGATAAATGACAAGTTGGGGTCAAGAGGATGGTTGTTTTGATTCCATCAAACTCTTAATTCTATACACTTACTTATGGCCTTGATAATTTTAGTCAACACTTTGATGCTACTTCATTCTTTTTTTTTCATCAATATGTTTTTAATCCCCTAATAATTCTGTTTTTTTATCATTAACCATTTTTTCTTTTCTGGGATTGGTAATATCATCATGTTCAAAAGACATTTTCTGCATGATTAGTCAAACATTTAATTTAAAATATGCTAATGTGGTAGAGAACACATAATATTATGAGGAAAATCATAGTATATTAAAAACACATTAACCTTCTAATTGAACACCTTTTATTTTATTAAAGGTTTAAGTGATTTATCCCCTCCATCAAGAATCCAAATCTCCTCTTTGTGTCCCCCTCTAACATACAATAGATTTTTTACCTTGGGACCGCCATGAACTAATTGTGATCTCCCAATGAAATAATCATCCTTGATTGAATTTTCAGCAAACCCTACAACTATTTTACTCACCAGAAATACAATTAACCAATTCTTTTTTGTACGGTCTGAGACAAAAAATACTTGCACTGCTTGTGATTCTAATATAAATGGCTCATCATTTTCTCCTTCCACACTAAAATTTTCCTTCATCAATCCCATTTCAACAACTATCACTGCACTCCTATTATCAGCCCAATTTCAATGGAAATTGGTACTTGATATATTGTATAATCCAACTCATATATATATTTTATAATGCTTAAATATGACATATTCACATAAATTGGGTTTCTATCCTTGGAACCAGATATGTGCATCACTTCCACCACAAGTTTAACTCCACTATTTTTCATCATACTACAGTAATAATGTTCTTTTATATAGAACATATAACCATTAACTAAAAAAAATTTGTAAGATATAAAATTTTCATTTGGTCCCCTAACTAGCCATAAATGTTGTTTGGAAATTGAATTTTGATTTTCTAATAACTCCTAATAAATATGATCTCAAAACTATCATATAAAGTATTTCTTATGTGTATTTGATATGCATCCTTCAGTCCATAATTTATTAAAATCTATCATAATTTATTTGTGGGATTCAATATATTGATCAACATCTTCATTATATGTAAAATTTAAAGTTTAGACTAATCCTTCTTTATGATGGTAATTGTAACAACATCTCTTCTAGAAATCCCTTCACCCCTAAGGTGTTTGTTGTGATGAGAATTTAGGAGATCGATGAAATCAACATTTGGTAGGTAATCAGTATAGAATTCAACAGCTTCTTCAATAATATATAATTCTTCAATACAACCATCTAGACAACTTCGATTATTAACATACCCAATCAAAATATTTATATATCTTTCAACAGGGTACATCCCTCTATAATGGACAGGACCACATAGTTGAACCTCTATAACCAATTTAGCCATCGGGTGGACCATTATATCAAATAATTATGGTTGGAATAACATCTCTAATTTGTATAATATTATTGAAACCATCTTATTCATGATTAGAAATTTCACTGGGTCTATAAGTTTTTTGAAAATGGATTTTAAAAAGAAGAAGGGTTGGGTTAATGAGTGTTATTCATTTTTAAGAAGAATATAATGCAAAGTTATGGGAAATAAATCTTGCATAAAAATATGAGAGTAATGTGATTTTATGCCTTGTAACGTAAAATTATTAATTAACATCACATTCTTTATATTTTAGTAATACCCCTATAGAACTTTTACACCATTAAGAAAAATAAGAAAATGACATTTTTACAGTCTGGGTAGAGTGTAAGTAGTTGGAGGGAAAAAATTCTTCTATTTACCCTTCATCATTGCCAAAAATTCCCTTATCCTCATGTCAATCATGTCTGACCAATCCTTGATTCCATATTTTGTTTTTAGAAGAAAATTTAGTAACATGCCAAGAACACTATCAAATATATATTTTAACATGCATGACATCTAGAAAATGACTGATACAAAAATAATTCCAATATTGTAATTTAATGAGAATTGATCACTTTTTCAAACCTGATTTTGTAAGGTTTTTTGAAAATGGTTAATCAAAAATAGTTTTTAATATGTTTTACTTTATAACACAGTTTATCACCCATTATTAAAGATGGTATTGTACCTTGTTCGGTATTCCCATCTCATGCTTTCAACCAAGATCGGTATTTATTTTGTTGAGGTAAAATTGTCTAATGTCCTAAAAATAAATTATTCATGTACTTTTTCAACTGAAATCAATGTGTGAATTATTCACAAATTGAACACCCAAACATTCCTTTAATCTTATAGCCTGAAATTTTTCCATAAGCAATTAATTCATTTATATCCCATACAACATGGCCCTCAATGTGAATTCTTCACTTCTATAAGAATCATATATTGTAACACATGTATCCCATAAAAATTTTAGAACTTCAATCAATGGATCCAAATATATGTTAATATCATTACCAATTTTTTTCATATATAAGAAGAGACAACATAATTGATTTGTGCTTTATTCATAACCATAGTGGACAGTTATAATTTACCTAAATGACTAGACATGTACTGTAAGTACTACTATATACACCAAAAGGGTTTATTCTATCTATAGATAACATGATATGGATGTTTCTTGGCTCATTTCCAAATTTATGATACTTGAAAAAAAATCTTCCAATTATGAGAGTCTGTTGGATGATATATTATCCCATATTTAATTATTTTATCTATATGCCATGTAAATTTTCTTGTGGTTTCATGACATCCATACAGTCTTCTAAACCATGAAATGATAAGAAAGTACCATAAAACATTCAAATTACTTGATTCATATTTCTTGTATCGATTTTTACCACACATATGGAATTTTATGAGTGACTCATAGTCCTTCAGAAATAATATGAAATAATTTAAACAATCATGTATTTATTTATAGATCATTCCAATTGAGTGTAGAATTAATTTAGAGTCATATGTTTAAAAAGGAAGTTCATTTTCTTCTGGGATCATATCATTCATGATACCAAGTAGTTCTATAATTATGGTGTCACCCCATCCATTTCTAGCTTTCAAATTATATAACTTTAATATAACTAAAAATGTTGTGTATTTAGTAAAATCGATATACAATGGTCTCTCATCACAACTATTTAACTTCTCAAACAACTCTGGATAATCATGAAGTTCATCATAAATTTTCATTTTCATTTATTTCATATGATCTCCATCATCTTTTACAATGATATTCATATCAAATGATCCATAAACCACAATATCATCTCAATCAGTGTTTATATTCATATTTTATCCTTGTTTAGTCCAACATTTATAGATATTATCAATTTCATGAAAAATCAAATGTTCTTATAACTCTTCCAGACTAATTTTTCTTGAATTATAACAATATAAACATAGAAAAAGGGTTTGAGAAGCGTCGTATGCATACTCTATTAAAAACTTGATAAACTCTTTAACTCTATATTTATACTCTTTTTTATAATATTATCATGGATCCATTTTCAATTCATATCCAACCAATTAGTTTAATAAAATATTCATTTTGAACAAAAAAATAAATAAATACACATAAGATATTCATAATAAAAGGTGAAAATTATAGATAATTATAATACAGGGAATAAAAAATTTGATTATTTAAAATAATTTATTTATGATTTGAAGGAAATGGATGATTAAATTTAATAAAATAATTCCTCCACTTGTTCTAGGTGTTACACTCTGAATTCATCTGAAATGATCACTAGCACCCGATATGGGATGACTACTAACCATAGTAGTTCAACAAAAAAAGGTGCATGTCTAGAAGAGATGGGGGATAAGTCTCATGAAACAACATGAAATAATAACTTTTTGGGAGATGAATCTAATGTGGATGATATTTTTCTCATTAAATAAAAAGGTTCCTAGTCTAGTAGTTGGTGAAGCATAAGACAACAATTCTTAGTTTGTTCCCTAAATATGAAAAAACAAGCAGTAGTAGTCTAATACCTACAAGAAGATATTTGATTGGTGTGACCATGAGAAGGTTTGGAATGATCTTACACACAATCATTCTGATATATCTATTATAGTTTCAACATTCATAGAAAACCTTCAAATAATTATTTCACATATAATTCTAAAATATATTTTTAATAATGTTAATAAAATGGATTTCTTACTCAACTAAATCACTAACATACATATATTAATCTAATAATAACTTATAAATATATTGGTATAAGAAATTTATTAAATGTTTTAAAGATTAATAATTAAATTTTATGGTAAGTGGTTAAAATTATTTATTATTAAAAACATGTTAATTTTTCAAAGAACTATTTTTCTTAAGTATTTAGAATTTTAAACATAATAAATTAATTTCATCAGAGAAATTCTCATGGGTTTAAGTTATATTTTTTGTGAATTGTTTCTCAATTTAAAGACAAGTAGATGTGTTTTAAATAATAACGAAGTTGAATTTGTAAATCATTGGACATGCATTGGAGTAATTATCCTATGTTAGAAAATTAATGTGGAAGATTTGGTTGCTTGGTGAGAAAACCTTCACATCAGATGACTGATGAGATAGTTTTTATGCTAAATAAAAGTGTTTAAGGTTATATAACTATCTAAAATTGTAAAAATAATTTAGAATATGATATGGTAGTTGAAATATTCTATATATCTTGTAAAATTTGTATTTGAAAAGGTTTAAAAAGGTTTAATGATTAGGTGAATCCAGCTCAAGAGTTAAAGAAACCTTTCTTGATTTATTTATCATATTAGCTACTAAAATTAGAGATCAATATATTAATAATGAAGGTTCATTAAGGATTGAATGAATGGATATAGTGAAATATATTTAAATACTCTATCTTGGGTATTTTATATGTTGTTAAGGGCATTTATATGTGTTAAAATGAGTTTGGAATTATTTGTATAATTCCCATAATTATTGGAAGATAATTTAATGTGAGTTAAAGAGAGTGAGATGGGTTATAAATGATTTTATGTTTTTATGATCTAATCTAATGAATTATATAATTTCTAATATAGAAGAATGAAAAATAGAAAATTCATGAGTTGTGTAAAAATAAATACAGAGCAATGTCGACACAAACTATGATTTGTGTAAGGATGGATTAATCTTCTTAATCATAGATTCACCCAACAAAAACATCATTCCTTATCTCTATAAACATGACCTGGAACCATGTAAGGAAACTTTTGGTTCTTTGTAAGGATTGCTTATATTGTGTAAAACTTTGTAAGGATCATACCTCAATGGTGTAAAAATCAATTCCTATGTAGGAATGAATTATTTACTACATAATCATGAATACTTAGTGCATTAGTATCAGTCTTTGTGCTATGTAATCATTATAACAAACAAAAAATTGGAGAATTCTTCCAAATATAAAGTGAGTATAGAGTTTTTCAAATTGATGAAGGGAATTAATTATGATGATTCCAAAGGAATTATTTCATGTACAAAACAACATGAATCTTTTCTAATTCTTTCTACAAGAATGGTTTTATGAATATGAAATGAGATGGAAAATGAGAATATCAATATTCTTTATATTTTGAATTTCAAATGAGGATATTTTAAATTTAATATTAGTAATCAAAATGAACATTAAATATAGATTATTACTAAGCTGATATTTTTTGTTTTAAAAATAAATAAATTCTTTGATTTTCTACATACATGAAAATAAAAAATTGATTGTGTTCTTTCTACTACGTAAAGACTCAAGATAAATCTATACAAGTTTTAGGGGAATCTATCATGCCACAATGAGGAAACTCCACACTTTAATCTATCTAAGATGTACATTTTAAAAAAACTATAAATATTATTTTTGGATATTAATGTAATATTTTTAAAAGAAATAAATCTGAACCTATTGTATAAAATCAAGAAGAACCATTCATCTGAGTAAAGAAGAATGAAAAGGAATGTAGATCATGGGGATTGTCTCTTGTGATTCAGTTGACTTGGAATATCTCATAAATATAGAGATCGTAAAGAGGTTACTTGTTCACATGTGATTGTCTTATTTGAAATGAACATTATCTCCTAAAATATTTCCATTTATATAAAATTGATATTACTCCATGAAAATAAAAATTCGCCACCAGTACTAAAATTTCTAGAGTTTCTCAAGATGAACAATATAGAAGTTTTATGTGGATGTGAGTGTTTTAGATGTGTGAGTTTTGAGATAACCACAAAGATCTCAATAAAGAAGAAGAAAGAGATAGTTTTGAGTACTATAGATAATAATAACTAATAATCATAGAAAAAGTGACAACATAACACAATATATAATCACCATTAAATTATGCTTTTAATACAATTCATTCTATTCCAAAATTAACACCCTTTCAACAGTCAAAATGTTTACATTCATTTCATTACTAGGATTAAATATTTGACCTATTATGGAAGGGAATCTTAGAAATTAATTGAAGTAGAAAAATCATATTTCATAGTAGTAATAAAATTCTCAGTAGTATAACAACAACCAATTATCACATAAAGTCTCATAGAAAACATATATAAATTCATAAGATGCAATTATAATTTTTAATTTTATCGTCAGAGTTATTTATTTCTTAAGTTAATTCATTCCATTTACCCAATGAAAGTAGTAGCATGACAATACCACAATTTACAAAAAGTAAAAGAGTATTCTTAAATCACCTAACTTGATGTGAAGATTTCACGACTCACTGCATAGGGACTAAAAAAGTATAGGAAGATATGATTCTAGGACTAAGATTTCTAAGGAATGAACCCAAACCAATTACAGGGGGCTCTTTGAACTTGAAGGGTGAGGTTCTGATCATCCAAGATTATGAAATCAATATGAATCGAATGAAAAGGATTGGATACTCTAAAATTGGGACCCATGAGATCACCAAACCAAAAAACACCACACTAAAACACTTCGTGAAACCCAAACAAGCAATCAATTTGAGATGATAAGAAAAAAAATAACATACCTTAGATTTAAGGCCTTATTTGTCTAAGTGAAAGTCGAGGGGGAGCGACGATAGGAGTGGACTTTCGTGAAATCTTGAGAGGCATGATTGAAATTAATTCAATTATTGTTATTTTAAAAATATCATGGGGGGTTTTATTAGCACTTTCAAAAAATCATTGATAAAAATACCTTTCATCCTCAATAAAATAATAAGCCTTGATAGAATGTATCCTTATCAGCACTAAAGCTTTAGCGTTGATAAATATATATCTTTATCAGTGCTAAAGAAGCGATAATAAATGGTATCAATATCAGTGCTAAAATTTGAGATCTGATAAAAAGGTTTATAAGTATAATTATAATAAATATATTTATATATAATTATAAATTTATTTATATCGTCATATATATTTATAAAATTATATATATTTATTCAATTGATATATTAAAAATATTCAATATTTAAATATATTTATTATGATTTTATAATCATTTAAATATATATATATATATATTTATAATAATATAAATAAATTTTTTAAAAATTATATTTTTTTATTTATAATTAATTTATAAATATATTTCTAAATATATTTATAATTATTTATTATAATTATAAATATATTTTTAATTTTTTTAAATAATTTTTGATTTATAATTATAAATATATTTATATCATTATATATATATATATAATTATATATATATATTTAATAAATATATATAAATATAAATATATTAATTATATTAATTATTTAAATATATATATTTTATAATTAAAAATACATGTATTATAATTTTATAATTATAAATATATTTATATCATTATATATATTTATATTATTATATATATATATAATAGAAAAAGAGAAAAAGATGGTGTGGGTTTGGGAGCTCCCGGATGATGGCGATTTCGACTTCCTGGTTTGCTAGGGTTTCTCAAAAATGGTTTTCCCCATTATCTTGGATCTATCCTTTTGGCTGGAGGCGGAGCTTCTTCTCAGTGAACAATAATTGAGAAGGACTTCAACAAGTTGTGTCATTCTGGTTTCACAGTGGTTAGGGCGGCCATCCAAGCTAATTTTGTCTTGGCCGAAGATAGAGGTTGTGGGAAGACAATGATGATTGCCAAGTCTAATGATCATCAACCTTTTTCAGCTTCTTGTGATCTGCCATCGACAATCAGAATAGCATGGTGGTAGATCCTTTTCATTTTGATGTGATTGAGGGTTTAGTTGATCCGGACCTCGATGGAACGATTACCACCATACAGGTTCTGTCTCGAAGCTGTGGTGGTAGCTTTTATAGTTGCAGTGGTACATTGGGTGTTTGAGATTCTCAGCCACATGTCGCTCCAAATCAAAGGCCCCAAGTGGATGCAACTGCAAACATGATCGATATTGAGGCTTGCAACCTACCAGCTTTAGATGCACGGAATATAGAACTCAGGTTTGACTCTCATCCTTCTATGTCTTTTAAGTATTAAATGGTTAGAAGGACTATCAAGAAGTGTTATAAAGGTCATTTCATTGAAAACTCAAAAGCCTTTTATGAAAGATTAGAGATTTGAAAAAATTACCTTGTGGTGAGATGTACTCTTCTAAGAGGAGAGAAACCATGGTGACAAGATGATATGGTTAAATGTCTTTTATATTTATGGTTTTTCTCTAATGGTAATTGTGTCATGATTATCCATGGATATTATCAATATTTTGTTCCTTCTTATGATCTAAAGTAGTGTTCCTAGATTAATGGCATTATATATCTTAAACCTAGTGTGTTTTGGGTTCATTAATGGTCAATCAATTTTGATCTCTATAACAATAGAAACACATTTGATCATGTCTGAATTTATTTATATAGTCTTAATTGGGCATTATGACATCCAAAAATCCTTTACGACATTTATACCTCTATTAGTGTGCCAATTCGTCTTGATAAAGACTGAAAATACTTGGTTTGGGCACTTTGCAAGGGTTTTGGAGGAGGTTAACCATAGTGAGATGCTCATTAACAAGGTCATTCATCTACTCCAAATGATGATATCAACTTACATGTTTTCTTTGAAAAGCTACCAAATTTCTGTGAGGAGTGAAATTCAGTGGGGCATATTAAATAAAACTATCAAAGGTTGATTCTTTGTGGTTTTGTTGGCATGAAGAGGAATTCTAAAGATGCCTGCAAGCGGTCAATATCTATGAAAGGAAAAGGAAATATCCATCCCAAAGTTGCCCATGTTAGAGAGAAAAGGAGTGATTGTGATCGATCGGATGTATGGCCACCTCTTTTTCCCCAAGTAGGCAAGCTGGTTCATCTAAGGATAATCACCCTCGCAGACAGACACAACTGGTCAATGAAAGTATTGGGGGAGACATCTCCAATGTTGTTATATTCAAGCATGCCACTCATAGGGTGTATCATCTTTCTAGTGATGGTATGAGGACTATAATGGAGTTGATTCAGGATAGTGAACCAATTTCTAGACATGATTAATCGAACTGCAAGAGTGATGATGATGTTTCGATGGGTGCTAAATTGATTGGATATGGTTTTATATCTGAACCTTTTTAGTTGGTTGGTTGCTCTAATCCGATTGTCGTGCAACTCCCTAATCAGTTTGAGAAGAACACAAGTGGGGTGGGATAGTCTAAAGATGCAGCTATTTGTATTGTGCTAGGGTGTTATCCCTCATAGACTGATCAGAAATGTTGTATTGGGCAACTATTGGCCACCGAATTTTTAGGGCATGCTCCACTGGAAGATGGGTTCAGACATTCTGGTGTTCAGCAGAGTGTAGATTATCTTCAATAGATTCAGAATGCCTTCAGTTCTTTAGGAATGTATGGTAAATGGAGTAATGTTTCGAATGATATAAGTGATAAGTAGAAGAAAATGGTTTTATTATACACCACTCTTCTTCGATCTACACGAAGCGGTGAGCCTGTTTCTTTTAATGATATTGTTTTAAATTGCAGGGGAAAAATGGTAAGTGATAATGGTTTGGTTCCTTCAAAAAGAAGGCTACAGAAGGATATTCCAATTTTCCAAGGCATGTGTCTACCAGGTCAAATTCCAAGACATTAAAGATCCAGCTCACTTTGGAGCAAGAAAGGTCCAAGGAGAGGATCCTTTGGATCCTTAATCATGGTAACTCAAAGTCAAAGTGGGAAATTTTTGATGATGATGATGATTCTGATTATGGTTATGAAAATGATCCTATCTTTTTTTCATTTATAGTTTTATTTTCTGGATGAAGGAATGTCTCTTTGTACGACCTCATCAGTTTTCTTGATTTATTTTACTTTCACTTTTAATAAATGGTCAGGGGCTTTGGCTTCTGGATAGACTATTTTCATATATATATAATAAATAAATATAAATATAAATATAGTAAATATATTCATTTTATATATATATATAATATAATTTTATAATTATTTAACTATATAATTTTTTATTTATAATTATTTATTTACAATTATATAAATACTTTTTTTAATTAATATTTATACATTTATAACATTGTATATATTTTTATAATTATATATATATTTATTTATTTATTTATTTATTTAATAAATATATATAAATATAAATATAAATATAGTAAATATATTCATTATTTAAATATATTTATCGTAATTTTAAAATATATAATTATATAATTATTTATTTGTAATTATATAAATACTTTTTGAAAGAATAATATTTATTTATTTATAATTATAAATACATACTTTTATAAATAAAATAAATATAAATTTAAAAAATTATTTATTTATAAATATTCATATACAAATATATTACTAACATTATTAATAAATATATAATCTTAAATAAATTCATGTTAAAAATGAGTGAAAATGAATAATTAAAAATGAGTGCACTTTAAAAATATTGAAAAAAAGGATAATATTTACAAATTAATTATATATTATTAAAAAATATAGATATATATTGAAATGAAGATGAATACATATTGAAAATATTAAAACATATCAAAAAAATAAATATAAATAAATATTAAGAAATGATTAAATTCCAAAAAAATATTAACAAATATTAAAAATGAATAAATAATATCAAACTACAGAAATACTAAAAATAAATAAATACAATTTACCCATTAAAAACATAATATATTAAATGAATCGTGTAACTAAATGAAATTCTAAAACTAATATTAAAATTTGAATAAATTACATAAATATTAGGTGTATGTGTTTCTAGATAAAATTTCATTAATTACGTAAATATTTTAAGTGTGCGTGTTGTATATAAAAATGAATTAATTACATATATGTACGTGTGAAATCCATGTAGTGCATGTTTGATATATGTTAAAGTGAAAAATAAAATGATATTCAATTAATGTCCACTGCATGATATAATTATTCAATATTTAATGTAACCATAAATATTTTGTATTATGTAAATCATATTTTAGGAAATATTATATATATATATATATATTGATGTATAAATATATATATATATATATATTTAAATATATATATATATATATGAATATATTTTTATATTAAATGTATTAATGAAAAATTATGTATAAATACCATTAAAAATGAATAAAAATTTAATATGTTTTTAATTATTACATTTTATTCATTTTCAATATTTATATTCGATATATATTATTTATAACTAAATTATAATTAATATATATATATATATTAAATTTATTCACTTTTATTAATAATTGTATCATTAATTGATTTTTTAGTAAATTTCTAATTTATTCAGTTTTATTTTTTTCTTTAATATAATTTATTTATTTTTAATTATTTGTTTAATTATTATAATTTATTCATTATATATATATAATTATATTTATTAATATTTATAATTTATATTATATATATATATTAAATACATTCATTTTTATTAATAATTATTTAATTAGTAAGATATTTAATTTTTTTACTCATTTTTAAATTTTTATATTTAATTATTTAATTTTATTCATTTTATATATTTATATTTAATATATAATATTTATTAATATTTATAATATATATATATTAAATTAATTAATAATTATTTCATTAAAAAAATTAAATTTATTCATTTGTTAATTTCTATTTGTTTGATTATTTGACTTTTTTTATTATTTTTAAAACTTATTTTTTTATGGAATTATATAAACAAATGGGGTATGGATCGGGCAGGACCAAGTCATGTAGGACCCAGATGGAAGTATGAAGGTGAGGCAAAGGCCCACGAGAAGAAAATGGTGGGTCAAGGCATGTGTGCGCCAGAGTAGGGCCTGTATATGTGTGTGTGGTGCCTACATGAGCTCATCCCCATAGCAGGCTTCTAAGATCTGAATGTGATGGAATGATATATAAAGAAGCGGCCTCTGATGTGCTATTTCTATTTGGGACTCACCGTATAATCATGACCTTTATCAGCGTTGATAAAGGGTACCATTTTTCAACATTAAAAAAATCATTGATAAAGGTAACTCTTTATGAGCACTAAAAACCCATTGATGAAGGTAATTCTTTATCAACACTAAAAAAAGCGCTGATAAAGATACCGTTTATCAGTGTTTTTTAGCATTGAAAAAAGGTACCCTTTATCAGGGCTTTTTTAGTGTTGATAAGGTCTAGCACTATATATTATGTGTTTTGTAGTAGTGGATATGGAGAGTTATTAAACTAATTTAGTAAAAGAAATCTAAGTCGTAGAAATCAATTTTAAAATCTTGGTTGCTTCCCAGTAGCTTCTCTTTTTGTATGGTCGTTTAAATAGACCTTTACCTTTTTTAGAAAATTTGAAGATGGTATAAATATAATCATCTTGGATTTAACCATAGTTGGATTTGTTGGGCATCTGGTGTAGTCTTTCAAATCCACCTCCATCAGTTCCTCTTAATTGATGCTTTTGGTGGGTTTCATATTAGGTATAAATGTAATGAAAATATAGAAAAATCAAAATCTGACTATAGTTTGTAGTTCACTTAGTCCACCACAACATCTTCTTTTTCTTTAGAAGATTCACACTCTGGAATGACTTCTTGAGTAGGAGCCTCCTTTTTCTCTTTTTCATCTTGAAGTTGGAGGAGGTATTCCCTTTGTTCTACTTTTTTTTGTATGTATAGAAGTAATGTGTTAAGTTTCGATACTTCATTTAAATCCATAGGTTCTTCTTTTTTGGAATTGTCATCTTACTCCAGGTATTATATTTTTCTCTACCTATAATTTTTCTTCCATTATTGTTTCTATAGTATTGACTTCCTCCACATCTTGCTCTTCTTAATCTTCAAACAAACATATCACTACATTAGATTTTAATGGTAAGTTGTATATTAGGGAATTTAAATTTGAAATAACCTAATAAAGGAATCTAATCAATTCTACATGTTCATAAGTTGGTCCTTGTGGTCATCCATTTGCTTATCCAACACTTAAACGAACTTTTACATCAATTGGTAAGTCTGTCTTCTGGGTTATTCACATGGTTTTTCTTTGTGTCAACAATTTTGACCTCCTCCAATTCCTGGTATTCTTCTTCTTAAAACTGACTTATAACTGCATTAGATATTGAAGTTATATTATTCACAATAGAATTTAAATTTGAAACAATTTGAGTAAGATAACTGGTCAATTCTTCATTTTTTCCTAAGCTATATCCCATGATCATCCATCCTCTTCTCAAACAATAGAATGTACTGAATGAGTAATTAGGTTAGTTGGCCTTCTGAGTGTTTCTCAGTCTAGTAATCACCTTGATAGCCTTGATAATCAATAGATCCACTATTTTACTGGTGATAGGTTTTATTCCACTATAGACACTATAATTAATCATATCTATAGTAATATGACTCATTATTTTTTTTTCTTGTTGTGACCACCACTCACAATTTGATGTTTCACAAGAAGGATATTTCTCTTGATATTTCACAATCTTGTGGTGGTTTATCATAATAATGATGTTTCTAATAATCCATTCTGCACAATACCACAAACTACCAACTGTGCAAAAATTGAAAATAAATATTCAAAACAAAAGCTAAACTAAAATCAGTAAATAAAAATGGGATAACAAAATCATTGTCCTAAGCAGCTGGTCTTGAGTTCCCTACAATGCTCTACTTCTCCCTGGTAATGGTGAAAAATTTGATGTATCCATAAGAATGGTTTTAAATCCTCTAGAAGAATAAAATTTGAAATTTATGTTGTCACGAACCGCACTAATTACAAAGGTGTATTAAAGTGGAAATATGAGGTCGAACCCATATAGAATGGATAATTCAGCAGAATAATTCCAATCAAAGGTCAGGTCATCCCAATTTTAGTTTGATTTTATTAAACTAATAACACATATTAAATAATTAAAATGTATAGATAATGATAGAAAAGGAATAAGAGAGAGGATTCGAGGTCAATTTCAAGGTAAAGGAAAAGGGTAATCCTAAATCTAACTTGGTATATGCCTATGTTGTAGGATACAAAGCTGTGTAAAAGATACCAATTGATCTTATTCCAAACAAATGGATCAACCTAATCTTTAAAAGACTCCTTCATCCAAATTAATGTACAAACTAAATGTAGGAATCTTGGCTTCAAGGAAGAATGAATTATATGTTATTGTACCTAGCCTAATCTTCTTCAAATAGGTCATGGTCGTTCAACTTGCACCTCTGATGGTCAGGGATATTGAAAAATAATGAGATTAAAAGTTGTTTTAAACCTGTTCACTAGCTTTAGGGTTACTCAATTTTGATTCTATATATTCATTAGGTTCAAACTACTTTTACCCTCGACCCCTACGGATTTATCCAATCATCATTGGGTGATCAACAAAAATTAATAAATAAAAAACCCATAGTAGAGATATCAAAAGAGAATTAATGAGAAATAAATAAAATAAAATAAATTGGAATTAAACTAATGAGAAAACCAATGTTACATCAAGTCCGCAAAAGTAAAATAAAAGAAAAATAGAAACCTATCTGCAATGAACTCTCGGTCGGAACACTTTGGTAGCCTCATGGTAGTCGAACCTCTCTACACTGAATATCCCTCTCTCCAAAATGAAATCCCCATTTATAAGCCTCACGATCATCCATAGGATTTTCTCAATTCATAAATTGTATTAAATGGACATCTAAGTCATATGACCAATATTTTGTCTCATGATACGCATCAACATTCATATCTGGGTCTTTTATGAATGTTTTTCATCATGTAATATGTTTACACAAAATTTAATGTGTAGGGATGAACTCCAAACTTCTTTCTTCACTTAATTTAATGCAAGTATTACACATCATGTAATATTCCCATGTCGTGTAATCTTTACACGACATGTAATGTCAACTTATAGCACTGAAAACATCATTTCACTCTAGTTTATTTAGTTTTGAGCCTCCAAAACCTCCCATGATCATGGGAAACCTTAATTAAGTGGATGTATTGATCTCTTTATTTTCAATAATAAATCCAAGATTCAATATTCAGTTTTCATTGTCACATAGATCCACTTTATATTCCTCAATTTCCACATCTTGCTTCGTATTTCTACAAATATTGGTCCTGCATAACAATACACAACACATCAATATCTTCCATGAAACTCAAATTTAATCCATTAATATTCAATGTATTCACATATAAAAACCCCTAAATATATAGATACCATCCCTATGGTTGAAAGTATAAGGGACTTTAACCTACCAACTAGAGGCATATCCTCCTTAAAGGAAAGGATCTCTAATCCTCGTGAGCCCTGAAAACATAGGGGAAGAACTCACCACCTTAGGGTTTTTTCATTCATCCCTAGTATGCCTTCCCCATTCCACTCATGATCTCTAGAAACACCATGGTGGAACTTAACACCATAGGGTTTTTTGGGTAATCCCTAGCATTTATTCCCTAGTTTCTTGTTTTTATTTGAGTCCTGGGAGCAAGACTAAATAATGAATAGTGCCTTAAGTTCTGGATGCAACACTCTAAACTACACAGTTTCTCATGTTCTGACATCAAGAATCTAAACTATGTATTAACCCAAGTCCTGGAATCAATACTCTAAACTGCACACCATCTCAAGTCCTTCTAACAAAAAATAAAACTGTATAGCATTTTTTGTCTTTACCACATGTCATTAAACTATACGGAAGACATCCTTACCATATAAAGTTAAAATACATCAAGAAAAATACATCAAAAACATTACACTAATAACAAAAAAAGGTCCAAGCTAGAGAACCCCTAAAAAAATCACATCAATTGTATAGTTTACAAGAACTTAAAACAACCAATTAAAAGAGATATAATGCTTGATAGGTTGAAAATCTAAAAAAAGGAACCCCAGGAAAAAGTCGAGTCTTTACACGATAGACAAGAACTTTGCATGATCTGGGAAACATTGATCATTTATAAAATGGAAAAGGAATAAAACTCATCAGGTTAAAAACCCATAAAAGGGTGTCCTACGCAAAATCTAAATCCATTCTCACTAAGCTTTCCCCATACAAACCTTAGGAAAAAGTTAGGGAAATATAAATAAAAAAATATACTGAGATTTTAGGGATTATTATTTGTCCCAAATAAAAACAAGTTATGTTTTTCAAGTCAATTGATATAGGAAGAAATTATATTTCTATTCCTTTAGAACATATCTTACCCAAATTATCCTTTTTAAACTAGGTGATCCTAGGAAAACTTGATCGGATACTTAAGTGAGGAATCTCATGTTGTTAGGAATTCATGATCAATTCTCAAGAGAAATTTATTGTGATTTAAGAATCTAAATCAAGGAATTTTTGTTTACTTGGTATTGTACAAATGATGGGTATCATTTATAATCCATACAATATCAAGTTAATGAAAGTTCAAGAATATCATAAATGGTAGAAAGATGGATAATGAAATGTAAATTTTAGAAGATTTATTCACTGATAATGTGCAAAAAGACGAGTCACCACATTTAGAAGTCTCTCCAAAAGTTTAAAATCAAAATAAAAAGAAAGATACAACCACATATATTCCCATATATGAATAAAAATAAAATATGGCAAGATCCAGTTTCCAAGTTAACCAAGGTTTTGTGAGAGGTTTCAATTGAGCACTGAAGTGTCACCCACTTCATCTCTTCTACTATTTCCGGGGGATTAAAAGTTTCAATTAAAGAGGAAATATATTTGGATCCTTTATGAGTAGTATCCAATAAAGAATCTGATTCCAGAAGATGGGATCTCTCATTAACTATCTACACATTATATTCTTTTATTTCTATAGTCAAGACATTTATCTGAGTACGTAGCTCGAAGACTATTTGATGTATCAGCTGAAGTCTCTCTTAAGCTTCCCTTGTTGACTTGGTCATATAATTTTTTTCATCGAAGCTACCTAGGTCCTTATCACTATTATAAATTTATTTATGGGATAGGATAATCTATAGCATGATATCATATAATATATAACAATTAAATCCACCTGAAACTAAATCTCAAAAGATCTGATTAAGGCATTCATCTTAGCCACAAAACTCCTCCAAGGGATTCTCGGTGATTAGGGTGTAGATTTTCTACCAAACTAGCCTTCATCATACTTGATTCTCTACAACCATTACAACAGTTATGTCGTAAGGTTGAATATTTTATGGAGGCTATTCATATATAAATTATTTGGAAAGAATGGTTATCTATGCCGATGAAGAAGCATAAGAAGAAGTTTCATGAGATTACCATTCAATCGGTGCATCTTCTATTACTGGTATTGAAGGACCAGCCTCATAAACAAACTCTATCCCACTAATGAAAAGTTTACCACTCTGATGAGATTTCTTCCATGGGGTCTCTCCTAAGACCTGAATCAACTCCATATCTACAATAGATAAGGGGTTTAGTGAAGCATATAGATTTTCCACCTAATAGACCAGTCGATTCAATAAACTACTTAGCTAATCTTCCAACCATGCCTAAGAGTATTCATAAGATAGGAAGTCATGGGAATTGATAGGCAGAATAGTACTCCCATCATTTTTGTCTCCACATGCTGACTTGAGAAAAAATTGGTGGATGAGCCTGAGATTTTATTCTCACTGCACACCAGCAGAAGGGATGGGAGAAATCCTTTGAATACAGAAAAACAAGTGATCAAACTAACAGGGGGTATATGGATCACCAATAATAATCTCATCTACATGAGCCGCAAGAGACCTATACTGGAGAGAGATTTTATAGGACCTCTCATCAAGACATCCATTTTCATCGTCAAAAATTAGCCTAGTACGTGTAGGATAGGTCATAAAGTTTAAATGATCATTCCATCTAAACATGTTAATATCCTCATCAGGACCTAGTGGAGTTTCCTCAACCACATAAACATTTATCATCCTCAGATGGAATGAAGCAATATGAATTCTAACAGTGTTATGATATTTGTAGTATTGTAAATAATCTCCTATCCAACCAAATGTGAACTTGAAGGGGCCAAAAATTTGGTAAGGGATGTTTCCTTGTAGGATATGACCAAGGAGTTGATAAATTTGATAAAGAGTTGGAAAAACTAGATTAAAAAGGCACCCTTATTCTATAACATCCCATCCTAGGATCCACTATACTGGTGCCCCCATTTGATGGGTCACATGGCCTCAAACACACCTCCTCATACACCAGAGGATGATGACTAGCAATGAGGGTCTAAAGTGGTATAATGGGGAGACTATACCCTCATATTAGAGTGGAGCAATATATTGTAATAAATAAACAAACAATAGTAGAAGTATAATATAATTTTAACACCCCAAGATTTCATAGTACGTTATTTCTTCAAATTAATTCAATAACTTGCACTACACGCAACACTGAGTTCAAGCGCACCACAACTTACCAAACTAGCCGTTCAAAAGAGGTTATGAATATTATTAACTAAATTTTGAACTTTGTATAATCCTTATGATTTTAGAATCCATATTATGAATTTCTTAGACATAATGAAAAAAATAAATTCATTTTTTCATATAAAAGAATGATTTTTTAAAAAAATGCAATTTTACAGCCTTTTAAGGGATAACCCCTTTTAAATCCAATATTTGAAACTTTTATATTTTCAATTTGACAAAATAAACTTCTTATTTAGAATCAGGACATAAGAATTTAGTTTTAATAAATTTTTGGTGTTTTTCTGATAACTTTCATATTTGGGTGAATAGGGAAAAATACTATATTTTAACTAAAAACAACTTTTTTAATAAAAATAATTTGTAGTGTTAAATTATACATTTTAATGGTTTGGAAGTATAAATAGATTATATTTTTACCATTTAATCCAATTTTATTCATTTGAAATAATTTCACTTTGAAATTGAACAAAAACAAGTATTAATCTTTTGTTAGTTATAATTTCTTAAAAACACGCTTTTTGGTTTTGACAATTAGAATTAATTTTAAATTAATAAATGAAACATATATGTTTTGAATTTGATAAAATAGACTTATTTTTTTAATTCATAATATCAAAATTATCTTAGGGTGAAAGTTTGGTATTTTTCTGAAAACATTCCATTTTTATGAATAGTAAAAACACTGAGTTATTGGTTAAAACCGACTTTTTATTTAAATAATTTTTTATTTTATTTAAATTTATTTTTGGTCAAAATAGATAAATAATACCTATATAAGTTCAATGTAATTCATTGAAGTTAGTTTATAAATATTTTAGATATATAAAAATTTTATTGAACTTTTTACCGTCTTTTACCCACCTCCTAGGAGCATTTGCAAATTAACATAAAATATAATTTTACTACTTCTGTGAGTTTAATTTCAAAATTCCAAGAGACATGGTTGATAACAGTAAGAAAAATGTGGTTCAATAAGATGAAAATATTTTTTTGTGAATAGTAACTTTTTACTTTTATTTACCACGGTTACAAGTAAATAGGGTAATTAAGGGTAAAAATGATATTATTATTACCCTAAAACATGTCATAATTCTATTGGATAAGTTTAATTAGACCATAAACAACCTTAGGAATAAAATATGATCTTTTAGGTCCACTTGCATTATATTAGAACACTTATTATTATTTAATTCAAAGAAGAGTTAAAAGTGTTCAATTCAAAGTTTAATAACTAAACCATTTTTAATATAGGGTTACACATAAGACAAATTCTACTATAAATATTAATTAGAAAGATAAAAATATTTAATACCTAATTTTATTTTATTTATAATTTTTAGACATTATATAATTAAATTTATATATGACACAATGATGATGCAGTAAATACCTAATTAATGAAATATTAAAATAATTGATATTATAAATATCCAAATAAATGTAATTTGAGACTTTTTATAAATTAAACTAATTTTATAGGTTAATATGACATTTTGGGTTGGTTATATTAATTTTATAGAAGTAATAATGCTGTTATGAATTTAGAAAAAACAAAATATCAAATAGTGTCAAAATTGACATAAAAGAGTTTTTAAAACAAATATTATATTATTAATTGATATTCTATTCTTAAAAATATAATGTTCATCCAAAAGACTTTTATAATGACAGGTGTATCATTAATGAACCACTTGGGGTTCTCTTGGAAATTTTTAGTAAGTTTATTAACCATATAATATAAAAATACAAAGAGACATGGTAAATGTAAAACTATTTAACTAAGAGTTAAATCTAAAAGATAAAGTTAATATAGTGACCCAAACCTCTCTAAAACCTATTGGTTGAGTTTTATTCGACCCATACCCACCTTATAATTTAAATAATTAATTTTGGATCCAATATAAATAGAAAATGATTTTATTTTAAAATAATATTTCTAACTTTTCCTAAGGTGCCCCTCACCCCTCTTATAAAAGGGAACCCTCCCCCCTTCTCTCTAATTTACACCTTCAAAGCCATTTGGATCCTCCAACCTCTGCCCAAATACCCTTTCAACTATCCTACCTTCATTCTAGAGGCCTTCCTTTAGTCATAAAGCCAACCTAAAGATACCTTTTGATCAAATCAAAAGGAAGAACCCGAAGAAGAGGTAAATATTTCATCACATCTTTCAAGTTCCTTTCTTCTTCAACTTCATCTTTATTTTTTGTTTCTATTCTAAAATATTAAATCCAGTATATTTTATATACTTTGATGTAATTATAAATATGGTATAACCATATTCATTATTCTATCCATCCTTTTGATGACATTTCATCATACGTGCATATGTACGGCTTAGTGTCTCCACGTTGTGGTGTAATTGTTATTCAATACATTATTATTTGGATGGGTATAATAATGATGTTTAATTGGTTTAAATAATAAATATAACATGATAATTATTCTGTATATATTATATACCATCCAATTATATATTATTTTAATATCAAAAGAATGATATTGTCGCTCATGCGTACGTATTGATTACCGTCTCCGCGAACGTGAAGAGATTCATTCCCCATCGTATCCATTCAAGACTAATTTTAATTAGATGATTAAAAATAATATTTAAAGACTTAATATCATTCTGAATATGAATAATATACATCCTATCCATAACTAACATTACTTATGTAACAAATCATATAAAGGAAAATGAATCAGTTAACACCCGAAACGACGATAATACTAAGATATTATTAACAAAGCAATGTTAAAAGATCATATATGATGTCATATTAATGTATATTATTCTTATATAATTTAAAAACAATTATTTAACCATTATATAGGATTTTAACCTACCCTCGAACAAGGAAAAGTACAAGTTAAGGGTTAACTTTACAACCTCTTAATTCTTCAAGGTTGTTTATATATAATTATCTACTGGGACCTCTTTATCATCCATATCTATGTATCTTAAAAATTTATTCCAAAACATTTTAACTATTTACTAGACATTGGTTTAAAGTCATTTATACCATTTTTTGACTTTTTATAAAATGTTTTGAAAGGAATCTTTCCGTTGTTTTCCAAACAAGGTACTTTTTGACCTTTTTGACCAAATTTAAGGTAAGAATGTTTTTTTAACTTATATGGTGTGTGAGGCTATTTTCCTCTGTTATAACATCATCAAATCTTCCCTTACAAGATTATAATAATTTTTTTAAAACAAATGTTTTCTTTAAAATTATATGACTTTTAAATGATTTCAAAATAGAAAGAGATATTTCTCAAAAAAATATTTTGATTTCATCTATGTCAACATACTTTGATGAATATTAAGCTTAATTGAAGTTGATTTATTATGATACAAAACATCCATATTGTATTCAAGGTTTTGTGATATGTTTGACTATGGATGTGTTATTTTTATACCATTCATGGTTTATGGATAAAGTATTTAAATTTCGTATGCTAGTTTTAATACGAATGTTTATGTTATGTTTAAACCTTTTCATATGAGGAATGCATTGGACTTAGTAAGTGATGGGTGGAACCTGCTATAGATCCTCGATGAATTGGTAGGTCTCATGAGACAAAATAGTGTCTTGTCACAAGGCCTTGACAAAATCTTATTTGTAGTCTTGGAACAAGGCCTTGACTATGTGGTTATGAAGTCTGGAATTATGCATTCCATCATTATGAAAGTGGCTATTGATATTGCATTTGATTATTCGACTAGTAGAATATCCACGAGAATAAGTAAATGGAATTATTTGATTTTATCTTTGGCATATTATGATGAAGTTC
This sequence comes from Viscum album, assembly GCA_963277665.1. Lineage (NCBI taxonomy): Eukaryota > Viridiplantae > Streptophyta > Magnoliopsida > Santalales > Viscaceae > Viscum > Viscum album. The sequence goes on along the minus strand of OY728145.1, from coordinate 873,036,686 downwards.
AAGTTTAAAAGGCTTTTTTTTAGTCTTATACATTGCCTTAAATGTTTATGCTTATTTATGAAAATTTCCGCTATATTGTTATCCTTACTGAGCATCTGAGCTCACCCCTTTCTATGTTTTATTTTTCCCAGGATGCGAAGAAGTATATTATGACTGAGTTGTAGGGATAGTATATGGGATCTCATTTTTATTTATCGAAACAATTTTGTTGTAGTTTTCCATTTTAGGAAGTAATGTAAACCTTAGGAATGTATCTAGTACTTCCAAGGATACTAAACTAATCTATCTTTCGAGACTTGATCTTTTGTGATCATGCCAATGATACGTAATAATGCACTGACTCTGGGATTCTGGGGTTGGGGCGTTACAATAATCATACACTATAATGACTGGGCCAGTAACCCACCATAGCGAAAGCATAAGTAAATAGATGGGATGGTGGAAATAGATATAATAAACAACTGTAGAAGAATAAATAACCAATTAATTGTAATAATATCAAATTCCAATAGGCTATGTTAGATACAATTATTTCATGGCATGTAGCTATACAAAAAGGGGAATTGGGGACATGCATATATAATATGTTATATTAAATACATAAAGGAAAAAAATATAGTTCCACTAGCATCGTGATCATATGCTTAGTCCTCTTCTTCCATGTTTCAAGATAGAAGAAAATTTTATCAAAAAACTATAATAGGGTTCTTTCCATTATCAATTCTTATAGGTAAGTAATCTACTCGAGTATCAATGGAATCCTAAGTAGAGTGTATGATAAAATCCCTTCAGGCTACCACCAATGGTGTTTATAAATAATCCAAGATGTGTATGTGGAAACAACGGTGTGTAGGTATATGAAATAAAAAATAATAAAAAATAATAATCACCAACCATCTTAGGTTCCTAAAGGACACCTAGTGACTCTACCAACTTCGGTGTTAGTCAGATTATGTCTGACTAGTAACCATACAAGTAGAGACATGGTTTCGCCTTTTAATACTTTGAAATATTTCTATATATGCTTCCAGAGTTGGGATTTGAGACGGTGTGCAATTCCAAGGCCAGGTGTGTCCAGAATTAATTTTATAAAAATATTAAGTATATTTTATACTATTAAAGAAAAATAAAATGGATAACTCTTAAATGGTATCTTAGATCAGAAATATGAGGCCACAGTTGAGTCCGGAATGTGGCGTTTACCTGAGGCGAGGCATAACTATTGTCGGCGCGGGGCTTCTCTTAGAAGAGTCACATAGGGGAAATCATAAATAAAATAATTAAACTTAATTATTTTGTCTCAAATTCCAAATCAAATAACTTTTGAACAGGGACTCAGATTAGAAATCCAAGACCACCGTGGAGCTTGAAATAGGGTGTTTTTCCTAAGTGCGACATAAAAAAAGAAGGTGTGGAGGTTTCAAATTTCTCAACTATTGGTGGGTTCCGATATATTTCTATAAATATAAAATTAAGGGATTAGAATTATTGTTATCCCTTAATATCGCACTCTCTCCACCAAACCTTATCTCACTACCATTATTCATCATTCTTCACTAGATCAAGGGGAAATCTCCACCTAAACCATAGCAGATCGAAATAGGAGCGTTGTGGATGCGTCGCCATGATGAACAACCAATTAGAAGTATGGTTCTTGTTTATTTTCTCACCCTAATTCCCATTATTGATTTATTCTTGAATTTATCTTCAAATTCTTTGTTCTGAGCATTGAGGCGATGGCCAAACAAACACAACCATCGACCAATCCCCGTTTTGAATCCCCAATTTGTCGTGATTTTCTTCGTTCTTCCCCTTAAATATCTAATACATTGAAACATTTATGAATTGTCGATAGAAGTATGGAACTGTGAATCCCTTGACTCAGGGATCCTAAAACTGTTCTTGTTTCAATTTTCCAACCACTAGATTAGTCTCGGTTGTCTTTGGAGGAAGACAGCGGCGCGACTCTAGGTAGGGTGGCGATGTGCGGCGGACAAGTGAGAGTTTGTTGGCGGTGTTGGTTGTTTGATGAGTGGAGAAGGTGGAGGTCAGTGGTGGCACTGAGTCAGCTGGCGATCGAAATAGGTGGAGGTCTGATGGGGCGATGAGGCGGAGAAGAACTGGTGGGCTGGGCCGACAAGCTGGAGTGTGAGGCGGCAGGGTGGCTAGGGTCGTATGGTGTTGTTGGGATGGTAGATCCACATCACGGTCAGGCTGGATGTAAGTTGGGGTCACCATGAATGACCCTAAGCAGCAGCAACCTGTGTGATGCAGGTCACCTCATTGATGAGGGGACCAGGCCGGTCGGCCAGCGGGCCACCCAGGCAGTGGGTTGGGCTACAAATGTAATCCAGGCTAGAAGAAGGCAGCATGGACCACACATCTGGGTCACGAGGGGGTGATACAGGACCAATATAGTTGGGGCAAGTTGTCCCCTGCAACGATTCTGACCAGAATGGGTTATATGAGTTCAATTTGGGCCTATAAGGCTTTAAAAATCTATATCTTCTAATACGAGTTCCATATTGATGTGAACTCTGCGACCAAGAGTCCCTCTCTTCAAAAAGGATCATTTTATACCAACTCATTAATTTTTTTAGGACTTGGTTTCATGGCTCGGTTCCATGAAACGCTTGACTTTAACAATAATAATATAATTATTCTTATTATTTGGGATTTTGTTTTATACATGGCACCTACATATGGTGTCGGATTATTGCGCCTTCAGCGGTGGGATGACCCTAGTCCTTGGGTGAAATTTTCATAAGGAATTTATAGTGTTTATACTAATGTCAATTTACAGGCCCCACAGGGTCCATTTCACATGCTTTGCGATGAAATGAAACTTTTTCACCGAGTATCTCGAGTAGTCGATCTCATGTGTTTTTCTAAGAGGATCGAAATGGTGTGATCCATAAAATTAATTTTATGACCTCATTAAATGTGGAAAAATGACAGTAATATCAGTGGAAAATCCTTTTGAAATATTTGAAGAGTGGAATCTCCCATCAGCTTGGGTGTGGGTCCTTTATCATCTACTTTCGAGTTGAATCCCCCTGACACATTAGGGTGTGGGTTATAGATGAACAAGAGTGAAATCCCCCTAAAAAATTAGGGAGTGGGTCCTCTATGATAACTATTAGAGTGGAATCCCCCCATCAATATGGGTGTAGGTCCTCTGCCAGCTACTTTTGAGTAGAACCCCCTGACAAACTAGGGAGTGGGTCCTCGATCAATTTTAGAGTGTAATCCCCCTAATGTACTAGGGTGTGGGTCCTATACTTCTATTTTCCATTATATATATTTTCATATTAGTGAAGACACCTTGTTTGACATAATGTTGGACTTATAAGTAATATGGGTGCTTTCCCCACCGAGACACATCCCTGTGATGCGACCTAAAATTGTGCGGGTGAGATAGACCAGTCCAAAGAGGATAGTATTGAGGTGTAGTGTTTTAGTCCCTTTTGACTTGTAGTTTAGGAAAATATTTGGAATACTAGGTATTGATGGTGTTTATTTATGAGACTATTGGAAACTATTTTATTAGGTTGAGTTGTGATATGGATATCCCCTTACTCTCTCGTTTGGGATTCTTTGAATGAGCATATATATATAGACACACACATACACACACCCTATTGTAGTACCCACTCCTTGGGTATTGGATACAATCCTTCTAGGAGAGGCGAAGAAGTTCAGGGAATGCCACATGATTTCTGTGTATATATTCTTGTGGTTGGATGAGTCTACTCTCTTACTATAGGTAGCAAAGACTTGAATAGAATTTCACATTCTTACCATTTCTATCTCCTTGTGTTTAAATGATCATATATCACTATCTTGTTTGGTTGAGCTGCACTCTTTCACTGTACTTTGTTCTATCGACTGTACTTTTCATTCCTCTTGTATCTCTTACTACTCCACATTATTTTTGGTGCTTCCTACTAGGTATGTTTATCCTCACCCCTGCATGGACTTTTCCCGCATGTATCATGCCCTATGCAGACAATGCACAGGTTTGATCATGACTTTGGAGGATCTCATGGATATAAAAGTGTGGACCACATTAGATGGTCACAGTTTGGATTCCCGGATCTGGGATTCCTCAGTATCTTCACTTTTAGTTTTCTATTAGGTTAGGACATTGTACTGATTGGGAATGTATTTTTCCCCCTTTTTCCTTCTATTTTCATTACTGTATCTGTACTATTTAAGTGGTCCATTCATGCTTGGGTTTACTTTTCAGTAGGTTACATCTTTTACTAATTTCCCTCTGAACTTTTTCATTGAGTTGGTTGTGGGTGTGTGTGCAGGTATTTAGGAAAATTCCTCCCTAAATTTGTTGTGCCTTTAGTGCTATTCACCACCCCCAGGCCTATGGAAGTGGGAATGGGGTGGTTCCGAATCAAGCCCTGGCATGGGGTGAGTCGTGAAAAAGTGGTATCAATGGAAGTTCAACCCTTGGTATGTTGTTCATATGTTTCCTAAAATAGGACTTGGTTGGGTTTACATAAATAGTTTCAACATATCTTGAGAGCATCTCTTAAGTCATGGAGTCCAGTGATGGTGTGGCTGCAAACGTAGCCATTCACCAGGACCATGATTACCTGCTTTTTGTCTAGTCATTATGAGAAATTTGTTGTTGGTAACTTTGGTAAATGAATTATATAGGATTAAGTCTTTGAATATCCATGTTTAGTCATCTCCCATTTGTTATTGTTCTTGTTCATTGTATATATGCTCATATGACCGCAGTACTCCTTGATAACTTTCAGGATTCCTCTATGATGGAATCTAGCTAGGATACCCGCTCTAGTTCACAATGACAACCTCGTGATAGATGAGGCCTCAATATAGGGCCCATCATGTGATCCCCTTTCTCTGGGTGGGCCAATAATATCCCCTCCACCTATGGAGCAACAGTTAGTGCGGAAAGAATAGTCCGAGGATGAGTTTAGGTTGAGCGTACTTTTTGAGTTCTAGCACCAGAGGCCACTAAGGATTCATGTTGAGTCTGACCCTCAGGTGGAAGAGGACTGGTTGGAGTTGGTGGTCCACTTCTTTAGGCTGGTACAGACCCTAGAAGACCAAATGGTGGATTTAGCAGCCATCCTTTTTCACGAGACTGATTGGCACTAGTTGAGTTTAGTTACCTAGATGCACGATGATTCACCACTCTCGTGGGATTAGTTCTAGTAGTTGTTTCACAAGAAGTACTTCCCCTCATACTTGTGATTTTTCAGGAGTTAGGTTATTCTAGAGCTACAAAAGGGATCCATGATAGTTGATGCATATATGGAAAGGTTTACAGACCTCACACGCCACTCCATTGATATGATCTGTGATGGTTACTTCCAGGCCTGGAAGTTCGAGCAGGGTCTCCGTTGAGAGATCCATGCCTGTGTAGTGCCCCTGTGAATCCCTACTTATATTGGAGTGCTAGATAGGTCACTTGTGATAGAGATTTTACAATCATATGGGAACTAGTTGTCTAGGCCTAGTAGTGGTTTCTTTAGAGCGGAGATGTCTACAGTAGTTGGCAGGCGTTAGGGAGCAGGGTCGTGATGTAGTAGGCTTCCCCAGTATTGGGCTCAGGAACATGATCAGGTGGAACCTAGGCCGCACAAGGATTTTGTTCATCCTGGAGCAGGTCAGTGCTATACTTGTGACAAGTGAGGCCACCTAGCCTGGGATTTCCCAACCAGACAATCTGATCATCCCAAGTAGAAAATGGTTATACCACCACAGTAGAGGCAGCACCGTGATAAGGGTGGCCCCCAGGGAGATAGTGCTGGAAGATGAGTAGGAGGAGAAGGAGGACTAGGTAGTTGGGGACAATGTAATCAGATCCTCCCCCCACCATAATCAGACAGCCCACATCAGGCTCAGAGAGCTAGCATCTGGGGCTATGGACAGTTGCAGACTATCGATGTCCATGATCCTCTAACGCACCAAATGATCGGAGGTATGCTCTATGTTTATTCTGCTATTTCTTCAGTGTTAGTAGACATAAGAGACAGTCAACCTTTTATCTTGTTACTCCAAGTACAAGATTTAGTGTTCCTAGTAGAGGTGTTATCACAAGATCTATGTCTCTAGGTTCCTACGAGAAGCTCTTCTTCTATATCTTTTATCTTCCAGTAGTGTGAGCTTTCGTTTGGAGGGGAAATGTTCACATGGAACCTACTGGTTTTTACGATGAAACCTTATGAATTAATCTTGGGTACAGATTGGATTTCCATGGTTCTTGCCCAAATTGATTTTTTTCATGAGCTATTCATATGCCTACACACAAATGGGATGGGGTTCTCCTTTCTTGGTGAACGAGACCTCATAGTAGGGCAGGTGATTGTTGTTAGAAAGTGACTACAGCCTTTTACCCATTAGTTAGAAAGTTTAAACCTTGATTAGGTAGTATCTTCAGGAACCTGGGTTCTTTTAGTTGTGGAGGATTACAAGTATGTCTTCCCTGAAGATGTCTTGGGACTACCTCTGAGGTGATAGTTGGATTTTTTCATTGAATTGCAACCAGGGACTACCATGATATATTCTACAGCATATCGGATGGAACCCACCAAGATTTAGAAGAAATGTTTACAACCAGAGGACCTTCACGAGAAGGGTTTCATCGAACCCAATATGTCCCCTTGGGTGGCTCAAGTTCTATTTGTGAAAAAGGTAGACAGGAGTTTACGGCTTTCTATGAATTATGTTCGCTTGAACCAGGCCACAATAAAGAAGAATTAACCCTTATTGCTGATCAAAGACCTATTTTACTAGTTACAAGGTGTGAGGTTGTTCTCCAATATTGATCTAAGATCTGAATACCACCAGTTACGAGTGTGTGAGGCTGATATTCAAAAATTGTCCTTTCATTGTCGCTACAGGCATTACGAGTTCCTAGTGATGCCCTTAAGTGTGAACAATGCCCCATCCATTTTCATGACCTTGATTAACCAAGACTTTTATCCATACTAGGAATATTTTTTTTTGTCTTCGAAGATGACATAATCATTTACTCGGCATTAGAGGAGGATCACACAGAGCACTTGAGTATTGTCCTTGATTTACTCTGAGAGCACCAGCTTTATGGAAATCTATCTAAGTTTCTGTTCTTCATACACAAGGTTTTAATTCTAGGGAATGTAATATCTGAAGAGGGTTTATACATGGATCTCATGAAGATCGAGGTAGTTCTTGCTTGGGATCCACCTAAGAATGTTTCTTAGGTGTGGAGCTTTTTTAGTGTGGTTGGGAAATACCAGAGATTTGTGGAAGACTTCTCTAGAATCTCAGCCCCTTGGACTGCTCTGATGTGGAAGGGACAGCCATTTACTTGGTCTGAGTGGTGCCATAAGGCCTTAAAGGAGTTGAGGTAGAGGTTGATGAGTGCTCCAGTTATGAGACTACCATAGGAGGGAATCGATTTCATAGTGTATTGTGATTCCTCAGGAGTTGGGATCGGTTGTGTCCTGATGCAATGACAGATAGTCATCACGTATGGGTCAATGCAGTTGAGACCCCATGAGAAAAACTATGTGACTCATGAATTGGAACTCATAGTAGTAGTCTTTTCCCTGAGGATGTGTAGACACTACCTCCTAGGATAGTGCTTCGTAGTTTACTCAGACCACCAGAGTCTCATGTATATCTTTACCCAGAGAGATCTGAATCTAAGGTAGCGACGCTAGTTAGAGTTCTTGTAGGACTACGAATTCGAGATAGTCTATACTCCAAGTAAGTAAAACATTATAGAATATTCCCTAAGTAGGAAGTCCCAATATTTCCTAATGTGGGAAGATTCATAGAATTTAGCTTCCCTGCAGCTGACCCTGGTGGAGAAGGAGGGTAAAACTTTTCTACACTCAATGGTGCTGAATCCTTCACTCCTTGAGCATGTGAGAGAGTCCCACTTAGTAGAAATTGACTGTGAAGTTATGTGTGACTAGATATCTACAAGCGAAGACCTAATGGGTATTCTAAAGGAGTTAATCCTGATATCTTGTTCCATGGGTGAACAATGATTTCATTCATGATGCGGGAGTTCCATACTTCTCCCTCAGCTATGCATCCTGGTGTGGGAAAGATGTACATGGATATTAAGTGGTAGTTTTGGTGTTCTGGAATGCGATGAAGCATTGCTGGGTTCATCTTACAATTCTTTACCTATCAGTAGGTGAAGGCTGAGCATCAGGTTCCATCAGGTTTATTGTAGTCCCTCGACATCCTGAAATAGAAGTGAGATGTTATATCCATGGACTTTGTCACAAAACTTCCAGGCACAATTAAGGTCCATGAAGCCATCTGGGTGATAGTGGACCAACTCTCCAAGTCAATGTGCTTCCTTGCTATCAGGGAGTAGAGTTTGGTGGAAGGTTTATGGCATTTGTACTTATGGGAGACCATCCTCCTTCATAGGGTACCCTCTATAATTTTCTTTGATCGTGATGCATGGTTTATGTCATGGTTTTGGAGAGGCTTGCAGGAGTCATTCGGGACCCAGCTATGGATAAGTACGACCTTTCACCCTATTATTGATGGGCATACCGGGTGCACTCTCAAAATACTGGAGGATTTTCTTAGGACTTGTGTACTAGATTTCTACCAGATCTGGGAGGATCATCTTCCTTTGGTAGATTTTGCATACAACAAAAAATTCCACTCTACTATCAGCATGGAACCTTTTGATGCCCTATACGAGAGACCTTGTAGGTCACATATGTTCTGAATGGAAGTTGAAAAATCATCCCTCATGGGCCCAGAGTTTGTGTGATCCAAGAAAGAGAAGGTTCAGGTCATTTGTGAGTGGATGAAGACAGTCTAGACCAGAAAAAAAAATCGTACGCATACAACAGTCATAGACCCTTGGTGTTTGAGAAGGGAGACCACGTCTTATTTAGAGTCTCCCCATTACATGGAATGAATATGTTTGTCTGGGGAGGAAATATATCCCTGAGGTTCATTGGGTCATTCGAGATCATGTGGAGGGTTGTTGGGGTTTCCTACCATCTTTCCCTACCCTGACAGTTGGAGAGGGTGAACGAAATCTTCCATATGTCACAACTAAGGCGATACATTAAATATCCTATGCATTTCATCGAATTGGGAAAGCTAGACATTGAAGATGGATCCACCATTGTAGATAAATTGATGGTGTTCGAGGATCGACAGGAGTGAACCTTACGTAGATGTGCTATCCACTTGGTTCGCATGTTGTGGCAGTACAGAAATATGCAGAAGAGTTCTTAGGAATAGAAGAGCCAGATATGGGCTCAGTATCCAAAGTTATTTTCATAGTTCTTTATTTTTGGGGATAAAAATCTAGAAGGAGGGAATCATATTGAGATCCAATTTCTTCTTTTAATACTTTGAAATATTTCAATATATGTTTCCAAAGTTTAGTGTTTAGACAGTGTGAAATTCTGAGGCCTGGTGTGCCCAAAATTAATTTTATAATAATATTAAGTATATTTTATACTATGCACGAAAATGAAATTGGATAACTCTTAGATTTTATCTTTTATTAGAAATCCAAGTCCACAGTTGAGTCCAGAACATGTTGTTTACTCTAGGCTAGGCATAAATTTTGTTAGAACATGACTTCAATGAGAAAAGTCGCCCATGGGAAAATCATAAATAAAATAATTAAACATGGTTAGTTTGTATCCAATACCGAATCAAATAACTTTTGAACAGGTACTCAGATTGGAAGTCTAAGATCATCGTTGAGTTCAAAATAGGGTGTTTTTCCTAGGGGTGACATAAAATGAGATGGTGCGGAGGTTTTGAATTTCGCAACAATTAGCGGGTTCCTGCATTCATCTAAAAATAGAAAATTAAGAGATTGGGATTTTAGTTAGACCCTAATATCTCTCTCTCTCCACCAAACCATCTCCCTCTACCTTTCTTCCTCATTCTTTTCTGAATTGAGGAGAAATATCTACCGAAACCTCATCAGATCGAAGCGGGAGCAACGTCGATGCGTCGACGCGTCTCCAATGACGAATGAATGATTCGAGGTAGGTTTCTTGTTGATTTTCGCACCCCAATTTTCATTCTTGATTTATTATTTAATTATTCATCAAATTATTAGTTTTGATCATCGAGGAAATGGACAACCAAACAAGGCCATCACCCGATCCCCATATTATTGCATTCTTCTCCATTCTTCACCTTAAATATTCACTACATCGAAACATTGACGAATCATCGAGCGGAGGATGGAACTGTGAATCCCTCAAGCCAAGGATCCCAAAATAGTTCTCGTTTCAATTTTCTAAAAACCAGAGTGGTCCTAGTGGTCTGGGGAGGAAGACAACGGTGCAACTATATCTAGGGCGGTGGCCGGAAACGGTGCGCGGTGGATATGTGAGAGGTGGCTAGTGGTGCTGGTTGGTTGGTGAGCGGAGCAGGCGGAGATCGGTGGTGGCGCTGAGTTAGCTAGAAAGTAGAGAAGGTGGAGGTCTCGTAGGTTGGTTAGGGGAAAAGGAACCAAGGCCAGGCCTAAGATTTGGATCATGAGGTGGCAGTGCGGTTGGGGTCGTCCGACTACATTGGGATGGCAGATCCACATCACAGTCAGGCTGGATGTGAGGTAGAGTCGTCGCGCGAGACCCCAAGTGGCTGCGACCCGCACGATGTGGGTCACCTCATTGATAAGGAGACCATTCCAGTCACCAGTGATATGGTTCGTGGTTGTGGGATTGGCCGGGAAAGGGTGTTCTGATCCACAAAGCTGGTCTGTGGGTAGGCCGGGTCCAGCCATAATGGCCTCGACTTGTTCGATTTGGTCCCATAAGGCTTTAAAAAGCCATATCTTCTAATCTGATCATCCGATTGACATGTTGTCTACGTCCAAGAGAACCTATATTTGAGAAGGATACATTTAGAGTGACTCAAAAAAAAATAGGACTCAGTTTCATGGCTTGGTTCCACATAACGCTTGAGTTTAATAATAATATTATTATTATTATTATTATTTGGGCTTCGTGTTTCAGACGTGGTGCCTACATGCAGTGTTTAATTAACATGTCGTCAGCGGTGATGTGACCCTATTCCTTGGGAGAACTTTTCAAGATGACTTTCAGGTTTTTAAGATAATGTCAAGGGGTAGGCCCTACATCATCTGATTTTCATTCTTTGTAGTGAAATGTAACTTTTTCACTGGGTATCCATTTCGGATGATCGAGCATCGATCCCATGTGTTTTTTCAAGAGGATCGCAATGGTACGATTTGTATAATTAATTTTGTGACCTCATTAAATATTGACACATTAAATAAATATTGGTGGAAGCTCCTTTTTACAGATTTGAAGAGTAGAATCCATTATCTGAATGGGCGTAGGTCCACTATCAACTACTTCTGAGTGAAATACCCATGACGCACTGAGATGTGGGTCCTTGATGAACAAGAGTAGAATCCCCCTGACGCATTAGTGCATCGGTCCTCTATGATGACTATTAGATTGGAATCCCCCATAGTCATGGGCATAGGTCCTGTACAAGCTACTTCTGAGTGTAATCCCCCTAAAACACTAGGGAGTGGGTCCTCAATGACATTTAGATTGGAATCACCCTAATGTACTAGGGTGTGGGTCCTCTACTTCGAGTTTGCATCATCTTTATTTTTAGATCAGTGAAGAGACGTTATTTGATGTAACCTTGGACTTACAAGTAATAGGGGTGCTTTCCCCCACCAAGATGCATCCTTGTGATGCAACCTAAAACTGTGTGGGTGAGACAGACCTATCTAAAGTAGATAGTATCGAGGTGTGGTGTTTGATACCCTTTTGACTTGAAGTTCAGGGAAGATATGAGGAATACTGAGTGTTGTTGTTGGTTACTTCTAGGACTATTGGAAATTCTTTTCTTGGGATGATCTATGAGAAGGATATCCCCTGACACTCTCATTTGGTATTATTTGACTGAGTATATATACACATACCCTATTGCAGTACCCACTCCTTGGGTTTTGGTTACTCTCCTTCTAGAAGAGGAAAATACACAAGGAGTATGCCACATGCTTTCCGTGTCTATATTATTGTGGTTGGATGAGTATACACTCCTACTATAGGTAGAAAAGACTTGATGAGAATTTCAAATTCTCACCATTTCTAGCTCCTTGAGTTTGGATTAGCTTACTTCACTCTCTTGTTGGGTTGAGCTACACTCTTTCAGTGTACTTTGTTCAATCTGATGAACTTTCCTTTTCTCTTATATCTATTACTACTCCCCCTTATTTTCAGGGTTTCCTACTGGGTATGTGTATATTCACCCCAACATGGGCCTTACCCTCACATATCATTCCTTATGCAGACGACGCATAGGTTTGATCGTGACTTTGGAGGTGCTCAGGGATACAGGATCTTGGACCACGTACGGTGGTCACAGTTTGGATTCTTAAAGTAGGGCTTCCTTGATAGCTTTACTTTAAATTTCATGTTAGGTTGGGACACTGTTCTGGTTGGGCATGTATTTTTTCCCTTTTCCTTTCTATTTTTTTACTGTATCTATACTATTTTTGTGGTCCATGCATGCTTGGGTTTACTTTTCAGCAGGTCTCATCTATTAATTCTTACCCTTTTCACTTTTTCATTGAGTTGGATGTGTGTGTGTCTGTGTGATGGTATTTAGGCAAAGGACTCCCGGAGTTTGGTGTGCCTTTAGCGCTAGTCGCCACCCCTGGCCTATGGAGGTGGGATTGGGGTATTTGCGACTCGAGCCCTGGCATGGGTTGGGTCATGAAAATACCTATTTATAAGTAATAATTATAATATATATAATTATAATTATATATCATATCCACAAATATTCACTATGTATGTGAGGAAGTAAGTTGTCATATTAAAATATGTTATGTACTAGCTAGACCTGGGGAATAACTCAAACATCCATAACCAATCTAATGAGATATAGTCTCCAATAGAGGGAACATGCCTTGAATCTCATAATGAAGGTGAGACATTATGTTCATCACTCAATATTTATGGGGTGAGACTCCATTCCCAACTCCCTAAATGGAGGAACATGTAATGTCATTCCCATTACTGAGATAACAATATAACGATGAGAGACATCATGCTCAACACCTGATGTAAGGTAGAGTGAAACATCATGCACAACAAGTCCCTTAACCATCATTCCAAAACTAATATCAATGGTGTAATCATAATAATAATAATCACATGAGGTATCACATCATAATTACCTTTATAATTATGAACCATCATATAAATGGGTTTTATAGTTTATATGATCAATATAAATAAGAATGCATCAATTAGCGTGGCCTTACCACCCATTATTATTCATTTAACTTAATCCATTTAACTCATCTAAGCATAGAAATCCATCTTGAAGCTAATAAGTTCAATTAATAAAGCAATGTAAATTTATAATCAAGGAAAACCAAGCACATAGAAGGTGTTATAACCAACTGGGAAATTACACATAAGGGGGAATTACATTTACTTGTAAAGTCAAAAACTTAGGTGGTGTTAAGACCATTAAAAATTTATAATATATAGGGAAATTAAATCAAGACACCTAAAGGGGAGGCTATGGTTGACGTCGACATCCACTAATTACCTGGTAAGGATTAATAGGATTGTAACATCATGATTATATCAATTTAAAGTGTAAGAACTCATTTTAAAGCAACATGTGACAATAGAAACTATGCAGCACTATGTCGTGGCTATAAAAGAAACTCTAATTTTATGAAAAATAATTATACCACCTACCTTAGGTCCATATATAACTCCTCATCCAATATCAGCTTTAGATTCCAAGTATATTAGAAGAAAAATGAAGAATATTCCAATGACTTGAAAGTAGGGTGAATGAGATTACACCAAAATTGATAAATAGATTTGAATAGAAACTAATAATGTAAGCAAGAGGATTTGAGATCTAACCTCTATCTATCCAATGCTTCTCATGGTATTCAATTTTCAGTCCAGATGGAGGAGAAACCTACATTCCTAGATTATATGGAGGGTGAGCTCACGGGAGGAATAAGGTCCTACACAACTAGAATATAATAGAGTAAGAGGTGGTTTTAGGTTTCAAATTCATTAAGGGAGAAATATGATTTTTCCCCTCAAAAATAGAGCCACCTGGTTTGGTCGTATAGTTTGGCCAAACTGTGCTCACCTCACTGTCTAAAGAGGGACAATGAATGGTTAAGGCGCACGGTTTCCCTAATTGTTCAAAAACCTTGTGAAATTTATCTATCATTATTTTTGTAAATTTTTCTTGAGAAAACTATTGGGCTCACTTGATTTCATACAAACCATGTAGCCTCCTTCTTGAGAAAAGTGCCTCGTACAGTTAGCATGCACGGTTAGTACTAATTGTGATGTAACCGTACGACCTGCCCTATTTTCCCAATACTCATAGAATCATGCTCTAAAAGACCCTAGGAATATCCTATAACCTTCCTTATTCCTTAAGTCATGTTTACCAAGAGAAACAAAATATTTAAGCAGAATAAAATGATTGTACCTTTGTGAAAAATACAGGTCATTACAACCTCCCCTCCATAAAGAAACTCATCCTTGAGTTGGCCTTCTGAGGGTAAAGAGAGATCATCATATAATAGATCTGGTCACTGAACTCAAATATCATCTTCCCACACCCAGGTCTCATCCTATACTCGGTTGTGATATTATATCACCCATACCAATAGAAAGTGACCTGCATCAAAATGTCTTTATGCTCTAATCGACTATATGCACTGGATATTACTTGAAGGAAGTGTCTATCTCGAACTCAAATTCATCAAGTTAAAATACATGTGATAGGTTTGGATAATACTGGATAATCTGAGATACGTGGGGGAAATTAGGAATAAATTGATGTCTCTAGGGAAGTACTATCTGATAATCTACTGGTTTAATTCATTCCAAAACTCCAAAGGGTATAATGAATCTAGGTGAGATCTTAATCTGCCTCTAAATATGTCAATGGACCAACCTAAATAAAACTAACAAGAAAACTTAGTCCCTGACCTCAAACTCGGGCATTCACCAGTATCGATTGGCATATGACTACTGTCCCGACTGAGTTGTCAGCATGTGCTTTCTGATCAACTAGACATGCTCTGTAGTCTCCTGAACGATATGTGGTCTAAGTAATGTTTCCTCCCCTACCTCAAGCTTTCACATAGGTTATTGGAAAGTCCTACCATATAAGGCCTCATAAGGATCCATCCGAATGGTAGCTAAAAAGATATTATTTTAATCGAACTCATCAAGGAGTATGTGTTTCTCCCAATAACCCCCGAATTCAAGGACACATTCATGAAGAATGTCCTCTAACACCAGAATCATGCACTTTATCTTTTCATTGGTCTGAGGGTGATAGGTCATATTCATAATGACCTATATACCCAAGGCCTTATATAACCCATTCCAAACCCATGATGTGAAGTGAGTGTATCTATAAAAAACAATAGATCATGGAGCTCCATAAAGATGTACGAACTCCCTGAAATATAGTCTCCATAGATCATCTACTGAGAAGGTTTCTCGAAAAGGTAATAAATGTGTGACCTTAATCAAATGATAAATAATAACCCACACTATATCATTGTCACAAAGTGATCTGGGTTAACCAGTCTTGAATTATATAGAAACATTATTCTGTTTCCACTTGAGAATGGATAATGGATATAAAATTTCCATCGGCCATTGATGTTCCCCCTTAACCTGATAACATTTGGAACACTGAGTGATAAATCCAGTTATATCTTGTTTTATACTATGAAAAAACTACTATAAATGTATCTCTCAAAAGATCTTGTTGAATCTGGGATAAACTATGTAACGCCTCGACCCCAGAATCCTAGATCGGTGCATTATTTTAATACATTGGCATGATTACAAGGAATCAAGTCCTGAAAGACCGATCAGATTAGCAGTCTTATAAAATAGATTACATACATTAACGTTACATTACACATTATAAAATAAAACACAACATAAATGATCCTTTGAGAATTCCATTAATCCCCTATCTTAGCCCTGCATCTCAATCATAATACACTTCTTGGAATCCTGGGAAAATAAAACATAAGAAAGGGGTGAGCTCAGATGCTCAGTAAGGATAAAAATATAGAGGAAACTTTCATAAGTAAGAATAAACATTTTAGGCAATGTATAAGACTAAAATACAAGCCTTTTAAACTTAAACTTCATCATAATATAGAAAATATAAATCAAATAATTTCATTTACTTATTCACATGGATATTCTACTAGTCGAATAATCACATGTAATATCAATAGCCAATTTAATAATGATGGAATGCATAATGTCAGACTTCATAACCACATAGTCAAGGCCTTGTGCCACGACTACAAATAAGATTTTGTCAAGGCCTTGTGCCAGGATACTAGTTTGCCTCATGAGACCTACCGATGCATCGAGGAGCTATAGCGAGCTCCACCCGTCACTTACTAAGTCCAATGAATTCCTCATATGAAAAGTTTTAAACATAACATAAACATTCATATTAAAACTTGTATACAAAATGTCAATACATTATTCATAAAACATGAATGGTGTAAAAATAACACATCCACAGTCAAACATATCACAAAATCTTCAATACAATATGGAAGATTTGTATCATAATAAATCAACTTCGATCAAGTTAAAAATCCATCAATGGATGTTGACATAGATGAAATGAAAACTATTTTAAATAAATACCTCTTTTTATTTTGAAATCATTTAAAAGTCACATAATTATAAAAGAGAACATTTATTTTGAAAATATTCTTATATTCTTTTATAGGAAGCTTTGACGATGATATAATGGTGGAAAATAGCCACACCCACCATATAAGTTAAAAAAATACATTCTTACCATAATTTTGTCGAAAAGGTCATAAAGTACCCTATTCGGAAAACAAAGGAAAGATTCCTTTCAAACCATTTTATAAAAATTCAAACAAGGGTATAAATTAATTTAACCCGTAGTCTAGTAAATAGTAACAAAAATTGAAATATATTTTTAAGAAACATGGATGTGGATGATAAAGAGGTCTCAGTAGATACTTACGTAAAAACAACCTCAGATAATAAAGACATTGCGAAATTAACCATTACCTTGTATTTTTCCTTAGTCGATGGTATGTTAAAATTATTTATAATAGTTAAAACGTTGTTATTAAATTATAAAAAAAAACATATACATAAATATGATATCATATATGATCTTATAATATTTCTTTGTTAATAATATTTTTGTAATATCATCATTTCGGGTGTTAACTGATCTGTTTTTCTTTATATGCTCGGTTACATAAGCCATGTTTGTTATGGATAGGATGTATTTTATTCATATCCAGAATTATATTAAGTTCATAAAAATTATTTTTAATCATAAAATTAAATTTATTCTTGAATGAATACGATGGGGAATGAATCTCATCGCGTTCGTGGAGACGGTAATTCGTACGTACACACGAGCGACAATATCATTATATTGATGGTGAAATCATATGTAATTGGATAGTATATCATATATACAGAATCATTAAAATGATATATTTATTATTTACATCAGTTATACTCATTATTATACTCATCCAAATAATGAAGTGTTTGAATAATAAACTACACCATGACGTAGAGACGGTAAGCCGTACGTACGCACGTATGGTGACTTTGTCATTCATATGATGGATAGAATAATGAATATGGTTGTACCATTTTTATAATAACATCAAATTATATAGAAGATACTGGATTTATTATTTTAGAATGGAAACAACAAAGAAAGACGAAGTAGAAGAAGAAAAGAACTTGAAATAGGGTTGTGAAATTATTACCTCTTCTTCAGGTGTTTCCTTTTGAGTTGATCAAAAGGGCTCCTTAGGTTGGCTTTTTGATCAAAGTAAGGACTCTAGGTTTATTTGATGGAATTTTGGAGGATATTTGGGTAGGGTTTGGCTAAGTCAAATGGATTCAGAGGTGTGAAATTAATAGAAGGGTAAGTACCCTTCTATAAGAGAGGTAAGGGTCACTTTTGGAAAATCTTGAAATATTATTTAATAATAAATTCATTTTCTTTTTATAATGGCTCCAAAATGATTTATTTAAAGGATAAGGTGGTTATGGGACGAAAAAATCTCAACTAATAGGTTTTAGATAGGCTTAGGTTTCCATATTAACCTTATCTTTTATATTTAACTCTTTGTTAAATAGTTTTACATTTATCATATCTCTTTGTATTTTTATATTATGTGGTTAATAAACGTAATGTAACATGACAAGAGAGACCCAAGTAGTTAATTATTAATATATATAACCTTATCTAAGTCGTTTGGTCGGACCTTAGATTTTTAGGAATATTATAAAAATTAATAATATAGTATTTGTTTTAAAAACTCAATTATGTCAATTTTGACACTATTTAGTATTTGGTTTTTGTGAAAATCATAACAGCTTGATTACTTCAAAAAAAATTATTCAATAAACCCTAACATGTCATATTAACCTAAAAAAATATATGAATTCATCAGAAGTCTCAATTTACATTTATTTGGATATTTATAATATTAATTATTTTAATATTTTATTAATAAGGTAATTACTGCATCATTATTGTGTCATAAATAAATTAAATTATTTAATGTTTAAAAATAATAAATAAAATAAAATTATGTAGGAAATAATTTTATATTTATAATGAATATTTATAGTCGAATTTATATTTTGTGTAACCCTATATTAAAAATGGTTTAGTTATTAAACTTTTAATTTAACTCTTTTAAATATTATTTAAATAAAATAATAATAATTGTCCTAGTCTAATACAAGTGGACCAAAAGGATTATATTTTATTCCTAAGGTTGATTTTGGTCGAATTACACATATCCAATAGAATTAGGACATGTGTTAGGGTAATTATAATATCATTTTTACCATTAATTACCTTATTTACTTTTAACCGTAGTAAATAAAAGTCAAAAGTTACTATTCACAAAAACCATTATCTTATTGAAGCACATTTTACTTACTGATATTATCCATGTATCACGGATTTTTTGAAATTCAACTCATAGAAGCGGTAAAATTAAGTTTTATACAAATTTGCAAATGATCCTAGAAGGTGGGTAAAAAACCTTAAAAAGTTCAATACAATTTTATATATCTAATTTTATTATAATTTTATTCTGAAGAATTAAATTGAACTTATATAGGTATTATATATATATTGACTTAAAATAAATTTAAATAAAATAAATAATTATTTAAATAAAAAGTCGGTTTTAAAAAATAATGCAGTGTTTTTCACTATTCATCAAAAATTGAAAGTTTTCAAAAAAAATACCAAAACTTCACCCTATGCTAATTTTGATATTATGAATTCAAAAATGAAGACTATTTTACCAAATTAAAAAAAATAAGTTTCATTTATTAATTTAAAATTAATTCCCGGTGTCAAAACCAAAAGGCGGGTTTTTAAAAAGTAAAAACTATCAAAAGATTGACATGTGTTTTTGTCAAATTTAAATGTGAAATTACTTGTAATGACCTACATTGTATTAAATGAAAAAAATATAATATAATTATACTTCTAAACCATTCAAATGTATAATTTAAGACTATAAATTATTTTTATTAAAAATTTTGTTTTCAATTAAAATTTAGTATTTTTCACTATTCACCCAAATATGAATGTTATCAGAAAAACACCAAAAATTTATCAAAACTAAATTTTTATGTCCCAATTCTAAATAATAATTTTTTTTTTGTCAAATTTATAATATAAATGTGTCAAATATTGGATTTAAAAAGGGTTTAAAATTAAAAGGCGGTAAAATTGCATTTTCTGAAAAATACTTCCTTTATCTGAAAAAAAATGAATTTGTTCTTATATTATGTCTAATAAACACATAATATGGATATTAAAATTATATGGAATATATAAAATTCAAAATTTAGTTAATATTATTCATAACCGCTTTTGAACGGCTAGTTTGGTAAGTCGTGGTGCGCTTGAACTCAGTGTTGCATGTAGCGCAAGTTATTGAATTACTTTGAAGAGATAAAATACTATGAAATATTGGGGTGTTATATTCTCCCCTGCTTTGATAAATTGCGTCCTTGAAATTTTAAATTGTTCTTCGAAAATAAAATTTTAAAAATTGAAAAATACCTTTGCGGAAAACCCACATCGGAAATTGGGTTAATAAAATTTAGTCTTAATAAGAGGGAAAGGGAAATGAAAAAGTCACCACCAAATTATGATCTTGATTAGGAGAAAATGGGTGGAAATTAGAGACACATAATGGAAGGAAAAACGTAAATATTTATAGGGAGTGATTGAGGTCATTAATCACAAACAAGTGTAAAATTGAGGTCCTCAAAGCCATCAATCTATGATGATTTAAAATATCATCGGATCAACAAAACATAAAGTATTAGGATAATACATTTTTTGTTTTAAGATCCCTTCCCTAAAGTTTAAGAATTAATTTATTCATAAAATAAGAGGGAAAAATATACTTGACAAGTAGAGTTTCATCCTTCAACTAATTCTTACCACAAACTCATCTTTCACTCCAAAAGATAATAGAATTCAAAAATATTTTATTTAACCTAATCGTGGGTTCTAAAAATAATGAATTTATAATTAATTTTTCAGAATATTTAAAAAAACTACATTATAAAAACCAGGACATCATGTATCCCAGTGGTAGGTGATCCACCCTTGTCGCCCTTCGGTTGTAGGTTCAAGTCTTGCGGCCTAGTTGGACGTGACGGGTTGTCGCCCGACCTCTGGGTTGTCCCTTTTATGAAAATCCAAAAATAATCTCAAGAAATGATTTAACCTTAAAAATAGTATCTAATGTCAAACTTAATTGATTCCAAACTTTAGACTTATCCAAAATACTTCTGTCCAAACTCACAATCCAAAATTTATAAGTAAGGTAAACACAATGAAGATCCATTTTGCCACGTAATATCATGGGAATACCTTCATCATGTATTCTTTTAAAAAACTGTAACACCCTAAATTACCATAAAACCTTATTGATTACATTCATACTCCCTTATTTCTTATAGAATACTGGATATACTCTTTCTATAAAAAAATGTTGTAAACTCCAACAATGATGGAATATACAAATCATTAATCAGTTCCAAGGTAGTCAAGAATATCCAATATAATTTATTCAAATCAATCATATATTATTCCAAAATCACTACCTCAGTATCAGAACCATATTATGGTTTATCTTTCTCTCAACCATATATTTTCAAAAAAAACCTGCTATTGAGTCACTTTTCTTGGTTCCACACAATCTCAAGTCCTTAATGAAATAGTACTGCAATAAAATCCTTATATGCTCTATAATTATTATAACATGTACATCATTAATACAATACTCAAATGAAACAATACTTTCATAACAACATAAGAACTCTAATCATTCCTCTTCATCTTCGGTAGTATTATAATTTGATTATTATCTAGTAGCAGCATTTGGCATATACTCTGATGTTTCGGACATTGATTCGTGTAGTGTCCCAACTTCTTATAGATGAAGCATTGTACATTTGAAACCTTTTTCTTACCCTTGAAATCAGGTACTTGGTGTCCTTTCTCTCCACTCTTATAACAAAATCTCATTCCCTTAAAGCATTTACCAAGGTGATTCTTTCCACAGTTATCACATATGGGAAAATCCTTCTTTCCCCTCTTCCCTTTATCTATATTCTCTCTTCCATCCTTTTCTTCTCTTTCTTACCTTCAAAGCCATAGGACTAATAGAATTAATTACTTATCTTAATAACACATGATTGTATTTCTTCATATGATGATAATATGTGGGAGACTATTTCCCTTTTAAATTTTGGCTTAATACCATGAAAGATATGATCCTTCTTAATCTTTTGATCATGCTTATTACTGGAATTCTCATTCCTTCTACTACGTGCCATTTCTAAACAATGGCATACACTAGGTTAGTTTATGAATCGCAATGCATAATTCTAAACTTGTAAAATACCTAACGTAAATTGAAAAGATTATGCATATAATATATAATCATAAAATGTTTTCTTTGAGGATGTATTTACTCCTAAATCCTTTATAATGGCTTGTAATGAAAATGTGAATTGTCCTAATCATATCCCCCGAGAGTTTCGTAACCAAGAGTGTATCAAGGCTAATTTTCGTGTACCAAGATACCTCGGGTCAAGCCCAACACTCCTTATCAGAGTTTTCACACCAAGTTACAAATGTGCCAGAGCCACCTCTACCTGCTCATATCCAGACATGGATGTATTACTTATAAAATACATAAAATCTCTACATTACCAAAATTCTAGGAAGTTCTTCTATACTAATCCTCAAAGTCTATATTAGGGTAATGTTCTCTAATCAGAGTTCATCAAAATCTATTTCTAAGGTTGTTGTTAAACTTCCTCTAATACCAAATGTAATGCCCCGACCCCAGAATCCCAGAGTCAGTGCATTATTTTAATACATTGGCATTATTACAAGGAATAAATTCCCAATATACCGATCAGATTAGCATTCTTGGAAAATATATTACGTACATGAACGTTACATTACACATTAGAAAATAAAACACAATATAAATGATCCTTTGAGAATGACATTAATCCCCTAGTTTAACTCTGCTTCTCAATCATAATACACTTCTTGGAATCTTGGTAAAATAAAACATAAGAAAGGGGTGAGCTCAGATGCTCAGTAAGGATAACAATATTGCATAAACTTTTATAAATAATAATATTCATTTAAGGTAATGTATAAGACTAAAACACAAGACTTTTAAACTTAAACTTCATCATAATTTGGAAAAGATAAATAAAATAATTCCATTTACTTATTCACATAGATATTCTACTAGTTGAATAATCACATGTAATATCAACAGACAATTTCATAATGATGGAATGCATAATGCCAAACTTGATAACCACATAGTCAAGGCCTTGTTCTAAGACTACAAATAATAATTTTATCAGAAAAACACAAAATATTTATCAAAACTAAATTTTTATGTCCCAATCCTAAAGAAGAAGTTTATTTTGTCAAATTGAATTTATAAAAGTGTCAAATATTGGATTTAAAAAGGGTTCTCCATTAAAAGGTGGTAAAATTGTGTTTTCTGAAAAATAATTCCTTTATCGGAAAGGAATGAATTTGTTCTTATATTATGTCTAAGAAACACATAATATAGATGTTAAAATTATATGGAATATATAAAATTCAAGATTCAGTTAATACTATTCATAACTGCTTTTCAACGGCTAGTTTGGTAAGTCGTGGTGTGCTTGAACTTGGTGTTGCATGTAGCACAAGGTTTTGAATTACTTTGAAGAGATAACATGCTATGAAATATTGGGGCATTACAAACTACCCAAACTGAGGCTTGGTATTTCCACATATTCTCCTCTATGATGTCTACTAGGACCCATACATTCCCATGAAAGTGTACAGTGTCATACTCATCCATGTTCCAACCAAAATACGAATCATCATCTGAGATACTTTCACATAGTACAAGGACCTAGATATCTGAAGCTTGCCTCATTCTCACCTATTCTAGAATGGTAGAGGTCACTGCTAAAGCTGATAGGATAGTCTGACCATGGTCCTCCTAAACCTCAACATGCATTTCTGAAAACAATTCCATGAGCTGCTACTCACCATTGGCCTCCTGAACCACTTATTCTTGAGTCCTCTGGATCAAATCATCATCTAGAGGATTTAATTTCCTAGGTTTGTAGGAAAGATCAAAATCAAAGGATTGCGGGTACTAAACCCATTTTCTCTACCTAAGATTCAGATAATATTGTATAGACATGTGCATGAGTTTTTTGTGATCAGTTACTATGATAAAATTATATCCAAGTAATGTCTCCAACGGTCTATATAATATAAAAAATCTATTACCTTGAGGTCACACATCAGGTAATTCCACTCATGAGGTCTCAACTGGCGAGATCTATATGCTATGACTCACTCATTCTATATCAGAACATCTCCCAACTTGATACTTGATGCATCAAAGTAGACTATATAGCTTATGTCTGGCTCCAACAGAATTAGTATTGGAACTGAAGTCAATCTTCCCTTTAATTGTTTAAAGGCTACTTCACAAGCTTCTGACCATATGAAATTAATACCTATCTTTGTCAATCCCATAAGCAACACCATAAAGAAATATAAATCATGTATGAAGCATCTATAATACACATCTAGACCCAATAGACTCCAAATATCAAAGACATTCTCAGGATGCTCCTAAGAAACTACAGATCTCACTTTCTCTAGGTCTAATAAAACTTTTGAATCTAATATGATATAACACAAGAAGTGGACTCTGTCGATCCAAAAGTGGAATTTAATAAGCTTGAAATAAAGTAGTTTCTCTCTTAGTGTATTTATCATGATCTCAATATATTGGGAATGGTCTTATCGAGAATGATAATACACTAAGATTTCATTAACAATAAAACCATTAATGAATCTAGATTATAGTGGAAAACCTGATTCATCAAAGCCATAAAGACTGTAGGTTCATTTTTCAGACCGAACGACATGACCACGTACTCATATAGATCATACCATATTCAAAATGTTATACAAGGTATTTTTGAATATATAACACATACCTGACGATAGACTAACCTCAAATAAATATTTTAAAACACCCTCACTCCTTAGAGATGATCAAAGAGGACATCTATTTGAGGAAGTGGATACCGGTTTTTAACTATAAGATGGTTTAACTAATGTTAATCCATGAAAAGCCTAAGGGTATTGTCTTCCTTCTTAAAAAAAATGATCGGTGAACCCCAAAAAGATGTTATGGGGAATATAAAAACTTTAGCCTCCAGATCCTTTAACTATTTCTTGAAATCAAAAATCTCCATAGGTTCCATCCTATAGGGATGAATATACATTGGTGTTTCTCTTGGAACTAGATCAATTGTGATTTTTAAATCTAACAATTGAGGTATCCTAGAATATTATTCAAGGAATAATTCCCCAAAATGGTCACCTATGGGATGGAAAATAGAGGTCTATATCCCCTAGTCATCCAAGAAGATACTGACGATCTAAGATGTCACACTGCCTAGACTTTGCTTCTCGGGTCTAGATCATGTCGTATAAACATCAGATTCTCCCTTAGGAACATAACTACCACCCTCTAGTGATATAAATTTCATCCTTTGATGATAACAGTCAATATGGGATCGATAGGGTACTAACCTACCCATCCTGATGATTACATCAAACCCTATCATGTGAAGGAAAAAAGATTCCATACAAAGGCATATCTACCTATCTTATTTTGACTGGAAAACAATCTCTAATCATATACCTAATGGGGTATCTATCATCATCATTACATATAAGTGCTTAATATTGAGGTCTAGAATCTCCATAGTTTCTTCAAATATAAAATATTGATATGTGCATGTGTCAATTAAAGAAGACACTATGGTAGAGGCTACTAGAATAGTACCATGAATAGTAAAATGGTTGGAACTCTACTTCTTTGGTATATGCTGAAATTCATTAAACTAGCTTGTATTGTAGCTCTGATTCATAGCCTGACTACTCTGAGCAATCCCACTCTGTTAGATTTGAGAATTATGAGTTTGGTTTCCTCTGCCTTAACCACTACCTCATCTTGAGCAGT
The DNA here is from genome assembly GCA_963277665.1 of Viscum album. Lineage (NCBI taxonomy): Eukaryota > Viridiplantae > Streptophyta > Magnoliopsida > Santalales > Viscaceae > Viscum > Viscum album. Next base: position 873,010,978 of record OY728145.1, on the reverse strand, counting down.
CAGTGGTATTCCAGCTAACTTCCTAGTGAGATACTATTATCCCGGCATCAAAATGTGAGGTAGGTGTAGATCCCCACTCACTAGGAACTAATAGAAAATTATTTCAAAAGTACCAGATATACCTCATCCTTCTGCATCCTTTTCATTCTAATGGATCATGTAAACCATAAGGATTCATATTTCTCTATTTCCCACACTAGTGACAGATAAGGAAGCTATCAGTACATGATATCTAACTACTTTTACCCCCATGATAAACCTCAAAACGTCACTTTCATCCACTGGAAGAAGCACTAGACAGTCTGGGTATCTAACCACTATGGTTTCCACCACCTGCTTCCCTCAAATTCCACTTTGTAATGAGGTTCTAGTTGATGATCTCATAGATAGTCATTAGATAAAATATGTTGAACTATGATCAGATATAGTAGGATATAAACACTTTATCTCAGTAAAATGAGTAGAATATTCGATGATAGATATGAATCCCTACTAGAGGTTCATAATATATGTAGAATGGTCATCCCATGGAGTCTATGGAAATAATTAGTCATAGAAGATAGTTTGGAAATCCTCTTAGATCATATCATGATGTCAGACAACCTGGTTAATAACATCCCACCATCTCCTAGTAGAATCACATAGTATATAAGCATCAATCTTAAGACTTTGCTCTGGAGGTTTCTCGAGATGCTTGACTATAGAAAGGATAGATTTAATCCATGAATTAGTATCATGTAGTCCACCATCCATTGAAAATATGGTATAATGTTTATATTGAAACTCTTAGGTCAACTATTCTATAGTATGGGAAGATCGAGTAACACCATGCTTATTGTTCATCATAAAAAAAGAAACCCTATCAGAACTGGGCAGCATTTACCATATTAGGAATATCTTGTTGTTCCATAGGTGGCACTGTAGTAGGTATCATTAGTGGCTCAAGGCCTACCAATTTCGATGCCTCAACATCACCGCCTTCTTGGCATATGATTTGAGTACATCATGGAGGAATAATTATACAATTACAAATTCAAGACTCGGAAGAGAGCTGAACAGTTGATAAAATTGTAGATAATTATGATTGGAAAATTTCTATCCTATTAAAATATCACACCACACTACCTAATCCAATATCCAGGTCGATGTGATAAAGAAAATAACATAGTAGGATTTAAGACATAAGAGACTCCCAACTACCCACTAATAAGGTTGGGTTTTGTACTATATCTCATATAGAACAGTAGCGGTTTCATTATATGGAGTGTAAATTTCAAGGTATAGAGGAAAAAACCCTTTACTTTACAAATGGAATCCCATTTAGTGACAACCATTTTAATTTAAAATATTTCAATTCACTTTTATTCATAATATTATACATATAATACATATATAATGGTTCAAAACTAGTGGGTCCAAAACCCACAACATGGAATAATTGATTAATTAAGGTGTAATCATCAACCTATATGGGAAAAGTCCATTTATATTGATAATGGTACTCTAATTAAATCAATTATCCTCTCCATATAATAAATGTCTGCACATTTCAATATATAAATAATCCAGGTGCTAACTATATGAAACAGGAAAATTCATGCTAAAAATAAATGTGACATAGTTGAATGCATGGATATCAGTCCTATTGTGCCTATAATGATGCATATAATGAAACACCCTCATTCCATTTATCTGAGTAATAAAAATCATCATTATAGTAACACCAATAGTATTATAATCACAAAACATGTGTGTCACACAATGGTAATGTTTTATCAACCATTACATGCATAATCAATAACTATATCATCCCATCCCAAGTAATTTTGGGTTTTCCATGTATGTGGGTTATCTAATCCCAAACACAGACTCATTACCAAATTACTTTATGTTCAAATATACTATATAATACCCAAATAGTAATACAAATGAAAATAAACTCCTCTGATACCACTTTATAACGTCCCGAACAAGGATCCACTATACCAGTGGCTCGATCTCGTGGATCACATGGCATCAAGATTTCCTCTCCATATTCTAGAGGCTTCTAACTAGTAGTGAGGGTCTAATGTGGTATAGTGGAGAGATTATACCCTTATATCAAATTGGCGTAGTGGATAATAATAAATAAAAAGACAACAGTAGAATCATAATATAAGAATACACTAAAATGATTAGACCAGTAACCTACCATAGCGGAAGCATAAGTAAACAGATGGCACAGTGTAAACAAATATAATAAACAACTATATAAGTGTAAATAACCAAGAAACTATAAAAATATCAAAATCAAATAGGTTGATTTAGATACAATGATTCCATGGAATGTAGCTATGACAAAAGGAGAATATGGGATAGGAATATACATAATGTTATATTAAATAAAAAAAGGAAAAAAATAATGCTCCACTAGAATCATGGGCATACACTAATTCCTCTTCTCCCATGCTCCAATATATAATTAAATCATATCAAAAATTTGTAACATGGTGTTTTCCCTTATCCATTCCTACAAACATGTAATCTACTCGAGTGGAAAAGGTGGGTCGAGTAGGGTGTGAGATAAAATCCAAATAGGCCACCACCAAAAGTTTCTAGAAGTAATCTAAGTTGTGTACATATAAATAGTTATGTGTAGGATTATAGAATAATAAATAAGGATGAATAATAATCACCGACCAGATCAGGTTTCTAAAGGACTCCTGACGGATCTACCTGCTTCGGCGTAAATCGGATTATTTTGGATTGGTAACCATATATATAAATATCTATAAATATTCATAACTATATATTTATATATTTTTATATATGTTATACACCTATATGCACTAATTTTTTGAGGAAATAAGTAGGAATATACTTGGATAATAGGTACTAGTTGGACCAAGGGTGTAACTCAACCATCCATAACCAGGCTAATAAGCTATAGGCTCCAACATAGGGTACACACCCTAAATATCATAATGAATGTGAGATTTCATTATCAACACTCAAGATAGATGGGGTGAGACATAAATCCCAACACCATAAATAGAGGATCATGGTACATTACTCTTATTTCCTATATAACAATATAATGGTGAGAGACATTGTGCTCAACACCCGATGTAAGGGATAGTGAAACGTCATGCTCAACAAGTCACATAACCATAATTCTATAGAAAATTTAAATTTCATAATCATAATAATAATAATAGCATGAAGGATCACCTCATAAGTACTATTATCATCAATCCCCATCATATAAATGGGTGATACATTTTATATGATCAACATAAATGAGCATGAATCAATTGGTGTTTCTTTTCCACCCTTTATTATTAATTTCATTTAATCCATTTAACTCATCTAAGAATAGAAATACATCTTGAATATAATATGGTCAATTAATCAAGGTATGTAAATTTATAATCAAGGAAAACCAAGCACATAGAGGGTGCTATAACCAACTGGTAAATTACACATAAGGGGAAATTCTATTTACAAGAAAATATGAATTCTTAGGTGTTGTTTGGACGATTAAAAAATTATATTAAAGAGGTAAATTCATTTACCACATCCAAAGGGGTGTCTATAGTTGAGTTTGAAATCATATAATTACCTATAAAGTATCAACATGAATGTAAAATCTTGTGTATATAAATATAAAGAGAAGGAACGCATTTTAAGGAAATGTGTGGCAATGTTCGGTGTGTGGCACTACAGTGTGGCTATGAAAACACCTCAACTTTTAAGGAAAACAACTAGACCGCCTACCTTAGGGTCATAGATGAATACTCATCCAATATCAGATTCATATTCGAATTAGATTGGAAAAAACATAGAATGGTATAACATCCTGAAAGTGGGTTGAATGAGCTTACACCAAAATAGCACAAGAGATAAGAAGAGAAACTAATAATAGAATCAAGAGGATTTGAGAGCTTAACTCTAACTATCCATTACTTACGAAAGCATTTTATTTGTGTTATGGATGTATTATAAACCTTGATCTCTAGATTATATTGGGGGATAGCTCTGAAAGGTGTTGTCGTGGTCACTTTCAAATGATCTTTGGTTTTGGGTTATTTAGGTTCAGCAGAGTGGCTAACCAAAGTCATCTCTCAAAGGAGGAAGTAACTTAAGACAACATATTAAAGGTATTTTGAAAATAAAATAAAATCACTCAAACAAACTACTTGAAAATATTGGGGGGTTTTATCATTTATAAAACTAGAATAAGTATGATGTAAGAAGATTTCATTTTTTATTTTTATTTTTGAAATGAAGTTTGATTAAAAAGACACAACAAGAATATGTTTTTTAGAAAATATTTTAAAAGGAGTAATCAATATAACTCTACATATTTATTCAATTATTTATCATTATAATTTAAATTAACATATTCTAAATTATAATCCCCTAATTTTTTAACCCTCGAACCCTATGGGAGTTAACTTAACCACAAAGATGAAATTGCTTAAACCCTAGGCAAGCTTCGAAACAATGTACCACAACACCCTGATTTGATTGATATTCTTAGTTTAGCTTATGTTTAGTGGTTAAATAGAGCACATATACACTATATAAATGAGGATTAATTGAGTTTAGGGATTATATTGGAACTCTAAAAATTTATCATGTGTGGTCTTTTATTACTGATTAAGATCTCACTCTCACAATTTACACAAATCTCGACCTCGCGTATTTTTGTTTCAATTACTAAATTTCTGGATTAGTTTCATTTAAATTAAAAAATAAACTAATATATCATATTAATTCAATTAAATTATCTCATTGATTCAAAATAAATAAATTAATAAGGTAATAGGTTGATCAATTACTAAGAAAACTACTCTTCCATGGGCGGCGTAGTCATCGTAGAAACGGATTGCATTTGAAATATTTAGAAAGGGTATAACAAAATATCATTTATACTCTTGAATTATAACCTAAATAGGAATATTAATTAGAAATATAAGTGAAAAATAGTAAAATAAAAGAATTTAAATAATAACTAAGTAGGTTATTATGCAAACAAAACTATTACAACCTGAAGAAGAAGAAGAAGACTTCATCAAAGGGATCCTTGCTTCAAGAGATAACCTTGTTGAAATGGTTGGATAATTGGAGTGGATAAACTTATTCTCTTCCCTAAATTTCATAATACATGTCCCAACCCCTCAAAATGATAAAAATACATATTTATATAGTGGAGGGGAGGCTAGGTCACAAGTAGTTTCAAGTGTGAATCGATAAATTCGTCCAAATATTTTAATCAAAATTGAACCACTTGTTTGACATCGAAAATGCATGATTAAGCTATCATTACATAAGTATGAAATGTGAGGAATTGGGTCCCAGATATCCTATAAAAATTTGGTCCAAATCCATGCTTGTATAAAGAATATATGGTCCGAATACATAACTGATATCCAAGCTAGCAGGTCCATCCCCGCTTTGATTTTATGGCCCTTTTACACCCATAAAATGAACGATTTAGCTCTAATTTCTTGAATAAAAGTTGTATCCCATTAAGTTGGAAATATATTTTAAAAAACTTAAGTTCAAATAATACATATCAAAATATTTATTTTCAAAATACTACAGTTAATTTTAAAGGGGAAAACTAGAATTTTCACCAAATTTTCAAATGAATGATCTCATTCCAAATATTTTATAAATGAACATATTTAACACAATGTGAGTAAATTTTTTCATTTATTATCATTAAAATATTAAACAAAATTGTGTTTTATCAAGCTCACAAGAGTAATGAAGGTCCTCTTCCACTGGTAGAAAATAGAGGAAGAGTTGGGTTTAGGTATTAAAGTCATTGAGGTAAAATAGTCTTTTTACCCTAAAAAAAGTGGTGCATAGTTTGGATGCATGGTTTGGAAAAAACATGAGAAAGAAATTTTCACCTAAATTTATAAAGACGAAACCCTCACAATTAAGTCACATGGTTTCCCTAACCATGTGTAAACTGTTTTAAATTCATCTACAAGATTTGTATGGTTCATTTCATGGGCATTTTCCTGGGTTCACACAGTTGGAGAAAAATCTTACGACCTTATATTGGAAAAAAATTCCTTGCATGGTTAGTACTAATTGGGTTTTAACCATGTGTCCTACCATGTGTTCCTAATTTTTAGATCTCTAGGATCCAAAAAAACTCCAGTTTCTCTAGGAACCCTCCTTAGGTTGTAAGGAATGTTTACTAATATAAACAAAAGATTTAATCTGAAAAACAAATGGGTTATACAATTGAAAAAATATGGGTCAATATATATTCCAATAATGTTTTCATCACTAACATCCCTACTTTAATTCCCAATCATGAATCACCAACTAGTAAAAAACCGTCCATTCAAAAACATAGCTAAAAACTCTGTTAAACAATGGTTTAGAGATACCTCTGAGGCATACTCCTTGGCTTCAAGAATAGCCTAATAAGATCCCAAACTGTTGAGAACCTATCAGGAAGGGAATATATGAGGGTTTTTAGAGGTTTTCTGAGTCTCACTGTGGTAGATGGAGATGTCAATCCATTCCTTGAAAAAAAAACAGGTGAACGTAGGTTCAGCTCCATTCTTAACTTCTACTTCATTATAGTAAGCATGCCTCTTTCCAATATCATATTTTGTTTGGGATTATCCCAAACATCCACAGTGGGAAGAAATTCATCATACATCTCCCTAAGAGGACATATTTCTCCCAACTAGTTAATATCCCAAAGGTTGATCCCTAATTCACAATGATACAGATGGAAGGAATTAGTTCTAAGACACGAACTAATTATTACCTCTCTGAGAAGTTTAAACTTGTGATAGATGAAAAATTGAAAAGTCTATGTCACCTCATAAATATGAAAAATTTTGAGTAGATCTTCCAAACCCATAATGACCATTCCCTTTCATTAGAAAAGTTACTTCTTGGTCACAAGTCCCACTTAGAGCTAATACCACATCTCAAATCATTCAAATAGTACATGAGTATGCTTGAATAACTATGAGAAACTAGTTTATGGGAAAGATCACAACCATATGGACCCCAAGGGGAGTTATCCAACATATAGGACGATGTCAGGAGTGAATCTATAACCAATTGATCATCTTTAGAAGTTTTTATTTGAATACAGTCAAAGGTGGGTGACAATTATAAAGATGGAATATTTTAATTAGGTGATGTAATGTAAGCATCATCCAGTATAGGGTAGCTTCGAAGTTTAGGAGGTAGAAGCCTCTTCAAATTATCATTTTCAAGGAGCACTTGACACCAAGGGTCGGAATTATTATTCTTATCAATCATATCCCTATAGATGGATTCATTATAATATTTTTTAGAATTAGAATCCATATGTATAAAACAAGAACCATATGTAAAATAGGAAAGAAGTATTTCCAAAAGAGGTGCATGACTCGGATAGCGTCATGTGAATCACATGAACCACATAAGGGATTGCGATTTCTTGACCTAATATAGGTTTTTCAAATCACATGACCCATACAGATTATCATGACCACATGATCTGCCAAAAGTAATTGTGATTGCATGACCATGAGGTAGTCATGCGAAATTGTGTAATGATAAAGTGATACACAACCCACCCAACATATCATGTGAAGCCTATAGGTTAGCTATTAATCCAGTCACACATGTTAAGGTTCAAAAAAATTACCATAATTTGATTCATAGATTGTTTGAGAAAGTCATCAAGATGAGGTAAGTCATACGGTGAAATCACGTCATCGGATATCTCGAAACAATCTCGTGAAGAGGTCTTGTGATCAGTTCTTGAGAAGTGTTCTAGAATCAAAGTCTTGACAATTAGTCATGTGATAGAAGAAATTACAAGGGCTTTGGGTGTCCAATTCATTGGTTAAATGATTGGATACCTAACTGTTCTACTTATATGATGCCCCGCGAAATTTCAAAGATCACTTAGAAGACCAAACACCGTTCGAGAAAATGATAGGTGAAAGAATAAAGGAATCAGGAGGGCATTTTTCTCCTCGTAATAGGTTCCTTATCTCTACAGACCTCATTCCTAAGGGTATAATTTTTTTACCCCTCTAAATAAGCATCGATAGTTCTGTAATTGAAGAAATACCATAAGTATGTGTATAATTTTCTCCTCAATAAAAAGGAAGGAGAAGAATGGATACATTGAGATCAAGTTTTTGGGTCATGCATATTTCATAACCCTGAAGAAGACACATGATCACATAACCATATGAAGTTCATGTGAATATATCATGCACTTCTCATGATCTATTCATGACCATAAGAATCCCCTTTGATGAGCCCTCCTATCCTTGTGGAGGCATCCAGAAAAACACAGATGATCATGTGAAGGATTCCCGATGAGATCCTTAAATCATGCAACATATCAGGTGACACAATCCTAGAAATCACCTAAATACCCTTGAAAAATAAATAAATAAAGCTGAAAAAGTTATAGTCTTAATGCGGTCGAAGTTGCATTTTTTCATATGTGGGGATTATAAACCTCATGTGATCAACTCATTGATCTCATGAATGACCTTTGAAAAGCCGTCCTAATATCACAAAGGCTCTCTGAAAATCTAGTTTGATCCCATGAAGGGTCCCAGACAAGTCTCTCGTATCATGTGAAAGCCTCTTCGACAAGCGTACTTGTCTTGTGAAGACTCCTGGACACGTCTACCCAGTCTTACAGAATCTCTTCTACATATCAATTTGATCATGAAACATGCCATGGTAAATAATAAAAACCATTCATGATGATTTTTTTAGGATTTCATTATATCCTTTATTGATCATGTGATTCTATAATGGATAACCAATTGAAAAGGATAGAAGTCTTATAAAATAAACAATAAAAACTAGAAAATGTGGAATCCTCTCATGAAGGGAAGATATGAATATTTTCTTGTGAAGGGGTTATGTGCCTCATGTCATCGTCATTGATCATGTAAATTCCCATAGATAAGCCTAAATTTTCTTATAAAAGGCCTTTGGAAAGAAATCTTTATCTTTTGAAGGGCCCCAGAAAAGTCTCCCTTGGTCATGTGAAAGCATCCTCAACAGGTTTCCAAATCTCATGAAGACTCCCAAAATTGTCAACCTGATCTCATGAGGGATCTTTGACATTTTTAAATTATCATGAAAAAATTTTGATAATTTTAGTGACCAATAAATATATAAATGATGATGTTTTCTAAAAGTCGATGTTTTCCATACAACACCATGTATGACCCATGATGGGATCATGGGAAGCGTATTATGTGATACTCCCTCCATTGACTCAAGCCCATATTTGAGATATATTCACTCTGCAAGGTAGCATAGAACTGGGGTAGTGAGACCTCTAAATTCCACCCTCTTGGAAAAAGAAATACATATACACAGATTCAAGGAACACCATGGGAGTATAAAAGAGTAGAATTACTAGAGTTTAAATTCATGAAATCACAAAGGTCTTACACCTACTAAATATAAGTAATTACCTAATGGATTATGTGGTATGTATATATGCTTCACATTATTATCTTATTGATCACGTAAATCACTTTTAGTGCACTAGACAGTTTATGAAAATGAATCTCTGCATGTGGACTTTCTCATTTGAATCTCTAGAAGCCAATGTTTGAAAAACATCAAGGCATAAATGCAATAAAGGATGAAAAATATGGAAGAATTATGTGAAAACAGATATTCTTATCTTCATGAAAAGGAATCATGCACTTCACATGACATATACAGATTATGAGATTTCACCTGAACATATTGGAATAGACTTTGGAAGTTCTTCGAACATGTCATCCAAGCCACACAAGATCCTCTGGATATTCTGACCATGTCTTGAAAAGTCTCATGAACATGTCTGAAAAACCTTTAAAATTCCTTTAAAAAAATCATTCAAGACATTATAATTCCTACAAAATTTCCAACTATATCATTCGACATCCTTCTAGCGTGTTATCCTTGATCACACAACACCCTTGGACGTGTATGTGTTGATCACACGAATACCCTCAGACGTTTCAGCCTCGTCATGAGAAATTACTTCTAACATATCAACCAAATCATGAATTATACCTCTGATATGTCTACTTAAATCATGAAAATAACCATAAGACATGTTATCCTTAACAGACAGACACTTAGGACATGTCATACAGATGATTAGGACATGTCATACAGACATTTGGGACATATTAGATAGACACTTAGGACTTGTTAGGAAGACACTTGGGAAATGTCAAACAGACAACTAGGACATGACTTGAAAACATCCCAATTATGTTATGCATGTTAGTCAGATTCTCTGGGAAATGATATACTTGTCTATAAGATACACTTTTATATACACCAACTTGAACTATAATAACTATGATTCTTGTCCAAATATGATTCCTAGGATTCCTTCCTAAGGCACAAGCTCCGATGGGCATCCACCTTAGTGTAAGTCCCTCCATACCTCAGTCACTCTAACCCATGGGACCCAAAATCTTCTATAGGTTTACCATTCTTAATCATCCATCAGCAAATCAAGAAGTATAATTCCCTATGAGGACTCTGATTTCTATCTAATCAAGATACATTTGATGTCTTCCTAAGGCCCTGGCTCCAATGGGAATCCACCCTAGTATAATTCCATCCATATCTCAAATATTCTTAACTCGTGGGATTGAATTATCCTATAAATCTACCATAATTCCTCATCCAACAATAGATAATATGTGGGATCATAAACATGTATCCCTTTATGTGTAAGTCGCGGTCATGCCCTCAAGTACCTGAAATCCATCAGTGGGTTAGAGATGAATTGAACTATGAGGACTCTAATTCCTACTATAGGTTAGATACAGAGGATGAATTCCTAAGGTCGGATCTCTGTATCAAACACCCCATTAGGTATTCCCTAGTTCATAAGTCCTATATCTATATGTGATGAGTCTGATCACTTTCTATCCCTTTTTTCTAACATTGAGCATGACTCAAACGGGTTAGGATATTTTCAATGAACATATCACTCACATCATAAATTTCCACGTACCATAGAATCCTTAGTATGTGAGCCTCATTTAGTAACCTGACATGATTGCCACTATACAAGGGAATCTACCTCAGTGTAATTCCTAAAGGAATTACCATATTGATAATCCCTGAAGAAATAACCCCTACCGGTACTAATTATTTGTCATTTCTTACCAGTGGGTTGATAATATATTGAGCTACCATGACTCTAATTCCTACTATAAACCGGATACATGGGTTCCTTCTAAAGGATCAAGCTTAATACTTAATGCTTCAGTTCACTCATATAAGTCCTTTATGCATGATATTTAACTGAAATAATGGGAAATGGATAGAGAATCAAAAATTAATATATATGGAATCATCAATAGAAATCCCCTTTACACATAGAAGTATTTGACACTGATCATCTTATTAAGGTAAATGGTCTTGTATCAGTATTTGGAAGAGATTAAAAAACATATGTTAAATATATAAGAGAGTTTTGAAGTAAGCAATAATCCCCCCACCCAAATGGCTTGATGAGCCTGAACTACCACTCTCTTGACCAATGTGATTTTCTATGCGTCTTTGGGTTCAAATCCCCAAAGTACCACTTACCTTCGGAAAGTAGTTTTGTACCCAGTTATGGATGTGGGAACTATAGGGAGTTTCTTTGAATTATAGAAATGGTAAACCCCATATGAATTATTTTGAAACAATAATTGAACCCACCATAATAAATCCTCAAATAAGAAAAAAAAGACATTGAACCCAATGTGAAATAATCTAATGAAATAATAACTGGATCATTATAAGCATTGGGAATCATGTCTTCTGAACCCTAGGGATAACCATACTAGATATACCATCCATCATCTTTCGAGGGAAACAGTCATCACCAAGGGGGTCAATGCATTAGGGGGTCCTCGGATAACATAATCTACATGAAGGTGATGTCATGAAAATCCTCACATTTCATGTGGGAAAATCCTATTAATATCTATGAAGATGACTCAAAAGTATGAGAATATAAATTAAAATTTATGTAGAACAAGTAGGAAGAAATTAGGATGGACCTAAATGAATTGATTAATTCCCTTTTTTACTGGATAAATGTGATTTTAGAAGATAATCATGGTATTTTAGAAAACATAAATGGTGGGAAAATTGTTAAGAACGTCTTGAGAAGAATGAAACATTGATTTAATTCAAAAGTATCAGTGCTCAAGGTAAAAGATTCAAAGGATCTGATGCTTGATTGCTTTTAATATATTGTTGTTTCATATGAGATGTGTAATGATGGTAAAAATGATTTTTAAAAAGGAAGGACATGGGAAGTGGAATTCAAGTAATTTAATAAGCTTATAGTGGAGAGAAATCAAGAAGAATAATAATTTTATGAAGTTCCATCATCCATTTATTTAAATATGAAAGGGAAAATGAAATTTTTAAGGGAAACATCTATATGAATTATTTTAATTTGGAAAGGTTGTGAACCTCATAATATAGTGTCATAAGAAGCTTCAAGATGATTATGAGGATGATGAACTTATAATAAATAAATCATCAAATAACATGGAGGGTAAGAGGAGTACTCAGTAAAAGTTCTTTAAGAAAAACATAATACATTCACAAGAAGATAATATCTCAAAATAAATGGACTAAGATGAAATTTATGACTACAAATATATCAAATAACATTTTCCTGTGGCTATTATATATGAATCTCAAAATAGGGATGATGAAAAGTATAAGTGAAAGGGAGAGTTGATCCCAAAAATATAGTTAGAGGCTACACTTGGTGAGATAGATGTTTGGATATCCAAAACAAAAAAAATTCAAAGGATTGGCTCTTGATTAAAAATTTTAAATATTGAAACAAGAAGAAGATATGTTTTTTTGAAGGTGGAAATTAGTAGGATAAAATTTAAGAATCTAGAAATATTAGAGAAGGTTGTTGAGTACAAACTCACAATCTAAGAGTATATCTAAATAATCAATGGTTTGACTCACATAATGGAATATTGAGTCAAGTGTATCGAATATATTAAGGTATAAATAATCAGCCTACAGTGAAAAATATAAGATCAAGAGAAACTATTGACTCTTGATATGATATTGGGATAGCATATCAAACTAGGTACAGAAAAGGGGAACGGGTAGCATGGAGGTTTAGTGAGATAGTTAAAGGATTTTTTAGGATAATCAAATGATATATCAACACAAATCATATGATATAAGACTTGATCATAAGTAAAAGGAAGTAGTGGTTCCTTCCATGTCACAAGCACTAAATTTAAAGATGAATGTTGATTTAGGTGTAACTCAGAATCAGAGCACTCAAAATACCTAAAGAGATATAGGATCTAAATTGAAAACACACAATAATATTCCTCGGATCTGGTTTCACTATTGTGATAATATAATATAGAATCAAAGTGCATGTTCCATAGCCTAGATTTATTAGGAGTTACAAATAAAGAAAAGTAATACATGAAAAATTAAACATTTTTGGTATTCCATCAATAGACACTATTTTTGGAGTGGAAAATATGGTTATATATCCAAATATTTCTTATCAATGGCATGGAGGAATGTGCCTTTAAAGACCTGATGTGTTCATACACTGCTAATCAATGAGTCATCAGGTGAGATAAAAATGAAAATTTTATTTTTATCCATAAAACCTAATGTTGTTCCATCAGATCCAGAGTTGAAAAAATATAAAAAAAATCACCAAGTGTGAATCCAAAGACTTGTAAAAAGTTAGTAGCCCACCATTTCCCACCATAAACATCAGGAAATTAAAAGTAACACTATCCTCATATATTCAAATTCAATAACTATTATTGAATTGTTATAAGTTTTGGGGGACATATAATCTATGGGGATATTTCATCAAAAAAGGTAAGTGGTATTGATGCTTGCTCTGAAGTTTCAATTGAATTTGGTGCAGTTAAAGTGATAACATATTGAATGAGTAAAACAAGAAGAATAGGAGTAAATAAAATTTTTATTCTAGATGGTATCAAGGTCTAGTTGAAGTTTTAGTCTAAATAGAACTGATTAGCATCAGACCTTGAACATGGAAGAGATCACTTTGATGGAAAAGTAGAAACTAAAAGTTTTTTGCCTAGTTTTTTTATCTAACATACAATATCATCTGATTTGTTATTAAAAATATCAAAAAATACTATATCTGGATAAATCTCATCATGAGTATCAATTTTATATTTAGTGATGAATATATGAAATTAAAGGCGAGTTTAGATATAATGAAACGAAAGTTGGCTTACCTATAAACTAGAAAAGACACTCAATTATTGATTGAATAAATATGATTTAACAATTGGTGTTATATTAGAGTCTATAGATGGTTTTTAAAGAAGAAATATTGTATGACTTGAACACGTTTGGATTTATGTTTTTTTACTAATTTTTTTGTAGAAGTGTGACTGAGATCATAGGAGGAGTTCCATGTTAGAAGCTTACTATAGTGGTTGACTAAACCCTATGGAAGTAAGTGAGTAAAATGGGAAACAATGGTGTTATTAGCTTTATCTCTTGTTTCTTACATTGGGTTTTGAATTATAACTCTTAAATGTTTTTGTGATGGATCAGTTCTAAGTGTTAAGATCACTCGCTAAAAAATATTTGAGAATTCAGTTGTAGTTAAAGGAGGATTTAATCTTGAAAGTTAAATCTAGAATTATGGTAAACAAGTGAAGATTCAGCTTGAAATTATAGAAGTTTTTAAGTGTATTTTATGAGGTGAGCCTATTATCTATAATTTTATGAAAGGACTATATTTAAAAATGGGGAGAATACCTATTATAGATTCCACTATTTTCATCATATACAAAGGAGAGGACTTCCATGAAAATAGTGTAATTAATATTGACATGTGATATTAGATATAACAAGTGGTGTTACTTTAAGCAAACTGAAAATTCATATCAAGTGTTTCCCCTGAAAACCTTAAAATAGGTATCAAATAATTGGATCTTGTGTTGTATTACATCAAAAATATAGGTGGATTTTTATAATTAACTGTATTAATTATTGTGAATTAGTAGTAGTTAAATTAAATTTGAATTAGATAGTTTTATTTATCATAGTTTATGTGTATTTTTAGAAATAATTATGTGTGATTGGTTTGAATTAGTATTAATTAAAAGTTATTATATTGATTAATAATAATTAGTATTAAATTGTAATAATTAGTATTGAATTTTAATAATTTGTTTAAAATAGTAATAATTTGTAATAAATTGTAATAATTAGTATTAAATAGTAATAATTAGTATTAAATTGTAATAATTTACAATAAACTGTAACAAATTGTAATAAATTGCAATAAATTGCAATAAATTTCAATATTTAATAATAAATTTTAAGAATTAGTAATAAATTGCAACAATTAGTAATAAATTGCAATAATTAGGAATAAATCGCAACAATTAGTAATAAATTTGAATAATTAGTAATAAAATCTAATAAATTGAAACAATTAATAATAAGTAGTAATAAATTATAATAAGTAGTAATAAAGTATAATAATCAGTAATAAATTATAATAATTAGTAATAAATTTTAATAATTAGTAATAAATTTTAATAATTAGTAATAAATTTTAATAATTAGTAATAAATTTTAATAACTTGTAAATTTTAATAATTAGTAATAAATTTTAACAAATAGTAATAAATTGCAATAGTTAGTAATAAATTATAATAATTAGTAATAAATTGTAATAATTAGTAATAATTAGAAATAAATAGTAATAATTAGTAATAATTAGTAATAAATTTTAATAATTAGTAATAAATTCTAATAATTAGTAATAAATTACTATAATTAGTAATAAATTCTAATAATTAGTAATAAATTACAATAATTAGTAATAAATTGTAATAAATAGAAATAAATTGTAATAATTAGTAATAATTTGAAATAATTAGTAATAATTTGCAATAATTAGTAATAATTTACAATAATTAGTAATAAATTGCAATAATTAGTAACAAATTGCAATAATTAGTAATGAATTTCAATAATTTGTAATAATTGGTAATATATTGTAATAATTAGTAATAAATTGTAATAATTAGTAACAATTTTTAATAAATTGTAATAAATTGTAATAATTAGTAATAAATTGCAATAATTAGTAATAAATTGCAATAATTAGTAATGAATAGAAATAATTAGTAATAAATTGCAACAATTAGTAATAAATTGCAATAATTAGTAATAATTTGTAATAAATTGAAAAAATTAGTAATAAATTTTATTAATTGGTAATAAATTATAATAATTAATAATAAATTCTAATAATTAGAAATAAATTGCAACAATTAGTAATAAATTGTAACAATTAGTAATAATTAGTAGTAAATTGTAATAAATTGTAATAAATTTTATTAATTGGTAATAAATGGCAATAATTAGTAATAAATTGTAACAATTAGTAATAATTGGTAATAAATTGCAACAATTAGTAATAAATTGCAATAATTAGTAGTAATTAGTAATAAATAATAACAATTTGAAATAATTAGTAAAAAACTACAATAATTAGTAATAAATTGTAATAATTAGTAATAATTAGTAATAATTAGTAATAATTAGTAATAATTATTAATAATTTTTAATAATTAGTTATAAATACTAATAATTAGTAATAAATTCTAACAATTAGTAATAATTAGCAATAATTAGTAATAATTGGAAATAATTAGTAATAAATTATAATAATTAGTAATAAATTGCAATAATTAGTAATAAATTACAATAATTAGTTATAAATTACAATAATTAGTAATAATTAGTAATAATTAGTAATAATTTCTAATAATTAGTATTAAATACTTATAATTAATAATAAATTATAATAATTAGTAATAATTAGCAAAAAAATATAATAATTAGTAATAAATTACAATAATTGGTAATAATTAGTAATAAATTCTAATAATTAGTAATAAACTAGTAATAATTAATAATAAATTGTAATAATTAGTAATAAATTAGTAATAGATTCTAATAATTAGTAATAAATTGAAATAATTAGTAATAAATTGTAACAATTTGTAATAAATTATAACAAATAATAATAATTAGTAATAAATTGTAATAATTGGTAATAAATTGTAATAATTGGTAATAATTAGTAATAAATTGTATTAATTAGTAATAAATTGTAATAATTATTAATAAATGGTAATAGTTAGTAATAAATTGTAATCATTAGTAATAAATTGCAATAATTAGTAATAAATTGTAAAAATTTTTAATAAATTGCAATAATTCCCAATAAATTATAAAAATTAGAAATAATTTGTAATAATTATTAATATATTGTAATAATTACTAACAGATTGTAATAATTAGTAATAAATAATAATAAATTCAAATAATTATTGATAAATTCTAGTAATTAGTAATAATTAGAAATAATTAGCAATAAATTATAATAAATTGTAAAAAACAGTAATAAATTGGTACAATTTCCAAGGGGGCTCCCTTTTACCTGATGCCTAATCACCTTATAATTTTCTCCCACTGAAATCACTATGAAAAATCTATCCTCATGTACGGATATCCATTTTCATATGCATGATAATGGAGAGCAATGTGGAAAGACATTCGTGCTCTCTATTATCAAACATTTGAAAATGGATATGTGTACGTCAAAGTAGATTTTTCATACCGATTTCATTCATAGAATGTTGTAAGAAGATGATTCGATAGGAAAAAATAATCTTTTTTCTCAATGACTCATTTCCATTGTCTCCAACTGAAATCACTATAAAAAATCTACTCAGACGTAAAGATATACCTTTATGTATGCACTAATATGGAGAGCAGGGATGCCTTGTCACACTGCTCTCCATCTTTGTGCATACAGAAATGGATATTCGTACATCTTAGTAGATTTTCCATAGTGATTTCAGTCAGAGATAGTGGAGATGATTCGTTGGGAAAAAGAGTTGCTTCCAATCCATTGGAAATTATGTCATCTGTAATTAACAATTATTTTTACAAATTAAATGTATTTAATATTAATTTTGGGTAATTAGTATAAATTATTATAAGTTAGTGTAGATTAGTATAAAAGACTAAAAAAATAATATAAATAATTATAAAATAATAGAAATCAGTATAATTTGTTAGAAAATGAAATATAACTGTCTTCTCATTCTTGGATAGTGTTTTTATTATATCAAATTAAACAAAAAATTAATTATTTTATATTTTTTAGAGAAATATGGAATAAGGAATTTGATGAAAATCATTATTATATTATAACTCTTGGATAAATAAGCACAAGAATCCAAATGTTTCTTGTTTAAATATTGTATATATTGAGGATGTTGAATATTTATTATCATTTGAATCATCAAAACGAGAATTTGTTTCAAAAGGGGAAATTAAGTGTCCTTAAAAAAATTCCCTCTGAGGATGTTTGACACATTTGACAATGTTGGGGGTCATTTATTTCATTTTGGTTTTCAACAAGATTATGTTTTTTGGTATCAACATGGTGAACATAGTTTCAGAGAAGATACTAATAATTTGGTTCTAGATTCAACAAAATTTCAAAATTTTGTACATTATGTGGCAGGTCCATCTTTTCAACAAGCTGAAACTCAGGATGATATTAATTTAAATCTTGATTTGGAACCATGTCATTTTTATGAGTTGTTGAAGTCCGCTGAGGATGCTTTATATCCAAGTTTCAAGATAAGAAAATTTGAATTAGTTTCTAAATTTATGGCTATTAAATCAGATAATGGAATGTCAAATAGCTATTTTGATCATATATTATCTCGGTTAAAAACACTGCTACCTGAAGGAAATATTTTTCCTACAAATTTCTATGAGATCAAGAGGTTGGTTCATAATCTGGGACTTGGATATCAGAAGATTCCTACATGTTCAAATAATTGCATATTATATTATGGTGAAAATGATTCGTTGCATAGTTGTCCCACATATGGACAATAGATGTATAAAGTGGCTCAACAAGGGAATTCTAGATTGATTCTTATAAAACAGTTGATATATTTCCCACTTACAGCTATATTTCAGTATTTATTTATGTCTCATAACACAGTGGCATTAATGTTATAGCACAAAACCAATATTCCAAACAGTAAACCTTAAATCATCCCTCTGATGGTGATTCATGGAAACATTTTGACCAAGTGCATCCGCCTTTTGATTTAGAAGCTTGAAACGTGTGATTATATCCTTCTACTGATGGTTTATATCCATTTGGTTCGTATGGTAGTCAGTATTCATGTTGGACTATATTTATAACTCCATACAATTTACCTCCATGGATGTTGATGAAGGAACCATATATATTTTTGACCTTATTAATTTTAGGAAATCTAAAAAAGAATATTGATGTTTGTTTGAAACCATTGATTGATAAGTTAAATTCATTACAGGGTAATGGTGTCAATACATTTGATGTTGATGTGAAACAAAATTTCATACTAAAAACTTCATTGATGTGGACAATTAGTGACTTCCCAGCATATGTCATATTATTTGAGTGCAGTACACATGGTCCAAAACCATGTATGTAATGTATGAGAGACATAAAAATGTTTATGCTCATCAATGGAAAAAAACCTTTTTTATTGTCCTCACAGATTCATTATAACTGATCATTCTATTCGGAGGAACAAATATCATTTCAGAAAAGGAATAACTAAAATAGAAGGACCTCCTACAATTATATTAGGTACAGAGTCAAAATCAATTGTCTCTTCATTACCTTCCATCACATTTTGACCAACAATAAACCCAAAAAATGATTTTTTTTAAAAAGAACAAAATTGGATAAAACGGAGCATTTTTTTGGATCTTCCGTATTGGTCTGATTTGTTGGTCCATCACATGTTGGATCTCATTCATATTGAGAATAACTATTTTGATAATTTATTTTATATAGTTTTGGATACACTAGGTAAAAACAAAGATAATATAAAAGCGCAATTAGATTTTGTCCAAATTTACAGGCGACTAGAACTTGAACTCTTTGAAAATGTTAGATCATAGAAGTTAATGAATATAAAAGTATTTTATATACTCTCCAAAGAGAATTGATTATTACATTATCAATGGATTGTAGATTTGAGACTTCTAGAGGGTTATGCTTCCAATTTGGGCAGATGTGTCAGAAATGGACATATTAATGGATTAAAAAGTCATGACTATCAGTTTATAATGGAAAGAATTCTACCAATTGGAATAAGAGGTATATTGAATTATATGATTTTTATGCGCTAACAGACATATCATATTTTTTCTCAGACATTTTTGTGGCGATAAGTGACTACGATGCATTAAGAAGACTGTAAGAAGATGTTGTTTTAATTTTATGTAAACTGGAAAAAATATTCTCAAGGGATTTGTTTAAATCAATGGAAAGTTAGATATTAAATTTTCCACATGAATCAAAATTTGGAGGTCTGGTACATTTCCTATGGATGTACCCATTCAATAGATACTTTCAAATTTCAAGAAAAAAGTACATAACAAAGCATCAGTAAAATGTTCAATTGCAAAAGATTATTTGTAAGAGGAAATATTGTTTTCCTACTCTCATTACATTCAATATAAATATCACTCAAAACACAACCATATGGGCCAAAATGAGGGAAATTTTGATGATGAAATGGGAGATAAATTTTCAATTTTCAATCAGCTTGAACTTGTATTTGATAGAGTTCATGAATGATGGCTTTCAGATGATGAACATCACAAAGCTCAAACATATATTATGCTCAACTGTGAAGAAATTACACCATTTGTACAGTGAGTGCTCCTATCATTTATTCTTCATAGTAAATTCATCTTATTTTATTTTTAGGTTATATGACAATCATATTAAGAAAAAACTTCCACATATTATAGTAGTTGCTCTTCAGGAACGTCAGAAAAAAAACATTTCCAACAAGTTTCAAAAACTGAAAACATAAATTATTTTTGGTTTAACATATAAAATCAATTTATTATATGTTATATTGATAATTGTTTTAATATTTTTCAGGTATCTCAACATGCTGATAAAATAGATAATCAATTTCTTGTATTGAGTAACCCACTATAAAAAAAGGTTAAATCTTATAATTTATATGTGGGGAATGGTTTTTGATATCATACACGTGCATATAGGGAATCAAAAAACAATAAATAATTGTGCGTTCTTGAGAGGATCTCATCGTAGAGAAACTGAAGATGACTTTTATGGCATGTTGGAAGAAATTATTGAAGTGTGTTATCTAGGACAACATTACATAACAATGCTTAAATTCTAATGGTTGGATACTGAGAGAGGCTTGTGTGTCTATCTGACCCATGGAATCATTGATAATAAATATAAAAGTATTCTTGTAGTAAATAAACCATTTCTATTGGCTCATTAGGTGAATCAAATTTATTATTCAAAATATTTTTCTACTTCAAGAGATTTTAGTGATTGGTGGAGAATAATAAAAATTAAATCCCGGGAAAATTAGTTCACTCAAAGTGAAGGTAGTTCCACTGAAGGAGAAGGAATTGAAATTTTTCAAGAGACTGCTCCAAATTCATCTTTTTCACAAAGAGATGAAAATATCGATGATGATACCCCCACAGTTAAGGGTCGATGGCGGTGATAATGTTAATGATGTTAAAAATGAATTTGAAATTAAAAGATATGATGAAATTGAAACTCGTATAGAAATTGATGATGCTGAGGAGGAATATGAAGACATTGACATCATCATATATGAAGATGAGGATGAAGATGGACATTGACATAGTTAAATTCTGTTTATAATCATATATAATATATATCTATATATAATATTTTTTTCAACTATTTTCTAAAAATAGTCATTTCATGTTTAGATAGATAAGGATTTGTTTCATATGTTGGAGGGAGCTGATCTACCTTTGGATGAGCGTGATGTTGGGTCATCTGACCCTCAGACAACTCATGGTTCAGTGGGGACATAGAGGGGGCATGGTCTTGCACGTTTGATGATTCATGACCCAATCCTCGAGAGACGCCCACATCTTGGCTTCGATATACGCATGCAGAGTTATATTTACTTATGTATTTTAGTTAGTTTTCACTAATTTATTTATATACTAATTATTTTATTATTTGTTCTTTTTTCATAGCTTTATGCATATAGCTACTGGACAGGGGATCATTATATTACTCAATTATTTTTCTAAATCATGGGTCTCATGGAATAATATTCCCGTTGATGTGCAACACTGCATGTTCGATCATTGTCTTGTACGTAAATAAATAATATTTATTTTGAAATTAATTTAATTAATAACTTAATATTATAAATTATTTGTAGGGTTTATGGTATCCCATCTATGAGAGCATGCATGGGGCTATCTAGAAGGCATGGAAGGGGACTATACATCAATGCTTCAGTTATTTTTTGTACAATTTGAGAAGGAAATCAATGGAGAAAGTAGGAGTGACAGAGTTTGATGAGGCTTGTCGTTCTCACGGACCAAATTAAATTTCTTCTCAGGTTTTGGATGGATTATGTTCACAATGGTTGGGTGGTCATTTTCAAAGGAGATTATTGGTTCGTCGACAAAACCAGAGGAGATAGGAGGTGACACATCGAGCTGATAGTCATACATTTAGTACGCATAGGGAGCATACGGTAAGTAATTTTTTATATTATATATAATATAAAATGTATACGGTTTATTTTATATTCATAAAGGCAATCGAACAGCCTGATATTTCTAGGTACGATGTTTATATGAGGATGTATAGTGATCCGACCACTAGAGAGATTAAAGGTGCTCACCAACGTCAAATTGTGGTCAATATATTTTCTTTTTGAGTTTAAAATATTACTAAAAATAATATTTAACTATTTTACTTTTAAATTAAAATTGAAGGAGTCATATGAGGTCGCGACATATCATAAGTAGATTGAGAGTCAGGCTAAGACCGATACTCTGACTAGTGCCCACCGATTTGATAAGACAGTATGGATGCAGGAAACCCAGTATGCCTTCGAGAAAAGTCGAGTTGTTGGTATCAGTTCTCAATTAATGCATGTGGATTATTATGGAACTACTGCGAAGTCGGTATCCAACTTGAGAGGAGCCCACAGAGAGTCATCATCATTTTCTATATAGTATCAGGGGAAGCTGCAAGCTCAGAATGAGCTTATAGAGAGTATGCGTAGAGAGAATGAGCAGATGCGTCAATGGTAATAGTAGCAGCATGAAAAGTTCTTACGAATGTAGCAGTAGTAGTATGAGATGTAGGAGGAGATGCATCAATAAGGGCATTTGTAGAAGCAGGAGCAGTTGCAGAACATGTGACGTCTCACTCATGGTTTAGGGATGGAGTTCCCTCTACCATCTCCTTCAACTCCTCCAGACGACCCTCCCCTTCAGTGATCTATTTATTTTTTATGATAAAACATTTGAATGTAAATTTTGTTTATAATATTAAAAAATTACCTTTCCATATAGTTCATTTCTTATATTATTGTGAATATAACATTTTTACTATTTATTTAATATTTTTATTATTTTATTACTTTATTTAATATTTTTTTATTGTTTTATTAATATTTTTTATAATTTTATTTTTATTATTTTTCAAAAATATAGAGGCTTTCATTATTTTATAAATTTTTATCATATTAGTAATATTAATATTAATAATATTATTATTATTATATTATCAATATTTTTTTTAATATTTGAATATTATTTTTTATTTTATAATTTATTTTATTTTACAAGTATTAATATTATTGTTTCATTAATATTAATTTTATTATTTAATTTTTATTATTAGTATTATTTTTTTTAATGCTTTTTGAGGCAGGCCCCATTGGAAATAGTATTTGCGATGACCCGCCGTAAAAAATGTTTCAAAAACTCATCAAGTCCTTTTCCAATAGGGCATGTTGCAAAAAATTTACTTAAAAAATGCGGAAAAGGTATTTGCGACAAATCTGTTTACCATCGAAAATATTGTTTTTGCGACAGACCGTCGCAAAAAACAATATTTCTGACACCCTTTTATACAAGGGGAATTTTCTATAGGTCCTCATCACAAAAGGGTATTTTTGACGGGATCCTGTTACAAATATCTCATTTTCCAATAGTGAGTGTACTTTAACACCTAAAAATAATTTCTAGAAATATTGTGTTTTTAAGCATAGAATTTATGTGTGTAATAAAATTATTATTATTAATAATTATTATGACATGTATTAATTTATTATAAAACAAAAGAAGGTTTTCAAATTTTTAAATCAATCCATATCTAAATTTTTACCAAAATAGTACTTAAATAAAATAAAAGGCCAAAATAGTTTGTATTTTTAAATAATATTTTACTTTAGTTCTAAAAATATTTATCATGGGTTTTATATGTAAAACAATATTTCAAAATTCATGATTTTATTCATTAATTTCAAATTTTATTCCTTTATTTTTTTTAAATCTAGTTTATGCCTACATAGTGATAAAATCATAATAATTATAATTTTTATAAATCAATCATTTTTCGACTAAAAAACTTTTTAGAAAAAAGTTTAAAAAGTCTAATTAGTAAATTTTTATATGATTAATTGAAAATTGTTGCTCATTTTATCTCGTTAAATTTATAAAATTTTAAATTTTGGATTTTAATGGGAAAAAAATTAAAAATACATCTTTTATTGAAAATACACTTTTTAAACACAAACTCATATTAGTTATTTATACCTAAAAATGAAATTGTATATATTTAAAAATATGAATATTATTATCTCAAACATAAGAATCATTTTATTAAATTAAATTTATATGAGTATAGAAATTAGTCATATCATTAACGCATGTAACATGTATTAACCCATTTTTTGAAAAGTGTATTTTAGGCATAAATTTAATGTATTGGAAAAAATTATCAATATTATTGCTTATAATAATATTAATAATATTATAGTTGTTTAAATAATATTTATGAGACATTAAAATAAATCCAAAACCCAATTTTTACATAAGAAATGTTAATTAAAGAAACATATTAAAAATAGTTTTCATAAAATATTACTTGATTTTTTTATGGTAATAACTATTAATGGTTTACCATATTCATGTTAATTATAACTTTATTAATAATGTATTCTTAATATTTTGTAGTTTTTTATGTTGGTTTTAGTGTTTGATGCAAGTTATATAACATAGTATGTATTTTTAAGGATCCAAAATCTCAGACTTTTACATGTAATATGCCTTCTTAATGCCAGTCACTAGCCCTTGGCATATTAGAGGTGGGCACGGGGTGATAAATTTAGCCTAACTGGTAGTCCAAGCAGGGACTTGGTAGGTCAGGTCATATAATTTTATTTTAAAAGGTTATATATATGATTCTTTGTATATGATTAAGGTTGAACATACTAGTGTTTTTTATGTGAATATTGTTCTGAAAGTTTTTGTTATGAATTTTGTTGAATGTTTTTGATATTTTGAACACAAGTCTTGGTAATATTTAATATTTGTGATATTAAATGGAAGATAAATCATATTTTAATACTAAAACATTAAATTAAATATGTGTAACCTAAAAAGAAATCATTTACTATAAGAAATATTATATCAACTTCATTAATGATTTCAATATATATTTTTCATTTTTATATTTAAAAAACTAAAGATGTGGAACCTAAAAAATAAATCAATTACTAGAATTAATCTAAACATTAAAATAGAAATAAACATAAAAGGTTATGATCTAATAAGGGTGGAGAATATGTGTCCAATAAATTTTCTGAATATCTATAAATAAATTCCATAATTCATGAGGTGAGGCCTCATTATTTTCCTCAATATAAATAAATATCTAAATGATATAATGGTACATTTAAAGATATAATCAACAATATTCTTTTTACTTTTTGATATCCTAAATATATGTTGGGAGAGGCTTTGAAAATAACTTTCCATATTCTAAATAGAGACCCTCATAAAAAAAAGGAACAAACTTTTGTATGCAGTCTGAAAATAAATTGATCCAATTTTATGTTATTTTTAAGTGTGGGGTTTTATTTCCAAAGTATTGGTATTTTAGAACAAAAGTAAAATATATGGATTAAAACATTTGATGTTATATTTATTATTTAAGTCGAGACATCGCATGCTTTAATGATATTAGTGGTTAAATATGAGATCCCTAATATAGATTTGAATATAATTATATTGTTTCATGAAGTGAAATTATTGCAGGATATTTTTCCCATGAAAAACTTAACTACCCCAAGATGTTTCCACATTAGATTCCACCCTCATATCTATTTCCATTCTGGAATATGTGGAGAGTTTAATGTTTTTTAGGGTAAATAAAAAAATAATTTCAAGACTCAATTGGTCTGATAAAGTGCATAAACTTAGGAGGATTAAAAGGATAAAGGTTTTTAAGGATATTAAAATGGATTCCATTAATTACAACATCGAGGACAAACCTACCACCTTTTAAGATATCATCACTTTATCTAAATCAAGGCACTAGAAATGTGGGGTCAAAAGCGAAATTGAACCAATTTTTTCTTATAGAATGTGTTAGTTTGTGGATCTTCCACCAGTGTTATGAACCAACCCAAGATATTATAACCTTACACTAAAGATGGTTTGTAGTTAGGACTGAAGGGTATTCCCAATCCCTACATGCTGCCAACAAGTGTCTAGCGATCAAGTAATAACACATCATAATGGTATTGTCCAATGAAAAAAACTAAATATGCAGTGGAATATTACTAATAATTAAGAATGAATCGTCTGTAAGTTTTACCTCCATGTAAATAAAATATGTAGTTATAAATTCAAAAAAAAACATAACACAACTCATAATAAACATCCAACTCACATCCATTATATAAATAAATACAATGATATTGAATTGACTTAAAAAGTAACAAAAATCTAGGAATGGACAAAACATACACCATGCATTAAATAAAAGAAACCCGAAATACCAAACCAAATATCTATGTGTGACATGTGGTCACCATATGACTAAAACATTATTACCCTCTCCATGAGTACCTCAGGAGAAGAATTCTGCATTGAGGATCTTCTTAAGAACTGAAACCTAAAATTTTAATATCCACTTGGTCAAAAAAATGATTGATATAAATATTTTATAATAAAAAACTTTCATAGTGGGATCTCACCAATAAAATCCTTTATGTGATTCTTTTCTAATCTATTCTAATAATGCTATCTTAAAAATAATATTTGAGAAAATGATACCTTTTTAACATTTTAGGAAAACCCAAACACATAATTAAATCACAAATTTTCCCTTTAAACCCCAAACTACTTCATTTAAGTAAATCCACTAATTATGAAAAATTTACTTAAACCCGTTTTTAAAGAAAGTATAGAAATTACTTTAAAACATTCGAATATCAATGACTTAATTTAAATACTTATTTAATTATTCACTTCAAAAATATTTCATAACTTGATTTTAAATGATAATTAAAGAAATTAAAACTAAACACATTATATAAATCCATATAATAAATCCTAGAGATAAGAAACACACAAACCATACTATATAAAAATAATCACTCCATGAAATAAAAATAACCAATAATAGAATATACTTAAGTAAAATAAAGACTAAAAAAAAGTAAATAGTAATAACATAAGTCATCTACTTCAATATTATAATTTTTAAGATAAACCAATTTTATGGGTTTAGTTGGAACCCTCATAGAATAAAAAATCTAGACAAGTAATTAAACTACATATGAAATCATTATAAAATTCACATAAAATTTTAAAAAGTTGGATATTACCCTATACAGTCTCAATATATTAGAACATTATATATTTTCTAGATCATGTTTTATAAGGTCCCCAAAATAATAGGCCATTTTGTTCTAATTATTATTAAACTCTTCAAAGTTGAACTTTCATTCATTAAATCCCCAAGAAAAAAATCTGATGTTTATAGTTAATTCACTCCAATTATTCCTCATTGGTGTCAAATTCTATCATTATGTTATACATTATGCCAAAATCCATTTGTGAATAATTAAAGTTAAAATCCTCTATATATTTCTTAAAGTTTAGATGAAGACCCAAATCATTCATTGGATCACTTCCATATTTGTGTGAGAGTTCCAACTTAATTCCATCAATTCTTTCATTGTCCTATATAGGCTTGCCCTTATTGATCATTACCTATGTTTCCTCCTAGGTGTGTATCGCTAGGTCCCTATTAAAATTGATCTTGTTTTTATTATCCCCAAGTTTAGTGGGGACCAATCTAGGTATGATAGGATTCTCCTTCCTCCCTTACTCTACTATATATATTATCACTCTCTCATCTCTCCCTAATTCCACTACAATTGTTTTTTTATTACTATTTGGTTTCTCATTTATCAAACTACCCCACTTGAAAGTAGATATTTAATGGGCCTTGGGGCCTTTCCTTCTCTTCATTGACTTGGTGACATCAACATTGGTAGTTTTTTAATAGTCCTTTATATTTTCCATTTTCTTAAATTTATTAACCAACTAACAAATTGGATTGAATCCTGCCTTCTTTGAATTTTTTTCACCTGCTCGACAAAATTTTCCTCGCGATCTAATTCACCATCATATTAGACAAGTACTATTTTATCTTACCCTTATGACTCCCCATTATATGCATTAGGTTTCTCGACATGATAATGATATCATTTTTCAACCGGAGCCTCTTTCTCACTATATTCCTTCTAAATCAATTTTGAGTTTGATGTTACCCACCCATAAGAATCCTCCCTTCCTATGACATCCTCCTTGCCTAATGCCTCAAAATAGTTATGAATCCTTACCTAATATCTTTTCTCCTTCACTATAATTCTAAAACCAGAGGGGGCAACTATTCCCTGCATTATATCGATGAAATTGAGACCACCAAGCCCATCTTGAGAACTATTCCCTTGATCAAGGGGGTCTTTAAAATTCGTATAACCACAAGGATCCAATATAACAAATACCATTAATAAAATAGAAAATTGGGGATCTGAAAGACCTTCTAAATGGATAATCCCACACTTCATCAGCACTTTTGTAGAGGAAGGATCCTTACTAGATAAATAATTGAGTTTGGGACTAGTTCTAGTTAACCAGGACATGATTTTCTCATTTGATAAATCTTTCCACGTTATTTGTGCGAAGGTCAACACCACTATTGAACCCCTCGCACTAGCCTCACCAATCATAATATTACCTTTTTTAAAAAATTGGGAGCAACATTGATCATGGTGTCCCAATATCCTAAACCAACTCTAATTAACACAAACCATTTTCCACTGTTTCCATCCACACAAACCTCATTCAAGTGAGTCACAATTTTTCTTCTATCACCTCTTATATGGGAATATTTGGGCTCTTATAATAATTCTTTTTCTCATTCCATATACACAAACATATATTGCATTATCTAACTCTACATTCATAGAAAATGTTGTTTTTTAATCATAGTTTACCATAAATGAAAATCCAAATAAAATCAAGAATGGTTTTGGAGATATTTTTACCCAATGCATATTCTTGATAGAATATGATGTTTCAAAGTTCAGGTTAGAGAATTAGAGGAAATAAATCAAATTAAATAATTAACAATAACATGAAAAATCAAAGGAATCTAGAAAGAAAAAGTCAGATAAATGAAAACTTACCCATATAGAAAAAGTTAAGGGAGATTTTCTCATGGAAAAATCAAATGCCCACTTTAGTAAAAAAATAGAAAAATGAATGGATGGATCATGAAACTTGAGAACATGACAAAGAAATATCTACCTCATCAGAAAGATGAATAATCATATATTGATCATCGATTAGCCTGACCACCATATCCATCCAAAACCTATCTTGACTCGACCCATTGGTGAATTCCTATCTGGTGTTAAACTAAGTGTGACACCCCCAATACCACCTCTAATAGGCTAAGGGGTGGTGAATAGTGTCAATTAGTCATATCATTGAAATGGGAGGCCTTATCCTAAGTACCTTTATGCAGGAACACAACCAGCTTTGTGAAATAGTAAAGGTATATAATAAAAATAAAAAAACTATGTTATAAACCATGCATGAAATAACTTCTAGGAAATATATCAAAGTATAAAAACATAGTATAAAAATACAAAAGGGGAAAATACAAACCCAACCAGAAATGAGAGCCCAACATGAAAACAAATGGAAAAAAGGGAAACTAAAGAGATCACGACTCATGATATCTAAGGTTAACCACCAAAAACAGCCAACACCTCACAAGTTTCACTATGCTTCTCCAATATTGGGACCACCAAATTAACTTCTAATATTCTTGTTGACTTCATAAGACACAAAATGTGTGGGAAAATCCCATGAATATTTGAGTATATACGTACCCAGTATGATGCCCTTAAAACCAGTAAGGGAAAGTAATAGAAATAAAAAATAATCATATCAAACCATAAACAAGAGTTAAAAGAATACACAAAATTAGATATGATCCAAAATAAACCCAAGCGAACAGATAATTGGGATATCCATCATCCAAGTTAGCTAAGAATAAAGAGTCTACCTACAACTCCAAATGTCCCATCACTGATTCCAAAAAATCTGTGTAACCACATAAGATATAGAGTGGAGAGACCACTCCTCACTACTGTGTATCACACTCGAGGGATAACTATCTCCTATTCATGAATCCTCTATAAACTCTCAAGAATATGGAGGTCTTGTGCCTCACTTCTACATAGTATAATTGAGGGATAAATACTCCAATAACGGACCTGACCCCCATAAGAGATCAATTACTGGGAATCCACTCTAAAAAAAGAGGTCATACACCCTCTATAATGTGGGGTAATTATATATATACCTATATAAATGATATGGGAGACTTGTACCCTAGAGAGAGATAGGGGTGCACTGGCCCTGGTAATACTCTAATGATCACACCCAATCATTGTCCCTAACTAAGAATTATTCAAGGAAGCATCCCTCTAGAATCACATAATTACATAACTCTAATTATAAAATGAAATCCATCATCACATTGTATGCAAAAAACTACTTATTATTGGAAACTTGTAGACCCAAATATGAGTTTTGGAGTGGAAGATATGCATGTTATAATGTCATGAGGGGAGTACACAGCATGTACATAGGATTGCATGGCATGTAACCTCACCTAGATATTTGGGTGTGTCCTCACTTGTACATGGATTGGGAATCCATGTGTCACTATACATCATGTAGATAGGGTCACAAGGAATTTATGTTTATCTGGGTTCCTATCTATGTACACTTAGAAAATGGATCAATTATCCATGTACATATATATAGTGCGTCTCTTAGGGTTCATGGTGTGTCTGGACACACAGGGTCCTAGGTGTGTGCTATCAACACACACTTTGGAATCCTATGTGTTATCATATAGTGTATGGGACCATAAACCTGATGTTGATATTTTTCTCAGAAAAAATCTTAGCCACCATGGAAACCCAGACTACACAGCATGTGTTCCTTCTAGTTACACGATGTGTAGTTAGGAATTTTATAAAAAACACAGTTTCTCCATAAAGATGCTAGATTCACCTATTTCAATACCTTCCTCACTATTTTAACACTTGAAATCCACTGAAATATAAGTTAATACCTATGATCTATGATTCCTGACCTCCAGTGACTTGAAATCAAAATTTTGATTACCTGGTTGGTAATCTTCCATGCCTCTCATAACCATTCAAGAAACCAATCTATGAATCCATCACCTATATCCCACAATTCAACTCAAAACATCTAAAAAAACAAATATATATCATGAATTCATCATTCATTAATTTGGGGGTTTGATCACACATGAATTTGGCCCAATAATTTCGAACTGCAACCCTGTGGCACAACAGAGAAGAACGTTGGTGTAAGAATCATAAGAACGAAGGTAAGATCATCATTGGCCAATGTGATATCATCCAATGATCATTAAATTTTATAAACTATGGTTTAAAATTTAGTCAAAACATGGATAATTAAGATTAATAATAATAATCAAATCTAGGATTATACAAAGTTTGGAAATCATAGATTAAATAAAAATATATGGAATTGATGCTTAATAAATTATTTTAAGGGTGGAAATCACAAGAAAAAACAAGATATACCTAGATTTTGGATCATGTTATAATGATTAATTCATCCAATAGTAAAGAAGGATATGATCCCATTGTATTCTCCATCCATCACACTGTTATATGTGATCACTTGTTGTCGATCCATGTTCCTGAGTCATTTTCCAATGAAGCTCTCTAATCTCCTAGGTTTATGTGAATAACACTACATATTTTCCAAAAAAGAATACTAACATAAAGGTATCTAGGTTTCGGAAATTAAATAAATTAAATAATGAACTTGTTTAATTCAATTAATAATCCCTCTAACGGATTCCCTTCAAAGAACGCCTAACGCCAACTAACTTTATGTTTTTTCTAGGGTAAAAAATGTGATTCATAACCAACCATGGTCACAAATTTCTAGTATGAGGTCCTAATCAATGGGGAAACCATTTATTTTAAAAATATTCATGTACATGCTTTAATATATGTTAATATTTTTAATATATTAATTCTAGTATCTCACGGAACCCAAGAACAGTGTTTACTCCAAGTAAATGTTTAGACATACATGTGGAAATATTAAAAGGACTAAACCAATGAAAATAAAGTTGTTATATGACTGACTATATCTAGTCCCATGCAGGATTCTAGGGAGAACTACATTAATTTCTATTGGTAAATCATATCATGGTATCATTTAGTTATATTGGAATAATACAAAGCTAAGTAAGGCATGTCATGCCTAGGGGTACTTATCCTAGGATTCCCTACCTATGTACCTGAGATTCCCATGTTCCTTAAATGGAGGTTGTAATATAAATCATGAAATAAATTGAATAAAATATTAATGACATATAAAAACTTCCCACATATCACCTCCAAACACCCTTCATAGAAACAACCCATTTCATCAAAATGTAATATATTCCATATGGAAACACTTTTTCTACATAACCACTAAGATAAAAATATAAAGCGAAGAAATTGGATAATCCAAAAAATCATAAAATGTAATATAGGCCTTTGATAACTAATTTAGAATTAAAATGATGAAATAATTTTAGAATATTTGATAAATGATTTGTAAATATTTGAATCAAGGTTCATGATATGGAAATTCATTTTTAAAAACCAAATATGGTTCAATACTTTATGAATAAAACTTTCAAACCAAAATGTTACTTAATTCTATGATAAAAATATTTATCACACATAGTTACAAAATCTAAACATCATTAAATACATCATTATATATTATAAGAATCAAACTAGGAAGTAATAATCATAAAATGATAACAAAGAACACTAAGGCCTAGTGACAATAAATCCCCTTAGAAAATAAATCAATAAATTAGAAAACTAAATAAAATTATTAGGTTTTAAATTTTAGAAAACATTATAAATTATTTATATATCTTAAACATCAATATTAAAACATTTATTTTCATGAAGAAGTCTTTCAAGTGTTTTATGAAACAACTACTTTTAAAATATTTGATAAACGAGTTTTAAATATTTGAATCAAGGTTCGTGATATATAAATTCATTTTTAAAAACCAAATACAATTCAATAATTTAATAATAAAACTTTCAAACCAAAATGAAACTTAATTATATGATAAAAATATTTAGCACACAAATTAATGAAATCTAAACATAATTCAATACATCATTATATACTATAATAATCAAAAAAAGAATTAAGAATCATAAAATGATAACTAAGAACACTAAGGCTCAGTGATAATAAATCCTCTTTGAAAATAACTCAATAAATTAGAAAAGTAAATAAAATTATTAGGTTATAACTATTAGAAAACATTATAAATTCTTTAGATATATTACACATCCATTTTAAAACATTTATTTTCATGAATAAGTCTTCTAAGCGTTTTATGAAACACCTATAAGGTTGTAGCAAATTAGTTTTAACTATAAACAAGATAAGTTCCATTGAAAGATCTATTTATGAAAGACTTGAAAGTCACCAAAATAAGGGGGAAACTTATATAATTACCAAAATATTCAAAATACTATACATTTTAATGAATAAAAGAATTTATAAAATTCAATCACTCAAAGAATGTCAAAGAAATCAAATCTCATAGAAACATCACCTTTAAACCAAATAAATCAAGTTTCCTTAAATGAACAATGCAAGATTAGGTATCTAAATGATATTCAGAATACCTATAGGCCAAAAATAACAAGTTTAGAAAAAACTCATAATTTGGATTTAGTAACCATGTCACATTTTAGTGGGAAGAAGAAATAAAAAGATAAAATAAGAAGGGGTAAGATAAATGATATCTAACATTGAAAATTTCTCTTACAACCAAAGGATAAGCCAAAAAATAAAATAAAGATGATAGGTAAGTCACATAAATCACTCTCCTTATCTTCATTATGTGAATGGGAAAGTGGGGAATTCATTTTGGATTTAAAATCAAGGAGGGTAGAATAAGAATTTCAAAAATTAAAACAATTAGGTAGGTTACATGGTTTGGAAGCTTGATTTACCAATTTGTGTGCCAAAAGTGCAACCATCACTAGATGTTCCTAGGGGATGTTTCATGGTCTGCCACATAGTTTTTCCTAACTATTTTCCAACCATGCATAAGAGACCCCTATATAAGGGCATACCACATTGTTTCTACTAGGATCCATAATGTTTTCCCAAACATGCACAAAATATGTGAGAGACACCAAGACGTTAGGGAAGATCTACATGTCTCGTCTACATAGTTTATCAA
Organism: Viscum album; assembly: GCA_963277665.1. Classification (NCBI taxonomy): domain Eukaryota; kingdom Viridiplantae; phylum Streptophyta; class Magnoliopsida; order Santalales; family Viscaceae; genus Viscum; species Viscum album. The sequence goes on along the minus strand of OY728145.1, from coordinate 872,976,087 downwards.
AGTAGGCATGAAACATGTTCCTACAAAAAACCCTTGAAAATATGCAAAATAAATCCAACCCAAAATTCACCGAATCCCATAAACTCAATAATTAAACAAAAATAATAATCAGAAGTGATATAAAGATGTGAAAAATATCCCCACCATATCACTTTATTCCCCTAAAAATTCACTGAAGATTTGATGATAGGGAACTCAAAAGAATTCGATAAAAAGTAATACTAAGAGATAGAATCTCCAAATCATTCTGAAATAAAGAAATTAATCATATCAAACACCCCTTCAAAACCATAAATCACCCCAATAATCCTATTCTATAAAAAATTGATACAAAAACACAAAAATATTAATTCAGATGTTGAGATCTATAATAGGTTTCCCCACCATTTTAATGTTTACACTAATATGGTGGAATCCAAGGAAACACCACAAGGCACTAAGAAACCATCATCCAAGGAGGTCAAAATGAATCAATCAATCATTCAGTACATTTTTGGACATATGGAAACAATAATTAAATTCCATAAAAATAAGAACATAAACTAAAAATACTAATGATAAAAGAAGAAACTATCTAACTAATATAATTAGTGGAATAAAAAAGTGAAGAAGAAAAAATGAGTGATGAAGAGAAAGAATAGTGACAAAAATTAATAGGTTCAAACCCTCAATTCATAGAGATGATGTGTCATTGGAATTTTTATTATAAGAGGTCATAGAATGATCAAGGTGGACATACTATAGAATGTAAGTAATTTATCTTTACAATATAGAGGAACTTGACCAAAACCAATAGAAGTTGGGTCACCACATATCCTGGGTTGGATCCTAGAATCCTACCCCATCATCACAACCCCACTGATCACATCATCAAATAAACCAAGTCCATAAAATAAAAAAGGATTCTTTTGAGAATAAAAATTCAATTTATTCCTTAACTAGTAACTCAAGAAGAAGGAACCCAATTGGTCAAAGATGAACGGACTTTGAGTGAATAATTCTTAGTTAAGGCTCAAACACCATGAAGGGTTCAACTATAACACTCCAAACAAACTTAAGTAACACCACATGACTCATTATAACATTCTATGAGGAATAATTTAATTTACAAAGAACACCATTACCATATTGGAATAATTAGGAATATACGCACATAAGAATTACTCCTCACTTAAAAACCACCAATCAAACTACTTTTTATTTGAAATAATTTTATAGGTCCCAAAATATCAAATCCATTTAAATTTATTTTAAAATACCTCTTTATTATTCTCAAAACCCCACTTAAAAATAACTTTTAAATTTTACACATTATTTATTGAAACATTTTTGAAAATATAAAACATCGAACTCATTCTAAACCATTTCAAAAAAATATTTCATTACTACCAAAAATTATCCTTTTTTACTTAAATTTTATTTTAAGAATACAAATCGTCAATAAAATCCAACAAAATAACATCAAAACATCATAAAAATTATCCTTAATTAATTTAAAATAGTAAATATCATAGCTGAAAGATCCTTTCAAACAAAAGGGGTCAATATAAAAATTAAATGTGGGTTAGTGGTTGTGCATGGTTTGACTATATAGTTTCGAAGACTATGATCAAACCATGCAATAAATATTAAGATATTATCATAACCATATTCATGGGCTCTTCATAGTTTTCCAGACCATGTGATCTAACCAAGAGCCTACATTTCTTCTCTCATTTTCACGTAAAAATATGAAAAATAACTGAACAACTCGCATACCCTCAACATAATTCAAAACACAATTAGTATAAATCAAAATAAATCATAAATAAATGAAAAAAATTTTAAAATCATTACTTGTGACCTAAAAACCCATGCTAACTTGAGGATCTAAATAATAAAGATCTAGTTAGACTCTTTTCACACTTACCTCTTCAATTTTTACATTCCTATATCCAATATATCACTACCTCCCGAATAATATAGGGTAATATAATGACATTTTTTCATGATCCAACCTAGGTTATCCAAACATGACACCTGAGTCGATCCATAGAAAGGCCCAAAGGGAATTCTCAATCTCCACATATAAGAAACTAGTGTCTAGGAATCATGGAATCACACTTAGTAATGGTTCATCCAAATAAAATAAATAAATATGAAGCAAAAACTAAATGATAATTCCCTATGACTGTTTCATAAGTTAAACTTACATGTAAATCAAAAAAAAAATCTATAAATTAAAAACAAAATAAATAGGTCACAAATCATAATGAACATCCATCTCATATCCATAATACAAATAAATACAATGAGACTGAATAGAAATCCAAGGTACTTGAAGGTTGGAATGACCAAAAAATAAATGGTATAATAAACAAAATAAAACCAAAATACTAAACCAAGTATCTCTATAATACATGTGGTCACTATCTAACCATAATATTTGTACATGCTCTACAATCACCTTAGGAGAAGAAATTGACAGTAAGGAACTTCTTAAGGACTTGAACCTAAACCTTCAAGATCCACACATTCTACCAACACTAAGTGATATATGTTACGTTTGAGAAAAAACTTTCCTAATAAGATGAAACCAATAAAACTCTATAGTGATTACTTTCATGATAAATTCAATTAATGCTAGTTTGAAAATACAGTTTATGAAAATAATAACTTTTTAATATTTGAAGTAAACCTAACCACATTCATAAATTCTGAATTTTCCCTTTAAAACCCAAAAAGCAAAAATTAATGAAATCTTCTAGTTTTTGGGAATTCACTTAAAACCCCTTTTTAAGGAAATTATTAAAAATACTTTAAAACCATAGGATATAGAAAACTTAGTTTAAATTCTTTTTTACTAATTCACTTCCAATACATTTCATAAATTTATTTTAAACTATGGAATGAGAAATGAAAATTAAATGTTTAATATGAACTTATATAATAAAACTAATTCATAATAAACAAATAAACCATAATATAAGAAAATGAACATTCCATGAAATGAAAATAACCAAAAATAACATCTACATAGGTAAATGAAAGGTGTCCAAAAGTAAACACAAATAACATCCACTTAATAAATGAAAGACAAACAAAATCATGGGAATATCACCAGGGGAACTAAGTTTGAAGCACCATAGGATACTCATTCTATCTCAATGATCGATCCAATCATATAAAGTCCACTGAGGATAAATATTACAATTCGCAGTGGTAAATCATATCATGGTATCATTTTTTTAGTGTCTTATAATCCAAAGTTTTGTAGGGTGTGTCAGGATAAGTGGTATTTGTCCTAGTCTTCCCTACTTAGATACTCGAGATTCCCATAATCTATTAATAAAGGTGAGTAATTTGAATCATAAAATCAATTACATAAGATATCAATGGCATATAAAAACATCCATCATCTCACCTCCAAACACACTTCATAGAAATAACATTTTTCCTCAAAATTAAAAATATTCCATATAGAAACACATTTTTCACATAACCACCAAGATCAAACTATAATGTGAAGGAATTGTATCTATACAAACCACTTTTCATAAAATGTAATCAGAGACTTTGACACATATTTAGGAATTTAAATCATGAAATCCTTTTAAAATATTTGAGAAATAGACCTTGAATATTTAAAATAAGGTTCAAGATATGACAATACATTTTTAAGAATAAATATGATTCAATACTTTTAAAACAACACTTTAAATTCAAAATGAAACATAATTCTATGATAAACATAATTAACGCACATAATTATGAAATTAAAACAACAATCAATATATCATTACATATTATAAGAATCAAATGAAGAATTAAGAATCATAAAATGATACTTATGAACACCAAAGATAAATGAAAATCAAAACCCCTTTGAAAACACCCCATTAAATTACAAAATAAATTAAGTTTCTCAATTTATTACTTCTACAAAACTTTCCAAAGTAATTAGATATCTAAAACATCCTTTTTGAAAAATTAATTTTTATGAAAAATTATTTGAGGCATTTTATCAAAAACCTAGAGGGATTTATCAAAATATATTTTACTAGACATATCCTAAGTACCATTGAAAAATAAATTTATGTAATACTTGAAGGACATAGAGGAAAGGAAAAAAATTATATCATTTTTAAAACTAGTATAATACCATATATGTTAAAAAAGGATTGAAAAATATCCAACACTCAAGGTGTGTAAAATAAATATAATTACATAGAAACACTAAGATTAAACCAAATTAATAGTATCATGTTCAATTAATATCTCTAAATTAGGTCTCATGATGAGATTCATAAACCCTAGACACTGAAAATCACAATATTAGAAAAAAACCATGACCTAGGTTTTGTCCATCATATAAAATTTTAATGGGAATAAGAAGGAATATGATAAAAGTAGAAGGATAAGATAAATGAGACTTAACCTTGAATACTTCACTTAGAATCAAAGAAGAATCCAAGATATCAAAGGAGGAGAGGGGAGTTGTGCCTAGGATTCTCTTCGATTGCCTCATATGAATAGGAAGTGGGGAACCAATTTTGGGTTTAAAAATGGGGTAATTATCATAATAATTTAACAAATTAAAACACCTAGGCGAGTCACATGGTTTGACCACATAGTTTACAAAATTGTGTGAAAACCGTGTAACCAAGTTTGGATGATCCTTGCGGATACTGCACGATTTAGTCGCATATATTTACCTAACCATGAACTAACCATGGATAAGATACACCTACACAAAGGCACCTCACAAAGTTTCTCCTAGGATCTACATGGTTTTCAAAACTATCCAATAATCATAAGATAAATACTTAGAAATTAGGTAAGACTTACTTGACTTGGCCTCATGGTTTACCAAACCATGCACTAAGCATGAACCTTTGGGAAACTCTAAATAACTTGTAAATAAATCCAACCCAAAATTAAAGAACTCCCATAAACTAAATAATTAAATATAAAAATAATCATAACTGATATTGGGGTGTGACAACCAAGGTAAAATTCTATTGGATGTATGTAACGTCCCGATTCTGGAAGCCACCCAGGGGTTCCCCGTACCCGGTTGGTCACATGGCCTTAAGCGTATTTATCTGAATGTCAGAGGCTACCGACTAGCAGTGAGGAACTTGGGTGTGATAGTGGAGAAACTATGACCTCATTTGTAGAGTACACAGTGGAAGGGAAACAAATATACAATAGCGGAAGTAGTAAATAGCCAACAACATTAAACAACGGAAGACTATAAAACAACTAGAGCATATATATATATATATATATATATATATATATAAGTTGATACATGATACATATCTCTCGAGAAAGTAGCCAAACAAGTCACAATGCTGAATAAAAAAAGTACTAAACCAAGTACAAAGAAACAGATGAGCAACTCATCATCATCGCAATCCTAGGCTTGGTCTCATGCTCTCCAGCTCCAATGTAATCAAGTACCTGAAGTCAAAGGGTGTTTTCCCTTGTCTATACCTAAAGCAATACAATCTGTTTGGGACCAAAAGCATGGCCCAAACAGGGTGTGAAAAAAAATCCCAGTAGGCAACCACCACGAGATATGTTCCTATCAGTTAGTGAATATATGGCAGGTAAAAGTACAGAAACAGTAAACTAGAAAGTACTAAACAGCAAACAATCCACAGTTTAAAGCATCTAATCCATAACAGGTAATCATCTCCACAATCAAGAAGAACAAATAGGTAACCCTCTGGGTAGTTCTCATAGCCTAACCCCTCTAGTTCAACCAACAAGTACTACCAACCCTATGTGAGGCACACACAGTCTCACCCCTCTCGTTCAGCTAAAGAATAGACTCTCTGGGGAAGCACTCATCGTCAATTACCCCTATAGTCTCGTATCATACTAAAGGCTCTATGGGGAAGCACTCTACATCTAATTCCCTTATGGCCTGCGTCGAGGATCTACAGACACTCTCGGGAAGCACTCAACCACTACTGGAAAACGGGCCTATACCCACAGTTTTTCAACAAACCGTGGGTATAGGGACAATATGGGGACCTATACCAATAGTTTTCTAAAACCGTGGGAATAGTTTAATTTCAGAGACCAATACCCACGGTTTTGTCCAAACCGTGGGCATAGAGTTTTTTCAGATGACCTATACCCATGGTTGTTTAAAACCATGGGTATAGGGGTATTTTTTTTGAAGACCTATACCCACAGTTTTAAAGAAACATGGGTATAGATTTCCCGCCATAAGGCTGGAAAAATATTACGTGGGATTGTGAAAAAATTTGGAGGGAATACATTTTTTCACGGATAATATTAATATATATATGCAGATGAATGTCTATATATAAATTAAAAAATTTAGCTTGGTTGGTTCCTCAGTGAATAGCGGCACTGAGTTGCACTGTGAGACCCCAGTTCGAATCCCCGTGCCCGCAAATTTTGAATTGAAATATAGCTTATATTAATATATATATATGAAGATATATGTTTTTATAAAAAATTAAAATAACAGATCGGTTGGTTCGTCCTGGGGTGTGGGCGCGTAGCGCAGCCGGCGGTGCGAGTTCGAAACCCGATGGATGCGTTTTTTGGAATATGTGACTTTGATTATATTAATATATATGACCAGATATATCTATATATAATAAATAAAAATTGCATCTTGGTTGGTGCGGTGGGGTGGCATGGGCGCGAGGCGCAGTGGGAGGTGTGGTTTCAAAACCTGCTGGCTGCCTATTTTTTGAATTTCAATACCCCACGGTTTTCAAACCATGGGGTTTGTTGTGTGCCACGCTGGAACGCGTGGTGTGCCACATTTGACTCACCTATACCCACGGTTCTCCAAAACCGTGGGTATAGGCTGAGACCCCTATACCGACGCCTCTCCAGCCCACGGTTCCTAAAACCGTGGGTATAGGCTATACCCATGGTTTTGAACCGTGGGTATAGGTCATTTTTCCAGTAGTGAACGTCAATTCCCCTTGTGGTCTCGCATCGTATTATAAAGACACTTTGGATAAGCCCTTACGTCCATTATCCCTATGGTCTACTACACCAGGTTCTCACGACCCTGTGTAAGTCAACAAGTATAGCGCGCATAACATCCAAAGTAAACCTCAAGAACTACTTGGATAGAATTCTATGGCATATCAGCACATAGAACAACAATCATACCATCCTAAAACTAGGCATAGAACTAGAAATAGCCAAACAGAAAAATCTAGACCAAATGGTCATAACAGGAAAACATGCATGGGTAAAGCATCCAAAGCACGGTAAAATTACCCTATTCACAAACAATATCTTCTAATCAGGCATATAAGAAAGGAAGAAAATCAATAGGGCTAAAATGGTAAGCACGAAATACCCCGTTCAAGGGTATTCGGTACAATTGCACATAATATTCAAATACCTTAAACTAAAAGGCACAAAACACCTACCTTTAGGGTTTCGATGAAAACGATCCACAAGAAACCACACATTAAAATCTGGTAACGCTTCACGAGAACCGCTCTATAACTCCTTCCCTATCATCCACAAGCCTTCAAATTTACGCCCAAGGAAACCCCAATACTAGATCTACATGCAATGGATGTAGATCAAGAAAAACTAGAGAGAGGGAAGAGTAGATCTAGGGAAAACCAAGGAGAAACAAAGAGGAGGGACTTACCCGAGAAGAATCACCTTTGATCCACCAAGAAACCCCTTCGATTTTCCTCCAAAATGAGTGTGAGATCTCCTTAAACCTTTGAGAACCCAAAATCCCGAGTGAGGCTCGAGTGGGAGGAGGAATGGTGGAGGAATGGAAAATATCAAGTGGCCTGGGACATAAAAACCCCAACTTTAAGTGGTCGCACAGTTTCCCCGCACGGTTTGGAAAACCGTGCGGTTGCCACTTTCTCGCCCAAGGACCTCACACGGCTTTCCCGCATGTTTTGAAAAACTGTGTGCAGCCCATGTGCAGCCCACTTTTAAGGGTGCATGGTTTTCTGGGTGGGCCGCACTATTTGTTTAAACTGTACGCCAACCGTGCGCCCCTGCACAACCTCCGGAAATTCCTTTTTCTCTCAAAAAAGACCAGAAAAGGAAAACGTACCTGAAAATAAGGTCTAGGTTCTTAAAAACTTCCCCCCTTAAATAAATTTGTCCCCAAATTTCCCTAACGTGGAATAGAAGAAGCAACCCCAAACAGCTCCGGCCACTGTGCTCGTACATCGTCCTCCCTCTCCCAAGTCTCGTCCTGTACTCGCCCGTGCTGTCATAGCACTCGTACCAGAGGAATAGACCAGCCACGGAGAACTTTCATACTGTGATCGAAAATATGGATAGGATGCTCTTCAAATGATTCATCTTCTTTGAGCTCAACCTCCTCAGATTGAAAGACATGATACGAGTCTAAAAATTAATATCAGAGTTGAGAAATGTGGAAGATGTAGTGCATAGCCCGGTACCTCTGAGGTAACTGCAACCGATAGGTGACCGTCCCAACTCTCTCTGACACCTCAAAAGGCCCGACGTACCTTGGTGAAAGCTTACCCTGTCTCCTGATCCTCTTTTTTCCCAACATCGGAGTGACACGTAGAAAAACCTGATCCCCAACCTCTAACTCTAGAGGTCATCTCCACTGATCAGCATAAGACTTCTGACGAGACTCTGCAGTAGTCATCCTCTTTAGAATCAACTCTATTTGCTATGTGGTATCCTGAACAAGACGAGGTCCTTGTAAAGCTGTCTCTCCTACCTCCATCCAATATAAGGGTGATCAGCATGGCCTACCATACAAAGCCTCATATGGTGCCATCTGAATAGCTGCTTGAAAACTATTATTGTAGGAAAACTCCACAAGAGGTATATGGTTCTCCCAAGAACCTCCAAAATCCTGGATGCATGCTTAGAGCATATCCTCAAGCACCTGAATCGTACGCTCAGACTGGCCATCTATCTGAGGATGGTATGTTGTACTCAAAAGTACCTATGTACCCAAAGCCTTCTGAAACCCCAGCCAGAACCAAGAAGTAAAACGTGCATCCCTATCTGAAACAATGGAGTGTGGAACTCCATATAGACGTAAAATCTCTCGGATGTACAACCGCCCCAACTCATCAACACTGAAGGTATCCTTCATCGGCAAGAAGTGAGCAACATTCGTAATCCTGTGGATGAAAACCCATACAGGACCATTCCCTCGAGGTCACCTCGGTAAACCGGTCATGAATTCCATCGCAACATCATTCTACTTTCACTCTAGAATGGGTAACTACTGAAAAAGACCTTCTGGTCGCTAATACTCCGCTTTTACCTACTGAAAAGTGGAACACCTTAGGAAAAAATCCACAATATCTCTCTTCATACCTGGACACCAATACTGACGGTGTAGATCACGATACATCTTGGTGATTCCAGGATGAACTACCCAAAATAGAGTAATGAAAATCCTACATCAGCTCCTCGTGTATATCTATTGGCACCCATACGCGTCCCTGGAAATGCAAGATCTCATCCTTGCCTACAGTCCATCCAGGAATAGGGTCCTCTCCTCACACACTCTTCTGCAGGACTAGGCCTTATGAGTGTGATAGCTGCCTCATTCGTACTCGATCAAGAATAGTAGAGGTAATAGCCATAGAAGATAGAAACATCTTCCCATGTCTGTCGTGCCCCTCCAAATGTATCTCTGGTAATAGAGTCATAAGCTAACACTCACTATTGGCCTCCTGAATTGCCTGTATCTGGTTCCACCTGCTCAACACGTCAGCCACTGTGTTGCCCTTCCCAAAAGTATAGGTATTCTCAAAGTCAAAGGACTGAAGATACTCGACCCACCTACACTGTCTCAGATTCAGATCACGCTGACTGAAGATGTACTTGAGACTTTTGTGGTCGGTGAAAACCACAAAATTCTCTCCCAAAAGATAATGTCTCCAACAGCGCAAATCATGAACAACAGCTACCAACTCCAGATCATGTGTTGGGTAGTTCCTCTCATGTGGCCTCAACTGTCGGGACCTGTATGCAATGACTCCATCTCCCTGCACAAGCATAGCTCCCAGCCTGATACCTGACACATCACAGTAAATGCTATAGCTCTTTCTCGGCTCTGGCAAGACCAGTATCGGTGTTGATGTCAACCTCCCCTTCATCTCCTGAAAGGATGACTCACAATAATATCACCATAATAACTTTTCACCCTTCTTGGTCAGACATGTCAGTGGTGCTGCAAGGCGGGAAAAGTCCTATATGAAACGTCTGTAGTATCCATCCATCCCCTAGAAAACTATGCACCTCAAAGACATTCTTTGGATTCTCCTAGGAAACTACTTCTCTCACTTTCTCTGGGTCTAGTGATACTACTGTCTCTGAGATAACATGACCCAAGAAGTGAATCTGATCCATCCAAAAGTGGCATTTTGAGAGCTTAGCATATAACTGATGCTCTCTCAGTGTACTCAAAAGGATCTCAAGATGGGTAGCATGGTCGTGTCGAGTGTGGGAGTACACCAAGATATTATCCACAAAAACCACCACGAAGGAATCCAAGTATGGATGGAACACCCAATTCATCAGTGCTATGAAAACTGTAGGCGCGTTTGTGAGACCGTACGGCATAACCATATACTCTTATAGACCATACCTACTCCTAAAAGCTGTGATAGGTATATCAGATGGTCTAACTCGCAACTGATGGTAACCGGACCTCAAATAGATCTTTGAGAACACTTGGGATCCTCGAAGCTGGTCAAAGAGGTCATCAATCCTAGGCAAGGGATATCGGTTCTTGACTATAAACTGGTTCAACTTCTGATAGTCCACACAAATACCGAGGTTACCGTCTACCTTTTTCACAAACAGGACAGGCGAACCCTAAGGAGAAGTACTGGGTCAGACAAAACCCTTTGCCTGTAACTCCTCCAACTGTTTCTTAAGATCATGTATCTCAGGTGTCGCCATCTTATAAGGTGGAATGGACACTAGTGTCGCTCCTAGCACGAGCTCAATCGAGAATTCTACCTCATGCTCCAGAGGCAAACTCGAAAATTCCTCTGGAAAGACATATCTGAAACAATCCACCACTAGAGGAAAGTATAACTGTAAATTCCCCTGGTCATCCAAATATGAACTAGAAATTTGATCTGTAACTCCACCTAGCCCATGATGCTCGGGTCCTACTCTACTCATGTGGACATCCCACTCACCCTTATGAAGAAAGGATCCACCCTCTAGTGATACGAAACTCACTCTATGGTGATAACAGTCGATGAATGCCTGGAAGGGAACTAGCCAGTCCATTCCGAGAATGACATCACAACCTATCATCTCTAGGACATAGAGATCCCATAGAAAGTGATACCCAGCCACCTCTAGAAGACACTCCTTACACTGTAGTATACTAGCTATCCTAGTTCCCAATGGTGTGTCTAGTGTCAAAGCATCAGTAGAGGAAAAGACGCAGAGCCCAAGGCTCTCCACAATAGAAACAGAGATAAATATATGTGTAGCACCAGTATTGAAAAGATTTGAAGATAAAACTGAGTCTACTAAGATCGTACCTCGAACTATAGAAGGTCTGGGATCCTACTCTAGATGGGTCTGCTCCACTGCAAAATCCTAACTTGTACCACGTCCCTATAGCCCTGCCGGACTGCTCTGAGCTGATCTGCCCTGCTTTCACTGATAGACTGGTGACTGACCACCCTGGCCACGACCTCCACTACGGCCTGAACGGTCAAAAGTACTCCAGTTCTCAGACTGGTGAGAAATTGGTGGCGCTGCTCCTGAACGAGGAGTCATGGATGAACCTCTCTCACCATCTACTAGTGATAAAACCTGATAGAAGTGCTGAAGGTGACCCATCTTTCCACAAGATTGGCACTCCACTGGGTGCCTTTGGCACTACGGGCTTGTATGTCCAGCCCTTCCACACTGGTAGCACACTACCTGGCTAACTGAAGATGTGTCTCGTTGTCTCGGATCACCATGCGTAGACTCCCTACAGCGCTTCCTGCTGTCATCTAGAGAAGCACTAACTCTAGAAGTGGAACCGCCCTGGATCTCAGCTCCGGAATCTCTCAGATTATGCTCTGTAATCAGTTCTCAGTTGATGATGGAGGTGACTGAAGTCAACCTAAAGATATTCACCTGCGAGCGGATCTGTCGCCTGAGACCATCCTCAAACTTCCTTGCCAAGAACAATCCATCTGTGTTCTGGAGGGGTGTGAAACACTAAATCTCGATGAAACGAGAGGAATAATCCATGAAAGAAAGAGTACCCATCTATAGGATCATGAACTCCCGGGATCGGTTGGCCCTCAGGGTCTCTTGATAGAATTAGTCATAAAAGACACACTGAAAATATTCCCACGCGATAACCTATTGATGACCCACCTGTGATATCACATCCCACCACTTATTTGCGGATTCACGTAGCATATAGGTAGAGAGCTTGACCCGCATCTCTGGAGGTGTCTCCAGATGCTCGAAGATCGTCATCATGGATTCTATCCATGACTCTATAGCCTGAGGTCCTCCTTCCCCTGAGAGGGTGGGAGGATGTTTCTGCTGGAAAACTCACGTCAAGTCTGCCATAGACTAGGCAGGAGGTTGTGCTCCCTGGAAGGTAGGCATCATCCTCATGAAGCCTTCCCTGAACTCTGCATCAGCACTTTCATTTGGTATAACTGCAGGTGCCAAGACTGGCACAGTAGGAGGAACTTCCAGAAGTCCCTGATCAGCCATGTCTGGTGTCTGGTCATCGCCCTACAGCTAGCGGATAACCGGAAAACGTCTCTGTGGCATGACTCTACAAGGTCAAATTCACACCTTAGATCAATATTAACAGGGACTAAAACATAGGAATACACGATGTGTACTAAGAAAGAACGTTTCTTCCCGAACAGAAGAACACAGGTCGTGTAGTCAAAACTACACGACGTGTATTCTGGGTTTTTTCGGACAGTAAGCCTTATAAACTACTCCGAAACCTAGTTAAACACTGAAACTAACATTGAAAGTGCCAAATTTCGATCCGTGAGGGCCCATACTCCCCACGAATTAAAGCTTGGCATCTTACACATGTCATATTAAAGCAGACAAGGCAATGATCCACCAATTTCCTGTCCACGAGGGGCCATAACACCTCAGGAACCAAAATTTGGCATTCATTCAGACAAAAATTTATAAACAAAGCTCTAACTGTAGCAAAAAAATCTATCACGACATCTATCACAATATCATGCATAATCTACACAACGTCTATCACAACAACATTCAATCGCTAATGCATCCTAGATGGCATGGCAAGAATGCATGATATGTGATTTCTAACAAGTGCCTATATGATGCATGAGATGGAATACCCTCATCTCATCTAGTTCCGATAGAAAATAGAATAGTAATAACAACAATGGTAATAGCACAAAGCCTGTGAATCACACAACGGTGAAATCAAATCAATTGTAAAATTTTAAAACCGAATAAAATTACAATAAACGAGGTAGTATGGCTTTTCCCTGTATATGGGTTAGCTTCTCCCGGGTATATATCATTACCAAGTACCCGTTCTGTCATATCCCCAGCTAAAGGCTCCAAACAATATGTCAAGAGAAAATAATCCTCTGATACCACTTTGTAACATCCCGGTTCCAGAATCCACCTAGGGGTGCCTCGTACCCGGTTGGTCACATGGCCTCAAGTGCATTTCCCCAAACGCCAGAGGCTTCTGACTAGCAGCGAGGGCCTTGGGTGTGATAGTGGGGAAACTATGCCCTCATTGGTAGTGTACACAGCGGAAGGGAAACAAATATACAATAGCGGAAGCAGTAAATAACCAAAAACATTAAATAGCGGAAGACTGTAAAACAACTGGAGCACATATATATATATATATAAAAATTTATGCATGATACATATGTCTCAGGAAAGTAGCCAACCAAGTCACAATGATGAATACAAACAGTAATAAACCAAAGTACAAAGAAAGAGATGAGCAACTTCTCAGCATTGAAAGCCTCAGCTTGGTCCCATGATCTCCAACTCTAATGAAATCAAGTACCTGAAGTCGAAGGGTGCTTTCCCTTGTCTATACCTGTAGTAATATAATCTGTTTGGGCCCAAAATCATGGGCCAAATAGGGTGTGAGACAAAATCCCCGTAGGCAACCACCACAAGATATGTTCCTATCAGTCATTGAATATATGGCAGGTAAAAGTACAGAAACATGAAAGTACTAAATAGTAAACAATTTACAGTTTCAAGCATCTAATCCATAACAGTTAATCATCTACACAATCAAGAAGAACAAACAGGTAACCCTCCAGGTAGTTCTCACAGCCTAACCCCTCTGGTTCAACCAAAAAGTACTATCAAACCTATGGGAGGCACACACAGTCTCACTCCTCTGGTTCAGCTAAAGAATAGACTCTTTGGGGAAACACTTACTGTCAATTCCCCATATAGTCTCATATCATACTAAAGGCTCTCTGGGGAAGCACTCAACATCTATTCCCCCTGTGGCCCACGTCGAGGATCTACAAACACTCTGGGGAAGCACTCAACGTCAACTCCCTCTGTGGTCTCGCATCATATTATAAAGAATCTCTGGAGAAGCCCTTACCTCCATTATCCCTATGTTCTACTACACCAGGTTCTCACGGCCCTATGTAATTCAACAATTATAGCGCATGTAATGGCCAAAGTAAACCTTAAGACATACTTGGATAGCATTCTATGGCATATCAGCACTTAGAACAACAATCATACCATCCTACAACTAGACATAGAACTGGAAATATCCTAATAGGAAAAGCTAGACCAAACAGTCATAACAGGAAAACATGCATCGGAAAATCATCCAAAGCACAGTAAAATTACCCTATTCACAAACAATATCTTCTACTCAGGCATATAAGCAAGGCAGGCAAGAAATTGGGGTAAAATGGTAACCAAGAAATACCTCGTTCAAGGGTATTGGGTACAATTGCACATAATATTCAAAGACCTTAAACCAAAAGGCACAAACCACCTACCTTTATGGTTCCAATGAAAACGATCCACAAGAAACCGCACACCAAAATCTGGAAATGCTTCATGAGAACTCCTCTATAACTCCTTCCATGTCATCCACAAGCCTTAAAATTTACACCCAAGGCAACCCCAACACTATATCTACATGAAACGGATGTAGATCTAGAAAACCTAGAGAGAGGGAAGAGTAGACATAGGGAAAACCAAGGATAAACCAAGAGTAGGGACTTACTTGAGAAGAATTGTCTTTGATCCACCAAGAAAACCCTTCGATTTGCCTCCAAAACGAGTGGGAGAGCTCCTTCGACCTTTGAGAACCCAAAATCCAGAGTGAGGCTCGATTGGAAGGAGGAATGGTGGAGTAATGGAAAATCTTGAGTGGCCCGGGACTTAAAAACCCCAATTTTAAGTGGCTGCATGGTTTCCCCACATGGTTTGGAAAACCGTGCGGTTGCCACTGTCTCACCCAAGGACCTCGCACGGCTTTCCCGCACGGTTTGAAAAACCGTGCATAGCCTATGTGGAGACCACTATCAAGGGTGCATGGTTTCCTAGGCTGGTTGCAAAGTTTGTTTAAACCGTGCGCCAACCGTGCACCCCTGCACAACCTCCAGAAATTCCTCTTTTTCTCAAAAACAACCAGAAAAGGAAAACGTACCAGAAAATAAGGTCTGGGTTCTTATAATGTAAATTGATGTTTAAAAGGAAATATAATCCAAATTTACTCATTCATAATTATAAATCAAGATTGGGCTGTAAGTGGTCTGTAAAAAATGAGGGAATAGTCTATATACACACTTATTTCTCTATTTCTTGTGTGAGTTCTATTAGAGTGTCAATTGTGATTAACTCTATATATTATTTCAATATACATCAAATGGATTTCAAAATAGATTTTCCTAATGGTAAGATTAAAGAGAATGTTTATATGGATTAACTAGAGGGATTTGTAACATCTGGTAAGGAGTATAAAGTGTTTAAATAAGATATTTATTTATATAGACTTAAGAAAATATCTAAGAAATTTTTTGAGAAATTGGATAGAATAATTTTGTGCCCCAAAATTTCATTTATAGATACAATATTTACTATTAATTTATTTTTTTCAACATTGATTTATTTTATCTATTTTTCAATAATTTCAACCTTTTTGGGTGAATAGTATTTCAAGAATACAACAACCAAGTTGTAACCTATGTATTTCACATTGTGATGTAGTCTAAACAGTGGAGGTGTTTTCTGGGAAGGGGTGTCATGTTGTGATAAAAGTTGGTTGTGTCACAACATAACTTGAAAAATATGAGTGTTTTTAGGGGTGCATTGTGTCCTGAGGAGGACAGCTTTTTTAGCAACATATCCCAGTTAGAGGGGGGATTTATTTTAGGAAGTGTGTCACATCATGATATGTGAAGGTTATGAAATGACCTAGCCTTCCTTGATTTTAAAATTTTGAATTTAATCTTTCTCTCTTATGCAATTTTAAACCGAATTTTCTATCCTTTTCCACTCATTCACAAAACCTAGGTCTCCAAGACATGGATTTGTTTCCCTTTCTTTAATGGTGCTTCTACTTTATTAATTTTTTAGATTCATCAAGGTATACTCATGATATATTGTGGATTCTTTCTCCACTAATCCTTTGATTCCTTTTTCTTCTAGGGTTCTTTCATTTTGGTGTCCTAATCGACCATAGATGATGAATCTATGGTTCTAGTTGGTTTTAATAATAAATATATTGGGTTTATTGGCATGTGATGATCCCTATCTTCCTATTTTTTTGGTGTTTAGTAAAGTTGATGAACTTTCATAGTGTGTGAGTTAGGTTTCTATACATAATGTTCATTTCCTTTAGCTTACCCTTTATATAAGGATTTCCTTCAGTTTTTTTGTTAAAATTGATGATTGAGGACTAATTGATATGTATTCCTTATTATTCTTATCTTGTGTCATAAAAACCGATGGTTGTACTTTTTTACCTCAAAAATAGATTTATGTTCATAGAGTGTTTCATAAAACTTTTTAAATAATCTTTTGATTCCAAATAGATTTTCAAAAGAGGTTTTGATATATGATTAATTTATTAATGATTTTTTTCCTAATATGTAAGACTTATTTTGATGTAAAGGATTGTTTATTATAATATTTATTGGGTTTAAATTGTAAAATCCTTGAGTATGGGTTTGGGTAACCTAGATAAGGGTTGTTATAGTTAGTTGTGTGCTGGCTAGGGGTCATTTTTTTGTGATATCAAGAGATCTCCTGGGATTGGATTATTTTTTCAGGTTGACATAAGTCAGCTAATGTTTTGTGAGAAAGTTCTAGTTACCATTTTCTTAATAATTATTTTACCTAGTGGTTAGTTCCCATGTTTTATGTAATGAAAGTGGGTTCACTATACCCCAACTTATGTTTGTACTTTGATTACCATTACATGTATATTGTTTGATATATACATGTTATTATCTTACCATAATAGTGTCAGTACTTCTTCTTCCAATATATTTGTGGTAATTTCCTTAGATTGCATGTCATATCAAATGGATATAGCAATTCTCAAACTATAATGAAAACCTATAGATACTTTGATAGTAATACTAAAGTTTTATCTTATAGTCTAGATACATCATACTGATAGGAAACTGATGATTTGTTCCTATCAAGTGTTTAGGGATCATAAGAATTAATAATTATTCTCAGAAATGTTTCACTTGGTGATCTCGAGTAGATGAGATAATGAGGACAAACCATCCAATAGGAATGCCATAGGTTTCATGTGCCATTGGTTGTTCCTATCTATGAACATGTGTATTGGTCACCTGAGTAGATATCATTATCAAGGTGTGTCATTTGATAATATACTTCGATGCAAGGAAAAACCATGAAATTGAAGTCATGGCGAGGTAGCTTTCATTGGGTGTGTCATTAGTGGTATGACATTGGTGGAATGATCAAGATAAAAAATTTCACTTCTGAGTTGAGGAAGTTATATCTCAGGACTCATTGATCAGGATGGTAATACGTATATAAATCCATGTCTATGGTAATCAAAGGTAATTCCTTCCAGTTATATCAATAAATAATAAAATAATAAATTATGATGACACAAGTGTGTGTACTTATTTATAAGATATCTTGATACAAAGAGATTATATTGTACATTGTGTATTTTTAAGATGGTTATCGTTTCAATGACTATTTCTTATCTCTTGAGGGGCCTTGATGGGTTGCTAGATTTCATTCATGGTTTATGAATAGTTATTCACCACTATCCAGATAAGGGTTTAGAGGGTCACACATAATAGCATATTCATCAATCTTCCATATTCCAGCGAATTAGTATATAGGACACGGTGGGCCCCACCATGGGGTTAGAGATTTTTCCAAGATTTAATTATCATCAAAAAATAAATAAATTCATTATTATTCGAGTATAAAATAATTGGGTTGAATTTATTTATTAAAAATTATTTAAAAGAATTTAAGTAAATACAATGAATAATATTATACGAATGAATATTATTTTAAAATTCAAGGTTTATTTAATATTAGTGGGAATTATGAGTGAAGTTAATGACTCGAGTTTATCATGTAATATATTTAATATATATTACAAGTAGGTTATAAAATTTAAATTATATTTTTGACGTGGTTAGTTTGTTATAACTATTTATGTATTTCTTATTTAGTGGATATTAAATATATGGGGGTAAGGGAACCCTATCCAGGTATTTCTAATATCCACTATATAAATCTGTAGGAGCTCATTTTTATTATGTTATTCATTCTAATGGATTGATAGATCCTCTCTCCTCCCATATCCTAGAGAGAGAAAGACTCTAACCAAGCGAGTAATCCAAGTATGCCTCTGCAGATCGAAGGCATAGGATCAAGGTGATCATTGTGGCCTCAAAGAAATATTAAGAGCTATATTCTAGAACCAAGACTCAGATGATTGGTGTATTTGCAAATTCTTGAAAAATGTTTGGAAGATATAAATAGAGAAGTTCCCCTTACTCGGCTTTTCAAGAGGAATTAAGAACGGAACCTTTAATACAGGTATATCCAAATAAAATAAATATTAAATAAACATGGTATATATGTGTGAGACATATATAAATAATATATAATAATTATATAAGAAGAATTAAGTGATAAATTGAGGCATTTATAGAGAGTATGTAACTTAAAGTAAATATGGAGGTTTTTAAAGATCCCTTACATTATGTCTGAATGTGTTCTGCACATGAACTTAATGTCTTGGATAATCAAATCATATTTATTAATTACTTAATTAAGGACCTATTATACATGAATTTTATTTCTTATAATTTTATTAAGTTCATTAATGGCAATTTTTATGAGTTATAAAGTTCAATTTCATCATTTTTGGAGCATTTGTCTCCATGGTTTCATGGTTGGTTTACTTGTATATAATTATGAAAGTTCATGTAAAATGGGAATAATTTTCTAGAAGTTAAATTATATGGTATTAAATTACTTAAAGAAGTTTAAATGACCTTGTATGTCATTTTTTCTGGTATAATTATGATTCTTTTGACAAAATATTTATGATAAATGTTTAGTCTATTTTTGCGGTTTTCTGATCATCACGAACTACTTTTGATTTATTAAATATTATGAATATATATTAGGTCCAGAACATGAAAAAAGTTATAATATATATATATATTAAAATATTTTTTAACCATAATAATGGTTTTATGACCATCCTTGAAGGCGTTAATGGAAAATAAAAACTCATTATCCACAGATACAGTAAATCGTCGTAATTTGGAAAACAGTTTTGTTTCTTTGAATAAGAGGAGATGAGAAAATGGGTGGAAAAAAAATAATTCATTATAAATATAAAATTTAATTATACATGTGATACTTTATTTATTATTCTTTTATGTAAAAATTAGGTAAGGATAATGTATAAGAAGAAAATAAATTAAAAGAGGTTGTTTGAGAAAGTTTCCCCTTGAATATCACCTCTTTGAAGGACCCCTTAAGGAACTTGGAATTGGTCTTTTGTTGAGACTAGAATCTCTTTAAAATGGGTAATATGATTGGTAAGGGAATTGGATATAGTATTGACAATCTCAAAGTATTATAAGGTGTGAGTGGAAGAGGTGGTGAGGGGTGGTATTTATAGGGGGAGGAGAGGAGTGTCTTTTTATTATTATACTCATTAGTTTATTATTTTTGGCTCAAGGATATAAATAGTTTTGATTCATGACTAAATATATTAAATAGTGAATTAGTGTTCAAGATAATGTGTGATTAAATTATTTGTGACTCAAAAATTCATGTATTTAGCATATAATGTTAAATACCATAAATTATCGTATTTCACTATTCACCAAAAATTCAACTAGTTTAGAAAAATCCTAAAAATATACCCTAACCATTTTTTGATGTGTAGATTTAAAAAATGAAATCCATTTTGTGAAAATAATTTCATAAATATGAGAAATTTAATTTTTAAATAAAATCATCATTTATTCGAAAAATACTGATATTAATATTACAATCGACTTTATAACCCTATGAAGAATTAATTAAGGTATCATAAAATTATATTATAATTATAATAAAAATTAATATTAAATTATGAATCTATTTTATGAAAATAAAGTTTATTTTAAATCATTATATTAATTATAAAGTTCTAAATAAAAATTTATGTTTTACAAAAATATTAACACCTAATTTATCATTTCTAAAATATTTATTTACTTATAACATGACATAAATATATCATATTTTCATTTATAATATAACTAAATTTTATTTTATACTTTCATAGGGGGTTTTACTATTCTAACGGCCAGATTACTATTTCTAACGGTCATATTACTATTCCAACGGTCAGGTTACTATTCCAATGGTATAGGTTCCTTAATTTCTATAAATACCTCTTATTTAATTCATTAATAATTCACTTATATTTTCTATTAAGGTTATATATATACTTTCATATTAAAAATTAATATTTTATTATTAAAATTATGTTTTATTTCTATAATTTTTTCATGAGTATGGTCATTCTAGTTGATCGAGAAAATCTAATTTTTTCCATTCTTGTTATCTTATTTTCTTTTTATTATACCATTGTAATATTTGGAATTCTTATTGGTTTATTTTCTGACTAATCTATCATTCTTCATTTATGAGAATAATTTTTTTATTAGGTTCTCTATGTGATGTATGTGTTTTATGACATATTTCTAAGAAGGAAATTCCATTGATAAAATTTCTTGTCATTACATTCTTCCCCCTTATGAAATTTTACCCTCAAAATTTCATTTTATATACTAAAGTGAAAATATGTGATGGTATTTCTCCTTCATTTCTTACTTCAGTTCCCATGTCTCCTCTTTGCACTTATTGTTTCGTCAAAGTACTTTGACCAGGTGAATAGTCTTACTGCGTAGAACTTTATCTCTACGATCTAAGATCTTCACCAACTACTCCTTTCAAGAGAGATAATTTTACAAATGTACTACCTATGAATTCAATAAATGTGAGGGATATAGTATTTATATCATCAATAGGGATATGTGGAAAACATCAAGTACTTGAGACATGGTTGATGGATGTTCAAGTCGATAGGCCACAACTTTTACATGATTAAGAATCTGAAAGAGGCTGGTATACCTAGGACTTAGCTTTACCTTATTCCCAAATATCATGGCCCTCTTCCATAGAGATATAAATAGTAAAACCATGTATCCAACATCAAACTCCAAGTCTCATCAGCAATTGTATGCATAGAACATATGTTGATTTTGGGCATCCCTAATGTGTTGCTGAATGGTATTCACCTTTTCGACCATTTCTTAGACCATTTCAGGTCCTACCATCTTACATTCACCAACTTCATCCTAGCATGAAGAGTTTTTACATCTTTTCCCATAAAGGGATTCATATGGAGCCATTTGGATGCTTGATTTGAAACTATATTGGTAAGAGAACTTGACCAGTGGAAGATGTTGATCCCATCCTACTTTTAAGTCCATTGAGAATGATCTCAACATGTATTCTAGTTTATGAATAGTCCACTCATATTGGACATCATTTTGGGGGTGATAATCCATACTAAAGTTCAACTCAGTATTTATCTAGTGTTGGAGGCTTTTCTATAACTTGTAGGTAAATCTTAGATCATGATTAGATATAATCAATAATGGAACTCCATGTCACCTCACCACTTCTATGATGTATATCCATGAAATTAGGTCAAGTGAGAATTACTCTCAAATTGAAATAAAGTGATCAATCTTTTTAAGATGATCCAAAATGGCCCATATAGCATAATTTCCTCTAGATGTATTCAAAATTTCAGTAACAAATTCCATAGTGTTGTTTCCCCATTTCCATGTAGGTATGGGTAATGGTGGCATCATCCCCTTAGAATTTTTCTTTTTTATCCTTCACTTTCTAACATACCAGACACTTTGATGTATATTTAGTAATCTCCTTATTTATATTGTCCCACCAATAGTGATCATAGAGATATTTATACATCTTTGTGATCCATGGGTGGATGGAGAAGGTCATGATTTGTGCAGCATTCAAAAGATCTTTATTTATATTAGGATTTGATGGTACACATGGTCATGACCCAATTATAACGACTCCTTCCTCGTCAATTTTTAACTCAAAGGATTTCCCATTTTCGATAGGTTCCACCTTCTTTTGAATTTCCACATCATTTCATTGAGAATCATTTATCTTATCTAAAATTTATTGTTGAGAAATAATTTGTGAAAGGAATGATGATTTACCTTCCTTTATGATTCTCATTTCCATCCTTTGAAAGTATAATAATATTGGATCCTTCTCAACTCTCTTCATCGATAATGTTATAGCATCCTTTCTACTTAGAGAATCTTCCACCTTAATTTCATTACCAGGATGATAGTGAATTGAGAAGTCATAATCCTTGATGAGTTCTAACCATATTCGTTAGTACATATTATTATCCTTCTATGTGAATATATATTTGAGTCTCTTATAATCAGTATATATCTCACACTTCTCCCCATAGAGATAATTCAACCAAATTTTCAATAAAAAGATCATAGCCACCAACTCTAGATCATGTTTGGGATAGTTTTTCTCATGAACTTTCAACTTTCTTGAGACGTAGGCTATAAATTTCTCATTTTTTACCAGTACACATCCTAATACCCTATTCGAATCATCGTTTTATACCACAAAGAGTTCCCCACTTTTCAGTAGTGTAAGTAAAAATGCAATCATAAGCTTATTTTTCAACTCTTTGAAGTAGTCTTCACATTCACTGGTCCAGAAAAACTCCACTCCCTTTGGAGTCATCTTGGAATGTGGGTTTAAATATCGTCAGAAGTTCCTCACAAATCATTGATAACAAACATCTAGACTAAGGAAAGTATGAATCTTCATTATAGATGTTGGTCTGTACCACTCCTCAATTACCTTCATTTTAGAATGGTCCACATATATTCCTTTAGTGGTTATAACATGAAACAAGAATTATATTTCCTCCATATATAACTCACATTTACTATTCATTTCATATAGTCTCTCCCTCCTCAAATTATTTATCATGGTATTCAAATGATCCTAATGTTCCTCATTGCTCTTGGAGTATATCAGAATATCATCTATAAAGACTACCAAAAATTTGTCGAGGTAATCTTTAAAGACTATATTTATTAATTCCATGAAAATTTTGGGAGAATTAGTGAGTATGAATGAAATCACTATGAAGTAATAGTATCCATACCTCATTTGAAATGTAGTCTTGGGAATATCTTCCTTCTTCACCTTTAATTGGTGATATCCCAACCAAAGGTCCACCTAAGATAAATACTAGTCCCCATGTGGCTGATCGAACAATTCATCTATATGTGGTAGGGGATGCCTTTTATTTATAATTATTTTGTTGAGATCATGATAATAAATGTAGAGGTTCATTGATATATCCTTCTTCTTGATAAAGAGTACTGGAACACCCCATGATGAAGCACTCAGGAATATAAATCCATTTTCTAGATTCTCTTGTAACTGCTTATTTAGATCCTCCAACTCAATGGTGTCCATCCTATAAGAAGTCTTTGATATGGGCAGATATCCAAGTATAAGATCATTTGAGAACTCAACCTTTTGTTCAAGAGTAAGACTATAAAATTCTTTAGGGAACACATCAGTGTAGTCCCCCACAATGGGCATGTCTTTGATCATGATCCTCTACTTTGTCTCAATCATTTGAGAAAGATATGCTAGATTATAGGGAAATAATATCAACAATTGAGAGAATGATTCTTAAGGAGATTCATCCTCCTCTTTACACTTGTATATAATTGGAGTATGCCTCAGGATGAGTAGAGTGATCTCCCTTTCTTGATAGTTGATGTTGGATTTATATAAATATAGACAATCTATGACCAATATAGCATAAAACTCCACCAAATTTAGTAAGAAGATATTTTATAGGAGGTTTAGTCCACAAACATTGATTGGGGATGAGTTATATAATTTGGATGAAATAATTTACCCATTTTTTCCCTCATGGATAACTCAACCACTATATTTTGAGGTTGTGTTTGAATAGTTATACTAAACTCAAAAGATATGAAAGAATGTGTAAAACCATAATCAAATAGTATGTTCCCTACTCTTGAATGAATAACTAGCATACTTATCACCACATAATTATTGAGATCCACCTCAACAGTAGTGATAGAATATTTCCTTTTTACTTCCTTAGAGGTTATCTTTGTTTATTGTCTCTGAAAACCCTTGGATTAGGGCATTGGATATCATAATTCCCATGTTCCTTACAGTTAAAGAACTGCACTACAGACTGATTTTTTATATAAACCATCATTTATTCTTCTGAATTAATGGTATTATTCAAATCCCTTGGACAATAATTATCCTAATTCACCTCTATTACACATTTAAATCATCTTCTAGTTCCATTTATACAATTCTCGAGATTCTTTTTCCTACACTTTTTACATGTGGGATGTTGGGTTTTCTTTACTTCATGTAATCTATCTATTGATCCTCCCATACTAAACTCCATTTTCTTATTTTTATCTCTGATTCCATGGGACCAATAAGATTTTTAAATCTCTATATAAACCTTAAGGGAACAATAGACAATCTCTCCATATATTTCAAATTCTCAAATTTCCAAGGATTTTTAAAGGCTCATATTTAATCCACTAAAGAAGTGATCCACCTTGCTTTCAGTGTTCATGGAAAAATTGGAGGCATATCATGAAAGCCTTGTAAAGTTATCCTCATATGACCAGATTGATTCATCTTCCTCTTTCTTCAATCTGAGGAACTCCCTCTCCATTTTAAAACATAGGTTTTAGGGAAAATATTTATTGAAAAATATTTTCTTAAATAATTCCCAATCCATGGAATAAATTTCATCTTTAGACTTTGTGTTTTTTATTAGTTTCCACCACTAATCAGCTTCTCCATCAAAATGATAGGTCTTCAATACAAATTTATCTTCTTATGATCTTTGAAGGATAGAGAATATATTCTAAATGGAGTCAATCCATTGTCTGGTGATGAGGGGATCAGAACATCCACTAACTATATGAGGCCTTTTCGCATAAAGGATTCAACCAAAAAAATTTCTTTCTCAAGAGAATAAGGGTGTTCCACATGATTCAGTTTATTATTCATAACATTATCCAGTTGATTCAGTACTTTCATAATGTTGTGGGCTCCCTCTCCCATCAGGTTTAGCATCTTATTAAGTCAATTGTCACATTTTCCATCACAATGATTGCTGGAATGGATTCTTCTATTTCCCACCATTAACTAAGAAAAATAAATAAAATATAATTAGGGAGATTGAATACTTATCTAATGATCATATAAAAAGGAAACTATGAACATATAAGGAATAACATATAAATGAAAATTATGTCCTCGCATTTCATTCTCAAAGTTTTATTATAGGTTATCCATTATGATAGAATTATCCCTAGGGTTATTACTAAAGTTTTCTAGTCCCAATCCCCAAAAATAACTAGACCATACTTTGATACCAACTGTAGAGACCCTAGAATTTTACACATAATATTACATAATTTTGACGATAATAAAAACCAAGGATCGAATGGTCTAGTGTCTTTGGAATAATGGGAACATAATTAGAAATCATGAAACTAAAAAATAAAAACATATTTTATTTACTCTTAATAATGAGGTATTAACTCCTTTTGAGCTCCTATAACTACATATGATAACACGGGGAATACAAAGACAAAATATATGTACTAAAAAACTTATTTAATGGAATAAACATGGGAATGAAACATAGCACCTGAGTTAGAAAGGAATAACATTATAACATATAAGAATTGGATAATGAATAAACATATAGAATAATAACATATAGAACATGGAATCATATGATCAAGAAAATATTGAAATGTGTTAGAATTGTGTATCATGACATAAACATGATTCAAGGACAACTACCAACTCTATATCACATAGTGTACAAAGTCCCATAATGGATTAGGTTTACCCCTTAATCCCATACATAACGTCTTATGAGACCAAAAATTACCTAATGAATTGGATAACTATATGGGAACACCCATGATAATATTTTCATGAATATGTGTGCCATAATAATAAATAAAACATAATGAATAAACATAAGTGTTACGCATAGAATGAAATGGGCATCGTAATCATGACATAAGGCATAACCAAAGGGTGTAACATAATGGTATCCGTGAAATAATGGATTTAAATCATACTTGGACATTAAAAGAATAAAAATAAGTGTATATAATGATAAATTATTTCTAATTAAATTTAATACATGTAAAATATTGGTTTAGTAACCTTGGAAATGTGCTACTTAAGCGGGGTTTTAAGAGAAGAGGTAAAGAGTGCTTAAATGGGGTAAGAGAATAATAATTTACATAAAACCATAAGTAAACTACAAAATTTTTCCAAATGAGAAGTATTATTTTTATAAATCATATAATTATTAAAACATTTCATTGAGTGGCACTTTAAAAGAGGAAAAGAAAATAGAGAATTTTTCTTTAATCAGCTTTTCAAAAGGAATTAAGAATGAAACCTTTAATACTTGTATATCCCCATCAAATAAAGATTAAATAAATATGATATATATGTGTGAGACATATATACAGAATATATAAGAATTATATGAGAATAATTAAGTGATAAATTTAGGTGGATAGATAGATAATGTAACATAAAGAAAATATGGAGGTTCGAAAAGATCCCTTACCTTATAACTAAATGTGTTCTGCACTTGTAATTAATGTCATAAATAATAAAATTAGATTCATTAATTACTTTATTTTAAACCAATTATATATTTATTTTATTTTCTATAATTTTATTAAATTTATTTATGGCCATTTCGATGACTTATAGAGTCCAATGTTTTCATTTAGAGAGTGTTTGTTTTCATGGTTTCACGATCGATTTACTTGTGTATAATTATGGAAGTTCTTGTAAAATGGTAATAATTATATAGATGTAAAATTATATGGTATTAATGAACTTGCATAATTTTAAATGGTCCCATATATCATTTTTTCTTTCTAATGATGATTTATTTGATAAAATGTTAATGAAAAATGTTTAGTTTATTTTGGTTGTTTTTGGATCATAACAAACAAGTTTCATTTTATTTAATATCATTTTTATATATTAGTTAAAAACATGAAAAAAGTCATAATATGAAAATAAAAATCTTATTTAACCATAATAATTGTTTTATGACCATCCTTTATGGAAATAATGGAAAAAAGAAAACTTGTTATCCATAGAGACGGTAAACCGCCATAATTTGGACAGCGGTTTCATTTCTTGGAATAAGAGGATATGAGAAAATGGATGGATAGAATATTTTACATTAGAAATATAAAATTATAGAATATATATGATACTATATTTATTTTTCTTTGATTGATGAAGGATTTTAGGAGAAGGTATAAGAAAAAAAGAAATTAAAATAGGTTGTTTGAGAAAGTTACCTCTTGAATATCACCTTCTTGATAGACCCCTTAAGGAACTTGAAATTGGTATTTTATTGATACCAAAAACTCTTGGATGTGGGGAAGAGGATTGGTAAGAGAATTGGATAGAATATTTACAAGATTAAAGGCTTATAATGTGTGAGGATAGGGGGTGGTATTTATAGGGGAGAGGGGTGTTTTTTATTATTATATTCAATAGTTTGTTATTTTGGTTATATACTATTAGTAGTGTTGATTAAAATGAAAAATTATAGTAAATAGTGATGGAGGGTTATAGATAATTTGTTATTACATCATCCATGACTCAAAAACTCATTTATTTAATTTATAAAGTAAAATACCATAAATTGTCATATTTCACTATTCACCAAAAATTCAACTATTTTAGAAAAATACCAAAAAATCAGCCTTACCATTTTTTAAGTGTAGATTTCAAAAATGGAATACATGTTATAAAAATAATTTTCTAAATATAAGAAATTTAATTTTTGATTAAAATAATCATTTATTCAAAAAATACTAATTTTAATATTATAATTGATTCTATAAACCGTTGAAAAATTAATTAAGGTATCATAAAATTATATTATAATTATAATAAGACATAATATTAACTTATTAATATATTTTATAAAAATAAATTTTCTTTTAAATCATTATATTAATTATGAAGTTGTAAATAAACATTTATGTTTTACAAAAATACTAAAACCTAATTTAACATTTTTAAAACATTTATTTACTTATATAATTATATAAATATATCATATTTCCATTTACAAGATTTCTAAATTTTATTTTATACTTTCATAGTTGAGGTTCCTATTCTAACAGCTATATTACTATTCCTAACGGTCATATTATTATTCCAACAGTCATGTTACTATTTCAATGGTATAGGTTCCTTAATTTCTATAAATACCTCTTATTTCATTAATTCATCATTCAATTATATTTTATCATAAGTTAATATATATATATAATTTCATATTCAAAATTAATATTTTATTATTAAGATTATGTTTTATTTCTAAAACTTTTTTCGTGAGTGTGGTCATTCTAGTGGATCGAGCATATCCAAATTTTCTAATTCTTGTTATCTTATTTTATATTTATTATCCTGATGTAATATTTGGAATTATTATTGTTTAATTTTCTAACTTATATATCATTCTTTATTTATGAGAATAATGTTCTTATTGGGTTCTCTATGTGATGTATGTGTTTTATGAAATAATTATAAGAAGGAAATTCCATTTATAAAATTATGGTTTGTTACAGAGGTGATCTGGATACACAGCTTTATTTCAAACATTAGTGATGTTCCTAAAAGTGCAGACCATGTTCCGGTTTATTGTGATAATACTATAGCAGTGGTTCTTACCAAACATCCCAAGTCATACAAGAAGAAAAATCTTATACTATGGAAGTTTCATCTCTTGAGATATTTTACTCAAAGAGGTGAAACCTCTGTTAGTAGAGTAACCATAGAGGATAACGTGGAAGACCCTCTAACTAAATATATATCTTAGTAGAAGCATGATGCTCATGTAAGAGCTAGTGGGTTGAGTCTTGTTAGTAGTTGTCTCTAGTACTAGTGGGAGTGTTTAAAGGGGGTGCCCTACACCCAACTTATCATTGTACATTTATTACCATTACATGTATACAGTTTTATGTATAAATGTGTTTATCTTACCAAAATAGTGGTTATACTTCTTTGTATACTATATCTATGGTAATTACCTTAGATTATGTGTCGTATCAAATGGTTATAGTAGTTTATAGGCTATAATTATAACCTCAAGATATTATGATAGTAATATTAAAGTTTTTTCCTATGGTACAGATACATCATACTGATAGGACACGTATATTTTGTGACCATCAGTTTCTAGGAGATCATAATCATTTATAATTCTTCTCATGAATTTTTCACTTGGTGACATCGAGTAGATGACATTATGATGACAGGACCACTAATAAGAACACCACATGTTTCAGGTGGAATTTATTGTTCCAATCTACAAACATGTGTATAGGTATCCTAACATGATATCATTATCATTGTGTTCCATTTGGTCATGTACTTTGATCCAAGGAAAAACCATGACATTGAAGTTCTGAATAAGTATCTTGTGTTGGGTGTGTCATTGGTGGTATGACATTGGTTGAATGATCAAGATAAAAATTTTCAATTTCAAGTTGAGAAAGTGATATCTCAGGGCCGGTTGATCAGGATGGTAGTGTCTTCATAAATCCATGTCCATGGTAGTCGAGGGAAAGTCCGTTCAGTTAGATCAACAAATAATAAAGCAATAAATGATGATGACCCAAGTGTATGTCCTACTTTATGATACATAGTGTGACAAAGAGATTATATTAGAAAGTGTGTGTTCATAGGATAGTTTTCATTGTTGTGATTATTCCTTATCTCTTTAGGGACCTTGATTCGTTGATATATTCATATCTTGGTCTATTAATAATTACTCACTACTATCAACATAAGGTCTTAGAGTGTCACACACAATATCATATTCAAGTATCTTCCATATTCTAGTGAATAGGTATATGAGGCGTGGTGGGACCCACCATAGATTCTAAGAGTTTTCCAAGTCTTAACCATTACCAAAAAAATAAATAAATTCATTATTATTTGAGTTTAAAATAATTAGATTAAATTATTTATTAAAATTATATACAAAAATTTAAGTATATACATAGAAAAATATTATATGAAGGTATATTATTTTAATATTCAAGTTTCATTTAATATTAATGGGAATTACGAGTCGATTTAATGAATTAGATTTATCATGTAATATATATAATGTATATTACAAGTAGGTGAAAAAATATAAATAATATTTATGGCACATTTAATTCATCATAACTATTTATTTATTTCTTATTTAGTGCATGTTAAATATATAGGGATAGGGAAACCCTATTCGAGTATTTCTTACATCCACTATATAAGTCTACAGAAGCTCATTTCCATCGCACTATTCATTCTAATGGATTGAGAGTTTATCTCTCCTCCCACTTCCTAAATTGAGAAAGGCTCTAACTAAGTGAGAAATGCAATAACACCTTCACAGATCGAAGTCATTAAATTGAGGTGATCATTGTGATGTCAAATAAATTATTAAAACTTCATGCTATCACCCAAAATCATATGATCAGAATATGTGCGGATTCTTAAAGCGTGTGTGAAAGATCATGAAGGG
This sequence comes from Viscum album, assembly GCA_963277665.1. NCBI lineage: Eukaryota > Viridiplantae > Streptophyta > Magnoliopsida > Santalales > Viscaceae > Viscum > Viscum album. The sequence continues at coordinate 872,944,814 of OY728145.1, read as the reverse complement.
TTTGGTATCAGGTCCTTTGATCAATTATCATCAGTGAAAAGCTGCAATTGAACACACATCGAATCGAATTATGTAATCATTCATATTTAATTTTTTTTATTTTATAATTCACATGATATTCTCACACCTCTACTGGGTCTCAAATCATTGTAGATGACAATTTTTGTCACTATGGTGATGAAAAAATTTAAACCCTTGGCCTGCTGGCTTCTACTGCATAACCCAGTACCGACTGTATGTGTGGTTCATTTTTTAGATATATTATTTCTTATTTTTTCACTCCTTTATTTGGGTATATTGATGAATATTATGCCTTATTTATTTTGGTTTCATAATTTATATTCCTTATTCTTGTTTATTATTATAACTTGTGTAGTATTTATAAAACCAAAGGATTTGTAAAATAATTTTCACTTCTTGTTTTATAAAACAAAAAAATCATTTCTAAAAATGCTTTTTTGAAACTATAACTAATGGGTCTCATTGAGAAATATATTTTATAGATTCATAGTGGTATCCTACCAGGAGTTTCCTCACACCATGCATATTCCATTGGGAATATACATACTTGGTTATATTTCACATGAGTAAAGGTAAATAAGAAACATCCTATGGTGGTGCTTCTTGATTCCATGTCTTCCTTTATGATTTTATTTTAAGTGGTGAAAGGTCATAGAGTTAGATTATGTATATCATTTTTGGGATTCTTCAGTGTTGTTTTATTTTTGGTTTTTTATCTATCTTCTTTTTTTGCCCTTACTCTATTTTTTATGATCATGTTTTTATATGATGTTTTACTCACTCTAATTTTTGTTAGTAAAGTTATGTTGGTTTTTTAGTAATTATTTATTCTATATTTTACCCTATTTAGTTGTTTCTATTATTTGGAATTGTTTTACTTTTTTTAATGGATTTATAAGGTACAGATACATTTTATAGATTTCAAGGAGGGTTCCTTGTTTCAATATTGGATTATAAGGTTGAAATCATTGCCAAATGGATATCTTTGATACCCAAGTTCTTTACACAAACCTAAGGTAGTCAAGAACACACTTTGGGAATTGTAGTGAGCTAACTCAAGTGATGGTTTGGGTTGAACTAGGATGGTTCATTATAAAAATGGTATCAGATACCTCTTATTATTGGGGGATTAAAGGTAGTATGGATACAAGATTGTTGGAACTCAATAGGTGGGTGTAGGGGAGTTCCTGACTAGATCTTATTTGTGCAAAACCTAAAATTACCATGGGTTGTCAGGAACTGTATCTTGATTTGATTTTTATTTTGGATATTTTAATATGGTTTGATGTAATTTATTACTTTTATGAGTAATTGGATGGAATTTTATACGATATCCATGTTAAATTTTGTATTGATGGAATCTTATATTTCATGTTTCATTGACCATGCAACCCAAAAGTCTCATGTGAGTTATAGAGAGGGATTCATGGAGAACACACCATAGGATAACCCTACCATGGATCCCATTCTTATTGAATCAATCATCATAATCACATAATACTTTATCCAGATAAATGATCAAGGTAAAGCTCGAGTGGTGGACTATGCCTAAAAATTTACCAAGAAGAATCCACCCATGCTTCACAATGATTGGGGGTCCTGATAACCTGAAGAGTTCCTATAGAATATTGGGTACATCTTTTGTTTCCTTCAAAACCTTGATACATTCATTGCTAACTTTGATATGTACATGCTAGAAGGACCAAGCTAGAAGTTTTTAGAGAATATTGTGAAAGACAAGTTTCATGAGGACTGTACTTGGGTTATTTTCAAGGTAATGTTAAATCAGTCATTATACCTTAATACTTTAATGGAAAAGGCCAAGGATTGTGTGAAATTTCAATAAGGGAATATTCAATGATGTATTATTCCACTCAGTTTTCCATGTTGGTCCACCTTTCCTTGATCTCCTTAGGAATGACTACCGGAAGTCTCACCATTTTGTGGTGGTCTTGAGACTGAAAGTTGAATTGAGTATTATTCTATTTTTTTGGTCCACCTACTCTATGATGGTTAACAAAGTTGGCATGGTTGATATGGACATGGAAGGGTAGACAAGTTTGGGTGGTGTTTATACTTCTATAAGGGGGGATAGAGTCCCTCTTCAGGTTAAAAGAGGAAGCATGAGGAGTCTCAATAGGATAGTAGTGGGAGCATGTAATGTCCTTATAATCCTACTATCATGGATCCTTTAGGCTATAATATAGTTTTATGATATCAGTATAGGAAGGAAATACACACAAAATTGGATTTCCAAGAAATTACAAATAATTTCCACCAATGTGGGTGATTTGGGAATCTATGGTTTTTTTGTTGGAAACCTCCCCAATGTAGTAAATCATGATATTCTCATACCAATAGCTCTCAGGTGTAGTTAGATGTATATAATAAAGTTGGATCTTTACCTCATACAAACGAAGACTCTCTTCCTAGTAAGAAATCTCAAAGTGGGATTGATTTTGGGTTCTTGTATATAGTGAAGAAGACGCATGAGGATTAGAATACCAGACCAATAACCATCAGAGTTAATATATTTATTACATATTTTATGGGCTTGGATTTATTTGGCATAGGTTTATCTCATTCCATTAATTTAATTAATTTGATAGATGATTTATGGTCGTTATCTGAGTTAGTATCATATTTTATTGATCTCTTTACTCTATTAGAAAAGATAATAGATTAGGTTTTTAAGTTCTATGAGTGTCGTGTGTTTTTTGGTGATCTTGTGGTTGTTTAGGATTTTTTATTTCTCAACCCAGATATCTTTGATATTAATTTTGGTATGGATTGGATGGTGAGTTCCAAAGTTCATATTTTTTATTACCATCGAAAGGTTCTGTCCCATTCACCTAGTGGTAACACTCACATATTTCATTATAAGTGGGATCTAATATCAAGTAGTATGGGACCTATTTTCCTATATTTTGGTTTGATCCCATTCCATATATCAAATTTGTTTCTTGATATAGTAGAATGGAGTTTAGATGGTCATCTTCCTTTGACGATGAGAAAATATCTTGAGGTTTTTTCATATGATTTATCTATATTTCCACCCCAGCATGTGGTAGAGTTATCCAATGACTTACTCCTTAGTATAATACCCATCACATTTTCACAGTATCGAATAGACATTTCTGAATTTAAAAAATTCAAAGTCTAATTAGAGGATTTTTAGGATAAGGATTTTTTCAATTATGTCACTATGGGAATAATTGGTTCAATTTTAAAGTAATGTAGATATAATACTCTAATATTTCATTGATTAATAAAATATCAATGTGGTGGTCATTATGAACAAATACTCTCTACCTCTAATTGATGATCTATTTTACTAGCTTAAGGGAATGTGATAGTTTTTTAAAATTTTCCTCAAGTTGGAATACCGTCATTTGAGGGTAAGAAAATAAAATATTCCCAATATCTCATTCTTAAAAAAAAGTATGGGGATTATAAATATATGGTTATATTTTTCACCTTTACTCATAAACCTACTATTTTCATGCCTTTAATAAAAAGTATATTCTATTGGTATCTCAACACCATCATTGTGGTGTTCATTGATGATATCTTGATTTATTCTAAGATGAGGGAGTAGCATGAGTACCATATGGATGTTGTTTTGGGAACCTTAAGGGATCATTTATAATTTGAAAATTTTCCTAAATTCTAGTTTTGGATATATGTAGTTAAATTATTGGGTCATCAGAACTCAAAAAAGGCATATCTATAGAACTTGAGAAGATCTGACCAGAAATATCTTGGGAAAAGGACATGAATGTTTTGGAAATACATATATTTTTGGGCCTAATAGGATATTATAGGAAATTAATTTATGAATTCTCTAGGTTGGAATCTCCATGGATAGATTTTACTCAAAATGGGTTGGAAGTTTACTTGGATGAGAAGTTCAAGTTATCCTTTAAGTTGAATGACATGTTATTGTTGGCTTCCATCTTAATTCTTCTAGAGTTCGTCATGGGTTATGAGATTTATTTTTATTATTCAATTATTAGGTTGGGTGTGTATTTAGGAAAGGTGACTATATTTTTTCTTATTTATCTCTTTAGTTACACCCTTCTAATAATAGTTATCCCACCCACAACCTTGAATTAGATGTAGTGACGCATGCTCTAAAAACGTGGTGCCACAGCCATTTTAGGGAAATATTAATTTTATATTGTGATCATAAGTTTATGAAGTATATATATAATAAGATATATCTAAACCTCAAGCGAAGGTGATGGGTGGAGTATATCTAAGATTTTGATATTGATTAGGCCAACACTCTAGGTAAAGGGAGCATGGTGGTAGATTCTTTGATCAAGAATTTTTTGAATAAAGTGGTGAAATATTAAGATGAGGAATTTTATTTGATAATATTATTAGTTTAGTTTCATTTGGAAGTTGAGGATGAGGAGGATTGCCTTTTATTTACCGGTTTCAATTCACACCCTCCTTGGATGATCAAATTCGGCTTGAGTAGGCATCAGATCTTTACTGTAGTAGGATTAGAAAAAATATAAATAGTGAAGATACCTAGAGTGGTTTTTCTAAGTATATTGATAATTCCATTTATTTCAGGAATAGGTTAGTAGTTCCTTTTTCCATGAGGTATTATGTGATGGAAGGAGGGAACCTTTCTAGTAAGGTCATTCACCCTAGGGCTACCAAACTATTTTATAATCTTAAACATGGGTATTGGTATACTAGGATGAAAATGGTGGTTACTGATTTTGTATCTCGATGTCTTACCAGTCATAGGATGAAAACCATGCACCATAAGTATAAAGGTTAATTATATCCTCTTTCTATTATGATGTAGAAGTGGTGTGATATTTCTATGGACTTTGTTATTGATCTACCTTGAACTCCTAGTTAGAAGAATATGATATGGATTATTATTGGATAGTTGATCAAATCAACCCACTTTATTACTAACAAAGATTCAATTAATATTGAAGATCTTGTATGCCTTTATGTCTAGGATATAGTGAAGCTTCATTGAATACCTTTGGTGGTTGTTTTTAATTGAAACCCATACTTCACTTCCTGTTTCTAGAAGGGTCTTTAGGAAACGATAGTTTCTCATCTAAAATTGATCTTGGAATATCATTTATAGATGAATGGACAAACATAGAGGTCTATTCAGATTCTTGAGGGTATTTTTTGTGCGTATGATCTTAATTTCAATGGATCTTTGGAGAAACATCATTTTTTTGTTGATTTTCATATAATAATAGTTATCAAGCTTCAGTTAATATGACTCTATTCAAAGACCTTTTTGGATGATTGTGTTGATCTATTATTTATTGGTCAGAGTTGGGTTACCATTCCTTGTTATGACCAAGCATCATTCAAGAGAAAATTGATATGATTAAATTGATTCTAAAAATATTGGGGATAACTCAAATTCACTAGAAATATTATATCAATCATCATCATCATCTGTTTGTTTTTTATTGGTGGTTGAGTGTTTCTCATAGATTCTTCTTAGTTGGGACACCCTTTAATGGAAAATCAATGAAAGTTGATATAACGGTATGTCGGGCCTCCTAAGACCATTTTTCGTCTTGGGAAAGTGGCATATCAGCTAGCCTTACCATCCAAAATGACTTATATTTAATATTTATTCTATATAACCTAGTTGAATAATTATCATTAGGGCCTATATCATGTAGTTGAGATCAAGGATTCAAATTTTGATCTTGACACCACCATTATTGAGCAGCTAGTTCATATCATGAATCACAAAGAGAGAGTGTTATGGGGTAAGTCAATTCCCTTAATTTGTGTGATTTGGTATCATGGTGGCGATAACCATAATAATTTAGCGTGTGATCCTTGGATGTGAGAGAAATAGCCTCACCTTTTCTCTATTTTGGATCACTATAGACTTCTTAGGGGTTGAAAGTGGCTTGGTGGGGAGAATTGTGATACCTATGATGTCATTTTTAGGTATAGAATTTACCATTTATTGATTTTTATCTCCATTCCTTTATTTTATTTCTATTAATTTCTTGATTTTGGGGTATCTTCAATTCTAGACTATGGAAGGTCATGTTGGAGCCTAATTAGGTTACATTGTGATGTATTCTAGGTCATGGAGGCATTTTTTGGGAAGGGGTGTCATTCAATGAAGATAGGAGGTCACGTTGAGGCATAACTCAAAAAGTGGGGGTATTATCCAGGGGGTTGTGTCACCTCATGATTAAGGGAGTTTTACACATTATGTATCCCAATTTTAGGAGTCATTATTTTTAAATGGTGAATTTCATCATTACCTGGTCTGTTAGATTTTAAAATAGTGAATTTACTCTTTCTCCCTTGTGTAATTTTAACCCCTTTTCTCTTCTTTTCTACTCATTTTTGCGGCCCATGTCTCCCATCTATGGATTTATTCCCCCCAAATTCGTCATTAGTGATTTTACTTTATTTTTGGTGGATTATTTGAGGTAAACTTGTGATTTCTTGATGATTCCTTCTCCTCTCCTCCTATACTTCCTTGATCTTCATAGGTTCTTTTTTTGGGTACCCTAGGGCTATGGGGGTCAAATCCATGGTTAGGGTTGGTTTTAATAATTAATCTATTAGGTTTATATGATTTTTAGGATCCCTCTCTTCCAATTATTATAGTTTTTACTGAATGTGGATAATTTTCATTGAGTGTGAGGTAGGTGTCTCTATATAATGGAAATTTCATTAGTCTTTCCCTTATTACTTGGATTTAGTTTGGTTTTGTTATTTAAATTACATGTTAAATTCATGAATGAGGATTTTTTTATGATTATTTCCTTTTATAATTATATTTTTTAAAACAAATTCGTGGTTGATTCACACTCAAATTTATCCAAGAGATGAAGGTAGAATGGTCCTTGTAGTTTAGCTTGGGTTGTCGAATCCTCGGAGACCTAAGAAGAAACCTATAGACACGTACATTATATAGACTATTTTTGGCTATGAAGTGGAAAACTTGGGTTGATTTTATATGGGTTTAAAGGATAACTAATATATTTATGTGAATTTAATTTAAAATAATGAGTTGATCCTAGGTTATCGCTTGGGGTGGATTGGATGAAATTATTTTTCAACTATTTAAATTTCTTATATTTGATATGGGTTCATTTACGAAGATAAAAAAACATCCTAAATTACTGGTTTAATACCTACACACTTTAATAATAATCACCTATACACTTTAAGGATCAAATTTTTGATCACTTCAAGGTAAAGTTTCGTATTATCACTTGAAGTGTGTGGCCTTAAATTCAACAAGGGCGGTGGAGTTTAAAAATCATCAAATAAAAATATCAATTAAAATAAGTGATTAGGCATTAATAGGGTGATAAATAACATCCAATACAGCCCCTTTCTACTCCCTTGGATCAAAACATAAGTGGGTTAGCCCTCCACTAATTCTATGGTTTCAATGGAAGAGGAAAGTAAACTCATGAGGGAGGAAATGTAGAAGTAAAAAAACAATGAAATAATGATCACTCCACCGTTGTGTGATAATTTCACAAGTTTTGGTGTGAATAAATTCACAACTTGAACCAACAGTATCAAATTGATATGAAGAACAATATAATAAGAGGAAAATAAGAACTTTTATTAAGAAACTAAAGTGAATTGAGCAACTTACATGTGAAAGACAAACTTGAGACAACAAAATCGCAGCATAACATTACAATTGAACAAAGCACCAAAGATGATCAAATCCTACACCAACACTACTTTAAATAATAATTTTTTAAGCCTTGGGTAGAGCCTCCAATATTTCAAGTCTCCTCAATTAATTGTGGTAGGCCATAGGTGGGTGGAAAGTTGAGGGAGAGTTGATATTTCCACCCTTGACCGGAGGTGGCATCCAGCTTTCATCCACCGAATAGAATCGTCTAAATGGCCTTCTATATTGACTAATTGAAGTGATACATAGAATACAAAATCGACGATAAGGACGTATCCTAGCTCTCTGTAAAATTTCAGACCAAATGGATATATGGTTTCTGAGATATGAGTACATTGGTGGGATGATTTTATGGACCTCAGAATCTGGCCCAGAATTTTATTTTCAAATTGGGATGCCTTAATAACCACCATGAATGCAAAATTATCACTGTATCTTGTAAACTAATTTTTTCCTATATATTTATGATATCATCCCACGAAATTTGGGCTTTATTGGGCCTATATGTTGGGCCCCACATTCTCATTAGTGGGCAGGTGTCCAATCTGCCTTCTCCAGAATTGTTTGGATGAAATCCCATTTTGGTGGTCTTCCAATGTGGATCTTCCAACACTCCACAAGTTTTAATTGTTCCCAATATAATTAGAAACCTGAAAATTAAATATGAAAATAAAATCAAGATAATTTGGTACTTTAAATGATGTTCAAAAATGTACCACATAATAGTGCATTTTAAGAAGGAATTACAATCATAATGTGAAATGATGTTCAAAGTGTAAAATGCACTAAAATGGTGTTTATGAATAATAAATCACATGAATATTATATATATTAACAATTAATATTAGCCTTATTTAGTGTCTAATCACACCTCAAAACTTGAGTTGTTCTAGTCCCGAGCAAAATATATCTCAACAATATGAAATTCGAATTCCTTTTTCCAAAAACATTTTAATACACAATGATCACCAAAAACCCTTATACCAAACAATCATAAAACCCATAAAAATATTTTAATACATGATAGTTTCATAAGAATATCCCAATCCCAATCTCATTCCTTTGTTCAAATTCATTTCCATATTTCATCCAATATAAATTAAGAGTGATGATGTGTTGTGCATCGCATTAGACATGGGGGTTCAACTTTATTCAAGAGGGAAATGATGGAAGCACTAGGTGGAATCACATTCAATGTTAAGATGAGTATTAAAAAAATGTATTTTTGTTTTGTTTTGTTTTTCAATTTTTCCATGCTAATTGAAATTTCACTCAAAAGAGTCAACCCCTGTAGCGAGACTTTGCCGATGACTCCCAGGATCAAAGACCTTAGGGGACCATGTAAATCCCACATACTCGAGCATCATCTTGAGTTAACTCAATCAAAAACAAATTCAAATTACCAAAAATAGAGATAAAATTACTAACTCTGGGCCATACACCTACGGAGTTACAATCCCCAAGTGTCGAAATCCATGCATTAGGTCATTTCATTGCTCTACGTGAAATTTTATTGTTTTTTTAATTTTGTTTATTGAATACTCATATTAAAACTAAAATGATAACCAAAACAATGCTATTTATTTGTGGGACCCCTTGAACTCAAACTAATACCCCACTATCCATAGGACGTGCATTGTGATTTTTTTTATTTGGATAAAAATATAAACCATGAAATATCACATTAGACAGCCACACTTTCCAAAATCTATGCTCATGAAATTATACATGGATTAAAATCAAAATCAGGGAATGCTAAATTATTTGATATTCAGTTTCAAAGTGTACAATTTCTATTATCATGTTCAATGTTAAATAAATTTTTCCTTCCATTAAGGCGCACTTTTTTTTAAATCATTTATTTTTCATGACACAAAAGCAATTTTATTTTATCTCCCCCCTAACTTAAAATAACATTGTCCCCAGTGTTTAAAGAAAAGAAAATTTAGAATGGGGTAGAGGAAGAGAATGGGAGTTCAAAAAGGAAATTGAAAATAAGGATCATGGAATGAAGTCACATGGTGGTTGAATTTTAAATTCTTGTCGCTCCCTTTTAATCCCTTGATCTCAATGTCACTCTAAGAATTCCCTAGTGGAAAAAAAAAAGAAAAAACACACAAAAAAACTAAATATATATATATTTGTTTATATAATAAAGAAAGTAAAATATAATTATATATAAAAATTATAGAATAAATAAGCACAATAATCCATAGGTAAGTGGTTAGTGTGCGCCCCTGTCTCCATTCAGTCCTGGGTTCGAGTCCCCGCAGCTTCGCTGGTTGTGACAGGTTTTTCCCCATGACCTACGATGTGGCATTTTAATTTTATTATTATTATTATATTTTTTAATTTTAGCCTATAAACACATAAAAATAAAATGAACTGATGATACATTGTCTTCTTTTTAAATTTCTGGGTAAGGTATTACTCAAGGATCACACCACGTGACACGGATGAATATGGCGCTCCTCTTTCATACCCATCCATACTCATAATATAAGAACAGGTCAATATTATATTTTTTTATTATTTTTAAATATAAAAATGATTAATTAATCCTATTAAAAATATAAATTTGATTAAAACAACAAAATGATTAGAAACTTGAAAATCATGGGTTGCCTCCCATGTAGCGCTTTGTTTAACGTCGTTAGCCCGACATAAACCCCCCAACTTACCCAATACCAACTTTCAACATTTTAAGGACCACATGTTTCACCAATTCAACTAGGTTGAGATTGATTATATTTTTATAATTTTTTTCATGCACAAACCTATGTTCTAAAATGAGAGGTAAAATCCAAGGAATATCAGAAATGGTTGATCTAGTTTCCTCTATAGTCTTTCCTAAGACATCAATGATCATTCCAACTTTTTTGGTTTCAAGAGGAGAATGAATTCCAATTTAAAGGTCATGATTATTCTTTATAAAGGGATTCATTAGCAGGGAGGTAAGGCCAATAATTTTGATCTTGGGTTGAATAGGACATTTAGACACAAGTTGATATTTTAAATCAAACTCTATTTCATTTTCCAAATTTCACAAAAAAAATGGTTCCTTTTGAATAGAAGATTCAACCACCAAATTTGAAAGATCTGTGTTAGGAACGGGTATGGACTCAAAGTTTTTTATTTCTCTTAATGGTTTAGTGATTTTTGTTTTGGAAAAATCATCAATGGGGTTATATTCATGAGACTCAATCCATGATGTCAAATTTCCCTCTCATGAATATAAAAAATCAGTTTCCTCTTGATTTAAACACCCATCAAAAATTATTTTATCCTATTAATATATCCCAAATATAAATGTTGTCTCTCCAGTAAATTCATGAGTGGTTTGTGGGAAACTAGACACTTCACATAAGGTTACGAAAGGGGAAGTTGGTGTAGGCATGTGTTCCTCATAAGTTTTAATGCTTTGTAGTTCTAATCTCAAAGATGAAACCTCAAAATTCATTTTCTCCATTTGTTGACATAGTTTTTCAAGTAATGGATGTAGATCAGGATGGATAATGGGTTGAGACAAATGGTTTATTCTAAGAGGATAACTATGTTGTTGTAATTCCATAGGAGGATGTTTAGATTGGTCTTGTTGGGATTGGAACTCATAATAGGTTGGAATGTTTTGTGGATAATAGGAGTTAAAACATTGTGTCTCAATATATTTTTGGTTATCACACCAATAGAAACTAGGATGATCATTGTACATCATACTTGGTGTGGGGTGATCAATGTAGGGAGAGGTTCCTCATGTTTGGGTTTGTTCAAAATGGATTTCCATTGGAGTGAAATAGGGGATGAGAATATAAAATTGGGGTAAGAAAAGGATTATAGTGTCTAAGAAAACTTACTTAGGTCCCCGATGATGGCGCCAAAATTTGATTCACACTCAAATTTACCCAAGATATGAAGGTAGAACGGTTCTTGTAGTTTAGCTTGGGTTGTCGAATCCTCAGAGACCAAAGAAGAAACCTATAGACACGTACATTCTATGGACTTTTTTTGGCTATGAAGTGGAAAAATTGGGTTAATTTTATATGGGTTTAAAGGATAAGTAAAAGATTTAATTGAATTCAATATAAAATAATTTGTTGATCCTAGGTTATCGCTTGGGGTGGATTGGGTGAAATTCTTTTTCAACTATTTCAATTTCTTATATTTGAGATGGGTTCTTTTAAGAAGATCAAAAAACATTCTCACTTACTGGTTTAATACCTACACACTTTAATACTAATCACCTATACACTTTAAGGATCAAAGTTTTTATCACTTCAAGGTAAAGGTTTGTATTAGCACTTGAAGTGTGTGGCCTTAAATTCAACAAGGACAATGGAGTTTAAAAATCATCAAATAAAAATCTCAATTAAAACAAGTGATTATAAATTAATGGGGTGATAAATAACATCCAATCCAGCCCCTTTCTACTCCCTTGGATCAACCCATAAGTGGGTTAGCCCTCTATTTATTCTATGGTTCAATGGAACCAGAAAGTAGACTCATGAGAGAGGAAATGGAGAAGTAAAAAAACAATGAAATAACGATAACTCCACCGTTGTGTGATAATTTCACAAGGTTTGGTGTGAATAAATTCACACCTTGAACCAACGGTATCAACGTGATATGAATAACAACAGAATAAGAGGAAAATAAGAACTTTTATTAAGAAAATAATGTGAATTGAACAACTTACATGTAAAAGACAAACTTGAGACAACAAAACCGCAGTATAACATTACAATTGAACAAAGCACCAAATATGATCAACTCCTCCACCACCACTTCTTTAAATATTCATTTTGGAAGCCTTGGGTCAATCCTCCAATAGTCCAAGTCTCCTGAATTAATTTTGGTAGGCCATAGGTGAGTGGAAAGTTGAGGGAGAGTTGATTTTTCCACCCTTGACCCGATGTGGCAGCCAGCTTTCATCCACTGAACAAACGCATCTGAATGGCCTTCTATATGGCCGAATTGGAGTGGTCCATATCATACCACAGTGAAGATCAGTATGTATCCTAGCTCTCTGTAAAATTTCATCCCAAATGGATATGTGGTTACCGAGATATGATCACATTGGTGCGATGATTTTATGGGCCTTAGAATCTAGCCCAGAATTTTATCTTCAAATCAGGATGCCTTAATAACCACCATGAAGGAAGAATTTTCACTGGATCCTAAAAAATTATTTGTTCATCTATATGTTTTATAGCATCCTACGAAATTTTGGATTCATTGGACCTATATGTTGGGGCCCACATTCTCATCAGTGGGATGGTGTCAAATCTGCCTTCTCCAGAATTGTTTACATGAAATCCCATTTTGGTGGTCTTCCAATGTGGATCTTCCAACACTCCACAAGTATTAATTGTTCCCAATATAATTAGAAACCTGAAAATTAAATATGAAAATAAAATCAAGATCATTGGGTAATTTAAATGATGTTCAAAAATGTGACACATAATAGTGAATTTTAAGAAGGAATTATAATCATAATATTAAATGATGTTCAAAGTGTAAAATGCACTAAAATGGTGTTTATGAATAATAAAGAACATTAATATTATATATATTAACAATGAATATTATCCTCATTTAGAGGATAATCAGTGGTTCCACTTGAATTTTTTTCAAAAAAATTTATTCCCATGGGATGTTTGATAAAAAAATTAAACAATATTTTTATTCAAAACAGGTTTTCAAAAGAAGTTTTGAAAGACGATTGATTTATGAATGATGTATCCTTGATTTATAGTATTTATTTTGATTTAAAGGCTTTCTAATAATATGATTTATTAGTTTTCACATGTGGAAACCATAGGTATGTGTTTGGGTAATCTAGATGGGTGTTTCTCTAGCTAGTTGTGTACTAGCTATGGGATGTTGCTAGTGATATTGAGAGAGATCCCAGAATTGAATTATTTTTTCAAGTTCACATAGGTCATCTAGTGCTCCATAAGAGATTCCAAGTTACCATTTTATTATTATTTATTTTTCCTGGAGTTTATATCCCATGTTTCATGTTCGATTCATCATCAAGATATATTATTACTTATTATTTCACTTCTTTATTTGGACATTTTGATAATGATTATGCCATGATTATTTTGGTTTCATGATTTATATTCCTTGTTCATGTTTATTATAGGTAATTTTCTTGGATATATAAAACTAAAGGATTTGTAAAATGATTTACACTTCATATTTTATGAAACAAATACTGAATTTATAAAAATAGTGTTTTCAAACTAAAACTAATGGGTTGCATAAAGAAAGATATTATATAGATTCATGGTGGTATCCTACTGAAATTTTCCTCACATCCTAGATTTCCCATTTGGTGTATGAAAACTTTGTTATATATGAAATAGTTAAATGGAAAGGAGATGAGTCTTATGGTGGTACTTCTTGATGCATATTCATCCTTCCTGGTTTGATGGTTAGTGGTGACTTCTAGTCACAGGAAGTTGGATCGTATTGAGGATTTTTGGGATTATCTGTTGTTGGTTTATTTTAGCTTGTTTATGTATCAGAAATGTTGGTTGTAACTCCCTTTTTGATTATCATGTTTTTATGTGATGTTGTGCTCAATTTAATTTTAGTTTATAAAGTGATGTTTGTTGTTCAATTATTATTTATACTATGTTATACACTATTTGGATATTTTCATTATTTAAAATTATTTATTTGTGTGCATGGATGTCTGAGGTATGGATACATCATGTCATATTTCTGAGTGGAGTTCTTATATCGTTACTGGATTCAAAGGGTGAAATAATTCATAAATAGATATGGTTGATACCTTGTATCTTGTTACAAGAATATAGCGATTGGGAATGCACTTCAGGCCTTGTGGAAAGCTGGCTTGGGTGACGAGTTGGGTTAACCCTGGATGATTCATTATAATAATTCTATATTTTGGATTAAAAATAAATAAAATATACAAGTGCATATACTAAAAATTAATAGGTGATTCTTGTATTGTGTTGTACTTATATATTTATTGTTTAGTTTTTTTAGGTCCAGTATAGATATTATTAACGAGAAATGTTGTTTTTTGAATAAAAAGTTTGAAATGAAGGATATGAAGTTAATGGAGTAATTTTTGGACTCAATCTATTTCATTTTGTTAAGGGGATAAAAAATTCTCAGACTCATTATGTTGAGAAAAATATACTTGATAAATATTGTTATCAAAATTGTAAAAGTATCAAAACTCCATATGATCTATCTACACCTTTATTCAAAACTGAGAGTGGTGTTCGTGTGTTTCAGTTAAGGTATTATTAGATCACTGGTATTTTGTAATATCTTATGAAATATACAATATTGGATATGTTATTTTTGGTCCCAAAGTTATCAAGATATACAAATTGTCCTGATAGAACCCATTGATAGGTACTAGATAGGTAAATTCAATGCCTAAAGGGAACAACTTCCCTTAGGCTACATTATGAGATATTTCCTGATATACTCAAGGGGTATAGTGATATGAGATATATATCCAAAAACATTTGGAGGAATGGTTATACAAGGATTTTTTTTACCTTAGGTGATATCACAATCACTAAACATTATTATAAGAAAACCATTCTAAATAGAATCAAGTTGATCCTTATGGTTTTGTTTCTGATAGGGGTTTGGTGTTTGATAGGGTAATGAATATTGATTATGTTGGTACTAAAGATAATCTAGATGATCCTTAGACTAAAGGAATTTAATTTTCCTTGGCTTAAAAAATTTAAGTTGGGTATAATACTGAAAACTCAGGATTAAATTAATCTACCATATTAATCCCACCCATTGGGTGGAGATCCCATAAAGTAGGTTCAATGTGGTATAAAAAAGTGGTGGGATGGATAAACCACATATATATATATATGATATAAAAGTTAGTAAGAGTGACTTACCCTAAATGGGATCGATCCTATTATTTAATATGCTAATAGCATATCCTTTGAGGTGCCCAACTAAGTGGATATTATTGTGAGCCCGTAAATAGAGGAATTAAGATTATTTCTCAAATCTATATATGAGTAAGGAACACGAAACTTTGGAGGAACATGTAACCCCTTGGTATTTTTTCTATATTAGATAACATGTTTTTTCCAGTGGATGATGACAAATTAAAGAGTTTAATTCAAGGAATAATCTATTTAGTCTAGTGAAGGATGAATTTTTTAACTTAAATAGAGGTTTAGAACAAAAGGTACCTGGAAGAAATTGTGATATATAAAAACATAGTATTTTTTTCAATGTATTTTTGGGTGATTTTTTTGTCCAGTTATGATTTTTATTGAGAATTAACTAATTTATCGGTCAAAGAAATAAAGGGCTACTTTTATATTTAGTATAAATATATTTATGGAAAAGACACACAGGGTGACTATAGAATTCATAAATTAAAATAACACCATTTAAGAAATTAATATTATAATGTTGATTTTTCACTAATAGATAGAATATTGGAATATGATGAGGAATTTATAGTTATATGAGTGTTTTAACTCCTAAATAACCATTATAGGAGATAAGTAAGTTCAACACACATGAAGGCATACAGGCACCACACCACACCTCACCTCATCTCATATCATGTCATGCTCAAGCTTGGGCTTGAGCATTTAGGGAAATTTTTAAGGTCTCATGTTCCATATTTTTGAAGAAAAATCATAAATAAATTATTTTAATAATTTTTAGAAAATATAACAAATAGATTAATAATTAGTTAGTTCATTAATTATCATAACAAATAACTAAATTGGATCGTTTACTTGAGAAATCAGGTTTTTGAGTCAGTATAAGACTTCTTAGTCATCCCATTTTATTGACATCTATAAACTTCTCATCCTTCACTTCTTGATAGAAAACTAATTACTTTCTCTTGATATTTCAAAAAAACTAATGAGTCATTCAAAGAGATCTGTTATAGAGTATGCTACTTTGAATCAGGATAGTCTTATACCAAAAGTTGATTTGTTGAAACCCATTGTAATGCAAATGGAGAATATTATCTTTAATTAAAATCAATTTGAATTGACATATTAGTGGTTTATTATTGTTGGGACTTCATTCATGAATGATTTCTACCCTTTCAACCTGAACTTCCATGTCAGACCCCATTTTTTGTCCCACACAGTGATGTTTTCAATGGGTTGGGATGTGTTGCAGTCACGTTTAGTAGTTTCTCCCTTAAGATTGGTAGGGGTATTATCTAATTTTGATGCTCATTTTATTCATGTTGTCATGATACTCTCTTTAGATTCAACCTATTATCTTATTGCATAACCAATCATGTACGACACCATCTTGTTCAGGCACAATGGTGTTTTAGGGAATTTTGGGAGTGTAGAGGTGGATGGGCTAGAAATAGATCTTTCATGATCATTTTTCCTTTTTTGTGTTTGGTGTTATCTCTTAGTGGGTTATTGGTTTATTCTAATGGTTTTTTGTTTCATTTTTGGTTCTTGTTCTTTCATTAGGTTCATAGTGAAATATTTCTTTCCTCTTATTCCCTACTTATTTCACTCATTTATATGGTATTTCTGCTCTAATATACTCATAGTGTAGTTGTCTGGAAATTTTTTCATGGTGATTTTCTTCTAAGGAGGTAGCACATAAATATAATGGTGGTGTCCTCAGATGGAGATAAAGTTTAGTAAAGTCACAAGGGTTAAGAGATGCGAGGTGGGATCTCCGATTCTGATGAGATATGTAAGTTTTTTGTTTCAATTTTGGCAGTGGTTCCTTTGTTTCTCTTTTTTCATGGTGGATGTTTTGTATTTGGTTTCATTGTGACTCATATGCTTGCTGTTTGTGAATTCAAAGGAGATGGTATCAGTGATGGTTGTTTTTCTACTTTTATTTTTTCTATTTGGTGGTTTTTCTTGGTGATTCATCCTTGATGAAGATTTTCAAAAGTCATTTCTAGAATATATCCTCTTGGTGAAGGTGTTTCTAGTTTAGTCAAAGTCATCAATGAAAAGTGGTGGTAGATGATGAGGGTGATTAAATATAGGTAACCTAACCTCATACATCATTTTATGCACAGGGCTCATGGAATTACACGGACATATTTTTTTTCTCAAACTCCCTACTTGGTAATTTTCTTTCTATAAACTCGATGACAATTGAAATTTTAAAATTTGATTATGAATTTTAGGTTTGTGTTTTAATTTAAATTTGTGGTCACTTGGTATTGTGATGGTTGGTTGGATTGGTCTCATGCCACTACTCATAATGGTTCCCACTCAAAACAAAAAAAGGTTTTATTAAAAAAATATTTGAGAGATCTTCCTTATAAGAGTTATCTTTAATCAATATGACACAAGATCCACAACATTTAAGAAATAAAAATTTTTAAAACACACAATCCAAATTCACTCCTCTCATAACTATCATTGATGAGATCATGATTTCACCATTAGAAAAATAATAATTTAAAATTCATTTTTAAATCGAATATTAAATAAATATATTTTATAACTTTATAATCATTTAAAAATATATATCCTATTATGAAACATTTTGTGGATTTTATAATTATGGTAACTTCCCATTACGAAAAAAACCCTTCATATTCCCAACCCTTCACATGTCAACTCTTGGTTTCTAACCATTAGATTATACATGTAGAATAAGGATTTATCTACACCATAGATATCATCTTATTATAGCCCATAAATATGTGAAAAATATAATAGTGTGTGTACTTTTTACCTAAAGTGTGTTATACCTTTCTTTTTATCACTATTTCTTCTATTATACTCACTTTCCATCGATTTAATTTTCACTTTCTATTAATTTACCTTTGATCAGTATTACAATATGATTTTTAAACCCCTCAAGATTTTAATTGGTGTTAGGTCCATTTCAAAATAGGTTATCAAAAAAAAGTTCTACTGAGATAAAAGGTTCATTTAATTGAAATGGATTATATGAATCAATATATAGGGATTAATTTCCCTGATTAAGATATTTGTCTCATTGAAAGAACCATGATGCAGGTGATTCTTAAATATGAGAAATATTTTATCAATCTTAAAATGGGAAGTGCTAGTGTAAGTAAATTAACTGGTAGTGTGAAATTAATTAAAGGTTTAACACCCCTGTTTTGTGGTACATCATCATTTTATGTGTTTTATTTTATTCTTAAAATCATGGAATAGTTTACTTGAAATTATTCAGATAATTAAAAGGAAAAAACTAGAATATAGCTGTAATAAATTCTATATAATACAGTCACATCATGGATAGTGGTTTCATGATGTGAATTGCATGGGACATATATTGTGAGTTAATTTCATAGAGTGAATAGTTTCATTGGGTGAATTTAGAATGTGACTTAAATTTACAAGGTGAAATTATTTTTTCTATATATTAGAATTGGGGTGATGCAAATATCAGTATAAGTGAACTTTCAAGGAATTCACAATGTGAGTTTCCAATTCATGTTTTGAATAGCTCGGGCCCAACCAGTTTTAGAATAGAAATTGATTACAATTTCTCATTCGGTTCTTGATTCTCCCTATCAACTTCCAGGGATACCCTAGGTTATTTTTGAAAATATTTGATAGTTATACTTTGATTCTAATGAATATTTGAGCATTCGATTATGGAAAGCAAATATTAGGATCATTTTCTTCTTTTTTGTCTTGAATCTCCTCAGTTTGTCTTAAAAAATAATATATTGGTGTGTAGTACCCATATCCATGAGAAATGGATGATTTTTTATGATATATTATTGTTTTTTAATAAAGAATCATAAGAAAGAGGTGATATCAATGGAATCATCTTAGATATATCGTGCAAATGAACTAGAGGTAAGATATTTTTTCCTCTTTCCACTTTTATTAGAACACAAAGGCTTTTAGGTTGAAAAAAGATTTCTCTTCTTTTTTCAATGGTTTATATCTAGTAAAACTCTACTAATAATTATCTTACTAGTTTTATTTGGAATTGGATTGTGGGTATCTCCCATAATGGACTTTTAAAATTGATTAATGGAGTTTTATTAAATAGAATATAGTTTTTATACAAGTTTTGGAATAACAGGTCTCGGGTGCCATCTAGAAAGGAATGATTTGGTGTGTGTTCATGATTACATTGTTTGAGGCCTTGTTGAAATATACATGGTGCTTGGTGCTAACTGGAATGAAATAAAGAGAAAATTTCCACCATGTAATGTTTTGGTGGAGGAAGCATAATAAATCATAGGTATAGGGGTGTCATTTCATCATGCATGTGCGTGTGTGGGAGAAACTGGTTGATTATTCAAAATTAGGAATTATGAAATACTTCTTATTTTTTATATATAAACTATTTTTCTAACTAATTTTGGAAAACCTGTTCATCTGATATCTTTTAAATTGTGAAAACTATTTACTACAATGATATCTTTCTTGCTTCTTTTATATCCAGTGAGCTAACATGTTTCTGGTCATAGTGGCATGTGGGGATAATCATAGGGGTATATTATTGGGTATTCTTACTCACCCCCTACATATTCACTTTGTTTTGTATATAGATTTTGTTTTCCATGATAGAGGAAATGGATCAGTTTCTTGCTTATCTAGTGACTCTCCTTGATTTCATTATCATGGTTAGTGGATTTGGAGCTTGGAGTTAGTTCTTATATTGGTTAGAAGTGGTGTCGCCTCGATGCCCTGGTCTTTTTATACTTTGGTGTTTTAGTTTCTATCTCATTATTTTCCACTATTACTCAGATATTTATCCCTATTTATTTATCTGATTATGGATTTTTCATTTTTATTTTGGTTGGGTTTAGGTGAATGCATCATTTATATAGATGTATCTGGATTTATTTATTTTATCTTGTTGTATATGTGTGATTATAAAAAGGTTAAATCTTTCCCCCATACCTCTTATTCTCAAACCCTTGGAATTTATTGCCATAATTTGGTTTCTATGGAATGTCACCTAAGGTTAGAAACACCTTCACCTCTTCTCAATCTAATACGTTGGTGTGGGATGTTACAAATGATATCAGTATTGTTCGGTGCTTGAGTTTGGTTGTTATAAATGAGATAGGGATGTCAAAACATGTAATATATAGAATAAAAATATGTATCTAACCTATTTATGTTTAACATCATGTTACTAGGGTTGTTTGGGTATAAAATGTTCTAAGACACTTCTAATATGGTTTTCAACTCATCGAAGTGGTTTTAGTCGATGAGTATAGCATATCATGCACTAGCACCAAGACATCCCACTAAGAATGTATTGTTACATGGTTATTTTATTTTTATTCTTGAAATTTCGAATATTGTTTTAATATATAAAATATATCCACGAAATTATAAAAAAAGTGCTAAATTGTTAATTTTTTAAATGCTTTGTAGATCAAAACTTTCATTAGTAAGGAGAGTAAGAAATAAATGAGAGGGAGTAGCAGAGAACATGGTTGATATAAGACCACAATTAAACCAATATTTAGTTCAAAGTATAGTGAAATTATTTTAGGATATTGAGATGGGACCTATAAATTAGGAACCTTGTCAGGTAAATCACTCAACGTTATTTTTATGGAAAAATCTGCCACTATTTTGGGGTGATTCTAGATCTGATAAAAAAAGGTATGGTTTAGAAGGACGGATAATATTTTTAAATTCATGGGGAATCTAAATGAAATGAAGTCCAAACTAGAAACATATATTCTTGAGGACCTAGTTCTAGCTTGGTGGGACTTAACTGTTCAAACTAAGTTGGATCAAGACCTTGTTGTACATCTCGAACCTCTCGTTGTTTGATTTTCATGATCACAATCACTTTCATTTTTATCTAACATTGTGTTTTAAGTGTTTGTGTTGATAGGCATTTGATTGCCAAGAAGTTGACCAAGGAAGAGGCAGAAATGGACTGAAATTCAGTCCACCGGCCGACCGGTGGCCTCACCACCGGCCAGCCGGTGGCATCCAGACCAAACAGTGGAAGCTACTGCCTTCCCACCGGTCGACCGGTGGCTCTGCCACCGGTCGACCTGTGGCACCCAGCACAAATAGTGAGACCTACTGTCTTTCCACCGGCCAGCCGGTGGCTCCTCACCGGTCGACCGGTGGAGCCTGGATCAAGACTCTTCTTCTCTACCAAGGCACCGGCCAGCCGGTGGAGATGTACCGGTCGACCGGTGGCCCCTGGACCAGACTTCTCCTCCACTGCCAAGGCACCGGCCAGCCGGTGGAGCTGTACCGGCCAGCCGGTAGCACTGGTCAAACTAGCCGTTGGCTTTGACCAGTCAACTCCAAAAGCCTCCCAACGGCTCCGAGGCCTTTTCCAACGGCTCCAAAGCCCTCCAACGGATACTTGAAGGTTCCTAGCCTATAAATAAAGGCCTAGGAAGCCCCGGAACAACATACAAGCCACCGGACACATTTTTACATCTTTGGCGAAGCTCCGACGGATTGTTCCAAGGGAACCCAAAGTGCTCCAACAACTTCCACATCCAAGAGCACCTCCATAGAAGCTTGGAAGCGGCCCTCAAACATCATCAATCAATCAAAGGCGCCCAAGGCTTCTCCATTACGGGTTTTATTGTTTATCTCTTTTTGAGCTTTAAAATTGGGTTTGTGCCTACAAACCCCAACTCTTTTCTCATCTCCCTTTCTTTTGGGTTCTCACACCACCACTAAGGTGTGAAGAGGTTTCTTCAAGCCTTTCCTTTTAAAAGGCTTGTGTTTCGGTGAGCTAGCCTTCACCTGTAAAAAGGCTAGTGGGTTCTTGCTAAACCATTAAAAGCAAGTGGGTTCTTGCTAAACCACAAAAGCAAGCTGTAATAGGTCCTAGTGCTACCTCAAAGCCTAGTGGGTTTCTTGCTAAAACCATTGAAAAGCAAGCGGTAGGAATCTCTCAACGGTTGAGTTGGGAGCGGAGACGTAGGCCGGGTTTTGGCCGAACTCCGTTATCAATTTTGTGTGTCTTGCCTTCTTTATTTCCGCTGCACTTTAACTCTGATTTTTTAATTTGTTAATCAATTTTTTAAAAGGCAATTCACCCCCCCCTCTTGCCATCATTCCCTCCTTGGGGTGTTCTTCCGACCCAACAATTGGTATCAGAGGGACGTATTTGAATAATTCCTTAACCGGTTTCAAATTAAAGATCCTTTTTTTTATGGCTTCTACCGCTTCTTCCTCTCACGCCCCCGAAGGTTTTTCTTTGGATCGTGCTCCATTTTTTGATGGAACCGACTATTCTTTTTGGAAAACCCGCATGACTACATTTCTTAAAAGCATTGGTTTTTCTATTTTTAAAATTGTCATGCATGGTTATACTCTCTCTAGTCTAGATGAATCTCAATGGACCCCCGTTGACATTGCAAATTTCGAGCTTGATGGCAAAGCCATGAATGCTCTACATTGTGGGTTAGATCGTAATGTTTTTGATCATATTTCTTCTTGCACTACCTCTTATGCTATTTGGAAATTGTTAGAACTAACCTATGAAGGTACTAGCGACGCTCAAAAGCAAGAACCCATTCAAAATCTAGAACCCGATGCAAAATCCGTACCCGCTTGCCCACTTCACAAGAAAAGGGCCAAGAAGAAGAAGAAGAAGGCTTCAAAGGCATCTTGGAGTGATAGCTCCTCCTTCTCCTCCTTCTCTTCGAGCGACCAAGGTAAAAAATGCCTAATGGCAAAACATGAGGTAACATCTTCCGACTCCTCCTCCTCTTGCTCTTTAAATTCAAATTCTTTCAATCATCTATCTTATGAGGAACTCCAATATGCAAGAGATCAATTGGAAAAAGGTTTTCATACTCTATCTTCAAAATTCGTTGCTTTAAAAAAGTCTTTCAAAAAACTTTCCTCCGAAAAAGACCATCTTCTCAAAGAGAAGGAGGAACTCTCCCTAAAAATCCAAAATTTTCCCGATGTTGATTCTTTGGAATCAACCATTAAAGACCTAAGGGAATCTTTAGCCAAGTTCACCCAAGGGGAACAAAATTTGAACAATTTACTTGGTTCCCAACGCGTTTCCCGAACCACCCAAGGGCTTGGCTATTCCAAGCAAGCTTCCTCCTCCCATGCACCCACTGTTTTTGTAAGGGGGAGCTCTAGTTTTAAATTTTGTAATTATTGCAAAAAACCCGGGCACCTCATTTATGAATGTAATTGTAAAAACGCCCGGTACGGTCAACCCAAAAGTTTTTTCTTTTCCGATGAATTTTATAGGAGAAGACCCGCTATGAGACAAGTTTGGATTGAAAAATCCCTTCTTGCGAGTCTCTCCGGGCCAAAACTTATTTCCTCTCCCCGGTGACTTTTTGTTTTTATTTAGGGGGAGTTAGGATCTTTTAAGCTTTTTTGTAATTTCAAAATTTTCGATTCAAACTTTCAATTTCAACTTTTGGTTTCAAATTTCGAATTTCAATTGGTTTTTGATTCAAAACTTTCAATTCAAACTGTTATTCAAATTTTTCAATTCAATTTTTCATTTCAAAATTTCCAACAATTAGTATCATTTTCAATTGTTTTAAAATCTCGTTTTTCATCGAATTCCCTCAATCAAGTTTTATGCCCCATTCTATTTTGATAATCACAAAGGGGGAGAAATTCCTTGATTGATTGGGGGAGAGTCTTCTCTATCATGCTTTGATTTATTTTCAAATTATCCTTTAAGAATGTCTTTAATTTCAGTATTTTACTTTGATTGTTTTGGTGATTGTGATCATCAAAATAGGGGGAGATTGTTGTACATCTCGAACCTCTCGTTGTTTGATTTTCATGATCACAATCACTTTCATTTTTATCTAACATTGTGTTTTAAGTGTTTGTGTTGATAGGCATTTGATTGCCAAGAAGTTGACCAAGGAAGAGGCAGAAATGGACTGAAATTCAGTCCACCGGCCGACCGGTGGCCTCACCACCGGCCAGCCGGTGGCATCCAGACCAAACAGTGGAAGCTACTGCCTTCCCACCGGTCGACCGGTGGCTCTGCCACCGGTCGACCTGTGGCACCCAGCACAAATAGTGAGACCTACTGTCTTTCCACCGGCCAGCCGGTGGCTCCTCACCGGTCGACCGGTGGAGCCTGGATCAAGACTCTTCTTCTCTACCAAGGCACCGGCCAGCCGGTGGAGATGTACCGGTCGACCGGTGGCCCCTGGACCAGACTTCTCCTCCACTGCCAAGGCACCGGCCAGCCGGTGGAGCTGTACCGGCCAGCCGGTAGCACTGGTCAAACTAGCCGTTGGCTTTGACCAGTCAACTCCAAAAGCCTCCCAACGGCTCCGAGGCCTTTTCCAACGGCTCCAAAGCCCTCCAACGGATACTTGAAGGTTCCTAGCCTATAAATAAAGGCCTAGGAAGCCCCGGAACAACATACAAGCCACCGGACACATTTTTACATCTTTGGCGAAGCTCCGACGGATTGTTCCAAGGGAACCCAAAGTGCTCCAACAACTTCCACATCCAAGAGCACCTCCATAGAAGCTTGGAAGCGGCCCTCAAACATCATCAATCAATCAAAGGCGCCCAAGGCTTCTCCATTACGGGTTTTATTGTTTATCTCTTTTTGAGCTTTAAAATTGGGTTTGTGCCTACAAACCCCAACTCTTTTCTCATCTCCCTTTCTTTTGGGTTCTCACACCACCACTAAGGTGTGAAGAGGTTTCTTCAAGCCTTTCCTTTTAAAAGGCTTGTGTTTCGGTGAGCTAGCCTTCACCTGTAAAAAGGCTAGTGGGTTCTTGCTAAACCATTAAAAGCAAGTGGGTTCTTGCTAAACCACAAAAGCAAGCTGTAATAGGTCCTAGTGCTACCTCAAAGCCTAGTGGGTTTCTTGCTAAAACCATTGAAAAGCAAGCGGTAGGAATCTCTCAACGGTTGAGTTGGGAGCGGAGACGTAGGCCGGGTTTTGTCCGAACTCCGTTATCAATTTTGTGTGTCTTGCCTTCTTTATTTCCGCTGCACTTTAACTCTGATTTTTTAATTTGTTAATCAATTTTTTTAAAGGCAATTCACCCCCCCCTCTTGCCATCATTCCCTCCTTGGGGAATCCCGATGGAGGATAAACCTTTTAGATAGATAAGACAATAGACATATTTAAATTATAATAACGAAGTATTTCAGTGACTAAAAATACTATAAAATTATCTAACCTTGTTCTCTTTTCATCAGAGGTAGAGGCTAGAAAAAAACTGAGACATCATATCTTTGAGGTGGGTCTCTAACTTAAGGTTAACTCAAAGGTAGTAATGTTATATATTACTACTATGCATAAATGGTAAATAAGGTACTTTTGGGATAAAGAGACCTTGTAGGGAATCCCGATGGAGGATAAACCTTTGTTCACATAATTGCTACTGGGAGCTTCAGTGTTGGAAATAAATGTAAGAGGGAGAGTAAATCACATGGTAGCATGAAAACAAAGAATTAATATATGGGATCAGTATCTTATACACCACATTGTAATAATGAACTGGGATTTTTTTCATTGTGGCATGATTTCACACAGGAAGAAGAAATGCATGGAACCACCGAGGAATTTCCACCACTACCGAAAGAAAGATAAAGACAAGAAGTATTGTCATAAACTTATAATTTCAACATGTGGAACTTGCTTGAATCATCCTCAGGATTTTTATCCTAAGACTTAATAGTCTTATCATACTAGTTCCCATCCACATACCTAGGTGAACTAGGATTAATCCAAGAAAACTATAGTTATTCAGGAATCACCTCAGTAGGGAAGAAAGATCTATCATGGAGAAGGTTAGTGATAGTTATATAGAGATGGGTAGGTTACCATGAGAAAAAAATTGGGTCCGTCCATGATGTGAGGTACCATCATTCTCAACTCAACTCTTATTCATGTCTTGTTTGACACTAGCACATCACAATCTTTCCTTGCTTCTTATATGATTAATCAATTGAGATTACATGTGTAAATGATGCCACATATCATAAGTATCAAGACACCCATTTGATAGTAAGAGTGCATAGGACTCAAATACCCAGCATTTTCTATTACCATTGATGTAGTACAATTCCTCTAGGAGTTAATTGTTTTGTAAATGAAAATTTTTTATGTAATATTTAGTATGGATTGGTTGGTGGGATTTAAATCCCATATAGACTATCACGCTCAACATGTGACATTCACACCTCCCAGATGGATATCTTCACATATTCAAGGGGGTTGTGATATAAATGCAGCTAGAGCAGGACCATTAGTGGTAGTGGATGATTTATGTCTGGAAAGTTGGCAGCAATGACCTTGAAAGTTGTTGATGAAGTGGGAAATGGTACTTTTCATGTTATAGTGGATTTATACTTCAATGTCTTTATGAATGATTTCTCTAATTTTCCACCAAAATAAAAAATTTAATTTTCTATCAATATACTCTGGGGAACAATCCCTATATCATTACCATCCTACAAAATGGATCCAGTCAATTTGGGAGAATTAAAATCAAAACTAGAAGATTTATAAAGTAAATGATTTATCTGATGTTGTGTATCACCTTAGGCTATAGCGGTTTTATTTATAAAGAAAACATATGTTACTCTTCAGTTATGTTTTGATTATCATAATTTGATTCAAGTTACAATCAAAAATCAATATCCTCTTCCCCAAATTGATGAACTATTTGATCAATTAATGTAATCCAAATGGTTCTCCAAGATTGATATATGATCAAGATATCATCAACTTAGAGTCATAAGAGAGGATATCTCAAAGAAATCATTTCAGAGTCACTATGGCCATAATTAATATGTCATCATGTCATTTTTTATGATGAATGCACCTATAGTTTTCATGGCCTTGATGAATATTATCTTCCATAGGCACCTCGATTCTTTTATGGTAGTATTTTTTTATGATATTTTGGTTTACTCTCAAAGCATGAATAACCATGATAAGCACTTATAGATTGTACTAAATACACTACAGGACTGTAGTTTTTATGCTAAGTTTTCTAAGTGATATTTCTAGATTCAAGAAGTTCATTTCCTTGAGCATGTCATTTTTGAAGAAGGAATATCAGTTGACCCTAGAAATATAAAATTGGTAGTCTATTGGAATCCACCAAAGAATGTTTTTGAGATACACAAGTTTCTAGTATTAGTAGGTTATTATCGTCGCTTTACTCAAGATTTATCAAGAGTTTATTCTCTCATGACTATTATGACAAGAAAGGGTGTTCCATTTACATGGAATGATAACTATAAAAAAATATTTCTTGAGCTTAAAACTCATCTCACCTTGACACCCATCCTAATATTTCTAGAACTGGGTAGGGAATATGTGGTATATTAGGATACATATAGATCTATTTATGGTTGTATCCTTATGAAATAAGATCATGTTATGGCCAATGGTTCAAGGAAATTTCAAGCACATGAGAAAACTTATCCAATGCATGAACTAGAATTACCTGTGGTTATCCATACCTTAAATACTTGGAGGAATTACCACTTTTGTATAAATTTTTAAAGTGTTCACTGAACATAAGATTTTGAAATATATATTTTCTCATCAAGAATTGAACTTAAGGCAATGAATATGGATGGAGTTTCTCTATATGTTTGATTTCAATTTGGTATCTACACCCAGTAAATAGAATTCTATAGCATATGCATTGAGTTATAAAACATATAGCGAAGTGTTCTGAGAAGCTCTTAACCAATGGAAGTTGATGAGAATTAATTTTTACATGAATCTGGATTGTGCAGAACAAGATGATCATGCAGTTTTTTTCTAGTTAGCCTTATTCTTAACTTGATGGATTTGGTAAAAGAGTCACAGGACTTAGATCCAGATTGTATCACAATTAGGTAAAATCTAAATGGGGGGAGACTTATGATGGCTAGAAAAACGATGAGAACTCTTTGTTATCTTTTTAGAATAAAATTTTAGTCCCTCAATAATTTCTTAAGAATAACTTCTTTTCGCATATCATCATTGGAAATGGTTTATTCATCCAGGAATTCAAAAAAATTATAAGGAAATGAAAACTCATTTTTGGTGTTTAGGTATGAGACACAAGATCACCAATTATGTAATGAAATTACTACCTTTAAAATAGGTAAAATAATATCCTCAAAGGCCAATAGGCGATCAAGATTTAGTTTACCTAGAGAAAATTATATCATTTATTGACGAAGGGGTAGTCAGAACACACAATTCATGTTGGACAGATTATGTTATTCTAATATATCTCATTTTTTATGTGTTTTGATGATTCAGAAAATCCATACTTTTATACTAATAATATTATATTTAGTGTTTCATATTTTATTTATCAAAATAATTTATCTTACAATGTTTCTATAAGTTTTTATATTACATTGAGTAGAGTATTAGATCTACACCAAAGTGTTTTATATTATGATAATCGAAGAACCTCTTCTATCTACTCAGAATCAGAAAGTGGTTGAAGTTAATCTAGATATGTAATATTTTACCTTTATAAAGATAATGGTTGAGTTACTAAATTCTCAAGATAGATTTATTATTCATAATGAGAATATGAGAGAGTATTATCTAATGAAAAGGATATTTGTAAAAGATTGTCTTATGAGAATCAGATAATTTATTAAATCTAAGTATTATATCAATATTTAAGATTTATATTATGTAGTATAGAGAATAGTTTATCTTATTATAAAGTTGAAAAGTTTTTTCTCTTAAAAATTATCTTAAGAATATATCTTATAATGAGTAATACTTCTAGTTGATATCTTATGAAGATATATCTATTGTAGAATTTTGTGATTACTTTTCTAATATCTCATTAAGTCATTTCATTCTTTTATAGAAAAATAGAAACAATATTATCCATTAAAGTAAATATTAATCTATATAAGCTTTTCCATGAACATAAATATCTGAAGAACAAGAATATCTCTGACATCACTACTACAAAATTAAAATCTATATTTGAAAATAATTGATACATGTCTTTTATAGCCTATCATATCAAGTTCGCAATACATGGATTTTTCAATCATTAGGATTATTTTTTTCTTAAGTTTAAAATGAGATATAAAAAGGAATAGTGTCATTCTGCATAAAATATATAGAAAGAAGACGAACATGAGATAGACTAATGTAAACAATGATTAGATTGCTTATTCCTTGAATACCTGTATATAGAAAAGATCAAATGTAAATTCCAGTGTTTTGATTATCAGTTTATATAAGTTTCATTGAAGATCATCTCGATCTATAATTTCAAGACTATCATATTCTCAGGATAAATATTTGACTAATATTATTTTATTCTTGCAACTGTGTGCTGAAAACAATTATATTAATGTTTATTCATTCGATACTATTTATACTCAGTGTAAGAGTGTGGATTGAGACCATGAATAGGTCTTGTAAAGGGAGATCCTGGTTGAAAACTCTTGGACCTTTTTATTAAGTGACAACTATTTTTAATCATTTGGTAGCCACTAAAAAATGGTTGTTATTGTGAAAATCACTAAACGCATGGAGAAGAGTGTTGGTAGAGTGGACTAGGAGAAATATATTCCCCAAACCACTATAAATATCCTATTATTTGATCTATTTCCATTAAGTTTAAATTTTCACTACCACTTTTCATTAAGAAAAAGGATTTGAATGATCATACACAAAGAGGGATATTTTTCATAAAATAAATTTTTAAGAAATCAATTCACCCCCCCCCCCCCTCTTGAGTGTTCATCTTTCCATTATCTAGGACAACAATTTGTGTCAGATCTTATAAATTTTGAGTTTTAAATTTTCAAACATTGTATTCTAAAGATCCATTTTAAAATGGCTTCCATAGATGATAATCGAGAAGTTATGTTAATGGTTAGAGCTTCGTACTTCAGTGGTGATAATTATGGTTTTTGGAAAGATCGCATGACCATCTATCTGAAGAATATTTCCTTGAAAGTTTATCTCAAATAATTAAATCCTAATGAAATTTCTAAGAGAGAACCTAAAACATGGTATGAAAAAGTGGAAGAAAATTATGATCTGAACTCCAAAGATATGAATGATATAATCTATGTATTAGGACTAAATGAGTTCAATAGAGTTTAAAAATGTAAAATAGAACATGAAATGTGGACCACTATAGTAGTTTCTTATGAAGGTACTAAAAATGTAAAGGCTCTTAGATATGATAATAACAAGCATAAGTATGATAAATATAAAATACTTTAAGGGGAAAGTATTAATAAACTAAATGGAATGCTCACTAAGATTGTCAATAACATTAATTCTCTAGGGGAACCTATTATTGAACCTGAAAAAGCATTGAAATTTCTCAGATTCCTACCACTAAAGTGGAGTGGAATCTTATATTCTATCAGAAAATATATAGAGGACAAAAATTTCTAGATAAAGGATCTCATCAGAACTCTCATGATGTGTGAAGTTGAAATGGAAGCTAGAGCTGGAGAACCTAGAATGATCAAGAAGGAAAAAAATTCATTGAAGGTTTCTACTTAAAAAGATTAAAGGAAGGGAAAATATCCAAATATATGAAATATATGAAGAAGAAGACTCCACAATCAATTATGGATTGAATGATGAGCTTCCACGGCTTGATTGAAAATTCAAAAAGTTCTACAATAAGAGAAGAGGTTTTAGAATACCCTTCAATAAGAACAGGAAGCATGGTGATGACTATAAATAGTTGAGATGCTATGAGTGTAAGATGTTAGGAAATATCAAGCCTGAATTTTGAAAATTAAGGATGATAAGAATAAAAAAAAATATATCAAGAAGGATAGTTATAAGAAATATAATAAAGCTATGAAATCCACCTGGAGTACTTCTTAATATTCTAGAGAATACACATCATCAGAATCAGAAGTTCAAGCTCCTAATAAAAATTCTAGCATATGATTTATTGAAAATTAGAATGAGGTGCATTCCTACTATTCTTATGAGCATGACATAGAATCAAAAAATGAAAACTACTAATATGAAGAATTAAATGAATATTATAACATGTTGGAAAAAAATTATGAAAATTTAAAAAATAAGAATAAGGCCCTCAAAATTTATTATAATAATATTTTTAATAAAGAGGGGGACCTGAATAAATAAATTTTAGAGTTAAAGAATCAATTAGAAAATTATACTACCTTAAATACTGAATAAGATAAAATAGTAGAGAACCTATATAAGGAATTTCAAAACTGTAAGGATGTTGTATGTGTCTCTACTAAAGAATAATATTATCTTAATAAAATTCTTGGTCAAAATCAACTAAAAAATGAAAATTTTGGAATTGGTAGTCAAGGTGAAAAATCCAAAATTCTAAAAACTATTTTGTACCTAGTTATATAAACAAAATCCTTTCTAAAGTTACATGTTTTCATTATGGTAAAGTAGTAAATTATGCTAATATATGCAATTTAAAAAATCCTCAATTCTGTGGAATCATTAATTATTTTCTTACAAAATATTTTTCAAAACAAGTTTCTAAGTACACAAGAAAATAAAAACAATTGTGGATACCTAATTCTCTTATATCTAACATTTCTAGACCCAAAAGAGTTTGGGTACCAAAAAATTATATTATTTGATTTGTCGTTGTAGTAAACAAACCATGTGAATAGAAATGGAAAATGATTCATGGATAGTAGTTTTTCAAGACATATGAGTGGGGATTTCTCAAAATTTCACTCACTATCCAAGATTTACGAAGGTTGTGTCGCATTTGGTTATAGTGAAAAAGGAAAAATAGATGGAATTGGATCTTTTTGAAATCCTCCATCTATTCTCATCAACAAAGTTCTTTACATTGAAGTATTTAAGCACAACCTGATAAGTATCTCTCAAATTTGTGATGATGGATATTTTATTGATTTTACTAATAATGTTGATTTAGTTTTCAAAGATAAGTTTATCAAGCTTAAAGATCCTAGAACATAAAATGATTACACATTAGATCTTAATTCTTTATGTAGACAAAATTTAAATTGTTTAAATGCTGAAATTAATGAATCATGGATTTGGCATAGAAGGCTTGGACATTTTGACATTTATTAATTGAAAAATTTATGTAAGAAACATTTAATATATGACTCTTCTAATCTTAAATTGGATAAAAAGAAGATATGTGATGCATGTCAAATGGGAAAGCAACGCAAGTCATATTTTAAAAGAATTAAAGAGGTTGCTACATCTAGACCTATAGAACTTATCCACATGGATCTTTTCTGACCTATTAGAACTGAAATTCTTGATGAAATCATTTTTTATGTATTAGTTGATGATTTTTCAAGATTTAAAATGGTTTACTTTTTAGAATTTAAGATTTAATCATGCTCTATTTTTATTAATTTCTGTAAACTTGTGAAAAATGAAAAAGATGTCAAATTTGTGTCTTTAAAAAGTGATCATGGAGGTGAATTTGAGAATCATGAATTTAATTCATATTTCTCAAAGTAAGGAATGAAACATACATTCTTTTCCCCCAAGACACATCAATAGAATTGTGTTGTTGAAAATAGGAATAAGACTTTGTGAGAAATTTCTAGGATTATGTTATGTGTGTAATGGCCCGGACCTCTCCGGTCCATTACTTTGTGAAAATGTGGTGTTGGAGGTGTTCTGGGAGATCAAGGTGACTTATCCCCAACACTTTGCCAAATTTCTAGTTCTGTGAACAGTGTTTCCAATTTTATGAACAGTATCGGTAGGTGAACAGTGTTTCTATCGGTGAGGTTCAGTGAACAGTGTTTCTATCGGTGAGGTTCTATCAGTGGACTTCTAACGGTAGACTTGAACAGTGTTTCTAGAACGGTAACCTTCTAACAGTGACCTTATAATGGTAGACTTGAACAGTGTTTCCAGAATGGTAACCTTCTATCGGTGGACTTTTAACAGTAGACTTGAACAGTGTTTCCAGAACAGTAACCTTCTAACGGTGACCTTATAACGGTAGACTTGAACAGTGTTTCCAGAACGGTAACCTTCTATCGGTGGACTTATAACGGTAGACTTGAACAGTGTTTCCAGAATGGTAACCTTCTAACGGTGACCATCTAACGGTGACCTTCTATTGGTAGACTTGAATGGTGTTTCCAAAACGGTAACCTTCTAACGGTGACCTTATAACGGTAGACTTGAACAGTGTTTCCAGAACGGTGACCTTCTAACGGTGGACTTGAACAGTTTTTTCAGAACGGTGACCTTCTAATGGTGGACTTGAACAGTGTTTCCAGAACGGTGACCTTCTAATGGTGGAATTGAACAGTGTTTCCAGAACGGTGATGTCTAACGGTGACCTTTTCTTTCCTTTGCCAAATTTTGAGTATGTGAATAGTGTTTCCAGCTTCCTACAGTTTCTCCCCTTTGATATTTTCTTTGACGTAAAATACATTTAAAGCCTTGTTTTAAGGACTCTTAAGGCATATTCAAATACCATAAATCCTATATTAATTATTCCTAAGGCCGGGATGTATTTACTTGGTCAAACCGCGTGGGTTAATGCGATCCGTTTTTAATGGAGGATTAACCGGATCTTAAACCGTCGCCCCATTAAATCATCAAAAAGGGACGAGATATCATTCTCCCTTGTTCTTTCCCTTTGTTCTTATCTAAGAGATGCTAGAACCGTTCAATCATTCTCGTAGGAGTTTCACAATCAATCTTTACTCCTAAGATTGGTTCTGCTCTGTTTTGGATGCAACCGAACTGTGTCGGTCAATCTTCCCAATAAGGTATGTTTTATCGTCGTTCCTTTGGGGATCATCTTCTCTTGTTTCTCCCTTCCATATTATACCATGTAATTTCCAATATTCTAATGGGTTTTTCTTGGGGTTGGTTGGTACTGTCGTACTGTGGCATCCTCCGGTGGATGCAGTTGTCGTGAGAGGAGGATTGTGACCCGTTGTGTGGATAAAGGACTTCAATAACTCTTCGAGGTATGGGATTCATGGCTTCTCTTATTGTATATGTGAAATCGTATAATTAGAATGATTTAGTCCTTTGGATCACAATGAAATTTACCTAATTAAATACTTGAACCGGATTAAAAGAATTAGTTGATCGCATGTTGTTGCTTTATACCATGATAACGGTTTGCCTCATGTTTTTCTAGATAGAGTGATATCTATGATTTCTTTGATTTGTTGTTCGTTCATGATATAAATTGATAATGAACGTAAATCCAGAATTAATTGTTAATTAATTGGCTAAAGATCAAGAGTCATGTAAATTAATCTGGTTATTTCTGTTGTTGTAGTTGTTCTAATTTGAGGATAATCAAATTAGGGAAGTAAGAATGGTTATTTAATTGTGATAGCTTACTGATTAGGTATCCCGTAATTGGAACCTACGAATAACAAATCTGCTAATTCAGTATGGATTAAAGAACAGATTATGTGGGAATTTCTAAAAGGGTTTTGATTTTCCCTCTTGTTTGTTAAAGGGTCAAGATCCCATGGTTGTGACTGTTGTTTTCCTGCTGCTTGTGATGTTATGTGAGCCTGGATGGCTATTGTGATATCTGGAGTCATGGAGGCCTTGTGGTTGTGGCAGCAGATGACGCCTAGAGCGGTGAGATGCATCAGTTTATGCATGTGGGTGTCGGGGAGGACACCAGGGTTGATGGAATGGGATGGATGTGGTTGCTGGATGCTTGTGGTTTTCTTTGAATGTTAATCTTCTTTGCTTTTCCCCACTGCTCAAGGAAGTTGGTCTTGCTACCCTTCTTTCTAAGGAGGTGAAGACGCGCGAGGTATGCCACGTGGTTTCCTTGTTTAGCCTCCCGAGGGAGAATGGGTCTATGCTCTTTCTATAGGCGGAAAAGACTCGACGGGTAGTATATCTACTCACCGTGTTGAGCCTCATTTGTGTTTAGAATCATAGGATTCTTTTCTATAATTCCTGGGAATATGGAAAAGTAATTCTGTAATGAATGTTTGATTAAATGGTGAAAATCCATGGGGATGGAGATACTAGAATTTAAAGGTGATGTGAATCTTAAAAGGAGCAGTTGATTTTGAATGTGATGCCAATTCAGTTTAATGTGGAATTATTCATGGTTAATTAATGTTTAAATAATTAATTAACATACAGTGGAACTGATAAAATGATAATGGAGTAATCTAATAAAACTCTTCAAACATTTGTGTGCTTATAGGATACCTAGTCATAGAAGTAGCAGCCTGGAGTCTGAGAGACGTTAGCTACAGTTGTATCTAAGACTAGGTAATGCCCATAGTGTGGATGTCAGTTATATATATATTCTGTACTTTTTGTGTTTCTATATCCTACTCCACCCTGTCGGTAAGGGAAACTGACACCCTGGGTATTCTGAACCCTAGGGGGGTGTTTTCCCCAACATTCTGATGGGAGGTTGAATGGATTACTAACCCCTTTGACCCCTCTCTCTTCTCTTTGTAGATCTTTGTGTTGGTAGGCACACTGGTTAGTTTTACCCATATATGTGTGTAGAGGGTTGTAATGGCTTGTGGTTATTTCACACACATATATTCTTGATATAGTATCCTATGGACTACAATAGGTGTAACGTGTATAGGCTGTGATGGCTTGAGGATCCCTATTCGGTGTATGGGCTATAATGGATTGAGGTATAATACCTGATGTATGATACACGTTATGCGGGATGTGGTGGATCCCGGAACTTACCCAGTTGCTTTTGGTTGTGAGGATGGTGTGGTGCTTCGCCCAGGTGTCTGCGGGAAAGCCTTTGTGGTGCACGAGGTGCAGATTGTGGAGCTTAGCCCAGGTGTCTGCGGGCAAGCCTTTGGATAGAGATGCACAGGATGTATGTCATTGGGGAAAAGCGGCAAAACAGCGGGGAAGTAGTAGCGGGGTACCCTTTATAATATTTACTATATGATATATTATTGTATGCGTTACTTGGTGAGAGTAGCCATGGTGAGGTTGGGAACTTAGTATACCTGTTTAGGTGACGAGTTAGTTTCACTTGTTGTTCACTGGGCTTTAGCATGCTTTCTTTACTTTTGCACGAGAGGCTTGGGGAGGATCCTACTGAGTATATTGTTATACTCACCCTATGTATATCTAAACTTTTTTTCAGGTTACTTGGAGCAGGTTGGAGATCAAGCTGGTTAATACTAGCTTTTGGTTGGAGGAGGAGCTATTTGGGCTTGTGGTCGCTGCCATTCTACTTTCTTTTGGGTACTTTTAGTTTCCCCTTTCAGTTGTAGTACTTTTGCATGACATTTCATATATGTACTTGGATTTCTTTTATATTTCAATTCTGAATTGGATTTGATTGGAGTATATTCTATCTCTCTCTTCTGCATGTGTTCTCTTAGAGGGTAATGCCTCCCATTTGTATGTTTATTGTACCCTCGGTGCTAGTCTCCAACCCGGGGCCTACTGGAGGCGGGACTCAGGGGTCATTATCTCTCTTCTCACATTGTCGGCCCAGGAGGGGTACACTTTGTGGAGAGGGGGTCAGGACAGAGTGGTATCAGAGGCCTGGTTGAGGGATAGGATGGAGTCGGGAGTTAGGAACAGGTGAGGATGCATGGGATGGTAGGGCAACGGTGTCATTCATGTTTAGCAAGTGGGGTAAACACTAGAGACCGGCAGAGACATAGGCATTTAGGGCCCCCTATGATCTATTGCACGGACCTTTAAGTTTATGATGGCTACTAAACAAAGTGATACTGGTTGCAGGGTAGAGACCTAGGAAAGGATCATGCATCATTATTCTTTACGCCTGTTTTTGAATGGGTAGACCTTGGGATAGGTAACCTAAAATTAATAAAACAAAAAAAATAATTAATTAATGTTGAGTCTTCCATATTCCAGGATTAGGAGCTCTAAAAGTTGTTATTTTATAGGTATGGCTCCAGGTCGACGTCCTCGTCAGGTTTGCGCAGAAGATGCCCAGCAGGCTATTTCAGCAGATCACCGTCGGGTAGAGGTTGACGAAGATGACACTTGGAGGAAGACACTCCGAGAGTTTTAGAGCCAGAGTCTACAGAAGTACGAGGGCTCCATTTCAGATGCAGTCACAGAATACTAGTTTGAGGAGGTTGAAATAGGCTTCAGTTCGATTTGTGCTCGGAAGGAACACTGGGTGTCCTTGGTTGTGACGATGTTGCGTGGAGCAGCGAGGAAGTGGTGGTTCTTGTTCCTCAGGGATCGTGAGGAGTCAGCGATCTCATGGGAGGAGTTTCGAGACAGGTTTAGAGTCGAGTTTCTTTCTTCTACTGCTAAGGCGTCTAGTCGCTAGGAGCATCTTACCCTTCGATAGGAGAGGTCCATTGTTCGAGAGTTTGGAATATGTTTCAGGAACCTTCTAAGATATGCTTCAGACCTGTTACCAGATGATGAGGCCAGGGCGAGGCATTTCGAGGAGGCTTTGCATCCAGAGATCCAGCGCCAGGTCACCCCATTTATTCTAAAGACATATCTTGAGGTGATGGAGAGGGCATAGGTTGTTGAGAGGACTTTGGCTAGGACCAGATCGTCACGATAGGGGAATCATCATGATCCCCCACAAAGCAAAGCTGTGGTCTGGGGATCCCGGTTTTCAGGGCAGAAGAGTTTCTGTTCACCTGGGGGTAGGTCCCAGCCCTTCCCATCTCGTTTCTCCGGAGGCAGCAACTCTCAGGCCTATGCCAAGTGATCAGGCGCTTGTTTTTCTTGTGGTGGTCGTAGTCATCAGCAGCGGGAGTGCCTGAATTTTCAGAGCAGTCATCATGCACTGGGCGCTCCACTCCAGGTTCCTCTGTTGAGTCAGTTCCAGCCAAGGTAGTAGCAGCAGGTTGCCCCAGCTTTAGATCACCCGAGGGTAGATGGAGCAGGCAGAGGACAGCCCCATGATGCTCCCCATCCTCAGAGAGCAGAGCACGTCCACGGTGGTGGTCTTCATCAGGGTCAGAGAGGCCATGGAGGAGGTCATGGTCAGCTTCATGCTCTAGCATTGCCAGCCCCAGGTGCGCCAGATGTCGTTCGAGGTACCCACTTCTTGTTTTCTACCTTGGTGTATGCCTTGTTTGATTCGGGAGCAACACACTCCTTCATATCACCTACCCTTGTCCATGCTTTGGGACTTGATGTAGAGAGGCTTCCAGTTCCCTTGGCATTGACTACGCCAGTTGGAGGTCGAGCCGACTTGTTTGAAGTATGTAAATAATGTGAGCTAGTGTTGGGGAAACACCACTCTTGGGGAGATTTCCTATGTTTACGAATACAGCCATATGATGTCATACTCGGCATGGATTGGTTGTATTCGGTGCAGGCTATTGTGGATTGCTACAGGAAAGAAGGTTGTTTTCTTTGATGCAGATGGAGAGAAAGTGGTGTTTTTTTGTGAGAGAGATCCTCGGATGAGTCATAGACGAGTTCCATTCTTATCATCCATGATGGCTGGGATGATGTTGAGTTCTTTAGAGGTTCAATAGTTGGCGTTTCCTAGGGTCGTAGAGGAGTACCCTAACATCTTTCCAGAAGAGTTTGTATCCTTACCCCCTCGATGAGAGATCGATTTTGGGATCGAGCTACAGCCAGGAGCGTCTCCTATCTCTATGTCTCCGTATAGAATGGCCCCTTCTGAGTTATGAGAGCTACGTATTCTGCTTGATGGTCTGTTGCAGTGCGGTTTTGTTTGGCCAAGTGTGTCACCGTGGGGAGCGCCAGTTTTGTTTGTGAAAAAGGCTGATGGTAGTTTGCGTTTATGTGTCGATTATCGTCGATTAAACAAAGTGACAATAAAGAACCGATATCCTCTTCCACAGATTCATGACCTATTCGATCAACTGAAGGGTGCAAGTTGGTTCTCAAAGATCGACTTGCGGTCAGGATATCATCAGATGCGTATAAAGGATGAGGATATCCCGAAGACTACTTTCCGTTGTCGTCATGGGCATTATGAGTTTGTTGTAATGCCATTCGGCATGACGAATGCTCCAGCTGTTTTCATGGGGTTGATGAATGTTGTGTTCCGTGAATTCTTGGATAAGTTTGTTGTGGTTTTCATCGATGACATCCTTGTGTACTCCACATCTGAAGAAGAGCATGCAGAGAATCTATGAGCTGTTTTGGGAGTTCTTCGCCAACATCAGTTGTTTGGGAAGTTTTCTAGGTGTGAGTTTTGGGCTCAAGAAGTTTGTTTCTTGGGGCATGTTGTGTCCCAACAGGGATTAGCTGTGGATCCGTCGAAGATAGAAGTAGTGGTGTCTTGGGCATCTCCCAAGACCGTGTCAGAGGTGCGAAGTTTCCTTGGTATCGCAGGCTATTATAGGAGGTTTGTAGCCAATTTCTCCCGAGTTGCAACTCCTCTGACAGCTTTGACCAGGAAGGATCAAGCATTCATATGGAATGATTAGTGTTAGGAAGCTTTCGAGTATCTAAAGGAGAAGTTGGTAAGTGCTCCAGTCCTTTTTCTTCTAGCGGAGGGAGTCCAGTTTGATGTTTTTTATAATGCTTCACATCTGGGTCTAGGCTGTGTTCTCATGCAGCAGAGGTCAGTTGTTTCTTATGGGTCTCGGCAGTTGCGTCCCCATGAATGCAACTATGCCACCCATGATCTTGAGTTGGCAGCCGTGGTGTTTGGTCTGAAGTTGTGGAGACATTACCTCATTGGTGAGCACTTTGTGGTTTTCACTGATCATTAGAGTTTGAGGCATGTTTTCTCCCAACGTGACTTGAACTTGAGGCAGCGTCGGTGGATGGAGTTCTTGCAGGAATATGACTTTGAAATATCGTATACACGTGGAAAAGGGAATGTTCTAGTTGATGAACTAAGCCAAAAGTCACGTAATGATGTTGTACATGAATCTGGTGATTCCTGTAGAGTGATGGAAGAGCTATCAGCTTTACATCTTGATATGGGAGAAGTTGGGGGTAGAGGTTGTCTTTTCCAGATGACGGTGTAGTCATCCCTGATGCAGAAGGTGGAAGAGTCTCAGTTGGGTGATCTAGAGGTGGAAGTTTGGAGAGACAGAGTTATTTGTGGTGAGGCCCCTGATGGTTGGTCGGAGGATGAACAACATTGAGTGTTGTATCATGGCAGGATTTTTGTTCCCTTGGTGATGCGCGAGACGGTTCTCCAAGAGTTCCATAGTTCACCCTCGGTAGTACATCCTAGTGTGACAAAGATGTACCGATCCTTGAGGAGTCAGTTTTGGTGTCCTGGGCTAAAGCGTACGGTTGTAGAGTGTGTGTCTCGATGTTTAGTATGCCAGAAGGTGAAGGCCGAACACCATGTTTCTGGTGGTCTTCTTCAGCAATTAGAGATTCCTCAATGGAAGTGGGAGGACATCTCAATAGACTTTGTTACAGTTTTACCTCGAGCTCCGAGAGGACATGATGCTATATGGGTGTTAGTGGATCATTTAACAAAGTCGTCCCACTTCATAGCGATCAAGGAGTCGAGCTCAGTGGAATTTTTGTCGAGGCAGTATCTAGAGGAGGTGGTGAGACTTCATGGAGTACCTAGGACGATCATTTCTGATCGAGATCCTCATTTTACCTCCAGGGTGTGGAGAGGTCTCCAGCATGCTTTTGTCTCTCAACTGTACCTTAGCACTGCTTTTCATCCTCAAACGGATGGTCAGACAGAGCGAACCATCCAGACTCTTAAAGACATGTTGCACTCTTGTGTTCTTGATTTTGGAGGTTCATGGATGAAGCACTTACCCTTGGTAGAGTTCGCTTACAATAATAGTTTTCACTCTACCATCGGTATGTCTCCGTTTAAATCCTTGTATGGCCAGCCATGCCGTTCTCCGTTGTGCTGGACTAGGGTCGGAGAGTCAGCAATTCTCGGACCAGAACTAGTGCAGAATACAACAGAGATGGTTCAGGTGATTCGTGAGAGGATGAAGATAGCACAGGATCGTCAGAAATCATATGCTGATCAAATAAGGAGACCCTTAGAGTTTAATGTTGGGGATCATGTGTTTCTGAAGGTGACTCCCTGTCGTGGGAAGCGAAGGTTTGGTCATGGAAGTAAGCTTTCTCCCCGGTTTGTTGGGCCTTTCGAGGTGGTAGCTCATCTTGGAGTTGTGGCGTATCGAGTAGCACTTCCCCCTCAGATGAGTCGGATACATGATATTTTCCATGTATCACAGCTCCGTCGTTATCTTCATGATGAATCTCATGTTATTGATTTGGGAGATATCGATATTGATGATGATGCAACCTTCGAGGAGCGACCTGTGGAGATCCAAGACCACAAGGAGAAGGTGTTGCATGGGCGTTCTATCCCCTTAGTTCATGTCTTGTGGCGACACAGTGGCATGGAGTAGAGTACCTGGGAGCGTGAGTCACAGATACGTGCTCAGTACCCAGAGTTTTTTAATTTGTAACTCCTTTCATGTAATGATGTTTCTTGTGGTTAGACCTTTCATGTTTTATTTATGTACCTTGATGTGATGTTATGATTGAATTGTTTGGATATAGATTGTTTGTTCCCCTACTCTCAGATGTCGTAGTTTTGTTCCAGCTTTCGAACAACTCATGGTGGTTTTCCCCTGAGAGGTATCTTATGGGGTGGTTTTTCGGACCCCTCTTTTCTTCTGGGTTGGTTTTTAATTCTTGAGGACGAGAATGTTTTAGGAGGTATCTAATGTAATGGCCCGGACCTCTCCGGTCCATTACTTTGTGAAAATGTGGTGTTGGAGGTGCTCTGGGAGATCAAGGTGACTTATCCCCAACACTTTGCCAAATTTATAGTTCTGTGAACAGTGTATCCAGTTTTATGAACAATATCGGTAGGTGAACAGTGTTTCTATCGGTGAGGTTCAGTGAACAGTGTTTCTATCGGTGAGGTTCTATCGGTGGACTTCTAACAGTAGACTTGAACAGTGTTTCCAGAACGGTAACCTTCTAACGGTGACCTTATAATGGTAGAATTGAACAGTGTTTCTAGAACGGTCACCTTCTAACGGCGACCTTATAACGGTAGACTTGAACAGTGTTTCCAGAACGGTAACCTTCTATCGGTGGACTTCTAACGGTAGACTTGAATAGTGTTTCCAGAACGGTAACCTTCTAACAGTGAACTTTTAACGGTAGACTTGAATAGTGTTTCCAGAATGGTAACCTTCTAATGGTGACCTTATAATGGTATACTTGAACAATGTTTCCAAAACGACGACCTTCTAACGGTAGACTTGAACAGTGTTTCCAGAACGGTGACCTTCTAACAGTGACCTTCTAATAGTGGACTTGAACAGTGTTTCCAGAATGGTGACCTTCTAACGGTGACCTTCTAACAGTGGATTTGAATAGTGTTTCCAGAATGGTGATGTCTAATGGTGACCTTTTCTTTCCTTTGCCAAATTTTGAGTATGTGAACAGTGTTTCCAGCTTCCTACTGTTTCGCCCCTTTGACGTTTCCTTTGATGTAAAATACATTTAAATCCTTGTTTTAAGGACTCTTAAGGCAGATTAAAATGCCATAAATCCTATATTAATTATTCCTAAGGTCGAGATGTATTTACTTGGTCAAACCGTTTGGGTTAATGCGATCCGTTTTTAATGGAGGATTAACCGGATCTTAAACCGCCACCCCATTAAATCTTCAAAAAGGGACGAGATATCATTCTACCTTGTTCTTTCCCATTGTTCTCAGCTAAGAGACGCTAGAGCCATTCAATCATTTCCATAGGAGTTGCACAATCAATCTTTACTCCTAGGATTGGTTCTGCTCTGTTTTGGATGCAACCGAACTATGTCGGTCAATCTTCCCAATAAGGTATGTTTTATCATCGTTCCTTTGGGGATCATCTTCTCTTGTTTCTCCCTTCCATATTATACCATGTAATTTCCAAGATTCTAATGGGTTTTTCTTGGGGTTGGTTGGTACTGTCGTATTGTGGCATCCTCCGGTGGATGTAGTTATTGTGAGAGGAGGATTGTGACCCGTTGTGTGGATAAAGGACGTCAAGAACTCTTCGAGGTAGGGGATTCATGGCTTCTCTAATTGTATATGTGCAATCATAGAATTAGCATGATTTAGTCCTTTGGATCACAATGAAATTGACCTAATTAAATACTTGAACTGGATTAAAAGAATTGGTTGATCGCATGTTGTTGCTTTATACCGTGATAACGGTTTGCCTCATGTTTCTCTAAATAGAGTGATATCTATGATTTCTTTGATTTTTTGTTCGTTCATGATATAAATTGATAATGAACATAAATCTGGAATTAATTGTTAATTAATTGGCTAAAGATCAAGAGGCATGTAAATTAATCTGGTTATTATTGTTGTTGTAGTTGTTCTAATTTGAGGATAATCAAATTAGGGAAGTAAGCATGGTTACTTAATTGTTATAGCTTACTGATTAGGTATCCCGTAATTGGAACCTACGAATAACAAATCTGCTAATTCAATATTGATTAAAGAACAGATTATGTGGGAATTTCTAAAAGGGTTCTGAGTTACCCTCTTGTTTGTTAAAGGGTCAAGAGCCCATGGTTGTGACTGTTGTTTTCCTGCTTCTTGTGCTGTGATGTGATCTTGTATGGCTATTGTGATATGTGGAGGCATGGAGGCCTTGTGGTTGTCGTAGAAAATGACGCCTAGAGTGGCGAGATGCATCAATTTATGCATGTGGGTGTCGGGGATGACACTAGGGGTGATGGAATGGGATGGATGTGGTTGCTGGATGCTTGTGGTTTTCTTTGAATGTTAATCTACTTTGATTTTCCCCACTACTCAAGTCAGCTGGTCTTGCTACCCTTCTTCCAAAGGAGGCAAAGACACGCGAGGTATGCCACGTGCTTTCCGTGTTTAGCCTCTCGTGGGAGAATGGGTCTATGCTCTTTCTATAGGCGGCAAAGACTCGACGGGTAGCATATCTACTCACCGTGTTGAGCCTCCTTTGTGTTTAGAAGCATAGGATGCTTTTCTAGAATGCCTGGGAATATGAAAAAGTAATTTTGTAATGAATGTTTGATTAAATGGTGAAAATAAATGGGGATGGATATACTAGAATTTAAAGGTGATGTGAATCTTAAAAGGATCAGTTGATTTTGAATATGATGCCAATTCAGTTTAATGTGGAATTGTTCATGGTTAATTAATGTTTAAAGAATTAACTAACGTACAGTGGAACTGATAAAATGATAATGGAGTAATCTAATAAAACTCTTCAAACATTTGTGTGCTTATAGGATACCTAGTCTTAGAAGTAGCAGCCTAGAGTCTGAGAGACGTTAGCTGCAGTTGTATCTAAGACTAGGTAATGCCC
Organism: Viscum album; assembly: GCA_963277665.1. Lineage (NCBI taxonomy): Eukaryota > Viridiplantae > Streptophyta > Magnoliopsida > Santalales > Viscaceae > Viscum > Viscum album. The sequence continues at coordinate 872,899,943 of OY728145.1, read as the reverse complement.
ATAGTGTGGATGTTAGTTATATATATATTCTGTACTTTTTTTGTTTCTATATGCTACTCCACCCTATCGGTAAGGGAAACTGACACCCCGGGGATTCTGAGCCCTGGGGGGGTGTTTTCCCCAACATTCTAATGGGAGGTTGAATGGCTGACTATCCCCTTTGACCCCGCTCTCTTCTCTTGGTAGATCTTTGTGCTGGTAGGCACACTGGTTATTTTTACCCATATATGTGTGTAGAGGGCTGTAATGGCTTGTGTTTATTTCACACACATATATTCTGGATACAGTATCCTATGGACTACTATAGGTGTAACGTGTATAGGTTGTGATGGCTTGAGGATCCCTATTCGGTGTATGGGCTATAATGGCTTGAGGTATAATACTTGATGTATGATACACGTTATGCGGGTTGTGGTGGCTCCCGAAACTTACCCGGTTGCTTTTGGTTGTGAGGATGGTGTGGTGATTCGCCCAGGTGTCTGCGGGCAAGCCTTTGTGGTGCATGAGGTGCAGATTGTGGAGCTTATCCCAGGTGTCTGCGGGCAAGCCTTTGGAGAGAGATGCACAGGACGTATGTCGTTGGGGCAAAGCGGAAAACCAGTGGGGAAGTAGTAGCGGGGTACCCTGATAATCTTTACTATATGCTATATTCTTGTATGTGTTACTTGGTGAGAGTATCCATGGTGAGGTTGGGAACTTAGTATACCTGTTTAGGTGACGAGTTAGTTTCACTTGTTGTTCACTAGGATTTAGCATGCTTTCTTTAATTTTGCACGAGAGGCTTTGGGAGGATCCTACTGAGCATACTGTTATACTCACCCTATGTATATATAAACTATTTTTCAGGTCACTTGGAGCAGTTTGGAGATCAAGCTGGTTACTATTATCTTGTGGTTGGAGGAGGAGTTGTTTGGGCTTGTGGTCACTGTCGTTTTTCTTTCTTTTGGGTACTTTTAGTTTCCCCTTTCAGTTGTAGTACTTTTGCATGACATTTCATATATGTACTTGGATTTCTTTTATATTTAAGTTCTGAGTTGGAGTTGATTGGAGTCTATTATATGTCTCTCTTCTGCATGTGTTCTCTTAGAGGGTAATTCCTCCCATTTGTATGTTTATTATACCCTCGTTGCTAGTCGCCAACCCGGGGCCTACTGGAGGTGGGACTCGGGGGTCATTATCTCTCTTCTCACATTGCCGGCCCAGGAGGGGTACACTTTGTGGGGAGGGGGTCGTGACAATGTGAATATAACATATCAACTAATTTATGGGATGAGTTTTTCAACACATCATGATATGTCATTAATAGAGTTCTAATAAGACCAATATTAAAGAAAACACCCTATGAGTTATAGAATAATATAAAACCAAAGATAGGATACTTTAAAGTATTTGGATGTAAGTTTTATATCTTAAACACCAAGGATAATCTTGGAAAGTTTGATCCAAAGGCTGATAAAGGTATCTTCCTAGGTTACTCTACTACTTCCAAAGCCTATAGAGTTTTCAAAATAAGTTCAAGGATTATTGATGAATCAAATCATGTGAAGTTTAATGAAATTTATCCTTTTTATCACCTGATGGTTTAAACTAATGGTCCAAGTGATTCACTCAAGGATATGATACATGAACCTATCTTTAATGACAAAAAGGATTATGATTTGGAACTTGATTACTTTTAACCAAATTCCAGTAAGGATAGATACTAGTGAACCAGAAAGTGTGTATCCTAAAATACCTAGAAAACTTAAAGAAAATACTCTAGAAATAGTTATAGTAATATTATATGAAGGTATATGCACTATAATAAACATACATACCTAGTATAATTATCTTCCTTCTTTTCAAAACTAGAACCAAAATCCTTAGAAGAAGCTTTATCAAATGAAATTTGGTTATTAGATATACAAGAAGAGTTAAATTAATTTAAAAAGAAATAAATTTTGGGAATTTAAAGACCCTTGGTCTATCCTATAATTAGAACAAAATGAGTTTTTAAAAACAACTAATATGATTATGGTTTAATAACTAGAAATAAATCTATATTAGTTTCCAAAGGATATGATCAAGAAGAATGAATAGATTGTAAGGAAACATTTTCTCCAGTATCTTGGTTAGAATATATTATAGTTATTATAGCATATTCATCTCATATGAATTTTAAATTATATCATATGGATGTTAAATATTCTTTTCTAAATGGATTTTTAATGGAGGAAGTTTATGTAGAACAACCTCCTAGTTTTCAAGACCCTCAATTTCAAAATTCAATTTTTAAACATACCAATACTCTATATGGACTTAAACAAGATCCAAGGGCATGGTATGAAATATTAAGTTCTTTTATTTTATCAAATGGTTTTAAAGTGGAAATGGTAGTCCCTATATTATTTAAGAAAACTTCATCATCCGATATTTTTTTAGTAAAAATATATTTTGATGATGTTATTTTTGGATCAACAAATCAAAAAATGTACAATGATTTTTCAAAACTTATGAAAAAATAATTTTAAAAAAGTATGATGGGTGAGTTAAACTATTTTCTAAGATTCCAAATCTATCAAAAGAATTTTGGAAATATTTTAAACCAAATAAAATACATACTTGATTTACTTAAGAAATTTGGACTTGAAAATAATAAGACTCATTCAACTCCTATGAGCTCCAATATTAAACTTGATATAGATGAAACTATAAAACTAGTTGATAATAAGTTATATATAGGAATCATTATAAGTTTTTTATATATTACTGCAAGTAGACCAGATATTATTTTTTTAGTAAGTCTTGTACATGATTTAAATCTAATACAAAATATTCAATTTTAAATGATACCAAAATAATTATAATATATTTAAAAGGAACTATGTCACTTTCCCTTATTTTTCCAAAAACTTATGAATTTAATTTAATCTCATATTTGGATGCTAGTTTTTTAAGATGTGTACAAGATAGGAATATCACCTCAGAAACCTTTCATTTTCTTGGAAAATCCCTAATATCTTGGTCGAGTAATAAAAAACACTCTATAGAATTATAAACTACTAAATCTAAATATATCACAGTATAAATTTCACTACACCAAAATTAGGTCTTAGCGGAGGTTTTGTGGTGGCAGTTCACAAAACCACTGCTAAACCTTTCGCTAAAATGGTTTTGCGGCGGTTTATTATAAATCGCCGTGAAACCCTCCATATTTTTTTACGATGTCAACCCTTACCCCCTACCCCGAACCCCCTTGTTCCCCCGACCCCCCACAACCCCACGCAACCCCGCGACCCTGGCGACCCGCGACCCCGCAGCGACCCCCTCTTCACATCCAAGGTGATTTTTAGGGTTTTTTCCCATTTCCCCCTTTCTCTCTTCCCCTTATCTATTTCTTGCTTTCCTTTTAGGTCTTGGACAGACCCTATATGTTAGGGTTGATGTTTAGATCGTTTTTCTTTGGATCTAGGGTATGTGGTTGGTATGTGGGGCCTTGTTCTCCCTCCTGTTAAAGTTTTGTTGCATTCACACTCAAGCAGTGGGGATTTCCCTGCCTTTTCTTTCTAATTCAATCCATATGATCCTTGTGTGTTACTAAATAATTTTTAAAACATGATTTACACCTTGTTAATGTACTTGGTTAAATTATTATGGTGTTTTATTGGTGATATGATTTGTTAAAAATAGCTTTCAAAGTGAATCTTAAATTATGCCTATGTTTGCTTATGCCTAATGTGTGTGGTTAAATGATAATTGGTATTTAATAGTGAAATTGGATGATTTGGATGGTTCTTTACCTTATAAATGTTTTATTTCATTGATTGGATGGTGTTTGTCATTTGTTATGTGGAACATGGTGGTTTTTATAGTATGTTTAATGTGTTGTTTGGAAATATTTCTTAGTTTTTTAAGATAATTGTTAGTCCTTTGGAAATTAAATGAAATGGATGAGTTTGGTTTGAAAGGAAAGTGATGATTATAAAAATATTTTTAGGTGTCTCATGGATGTTAAAGGGTTTCATTGGATGTGGTAACATCCATGGGTTAGTAGAGGATGGTGGTGAACTTGAGGTCACATGGGGATTGCGGTAGCGGTTTGGTTTTGTTTTGGTGTGTTCAATGAAATAACTTTATGGTGCATCTCTTATTACATATTTTTGCATTCTGTTAAAATAATATGTTGCATCATATTCAAGGAACATAAGTGTTATCTTACATATTCCTAGTTGATGGGCCTATAGGGTATACCATGACTTTTTCTATGGTTGAGTGGTGATTTCTAGTAGGTTTATGTCTTTTGAATTTATCCCTAATATTTCCCTTAGTAATGAATTGTAAAGGAATTAGGGGGAAGAAACTTTGATTTTTCATAGTTCCCCCTTTGAAATTTGTCAAACTGGATTTTTTTTCCTTTCAAATTTTCAGATGATCAAAATGATTCCCTATCTATACAAGGTAAATATCTTGTGAGTGGAGACTCGATTTTTCCAATGTCACCTATTATGGGTTTTTGACGTCGAGAGTTCCAGTTATCATTACATTAGTAGATTATGGACTTTTAAGGTGTACCAATGTATTTTATGTCTAAGTTCAAACATTGTAGACCAATGTGTGGTTTAGGCTTAACTTTATAAAGATTTAATGAAAGTATGAGGTTTTATCTACAGTGCTAAGTTTAAGGTAATACCAAGTAAGATTAAGAGCCTAATACTAATACAAAAAGACTCAATTATGGGTTCACATAGATTAAATTTATTTTTCTTAGACAGAAATTTATAGGGGGTTATAGTTTTATAGCTTATACCACAGAGGTGAGGTCGTATATTCAACATAGAAGAAAAATTGTCCCTACCTAAATTGTTTTGATCCATACCAATTCATATTACCCCTAATAGGGAAGTATTCACTTTGTTTAAGGATTTTATACTCAGAACATGAATGGTGAATTACTATATTTCATAATAAGGGAAAATTAAACATGACATGAATTTGTTAGGGGTATAAATCAGTATAAATGACCACAAAGAGAGGTGAAGAAAATTTATGGTCTTTATGCTGAGACTAAGAAGTTGAATACCAGGATTCTCACCATGGGATTATCAAACATGTTAGCAAAGATCTTCATAAGTTCTGAACTAGTGTCACTTAATAAATATTTTAAATTTATTATGATTGAATTAAGTATAATAGTTTTTGTTCAAGTTGAAAATTCATTTCTAAATAATTACTTCAAATTAACTGAGCTTAGGACTTGAAATATACATAAATGTTTGAAGTAAAAATTGGGCATGTCCTTTGTATTATATCAAATCCAAATTTTATGGTTTGCATGATTTTTTTTAATATGAGTTGTTTGAAATATTGAAGATAAATTTTTATAGTACTAAACACAAAACATATTTAAGTGAAAATAACATACATCATTCATTAGTTTTTAAAAGATATTTTAATGAGAACCCCACTATGGAAATCCAAGTGGGTGAATTAAAATTGCACAACCTAATGATATAATGAATAACAAAGGTCTCTCCAAATTCAAGGAAATAAGAAACAGTATCATATTCAAAGAGAGAGGTAAATTCAAATAGATAGTGAAAATATTGAATAACATAAAGAGCAATGAAACATGACCAATTTTCATGAACTGACCTAGGCTACCCATAATCCAGGTACCCAAGCTAGCCTGCGATAAGTCTCAAAGGGTTTCATATACGGGCTAAATATTTCTAGTAATGTCGTTGTACTAATGGTATGAAAATCGTGCATCTTTGGTGTGTTCAATGACATCACTTTTAATTGGGTGTTGTTTGAGGAAACATAAATGTGTGATCGACAGTGTTATGATAAGTGTGTAACCTGATACTCTTATTTCTCCTCAATGAGGTGTTGACGTTGTCTCCTAGGGACCAGACTTGTTCAGTTTATCTGGGCATTCTAAGTAAGTGTTAAATGTGATCAATGTATCATATTTATTATATTATGCATACTTTATGATCAATGGGTCATCTTTATTATATTTTTTTTCTGTAATCTTACACTATCGTATATATGAATCTCTTTATCTATTTAGTAGTAACTATGTGTTTTAATATTTTTTATTATTGTGTAGGCACATTGTGATATATATGGATAAAAGCTGGATCACATTACCGAGGAACACAACTCAGTATGTTAAGGGTTTGAATGAGTATTTAGATTTTGCAATTTCTAATCGATCCGTTGAAGGTAGAATAAAATGTCCATGTCCTAAATGTAAATTTAGAACATGTTTGAAGAGAGATGAGGTTTATAAACATTTAATACTGAAGCAATTCCCTGGTCAATATTTGTGTTGGATTTGGCATGGATAATCGAACGTTATAGAAAGATTGATAACTGATGTTAATCCACAGAATGAGGTCCCAAGTTCATCGAAAATGGAAAATGAAATGCAAAACCTAATAAATGATGCATTCGGCACTGCAAGACACCACTATCAGCATCAAAACATATCAGAACAACCAGAAGAGGGTGCTACAAATTGGAACGTGACAAGTGATGTTTTTGAGACTTTAACACAGGAAGATCAAGATTTTCACATATCATTGGATCCTCCTCTTGATTCTGTGGAGCCAAATGTAAGAGAAAACTTCACTGAGGAAAATGTGTTTCATGATTTAGTTGATGATGGAAATCAAGAGTTGTATAGTGGGTGTTTGAAATATTCAAAGCTTTCATTTCTGCTGAAGTTGTACCATATCAAATGTCTATGTGGAATTATAAATAAGGTAATGTCCATGATATTGGAATTGATTCGTGATGCATTTCCTGAAGAAAAAATCTCAGAATCATTTTATGATATGAAAAGAGTTGTTAACAAGCTTGGTCTGAATTATACAAAAATACATGTGTGTCCTAATGATTGTATGATTTATTGGGGAGAGGATTTAAGTAGATGGAATTGAAAGAAATGTTCTTCTTCTAGATGGCAGTCAAAGGGTGATGTTGGAAGTCTGAATGAACATAATTTCATGGAGAAGAAGAAAAGGAGCACACCTGCAAAGGTTTTGTGTTACTTTCCTTTGAAGCCTCGATTGAAAAGATTATTCATGTCATCGAAAACCACCGAACACATGAAGTGGCATTCTGTAGATAATAACAATGATGAGTTAATGAGACATCCACGAGATTCCCAATCGTGGAAGACATTTGATTCATTACATCTCGATTTCTCAGCTGATCCTAGAAATGTTCGATTGGGATTGTCTGTCGATGGATTCAACCCATTTGGGACTTTGAGTACCAATTATAGTATTTGGCCAGTTGTTTTGATCCCTTATAATCTGCCTCCGTGGATGTGTATGAAAAAAACAACTTTTATCCTTTCGATGATTATTCCTAGAAAAAAAATTCCTGGAAATGATATTAATGTATACTTGCAGCCTTTGATTGAAGAATTACAGGAGTTATGGAGCAACGGTGTTGAGACATTTGATGCTTCTTCTAAAATAATGTTCAAAATGCATGTTGCTTTAATGTGAACCATTAGTGACTTCCCTGTGCTTGGGAATTTATCTGGTTGGAACACTTACACGGGTTTGGATTGTCCCGTTTGTAACTTTTATTTTGAGCCCAAACGGCTACCTCACAGTAGAAAATGGTGCTTCTTGTGTCATCGAAGATTTCTCGATGAATATCATAGATTTTGACTGAACATATCAAAATTTAATGGTTACATTGATCATAGACCACATCCAAATTTGTTAAATGGTTTTGAAATATTGTCACAGCTTGAAAATGTTGAAACAAAATTTGGGAAGGTTCATCATTTGAATGATAGCGGAAATCGGGTCCGAAGTGTATCGTCAAGCGAAACCGGAATGCAACAATGGAAGAAAAAAAGTATATTCTTTAAACTTCCGTATTGGGAATTTAATTTGTTACGGCATAATCTTGATTTGATGCATATTTAGAAGAATGTCTGTGACAATTTGATTTTCACATTTCTTAATGAGCATGGAAAGTCGAAGGATCATCTCAATGCTCGCAAATACTTACAAGCAATGAACATAAAACGTAATCTTTGTCTAGATGAGAATGAAAAGTATCCTCCAGCAATTTTTTCAATGAAAAATAGGGATAAATATATATTCCTTCGAATGTTAAAAAATGTTAAGGTATCTAATGGGTATTCAAGTAACATGTCGAGGTGTGTTGACTTGAACAATCGTAAGTTACATGGATTGAAAATCCAAGATTCACATATTTTGTTACAACAATTACTACCATTGTCATTGCGTACATTATTACCTGAAAAAATTGCTGCTGTTGTACTCCAGTTCTGCACATTTTTCAGAAATCTATGTGAGAAATCGCTACATCCATTTTATCTTGACAACATCTAGGAGAGGTTTGTATTGACCCTTTGCGCAATGGAGGTGATCTTTCCTCCGTCCTTTTTTACTGTAATGATGCATTTAACTGTGCATTTAGTTGATGAATCTAAATTAAGAGGCCATGTTCATTATCGATGGATGTATCCAATTGAGAGGTACTTTATTTATATGTTTTCCAGTTAAGTAAACAATTTTTTGTACTTAATTAAATGCATAATTATGTTTATTTTATTTCACAGATATCTTGGGCATTTGAAATCAAACGTGAGAAATAAAGCTAAACTAGAAGGCTTAATTGCTAAAGGATATGTGGATGAGGAGTGTCTTACCTTTTGTTCTCAATACTTGGATGATATTGAGAAAATATTTAATCAAGTTGGACGTATTGACGACACATCGACTCAATCTCAAATACATCAGAAATCCAAAATATTTCTGGGTATTGGCCGATCAGTTGGGTGGACCTCAAATGTGACACTGACTGAATTGGAATTATTACAGGCACATAGATATGTACTGCTGAATAGTGAAATTGCAGATCCATTTATTGAAGAGTTGAGGATACAAACAAAGAGATGAATGATAGGTCGAATAAGAAATGAGAAAGATATAATGAAAGCTGTTAATAAAGATCTTTTAGAATGGTTTTCACGATGTATAAGTTCATAAATATTGCAATAAATATGAATATTAGTTTTACACATACATTTTGTAAATATAATAAATTATATTTCTTTTTTCAGATCATGAATACTGATACTCGAGCAGAGGTGTCAGAAGATTTGAAGTTTTTTGCTAGAGGTCCTCTAAAAGAAGTTAGAAATTTCAACGCTTATAATGTGAATGGATTTAGATTTTGTACAGTCGATCGAGAAGTGGGTTTGAGAACATAGAATAGTGGTATATTTACATTTTCTGAAGTAGAATACTATGGAAAGCTGCATGATATTATTGAATTAAACTACCACGGACATTTTTCGGTTGTTTTATTCAAATGCAAATGGGTCAATATTATCAGAGGTGTTGAAAGATATTCCTTGCAATTTATTTCTATGAACTTCTCTCGCTTGATGGATGTTGGTGATCGTGAACTGTAAGATCCATATATCTTAGCATCGCAAGAAAAAATGGTATATTATGTGAATGATGTTGCCGATGAAGGGTGGAGTGTAGTTGCTCACGTAATACAAAGAGATTTGTATGATATGGGTGATGAAGTGGAAAATTTGACTTCTGAAATTGAATTTAATCAACAACAGGAAGCAGAATTATTTGTCCATCATGATATTGAAAATATTAGTCTAGCAAGGATGAATGAAGTGGATGAAGTAATGGAGCAGGAAACCGACATGATTGAAGGGGAAAATCATTGTATGTAAAATTATTTATTTATTCAGTAACCACTTGTTTCATTTCTGCAGTCATTCATTATCATTGTTATATATATTTTGTCTGTTAGTACTCCATCTATTATCATTTTTAAATTTTTTTCTGCATAATTTTTTTGAAATATATATATTCTGAACTTAATTTTATTTGATTAAATGATAGAAATTTCAAGGAAGAAGTGGTACATTATTTTATCCAGTTCTACGACAGATGAAGATCCATCTGGCTCCCTCCCCACGACATCTGAGGAACCAGCTGCCGACACCCCTACACCATCTCCCCCTGCACCATCTCTCACACCATATATATATGTCCCAGTAGAGGCTGAGTCGTCGAATCCCCCTCCAAGAGCCTCAGCAGTGGGGCAGCGATGCACCTCTTCCAGTTCATCCCAGACATACTGGAGTGTCACTATCATAGGTACAAGTTTTAATTAAATAAATTTATTTCACTTTGTTTATACTAATTGTTTGCTCATTGAAGATGAAAAAAATGCAACCGTGGAGAAAAACATAAAAAGTTCAGATGTTTGGAATCTGAATGGCGAGAATATTTTTGTGCCATTTGATTCTTACGGGGTCCCTACGGATGATTCTGTGGGGTTACTTGGCCAGATTTTAGGCCAGTTGGCAGAGGATCCCATTTCCCTTCCCATTTCATATGAAGATTGGAGACATATTCCTCCAAGATGGAAAAATGAAGTGTTTGATTCTCAAATAAAGGTAAAATTATTACATTATGGTGTAATTGAATGTCATGTCACTAATATGTTCAAAATGAATTTCTGTATACAGATGTTCTTCCACTTTACCGTTGTTGATGTGATAGCATGGAAGTGGACGTTAAAAAATCTAGGTAAGAAGTAGAAAGATTTTAAATGGAGATTGTGGTGTGATTTAAACGATTCTTCATTGACCGCGCTGCAAATGTATGAGAAGCTACCCAGTGGGGTACCGAAAGAGCAGTGGAAAGTGTTTGTTTACAGGCATCGTGATCAGAAGCGGATGGTATTGAAATATATATATTATTATATTATCCTTGTTTTACATTTATACATGTATATTAAAAGGACATGAAATTTAATACATCATTATTAAATTGCATTTTATTTATTTCAGGATCTCTCAAGACATAATGCGTCAAACCGAGCAAAGCAAGTCATCCCGCACACTGCGGGATCAAAAAGTTTTTCTAGAAGTCTAATGACAATAGTAATCTTTTAATTAGTTTAAATATTTATAAGACAATATTATCTGTTTAATATATTTAATTTTTTATTTAACTTTGCTTAATACAGTCACAGAGTTTAGGCCATGAAGCATCCAGAACTGAACTGTGGTTGGATGTTCACAAGAAATCATATGGATGTTTTGTTAATGAGCCTGCTAAAGAATTTGGGGTATGAAGTCAATTTTTTATAATAATAACTTATTATTAGTTTTTACTTTGTTAATATATATTGATATTTTATTTATAGGTCAAAATTAAAGAACTATGGGATGTCAATCCTGTGAATTTCTACTCTGTCTCCCAGGATGACCCGGTTGCTAAAATCCTCAGGAAGGAGCATCCTGGGAGAGTGCGCGGGATGGGTTTGGGACCCATGCCATCTGAGGTTTTTAGCAGGCCACTGGGGATAGCTGCTGCATCTACTTCTGACTTTAGTCATCCCATACCTGGATATTCTAAGAAAGAGATTGTTTCTTTACAAAACACAGTTCACTAGCAGGGGGATCAGATATCTGCATTGCAGAAAGAGTTGACTGAAATACGTCAGCAGATGAGCAGATATTCCCCCGGTGGGAGTGCATCGATTGGTGGTATGCAGGTAAATCAGAGAAAATCAAAAATCATTTAGTATGCTAACTGTCATTGGTTTTAAGTTTTAATATAAATATGCAACCGTATTTAATTTTCAATATAATGTTCTTACAGGTGACAGCACAAAGTGTAAATGAAGGTGGAGAGGGTGACGATGCATCATCGGACCCTGAGTAGTTGTATTGTTGATGTGTTGAACAAAAATGAAAACATTTGGTTTATATATGTAACATTTGTGGTACATAGTTGCCACCACACATTTTCATGTCCTAAAATTTCCTTGATTTCTCATGTTTCTTTTTATGCATTTTATTGATTTCTGATGTTTCTTTTTATGTCTTCATTTCTCGAGTGTGGTATATATCATTCCATTTAATTATGTGTTTGAATTGGTAGTCGAGATTTTGGATGACTAGGAGTTAAACCCATTGTGATGTGGGTGCAACAGTTTCATGTAGTAGAGTTTTATACAACAATAGTTATCACTATACCATTAGAATGGCCATTTTATGACTTTTATGGAAGTTTGTGTTGTTAATCATTATTCTAGATAGGCATTGGGAAGGCAGGTGTTCTTGGCCCAGAGTTAGTGCAAAGCACAACAGAGAATTTTGATATCATGCAAGATATGATGAATGCAGCTCTGGATAGAAATATGTCAAATGTCGATAATATGAGGATACCATTAGAGTTCATGGTTATGGAACATGTTTTCTTGAAGGTTTCTCACAGACATGGGTATAAAAGTTTTAGTAAGGTGATAAATCTCTCTTTCACGTTCATTATACCTTTCTAAGTGTTTGGGTGAGTTGGTGTGGGGGCATATCAGTTGGAATTTACAACTCATTTGGAGAGGATCCATGATGTTTTCCAAGACACCTAGATCTATCAGTATCTACATGATACATCTCACGTCTGATACTTGGGAGAGACATATGTTGATAATGATTCAATTTTCATTGAAAAACTATTAATAATCAAGGATCGTAAGGATAAAGTGCTCTGTGGATGGATGATTCATTTGGATCACGTGTTGTGAAGGAATGTTTTCCATGAGGAGAGTACTAGGGAGTGAGAAGAGAATATGTGTTCCCAGTACACTAATTTGTATTGAGTTGATGTTCTGAGCATTACTTTGATGTTTTAATTTTTTAATTTTCATTGAAGTGAAATCTGACCTTGTTTTGCAATAAGATATGTTGTATCTTGAAATGGAGGAAGGAGCTCTCTAATCAATGTGTCTAGATGGTGTGAACATATGTGATTACATGGTTGTTAGGTGTAGTGTGGGGCCTTGGGTATTACACAATTGTTTTGGAGAAAGATAACTATTGAGGAGGGGTTCTGGGATGTCGAGGTTTTCATTCCAGCTTTAGAACAAATCATGGTAGTTTATACCTAATAGTTATGTTACAGGGTGGTTGTTCAGACCCCTCTCTTCTTGGGGAGTTTTTCATTCTATAGGGTGAGGCTGTTTTGAGATCTATATGATGTAATGGAGTAAACCTCTTAGATTAATTACATTGTGAAACTTCAGGGATTAGGGTGTTCTAGGGGATGTTTTTCACTCATTCCAGGAGTTTTTCAAAAATACAGTTTTTAACTATCCATGAGTCAGCCTGTCAATGAGTCAGGTTTTCAGTGAATCATCCTATCAGTGACTCAAGGATTTGGTGTCGGTGAGTCAAGGATGTCAGTGTTGATGAGTCATGGGCGTCAGTGTCAGTGCCATGGTGTCAGTTCCAGGGCATCGGTACAAGGGTGTTGCTCATATGGAATCAGTTCTAGGGCATTGATGCTAGGGTGTTGGTGCCAGGGTGACAATGTCATGGCATCGGTGATAGGGTATCAATAATCCACCCATCAGTGAGTCATTTCATGTTTTCCCTAGACATCCCAGTCTCTCCCTTATGATTTTCTTTTAACAAAAAATATTTTACCTATTGAGTTTGACTTTGCTTAAATATTTTTCCACTATATTCAAGGAGAATTATTTTTTCTCCAAACCGTAATCACCCTTAAATTTGGAAAAACCAAATTAACGATACGTGGTGTTGAACACAACACATATTTCAAGTATTTTGAAGTCATCTCTCTAATTTTATTGTTATATGTTTTCAAAAAACCGAGTTTGATGCTATGCTTGGGTGTTTTTAAGAGTTTTTTGAAGGATATTTTTTATATATTTAATTTCCTAATGTCCTCGGGGATTTGAGATATTCAAATATCATGGTTAATCCATGATCTGTTTTATCCAGCACATTGAAATTATATCCCTTGTTATTAGGATCTCACTCATTCTTAAGCCAAGATCCTCTAATTTCCAGTGGAATCTTTTCCTTCTACCAAGGTGTGGAAAGAGTCCTTCCTCCTTAGAAGAGACATTCCCCCACCCTGTTCTACTTTCATGTAGTTCCTTGGAGTTATTCCTTACTCCTCACATGATATCATGCTCTTTATTCAAGGAGGAACTTCGATCCTTTGATCATCCAAGTAAGGATTTCCTTTATTTCAGTTCCTATGAGCATCTTGCATGGTAGGTTTAGTAATGTTCTATGTGAATACGACTGAAATATATTATTTAACATAAGTAATAATTTATTGAATATGATGATAAAAATTCATTGAAGGGGTTATAGTACATTTACTATTTCTACTTGTTATCTTTTTTTATTGTTCTGACTTGTTGTGGATGTGTACCTTATAAAAATCATGGCAATTTGTGGTCTTTTATTACACGCTATTAATATTTTTATTGGGTATAATGCTGGGAAAAAATGTTGTAATGTGGAAACTGATTAATCATGTACACATTGTTAATTAAATGGATGCTCGAGGAATAAGAACCATTATGTGATACCCCAGTAAAAAAATGTAATTCAGGAATAGTGTTGACTAAATCTGAATTTACACATGTTTTATGGGTGTGGTCATGTAATGTGTGTTATGGTTGGGTTTTATGGTTTGTGTGGAATGTTTGTTAATTGAAGTGACAGTTCTATCTATGTTTGTGAGATTTATTTTTGAATGGAAGAACTTGTAGGCAGTTGAACTACCTTTGGTTGTATTGTGTCCATCAGACAGGCTTCTGTATGGGGACTGCAATGTGTCATTGGTGGTGTTGTGCAGTGGGACTACAAGAATGGTTTTCATTCATTTTTGAGTTGGTTAGGGATTTTATTTTTTGGTAGTAATGGAATATATAATGTGAATCCCTTGAATAAATGAATAGAACATGGTTAAATAAAAAGTGGCTAGATAATTCTTTGGAAGTATCTGTTGTGTGGGTTTGCATATAGCGGTAGAAACAAAAGTGTTACTATTGGGTTGTTCATTGTTTGGTTGAAACCTATAGGTTGGGATACTGTTTGATTATCTATATGTATATGAACATATTTATTTTTGTGATTTCTATACACACCCGACCGTCATTTACCACCATGTGTTTAACACCCCCATTCCATTGGATAGGGTGTCTTTTCCCACCATCTCGGCTCTTCAGAATGGATAGTTATTGGACCATCTCTTCTTCACCTTCCATACCACTCATGTAATCTGAGCAGTCTATGATGGCTTGATGTTTTCTATTTCCCAAGGCTCTTTGGGTATGAGGTGTTGTGGATGGGATGCCTAGGTGTCTGGAGGCTGGTTTGTTTACCAAGTGTATTCTGGATGAGTTTCATGTGTCTATGGATGGAATGTGTGATTTTGGTGGCCTTTATGGTTGTTGTTTATGGTAATGTATGTGTGTGGTTTTCATGGCCCAGATGTTTATTATTGGAGGAGGGGTATGTTTGTGGTTGGGGTGGACCAGATGGTTGTTTTTGTAGTCGAGGTATTTGTGTGGTTGTGGTGGACCACATGGTCGTTGTTGTAGGAAGGGTATGCATGTTTTTTTGGTGGACCACATGGTCATTATTTCAGGATTGATAAGCATGTTGTTGTTGCAGGAAGTATATGTGTGTGGTTATGGACCTCGTGTGAGCAGGTGGGTTGTGGTAGTAAGATTACAGTGGGATTTTTGGGGGAGGTCTGATGTGTCAAGATGTCTCAATTAACTAGTGTCAAAGTGATGATGGGTACCTAAATAACAATCATATAATACTACTAATTTACTTGACTTGTTTTA
Source organism: Viscum album (assembly GCA_963277665.1). Taxonomy (NCBI): domain Eukaryota; kingdom Viridiplantae; phylum Streptophyta; class Magnoliopsida; order Santalales; family Viscaceae; genus Viscum; species Viscum album. Next base: position 872,884,247 of record OY728145.1, on the reverse strand, counting down.
TTCGGTGAGTGTGTCATGGTGATTCCGTGTGGCGAGTATTCCATGATAGGTGATTTTGGATTCTGTTGTCTTCACAAGAATATTAGTATGTTCCCCCACGTATGCATGAGTGAATTGGGTTTCCATACTGAGTATACATGTATGATCACCTTATATATATACAACTACAACCAGTTTTCCAGGTGGATTTGAGGATCATGCTAGATATTAATAGCTTAGGCATCGTAATAGTTGATGTTGCTGCATAGTCCCTTTTATTTTGTTACATTGAAGTTTTATTGCACCATGTATTGATTTTACTTTTTAACATTAATGTTGGAATGGATTTTGGGTCTATGTTGAAACATTTTTTTGTGAGGCTGATGACTTTGTCCTCCTACACAGGAGGTGTAGTGACCTGGTTGGTTGATATGATATGGGATTCCTTCTTATTGATCCCCATGTTGGGTGTTTTTTCTCAGGTCGTTCTCATTTGGTTTATATTTCTGGTTTTATTTGTTTTTCAGGGCAGTGGTGTAGTAGAAGAAAAGAATTACTTTTTTATTCTGGGCAGCTTTTCACGGTGATTTTAACCGCTTCTACATGCATATTCACGGCAGTTTCGTGGCGGTTTACATCGCCGCTAAATAGTAAAACCCGCTTCTAAACATAAATTTTATTTTACGTTTAGCGGCGGTTATAACCATTGCTAAATAGTAGCATCGTGGCTTCCTCATTCTGTGGCAGTTACCGTGACTTTAGCGGCGGTTTTACGGCCGCTGGAATTTGAGTTTATTTGTGGCGGTTATAACTACCGCGAATAAAGTGATATCCAGGGCTCATAAAACCACCGCTAAATTCAGAAAAACCACCGCGAAATGAGGAATCTACAACGCTTTCCTAAAACCTCCTCTAAACGAAAATAATCGCTGCTAAAAGATTGGTGACTCCTTATTTCGCAGCGGTTTCTGTAAACCGTCGCCAAACAAACTAGAGCGGTTTAAATCACCGCTAAATTCCAAAAAAACCACTGCTAAACGGTGATTCTGTTGTAGTGGTTTTTTTTCACAAGTTTTATGGATGAAACACAGCTTAATGGATTTTAGATTTAATATAAATTGTGTACCAATAAAATTTGGAAACACAGGTGTTATCAAAATTTCAAATAATTTGATAAAACATTCAAGAACAATGCACGTTGATTTAAGAACTCATTTATTAAGAGATTATGTACAAAATAATGATATCCTTTTAGAATTTTTTTGTACAGAAAATCAATTAAAACTCGTTTTTATTAATCCATTACCTACTGAAATTTTTATAGAATAATTTCATATTCAAAGTAAATACATTATTGACCTTATTTAATTTTCTTTCTACCGTTTTGAGAACTATTCATATTCAATAGGTCATGTCACCTAGTTTTAGTAATAATGACTTCACACATCACTATGTTGCCCCTTGATTATCACAAATGAAAAGAAGTGTGCATCAACTCTATGCACGAAACACTTTGAAAACCTTTAAACCCTCTTTCTATCTGCTACCACAAACCTTCATTTCCCTAACCTTCCAACCTTCAAAACCCATATTCAATGGAAAAAATGAAGATAATTGATAGATTCTCTACCAAAAGAAAAAATAGAAAAATGACCTCAAGAAAAGTTTTTAGCAGGTGAGCAATTGATTTTGACTAGCTGGAAAAAGACAAATATGTTTCTAAATAAGGTCATTAATCCTCAAGTATGGTAGTATGTCTTCTATGAAATTTAAACTTTGTTCTTATTCAAAAAGTAATTTCATGAGTTCTATGAATCTTTAGTTTTTCATTTCGGTGATGATAAAGACCTGGGTACTTCAATAATAAACAATAATAATCTCTCGGTAACCTCTGTACAGTTAGAATAAGTCTTCAAGATCCCCCATGAAGGCCACTTGTCTTTTAGTACCTTCTCAGTTGTGGTGGATAGAGTCACTCCATCAAAGATAATGAATTCACTCTTTGGAACATCATACATTTAAAAGAAGCTAGTGATGGACTTAGAGCATGAAATAAAATTTCTTATAAAGTTCATATAGTTTGGAATAGTGAAAACAAATGGTGATTTTGATAAATTTATTTTTCATGACATTACTTTTCTTTATCTATTTATGATAAAAAAACTTATTAATTTGGAATGTTATATCTTGGGATACATGTGACACATTCAGAATAAGTATTTAAATTTTTATCCTTTTAGAAGGATATTAACCCTAATCTTTTGAAATGATGGAGTTTTCTTGGATGATAATACCGTAACTCATTGTCACAGTTTGACAACTTTAAGTCCAAGTGTTTAAATAAAAAGTTGTTTGTGTTGGAATTCATCATTGAATGAGATGGATCCCATAACCTCAGAACTTGAAGTGGAACCCACATTAACTTAGTGGGAGTCATCCTACTTTCAAAAAATACCAGTATTGGTAGAAGGATATCATCAGAGTACTCAGATAAGATAAAGTCTGGGTGATGAAGTGACTCTTGACACAAGGCGCAGAAGATTCAGAGTTTCTCTAAAATGTGGAGATAAAACTACTCATCGGGAGAATTCATCTCATACTCCATTTTTAGTACCATTTCAAGTAAATGGATAAAGGATAGACTCTTCTATCACAAGCATGTTTTTTGTTGGTTGGGATAGGAATATTTTGATAAGACATGGAACTTCTTACCTTGTTGATTCTCACTCTGAAGATTTAGAAAAGTTGGTTGTAATAAGGATTTCTATATCTAAATCGCAAAAATCACATCATGTAGAAGAATTACCCCATACTGGAGAAATACACCCAGTTGGTGGTGAGAGTATGGAAGTTCAACAAGATAGACATTCTCCTGTTCATAATGATATAAGAAATTATGAAGTTCTAGAAGTTGGTAGAAGTGTGTCTGAGAAATCTCAAGAGAGCTATTCGATGTTAGAATTATAAATGGAGTCTCTAAAAACTTGATTGGTTGATTCCAGGAATGAAATTATAAATCTTCATGAAAGTGTCATTTATAAAGAATAATTGTATGAAGTAATGTTGCGGGTGATATTGATTTTAGAAAAATGATTCTCTAATATCTTAGAGGAATCATGGATCAAAGTGATATTTTGTCAAAGATTGAAAGTGTGTCTCGTGTGGTAGACACTTTAACCTACTCCATTGCCTTAATGGACTATAATATTCTCTATAAATAGACCATTCAACATCTTCAACAAGACTTAGATAGTTAATTAATAATAATCCATATTGTTCAGCATTAATCTCTTTCATCGATTAATCAAACCAAAATAGAGATTTCCTTTCTTTTGAAAAAAACGTTCTAAAAGTTAAAAATATATCATATGAAGTGAATAAGGATGTGATTTTTATCATAACTAGATTTCAAAATATGAATGAATCTTTGGCTAAAAATTTTAAAGTTATAGAGAAAAAGTTTGAAGACCTCCATCAGATAGTTGTAAGTAGTTTAAAGAAATAATCAACTGATGAGGATGATAAAGAAGAATCAGATGGTTTTGTGGAGTGAAAATTAATTCATAACTCTACAAAGGGAAATGAAATAATCTCTGTTAGTAATCCAATAAATATTTTGGATAATTAGTTTGAATGTTTTAAGAATTTGGTTGTTGTCTTTGCAAAGAAATGAGGCATACAAAATTTCTTAGGAAATTTTTCTTAGAGAGTTTGGAATGGTTTCATGAAAATATTAGACTATTGAAAAAAAATGATATGGTGAAGAGGGTAGATACCTATATTGATACCCTATTTTAGATGAGTGGGAGACATCTATCAAGAAATCCTATATTTAATCATCGTTGCTCTACTTTATAGAGATTAAGGGAAATTTTTTATCCAACTAATGAGTATCTAATAGAAAATCTCAAGTTTGAAAAACAAGTTTTGTTACATTTTCCTGAACAACCATCTAAATCATTTTTTTACATACAAATAAATTTGATCTAGTGAGATATTATCAAGCCACTCTAACCATTCAACCCACAACTATAAGGATATCTCAAGAAGATCGAGCAGGTCTTAGAGCATCTATACTAGCGTTTGATGATGATGTTGGTGAAACAAATGACGCCCCTCTACCAAAATCATATTTACCCTCTGTAAAACACTTATAATTCAAGAATATACCTCTTACAAATCATTTCAAGTTTACCAGTTTATATGCCTACTATTCAATTTGAGATGGTCATTGTCAGGTGAAAGGAAATCTTTAAAAAAAATTAATTATGCCTCATTTAATAGCATATTAAAAACATTTGAATCATGCCCTTTTTTTAAAGTGCCCAGTAAGTATGATTGTATCACTAAGAGGGGGAGGGGATGAATCAGTGATACTATTTTTTATGCTTATTTTCAGTTGAAACAACCTTCTCCTCCTATTAGAGATTTCAATTCCCTACTAAAAACAAAGCCAACACACATCCACAAGAACACAAATATTTACAAGGCTCACTATTTGATATGAATAGCTATGTCCTTGGTATGGTTTGGAGACAATCTAACACCATAAAATTCACTAGAAAACACTCCTTGGATAACAGTGAGTAGGATATACCCTTACACTCATGTGGAACTTTGAAGATAATCCAAAAGTGTGTGTGCACCCTCTTGGCACAAATAGGGTAATACAATTGTTTTGTAACAGCTCATATTACCTACGCTTACTTTAAAATCAACAAGTTTATTAAATTGAAATAAAATTAGTAAATTCCTTACCTAGAAGAAAAGAAAGAATCACCTAGACTCTGTAATGAAACATAGAGTCTGATATTTTCTGAATCTGATTCCTCAGTCTAATTCTCTGAGTCTGATTCTCTCTAATACAATTATTTTTGTCTGATTCTCCAATAGAATACAATGGAAATGAATCTGAACCACTTCAATCCCTGAGTATGATAAATCCTAGTATGATACTTCCTCATTCTGTAAATCGTCAATGTGGTAAAACCTAATAAAAAATTCCCATTTTGATTAATTCAGCCTAATACCAATATTAGTTGAATAAAATTTCTGTCGAAATGTATTCAATACAAAAAAAATGGTATCACTTTCTCTCACTGAATACTCGGATCTCCTCTCTCTACTATGATGAATATTAAATCGTTATCAATCAAGTATAATGTACTTTTTTCCTTTTATAGGTGACCCACAAACAGGTTTGGGCATGATTCCCAAAATTTTCCCGCTCACTTAAATTCACCCAAATTTGAATTTCTCCTAAAATGTCGGAGCAATTATGACTTCATCAATGCTTCTCAATTCTTCTCAAATATTCTAAAATATTTACCTATTATTCTCCAAAATCCCATTTCAATTGTCATTCTGATTTCAATTGATGAGTAATATATGGGTATGATCATCTGAGTCTGATTGTCTCAGTCTAATTATTGAATACAATTCACAAAATTGATTTAAATCAAAATCTCTTATTTTAAAGTTAAGATCCCCCTCGAAAAATAATTTAGAAATCTCTTTTTGTTGAACAACTCATCCAAACAAAATAATTCAACCCTTTTGAAATGGTTGACTACATTGTTGATCACCTTTTTCACTTCCTCTCTCGACCCACTTAAAATACAATGAATCTCCTTCTCCTCTACTTTTTTTCCACTTGAAAAAGATATTTAAGAGTAAATCAATGTTCACCTATCTCTTCCTTCAGCAATTCAAAAAACCATTCTACTTATCATGATTACGATATGCATAGTATGATCTTTCTGAGTACGATTGGATTGAGTATGAAAAAATTTTATATCATCTGATGGAATACAGGATGCTACAATAAATCGGTACCACCTGTTTCAATCTATACCACCTTTTCAATCAATACCAAATTTTCAATCAATACCACATTTTCAATAAATATGGGTATGATTATCCTAATGTTGATCTTTAAGTAGTGGGTTGATGGAAAACAAAATGATGCAGTAAATAGGCATCACTATTTCAATCGTCATCACCTTTTATTTTCTTTCACTCAGATATGATTGTTTTGAAAAACAATCGGTATCACTTATTTCTATCTACCACCTGGATACAATATTTTTCATAGTGGCAGTATCTCTTTCATTATCCCATTCTTCCATCAACCTTTCATCACAATTTTTCCATTGAAATCTTTATTTATGTGAAATAAAAATCAGAAAATCATCATCACATTTAAAACCTCATAGTCACGCTGACCTCGATTCTCCATCAAAACAAACACTTATTTCAAAATAGCTTCTTCCCATTATGATAGACTATCACAGTGAGTTAGATTCTTTATAGAACATGATTTTTATTTTTATCAATCCCACAGTGAGTTTGATTTTTATCAATCCCACAGTGAGTATGATTTTTATCAATCCCATAGTGAGTCTAATTTTTATCAATCCCATAGTGAGTCTAATTTTTATCAATCCCAAACCCAAACATCATCTTTCTCAACATACTTTATTTCTTTCAGAATATTGATTGATTGACAAAAAATACAACCAAAACACAACTTGAGAATAACAATATCTCTGTTTGTATTTTTTTTCAATTCCTACTTCAAAAAATTCAATCTCATAAAAATCATGAGTGGTATTGTTTCCTTTATTGATCCCCCTATTTCTTTCATCTCTCCCCCTTTCTCTTATCAATACATTTTATTGAAAATCGAATTCAAAGGGTCCATCATGATAAGTTTCTCCCTTGTTGTAAAATGATCTATATTTCTAGGGGTTGGGAATTTTCTTCAACATGGGTATCACACGATTTTATTTACAAATAACCTTTAACTAAAAACTATAATTCTACATGGGATAACATGATGTAGAAAACAAGAGTGTATAATCAAGATGATCAGTGTTTTCCATAAAAAAACTTTCATGTAATAACTTTTCCATCCTTCTTCCAACATTCTCGTGATTGGGGGAAAACCTTGAAAGAATTTGTTTAGGATAAAAGTAACATGCATCCATCTCAAAAAACACATCATAAAGTTCATGTATATAAAAACACAGCTTTTCATAACAAACTTTTTATATCCTCATTACTTTCTTTTGCAATAAAAGTAAGAGACTAGTTAATTCCATCTTCCTTATTTACACTCCTTCAATTCACTGCAAGTTAGAACAAGTATACAAAGATATTGGGAATAAGGAGGAACCTCTATTGTTCCTTAGAAACAACAATCGGACTGAGAGTCCTCTCTCAGTATTTCCTTTTTCTTCTTCTTCTTGGATTTTTCATTGGACATTATTTTGTCCTTCGTTTCACCCTTCTCAGATTTTGTAACATCTTCTTTGTTATCTGTAGAATATTCTGATGAGGATGTATACTTTTATTCATATTTAGAGACATCTTTATTATAATCTGTTTGTAATTTTTTTCTCTTGTCTATTGTTTCTTATGTAAAGATAGTTGAATGTCTTTTGATATCATACCTAACTTGCTCATATTCACAATCTATTGATACCTTTTTGTTAATATTTCTCATATCTTCATAAGTCTTCTTATTCCTCTCTTATTTCACTTTCTTTTGTGTGTTATCCAATTTCCTATCCAAGTCAATGTGTTCTGTATAGACAACTAATCACTCTTTCTTTTGAAACATAGTATATTTGTCTTTCTTGACTTCCAAAACATCCAACTTCTAAGAATTGATAACAATATTGTTTTGTTCCAGTAACAAAACAAGACATCCTTTCACAAGGTGTCCAGGTTGCTCACATCTTTCACGAATAGTTTCTAGGTTTTGGAACCTATTTTCAAAATCCATTCCACTCTTTTTAGATTTCTTTTCAGCAACCTTCTCATTCTTCTTTCTTTGAGGAGATTGACTCCCCCACAATCTCTTCCTTTCATAGCCTATGGTATAATAGTGATGAGGTTGATTGAACTAACATATACTTACTATGTGTATGAATCCACTATAATACCAACAATACCCATAGAAAGAGTATTTTCCTTTGAAACCTCCAAACTGATCAGAATTGTGAATGCATTTCTTAGCCACCTTCTTTTTAATATTTTCTGATCCATCAAACTTTTCACCATCAATATGATCCTCCTTATTATTTTTATCCTTGATATAATTTTAAGTATTTGAAATTTTTTCAGATCCAGGATGTTTTGTAACTTTTGAATTCTTTACTATTTTAGTGACTTGGGTTTTTCCCTGTCAGATTTTTGAATATTTGTACGAATAATTCTAGAGCTAGGAGTGAAGACGGCATGAGATTCTGAGGCCTAGTTTTCTCGGGATAAATTATATAAAAATATTAAGTATTTTTATACTATGCGTGTGGTGGAAAAGATTTTCCTCCAAAAAAATATCTCAAATCATAAATTTGAGGTCACATTTACATCTGAAGCATGCAATTTACCCTAAGCAGGGTATAACTTTTGCGGCCACGGGCCTGCTGTAGAAAAAAATTATTTACAGGAATTTCTGTAAATAAATTCAATTAATTTATTTTGGACATTGGATCGAATAACTCCTGAATGGAGTTTCAGATCAGAATTATGAGCTTGTGGTTGGGTTCAGAACATTGTGTTTACCCTAAGTGTGACATAAACTTTTTCGTGCTGGGTGTCGAATCGGAGGTGAGCTAGGCCGGGGTGTTACGCTGATATTTATTTTAATAACATTAAAACAAATATCATCACCCCCTACTTCTTCCTTGGTGAACAAGATGGGAATCCCTCCTCCTCCTCTTCCTTCGATTAACCAAGGTACCACAACAGCTATTTTCTACGTCGATCGTCAACAGATCAACCTTCAGCACGTCATGGGCGTCGTTCTGCACCTGAGGCTTCGGAGACTCGCCATGAGGTAGAAAGATTTTATTTTTAATCCTGATCACTTTTTTATGATTTGTTTCTTGTTTAAATAATCAATTCTATGAAGATCTCGTCGTGAGGAGCTCGAATCTGGTCTCGAATTTGTTTTTGGACCACCAGAGTGGTCCGGGTTTTCCGTAGAAGTTTTCCGGCGAAGGGGGAGGATTCCAGAGGAGGCGATGGAAATTTCTGGTGGGAGTCACAGCAAAGTCTGGCTGGGGCACGGCGAAGCCCGGCTGGCGGGCGGCGGGCAGGGCTGGGTTTTTCGAGCTGGGTTTTCTATAAAACCCCGTAAGTTGCAATCTAGGGGTCAGTTTTGTGTGTTGTATGTGGCCATGTGAACCTTATTTTGAAGTTTAAATTTTGAGGCCACATTGAGAAATTTTTGAGTTAGTCTTGATACTTTGGGGCATGAAATGTCCAAAATAATAATAATATTTTAATTATTATTATTTGACGAACCTTGAATTAGACGTTTCTTCTGCGTCTAAGGTCCAATTGATGCACCATCCAAAACGATAATACCCTGATGGTAAGGCATATTTTTATAGATAAATTTTGGGTGCTGCAAACCAAAATCGAGTTGTGGGCCCCATGAGGCCCGGTTTGGGCATTTTCGGTGAAATGTGACTTTTTCACCGGGTGTCTGTTTTGGATGAATAATTAGTTGATCCCATGTGTTTTTTTTTGAGAGGATCAAAATGACGTGATCCAGTCGATGTGTTATGTATTGAGGTGTGGTCCCCATGATCACTCATTGTGGTGAATAGTACTATTTTCACTGGTTGTCTGTTTAGGGCGAGTAAATAGCTTATCCTTCGTGTTTTTATGCGTAGAACGCGATGGTGGCCACAGTTTGGTCCTAGGATACACAGTGTGTAGGTGATGTCATGTGGGTCGATTGGGTTAGTAACATTGACCAGTAGGGTTTTGTGGGACCCCTGGTCTCTTTGACAATGTTACTACTAGATGGGTTGAGTGGTTCCCCCTAGTTTAGGATGGCGATGTTATGACTAACTGGGTTGAGTGGGCCCCCTGGTTCCTATTTGCAACATTTTGATCGGCTGGGTTGAGTGGGTCCCCTGATCCTTTATCTATAAGGGTTTTGGTATCATGTACCCTTCACTAGACTATGACCCCTCTTCGACTACTTTACATACATGCAGTGCGAGTGCATTCTTGTTTTCTAGAGTGAGTAGTCTCAATCTGATTCGATAGTAGACTCAACAGATTTAGAGCATGTTTCACCCTAAGAATCCTAGATTGAACCTCACATCCCTTCATGTTTCCTTGGTGGAGTTCTCAAAATCGATGTGACCAATATTTACGTGGGCATCGATCTTCTACCCAAGATATTCCAATAGCGGACGGAGCCCTAGTGAGCCATGGGAGCTGAGCCACTAGTTGTGTATCAATATTTGTTCTTTTGGCTTTCTGAAGTGCATTCCATGAGTTACCAAGTGGGGTTTGTGGTATCGTCATGACCAGAAGTACACGGGTGATGATCCCCTATCAGATTTATATAATCTCTAGGGTGTATGATCGAGATCGTGACATTTTCCTTGGTAGAGTTCTCGGTATCGGCGTAACCAACACTACTCAAGCATTGATCCTATGCGAGAGAGTTTGTTCCAAATTTGGGTTGTTTTAAAATACCCTTTCTGAGTTCATTATTCCATCTAGGGATTTAGGTTCCCCCAGTGGATCTTGGGTGGGATACCCTACCTGAGGAGTGGGATCTAGTTCAGTCACTGGGTGACTTCTTCCATGGTGTTTTATATCTAGCATGTCCTCACGAACATGCACCATGAGAGTTGGATAGGTTGGGACATTAGTTCGTTAATTTATGGAATGAAATCTCTCGGTTTAGTGCCATCAAGGATGGTTGTGCTCTCTTTGTGTGTGCTCTAAGGTGGGTTTCTACCTTCACCTTGAGTCGGAGCCCTTTTCTGTCTATGAGTTCGATACCTCATGAGACTGGTGTGATTGTAGCATTGGAACCTTGAGTTGTTCACCTTGGAAAGTCTATGTTCAAGACCATGAGACTTGGGGATGGTGATGAGTATTTCTAGGTGTGTTTTGGGAGTCCCTATGGCATGTGTCATTTTATTGACATACCAGGGACGTCGATATAACTAGTTGGGTATTGTTGAGGATGGTCTCGAGATGGATCTTCTCTCTTGTTTGGGTTCTCTAGGGTTGGGTCGAGTTAACTGATGCCTATCAATTACTACCTTTTTGGTTTGGAGTTTTTGGGGCGCCTAACAAGTATTCTTATACTCACCACTACATGGGATTTTCTCGCACATGTCTTGTGTCTTGTGCAGACCTCGACTCCTTCGACGGAGTCCCACTAGGACCCAAAGAAGGAAGAGCGTAGTAACTGTACTGACCAATGTTTTAACTAGATCCTATACAAGGATCTTACCGGTGGTTGATTGACAACGATCCCCTCCTTTAGATTAGATTGCACACTTTGGCAGTTTTCTTTTGGTGGGACCTGTATTTTCTGTTTTTTACTTCTGTTGTACTCTGGTTTGGAATAGATATGTGGATGCATTTTAGTTTTCAGTTTTTTATATATATCTTTGCACTATATAATGGAGGTGTATGTGGATTCATGCGTATAAGTACTTTAGGCTAAGTCCTCCTTGTGTGTGATAGCCTACACGGCACTGGTCTCCAGTCCCTGGCCTATAGAGGTGGGCTTGGGGAGTTGCGGCTTAAGCCCCGTTGGGTTGGGTCGTGACAACTTTTGCCACATACATAACCTTCCCAGCATTCTTCTTTTCAGAAACAATTCCATTATTCTTATCACCCTTTAAAGGTAAATTTTGTTGAACCTTCTTCGGTTTCTCATTTCTAGAACTTTCACCAACCTCAGTGATAGAGTTTTGGAAACTTGTGTTTCTCAATTCAGCTTCTAATAATTTTTTTTGGACAAGATCCAACTCTTCTTATTTTTTCATTAGCTTCACTTCCAAATGATCATTACGATTCTTTTCATCTTCAAAGTACTTATTCATATCATCAATATCTTTTACCAAATTTTCTTCCTTATCAGAAAAACATTCTTGGTTTCTTGAGCATTCATCTTCCAGCTTTTTGTTTTTCTTTTCAAATCTCCTGATCTTTCTCAAACATTATTTCAATTATTCTTTCAAATTCATATCAAGTTGAGTATCTTCTTCATCCAAACTGTTTCTTCTGAATTCTTCATCATTAATTATTGCAATAAAATTATTTTCCCAAGAATGCTCAATTGAATTTTTGGATTCAACTTCACTCTCTTCTTCTTCAAAACAACTACTTTCATTTCTAGAATAACTTTCCTCATTAACTATTGTAATAAACATGTTGTCTTCACCATAATTTGTAACATCCTTGTTATTATCTTCCTTATACAAAATGATTCTCTTTTTTTATTTGTAGAAATTATTACCTTCCCTCATGGAATAAAATTTATCTTTATCGCCCTTTTTCCTCCAAGATATTCTTGGACTTCTTTCTTCTTCTTCACTTTCTTCTTCATCACTTTATTCTTTATTACCTCTTTGTGGACAATTGGAAGAAAAATTCCCAATGGCTCTGCATCCAAAACATTTTAAGGGAAGTTTCCATTTATACCTTTCTATACCTCTTTCAACATTTTTAGAAAACAAGGATAAAATATCACTAATATTTTTACACACCTCATTTTCAGAGTCAGAATCACCGTCTTATTCTTCAGAAAGAATCTTCTTTGACTTTTCTTTATTTATATACTTGAAAGAAATTTCTCTACCAACTTCTATTTCTCTTTAAATAATTATCTCTTCTCATTTAATATGTAATAAGATTTCCATAAAAATCATCAATAGATAATGTTTCAGGCTCTCTATCTTCAAATGAAGAAACTTTTTCATTGAATTTGTCAGGTAAGATTCTTAAGATATTTTCAACCACAGTAGAATCATTAAACTTTTCACCAAGACATTTGATAGTACTCACTATTTCATTTACACAGGTAAAGAATTCCCCAATCGATTCACGCTCACCCATCTTCAAGTCTTCATACTTCAATCTCCATATTTGAAGTTTTTCCTTCTTGACTTTTGTATTGCCTTCATATATGTTTTTCAATTTGTCTCATATACCTTTGGTAGTGGAAAAACCTTTCACTATCAAGAATTAACTTTTAGAAAGTGATGATAATATATCATTCTTCTCCCTTCCATCATTCTCAAGATGCTTCTTATTTACAAGTGTAAGTGGATCATTATCATTAATGGGTGGAAACCTAACTCTTGTAGCTTCTAGAACATTATAACTGATAAACATAATATAATTAATCATTATATCATTATAAATATGATAATTATTTCCATAATGTATCAGAATCCGCTTACTGTTTACACAACTTAGATTATCCATCACAACGTCTTCTTAAAAAACATCATCAAAGAATAAGTGATGGGAACCAACCCTCTGATACCACTTGAAAGTTCCTAGTGAGGATGATTGTATCATTGAGAGGGAGAGGTTTGAATGAGTGATACTCTTTTTGATGTTTCTTTTCAATTGAAACAACATTCACCTCCTGTTATAGATTTCAATTCCCTACTGAAAACAAATCCCACACATATCCATAGGAACACAAAGATTTACACAGTTCACTATTAAATATGAATAGCTACAGCCTTGGTATGGTTTGGAGACAATCCAATACCATACCATCCACTATAAAACACTCCTTTGATTATAATGAGTAGGATATACCCTTAGAATCATGTGGAACTTTGAAGACAATCCAAAAGTGTGTGTTCACCCTCTTAGTGTAAATAGGGTAATACAATTGTTTTATAACAACTCATGTTCCCTGCACTTCTTTTCAAATAGACAAGTGTTTTCAATTGAAATAAAATTCATCAATTCCTTACCCAAAAAAAAGATAAGAACCACCTAGACTTTGTAATGAAACACAGAGTCCAATATTTTCTGAATTAGATTCCTCACTCTGATTCCCTGAGTCTGATTCTCTTTGATACAATTCTCTCAGTCTGATTCTATGATAGAATACAATAGAAATAAATCTGCACCACTTCAATCCCTAAGTATGATAAAATCTAGTACGATACTTCCTCAGTCGAGAAATATTCAATATGGTACAACCCAGTATGAAAATTATTCTCCTATTAATTCTACCCGATACCAATATCATCCGAATACAATTCCCATTGAAATGTATTCAATACAAAACAAAAATGGTATCACTTTCCCTCACTGAATACTCGGATCTCTTCTCTTTACTATGATGAACAGTACACCTTTTTCGGTCAAGTACAATGTACTTTTTTCCTTTTATAGGTGACCCATAATAGGTTTGGGTGGGAATCCCAATTCTCACTCACTTAAATTCACCCAAATTTGAATTTCTATAGAAATATCAAAGAAATTATGACTTCATTAATGCTTCTCAATTATTCTCGAATCTTTTACAATCTTCACCTCTTCTTCTCCAGACTCTCATTTCAATTGTTAGTCTGATTTCAATTGATGAGTAATACATGGGTCTGATCATCTGAGTTAGATTGTCTTAATCAAATTGTTGAATACAATTCACAAAACTGATTTGAATCAAAATATTGTATTTAAAAGTTAAGCTCCCCCTCTAAAAATCATTCATCAATCTCTTTTCTTCAAACAAATCATCCAAACAAAGTAATTAAACCCTTTTTAAATGGCTGACTACATTGCTGATCACCTTCTTCACTTAACCACTTGACCCAATTCAAATATAAAACATATTCTTCTCCTCTTCTCTTATCCCACTTGAAAGAGAAATTTGAGATTAAATCAATTTTCACCTGTCTCTTCCTTCAGCAATTCAAAAAAACATTTTACTCAATATGATTATGATATGTAGAGTAAGATCTTTCTGAGTATGATTGGCCTGGGTATGAAAAGTTTTTATATCGTCTGATGGAATACATGATGCTACAGTAAATCGGTACAACCCTTTTCAATCTATACCACCTTTTCAATCAATTCCACATTTTCGATCAATACCACATTTTTGATCAATATGGGTATGATTATCCTAATTTCGATCTTTAATTAATGGGTTGATGGAAAACTAAATTCTATAGTAAATCGGAATCACTATTTCAATAGTCATCACCTTTTATTTTCTTTCACTCAGATATGATTGTTTTGAAAAACAATCAGTATCGCTTCTTTCTATCTGCCACCCGGATATGATAAATCTAGATACAATATTTTTCATATTTGAAGCATCTCTTTCACTCTCCCATTCTTCCATCAAGATTTCTTCACAAGTTCTCCATTCAACTTATTATTTATGTGAAATAAAAATAATCAAAGTATCACCACATTTAAAACATCGGAGTCATGCTGACCCCAATTCTCCAGCAAAATAATCACTTCTTTCAAAATAGATTCTTCTCATTATGATGGACTATCACAGTGAGTTTGATTCTTTACAGAACATGAGTCTAATTTTTTCAAACCCATAGGGAGTCCAAATTTTATCAATACCATAGTGAGTATGATCTTTAGCAATCCCACAGTGAGTCCAATTTTTATTAATCCCACAGTGAGTCCAATTGTTATCAATCCCACAGTGAGTCTGATTTTTATCAATCCCACAGTGAATATGATTTTTAACAATCCCACAGTCAGTCCAATTTTTATCATTCCCATACCCAAACATCATCTTTATCAACATACTTTACTCCTTTCAATATATTGATCGATTGACAAAAATACAACCAAAACAAAATTTGGGCCTAATAGTTTTATGGCATCATTTAAAATATTTAAATGATTAGATGCTTTTAATGTCATATTTATGATGTTTATTTTTATGATTCTATGTATTATTTACTATTACCATATTAAAACATCTGAATGCTTGAATTTTTATACTAGTTTATGATCTATCTTTCTTCTTAATACATTTTGTTTTAATTTTTTATTTATATGGTTGATATGTTTTAACATCACTTTACTATTCATATTTGACTTTCCTTATTTGCTTAATAATCCCTAATACTTATTGAAGTAACTTAATGCCGAGATATGATTCACAATCAGTAGAATTAAATATTTACTATTGATTCATGTGCAATATTAATTTTATTCTTTACTTTACTTATTTTTATATCATAAATTGGGGGAGGAGAAAAGGAGAATAAAAAAAATTAAACTATCAAATTGGTTAATAATACTACAAAAAATTTATCTTCTTTATTTTAAAATGGGTTAAAGGAATTTATTAAGGGGGGATGAGAAGAAGAATACAAAAAATTATACTGTTAAATTTGTTAATTTTTTAAAAACTACGAAAATTTCATCTTCTTTATTTCAAAAAGAGGAGAAAATTTTATTTCAAAAAGGGGAAAAGAATAGTAGAATATATAAATTCAATGAAAAAATGCCTATTATTATTGGGAGAAGGTGATTTTTTTAAGGAAAAGTTTCCACAAAATGGGAGAAGAAAATAAAGAGTCTATAACTCAAATTCATATCTTGTGTGAAAGTATTTAAAAAATAAATCTTATTTTACGAAAAAAAAATCTATTTCATGGGTTTTGTGATCATAAAAAAGGGGTGATTGTTAGATAGATTATGTTATTCCAAAATATCTCAATTTTTATGTGTTTTGATTATTCACAAAATCCATACTTTTATACTAACATGTTTATCTTAAGTGTTTAATATTTTATTTATCAAAATAATTTATCTTATGTTGTTTCTCCAAGTGTTTATCTTACAATGAGTAGAGTATTCAATATGTGTCAAAGTGTTTTATCTTATGATATTTGAAGAACCTCTTTCATATACTCGGAATTATAAATTAGTTGAAGATTATATAGTTATGTAATACTTTTCCTTATGAAGAGAATGGTTGAGTTACCGAATACTCAAGTCAGATGTCATAGTCAAAATGACAATATGAGAGAGTATTGTCATATAAAAAGGATATTTGTAAAATATCATCATATGATAATTAGAGAAGTTATAAAATCTAAGTATTATATCTATATTGAAGATTTATTAGACAAATTATTCAGAATATTTTATCTCATGAAGAAGTCGAAAAGTTTTTTCATATTATAAAGTCTCTCAAGAAGATATATTATAAAGGGAAGTACTTACAGTTGATATTTTATAAAGATCTAGCTATCACAAAATGTCATGATTACTTTTATAATCTCTCAATAATTCATTTCATGGTTTTAGAGCGCATTAGAAAAGAGATTTTCCATTTAAATAAATATTAATCTATACAAGATTTTCCAAGAATTGAATGATTTGAAGAACGAGAAAATCTATTACATCAATACCACAAAAGTAATATCTATATTTGAAAGGAATTGATGTATTTCATTAATAGCCTTTCTAATCAAGTCCATAATGTGTGGATCTTTCAACCATTAGTACCTTTTTCTTAAGTTCAAAATGAGATATAAAAAGTAAAAATGGGCCATTGTATAAAATATATAGAAAAGAGGCGAACATGAGATAGATGAATGTGAATAATGATTAGATCTCTTATTCCATGAATAATTGTACATAAAAAATATCAAACATAAAATATAAAGTTATTCTTATTAGTTTCTATCAGTCGCACTAAAGATCATCCCAAGCTATACTTTGAAGAATATCATACTCTTAGGAGAATATTTAACTACTGTCAATTGTTACTTGCAACTATGTGCTAAAAATGTTTCTCTTAAAGTTTATTTATTCCATTTTTTTATACTCAGTGTAAGAGTGTGGATTGAGATTGTGGGTAGGTCTTGTAAAGGGAGAAACTGGTTTAAATATCTTGGACCTTTCTATTAAGTTTCATCTTCTTATACTCGGCTGGGAGCCCCCAAAAAAGAGTTTTTATAGTGAAAATCACTAAACTCATGGAGAAGAGTGTTAGTGGAGTGGAATAGGGGATTTATTTTCCTCAAACCACTATAAATCTCCTGTGTTCAATCAATTTACTTTAAGTTTTAATTTTTCCTACCTATTTTCATTAAGTAAAAGTATTTTAATTATCATACACAAAGAGGGAGGTTTTCAATAAAATAAATTTTTAAGAACTCAATTCACCCCCCTATTGAGTGTTCATCAAGCCATTATATAAGACAAAAATTCATACATTGTAAGATATGCTCAAATATTGTGTTGGAATCCTCATGTATTAATCATGTTTTAATGATCACCAATATCATTAATGATCCCAAATCTCTTTAATAATCACAAATCTCATTCAACCTAGTTAACTCTTATAAATCATATCCAATCATGTGTATTTATGTTTAAAGTTATCTCATGCTTTATAATGGTTAAGCTCAATCCATTTCATGCATATTACTATTTAAGTCTGAATACAGTTATCTTCCTAAGTACAAGACACTGTGAAGATCAGACACAGTGAGCAAGACAGCGTGAGGATCAGACACCGTGAACAAGACATCGTGAAGATCAGACACTGTGAGGATCAGACACTGTGAGGATCAAACACCGTGAACAAGACACCATGACACTCAGACCGTGACACTCAGACCGTGACACTTAGACACCATGAAGGAGACACTGTTTTCATAACATACTGTGACACTGTTTCTTAAACTATTTTGTCATCTTTCAATTTAATTCTTAATGGTCATATTTGATGTCTTTAATGCACTGACATAATTAATGTTTCTTTGTAGAAATAGTATGAGGTACGAGGCATGAAACACATGGAACCAATTGGCTAAAACACATGCATTCGAATATAAAGAGTGAAGAGTTCCCAATGACAATAGAGCACGATAGTGAAAGAAATACAAGCATGTGAGCACGACCACGAAGAACACTTTTGAAATATTTTCAAAGAAATAATTTTCACATGCATGAAATCCGACTCTGCTGAAGAACATACATAGTACACTGGAATCCAGAGAACATCTTCACATTGTCAAATCTCGTGGAGAATACAAGATGAATCGCGACACTCTATTTTTCAAGACAAAAACCAGAGAAGGACTCAGAAGCATTTCTGCTAAATCGAAGGAGTCCAGAGCTGCACTTCAAATCACTAGAGCATTCTAAACTTACATCTACTCTCTCTTAGTGATTCTTTAACTTACCTTTAGATAAGTGTGTGTGATCTGTATATTCCACACACACACTGACTCCTGTGAGAAACTGAAGGATTTCTAAATCCTTGCACCAAACTCTCTATTTCTATTTACCCATGAAAACTGTGGAAGAGGTACCTGTGTGGCATGGTTATTTTTTTTGTTTATCCACAAAAACTGTGGAAGAGGTCCCTGTGTGACCTGGACAGTCTGTGTATTATGGTTAACCCCCATCCAGGGTGTGGATCAAAGTTTATTTATATAAACTTCTTGGTGGAAGGCGATCACCAAGTGGAGTGGATTAGGTCTCGGCTTGAGACTGAACTACTTGTTTTATATCCGTTGTGCTATTTACTTTAGTCTTATATGTTTTACTTCTTTATTGCATAATCCAGAAAACTCTAATTTCACTTTGATAGTTAGTCTTGGAAAGAAGTTATAACTGATTTGTCTTAGTCGGATAGCTTCAAAAGTAATATTAATAATACATATTGAGATTACTGATAATTAATCAATCTTCTAAGAAGTTGTTTAAACATTCAAACTCTTATAACAGTATAACCTTGATTAACTAGGATGTGTCTATTTTTGGTAAAACCATTTATTTTAAAATAATATTTTTGTAACATAAATTTTTATAGTTACTCAATCCACCCCTCCCCTCTTGAGTAAACTACTCCGACCAACATTTGGTATCAGAGGTTATTTTATTAGGACTCTGTGTAATCTTACTCAACTATGATTGTAGTTGTACTTTAAAGATCTGTAAATTTATGTTAATTCTAAATTTCTTGCTCTTTTAATGTAATTCATTAGTATGGATAATAGATTGGAAGGTTTCACAACCAATATACCATCATTCTTTAATGGAACCAATTATGATCAATGGAAAATTAAAATGAAAATGCATCTAGAGAGCATGATCTTTGAAATTTGGTCATCAATTATAGATGAATACAAACTTCATGTGACTGATAGAATTACATGGGATGAACCTACAAAACTTTCTTATAATAACAATTGCAAATCCATGAATGCTTTATACTATTCCTTATGAGATGAATAATTTAACAGGATTTCTGCTTGTAAAAATTCCCATGAAATTTGGGATACCTTGTCTGTCTCACATGAAGGCACATCTAGTATAAAAGAAATGAGACTTAATACTTATACTATAAAATATGATAATTTTAAAATGAAACCTGATGATCCTATTTATGACATGTATCTGAGGTTCAATAAGATTGTCGACACAATGATTTCTCTTGGATGAGAAGCCACTGCCAAAGAATAGATCATGATAATTCTTAGATGTATACCTGACAGATGGAGGGGAGCCTCTGTCTTAATTAGGGAATCATGAGATATCAGCAAGCTACCTGTAAAATAACTCATTGGGAAACTGATGATGTATGAGGAAGAGCTGAAAGTTTACAAAGAAGAAGAGGATGAACCAAAGAGAAAATCTATAGCATTCAAGACCATGTTCTCAAAGCACAAAGAAAAAGGGAAACTGGAAGCTTCTATAGAAATTTCCACCACTGAAAAATCATCACCTAACAGTGATGAGGAGATTTCTCAACTGGCCAGAAGATTCAAACGATTTTATAAAAAGAAGAACTTTTTCAGAAATCCTATCTTAAAGGGAAAGTATGATCAAAAAGGAAACTAGAAAAAGGACTAGAAAAGAGGTGACAAAATTGATGAAATTGTATGCTATGAATATAAGCGCAAAGGACATATAAAGGATGAATGTCCAAAGCTAAAATATAAGAAGAAGTATGAGTATAAGGAAAATAATTACAAAAGGTCAATTAAAGAAACTCGGAGTGCCTCTGAGGATAGTTCAAGCGACTCAGAGACATCACATAATGAACAGGCTAACAAAGCCAATATATGTTTTATGACAAACACATATGAGGTAACACTGATCTCTTATGTACATAATTCATACTATTATGAAGAGGAAAGTGACTCTGAAAATATGACTAATGAAGAAATGTTTGAATATTGCAACATGCTTGATGAGACATGCAATGAATTAAAAGATAAATATAAATCATCGAAGAAACAGCATGCTCTCACTGCAAATGTTAAATCTGAACTTACTACTAAAAGGGAGAAAATTATCAACTTCTCAAAGAAAACAATGAATTAAAAATGTATAATGATCAATTAAAAAGTGACTTAGAAAAGTTTACTAATGGTAAAAATACCCTTACACAAATTCTAGGAAAAAAATTGCCCCCAAATACAATACTGGCATTGGTTATCAACCTGGTAAAAGAAACCTTGGTAGAACAAATTTTATTTCCAAGTCTAGGTCATATAGTTTTGTTACCAGTTCTTGACACAACTCAACTAGCTTGAGTCATGATACATATTCTACTGTTTCAAGTTTCTGTGGACCAAATACAGTTTATTTTTTAAATACTTTACATAATGCTTATAGGAAAACTATGAGACAAATATGGGTTCCTAAAGCACTTATTAATAATGTTACTGGACCCAAACAAGTATGGGTACCAAAATCTATCTTTGCATGATCATGTTATAGGAAATATACTTAAAGATCTCCTGCAAGAATCTATGGTACTTGAACGGTGGGTGTTCAAGGCACATGACAGGAGATTACTCATGTTTCAAGAATCTGATAAAAGTAGATGGAGGACATGTCACATTTGGTGACAATGCCAAAGGGAAGATCATTGTCTTAGGCCAGATTGGTAACTCTGATTCGATTTTAATTTCTAATGTACTGTTTGTTAATGGCTTAAAATATAATCTTCTTAGTATCTCACAATTATGTGATGATGGATATCATGTTAAATTTGAAAATGATGTCTGTAATGTCTTTAATTCTAAAAATGAATTAGTATTTTCTGCATCAAGGAATGATAACGTTTATTCTATTAATCTAGATTCCTTAGCCTCTCAAAATGATTCATGCTTTAGTGTATTTCATAAAGAATCTTGGCTTTGGCATAGGAGACTAGGACACTGTAACATTCACTCCCTTATAAAGACAACTAGAAAATTCCTAGTTAAAGACCTTCCCAAACTTGAGTTTCCACATGACAAAGTGTGTAATCCTTTTCAAAAGGGAAAACAAAACAAAATCACTTTCAAACCAAATAAAGAAGTTTCTACTTCTCAACCTATCAAATTGGTTCACATGGATTTTTTTGGACCATCTAGAGTTTCTAGTTTAAATGGGAAGCACTATGTTTATATTTTGATAGATTATTTCTATAGATATACCTGGACCCTTTTCACGGCTCAAAAAAGTGAAGCCTGGTCTTATTTTACTAAGTATGTCAAGTCTGTAGAAAATCTTAGTGGCCTTAAAATTAAATCTTTAAGAAGTGTTCATGGCCATGAGTTTGAAAATAAAGAGTTTGAATCATTTTTCTCACAAAATGGTTATAGCCACAATTTCTCTGCCCCTAGAACACCTCAGCAAAATGGTGTTGTAGAAAGAAGAAATAGAACCTTGCAAGAAATTGCTAGAACAATGCTTAGTGAATATGACTTACCTATTTACTTTTAGGCTGAAGCTGTTAATACAACATGCTATATAATCAATAGAGTCTTAATTAGACCAATTCTCAAAAAGACCCCATATGAACTCTAGAACAATAGAAAGCCTAAGGTTAATTACTTTAGAGTTTTTGGTTTCAAAGTCTTTATTCTCAAGACTAAGGATAATCTTAACAAATTTGCATCCAAAAGTGATGAAGTAATTTTCCTAGGTTAATCAATATTAAATAAAGCTTATAGAGTATTCAATAAGAGAACTAAATGTGTGGAAGAATATATTCATATCAAGTTTGATGAAACAGATCCACACGAGCCTAGAACCATCTTAGAAAATATAGAGGATGTTGTATCAAATCTGAACATCAACTCAAAATCTTCAAATTCCTCTGTGAAAGAATCTGTGAAAACTTCTAATTTTGGAAATTCCCTTCAATCGAGTCATAATGAACCAAAATATGTTGATGAACCTGAAATCACAAGTCCCTCTTTTTCTAGAAAGGTTAGAACCCTTAGAAACCATCCCTTAGATGTTGTTGTAGGAGACTTAGAGAAAGGAACACAAACTAGAGCTTCTCTTAGAAATCAGGTTGAACATCAAGACTTCTTGTCATAACTTGAACCTAAAAACATTGATGATGCCATCAATGATGAATTTTGGGTAATGGATATACAAGAAGAACTTAATCATTTTGAAAGAAACAAAGTTTGGAAACTTGTTGAAAGACCCAAGGACACTTTCATCATAGGCACTAAATGGGTGTTTAGAAATAAAGTAGATGAAGCTGGAAATACAGTTAGGAACAAGGCAAGATTAGTTTCTCAAGGATACAATCAAGAAGAATGAATTGACTATGAGGAGACCTTTTCTCCAGTAGCCAGACTTGAAGCCATCAGAATCCTACTTTCTTATGATGCACATCTGAATTTCAAACTATATCAAATGTATGTTAAGAGTGCATTCTTAAATGGGTATATATATGAGTATGTCTTTATTGAACAACCCCCTGGATTTACAAATCCTCATTTTCCCAATCATATTTTCAAACTATCAAAATCCTTTTATGGTTTAAAACAAGCTCCAAGAGCTTGGTATGACAGATTGAGTACTTTTCTTATTTCCAAAGGTTTTACAAAAGGAATAGTTGATCCTATCCTCTTTATAAAACGAATTTCTAATGATGTTTTAGTAGTTAAAATCTATGTAGATGATATTATTTTTTGGATCTTAAAAAAATTCATTATGTATTGATTTTTATAAAATGATGAAAAAAGAATTTGAAATGAGCTTAATGGGTGAACTAAAATTATTTCTTGGATTTAAAATATTTTAAAATAATGATGGAATTGTTTTAAATCAAAGTAAATACACTAGAGATATTCTAAAACGTTTTGGATTGGATAGCACTAAAAGTAGTGACACTCCCATGAGTACCACCTGTAAGTTGGATCATGATGAAGATGGAAAATCTGTTGATCAAACCACTTACAGAGGAATGATTGGAAGTTTACTCTACTTAACTTCTAGTCGTCCAGACATTATGTTTAGTGTGTGTATGTGTGCTCATTTTCAAGAAAATCCTAAATAATCTCATTTAAATGTTGTAAAGAGAATTTTCAAATACCTCAAGCATACACCCAATCTAGGACTGTTCTATCCTAAAGAACAATCATTTGAACTAGTTAGTTATTATGATGCTGAATTCGGTGGCTGTAAGTTAGATATAAAGAGCACCTTTGGAACATGTCACCTTTTAGGCAAGTCACTAGTATCATGGTGTAGTAAGAAACAAAACTTTGTTGCATTATCTACTGCAGAAGCTGAATACATAGCTGCTGGAAGTTGTTGTGCACAAATTTTGTCGATGAAACACACATTACTATATTATTGATATCAATTCAGACATCTACCAATAAATTATGACAACACAAGTGCTATTAACATCTCAAAAAATCATGTTTCACATTCTAGGACAAAACACATTGATGTAAGACATCACTTTTTGAGAGATCATTATCAAAAAGATGATATTACCTTGGAATTCACTGGTACTGAATATCAACTTACTGATATATTAACTAAACCATTAAATTCTGAGAGAATAGACTACATAATACATGATCTTGGCATGATAAATATCAAATAGATATCTTACTTGTCTTACTGTTCAAATTTTTTACTATGTTTTACTTTACTGTTTAATGTTTACGGATTCTTAGTTACTGTCTCTCATGTTTACGGTCTCACCTTTAGCACTTTGTACTCACGGTCTAACATTTACTGTCTCACTGTAACGCGCACTAAAAAGTTCACTGACTATGTCACTGTGACATTCGCTCTCTGTCTCACCGTGACGACCACTTGATGTCTCACCATAATGACCATTTACTATCGCACCATGACAACCGATCACTGTCTCACCGTAACAACCATTCACGGTCTCACCGTGAAAATTATTTATGATATTCTTTAAACCCATATCGCGATAATTTTTATTTCACCTCTTTTACTTTCCCGCGTTTTATTTTTGTGGTGTTTGACATTCTCAAATGATAAAACAAATAGTTTTACTCGGTTCTTCACCCGTACATTCCCTACTCACTCGTTTTGAACCCTTTTAACCTTGCAAACCTCTATATTTCTCTATAACCCTCAGTGGAGTCCAAGAATAAAATGTCCTTCTTCATCCACACCTGAGAAGTACCGCTCGAAGAAAAAGAATATATCACCCAAGCTGACACCCGAAGGGCCTCTAAATCCGAACCTGGTAAATCATAGTGTTGTTCCTGAGAAATAAATCTGCCCTGAATGGCTTTTGTATAGAAAATATCTAGTTCTGAAAGTGTTAAGAGAACAATTCTGGTTAGAATGGTTCTCAAAGGATAATAAACCCATTTATCTGAGGTAAGTTGCTCAGTTCTACCAGTACGCACAGTTTTTTTTGACTCTGGTGAAAACTTTGTTGTGAGG
This sequence comes from Viscum album, assembly GCA_963277665.1. Taxonomy (NCBI): domain Eukaryota; kingdom Viridiplantae; phylum Streptophyta; class Magnoliopsida; order Santalales; family Viscaceae; genus Viscum; species Viscum album. The sequence continues at coordinate 872,858,783 of OY728145.1, read as the reverse complement.
AGCTGGATTAATGGCCAAAGATGCTCCTTCTCATTGAGGTTATGGGTTGCATGCCTTATGATACCTCACGAAGGAATTTGTGATGATTATCAGAGAGAACCCCCACCTATAACTGATTTCTTTGACCTTGAAGATGCTCTGAAAACCCTAACTAGGAATGGAACCAAGAGAAGGGCCATAGCTGCTGAACTTGATGGAGAAACAAGGTTGTTGTTTAGGTTTGTTCAAAATCGTGTTAGTTCGAGGAAAGGTGAATTTGCTCTATTAAAGTATCAAGATGTGTTCTTGTTTAATCTTATGAATAATGGATACAAAATCAATCTGTAAAAATAAATCATTCACTATATGTGTGAATTGATCAAGGTTACATCCAAATCCACTTCTCTGTTCTAATATCCGTTGATTTCATCCATGCTTGTTGCAAAAGGAGTAGTTGGACCTAATGAAGAAGTAATTATGGACTGTGAGTACTGTCTCTCTAAACCCATCATCAGGAGAATGAAGATTAACTGGAACCCTTGGAAAAAGGAGTGGGTGGAAGACAATGATATGATTTATGAGAAGTTTAATCCTGTGTATTATCCATCAAGGCCGAAAGACATTCTTAAGCCTAGTTTAGAACCAGATGAACTTGGTGAGTATTCAGAAGAAGAGGAAGAAGAAGCTGAAGTACCTCATAGGGAAGAAGTTGTTGTTGAGGAAGAAAGGCATATTATTCCTCATGTTGTTCTTAAAGAAGAAGTTCTTATCCCTAGAGATTATGTCAATCTGGAAATCTAACCCGAGGCTGAAAGGGAAGCAGTTTTCACAGAATCTGAGAAGCAAGCCATGGAAGAAGATGTAGTAGAAGAACTCTCGGCTGTGGAAGAAACAAATCTAGAATAACTCCCTGTTATGGAAGAAGCAAATCTAGAAGAACTCCATGTTATAGAAGAAGAAAATATAGAAGAACTCCTAGAGGAACAACTTGTTCCTGAGATAATACCCTCTGCTGAAGAAAGGATGGAGATAGCCTTTCAGTTGGCTAGACAGGAGATGATTGAGGAACTTAGATATGAACCTGTGGATTTAGAACAAGCTTCTGAGCCTCTAAATCCTGAAAAGGAATCATCTGTTGAGGGATAGGAAACTCAAACTCTTGAGTCTGATGAAGCATGACATTCGGGTGAGTCTAGTCCTATGGCCACTCAGTAAAAATTCCCTAGATTTTATGATGTGAGTGAATCTCAATAAGTTTATGCCACTGGGATTGATCTCTCCTCACTGTTTCAGTTGAAGTCAGTTTCTAACTTTGCATCTAAGAAAGAAATAGAACCTGAACCTTCTTGTGTACCATCTCTTACACCTAAACCTATACCTGAACAATTGTCCTTTGTCGGTAAGGATAATTTAAATGAATTTGGAGACACAATCTTGTCTGGAGTTGAGAAGCTTATGAACTCCCAACCTCGACTTGTGACCAATCTGAGTGAGAGATATGCCATACTTCTTTTAGAGAAAATTATCTGGAAGATCCAACCTAAAATGCTCCATGAAATTCAATAATTTCAAGTTGAAAATAGGTTTCTAAGTAGTGAAGTCTCAACCCTGAGAAGCATGGTGGAAGACATGCAGAAACAGATGCATTCCAGATCAGAACATGTTGCTTCCTCTCTAGAACCTTTTGTTTCTCAAATTTCTAGAGATGTTGTGTCTCAGATTCACCCTTACCTATTATCCTTTGATGAAAAGATTGCAGAATGTCACAAATAGTTGTTGAAAGAAATGAGAGAGATTGTGGTGAACCTGAATAAACTCACTGATGAATACACTGGATATCTTCAAAAGGTACAGAATTAGGTTAAGTCTCTAACCACAACCGTCAAAGCTTATCATCCCTCTGATTAATCCTCTACACCTTCCTTGGACAGTTCTATACTCAGATCAATAGTCCAAGAAGAGCTTCAAACTGCTTTAAGTGGCTTCAATGTGACTTCTTTATCTGACGTTATCAATAATAGTGATAGAGTTCTTGATCTTGTGCAAACTCATTCCAAAATTGCAAATGATTCCCAACAGAAGATTTATAAGAAAGTGGATTACTATTTCAACCGAATTTTCTCCAAGACTGATATGACTAATCACTTAAAATACATTATAGAGAACTTGATAATTCCTCTTGTAACCCAAGCCTTCAAAAATAAATTCTATAAGCTAACTAATTTTACCATATTTTTGGAAAAGTTCGTGGAAAACAAAGATGATTTTGAAAAGGCCTTGCAATATGGTGGAGAAATTATTACAGACTTCATCAAACTTCTGCGACCATATCTCCATGTACAGAGTACAGAAATTGTTGCCCCAGCGGCTGCTCCTCTTAGACCTGGACTACCTACCTTTACCTCTGCCTTAGCCTCAACAACTATGTCTATTGGACAAGCTCTCAGTCAGATCAAGCATGTCATTCTTGGCCAGAAACTGCCTCGATCTTCTACTGCTTCTACCTTGGCTCTCTTAGTCTTAAAAGGTCTCCATTTACCCTCTCTATCTATCATGTCTATGCCTTCTTCCACACCAGCCACTACCCCTATGGCTTCCTCTTCTGCTGCTGATAAAGGCAAAGAGAAGGAAAATCCCTGAAGAAGACTAGTGCTTACTATTTTTTTATGGGTATTTCATTGTTTTTTGTGTTGTACTTTGATTACTTTTAATAAAATGTGCACTGTTTAACCTCTCTAATTTTAACTTTTTGATAATCTCAAAAGGGGGAGGAGAAAAGTTATATATATATATATGTTTTCTTCTATATGTTATTCTCTCTAGTTTCATCTAATTTACACTTTTACTGTACATGATTTGTGATCATCAAAAAGGGGGATATTGTTGGACTCCTCATGTATTAATCATGTTTTAATGATCACGAATCTCATTAATGATCCCAAATCTATTTAATAATCACAAATATCATTCAACCTAGTTAACTCCTATAAATCATATCCAATCATGTGTATTTATGTTTCAAGTTCTCTCATGCTTTATAATGGTTAATCTTGATCCATTTCATGCATATTACTATTTAAGTATAAATACAGTTATTTTCCTAAGTACAAGACACCGTGAAGATCAGACATCGTGAGGATCAGACACCGTGAACAAGACACCATGAAGATAAGACAATGTGAGCAAGACACTGTGAAGATCAGACACTGTGAGCAAGACACCGTAAGGATCAGACACCGTGAACAAGACACCATGACACTCAGACTGTGACACTCAGACACCGTGAAGGAGACACCGTTTTCATAACATACTGTGACATCGTTTCTTAAAATATTTTGTCATCTTTCAATTTAATTATTAATGGTCATATTTGTTGTCTTTAATGCACTAAAATGATTAATGTTTCTTTGTATATATAGTATGAGGAACAAGGAACGAAACACATGGAACCTGTCGGCTAAAACACATGCATTTGAAGATAAAGAGTGAAGAGTTCCCAACGACAATAGAGCGCGATACTGAATGAAATACAAGCGTGTGAGGACGACCAAAAAGAACACTTTTGCAAGATTTTAAAAGAAATCATTTTCACATGCATGAAATCCGACTCTACTGAACAACATATGAAGTACATTGGAATCTAGAGAACATCTTCACTTTTTCAAATCTTGTGGAGAACACAATCTGAATCGCGACACTCTGTTTCTCAAGACAAAAACCAGATAGGGACTCATAAGCATTTCTACTAAATCGAAGGAGTCCAGATCTGCACTTCAAATCACTAGATAATTCTAAACTTACATCTACTCTCTCTTAGTGATTCTTTCACTTACCTTTAGAGTAGTTTGTGCACTCTGTATATTCCACACACACACTGACTCTTGTGAGAAACTGAAGGATTTCTAAATCCTTGCACCAAACTCTCTATTTCTATTTACCCACGAAAACTGTGGAAGAGATACTTGTGTGGCCTAGTTATTGTTTTTTTTTTTACCCACAAAAACTGTGGAAGAGGTCCCTGTGTGACCTGGACAGTCTGTGTATTGCGGTTAACCCTGATCCAGGGTGTGGATCAAAGTTTATTTATATAAAATTCTTGGTGTGAGGTGATCACCAAGTGGAGTGGATTAGGTCTCGGCTTGAGACTGAACCACTTGTTTTATATCCGCTATGCTATTTACTTTAGTCTTCTCTATTTTACTTATTTATTGCATAATCCAGAAAACTCTAATTTCACTTTGATAGTTAGTCTTGGAAAGAATTTATAACTGATTTTTCTTAATAGGATAACTTCAAAAGTAATATTAATAATACATATTAAGATTACTGAGAATTAATCAATCTTCTAAGAAGTTGTTTAAACATTCAAACTCTTATAATAGTATAACCTTGATTAACTAGGCTGTATCTATTTTTGGGGAAATCATTTCTTTTAAAATAATATTTTTGTAACAGAAGTTTTTATAGTTACTCAATTCACCCCTCCCCTCTTGAGTAAACTACTCTGACCAATAGATTGCATCATAGAATTTAGATATTCATAGGAGGATCTTATGCCTTTGGTTTAATTACCTATAATAACAGCTTTTATGAGACAATAAAAATGACATTGTTCAAGGATTTTTATGGTAATTCATGTTGTTCTCCACTATATTGGGTGGAAATTAGGGAAACATTGTTGATTGGGCCTAGTACTGTTCATGAGACTATAGAGAAGATACATATGATCAAGAAGTGGATTTTTATGGCTCAAATCTGATATAAATGATATGTATATGATTTTCATCAACCCTTTTCTTTCTATGTGAGTGGCCACATCTTCTTGAAAGTGTCACTGAGACTTTGTCATCGACACTTAGGGAAACAAGGGAAGTCATCACCATGGTATGTGTGACCTTTTAATGGTTTGTAATGGAATATCACTATTTCATATCGGTTAGATTTACCACCTAGATTCAATTTCGTTCAAAACATCTTCCATGTTTCTCAACTAAATAATTATCACCTAGAAAATCATCATATGGTACATTGGGATCATGTTACTCTTTAGACTAATGCAACTTTTATCCATGAACTTGTATGGGTTCTAGATATATAGGATATAAAACTGTAAGGGTGATATATTTCCTTGGTTTAGTTTTTATAAAAGCATGAAAAGGTTCAATAGGAATCATGGGAATGGGAGAAGTTTGTACAGGAGAAATCGCCTGAGTTGTCTAAAGGAAACATTGATATCCATCTTCTCGAGGAAGGAAAGTCCAATGGTGGGGAGAATGTATCACCCTCATTTTGCGGTATTTCATCATATTATGAATTTTCTCTTATACTTCAATTCATGTAATAGTTTAACTGGAAGTGTTTGTAGAATTAAAAGGAAAATAAACTAGAATCTAGATCCAGGGAATTCTATAGGGTACATTCAAGTCAGGAATATTGGCTTCATAATGTGAATTGTGTGGGGAAGATGTCTTGAGTTAATGTTATGGAACGAATGGTTTCACTAGGTTAATTTAGGATGTGAATTCCATTCATGATGTGAAATCAGTTTTTCTATAAAGTGGAACTGAGGAGACGTGAATATTAGTGTAAGTATCCTCTTAAGGAATTCACAACGTAATTTTCCAATTCATGTCATAAATATCCCAATCCCAGCCAATTTTAGAATTAACAGTTCTTGTAATTTCTTATTCAGTTTCTAATTCTCCGTCTCTACCTCTAGGGTTACCCTAAGAGACTTCTAGTGATCTTCAACATCTGAACTTTGATTCTAATGAATCTTCAAGCGTTTGATTATGGAAATAAAATGTTAGGATCTCATTCTTACTTATTTCCTTGAAACTCCTTGGTTTTCCTTAAACTAAATAATATATTGGTGTGTAATACCTTTTTCAATGAGAATTGTATGAGTTTTAATGAGAAGTTCTTGGGTTTTAATATGGAAGCATAAAGAAGATGTGATATCGGTGGAATCATCTTAGATCCATCATGAAAATAAAATAGAGGTGGGATATCTTTCCAAATTTCCTATTTTATTATAACTTGAAGGCTTTTAGGTTGATAAAAGATTTATATTATATTTTTCAATGGTTTTTCTATGTTTAAAATCTTATAACAACCCCAACCTCTATAACACTAAGTCTATGCATTACTTTATTACATTAGAAAAGATATAAAGAATAAAATCCTGAAGGACCAATCAATTTAGCAGTTTTGGGGAACTAGATACATATATGATACCCATTTTACATTTGTAAAAAAAACATAATACATAGAAAAAAAATACGTCCTTGAAAACTCATTCAAATGTCTCTTCTTAATATTATGGGGAAAGAGAACAAAATAAGGGTGAGATCAAAGGCTCAGTAAGGGTTACATACAACAGAAACTATCATGAATCAATAATCATAATAAATATGTAAAGTTAAATAAATGAACACAAATTCCATTTAAATAACTTTATTGTCATGATAAGATAAGTCATAATCAATATGTTATGGTAAATAACTGAAAACACGTGTTGTTTAATCAATAATTAAGAATGGAATGCATCTAGAGATAATATCATAGTGAAAATTTCATGAATAATAATAATAATAACTAAATTATCTATGAATATAATGATTAATTATTGGTCATCATGTCTCAGGAACATGATACATATACCATAAAGATCTATCCTTAAGACAGTTTAAAACTAATGGGTAAAAACTTATCTGATTTGACCAACTGGTTTGTCTCATGAGACCTGTCAATGCATCGAGGGGATATCTATAACTAGGCCCCACCCATATTTTTATTTTAAAATCATTCATAATATATCAAATAATCTATTTAATTCATGAACAATGTGTCTTATCATTAAATATATGTATTGAGTAAAGGATAGGGATTTATCAATATTTCCCCAGTTAATCAAATAACTATCAAAGTAAAAAACCGTATGTAAAAATGGTATACAGTATAAGAAATAATCACATCCATTATAAAATAATATTTATATTTAAGAGAAATTTAATTTACAATAAAAAATGATTAAAAGGATGTGATTTTTTTAAGAGAAAGTTAGCAACCACAAAACAAAGTGAGATTGTACATTAACTTTTACAACTTGGTAATTTTCAATTCAAATTCCCTTTTATGAAATCATTAAAATTGAAACATAAATTACCATTAAGTAGGAATTAATCATTATTTTATATGTTAAATGATAATTATATACCCCACATAAAATTGAATTGATTCATAATAACAAATAAGTCTCAATGAAATGTAAATTGAGACGAGATTCCTTACCTCATGCTTCCTATTGTTTGAATATTATTTAACCTATGGTATAAAGGTTTTAAATATGTTATTAAATTATAATATAACCTTATTAATATTTATAATATCATATATTATCCTTTTATGACATTTTACCACCCATTTTTTAATAATATTTCATTATTTTCATTGTTTCGAGTAATAATCACCTTGTTTTCTCATTCATGATTTTTTATGAAGGTTCATGTTAGTTTGGATATTATATAGTTCAATAACCTATATAATAATAATCATGACATAATTTTCATATTTAGATTTCAATTATACTTTGAAACTAATCATGAAAGATGGTTTTTATAAATGATGTATGTTATGATCATAGAGACGGTAGGTTGTACATACGCATGAGTAAGATTTCATTTTTTCAATGATCATTATAGAAAAAAGGTAAGTAGTATTTTATATTTATATAATGATAATAATATCATAAATACCATATTATTTATTTAAATATTCTTATATATATCATCCATGTGGTTTGGGGGTGAAAATAGATCCACAACACTTCGTGAAGGCGGTAGTCCACACGTACACGAATGATGTTATCATTTTTAAGTGTAAGAAATAAAATGATATATTATATTTTAAGAGTGATAAATATGTCATTAATATCATAATTATTTCATATATATCACATATATTAATTAAATTTATTCTTATCACCTTCTATATTATGCGTTAGTGAAAGATGAATCACATCGCTTCGTGAGGCAGTAGTCTACCATAAACAAGAGTGGCATTATCGTATTCCATAAATAATGTAAAGTAAAAAAGTTATATATGATATAATAACACCATAAGTATAATTATTTTATAAATACTTTATATATACTTTATATCCATAATCATACCCAACCGTGATAGGTGGTGATGGAAAAATGAATGGCATGGGTTCGCGAGGCAGTAGTCCTCCGCACACATGAATGATGATCTAATAACCCATTTGATGGAAGTGGGGGTGGATATAGGTCATTTACTTAACATAAAATTATAAAAATATATATAATACGCTAATATTATCATATAAATATTTTTTAATAATAATTTAAGGGGGTTTAGGAATAAATAAAATAAAAACGCTCGTTGAAGAACGTTACCTCTTCTTTGGGTATCCTTCTTAAGTTTAAATTAAATCCTTCCTAGGTTGGATTTATGTCCAAACTAAGGATTTTGGGATGATATTATGTAAGTTATTAAGTTATTTGGGTAGGTATTGGATGAACCAAAAGGTTTTTAAGGAATGAATAAGAGTGAATATGGGGTTTTCTTTTATAAGTGAGGTGAGTGGCACACTTGTAATTTTTTGAAAGAAAAAGGTGTTCCCACATTTTTCACATGTAAAAGGGTAAATAATGAATTATTATGAAGAATTAGAAATTATATGATATAAATATTTCTATAAAATATATTCTATACAAGTTTTTAGGTCAATTTAACCCTTATCTTTCTTGTTTAACCCCTTGGTAAATCCATTTTTACTGTAACTATGTTAAATAATTTTTTCTATTTTTGCGATTCATTATGGTAAAAAATAAATTTTTCCTTATTAGATAATATATATTATTCATATTCCAAATATTAAATCCATTTTCCCTAATTTCATTAATAGAAATGGAAAATTTTTATTTAAAATTTATCTCACAGACGCGATGAGAAAGCGGGTTTTTAAAGAGAAAATGATCAAACGTATACCAAGTTATTATATATGAATTCAATATGAAAAATATTATAATAACCTAAATTCGATTAATATATTGAAATAATTTTACTTTAAAACTAATTCAAAATATAATTTAACATTATAATTTATTTAAATTAAAAATCATTTTTCAACTAAAATTCAGTATTTTTTACTATTCATTAAAAAATGAAACTTTTCACAACAATCCCAAAAATTCACCCTAAGAAAATTTTTATGGGATGATTTAAAAAATAAAGCTTATTTTTTAAAATAAATTTTCTAAAAGTGTTAAAAATTAATTTTAAATTATGTGTGAAAAATGTGACTAAGTCGTCATTTAGAAAAAATACAGTTTTTTAGAAAACATTTATTTTTCTTTTAAATGATTCGTATTTTATTTTTAATAAATAGGTGGCCATAATTTTCATAATTTAGTTAGTACTTTTAATACCCACCAACTTAATGGCTAGATTATAATGGTCATGTTTAAATAATATTTTAATATAGTGTTTTTGTTTAAACTTGATGTTGCGTGCATCGCAAGCTATAAAAGAAATTAAATTTATTCTAAAAGAAATATATTATAATTATTGTGGTGTTACATTATTTCTTCCTACAAAAAATTTATCCTTGAAATTTTATTGATACTACCCTCTAAACAGATTAGGGTAGCTCTCCTTCATAACATCCTCTGGTTCCCATGTTTCATCCTTTATTTTGTGAATCCTCTAAAGTAACTTTACTAGATGAGTCGTCTGATTTTGCAATACTTGTTCTCTAGTATCAAAAATATGGATGGGTTATTCACAGTATGATATATTAAGTTCACATTCTATTTCATCATAGGTGATCACATGGGTTGGGTCTAATATGTACTTCATTGACAATGATATGTGGAACACATCATGTACTTTTGAGAGATTTGGTATCATTGCCAAATGATAAGAAACAAATCTAATTCTTTCAAGGATTTTAAAGGGTCTGATGTACCTGGGGCTCAATATCCCTTTCTTACCAATCCTTATAACACCCTTATATAGAGATACTTTCAAGAAAATATGATCTCCCACTTATAATTCCAAATCTTTCCTCCAATTATCGGCATAACTCTTTTTCCTACTTTAAGATGCTTTAATGTGATCCCGAATAGTCTTTACCTTTGTTTTTGTATCTTCAAAAAGTTATTCTCATAAAAGTTTCCTTTCCCTAACTTTATCTTAACAATTTGGAGTACGACATCATTTTTCATATAATTCCTTCATACGGTGCCATTAGAATACTTGAATGGAAACTATTGTTATAGGAAAACTCAACCAAATGTAAATATTGATCCAACAAACCTTGAAAGTCAAGTGAGAATGACCTCAACATGTCTTCCATTGTTTTAATGGTCCTTTTCGACTATCCATCAGTTTTAGGATAGTAAGGAGTTCTCAAATGAAGCTTGATATTAAGAGCCTTCAGAAGAATCTTCCATAATTTCAATGTAAAATGGGGATCTCGATCAGACACAATTCAAAGAGGTGCACCATGAAGTCTTACAACTTCATTAATATAAATCCTTATGAGGCACTCAAGAGGTAAATCTTCTCTTATTGTTAGGAAATGTGTAGATTTAGTTAGGTGATTAATGATAACCCATGTTTCATCATTCTTTCTAGGGTTATTTGGTAGCCCTGTAACAAAGTATATAATAATTTTATCACATTTACACATGAGAATAGGAAGAGGATGCATGAATCCTCTAGGATATTATCTCACAGTATTCATTTTTTGATAAACCAAACATTTGAACACATAATCCACATTTTCCTACTTCATTTTATCCCACCAAAATTGTTCCCTAAAATATCTCTAAATATTTGTGCTACATGGGTGTATAGAGAAATTTGAGCTATGAGCGTCATCTAAAAAATTCTTTTTTATCTCAAGTATAGATAGAACACATAATATCCTTCCAAACCTCAAAAAACCATCTTCACAAATGAAGTTTTCTGATTTCTCATCATTCATAACTGAAGGCTATCATTATTATATTCATAACTTTTTATCTTTTTTAATAAAAATGGTTTTTCAATCATTTGAAAAATGAGTTATGTATTCCCTTCATTAATAATTTTCATATCCATATTTACTAGATCCATATGCATAGGATCCCTCTCAATCCTCATTTGGGCCATAAATCCATGATCTTTCCTACTTAATGAATCTATTACCTTATTTTCTTTCACTAGATAGTAGTGTATTGAGAAATCATAATCCTTGAGTACCTCAAGACATCACCTTTATCTCATATTGAGCTCTTTTTGTGAAAAATGTATTTTAGTCATGTATGATCTATTTATATCTCACATCTTTCACCATAGAGATAATGTTTTCATATCTTTAAAGAAAATATTATATCTTCCAACTAAAAATCATGGGTTGGATAGTTTTATTCATGAGTCTTAAATTTCCTAGATTCATATTCAATAAATTTATTATTTTGCATTAGGACACAACAAAGTCCCTTCTTTGATGCATTACTATATATCACAAACCCGTCATTTATAGATGGTAGAGTAAAAATTAGAGCATTTATTAATCTCATCTTGAGTTCATCAAAACATTATTCACATTCCTTTGTCCAAAAAAACATAATCCTTTTTCATGTAAGTTTGGAGAACCGGTTATCCAATCAGGAAAAATTCTGAATGAATTGTCAATAGTAAATTGTCTAACTAATGAAACTACTTACCTCAGTTATGTTCATCAATATCGTCAATTCTCTAACTTTCTTCATCTTTGTAGGATCAATTGAGATTAAATCCTTGGAGACAATATGGACAAGAAAAGAAACTTCTTAAATTCAAAAATCAAACTTACTAAATTTCTCATATAAATATTTCCTTCTAAGATTCTCAAGAATAATCCACAAGTGATTCTCATGGTCCTCATAGCTTTTGGAATACACCAAAATACCATCAATGAATACCACAGAAAAATCAACAATATATTCCTTGAATATGTTTTTCAGTAATTCCATAAAAATAGAGGGTTCATTAGTCAATCCAAATAGAATTACTATAAACTCATAATATTCATACCTCATTTGAAAAGTTGTCTTTAGAATGTATTCTTTCTTTACTCACAATTTATGATACCCATAACAAAGTTAAATCTTTGAAAAATATTGGGATCCATGAAGTTGATTGAATAAGTCATCAATATGAGGAAGAGGATACTTATTCTTTATTTTAATAGCATTGATTTCCCTAAAATAAATGCACAACCTCATGGATCTATCTTCCTTATTAACAAATAGAATAAGGTATATTCATGGTGAAACACTAGGGAAAATAAATCCCTTATCACCCAACTACTCTAGTTTTTTCTTCGACTCAACTAATTCCTCAATGTCTATTCTATAGGGAGTATTTAATATTGGTATTTCATTATGGATTAAATCAATGGAAAACTCAACTTAATGCTCCATGGAATGTATAGGTAATTACTCAGGAAATAAATCAATGTATTCTTGTACAATAGGTACATCCTAAATTTGATGATTACCTTCTCCATTCATATATATTGTTTACTACTATTCCCCAATAATCTCATTCAGTGGATCTATAAGGGGTGGATCTAGATATGACTCAGATGATGAATTCTCTTCTCTAAATATAAGGAATTATATATCTTCCTCACAAATTGTAATTTCTTTCTTCATGCAATAAATTTTTGCATCATATTTTGAAAGTTAATCCATACCAAAGATTTTATTTAATTCAACCATATTTATAATAATAAGTTCAGTAAATAAATCATGTTATGTGTCATAATGGGGACTTCATGACACATCTTTATTGCAGTGAGGCTTCCCCTATGAGTTTTTACTGACAAGTCCCGACTTAAATTAAAAGTTAAATGTATAATTTTCTTGGAAAACTAGGTACATATAAAATATTTTGAGGATATAGAAACAAATAAATCATTATATAAATTTTAATATATGATTAAAGTACCTTCCACCACATTATTGGGTACTTCCACCTCAGCTTCGGTGATCGCAAAAGCTTTCCTTTCTCCCCTTGGCCTCTTTTATGGTGGATTCCATTGATGATTGGGGAATTAGTTTGTGTATTGTCCCATATCCTTACAGTTGAAACACTGAATAGCTATTTTTTCAATTGTCCCTTTTCATTCTTTTTTCTAGTGACCCTTATCTCCACAATTATAACAAAATCCTAATCCCTTTAAGCATTTCCTAGGGTGATTCTTGACACATTTTTTACAAGATAGAGATCAATGTGTTCTCTTCTTCTTCGTTAAAGAATTCCCATTTTCATGTAATTAGGATGGCCTGTTCTTCTCTTGATTTCCCTTGAATATATAAGATATAGATAATTACTCCATTTTAATGGTACAAAAAACTATTTAATCATATGATGAAAAATTTCAAGAGACTAGTTCCCTTCAAGGACTTGGATTAAGCCCTTCAAAGAAATGTTTAATCTTATACTCTATTTTTCATATGTAATTTGTAGAAAATCTATATAACCTTGTAAATGTAGCTTCATACCCTGCAACACTTTCTTCTTCCTTTTTATTTAAGTTGAGGAACTTTCTATTCATTTTAGTTTGTTGCTTCTGAAGGAAATATTTTTTGAATAATTTCTATTTAAAATCTTTCCATACCATGAGTTCTACTTCCTATTACTCTCTAGTTTTTTGGATCAAAGATCACCATTGATCATCATATCCTTTGAGACAATACACTGAAAGTGTAACATTTTATTTTTCACTATATCCCAATACCATAAATATCTTCTCCAAATACTTAATCCATTGCTTGGATACAATTGGATTAGTAATCCCCCAAATTATGGGGGCTTCTATCACATGAAGTGATCTATCATAGGATAATCACATTGTGGAACAGGTTTATCCATTCAAAAAAGATTATTTTCATAACCTGATTAAGCTTCCCTAATATAGCCATAATTTACTCATTTCCAATACCAACTACATTGGCTACCTCAGTAGAGAAATATCAACAGTGTCCATGAGTATTAATACATTTATTCCTTCTAGACACCATTTATAAACAATGGAATATATTAGATTGTCTCATAAAATTGTGAACTTTAAAGAATAATGTATAATTAAAAATATAGTATAACACTTAACATAAATTTTATAATTTATGAATTTTTAATCTCAAAATTATAAACTTTGTTTCTTTGGATATTTTTATTTTGAAATCCTTCATATTGGTTTATAAATAAAATGTGAATTATCCTAAGCATATCCCCTAGGAGTGTCAAACCAGGTGCACGGTAAGGCCCAATGTCATGCACCAGGTGATGATCAGGTCAATCCCAATGCACCCTTTTTAGAGTTATTACCCCTAGGTATCTCTATGCTAGAATCACTTCCACTTATAGAATAAATATAGTGATATATTTCTAGGAAAAACAATATAATCTTTTAACAAAACTTTAAGATGTTATTATATAGTTAAACTCAAATCCTATCACAGTTTTATATTCTCTAGTCTATTTTTTACTTAATCAAGTTACCAAGGTTTCTACTAAACTTCCTCTAGTACCAACTGTAATAACCCTAACCTTAGTAACCCAGATTCGATGCCTTAATTTATTACATTGGTATAGATACAAAGAATCAAATCCCAAAGGACTGATCAATTTAGCAGTTTTAGAGAACCAGATACATACATGATACACATTTTACATTTAGAATATAAAATAAAACATAATACATAATAAAAACAAATGAACTTCATCCTTGAAAACTCATTCAAATATCTTTTATTCATGTCCCGGGGAAAGTAAACAATATAAGGGTGATACCAAATTCTCAACAAGGGTAACATACAGCATAAGCTATCATGAATTAATAATCATAATCAATATGGAAAGGTAAATAACTGAACACACATTCTATTTAAATAACTTGACTATCATGATAATATAAGGCATACTCAATATGTCAAGGTAAATAACTAAAAACAAATGCCATTTAATCAATAATTGGGAATGAAATGCATCCAAAGATAATATCACAGTGAAAATATCATGGATAATAATAATAATAACTAAATTATATATGAAGGAAATGATTAATTATTGGATTTCTTGTCTCAATCACATGATATATATACTGTAAATATCTATCCTTAAGAGAGTTTAAAACTACTAAGTAAAAACCCATCTGATTTGGTCAACTAGTTTGTCTCACGAGACCTGTTGATGCATTGAGGGGATATCTATAACTGAGATCCACCCATGTTGGCATGTTCAAATCATTCCCCATATATTAAATAATTGATTTAATTCATGAACATTGTGTCTTATCATAAAATATCCATATTGAGTAAAGGATAATGATTTATCAATATTTCCCCCAGTTAATCAAATAGCTCTAAAGGTAAACACCGCGTGTAAAAACGGTATACATTTTAATCAATAATCATCTTCATTATAAAAGAATATGGACATTTAAGATAAATTTAATGTACAATGAAAAATTATTACATGTAAGTTACTATTTCAAGAGAAAGTTAACACCCACAAAAGAAAGTGAAATTGTACAATAACTTTTACCACTTGGTAATTTTTAATTCAAATCCCATTTAATGAAATAACTCAAATTGAAACTTAAAATACCATGAAATTTGAATTAATCGTGATATTATATGTCAAATGGTCAGTATATACACCACATAAAATTGAATTAGATCATAATATCAAATAAGACTCAATGAAATGTAAATTGAGATTAAATCCCTTACCTCACACTTCCTTTTGGTTGAACATTCGTTAACATATTGTATAGTGGTTTTTAAACATGTTTTTAACTTATAATAGAACCATATTAATATTTATAATATCACATATTATCATTTTATAATATTTTACCACTTTTTTATTAATCCATCCAACATTATGATTTTTATTAAAAGATAAAAAACAAAGTATTACAAACAAGTGACCCTTCCTAAGGGGGGATAAAGTATTTTAGCCCAAGGGCATCACCCCATATTAGGTTCACCACATCTGGTTTAAACTGAGAAACATTAGAAAGGAAACAAACTGAGGATCCTGGAGTTGCAAGAGAGGCTAAATAATCTGCTACTTTGTTCCCCTCCCTCCATGTATGTGTGACTCTCACATTGTTGTTAAGCATAATCTTACAAGTACTCATGGTGTAGGAGATGGACCAGGGAATGGTTCTTTTACCCTTTAAAGCATCATGAATAATCTTGGAGTTAGTTTCCACCTAATTAATGATAATATCCCTCTAATTTCAAATGGAGAGGCCAGTGAGAACCGCGTTAGCCTCCACCCAAATAGGAGTGCCACTCCCATAATAAACTGATAAAGCCATCACCACACTCCACCGGAAGTCCCGAACGACCCCTCCTCTGTGCATCACATCCATACCATAAGATCCTTCTATGTTGAGTTTGAGTCCATTCCTAGGACATAACCACCGGATCCATCTCCCTAGTAAACTAGTAGCATTCTGTGTAACTGCACTCCTCGGACTATAGAGCGCACAAAGGGATGGTGCCACCTTCCTGATTCCTTCCCGACCGAACAAAGCATTCAAGAGGCACCTAGTTCTGGCCAAAACAGACCTTCCTGAGGATGGGGATCCCCTAGAACATGGAATGATTCCTTTATTTCCATAAAACCCAACATCCTGCAATGAAGATGATAAGCCTCACCACCGAGTCTGTTCCTGAGCTGATGGCCCCCTGGACCCAATGCTCCATGAATAGATCAATGCTATCACCTGGTTGGGTGTACGTTGTGACATTTTAGAAGAAACTCCACACTCGTTGAGCTCATTCACCCATGAAGAAGATGTGACTCAGGCTCTCTTCGTTTTTGAACACGCAACATTGTCAACAGGAAGCCATGTTGATACCCAAACGTTTAATATTATCTTTTGAAGGAAGGGCATTGTTACGAAGCCTCCAAGAGAAGAAACTAAGTTTAATGGGAACTCTGTTACTCCAGAACAGATCGCTCCATCCATCGTTCTTCCCCTGATAAGAGTTCAATCCACAGAAATCTTTTGAACTGAATGTCCCCGATGAGGAAGGAGTGTAAATGCACCGGTCCTGCTCAGAGCTCATGCTAATCGAGTCGAAAACCTCTTGTTGGTTTGCGTCCAACAATGATCTGAAGAAATGGGGGTATAAGCTCACCTCCCTGAATGAGATGGTAGAGGCCAGACACCCCGGATACCCCAGTACATAGCCCGACAAATTTTTATACCAGAAGGAAATAAGGCCCTCCCCGATGATCTATTGGGAGAACGGGAGAAGGGTCGGTATGAGTAACATTTCCATTTTTCAGCGATCATTATGGAAATAAGGTAAGTAATATTTTATCTTTTCAGAATTATCATAATATCATAAATAACATATTATTTCTTTAAATATACTTATATATATCATACATGTGGTTTGGTGATGAAAATAGAGTCAGATAGCTTCGTGAAGGCGGTATCCCACACGTACACAAATGATGTTATCATTTTTCAATATAAGAAATAAAATGATGTATTATATTTAAGAATGATAAATATGTCATTAATATAATAATTATTTCATTTATATCATATATATTCTTTAAATTTATCTTTATCACCTTCCATGTTATGTGTTAGTAAAATATGAATCACATCACTTCGTGAGGCGGTAGTTTGTCGTACACATGAGAGACGTCATCATATCCCTTAAGGAATGGAAAGTAAAAAATTATATATGATATAATGAATCCATAAGAATAATTATGTTATAAATATCATATATATATATATATACTTTATATTCATCATCATTCCCAACTGTGAGATATGGTCATGAAAAGAATGAATGGCATCGGTTTGTGAGACGGGGTAGTCTATCATACACATGAATGATGATTTCGTAATCCATTTCATGGAAGTGGGGCCAGTTTTAAGAAATTACCTTAAAATAATAGCATCTTAGTATATCTAATATATTTAGGTTATTATATAATCTTTTTTTAATAATAATTTAAGGGGTGGAGGAAGAAATAAAATAAAAATGCTCATTGAAGAACATTACCTCTTCTTCGGGTATCCTACTTAGGTTTGCACTAAATCCTTCCTAGGTTAAATTTATTCCCAAAATAAGGATTATAAGATGATAGTATATAAGTTGTTAAGTGATTTGGGTATTTATTTCCCAAAAAAACTGTTTTTAAGGTGTGAAGAAGAGTAGAGAGGGGGTGGCCTTTTATAAGTGAGCTGAGTGGCACGCTTGTAATGTTTTAAAATAAAAAGGTGTACCCACATTTTTTATATGCTAAAAGTGTCCAAAATATATTATTATAGATAATTAGATATTATAGTGTTGAAATGTGTCCATAAAATTGATTTTATAAAAAAATTTCTGTCACTTTAACTCTTATCTTTCTAGTTTAACCCCTGGTGAATCCATTTTCTCGGTAAATAATTTTTACTATTTTTACTATTCATTATGGTCAAAAATTAAGTTGAACTTATCAGATAATATAAATTATTCTGATTCTAAATATTTAATATATTTTACCAAATTCTATTCACATAGTTGTATAATTTTAATTTAAAATTAATCCCGTAGACGCGATGAGAAAGTAGGTTTTTAAAGAGAAAATGTTCAAAAGTGTACAAAGTTTTTATATCTAAATTTAATATGAAAATTATTCCGATGAACTAAATTGGAATAATATATATATAATTATACTAATTTTTCTTTAATACCATTGAAAAATATAATTTAATATTATAAATTATTAAAAAAATGTAGTTTTCAACTAAAATTCATTATTTTTAACTATTCATCAAAAAATGAAACTTTTTAGAAAAATCCTAAAAATTCTCCCTAATCTATTTTTGATATAATGATTTAAAAAATTAAGTTCATTTTATCAAATAAATTTTCTAACATTTTTAAAATTAATTTTAAATTATGTGTTCAAAGTGTGATTAAACCGGCCTTTGAAAAAATACAATTTTTTAGAAAATATTTATTTTAATTTTTGAATGATTTTATTTTATTTATAATAAATAGGTAACCATAATTTTTATAATTTATTTACTACTATTCATAAATTTCAACTTAAATTCTAGGTTATATTGGTTACATTTAAATAATATTTTAATAAATTATTTTTATTTAAACCCAATGTTACATTCATCGCAATATATCAAAGAAATTAAATTTATTCTAAAAGAAATATATTTTAAAGTCTTGGGGTGTTATAACTGTATTGATAATTCTAATAGTGGTTTTATTTGGAATTATATTATGGATATTTTTCACAATGGAATTTTAAAATTGATTAAAGGAGTTTTCTTAAATAGAAGATGGTTTTAACGAATGTTTTAAAATAATGGGTTGTGGGTGCCATATGGAAAGGCATAGTTTGGTGTGTATTCAAGATTTAATTGTACGAGGTCTTATTGAAACAAACTTAGTGGTTGATTCCAATTTTAAAATCACAAGGATGAAATTTACACCAAGCGACAGCTTGGTGGAGGGCGTACCACCGCTCATGAGTATAGGGTTGTCATTTCAGCATGCATGTGTATGTGTGTAAACCTGGTTAATTATGAAAAAATTGGGAATAATGAACTAATTGTACTTTTTGAAAGAGAAACTATTATGGTAACTACTTTCGGAAAACTCGTTCATCTGATATCTATTAAAATGTGAAAATTGTTTACTACTTTGATATCCATACTACTTATTTTATATCCTATAAGTTAACATGTTTCTAGTATTAGTGTCATGTGGGAAGAATCTTTGGGGTTGCCTAGTAGGTATGATTACTCACCCACTATATATTCACTTTGGTGCATATACAGATGTTGTTTTCCATAATACAAGAAAGGGACCAGTTTCTTACTTTTCTAGTGGCACTACATGATGTTGTTGTCGTAGTTTGTGGAGTTAGAGCTTGGAGTTGGTTCTTTTCTTGGTCAAAATTGGTGCCACCTTAGTTCCAAGGTCTTTTGTTGCTTTTGAGTTTTAGTTTCTATCTCATTATATTCTATTTTTACTTTGATATTTATCCATGTTTATTTATATGTTGATGGATTTGTCACATTTATTGTGGTTGGGTTTGGGTGAATTCATCATTTTTATAGATGTCTCTTGTTTTATATACTTTATCTTATTATATGTGTGTGTTTATAAAAAGTATAAATTGTTCCACCATGTCTCTTATGTTTAAACCTTTGTCATTTATTTTCAGTATTTTGTGTTTGGGGAACGTCACATCAGGTTAGTAGAACCTTTGCCTCTTCTCAATCCAATGAGTCGGGGCGGGATGTTACAGAATAAACCAAAAGAGTAAAAATAAATATAAATTTTGGTACACAATTTATAATAAATAATGCATTGTTTTCTCAAAACTATCGATAAAATTTGATATATTTTAAATATATTAATGAAAATGGATATCACATAAAGACTATAGATAAATGAGGTGTTTAATACCTCTATATAATAAGTGTTACTAATGAGCACAAATTAATTTGAGAGAAAATTTTGAGGTTTCCATATGGATTATACAATGTAAATATATATACAATCAAATCCAATATAGTAAACTATAAGTTTACTAATCATGGTACATTTATTTTATGGCATGATCATTTGGGTTATCCAAGATCAATAATGATGAGGAAAATAATTAAATGAACCTATGGTCATCCCTTGGTTGATAAAGTGGTTCACACACCTAATGATTTCTCATGCATTGTTTGTTCTCAACAAAAATTAATTATAATACCATCTCCATCCAAAATTTGGGACCAAATCACCTATATTCTTGGAAAAAATTCATGGTGACATTTGTGGTCCAGTTCATCCGCTATGTAGACCATTTAGATATTTTATGATCATGATTAATGAGTCAACTAGATGGTCTCATGTGTGTTTATTATCAACTCGCAACCTGACATTTGTGAAATCACTTTCTCATATAATAAGATTAATAGAACAATTTTTTGATTGTTCAATCAAGAATATTCATCTTGATAATGATAGTGAATATTCATCACATGAATTTAATAATTATTTCATGTTGATTAGAATAAATGTTGAACATTCTATAGCTCATGTTCATGAACAAAATGGTCTAACTGAATCATTTATAAAGTGGTTATAACTTATTTCTAGACCACATCTCATGAAAAATAAATTTCCCAGTTTGGAATGGGGACATGAAATATTTTATGCAGAGTCACTCATTCAAATAAATATATCAAGATATCATGTATATTACTCTTTTCAATTATCTTATGGACATCAACCAAATATTTCACATTTAAGGATATTTAGTTGTTATGTATATGTGCCTATAGTACCCCCACAACAACAAAGAGATGGGAACCCAAAGAATATTGGTGATTTACATCAGATTTGAATCTCCCTCAATCATTAACTATCTTAATATAATGATAGGGGGTGTATTCACATCTATATTTGTTCATATTTAATTTGATGAAAAAAAATACAACATTAAAAGGGGAAAATCAATCGACATAAAGAGAAATATCATGGAGAATGACTTTGTTGTTATATCTTGATCCTCATATAAATATGAGTGAACTTAAAATTCAAAAGATTATTAATTTATAAAATTTAGAAAATCAGTTTCCTGGTGCATTAAATTATCCAAAATGGTTTTCAAAATCATATGTACCTAGTGAGAATACACAAGTAAGAATAAATGTCTCTAAAGAAAAATCTAACGGTGTTAAAACAATGATTCTAATCCATGACCGAAGCATGTTAGAACACATTGTTCAAAAGATAAAAAACCTCACCAAATAAAAGGGAAACAACCTACATTGGTTGAAGATGTAAATGAAGTTATGGAGAATAGAAATTTTCTTGATCTTGATATTCCTTAAGAAATAAATGTATAAGAAGTATATGATCATGGTTAAGAGGAAATTTCTTTAAATTTCACCAACACTAGAAGATATTGGAACTGATTAGAGACCATTGTTGATGACACATTTTCATTTAATATAGAAATTTAAATTATTAATAATGATTAATAACCTTAAATGGTTAAATATTTTCATACTAAACCAAATTGGGACTAAGGGAAAGTTGTGTTCCAATCTGATTTAGACTCACTTTCTAAACATGATGTTTTTTATTGATTATAAAAACCCCTCAAGGGATTAAACCTATTGATTATAAATGGGTATTTGTGAAAAATAAAGATAAAAATAATGAATTTGTGAGATAAAAAGAATGAATTGTTGGTTAAGGCTTCTCATAAATACACGAGATTGACTATGATGAAACATACTCTCTTATTCAAGTGCCTGGGATGAGATTACTCTACTGAGAGGGGGTGAATCAGTGAAGACTGGTTTTTACAATTTTTTTCACTTTAAAATCAAACTCTTCCACCTATTAATATTTAATTCACTCAACTATAAAATCTTATCCTCACTCGTGCATGTAGAAAATACAAGAACAATGAACATGGGGACTTTTACAAGGTTCAGACCCTTTGTGGGAAACCTACTCCTTTTTTTGGTTGGTTAGCCTCCCTAACCATGGATTTTTTAGTATAAGAAAAACATATTACAATATTATAGTGTCGGCATAGAGTCTCACTATGCATGTCCAGAGTCACAACATATTGTGTAGTTTCTCACTACCTCCTTACAAAAAATTCCACCATAGTGATAAAGATATTATTGAGAGTTTGGTTACTTCAGCAATAGTAGATGCAGATCCTCCTCGACAAGTATCCTATATATTCAAGAATATATTTTCACTTTAAAAAGATCTTATCATAGAACTACTTCTCAAATTCAACCTCAAATTAACTCACTGAATGCTCAATCTCAAACTAATGTAAATGATAAGCACTGAGCTTTGGTTACTAAACACTCTTATTATCTACACAACTCCCTTCTTCTTGTTCTTTTTAAGTGTTGTCTCTATGATAATTGTTCTAATAGATCCGATTTTTGTTCTCCCTCTTTTACAAGATCCCCACTTCAATTTTCTAAAAATGAATATCATTTAATATCATTAAATGGCTTACATCATATTTAGTATCCTTAAATGGAAATCTATGTATCATCTTCATCCTTCTATCCAGAGGAAAGATTATCAAATAAAAACTTTGGGAAACTCCACTTTCCTATTAACTTTTTTCAAAAATCTATTCATTATGGATAGTGTATCTATATGAGTTACCAAAGTACACTTCTCAACTTAATTTTCTCAAACCATCATCTTCAAACTCTACATGCATTCAAACTTAGAAAACTTATTTTGGTATGAACTAGAAGTTTGTGGCACAAATCATTTTAAAAACTCATCTTAAGAGCAATAAGACTTATAAAAAAACTTAGCTTAAATCAATGCACTCTTTGAAAATTATTATACCCATGAGGATCAGTAAAGCATTGTCATAACAATACAACTACATTTTTCTTTAAGTTAGATAAAAAACATGTCGGTTTACTCTCAGAAGGTTTCCCTGAACTTTGTATTTGTTATTTGCGAATTAAAGATCATGGAATATTCATGTTTCTTGAATAAAAATCAATTTGTGATTTTTTTAAGCACTGAGGAACAACTTTAGAATCATTAGGCTTTACTTATTCATAATATTATAATTCTGGAATCTCATATTTTCACTCAGTAAACTCCACTAAAATTTCTCTAAGTACTGAAGTCATATGATTGGTGAAGTTGTATGATAAGTAAATATGTTCAAGACTTATGATAGACTCTCATGATGAAGACTTGTGGTTTGACTCAAAGACATATGTTTAGAAGTGCGATCTTATGGTCTCATGAAGTTACATGATTCTTGGAGAAGTCATGTGATCCAAAGGAATATGTTACTTTGAACTAAAGTCTTGAAGTCCTAGAAGTCTTGCGATAAATATGTACACTCATCCTAGAAAGACATATGCTCATGCCTTTTCCATTTTCTTCCACTAATAAAATTCATATAAAGAGTAAAATCTCATGATAAAGACATATTCCTGGAACTTCAAAGACTAATGTTGGATCCAAAGACTTATACTCAACCAAAGGCTTCTGATAGGGACTTTATTTCTCATGTTGTAAATAATCTCAATATTTTTAAAACAACTTCATAACTTCTTCAAACTGCCTCCAACCATCTTTAACCATCTCAAAAACACTTCAAGAATGTCGACAGTAAATGAAAACCAACGACAACTTCACCAATAAATCCAAGAGCACTTTAATCTCCCCCCTTTTTATTTATTAGAAAAATCATTCAACTCTTTCAACTAAACTTATATCTATTCTAGATATATTCAATTTCCATGAGAATCATTAAATCATGGATTATTTATTATGAGTAGTTTCTTGCACCACACAATCGAATAAGGTTGTGTTTTTTAGATAATTTCACCACTCAGTATCAAGAATGTGTGGCCAAGTGACTCAAATAGACTCCACTAAATGCACACATCCCTTTATCACTTCCATATGTCTCCCCCACATAATAATATCCACAGATTTGGATGACTAGGTAGTGACCATGTCACTTTCAAAATAAATTATCTCTCCCCATTTATTAAGAGTTGCAACACTATTTCTCCCTCTTTGTTAACACAATACAAAGCCCAGTGGGGGTTGTTTCTAAACTATTTCAAGTGTGAGGAGAGGTTTGAACATGAAGTTCCATCATCGACTATTAAAACCTCTCATTTGGAATAGATTTTTTGAAGATATCTATAATTTTATTGTGGGTAAAAATATATTGTGGTTTGATATCCCCATTGGTCACTCATTCCTTTATGAAATGATACCCGATGTTTATGTGTTTGAATCTAAAATGATACACAGGGTTCTTTTCCAGATTTATTCAACTCTAATTGTCGCACAAAATATTCAAAGGCCTCTATGTTTTGACTCCCAAATTCGGTAATTTCACAACCATCCAAAAAACATGTATACATGAGTGGCTTCCATATACTCTACCTTGGCTATTTTAAGTATCACTAAATTCTATTTCTTATTATACCAACACAAATCCCTTACCTGTGAAGAAAGTACCACCTAAAGTGTATCTTCTGGTTGTACTATCATCAGCTCAATTTATATCAGTGAATCCAAGAAAGTTCATATCAGTACTGAATCTGTGTGACAATCCATAATTATTTTTGTGTGACTCCCTTGGTTCACTTTTAAATCTAGCACATAGTGTCACTGTATAGGCTATGTCGAGTATTGAAGCTATCTAATACAACAATCTTCCAGTAACTCTTTTAAATTATTTTTGATCAACCTTACTGTCATTCTCATCCTTATACAGTTTTGTTCCAAATGAAATTATTTTTGAAACTCCACTTAATTCTTCCATGCCAAATTTTTTCAATAACTCCTTGAGATATTTTTCTTTTGACAAAAATATGAAATATGGTTTCTACTCAATCTGTAATCCTAGAAACTAATTTAGCTCTCCCATCATAGACATCTCAAACCGCTCTTTAATTTGTTTAGAAGACTCCTCGCAAAGTTACTCTTGGTCACTAGCAAAACTCATATCATAAAAATAAATTATGATAAGTAGTATACCTAGGGAAAACTCTTTTAAATAATTTTTTTTCAGCTTTCCCTTTGGAAAAAACCATGTGCCTTAGGCAATAATCACATTTTGAGTACCAATATCTAGGTGTCTATTTCATTTCATACAATTCCCTTTTCAATATACACATCGTGCTGGCATTAATATCCAGAGTAATACCATATTGTTGATAAATAAATACTTCTTCCTAAATATCATCATTCAAACATGCCGATTTCACATCCATTCGATGCATGTTGTATTGCTTGTGAGCAGCCACCGTAAAAAACATCTAAATTGTTCCAATCCTTACTACCGAAGATTGGGTTTATTCAAATTATATGTCTTACATTTGAGAATATTCTTTGCATACTAGCCTATCCATGTTTATTATCACTTCTTGTTTCTCATTCACTTTGTTTCTGAAAATCCCATTTTGTGTTAATCACATGTTTATCTTTGGTTCTTGGCACTAACTCCCAAGTGGAGTTCTCTTCAATTTTATTTAGCTCAACATTCATACCGAGAATGTTCACTACCACAAAACGGGGCAAATGAAGCACATTGTTTTATAAGCGCAAAGCAGAAAGTGATGATAAAGGGGGGGGCTTTATCAGTGCTAGCTAAAAGTGTTGATAAATCTACCCTTTATCAACACTAAAAAACACTGATAAAGGTGTACCCTTTATTAGTGCTTTTTTTAGCACTAATAAATGGTAGATTTATCAGCGCTGGTCTTAGCACTGATAAAAGTTTTTAATAATAATTTATATACAATTATTATATTTATATTCAAAAATAATGCTTATTTGTACATATTAAATAAAAAATGCATGTCTATAATTAATATATTTTTTTAATAATTCAAAAATATATATATAATATTTTAAAAAAAGTAAAAGATTATAATTAAATATTTATGTGTTTCTAATGAATTTGGTCAATTAATATATGGATCATGCATGCATATATGTTATGTATCATCATGAATGTTCATTTATATATTACACTCTTCTTATTATTCATGTTGTCCATTGATGGCTTGTTTTTTATTATGTATATTTTACTAGTTGTATATGATTAATTCATGTTACCCATATATATACTATATTATGTTCTCAATACTTATAAAATTACATTAAATATATTTAAAGAATAAATATATTTATTATATTTATAATTATTAAATCTTAAGTATATATAAATACTTTTTAAATATATTTATTTGTAATTATAATTATAACTATATATATATATTTAAATAATTATAAAATTACAATAAATACATATATTATAATTTTACATATATATAAATATATTTATAAATATAACTATAAGTATAAATGTGTGTGTGTGTGTGTAAAAAATTATAAAATTATAATAAATATATTTATTATACTTCTTATAAAGTTATAAATATATAATTACATAAATATATTTAAAATTTTATAAAAATATTTATAAATAAATACAAATATTTATAATTATAATTCCTAAATAAATATAGATATATTTAAATAAATAAAAAATTATAATAAATATATTAATTACATATATTTATATACAAATATCTATAAATAAATACAAATAGTTATAAGTATAATTCTAAATAAATGTAGATATATTTAAATAATTAAAAAAATTATAATAAATATATTTGTTATAATTTTATAATTATATATATATATATATAAATTTATTTATAATTACAACTATAAATAATTTATTTATTAAATTTTTTAATTACAAATAAATATATATTTATTTATTAGTTATAAATATAAATAAATATTTATTTATTTAAATAATTATTCATTCATAAAAAAAATATTTATTATTTTCATATATAATGATATATATAATTAAATAAGCATATAGAAATATTGTGAAATAAATACAAATATTTATATTTATAGTTTTAAATAAATATAGATATATTTAAATAATTATAAAATTATAATAAATATATTAAATAAAATTATTAATAAAATTATTAATATTAAAAATATTAATTTTTTATAATTTTATAATTATTTAAATATATATATATATATTAATTTATAATTATAATTATAAATATATATATATTCATATAAATAATTATAAAATTAGAAGAAATATAGTTATATACATTTATAATCTTATAAATATATATAATTAATATATTTATTATATATATTTCTAAGATTATAAATATAATAAGTATATTTCTAATAATTTTATAATTATTTCAATTATAATTTTATAAATATAAATATATATTTATCATGTATATAATTTTATAAATATATATAATAATAGAAATAAATTATTAACATTATATCTTTATCAGTGCTTTTTTAGCACTGATAAAGGCCTATCTTTATGAGTGCAAAAAACGCACCGATAAAGACATGTTTTATCATCCCTTTCTATTTTAGTGCTAATAAAACATACATTTATCATCACTTTTTAGCTAGTGCTGATAAAAGGTTCACTGGGTTTTATAAAAAATCCTAACTTTCTCCTCCTTCCTCAAACCCCTCAAGCTCTCGCAGAAGCCGATCAATATCGTCGTGCCTCCTCCTCCTCCTCCTCCTCCTCCTCTCCCACTACCTCTCTGTTGCGAACCAAACCTCTGTCGTGCGCCTCTCCTCCGCTCCGAACCATACCAATGTGCGCCTCACCTCCGCTCCGAACCATACCAATGTGCGCCTCACCTCCGCCGCGTGTCACACCTTCATCGCGCACAACACCTCTGTCAGGCGCCACACCCACTACGGGAAAAATCGCTATTTGTGACGGGTTATTTGCAACGGGAATAAATCCTGTCGCAAATAACCCCTCCGAGAAACTATTTGGGACGAGGATAAGTGCCCGTCGCAAATAACCAATTATTTGCGACGGAATTTTGTCTCCCGTCGCAAATAGTTTGGCGCGACTTGCGCGCCAAACCGCGCGAATAGTATTTGCGACGGGGCGATGTCTCTCGTCGCAAATAGTTTGGCGCGCAATTGCGCGCCAAACCGCGCAGGGCTATTTGCGACGGGACCCGTCGCAAATATCCGGCGACGGTCAATAACTTTTTGCAACGGGCTGTCGTCCCGTCGCAAAAAGACTGTCGGCAGGTACTATTTGCGACGGGTCCCGTCGCAAATAGCCTTTTAACCGCCAACTGTAATTAATGCAGGCGAGGGTAATTGCGACGGGGCCCGTCGCAAATACCACTATTTGCGACGGGAAGCCCGTCGCAACTAATCGAACCTATATATACCCCCATCCGTTTTTTTCTCAAACCATTCAGATCTAGCTCTCTCTCTCTTCATTTTTCAGTTTCAAAGAGAAATTTTTTTTTCGTTCAAGTTTTTTATACAAGAGCAATCAAAGGGCGTCAATATCTTCATAATATCAAAGTTTAAGATATTTATATTTTATTTTTTTATATTTATTTTATTTTTTTATGTTAATTTTAATTGTTGTTTATTAGTTCTAATTTAATTAGATTTCATTTGATTTTTAATTATATTTAGTTTTACTAAAAAATTGATATTGTTAGTTATAATTATAAATAATTAGTTATAATTAATATTAATTAGATATAATTAGGAATAAATAGATATAATTAGGAATAAATAGATATAATTAGCAATAAATAGATATAATTAGCAATAAATAGTTATAATGAGCAATAAATAGGTATAATTACCAATAAATAGATATAATTAGCAATAAGTACATATAATTAGCAATAAGTATATATAATTAGCAATAAATATATAATTAGGAATAATTAGATATAATTAGGAATAACTAGATATAATTAGGAATAACAAGATATAATTAGGAATAACTAGATATAATTAGGAATAACTAGATATAATTAGGAATAACTAGATATTAGGAATAATTTGTAATAATTAGATATAATTAGATATAATTAGTAATAATTATATTTAATTAGTAATAATTAGATTTAATTAGTAATACTTGGCTATAATTAGTAATAATTAGATGTAATTAGTAATAATTAGATTTAATTAGTAATAATTAGATATAATTAGATATAATTAGTAATAATTAGATATAATTAGTAATAATTAGATATAATTAGATATAATTCGTAATAATTAGATATAATTAGATATAATTAGTAATAATTAGATATAATTAGTAATAATTAGATATAATTAGTAATAATTAGATATAATTAGTAATAATTAGCTATAATTTGTAATAATTAGGAATAATTAGCTATAATTAGTAATAATTAGATATAATTGGTAATAATTAGATATAATTGGTAATAATTAGATATAATTGGTAATAATTAGATATAATTAGTAATAATTAGCTATAATTAGTAATAATTAGCTATAATTAGTAATAATTAGCTATAATTAGTAATAATTAGCTATAATTAGTAATAATTAGCTATAATTAGTAATAATTAGCTATAATTAGTAATAATTAGCTATAATTAGTAATAATTAGCTATAATTAGTAATAATTAGCTATAATTAGTAATAATTAGCTATAATTAGTAATAATTAGCTATAATTAGTAATAATTAGCTATAATTAGTAATAATTAGCTATAATTAGCTATAATTAGTAATAATTAGCTATAATTAGTAATAATTAGATATAATTAGTAATAATTAGACATAATTAGTAATAATTAGCTATAATTAGTAATAATTAGCTATAATTAGTAATAATAATTAGATATAATTAGTAATAATTAGATATAATTAGTAATAATTAGATATAATTAGATATAATTAGATATAATTAGATATAATTAGTAATAATTAGTTATAATTAGTTATAATTAGGAATAATTAGGAATAATTAGGAATAATTAGGAATAATTAGGAATAATTAGTAATAATTAGGAATAATTAGGAATAATTAGTAATAATTAGCTATAATTAGGAATAATTAGCTATAATTAGTTATAATTAGCTATAATTAGATATAATTAGCTATAATAAGCTATAATTAGCTGTAATTAGCTATAATTAGGAATAATTAGCTATAATTAGAAATAATTAGGAATAATTAGGAATAATTAGTAATAATTAGTAATAATTAGTAATAATTAGTAATAATTAGTAAAAATTAGTAATAATTAGTAATAATTAGTAATAATTAGTAATAATTAGTAATAATTAGTAATAATTAGAAATAATTAGTAATAATTAGTAATAATTAGGAATAATTAGGAATAATTAGTAATAATTAGTAATAATTAGTAATAATTAGTAATAATTAGTAATAATTAGTAATAATTAGGAATAATTAGTAATAATTAGTAATAATTAGGAATAATTAGGAATAATTAGGAATAATTAGGAATAATTAGTACTAATCAGGAATAATTAGTAATAATTAGGAATAATTAGGAATAATTAGTTATAATTAGTAATAATTAGTAATAATTAGTAATAATTAGGAATAATTAGTAGTAATTATTAATAATTAGTAATAATTAGTAGTAATTAGTAGTAATTAGTAATAATTAGTAATAATTAGTAATAATTAGTAATAATTAGTAATAATTAGTAATAATTAGTAATAATTAGTAATAATTAGTAATAATTAGAACTAATTAGTAATAATTAGTAATAATTAGTAATAATTAGTAATAATTAGTAATAATTAGGAAATGAAATCTGCTTGGATAATGAAGGGAAAATTTGTAATCATATCCACAACGATGATTACCAAATTTCCGTTCATTATTCAAGCAGTTTTCCTTTTGCTAAGTATTAATAAGTATTGCTAAATTAGTAATAAATAGTAATAATTACTAATAATTAGTAATAATTAGTAATAAATTGTAATAATTAATAATAAATTGTAATAATTAGTAACAATTAGTAATAATTTGTAATAATTAGCAATAATTAGGAATAATTAGGAATAATTAGGAATAATTATGAATAATTAGAAATAATAAGTTTGATAAAGATGCAATTAAATGAGATGTCAGACAAAAGAGTAGTCGTCAATCCACTGGAAATTGTGTCGCCCTTAATTAATGATAATTATTAAGTAGTTGTAATTATTTATCTTATTTTTCAAATAGTGTTTCTATAATTTAAAACTATTCAAAAACAATGATGATTTTATAATTTATGTAGAAAAATATGGAATAAGGAAGTCGACATCAGTCATTATTAGATGATCGAGCTTGGATAAATCAGCGTAGAAATCCAAATGGTTCTGGTTTAAATCCTGTATATATTGAGGGTGGTGAAGCTTTCTTAGAATTTGCATCATCAAAACCAGAATATGTTTCAGAAGGCACAATTAAGTTTCCTTGTAAAAAATGTGCTCTGAGAATGTTTGACACATTTGATAAAGTTGGGGGACATCTCTTGCGATTTGGTTTTCAACCAGATTATGTTTTTTGGTATCAACACGGTGAACGCATTTCCAAAGAAGATCCTAATTACTTGATTCCAGATCCATCATGGTTTCAAAATTTAATACATGATATTGCAGGTCCATCTGTGCAACAAACTGAAACTCACGATGATATAGATTTAAATCCTGAGTTGGCACCATCTGAATTTTATGATTTGTTGAGGTCTCCTGAGGATGCATTATATCCTGGTTGCAAGAAAAGAAAATTAGAAGCAGTTTCAAAATTTATGGCTATTAAATTAGATAATGCAATGTCGAACAACTGTTTTGATCAGATATTTTCTTTGGTTAAAACACTGTTACCTAAAGGAAATGTGTTTCCTACAAATTACTATGAAAGAAAGAGTATGATTCATAATTTGGGCCATAGTTATCAGAAGATTCATGCATGTACAAATGATTTCATCTTATATTCTAGAAAAAATGAGTCATTGGATATTTGTCCCACATGTGGACAATCAAGGTATAAAGAATCTCAACCAGGGAAGTCTAGATGGATTCTAGTAAAACAGTTGAGATATTTCCCCCTTATACCCAGGTTACAACATTTATTTATGTCTTAGAACACAGCGTCAATGATGTCATGGCACAAAACCAAGATTTCAACTGATAAAAGCTTGAATCATCAATCTGATGGTGATTCATGGAAACATTTTGACCGTCTGCATCTGTCTTTTTCTATAGAATCCCAAAATGTGTGATTGGGTCTTTCTACTGACGGTTTTTGTCCGTTTGGTTCTTATGGTAGTCAGTATTCATGTTGGACTGTCTTTATAACTCCATAAAATTTGCCTCCATGGATGTTGATGAAGGAGCCTTATATATTTTTGACTCTATTAATATCAGGACATCCGAAAAGAATATTGATATTTATTTGAAACCATTGATTGATGAGTTAAATACATTGTGGAATGATGGTGTTAATATATATGATGTTGCTGCGAAACAAAATTTCATATTAAAAGCTGTATTGATGTGGACGATTAGTGACTTTTCAACATATGGCATGTTATCTGGTTGGAGTACACATGGTCTGAAATCATGTCCTTACTATATGAAAGAAAAAAAATCCTTTATGCTGATTAATGGAAAAAAACCTTGCTATTTTGATTGTCACCGTAGATTTCTGCCAACCGATCATCCTTTTCGGAGGAACAAATCTCATTTCAGAAAAGGTACAATTGAAAGAGATGAACCTCCAAAGATGATCTCAGGTATGGAGTTAAAATCGGATGTATTTTCATTACCCCCCATCACATTTGGACCAACAGTAAACCAACAAAAAATTCAAGGCTTTGGGAAAGAACACAACTGGATAAAACAGAGCATTTTTGGGGATCTTCCGTATTGGTCTAATTTGTTGGTCCGCCACATGTTTGATGTTATGCATATTGAGAAGAACTATTTTGTTAATTTATTTCATACAGTTTTGGATACACCAGGTAAGACCAAAGATACTGTAAAGGCACGATTAGATCTTGCCCAAATTTTCAGGCGACCATAACTTGAATTATTTGAAAATGTCATATTACAGATGTTAATGAAGCCAAAAGCAGCTTATACACTGTCCAAAGAGAGTTGCTTATTATTTTGTCAGTGGATTGCAGATTTGAGACTTCCAGATGGCTATGCTTCCAATTTGGGCAGATGCATTAAGAATGATTATATTATTGGATTAAAAATTCATGATTATTATGTTATAATGGAAAGACTTATACCGATTGGATTCAGAGGTTTGTTTAATTCTATGATTTGGGATTCGATAACAGACATATCATATTTTTTCGAGACATTTGTGCAGTGACAACAGACTACGATGTGCTAAGAAAACTGGAAGAAGATGTTGCTGTAATTATATGTAAACTAGAAAAAATATTTCCACCAGATTTCTTTGACTCGATGGAACATCTGATATTACATTTGCCACATGAAGCTAAATGTGGAGGTCCAGTATAGTTTCAATGGATGTACCCATTCGAGAGATGCATAAAGAAATTGAAGAAAAAAATACGTAACAAAGAATCAGTTGAAGGCTCAATTGCTTAAGCTTATTTTCAAGAGTAAATTGCTTTTTTCTGCTCTCATTATTTTGAATCTCAATATCTCTCAAAACAGAATCGCATGGGATGAAATGAGGGGAATGTTAATGAAGAAATGGACAATCAATTAACAGTTTTTAATCATCAAAATCTTGGTTTCAGTGGAGTTCATGAACGATGGCTTTCAGATGATGAACATCACAGATCTCATACATACGTTCTGCTCAACTGTGAAGAAATGACATAATTTGTCCTGTGAGTGATTCTATCACTTATTCTATAATTTTTGTTACAGTATTTAAACTTATTTTATTTTTAGGTTATATGATAATCATATTAAGAAACAACTTCTACAAATTACAATAGCTTCTCTTGAAGAACGCAGATAAAAAAAATTCTCAATGATTTCAAAAACTGGTAAGATAAATTATTGATGGTTTAATATCAATTCTGTTTATTATTTATTATATTGATAATGGTTTTAAAAAAATTCATTTGTCTCAGTATGCTGATAAAAATGATAAGATATTGTGCATATTGAGTAACCCACCATCCAAAATGGTTAAATCTTATAATGCATATGTGGTGAATGGTTTTCGATTTCATACACTTGCATACGGGGAATCAAAAAAACAATTAACAGTGGAGTTTTCTTGAGAGGATCACATCACAGAGAAACTAAAATTGATTTTTATGGCATTTTGGATGAAATTATTGAGCTGTGTTATCTAGGATAGAATTACATAACAATGTTTAAATGTCGGTGGTTGGATATTGAGAGAGGTTTGCGTGTTCATCCGACTCATGGAATTGTCGATATTAAATATAAAAGTCTTCTTGCAGTAAATAAACCATTTTTACTATCTCAACAGGAACATCAAATTTATTATGCAAAGTACTATGCTACCTCAAGAGACTTGAGTGATTGGTGGAGCATAATAAAAATGAAATCTCGAGAAAATCAGTTTACTCAAACTGAATGTGGTTCTGCTGAAGTGGTAGGAATTGAAATTTTTCAAGAGACGACTCAAAATCCATCTGATTCATAAAGAGAAGTGAATATCGACGATGACACCCCACAATTAAGGATTTATGGTGATGAATATGTTAATGATGTTACAAAAAAATTTGAAATGACAAGAGATGCTGAAACTGAAACTCATATGGATATTGATGATGCTGAGGAGGAAGATGAAGACATTGACATTGACAGCTATGGAGAAGAGGATGAAGATGAACATTGACATAGTTAAATGCTGGTTATAATCATAACTAATATATATCTATATATAATAGTTATTTTCAACTATCTGATAACAACAATCATTTTGTGTTTCAGATGGACTCTGATCTATTGCGTGAGTTAGAGGAGGCTGAGCTACCTTTGGATGATGAGGATGTGGTATGGTAACCTGTATATTTTAGTTAGATTTCATTAATTTATTTATATATATACTAATTGTTTGACTATTTATTCTTTTTTAACAGTTTTCAGCATGTAGCTATTGGACAGGGGAGCGCTATATTGCACAATTATTTTTCTCAGCCATGGATCACATGGGAACAGATTCCCATTGATGTGCGATGCGACATGTTCCATCATTGGATGGTACGTAAATAAATAATATTTATTTTAAAATTTATTTTATTAACAAGTTGATATTATAAATTATTTTTAGGGTTTATGGCATCCTATCAATGATAGCATGCGCGACGTTATCCACACGGTATGGCAGGTTTCTATGCGTGACCATTTCCGCCAGTTTTTGCACAATTTGAGAAGGACATCCATTAAGAAAGCAGGGGTGACAGAATTTGATGAGTCTTGTAGAGCCCACTGACTAGAGTACATTTCATCTCACGTTTGGGATGGATTATTTTTACACTGGTTGGGTGGTGGATTTTAGAGGAGATCTTTAGTGGGACGACAGAACCGGGGGAGCCAGGAGGTGACGCATCGAGCTGGTAGCCGTACATTCAGTTCGCATAAAGATCATCTGGTAAGTATATTTTTTAAATATTTTATATAACTTTAAATATAAATAGTTTATTTTATATTTCTGTAGGCAGTTGAGTATCCTGATATTATGGAGTTCAACGTTTATCAGAGGATGTATTGTGATCCAGTCACTGGAGAGATTAGAGGTGATCACCAGCATCAGATTGTGGTTAGTATTATTTTTTCATTTTAACAACTAACTGCATATAATATTTTTACAATTTAAATTTTAAATTGGAATTGAAGGAGTCATATGAGGCTGCGACCTCTTAGACACAGGCTGAGGGTCAGGACGACACGGCTGAGCAGACCAATGCTCACCATTTCGATGAGATGGCATGGATGCAGGCAACTCGGTTTGGCTTTGAGAAGGGAAGAGTAGTTGGAATCGGCACTCATTTGACTCTTGGTACTTATTATGGTACTGCTGCGATGTCGGCGTCCAGCTCGAGAGGAGCTCGTGGAGAGGCATCATCTTATGTCTCACAGTATCAGGAGCAGCTGCGAGCTCAGGCTGAGCATATAGAGACTTTGTAGAAGCATCGATAAGAGATGTGTCGGCGGCAACAGCAGCATGAGCAGCATTACGAGGAGCAGAGCCGTCGATGGTAGCAATAGGAGCAGCATTACGAGGAGCAGAGTCGTCGATGGCAGTAGCAGCATCACGAGAAGATGGAGTACATGCGTCGTCTGACTCGTAGTTTAGAGATGAAGTTTCCTCCACCAGCTCCTTCAGCTCCTCCACCTCCTCCAGAAGATAACCCCCAGTGATTTTTTATGTTACAAACATTTTAATTAAAATTGTAATATGAATTATTTACATTTTATGTCTTTTATATCGGTTCAAACATTACATAATTTAATTTTTAATATTTTTTTATTTTTTTATATTTTTTGTGAATATTGATAATTTTTATATTTTTTATTTTTTTTATTGTTTTAATATTAGTAATATTAGTTTTTCATTAATCGTAATATTATTAAATTTTATTTTTTTTTAAATTAATTTATTATTTGCGACGGGAGATTTTGTGACGGGACCCCGTCGCAAATAGTCTAACTAAATATTTTTAAAACAATATTTGAAATGGGAAAGTTGTCTCGTCTCAAATAATTTGTTGCGACGGGCCCGTCGTAGAAAGTTATATATATATATATAGTTTTTGCGACGGGAAAATAGCTCGTCGCAAAAACTATTTGTGACGGGCCCGTCACGAAAATGTTTATGTATATATAATACATATAATCATAAGCTTATTTGCGACGGGAATGTTTCCTGTCACAAAAAATTGTATTTGCGACAGCGTTTTCTACAATGGGATATTTGCGACAGAGCCCTGTCGCTAAAGTCTATTTGTGATGGGATCCCGTCACAAATAGGTCATTGCAATTAACAAGAATTCCAGTAGTGACCTCTGTAAGGCGCCACACCTCTGTCACACTCCTCTCCTCCATCATGTGCCTCTCCTCTGTCAGGCACCTCTCCTCCGCTAGAGGACTCCTCCAATGCGCACCTATCCTACACCATGAACGTACCTCTGCCACGTGCTGAATGACACCTTAATGGTGATTTTTCTCCTCTTTCTCTTTGTTTGATGGAAATGTTACGAATTATACAGGCTAAATGCCCCACTGAAAATTGTGGCTATTGGTGGTCCTTATTTTTGCACTAAATAAATTGCATGTTGGTTGGTTTTTGAAAAGAAATTGGTGTTCCTCTAGTGAAACATGATCTTATACCATGAATGTGTGTGTGTGAACATGAGAAAGGTTATGCCAATTATGAATGTATTGTAATGATCATGTTTATGGGTTTCTCATATGGTTTTTACTTATACCTTTTTATAATTTTTTAAAATGTTTTCCAATCATTTGTTGGGTTTATCAGAAGATATCCATAATAGAAACACTCTATTCACTTCCTTAAATGTTTATCATCATCTAAACTTTGTTTAGGCAGTTGTTTGAATGAAACTATTTTTAATTGACATGCTTTGCGTGCTTCATTATTTTAAACCACTTCTTCATCTAAAGTATATTGAATAATGCTAGTTTGGATGATTACATAATGATTTCTTATCAAGGGACCTTCAAGTTAACTTAAATGGGTTTCACAAAGTTCATTTATCCATATCTTGTTAAAACCACTTTCTAATTCACTCTAAGTGTTTTTTTTTAATTCTTTATAGTCTCTTTTCATGCCCTTATATTTTTAAACAGTTATTCAAGCCACCTAATAACCTTGAAACATTTTCTATAAGTAATAAATTAATAATTCTACTTTATTTCCTAATTAAATGTAACTTTTTAAGGGTATTTGATTTTTATTGAACTTTGGTGTTCTTTTGCTATCATTTTATGAATCTTATATATTAATTTGATTTAGTAATATGTAATGATATCTTATATGATTTTTGGACACCCCGTTATGTATGTTTAATATATTTATGTTGGGATTTAATTCATTTAATATTTAAAGTAGTTTTTTATTAAGTTTTGAATCATTTTTAGTCTCTAAAAAAGGATTTTATATGTTCAAATTGGGTGAAATATTTAAGTATTGTTTGGAAAATTATTAAAAATAATTTCATGTTTTGGTTATCAATGAATTCTCAAAGGCCTGGTTGGAACTTTATAAAAAGAATTTTTGATTTGGGAACATTTTTTATATATTATATTTGGATTTTGATGGTTATATAAAGTGGGTTGATTTTCTTTTAGAATTTGTTATACATGGTTAAAAAGGGTTTGTTTCGGTGAAGGATGTTTAGAGGTGAGATGAATAGTGTTTTTATGTCATTCAGATTTTATGTGATTAACTTCATGATTGATTTGGATCTCCTCCATTTCATTTATCATGATAACCCCAGTTATTTAGGTGGAACCTAGGAAATGTACTTTCTAGACATTGATCCACTCTCCCTAGTATGGGATTACATCCCAACACTTACTAGGAATCAATATGCTCTCCTGAGATATGGATCAAAATGCTTCAATTTCAAGGCATTGATACATTCTCACTGAGAACCACTGTTGCACCAAAACCTCGACCAAGCATACTCCTTGATCTCTTCCTCTACTATGCATCCACCTTTAATTTTCAACATCGTTGAGGCATGTACTTATTCCCTCTTAGATCCAGATTATCTTGGAAACACCTTTTAAAAAATTCTAATCCTTTCATCTCATGGTTTCCCATTCTACTGAACACCTCAATTCTGACTAATTCAAAATCAATGTAACTTTTGAACTCTCCAAGATTAGGAAGGTCATTTTCCATCTAATGACCCAAACTTTTATTAATGAAAATTACTATTGATCTAATTAAATTTCTTATTATGTAAAATTGTTACATAACATATGCACTTCCTTGGTTTTAGGTTATTGGATTTTAAAATACCGTTGATAATTTTTACCATTGCTAATATAGTTGTTGAAAAGTGACCACATGAATAGTATAAATATATGGCTTTAACAAATCCAATTTACTCAAAAAAAGGAAGTGGTGGCCTCATTCAGTAGAATTTCTCCATACTAATCTCATTTTTCGGAGCTCGGAAATGAGGTAGTGTCACTAGGATTCTCTCTTGACCAAACCCAAGCTGAGCTTCAACACGTTAAGCTTGAACAGAACTGCCAATGGGAAAAGTGGAAGTTGATAGAGATTACCACCTGAGAAATGTTATCCAAGCCACCCCAAGAGTTTGTTACCATCAAACACCTTACCCGTAAGTCTTATGCGGTTGTTATAAGGGATTATGTAACAAGACCCTAGCACTATGATTATTTTCTTTATTTTTTTATAAATAATATACATTCATTTTATTATTGTTTCTTTGTAAATGGTTTTTAAAGAAAAAATAGTATTTTTAGTTAATATTCAATTAAGAAATATATTTTTATGAATTAATGGATTTTTTAAATAAATAATATTATTATTACTAAATTACTTTTTATTAAATATAAATGATCGTATAATTTTTATGAATACAATTGTAATTTTTATTAAGGATTGAAAACTATTTTTGTCAAAACCCAAGAATTTTCAATAAATGTCGGTTTTTTATTTTAAAAGTGAAAATTCACATATCTAGAAAATTATTTAGATAAAATGAATATTATTTTTGGAATTAGGACATCGAAATTTTCCAAAAGGTGAATTTTTTATAATTTTATGAGATAGTCGAATATTTGGGTAAAAATTAAATACCGTTTAAATATATAATGTATTTTATGACATCATAATGACCCAAAAGTGATGTAATAAAATACTATAAATGGTATATTCTCCCAATATATGTTTTAAATTTAAAATAATGTGATTTTAGGTTTGTTTGATTTATTTTTCAAAGGCTTAGTGGATCCTCCAAGACTTATAAAATATTTTAACATTTTAAAATGACTTCCTTGAGAGTGTGACTCACCTCCACATCAGCAAGAGTAACATTTTAAAAATTTAATCCATTGGCCTTATAAAATAATGTTTTACACTCCCCTTTTTCAAAAACCATGGTCCAAAACCATGGGTTGGTTTTTGTTTTTGATTAGTTTAATGTGTGGTGTCCAAAACCTAAATAATAAAGAATTCCCTCTTTTTTCCTATATAAACCCACTCAATCTCTCATTTCTCTTTACTAAAAACCTCTGGATCTTGACCAACCTCTTCCCTACTATCTTTAAAATCCTCCCAAGGCACCCCAAGCTCCCAAGAAGGCTCTCTAAAGCCCCTCCCAATCCTTTGGGATCACACATCCAAGTAAGGGATTTCTTTCTCTCTCATTTTTTTCCAAGTTTCTTTATATTGTTATACCATTGTATTTTCAATTACAAATGTTGGGGTATGATTTCACACCTCCCATATACTTACCTCCTTATTTTTGAATGATGATAGATCTCTTTATCTCTCATTAATGCCTCCCATGTACACCTGTTACCATGTTGAAATTCTGTAAGGGATTTCTCTCTCCACATTTACATTCAAGAAATTATTTTGTATTATGAATTTAAATTCCATTACATATATTGGGACATGTATTTATATGACCCCATTACTATCCATTTCATATACATATGATGAGACACCCATTTCTCTCCCATCAACAATTTTTATGAATTCTTATGTTATGTCATTATGCTGCCGAAATTGCACCGCGATTTTCCAAGACAAAGTCATTGTGTAGTGAATACCATGCCCATTTCTCTATCAAGGGTATTCAACTTTATAAACATTTATTTATTGATTATAGAGTTTCAGGTATGAATTACACATTCCTTTATCGTGGAATAAATGATGATTTTTAATGAATCCATTTATATGATCCATGTGGCACACTTTTTCATGAAATGAAATAATTAAGAAGGGTGTGTCCTGATAGCGCTCCAATGCATTGAGTAAAGATTAGTATTAGGATATGTCAATTAAAATGAGGGTTTACTCATTATAATTCAAGTTCAATGAGGGTTTACTCATTCTCCATATATAATGACCCTTTTCTCATGCTACTATCATGTTAAATGTTGTTGCCACATTTCCATGTTATGATAATCATGCTATATCATGTATTTATGTTCATGTTTCTCTTATGATCCATTGATATTCCTATTTCCTAACATGTATGGTATTCTTCATGATATGCCTTGTTTACTCCCTTACTGGGCTTTATATATCACCCTTTTCTTATGCATGTCCTCAGGTTATACCATGCAATGCTAAGTACGAAGGAATGTTGTGCTCATGTAAAAGAAGTTTTCAATAAAGATGTTGTGTTTTATGTTCTAAGTTGTTATATAATGTTCCTAATTTTCCCAAGACACTAGACCTATTGATTCTCAGGGTTATCTTAAGTGTAAGTTTATGTAATAAATCGTGTTTATGTGTGTAATAAAGAGAATGGTTGTTATAGTTGGAATCAAAGGGAGGTTTAGTTATTTTTGGGATTAGGATTAGAAAACCCTAGTGAAAGCCTTAGGGATAAGACTAAGTATAATAAAAACATCCCTAAATTTTGGTGATTATTGATTAAGTGGTTTATCAAGTAAATAAATCCATGTCTGGATACAAGCAAGTAGAGGCGGCTCTGGCACAGATGTATCTAGGGGTAAAACCCAAGAACACCGCTTTGAGCTAGACTTGAATAGGAACTGGTGCATGACAACAAGTCTTACTGCACTCTTGGTTACAACACTCCCAGGGGACATGCTTTGGTAAATTCATAAGCTTATTATGAACCATTATTAATGGAATTAAAAAAATGCCTCTAAGAATATATGTTGGGAAGTAGATAATGGATAACATATATAAGTTAAGGAAATAAATGTAATTTAT
This sequence comes from Viscum album, assembly GCA_963277665.1. Taxonomy (NCBI): domain Eukaryota; kingdom Viridiplantae; phylum Streptophyta; class Magnoliopsida; order Santalales; family Viscaceae; genus Viscum; species Viscum album. The sequence goes on along the minus strand of OY728145.1, from coordinate 872,816,411 downwards.
AAGTTATCCCTTTTTGTATTTAGATTCCCCTTTATGTGTTACCCATAAATTTCCTTTTATTCTATCCAATGGCCGGTAATAGAAGTACTTGAGCTAACAACCAATGCGAAGATCAATGTGATGACTATTATAATGAGATTCCCAATCTGATGGGAGCGGGAATCACAAACTTTGTCATAATAATCTCTCAGTTAACTCACGTTTTGAATAGAAACATGGATCAAGAGGAAAATTCAACCCCCCCCCTAAGAAAGAACAAGTTTCGATCGAGAGATTCATGATACAAAGGCCTCCTAATTTTAATGGATCATCTGATCCCTCAATCTCTGAATAATAGATCAACTCCATTGAAAAGATCTTCTCCATCCTTCAATGTTATGAACAAGAGAATTTCATTCTGACTACTTATCATATGGAGGGTGAAGCTGATCAATGGTGGACATTGATCAAAAATAAAAATATTGAAGAGGATATTGAGGCGTTGGAATGGAAGGATTTTCAGAAAATGTTTTTTGATAAATATTTTCCGCGCACCCTCTGACTTAAGATGAAAAGGGACTTTCTTTACCTCAAGCAAAAAAAATGATGAATCCATCAGATCGTACGAGGAAAACTTCACAAGGCTTACACGATATACCTCCAGCTTTGTTGTTACCCCCGAATGCAATGTTTACCGCTTATTTGGTGGGCTAAAACCTAGCCTACAGAAAGGCCTAGCGATCCGTGACTTTGAGAGCTATGAGGAAATTTTTTGATGTTCCCACAAAGTCAAAATAAAGATCGGAAAATCTCAAGGGTATCATGGGGATAAGAATCATAAGGTGGACTTTAATTCTAGAGTTCCAATGGATAAATCCAATGGTGCTAATAAAATCTATCACCCCACTTGCCAAAGGTGTGGAAAGAAGCACCCCGAAAATTGCCTGAAGGGGACGAGGAAATGCTTTAGGTGTGGAAGAGAAGGGAACCTAGACATTAACTTCCAACAAGAAAAATCTGCGGCTATGATAGAGGAGAGGAACACTTCGTTCGACCCTCAACACATTGTTCATTGCTTCAACTACAAGGAACCAGGGCACTTTGAAAACCAGTTCCCAAATCCATGGTTTTTCGAAGGCAACCAACAACCTCCAAGCCAGCAAGGGCAATCTTTTTCCATCACTACCGCCGAAGTGAACCCTGACAAAAAAGTGGTGATAGGTATTCTATTTATTCATTCAAGAATAGAAAATTCACTTTTTTATTCTAGTTTTATGCATTATTTTATATCCAAAAATTTTAGTAGAACAATCCCAAAACCACCAAAAATCATGGAAGAAAAGATGTCAGTGAGAACAGAAAATGGGGCAATCATTGCATCCCATGAATATAACTCCTCCCACGTCACAATCTGTGGATTTAACTTCCCAGAAAACCACATCATACTCCATCTGGTGTAATTTTATGCAATTATTGGCATGTATTATCTTTCCTTATATATAACCAACATAAATTTCTATGAGAGATAAATTACTCTCCATATGGAGAATCGACCCCTGATTCTGTACAAGTGTAAGGAGGAGGAATCTTCTTTAGAACCATCATCTAAAGTATGGATATTAATACTCTATGATCATTTGTATCATGATCAGATGATTGAGCCTAAGGAATCAACCATCCTTGAATACATGCCTATTTTGAGGGAATTCGTTGAAGTGTTTCCCAAGTAATTGTCTGTTCTTCCTCATAGAAGAGATGTTGAATTCTCAATTGATATTATACCTAGGGCTTTTCCAATATCCAAGACTCTATATAGAATAGATGTTGTGGAGATTTAGGAGCTAAAGAAACAACTATAGGAGAATATGTATAAAGGGTTTATACACCCAAGTGCTTCACTATAGGGTTCACCAGTCCTCTTCGTCAAGAAGAAGGGTGGGTCAATGCGTCCTTGCATTGATTATCATGATCCCAACAAAATCATGATAAAGAACAAGTATCCTCTTCCACGAATTGATGACTTGTTCGATCAGCTACATGGAGCACAATACTTTTCCAAAGTGGATCTTTAGTCAGGATATTATCAAGTAAGGGTGAAGAAGGAGGATATCCCCAAGACTGATTTTCGTACATGATACGAGCACTATGAATTCATAGTAATGCCTTTCAGACTCACTAATTCTCCAGTAATCTTTATGGACTTGATGAATAGAGTCTTTAAAGATTACCTAAATAAATTTTTGTTAGTCTTTATAGATGATATTCTAATATAATCCAAAAACAAGGAGGAGCATGAGGAGTATCTAAGCACTGTACTAGAGACCTTGCGAAAGGAGAAGCTCTGTGAAAAGTATATAAAGTGTGAGTTATGGTTGAATGAGGTTTCATTATTGGGTCATATCATCACAAGCAATGGGATATTTGTGGATCCCTCCAAGACAACTGTAATTGAGGGATGGATGAGGTTAACATTGGTAACAGGTATCTGTAGATTCCTAGGGTTAGCTGGATATTATCGTTTATTTGTTAGAAACTTCTCATGATTGTCCAACCCTCTTACCAAGCTAACTCAGAAGAGAGTAAAGTTTTCTTGGAGTGATGAATGTGAAGACAACTTGAAGGAGTTGAAAAGGAGGCTTATCACTGCACTTGTGCTCACACTACCCACAAGTGGAGAAATTTTTGTGGTATTTAGTGGTGATTCAAAAAATGTAAAGGGATGTGTGTTGATGAAAAATGACAAAGTCATTTACCATGCTTCAAGGAAATTGAAAGTTCATGAGAAAAACTATCCAACACATGATCTAGAGTTGGATGTAGTAATCTTCACTCTAAAAATTTGGTGGGGTTACCTCTTTGGGGAGAAGTGTGAAATATATACAGATCACAGAATCCTCAAGTATATATTCACACAGAAAGAGTTGAATATGTGCCAACAATTATGGTTAGAGTTGATCAAAGACTATGGCGGCTCAATCTATTACCATCATGGGAAAGAAAACAAGGTGGTGGATGCTTTAAGTAGAAAGGACCCATCAATTCTATCATTGATGAGAATTGAAAAGGATCCAATCTTCTTATATTTGAAGAAGATGGACAATGGGAATCATAAAGAAGGGAACATCATCAATCATTTCACAAATGATTGCTCAACCATATCTTTTGGAAAGGTTAAAGGATGATTAGAAGGATGATATGGGAATTCAGAAGAAAGTGGAAACTATCATAAAAGGGAAATCATCATAGTTCAATGTTAATGAATAAGGAATTGTGATATTTGGGTCAAGACTATATGTTCCATCAAATTTGGAGTTAGAGAAATAACTTTTGGTTGATGAACATAGTTCGAATTTCTCCATTCATCCAGGAAACACAATGATGTATCGATATCTCCGAGAGTATTATTGGTGGGATAACATGAAAAAGGAGATCGTTGAGTATACATCAAAGTTCCTGGTATGTCAACAAGTAAAGGATAAGAGGAATAAGACCAAGCACTAGTAGAAAAATGATTTTTAACGTCGCCAGTTTGACGTCGGTTTCTTATAAACCGACGTCAATAATTTTTACGGTGATTTTTTGGCGTCGGTTTTTAAAAAAACCGACGCCAAAAAGGGAAAAAAATTGTTTTGGCGTCGGTTCATAAAAAAACCGACGCAAAAAACTAAAAAATATATATTTTGGCGTCGGGTTTTATGAAAACCGACGCCATAAATGTTTTAAATAAAATTCTTTGGCATCGGTTTTTTAAAAAACCGACGCTAAAAATTAAAAAAAAACTACTTTTCGCGTCGGTTTTCTTACAAACCGACGCGAAAAGTTAAAATATATTTTTGGCGTCGGTTTTTATGAAAACCGACGCCAAAAAATTTAAAAAAAAAATTATATTGTTTTAGATAATTCTCTAATCTTTGATTTGACTGGTCGTGGAGCAAAAACGGAGTTACGGATTAAAAGTTATGGCCTTTGAAAGTTGAACTTCCTTAAGACTTCTTTTAGAGAAGGTCAACTTCCGACATCCATAACTTTTAATCCGTAACTTCGTTTTTGCTCCACGACCAGTCAAATCAAAGCTTAGAGAATTATCTAAAACAATGTAATTTTTGTTTGTCATTTTTGGCGTCGGTTTTCATAAAAACCGACGCCAAAAATATAATTTAACTTTTCACGTCGGTTTTTTTACAAACCGACGTGAAAAGTTAAAATATATTTTTGCCGTCGGTTTTTATGAAAACCGACGCCAAAAAATTTAAAAAAAAAATTATATTGTTTTAGATAATTCTCTAATCTTTGATTTGACTGGTCGTGGAGCAAAAACGGAGTTACGGATTAAAAGTTATGGCCTTTGAAAGTTGAACTTCCTTAAGACTTCTTTTAGAGAAGGTCAACTTCCGACATCCATAACTTTTAATCCGTAACTCCGTTTTTGCTCCACGACCAGTCAAATCAAAGCTTAGAGAATTATCTAAAATAATGTAATTTTTTTTTGTCATTTTTGGCGTCGGTTTTCATAAAAACCGACGCCAAAAATATAATTTAACTTTTCACGTCGGTTTTTTTAAAAACCGACGCCAAAAAAATTATTTTTTGTTTTTGGCGTCGGTTTTTAAAAAAACCGACGCGAAATGTAGTTTTTTTTTAAAATTTTAGCATTGGTTTGTTAAAAAACTGACGCCAAAGATTTTTTTTTAAAACTTTTATGGGGTCGGTTTTCATAAACACCGACGCCAAATTTTTTTTTCATTTTTTGCGTCGGTTTTTTTATGAACCGACGCCAAAAAGGATATTGATTGACATTTTTTGCATCGATTTTCTAAAAAACTGACGCCAAAAGACCAATGTAAATACTATTTTGCGTCGGTTTCAAACAAAACCGACGCCAAAGAGTAACGCGGGATCAAAATTTCAATTTTTTTCACAACGCGCGTTTAACTTTTTAAAATCCCGCCTACATTTTCGTAAAACACAATTGAAAATATTTTCGTTTACTATATATATATCCAGTTTCTCCTTCTTTCATCATTTTCAACATCTTCGATTCAATCACGATTTCAATGCGACTTCAATCATTAATTGGTACATATTCTATTCATTCGTTTTCTTTATTATTATTATCCTTCATTTCTAAACAACTCGATTGGATTTCTTATAATGATGATTCATTCTCATTTCTAAATACAAGTTATATGATAATAAAAAACATATCATTTCGATGGAAGCCCCTAAAACCATTGAAATATGTTTGATGTATTATGATTATTTTATTACATTTGGTGTATATGATTTTAATTTATGTTTATCATGTTTTCTTTGAAACGAGTTGTATCAATCAAAACTTTCATTTATGGCGTCGGTTTTTTTAAATAACCGACGCCAAAACTACTTTTTTAAATTTTTCGCGTCGGTTTTTATGAAAACCGACGCGAAAAATTATATGAATTATTTTTTTTGGCGTCGGTTTTTATAAAAACTGACGCGAAAAATATTTTTTTTTTCATTTATGGCGTCGGTTTTTTTAAATAACCGACGCCAAAACTACTTTTTTAAATTTTTGGCGTCGGTTTTTATGAAAACCGACGCGAAAAATTATATGAATTATTTTTTTTGGCATCGGTTTTTTACAAAACCGACGCCAAAAAACGAATGTTATTCATTTTTCGCGTCGGTTTACAAAAACCGACGTAAAAATTCATATTTTTAACGTCGGTGACTTCGACGTCGGTTAAAAACCGACGTCCAAAATAAAAAAAAACCGACGTTAAAAACCGTTTTTCTACTAGTGAAGGGAATGATTCAACCATTACCCATACCAATATGGAAATGGGATAACATCACCATTTACTTTGTCACCAGACTTCTGAAGACATCCAAATAAAAAAATGTTATCTGGGTTGTTGTGGATCATCTTACAAAGACTACACACTTCATTGCAATTTGGGAGGATTTATCATTGGATCAACTATCACAAATATAAATTAGAGATTTGGTAAGGCTACATGGAGTTCCACTATCGATTGTATCCGATCGAGATCCAAGATTCACCTCTAAGTTTTGGAAGATTCTTCAATGAGCTTTGAATACTGAACTGAACTTCAGTATGGCTTATTATCCTCAAACTAATGGCCAATATAAAAGGGATATCCAAACACTTGAGTATATGTTGAGATCATACTCAGTGGACTTCAAAGGAGTATGGGATCAACATCTTCCTCTAGTTGAGTTCTCTTATAACAATAGTTTCCACTCAAGCATCCAAATGGCTTAATATGAAGCCCTCAATGAGAAGAGGTGAAGAACACTGACATGTTGGGATGAAGTTGGGGAGTGAAAACTCCTAGGTCTAGAAATGGTCTAAGAAATAGAGGAGAAGGTTAAGACCATCCAGCAGCACATTAAAGATACTCAGAGTTGACAAAAGATCTATGCTGATAATCATCGACGAGACCTAGAGTTTGATGTCTGAGACATGGTATTCCTCTGCATATCATTGTGGAAGAGAGTTATTAGATTTGGGAATAATGGAAAAGCTTATTCCAAGGTACATCATCCATTTTGATATCCTTATTCACATTGGAGCAGTGGCATATCAACTAGAACTCCCACCGAACCTATCTCAAGTACATGATGTATTCCATGTATCACTCTTGAGGGAGTACATACTTGACCCATCACATGTACTCAATCTCGAGGTGGTACCATTGGAGAATGACCTATACTATGAAGAGAAGCTGGTGAATATCTTAGATCATAGGGAAAATGTTCTACGAAATAAGACAATGCCCCTTGTCAAGGTGTTGTGGAGAAACCACAAGTTTGAAGAAGAAACATGGGAATCAGAGGAAGTGATTAAGCAGAGTTACCTTCATCTATTTTAATGTGGGAAAAGGAAATTTTGAGGGAGAAATTTCTTAAGGGGGGGAGATTGAAATGACCCAAACTTTAATTAATGAAAATTCTTCTTGATCTAGTTAAATGTATTATTATGTAAAATGGCTATATAATATATGCACTTCCTTGGTTTTTTGTTTTTGGATTTTACAATACCGTTAAGAATTGTTACCATTTCTAATATAGTCATTGAATAGTGATCACATGATTAGTATAAATATAGGGGTTTAATAAATCCAATTTACCCAGAAAAAGGAAGAGATGGCCTCATCCAGTAGAATTGATCCATACGAATCCCATTTTTCAGAGCTTAAAAAGGAGGTAGCATCACTGGGATTCGCTCTTGACTAATCCCAAGCCAAGCTTCAACACCTAAATCATAAACGGAACCGCCTACGGGAAAAGTGGAAGTTAATAGAGATTACCACCCGACCGATGTTATCTGAACCACCCCAAGAGTCTGTCACCATCACACACCTTACCCTTAGGCCTTATGCGGGTGTTATAAGGGGTTATATAACGATACCTTAGAACTATGATTATGTGCTTTATTTTCTGTATAAATAATATACATTCATTTCATTATTGTTACTTTGTAAATGGTTTTTAAAGCACAAATAGTATTTTTAGTTAATATTCAATTAAGAAATCTATTTTGATGAATTAATGGATTTTTGGAATTAAATAATATTATTATTACTAAATTATTTTTTATTAAATATAAATATCGTAAAAATTTTATGAATACAATTGTAATTTTTATTAAGGTTTGAAAACTGTTTTTCTCAAAACCCATGAATTTTCGATAAATATCGGTTTTTATTTTAAAAGTGAAAATTCACATATTTATAAAATTATTTAGATAAAATGGATATTATTTTTTGAATCAGGATGTTGAAATTTTTCAATGGTGAATTTTTCATAATTTTCTAAGACAGCTGAATTTTTTGGGTAAAAATTAAATATCGTTTAAATATATAATGTGTTTTATGACAACATGATGACCCAATAGTGATGTAATAAAATACTATAAATGGTATTTTCGGCCAATATATGTTTTAACTTTAAAATAATGTGATTTTAGTTTTGTTTGATTTATTTTACAAAGGCATAGTGGACCCTCCAAGACTTATAAAACATTTTAAAATTTTAAAATGATTTCCTTGAGAGTGTGAATCACCTCCACATCAGAAAGCCAAATATTTTAATAATTTCATCCATTTTACTTATAAAATAATTTTTTCCACTCCCCTTTTTCATAAACCATGGGTCGGTTTGTGGTTTTTATTAGTTTAATGTGTGGTGTCCAAAACCTAAATAATAAAGAATTTCCTTTCCTTCCCTATATAAACCCACTCAATCTCCCATTTCTCTTCACTCAAAACATTTGGAGCTCGATCAACCTATGAACTCATCTCTCTATAATCCTCCCAAGGCACCCCAAGCTCCCAATAAGCATCTCTCAAGCCTCCCCCAAGCCTTTGGGATCACACTTCCAAGTAAGGGATTTCTTCATATATCAATTTTTCCAAGTTTCTTTATGTTGTTATACGCTTGTATTTTAAATTAAAAATGTTGGGGTATGATTTATAACCTCCCCTATACTTCCCTCCTTATGTTTGAATTAGGATATACTCATTTCTCTCTCATTAATTCCTCCCATGTACACCCATTACCATGCTGAAATTCTGTAAGGGATTTCTCTCTCCTCATTTACATTCAAGTAATTATTTTGTATTATGAATCTAAATTCCATTACATATGTTGGGACATGTATCTATATTACCCCCTTAATTTAAATTTCATTTTCATATTATTATACACTCATTTCTCTCTCATCAACCATTTTTATGAATTTTTATGTCATGTAGTTATGCTGCCGAAATTGCACCACGATTTTCCAAGCCAAAGTCATTGTATAGGGAATACCATGCCCATTTCTCTATCAAGGGTATTTACCTTTATGAACATTTATTTATTGATTATAGTGTTTCATTTATGAATTACACATTCCTTAATCATGGAATAAATGATGATGTTTAATGAATTCATGTCATATGATTCATGTGGAACACTTATGCATGAAATGAAATGATTAAGATGGGTGCGCCCTAATAGCGCTTCAATGCATTGAGTAAAGATTATTATTTGGATATGTCAATTTAAATGAGGGTTTACTCATTCTAATTAAAGTAAAATGAGGGTTTAATCATTCTCCATGTGAAATGAGATTTGTCTCATGCTAATATCATGTTAAATGTTGTTACCATATTTCCATGTTATGATAATCATGATATATCATGCCTCTATGTTCGTGTTTCTCTTATGATCCATTGATATGCCTATTGCCTAACATGTACTATATTCTTCATGATATGACTTTTTTACTCCCTTACTGGGCTTTATAGCTCACCCTTTTCTTATTCATGTCCTCAGGTTATCCCATGCAATGCAAAGTATGAGGGAATGTTGTGGTCGTGTAAAAGAAGTTTTCAATAAAGATGTTGTGTTTTGTGTTCTAAGTTGTTATGTAATGTTCCTAATTTTCCTAAGACACTAGACCTCTTGATACTTAGAGTTATCTTAAGTGAAATTTTATTTAATAAATCATGTTTATGTGTGTAATAAATAGAAGGGTTGTTATATTCTCCCAAAGCCTAAATCCTACGCCATTTAATATCAATCCAAACCTTACTCATTTCAATGGCACCACTACTTTGTTACTAGTGAAATTCCACTAAATATTAAAAAATAACTTCACTAGAGGAAACCTAGTAGTCTTGAAACCAAGACTTTCTATCGATTCTTGATGAAATAATCACCATATGTTATGTAACCAAGATTTAATACCACTTTTGGTAATTGGTAGTAGAATAAGAAAAAGAGATTATACCACTAGTTGGATTTTTTAAAAATAAACAATCCTAATGTTAAAACCCCAAAACATAAATTAAACCCCTGAAACTTACAGATAGTAGAAGAAATTATAGAACATACATAAATTGAAACAAATCCCCAAACCTGATATATCATAACATAGAAGTAAAGCTACAGCTAAGTCATTACATCAGATATCTACGTTATAGTTCTAGTATCCTCATGGTTTTCAAAATGCCTCCCCTAAAGGAAAATGAGAAATTAAGGATAAACACGTGACATAAATGGAATAAGCACACCACATGAAATTTATATTATTTGGATGAAAATCCTACTTCATAAGGGAATACGTTGATATTTTTATTAAGGGATAAATTGAGTTGTAAGGGAAACATGTATTTTTTTATCCCTACCTATCCAAAGCTACATGAGACACTTTCTGGACACCCTAGTCAAATAACCATAACAACACATGTAATGAATCCTTCCCCCTACAATAACTTTATGGTGAATCCCCTCAAAGGGACAAATGATATAACTCAAGTGATTATCAAATCATATTTTCTTCTTAGAATAATTTTATATCTAAATATATAAATTATTATTTTATTATAATTTTAACAAATTATATGGATGAATTATTAACTATTGATATTCAATGTTATGAAGTGCTCATGACATTTAGGTTCATGCATCCATCAAAGAAACCAAACCTAGATTTTCTTTATGAAATTTTATTTAAAAGGTTATAGACTATTTTGGGAATTGATATTGTTAACCTCATGAATTAGTTTTGGAGAGGTAAGAATTCTCTTGAGACTTATAATGATACTCTCATCACTTCGATTCTAGAGGTTACTGATATGAGTTCAGTTAATAATTTTAGAATGACTAGACTTTGTAATGTCATTTATAAAGTCTTTTTGAAGATTTTAGAAAATATACTATGGAAATTTATACCATATATTAGTTTAGTACCATAGTTATTTTCTTATTTTGACTTGAGACATGATGTACTTGAAAGGATCGGGAAATCAACATAGTTTTTTATAGTGATGAATGTCATAGGGAAATTCTTTGTGTGAAAGGAATGACACTTGAGAAATTTTTTATTATGTAATAGGTTCATGCTTATATATTTTATTATGTGTATTTATAAAGGAAGGAATCGATAGTAATTCAAGTGAGAGACATATACATTATTCCCGGGGTGTATAACCAATTGATTTGGTGTGATCCAAGGATCATTAGGATAATCCAGTGTTTGTAGTAAACTAGAACACAAGTGTTTTGTGGTTGTGAGTGTGGTCACGGACTATGGAACATATCCATTGGGACTCTAGTGTTATGGTGAAGGATGATTGATATAACTGGACAATGGAATCATGGGTAAGGGATATCCAATGGTTGGGAGCACAATATCAAATGCTTATGGGAATTATTATTATTACACCTACCTTTGGAATAATGTGATGTAATCATAAAACACTGATTGATTTGGGATGAATCAAGGTGTTTTCTATCTATATTTAATAAAGTGTATCTATTGGGATCTATGTATTTGTGAAAATTCCTAAGTAACTCTTTTAAAATGATTCAACTATTTTAAAATGTTTCTTATAGGGATGCTGGTCATTTTAAATGATTAATATTGTTGGGTCATAAAGTTGTCTTTAATGATTTAAAAAAATTAATTTTGGTTTTGTGAAAGAGTGTTTGGAACTGATTTATTTATTTTAAAAAGGGTGTCTTATTTTAAGGAGGAATTTTTTTAAATGGTTGGTTTTTTAATGGGATTTCAAGTATGATTTTTTCAATATTTTTCAAAGGACATTTGAACTGTAGTTTTTTCATAATATTTTAAGTTTAGATTTTTATAAAATTAGAAAAACCATTACATTATATCAATATTTTGTGTATTTATTTTGTTAAATACTAATATCCTCAAATCAAATAGGATGGATATGAATTAAGAATGTATGGATGTCGATCGTTTGAAAAGAGAGTATGAAGATGGAGTGAAAGAGTTCATAAAGTTTTCAAAATATCATGTATATGACCCTTCTCAATTCATTTGTCCGTGTTTATGCTATTCTTATTCAAGAAAAGTTAGTCCAAAGGAGTTGTAAGAACACTTGATCTGTCACGGAATAGATCAAAGTTATAAATGTTGGAATAAATATGGGGAAAAAGAGAATATAGCAAGTGGTTGAGATAATAGTGTGTTTTATGGATCATCTAATATGATTAAAAGTGTAGACAATGAAGAAGACTATATCGAGGACGTGATTATAGGTGTGAATGATGATGAAAATCTTATTGAGGAAATGAAAAGGATAGTTGAAGATGAACTTTGTGATTTCCCAAAATTGTTTGAGAAGTTAAAGAGTTGTGAAAATACGCCTTTGTATGGTGGTTGTACTAAATATACAGCATTTTTAGCCGTACTGAAGTTGTATAATTTGAAAGTAGGCAACGGATGGAGTGACGCCAGTTTTATAGAATTACTTGCTCTCTTGAATAACATGATCCCAGAAGATAACGAGATCCTAAGCTGAACATATGATGAAAAATGAATGCTATGTTTGATGAGTATGATATTTGAACAAATACACTCCTTCTCAAATGACTGTATACTGTTTATCAAGGACCATAAATCACTTAGAGAATGCCCAAAGTTTTGTGTTTCTCAATACAAGAAAAGTGAATCTGGTCCTATGAAAGTTGTATGGTACTTTCCAATAATTATAAGTTTTAGGTACCTATATGTAAGTGAGGAGACCACAGGGAAAATGACATGGAATGCAGATAGAATAAATAAATATGGTAAACTACGTCACCCAGAAGACTCTCCTCAGTAGAAGAGAATCGATCATGAGTATCCTGATTTTTAAAATGAGCTGATAAAGCTTCGTCTTGCGCTATCTATAGATGGAGTGAATCCTTTTGGTTTTCAAAGAAGCACTCACAGTATATAGCCGGTTATTTTGGTAAATTATAACTGTCTATTGTAGTTATGCATGAAATAAAAACACATCATACTATCTATGCTTATATCAGGACCAAAACAACTGGTTAATGATATTGATGTTTATTTGGATTCATTGATAGAGGATGTGAAATTATTGTGGGATTCAGGTGTTACTTTGTATGATTCTTATAGAAATGAATATTTCACATTGAGAGCCATATTGTAAAGGACAATAAATGACTTTTCTTATTATGGAAATTTGTCAGGATATAGCATTAAAGAAAGTCATGGGTGTCTCATATGCGAACAAAGTACACAGTCAATTAGGTTGAAACATTCATCAAAAACCATGTATCTAGGACATCATAAATTTCTACCCCAACAACATAAGTACCAATATTGGATGACATAATTTGATGGAATTTTAGAAGAACATACAACACCATATCTACTAATAGATGATCAACTATTTGAGAAAGTAAAAGATGTGGACACTAATCTTGGTAAACCATTTTCAAAAAACCTTATGAAAACCAGTTGTAAGGAGAGATCAGTTTTTTTTAATTACCATAATGGAATTTTCTGTATGTCAGACACTTTCTTGATGGTATGCATGTTAAAAAATGTATGTGACAGTGTCATCGGCACATTATTAAATGCACCCAGCAAAACAAAGGATGGAATTAAGTCTATGTTGGACAAAGTTGACATGGGAATAAGAGAAGAGTTGGTGCCAATAAAGGGTGAAAAGATAACTTTTCTTCCTTTAGCTTCTTACACTCTTTCTAGGAAGAAGAGATATCATTTTTTCAACTTCTTGAATGACGTAAAGGTTCCAGAGTGGTATTCATCAAATATCAAGAACATCATGTCAATCACTGATTTAAAGTTAAAGGGTTTGAGATCACATGACTGCCACATTTTGATGAAAAGATCTAATTTCTATATATTTACGTTTTATTTTGTCCAAAAATGTCTATTATACATTAATGAAGATCTATTTTTTCTTCAAATATATATGCAGAAAATCTATAGACCCAACGAAATTGCTGAGTATGGAAAGAGAAATTGTCAACATATTATGTGAATTAGAAATTTTCTTCTTCCAACATTCTTTGATATGATGTTTCATTTGATGGTTCACTTAGTGAGAGAGATTCAACTATGTGGTCCAATACACTATAGATGGATATACCCCATTGAACGATATATGAAGATTTTGAAAGGGTGTGTAAAAAATTGAAGTTGGCCAGAGGGTTGTATTGTGGAGCGATATATTATTAAGGAATCCATTGAATTCTGTACTGAATACTTGTTCGGTGTGGAAATCATTGGTCTACCAAAATCTCATTACACTGGATGGATTACGAGTGAAGGAATTTCTGGAAGAGATGTTGTCACAATCAATATTACAGATCGGGAGCAGCCCCACCTTTACATTTTGTATAATAGTTTGGAGGTTGACCCATATTTTGAAACCCACAAAGAAATTCTTAAGCATTTGAATCCATCAAGGGATAAAAATGGATATAAAATACACATAATTGACAATTTATAGGATGGTTTTGAGACCATATATTTAAGGAGTCAGATTAAAATCCAGACTCAATTTCAAAACGACTTTGATGGATAGCTGGAGGACCAAGTGTATATGTATTATCTTATAATTCTTATGTAATTAATGGTTATACATTATATACTAATGAACATGATGAAGATAGTACTATGAAAAATAGTAGAGTTACACTTATGGCTGAAGCGATGCATGTTTCCATTGGTAGGGATAGAAATCCAATTTATGAAAATATGTCATACTTTGGAATCATTAAACAAATATGAGAGTTGGATTATATGAACTTCCAAGTACTGATTTTTCAATGCAAGTGGGTTGATAATAGGAGTGTTGTTAAAATAGATGAGTTGGGATTTTTGAAAGTTGATTTCATTAAGGATACAAAGACAAACCATTTATAATGGCATCACAGGTAGTACAAGTATTTTATATTACAGATCTCGTAAACCAAAGGTGGTCAATTGTTTTGTTATCGACCAAAACCACTAAAGGGTTAGATGAAAATTCAATGGAGGGTGACCCTTTCATTGGGATGTCGTAATCATTTCACAGTGGTCCCAATGTAGATAGCATTTTGTATGTCAGAGGAGACCACAATAAACAGATTTTGATAGTTTATAGAGGGGTAAAATCCCTTCATCCTTTAAAAAATAGATTTCAACAATTAGGTTATATTTTTTTTTAATATACATCATGTTATCTTATGTTATTATCTGTTCATTGTTGTTTTTATGTAATCTAAATTAAATATTAAACCACTTCTACAAATAATGACTTATTCATGTGATGATTCTCCCAATCCCGAGGCAAAATAGGTCTCTCAGCCTATTGTTGCTCGTAGTGTAGAGGAACAATAGGTCTCTCAACCTACTACTGCTCACGGTGTAGAGGACCAATATGTTTCTCAACCTAATTCTGCTGCTTCTCCCGGTGTAGAGGTACAACCACCATCTGCACATTCTAATGCTAGCACTTAAAAGGAACATATTGATGATGTTGAAACTGAGGAAATGGTATGCAACAAAACACTGGCAGTTCAGAAAAAATAGAAGCATCGTAGTTTGATAGTGTTAGCAAAAAACCTTAAGGAAAAATTTAAAGGAATCAAATATAAGGTCGGATGGAATAAGTGGGGCTAGTATGTTAACCCCAACAAGTCCATGTTCTGTAGTTACATTGGAATCACCAATCGGCAATGCGTGCTGATTGATGTATAGTTGTGGAACCATGTTGTCACTGGGATTAAGACATGGATGTGGGGAGATATTACGGTAACATTATGATATCATTTCTTTAATTTACTAAAAAATAAAATAATGAAACATTGACTTACTCTTCATCATCCCTTGTAGAGTGCATTTATAGTGGATAACTCACACAAGGACTATATATTAAGGGTTGCTGGAAGTATTCATAGAGGCTTTCACACATTTTTAATGAGATGTTATCTTAAAGATACTGAAGGGAAAATAAACTCGCACCCACCACCTATTTATGCACACCAGATAACCCAAGGAGCATGGGATGCGTTTACTAGCCGTCATGCAGAGTAGTCTTTTTAGGTACATTGTGTTTGGTAATACGTTGTTTGATGATACATGTATTCATCACTTTAATTGACATTTTTTATTTATAAAATAGCAACTAAGTTTTAAAAATAAGGAACGAGCAGCTAAACCAGCGTACCCCTACCTTAAAGAAAGAATGGGGTATGCTTCACTTGAAAAAAATGGTACATATTTTAAATCTATCGTAATGATTTTATGTGACATAAAATAAAACCATAACTATGTTCCTATATTTATATGCAGATTAATGAATCCAAATCTAAAGTCACTTCCATCCCATGCCATGTGCTATGGAAGGAGGTGCGTGTAAATAAAAGATGGGATACTAATAGATGAAAACACACAAAAAAGTGCGGGAAACATGTGTAAGTATGAAATAATAAATATTTGTTTTTATTTAAATTGATATTATATAACAAAGATAAATTTTTTTCCTATATTTTTTATCTGACATAGTCATAGGAATCAAAAACATCCAAACTGAATGCAGACATACTTTCGGTGGCCTTGAAGCACCTAGAAAAGTATGACCGCGTTAGTGGTGCAAGTTTTGGGGTGACACCCCAAACATTTTTTGAGAAAAAAACAAGAGGAGGATCAAAGTGAAGAAATAAAAATGATGAGAGAAATAATAGTTATCCTTGAAGAACATATGTGATTATAGAGAGAGTTCATGGAAAATTTAATGGCAGGGGAAAAAGAGAAGAAACAACTCAAGAACAACCAGCATGTGCAGATCCCCCCCCCCCCAACTAGCTTTGCGGCAAGCCATTCCCCTCAAAAACCTTTATTAGATAAGGTAATCAATTTTCTAATAATCGTTTCTATGAATTTTGAATAAGATAGACACTGATACCTTTACTATACTGATATTTTATAAGGTGAAAATGACTGTGATTTATATCTATCAACACCCACCCATCTCCTTGTAGTGAGGACTACGGTGTTAAATATCTAGAACATCATGCTATACAACAGACCACTTCTAACAGGTCATGTCAAATTTTTGATTAATATATCCCATAAGATAAGTGTCAATCTACCTATTCCAATTGATAATGAAGATATTCATAAGGTTGAACAAGCTCTTGGAACATTCATCGAATGTCCATCACAACTTGTAAAAACATGTCGACAAAGAGGTATTCATTTTCAATTTATTTTTCAAGATAAACCTTTAACATTTAATGAAAAAAGGTATAAACTGATGAATGTTATTACAGACGGACATAGGGAACGGGGTGAAAATAAATAACAGCTCAAAACCATCTCAAGGATCAAACAACTGATAGAAATGATCTACCATAAGCACCTTAAACTCGTTCATTCTGTATCCACATTTATTATCATTGCAGGATCATGTGAATACAAAGTTGAAAGATGGTGGTACTCACACAATTCTTTTTGATGAAAATATGTACAAAGGGAAAGATCTAGATTTCATTAGTGTTTACAATGTAAGTGAAATCTTGGAGTATGATTGGATAGGTGGCTCAGTTGTGAATGTATACATGAGGTATGTTTTCATGATTATATTTTCCAAAAGCTAATATACTATGATAATTACGACTAAATACATTCCATATTTTTCACAGGTGTATATATGAAAAAAATTGAAGGTATTTCCCCATGAACAAAAATTTGGACTCGTTAGTCCTCACTTCACCTCTAAAAAACAAACAAAAATAGAATCTGAGAAAGAGGGTGAAATAGTGGTAGGTCTTCTCAAATCGTTTATCAGCAAAATTACGGATGACCGGCTCTTCTTAATACCAACGATGTAGGGGTAAAACTCTACAATTTAATCATATCATGTATATTTTAATTTATTTCATTACTTATTCTTTTTTGTGTTCTTAGGCAGCATTGGATGCTCATTACGGTCAATTTGGAAACTCCAAAGATTTATTTCTTAGATTCACTGCATTGATATATAACAAACTGACCACACAATGATGGTGTTTTTCAATTTGTAATA
The DNA here is from genome assembly GCA_963277665.1 of Viscum album. NCBI lineage: Eukaryota > Viridiplantae > Streptophyta > Magnoliopsida > Santalales > Viscaceae > Viscum > Viscum album. The sequence continues at coordinate 872,798,577 of OY728145.1, read as the reverse complement.
CACTACATCCAACATTTTAGAACTAAACATCTAGTTATATAATTTATATTATCTTTTAACAAGGATTCCTTTATGATAGGGTGGTGCATGAATATCTTCTACATCATGGAATGAGGCCAGGTGAAAAGGAAAAGAAACATCACAAGTATTGTAACTAGATAAAAATTAGGGTATATATAATAAGATTTCACTATCCAAGCACATATAAAAAAAATCTTATTTTTATCAATGTTTATGTAGTGTCTGAAATAAAAAAATGATAAAGACTATGGTTATTATGTTTGTAAATTTATAAAAGAGATCATATTCCATAAACAAACTAGCAACCCTGAAGAGTTATTTTCAAAAATAATTACTATTTCATTTAAAGTATTTATTAGTCCTTTGTGTATTTATATTTTTTCTGTACTACCATGATTGTTGAAAATAATATTATTCAAAATATGATATAGATTCATTTATAAATGAATGGGAAGCATACCTGGTGGAATAATGTACACAAATAGAATGAATATGTGACCAGTATGACTCAAAGTGTCTATTTTTATTTAAAATTGACATTATTTTTAGTAAAACAACAAGTGACATACTGAAAACTGAGAAAATTCATTAGGATTGATTTGATACTTTAGGAAAACTATATATAAGTCATTTGTGACATTTATGAATCAACCGCACCTAAATTAGATGCACGGTGCGAACATTATGACTTTAAGTGTGCATTTTTATATTAAATTAATAATAAATTTAGCAAAAAAACACAACTAACATACTGAAAACTAGAAAAATGCATTCATATTGTTTTTATACTTTATGAAAATGATCCATCAATCATTTTTGATATGTAGAAATAAACCACACCTCAATCCAATGAACGGGGTGACCAATATGACTAAAAGTGTCTGTTATCTGTTTAAAATTGACATTTTAGTTCAAAACATGTCACTCACTGAAAACCAAGAAAATTTGATCTGATTGTATTCATAATTTAGGAAAATGATTCATAAGTATTTTTTATGTGTATGAAGCAGTCTTGTGTCAAACCGACACACGATGCGACCAGTATGACTCAAAATGCGTGTTTCCAGTTTGAAATGATATTTTAGTAAAAAAACACAAGTGACATACAAAAAACTGAGCAAACACATTCGTATTATTTTGATAAATTATAAAAATGATCTATAAGTCATTTTTGACATGTAGAAATCAACCTCACCTCAATCCAACTCATGGTGCGACCGGTATGACTCAAAGTGTCTCTTTTTATTTAAAATTGACATTAATTTTAGTAAAAAAACACAATTGGCATACTGAAAACTGAGAAAATACATTCAGATTACTTTGATAATTTAGGAAAATGATTCATTAGACATTTTTTACATTTAAGAATCAACCCCATCTCAATAAAACACATTATGTGACTGGTATAAATCCAAATGTGTCTTTTTATTTAAAATTGACATTAATTTAAGTAAAAAGAACAACTATCATACTAAAAAATGATCAAACACATTCAGATTGTTTTTATACTTTAGGAAAATGATACATGATTCATTTGTGATGTTTAGGAATCAATATCACATCAATCCAATTCATGATGTGATCGATATGACTAAAAGTTTCTGTTATCGGTTTAAAATTTACATTTTAGCTCAAAATGTGTCACTTACTAAAAACCAAGAAAATGCTTTGTGATTGTCTTAATAATTTAGTATAGTGATTATTAAGTCCTTTATGATGTGTAAGAATTAGTCTCATATAAAATCGATTCAATATGTGACCAGTATGACTCAAAAATCATATTTCCAGTTTGAAATGATATTTTAGTAAAAAAACACAACTGACATACTGAAAACTAAGAAAATACATTTGGATTGTTTTTATACCTTATAAAAATTATCCATGAGTCATTTGTGATGTATAGGAATCAACCACACCTCAATCTGATGAATGATGTGATCAGTATAAATCCAAATGTATTTTTATTTAAAATTGACATTAATTTATGTAAAAAGAACAAGTGACATATTAAAAATTGAGAAAACACATTCATATTTCTTTGATACTTTAAGAAAATGATCCATGAGTCATTTGTGATGTGTAGGAATCAACTGCACCTCAATTTGATGCATGGTATGACCAGTATGACTAAAAGTTTCTATTATCAGTTTAAAATTGACATTTTAGCTCAAAACATTTCACTCACTAAAAACCAAGAAAACACCCTCTGATTATCTTCATAATTTATGAGAGTGATTCATAAGTCCTTTATGATGTGTATGAAGAATTATCACCTCAAACCGATACACGATGTGACCGGTATGACTCAACATGGGTGTTTCTGGTTTGAAATTATATTTTAGTAAAAAAACACAACTATCATACTAAAAACCGAGCAAACCTATTCAGATTATTTTGATACTTTAGAAAAAAGATCCATGAGTCATTTTTCACATGTATAAATCAACCACACCTCAATCTGAAGAATGATGTGACCAGTATAAATTCAAATATGTTATTTAAATTTGATATTAATTTTAGTAAAAAAATAAGGGACATACTCAAAACCAAGAAAACTCATTCGGATTGTCTTGATATTTTGGTACAATGATCCATAACTCATTTGTGATGTGTATGAATCAACCCCACCTCAATATGACGCATGATGTGACCTGTATAACTCCAAATTTTTCTTTTTTATTAAAAATTTACATTTTATTAATGTATTATTTCATATTAATGTTTAATTTATTTATTTATAGTATTACTAATATAATATTTGTTTTCTTATATAGGTGAAACCTTTTGCTTGAGTTGGGATGATTTGTTTGGAAAATAATACCATGGGTGGACATTTTTGAGATGGGTTCATAGATGTAAAAGGATCAAACATTAAGGTTTTTAATGTTTTGTTGGATAATTGTAAATGTAATTATATAAAAAATTGTTTGAAATGTATATATCATTGTTGGCCAAACCCTTGTGTACACTGCTTTGTTTTTTTGTGCACTGTTTTGTTCTTGTGTACACTGTGTAGGTGGTGTGTGTGTTTTCTATGCAGGTGTTGGGGGGTGTTCTATTATATAAACAACACATCATAGGCAGCTTGGCCTTTGTCAGTACTATTTCGATAAGGAGATTAGAATAACATTCTATTCTTTGGCATCATTATCCATATTTTTTTTCTAAGTTCATTGGAGAATTCCCTTTAATTAGTGGAAAACCAACAACTACAACATCTCTAGATTCTAAACCAATGGAAATAAGATATGAAAACGTTTTTTTCTTCCAACAATTATAATTCTTTTCATCAAATGTAGGAACACCGCTTTTATTCGCAAAATTCAGATTTTTTGTTCTTATCACTTGATTGAATCAAACATAGGGACCTCGCTCCGATACTAATTGAAGTGCTTCAGATCAGATTGCTTCACTGAGAAGGGAGAGATGAATTAGTGGAGGCTGGTTTTTATAAATTATTTTCACATTAAAATAAACCCTTGAAACCAATTAAGGTTTTATTTACTCAATTGTAAAAGCTTATCCTCACTCATGTATACAAAAAATAAAAGAATAATGAACATAAATATTTTTACAAGGTTTGGGGCCTTCACATGAAACCTACAAATTTTTATGGTTGGTTAGTCTCCCCAAACATAGATTATTCACTATAAGAAAAACATATTACAATCTTACAATGTCGGTATAGATTCACACTATAATTGTCAAGAGTTCAACCGAAATGCAGTTTCACACTACCTTCTTACATAAAATGTCACAAAAGTGAGAAAAAACTTCTTGAGAGTTTGGTTTCTTTAGAAAATTCAGATGTTAATCCTCATCATTGAGCCTCTTGGATATTTAAGAATAAATTATCACATCATGAAAATCCTATTTTAGAACTGATTCTCAATTTTATCTTTATATTAACTCGCTAAATGCTCAATCTCAAACTAATGTAGATGATAGGGACTGAGATTCAGGCACCAGACACTCTCCTTCTCTACTCAACTCACTTTTTATTATTATTTTTCGGTGTCATGTCTCTACTCTATTACAGCGAATCCTCTCTTTTTTTCATACTTATACAATCTCCCCACTTCAATTTTCCCAAATTCATTTCAATTAAGAGAATGAAATGGGTTCCATTGTAGTTTGTATCCTTAAATGGAAAACAAATGTAACCGCTTTGTATTTCCAACAAAAGGAGTACTTATCAAATAACCACTTTGGGAAAATACACTTTTTGTGCTCATTTTTTCAAAAAAAAATTGCATCGTGGATAGTGTATCCACGTGAGTTACTAAAGTAATTTTCTCAACTTTATCTTTTCAAACCATCAACTTTAAACTCTACATGCACTCGAACTCAAAAAACAACTTATGGAATGAACTAGTTGCTTGCCACAAAACTGATTTCAAAACTCAACTTAAGAACACCCGGACTTTTAAAAAAAACATAGATTGAATCACTTCACTCTTTATAGATTATACCCATGAGGGTTAGTAAAGAATCATCACAATAATACACCTATATTATTCTTTAAAATAGATTAAAATATTCTAGTTCACTCTTAGTAGGTTTCTCTCGACTTTGTTTTTTTATTGATTTAAAGATCATGTAATCTTCATGTTTCTTGAATAAAAATCAATTTGTGATGTTTTAAGCACTAAGGAATAGCTTTAGAATCATCAGTTTTTTCTTCTCTAGAATATTCTGATTTGGGAATCTCAAATTTTCACTCTATGAACTCCACCAAAATTTCTCTAAGTACCAAAGTTATATGATCGGTGAAGTTGTATGCTGAAGGAGTATGTTCAAGACTTTAAATAGAGTCTCACAGTGAATGCTTATGGTATGGATCAAAGACATATGCTCAATGGTGAAGTATTATGGTCGCATGAAGTCACATGATGCTTGAAAAAATCATATGTTCAAAAGGATTATGCTTATTTTCACTAAAGTTTTACTATCCTAGAAGTCCTACGATAACGATATATGCTCAGCCCAGAAATAACTACGCTCATGCCTTTTCCTTTTTATGCCACTTATCAAAGCCTTATGAAGAATGAAGACTTACGCTGGGAACTTGATCGTACCACGATTCACTGTTTTATTCCACCCGTACACCGCTGTTTTAAACTAGTTTTGTAATGAATATTACAAATATAATAATAAATTTCACTTTATGTTTTAATAATTTAATTAATTTTAATCAACATTATAATGGTCAATGTTACTTGTTTTTTTATTTCAATGTAGGTGGAGGTGATTTGGAGGGCCCTTGATGAAGTGGAAGAAAAATGGACCAAAATTGCATGGATCCATGGACATATTTCCACTTTTTGAATATTACACAAAATAAGTTCATCCAAATGGGCTGAAATTTTGTGGTCCTGTCCAAAATTTAATATGATACATTTCCTATTAAGGAAACCAATCCTGATTCGGCTTCTATGGGGGCCATCCGAACTGATCTGTCCAAGCCACCGAATTTGGACCAAATCAAATGCGGTGTTCTGTATTTTATCAATATCTTGATCTGTAGTTGTCCAAATGGTGCCAAACTTTTGGTGGAGATATTCAAGAGGTAGGGCTACAACTTTTCTATTTTCTCCAAAGCGAGAGAAGGCTGTATGAAGACCAAAACGCATGGTACAAGTGGATTGATGAAATCTGTGTGCCTAAAACCACCTTCCAATTTTCCTATAAAAGGGAACCAAGGGAACCTCATTTGAAAGTTGGAACCAAAAGCCACACTCTGACATTTTTGAGACCCAAAGGAGTCATATCACCATCAAAGAAGTTCTGGAGACCCCTATCCTCATAGTGGAATCAAGGATGAAGAAGGAGTTCCACCCGAGCTTCCTCCTCCGCCCGATGTCGAGCTAAATGGTGGGTGTTCGTTGTGAGGGAGCTACACACATGTTAAGGGAGTTCTGATGCATACAATAGCTACTGGTTTGGATTAATTTGGGTGTTTAAACATTTCATTCCATGTATCTTATTTTATTTCAGATTTTAATGCTTGATTTGATGCATGTGAGTGTTATGCTCTTAATTTCTAACCGATCGGTGTGAGGTTTTGAGTGCCTGACTTGTGTTGTTCCGATTGGACATCACAAGAATACTTTTCATACCCACATTATTGAGATTTTAATATGATTTGGAAGCTCTTATTCCATGCATAATCACTGGACCTTTATAATATGATTGTTACGTCAAGGTTTGGTCCTTAAAGCATTGAAATAAAAGCTTAGGAATTAATCGGGATTCCAATTAACTCCAACCAAAGAATTACTCTAAACCTAAGATGAATCTCTATGAACAATGAACTTTATATGTGTGTAGTGAAATCACATCGACCATTTTATCTCATATTTTTCAAAATCCACTAGGTCACTCAACTTTTAAGCTATTTCAACTAAGTCATTGTTTTAAACTCTTTTCAAAACCACCCCCTCTCTTAGTCATTTTTATTAAAAATACACACTCTAAACCTACCAACACTCCTTGATAGATGACCTAGGGTCTACCCTAGACTATAAATAAACCTTAAAAACATAATCAATTTGACGTGTCATGACAACGCGGTCAAATTTTGGTGCCGTTTCCGGGGAGCACTTTGGTTTTTTTGTGCGTGTTTTTGATAAATTTTTTGTAATTTTTGTGAATATTTGTTTGTTTTATCTTCTACCTTTGCATTTATTTTTGTGTTCTAATTTATTTATTGTGTAGGTTTTGTGTATGACGTGTTCTAATCTGGGAGACCTACAAACTTTTGAACCCGAACCAGAGAGGATCCTACATCAATGAAACTGAGACACACAAGACAACACTTTGAAGGAGGAGACATCACATCTTAAAGTTCTTATTGATCCTTCTTCTTCTTCTGAAACCAAAGTTAAAATTGACCATAACTTGTATAACATGGCTGAAAATAATAGAACACTAAAATAACTAACCTCACCTGATTTTGATATCCGACCCACTTACATTCAATTACAAGTCGATGCACCCAATTTTGAACTAAAATCTGGTTTAATTCATTTATTACCAAGATTTCATGGACTGCCTCGAGAAGATCCACATAAGAATTTAAAATAATTTCATACTGTGTGTTCAATATTAAAACCTGCTAATTTGGATGAAGAACAAGTAAAACTTAGGGCATTTCCATTTTCATTAGAAGACATAGCTAAATATTGGTTGTATTATGTTAATTCACCTATTAGAGGTTGGGCAGACATTAAACGGATTTTTCTTGAAAAATACTTCCCAACCTCTCAAACTACAACAATAAGGAAAGAAATATGTGGAATAAGACAATCTCAATGAGAAACCCTTCATGAATATTGGGAATGCTTTAAAAGATTATGTTGGTCGGAGTGGATACTCGAGAGGGGGGTGAATTGAGTTCCAATTAAAAAATTATGTTAAAAATATTTCTCTTAAAATCCCCCAATTTAAAAACAAAGTTAAACTGTAGTGAATCTATACAGAGTGTAAAGGTTAAATTAGTTTCTCAAAGATTGATTAGGTCTCAGTTAACTTAATTTAAAGATTAAATTAACTTTTGAAACTAACTTACTGGTTTACAATAAGTATAAACACTTGCGAATTTAACTATCAAAGTAGATTTTAAAATAGTTTTGTATTTCAAAGTAATAGCAGTGAAATATGTAAAATATATATGTAATACTTATAGACTTAAAATAAAAGCATAGAAAATTTACCCAAGAGGTTCAGTCTCAAGACGAGACTTAGTCCTCTCAACAATTTATATAAATTGATCCACACCCTGGATCGGGGTTAAACAACAGTACACTACTGTCTAGGTACAAAGACCTCTACCACATTTCTTCGTGGGAAAATAAACAATAGCACACAGGCTGTTCAGGTCTTACTCAACCTCTACCACCATCCACAGTGGGAAACAAAAGAGTTATGGAGTTTGAGTGAGGATTTAAGAATCCTCCAGTTTAGCACAAGAGACGGTGTGTGTGTAAAATAAATAGGGTACACACACTGCTCAAAATGTAAAGATAGAATCACTAAGAGAAGTATGATTGAGTTTAGAAATGATTTAGTGATTAGCAGTGCAGATCTGGACTCATTTGGTTTATTAGAAAATCTTCTGAGTCCTTCCCTGGTTTTTCTCAGAAAACAGAGTGTCGTTTTCTTATTTGATTCTTGGTCCATCTTAGCAGCCTGAGTGCATGAAATGTTTGTTGTAGTTCTTCACTAAAGATTCAGCTTGTGTTCTCCTCTAGAATAAGTTTCTTTGTGTATGTCCAGGATTCTTAGAGTATGTATGTAGACTAGAGAAAAATGCTCCACATTTAAATGCTTGTTCAGATCTTGTCTCTTTTACCCTTCATGTGTATTCTTAGTGCCTTTTTCTGTCACATGCATCATATCTTCCAGTGTTCTCTTTCCATCCCTTTATAGCTTTCAACTCTCACAGAAAAGAATAATTGCCTTTTGCATGGGTACTAGGTACGATTACCAGACATGCAACATAAATCATTAAATAACATTAACTGCATTAAAACCATCAAATGTATATGTTAGCTAAATAAATAAATAGTATGAAGAGTATAGGGTTTGAATGGTTGGTCAAGAATTAGTAGAATTCTATTGGTAGACGTGCACGGTGGACTTTGTGTCGCAGAACCTTCCATTGGTAGCTCTTTTGAACTTGCATCGGTAGCTCATATACTGGTGACTTTAGTTCCATCGGTAGCTCTTGTTATCGGTAGTTGTTGCTCCATCGGTAGTTGTCTCTCCATCGGTATCTCTTTGTATCAGTAGTCTATCGGTAGACTTATACTATCAGCAGACTTCTATCAGTATCTCGATATATCGGTGACTATACTTGTATCGATAACTATCTTTGAACTGGATCTATTGGTAGACTTATATCTATCGGTAGCTCTGGTCTGTTCTGTATCCGTAGCTCGGTAGACTGGTTCTATCAGTAGACTTCCTCATATTGGTAACTACTGGTAGACATGCACATCGGTAGCTCGTCTGTTCTGTCAGTAGACTTTGTGTCTCCTTACCGGTAACTCTGTTTATATCAGTGACCTTAGTGTAACAGTGACTCTATCTATCGGTAGACTAAGTCTATCGGTAGACTGAGTACCAGTAGCTCTAGCTAAACGCAGACCAGTGACTTAATACTTATCTGTTTCATACACAACATATCCGAATGGGTTAGAATTACTTCAGAACTTATATAAACATGGATAAAAAAAGATTAACCTATCTCCGGGATTATTTTAATATTATTATCATCTTTAGAACAGATTGAAAGAATTAATATATAGAAAAATATTATATTGAGATTATCAAAGTATATGAAAGCATAATTGGGATTATCAAAACAGGTGAGGTCAACAATCTCCCCCTTTTTGATAATCACAACTTATGATATTATTATTTTTTTAAAAGAATTGTATCATAGGATATATAATTAAACTCAGTTTTCTCAGAGAAAACAGTATGGTATAAAACATAATTTATCAGAGATAGAATTAAATGTATCAGAGATAAAAGAAAAAACCATGATATCAAAGGTAAAATTTAGTGGTATCAGAGAACATCAGATAACTAAATGAAATGATACCAGAGGATGAGAGAAAAGGAACTGGTATTAGAGGATGAAATTCAGAGGTATCAAAGGGGAAAATCATGATAGTTCTTAGATAAAATTTCTCCCCCAAATATGTCTTCCTCTTTTGATACTTAGAGAGTATTTCTCCTCCTTCGTAAAATATTTCTCCCCCTTTGTGATAATCAAAAAGTGGGAAAAAATGTAATAATAGGAATAGAAGAAAATTACTTGTATTAAATGTGACAAAAAGGTACATAGATAGAAAAAAAATACATAGGATTCCTATCAAACAGTCCAGACACTCGATCAATTCACATCCTCAATATGAGATTTTCCCTTGGGTTCAGAAGAGGATTCAGGTGGTGAGGATTCTGGTGAAGGCTTAGGAATTCCTGAAATGAACACAGGAGGCTGAGCAACTGACATTGTGCCTTGACTGTATTGAGAATTCCTTTGTGTGATCATAGGTGTGAGGCTTCGAATGGCTTCAATAGGAGTCATCTGAATTGGAGAAGTAGTGGAGGCAGAGGCAGGAAAAGCAGGAGGGACAATTACTGGCCTGGCATCAACATTCATAAAAGGCAGCAATAGATTTCTGAAATCCATAATGATTCCTCCCCCTCTCTCCATAGCATATATGAAGTCATCCTTGTTCTCCATAAACTTGTCCAAAGCTGGAGTCAATTCTATTAGCTTGTTAACCTACTCTCTAAAGGCTTGATTGACAGGTGGCGGTTTCATATTCTCAATCAGAAGCTTTAAATGACTAGTCATTTGGGTCTTTGTGTAAATTTTGGAGAAGTAGGAGTCCACCTTTTCTTTCAATTCTTTGTGAGAGGCATAGGCTTCTCTCATGTAGTCTTGGACTATCTTCATAATTTCTTTGGCTGAATATCTGGTAGAGAGAACAACTCTGCTCAGTTCAGATGAGTCTACAGAGCCACTGGTTGAGGCAGAACCAAGCTCTTCTTTCATCATAGCTCGAATTTGATTCAAATCCATCAAAGTTTTAGATGCAAGAGAACCAAAAGAGAAAGATATAGTCTCTTTGAAGCTTTTGGTCAATCCACTGATATGATTTTGAACATCGGATTCCTGGGTTTTAATATGATCTTTCATAGAAGTTTTGAAACCTTCAAATACTGAAACCATCTGGATTACAACACTCTTCGCATAAGCTAAGTCCTTATCTGCTTGGGATTTTGAGCTCATGTAAGAGTCTACAGAAACAACAGATTCCTTTAGAGATTCAAGATATTCTTCAAGTCTAGAAACTTGAGCCTGGCAGTCTTTAACTTCTTCAACTATTTCACCCATAAAGGTTGATAAATTATAGGCAATAGATAGTTCAAAAGATCTTTCCAGCATAACCATCTCTTCAGCAAAACTCTGCTTCATCTCAGCGACTGAGGCACTAAAAGATTCTTTCAGATCATCTTTTAAGATATCCATATCAGCCTTGGTAACCAAATCAGCAGGTGAAACTACTGCAGATGATCTTTCAGAGGGTAAATTGACCACAGAGTCAGTCATAACTGATTGAATTGAAGATACCATAGAAACTTCCATTTTCTTTACCTCTTCCACAAAACATTCCTTAAGGTTTTTATTCAGCTTATCCAGGTCATGCATTCTGACTACATCTTCAGGAAACAATTCAGATTCAACATCATAAACAATTTTTGGTCTATTTAGAGATGCTTCATTATCTGAATCAGGATAGTCTAAACCACAGACTACAAAACCAGGGTCTTCTACCCAATCATTAAAACCAATAGCCATTGTAACACTTCCAAACTTATATTGATGCTCCCCCTCAATGGGTGCATCCTCAATTAGGATAACAGCATTCTCAGCAACATTCACAGTAGCATCCTTATCAGGTCTTTCATCCTGAGGAGAATCTTCCACTATTAATTCCATCACTGCAGCAGCAGGAGGGTCTTTTAGATTAGGTAAGGGTATGTTAACTTCATTTTCTTCCTTAGTAGGTACTAAAGATTGTCCAATCACTGGACTCGGGCTCAAATCAGCTGACAGAGATGCTTCACTCTCATGAACATCTTCTTCATTTTCTACAGCAGCCACTTCAACAGCCTCTAAAGCATCTTCTTCCTTATCTGATATAAGTTGAACTAGATTTTTAGGAGCTGGGCTAGGAGGAAAGTCAGGGTCTCCTCCTTCATCAGTAGAGGACTCTTCCTCTTCTGAATCATCACTGTATTCTGGATCCTCTTCATCAGGTCCCATACATGGATCCCTCACATCCTTTGGTCTTGAAGGATGATTCACAGGATTAAACTTCTCATACACACTCTGGTCATCGTTGACCCATTCTCCTCTCCAAGGGTTCCAATTTATTTTCATGTACTTACAAACTGTAGTTGTGATACAGAAGTTATTATTTACTACTACTGTCTCATCTTGAGACTCAGTAACCCCTTTTACCTTGATCATCACAGAGATTAACTTAACAAAGAATAGGGAATTTGTCTTTGATTTCGGCCTTGTCATATCTTCCATCTAGAGCATCAGCAATCTGCACAAATTAACCTTTAAAAAATGTCTTAAGAGTTTCAGGAGATAGATATCCTGATATCTCAAATTTGAAAAGTCTCCTCTCCTTGGTATCAAGACATGTTGAACAAATTTGAACAGCAATCTGTTCTCTCCATCCATTTCTGCAGCAACTACTTGTCTTTGACTTCCATCACCAGTCAGCTCTTCCAAAGTAGTCTCATAATCGAAAATGTCACTAGTAGGTGGCATGTCTCTCGCGACATATACAGATACTCCTTCATGTAGAACTTTCAAGCACTCAGCCCATTCAACATATGAAAACAACATCTCTTTTCCATTCACAAAAGAGGTTACTCGATTTTCATTCTCCGATTCTTCAAAGGTTACAAAATCATAAAACTGTTTCACTAATTTTGGAAAGTAAGGACCATTGTTGTTCGAAAAACACTCTACCCATTTTTGATCTTTAATAACTTCGAGCACTAAGGACCTGCTAGGCAACATCCATTCTAAACACAGTTCCTTTTCAATCACAATAACTCGATTTTGTAGATGAGGATTCACTGGTCATCTCCCTGACCTAGTTCTAGAAACACTTCCACTACCACTTGCTTCTTTCTCGGTCCTTTGCTTATTTGTTTTCGGCTCAACAGAGTCATCTCTGATGGTATGAAGTTTGGTTTTTTCCATCGTTGTTTCGAAGGATTTAGGGTTCTCTAATGATTTGGGAGCTAAGGTTCGAGGGTTAAGGTTTGAGGCTCGGTGGATTTAGAAGTAGCTCGGAATTTAGTTTTATCATTTAGGAATCATAAAATAAATAAATAAAATGAAATAAAGTAAAAACGATTCAGATTCTGGCGGCATAGAAGTTTTAAAACATCGCGCACATCGGTGAGAATTTCTATCAGTGAGGTTACATCGGTGAGGATTTCTATCAGTGAGTTTACATTGGTGAGGATTTCTATCAGTGAGGTTATCCGTGAGGATTTCTATCAGTGAGGTTATTGGTGATTATTTCTATCAGTGAGGTTACATCGGTGAGGATAGATACCGATTGAGGTTAAACATTCCTAACTCATGTTTAATGTAACTTAACCTATCCGAACTCAATGGTTTAGTGAAAATGTCAACTAATTGATGTTCAGGGCCTATAAACTCAAGAGTAATATCACCCTTTTGGTAATGATATTTCAAGAAATGGTGCCTTACATCAATGTGTTTGGTCCTAGAGTGAGACACAGGGTTCTTCGAGATATTTATTTCACTAGTATTGTCACAGTTGATTGAAACGTGCCTAAAGTCATATCCATAGTCCAAAAGAGTGTGTTTCATCCACATAATTTGTGCACAGCAACTACCAGCAACAATGTACTCTGCTTCGACAGTGGATAATGCTACAGAATTTTGCTTCTTACAACACCAATATACTAAGGACTTTCCCAATAAATGACATGTTCCAGAAGTGCTTTTTCTATCTAACTTGCAACCAGCAAAATCAGCATCTGAATAACTCATTAACTCAAAGGGTTTTCTTTTTGGGTAAAATAAACCAAAGTTTATAATATGTTTAAGATTCTTAAAAATTCTTTTAACAGAAAGTAAATGAGATTCTTTTAGATTATATTGAAATCTTGCACACATACACACACTAAACATAATATCTGGTCGACTAGCAGTAAGGTAAAGTAAGCTTCCAATCATACCTATGTAATTGGTTTGATCCACTGGTTTCCCAGTTTCATCTGCATCAAATTTACAAACAGTGCTCATAGGAGTTTCACTTTCCTTAATACTATCCAAACCAAAACGTTTTAAAATATCCTTTGTATATTTACTTTGATTCAAAACAATACCATTTTCATTTTGAAACACTTGAAATCCAAGAAAATATTTAATTTCTCCCATTAAACTCATTTCAAATTCATTTTGCATATTCTTTGAAAAATCAGTACATAAAGAATGTTTAGAAGATCCAAAAATAATATCATCAACATATATTTGTACTATTAAAACATCTTTAGAAATTCTTTTAACAAAAATAGTTGGATCAGCAATCCCTTTAGTAAAACTTTTTGAAATAAGAAAATTACTAAGTCTATCATACCAAGCTCTTGGAGCTTTTTTTAAGCCATATAAAGCTTTCGAAAGTTTAAAAACTTGATTTGGAAAATGAGGATTAATAAATCCAGGTGGTTGTTCAAAAAAAACATCTTCAACAATAAAACGATTTAGAAAATCACTTTTGACATCCATTTGATATAACTTGAAATTCAGATGAGCAGTATATGCAAGTAAGATCCTAATGGATTCTAATCTGGCTACAGGTGCATTGGTTTCTTCATAGTCTATACCTTATTCTTGACTATATCGTTGTGCTACTAGTCTAGCTTTGTTTCTAACTATGTTTCTAGACTCATCAACTTTGTTTCTAAAAACCCATTTTGTGCCTATTGTTAAAGTGTCCTTAGGTTTGTCAACTAATTCCCAGACTTTGTTTCTTTCAAATTGATTTAACTCTTCTTGCATAGCCATTACCCAAAATTCATCATTGATAGAATCATTGATATTTTTAGGTTCTAGCTGTGAAACAAAGGCTTGATGTTCAACCGATTTCTTAGAGAAGCTCTAGTATGTGTCCCTCTATCAAGATTACCAACAACTGTATCCAAAGGATGATTCTTTAGAATCCTTGTTGATCTAGTAAAGGTAGGACTAGAAATTTCAGGTTCATATATAGGTTTGGGTTCCATAGCATCAGGTTCTGGAACATGTCCAGAACTGGAGGTTTTAACAACAGGTTCTTTAGATTTATCATTAAGGTTCAGAACACTTAAATCTTCCTCAAGATTTTCAAGAGAGGTTTTAGGCTCATGTGGATCAGTTTCATCAAACTTGATGTTAACAGATTCTTCCAAACATTTGGTTCTTTTATTAAAGACTCTATAGGCCTTGCTAGTTAAAGAATAACCAAGAAAAATTCCTTCATCACTCTTATAATCAAACTTTTCCAGATTATCCTTTGTATTAAGAATAAAAACTTTGAAGCCAAAGACTCTAAAGTAACTAACTTTAGGATTTCTATTATTCCAAAACTCATAAGGGTTCTTCTTAAGAACTGGTCTAATTAAGACTCTATTAATAATATAATAAGTTTTATTCATAGCTTCAGCCCAAAAGTAAATGGGCAGGTCATATTCATTAAGCATGGCTCTAGCTATTTCTTGAAGGGTTCTATTTCTTCTTTCTACTAAACCATTCTTCTGAGGTGTTCTAGGAGCAAAAAAGTTGTGACTATAGCCATTGTGTGAGAAATAAGATTCAAATTCATGATTTTCAAACTCACGGCCATGATCACTTCTTAGAGTTTTAATCTTAAGTCCACTAAGATTTTCTATAGATTTTGAGTATTTAACAAGATAAGAACAAGCTTCACTTTTGTGAGATAAGAAGTATACCCAAGTATATCTAGAAAATTCATCTACTAAAACATAGACATAGTGCTTCCCATTTAAACTAGAAACTCTTGATGGTCCAAACAAGTCCATGTGAACCAACTCGAGAGGTTGATAAGTTGAAACTCCTTTCTTTGATTTAAAATAAACTTTATGTTGCTTTCCCTTTTGATAGGGATTACAAACTTTGTCAATTGTGAATTCAAGTTTAGGTAGGTCTCTAACTAAGTTATTCCTAGTCAGTTTTCTAAGTGAATAGATGTTGCAGTGTCCTAATCTTCTGTGCCAAAGCCAAGACTCTTTATGAAAAGCATTTAGGCAAGTAACATTTTGTTTAGCTAAAGAATTTAAATCAACTACATAAACATTTTCATTTCTTAAAGCAGAAAATACTAAAACATATTTAGAATTAAAAACATTACAATAATCATTTTCAAACTTAACATTAAATCCATCATCACATAATTGAGAAATACTTAATAGGTTATACTTAAGTCCATCAACAAATAAAACTTTGGAAATTAAAACTGAATCAGAGTTACCAATTTGACCTAGGCCGATGATCTTTCCTTTAGAATTATCACCAAAGGTGACATAGCCTCCATCAACCTTTATTAAACTCTTGAAACATGAGTAATCTACAGAAATATGTCTTAAACATCCACTGTCCAAGTACCATACTTTCTTGTGAGAACTCTTCAAACATTTTTCCTACAAAACAGATTTAGATAGGAAATGATTTTGGTACCCAGATCTTCTTGGGTCCAGAAAGGTTAGCAATCAAAGCTTTAGGTACCCATATTTGTCTTATGGGTCTCATATAATTTACAGAATCAATAGATTTTTAAATATAAACTTTATTTGACCTATAACCATATGAATAACTAGTTTAAGCATACGAATTTTCATAACTAGAATAAGTAGAATTTTGTCCAGACTTAGGAATAAATCGAGTTTTAGTGAACTATCTTTGTCCAGGTTTGTATCCCAAACCAGTAGTGTATTTAGGTGCAACTTGTTTACCTAACATTTGAGTAAGTGTGTATTTTCCATTTGTAAACTTCTCTAAGTCTTTTCTAAGTTGCTCATTTGACATTTTCAGTTCTGTATTTTCCTTTAACAGTTTAGCATTCTTCTCTTTTTCAATAGTAAGTTCGGTTTTAATAGTAGTAGTGAGATCATGTTGTTTCTTTATTGATTTGTATTTATCCTTAAGTTCATTACATGTCTCCTCCAGCATATTACAGTATTCAAATAATTCCTTACTAGTCATGTTTTCAGAATCAGAATCATATTTTGCATCATCTTCAGAAGAATTTAAAACAGGAGTATCTAAGGTTACCTCAGATGTGTTGGTCATGAAACACATGTTGGCATGATTCTTCTTAGGATCAGAAACTTCATATTCACTTGTGTTGTCTTCAGATGCACTCCAGGTAGCCTTCATAGCTTTCTTGTACTTCTTGTCCTTATAATCATATTTCTTTTTGACTTTTAATTTTGGACAATCATCCTTGATGTGTCCTTTCCTTTTACACTCATAGCAGACTATTTCATCATTCTTGTCAGCTTTCTTCCAATCCTTCTTCCAGTGTCCCTTGTTGTCATACTTTCTTTTGTAGTTAGATTTCCTGAAGAATTTCTTCTTCCTATAAAACTTCTTGAATCTCCTGACTATTTGATCCATCTCAGCATCACTATCTGAATCAGAATCTTCACTAGTTGAACTCTCAGTAGGTATTTTCATTTTCTCCTTGTCTTTACTCTTAGAGGAAGTAGACTTGAAAGCTATGGATTTTCTCTTAGGTTCATCATCTTCCTCCTTATTCACCTTGAGTTCTTCCTCATACATCATTAATTTACCAATAATCTCCTTTACTGGAAGTGCTCCAATGTCACATGACTCTCTGATTGAGACAGAGGTGCCTCTCCATCGTTCTGGCAGACATCTCAGTATCCTCATAATTTGTTCTTTGGCTGGAACATCTTTCCCAAGTGAAATAATTATATTGAATATCTCATTAAACCTGAGATACATATCAGAAATAGGTTCATCAGTTTTCATTTTAAAATTTTCATATTTAATAGTATAAGTATTCAATCTCATTTCTTTAACATTGGTTGTTCCTTCATGAGAAACACCCAAAGTATCCCATATTTCAAAAGTAGTTTTACAAGCAGAAGTTATATTAAACTCTTCATCTCCTAAAGCACAGTACAGAGCATTCATAGCTTTACAATTGTTATTGTAAGCAGTATTTGTAGGTTCATCCCAAGTTATTCTTTCAGTTTCTAGAATTTTATATTGAGACTCTATAGCAGTCCAAATATCAAAACCCATGCTTTCCAATTGAATTTTCATTTTCAGTTTCCACTGGGCATAGTTTGTACCATTGAAGAAAGGTGGTCGGTTAGTAGCAGTACCCTCTAGTCTATTATCCATAACTAGATTTTAGAGAATAGTTTTAAAGAGATAAAATTTAGAACTAATAGAAATTTAAGATCTTTAAAGATGCAACTAAAATCACAGTTGAAAAATAGAGTATTTCAAAAAATCCTTTAACAAAAACAAAAACCTTTGATACCAAATATTGGTCGGAGTGGATACTCAAGAGGGGGTGAATTGAGTTCCAATTAAAAATTTCTGTTAAAAATATTTCTCTTAAAATCCCCCAATTTAAAAACAAAGTTAAAATGTAGTGAATCTATACAGAGTGTAAAGGTTCAATTAGTTTCTCAAAGATTGATTAGGTATTAGTTAACTTAATTTAAAGATTAAATTAACTTTTGAAACTAACTTACTGGTTTACAATAAGTATAAACACTTGAGAATTTAACTATCAAAGTATCTTTTAAAATAGTTTTTTATTTCAAAGTAATAGCAGTGGAATATGTAAAATATATATGTAATACTTATAGACTTAAAATAAAAGCACAAAAAAGTTACCCAAGAGGTTCAGTCTCAAGTCGAGACTTAGTCCTATCAACAATTTATATAAATTGATCCACACCATGGATCAGGGTTAAACAACAGTACACTACTGTCCAGGTACAAATACCTCAACCATAGTTCTTCATGGGAAAACAAACAACAGCACACATGCTATTTAGGTCTTACTCGACCTCTACTACCATCCACAATGGGAAACAAAAGAGTTATGGAGTTTGAGTGAGGATTTAAGAATCCTCTAGTTTAGCACAGGAGACAGTGTGTGTGTAAAATAAACAGGGTACACACACTGCTCAAAATGTAAAGATAGAATCACTAAGAGAAGTGTGATTGAGTTTAGAAATGCTTTAGTGATTAGCAGTGCAGTTCTGGACTCGTTTGGTTTATCAAAAAAGCTTCTGAGTCCTTCTCTTGTTTTTCTCAGAAAACAGAGTGTCATTTTCTTCTTTAATTCTTGGTCCAGCTTAGCAGCCTGAGTGCATTAAATGTTTGTTGTAGTTCTTCACTCAAGATGCAGCTTGTGTTCTCCTCTAGAATAAGTTTCTTCGTGTATGTCCATGATTCTTGGAGTATGGATGTAGACTAGAGAAAAATGCTCCACATTTGAATGCTTGTTCAGATATTGTCTCTTTTAGCCTTCATGTGTCTTCTTAGTGCCTTTTTGTGTCACGTGCATCATATCTTCCAGTGTTCTCTTTCCATCCCTTTATAGCTTTCAACTCTGGAAGAAAAGAATAACCACCTTTTGCATGGGTACTAGGTACGGTTCCCTGACATGAAACAGAAATCATTAAAAACATTAACTGCAATAAAACCATCAAATGTATCCGTTATCTAAATAAATAAATAATATGAAGAGTATAGGGTTTGACTGGTTGGTCAAGCATTAGTATAGTTGTATTGGTAGACGTGAATGGTGGACTTTGTGTCACAGAACCTTCCATCGGTAGCTCTTTTGAACTTGCATCGGTAGCTCATATACCGGTGACTTTAGTTCCATCGGTAGCTCTTGTTATCGGTAGCTGTTGCTCCATCGGTAGCTGTCTATCCATCGGTAGCTCTTTGCATCAGTAGTCTATCGGTAGACTTATACTATCATCATACTTCTATCGGTAGCTCAATATATCGGTGATTATACTTGTATCGGTAACTATCTGTGAACTGGATCTATCGGTAGCTCTGGTCAATTCTGTATCGGTATCTCGGTAGACTGGTTCTATTAGTAGAATTCCTCATATCGGTAACTACTGGTATACATGCACATCGGTAGCTCGTCTTTTCTGTCGATAGACTTTCTGTCTGCTTACCGGTAACTCTATTTATATCAGTGACCTTAGTGTAATGGTGAATCTGTCTATCGGTAGAATGAGTACCGGTAGCTCTAGCTAAACGCAGACCAGTGACTTAATACTTATCTGTTTCATACACAACATATCTGAATGGGTTAGAATTACTTCAGAACTTATATAAACATGGATAAACAAAGATTAACCTATCTCAGGGATTATTTTAATATTATTATCATCTTGAGCACATATTGAAAGAATTAATATATATAAAAAAATTAGATTGAGATTATCAAAGTATATGAAAGCATAATTGGGATTATCAAAACAGGAGAGGTCAACAGATTATGTTCAAGTTGTTAACACCACCAAATAAGCAATCAACTTTTAATACAATATTTTTATGAAGGTTTAATTCCAATAGATCGTAACATCATTGATGCTACTGCAGGTGGTGCACTAGTGTATAAAACCCTAATTGCTGCAAGGACCCTAATTGAGACTATGGAACAGAACACTCACCAATTCAGTTCAAGGTCCAGTGTACCCATTCGAGGTGTCCATGAGGTGCAAAGTACTGAATTCGAGAAGAAGGTGGACATAAAGTTTGAAGAGGTGAGTACCCTTCTACGACAACTTTCTCTTTCCCAAGAAAAATTCCAATATCCTCCTCCCATACATTGTGGTATATGCTCTTCTGATACCCACTATTCTGACCAATGCCCCCAATTGAGAGAAACTTCTGAGAGTTGTGAGGTAATATTCCTAGGACGCCCCTATAACCAACCCATTAGGCAAGAACCTTAGTATCCATCCAACCCTGGGTGGAAAGAAAACCAAGCCTATAGGTAAGGGGGGTATTCAAACCAGCCTCATCAACCATGGAACCAACCAGGGCAAAGTAGTCATCAACCATCACCACCCAGAAATTTTCAACCACCCCAAAGGCCTTTCCAACAACCCCCTCCAAAAACTAAACCTATCCTAGAAGATATGATGAAACAAATGGCTGCCAATAATCTCCAATTCCAAAAAACCACTCAGGCATCCATACAAGACCTCAAAACCCAATTAGGCCAACTAGCTAACTCGGTGGGTGAAATCCAAAGCCATGGGTCTGGTAAACTACCCTCTCAACCACTTGTCAACCCTAGGGATAAGGGAAATGTTAGTGCCATCACCCTTAGGAGTGGAACTCAACTTAAAATCCAAATTAACCCTCCATTATAGTCATCCTCTCCTAAGGAAACCACCATCCCAACCACTGAAAAAGGTTCAAATGAGATGGAACCTTGTCTTGAGAGAAGTCATACCAAAGGAAAGAGTGTGTCTATTGATGAGTTACCAAGCCCAAGAATTCCTCTTCCATTTCCCCAAAGAGACACCCAACCACGAAAACAAAAGGAAACTGAACTTGATAAAGAAATCTTGGAGACTTTAAAAAAAGTGTAGGTTAATATTCCATTGATTGATGTCGTCAATCAAATTCTGAGATATGCCAAGTTTCTGAAGGAGATGTGTACCCACCGAAGGTGACTTAGAGGTGATGAGAAGGTGAGCCTGGGGAGAAACGTCTCAGCATTGATACAACCATCACTTCCCACCAAGTTCAATGATCCTGGAACATTCTCGATTCCGTGCACCATAGGGGAGTATTCTTTCTCCAATGCTATGCTTGATTTGGGTGCTTTTATTAATATGATGCCTCACTCCATATACTCTTCTTTGCAGGTCGGTGAACTAAAGCCCACAGGAATAGTTGTTCAGCTAGAAAATCGGAGTACGGCACACCCTTATGGTGTGTTAGAGGATGTTCTTGTGAGGGTTCAAAATTTAATATTTCCTACTGATTTTTATGTGCTAAAAATGGAAGATGATAGGATGAATGGACACACCCAAATTATATTGGGGAGACCTTTCTTAAAAACCTCCAAATCCATAATTAATGTCCATAATGGTACATTATCTATAGAATTTGGTGGTGACATAGTCCATTTCAACATCCTTGATGCCATAAAGCACCCCTCAGAAGAACATTCCTCTCTCTCGGTAAATTCAATTGATGTACTCCCTTCCCCTAATATCACTTCATTTGTTTCTCCTGATCCCCTTTCTGAATTTTCCTCTTTGATTGAAATTATTGGTAATTAATCATGTGTTGATTGTTGTAGTGGTCTAGAAAAGTTTCATGCATGTTTATTAATTGATAATTTCTTGAACACAGAGGATCACATGACCATCGATGATACTGCTACGCTTGTTGTAACAACCCGAAATTTTGAATAAATCTTGTTTCCTAATTTTATGTGCTATTTTATTTTTATACTCAACAAAAAAATTTCATTTGATAACATGAGTATAATTAAAATGATACTGTTGGTTTTTTACTGTTATATGACCATTGGTCAATATGACCACTGGAAACTAAACGTTTTGATTATTGTCTCTAAATACAAGTAATCTTGGTTAATTAATATAGAAAGAAGATTTGATGGCCTCACCCAGTAGTCTTGGACCAATCGAAGCCCATCTAACAGAACTTGGGAAGGAGGTAGCACCACTGGGCTTTGCTCTGGACCAAACCCAAGCTGAACTTCATCGTATAAAGCTAGAATGAGATCGTCTTCGCGAGAAGTTAAAACTGAAAGAAATTACTACTCGTGCGATGTTGGCCGAGCCTCCCTCGGATTCTCTCACCTTAGCACACCTTACACTTAGGTCCTATGCTGGTGTGATAAGGGGCTATGTAAGGAGACCGTAACTGCCTTGTGTAATCCTTTGTTTTAAATAAAAATTGGGATTTCTTCTTATGATGAAGATTATGAATTTTCAAATGACCGGATAAATATAGTATGCATATTTTTGACGAATTTTAGAAAAAGGATATTTTAAAAATGGTTGTGTAAACCTTAAATAATTAAAAATGTGTAATGATTTTCGAAAAATGGTCTTCTACAATTATGTTCAGTACGAAATTTAGAGTCTAATAAGATCAACTTAATTTTTGATGAATAGTAAATTATGAATAGTGATTTTATGATTAGGATTAGTAATGTATCCAAATGGATTAGTAATCTCACTTAAAGAAAGTATTAATATAATCTAGGCACCTTTATTAAGTAATGTGATTTAATAAAATGGTTAAATAACGGTTTCATAAATTATTATTCAAGTATTAGTTTTTTCAGGTAAATAGTGTTTTTTAATTAAAAATTTAATTAAAAATATTTAGATAATTATTTTTATAAAACGGATTTCATTTTTGAACTCAGAGCACTGATATTATGCTATGGTAATTTTTGGGATTATTCTGAGAAAGTTGAATTTTCGATGAATAGTGAAAATACAGTTTTTAAGTTACGGGTGTTTAATGACATCATTAAATGATGTATTAAGTTTGTAATCAATATGTTCGAATTATGAATAGTGATATAAGGTATGAGGTGTACCAAGTGGCCAATACCATGGGAAAATACCATGGGCAAGCCCATGGTTTTTCCAAAACCACTAATGAGGTGTCCCTTTTCCATTAATGCCTTGTCCCCTCAATTTCCCTATAAATACCAAGCCATCCTCTCATCCATTCGACTCCCCACTCTCCCCCAATGAAGTTCTGGTCTCATTACCTCCCAAGGAGTCCTCCCATGGTGCCCCCAAGCCGTCAAGGTCCCAACCTTTTAGTTTTAAGAGTTATGTTTTAAGGTAAGGGATCTGACCTCTCTCTTTCATTTCAAGTAATCTCTTTTATGTCATTCCTTTTATGCTCCATGTTATTATGTTGGAGGATGTTCTTTTATACTCCTCTTACTTCCCTTTTCATGTTCATATAATGAGAGATCGCCTCTTTGTAACATCCCAAGGTTTTCTAAAAATAAATTGAAAATGCTTCAAATTTTGTTTAAGGTATATATTCATAAGTATCCTTTAAACATAATTTTATTTCTTCTATGTTTTGAATTTCAAGAAACTATCATCTACAATTGTGTTCAGTATGTTATTTAGAGTCTGATGGAACAAACATGTTTTTTTGGTGAATAGTAACATGCCCTTATGAATAGTAATATGAATAGTAATATGACCTCATGAATAGTAAATAATATTATTATTTTATTTTCCCATGGAAATAGGATAATGGGATCTTAATTAATTTTCCAATGTCACATAAAACTAATTGCACTTCAATTTTGTTATTTTTCGAATTAACTATGACCTTATTTAAAAATTAAATTAATAATATTTAGAAAATTATTTTTGAAAAATGGAGTTCATATTTGAATTCTTCACATCGAAAAATGGTTGTGGTAAATTTTTGGTATTTTTCTGAAACTCTTGAATTTTCAGTGAATAGTGAAATACGGTAAAATACCGTATAATCAATTTATCAGTAAAAATGAACTATTTATGACATCATAAGTGATGTAAGGCCACTTACTTCGAAATCACATGATATTATCACTATTTAGGGCCACTTGATTTGAGATTATTCATAGTCTTGATAAAAATATTATAATAATAATTAAAATAATCTAAAATACCTCCCCTCCTCCACTATAAATACCACCCTCACTCCCCTCTTCCTCTCACACCTCTCAAGCCTTGAGCATTGTCTAATTTCTGCCAAATTCTCTCCCCAATCTTCTTCTCCACGTCCTAGAGCTGCTGGTCTCACCAAAAGACCAAAATCAAATCCCTTAAGAAGGATCTCAAGGAGAAGAGATCAAGAGGTAAACATCATCTTTCATTTCCATTCTTTCCTTCCATTTTATGTTATTCTCTTCCTTTCCCCTTTTCTTTTGTTGGGATATTTCATTTAATATTTCCCCTTACTGTCCAAATTTTTTATGAATGATGAGATATTCCATTCCTCTCATCAATCTTATTTTTATGAAATTTTAAGAGACGCTGTTAGGCTGCCGAATTTTTGTAAGAAATTTCTCATGTTTTCTTCATTTCAAGATTCCCTTCTCTTCGTTCTTCACCCACTCTTATCCAAGAGGCATGAAATCTCCAGAATCATGTATATTCTGGATGTTGTCATGTTTATGGAAAATTACAAATCATTATTCCTCTCCTCTCTCACTTATTTAAAGAATCAAAAAACATTGTCTATTTGTGTCGAATTACCGATATCGTGGACGATGTATTTTCAATCTCCATTAATTCTTTCAAGTCTGGTCATGAAACCATTTATATGGTTGAACCAGGTTATAATATATGTTTTTTGGATCATATAAGGTTCTGGAATTCTTTTGTACTCATGATTCAAACTTATAAGACTAAATGAAATTGTAATTATCAAAGAACCACTTAAATTATCTAAACGAACATAATTAATGTTTTAACTTATAAATCATCATCATATAAAGCACCAAAGTGATAAATGGTATAATTTATGGTACTGGAATTATGTAAATACTACTCCATTCCAATTCTGGAGTTTCACTTCCAATCAACAAGAACGATTCATCATGAACCGATCGTGAAAATCACAAAAGAACTCACCCAAAATAATGCAAGGAACAAAATACTAACAATTAAGGGGTGAAATGAGGTTATGAAATGACCATATATAATGTTATAAACATAAACATGTTTCTGTAAAATACTAATAACACTCTTTTAACCATTATACAGGAGGTTTAAAAAATTTTGAAGTAAGACAAGCCTAAGGTAAGGGAATTCTTAACCCGATTTCCATTCTTTGGGTTAACCTTCTACTTTTTAATTTATGTGCTATTTAAATTGATTGTGTGATGGTTTCTGTTTATATTATTATTCATTATGTGTATTTACAGAGTATATACATATTCCATCCACTCTATTAAGTCTCACTTCAAGTATATGATGTTTATAAGGGACTTTTCTTCTAAAATCCTCTTTTAAAATTCTGTTTTATAAGATACAAAAGCAATGTTTTTATGCTATTGTTTATGTTGTATGATTATGTTTTGGTTATTGGGAATTTTTTATGATGAAGGGTGGGACCTATATTTCCCTCCAATGCATTGGCTATGAGTAAGTTGGAGGTCGTCCGTATGGTTACTCCAAGTGTAACTGTGATGGTTACACAAAGTAAGGTAGCCGTGAGGGTTACAAATTTTAAGGTAGCCAAGATGGTTACAAGATTATGTAAGTAATGCCCCAATATACCTCTATGATTATAATTATGTTTGTGTGGATCTTGTGTAAATCTCATGTTATGCTAATTAAGATTTTATGGGTGGAAATCATGTCTTTTGAAAATGTTTTCATACGTCATGCGTATTCATGGACTAATGTGATTTTTCCTTCTTTTTCATACCTTACTGAGCTTTTGTGCTCATCCCAAGTTTTTAAATGATTTTTCACAGGTTAATGATGAGTAATACAAGGAAGTAAGACATGTTAAATGTTGAAGAATTGTCAAGGAGTCTTGTTTTGTGTTTTAATGTTTTATATTCTGAGGATAATGGAAACTGATTTTATGGTATCCACTATGTAACAATGTGTAATGTTATGAATGTTTTGTCTTAATTCTCTAAAGCTCTAAACTTGAAAAGATCCTCAATGTATAATTAATTGTTTTCTTAAATAAATTCAAGATTATGTATGAAAAAGTGCGGGTTCTTATACTCTTACTCTCATTATTTCGTTTTATAAAGTTTTAAGTGGCGCCGTTAGGCTGCCGAAATTTTTGTAATGGATTCTTTCTCCCTTCTCATTTTTCAAGATCTATTTTCATGTAAAGTATTCCAAGTTCCTTTTTATTATGTTGGGGTATGATATATAAATTTATCATACTGATATTTTATGATCATATGATGAGAGACCCCATTTTATCTCTTCAATTCAGTATTTTAAAGTTTTAAGTGGCGCCGTTAGGCTACCGAATTTTTAAGTGGTTCTTCACCCTTCTCGTTTTGAAGTTCTACTTTCATGTCAATTCTTTCAAGTTCTTTTTTGTTATGTTGGGGTATGATCTCTATATCTATCATACTGGACTCTTATGTTCATATGATGAGATACCTCATTTGATCTCTTCAATTCAGTATTTTGAAGTTTTAAGTGGCGTCGTTAGGCTGCCGAATTTTTAAGTGGTTCTTCACCCTTCTCGTTTTGAAGTTCTACTTTCATATCAATTCTTTCAAGTTCCTTTTTATTATGTTGGGGTATGATCTCTAAATTTATCATACTGATATTTTATGATCATATGATGAGAGACCCCATTTGATCTCTTCAATTCAGTATTTTGAAGTTTTAAGTGGCGCCGTTAGGCTGCCGAATTTTTAAGTGGTTCTTCACCCTTCTTGTTTTGAAGTTCTAATTTCATGTCAATTCTTTCAAGTTACTTTTTGTTATGTTGGGGTATGATCTCTATATCTATCATACTGGACTCTTATGTTCATACGATGAGATACCCCATTTTATCTCTTCAATTCAGTATTTTGAAGTTTTAAGTGGCGCCGTTAGGCTGCCGAATTTTTAAGTGGTTCTTCACCCTTCTCGTTTTGAAGTTCTACTTTCATGTCAATTCTTTCAAGTTACTTTTTGTTATGTTGGGGAATTATCTCTATATCTATCATACTGAACTCTTATTTTCACATGATGAGAAACCCTACTTGATCTTTTCAATCATTTTTGTTGAAGTTTAAGTAGCGTCGTTAGGCTGCCGAACTTTCATAAGAGAAATCTAATTTTTGTCTTCCTTCCATGTTTTTCATTTCAAATGGTATGTCCTTGAAATTTCATTACCATGATCATGTATCCTTCTTATTCTGTACATATACTGTTTTGTGGGTCATTTATGAATGTTTGACCCATTTTCCCTCTCTTTTTAATGTCTTCTAAAACCTCGTAACATAGCCGTTATGCTGCAGAATTTCCGTCTCAAAATGTCTCTCTCTTTTTCTAAAGTTCTTTTATATTATTAAGTGAATACTCAAAGATCTTTCTTCTAAAGGGGTATTCACATATATACCAAAATGTTCTATTTTAAATTCTGGGATTTACATACATGAGACCCACCTTCCTTTTCTGTGGGTTTTAAAGTGACGTAAAGATCATGTCTTTA
Organism: Viscum album; assembly: GCA_963277665.1. Lineage (NCBI taxonomy): Eukaryota > Viridiplantae > Streptophyta > Magnoliopsida > Santalales > Viscaceae > Viscum > Viscum album. Next base: position 872,770,700 of record OY728145.1, on the reverse strand, counting down.
AAGCAGTTTTTAAAACGTTGTGATTATGAAATGAAACCCATTTATTTTATGATATATGGGTTATTTATGAAATGTTTGATGATGATATATGTGTCTCACATGATAATAAAGGCAAATTTAAGGGTGTGCCCTGATAGCGCTCCAATGCATTGGGTAATGATGTAACCACTAGAGATTACAATTTTCACGATACCTTGGTGAATAACCTTGGTAATTTTCAAATGACACCTTGGGGATGGACCTTGGTGATATGTTCATGATTTTCTATGTTAAATGATGTAGCTACATTTTCAAGTTATGAAAAATGTTATTTTTATTATGATATGCCTCCTTATTTCATTCTCATGCCTTAAAGTTCTTTTTCATGACCTTATTGAAGTATCTCAAGTTCACATGTAAAGTGTTTATCTTGTTTTCCTTACTGGGATTTTTGATCACCCTTTCTTTTGATTTATGCTCCCAGGTTATGTGATGCAGTAATGAACCTAGGATGAACATGAGGAGAAGCCTTTCAAGTGTTTTAGAAGAATGTTTTATGTTTTCATGTTTAAAGTTCCTGGTTTCCAAGACACTAAACCTTAAAGATCCTCGATTTTGTAAAATGTAATGAAATTTTATGTGATAAAGTGGAGGGATGCTATAGTTGGTATCAAAGGATGGTTTAGTTATTTGTGGAAATTAGGATATGAAAAATCTAGGAAGAACCCTATAGAAAAGTTTAAATATAGGAAATATTCCTGGTATTTTGGTGAGTATTGAGTAAGGGGTTTCCAAGCAAATACATCCCTGTCTGGATACGAGCAAGTAGAGGTGGCTCTGGCACAGATGTACATAGGGGTAAAACCTGAAAACACCGCTTTGAGCTAGACTCGAACGGGAACCAGTACACGACAACAGGCCTTGCTGCACTCTTGGTTACGACACTCCCGGGGGATATGCTTTGGTAAATTCATAAGCTTAGTATGAACCATTATTAAAGGAACAAGGATAAAACAAAATAAAGATTCACATAAGAATATATGATCATGGATAACCTAGATTAGAACCTAGGGGATCACAAGTTAGGATATAATTTTATTCTACATATTTATCCTTTTATGCTTAAAGTTTCCTTTTCATTATTATTAGCTAAGTAAATAAGCCCCTAATTATAGTTTCTTTTCTTAGTTAATGGCGAGAAATGGAAGAACATGTCCCAAAAACCAATGTGATAGGAAATGCGATGATTGTCATATTAATATGACAGAGGTGATTAGGGGATTAAAAGATGATTATTATTTTGGAATACGTTCACTATTTTAGGGACCCTATATGATCGAGGTAAATAGATTACTACGGTATTTTCATTGAGGAGTAAGGTTGACTTATATTTTGAAGAATCGATGAATTTATGGTGGACTTATAGTGATTTAGGTTACTTATGGGAATGATTAACCTATCTTGGGTAAAATATGTTTAGTTTAGATAATTTTGTTATAAGATGTTAGGATTGGTTGATGTTGTTTGGAGATGAACAATGAAGTTTATTTTGGAAGACTATGTTATCAAATCCTTCTTGTATTTGGGTTTCAATCTTAGTTTGGTTTATTTTGAGGAATTTTAAGGAGCGTTATTTATGGGATGGTCTATGATGAACTTTGGGTATTACCATGGAACATTGAAGATTTAAAATTAGTTTCCATTCCTATGGGATTATTCCTTTTTGAAGAGTTGTTTAACCTTACCATTTCTGTTTTTGGGATAATGTTTAAAGATAGAAGAAATAGATAGTTAATCTTTTGTGGATTATGTGATTCTCTAGAAGATGATTCTTGTGTTTTGATGAGACCAATTAGTTTTGAATGCTCATCGTTTGGGAGAAAAGATTAGTTTTGGTAGAAACTTATTAAAGGGTGAAACTCTACATGAAGGTAGATATATTTCCTTATGTTTTTGTTCTATGTTGTAAATGAATTCCTCAAAATTATGAAAAGGAACGTAAAACAAAAACGTTGTTGGTTTACGTTTCCTACTAGGTAATCAAAGATCGTTTACACGCATCATAAGTTTGGGATTTTCTTATGTTTAACTTTCTCCTAATCATGTTCTCTGTCACTCTCCCTCAGAACTTGACCATTTGTTTTCTCCTCCATGTCCATGTTTTCCTACATGGAATCCTAGTGTGGGCTAACTCGGGTGACCTTCGTACTTCCCTTTCTTTCTTTTAAAGTAATAGTTTTACTAACTCTTTTTCCGATGTGGGACTTTCAATGAAATTTCAAAACCTAATTTTAAAAAATTGCGAGGACGCAATTTCTTAAGGGGGGAAGATTGTAACAACCCTAAATTTTGAATAAATCTTGTTTCCTAATTTTATGTGCTATTTTATTTTTATACTCAACAAAAATGTTTCATTTGATAACATGAGTATAATTAAAATGATACTGTTGGTTTTTGACTGTTATATGACCATTGGTCAATATGACCACTGGAAACTAAACGTTTTGATTATTGTCTCTAAATACAAGTAATCTTGGTTAATTAATATAGAAAGAAGATTCGATGGCCTCACCGAGTAGTCTTGGACCAATCGAAGCCCATCTAACAGAACTTGGGAAGGAGGTAGCACCACTGGGCTTTGCTCTGGACCAAACCCAAGCTGAACTTCATCGTATAAATCTAGAACGGGATCGCCTTCGCGAGAAGTTCAAACTGATGGAAATTACTACTCGTGCGATGTTGGCCGAGCCTCCCTCGGATTCTCTCACCTTAGCACACCTTACACTTAGGTCCTATGCTGGTGTGATAAGGGGCTATGTAAGGAGACCGTAACTGCCTTGTGTAATCCTTTATTTTAAATAAAAATTGGGATTTCTTCTTATGATGAAGATTATGAATTTTCAAATGACCGGATAAATATAGTATGCATATTTTTGACGAATTTTAGAAAAAGGATATTTTAAAAATGGTTGTGTAAACCTTAAATAATTAAAAATGTGTAATGATTTTCGAAAAATGGTCTTCTACAATTTTGTTCAGTACGAAATTTAGAGTATAATAAGATCAGCTTAATTTTTGATGAATAGTAAATTATGAATAGTGATTTTATGATTAGGATTAGTAATGTGTCCAAATGGATTAGTAATCTCACTTAAATAAAGTATTAATATAATCTAGGCACCTTGATTAAGTAATGTGATTCAATAAAATGGTTAAATAACGGTTTCATAAATTATTATTCAAGTATTAGTTTTTTCGGGTGAATAGTGTTTTTTAATTAAAAATTTAATTAAAAATATTTAGATAATTATTTTTATAAAACTTATTTCATTTTTGAACTCAGAGCACCGATATTATGCTATGGTAATTTTTGGGATTATTCTGAGAAAGTTGAATTTTTGATGAATAGTGAAAATACAGTTTTTAAGTTACGGGTGTTTAATGACATAATTAAATGATGTATTAAGTTTGTAATCAATATGTTTGAATTATTAATAGTGAGATAAGGTATGAGGTGTCCCAAGTGGCCAATACCATGGGCAAATACCATGGGCAAACCCATGGTTTTTCCAAAACCACTAATGAGATGTCCCTTTGCCATTAATGCCTTGTCCCCTCACTTTCCCAATAAATACCAAGCCATCCTCTCATCCATTCGACTCCCCACTCTCCCCCAACGAAGTTATCGTCTCATTACCTCCCAAGGAGTCCTCCCATGGTGCCCCCAAGCCCTCAAGGTCCCAACCTTTGAGTTTTAAGAGTTATGTTTTAAGGTAAGGGATCTGACCTCTCTCTTTCATTTCAAGTAATCTCTTTTATGCCATTCCTTTTATGCTCCATGTTATTATGTTGGAGTATGTTATTTTATACTCCTCTTACTTCCCTTTTCATGTTCATATAATGATATATCCCCTCTTACTCTCATTATTTAGTTTTATGAAGTTTTAAGTGGCGTCGTTAGGCTGCCGAAATTTTTGTAACGGATTCTTTCTCCCTTCTCATTTTTCAAGATCTATTTTCATGTAAAGTATTTCAAGTTCCTTTTTATTATGTTGGGGTATGATCTATAAATTTATCATACTGATCTTTTATGATCATATGATTAGAGACCCCATTTTATCTCTTCAATTCAGTATTTTGAAGTTTTAAGTGGCGCCGTTAGGCTGCCGAATTTTTAAGTGGTTCTTCACCCTTCTCGTTTTGAAGTTCTACTTTCATGTCAATTATTTCAAGTTCCTTTTTGTTATGTTGGGGTATGATATCTATATCTATCATACTTGACTCTTATTTTCATATGATGAGAGACCCCATTTGATCTCTTCAATTCAGTATTTTGAAGTTTTAAGTGGCGCCGTTAGGCTTCTGAATTTTTAAGTGGTTCTTCACCCTTCTCGTTTTGAAGTTATACTTTCATGTCAATTCTTTCAAGTTCCTTTTTATTATGTTGGGTTATGATCTCTAAATTTATCATACTGATCTTTTATGATCATATGATGAGAGACCCCATTTGATCTCTTCAATTCAGTATTTTGAAGTTTTAAGTGGCGCCGTTAGGCTGCCGAATTTTTAAGTGGTTCTTCACCCTTCTCGTTTTGAAGTTCTACTTTCATGTCAATTATTTCAAGTTACTTTTTGTTATGTTGGGGTATGATATCTATATCTATCATACTGTACTCTTATGTTCATATGATGAGAGACCCCATTTGATCTCTTCAATTCAGAATTTTGAAGTTTTAAGTGGCGCCGTTAGGCTGCCGAATTTTTAAGTGGTTCTTCACCCTTCTCATTTTGAAGTTCAACTTTCATGTCAATTCTTTCAAGTTCCTTTTTGTTATGTTGGGGTATTATCTCTATATCTATCATACTGAAATCTTATGTTCACATGATGAGAAACCCTACTTGATCTTTTCAATCATTTTTGTTGAAGTTTAAGTAACGCCGTTAGGCTGCCGAACTTTCATAAGAGAAATCTAATTTTTGTCTTCCTTCCATGTTTTTCATTTCAAATGGTATGTCCTTGAAATTTCATTACCATGATCATGTATCCTTCTTATTCTGTCCATATACTGTTTTATGGGTCATTTATGAATGTTTGAACCATTTTCCCTCTATTTTTAATGTCTTCTAAAACCCCGTAACATAGCCGTTATGCTACAGAATTTCCGTCTCAAAATGTCTCTCTCTTTTTCTAAAGTTCTTTTATATTATTAAGTGAATACTCAAAGCTATTTCTTCTAAAGGGGTATTCACATATATACCAAAATGTTCTATTTTAAATTCTGGTATTTACATACATGAGACCCACCTTCCTTTTCTGTGGGTTTTAAAGTGACGTAAAGATCATGTCTTTAAAGCAGTTTTTAAAACGTTGTGATTATTAAATGAAACCCATTTATTTTATGCTATATGGGTTATTTATGAAATGTTTGATGATGATATATCTGTCTCACATGATAATAAAGTCAAATTTAATGGTGCGCCCTGATAGTGCTCCAATGCATTGGGTAATGATGTAACCACTAGAGATTACAATTTTCACGATACCTTGGTGAATAACCTTGGTAATTTTCAAATGACACCTTGGGGATGGACCTTGGTGATATGTTCATGATTGTATATGTTAAATGATGTAGCCACATTTTTAAGTTATGAAAAATGTTATTTTTATTATGATATGCCTCCTTATTTCATTCTCATGCCTTAAAGTTCTTTTTCATGACCTTATTGAAGTATCTCAAGTTCACATGTAAAATGTTTCTCTTGTTTTCCTTACTGGGATTTTTGCTCACCCTTTCTTTTGATGTATGCTCCCAGGTTATGTGATGTAGTAATGAACCTCGGATAAACATGAGGAGAAGCCTTTCAAGTGTTTTAGAATAATGTTTTATGTTTTCATGTTTAAAGTTCCTGGTTTCCAAGATACTAAACCTTAAAGATCCTCGGTTTTGTAAAATGTAATGAAAGTTTATGTGATAAAGAGGCGGGATGCTATACTTGTAAAAGCTAATTCCTCATCTGAGAATGATACCATTGAGAAGTTAGATGAGATTATTAACCTGTCACTTTCACACACACTCCCATCAATCCAAAATCCACCTAAATTGGAACTAAAGAAACTGCCTCAAGATTTAAAATATTCATATCTTGAGAATGGAAACAAGTTTCCTATCATCATTGCTAGTTCACTCCCTCCTGAGCATGAATTACGACTGCTTGAACTTTTGAGGGAGCATAAATAAGCATTGGTATGGATACTTGCAGACATTCCTAGTATTAGCCCATCAATTTGTACACATCATATTTTATTAACTGATGAGGCTAAACCAGTGAGGCAGGCGCAACGTCGACTGAACCCAAACCTCTTAGAAGTAGTTAAAAAGGAATTAACAAATTTATTGGCTACTGGAATCATTTAACCCATCTCTGACAGCCAATGGGTCAGTCCCATTCAAGTAGTTCCTAAAAAAACTGGCCTAACGGTAATTAAAAATGGAAACAATGAATTGGTTCCAAATCGTGTGCAGAATAGTTGGCGTGTCTGTATAGATTATCGCCGACTAAACCAACACACTAGGAAGAACCATTTCTCATTGCCATACATTGACCAAATGCTAGAGAGGCTAGTGGGGAAGTCTCATTACTGTTTTCTTGATGGGTATTCTGGATACTTTCAGATCTATATTGCCCCTGAGGATCAGGAAAAGACAACCTTCACTTGACCCTTTGGCACATTTTCCTATAGAAGGATTCCATTTGGCCTGTGCAATGCTCCGGGTACTTTCCGGCGATGTATGGTTAGTATTTTTTTGGATTACCTGGAGAATTGCATGGAAGTTTTCATGGATGATTTTACTATTTATGGATCCTCTTTTGATGAATGTTTAAGTAGTCTTGGTTCTATCCTACGTTGTTGTATTGAAAATAATCTTGTATTAAATTATTAGAAATGTCATTTCATGGTGCGAAAAGGTATAGTTTTGGGGCATGTCATTTCTGGGGATGGTATCCAAGTAGATAAATCAAAAGTGGATGTCATTTCTTCCCTACCATTCCCTAAAAAATGTACGTGATGTGCGGTCTTTCCTAGGTCATGATGGATTTTACCGTCCTTTCATTCATGATTTTAGTAAGATTGCACTTCCCCTCTCCCGCTTACTCCAAAAAGAAAAAGATTTTGTTTTTGATAAAGAATGTGAAGAAGCTTTTAATAAATTAAAATGGAGTCTCACATCACCCCCGGTAATCCAACCACCTCGGTGGGAGTTACCATTTGAGCTCATGTGTGACGCCTCTAACTATGCAGTTGGGGAAGTCTTATCACAAAGGGTCGACCGAGATCCACATGTCATAGCCTATGCCTCACGTACTTTAGACCCTGCCCAAACAAACTACACCACCACTGAAAAAGAATTTATTTCCATTGTGTTTGCCTTGGATAAATTCAGGTCATACCTTTTAGGGTCCAAAGTCATTGTGTTCTCAGACCATGCAACCCTCCGGTATCTCCTAAAGAAACCGGAAGCCAAACCACGTCTCATTCGTTGGATGCTCCTCCTTCAGGAATCCAATCTAGAAATTAGAGATAAAAAGGGAGCAGAGAATGTGGTGGAAGACCATATCAGTAGGATCCCCCCATCCTCGGACATTGTCTCATCCCCCTGTATTTGCATTAATGACATGTTTCCTGATGAGAAATTGTACAAAGTGCAAGATGTTATTCCCTGGTATGCTGAAATTGTAAATTATTTGGTAGCATCTTGCATTCCTACTGATTTCAACAAAAACCAAGCCAGTCGTCTAAAACATGAGTCTTGTTGGTACATTTGGGATGACCCCTACCTTTGGCGCACATGTAGCGATCAGGTCCTTAGGCGTTGTGTTCCCGATAGCGAGTTTCAGTCTGTCCTTAGATTCTGCCACACTCTTGCTTGTGGGGGCCACTTTGGTCCCCAACGGACTGCTCACAAAGTTCTTGATTCTGGTCTCTTTTGTCCAACACTTTTTCGGGATGCCCATGAATTTTGTAAATCTTGTCCTCATTGTCAAAGAATGGGGAATGTCTCTAAAAGGAATGAAATTCCACAACAACCCTTGCTCTTTCATGGCATTTTTTATGTTTGGGGCATTGACTTTATGGGGCCATTTCCCAATTATTTTGGAAACTTGTACATTCTTTTGGCTGTTGATTACGTATCAAAATGGGTAGAGGCACGGGCCACAAGGAAAGATGATTCCAAAACAGTTGTAGAATTTTTGAGAACTCATATCTTTTGTAGGTTTGGATTACCTAGGTTCATCATCAGTGACCAGGGTTCTCATTTCTGCAACCGAACAATGCAATCACTTTTGCATCGGTATAGGGTCGGTCATCGAGTATCTACTGCATATCACCCATAGACTAATGCTCAAGCCGAGGTGTCAAATAGAGAGGTAAACAAATTCTTGAAAAAATGGTCCAACCCAACAGGAATGATTGGAGTCTTAGACTCGATGATTCATTATGGGCTTACCGTACTAATTTTAAAACTCCCATTGGAATGTCACCTTATAGGCTTTTTTTTTTGGAAAGATTTGTCGCCTCCCTGTTGAGATTGAGCACCGGGCCTACTGGGCCATCAAACAATGAAATTCTAATCATTCTGGTGCAGGTGCTCAAAAGAAGTTGCAGATTCAGGAGCTAGAGGAAATGAGAAGAGATGCATATGAAAACTCCAAGATTTATAAGGAGAGAGCCAAGGCTGCCCATGACCGTCTTATCCTTCTTCGCCAGTTCCATATTGGGCAGAAGGTCCTCCTCTACAGTGAAAGGCTGAAATTGCATCCCGGTAAGCTTCATTCCCGTTGTTTTGGACCATACATTTTTACTAATGTATCTCCATTTGGTGTTGTTCAGGTTCAAAATAAAGAAACCAAGTAAACCTTCACTGTCAATGGGCAGCGGCTGAAGCACTTTCATGAACCCATTCTGGAGTCCCCGATGGAGGAACTCCAAGTTCAAGAAGCAAATTATTAATGACATCCACCAGGTTTTATCCTTCCTTTCCACATTCTCTTTTACTATAGTGAGGACACTGCATACTCTAGGTGTGGGGGGTAGATACATTCCTGGGTTAGTTAGGAATTTTCATCATTTTCTCCTTTTGTTTTCTCTTTTTGGCCTTCTTTATGGTATTTTCATTTTTCACCATCAACAATTCCGAAGTTCCATGATTTGGCGTCCATAAAGTGGGGAAAGTAAAAATACCATAATGAAGGTTAAAAAGAATATGTGTATGAATTTACCATCAAGGAGTGATTTTTTAGTGAATTGGTTTTATGTCAATGATATAAATGGTCGTATCTATGTGAAACCTTTGAGATGATTGATGCCCTTTGTGTGAGTAGTTTTTTGGAAAACTATGTCACTAATATCTCCACAAATTTTTGCAACAAACCACAAAGTGTGATTATTTCTTACTTAATATAAGGTAAATATATGTTGGGTTAATATTTTTCATCTTTAAATGATATTTCAATACGTTCATTCCTTATCTGATCTGTTTCATTACTGTACCAGATTGACCTATGCGTGTGTACCTAATGTCTGACTGTTGTACGCCCTCAAAAAAATTGTTGTGTCTTGGGCAGGTTAAAAACCACTCATCCTAAACCTTTTATCTTATTATAACTATTGAAATTAGTGTCGTGAGGAGATCAAACAAGGGTTGAGAGATGAGTGTGAGATTTGTTCCAATTGCAACTTCAAAAAAAATATAATAAATGAGGGGAGTGATGAAATGTGCAAAATATGGGGATATCTAGATTGGGAGCTTACGGTTTGACTTCTGGGAATGCTTAAATGAGGGGTCTTGAAATATGATTGCAAAGGATGTAGGGCAGGTTCGGTGACAAAATCATTTAAGCTGAAAAATGTTAAAATAACATATATTTATTGGATAGCAAGAGGAAAGAATAGCATGGAATGGTTTTCATACACACACATGGATAGTTAGTGTCATGGTTTACTTCTGAATTTATTTATCAATTGGGTATTGTGAATATTTCTGAATTTCGCTATGATATGATTTATGAGACATCTTTTTCTATTTTTACTAGGAAGAACTCATTGGTGTGGTTCGTGCATTGATCACTTTACTTTAAATAAAATTTCCTCAAATGATAAATCTTCAGGATGTTGGAAATATATATATATATATATATGCATCATTGTATTTGGATTTTTGACTTTTCCCAAGAGTGCAAATTTTTAGGTGTGGGGGTGTGATCGTACCACGATTCACTGTTTTATTCCACCCTTACACCGCTATTTTAAACTAGTTTTGTAATGAATATTCCAAATATAATAATAAATTTCACTTTATTTTTGAATCATTTAATTAATGTTAATCAAAAATATAATGGTAAATGTTACTTGTTTTTTTATTTCAATGTAGGTGGAGGTGATTTGGAGGGCCCTTGATGAAGTGGAAGAAAAATGGGCCAAAATTGCATGGATCGATGGACATATTTCCACTGTTTTTCATATTACATGAAATACGTGCATCCAAATAGGCTGACATTTTGTGTCCCTATCCAAAATTTAATAGGATACATTTCATATTAAGGAACCCAATCCTTATTCGGCTTCTATGAGGCCCATCCTAACTGATCTGTTCAAGCCACCGAATTTGGACCAAGTCAAATGCATTGTTCTGTATTTTATCAATATCTTGAGCTGTAGTTGTCCAAATGGTGCCAAACATTTGGTGGAGATATTCAAGATGTAGGTCTAAAACTTTTCTATTTTCTTCAAAGCGAGATAAGGTTGTATGAAGACTGAAACGCATGGTACAAGTGGATTGATGAAATCTGTGTGCCTAAAACCACCTTCCAATTTTCCTATAAAAGGGCACCAAGGGAACATCATTTGAAAGTTGGAACCAAAAGCCACACTCTGCCATTTTGGAGACCCAAAGTAGTCCTATCACCATCCAATAAGTTCTAGATACCCCTATCCTCATAGGGGAATCAAGGATGAAGAAGGAGTTCAACCCAAGCTTCCTCCTCCACCCGATGTCGAGCTAAACGGTGGGTGTTCGTTGTGAGGGAGCTACACACATGTCAAGGGAGTTCCGATGCATAAAATAGCTACTGGTTTGGAGTAATTTGGGTTTTTAAACATTTCATTCCATTTATATTATTTTATTTCAGATTTTAATGCTTGATTTGATGCATGTGAGTGTTATGCTCTTAATTTCTAACCGATCGGTGTGAGGTTTTGAGTGCGTGCCTTGTGTTGTTCCAATTGGAAATCACAAGAATCCTTTTAATACCCACATTATTGAGATTTCAATCTGATTTGGAAGCTCTTATTCCATGCATAAGTACTGTAACTTGACAATACAATTGTTACGTCAAGGTTTGGTCCTTAAAGCATTGAAATAAAAGCTTAGGAATTAATTGGGATTCTAATTAACTCCAACCAAAGAATTACTCTAAACCTAAGATGAATCTCTATGAAAAATGAACTTGATATGTGTGTAGTGAAATCACATCAACCCTTTTATCTCATATTTTTCAAAATCCTCTAGGTCACTCAACTTTTAAGCTATTTCAACTAAGTCATTATTTTAAACTCTTTTCAAAACCACCCCCTCTCTTAGTAATTTTTATTAAAAATAAACACTCTAAACCTACCAACGCTCCTTGAGAGACGACCTAGGGTCTACCCTATACTATAAATCAACCTTAAAAAAATAATCAATTTGACGTGTCATGACAACGCGGTCAGAACTTCAAAGAATTATGCTAGTTCCCAAGACTTACACTTAGCCAATGGCTCACACTAGGGACTTTTTCAAATTTCTCAGGTTGTACAAAATCGCCAAATTTTTAGAAAAACTTTAAAACTTCTTCAAACTACCTCCACCCATCCTCAACCATCTCAAAAACACTTCAATCATGTTGGAAAAAAATGAAAAACAAAAAGTTCATCAAAAACTCCAAGAACACTTCACTTGTAATGGATTTTATAACTTTTCGATATCTAATGATATTTGTTATATATATGAAAAACTTTAATTATGTTGGATTTGGTGTCCTAGAACCAACTGTTTGTACTTTGATTACATGAATATTTAATTTATTTAAATATTAAACATCTTATTACATATTGTTCATTGTTTTTCATGAATATAATATAATAATTTCCTAGAGTATTTGTCGCATTAATAAGGTTATAGTAGTTCCCCACTATGATGAGAACCTTAAAGTAATATGACAATATTCTTAAATATAGTTCTGTGGTTGGATTACATACTATGATGGGATACATAGTATACATACTGTCAGGTGAGAGTACTCATAAGTGGATGAGACTTATTCTCATGAAGTTCTCACTTGGTAATCTCCAAGATGGGAGACTATGAGAATAGACTCGCTGGTAGGAATTCCACATGTTTTGGTGCCATCGGATATTCCTATCCATGAGCATGTGTAATGGTCATTAAACATTAATATTATCATTAATACATGTCATGACTCACACACTTTGATTTATTGATGAAAATTGTTATACCATATATTGTCGGGAAGTTGGGTGTGTTGGGTGTGTTGGGTGTGTCACAAATTACATGTTATTAATGGATAAGTTGAAGAAGGATTTGTCCCTTCCATTTATGGAAGTTCATATCTCATCCCTTTGATTGAAATAGAATCATCGACCTAAATTCCATGGCCATAGTGTAATGATGAGTTTATTTCAGGTAGTCAAAGAATGATATATCAAGCATATAGGTTGATGGAACTATCATGAAACCTACTTGATGAGATATTGTAACAAAGATATTATATTACACAGTGAGCATTCATATATGGATGTTTTCATTGAGACTTTAAGTTCTTTATATTGGGTGCCTTAACCTGTTGCTTTACAGTAATCTTGTACTTTAGGCAAACCCGGCTAATGCTAATGAGAAAGAATCCTAGAGGGTCACACACTAAGTGTTTATGGTGGTCTGGATTAAATTTTATTTGAATTTAATTAATAGAATAAATATTATTCTCAAGACCGAGGAATAATTTTATTCAAGTTAAAATGATTGCATAAATTAAATAAATATTATTCACCGGATTGTGAATAAAATATATTTATTTATTTTATTGAACATTTAATAAATAAAATATTTATTTAAGAGAATAAAATATTTTATTTAGGTGTTCAATAAATGGAAGAGGAGTTTGAACAGACCAAGACCGTGTCCGTTGATAAATTAATTATTTACAAGTCGGTAAATAATGTTTATCTAGTTAGTGAAAGAAATAATAATAATACTATTATCATTATGTGTCATGGGATTTCATTTATGGGTCTGTTTTGCGCAAGTTTGTGCACCACAAATAATAGTGTTGTTATTGTTTTTATGTGGCATGACTTTTCTCTAATAGTTATAATTTCATTTAATTATTGTTTCACAATTAAATATTGTAACTGAAACCCCATGTTAATTAATTGGTAAGTACCTCTATTGGGCCAATCCCCCTAGTGAATTGATAATTTTTGAGCCAACCATTTTTTCTCTCAACTCCTCTTATCTATCTCTCTCAAGAATGAGAGAAGTTCTTCATGACCGAAGAACAAGCGATCAAGAACAATTGATGCAAGACATTCATTCCACCGTGCTAGCACCCAAAGAACGATTTTCATTGATCTGATACCATTGGAGAATGTGTGGATCACTGCTAAAGGGATTCTACTTTGGATCCTCGCAAGCGCAGCAAAGACAATCCAGAAGGGTCATTCTAAATGATCAATGATCATCAATGAAGAAAGTACCGATGAACCCGGTATTTAATTTCTTCAGAAATTATTAAATTAATTATAAACATGATGTGCAAGATCATCTTTCTCATATCCAGTGCTATGTTTCTCTTTGTCTAACTCTTTTATTTCAATCTATGGTTACTTTCATTCACCTTCGTATTGATCCCGGATTGGTCATCTATTACAGCAAAAGAAAAGTTGGGCCCTCCCAACCACCACACTTCCAATGTGTTTGGATCCTACAAGTGGTATCAGAGTGGGATCATCATCGTTTATAATTATTTAAATAATTTTTTGATGATTTAAACTTTAATAATTTAGTTTTTCAATTCTTGTTTAATCGTTCTTGTAATCTGAATTTCGAGATCTGTTCTTCCTCTTTTTGTTTCTCATAGATCTAATATAAACAAATAATTTTTTGATTAAAATTAAACTGATGATCTCATAAGGCACTGAAAATTATATCATGGTAACACGATAATACACACCATGTAATATTCTATACATGGTATGTAATCATGATTACACACTGTGTATTTGTGTTCAGTGCATCGGGAGTAATTCAAAAATTACTCATGTTGTGTGCATTAATGACATGCAGTGTTGTTAATTCTTACATCACATGTTGACCAGGACAGACTAGCACACTATCAGCTGGATTACACACTGTGTGGCCCACTGGACAAGGCGTGTAGTCCCTTAGAGTCAAGGGTCAAACCGTGTATCCCATACATAGCTAAGCCGACTGGTAACCGTGTAACCCGGAGACAACATTGTGTGTGGCCCACTGGACATGCCATGTACTCTGAGATTTCTGAAGTATGCCCCACATGTCGAGTCCCTAGGTGTGTACTTTGGATAAGACAGTAAAGGCAGTACATTTCATGTAGTCGGAACTACACACCGTGTACTTTACCAAATTACACAAAATTAAAACTTTAATGTTTGTGTAATGTTCAGAATTACATATCATGTAGATTCGAACGGGTGTTCACCGTGTTAACTCTAAGGTTATGGATGAGAATCTTAGGGAAATTCAGAAAAGGATTAAGATAAAAGGATTGATTAATTAAAGATAATAATTAATCTATTCGGACATGATTTATCTTAATAAGAATGATTAAAGAATTTAATGCTAGTTTTATTAAATTCATAATTCATTGCATGTATGTGGATGATCATGAGATAGACTAGACCTTCGTATGTGATTGGTTTATTTTTAATTTATTTCAAATTAAATTGTTGGTCTATGTGTCATCTCTCCTCATTAATATGTGGGGCTTGTGTGCCCATGGTTTATTTTATGTAAACCCCCTTTTTACCACTCACCTGCATGTGTGTTAAAAAGCATATGTAATGGATGGAGCTCTCAAGCTTGTGGAGGCGGTTCAAGTAAGGAGTTGAGGTGAAACCAATCCAAGTAGATATAAAGTTGGACAGGTGGAAGGTTGTAGACACGAACCATAAATGGTTCAAGGTGTTTATCACCTAGTTCAGTGGTTAGTTTATCAACCGCTAGATAAACTAACCATTAGAAGAGCTCGTGATCATGCCCTTTACTTTATTTTATTTCTTTTAGTTTTGTGGTTTTTCATTATGGATGTATTGTCGTGACTACATAATTAATGAATTAACAAGCATGCAAGATAGAACAAAAATAAACTAGTCTTATGCTAAATATTATCAAGACATGGTTAATCACTTAAGTAAGTTACACTTAATATTAACAAGCATGTGATAAAGATAATAAGTAAATTTATGCATAAGAGATAAAAATACCTCAATAAAATATTAAGTCAGACTAAGTATTTCGTTACTTGATTAAGGTAAAGACTCAATAAAACTAAGTGTTTGACCAATACTTGTTAGGAAACTCACTTTTATACAGGAAGCTCTTACGAAAGTTTTGGGTTGACTTAACCATTTTACATCAAGAGGAGTAGCCCTTCCTAGACTTGGTGTAAACTTGGAGGCAACTATTGAGGAAATCCAAGTTAGGATTTCAGGATTGGGAAGTCCACTCAACGGATCAAGGAGCTGCAAGCCCGCAGTTGGCAAAGACCTGCCTACCTAAATACCTTCAAATAGCTTGACCAACCCTTATCGAGGTTATGAGAAGGGGAATGTGAATCCTTTCCAGTAGAATTTCCTAGAAACTAGATATTCTGAGTTCATTGGTTAGGTCTATTGGGAATTGATAAAATAGTGAGATACTTGATAAAATTAATTTATTATTTATCATAAAATATAATCAAGAAAGTATTAATTATCTGCTCTTTTAATTGTAGAATAAAAAGGGAAATCTCATCAACCACACTATCCCTACGATCAATACGGGATAAAGACATCATCCTCACCAGTAGTAACTTCCAATAATGGTTTAGACGCCTTTGGA
Source organism: Viscum album (assembly GCA_963277665.1). NCBI lineage: Eukaryota > Viridiplantae > Streptophyta > Magnoliopsida > Santalales > Viscaceae > Viscum > Viscum album. Next base: position 872,754,525 of record OY728145.1, on the reverse strand, counting down.
TTATTCTACACCATGAACAGAAATTGTAACACCCGAGACTTTTATGAGAAATATTTTTGTTTTTATAAATCATAAAAGGAATATTTCTACACACAACACTAGATTGGCTTTCTTTACACGCAATCGCGACCTTCCTCGATAGCTTGCATCGTACGCAATACCGAGTTTCACTAAACAATGATATGCTATTAAAATATTATTAAAACTAGCCGTTATGAATAATAATAACCACTTTTTGAAATTTTATAAATTTTATTTTTCAAAATGGACTTCATTTTTGGATTCAGAATATCAAAACTAGCCTAGGGTGAAATTTTGGTATTTTTTTGAAAACTTTCAATTTTTGATGAATAGTGAAACCACTAAGTGGTAGTTAAAAAAAACTGAATTTTTCATAAAACTTAATTTTACCGCTTCTGTGAGTGGAATTTCAAAAATCCGAGAGACACAGTTGATGTCAGTAAGTAAAATGTGGTTCAATGAGATGAAAATAATTTTTGGTGAATAGTACCTTTTTACTTTTATTTACCACGGTTAAATGTAAATAGGGTAATTAAGGGTAAAAATGATATTATTATTACCCTAACACATGTCCTAATTCTATTGGATAAGTTTAATTCGACCAAAAACAAACTTAGGAATAAAATATGACCATTTAGGACCACTTGGATTAGATTAGGACATTTATTATTAATTTATTTAAAGAAGGGTTAAAATAGTGAAAATCAAAGTTTAATAAGTAAATAATTTTTAATATAAGGTTATACATAAGATAAATTAGACTATAAATATTCATTAGAAAGCTACAAATATTTCCTACATAATGGTATTTTATTTGAAATTTTTAGACATTAAATAATTTAATTTATTTATGACACAAAGATGATGCAGTAATTATCTTATTAATGAAATATTGACATAATTGATGTTATAAATAACAAAATAAATGTAATTTGAGACTTTTTATGAATTACACTAATTTTATAGGTTAATATGACATGTTGGTATTGATTTAATTAACTTTGTTCGAACTAATCATTCTGTTGTGATTTTCACAAAAATCAATTACTAAATAGTGTCAAAATTGACATAAAAGAGTTTTTAAAACAAATATTATATTCCTAAAAATCTAAGGTTCGGCCAAATGACTTAGATAAGGTTATATATATTAATAATAAACAACTTGGGGTTCGTTTGTCTGCTTATAGTAAGTTTATTAACCTTATAGTATAAGAACACAAGAAGACACGGTAAAAGTAAAATTATTTAACTTAATGTTAAATCTAAATGATAAGGTTCAAATAGGAACCTAAACTTGTCTAAATTCTATTGTATGAGATGATTTCGACCCATCCCCAACTTAGCTTTCAAATAAATTAATTTTGAGCTATTTAAAACCAAACTTGACTTTATAATAAAATAATATTTTTAGTTTTTCCAAAGGAGCCGCTCTCCTCCCTTATAAAAGGGAACCTCCTCCCCCCTCTTCCTCACACCACTTTGAGCCTTCAAGCTCGGCCAACCCCTGCCACTTTCTCCTCTCCACTTCCCTAGAGACATCCTAGAGGTCCTGGTCTTCTTCAAAGACCAATTTTAGTGCCCTAAAAGGAGGTCTCAAAGAAGCACTTCAAAGAAGAGGTAATGTTCGTTACCGATTCTTTCATCTTTATTTCTTCTTCCACTTCTTCTTCTTTAGTTGTTTCATTATGAAGTAATAAAATCAGTATCACTCATATACTGATATGTTATTATAAGTATGAAACAACCCTATTTCACAATCTATCCATCCTACGGAAAATGAAATCACCGCGCGTGCGTACGTACGGAATACCGTCTCCACGCCGTGGTGTAATCTATTTTCCACCACCACCTTACTTGGATGCGTATAATGGTGTAAATAATGACTATATATGATTATTGTAAAGTGATATTGATTATGAAATAGTATACATACACTCCAATACAATTCCATGATCATGGGAACGATATCATCGCTCGTGCGTACGTACGGAATACCGTCTCCACGATGTGATGTGACTCGTTCTACATGATCTTCATTGCATAATGATTATATAAATGAATTGAATGAATGAATATGATATATATTACACTAATAAAATTCTGGAAATGAGGTATCTAAAACCTAAAGAGAAGAATAATAATTTATTCGACAAAACACGTATAAGAACAAAAAGTAATAAACACCCGAATAACAAGTTGTAATGAAATATTACTAATAAGAAGCTAAGAATATGACCATATGTGATATCATAACAATGAGTATGATTCTGGAATAAGTCAATAACATTATTTAAATCATTATACAGGAGGTTCGGACACGTACAAAGCATATCGGACCTAAGGTAAGGGAAAATATCACAATCTCACTTTTATCCGAGATTGTTTATACTTTGGTATTTACTGGGGTGTATTTTATCATCCACATCCATGTTCCCTCAATATGTAATATTATTCCCATCCACCTAAAATTTTTTAAATCCAATTTTACACTTCGGTGAGTTTTTATTAAAAGATATGAAAGGAATATTTTGTCGTTTTTCGTACGAGGTACTTTTTGACTTTTCTGAAAAAAGTACGAGAAGAATGTTTTTTTTAACTTATAAGGAATGAATGGATTTTTAAAACACTATTTCCAAGAATATTACTTTACATGTTTTCAAGTTTATTTTTAATCAACTTCTTTTAGTTTAAAATTGTATGACATGTTAAGAAAGGAAAAATGTTTTTGAAGTAGAAAGGATATTTTCCTCAAGAATGGAGTTCAAGTGTTTTATCAAAATTATTTTCCATATAAGATAATAAAGGGTTCTATTTCTATCCCTATTATTACATGGATTTGATTATGTTGTGATGGAAATATTTTTATGAATCCTTTTATCTTATATGAATTTTTTTATGATGTCACGATGTTTAAAGATTCCCATTTTTATTATATGGGTTATGCTATGATGTATAGTTTATGATTTTGTGGCACACAAAAGAATGGTATCATTATGAGATGGGTGGGACCTATATCTCCCTCCAATGCATTGGGTAAAGATTTTATATCTCATGAGATAGACATGGCTAGAACGGCAGGTTAAACCGGTTCAGTGAAACAGGACTGAAACGAGGAGTGAACTCGGTTCAGAAATGGACTTTGTCCACTAAGATAGTCTTGGCAATGAGTATTGACTAATAAGAAATGATTCTATATGATTATGTGTGTATGACACAAAGTTCCATGTTTTAAGTTATTATTATTGGTATTACATTTCACTACTATGATTTATCCCATGTTATGAAATTATGATTTCTTTTGCAGGTTAAGATTTCCAAAAGTTATGTTCTTATGTATATGATGTGATTGATATTTCTTTTGTTTACCCTTACTGAGCATTTGAGCTCACCCTTTTGTATGTTTTCTTTACCCAGGTCAGGAAGAAGGTTATTAAGTAAGATATGTCAAAAGGGACTATAGATATGATGAAATAAATGGGAGACAGTGTAGGCGCTTTATGAACTAGTTGTTTATGTTTCCCAGTTTCTAAAGACACTATACCTATACGGTCCTTTCCTGGTTTTGTTATATGTTGTAATAAGTGTGCTTCAATTCTGAAGTAATAACAATGTATGTAAAGTATGGGTCGTTATAGTTGGTATCAGAGGAAAGGTATAGTCAACCTTTGGAAACTTGGATGTGAAAGCCTTAGTAAGAATCCTAAGGATAAGTCTAAGCATAGAACACAATCTTGGTGTTTTAGAAATGGCCATGAATAACCTAGGATAAGACCTTAAGTGTGAAATTTTATTCTTGATTATGTGGTTTTCCTATTATAATTAGTGTTTCTCACACTATTATTCTTGGTTTTAGTCAATGGCTGGAACCCGAAGGAACCGTGTTAATGTGGAATGCGACGGGCAATGCAATGATTGTCCCCCTGAGCAACCAAACATTATGGGAGATGGAATGCAAAATCTTGTAGCCATGATCATACAACTTTCTCAAGCTATGAATCATGCAGGACTTCCCAATGAGCAAAGGAAGGAGCAACATTCTGTTGAATCCTTCATGAGACAGCGTCCACCTTCATTCAGCGGGTCTACTGATCCATTAGTTGCTGAACAATGGATTAGTACTACTGAAAAGATATTTTCAGTTCTTCAATGTTCTGAACATGATAAATTCATCTTAGCAGTGTATCATTTGGAAGTTTATGCTGTTCAATGGTGGAATCTTATTAAGAATACGAGGCAAAGGGATGAAATTGAGTCCATGGAATGGGACGAGTTCAAGAACTTATTTTTCAATAAGTAATTCCCTCGTATTCTCCGAACAAAGATGAAGAAGGAGTTTCTTGAACTAAAGCAAAAGGATGATGAATCTGTTGGTACCTATGAAGCAAATTTTACAAGACTTGCAAGGTACGCTTCTGGTATTATTATCCAACCTGAGAGTAAGATCTATCAATTCTTTAGTGGCTTAAAACCAAGTCTTCGAAGGGTGTTAGCCATAAGGGACTTCAATAGCTATGAGGAAATCGTTCGATGTGCTCTCAAAGTCGAGATGGATATTGGAGTAACCCATCAGTCATATGGGTTTGATAAGAAGAGGAAAATGGAATTCAAAGGAAAATCTAAAGAGCACACTGAAAAGAAGATGAGCTTTCCCTTATGCTCAGAGTGTGGAAAGAAACATGGAGGGAGTTGTCTTAAAGGGACAAGTAAATGTTTCAAATGTGGAAAGGAAGTTCATAGGGCATTTGAATGCCGCAATGATGGGAAGAAGATGTCTAATGATGCAAAAAAAGGAAGGGATACACAGAATGAACCTACTACACTTCAATGTTTCAAGTGCAAGGAGATGGGTCATTATGCCAATCAATGCCCAAATCCAAGGGTTGATGATGATGGTCGACGTCAACAAACTCTTAAGGATAAAGACAAAGGAAAGTCACATGCAATTTCTATCAGCGATGTGGAGTACGATAACTATGTGGTGAAAGGTACACTTACCATCCACTCTAAAGTAGCAAATGTTTTATTTGATTCTGGATCCACCCACTCTTTTATTTCTGAAGAATTTTCTAAGGATATCACCGTATTACCTCAACAATTAGATGTTGAGTTAGCTGTGACAACCCCTAATGGAACAACAGTCGCATCAAAAGTTTATAATTATTCTCCGATCGAAGTTTGTGGGAAAGTGATTCCTACAAATCTTGTGATCCTTCCTATAGTGGAATTTGATGTGATTATTGGCATGGATTGGATTTCTTTATATGGAGATCATATCAATTTCCAAATAAGGGAAGTCACATTTCATATTCCAGATCAATCTATGATCGTCTATCAATGCAAGGATGAACATAACCTTCCAGTGGAAATTTCTTCCATCTTATGGGTCTTGATTCCACTAAATGAAGGTTATTTATCTCAAATGGTTGGTGAGAAACTCATGATTAAGAATATGCCCATTGTACGGGAGTTTGATGATGTCTTTTCAGAGGAATTACCAGGTCTTCCACCAAATTGTGAAGTTGAGTTTTCAATAGAACTCGTACTGGGTGCTTTGCCTATTTCAAAGACACCTTATAGAATGGCCCCAATTGAGTTGCAGGAATTGAAGAAGTAACTCCAAGAGAATCTTGATAAGGGGTTCATACACCCTAGTGCGTCACCTTGGGGAGCACCTGTTCTGTTTGTTAAGAAGAAAGATGGATCAATGAGACTCTTCATTGATTATAGAGAACTTAACAAGGTCACTATCAAGAACAAATATCCTCTCCCGCCCATTGATGACCTATTTGACCAACTACGAGGAGCTCAATACTTTTCCAAGATTGATCTTCGTTTAGGGTATCATCAATTAAGGGTCAAAAGGGAAGATATACCAAAGACGGATTTCCGTACAAGGTATGGACACTATGAATTTATAGTGATGCCATTTGGTCTTACTAATGCCCCTGCTATCTTCATGGATCTGGTGAATAGAGTCTTTAGAGACTATCTTGATCAGTTTGTGGTAGTCTTTATAGACAATATTCTTTTCTATTCAAAGAGCAAGGAAGAACATGAAGATCACTTGAGAATTATATTGAAGACCCTGAGAAAGGAGAATCTTTATGCCAAATTTACCAAGTGTGAATTTTGGCTTCAAAAAGTTTCATTTTTGGGTCACATAATCTCAAAAGAGGGGATATCTATGGATCCAGCAAAAACAGAGGTTATCGAAAGATGGTCGAGACCAACAACAGTAACTGAGATCCGAAGTTTTCTTGGTTTGGCTAGATATTATCAAAGTTTTGTGAAAGATTTTTCACGATTATCTAATACACTCACCAAGTTGACTCGGAAAGGAGTTAATTTTGTTTGGATGGAGGAATGTGAAGAGAATTTCAAGGAGTTGAAAAGAAGTTATCCAGTGCACCTGTGCTCACACTTCCTTGTAGTGGAGAAAGGTTTGTGATCTATAGTTATGCATCCAAGAATGGATTGGGGTGTGTTCTTATGCAAAATGATATGGTGATAGCTTATGCCTCATGACAATTGAAAATACATGAGCAAAATTACCCAACTCATGATTTGGAGTTAGCTGCGGTAATCTTTGCATTAAAGATTTGGAGGCATTATCTTTATGGATAAAGGTGTGACATTTATACTGATCATAAAAGTTTAAAGTATATTTTCACACAAAAGGAGCTGAATATGCGCCAAATAAGATGGTTGGAGATGATTAAGGATTACGACTGCTCAATCCATTACCACCCTGGGAAAGCAAACAAGGTGGAAGATGCATTAAGTCGACAAGACCATGCCAGTTTATCCATGATGAGGATCACAAAAGATCCAATATTTATGGATTTACAAAGGATGGATCTTGGAATTATAATGAAAGGGGAAAAATCGTATCTTTCTCAAATGAATGTTCAACCATCTATACATTTAAAGATTAAAGAGGTACAGAAAGAAGATGTCGAGTTACAAAATAAGGTGAGAAATGTTCCTAAATTCAAACTTGATTGTGATGGGATAATAAAGTTCAGGAATCGGGTTTGTGTTCCTCCCATCCCCGAATTAAAGAAGGAGCTGCTGGATGAGGCTCATAGTTCTTCATTATCCATTCATCTTGGAAGCACAAAGATGTATAGGGACCTGAAAGAGTACTTCTGGTGGGATGGCATGAAAAGAGATGTTGCTGAATATGTCTCTCGATGCTTGGTTTGTCAGCAAGTTAAAGCTGAGAGACAGAAGTCTAAGGGGATGTTACAACCATTACCCATACCCGAATGGAAATGGGAAAACATCACTATGGACTTTGTCACCGGACTTCCTAAAACATCCAAAGGCAATAATGTTATTTGGGTCATAGTTGATCGTCTTAAAAATTCTGCACACTTCATCGCTATTAGAGAGGATTTCTCTCTGGATTAGCTTTCCAGGATATATGTGAAGGAAGTGGTAAGATTGCATGGAGTACCAATTTCTATTATATCTGATCGGGATCTGAGGTTTACCTCAAAGTTCTGGAAAAGTCTTCAGCATACTCTGGATATAGAGTTGAGTTTCAGCACTGCTTATCATCCTCAGACAGACGGTCAGTCTGAGAGGACGATTCAAACTCTAGAAGATATGTTGAGAGCTTCCTCTATGGATTTCAAAGGTGGTTGGGATCAACACCTACCTTTGGTGGAATTTTCTTATAATAATATCTTTCACTCCAGTATTCAGATGGATCCTTATGAAGCTCTCTATGGAAAGAAATGTAGGACTCTAACTTGCTGGGATGAAGTTGGGGAAAGAAAGCTATTAGGACCTGATCTCGTTGATGAAATGGCAGAAAAGGTCAGATCTATTCAACAACACATAAGAGCAACTCAGAGTCGACAGAAAAGTTATGCCGACAACCGAAGAAAAGACCTAGAGTTTGAAGTGGGTGAAAAAGTGTTCTTACGAATATCTCCCTGGAAGAGGGTCATGAGATTTGGAAAGAAGGGGAAGTTGAGCCCTAGATATATCGGTCCTTTCAAAATACTGGATTGTGTTGGGAAGGTAGCTTACTGATTGGCGCTTCCACCGAATCTCTCTCAAGTTCACGATGTGTTCCATGTATCTCTCCTGAGAAAGTACATACTTGATCCTTCACATGTACTCAGCTCAGAAGTTGTACCGCGGGAGCAAGATCTTTCTTATGAAGAACAGCCGATAGAGATTCTAGATCGTAGAGAAAAAGTCCTACGAAACAAGATCACTCGATTGGTGAAAGTTTTATGGAAGAACCACCAATTAGAAGAAGCTACATGGGAGCTTGAGGATATGATGAGGGAGAGGTATCCTCATCTGTTTGTTACAAAGTGACGAATTTCGAGGGCGAAATTCATTTTAAGGGGGGTAGAATGTAACACCCGAGACTTTTATGAGAAATATTTTTGTTTTTATAAATCATAAAAGGAATCTTTCACTACACACAACACTAGCTTGGATTGCTTTACACGCAATTGCGACCTTCCTCGATAGCTTGCATCGTACGCAATACCGAGTTTCACTAAACAATGATATGCTATTAAAATATTATTAAAACTAGCCGTTATGAATAGTAATAACCACTTTTTGAAATTTTATAAATTTTATTTTTCAAAATGGACTTCATTTTTGGATTTGGAATATTTAAATTAGCCTAGGGTGAAATTTTGGTATTTTTCTGAAAACTTTCAATTTTTGATGAATAGTGAAACCACTAAGTGGTAGTTAAAAAAAACTGAATTTTTCATAAAACTTAGTTTTACGGCTTCTGTGAGTGGAATTTCAAAAATCCGAGAGACACGGTTGATGTCAGTAAGTAAAATGTGGTTCAATGAGATGAAAATAATTTTTGGTGAATAGTACCTTTTTACTTTTATTTACCACGGTTAAAAGTAAATATGGTAATTAAGGGTAAAACTGATATTATTATTACCCTAACACATGTCCTAATTCTATTGGATAAGTGTAATTCGACCAAAAACAAACTTAGGAATAAAATATGACCATTTAGGCCCACTTGGATTAGATTAGGACATTTATTATTAATTTATTTACAGAAGGGTTTAAATAGTTAAAATCAAAGTTTAATAAGTAAATAATTTTTAATATAAGGTTATACATAAGATAAATTCGACTATAAATATTCATTAGAAAGCTAAAAAAATTTCCTACATAATGGTATTTTATTTGAAATTTTTAGACATTAAATAATTTAATTTATTTATGACACAAAGATGATGCAGTAATTATCTTATTAATGAAATATTGACATAATTGATGTTATAAATACCAAAATAAATGTAATTTGAGAATTTTTATGAATTCCAAAAAATTTATAGGTTAATATGATATGTTAGTATTGATTTAGTTAACTTTGTTTGAACTAATCATTCTGTTATGATTTTCACAAAAAACAATTACTAAATAGTGTCAAAATTGACATAAAATAGTTTTTAAAACAAATATTATATTCCTAAAAATCTAAGGTTCGGCCAAATGAATTAGATAAGGTTATATATATTAATAATAAACAACTTGGGGTTCTTTTGTCTGCTTATAGTAAGTTTATTAACCTTATAGTATAAGAACACAAGAAGACACGGTAAAAGTAAAATTATTTAACTTAATGTTAAATCTAAATGATAAGGTTAAAATAGGAACCTAAACTTGTCTAAATTCTATTGGATGAGATGATTTCGACCCATCCCCGCCTTAGCTTCGAAATAAATCAATTTGGAGCTATTTAAAACCGAACTTGACTTTATAATAAAATAATATTTTTAGTTTTTCCAAAGGAGTCCCTCTCCTCCCTTATAAAAGGGCACCTCCTCCCCCCTCTTCCTCACACAACTTTGAGCCTTCAAGCTTGTCCAACCCCTACCACTTTCTCCTCTCCACTTCCCTAGAGACATCCTAGAGGTTCTGGTCTTCTTCAAAGACCAATTTTAGTTCCCTAAAAGGAGGTCTCAAAGAAGCACTTCAAAGAAGAGGTAATGTCCGTTACCGATTATTTCATCTTTATTTCTTCTTTCACTTATTCTTCTTTAGTTGTTTCATTATGAAGTAAAAACATCAGTATCACTCATATACTGATATGTTATTATAAGTATGAAACAACCCTATTTCACCATCTATCCATCCTATGGAAAATGAAATCACCGCGCGTGCGTACGTACGGAATACCGTCTCCACGCCGTGGTGTAATCTATTTTCCACCACCACCTTACTTGGATGGGTATAATGGTGTAAATAATGACTATATATGATTATTGTAAAGTGATATTTATTATTAAATAGTATACATACACTCCAATACAATTCCATGATCATGGGAACGATATCATCGCTCGTGCGTACGTACGGAATACCGTCTCCACGATGTGATGCGACTCGTTCTACATGATCTTCATTGCATAATGATTATATAAATGAATTTAATGAATGAATATGATATATATTACACTAATAACATTCTGGAAATGAGGTATCTATAACCTAAAGAGAATAATAAGAATTTATTCGACAAAACACGCATAAGAACAAAAAGTAATAAACACCCGAATAACAAGTTGTAATGAAATATTACTAATAAGAAGCTAAGAATATAACCATATGTGATATCATAACAATGAGTATGATTCTGGAATAAGTCAATAACATTATTTAAATCATTATACAGGAGGTCTGGACACGTACAAAACATATCGGACCTAAGGTAAGGGAAAATATCACAATCTCACTTTTATCCGAGATTGTTTATACTTTGGTATTTACTGGGGTGTATTTTATCATCCACATCCATGTTCTCTCAATATATAATATTATTCTCATCCACCTACAATTTTTTAAATCCAATTTTACCCTTCGATGAGTTTTTAGTAAAAGATATGAAAGAAATCTTTTGTCGTTTTTCGTACTAGGTACTTTTTGACTTTAAAGTACAAGAAGAATGTTTTTTTTAACTTATACGGAATGAATGGATTTTTAAAACACTATTTACAAGAAGCTTCCTTTACATGTTTTCAAGTTTATTTTTAATCAACTTCTTTTAGTTTAAAATTGTATGACATGTTAATAAAGGAAAAATGTTTTTGAAGTAGAAAGGATATTTTCCTCAAGAATGGAGTTCAAGTGTTTTATCAAAATTATTTTCCATCTAAGATAATAAAGGGTTCTGTTTCTATCCATATTATTACATGGATTTTATTATGTTGTGATGGAAATATTTTTATGAATTCTTTTATCTTATATGAATTGTTTTATGATGTCACGATGTTTAAAGATTCCCATTTTTATTACATGGGTTATTCTATGATGTATGGTTTATGATTTTGTGGAACACATAATAATGGTATCATTATGAGATGGGTGAGACCTATATCTCCCTCCAATGCATTGGGTAAAGATTTTATATCTCATTTGATATACATGGCTGGAACGGCAGGTTAAACCGGTTCAGTGACACAGGACTGAAACAAGGAGTGAACTCGGTTCAGAAATGGACTTTGTCCACTAAGATAGTCTTGGAAATGAGTCTTGACTAATAAGAAATGATTCTCTATGATTATGTGTGTATTCCACAAAGTTTCATGTTTTAATTTTTGATTATTGGGATTACATTTCACTACTATGATTTATCCCATGTTATGAAATTATGATTTCTTTTGCAGGTTAAGATTTCCAAAAGTTATGTTCTTATGTATATGATGTGATTGATATTTCATTTGTTTACCCTTACTGAGCATTTGAGCTCACCCTTTTGTATGTTTTCTTTCCCCAGGTCAGGAAGAAGGTTATTAAGTAAGATATGTCAAAAGGGACTATAGATATGATGAAATAAATGGGAGACAGTGTAGGCGCTTTATGAACCAATTGTTTATGTTTCCCAGTTTCTAAAGACACTATACCTATATGATCCTTTCCTTGTTTTTTTATATGTTGAAATAAGTGTGCTTCAATTCTGAAGTAATAACAATGTATGTAAAGTATGGGTAATTATAGAAATCTTACATGCTGGAGTCCTCATTACCTGATCCGCCTAACCAAGAGGCGAGTGATGAAGAGTTCCTGGTCTACGAGAAACATATGAATGATATGGTCAATGTTCAATGTTTGATGTTATCATCAATGTCTAGTGAACTCGTGAAGTCTCACGAAAACATGGATGCCTATAGCATGCTTGATCACCTATATGGTCTTTACTAGGAGAGAGAAATATGGGAATGGTTTGAGATCTCTAATGCACTCTTTCAGAGTAAGCTTGGAGAGGGTGCCCCAGTTGGGACTCATGTAGTCAAACTCATTAAATACATTGAGCACCTAGAGGTTCTGGGGTTTAAAATTCCTAAAGAACTGGGTACTGATCTCATTCTCATATCACTCCCTCAGAGCTTCTCCAGTTTTGTTTAGAATTTCAATATGAACAACATTGAGATGTCTCTACCAGATATTCTTATCCTCCTTCACCAAGTAGAAAACGACATGAAGTGCGAAAAGTTTTCTATCCTTATGGTGAATAAGAGAAAAGTTAAGGAGAAGAGATTTAATACCAATTCTTCTTTATGACCTTCCAAGAAAATGGAGATCAAGAGGGACGAAAGGGAACACGAAGTTGTTTGTTTTTTATGTGGCAAGAAGGGACACTAAAAGAAAAACTGCACCCAGTTAAAAAAGTAAGGGGAAGCTTCAGATGCATTTGTTATCATGTAATGTCTCAGATTTTCCATACTTTATTCTTAAAAATAAAGGGAATTATTTAGAGACTAGGCTCTGAGACGACGTGCAGTTCCGAGGCCCGGTTAGCCCGGAACAAATGTTTGAATTTAATTTAATAATTAAATTACACACACGTGCGGTTTTTCTGAAAAAGTGGAATAACTCTCGAATGGGTGCTCAGATCAAAAATCTAATGGCACCGTTGCGTTCAGAGTAGCGGGTTTACCCTAGAAGGGACCTAACATCGACTGGCGCAGGCCGGTGGAAAAATCTGGGTTTTGGATGTAACCGTAATAAAATATTTAATTTAAAATATTTTATTAAATCTGTTACAGCGGATATCTTTATCTTTTTTTAAATAAAGGCTAGCACAGGGGTCCAGGTTTACAAACCTCATAACCCTGAAACCCTTGGCGGCTCTGGAGGCTCTGGAGAAAACCTCCCAACGCGGCGACCACGTTTCGGACGATTTTTGTCGGCGACGACGACGTGGCGATCGGATCTTCGCCAACAAATGCCACAAATCCAGGTAGGGCGTTTGATCTCCTTGTGAATTCTTTCTCGTTCTTGATTCCTACAACAAACGTGGACTAATCCATGAACAGATTAGCCCGTGGATCGATCGTATTTGTGGGATGGGATTTTTCGGGGATTTCGGGGATTTTGGGGATTTTGATTCTTGAGTTATTTTGGTTCGTTAATCTTCTAACAGTGACGAACCAAGATCGACACGAACATTGATTGAGGTTCATCCCTCTCGATTTGTGGTGTCTTTCTCCCCCGATTTCTTGCGTTCTTCGTGCGCGTTCTACGTGTTCTTCACGAGGATATGAATGACGGATCGTTGCGCATCCGTTGTATGATGCAACGATCCCAAATTGAAGATCCGGCGTCGGTACAACCCCACGGAGGTGCGGCTACGGTGGCGACGGACGGATTGAAGCAGATCGAAAGATATTGTTCTTCGAACGATTTCTGCTCGGATGATCGGGATCAGATTTTGGAGCCGATTGAAGGCCTGAGACCCACGGATTCGGCATCACGACGTCGAGGAGACCCTTGATCTTGAGTTTCGCGGAGAACGGATGAGAGATCGCGGATTCGGAAGATCGGCCGAAGCGCGAGGAAGAAGACGACGCTTATGGAAAAATCCCGACTACACGCCATGTAGTATGGGCTACACGGCATGTGTTCATCAGCGGGATTACCTGGAATGTACTCCGGGAGTACACGGACATGGGAAGGGTACACGGCCAAGGACATGCCGTGTATACCCCTCCCCGGCCAGACCCATCCAGATACACAGGATACCCCATGTGCTGGTACACGGGCAGGCGACACGGACACGGACAGAGACCGTGTACGGGCACATGGCCAGCGTACACGGAGCGAGCCCCAGGTGCTCGGACACGGCATGTGATTATTCAACACGCCGTGTAGTTACTTTCTATCCGACAAGCCGAATGACACAGGCCATTTACACGGGCAGTACCCGGAGTCAAGGAACACGGCATGTGATCCTTCTACATGTCGTGTAGTCCAGTTCTACACAGACTGGACAGATGACACGGGTCGTTACACGGGTAGTACCCGGGGTCAAGGAACATGGCGTGTAACCCTACTACATGCCGTGTAACTAAATCTTACATGGCTTGATCCACTTTTCTTCTGTGACTTGGGATAGTTTTCTTAGGGTCCGTACCCTTGGTCTTTTCCCTGAAGGTTCTAGTATCATTTCCTTTATATAAGAGTATGATCCCTTCAGTAGGAAATCCTGAATAGAGTTATTGGAATCCCCTCTGTGAGTCTTAGATTTGGATCCTCTATTCATTCCTAGAACCCTAGGTAGAGTTCTTGGTATCGACGTGACCAACTTTACCCGGGCGCTGATCCTCTGCTTAGCAGATTAGCTCAGACTGAGTTGTTGGAATCACCCCATGACTTGGATGTGATCCTCATCTGAGCATCATGTTCACAAAGTACTTGTGGAGTGTGTTCTCTCAGAACGAGTACTTCGTATCTCTCCCTTCAGACCTAGGAGTGTGTTCTCCCGGTTACATGATTAGTGGAATCTTCGAGCTAGATCCTAGTGGTGGTATTCGCGATAGTCGATCATGCATAAGTATATCTGGATATTCTTGTTATATGTTCGGTAGACATATACTGTGTAGAGTTGATTGTATCTTTCCTTTGTGGTATTTCCCTTGTTGTGTTTCCTTTGTGGTTTCGGGGTGTCCTACTGGGTATTGTTATACTCACCCCTGCACAGGCTTTGCCTGCACGTGTCGTATCTTGTGCAGATGAGCGAGCCTTTGACAGGATTCTAGGCGGACCAAAACTAGGTGGTACTTAGTGAGATCAGACAGGCCGAGGTGTGTTCCTACAACTACAGACTGCAGTCCCAACACCTTTCTTTACAGGTTGGACTTTGTTACGGACTCTCTTTTGGTGGGCTTGTACTTTTGGCCCAGGGTTTTACTTTCTTGTACTTTACTTTCCTATTGTACTCTGTTGGTTGGGTTTTAGTGTATGCATGCATATTTTCCTTTTAGAAGTTTTTACTTTTCAGCTTTGTTGGGCTTGGAGATGTGTGTGTGTGCATACAGGTTTTTAGGCAATGCTTCCCATGTTAGTAGCATGCCTACTCGGTGCTAGTCACCAGCCCCTGGCCTATTGGAGGCGGGCTTGGGGAGTTGCGGCTCGGGCCCCACTGGGACGGGTCGTGACAAAGTGGTATTAGAGGTGGTCGGTTCTACCTTAGGACCGAGAGTCTATGAGTTGGTTTGGGGCAACAGTGCTAAGTGTTTTGAGTTCGGCTTTCAGGCCAGGGACCCCAGTGTTGGTGCGGGTGGCCGACGTATCCATACACCAGGAATCTGATAACTTTCTTTTCAACTCGGAACATGAGAACACTAGTTGCAGGGGAAAAATAATGGTACATGCATCATATAGGAATGGGTTGTGGTTTCCATGTCCTTATTTAGTCAGCTCTCCAAATATACTCACTGACTAAGATACATCTTGTTTCTTTACAATATGCCTCCGCGACGCACACCCACTAGGATCCAGCAGCTCGATCACGAGGATGACCCCCTCAGTGATAAAGATTAAATTCAGGGACCGGATCCCCCAGTTTTACCATCGGGTGGTGTGTCAGTTATCCCACCACCTGTGGAGCAGTGTTTAGTGCCTGCTATACCAGTGGAGGAGGAGTGCAGGATGAGTGCACTCCATGAGTTTCAGAGACAGAGACCCCTCAGGTTTCGAGGCAAGCCTAGCCCTCATGCAGTAGAGGACTGGCCTGAGGCAGTGACTAGAGTCTTCCGTTTAGTCAGGACACCAGCAGACCAGATGGTGATCCTGGCAGCTAGCCTTCTGCAGGGCTTGGCAGGGCGATGGTGGAGTTTGGTTATCCAGACTCACGACGAGGTGACTCTTGCAAGGTCGGAGTTTGAGCGTCTCTTCCGATAGGAGTTTTCACCGGTTACCCTAAGATCAGTACGTATACAGAAGCTTCTCCAGCTCCAGCAGGGAATCATGACGGTGGCTGACTATTCATCGAGGTTTACTGACCTCTCGCGGTACTCGATGGATATGGTCAGAGATCAGTACTTCAGATCTCGGACTTTTGAGCGGGGATTGCGCAGAGATATCTGAGCTAGCATCATCCCTATGAGCATTCCTACTTATGTTGGGGTGCTCGAGCGGGCTTTGGTGGTCGAGAGATTCTTGGTAGAGCAGAGACAGCCGGCAGTTGTCAGTAGTGGGCGAGCTGGAGCAGAGACCTCGGCAGCAGGTAGCCGACACCAGGGACCCAGGCGTGGGCGACATTTTCAGAGGAGATCCCAGGACATAGGATCTGCCGTACAGGGTTTGCAGGGCGCATCCAGCCAGCCTCAAGAGAGGCGATGCTACTCATGTGATGGCAGGGGATATCTCGCCTGAGATTGTCCAACCCAATGTACTACTGACATGGGAGCAGTGGATGGACCACCGAGGTAGAGGCAACGTGTGTATCAGACAGATTTGCGGGGCAGCGGACGCGGTAGAGGATTTGGGAGAGAAGCTGGAGGTGGTCGGTGTTTTGACCCTTTACCACCACCCCTGGGAGGTCCACCCCAGGCTCAGGGAGCTAGTGGACAGAGGCAGGGACAGCTGCAGGCGGCAGAGGCGTATGACCTAGGTACTCCCAGAATTATTAGAGGTACAATCTGTGTCTTTTCTACTTTGGATATCGTACTGATAGATACAAGTTCTAGTCATTCCTTTCTGGATTCTTATCTTGTTCGAGACCTTGAGATTCCAGTTGAGTCATTGACTCGACCCTTACGCTTAGAAACACCGACTCGAGAAGATTCATAGATCACACACCTTTGCAGACAGTGTGACCTGACCCTTGGAGGTGAGAGTTTTGGTTGGAACCTCTTGGTGGTAGTGTCGAGGCCTTACGATGTCATTCTTGGTATAGATTGGTTATCCATAGTTCATGCCCAGATCGACTATTTTAGGCGAAGGGTGCGGTGTGTCCGCAGTGATGGAACGAGGTTCTCTTTTGTCAGTGAAAGAGAGACCCAGGCAGTGTAGGATGGACTCGTACGTAGGAAGGTTCAACTGACATCTTATCAGTTGGCTGGCCTAGCCCTTGGCGCAGCAGATGTTACGAGTTTCCAGTTTCCAGCAGTAGTGGCTGAGTACGAGGACGTATTTCTGGAGGATGTCCCCAGATTACCTCCCCGTCGGGAGATATATTTCTGCATTGAGTTGAAACCCGGGACGACACCAATATCAGCATCAGCATATCGGATGGCTCCTACGGAGCTTCGTGAGCTGAGGTTGCAGCTAGAAGACTTGCAGAAGAAGGGCTTTGTGAGACCTAGCGTTTCACCCTGGGCAGCCCCAGTGCTGTTTTCCAAGAAGGCAGATGGGAGCTTGAGGCTATGTGTGAATTACGGTGCCTGAATCAGGTGACCGTAAAGAACCGGTATCCACTACCGAGGATCGATGACCTCTTCGACTATTTTAGAGGGGCACGATGGTTCTCGAAGGTTGATCTACGATCAGGCTATCACCAGTTGCGAGTACGGGATGAAGATGTACCGAAGACGGCTTTCAGATGTCGCTATGGTCACTATGAGTACTTGGTGATGCCCTTCGGCATGATGAACGCCCTGTCAGTGTTCATGGGACTCATGAACCGGATCTTTCAGCCCTATCTAGATCAGTTCGTAGTAGTCTTTATCGATGATATCCTTGTGTACTCTGCGTCTGAGGAGGAGCACGCGAGACACCTAAGGATGGTTCTGGACACACTCTGAGACACTGGTTGTATGGGAAACTCTCAAAGCGTCGGTTCTGGATATAGGAGGTCCACTTTATGGGACACGTTACCTCAGCAGATGGTGTAGTAGTGGACCCAGCCAAGGTGGAGGTAGTTCTAGCATGGGAGCCACCCCGGAGTGTGACGGAGGTGCGGAGTTTCCTTGGGTTTGCAGGCTACTATCGAAGATTCATTCTTTATTTCTCCAGGATTTCAGCACCCATTACATCTTTGACCCGAAATGGGAAGCCTTTCATGTGGACCGAGAGATGCCAGCAGGCTTTCCAGCAGTTGAGACAGATCCTGATGAGTTCCCTGATCTTGAGATTACCAGAGGAGGGTGTCGAGTACGTAGTGTTCTGCGACGCATCAGGAACCGGGCTTGGTTGTGTCCTAATGCAGAGGCAAGCGGTGATTTCCTATGGCTCACATTATTTGAGGCCACACGAGCAGAACTACACAACCCATGATCTTGAGTTGGCAGCGGTAGTCTTCGCGTTGAAGATGTGGCGGCACTACCTGATGGGCGAGCGGTTTACCGTCAACTCTGATCACAAGAGTCTCAGATATGTCTTTTCTCAGAAGGATCTGAATTTGATACAAAAACGATGGCTTGAGTTCCTCCAGGATTATGACTTTGAGATCATTTACACACCTGGGAAGGGGAACATTGTGGTAGACGCTCTCAGCAGAAAATCCAGTTCGTAGTTGCTGGATGAGTCGATGAGGCAGTTGGCCTCCTTACAATTATCCTTCGTGGATGGAGATGAGAGAGCTTACCTTCAATCGATGGTCGTTACCCCTCCAATATTATAGAGAGTCAGGGAAGCACAGTGCGAGGATGCTAGCTGTGAGACTCTACGTGCTCAGATATCCACATGTGATGTTGTTGATGGATATTCAGAAGTTGGGGAGCACGTTGTTATTTTCAGAGGGCGTACTGTAGTACCAATGACGTTGCGGGATGAGGTTCTGAGGGAGTTCCATACATCCCCTTTGGCAGTGCATCCAGGCATGGAAAAGATGTATTAGGACCTCTGATGTCAGTTCTAGTGGTCAGGAATAAAGAAGAGTGTGGATGAGTTTGTTTCTCGGTGCCTTACTTGTCAGCAAGTAAAGGTTGAGCACTAGGTTCCAGCAGGTTTCACTCAGCCCCTTGAGGTTCCAGAGTGGAAGTGGGATGGGATATCCATGGACTTCGTGACGGGTTTTCCATGTACATATAGGGGACATGATGTCATCTGGGTGATCGTTGATCGACTCACCAAGTCGGCCCACTTCCTAGCCATACGGGAGCAGAGTTCGGTAGAGAGATTGGGACGCCTCTACGTGCACGAGATAGTTCAACTTCATGGAGTTCCATCCACAATTGTGTTAGATCGTGATGCTCGTTTCACATCCCAGTTGTGGAAGGGATTGCATGAAGATTTTGGGACTCAGTTACGCTTGAGCACAGCGTTTCATCCTCAGACTGATGGTCAGATGGAGCAGACCATCCAGGTTCTGGAGGATATGCTACGAGCTTGCATACTTGACTTCGTTCGTAGTTGGGAGGATCACCTACCACTAGTGTAATTTTCTTATAACAACAGTTATCATTCCACTATTGGTATGGCACCATTCGAGGCTTTGTACGGGCGACCTTGCAGGTCACCAATTTGATGGACTGACCCAGGAGAGTCATCACTCATGGTCCTAGAGATGGTGAGAGCTACTACAAAGAAGGTTCAAGTCATCCAGGAGCGGATTAAGACTGCATAAAGTCGGAAAAAGTCTTATGCCGATAGGAGGCGGAGACCATTGGAGTTCAAGGAGGGAGACCATGTGTTCCTTCGGGTCTCACCTCGACGGGGGTTGCGGAGAATTGGACGAGGCGGCAAGCTATCTCCGAGGTTCGTTGAACCTTTTCAGATTCTGAGTAGAGTTGGAAAGGTGGCGTATCGCTTGGCTCTACCTCCACAGATGGACCGGGTACACAACGTCTTCCATGTGTCGTAGCTACGGAAGTACGTGCATGATCCATCACACGTCATCGACTGGGGCGAGCTGGACATCGATGATGGAGCGACCTTTGCTGAGTACCCAGTGGAGATCAAGGATCGACAGGAGAAGATACTTCTTGGGCGATCTATTCCCTTGGTGCGTGTCCGGTGGCAGCACAGGAATCTCTAGGAGAGAACGTGGGAGCGGGAGGCTCATATTCGCGTGAAGTACCCACATCTTTTTTAGTAGCCCCTGTTTTGGCTTTTCGGGGACGTAAAATCCCTAAGGTGGGTGTGATGTAATGTCTCGGATTTTTCATACTTTATTCTTAAAAATAAAGGGAATTATTTCGAGACCATGCTCTAATACGGCATGCAGTTCCGAGGCCCGGTTATCCCAGAACAAATGTTTGAATTTAATTTAATAATTAAATTACGTGCGCGTGCTGTTTTCCTGAAAAAGTGGAATAACTCTTGAACGGGTTCTCTGATCAAAAATATGATGGCACCGTTGCGTTCAGAGTAGCGGGTTTACCCTATAAGGGACCTAACATCGACTGGTGTAGGCCGGTGGCGAAATATGGATTTTGGACGTAACTGTAATAAAATATTTAATTTAAAATATTTTATTAAATCTGTTACAGTGGATATCTTTATCTTTTTTTAAATAAAGGCTAGTGTAGGGGTCCAGGGTTACAAACCTCATAACCCTGAAACCCTTGGCGACTCTGGAGGCTCTCGAGAAAACCTCCCAATGTGGCAACGACGTTCCAGACGATTTTTGCCAGCGACGACGACGCGGAGACCATATCTTCGCCAAAAAATGCCGCGAATCCAGGTAGGGCGTTTGATCTCCTTGTTAATTCTTTCCTGTTCTTGATTCGTATGACAAACATGGACTAATCCACGAACAGATTAGACCGCGGATCGATCGTATTTGCGGGATGGGATTTTGCGGGGATTTTGGGTATTTTGATTCTTGAGTTATTTTGGTTCGTTAATCTTATAACGGTGATGAACCAAGATCGACACGAACATCGATCGAGGTTCGTACCTCTCAATTTGTGGTGCCTTTCTCCCCCGATTCCCCGCGTTCTTCATGCGCGTTCTATGCATTCTTCATGGGGATATGAATGACGGATTGTTGCGCATCTGTTGCGTGACACAACGATCCCAAATTGAAGATCTGGCGTCGGTACAACCCCACGAAGGTGCGGCTACGGTGGCGACAGACGGATCGAAGTAGATCAGAAGATATCGTTCTTCGAACGATTTCCGCTCGGATGACCGGGATTGAATTTTGGAGACGATTGAAGGCCCGAGACCCACGGATTCGGCATCACGACATTGAGGCGACCCTTGATCTTGAGTTTCTCAGCGAACGAACGAGAGATCATGGATCTGGAAGATCAGCCGAAGTGCGAGGAAGAAGATGACGCTTCTGGAAAAATCCCAACTACACGCCGTGTAGTATGGGCTACACGGCTTGTGTTCGTCGGTGGGATTACCTGGCGTGTACTCCGAGAGTACACGGACACGGGAAGGGTACACGGCCAAGGACACGCCATGTATACCCCTCACCGGCCAGACCAGTCCAGATACACGGGATACCCCGTGTGCTGGTACACGGGCAGGCGACACGGACACGGACAGAGACCGTGTACAGGCACATGGACAGCGTACACTGAGCGAGCCCCAGGTGCTCGGACACAGCGTGTGATTATTCAACACGTCGTGTAGTTAATTTCTATCCGACAAGCCGAATGACACGGGCCGTTTACACGGGCATTACTCGGAGTCAAGGAACACGGCGTGTGATCCTTATACACGCCGTGTAGTCCAGTTCTACACAGACTGGACAGATGACACGGGTCGTTACACGGGCAGTACCCAAGGTCAAGGAACACGGCGTGTAACCCTACTACACGCCGTGTAACCAAATATTACATGGCTTGAGCCACTTCTCTTTTGTGACTTGGGCTAGTTTTCTTAGGGTTCGTACCCTTGGTCCTTTCCCTGAGGGTTCTGGTATCATTTCCTTTATATAGGAGTATGATCCCTTCAGCAGGACTTCCTGAATAGAGTTGTTGGAATCCCCTTTGTGAGACTTAGAGTCGGATTCTCTATTCATTCCTGAAACCCTAGGTAGAGTTCTTAGTATCGATGTGACCAACTTTACTCGGGCACCGATCCTCTGCTTAGCGGATTAGCTCAGACTGAGTTGTCGGAATCACCCCATGACTTGGATGTGATCCTCATCTGAGCATCATGTTCACAAAGTACTTGTGGAGTGTGTTCTCTCGGAACGAGTACTTCATATCTCTCCCTTCAGACCTAGGAGTGTGTTCTCATGGTTACATGCTTAGTGGAATCTTCAAGATGAATCCTAGTGGTGGTATTCGCGATAGTCGATTGTGCATAAGTATATCTGTATATTCTTGTTATATGTTCGGTAGACATATACTGTGTAGAGCTGACTGTATATTTCCTTTGTGGTATTTCCCTTGTTTTGTTTCCTTTGTGGTTTCGGGGTGTCCTACTGGGTATTGTTATACTCACCCCTGCACGGGCTTTGCCCGCACGTGTCATGTCTTGTGCAGACGAGCGAGCCTTTGACAGGATTCTAGGCGGACCAGGACCAGGCGGTACTCAGTGAGATCGGACAGGCTGAGGTGTGTTCCTACGACTACAGACTTCAGTCATAGCACCTTTCTTTACATGTTGGACTTTGTTAGGGACTCTCTTTTAGTTGGCTTGTACTTTTGGCCCAGGGTTTTACTTTCATGTACTTTACTTTCCTGTCGTACTCTGTTGGTTGGGTTTTAGTGTATGCTTGCATCTTTTCCTTTTAGCAGTTTTTACTTTTTAACTTTGTTGGGATTGGAGATGTGTGTACGTGCGTACAGGTTTTTAGTCAATTCCTTCCATGTTAGTAGCATGACTACTCGGTGCTAGTCACCATCCCCTAGACTATTGGAGGCGGGCTTGGGGAGTTGCGGCTCGGGCCCCACTGGGACGGGTTGTGACATATCAAGTTCAGTTTATCTATTTCTAAAAATTGGGTCTTAGATACATCTTGTGGTGCTCACATATGTATCCAAATATAGGAACCAAGTAGATTCAAGAAAATTGACTGAGAGGAGGTAGATCTATGACCAACCAATGGAGCTAGACTTGTTGTTGTAACTATCGGGGACTACCAACTCACATTTCCAATTGGGATGATCTTGGTATTAAAAGGTTGTTATTATGTTCCTTTTATAACTAAAAACATTATTTATGTATCCAGACTAGATACAGATGGATTTATTTTCAATTTTGGAAATGAATTTTGCTTCTTTTATAAAGATAACATTTGTTTTAGTAAGCCCCATTTATATAAAGGTCTTTATGTGTGGGATTACACAAACCAAGTAATGACAATTGATAACGAAGCTACTTCACATGACTCATAGCACACTCAACTTTGGCATCACCGGCTAGGTAATGTAAATGAGAAATTCTTGTCAAAGTTACATCAAGATGGATATTTATATTCTTTCAAACTAAAACCACTTGGTGTATTTTACACATGTTTACAAGAAAAAATGACCAAATCCACATTTAGTGGTAAAGGTGAAAGGGACAAAGAGCTTCTTAAATTGGTTCATACCGATGTGTGTGAACCATTTCTAGTTGAATCAAGGGGTGGGTACACATACTTCATAACTTTTACTGATGATTTTAGTAGATGTGGATATATCTACTTCATGAGGTATAAGTTGAATTCTTTTGATAATTTCAAGGAATACAATAATGAAGTTGAGAACCAGCTTGGTAGGAAGATTAAGAAACTCTACTCAGACTGAGGTAAAGAATATCTTAATCAAGACTTCATTGATTACTTACAAGATTTTGGGATCCTATCCCAACTCACTCCTCCTTACACGCCCACAGTGGAATGGTATAAGTGAAAGGAGGATGTAGTACCCCCGGTTTCTGGTAAGTAACCCTTGTTTTATGATTTTTAAGTGCATGAAGCATATGATAAATGGTTGGGAAAGTTTGGAGACTTTTAAAGTGTTAAAGGGAAAAAAGGGGTGATGCACGGGCTTCGCACGGGTTGCCCAAATCGTGTGGAAGTCGTGCAGGTGGTGGTCACTTTGGACAGAGGAGACCGCACAGTGTGCGCACGGTTTGGGAAAACCGTGCAATGAGGTCATGCGAAGCGCCCCTTCCAAGCAGTGACTACCACATGGTTAGCGCACAATTTGCCTAGCCGTGGGGACTAACCATGCACGGGGACAACTTAGATCCTATTTTTAAGGATCTAATATGTTTTATCATTAAACCCACTCTTTTTTTCTCCTAGACGGCCCTAACTCGGGATTTCTCTCTAGTGAACGTGGGATAACACTTACCAGGCATTTTGGAAGTGATCCGGAGGTTTTCCTTGGCGTTTAGAGGTCATTTAATCGAGGTAAGTCTCATTTCCTTTAGTTTTCTTAGATATCCTTCTTCCCTCTTGATGGATCCTTAGATCTACGCCCAAGGTGGGTAGATCTAAGGTATTGGATGACTTTTAAGTCGGGTTTTGGTTTTTTTGGTACTAGAGGAAGGAATCTAAGGAGGTTTTGGGGAGTAGTTGACTCGGTTCTGTTGGCGTTCTTCGTCTGTTGGTTGGTTTCGCCTAATTTGTTGAGGTAGGTGGCTTCACTCCCGATTCCTCTTTCTTAGAACTTGAAGGCTTAGTTTCAAATTGTTTTCCTTGATTAAAATGGTTTTTTTATCTTCTATGAAAGAATGGTTGAAACCCCTTTTAAGTAACGGGTGATGGAAATTGTGTGTTTTTGGAAAGTGTTTGTTGAAGTGAATTTAAAATGGTAATTTAAAACTATTTATGGTTTTGCTGCTTGAAATAAATGGTTTTTAATAAAAGGTTTGATGCTTTATTGAAAGGTTTTGAACACACTTGGTTTTGGCATGGATTTTCATGGGTTGTGGTGTGTGTTCTTATGCATTGGGATGGATAAGGGCGAGAAGTACCCCCATAAAAAGGTTGGGATGGATAAGGGTGATAATTAACCCAATCAAAAGGTTGGGATGGATAAGGGCGTGAAGTACCCCCATCAAGGTAGTCCACTAAGTGACAACTTAGTTGAAGGATAACTCACCACTCGCGAGTATAGGGAGGTCCAGGTTGCATGCATGGTTGGTTTTGTGGATTTTTGAAATGGAATGAATGTGCCAAAATGGAAATGAGAATTTGATTGGAAACTTTTCTTGGTTGCTTTTCTTGAGAAAGATGGTTTTTGTTGGAAAATGGTTTTGACATAGAATTTGTTATATTGTGAACTATTTTGGAATTGTTTTATATAAATTGTTTTATATAAATGTGTTAACATGTTTTATCCTAGAGGCATGGGTTGGGAAGTCATTAGGGAAAACCTAATGAGTTTCATTACTCACCCCCTACTTTGGAATGTTGGTGCTTTTGTAGATGTCATTTACCAGGATGTTGGTAAAGGTAAAGTGTCACATGTTTATAGCACTACTTCGTGATACTTGGGATGGTTTGTGATTTTGGATCTTGGAGCTTGTGGAGCATGGAGTTGGGTTGTCATATTGTAGTCTTTTAGTTTGTCTTTCCACTATTTACTCTGATTTAGTGTTGGTTTCCACTATGGTACTCTTGGTTGGTTTATGATAAAATAAATGGTTGAGTTGTCTTAGCTTTTATCATGCATCATTTACTTGATTAGTTTGGTTATGGTTATTGGTTCTGTGGTATGTTCTAAAAGGGTAAATCGTCCCTCACTTGTTTTGAAACCCTTTGGAATTTATTTCTAGCCTTTGGCGCCTTGGAGATGTCGCTTAAGGCCAAGTAATGACTTATTATATTCTCAAGCCAATAAGGATAAGTGGGTCATTACAAATGGTATCAGTTTGTTCGGTCCTTGGGGTATAAATGCAATCAGCTTGTTCCTTTCTTTTTGGAACAAGTAGTCATCAGTTTTTGTTGGTCTTGGCGTTGAATTCTTACGCATCTATTCCTTGGGTGGTCATCTTAGGAAGGAGTAGGATTGTCGGAACTTGGAATTTTGAGCATAAAA
Source organism: Viscum album (assembly GCA_963277665.1). Classification (NCBI taxonomy): domain Eukaryota; kingdom Viridiplantae; phylum Streptophyta; class Magnoliopsida; order Santalales; family Viscaceae; genus Viscum; species Viscum album. The sequence goes on along the minus strand of OY728145.1, from coordinate 872,728,396 downwards.
AGACGTAGCTAACCTTTTTATGCTGAACTTCAAGTTGCCAGGGAGTTGGGTACATAAGTGTTTTGGAGACACTTATAGAATAAAAAATCTCATTTTCATGGGTTTATCCAATGATATGAGAATGACATGCATTAGAAGAATGACTTCCCACTAGGAGTATATATATCATTTTGCAAAATGGATTATGGTTTGATGCAAAAGGGTGATTTCGGAAAATTTTAAACTTGTTTTCAAATGAAAGAATTTGAAAAGAGAATGGTTGATGTATTTTGAAAATAGATTGATTTTCAAAATAAAGAAAAGATTTTTTTTTAGAAATGGGTAAATGTAGAAAAGCTTGATGGTTGGAAATCAATGTTGTGATAGTGATGTGATATAAATTGAAATGTCAAGCCTTCAGTTTCTAGGAAGTGAGACTAACGGTGTGCGTTGTTTGGATAGAAAATGGCACCTGTTAGGTGTCGTAGAAACCAAACGGAAAAGGTGGTTGTGCCCAAATTTACCCTACAGGTATAAGCAGTCGATGTAGTACATGTAGGGGTCGAATCCATAGGGACCGAAGAAGTAACCTTGAGACACTATGATTTGTTGGAGGATGGGCTGTGAAGTGGCCAACTTGGGTTTGAATTGATTGGATAACTAATTATTTAATTTAAAGAACAATTAAAAAAAGACAAATTTACTTGATCTAAAACAATTAATTAATATGGGTTGATCCTAGGTTGTTTCTTTTGGTGGATTGGATGCATTTGTTTCTTAAAATATTTGAGATCACTAATTCAAGATGAATCCACAAAACGTGATAATTCCACAACCTCATTCACCAATTTAGTTCTTACACAATTACAAGGCTAATCACCAATGCACTTATAAGATCAATTTCAGGATCACTTCAAGGAATTGGATCGTACTAGCACTCAGAATTTGTCATCATTAAACTTGGCAATGATGAAGAAGAACATAACTCATCGAATGGAAATCTTAAAATAACAAACAGATTTAAAAATTAAAGTACATGAAATAACATCCAATCCATATTATGAAACTCTCTAAGACCAAACCATAAATGTTTAGCCCTCCATAGATGTTATTATATTAATTGAATCTAGAAGTCTACTTAAATATGTGGGATTGAAGAAGAAAAACATTAATAAAAATAAACACTCCACCGTTGTGTGAGAAATTCACAAGTGTTGGTGTGAATAAATTCACACCTTGATTCAACGGTATCAACATGTGAAGAAAATGAAAATAAAAAGTGAAGAAGAAGAACAAATTTTATTAAAATACTAAATGTGAAAGAAAAACTTACATTAGACGAATTGTCGATGCGATTACAAAATGAAAGCGGGAAATTACAATTAAAAGAAATACAATGGATGAAATAAAAACTTCAATTGAAAGAAAAAATATTAGATGATAATTATCTTCACCACCAGCTCCTTATATAGGAATATTAGGAGCCTTAGGTCCACCCACAAACAATCAATTCACCCACTAACAATTAAGAGAGTCAAAAGGAGGGTGAAGAATCAAAAGGAAATTGACATTACAAAGTTGACCACAAAACCAGCTAGATTCGTCTACCGTTTTGACGTGTGAATTTGTAATTGAAGAAGGCCGAATCCAGAAAGGTCATAGAAGAGAAATATTCTCGTCCATCTGTCCTCTATGATCTGTAAAACCTTCAGGGAATTTGGCACATCTGTTTGGAAGTTATGGTCAAATGGTGGGACGACTTTATGTGCATTCATGTCGAGCCCACCATTTAAATCTCAACTTAAGATCCATTTATCATCATGAAAACTTCAGAATTATCTCCATCCACAGTTGAATAAAATGATCCTAATATTTTTATATTTCTACTATAAAAAGTTGAGCTTCATTGGGATTGGTTTGTGGGCCCCACATTTGTTTGATGGGCCTTAGGCCCATTATGCTTTTTCCAGCAAATTTCTGCATTCAGGCGCAAAAATTTTCATCTTCCCTTGGGATTCATCCATCGGACCTAAAAGATATATTTTTTAAAATAAAGTGATGAATAATATACCAAAATATCAAATTAAAATGATGAACAATGAATTTTTCACAAGTAATTTATTGAGTGGGCCCAAATTGACACTTTAAGCATGAATTGCACAATGATGGGAAATGAAGTTCAATTTATGAATTGGACTAAAATTGATGTTTATGCACTTTGAAACACATTAATATTAAGATATAATCAATGAATATTATCCTATTTAAGTGGCTAATCACACCCCCCAACTTGAGTTTTGCTAGTCCCGAGAAAAATATATTACAAATATTAAATTTGAATCCCTTTTTCCAAAAACATTTTAATACACATTGCTCACCCAAAGACCTCATACCAAAAAAATTATGAAACCCATCAAAATCATTTTAAAAAAGCTAGGTCCATAAGAATATCCCAAGCCCAAGCTCATTCCTTTGTTCAAATTCATCGCCACATTTTATCCAATTTCAATTAAGCATGATAAAGTGTTGTGCATCACAAAAGATATGGGGCCCATTTTATTGTTTAAGGGGAAAAATGGAAGCGCTGGGTGGGAATCACATTAAACCTTAAGATGAGTATCCAATTTTTTTTTGTTTTTTTTTTTTGTTTTTTTAACCACAATAGATATGAAAATATTAACTCTGGGCAAGACAACTATGGAGTCACGATCCCCAAGTGTCGGACGCCACACATATTGTCAATTTCATGCTCTAAAATAGAGATATAAAGCCTAACTATGGGCAAGACAACTATGGATTCACGATCTCCAAGTGTCGTACGCCACACATTTGGACAAAACATAGCTCTATGTGGTCATTATTTTTTTCATGTTTTTTTGTTTTTTTGTTTTTGTTTTTGTTTTTTTTTTACTCAAATTAAACTAAAAGTGACCCCAGAACCCTGTGATATAATGAAAGGGACCCAAGAACTCAAATTTACACCCACTATCCAGTAGATGTTCATGGTGGCATTTTTATTAAGGGGATGAAAATTTAAACTTTGAAAAATCACATCGGACAACCGCACTTTCCAAAAACTATGCTCATGAACTTAAACTTGCATTAAAATCAGAATCAAGGCATACAAAATTATTTGATATCCAATTTCAGAGTTTTCAATGTGTGTTATCATGTTTAAGGTTAATGGAATTTTTCTTTCCATGCATGTTCTTATTAAAAAAACATTTTTTATTTCATCTCCCCCCAATATAGAATAACACCATCCCCAGTGTTTAAAGAAAACTTAAAAGGGGGTATGGGAGAGTTGTTCAAAGAGGAAATTTAAAATGATAATAATGGAATGAATTCACCTAGTGGTTGATGATGAAAGCGTGTGCCACAGTCTCCCTTTAATCCTGGGTTCGAGTCTCAACGGCTTGGACGGTTGTGACAATATTTTCCCCATGAACTATGATGTGTCCTTTAAATTTTTTTATTACATATATATATATATTATTTTAACCTAAAAAAACATAAAAATAAAATAAACTGATGATACATTGTCTTCTTTTTAATTTTCTGGGTAAGATATTACTCAGATATCACACCACGTGACACGGATGAATATGGAGCTCCCCTTTCATACCCATCCTTACTCATAAAAGAAGAACATGTCAACAGTATATGATAATTTATTATATGAAAAAAAAAAAGATGATTCACAGTGATTTGAAACATGAAAACCATGGGTTGCCTCTCATGCAACGCTTTTGTTTAACATCGTTAGCTCAACATGAACCCCCAAAATTATCCAATTCCAACTTTCAACATTCTTAGGACCCCATTTTTATCCACCTCAACAAGATTTAGATTGATTCTTTTTTTATAATTTGTTTCATGTGCAATCCTTTGTTCTACAATGAGTGGGAAAATCCATGTAATATCAGAAATGATTGATTCAGTTGAACTTATATTCTTTCCTAAGACATCAATGACCATTCCAAAATTATTGGTTTCTTTAGATGAATGAACTAAAAATTCAAGGTCTTTCTTATCACCTATGATGGGATTCTTGAGTTGGGAAGGAAGGAAAATAATTTTGAGCTCGGGTTCATTGAAATTTGTTAAAGGAGATTGACAAATTAAATCAAAATTAGTTTCTTCTCTAAAAAAATTAGAAAGAATTAGTTCGTTTTGAAAATATGATTCGTCTAGAAAATTGTCAAGTTGAATATCAAGAATGGGTATGGACTCATTGTTTTTTATCTCTACTAATGGTTCAATTATTGGTGCTTCTAAAAATTTATCAATGGAGTTATATTCAGGAAACTCTATCCATGATATCAAATTTTCCTCTTTTGAGTCCAAAAAATCAATTTCCTCCTGATTTAAAGACCCTTCAACATTTCGTTGATCTTCTTCAGTTATCCCATATCCAAAGGTTAGTTCTTTTTTAAATTCATGATTGGTTTTTGGGATAAAAGATTCTTCTATCTGTGATGAGGAAATGACATCCTCAGTGGGAATGGGTTCCTCATAAGTCTCAATGCTTTGTATTTCTAATCTTAGTGATGAAACTTCTGAATTCATTTTAACCATTTTTTCACACAAATGTTCAATAATTTTTTCATAATTAGGATTGATAGAAGTTTGGACATCCTGAACTTCATTAAGTTTGATCTCTTCAATCATCCTATAGAGGTACAAAAATTGATCCTTTAAACAATCAGCATCTCATTGATTGTACATCTCATCTAGTGTGGTGTATTCAATCAAGGTTTGGTCAATGAAATTTCCTATGTGAGGTGATTCCAAATATTGATTTTCCAGTTGATTATAGCCTTGGTCTATCAATGGGTATTGTGGAACATAATCCATTTGAGTTGATTGAAAATTGGTTTTGGGATTCATTGGACACACAAAAACAGAAAGGGGAATAGAGAAGATAAATTAGGGTGAGGATAGATAATTTTGGGTGAGAAAAGAAGATGAGTGTCTAAGGTACTTACTTGGGTCCCTGGCAACGACGCCAAAATTTGGTTGCGCCCAAATTTACCCTATAGGTATAAGCGGTCGATGTAGTACATGTAGGGGTCGAGTCCAAAGGGACCGAAGAAGTAACCTTGAGACACTATGATTTGTTGGAGGAAGGGCTGTGAAGTGGCCAACTTGGGTTTGAATTGATTGGATAACTAATTATTTAATTTAAAGAACAATTAAAAAAAGACAAATTTACTTGATCTAAAACAATTAATTAATATGGGTTGATCTTAGGTTGTTACTTTTGGTGGATTGGATGCATTTGTTTCTTAAAAGATTTGAGATAACTAATTCAAGATGAATCCACAAAACAAGATAATTCCACAACCTCATTCACCAATTTAGTTCTTACACAATTACAAGGCTAATCACCAATTCACATATAAGATCAATTCCATGATCACTTCAAGGAATTGGATCGTACTAGCACTCGGAATGTGTCGTCGTTAAACTTGGCAAAGACGAAGAAGAACATAACTCATCAAATGGAAATCTTAAAATAACAAATAGATTTAAAAATTAAAGTACATGAAATAACATCCAATCCATCTCATGCAACTCTCTAGGACCAAACCATAAATTTTTAGCCCTCCATCGATGCTATTATATCAATGGAAGCGAGAAGTCGACTTAAAGAAGAGGGATTGAAGAAGAAAAACATTAATAAAAATAAACACTCCACCGTTGTGTGAGAAATTCACAAGTGTTGGTGTGAATAAATTCACACCTTGATTCAACAGTATCAACATGTGAAGAAAAGGAAAATAAAAAGTGAAGAAGAAGAACTTTTATTAAAATACTAAATGTGAAAGAAAAACTTACATTAGACGAATTGTCGATGCGATTACAAAACGAAAGCAGAAAATTACAATTGAAAGAAATACAATGGATGAAAGAAAAACTTCAATTGAAAGAAAAAATATTAGATGATAATTCTCTTCACCACCAACTCCTTATATAGTCATATTAGGAGCCTTAGGTACACCCCCCAACAATAAATTCACCCCCCAAAAATTAAGAGAGTCAAAAGGAGGGTGAAGAATCAAAAGGAAATTGACGTTACAAAGTTGACCACAAAACCAGCCAGATTCGTCCACTATTTTGACGTGTGAATTTATAATTGAATAAGGCCAAATCCGGAGGGGTCGTAGAAGAGAAATATGTGCTTCCATCTGTCCTATATGATCTGTAAAAATTTCAGGAAATTTGGCGTAGTCGTTTGGAATTTATGGTTGAAATGGTGGGACGACTTTATGTGCATTCATGTCGGACCCACCATTTAAATCTCAACTTCAGATACCTTTATCATCATGACAACTTCAGAATTAACTCCAGACATAGTTTAATAAAATGATCCTCGTATTTTTATATTTCTACTATAAAATTTGAGCTTCATTGGGTTTGGTTTGTGGGCCCCACATTTGTTTGATGGGTCTTAGGCCCATTATGCTTTTTCCAAAAAAATCTGCATTCAGGCGCAAAAATCTCCATCTTCCCTTGGGATTCATCCATCGAACCTAAAAGATAAAATGTTCCAAATAAAGTGATGAATCATATACCAAAATATCAAATTAAAATGATGAACAATGAATTTTTCACAAGCAATTTATTAAGTGGTCCCAAATTGACACTTTAAGCATGAATTGCACAATGATGGGAAATGAAGTTCAATTTCTGAATTGGACTAAAATTGATGTTTATGAACTTTGAAACACATTAATATTAAGATATAATCAATGAATATTATCCTCTTTAAGTATCTAATCAAGAGGCTATGGAGAATGTGGTCACACCTGAGCCACAGGTGAACCAGTAGCTAGTCCAAAGTATAGTTCAAGCGTTTCAGGCTGTGGACACGGGGAATCAGAGGGATAAGTCAAGGCATGTTGACCATTCCATCCAGTTCCAGAAGAAGAATCCACCCAGCTTTTGGGGTGATTCTAAACCAAAAAGGGTGGAGGTGTGGGTGAGTAGGATGAATCGTATCTTCGATTTCATCGGCACACCAGCAGAACTGAAAGTAAAGTTGGCGATGTATATGCTGGAGGATCTTGAATGACAGTGGTGGGAGCTAGTAGTGCAGGCTAAGGTGGATCAAGGCCTGGGCTGGGAGGAATTTGAGGAATTGTTCAATAAAAAATTCTATCCTCACACGTTCAAGATCCAGAGGACGACAGACTTTTTCATCCTGAAGCAGGAGAATCTCTCTGTCACGGAGTATGCGGCTAAATTCATGAATTTAGTGCACTTTACACCGGAAGTTTCTGCAAGTATGTCATTGAAGGAATGCATCTTTGAATTAGGGTTGCGACAGGATATTCGCTCGAATATAGTTGTGCTCTGTATTACGGATTATACGGAGATGGTAAACAGAGCAACAGTAGCTGAAAGAGACATCTCAGGAGTTATGGGAGGAGGAAGTATGATGATACCCACGGGAACGAGTGGGAACTCTAATGTTGGGAACAAGCGGAAGAGGGACACCTACTTCCAAGGTGGGAGTGTGAATCAGAATCAGACGGCTGGATTAGTGAATCTTCCTCCACAACCCATGATGAAAGTTGGGTGTTTTCAATGTGGCTCGATTGATCACATGAAACGAGAATGTAAAGCACCACTGAGAGCATGCCACAATTGCAACAATATGGGTCATCTTCAGTGATATTGTTGCAGTTCTCCACAGTCGGGTAATAGGTACACTTCTCAGGTGTTACAAGCATCTTATGCTTCGACAGGGCGAGGACAACAAAATCAATCTCGCCAGTAGAACAGAGATAGCTATGGTGATTCTAGGAATACCATGACTCCTTAGGCAGGACAATATCAACTAGGCAATAAGGATCAAAGTGCAGCAACAAATCAATTGTATGGAGTGGAATAGGTGATTGTGGATGACCAGTCTGGACCATCTATAGTGAGTGGTACGATTCTTTTTAATTCTACCCTCATGCAAGTGTTTTTCGATACTAGTGCATTGCATTCTTTTCTTGCTTCTCGTATTGCTGATTTTCTGAACTTAAAACTTGAAATGATGCCTTCTGTGATAAAACTGCAAACTCTTCTCGGTGAAAGAAAGTGTAGAGCCTTCGTGTGTAGAGCATATTCTATAATTTTTTATGGAGCTGAGCTGAAATGGGATTTCTCTATGCTGGAGATGGATGTTTATGATATAATCTTGGGTATGGATTGGTTGACAGATTTCAGGGCTCACATCGACTGTTATAGCAGAACGGTCAGTTTCGCGACTGAGGATGGCGTCGAGCATCTCTTTAGAGAAGAAAGAGTGGTGAAGGAAGGTGCAACGGGCTTTTTGGCACCAGTAGTGACAACGATTGTCACGACCCGCCCTTGGGGTCCGTGCCGTGACTACCCCAAGCCCGCCTTCCATAGGCCAGGGGCTGGCGACTAGCACCAAGGCGTAAATCCCGGTAAAAAGGGAAGGCATTGCCTTTGAAAAGTAAACAAACACTACAGAGTAAGCAAGCGGAAAGTAAACACTAAACAAAAGCAGAGTACAACTGAAAGTGCGGAAAAGTAAATGGGCCAGTATACAAACCCAAACTGAAAGTAAAGTACAACTCGAAAGGGAAAACAGCAACTGAAAAGTAAAAGCCGCTACACCGAGATGTCCACTGGAAATCCCACCTGAAGGGTGGGTACAGATAGCTCATCTGCTCCACGGGTCCCGCCGTCCGCTCCGTGCACGTCCCGCCCAGTGGTCCACCTCCGGGTACCGTCCCGCTCTGCAAGCCTCAGCTAAGGTCAACGCTATCCGTCGTCTGCAACCAACACAACGTAGTGCGGGCAAAGCCCGTGCAGGGGTGAGTATAAGCTACTCAGTAGGGACCCCGAGACCCCTGAAGGTCTCTCAAATCCACAAAGGATAAACCACGAAGAAAGGTACAATCACGAAGTATCAACCGACTCTGCTTAGGTATATGCCCATACATATACCTAAGTCATCAAATTCAAATACGCTCCAACCTCCGAGCCCAAGTACAACTCAGTCCACACAGGAAAGTAAACGTATTCCACACAGGAAAGCAAAACGTAATCCACACAGGATTGCACAACACAATCCACACAGGAAAGCAACAGGATTCAGCTCACACAGGTATACTTCTTCAAAGGACGATAAAGATGATCTCTGATCCATCTAAGTCGTCGGACCCACGAAGGATCGATAGGTAACTAACCCCCGCAAAGACCCACACAGGATCGGGCCCACACAGGACCTGTAGGCGCTGGTTCACACAGGACCGCTGAGCACAAGAACCCACACAGGATCGGACCCACACAGGATCGGGCCCACACAGGACCTGTAGCACTGATCCACGTAGGATCGCTGAGTGTTGTAGTCGTCGTCGTCGAATCCACACAGGATCTCTGTACTGTCGTCGTCGCAGTCACAGTAGCAGTAGTAGCAGTAGTAGACACAGTAACAGTCGCAGCCAGCACTAGGGTTCCCGCACACAGCAAGCTCGTTCGGAGGGTCCGCTCCACGAGCCGAGAGGCTGATACATCAACTGTCACAAAGTCCAGAGTTGATGTATCCAAAAGTTCCCTATCGTCAACAGGAACTCAACGCAACAGACGACGCGTCGATCGGACGCCCGGTCTGAGAGTTATTGGCATTTTCGTCTCCGGGGCCCGGTTGGTTTTTAAGGAAAAACTAACCCGACCGTACTCCACCTGCGTCCAAACCTCGTGCAGAGTATTCCAAAAGATCCATCTCACTAAGAGGAACACAACACATCTGACGGCACGTCAATCGGACGTCCGTAGCTCAAGATATGAGCGTTTCCGCTCCGAAGGCCCGGTTGGTTTCGTGAACGAACCAACCCGACCGAACTCAAAGTAATCCGAAACCTTGAGTGCGATATACCGAAACGACCGTCTCGATCCAAGGATCGCGTTGCCACAGACGGTTCGTCGATCGGAGGTCCGTGGCTCAAGTTATGGCCAAAATACCGAATCTGATCCGAAACGGGGGGTCCGGGTCCGGGCCGACCCGGCCCGACCCCCCCTGGGTCGGCCCGAACCGGGTCGACCCAACCCGGGTCCGAACCGGCCCGGCCGGCCGGCCGGCCGGCAGCGCGGCGGCCCGGCGCCGCACGGAGGCAGCGCGGGGGCTTTGCCCCCCGCTTGATTAGGAGGCGGCGCGGCTTTTTAGCCGCGCCTGTTTGCAAAACCGCCCCCCCAACGTGGGGGGCTTGATTGGCAGGAAACGGGGGGGCCGCCTGCCCCCCCTCAAAGGAACCGCCCCCCTCATAAAGAGGGGGGTTTTGTGTGTTGGCCGGGGGATTAATTTCCCCCGGTTTATTACCATCCGGCCGGCCAGCTGGCCGGCCGGTTTTCTCCAACGGGACCGGAAAATCCGGTCCCCTCTTCGGCTTCCGACACCGGCGGCCCGGCCGCCGGTCTTCTCATCCCGCCGCGGCCCGGAACCGGCCGCGGTGTTCGTCGTCCGGCGCGGTGCGACGGCACCGCGCCCCTCCAACGCGCCTTCGTTTCCCCTTGATGCGGCGCGACGGCGTCGCGTTCTTGATGATTCTTCCACGGCGCAGCGCGACGGCGCCGCGCAATATAAACGCACGATTAACCGCGTGGTGCGACGGCACCACGCCACCTTGTTTCCACCCGCAAAGCAATTCAACAAGAACGATGGAGGGGGTTCGGCCGTGTTCATGCGGTCCGGCCCCCTCACGTTAAACAATAACACAACTTAAAAATCCTTACGTTAATCATGCATGAACCACGAACAAGGATAATTAAATAACCAAAAATACAACAACCCCTACCTTGGTATAAGGTTCGAAGATTTGTCAACGTTCCGCGGAAGACGACGTCGCGGAGGTCGGGCGTCGCGGTAGCTGTTCGTCAAATCCGATGACGAAGAGGTGCGTCCGAAGAAGTACGTCGTTGACGAATCTTCGTATGCCGACGAAGGATGTCCGAGGAAGAAGTGGCGTTCCCTTTCGTTGACACGGTAGACGAAGAAGGGAGGAGCGGCGTTCTTCGTCGGAGCTTGAGCGTTCTTCGTCGGAACTTGAGCGTTCTTCGTCAAAGCTTGAAGAAGGAAGAAAAGCTCTCAACCTCTCCAAGATGGCTAAAGAGTTCTAACACAACAAAATAAGATAAAGTCTTATTTTATTCACAAAAAGAATTTCAAAGGTTTGAAATTCAAAAAGAGATAACTCCACATTAATTAACAAGTTGTCATGTTAATTAAAGAGGGGTTAAGGGGGTTTGAGGGAAGATGTAAAGTTTAGGTTTCGTGTGGGCCCCACCACACTTAATCCTCTCAAGGGAGGTTAAGTGGGTGTGGGTCCCACACCTAACTTCCTTTGAGAGAAGATAACCAACAAGTTTAAATAAAAAGAATCCACATTTTTTTATTCAACTTTTTATAAATCTCCCAAAAACTAACTTTCGTCCCGCAACAAACGCAACTTCCGAAAAGGTCTCTTTAAGCGAATATCGGCGCTGCGAGTTCATCGGTGCCCTCGGATTTCAATTCCGAGCACCGGATCAAAAGTTAGGAATTCCCGCTCGTTCGTTCACTGAACGTACCCGAGCCAAACTTCGGAAATTGATTCCGGGCACTCCGGGCCTCGGAATCAGGTGCCGTCTGAAACCGCGCTCTTGTAAAATTCCAAAGAAAATTAAGAAAAAATTTCCCTTGAATTTTACGGGTCTTTACAACGATCTCTTACCAGTTGGATGCGTTAAACTTGGAATTGATGGACGAGATCGTGAATAACAGTTTTCCAGTAGTCGCGGATCAATTTCCTGATGTTTTTCTTGAAAACTTCTCAAGGTTACCACCTATAAGAGAAGTGGAGTTTACGATTGATCTCCTTCTAGGGACCAGTCATATCTCACTTCCATCTTATAGGATGTCACCAACGGAGTTAAATTAATTGAAAGTGTAGTTGGAAGAACTGGAAAACAAAGGTTTTATTTGGCCAAGCGTGTCTCCGTGGGAAGCACCAGTTTTGTTTGTAAAGAAAGAAGATGGAACTTTGAGGCTATGTGTGGATTATCGTAAACTTAACCAAGTTACGATAAAGAATAGATATCCACTTCCACACATTGATGACCTATTTGATCAATTGAGGGGAGCTCAGTGGTTCTCTAAGATTGACTTGCGGTCAGGATATCACCAGTTGCGAGTTTGGAAGGATGGTATTCCGAAGATAGCCTTCAGAAGCAGATATAGTCACTACGAATATGTAGTCATGCCTTTTGGTCTTACGAATGCACCAATAGTCTTTATGGCATTGATGAATCGGATATTTCATTGATATTTGGATTCTTTTGTTGTGGTGTTTGTGGACGACATATTGGTGTATTCAAGAACAGGGGATGAGCATGAGCAACACTTGGAGATAGTGTTGGAAATCTTGAGATACCATCATTTGTATGCCAAATTATCAAAGTGCGACTTTTGGATACAAGAGGTACGCTTTTTGGGCCATTATTGTTTTTGAGAAAGGTGTTTCAGTGGATCCAGAAAAGATAGAAGCTGTTATTTTTTGGAAACCGCTGAAGAATGTCTTTGAAATACGAAGTTTTCTTGGTCTAGCTGGTTATTACCGACGCTTTGTGCATGACTTCTCATGACTATATTCGCCTATGACAGCATTGATAAAGAAGAACAGTGCATTTCAATGGACTGAGGAATGTCAGATATCTTTTCAAGAGTTGAAAGTTCGTCTTACATCAGCACCCATCTTGATTTTGCCGGAATCAGGACAGGGGTAAGTGGTGTATTGTGACGCTTCAGGATCTGGGTTGGGATGTGTTCTCATGCAAGGAGACCATGTTGTTGCTTATGGATCAAGACAGTTGAGATTTCATGAAGAGAACTACCCAACACATGATTTGGAGTTAGCTGCAGTTGTCCATGCCTTGAAGACTTGGCGTTATTATCTCTTTGGTGAGAAATTCACTATGTTTACAGATCATAAGAGTTTGAAGCATATTTTCTCACAACGAGATTTGAATCTGCGGTAGAGGAGATGGATGGAGTATCTTCAAATGTTTGACTTTGACTTGATATATAAACCGGGTAAGGGCAATTCGGTGGCCGATGCATTAAGCAGAAAGTTGTATGCTCAGTTGGCGCAAGAAGCTTCAGATGAGTGGCAGTTGATGTCGGTTCTAGCCGACATGCGTATGGAATGTGAAGACCGAGATGATGTTGCAGTTTTCATTCCATTTGCGCTTGTTCCAGATTTGATGGAGATAGTAAATGAGGCACAAGAATCTGATGTAGACTGTGTTGCAATGAGTTCAAAACTCAATAGTGGGGAGACCATTGAGGGATGGAAGCTGGATGGGAGTTCAGTTTTGCGGTTTCGAGATCATATGGTTGTACCATTAACTTCTCAGGAACAACTTCTTCATGCTTACCACCATTCCAGATGGGTTGTTCATCCAGGAATACAGAAGATGCATAAGGTGATAAAGGCACAATTTTGGTGGAACGGCATGAAATGGAAGGTAGCTGAATTTGTTTCAAGGTGTTTAATTTGTCAGCAAGTTAAAGTAGAACATCAGCGGCCAACAGGTATGTTGCAGTCTCTACCAATTCCAGTGTGGAAATGGGATCAGATATCTATGGATTTCGTTACAGGTCTCCCAAGAACGGTTCTGAAGCACGATGTCATATGGGTGATAGTGGATCAGCTTACCAAGTCGGCCCATTTCATCCCTATTCGTGAATCTAATACGGTGGGGGATCTATCCAAAAATCTATATCTGAGAAGTGGTAAAGAGACATGGCATACCAGTTTCAATCGTGTCAGACAGAGATCTGAGGTTCACATCTCGTTTCTGGTGATCCTTATAGAAAGCCCTGGGAACTCAGTTGAATATGAGTACGGTGTATCATCCTCAGACGGATGGAGAATCCGAAAGGACAATACATACATTGGAAGACATGTTGGGTCTTGTGTAATGGATTTTGGTGGCTCATGGGAAGAGCATGTTCCTTTAGTGGAGTTCTCATATAACAACAATTATCATGCCTCGATACACATGGCTCCATTTGAAGCATTGTATGGGTGTCTTTGTCATTCTCCACTTTGTTGGGTGGAAACAGGTGAGACTTCACTAGTTGGGCCGAGCCTTGTCCAAGAAACAACAGAGAAGATTCGGTTGATAAAAAAGAGGATGGAGACGGCATAGAGTCGTCAGAAATCTTATAAGAATCATCACCAAAGACCGTTGTCGTTTATAGTGAGTGATCATGTCATTTTGAGAATCTCTCTAAGGCTTGGACATCATCGTTTTGGAAAGCAGGGAAAATTATCTCCTCGATATATAGGCCCTTTTGAGATACTGGGTCGGGTTGGCGATGTGGCGTATCAGTTGGAATTACCACCACAGTTCAGTGCAGTGCATAATGTGTTCCATGTATCTCAGTTGAAGAAGTATCAGGCCGATCCTGACCATGTGATCAGATGGGATCACGTTGACCTAGAGTCGGATGCTTCGTTGGTACATATTCCAGTGCGGATTGTGGATAGGGAGGAGAAAGACTTGCGTGGAAAAAGCATTGGTCTAGTGCAGGTTTTGTGGCAACATGGTCAGATTCAGGAAGAGACCTGGGAACGTGAGAAAGAAATGAAAGAGCAGTGGCTAGAACTCTTTCAAGCAAGCAATGGTTTTCTACTTTCTGGGGATGGAAAGGCCAATGGTGGAGAGAATGTAGTACCTCCGTTTTTTGGTAAGTAACCCTTGTTTTATGCTTTTTAAGTACATGAAGCATATGAGAAATGGTTGGGAAAGTTTGGAGACTTTTAAAGTGTTAAAGGGAAAAAAAGGGTGACGCACGAGCTTCGCACGGGTTGCCCAAACCATGCGGAAGCCGTACAGGTGGTGGTCACTTTGGACAGAGGAGACCGCACAGTGTGCGCACGGTTTGGGAAAACCGTGCGATGAGTCCGTGCGGAGCGCCCCTTCCAAGCAATGACTATCGCACGGTTAGGGCACAATTTGCCTAGCTGTGTGGACTAACCGTGTGCGGGGTCAACTTAGATCCTATTTTTAAGGATCTAATCTGTTTTATCATTAAACCCACTCGTTTTTGCTCCTAAATGGCCCTAACTTGGGATTTCTCTCTGGTGAAGATGGGAGAACACTTACCATATGTTTTGGAAGTGATCCGGAGGTTTGCCTTGGCGTTTATAGGCCGGTTGATCGAGGTAAGTCTCGTTTCCTTTAGTTTTCTTAGATCTCCTTCTTCCCTCTTGATGGATCCTTAGATCTACACCCAAGGTGGGTAGATCTAAGGTAGTGGATGAATTTTAAGTCGGGTTTTGGTTTTGTTAGTACTAGGGGAAGGAATCTAAGGAGGTTTCAGGGAGTAGTTGACTCAGTTTTGTTGGCGTTCTTCATCCGTTGGTTGGTTTCGCCTAATTTGTTGAGGTAGGTGGCTTCACTCCTGATTCCTCTTTCTTAGAACTTGAAGGCTTAGTTTTAAATTGTTTTCCTTGGTTGAAATGGTTTGTTTATCTGTTGTGAAAGAATGTTTGAAACCCCTTTTAAGTAACGGGTGATGGAAATTGTGTATTTTTGTAAAGTGTTTGTTGAAGTGAATTTAAAATGGTGATTTTAAACTGGTTATGGTTTTGCTGCTTGAAATAAATGGTTTTTAATAAAAGGTTTGATGCTTTATTGAAAGGTTTTGAACACAATTGGTTTTGGCATGGATTTGCATGGGTTGTGGTGTGTGTTCATATGCATTGGGATGGATAAGGGCGAGAAGTACCCCCATCAAAAGGTTGGGATGGATAAGGGTAAGAAGTACCCCCATCAAAAGGTTGGGACGGATAAGGGCGTGAAGTACCCCCGTCAAGGTAGTCCACTAAGTGACGGCTTAGTGGAAGGATAACTCACCACTCGCGAGTATAGGGAGGTCCAGGTTTCATGCATGGTTGGTTGTGTGGATTTGTGAAATGGAATGAATGTGCCAAAATGGAAATGGGAATTTGATTGGAAACTTTTCTTGGTTTCTTTTCTTGAGAAAGATGGTTTTTGTTGGAAAATGGTTTTGACATGGAACTTCTTATATTCTGAACTATTTTGGAATTGTTTTATATAAATTGTTTTATATAAATTGTTTTATATAAATGTGCTAACATGTTTTATCCTAGAGGCATGGGTTGGGAAGTCATCGGGGAAAACCTACTAAGTTTCATTACTCACCCCATGTTTTGGAACGTTGGTGCTTTTGCAAATGTCATATACTAGGATGTTGGAAAAGGTAAAGTGTCACATGTTTATAGTACTACTTTGTGATACTTGGGCCGGTTCATGATGTTGGAGCTTGGATCTTGTGGAGCATGGAGTTGGGTTGTCGTTATGTAGTATTTTAGTTTGTTTTTCCGCTGTTTACTCTGATTTAGTGTTGGTTTCTGTTGTGGTACTCTTGGTTGGTTTATGATAAAATAAATGGTTGAGTTTTCTTAGCTTTTATCATGCATCATTTAGTTGATTAGTTTGGTTATGGTTGTTGGTTATGTGGTATGTTTTAAAAGGGTAAATCGTCCCCCACTTGTTTTGAAACCCTTCGGCATTTATTGCCAGCCTTTGGCGCCTTGGGGATGTCTCTTAAGGCCAAGTAATGACTTATTGTATTCTCAATCCAATAAGTATAAGCGGGTCATTACAGAGGAACTGCACCTTGTTGGACATGGTGAGATAAATGGTGAGTCAAGAAAGTCTTCCATTATCCTTTTGGGGATATGCATTATAAACAGCGGCACACATACTAAACCAAGTACCAACTAAATCGATAAATGGTATTCTATACGAGCTTTGGAGTAAAGAAAATCCATGTTATCGAATTTGCATGTGCGGGGAAGCAAAGCGTTTGTTAAGGCCTCTTCAGGTAACAAACTCGCACCTCGAGGCACAAAGTGTACCTTCATAGGATACCCCAAGGAAATAAGGGGATATTATTTATACAATCCCTAATACAAAAAGGTTATAGTGGAAAGACATGACATATTCCTTGAGAGGGAGAACATTTCCAAAAGATATAGTGGGAGAGAGATAGACTTCAATGAAGTCGAGGATCAAGGTACACAAGAGTTGGTACATGATCGGATTCCACAAAGCCCCATGGAAGAAAGATCTATTACATAGACACAAGTATTGCTTAGGAGTGCAAGAGAGGTTAGAGAACCGAAATGGTATGGTTTTCTAGTTACCGAGAATTGTGACTCATTATTAGTTGATAATAATGATCCTATAACCTACAAGGAAGAAGTAAGCAGAATAGACATTTCTAAGTGGAAAGAAGCCATGAATTCTGAAATGGATTACTTGTACCAAAACCAAGTTTGGATTTTGGTTGATCCTCTGGTAGATGTAAATCATGTTGGTTGCAAATGGGTATTCAAGAATAAGCTGGACATGGAAAGACATGTCAATACCTATAAGGCGTGACTATTTGTAAAAGGTTTTAAATAGTGTCAAGGCATTGAATACGATGAAACCATTTCACCAGTTGAAATGATGAAATCCATTAGAATTCTATTGGTTGTTGCTGATTACCAGGACTATGAGATTTGGAAAATGGATGTCAAAATATCATTCCTTAACAGGAACCTTCAGGAAGATGTCTACATGACACAAACTAAAGGGTTTGTGACTCCAGATGATGTCAATAAGATATGAAAGTTGCAAAAATACATTTATAGATTAAAGAAAGAATCCAGGTCATGGAACATTCATTTTGAAGAAGCTATAATGGAATTTGGTTTTATAAAGAACAAATGTGAGCCTTGTTCCTACAAATGATATAGTGGGAGTGCAGTCATTTTTCTAATAGTATATATTGATGATATATTACTTATTGGAAATAAAATACCAGTATTACAGTCTATTAAGGCATGGTTGAATAAATTCTTCTCCATGAAGGACTTGGGTGAGGCGGTATATATTCTTGGGATCAAGATCCATCATGATGGATCCATGAGATTGTTAGGCCTAAGTCAAAATACATACATTGACAAGATACTGAAGAGATTCAGTATAGAATAATCCAAGAGGGGATTGTTGTCAGCGTCACATGGCATTCATTTTTCCAAGAAAATGTTTCCTTAGAAGCATGAGGAAAGAAAGAGAATGGAAAGGGTTCCATACACATCAGTGATTGGGTCAGTCATGTATGTTATGATATGTCCCGAACCAACCCTAGGTCGACCCTGACCCGGTCACCCAAGATAGTCCACGACATGTCCTAAGGGGTGTTCCTAATCCCCCCAGGATGTCAACTAGTATCGGGCATCAAAATTTAACCATTGGGAATGATTTTTCCCATGAAAAAAAGATAACCAAATAAACAAATAGATAAATAAAGACTGACGATAAAATAAAAACCAACAGTGGAAAGAAAAAAAACTGAACATACCTCTATGTGACCTTCTAGGCCACCACCCAACTCAGAACCATGTTCGCTCTGAGAGCATTCCAGCACTAAAGAAACTTGAAACTGAAAAGATAATGTAGGGGTGAGCACCGAAATTCTCAATAGAAAAACACCACAGAATCCATACCTTTCCTTCCATGAAACAGTCCATCAATGCTAGTTTGAAATACAAATATAAAAATAGGGTTTTTCAAATTTTAATAAAACAAAAATTATTTATACGTTTTAAAGTCCAACACAAAGATAATCATTTTCCAAACCCAACTTCCATTTGAAAACAAAAACCAAAATGGGTGATACCAAAGTTGTGCTAAAATAAAACAAGCAAACAGTGAAAACTGGAAATAAACTAGTACAATGGAAAGTAAACAAGCAATATAAATGATCAAGTAACCATGGGTGATCCTAAACATCCCTAGAAGACCCATGGACGTACTTGGTTTGGAACCACCTGTCGGCGTATGGTGAAGCTCCTAATTTTATAACCAACTGGCCGCCCTAAAATTGACCAAATCTAGTGGCAAAGCCCACCAGGCCTAATAACCAATCCAGGGGGTACCAACCCGTCTAATCAAGGTTGATTAGAAATCTTCACTTGATCATCTAAAATATTCCCAGGAACCCATGGTGGTCATAATACTGTGTAAGTATGAGGCCCTTGCACGTGTGACTCAACCAATAGGTTTTCACCGCACTTACCTACCCCAAACACGGACGCTTTCTATGCATTCACCCATAAAGGGTTACCCTAGATAGGGGTGTCCCATATACTTGTGTATATATATACATACATTTCAAACATAAAAAGTTCCAATCAGGCCATCACATCATGTCCGTGTTGAAACCATTTTCTAAAAACATTTAAAACTTCGACCAGGCACACACAATTTCCAAACACAAACCATTCTAAGAGTTAATACAACTTCACCCATGAGTTGGAAGGGCCAAATGGGCCTTTAAGTCCAAAGTATCTAATTTATTTTTAGTAAAACCTTTCAAACTCTTAAAGAAAAACGCATAATCTTATGAAACATCCAAACGGACCCTTGAGCCTAACATTCATCGAAACACACACTAAAGACCAAACAGGCACACCCTTTGAGATTACATTTCAAACCTTTCATAAAATACACACAAAGGACCAAACATTATTTAGGAAATAAAATCTATATAGAAAACCAAAGTTTTAAGAAAACATTATTTTGAAGGTTTCATCTTCATTTGAGGGAACACCCATGTGTCACCTAGTGCACCCATGGATGTGCCAACATCCAATGGCTCAATAACAACCAAGATGACATTTCTAAACCATTTCCACAAGGACTCCAATTGATTTGAAATTAAGACCATCCATTCATATCATTAAGATAACACAAAAAAATCCTCTTAAATCCATAAAAATCCCTTTTAAAATCATCTTTAACACAATTTTCAAGTTACAACATTGTCAAACCAAACATGCCCAACCAAAAATACATTTGTCCAAAATATTTCCAAATTTCCCTATTTTTGAAAAACAAGCACCTAGTAAAACATACCAAACAATTCATCGACAATTATACAAGCAAACCAACAAATTTATAAACAATTATATAAACAACTCAACCAATATATAAACACTTTTATAAACAGGCTAACCAGTTTCTAAATATTTTTTTTATAAGCTGGTCAAACAATGCATAAATAATTCTATAAGTAACCCAAACAGTCTGCTAGAAATTCTATAAACAAATAAAACAATTTTATAAACAATTTCATAAACAGATCAAACAAATTACACAAACTAGAAACATCATGATAAACCATTAAAGAGTATTACGAAGGTGTGTGTCTGGTTTAAAACACTATCAATACAACATTTGACATCCAAAGAACACAGTTTCCTTAAACACGTGAAAACATAATCAGGGATAATACTTTAAAACTATTTTTAACAAAACCAATTAGCTTGGAAACACTATAGCAGATCAACTAAATATATTGTGAAGATGCGAATCAAATCAAAGATTTAATCAAAACACTCAAGCATTAAATGGGATTAATTGGAAAAGAAAATATGGATTCACCTACCTCAAACCAAGTGCGGATGCAACGATGCTTCCACGGAAAGACGAACAACACCCAATAGAATAATTGCACGCCCTAAACAACGAGCAAAACGTGCGAAACACAACCCGTAGTATTAGGATTTTCCAAAACAAATAAAAACACCAAAGATGAGATAAGAAAAAAATACAAACCAGAGAAAGGGGGTTCGGTGCGCACAAAGGAGATGGAGCAAGGAGGGGAGGCGTCACGCCGCTGTTGGTCGCCAGAGATGAGGGCCAGCGAGGGCTAGTCATAGGGGTGAGGTCGGTCGGTGCACCACTAGCCGGAGCAAAGGAGAGCAGGGTGTGGTCGGCCAGCCAGAGCGGCTGGGGTGAGGGGGGTCAGTTGGGCTTTGACATGCTATGTACTAGACTAGATGTCGCCTATGCATTGAGTGTGGTATGAAGATATCAAGATGATTCAGGTGGTTGTCATTGGATGACAATCAAGATTATTCTTAAGTATCTGAAGCGTATTAAGGATATGTTCCTGGTTATGGAGGAGATGAGGAACTAGTCATCAGAGGATATGCAGATGCTAGTTTCCAGACTGATCAAGATGATATGAAGTCGCAAACGAGATACATCTTCACTTTGAATGGAGGTGTTGTGAGCTGGAAGAGCTCAAAACAAGGTGTGGTCATAGATTCTACAGCAGAGTCTGAGTACATTACAGCTTCTGAGATATCTAAAGAAATAGTTTGGATGTAGAGCTTCATCCAAGAGTTGGATGCGGTTCCTAGTAGTAAAAATCTCATCATACTCTATTGTGATAATACTGTAGTAGTGGCTCTCACAAAAGAGGCAAGGTCACATCATCAGACGAAGCACATACTATGGAAGTATCATCTCTTGAGGGATTTTTCTCAAAGAGGTGAAGTTGCAGTGAGCAGTATTTCCACTGAAGACAATGTGGCGGACCCCTTGACTAAAGCCTTGACTCAGCAGAAACATGATCATCATGTGAGGTCTAGTGTACTGAAAGTCGTAGGCAGTTGGCTCTAGTCCAAGTGAGAGTTTATTGGAGTTGGTGTCCTAGAACCAATTGTTTGTACTTTGATTACATGAATATTTAATATATTTAATATATTAAACATCTTATTACATATTGTTCATTATTTTACATGACTATAATGTAATAATGTCCTAGAGTATTTGTCGCATTAATAAGGTCATAGCAGTTCCCCGCTATGATGAGAACCTTGAAGTGCTATGACAATATTCTTAAATATAGTTCTGTGGTTGGATGACATACTATGATGGGATACATAGTATCCAGACCGTTAGGTGAAAGTACTCGTAAGCATATGAGACTTCTTCTTATGAAGTTTGCACTTGATAATCTCCAAGACATGAGATTATGAGAATAGACCCACCAATAGGAATTCCACATGTTTTGGTGTCATCATATATTCCTATCAGCGAGCATGTGTAATGGTCCTTAGATTTTAAGATTATCATTAATATGTGTCATGACTCGTGCACTTTGATTTACTGATGAAAACTGTCATACCATATGTTAGCGGGAAGTAGGGTGTGTTGGGTGCGCCACGAATGACATGTTATTAAAGGATAAGTTGATGAATGATTTTTCTCTTCCATTTATGGAAGTTGATATCTCATCCCTTTGATTGAAATAGAATCATCGCCCTAAATTCAATGGTCATGGTGTAACGACGGGTTTATTTTAGGTAGTCAAAGAATGACGTATCAAGTATATAGGTTGATGACACTATCATGAAACATGCTTGATGAGATATTGTGACAAAGAGATTATATTACGTAATGAGCATTCGTATGTAGATGTCGTTGTTGTGACTTTAAGTCCTTTCTCTTGGGTGCCTTGACCTGTTGCTAGATAGTAATCTTGGACTTTAGGTAAGTCTGTCTAATGCCAACGAGAAAGAATCTTAAAGGGTCACACACTAAGTGTTTCTGGTGGACTCGATTAAATTACATTTGAATTTAATTAATGGAATAAATATTATTCTCAAGATTGAGGAATAATTTTATTCAAGTTAAAATGATCGCGTAAATTAAATAAATATTTATTTACCGGATTGTGAATAAAATTTATTTATTTATTTTATTGAACATATAATAAATAAAATATTTATTTAAGAGAATAAAATATTTTATTCGGGTGTTTAATAAATATAAGAGGATTTCGAACGGACCAAGACCATGTCCGTTGATAAATTAATTATTTACAAGTCGGTAAATAATGTTTATCCAGTTAGTGCAAGAAATAATAATAATACTGTTATCATGGGATTTCATTTATGGTTATGTTTTGCGTAAGTTGACGCACCACAAATAATGGTGATGTTATTGTTATTATGTGGCATGAGTTTTGTCTAATATTTATATTTGCATTTAATTGATGTTTCTCAATTAAATATTGTAACTGAAACCCCATGTTGATTAATAGGCAGGAGGACCAATTCATGTCACCACTTTTTTCAAAAAAAAAAAGCAGGAGGTACCTCTATTGTGTTGATCCCCCCAGTGAATTGAGAATTGTTGAGCCAAACGATTTCTCTCTCGACTCCTCTCATCTCTCCCTCTCAAGAATGAAAGAAGTTCTTCAAGACCGAAGAACAAGCGATCAAGAATGATTGACGCAAGACATTTGTTCCGTCGCGCTAGCACCCAGAGAATAGGTAGCGTTGATCGGAGACCATTGGAGCACGTGTGGATCAGCGCTGGAGGGATTTTACATTGGATCCTCACAAGTGCAATGAAGGCGATCCGGAAGGGTCATTCCGGACAATCAGCAATTGTCAACGAAGAAAGTACCGAAGACCCAGGTATTTAATTTCTTCATAGATTATTAAATTAATTATAAACATGATGTGCAAGATCCCCTTTCTCAGATTCGGCGTTATTCTTCTCTTTGTCTAAATCTTTAATTTCAATCCATGGATACTGACATTCATCATCGTATTGATCCTGAATTGGTCATCGATTAAGGAAAAAGCAAAGTTGGACCCTCCCAACTGCAACACTTCCACTGCGTTCGGATCCTTCAAATTATGCATCATGGATGTTGTGACTGCATACCTCTATAGTAATATTAATAACAATGTTCACATGAAAATTCCCTAAGGATTCAAAATGTCGGCAAAATATGCTAGATCTCGGTATCTTTATTCAGTTAAATTGAATAAACCATTATATTGATCAAAGTAGTCAAAGCTTATGTGGTATAACCGTCTAAGTGAATATTTGATGAAAGAAGGCTATAAAAATTATCTAATTTTCCCACATGTCTTCATTAAGGGGAATGAAACTAAATTTGTGATCATTATAGTATAACTTAATGATTTGAATATTATTAGAACTCTTGAACTTTTCAAGGTGGTAGATATTTAAAGAAATAATTTGAAATAAGTCTTTGGAAATATAAAGTTTTGCCTTGGACTATAAATTAAACATCATGAAGATGGAATTCTTATTCATCAATCATGATATACTGCAAATTTCCTACAACATTTCAATATGGACAAATCACATTCATTAAGTACACCAATGGTTATACAATCTCTTGCTCAAGATAAAGATCATTTTAAACCATAAGAGGATAATGAAGAACTTGTTGGTTATAAAGTACCATATATGGGTGCTATTGGAGCACTAATGTACCTTGCAATTAACACAAGGCCAAATATATCACTTTCTATGAATTCATTTGGTAGGTACAGTTCTTCTACTCATCGATATTGGAATAATATAAAATAGATATTAAGATACCTTCAAGGATTTTTAGATCATGAGTTATTTTATTCTAAAAGTTCCAAACCAAAATTATTTGTTTATATTGATGTTGGATAGTCGTCTAATTCACATAAAGCAAGATCTTAGATTGGATATTTATTTACATATGGTAGAACTGTCATTTCTTGGTGCTCTACAAAAACAAACCATTTATGCAACTTCCTCAAATCATGTTGAATTGATTGCAATACATGAAGCAAGTTGAGAATGTGTTTGATTGAGATCAATTATTCATCATATGAGAAATAATTGTTGATTAAATACAAATAATGATCTTCACACCATGTTATATGAAGATAATGGTGCTTATATAGCGCAATTAAAACATTGGTATATCAAAGGAGATGTAACAAAATTAAGTGTCTATTTTGATTCTTGGTTGTCATTGTATTACAAGAAAAACCTTTGATGTTTACTTTGAGCTGTCTTAGCGGCCCCAATTCAGGTGCCCCCGGCTATGCCATGGCGCCACTCCACTCCCCAACAGAAGATTCGATCATGGCCACAAGACTAGACAGATCAAGCAAAGCAAATCGAAGGCGAAATCAAAGCGTACTCAGGAAATCGTCATTTCAGAGGACTCTTCGCTACAGCCACCGTCGGAGTACTCCCCAACTCCCCTCCCCAAATCTCCGCGTTGAAAGCTGCCCGACGGCTGACGCCGCGACCCCGGCGGCGGAAACAAGGACGACCCGTCGGTGGTTGCGCCGTCGTCGACCGCCTCCACGCGCCCACCGGTCCGCTGGAGCCGCAGCGCGTACTCCAAGTCCCACACCACGTCGCCCGTGTGGGGCCGCTCCGCCCCGCTTTCCCTCAGGCAGACCTCCACCGTCTCCCCGAACTTCCTCAGCGACTCCGGGCAGACCGAGCCGGCCAGCGACGGGTCCATGATCTCCTCCAGCCGGCCCCGCCGCTGCCAGAGCAGCCCCCACTCCGCCAGGCTCACCTGATCCCTCGGCAGCATGGGGTCCACCGCCGGCCTGGCGCACAGCACCTCCAGGAGCACCACCCCGAAGGAGTACACGTCGGACTTCTCCGTCAGCTGCAGGTACCGGAAGTACTCCGGGTCGATGTAGCCGATGCTGCCCTTCACGTCGGTGCTGACATGGGTCTGGTCCGGCGGGCAAAATCTCGACAGCCCAAAGTCGGCGACCTTGGCCACGAGGCGGTCGTCCAGCAATATGTTCGTCGACTTGACGTCGCGGTGGATGATCCCCGTGTCGGAGCTGCTGTGGAGGTAGTGAAGCCCCCGGGCGGCGCCGATGCAGATCTCCAGCCGCTGCTCCCATGACAGTGCCGGTTTCCCGGCCGCCGCAGAGTACAGATGGTCTCTGAGAGTCCCCCGCTCCATGAATTCCGACACGACGATCATCTCCGGCCAGTCATCGCAGTACCCGATGAGGGAGACGAGGTGGAAGTGGCGGATTCTGGACAGCACCAGTATCTCCGATCGGAACTCCGGCAGTCCCTGCCCGTGCCCCGGCTCGCTTCGTTTCACCGCCACCGTCCTCCCGTCCCGGAGGGTTCCCCTGTAAACCTTCCCGAACCCGCCCTCGCCGACGATCCGCCTGGCGTCGAACTTTCCGGTGGCGACCAGTATCTCCGCCAGAGGGATTTTGAGGCCGAGGCTCAGATTGTGAATCGGCGAGGCACTGGGCTTCCTATTATTCCCCTTGCAGCCGGAGCTTACCGGGGTCTGAGCCGACTCCACCTTCCCGGCCGTCGCTCGCCAATATTTCAGCCATGCGAGGAGCGCCACCGGCAAGATGCAGACCAGAACCAATCCCCCGCCTGCCAGACCGATTATCAGCGTCACACGATTCTTCCCGGAGCCGCCCTGCAGCGCTTTGAAGCTCGAGCTCCTGTCCTTCACGAGCTCCATGATCTCCAGCCCATTCATAAACGCGTTTTTCACCATGGAATCCGCCCGAGCTCCGATACTGATACTCATAAAACCAGAATCGTCGGAATCAACCACGAAATCATGGTAAAAAGGCGTGGCGAGCTGTTCGAATTCCCCGGAGGGAGAAATCTTCATGCCGAATCTGCTGTAGATGTATATGTTGAACTGTATGAGGTTGAGCGAGAGACTGATAATGTCGCAGAAGTGCGCCCGAACAAGGTGTCTCGCATTCTTTCTCACAGAAAAACGCCAAGTAATGTTCACGAAACCTGGATCTTTCAATTCCTTGGCCGTCTGGTAAACGAGGTCCGGAGCAATATACTCTGTAGATCCCCCTGGAGCGTAGTTTGGTCTGGCATCATACACATTGCAGTTCGTTGCAGCGGTTTTATTCATTATATACGCATCATCAGGAACCCAATCCCTCCAGAGGGGATCATTTCCCGGCGTAATCCTTGAACCCCCGACGTTGATCCGTTGGATCGTCTTCATAACCTGAGAGATCCGGTCGCGCCCCGCCGGGAACACGAAGCGGGGTTCCCGTGCATCCGAGATGAAGCTTCCGTCATCAAACCCGAGAAAAACTTCCAGCGCATTTACAAAAGCGATAGACCCAGGGTGAGGAGTGAAATAGATTCGGAATTTTCCTATGCTAAGGGTGAGGATGAATTCCTCGATCAGGGGTGAAGGATTTCGATTTCCATGCCTGACTCTGAAATTCGATTGCAGTAAAAACCCTAGGGCGGAAACATTGAACAGAGAAGACGAGAGATCCAAGGGCGGAGAAGAGGAAGGGCTGTAGTGCAGGCGTACCAGGAACGTCCCATTCTGCGGGATCTCGAGCTCGTAGGAGAAGGTTCGAGTGTAAAATCGCGCTGTCCGGTACAGAGGCAATGTGCTCTGGGGAGAGTCTGCGTTCTTGAGCGTTTCACTCTTGCTGACGCGGAAAGAGTCGTCGGGATCGACGTCGCCGACGAAGCTCCGGCCATCGGCGGCGACCTCCGCGTTTGATCCGCAGTTGATGAAGTACTTATGAGGGGGAGTATAAGCGGGGGAGGAAGGGCGGAGATAGGAGAGATGGAGGAGAGAGGTGAGGAGGAACGGATAATGAATCGCGAAGGAGCATCGCAAATCCATGGGAGGGATTTACGTTTCAGTTACAGTTCGGGCGGAGAAGAAGCTTATTTCACTGTTTGTTTTATTTCTTAATTGGGAAAAATACGGTAGGGTAAGAACTCTGCACCGCAATGAATAATTTTTATTGGGCTGTGGGCGGCCGTTGGAAAACAGTGATGATATTTTCAAATTAAATAATTTATATAAATATAAATATATCTTGTGAAGCCAGCAGTCCCGCACTACGAGGGAACTGATGGAAACACGTGGCCTAATGGCCGCCCAACTTTGAAGTGGTGTCAACTTCACTGAAAACGTGGAGATAGACAACTGCAGTTTTAGGAAAAGTTTGCAAGTATGTTTTGTTTGATCAAAACATTCTCTATGAACTTTATGAAAGAAACTTGTATTAGGAATTAGTCCTAATTAAACAGGACCAAGGCATATTGATCAAAAACTCATAATAGAAAATACAAATAAAATGTATTAATCTCAGTAAAGGACGCATTACCTCTTACAACACATTATAAAGCACTATATAATGGAATTGTTTATATAGACTTTTCAAGATGAGATTGACCACATTTGATTTATTAAATATTAAACAATCTAATTCATCATGTATCATTCAAATCAAAGTCAACACTTCATATATGTGCATTAAACCATGAATGTGTATTGGTGTATTTAATTGATGCATTAAAATTATTTGTAATTAATTAATTAATGTCAATTCATAATTTAAATTAAACACTCTCCCACTTGGACCGCACTAAGAGCCTGGAGTGACCCATATACAATGAAATCTTCTCCAATGGGTACGCAATTTTTCACGCTATTATTTTTGTAGGACGAAAAGAAATACAAATTTGAAGCCAAATACGCAGGAAAAAACGAAACAGTGAATAGCGCTGTAACAGTGCAGCGCCAAATATGGTGGTGGACTGTGCAACAACGATATTTAAACGCTGGTTTTAGCACTAGGTTGGAAAAGATTGACTACTGCATTTTAGCGATTTTAGCGTGGGTTGAAGATGGTCTAATAAATCAATAGATAAATCAAAAACTCAAACAAGTGTGTCAATTAAAAATAAACCACATTGTAGTCTATTAATTATCCATCAATCTGCCCAACATGTACATTAATGTATTAATATATGTAACGAGATCATTAATTTATTTAATTGATACCTGAATATTAAATGTTTATAAACAAATAATTAATTAATGTAAATCCATTAATTACAAAAGAATAAGAATTTGTGATTCTCCCACATGGTTACATTAATTAATTAAGAGAAACATTGTGTTCAAAAGAATGGTACGACCCGTGGCTGATTGATAAAGATGGCTTGCAAGCTACCTCCCCCGCCGTACCTGGCTATTAGAACGCCACAGTTTGCTGTTTGTTCGACGATCATGGTTTTGGGTGGTGTATGGATAAAATCAACTCATGGTTCAACGTAAGGGATAGAAGGATCATACTTAGCATCCCCTGTGTGAGAGAGGCGAGGCCAGACCGTCCCTTTTGGAGCAATAATGTCTCTGGATCTTATACGGTGAAACCAGGGTACAGACTTGCTCTCGATACTCAAAGCGAGGAAAGGGGAGGGCTCTGGAAAACCCTTTGGCATCTTAAGGTCCCCCCGAAAATCCGTTTTTTCTGGTGGCAGGTTTGCACATGTATTCTTCCTACTATGGACTTCCCCGCCCTCCGACATGTCACGAATGACAAGCAATGCTCCATCTGCTCGGGTACACTCGAATCCCCACTGCTGATGTTGTGGTCGTCTTCTTTCACTACGGACAAAGTTGCTTCACTATGCATCGTGGCATGGATCGTCTGGGTGCGACGCAATGACTTCATCTTTAATCACATTGCAAAGCCCCCCAAGTTCTGGATTGATCGGGCGTCATCTTGGATTGAGGGGTGGAAGCGGGACTCTGACCGTCATGGGCTCTCTGGCACTCACACAGCTGATTCAAGATGACACCCCCCAGAAGGGATCCTTAAGATTAACGTTGACGCATCTCTCTCCATGGATGGAATTGTCGGAATTGGACTTGTGGCACGAGATTGCCATGGTCAGATCATTGCGGCCAAACACGAATCATACCACGCTCTCTGGGAGCCTGCCGTTGCTGAAGCCTTCACTGTCCTTGCCGGGATGAAGTTTCCAAAAGATCGAGGATGGGAAGCTATTCACATTGAATCTGATTGCCTCACAATCATCAACGCTATTTGGGCTCAATGATGACGGCTTTTGTTCTTTTGGCCCCATTATCAGGAACATCCAGCCTTTCAGTCAAAGCTTCACAACTTGCTCCTTCTCCTTCATTAAAAGGGACAAAAATGAAGCAACTCATCACCTGGCTTCATTCAGCACGTCCGGCGTGAATCACCTCTGGCTTGACCACTTTCCCTTTTGGTTGCATGACTGTGTAACTGCCGACCTTCGTGATTAATATATCATCTTCCTTTGTTAAAAAAAAAGAATGTATCAATTAAAATAAAAAACGTTATACCTCAAAAGATGATACATTAACACCGCATATATAATATTTGATAGGGATGCTACTCATGCATATGCAAATGATTATATAAACAATAATGGATAAAGAATAACATAATTATTTAAGCCAAATATGTAATTCTAATAATGATCCAAGCATCACAAAATGCATTAGGAGATACTTTTTTTTCAAAATGGCATCATTACAAAAAATATCTCTTAATAAACAAATGCATTTACATAGATTTTCAAATTCCAACTAACCCAATCCATCAAACACTACTACAAAACTGGCATTTAACAGTGTTAGAAATGACTTCTATTAGCGCTAGAAGAACACTGACAACCCGAGCGACGTTAAAAGCTCAAGACTTTTATCAGCGCTAAAAAGAGCAATTATAAATAAGTCCTTTATCAGCGTTTTAATTTAGTGCCACTAAAGGAACCCGTTATCAACACTTTTAGAAGCACAGATAAATGCGTTTTTTATTAGTGCTGATAAAGAATCGTACTACAGTTTGATGTTACAGCACACTGCATCACCAGAAACACACCAGAAACACATCAGATATCAACAAAAACAAGTCCCAATACATAATTTAAATGAAATGAAATTTACAACACAAATACCAGAAAAACACTATTATAAAAATTTCAAACATTGGTTTATACAATTACATAAATACAAATTATTACATGTATTAAAAAACAATCCTAACTGTCAATGTTACCACGATTTCTATGGACTTTCTTTGTCGAACTGCCAACATTGCATGAGTAGTTTCGAACAAACAACCTCAACTCGAAAAAAAGAATCCACCTATATAAGAAAATAATCATTATGAGTAATATTAACAAGAAATAAATTAAACATAAATATGAAATAATACATTAATTCTATGGACAATGATTTTACTTTGAAAATATCAAGATTACCTCTGTGATTGAGTAGTGGAGGGGACTTGAAAGAAAATGATAAATGTCAACACTACAAGAGTGAAAGATTTTGTGAGAGAAGAAGTCTATAGAAGTTTTGGTGCAGAAAGAGATGAAAGATTGACAGAGCACCCAAACTCGAACAAAAGAATCCACCTGTATAAGAAAACAATTATTATGTGAGTAATACTAAAAAAAATAAATTAAACATACATATGAAACAATACATTAATTCTATAGACAACGATTTTACTATGCAAATATCAATATTACCTATGTAATAGAGCATAGACAACATCATTGCTCTTCCTACAAAGGCAGTGAAGGTAATTTGAAAAAAAGTGATAAATGCACCACTATATGGGTGAAAAGGTTTTAAGGGAGAAGAAGAATGAAGGTTGGACAAAGCACCCAAACTCGAATAAAAGAATCCACCTGTATAAGAAAAAAATTATTATGTGAGTAATACTAAAAAGAAATAAATTAAACATGCATATGAAAGCAATACATTAATTCCATGGATAATGATTTTCCCGTGCAAACATCAAGATTACCTCTGTAATTGAGCAGAGGCAGCGCCGTTGCTCTTCCTACAAAGGCAGTGGAGGTAACTTGAAAGAAAGCGATAAATGCACCATTGTAGGGGTGAAAAGGTTTTAAGGGAGACGGAGCATGAAAGTTGGACCGAGCACCCCAACTCGAACAAAAGAATCCACCTGTATAAGAAAACAATTATTATATGAGTAATGCTAAAAAGAAATAATTTAAACATAAATATGAAACAATACATTAGTTTTATGGACAATGATTTTACTGTGCAAACATCAAGATTATCTCTGCGATTGAGCAGAGACAACGTCGTTGCTCTTCTTATAAAGGCATGACACATGGATAAAAATCTTCTAAAATAAATGAACTCTGCAAGGAATAATGAAAATTAAATCAATGTTTCATTATATAAGTTCTCGGTAAAATAGAGAAAGTATATTGTAACATTACCTTTGCATCTATCCAAAGGGTTTCCTTCATTGTAGTTCGTTTTTCCAAGGGATTGGTAATATCATCATGTGCAGAAGACATTGTCTGCATGAGTAGTCAAACATTTAATTTAGATTATGTCAATGCAGTAGAGAACATATAATATTATGGGAAAAAATATAATATATTAAAAAACACTTTTACCTTCTCATTGATATCTCTTTCTTTTTTTAAAGGTTTCAAGGATTTGGTTCCTCTTTTGAGAATCCAAATCCCCTATTTGTGGTCCCCTCTAACATACATGACATTGTCTACATTAGGACCGACATGAACTGATCGTGATGTACCAATGGAAGGGTCACCCTCAATTAAATTTTCATCTGACTCAACATTTGTTTTAGTCACTAGCAGGACAATCGATCGATTCTTGTTTGTTAGACCAGAGACATAAAATACTTGCACCGCTTGTGACGCCATTTCGAATGGCTCGTCTTTTTTTCCTTCTACACTGAAATTCACCTTCACAAAGCTCATTTCATCAACTTTCACTCCATTGATATTGTCAACCCATTTGTAATGGAAAAGCGACACTTGAAATGTTGTATAATCCAACTCATATATCTGTTTGATAATGCCAAAATATGACATATTTTCATAAATTGGATTTCTATCCTTCAAACCAGATATGTGCATCGCTTCAGCCATAAGTGTAACACCACTGTTTTGCATCGTACTGAAGTCATCATGTTCTTTTGTATAGAACGTATAACCAGTCGATGTCCACATTCAGCTTTTTCCTGTGTTTAGTCCAACATTTATAGTTTCGATATATTCCATGACAAATCAAATGTTCTTCTAACTCTTCCGAACTAATTTGTCTTGAATAACAACAACGTAAACATGAACAGAGGATTTTAGAAGGGTCATTTTCATGCTCTCTTGCAAACTTGATGAACTCTTTAACTCCATCTTCATATTCGTTTATCCAACAATTAGTGTGCATCCATTTTCAATTCATATCTATCTTATTGGTTTCATAGAAGATTAATTTTATACAATATATAAATAAATACACATACGATATTCATTATCAAAAGTGAAAGTTATAGACAATTCTAATAAGGGAAATATGAATCATTTCCACTATAATATATGAGCGCCTAGATATTCCAAATCCAATAATAAGGGCTGTTGGAATTTGAAAAAATAGGGGGATATAAAGGTAGACAATAAATGATATTATCACTAAACTTTATAGGTGTAAACCGAAAGATGGATAGTGTAATGACCCTAGCCTGAATTACCCAAACAACACCAGATCAGACCATCTTATGACCTCTAACACACTCAAAGTCACCAAAGGATGGTTTTAAACATTGGGTGTAAAAATCCATAAATGGGAGGTGGTCCCCCCAAATAGAAACAATTAGTACTAAAGGTCGAACAAAATTCTAGCATGACCCTTGGGGTCAATGGACATGCAGACCCAAAATCACCATTACCCAAGATAGGCATACTTGTTAGACAAACAACTATGGAAATAAATGATGCAATAGGTATATAAACACACATACATGTCACACCAGTATAAAAACTCACCCACTTATACTCTATAAGAAATATCAAATAGATAAAAACCTGATATTCAAACATAACGTGAACTAAAGGAACTATAAAGATTCAAAAAGTGAAGGCTTGATGTGATAAAACCTCATGTTCTTAACTGGGGATGACCCCTTTGAATCTGCTCCACAAGAAAACTAAGGACCATAGTGAATTCTAATAGGAATTAGATCCTATGATACATATAACCAACAGAGGAACATACATCACTCCACTAACTTGGTTTCTGAAAAATAGCATCTGAAGCTGCATGTCCACTGAGGTGTCTGTGAAAGTTGTCAATATATATATAATCATTAGGGAACCACCAATGTGCCTCAAATCAGTAGTTAATAAACAAGAATATACATGAAAATTTATACACATTTATATACATATATGAAAAAATTATTTAGTAAGAAGATATAAAACACAATAGTAAAACAACAATGAATAAATCTAAAGTTCAGTGTCAGATATAAACAATGGATCATACATCGGTAGTCAATAGAAACAACGAACCATAAATCATTCCCTAAACAATGGATCACAAACAAATCCTAAAAAACGGATCATAAACAACGGATCATAAGCAAATCGTAGAAGAAGAAATAAAAAAAAAACAAAAAATACACAAAGAAAATCACAAGGCCTACCTCGCTAGGCTGAAGAAAATCCAAGACCCTCTTCATTTGTCAAATGAGATGTTTAGAGGCAGTTGAGTGGTGTGATTCGACATTCGATTCACCGAGGAGGAGCACCGACAGTGGGTGGCTTTCGCAGAAATATTCTATATCACGACGAGTTCGCAAATGGTTAGGGTTCTTAAAATAGATCGGGACACTTTTATCAACACTAAACTTATAGCGCTGATAAATGTTCATTTTATCAGCACTTTATTTAGTGTTGATAAATCCTCATCTTTATCAGCACAAAAAAAGCGCCAATAAAGATTCTTTTATCAGCACTTATTACTGAAGCGCTATTAAAGTATTTATAATTATAATTATAAATAAAATAATTGTAAATATTTATAAATTCTTAATAAATAAATATAAATATAAATATAGTAAATATATTTATTTTTAAATATATTTATTATAATTTTATAATTATTTATTTTTAATTATAGTAATATTTTTTAAAAATATTATTTATATCATTATATATATTTATATAATTATACATATATATATATATATAATAAATATATATAAATATAAATATAGTAAATATATTCATTATTTAAGTAAATTTATTATAAATTTAATAATTATTTAAATATAAATAATTATTTATTTATAATTATATAAATCCTTTTAAAAAATATTTATTTATTTATAATTATAAATATATAATTGTATAAATATAGTAAATGTACATTTATAAATATATCTATTTATAAATATTTTTTTAACATTATTAATGAATATCTAATTTTGAGTGCATGCATATATGTACAAAATGAGTGAAATTGAATAAATTAAGAATATAGGTACACTTTAAAAATATTGAAAAAATTGATAAGTTCGCTGTGTGTGCATATTGTATATAAAAATACATTAATTACGTATATGTGAAATCAATATAACACACATTTGATCTATATTAAATTGAAATATTGATGAAAGCGGAGCTCCCGATCTCTCTCACGACCATGGCGTAACCCTAATGCCTCGTGGTTCTGCTCCCTCCTCCCGATCGGAGGGGGGAGGCTCACGTTCTCAGATGCACAAGAAGGGAGAATCCTTCTTGCCGTTCTCAAAACTTGATACCCTTCCTCTCTTCCCGAAAGTTTCGTTGTCCCCAAAAGTCCCTGATCGTTTTCAGGATGCACCTCAACTCCCTTTATCCCCAGCGGAGCTCACTCGCACCACGGACCTCTGTAATCTCACACTGGTTACGAGATTCCGACATCATCGACCATCAGTTGATGAATTTGATCGGTTCGTCTTTGGTTCCTAGAAGCTACAAGAGCGTGTAGTGGTTGGGATGCTCGATCGACACCACATTATGATTCGGTTTTCATCAGAGGATGATCTTGCTTTCGCTTGGTCTAGGGAACCCCAAAGATGCAACAGAGCTTCCTTCTTCCTCTTTCGATGGTGCTTTGATTTCCACATGCGGCGCGACCCATCTACAATCGCGATTTGGGTTAGTCTCCCTGGTCTCCCTCTATTTTTCCAAAATCCATCTATCTTGTGTGTTATTGGGAATATGATTGGAAGATACCTTTGTTCTGATCAGAGAACGGAGGTCCTATGTCATCCTGTTTGTCCAAGAATATGTGTTGAGGTTGATGTTGCGAGGCCGCCCGTTAATTGGGTCTGGATCACAGATGGGGAAGAATTCCGGTGGAAGCAGGAGGTCATCTTCGAGTCTTGGATGATTTTTTGTGCAAATTGCCGTAGGTTTGGTCATCTTGAGTCAGTATGTCGTAGCAAGAACTTGATCGGGTTTTCACAGGCAGGGAAATTGGGAAACGGTGGCCCTGGCGACAATGATAGGGTGCAGTCGCTGGTGGAGACACAGCCTGGGACTTCTCTGCCTGGGCGATCTTCTTTTAGTGAAAACAGGGAAAATTCTTCCCCTCAAGATGTTGCGAAGCAGGCTGGAAAGGAGGCTTTTTCGGAGTAGGGAGTGAGAGCAGATGATCAGTTTCATCCAGCTACGACATGTGATGGTGTACAGACCGATCTTGGAGGGGCTACTGCATATGCAGCTGTTGTGAATGAAGTTCAACCTTCGTTGAATCCTTATGTGAAGCAAGTTCTTGATCATCTGAAATTGGATCTTGGGGGCTGGAAGCGGCCTTTGTCAGATGATACAAGCAGTGGCCCCTTGCAGTTGGCTAATGTTTCCATTAGAAATCAATTCGAGGTTTTGGAGACTAAGAAATTTTCTCATAGTGAGGATGTCCTTCAAAGGAATGACTCTACTAATATGCATCTTTTTTCCTATTCTATGCTTGCTGTGACTGATGATACACCTGGAACAGAGTCTTATCATGGTCATGGAACTGAGGTTCCCCTTCAATGCCTCAAGCCGATTGATGATATCATGCAATTGCACTCAGCAGGAGGAGGGTGTTTGACTGTATCAAAGGGTATATTGTTTGGAGGGATTGATGGATACCAAATAGTTGATTCTGTGCACATCAATAGAAAGTGGGGAAATGTATCTGATAGTGACAAATAAAATCCTAGTGATGCCGCTAGACTATCTTACAGTGATGTGGTTCAAGGTGGACAAAATAAATTTCCTGCAAGTGAAGGTGGTATGACTACTCCTCCAAGAAGAAGGCCGAAGAAAGATTACTCTTTCCTGCCAAATCCAGTGTCTACCAGATCATCCTCCAAGAGGGAGAGCTTTTCTGGGACTTCCACTGGTTTAAAAAAGGAATTGCAATCTTATAAGGAGTTTCTCTCATTGGAGAAGTTGAATCTGAGAATGAAATATTCTAAGATCTTGAGACACTATGAAAGCTCAGAGTGGGAATCAGCTACTGCGGATGAATATGGTGATGGAGATGATTTTTATGATATGTAGTTGTCTTCTTTGGTGTTTTTTACTTGCTTGTAGTACTTTTCTTTTTATTTTAATAAATGGTCAGAGGTTTTCCTCTGACTAAGCTTTCCTGGTATATTAAATTGAAAAATCAAATGACATTCAATTATATATAGAGTACTGTGCAATTAGTCAATATTTTTAATTCATATTAATTTTTAATTATATACCATTATTCAATAAATATATGACAATTTAATTTAAATCACATAAATATTTTGTAATATATAAATCATATTTACATACATTAATATATATCTATATATTTAATATATAAAATTTAATAACATTAATTATCATAATTATCCAATTAATAAAATGTTTAATATTTAATAATGTATAATCAATCAATTAATTTTATCAATAATTATTTAATTAATTGTATTTGTAATATTTTTTTTAATAAACACAATTTTTATTTTTAGTTTATTTAATTATTTCATTTTATCAGTGCTAAAAATCCATTGATGAAAGAAATATTTATCAGCGCTAAAAATAAAGCGCTGATAAAGGATACCCTTTATCAGTGCTCAAAATAAAGTGATGATAAAGGTTTCCTTTATCAGCGCTAAAATAAAAGCGTTGATAAAAGGTTAAATTTATCAGCGCTTTCTTTAGCGTTGATAAATATGCCATTTATCATCATTTTCTTCTAGTGCTAATGAATACCAACACTCTTAAAGACCTTTTTTTAGTAGTGAAAAGTATTAAGCAAACTCATATGGATAACATGGCCCTAAAAATTTCAATGGTTAAGCCTGTTGGAGTTGATGCCCTAGAACCAACTTGTTTAGTACTTGATTACTTGTTTTTCTTATTAAGGAAGTTTTATGATCACACAATGGTTATTCTTCTGAATAATATTTGTATGTAATAATTTTCTTAGAATAAATGTTGTGCTGAAAGGTCATAGTAGTTCTCCACTATGATGAGAACCTAAAGGTACCAAAATATTATTCTTGAACCTTATTCTATTTCTGGATGATATTGTCTGCTGAGACACAAACAATATAGGCTATCAGAGGTAGGAGGCTCATAAAACATTGAGACACCTTCTCACGGTGTTCACTCATGGTAATCTCCAAGATAGGAGGTTATGAGAATAAACTCATTAATAGGAAATCCATATTTTCATGTGTCATTGGACGTTCCTATCCGCATATGTGTGTATTGATCCTTATAATTTAAGATTATCATTAATAGATATCATGAATCGCATGTTTTGATGTATTAATGAAAACTGCGACAACATATGTTCGCGACGAAGTAGGATACATTGGGTGCATCAGGAGTGATATTACACCAATATATAATGCAAGAAAGGATTTATCCCTTTGGTCTCTTGAAAGTTAATATCTCAGGCCCTTTGAATAGAATGAAATTTCTTGAATAAATTCAGGACCATGGTATTCGACGGACAAGTTCATTTCTGGAAAGTCAATGAAAGTGACATCGAACTTATAAGTTGATGACACCAACATGAAACCTGCTTGATTTTAGATATTGTGATAAAAGAATTATATTACATGGTAAACATTCATAGTAGGTTGGACGTCATTGTGATGTTAACTTATTTTCCAATGGATGACTTGACATGTTGCTAGACGCTAACCTTATACTATAGGCAATTATGCCTAATGTCACTGAGAAAGAGGCCTAGAGGGTCACACAATAAGTATATTTTTAATCACATTTAAATTTTAGTATTGAATTTAACAAGTTAGAATAAATAATATTTATTCAAGTTTGGTTGATCGCTATAATTTAATCACAATTTATTTGAAAGAATAAGTGAGTTAAATAATAATAATAAATATTTGTTTGAAAATTTATAGAATATAATATTTATTGTATTTATAAATGAATAATGTAGTGATATTTATTAATTAAATAAATATTTATTATTCAAGGATCGATAAATATGGATGAAGGAAAGTAGATCAAGTTTAATTCTCCAATTGGAAATGATATAAATGATATTTTTTATATTCTTTATCCGCCACATATGTCAAGCATTTAATAATAATATTTATATTATTATTATTGGACACGAGGTTAACTAAGAATTATGGAATTGGGAAAGGTCTTGTGTGTGATTTTCTAACCCTAAACCGACCAAAATAAATATCTAATTATATCTCTTTCCTAAAACACAATTAGGGTGCACAAAAAATATAGTGAGACTCTCTCAAGACCTAGAGAGTGATCAAGATATGTGTGCTCTCCTCTCTTCCCCTCTTAAGCCAACGAGAGATCATCAAGAGTTATTCCTCTCTCAAGAATAATTTTTCTGCAGTCAATTACAAACAACGCAAGTGATTAGGATCGGTAGTGCCAACACCCGGTGATTCTACAACATTGTTTAGAGATTGTGGTGTATGTGTGGATCACTGTTAGAGGGATTCTATACTTTGATCTTGTAGAGCAACAACGGTGCGACAAGGTCTATTCCACCATCATTAATGAAGAGAGAATTGTGAGTTAAGGTAATCCTATATCTGCTTATAAATTAATTATAAATTAAATGTGAAGATCCTCTACCCATGGTTCCAACATTTTAATCTAGTGAAGTAATATATTGTTTTTATTGGACATGATGTTTTGATCATTTAAAACAACGATTACAAGTGATTCACGACTAAAAAGAGAGTTGGTCATAACATCAAAGGATGCTTCCGCTGCACCAGGAACCTACAAGTGGTATCAAAACAATCACATGTTTAATTTATAATTATTTATTATTCATTTATTAGTTGCATGTTTTTGTGTTTTCTTTTACTCAAAATGATTCTTTTTAATATCCAACATCATCTATTCTCTTTCTTCATTCTTGATAACATAACTAGTAACCGATTAATGATTAATAATAAAGAAGCATTTGATCCATACAATCTGAAGGTGCCAAAGGTTCTGCCTGAAAAAAACCAAAGTACACAGTGTGTAATTTCAGTATACACACCTTGTACTTTTGTTTTCATGTCACACCCCGAATCGAAACTTCGCGGTTATTTTATTTATTTTAGAGTTTCTATTTAATTTTATTCATTTTTGAGTTTTCTTTTCTTATTTTTAAAATTAAATCAATTTAATTATGAAAAAAATGAAAAAAATTTGAAAACCTAATCTAACCCATTCCCCCCCATTGGCTCGCGGCCGACCTCCCTTCCCCCCCTTTCCACACTCGACGCTGCCCCTCCCCTTTTGCAGGAGCTCTCCAGCATGCCACCTCCCCCTCCGTTGTCTGTTCCTCCCCCACCAACGCCCCCTCTTTCCTCTAATCTCACGACGCAACCCCCCCAAAACTATCAGTCGCGTGTGCTCTACCCTACCGGTGAGCCTCCCTTCTATGCAGTTTCCACCCAATTTTTTAGGGTTTTCAGCTTGGCTCACCTAGGTAAGGAAGAAACTCCCCTATCATTGTGTTTTTCAGCGTTTTTCCCTCTTTCCATAGCCCCTCTTGTCTCGGGCGAACCCTAGGTCATGGGTTGATCGGGTTTTGACAATTTCTTCCATTTTTAGGGTGTGCGGTGGGTCTCTTGGGTCTTCCTCGTGCGGGTTTCAGCATCCTTCGCCGAAGATGAAGCACTTTGGTCCATTCCAGTTCACCCACCATCGTTTGAGGCTGATTTATTTTACCCTCTTAATTCTTTAGTTAATTTTAATGTGTTCTAAATTTTATTTGGGTAGTGCGAAGTGTGAATTGGTAATGTTTTAACATGTTTGTGGGTTAGAAATGAGTTTTTGCAAAATAAATGGCTATGTGTTGTGCATATTGGATTGTAATGTTTCTTGAAAAGTATTTTATGCCTTATTTACAAAGTCAAAATTATATTTTCAAAGGCACTTTAGGTGCATATTTGTTCATAATGAGTTTTTATTGAAGAAGAGAGTAGTGTTAGCATGTATGCCTTGTCGTGTATTTTTACGTAAGAATTTTATATTGTTTAATTATTAAAAGGGGATTTTTGAGGAATTGGTTGAGAAAGTGTGTGTTTTTATTGTGTTTTAAAAGGTGATTTTATAAATTATGTGAGTGTTGGTAAAAGAATTTAAAATGGGTTTTTGGTGTGAGTAAAATGGAAGGAATCGATTAGTATTGGCATGTAGACCTTTTTGTACACTTTTAGTCTGAATTGTGAGTTCTTTAAATAATCGAAATCTAGTTTTGGAAATGAACTTATTTT
The DNA here is from genome assembly GCA_963277665.1 of Viscum album. Lineage (NCBI taxonomy): Eukaryota > Viridiplantae > Streptophyta > Magnoliopsida > Santalales > Viscaceae > Viscum > Viscum album. Next base: position 872,687,288 of record OY728145.1, on the reverse strand, counting down.
ATGTGTGGGTTTTTTATAGGTTAATTAAAATTTTCGGTGTCTTCTCGAAGGTTTGTACACACATACATAGGTATGTGTACATATATATATATATAAATACCCCTTGCACATATTCCTTCATGGCGTAGGGAATATGTGTATTGGATTAAGGGGTATATATATAGGGGTGTATGTGTGCGTAATTGTGGGGCGGTCTTCATCAAAGGCGTCAGGTGCTGAATTGTTCGTCTTGGTCTGTTCCCTTTTGAGGTAGGTTTCCCTATGCATTAGCCTTTAAATTAAAGAATTATTGATTTCTTGTTTTTTTCAATTTTATTTAATGCTAGTTAGTAATTTAGGGATTTTAGAATAATTTCTTGTTGTGAAATAAAGTAAGACCCTTCTATTGGAATTACATGATTTTTTTTGTTAAATGTTCTTACTAGGTGTTTGATGAAATTCCCCTTTGGCCCTTATAAATGTGCTTCAGATCTAAAGTGGTTAATTGAGTTTCTTAAATAGGTTTCCAAGTGCATTTTTGGTTTTCAATGTAATGGCACATGTTTCTTCTTTTGGAAATGATTTAGTGTTAAGTAATTACTTGAGGCCCATTTGGTACTTTATAAAATTAATTACTTTGAAAAACCTCTTTGGGATGCACCTCTTTCCTTGTTAGATGTTGACGAGAATGGGTGGTCCTCGGATGGGACTTCCCTCATGTGTTGATGGTTGAAGGCAAGAGGGAGAAAACCCCTTAGAGTGATTCAAGGGTGATTTTGTTGTGTGTGTGTGGATGGTGTAAGATGAAAATGCATGTGTTGGATTACTTTATTAGTATTTGTTGACTCACCCCCTTTTTAGTTTAAACATGGGAACCTAGCATAGAGAGCTAATTTTTAGTGAATGATTGATGTACTAGTTTAGATTATGCACTCGCTAGTGGCCCATAGTAAGGGATACTCTGTTATTATTATTGCTATGGGATTGGGCCCCTCAACCAGGCCAAGTAGGGAAATGGTCGGGCATTAGGGAGTTATAATGTCATTGAGTAGGGAATTCCTTCGAGATGAGTCACATGTATAGTATTTTCTAGACTATTCACGAGCTCTTAGGTTTTCCCTGTATATCGGCACTTAGTTATCTACAACGGATGATTGAGGTGCATTGTTTGGTTGGTTATTCTTGCTTGTTATTTTCCATTGCCCTTGTGTGATCATTGGTTTTGACTTCGTGTATGATGCATCTCTTTTTTTAAGGGGGTAAAATGACCTTCAAAAGTTTGTGGAAAAACGTTTTACACTTCTCTATACATATTTCTTTAAAAGGTTAAAGCTTCATCCTTGGAAAAGAGGATAGTTTAAAATAAGAAGGGAAATGGACTGTGATTTGTTTTTAATGAAAAAATGTGTAAAAAACTTACTTTTATATATTTTAGTTCAAACCTGGAATTAATGTTTCTTTATTTAAAGGTAATGCATTAGGAATAGATTACTTGGGCACACCTACTGAGTTTTAATACTCACGCATATACTTCATTATTGTTTTTAGTCTTAGGTGAAGGCTGTAGTTTGATCTTGATCACCTTGGGAGACGTTGAGTATTGGTATTGGAGAGTGACCCACAGGGTCACGTGGAATTTAGTGGTCATCAGGTCCGGTTAGTTTTTCTTTTCTGTTCTTGCTTAGTTGTTCTGTTCAGTTTTTTTGGGATGCTTTATTATTATTCCGCTGCTTCCATTCATTTATATTGGGAAAAACTGTTCCCATAGTCACTCTGTTGATGCCCTTGTCACTTTTCACTAGCCCGGGAGGATTGGGAATGCCTCTCGGGCCTTGTCGTGGGCAGACTCGGGTGACCGGTTCAGGGTCGACCCGAGTTGGTTCATGAAAAAATGGTACCATAGCCAGGTTCTTTATTGGACCTTGATTTCAGAGAACACTTTGTTATTTGGGTTGTCAAGGCAGATGAAGTAGGACTGTTGGATCTTGGGGTGTTGGTTCTGGGGAGTGTATGGCCAAAACTTTCTGGGCCGAACCTTGAGTTACCACGGGAAGTCAGGTTTTCTCAGTTCATTTGGTTTTATGGGTTGCTTGGTATTTGGGGAAATGAAATGATAGTCGGGCCAGTTGTCTCAGTGATCTCGAAGGGCATGGTAAGCCATGTGGATCTGGGGACGTGGTCTAGAAAGAATCTCCGTGACGGTGGTTTGATTGTCATATGGCCGCCAACCATATGGCCAAGTCACCCATCGACACTAGTTTCCCCTGGTGTATTGTTTTGGTTCCTTTTGATATTTTGGGATTTTTGACCTGTTTAATGGTAGGTTTATTTTGTTTGTATTTAAGGTTATCCAAGTATGGTTTTGGTGTGTTCTTATTTATATTTTAAAATGATGTTTGGTTTGAAAAAATGGTGATTGGTTTATCAAAAATGAGATTTCCAAAACCAAAAACATTGAATCTTTTTGAGAGTGAAATGGGTTGTTTTGAAAATGGGAGTTATTTTGGAAAATGTTTTGGAGGTTTCTCAAGGGTTTTGAGAAATGTGAAATTGGAAAATGAATGTGGAATTTGAAAATGTTTTTCTTTGATGAGGATGTGTGGTATTGAAATTAGTTGAGGTATTTTTAAAGTGGTTTTGAAAGTGATAATGTTTCTTTTATCCAACTCTTGGTATTCCTATGAGTGCTCATATATATGTATATAGATGTATATATGTGGTGAGTGGATGGTTATTGGTATGTATGGGTGAGTGCTTGATCTAGAAAAAGAGTGTATATATGTGAGGCTAAATGGAATACCAATAGTAGGTGATTGGTTCATAAGGATTATTATGTTTTATGAAAATGTTCTTCAAAAAGGGGGATTTCAATGTTTTAAAAGGTGTGAGTGTGTGATGTTGCCTTTTTGTTTTTGGTGTTTTTCTTTTTGGACTTTGGCTCTGGTGTGTTGGAGGTGTGATTGAAATCATGTTTTGAGTTTGGGTTGTGATTTGAAAATTAGATGTGGAATTTTTATTTATAATATGTTTTGATTTGGTTTTGTGCTCCCTGTTTTCAGGTTTCGAGGTTTCATCCCCACTGAGTTCTAAGGGATTTTGAGAAGCATCTGTGGGTAGTCCTTCCACCACATGCCTTTCAGTTGATCAATCCATGCTTTAGATGATTGGTTTGTCCATTTAGGATATGAATCCTAGTGGTTCTCAATATCAGGAGTTCATCCAGAGGTTCTGAGAGTCGAACCCTCCTCATTTCCTTGGGCAGTTGGAACCAGGGAAATCTGAGGAATGGCTGAAAAATATCACAACGATCTTTTTTTTTATGGTTTGAATCTCTTGAACCTCTCAAGATGGAGCTTTCCACCTTCACGTTGGATGGCCTGAGTCAGGAATGGTGGAAATCTATTCTTCAGGCCGAACTGTAGAAGAATTTCTTGTGGGAATGCTTTAAAGCCTTGTTCATCCAACAATACTTTCCTGATGATGTGAAGACACCGATGGGTTCAAGGTTGTATGGTTTCGAGTAAAGAAATTCAATGATGTTGGATTATGCTAATAACTTCACCAAGTTGGTTCCGTATCTCCCAAACCTTACTGGGGATGAATTTTTGAAAGCTCAATTCTTTGAAAGGGGTATCCGATTAGAATTCATTCCAGCTATGCTTTCATTCCCTGATGATTATGAAGAAGTCATGAGGTGGTTTGTTCAAGTCGAAGCTGATTTAACAGCATCTGGCCAATTGAGTAGAGGCACAAAAAGGCCATTGTTCTCTGCCTCACCAGATTCATCTGAGAGGAAGTATTGGCTGTGTTTTCATTGTGGGAAGATGGGGCATAGGAAGTTTTCATATTGTGAAGCACCTAAGATCTGTTGTACTTGTGGCTGTTTAGGTCATTTTCAAAGTTTTTTCCAGGGTAGTTCCAAGAAGTGACATGGGTCCAGACCCACTCCCTTGGAGAACCTTTCAGCTCAGTTGGATGAACGTAGCACCGACACAAGCTCAATCAGAAGATTTTATTTTGTTGCAAATGCCCCTTTTTGTTGTAATTAATGTAATTTGTGGTGATGTCTTCCTTTGGGTATCGAGAATGATGCTATAAGTCTTTTGGAAACTCCCTTTTAATGAGAATTTCTTTGTAATATTATTAATGTTGATATAGAATGGTAGTGTTTGTTGTCCCATGATTAGTTTCTTATGTGTTTTCCTGATTTTCATTAGGATTCGAGTATTATTCTAGCTTAAAAAATCAATGTTTGTCCATAATCCTAATATGGTGGGGAGACCACCATGGGATGAAATCGTGATGAATCTAACTTCCAGGTGTTCTTGACAGAGCACTTTCTTGTTTTTGCTCCGCCCGACCCCGATTATAGTTGTTAGTTGACTTGAATAGTGGGTCATGTAACAGATGCGCGCAGGGATCCCGATTAGTGCATGACTAGTTTCTTCGATGGTTTTTGTGTTAGGGTTCGGGGTGTTTTTTATTGGGTTGTGTTTAGAAAAGAGTGAGTCCCCACTTTGTAATCTCTTCGTTGTTTGTATGAGCTCTATGGTCCTATGTAATGTATTCCTTGCATGTGTGACTTATTTTGAGGGTGGTATCGTAGTTTCTTTTTGGGAATTCGTAGTTTTGGGCTCTGAATGAAAGCAAGTGTTCATTCTTTGGTCTTTGAGTTTTTAGGTTTTTCCTTGGTTGTAAATCATCTTTTCTTTGGTTTTGATCAACTAAATCTATTGGTACTTTCTGGGGGCATAAAGTGTCATGATGGGGAGAATTTTCACACCTCGACTCGACACTTCACTATTATTTTATTTATTTTTGAGTTTCTATTTAATTTTATTCATTTTTGAGTTTTCTTTTCTTATTTTTAAAATTAAATCAATTGAATTATGAAAAAAATGAAAAAAAATTGAAAACCTAATCTAACCCATTCCCCCCCATTGCCTCACAACCAACCTCCCTTCCCCCCTCTCCACGCTTGACGCCATCCCTCCCCTTTTGCAGGAGCTCTCCAGCACTCCAACTCCCCCTCCATCGGCCGTTCCTCCCCCATCGGTGCCCCATCCTTCCTCTGGTTGCACAATGCAACCCCGTCCCCCATAACTCTCGACTGTGCGTGCTTTTCCATACTGGTGAGCCTCCCTTCTATACAATTTCTACCCGATTTCCTAGGGTTTTTGGCTCAGCTCAGATCACCTAGGTAAGGTAGAATCTCCCCTATCCATGTGTTTTTTGGTGTTTTTCCCTCTTTCCATGGTCCCTCTTGTCTCGGCCGAATCCTAGGTCATGGGTTGACTGGGTTTTGATAATTTCTTTCATTTTTAGGGTGTGCAGTGGGTCTCCTAGGTCTTCCTCATGCGGGTTTCGGCGTCCACCGCCGAAGGCAATGCACTTCATTCCATTCTAGTTCATCCTTTATCGTTTGAGGTTGGTTTCTTTTACCATCTTAATTGTTTAGTTAATTTTAATGTGTTCTAAATTTTATTTGGGTAGTATGAAGTGTGAATTGGTAAAGTTTTAACATGTTTATGGGTTAGAAATGAGTTTTTTGAAAAATAAATGGCTACGTGTTGTGCATATTGGATTGTAATGTTTCTTGAAAAGTATTTTATGCCTTATTTACAAAGTGAAAATTATATTTTCAAATGAAATTTATGAGTGTATTTTTTCAAAATGAGTTTTTATTGAAGAAGGGAGTAGTGTTGGCATGTATGTCTTGTCATGTATTTTATGTAGGAATTTTAGATTATTTATTATTAAAAGGGGCTTTCTGGGGAATTGGTTGAGAAACTTTGTGTTTTTCTTTTCTTTGTCAAAGACGATTTTATAAATTATGTGAGTGTGGGTAAAAGTATTTAAAATGGGTTTTTGGTGTGAGTAAAATGGAAGGAATCAATTAGTATTGTCATGTAGGTCTTTTTGTGCACTTTTAGTATGAATTGTGAGTTCTTTAAATAATGGGAAGCTATTTTTGGAAATGAACTTATTTTATGTGTGGGTTTCCTATAGGTTAATTAAATTGTTCGGTGTCTTCTCGAAGGGTTGTACACACATACATAGGTACGTATACCTATATATATAAACCCCCTCACACATATTCCCTCATGGCATGGGGAATATGTGTATTGGATTAAGGGGTATATATATAGGGGTGTATGTGTGCACAATTGTGGGGCGGTATTCGTCAATGGTGTCACGTGACAAATCGTTTGTCTTGGTCTACTCCCTTTTGAGGCATGTTTCCCTATGCATTATCCTTTAAATTAAAGAATTATTGATTTATTATTTTTCACACTTTTATTTAATGTTAGTTAGTAATTTAGGGATTTTAGAATAATTTCTTGTCGTGAAATAAAGTAATACCCTTCTATTGGAATTGCATGAAATTGTTTTATTAAATGTGCTTACTAGGTGTTTGATGAAATGACCCTTTGGCCCTTATAAATGTTCTTCAGATTTGAAGTGGTGAATTGAGTTTCTTAAATGGGTTTCCAAGTGAATTTTTGGTTTTCAAAGTAATGGCGTGTGTTGCTTCTTTTGGAAATGATTTAGTGTTAAGTGATTGCTTGAGGCCCATTTGGTACTTTTTAAAATTAATTACTTTGAAAACCCTCTTTGTAATGTACCTCTTTCCTTGTTAGATGTTGATGGGAATGGGTGGTCCTCGGACGAGACTTCCCTCATGTGTTGATGATTGAAGTCAAGAGGGAGAAAATCCCTTGAAGTGATTCGGGGGTGATTTTTGTGTGTGTGTGTGGATAGTGTAAGATGAAAATGAATGCACTGGATTGCTTGATTAGTATTTGTTGACTATGGTATCCCTCATTTTTATTACATTACTTTTCATTACATTTTATAAATAGAGGATATTTAAAGTTTAGTGTCTTGGAAATTAGGTACATAATACATGAAAACATAAAACACTCTTTTAAATCCCCTTAAAAATGCTTCTTGAAAAGTTCATCCTAAGTAATATTACTGTATCTCATAACCTAGAAACATACATCAAAGGAAAGGGTGAGTAGAAGTCCCAGTAAGGAAAACAAGTGAAACAATTTACTTGTGAACTTGAGCGGTATCAATAAGAACATGGAGATAAAGAGGAATATAATATTAATAATAACTTGAAACATAACTTGAAAATGTGGCTAAAAAATTTAATTTATACATTCATGAACATATCACCAAGGACCAACCCCAAGGTGTCATAAAAATTACGAAGGTTATTCACCAAGGTATCGTAAAACTTTTCATCTCTAGAGATTAAATTCTTTACCCAATGCATTGGAGTGATATCAAGGAGAAATCTTAATATGTATTTATTTTCATGTGATCCACATAGATCATAATCATTCATTTCATAAATAAACCAAAGAGAATAAAAGAAATGGGTTTTATATCAAAATCCTGACATTTTAAAAAGTGTTTAAAAACAAGATCATTATGTCATTTATAGCCCATGTAAGAGAATAAGGGTTTTATGTATGTAAATTACAGAATCAAGAATACCATTTTTATGTCTTTACAAACACCACTAGAAACTAAATAGGTCTGGGTATTCAAATAAATAAGATAAGATAATTTCTTGAGAGAAAGAGAGAGAAATTTTGAGATGAAATTTCTACAGCATAACGACTATATAACATGGTTTTAGAAAATAATAAAAAGAGAGGGGAAAAGGTTATACCATCCATAAATGAATCATTTTACAGTTAGGTACATAATAAAATAGAAATAAGATCATGGTGTGGATATTTTAATGATATACCACATGAAAAGGGAACACTACTAGAAATTTCGGCTAAAGCCACAGTTCTAAACCGTGGCTATAGGCCCAAAAACCGTGGCTATAGGTTATACCCACGGTTTCATGAACCATGGCTAGTATTGGAGTGGCTATAGATCGGAGCCTATAACATCCAACTATGGATATAGGGTCGACCCTATAGCCATTCCAATAACGACCACAGTTCATAAAACTGTGGTTATAGGCCTATAGCCATAGTTCATAAAACTGTGGCTATAGGCCTAAAGACATGGTTCAAACTGTGGCTATAGGGATTTAGCCATGGTTTAAAACAGTGGCTATAGGCCTTTCCACTGCATAAAAAAAACCCAGCACGGTTCACCGTGTGGGCTGTTTGGAGGACACTACCAACTCCCCCCTCCCCCACCCTACTGCACCCCTGCCCCACCCCACTGCACCCTTTGCCCTGCACCTTGCACCCCTGCCCCCTACTCACCGCACACCCCACTCCCCCTAGACAACCCCCACCACCACTCCACCTACATCCCCCCTCCTTCCCCCTGTACCCCCCACTCCCCCCTACACCCACCCACCCATTCCCTGGATAGCCCCCTACAACCCCTCCCCCCCTGGACACCCCCACCACTCCACCTACAGCCCCCCCTCCCTCCCCCTGGACACCACCCCACTCAAAACTCCCCCTAAAGCCCCCTCCCATTCCCTAGAAAACCCCCACTCCCCTGGACACCCCCCAGAAAACCCCCTCCCTTTCTCTAGACAGCTCCCCACTACTCCCCCCTGTAGCCCCCTCCCTTTCCTTGGACAACCCCCACCACTCCCTTGGACATCCCCCCACTCCCCTGGACATCCCCCACTCCCCCTACAACCCCATATCCCTGGACAACCCCTCCCCCTGGAGCCCCCCCACTCCCCCTATAGCCACCCACCCTTTCCCTGGATATCCCCCTCCCTCCCTCTGGACAGCCCCCCCTCTCCCCCTGCAGCCCCCCTCCCTATCCCTGGATAGCCCCCCCTGGACAGCCCCCCACCACTCCCCCTGTAGCCCCCTCCCTTGCCCTGGACAACCCCCACCACTCCCCCTACATCCCCCTCCCTTTCCCTGGACATCCCCCTCCCCCTGGAAAACCCCCACCACTCCCCCTGCAGCCCCTTCCCTTGCCCTGGACAACCCCCTCCCCCTTAGAGCCCCCACCACTCCACTTGTAGCCCCCCCTGACACCCCCACCACTCCCCCTGCAACCCCCCTTCTCTGGACAGCACCACCCCCACTCCCCCTGCATCCCTCCCTTCCTTCCGGGATAGACCCCTGGATAGGCCCCCACCCTACACCCCCAACCTGCCCAACACACTAGTCAATTGAATTGCGAAAACCAAAAACATGCTAATATGGCTATTATACAAAACTTTCCAGTCAAATGAACTACACTAATAAAAAACAAGCTAATATTATTAGAACTAATTCAAACATCATCAAGACAAATTGGGTAGAGTGGAACCAAACCAAATGGTTTTGAAAAAGAAGAAACTGAACCAAACTGAAAATAATGTAACCAAACTGACTTAAACCAATCAAAACTAAATTTAATAAAGCGTAATTGATCAAGAAAAAAATGAAACTAATGAAACATACCTGGTTGATTCTAAAATTAATTTAATTGAACTAAATATCCCCAAATCGAACAAAATAAACCTGTTAAAATTGACATAAACCAAAAAAAATGAACCAAATAAAAATTAACCTAGAAAACCTAACCCGACCCAAACCGAACCAAGGAGTCAGGCCTTATGATGAACTTTTAGAAGGCCTCATGCCCCCATATTGAGAGTATATCCCAGTCATATGGTGCTTCACTGTCCACAACGAGATCCAAAATGCACTACAAAAATATAGAGAACCCAAAAACCACAAAAACCCTAATTAAAATTGAGCCAAAGAATACAAATGGAAGAAACCTAACCTGAATTCGATGTTGAACTCACTACCTTCTATGGTGGTGGGTAGAATCTACCTCATCATAAGTAACCACCTGTAAGTAAATAATGGGAAAAAAAGTGAGATATAATTACTTCTTATATGTATGAGATCAGTGTGTCAACTATACATGATAAATGATACATAACTCTATAACAAAAAATGAACAAAGAATATTCAGATTGATATGTAAATCCCAATACTGAATAACATGATCATTAATAAAGGATTTTGGTTCAAATGAAATCCAATTTCATTCAATACATACACCATAGAAGTGTTGGAGTAATATTATTCTATATTTGGTGAGTATTCCATAATTGGTAGGTTGCTCCACTATAGATGGGAAACATGAAAGATATGAGGGGATAATGATACAGTTTGACACCCCTTCGGTTGTGTTGTATTTTTTGACAAAATGTGTGGGACTTTTCCCAAGATGATTTGTTGAAAAGATGGGGAGATTGACGGACACCCCTAAAGTGAGTTTGAGTTAGACATGTTGACAAGGTGGTTGAGAAGGAAACTTCAGATCCCATCAATAGGCAGATAATTCCTCCATGTTTCCCACTCCCTCTAAAATAGGGTATATATGAAATCTATGGGGATGAAAAACTAGGAAGATAGATCGGTAGCTTGTGTTGTGGGGATGTAACCACTATTTTAATGGGTGATGCCCAGAATCATCAATATTTTCCTCTGCATTTCAGAAATTAGAGGATTCCTTGGTGAAATCCCATTTACCGACCTTATTACCTCATTTTCTGAATCTTTATCCCCCTGTATCCCCCTTCCACCTACAAATCCCCCCTTCCACTCCCCTTGGACAGCCCCCCCCCAGACAGACCTCCCACTCCTTCCTGGATGGACCCCCCACCCCCACTGTAGACCCCCCCCCGTCCTGGACAGCCCCCCCTTCCTGGACAACCCCCCCATCCTGGACATACCCCCATCCTGGGCATCCCCCCTGCACCTTCCTGGACAACCCCCACTCCTTCCTTGATAGATCCCCCATCCTGGACATACCCCCATCCTAGACATACCCCCACCCCACACCTTCTTGGACCACCCCCTCCCCCACTATAGACCCCATCCTGGACATACCCCCATCCTAGACATCCCCTCACCCTGCACCCCCTGGATAGCCCCCCTCCCACCTGGACATCCCCATCCCCTTTAATTATTCATGCCCATAATCATCAATATTTTCCTCTGCATTTCAGAAATAAAAGGATTCCTTGATAAAATCCCATTTAACGGCCTTATTGCCTCATTTTTCGAATCTTTATCCCCCTGCAGCCCCCCTTCCCCCTGCAAAGCCCCCCCTCCAATACCCCCTAGACATCCCCCCAACTTGCACCCCCACCCCACCCTGCACAACACCCCTCCCCCTTGGACAACCCCACCCTCCTAGACAGATGCCCCCACCCCCGGACAACCCGCCACCCCCGGATAGCCCCCCCCCCAACTCCTTCCTAGAAAGACCCCCACCCTACACAGCACCCCCTCCCCCTTGGACATCCCCTGCCCTCTTGGACATACCCCCACCCCCGGACAACCCCCCCCAACTCCTTCCTAGACAGACCCCCTGGAAAACCCCCCCAACTCCTTCCTAGACAGACCCCCAACTCCTTCCTGGACAGACCCCCCCCCCCCCCCCCCCCACACCATGCACAACACCCCCCTGGACAACCCCCCACCCCCTTCCTGGACAACCCCCCCAACCTCAGACAACCCCTTCCCCCAGACAGCCCCCCCGAACAGCCCCCCTCCTGGACAGACCCCCCCACTGAGTTCTGACTTTTAGTAACCTGGGTGTGGGATATGAATTTTGACCTAGATAGTTTTTATCCCCTCATGCATTCTGCTACTTCAAGCCATAATATTTCTAATAAATGAAAAACTTTGGTCAATCCCACAATAGTACCTAGATCTATCATTGATGTTGTCTTACACCATGGAGACATCTACACACACACTCTCCTTCGGGATACCAAGCACTATCATATTCACATTGAACATGTCGGTTGTCAACTATATGGGCGACCCTACACTAAATCCCCCAGTGACCTACTATCACCACCTCCTTGGAGATCATCCACAAAAATAGAAACATTCTCAATGGTCAGCTCACCACCTCACTCTATCATTTCAATGGACCCCGCATGTAACCACAACGTGAATTCTCATGCACCAATTCATTCCCATAAAGCCATGATTACACTACTCTTTACTATAACATAGTGATTCCCCCATGAGTCAAGGACCTCCAGGACTAGACACACATTCCATCACATTTTCCCCCATTCTTGCAGCCTTCAAAACACCATCAACTATCTCAGATTCTTGTATCTAATATTGATATTTTTTTTCTATCATATTGATCTTCCTCAACATCATAATAAGAAGATTTTTCTTGCTCATAATTCTATTTAATATTTAGATCTGAAATCACTTCTAGTGCCAACATAAATGGCCTTACCTCTTCCACAAATTGCTTTGTTTTACCAGAAGATCTGGTAGCCAAGGGAATCGAAAAATTTGAATAATACTTACGATGAATTATTCTTTTCCCTTTATTGACTGGATAATTCCATGACTCACAGACGTCTTTCTTCCAATTCCTTAAGCCAAAACCAAATGGAACTATTGCATGATGATCCTACTCATAGTCTAAAGCAAATTCATAATCTGCTTATTTATCACTCAGACCTGGTTCTGCTTAGATATTTGAACCAACCCGCTTCCTTTTTCACCTAGGAATGACTATCTTCCACCCTTAAGGATCTTTATCACCCTCAACATTTTCATTCAAATCTTTTAAATGGTTGTGAATATGAATTGAGTTGGGGGGGATCACATCTCATAAGACAACTAAATTTCAGAATCACTTGTATATAGACCATAAAATGTCCGAGGATTCAGTTCTACCACATTTTTTTCCAAAAAAAAGCTATAATAATACTAGAAACACCAATCTAGAATGTTGAAATATGAACAGGATCTAATGGAATTGGACTACAGTCATTAAAAATTCTGAAAGTAGTGATCATAACTACACCATCATCAAGCTCCTTCCCTTTGCACCCATTTATAGAAGTTTCAGATTGGGAATAGGCAGATATAGTAGTGGAAGATCTTGGATCTGCCTCTCCCATGACTTGCATATCCCACTTGGAACTTTCCAAGTCTTTCCTCAAACTAACAAAGATATATGTGACCCTTAGTTCTAGTTGCAGTGACCTCACCCACTTCCATTAAGAATCATTTATTATGATGCCTTTGATTTATGAGTTACCTATTGAGAGGCCTACATGATGTTAAACTTTCTCCCCATGCTTATAGTTGGATAGATCAGGACCCATGTGTCTACATGATGAACAGAAGTTATCCCAAGATTCATAGAAGACCTGCTGCTTCCAACAAATCTCCCCTTCAATATCAATGCAGATAAAATCCATTTGTACCTTTGATACATCGACCTCAACACATGTTTTAGGAGAAACAAGGTGGAATAAAGTTATGGTGTGATTATTAGTACATAATAAGTGTCCCAACATATTACCAATCAATTTAATAATCACCAAATTCTGAAATGGGGGATGTAGGATAGGGACAGAAATCCAAATCACCATGGAGGGAAGATCCTATTTTAGGTGGAACTTGAAAAGGCAAAAGAAAATAGATAATTTTAAGCTAGTGAAAGCATGTGGAGCATTCAATCAGGTAGAGATAAGGGAATATTCAGTTGAAAAATGAATCAGAAATTTCCACAAATCCATAATCCCTATAATCACCCATTCAAGAAAACCACATGAATAAAAAATAAACCTATCAAAGGTTTCCATCAAGGGGAGACTCTTGACGAAGTGAGCCACTAATGTGTGATTCAATAGTGAAGAAACATTTAAAAAATCTATGGGGAAACTACAATCTTAACAATTTCATCATCTCATGACAGAATTTTAGGGCTAATTTCGATTTTGGGAAGCTGGGAAAAAGGCTAGGGTTGATGAAGGGGGATAATAATCAGAACTATGAATCCAAAGTAGTCAGGATGAATGCTCATCCCCCAGGAGAGGGGGGACCAGAGGGGCATCCATGCAGCCTACAACATTATCGAAGTAAGCCACATGATCAGAATAGCTCTAGCCTTATATGTAGACACACATAAGAGTTCAGTCAAAATAATTTCATCAAAAACTCATATTAGTGCTTGCTCCCCAATAAGCCTAACATCTCAACCGTTCCAAGTCTAATCACACAACCACCCATCAACTAGAATCTTCTCGAACCCTGAGTGTATACTTGTACTCTATCCATCCAAGATCAGACCATTTAGGATCATAATCATCTACCACATCGGGATTCATACCCAAAAACAGTCAGGCCAAGTATCCTACCAATCCTTCCCTTTGAAATCCAAACCTCAATACTGAAACGCCTAAAGTGATTTTCATCATGGAAGCCTAAATAATCCCCATGCCTATACCATATACTCGATAGTACCTATAATCCACCAATATCATAATTTAAATCATCTATCCATATTTTTGTCTCTAAAGGAACTAATAATCCCAGGTTAACGCCTCTATTAGGTTACTATCATATACCATATCTCATCTCAATCATAGTACCCAAATAACCAATATCTTGAGTCATATCTCAAGGGAATCAGGCCCTACCACCTAGCTCAATAACCACATATCACATAGGTCAAAGATCATAGGGAAACATCTATTTTTTCCCATTTGAAATATCTTGATGCAACTAATGTGCTAACACCCACTCTAAATTTCTCAAATATATGCATATCAGGCATTACATGCAAATCACTATCCTACTAGGGAACTGATCCTAAACTAAGGTTCTACTGTCATCCCCAATCCTCACCTCATCCCAATTTTTAATATCATCTAAGATATCTCAATAAATCTTGAAACTATAGGCTTCTTCCCAACCTGAACCTACGATTTGTGAATTATTATCAGGTACCCAAGCATTATGGCCACCTAAGAAGTGTTTGAGTACAACTAAGTAAAGGACCACCAATGGGGTACTATGCCTGACCAAAAAATATAGTGTACGGGTAGATGATATGCTCATTTGAATAAATAAATAAACTGTGGAAGCATAAATAAATACCCATCATTGATCTTTGGGCTATAACGTGACACTCAGTATTGGTTATACCTGCTTTGGTTAGTGTTGGAGTTTTTTTAGCATGTCACGTGATTATTTACACTAGTATAGAGCCCAATAGAAATTTATTATAAGGTGAAATCATTGATTCCTTGTAGGTAATTCTAGTAAATCTAATTGTATCAAGCCCGTGCCTAATTCCAAGGAGTGTGTTCTAGGAAATCTTGTAGTATCAAGCATATAATAGATTCCTAGGGGGATAGGCCTAGGAAATCTAGCAGTATCATCAATTGAATCGATTACTTGGGGGATGACCCTAGGTAATCATATTGACCCAAAATGGAATCCCAATATCCTCATAATTCTATATAAACCAAAATATTGAATATAAGGGGATTTCCCAAGGCATTCATATTGTATCAGGATCAACAGCCAGAGCCTAGGAGCACATCCCAGGCATCCTATTTTGACCAAACAGCTGAATCCTAGGTAACCTCTTGGGTATTCCACTTAAATCCTTGAGGGTAGTGTGTCCCTCCCATAATATCTCATATAACACATTATATACAGGTTTTCAATCTTCTCAAACTCATCTAAAAAAACAAGGGTTTCCCTCTCAATCGCATGACCTATCATCATCACTAATTCCATATCTAGCTCACACAAAATTGATTTGGGTTCCAAAGTGACACCCAAAATCATCTATAATCCTTATTGCATGCACCCTCACAAGGGTAAAAATTACTAAGGCACCCTCATGGGTTCCCTAGGTTACATTATAGCACAAACAATCTATGTGGATTCCTTTATCAAATTCACATCTATCATGTCAACACCCACAGGGAATCACATCCCTCGAAATATTCATAAAAATCTCACGACCTCACTATACTCATAAGAAAAGCCTTACTTTCATAGGTCTAAAGAGATGGAAACCTTCCCATATCACTTTCCAAGTCACACTATGTCAGTCCGCTCACCAAACCTGTCATCAATTTAGCTAAATTATACCCACCAAGGTATCTAAACCTCATTAGGGGAGGAACACCTTCACGCACTCATCTCTACTAGTATGAAGTTTTTAAGGCATATTAAGGATCTTTCATGGACTACCAGGTATAATAACTATATCTCATCACATCCCTCAAATTGAAGGTCACCAAGGAACCTACACTAAGGTCAACTACGCTTATAATTCACTTTATTTTATATACACCCCATATGGGGTTTATGTTTTTCAAGGCATATAATTATACTTATACACTTAGACATCTATGGTTGAGATATATATCCAGTGCCCAATGGTCTATCATGGACCTTGGCACTTTCCACATTTAATTCAAATAAATTACATTATGATTAAACTAATTAATTAATTTATAAAGGTTAATCTCTTGAGGTGGTGAAACTTCACACATCACATTTCACATAAATCATGTATAAACCAAAGGGTTATGCCTAAGAAACCACTGACCTTAATTGAAGTTATTTCCTTTAAAGAAGATTGACCACCTTATAAGTTTGTATAGGATCTAGCATCAACTGAGGCTCCTAACCTGGCCCCAAAATTACAAATAATCAATTATAACATTTTATAATTAATTATCTTATCTAATTAAATTAATTAAATTGATTATAATTAATTTCATAATTTAAAAAAAAAAGACATAAATGCTTAATCAATCATTAGGCTGCCTCAATGCACCCAAACCATGAACAAAAACATATGGTGGTTCCATGGAATACACCCGATACTATCATGGGAAAATCCAAAAAAATGGTACCTATTTAATAGGTGATTTCAGTAAATTTAGCTAAAAACCATAAATAAAATCATCAGGTGACTTACCTTTGATGAAACATCATGAAATATCATACAACCGTTATCTCAAGACATCTTCTATCTACGCCAGGAAAAATCCCCATCATGTGGGACAATTTCCACCATCCTTTGGTGGAAATTTCCAATAAATCCCAACATAAATCTTCTAAAATTATATACTATGTATGGAAACCAAAACAAAGGTAAAGGGATGGAATAACTCACTCGAAAAGAAAATCCGGCTCCATTCATGGAATGAACAGGGGTTTCATGGAATGATTTCCCTTTCACCTGAGCAGCTGCCGTGAAGGAGTAACCACAGAAATCTTCGCAGAAATTGTAGGGGCTGGCTCATGCAGATCCCACTCATGGAAGGTCTCAGTTCGGCTGATTCACTGATTGGAGGAGGAACGTGCGACGAAGGGGGTGGAGGAGGAGAGGGACGCACGATGAAGGGGATGAAAGGGATCACACGAGGGAGGGGTGAACCGAGTGGAGAATCCGGTGGGGATTAGATGAGGGGTAATTGACCAGTTGGTGATGAGGAAGAATGGTTTTGAAGGAGGTAGATGAGTCCCGATGAGGGAGGAGATGCAGGATGAAGATGAGTCGTGATGGAGTTAAAACCAATTTAGGAGCTGTTGCCACGGGAAACATTTAGCCGTAGGTTTATCTATTCTAAATCCATGGGTTTCAAATAATTGTGTCTATATTTTAATCTATATACATGGACCAATTAAAACATGGCTATAGGTTTGTGGCTATAGATCATCTTTCTAGTAGTGGAACTTGAAAGAAAAGAGAAAATGCGGTTTCTTTTAAGAAAATTCGGTAGCCTAACAACGTCACTTGAAAATTCATAAAATCAATTGATGAGAGTGGAAAGGGTCTCTCATAATTTTTACATGAAATGGAAATTAATAAGGATATATAATAACATACTCCAACATAATAAGATGGAAACTAGAAGACATAACATAAAGGAAATCATGACTTAAAAGAGGAGGGTGAAATGTTCCCTTACCTTGAAGAGTAACTTCGAAAGCTCAAAGATTGGGACCTTGGGGGGCTTGAGGGAACCTTGAGAGGACTCATTAGGAGTTAAAAAGACCATATATTCATTGAGGAGGAATTTAGAAAGAAATTAATTAAGGAATGAGTTGGTATTTATAGCAAAAGTGAGGGAATATTTAATTAATTTCCAAGGGACACCTCATCGGTGGTATTTGCAAAACCATGGGCTTGCCCATGTTATTTTCCCATGATATTGTCCACTTGGGACACTTCATAACATATATTACTATTAAAAAATCTTCCAAAATGATTACATCATTATTACATCATTAATGATGTCATTAATCACACTGAAACTCAAAACTGTATTTTTACTATTCACCGAAAAACAAAACATTTTATAAAAATCCCATAAATTCACCATAAACTAATATCAATGTTCTAAATTCAAGAATAAACTCCATTTTAAGAAAATAATTTTCTAAATATTTTTAATTTAATTTTAAAATAAAATCATTATTTACTCCAAAAAACAACTTTAAATCTATAACTCATTTTATAATGCCTTGTGAAAGTAATCAAGCTCCTATAAAATTATTGTATAACCATAATACAATAAATTAACAATTTATGAGTACAACTTATGAAAATAAATTTCCATTTTAAATTATTAAATTAATCATAAATTTGTAAATAAAATAATTATGACATACAGAAATACCAAGACTTATATTATGATTGTTTTTTTCACTTTTAAGATGTCTAAATTGTATTTATACATTCATGGGAAAAGTTTCTATTTTTTTGGCCAATTTTCTATTCATTACTATTCATAAGGGTATGTTACTATTCATAAAAAATTAAATTTGTCTTATTAGACTCTAAATATATTAATAAACACATCTTTGTATGTCCATTTTTTGAAAATAATTTCACTAAAAAGTTATTTAATAATAAAATATTTTTTTTACTATTCATCAAAATAACATTATTAATCAAGAAAACACTATTCATACAACACTATTCATCAAATAAAATACTATTTATCAAAAAATTGACACTTCTTAGAAAACTTATAAAAATTTAGCATTGGTTAATTTTGACATTTGAAATTCCAAAATGATGTTTATTTAACCATAATAATTCTCTAAGTATGAGAAATTTATCTTTTAAATATAAAAATACTTATTTATTAGAAATAATAGTGGATAGAAAAAGAATAATGAAATTTTATTGTGAATTTTTTGACACTTAAAAAAAATAAAATTATTTTATCATTTACATTTAAAAGGGGAGTTTTAATCATACCATTTAATTAAAATAATCATTATTCCATATACCTTAATTTGTCATAATAAATATATCATTTTTTAAAATTAAAATTTGGGTTCTAAGTAATTTGATGTGCTTCTATTATAAAATATAATAAAAATTTATTAGTAGAAAAGAGATCCATAAATAATAGTACATTTTTTGGGTCGTTACATTGACTCACCCCTCTTTTTAGTCTGAACATGGGAACCTAGCATAGCGAGTGAATTTTAGGTTAATGATTGCTGCACTAGTTTTGATTATATACTGGCTAGTGGCCCATAACAGGGGATAATCCATTATTATTATTCCTATGGGATTGGGCCCCTCGACCAGGCCAGGTAGGGAAACAGTCGATTGTTAGGGCGTTATGGCATCATTGAGTAGGGCATGCCTTTGGGATGAGTCACATGTATAGTATGTTCTAGACTATTCACGAGCTCTTAGGTTTTCCCATGTATATCGGCACTTAGTTATCTGTGAAGGATGATTTAGGTGCATTGTTTGGTTGGTTATTCTTGCTTGTTATTTTCCATTTCCCTTGTGTGATCATTGATTTTTCCTTCATGTATGATGCATCTCTTCGTTAAAGGGGATAAAAATGTCCTTCAAAAGTTTGTGGAAAAAGGTTTTTAAAATGTTTTATGTAACACCCGAGACTTTTATGTTATATAAATAATCAAAGGAATCTTTTTCTACACACAACACTTGCTTGGCTTGCTTTACACGAAATCACAACCTTCCTCGATAGCTTACGTCGTACGCAATACCGAGTTTCACTAAACAATGATATGCTAATAAAATATTATTAAAACTAGCCGTTATGAATAGTAATAACCACTTTTTGAAATTTTATAAATTTTATTTTTCAAAATGGACTTCATTTTTGGATTCGGAATATCGAAATTATCCTAGGGTGAAATTTTGGTATTTTTTTGAAAACTTTCAATTTTTGATGAATAGTGAAACCACTAAGTGGTAGTTAAAAAACTGAATTTTTCATAAAACTTAATTTTACCGCTTCTGTGAGTGGAATTTCGAAAATCCGAGAGACACGGTTGATTTCAGTAAGTAAAATGTGGTTCAATGAGATGAAAATAATTTTTTGGTGAATAGTAACGTTTTACTTTTTTTTACCACAGTTAAAAGTAAATAGGGTAATTAAGGGTAAAAATGATATTATTATTACCCTAACAGATGTCCTAATTCTATTGGACAAGTGTAATTCGACCAAAAACAACCTTAGGAATAAAATATGACCATTTAGTCCCACTTGGATTTGATTAGGACATTTATTATTAATTTATTTAAAGAAGGGTTAAAATAGTTAAAATCAAAGTTTAATAAGTAAATCATTTTTAATATGGGGTTATACATAAGATAAATTCGACTATAAATATTAATTAGAAATCTAAAAATATTTCCTACATAATGGTATTTTATTTGTATTTTTTAGACATTAAATAATTTAATTTATTTATGACACAAAGATGATGCAGTAATTATCTTATTAATGAAATATTGACATAATTGATGTTATAAACACCAAAATAAATGTAATTTGACACTTTTTATGAATTACACTAATTTTATAGATTAATATGACATGTTAGTATTGATTTAATTAACTTTTTTAGAACTAATCATTCTGTTATAATTTTCACAAAAATTAATTACTAAATAGTGTCAAAATTGACATAAAATAGTTTTTAAAACAA
Source organism: Viscum album (assembly GCA_963277665.1). Taxonomy (NCBI): domain Eukaryota; kingdom Viridiplantae; phylum Streptophyta; class Magnoliopsida; order Santalales; family Viscaceae; genus Viscum; species Viscum album. The sequence continues at coordinate 872,666,562 of OY728145.1, read as the reverse complement.
ATATTATATTAGTAATTGTTATTTTATTCCTAAAAATATAAGGTTCGGCCAAATGACTTAGATAAGGTTATATATATTAATAATAAACAACTTAGGGTTCGTTTGGCTGCTTATAGTAAGTTTATTAACCTTATAGTATAAGAACACAAGAAGACACGGTAAAAGTAAAATTATTTAACTTAATGTTAAATCTAAATGATAAGGTTAAAATAGGAACCTAAACTTCTCTAAATTTTATTTTATGAGAGTATTTCGACCCATCCCCACCTTATCTTTTAAATAAATCAATTTGGAACTATTTAAAACCGAACATGACTTTATAATAAAATAATATTTTTAGTTTTTCCAAAGGAGCCCCTCTCCTCCCTTATAAAAGGGCACCTCCTCCCCCTCTTCCTCACACCACTTTGAGCCTTCAATCTTGGCCAACCCCTGACAATTTCTTCTATCCACTTCCCTAGAAACATCCTATAGGTTCTGGTCTTCTTCAAAGACCTATTTTATTGCCCTAAAAGGAGGTCTCAAAGAAGCACTTCAAAGAAGAGGTAATGTCCGTTACCGATTCTTTCATCTTTATTTCTTCTTCCACTTCTTCTTCTTTAGTTGTTTCATTATGAAGTAATAACATCAGTATCACTAATATAATGATATGTTATTATAAGTATGAAACAACCCTATTTCACCATCTATCCATCCTACGGAAAAAGAAATCACCGCGCGTGCGTACGTATGGAATACCGTCTCCACGCCGTGGTGTAATCTATTTTCCACCACCACCTTACTTGGATGGGTATAATGGTGTAAATAATGACTATATATGACTATTATAAAGTGATACTGATTCTGAAATAGTATACATACACTCCAATACAATTCCACTATCATAGGAACAATATCATCACTCGTGCGTACGTACGGAATACCGTCTCCACGATGTGATGCGACTCGTTCTACATGATATTCATTTAATAATGGTTATATAAATTAATTGAATGAATAAATATGATATATATTAAACTAATACCATTCTGTAAATGAGGTATCTATAACCTAAAGATAAGAATAATAATTTATTCGACAAAACACGCATAAGAACAAAAAGTTATAAACACCCGAATAACAAGTAGCAATGAAATATTACTACCAAGAAGCTAAGAATATGACCAAATATGATATCATAAAAATAAGTATGATTCTGGAATAAGTCAATAACATTATTTAAATCATTATACAGGAGGTTCGGACACGTACAAAGCATATCGGACCTAAGGTAAGGGAAATATCACAATCTCATTTTTATCCGAGATTGTTTATACTTTGGCATTTACTGGGGTGTATTTTATCATCCACATCCATGTTTCCTCAATATGTAATATTTATATTCTTATACAATAGTTTATATCCAATTTTACCCTTCAGTGAGTTTTTAGTAAAAGATATGAAAGGAATCTTTTGTCGTTTTTCGTACGAGGTACTTTTTGACTTTTCTGACAAAAGTACGAGAAGAATGTTTTTTTTATACGGCATGAATGGATTTTTAAAACAATATTTCCAAGAATCTTCCTTTATAAGTTTTCAAGTTTATTTTTAATCAACTTCTTTTAATAATTTTATGACATATTAAGAAAGGAAAAGTGTTTTTGAAGTAGAAAGGATATTTTCCTCAAGAATGGAGTTCAAGTGTTTTATCAAAATTATTTTCCATCTAAGATAATATAGGGTTCTGTTTCTATCCCTATTATTAAATGGATTTGATTATGTTGTGATGGAAATATTTTTATGAATTCCTTTATCTTATATGAATTGTTTTATGATGTCATGTTGTTTAAGAATCCCATTTTTACTACATGGGTTATGCAATGATGTATGATTTATGATTTTGTGGCACACATAATAATGATATAATTATGAGATGGGTGGGACCTATATCTCCCTTCAATGCATTGGGTAAAGATTTTATATCTCATGAGATAGACATGGCTGGAACGGTAGGTTATACCGGTTCAGTGAAACAGGACTGAAATGAGGAGTGAACTCGGTTCAGAAATGGACTTTGTCCACTAAGATAGTCTTGGAAATGAGTCTTGACTAATAAGAAATGATTCTCTATGATTATGTGTGTATGCCACAAAGTTTCATGTTTTAAGTTATGATTATTGGGATTACATTTCACTACTATGATTTATCCCATGTTATGAAATTATGATCTCTCTTGCAGGTTAAGATTTCCAAAAGTTATGTGCTTATGTATATGATGTGATTGATATTTATTTTGTTTACCCTTACTGAGAATTTGAGATCACCCCTTTGTATGTTTTATTTTCCCAGGTCAGGAAGAAGGTTATTAAGTAGAATATTCCAAAAAGGGACTCTAGATATGATGAAATAAATGGGAGGAAAAGTAGATGCTTTATGAACCAGTTGTTTATGTTTCCCAGTTTCTAAATACACTATACCTATACGGTCTTTTCTTGGTTTTGTTATATGTTGTAATAAGTGTGCTTCAATTATGAAGTAATAACAATGTATGTAAAGTATGAGTCGTTATATTTTACACTTATCTATTCCTATTTATTTAAAAATGTTAAAGCTTCATCCTTGGAAAGAACCTAGTCTAAAATAAGAAGGGAAATGGATCGTGATTTTATTTTAATGAAAAAATGTGTGAAAAAACTTACTTTTATATATTATAGTTCAAACCTGGAATTAATGTTTCTTTATTTAAAGTTAATGCATTGGGAATATATTACTTGGGAACACCTAACGAGTTTTAATACTCATGCCTATACTTCATTCTTATTTTTAGTCTCAGGTGCAGGTTGCAGTTTGATCTCGATCTCCTTGGGCGATGTTGAGTCTTGGGATCGGAGAGTGACCCATAGGGTCACGTGGAGTTTAGTGGTCATCAGGTCTGATTAGATTTGCTTTTCCATTTTTTATTAGTTGTTATGTTTAGTTTTTTAGGCTGCTTTATTATTATTATTTTTCTAATTCTGTTCATTTATATTGGGCAAAATCATTCCCATCATCACTCTATTGATTCTCTTGGTGCTTATCGCCATCCCTAGAGGATTGGGAATGCCTCTCAGGCCTTGTCACGGGCCGACTCAGGTGACCGTTTCAGGGTCAACCCGGGTTGGTTCGTGACATTTCACATCCGTATCATGTGAGAAAGTCAGATAGATCCGATCCAATCATATCTAAGATCTGAAAAAAGTAGATCGGCATGTGGATCCAGACAAACTGGAATGTGACATATAGAACTACATGCCGTGTAAGTACCCGACACACAGTGTAGTCCCTGTCTTCTCATGACTGAGAACATGGGGTGTCCCAACGAGCCATGTATCAAATACATGACATGGGGACAGACATGGCATGAAACTCTGAGGATACACATTGTGTATTCCCAAAACACATCATGTACCTCAAACACATCCATGATAGGCATCACGACTAGAGCTAAGGCGTGTGCTGTGAACACAGGTAGAAGGCAAGTACACGTCATGTACTTTTGTACACACCGTGTAGTCTACTGCCGACAGTTTTCTCAAATTTTTGCAGAAATAAGAATTAAATGAATAATTAAACCTATTTATTATGTATTATGTGTGTCGTTTATTCAATAGTACACACCATGTCATAGTATTAACAATTATATATTAAATTTATTTTTCCTATTAAAATTTTAGACGAACACACGATGTTTCCTCCAAGTACACTTGTGTACTACATTAATTTTAAATGAAGTTAATTTTATTTAAAATTATAGATGATGGTGAGTTAAGGATGGTTGGTTTAAATTAAGATAAATTGAATAAATTAGATTAATTCATGGTACATTATCTTAATTAAAGAATGAATCGAAGTAACTGATAACATGATTGAAAATTTATGCTTGTTGCTTGATGTCTGAATGATCATGAGATTAGAATATCCCTTTACGTGTGATTGATTTATTTTAATTTATTATGGTTAAATAATTATTTATGTTCTATGAGTCATCCCATCCTCCTTATTATTTAAGGGCCAATATGCCTGTGGTTTATTTTATGTAAACCCCCTTTATCTAGTCCATTGGTTCCCCTCACCTACGTGTGAGTAAAAGCTTATGCAAGGATGTAGCTCCAAAGTGTGTGGAGGCAGTTCAAGTCAAGGAGGTGAGGTGAAACTAATCAAGGCAATGCATATGAGACAAGGTGGAATACTGAAACATGAACCAAGCCACAATTTAAGGTGTTTTTCCCTATGGTAGAGGGTTAGTTTATCATCCACTAGATAAACTAACCATTAGAGAATCTCATGATCATGCTAATTATATTTTATTTATGTTAGTTGCATGGTTAATTATTTATTTTTGTAAATACTGCATGATCACCTAACAAATGAATTAACAAGCATACAATATTGAATAAAATATAATTAGATTACGTGTGAATGTTTTATTAGAAATGGTTAATTACTTACGTAAAATCCATTTAATTTTAACAAGGAATGTAAAAGGATAAAATGGGATTTACGCATAAGGATAAAAATCCCTCAATTAAAATATTAAGCTAGATTAGCCTTCCACTAATTAAGTTAGAATAAACCTTATAGTTCAAATTAACTGATCAAACCAAGTTGGGGTGCTTTCAATTATCATAAAAATTTTAGCTTGATGTTTTGAGTTGACTTAACATAGTATAAATCAAGGGTTGACTACCAAAGAAGGATTTTATGTAACTAAGAGGCAAAGGTTGAGGAAATATTAAAATAAGATTTCATGATTGAGGAGTCAACTCAACAGATCAAGTAACTATGAGTTAATGTAGTTGGCAAGTTACACCTACCAAAAACTCTTCAAATATCTTTTCAATACCAAGTCTGGGTTATGAGAAAGGGAATATAGATCCTTCCCACTAGAATATCTAAGTGATAAGATATTCTGAAACTAATGGTGAGGGATATTGGATTTCAAAAAATAGTGGGAGATTAATAGAATTTAATTAAATTTACATTTATTAATATTTTTTAATTAAAAAAAGTACTAATTATATGATCTTAATTTTAAAAAAATGGAAAATCAAATGAATTTTGACAATATCACTACAATCCATACTAAAGAAGGATAACCTTCTCATTGATATGAATTTTATTGAATGGTATAGGAACTTGAGCATTATAATACACCATGAACAAAAATTATACATGCTGGAAGACCTACTTACCAAGTTCATTTCCAAAGAGGCTAATGAGGAAGGAGTATCTATTTATTTCAAGCATGCGTCTGACGTTATGGATGTACAATGTTACATGATATCCTCTACGTCCAATGAGATTCTAAAGCAATATAAGGATATGGATGTGCATAACATAATTTCTCACCTTAAGGATCTCTATCAAGATAAGGTGAGATCATAGAGATATGATATCTCCAATTCACTACTCACATGAATTCTTGGAGAGTCAGTGTTATCTAGGGAACATATAGTCAAGATGATTGGCTACATTGAGCGCCTACACATCTTGGGTTTTAAAATATCTGATGAGACTCTCATAGATATCATTTTATCCTCACTACCTAAAAACTTCTCAAGTTTTATTATGAATTATAATATGATAAATAGTGAGAAGACACTTTAGGATCTTCTTACACTTATTCGCCAAGTTGATAAAGACATGAGGCATGACAGACCCACTGTCCTTATAGTGAATAAGAAGAATATGAACAAGGAAAAGAGGATAAAGAATCATTCTAAGTATAAATCTCTAGATAATTACCCTCCAGGAAAAGGAATACCTAGGAGAAGGAAAAGGAACATGATGCGGTATGTTTTTCATGTGGCAAGCAGGGCCACTAGAAGAGGAATTTCACCTAGCCAAATAAGAAAGGTGAAGACTCAGGTGTGTTCATTATTGATTATTATCTTTATATATCCTCAAGTTGGCCATTAGATAATACATGTAGTGCACACATTTATATCCAAATACATGAACCAAGTAGATTTAAAAAATATGACCAAAGATGAGGTTTGTAATGTCTCACACAAGGGTGCCACTAAAGGTGACCCGAGCTCGGTTGTCCATGTGACCTCAAGCGCATCTCCCCAAATGCCAGAGGCTATCAACTAGAAGTGAGGGCCTATGTGCATTAGTGGGGAGACTATTACCTCATCACCAGAGTAGAGCATAATAGAATATCAACAACAGATAAGTAGCAGAAGTAGTAAATCATACATACAATAGGTAAACAACAAGACAAATATTAATAATCAATATCGGAATGAATCTCATATACATATGATGATGATGATGATACATGTCATATGTATAATAAAACAATAGGTACACAATAGATGTACAATACATGTATCAAAAGTAAAAAATAGTCAAAAAGTATCCCAACTAGTATCATGAACCTCAGCTCAGTCCCATGCTCCCCTAATCCTAAGCAGCGTCAAGAACCTATAGCAGGGTGATTTCCCTTATCCATACCTGCAATCATATAGTCTGTTTGGGTACCCAAGGTGGCTAGAATAGGGTGTGATACATAATCCCAGTAGGCAAGCACCCAAGGTCTAGTGCCATCTAGTCAGTAAATATATAACAATCATAATGTGCAAGAAGTAATATAATATGTAAAGGAAGTACTGAAAGTAGACATCCTATAAAATCTAGGTTCTCATTTTATAACCAATTCATTTAATCAATTTCATATAGAAAGTAAATCTCTTAATTAACAGTTATGCCTATGTCATTTTATAATATAATTCATTTAATTCAACATCCTCATTTAATTAATATGTCTCAGGACCTAGTGCATAGCCCAACATCCCCCGTATTGATATGCTTAAAGGATACCTAAACATTCCATCCATAAAGTGTATGACAAAGAGCGAATCCAAGCTTGTGCTTTAGCCAAACCATGCACCAATCGTGCACCTCCTATTGTAGGAAGGGGCATATCGTATGGTTTGTTCACATGATTTGACTAACCATGTGTAAACCATGCAGAACTTCACTATCAAAATTGTAGACATGGCCGCATGGTCATGAACCCCATTTCTCATAGTTTTCCTAACTATATGGATTGTATCCTTCCACTATTCAGCTTAGAACAGTTAGAAGTTATTGTGTGGCTTGATCCACACAGTTTCTTCTAACCGTATGCCAGACCATTTTTACCCAAAGGTTGGGTCTCGGGCTCTGAACCAACCCTGAATACTCCCAAAATCTTTATAACCTCAACGAGAATTCTCATTAGGTTATATTTAAATATTTAAACTGAAAATTAACACAAATTAAAGGATTCACACCTCAAAGAAGAATCAGGTTCTTACAAACTTCCCCTTTAAAGCAATTAGTCCCTAAATTTCCCTCTTAAGGGTGGTCAAGAATGTCTAAGAATAACACTGGCCAATGTGATCATACATTGGCCTCCCGCTCCCAGGTCTCATCTCGTATTTGACTTTGTTTCCATAACACTCATACAAAAGGAGCTAACAGGCCTAATAGAACCTTCATGATACGATCCACAATACAAATAAGATTCTCCTTAAAGGATTCATCTACCTATAATTAAACCTCCTCAAGATGAAAAACATGAGATGAGTTTGAATGATAATGATGTAACTAAGATACACAGAAGATGTCGTGCATGGATCAGTACCTCTGAGGTAACTGCAACCGATAGGCTACTGACCTGACTCTCTCTAGAATCTCAAATGGATCGATATATTGTGTTGAAAACTTACCCTGTCTCTTAATCCCACTATGTACCAACCTCAGTGAAACATGTAGAAAGACCATATCCTTGACCTCAAACTCTAGAGGCCATCTACGACAATTGGCGTATGTTTTTTGACGATATTTCACAGTATCCATTCTTTTCGAATCGACTACACCTGATCTGTGGTATCCTGAATAAGATGAGTTTTAAGCATAGCTTATACTCCTGCCTCTAACCAACATAGGGGTGATCGACATGGCCTACCGTAAAAAGATCATAAGGTTTCATCTGAATAGTATCCTAAAAGTTATTATTATAGGCGAATTCAACGAGGGGTATATGCCTCTCCCAAGAGACCCCAAAATCCAGGATGCATGCCTACAATATGTCCTCAAGCACCTGAATAGTACATTCTGACTAGCCATTAGTCTAAGGGTGGTATGTTGTGCTTAGAATAACTAGTGTACCCAATTACCTTTTCAAACTCTTCTAGAAACATGACATAAACTAGGAATCCCTATCTAAAACAATAGTGCATGGGACCTTGTGAAGTTTTACTATCTCACAAATATAAAACCTCCCAATATAATTTACTAAAAAGGTCCCCTTAATAGGTAGAAAATGCATGAACTTTGTGAGCCTGTCAATAACAACCCATACGACATCATTACCTTGAGGAGACCTTGATAAAACTGTCACGAAATCCACTATGATTTCATCTCATTTCCACTCAAGAATTAGAAACTTCTATAAAAGTATGGCTGGTCATTGGTGTTTTTCCTTCACTTAATGATAGGTGAAACATCTAATGACAAAACCAGCTACATCTCTTTTCATACCCAACCACTATCACGACCCGTCCTCGGGGCCCGTGCCGTGACTACCCCAAGCCCGCCTTCCATAGGCCAGGGGCTGGCGACTAGCACCAAGGCGTAAAATCCCGGAAAAAGGGAAGGCATTGCCTTTGAAAAGTAAACAAGCACCACAGAGTAAGCAAGAAGAAAAGTAAACACTAAGTAAAAACTATACAAGCTGTGCTGAAAGTAAAAGGGGCCGGAAATACAAGCCCAACTGTAAAGTACAACTGAAAGGAAAAACAACAACTAAAAAGGGAAAACTGCAGCATCGAGCCGTCCTCTGGAAGTCCCACCTGAAGGGTGGGTACAGATAGCCTCCACTGCTCCTCGGGTCCACCAGACCGCTCCGAGTACGTCCCGCCCAGTGGTCCACCTCCAGGTACCGTCCTGCTCCGCACGCCTCCACCACGATCAGCGCTGTCCGTCGTCTGCAACCAACACAACGTAGTGCGGGCCAAGCCCGTGCAGGGGTGAGTATAAGCTACTCAGTAGGGACCTTGAGACCCCCGAAGGTCTACCGAAATCCACAAAGGATAATCCACAAAGGAAAGATACAATCACAAAGTAACATCTAACACGACTTAGGTATATGCCCATACATATACCTAAGTCATCAATTCCCGTTCGGCTCCAACGTCCGAGCCCAAGCACAACCCAGTCCACACAGGAAAGCAACGTATACCCACACAGGATAGCACAACGCAATCCACAAAGGAGAGTAAACAGTAAATCCACACGGATAGCTCAACACAATCCATAAAGGAGAGTAAACAGTAAATCCACACAGGATGACTCAACACAATCCACAATGCAGAGTAAACAGTAAATCCACACAGGATGGCTCAACACAATCCACAAAGCAGAGTAACACAAGATTCAACTCACACAGATATACTTCTTCGGATGATGATAAAGATGATCATTGAACCATCTAAGTTGTCGGACCCACGAAGGATCGATAGGTACTAACCTCGCAGTGACCCACACAGGATCGGACCCACACAGGATCGGGCCCACGCAGGACCTGTAGGCGCTGGCTCACACAGAACCGCTGAGCACTGACCCACACAGGATCGGACCCACACAGGATCGGTAGTACTGATCCACGTAGGATCACTGAGTGCAATAGTCATCGTAGTCCACTGAGGATCTCTGCACAGTCGTCGCCGCAGTCCACTGAGGATCTCTGCACGGTCGTCGTCGGAGTCCACGGAGGATCTCTGCATGGTCGTCGTTGTCGAAGAAGCAGTCGCAGCCAGCACTAGGGTTCCCGCACACAGCAAGCTCGTTCGGGAGGGTCCGCTCCACGAGCCGAGAGGCCGACACATCAACTGACACAAAGTCCGAAGTTGATGTATCCAAAAGTTCCGTATCGTCAACAGGAACTCAACGTCGCAGACGGCGCGTCAATCGGACGCCCGGTCTGCGAGTTATTGGCTTTTTCGTCCCAGGGGCCCGGTTGGTTTTTAAGGCAAAACCAACCCGACCGTACTCTACCTGCATCCAAACCTCGGGCGGAATATTCCAAAAGATCCGTCTCACTTAGAGGAATTCAACGAAGCTGACGGCACGTCAATCGGACGTCTGTGGCTCAAGATATGAGCGTTTCCGCTCCGAAGGCCCGGTTGGTTTCGTGTACGAACCAACCCGGCCGAACTCAAAGTATTCCGAAACCTTGAGTGTGATATACCAAAATGACCGTCTCGATCCAAGGATCGCGTTTCCGCTGACGGCGAGTCGTTTGGAGGCCCATAGCTCAAGTTACGGGCGTTTGAACGAAGACCGTCCGAAGACGGGGGGAACGGGCCCGGGCCGACCCCCCCGGGGAGTCGGCCGAACCGGGTCGACCCGACCCAGTCTGAACCGGTCCGGTCCGGCCAGGGCGCGGTCCGGCCGGTCGGACCAGCCTGGTCCGGTTCGGCCGAGCGGCCGAACGGCCAGGCGCCGCGGCCCCCCGCGTGGGGCCGCGCTGAGTCAAGGACGCGGTTTCAGCCACATCCGAAGGCATCGGACCCGCGCGGCCGCGGGTCCGCGGGTGCCGCCGCCGCCACGCTGGGGCGCTGCCGCGCCGGCGACCCGCGCCGCCGGTGCGTTCCGCGGGCCACCAGGATCGCTCCGGTGGTCCGATTTTCTTCCCGTCTGCGCCATTGCTCCTCCCGGGACTCGTTCTTCACTGCGGGATCGTCAAACATCCGTTGCGGCACGTTCCGTCATCACCCGTCAAATCCGCACAAAACAAAGAACGGCGGAGGGTCGTCGGGCCGTGTTCGTTTGGCCCGCACCCTCCGCGTTAGAGATAAACAAACGAGAGAAATTTTTATTCCACACAGGAACAACAATTTTAATAAGTTTAAAATTGTTCACAATCCTGTTCTTTAATTTCTTTAAAGAAACATTGACGGGAAAATAAAAAGGGGGTAATTCCCAAAATAAATCCCTACCTCATTGGTCGTCACGCGTGAGCGTTCTTCGCGGAATTGCTCGTCACGGAAGGCGGAGATCGTCGCGTCGTCGCGGAACACGACGTTGAGTCGGCGAACTTAACGCACCATGAAACAGCAGATTTAATTTAATTAATTAAATCCGTGTTTTGGTTAAGAACCACGAAGGAGATAAAAAGGAAGGTCCGAGACTCTTACCTCAAGTAGCCGATCGAAGATCCGTCACGGAGGAAGAGACGTCGCAGAAGAACGTTGTCGGCGTTGCGGATCACGGCGTCGCGTCGTCGATTTCCGGGTTTGGCGTTCTTCGCGTTCTTCGCATTCTTCGCGTTCTTCGTGAAGGAGGAAGAAGATACAAGGATTCTGTCTCAACGATTAATCCCTCAAAAGATTTTGGTTGGTCTTATTTTATTATTATGCCAACACACGAAAACAGGTAAGAAACGACCCATCAATTCGTTGAATTAATTCAACGAAAGAAACAGCTCATTTAATTTATGAAATAAACCGCCTAATTAAATGGTATGTTAAGAAATTAAGAAAACGCGTCAGTTGACTTTCATAATGACGGGTTTTCGCGGGTGCGTTACTTAGCGGAAAGAAACGGCGGGGTTCGTACGGGCCCCCTCCTCACAAATATCCTACCAAGAGGGTAGGATATTTCTGGATAGCATTCTATCCAGATCAACTCAGTTTAAGCCGTCTTTAAGTAGCTTCAAGTGGCTTCCAAGTGGCTTAAGTGAAATAAAATAAAGTTGTCGTAAAATTATTTTATTTCTTAACTTTAAGCCCGAAAATTAAAAACCACACCCGAGCAAACGCAACTCTGGAAGAGGCGTTTCTAGTCGAATACCGGCGCTGCGATTTCATCGGTGCCCTCAGAATTCGATACCGGGCACCGGTTCAAAAGTTAGAAAAACCCGCTCTTCCGTTCACTGAACGTACCCGAGCCAAACTTTGGAAAATGATTCCGGGCACACCGGGCCTCGGAATCAGGTTCTGTCAGAAACTGCGCTCTTGTAAAATTCCAAAGAAAATTAAGAAAAAAATTTCCTTGAAATTTACGGGTCTTTACATTACTCCCACCTCAGGGATTTACGTCCCCGTAAAGATACATAAAAAACTAGGGAAACAAATGTGGGAACTCAGCACGCATCTGAGCCTCCCACTCCCATGTGCTCTCCTGGAGGTTCCCGTGCTGCCATCTGATGTGCACAAGAGGAATCGATCGCCCACATAGAACCCGCTCCTGTCGATCCTCTATCTCCACTGGGACCTCCGCAAAAGTCACCCCATCATCTACGTCTAGCTCCCCATAGTCAATGATGTGCGTCGGGTCGTGCACGTATCTCCTCAGCTGGGATACGTGGAAGACATCGTGCACCCGGTGCAACTGAGGTGGCAGAGCCAGGCGATAAGCCACCTCACCAATCCTACTGAGGACCTGGAAAGGCCCGATGAAGCGTGGAGACAACTTGCCGCCTCGGCCAAATCTCCGCAAACCACGTCGAGGTGATACACACAAGAAGACGTGGTCGCCATCCTCGAACTCTAGTGGCCTCCGCCTCCTGTCAGCATATGACTTCTGCTGGCTCTGTGCTGTCCTCATCTGCTCCTGGATGACCTGGACCTTCTCTGTCGTGGCCCGGACCATCTCTGGTCCCATAAGTGCTGACTCCCCAAGGTCTGTCCAGCACAAAGGAGATCTGCAAGGCCTGCCGTACAACGCCTCGTAGGGTGCCATCCCGATGGTGGAGTGGTAGCTGTTGTTGTACGCGAACTCCACCAAGGGTATGTGGTCCTCCCAGCTGCGACCAAAGTCGAGGACACATGCACGGAGCATGTCCTCAAGGGTCTGAATGATCCTCTCAGTCTGAACACCCGTCTGAGGGTGAAAGGCGGTGCTCAGACGTAGCCGCGTCCCGAATGCCTCCTGCAACACCTTCCAAAGTCGGGAAGTAAAACGAGCGTCCCGATCGGAGACGATAGTCGATGGCACACCGTGAAGTCGTACAATCTCCTGAACGTAGAGACGCCCCAAGCTCTCCACTGAGCCCTGCTCTCGGATGGGTAAGAAGTGTGACGACTTGGTGAGTCGGTCAACAATCACCCAAATGGAATCGTGACCTCTGGAAGTGCGTGGAAGTCCAGTCACGAAGTCCATAGATATCCCATCCCACTTCCACTCCGGGACCTCCAAGGGCTGTACCAAGCCTGCTGGTACCTGATGCTCTGCCTTCACCTGCTGGCAGGTGAGGCACCATGAAACGAACTCTGCCACATCCTTCTTCATGCCCAGCCACCAGTGCTGACGTCTGAGATCCTGGTACATCTTCGCCACTCCAGGATGTACCGCCAAAGGAGAAGTGTGAAACTCTCTCAACACCTCCTCTCGTAAAGTTACTGGTACCAAGGTATGTCCTCTGAAAAGGACATCATGCTCTGCTCCAAGGGAGAAACCATCAGGTGCCTGTCCCGAGGATATCTGTGCACGTCGTGTCTCACAGTCAGCGTCCCCACGCTGTGCCTCTCTGACCCGCTGTAGAAGTGGAGGAGAGACTGTGAGAGACTGAAGGAAGGCTGCTCTGTCTCTATCCACGAAGGATATCTGCAAGGCGGCTAGCTGATCTGTCGCCTCCTCAAGTAGTTGGATGCCCGTCCTCCTGCTGAGGGCATCGGCTACCACGTTCCCCTTCCCAGGAGTATAGACTATCTCAAAGTCATAGTCCTGGAGGAACTCGAGCCATCGCCGCTGTCTCAGGTTCAGGTCCTTCTGAGAGAAGATGTACCTGAGACTCTGGTGGTCAGAAAAGACTGTAAAGCGCTCGCCCATCAGATAGTGCCACCATGTCTTCAGGGAGAAGACCATTGCTGCCAACTCCAAGTCATGGGTAGAGTAGTTCTTCTCATGCGGCCTCAACTAACGTGATCCGTAGGCAATCATGGCCCGCTCCTGCATCAGGACACACCCGAGTCCGGTCCCTGATGCATCGCAGTAGACTACGTATCCAACTCCCTCCTCAGGCAACCTCAAGATAGGTGCACTGTTCAACCTCTGCCTCAGCTCCTGGAAGCTTTACTGACATCTGTCTGACCACACAAAGGGTTTCCCCTTCTTCGTAAATGCTGAGAGTGGGGCCTCAACTCTGGAGAAGTTCGGCAAAAATCTCCGATAGTATCCGGCTAGGCCCAAGAAACTCCGCACCTCTGTCACGCTCTTGGGTGGCTCTCAAGCTAGCACTGCCTCGATCTTCGCAGGATCCACTGTAACTCCCGCCTCAGAAATGATGTGCCCCAAGAAGTGGACCTCACGTAACCAGAACTGGCACTTCGAGAGATTTCCATAAAGCTGGTTCTCTCGGAGGGTGTCTAGTACAACCCGCAAGTGGTAGGCGTGCTCCTCCTCTATGGTCGAGTACACCAAGATGTCGTCGATGAAGACTACGACAAATCGATCGAGGTATGGCTGGAAGATCCTGTTCATGAGGCTCATGAACACTGCTGGAGTGTTGGTCATGCCGAAAGGCATAACTAAGAACTCATAGTGGCCATACCGACACCTGAAGGCCATCTTCTGCACATCCTCGTCTCGAACTCTGAGTTGATGATAGCCTGACCTGAGGTCTATCTTCGAGAACCACCGTGCTCCCTTGAGCTGATCGAAGAGGTCATCAATCCTGGGTAGAGGATACTTGTTCCTCACTGTCACCTGGTTCAGGCGATGATAATCGACACACAGTCGCAAGCTCCCATCCGCCTTCTTGGCGAACAAAATCGGGGAAGCCCAGGGTGAAACACTGGGTCGGATGAACACCTTGCCCTGCAAGTCCTCCAACTGTACCCGCAGCTCTCGAAGCTCACCGGGGGCCATCCGATATGCTGGAGTGGATATCGGGGCTGTCCCGGGGTACAGGTCAATATAAAAGTCTACCTCTCTGTGAGGAGGTAGTCCTGGAACATCATCGGGAAAGACGTCCGTGTACTGATCCACCACTGCAGGAAAACTGGGACTCCGCACGTCAACTGCTCCTAGGATGAGGTTAGCCAACTGATGAGTGATGGGATGACCTCTCCTCTGCGTGAGTCCATCCTGTGCTGCTAAGGCTCCCTTCTCGCTGGTGAAGGTGAACCTGCTCCCATCGGTGTGCACACATCGTACCTTGCGCCTAATGCAGTCAATCTGAGCATAGACCGTAGATAACCAATCCATGCCCAAGATGACATCGTAAGGCCTCGACGCCGCTACAAGAAGATCCCAGCCGAAGCTCTCGCCTCCTAGAGTAATCTCACACTGTCGGCACCAGTGCGTAATTGTCGAGTCTGCTCCCGTAGGAGTCTCTAGCCGTAAGGATCGAGCCAACGGCTCTGTCGGAATCTCCGAGCTCCGAACAAGGGCAGTGGCTATGAAAGAGTGACTCGCTCCTGTGTCTATAAGAACTGCAGCAAGGGTGGAATAGACACAGATCGTACCTCGAATCATCTCTGGCGCGCCGTGGTCGTAGGCCTCCGCTGCCTGGAGCTGAGCCTGTCTCTACCCGCCAGCTCCCTGTGGTCGGGGCGGGCCTCCCGGTGGTGGGGGTGGCAGAGCCTCAAAGCGTCGCCCACCACCTGCTGCTCGGCCAGCTCCTCTGCCTCGTCCGCCTCCTCCCTGCGGACCGCCACGGTCGACCCTCTGCCTCTGCCTGGGTGGCCCCTCCACCGTCTGCTGCCCCTCGGTACGGTGGGTCGGGCAGTCACGAGCCATGTGGCCCTGCCCGCCGCACTCATAGCACTGCCTGCCTCTCGAAAGACTGGCTCCGGGCTGGGTGCCCTGCACTGCTGAGCCAGTGTCCCAAGGTCGTCTGCCGGAAGGTCTGGTCCGCCTGGAACCTTGAGTCATCCGTTGGCTACCTGCTGCCGAAGACTCCGCTACCTGCCGCCCTGCGATAGGTCTCGCTGTGGACTCAGCCAGAAAGCTCTCGATCAGAAGGGCTCACTCCAGCACTCCTGCCTGGGTCGGGATGCTGAGGGAGATCAGCGATGCCCTGATCTCGTGTCTCAAACCCTGCTCGAAGGTCCGGGCCCAGAAGAAGGGGTCCCGTACCATGTCTGTCGAGTAGCGAGATAGGTCGGTGAACCTCGCCGCGTACTGGGCGACCGTCAAGCTGCCCTACCGCAGTTGAAGAAGCTCCTGAATGCGCACCGCACGGAGGGTGTCCGGGACGAACTCTGAGTGGAAGAGGCTCTCGAAGTCCGTCCAGATGAGGGAGGCCTCATCGTGTACCTGGAGCATCAAGCTCCACCATCGCCCTGCTGCTGCGTGCAGTAGGCTCGCCGCGAGGATCACCATGAGGTCTGCTGGTGTCCTCACTAGCCTGAAAACTCGGACAACCGCCTCCAGCCAGTCCTCGGCTGCCTGGGGGTCCGACTCCCCATGGAACCTGGGTGGTCGCTGGTGCTGGAACTCGTGCAGAGCTCCGTGGCGTCGTGCGTCATCAGCTGCCAGTGCTGGAAGCATCGGGGGCTCAGCGGGTAAAGGTACCTCCGGTGCCTCTGCGGTCAACGGGACCTGTACCGAGGCCTCGTCGCTCGGCGGGCTGTCGTCGTGCTCTACTCTAAGAACCCTAGCTGGCTGCTGTCGTCGGGCCATCCTGAAAAGGAAACAAGTGCGCCACGGTCAGAACAGTATACCTGGTGAGCTGACATAAGTAATCACGAAGAAAACTTGAAACACACATGCAATCAATGTTTTCGTGCATTAAGTCGGAAATCAGAAGTCAGAGTCCTGGTGTACGGATACGTCGGCCGCCGCACCAACACTGGTCTCCCTGGACTGATAACCACACTCAATACGCTAAACACTATTGCTTCACATAGAAGAAAGATCAGAGTCTGCGGTAGAACCGACCCCTCTGATACCAATTTGTCACGACCCGTCCTTGGGGCCCGTGCTGTGACTACCCCAAGCCCGCCTTCCATAGGCCAGGGGCTGGTGACTAGCACCAAGGCGTAAAATCCTAGTAAAAGGGAAGGCATTTCCTTTGAAAAGTAAACAAGCACCACAGAGTAAGCAAGCGGAAAAGTAAACACTAAGTAAAAACTGTACAAGCTGTGCTGAAAGTAAAAGGGGCCGGAAATACAAGCCCAACTATAAAGTACAACTGAAAGGAAAAACAACAACTAAAAAGGAAAAACTGCAGCATCGAGCCATCCTCTGGAAGTCCCACCTGAAGGGTGGGTACAGATAGCCTCCACTGCTCCTCGGGTCCACCTGACCGCTCCGAGTACGTCCCGCCCAGTGGTCCACCTCCAGGTACCGTCCTGCTCCGCACGCCTCCACCACGATCAGCGCTGTCCGTCGTCTGCAACCAACACAACGTAGTGCGGGCCAAGCCCGTGCAGGGGTGAGTATAAGCTACTCAGTAGGGACCCCGAGACCCCCGAAGGTCTCCCAAAATCTACAAAGGATAATCCAAAAAGGAAATATACAATCACTAAGTAACATCTGACACGACATAGGTATATGCCCATACATATACCTAAGTCATCAATTCCCGTTCGTCTCCAACGTCCAAGCCCAAGAACAACCCAGTCCACACAGGAAAGCAACGTATACCCACACAGGATAGCACAACGCAATCCACAAAGGAGAGTAAATAGTAAATCCACACGGATAGATCAACACAATCCACAAAGGAGAGTAAACAGTAAATCCACACAGGATGGCTCAACACAATCCACAATGCAGAGTAAACAGTAAATCCACACAGGATGGCTCAACACAATCCACAAAGCAGAGTAACACAAGATTTAGCTCACACAGGTATACTTCTTCGGATGACGATAAAGATGATCACTGAACCATCTAAGTCGTCGGACCCACGAAGGATCGATAGGTACTAACCTCGCAGTGACCCACACAGGATCAGACCCACACAGGATCGGGCCCACGTAGGACCTGTAGGCGCTGGCTCACACAGAACCACTGAGCGCTGATCCACACAGCATCGGACCCACACAGGATCAGACCCACACAGGATCGGTAGCACTGATCCACGTAGGATCGCTGATTGCAATAGTCGTCGTAGTCCACTGAGGATCTCTGCACAGTCGTTGCCGCAGTCCACTGAGGATCTCTGCATGGTCGTCGTCGGACTCCACGAAGGATCTCTGCACGGTCGTCGCTTTCGAAGAAGCAGTCGCAGCCAGCACTAGGGTTCCCGCACACAGCAAGCTCGTTCGGGAGGGTCCGCTCCATGAGCCGAGAGGCCGACTATTTCCTCACGGATTTCGGGGATGACCTTGTTGATTTGAGATTCAAACGTTCCGATCAGTTTCTAGCGGGTTTGTTCGTAGAACCGGAAACATCCAATGATTCCACATCTGTTTGGACCTACTTTCCAAAGGTAGGCACTCATTAGCTTGTGGACTGATGAGGCTTAGGAATTTTCATTGGTCGAGAGGATGGGAGGTCGGACTCATCACACCTTTTTGAGGGGAATTATTGTCTACTCCGGGACTCTCTTTATAGATTTAAGTTATGTTCGTGAATCCTTATTACATTACCAAGTATAAAATGTGGTTTCCTTAAGTTTTAACAATCAATGATTAAATATGCAAGAAATTTAGAGAATCTTTTATATGTATTCGAGGTTCTTCATCAATAGAGAATCATCTGTATCTATTTAGAGATTCTTGGTCAATGGTATCCTTTGAAACATTTATAAAATTCTCTTGGTCATTATGATGACCAGGCTGGTTCTAAATCCACTCAGTGGGGCACTTGAAGTTTATCGTCATTCAGAAGGACAAGGATTATTTCAAAGTTGGGATCGAACCCATAAATGGGCTACCTACGTATCCTTTGTTTTGGAAAAGGAATCAGAACCCACGTAGTTCGAGTAATGGAGTATGATGTTTATGATTGATGGCTCAAAGAAGAATGTCATAATTACTTTTACACTCTAAGCTCACGTGAGTCATGCTCGGTGTGAGAAACAAGAGGTATTGGTAAAAATTAGACAATTGTGCCATAAAAGATGCAATCATAAGAATTTGTTTGGGGCTTATGTATGTATGACTGCCCAGATAGATGAAGGTTTAGGATTTACTTTTAGGGAGAAAATCCAGGAACATGGTCCATAAAGGTATATGTGCTTTATGGGGATTTGAATACTCTAATCTTGGGGCTTGCTCCTAAGGAGGATGCCCAAGTTAGGAGGGGACTTATGATTGGGTTTTACTCCTGAAAAGGAAACCCAAATCAAGGGTAAATTAGGACTGGTTAAGAGAAATTTAAGGGGGGCTTGGGGTTTACTCCTGAAAAGGAAACCCAAGATTATGACTGGGACTTACTCCTAAAAAAGAGGCCCAGGTTAGGGGACTTGGGGCTTACTCCTGAAAAGGAAGCCCAAGATTATGACTGAGTCTTATTCCTGAAAAGGAGACCCAGGTTAGGGATTAAGGTTTGGGGCTTACTCTTGAGGAGGATGCCCAAGTTTGGGAACTTTAAGAATTTGGGGCTTACTCCTAAAGAAGGATGCCCATATTAAAGGATTTATAACTGGGGATTATTCCTGAAAAGGATATCCAGGTTAAGGATTCTCTCATCTTAAAGGATGAGGTTGAATGAATGAACTCTCAATCTTTGGTGACATAAAGATGTATAAATCACTAGGTTTTGAGAGATATTCCATTGAATTCCCTTCAGATAAGGAAGTCAAATCAAGAAATCGTGCCATAAATGGCTTTGCAGAGTATCTTGAAGACTGAATCTTGAATAGGAAAGGTGAAATGGCTTAAGAGGGGTAAAAAGGGCAAGATAGGCACCCAAAAAGGTAGGGGCGCGCAAGTCTTGAAAGGCGCGCAAGTATTGCGGCGGCGCGCAAGTATTGGTCGCGCAAGTATACCTGCACGACATGTGGGGTACTTGCGCGATTTTCAACCAGTATTAGAATACTTGACTGACTCCTTTTAATCACTTTAGAATCCTCTTGAGGTTCTTCCAGAAAAGGGACGCACAAGTTATATTGAAGGAAATAAGTCGGCACGCAAGTGTTGATAAGTTTCAACACTTAGGCCTTCCTTCTTCTCTTTAGATCTTCCGTTCTAGGTAAGAAATTACCTTAGAAGTGTTCCAGAAGCTTTGAGAAGAGACTTGGGCGTCGGGAGCTTCAATCCGAGTTTCTGAAAAAAGATCTCCTCGAATGGGGGGCCCACAGGGTCTATTTATAGGCAAAAGAAGACCCCGGGCGGTTACCGGGAGGTTACCACTTAGGTCGCGCAAGTTACTTGCGCGACCAAGGTGCCGCGCAAGTGTACTTGTGCGACAGTGATATAACTTGTGCGGTGCAGTTGCTGTTGATCATTTGTTCATGCCTTTGTCGATTTTTGATGTTTTATTTAAAGGTTGAATCACTTTGAGCTCAGATATTCCCTTTTCCGATCTTTATATTCTGTGACGAAAGGAGCGTCAACAAAAGTCCCCCCTCAGAGTTGGATCCGGAGAGAAATGAGGATTTGACTCTGAGGAAATCGAATCCATCCAAAGGAAAAGGGGGGCGCGCAAGTCTTCAGTGCACAGAGGGCGGCGCACAAGTTTGCGTCGCGCAGGCCTTAAGCGCTCTGGGTACGGCGCGCAGATAGGCTTCCTGGCCTATAAATACATGGCCTCACCTCCGTACAAGCATCCAGATTTTCGGACTTCATACCTTCTCGAGCTCTCATCGCGCATGTCACCTAATTCGTGCAAGTCTCTTTTCCACTGTTCCCTCGCTGTCGCACTCCTGTAAAGGTATTCGTACTTGCGCGGTTTAGACTTGTGCGTCAAAAACTAGCTCGGCACATGAAATACTTGCGCGCCATTGTTTAGACTTGCGCGACTTAATGCCTTGGTCATTTTTCAGATTTCTTTCACAAATTTTATGAAAAATAAACCTATTTAAGAGTTAGTTTATTCATCTTTTGTGCAGATTCAGTGGTTCCCAAGGGAATTGGAACGGCTGATGAACTGGCTAGCAAGTGGATTGATGACATGATGAACATTATTGGCCATGATTACTATGATATCTGCAACAGCAATCTCCCAGATTTGGATAAGTACTTGAAGAAATATCATCTTAATTTTCCACAGAGCATCCATCTGCCTTTGTGTGGTCATGGTCACCTGCAAGGAGTCAATGTTCCAGATGCAAAGAACTATACACCTGAAATGCAGCTGCGCTGCTACTCCTTCATTTTGGTTATGCTGTGCATTAAGAGCAACAACAATGGTGTGAACTTTCAAATTCTTCCTCCATGTCATTTCCTTGCAGATATGAAAATGAAAAACCCATGGGCTGAAATGTTTTCCACTAATGGTTGGTGGAGATAAGACAAACATGGTATTAGAGCAATATCTGAAAAGAGTACTCTCTCCAAATGGCTCTTTACTTCCAATGCTCCATTCTCAAATCCATGTATCCATCTTCCAAGTCTCTTGGACAGAAACAGAGTCACTGTTTGATCAGCAGAAAATTTTCTCAAACCGCACTCAAGAACATCCTTTTACAATTGTTTCAAGAAGAGCTGGTATCACTGCATCTCTTATTGTATCCAGTTGAATGAATGAATTCCAGGTGGTTGCTAATGAAGCTCGAGATGCCGTAAATCAAATGAAGTGTTATGTTGAAAGCCTCTTGTAATTCTTGAAAAAGAGAAGAGACTCCAGTCTGTGGATGTCCTTCTAACTCTTGTGTATCAAAAAAAACACTTTCATCTTTAATCATTTGTACCTGCATTCTTTCATTAC
Source organism: Viscum album (assembly GCA_963277665.1). NCBI lineage: Eukaryota > Viridiplantae > Streptophyta > Magnoliopsida > Santalales > Viscaceae > Viscum > Viscum album. The sequence continues at coordinate 872,644,785 of OY728145.1, read as the reverse complement.
CTGCTTCAAATTTACTTAAGCCAATGGGCCTAGTAAGCATAGTTTGATTTTTACTATGATTATTACAAATAATCCTACAAACTTTGAACCTTTTAATTGCTCAATATTACCTAAATCATACAAAAAATGTATATTTAGTGAGCTGGAACTTGACTTTTATTCAGAGTTCCTTTGTCTTTTGTGGGCAGTTTAAAGTCATGCATGCCGGACATAAACGGGATAATGTTTAAGGTCGAAATATCTTTGACCGAAATGGATTAAAATTGATTCAATTCCTTGACAATTTATCTGAAAACAAATTACCATACTCAAGTATGAGAGAAAATATGTAAACTATGGCTTAAGAATATTTGAATCTGAGGAATGATATGAAAAAGAGCTAAAAGGCATTAGAAGAAGTAGTTTCCAAGAATGAAGTTACTATTATTTAACAAAACCCCTTAGGGGGTTGAAATATGCAGGGCCACCTATGGGCATTGGATGCATGGTCAAATAAATAGTATCTTTCGGCTGACAAGTCTGTTATGTGGACTGTTTATGCAAGGCCACCTATGGGCACGTGCTGCATAGTCAGGCGAAAAGAACTCCCAGAAATTTACTTTACTAGTGCTAAAAGCCAATGAAAGTTTATGGAGATCCAAATTTTCCAAAGCATAGAGTTTGTTGTATGGAAAGAGGTACTTGAATATGGAGAAGATATTTCCGAACAAGAATATCGAAGAACTGGATGAATATCACTCCTACGAAGGTCTGACCCAAAAGTAGGGAAGAAGAATAAACCATAGACTTGAATATTTTCAGATCATGAAAAAGGATATGGGAAAAATATGTTAAGGATGGCTATTTTTTTTTTTTTGCAGATCCCTACATACTGTCGTTTAAGACAAATAAGGACAAAAGAGGCATTCTTCCCAAGAATGAAGTTACTATTATTTGAAAAAAACCCGTTAGGGGGTTGAAATATGCAGGGCCACCTAAGGGCATTGGATGCATGGTCAAATAAATAGCATCTATTAGCTGACAAGTCTGGTATGTGGACTGTTTATGCAAGGCCACCTATGGGAACGTGCTGCATAGTCAGGCAAAAGAATTCTCAGAAGTTTGACATTTTTGTGACTAGAAGTCATGAAAAGGGTTATGAAGATCTGAAAATATTTAAGGTTAGGATTATAACAAATAAAGATGGGTATTTTCCAATGTATATAGAGATACATAGGTCAATGAAAACCATAATCATGTTGTGGCTGGGTCCTGAATTGAAACTTGGACTTCACTACGTATCTCATAAGAATGAGAATCAAGCCATACGTAGTTCTTGAAATGAAGTTTAACGTCGTGCAGGACGAAAGTATGAGTGATCTTAGTTTAGGGTCATAGAATTTGGACCATAATAATGAATACACAGTGTGTGTTTTCATGAGGAATTTTCAGCCAAGGGACTGAAAGTGAAATTTGGGGTTAGGCCCAAAAGACTTGGGGCTGGATTCGAGGGATACTCGAACGTTCCTACGTATCCCATAAGGATGGGAATCAAGCCTACGTAGTTCTAGAACTACCCTTTGTACAAATTTGGTTCATACATGTGAAGGGTGAAAGGGGACTTTAGTGCAATGATGGTTTAACCTAAGATAAAAAATTTAGGCATTACCATGTATGCATGTAGTATTTTGGAATGAAACATGATCAAAGAATATTGTAGTTTATTGTCGTACCAGACAAAAGTGTTGTATAGTTTAACGTCATATAACAAGGATGAAAGTGAATCAAATGTAAAGATATTGATTCCAGGGGAGGTTTCACAAATCATATGAGATGGTGGTGAACCGATGTGAAGAGATTGTTTTTGGGCTTGAACCCTTGGAGGTTGCCTACATACCCAGCCTGGAGGGCAAGGATCAAAGTCCGTGTAGTTCAATTAAAGAATGAATTAATGATCAAGTTGTTCTTGGGGACAATGATCTAATAAAAAAAAATGTTGTTGGGACTTACACATGGTTAGTGGCCCAAAGGGAGTATTATGGTTGATGTTCGCTCTAAGCTCACGTGAGTCATACTCGGTGTGAGAAACAAGAGGTAACAATAACCTTAACGATGCACAGTTTAATGTCATGTGGGACATATAAAGGGACTATGCAGTTTAAAGTCTTGCAGTTAGGACTATTGGTGCTGCACAGTTTTAGTGTCATGTAGCAGGGAAAAAATATAGTTTAATGTCATGTAGGACATATCAAGGACTTTCTGTACAGTTTAGCGTCATGTAGTTAGGACGATGGGGATAATACAGTTTAACGTCATATTGGATGAAAGGGGGATTGTGCAGTTTATTGTCATGCAGTAAGGACAAAAGAGTGTACCATTTTAACGTCATGTCAGACGAAAGTGCGAATAGTTTAAGGTCATATGCATGGACTGTGAATGGTGCAGTTTAATGTCATACTGGACCTTTGAGATTATATAGTTTAACGTCTTTCCGGACGTAAGGGACTTTTATACAGTTTATCGTCATGTAGTTAGGACGTCACAGTTTAACGTCTTGCTGGACATAAGGGATTTTCAAATAGTTTATGGTCATATACATGGACCAGGGATGATGCAGTTTAAGGTCATGCTGGACGGTTTAGGGAACTTTTTCACAGTTTAATGTCGTGTGGGATCAAGTTGCAGTTTAAAGTCATACTGGACCATTGCTGTATAGTTTAACGTCATATAGAAAGGACGAACTGGTGCTATACAGTTTAAAGTCATGTAGCTAGAACTAAGGTGAACCAATACGAGGATATCAGTTCTGGGGACTTTTTACAGTTTATCGTCATGCTAGACGATGAAAGTGCCACACAGTTTAATGTCATGTTTCTAGGACACAATATAGTTTAATGTCATCTCGGACAAATAAGGAACTTCTGTACAGTTTAATGTCATTTAGATAGGACATAATACAGTTTAGTGTCATGTAGGACAAATAAGGAACTTCTGTACAGTTTAATGTCATGTAGATAGGACATAATACAGTTTAGTGTCATGTAGGACAAATAAGGAACTTCTGTACAGTTTAATGTCATGTAGATAGGACATAATACAGTTTAGTGTCATGTAGGACAAATAAGGAACTTCTGTATAGTTTAATGTCATGTAGATAGGACATAATATAGTTTAGTGTCATGTAGGACAACATCATGAACCAATGTGATTGTTTTGGATCTGGGAACAATATTTTGTGTTTATACAAAATACTTCTTCAGAAATCTGGCATTAGTTGGAGTCGTGATGTGTTCTCCATCCATTGAGATTAGAGAATACGCTCCATTGGAGTATAACTTATGTATTGAATAAGGTCCTTCCCATTTTGGTTCAATCTTGGGAGGATTCTTTCCTGGTATCATTGGTGCTCTGAGAACCAATACCAATTCTCCCTGAATGAATGAACGAAGACGAACTTTTTTGTTAAAATCTCGTGCTATTCGATTCTGAAAGATTTCCAAGTGGTGCAAAGTGCACAATCTTTTCTCATCTAACTGTTCCAATTCATTCAACCGCTTTTGGGATTGCTCATCTATAGATAACTGATCACAAATGGCTATTCTGAGTGAGGGAAATTGAACTTCAATTGGAAAGACTGCTTCTGTTCCATATACCAATGAATATGGAGTTGACCGCGTTGCATTGTGAGTGGTAGTCCGATAAGCCCATAAAGCATGAAAGAGTTTATCAGGCCATGACCTCTTATCTTTATCCACCATCTTTTGCAGTATATTTGAAAGAGTCTTGTTGAAGGATTCTATCTGGCCATTAGCCGCTGCATGATATCGAGATGAATGGTTGGACTTAATGTTGTATTCTTGATACAATTTATTTACCTCAGAAGAACAGAAGTTGGTGCCGTTGTCCGTCAATATGGTATGAGGGACACCAAATCTAGTAATGATGTTAGACTTGATGAAGATAACAATGCATTTAGAACTGACTTCTTTGAGAGGTACTGCCTCTGCCCATTTGGAAAAGAAATCAGTAGCAGTAAGAATGTACTTAAACTGCTTGGCCGTAGCTGAAGGGTAAGGTCCCACCACATCCATTCCCCATGTGGAAAATGGCCATGAGTATTTAGCTGTATGAAGTAACTCTGGAGGTTTATGAATGAAGTTGTCATATACTTGGCATGAATGACACTTCTTTGTGAAATTAACACAATCTTGTATCATTGAAGGCCAAAAGTATCCAAGCCTTCGAATTTGATCAGACAGTCTATGTCCAGACTGGTGGGCACCACAGACTCCTGCATGCACTTCTTTTATGACAACCATTGTCTCTTCACCATCAATACATCTGAAGAGAACTCCATCAAAACCACGTTTGTAGAGAATTTTCTCGAGGTGGTTTGGGCTATAATAAAGAGCAAAATTGACCACACGTCGCCGGATTTGTTCTTTCTCCACTCTATCAGGTGGAAGTGTTCCATTTTGAAGGTATTCCCTGATAGGTGACATCTATCCTGTAGTATGACCATACGGTTCAGGAATGTGACTAATTTCATTAATTTCCTCTATTCTGACTTGAACATAAGGTGAAATTGCACGACGGTGGGCAATACAGATGGTTGTCTCGTCCCGATTTGGATCTGCTAAAGCTATGGCTATATTAGCCAGTGCATCAGCTTGATCATTTTGTGATCTTGGGACATAAGAAAATGTCGGTTCTGAAGGGAATTCCGACATTAACTCTCTGACGTAATCATACAAAGGGATTAATTCTTCTTTTCTGATGGCATAATCCCCATTGACTTGTTTGATTACCAGGTCTGAATCACCTTTCACCTTTAAGTGATTCACTTGTGCTTGAAGTGCTAATTCCAAGCCTGTAATGAGAGCTTGGTATTCAGCTTCATTATTGGTACCACCTTCCCACAACAAAAAGGAATAAGGTAACACTGCCTTATCTGGAGAAATGAGCACAATTCCTAAACCAACTTTGTTGAATTTAGGATTTTCCATTTTCTTCCCTGTTGGACTTCTAGAAGCACCATCAAAATACATTTCCCATGTTTGAGGACTCTCTTGAATAGAGAAAACTTCCTCATTAGGGAATTCGATATCTGAATATGTGTCTTCCACTGAAGGATGTTCAGCCAGGAAATCAGCCAGAGCTTGGCCCTTAATTGCCTTTTGAGACACATACTAAATGTCGAACTGCTGTAGAATAACCGCCCACCTTGCCAGACGTCCTGTAAGCATTGGACGACTAAGGATGAATTTGAGCGGATTATTATGAGATACCAATTGGACCTCATGATGTTGCAGGTAGTGTCTCAATTTTTGAACTGCAAAGATTAATGCTAGGCAGCACTTTTCAATACTTGAATACTGGGTTTCTGCTTCAAGCATAGTTCTACTGAGATAGTAGAGACTATTTTCATTCCCAGCATCATTCTTTTGAGCGAGAAAGGCACCCAATGATCGCTCTAAAGATGTCACATAGAGGATAAGCGGTCTACCCTCAACAGGTGGCATGAGTACTGGTGGAATCAAGAGGTATTTCTTGAGAACATCAAATGCTTCTTGACATTATTTAGTCCATTGGTAAGTGACTCCTTTCTTCAATAATTTGGTAAAGGGTAAACTTTTGCCTGCCAAATTAGCGATGAAACGCCGAATATAGGATAAGTGTCCTTGAATTCCTCTTAATTATTTCAAATTCTGAGGAGGTGACATACCAAGGATTGATTTGGTCTTCTCAGGATCGACTTCAATACCACGATGGCATACAACAAAGCCGAGGAATTTTCTTGAGGTTACCCCAAAAGCAAATTTTAAAGGGTTCATCTTCAAATTATGTTGTCGAAGCTTGTGGAATATGACTTCCAAACCAGCCAAGTGATTAGAACATTGTTTGGATTTAACCACCAAATCATCTACATAGCATTCAACAAACTTCCCTAAAAGAGGTTTGAAGATACGATGCATGACGCGTTGATATGTTGCACCTTCATTCTTTAAACCAAAGGGCATCACCCGGTAACAAAACACACCTTGAGGAGCTCTGAAGGCTATGTATTCCTCATCTTATGGGGCCATTCGGATCTGATTATATCCGGAATATCCATCCATGAAAGAAAGTACTTCATATCCAGCCGTCGCATCAATTAAGAGTTCTGTAATCGGAACCGGGAAATCATCTTTAGGACAATACCGATTAAGATCTCTGAAATCGATGCAAACCCTAATTTGTCCATTCTTCTTCTTTACAGGGACAATATTAGCCAACCACTTGGGATATTGAACTTCTCTGATGAAGTTGGATTTGATCAGCTTATCCACTTCAGCTTCAATTTTGGAAGCATAGGTTGGGTGTGTTCTTCTCGCGGCTTGTTTAAAACCTCAATGTTCTTTTGGTAAACCCAAATGATGAGTAGCAACATCAGGATCAATCCCAGGAATTTTTGTATAATTCCAATAAAAAATATCTTTATTTTGCTTTAGAAAAGAAATATACATCTCTTGCTCTTCAAGGGTCATGGCCGCACTAATTAAAGTGGGGAGTGGATCTTTCTCTGTACCCAGATTTACTTCTCTGAGTTCATCCACAGTGGTAGAGATACCCTCTTCAAATGATGGAGGAGAATCTCTAAGATCTTCCTCTTCCTCTTCATCATGTGTTATTTCTTCCGTTTCTACTTGCAAAGTAGATGAAAAAACGAAATTCTCATGATCATAAGAGATGTCAAAATTTTCACATTTTGAAGAAGAAGCTTCCATTTCCGACCCTATTGATGATAAAGGGTCTTCTTTGGGAAATAAATAGGAGATGATGGATTGAGAATCGACATCATTATTCACCTCTGGTGTTGCTATAACTTCTTCTGGCCTGATTAGTGAAGTATAGACTTGTTGGACTTCATCACCACTTATGCTTTCATCACTGCTTGGTAGGTTACCAATTTCTCCCATGTTGTCTGGCTCGATCGCCGTAATTGAAATTATGGATCTTTCCATAAGAGTATTTTGATTTGGGCCTATTTTGTCAATTTGACTGATAGGTAACACATAATATGTACTCACATGTGAAAATGGATTTATTGGAATTTTCTCCAAACCATATGGAGCATTAACTTTGGTAATTTCCTTCATTGTAGATTTTTCTATTCCTTTCATGTGATAAAATTCCGCCTCAATGTATTGAGACTCACATGTCTTGAATGGGGCATTATCACCATACAATGTTCCAACTTGACCATCGAAACAGTATTTGAGACATTGATGGTATGATGAAGGAATAGCTGCATGCTGATGTAGCCAGGGTCTTCCAAGCAAGATATTGAAAGCTGAGTCTTGATCAACAATCATGAAATCCGAATTGGATACAAGATCTCCAAACTGAGTTCTGAGTGTAACTTCTCCCAGTGGTTCTTGTTCATTTTTATCATATCCTTGTAACATCACGGTAGAAGGAGATAAATCAGATTCCGTGAGGCCCAATCGACGAAGTGTACGAATGGGAATGAGGTTGACTCCTGAACCATTGTCAATGAAAGCTCTTCGAACATCTACACCATTGACTTTTCCAGATAAGTACAAAGGTTTTATGTGCCCATGAACAACATCATCTTCATATTTATCAGTAAAAGATATCACTGCATGGCATTCTGTAGGATTATTCTCTATGTGATAGATTTCAGCTGCAGCAATTTTAGCTTCAAACTCCCGAGGACTTGACAAAGCTTCGACGAGTGCTTCCCAAAGATCTTTTGACAGATTCAAAGCATCCAAAATTGATAACTTGGCTAGTACTTGGGCCAAGTGTTTCAATATATCATACTTTTGATCTAGAGGTCTGCGTTTCCCAATAGGAATATGCGGTTTAGCAGGTACCTTGGAAGCAGATGCTTTGGAAGCTGATGCATCTTGTATTGAAGTTGGCAACATCCTTGGTTTTGGAAGATTAGACTGATTAGATCCATTTACTTGCTGAGATAAAGAAGATGGAACCTTTAATCGGTCTTCTAAAATAACTGTGCCAAAACTGAGTTGGCCATTGGCAGAAGAACTTGCTTGTTCTTTTTGAGCTTGCTGAAGGGCTCTACCACGAGTTTCTGCTGCATATACAGTGCTAGCAGGGGTAAAATTAGAGTAGTGGCTTCAGAAAGATCCACGTCTTCCCCTGTATCCTGAACCTCTAGAACCTCCTTGGATTCCCTTATTTGATACAGGGAATTCAGGCTCATCAAGACTGGAATATGGATCTGTTAATTGAATCATATTAACAGAACCAAAGATTAACTCTTCGTCTGATAAAGACTCTGACTGGTTAGCCTGTTTAGGCTGTGCCGTTTGGTGGGACGGTGCCCGTGGTTTTGAAGTAGATGGCATGAAATATACCAGAGTCAAAGACAATTTAGGCTTTGATACATACTCATCTTCTCCTGATTCCTCTTTCTTCTTTGAATTGCGCTTCCCTTTTGAGGATTTATCTTTTGATGGAGGCTTTACTGCAGCTTTTGTAGGAGACACAATTGGCTTCTTCAATTGTGTTCGCAAAATGGAATGGGTCCGATTGATTGTCTTTCTGACCATCCAATCATCATATTTTTTCACAGTTTTTCTTTTGACTTCCAGCCACTCGCCTCCTTCCTCTGGATCTGTAGCGGTAATACATGCTACATGAGCTGAAGAACCCTTCAATTTGACTTGTCCCAAGTCGACCATCTTTTGCAGGAGGTCTTTAAAGACAAAACACTCCTGGATGGGATGCCCCAACATTTGATGAAAGGGACAATAATTGGGACGGTCTTCATCTCCTTCCTTGTTTGGCCTCTTGGGCACTGGTAATTGAACCAAATTATTTTCCAGAGCTGAAATGAAGTAACCAGGAACTTGCTCACTTCGGAAAGAGTATGTTTTACTCTTCATATCCTCAAATTTTTTTCGTCGTTGATCTTTTTGATCATTTGGACGAAACAGCCTTTGTTGTTGGTGTTCAGGAGGTGGAGCCCTTCGAGAAGATGAAGGTTTTGAAGTAGAAATAGGTACAGGTGCTTGTTTAAGCATAACTGTAGCAGTTTCTGCTTTACCAATTCTCCTTCCTGGAGCTGATGGAATTATACGAGATTTAACCTTAGCCTGTATAAGGGAATCTTCAATCTGTTGAGCGATTGAAGTAAGGTCTCGAAACCCTCTTGTGTATTTCACAGGGATCAATGGCGTGCGTAATTCGTCACACAAATTTTCCACACAGATTGGCAACAATTCCTCCTGAGGGAGTGCTAAACTCAGGGAATACGTTAATCCCTTCCAACGAGCAATGAAATCAGAGACTCTTTCATTCTCCCTTTGTTTGCAGTTTGTAAGATTGAAAACTGTCGTTTTTGGCAAAGTTGAGCTAAACTGAAGAAGGAATTTTTGACGAAGATCCTCCCATACGATGACTGACCGGGATTGCAAGCTTGTATACTAGACAAAAGCTGGTCCTTGCAAGGTTCGCACAAAGCATCTGAGTTTCACTGCTTCTTGCTGTTCTGGAGTTCCCATCATAGGATCACAACAAGACACGTAATGCGTCAAATGTTGTTTAGGGTCGCCTGATCCATTGAAAGTAGGGAAAACAGGGTTTCCAAAACTGGATGGAGGAGAAATTGAATCTACCCATTCAGGGTAAACTTTCTTTTCAGGTTGAACTTGCGCCCGTTTCCCTTCCATAGTTTCTAACTGAGCTGTTAATGACTCAATAATAGTTATTAACTTTTGAGAAACATCAGGTTGAACTTGGTTTTGGGTAGGTGCAATGAATGGAGCTTGGACAGACGTGGTGTTTGGTGCTGCAACTGATGGTAGTGCTACCAACCGTTGTTGCGTTTGACCCGTAGGATTAGACCTCTGAGGGTGTACTGATAAAGGAGGATATTCCTGATCCATCTCAGTATTTACAACAAATTCCTTCGGCTGTCGGACTTCAACATTCTTAAGAAGAAGAATACTCTGAAGTAGTTCTGCATTCAACCTTCTTAATTCTTTCATTTCTTCCTCCTGTTGTGCAAATCTTTTCTCTAATGAGAGCGATTGACCTCCTTCAGAGGAAGGGTGAGAAGTAACCTGATTCTTTCCTTTCCCCTTATTGGATCCTTTTCGGAGAGGGGGAAGTGGGTTACTTGAAGGAATACCCAGATTTTGGGTAAGCCTTTGATTACGTGTGCGCAAACCTTCTTAATTTAGGTCTGTGTGCGCAACTTCTTGAGCAGGAACCTCTTCGTCTGATCCCTCTGATTGAGCCTCTTCTGGTGAATCAGCAGCAACGACATTGATGACATTAATGGATTCATATTGCATGGAATCATTTCTATCAGCATTTCTGTGATATTGTCTTCTTCCATGTCCATGATGAGACATGGAATTCCTTTGACTTGATCCCTTAGGAACTTCTTGGAGAACCGTCACTTGGAGAGAATCTCCTGATATCTTGGCTCTTCGTTCCTCATGAGACTTATTCCCTAATCGAGAAAATACTGACTTTATCTGAGGGAGGGATTGAGGATTTGAAAAAGTCCCCAGTCCAGTGGACTGGGGATGTTCCTGCTGCTTCCGCTCAACTCCTCGAATCCCATTTGTTGACTCTGAGGGTTGGGTTAGAGAAGTCCCCAGTCTGACAAGCTGGGGTGTCTCTTGACATGCTATGTCTGAAATCTTCTTAAAATATCTCTTGATCTTGCGAATCTTAGTTCGGAAATTAGCTGGATGCATTAACCTGTATCCACTTTTATCACCTGGTTCAACAGACCGTTGGATGATTTCCGAAACTTCTGTCATTTGATGACGTGTTTGCTCCAGACGAGAGGCTTGTGCAATATTCTCTCCTGCTTGATGTAGGAGAAATTCAACAACTTGTTCTCTATATACTAGATTTTGAGAGGAACTAGTTGAAGCCTGTTCTTGAGAAAACCTTTGATTATGAACAAAGCCCTTTGACTGTGGCCATCCATGGGCAATAACATTGCATGAGACCATTTTCGGCGGGCTTTGCTGACTGGAAAGCACTGTGAAATGTAGTGCTCCGTGAACACCCCATCCTATGATATGAACATCAGATGGAGCATTGGAAATTAACTGACGCAATTTTCTTAGTGCGCCAAGGCATGAACGTTGAAGGGTTCTTTGTTGCTTTTCAGCCTTCGGATACCGAGAGACTGATAGAGATGCCAAATCAATCTGGCATTGTAACCCTTCTATTATCTTAATATGATTTTCATAATCACCGTAAGATAATACTTTATTCTTCAATTGAAAAAGAGTCTTCCATATGTTGAGACGAATATCATGGATTCCATCATCCGTCAACATCTTTGGAATGTCGTACTGGGAGTCATCCAAAGGCCAAAACATGACTGGTACTTCACCTTTTTCCAGTTTTTTTCTCATGTTCAGCATTTCCTATTTATCATTAAATGAATATTCTTCTACCTGTTTGGACCAGAGTTGGTGTTTCCTTGTTGCTTCATCGGATTCAACAAGATTGGTAGAGAGATAACTATTCATGCTGGAAGATGAATGACCCAGGGATGGTTCGGAGAATAACCTGAACCCTAGGCTATCTTCTGATGGAGAAAGAGTTTCACCTGCCGATAGTAAAGCATCAGACATGACTGGTTTTACGTTTTCAAGTGCCTCGAGATAGGAGGGATTTCTCGTCACTACATTGCCTTCTGAAGAATTTTCGAGACAATGTGAATCACTACTGTGGAGAGGAATTTCGCAGCGAAGTTCATCACCATGAGGAGGACCGTCATGATGGGTTACAACAAAAGATGAAATCTCTTGCTCCTTGGTCTTCTAACCACACAGAGGGTTCTTGTGGCTCTCATCTGAAGAAGAAACTTCAAGATTGACCGAACTTTCATGAAGCAAGCCTTCATGAGGAAGTGCCTGTTGAAGACCTTCAAAATTAATGTTCCCGTCATTGAGAACTGAGGGAGTAGAATCTTGAATTCCGACAGATAAATGTCTGAGGGCTTCAAGAACTCCAGCATCGAGCAAGGCCTTGTTGCATATTGGCCTTTGATCTCCTGACTGTGCTGGGCGGATCTTTTTCTTAGATGCCTTCTTACTCACTTTAGAAACCACTTGTTGACAAAAGTGGTTACTCTGAGCAGGTGTATGTGCCTGATCAGGAAATATGGTCAGGTTAGGCTGACGATCTCCACTCAAATCAGGTGTATGTGCCTGACTTGGTTGTCCGTTTGATATGGGGGAGTATACCCCATAACCCTCTTGGACTGGAACAGATGTGTGTGTCTGTTCCGGAGTGAATCGTTGATGTGTCACTCCACTGCTAGGGATAGATTTATGTGTCTGTCCCTGAGATGATGCTGAAGCTGTTATGATATCCTGGCAAGCTTCTAGAATATGAGCAGGAATTTTCTTCTGCTCTTTCACCATTGACAAAATATGTTTGGTGACTTCAGCTGTCGGAACGGGGATATACGTCCATTCCGGGCTTGGAGTAGGTGTATGTGCCTGCTCCTGTCCTCCTTTTCCTGTTAGTGAATCCTGACAGTACTCAAGTGTGGAGGAAGAGAGTTGAGTTTACATCCTGTTTGTCATCAGGGGCTTTCCGACTGACTTCTCCGTGCGCTACCAAGCGAGACTGTTGGTAGGCTTGATTAGTATTAGCAGGTGTATGTGCCTGCTGATTACACTTCGCCAAATGCGGTTGACGAGATCCATCATATGTACTCAGACGAGCCTGCTGACTAACTGGTGATGTATAAGAAGGTGTATGTTCCTGCCTATAGTACTCCACCAGTATTGCTTGGCGGGATTGGCGTGATGCTGCCAGACGAGTCTGCTGGACAACGGAATTAAAACGGACAGGTGATTGTGCCTGCTCGTTGTTTGCCACCAAGTTAGGTTGGTGGACTTCTCTGGAGATGGCAGGGATGACAACCTACCTATTGTTAACCGGATTCCGTCTCTGGCGGTTCATCTTGCCTGCTCGGGTTCGAGGAACCTAAGCTGAATGCCTGGAGTCGGTACCCTCATCATGTTGAGGGTGCACTACCGCACGAGTCTGGCAGCGATTGTTGATGGGAGCCCTCGAGAAGGACTCCTGTCTTTTTGAATTAAGGCCCTGCGGGACCTGCTCATTCACTTCCTCAGAGTAAGGGAATGAATGGAAATTGCGTTCCGGGGATAACGACCCGAAACAGTTGGAGACGGTAGTCAGCACCGCCTACTTCTTGATCGCTGGCCGCCGTTGTCCGGACGACCAGGTAGAGTTGTTAACTTGGAGGGCTTGACGAGCGGCCTCCAGAGTTGGGATAGTACCGTTGCGACGGTACTACTTAACCAGTGCATTAGAAACCCAGCGTTGAAGACGCTAAGTTGGTGATGTCATCCTCAGAGCGGACGACATTCCAGCAGGAGTAGTAGCATTGGTTTTCACAGCAGCAGACCTCACAGTAGAGGTGTTCACAGCAGCAGTATTCACAGGGGTGAATTTAAGGAAAGCCATTTTGCAGAAGATCTTGAGAAAAGAGTGCCTGTTCCATATAACAGACATAATCAAGATGAATCCGGCCACTACATCTTTTGGATGAGCACATGTCAATGATTGCTTTGTTGGCCCAAGGGGCCTAACAAATAAGAAGAATATCACTTTAACTTGGTTAAGGATTCACGTCGGGTTCACCATTTTTGTTTCCTCACGGATTTCGGGGATGACCTAGTTGATTTGAGATTCAAACGTTCCAATCGGTTTCTAGCGGGTTTGTTCGTAGAACCGGAAACATCCAATGATTCCACATCCGTTTGGACCTACTTTCCAAAGGTAGGCACTCATTAGCTTGTGGACTGATGAGGCTTAGGAATTTTCATTGGTCGAGAGGATGGGAGGTCGGACTCATCACACCATTTTGAGGGGAATTATTGTCTACTCCAGGACTCTCTTTATAGATTTAAGTTATGTTCGTGAATCCTTATTACATTACCAAGTATAAAATGTGCTTTCCTTAAGTTTTAACAATCAATGATTAAATATGCAAGAAATTTAGAGAATCTTTTATATGTATTCGAGGTTCTTCATCAATAGAGAATCATCTGTATCTATTTAGAGATTCTTGGTCAATGGTATCCTTTGAAACATTTATAAAATTCTCTTGGTCATTATGATGACCAGGCTGGTTTTAAAGCCACTCAGTGGGGCACTTGAAGTTTATCGTCATTCAGAAGGACAGGGATTATTTCAAAGTTGGGATCGAACCCATAAATGGGCTACCTACGTATCCTTTTTTTTGGAAAAGGAATCAGAACCCACGTAGTTCGAGTAATGGAGTATGATGTTTATGATTGATGGCTCAAAGAAGAATGTCATAATTACTTTTACACTCTAAGCTCACGTGAGTCATGCTCAGTGTGAGAAAAAAGAGGTATTGGTAAAAATTAGACAATTGTGCCATGAAAGATGCAATCATAAGAATTTGTTTGGGGCTTATGTATGTATGACTGCCCAGATAGATGAAGGTTTAGGATTTACTTTTAGGGAGAAAATCCAGGAACAGGGTCCATAAAGGTATATGTGCTTTATGGAGATTTGAATACTCTAATATTGGGGCTTGCTCCTAAGGAGGATTCCCAAGTTAGTAGGGGACTTATGATTGGGTTTTACTCCTGAAAAGGAAACCCAAATCAAGGGTAAATTAGGAATGGTTAAGAGAAATTTAAGGGGGGCTTGGGGTTTACTCCTGAAAAGGAAACCCAAGATTATAACTGGGACTTACTCCTAAAAAGGAGGCCCAGGTTAGGGGACTTGGGGCTTACTCCTGAAAAGGAAGCCCAAGATTATGACTGATTCTTATTCCTGAAAAGGAGACCCAGGTTAGGGATTAAGGTTTGGGGCTTACTCCTGAGGAGGATGCCCAAGTTTGGGAACTTTAAGAATTTGGGGCTTACTCCTAAAGAAGGATGCCCATATTAAAGGATTTATAACTGGGGATTATTCCTGAAAAGGATACCCAGGTTAAGGATTCTATCATCTTAAAGGATGAGGTTGAATGAATGAACTCTCAATCTTTGGTGACATAAAGATGTATAAATCACTAGGTTTTGAGAGATATTCCATTGAATTCCCTTCAGATAAAGAAGTCAAATCAAGAAATCGTGCCATAAATGGCTTTGAAGAGTATCTGGAAGACTGAATCTTGAATAGGAAAGGTGAAATGGCTTAAGAGGGTTAAAAAGGGCAAGATAGGCACCCAAAAAGGTAGGGGCGCGCAAGTCTTGAAAGGCGCGCAAGTATTGCGGCGGCGCGCAAGTATTGGTCGCGCAAGTATACCTGCGCGACATGTGGGGTACTTGCGCGATTTTAAACCAGTATTAGAATACTTGAGCGACTCCTTTTAATCACTTTAGAATCCTCTTGAGGTTCTTCCAGAAAAGGGACGCGCAAGTTATATTGAAGGAAATAAGTCGGCGCGCAAGTGTTGATAAGTTTCAACACTTAGGCCTTCCTTCTTCTCTTTAGATCTTCCGTTCTAGGTAAGAAATTACCTTAGAAGTGTTCCAGAAGCTTTGAGAAGAGACTTGGGCGTCGGGAGCTTCAATCCGAGTTTCTGAAAAAAGATCTCCTCAAATGGGGGGCCCACAGGGTCTATTTATAGGCAAAAGAAGACCCCGGGCGGTTACCGGGCGGTTACCACTTAGGTCGCGCAAGTTACTTGCGCGACCAAGGTGCTGCACAAGTGTACTTGCGCGACAGTGAGATAACTTGCGCGGTGCAGTTGCTGTTGATCCTTTGTTCATGCCTTTGTCGATTTTTGATGTTTTCTTTAAAGGTTGAATCACTTTGAGCTCAGATATTCCCTTTTCTGATCTTTAGATTCTGTGACGAAAGGAGCGTCAACACCGACACATCAACTTACACAAAGTCCGAATTTGATGTATCCAAAAGTTCCATATCATCAACAGGAACTCAACGTCGCAAACAGCGCGTCAATCGGACGCCCGGTCTGCGAGTTATTGGCTTTTTCGTCATAGGGGCCCGGTTGGTTTTTAAGGCAAAACCAACCCGACCGTACTCCACCTGCATCCAAACCTTGGGCAGAGTATTCCAAAAGATCCGTCTCACTTAGAGGAATTCAACGAAGCTGACGGCACGTCAATCAGACGTCCGTGGCTCAAGATATGAGCGTTTCCGCTCCGAAGGCCCGGTTGGTTTCGTGTACGAACCAACCCGGCCGAACTCAAAGTATTACGAAACCTTGAGTGAGATATACCGAAACGACCGTATCGATCCAAGGATTGCGTTTCCGCTGACGGAGAGTCGTTTGGAGGCCCGTAGCTCAAGTTACTGGCATTTGAACGAAGACCGTCCGAAGACGGGGGATACGAGCCCGGGCCGACCCCCTCGGGGAGTCGGCCGAACCGGGTCGCCCCGACCCGGTCCGGTCCGGACAGGGTGCGGTCCGGCCGGTCGGACCGGCCTGGTCCAGTTCGGCCGAGCGGCCGAACGGCCAGGCGCCGCGGGGCGCTACCCCCGCGGCCTGGAGGCGCCGTGGCCCCCCCGCGTGGGGCCGCGCTGAGTCAAGGACGCGGCTTCAGCCGCGTCCGAAGGAACCGGACCCGCGCGGCCGCGGGTCCACGGGTGCCACCGCCGCCGCGGCGGCCTGTCCGGCGGCGCGCCGGGGCACCGCCGCTCTCGGCTGCCGCCGCCGCCGCGCCGGCGACCCGCGTCGCCGGCGCGTTCCGCGGGCCACCGAGATCGCTCCGGTGGTTCGATTTTCTTCCCGTCTGCGCCATTGCTCCTCCCGGGACTTGTTCTTCACTGCGGGATCGTCAAACATCCGTTGCGGCCCGTCATCGCCCGTCAAATCCGCACAAAACGAAGAACGGCGGAGGGTCGTCGGGCCGTGTTCGTTTGGCCCGCACCCTCCGCGTTATAGATAAACAAACGGGAGAAATTTTTATTCCACACAGTAACAAAAATTTTAATAAGTTTAAAATTGTTCACAATTCGGTTCTTTAATTTCTTTAAAGAAACATTGACGGGAAAATAAAAAGGGGGTAATTCCCAAAATAAATCCCTACCTCGTTGGTCGTCACACGTGAGCGTTCTTCGCGGAATTGCTCGTCGCGGAAGGCGGAGATCGTCGCGTCATTGCGGAACACGGCGTTGAGTCGGCGAACTCAACGCACCATGAAACAGCAGATTTAATTTAATTAATTAAATCCGTGTTTTGGTTAAGAACCACGAAGGAGATAAAAAGGAAGGTCCGAGACTCTTACCTCAAGCAGCCGATCGAAGATCCGTCACGGAGGATGAGACGTCGCAGAAGAACGTTGTCGACGTTGCGGATCACGGCGTCGTGTCGTCGATTTCCGGGTTCGACGTTCTTCGCGTTCTTCGCGTTCTTCGCATTCTTCGCGAAGGAGGAAGAAGATACAAGGATTCTGTCTCAACGAGTAATCCCTCAAAAGATTTTGGTTGGTCTTATTTTATTATTATGCCAACACACGAAAACGGGTAAGAAACGACCCATCAATTCGTTGAATTAATTCAACGAAAGAAACAGCTCATTCAATTTACGAAATAAACCGCCCAATTAAATGGTCTATTAAGAAATTAAGAAAACGCGTCAGTTGACTTTCATAATGACGGGTTTTCGCGGGTGCGTTACTTAGCGGAAAGAAACGGCGGGGCTCGTGCGGGCCCCCTCCTCACAAATATCCTACCAAGAGGGTAGGATATTTCTGGATAGAATCCTATCCAGATCAACTCAGTTTAAGCCGTCTTTAAGTGGCTTCAAGTGGCTTCCAAGTGGCTTAAGTGAAATAAAATAAAGTTGTCGTAAAATTATTTTATTTCTTAACTTTAAGCCCGAAAATTAAAAACCACACCCGAGCAAACGCAACTCCGGAAGAGGCGTTTCTAGGCGAATACCGGCGCTGCGATTTCATCGGTGCCCTCAGAATTCGATACCGGGCACCGGTTCAAAAGTTAGAAAAACCCGCTCATCCGTTCACTGAACGTACCCGAGCCAAACTTCGAAAAATGATTCCGGGCACACCGGGCCTCGGAATCAGGTGCCGTCAGAAACTGCGCTCTTGTAAAATTCCAAAGAAAATTAAGAAAAAAATTTATTTGAAATTTACGGGTCTTTACAACCACCATTATTGGTGATTTAAATCCTGATACATCTTGGTGACACCAGGATGCACTGACCAAGATAATGCATGAAAGTCTCACATCATCTCCATGAACATGTATATTGAAACCCATACATGAACATGTATACATAGAATTTCATCCTCACCTATGGTCCAACCAAGAAGAAGGTCCTCACCTACCACACTCTCCCATAGGACTAGGCTCTCAGAATCCAATAGCTACCTCATCCTTACTCTATATATAAGGGTAGAGGTAATAGCTAAGGATGAAAGAAACATATATCCCTGACTATCATGCACCTCCAAATGCATCTCAGAGAACAAATCCATAAGCTGCCACTCACTACTGGCCTGCTGAACTACTTGTATCTGAGTCCTCTTGATCAGTGCATTAGCCACTGCATTGCCTTTTCCAGGTGCGTAGTCAAGCTTAAAATTGAAATACTATAGGTATTCAACCAACCTAAGCTACCTCAAATTAAAATCACACTGTGTAAGTATATAATTTAGCCTTTTGTGGTCTGTGTACCCCATAAAACACTCTCCTAGTAGGTAATGTCTCCAACAACACAATGCATGAACAACTGCAGCTAGCTCGCGATCATGCGTCAGGTAATTCCTATCATGTGACCTTAACTGTCGAGACCCATACACCATGACTCTATCACCCTGCATAAGAACTTCTCTTAGCCCGATACCTAATGAATTTCATTAAATAGTGTAACTCCTTTATGGATTTGAAAAAAATCAGCATCAATACTGAATTCAGTCTCCCTTTCAGCTCTTGAAAGGCTATCTCGTAGGAATATGACCATAAAAACTTCACACCCTTCTTAGTCAAGCCCACAATCAGCGCTGCTAAGTGTGAGAAGTCCTGTATGAAATGAATTTAGTAACTAGCTATCCCCAAGTAATTCCATAACTCAAATAAGTTCTTGGGATGCTTCTAGGAAACAACATCTCTCACCTTATTTAGGTCAATTGATACTCTTGTCTCTGAGATAATGTAACCCCAGAAGTGAATTTGATCTATCTAGAAGTGTCACTTTTTGAGCTTAGCATATAACTGATTATCTCTCAGTGTATCAAGTATGATATCAAGATGTTTAGCATAGTCGTGTTGATTCTAAGAATATACCAAGATATCATACATGAAAACTATTAAAAAAAAATCAAGATAAGGATGGAAAACTCAGTTCATCAATTCCATCAAGACCACTGGCATGTTCGTGAGACCTAACAACATAACCAAATACCCATATAGACCATACCTATAATGAAAGGCTATGTGAGGTATGTATGATAGTCTAACATGTACCTGATGATAGCCAGATCTCAAATCAATCTTTGAGAAAACCTGATCTCCTCAGAGCTAATCAAAGAGATAATCTATCTGTGGTAGAGGATACCAGTTCTTAACCGTAAGTTGGTTCAATTTTCGTCAATACATGCATAGAATGAGGGTTCCATCTTCCTTTTTCCCAAAAATAACTAGATAACCCCATGGATATGTATTAGGTTGGATAAACCCCTTTTCCACTAAATCCTCTAGCTTTCTCTTGAGCTCTACATCTTAGTAGTAGCCATCCTGTAATCTAGTGAAGGTATTACTAACATTATTCTTGTTTCTCATATGAGCAAGAAGGAGAATAAAACTAGTCCGAATAATACTAAAACTCCTATAAGATTTACCAGAAAGAAGAGCTCTGGGAATAAGAAAAAAGGGTCTCTAACCCCAAGAACATGTTTTAATGAATATTTTCTTTTGGAATTGTGAGGGTATAGAAAACCCTAGAACCTTTACTGTTTTAAAAAGTTTTATCAATATTCATCATCCTAAAGTTTTTGAAATAGTTGAACCAAAAATAAATTTTTCATCTCATATTTTTCATATTTTCTAGTAGGGTTTTAATTTTTTAGGAGCATGTAAAAACTGATCATCTGTTGAAACCCTCTGGATTTTTTCTCACTCTTCTTTACAAAATATTAATATTTTTAGTATTTCTGAGAAATATTTTACCTGTGACTTTATCTTTGAGAACTCATATATTTACTCTAATTTTGTATATGCTAAAAATATATACTAAGATATGAGGCACCTTTGGTATGAACTCTCCCAACTTAGTAATAACATTCATGATCCTTGGTTTGTTGTAAGAGACTTTAATTCCATCCTTATCCTAGGTGAAGAACTAGGTCCTTAAAACTCCACTATTTATTCAAGGAAATTTAAAGCCTCTATAGAGGATAATAATATTATTGAAGTTAATCTCACTGGTTCCAAATTTACATGGTATAAACAACATTACAATAGGGTGGTTGCTAAAAAATTAGATAGATCTTTTACTAATGTCCCATCTCTTGATAAATGGGACAATATCTCTAGCATCACCCTTCCAAAAATTACCTCTAACTAATATCATATCCTGATCTACTTCTCTTTAAATATCATCAAGCCTATGTTTCCTTTTAGATTTAACATTTCTTGGTCTCCAGACCCTGATTTTGCTAATATTATAAAAAATTCATGTTCTTCCATGAATAATTGAAATGATTTTTTTCCTATGTCTTTAAATATCTAAATCAGGTTCTTAAGGATTGGTGTATATATAAATCTAAAAAAATGGATAATGAAATCCTTGTTTTGTAAGAGGAACTATCTCAAATTCAAAATATCTCTACCAGCTCTAATTTCGATTATGACCCTCAACATGAAATCAATATTTTTATTAAAACTTGTTTCTATGCTTAACCTCAAGGATAATACTAGAAAGAATATTTTCAAAACTAAATGTATCACTTATGGTGATAGAAATACTTAATTCTATAACTCCCTTCAAAGATCCAAAAAATCTTGCAGACCTATTTCTTTCCTAAGGGATAGGGACAACCACATTGATACTGAAGAAGGTATTTCTAATCATGTCATCTCTTATTTTGAAAATATCTTTAACGAGGCTGATGTTAATAAAGAACTCTTACCTAATTTCATTCCAGTTGTGGTGAATGAGGAGGACAACTCATTTCTTAATAGCATCCCTCTTGATCATGAGATCAGAGACACCGTCTTTAACTTAAATACTAACAGTGCTCCAAGACCTGATGGTTTCAATAAAGTTTTTTATCAAAAATTTTGGGATGTGATCCAAGATGATGTTTTCCATTTGATTATGAGTTTTTCAAAGGGAATTCTCCCTCATGGGATAAACTCCCAATTCCTCACCCTAATATCTAAATTGGAAAATGTTGACGAGATTCACCTATCCAGACCCATTACCCTTATCAATTATCTTTACAAAATCATTACCAAGCTTCTAGAAAATAGTCTCTCATATATCATCAACAAAATTGTTTCTTGGAACCAATTTGGTTTTGTTAAAGGAAGGTCCATCCAAAATTTTATTTGTCTTGATTCAGAATGCACCAACCTTTTGAATAAAACTAGTAGAGGTGGAAATGTAGCCACCAAACATGATATTTGAAAATATTTTGATACCATTGATTGGATTTTTATTTTAAAAGTTATAAGGAGCTTTGTATTCAATGACTCTTTCATCAATATAATTAAAACTCTTTTTAATTAATCCTTCATCTCAATCCTTGTTAATGGATCTCCTAAGGGTTACTTTAAATGATGCAAAGGGATTAGACATGGAGACCCCCTCTATGCTATTCTTTTCTCGATTACTGAGGACTATTTGAGTAGATTACTCACTCAACTAGTGGATCAAACCAATCTTAAACTGATTCATGCATCTAGGAATTTTAATTCCCCCACACATCTCTTATATATAGATGACATTATCCTTTTTTAAAAGGTGACAAGAAAAATATCAATAACCTCAAAATTTCCCTCTCACACTATGAAGATGTTTCCGATCAAACCATAAGTTGGGGAAAATCCTACATCTTTTTTGGAAACAGATTTCCTTCCAACAGAAAAACCAGCATTATCATTGTCTTAGGAATCAAGGAATCGTCCCTCCCCTTCACCTATCTTGGTGTTCCCATTTTTTGGGGAAGATACAAATATAACTACTATTCTACCATTTTTGTCCAAATTCTACACCATATCTCCTCATGGAAAGGTAAATCCATCTCCATGGATGGCGGGATCTATCTTGTCAAGTCTACAATTATTTCCATAATGGTCTATTCTATGATGGTTTATAAATGGCCTGCTAGTCTCTTAAAGAGAATAAATGTTTCCATTAAAAACTTTGTGTGGAGTGGGATCACTCTTGATAGAAATATGATAACCATTACCTAGTCTACCTGTTACAAACCTTTGGATAAATTTGGGCTCAACATTAAAAATCTCAAAATTTTCAATGATTCCTTACAAGACAGACTCACTTGGAATCTTCTTCATAATAAATCTTCCTCCCTTTATTTCCTCAAAAACCAATTTCTTGACAAATTAAAGAAAGGAAATATAAATTATATGATCTCATTTATCCAGCCTTCCATTAGGAATGCGTTTTCCAACATCATGTCTAAATCTATATGGATGGTGAGAAAGGACTCTACCTTGAATTTATTGTCTGCTAACTAGATAGGTGTTCCTCTCATTTATATGGTTTCCACCACTCAATTTCCTAAAAAATCTAATAATACCATTAAAGTCATGATAATATCTCAAAACTCTAATTTAATTGACAATATTAAGTAGGTCATTGGAAATTATCCCTTTTCCACCACTGATTATTTTTTTAATTTGGGAACCTGCTTATAACAGAATGCTTGACTCAAAAATATTTTATGATCACCTTTTTTATAGCTCTGAAAATAATTTGAGTTGGCTATTTTTTTAATAAATTATGGTTAAAGCCTTAAAGATTCACTCTTTTTTGGGGTATTGTGCACAAAAGGATCCCAACTAACACTTGCATTCAATATTTTGGGATTCAACTCTGCTCTAAATTTTGTTTTTGTAACCAACATCGAGAAGACATTAATCACATATTTCTTTCTTGTTCTACAACCACAACTCTTTGGAATTATTTTTATGATCTTTTTGAGTGTATATGGTTACTTTATGACTCTATCAACTCTCAACTACACTGTTGTGTGGATATGACTAACTCCCAGAAAATCAAGAATCTCTTCATAATAACTATAGATGAGATTCTCTATGTGATCTGGTATGATAGAAATGTCTATATTCATAAAAATTACTCATTTAGTCTAAATGTAGGTAAAATGAGAATCCTTATTGCCATTCGGAAATCCACTTTGATTCAAAAGGATCTTTGTAGCAACACGGTTATAGACCTTGGGATTCTCTAACAGATTAGGGTAAAAGGCATTTCCCCCTAGACTAAACACACTTTTGAAGTCTTCTAGAAAGATCTACCTCCTGGATGGATCAAATTTAATGTTTATGGTGCTTCTAAAGGAAACTCGGGACCCTCAGGTTGTGGTTCTATCTTTATAAACCACTATAGGAAGATTCTAGGCTACTTTTATGGAAACTGTGGTATCGCCTCTTCTCTAGAAGAGGAAATGGTGAGTGTGATTCATGTTATCTCTTTTTCAAATCATCTTGGATGGAACACTATCTAGATTGAAAGCGATTCAATGACCATTGTAAAATCCATATGAAATAGAGTAGTGCACCTTGCATGGCCACTTACTTCATGTTGGATGGACTGTCTGCATTCACTCATGGATACCAACTATATTTTCACTCACATCTATCATGAAGTGAACAAGGTTTCAAATAGCCTCGCTAATATGGTATTCAAACATGAAATTACCTAGCTGGATGATCTCCCCTCTAATTTTCTTTCTCTCTATGATAGGGACTGAAAAAATCCCATCTTTCAGAATCATGTAATTTTATTATGAAACTTTTTTCTCTAATAAAATTAGTGTTTTGGTCCTTGAACAGAATACCAATATTTAAAAAAGAATATATATATAAACTCTCAATATGGGCTGTCTTCTCACCCATCCTATGATAATTGGGTTCAGCTAAGCTCACTTGGACATCCCATTCGCCTTTGTAAATAAACTCTCCTCCCTCTAGTGATGTAAAGGTCATCCTTTAGTGATAAAATTCCACAAAGTCATGAAATAGAACCAACCATTCCATCTTTATAATGATGTCAAAACTTGTAATCTCGAGGAAAAAGAGGTCCCATATGAAGTGACACCCACCAACCTCAATGGGGAACTCCCTACACTGATGTGCATCCTCTATTATAATCCCTAATGGAGTGTCAAAAGTCATAAAACCATAAAAGGTTTGATCACTAAGCCCAATAATCTCTAAAATGGGCACAAATATAAAGCTATGAGAAGTGACTATATTAAAAACAGCTGATGCTAAAGTGGAGGCTACTAGAATAGCACCTCTCACAATAGAAGGCCTATAATTTTTCTCCTCAAGGGCTGGTTGCACTGCATATATTTGGCATGATATATGACCCAATGATACTGCCTAGCTTCCCTAAGAAAACCCGCTCTACTATCACTATAAATCTGGGGTCTAACTACTATAGCCATGATCACCACCTCAGTTTGATCGACTAGCTATACTCTAGCTCCCTACCTGATAAGAAGCTACTAACCACACTCTTGAATGTGGAGTCAGTGTAGACCCTATCTCACTAGTTTCCGGAGGAAAATTTCTACAAAATCACTATATATGGCCCATATTTCTATAGGATAGACACTCTACTGGGTCCCTCGTACACCGAGACCTCATATTTCTTGGTCTACCACATCGGTAGCACCTCACCTGGATACATAAATATGTGCTTTAACTACTAACATCACCATGAAGAAGCCCCAAATGATGCTTCCTACTACTGGTCAATGCATTACCAGATCTAGGTGCTGAACCACCCTGACTTGCACCCCCAGCCTCTCTCAGGTTATGCTCTATAATAAGAACCTGATTCACTATTCCAAAAATGGTAGTCATCTTAAAGACATTCACCTATGATTAGATGTTATATCTGAGACCATCCTTGAATTTCCTAGCTTTAAATAACTCATCACCCATCAAAATAGGTGAGAAGCGCTGAAGCTCGGTAAAATGGTCCAAATAATCCATAACTGATAATGCACCCTACTCCAAGTGAAAAAACTATCATGCTTTATCAAACCTCAATATCTCAGGATAGAAGTAATCATTGAAGGCCATATGAAAATACCTCCATGAAATCTCTTGATGACGATCTATCTGAGTAATGACACCCCACCATCTCTTGGTGGAATCATGCAGCATATATGTAGTGAGATTTACCCTCCTCCCAGGAGGCATCTTGAGATGCTTGAAGATAGATAGTATGTTCTATATCCATGACTCCATATCCTATGGACCTCCATCCCCAAAAAATGTGGGCATATGCTGCTACTGGAACACACACATTATCTCATCCATAGACATGGAAGGTTGCAGTGCTCCCTGAAAAGTATTCATGAAGCACAAAAATCCTTCACAGAACTGTGCCTCAACACCTATGTCTGTTACAAATACTATTCTCATATCTGGCACTATTGGATGATCTTCCAGTAGCCCATGGCCTAGTACCTCCAAAGTATGGTCATCACCACCCTCTTAGCGCATGACTGGAGGATTCCATGGTGACATACCTCTACAAATTTCAAGTATACATCACATAACAAGAACAATATCAAAGTTCACAGCTAAAATCATAGATATATAAATAGGATAGGTACAATAATTCCTATATTAGAACCTCACCCTTCTTCCTACTCCTAAAGTTAGGTCTGGGCATCGTACAAATCATATATAAGAAAGAGATACTACCTACTTCCCACTACTAAGGTCAATACTAGGTCAAGTTATCTACTATAATAAATTAAATTTCCACTTCATTTTCACTTGAATTTATATATTCATTTCACATTTATATCACAATTCATTTTATAAATTTTAAATAAAAGGTTCACAAAATTCTAATCCAGAAGGTCCTATACTCTTCATGAACCAAAATATTGTGTACCCTAATTCAAACCACAACACATTCCAGAATACCTATCACAACAGTAGGTACGTATATCATGACACCTATCACAACATCATACAACAAGTAATGCATCCTAAATGGCATGGCATAATGCATGGAATTTTATTTCTATAAAGTTCCTATAATGATGCATGAGATGCAATACCCTCATCTCATAAGGTTATAATAGAATAAAACCCACAATCATATTGATAATAACATCATAAATCATGTGCATCACCCAATGGTGGAATCGAATCAACTATAATAGTTAAAATTCATAAAACAATAATTTTTCATTTGTGGTAATTTGGATTTTCCTGTATGTGGGTTAGCTATGCCTAAGAACAACTCATTACCAAATTCCTATTCCTTCCTAACCCTTTATATTGTCTCAAAACAATAAGACAAACCATAAATGAAGCTATGATACAAATTTTTAATGTCCCACACCCAGGTGCCACTGAAGGTGCCCCAAGCTCAGTTGGCCACATAGCCTCAAGCGCATATCCCCAAATGCCAGAGGCTACCGACTAGTAGTGAGGGCCTATGTGTGTTAATGGGGAGACTATTCCCTCATCACCAGAGTATAACACAATAAAATATTAATAACAAATATGCAGCGAAAGAAGTAAATCATATAGACAATAGGAAAACAATAAGACATATATAAATTTTCAATATCAAAAGGAATCTCATATACATATGATGATGATGATGCATGTCATATGTATAATAAAATAGCCAAAACAGGTACAAAAACAATGTACAACACATGTATCAAAAGTATAAAATATTTAAAAAGTATCCCAGCTTGTATCATGAGCCTCAGCTCAGTCCCATGCTCCCCTGTTCCTAAGCAGTGATCAAGACCCTATAGGAGGGTACTTTCCCTTATCTATACCTATAATCATATAGTTTATTCAGGTACCCAAGGTGGTCTGAATAGGATGTGAGACATAATCCCAATAGGAAACCACCCAAGGTCTAGTTCCATCCTGTCAGTGAGTATATAACAATCATAGTGTGCATTCAGTAATAGAATATGTAAAGGAATTACTGAAATTAAACATCCAATAAAATCAAGGTTCCAATTTTATAACCAATTCATTTAATCAATTTCATTTAGAAATTAAATATCCAAATTAATAGTCAGGTCTATGTCATTTTATAAGTGATTTCATTTAATTTAACAGTCTCAATTAATTAGTAAGTCTCAGGACTTGGTGCATATCCTAGCATCCCTCATAGTGATATGCTCGAAGGATGCCTAAACAATCCATCCATAAAGTGTAAAAAAAATACTAAATCCAAGATTATGTTTTGGATTTTTAGATACATCATATAAACCATTCCATTCTTTATTCAATTTAGAACCTGATCCCATCCTTGGAATTCCTCATTTGGAATCTAGGTATTGCTCTAAGTATAATGTAAATCAACACCCTATATTACCATCCATGGAATTCCTCACAAGAACCTAGGTATCACTCTAGGTGTGGTATAACATCTTATCCACTCAAGTCCAATCCACTAAGGGAACCTAAGTATCACCCATGACATATATGATCAACTGCCCTCTGATTCTGTCCTTGGAAAACCATAAGGAGTCCAAGTATCACTCGACATATAACAGTAATCCCCCATGATTCCATCCTTGGTAGTATATATTATGATTCCAAGTATCAATAAGGCATAATCAAGGTAGAATCAAAATGAGTCCATCCATGGCATTCGTATAATAATCCATGTGTCACCCAAGGTGTGTATCAATCCTGAATTCAATCAATTTCATTTAATTAGGATTATATAATATTTCAAGGTTATCACCAAGAACATTTCATTTATAAATCACCTAAAAAGGCGGATAAAGACATGGGATAAGCTTAAGATGTTTGTATTTAATTTACTCATGTGGGAATTTCATTATAACAAACATCTCACACTTAAACAACCAACACATGGCAAGTGTCTAGGGACATGGCTTCCATTCCCTTTTCTTTATCAGTTCAATTTACAATTGATATTAAAATTCAAATTATATATCAATTCTCAATTTAATTCATCAATTTAGATTTCAATTCAATTTATAATTGACATCCCATAACTATGGGTAGAAAGGCACACCCTAAGGCATCCAAGTTAAATAGCCACCCATGGTGGTCCAAGAAATTAACAACACACCCAAAGGGGTGGTTTGAATTCAAGGATCATGTTCATTAAACAATTATCATCAAGACTCATTAATTCAATAGGATATACCTATTCATTAATTCAAGGTTTAAAATCCATTTCAGGGGTGTCTCTCTGAAAATTGGGCACACAGAACAATGACATATATAAATACTTATAATTTCAAGGAAAAGAATGAGACCAACTACCATAGGTCGTTAGTGGATAGATCATCCATTATTATCTTATGATTTAACTCAAGATCCAGATAAAAATGAATAATGAACAAAAAACCTGAAAATAGGGAAAATTAGCTTCCACTTAAATAGTACATATGATGCCAAAACAAACAAGGAAGGACTAAAAAGGAATCAAGATCTTAACGATGCATATCCAATAAGATAGACAATTCTTGATTCTGAGCTTGGGTGGAGAGTCGGTGGAAAATCCAATAATAGTCACCAAAGGAACCCTCTCAAAGGATCAAGGCTATCCAATGTGAGAAATGAAGAAGAATTAGGTTAAAATAGATTTAATTAATTGAGATTTCATAAATTCACCCAAAACATGGGGTTGCATGGTTTGGCCACACGGTTGGACAAACCGTGCGCCAACTGTGTGCCTCCTACTGTAGGAAGGGGACCATATCACAATTTGACCAATCATGTGAAAACTGTGCAAAATTTAATTGTCAAAATTATAGACATGGCCACATGATTTTGCATCCTATTCTCATGGTTTTCCTAACCATGCGGCCTATAACCTCCCACTGTCCAGATTAGCATGGTTAGAAGTAACCATGCGGCTTGACCTGCACGGTTTCTTCTAACCGTGTGTCAGACCATTTTTATCCAAAGGTTGGGTTTTGGGATCCAAACTAGCCCTAAATACCCCCAAAACCTCAACATGCTACTAATGGATAAAGGAAGACTACTATATCCTTCAGAGACTACCATCTTACATTACTGACATGATTGATTTTGGTTTTAAAGAACAGTTATTATGTGCCTAGTGTAACCAAGAACATTATTTCCATTTCTTATTTAGATATGGATTGATTGTTTTCAGATTTGTAAATATGGGTTTCTAATTTTATAAATATAGAATATTTTATGGTATGGAACAACTGAATAATGGCCTTTATGTATTAAATTATGAAAACTAAACATTGGTAATTGATAATGATACTAATACATGTAATTCATATGATACCCAATTGCGGAATCACCTTCAACTTCATTTAAATGAGAAGTGTTTGACAAAGCAATATCAAGATGGTTATTTAGTCTATTTTGAGTTAAATCCACTTGAAATATTTCATGCTTTTTTACAAGGAAATATTACCAAACCACCATTTGGTGGTCAAGGTGAAAGGGCCATAGAGCTTCTAGATTTGGTTCACACTGATGTGTCTAGACCTTTTCAAGTAGAGGCTAGAGGTGGATTATCATATTTTATTATTTTTTTAGAAACTTGAGTAGGTATGGTTATATATACTTGATAAGGTACAAGTATGAATCCTTTGAGAAGTTTAAAGAGTTCAAGAATGATAATAAGAATCAACTTGGTAAGAATATATAGAAAACTTTTATTCGATCGAGGTGGTGAATATCTTAACCATGAATTTATCAACTTTATATAGGAGTATGATATTTAATCTTGAATCACTCCACATTATATACCAAAGTGGAATGGTGTTATTGAAATAAGGTGTCACGACCCATCCTTGAGACCCGTGCCATGACTACCCCAAGCCCGCCTCCCATAGGCCAGGGGCTGGCGACTAGCACCAAAGGCGTAAATCCCGATATAAGGGAAGGAATTGCCTTTATGTAAGAAAACAAACACCACAGAGTGAGCAAGCAGAAGTAACCACTAAGTAAAAACTGAGTACAAAGGTAAGTGCTGGAAAGTAAATGGGCCAGAATACAAACCCAACTGAAAGTAAAGTACAACAAAAAAGAAAGTACAATAGCTGAAAAGTAGAGCAGCAACATCGAGCCGTCCACTGGAAATCCCACCTGAAGGGTGGGTACAGATAGTCTCCTCAACTCCTCGAGTCCAGCCGTCTTCTCCATGTACGTCCCACCCAGTGGTCCACCTCCAGGTACCAACTCGCTCCACAAGCCTCAACCATGATCAGCGCTGTCCGTCGTCTGCATCCAACACAACGTAGTGCGGGCATAGCCCATGAAGGGGTGAGTATACGCTACCCAGTAGGGACCCCGAGACCCCCGAAGGTCTCCCAGAATCCACGAAGGATAAACCACAAAGGAAAGATACAATCACGAAGTAACAACCCAATCTACTTAGGTATATACCCATACATATACCTAAGTCATCAATACTAGTTTGGCTCCACATCCGAGCCCAAGTTCGATCTAGTCCACACAGGAAAGCACAACCCAATTCACATAGGAAAGCAAGTCAATCATATCGAAGATATTGATTGAAAGTCAAGACTCATCTCACACAAGTATACTTCTTCGTAAGACAATAGAGATGATCAGATGTAGCCACTGATTCATATAAGCTGTCAGACCCACATAGGATACAAGACCAGCTAAGCTGTCGGACCCACAAAGGATACAAGACCAGCTACTCTACCGGACCCACGTAGGATACAAGTACAGAGTCAAATACTGCCGGACCCACGTAGGATACAAGAACAGTAGTCACGTACTTCCGAACCCACATAGGATACAAGAACAATAGTCATCGCCGTTGAACCCACGGAGGATTTCAGTACGGTCGTCGTCGCTTCCGAACCCACGAAGGATCCCAGTACAGTCATCATCGTCGTCGTAGTAGCAGCCAACTCTAGGGTTCCCGCACATAGCATGCTCGTTTCCAGGAGGGTCCGCTCCACGAGCCAAGGGGAGTAGATACATCAACTGACACGTAGTCCAGAGTTGATGTATCCCAAAGTTCCGTCTCGACAAAAGGAACTCAACATGACAGACAGCGCGTCAATCGGACGCTCGGTCTGAGAGTTATTGATTTTTTCGTCCCAGGGGCCCGATTGATTTTTTAAGTCAAAACTAACCTAACCGTACTCTAAATGCATCCAAACGTCGATCAGAGTAATCCAAAAGAACCGTCTCACTAAGAGGAATCCAACAAAGTCGACGACACGTCAATCGGACGTCCGGAGCTCAAGTTATAAGCGTTTCCGCTCCGAGGGCTCGGTTGGTTTCGTGTTCGAACCAACCTGGATGTAACCAAGGTTCTCCTAAACCTTGAGTTTAATATACCGAAACGACCGCCTCGATCCAAGGATCTCTATGCAACTGACGGTGCATCGATCGGAGGTCCTTAGCCCAAGTTATGGACGTTTGAACGAAACTGTCTGAAAATAGGGGGTTTGGGCCCGGTCCGACCCGGCCCAATACCCCCTGGGTCGGCCCGAACCGGGTCGACCCGACCCGGGTCCGGGTTCGGCCCACTTGGGCACGGCCTGGCTCGGCCGGCCCAGCCCGGCCCAGCCGGTTCGGCCCGGTCCAGGCGCCCGCGTGCTGAGCGGACGCGGAAGGGGGGGGGGGGGGAACCGAATGGCGGACCCACGGGGGGTCTGCCCTACTGCGCTGACCAGGGGTTCAAACCCCCGGTTTTTCCAGATCTAGCCAGCCATAATGGCTGGCCAGTTGTGCCATGTAGGACCGGCCGGTCCCGCCTCCTGAGCGCCGGCAGTTCTGGCCGCCCTCCCCTGCTCCACCGCGGCCAAAGGCCGCGACCTTGGTCCGTCCAGCGAGGTGCGATGGCACCGCGCTCCTCCGCCGTGGCCCTGCTCCGATCGCGACATCTTTCAGCATCAATGGCGCGGCGCGACGGCGCCACGCTCCTTCGCCGCGGTGATATTCCTTGTTCCCGCGCGGTGCCGTTGCACCGCGCCGCCTTCGTCCCAAACCGCAATGGTGAACATCAACAAAGGTGGAGGAGGATCGGCTGTGTTCGTGCGGTCCGTCCTCCTCCCATTAATTTGATAACAGGTGGACAAATATTAAACGATGAATGCCAAGAATAATCACATCATAAAAACACACCCCTACCTTGAAGTAGTTGTCGAAAGAAGATTGTCGCGGGAAACGACGTCGCGAGGTAAAGATCCGTACGTGCTTGATGGAGAACGTCCGAGGATGAGCGACATCTCCTTTCCTTTGACGTGAGAAGAAGAACTAAGGAAGGCGCATCGTCGTTCTTTGGGGAAGGCATCGCACACCAGCTGCAGAGAGGAGATGAGATGGCACGTCGATCTCTCCTTGTGGCGACAGCGTTCTTCGTCGAAGTCTTGGCGTTACTCGCGTCCACCAACGAAGAAGATGAAGATCCCCAAGGCTTGTGTATTTTCTCCCCAATTCCTCTCACACAAAAATCCCCCCAAATAAAATAAGGTTCACCATTATTTTATTAATCCCAAGCCATGAATTCAAAATTCAACTCTTAATCAAATACATTGAATAACTTACTCAAATAATTTAATAAGAGAGTTGACTTGTAATTAAGAGGGGGAGAGGATGAGTTACACATTTAAGCTAGAGGGGGGGGGGGTTTAATGGGGTGTTAGGAAATTTAAGGAGGTGGGGGCTCGTGTGGGCCCCACCCCAACTTCCTCACATCTTCCTTTCCCATAACACTTAAACCATCAACAGTGTAATAAAAATATAATTGTTTAACAACTATATTTTTATTCTTCACATTTTAAACAACTCCTCCTAAGCAAACGCTGCTTCGGAAAAGGTGTTCCTAAGCAATTACCGGCGCTGTGGTTTCATCGGTGCCCTCAGATTTTGATTCTGAGCACCGGTTCAAAAGTTTGGAAAACCTGTCCGTTCGTTCACTGAACGTACCCGAGCTAAACTTCGGAAATTGATTCTGGGCACAACGGGCCTCGGAATCAGGTGCCGTCAGAAACTATGTACTCATAAAATCCCAATGAAATTAGGAAAAAAAATTTTCTTTGAAATTTACAGGTCTTTAAATTACTCCCACCTCAGGGATTTACGTCCCCGTAAAGATACATCACAAACTTGGGGAACAAATGAGGGTACTGAGCACGCATCTGATCCTCCCACTCCCAAGTGCTCTCCTGGAGGTTCCCGTCCTGCTATCTGATGTGCACTAGAGGAATAAACCGCCCACATAGGACCCGCTCCCGTCGATCCTCGATCTCCACCGGGACCTCCGCAAAAGTCGCCCCGTCATCAATGTCCATCTCCCCATGGTCGATGATATGCATCAGGTCGTGCACGTATCTCCTCAGCTGAGATACGTGGAAGACGTCGTGCACCCAGTGCAACTGAGGTGGTAGATCCAGGCGATAAGCCACCTTGCCTATCCTGCTGAGAACCTAGAATGGTCCGATGAAGCGTGGAGATAACTTTCCACCCTAGCCAAATATCCGTAATCCACGTCGAGGTGAGACCCACAAGAAAACATGGTCGCCATCCTCAAACTCCAGTGGTCTCCACCTCCTGTCAACATAAGACTTCTGTCTGCTATGAGCCGTCCTCATCTGCTCCTGGATGAAATGGACCTTCTATATCGTGGCCTGGACTATCTTCGATCCCACAAGTGCTGACTCTCCAGGGTCTGTCCAGCACAGAGGTGACCTGCAAGGTCGGCCGTACAATGCCTCGTATGGTGCCATCCCGATGGTGGAGTGGTAGCTGTTGTTATACGCAAACTACACCAATGGTAGGTGGTCCTCCCAGCTACAAACAAAGTCGAGGACACATGCACGGATCATGTCCTCGATAGTCTAAATGGTCCTCTCCGTCTGACCATCCGTCTGAGGTTGAAAGGTGGTACTCAGACGTAGCTGCGTCCTGAATGCCTCCTGCAACCCCTTACAAATCCAAGAAGTAAAGAGAGCATCCCGATCGGAGAAGATAGATGATGGCACACCATTAAGCCATACGATCTCCTGAACATAGAGGCATCCCAATCTCTCTACTGAGCCCTTCTCTCTGATGGGTAAAAAGTGGACTGACTTGGTGAGTCGGTCGACAATCACCCAAATGGAGTCGTGACCTCTAGAAGTACGTGGAAGTCCAGTCACGAAATCCATAGATATCCCATCCCACTTCCACTCAGGGACCTCCAAGGGCTGTACCAAGCCTGCTGGTACCTGGTGCTCTGCCTTCACCTGCTGACAGGTAAGGCATCGAGAAATAAACTCTGCCACAACCTTCTTCATACCCGGCCGCCAGTGCTGTCGTCTGAGATCCTGGTACATCTTCGCTACCCCTGGATGTACCGCTAAAGGAGAAGTGTGAAACTCTCTCAGTACCTCCTCCTATAAAGCATCTGGTACCATGGTACGTCCTCTGAAAAGGACTTCATGCTCTTCTCCTACAGAAAAATCCATCAGGTGCCTGTCATGAGAATATCTGTGCACGCCGTGTCTCACAGCCAACGTCCCCACGCTGTGCCTCCCTAACACGCTGTAGTAGTGGAGGAGTGACTGTGAGTGATTGTAGAAAGGCTGATCCATCTCTATCCATGAAGGATATTTGCAAAGCGGCTAGCTTCTCTGTCGCCTCCCCAAGTAGCTGAATGCCCGTCCTCCTGTTGAGAGCATCAGCTACTACGTTCCCCTTTCTAGGAGTATAGACTATCTCAAAGTCATAGTCTTGGAGGAACTTGAGCCATCGCCGCTGTCTCAGGTTTAGGTACTTCTATGAGAAGATGTACCTGAGACTCTAGTGGTTAGAATAGACTGTAAAGCGCTCACCCATCAGATAGTTCCGCCACATCTTCAGAGCGAAGACCACTACTGCTAACTCCAGGTTATGAGTAGCGTAGTTCTACTCGTGCTGCCTCAACTGTCGTGATCCATAAGAGATCACTGACCACTCCTGCATCAAGACACACCCGAGTCTAGTCCCTGATGCATCGCAGTAGACTACGTACCCTACTCCCTCCTCCGATAGCCTCAAGATAGGTGCGCTGGTCAATCTCTGTCTTAGCTCCTGGAAGCTCTGCTGACATCTATCTGACCACATGAAGGGTTTCCCCTTCTTCGTCAAAGATTAAAGGGGTGCTGCAACTCTGGAGAATTTTGGCATGAATCTCCGGTAGTACCCAGCCAAACCTAGGAAACTCCGCACCTCCGTAATGCTCCTGGGTGTCTCCCAAGCTAGCACTGCCTCGATCTTCGCAGGATCCACCGCAACTCCCACCTTAGAGATAACATGTCCCAAGAAGTGGACCTCACCTATCCAGAACTGACACTTTGAGAGCTTACCATAAAGCTGGTGCTCTCGAAGTGTGTCTAGTACAACCCATAAGTGGTAGGCGTGCTCCTCCTCGGTGGTCGAGTAAATCAAAATGTCGTCGATGAAGACCACGGAAAATCGATCGAGGTATGGCTGAAAGATCATGTTCACGAGACTCATGAACAATGATGGAGCATTGGTTACGCTGAAAGGCATAACCAAGAACTCATAGTGGTCATACCGACATCTGAAGGCTGTCTTCTGCACATCCTTGTCCCGAACTCTGAGCTGATGATAGCCTGACCTGAGGTCTATCTTTGAGAACCACCATGCCCCCTTGAGCTGATCGAAGAGTTCTTCAATCCTCG
The DNA here is from genome assembly GCA_963277665.1 of Viscum album. Lineage (NCBI taxonomy): Eukaryota > Viridiplantae > Streptophyta > Magnoliopsida > Santalales > Viscaceae > Viscum > Viscum album. The sequence continues at coordinate 872,608,909 of OY728145.1, read as the reverse complement.
GTAGCGGATACTTGTTCCTCACGGTCACCTGGTTCAGGAGACGATAGTCGACACACAGTCACAAGCTCCCATCCGCCTTCTTGGCGAACAAAATCGGGGAAACCTAGGGTGAAACACTGGGTCAGATAAATCCCTTTCCCTGCAAGTCCTCCAGCTGTACCCGTAGCTCTCAAAGCTCAGCGGGATCCATCCGATATGCTGGAGTGGATATCGGGACTGTCCCGGGGTACAAGTCAATATAGAAGTATACATCTCTGCAAGGAGGTAGTCTTGGAACGTCATCAGGAAAAACGTCCGCATACTGATCCACCACTACAGGAAAACTCGGACTCCGTACGTCAACTGCTCCTAGGATGAGGCTGGACAACTAACGAGTGATCGACTGTCCTCTCCTCTGTGTGAGTCCATCCTACACTACAAAGGCTCCCTTCTCGCCGGTGAAGGTGAACCTGCTCCCATCGGTGCGGACACACCGCACCTTTCACCTAATACAGTCGATCTGAGCATGGACTGTAGATAACCAATTCATGCCCAAGATGACGTCGTAAGGCCTCAACACCGCTACAAGAAGATCCCAGCCAAAGATCTCACCTCCTAGAGTATGCTAACACTGCCGGAACCAGTGCGTAATCATCCAGTCTGCTCTCGTAGGAGTCTCTATTCATAAGGATCGAGCCAACATCTCCGTCAGAATCTCCGAGCCCTGAACAAGGGCAGCGACAATGAAATAATTACCCGCTCCTGTGTCTATAAGAACTGCAGCAAGGGTGCAGTAAACACAGATAGTACCTCGAATCATCTCTGGTGCGCTATGGTTGTAGGCCTCCACTTCTTGAAGCTGAGCCTGCCTCTGCCCGCCAGCTCTCTGTGGTCGGGGTGGACCTCCTGGTGGTGGTGGTGGTAAAGCCTCAAAGCGTCTCCCACCACCTGATGCTCAGCCAGCTTCTCTACCTCATCCGCCTGCTCCCTGTGGACCGCCACGGTCGACCCTCTACCTCTGCTTGGGTGGTCCCTCAACCATCTGCTGCTCCTTTGCATGACGGGTCGGGCAGTCACGAGCCATGTGGCCCTGCCCGCCGCATGTGTAGCACTGTCTGCTCCTCGTAAGACTAGCTCTGCGCCATGTGACCCACACCTCTAAGCCAGTGTCCTGAGGTCGTATGCCTGATGGTCTGGTCCTCTTGGACCCCTGTGACATCCATCGACTACCAGCTGCAGAAGACTCTGCTATGTGCCGCCTTGCGGTAGGTCTCGCTGCTGGTGTAGGCTCAACAAGAAATCTCTCTATGAGAAGGGCTCGCTCCAGTACTCCTGCCTATGTCAGAATGCTGAGGGAGATCATTGATGCCCTGATATCATGCCTCAATCCCTGATCGGAGGTCTGGGCCCAAAAGAATGGGTCCTGTACCATGTCTGTCGAATAACGCGAGAGATCGGTAAATCTCGCCGAGTACTGGGCTACCGTTATGCTGGCCTGCCGCAGCTGTAGTAGCTCCTGAATGCGCACCGAACGTAGGGTGGATGGGACGAACTCTGAGCGGAAGAGGCTCTCAAATTCCTTCCAGAGGAGAGATGCCTCTTCGTGCACCTGGAGCATCAGAATCCACCATATGCCTACTACCGGGTGCAGGAGACTCGCTGCAAGGATCACCATGAGGTTAGCTGGTGTCCCCACTAACCTGAAAACTCAAACTATAGCCTCCAGCCAATCCTCAGCTGCCTGAGGGTCCGTCTCCCCACAGAACCTGGGCAGTCTCTGACACTAAAACTTGTGCGATGCACTAAGGCGACGTGCACTCTCAATGGCTGGAGCTGATGGCATCAGTGGCTCAACGGGTAGAGGTACCGCCGGTGCCTCCGTTGTAATAAGGACCTGCACCGAGGCCTCGTCGCTCGGTGGGCTGTCATCTCGCACAAATCTCGGAACCCTAGCTGGCTGCCGTCGTGGGGACATCCTGAAAAGAGACAAGTGCGCCACAGTCAATATAGTATACCTGGTGAGCTGACACAAAGTAATCACAAAGAAAACTTTTGAAACACACATGCAATCAATGTCTTCGTGCATTGAGTCAGAAATCAGAAGTCAGGGTCCTGGTGTATGGATACGTCGGCCGCCGCACCAACACTGGACTCCCTCGACTGATAACCACACTTAATACCCTTAACACTATTGCTTCACATAGAAGAAAGATCAGAGTTCTGAGTTCTGCAGTAGAACCGAACTCCTCTGATACCAATTTGTCACGACCTATCCTCGGGACTCGTGCCATGACTACCCCAATCCCGCCTCCCATAGGCCAAGGCTGGTGACTAGCACCAAAGGCATAAATCTCGATATAAGGGAAGACATTGCCTTTATTCAAGAAAACAAACACCACAGAGTGAGCAAGCAGAAGTAACCACTAAGTAAAAACTGAGTACAAAGGTAAGTGTTGGAAAGTAAATGGGCTAGAATACAAACCCAACTGAAAGTAAAGTACAACTAAAAAGAAAGTACAACAGCTAAAAAGTAGATCAGCAACGCCAAGCCGTCCACTAGAAATCCCACCTGAAGGGTGGGTACAGATAGTCTCCTCAGCTCCTCGAGTCCAGCCGTCCGCTCCGTGTACGTCCCGCCCAGTGGTCCACCTCCAGGTATCGACTCGCTCCACAAGCCTCAACCACGATCAGCGCTGTCCGTCGTCTACATCCAACACAACATAGTGCGGGCATAGCCCGTGCAGGGGTGAGTATACGCTACCCAGTAGGGACCCCGAGACCCCCGAAGGTCTCCCAAAATCCACAAAGGATAAACCAAAAAGGAAAGATACAATCAAAAAGTAACAACCCACTCTACTTAGGTATATTCCCATACATATACCTAAGTCATCAATACCAGTTTGGCTCCACATCCGAGCCCAAGTTCGATATAGTCCACACAGGAAATCACAACCCAATCCACATAGGAAATCAAGTCAATCATATCGAAGATATTGATTGAATGTCAAGACTCAGCTCACACAGGTATACTTCTTCGTAAGATGATAGAGATGATCAGATGTATCCACTGATTCATCTAAGCTGTCGGACCCACATAGGATACAAGACCAGCTAAGCTGTCGGACCCACAAAGGATACAAGAACAGCTACTCTACCGGACCCACGTAGGATACAAGTACAGAGTCAAATACTGCCGGACCCACGTAGGATACAGGAACAGTAGTCACGTACTACTAGAACCACATAGGATACAAGAATATTAGTCATCGCCATCGAACCCACGGAGGATTTTAGTATGGTCGTTGTTGCTGCCAAACCCACGGCGGATCCCAGTACAGTCGTCATCGTCGTCGCAGTCGCAGCTAGCTCTAGGGTTCCCTCACACAGCATGCTCGTTTCCGGGAGGGTCCGCTCCATGAGCTAAGGGGAGTCGATTCATCAACTGAAACGTATTCCGGAGTTGATGTATCTCAAATTTCCGTCTTGACAAAAGGAACTCAACACGACAGACGACGCGTCAATCGGACGCCCGGTCTGAGAGTTATTGGCTTTTTCGTCCCAGGGGCCCAGTTGGTTTTTTTAAGTTAAAACCAACCTGACCATACTCCAACTGCATCCAAACCTCGAGCAGAGTAATCCAAAAGAACCGTCTCACTAAGAGTAATTCAATAAAGTCAACGACACGTCAATCGGACGTCCGGAGCTCACGTTATAAGCGTTTCCGCTCCGAGGCCCCGGTTGGTTTTGTGTTCGAACCAACCTGACCATACCAAAAGTTCTCTGAAACCTTGAGTGTAATATACCGAAACGACCGTCTCGATCCAAGGATCTCTATGCAACTGACGGTTCATCGATTGGAGTTCTGTAACCCAAGTTATGGACGTTTGAACAAAATTGTCTGAAAACAAGGGGTTTGGGCCCAGTCAGACCGGACCCAATACCCCCTGGGTTGGCCCGAACCGGGTCGACCCAACCTGGGTCCGGGTTGGGCCCACTTGGGCGCGGCCCGGCCCGGCGCGGGTGGCCCAACCCGGCGCGGGCAGTCCGGCCCGGCCCGGTCCAGGCACCCGCTTGCTGAGCGGACGCGGAAGGGGGGGAGCCGCCGCCCCCTTCGAACCGAACGGCGGACCCGCGGGGGGTCTGCCCTGCTGCGCTGATCGGGGGTTCAAACACTCATTTTTTCCGTATTTGGCCAGACGTAATGGCCGGCCAGTTGTGCCGCGCGGGACAGGCCGATCCCGCCTCCTGAGCGCCGGTGGCCGGTGGTTCCGGCTGCCCTCCGCTGCTCCGCAGCGGCGCGGCGGCGCCGCGCCCCACCACTGCGGACCACCGCGGCCGCGGCCCTCCATGCTTCTCCAGCGCGGAGCGACAGTGCCGCGCCCCTCCACCGTGGCCCCGCTCCGGCCACGGCCTCTTTCGGCTTCAACGGCGCGGCGCGACGGCGCTGCGCTCCTTCGCCGCGGTGATATTCCTCGTTCCCGCGCTGTGTCATTGCACCGCGCCGCCTTTTTCCCAAACCGCAATGGTGAACATCAAAAAAGGAGGAGGAGGATCGGCCGTGTTTGTGGGGTCCATCCTCCTCCTGTTAATTTGATAACAGGTGGCCAAATATTAAACGATGAATGCTAAGAATAATCACATCGTAAAAACACACCCCTACCTTAAAGTAGTTGTCGAAAGAAGATTGTCGCGGGAAACGGCGTCGCGAGGTAAATCTCCGTATGTGCTTGACGGAGAACGTATGAGGAGGAGCGACATCTTCTTTCCTTTGACGTGAGAAGAAGAATGAAGGAAGGCATGCCGTCATTCTTTGGGGAAGGCATTGCACACCAGCTGCGGAGAGAAGATGAGACGGCACATTGATCTCTCCTTGTGGCAACGACGTTCTTCGTCGAAGTCTTGACATTCCTCGCGTCCTCCAACGAAGAAGATGAAGATCCCCAAGGCTTGTGTATTTTCTCCCCAATTCTTCTCACACAACAATCCCCCCAAATAAAATATGGTTCACCCTTATTTTATTAATCCCAAGCCATGAATTCAAAATTCAACTCTTAATCAAATACATTGAATAACTTACTCAAATAATTTAATAAGATAGTTGACTTGTAATTAAGAGGGGGAGAGGATGAGTTACACATTTAAGCTGGGGGGGGGGGGTTTAATGGGGTGTTAGGAAATTTAATGAGGTGGGGGATCGTGTGCGACCCACCCCAACTTCCTCACATCTTCCTTTCCCATAACACTTAAACCATCAGCAGTGTAATAAAAATATAATGGTTTAACAACTATATTTTTATTCTTCACATTTTTAACAACTCCTCCTGAGAAAATGCACCTTCAGAAAAGGTGTTCCTAAGCAATTACCAGCACTGCAGTTTCATCCGTGCCCTTGGATTTCGATTCCGAGCACCGGTTCAAAATTTAGGAAAACCCACCCGTTCGTTCACTGAATGTACCCGAGCTAAACTTCGGAAATTGATTCCGGGCACACCGGGCCTCGGAATCAGGTGCCGTCAGAAACTGCGTACTTGTAAAATCCCAAAGAAATTAAGAAAAAAAAATTTCCTTGAAATTTAAGGGTCTATACATAAGGAACCGTACCTTTTTGGATATGCTAAGGTTGATGATGAGTCCTGTAAGACTTCTATTATCCTTTTGGGGATATGCATTACAGACAATATTATACTTACTAAACCGAGTAACAAATAAAGTATAAAATTATATTCCCTTATACTTACAAAGTGTAAAGAAACCCATTTTTTCACATATTCATGCATGGGGTTATGAGGTGTATGTTAAGGCTAGCTCAAGAAACAAAATAGTACCCTGAGGAATGAAGTGTATCTTTATAGGGTATCCTAAGGAAACAAGGGAATACTATCTATACAATCATTTATAAAATAAAGTAACTGTCACAATAAAAACCATATTTATTTATATGGATCACATCCTCAAGAAGGATAGTGGGAGAAATATTGAATTTGATGAAGTTGATGCCTGAGATACACAAGAGTTGGTATAGGAACCAATTCCACATGTCCCTGTGGAAGATGTTGTTTATAAAACACAAGTACTATGTACGACCACTAGAGAGGTAATAAAATGAGAGAGATATGGTTTTCCTTTCACCAATGAAGGCAACTCATTATTGGTTGAAAATGATGACCCTATCTCTTACAAGAAGCTGTATAGAGCTCATAGGCTACAAGATGGAAATAATCCATGAATTATGAGATGGATTCCATGTATCAAAACAAATTCTGGGTTTTGAATGATCCATTAGTTGATGTAAATATTGCTGGGTGTAAATGGGTATTCAAGAGAAATATAAACATGGAATGTAAAGTGAATAATTATAAATCATGGCTTGTGGCTAAAGGGTTTAGACAACATCAAGGCATTGAATATGAAAAAACCTTTTCTCCAATTTCCATGTTTAATTCCATCAGAAGTTTACTTTCCACAACAACTTACTATAACTATGATATTTGGAAAATGGATGTAAAAATAGATTTCCTTAATGGGAAACTTCAAGAGGATGTTTCCATGACACAACTAGAAGGGTTTGTGACTCCCATAAATTACCAAAAGGTATGAAAGTTGTAGAGATCCATTTATAGATTAAAACAAGCATCCAGGTCATAGAAAATTCAATTCTATGAATCTATAAAGGAATTTGGTTTCATTAAGAATGATTGTGAGACATGTGTTTACAAGTGGTTTAGTGGCGGTACAATTATTTTCATAGTATTATATGTTGATAACATATTACTAATTGGAAATGATATACCATCCTTAGAAGAGGTTAAGGAGTGGTTGAGCAAGTGCTTCTCCATGAAGGACTTAGTTGAATAAGCCAATGTTCTGGGGATCAACATTATGCATGATAGATATATGAGGATACATAGACTAAGTCAAGGTATATATATTGACTAGATAATGAAGAGGTTTAGTTTGGAATAATCCAAGTACTAATACAAAAACGGGAAATATCAGCGCTAAAATCGGGATTTAACAGCGCTAGAAAAGCGCTGTAAAGCTCAGCGCTGATAAAGGTGGGGGGCCTTTAACAGCGCTAAAAAAGTGCTGTTAAAGGACACCTTTAACAGTGCTAAAAAATCACTGTTAAAGGACACCTTTAACAGTGCTAAAAAAGCACTGTTAAATGTAACCTTTAACAGCGCTAAAAAAGCACTGTTAAAGGTCTCCTTTAACAGCGCTAAAAAAGCACTGTTAAAGGTCTCCTTTAACAGCGCTAAAAAAGCACTGTTAAATCCATGACTTTAACAACACTTTTTAGCGCTGTTAAAGGTGTCGTTTAACAACGCTTTTTTAGCGCTGTTAAAGGTTACATTTAAAAGCGCTAAAAAAGCGCTGTTAAATCCCTGCCTGCTGCAAATAAAAAATCTGCATCAGTACAGCCAGCCGAACAGACCTGTAGAAAAACCAGTATATCAACCGCAAACATGTCATCAACCGATCACAACCCAAACATTAAATACTTACATTTCCCCAAACACCCATAACCCAACCCAACCACAACCACAACCTTCATCTCAATGTACTCAACCGATCTAAACACTTAAGATGAATTTTACCCAAGACTATCTAATTTAAAACACTGATCATGTCATCAACTAACCACTTAATTTCTATGGTGCTCCCCACTATACTCTTTAGCTCACAAACACCACCATCTAATTTTTAACACCTCCATCATCGGGAAAGAACCACTAGAACCCCACATGATATAAGGCTATTGCATGATGTTCAAACATAGAGAGAGGAGAAGAGAAGGTGAAAGTCTCGTAGATGAACATCAAAAATGAACATCCACCACCCTTTCAATATATACATCAAAATCATATCTTTAAGAATGTCCATGTAAATTTCTATCTTACTTCCATCGAGGATGATGCATGTTGGTCAACTTGTTTTGGAAATTGTTTATCTTCATTCGTGTCTTGTACTTGCACCCATGAATTTGAAGCTGAGTATGCGTATATGATAGTTGAGGCGGGGTTGACTCGTACACATAACATATGACCCATGAATTGTTGTCCTAAAGTGTCAACACAATCCGAAGGCATTTGGTCGGTTTCCCGTATGTCAGTTGTTGATTTCACTTAAAAATAAGTCCATTTTGAACAAAACAGAGGCATTTTGAGTGGTGTCGGCCACACCGGGCCTCAGATTGAGTCGGGGTTGACTCTTACACATCAAATTTGACCCATGGATCATTGTCCTTAAGTTTCAATAGAATCCGAATGCGTTTGGTCAGTTTCCCGTATGTCAGTTGTTGATTTCTCACTTAAAAATAAGTCTATTTTGAACAAAATAGAGGCACTTTGAGTGGTGTCGGCCAAACCGGGTCTCGGATTGAGGAGGGGTTGACTCTTACACATCACATTTGACTCATGGATCATTTTCCTTAAGTTTCAATAGAAACTGAATGTGTTTGGTCGGTTTGGCGTATGTATGTAAAATATTGTCCATTTTAAACAAAATACATACACTTGGAGTGATAACGGCCACAACGCACCTCGTATTGAGGCAGGGTTGACTCATAAATATCACATATGACCCATGGATCATTTTCATAAAGTTTGAACACAATCCGAAGGCGTTTGGTCAGTTTCTCGTATGTCAGTTATTGATTTCTCACTTAAAAATAAATCCATTTTGAACAAAAGAGAGGCACTTGAAGTGGTGTCAGCCACACAAGGCCTCATATTGAGGAGGTGTTGACTCGTACATGTCATATTTTACTAATGGATCATTTTCCTTATGTTTCAACAGAATCCAAATGCGTTTGGTCGGTTTCCGGTATGTCAATTGTTGATTTCACTTAAAAATAAGTCCATTTTGAACAAAATAGAGGCACTTTGAGTGGTTTCGGCCACACCGGGCCTCATATTGAGGTGGATTTGACTTTTAAACATCAAATTTGACCCATTTATCGTTGTTCTAAAGTTTCAACAGAATCCGAATGCGTTTGGTCGGTTTGCCGTATGTCAGTTGTTGATTTCACTTAAAATTAAGTCCATTTTTAACAAAAACAGAGGCACTTTGAGTGGTGTCGGCCACACCGGGCCTCGGATTGAGGCAGTGTTGACTCTTACACATCACATTTGACTCATGGATCATTTTCCTTAAGTTTCAACAGAAACCGAATGTGTTTGGTTGGTTTGGCGTATTTATGTAAAATATTGTCCATTTTTTAAAAAATACATACACTTGGAGTGATACCGGCCACACCGCGCCTCAAATTGAGGCAGGGTTGACTTGTACACATCACATATGACCCATGAATCATTTTCCTAAAGTTTCAACACAATCCGAAGGCGTTTGGTGGGTTTTCCGTATGTCAGTTGTTGATTTTACTTAAAAATAAATCCATTTTGAACAAAATAGAGGCACTTTGAGTGGTGTCGGCCACACCAGGCCTCGTATTGAGTTGAGGTTGACTCTTACACGTCAAATTTGACCCATGGATCGTTTTCCTTAAGTTTCAATAGAATCCAAATGCGTTTGGTCGGTTTGCCGTATGTCAGTTGTAGATTTCACTTAAAATTAAGTCCATTTTTAACAAAACAGAGACACTGTGAGTGGTGTCGGCCACACCGGGCCTCGGATTGATGCGGGGTTGACTCGTGCACGTCACAAATGAGTCATGTATCGTTGTGAAAAAGTATCAACACAATCAGAATCCGTTAGATCGATTTGGCGTATGTACGTAAAATATTGTCCATTTTGAACAAAATACATACACTTGGAGTGATACCGGTCACACCGCACCTCAGATTGAGGATAGGTTGACTCGTACACGTCACATTTGACCCATGAATCATTTTAATTAAGTTTAAATAGAATCCAAATTCATTTGGTCAGTTTGCCGTATGTCAGTTGTTGATTTCACTTAAAATTAAGTCCATTTTTAACAAAATAGTGACACTGTGAGTGGTGCCGGCCACACTGGGCCTCGGATTGATACGAGGTTGACTCGTACAGGTCACACATGAGTCATGGATCATTGTGTAAAAGTATCAACACAATCAGAAGCCGTTAGATCGGTTTGGCGTATGTACGTAAAATGTTGTCCATTTTAAACAAAATACATACACTTGGAGTGATACCGGTCACACCGCGCCTCATATTGAGTCGGGGTTGACTCGTACACGTCACATATGACCTATGAATCATTGTCCTAAAGTTTCAACACAATCCGAAGGCGTTTGGTCGGTTTCCCGTATGTCAGTTGTTGATTTCTCACTTAAAATTAAGTCCATTTTGAAAAAAACAAAGGCACTTGGAGTGGTGTCAGCCACACCAGGCCTCAGATTGAGGCGGGGTTGACTCGTACACATCAAATTTGAAGGTGAGTATGCATACATGATAGTTGAACTTCTTAGAGAAGAGTTTCTGGAAGATTATAAGAGACATGAAGCAATGAAGATCATTAGAGTGTAGGAGCAAATGTGGTTGCTACAAACAATGTGGCAATCGGCTTGTGCAAGGTGGCCTAAGTTACAACTTGCAGGTATTGTACTTTATTTTTTTATAGAGGGTTTCAGTTTAAATGCATTTTGGAATGATCATTGCTAGCCATTATCTTTTAGGTTTTTTTGACAGCCGAGGGGAAGGGGTGGGGTCTGCAGACATTAGAGGATATGTCGAAGGGTGATTTTGTGGGTGAATATGTTGGAGAAATGTTAACTCACGCAGTTCTGAAAAGAGTCACTATTTAAAAGAAAGTTTCAAGTTTAGATACATCTCAATATGGTCAGATTAAAGACATTTTGAGGGACACTACTAAAGACATGCTCGAATTTGCACACATCCCCCACTTTTAGATCGTTGTCTACTACAATGATCTTCCAACCAATATATGCATTAGAACGCTCATGATACATAGAGCAATTCACTGGCCACAGAAACTTGCGACTTTATTTTAAATAGTTACTCTTTTCAGAACTGTGTGAGTTAACATTTCTCCAACATATTCACACAAAAAATCACCCTTCGACATATCCTCCAATGTCTACAGACCCCACCCTTTCCCCTCGACTGTCAAAAAAACCTAAAAGACAATGGCTAACAATGATCATTCCAAAATGCATTTAAACTGAAACCCTCCAAAAAAAAATAAAGTACAATACCTGCAAGTTGTAACTTAGGCCGCCTTGCACAAGCCGATTGCCACATTGTTTGTAGCAACCACATTTTCTCCAACACTCTAATGATCTTCATTGCTTCATGTCTCTTATACTCTTCCAGAAACTCTTCTCTAAGAAGGTCAACTATCGTGTATGCATACTCACCTTAAAATGTGATGTGTATGAGTCAACCCCACCTCAATCTGAGGCATGGTGTGGATGACACCACTCCAAGTGCCTCTATTTTGTTCAAAATGGACTTATTTTTAAGTGAGAAATCAACAACTAACATACGGGAAACTAACCAAATGCCTTCGGATTATGTTGAAACTTTAGTACAACGATTAATGGGTCATATGTGACGTGTACGAGTCAACCCCGCCTGAATCTGAGGCGCGGTGTGACCGGTATCACTCCAAGTGTATGTATTTTGTTTAAAATGGACAATATTTTATGTACATACACCAAACTGATATAACGGCTTCTGATTGTGTTGATAATTTTGCACAACGATCCATGATTCATGTGTGACATGTACGAGTCAAAATGGACAAATGAACCATTGGAGAAAGAATGTTTTATTTAATAATAATTACAATTTTTCTACAAACATTTACATACAAGAATGTTTCATCTTTTTATCCCCATGAACCCCTCTCAAAAATTTCCACCAATTATACGCGTCTGCAACTCTTGCTATAAAAGTAAGATCTTCATGCTATTTCTGGACAATCTTGTATCAGGTATGCGACCCACTCGTTTCTGAACATATCTACATCGTCTTGTGAATATGACGCTTTTAGGCATTCATAATAGTACTGAAAAATATATAAATAAAGAATTAATAAATAATTTAAATGAAATTGTACTTGTTTTCGAAAATACCTCTTTAGGGATGCTAGTTTGTCCATTGACAATGATCTCTCTCACGAATCTACAAAAATAATAACCACAATCTTTGTCGTTTGTTTGTTTTGGACACTGCAGAAACATTGATCATGAGGCAAGTAAGTAACTTGTTTTGATATATGTTTGGATAATGCCATTTTATTATATATACCCTGATATTTGTCCATACGTAGTACTTGCTCGGCTTTTTATGCTTAGCCCCTATCCTCATACCATGATTTAGACGATATTGGTACACCGCCCTATCATGACAGAATCCTCAGTAAAAGATAATATATATTATATAACTTGATGTTTAGACCTAAAATGTAGGATATAGTGTCTTACAGATTGAAAAACTGCATCACATGCGGTCGGTTTGTTGGATATCCGTGCTTTGAATCCAGAAAATAAATCTTGGGAGTATCCAAATTCACCGCAATTAGCAGCCAATGTTGCCTAAATACACAAAAAGGAATAAGTAATGAAAGAAATGAAAATATAATTGATATTCTTTAATCGTAGAGTCTTACCCCTGCATGGTTGGTATGAGGAAGAGTCTGTCATCCGTTATCTTACTGTCAAATGATTTCAGAAAATCAGTTGCTCTTTCCTTATTTTTTGATTCTGATAATTGTATTTCTTGTGTTGATGTGATATGAGGACTGACGAGTTCGAATTTTGGCTCATGAGGAAAAACCTTCAACTACTTTTCATATATACATCTGCCAATAATATAAAATGTATTTAATCATAATTAGCACAATATATCAGCTTTTGGAAAAGAGATGGGGTTGAAAACACACCTCATATACACATTTACACTTGTGACGCCGAGACACCCATACTCAAGGATCTCATTTACATTCTCAGCAGCAAAAAAATCTTGTATTTCCTCTCCATCATATTCTCTTAAAAAACAACTACATGGCTACTACCATTTCTCAACTTCATATCCACATGAGTCTTTAATGAAATTAAATGTGGATAGAGAATAGGCAGTGTAATTCCACTTTCAGCAGATCTTTTGGATCGGCTGGTCGATCATTTCGATGCTCCCAAGTTTCCTTTCACCTCATCCCCTTTCTTCATCTACAATAAAATTCATTGGTTCAGACCTTTTTTTTGTTAAAGGTTTGGCTTAAAAAACTGTAAATAAATACCTCTTTTTAGGTATGTAGTCTCACAAGTTGTGATGACCATGCAATGAATGTCCCAATAGCATGTTCGACTATACAAATATCATCATCATCAAGTGGAACAGGTAGTTGTGCTGTTGGCTCATGAGCTACCGTAATCGTCACTTTAAGATGATCTTTTAGAAGTGGTCTATTGTGAAGCGTGTCTTCTGAGATGTTGAATACTGTAGCCCTCGCTACAAGGAAATAGGTGGGTGTTGAAAGATATAAATCACAATCATTATCACCCTACAGAAGATCAGTATAGGAAGAAATCAGTGTTTGCCTGATTCACATTTCATTAGAACAATTAATAGAATATTGATTACCACAGCTAAGACAGCTCTTTGAGGGGAATGGCTCACCTCAAAGCTGGTGGGGTGTGGGGCAGGATCTTCATGCGCTGGTTGTTGCTGAGTTGTCTCTTCTCTTGGATTCTCACCCATTAAAGTTGCTAGCAACTCTCCCTTCAATTGAAACCGTTCTTCAAGAGTTTCTAGTCTATTTTTCATTGCTATCATTTATTCATTTTTTTCATCCTCTTGTTTTTTTTTCTCATAATATACTCGGGGTGTCACCCCAAACCCCCCAACTCTGACACGACCGTATTGTTCTGGTTGCTTCAAAGCTGTCGCTAATATGTCTGCACCAGCTGTAGGCGTACCTGACTCCTGTGACTGTCGGATATAAGAAAATAAGTAATTATTATTATATAATAGCAATTTAAAACAAAAAATTTTATCGTGTCATACTTACACATATTTCTCACACTTTTTTTTTTGTGTTTTCATCAACTAGATTCCCTTCCTTATCCACACGTGCCTCCTTCCATAGCACATGATGAGGGATGAATGTGTGTTTGGTTTCAGAGGAATCAATCTACATATAAATAGAGAAAGATTTTTATAAAGTTGTTTCTTGGCACATAACAATATCACTGTAAATTTAAAATACGCACCATTTTCTTTTCTAGTGAGGCGTACCCCATCCTTGCTTTACGATAGGGGTACGTCGGTTTTGATGCGCATTCCTTGTTTTTAGTACTGAGTTGCTGTTTCATAAATGAAATATTGATAATCAAAGTGATGAATACATGTATATCCTCAAACAACATATTATCAATCACAATGTACCTGAAACTTTTGATCCCCATGATGACCAACAAATGAATCCCATGATTCTTAGGATATCAAGTGAGTGTAGACAATGGGTAGGTGTGGGTTTATTTTACCCTTGGAATCTTTCAGATGATATTTTGTAAGAAGAGTGAGAAAACCTCAATGACACCTTCCCGCAAGCCTTAGTACATAAGTATTGTGTGAATCATCTACTATAAATTCACTCTGCAATGGATTGTGAAGAGTAAGACACTGTTTCATTATTTTATTTGCTAGTAAATTAAATAAATGAAATCAAAATGTTACCGTAATTTCTTCCCACATCACAGCCTTCAGGCCGGACGCAACATGGTGCCATGAAGCTATGTCAATCGGCATGCATTGCCGAGTGACAATTCCAATGTAACTGCTAAACATTGCCTTATTGGGGTTAACGTGTTGGCACCATTCATTCCACCCAACATCAAATTTGATTCCTTTGCTCTTTGCCTTCAGAACGTTAGCCAACACTGTTAAACTAAGACACACCTGTTTTTTCTGTGATGCCGCTCCTTTATCCCCAACCATTTCATCTATATCAGCATCATCGATGTTTTCATCTAAAATGATAGCATCAGCATGTTCAGATGGTTATTGGACCTCAACAAGAGGAGCACCAATAGCAGCAGCAGCAGCACCAACAACAATAGGTTTAGGTTGAGAGGCTTGAGAGGCTTGAGAGGCTTGTTCAGAAGCAGCAGCAGCAGAAGCAGCAGCAGCAGAAGCAGCAGCAGCAGCTCGAGAGGCTTGTTCAGCCTCGAGGTTAGGAGCACCAGAATGTGCAGAAGTCATTATCTGCAAAAAAGGTTTAACACTTAAGTTGGATTACATAAATAAAATAATGATAAGATAATAACATGAGATAAAAAGTTCTATATTACAAACAAAATATAACCTGTTTATTGAACTCTCTTTTTTTTTCAAAGGATGAAGGGATTTGACACCTCTATCGATAATCCAAATACCTTCATTGTGGTCTCCTCTAACATACAAAACATCATCTTCATTCGGACCGCTGCGAAATGATTGCGAAATCCCACTGAAAGGATCATCCTCAATTGAATTTCCATCGGACCCTTAAGTAGTTTTGGACGATAACAGAACAATCGACCACTTTTGGTTTGTGGGGTCTGGCACATAAAATACTTGTACCGCTTGTGATGCCATTATAAATTGTTCGTCTTTGTACCCTTCTTTACTGAAATCAGCTTTCAAAAATCCCAATTCATCTATTTTAACACCACTATTGTTATCAACCCAGTTGCATTGAAACATCGGCAATTTGAATGTCGTATAATCCAACTCCCATATTCTTTTGATAATGCCAAATTATGACATATTCACATAAATTGGATTTCTATCCTTACTACCAGAAACATGCATCACTTCAGCCACAAGTGTTACTCCACTATTTTTCATGGTACTATCTTCATCATGTTTATCTGTATAGAATGTATAACCATTAATTACATAACCATTGTAAGATAATACATACACGCTTGGTCCGGAAGCTAGCCATCGAAGTCGTTCTAAAATTGAATTCGGATTTTCATCTAACTCCTTAAAAATATGGTCTCGAAACCATCCTATAAACTGGTGATTATGTGTATTTGATATCCATTTTTCATCCCTTGATGGATTCAACTGTCTCAAAATTACTTTGTGGGTTTCAATATATGGAGCAACCTCCCAACTGTTATGCAAAACATAAAGGTGGGCCTGCTCCCGATCTGTAATATTGATTGTCACAACATCTCTTCCAAAAATTCCCTCACCCTCAATGAATCCAGTGTGACGAGATTTCGGCAGACCGATGCTTTCCACATCAGATAGGTATTTGGTACAGAATTCAATGGATTCCTCAACAATATATCGCTCCACAATACAACCCTCTGGCCGACTTCGATTTTTGACATGCCCTTTCAAAATCTTCATATACCGTTCAACGGGGTACATCCATCTATAGTGCACAGGACCACAAAGTCGAACCTCTCTCACCAAATGAACCATCAAATGAACCATCATATCAAAGAATGTTGGCAGGAAGAACATTTCTAATTCACATAATATGATGACAATTTCTCTTTCCATAACTGGAAATTTCGTCGGGTCTAAAACTTTTCTGCATATAGTTTTGAATAAGAAACAAAGTTTGGTTAACGTATTACGAAAATTCTTGGAAAAAATGCAACGTAAAGCTATAGGAATTAAATCTTGCATCAAAACATGGCAGTCATGTGATTTCAAACCTTTTTACTTCAAATCATTCATTGACACAATGTTTTTGATATTTGATGAATACCCCTCTGAAACCTTTACATCATTGAAGAAGTTGAAAAACTGATATCTCTCATCCCTGGAAAGAGTGTACGCAGCTGGAGGAAGAAATGTTCGATTTTCACCCTTCACGGGAGCCAACTCTTCTCTTATTCCCATGTCAACCATGTCCAACCTTTCCTTAATTCCATCCTTTGTTTTTCCAGGCACATTTAGCAACGTTACGATAACACTGTCACATACATTTTTTTTCCACATGCATCACATCAAGAAAATGTCTGACGTACAGACATTTCCATTATGGTAATTCAAAAAAAATTGATCTCTTTTTCCAACCAATTTTCGTAAGGTTTTTAGAAATTGGTTTACCAAAAACAGTGTTCACGTCTTTTACTTTCTCAAACAGCTGATCACCTGTTAGTGGAGACAGTGTTTTTCATTGTTCTAAACTTCTATTGAATGATGTCATCCATGATCGGTACTTATGTCAACAGGGTAAAAATCTATGATGTCCTAGAAACACAGATTTTGATGAATGTTTCAACCTAATTGATTCTGTATCTTCTTCGCACATAGGACACCCTTGAGTTCCTTTAATTCTATAGCCTAGAAAATTTCCATAATCAGGGAAATCATTTATCATCCCATACAACATCGCTCTCAACGTGAAGTATTCTTTTTCATAATCATCATACAACATAACACCTGAATCCCACAGTAACTTCAAATCCTCGATCAAGGGAGCCAAATATACATCAATATCGTTACCTGGTTATTTTGGTCCTGATATAATCAAATATAAAATAATGAATTTCCGTTTCATGAATAACCAGGGTGTCAAGTTATAATTTACTAATATAATAGGCCAAGTACTGTGAGTACTGGTTTGAAAACCAAAAGGATTCATTCCATCGGTAGATAACGCAAGACGCAGGTTTCTCGGCTCATTTCCAAATTCAGGATACTCATGATCAATTCTCTTCCATTGAGGAGAGTCGGCCGGGTGATGTAATTTTCCATCTTTATTTCTTTTATCTGCATGCCACGACAATTGTCTTGCAGTTTTTTCACTTTCATATAGATTCCCAAACCTTGGAATGATTGGAAAGCACCATACAACTTTCGTAGGACTGCATTCATATTTCTTGTATCGAGAAGCACCACACTTTGGGAATTCTGTAAGTGATTTTTTCTCCTTGAAAAACAATATAAAATCTTTCGGGCAGGCATGTATTCTTTCAGAAATCATACCCATCGAGCATAACATTTGTTTAGCTTCATATGTCAGGTTTGGAAGCTCATTATCTTCTGGAAGTATGTCATTCAAAAGAGCAAGTAGTTCCATGAAACTGACATCACTCCATCTGTTGCCTGCTTTCAATTTATACAACTTCAGTACAGCTGACAATGCAGTATATTTAGTGCAACCAGCATACAATTACGTCTTTGCACAACTCTTTAACTTCTCAAACAATTTTGGGCAATCACGGAGTTCATGTTCAACTGTCCTTGTCATTTCCTCAATACGATCTTCATCATCATTGACATCTGTAATCACATCCTCTATACGGTCTTCTTAATTATCCATATTTGTAATCATATCTGATGATCCATAAAATATAGTTTTATTCCAGCCAGTAGCTACATTTGCTTTTTCCCCGTGTTTATTCCAACATTTATAACTCCGATCTATTCTGTGATATATCAAATGTTCTTCCAACTCCTCTGGAGTAATTACTCTAGAATAAAAACAACGTAAACATGGACAAAGGATTTGAGAAGGATCCTTTGCATGATACTTTGCAAACTTGATGAACTCTTTCACTCCGTTATCATACTCTATTGTCAAACGATTAGCATCCATCCAATCTTTATTCATCTCCATCCTATTTGAATTTGAAATATTATTATTTATGATTCAAATACACAAAACAAGACTTCCAAATACAAAGTAGCAGAGAACCACTTCCTTATAAAAATAGATACTAATATATCCTAACCATTTTCAATAAAGATTTGGAAATCAACAGAACCAGGATAAACCCCCATCAAAATGAACACACTTTCCACCCCCCTTACCAATAGTTCTAGCACCCACCACCCTGCAAAAAAACATTAAAAATCCTTTTAACCACTCCTACTAGTCACCTCATTCATAATAAACATTAAACATCTTGGATGAGTCTTGGTGGATCTTGGAAAGGGGTTAAATCCATGTTTAAGATATATGTTCCCTATAATATAAAGTCATATTCTTGATTATGGATGAGTCTTGGTGGATCTTGGAAAGGGGTTAAATCCACAAGACACATTTATAATTTCCAACCAGTCCCATTATCCAAACCAAAATCCAACCATTTCTATAATTATTAAATAATTATTACTTCACTACCTAGGATTCTAGCACAAAGAAACCATACATAAAACATATCTCATCATTCCCATCAAATCATCGCCTCACCACCCCAAAAGAATGACCAAACAAATCATTACCTCACCACCCCAAAAGCATGACCAAACAATCCATAACCTTGCCACCCAAAAAAGAAAAACCAAATGAATCATCCCCTCACTACCCAAAAAGCATGGCAAAACAAACCATCACCTCTCCAAACCAAAAGCATGGAAAAACAAACCATACATCATCCCACACCACATCAAAACCAATTATCGTGACCCCCACTAGCATGGCCACACATCACAACACATCAAAGACCATTTTATATATTTAACAAAGGGACTTTTAGCACATTTCACTTTACTTTAAGAGTGTTATCACACATTCCATAAATCCAGGGGAAAACATTTCATTAGCCAAAATAAATACTAATATAGGGAACATATATCTTAAACATGGATTTAAACCCTTTCCAAGATCCACCAAGACTCATCCAAGATGTTTAATGTTTATTATAAATGTGTCTTGTGGATTTAACCCCTTTCCAAGATCCACCAAGACTCATCCATAATCAAGAATATGACTTTATATTATAGGGAACATATATCTTAAACCTGGATTTAAGAGTGTTATCACACATTCCATAAATCTAGGGGAAAGAATTTCATTAGCCAAATATAAGTGGTTATCCAATTTCCATTTTGGGGTGATATCACAACAACATGAAAAAAGGATTCCATATGACAACAAATACAGTGAAAGAAATGGCACCCAATATCCATGATTTTTAGCGGGGTATTCAGTCCGTAAAAACACAACATCACAATAATATCAAAGCTGTAAAAGTACAAGAATCATTAACCCTTTCCCTTGAATTTAAATTAACTTATTAATTTATATTAATTAGGCTAGTGCAAACCATCCCCAATGATAGACAAGAGTAAACCCCTCCTGCATGAAACAAAAAATTGAGAAATGAAGGAATTCCAAACCTCAAAGAAGGTTTTCCAACTCACTGTGAACAAGAAATGCCAATAAATGACAACTGCATGAAAAACCTAAAGATCAACCTACACTACAAAACAATATTTAGGGCATCCACTAACCTTGGATGAAGAAATCGGAAGTCCAAGGAAAACTCAAGGTGAGGGAGCCTTCTGCGCTGCCTGGAAGACATGACCGCCGGAGTGGGGGTGCATGGGAGGAGCCGCCAACCGTTGAAAGGAGGAGTAGGGTTCGAAAGGGAGGAAGATCCGTGGAAGAGGGTCGAGGATAAGGAGAAAGGGTACGACAGAGGTCCGACAAAGGGAAGATCGGGGGGGAGGGAAGCAGTCACAAGGGTACAGTACTACGAGAGCTTGGGGCACGATAAAAAAGAGGAGACTGTCTGCCTCCTTTTAATAAAATCAGAGACAGGTTTTAACAACGCTATAAAAGTGCTGATAAAGCCATCCTTTATCAGTGCTAAAATTTTAGCACTGATAAAGGGCGGATTTATCAGCGCTTTTCTAGCCCTGTTAAAAACTTTCCTTTATCAGCGCTAGAAAAGCGCTGATAAATCTTCACTTTATCAGCGCTTTTAAATAGCGCTGATAAAGATTATCCTTTATTAGCGCTTTTTGATTAGTGCTGATAAAGGTGGCGCTTTTCTTGCCCGTTTTTGTAGTAGTGAAGAGAGGATTAGTTCCATTGTCACACAGTATGCATCTTTCCAAGAAAATGTGTCCTTAGAAACAAGAGTAAAGATAAAGAATGAGTAAGATCCCATATACTTATGCGATAGGATTTATAATGTATGTCATGTTATGTACGAGGCTTGATATTGCCTATTATTCAAGGATGGTATCCATATCAAGCAGATTCAGGTGAACAACATTAGACTACTATTCAGAACATCCTTAAGTATCTGAGGTGTAGAAAGGATATTTTATTGGTTTATGGAGAAGATTAATAACTAGTCATTAGGGGCTTTACATATGATAATTTTTAGATAGATAAGAATTGTCTAATGTCCCAATATATATATATTAATTTTATCTCAATGAAGGAGTTATGATATGGAAGAGTTCAAAGAAGTCGTTGCTAATTCTACAACATAGTCCAAGTATAATGAGGATTCCAATGCAACCAAGGAAGTATTTTGGATTCACAAATTTATCCAAAATCTTGATGTAGTACCTAGAAGTAAAGGTCCTATAACAGTTTTCTATGATAAAACTGTAATAGTGACTCTCTCTAAAGATCCAAAGTCACACCAAACGACAAAGCACATACTTCAGATGTTTCATCTCATGAAGGATTTTTCTCAATGAGGTGAAGTTATAGTTATTAGAGTATCCATGGAGGAAAACATGACATACCCCTTAAAAAAGGCCTTATCTTATCAGGATAATGAGTATCACGTGAGAAATAGCGGACTGAAAGATATTTTCAGGTGTCTCTAGTGCAATTTAGAGTCTGTTGGAGTTGGTGCCCCAGAACCAACTTGTTTATTACTTGATTACATGTTTTTATTATTGAAGAAGTATCCTTATTGTGTCATGTTTGTTCTTATCCATAATATTTATATATGTTAATTTCCCTATAATAAATGTCATGATGAAAGTTCATAGAAGTTCCCCACTATGATGAATAGGTAACCTAAATGTTGTTGAATATTCTAAAGGATTGAAGAATATCTTTTGTTATTGTTAAAGAATCCTAAATCTTGTTGGTGATCTTATTGATTCTGATTAAGATTCTTATTATAAACTAGTAGGATCTAGTATAAAGAACCATTAGTAGAATGAGTTTCTAGGATATATATATTGTAATCAATTTTTATATTAGTGATAAAATATGTGTGCAGGACTCGGTCCAAACACAACAAGGACATAGTCACCCACCCTGAATGAAAATCTTGTAAAAATCATGTGTGCTCTATTTATTATTCTTTAATTTATGCAAATAATTAAGGGAGTGCTGACTTTATTAGATACTTGTAATGAACCTAACCTTCCCATCCCATTATTTTACGTGTTTGACGTGTTGGAGGTGTCATGAGGAGTTTTGAGGAAGGCGGGTGGTGCCAGAGATAAAATTTTAGCTAGGAAGAGTGCATTAAGGTGTGGACCTGCAGTTGTGTCATGGTTTGTTGGTTAGAATAAGGAATTTTCACAACAAACCCAACTCCAATAACATATAGTTAATGTATACTTTATTACATTGGAATAAGAAAAAAGCGATCCCATCCCCAAGGACCAATATTTTTAGTAGTCTTAAATAACCATATACATACATGACTCCCATTTTACAATGGAAATAAAATATAAAACATATAAAAAATAAATATTCTGTACACTTGAAACAAATTCAAAGATTCCTTCTTCATATACTAGGGATGAGAAAATAATTTAAGGGTGCACTCAAATTCTCAGTAAGGGTTTCACGTAATGGAATAAATCATAAGAAAATAATGCATAATCAATATAGAATATTAGATAACTGAAAACACATGCCATTTAATCAAGAAGTTGAGCAAAAAATATATCCATAGATAATATCAGTGTAGTAATCTCATGCATAATAATAATTGAATTCAAAAATAAGGAAATTCATAATGCCGAGCATCTTGATCAAGTCCTTATGCCAAGATACTTTCAAATATGGGTGGGTATACACCAAAACCCATTTAATAAGGTCATCCAACTAGTTTGTCTCATGAGATCTATCAATGCATTGATGAGTTATCTATAACTGGGCCCCAAATACAACTTTATGTATAATTAATTCCTAATATATTTAATTATCAATTTGATTTATAAAAAACATTCCTTATCAACAAATATTCACATTGAGTAAAGAATACATAATATCAATATTTCCCCAGTTAATAAAATAACTTTCATAGTAAAAAAACTTATGTAAAAATTGTATCTGGTATACATGATATAGTGACTATGGATATGGAAGACAAATGTAATATCCAATGAAATATAATCACAAGAAATTAAATTTTTCAAGAGAAAGTTAATGAACATACAATTAATAAGATACAAAAGATGGCCATTAATTAATCAAAAATTTAGGTTTTGTAATAACATCAAGTATTTTAGAGAAGAGAAGAAAATTAAAGAAAAACATTAAATTTTTTTTTCATTAAATATATATATTTTTAAAATAATGAAAAACTTGTAGAAGAAGCTAAATAGCATAAAACGGTTAGGACAGTGGGATTTTTTTAACACCGTACACATTAAAAAGAAACATTCCTTTTAACTCTTTAAAAGAAATTTGAAAATGAACCTATTGAAAATATTCCTTTCAAACCATGTAAATAATGTTAAAGATGAAATATTATTACCCTAATAAATTATTTAATTAAATTAAATGGTCTTTTTTAATTTTTTTTGAAAAATAAAGATATAGAAGAAAAATACTCATGATCAAGAAGAGAAATAAGACTGGATTTTCTTTTTAACATTCATTTACTTGATTCATGTTCTAAAGAGAGGAAAAGTTGAAATAAAATATGTAAATTCCTTAATTATATCAAGGTGAATAATATATATGGGGTTTATGAATGATAGATTATAATATTTATTCAATGAAAATATAATCAATCCAAAAAATTAGATTGTAAAAATAAATTCATACCTATTTGGTAACTTTTAAAATTTTACCCCTTGAAAGAGTAAACTTGAATTGAAATTTTAAATACCATGAATAAAAAGGTATTCATGTTAAATATTTTCACAACGTAACCACCTCATGCCATAAACCCAATCATCTAACCCCATGGGTCTCTTGTAATACCTTGGTTTCCTTTACAGTACACCATTGGCTATTATCCACATGGGTCACTTATTAGACTAACTACTCTCCCCATAGTCCAAGACATGTCCTTTCAGTGTGGTTTATCCTCACTCACAAAAACCCTAGGAAACTTACTAAGAGGGCTCTTAATACTAATCCAGGCCATGTATGCTTAACTATGGATTTCTAATCATACAGGAACCCAAAAAAAATATTCACCTTTTTAACATGGGTAGTAACTTTTAGTCTTTTTAAGTATCACTTTTCCAGGGGCGTTACACTCCCCCCTTTAAGCCAAAACACCCTCATTGGGACCCCACACATCAAACCCATGACAAAAAATGTTCTTTTAGTGTTCTTTGTCCTTACTCACACACACCCTGAGAAACTTTCCAAGAGGTAGCCCATCCTAATACTACTCTAGGACAAACATGATTAACTGTGAAGTTTTAATCATTTAGGTTAAAAAAGGTTTCACCTAATTGACATGGGTAGTAACATTTAATCTTTTTAAGTATCAATTTTCCACTTGTGTTACACTCTAACCCTTTTAAAGAACAACTCCCTTGTTGTAGACCCCACAACCCAAACCCAGGTAGTGCCTATACACTTTAGGACGAGTATTGGATCTAATACCATTTATCATGATCTAACCACATCAGGACATGAACCTAGTCATCTAACCCAAGAAGTTTCCTATAATAGTATGGCTGCCTTCCTTGAACACCATAGAATAATACCCACACGGGTCACTTATCAGACTAATGACTCTCCCCATAAGACAACACATGTTCTTTCAGTGTGATTTTTACTTACTCACACACACTCTAAAAAACTCCCTAAGAGGTCACCCATCCTAACACTACTCTAGGCTTAATTGGGGATTTCTAAACAGGTTGGATCTTATAAATAAAGGTTCACCTTATTGAAATGGGTAGTAACTTTTTTTTTATTTTTAAGTATCACTTTTGCAAGGGTGTTAAAAATATAAAAAATGGGAATTATACACACCACATAAAATAAAATAGGCCCATAATACAACATATATCTCAATGAAGTGAAAATTGAGATAAAAAATCCTTACCTAGTGATTCCAATTAGTTATATGTGATTTAATATCATGTATAATGGTTTTAAACTTGTTATTAATTCATACCAAAACCATATTCATAATATATTAATTGATATATATTATCATTACCCATTCATTAATAATTTATGGTAAAATCAATCATTGAGTGTCAATTATTTAGTTTTCTCATGCATGTTTCATCACATAATTTCTAATTCATCTTATAGTTTAATCATATACAAAATTATATTCATGTTATAAATATCATATTTATACATTATATACATTTTTATAACCATACATGTAAGGTGGTAATAAAAAATGAATCACATCACTTCGTGGAGGAAGTAGTTCGCACGTACACATGGGAAATGTTATCTGTAACATCCCAGCCCTCACCCATTATATTGGGAAGAGGAATAAGTGATAATTACCTTAGGTGGAATACATATGGATCAAAAGAATGGAAACAAGTTCTAAAGGCATACTATATCATTGGGGGGATGATATGCCCTAAGATGATAATAACCTAATAAATAATAAAAATAGAAAAACAACATTATATGATGTATGTAAAGTAATAAAATACAAACCAAAATAGAAAGTAACATTAGAGTAGTTGATGGAATGTAAAGGTAAAAAAATAAAACCAAAAAGGAAATATAAAATCAATGAAACCAATGTGGAATCAACCCAAGTATCACCCAAAAGAATCTCCAAGCTCCAACTCCAAGTCCCAAGCCCACTGTATCACAATGCATTACTAGAGAAGTATGACACCTTGACTTTACCTATATCTTGGTACACAACATATGAAAACAAAAAAAAGTTCCCAAATATGGGGTGAGTATAAAACTCAATAAGAAATATAAAAAAACTTCCTAACACATGTGAAATTCCTTAATATTTTAAATAAGAATAGTATGTTTGATAGCGTACATGACATGCAATACCGATATTAAACAACCATAAAATATTATTATTCAAATATGACTGTTATAACCTAGAATTTGAATTTAAAGGTATGAATAATAATAACCACATTATGAAATATATTTATAAAGGTTCTAATCAATAAAAATTTATTCATTTATTATTATGAAATAAAAATTTAATTTTTAGTAAAGTCATTTGATGCCTAAAAAATACATTTTCCTCAAAAATGTTTTTTAATTATTTTTGTGAAAAAATATTATAATTAATTTAAACCATTTTTATAAAATTTATTTTCTAAAATTAAATTAATTTTTTAAATAATCATGTTAAAATTATCTTAGAGTGAAATTTTTAGAATTTTCTGAAAATTTTGATTTTTTGATTGAATAGTACCGGTTTTTATTGAAAACTGTCTTTTTGTTTCAAGAATTTACAAAGATATATATTTTTTTAAACTAGTTTCATAGTTACATTAGTTTATTGATATTATTAATAATCCAATTAAGGTCATTTTAATCAATTTTATGCTTGATTTTGGTATAATAACTTTTTATACTTAAGAATACATTTTTTTTCTTCTAAAAAACCACTTTTCGTCACGTTTCGTGAGTTTATTTTTAAATTAAATTATACCACTTATATGAATTGAATTTAATAAAATATATCCCATATTTTTAATAAAAATAATTAATATTATTTAATAATTTCAACTTAATTTTTGGTCATAATGAATAATAAAAATAGTAAAATTCTGTTACCACAGTTAAGGTTAAAACAAGTTTCCAAGGATTAAACTAAAGTGATATTAGTTAAAATGACTTGAAACTTGTCTAAATAAAATTTTATGGATGGATTTAAAAACTTATCACCTTATTCTAAAAAATTTAATTGTTTATGGGTCACTTTTACATGAAAATGACATAATAATATTTAAATCTTTTCAAAAATACCATGTGTGTCCTCTCCACCACCTATAAAAGGACACCCCTTATACTCTCATATTTACAATCCAAGATCCATTTATCTTGGAAAATACCTACCCAAATACATTCCCAAAATCCCTCCCCATATTCAATAGGTATTATTTTGGGCAGGATACTAACCTTAGAGGGCTTAAGGTGTAAGGCAAAGAAGATTGTCCAAAGAAGAGGTATAGCTTTTAACCGAATGTTTTTTTTTTATTTCTTATTATACCTCCTTATAAACTCTTCCAACCAATGTGATATAATAAAATAAGCATCTATCATATAATAATATGTTATTATGTTTATTTTTTAACCTTAATACATCTCTTTCTTCATATAATGGTAAGAAAAACAATTGTTCGTGTGTACGAAGGACTACCACCTCACGCGCCGATGTAATTGATTTTCTATAAACGTCTCTTATGTCTGGTAAAAATGATGGATATAAATGATATAAATTAAATTATGTTATATTAAGATAAATTTATTACTTATTTCTTTACAATCTAAATGAAAAGTAAAAACATCACTCTCGCGTACGTGCGGACTACCGCCTCACGAGATGATGTATTTTATTTTCCATCACTAACACACATATATTCTTATATATTCAGATTTAAATAAAGAATATTATATTTATTTTATAATCATAATTTTGTAAATTTAAAATCAAACTTAACTTCTTTCCCACATGCTTATTGAAAAATGAAAACATTACTCACGTGTACATGTGGACTACTGCCTCCATGATACATCACATTTCATTTTTCATGTTCACATTTATGGATGGTTATAAAAAAGTTATTAATATATAAAAATGATTATTTTTTCATAAATATTATTATGTAATTATTGTAACTATTAATTTTTTGACCATAGTCAACCTACCAAAGTCATTTTAGACTTATGGACCGAATATCCTTAGAACGCCCAACCTGAGCATAATTGATTAAGTAATTAATTATGACATAGATGTAATTGAAATAAAATGAATAATAAAATCTATTTTTTTTCAATAATGTAAATAACTAATAGAATTTTCTTATTCAGGAAGATAAAGAACGTACGTGTCAAGTCCAGGCACTGGGTAAGGGGTTTCTTAACTCAATTTACTTTCAATGAGTTATATCACTTATTCATTGATCATAATATGTAAATATTATGTGTGAAATGGACTTTGTTTGATTTATGTTTTATTTTTAATTTTTATGGGTGTATTTATATTTGTTACACATAATCTCTATATTAATTTATTCTTAATTCAATGATATGATCTTTTTAATGGTTATTCGTCTCAAATTTTCATTCTTTAGGACATATGTTTATGTTATGAACCTATATCCATTAACAAGGTGTATAAACTACCCCATTTCATGTTATATCATGGATATCCATATATTTATAGCATTTAAATTTTTATTCGAATTCATTTCTTTCATGGGTTTAAGATTCAAAAGTTACCAAAATGGTAAGGATTTTTTATGATACAATATCATATTATTTTGGGATTACCTTTGCTCAAATTTCATTTTGGAGGGATCATATTATATTATTTTCTTTTAAAAAATAGATTTTATTCAAATATAGTTATGAATGTTGTTTATATGTTTAATTTATATTTCTTCTCTTATTGACTAAAGAAACACCAAGAAAGTTGTTTGTAAGTGATACTGATCTTGTATCTTCTTTTAGAGTGAGAATATTTCTCTTCCATATCCATGTTTTATAAAATATTTTCAATAATATTATTGGGAAAAAATCCCCCAAGGTTCCATCTCAGTGTTTTTGGGTGATTTTGTTTGTTGAATAATTCCAGATGATCGTGTTTCAGTATGGTTGGTATTGCCGAAGAAGATTTTTAAGGTAGTGAAGTTTCCCAGTTTTTTCCAAATAAGGCCTCAAAATTGGGAGTTTAATTTATGGTAAGGGAATTTTTTCTGCAAAGGAGTTCATAGACCGCATAGTAGAGTAGGTGAACTATGTGAACCATAAAGGAGTTATGAGTAACTATAAAGGAAGTTGACATTTTGAGGATGAGGGCAGTGAATTAAGCTCACTGCAAAGGGCTCTGTGCTATGTGAACTCCAAAGTTCACTATCTGAACCGCATAGTGAAATTAGTTCGTGGGAGGCCCATAATTCATGGGTTACTCATATTTCATGGGAGGATAATTGTTTATAGATTTAGGCAGTGATTTAAGGATCCTCAAATGGTTTTTGTTTCCTGATGGCATCGACCATTGTAAAGGATTAAATGTACTATACAGACCACATAACAAGTTTGCAGCGAAGGATGTACCACAACGAAGTTTTTAGTAATTGTGATTAGTGGGATTTTTGGGATCTATTTGACTATATAAAGGAACCCAATCAAATATTTAGTCAGAGTGAATTTCATTAGCTAAATCATTGTTGGAAGAATTTAGGTAAGTCCAAAGTAGTTTACGAGGGAGGATTCTGTGAAGGAGAAGAGTTTTGTGTGGAAGAAATTATGAAAAGGAGGAAATAGTTTGTGAGGGATCAATTTCACGAAGGATTAAATTTATGAAGATAGTTCATAAAAAGGATTTATAGGGAATTTAATATCATAAAGGAAAAAAGATTTCTTGGAGCATCATCCATCTGTGAAGTGAAGGTAGCCCACAAAACAAGCTTAGTTCATGGAGGTTGTTTGCATGACACTATAGTCTACAAAGGAGAACCAGTTCATAAAATGTAGGAATTTCATGAGTTAAAGGAATTTGGTGAAGTGAAGGCCATATTTAAAAAAGGGTGGCTCGTGAAACACTCATACTACGCGATGTAAGGTGGTTTTCTAAGCTAGTGGTTTGCGAAGAAGGTGGTTCACGAAGGAGGTTTCCATAAAGGGAAAAGGAAGTTCACAAAAGGACTTTCCACAAGGAAATAGGTACATAAAGAAGTTTATTTCATCTACAAGGTGAAAAAAGGAATTTATGGCACACTTAAATGTGAAACTATTTTAAGTGTCATGCGTAAGGACATACATGCCCGAATTACCCAATGAATAGTATCACTGTCACATCTGAATTATAAAGTGGAAGACTGATGATCAACATCATCCAACTGCATTTTTAGAAGGAGTTTATTCACAGCTAAATTCATGGTAGTGAAATAAATACTTGAAACATCTTTAACATCTTTCTAAATAAGAGGTAATTGTTTTGTATACAACAAAGATAAGTCTTTTCCAGTTTTCTGGAAAGTAAAAGTGATGCATCTAGGTGTTTTAATGGAAGTTAAGAGGAAGATTGAAAAGAAATTACATAGAGAATCTACCTACAATTGAGGATGTACTAATTATTGATAGTGAAGGGACCTAAATGTCCATAAACTTTGTACATATCCATTCCAGAGCAGTGAGAAAAGGAAGAGAAAAAAGGTGATCCTTTCCACCGATAATGATCCATTGAAAGAGAGTCATGGAATGACCCATGAGAAGTAGTGATTTGTCCCTAAACTTTATAAAGGCAATGATACTTAGCATATAAGTGATATATCATGAAACATATATTAGCATTGAGCCTTAATGAATTTGGTACATCAGCACAT
Organism: Viscum album; assembly: GCA_963277665.1. NCBI lineage: Eukaryota > Viridiplantae > Streptophyta > Magnoliopsida > Santalales > Viscaceae > Viscum > Viscum album. The sequence continues at coordinate 872,578,540 of OY728145.1, read as the reverse complement.
TTCCTTTGTATGATCCTTGGACATGGTCTAGTGTGGGTGAACTAAGTAAAAATCCATGCGTCCTTATAATTTCTTTCCTGCTTTACTTTCTATGCATCATCATCATATAATGTTGTAAAGGATAAGATCTATATAAACAAAAAAGAGAATACTAAGTGACCCTTATAATAAAGAGGTCTGGATCTAATGGGGCATGAAGAATTTTAAAAAGAATATCCATACCCTGATTCACCCCCATATCAGGGTATCTAGGCCTCTTTTGGACCTAACAATTGGTATAAGAGGATATGTTATTTTTTTTTGTTTTCTCTAACAAGGTTTACTATAATGTTTGAATTAAATTTTCTATTTAATCTTATATTGGTGTGCCATGTGAAAGGGAAGAAATACAAAGAGGAAGAAAAAGTCAAGAGGTATTCCTCAGTGTGGAGGTGTATAAAAAAAATTGTAATTCAGTTTAAGGAAACCAGTAATGTATTGAAGAAAGGTTTGGATGAATCAGATAGTGACAATATATAATCACTAAATGATGCTATAAGAATAAGTGAATAACCTGATATTACAAGTGATGCTGAAACTAATGACGATGAAGAAACTCCAAGAAGGCAAAGAGTGGAAGTTTTCCATGAAATAAAGAAATTGGATCAGATATTGGATGAATAAATTAAATATAAATATATATGGATCCAATTGAAGGAAATTTAATTCAATAAGATAAAAGAATTAAATAAAAGTATTGTTTAAGTGTCCATAGATCTAATAGAGAAGAATTATTCCTAATTTAAAGAACCAGAAAAACAAAAAGTATATGAAATGGTAAATAATCTAGACTCAAATAAAATCCAGAATTTGAAAGCCAAAAATGTTGATATTTTTACAAACCTGTCTAAACTAGTTCATGAGAATCAAAGGTTACAATATGAGAATGCATGTGGTAATTATTCTGTTTCTTAAATGAATTCTAAAATAAAGGATAAATATGACATAATGGATAATCTGACCGAATAATTGGAATATGAGATGACTAGAGGAAAGAATATTAAGAGAGAACATAACACTTGACTTAAATCAAGAGATAAGAAGATTCAACAATTTGGAGAGGAGTTAGAATCAATCAAGAAATATGTAGAGAAATCTAATTCCAAAGGCATTCCCAAATTGAAGGATTATTTTTACTTTCTATTTTATTATCCTTTGGTAGGTGATAATGAAGTAAAAAGAAAATATGATACTACATAGGAAAAAATAAAATGATCATCTCATCCCAAATGCCACACAGTTTTGGAAAATATATTATTGGATATGATGAACCCTATATTATGCATGAGAGGAAGATAGCCATGATAGGGACACACTGTGAGTATGTGTCAGGAAGCCCAAGGGCTCAATTTCAAAAGAAGAACTATGGGTGCATCAATATCTCGACCAATAAATGATGAAATGAGGTATTTATTTAATGTAATATTTTTTATATGTGCTAATAATGGTCATTTGGAATGAAATTGTAGCAAAAAGAAATAAGGGAAGGAAAAGGAGCATAGAAGGAGATCCCCAACTTTGGTAGTGTATAATGAAAAATCCTATATTGGAAGACAACATGATAAGTTGAAAAATAGGTTTACAACCTCAGGGGAATCACAAGGATCTCAACAAAAGGAATATCAATCCCCAACTCTATTACACTCACAAAAAAAATCTTAGAAATAATGTGAATGAACTTAGAAGAAAAATAAAGGATATTCTCCAGTTGTGATTAAGAAGAATGTAAATTTAGTGGAAGACTCAACCCTAACAAGAAAGGGTGACATGACTCGAATAACTGATAAAAGAAAAATGAATAAATAATTACTTAATTTTTTTTATGTCATTCCATATAGTGAGAAGTGAAGGCAAGGTAAAGATCCCTCTAATGGAGGAAGAATCAAGAGTAGACAACAAGTTGAAAGATTTTTTCTCAAAGAAAGAGTCATGGAAATTGGCATATTGGTGGAGCATCAAAGAAGGAAATTTATATTAATGGATTTAAACCCAAAATTAAGGAAAAGAGAAAGCCTATAGAATATAAATATCTGTATAAGACTCAGTATGTGGGTAAAGAATGTTTAGTCATATGGATAGAACATTTAAAGTTGGTTTGGAAGTTGGAACAAGCACCAAAATAGTATAGTGCTTTGAAAAAAAGTGTCAAAGAGTTGATCCATCAGGATTGAACAAAATACGATTCTTGAAGATTATAGAGGTAACCCTCTACCTATATGTTAAATGTTTCTCATATCTACTGGAATTTGTGTAGGACTATGGGTGAGATATGATCCAAGGGGTGTGTGTGTATGGAAAAGGAATGAGTGCTTTAGTTGAATGAGATATAGGAAATAATAAGAATTTTAACTCTTGAAATTCACATATTTTATCAAATTCAACAAGTGGGGTCACACAATAACTCTATTTTTCAAATTTATATCAAGAAGTTTCATACTATGGAAAAGGGATATTATATGATGAAGAGCCTAATGTCAAACCAAAGAACATTCAAAGAGATACTTAAATGATCATGTGGTTCCAAGTCACATTTAATATTCAACCATTAGTATCATGCCTCGAATCAAGTTCCATTTTTCTACTAGGAGAATAATTATTGGGGGAGAATTAGAAACATTCATGTATTTCATTATTATCTATTTTATTCTAACAAAATGGTATCAAAGGACTATTTTTAGGATACCAAGAAGCTGTGAGAGAAGATCAAAAATGTTTTCAAAAAGTGGTCTCCCCATTCTAAAGAGCGATTCAATATCTAGACTTAGTTCAATAATTAGTATTAATTATTTGAATCATTCCAAATTTGGAGGTTTTCAGAGAGATACAGTGATAAGAACACTATGTGATATAGCATCATCTGAAAATAGAATCCTCTAAATAATTTAAGAAAGTCATACTACTAGAATCCATGGAAGCAAGAGAGTGACATGGAAAACATTGACATTTATTGGATTAAAATATTGTTTCCTACAAATAATTATTACTCAGTAGGCTTAGAGGAATGTTAATGACCCAATTACAAGTGGTAATTTCACTTTTTTGGGAATCTTACAGCTCTGTGCAACTATAAAGAAGAATATGACTCGGATCTTGAAAAGTGCTAAAAGAATAAAATTTTAAATCTAAAGTTGATAAATGGATTCAAAGGTGAACTTTCATATTGTTGACATAGCCTGGTGGTGTTTGGATGTCAACCTATGGTGTCTCTAGACTATGCAGAAGTGCATAATCAAAGGGGGAATAATTTCCCTTTATCTGGATTTCAGGTGATAAAATAATAATGTGTTACCCTCATGATTTTATATATTATTGAAAATATAATGAAAAAAGATCATTTAATAAGGTTTAGTAAATGTTTAATTGAAGGAATCCCCTATTTAATTTTATGAGAAAGGGGGAGATTGAAGTGAAGTCTATGATTGGTATTTATTGCAATAATTCAAGTGCTTCAAATCTTAGAAAAAATTCCGTCCAACACTCGATGACAAAACACTTTGAAATAAAGTATCATTTTATCAAGGAGAAGGTGGATCAGGGGCCTATGAAATTAGAGTATGTGCCTATATAACTACAAGTTTCAGACATTTAGATGAAGGCCTTACCAAAAGTGGTGTTTGAGAGGCATCAACCAGCTCTTAGAGTTTAGTCAACTCCCTACACTTGAAAAAGCATGGATGTGGGACCCCCTATCCCTAAGGTATGATGTATTTTTATCTGATGTTATAGTCTATATTCTTTACTCTATTTTAGAACAAAATGAATTGACCTTTTGCTTCATTGAAAAAGGGAGAGAAATTGTGGCTATAAAAGGGGAGAAAATGTATTAATCAAGACGGGGGAGAAACTGATAAGTGGAGTAGTGAAGTAGGGGGAGTTATAAACCTGATGATGCTAAAGATGATCGATAAAAGGTTATATATCATGATATAATGGGTTCATGATGAAAACAGTTTAGTTTCTTTGGAATGAAGTGATTCATTGATGAAATTTTCATTCTACTCTTGTTTCTCATGCCGAGCATGGATCATGCGGGCTTAGAGTGCATGTTGAGTAATATTTGATCACCATATGAATCATAAGAAGTTAATTTTGGTAAAATATAGATGGATATTTAATGTGGTATCAAAATATATAGATTTTTCAACAAACCCAATGGAGGATATTATTGGAAAAAAATCTCTCAAGGCACCGTCTCAGTGTTTTTGGGGTGATTGTGTTTGCTAAAAAATCCAAATTAATGAATTTTAGTATGGTTGGTATTTTTAAAGCAGATGTATTAGGTACCATAGTTTCCTAGTGTTTTTCAAATTGGTACTCAATATTGGGAGCTTGATTTATGGAAAAGGAAGGTTTTTTCTAAAGGAGTTCATAGATAGCAGTTCGTGGACTGTAAAGCGTGGAGTTTACGGACCACATAGTAGTGTAGGTGTTCTATGAAGATTTTAAAGGAGTTATGAGGAACCGTGAAGGAATTTGATGTTTTATTGTTGAGGGAGGTGAATTAAGATCATGAAAAATGGATCTACACAATGAGAACCACAAAGTGCGCTATGTGAAATGCATAACGAAATCAATTCACGAGAGGATCATCATTCATGAGAGGATCATCATTTGTAGGAGGTTCATCATTTGAGGATTGAGGTGGTTATTTAAGGATCCAAAAAGGATTTTATTTTTTCTGATGACATCATCCATTTCAAAGGATTAAATGAACTATATAGACCGTATAGAAAGTTCATGGAAAAGTCTGTACCACCGCCGAGTTTTTGGTAATTGTGATTAACGGGGTTTTCAGGGTTTATTTTCCTATATAAAGGACTATAATCACATCATTTTTCAGAAAAAAATTCATTAGAGAAATCATCATTGGAATAATTTGATTAAATTTTAAGAAGTTAATGTGGGAGGATTCTGTGAAGGAGAAGAGTTTTATAAGGAAGAAATTATATGAAGGAGGAAGTATTTAATGAGGGATCAATTCCATGTAGGAGGTAGTTTTGAAAGACAGTTCACAAAAGGGAGTTGTGAGGGACTGTAGCTTGGAAAGGAAAATGGAGTTCGCGGAGTGTCAGCCATATGAGAAGTGAAGGTAGTCCGCAAAGAAATCTTAGTTCACAAAGGTTGTTTACGGGACACTATAGTTTGAAAAGGAAAACTAGTTCATGAAGTGAAGGAAGTTTTCAAGGCAAAGGCAGTTTGTGAAGTAAAGGATGTCTGTGAAACAATGGAAGATTGTAAAGCACTCACACTACATATTGCAAGGTGGTTCATGATGTAAATGGTTCACGAATTAGGTGATTCATGAAGGAGGTTTCCAAAAAGAGAAAATACAGTTCATGAAAGGACTTTCTGCAAGGCAATTAGTACACAGAGAAGTGAATTTATCTATAAGGTGAAAACATGAATTCATGGAACACTTACATGTAAAACTATTTTTAGGGTCACACACAAGGAGATACATTATAGGATTACCTAGTGAACATTATCATTGTCATATCTGAATTTTGAAGTCGAAAACTGAGGATATTCATCATTTGACTATATTTACAGAAGGAGTTTATTCACTACTACATTAAAGGTAGTGAATGAAAGTCTTATAATCTCTTGAATATCTTGATAAATAATAGGTAATTATTGTTTCTACAACAAAGATAAGTCTGTTCCAATTGTCTAGAAAGTGGAAGTTCTACATCCAAGTGTTTTCACAGAAGTGAAGGATCACCCTAGAAAGAACTTCAAAAGAGAATCTACCTACATTTGAGGATGTATTCATTATTTATAATGGAGTTAACTATATATACATAAACTATGTGTGTATCCCTTCCACAACAGTGATCAAAGGAATCAAAATAAGGTGATCCTTTCCACTAGTAGTGATCCATCGAAAGAGAGTTAGTGAGTGACCATTGGGAAGTAGTGAGATGTCCCTAAACTTTGTAAAGGCAATGAACCTCAGTATATAAGTGATCCATCCCAAATCATGTATTGGAAATGATCCTTGTTGGATTTGGTACATCGGCACATTGTTTTTATATGCTCCTTGGATGTAGCCCAGTGAGGGCGAACCAAGTAAAAATATGTGTGTCCTTGTACTTTCTTTCCTACTTTACTTTATATGCATTATCATTAGATAAAGTTGGAAAGGATAAGAGCTATATAAACACTAAAGAGAATAAAAAATTACCTTTATAATAAAGAGGTAAAGATCCAGTGGGGCATGAATAATTTCAAAAAGAATATCCATACTCTAATTCACCCCCTTCTCAAGGTATCTAGGACCCTTTTGGACCTAACTAATTTTCTACATAAATTATTTCTTATGGTCATTTTCAAGTATCTTTGACTTTTTTTAAAAAGGTTTTAAAAAATGAATCTTTTTAACATTTTTCATATAAAACATTTTGACTTTATTTACCAAAGTGTGAAATTAATGTTTTATTTTATCATAAACATATTAACTGCCTTTTTGTGCCCTCATGAATATTTTTTCTTTGAATATTCCTTTTAAAGTTTCCAAGGTTATTTTCAAAGAATTATTTTCCCTAGTATTCTTGAAATGTTTAGTTGTTAAAAGTTATTTTCAAAGTGGAAAGGGTATTTTCCTCAAGAATTCTTTTAGTGATCCTTTAATGGTATTTCTATTTATTAAAGACTACAACCCTTGATGTTACTTTTTCTCCACTAGGGATATGTTATAATGATACCATAATTATTCTTTCTATGAATGGATTATGTTTTTTTCAAATATGTTTTCATGGAACTTGTTTATTTTGCACAGGTAAATCAAGATATAAAAAATAATGGTTATTGTTGTGTTGAAAATTGCAAGATTCTAATTGTTTTTCTTATTATATGGAACTTGTAAAAATGTATGGATGATTGGTGGGTATATATATTATAAACCAAGGATGGGTGGTTCTATTATAAATCAAGGAAAAGTGGTTAAGTTATAAACCAAGGACGAGTGGGTCCGTTATAGTCCTTCAATGCATTGGGTAAAGCGATAGAGATAACTATTGTAAGTTACTATTAAGAGAGTGACATGGAGTTATCTTTTGATAGGTGCACCGATGAAGTGATAGAGTTAACTATTTTAAGTTACTCAAAGAATAATGTTGGAATTATATTGTTTAGGTGATTTCATGATGAATGTTTAATTTTATAAGTTATTAACATGTTTTCTTTATTCTTGCATCAAGTTCTAATGTTTCATATGATCAAGGAATATTATCACATGGATCATGAATTTTTACTCATAAATATCTAATATTTGGTTAATGATTTATGAAATGTCACAAGTTTTATAAATTGAGTTTTGATGGGTATGAATTTTCTTTTGTTATGCACATGAACTTTGAATATGTTCTCATACCCTTATCCTCATCTTATTCTCCTTAAAGTTGTTCAATTGTTATTACCTATGTTTACCCTTATAGATTATTTGAGCTCATTATTCCTATATTTTATTTCTCTAGGTTATGAAGAAAGATGTTAAGTATGATACTTTTAGAAGGGTTCTATGTGAGATATTATAAAGATATAATATGGAATAAGAAAAGTTAGGAGTAGTAGAAAAAATTAATCATTAAAGGGCATGGATAATTTTATGCAAGATTTTTTCCTAATTCTCTAAAAATATAATCCTAAAAGTTACTTGGGTATGTAAGTTATACAATATTTCTATTTGATATTGTAAGTTTTGGATGGTTTAAATTGGGTCATGTTTATCGATTTCAAGGCCATAAATGTGAAGCTTATATTTTTAGAACTAGATCCAAGAGTGTGGGTTTAGGGATGTCAAAGTAGGCATCAGAGTATGATTTAGATAAATTTGGAGATTATGATGTTTTCATGTGAGGCAAATTAAGAGTTATGGATACTATTATGGGTTAATAATTTTAATGTGGATCACTTGTTCAATAGAGGAAATTCTCTTTTTAAGGCCATAAGTGATTATATATTGAGATGATTTGAAACCTTTTTTGGGTTTTAGGAAGAATTACTAATTGAGGTTTAAATAGACCTTTGGGTTAGTATATGATTTTATGTTAAGTTAATTATGGTCTATTAGATAATTGGATACAGAAACCTTGATGGTTGAAAAATGATTCATTAATAAGGTGATACTTTCAGAGATATGTATGGTCAAGATAAGGATTAACTTTTATGTTAGTATCTAAATTTTATTCATGATATTTTGGTGAAGTTCACTACATTATAATATTATATAGATATCTATTATAGTGATTAATGATATTTTGGGAGGTGTTTCATTGGATTGAGGTATACATAACCCTTAAGTTTAACATGCGATTTAACATGAAATATAATTTTTGAAGAATTATATTAAATTTTTTGTTATGTAAGATAAAAGGTATGTGATCACATTTTAGGTTAATACATTATTTAATTTTGAGGTAGTGAGATTAATTAGGATATAGGGTTGGATTTAAGTTAAACCTCAGGTGATATTATGAAAATTTAAGAGGTAAATGTATTATTTATGTATATGAAAGTTTATTCATTTTGGATATTATCATACCATGTAATAACCATTTTTGGTATTAGAAAATTATTAGAAAAAAGTTTAATAACTTGTCACATATTTTTTACGGACCTCATTAGATGTTGATTTTAGTGATTCTGGAATTAAAAAAAATCATCTTGAATACTCATCATTTGGAGAAAAAGATGATATTATGGTAGAAATATATTAAAGGATTAAATTATACTTTTCAATTAAGTATATCCCCTTATTTTATTAGTCAAAATGGTAAATGAATTCATAAAATCTATGAAATGTTCTTAAAAATTAAAATGATTTAATTTTTTACAATCATCTCAGATGAGTTAATGGTATTTTTACCCCTCATTTATTTATGGTTTTCTGGTCACTGTCTTTCTCATGATCATTAAATTTACTATGATCACATTCTCAATCAATCTCTAGAAATTAAATTTCTCCTCTATCTCTATATTATTACATCTCAGTAATTTTTTTCTATTTTGGAACCTAGTTATTTGTTATTTTAGATGACCTTCATACTATCTTTTTCCTCTTTTCAAAAGAATGTTTTGTTAAATATTTTTACAATGTGGGTATTTGAAAAAGAGATATTAAAATATTAAACCCTTGAATTACCGATTATAAGATTAAATTATTCATAAAAAATTTATTAAATATGGGAGAATGTAATATGTTGAGATTTTAAAAAGAATACTATAGTCGATGGTGTATATGGAACACAATACCAAGCTTAAACAACCACTAAATATTATTATTCAAATATAAACATTATAAATTAGTCATTAAATTGGAAGGTATGTATAATAATAACTACATTATGAAATTTATTTATAAAGGTCCTACTCAATACAAATTTGTTGATTAATTCTTAGGAAATAAACATTCAATTTTTAGTAAAGTCATTTGATGCTTCAAAAATACATTTTTACATAAAAATGTTTTTTATTTCTTTTTGTGAGAAAATATTATAATTATTTTTTTTATACTTTTAGAAAAAATATTTTATAAAATAAACTTAATTTTTTAAACCATCACATAAAAATTATCTTAGGATATTTTTTTTATAATTTTCTAAAATTTTTTATTTTTTGAATGAATAATGAAAAATACTGTTTTTTTAAACTATCTTTATGTTTCAAACATTTAAGAAGTTAAATTTTGTTTTAAAATGGTTTTTATAATTTACCCATCCTGATTATCTCTTATGTGACTAAGATGGTTAGTTACATGACCTCAAGCATGTCTCCCCATATGCCATAGGCTACTGACTTGCAATGAGGGTGTAAGGAATATAGTGGGGGGATTATACCCTCTAGGATAGAGTAGAAATAACAAAAGAAATAAGATAAATCAAACAATACATACAACTCATGGAGATTATATATTAATACAAGAAATAAAAATAATAATAATAAACCATTTCATTTCATAATGTAGGCCAAACTAAGAGTTGTGCTGAATGTCATAGAATTAAACAACTAAAAAATGGTTTCATAATAAAGACTCAAAAAAATAAAGTCTCAAACCCAATTATAAGCCCCATATCTATGCCAAATTCTTATCCAGTAAATCAAACAATAAAAAATAGGTCCCCTTTACCTTTTCGATACTTGCATCCATGAAGTATTCCTGTGTACCAAATGGCAGTCCAAATAGGGTGTGAGTAAAACTCAATAGGTCAACACCCACTGGTTCTAAAAAACCCAGTCTGAATAAATATTTCATGAAAAAAATATGATAAATATGATCATTGATTCACAAGTTAATTCCTAATATAAAATAAACTAAATGACCCTCAAGCTCTAAGATAACACTCGAGGTCAGAAAAACCTACTTCAACATGATGCATAATATCTCTATCCATTAGAAAATTATCCTTCCTAGGATGAATCTCCCATACCACTAGTGTATTCTCTTTGTAAATATAAATCACCCATATCATGTCAATAAACCAAATATATAAACCTCATACATCAAGCAACCAATCAATACTAGGTTCTATGCAAATTCCCATGCTAGAGCCGTTTACGTGTTCCTAGGGTGAAATTCCATGCCATGGGAAAAGTAACCATGTCATATTAGACTCTATGATAATTCTCATGATAGAGACACTTATATGTTCCCATAGAATAATACCATGCTAATGGAAGAATTATAATATTACCTAGTGAGAATTTCCATGATAGGGCCACTTACATGTTGGAAGGACATCCAAATCTATATGAAATCCTATGCCATATCCAATTTAACAAGTAAACATCAAATTAAAACAAGGGAAAATTAATTCTAATTTATTAAACATGAAAAACATGTGATCATATTCAATATTGGTTAATTTACCCAAATTACCAATTATTAACCATTTAATTTCAATATAAAAAGTTACTAATTATCAAAATAATTGTAATAATTCCATTTCACAATCAATTAATCCCAATTACCATTATCAATCAATTATATCCATATTACATCATGTTATAATTCCAATTCCAATAAACTAACCACTTTCAAACCAAGTGATTTTTTTATCAATCCAATTACCACAATTCATTTAATATAATTCACATCATTAAGCCAATTCATTAACAATTTCTAATTCATCATAGGGATCTAGGTTCATTCAATCTAAATACCAACCTAAGGTTAAGGGTTGGAACACCTATCATGTGGTTGAAATTCCCAATCTCATCACCAATGGACCTAATTATATTTTAGGGCGAGTTAAGCATATGGATTCATAAATTTCAGTGGGTTACCAATTAGAATAGGTTAAGCACATGACATGCCAAAGTGATAACACATGTTGCACATACTAGAGGAACAAAAATAGACTTTAGGGAATTATTTTATACCACCAAACTTAATAGTAGAGAATAATAAATTCAATATCAAGCATCAAATCAATTTGAAACACCAAAATCCCCTACTAACAGTGAATGATCCATACTGTCAATGTTGGAAGAAGGGGGATCCAAGAAGAAGACCAGAGGAATTCATCAAATCAAAGAATAAATAACCATTTCAAGTTTTCCAAATCAAATAACAAATCAAAAATAAAGGATTAGTGTTGGGGAATCCATAAAATCCTTGGAAAACCTTCACAATTTGTAAATACTGAGTTGGGGTTGAATTATGTGTAATTAGGGGTTTAAAAGTGCTTTTAGGTCAGAAAATTATGTTCTGACCCTTCACTAATTTGTCCAAGGCTAATGCTAATAGTTGGACAATGATGTCATATAGAATACTTATATGGTTGAGAGCCCTACTAGTTGTCTGGTGGGTCTCTATTAGAAGACCCAATCAGTCTAGTTTTTACCGACTGGCCGGTGGGACTCTAGTAGGCTCACTAAGATTTTGGGCAGCCCACCGGTTGGCTGGTGAACTACACCATCTAGACGGTGGTACTTCAACATATCCAATACTATAAAACACCTATATCCTCCTCCTATATTGACTTCTCAATCCCCCAAACACCTCTAAAACCTTATTTTATATCAGGAACAAGGCTTATATACCAAGTTTAAAATGATTTAATAAAATATATGGAGGTTCAAAAAAAACTTAAAGAGGAATATACCTGGGAAAATATATGATATTATAGTTTCAAAGTAAATTTAGTTCATATATATTATGAATACTCCAATTAATTTCATTGGAATCAATTTTGTGTTTGATTTTGGTATAAAATCTTTTATACTCGAGAAGAAATTTTTCCTGTAAAAATGATTTTCATCATGTTTTTTAGGTTTATTTATAAATTAAATTCCTCCAATTATATGAATAAAATTTAATAAAATGGATCCTATATTTGGAACCAGAATAATAATATTAGGTAATAATTTCAACTTAATTTCTGGTCATAATGAATAGTAAAAACATTAATTTTTTTTTTACCATGGTTAAGGTTAAAACAAGTTTACTGGGGGTTGGACTAAAATAATAATAGTTAAAATGATATAAAACTTTTCTAAATACTATTTAATTGATGTATTTATACCCTTGTCACCTTATTTTTTAAATTTAATTATTTATGGGACACTTTTCCATAAAAATGACTTACTAATATTTAAATCTTTTCAAAATTAGCATGTGTGTCTTCTCCCTAACCTATAAAAGGACACGCACTAACATCTCTTATTCACACTTCAAGATACATTTAAATAAAAAATAACTACCCCAATAACTTATTAAAATACCTCACCATATTCTAGAGGTCTTATTTTGGGTATAATACCAACCTTATAGGGATTAAGGTATAAAGAAAAGAAGGTCGTCTAAAAAAGAGGTATAACTTTTAACCGAATGTTTTAGTTTTATTTCTTATTATACATTATTAAAAACTATTAAAACCATTTTAATATAAAAAAATTAGTATATAACATATATTAATATGTTATTATGTTTATTTATTATCCTTATTCCACCTATTTCTCTATCTAATGGGAAACAAAAGCATCATTCGTGTGTACGATGGATTACCGCCTCGCGAACCGATGCAATTTGTTTTCCATCACCGTATCTTATGGATGAAACAAATGATGGTTATAAATGATAAAATATGATATATATGATAAAAATTAAATTATGGTATGTTAAAATAAATTTATTACTTCTTTATTTATAATCTAAATGAAAAATAAAATCACCGCTCATGTGTACATGAAAACTACCACCTCATGAGATGATGTATTTTATTTTACAACAAAACCTCACATGGTTGGTTATATAGATGGATTTAAATAATTAATATGATATTTATTATGTAATAATTATTTTTTAAAGTTAAAATCAAACTTAACATCTTTCCCACTTGCTCATTAGAAAAAATGAAAATGTCACTCGTGCGTATGAGCAGACTACTACCTCCATGATACAACATATTTATTTTTTCATGATCAACTTTTATGGATGATTATAAAAATGTAATTAATGTATAAAAATTATAATTTTTCATATATATATTTCTATAGATTTTGGAACCATGTCTCTTTTTTACCATAGTCAATCTATCGAAGTCATTTTTGACTTATGGATAAAACATAAAAACACCTAACATGAACTTAATTGATGAAATAATTAATCATAACATAGATGTAAGTGAAATAAAATGAATAATAAACTTTAAAAATTTTATTAATAAATTAAATAATTAATATAAGTTTATAATTCAGGAAGATAAAAACATATGTGTCAAGTTGGGGTGTGAGGTAAGAGGTTTCTTAACTCAATTTCCTTTAACTGGGTTATATCACTTATTCATTGATTATATCAATCCAAGATTATGTGTGAAATTAATTTTTTTGATTTATATTTTATTTCTACTTTTTTTATGTATTTATTTTTGTGACACATATTCTATCCATTGATTAATTCTCAATCCAATGATACAATCTTTTTAATGGTTATTTGTCTCAAAGTTTCCTTCTTTGGGGAACATGTTTATGATATGCATCCATCTTGTTTAATGAGTTGTATAAAATACCCCATGAAATGTTATTTAATGGATATATTTACATTTATTTTATATAAATTTTCATTTTAAGTCATTTCTTTCATAGGATTAATATTAAAAAGTTACTAAAATAGTATGTATTTTTATGATACAATCTCATCTTATTTCCAGATTGTCTATTATTAAAGTTCTTTTAGGAGGAATCATATGATCTTATTTTATTGAAAAAAATGTATTTTATTCTCCTATTTTTTTGGATTTGGTTAACATGTTTAATTTCCATTTCCACACTTATTGATTAAAGAAATATCAAGAAAGTTTTTAGTAAGTGATACCGGTCTTGTATCTTATTTTAGATTGAGAAAGTTTCTCTTCAATATCCACATTTTCGAAAATATTTTCAAGAATGTTTTTATTTATAATTAAATTATTTATTAAGGTAATTTTTAAGTATCTTTGACTTTATTTATAATGGTTTTTAAAAGTAATATTTTTAACATTTTTCATATGACAAATTTTTTACTTTCTTTACCGATGTGGCAAAGGAATGTTTTATTTTATCATATATGGATTAACTGCCTTTTTGTGTCATTATGAATATCTTTTCTTTGAAACTTCGTTTGAAATTTTCCATGTTTATTTTCAAATAAAACGTTTTACTTAATATTATGGAAAATTTTATTTTTTAAAAGTTATTTTAAAAGTAGAAATGTCATTTTCCTCAAGAATGTTTTAATGATAATTTAATAGTATTTATATTTATCAGCAACAATAACTGTTAATGTTACTTATACTTCACTAGGGACATGTTATAATGATTCCATCCTTATTTTCTCTATGGATGGATTATTATTGTTTCAAAGAGATTATCATGGAACCTATTTCTTTTCCATGGGTAATTCAAGCTATGAAAGAACAATGGTTATTATTATGTTTAAATGTGCAAGATTCTAATTATTTGGATCATTCTATGGTACTTGGAAATATGTATGGATTATTGATAGGTAGTTCCATTATAAACCAATGATGGTTGGTTTCATTATAAACCAAGGATGAGTGGTTACGTTATAATTCAAGGATGGGTGGGTCTGTTATATCCCTCCAATACATTGGGTAAAGAGATATAGATAGTTATTACAAATTATTCCCAAGAGAGTGATATCGAGTTATATTTTAATAGATACTCTTATGAAGTGATAGAGTTAAATTTTGTAAGTTAATTTTAAGATAATGTTGGAATTATCCTATTTAATCTATTCCATGATGAATGTTTGATGTTCCAAGTTACCAACATGTTTTCTTTATGCTTACATCAAGTTCCATTTTTTCCTATAATCAAAGATTATCATCACATGGATCATGATTGTTGACTCATAAGTATCTCATCTTTGGTTAATAATTTATGCCATTTCACAATGTTTATAAACCAAGTTTTTATTGGTATTATTTCTCTTATGTTATTCTTATTCACTTTGAATATGTTCTCATACCCTTATCCCCATATTGTGCTCATTAATATTGTTTAATTGCTATTACCTATGTTTACCCTTACTGAGAATTTAAGTTCACACTTCATATCTTTATTTTATCCAAGTTATGAATAAATATGTTATGTAAGATACATATAGAAGGGTTACATGTGAGAGATGATAAAGACATAATATGGAATAATAAAATATGAGAGTAGTGTTAAAACTTACTCATTTAAGGACATGGATAATGTTATGCAAGAGTTTTTCCAAATTATCTAAAACTCTAAACCTAAAAGGTCCTTAGGTATATAATTTATCCAATATTTCCATTTAATGTTGTAAGTTTTAGATGATTGAAATTGAGTTACATTTATTATTATCAAATCCAAAAATATAAATATTATGTTTTTAGAACTGGATCTGGGAGTTCGGGTTTAGGGATATTACAACAAACCACCAGGGAAAAAAAAAATCTAGATCACATTTATATTTATAACACAATATAATTAGATATATTTCTAAAAAAATTTCCATAAAAAAATAATTAAATAGTTTCCAAAACCATACCCACTTGGAATCATCATTCCACAACCCATTCACCCATGCTAACCCAATGACAGCCCCAATACTCATGACTGGTGACCCATACCATCACCAAGTCATAAATTGATAGAATATACCATGTAAAACTTTTAAATCATCCCTATTTTCAAACCAACAAGGTTTTGTAATTCAATTTCACAAAATCACACCAACCCCATATGCTATGTTCTCAACAAAAACTATTTGTTTTGAAAACCATTTTCTCTTAAGAATTTTATAAAAAAACTTAGGTGATTCATTGAAAAACAAAAAATTTAGGTACTATAACCAAGTAAGTTTTCCAAATAGATAGAGAGAGTGATATGAACATCTGACCTTCATGTTTTATAATGATTAGAGTGGGAGAGAATCTACATTCCTCACAACAGTTGAAGAAAATTATGAATAACTCACAAAAATTATAGATCCAAACTTGAAACTAATTCCCTTCATCAGAACCCAAAATACCTCGTCAAAATAATCATCATAAGATATAGATCTATCTATAATAGATTATATATATATATCTCTATGAGAGTAGATAAGTTTATATCTAGAGATAACAAGAAATAATGAAGACATACCATCAATTATGATGATCCAAAACACCTTGATTCATCAAAAATAACTTCTAAATCAATAGTAATAACTAAGGACACCTAGAAAAGGGTAGAATTTTGAGAGCCTAGGAGAATAAGAGAAAAATGATAGTTTTGGGGTGTAAATCTAAGTTGAGATCAAATTTTCAAAAAATTTAATGCATGTCACATGGTTAGGCTGGATGGTTTTTTAAACCATGTGCCAACCGTGCATATGTTACTATCTCAAAACCAGAGAGAAACACATTCATGTCATATGGTTTGGAAAACCATACACTAAATATACACATACTACCATACATTACCCATGGGGCCACAAAATTATTCCATATGGTTTGGAAAATTATACACTAGATGTGTGTAGGATACTATCTAAATACCCACATATTTTATAGTTTCTCTTGGGAACCTACATAGTTTATCCAAACCATGCACCAATATTGTGACTGCCCAGTGACTCCCAACATCTCCCTGCATAGTTTCCTAGAGACAGTGCATATTTTCTACTAATCGTGCTCAAACTATGTACCCTTAAAAACCATTCTAAAACACTCCAAAACTATCCATATGTTCTAAAAAATCAAAACAATTATTATATAACTTAAAAATACATAATAAAAGGGTAAATTACCTGAAAATGAGGGTGTTACAATCACCCACCATTGGTATTTATATCATTATAAAGTTGGATATGTTTGGTGATTTGGAAAAGTTCAAGCCATTGCTCCCAGATAAAGTATTCCTATTCCCATGTATCTTCATGAATCTAACCATACTTTCATAAGAATCATACTAAACTAATACTTTTTCTATACAATATCTTCTCTAGTCTATCTATAATTCATATTGGCATGTGAATTAACATAGAATCCACCTCAAGATAAACATCGTATCATTAAATAACATGGTCCAGATTAGGATGATAATTCTTCAATCGAGATACATGAAATACATTATAAACAAAGATAAATTTTGGTGGTAAAGGAAATTGATAATATACATCATCGATTCTTTTTAGCATATTAAAAGGGCCAATGTACTGATGATAAATCTCTCCTTGTTTACCCAAATGACGATGACCTAGCCTCCGAGAGACTCTCAAGAAAACATTATCACCCACATTAAATGATAACGGTCAAGGATAATGATCCAAATACGATTTTTGATGACTCTAAGATGTCTCTATCCTATTCCTGATCATTTTAGTATTCTCTATTATATCATGCACAAGGCTAGGTACAATAATTGATTTGTCACTGATTTCCACCTAAAAAAGTATAGAAAGACAAGGATGACCATATAAGGATTTGAAAGGAGAAAAATATATGAAGTATTGATAAATGTTGTTTTATGAAAACTCTCCTAAGGTTATATAGTTATCCCATTTGACTCCAATATCCCTAAAATAAGATTAACTAATTTTTTTCAACATTTGGATCATCTGTTAGGATTAACCATTCATTTGAGGATGATAACCTGTGCTCATGGTCAACTAGGTTACAAGGGCTTACTGTAACGATTTCCAAATAAATATGTAAACCTAGGGTACTAGTGAGAAAAAATTGTAACTAGAATGCCATGAAACTTTACAACTTCCCAAATATAGAGTTTAGACAAGTCTTCCACCATATTGGATTCAAGAATATGGATGAAGTGAGATGAATTTGTGAGATGATCCATAATCATCCATATGAAATCATGTTTCCGAAATTTTCTTGGTAGAACTATAAAAAAATACATAGCAATTTGTTCCCATTTGTACTTGAGAATAGGTAAGTATTGCAACATACCCACTAGCCATTGGTGCTTCTCCTTGACCCATTGAAAAATGAGGCATCTTGAGACATACTTTATGACCCTTATTTTCATGCCAACCCACCAAAGATGTTCTATCATAACTTTATACATCTTCTAAATGATAGGATGAAGAACCCATATTGAGTGGTGGTAAGAATAAATAAGCTGTTCCTGATAATTCAAAGGAACCAAAACCTGACCTTCAAAACACAATATAGATCTCCCATTTAGAATCCTTCCCCAAATGGTCTCCACACTATTGAGTTTCGACATCATGGTTATAGATTTAGGATCAGATGTCTAAGCATCATTAACCTTCTCAATAAAATCATGAACATGATAAAATGGATAGAAAATAAAAACATCACCTTGTTTAGCACAATCCATATGCATATTAACTACGACCGTCACCAGCTTCCACTAATCTGAAGCCACTGTAGAGAATTTCCTATATTAATTACTACCAAATGCATCAACTAATGAATTTACTTTACCCACCATATACATATAATCAAATTCAAACATCTAAAGTTATTATACCCATATTCATTACCTTAAATTTAAGTCTCTATAAGGTAACATGTGTATCAAATTTTTTTGATTTGTGAACAATGTGAACTTCTTACCAAAGAGATAATGATACCATGTTTTCAAGGCATGGAATACAAAAACTAATTACAAATCATGTGCTGAGTATTTCTTCTCATTAACCTATAACTATCATGACCCATAAGTTATACCATGATATCCTTGTATAGGAATACATCCCAAACTAAATCTGGATGAATCATAATAGACCACATAGCCTTTTCCATACTCTAGTAACGTAAGGATGTGCGATAATGTAAGCCAACCCTTAAGTTCTTTAAAAGATTTATAGAACTCATAACTCTATTTAAAAGGAACACTTTTCCTTGTCAAATATATCATCAGAGAGGAATATTGTGAAAATTCATGAAAAAATCATTGGTAATACTCTACTAAATTGAGGAAACTGTGTATCTCAAAGGATTTATTATATGGTTACCAAGAGATAACAGATTCTACCTTTTCAAGATCTATTGAGACTCCTATTTTAGAAGTGTGGCTTCTAAGGAAACAAAATTTTTGTATTTAGAAATCACACTTTAAAGGCTTAACATAAAGGTGATGTTCCTACAAGATAACCAACATTTTTCCCAAGTATTGTTCATGATCAGCCTTAGTTTGATAATACACTAGAATATCATAAAAAATACCACTATAAAGGAGTAAAAATACCTATAAAATATCTGATTTATCAATTCTATAAACAATCCTGGTGAATTCTTAAGACCAATAGATTTAACCACATATTCATAATGACCATAACAAGTTCAGAAAGTTATCTATGGAATATCCTCCTTTCAAACTTGATGATGGTTATACCTTGTTCATAAATCAATCATATCAAACAAATTATCAATTCATGGAAGATTATATTAATTCTTTATTATGTCCTTTTTTAGCTTATGATAATCCACAAAAATTTGAAGAGTTCTATTCTATTTATTTATAAAAATAATTGGTGCTTCCCATAGAGATATACTAGGTCAAATTAATCCATTACATTCCAACTCTTCTAGTGGAAATTTAAATTACCTTAATTTTGTTGGTTACATCCAATATGACTAAAGTGAAATGGGATTGGTCTTTGGTAGTAGATCGGTCATAAATTATAATTCTCTTTTGGGTGGAAACCCGGAGAAATTTTATAAGAAGACATTATGAAATTGATTCATGATGGTTAGAAAATCTTTTTCTTAGATTGTATCAATAGTTTGTAAAGTAATTACTACCAAATAGTAGGAGATAGTCCCAAACATCAATACCAAAGGTCCTTCTATACTTAAACTCATATCCAAATCTCCTTTAATGAGATTCTTAACAAAATTTGAATATGTGAAAATAAATTATCAAGAAAAATAGTTAATGTGATACTTGAAGAATATCTACCAATACATACCAAAATCAGGTCAAATATTTCCATCTCAAGAATAGAAAAATCTCAAATTTTTTTTCCTCATCAGTAATTATAAAACATAATGCACACTTAAAGTCCTGACATTCTCATTTCCCTAGAGGTGTTTTAAGTTTCAATACATAGGGAATAATTTCAACATGAAATCCCATATGATCCAAAACACAAGTAGCAATAAAAGATTGGGATGCACCAGTATCTGAAAAATATTGCATGAGAGTAGAGTTTAAGTGGATAGTACCTCACACCATTAAAGGAATTGATTGATGCTCTATGATCATCTTCTAAACACCATACAACTACTTACTAGGTGCACTCGATAATTCTTTATTTCCCTATTGTGGTAATGAAGACTACTAAGGTGTCAGTGTGTTACAAGAGTCACCTTGGGTCACTTGATTCTGGTTGTGATTACCATTGAGTCTCTATTGACCCATATGAGTATAAGATGTCTAGGATATTTTCAAGCCCCTTCCATCAGTCACCCTCAAAGTCTCTATACAATAATGCTTCAAATGTCCCCGTTTTCTACAATTGTGCCATTCCCACAAAGTGGCCATGAATTCCCACTTGACATGATCATAAGATCCACACTGATAACATCCATATTGATTACTATGGTGTGGTGGAAAGGATATTGACCTAACTGACTAGTTTCTCAGTGTCTTTATTTCTTGAGAATAATTTCCCATCTTCCACCTATTCCCCATGATGTAGTTCCCACTTATACCCATGTAATTAAAAGTCTTTTACCCATTTTAGGTTCCCAAGATATCCTTTTCTTCTACCATATCCCCATTCAACATCTCTGTATAGTTGTCAATACAAAATATATATAACACCACAAACATTTTATGGTATGTTTCTCGTAAATACTTTCAATTCATAGCCTATATTGCATGAAGCACTGCGTCTATTTGAAACAAAAATTTGTTATTTATAGGATATAATCATAACCTAGCCAATAAACTTAAATCTTCTACTTATGAGTTTTGTATTTTAAAAAATGGAATTACATGGTGTCGATTGGGGTGATATTTGGAGTCTGATAGAATCCACTTAATTTTTGGTGAATAGTCACCTACCCTTATGAATAGTAACTTACCCTTATGAATAGTAAATTACCCTTATGAATAGTAATATGAATATTATAAATGGTAACCATCCCATGAAAGTTTAAATAAAATTTAGGCACCTTAAAAATGAAAATGAATATTTTAAGTGTTGGTATTTTTTGATTAAATGATAAATTTAATTAAAAATTTAAATTATCATATTTAGAAAATTATTTTTGAAAAATGGAGTTTATTATTTGATTCTACACATCCAAAAATGGTTTGGGTGATTTTTTAGTTTTTTATGAAATACTTGAATTTTTGGTGAATAGTAAAATACATTAATTTACCGTATAAATACATTATAATTTAAATCCACTATTCCTAGAATCATGAGTGATTTAAGCAGCCAAATCTCAAAATCACATTCACTTATTACTATTCTAGGTCATGTAATTCTCACTATTTCTTGTATTATGGTAAAATAATAAATTAATGATTAAAATATTAAGAAAACCCTCCCCCCTCTGAAGGTTCCGGGCGCAGCGGAAGCGCGTTGGTGGGTTTTCCCAACATTAATTCTAACATTAAACAACATTCAATCTGAGATCCGTCACGATATAAAATGCCGAATCTTCGGAATAGAACGAAGAACGAAAAGAAAAGAAGAGTCCCGGAACCGTTGAGGAGGATCATCATATGTTGATTATAATTAATTTAATTAATGCATAAGAATTACCTCATTGGAATTCTTTCTTCGTTGATGCGTCCGATCACGATTCGGTGAACCGTCGTTGCGTCGTAGAATCCAAGTGTAGAATTCCTCTAGTGGTGATCCACACGCGTGTCACGTATCTCCAGACGTCGCCGGAGGGATCTCCGGGTGCTAGCGTGGAAGAACCTTCGCTTGCGATGTCCGCCTTCGACCGCCTTGATCCGGTGGAGGATCTTGCTCTCGTAACTTGAGGGCGTTCTTGGTGGAAAGGGAATTCTCTCTTGGCTTGAGAGTATTTCCAAATCCGTTGTGCACAAAAATGGCTCTCCAAAATTTTGGGGTTGTGAGGATATTTATAATTGGGTTTGATGTTAATAGAGTTATAACAATAAATAAACGTGTTACGTGTTTTATTTATTTCATTAACTCTTATTGAAAAAACCCATGTCAAATTATTAATTCCTTGACATGCACCCACACTGATTATAATAAATATCATTTAATAAAACAATATTAAATCCTCAAAATCTCAACTGGAAGAACTACACGACGTGTAATAATTAATACACGGCGTGTACTTGTTTTCCATAAAACTACACGACGTGTATATTTAATATACACGGCGTGTACTATTATTTTTCATTTTTCTCCACCACATTTATTAGACCTTGATTAATGAATATTTATTTCTTAAATAAATGTAACTGTATTACTCACTAATAAATATATTATTTCGTCCACAATATATTCTCTCGAATAACTAGTGTCAAAATAAATGCGATCATACATCCTTAAATAATTATTAAACCACAGTCGGGAATAATATTTATTTAACTTTTTAAATTAATATTTAACTAAGATACATGGACACACTTAGTGTGTGACCCTCCAGGACTCTTTCTTAGTGGAATTAGGCTGAGCCTGCCTAAAGTCCAAGGTTAGCGTCTAGCAACACGCCAAGGCACCCATAGAGGAAGAAGTTAACGCCGCAATGACGTGTCACCTCCTATGAATGCTTATCGTGTAATATAATCCCTTTGTCTCAATATCTCCAATCAAGTGGGTTGCATGCTAGTGCCATCAACCCATGTGCTTGATTATTCTTTCTTTGACTTCCCGGAATTGAACTTGCCCATACCTTACCATGGCCATGGATTTTTTAGGCTATATCAATTCCATGAAAGGGCCTGAGATATCTACTTCTGTTATGGAACAGAAGGGACAAATACTTTATCACATTATCTATTAATGCGGTATTACTCGTGACGCACCCAACGTACCCTACTTCACTACGAACAGTGTGTCTTCACAGTTTTCGTCAATACATCTAAGTGCGCGAGTTGTAATACCCATTAATAATAATCTTAAAGTCTAAGGACCAATACACACGTCCGCAGATAGGAACATGCAATGACACTATGAAATGTGGATTTCCTACTGGCAGGTCTCGTTCTCATAATATCTTGCTGAATATTACCAAGGGCGAACACCATGAGAAGGTGCCTCAAAGTTTTATGAGTCCTCACCCCTAATGACTTGTATTATTTGTGTCCCTCAAATAATATCATCCGGCCATAGAACGTACATTCAAGAACAGTGTTATGGCACTTCCGGGTTCTCATCATAGCCAGGATCCGCTACGAACCTTTAATGCAACAGCTGTCCTTAGGACATTATCACATGACATGTCACGCAGAAGAGCAATCAAGATGCGATAAGGATTTTTATTTAATGAATAAAGTACAAAGTAGTTGATTCTAGACCACCAACTCCAACAGAATCCCACTTGGACTAGAGCCAACTGCTAACAACCTTTAACCCGCTAGCTCTCAAATGATATTCATGCTTCTGCTGAGATAGGCCTTTAGTCATGGGGTCCACCACGTTCTCTTCCATGGACACTCTGCTCACTGCAACATCACCCCTTTGATAGAAATCCATCAAGAGGTGATACTTCTAGAGTATGTGCTTTGTCCGCTTGTCTGACCTTGGTTCTTTTACAAGAGCCACCGCTGTAGTATTATCATAATACAATGTAATGGGATCTTTACTGCTAGGAACCACATCAAGCTCCTGGACAAAGTCCCGAATCCAGACGGCTTCCTTGGCTGCATCAGAAGCCGCTATATACTCGGACTCCACTGTAGAATCAGCGACAACTGGCTGCTTTGAACTCTTCCAGCTCACAGCTCCTCCATTGAGACAGAAAACATATCCAGATTGCGACTTCAGATCATTCTAATCTGTTTGAAAACCAGCATCAGCATACCCTCTAATGACAAGCTCCTCCTCTCCTCCATACACCAGGAACATATCCTTAGTTATTCTCAGATACTTAAGGATAGTCTTAACAGCAGTACAATGCTGTTCTCCTGGATCTGCTTGATATCTTCCTACGATGCTCAGTACATAGGCAACATCAAGCCTGGTACATAACATGACATACATGATGGATCCTATAGCCGAAGCGTATGGGATCTTTCTCATCCTATCTTTCTCCTGTTGTGTATGGGGACACATTTTCTTAGAAAGATGTAAGCCATGTGACACTGGAACCAATCCCCTCTTGGATTTTTCCATACTAAATATCTTTAGTATCTGGTCAATGTATGTACCCTGACTTAGTCCAAGCAGCCTCTTGGATCTGTCACGAATGATCTTGATCCCTTGAATGTAGGCTGCTTCTCCTAAGTCCTTCATGGAGAAACACTTGTTCAACCAGTCCTTAACTGACTGTAAGGCTGGTATGTCATTTCCAATAAGCAATATGTCATCAACATATACCACCAGGATGACGGCCGCATTCCCATTAAACCACTTATAAACACATGGCTCACATTCGTTCTTAATGAAACCAAATTCCTTTATGGATTCATCAAATCGAATGTTCCATGACCTGGATGCTTTCTTCAATCCATAAATTGATTTATGCAACTTGAAAACCCGTTTGGCTTCACCTGGTGTCACAAAACCTTCTGGTTGTGTCATATAGACATCTTCCTGAAGGTTCCCATTAAGGAATGCTGTTTTGATATCCATCTGCCAAATCTCGTAGTCATGGTAAGCTGCTATGGCAAGTATGATTCTTATGGATTTAAACATGGCAACTGGAGAGAAGGTTTCATCATAGTCAATTACTTAACACTATCTGAATCCTTTAGACACTAGCCTTTTTTTATAGGTGCTAACTTGACCTTACATGTCCAACTTTCTTTTGAATACCCATTTGCATCCAACAGGATTTACATCAACTGGCTCATCAACCAGAACCCAAACTTGGTTCTGATACGTGGAATCCATCTCAGAATTCATAGCTTCTAGCCATCTTGTAGCTTCTGATATTTCTACTACTTCCTTGTAGGAGAGAGGTTCATCATTGTCCAACAATAATGATTCAACATCCTCGGTGACTAGGAAACCAAATCTCTCTGGTTACCTTACCTCTCTTGAGCTCCTACGCAGTACTTGTGTTTCTGGAACCTCTTCCACGGGGACCTGTGGAACTTGTTCCTGTACCAACTCCTGTGTATCTTGAGCATCAACTTCATCGAAGTCAATCTTTCTCCCACTATCCTTCTTGAGGATGTTCTCCCTCTCAAGAAAGACGACTTGTCTGGAAACAATCACTTTCTTTTCGTGAGGGTTATATAGGTAATATCCTTTCGTTTCCTTGGGATATCCTATAAAGATACACTTTGTGCCCCGAGGTGCTAGTTTGTTGCCTGAGAAGGCCTTAACAAATGCCTCACATCCTCATACACGTGTGTGCGAAAAAGTGGGTTTCCTTCCATTCCATAACTTGGATGGAATTCCATTTGACGCCCTAGTTGGTACTCGGTTTAATGTGTATGCTGCAGTTTGTAATGCATATCCCCAAAAGGATAATGGAAGATCCGCATGACTCATCATCGAACTCACCATGTCCAACAAGGTGCGGTTCCTCCTTTCACTAACACCATTCCAATATTGTGTATAAGGAGGAGTGAGCTGAGATAGAATCCCAGACCCCCGTAGAAGATCGATTAAATCTTGGTTCAGATATTCTCCACCTTGATCCGATCGAAGATTCTTTATCTTCTTACCAAGCTGATTCTCTACTTCATTCTTGAATTCCTTAAATTTCTCTAAGGACTCTAACTTACACCTCATTAAGTAGACATATCCATATCTACTCAAATCATCTGTAAAAGTAATGAAGTAAGAATATCCACCTCTAGCTTCTACTGGAAATGGTCCACACATATCCGTGTGTACCAATCCTAGAAGCTCTGTGGGCCTTTCACCTTGTCCACCAAAAGGCGGCTTGGTCATTTTTCCTTGTAAACAAGCATGAAATCTATCAAGTGGTTTTACCTCATTAGATTCTAAATATCCATCTTGGCAGAGCTTTGTCAAATGATTTTCGTTCACATGACCAAGGCGATGATGCCATAACTGGGTGATGTATGAGTCATGTGAGTTTGTTTCGTTATCGATTTCCAACACTTGGTTTTCATAATTTAATACATACAAACCATTATTTAAATGTGCCATACCATAACATACGTTGTTCTCATAAAAGAGACAACCCTTATTTCCAAATTTGAAAACAAATCCATCCATATCCAAACAAGATACAAAAATTATGTTCTTGGTAACACTAGGCACATAATAACAGTTATGTAAAACCAAAATCATCCTAGTCGGCAATGAGAGGTGGTAGTCGCCAATAGCCAACAAAGCCAGCATTGCGCCATTGGCAGCTCAAAGATCCACCTCTCGTCTGGAGATCTTTCTAAATATACTTGGTTCCTGCATTTGAATATAGATGTGATCCCCACAAGCTGTATCTAATACCCAATGTGTAGAAATAGAAAGATTGCACTCGATAACAAACGCACCTTTAGCGTCCCCACGCTTCTGGGTGAATTTCCTCTTCTAGTGGCCCTGCTTTCCACATGCAAAACACACTACTTCCTGTTCCTTGCCCTGCCTCTGGATCTTCCCCTTCTTGGAGGGACGGTGCTCTGGGGCTTCAGACCGTTTATAAGTCTTTGGCCCCTTTACTGTGTCCTTCCTTTTCTTGTTCACCATAAGGACCGCGGGTTTTTCACGCCCCATGTCCTTATCTACCTGGAGAATCAAGGTCATAAGGTCCGACACTCTTCTCATTTCCGCTCATGTTATAGTTGACAATAAATCTAGAGAAGGTATTTGGCAGTGATGATAGGATGAGATCTGTACGCAACTCATCTGGGAATTTAATCCCTAAGATGTACAAGCGTTCAATGTATCCAATAAGGTTGACTACATGAGGCCCAGCTGGGGCAGACTCTCCAAGCTTCGTGGTAAACAAAGCATTGGAGATCTCATACCTCTCCTGTCTCGCCTTCTCTTGGTAGAGATCTTTAAGGTGAGACATCATGCTATACGCGTCCATGTTTTCATGTTGCTTCAATAGCTCATTAGACCTGGCCGATAGCATGAAACACTGGACATCTGTGGCATCATCCATGTGTTTCATGTAGAGAGATAATTCCTCATCACTAGCCTCTTTCCCAGGTGCAACTGGAATAGGCTCTTCCAGCACATATAATTTCCTTTCGTGGTGAAGGACGACGCGTAAACGCCTCTGCCACTCTTGGAAATTGGTGCCGGTGAGAAGGTTTTCTTTTTAGAGTATGGTGCACAATGATATGTTTGAAGTCATTTTCTTTCCATTTCTACAAATTAAGATGAGAAAAGGTTTAGTACTTTATTAAAAAAATTGAGACAAATAAATAAATTAATACTTATTAGTCTCCCACTATTTTATCGAAATCTAATAGCCCTCACCATTGACTTAGGAATATTCTGTTGCATGAATATTCTAGTGGCAAGGATCCATATTTCCCTTTGCATTACCCCAACTAGGGTTGGTCAAGAAAATTTAAGGGTTTTAGGTAGGCATTCCAAATGCCAACTGCATTAACTCACAGCTCCTTGATCCGTTGAGTGGACTCCCCAATCCTGAAATCCTTTTTGGATTTCCTCAACCTTTGCCTCTTGGTCACACCAAGTCCTGCTGTGGCAGTCAACCCTTGATGCGAACCAAGTCAAGTCAACCCAAAACCTTGAATTAGAATTCCCCGATAATTGAAAGCACCCCAACTAGGGTTGGTCAAGCACTTTGAACTATGGTTCGATTCTAACCAAGATTATGGAAGGCTATGCCGACTTAATATTTATTTTGAGGAATTTTATCCTTATACGTAAATTTCCATTTTATTATCTTTGATTGCATGCTTGTTAATATTAAGTGAGATATACTTAAGTGATTAACCATGTCTAAGATAATATTTATGTATAAGACAGTTTTATTTTAGTTCCATCTTGCATGCTCGTTTAATTCATTAATTGTGTGATTGTGACAACACACCACAATAAATAAACCATGCAACTGACAGAAATAAAATAAATGGTATGATCATGAGCTTTTCTATTGGTTAGTTTATCTAGCGGTTGATAAACTAACCCAAGACCTAGGGGAGAAACACCTTGAACCTTTCGGGTTCGTGTTTACAGCTTTCCACCTGTCCACCTTTGTATCTCCTTGGATTGGTTTCACCTTGGCTCCTAACTTGAGCGGCCTCCACTAGCTTGGGATCTCCATCCATTACATATGCATTTATCTCACACATAGGTGAGGGGTAAAAGGGGTTTTTACATAAAAGAATACTTGGGCACGCAGGCCCTACATATTAATGAGGAGATGGCTCGCAGGCCAACAAATTTAATTTAAATAAATAAATTAAAAGAAACCATTCACATACAAAGGTCTAGGTCTAGCTCATGATCATCCATACATGCAACGATATTTACATATAAATAAAACTAGCATTCAATTCTTTAATCATTCTTGTTTAAGATAAATCACGCTCGAATCAATTAATTTTATTTAATTAATCAATCCTTTTATCTTAAATCCCTTTTCTGAATTTCCTTGAGATTCTCATCCATCATAATTTTAAACAAATAAATTCATTTAAAATTATCCTTGTACATAACTTGTACCTTGGAGGCAACCCGGTGAATTCCCATTTATTATGCAGATGTTAAATTAAACACATATATATAAAACACCTATTATGTGTTGTGCCTCAGCTTTAAGCCTGCACCATGGTACACGTCTCAAGGGTTTGTATAATATAATAATAAATTTTAATAAATCTGCGTAATTTGGGTGAGTACACGATGTGTAGTTCCGACTACACGGCGTGTACTTTTCTTCACCGTCCATCCGAAGTACACGCCCGGGGACAGGGCGTGTTAATGTACTTTAGAAATTTTCGGAGTACACGGCATGTACAGTGGGACACACGCCATGTAGTTTCCGTGTTACACAGTTTCTAGCTGGGCAGGCCGTGTACGGAGTACACGACCCAAACCTAACCCGAAGGGACTACACGCCGTGTTCATTGGACCACACGGCGTGTATTCCGGAAACAGTGTGCCACCTGTTTCTGGTCAACACACGGTGTCTTAAATTCTTAGAAAAAAATCCAATACACGGCCTGATTTGGCGGATCAGTCAATGCATTGAACCTATACTACACAACGTGTACTTCCGAATACACACCATGTATTCTGGTGTTATACGGCCAGAAATGTTTGGCTCCTCCGGATGAGTTCCTCTATTTTATTTTAATCAAAATTAAAAGAAAAATTCGTTTCTGTGAGGTGAATTAGAAACGAGGGAGGAGGAATAGATCTCGATATTCAGATTTCCAGAACGATTAAACTTGAATTGAAATAACTAAATTATTAAATGCGTAAATTACCAACGAAAAAATAAATAATTATAATCAATGATATGACCCCCTCTGATACCACTTGAAGGTTCCGGGTGCAGCGGAAGCGTGTTGGTGGGTTTTCCCAACTTTAATTTTAACGTTAAACAACGTTCAATCCGAGATCCGTCACAATATAAAACGCCGAATCTTCGGAATAGAACAAAGAATGAAAAGAAAAGAAGAGTCTTAGAACCCTTGAGGAGGATCATCATATGTTGATTATAATTAATTTAATTAATGCATAAGAATTACCTCGTTGGAATTCTTTCTTCGTTGATGCGTCCGGTCAGGATTCGGTGAACCGTCGTTGCGTCGTAGAATCCAAATGTAGGATTCCTCTAGCGGTGATCCACACATGTGTCACGGATCTCTAGACATCACCGAAGGGATCTCCGGGTGCTAGCGTGGAAGAACCTTCTCTTGCGATGTCCGCCTTTGACCGCCTTGATCTGGTGGAGGATCTTGCTCTCATAAATTGAGGGAGTTCTTGGTGGAAAGGGAATTCTCTCTTGGCTTGAGAGTATTTCCAAATCCGTTGTGCACAACAATGGCTCTCCAAAATGTTGGGGTTGTGAGGATATTTATAATCGGGTTTGAGGTTAATAGAGTTATGACAATAAATAAATGCATTACACGTTTTATTTATTTCATTAACTCTTATTGAAAACCCCCATGTCAAATTATTAATTCCTTGACATGCGCCCACACTGATTATAATAAATATCATTTAATAAAACAATATTAAATCCTCAAAATCCAAACTGGAAGAACTACATGGCGTGTAATAATTAATACACGGCGTGTACTTGTTTTCCATAAAACTACACGGCGTGTATATTTAATATACACGACGTGTACTTTTATTTTCCATTTTTCTCCACCACATTTATTAGACCTTGAGTAATGACTATTTATTTCTTAAATAAATGTAATTTCATTACTCGCTAATAAATATATTATTTCGTCCACAATATATTCTCTCAAATAACTAGTGTCAAAATAAATGCGATCAGACATCCTTAAATAATTATTAAACCACAGTCGGGAATAATATTTATTTAACTTGTTAAATTAATATTTAACTGAGATACATAGACACACTTATTGTGTGACCCTCTAGGACTCTTTCTCAGTGGAATTAGGCTGAGCCTGCCTAAAGTCCAAGGTTAGCATCTAGCAACACGCCAAGGCACCCATAGAGAAAGAAGTTAACACCACAATGATGTGTCACCTCCTATGAACGCTTACCGTGTAATATAATCCCTTTGTCTTGATATCTCCAATCAAGCGGGTTGCATGCTAGTGCCATCAACCCATGTGCTTGATTATTCTTTCTTTGACTTCCCGGAATTAAACTTGCCCATACCTTACCATGGACATAGATTTATTTAGGCTATATCAATTCCATCAAAGGGCCTGAGATATCTACTTCCGTTATGGAATGGAAGGGATAAATCCTTTCTCGCATTATCTATTAATGCGGTACTACTCGTGACGCACCCAACATATCCTACCTCGCTGTGAACAATGTTTCATCACAGTTTTCATCAATACATCTAAGTGCGCGAGTTGTAATACCCATTAATAATAATATTAAAGTCTAAGGACCAATACACACGTCCACAGATAGGAACATCCAATGACACTATGAAATGTGGATTTCCTACTGGCAGGTTTCGTTCTCATAATATCCTTCTGGATATTACCAAGGACGCACACCATGAGAAGGTGCCTCAAAGTTTTATGAGTCCTCAAGGTATTTAACCTAGTTGGGCTAACAATTGGTATCAAAGTGAAAAGTTAATATATGTGTTTCTCTCTCAAGGGTTTCAATAGAGGTTTTCACTCATATAGGGATTCTGTTCTTCGATGGAAAATATTTTCAATTATGGAAGAATAAGATGTATCACTACTTCCAATCTTTAGGTATGAATGTATTTATATTAGTAATTCATGGTATTTTTTCTAGTGTGGAAAGTGGTGCTTTATCAGAATCTAAATAAAGGGAATTAGATGCCGATGCTAGAGGAATCAATGCATCAGGGGGAGTATTATACAATGAAATCTACACAAAGGTGATGTAATGTAAGTCAACACATGACATGTGAAAAAACTATTAAATATATATGAAGTTGATTCAAAATATATAGAATAAAAATTATAGGTTCTATGGAAAAAATATGACGATATGAGAATGAACCCCAATGAGTTTGTAGATGCATTCTTTGACTGGGTGAATGTTGTTATAGAAGATATGCATGGTCTCAAAGAAACTCTTAAAGATGTAATGATCATCAATCATATCATGATAAGGATTCCATATCAGTTCAACCTGAAAGTCTTTGTATTGGAAGATAAATATCCAAATGAGCTACCCCTAGATAACTTGCACAAGAATCTTGTCACATATGAGATGAGAAATGAAGATATTGAGTCTATGAAAAAAGGGAAGTCCAAAGAGGCATCATCCAAGGCCATAACGAAGCTCACTATTGAAGTTGGATAGGAAGTGGAAGAGATAGAGAAGGTCATGTCATTCCTTTCCTCAAATATACAAGGAAGAAAAGGAAAGTTCAAATGGAAACTCCCACTCTCTTGCGTTCGATGCAAAAAAGTTAGAAATATTGCAGCGAGTTTCCCCAAGAGGTTTCAAGATGATGATGTATAAATTCCCATAAATAAGTATTCATCCTATGAGAAAGGTAAGACAAATTTTAAGAGAAATTTATTCAAAAAGAAGAGTTTTCTTTCACAAGAAAATGATAGCTGAGAAGAATTTGAGGTTGAAGAGATAGAGAACTGTAAGGATTATGGAGAAAATGATATGGTGATAGTTGTTGGTAGGTCTTATATAAAAAAATAAAATAGAAATGATAAAGAATAATTTGAAGGAAGAGTTGATCTCCAGGGTAAATTAGAATTCGATCTTGAGGAGATAGATATTTGGAGAGATAAAGAAAATAAATAAAACATTGTGCTTCATGATGACACACTTTATATGAAGCAGCAAGAAAAAGAGAAGTATCATTTGGAGGAGGAAATTGAAAATCTTAAGTATTTAATGCCAGAGAACTCAAAAAAGGTCATTGAGTACAATATCAAATTTTATGACCAGAAATGAGTGATCGATGGTTTAAATATCAAATAAAAAGATAAAATCAAACATATTGAAGAAATTAAAGAAGAAGTTGTTGACCTATGAAGAAAATTATAAGATTAGGAGAGACTCTTGACTCCCGATATAAAATTAGGAAAAAGATCAATTAGGAAAAAATGGAAGTGGAGCATAGAGATCCAATAAGACAGAAGAGACAATCATATCCAAATGACAAGGCTTGTATGGGGATTGATCACAAACTAAAATCTATGGTAATTGATGTCATAGCATAGGCAGACACTCTGAGGTTGAAAATTGATTTGGGTATAAATCAAAATCAGAATACTCATAGAACCCAAGAAAGAACCAATCCTATACTAATATATAGGAATAAACCTTATATTAGGTGTTATTATTGTAAAAAATGGGACACTATCAAAATGTATGTTACATAGTCAAAAGGTACTGAAGGGAACAAGAGAAAAAAATGCGACCACATAGAGTTCAATATTCCAAGATTTATTTTGATAGCCACTGTTTGTGGTGTAGAGGATTAGGGAACATGGATTGATATTTCTCATCAAAAATGGAGATTAATGTGCCTAATTATATTAAAAGTGGTCGTAAGTAGAAGCTCAATGAATCATTGAAGTGGATGAAAATGAAAAATAGATTTGTAGATCTATAAGATAAAGTTGGTCCATCATACTTCAAAGAATATCAATATTATCAATCCATAATGTCTATGAAGTAAAAGACATGAGTAAAAAAGAAAAGATTTGAGTAGGTATTGGTTACATAGATTTACCATAAATAATCAGTTCATGTTGGTGTATGGATCATTATTATTGGATGAACATACCATATGAAATGAAATACATATCTTGTTATAGGAATCAAATATAATAAGGATGGTGTTTTCATATTTGGAAATGATGAAGGCCTGAATATTGTTGGCTCTAGAAAAGAAAAATTGGGGGAAAAGATATGAGATGTGTTGATGTCTAGGTTGTTGAAGGTCTTAGTTATAACTTACTAAGTGTTAGTAATCTCTGTGACTCAGGTCATTCTATAAGCTTTACCAAGAAATTGTGTGTCATCAAGGGAAAATATGGTGCAATTTTTTTATAGGGAAAGCACACAAAGGGGAATTTCTACCTTGTGAGTGGAGAAAAAGATATGTTCCTTCTATATAGAGAGTAAGAAAATATGTTATGGCATAAATGTCTTGGTCATCTATGTCAACCATTCTTGGATGATCTAGTCAAATGTGATATAGCTCGAGATCTCCCCAAGATATCAAGTGATCATACTCACATGTGACATGCTTGTCAATAAGGGAAGATTATTAGAAAGGCATACAAGGAAAATTCAAAAAAGTCAACCAAAGTTCTTGAATTAGTGCATGCAGATGTGTGTGGACCTATCTCACCAAGATCCATTGATGGGAATATGTATTTTGTTCTTTTCATTGATTATTTTAGCAGTATGGAATGATTATTTTTCCTTTACCATAAGTCCAATGTATTTAGTTACATAAAACAATATCATTGGGAAATCTGAAAGGATGCTTGAATGGTATATTCTAAAGTTTTTTAATAATAATGGTATGGAATTAACAAGAAACGGGGTGGAATATTATCTCAATTAGTGAAATATAAGGTATCAAGTTTTAACAATGATAAATCCTCAAAAAATGGAGTGGTTGAGAGGAGAAATTGGATCATAACTAACATGGATAGAACAATGGTTATTGAAAAGTACCTACCAAATAAATTCTGGGAGGGAGTAGTCATGAAATCATTCAAAATATACAATAAGGCTTTGTTGCATCTAAAGTAATAAAAGACTTTTTTGAGTAGTGTTAAAGAAATAAGACAACATTGAAATACTTTCAAATCTTTGTAAGTAAGTGTTTTGTTCTCAATAAGGAGAAACACATGAAATTTTAATCTGGTGGTGATTAGGGGATATTCCTTAGATATTCAAGAAAAACTAAATCATGTAAATTCTTCAATCAGAGGCTGAGAAAGGTAGTTGAAAGAAATGATTTCATTATAGTAGATAATGAACATAATCTACAATAATATAGTGAGTAGTTCCTTGATGAAAGTGACGAGGAGT
Organism: Viscum album; assembly: GCA_963277665.1. Lineage (NCBI taxonomy): Eukaryota > Viridiplantae > Streptophyta > Magnoliopsida > Santalales > Viscaceae > Viscum > Viscum album. The sequence continues at coordinate 872,543,271 of OY728145.1, read as the reverse complement.
TAAGAAACTCTAGGGGAGTAGAGTGGAAAATATTGATTCAAAATAAGATACTGATGATGATCTGAAGGAATTAAAAATTTTATCTATATGGAAGTCGAAGAGTTGTGCTGAAATTGATAGGAAAAATATCATTGGTGACCAGATAGTGACAATTAAATCATGTAAAATTAATTCTTTATAGTATAATTTTTTTCCTATCTTAGTTAAAGCCTAAATGTTTTGAGGAAGTATCTAGAGATGAGAACTGAGTTCAAGATATAAATGAAGACCTTGACCAAATTGAGAAGAATTAGACAGGGGTGATTATTTCAAGACTGTTAGATAAGAATTTCATCAGAACCAAATGGGTCTTCTAGAACAAACTAAATGAATATGGATTGGTAATTTGGAACAAAGAAAGACTAGTGTTTAAGGGATACTCTTAGATCAAGGGAATCAATTTTTATTAGAAATTTCCACCTATTTCTAGGAAGAAATATATGCTCCAATTCTTGGCCATAACATTGGAAAGTAAATTCAAGGTTTTCCAAATGAATTCTAAGTCAACATTTATGAATGAGTTTCTAGAAGAGTAAGTGTATATAGAGAATCCAATTTTGTTTATTCATGAAGTTGTGAACAAATATTTTCTACTGAGGAAGGCACTATATGGGTTGAGGAAAGAACTAAGAACATGGTACTCAAGGCTTAATAAATTTTTAAAGATTATCAGTTTTCAGCATGGTGGAGTTGATTACAATCTCTATGTCAACAATGACAGTAATCAAAGATGATGGTGTTGTGTATGTCGATGAAATAATTTTTAGTGGATCAGATAAAGTTCAATGCAAATAATTTATAGAACTCAAGAAAATCGAGTTAAAAATGTTAATGATTGGTGAATTGTCATTTTTCATTGGTTTACAGGTGATACAATGAAGGAATGACACATTTATTTCTTAATTGAAAATATGAAAATGAGTTTCTAGGAATATTTTTAATGGATAATTACAAGGATATGTCAACTTCGATGGATATCTAGAAGAAACTATCATGAGACGATGAATACAAAGAGATTAATTTCACAAAATACATAAAGATTATTGGTAGTCTATTGTAATTAATAGTGACATGACCTTATATTGATTTTTCCACATACCAAGTAACACAATATCAAAAAAATCCCAAATAAATCCTCTTACTTTCAGTAAAAATAATACTTCGGTATATCAAGGGAATGATGGATTTTGTTTGTTATATAATAACAAATATCATCAAGAGTTATTGGAACATATAGATGCATATTGGGCCGATTCATAAGATTATAGAAAATCAACTCAGGTGGTTCATTCTATCTTGGAGGATTTTGTATTTCTTGTCTTAAAAATAAATATGATTTTATTTCATTGAGAACTATAGAAATTGAATATATTGCAACTACTCAAGATTTAATATAGTTATTATGGGTGAAACATCAACATGAAGATATGGGAGTTGAAGTTAAGTCTCCAATTAGAATCCATTTTGATAATTCAAGGTGCTCTTAATATTAGAAAATGTCTAGTCCAGAAATCATTGATGAATCACATTGAAATCAAGTATCATTTTATCAAGGAGAAGGTAGATAATAGGCTTGTGAATTTGGAGTATGTGGCTACAAAACTATAGGTTTTAGATATTCGAAGAAAGGAATTATCCAAAGAAGCATTTGAATATCATCGAAAGGATCTTGGATTTCATTCGAATCCCCGCACTTGAAAAAGTGTGGATATAAGACTCCCTATCCTCAAGTTACGATGTATTTTTCCTTTATGTGATGATTTGTGTTATTTACAATGTTTTATCCACAAAGGAGTGACCTTTGGTTTCATTGATAAAAGAGGAGAAACTATCTTGATCAATATAGAGGGAGAAGATGATAAGGGGAGCGGTGAAGTAGGGGGAGTCTTAAATTTTATGGTGCTAAAAATGTTCTATGAAAGTTTATATATCAGTACAGTTGGGGTTCATGATAAAATCAGCTGTCTGTTTTGGGAATGAAGTGTTTCATTGATGAAATTTACATACTTCTCTTGTTTCTCATGCCAATGATGGATTATGTGGGCTTAGAGTGCATGTTGGATAAATATTTTATCACTATATATAATAAAAATAATTTAATTTTGTTTTAAAATTGAATAATATTTAAATTGGTATCACAAAAGTGAAGAGTTGTGAACATACTCAAAGGGGGAGATTATTGGGAAAAAATCCTCAAGGTTACTTTGCACTATTTTTGGGTTGATTATATTTGTTGAAAAAATAGGTTGTTAAGTTTAGTGATAGAGTTATAAATATATTTTTGATAATGTCACACCCTTCCTTTTTATATTATTTATTTTATTGTTCTTATTGGGAATCATATAGTTCGGGTCGATGCCCGACTTAAAAAAATTTCTGATCTCTTATTTAGAAATGAATGTTTTGCTCTTGGTTGCATCCAGCGCACTACGGTCAATGCCACGCGGCCTCGCCTGGGTCACCACGTGACCTCACCCAGCTCACCACACGGACTGCCCGATGTTTAAGGGAGATGAAAAATATACAGTGAATAATAAAATGAGAACGTAATGAAAATTGAGAACATGCAGCCTTGGGCGAGGCACAACTCGGGCGAGGCACGATTTTGAAACCGCGCAACCTTGCCTGGTCCACCGGGTGACCTACCGATGCTCAATTAATTAAATGAAATGGATTAATAATAAATAAATAAAATTAAGTGAATAATAAATTGAAAATAAAAATAAAATAAGAAAAATGTAATTAACTTAATGAATTATCTTAATGTTATTAATGATGATATTATTTGAGGATATTATTATTATAATTATTTTAATTGATATAAATTTTTATTTGATTTTATTACTATCAATTTGGTTTTATTATTTTTATTAATATTAACATCATTATTCATATTCTAGTTTATTATTATTATTATTATTATTTTTATTGTTATTCTTTTTTTTCATTTGTTGATATTTGTTTTTCTTTTCATTTTTATTTTCATTTTCCCCCACTTTTCCTAGGGTTTTCGGTCTCCTTATGCCACACCTACGGGTTCCCCCTCCTGCGCGCTGAGGCCATCACCCGCCTCCCTCACCGACCCTCCCTCTCTTCCCTCCCGGCGGAGCTCTTGCCGGCGCACCCTCAGCCCGTTGCACCCCCTAACACTAAGACCTGGATGACCAACTTCAACGCCTCCCCATAAACCCTCACCCTGCCCTTCTTTCACCTTGAGACCACCTCGCGTCGGCCTCATCACCGTGCGCACCATCCCTGGACTGTCTTCGCACCGTGCTACGCCACCCACCTGGCCGACCTTCCCCTCACAACGCACCCCTACCCGCACTGTCTGCCAGATCAACGACCTTTCGACCACCCCTGTTCCTGGCTCGTGCCACCACACAAAACCTCCCTTATCCCCTAGTCTATCTTGAGGCGCAACCCCCCTGGAACCCCCATGCCGGCCGGCGCACCCCACAACTCCCGAACGACCTCCCTCTTCTCCCCTTTTCCGGCATCGAGCCCCCTGGTTATGTCTTACTCTCCTTGCTATTTTTTTCTTTTGAGTTTGGTTTTTTTTTCCAGCGGGTATATGTTCTGATTTTGGGGTTTTAAATTGATTTTTTTGGTTTGAATTCATGTTTTTGGGTTTACATTAGGTTCTTTGTGGTGCGAACGACAAGCGATTGAAGTTTCGCACCGAGTGTTGGGGTCTTTGACACCCGAGGTAGGTGGTTCCTTGTTTTAAACATTATTTAATGAGTTCATTTGTTTTATTAGTTAATTTATATTGTTTTTTTGGTTAATTATTTTGGGTATGAATTTTATTTTCTTGAAGTCTTCCATGTGTTATATTTTTTGGTGTAATGTTCATATGGGAGGGTGTATTCTTTGGTTGAAAACTTGCATTTATTAAATTGTTAGTGTTTAATAATATGTGAAGTTAGTTTTTATTTATGAAAGTGGTGTTAAGCATGTTTTAGACATGGTGTTTCATGTTTTGGGTTGTAAGGGAAGGTGTTGTGTGGGTTAAGTGGGTTTTTGCCGTGAAAACCCACATTTAACTGTCTACTAGTGTTTCATAAATTTTGCGTTTGTTTTGTGAAAATGCACAAAGTGCGTGGTTTATGTTCTGATGTTGCATTCATATGCATTTTGTCCAAAAAGTTAATTTTTGTAGGTCTTTTGTGTTTAAAGTCATGTTTTATCTTCTGGATTTGCTCAATAAAATTTATAGTGTTTTGTTTAATCAGTAAAATGTTCTTTTAATAGTGAGGTTGGGTTATTTATTGATGCAAGTCATGTAGGTTGTGTTCTTGATGTGGCGTTGGGTATGTTTGGTTAGGGAGGAGGGTTGAGTTGGTTTTTTATGTTAAAGTCTTGTCACGTTTCTTTTTAAAGAATTTGTTTACAAAGAATCTAATATTATTTAATAAAATTATTAATGATAAAAATTTAATATGTTATAAATAAACAATTATTAGCGATGCAGGAATTGTTTTATTTGAGTTGGGTAATGTCTTTTGGCATGTGTAATTTGTTAAATGGTTTCCTATGTGTGTGAAAGTGTGCCGTTGGGTTTATGTAACACCTTTTTGTTTTGCTTGTCTGATTTTGACATGAAATGTGAAATTGGAACATCTTGAGCACAAAAGGGGAAGCTTGGGTACTGGGTGGGCGGACTAGATCTAGCGTGCTAGTGATACAGAAGTATATTTGGCCGAGTTTCACTTAGTTGGTTTGACGATTACAACACTAACTAAACATTGGATGATGATTGGAGACCACAAGGTTATGGATGTGTTGCCCTACTAGTGGATTATGCATGAGAACATATTTTTTTGTGTTTCCTATATTACTGTTCACCGAGACACGATGTTCTAGGGTCCCATTATTCTTGCTAGTACCTATAGGGCCTCTCCCATTTTTGGTGCTCCTAGACTACTATACACTCATCATCGGCATACAGTGTGGCTTTTGGGTATTTCTTGAAGGTTTGGGTTTTTCTTAAATGAAAGGGTGTTTTTATTTATTTATTTAAGTTGTTTTCTTTTAAAGTGTTTTATTTATAGAAATTATTTCTTTAAAATTGTTCAAGATTTGGAGTCATTTCATTTTTCTAGCCTGCAAATGTATTTGTCATTTAATGTTTACACGTGGAAACTTTTTATTGGGTAACATCCTACTGGACTTTTTGCTCACACCCTGCATACACCTTCGAGTGTATGTAGACCTTGTTTCTTATGGTCTTCAGGTTGTGACATCATGCTCAGTGATGGTGGTTCAAATGTTGTTGGTCTTCACGTGCATGTTGGTGTTAGTAGCTTTGGGATGCAGCTTCTCATTTCACGGGGAGGTTGGTATCGGAGTTTAGTTTTCTATCCTTGTTGTGCACTTAGGGTTTTTAGTTGAATTGTAGACTTTAAACTTGTTTATAGTTTAAAGGTGTGTTTGGTTGTCTGTTTCTAGTTTTAGTTTTTTTATCTTGTTAGTTTTTTTTCTATCTTTTATTTCGGGTAAATCATTCCCATGTAATGTTTTGATACCCGAACACTTGTGCCAACCCGTGGGGATTGGGAATGCCCCTTGGGCCTTGGCGCAGACCGGGTCGGATGGCAACCCATCCTAGTTCGTGACAGATAAGGCATGTTAAAAAAGGACCAAGATAAAATAATGGATTCTTTGGAGGCGATACAAAAAATTGGATATATAAGGTTGTGCCATTTCTCAGTTTTTGACACAATTTTGGGGTTCAAATTTTGGAGGATGACTCAAGAATCATGAAAGTTTTTTTCCATGTATTCATCATAGAAAACATGAAAAAGGAATAAATTTTTTGAAGGTTAGGTGTTTCATTAAGTTCTAGTGATTTACAAAGGTGCGTTGTTTTGTGAAGGTGTGGAGGTTCACGAAAGATAGTTGAGCACAAAGGAAATACGGTAAGTTCCATAATCACGAGAAGCTTCATGAATGGTAAATTTCCTTGAATGTTTCATGAAGGTAGGGAGATTCATGAATAAGAATGGAGAGCTTCATGAAAATGACTTAGTGATGTTAAAATATTTTCAAATGAGAGGTAACGTTTATAGATAGGCCTCTACTCCCATAATTTGAAAAGAGATAGCCTTAATGAAAATCCAAATGTTTTGAATTCTCAAAGGTGATTCACGAATGATTTTTCTTTCATGAAGGTTTTCATAATATCATCCATTTTGTGAATAAATAAAGTTCGTGAAGGTTATATAAGCTTAAGTATGAAATATAATCAGTTATAGAATTATAATAAATTTATTTTTTTTATATGGGAGGATAGAGTGCATTCGAAGCAAGGTGAACTTGAGGTAAGAGTTTTATTTCAAAATATCATCAATATTCAGGATTTTTTATGTGTAAGATTTAACTGGGGAATATTTTTCCTCCATATTATTATTTTATAAAAAGGTTTTAAGGAAGGTTTTTACAATCCCTTTATTATTTTTTAATGTTATTTTACCCATGTTTGAATTTTTACAAAATGGTTTGAAAGGAATCTTTTTTCCATTTTCCAGATAAGGTTCTTTATTACTTTACTGAAAAAAGTATTAAAGTATTGTTTTTTAACTTATACCACATGAATAGAATTTACCAACATCATTAAACCTTAATTATTTTAAGAGTCCTTTACATTTTTATAAGGTTCTTTTCAAATAAAATGGTTTCTTTATTTCATGAGCAGTTTTAGATTTTAAAATTTGAAATGGTATTTTTCTCTAGAAGGTTTTAATGATATTATAATCTGTATTCATCATCAACAATAACCCTTGATTTTGTGTATGATTTACTATGTTTATTATCCAAATATACCATCCATATTTTTTCACTATATGGTTTATGTTTATGATGAAAAGTTGAAATGTTTATGAAACCCATTTCTTTTCCAAGGGTTATGATATGATGAAATGTTTTTGAAACCCATTTATTTTTATAGGTTATGATATGTTAAATGTTTTAGGATATTCTAGAACAAATATATGTTATTTTCATTATCTTTTGGGTGGTACTTATATATCCATCCAATTCATTTGGTAATGTGTTATATCTCATGCAATAGTTATGGTAAACAAGTTGATGTGCTTTATTTGATATGGGAAACAAGTCAAAGTTCTTTATCTGTTATGGGAAACAATTCAAAGTGATTGATCTATTATGGGAAACAAGTCAATGTTATTGATCTAATACAAGAAACAAGTTTTGATTCATGATCTGATAGTCTTGGTAATTAACCCTAACATATGAAATGATTTATATACTTATGATGATTCCACACATATTTTTCATGTGAACATATGGTTTGTGATTGAGTTATGAAGAGTTCTCATTATTATGATTCACATCTTTTGAAATTATAATGTTTTATTCCATAACTAAATTTTATGAGATTTTTTATATTTGGAATGTAATTTGTAAGTTATAGTCATGATCTATAACTATTATGCTTATCTTATTATTTCATATGATCATCGATTGGTATCTCCCATGTGTACCCTTACTAGGAATATGAGTTTACCCTTTTGTTATGTTTTCTTTCCACAGATTATAAAGAAATTTTTTTATGGTATGCCTAAAAAGAGTACTATGAGATAATATCTTTATGGATGATGTTGAAGATATTTCATAAAAATAAGAAGATTTTATATTTATTATCCAAATAATCTAAACATTTATGGTTTTCGTATGGATTATATTTTCATGTATTGTATATTCATATAAATAGATTTTATATTTATTTATGAAAATCTTGGGCTATTATATTTGATATCAGATCATATTTTAGTCAGTAATTGGATATTAGGGCTGAATTTTTTTTATAAAAACCCATGGGATAGGTCTATGTATATAATAATATCATAATGTTTTGGTAATGATCATGAATGACCTAGGTTAAAACTAAGGTTTCAAAGAAGAATGTTTCATGATCTAGATATTCAAGAAATTATTTTTCATAATTATGTGGTTTTCCACTATGAATAGTGTTTCTCAAACTATGATTTTTTTGTTTTATTCAATGGATGGAACCCAAATTAATCATTTTAATGATTAATGTGATATAAAATGTAATGATTTTACTGTTAAGAAACTAAATGTTATGGGGTATGGAATAAAGAATCATAATTATATGCTCATGTAACATTATCAGTCTATAAATCATGTCGATTTTCCAAATGATCAAAGGAGGGAACAATATATTATTGAATGTTTCATAAGGAAACATCCACTATTTTAGCGGATCTTATGATCCACCAGTGCCCGAGAAATTGATCAGCATCACTAAGAAAATATTTTCTCTTATTCAATTCTTAGGAGATGAAAAAGTTTTCCTAGCTATTTATCATTAGGAAGGTGAAGTGTTTCAATGGTGTAATATTATCAAGAATAATATGGAATAAGAAGAAATTAAATCCTTATAATGGCATGAGTTTAAAGGGGTATTCATCCGTAATTACTTTTGTTGTATTTTACGAACAAAGAAGGAGAATGAATTTCTTGAGTTGAAGCAAAAGGATGATGAACCCATTGGTACTTATGAGGAAAATTTTACAAGGCCTTTAAGTTATGGATCTGGTCTAATTATTATCCTAAAAAGTAAAATTGATTGATTCTTTGGTGGTTGAAATCCAAGTCTATGAAATGCACTAGCTATAAGAGACTTCAGTACCTACGAAAAAATCATTCAATGTGCACTCAAAGTAGAAATGGAAATTGAATATTCCCACAATTTCTATGGTTTTTATAAGAAAATAAAGATCGATTCTAATGAAAACTAAAATAAATCACATGGTGGAAAGTAATTACATCCATTTACATTCCAGTAATGTTGTAATAAACATCAATGGAAGTGTTTGAATGGAACTTATAAGTTCTTTAAATGTGGAAAGGAAGGTCATAAAGCCAATGAATATCAAAAGGTGATAAATATTCTGGTTAATGAAATGGAGGAAAATATGATGATAACTAATTCATCAATCATTATACAATGCTTTAAAGGAATGTGGGCATTATTCCAACTAGTGCAAAAATTATAAGATTTTTGAAGATCATTGTCAATAACCACTTAATCCCAAAGGCAACGGGAAATATCATACAATCATAACTATCAAAGTGGGTTTCAAGAATGATGTGGTAAATGGTATACTTTTTATCCAATATATAATATCCAATGTCTTATTTGATCTTGGATCCACCCAATATATTATTTCTAAATAATTTTCTATGGGTATCATTATTTCACTTCAACAATTAGATGTTGAGTTAACTGTGAAAAATAATAATGGCACAAAGGTCACATATCAAGTCTATACTTCCTCTCTAATTAAAGTTTGTGGGAATGTGGTTCATGAAAATCATGAGATTATCCCTGTAGTTAAACTTTATATAATTACTAGAATGAATTTTGTTTCTTTATATGGATCCCATATCAATTACTCAGTAAGGGAGGTCATATTTCATATTCCAAATGAACCTATGATCATTTATGAATGTGAGGATGAGTATGAAATTTCAATGGAATATTCTTACATCTTGTGAAAATTAATTCCTATATATGAAGGTTTTCAATATCAGATGGTTCATGAGAAAATCAACATTAAGTATACATCTATTTTAAGAGATATAACTGATGAATTTCTTAAAGAATTGTCAGTTCTTCCAGCAAACCCTAGAGATGAGCTTCCAATAGAAATCTTACATGGCGTTATTCATTTTTCAAATACTCCTTATATAATCCCACCATTGAGTAGTAGTAATTGAAGAAGAAAATCTAGGATAATATTTACATGGGATTTATTCATCCAAGTGCATCACCTCAAGGTGAACCTGTTTAGTTTGATAATAAGAAAGATAGATTAATGTGCCTCTACATTTATTATTAATAGCTTTAAAAGCTCACTATAATGGAAAATTAGCCTCTAAAATATATTGATGACTTTTTTAATGAACTACATGAAGCTCAATACTTATCCAAGATTAAACTTTTCTCTATATATTATCAATTTAGGGTCAAGAAATATGATATACCAAATATTACATTCTATACAAGGTATAAACACTATAAATTTAAAATAATTCATTTTTATATTAATAATTCCCCTGCTATCATTATGGATTTATAGAATCAAGACATTAGAAATTGACTTGATCAGGTTTTGGTAGTATTTATACATGATATCTCTGTATATTCAATGAGAAATAAAGAGCATGAGGATCACATAATTATTGCGATGAAAACCCTGAGGAAGGATATGCTTTATATAAAATTTACTAAGTGTGAATTTTGGATTTGTAAAGATTCATTCTTGGGTCATATAATCTCAAGTGAGGGTATATCAGTAGATCCTTCAAAGATAAAAGTAATTGAGAAACAACATATACAAACCATGGTAAGTGAAATCCATAGTTTTTCTAGTTTGGATGGATATTATCAATACTTTGTGTAGAAATTTTCTCAGTTATTGAATCCACTCACTATGTAAACTTGGAAGGGACATAATTTCCTTTTTTCTAATGAATGTGATGTGTTTTTTAAGGAACTTAAGAGAAGTCTAGTAAGTGAACCTATGATTATACTACCATATAGAGGATAAGGGTTTTTAATCTATAGTGATGAATAAAATAAGGGACTTGGATGTGTCCTCATGAAGAACGATATGATTATATATTATCCCTCATAATAATTGAAGTTTCATGAGAAAAATTATCAAAATCATGATTTGGATTTAGCTGTGGTTATTTTTTTATTAAATATATGGATGCATTATCTCTATATAGAATGGTGTGACATATATAATGATCATTAAAGTTTAAATTATATTTTCACCCAAAATAATCTGAACATGCGCCAAAGAAGATGGTCAGAACTAATTAAAGATTATGACTGATCAATACATTACCACCCTAGGAAATTAAATAAGGTGGTATATGATCTGAGTATAAATTATTATGCTATATTATTTAATATGAGGACCACAAAAGATCTAATATTTTTAGATTTATAAAGGAAAGATCTGGAAAACATGAATGAAGGGGATAGATCTTATCTTTTTAAAATGAATATTCAACCATATATCCATGTGAGGATTAAGGAGGTATAAAATGAAGACATAGAGCTGCAAAATATAAAGATAAATGTTCTTGATTTCAGCCTTTATTATGTGAGAAAAATAACGTACAATAACCGTGTATGTGTCCCTTTATTACCAAATTTAAAGAAGGAGCTGATGGATGATTCTCATAGTTATTGATTCTTTATTCATCATAGAAATATGAAGATTTATATAGATTTGAAAGAGTATTTATAGTGGGATAAAATGAAAATAGATATTTTAGGGTATGTTTATTAGTGCTTGGTATGTCATTATGTTAAGTCTAAGAGACATATTTACAAGGGTATATTAAAACTATTACCCAAACCAGAATGAAAGTGGGAAAAAATTACCATGGACTTTGTTAATAGAATCCCCAAAACATATAAAGGGAATAATTACATATGGGTTGCAGTCAAATGACTTATGATCTCTAAACATTCATTTCTATTATGGAATATTTCACACATGATCAACTTATTCAGTTATACATTAATGAAGTGGTAATACTGCATGTTGTATCACTATCAATTGTATCTGCTCAGGATTCGAGGTTTACCTCAAAGTTTTAAAGAAGTATTCAGTAGTATTTGGATAAAAATTTATATTTCAGCAATTCTAATCATCCTCATATTGATATTTATTCTGATAGGAACATTCAAACTCTAGAATACATATTAAGATATTTATCCATGTATTTCAAAGGTGGTTAGGATTAACACCTTTATTTGGTGGAATTTTCTTACAAAAATTGATTTTACTCAAAAATTCACGTGGATACATATGAATCCCTATATGGTTGGAAGTGTATAACTCCAACATTCTGGAATGAAGTTAGAGAAAGAAATCTATTGGGACCTGATCTAGAGATGAAATGGTAGATAAGGTTATATCCATTTAGAAACACATAAGAGTAGCTGAGAGTTAATAAAAGAGTTATGCTGAAAATAATAGGTGAGATATAGAGTTAGAAGTTGGTGAGAATGTTTTCTATAATTTACCCATATGGTAATGTTATGAGATTCAGGAAGAAGGGAAATATAATCCCAAGGTACATTTTCCTTTTTAAAATCTTGATTGTATCATGATAGTACCATATCAATTTATGCATCCACCAAATCTCTCTCAAGTTCATGATGCGTTCAAGGTGTATTTCCTAAGAAAGTAAATCCCCAATCCTTTACATGTAAAGAAATCATAGGTCAAAATATTGTAATAATATATTTCTTAAGAAGAAAAAATAGTATAGATTTTATATTTTATATAGAAAGTGCTATGAAATAAGACCACTCACCTCGTCAATGTTTTGTGAGAAACCATTAATTTGAGGAAGTAATATGGGAACCTAAGGATGTGATAATGTAGATTAATAATCAACTATTTTTATCAGAGTGATAAATTTTGAGGGTGAAATTCATTTTAAGGGGGGTAGAATATAACACCTTGAAGTTTTTATGAAATATTTCTCTTTAAATAATTTGATTTTCAAGATAGCATGCGTTACACGCAACAATGAGTTTAGAACAACCATATAATATTTTTAAAAAATCATCACCTAGTATTTGGATTAGTAGATATGAATAATAATAACTAAATTATAAAAAATATAAAGTATACACATTTATAAAATGAATTAATTAATTATCACATGATTATAATTAAAAACAAAATTTATTTAAAAATAAAAGTGTTTTTTTAGAATTTTATGCGTTCAATGTATTTTAAAGAAATATATTAAATTAATACCTATTGTTGAATGGTTTTAATGAATTTAAATTATTATTTAATTTATAAAATGTTTTAAATATTCAAAAAATATTTTTCTAATCATAGGATTAGAATAAATATAGTTTTATGCTTAAGAATGTATTTTTTTTTCTAAAGAACGGTTTTTATCACATTTTGTGCATTTAGATTAACATAATTTTTTGAAATTTACTAGTATTGAATTAGATGAAATTAATTACATATTTATAACTCATAGGTTCAAATTTGGTAAATATAGCCTTTTATTTTTTTTAATATGAATACTAATCATGGAAAAATTTATCACCTTGGTAAAGGGAAAATCATGTTAATCATGATTAAAAATAAGCGATAAGGCCATAATTTTTCATGAAAATTATTTTTGGATGAATTTAATTTGATCCTTATCATGATATACTTGAATATTTTTAGTTTACTAGAAACCTTTCTTCTAAAATAACCTATATATTATTTAAATCAAATAATGTTACAAAATATCACCCTCTCTGATTTTAATATCTCTTATATGTCCACATAGGGTAAAAAGTTTATTTTCAAAAAATATAAGTTTCCAGTTTTATCTTAATAAATATTGTTTCTTGATATATATTTAATTTTAATTTTTATTATTTATATAATGAAACTAATTTCTTATGCAACACCGATGAAATATTTATTCAATTAATGAAAAATATAATAAATTATTTTATATATATTAAAAAAATAATAATTTGAGTGATTTTATATGTACCAAAAATTTTATAGGATAATATAACATATTATTGTTGTTTTATAAGATTATATTTGAATTAAAACTTTATCTTTATATATTTTATGTAAAATTATGTGAATAGTTTCTAAATTGACAACAATGATATTTTATGAGAACAATATTTTATTAAATCACATGAAAATCATAATAATATTAAAATAGGAAAAAAGTTATAATATATGGTCTAAAATTTCATACATTTTATATTTATAGTTTGTTTGGAACCATTTTTTTAAGAGTGACTTAATTATATTTTAATCTTTTAAGAAATTCGTAGAGTGCACCTCCTCTATCTTATAAAAAGGGAACATATCCTTTCTCTTATTATAATCAAACTGAGCCTTCTACTTCAACCAAAATCTTACAAATTCTGATATTAATTTCTATATAAAAGTCATATAGGTTCTAGCTTTCTAAAAAATACCAACTCTAGGGTTCTTAAGAGGAGATCTAAAGGAGTTCTTTCCAAGAAGAGGTAATCACCTTAACCGATCGCTTTCATATATACTATTCTTTAACTTTAATAAACATATGGTATTTATCATCAATAATATCTTAAATATACTAAATATTCTTAAATTTTATTATTTTCTCACACATCATTATATTCCCTCTTTCCCATCAAATGTGAAGTGAAAGTATCGCTCGTGCATACGTAGAACTTACCGTCTCCACGTAGTGATACAATTCATTTATCATTACTATATTTAATAGATGGGTATTATTATTAGTTTAATTTTTTATATATATTATATTTATGAAATTATTACACTATTATAATTATAATATAACATTGTCATTTTTACCATCCACTGCTTCAAGAAATGATAACATCGTTCGTGGTATGTGTGGACTACCACCTCTATGAAGCGATGTGATTTGTTTTTCATTTATATTTTACTTGGATGGTAATGAGGATTAATTTTATAAATATATATTATATACATGGAATAATAATGGTTATAAATTTTTTAATAATTATTTACCTTTCCCTCATTCCATCATTCAGAAAATGGAAACAACATTCATACATCCATACGACCTACCATCTCTATGAATGATGTAATTAATTTTTTCTATCTCTAAATTTTATGGATGAATCTAAATATTTATATAATAAATATATATGATATTTATATCATTATTAATTTTCTTTATCTGATGTATCCATGATAAATGTACAAGGATATGCACTACTGAACTAAAATACTCATGATAAATGAAATAGTTAACAATCGAAAATAATAGTTTAATAAGGAATTATTTATAAAAGGCGTATTGACATGTTACTAAGGGATCATATATGATGTTATAAGTATGAAAAAGTCTATAGTATATAATTATAATAAATTTAAATTTATTATATTGTAGTTTAGAGTAATTTTTAAGCAAGCAGAACTCGAGGCAATGGTTTCATTTCACAATCTCATCAATATTTGGGGTTGTTTATGTTTATGTATTCACTGGGAAATATTTTTATATCATATAAATGTAATTTATTTTTTAATGAAGTTTTTAATATTATACTATAATTATTTTATTTCATTTTTACCCATGTTTTAATTTTTAAAAAATTATTTGAAAAGAATATTTTTTTCATTTTCCAAATGAGGTGCTTTGTGAATTTTTCGACAAAAGTATGAATGGAATGTTTTTAACTTATAGGCCATGAATTAAACTTCCATCTAGCTTGAAATATCAATTTTCTAATATTATTTTACCAGTTTACAAGATTCTTCTCAAATTAAATGGTTTCTTTATTTAGTGTGTAGTTTTAGATTCTGAAAAGTGTTTTTTTTTATTTGAAAGGGGTTTTCCCTCAGGAAGGTTTTAATGGTTTTTTAGTGATATATATATTTATAAAAAAAAATCACTTGATCATACTAATGATTTAATGGTGTTATGTTACAAGGATACCATCCTTATTCTTTCTCTAGATGGTTTATTTCTAAGATGAAATGATGAAATTTTTATGAAAACCACTTCTTTTTATGGGTTATACTTTGATGAAATGCTTATAAAACACATATCATTTCATGGGTTCTTATATGAATAATGTTTTATGATCTTTTGGAACAAATATATAGATTTTCATTATGTGATTGGTGTGACCTATATATCTCTTCATTTAATTGGGTAAAGTATTATATCTCATGATATAGTTATAGGAAACAAATTGGCATGCTTGATCTATTATGGGAAGAAAGGTTAAGTGATTTATTATTTATCTAAAACAAGTTAAATTTCTTAATTTGTTATGGGAAAAAAGTCAATGTTTTTGATCCACTATGGTAAATAGGTGTTTATACATAATTAGATGGTATTTTTAATTAAACTTGACATATGAAATGGTTTCTATACTTATAATGATTCCACACACATTTCTGATAAGAACTTATGGTTCATGATTGACTTTTTTGGAGTTCTTAATCTTATGATTCATGTATTTTGAAATAATATTTTTTTATTCCATAAATCTTGTTTATGATCTTTTTAGGTTGGGTATGAAATTTTTAATTTATGGTCATGATATCATATCCTTATATTTATCTTATTCATTCATATGACCGTCAATTAATATATCCCATGTTTACCCTTTATGATCATATGAGCTCATCGTTTTATTATTTTTTCATTCCCCAGGTTATGAAGAATTTTTTATAGAGTTTTTCTATGAAAATTTATATGAGGAAATATATTTATGTAATATATTGAATATCCTTCATCGAATAAGAATATTTTATATTTATTCTCCAAATACTCTAAACCTTTATGGTTTTGGTGTGGAACATCTTGGTATGTAATTAATATTCATCTAAATAGATGTAATATATATGTATGACAATATGAAGATATCAAAGTCAGTATCAGAGTAGGGTTTAGTCAATATTTAAAGATTAGGGTTAGAAAAAAATTACAAAACCCGAGGGATTGGTCTTATAACATGATAAAATCCTAATGTTTTGGTAATGATCATGAATAACCAAGGTTAAACATATGGTATCAAAGAATAAGGAGTCATGAATTAGAAATTCTATAAATTATTTTTCAGAATTATGTGGATTTGTAGTATTAATTCTCTTTATCACACTATTATTTTTGGTTTTAGTAAATGACTAGAACCCAATGGGATCATGTTAGTGCTGAATGTGATGAATAATGGAATGATTTTACACTTTATAAACCAAATTTTATGGGTGATAGAATTCAGAATGTAGCTACTATACTAAAAAATAATTCTCCGGATATGAATCATGATGAGTTTACAAATGATCAAAGAAGGTAAAAACACACTATTCAACTGTTCATGAGGAAAAATACACCTTATTTTAGTGGATATTCTAATCCACTAGTGGCTGATTAATGGATCATCACCATTGAGAAAATATTTTCTATTATTCAATGCTAGATACATGAAATAGTTTCCCTAGATATTTATTATCTAGAAGTTTAATTAGATCAATGGTGGAACCTTAACAAGAATATAAGGAAAGAAAAAGAAATTTAATCAATGTAATGGGTTGAGTTTAAGGGGATATTAGTTATTAAGTATTTTCCTCATATTTTATAAAGAAAGACGAAGAAATAATTTATTGAGATATAGTAAAATGATGATGAATCCATTGGTACATATGATAAAAATTTTACAAGGCTTTCTAGGTATGTATCTAGTTAATTATTATACCATAAAGTAAAATTTATCATTTCTTTGGTGGTTTACAACTAATTATATAAAAGGAATTAGAAATAAGATACTTAAGTAGCTATGAAGAAATCATTTGGTGTGCAGTCAAAGTAGAAATAAAAATTATAGACTCGCTCCATTCACATTGCATTGATAAGAAAATAAATAATGAGTCTCATGAAAAATGGAATAAATCACATGGTGTAAATAAATTATAGCCATCTACATGCCAAAAATGTGGGAAGAAACATCAAGGGAAGTATTTGAATGGAACTGGGTGGTGATTTAAATGTGGAAATGTGGGTTATAAATCCCATGCATATAGAAAGGAAATTAACAGGATGATTAATGAAATGGTTGAAAAGAAGTTTCCAACTAATTCACCACCCACACTACAATTCTTAAAATGAAAGGAATATGGGTATTATTCCAACCAATTAAAGGATCTAAAGATTGTTTTTCATAATCATAAATGACCTATTAAGACCAAAGGGAAAGGAGAATCTCATGTGACCATAACTCTTGAAGTGGGTTATGAGAATGAAATGGTGAAATGTATACTTATCATCCACTCTAGAACAACTAATGTATTATTTGATCATGGATCACCCACTACTTTATTTATAAATAATTATCTATAGGTATCACCATATCACCTCAATGATTATATGTTTAGTTTGCTGTAAAAAAATACTAATGTTACATTGGTAACGTCTTAATTCTATAGTTCCTCTCCAATTGAAGTTCATGGTAAAGTTATTACTGTAAATCTTATGAATTTACATTAAATTGAATTCGGTGTGATTCACGACATGGATTGGATTTCTCTATATGGATCCTATATCACTTTCTAAGGAAGGGAAGTCCCATTTCATATTATGAATGAACCTATGATCATTTATCGATGTGAGGATGAATATAAACTTCCAATGGAATTTATTTCCATATTTTGGATCTTAATTCATATACATGAATGTTATCTATCTCAGATGGTTGGGAAGAAACTCAAAATTAAGGATACATCTTTTGTATGAGAGTTTCTTGATGCCTTTATAGAAGAATTTTTGGGTCTTCAATCGAATAATAGAGTTGAGTTTTCAATTGATCTCATACTTAGTGCTATGGCTATTTTAAAGACTCATTATAAAATGTCACAAATTGAGATATTGTAATTTAAGAAGAAAATCTTGGAGAATATGGACAAGGGATTTGAAAATTTGATATCTAACTATTAGAATATCAACCCAATTGTTAGAATAGTAACCTGCCCATTTGAATTGTAACATGGTCATTAGAATAGAAACCTAACTGATTAAAATAGTAAAAAAATATTTATCAATCTTATGAAATAAAAATATAAGGAATATATATCATAATAAAATAAAATAAAATAACTAAAAATGATAAAGAAAATTTAATATAAAGAAATAGTAATTGTATTTTAGGGAGAACATATATATTTTATTTTCATTAAATTAACTTTTTATGATAAATATTTAAAATTTGAAATAAAATATTATTTTCATAATCTTTTTTATAAAAAGATAATTATTTTAATGTAAATAATAATAAAATTTTATGAAATCTTAAAGAATTTTTCTAAGGGGAAATATTCGATATTGTAATGAAATTAGTATATTTCAATACATAAGGATTTTATTTAAGAAATAAATTTTTTATTTTTAAAAAATTATAATGATAAAATGGTTTTTTTTAGAATCAACACATAACAGTTTGGTTAGGGTTAAGTGTTGTATTTTCTATAAATACTGAAATAAAATTGTGAATACTAAAATACCATATTGTTTTGGTATGAGTACCATGTTTTATAATTGTGTTTTTGAATGAATTTTACAAGTTTACAATATTTATATGTATATTTTAATACCTTATTTACCACTAAATCACAATCCCCGTACTATTAAACACAATTTTAATATCTAATTAGATAATAAATATTTTTTTTTCAAAACTCCCCTATCAATTACCTATAAATACCACCTATCACCACCCCACTTATTCTCAAAACATAATCATATTATCTTATCTAAACTATACCAAAATCCCTCCTCAAATATATTATCCTTGTTTTATAATTTCTGATCTAATAAAATGATCACCCTTTGTAGGAATGATTAAATTAGTAAAGGAGTTATCCCAAGGATCAATATAATAAATCCAAGTCACTATTATTAATTTTAATTCCTTCATATCTTCTTATCCCTTTACATAATTCTAACATATAATTTAACAACCCAAAATTCTAAAAGAATAACATTTTATTCAATAGAGTATATAACACACAAAATTGGGTTTATCTTACATTACATGAAACACTATTTTTTGATTTATTTTCATATAACACTGATTTTATCTTATGTTACACACAATAATGTGTTTTTCGATAGTTTTCATTACATACAAGGTTGAGTTTTACCGAACAAAGATATATTATTAACAATATTATTTAATATGATAATTATCACCTTTCTATTGTAATAGTGGGTAAGAATTTTATTAAAAAAATTATGAAAATATATAGTTTAATTTTTTTATTATTTATCAATTTATTAGTACTAAAATAAGAATCATTTGAATAAAAAAGAAACATTTTCCATAAAAATACTTTTTTCTTGTTCTAAAAGATGGTTTAATGGTGCCTAGAGAACATAATTTAAAATAAATTTTTACACATTTAGAAATTTAATTTTAAAATATAAAAATCATTTTTAAAATCTGAATATTAAAATTATCTTAGCGTTAATCTTTGGTATTTTTCTGAGAAGTTTCATTTTTGATGAATTGTGAAAAATATTGGATATTAATTAAAAATTACCTTTTATTATCAATAATTTATAATGTTAAATTATATTATTAATTGGTTTTAAAGTAATAATAGTTCAATTATACATATATAAATCTAATTTTTTTTCATTGGAATCATTTTCAAATTTAATTTTGATATAGAAACATTGTGAACTTTTCAGCATTTTCACTTTAAAAACCCAATTTTCCATCACATAGATAGGATTAATTATAAATTAAATTATAAAAATTATTTTAATTGAATTTGGTAAAATAGATTATATATTTTGAATAAGAAAAATATATATTATCTAATAATTTCAATATAAATTTTTACCATAATCATTTTTGGAAATGGTTAAAATTAATTACAATAATTAAGGTAAAAATAAGATTTCTTAGTGGTTAAACTTAGAATATAAGGTGTAATAATGACTCATAACATGTAAAAAACAAATTTACTGATATATTTATACCTTATACATTTTATTATAGAAAATATACCATTTTTTGGGTTTGGTGATATGAAAAAAACATGATTTTAATTCAATCTTTCAAAAAATCTCAAGTGTTCCACTCATACAACCTATAAAAGCCCACCCGATCTTCTCTCTACTTACCACCTTAAAACCAATTTTTCTTAGAAAAAACCTACCAAAATAACTTTTAAAATTCCATAAAATAATATTATAATACTAAATTTGGAATAAATACAATCTAGGAAGGTTTTAGTGAAAACCTAAGTAGGATACCCAAAGAAGAGGTAATGTTCTTCAATAAGCATCTTTATTCAACTTATTTATCCACCAGCTTCAATTTTTATAATAACATGATGATATAATAACATAAATAAATTAAATATACTAATAGGTTTGTATAATAATTTAATTACCTAAATTCTTGTCCACTTCCATCCAATGGATTTTCAAATCATTGTTAGTGTGTGTGGCTGACTATCGCCATGGGAGCCGATGTCATTCATTTTTCTATTTCCACCTCTAAAGGATGGGTGTGATGATGGATTTAATATATATATATATATATATATAATATTTATAACATATTTATACCTATGGAGTAACTATATAATATATATCATTTTACCATCCATTCCATAGAAGATATGATAATTCCGCTCGTGTGTACGGCATACTATCACCTCACGAAGCGATGTGATTTTCCTTTCACTAATACTTCACATAGAATGTGATAAAGATAAAATTAATGATTATAAATTATATAAATTAAATAATATTTATATTAATTTTATATTTGAAATTATAAAAATATAATATTTATAAGTTTATTTTCATACTTTTTCACTCATTGAAAGATGATAACATTGTTTGTGTACGTGTGGACTACCACGTTCAAGAAGCTATGTGACTCTATTTTCATCACCAATAAAAATTAATGATATATATAAGTATAAAATATTGTATTAATGATATAATGGTAATTATTCAAAGAAAAAATATTACCTACCTCTTTTCCATAATGGTCATTGGAAAATGGAAAATGTTACTCACGCGTATGTATGACGCATCGTCTCCGTGATTATGACATACTTCATTTTTCAAAACGATATTTCATGATTGGTTATAAAATAATAATTAATGTAAAAACATTATAATAATTTCATGATTATTATTATATAAATGATATAACTATATAATATGCGCAATAACTAGATCATTCATGATGGAACACACATGAGAAAACAAGGTAATTAACACCCAAAATAATGAAAATAATGAATAATTATTATTGAATTGGTAATAAGATGTTATAAAAGGATAATATATGATATTATAAATATTAATATAGTTTTCTATAAGTTAATAACATGTTTAAAAAAACTATACATTATTTTAATGAACATTAATTCAAAAGGAAGCATAATGTAAGGGATTTCTTAACTCAATTTCCACTCATAGGGTTAAACTTATACTTTGTTGATTATGTCAGGCTAAGATTATGTGTGTAATTAATTTTTATCATATTATGTTTTATTTACACCTTTTTATGTGTTTTTATAGCTGATACACATAATTAATTTGTTTATTAATTCTCACTTAAATGTTATGATCACTTTAAGGGTTTGTTTCATAATCTCATTCTAATCGAGATTATTTTTTCTTGAATATAATTTAATGGAAATTTCTCTAAAAATTTCTAATAAACCATTCTGTTTTATTTTCCTATGGTTATTAGTGAAACCTTTAAATTAATAGTCCTATTTTCCCACTCTTTTTTACTTAAAATTTTTTAGAAATTTTTTTCATGAAAATCCAACTTCATTTATCTATTCAATTGGAAATATGTTTTCTTCTAAAACCAGGTTTTATAAAAATGTTTTAACTTTTTAACCTTTTAAAAATGATTTATTCATGGAATTATCACCCATTTTAAATCTTTACATATTTTTTTCAAATTAATATAAAGTCACTTTAAAAGAATTCCTATTTGGCTTTTACCAAAAATGTGAAAGGAATCTTCTTGTCATTTTATGAACAAGTCGCTTTCCTAACCTTTTTATAGTGAAAAAGGAATGTTATTTTTTAACTTTTACATCATGTATGGAATTACCCACCATCACAAACATAATTTCTCTATTTCTTCCTTTTCAAGTATATGAGGACCACTTTAAATAATTTTTTTAAAGATATTTTTAAAGAAAATGATTTTCAAAATGTTATTTAGAATGAAAAAGGTTATTTTTATCAAGAATTTTTAATGATATTTTTATGGTATTTCTATTCATCAAATTTTAATAACATTTATTCTTACTCAAATGGTTATATGTTGTATTTATACTATCTTTATTTTTTCTATGGATGGTTTATGGTCATTTTGAATGTGGATATTATATTTAGATACCACTTTCCATGTTACTCTACATAATTTATTCTTATATTTACTCATTAGGGAATTAATCACATTTTATATTCTATATTTTAAATACGAGTATTTATATTTTTTATGTAAACCCCTTTCATATTAGGAATGAAAAATGTTTAGTATTAGAGGGACATAGACCTTTATAACCCCTCGATGTATTTGTATGTCTGATGAGATAAACTAGATATGGGTATTTTTTAATGGGATTATGAATTTATTTAGATGTATTTGTATGATTCCTTGACTATATGTCTTTAAATGAGGTTTTTAATAGATTTCTAGGCATGATTCCTTGACTATATTTTTTTCATGAGGCCTCGATAGTATTTTTTATATTTCCATCATTATGAATTCAGTTATTGATATTTCATGTGATTATTCAATTAGTTAGAATATCCATAGTTAAGTATCATGATAATTTGATTATAAATAATTTCATTATTTGATTAAATTTTATTCATTCCATATTATTCTAAAGTTTTTAATTTAATAGAAGGTGTTTCAGTTATTTACCTTTCCATTTTTATTATGCTGTATTTATTCATAGATTACAATGAACACTTACCCTTACTAAGCATTTGAGCTCACCCGTTTTCGTGTTTTATTTTCCATAGGATTTGAAGAAGTATTTTGTGATTGATATGATGGGATACACTAATGGGTATAATGCAATTATCAAATAAAATTATTTGTTTATTTTATGTTTTAAATTACAAGGTAAATTTCAATTATGTATCAAGTTTACTAAGACTACTAAAATATTCAGTACTTTGGGATACAATTCATTATATCTTATTCCAATGTAATAAAGTAGGATAGAATATTAGAAAATGGGATCATGGTCACTACAATTGGTATTAGATGAAGTTTAGTTTAAATTGTGGGAACTAGGTTTAGAAAAACATAGATTAGGGAACATAACCTAAAGATATAAATTGCAAATAAGTATATAATAACATCATAATATTTTGGTAAGATATATATTATATATTTTTTCCTTTCAATACATCCCTGTCTGGACACTACAAGTGGAAATAGTTTTGGCATAGAGGTATCTAGGGGTAATAAATCTGAAAAAGGCACATTAGGATTGGCTCGAGCATTACTTGGTACCCGAAAATGGGACTTACTATGAACATATTTTGAAACTTCCATTGGATATGCTGAAGATAATACAAATTTTCTTTATAAACTATTATGAAGGATTTTAAGATAATGATATCCCTAAAGAAACTAAGTTTTTGTTTATGAGATTATAAATGCATACAATTTTATATTTATGTTAAGTATTTCACTAGTTTTGGGATTATAAATTATATATCATAATGATATAATCTAATATAGTGTACATATTTTTTTAGAAATGAAACCAAGTAGAAGGAATGGGATCCTCACTAATAAACATGAACTAAATAGTAAAAATAATCGTATAATTTATGGGATTATGCCAATATTTTTGAAAAAACTAATATCCCAAAAATTATCATCATATAAGGACATATTATCATGTGATAACAAGACAGAGAAATAATTTTCTAATTATTATGTCTTTGGTGGGAAGCATAATTAGAAGGGGATATCTTGAAAAAATATGGATAAAGGGAATAAGGGAATGAAGTATTTTCCCACACGTGATAATTTTGGAAAGAAACATCCTTATACTTGATTAAAATAATTAGGGGTTTTCTACAAGTGTAGATAGGAAGGCCACCGTGCTTTTGATTTATAGGGTAAGAAAAATGTTTCCAATTTATAATGATTCAACAGTAGGTAGACATTCCACTATATAAATGAATTCCTCAAGCATTAAGGGAATATAACTCTGAAGAAGCTAAGGGATCAAGGTCAATCTTATGTTATTGATAAAACTGAAGTGGAATGATTAATGTGGTTATATATTTGGATCTAAGAAAAATGTTTTAAAAGTATTTTATTTATTATATTATCATAATATGAATTATGAAATATATAAGGATTGTTTTTTAGCACTTTTTCAATATGTATTTGAAAGAATCTGTTGAATGGTATTGATGACCAATAAAAATGATATATTAGCAAGTTGAAATTCTTGGAAAAGACATGATTGAGGGAAAGATAACCCTTAATATATTCCTGATGTTATGATAATGGTGTTGGGATAAAGAGATGATTGATATGGATAAATTAAATTGGATAGTGTGGTCTATTGTTGACACTCCTTTTTTTCACATTGTCTAAAATAATGGAAAGGGAAATGACTTAGCATAAATTGATTCATCCTTTGAAGAAAACATAAAAAATCGACAAAGGTGTGAAAAAAGCTTCAAAAGCACAAAGGTCATGCAAGTTCTATCACGGTCATGCAAGTATACTTGCGCGCCACCTAATGGTTGAGCAAGTGACTTGTGCACCCTAAAGGATAACTGCTCGGGGTCTTCTCCAACCTATAAATAGACCCTGTGGGCCCCCCCATTTCGGGAGGAATTTTTCCAGAATTGAGATACAGAGCTCTGAACGCCCAAGTCTCTTCTTCAGGTCTTCCGAACACTTCTAAGGCAATTCTTTACCTATAATGGAATGTTTAAACAAGAGGAGTAAGGTCTAAGTGTTAGAATTCACTAACACTTGCGCGCCTAGGTGTTTTACTTTTAAGGGAAATAGACACACTTGCACGCCGCCTTACTTCTTCACCATAACTTGCGCGCCATCTTCTGGAAAACCTCTAGGGATGATTCTAAAGGCTTTGATCAAGGATCTCCCAAATATTACTCTAAGGGATGAAAATCGCGCAAGTACCCATGTTCCGCGCAGGTATACCTACGCAACCAGGACTTGCGTGCCCACGCAGTACCTGCGCGCCTGCTAGGACTTGCACGCACCTACCTTTTTGGGTGCCTTTCCTGCCCATTTCACCCCTTTATGCCATTCCACCTCTCCTATTCAAGATTCAGTCTTCAAGACACTCTTCAAAGCCATTTATGGTATGATTTCTTGATTTGGATTCCTTATTTGAAAGGAACTCCGTGGAACATCTCTCAAAATCTAGTGATTTACACATCTTTATGTCACTAAAGATTGAGATTTCATTCATTCAACCTCATCCTTTAAGATGAGAGAATCCTTAACATGTGCCTCCTTTTCAGGAGTAATCCTCAGTCATAATTCTCATTACTGTGGGCATCCTTTTTTGGAGTAAGACCCAAGTCCTCATTAAATTGGGTCTCCTTTTCAGGAGTAAGTCCCAGTCATAATTCCTATTAATTTTGGGCATCTTTTTCAGGAGTAATCCCCAAGTCCCCTAATCTGGGAATCCTCCTTAGGAGTAAGCCCCAGTCTCAAATATGGGCCTCCTTTTCAGGAATAAGCCCCAGTCTTAATTTCTCTTGACCAGTCATAATTCCTTTTGATCTGGGCTCCCTTCTCCGGAGTAAAACCCAATCATAAGTCCCCTCCTAACTTGGGAATCTTCCTTAAGAGTAAGCCCCAAGATTAGAGTATCCAAATCTCCATGAAGATCATATACCTTTGTGGACCCTGTTTTTGGATTTCTTCCCTGAAGTAAATCTTAATCCTTATCTATTTGGGTAGTCATACACACATAAGCCCCACATCATTGCATCTTTCGTGGAAAAATTGTCTGGTTTCACCAATACCTCTTATTTCTCACACCAAGCATGACTCACGTGAGCTTAAAGTGTAGAAGTCATCATGACATCTTTCTTTGAGCCATCAATCATGCATAAACATCATACTCCATTACTCGAACTACGTGGGTTCTGATTCCTTTTTCCTAAACAAAGGATATGTAGGTAGCCCATATGCGGGTACGATCCCAACTCTGAAATAATCCATGTCCTTCTGAATGACAATAAACTTCAAGTGCCCCACTGAGTGGCTTTAAAACCAGTATGGTCATCATAACGACCAAGAGACTTTTTTATGTATTAAAGGATACCATTGAATAAGAATCTCTAAACAAATATAGATGATTCTCTATCGATGAAGAACCTCGAATACATATAAAAGATTCACTAAATTTCCTATATATCAATCATTGATTGTCAGATCTAAAGGAAAGCTCATTTTATACTTGGTAATGTAATAAGGATTCACGAACATAATTTAAATCTATAAAGAGAGTCCCGGAGTAGACAATAATTCCCCTCAAAAGGTGTGATGAGTCTAACCTCCCATCCTCTCGACCAATGAAAATTCCTAAGCCTCATCAGTTCACAACTAATGAGCGCCTACCTTTGGAAAGTAGGTTCAAATGAATATAGAATCATTGGATGTTTCTGATTCTATGAATAAACCCGTTAGAAACCGCTTGGAATGTTTGAATATTAAATAAATGAGATCATCCCCCATTCTAGAAGGAAACAACTACCTGAGAACAAATTAATTATTGTTTGAAAAAGTTGTTTATACTATCATTTATGGAGTTTAAAACATCTTTTTATTTAAATAATATATGCAATAATCTATGTTTTAGAAAATTAATAAGAAAGAATCCATGTTTTCAATAAGGTTTTATGGTAATTCTGGTTATTACCACATTTCAAGAGAATTATTGATGAAGGTATTTACATGGTTAGTATGTGATGATTAAGAGGCACTTTTTTTATAGGGAATAAAATGTTTATTTAGTAACCTTCCTTATAAATTTGGTCAGATATATTTTGGATGAGATTTATGGTTAACTATTTATGGAAGGGATTTAGTTGAACTTCAGGTGTTATTTGATAACTTTGTCTAACCATTTTTGTTTTATTAAATATAATAGGAATATCTTTCTACTCTTTTATGGACCATTAGATTTGTTAAAGGTTAATTTTAGTGATTTAGGAATAAAAGTTCATTTTTGGATATTCATTTCTTATAGTTATTGATGAATTGGTAATTGATGGAATCCCAACCAAAAGATTAAATTGTGATTATGAAATAGAAATGTATTAAGTAAGTATATTTCCTTATATTCTTATAGAGTGAAAGAATTCATCAACTCTAGAAAAAAGGGCCTTGAAGAAAAAATGTTGTCCTATTGTCATCATTTTTGATGATATCAATGAACTTTTTCACACGTCTATTTTAAGGACTTATATTCATTAGATCTCTATTTAACATGTTCTTTATCACTCTACCTCAGTATTTTGGTGTTAGTTTTCTCTCTCATGTCCATGTTTTCAATTCCCACCAATGTTCTCATATCTGGAAACCTAGTTATGTGATTGTTAAAGAAGACTTTTATACTTTAATTTATCTCTTATTACAAGCATTTTTTATTAATTTTTTTTTCTATTTGCGTTTCAAAAAAATAATTTTCAAATGTCAAACCATTGATTTCCATGATCATGTTTAAATTTTGAGGACGTATTTTTTTTATGGTGGAGAGAATGTAATAACGTGAAATTATAAAATAATAATGTTTTATTCAATAAAGTATGTGATGAAAAACATTTAATTTATCTTGAATTACAAAAAACAATATGTTTATCATGCATTACATGAAACATATATTTTATATTATGTTACACACAACCACGAGTTTCTTCAAAAGCTTGCGTTACACATAAAGTTGAGTTTTACCGAACAATAATATATTAATAATATTTTTATTTAATATGATAATTATTGCATGACTGTTATGGATGGTAAGAATAGAATTATATAAATTAAAAAAATATATATTTTAAACATATTTATTAGTTATTTATTTATTAGTAATTAAATAATAATCATTGGAATTAAAAATAAATGTATCTAAAAACTACTTTTTCTATAAAAGTTGGTTTAATATTGCTTGGAACAGATAATTTAATATTAATTTTTTTAACTTTTAAAAAATTAATTTTTCACAATAAACTTAATTTTTGAAATTCGAATTCCAAAATTATCTTATGGTGATTTTTTATGTTTTTTCTAAGAAGTTTATTTTTTTTATGAATAATGAAGAATACTAGATTTTAATTAAAAAATGTGTTTTCATCTAAATAATTAACAATGTTAAATAAAATTTAGAATTAGTTTTAAAGTCAAAATAGTTCAATTATGGATCCATAAATCTAATTTAATTAATTGATTTATTTTATATTGATTTTTTATATAAAAATATTGTAAACTTTTGAACATTTTCACTTTAAAAACCTTCTTTCTCATCTCATATGTAAGATTAATTTTTAATTAAATTAAACCACTTATATGAATTGAATTTGGACAAATGGATTAAATATTTTTAACTAGAAAAATTTATATTATATAATAATTTCAAATTAATTTTGACCATAATGATTAGTGAATATAGTTAAAATTAATTATAGTAATTAAGGTAAAAATGAGTTCACTTAGTGGTAAAACATATAATATAAGGTGTAAGAATGGCCAAAATTTTTTCCAAACCCAGTTTTATAGATATATTTAAACCTTATACATTCTAGTATCTAGAATGGAACATTATTGGGGCTTCATGACATGAAAAAATCATGGTTGGAATTCACACTTTTGAAAAATCATAAGTGTGCCATCACCCCACTTATAAAACATCACCCCTCTCCTCTCCACTTCCACTACGGGAAAAATGGGTATTTGCGACGGGGATAAATCCCGTCGCAAATAGTCCCGTTAGAAACTTATTTGCGACAGGGGAATTGACCCGTCGCAAATAACTACTTATTTGCGACGGGTTAGCTTCCCCCGTCGCAAAAGGACTGGCGCACTTTGCGCGCCATATCGCGGGAAACTTATTTGCGACGGGCGGTTACCGCCCGTCGCAAATAAGTGGCGGCGGTAAAAGATAATTGCGACGGGAATATACCCCGTCGCAAATAACCAACGGCGGTAAAAGCTATTTGCGACGGAAATCTACCCCCGTCGCAAATAGTATGTCGGCAGGTTATTATTCGCGACGGGACCCGTCGCGAATAACTATTTAACCGTTGACCGTAATAAATGAGGGCTAAGGTATTTGCGACGGTACCCGTCACAAATAATACTATTTGCGACGGTCTACCCGTCGCAAATAGACCCGTCGCAAATGATCTAACCTATAAATACCCCCCATCCGTTTTTTTTCATTCATTCTCAAACTCAATCTTCTCCTTCTCTCAAAATTCTATTTTTAGATTTCAGCGTTTTCTTCAGTTTAATTTTTTTTTCCGGAGTTGATATTGAAGTTTTCAACAACGATCAGGGATCAACCTCAGATCAATTTTAAAGGTATTTATGTTCTTTTTAATTTAATATTTATTTTAAAATTTTTATTAGTTTCAATTATTCTTAATTAGTTGTAATTTAATTATGTTTACATTGTTTTGTTACTTAATAAATTTAAATTATTAGTATTCTTTGTTCATAGTAAATGGTACTTAGGAATAATTAGTAATAATTTTCAATAATTAAGAATAAATGCTAATAATTAGTAATAAATATCAATAATTAGGAATAATTAGTAATAATTACCAATAATTAGCAATAATTAGTAATAATTATCAATAATTACCAATAATTAGTAATAATTACCAATAATTACCAATAATTAGTAATAATTAGTAATAATTACAAATAATTCGTAATAATTACAATAATTAGTAATAATTTCCAATAATTACCAATAATTAGTAATAATTTCCAATAATTACCAATAATTAGTAATAATTAGTAATAATTACCAATAATTAGTAATAATTAGTAATAATTAGTAATAATTAGTAATAATTAGTAATAATTAGTAATAATTAGTAATAATTAGTAATAATTAGTAATAATTAGTAATAATTAGTAATAATTAGTAATAATTAGTAATAATTGGTAACAATTATTAATAATTAGTAATAATTAGTAATAATTAGTAATAATTAGTAATAATTAGTAATAATTAGTAATAATTAGTAATAATTAGTAATAATTACTAATAATTACCAATAATTAGAAATAATTAGCAATAATTAGCAATAATTACCAATAATTAGTAATAATTACCAATAATTAGTGATAATTACCAATAATTAGTAATAATTAGCAATAATTAGTAATAATTACCAATAATTAGTAAAAATTACCAATAATTAGTAATAATTACCAATAATTAGTAATAATTACAAATAATTATCAATAATTAGTATTAATTACCAATAATTATCCATACTTAGTAATAATTACCAATAATTATCCATAATTAGTAATAATTACCAATAATTACCGAGAATTACCAATAATTAGTAATAATTACTAATAATTTAACAATAATTAGCAATAATTACCAATAATTAGTAATAATTAGTAATAATTACCAATAATTATCAATAATTAGTAATAATTACCAATAATTAGTAATAATTACAAATAATTACCAATAATTAGTAATAATTACAAATAATTACCAATAATTAGTAATAATTACAAATAATTATCCATAATTAGTAATAATTACCGATAATTAGTAATAATTACCGATAATTAGTAATAATTAGTAATAATTACCCATAATTAGTAATAATTACTAATAATTACCAATAATAACCAATAATTACCAATAATTAGGAATAATTACCAATAATTAGGAATAATTACCAATAATTACCACTAATTAGTAATAATTAATAATAATTACCAATAATTAGTAATAATTAATAATAATTACCAATAATTAGTAATAATTAGTAATAATTAGTAATAATTACCAATAATTAGTAATAATTACCAATAATTAGTAATAATTACCAATAATTAGTAATAATTACCAATAATTAGTAATAATTACCAATAATTAGTAATAATTACCAATAATTAGTAATAATTACCAATAATTAGTAATAATTACCAATAATTACCATTAGTTAGAAATAATTACCAATAATTATCCATAATTAGTAATAATTTTTGATAATTATCCATAATTAGTAATAATTTCCGATAATTATCCATAATTAGTAATAATTACCAATAATTTCCAATAATTACCAATAATTAGTAATAATTGGTAATAATTAGTAATAATTACCACTAATTAGTAATAATTAATAATAATTACCAATAATTAGTAATAATTAATAATAATTACCAATAATTACCAATAATTAGGAATAATTACCAATAATTAGTAATAATTACCAATAATTAGTAATAATTAGTAATAATTAGTAATAATTACCAATAATTATTAATAATTACCAATAATTATTAATAATTACCAATAATTAGTAATAATTACCAATAATTAGGAATAATTACCACTAATTAGGAATAATTACCACTAATTAGGAATAATTAGCAATAATCACCAATAATTACCAATAATCACCAATAATTACCAATAATCACCAATAATTACCAATAATTACCAATAATTACTAATAATTACCAATAATTACCAATAATTACCAATAATTAGGAATAATTACCAATAATTAGGAATAATTACCAATAATTAGTAATGATTCGTAATGATTACCGATAATTAGTAAGAATTACCAATAATTAGGAATAATTATCAATTATTAGGAATAATAACATTATTACATTATTACTATATTTTATTATTAATATTAAAATAATATAATTTTTTATATTATATACAATTCTCCTTTCATCTGTGTGTTTTCTATCTCCACATGTAATATTTGTATGTGGAGACAGAAAACACACAGATGAAAGGAGAATTGTATATAATATAGAAAATTATATTATTTTAACTTTGGTTTTTATAGGTTGTATGATAATCATATCAAGAAACAAATTCCACAAATTACAGCAGCTGCTCTCGAAGAACGCCGACAGAAAAATTTCTCTCAGTGGTTTCAAAAACTGGTAACATAAATTCTTTATCTTTTAGAAACTCATTCAATGTATAGTTTACTATATTGATAATTATTTCACAAATTTTCAGGTGTCTTGACATGCTGATAAAATTGACAAACGATTGTGTATATTGAGTAACCCACCTTCCAAACTTGTTAAAACTTATAATGCATATGTGGTGAATGGATTTCGATTTCACACACATGAATATGGGGAATCAAAAAAAACAATGAACAGTGGAGTTAGCTTGAGAGGATCTCATCATCGAGAAAATGAAGTTGACTTTTATGGCATACTTGATGAAATCATTGAACTCTGTTATCTTGGACAACATTACATAACCATGTTCAAATGTCGATGGTTGGATACAGAGAGAGGCGTGCGTGTTCATCCGACTCATGGAATCATCGATATTAAATGTAAAAGTGTTCTCGCAGTAAATGAACCATTCTTATTGGCTCAACAGGAACATCAAGTTTATTACGAAAAGTACTGTGCTACATCAAGAGAATTGACTGATTGGTGGAGTGTAATAAAAATCAAAATTCGAGACAATCAGTTTAGTCAAAGTGGATGTTCTTTCACTGATGTGCAAATAATTGATGTTTTTCAAGAGATTCATCAAAATCAATATTTTTTACAAAGAGACATGAGTATCAATGACGACACCCCACATTTAAGAGTCGGTGATGACGATGATGTTAATGATGTCACATATGAATTTGAAATGGTAAGAGATGAAGCAACTGGAACTTGAATGGATATCGATGATGTTGAGGAGGAATATGAAGATGACATTGACATATATGAAGATGAAGATGAAGATGAACACTGATAGAATTCCATGGTAGTTATATACAATCATAATATATATATATGTATATATAATAGTAATTATCAATTATTTTCTAACAACATTAACATTTTCTGTTTCAGATGGACGACGAGACATTTTGTGAGTTGGCGGATGCTGACCTGCCTTTCAATGCGGATGAGTTGCTGGCAGATGATCCTCAGCCTGCAGGCGCTCCAGGGAGTACGTGGAGGGGGCGCGGTCTTGCACGATTGATGATTCCTGACCCCGTCCCCGAGCGACGTCCACGTCTTGGGTTTGATCCACGCA
This sequence comes from Viscum album, assembly GCA_963277665.1. Taxonomy (NCBI): domain Eukaryota; kingdom Viridiplantae; phylum Streptophyta; class Magnoliopsida; order Santalales; family Viscaceae; genus Viscum; species Viscum album. The sequence continues at coordinate 872,509,330 of OY728145.1, read as the reverse complement.
CACGGAGGTGTGATAACCTATGTGATAATCTGTGGATTTGACTAAGATTTCATTAATCTATTCACATAATAAATGTTTATTATTTTTACAGTTTTCCACATATAGCAGTCGGATAGGGCAGCGCTATTTTGTGCAACTATTTCTCTCAGCCGTGGACCACATGGGAGCAGATTCCCATTGATGTGCAGCAGGCCATGTTTGGCCATTCATTGGTACGTACGTAAATAAATAATTTTTCTTTTGAAAATTATTTCATCTCTAACTTGATATTTTGATTTATTTGTAGGGTTTATGGTATCCGATCGAGGATACCATGTGCGAAGCCATCCACAAGGCATGGGAGGTGGCCATGCGTGATCACTTTCGTCAGTTTTTGCAAAATTTAAGAAAAGATTCCACGAAGAAAGCAGGAGTGTCAGATTTTGACGAGTCATGTAGAGCACACCGACGAGAGTACATTTCATCCCATGTATGGGATGGATTTTGTGCGCACTGGTTGAGTGGTGCCTTTCAGAGGAGATCATCGGTGGAGAGGCATAATCGGGGGAGACAAGAGGTGACTCATCGAGCTGGGAGTCGTTCTTTCAGTACTCATAGACAGCATCTGGTACGTACATTATTTATAAATATTTTATATAACTATAAATATTAACAGTTTATTTTTTATTCTTATAGGCTGTCGAGCACCCTGATATTACGGAGTACGACGTATATCAGAGGATGTATAGTGATCCTGCTACTGGGGAGCTCAGAGGTGATCGTCAACATCACATCGTGGTCAGTATTATTTGTTTTCAAGTTTAAAAATTAACTGCATATAATATATTCACAATTTTAATTTTAAATTGTAACTACAGGAGTCATATGAGGCCGCAGCGTCACAGACCCGGCCTGAGAGTCAGACCGAGTCATTAGATCAGACCACTGGCCGTCAGTTTGATGAGGCGACATAGATGCAGGCCACCCAGTATGCCTTCGAGAAGGGCCGGGTAGTTGGTATTAACTCTCGACTGACTCCCGAAGATTATTATGGCAGTGCTGTGATGTCGGCGTCCAGCTCGAGAGGAGCTCGTGCATCTTCTTCTACTACACAGTATGAGGATCAGTTGCGATCTCAGACTGCACTGATAGAGAGTCTCCGACAGGAGCAGGAGCAGATGCGTCAGCAGCAGCAGCAGCATGAGGAGGAGCGTCGACGCCAGCATCAGCTGTACGAGGAGCAGATGAGTCGGTGGCAGCAGCAACACCATGAGCAGATGGAGTACATGCGCCGACTCACTCATGCTTTAGGGATGAAGTTTCCTCCACCAGCATCTGCATATCCCCCCTCCCCCCTCCTTCAGATTAGAGTTTGTTTTTATGTTATAAAGTTTGTTAAATCAAAATATGAATTTTTTTCTATTCGTAGTTTCTGTCTCATTATAAAATATTAATAATATAATATTTTGAAATAACAATATTAATATGAATAATAATATTATTTATATTTTATAATATTAAATTATATATATATATTAAAATTTTATAATATTATAATTTAATTATATTTTTTTGTAATATTTGAATTATTTTAATATTTGAATGTAAAATAATTCGATTATTTTTATATTAATTAGAATAACTTATTAATATTTTTTTTATTTATGAATTATAATTCTAATATTATTATATTAATTAAATCATTTATTAATATTCTATTATTTTTTATTTTTGAATTATAATTCTATTATTATTATATAAATTAAAATAATTTATTAATAATTTATTATTTTTATTTGTGAATTATAATTCTATTATTATATTAATTAGAATCATTTATTAATATTTTATTATTTTTTATTTTTGAATTATAATTGGATTATTATTATATTAATTAAAATAATTTATTAATAATTTATTTATTTTTATTTTTTTTTATAGTATTTGCGACGGGATACTATGCCCATCGCAAATAGAATTATTATATCCATTAAAATAATTTAATAATAGTTTTTAATTTTTTTTAAAAAAAACGTAATTGCGACGGGCCCGTCGCAAATACCTGTTGCGAGGGACCCGTCACAATTACTATTTTAAAAGTTTTTACAAATATATGGAGTAATATTTGCGACGGGAAGGATCCCCGTCGCAAATCATATCTGTAGTGACGGGCCCGTCGCATATAATTGTTGTTGTGACGACATTTTCCGCAACAGGTGATTTGCGACGGACCCCCGTCGCAAAAGGCCATTTGCGACGGGATCCCGTCACAAATGACCCGTCGCAAATACCTGTTTTTCTAGTAGTGTTCATATAATAAAACTAATTTGGTTCAGACAGAACCCAAAAAAATCACATAAGAAACTCTATTAACTCATCCTATAAGACTTACCATGGGTATAAATCCAACTTAGGAAGGGCCCAGTGCAAACATAGGGATGATACCGAAATAATAGGTAATGTTATTCAACAAGCATCTTTATTTTACTTCTTTATCCACCTCCTTTAATTTTAATTATACCATGATTTTATAATAAATTCAGTATATTAAATATACTAGGATGTTTTTATAGTAATTTAATTACCTAAAACCATCCCTATTTCCATAAATGGGTTATGAAATCATCATTCATGTGTACGGAAGACTACCGCCTCATAAACCGATGTCATTTGTTTTTCCATTTCAACCTTTGATGGTTTGGTGTGATGAAGGATTTAAAGAATAAATATTATATTTATAACATATTTATACCTCTAGAGTCACTATATCATATATATATTTTTATCTTCCATTCCCTAGGATATATGTTTATGTAGCTCATGTGTGTGGCGGACTGCCACATCGTGAAGCGACCTATTTCTTCATTCACTAATGCTCCACATGGAAGGTGATGAAGATGAATTTAATTATTATATATGATATAAATGAAATAATTATGATATTAATGAAATATTTACCATTATTTAAATATTATATATATCATTTTATTCTCTTACATTTTTACTCAAGGAAATATGATAATATCATTTGTGTAAGTGTATACTACTACCTTCACGAAGTGATGTGACTCTATTTTTATCACCAATAAAAATTAATGATATATACAAATATATAATATGGTATTAATTATATTATTATAATTATGTAAATTTAAAATATTACTTACCTTATTTCCATAATGATCATTGAAAAATGTAAAACGTTACTCATGCGTACATATGACCTACCATCTCCATGATCGTAACACTATTCATTTTTTCATAACCATCATTCATGATTGATTTTAAAAGTATAATTAAGGTAAAAACATGATAATTATTTCATCATTATTATTATTATAGATAAAATTCAACTATATAATATTTATAATAACCTGATCATTCATGGTAAGATATGTATGAGAAATTAAGGCAATTAAGAATAGAAAAAAAGAAAATTATGAATGTTTATTAATGAGTGGGTAATAAAATGTTATAGAAGGATAAAATATGATATTATAATTATTAATATGGTTATGGTGTAAGTTAATAATATTATTAGAACCACTATATATAAGGTTAATGAATTTTCATCCAAAATGAAGCGCAAGTTAAGGGATTTCTTAACTCAATTTCCACTCATTGGGTTAAACTTCTACTTCATTGATTATGTCATGATAATATTATGTTTATAATGAATTTGTATTATCTTATTTTTTATATACACTTTTTTTATGTGGAATAATTGTTGATACCCATAATAAATTCACTTATTAATTCTCACCCTAACGTTATGATCATTCCAATGGTTTATTTTATAACCACATTCTTATCGAGATTGTTTATTATTGAATATTAAGTGAAGGAAATCACTTGAAACTTTCCTTATAACCCCTTAAATTTTATTCTCATATGGTTATTAATGAAACATTTCAAGTAATTTTATCATTTATCCACTCTTTGGTACATAAAAGTTTTTTGAAAATATTTTCATGGAAATCAGACTTCATTTATCTATTTGGATGGAAATATGTTTTCTTTCCAAACCATGTTCTCTAAAAATGTTTTCAAAAATGTTTTTATCATTTTAAAAATAATTTATCAAATTAATTTTCACCCCTTTTTACACTTTAATTTTTTTTTTCAAGAAAACTCTTGTTTGACTTTGACTAAAAATGTAAATGGAACATTTTTATGTTTTTATGAATAAGACACTTTACTAAATTTTTTAAAATAAAAATGGAATATTATTTTTTAAATTTTATGGAATGTATAGAATTACCAGCCTTTATGGACATAATTTACTTGATTATTCCTCTTCATATTTATGAGGATCTATTTATATAATGTTTTAACGCAATTTTCAAAGAACAATATTTTTAAAATGTTTTTCAAAATGAATAGGATATTTTCATCGAGAATGTTTTTAAAGATATTTTTATGATATTTATATTCATAAATTAAAAAACCCTTTATTATTACTCCAATGGTTATATGCTGTATTGATACCATCCTTATTCTTTTAATGTATGGGTTATGATCAATTCGATTGTGGATATTCTATTTTGATACCATTTTCCATATTAATCTTGGTGGTTTATATTTATGTTTCCAAGTTGGATAAGTATTCAAATTTTCATAATAGATTTCTAATATGATTGTTTATATTGTCCATATTTCACCCATTTCATATGAGGAATGAAATGTACTTATTTTGTGATGGGCGAGTCACTTTATATCCCATCTATACATTAGAAGGTCACATGAGATAAATCAGATATGGTTATTTATCCAAGGCCTTTATCATTTATTTAGATGTCCTGACATGAGGCCTTGACCAGATGTCTTGACATAATATCTTGTCTAGATATCTAGGTATGATTACCTAAGAATATTTCTTGGTATGATTCCTAAACAGTATGACTTATATGTCCAATAGTATGCATTCCATCATTATGAATTCAATTTCTCATGTTGCATGTGATTATTCGATTATTTAGAATATCCATGGTTAAGTTTCATTATCATGTTATTATTTATATAGAATTATTTGACCACATTTTATTCCTACCATATTATTCTAAAGTTATTAATTTAATGGAATGTTTTTCAATTATTTACCTTTCCATTTTTATTATGCCTTATTTATTTATAGCTTCCACTGAACACTTACCCTTATTATGCCTCTGAGCTCAGCCAATTTTTATATTTTATTTTCCCCATGATATAAGGAGGTATTTTATGATTTATATTTAGGGATATTCTAGGGGTAATAATGTAATTCTCAAAGAAAACTCTTTGTTTGTTTTATATTTTGAAATTTAATTTAAATTTCAATTATGCATTTAGTTTACTTAGACTACTAAACTATTCGATCCTTTAGGATGCAATTCCTTCTATATTATGCCAATATAACAATATAGACACAAAATATAGACTACTAGGTTTGGGGTCACTACATTTAGGTTCTATTTTATAAAAAAATTGATATTATTCTACTTTAATAGTAATAATTAAATAAAAAATGATTTTTTTATTACAAACAAACATTTCTTCATGACTGGAATAAACACCAGCGAGGATATTGTTTTTTAAAAACAATTAACACCTTTAGGAATGGTTATACAAATCCATTTAATGGTAAAATATTATCCTAATAATGATGTTATAATATGATTCATAATATTTAACTGGAAAATAATTAAAAATATTAAAAAAAAGATAAGTTCATAAAGTAAACTAAAACTATCTAAATTAGAAAACCATTAAAAGAAAACATTTATACTCAATGAACCATATTTATATTGAAAAATTATGTATATTTAGAACCATTTATTCTTATGTAATTACATTAACTCTATATCATCATAATTTATTAGTTATGGACTCATTTAACCTAAAATTTCATCATATTATCTAAATCAGTGCGACCTTGGCACCCTAAAACAAACATTCTCAGGACATTGAAAATGAACATAAATTATTAATAAAATAATTATAAATAAACATAAAATAATAATATTAAATTAAAATTTTATGAAAAATTATATTATTCATGTATTTATTAAAATTAATTTTATTATTCGTGTGGATATACACACATTCTAAGCCCAATCAAGGCCTAAGGTAACAGAACTCCAAAACACCCTCTTTTATTTTGGGTTATGTTTTCTCTCTATTTTAATATTTTTCACTCTTTATAATATTCACATTTACCTCATCATTCCTTTATTTTATATGTATATGCATGTTATTCATGTTTCTTTCTCAAATATCAACTTTAAAGAAAATTTGATTAAAAGGTAATTTTATATTTCTTATTCCATTTCATGTATCAATATTTTAAATTCTATTGTCTTCCATGATTTCCAAAAATAATAACCATTTTATAGAAAAATATTCTATTTCAATTCCATTATTAAGGAAAACACAATGTGTGAACCTTCTATAGAGGTTCTTTATCTATTTCTTGAAAACATTGCTTAAGAAGTTCATTTCAATCCCTACTTATTCACACCTTTATAATAAATTTTTTATTTCCTTGAGATACATATTTCTGACCTCTGATTCTTTATTTAATTATGAATTTCCCAAAATCTGTAATCTTTTATTTTCTATATAATCATTTTGATTCATAATTTGATTACGCTTTGTGATAAAATTATGTATCCCATTACCTTCTTATGGGGTTTCTCATGGTTTTGTATATGTTTGATTTCTTTTATTGTGGTACACTTATTCATGTATATTTTATGATGTGAATTATTTTTCACGACCCCCTCCCACCAAAGATGCCCCTCCTGAGTTGGCAATGGTGAAAGGGAGACAATGACCCCCGAGTCTCGCCTCCAGTAGGCCCCGGAGTGGCGACTAGCACCAAGAGTATGAGTTTTTACAAATATGGGAGGCATTACCCTTTTTATTATTTAAGATTGGGAAATAGTATGAGTCAAACACCAAAATAAAAAGGAACAAGTAAATGAAAATAAACCCAAAACCAAACCCATATGCATGTTTTTATACAATATTAAAACAAAAGTACAAGTAGAAGAAAAGCTCCAAAGGACGATACCAAAAAAAAAAGAAAACAAAAACTACAACCAGCAAAACTCCAATGCCCAACTGGAAAGGTCCCACACGGTCCCTGAAGTACTCCTGAAAACCTGAAAGTAAATGTAGGGTGAGAATACAAGTATACTCAGTAGGAAAACCTAAATATCTTGTGCATAGGTGGGGAGACATCTTAATGCCTCGTGAGAAAATAGAAGGAACCAAATCCTAGAAAGGAATCTATACACCCAACCTTACAAGTCACACTCACCAAATATCACAAGTCAATAGAGTAGTATAGTAATATTATCAAAGTATGGGTACCCCACACCACCTTCCCACTGAATACAGCTCAAGACCTCACGCTTAACGCTCTGATGCTTCCCCCTCTTCCGGAGCTAGTGCCGCAACCTGACCATACGAAGCTCGAGCTAGTGCAACAACCTGGCCATACGAATCTCATAGTATCACGTAGACATTCAATTCTTGGACATAACCACATATCATCCCAAAGACACTTGGGAACCACATCACATCTCATCCCGAAGATACCTGGGACCATATCACATCCTCATCATGAATACTCTTGGGAAAAATCTGTCGTAACCTGCCTAAAGGATCCTGGGCTATAGAACCTAGAAGAGGGATCACAAGGAAGAACAACAACCACCCATCTTTTAGATGTTTGAGAATATCACCCCCGTCCCATGGGTGTTCGGAATGTAGTGCTCAACATGGGTGTGGTGCATAAAGAAACATAAAACGTACAGATTTATATAATTATATCAACCACTTAGCCCATCCTAAGGCTTCTACACAAAAGATCTGAGCACATGCCTCAACACTGCTACCTTGAAAGTATGCACACAATAAACAGCCCCAAAACCCATTAAGTTTTTTATGTTTCAAAATTTTTAGTTTATTATCTCCTTAAATACTGAGCAACTACCAACAACCAAACCAGATCAATCATTCGTAAAACATATCCCTGCCAACCACAAATAAAGTTAGGGAAACCACAAGCAACATAATACCATTTTCTTTTACCAGACAATCAATTCCATTGATTTTTTGTATGTAATCAACTACCATGCCCCACAATCCATTAGTTAACTCTTCCACTTTTATTCATATGCACAACCCATCCCTACAACCCTTCTACCAACCACCATAACCAGAAAAACATCAGAAACAATACCCGTACCACATCATCATCCCTTTGATACCATTTACCAAAGCTCCGCTACCCATCACAACCATATCATACACTCCAACCCATAACCAATCCAACTGCATCCCCACTGCTCACCCGTTCCAAAACAACCCACAAAACACCCCTTCACATAATTAAACCCCAACCAACACCCACAAATTCATTCTTTCACTTAGTTTATCTAGGGTGATCATAAAATGGTTCCAGGTATTCATTTTATCAGCCAAATTTACATGATTAACAAATTTCCACATTCTATGAAATTTCATCCACAAAACAATCCAAAAAAATAGGGCAACATTTAATTGCGCAAGAAAAGTCCCCCAAAGGCCGTGATTTTCATTAGGAATAAGCCTATTCAATTCACAACATAATCAAAGGATAAGCATTGATGGAAATAAAACAACAATATCAAAAAAACATCCACGAACCCATTCTTTAACAAGTTATTATCTTTATTTACTGGTTCAACTATATCTCATGAAAACAAGAGGATACCCACCCCGCATGATGCCCAAAAGAGAGAGAGACGAAGGTAATATCCCTACTTGAACATGTTTTGTTGTCCTGTGAAAACAACCACCTCGAGGATTTCAATAACTCCTACTGATGACTACATCCTCCCATGGACGCTGCAGCACAACTGCATTAACAACCAAGAGAGACTCCATTAAGGTTTAAGGTGTCACTTGTCATATCATGGCAAGGAGGAATAGAAAGAGGAGATCGAGGAAGGAATAAGAACGGGGTAGAATGTACCATTAAGATAACGTTCATCGAAGAGCGTTGTTCCTGTCAAATATCAGCAATCTCCTCGGTAGGAAACTACGAAGAGGAAGTCAAAGAAGAGGAAAAGGAATGAGGTGCACGATGTTTGCCTCGTCGACACGATCCCACAGCCACAGACAGATCGACGATCAAAGTCTGGATGAAGAAGATAGGAGGAAGGCTTCTGGGTCATCTGGGAGCGTCACCGTGTAGAGAAGAAGAGGGGTCTGTAAATAACACGTGACCCTCTCTTATATAGGAAAAAAAGGTAAAATGGTACGCATCACGTATTAATGGATACAAGACATGACCATACAACTATTACGCTCTTTGACTGGTCAACACACGACACGTCATGCGGTTTCCATGCGTTTAATGATAATAATAACTTCAATTAATAATAGGTGTTTTATTGACCCGAGACATGAGTCATAAAAAGGTATTCATCATTGGTCTTAAAATGACCGTCATAATTTCTGGGTTACACTACCACTGATGGTTTGTGAAACCGATGTCACACGAATAAGTTACGATTGAAAACGTGTTTTATCAACAAAATAATAAGATTATTATTATATTATTATTTTCCATTGATTTATTTCAAAAATATCTTGTCACGCACAAATCACTCCAATTTGGTGAGCCTCAACCCATTCCACCTTGATTGATTTCCTTTTTTTATTTCTCCATTTTATTCTCACATTCTCTCTCTAATCTGCTTTTGCTCTTCCACAATTCCCTCACTCCACCAAAAGTGGTGCCTCCCATTACCTTTACTCCATTATCACTTCAATGTTATTATTAATAAAATTAATATTAATAACACCCATCATTAATGTTCTAATTTAATCCATTAAATTAGTTTATAATGGTTATTATCATATTAAATTAAGACCATTCCATTTAATTAATCACACCCTAAAGTCCACCAATACCATTATGATTTAATATAATAGTAATAAATCCTCTTTTAATTTCATCAACGGGTCTCCATCATTATCATTAATAATCATTATTATTATTGATGCCCATTATTGTTTTATAATTACTATTATAATATATTAAATCAAAATTATATTATATATATTATTATTAAATTATTATAATGGGAGGATAACACTCCCTCTCCCCAATCACATGATATTCACGCACAGGTTGGGAACCCATTCCATTATTCATTATTATTTTATTATTTTTTATAATCTATTAAATTATTATTATTATAATTATTTTAATATTCCAAAATACAAGTTTTATTCACCCATAAGGGGTTGCGCCTCATTTATTATAATTTATTCCTTCATAATTTATTCCATGCGTCTTCCATTATATGCCCATTACACACATAATTTATTATTTATTAAAATTTAAATAAATTAAAATGAAACCATGAAACTCCCCTTATTGAATTAAATACATTAAATTTTATTTCTTTTATTTCGCAATGATTAAATTAAAACCATTTAATCTAATTAACACTAAATATTTTCACGCCACCATTATCAATTATTATTATAAAAAATTATTATTATAACACGAATCATGTTTGACCACATCAAATTTTTACAAATTAATGGAATAGAGAGGTCCAGTCCATTACATCATATACCTCTCAAAAAATTCTCGTCCCCGAGAATTAAAAACCAAACCATAAAAGGGGGAAAGGTCCGAACACCCACCCTGCAAGATACCCCTTAGGTCTCTCGTCATAACAGGGATCCAACCACTATCCTAATTATATGAGTCATGGAATTCCTTCCCCCATGTCGAGATATTATCCACTTTAGGCGGCACTGACTCGCCTGCACGGATTTAATCGCATCCACATTAATTCATCTCGATTAGGTATTAGGTCCTCCCACCCCTATAATTTAGGATTTCTCATACACACATTGCCCCCAACACCACAAAAAATAAGCAACACGCTACCCCAACACATGGATTGGGGAATTCCTTCTCCCATGTCAAGATACTACCCTCTTTGGGCGGCACTGAATCACCTGCATGAGTTTAATCGCATCAATATTAATGTGTCTTGATTAGGCACCAGGTCCTCCTCTCCCCACATGTTAGGAATCTTCACACACATTTAAAGGAAAGAGAGAAATAACTTAGCATTATAGAATCTTGAAAAACAAGGTCTAGGCCTAAAGCATGGGTAATAATGAGTTTTAACAAAGGAGTGTGATTCTCGTAAATTTAAACAAAACATAAACGAGAGCATTTGAGTAAAACAGAAAACATCTCTCTCGATCTCTGGCCCTGCTAGGGTTGCTGCTTCTGTTGCGTGCAATTGTCCACGTCCCACTCCTCTGACTTTCTATTGACGCCCAGGTGCCATTGTTGTTCAGTAAACAAGGAACGCTTAAGACCAAGTATCAAGTAAACATTCTAAATGTTTCATTTTATCATTTCATTTAAATTTCTTTCCCAGAACACCCAAATAAATTAAAACACAAATCATGATGATGCATATACCATTCCTAGGCTCTCTACCCTGTAATCAATATAGTCTTACTTGGTCGTTCGGTAAGCTCAGAGTCCTTGCATCGTATCACGGGGGCCCCTAAAATCCCATGTCTTAGCTGGTCTTCCCTTGCATATGTCATGCCCCAAGATCATCCAACATTGTTTCCCTACCATCCCATGCAATCATCACTGTTCCTAACTCCAGACTCCATCCTATATCTCAACCATCAGCCTATGATACCATTATGTCACGACCCCCTCCCACTAAATATGCCCCTCCTGAGATGGAAATGGTGAAAGGGAGATAATGACCCCTGATTCCTGCCTCTAGTAGGCCCCGAAGTGGCGGCTGGCACTAAGGGTATGAGTTTTCACAAATATGGGAGGCATTACCCTTTTTATTATTTAAGATCGGGAAATAGGATGAGTTAAACACCAAAAGAAAAAGGAACAAGTAAATGAAAATAAACCCAAAACCAAACCCATATGCATGTTTTTATACAATACTAAAACAAAATTACAAGTACAAGAAAAGCTACAAAGGAAGATACCAAAAAAAAGAAAGCAAAAACTACAACCAGCATAACTCCAACGCCCAACTAGCAAGGTCCCGCACGGTCCCTGAAGTCCTCCTGAAAACCTGAAAGTAAACGTAGGGTGAGAATACAAGTATACTCAGTAGGAAAAACGAAAGCTCTCATGCATAGGTGGGGAGACATCCTAATGCCCCATGAGAAAACAGAAGGAACCAAAGCCTAGAAAGGAATCTATCCACCCAACCTTACAAGACACACTCACCAAATATCGCAAGTCAATAGAGTAGTATTGTAATATTATCAAAGTATGGGAACCCTGCACCACCTTCCCACTGAATACTGTTCAAGCCCTCATGCCTAATGCTATGATGCTTCCCCCTCTTCCTGAGCTAGTTCCACAACCTGGCCATACGAAGCTCGAGCTAGTGCCGCAACCTGGCCATACGAAGCTCATAGTATCCGGACGACACTCAATCCTCGGCCATAACCACATCTCATCCCGAAGACACCTAGGAACCACATCACATCTCATTCTGAAGACACCTGGGAACATATCACATCCTCATCCCGAAGACTCTTGGGAAACATCTGTCGTAACCTGCCCGAAGGATCTTGGGCTATAGAACCTGGAAGAGGGAGCACATGGAAGAACATTAAACAACCATCCTTTAGATGTTTGAGAATCTCACCCCCCATCCCACGGGTGTTTGGCACGTATTGCTCAACATAGGTGGGGTGCGTAAAGAAACATAAAACATACAGATTTATATAATTATATCAACCACTCATCCCATCCTAAGGCTTCTACACAAAATATATGAGAACATGCCTTGACACTGCTACCTTGAAAGTATGCACACAATAAACAGCCCCAAACCCCATTAAGATTTTCATATTTTAACAGTTTTAGTTTATCAGTTCCTTAACTACCGAGAAACTAACAACAACCAAACCAGATCAATTGTTCATAAAACATATCCCTTCCAATACCATTTACCATAGCTCTGCTTCCCATCACAACTATATCATACATGCCAACACACAACCAACCCAACCGCAACCCCGCTGCTCACCCGTTCCACAACAACCCACGAAACACCGCTTCACATAATTAATCCCCAACCAGCACCTACAAAATTCATTCTTTTATTTAGTTTAACTGGCGTGATCATACAAGGGTTCCAGGTATTAATTTAATCAACCAACTTTACATGATTAAGTAATTTCCACATTCTATGAAATTTCATCCACAAAACAATCCAAAAAAAGTGGGCAACATTTAATTGCGCAAGAAAATGCCCCCAACGACCATGATTTTTAGTAGGCATAAGCCTATTCAATTCACAACATAATCAAAGGATAAACATTGATGGAAATAAAACAAAAATATCAACAAAACTTCCCTAAACCAGTTCTTTAACCAGTTATTATATTTATTTACTGGTTCAACTGTATCTCATGAAAACAACAGGATACCCACCCCACATGATGCAAAAAAGAGAGAGAGACTAAGGTAAGATCCCTATTTGAATAGGTTTTGATGTCCTTCTGTGAAAACAACCACCTCGAGGATTTCGATCACTCCTCCCGACGACTACGTCCTCCCATGGATACTGCAACAAAACCGCACTAACAACCAAGAGTGACTCCATTAAGGTTTAAGGTGTCACTTTTCATAGCATGGTAAGGAGAAACAGAAAGAGGAGATCAAGGAAGGAATAAGAACGGGGTAGAACTTACCATTAAGATGACATTCATCGAAGAGAATCGTTCCTGTCAAATATCAGCAATCTCCTCAGTAGGAAAATGAGAATAGGAAGTCAAAGAAGAGGGAATGGAATTAGGTGCATGTTGTTCACCTCATCGACACGATCCCACAGCCACCGACAGATCGACGATCGAAGTCTGGATGAAGAAGATAGGAGGAAGGCTTCTGGGTCATCCGAGTGCGTCGCTGTGCATAGAAGAAGATGGGTCCATAAATATCATGTGACCCTCTCTTATATAGGAAACGAAAAGGTAAAATGGTATGTAACATGTATTAATGAATACACAATGTGATCGTACAACTATTATGCTGTTTGACTGGTCAACACATGACACGTCACGCGGTTTCCATGAGTTTAATGATAATAATAACTTCAATTAATAATAGGTGTTTTATTGACCTGAGACATGAGTTATAAAAAGGTATTCATCATTGGTATTAAAATGACCATCATAATTTCAGGGTTATGCTGCCACTGACTGTTTATGAAACCGAGGTCACACGAATAAGTTACGGTCGAAAACTTTTTTTTATCAATAAAATAATAAGATGATTATTATATTATTATTTTCAATTGATTTATTTCAAAAATCTCATGTCACGCACAAATATCTCCAATTTGGTGCACCTCCCCCCATTCCACCTTGATTGATTTCTTTTTTTTTTCTTTTATTATTTATCCATTTTATTCTCACATTCTCTCTCCAATATTCTTTCTCTCTTCCACAATTCCCTCACTCCACCAAAAGTGGAACCCCCCTTTGCCTTTACTCCATTATCACTTCAATGTTATTATTAATAAAATTAATATTAATAACACCCATCATTAATGTTCTAATTTAATCCATTAAAGTAGTTTATAATGGTTATTCTCATATTAAATTAAGACCATTCCATTTTATTAATCACACCCTAAAGGCCACCAATACCATTATGATTTAATATAATAGTAATAAATCCTCTTTCAATTTCATCAACGGGTCGCCATCATTATCATTAATAATAATAATTATTATTAACACCCATTATTATCTTATAATTACTATTATAATATATTAAATCGACATTATATTACATATATTATTATTAAATTATTATAATGGGAGGATAACATTCCCTCTCTCTAATCACATGATATTCACGCACGGGTTGGGAATCCCTTCCATTCTTCATTATCATTTTATTATTTTTTATAATCTATTAAATGAATATTATTATAATTATTTTAATATTCCAAAATACAAGTTGGATTCACCCATAAGGGGTTGCACCTCATTTATTATAATTTATTCCAAGGGTCTCCCATTATATGCCCATTACACAGATAATTTATTATTTATTAAAATTTAATTAAATCAAAATGAAACCATGCACCTCCCCTAATTGAATTAAATACATTCAATTTTATTTATTTTATTTCACAATGATTAAATTAAAACCGTTTAATCTAATTAACACCAAATATTTTCATGCCACCATTATTAATTATTATTATTAAAAATTATTATTATAACACACGTCATATTTAACCACATCAAATTTTTAAAAAGTAATGGATCAGAGAGGTCCGGGACATTACATTGTTAATGTATAATTATACAACCCTAGATCAATTATGAAATGCTTACATCTTATGAGATACCATATGTTGTTCACTGGTAGTTATCCAAGAAAATTATGTAATGATGTCATTGCAGTGACCCTAAACTTATGTTATTATGACATATTTTGTGATAGTGCCAAATTATTTTGATGAAAAGTTATATGATATCATCTATTTTTTTATATTATTCCATATGATAATATATAAACCTCTTATTAATTATATATTGTTTTCCTCTTGAATAATATGTTATAATTAATTATCATGCCTCTTACCTTACTGGGATATATAGATCACCCTTTTTTTTAAAGGTTCCTAAAGTATTATTTTGTTGCAATAAATTAAAAATGTATTTAAGGAAAAATTATGGATATTGAAATAAACATAATGTAATATATTTTTATGTTGATTTATTAAGCATCTAACATCCTAAAGTCACCATACCTCATGATTTCTAGGTTGTGATGTATATATATATTTGTTAAAAATAATTTAATAATATGTGTGTGAGATATGGGCTATTATATTTCGTTTTAGAATAAGATATATTTATTTTTGGGATTAATTTATTTAAAATAATAATAAATACACCATGACTAACCTAGATTGACCCTTATAAATACAAAAGTTGGGATATATGTGTCATATATTAATTATTATTTCTGTTAGAAAAAAAACCCTAGGATTTATTTTTGGGATGTGTTTATTGATGATATCAAATGAACCTTCAAGTAATATTTTCAAGTCATTAACAGTGTGTACGTTGAAATCTGTAGGTGCTTTGAAGTGATTCTAGAAGAATCAGGATCATATTGGGTTCTTTAAAATTTTCTAAGTCTAATTAATTAAGGGCCATTGGCATAATATAAGGGTAAAAAGGATTCTATAAAGGTTAAAAGGGAAGTGAGAAGGGGTAAATTATAAAATGAATAATATCATAAGGATCATTCCCCTAGAAAAATTTGGAAATGTTCCCAAATATTAAGGGTTATTCAAGATTTTGTAAGGGTTATTCATGAACCTATAAGGTTCATTTGATCATTATGTAAGTTCCATTATGGAAACTGTAAGGGTTACCTATATTCTTTAAGTATAAATTTATTGAAATTGGAGATCCAATATGGGTTATCCAAGATAGTGTATAGTTCATCCCTGGAAACCATAAGGGTCATTTTTTTTGGGAAAGGAAGAATTCCTAAAGGGTCATTCCAAGATTCTATAAAGGTCATTCATACATTCCATAAGAGTTATTTGATATTTTAAGGGTCATGTTATTACTCAATAAACAAATGTGATGCTCATATCATGAAACCTATAAGAGGCTTCTTAAAGAAAAGCGGAAACATTTTAGGGTCATTCCATTAGTCAATTTTTGGGGAGATGAACCTACAACAATTTAAGGGTTATTTTATTAATCATAAAATATGTTTAATAAGTTAGATATCTATAATAGATAAAATAATTCCTAAATTTAATGGGGATTATTTCTTATTTTTTTGGTATTTAAATTCTAGGATTAAGGAATATTTTTTGGATACCATGGTTAACCAATGTTCTCATATAAATGAAGGGATCCAAGTTAAAGAGTTTGTAATAGTGGATTTAGATGTATTTTTATATATAAGATTTAGAATATGATTAAGGATTAATTTATTACAATACATTTAGTGATTAATATTTGAGAAGATCTTGCTACTAAATTTTGAGTTTTCATATTCAAATAAGGAAATATTTCCCACATGTTTATCCAATAAAAAAAATACTAAAGATAAATAAAAATTACTTTTGATTAGTTTATAATCTCTAGACATGTGAAGAAAGGATATATATTATTTCTATTTGAAATAAGATAAAAATATATTTTTTTATATTTGATACTATTATTTCCATAATTTAATCTATAGGTGAATTATAGACTTGTTCTAGAAAGTTCTAAATAAAGAAGAAGTTGTTCTATGAGGTTATCTCCTTGAATTTAATATAAGATAAGTGATAATTTCTACACCATCCATGGTGTAATTTCTATTTTTTGTTCATAGAAAAATAAGTAAAATTTCTAGTAGAGTAGTGAATTCTAAAATTTAAGGATAACAATGTCTTTTTAAATTCATTTAGCGAAGTTTTAAAACCTAAATAGCTAGTGTGGATGCTCCTTAATATAAAAAATGAAAATTATTAATCTTAGTGATTTTGTCTCATTAGAGCATTGCCCTTTCATGTTACTTGGATTAGTCTATACTGGTTGAAACAAGTAAAAATATTCTATGTTAAACATATATAGCTTTATTTATTCATATAAACAATGATAAATAGAGAGGTTTTTCTTTTTAAAGTTGGAAAATATCATTGGTAGCTATTGTTTAATTATTTTATAATTCCTTAATTTATCCCACTACCTCTTAGGGAATTCAAAATTTTTGGTCCAACAAGTTATATAAGGATAAGGTTCATAGTGATTTTTTTCTCTAAATCACTATGGTAGTGGTTGTTAACTATAAGGGAGTTCTTATCATTGATTGAAATAATTACCAATTATATAAGAATCAAATTAAACATTACTTCTAATCATTGAGAATGGATTTTTACATAGAATTCACACATTATATTTCATATTTCATGGAAAGAATATCATTATAAGATAATTATATAAGGGAGCTCTATATTGATGAAAAATAAGTCAATGCATTGGGATGTGAGTTATCTAATACAATATACATATAGGTGATTCCATGTAAATCCCCATAGAACATTTTTAAAAAATTTATAACCATTTATGAAGGTGACTCTAAGTTACTTGAAGCTAATTTGTAGGTTTGTTGGAACTTGTATGAGAATATAAGAATGAACCTAAATAAGTTAATTGAAATATTATTTTATTGGGTAAATATCATAGTGGAGGACATATTCAGACTCATAGAAAACCTTGATGATATCACAATCATGAAGAGGATCCTGAGAATATTACCACCATATTTTAATTCGAAGGTCCTAATTCCTGAAGACAAAGATCTAAATATAGTGATGTTTCATAGTCTATAATGTATTGTTAGGGAATATAAAATTAGAAACAATGACAGTAATATTATGAAAAAGGATAATATGTAGGAAGTATCATTCATTGAAATGATAAAATTTATTTTAGAATATGATCTCAGTGATAGGGATGTTGATGTGGTGATGTTGTTTCTTTACTCAAATGTCAAAAGAGGAAAATGAAAATTAAATGGAAATCTTCCACTTACTTCATTTTAGTGTATAAAAGTTAGTAATATCATTTTAATATATCCAAATAAATTATGAGATGAAGATTAAGAAGAAGAACCCATGAAATAAATAAGAAAGATAATACCCCTATAAAAGTTTTTCCAAAATATGAATGTAAATTTCATTGAAGATGTCAACTCGGATGTAACTAAATAAAAATTTGAGAACTAAAAATACTTCAGATAGGAAGTTTTTCAAGCTAATATAGATATATTACAAGTTTAGGAGAGTGATTAAGGAGTTAAATACTAAGGATTAGTTAAAATCATATATAAAATTAAAGACACTCTTAAAAAATGATATTTGGAGGGACAAGATGAACAAATAAAATGTAGTAGTACAAGACTCAACAGAGAAATATAGTAGTAATAATAATATAATTCTAAGACTAATTCTAAGTTTTAATTTCTTATATATATAATTACTAGGAACTCAGATAAATAAGTTTATTATATGGTCAAAATAGAAGAACTTTACCAAATTATTAATAAATTAACATATTCAATGAAAGATCATATAAAGTGAATTGAATAACTCATATGGGAATTCATAATGACCTGAATTTTGCTTAATTATGAAGAAAAAAATTTTACCCCTGAAATAACATAAAAAATTTCAAGTGCACCATCCATTAAATAGCCTAAGGAAGTTTATGGTGAGTCAATAGAGAAATTAGACACTTTTCTATAATTTCATCATTTACAGGATAAAGGTAGATCTATTGTGGGTCTTGATTGTAAGAAAAAAAATTAGTAGTGATTTTTATAAAACCAAAATAACCCACACCTCCGAATAATGTTGTTTTGAGTGACTCATAACAGACTTAAAAAGTAATTATTGGACAAGAGAACACACAAAATTGTACACCATGAATCTAGTGTTATTGTTTTGGAATGATTAAATATACACAAAATTTATATTCTATAGAATAAATACATTTCAAGGATTATGAGGAGTAGAATCATATGATCATAACTCCTTATAAATTGAATATTTTTAATTTATATTGTTTTTTTGTTAAGGTTTTAGATATAAAACCATAAATTTATCATTAATGGTAGAAAGGGCTGTACCAAAGGGGACTTGAAAAAGAAAATATCAATTACAAGAAGTGTTATTAGGAGGAATAAAAAACATAATGAATTTGTATTTCAGACAAATGAGGATAATATTATCGAGGAAAAGGAGGAATAATATCATTCATTATATAAGGAATTAAATAAGTGAATATGGATCAAGAGAGAGAAATATGAGAAGGAAAAGATCAGAATAATTTCTTTTAAAGTGAAAAATTGATATTGAGTATATATTATAGATAGTGGATGCACTTCTTATATAACAGAAAATTATTATATTTTTATGAGAATGAAATAT
This sequence comes from Viscum album, assembly GCA_963277665.1. Classification (NCBI taxonomy): domain Eukaryota; kingdom Viridiplantae; phylum Streptophyta; class Magnoliopsida; order Santalales; family Viscaceae; genus Viscum; species Viscum album. Next base: position 872,489,327 of record OY728145.1, on the reverse strand, counting down.
GGTAAATATATAATTGATCTATTTGGAAATAATGAGTGGTTAATGATAATTATCTCTTATAAATACATGATTATCAGAAATTACTTAATTTTAATGGATTTATTTGTGGTTGGAGGCCTCAGTAAAAAATCAGTAAGTGTAATTCAATTATGTGACTTGAGCCTTATAGTGATTTCCCAAAATAAGGATATAATCATCAAAGAAAAATTTATAACTATTTTAATGCAAGGGAATCATAAAAAAGTGATATTTACCTAGTTTTTGGAGAAGATGAAAAGTGACTTCTTACCCTAAAAAAAGAGAATGGGGTGTTGAACAAATGATATATCCATTTGAGCCAAAATATAGGATAGGAATTAATAAAAAAATTAGGATCATGATATATCTTTTAACACTCATGTGATTTTACTCAAACATGTGACACTTTAGGAAAGGTAAAATCATTTAGAAAACATAAACTCTGAAGGAAAAATGTTTGTAAGGCCACTTGAGTTAGTACATGACAATTTTTGTGGGTCAGTTTCACCTAAGTCCAGGAATAGAAAGAGTTATTACATTTTTTATCAATGATTTTAATAGAATGTAATGGTTGATGGTAATAACCCAAAAATCTAATGTATTGAAGTGTGTTACTTGTTTTCAGAGATCGATGGAGAATTTTTTTGGGGTGAAAATTCAGATGTTCTGAAACAATAATGGTTTGAAATTCACTAAAAATTTCATAGAGGAATATCTCAGGAATAAATTGATAAGGCATCAGGAGTCAACGGTAAAGTCCCCAAATTAAAATTATTTCATTAAAAGTAGAAACCTAATCACATAAAATATTGAGTAGAAAAAACTCATAGAAATGAATCTACCGGAGTTATTAAAAAGAATCTATTATGAAATCAGTATACATATCCAAAAGTTATTTGTTATATTTTAATGAAGATAAAAAACCCTATGAAATGGGGCATGTAAGATCCCAACACTTATGTAACTTTAATCTTACCAAAGATTATTTTATTTTAAATAAAGATATAAACTAGATCATTTAATATTTTGGGGATAAATGAATTTTCCATCTATATTCATCCAAAAGCGAGGATTAAAATTTTATAAAAAAGGATTGAGAAAATATTTTAAATACAAGACATCACTATTATTGAAAATGAGTTGATTTTGCAACAAAGAGGGAAATGTTTTCCAAAATAAAATGATTAAATGTCTAAGGAATATGATGTTGATGTGTGAATCCTTGTGGGAACACTGTCAGGAGGTAGATGGCATGAATTGATGGTGTGTTCTTGGTATGGAAGAATTGATAGGTAAATGTTAGGCATTGGAATGGATGAATTGGTTATATGTGATGGGTTGGGTAGGTAACATTTTTTATTATTATATGAGATGCTACTAGGGAGACATTAGACCTCAAATATTAAATCTAGAATAAATATAAGATTACCTGATATTTAATATTATTTCATATAGAAAATTCCAAGTATTTTACATAGGATTATATGTTTGTTATTATGTGGTATGCTTACATTTTTACATAGGATTGAATGGGTATACCTATATGGAATGCCTAGGTTGTTACTTAGGATTCAACTATTGACCCTACTACTATTTGTAATGCTTGAGGTTTTACCTAGGATTCATGGATATATCTATGTGGAATTTCAAGGATGTGAACTGGGATCTTACTATTATTCTTGATGATTATAGATGTCTATCACACCTAGGATATGTTTTTTGATCATGATAGTAAGAAACACATAATATATTAGTTGGGATTCAATTATTTTATCTATATGATTCCTTGGATACTCTATATGATTTGATTATTTCACTTGTAATGATGGATACCTAGGTTACCCCTAGGATTTGGTGATATTCCCAAGGAATTGAAATTCCTAGATTATTATCTAGGATTAAATGAGTATGCCTATATAGAATTCCTAGACAGTTATCTAGAATTTGAATAGTATTCATATATAAAATTCATAGATTGTTATCTTAGAATTGATGAGTATGCCAATATATAATGAAAAGGTAATTAACTAGGATTCAACTATTATTCTTATTTAGGATGCCTAATATGCTCCATAGGATTCTATGTTTATGATTGATATTACATATGTCAGTTTCTCATACATGAGACACTATTCAAAGAAGGTATATTCAATTCTGGGTGTCATTTTAGATCCCAAGGACCGATGATAGTTATTTTATTTATTCTTTCACATTGTGTTTATATATTTAACTTTATATATCACATGTGAATAAACTATTAAAATAGTTATGTTTGGGACATCATTGGTAGTTCCCTTTTTAGTAGTACTTATACCCTACTCTAGTATCCCTGGAACTAACATACCCAAGAATACTTCACTGATCATAAGCTCAGGTAGGGAAGAGGCAAAATATTGCACAATCAAAAGCGATAAATTCAATGAGGTTGGATACTTGGATGTGATAAAGTTATAGGATGGTAGTGGAGACACATTATATTTTTTATTCATTTATTTATTTTTTATATGTGATTATCCTAGTGGGAGATTAATTGATATATACTTGTATGATAGTTTGTCAGTTTGACAGTATGCTTCAAGATTACATTTTTTATGCAATGCTAATCTTTTATTGTTATTTGTAATCTTATTATTTTATCAATCTTATTTTTTTTATTTCCTAAAATATATGGTTATAGTCTCCCCATAATAACACCCTAGATACCCATTACTAGTTGGGAGAATCTGATGTACATGGAGGTGTTCCTGAGGTCATGTAAAGACTATTAGTATGTACATCAATCTAGTGGTCTAGGGTGATGGGGAATTAAAAAGTTGTATCAGATAATTTTTAATTTGTCTTACTATTGGGAGATGGTTGATAGGTGATATAGGAATGTGTCATATCTTTTAATGGACCTCAAATTGGTTTTTAATGAACACCTTTTTCAATAGAAATTATATGTTACCAGGGTTATGTGACTATTATTATTGGATTTTTCCTTTTCAGTTGTATCATTTCACTTAATTTCATGCACATAGGTTTTTGAATTTATGATTTATGAATTTTTTGATATTGGTTCATTAGAAATAGGCCTATGAACATGATTAATTTTTTGTGTACAATTCACATGACATACACATTCTTTTATGTGATTAATGCCATTGATGATGAGAGTTTAACTATTTAAAGTTCCAATAACTGCATATATGGTTTTTTCCTATATTAAGTTTTGGTGGAATTATACATTACTAATCCATAGTATTTTTTCTCTATTTATATCTCATGCATAGATTATGGAAGGATTTTACTTGATGATGACTATATAGTCATTATCTGTAAGGGAAGTATAATAACCCTTAGCAAGATGATATTGGAAACGAATAATTTGATGATCAAACAAATAGAGGTAATTATAATACTAATTTTGAAAAGTAATTCAGTTACTATTATTTAAATAATAAAAAAACATATATAAGGTTATTATATATTTTTTTTGGTGGAATTACAATTTTCTTAACCATACTACAATGACTTACTCGATGTAGATCATCATGTGATGAGGCCATTATATGCTATTAGGTGAGATCATGGTTCTTGAGGGGGTAATATCATATATAGATTCTTGACGAGGTTTAGTGACTAGAGTGGTATAATTACATTAAATGTGATTCTTGATATATATTTTTATATATTCATATGAGAACCCTAGAGTGGGTGTTTTCACATGTGAGTTTCCTTGTGATATTTAAGATGGGAACAAAATGGTGATTCTCAAGAGATGTGACCTTTATGAGATGAAATTTATTTTCTATGTAGAATAGACTAGATTACTGGAGATATATATCAAGATATTGGTGATTTATGTGTTGTAACTAAGTGGTAGATTATTTTTTTCTATTGTCAAGATGTGTTATGATGTGTGAAATGGTAACCTGAGGGAGGACATAACCATTATTGGTTAGTGCCTTAGAGATAGGAGCATGGGTATATTCTTCAGATTACTATATTATTACATGATATGTTCTACTAGATATGTAGTATGGATATAAACATATCTTAGGATTTTTTATGGGTAGTCTTTGGTACAAAGTATTTGCACTTGGGTATGAGTGGAATGGTCTTGTCCAGTTATTACATGGTAATGGATAGAGCATGAGTGATGGTGGTTTTAACCTCATGATGGTAGGTTCATGGGTGTTATTAGAGTGGTAATTGGAATGTATTTATGGTACTATCATGATAATGAGTATGTATACCTAATTTTATCTGGTTCCTTGGAAAATGAATCTTTTCAAGTTCATGTGTGGCATTTGATTCATTTTGGATATTGGAACTAGGCCCGTGATGTATTTTTTGAGATCCAAGGTTGTGTGAGATTGATGATATGTTGGTTCCCAAGGTGAGATCTTGATGGTTTTTTTTTATTTTAGGATCACAGTGTTTAATTTCACTAACTTTTAGGTTCATAATTTCATGTTGGTGTTCAGATGATTGAATAATGTCTCTGGTGATTGTGTAATCATGATTGGGGAATGATATAATGTATTGGTTTGTGAGATCAATTATTTTTTTGGGAAAGGATGGATAAAGGAGGGATGACTAGTGGTTTTACATGATAATGGGTGTGGTGAGGTGGATAATGCACCAAACATGTCATTAGACCATTGGAAATGCACTTATCTAGGTGATTTTGATGGTAGGGAGCACTGTGGCTTGGAATATTCTTTAATTGGTAGATACATATAGTGGGGGATCCATAATCATAGAAATGAACTATTTTATTACATCATTGTGTCTTGGGATTAATGGGGGAAGTTAATTTCCATCTTAGTTTCATAGATGGTGATAATCTAGTGGCTCTACTATTGATGAATAATGCTCCCTTATCTTTGGAGTTGCATTATAGAAATTCATTAAAAATATAGGGTAGAACACAAAAAGTTGATAGTGAATTAAATACCATGATATTTCTTTATTGATGGTTGAGTTAACAGAAAGAATTATAAAGGATGGTAATTGTTATAGTGGGGATTTTGTAATGACTTTAAAAATTACAAGTTTTGAAATTTGTGGGAAATTTCAATTTTTGGATTTGAATTATAGGATATTTTAGTTAGTTGGATTTGGATTTGAATTTTGAGATTTTAAACATATTTTGGGTTTTTTTGAAATGGATTAATGCTAATTTTCTATAACAAGTGTAGGGGTGAGTGGATGGGTGAGGACTATTCGCCATTCTACAATTCTTCACCTGAAGCAAGTTGCATCGTAATGGGTTGGCCACACTGCGATGGCCTACTGTAATGGGTGAATATCACCATGAATGAGGTATTCATGACATAGGGAATTATATAAATTTTTATAAAAGGTAGGAATTTTACATATTGGTCGTTACGTAATGGGAGGAATCACACCATGTTGAAGATTCTTACAAAGATTCTGGGGAATATTTTTCTAGTGGCTCTGCCTAGAATCATGTCACACTACAAGCCTCGTATGGTCATGATGAGATAGGGGTTAGATAAAGGTATATCCCTTGTACCTTATGGGGTCATGTTTTTAGTAGTGTGGGGTACATAAGTTCACACCATGAAGGTAAGAAGGGAATTAGATAGTGTCTTTTTTTGAGGGGTGATGTGTCGTAACCTCTATGGTCACACCATGATTGATTCTTGATTGGTTTCTTGAGTGGGGGTATTTTTATCTTTTTTTTGCTATCAGGGACCTTTGTTTTTTAGATATAAGGGGTTCTAGGAAAATCCATTATCTTCCTACTCTCCCTATCCCCCTTTCTCGTTCATTTTTCTATAGTGTGGTGTCTTTATTTTGGACATTTCAGAATAATTTGAGGAATATTCATTCTCCATCTTCCATACATTTCAGTTTTCCTCTATCATCAAGGATTTTAGATAATTTGGGTTAGGTTTATGAATAATTTCCATCAAATCATAGTGGAAATAATTCCACATAATGGAACTTCTTCTCTATATGTATAAAGGATATCCTAGGAGGATGATCAAACATCATCATATATTGTTTTGGTGTAGCGAGGATGAAAATTGAGTTTTTAGGTGAATATGGATTTGGAAATAATTTGATTAATCAATTATAATTATTTAAATATTTAATTATTTACATTTATTGGCATGATATATGAGATCGTGTGGATTGGATATCACTGATCAAACTTGGATGAGTTTGGGAGAGATTTATTGGCATATGATAAGAGTGAAATAACTTTGTATGAGGTAGGTTATCCCTTGATCATACCACTATGGTAAATGAACTTTATTAATATTCATGTTATATGTTGTATCACTACTATGGGTGATATTTATTTTTAATTAACTAATTTTTTTATTAAATTAATATTCCTATGGATGAACATAAGTGATAAGGTCCATGATAGACCCTTGAGAACTAGATTGATTCCTTCACTAAAGATGGTTGAGGGCTTAATTATAGATATGTATCTTGAGACAGATGGATCCTTAAGGGGTACTAGTAATTTGAGAATGAAATAGTTGGTCTTGAGATAGGTTCCCTTAGCTCCCCTGAGTAGGAATTAGTGATGGACCATTATTGTACAACCTCTCATATCACCTTAGAATTAAAGATAGGTCATGATAGGTATGATAAGTCTTAGATCAATGAGGTAGATTCTTAGATAATAGAAAGAGTCTCCCCTCCAGTAGTCTGTGAACACCTTGGTGGGTATTCATTTGCTATATTTTCGATAGGTTGAGTGAATAACATGACCTAGGATGATTTGGGAAGTGTGATGAGTATGATTTTATACCTTGAGAGTAATGATAATGTCTCTATACAGTGAGGAAAGTGAATTTGTAATGTGATCATAGTGGTAATGAGGGATTTTATTCCCTTTGAGATTTGGTCTCAAAGATGAGAGATTATTTGAGGTAACAGAAAATATATTGGGTGTCTAGATTATGATGAGTTCTAGGGGAAACCTTTGGGTACCATAGTATTACATTGACCCAAGTGAGAGGTAATGTCAAGATACATATGAAAATGATATTTGGTGTCACCATAAAACTTGAATCCATGGTGTAACTCTTGTATATATATAGTGATATAGACATATCGTGCACTTGAGAGGCTGAAATTGATTATATGAGGTGTGTTAGGAAGGTATTAAATAAATGTTATTGTTATATGAGGTTATACTATATAGATGTTGGACCCTGAATATGAATTCTTGAATGTCTGTGGGATTACTTAGGATTTAGTATTCTTTTATGTATATAATTTCAAGGATGTTACCTAAGATTCGAAATTCATTCCCATATATAATGGCTAGGTCCTCACCTTGGATTTAAATGTTATACCTATACATAATTACTATATTGTTACTAAGGATTTTACTATTGAGACCTTTACTATATGGAACACCTGGACTATTACCTAGGATTTCACAATTATACTTATATGGAATTCCTAGGGTGTGTCTTGGGACTAAACTGTTATTCCTGATGAATTTGGATTCCTAGTATGCCTAGGAACCCTCCATTGATCCTAATGACATGTACCTCCTATGATATCACATGGGAATCATATATTTCCTTATGGTATTCTTAGCATACTCCTTAGGATTTGGTTATTTCTCCTGATATGATGGATTCCTATATTACCCTAGAATCTAGAAATAATATTGATGACTTAGAATTCATTGATTTTTATCTATGATTTGGAGATTATTACTATATATAATACCCATATTATTATTTGGGATTCGCTGGGTATGCCTACATGGAATTCCAAAATTTTTATATAGGCTTTAGTGAGTATGCCTATATGGAATGAATATGTTTTTACCAATGATTTAACTGTCATTCTTTCTTGGAATGCCTAAGATTTTTCCTAAGATCTATTATTTACGACTGATCTTAAATTTAATTGTTTTAATCCTAGTCATAGAAATCTGGTACTAGGAAAAATATGTATAGTCAATCCTTTATGTCACTTTTTAATCTATGGATTCACAATGGTTATTTTATTTATGCTTCCACAATATTTTTTTAATATGATCTTAAAAAATTTTCATACATGGCTATTTTGGTTGTTTTTAGGACCACATTATTGGTTCACTATTGAGTTTTACTCACACCTTTCTTCAGTATCCATGGAACTGAAGGTTCCGGGCGCAGCGAAAGTGCATGGGTGGATGTTCCCACTTGGCTTTTTGTCATTAGCAATGATCAATCTGGGATCAATATGATGATAAACGCCAGTCTCCATGGATTGAATCACATAAAAATAAAAATAAGAAGGTTTGTCCTAGAACCACAAACAAGGATCGTTACAGGTTGATTATAATTAATTTAATTAATTATAAAGAAATACCTTTTGTGTGTTCTTTCTTAGTTGATGTTCTTGATCACGTTGTCGATGTGATCCGTCATTGCGTCGTAGAAGCCAAGTGTAGACTCCCTCTAGCAGTGATCTACATGTGTACCTCGTATCTATGGACATCGCCAAAGGATTCTCCGGGTGCTAGCATGGAGAAGTCTTTGCTTGTGTTGTCCACCTTAGATCATCTTGATCCGATGGAAGAGGATCTCTCTCCGTCTTGAGAGTGTTCTTGGAGGAAGATGTTCTTTCAGACTTGAAAGAATTCTCTAGAATTTTTGTGTCTCACACGGGGGTTAGGAAAAGAGTTGGGGTTGTGAGGATATTTATAATCAGGTTTGAGGTTGTAGAGTTATGACAATAAATAAACGCGTTACACGTTTATTTATTTCATTGACTCTTATTTAAAACCCCCATGTCGAATAATAAATTCCTTGACATGCAACCATGATGATTATAATAAATATAATTTAAAACAATATTATATCCTCAAAATACCAACTGGAAAAACTACACGGCGTGTATTAATAAATACACGGCGTGTACTAATAAATACACGGTGTGTACTTGTTTTTCATTGAAAACTACACGGCATGTACATTCAATGTACACGGCGTGTATATCTTGTTTTCATTTATTCATTTCCTTTCAATAAAGAAAACTACACGGTGTGTAATTATTAATACACGACGTGTACTTGTTTTCCATGAATAACTACACGGTGTGTAATCTTTAATACACAACGTGTATATCTTGTTTTTCATTTCCTTCTTCCTCCATCATTAAAACGATTTAGGCTTCCTTGAATAATTATTAAACCACGTATGAGAATAATCTTTATTCTACTTGAGATACTTGAATACACTTAGTGTGTGACCCTCTAGGCCTCGTTCTCATTGGCGTTAGGCGATCTTGCCTAAAGTCCAAGATTACTGTCTAGAAATGGGTCAAGGCACCCAAGAAAAAGAAGTTGACGACGCATTGACGTATCAACTCATACGAATTCTTACTGTGTAATTTAATCCCTTTGTCTCAATATCTTATCAAGTAGGTTTCATGGCAGTGTCATAAACCCATATGCTTGATCCATCGTTCTTTGACTACCTGGAATAAACTCGTCGTTCACACTATGGGCATGGAATTTAATGCGACAGTTCTATTTCAATCAAAGGGCAGAGATATCAACTTCCATAAATGGAAGAGAAAAATAATTCCTTGACCTATCCATTAACAACATGTCACTCGTGACGCACCTAACGTACCCTACTTTCCGCCAACTGTCTGCGTGACGATTTTCATCAGTAAATCTAAGTGCGCGAGTCATGACATGAGTTAATGATAATATTCTAGTCTAAGGACCATTACACACACTCGTAGATAACAATGTCCGATGACACCAAGACATGCAGAATTGCTATTGGTGGGTCTATTCTCATAATCTCCCATCTTGGAGATTACCAAGTGCGAACTGCATGAGAGAGAGTCTCGTCTTCTTATGAGTACTCGCACATGACGGTCTATATACTATGTGTCCTATCATAGTATGTCATCCAACCATAGAACTTTATTCAAGAATATTGTTATATCATTTCAAGGTTCTCATCATAGCGGGGATCTTCCATGACCTTATCAATGCAAAAAATATTCTGGGACATTATTATATTATAGTTATGAAGAACAATGAACAATATATAATAAGAGAGAATTCATGTAATCAAAGTAAAAAATAGTTGGTTCTCAGGACACCAACCCTTACAAACTCCCACTTGGACTAGAGCCAACTACCTATGACTTTTAGTCCACTAGACCTCACATGATGATCATGTTTCTACTGTGTCAAGGCTTTAGTCAAGGGGTCCGCCACATTATCTTCCATGGAAATACTGCTCACTGCAACTTCACCTCTCTGAGAAAAATCCCTCAAGAGATGATACTTACGAAGTATGTTCTTTGTCCACTGATGTGACCTTGTCTCTTTTGCAAGTTCCACCACTGCAGTATTATCACAATAGAGTGTGATATGATCTTTACTGCTCGGTACTACATCTAGATCTTGGAAGAAGCTTCACATCCATACTACTTCTTTAGCTACATCAGAAGCTGCGATATACTCAGACTCTGCTATAGAATCTACCACCACACTTTGCTTTGAGCTCTTCCAGCTCACTGCACCTCCATTCAAACTAAAGATGTATCCAGTCTGTGACTTCATGTCATCTTGATCAGTCTGGAAACTAGCATCTACATGTCCTCTGATGACTAGTTCCTCATCTCCTCCATAAACCAGGAACTTATCCTTAGTACGCCTTAGATACTTAAGGATAGTCTTGACTGCCATCCAATGGCGGTCTCCTGGATCAGCTTGATATCTGCCTACCACACTTAATTTGTAAGCAACACCTAGCCTCGTACATAGCATAACATACATGACTGACCCAATCGCGGATGCGTAAGGGATCCTTGCCATTCTCTTTCTTTCCTCATGTGTCTGAGGACACATTTTCTTGGAAATATGAATGCCATGTGACACTGGAAACAATCCCCTCTTGGATTATTCCATACTGAATCTCTTCAGTATCTTGTCAATGTATGTACTTTGACTCAGTACCAGCATTCTCTTGGATCTATCACAATGGATCTTGATCCCAAGAATATATGCTGCCCTGCCCAAGTCTTTCATGGAGAAGTATTTATGCAACCATGCCTTAACTGACTGTAAGACAGGTACTTCGTTTCCAATTAGTAATATGTCATCAACATATACTATTAGGAAAATGACTGCACTCCCACTAAACCTCTTATAGACACAAGGCTCACATTCGTTCTTAATAAAACCAAATTCCATTACAGCTTCATCAAAACGAATGTTCCATGATCTTGATACTTGCTTTAATCCATAAATGGATTTCTGCAACTTTCATACATTGTTGGCATCCTTTGGAGTCACAAACCCATCAGGTTGTGTCATGTAGACATCTTCCTGGAGGTTCCCGTTAAGGAAATCAGTTTTGACATCCATTTGCCAAATTTCATAGTCATGGTAAGAAACAATGGATAATAGGATTTTGATGGATTTCAGCATCAAAACCGGTGAAAATGTTTCATCATAGTCAATTCCTTGACGCTGTCTAAAACCTTTTGCAACTAGTCGTGCTTTGTAGGTGCTGAATTTCCTCTCCTTGTCCAGTTTCTTCATGAGTACCCATTTATTACCAATAGGCTTTACATCAACTGTAGGATCTACCAAAATCCAGACTTGGTTTTGGTACATGGAATCCATTTTAGAATTCATGGCTTCTTGCCACTTGGCAATGTCTGTGCCTTCAACTGCTTCCTTGTAGGTAAGAGGATCATCATTATCAACCAATAATGAGTCACCATCATCAGTGACAAGAAAACCATATCGTTCTAGTTCCCTCACCTCTCTCGTGCTCCTACGTAGTTCTTATGTCTCTAGAATAGATTGTTCTTCCACGGGGCTTTGTGGAATCTGTTCTTGTACCAACTCATGTGTATCTTGAGCCTCGACTTCATCGAAGTCTATCTCGCTCCCACTATATCTTTTGGAGATGTGCTCCCTCTCAAGGAATATGGTGTGTCTTTCCACTGTAACCTTTTTGTCTAAGGGGTTGTATAGGTAATATCCCCTTGTTTCCTTGGGATATCCTATAAAGATACACTTTGTGCCTCGGGGTGAAAGTTTGTTACATGAAGAGGCCTTAACAAATGCTTCGCTACCCCACACATGTAATTTCGATAACATGGCTTTGCATCCACTCCATAACTCGTACAGAATACCATTTATCGATTTAGTTGGTACTTGGTTTAGTATGTGCGCTGCTGTTTGTAATTCATATCCCCAAAAGGATAATGGAAGACTCGCATGACTCATCATTGATCTCACCATGTCCAATAGGGAGCAGTTCCTCCTTTCACTTACACCATTACACTGCAGTGTGTAAGGAGGAGTGAGTTGAGATAGAATCCCAAAATCCCATAAGAAATCAATGAAGTATCCTCCTCTGTCTGATTGAAGTTTCTTAACCTTCTTACCAAGCTAGTTCTCAACTTCATTCTTGTATTCTTTGAACTGATCAAAAGAATCTGACTTATACCTCATTAATTAGATATATCGATATCTACTAAAATCATCATTAAAAGTTATGAAGTACAAGAACCCACCCCTTGCTTCAACTGGAAATGGCCACACACATATGTGTGAACTAATTCTAGAATCTCTTTAACTCTTTCACCTTTCCCACTAAATGGGGCTTTGGTCATTTTTCCTTGTAGACATGCATGACATACACCAAGTGGTTTTAATTTGAAAGAATCTAAATACCCATCTTGATGTAATTTTGTCAAACGTTTCTCATTGACATGGCCTAGCTGATGATTCCAAAGTTGGGTGTGGTATGAGTCATGTGAATTAACTTTGTTATCAATTTCCATTACTTGGTTTGTGTAGTCTAACACATAAAGGCCGTTATATAAATGTGCCCTACCAAAAAAAATGCTATCTTTATAAAAATAGCAACATCCACTTACAAACTTGAAGATGAATCCATAAGTATCTAATCTAGATACTGAAATAAGGTTTTTGGTTACAGAGGGTACATAATAACATCCTTTCAAAACCAAGACCATCCCCATAGGCAATGTGAGGTGGTAGTCCCCGACAGCTACAACAGCAAGTCTGGCTCCGTCGGCTACTCATAGATCTACCTCCCCTCGATCAATCTTCCTGAATCTACTTGGTTCCTGTATTTGGATACAGATGTGAGCACCACAAGCAGTATCTAATACCCAATTAGTAGAAACAGATAGATTGCATTCGATAACAAATGCACCTGAAGCTTCCCCTTGCTTCCTTGCCTGGGTGCAGTTTTTCTTCCAGTGGCCCTTCTTTCCACATGCAAAACAAACAACATCCTGTTCCTTTTCCTCCCCTTTGATCTTCCTTTTCTTGGAAGGCATTGAAGAAGCTTTGGGCTTAAAGCTATCCGCCTTCCCTTTTCCTTTTATTCACCATGAGGATAGAAGGCTTTTCACGCTTCATGTTAGTGTCCACTTGGTGAATGAGGATGATAAGATCAGACCGATACTTCTCAATGTTGTTCATATTGAAGTTCACAACAAATTTTGAGAAGCTCTGGGGTAGTTATGCAAGAATGAGATCGGTACCCAGTTCTTCGGGGAGTTTAAACCCTAGAACCTCCAAGCGCTCAATGTAGCCAATGAGCTTGACTACATGAGGCCTGAATGGGGAACCCTCTCTAAGCTTTCTCTGAAATAGAGTCTTGGAGATCTCAAACCTTTCCTGTCCTTCTCTCTCCTGGTACAGACCACGAAGGTGCTCGAGCATGATATAGGCATCCATGTCTTCATGAGACTTCATGAGATCACTAGACATCGATGAGAACATCAAAAATTGAACATCGAGAGTGTCGTTAAAATGTTGATCATAGACCGTGAAATCTTTATCACTTGCCCCTAGGGTAGGAGAATCAGGAAGTGAGGACTCCAACATGTAAAACTTTCATTCATGGCGTAGGATAACCCGAAGGCACCTAAACCATTCCTGAAAGTTACTGCCGGTGAGGATATTGTCTTTATCTAGTATTGATCGCAAAGAAAATGTGGTTGATGTGTTTGTCATTTCGATTCTACAAATTAAAAGAGCAGATTTATCAGTACTTTCTTGATTACATTTTTATGATAAATAATATATTAATTAATTCTCCCACTATTTTATCAAGTCCCAATGGCCCTCACCATTGAACTCATAATGTCCAGTTTCTTTGAAATTCTAGTGGCAAGGATCCATATTTCCCTTCGCATAAACCCAACAAGGGTTGGTCAAGCTATTTGAAGGTATTTAGGTAGGCAGGTCTTTGCCAACTGTGAGCTTACAGTTCCTTGATCTGTTGAGTGGAATCCCTAATCTTGAAATCCTGAATTGGATTTCCTCAACTCTTACCTCCAATATTACACCAAGTCTATAAAGGGCTACTTCTCTTGTTGTAATATGGTTGAGTCAATCCGAAACCTTTCATAAGGGCTTCCTTTAAAAAATTAAGTGTCCCAACAAGGGTTGGTCAAACACATAGTTTTATTGAGTCTTTCCCTTAATCAGGTAACTAAAGGCTTGGTCTGACTTAATATGGTATTGAGGGATTTTATTCCTTTATGCATAGTTTTTCATTATCACATTCTTGTTAATATTAAGTGATTCTTGCTTAAGTGATTAACCATGTTCTGATAATATTTATGCATAGTCTATTTTTTATTTTATTCCATATTTGCATGCTTGTTCATTTTATTAATTATGTGATCGCGACAACACATACATAATAAATAAACCATGCAATCAGACAGAAATAAAATAAGATGGCATGATCATGAGATTCTATTGGTTAGCTTATCTAGCGGTTTTGATAAGCTAACCCTGACCTAGGGAAAACACCTTGAACCTGTTGGTTCGTGTTTTGCAGCTCCCACCTGTCCACCTTTGTATCTTCTTGCGCCAGTTTCGCCTCGGCTTCGGGATTTTAACCGTCTCCTCTGGCTTGGGAGATCCTCCATTACATGGGTTTATATTAAACAAACCATGGGCATTCAAGCCCTACATTTTATTGGAAGAAGGCTCGCATGCCAACAAATTTAAATTAAATAAATTTAAATGAAACCATACACATAAAAAGGGTCTTTGGTCTATCTCATGATCATCCACAACATGCAACGACATTTACGCATATTTAGAATTCAAATTCTTTTAATCACTCTATCATTTAAGATAAGTCGCGCTCGAATTCAATTAATTATGATCTTATAATTAATAATTTCTTTATCTTAAATTCCTTTCTGAATTTCCTTGAAATTCTTCTCATCCATATTCCTTGTACAGTTCTTTGTACATTGGAGGAAACCTGGTGAAATTCCATTTCTGGAAAGTACACGGTGGGTAGTTTATATTTACCCGGCGTGTATTTCTTTTCACCTTGTTTTCCAAAGTACACGTCGGGGATTTGGCGTGTTTTCTCTACTTTGGAAATTTTGGAGTACACGGCGTATAGATGAATCATAAATGGAGTTTACTTCCTTGTTATTCGGTAACCGTCTTGGCAATCCCGTGTACGCGGAACACGGCTTCTCCTTGTACACGGTTTCACCTAGACCAGATCGGACTACACGACGTGTTGTTCCAACATACACGCCGTGTATTCCGGTTCCCACACGTTGTTCAATTCTGGTCAACATGGCATGATTAATACTTAGGCATAATCAATTAACATGGCATGGTTTGGCAGGCCAGTGCCGGTTCATTGAAACTAAGTACACGACTTTTAGTTTTAATTACACGCCGTGTAATCCCGTGTTGTACAGACAGAAAGAGCGACTCCTCCAGATGAATTGCTTGTTTTTATTTTAATCAAAATTAAAATTAAAAATTCATTTCTGTGATATGAATCGAGAAAAAAATGAGGAAGAATAGATCTCATTTATTCATATTAATATAATGATATATTTCAAATTGAATCAAATATAAATGCGTAAATTATCAACAAAAATTAAATAACTATAATTAACGTTGTAACCTCCCTCTGATACCATTTCAAGGTTCTGGGAGCAGCGAAAGCGCGTGGATGGATGTTCCCACTTGGATTTTTGTCATTAGCAATGATTAATCTGGGATCAATACAAAGATAAACGTGAGTCTCCACGGATTGAATCACAGAAAAATACAAAGAAGAAGGTTTTTCCCAGAACCACAAACAAGGATCGTTACATGTTGATTATAATTAATTTAATTAATTATAAAGAAATAACTTTTGGGTGTTATTTATTCATTGATGTTCTTGATCATGTTGTCGATGTGATCCGTTGTTGTGTCGCAGAAGCCAAGTGTAGACTCCCTCTAGCAGTGATCCACACGTGTACCTCGTATCTCTGGATGTCGCCAAAGGATTCTCTGGGTGCTAGCATGGAGAAGCCTTTGCTTTCATTGTCTGCCTTAGATCATCTTGATCCGATGGAAGAGGATCTCTCTCGGTCTTAAGAGCATTCTTGGAAGAAGAGGTTCTTTCGGCCTTGAAATAATTCTCCAAAATTGTTGTGTCTCACACAGGGGTAAGGAAAAGAGTTGGGGTTGTGAGGATATTTATAATCAGGTTTGAGGTTGTAGAGTTATGACAATAAATAAATGCGTTACGCGTTTTATTTATTTCATCGACTCTTATTTAAAACCCCCATGTCGAATAATTAATTCCTTGACATGCACCCGCACTGATTATAATAAATATCATTTAAAATAATATTATATCCTCAAAATCCCGACTGGAAAAACTACACAACGTGTATTAATAAATACACGGCGGGTACTTGTTTTTCATTAAAAACTACACGACGTGTAAATTCAATTTACACGGCGTGTATGTATTGTTTTCATTTATTCATTTCCTTTCCATAAAGAAAACTACACGGTGTGTAATTATTAATACACGACATGTACTTGTTTTCCATGAAAAACTACACGGCATGTAATCTTTAATACAGGGCGTGTATATCCTGTTTTTCATTTCCTTCTTCCTCCATCATTAAAACGATTTAGGATTCCTTGAATAATTATTAAACCACGTGTGAGAATAATCTTTATTCTAATTGAGATACTTGAATACACTTAGTGTGTGACCCTCTAGGCCTCTTTCTCATTCCCATTAGGCGAGCTTTCCTAATGTCCAAGATTACTGTCTAGCAACGGGTCAAGGAACCCAAGAGAAAGAAGTTGACGACGCATTGACGTATCACCTCATACGAATTCTTACTGTGTAATTTAATCCCTTTGTCTCGATATCTTATCAACTAGGTTTCATGGCAGTGTTATAAACCTATATGTTTGATCCGTCGTTCTTTGTCTACCTGAAATAAACTCATCGTTCACACCATGGACATGGAATTTAATGAGATAGTTCTATTTCAATCAAAGGGCCAAGATATCAACTTCCATAAATGGATGGGAAAAATCTTTCCTCGACTTATCCATTAACAACATGTCACTCGTGACGCACCCAACGTACCCTACTTCCCGCCAACTGTCTGCGTGACGGTTTTTGTCAATAAATCTAAGTGCGCGATTCATGACATGATTTAATGATAATATTTCAGTCTAAGGACCATTACACACACTCGTATATAGAAATATCCGATGACACCAAGACATGCAGAATTGCTATTGGCGAGTCTGTTCTCATAATATCCCATCTTGGAGATTACTAAGTGCGAACTCAATGAGAGAGAGTCTCGTCTTCTTATGAGTACTCGCACATGACGGTCTGTATAATATGTGTCCTATCATAGTATGTCATCCAACCGTAGAACTTTATTTAAGAATATTGTTATAGCATTTCAAGGTTCTCATCATAGCGGGGATCTTCCATGACCTTATCAATGTAACAAATATTATGGGACATTATTATATTATAGTTATGCAGAACAATAAACAATATATAATAAGTGAACATTCATGTAATCAAAGTACAAAACAGTTGGTTCTCAGGACACCAACCCTTACAGGAACTTGGGTACCCAAGTAGACTTCATTGATCATAGGTTTATATAGGACAACGTCCTAGAATTTCTTGATTAAGTAGGGGGGATCGTACAGGGTTGGATACTGTGATATAATGATTCTAAAGGATGGTAGTATAGCCTCCAATTATTTTTTATTCCTTTATTTATCATGAATATATGATCGGCCTAGTTGGAGGGTAGTTGATATATGCTAGTATTATAGTGTGTTTATATGATTTTATTTTTATTAATTACATTTATTATAGAATGGTTATGAATTTTTTATACTACATACTCTTATTATTTTTTATGGATGATTTTTTTTATTTTATACTTTGAATTTGATAAGAGGGTATAGTCTCCCAATGATAACACCATAGTTTATAACTGCATGTTGGAAGCCTCTGAGGTATATGGAAGAATGCTTGATACTTTGTAGAAACCACTGGTTTAGACACCAGTTGAGTGGGTTAGGGCCACCGGTTGTTACAGAACACATGGGGATATAGAATTATCAGAATATTAAACTGACAATAAGGAAAAAATAGCAGGTTCAACCACTTCTAATAGGGAACAATTATCCTCTCCTCACTTGTATGGAATTTCATGTTTGATTTTGTTTGAATGATCCCTATAAAAATATTATCATTCATCATTTAGTGAAATTTCATCTGATTTTGATTATTGATTATCTCTGTCTACATGGATTATATAATAATGAAATATCCTTTGATATTAAATTAGTAAAAGGTTGAACCCAAGATTCAAATGGTTATGTTTTTGTAAAAAATAAAATCTTATTTCAGGAATATAGGATGAATTATCTTTTAGAAGCATATATTTCTCTAGGTAATATTATCTTAAGAAATATGGATACCATCATGGGTTTATGATTTTAAGTTCAATCATAAGTTCAAATTCATTGAAACTACATTTTTGGTTTTATGTGATGTGAGTTTAACAGATGAAGGATATTTTAAGAGTCATTTATGGAAATAAAACCATTTGGTTTTGTATATGTTTTAGTGAAAAATTTATTTAAGGAGGAATGAATTGACACTTTATGGACATAAGATTAAAAAAAATTCTAACATTTAGGGTTTATCTTATCTTTGACATTGAGGTATGTTTTGGTTTTAGTCGATCACATTTTGAAGTCAGAACACTTCATTGATATCAAATAAGATTCTACCTGAATATGCTATCCAGAATAAGCATTAATGAAGTGGTAAGGTTGAATATAGTACCATATTCAATTGTGTCTATTTTTGATCTGAAATTTACCATGATGTTTTGGAGAAGTGTTTAGTAAGCTCTTGATATTGAGTTGTGTTTTAGAATTATGAATCATCCTCATATAGATGAATAGTCTTGGAGAATAATTTCAACCCAAAAGGGCAAGATAAGATCCTATTATATGGATTTAAAAGGAGGTTTGGATCTACACCTTCCTAAAGTTGAGTTTTCTTGAAATAATATATTTCACTCGATAATTAAGATGGAGCCTTTTAAAGTCCTTTATGGAATGAAGTGTTGAACTCAAACATACTAGAATGAATTTGTAGAAAGAAATATATTGGGACCTGAGAAAGATGATGAGATGGAAGATAAGTTTAGAGCCATTCATCAACATGTAAGGATGGAACAAATCTGATATAAATGTTATGATGATAATTGATGATGCAATCTAGAATTTAATGTTTATGTGAAGGTCTTTATATGAATTTTTCCATGAAAGAAATAATGGAAAACTAATTCCAAGGTATATCAATTACATTAAAATACTTGATAATAATAGGAAAGTTGC
Source organism: Viscum album (assembly GCA_963277665.1). Taxonomy (NCBI): domain Eukaryota; kingdom Viridiplantae; phylum Streptophyta; class Magnoliopsida; order Santalales; family Viscaceae; genus Viscum; species Viscum album. The sequence continues at coordinate 872,469,580 of OY728145.1, read as the reverse complement.
TTATCATTTTTCATTTCCAAAAAACCATCCTGGGTTCATGAAGTGTTACTTGTATCACTCCTAAGGAAGTACATACTTGATCCATCACATGTACTAAAATTAAAGGTCATACCATGAGAGTATGATATTTTGTATGAGGAAAAACTAATAGAGATTCTGGATTAAATAGATAATGTTAAAAAATACCACTAACCTGGTTAGTGTTTTTGGTGAAACCACCAGCTCGAGGAAGCTATGTGGGAACCTGAGGATGTAATGAGGGAAAAGTATCCTCAGTTTTGGGTACCAAAGGGACAAATTTTGAGGGAGGAATTCATTTTAAGTGGGGTGAAATGTCACACCCTGATATTTTGGGAAATATTTTTTTTCAAATGAATTTATTATTTTTGATATTTTTCATTACACTTGACACTATATTTAGCTTTCATTCTACACAATACTGATTTTATCTTACATCACACACTACACTGAGTTTAAATAAAATGTGGCATACTGTTAATATATTATTATTTAAAATTATAGATATATCCTATCCCTCAAAATAGATGGTATAAATAATAATAACTAAATTATGAAAATATATGATTCACACATGTATATAAAATTAATTATTTAGTGAAAAAATTATTAAAAATAAAAATAAAAACTATTTGTAAATGAAGGAATGATTTTTATGAAAAACTATTTTTATGAACACAAAAATGTTTTACATAAATAAATTATACAATAAAAATTTAGGGAACTATTATATTGAAATTTATATAATATATATTCAATAAAATATTTAAATATAAAATTATGTGTTTTCTAGAATAGAGAATAGAATAAATCCAATTTTATGGTGATAAAATGTATTTTTCTAAAATGTTGTTTTGTCACCTTTTGGGAACTTATTTTAAAAATATTTTTTGAAAATTTTAGAATATTTATTTTAAAAAATAAAGTTAATTTTTAAAATCATCATGTAAAAATTATCTTACATTGAATTCTTGACATTTTTCTAAAAATATTAATTTTTTGATGAATAGTGAAAAACAATGAATTAAAATTAAAAAATTCCATTTAGTTTAAATTATTTATAAAGTTAAATTATATTTTAAATTGGTTTTGACTCAAAATTATTTGAACTAAATACCTATTAATCCAATTTTGGTCATTCTAATAATTTTCATATTTAATTTTCATATAAAATCTTTTTAAACTTTTGAACATTTAGTCTTTGAAAAAACACTTTCTTGTTGTGTCCGTGGGATTAATTTAAAATTAAAATTTTCCACTTATAAGAATTTAATTTTAAAAAATGGATTCAATATTTTTAATAATCATATTATATATCATATAATAATGTAAAATTAATTTTTTTAACTTATATAATAGTAAAAATAGAAAAAATTATTTACTACGGTTAAGGTAAAAACAGGATTATCATGGGTTTAAACTAAATATATAAGTGTTAAAATTTCTTAAAAACTTTTATAAATTATATTTTATGGAAATATTTAGACCCTATAATTTATTATTCTTGATAATACTCCATTTTGGATCCTTTTTTCCCATAAAAAACGTGTTTACAAATTCTTCTTTTCAAAAATAATAAGTGTTCCACTCACCTCACATATAAAGGCCACCCCCTCTCCAATCTTCTTCAAACCATAAAACCATTTTGGTTCAGCCAAGAGAAACCCAAATAGCTTACTAAATTCTGTAATATCATCCTATAAACCTTTTTTTGGGAACAATTACTGTCTATGAAATATGTTGGTTCAATCCTAAGGAGGTTACTTGAAGAAGAGGTAACACTCTTCAATGAGCGTTTTTATTTTATTTCTTCCTCCACCACCTTCAATTATTATTATACTATTATGATATAATAAATCCATTATATTACATATAATTATTATTATTTATTTATATTCTATGTCCTAAAACCATCTCCACTTCCCTTAAATGGGATACAAAATCACTAGTCGTGTGTACTGGGGACTATTGCGTCGCAAACTGATGTCATTATTTTTTCCATTACCACCTCCCACAGTTAGATATGATGATGTATATAAAGTATATATTTTATATTTATAGCATAATTATACATCTAGATTATTTATACCATATGTAAATTTTTAATTTCCATTCCGCAGGGGATATGATAACACTGCTCATATGTATGGGAGACTACCACCTCACAAAGCGTTGTGATTATTTTTCACTAATATTTTACATGGATGGTAGTAAGAATAATGATAATGAATAAATGTGATATAAATTTCATAATTACGATATCAATGACATTATTTCTATTATGGAAATATGATATATCATTTTTTCTTACCTTTTCAGTCACTGAAAGATTATAACGTCGTTCATGTATTTGTGGACTACCACCTTTACGAAGTGATACAACTCTCTCTTTTCATCACCACAAGACATGGATGATATTTATAAGTATATTTAATTAAATAATATTATATTATTATAATTATGAAAATATAAAATATTACATACCTCTCTATAATGATCGTCGAAAAATGGAAATGTTACTTATGCGTACAGACGACCTACCGTCTCTATGATCATAACATACTTCATTTCTAAAAACCATCATTCATGATTGTTATTAAAATTATAATTTATGTATAAATATTATAATGATTTTATGACTATTATTCTATATATTATTTAACCATTATCATTTTAATAGATCCCAAAATAAAAAATCAAAACGTATATGAAAAACAAAGATGTTTTTACCCAGAATGTGATTTTCACAAGGAATTGGAAATAAAAAAGTAGTGAATGGTCATAAGAAAACAATATATGGTATAATATATATAATTAAGGTTTTATAAAAAATGTATAATAATAATATATTTATTATAAAGTAGGTTCTAATGTGTACAAATTAATTTGATACTTAAGGTAAGAGATTTCAAGCCTCTCTTTTATTTTTGAGAGACATATGAAAATTCACTACTCATTTATTTTTCTAGTGTATATACAACCAAATTTACATGTTATATCATGAATATAATACTTTTAATTATATTTAAATTTTAATTTGATGTTATTATTTATTGGGGATTATGATTCAAAATATTACTAAAGTGGTAAGGGATTTCCATACCAAATTTTACTTCTTTGAGACACATGTCATATTCACCACCTATTTATCTTATAGAGTGTAAATAATTTCAATGAATTTATTTTATTATTATTCTCCTATAATTTATTGGAATTTAAATATCTCTTTTAGGATATATCTTTTATGGGATATTCTCTTTTAAATGTTACTAAAATGGTAAGATATTTTTTGTCTGAATTTTACTTCCTTGAGACATATATATTATGTTATAAACATATCTTATTTTATGAAGTGTATATACAATGAAAATATGTTGTAATGTCATAACTTTATTTATTTTCATGACATTTTATGTTTTTTTTAATATTATTATTTCATGGGGATTACAATTAAAAGTTACTATAGTGGTAAGAGTTTTATCTTATAATCTCATCATTTATATTATTTATGATTATGATTCCAATGATTAAATAATATGATATATATCTAAAGGAACTCATTAATTTTATTATCCTATTGTTATTTATTGAGAATACATGTTTTCCAATCATTTTCCTCTATTTATATACTCATGATTGCAAAATAATGTTTCTAATAAAATTCATATTTATTTCTATCTTCATTTGAAAACACTTTTTCTTCAAAAAACACGTTTACTAAAATAATTCAATTTTTTTGACATACATAAAATGATTTTTAGGGAAATGTTTACATATTTTTGATTTTTTTTAATTTTTTTGAAAGTAATATTCATGTTATTTTATAAACAATTCCAATTTATATGTTATAAAAAATTGAAAAGGGATATTTGTATTAAATTAAACTACATGAAATGAATTTCCTACCGTCATAACCATTATTTTATTTGAAGTTTACTTTATAATTTTTTGAGGTTATTTTCAAATAGAAGGATTTTCATAGTTTTTATTATAAAAAAGTGTTTTTCCAAAGTAGAAAGGTTATTTTCATCAATAAATGTTTTAAATTATTTTTTAAATCTCTTATTAGAAGTTTTAAATTTTATTTTAAAATAAAATTATTTCCAAAATGTGTTTTTGAATTTTTAGTTTTAAAAAGTGATTTTCAAAGGAAATTTATGAAGCCTATATCTTTTATAAAGGTTATGATATGATAAAATTTTAATGAAACCAATTTCATGTCATGGGTTATGACATGATGAATTTTGTATGATCTTGTGGAACACATATGTATGACTTTCATTGTGTGATGGTTGGGACCTATGTGTCTATTCAATGAATTGGGTAATGATTTATATCTCATGAGATAGATAGGACTGGAACACGAAGTGAACCCTATTATTTAGGGAATGTTTCTACTATGATGGTATTGGGATTGAACCTTTACTACTATTATGGTTTATGTAGTGAACCCATTTCTTTATGATTGCCTAGGTAGCGATATTTGACTATTATGGAAATGATTTTCTATTCTTAGGTGTATGCCCAAATTCCATGCCTTATGCAAATGTTATACTCTCAGGGATCATGTTATTTGATTTCCATATGATCTATGTATTATTAAATTCCAATCTTTATTCTAGGACTCAATATTATGATCCTTGATATACATGGTATTATTTTTAAATGTTTTGCTCATGTTTTCATACCTTTATATTCAGTTATGTTATATATCTTCCTTTTTCAACCTTACTCAGAATCTGAACTCACCCTTTCTTATGTTTCCTTCCCCCAAGTCATGAAGAATGTATTTAATTAGGTTATTCTTGTGACTAATACTAAAGGGTAAGATATTTATGGGATATGTTGATGATCTCTTACTAAATCAGAAGATTATGTACCTAGTCTCCATGGACACTAAAAAATTATTGTCCTTAGGTGTGTGTTTTTGTAATTTATTTATTATTAAACAAAAAATACATAATATACTTGTATGAAAAGCTTAGGTTTCTATAAAGAGGCTCTAGTTGTATATAATAGAGAAGAGGTGGTTCCTTTTTATAGTGAATGGAAGGACACACATGGAATTAATAAAAAGATCAAAATATAATAAAATCATTTGCTTATATAAGTGAAAAAATGTGGCCATAATTATGAATTAAATATATTATATGGTTTAAATCCCATCAACCAATAAAATTTGGACATGTTTAAGTGGTATTTTAAACATTATCTCTTTCTTAACCCCTTAGTAAACTTACTTTAACCTTAAACGCGGTAACCATTTTTTTCATTATTAAAGGTTTATAATTTTACATATAAGGTTCCAATTGGCCCATAAAATGGACAATGTATGATATTTGAGACCAAATATTATCCCCCAAACCTCCTTTCAAGTTTTTTTTTATTTTTAAATTTTTTAATAAAATATTATTTCCATAAAATATCATTAATATCATTTTTACAGTATTTATTTTAGTTGACTTTAAATCCATCATGAAAATGTGTAATTACAATATACATTTTTTAAATATCTCCAATATGTAATATATATCTATTAAATTAATGTTATAGTGTTACTCACTCAAAAATATTATTTTTAGTGTTTTTTTAAAAATATTTTCTTTTTCAATTAATTGATTAAATAATATATTAACATTGTGTAAATATTTAAGGTAATTATTTAATCTCTAAAAGTTAGAAATAAATTACCATGATAAAATAAATAGTTTAAATTTCAAATAAAAATTTATAATGAACTTTCCCCATTTTTTCCTTATAATTAAAATTTAGAGTTATTAAACCCTAAGAGAGTGATATTGTGTATTTATTTTTTTCTTAATTTAATATAAATGTCCTAATAAATTACGTATGGTACCATGTGATAATATATTAGATAAATGGATGGTTATAGACAACTACACCCAACAAATTGAAAAAATTCACATGTTAGGATCATTTTTTCCCTTATTATATTATTTTTAGCATTAATTACTTGATTTACCATTACTGTAGTGAAAATTATTTTCAATGGTCACTATTTATAATGAAAAAAATAAAAGGGAACTATTTAAAAAATTTGAGCCACATGATTTCAAATATAGAATCAATTTTCACAAATTAATTTCTATTTTTTTTAGAAATTAATTTATGATTAAACCAAAAAAGGCAATGAAAAACAGTTTTTTAGAAAATTGAGTTTTTTAAGTAAAAAAACGTCTTATACCAAATTAATCCATTAAATTTTCTCCAATAAACACAATTGGTTTAGTAATTATATAATATAAATAATTTTACTTTTAAAACTTTTTAAAATAAAATTGGTCTTTTGATATTCTTGAAACAAAAAAAATACAAATTTCAATAAAAAATTAGTATTTTTCACCATTCACTGAAAAATTATTTACATTAGAATTTTTTTTACCCTAAGTGAATTTTGATTTGATAATTTTAAAAATGAAATAATTTGAAGAAAATTAAATTTATAAATTTTGAGAATTTAGGTTTTAATTACATTCTTGAATAAAAATATGTTTATTTTGATATTGTTTCATTAAAAAAAAGCATACTATAATTAGGGAATGTGTGTTACATTATTCACTCCTTTAAAAAATATCATCTTGGAAGTTTTCAGAATTTTATCTAATGAATTGATTTGGGTTTTTATTTATCATAATTTCTTCAGGTTCCTATGCAACTTACTTTATCTTATGATTTCTCTAAATAAATTTACTAGATGTGTTGTATGATTTCTCAACACTTGTTATTTAGTGTCCCAAATCTAGATAGAAGATTCAAAGATAGATTAATCATGTTTTGATTATATTTCATTAGAGGTTAACACATAAATTGGATCTGAAATGTACTTCATTAACAAAGATGTATGGAATATATCAAGTACCTTAAATAGGAATGGTGGAGTTTCCAAAAAATAATGCACTGATCCAATTCTTTCTAGAAATTCATAAGGCCTGATGTTTCTAGGTCTCATATTTCTTTTATTATCATATCTTATAACACCCTTATATAAAGATAATTTCAATAAAATAAGATCTCACACATGAAATTTCATATATTTCCTTTAGTTTTCATCAAATATCTTTTTTTTATCATTGATATACTTAAATATAGGTTTTAATAGTCTTTAACTTCACCGTTGTCTCCTCCACAAGTTTTAGGATTACATGATTCCTTTTACAAACTTAATCCTAACAAGTTAGTGTATAACATCTATTTCAATATAATGCATCATATAAAGCAATTCGAATACTTGATTGTAATATATTGTTATAGGAAAATATACCAATGGTAAATACTTATCACACATATGTTGAAAGTTCCGTCAGCATGAACTTAAAATGTATTCTAAATTTGGGATAGTTCTTTTATACAGTCCATCGATTTGAGGGTGATAGGAAGTTCTCAAATGAGTCTCATTAACTAGAGCCTTAAAAAGACTTTTTTATAATTTAAATTTAAATAATGGGTTAAAATCAAACACTAATGTAAGTGGTTCACCACGAAGTCAAATAAATTTATTAATATGGAGTCTTGAATGGTGCTAAAGAGGTAAATCTTCTCTTACAGTGAGGTAACATGCATATTGGTTAAGTCGATCAACAATTACTGATGATGTATAATTATTTCTAGGAGTATTTAGAAAATCTATAGAAAATTACCATTTTAATGTCATACCATATCCATATATTGATTGGTATAGGTTTCATGACTCCTCTAGGATAATATCTCATAACATTTAACTCTTAACAAAGAAAACTTCTTGACATATAATTAGTAATTTATCACTTTATATTTTTCCACCAAACATTTTCCCTCAAATATCTATAAAAATTGGTGCTACTAAGGTGTAAAGATAAATTCAACCCATGAAAACTATATTATAATTACCTTTTCATCTTAGGTATAGATGGAACTCATAGACTTTTTTCAAATTTATGAACACCATATTTATATAAAAAGTCAGTAAATTTCCCATCATTCATGAATTCAATTTCCATTTTAATATCCTCATAATATAGTAGAGAATGTTTTATGTTTTCTAACAAATATTTTTTGGAAGTCTTTTGAAAAAGAAATACTCTTTCCCCAAGTCAATGCCAGACCAAATTCACTCTTATATAACTGATCCCAATTGTCTACTTGGTTACAAGAGTGCCTCCCCATATGCTAAAGGCTGTCGAATTTCAGTTAGGGTCTATGATGGTATAATGGGGATACTGTACCCTCATGACCAGAGTGTAGCCAAATGATATACAATAACTATAAGAAACAAAAACAGAATTGTTTTAGCATAAATCATCTAAATATAATAAATAGGAAGGTACAAAAAACAATTTCATAACCACATCTACTGCCATATCAAAATGATGTCATGTCTTTATGTAATTCAAAATTCTGAGAATATTGGGAAATAGAGTAGTATGAATATACAAAAAGAAATACAAAAATAAAAAAGGGAAAACACAATATACAATAAAATCACATGCATAAACTCAATCCTCTCCTCCCATACCCCATCATATTATAGAAAGTTAGGCATCCAAAGAAGGACACTTCCCTTTTTCCCTACCTATATCCATGATTTCTGTCTGAGTACCAATCAGTGAACTAAATAGGGTATGAGATATACTCAATATGCTACCACCAATGGTTTATATCACTATATAGTCTATGAATACACTATCAAAAGTGTGCAGGTAATAATAAAAGTAAAGTAGTAAATTAAAAAAACCCACATTGGTCTAGCTTACTCAGGGACACCCAATAAACACTACCTATTTCATCCCAAGATGAAATGTATCTAAACATTTATTAATTATTTCATATTTAAATTACAAGCTTGGACCTAAGATCATATCCAATGAATCCCCATATGTTCATACTCATATAAGAGATGCATAAGTCCCATTGAATTAGAATTTAACAAAGAAAATAAATAAATCCCTCATGTTTGTAATGCATTGACTGACTCCAAGTGTGTTCTTTGAATTGGAAGAAACATTATTAAATTAATTTAATTTCATAATGGGGTTATCTGAGGTATTTGACATAGTGAACCCTGGTATCACTCTAGGTGTACAAGAATACATCACCCTTTAATAACCTTCCATGCCATTCCTCATAGGAATCTAGGTGTCATTAAGGCATGGTATAAAGACATATCCTCTAAATCCCATATTTGTATATCCCCATATATAACCATAGTGTCACTCAAGGAATAATGTATTGAACTACCCATTGATCCCATCCTTATAATTCCAAATAAGGAACCCAGACTTTTTTATGGAATAATGTAATTCCACTTTCTAGGTGAGCCTATCCAAGGTAGTGTATATAGAAATCCATGTGTCACTTATGGTTTAATATAATTCCATCTATAATTCATTTTTATTAAATATCCCAATGATCCCATATAAGGAATTCCAAGATAGAAACCTTGTATTTACCTTAACATGACATTATGGATGTTCATGGGAAGTAGTAAATCCATACCATTTCACATCTCACATAATTAAGTTTGGCCTTTCAATTTATAAGGGACAACCCAATAATAAATAAATAAAAACAAATATCAAGAACCTTGGGACATGGAATATCCATTCCCTCTTCCTCTTAATTCATTGTATAATTTTTTCTATTAATTATAACATCCAAGAAATATGGGGCATGTAAGACACCTTAAGGGGTGGTTCAATTACATTTCATGGAATATGTCTTATAGGACTTTAGAAGAGAATCACCCAAAGAGGTGGATCACGTTGAGGTAGGTATCCTATGATGAAGGAATAATGGTTCAAAGACTACCCCAAAGAAGGTTATAACCATTTATTTTTCTAATTAGAGAATTAGGAGGTGTCACATGGATGGTATGATGCTCACCATAAGGGAAAATAATATGAATAATGATACTTTTATAGAAAAAAATAGAACACCTTCCTTAGCTTGGTATATTATTCCTCATCTGGTATCTTATTTGGATTCAAGAACAAATAGTAACAATCAATGAAATAAGATAATATCTTAAAAATATAGCATGTTATATCACACATATATATCATTCTATAAGGTGAGACAAACCAAGTAAATAAGAAAGTGGATTTAGGAGTCTACCGATATGAATCCAACGTGATAAACAACAATTAATTCTAACACCATATGATGGAGGATTCTTAAATCATAGAAGATAGAGAGTGGGATCTTGAGTAGAGGGGAAGGCCACTGTGAAAGTAGTGGAGAAGAATTGGGATGGGGAAGAGTTAAGGACATAAAGTAAAAAAATGGTAATATCTACCTATTTAAAGAGGTTCATGGTTTGGTTAAATGATTAGTCTAACCATGTTCTAACAGTGCCCTAGTAATATCCAAGGTGGAACATCCTCACCCATCTAGGAACATAGTTTGAAAAACCATTCACAAACTATATGTGCTTATTGTCTAATAACTCCACCCCTCACACGATTATTCACATGGTTATACAAACTATGTGTTAACTATGCAACAATCTACACCATTTCTCATGGACATTATTCCTAAATCACCATATTTATCAAGCTATAATATATATTTATAGGGAAGAACAATTGAGATACACAATTATCACTAACCATGCATCAACTATGTGCCTCTTTCTTCTTCTCAATAAACTGGAGTTACGGGATATGGACAAGCCCCGATCACTCAGGATCCCTTCCTTAACTATTAAGTACTTTTATTAGAGTAAAAAAGTAGTTTAAATAGTAATTTAATGAATCAATACCTCTTTTAAAATTTAGATATCTTACCTTATCCCACATATAAAATAACTTATTCCTGAGTTTCCCCTTTGACGGTGGTTGAGCGCCATCTATGAATAACTAATTCCACTGAGCAAGTATGTCAATCTCTCTCTCTCTCTCAAGTATTGTCCTACATGAAGAAATTAAACCAAAACACCCATAGCAGAGGAACTGATATGCATCAGAGTTCCTTTGTGCTCTGATCAATGATATATATATAGGATACTCCTCAAAAGTAATATCACCATCCAACACAACCACATATGGCTGAAGTGCATGAGACAGGTCTAAATGATAATGATGAATTTGAGATACATGGAACATTTCATACATGGAACAGTACCTCTAAGGAAGATATATCTGATAGGTTACCAACCCAACTATTTCTATGACCTCGCATGTCTAGACATAACGAGTTGATAACTTGAACTGTCTCTAAAACCATCTATGACCCAAGCTAGTAGAAACTCACAGGAAGACATGATGTCGCACCTTAAACTATAGAGCTCAATGGTGACTATTATGATAATACTTTTTCCTAGAATGAGATGTGACCATATATTTTTGGTAAGATACACCTATTTGATGTCCCTTGAATGAGACAAGGTCCTAGTAACACTACCTCTTCTTACTCTAACCAACACATTGGTGAAGATCATGACCTACCGTATAAGGAATCATGTGGGTCCATTTTTATAGTTTATTAAAATATTTTATGATAATAAATTTTCTAAGAGGTATATGATTCTCCAAATGACCTCCAAAATCAAGGATGCACGCTCAAAACATGTCCTCTAATATCTGAATTGTATGCTCAGATTAACCATCATTCTAGGGATTATAGGTTGTGTTCATAAAAACCTATGAACCTAATGCCTTATCTAACATCTTCTAGAATCATGATATAATCGGAACATCTCTATCCTACATGATATAATGAGAAATAATATAGAATTTTATAATCCCTCATATGTAAATCCTCTCACACTCATCCACTAAAAAGGTCTCTATGATAGGTAAAAAGTGTGTGACCTTGGACAACCGATAAATGATGACTAATAATGTGTCACTTCTTTAAGGGGATCTCAGTAATCCCATAACAAAATCTATGGTGATGTTATCCCTTTTCAACTTAGGAAAGGTTAATGGCTGTAAAAGTCCAACTGGTCACTCGTGTTCAGCCTTCACCTACTAAAATATTGAATACTAAATAAAAAAATTAGCAATCACTTTTTTCATACTAGGCCAACAATACTGGTGGCATAAGTCATGATACATCTTAGTAGGAATGGGATGTACAACCCAAAACTCTCACACAAACTCCTCTTGTATGTCCATAGGTACCCAACACATCTATAAATTCACAAGATCACATCCTCATCAATGATTTAATCAGGTGGTGAGTCCTCACCTAAAACTCTCTCCCTTAGGACCAAGCCCAAGAGATTATAAACCTTCCTCATTTTCACTCTATCCAAAAGTGTAAAGGTTTCTGATAATAATTTGAGTACATGTTACCCATAAAGGTTAAGTGTATCTAAGAAAACAACTCCATAAATTTCCACTTAATACTAGCATCATGAATGGCCTATGGAGATTCTTTCTACTCAGAGCATAAGACACTTAATTTCCCTTCCCAGGTATATAGGAAAGTTCAATGTCAACTGACTACAGGTATTGAACCCATCAACATTGCATTAGATTCAAATTATATTTACTGAATCTGAATATATGGAATTTTTATATGTATATAAAATGAATCATTCACCCAATAAATAGTTCCTCCAATAATGAAATGCATGAACCATAACTACTAGATCAAGATCATGTGTCAAATAAATATGCTAGTGAGGTCTCAACTGATGATACATGTATTCCATGAATCGTTCATCTTACATCAGAACTATCCCCAACATGATGCCCATTTCATCACAATAAAACTTATAGCTTCTACCTAGATTTAGAAAAATCAAGATCCATACTAAATTAAACCATAATTTTAGTTTTTTAAAGGATTTATTACATTCCTAATAACATAAAACTTCTAGACCCTTATTTTTCAATCCCAAAAGAGGTGCTTATAGGTTTGAAAAATCATAAATAAAATTAATTTAATAACCATATAGACCTTAGAAACTTTTATGATCAAATACATTCTTGGGATGATCTTAGGAACTACAACTCTCACATTATATGGGTCCACATATACTCATACCTTTGAGATGATGTGACCCATAAAGTTTACTTCATCAATCAAAGTTTTCACTTTGTGAGCATAGAATAAAAATAATGCTCTCTTAGTGTGTACAAAATGATATTCATATGTTTAGAATGTCTATGTTGATTATGTAATTACACCAAGATATCATCATTTAAGACTACCAGAAAAGAGTACATATATGGGTGGAAAACTCAATTCAATAAGGATATAAAAAGAACCAACACATTAGTATGATCTAATGACATAACCAAATAATCATACATGACATACATGCTTCGGAATGTTGTACATTGTATATCTGAAGGTCTAACTTGAACCTGATGGAAAACTAACCTAAAATCAATATTTTATAACTATAGAGATCTTATGAGATAGTCATAGAGGAATATACAAGGTAATGGATACTAGTTCTTAATCGTAAATTAATTTAGTTTTCTGTAATTCACATAGAGATTGAGATATTTGACTCACCTTCTTAAAAACATTCATGGGTGAAACCCAGGGTGAAGTACTGGTTTATATAAAACCTTGAGCTTCTAGTTCCTCCAATGGCCTCTTGAGACTCCACAACTTAGTACTATCCATCCTATAAGGAGTAATGGATACTAGTGATAGTTATGGAATTAGTTCAATAGAAATCTATACCTCTCTCTCAGGATGTAGTATAGAAAAGTCAACATGGAAGATATAGCTGAAACAATACACTATATGAGGGAAGTCCCTATGACGTGTTCTCTAATCATCAAGAAAGAGGATATCAATCTATTCTATAACTCCACCCATCTACAATGCCCTTGTCTAGTTTGAACTTCCTGGACATCCCATTCCCCTTTATGAATATAGACATGAAACTATGGTGATGTGAAATATTCCCATCAGTGATAGAAATTGAAATCGTAATAATGATAAAACAACCATTCCATTTTGAGAATGATATAAAAACCTTTTATATCAAGGTCAAAGAGATTCCATATGAAGAAATAGCTTCCTATCTCAAGGTGGAAATCCCTATATTGGTGTACACTTCCTGATCACACTTCCAATGGAGTATTTAGGGTCATAAAACCAAAAACATACTCTATATCTAGCCTAATACTCTCCATAATTTCCACAAATATAATATAATGTGAATTAACTATAACAAATAAGGCATATACAAGAGGAGAGTCTACTGAAATCATACCTCAAAATGTAGAAGTCTTGACACTCTACTCCTTTGGAACAAGCTGTACTATATGTAGTTGGAAAGATCCACGATGCAATGATACAACATGAATACCCTAAGTTGGCCCACTCTACTAGAACTGCATATTATAAGACTGACATCCATAACCACATCCATCTCATCAAACTGATCGACTAACAGTGGTCCAATGTTTTTCCCAATGTGAAGCTATGGATACTACTTCTAAATGTTAGGTTGGTATGGATCCTCACTTATTAGGAAATGGCATAAAATCTCTAAGAAATACTGAATATGACCCATATTTATACAATATTGGATCTCAAATAGATGATTGGTACACTGGGTATTCTTATGGCCCAAATTTCTATAATGATGTCAGTTAATTTAAATTTCAGTGTGTGCTATCTGAATTTTGATGACTCTGTGAGTATACCCAATGTTACATTTCCTCCAGCTAGATGAAATTCTTCCCAACATTGGTTCTAAACCACCTTGACTCATACCTATTAATTGCATAAGGTTCTACTCATTAACAAGTTTTTGGTTCAATATTTTAGAAACAATAGTCAATCGAAAAATGTTCACTTAGGAACAAATAACATACATGAAACCATCCTCAAACCATATCAACATTTCTAGCTAGTATCCAAAAATATTCGGTGCAAAGAATTGAATCTTGGTAAAGTGAGTTGATAAATCCATAACTGACATATCACCTTGCATTAACTCTCTATAAAAGTATTATCTCATCATTTACGATAATAATTAATCATAGAAGGCCGTTTGGAAGTCTCTCCAGACCATAGCCGAATGATGATACCCCTACATAATTACATCCTAAAAATTCTTGGCATAATCATATAGAATACAATTCAAAATCTTGAACCTCCTATCCCAAGGTGTCTCCAAAAGCATAAAAATAGATAAAATTTCCTCCAGCCATTACTTAGTTCTCCGAGGTCCACATTCCTTTGAAAAGGTAGGAGGGTGCTACTGCTAGAACTCTTATGTCAACTCTGTCATAGTAGGGGTAGGTTATGGGAATCCCTGTATAAACTGTATAAACCATATGATGTCCTCTCAAAATTGAGCATTGGTGCCTAGATCAGGAATAATATGAGGTGTTTTTGGTGTGACTACATGAGGTAAAACTAGGGACTCAGGGCCTACCACCTAGGGAAAATGGTCATCAATACATTCCTGACCCTCGACCTAAGGCCATTGTGGTTTTATACTTCTACAATCCCCAAACACAAACTTTAGAACATAATTCAATAATAGAAATACCACATATAGATAAAATAGGATAGTTACCTAGCCTTCCTATATAAAAGTCAACACCCATCTTCCTACTCCTAATTTCTAGTCTAGGTAGTTGTAAAATATCATTAGAGTTAAAGAAACACTCTTTGCTACCCTTTACTAAGGCTAGGTTAAGGAAAAAGTCTCACATCACATAGTATAGATACGAGTATATGTAATTTTAATTAGAAGGTATAGAGAAAAACACCCTTTACTTTACAATTATAATCTTCATTTAACAACACCTATTTTATTTAAGAATTTAAATTTATTCTAATTTATAATAATTTACACACATACACACATATAAATATATGTCACAACCCTGTTAGATGATTCATAATTCCAAAGTTATAAAGGTTTAAGCTTTTTAAGTTTTAATTGGCACATCAAGTAACTATTACCCAACCCTTACATCCGGTTTCGGGATATAACAAGCTTTATTAGATGATTTCATTAAATGAATAGAAATTACCATTTTATAAATGTACTTTCTTTATAATGTATAATTTTAATTCATGTAATTGAAATTAACAAACATTTTGTCTCTTGTAACCATGGTTACATAGCTGAAACATGTGATAATTGTTTAATAATGGTTCCTCCATCATGATATATGAGAAAACAACATATAGGTTGATCCAAGAACTTTAATTAATATAATTATTTTATCCTTACTATAAAAGTTAGCACTATTACTACATAATATTCATGGAACTAACAATATGAAGTCGAAAATACATGAAGTAATTTAAATATGGAATTGCATATGCATGGAATGTGAATACTCAGGTTCCTATAATGATGCATGAGATAATACCTGCTTTCCATAATAGGATAATGGTAAAATATAACTGCATAAAAGTAATAATTCAAAAAATAATGTGTGTCACCCAAAGGAAAAATCAAGAAATCAATAATACCAAAAAAACCATAACATCAGGTCCCATCCTAGGTAATTTGAAATTTCCCCTATATGTGGGTTATCTACTCCTAGGAATAGGTTTATTACCAAACTCCCTCACTTTCAAGACTCCATTCCACCAACACAAAATATTATTAGAGAAAGGAAAAAATAATCAATGATATAACTTTTTGACATCTTGGACATGGTTTACTCATAATAAAATGAACCTGGTTGGACACATGGCCTCAAGAACACCTCTATATATGCCAGAGGATACTGAATAGTAGTTATAGTCTATGATTGTGTGGTGGGGAGACAATACCCTCAGGATCAAAGTATATAACTATGGTATATAATAATATTAAGCAGTAGAAAAAATATAAAAAATGAACTTTTGGAGCATAAATCATCCATGTATAATGAAAAGGAATGTGCAATAACCAATGTCATAACCACATCCACTGTCATATGCAAAGTGATGTCATGTATGTATAATATAAAAAATGATGGGAATATAGGGAAACCAATAAACATGTATATACAATAAGATATAAAGAAATGAAAAAAATACTAAAGGTTATCTCCAAAATAATTGCAAGAATAATTTCAATCCTCTTCTCCTATACTCCCTCCTTGTATAGAAATACATGTTTCAAAAGTTGGATGCTTCCCTTTGTCCCTACCTGCATCCATGATGTTTGTCTGGGTACCAATCAACAGCCCAAACATGGTGTGATATATACATAGTTATCCACCAATAATGGTGTCTTGCATGATATATTCTATGAATATAATATTATAAATGTTAAATTAATAATCAAAGTAAAGTATTAAATAAAATAACCCACATCATTCTGAGTTCCTCATGGATTCCCGAATGAAAACAACTACTTTATCCTAAGTTGAAATATATATGAACATTTATTTATTATGGGGTTGGATCCAGGCACATATCCAAGTCATCCATAGATTTTCATATTCATATAAGGTATTCATATATCCCATGGAATTAGAACTAAATAAAGGAAGTAGAAAAGACCATCATTTTGTAAATAATTGATCGACTATAAGTGTCTTATTTTACTTGGAAGACACATTATTAAATTAATTTAATTTAATCCTTGGATCATCTATGTAATTCCACATATAGTACCCTGATAATGATTAAGTTTCACTATAAAATATCACCTTATAATCCATCCATGGAATTACTCATAGGAATCCATGTATCATTGAGGATTGGTATAGTGACATAGTTTCCTAAGACCTTCCTTGGAAGTCCACAAAGAGAACCTAAATGTCACTCGAGGAATAATGTAATTCGATACCCTCTTAGACTATCCTTGATATTCAATATAAGAAACACAAGTGTTTCTCTTGGCATGATATAATTCCACTCACCCGGTGATCCTGTACAAAGTATTATATATAGGAATCTATGTGTTTCCATGGTATAATATAAATCCACATGTAATTCATTTTAATTTAACAGTTTGATGATCCCATCCTATGTGTTATGACTTAGAACCCTTTTATCTCCCTTGGCATGACATGCTATATGGTCATGGGTAGAAGTAAACCCATACCATTTAATACTCCACTTAATTCACTTTAGAGATTCAATTTATATGGGATAACTTAATAATAAGGAAATAATAACAAATGTTAAAAACCTCGAGACATGAAATATAAATTACCTTTCTCCCTTAATTAAGTATATGTTTCATTCTATTAAATATAACACCCTTGAAACAAGGGGCAAGGAATACACCTTAGGTGGTGGTTCGATTAAATTACAAGGCATAAGGATTAAGGGTATTTAAAAGAGATTCATCCTAAGGGGTGGATTGATTCATGATATGAATCATCCAATGAAGGAATTTGGGATCTAGGACTACCCTAAACAAGGTGATATACATTTAGTTATTTAATTATACATTTAGAAGGTGTCACTCGAAAGACCTGGCATGCGGCAAAATGTCCAATAATATAAATGATGAGACTTTTATGGAAATAGAACTAGACCACCTACCTAAGCATTATAGGTGAAACCTCATCCAGAATCTTCTTTGGATTCAATATTGAATGAGATAAATTAGTGAAATTGAATAATATCTTGAAAATAGGGCACATTAGCTTTTATGGATAAAGTATTTCATAAGGCAACATAAATTGATAAAATAAGGAAGTGGATTGAAGAACCTACAAATACAATCCAATATGATGAGTGAAACTTATTTTTTACATTGTATGATAGAGGAGTCTCAAGTATTTTAAGAGGGATATGAAGAGTGTGAGCTAAGGGGTAGGATAATGTGAATGGATAGGAGAAGAAATCAGACGAGTAAGTGTTCAATACATAAAGGGAAAATTGGTAATTTTGACCACTTTAAAGAAGCACATGATTTCATCGCATGGTTATTCTAACTATGCACTAACTGTGTAACAGTACTATCCATAATAGAAAAAACTCACACTACTAGGTGCATAGTTTGACAAACCATAGGTAGCCTATTCTTGATTACTGTCCAACAACTCCACCCTTCACATAGTTAGAAAAAAATGTGTGCCAACCATGTGTTTAAACTCTATAACAACCTGCACTTTTATCATGGCTATGTGGCCTCCCCCGAATAGTTTATTAAACCATGCTCTTTTTTACTGGTTTAGACTATTAATAAATACAATTACCACTAATAGCGCATCAATTGTGAACCTAATTCTGCTTCTAAAAAAACCAGAGCTCCAATCTCCGAATAAGTTAGAGATACTCCTGATCCCTTTCTTAACTCTTACACACATTTATTACACTATAAGAAAACATGTATTTAGAGTTTTTTAGTGACGATTTTAAAAAAATGTCACTAATTTTAAATTTAGTGACCTTTTCCTCAAATCATCATTAAATCTAGAAATAACAATGTTTTTATACATGGATAAATTTGTGAAAAATTTTAACACTATTTTAAAACATTATTAATTGTATATAAGTATAATTTTATTAATTTAAATATATATAAAAATAAAATTTTATAATTATAATTATATATATTTATATATTTAAATTTATATTTATATACAAATACATTAACATATTTTTAAATTTCATAATATTTATATTTTTATAAAAAGAAATATATATATATATATATATATATATATATATATATATATATATATATATATAAACATATTCCAATGACCCTGTACCCAAGTGGTACATGCTCTTGCTTGGCATCCAAAAGACCCAGGTTCAAATCCAGGCAGGGATGAATTTCCGGGTTACTATAGTAGGGTACTGTAGCAGGTCATTGTAGCAAACACTGTAGCAGCGGAGGAACTATTGCAGGTTACTGTAGCGGCGGCGGGTACTGTAACAGGAACTATAACTGCATGGGGTTCTGTAGCAGTACTATTCATAAAGGATCCTTTGGGCCAAAAAATGGGATTTCAATCCTTGTATTTAGGCTACTTGGCCTTGGGACTTCATGCTATGTATTGGGTCTCTCTCTACCCTCTAAAGAGGTCTTTGGTTTAATAATAAATTGAGGCTTCGACCCCAAAATTTAAAAAAAAATAGTCATATATGTCCCTCAGGGTGTAACATGATGGTTTCCCACCTATGGATCTCGATGAGGTATTGAGTTCAAGCGACATTGAGTTCTTCCCCACATTTTTGTGTTTCATGTTTTTATGGGTAATATAGTTCATTTCCCCGCATTGATGCGAATATAAATTTAGTTATATATATATATATAAATTAATATATTGAAACACAAACACATATATATAAACACACTCAAAAACAAAAAAATAAATATATACACATATATTTATATATAAAAACACACATACATTTTAAATTTAGTCACATTTTTAAGAAAACATAGCTATTTTAGAGACATTTTTACTAGTGTCTTAAAATTTTTCTATATATATATATATCCCTCAGGGTACATCTTAATAGTAGCTTCCACTGTGGGTCTAGGTGTGGTCGTGAGTTCGAGCCTCACTGAGTTCTTCCTTATATTTATTTGTAGCATGTTTTTATTGGTAATAAAGATCATTTCCTTGCATCGATGTAAATTTATATATATATATATATTTATATTATTATAAACACACACATAGATATAAATATATATATAAACACACACACACACATATATATATAAATAAACAGACACATATATAATTATATATATACATATATTTATATAGAATCCCACATTTTTGTTACAAAACTTTTCATTACATGGTATAAAGAGAGGGTCTTTTAATGTTTAGTTTCTTAGAAATAAGGTACATAGTACATAAAAAAATAAAAATTTCTTCTAAATCCACTTGAAATACATCTTCATGGGTCCCCCATAAGTTAATTTTTCAACATCTCATATCCTAAGGAAATAAATCAAAGTAAAGTGTTGAGAATGAATCCAGGTAAGGGAATAAGCAAGTGAGATAAAAATCATCCGATCATGAGAAATATCAATTAGAACATGAGGCATAACAATAAGAAACATACAAGAGATGTAACATAATAACAATAAAATGAATCATAACATGGAAATGCATTTTTATAATAAAAATGAGACATTCATAATTATATGATCATGGTTTATCACCAAGGTGTCATAAATGAAAATTACCAAGTTTATTCACCATTGTTTTGTAAAACATGTCATCTATAGAGATTAAATTCTTTAAAAAATGCATTATAGAACAATCAGGGTGCAAATTTAATATGTCTTAATTTCATGCGATCCACATATATCATAATAAATAATTTCATTCATAACCTATGGAGAATAAATAATGAGTTTCTTATCAAAATCAAGGCATACAAAAGATATTAAAGACATGATTATTACATCATTTTAACCCTTGAAAGTAAATGTGGGTTTAATATATATAAATAAATAAATAAAAAAGTCATTTTTAAATCTAGATGAATAAATATTGAAAATAAAATAGGTTTGGGTATTCAAATAAAAAGGAAAAGATAATTTCACATGAAAAATAGGAAAATTTGAGAAGTAAATTCAGCAGCACGATGGGTATAAAAAATGGTTTTAGAAAAGGGTAAAATGAGGGAGAAAGAAGGAAAAACATTCATAAAATACTATTATTAAAATAATGAGATAATATAATTTGGAAAAAAATAACTTTTATTGGAAATTATATGACATACCACATAAAAAGGGAACTTGAATGGAAAGAGAGTATAGATTTCCCTTACCTTGAAGAATTGTCCCTAAAAATTTAGGATGGAACCTTGGGGGATTAATGACTCATTGAGGGGAATCATTGGGAGGAAAAATCACTATAAATTCATGTAGGATGGATTTAGTGTGAAGGGGAATGGTGAAATTGGTGGTTATTTAAAAAAAAGTTGCGGAATTGTTTAATAATTTCCAAATATAGGTCTTAGAAATCTAGTTTGTGGAAAATGAAAAACCATTGGATTAACCATGGTTTTTGGACATGGTTTTTGACATTTGGGTCCTAGTTTTTCATATTTTAATCCAAAATAATTGAAAAACACTTTTTAATACCTCTCTTTTCAAGGAAAATTAAATATTTTTTAAAGTAATATTTTTTAAAAAGTCAAATTTTTCCTTTTAGACTTTAGGAAGTCACTTATAGTTTCAGAAATTGATTAAAATATATTAAAATAATTTATATTAATAAAATAACATTATTTTTATCATGGATTGTGTTTAATTAATTATTACATCATTATTAAATAAATATCAAGTCATAAAATATACCAAAAATCTAAAACTGTTTTTTACTATTCATGAAAAAATAAAGTATTTTAGAAAATTTTCATAAATTAACCATATCCTAATTTAAATATGATGATTTAAAATTTAATATTTATTTTTCAATATTAATTCTCTAAATTTTAGAATTTTAACATTTTAAATATAATAATCCTTATTTATGTTAAAATAGTAAATTTTAATGAACAATCAAATATGAGACACATATAAAACTTTCCCAGGCCATTATGAAATTATTTTATCATTTATATTTTGATAATAATTTTTTAAAAGAATATTTTTATTAAAACAAATATTATTCAGAATAACTGTTTTTTTTATAAAATTGTATATATTTTCTATATAAATAAAATTATATTTCATTTGCATCAAAAAATTAATTTATCAAATTCATCTCAATTAAACATATATTTTTTAAATAAAAAATATTATTAAAATATAATTCAATAAATAAACATGTTATTTATAAAAAGTATGTTAAAATTTATAAAACTAATCCCTAGACCTGTAACCCTTATTACCCCCGCATAAGTCTTAAGGGTGAGGTGTGAGATGGTCGTAGTTTCATGGGGTGGATCAGCTAACATCGACTGAGTGGTAATCTACACTAACTTGAAATTATACCACAAGTGATTTTATTCAATCTTCACTTGTTGAAGCTTAGCTTAGGCATGGTCAAGGGTGAACCCTAGTGATGATACCTTCTTCCCAAGTTCTGAAAAGTGGGCTTCAAATGTCATGACTCTACTAGTTGAGGCCATCGATATTTATTTCTGTATCAATTATCTTTTGTCATTATAATTTATAAACACTAATTATAATGGTGAAATTATCAACCAAGGGTATATATTCCAACAGTAATATTGAATAATGATCATATAACAGTTGAATCCCAACGATTACATTTCCCTTTATAACTTATAAATATCACTGCATTTTTTTACTCAAAATTAACCACAGTTTCTCCCTATGGTTATATTTTCATTTCTTAATATATAGATTGGTTTAGTAATATTTTTATTCATTTATATTGAATTTTTAGTATGGGATATGATTCTAGTAGATTGGTGTGATCCTTATTTTCCCATTTTTTTTTCTTTATGTTATATTTTTTTGTCCAGTGGTAATATTTAAAATTTTAATTGGTTTCATAGATTAATAATTTAATGATAATTGTTAATTAGATATAATTTTGTTGGGTTTTCCTTATTTTTTTTACTTTTATAATATTATATAATATGTAAGAATCATTTATTCATGAAACAAATATCATTGAAAAATTCTGGGTTATTACATTCTTCAATCCATAAGAAATTACATCCCAAAAATTTCAAATCATTATCTCGGTTGAGAAAAGGTGAGGGAACTTCTATCTCATTATCTCTTCTGGTTTCCACATCACTTATTTATATTTATGGTTCCACTACAACACATTTAAGATGTTGGTAGTCTTATTTTATAGAACCTTGTCTCTAAAATCCAAGATCTCCACTAGATGATCCTCATATGATAGGTCACATTCCAATTGTACCACCTCCAAATTTAATAAATTTTATGGATCAGGCATGTAATTTTTAAGAGGGATACATAGAATATATCATGAAATTGAGAAAGATTTGGTGGAAATTCTAGCTGGTGGGCCATTTATCCTATGTAATCAAGGATTTCAATGAGGGCAATGTACCTATGTCTAAGCTTCTATTTCTTTCCAAATTACATGACTCTCTTCCATGGTGACATATGAAGGGAAAATTTGTCCCCAGCATCAAACACCAATTCCCTTTGATGATTGTCAACATAGCTCTTCTACCATCTCCAATTAGCCTTTATATGTTGTTATATGACTCAAACCTTTTCTCTTATATCTTACACAAGATCGGGCCCAAGAAACATCCTCCCACTAACTTCATCCCAACAAGTACGATTTATATATCTCTTTACATACTGATATTCATATGGTCCATTTGAATACTGAGGTGGAAGCTATTTTTGTATGAGAACTCAACTAATGGGAGGTTTTGAATCCATACACCTTTAAATTCCATTGTGAATGTTCTCAGAATATCCTCAAGTGTATGAATAGTCCTTTTATACTGGCCATCAACTTGAGGGTGATAAGACATACTAAAATTTAATTTAGTATTCAGATCATGCTGAATACTTATCTATAATATATATGTGAATGTTCGATCATAATCAGAAATGATAGAAAGTGGAAAACCCATGAAACCTCACTAATTGTTTTATTTATATCTTGTCAAGTTGGTTGAGAAAGAAATCTTCCCAAATAGTGATGAAATTTGTAGTCTTGGTGAGTCGATCCACTATAAACTATATCATATTGTTTTCCTTGGATGTTCTTGGGATACCAGTGAAGAAGTCATAGTGACACTGTCCCAATTCCTTGTTGGTATAGGTAATGGTTGAAATATCCCTTTAGGAAGTTTTCACTCCTCCTTCACTTGTTGACACGCAAAGCATCTTGTAGTGAAGTTGGAAATCTCTATTTTCATATTATCCCACCATTAATGATCATGAAGGCCCCTATAAATTTTAGTACTTCTAGGATGTATAGAGATTGTAGAGCTATGTGCTCCATCCATCCATTCCTTCTTTATCTCCGGAATATATGGCACACATAGCCTTGTATGAAATTTCAATAAAACTTATTGATCAATATTAAACTTAGAAAACTTCCAATTATTAACAATATCTATCTTATTTTTTAAAAAAGGACCATATTGTTGAGATTTGATGATGTTCTCTAGTAATTATTATTGAGAAATCATTTGGTATATGGTTGATGATGTCCCTTACTTTACAATTCCCACGTCCAATTTTACCAAGTCCTTGATCAATGGATATCCTTGAATCCTCATCATTTCTAGCACAACAGGGTCCTCCCAAATTAATGAATCCACAAATTTTTCTCTCTTCTAAGCTGATAATGAATTGAACAGTCATAGTCTTTAAGAAGTTCCAAACATATCCTTTATCTCATTTTCAATTTCTTTTATGTGAATATATACTTCAAACTTTGGTGATTTTTGTATATATAAAATTTCTCCCCATAAAGGTAGTGACTCCATATATTTAGATAAAAAATAACTACATCTTACTCCAAGTCATGCATAGGATAATTCTTCTCACAAGGCTTTAAATATTGAGATGCATAAGCAAAAACCTTATCATTTTTTCTGATAGTGAACCCGATACCTTTCAAAGATGCATTGATATAAATAATTAATCCTTATTTGATAGAGGATAGAGTTAACATAGGCGTAGTAACCAATATCTTCTTCAGTTCTTGGAATCTTTCTTAAAACTCTTTTATTGAGATGAACTTAGCCCCTTTTTGAGTTAACTTTGTTAGTGGATTAGAAAGTCATGAAATATTTTTCACAAACCTCTTACAATATCATACTAAATCAAGAAAACTAATAATCTCAGTTACCATTGTAAGATGTGGCCACTCCCCTATAACCCTTTTCATCATAATTTCAACATAGATTCCTTCATTGGTAGCAATATTCCCCAATAATGAAACTTGTTGTAACTATTATTCACATTTTCTAAATTTTTCAAATAGCTTATCCTTCCTCATACTTCCCAATATAAACCTCAAATGATCCTCATGCTCCTTGAGACTTTTTTAGTGTATCATAATATCATCAATAAAAACTATTGAAAATTTATCAAGGTAGTCCTTAAATACTCTATTAATCATATCCATAAATGTAACAAGACCACTGGTCAAGAATAAAGGAATAAAAACAAACTAATAATGCCCATATCTTTTTAGGAAGGTAGAATTTATAATATCTTATTTATTCACCCTCAATTTATGATATCCATATTAGACTTCAATCTTGGAGAAGAATTGAGCCCCACTAAGCTGTTTAAATAAATCATTAATCCTTGGTAGTGGGTACATGTTTTTCACTATGATCTTGTTATGTTCTCTATAATAAATGAATTTCCGTAATGATACATGCTTCTTCTTTACATAGAGAACATGCAATCCCCAAGGATACACACTTAGTCAGATAAATACCTTCCGCAAAAGATTCTGAAGTTGTTTCTTTTATTCATCTAACTCCATATTTTGGATTCTACATAGTGTCTTTGATATCAGCTTTGATCCAGATATGAGTTCAATGGAAAACTCAACCTATTTATCTAGAGGAGGTCTAGGTAACTCTTCAAAAAATATGTCAATGTATCCCTAAATTATAGGGACATTATATATATTTATACTTTCATTTTCTTCCCCCTCTTCACTAATCATCTCCATAAATAAGTCTATGGGATGTTCTTCTAGAAAAAGTTAAGGCTGACATATCTATCATTTGAAAATGACTATAGGTTGTCCATTCATGACTACTAAAATTTCCTTACATTTTTAGTTTATCTTAGAATTATAATTTTCAAAGCCAATACATCCCTAGTATAGTTTCTAATTCCACCATGGGACTGAATACTATATTTTTGATGAGATTATACTCAAAAAAGTTAATACTAGAGTTTCTATACACTAATGATGCTAGGATAATCCATCTAAGAGTCTTCACTAATAACTCTACTTTTAGAAGTTTAGGGATTTATTCTATATTATTTAGAAACATAGATGAAATAAAGTAATGTGTTGAACCAGAATCAAACAAAATACTTTAGATCTTTGAGAGCACAATGAGTATACTTGAGACCACACCATTCTGAGCCACCAATTCAGCTGTTTTGATATAAAATGATCGACCTTGCTTTATTGACATTTTCTAAGGTTGATGTTGGTTTCCATCCATTATCTTCTTATTTAAAAATTTATTGGAAAAGTCCACAAGCTATACATACTTGAAGAATTTAAATTACGGCTTGGCCTACACCATCTTTCTTTTGTCGTTAGTGTTGAGAAGTTGAGGTTTCACCCTACCACGACAGTTTCAAGCTATATATCCATCTCTTCCACACTTTCCACACTTTCCAATCCCAAGAAAGAAGTTCCTTGAATGTTTATTCCTATATTTTTTTGCATATAGAATGTTTCAATTTCTTTCCTCATATTCCATTGTCAATGTTATTCCATGAATTTTAATGTATTTCTATCTTCTTTTCATTCAACCTATGTGACCACTGTGCATCTTTGAAATCCAATTCAACCTTCCTAGCTCTCCGCACTAGATCCTCATATCTTTAATAGTATTGATTTTATATATTCCTCCCCAGATGGGGTCTCAGTCCACTGAATAATCTTTCAACCTTTACCTTAGGATCCATATCAAATCTAGAGGTGTATCGATCTAGTATTATAAAGTTCATCTCATAGATTCCCACCAATTAATTTTCCTTCTACTTGATCTCTAGTAATTCCTTATCCATTTTCATTTACATCGAACGAGGAAAATATTTGTTGAAAAATATTCCCCTAAACTCTCCCCACTCCAAAGCATTAATCTCAATTCTTGAATTTGTTTTAATTAGTTTCCACCACAAATCAAATTCTCCTTCTAAGTGGTTTACTGTTAGGGTGAATTTCTATTGGTTTGAGTAATAGAGTACAAAAAAGATATTTTATATAGATCTTATCCATTTTTCAGTAATCAATGGTCCAGTAGATCTAATAAAAGAAGGTGGTCATTGATTCCTAAAGGAATCAATGAAAAGTTTTTCCCTTCGAGGTAAATCCGATATCTTGACTTGATTCAAGTTATTTGTCACGACCCCCTCCCCACAAAGTGTACCCCTCCAAGGCCGACAATGTGAGATGGGAGATAATGACCCCTGAGTCCTACCTCCAGTAGGCCCCAGGTTGGCGACTAGCACCGAGGGTATAGTAAACCCACAAATGGGAGGCATTACCCTCTAAGAGAACATATGAAGAAGAGAGAGATAAGATGGACACCAATCAACTCCAAATAAGAAATGGAATATAAAATAAACCATAGTACATATATGAAATGTCATGAAAAAGTACTACAACTGGATGGAAAAAACTGCAAGTACCCAAAAGAATGTAAAAACAACAGAAACCACAAGCCCGAATAGCTCCTGCAACCACAAGCTAGTAGTAACCAAATTGATCTCCAACCTTCTCCAAGTGACCTGAAAAACAGTTTATATATACATAGGGTGATTATAATAGTATACTCAGAAGGATACTCTCAAAAGCCTCTCATGCAAAAGTAAAGAAAGAATACTAAAGCACATTGCACAACAAGTGAAACTAACTCTTCACCTAAATAGGAACACTAAGTTCCCAACATCACCATGTCTACTCTCACCAAGTAATGCATACAAGAATATAACATATAGTAAAGAATATGAAGGGTAACCTGCTACCACTTCCCCATTGGTTTGCCGATTTTCCCCAATGTCGCACGTCCTAAGAATCTATCTCCAAAAAGGCTTGCCCATAGACACCTGGGCGAAGCACCACAATATGCACCTCGTGCAACACAAAGGCTTGACCGCAGACACCTGGGCGAAGCACCACACCATCCTCACAACCAAAAGTAACCAGGTTGGTTCTGGGAGCCACCATAGCTCGCATAACGGGTATCATACATTGAGTATTATACCTCAAGCCATTACAGCCCATACACCGAGTAAGGATCCACAAGGCATCACAACCTATACAAGTTACACCTGTAGTAGTCCAAAGGATACTATAGCCAGAATATATATGTGTGAATAACCTCCATCCATTACAGCCCTCTACACACATATATGGGAAACACTAATCGTTGCGCCTACCAGTAAAAGTATCTACCAAGAGAAGAGAGTGGGGCCAAAGGGGGTAGTCATCCAATCATCCTCCCATCAGAATGTTGGGGAAAACACCCCTAGGGCTCATAATCCCTAGGGTATCAGTTACCCTTACTGAAAGGGTGGATTACCATTTAGAAACAAAAAACGTACATAATATACTATATCTCACAACCACACTATGGGCATAACCTAGTCTTAGACACAACTGCAGCTAACGTCTCTCAAACTCTGGGCCGCTAATTCTAAGACTAGGTATCCTATAAGCACACAACCATTTAAAGAGATTTATTACATTACTTCATTTCCTTTTTATCAGTTCCACTTTATGTTAATTAATTCATTAAACATTAATTAACCATGAACAATTCCACATTAAACTCCATTAGAATCACACCCAAAATCCACTATCCCTTCAAAATTACAATCTCATCATTATGTTTCAGCAACTCCAACCCCATGAGTTAACACCATTTATTAAAATATTAAATACAAAATTACTTTCCTATATTCCTAGGCATTCTAGAAAAACATTCTAAGCTACTAAACACAAGGGGGACCAACACGGTGAGTAGATATACTAACCGTCGATTCTTTGCCACCTATAGTAAGATCAAAGACCCATCCTCCCTTGAGAAGCTAAACACAGAAAGCATGTGGCATACCCCGCATGTCTTCACCTATTTTGAAAGAAGGGTAAGCAAGACCAGCTACCTCAAGCAGTGGGGAAAAGTAAAGCAAATAAAAAATAAATAAGAAAAACAAGCATCCAACAATCACATCCATCCCATTCCATCATCCCTGGTGTCCTCCCCAACACCCACATGCATAAAACGATGCGTCTCGCCACTCTAGGCATCAAATGATACCATAACCAAAAGCATCCATGCCCACACATATCACAATAGCCATCCAAGATCACATCACAACACCAGAAGAAGGAAAAAAACACCACATTAATTGGGTGCTTGTCCCTTTAACAATCAAGATGGTAACTCCGAACCCTTTAAGGAATTATCAAACAATCAGTTCTTTAATCCATCTTGAATTAACAGATTTATTATTCGTTGGTTCCAAATTCCGGAAACCTAATCAGTAAGCTATCACAAATAAATAAACATGCTCACTACACTAATTTGATTAACATCAAATTAAAACAAGAACCAGATTCATTTTCATGTCTCTTTATCTTTAGCCAACAATTTTCAATTAATTCTGGTTTATGTTCTTTACCAATTTCCATAAAGAACAAACAGCTAAGCAAAGAAAGCATAGATATCACACTATCTAGAAAAAAAAGAGTCAATAACATATGATCGATATCAATTTATTTATCCAGTTAAAATATTTATTATTTCAATTCCATTATCATCAAGTTAGATTAAACATGCTAACAATATAGTTGCACGTAAGAGAAAAGAGAAGCAACGAATCCCCTACCTCAAACAGTTCCTCATGTTCTTTTTCCACACCACGGGTCACGATCCTCCTCTCACGATAACTTATATTGAAGATTGATCGATACAACTTGGTTGCATCAAAACAGAGCGAAACCAATCCAAGGAGTAAAGTTTGATTGTGCAACTCCTACGGGAAGGATTGAAAGGTTCTAGCATCTCATAATCGAGAACAAAGAGGAAGAAAAAGGGAGGAAGATATCTCATCCCTTTTGAAGATTTAATGGGGTGACGGTTTAAGATACGCTTAATTCCCATTAAAAGAAGATCACATTAACCCACACATTTTGACTAGGTAAAAACATCCCGAGTCATAGTAATAATTAATATAGGATTTATGACCTTTGAATAGTCCTTAAGAGTCCTTAAAATAAAGATTTAAATGTATTTTACATAAAAGGAAACATCAAAGGGGAAAAACTGTAGGAAGCTGGAAACACTGTTCACCCACCGTTACTATACACCTACCATTACTATACACCTACTAATCTGTGAAACCGATCTGTGAAACTGATCTGTGAAAAATTGTACACCTATCGTTACTGTACACCTACCGATCTGTGAAACCTATATATGAAACACTGTACACCTACCGTTACTGTACACCTACCATTACTGCACACCTATCGATCTGTGAAACCGATCTGTTAAATACTGTACACCTACCTTTACTGTACACCTACCATTACTATACACCTACCGATAGAACAAATCATAAAACTGGAAACACTTTTCATAAAACTGGAAATTTGGAAAAGTGTTGGGGATAAGTCACCTTGACCTCCCAAAACACATTCAACGCCACATTTTCACAAAGTAATGGACCAGAGAGGTCCGAGCCATTACATCAGATACCTCTCAAAACATTCTTGTCCTCGGGAATTCAAAACTGACCTAGAAGAAAAGAGGGGTCCGAACAACCACCCCGTAAGATACCTCTCAGGGGAAAACCACCCTGAGTTGTTCAAAAGATGAAACAAAACTACGACATCAAAGAGCAAGGGAAAAAACATTACATATCCAAATAATTTAAGCATAACATCATATCAAAGGTACATAAAATAAAGGATCAAAGAAAAATCAACACAATAACTTAAAACATCTCTGTGTACTGGACACACATCTGTGACTCAAGTTACCAGGTACTCTCCTCCATGCCACCGTGTCGCCACAAGACACGAACTAAGGGAATAGAATTTCCACGAAACACCTTCTCCTTGTGGTCTTGGATCTCCACAGGTCTCTCCTCAAAGGTTTCATCAACATCAACATCGATCTCTCCCCAATTGATGATGTGAGATTCATCATGAAGATAATGACAGAGATGTGATACATGGAAAACATCATGTATCCAACTCATCTGTGGGGGAAGTGCTACTCGATACTTCACAACTCCAACATGAGCTAACACCTCGAAAGGCCCAAAAAAATAGGGAGAAATCTTACTTCCATAGCCAAACCTTCGTTTCCCACGACGGGGAGTCACCTTTAGAAACACATGATCCCCAACATTAAACTCCAAGTGTCTCCTCCTTTGATCAGCATATTATTTATGACGATCTTGCGCTGTCTTCATCCTCTCATTAATCACATAGACAATCTTTGTTGTATTCTACACTAGTTCCGGTTCACGAATTGCCGACTCTCTGACCCTAGTCCATCACAATAGAGAACGACAAGTCTGGCCATACAAGGCTTAAAACGGCGCCATACCGATGGTGGAGTAAAAACTATTATTGTAAGCGAACTCCACCAAGGGTAAGTAACTCATCCATGAACCTCCAAAATCAAGAACACAAGAGCGTAACATGTGTTCAAGAGTCTGGATGGTTCCCTCTGTCTGACCATCTGTTTGAGGATGAAAAGCAGTGTTAAGGCATAGTTGAGAACCAAAAGAATGTTGGAGACCTCTCCACACCATAGAGTTAAAATGAGGATCTCAATAAGAAATGATCATCCTAGGGAATCCAATGAAGTCTCACCCCCTCCTCTAGATACTCCCTCAACAAAACTTCCACTGTACTTGACTCCTTGATTGCTATAAAGTGGGCCAATTTTGTTAAACAATTCACTACCACCGAAATAGAATCATTTCCTCCCAGAGCTCGAGGTAAACCAGTAAAAAATTCCATTGATATTTCCTCCCACTTCCACTGAGGAATCTCTAATGGATGGAGTAGACCACCAGGGACACGGTGTTCGGCCTTCACGTGCTAGCAGACTAAACAACAAGACACAAACTCCACAACTGCATGCTCCAGACCAGGCCACAAAACTGACTTCTCAAGGATTGGTACATCTTTTTCACGCCAGGATGTACTGCTAAAGGAGAATTGTGAAAATCTATGAGGATCGTCTCACCCATCTTCAATGGAACAAAAAGCATTCCATGATACAACACTCGGTGTTGTTCATCCTCCGACGAACCATCATGGGCCTCACCACAAACAACTCAATATCTCTAGACCTCCACCTTAAGATCTCCCAACTGGGACTCTTCCACCTTCTGCATCAGGGATGACTGAACCATCATTTAAAAAAGACAACCTCTACCCCCAAATTCTCCCATATCAAGATGTAATGCTGACAACTCTTCCATTACTCAGGAATCACCGGATTCACGAACAACATGACTGTATGACTTTCGGCTCAACACATCAGATACAACATCCCCTTTTCTAGGTGTACATGATATTTCAAAGTCGTATTCCTGTAAGAACTCCATCCACTGACATAGTTGTAAGTTCAAGTCATGCTGGGAGAAAATATACCTCAAACTCTTATGATCGGTGAAAACCAAAAAGCACTCACCAATGAGGTAATGTCTCCACAACTTCAGAGAAAACACCACAACTACCAAATAAAGATCATGGGTGGCATAGTTGCGTTCATGGGGATGCAACTGCCGAGACCCATAAGAAACAAATGACCTCTACTGCATGAGAACACAGCCTAACCCCATATGTGAAGAATCGTAGACAATATCAAACTGAACTCCCTCAGTTGGAAGACAAAGAACTAGAGCACTTACTAACTTCTCCTTTAGATACTTGAAAGATGCCCGACGCTGATCAGTTCAAATGAACACTTGATCCTTCCTGGTAAAAGCTGTCAGAGGAGTCGCAAATTGGGAGAAATTGGCTACGAACCTCCTATAGTATCCTGCGAGACCAAGGAAACTTCGCACCTCTGAAACTATCTTGGGGGATTCCCAAGACACAAATGCTTCTATCTTCAATGGATCCATAGCTACTCCCTGTTGGGACCCAACATGTCCCAAGAAATGGACTTCTCGAGCCCAAAACTCACGCTTTACGAAGAACTCCCAAAACAGCATGTAGATGCTCTGCATGATCCTCTTCAGATGTGGAGTACACAAGGATGTCATTGATGAAAACCACCACAAAATTGTCCAGGAACTCACAGAACACAACATTCATCAATCCCATGAACATATCTGGAGCATTCATCATGCCGAACGACATTACAAAAAACTCATAATGCCCATGACGACAACAGAAATCAGTCTTCGGGATATTCTCATCATTTACATGCATTTGAAGATATCCTGACTGCAAGTAAATCTTTGAGAACCAACTTGAACCCTTCAGTTGATCGAATAAATCATCAATCCATGGAAGAGGATAGCGATTCTTTATTGTCACTTTGTTTAAGAGACGATAATCGACACACAACTGCAAACTACCGCCAACCTTCTTCACGAACAAAAATGGTGCAACCCACGGTGACACACTTGGCCGAAAAAAACCACACTACAAAAAACCATCAAGATATATACGTAGCTCTCGTAACTCAGAAGGGGCTATAATATATAAATACATAGAGATACGAGACTCTCCTTTCTCTAGCTCGATCCTAAACTAGGTCTCTAATCTAGGGGGTAATGCTACTGCCTCTTCTGGAAAGACATCAGGGTACTCCTCTACGACACTAGGAAACACCAACTGCTGAAACTCTGAAGAACTTAGCATCATCTCAGCCATCATGGATGATAAAGATGGAATGCGCCTATGACCCATCCGAGGATCTCGCTCACCAACTAACACCACTTGCTATCCATCCGCACCAATGAAGACAACCTTTTTCTGAAACCAATCCATGATAGCCTGCACTGAATACAACCAATCCATGCTGAGGATGACATCATATGGTTGTATTTGTAAACATAGGAAATCTCCCCAAGAGCGGTGTTTCCCCAACACTAGCTCACAGTCTCTACATACTTCAAATAATCTAGCTCGACCTCAAACTGGCGTAGTCAACACCAAGGGCACTGGAAGCCTCTCTACCTCAAGTTCAAAAGCTTGGACAAGGGTAGGTGATATGAAGGAGTGTGTCACTCCTGAATCAAAAAATGAATACACCATGGTATAAAACAAGCAAAGGGTACCTTGAATGATGTCTGGCTCGCCTGGAGATGGCAACGGTAGAGCATAAAGCTGACCACGACCTCCTCCATGACCTCTCTGACCTTGATGACGACCACCACCACGGCCGTGCTCAGCTCTTTGAGGACGTGGAGTGTCATGGGGATGTCCTCTACCTGCCCCATCTACCCTCTACTGATCTAAACCTGGTGCAACTGGCTACTGCTACCTCAGATGGAACGACCTCAATGGAGGAACCTGGAGCATAGTTCCTGGTGCAAGATGACCGCTCTGAAAGGTTGGGCACTCCCGCTACTGATGGCCATGACTACCACAAGAAAAACATGCACCTGATCCCTTGGAATAAGCCTGAGAGTTGCTGCCTCTGGAGAAATGAGGTGTGAAGGGCTGGGTCCTACCCCCGACTGAATGGAAAATCTTCTGCCGTGAAAACTCGGAACCCTAGACCATAGCTCTGCTTTGTGAAGAATCATGCCGATTCCCCTCTTGTGATGATCTGGTCCGGGACAAAGTCCTCTCAACAACCTCTGTCCTCGCTATTACCTCAAGATATGTTTTCATCATAAATGGGGTGACATGGTACTGGATCTATGGACAAAAAGCCTTCTCAAAATGTCTCACCCTGGCCTCCTCATCTGGAAACTGGTCCGAAGCATACTGTAAAAGGTTCCTAAAACAGATTTAAAACTCCTGAATAGAAGAGATCCCCTGTCGAAGGGTAAGAAGATCCTGGAGACTGGACTCCTTCATAGTCGAAGAAAGAAACTCGACTCTAAACCTGTCTCAGAACTCCTCCCATGATATCGCTGACTCCTCATGATCCCCAAGGAACAAGAACCACCACTACCTTGCTACTCCACGGAGCATCGTCACAACCAAGGACACCCAGTTCTCATTCTGAGCACGAATCGAACTGAATCCTATCTCGACCTCCTCCAACCAGTCTTCCATGACAGAATCTGAAATGGAGCCTTCATACTTCTGCAGACTCTAGCGCTGAAACTCTCGGAGTGTTTTCCTCCATGTGTCGTCGTCATAAACCTCTACCCTGCGGTGATCTGTTGGAACAGATTGTTGGACATTTTCTGCGCAAACCTGACAAGGATGTCGACCTGGAGACATAACTATAAAATAAAAACCCATTAGAGATCCTAATCCAGGAATATGGAAGACTCAACATCAAATAATTTATTGTTTTCTTTTATTCATTTCAGGTTAACCTATCCCAAGGTCTACCCATTCAAACACATGCACAAAGAATAATGATGCATGATCCTTTCCTAGGTCTCTACACTGCAACTAGTATCACCTTGTTTAGTAGACATTGTAAACATAAAGTTCCATACATCAGATCATAGGGGGCCCTAAATGCCTATGTCTCAGCCAGTCTCCAGTGTTTACCTCACTTTCTAAACATGAATGACACCATTTACCTACCAACCCATGCAACCTCACCTGTGCCTAACTCCAAACTCTATCCTATCCCTCAACCAGAGATCTGATACCACTCTTTCATGACCCCCTCCCCACAATGTGTTCCCATCCTAGGATGGAAATGTGAGAAGGGAGATAATGATCCCCCGAGTCCCACCTCCAGTTGGCCCCGGGTTGGCGACTAGCACCGAGGGTATAGTAAACACACAAATGGGAGGCATTACCCTCTAAGAGAACACATACAGAAGAGAGAGATAAGATAGAAACCAATCAAATCCAACTCAAATATGGAATATAAAAGAAACCCAAGTGCATATATGAGATTTCATTCAAAAGTACTACAACTGGAAGGAAAAACTGCAAGTACCCAAAAGAATGTTAAAATAGTAGCAACCAAAAGCCCGAACAACTCCTGCTACCACAAGCTAGTAGTAACCAGCCCGATCTCCAACCTACTCCAAGTGACCTGAAAAAAAGTTTATATATACATAGGGTGATTATAACAGTATACTCAGTAGGATCCTCTCTGAAGACTCTCGTGCAAAAGTAAAGAAAGAATGCTAAAGCACAGTGAATAACAAGTGAAACTAAATTGTCACCTAAACAGGTACACTATGTTCCCAACCTCACCATGGCTACTCTCACCAAGTAACGCATAAAAGAATATAGCATATAGTAAAGAATATCAAGGGTAAACTACTACTACTTCCCCACTAGTTTTCCAATTTTCCCCAATGTTTCAAGTCCTAAGAATCTCTCTCAAAAAATGCTTGCCCGTAGACACCTGGGTGAAGCACCAAAATATGGACCGCGTGCAACACAAAGGCTTGCCCAAAGACACCTGGGAGAAGTACCACAACATCCTCACAACCAAAAGTAACCAGGTAGGTTTCGGGAGCCACCACAACTCGTATAACATGTATCATACATTGGGTATTATACCTTAAGCCATTATAGCCCATACACCGAGTAAGGATCCTCAAGCCATCACAGCCTATACACATTACACCTATAGTATTCCATAGGATACTATATCCAGAATATATGTGTGTGAATAATTGCAAGCCATTATATCCCTCTACACACATATATGGGGAAAACTAACCACTGTGCCTACCAGAAAAAGTATCTACCAAGAGAAGAGAGTGAGGCCAAAGGGGGTAGTCATCCATTCACCCTCCCATCAGAATGTTAGAGAAAACACCCCCAGGGCTCAGAATCCCCGAGGTGTCAGTTTCCCTTACTGACAGGGTGGAGTAGAATATAGAAACACAAAAAGTACAAAATATACTATATCTCACAACTACACTATGAGCATAACCTAGTCTTAGACACAAATGCAGCTAACGTCTCTCAGACTCTGGGCTGCTACTTCCAAGACTAGGTATCCTATAAGCACACAACCATTTAAAGAGATTTATTATATTATTTCATTCCCTTTTTATCAGTTCCACTTTAATTTAATTAATTCATCAAACATTAATTAACCATGAACAATTCCACATTAAACTTCATTAGAATCACACCCAAAATCCAATGTACCTTCAAAATTAAAATCTCATCATTATGTTCTAGCAACTCCAACCCCATGAGTTAACACCATTTATTAAAATATTCATTACGGAATTACTTTCCCTCATTCCCTGGAATTCTTGAAAAAAATTCTAAACTACTAAACACAAGGGGTATCCACATGGTGAGTAGATGTAATACCTGTCAAGTCTTTTCCACCTATAGCAAGAGCATAGACCCATCCTACCTTGAGAATCTAAACACGGAAAGCATGTAGCATACCCCGCAAGTCTTTGACTCTTTTAGAAGAAGGGTAAGCAAGACCAACTGCCTCGAGCAATGGGGAAAACATAAATCAGATAAACAACAAATAAGAACAACAAGCATCCAACAATCACATCCATCCCATTCCATTATCCATGGTGTCCTCCCTGACACCCACATGCATAAACCGATGCGTCTCGCCACTCTAGGCATCATCTACTACCACAACCAAAAGGATCCATGCCCCCACATATCACATTAGCCATCCAAGATCACATCATAGCACAAGGAGTAGGAAAACAAACACCACATTAATTGGGCTCTTGTCCCTTTAAAAATCAAGAGGGTAACTCCGAACCCTTTAAGGAATTATCAAACAATCAGTTCTTTAATCCATCTTGAATTAACAGATTTATTATTCATTGGTTCCAAATTCAGGAAAACTAATCAGTAAGATATCACAAATAAATAAACATGCTCACTGCACTAATTTGATTAACATACAATTACAACAAGAACCAGATTCGTTTTCATGCCTCTCTATCTTTAGCCAACAAATATCAATTAATCCCAGTTTACGTGCTTTACTGATTTCCATCAAGAACAAACAGCTAAGAAAAGCAAGCATAAATATCACACTATCTAGGAAAACACGAGGCAATAACATACGATCGACATCAATTTATTTATCCGGTTAAAATATTTATTATCTCAATTCCATTGTCATCTAGTGGGATTAAACATGCTAACAATATAGTTGCACATAAGAGAAAAGAGAAGCAATGAATCCCCTAGCTCAAAAAGTTCCTCACGTTCTTTATCCACACCACGGGTCATGATCCTCCTCTCATGACAACTTATATCGAAGATTGACCTATACAGCTTGGTTGCATCAAAATAGAGAAAAACCAATCTAAGGAGTAAAGTATGATTGTGATACTCCTACGGGAAGGATTGAAAGGTTTTAGCGTCTCATAGCTGAGAACAAAGAGGAAGAAAAAGGGAGGAAGATATCTCATCCCTTTTGAAGATTTAATGGGGCAACGGTTTAAGATACACTTAATTCCCATTAAAATCGGATCGCATTAACCCACACGTTTTGACCAGGTAAAAACATCCCGAGTCATAAGAATAATTAATATAGGATTTATGACCTTTTAATCGTCCTTAAGAGTCCTTAAAATAAGTCTTTAAATGTATTTTACGTCAAAGGGGAAAAACTGTAGGAAGCTGGAAACACTGTTCACCAACCGTTACTGTACACCTACCGTTATTATACACCTACCGGTCTATGAAACTGATATGTGAACCTGATATATGAAACTAATCTGTGAAACCCTGTACACCTACCATTACTGTACAATTACCGATATGTGAAACCGATCTGCGAAACAATGTACACCTACCGTTACTGTACACCCACTGATCTGTAAAATGGATCTGTTAAACCGATCTGTGAAACACTATACACCTACCGTTACTGTACACCTACCGTTACTGTTCACCAACAGATAGAACAAATCATAAAACTAGAAACACTATTCACAGAACTGAAAATTTGGAAAAGTGTCGGGGATAAGTCACCTTGACCTCCCTAAACACCTCCAACGCCACATTTTCACAAAGTAATGGACCGGAGAGGTTCGGGCCATTACATTATCATTAATAAATTCAGTTAGTTGATTCATATTCCTCATGATATTTTCCATTATATATTCCATCAGAATGTTGTTAGTGCATCATCTATTACAATCATCATTTATGAGGTTCCTCCTTTTTCCTACCATTTTTAAAAAAAATAGAACCTTAGTGAGAAACATGTTACTTTTAGGAATATTGTCATTCTGAAGGGATTTTATGTCTTAAAAAATCATTCTTAAATATATTATTAATCTCCTCTCATAATAATTACATTTTCTATATATCCTTCATAATGGTTCATAAAAAGATTGGGATTAACCATGAATATCCTTCGGGAGTGTAAAACCAAGTGTGCAACAAGGCCCGTTTTCATGCAATAGTTTCTATTCAAGTATATATCAAAGTTTTGTTTTCAGGTGTTATACCTAAGTATATCTATGCTAGAGCCACATCCACTTGTAGTATCCAGGCATGGATGTATTTTATTAGAAACCACTTACATCATACTTACAAAAATACTAGGATTCTTTCTTATATCTAGAATTGTCCCTAGGTTTCTTCCTAGAGTTTTCAGGTCCTAATTTCAAAAAATAACTAATCCATCCTTTCATAACAACTATCAAATCACTCCTTTTTATTACATAACTTTTTATTACATTGTACAATCATTATATCTTTTAAAGTTCAGTTTCATGGAAATAAGGTACACAATACATGTAAAGATAAAGAATTATTCTAAATCCTCTTGAAATACATATTATTGGGTTCACCCTAAGTTACTTTTAATACATCTCATATCCTTGGGGCATACATCAAAGGAAAGGGGTGAGAAATAATCCCAGTAAGGGAATAAGTAAGGGAGATAAAAAGAATGTGATCATGAGTCATATGAATAAGAACATGATGCATAAAAAAAGGCATGAAAAATAGATGTAGCATAATAATAAAAACATAAATCATAACATGGAAATGTGAATAAAACATTTAAATGAGACATTCACAAGTGTATCACCAAGTTTTATCACTAAGGGGTCATAAATGAAAATTACCAAGGTTATTCACCATGGTATTATAAAAAATGTCATCAATATAAATTAAAATTTTTACCCAATGCATTAGAGCACTATCAAGAGGAACCCTTCATATGTATTAATTTTATTTGATTCACATAGATCATACTAAATCATTTCATTAATAACCCATGGAGAATAACAAATAGGTTTCCTAACAAAATCTTGGCATACAAATGAGCTTAAAGACATGGTCATTACTTCATTTTTAACCCATGGAAGTAAATGTGGTTTTAATATATGTAACTATTTAAATTAAAAGTTTTTTAAAATATAATTTAATAACAATTGAAAATAAAATAGGTTTGTATATTCAAATAAAAAGAAAAAGATAATTTCACATGTAAAAGAGGAAAATTTGAGAAGTAAATTCAGCAGCATGACGGGTATAAAAGATGGTTTTAGAAAAGGGTAAAATGAGGGAGAAAGAAGGTCCAAATTGATAAAATACTATTATTACAGTAATTGGATAATATAAAGTGGACAAAATTAACTTTTTTTTGGAAATTAGAAGACATAACTAATAAAAAGGGAACTTGAATGGAAAGAGAAGTGGAGATTTCCATTACAATGAAGAGTCATCCATAAAACTTGAGGATGGAACCATGGGGGATTGAGGAAAACTTGGGGGTATTACTTAGGAAGAAAAATCACCAGAACATCATAGAAGATATATTGGGAGTTTAGGGTAATAGTGAAATGGGTGGGTATTTATATCAAAAGTGGGGGAATTGTTTAATAATTTCCAAATATATGTCTTGGAAATCTAGGTTGTGGAAAATGAAAAACCATTGTCTTACCCATGGTTTTTGCTCATGGTTTTTGAGATTTAAGTCAAATTTTTTGACATTTTAATCCACCAGAACAAAAAAACACTTTTTAATACTACGTTTGGCATGTAAAATTAATGACTCTAC
This sequence comes from Viscum album, assembly GCA_963277665.1. Taxonomy (NCBI): domain Eukaryota; kingdom Viridiplantae; phylum Streptophyta; class Magnoliopsida; order Santalales; family Viscaceae; genus Viscum; species Viscum album. The sequence continues at coordinate 872,427,919 of OY728145.1, read as the reverse complement.
AATGTAATGTTTAAAAAAAATCAAATCATCATTTTTAGACTTTGGAAAGCCACTTATTGTTTTGGAAATTGATTAAAAACTATTAAAATAATTAATATTAATAAAATAACATGATTTAGGTTGTGTATTGTTTTAAATTAACTATTATATCATTATTACATTAATATGAAATCATAATAAATACAGAAAACCCAAAACTGTATTTTTTACTATTTATGAAAAAATAAAGTATTTTAGAAAAATATCATAAACTCACCCAAACCTAATTTTGACATGCTGATTTCAAATTTAATATTAAATTTTACATTAACATTATATAAAATTTAGAATTTTAAATATTAAATATAAAAATCTTTATTAATTAAAAAATAGCCGTTTTTAAGGAAGAGTCAAATTTATGAAACTTATAAAAATTCCATTGGTTATTATAAAATTATTTTATCATTTATATTTTTATAAGAGTGTTTTAAAAGACCATTTTATTACAAAAAATATTATTAAAATACTTGAGTTCATTATAAAATTATATATATTTTCTAGAAACATATAATTATGTTTTATTTGCATCCAAAAAGAAATTTATAAAATTTATCTCAATTAAACATATGTTATTTAATAAAAACCATTATTAAAATGAGATTTAATGAATATAAATTTTATTTATACAAAGTAAATTAAACTTTATGAAACTAATTCCTAGACACATAACCCTGCATTACACCTATGTAATCCTTAAGGGTGAGGTGTGGGATGGTCATAGTTTCATGTGGTGGCTCACCTAACATCGACCGATTGGTAATCTTCACTAATTTGAACTTCTCACATAAGTGATTTCCTTGAAGGTTCACTTGTTGAATCTCATATTGGGGTTGGTTAAGGGATAACCCCTATTATTATACCTCCCTCTTAAGTCCTCAGAAATGGGATTCAAATAGCACAACTCAAATAGTTGAGCCCATCAATCCTTATTTCTGTATCAATTATCCATTTTTATTACTAATTATAAACACTAATTATAATGATTAAATTATCAACCAAGCGTATAATTTCCAATGGTCATATTGAACAAGAATCATATTTCCTTTTATACCCTATAAACACCACTTCATTTTTCACTCAAAATTCACCACGATTTCTCCCTAAGGATATATTTTCATTTATTAATATATTGATTAGTTTACTAATATTTTATTTTATTTCTTTAGAATTTGCAGTAGGGGCGATGAATCTAGTAGATTAGAGTGATCCTTATTTCCCCATTTTAGATTTTCTATTTTATATTTTTTGTCCAGTTGTAATGTTTGGAATTTTAATTGGTTTTATAGCTTACTAATGTAATGATCATTGTTAATGATATAAATATTTATTCATTTCTCCTCATTTTTTACATGAATAATATTATATAATATGTAGAAAAAATTTATTAGGCAAAAAATATCATTTAAAAAGTCTTGGACATTACAATATATATTTAAAAACCCTTATATATTTTAAAAGTTTCTTGTTTTTAAGAAAATGAGTCTAATTATATACATATATATAATTTTATTAATGTACATATAAATAAAATTAAAAAATTAAAATTAAAATTATATATATGTATACATACAAACACATATATATATTTATACACATACCGACACATATATATATAGACTCACACACAAACATATATATATATATATATAATTTAAACATACATACATACATATATTTATTTATATATAAAAATATGTAAATTAATATATAAAATTGTATATATATTTTTTATTATTTTTTAATACTGATATATATATATAGATCATAATACAATATATTTAACAACAATTGCTTAGGGGAGATGGTCTGGTCATTTAATAATGGATCTCTAGGTTCTCTATTTGAATCCATATCTTTGTGATATTTCGGCAGGTAGAAGGCTTTGAGGGGTGGGTCTTGTTGGTTGAGAAGGAATAACATGGAAGGATGGGGCCCTCATCATATATGGAGGCCAGAAGGAAGGGGGCCTTGGGGGGAGTAGTTGGGTGGGGAGGCTAGGAAGTGGGAGCTCATTTATTATGGGGCCTTGTTGGGACTAGGTATGTAGGGTTCTATTAAAAAAATAATTATTTTGAAAAAACAAGGTGAATTAAAAAATTATAAATTTCCAAAAAATATGCATGTTTATAAACATCACTGATTTGTGACATTTAGAAACATTTATAATTAGTGACACCAAATTTACAAAAATTTTTCAGAAACATTAATAAATGAATTAATGACATTTTGAAACATCCCTAATGAAAAAAACATCACTAATTTATGATTTTTTATAGTGTTAGTGTAAAAATCTAGAAGGTTAAACAATAATTTAAAGAATCCCTACCAATTTAAAAATTTCGGATCTTACATACCCTTAATAATTCCCATATAAATTCTCACTATGTAACACCCCAAGCTTCTATGGTATGTTTCCCTTTGATTAATGCAATAGCTTGCGTTGTACATAACTTGGAGTTTTGACACACCACGACCAATCAAACTAACCGTTATGAATAGTAATACCCAATTTTTAAAAATTTTAAAATTTTATTTTTCAAAATGAACTTTATTTTTGGATTCTCAATATCAAAATTAGCTTAGGGTGATTTTTGGTATTTTTATGAAAACTTTCCAATTTTTGTGAATAGTGAAACACACTGTGTTATTATTTAAAACTGATTTTTTATTTAAATAATTAGTTATTTTATTTAAATTTATATTAGGTAAAAATAGATACATAAAACCTATATATGTCCAATGTAATTCATTGGAGTAATTTTATAATAATATTAGATATATAAAATTTTATTGAACTTTTTACCGTCTTTTACCCACCTTTTAGGAGCATTTGCAAATTTTCATAAAACTTAATTTTACAATTTCTATGAATTGAGTTTTAAAAATCCGAGAGAAGTAGTTGACATCAGTAAGTAAAATGTGGTTCAATAAGATGGATATAAATGTTGGTGAATAGTAACTTTTGACTTTTATTTACCACGGTTAAAAGTAAATAGGGTAATTTAAGGTAAAAATGATACTATAATTACACTAACACATGTCCTAATTCTATTGGATAAGTTTATTTCGGCCAAAATAAAACTTAGGAATAAAATATGATCCTTTTGGTCCATTTGGATTAGATTAGGACATTTATTATTATTTTATTTAAAGAAGAGTTAAAAGTGTTAAATTTAAAATTTCACAACTAAAACATTTTTAATATAGGGTTATACATAAGATAAATTCGACTATAAATATTCATTAGAAAGATAAAATTATTTTCTACATAATGGTAGTTTATTTATAATTTTTATAAATTAAATAATTAAATTAATTTATGACACAATGATGATGCAGTAATTACCTTTTTAATTAAAGGTTAGTATAATTAATGTTATAAATATCCAAATAAATGTAAATTGAGAATTTTAATGCATTAAAATAATTTACTAGATTAATATGACATGTAAGAGTTTATTTAATTATTTTATTTGAAGTAATCATCTTGTTATGATTTCCAGAAAAATCAATTACTAAATAGTGTCAAAATTGACATAAATGAGTTTTTAAAACAAATACTATATTATTAAATGATATAATAGTATTAAAAATATAATATTTGGCCAAAGGAATTTTATAATAATATATATATTATTAATGAACCACTTGAATTTCAATTGGAATTTTATAGTAATATTATTAACCATATTATATAATAATACAAAAATACATGGAAAAAGTGAAACTATTTAACTAAGAGTTAAATCTTAAAGATATGGTTATTATAGTGACCTAAATCTATCCAAAACCTATTGAATGAGATATTTTCTATCCATACCCACCCTATACTTGAAATAAGTCGTTTTGGAGTCATTATAAACCGAATATGATGGTATAGTAAAATAATATTTCAAGATTTTCCAAAAGTGACCCTCACCCCTCTTATAAAAGGGTACTTCCCCTTCTCTCAAAATCAGAACTCAAAATCCATTTGGATCAGCCAAAACCTTCCCAAATATCCTCCCAAATACCCTCAATTCAATATTGTGGCCTTAATTTGATCATAAATCCAAGCTAATGAGCCCTTTTGATCAAATCAAAAGGAATCACCCGAAGAAGAAGTAATATTTTCATCACCTCATTCAAAGTTATCTTCTTCTTACACTTCCTATTTCTTTGTTGTTTCCATACCAAAATAATAAATCCAGAAACTTCTACAAACTATGATGTTATTATAAATATGGTACAACCATATTCATTATTCTATCCATTCTATGAATGGAAAGTCACTATACGTGCATACGCACGGTTTACCGTCTCCACGTCGTGGTGTAGTATGTTATTCAAACAATTCATTATTTGTATGGGTATAATAATGGGTATAAATGATTTAAATAACAAATATATCTTTTTATGGATTATATATATATTATATAACATCAAATTACATATGATTTCATCATTAATATAATGATATTGTCACTCGTGCATACATACGGATTACTGTCTCCACAAATGCGATGAGATTCATTTACCTTCATAATCATTCAAGAATAATTTTCATTTTATGATTAAAAATAATTTTTAAGAACTTAATATCATTCTGTATATGAATCAAATACATACTATCCATAACAAACATGGATTATGTAACCAAGCATATAATGGAATGCGAATCAATTAACACCCGAAACAATGATACTACTAAAATATTATTAACAAAGAAATATTAGAAGATCATATATGATAACATATTTATGTATGTGGTTATTGTATAATTTAATAACAATTATTTAACTATTATACAGGAAGTTAACATACCCTTGACCAAGGAAAAGTACAAGGTAATGGTTAATTCTACAATCTCTTCATTATCTGAGATTGTTTATACATGAGTATCTACTGGGACCTATTTATCATCCACATCCATCTTTCATAAAAATATATTTCAAAACATTTTTACTATTTCCAAGAATATGGGTTAAATTAACTTATAAACTTGTTTGACTTTTTTATATAATTTTTATAAAGAAATCTTTCCTTTGTTTTCCAAAGAAGGTCATTTACAACATTTTCGACAAAATTAAGGAATGAATTTTTTTTTTAACTTATACGGTGGGTGCGACTATTTTCCACCATTATAAAACCTAAAACACTTACCTTAAAATATTATAAGAATATTTTCAAAATAAATGTTTTCTTTTATAATTACATGAAATTTAAGTGATTTCAAAATATAAAGTGATATTTCTCTCAAAAAGTTTTGATGTTATCTATGTCAACATCCTTTGATGGATTTTACACTTGTTTAAAGTTGTTTTATTATGATAAAATCTACCATATTATATTGAATGTTTTGTGATATATTTGACTATAGATGTGTTATTTTTAGACATTTTATGGTTTATGGTTAAAGTATCAACATTTCGTATGATAGTTTTAATATGAATGTTTATGTTATGTTTCAACCTTTCTATATGAGGAATTAAGTGGACTTAGTAAGTGATAGGTGGATCCCAATATAAATCCTAGATGCATTGGTAGGTATCATGAGACAAACTAGTGTCTTGGCACAAGGTCTTGAAAAAATCTTATTTTAAGACTTGGCACGAGGCCTTGACTATGTTGTTATGAATTCTGGCATTATGCATTCCATCATTTTGAAATTGGCTATTGATATTGCATGTGATTATTAGATTAGTAGAATATTCATGTGAATAAGTAAATGGAATTATTTGATTTATATTTTCTATATTATGATAAATTTTATGTTTAAAAGGATTATGTTTTAGTCTTATACATTGCCTTAAATGTTTATGCTTATTTAAGAATGCTTCCGCTATATTGTCATCCTTACTGAGAATCTGAGCTCATCCCTTTCTATGTTTTATTTTTCCCAGGATGTGAAGAAGTATTTTATGGTTGACCTAAAAGGATAGGATAAGGAATATAAGTGTGTTCAAAGGGGACAAAATTTTGTTGTTGTTTTTATTTCATGATGTAATGTAAAACTTATGTATGTATATAGTACTTCCAAGGCTACAAAACTGATTAGTATTTCGGGATTTGAGCCCTTGGGATTACGAAAATGTTATGTAATAATGCACCAACTCTGGGTAAATAGGGTGGGGTCATTATAGTTAGTATCAGAGGAAGTTTAGTACAAACCTTAGAAACTATATTTAGAAAAACTATGATTAGAGAACATTACCCTAAGATAGACTTTGAGGATTAGTATAGAAGAACTTCCTAGAATTTTGGTAATGTAGAGATTTTATGAGTTTCCCAAAAAATACATACCTGTATAGATATGAGAAGGTAGAGGTGGCTCTGGAATAAATGTTCCTAGGAGTGAAAACTCTGACAAGGAGTTTCGGTCTTGAACAGGGGTATCCTGGTACACGAAAATGGGCCTTGCTGCACTTTTGGTTACGAAACTCTTGGGGGATATGCTTAGGATAATTCACATTTTATTTACAAACCATTATGAAGGATTTATGAGTTTATAAATAATCAAAGAAAACATTTTTATGATTATTGATTATATCCATAAACTGTTTAATTTATGTTAAGTGTTTTACAAGTTTGGAATTATGTATTGCGATTCATAAACTTATCTAGTGTATTCCATTGTTTAGAAATGGCATCAGGTGGAAGGAATGGAAACTGTATCAATGCACGCAATCCATGTAGGGATTTCCATACTACTCAAGATAATTATAGCGGAGTTGGTGATGCAACTAGTGTTGATCAGCTTATCACTATATGGGGACAACTCACTCATATTATGAATAATAACCTTTCCCGTATGGAGGACCCTGATCTACACTTGAAAGAATAAATGTTAGACTGATTCATGAGGTAATAAACAGAAACATTCAATGGGACTACAAATAAATTTTCATCTGAGCAATGAATAAGTTCCTTAGAGAAAATATTTCATGGTTTGAGGAGTAATGAAAGGGAAAATGTTTTCATAGCAGTTTATCTCATCATGGGAGATGCAGATCAATGATGGTCATTAATTCATAGAAAAAATTAGGATGAATAAGTATCAAATATTTAATGGAGGGAGTTTAAAGAGACTTTCTTAGAAAAATACTTTCTTCGTGACCATTTTTCAGATATGGAAATACAATTTCTGAGTCTGAGGAAAAAGGAGGATGAAAATGTTGCAAAGTATGAGGCTAACTTTTCATGGTTAGAAAGACATGCATCACATTATATATGTAACCCAAGGAGTAAGATTGATCGATTATTTTATGGCTTTAAAACCATTTCTCTATCAAGAATTAGTCACATAATATTTTTCATTATATGATGATATAGTCTCATATGCTATCAAGGCATAAAAAAAATCTCTAAGTCTTACCACTTTAAAGAAAAGAAAGAGAATAAGTGATCTGCTGAACACTCTGGAAATGGAAATAAGGGGAAGAATGGAAAAGTTGAATATCCATCCTGTGGTAAATGTGGGAAGAAACACCCTGGTACTTGCCTCACGGTAATGAGAGTCTATTACAAGTATGGTGAAAAAGGCCAGCAAGCTCGTGATTGCAAGGGAAAGAAAGTGGCTGTCAATGTTGAATGATACAATTGTATAGAAATGGGGCATTATGAAAATTAATTTCCTATGTGCCAAGGAAACTTAACTTAGAAAAGGACATAGGTTAGCAAGGCCAATCTTATAAGATCACTACTGTTGAGGTTGAAGCTCTGAAAGACATGGTGGTAGGTAATTTAATGGTTTCCTAAAGTTTATCCAATGCTTTATTTGATTCTAGATCATCATATTGGTTCATATCTTCCCTGTTTTCTAAGAAAATTAGATATTTACAATTTTATTTAACAAGGGAGTTGTCAATGAAAAATCCTAAGGGAAGTATCATTGCAACAAAGTTTTGTGAATCAGTTCCCATTAGGGAATATAAATGTTCTTTATCTGCTAATCTCTTCGTCATACCCATGATTGAATTTGATATAATCCTCGTAATGGACTGGCTTTTGGACCATGATGCAAAAATTTATTGTAAGAAGGGGGAAGTTACAATTTTCTATGATGATAAGAAGTACCTTATCTTTAGAGTAGAAACATGACCACCTGATTCCTATCTAGATCCACCCGCATTATCCAACTAAATTCAATTATTGGGGAGGAAGAGAATGAAATAACTATGGGTGAGGAAAATAATATTAAAATAGAGGATGTACCTATTGTTAAAGAACATGTTTATGTGTTTCTAGAGGAGTTACTTGGACATCCTCCAGAATGAGAAATTGAGTTTTACATTGATTTAATTCTTAGTTCAAGGCCCATATCGAAGACCCCTTATAGAATGGCTAATGTGGAATTAGTGGAACTAAATTAACAACTAGAGGAATTGAGTTATAAGGGATTTATTCTCCCTAGTGTTTCTCAATGGGGATCCCCTGTTCTTTTTTAAGAAGAAATATGGATCTATGAGGTTGTGCATTGACTACAGGGAGATCAATGCTATAACAATAAAGAACAAGTGTTCCCTACCTCACATTGATGATTTATTTGACCAACTTCACGGAGCTCAATATTTTTCAAAGATTGACCTTCGAGCTGGATATCATCAGTTGTGTGTGAAGAAAGAAGACACTCTGAAGACAACATTTTATACCAGGTAAAAGCATTACGAGTTTACAGTAATGACTTTTGGATTGATTAATGCACCCTATGTTTTCATGGATCTAATGAATAGAGTTTTCAAGGAATATCTTGATGAATTTTTAGTGGTATTTAGTGATGATATCTTGGTATACTAAAAAATATATGAAGATGATGAAAATAACTTGCGTACTATTCTGAAAACCCTCAGAAGAAATGAATTATATGTGTAGTTTAGCAAGTGTGAATTTTGGATTCAAGAAATTTCTTTTCTTTTCCATATTGTCTCTAAGGATGGAATCTCTGTCGATCCTTCAAAGACAAGATCAATACAAGAATGGACAGCACCGACAAGTATAAATGAGGTACATAGTTTTATTAGTTTAGAAGGTTATTATCAGCATTTCATCCAGAATGTTTCCCGATTGGCAAACCCATTAACCAAGATCACACCTAAAGAGGTTAAATTTGTTTGGAAAAAAAGACTGTGAATAATGTTTTGAATTACTAAAGATAATATTAGTGAATTCTCCTATCTTGACTCTTCCATTGGGGAATGATGGGTTTGTTATTTATAGTGATGCATCAAAGAAATGACTTGGTTGCGTCTTTATGCAGAATGATAGGGTTATTGCCTATGCATCACGACAGCTAAACATTCATGAGAAAAACTATCCAACTCACAATCTTGAGTTAGAAATAGTAATATTTGCTCTGAAAATATGGAGACACTATCTCTATGGTGAAAAATGTGAGATTTATATTGATCATAAGAGTTTGAAGTATATTTTCTCATAGAAAGAACTCAACATGAGGAAAAGACGATGGCTTGAACTACTCAATGACTATGATTTCACTATACACTACCACCTAGAGAAGGAAAATAAGGTGGAAAATGATTTAAGCTGAAAAGGTCACGGAGTTTTGAACAAGATGAGAGTTGAAAGGGATTCTATTTTCTTGGATCTAGTAAATATGGATATGGGAATAACCATGGAAGGTGAAACATCAATAATTTTTCAAATGGTTGCCAAACCATCTTTACTAGAAAGGATAAAGAGTTCTCAGACTGATGATGAGGAGTTTCAAAAGAAGATTAAAGCTGTGAATGATGGACGATTGAGTGAATTTGTATATAAATATGGAATTTTGAAATTTGGGAGGAGACTTTGGGTTCCTGATATACCTAATCTAAAAAAGGAATTGTTTAATGATGCTCATAGCTCGAATTTCTCTATACACCCTGGTAGCACTAAGATGTATAGAGATTTGAAAGAATATTTTTGGTGGGGAAACATGATGAGGGAGATTTATGATTATATGTCATGATGTATGGTTTTTTCAACAAGTGAAAGTTGGAATACAACATCCTAGAGGAGTCATGAAACCTCTTCCCATACCTAAGTGGAAATGGGATGATATTACGATGGACTTTTTCATGGGGCTACCAAAGAATCCTAAAAGGAATGATGCAATATGGGTCATTTTTGATCACCTTACCAAGTCAACACATTTTATTTCTTTAAGAGAAGATTTAACACTTGAACATCTAGAAATAATATATATTAATGAAGTTGTAAGACTTCATGGGGTAACCCTATCAATTGTTTCTTATCGTGATCCCTATTTTACATCAAGATTCTAGAAAAGTATTCAAAAGGCCTTTGATTCAGAACTTTGTATGAGCACTGCCTACCACCCTCAAACTAATGGAAAATCAGAATGGACTATTCAAACCATAGAAGACATGTTGAGATCTTTCTCACTTGACTTTCAAGGTATGTGGGATCAATATTTACCTCTGGTAGAATTTTCCTATAACAATAACTTCCATTCAAGTATTCCGATGGAACCATATGAAGAATTATATGGAAAGAGATGTTGCACAATAACTTTTTGGGATAATGTTGGTGAAAGAAAACACATAGGCCCAGAGCTTGTTGAGGAAACAATGGAAAAGGTGAAGATTATCGAAACCCACATCAAAGCACTCGAAGTAGGCAAAAGAGAAATTTCGATAACTGAAGGAAGGATTTGGAATTTCAAGTAGGAGATCATGTTTTCTTGAAGGTATCTCCATGGAAGGGTGTTATACATTTTAATAAGAAGGGTAAGTTAAGTCGTAGGAACATTGGACCTTTCGAAATTATAGAACGAATTGGAGTTGTAGCTTATCGTTTGGCAATGCCGCCAAGTCTCTCTAAAGTTCATTATGTGTTCCACGTATCCCTTTTTAGAAAATACATGCCTGACCCAACACATGTACTCACCTATGAAGAAATAGAACCGGAACCCGATATATCTTATTGTAAAGAGCCTGTAAATATTTTTGATACCAAAGAACAAGTGTTGAGAAACCGGATGACTCGTCTGGTGAATGTTCTATGGAGAAATCATTAGATGGAAGAGGCAATGTGGGAACCTGAGGAACTTATGATGAAGAACCACTCGAATATTTTTATGCAGTAATATTATAGAAATTTCTAGGATGAAATTATTTGAAGGAGGGGAGAATTTAACACCCCAATATTCCACAGTACGTTTCCCTTTGATTAATGCAATAGCTTGCGTTGTACGCAACTTGGAGTTTTAACACAACACAACCAATCAAACTAGCCGTTAAAAATAGTAATACCATTTTTTTGAAATTTTATATATTTTATTTTTCCAAATGGATAACATTATTGTATTTGGAATATGAAATTAGATCAGGGTGAATTTTTGGTATTTTTCTGAAAACTTTCAATTTTTGATGAATAGTGAAAAACACTGCATTATTGTTTAAAACCGAATTTTTATTTAAATAATTAGTTATTTTATTTAAATTTATATTAGTTAAAAATAGATACATAATACCTATATATGTTCAATGTAATTCATTGGAGTAATTTAATAATAATATTAGATATATAAAATTTTATTGAACTTTTTACCGTTTTTTACCCACCTTCTAGGAGCATTTGTAAATTTACATAAAACTTAATTTTACCATTTTTGTGAATTGAATTTCAAAAATCAGAGAGACATGGTTGACATAAGTAAATAACATGTGGTTCAATAAGATGAAAATAATTTTTTGATGAATAGTAACTTTTGAATTTTATTTACCAGAGTTAAAAGGAAATAGGGTAATTAAAGGTAAAAATGATTTTATAATTACCCTAATACATGTAAAAATTCTATTGGATAAGTGTATTTCATCCAAAATAAACATTAGGAATAAAATATGATCCTTTTGGTCCACTTGTATTAGATTAGTACATTTATTATTATTTTATTTAAAGAAGAGTTAAAAGTGTTAAATTAATTTTTTCACAACTAAAACATTTTTAATATTGGGTTATACAAAAAATAAATTAGACTATAAATACTCATTATAAATATAAATTATTTCCTAAATAATTGAATTTTATTTATAATTTTTACACATTAAATAATTAAATTTATTTTTGACACAATGATGATGTAGGAATTACCTTTTTGATGAAAGGTTAAATTAATTGATGTTATAAATATCCAAATAAATGTAAATTGAGACATTTGATGAATTAAACTAATTTTTTAGACTAATATGACATTTTAGCATTGATTAAATGAATTTTTTTCGAAGTAATCATGTTGTTATGACTTCCACAAAAATCAATTACTAAATAGTGTCAAAATTGACATAAATGAGTTTTCAAAAGAAAATACTATATTATTAAATGATATAATAGTCTTAAAAATCTAAGGTTATTCCAAATAACTTATATAATAATATATATATCATTAATGAACCACTTGGAGTTTTATTTTCATTTTATAGTAAGATTATTAACCATATAATATAATAATACAAGAATACATAGCAAAAGTTAAACTATTTAACTAAGAGTTAAATCTAAAAGATAAGGTTAATATGGTGAACTAAACCTATCTAAAACCTATTGGTTGATAGGTTTTCGATCCATCCCCAGATTATTCTCAAAATAAATCATTTTATAGCCATTATAAATTGAATATGATTTTATAATAAAATAATATTTCAATATTTTCCTAAAGTGACCCTCACATCTTTTATAAAAGGGTACTTCCCCTTCTCTCAAAATCACATCTCCAAAGCCATTTGGATCATACAAACCCTTCTCAAATATCATATAAAATACCCTTAATTTGACCTAATTTCATTACTTAGATAAAAAAGCCAACCTAAGGAGCCCTTTTGATCAAATCAAAAGGAATCACCCGAAGAAGAGGTAATAATTTTAATCACCTCATTCAAAGAAATCTTCTTCTTCCACTTCCTCTTTCTTTGTTGTTTTCATAACAAAATTAAATCTCCTTTAACTTCTAAATAATGTGATATTATTATAAATATGGTACAACCATATTCATTATTCTATCCATCCTATGAATGACAAGTCACCATACATGCGTACGTACGACTTACCGTCTCCACGTCATGGTGTAGTTTGTTATTTCAACACATAATTATTTGGATGGGTAAAATAATGAGTATAATTAATTTAAATAATAAATATAACATGTTAATAAATCTTTATATATGATATACCATCCAATTATACACGATTTCACCATCAATATAATTAAATTTTCGCTTATTCGTACATACGGATTACCATCTCCACGAACGTGATGAGATTCATTCCCCATCGTAATCATTCAAGAATAATTTTCATTTTATTATTAAAAATAATGTCTAATAACTTAATATCATTCTGGATATGAAAAAAATACATCCTATCCATAACAAACATGGCTTACATAACCAAGTATATAATGAAATATGAATCAGTTAACCCTCAAAACAATGATACTACCAAAATATTATTAACAAAGAAATATTAGAAGATCATATATGATATAATATTTATGTATGTGTTTCTTGTATAATTTAATAACAGAGATTTAACTATTATACATGAGGTTAAAGTACCCTCCACCAAGGAAACATACAAGGTAAGGGTTAATTCTACAATCTATTCATTATCCGAGGTTGTTTATATGTGAGCATCTACTAGGACCTCTTTATCATCCACATCTGTGTTTCATAAAAATGTATTTCAAAACATTTTTAATATTTCATAGAATATGGGTTAAAGTTATTTATACCATTTTTTGAATTTTTATAATTTTTTGTGAAGGAATATTTCTGTCGTTATCCAAACAAGGTCCTTTACGACATTTTTGACAAAATTAAGGAAGGAATATTTTTTTAACTTATACGGAGGGTACGACTATTTTTAGCCATTTTAACACCTACAAAGCTTACCTTACAATCTTGTAATAATTTTTTAAAAATAAATTTTTTCTTTTATAATTACATGAATTTTAAATGATTTCAAAATTTAAAGAGATATTTCTCTAAAATAGTTTTGATTTCATCTATGTGAACATCCTTTGATGGATTTTACAATTTTTTGAATTTGATTTATTATGATACAATCTTCCATATTTTATTAAAGGTTTTGAGATATGTTTGATGGTGGATGTGTTATTTTTATACCATTCATTATTTATGGTTAAAGTATTAACATTTCGTATGCTATTTTTAATATGAATGTGTATGTTATGTTTCAACCTTTTCATATGAGGAATGTATTGGACTTAGTAAGTGACGGGTGGAGCCCACTATAGCTCATTTATGCATCGATAGGTATTATGAGACAAACTAGTGTCTTGGAATATGGACTTGAAAAAATCTTATTTTTAGTCTTGGAATAAGGCCTTGACTATATGGTTTTAAAGTCTATCATTATGCATTCCATTATTTTAAAATTGGCTATTGATATTGCATGTGATTATTCGGCTAGTAGAATATCCATGTGAATAAGTAAATGTCATTATTTTATTCATATTATACTGAAGTTTAAGTTTAAAAGGATTATGTTTTAGTCTTATAAATTGCCTTAAATTTTTATTCTTATTTAAGAAAGTTTCCACTATATTGTTATCCTTACAGAGAATCTGAGCTCACCCCTTTCTATGTTTTATTTTTCCCTGGATGTGAAGAATTATTTTATGGTTGAACTATAGGGATAGGCTAAGGAATATAAGTGTGTTAAAAGGAGACAAAAATTTTGTTGTTGTTTTTATTTCATGATGTAATGTAAAAATTATTTATGTATCTAGTAATTCTAACGCTACTAAACTGATTCGTATTTTGGGATTTGATCCCTTGTGATCATGCCAATGTTATGTAATAATGCATCAACTCTGGGTAACTAGGGTCGGGGTATTACACACTAAATTCATGAACATATGATTATTTTCAATCCTCATTTTGGTCTAGACTCCATGATTATTCCTGCTCAATGAATCTAGTACATTATTTACCTTCCCTAAGTGGTAGTTTATTAAGAAATAATAATCATCAAGTTTCTTGAGCCATCACCTTTTCCCCATTTTTAGATCCTACTTTGAAAATATATATTTAAAACTCTCTTGATCTGTATTGATCTCATATCTTTCTCAATGGAGATAATATCACCATATCTTCAATGAATATATTATGGTTACTAACTCAAGATCATGTGGTGGATAGTTTTTTCATCAGTCTTTAACTTCCATGATTTATAAGAAATGAAAATATCATTCTACATAAGGAAACAACCAAATCACTTATTTGAGGAACAACTATATACAAAAAATCCATTATTTCCCAATGGAAGAGTCAAAATTGGATAATTCATCAATATCTTCTTCAATTATTTGATACATTATTCACATTAGTTTTCCATATGTACTTAATCCCTTTAAAAGTAATATTAGTTAATGGCTTAGCCAATTTGGGACATTTTTTGAATAAATATTTGATTGTAACTTTCCAATCCAATGAAACTTTGTAGCTAGGTTTTTTAGTTGTTGTAGGACATTATTTGACTATGTTTATCTTTACTAGTTCAGTTGAGATTAGATCCTTAGAGACAATATAGATAATAAAAGGAGCCTTGATGCAAAAATTCTCCCTTGATAAGTTTCACACATATTTCTTTTTTTATAAGAGTTTCAAGAATGTTCCACAAGTGATTCTCATGGTACTCATAGATCTTAGAGTAAAAAATGATATCATTAATAAATACCACCACAAAATTATTAAGATAACCATTAAATACTCTATTAATTATATCCAAAAAAACATACAGTGATTTAGTTAATCCAAATGAAATTATTACAAATTCATAATGTTCATACCTTATAAGAAATGTTTTCTTTAGAATATATTCATTATTTAATCTCAATTTATGATACCCAAAACAAATGAAAATCATTGAAATATATTTATATCTATAAATTTGATAAAAAAATTCACCGATTCAAGGTATAAGATACATATTCTTTATAGTAATAACATTGATTTCCCCATAATTAATGAATAACCTTATAGTTCCAACATTATTTTTAAAGAAAATAACATGGGGAATCCAAGGTGAAATAAAAGGGTGTATAAATATATTTTCAAATAACTCATATAGTTTTTTATTAAACTCTAATAATACCAAAGTTTCCATCCTATTGGGAGTCTTTGATATAGTTCTTACATTAGAGATTAAATCAATGGAAAACTCATCTTCAAATTCCTGTGGATATCTTGGTAATTCCTCTGGAAATACATCAATGTATTCCTATGAAATTAGAGTACCATCAATTTTAAGATTACCCTTTCCATCCTTAGATTATTTATACTCTTCTTCCCCAAGAATTTCATTCATAAGAGCTACCAGTGGTGAATCTGGAAAATACTATGATTTTGAAGTCCCCACTATAATGATAAGGAATTATAAATCCTCATCATGAATTGTGATTTAAATATATTTTAAATATTTTTCTTCAATATATTTTTGACAATAATCTATACCAAGGATTATATCTACATCAACCATAGGTATAATAACAAAGTATACAAATAGTGTATGTTTATGTGTCATAAGAAGAATTAACTAAAAAAACCTTTTTATGGTGAAACTTACATTAGGAGTATGGACTAACAACTCCATTTTGAATGATCTTTGGAAATATATTATTTTACTAGAAAAATGTATGATATAATAGAGTTTCAAGATTCAGAATAAAATAAATCATTATATAAATTTCAGTATATTATTAAAGTAACTAACACCACATCCCTAGGAACTTCAACCTTAGATTTTGTGACTGCATAAACTTGGTCTATCTCACTTGGCCTTTTATAAGGAAAAATATCTTGACTCATTTGATAATCATTAATAACATTCCTCATATCTTTAAAGTTGAGTCATTGAACATTCAATGTTTCATTCTCCACTTGAAATCGCGAGATAGACGACCTTTCTCTCCATACTTGAAACAAATTGTCATTCCTAGTAAGAATATTACATGATGTTTCTTTATACATTAATTAAAATATATAAATTACATATTAAACTTATCCCATATAGACTTATTTATGTTTTCATAGTTCTCAAACACCCTCTTCATAAATTTCTTTTCTTTGAAGTCCTAATTGATCGCGTTGTCGAGGATGTCAAATTAGATGTTTAGTTTACTAGAATTTTTGGAGTATAGAAGTAACACTATGTTGTATCTAGATATATCCTTAGACCATTAATTCAAAAATATGGTTGTGATTATAAAAAAATAATGGAAATGAGATTTTGGAAAACTTGGGGTTTTATGATTTCATATGCCAAAAGAAACAGAAAATCGATAAAAAAAACTGGAAGTTAATAAATTTAATTAAACACAATCAAACCAAGGAATTCTCGTGATTCTCAACCTTCATCACTTCAAGATATAGGGTTTATATCTTTTTTATACTTGTTTTTTAACACCTATAACCAGAATGTTATTGATTTTATACTGGGGTACCTCCTAGGGTTTGTCAGAAACACACAATGATTCACTGGATACCACCAATGATTGAGTGATCTCTATTCGACTTCATATCCGAAACCCTAAAATGGTAC
Source organism: Viscum album (assembly GCA_963277665.1). NCBI lineage: Eukaryota > Viridiplantae > Streptophyta > Magnoliopsida > Santalales > Viscaceae > Viscum > Viscum album. Next base: position 872,410,318 of record OY728145.1, on the reverse strand, counting down.
TCTATGGGGGAGAATGTCATAATAATAATGAGTTGATAATGGACCCTACCTCCGCTTAGGTTTTCCATGGCCTGACGACCATGGCTGCCGATCCAGTCCCTCCCCCTCCCGTAAGGGGGAGGGGTCGCACGGTCCCGGACCACCCTCCTCCCTCCTCCCATTTTACAATCCTGTTTGATCTCCCCTCATTCCCTACCATCGCGCTAAACCCCAAGGTTCATTATTTCGATCAGGGTTTTTCCAAGCTTCCAATTTCATTACGGTAATTCAAAGAAGCTTCAGACCTCCATAGGCTCTCTCTGGTGGCTCACTTTGGTTGGAATCGACCATCTGTTAACGCTTTCGACAGATTCATTGACGATTCATGGGATCTACATCACTATGCTATAGTAGGGCTCCTGGATCCTCGCCATATTCTCCTCCTCTTTGATACGGAGGATGATATTATTTCTGCCTGGTCCGGCGGCTGAATGTCCTTCAATGGTGTTTGGTTCTTCCTATTCCATTGGTCTTTAGAATTCCATCTGCGATGTGACCCTCCGATAGTGCCATTTTGGGCTAGTTTCCCGAGCCTTCCATTGCCCTTTTAGAACCCTGAAATTCTTTCGATTCTTTGAAACATGGTAGGTAGATTTTTATGCTTTGATCAGAGAACTCAAACCCTTTACCATCCGATTTATCCTTGCATCTGTGTAGAAATAGATGTCTCCAAACCTCCAACTGACTTTGTAGGGATTGTGATAGAACATGAATACCGGCTAAAATAGGAGGTATGTTTCGAATATTGGATAGATTTTTTCTCTTCTTGCTGTCAACTAGGTCACCACAAAAAAGTCTATGGGCATGGATCACCCCCAAATGTAGTTCATAATGTGGATCATGCAGGTAGAGAGAAGTTTATATCTTACACGCCCGTGGCCTCTCTACCCTCAAGGGTTAGGATGGTCTCTTATTATGCCGATAGGGGTGTTAGCTGGCACCCCAAATCAGTCCCTAAGGTTCACTTAGAAAGACTTGGATAAGGTTCTTCTTAGTCAAAGATATAGAATATGTAGGTTGATCCCGTTGTGTACCAGCGGGTTCGGGATAATTCTAGCTTGGGAGAATATGAGGAGGTGTATAGGGCTATTTCGAAGGTGATAGAACCTATTAGACACCAAGAAATTTCAGGTGTGGAGTCCAGATCCTGGGAGGATCAACCCCTATCTAAGGTGGAAGAGCCATAGGTAGTGGACATATTTTCCCATCTAAAATATGATTTGGGTATAAAATCCTTGTAGGTGGGAGGAAAGGAGGTTGTGTGGGTAGGTGGAACAGAAAATGAGGGTCCCTTGGATGTGGCCCCAGTGGAACATTTCCAACTACAATATATTATCTTTGTGGACAAGGGAGGTTGGACGAAGTGACTTTTATGGGGCCCTTAGACCCGAACACCCTTGGTGCCAACTCCACAATCCTTATGAAGGCTGAAAATGGGGGGAAGAATAATGGTTTGGAGGATAAATTAGGAAAGGAGGAATATTTTTTTAAGGAGAGATCCCTCAATTAAGGCTTGATGATTAAGTTGGGGAACTGTTTTGAAGGTCTGGTTGTTCAAGAACCACCATTGACTCAAGAGGAGAACACTTCAGGTGATGACAACTATATTCAACTCTCAGTGGATAGGATGAACCAAACTCAAGGGAAATGTCCTTATATCCCGAGAAGGAATAAGGGGAATAAAATAATTCATGACTCATGGAAATGTATTGTTTCCCAAGGAAAAAAACTAAAGACACTCAAGGATTACTCCCACTTTCCAAAACAAATAGAGACAAGGTCAACCAAGAAGGGTTGAAAAAAGGAAAGTAAAGCCTAATAGATTGGGGAAAGTGATGAATCCAATAGAAATACAAGAGACAAGGAATAAGATGATGGGGAGTGCTTGAATCTTTTCTTGCACTCAAGGAAAAATGATAGAAAAATATATCTATCCCAATGTCTCAGAAGAGGAGATTAAAAGAATTTATGCAAGAAGATTGAAAGTTGATGCCAACAAGGAGCAAGAAGTGTAGATAGATAAACAAGATAAAATTCTAGCCCGGGGTATCAATCAGAGAAAAACCAACATGGAGGAATTTATCCAGACAATGGAAAAGATGATTACTCACTTTGAAGGGCTTATCAGAGAGGATCCTAATATCCAGGTTAGTCTGCTGCAATGGAAACTATACAAAGTAGCTAATTAAATTAATATTAGTCTTGTGTATCATCATTTTGTGAGATCTTTCAGCACGTAGTGGTATCTTGTTTGAGAACTATGGTTTCTAATTTGACCTTAAAATTAATTAATTAAAATTTACACTTGGAGGTAAATAATCGAAACCCACCAAGGAAACAAATGAAGAACTCGATATGTTGTTCATGTTTGTATGTTATTTCTTTGTGATACCAATATATAAATGTACATGTATTTGATAGTGTTTATGAGAGTTAAATTTACCAATATGAACCACACAAACACCACAATTAAAAGAGAAAGGAAGAAATGTTGAATGGTGTGTTAAACATCACATGATAGGGTACCCCCAAACATGATCATATGATTTGATAATGACATAAAAGTACATAACTCAATTAAATAATAAGATTGGATGATGAAAAATATCACATAAAACAAGAATTTAAAATTCAATCCAATTATTACAAAAAAAGCTCGGGATTACATCATGTTCCTTCCTAGGTGATCACAAGGGGTTCAGAAATCCATGGGATGGGAGGAAGAAGAAGATGTTTAAGTATCACTTCCCATAGCCTCTAAACCTTCTAGGGATGATGATAGGACTCCTTTAGGACTCGAAAATGGCATCACCTTTCCTCCTGGTCAAACTCCCAAATGGGGTGCCTAAGGTGACAATTTATTGGAAAAGTGGGAGGTGGTTCTGGGAACCTTGATTTTGAGAATTCGATTATTACATTATTTTGGCTGATTAGATAGTATTAAATCACTTTGAAAAAATGAAAAGTTCCTTGTTGATATATTTTCTATATATATGTCAAATTTAGAGGCCAAATATAGTTTATAATTAGAGATATTTCTAAAATAAAAAGGAAATGTTTTGACCCTGTGAAGATTCATTTTATTGGATAGATTAGTTCGAATGGGCCTTATAATAGATGAATTGGGCTTGTGTTCCTTCATAAAAGTTGTATCCCCCAGATATATGGATCAGATCACAAATTTCATCCCATTTTGATGCAAAGATACCTCGTATCAAGAAAAATAGTGGACATATGTTCATGGGATTCCATGTAGTTTGGCCCATTTTTCTTCCGCATCATCACAGACTCTTCGAATCACCTCAAACTTCAATGAAATCATCAAAACAAGTGAAATTTATCTTTTTAATAGTGAAAATAAAAAAAATATTTAATCAATGAAGAAGTGAAATTTGTTATTATATTTATAATTTTCCATTAAAAACCTGTTTAATACATTGGTATAAGGGTGAAATAAAATAGTGAATCATGGTACAATCAAACCCCCACACTAAAACATTTTCACTCCTGGGAAAAGTATTATATCCTAATCATGAATAATTCCTAAATAAAATGTGTGAAAACATCCTAGATGATTTTGAAATGAAATTCTTCATGTCTCACTTATTGAATCTATTTTGCTATCATTTTTGTTCTCTCATATTTGAATTTTATCAACTTCATTTGTTCAACCATGCAACATGTCGCAACCTACCTTACCTAGAAAATTTCCCTCTTTACTCAAGGAATATATGAAAGTGGAGTTATGATATTTTTCTATAGTTCATGTGATATTAACATATGTTTTCCAAGATTCTAAGTTCTCTTCTGATAGAAACTAGTGTGCCACTTAAGAGGACTTCCAACAGGTTGTTCTAAGGTTCAAGGGTTGGCAGGATTTAATGTTTAAAAAAAATTTGAGGTAGAAGAGGAGTGTTTAATCTCTTACGTACAAAACATTTCAAAATTCAGAAAGTGTTCCCAATTAATGTACACACTCAACCCCTCACAAAGTATATCACTTCCAACTCACTATCCTTATTGTCCATTTGTGTGGTTCACAACCAAGTAGTGAATAATAATGAGTAAACATCCTCTTTTTTCCATTTTATTCTTTTGTTATATATTTTTTTTAAATTTATAGAACTATTTTTTTAATATATAGTTTTTTATAGATTAAGAAGGAAACATGTGTTAAATAATGATGCAATATGGCTTGTTAACCCCCTGCCTAAGGAAAAATGTAAGTTCCCTTTATATAAACCCATAACAATGATTATCTCCCTAGAATTCCCATGGAAACACCCTCTCACCCACAATTTATAAAAATAAAACAAAATATACACAAGACATGGGTAGTTAGGGATAAATTATATTATAATGTGTCTACCTAACAAGAATTTCATAGTCTCTAAGGCTTAAGAAGGATAAAATGTCAAGGTGGATAGAAATAGAGGTTAATTGTACAAAGGGATTTTGAATGAATGATTATCTCTTTCATGAATGTAGTATATACAAATCCAATGAATTCAAACATAATCAAGGCAAGTTAATGTTTCTCTACATGACTCGAGACTCTCAAGAAAGTGATTAAAAGGAATAATATTCAATAAAGGGCTTAGAATATCTCTCAGTTAAGAGATTAAAATATTGGTTAGTGCTAATGAGGCATGGGATTCAAAAATTCATTAAACACCTAAGAATGATTTGAAAATAATAATTCTTTAAAAATATTCCATATCAACATTCATTTGAATTTTTTTTCCAAAAATAATGGAATTTTCCACAAAATTGACTCAAACATGAAAAAATGATTTTGGATATTATGTTTTAGACCAATGTTTATTTAAAAACATAAAATAAAGAAAACGAAATAAAAAATGAAAACACATTTTTTTTGTTTTTTTAATACTAAATATGACATGTTACCCTCCTCCACACCTAAAAAATACATTTTTCTCAATGAAATAATTTTATATAAATAGACTAGTAAATAAAGGTAGGGAGAAGGGCTAGCCTGCTAAGTGGTGTAATATGTGGAATCTATCTGTTTGATTTCCTCCATGATATGCTTTGGAAAGTCCTCATAAAAGTGTTTGAGCCTCTTCCCATTGATAGTAATCCTCTATCCACTTTTCTCAGGAAAAATATGTATTACACCAAAAGGGTAAAAATCAGTAATGGTATAAGGACCAATACATCGGGAATAAAGCTTACCTGGGTGTAGCTTTAGCCCAGAATTGTACATGAGGACCTTCCCACCAATATGAAACTTCTGATAATGAATCATCCCATCATGGATATCCTTTGTTTTCTATTTATATATTCAGGAGTTCTCATATGCATCACACCGAATTTCTTCAAACTTCTAAATCTGAAAATTCCTATGCTCACCTGCATATGATATATCCATATTACATTGTTTAACATCCCAATATGCATGGTTCTTTACCTCCACCAAGAGGTGAAATGGATTTCCAAACACAATCCTATATGGTGACACTCTAATTGTAGTTTTAGAATCTATATGGTATTTCTAAAGTGCATCATCCAAGTGAACACTCCAATCTATCCTATTGGGTTGTACCATTTTTTCCTTGATTCGCTTAACCTCCCGATTTTAGATTTCTGTTTTTTTGTTAGTTTGGGGGTGATATGCTATGGATAATTAATTAATAACCCCATACTTATGAAGAAATTTTTTCCTATTACAATTACAAAAATGTGAACCCTGATCACTAATGATAAATCTCAGCAAATCAAACCTACTTAAAATCTGGGACCTCACGGAATCAAAAATCACTCAAGAGTCAATGGTCTTAGTAGCCTTTTCTTCCACCCATTTAGAGACATAGTTCACAATCAATAAGATATACAAAAAACCAAATGAAATAGTAAAAGTCCCCATGAAGTCTATACCCCATGCATCAAAGTTATCACAAAATAACATGGGTAGTTGGGGCGTTTCATTTTTCTCGGAGATATTCCCTGTGAATTGACATTAAGTACACAACTTAAAAAACCAATGAGAATATCTATACAATTTTTTCCAATAAATTCTTTTGTCTAGGAACTTTCAAGCTATATGTTGATAGGCAAAGTGACCCCAAAAATCCAAAGTGTGGAAGAAGGTCAAAACAGTGGTGAACTCATGGTATGAGACACACTGACGAACAACTTGGTCACTACGAATTCTCCACAAATATGGGTAATCCAAAATTTACCATCAATAATAATTCTTTAGTATCTGGGATTATTAAGTGATGAAATTTTTGGGGACTCTAGATGTTGCTAGAAAATTCACAATCATTTCATACTAGGGGGTAAGGCCCACAACATCACAAAGGTTCTCATGAGAGAATAATTCTCCAATAGGGATGGGTGAGTCAACATGATGGTCCAGTGGTGGGGAAATCCTACTTATGTGGTAAGCTACCACAATTTCCACCCCTATCGTATCTCTAATCTCAAGGTTAAATTCTTAGAGGAGGAGCATCCATCAAAGGAGTCAGGGCTTAGCTTTAGTTTTCTTTAAGAGAAAAGGAAGGGAAACATGATCAGAAAAGACAATCAATTTTGACCCAATAGGATATGAATGGAATTTTTCCAAGGAAAACATACTAGAAAGAGGTTATTTTTAATGGTTGTGTAGTTTTTATGGGTAGGGTCAAGGGTACATGTGGCATATGCGATGATATAAGGAGACATCTCAACCCTTTATGATAAAACTACCCCAACTACAAAGTTAAAGACATCACACATAAGTTCAAAGGGAATATCCCACCTTGGTGGTTGGATGATGGGAGGTGATGTGAGGCTCATTTTTAGTGAATTGAAAGAATCCTCACATTTTTTAATGAATGAGCAGTAAAAACCAGCATGACACAAGAAAGATCACACCTCACGAACACATTTTGGATATGGAAGGGTTGAAATTAATTCAATTTTTGATCTATCCACTCGAATTCCCTCTTTTAAAATAACATAACCAAGAACTATCCCCCGCTCAAACATGAAATAAAATTTCTCATAATTTAATACGAGATCCTTTTCAATTCATTGAATGAGGACATATCCTAGGTGTTCCAAACAGTCATCAATTGAAGTTTCATAAATCGTGAAATCATCCATAAAAACTTCCATGCAATTATCTAGGTACTCAGAAAAAAATACTTAATATACATCACAAAAAATTACCAGGAGCATTATAAAGTCCAAAAGGAATTCTTTTGTATGAAAATGTGCCGAATGGATAGGTAAATGTTGTCTTTTCTTGATCCTTAGGGGATATATGGATTTTAAAATAACCCAAATATCCATCAAGGAAACAATAATGGGACTTACCAGCCAATCTTTCTAACATCTCATAAATGAAACGTAGAGGAAAGAGATCCTTTCGCATGGCTTGATTTAGTCGATGATAGTCAATATAGATTCGCCAAATTTTTTCCACATGTTTTGGAACCAATTCATTCCATTAATTAGACACTACTGTTATTCCAAATTTTTAAGAACAATTTGAACTAGATTGACCCATTTACTACCAGATATAAGATAAATGATCCTAGCAGCAAGTAATTTATGGACTTATAATCTAACACTTCTAGGAGAGTGGGATTAAACCAGCATTGAGCCTGACTTATGGGCTTACCCTCATCATCCAAAAGTATATGGTGCATAAAAATAGATGGGATAATCTTGGGAATATCTTCCAAAGTCCATCGTATCACCTTTTTTACACTCTCTTAAAAGGTCAATATATTTTAATTACTACTGTGTAGATAGTTTATTGGAAATAATTATGGGAAATTGGTCAATACCCTCAAGATATGTTAATTTTAAATTTGATGTAATTGGTTTTAATTCCAAGATCGGTGGTTTTTGGATTGAGGGAGGGGATTTAGGGGGAGTGAGGTCCGAAAAACTGTCTATCTGCTTATGTTTATTCTCTAAGGCTATACAATCTATTAAAATGATATTTGAAGAATCATTGATGGTCATGGGTACCTCATAATGAAAACAGTCATCAATTAAAGAAAAACAATTACACTTTTTAGAACCCACACAACACTAAAAACATGAATCAAAAATCAAATCATCTAAGTCTGAATGAGAGAAAAATAAATCAGAGTATGGGTCGATAAGATATTTTTGTGTGTGTGTTTCTTTGGAGAGCACTTCCATTTAATTAATAAGAAGAGCATAATTCTCTTCAATGGGGTGTTTCATGGCATTAAGACTGTTGATACTTACCTTTTCACCACCAAGATCCATGTACATCATACCACTGTGAACATTGATGATCATCTTTGATGTTTTTAGGAATGAACTCCCAAGTATGAGAGGATAATTTCCTTGGGTTTGGGTATCCTCTATATCAAGAATGTAGAAGTCAGTGGTGAAGATGAGATTCTTCACTTTCACAAGGATGTCCTCAACCACTTCTGATGGGTGTTTTGTGCTCCGGTTGGAAAGTTTCATTATGATTCATGTCGGTTGAAGCTCTCAAACCAGTAGAAAAGTGTACATAGAGTAAGCCATTACATTAATTAAAGCACCTAAATCTAGCATAGCATCTAAAAAAATGTCTCCCATATGGTGAAAGGTATCATGAAAGTTATCGGATCATTGAACATGGTTGTAATTGCTGGTTGAATCAAGACTGATTCATTCCTTCCCAGGTTGACTCTCTCATTCCCCTTAAACCTTCATATATGGGTGAAAAGTTCTTTAAGAGATTTTGTGTAATGAGGACTCTATTTAAATACATCCAATAAAGGAATATTAACTTTTTCTTTTTTTAATGTATCCATTATCTCTTTATCAATCTCATTATCAAAAATTTTCATAGATTTAGAGAGTATTTGGGGGAAAGGAAGAGGAGTGGTTTGTTCAGTGGAATCCTCAATGACAATTTGTTTATCATTTTTGTTTGGTTTTTCAAAATTATATTCTTTTAAGGGTTGGTAAAGAGAGTTTTCAATAAGGGGATATACCTTTTGGGTAGAATCATTAGAAGAAGAAACTTCTTTACTAGTAGGATGTGTTATTACACAAAAATTACCTCTTTATTTTCTATTATCAATAGGTTGGGATGATAGTTGTATAGAAACTTGCCTATTTATCTCACTGATGTTGTTTTCTAATGGTCTCAATTGAGTTTTTAGGTCTTGAATATCTGATTGTGTGGTCTGTTGGAACTGGAGGTTTTGGGATTCCATTTTCGTCACCATGTCCTCAAGGCTTAGTTCACATTTGGGAGGAGGAGGAGTAGGATTGTTCTAAGAAGTTAAGGGATAATAATATTGCATACCTTGTCCTTTTTGATACCAATTTTCCTTGGTGTAGCTCGGGTTTCCTCTTTTTTGGTACTATGGCTGTGATTTCCACCTGAGGTTTGGATTTTGCCTAAATGGTTCGTGCTAGAAGGGTGGTTCTTATTGAAAAGGATGCCCTAGGAATACTACTTCACAAGACTCATATGAATCCCAAAATTGTGGGAACTGTTTAGAAAAATGATTATTATTAGAATAAATATCTCAATGTAATGGAATAGAAGAAGAGTGTTAGTTACCTTGTGCTTGAGATAATTTCCTTATAAGTGTATGCATATCATCCAGTTTATTATCTACCTTTTGGTCTAGGGATGAATGACTTAAATCATGAAATCCTTGGGTTAGTTCAATTGCTCATGTACCAAATTGTTGTGTATTTTGAGCCATGTTGGCTATTAAATCACGAGTGGCGGACGAAGTTTTATCAACTAGGGAACCACCAGCTACGACATCTATCATTCCACAATCCATAGGAACAAGTACCTCATAGAATTGTTGAATTAGAAAATTTTCACTAATTTGGTGGTTAGGAAAACTTGAGAAAAGTATTTTGAATCTCTCCCAATATTCATGAAGGGTCACTTCTTGTGATTACCAAATTCCACATATTTATTTTTTAATTGATGCAGTTCAGGAGGAAGGAAATAAATTCTCTAGAAAGAGTTATTTAAGGTCATTAAAACCCCCAATTGTTGTAGGTAGATAGTAAAGATAGTCTTTGGATACACCATCAAGAGAGAAAGGGAAGGCCCTAAACTTAATGAGATCCTTAGATACATTTTGGGGTTTCATTGTGAAGCACACTATGTAAAACTCTTTGAGATGTTTGTGAGGGCCCTATAGCACCCCCAATTCGAGGTATTAGCCTTTTTTATGATTTCTTATGTGATTAATGTTCTTAGGATTATTTGTGAATATGTTGTGAGAGTTTGGGAATATGTTGTTTACTACTTTGGGTTTGTGAGTCACCATTGTATGATTGTTTGAGTAATGTTATGAAAGATGGAAATGGGTGTGGTAAGGTGAAATGGTAAATGGGTTGTGACATGGTTGTTTGGATTCCCTATGTGTTGTGGTCATTTGGGTGTAAATGGATTGGTAATGGAGTGTTTGGCTTGTTGTAAGTTGTTGCACTTTTTAATGTTTTATATAAAATATTTTATATAAATGTGATAACAGTTTTATCCTAGTGGCATGTGTAGGTAAGTCATTTGGGGAAAACATAATGAGTATTTGTTCTCACCCCTGATTTCTCACTTGGGTTTTTTTGCAGATGTTGTATCCCGAGACCTAGGTAAGGGTAAAGCATCCCATTTTGCTAGCGGTTCGATATAATACATTGGTGATGTTGTGGTTCTTGGAGCATGGAGCTTGGTGTGGAGCTATGGATGGTGTCCTAGTTCTTTGGGGGTCTTATTGTGTGTTCTTCCTCTTGGTAGTATGATTTTTGGTTAAGTTGTGTTTGCATTTAGGAATTGTTATGGAACAACTTGGTTTTATTTTTCCGATGTATGGTTTGGGCTGCTATGTCAGCATGGATAATGTAGTTTTGTTATTAGTGGCTTGTTTGGTTGGTTGTTCAATTCAAAAGGGAAAATAGTTCCCCAAGTATTCTTGAAGCCCTCATCATTTATTGCCAGCCTTTGACACCTTGGGAATGTTTCTTATAGCCAAGTATAATTCCTCTTCCCTGTCAAGCCAATGGGATGGGGCGGGATGTTACAAGTGGTATGAGTTTGTTTGGTCCTTGGATTTCAAGTGAGAGCAGTTGTTCGGTCCTTTGGTGCTGACTGTTGGTCTTGGTGTTGACATTCATTCTTGGTCTAGTCCTTGAGTCTGGATGGTAACAAGTTGTAGGATTTTTGGAACATGGAATTTATAGCATAAAAGGATGTAGGTAACCCTTTTATGGTGAACTTCAAGTTACCAGGGATTTGGTTACATAAGTGTTTGGAGACACTTATAGGCACTGGAAGCCTCATTGTTGTGGGTGTAGCCAATGAGATGGGCATGACATGAATGGTAGAAATGAATTACCTATAGGTTTTATATTTCATTGGGGTATAATGATTTATGGTGTGGTATAAATGTGTAGATTTTGGAAAATTGGAATTGGGTTTCAAAACAGAAGGTTTTGAAACATGGAAACTAGTGGTATATTGAAAATGGGTTGATTTTCAAAACATGGTGGATTTTTTAGAATAACACATCATTATAAATGTGAACTTGTTGAAATCCTAGTTTCAATAGTTAATAGGAAATGGAATTTGAAAATTTTATGCCTTTCCTTGTTAAGGGAGTGGGACATATGGTTGTTTTTGTATTGATAAAAATGGCACCGGGTAGGCGTCGTAGAGACCAACTAGAGGAAGCTGCAGAAAATGTGGTTGCACCTGAGCCTCAGGTGAACCAAAAACTAGTTCAGAGTATAGTGAAAGATTTCCAAGCTGTGGAAATTGGGAATAATGTGGATGAACCAAAGCATGTGGATCATGCAGTTCAATTTCAAAGGCAGAATCTACCCATGTTTAAGGGTGAGTCGGAGCTAGAAAGGGATGAAGAGTGGATGAATAGAATGAATAGGATATTTGACTATTTGGAACACCAACAGAGTTAAAACTGAAGTGATCCACATATATGTTGGAAGATCATTCCCTTCGGTGGTGGGATATGGAGGTCCAAGCTAGGATAGACCACTGTGTGACATGGGAGGGTTTTGAGGAATTGTTTAATAAACAATTATTCCCTCATACTTTCATAATTCATCATAAAATATATTTATTCAGTTTAAAGCAAGCGAACATGGAGGTAATGAAATATGTGGCTAATTTTATGAACTTAGTGTAGTTTTCACTCGAGGTGGGGTGTAGTACATCATTGAAGGCACAAATTTTTGAAGTTGGGTTGAGGTAGGAAATTCTTTCCAAGATAGCAGTGCTGTGTCTAAAAGATTACACAAAAATGGTTAATAGAGCTACAGTGGATGAACAAGGCCTTTTAGGGAATACAGGTGGGGTGAGTATCTTGGTACCCACTGGGAATTGTGGGAACTCAAACACTGGGCTCAAGCAGAAGAGGGACACTTATTTCCAGGGTGGGAGTATGACTCAGAATCTAATGACAAAATTGATGAATCTTCATCCAAAGCCTCAGAGTAAGTCGGGATGTTTTCAGTGTGGCTCTATGGGACACATCAAATAGGATTGTGCAGAAAAAACTCAGACATGTGATAATTATAAGAAGATGGAGCATCTTCCGTGTTATTTTTAGAATGCTCTGAGGTTGGGTATCCGTGACACTCCTCAGGGGTTGCAGGGGTCTTGTGCCTCGATGGGATGGTGGCAGCAGCATACCCCTTGTTTGTAGAGAAAAGTGGGTCATGGTGATTCTTGGAATACCACGACACCTCAAAAGGGTAATAAAGACTAGAGCATGGAAAGCATGCTGTTGTTTAGGGATGAACTGGCTGTGATGGATGATCAATTAGAACTATCCATGATGCAAGGTATAATTATTTTAAATTCCAAGTTTATGCAATCTTTTTTTTGATATGGGTGTTTTTTATTCTTTTATTGCATCCTATTCTATTAGTTTTTTGGGTTTACATGTGTAAATGATGGATTCTTTTATGAAACTAAAAACTCCTTTGGTCAAAGAGAGTGTTGAAGCTTTCTATGTAGAGAGTGTTGTTTAGTTTTGAATGAAATTGAATTGATTTGGGAATTCTTAGTGGTTGATATAGATGCTTATAATATAATATTAGGAGTGGATTGGTTAGCGACGTTTAAGGAACACATCGATTTTTATGCGCGAACGATTAGTTTTACAATAGTGGATGGTGTTAAACATATCTTTAGAGGGGAGAAGAAAGAAAAGATGGGTGTAACAGATTTGTTGGAACCAGTTATTGGCAAAATCTTGTATCTGTTAGTGTCCTTGTAGTTGGCATCAGTCATAGGTGTTGAGAAGAGTGTTCTTCCAGTAGTTGTGGAACGGTTTATGGAAGTATTTCCTGAAGAATTCTCATGTTTCCCCCCATGAGAGAAGTAGATTTTACGATTGATCTCCTCTCAAGGACTAGTCCTATCTCACTTCCATCTTACCCTATAGAACCAGCAGAATCGAGGGAATTAAAAGTGCAGTTGGAAGAGATAGAAAAAAAATGGTTCATCTGACCTACACATCTCCATGGGAAATTTCTATTTTGTTTATTAAAAAGGTAGATGGAACTCTGTGACTCTGTGTTGATTATCATAGACTTAATCAGGTTACGATAAAGAACCAATATCTACTTTCACACATCGGTGATTTGTTTGACTAGTTTAGGTTAGCTCAGTGGTTCTCCAAGATTGAATTGAGGTCAGTGTATCATCAATTGTAGGTGAGGAAGAAGGATATCCCTAAAACATCTTTCATAAGTAGATATAGACATTACGAGTATGTGGTTATGCCCTTTGGTTTAAGGAATGAACCATTGGAGTTCATGGAATTGATGAATCAGAGATTTCAGAGATATCTGGATTCTTTTATGATAGTATTTGTTGATTATATATTGGTGTATTCAAATACAAGGGTGGAGCATGAGAAGAACTTGAAGATAGTGCTAGGGGTATTGAGGGACCATTGGTTGTAGGCCAAATTTCCAAGGTGTGACTTTTGGATATAGGAGGTTCATTTTCTTGGCCATGTTATTTCTAAGAAATGTGTTTTAGTTGATCCGGAAAAGATAGAGGCTGTTATCGCTTGGAAATCGCCAAAGAACATTTTCAAGATACAAAGCTTTCTTGGTCTAGCTGGCTATTATCGATAATTTTTTCCTGATTTATCACAATTTTATTTGACAATAATAGCTTTGATAATGAATAATATCCCATTTCAATGGGGTGATCAGTGTTAGAAATTATTTGAAGAGTTAAAGGGTTTCCTTATATCAGCACCGATATTGGTTTTTCCTGAACTAGGGAAAGGGTATGTGGTGTATTGTGATGCATCAGGATTAGGGTTGGGTTGTGTTCTCTTGAAAGGGGATCATGTGGTTTCATATGGCTCACAGTAGTTGAGGTTTCCTGAGAAGAACTAACCAACACATGATTTAGAGTTGGCAGAAGTGGTTTATGCATTAAAAATGTGGCGTCATTTTCTCTTTGGTGAGAAATTCACAGTGTTTACCAATCAGAAGGGCTTAAATCATATTTTCTCATAGAGAGATTTGAACTTGGGGTAAAGGAGATGGACATAATACTTTCAGATGTTTTATTTTGACTTAATGTACACACCAGGTAAGGGAAATTTAGTGGCGTATGGATTAAGTTGAAAATAATATGCTCATGTGGTGAAATAAGAATCAGATCAACGACAGTTGATATCGGTCATAGCTGGAAAGCAGTTGGAATGTAGGGACTAGGGTGGGAGAGTGGTCTTCTTTCTAGTTTCATTGGTTCCTAACTTGGCTGGTTTGGTTAAAGAGGAAAAGGCATCTGATTTCGAATGTTTAGAGATGAGGTTGAAACTCATTGGTGGGGAGACCATTGAGGGATAAAAACTGAATGTGCATTCAGTTTTGTGTTTTTGAAATCAGATAGTTGTTCCTGTGGCTTTTCATTAGGAACTTATCAAGGCTTATCGTCACTCTAGGTGGGCTATTCATCTTGGAATTTAGAATATGTACAAGGCATTGAAAGCCCAGTTTTGGTGGGTGGGTATGAAAAGAAAGGTGGTCGAGTTCATTTAGAGATGCTTGACTTTTCTGCAAGTCAAAGATGAGCATCAGTGGAAAATGAGCATGTTGAAATATTTACCTATCCCAATTATAAAATGGGTGGAGATATCAAGAAATTTTGTGACAGGTCTTCCGAGAATAATGAGGAAACATGATTCCATATGGGTGACTGTGGATCGGCTCACAAAGTCAGCCCATTTCATCCCAATTTTTGAATCTCATACATTGGAAGATCTATCCAAAATATATATCCAAGAAGTGGTAAAGAGTAATGGTGTTTCAATTTTGATTGTATTGGATAGAGATCTAAGGTTCACATATCATTTTTTGTATATCCTTGCAGTAAGCCCTTGGGACACAGTTGATGATGAGAACAGTGTATCATCCTTAGACGGATGGCTAATCTGAGAGGGTGATATAAACATTGGAAGATATTTTAATGGTTTTTGTGATGGATTTTGGTGGTTCATAGGAGGATCACTTATCATTTCTAGAGTTCTCATATAATAATATTTATCCATCATCAATACATATGGCTCCATTTGAGACATTTTATGGGCATCTTTTTCGTTATCCGCTATGTTGGGTGTAAATGGGTGAGACTTCGATGATCAGACTGAGACTTTTCCAAGAAAATATGGAAAAGATCAAGTTGATTAGAAAGTGTATGGAGAGGCACCAAATTCATCCGAAATCATATGCAGACCATCGTCAACAACTTTTGTCATTCGAGGAGGGTGATCATGTGTTTTTGTGAATATATCTTGGGTTGGGACATCACTAGTTTGGAAAGTAGGGTAAATTATCTCCAAGGTATATAGGACTTTTGAGATCATTGAGAGGATTGGAGAGGTGGCTCATCAATTGGCTTTGCCACCATGGTTTAGCGTAGTGCACAATGTGTTTCATGTGTCACAGTTGAAAAAGTATCAGCTGGATCGTGATCGTGTGATTCATTGGGATCATGTTGAGCTAGAACCAGATGCTTCCTTGGTAAACGTTCCAGTGAGGATTGTGGATAGGAAAGATAAAGTATTCCATGGTAAAAGCATTGGTTTAGTTTAGGTTTTGTGACAGCATGGTTAGATTTAGGAGGAGACTTGGGAGCAGAAGAAAGAGATGGACGAGCAATGGCCCGATCTATTTTGACAACGAGATGGTTTTCTACTTTCTGAGGATGGAAATTCCAATGGTGGGGAGAATTTAGAACCCTTGGTTTGATGTATGTATCCTTTATTTATTCCTTTTTATGTGTTTAATGTGCTTGGGATGAGTTGGGAAGAGGTTGGGAGAGTTTAGAATGGGGTTGAATAAGTTTGGAGGCCTTTTTAAGGCTGCACAACTTGAGCACAGTTAGAGGAAACCATGCGAGCTGAAACATACAGGTAGTGGGGTACACATGGTTTGCACATAGTTTTCCTGACCATTTGGGGTGGGACATGCGAGGTGCCCCTTTTAGGTAGTATCACACACATGGTTAGTGCATGGTTTGTCTAACTGTATGATCTAAACATGCAACCCTTTAAAAATAGGTTTTTAAAAGACATGATTAGTCGAGATTTCCCTAAAAACACCCAAAATCTCTCCCACTTGAGTCTCACTCAGGATTTTTGGTTATCAAGGGTTTGAGGGGCTCTCCCACTATTTTTGTAAGTGATTCAAAGGGGTTTCAATGTGGTTTGGAGATGGTTTCTCTAGAGTAAGTTTATCATCTTGATTTCTCTTTGGTTTTCTCTAGATCCACTCTTCCTTCTCTCTTAGGTTTCTAGATCTACATACGCTCTGTGTATATCTAGGGGTTTTGTGGCCTAAAGTGATGATATTATGGATTTTTGATGTTAGGGAAGATAATCTGGAGTGGTTGCAATGGTGCGTTCACCAGATTTGTGGTGGAGTTGCTTGGGGGTCGATTTCACCAAAACCCAAAAGGTAGGTGGATTATATCTCAACTCCACTTGGTTATAACTAGTGGTTTTGGTTGAAATTAATTTTTTTGTCTTGAAATTAATTTTGAATATGTTGGGATAATCTTAGTGGAAAACCATTGGGGGAAGATTTGGGGATTTTTGGTTGGAATTTGATATTATTGAAAGAGGGGTTTTGTTTTGTGATTTTAAAATGTATATTTTAAAATTGGTTTCTTGGTTTGGATTATGAAAATTACTTATGAAATTTTATTCAATAAAAATGTGGTATTATTGAAATGTGTTTGTGTATGGAAAATAGTTAAAGGGTTTTTTTATATAAATGGGTGATTTATTGAAGTAATTTGGCATGTGTTGGAATTGTTGATGTGATTAAGGGTTTTTTTGGTGGTAAATAAATTGTTGGCATAATGTGGTGACCTCGATGTGATATACTTGTTGTTGAATAAGTATTATGAATTGTGTGTGTGAAGTGGGAAGGGAGTACCACTATAAAAAGAAGATGCATAGTGGACAGAAGGGCCACCATCAAAGGATAAGTGGGCGGGAAATACCACTAGATGGGGAAAGGATACCAGGCTTGGACGGAAGTGACACTGTGGTTGTTTACCGGTTTGGGTGTGCAAATCACCATTGTATGATTATTTGTGTAATGTTATGAAATATGGAAATGGGTGTGCTAAGGTTAAATGGTAAATGGGTTGTGGCATGGTTGTTTGGATTCCCTATGTTTTGTGGGCATTTGGGTGTCAATGGAATGGTAAAGGAGTGTTTGGATTGTTGTAAGTTGTTTCACTATTTAATGTTTTATATAAACCATTTTAAATAATTTTGCTAATGGTTTTATCCTAGTTGAGTGTGTATGGAAGTCATTTGGTGAAAACATGGTGAGTATTTATTGTCACCCCTTACTTTGGCACTTGGGTGCTTTTGTAGATGTTTTATCCTAGGACATTGGTAAGGGTAAAGAATCTCATTTTTCTAGAAGTTCTGCATGATGATTTGGTGATGTTGTGATTATTGGATCATGGATATTGGTGTGGATCTATGGATGGTGTCTTAGTTCTTTTGGGTATTTTTGTGTATTCTTCCGCTTGGTACTCTGATTTTTGGTTTAGTTGTATTAGAATTTTGGAATTGTTATGGAACAACTTGGTTGTATTTTGGTGATGTATGGTTTGGGTTTCTATGTGAGAATGCGTCATGTAGTTTGTTAGTAGTGTCTTGTTTGGTTGGTTATTCAATTCAAAAGGTCAAATAATTCCCTAAGTATTCTTGAAGCTCTCAGCATTTATTTCCAGACTTTGGTGCCCAGGGAAGGTCTCTTAAGGCCAAGTTACTTTCCTCCACCCTCTCAAGCCAATGGGATGGGGAAATATGTTATAATACTCACTAGAAAAACCATGGAATTAGGGAAGTAGGTGTATGGGGCCCTATTTCATCTCAAAGTTGGATACTTCCTCAAGATATTGGATGTATGCAGGTTGGTACTCTACATCCTGGGTGGTTAGTTATTTTAATGTTCAATTATTTTCACCCATGTTTTATTGGGCTTGACTTGGTTCAATTTTTGATTGGTTTAGGACCACTTAAGGTTTCAAAAGGGGTTCCTCTGTGTTACTTTGTTTACCTAATCTATATTCCTTGATTTTTGAGTGAAGTGTCTTTTCAATTTTTGGTTCAAATTAAAGCAATTTTTCTTTTTCTGATCGGTTCATGCGAATAAGTTATAAAATTTTATATATATATATATATATTTATCTTTTCATGATTGAAGATAGTTAAAATAAAATAAATTAAGAAGGGTGAAATGAGAAAAGAAAATATAATGTTATAGTATATAATGATAGAGAAGAAGAAGAAGAAGAAGAAGAGAGAGAGAAAGAACACACAAAGAACAAACAAAAAAAAAAAAATGGGGGGGGGTGTGGATATAGAAAGTAGTAATAAGTAAATAAAAGAGTAAAATGGAAATATTATCTTGGATCCTTGTAAATGGAGCCAAAATTTGATCACGTTGTCGAGCACGTCAAATTAAATGTTTAGTTTGCTAGAATTTCTATAGTATAAGAGTAACCCTATGTCGTCTCTCAATGGAGCCTTAGACCATTAATTAAAAAAATGTTTGTGATTATAAAAATAGAAGGGGAATGGGATTTTGGAAAACTTGGGGTTTTATGATTTTATATGGAAAAAGAAAGAAGAAATCAATAAAAAAACTGGAATCTAACAAAATTAATTAAAGGTGATCAACATTGGAAAGTATCGTGATGCTCATCCTCCATCACTTCAAGATACAGAGTTTATATCTTTTAATATTTGGTTTTTAACACCTAGAATCCTAATGTTACTGATTTTATACTAGGATACATCCTAGGGTTCAGTCGGAAACACACAATGATTCACCGAATATTGCCGATGATTGAGTGATTTGTGTTTGAATTCATAACTGAAACTCACCACATAAACACATAAAGAAATAGATGTTCTGTCTAGGTTTGTATTTTATTTCTTTTTGATACCATGAAATAAATGTATATAGTTTTGACAATGTTTTTTAGAGTTAAATTTACCAATATAAACCACACAAACAACGCGATTAAAATTGAATGGAAGAAATGGTGAACGATGTGTGAAACATCATATGAAAGGGTACCCCCAAACATGATCATATGAGTTGAGAATGAAATAACAGTACATAAATAAATTAAATAAGAAGAGAGTATGATTAAAAATAGCACACATACATGGAATTTAAAATACTATTCAATTATTACAAAAACCAATCTAGGGATTACAACAAGTTCCTTCCCAGGTGATCACAAGGGGTTTAGAAATCCATTGGAGGGGAGGAGGAAGATGAAGTTTAATTAAAACTTATAATATCCTCTTGAATTTATAAGGATGATGAGATGAATCTTTTGGGACTCCAAAATGAAATAACCTTTCCTCGTGGTTGAACTCCCAAATGGGGTGCCCAAGGTTCCAATTTATAGGCAAAGTGGAAGGTGGTTTTGGGTGCTGATCATGAAGGTGATGCGGTTTTGTGTAAGGATCTACTTCCCTTTTTTCCTAAAGATGTACTTTCCCCTCAGGATGGTATGTGCTTGGTCTCTCCCAGTCTCTTCTCAAAGACACTACTTAGTATGTACCTGGAGGAGTGTCTGCAGGGGTTAAGACCCTACCTTTCAGGTCTCCTAGCGCTGTCGCCCCCGCTCTCTGTATCGCTCGGTGTTTTTCCTGAAGCTTCATGGGATATTTTGGTGGTGGATCAGATTTTTTGTAATGGTTCATCTGAGGTCTCCCCCCAAGGACTTGGTCAGAAGTTATAGTTGGCAGATCAATCTTCTATTCCCCCAGCTCCAGTGGAGACACCCCTATTTGATCCCAAGTTTCGAGATAGGCCCAAATCCTACCCAGTTGGCCCTGGATCCTTGGAAGGTATGAAAGTTTTTAACCATGAGGGATTTTTCACTCGCTTACAAGAAAGGAGTCTCAAGGAGATCCCATTATCCTATTTCAAGATGGCTATGAGTTCTGGGGCCAAGGCTAGAGCCCTTTCCTTCCAATGACTCCTATCTTAATCTGGAATGCCCACAGTCTCGGTGCCTGGGTCAAAACTGATTTCATTGCCTCTGTAATGAGAGAACATAAGGCTAAAGTTGTCTCCATTATTGAACACAAGCATAACCCTGCAAGAATTCGGGAGTTCACATCAAAGATCAAGATGCATGGCTGCTCGCAAGATGATCCAACTAAAAAACATATTTGGATATTTTGTAACAAGAACACCTCTGTCAAGATGGTGCATACTGGGGATCAATTTATCACCACCATGGTGTGTACAGGTGATATCAGCTTCTTCATGACCTTTGTTTATGGGAGTTGTGACCATCTTCAAAGGGATAAGCTATGGAGTTATATAAATGAATTCTCCTGGGAAACTTACCTTGGTTTATTGGAGGGGACTTCAATATTGTTGCCAATCCATAGGAGATGAAAGGACGAGGACCTTTTCAGAGAACAACCAGTAGAGAGTTTACACAGTTCATGACTGGGAAAGGTCTTATGGACCTGGGATACTCATGTGATTGTTTTACTGGGTGTGACAACCAAAGGGGATCACATCATTCGTGGAGCTGCCTGGATAGGTGTTTGGCTAACTTGGAAGCCATTTTTAAGTTCTCTAACACTAAGGTGCATCATTTGGTCCCAGGAATCTCTGACCACTCCCCACTTTTGGTTTACATTTCAGATGTGTAGGATTATCAGGAGAGGTTTCATTTTCTACAACAGTGGGTTAGCAAACCAGGTTATCAGGAGCTAATTGGTTATCTTTGGAACACACCTGGACATGGCAGCTTATGGATTTCCATTCCTAATAAATTGTAGTGTCTCAAGACTCTTCTCCAATAGTGGGTGAAAGATATCCCTCGGGTCGATAATGAGATTGATGGAGTTGTGCAGGAGGTTGAAAGTCTTGAAGCATGGTTAGAAGAGGTGTGTGATGTCCAGAACATTGAGGAACTTGATAACAGGAAAAAAATTCTTACTGAAATGCTTCTGTCCCAGGAACGACAGGCCAGGGAAACTGCAAGAATTAAATGGCTCAGAGAGGGTGATAAAAACGCTGCATTTTTTCATTCATGTATCAAAGAGAGAAAGAGACCTATTAAGCACAATATTCTTTTGGAAGATGGATCTTATACGTATTAAAGGGTTGTTGTGGGAGTTATGGATCACACCTATTTCAAGGACTTGTTGGCTGGTCCCAATACTCGTATGCCCAATGGTTACTCAAGAAGGGATAATGGGTTTTTTGAGATTATTTCTAATTGTGTCTCTGACTAGGAAATTGAGAGGTTGAGTTCAATTTCGGATGAAAAGCATATCTACACAGCCATGATGAACCTTCACCCGGATAGAACCCCAGGACCAGATGGTTTTCCGATCTCCTTCTATAGAGGCTCGTGGGTTGTCGTAAAAGAGGATATCATTTCATCTATTCAGGACTTTTTCAGGGGAGGTAGCCTTCTGTGGGTTGCTTGCGCCACCACTATGGTACTTATTCCAAAAAACAGGATCCCCTATTCTATCATGAAATAAAGACCAGGGATTATGTGTAACTTCCCATATAAAGTCCTCACGAGTGTCATTAATGCAAGGCTATCTATTCATCTCCCGCAGCGGATTTCCATGGAGCAGCATGGATTTGTGAGGGGCCGGTGTATCCAAGGTGCTATCTCTCTTGCACATGAAATGATAAGGGATATTAACTTTAAAACCCGGGGTTCAAATGTGACTCTCAAGTTAGATTTTTATAAAGCCTATGATCGTGTGGAGTGGGGCTTCATCGATAAGGTGCTGGCTAATATAGTATTTTCTACCTGGAATATTGACCTTTTTTTAGATTTTTTTGCTCTCCGTGGATGGCAGTTTCATTCTTGGGGACATCCTATGGCTTCTTCAAGTCCAGTCGTGGCCTTCGTCAAGGGGACCCATTGTCCCCCAGCATTTTCATCCTCACTCAGGAGGTCCTGAGCAAGCTCATCTATAGAAGCATCAACAATGTAGATATTTTGGCATATCAGAGGAATAAGAGGACTATGCCCATTTCTCAACTTATGTTTGCAGATGATACTCTTGTGTTTATTAATGATGGAAAAAATTCTATCTATGAGTTTAACAGGATTGTGGAGGAGTACTGCCACTGGAGTGGAAAAATTATCAATAAAGGGAAAAGCTTCTTCTTCATCTCCAACAAATTTTCTTCCCATCGGATTTCTGAAATTGAAAATAATCTTTCCATGAAAAAGGTTGTTTTCCCATTCAATATCTTGGGGATCCTATTTCCCCTATAAGACTTCGGGTTTGGGACTTTGATTTCCTTATCAATCAGATCGCAGACCGCATCCACAATTGAAAAAATAGGTACTTATCATTTGGTGGTCATATTGCTCTCATTAATAGTGTGCTGTTGGCTACTCCAGTTCATGCTCTCTCTGCGGTCATGACTCCAAAAGGTGTCATCAACAGCATTGAAAAACTTCTTGCTGGTTTCATTTGGGATCCTCTGGCTGAAAGGAAAAGACACTGGGCAACCTGGAGAAGAGTGGCTAGGCCTTCTAGGGAAGGTGGTATTAATGTTCACAGTTTGGATGACACCCTCAGAAGCATGTAGGCTAAACTAGCTTGGGAAGTTGTGGATCAGAGTACGCTTTGGGGGAAAACAATGCACCCTCTATTTTTCCATCAGTCCTAGGTGGTGGGATGAGGCTCTTCGCTTCGTCCCAACCTACCGATCCTCATTTCTGAACTTATTGGTCACTCGCAATGGATTATAGGGAGGGGTGAGATTTCCTTCTGGCACAACATCTGGGTGGGGAAGGTGCTTGGATTCCCTGGATGTCCTGATCCCACTATCACATTTAGGGAAGTAAGTGCACACCCATATTTCATTAAAGAGGTGTTGGACAAGGAATATAAGGACCTTTTCAACCTCATTGTCTTATCGTAGGGCCCGGACCAATGCATGTTTTCTCCTTCCTCAACGATGATCTTTTCTGCTTGAGATTTACATCACACGTGGGGAACATCAGATGCTCAGGATACTTGGAATGAAGTTCTGTGGCCCAAGGCGGCTCCCTCAAAATTTAGTATCCTATTATGGAGAATCATGAACTGATCCATTCCCACTGACAAAAACATAAAAAAATGTGGAATCCCTCTTTTTTATTAGTGCGCATGATGTACAGTTTACAAAGAGGAAACGACTGAGCATCCCTTTTTCTCTGGGGAATGAGAGAATGAAGTATGGAGTTATTATGGGGACTTTATATGGATTTGTGATCCTAACATTGTGGAACTTCCATTCTTTGATTAATGGTTTCATGGGTTGGGAGCCAGAGGGACGGAAAAAACAGCACGTTCTTTGATTCTCCTTGCTGGGTGTTGGGCCATATGGAAAGCCAGGAATAAGCTTAGGCATGAGGGGCTTCGGTCTATGGGTAATTATCTCATCATCAGGTCAAAAAATATACTCATTGATATGGCTCGTCTTCTCTATAACTGGTGGGATGCACCATCCTTCAGCAGGATGTTTTTTAGTTCTCATGTTGCCCAGCATAGAGATGGTTTAGACAGAGGTCTCTGGGTTAGATGGATTCCCCCTATCAGGGGTCTTAAACTCAATACTAATGGGTTCTTCTCTATGGGAGTTCTGCATGGGGGTGGGGTTTTCCGAGATTCATGGGGATCAGTCCTCATTGCCTTCTCCTCCCGTTTAGGATAAGGCTCCTCTCTTCAGGCCGAAGCCAAGGCCATGCTCACTAGTATCATCCTTTGTCACTAGAAGGGATTAGCTTTAGCTGAAGTTGAAACAGATTCAAAAATTCTGCATGATGCTTGGAAAGATATCTTCTCTACTCCATTGTCTATTATCTATATTATTAGAAATTGCAAAGGTATACTCCCCAATGATACCAAAATCATCCACACCTGGCGCGAGGGTAACCAAGTGGGAGATCATCTTGCTTATATGGAAGTCCTTGGTCATGATCCGGTCTGTTTGCATGACATTTCCACTTTGAAGCCTGAAGAGGTTAACTTGATTAAAGGGGATGCCCCTGGCTTGCATCATTTTAGACCTCCTTAGGATGCTCTGTTTCTTTTATTTGATGTATGGTTTCTCATTCTTAATAAAAAAAGTAAATTTGATCTGTAAGGGCATACTCACTGTACACTAGAATAATAGATAAGATATACCCAACCAACTATTTTTGGGGTTATTACAACTTGATTCATATATCATAAAACCACATGAATTTATAGTATCTATATAGGGATTTATTTATAGGAAAAACATATAATTTTTACCTTACCAAATCTTTAGGATGTGATCATATACTTCAACTTATCTTCAAATTCATTATAGGATTATGTTCCATAATCTATGTTTTCCAAAATATAGTTCCTAAGGTTTCTACTAAAATTTCTCATACAACAACTGCAAAACCCTAACCCTATTAGCCCAAGCCAATGGTTACATTATTACATAGCTATTAAATACATGAAATAACTTTATAAAGGAATGAATAGGTTATTTTCCTTGGGAGATTAAATACATACATTATTCTCACCTTACATTTGAAAATATGAAATATAATATAAAAATTCTTATGATAAATTTATAATATCTTCTAATAAATATTTTATATCATTCATATATAAATTATTGATATCCTAGGGAAAGGATAACATAGTAAAGGGTGAGTTCAGTTGATTAGTAATGGATAAAGTACAAAAGAAGATATCATAAAGTCAATAAAACATGAATAATATAGATGAGATAAAAAATAATCAAATATTCCATATAACTAAAACTATAAAATAGAAATAAATCCATAGTTAAAATAAAAACATAAATAATCACATAAATTATAACATATTGTTTTATAATGACAACATTCATATTGTTGGACATCATAAGTTTATCATCAAGGCCTTATGCCTAGACAACATACATAAAAATTAAGGTGTTTGGAAAATAAAAAAATAGATTTTATCATGATGCATACCGATTCATCAATAGAAAATAGTGATCCCCACTTATCTCTTACTAAGTACAATTCATTTATAAAATGAAATTGGTGAAACTTAACTAACATAAACATTCATATTAAAAAACTTGCATACAAAATGTTAATAATTATCCCAATAAATAAACATAATAATAACCCATCCATATCAATATGGATAATAGTGTCAAAATAGTATATCCCTATTAAAGAATAATATTCAACAACTAATTTTTACATACATGTATATACTTTAATAATATCATTGTAATATTTATTGAGGAAAATAACATTATCTTTTTGAAATAAATTATTTATAAAACCAAAAATATCCCAAATATTAAGGGAAAAATTTATTTGGTTTTTAATGTTTTTACTTGTTAAGTATGATTCACATAATTGGGGGGTCATGATGGTGTAAAATTCCCTTCATGCTGTGTATGTAAAAAATATTCCTTTCACATTTTCAATAAAAAGACAAAAAATACATTGTTTAGAAAATGAAATTTTTTTTATTGAAACATTTTTATATAAAGTAAAATATGGATAAAAAATAAATCAAAAATTAATATTATAATATTGAAAATATTATTGAAACCAGTTTAATGAAAATATGGATATAGAAGAAAAATATTTCTGATTGAATAGAAAATAGAATCAGTTTTCTTAAAAAAGCATTCTTTTGATATCTTGAGTACTAAAAAGAGGAAAATGGAGGGAAAAATTATAATATAGAAAAATAAAAATAGGATTAGAAAATATATTTGGTTTATTTTATAAGTACCAAATAATTACCCCAATGGAAGAATAAATATATATAATCGTGAATAATAATGATATTATGAAATAAACCCCTACCACAAGTCCAAATTACATATTTCGTGATTTGAAGAATATTTATAAAAAATTTAAATTTATTATACCTCTATATAATAACCATTTTTCATACTTATAATATCATATATGATATAATTATAATATTTTAAAACCCATTTATCAGTAAATATTTATTAAATTAGTTGTTTTGGAGTGTTAACTATTTTTTTTCATGTAAGTTTTGGTTTGGTAGTTTTGGTTGACACATATCAGTCATGGATACATAATCTAAAGTATGTTAATAATTATATAAATTTTATATGTACTACTTATATACACATTTTTAATCACCCTTATAAGTTGGACTTGAAAGTTGAATCACATCACTTAGTGGAGGTGGTAGTCCAGACGTACGCACAAACAGTCTTATCATTTTTTAATGAGTTGAAGGTTAAGAATATAGATATGTTTTCATTAACAAAAAATAACTATTATTTCATTAATATCATATAAAATCATCAATTTCATCTTTTTAACCATATACGTATTGTTTTTATGACATACAAATTACACCATTATGTAGATATGTTAAGCCGAACGTATGCATTAGTGATGTTTTCTCTTTTCATATGATGGAAAAGAGATGGAAAATGGTTGTACCATTATAATATTAACATAAATTTATATTTATTATACCATATTTATTATTTTATTTTGGTTCTAACAAATTTATATGAATTTGAAGAAGATAAAATTTTGAAAGAGTTGATAAAGATGATTACCCATTCTTCAAAATAACTCATATATATATTCTACTAAAGGGAATAGTGATTGTATTTTAGGAATAAAAAAAATCCTAAACTTTTAAAATTATTTTTAGTAGAGGTTTTATTAGGGGTTTTTTGAGATAATAGGTTCTATATTGTGTATATAATAAATTAGAGGAGGTACATTTTTATAGTGAACGAAAGGAAACACATTGAATTAATTAAAATATATAAATATAATAAATTAATTTTCATTTAATGTAGAATAATGTAGAAATAGTTTCAAATACATGATATTATAGAGTTATAATACCTTAAACTAATAAAATTTCTACATTTTTAAGTGACATTTTAAACCTTTTAGTTTGGTTAAATCCCTTATTTAACCTATTTTAATAATAAATGCGCTAACACAATTTTCACTTATAAAGTATTATAAATTTTATTATAAGAAGAAAATAGACCCATAAATGGAAAAGGGATGATAATTTTGACTATATATTATCCCCTTGTCAAATTTCAATATTTCTAGGATTTTTAAATAATTTTAAATCACAAAACATAAGGAAATACATTTTTTTTAAGAAAAATGACTCTTAAGTATAAAAATGTTTTTATAAAAAATTAAAGAATAAAATTAATTAAAATGAACATAATTAGGTTATTAATAATATAAGGGAAATGATTTTACTTTTAAACAATTTTTAAATAAAATTAAACTTTTTAAATTCTTGAAACAAAAATACAGATTTCAAGAAAAAAGAAATATTTTCACTATTCATTGGAAAATTATTTATTTCATAAATTCATATAATTTTACCCTAAATAAATTTTGATATAATTATTTCCAAAATTTAATCAATTAAAGATAATTATATTTATAAATTTTTATAATTTAGGATTTAATTACTTTCTCATGTAAAACTATATGTATTTTGTTGTTTCTTTAATAAAAAGATTACTATAATTGAATCTTAGGTGTAAAAAAACTATAATATCATCCAAGTGTATCCATGTAGATGTAAAAATAGTTTATTTATTATGGAATCCCATTTTTGAAACCCACATTCCTGACTCATGGACTATACTTAAATGTTCTTAAGATTTTGGATTGATGTGGCACACATTATGATATAAATATAAAGGGTGATCACTAATAGAGATCTAATGAATTGGGTTAATAAATACTCTATAGAGATTACATGTTAATAGTACCTTGTAAACATTAATTGTTAATTTAATATGATTCCTTGGTGAACAACAATTTTTGTGCTATTTCACGACACCTTAGTGATGGAATTTAGGGATATGATTATAAATATATCATGTTTATGCTGTAGTAATGAATAAAATTTATGGATATTGTTCTTATGGTTTGGTTATGCATCATGCACTTATGATCTTGTTCTTATTTTCGTGTTGATATGTAACACCCAATTTTTTCTACGATTATAAGATCCAATATCATCTATTTCTTTATACTAAAGGTCTCATTCGATGATTCTTGGATTATGACTAAATTTTTTATTAAATATGAATTATTTATATAGTTTTCATGTTCTTTTACAATATTCTCATACATATATGGTCATTTTTTTATCACTCGTGATATTTTATGGATAGTTTGTGGGATATATTTAAATATTGTTATAGATTAAAATTTTTCTTATTTAGTGGGGAAAATTACTATTAGTTTTTATGGCCTGAAGGACTTATTTTTATTTATTTTTGATAATCTCCCTTTCAAGGGATGATGGGAAACACTTACAAGGCCTATTGTCTTAGAAATGTATATAATGCAATATCTTATTAAAACATTAAAACTAAAAGGTCTTGGAAATGTATATAACAAAATATCTTATTAAATTCAGATAATTAAGGGATGATCACTTCTTGGTTGTTATAATTGGTATTAAAGTAGGGTTTAGATAACTTCATGAGTTAAGATGTTTGTAAAGGATTATTTAAGGATTAATAATCTATGGTGGATCATAATTTTAAAGTTATAGAGGTCCATTTAGGTTATTTTAGTTAATATTTAATATTTGAGGGATTATGTGAAGATATTGTTTTTGAAAACCCAAGGGATAAGTCTATGGGATAAGTTTAAATATTCACCTACATCCCAATGTTTTGGTAAGGTATAGATTGTGAGGTTTTCCTAAAAATGACATCCCTATCTAGATACTAGAAAGTGGATAATGCCATGGAACATATGAACCTAGGGGTAATCACCAAGAAAATGATGGCTGAGAACTGACTTGATCTTCACTATGGTACACGATGAGTTATCCTAAGAATTCACATCTGGATAGACTAGTAGAATGTTTTTATCATCAACATTTTTTTATACTTTTCAAAGCTAAATTATAACCAATATTGTTGTTGGTGATGATAAAAAAATATTTTTGATGTCATATTTCAAGAGACTTACATTAAAACAAAAAAATATAAAGTAAATTTAGATGAAAATTTTATGTTAGTTTTTTGTTAAAAAAATAAAATTAAAAGAGGCTCTCCACATTAATTTATATAAAAATCTGAATTTAAAATCCTTAAAAGGTATGTTTTTTATATTTAGATGTCATTTTTACCTAGAAACCAATGTGTAAGGGTCTAAAAAATATATTATATTTCCAAATTGGTTATATAGAACAACCAATAAGGAAATCTACTTTCAACGTCAGTTTTGGGTTAATAAAGACATAAAAAGCCATTATTTTTCACTTTCACATCATTTTTTGTAGAAAATGAAGTGGAAAGATCTATTTTTTTTTAAAAAAACTATTTTTTTGACAAACAACCTATGAAATGATTTCAAATATAAAAAACAAAACAATATAACATTAACCTACAAATAACTTTTCAAATATCAATTATTTAATCATAGACTAAAAAATAGACAAATATGATAATCAATCTAAAAATTAACCATACATAAAAAATAGTTTGTAATCAAACTTCAAATGTGGGTAAGGTATTAATTATTATAAGACACAACATCATGGAAATAATATAATAAACATCAATGTTTTATGATTAAAAATATAATCTTTTGATATAAATACTATTTTTTTATAAAACAATGCTTATTAAATCGATTAATCATCTTGTTTGTGATAGTCTCAAACATGAATATTAAATAAAAATAACCATATTCATAATTTAATTTTTTATAATAACACCTCACTTATGAAACCTTAGTTTGAAAATTGAAACTAATATATATATATATATATATATATATATAAGAAAACTAAAATAATTTCTAAATTAAAATTTATTTACATGTATTTTCTTGTATTTAATTTTATTTTGATTATGTATTGAAAAGTGATTATCATTAATGTTTTCCCATGACATGTATTTTTGTATATTAGCTATTAAAGCATATATAACAAGAAGATTTTTTATTAAAAAACATTTAAAAAATAATAAAACTTATTATTTTTATCAATTTTCAAAAAGTTTTACAAAATTCACATAATAAATGAAAAATACCATATACTGTACATTCATGAGGGCATAATACACCTAAATTACAATGACCATTATCAAATAAAAAGTAATAAAATTAATGAAGTTATAATGAATTTTTTTTATATTTATTATATTATTCTTCTAAACTATCAAGGAATGGAAAAAAGAACCCAATATCCGTATTTGATAATCTTTCGCATATATACGTAACTATAGCATCATCAGTAAAATATAAAATAACTATTGAAATGTATTTTGTTTCCATAAAACTATAAATGATATTGATCAAATTTTTAATTAAAATCATGTTGAGATACCTAATTAAATAATTAGTAAATTATTTCACTTTAAGTCATATATATTTAAACAAATAGATAATTTTAAATTTAAATTTACTTACATGGAAACAATTTACAAGAAATGCACGAGGAGATGATAAAAAATAATGAGATCCATGATTTGTTTTAATATTTCTAATTTATTATCTATTAAACATATATCATATTTCATTTAAAACTTCTTAGAAGGATCCAAGAAAGAATAAATAAGGGATATTATTTTAATCCAATCAAAAATATTTTAAGTATTTGAAGGTGTTGGTTCATGAAAATTTTGTGTGTTTTATACTATTTTTTTGATTTTAGATTCTCCTATATTAATTAAATATGGAAATTATTATAATAAATTTTCAATAAAAAATAAATAACATTTTAAATAATACCTTTTATGTTAGGTGACGATGAAATATATATCACAAGAGTAAAAAATGACCCACAAAATATTCAACTCTGGTAAACTCCTCTTTGGGCATTGTCATGAGATCATTTAGATAAAAAATATCAAGTTATTCTACTCTTACCAAACCCAACTGCATAGGAAGGTGATGTACATAATCCCTATGAACATTTAATACTATGTACATTGGAATATGGACATGGGGATCCCTAATATACAAGTCACATTATATGGCTAGGTTTGAGTGAGGAGGTGGAGGATCTTAGTATGTAGAAGCTAACTGTATCATCATTTGATTAAACGTATCCTGCAAAAATGATTTAATTTGATCACCCATCAACTGTTTTGGGTCTTCCACCTCAAATTTTAAGCAATCCATTTCTGTTTTCCTTTATTTCATACATGGATGAATAGAAAATTCCCTAATACTGACAACCGCATAGTATCCTCTTACATGGATCGAGTGTTCTAGCTTTCCTAAAGTAATAGCTAGAATGACCATCCTACCCTCATGGATAAAATCCCCCTACATTGGTTGATCATAAATTTCATACTAAAATGGTATATTCAAATTTTATATTAGAGATATTAGTTTTAAAAATAATAACATTTATTAAAAACAATAATTAATTTTTTACAATTGTACCAGCTACTTCTTTAAATTAACATTACAATTTATCTTATTCATAACCTTTTAAATTTTTCATGGTGAGGGGGGGGGGGGGTGGTAAATGGATGTAAAAACTAGACTAAATATGAGGATCTATTATATTTATCTCTAAATCCATCAAAAATTTAGGCAATAAGTTTCTATTATAGTAGATGATAGCCTTCACGTGATAATGTATGAGGTTTTAAATTCTTCTAATTGATATATTTGTGAGATCTCCTGGTGGTCTATTATATAATAATAAATGAAAAATTAGTCATGTAATATAATTTAATTTTACAATACCAAATTATAATCATTCCATAAATTCTTCATCATTTTTGTTGGAGAAAAAATATTCCCTACCTTTGCATCTAAAAACGCATAATTGTGGTATGGATTTTTAATCTATAACTTCCAAAAAACATATTTTTTTCCCAATTTTGTTTTAAAGAATCTCCATTGAATTTCCTAAAAATATAGGCATGATTTATTAATTTCTTTCATTTATTGAAATTTTAATGTCATCTATTTGAATACATTACATATTTTTCATATAGAATATATAATATTTTAATAATATACTGAAAATTAATCAATTGAGATATTTTACCATCAAGAACTCCCATAACTGCTCTTTTTTCTTTTTTTTTAATTAACTTCTAATCATTATATAAAATCTTCATCCTACATTGTCTTTTTATAATAATATAATTCCGAAATGGTGTTATATTCGGGCCAGTTGGGTTTCTATTATTGTCAAATTTATTATTTATTCTCTAGTATCAATGAGAAATTTATAGTTATGGTAAACATTTAATACTGAATTCACCAACTCTTGGAATAATTTTCTCTAGATAAGAAGAAGAATAATTAACTTTAGGAGTCTCACATGTAGTCCTGCAAATAATCTTATAAAATAAAAAGTTTAATTTCATTAAGAGATTTAATTATTGAAGATTTATTAATATGGAAAAAATACAGATACCTTTGTAAATTTTCCTCTACTTCTATGTTTTTCATTTAAATATAAAAATTTAATGATACTTAGTATACCTATATATTATTGGAAAAATAATGATCTAAAAATATGAATAAAAAACTTCCATGTATATAAATTGTGTTACTATATCTACATGTCTCCTAAAAAAATAGTGGTTTTATGATTATTAACCTAACAATATATAACCTAAACTAATAACTAAAAACAATAATTTAAAAAATTATTTAAATTATCAAAGCTTATGAATTTAAGTATCATGTTTATAATTTTTTTATACGTGTAAATGCAAATAAACAAAATGATATTAGGTTTTTAAATGATATATTTTTTAATTGGATCTATTGAATATAAAATTTAATACAAAAATCACATAAATTATTAATATATATAGATTTAAACATCCAAATTTTGAAAATAGATTTTTTACATTAGTAAATTTAAATAAAAAAATAAATATATAAATACTTGAAAAACCTAGAGAGTAACTTTCTTTTACCATATCTCTATAATAATATAATTTTGTATTTGATGGAAAATATCTATAATATAGTCATTGTAATCATTAGGAAATCACATAATAGATAAATAAACCATACTTAACTCCAAAATCTCATCAGCATTCTCATCACCCAAATGAATTATTTTCCCTTGCAAAATGATGGACCTATGATCATTTGATAGGGTAGTAACATATGATATCATATTCAAATGTGTCACCATGATAAATGGTTCATCTTTGCAACTAAATATTTTATAATTAGTGTGTGTGAATCCATAATCATCATGTTTCAAACCACTATTATTATCATCCCAATTAAACATAAACACTATTACTTGAAATTTAGTTTAATTAGTTTCCCATATGTCCTCAATGACACCAAAATAGATCATTGATGCAGAAATTGTTTTTTTCTTTTGAATGTAAAAAATGTAGTGCTTCAATGATGACCATTACCCCCAAAATTTTTACAGTACTCTTTTCATATTGATTTTTTTTAATGTATGTATCCATTACTGTTGAATTTATATTCAAACAATGAAAAAAATAATTTTTATCCTCAATCATAAACCTATTTTCCTTTATTTTCTGATATCATACATTTAATCAAATAATATGTGATGATATATATGGTTAAACCTTATCTTAATTTTTTAAAATATATAAATGTTCCTTTATCACATAATCATGTGGAATTAACATTACCATTAACCCAAAAATCCCTCTACCTTTTCTATCAACAATCAAAAGTTGAGATATCGGGAGACCAATGTGGTACTCTTTATAAAAATAATATATACTAAACTAAATAAACTCTTTCAATATATATTTTTAAATAATAGTGGCCTCTAGTTGATGAGTTTTTTTGACTTATCGATTCAAAAGTTTACTATATATTTCAAAAGGATACTTCAATTCTAAATAATATGGATTACATATTCTAATCTCTCACACCAAATGAATCCTAAAATGAACCATTATATCGAATATTTTACTGGTAAATACATTTATAGTTGAAAATGTATGAGGTTATCTTGATTTTCCAACACATATGACAAATTTTGATCAATGACTTTATAATAAATGGATTTTAAAAAATAAGATAACCTCCTGATAAACTTTCTGATGGGGATAAAAAATATACCATATAGTGAAAATGGTAGTAGTTGTTTCATCAATACATGATAGTACTAATATTTCATACCTATTAATTTCAAATCATTCAATTACACAAAATTTTTTAAACTTAAATTATATTTATTTGGAACTTTAATACCATATACAAATTGAAAAAAATTCATATTCCCACTCTTAATGTATGATAATCCATATGTAAATATGATTTTTCCACTGATATTTGATTATAATTAAATACATATTACAATTGGTATTAACTCCAATCTAGGATGAAATCCAACTTTTTTCATTCCTTTTATGTCTTAAAATAATATAATCAAACCGTGAAATATGTTTTTCTCAATATGTACAATGTCAAAATTATTATTTATCTCTAAAAATATCTAATAAGGTATCTTAAATAAGGTTGACTATTTCATCAATGTATTTTTCTTATAATAAGACCTTTCTTTTATTATAAATGTGAAATCATCATTTTCACCCTTTCATAACATTCTTTAATAGATAATGGTTATAGGAATATATTGTGTAGCGAACTGACCCCAATAAGCCCGAAACGTGTTTCTATAACTATAACACTAGCATTTTTATAAGGAATAAAATCACGAAGGTCTTAATAGTTTATTAGTATTGGTAAACCACATATATATATTAGTTTTGTTTTAAAAATTAATACACTAATTACAACATAATTTTTTTCTTGGATAACTTTATTCCTACTCAGAATATCCTGGCATATCATTCTTTGTACACTTCTTGGATTTTTGGGGAAAGGAAAAATATATGGGTGAGATAAAATGCTTAGAAAGGGTCAAGCATAGTAGAATAAATAATGAAATAATAAGAATAGTCAATATGGAAAGGTAATAACTGAAGACATATTCTATGTAATCAATAAACTGAGAAGGAAGTGCGTAAATATTATGGTAAGGTAAATAACTTAAAATTAATTCCATTTAAATAATTGGATAATATATAGTCAATATAGAAA
Source organism: Viscum album (assembly GCA_963277665.1). Classification (NCBI taxonomy): domain Eukaryota; kingdom Viridiplantae; phylum Streptophyta; class Magnoliopsida; order Santalales; family Viscaceae; genus Viscum; species Viscum album. Next base: position 872,374,668 of record OY728145.1, on the reverse strand, counting down.
GGTAAGAAACTGAAAACACATTCCATTTAATAAATAAACTAAGAATGAAATGAATTCATAAAATTTTTCAACGCAACAATCTCATGGATAATAAATACTTTGTCAAAATAAAGGAAATGCATAATTATTAGACATCATGTCTCAGGCACATGAAAACATATTATATCAAGATATATAATCTATATAGTTTAAAACTATAGGTAGAAACATGTTTAATTTATGAAACTTATTTTCCTCCTGAGAACTTGTCGATGCATCACGGGTTTATATAATGTCTGGGCCCACCCATCACTGCGTGAACAAATCACCCCTCATATCGAATAATCGATTTAATTGATAAACAACAACCTTATAAAGTATCTGTATTGAATAAAGAAAACAGATTTATCAACATTTCCCTAGATAATAAAATTTCTATCACAGTAAAAAATGTATGTAAAAATGGTTTATGGTTTAGGAAATAATAATATGCATGATAATTAATAAAGATAATTATGGGGAATTCAATGTCTAATTATCATAGAAAATTAAATATTTCAAAGGGACTAACAAAGGAATCAAGGAAGTGAATGTTAATACTATCTCTGGACAAATAAATCATATACCATCTATAGGAATAAAATGGATGATATTAATACAAAATATCCCTAGTGGATTAAAAATAAAGGATTGTTTTCCTTGATGAATAGAAATATTATAAAAAGATATTTTAAAAACATCATTGAGGGAAAAATATCTTTTATTTTCAAAAACATTATAAAAATACTTTTATTTGAAAATAAATTTTAAAAAATATTTTGTCTAAAAAGTAACTTTTTAAACTTTCAAAGAATTATTTGAAGATATGTCTGTGAGTAAATTTGTTCATGTCGTACAACGTAAAAAACATTCCTTTTACTTAGAAAAAGGTTACAAAAATGCCTTGTTTGGAAAGAGAAAAGAAGATTCCATTGAAAAAATTTATAAAATATAAAAGGGGTAAAAATTTATTTAATAATTAATTTTTAAAACATTAAAAACATTTTTGTAAGCCTTTTTAGAAAATAGGGTTTATAGAAGAAAATAGGTTCTCTGAGTAAAGATGGAAATAAAGTTGGGTTTTCTTAAATAAATTTTCTAAATAATTTTGAGTACTAAAGAGTAGAAAAATGTAACTATTAATTGATAAAGTTCATGAATAAGTGTAGGAGAATAAAATTAAATGATTTATTAAACACTGATCAAATAGTTTCCCCTATTGTAAATTCATGTGTAAACAATCCTAAACAAAATGAGATTGTGATATAAACCCTTGGAAAGACCATAATGTTGATGTGAGAATCAATAAATGAATATATTTTGTGTGTAAAATTTATATCGACATAAAAAAAGTTTAAATACAAAAATAGATAGAAAAAAGTGATTACAAACATAGTCCTATAATATTAACGACAATGAAGAAGTAATATAACCCAATGAAAAGGAATCAGGTTATGAAATTGTTTACCAATTGATAACTTTGAATTCAAATACCCATAGAATAAATAATTCAAAATGAAACTCAAAATATACTTAAGATAAAATAAATCATTATATAATATATCTAAATGCGTAGTAAATACACCACACAAAAGAAGAAAGTGGTGAATATGATATTTATCTCACAGATTTAAAAAGTGTGATGAAAATCCATGACCTTGTGTTTCCTTTTGGGTGGACATCCATTAACCTATTTTATAAGAGTTATTAACATGTTACCAACTTATATGAGAACTATAATCAAATTTATAATATCCTAAATTATCTTCTTATGATATCTCATTACCCACATGTTAGTAACCTTTCATTATTTTCACTATTTTGAGTGTTATTTTCATGGATTATCAAGAATGTTTTTATTTGTTATTTGTTGTTACTATTAATTAGATAATGATTTCATCATCTAAAAAATTTAAACCATGATGTAAATATCATATATATTCAGTATATATTTATTTAAAATATTCCATAATTTTTTGAGATAAAAATGAAATGCACCGTTCATGGATACAGTAGGCCATACATATACATGAACGCTACTTCAATTTCCTTATCATATTTAAAATAATGAAAAGTAAATGATATATATGTATATGTATATTATTATTCCAATATCATATTTATTTTATATATGTCACATAGATTTATTAGAACCATATTTCATACATTCCATGTATAGCTTGAATAAATCACATCACTTTGAGGTGGCCATAGTCCACACTTCCACAAACGATGCTATCTTTTCCCACAAAATGGAAAGCATAAATGTATGTGTTATATATTGTAGTTGGTTCACTAGAACAAAATTATTTTTAATTTATGATTACTTATATTCATGGTTTTTTAATATCAATAAATTTATTATCACATCACAATTGTTCTTCTACGTGACATTGCAAGTGATAATGTTCCAAGAGTAGCTGTCACACTAAAAGGACATAGTAGTTCCCTACAATGATGAGAAACTGGAAGTCCTATGACACTATTATTAGATATATGTTATATGACCTAATGATATCATTTGAGGGGTACAAATGATACAAGATATTAGGGGTTGAGACTCATAGGACTTTGAGGCACCTTCTTATGGTGTACGCCCTTGGTGATATCCAGTAGGATATTATGAGAACAAGACCCGCCGGTAAGAAATCTAAGTTTCTATGTGTCATTAGATGTTCATATTTGTGGGCATTTGTATTGGTATTTAGACTATAAGATTATTATTAATGAGTATTATGAGTCATGTACTTAGATATAATGATGAAAACCGTGATGACAAATATTCACGGTGAGGTAGGATATGTCGGGTGCATCACGAGTAATATTGGATTAATGAATAATGCAAGAAATGATTTATCCCTTATATTATTCAATATAAGATAATATCTTAGGACCTTTTATGGAAATTATTTAGACTAAATAATTCCATGTCTATGGTGATCAATAGGGAAGTTCTATTTCTAGAAAGTCAAAAAAGAGATTTCGAGCATACAGGTTGATGGAATTAGCATGAAACCTGATCAATTAGAGATATTGTGATAGAGGGATTATATTAAATGGTACAAATTCGTATGAGGTGACATGTCATTGTATAATTAACTTCTTTCTATATGGGTTCCTTGTCATGTTTCTAGATGCTAACCTTGGACTTTAGGTAGGTTCACCTAATGCCACTGAGAAAGAGGCCAAGAGGGTCACACACTAAATGTATAAAAAATCTCAGTTAAATAATTTATTTTTTAACAAGTTGAATAAATATTACTCCCAATCATGTTTTTATAATTATTCATGTATTTATGATCGCATTTATTCCTTCACTAGTTATTAGAGAGAATATATTATGGAAAAATAATTAGTAAATATTTATTTTCTATTTGGTGAATATAATATTTATTTATTTATCGGTGAATAATATAGTGATATTTATTTAATAACAAAATATTCATTATTCAAGGTGTGATAAATATTGAGGAGGATTTGCAGACCAAGTTTTTGTTTCCAGTGAGGAATAATAATATTGAATATTATTTGATTAAATAACATTTAATTATAACTCTCAAGTTAAGTGCATGTCAGAAAATAAAAATATTACTTTTATTATTTTTTATGGGGTTTATCTAGGATTAATGAAATAATTAAAGGCACATGTGAAAATTATTTTATTATTACCCTAGTGAAATAAATTCTCGGTTATATTATTCTTTCATTGGCTAAGGGAATTCGAAGAAAATGGTTGTGCAAAATGAATTGGAGAAAATATCTCAAGCCAAGAGAGTTATTTCTTATCCAAAAACACTATCAATAATGAGAGTGGTCCTACTCCACTAGGTTAAGGAGAATACATTAGAAGTGGTTCTCAAGGAGATTAAAGGCCAATGATTCAAGTACAAGGATCTTCCATGATAGCACCCAAATACTCCTTCGACGACGTCAGGAGATATATAGAACATGTGTAGATCAACGTGAGGGGAATCCTACTCTTGGATTCTACAACACAACGACGACGCACTATAGATACATGGCTGAATGAATCAACAAATAAAGAATAACCTTGGAGGTAATTATTATTAAATTAAATTAATTGTAAACAACATGTGTTGATCTCTTATCTCTTAGTTCTAGGTTAATAACCCTTGCTTGTTCTTTGATTCAAATCTGTTGATCATGATGTTCATCGTTGGTTAATCTTAGATTAATCATCAATAATGGAAATATGAAATGTTGGGCACCATCCCTCCCATGCTTCCACTATGCTTGGAACCTACAAGTGGTATCAGAGGGGTTCACATTTTGGTTCATAATTATTTAGTTTCATTGATGATTTATGAATTCATAATTTATTTTTCTAATTAAAGTTAATAATTATTTAAATCTGAATTGTGAGATCTATTTCTTCCTCCATAATTTCTATGAGATCTAATAAAAACCATTATATTTACGATTAAAAAAAATTAAGGAACTCATCCAAAGGTGATAAAGAATTTGACCAGATAACATAGGAGTACACTCCATGTAATCAGAATTACACGCCGTTTACTTGTGTTCAATGCACCAAGAGTTTATTTGGGAATTACTCAACCCGTGTGCATTAATGACACACACTGTAGTTAATTATTACACCACATGTTGACCAGAACATACTATCATAGGTTTTTCTTGACTACATGCTGTGTGGCCCACTGGACACAGTGTGTAGTCTCTTCAGGTCCGAGCTGGGCCGTGTATTATATACATGGCTTACCCGACCGGTGACTGTGTAACGCAGAGTCAACCCAGCATGTGGCCCACTGGATGCATCATGTACTCTAAGATTTTTGAAGTACACATTACATTCCAAGTTGCTAGGCATGCACTTTGGATACATGGTGATGAATATACACTTCATGTAGATTAGATCTACACACCGTTTATGTTTACCCATTACGCAGATTTCAAATTTTTATATTATGTAACCCGGGAGACATGTACATGCATGTGGGAATAAATCCGAGACACGCCATGTGATAGGATTTGATATATATATATATATATAAATGTTTTGTTAACATCTGTATAATATTCAATATCCGCACATCATGTGTGAGTTGTTTTATAATTATTATTCTATGTACCTTCTATATGTCACAAAGAATAAAGTGTATACAAGTACGATACATGTTGGGTAGTTTTGGATGGGTATTCACTAGGTTACCTACAAATTACAATTTATATACACTATCAATTTTAAATTAATTTATTAAAAATTATAATGGATGAGAATCTCAAGGAAATTTAGAAAAGGTTTAATATAATAGGATTGATTAATTAAAGATAATAATTAATTGATTAAAGCATGATTTATCTTAAATAAAAATGATTAAATAATTGAATGGTATTTTTATTAAATGTGTAATTCGTTGCATGCATGTGGATGATCATGATCTAGACTAGACTTTTGTATGTTATTGGTTTCCTTTTAAGTAATTATTAAATAAAATTGTTGGACTATGTGCCTTATCTCCTCATTAATGTGTAGGGAATTCATGCCCATGGTTTCTTTTATGTAAACCCCATTTCACCCCTCTCCTATTTGTGAGTAAAATCATATGTAATGGATGGAGATCCTAAGCTAGTGGAAGTGGTTCAATCTTGGAACCAAGGTGAAAACAATTCAAGGAGATACAAAGGTGGATAGACAGAAAGCTGTAAGCACGAACCTTGAATGGTTCAACACATTTATCCCATAGGTTAGTGGTTAGTTTATCAATAGCTAGATAAACTAACCATTAAAACAAGATCATGATCATACCAGTTATTTTAATTCTGTCAGTTTCCTGGTAATTTCATTATGGGTGTTTTGTGGAGATCACATAATTAATTAATTAACAAGCACAAAAAGATGAACCTAAAATAAACTAGATTATTCATAAATATTATCTAAAGACTTGTTTAATCACTAAATTAATCCCACTTAATATAAACAAGAATATGAAAAGATAGTAATTGTAAATTTATTTATAAAGGATAAAATACCTCAATAAAATATTAAGTTGGTATAACCTTCCATTAACTGAGAGGAAAAGGTTGAGAAAAATCAATTAAAGGATTTTAGGATTGGGGAGTCCACTCAACTGATCAAGGAACTTTGAGTTAATGCAATTGGACTTTGTAATGCCTACCTAAAAACTTTAAAGTTTCTTAGACAACAAAATTTGGGGTAATGAGAAGGGGGATATGGATCCCTTCCACTTGAATATCCAGGAAATAAGATATTCCGAAGCCATTGGTGAGGGCTATTGGGGTTTGATAAAATAGTGGGAGATTAATAAATATAATGTTTACTTATTTGTCTAAATTTTTTCAGATAAAGTACTAAAATTCTACTCATCTTATTTGTGGAAACAACATCAAAAAATCAATTCAAACATATCATTGCGATCCATACACGAGAAAGAAAACCTTCTCACCGACACTAATTTCCAGGAGTGGCAAAGGAAATTACAAGTCATCCTTCACCATAAAAGGGGAATGTATGTGCTGGAAAAACCTTTACCATTTGTTCTTAGAAATGAGGAGAGTGATGGGGAGCTCTCTTTGTAGGATAAACATCTGACTGATGCTACAGATGCTCAGTACTTCATGCCATCATCTATGTCCAATGATATCTTGAAGTAAGATGAATAAATTGATGTTTATAGCATGATGTCTCACCTTCAAGATCTCTATAAATATAAGGTGATACAAGAGAGGTATGAGATCACCAAGGCTTTTCCCAGGACTAATCATAGAGATTTTGTGCTATCTGAGCCTCATTTAGTCTAGCTTATTAGCAACATTGAGCATCTGGACATCTTAGGGATTAAATTACCGAATGAGTTGAATATAGATCTCATACTTTCATGACTACCCACGACCTTATCTAGTTCTATTTAGAAATATAGTATTATAAATAATGATAAGATTCTATCAGAACTTCTGACCATAATTCTCCAAGTGAATAAGGACATGGGGTGTGAAACAATTACAGTCCTTATGGTGAATAGGAAGAGGAAGGACAAGGAAAAGGGACCTAAGACTTATATAAAATCTAAATACCCCAAGAACCATCTGACCAAGTAGAGGAAGATCCAAAGGTAGGGTAAGGAAGAGGAGGGAATATGTTTTGCTTGTAGCAAGTCAGGCCACTGGAAAAGGATCTGGACCTAGAGGCAAGGGGAAGGCAAAGGTGTATTCGTTATCGAGTGCAATATTTCTATTTATACATATTGGGTATTAGATATAGCTTGTGGTGCTCAAATCTATATTCAAATTCAGGAACCGAGTATATTTCATAAAATTTCTAGAGGAGATGTGGATCTGCAAGCTACCAATGGTGTGAGGCTGGATTATCTTTCTATTTGTTACTACCAACTTTCATTATTTAGGGGAATGATTTTCGTTTTACATGATTGTTATAATGTACCTACTATTTACCAAAAAACAATTTCTGTATCAAGTTTAGATACTAATGGGTTTATTTTTATGTTCGAAAATTAAAGTTGTTTGTTTTATAAGGACAACATATGTTATATTATAACACATTTAAATAACAGTCAGTATGTATTAAATTATGAAAGACAAGTGTTGTACATCAATAACGAATTAGGTTACCATGAATCATATAGCACCCAATGGTGGCATCATGTCACGACCCCCTCCCACCAAAGATGCCCCTCCTGAGCTGGAAATGGTGGAAGTGAGATAATGACCCCCGAGTACCGCCTCTAGTAGGCCCTGGAGTGGTGACTAGCACCAAGGATATGAGTTTTTCACAAATATGGGAGGCATTACCCTTTTTGTTAATTTAAGATTGGGAAATAGGATCCGTCAAAAACCAAGAAGAAGAAAAGGAAAAAGTATAGAAATATCCCAAAACCAATCCCATATAAATGATTTATACAATAGTGAAACAAAACTACAAGTATAGAAAAGCTCCAAGTACTGTACCAAAAAGTAAAGAAAAACAACAACAACAAACAGTAGCAACTCCCCCTTCCTAACTAGTAAGGTCCCACATAGTCCCTGTAGTCCACCTGAAAACCTGAAAGCAAACGTAGGGTGATCATAGAAGTATACTCAGTAGGGAAAACTAAAGCTCTCGTGCACAAGTGGGGGGACATCCTAATGCCCCGTGAGAAAACAGAAGAACCAAAACCTAGTAAGGAATCTATCCACCCAGCCTCACCATTCACACTCACCAAGTAACACAAGTCAATAGAGTATAGTAGTAATGTTATCAAAGTATGGGTATCCCACAACACCTTCCCACTGGTTATTGAAGACATCCTATGCATCGAACCAATCCCACCATTCTCACCGTAGTCCCACTGCCTCATCCCGCACGCACACACCTGGGCCACATCCTCACGCAGTCCCACTGCCAAACCCCACCCGCAAACACCTGGTCCACAACTGTCACACGTAACTGCACCTGCAAACACCTAGGCCAGAACAACCACCGTCACGCCTGAAGACACCTGGGATAGAATATCCACTACCACGCCCGAAGATACATGGGCCTCATCCCGAAGACACTTGGGAAACCACATGCCCGCACACACCTGGTCCATAACCACCACACTACCCCGCCCGAAGGTTTTGGGATAATATTGGATTTAAGGCCATCACAACCTGCCCGAAGATACTTGGGCTATCCGGGAAAGGGATCAGAAAGTAGATAATAACCAGCCACTAATAGAAGTGTTGGGAAAAACACCCTCCCGCATGAAATGGGGGTGTTCGACACTAAGTGGTCAACTTTGGTGGGGTGTGACAAAACACAAAGATACAGATATATATATGTATACCAAACACACAGCCCAACCTATGGATTCTAAACAGAGAAACTGAGCATGTGCCTCGACACTGCTATATCAAAGCATGCATAGAACAAAAAACCCCAACCCCATTTATGTTTTCATGTTCCACAACTTTAGTTGTCAATTCTTTTAACTATTGGGAAACTATCAACAACCAAACCAAATCGAGTGTTCATAAAACATATCCCTGCCAACCACAACAAAAGTTAGGGAAAACACAAGCAATCGCATACCAACTCCTTAAAATTTGATTATCATATCCATCTTTAATTCATTCCCATCACAAAACCCCACTGTTCATTTATTCCCATGTTCCACATATAAATTCATTTTTCCACATTCCACATTTCCATTAATTTTCCACCATATATAATCCACTACTAACCACTTTAATAATATTCACCAACCATCATTGAAGCCCCGCTTCCAAACATCATATCACACAACAACCCAGAAATTACCACTTCACACATCCCATAACAAAACCAACCCAACACCAACATGTTCATTATTCCGTTTTGTTGAACCGGGGTGTTCACACAAGGGTTTTGAGTATTTAATCAGCCAATTTTACGTGATTAAAAAATTTCCGCGTTAAATAAAATTTTCATCCATGAGAAAATCCAGAAGGAGAGGGAAACATTTAATTGTGTAAGCAAAGTTCCACAATGAGCATGATTTTCAGTAGGCAGAAGCTCATTCAATTCACAACATAATATCACAGGATATAAATAATGTAACTGCATTCACAAACATCCCATACCCATTATATAAGCCAACTATTATCTTTATTAAACCAGTTTAAATGTGTTTCACATAAACAAGAGGACACCCACCCCACATGATGCACAATCTAGAGAGACGAAGGTAAGATCCCTACATCAACAGGTTCCGATGTCCTTCTACGAACATGACCACCATGATCAAAAGACTTCTCCCAGAACGACTACACCCACCAAGGATGTCGCGGAACCACCGAATCAACAACACAATAAGCTCCCTCAACACTGATATCACATGCCGTAGCATGGAAAGAAAATGAGAGAAGTAGGATCGGAAAGAGAATACAAGAAGAGAGGGTTAACATAACTTTTTAGAGTAGTTCGTCAAAGACCGTTGTTCCCATCAATTATCAGCAGTCTCCTAAGTTGGAAACTATGGAGGGGAATTCGAAGAGGAGGGAACAAAATAGGGTGTATGATGTTCTCTTCGCTGACACGATCCCGCAGTCACTGGCGGATCGACGATCGGAGTCCGGATGAAGAAGTTAGGAGGATGAATTCTCAGTCAACCAGGAGTGTCGCCGTGCAGAGAAGAAGAGGGGTTCGTAAATAACACTTGAACCTCTATAATATTGGCATCAAAAAGGTAAAACAGTATGTAGTGTGTATTAATGAATACATGATGTGACCGTATAATTGTTACACTGTTTGACTGGTCAACAGACGAAAGATCACGCGGTTTCCATGCGTTTAATGATAATGATAATAAGAAATTAATATTAGTAGTTTCTTTGACCTGAGGAAAAATTCAAAAAAAGATACTCATCATTAGTCTTAAAATGATCGTCATAAATTCAGGGTTACGCTGTCGCTAACAGTTCGTCAATCCGATACCATATGAGGGAGATACGTTGGATACAAGATCCCATAATAATAATGATATTATTATTATTGGGTGTTTCATGGACCCGAGCCACGAACCATAATTTAATATCCAAAATTAGACTTGAATCGATCGTATTAATTATAGGATCACATCGCCACTGACAAGAAGCCAATCGGACGTCGCACGCGGGAGTTCTGACAGGTCGAAGATTTAATAATAATATTAAATCTATTAATTCACAAGTGTTTCAGGTACCCAAACTAAAAACCCAAAAAAGAAATCCAATATTGGACTCATAATTTCCGTCTCGAAGTCCGGGTCGCATTTCTGCTGACAGTTCGTAAAACCGATGTCGCACGAAGAAGTTATGGACTAAGCACGGTTTTCCGAACAAAATAATAATTACATTATTATATTATTATTATTTTATTTAACCATTTTTTTCTTAACTCCCAATCAATCATGATTTGTGTCTCCTTTCACGCTTGAATCAAACCCCAATTCTCCATTTTTCATTTATTTCTCTTTTAAATTTTATATTTCATTCTCTCTCCAATATAATTTATTATCTTCCACAATTTCTTCTCCCCATTTTATCACGCCCCAACAAAGTGGAGCCCCCTCTTATATTTCATACCCAACACGCCCCATTTTAATCCATTATTATTTTATTTTAGTTTTTTAACACAATTATCATAATAACATCTCTCATATATCCTCATATCTCAAATCTCATCGTATTGAATTCAAAAACATAAATCTTATTAAATCTTTATTAATAGATCTTTCAAAATTTATTCCAACATTATTATTATAATTATTTAGTATAATAATAATAAAAAATCCCCAATTAAAAATTATTAACTCATCACCAATTATTATTTATTGATGTTCGCCGCGTTGACCATGTCCAACCACCATTACGTCAAATTAATTATTTAACTCTATTTATTTTTATTTCACACTGATTAAATTGAAACCAATTTTATTAAATTAGAACCATTCAATTTAATAAACCCAACATATTTTTATGCCACCATTATTATTATTATGTAACATAATAATATTAAATAACTCACCTTTTAATTTTATTAACGCACCACCATGCTTCCACTGTGCATCTTCATATATTTGATTTCAATAAATACCATGACTCATTTCATTAATTTATCATTATTATTAATATTATGAATAATATTAATAACACAACACCCATTATTATTATTCAAATTTAATTTGAACAATTTCTCAATTAATAATAAACCACATGTTTCATTTATAAATGTTTAATGGGTCACACACCTTCCCACTTCACCTCATTAATAATAATAACACCCATTAAATCATTTTATCATGATTATTATCTTTTTAGTTTAATTAATAATACAATTTATGTCATCATCATTATTATTTAACATATTTTTATGTTATCATCAGTATTAAAAATTATCATTATAACGCGCGTCGTTTTGACCACATCATTTTCGACAAAGGAATGGACTGGAGGGGTCCCGACCATTACATCAGATACCTCTCAAAATATTCTCATCCTCGAGAATTAAAAACGAACCTAGAAAAAAAAGAATGGATCTGAACAACCACCCCACAAGATACCTCTCAGGGCTCTTGTTGTAACAGGAAACAACAGACAACCCTAATTATATGAGTTAGGAATTCCTTACCCCATTCTGAGATATTATCCGCTTTAGGCGGCACTGACTTGCCTGAACGGGTTGAATCGCATCCACATTAATGCGTCTCAATTAGGAATTAGTTCTTCCGACTTCCATATATTACGATTTTCCAAACTTACACTACCCAACACTATACATAACAACAATAAATTTCTTGAACACATGGCTTGAGGAATTCCTTCTCCCATGTCGAGATATTATCCACTTTATGCGGCACTGACTCGCCTGCACGGGTTTAATCGCATCCACATTAATGCATCTCGATTAGGGATTATGTCCTCCTCTACCCACATGTTAGGACTCTTCGCACACATTTAAAGGAAAGATGGAAACAACATAGCATTATAGAATCATGAAAAACAAGGTCCAGGACCAAAGCATGGGTGGGAATGAGTTTGAACAAAGGAGTGCGATGCTCTTAAATTTAAACAAAACATGAATGAGAGAATTTATGTAAAACCGAAAACATATCTCTCGATCTCTGGCCTTGCTAGGGTTGCCGCTTCTATTGCGTTCAACTCTCCGTATCCCACTCCTCTGCCATTTTGTTGACGTCCAGGTGCCATAGTTGCTCGGTAAACAAGGAATGCCTAATCCCAAGTAGAAAAGAAATTTTCTCAAGGTTTCATTTTATCATTTTATTTCGATTTCTTTCCCAGAACACCCAAATAAAGTAAAACACAAATCATGATGATGAAGGTACCCTTCCTAGGGTCTCTACCCTGCAATCAATGTAGTCTTACTTGGTCATTTAGTAAGTTCAGAGTCCTTGCATCGAATCACGAGGGGCCCTAAAATCCTGTGTCCTAGCCGGTCTTCCCTGGCCTATGTCACACACCAAGATCAAGAAACACTGTTTCCTTACCATCCCATGCAATCCTCACCGTGCCTAACTCCAGACTCCATGCTATCTCTCAACCATCACCTCTGATACCATTCTGTAATGACCCCCTCCCACCAAACATGCCCTCCTGAGCTGGAAATGGTGGAAGGGAGATAATGATCCCTGAGTCCCGCTTCCAGTAGGCCCCAGAGTGGTGACTAGCACCAAGGGTATGAGTTTTTTCACAAATATGGGAGGCATTACCCTTTTTATTAATTTAAGATTTGGAAATAGGATGAGTCAAACACCAAGAATAAGAAAAGGAACAAGTATAGAAATAGCCCAAAACCAATCCTATATACATGCTTTATACAATAGTGAAACAAAACTACAAGTACAGAAAAGTTCCAAGTACTTTACCAAAAAGTAAAGAAAAACAACAACGGCAAACAACAGCAACTCCCCCTGCCTGACTAGTAAGGTCCCGCACAGTCCCTGTAGTCCACCTGAAAACCTAAAAGAAAATGTAGGGTGAGAAAACAAGTATACTCAGTAGGGAAACCTAAAGTTCTCATGCACAAGTGGGGAGAAATCCTAATGCCTCGTGAGAAAATAGAAGAACCAAAACCTTGCAAGGAATGTATACACCCAGCCTCACCAGTCACACTCACCAAGTAACCCAAGTCAATAGAGTATAGTAGTAATGTTATAAAATTATGGGTACCCCGCAACACCTTACCACTGGTTATTAAATACATCCTACACATCGAACCACTCCCGCCATTCTCACTGCAGTCCCACTGCCTCATCCCGCCCACAAACACCTGGGCCACAACTTTCACACGTAACCATGCTTGGAAACACCTAGGCCAGAACAACCACCATCACGCCCAAAGACACCTGGGCTAGAAGATCCAATGCCACGCCCGAAGACACCTAGGCCTCATCCCGAAGACACTTGGGAAACCACCTGCCCGCACACACCTGGGCCATAACCACCACACTACCCCGCCCCAATTTTCTTGGATAATGGACTTCAAGCCATCACAACCTGCCTGAAGATACTTGGGATATCAGGGAAAGGGATCAGTAAGGAGATAATAACCATCCACTAATAGAAGTTTTGGGAAAAACACCCTCCCCCATGAAATGGGGGTGTTCAACACTAAGTGCTCAACTTGGGTGGGGTGCGACAAAACACAAAGATACAGATATATATATGTATACCAAACACACAACCCAACCTATGTATTCTAAACAGAGAAGCTGAGCACGTTCCTCAGCACTACTATGTCGAAGCATGCATACAACAAACAACCCCAACCCCATTTATGTTTTCATGTTCAACAACTTTAGTTGTCAATTATTTTAACTATTGGGAAACTATCAACAACCAATCCAAATAGAGTGTTCATAAAACACATCCCTACCAACCACAACAAAAGTGAGGGAAAACACAAGAAATCACATACCAACTCCTTAACAATTTGATTATCATATCCATCTTTAATTCTTTCCCATCAAAAAACCCCACCGTTCATTTATTCCCAAGTTCCACATATAAATTCATTTTTCCACATTCTACATTTCCATTACTTTTCCACCGTATATAATACACTACTAAACACTTTAATAATATTCACCAACCATCATTGCAGCCCCACTTCCAAACATTATATCACACAATAACCCAGAAATTACCACTTGACACATCCCATAACAAAACCAACCCAACACCAACATGTTCATTATTCCGTTTTGTTGAACTGGGGTGTTCATAAAAGGGTTTAGAGTATTTAATCATCCAAATTTACGTGATTAACCAATTTACGCATTCAATAAAATTTTCATCCATAAGAAAATCCAAATGGAGAGGGCAACATTTAATTGCGTAACCAAAGGCCCTCAACGACCATGATTTTCAGTAGGCAGAAGCTAATTCAATTCACAACATAATATCACAGGATATAAATAATGTAACTGCATTCACAAACTTCCCATCCCCATTATATAATCCAGGTATTATCTTTATTAAATCAGTTCAAATGCGTTTCACATAAAGAAGAGGACACCCACCCCGTATGATGCACAATCTAGAGAGACGAAGGTAAGATCCCTACCTCAATAGGTTCCGATGTCCTTCTACGAACACGACCACCATGATCACAGGGCTTCTCCCAGAATGATTGCACCCACCAAGGACAATGCGGCACCACCGAATCAACAACATAATAAACTCCCTCAACATAGAGATCACATGCCGTATCATGGAAAGAAAACGGGAGAAGTAGGTTCGGAAAGAGAATACAAGAACAGAGGTTTAACATAACTTTTTAGAGTCGTTCATCAAATAATGTTGTTCCCACAAATTATCAGTTGTCTCCTCGGTTGGAAACTATAGAGGGGAAGTCGAAGAAGATGGAAAAAAACAGGGTGTACGATGTTCTCCTCTCTAACACGATCCCACAGTCACTGACGGGTCGACGATCGGAGTCCGGATGAAGAAGTTAGGAGGATGAATTCTCAGTCGTCCAGGAGTGTCGCCGTGCAGAGAAGAAGAGGGGTTCGTAAATAACACGTGACCCTATCTAATATAGGCAACGAAAAGGTTAAATGGTGTAAAATGTGTATTAATGAATACACAACGTGACCATATAACTGTTACGCTGTTTGAATGGTCAACACATGATACGTCACGTGGTTTCCATGCGTTTAATGATAATGATAATAATAAATTAATATCAGAAAGATACCATATGAGGGAGAAACTTTGGATACAATATCCCGTAATAATAATGATATTATTATTATTGGGTGTTTCATGGACTCGAGCCATGAACAATAATTTAATATCCAAAATTAGACTTGAATCGATCATATTAATTATAGGATCACATCACCACTGACGAGAATCCAATCAGACGTCGTACGCGAGAGTTATGACGGGTCGAAGATTTAATAATAATATTAAATCTATTAATTCACGAGCATTTCAGGTACCCGATCCGAAAACCCGAAAAAGACATCAAACATTGGACTCATAATTTCCGTCTCGATGTCAGGGTCGCATTTCCACTGACGGTTTGTAAAACCGATGTCGCACGAAGAAGTTATGGACTAAACACGGTTTTCCCAACAAAATAATAATTAAATTATTATATTATTATTATATTATTTAACCATTTTTTTCTTAACTCCAAATCAATCACGATTTCGGACTCCTTTCATGCTGGAATCAAAACCCAATTCACCCTTTTTCATTTATTTCTCTTTTAAATTTTATATCTCATTCTCTCTCCAATATAATTTATTATCTTCCACAATTTCTTCTCCCCATTTTATCACGCTCCAACAAAGTGGCTCCCCCTCTTATATTCCATACCCAATAGGCCCCATTTTAAACCATTATTATTTTATTTTATTTTTTTAACACAGTTATTATAATAACATCTCTCATCTATCCTCATATCTCAAATCTCATCGCATTGAATTCAAAAACATAAATCTAATTAAATCTTTATTAACGGATCTTTCAAAATTTAAGCCAACATTATTATTATAATTATTTAGTATAATAATAATAACAAATCCTTAATTAAAAATTCTTAACTCATAACCAATTATTATTTATTGATGTTCTCCGCGTTGACCATGTCCGACCACCATGACATCAAATTAATTATTTAACTCTATTTATTTTTATTTCACACTGATTAAATTGAAACCACTTTTATTAAATTAGATCCATTCAATTTAATAAACCCAACATATTTTTACGCCACCATTATTATTATTATGTAACATAATAATAATAACGAACTCACCTTTAATTTTATTAATGCACCACCATGCTTCCACTGTAAATCTTCATTTATTTGATTGCAATAAATACCATGACTCATTTCATTAATTTATCATTATTATTAATATTATGAATAATATTAATAACACAACACCCATTATTATTATTATTCAAATTTAATTTCAACAATTTCTCAATTAATAATAAATCGCATGTTTCATTTATCAATGTCTAATGGGTCACACACCTTCCCACTTCACGTGATTAATAATAATAACACCCATTAAATAATTTTATCATGATTATTATCTTTTTAGTTTAATTAATCACACAATTTATGTCATCATCATTATTTTTTAACATATTTTTACGTTATCATCAGTATTAAAAATTATCATTATAACACGTGTCGTGTTGACCACATCCTTTTCAACAAAGGAATGGACTCGAGGGGTCCCGACCATTACACATAATCACCTTGGTCATGTAAATGAGAAGCATTTGAAAAATCTATATCAAGATGGCTATTTAGACACTTCTGTGCTAAAACCACTTGATATATGTCACACTTGTTTACTAGGAAAAATGACCAAACCACTAATTGGTGGATAAGGTGAAAGGGCCAAAATGCTTATAGGATTGGTACACACTGATTTTTGTGGACCATTTATAGTAGAGTATAGAGGTGTATATTCTTGATTCATAACATTTACTGATGACTTGAGTAGATATGTCTATATTTACTTAATAAGGTATAATTCCTAGTCCTTTGAGAAATTCAAGGAATTCAAGATTGTATTAGAGAATCAGTTTGGTAAGAAGATAAAGAAGCTTTAATCGGATCAAGGTGGAGAACATATTAACCAAGAGTTCATCAACATTTTATGGGAGTTTTTGATTCTATCTTAACTCACTCCACCGTATACACCACAATGTAATGGTGTTATTGAAAGGAGGAATCATAACTTGTTGGACATGGTAAGGTAGATGATGATTCATGCAGATCTGCCGTTATCCTTTTGGGGTTATGCATTAAAAACTATGGCATATACATTAAACTAAGTACTATTTAAATTGGTAGATGGAATTACCTTCAAGCTATAGAGTAGAAAGAAACCCATTTTATCGCATAATTGCGTATTGTTATGCAAGGTGTTTGTTAAATCTTTCCAAAAAATATGCTAGAACCCTGATGCACAAGGTGTATCATTATATGGAATCCGAAGGAAATAAAGGGATACTACCTATAAAACCCCTCAGACAAGAAAGTGGATGTTTCTAGACAATCCATCTTTCTTATAGGGAGAAAATCCTCAAAACGGATAGTGGGAGAAAGATTGAATTCAATGAATTTGATTCTCAAGATACACATGAGTTGGTATAGGAACTAGTTCCACAGGTCCCTATGGATGATGTAGTTCCTAAAACAAAATTACTGCGTAGGAGCTGAAAAGAGGTAAGGGAACCATAGAGATATGGTTTTCTAGTCACCGATGACATTGAATCATTATTATTGAACAATTATGAACCTATCTCTTACAAGGAGGTAGTAGAGAGCTCAGAAGATGTAATATGGCTAAAAGATTTGAATTTTAAGATATATTCCATGTATTAGAACCAAGTTTGGGTTCTAGTCACTGTTCTAGTTGATGTAAAGCCTATTGGGTGTAAATTAGTATTCAAGAGGAAACTGGATATGGAAGGTAAAGTAAGTACCTATAAAGAAAGGCTAGTTTCTAAAGGGTTTAAAGTGTGTCAAAAAATTGACTAATATAAAACCTGTTCACCAGTTTCCATGTTTAAATCCATCAAAATAATATTTTCCATAACAGATTACAATGACTATGAGATTTGGCATATAGATGTTAAAAACCAATTCCTTAATGGTAACCTTCAGAAAGATGTATATATGACCCAACCAGAAGGGTTTGTGACAACAGGTGATGAAAAAAAGGATTTGATAGTTTTATATTTCCATTTATGGATCAAAGTAAGAATCTGGGTCATGGAACATTCAATTTTATGAATCCATAAAAGAATTTTATTTCATTGAAAATGAATGTGAGCTGTGTGTTTAAAAATGTTTTAGTGGGAATGAGGTCATTATCCTAGAAGTAAATATTCATGACATATTAGTTACTCGTAATGGTATACCCGTCTTATAATCTGTTAAGGATTGGTTGAACAAGTGCTTCTACATGAAGGACTCAATGTGAATCAACCTAAATTCTTGGGATCAAGATCATTTGTGATATATCTAGGAGGCTGCTTGGACTAATCCAAAGTACTTATATAGACCTGATACTAAAGATATATAGTATGAAACTATCCTATAATGGTTTGGTTTTAGGGTCACATGATTTATATCTTTCAAATAAAATGTGTCCCTAGACACAATATGAGAAAGATAGAATGAGTAAGATCTCATAAAACTTGAGGATAGGAACAATCATGTATGCCATGTTATGTACTTGACTTGATGTTTCCTATACATTGATCATGGTTGGAAGACATCAACTAGATCCAATATAATAACATTGTACTACTTTTAAGATTATCCTTAAGTATTTGAGAATAACTAAGGATATGTTCCTAGTGTATGGAAGAGACAAGAAACATGCTATTAGAGAACATGCTAATGCTGGTTTTCAGAAAGATCATAATGATATGAAGTCACAAATAGGATATGTTTTCTATCTCAACAAAGGATCTGTTAGTTGGAAGATTTCAAATAAATTAGTTGTAGCTAATTCAACTGTAGATTCTGAGTACATAGTGGCTTCTGATGTAGCTGAGGAAGCTATCTAAATTTGGAACTTTTTCCTAGAGCCAAATGTGGTACATAGAAGTAAATTCCCTATAATATTGTATTGTGATGATACTATAGCGGTGACTCCTGGAAAAGATCCAAGGTCACATCAATGGAAAAAGAACCTACTCTGAAAGTATCACCACTTGAGGGATTTTTATCAAAGGGGTGAAGTTGTAGTGAGTAGAGTATACCTGGAAGAGAATGTCGCCAACCCCTTGACTCATGGACTATATTATTAGAAGCATGAGTTTCATGTGAGAGATAGAGGATTGATGGTTATTAAAAGTTGGATCTAGTGAAAGTGGGAGTCTATTGGAGTTGGTTCCCTAGAACCAACTTCTTTGAAGTTTATGATAACTTATATTCATGGTTTTTGAATATAAATAAATTCTTTATCACATCATGATTGTTCTTCTACGTGACACTGCATGTGATAATGTCCCAAGAGTAGCATTCACACTAAAAGATCATAGAAGTTCCTCACACTTAAATGTGTTTATGAAAATAACGACGACATATGTTTGTGATGAGGTAGGATATATTGGGTGCGTCACGAGTAATATTTCATTAATAAATAACAAGAGAAAGGATTTATCCCTTATGTTCTTTAATGGAAAATAACATCTCAGGACCTTTAATGGAAATGATATATCCTAAATAAATCCATGGATTTGGTGATAAATTGGAAAGTTCTATTTTCAGAAAGTTAAAGAAAGAGATATCGAGCATATAGGTTGATGGCACTAACATGCCATCATCTCAGTTTGAGATACTGTGATAAAGGGATTATATTACATGGTAAGAGTTCATATTAGACGACATATCATTGTGGAATTAAGTTATTTCCCTATGGGTTCCTTGGCATGTTTATAGATTTTAACCTTGGAATTTAGGAAGGTTTTCCTAATGCCACTAAGAAAGAGGCCTGGAGATCCACACAAAAAGTGTATCCAGAATGTCAATTAAATAATTTATTATTTAACAAGTTGAATAAATATTAATACATGTCATGGTTTAATAATTATTAATGTATGCCTAATCCCATTTACTCCTTAACTAGTTATTCAAGAGAATATATTGTGGGCGGAATAATTAAAAAATATTTATTTTATATTTGGTGAATATAATATCTGTTTATTTATCTATGAATAACAGAGTGATATTTATTTAATAAATAAATAGTCATTATTCAAGGTGTAATAAATATTTAGGAGGATTGGAGGATCGATTTTAAGGGTCAACTAAGGAATAATAATATTTAATATTATTCAATTAAATAATATTTAATTATATATTGCAAGTTAAGTGCATGTCAAGAAATAATAATATTGCTATTATTATTTGACATGAGGTTTTCTCTAGGACTAATGAAATAATTCAAGGCACTTGTGAAAATTATTTTATTACTACTCTAGTGAAATAAATGCACAGTTATATTATTCTCTAATTAGCCAAGGGAAAGACAAGAAAATGGTTATGCACATAAAATTTAAGAAAATATCTCAAGCCTAGAGAGTTATTTCTTCTCCAATAACACTATCAAGAACGAGAGCGATCCTCCCCCACCGGATCAAGGATAATGCTTTGGAAATGATTCACTGGGTGATTGAAGGCAGACAACACGAGCAAAAGAATCATCTGTGCTAGAACCCATAGACCCATTCAGTGACATCCGGAGATTCATGGAACTTGTGTGGATCACTGCTAAAGGAATATTACACTTGGATTCTATAACGCAATAATGGAACACTGCAAATCTATAGCCAAACACATCAACAAAGAAAGAATAACCTTTAAGGGAAATCTTATTTAATTTAATTAATTGTAAACAAAATGTGTTTATCTCCTCTCTCTTGGTTTGTGGTTAATAATCCATGATTTTCCTTTTACTCAAAACTATTGATCCTGATTATCATCATTTCTTGATCTCAGATTAATCATTGACAAGGGAAAAAAGCAAAGTTGGGCACTATCCCTCATGCGATTCCATTGTGCCCAGAATCAAAATTATATATAAATTAAAAAAGAATAAAGTAATTATAAATATCATAAAGAGAATATATAAATAGAGTGTCCATCATAATTCCCAACCATGAGAGGTGATAAATGAAAAATGAACAACATCATTTTGCGAGGTGGATGTTTTCCGTACACATGAATGATAAGTTTTTTACCCATTAGATGAGAGTGTGTATAATTATAGGTATAAAACATAACATAAAAAATCTAAGTATACTTAGGATAAATATTTTATTATATAAAAATGGAATAATTATATTTTAAGGGATGGATAATGAAATAAAATGAAAGTGATCATTGAATAATGTTACCTCATTTTCAGGTAACTCCCTTTAGTTTGTACCAAAAAACATCCTTGGATATAGTTATGCCAAAGGTGAGGATTATAGAATTAAGGGAGGTAAATTGGAAGATTATTTGAGAAAATTTAGAGCTAACCAAATGGATTTAGAGCTGTGAAAAAGTGGGAGGGGTGAGTGCCTTTTTATAGTGGAGGAGGAGTGACATTCTTGTAAATTTTTGGAAAGGTAATTCAACCCACATTTTTCCTAGGAAAAGTGACTCAAATAATGAACAAAAATAGAACCAAAGGAGTTTAGGGTCTAAATGAGATGATAAGATGATTTTTTAATAATTTTATAGGTCATTTTTCCTCTTAAGGTTAAATTTTAGTCCCTAGTTAAGCTAATTTTTTTCTCTTAATCACTGTAATTAATTTTAACCACTTTCACTAATTTTTTTTTGTCAAAAAACTAATTTGAACTAATTAAAAATTAAAAATTATTATTATTAAAAATACAGAATCCTTTTTTCAAAATTATAATCACATAATTGGTATAAATCAATTTAAATTTAATCCCGTAGATGGGATGGAAAAGTGGGGTTGTAAAGTAAAAATCTTCAAAAGTTTACTAAGTTTTTATATTCTATTTAAAAGTGAAATTGATTAAAATAAAATAAATTGGTTTTTTTTGTTTAAAATATCCAAATTTAAATTTAAAACAAATTAAAAACATAATTTAACATTATAAATTAATTATACAAAAAAGCAGTTTTGAATTAGAATTCCGTATTTTTTACTATTCATCAAAAAATGAAACTTCATAGAAAAATAAAAAATAATAATACTAACCTAATTTTGATGTTTATATTTAAAAATAAAGTTTTTATTTACATATAAAATTTATAAAATTTATATAAATTATATTTATAACAGTTTCTTCATTAAAAGGTGATAAAACTATCTTTAGAAAAATATAGGTTTCTATGCGTAAATTCGGGTTTGTTGTTATCTTATACCTATAAAATCTATTGAAATAATTTCAAAAATATTTGATAGAATATAATATATATATATATATATATATAATTAATATCATTCACTAATTTTAGTTAATTTAATTCTTTAAGGAAAAATGGATTTGGGAGCGTAAAAATAAATCCTATATATTCAATTGGTTTATTTTTTTGTTTCTAATTAATCGGTAACCAATGAAATTATCATAGATTTTTATAAAAAATATATTTTAATAATTTTTTAATGATATTAATAACATATAATTTAATGGATAGGTTATATCATATCATATTATATAATATTGTTTTAAAAATATATTGTTGTTCAGTAAAACTTGGTCTTTCATATAAAACAAGCCTTTATAAAAAGTCCTTATTGTGTGAGACACATGAAAACTCAGTATTTCCTACATTAAAAGATATATCATGGATTAATTTTATTTAAAAATGTAAATATATTATATTTTATTGTGTTATTATATTCCTTTACACTTTTGATGTTGCGTGCCACACATGGTTTCAAATACAATATTCTTACTTTAGAATTACAGGGTGTTAAATTCCTACCTAAATGGCATGAAGGCCTTATTTGTTTTATTGATTTTTGATAAACCCCCTTTAAAGGGATGATGGGGAACCCTTAAAAGTCATATAGGATTTGAGATTTCATTTCTTGTAGGCTTGGAGACATTACAGGACCCGTAGCTTTTAAGGAAATCATACAGACTATGACTACGAGGTGTTACATTCTCTCTACTTTAAATTAACCTTGTCCTTCCAATTTAAAATTGATCTTGGTAATTTTTTTTGATATTTCCTAAGATGAAATCCTAAATCATTTACTAGGTTTGTAAAAAATCCTCTATAAAAGAGATAATGGGAATCACAAAGGTTACATGGACTATCATATAACTAGATTTCTATGTAGGAGAACATTAGTGGAAAGTGAAAATATGGACTTAGAGTAAAAGATTAAATATTTTCAGAGAATTATTGAGTTCAAAAATCACAAAAAATTGAATTATTAATGGAAAGTTTAGGGTATCAATTTCATAAATTTGTGATGATCTAAAAGGATGTATATTGAAAAAACATTAAGGTGTTAGGAAAACATTTTCTTGATCATTTTCCTATTATTGATACATTATTTTATTGACCAAGAATATAAGTAAATATACTTACTTGATATGTTCAAATGTTATATGAACAATTATATCTTTTTTTATAAAATTCTAATTTATAACTTACTCCATGAAATGGATATCCAAAAATTAACTTTGATACCTGAAGCACTAAAATACACACATAATGAATCGTAAGGCTCATAAAAGAGTGACATGTATTTCAATTTGTATCTAATTATTCTCTATAGATAAGATGGTTAAGAAATTAATCTGAAAACCTAAGAAGTAACACTATAGGTTCATTATTAATTATTCATAAAATATTTTAACTAAAAACATTGAAAACTTAACCAGTATATTGAGTAGGTTAGTGGTAATAAGGAAACACTTATCTCCTTCGATCATGGGTTCAAGTCCAATGGAATTTTCAGACTTTATGGGTCTCCAATCGGTATAGAGGTTATCCTTTTCTAAAACCATATTAATAGAATTTATAAAATAAATATGATGGGGATCCTTGAAATTTAATCATTAAATATCCTTTTATCTGAGGTTTTAAATACAACCCTAATACATAAATACTTTATCCATTTTATTTCAATATAAGTCCTTCCTTGTTCTAAGGTTTAAACTAAGTTTTCATTTTCGTTATATATTCAATTCCATCATAATGGTTTGTAAATAAAATTTGAATTATCCTTAGCATATCTCCCAAGTGTGTCAAACTAGGTGTGTAGTAAGGTCTATTATCATGTACCCAGTTATACTTGAGTCAGGCCTGATGCACCTTTTTGTAGTTTTTACCCCTAAGTACATCTGTGCTAGAACCACGTCCATTTGTAGTATCCATATTTGGGATGTATTACTAGGAAGAACCAAATAATATATACCTTACCAGTATTGTAGGATGTTCTTCTATAATTATCATCAATGTCTATATTAGGATTATATTCCCTAATATAAGTTTTTATTAAATATAGTTCCCAAAGTTTCTACTAAACTTTGTCTGATACCAACTATAGCAACCCAAACCTAGTAAGCTCAGAGATGCTTTCTAATTCTATTACATTGGCATGATTAAAATGAATCAAATCATAAAGAAACTAATATTTTAATAGTCTTGTTAAACCAGATATATACATGACTTTCGTATTACAAATGAATACACTAATTACAACATAATTTTTTCATTGATAACTTTATTACCACTTATCATATCCATGAATATCTTTCTAGATACACTTCTTTGAATTTTGGGGAAAGGAAACTATATAAGGGTGAGATTAAATGCTTAGTAAGGGTCAAGAATATTAGAATAAATAATGAATCAATAGGAATAATCAATATGGACAGGTAATAATTGAATACACATTCCATGTAATCAATAAACTGATAAGGAAGTGCGTAAACAATATGGAAAGGTAAATAACTAAAAACACATCCCATTTCAATAACTGGATAAGTCATAATAAATATAGAAAGGTAATAAATTGAAAACACATTCTATTTAATCAATAAACTAAGAAGGAAATGCATCCATATTATTTTTAATAGTGAAAATATCATGTATAATAAATACTCAATCAAAATGTAGGTAATGCTAAATTATTTGACGTCATGCCTCAAGCATAATAAAACATATACTATAAAGATATATCATCCAAATAGTTTAAAACTAAAGGTAGAAACCAATATAATTTTTTCAACTAATTTGTATCATGAGAACCTATCGATGCAAGGAGGGGCTATATAAACTCTGGGCCCCAATTTTCACTACTTGTCCAAATCATTCCTCATATCAAATAATTGATTAAATTAATAAACAATTTGAATTATCAAATATCCATATTGAGTAATGAATATGGATTTATCAATATTTATCTAGATAATCAAATAATCTTCAAAGTAAACACTATATGTAAAAATGGTATATGGTTTATGAAATAATAATATCTATGATAAATAATAAGGATAATAATGGTAAATTCAATATCTAATGATCATAAGAAATTGAATAATTAAAAGGTACTAAAAAAGGAATAAAAGAAGTGAATTTCAATACTACCCTTGACCAAATCAATTATATACTAGCCAGAGGAAGAATAATGATGGTATAAATTCAACATATCCCAATTAGATTAAAAATAAAGGGTTTTTTCATTAATGGATGGAAATATTATAAAAAATATTTTAAATAAATTATTAAGGAAAATATTTTTTATATTTTGAAAAAAAATTTAAAAATACATTTATTTGAAAATAACTTTTCATTTTTTTAAAAGAAACATTTTTAAAATTTCAAATTAATATTCAAATAAATGATGGCGGGTAAATCTGTATATTCCATACATGGTATAAAGAAAATTCATTTTGTATAATAAATGGTTTGAAAAATGCATTGTTTGGAAAGAGAAAATATGATTACTTTGAAAAAATTTGTCAAAGAAAAAAGGGGTAAAAATTCCCTTAATAATTCATTTTCATTATGTTAAATTTTTTTAATACATTTTTATAAAATAGGGTTTTTAAAAGAAGACATATTCTATGACTAAAGAGGGAAATGAAGTTGGTTTTCATAAATTCTTTTATAAAATATTTTGATTACCAAAGAGTGGAAAATGGAACTATTACTTGATAAAGGTCATAAATAACTAGATGATAATAAAATAAAAAGATTTATTAAACAATGATACAATAATTTCATCTTATGGAAATTGAAGTGCAAATAATCCTAAATCAAATAATATTGTGAAGTAAAACGTTATAAAGACCATGACAATAATGTGAGATTAAATAAATGAATATATTATGTGTGTCAAATATAAATACACATAAAATAAGTGTATATAATACATTATATAGTAAAAATTTATTACACAAATAATATTAGGATATTAATGACAATGTGGAAGTAATATATCCTAATGAAAAAGAACCAGGTTATGAAATTCTTCACCACTTGGTAACATTAAATTCAAATATCCCTATAATAAATAATTCAAATTTGAACTCAAAATACCATGAAGATAAAATAACCCATGATATAATATATCAAAATGGGAAGTATATACATCACACAAAATAAGTAAGTGGGGAATCTGATATTTATCTCACAAATGTAAAAAGTGAGATGAAAATACCTTACCTTGCATTTCCTTTTGGATGAACATACTTTTACTTCATATATAAGGGTTTTAAACATGTTATTATCTTATAAAATAACCATAATAATATTTATAATATCATAAACTATATTTTTATAATATCTCATTATTCATTCATCCTTAATCTTTCATTGTTTTCCTTATTTTGTTTGTTAATTTCCTAGTTTCTCAAGTATGTTTTGACTTGTTATTTGTTGTTCCTATTACATAGATCATGATTTAATCATCTCAAAAATGTAAACCATTATGTAAATATAATATATATTTAGCACATATATATATTTATAATAATCCATAAATATTATATATAAGAAATGAAATGGATCATCTATGGAGATGGTAGGTTGTATGTACTCATTAATGATAATTCCATTTCATTATTTTATTTAAAATATTTAAAAGTAAATGATATATATGTTTTTAAATATTATTATTATAGTTTAATATTTCTGTAATATATTTCACATAGTTTTATTAAAATAATCCTTTATATATTACATGTTTAGTGTGAATGAATCACATTGCTTTGAGGTGGTGGCAGTCCACACTTCCACAAACGATGTTATTATTTCCCCAAAAACTTTAAAACATAAATTTATGTATTATATAGAATTTAGTGAAGAATAAATAAATTATAAATATAATATATAAAATATATAAATTTAATCTCCATCATAATTCCATACTATGGTAGTTGGTAAGGGAAAAACTAATGACATCGTTTTGCAAGGCGATAGTTCGTCATACTCATAAATGGTGAGTTTGTTACTCATTAGATGGAAGTGTGTGTAAGTACTGTTATAAATATTCACTTAAAAAAATGTCATTATATTTTGTATACTAACATTATTATATAATCATAGAATAATTATATCTGAGGGGGTGGATAAGGATATAAAATGATAGTGATCGTTGAAGAATGTTACCTCATTTTCGGGTAACTCTTTTTGGTTTGTACCAAAAGACTTCCTTGGTTGAATTTATGAACATTTCGAGGATTATAGGACAATGGGAGGGATGTTTAGAGATTATATGAGTATATTTTGGGAAATAAAAAGGTCTTGAGATGTGTGAAAAAGTGATACGGGTGAGTTTCTTTTTATAATGGAGGAGGAGTAACAATCTTGTAAATTTGTGAAAAGGGAATTACACCCATGTATTTCCTATGAAAATTGGATAAAATAATGAAAAAAATTAAATTAAAGTGATTATAGCGTCTATATATGATCATAAAATTTCTTTTTAAAATTTTTATAGTTCATTTTGTCCCTTAAGTTTAAGGTTTCGTCCACTGTTAAGGTATTTTTTCTCTTAATCACTGTAATTAATTGTAATCACTTTCAATAATATTTCTTTTAAAAAACTAAGTTGAAGTTATTATACATTAAAAATTATTATTATTAAAAATATGTAATCCATTTAACAAAATTAAAATCACATAAGTGGCGCGAATTAATTTAAATTTAACCCCATAGATGTGATGATAAAGTAGGTATTTAAAGAAAAAATATTCAAAAGATTGCTTGGTTTTTGTTTATAATTTCAAAGTAAAATTTGTTCCAATGAAATAAATTGTATTAATTAATTTATAACTAATATAATTTAATATTAAAACCAATCAAAAACATAATCTATCCTTATAAATATATTATATGAAAAAACAATGTTGATTTAAAATCCATTTTTCACTATTCATCAAAAAAATAAAACTTCATAGAAAAATTCCAAAAATTCACTCTAATATATTTTTTATGTTTAGATTTAGAATATAAAGTTTTTTGTACATATAAAATTTATAAATTTTCCAAATTTTTGATTTAAAATAGTTTCTCTGTTGAAAGGCGGTAAAACTGTCTTTAAAAAAATATAGGTTTTTATGCGTAAAATTGGGTTTGTTCTTATCTCATGCGGATCAAATCTATTTGATGAATGTAAACAATATTTTATTGACTATATAAAATATATATTTCAATAATATCATTATATAATTTTAATTAATTTAATTTATTAATTCCAAACTCCTTTGAGAGCATAAAAATAAAAATATATCATTTATATTCAATTGGTTTATATTTTCTTTTCGAATTAATTGGTAACCAATGAATGTATATTAGATTTATATAAAACATATATTTTTATATTTTAAAAAAATAATAACTTCTAATTTAATGAACAGGTTATATCGTATTATATTAAATAATATTTTTTTAATAATATATTATTATTCAATAAAACTCTGTTTTGCGTGTAACACAAGTCGTCGAGGAAAGTTGTTTTTGCGTGAAACACACGCTAACTCAGTATCACATGTATTTAAATCTGTATCATAGATTAATTTTATTTAAATTATTAAATATTTTATAAAGTGTGAGGATATTATATTCCCTTACTCGTTTGGTGCTGCATGTCCAAAATGTCATCGGACACAATGTTCTTACTTTAGAATTTCGGGGAGTTATCGATTCTACTCCTAAAAACCACTATTTTTTTAATCTATCATAAAATTATATATTCAAAAAAATATTCAACATGACATTAAAATATCTATCATCCATTCTAAAATTGATAATATGAATTCTATTCATCACAAATTGGACATGCTTTATGTCCTTTAACATTATATCTGAATAAGCTTCCACATGTAAGAAAGTCATTTATAGTGAACATTATCATAGCAGTCCAAAAAAAAATTAATTCTTTTTTGAATAAAAAATTATAAAATATGTCTCCTATATAAATTTCATATCTTCAATCAATGGTAAAAGATACACATTAATATAATTTCCCAGTTGTCTTGATCCTGGAATTATTATGCTCATCATAATATACTTTTTCTTTATATATATTTGTGGGGAAAAGTTATAAACTACCAAAATAATATACCTTGATATATTTTGGTTAATGAGGCTATGATATGGATTCATTATCTTCTTTCACATTAACATTCATATATTTTTAGCTTCACTTCCAAAATCATTAATTTTTTATCAAATATCTTCTACTATGGTGAATCAGAAGGTTGAGGAAAGTTTTTACTAGAGATGGGCTCATTTTTCTACCATCATAACCTATTTTAATATTTTTTTTTCAAGTATATCCTTAAAATGAATAATTATTGGAAGATACTAAATTAATTTAGTGGGATTATTGGTTCTAATACTTTTCAATGAATTAGTATTGAATTATCCATCTATCATATATCATTATGTGCCATATTTAGGATACTCTATTAAACATTCACATTATTTCTAAAACAAATAATTGTTAGGGGTAAAATGCATATTTTTATACCACAATCCCATTGGGAATAATATTATTGTTTCTTTTATAATTGATATTGGGAAACTCTTTACCTTTTGAAAGTAGCTATTTTAAGAGTTCATGAAATTTAGAGAAACTTTTACCACTCTACCCATTTCTTTCTTTCAAGTTAATTAATCTCAAAAGTAAATATAACACTAAAAATTTATTAAAATCAAATAATAGTGGTTTCTCATCATCTCTAGAAAATCATTTATCAATTTTCCCCTTTTTCAGTGATTTTAATTCATACTACACGAATTAATTATTCAGTGTGATATTCTATCTCATGGAAAATATTTTGATCAAAATTTATGTTTACTATTTTATCATTTCACCAATCCAAATCCAATATGTATAATTATGATTAAAACCACATAAAAAGAGATTATATTTTATTTCTCTTAATGTTTACTTTCTCAAATTCAAACAATTTATACATGGATAAAGATTATATCTTTGTTTGGAATATATTTTTTAGAAAACTCTAATAAATAGAAAACTTTTTTTTATATTAATTTGTGATTATTAATAAATTTAACTAATTAGAAACAACTAATTACCTATGATAACAATATAAAATTTCAATAAATTAAAACATATAAACATCTAAAATATATATACAGACTAGTAAATTTAAAATATAAACATAAAAAATAAAAACAAATAATTAAATATTTTCTGATAACTATATTATAAAAAATACAATTATAAAAAATAATATATAACATCTAGATATAACTAACTTAGATGAGTTTGATAGATTCAAATGAATAATAAAAATTGACCTTTTTTATCGTGATGATCTACCGATCTATAATATCAAAACATCTAACATAGTATTAAAATATCTATTCATAATTTTGGAAATATTAGTTATGGAGATGATCTATCAATCCCTAATATCAAAAAATACAACTCAATATCAAAATATATATACTCATTATCTAATTATAAATAATTTCAACTATATAAAAACTAGTAATTAAAAAATTTATAAATATAGAAAATTATAAATATAGATAATTCCAATAATAATTATTTTAAAACACAATAAAAATTATAATCATAAAGATATTTATAATCTGAAAATTATTATAATCTTATAAATTTGTAATTTAAAAATATTTATATATAAAAAAGTAAATGAATTTTATTTAAAACTCGAAAATACTAAATACATATAATAAAAATAAAAATAAAAAAATTGTTAAAAAATATAGAGATTCTAGATATAAATATATGATAGAGAGAACTAAAATAGATATTTATGAACTTTAGATTTCCAACAATAAAATAATACGACTCAAAATATAAATAAAACCAAAAAATGGTGAAAATCAAAAAAGAAAAAAGGAATGGATATTGGTGGGAAAATGAGGTAATTTACATGTATGAAGGATGAAATGGAGAAGAAAAATAATGAAAATGAAGTAAAAAATAGATTAAACAAATAATATTGAGGGAGATGAAGCGGGGTCGAGAGTCATGTGTCACACCTATAAAGGATTTTAAAAATTCTATGATTAATTAATTTGGTGGAAACCATGAATATATATGTATATAAATTATTTTTATTTTGGTTTTTATTAATTTTTTTTTGAAAAATACATAAAAAAGGTTTTGGAATTAGTTTTTTTTGTGAACTGATTCCAAATGTTTAAAATACATTTTCCATTAGTTTTACTAAATAACCAAAATAAAATTTTAACAAAAAACAAATGAAATTAGTTTCTAGTTAAAATTAATATGAAACGTAAATTAAAAATATTTTTAATTCATTTTATTTAAATTTCATGTTAAATGTCCATCCACATGCATTGTGACATCAGTTTTGAAAGACATGATGTTAAAGTTATGATGTCAAATCATATTTTTCTACTCTTCCTCAGGGATATTATTTGGTTAATAAAGTAAAATTTATAAGAAATTATGAAGGATTCATTATGTTAATGAGTGAAGTTATATAATATGATAGAAATTAACCCAAAGAAACCAAGATTGAATTGAGATTAATTTAAATTTTACGGAATTATATTGTAATAATTTCTAAGATTATGAGATTTTTGAGGGTGAATTTATCATCATAGAATAAATATTTTATGGTTTTATTTATTCATCTCCAATGTTAACTCTTTTTGATCTTAATAACAGATTAATTCAAAAGTAATAACATTAACGATGGGTAACACAAACAATACATAGATTATCCCAATGAGTAACCTAAAGAAATAATAATTAAGGTGATAAATCTTCTGATTATTCCCAACCATATATCAAGAATTATGTTTAACAAGATTAACATTTTTCAATTACCAAAAAAATTAAGATGTGGGTAGAGTCTCTTGGATGTTAAAGTGATGAAGTTAGTGAAGGAAATATTGTTCAATTTACTACATGTTAAGATTTTTGGATCAAGAATAAGTAAAATATCTCAAAAGAGTTGGAAGTTATTTTTTTTCATGGAAAGGGAGGGAATAAAGCAACATTTTGGAGTTGAAAAATGAATAAATCAGTTAAAATGATAATATTGAAGATTGTTTTCTAATCATGTCTAAAATATTATTGTATAATAACAAATTTAAAAACATTTTATGAGTTATTTATATCTCTTTGATACCCATAAAAAAATATTATTAGTGAATGAAAATTTAAATTATGAGGAAAACATTTAGTTATGGAGTTTGTAACTCTATGTGAAAAGACTCTGTTTTTTCTATGTAAGACTTTGGAATATTTCGAGGATTATTTATTATGTTAGAAACCGAGTAAATAAAAACTCAAGGGCCAGGAGAGTCTTGATATATTAATATGATAAGTATTAGATATTTTATATCATGCTCACATACTTTTTTAGGGAAAGTGGAATAACTCACAATCAGATTCTTATATTAAAATTCTAATACCATGGTTATTTCTATAATGTGGGTGTTACCCTAGTCATGATATAATGTTTTTCAGAATGAGGCGTTGGATGGAGGCGGCTGTTGTTGGGGTGTTAAATGACATGGAATTATTGATTAAAAGAAAATTTAATTGATAGACCTACGCCACCCACATTTGGATTACAACATATCGATGGGAGATGGGAGGTTCTCTCCCATGGTGAAGGAAAATTTGAGGAGGAACTGAGGTGAGGAGGTGCAGCCGGACAACATTCTATTTTGTGATCAACACTAGATATTGGTGTAACATTTTTGGGAATCATGTTTGACCTGAAGCATAAAAATTTCATCATTATTTAGGTGGATTTATGAACATTACATCTTGATCCTAATGTTTTTTTACAGTTTTTAGATCCCTTATATGTCATTTTGAGATCCCATGGGGGTATATATGTGGGTAATTGGTAAAAATAGGGTGTTTCAGTAGGGTTATAGTGATTTCTAGTTTATAAATCTTGATCACACAACATGTAGTTTTGAATCACACACCATGTGTTCTTCCCATTTAGGGAAGATGATATTTTGGAACCATATGTTTTGAATTGGGAGTACAAATAGTGTAGTGAGGATTGGATGTGGTGTGTAGGACTTGGGA
Source organism: Viscum album (assembly GCA_963277665.1). NCBI lineage: Eukaryota > Viridiplantae > Streptophyta > Magnoliopsida > Santalales > Viscaceae > Viscum > Viscum album. Next base: position 872,340,631 of record OY728145.1, on the reverse strand, counting down.
ATTCCCACCACGTAAGAAGACATGGCTATATGGAAGTACAAAAATAGATCACGGGTCTACAAAAGCTAGAGAACATGTTGAGATACCTAGGCATGGGACATGGAACACAAGATTGAGTTACTATACACATGCAAAAAAATGTTCATAGTATTAGTCTAGGGAAAGAAGCACATGCCATGTATTGAGTCTACATACCGTGTGGGGAGACATTTCTAGTCGGGATGTGTGTGGGTAATGACACACCTAAGTGATCATGTGGGGATACACACCATATAACTAGATGTATAGATCATTAATTTTCATTATACACATGGATTAAAAATAAGGGACACAGTTATGGTTTGGCCTTGAGAGACACACCATGTACCGAGGGTAAATGCCGTGGACTCCCCTCAAAGACTTCTAAATTTCATATCTCTATCTTCTGGACTCTGATGGAGGTCTGCAAGTATCCTATCCTAAGTGGTTTTCTATGAAGAATGTGATGGTTGAAATGGCTTTGGTGTTAGATATGTGATGTAAGGTGATGATAGTGGATGCTTCTTATAAAGACATGAAGATCACTTCCAAATGGGTGTGCTTTTATGGTTTGTCCCTTAGAGGGTATAATATAGAATTATGTCCTATAATAGGATTGTGATCCCCTTTATGGGGCTTGTTCATATATATTTCTATTTTCCCATTGGAAATCCCATTGTGGGATTATATCAACTTTACTATGTGAAATTTTTGGTATCATCTCGACAAACATGCAAGGCACCGATCCCCCACTTAGCAGGTTGTTCCAGTAGGGTTTGTGATATCGTGGTGTCTATGACCCCCTACTAAGAGGGTAATTCTATATTGGGTTTTATATATCTCCCATAAGTCCTGAGTGTGATCCATTATATGTGTATTATTATTTTGAGACACATTAATGTTAATGGTTCCCCTAACAATCATGGGTGCGATCCCCTATCTTAACACTATGTTCTCTAGAGTTCTATATTGGGTTAGTGGTGAGAACCAGTGGGAATAGGTGTGATCTTAAATCTGTATGTTGAGATCATATGGGTTTTTAGGGTTCTTAAAGTCCCCCATGAGACATGGATGGGGTCCCCTATCTGAGTATTGTGATCTGCTAGTCTACAGTGTGACTTTCTCCATGGGAAGGCCCAACGAGTGTGTTGTCTAAGATGAATGCCATCAGGGATAGTGGGTACTTTTCATCAGCTTAGTGATACCCAATGAGTGATATTTCTCTAATTCATGCTATCATCGATGGCATGGACCATGGATGTTTTACTCCCAGTAAAGTGATACCTTGGAGCCTTGAGTAGAATCCTATGGCTGGATGTATGGTTGTGACCATGGGACTTGGAGTCTGAGAAAAGTATAACTAGGTTATAATGGGATTCTTTTTGGTATGTATCATAATTTATTGACATAAAATATGATTTTGATCTGAAAAGTCATGTATAGATAGGATTTGGATATGGAGAGTCATGTTATCTCTCACTTGAGCTTATGTACCCTCTAGCTATGGATCGAGTGGACTGTTGACTTGTAGTCGCTCCCATTTTATTTTGGGTTTCTTAGGATCCTAATGGGTATTTTTATACTCACCTATTAATGGTAAATGTCTACACATGTTGTGTGTTTTGCAGATGATATGTATTTCTATTGATTCCCTGGAGGACTAGGAGTAGGTGGATCATTGTGAGCTAGACAGACCTAGGTGTGTACCAGTGGTTTCATTAGTTGGTAGTCCCTTCCTTTTTAGAAGGTTAGAATCCTTTTTAGTCTTTTATGGGCTTGTATATTTCCCTTTATTATTTCCATTAATTCTTCTATACTATGATTGTGGGATATAGATGTATGGATGCATTTTGGTATCATTTGTAATATTATCTCTTTGCTATTGCATAGAGATGGATGTGTTTTGTACCATAGGATACAGTCTCCCATGTGTGAGATATGACTTCTTGGAACTATTCCCCAGTTCCTAGACTATTGGATGTGGGATGGAATTGTCACATTCATACAAATTATCTCCAGGTAGGCCTTGGTGGGTTAGGTTGTGATAGAGTGGTATTAGAGGTGGGTTGTCCTCAGGTTGGGGTTGGATCCATTGTATGGACTGGAGTTCAAGTTTTATTTCTAGATATTAAGTTTATTATGAGATTTATGGAAATAATATTAACGTATTTTTAGTTCATATTTTAGGCTAGGGACCTCTAGTGTTGGTGTGGTGCCCACATATCCATTCACTAGGACTCTGACAACCAACGTGTCGACTCATCTTATATAAACACTAGTTATAGAGAAACATTGGTAAATGCATCATATAGTAATAATTTCTGGTTCTCATGTCCTTATTAAATTATCTACCCATACACAATATTTTAAAATGGTACATATTGGGAATTTTAAAGAAACCTCCATAATGATAACTAGGAAAGATTCTAAAGAAAGACGATGATGAAGATCCACCCAGTGTTTAGGATTCTGTGAAAGGGTCTGAATAGAAGGAATCACCTCAGTGTTGTTTTCTATGTGTTCCACCATATGTCGAGTATTAGGATTCACTGACAAAACCTGCTAAGGATGTGTAAATGATGATCACACCTTATGAGTTGTTTTTCTCTAGGCGGGAAAAGAGCACCGCTATACAATGTTTAGTAGTTATTGGACCATATTTAGTGGTCCAAGTGGATGATCATCTATAAGTTGATAATTTAATGTCTCAAGTGGAACATGATGATAGTACGCACAGGCTAGGCGTGTTTCTTGATTTTTAGTGATGGATACCACTGAGGTATCACATCGATCTAGAACCTCATTTCAAGTGGACAAGATCGAGGTGGTGGTCTAGGTTTTCCAACTTGTGCTGATCCTGACCAAATCCATGATTTCTCTCATAATCAGTGATCTTTGTGGAGAACTTGAATGATAAAACACTTTATTTGAGTGTGCATCATAGGACCCAGAGATAGAGACTGCCAAGGTTTTGTGTTGGGCCAGACTCCTCTCTCAAGTGCTATAGGTCAAGACTAAGCCTATGGTGGAGGATTCCTATATGGATATAACCCCTTCTTGTTGGTGTTTCTAGTGGTGAGACTTATCCTAGGTGATTTGGGGCATCATTGGAGCCCTATGTTGGTGATGTTTGATATGGATTCAAACTCAATAGAAATATGGATGCTTCAACCTTCAATATGAATTATTGTGAAATGGTTAGAATCATGTGGGAAAGTATGTGCCAACCGAAGAAGAGAATGTTGATGTATGGATGATGAGTTCCTTTGACTTGTGTGTTCTAGTCAGGTTAGTCTGATGAGGTTTCTGAGAAGGCCGTAATTGAGGTGGATAAGTGGCCACAATAATGGATGATCTTCAAGAGAAATATTATTTTTTATAGGAGGGCTGATTATAGAATGAGGTATGACTTGTGACTACTATTATAGTTATAGTTAACAGAGAGTCATGAGAAACTATTCCCTAAGTGTATCTCATATTTATGGACTGATGATACAAGAGGAGCCTTTTTATTGTCCCTTATTCTGGGATTCACTATCACAAAGGATCGAAGTTCTGGCACTCTTAATGGTAGTGCTAACCAGATCTTGAGAGATAAAGAGAAAGTGCCTCACAAAGAATATTTTTATAACATTAGAGAGGCACTAAAATGTTTTCCATAGTATGGATTTTTTTCCTACCAACCATAATTAGATGATTTCCTCCAATGAGTGGGGTTTAATTTTTGGATTTTGGGATGGTGTTTTCCTCCTCTCATGAGGAGTCATCTACGTCAAAATGGGATTAGATCTTGTTTTCGAGGATACAAGTGACTTTGTATCAAATTTTAAGTCTGACACTTGGTGTAGTGGATGTTATGAGATTTCAGTTTCCTATAGTGGTGGTGTAGTAAGATTATGTATTTATAAGGATGTTACATGTTTTAATCCCCATCAGGAGTTAGAATTTTGCATAGACTGGGACCTAGGGACCGCACCAATATTTTCACTGACATATCAGATGGATCCTATAGAGCTTGATGAGAAGAGGTGCAGTTATAAGTTTATAGGAGGGATTTCTAAGGCCTAAGGATTTTTCTTGGGAATCCTTTGTTGTTCTCCTCAAAGGAAGCTGATAGACTTGATAACAAGGTTCTTTAACCCTTTTTGGATTGGTTTGTGTTAGTCTTCTTTATTTGTACCCTCTTATTATCGACATCAGAGCTGCACATGAGTCACATGGGAATGGATTATAAAAAATCTATAAGGGTACTAGTTTATTGGGTGTGCTCTCATAGGGTATGTTATGGATTCAAAATTTCCACTTACTACGATATTCCTTCTCAGATATGGGAGTGATAATGTTCCAGAAAAATGTTGAGGCCATGTCAGCTTGAGGGCCTCCCAATGTTGTGGCCGTAGTAGCAGATGATTACAATAATTTTCCTATCTGCTATTGTTGAGGGAGGTAAGAGTGTAGTTAACCAATTTTCAGTTGAGACTTGTGGGTAAGCATGGTGAACCATGTATCAAGTTGATGTTTGTTACCCATTTTTATTTCCATTGATCCAGGGAGGTATCTCTTGGGATATCCTTCATGAGGAATCATGTGACTAGATATCCAAAAGACATGTTCTTGAAAGATTTTAGAATGATATTGAGTATATAGAAATTCTGTGTATTTATTATGAAACCCATCATTCTATGATTCAAGGTGGAGAATTGGTTTCCTTTCCTTGGAAGTAGACTCAGGAGTGGGGTGGTCATACCTAGATCTTTGTAACATGTATGGTGGATAAAGATGAGATGGAATGTTGATGTATTTAGCTCTTGATAACCCTTCTATCAGTAGTTGTAGACCGATGTCCCCAGATGATAGAGGAAATATAGTGGGGACCTTGATTTTTATGATGAGGTTTTTAAGATCAAAAAGAGGTCACAACACTATCTTAGTGATCTTTGAGAAGCCCACAAGGTTGTCCCACTTCCTAACCATTTGAGAGAAAATATTAGTAAAGAGATTGGTATTCCTGTGTGGTCAAGGGTGTTTTTGTGTCTTAGTTCTGGTTTGGATTTGTGTTACTCCCAAGTTATGTCTAGGTAGTTTGACCATTTTTGTTCTGGAGAATATTCTTGAGGTATACTTGTTGGCTTAGGGTCATGAATGGGAGGATCACCTACCCTTTACAGAGTCTGCTTATCCCAGTAGTTTTCACTTCACCATCAAAGTCTCAACATTTGAATCCATGTTTGGGAGACCCTTCAGGTCACCATTGTACTAGTAAGATCCAATGGGAGATAATGTTTATGGGCCAAGAGTCAATTCTTATGAGGGTTGTTGAGGGTGAAGTTCATCCAAGGTTGGATGAGGATAACTAATACATGTCAGGAGTAACTTTTGGAATGGTGATGATGAAAATTAGAGTATCAATAATGAGATAATTTATTCTATGAGGTCATAAAACTTCATAGGTTATTGAGGGTCAGCATAGTCCACAAAATTACTTTAGATTCTCTATATCATTTTTTGAGTTGATGAAGTTGGTTTTTGTGGTGGTGTGATACTAGACCCAGTGACCACAGTTTGAATGGTTTCTTTGTGTTATCCACTTTTCACAGCTAGGGAGTCATGTGAATGACTCATTGCATGATGTTGATCAGGATGAGCTAGATGTTGAATGTAGAGTTTAATTTTTTTGAGGAACCCATTGTAGTTTGTGAACTGACCAAAGGATACCCTATGTAGGTAAGTGGTTTCCCTGAGTAAGTGTTTGATGAAAAAATGATAAACTTATGGTGATATTGTTTTTGTGGGAAATCCATTTGAGAGATTAAATTCCTCTTTGTGAGTTGTATTTATCTTTTTAATATGGAAAGAATTAATGGTAGGGAGAGGGTAATGACTATTTTTTCTTTATAATACATTTTAATAGTTAAAGGAATATTTTCAAATCCTAGTGTTGAGTAGACCTGGAATTATGGTTCCTAGAGAGCCTCTGTGAGGAGATATGAAAAATATTAAATATTTTATATTGTCTAAACATTGTTTTTAGTGAATATAGAATAAATAATTCTCTAAGTCTTAGATCAAATATACGAGACACCAGTTTTTATTTTCAGAACCCGAGTTTTACCCATGGTGTGACATAATGTTGGTCAGCATTGAGTGCCTATTCTAGGAGGTCATTTGCGGGGTGTTAAATGTTATAAGTTTATTAATTTAATAAAAATTTAATTAATAAATCTACCACCATTTGGATTTCAACATATAAAATAGATTTGGGTGGTCCTCTCCCATGGAAATTGACAAATCTAGGTGTAGAGGTGGGACTCTATTCTTGTTGGTGATTAGCACCACATCAAGGTATAGTAGCTTCTAGAAATCGTATTAGACCTAAACTTTTGAATTTCACCATAAGGCAGGGAAGTCTATTAGTGTTAAATCCTGATCCACATATATGAATTTTAAGGTTTTAGAGACCTTATATGACTACAAGAGATCCCCTAGTGGTGGATCTATTGATAATTGGTGAAAATTGTGGGTTTTTATAGTGTTGTAGTTATTTATGGTTTAGAAATCCAGATCCCATGGCATGTAGTGAAGGGTAATATTTTGTGTGTTCTTTCTTTTTGGGGAAGATAAACTTTGGTAACTACACACCATGTACTGTGAGTACACACTATCAAGTGAGGCTTGGTGGCATGGATGATGACATGGGTAGGCATGACATGTAGGTGGAATAACTCTATGGATGTACATGGACATAACCTTGGTGTACCCTTGCCGGAGGACAAGACCTAGTACACATGTTGTTACCATGGTATATATTCATGGGTTGCTATAAATGGGCACAACCAAGGATACATGATTATTATGGGACATTAGGTACAAGTCGTGTACTAAGCCTACACCCTGGGTATGAAGACATGGATAAATAGGCCTTGTACAGGTGGGGATACACCGTAGTGATAAAAAATGGTCACACTCCATGTAACTAGATGTAAAAAATATGTATATTGTTTATAGATTCTGAGTATAGTGAGGGGACATGGACATGGTTTGAACTTGAGTGGAACACCATGTACTGAGGGAACACTCCATGTACTCCCCTCAGAGGCTTCTCCATTTTGCATCTCTATATTCTGTACTCAGGTATATGCCCATGATTAGGTTATCCTGAGTGGTTTTTCACATAGAATGTGATGGTATACAAGGTTTTGGAATTATATATAGGACATGAGGTGATGCTAGTGGGATACTTATTGTAGAGATGTGTAAATCAGAACAAGATGGGTGTGCTTCCTTGGTTCATACTTGTAAGGGTATAATATGAGATTACATCCTGAAAAAAGGATAATGATACCCTATATGGGAATGGTTCAGATAAATTTCATATATCCATTTGGGAATCCTAAGGTTGGATCCTCTATCATATCGTCTTCCCAAGGTGGGGGTTGTGGTGTGAGTGTGACCAACTTATACCAGAATTAATCCAAAACTTAATGGGTTGTTGCTGTAGAGTCTATTGTGTCTTATTGTATACGATCACCTAATTGGTAAGTAGTTCAAGATTTTTTTTGTGTTATCTCTCAATAATCCTATTTGTGATCCCCTATATGTATATCATGATTCTGAGACTCAGTAGGGTTTACGGTGTCCACCAGTGGTCCTCAGTGTAATTCCCTATTTGAGCACTATTATATATGGAGTTCTTGATTAGGTTTGTGGTGTCCACCATTGTTCCAATGTGTGATCCCATATCCATGTATTGAGATATTTTAGAACTACTATAAAATTGGGTTTATCCAGCACTAGGGCTTTAATAGTGCTAGCTAAAATAACTGTTAAAGACCCCCTTTTTCAAAACTAGAAAAAGTGCTCTTAAAGGTAGTCTTCAATAGTGATTTTCTAGAAATGGTAAAAGGGTTCTTTAACAGTGATAAAAAAGTGATGTTAATGGGGGCCTTTATCATCACTTATAAAAAATCACTGATAAATACCCCTAACAACACTATTAAAAAAGCATTGATAAAGAGGTCTCTTTATAAGTTCTAGAAAAAATGAACTCATGAGGGGGGGGGGGTTATCAGTGTTTTTAGAAGCACTGATAAAGACCAACCTTTATAAGTGATTTTTTACAAGCAATGATAAAGGGTATATTTCAAAAAAAATACAGTTCATTAAAAAAATAATATATTAGTTTATGAATATATTTATGTTGATATAAATGTAAAATGTATTTTTAAAATAAGTTTTATATCAGGATAAAAAAAAATCTACACATAATATATTTGATAATTTCTGAAAATGGCTTATAAAATAATTCAAAAAATATTTTTAAATAATAATTTTCTATTTATAATTGATTAATAGTAATTTAGTATCAATTAAAAGATGAAAAAATCTAAAAAATAATAAAATATATAAAATAAGTTTAAAAACGTAACTCAAACTTGAAATGGGCATAAATTTTGAACCATGTGTCTGTTTGGGATTTACCACATATCAAATCAAATCTTACAATGAGCTATATTACCTAGTGATAGGGGAACCACATGTCATGTTTTTAGTGGCCAAAATAGTCCTATAAGGCCTCTAAAAGTGAGTTTTCGGTCGGGGTGACCCAATTTTTTAACATTTGATGGAATTTTATCCTCATGTCAAGAGGTGTGTTTGCATTTTTTTAGTTGGGACTAAATTTATTCTTTGGGATTACATTCATATTGATATTATGGTTTGGTAATTTTATCATTTTCCATAATTTAGTTTCAATTATAATTAAATATATAAATATTTTATTATATTTACACATAATAAATCACTTGTGTAGATACATATATCAATATATTTATGTAGAAATTTATTTTTAAATATATAAAATAAATATTTATTATTCGTTTTATTTAAAGTAAAAAATTATCTATTATATTTACCTTATAAAAATGCATTCATATATATAAATATAAATATATATATATATATACAATTAATGTTTATATATAAACATGTGTGTTTCAATGATTCATAAATATATATTAATATGTATATCCTAATACATGTAAATTAATAATATAAGAATTTATTTAAAATATTATCTTACCATTTTTTACATTATACAAATATATATAAATGTAATGTTTATATATACATATATATTTGTATTAATAAATGGATATATATTTATATTATATTATAGTATATGCAAATGAATATAATATATAATATATTTAAAGAAATATAAGTATATATATATATATCAGTAAAGCACACACACACTTATTTTAAAAATATATTTAAAAACATTATTCAAATAATGAATAACAAATATATTTTTAAATATATGTATAAATAAACCAAAATATCAAAAAATAAAAAAAGAAAACAAAACAACATGGTGTAGTGATAAAATAATTCCATCTTCAAGGGAAAGGTGTAGGGTTCGAATCGAGGTGTGTGCAGGGTTTGAATCCATGTGGGCGTAGGAGGCTGTAAATTTATAAAGCGCTGATAAAGGGTTGGTGGGGGTGAAAAGTGATGAAAATGGTTGGGGGTGGGGCACTGTTAATGGGGTTGTGGAAGCACTGATAACGGGGACCAGGACCATAAATCTCAATAAAAAAAATAATTTAAACCCCTTTAGCTATGTTTTTAGCGGTGAAAAAGGGGAACTTTAGAATTACTAAAAAAGAACTATTAAAGGGTTCCTTTAACATTAATAGAACAAGAGCTGTTAAAGGAGTCCTTTAAAAATGATAAAAAGGGCTGATAATGGGGTGATTTATTATTGCTTTTTTTCACACTGTTAAATGACACCTTTATCAAAGTTTTTTTAGTACTGGTAAAGTCAATGTTTATTAATCACGCTCCAATAGTCAGTGCTATTTTAGTGATGATAAAGGCATATTCTAGCACTTTTAAAGCCCTATTTTGTTGTAGTGTAGGTTCTGATTAGGTTCATGGAGTCATGAATAAGACATGGTGTGGATCCCCTATTTATGTATTGTGATCCACTAGTCCCCAATATAACCTTATTCATGGTAAGACCCAAAGATCATATTCTCTTAGATGAATTCAATCAAAGATAGTGGTTAAATTCCATCTTCTTAGTGATGCATTATGAGTAATATGTCTCAGTTGAGTTCCATCAGGGATGGCAGGGCTCATGGAATTCGTACTCCTATACGAGTGATAGCTTTGAGCCTTAAGTAACACCATATGGATGGATGTATGGTTGGGACAATGAGAATAGGAGTATGAGATGATTATATTTGGGTCAATCTGGGAGTCCTTTTGGTATTTCTCATAATTGATCGATATAATAGATGATGATGAGATTACTAGTCATGTATAGATGAGTTATTCCGACAGATATTCCCATACTCTCTCCCTTTGGATTTTGTATCCTCTACTTATGGGTTGAGTAGACTTTTTCATTTCAGTTATTCCCTTTTTTTGGGGGTTTTGGGACCCCAAATGGGTATTTTTATACTCACCCCTACATTGGATCTTCCCTCACATGTCATTCTTATGTAGAGGACATGCGTTTGGATTGAGTACAAGGTTGACCAAGAGCTGGAATAGAATTGTGAAGATTGATAGACCATGGTGTGTACCGGGGGTAACATTAGTTTGCAGTCTCCTCCTAATTAGGAGGTCAGAATCCTTTTTAGTTTTAGGTGGCCTTATGTTTTTTCCCTTTCTATGTTTTATTACTCCTTCTATTTTTTTTATTTTGGGATATAGATTTATGTATTAATTTTGGTATTAGTTGAAGTATTATCTCTGCATTGTTTCATGGAGATAGATGTGGGTGCATAATTATATATACCATATTCTAAGGCCTCCCATGTATGAGAGATTCCATCTCATCACTGGTCACTGTCCCCTGGCCTACTATCATCAAGCTTGGGGTTTTCACACTAGGCCTACCACCAGCCAGGTGGGTCCCAGAGGGTTGGGTTGTGACACCATGATAATATCAAGTTTTTATTTTCCAAACGTTTTCAATATCTTTCTTCACCCATAACACAAAACTTGAAAAAACCTAGATTTGTTAAAATTAAATTTTCCAATTATATTACAGTCATTATGTTAGTAGGTATAAAAGTATGTAACCAAATTATAAAACCTATGAAATAAAAAAGGAACGAAATGGAATTCGGTCACATAAGTATCCCTTATAAATGTAATTTTTTCTGATCTTAGAATGGAAGTATCTTCACAATTGTTTTCTATAGATCTAACCCATGCCAAACACAAATAATTATATTAAGACTGAAAATTTATATGAGGGAAATTCAATCTTTGAGACATTATCATGAGATCCATTATAGGGGAATCACCACCATCGACTACCACGAGAGCATAAATTATACTACGATATTATGTGAAGATATTAAAGGGATATATAAATAGAAATTAGGATAATAAAATGAGGTAATTATTAATTAAATATGTTATTTATCACATTTATATTATATTTTGACGTTTGAAAAAAATCATGTTTATTTTGGAATGAATTAATAAAATTAACTGGATCATTTTAGTAATGTATTTTTAACATTACCATTTTATGATACTTATTTAGAGAAAATAAATATGTTATAGATATGATATATTTTTTATTTTATGGATTTATTAAAAACAGTTTGATTAGTAATTGATCGAAAATAATAATAATATTTTTTTTCTATAAAAGGATATTTCCCTTTGAAAATATTTTTTCAATATATTTTAATTTAAAAGTTAAATTCTCAAATTTTAAATTTTAAATTTGAAAAAATATATATCATTTCAAAATTTAACTTGAAAATTTTAGATTAAGAATAAATTTAGATATTTTTTTGAAATAATTGATAGTATGTGAATATTGAAAAATATTGTTTCTACAAAAACTATAAATTTTATGAACTATTATTCATATAAGAATGAAATAATGTTTATAAAACCTTTTAATTCTATAATTATGTATTTTTGAAGTAAAAATATATATTTCAAAATATTTTTTATGAATTTATAAAACCCATGTGAAATATTTTATGAACTTAATTAAAACTTTCCAATATAATAAATTGTTTTTGGTAATTTGTTTAAATTAATAATTCTTTTAGGTAGATATGGTTTTATATTTCTTTTAAATAAATAAAAATTACTCAATTTTTGATAAACTAATTTACATTGTAAAAATATAGGACATTGATAATTTTATCCAACATATAAATTTTATGCTAATCAATGCACTTTTTCTAAAATTGTTTTTTACGCAATAATATTATAATTAACAAATTATCACTTTTATAAATTAAATAAAATATATTTTTTTTATTTTTAAATCAAGATATTCAAATAATTTAATATGGTTAATTTATTTATTTTTGAATAAAATTTCATTACTAAGGTAAATATTAGTAATTGCGGTTTAATAGTTATTTTTTATATAATGATAATTTTCTAAATATTAGGTATTCTTAATATATATATATAAGATTTATTTTAGAAAAAATACTATAATATAAATTTTATTCATACATAAAAATAAATTAATTTATATTTAATTTATAATCAATTTTTAATAAAATTAATAGTACTTAACAATTAAAACGTCAATTTTCTGTAAAAACAGTTTCCCTGCACTTTATATGTTTTATTTCAGAATTTATATTTCTTATAAATATAAAATTAATTCGGTTAAATGGATCCCAAATTCAGATTAATCACTACAAAATTTGTTAATAAGGGTCATCTTATATTTTTAGATATAATATAATTACCAAGATTAGTATTTAATCCTGATTAATTAGTGGAAAAATGGGTAACTTAGTGTGATTGGAGTTTTATTAAATTAACATGAAAGTTTGACCATATATAATACATTTTTAGGTATAAAATTGGTAGAAATATTTATCACCAATGTTTCCCCCACCCAACCCGCCTAACTCACCTAACCCTCCTAAATCCCATGTTATTCCATTCATATGCCTTATATAATTTATGTTTCCATGGAAAACAAATTTTTATTTCATCTATAAAATAAGCTCACTCCCAGGTATTCCCTCATTTATCTCCACACCAAATGCATTCTTCAGGAATTTCCCTTACCCTTCCATAACTAAATACCTCCCAATGATCTACTAAGGTTCTAAAGAGTCCTCTAAAGCTTTAAGAATCAACTTAATAAGGTAAGGGTTCTCCAATACCTCTTTTTGATTCAAGCACTTTTGTGATAAGCTATTTTAGTTTAAATTTATTATAATTTATTATGTGAATATCAAATTATTTTCTTCCAAAATGATGAAATATTGACGAGAGAACACCCTTTTCTAACATCAATCCAATTTCATAGTATATTTTTCATATCCTCCATGATTCAAAAATCACCCATTAATTCTCTCCCTCCCATTTCCAGTTCAAGTTTTTCCTTTATTATACACCTTTTAAATTCCATGTGAATATTATTACATGTGTTTATATTCAATCCTTTACTATCCAAATGATGTACTATTTATGATATAATACCCTTATTTAACATTAATTATATTTCATAGAACCTTTTTTTACAACCATCATGGTGCCAAAATCACTCTTTTATTCTCTCCCTCCAATTTTCAATTCAAGCTATTAATTTTTTGAAATCCATTTAAATTACATATGATTATTATTCAATGTGTTTATTATCAATCCTTTACTATCCAAATGATATATTATTTATGAGATACTACAATTATCTCAGATTATACCCATTTTATAGTTCCTTTTGTGCAGTCATCATGCAGTTGAAATCACTCCTTGATTTTCCCATTACTCTTTTTAATTCAAGATCTTCCTTCATGGTAATAATTTTAAATTACATGTGATTAGGATTCCATGTGTTAATAATGAATCCTTTATGGTTTAAATGATTAAGTATTTATGATTTACTACCCTTATATCACATTAATTCAATTTTATATTCCATTTTTTTATAGATTTCATGCTTTTGAATTCACTCCTTGATTCTCTCCATACAATTTAAAATTCACGCTCTTCCATTATATAAATAATTTGAAATTCCATGTGATTATTCTTCCATGTTTTCATAATCCACTACTTTCTTTCCAAATGATATATTACTGATGAGATACTATCTTTCTATTTCATTTAACCCATTGCATAATCCATTTCGTTTATCCTTCACACTGATGATGTCTCTCCTTTATTTTTTTGTGAACAACCAAATATAATACTATTCATGGGAATCCAAATATATGTAAACTTATTTTATTTGTTTGGTATTTTTCAGATTTAAACCCACATTACCCACTCATGGATTAAAATTATATGTTATTATGATCTTTTATTGATGTGGCACATATAATGATATACATATGAAGGCTGCACCCTAATAGTGATCCAATTTATCAGGTGAAGAATTAATTCCCAAATATTCATTTGTCATAATGCCTTAGTAGCATTATGTGGTAATATTTTTTGATTCCTTGTTCAACAATCATGGTAATGTAAATTCATCACACCTTAAGGATGAAATTTTTTGATATTATTTTTAATGTCCCATGTTTATATTGTAGGATCAATGAAAAGTTACTCCTCATGTAATTATGACCATTTTATGCCTCAAATACTTATGCAAATATTCTTATGTTCATGTTTATATATAACGCCTCATGTATCAATTATCATTTCAAGATCCTATGATATCTATTTCTTTATATTGAAGGCCTCGTTAGATTATTCATGGCTTATGCATCCATGTTTTATTTAGTATCAATTATTTATTTACTATTCACATACCATAATTATATTCTCAAATCCACATGTTCATATTATTATAATTTATGGTCTTTGATGGAATTTTATTATTCTTACCCATAAAGAGCATTTGATATTACACCTTTACTATGATTATTTTTTTAGGTTATGTAGAAAAGTAATACGTATGATTTTACTTTAAAAGTTTATTCTATTGAGAATTTGTGCGAGAAGTTAAAAGTTTTTATAGATTAAGAGGTTTCTTATATATTGGGGAAAATTCTCATTTGTTGACAAATACATGGGCTATTTAGTTACTTTTAACTCGAATTATTTTACGATATAAACCTAAATTTTATAAGGAATGTATTTAATGAGATATTTAATAATAGTCATGTGATTAATGGAATATGAATTTTGGGTTTCTATGTAAAAGAATAAAAATAAATTACATATACATGTAGAAGGTTTTGAATCATATATTTAATAAATTTAATTTGTGATTACACTTTCTCTCTCTTTAAATCACTTTATCTCTCTGTTATACACATGTACCTATTTTGTATTCAATATATATTTTCTTTAAATACATAATTAGTTTGTATTTCTATTATTTTGTTGGATATGTGTAGGTTTTTCATGTTTCCTTCACAATCATTTCATTAAATTAATCCCCATTAAAGGAAATTTTTCTTTTCGTCATTATTTTACAAGTATCACTCTTTTTGTATTTCAAAATTTCCAAAAAGTAATTACTATTTTATAGAAAACTATTATCATTGAATTGAGGTTTTAATTAAAACATATCAGACATAACTTCTTTAAATATTATTTAACATATTCATAAAAAAATCACTTTAGAGGATCATTTATATACCTATTTATCCATCCATTTATTATGATTATTTTCTTCACTTAATCTTTATATTAATGGAATATTCATCTTAAAATAATTTATTATCATCTAAAAAAATTAAAACCTTTTTTATATTAAAATAATTTTAATATTTATTTGATTTTTCTTTATGATAAGATTATGAAACCCATTCCCTTCTTATGGGTTATCTCGTGGTTATGCTTATGTATTTTTTTTATTATTTTAAAAATATTATTTTATATTTTATGATATAATGCCTGTTAATTATGTTTTATAGAGCCTAATAAATCGGGTACTTATTACATCTCATATGATACCATATATGGTGGGCATGCATTTAGAACCCCATATATGGTGGGCATGCTTTAAGAACCACTTTCATTTTACCCTTCCTAGATGGTACTTTGCTCTACACATGAATCATGATCTAGAGACCATGGTGATTTGGATTTGTCTTATAGATTTTCCTCTCACTTTCCAGAACCCCACTATTTTTCAGATGTTAGGAAATCTTGTTGGTCGCTTTGTGGTTACAAATTTCAAAACCCAAGCGGTCTGCCATCCAATTGAGCCCCGAATTTGTGTTGAGGTTGACATATCAAAACCATCTTAGGATTTCCTCTGGATTGTTATTGTGAGAGAGTACAGACATAAAAAACCAATTATTTTTGAGTCATGGACTCCCTACTACCTCTCTTGTTTCCTTCAAGGACATTCAACATAGAGATGTCGGTGTAGGGGTGCTTCTTTGATTTATTTGAAACTGCTGAATAAGGATGTATAACTCCATAATGAACCTACTGTGGGAAATTTTATTATTGTTTCAGAGAGTCTAGAGCCTAAGGGAAATTTTCAAGTGGAAGTCATTCAACCTTCTTATGAAGAATCTGTGAACCAATCCCTCACCTCAACAATGAGTTCTGGAGTCAATTCGGCTGGGATCAGACCTAAAAGGACAAAAGTAACTCCCCTAGTTTCCAGCTTGTTCTTGTCTGATGGTAATGCAAGGGGAAACAAGGGCCTCTCCAAACTAGATGATTTAATGATGAACATGGGACATGACAATAGGAAACTTACAGGAAACTCCTATAATGTTGGAACCCTAAATAGGTTTATGGTTTTGGGTGAAGGTGAACTAATTCCATTTGAAGGAGGGACTTATGAGGTTACAAGCCACAAAGGGGATATTTCTCATGGAGGTAACATTGAAGAATTCGATGACGATATGGATTCTGACACAGGTACAAAATATACCGAGAAAAAGGAACTGGAAAAAGTATAAAAATATATTCGGTCATCTTCCAGGAAGGGAAAGAAGGTCCTTATATACTCAGAGAGCTTCATCCAGCATGTGAGGAGGTAGTAGACTTAGAAAGAATAATCTCATTTACCCAAACCTCTATTTACAAGATCTACTAGAAAAGGGACTCTCATGCAAAAGAAATCCCTTGTTTCTATGAAACCATCTGCAAAAAGGGAATTAGAAAAAGACCAGCCTGCTTTAAAAAAGTAAGAAGAAGTATCTTATAGTGAATAGGTAGTGGGGTCTCATCCTGGTAGGAAATCTGATTCTAATCAGAAATTAGATCTTTCTATTGGAGTCATAAAGGGCGCTTCTAAGGTGGAAGCTCCTATTCCTCTGTACCCAATGTGTTCTAAAGGGTAAGTTTCACCTATTCCTCCTATTTTATCCATGAATTTAGATTCAATGGATCAAGAGACCAAGCATAACACACATGACTCATCTTCCCCTCAACTGGATTCTTAAGAGTTCCTAGTAAAGGTTGATAAAAAGGACTCGGTGGCCCCTAAAGGCCCGGATCTAAGATTCTTCTCCTTCCCACCACACTTTTCTGAAAAAAATGAAAAAATACATTATTACCCATGACCTGGCATTGAAATATTGTTTGGAACCATCAGGCCATAGACTATTTTTTTTGTAAGAGGTTCAAATGCTTGTGTAGGTTTTGGACTTCTTCCAAGGGTATGAAAATGTCGATATGGTACAAGTTATGTTTTTTTGGAAATAGGACCGAGGTGATTTAGGTGGTATGATGATGTTTTATTGTTTGATGAATTTTGAAATTGCCTTTGATGCTGTCGATGAGATGATGACTATGCTGAGTAGATGAAAGTGACAATATAGTTTGGAAGACTTAGAATATTTAGATAGTCTTCATATTTTGATCTGATAATAGTGTTTAATGATTGTTTTTTAATGTTTCAAATTTTTGCTTTTCTGGATTTTGAATTGTGCGGTTACCACTAACCCATAAGGTGGATTTCAGAAAATTAAAAAATAGAGTTGGATGAAAAAGATTAAGATAATTTAGTTTATTTTTCTACATATGTATTATTTATCATATATCCCAAAGACAATAAACCACTATATTTATGGTATATGATTTATGGATATTTATATTAAATATCATGAAATAATATGTTCATGTTTTGAAGGCTATTATTGTTGGTATCATAGTAAATTCTATTTTTTTGGGTTTAGGTCATCAAACCTAAAAAGAAATTCACCCTGAAAAAACTATATTGAATCTTAAAAAAATATATGTCAGGACATACCATTAATTTATGTCTAGTTATTTATAATATTATAATTTTAATCTTTTATTTTCTTAATAATTTTATTATTATTATACCTATCATTTTTTTAAATTTAGTAAATTTCCAGAAATAAGAGGAACTATGCCAAGACAAACAAAATGGGTAATATAATGATTTCCCAAATGAGATGACTAATTTAACGGGAATGGGATTCGATAACATCTTGTGGTATACTGGAAACTGAATGAAGTTGTTAATAATGACCTGAGTCATGTGGAATTACCACCTTTTCCCAATATATAAAACAAATTATAGTTGAGTTGTTTATTTGAAAAGGGCTCCCTCCTTTGGTGGTTCTTTTGATCCCTTAATTATGGAATAATGAATTAACTACAATGAGATGATATTATCTATCCTCTAATGAACCAAATAATAGAAAGATATATTTTTAATTTATCACATAGAGGGAGTAATAAAAAAGTGGTGGACATTGATTGAGATTGAAAATACCAAGGAATACATCAAATAAATATAGTGGTATGAATGTAGGAAAATAATTTTCAACAAATAATTTTCATCACTCTTCATTTTAAAACAGATGAGAGTTTGTTGAACTCATTAAAAGAGAGGATGAATCAATTTTCTCTTATGTGTATGAATTCATAAGGATTTTGAGGTATGATTAAATATTTTTCCTTCACCATGAAATTATCATTGACCACTTATTTAGTTGAAAAAATACGAGTCTTAAAAAATATTAAAAAGATATGATTTTGATAGATATGAAGAAATAATTTGATATTTCCTTAATAATGTTATAGATATTTGTGATTGTCAAAATTGTTTTGGGTATGGAGATAAAAATTGGATAATTAAGTTTAATTATCTTGTACCAATTGATAAATCTCAAAAAGGGAAGATGATTCAACTTCCCACATGTAAAAGGTGTGTGAAGAAGTACCTTGTGCACTACCTCAAGGAAACAAGGAGAGATTAATGTGTGAAAATAAGGGAAATAAAGATACTGAATTTTAAAAGTAGATGAATAATTCAATAACTATGATGGAATAAATATAGGTTCTAATAAATCCTCATCCTTTGGTCTAATGTTTAAACTATAAGTAATATTGGTACTATATATGTCAGTTCACTATATCACGGGTAATTGAGGAAAACTAATTAAAATAACCTCTATGTCAAGAAGGGAAATTATGATATTTTGTTATCACTACTTCTAAGACTTTTTATTCATTAAATAATCGATAATTTATCATTTTATTATTCTCTATGAATTATTTTATATCATTCATGTTTAGTAGAAATATTCAAATATCCCCTTAATTTATGGAAGTTGAGTTATTGGTGAATAAAATAAGTGTTTCAATTAGTGAATCCCTAGTATATAAATAATCTACAATTAAAATTTTTATTTAAAATTACCTAGAAAACACTGTTTCACTCCCTTTGGTAAAATTTGATTCTATACTGAGTATGGATTTTCTATATTTCTTTGCTCCAAAATTAGTTACAAGGGGAAGGATATTACGTTCCATATTCCAAATCAACCTATGATTATATAGAAGAGAAAGAAGAATGATGAACCTCCTTTGGAAAATATTTCTAAAGAATTTATATTATTTACTTATGAGAAATAATATCTGGATCAAATAATTAACACAAAGCATAAGTTCATCCTAAAAGGCTTTCACATTATTACAGAATATACTCACGTATCCCTTGAAGAGTTTTCTAGTAATATTCATGATTGAGAGGTTGAGTTTCCAATTAAAATCATACCTAGATATATACCCATATCCAAGATTCCCAATAGAATGGACCCCATTTAACTAGAATAAATGAAGAAGAAACTATAAGATAATTTAGACACAGTCTTTATACACCCAAGTTCATCACATTGGGGTGCGTCAATACTTTTTTTAAATAATAAGGGACAGTTGATGTATCTCACAATTTATTATGATAAATTCAACATGATCCTGATAAATAAAAATTATCCCTTTCCTAGGGTTGATGATTTGTTTAATCAACCATTCGGGGAATAGTGATTCTCAAAGGGGGATCTTCAATCTAGATATCATTTTTTGAAGAAATAGAATTTTGATTTTACCCAGGATTAATTTCTTATAGGAAACTAGAATTACGAATTAATAATGATTCTATTAAAACTCACAAATTTTCTATAAATATTTTTGGTCTTATTGGATAGTGTCATTGGATATTACTTTCAAAAACTGGTGGTGGTGTTTAAAGATGATAATAAAAGATACTTTAAAATCAAGGAGTAACACGAGGAGACTTTGAGTAATATGCTAAAGATATTGGGAATGAAGATGATATTTGGAATTTATAGTATATGTGACCATTAGATACGTAAAGGTTCATTATTGTGCTATGTTAACAACAGAAATGGGATATTTAATAATCCTTAACGAAAAAGGTTATAGAAGAATGGATTATTCTAAAATCTATTATAATGAACTATAGTTTCCTTGGATTAGCTAGGTTTCATTAAAAACTATTTATAAACTTGTAATTTTTTTAAAACACTCTATAAAAGTTAATAAATAAATGAGAAATGTTTTTACGGATGATTTAATGTGATGTATGGTTCAATGATTTAGGTAAAAGGATAATCACTGAAACTATATTCACATGAACCACAAGTGGGAAAAGATTTTTTATTTATATTAAGGCTTTAATGTATGTATTAGATTGTGTAGGTAATAAAAATAATAATTTAATATCATATTTATAAATATAATTAAAGTTAGATAAGAAACATTATCTGATGCATGATCTGAAGTTGGCTAGAGTTATCATTAAATTGAAGATTTAGAGGTATTATCACTCTAGAGGGAAGAATAATATATATAAAAATAATAACATCATTAATTATTTATTCACATAGAAGGAGATCAATATGCACCAATTAAGGTAGTTATATTTGATCATGGACTATGAATACTCAATTTATTACCATAATAGGATAGTGAATAACATCATCGATATTGTAAGAAGAAAATATCATACAACCTTATCTATGGTGATGATTGAGAAGGATCCAATATTCAAACACATGTAAAGTTTGGATGTGTAAATCATAAATAAGGGTAATAAAACCTAAATTTCTAAAATAACTACTCAAACATTCATTCTTAAAATGATAAATAAATCCAAAAGGGTGGATATAGAGATAAAAAACAGGCTACATGATATAAAATAATATTTCCTCAGAGGTAAACATTGATAGATAATGAGTTGTAATATATGGGTTATGATTATTCACATCATAAAAGTTTGAGTGAATATAATGCTATTGAATAATGCTTATAGATCAATATTCTATATTCACGCAAGGATAAAAATGATGTATATAAATATTAGAGAGAATTACTAGTGTGATAATATAAATAAAGAGATTATTGAATATAAATAAATGTGTTTTCTATTCCAGGAAATGAATGAAGAAAGGAAAAATTCCATGTATATTATATATCCTAAACCCATACCAACATTGAAATGGAAGAAAATCACCACCGATTTTATCAGGGTTCTCTTGGGGACATCAAAAGAAATAATTAAATATGGGTTTCAGTGGATTTTTTAAAAAATAATTCCCACTTAATTGATATTTGAGAATACTTATCACTTGATAAAAATTTAATGATATACATTAGATAAGTGGTGAGGTTGCATGGAACACCTCTATCGATTATATCTGAATGAGTTTTAATGTTCAAATCAAAGCTTTATAGGATCTTAAATATTCCATGAACATATAGAAAGATTTATTATGGAATATCATCCTTAAGAAGATGTTCAATCTAATGGGTATATTGAAACCTTATAATACATGTTGAGAAAAAACTCTATACACATTAAATGTGAATATAATTAACATGACCCTCTAGATGAGTTATCAAACAATAATAGCTACCACTTAAGAATCTAAATATATCCTTAGGAAACCCTTTGTGGAAAAAAATGTATAAATCTAGCATGTTGAGATGAATATGGATAATTTAATATATTTATACCTGAACTGGTCATGGAAATGGTATAGAAGGTCAACAATTTTCATCAATATGTCAAATTAGTGTAGAGTTAATTGAAGAGTTATGCTGAAAATAAATGATGGGACCTAGAGATTGAGGTTGGAGATAAATTTCTCCTTTGTATATATTTAAGGAAGAGGGTTATGATATTTGGGAAGAAGGGGAAGCTAATTCTTGGATACATTTTCCCCTGTCAAATTATTGATCACATTGGTGTTTTGGATTATCAACTAGAACATCCACCAAAACCTCTCTCAAGTACATGAGATGCTCTATGTATCTCCCTTGAGGTTGTACATAATATATCCCTCACGTGTACTGAATCTAGAGGTCATTCAATAGGAATATTATATCTCCAATGAGGAGAAGATGATAAGGATATTGGACCATAGAGGACAACTTTTATAGAACATGAAAATTCATTGTATCAAAGTACTTGTGAAACCCATAAGTACAAGGATGAAACATGGTGATGTGAGAAAGAAATGTAATACAAGTATCCTCATCATTTTTTATCATATATTTTAAAATTAATTTTTTAGGATCAAATTTCTATATGGGGTAATAATGTAATGACCCACAAATTTTGTATATGAACTTTTCATCTCAATATATAGGTTTGTTATTTTTTCCTGATGTATAATGCCCCATATTGAAAAACTAAACACTATTTTACTACAGTAATATAGAACATTACATACGAAGTATGAAAATACTCTATAGAATTGAAATTTTATAAAGGGATAATAAAACCATGTAAATAATAAAACTTATCATTCAAAGTCTGGTACATTAAACTCCCCAAAAAATATCACGGATGAAAAAAATTCTATAAAAAATGGCTAAGAAATAAAAAAATTAATAGAATTTTAAAAATGTAGAATATAGATTCTTAAGATGAATTATTCTGAATGATAAATATTAAATATAATAGTTATTTATAAAATTTGTCAATGTTATATTACCATTGTAAATATTATCCTTATAATAGTAACATGAATGTTAATTGTAACCTAACTGTTAGAATAACAAAATCATTATCAGAATTGTAACCTAACTAATTAAAATAGTAAATTGATAGTAGGGTATCTTACAAAACAAAAATACAAGGAATTTATTTATACTATAATTAAATAAAATTGTTAAATATTATAAAATAAATATATGAAAACAAGAAAATATAATTTTATTCTAGGGAAAAAATATATGTTTTATTTTAATTGAAATATATTTTATGCCAGTTTTTTAAATGTGAGTAATTTTTTTCATAAAATGTTTTAATGAATTTTTTTTATTTAAATATTAATATAATTTTGTTAATTTATAATTAAATTTTCTAAGGTTTAGATATTTTATTGTGTCATAATAATTATATTTTTTCAAAAAATAAATATTAAATTTAAAAATTAAGTTTTCTATATATTGAAAATGTTTTTGATACAATTTATTTCAATATTTGAATTATCACATTAGAATTTTTTATGGTATGTTTATATATTTTTAATAAATATAAAAATATGGAGATCAATAGTAAAATATCATAGAATTACTATATTTTATAATAGTGTATATGAACAGTTTTATGAGATTTATAGAAGTTATATAAATATTTTAATTCAAATTTATTTTTAAATCATATGCACATTAATATTGAATCATAATATTGATTACTGTTTATAGAAATAATTTTTCTCCAAATATTTTATTTAAAAACATCCCTCTCCATCCCTTATAAAAACCCCATTTACCCACCCCATCTCTCATAAAAACATAACATTCTTTTATTGTATAAATTCTAACAAAATTCATCCCCAAATAGCCTTTCCATGTTCTTGAGGTTGTAGTATCTCCAAGAGGAAACCATTTTACCACATAATTCAATTAGAAAAGGATCCATTCCTAGGAGCAAGGTAAGAACTTCAAGGAACTATTTTTCAATTATATTCTCTAATATCTTCTCCTTCCACCCCATAAATCAATTATCAGTTTCTGTTTTATAAAATAAATTATATTAGTCTAATTTAATATTATATTAAAACAATATTGGGATACAATATTTGTTTTTATAAACAAACATCCATTCATGGCTAGTATAACTATATATAACAATGGTCTTTTTAAACAGATATTTATACCTTCATGGAGAGTTATAATAAACAATTTTATTCTTAAATATGATATTCATAATGATATTATAATATTATAAATAATATAGAATATTTAATTATTTTTAAAATTAAATAAAATATATTCATTCATAATGGTTGGTAAAATCACTTAAATGAACAAACCATTAAACTATAACATTTATAGTAAATAAACCCTAACAATATCTGAAAACTTAATAATATTTAGAATAATTTTAAACCATTTAAATATATAAAGTCCATATCATCACAGTTCAATATTTATGTACTCATTTTATACATACTACCATCAATATCATTAAATCTATGTGACCACAAAAACATGAATCAAATATCCTTAGAATGGTGAACATGACCATAATGTATTAATATAATGATTATACATGGACATAAAAATGAAAATAAATTAAATATAAATTAATAAGGTTATGGAAAAAATATATAGTAAATTTTATTTGGTTATTCATGAAGATAGATAATTATTCCAAGCTGAGTCAAGACTTGATGTGAGTGAACTCATATACACTATCATTTTCTTTTAGGTTGTGAATTTTCTACCTTTACTTATCTTTATCTCTCTATTATTCACATTTACCTATTTTATATATTATATATACGTTAATTAAATATATAACTAGTTAATATTTCTTTTTTCTTTTCTTTTTATATGCATGTTTTTCATATTTACTTCTCAATATTTTGTTTAATTTAAACCTAACTACAGGGAACTTATATATTACTTATTCTTTTTCATGTATCACTCTTTAAAACTATTTTTAAATTCATGTTTTTGAAAAATAATAAGCAATCTATAGTAAACTATTCTAGTTAAATTACGGATTTACAGAATCATAATATGATAAGATTCATAAAATTATCTTTACACCGTTCTTAAAAACACTATTTAAGAGGTTTATTTCTACACCCACTTCTTTTCTAGATTCATATTAGATTTTTATCTCATTTGAGCTTCATATTCTTGAACTATGATTATTGGTCCATTTATAGATGTATGATAATCGTTAGTACATTCATTTCATTTGAATCATTATGATTCTCTATTTGATTATGTTTTATGATATTATTATGTAAACTATTCCCATCTTATGTGGGTTTCTCATGGTTATGAATATTTACAATTTGTTTTCTTATGGAACACATATGAAAGTGTACTTTATGAAAAAATATGTGTTACTATAATTATACAACCCAATAATCAATGGGTTAATTCTTATATCTCATGTGATACCATACATTGTGAATAGGTAGTTAGTCTCTCTCCTTATGTAATGATGTGAATTGTGTGAAGGGCCTGGATTTTGTTGAATCATAGAGAGAGGAAGAGGGGATGAATAAATTACATCCTTTTTTTATGAAATATTCTTTTAAAACAACCCCTTTTTTGACTAAATAATTAATGATCTCTTTGATAATATCTCACCCTTTCCTATATGTATCTAGATGAAAGCACATAAAAGCGCATTAGGATTTAAAACTTTTGTTCCCAAAGTGAGTAGTTAATTATTTATTGGTTTATGTCAAGTTTTTAAACTTATATTTCAATTACCAAACACAAGTGATTATAATTACAAGAGATATCTTGAAAATCATGAATACTAGTGTGTATAGTGGAGGTCTATCTTCTAAAAATCCCTATACACCTTCTGACGGGTTCTTTAGACCGGATCCCTCTAATGTGATCTATCTCCAAAAAAACATTGGTCATATCCTGAATTTTTTCGACTGGCTCCTACCAATTTAACAAAGAATATTTCCAAAAAACCTTTGAATTAAACTTCAACCGTTTATTTCTTATCATGTAATAGAAATCCAACCTTATTCTCATTCTAAATAATCTTTCAACTTACTTCTCCATTCTAACAAAAAATATGAGAAAATAATTGGGTATGGATTACTGATATTTCTTTAACATAGAAAAAGTTATTTAAACTTATTTCTCTTTTCCTTCACCTTCCATGATATAAAAATATTTTATGACTCCATTTTCATCTTCCTTGATGTATAATTCATTCTTTTGGGATATTATAGATACACTCTCTCTTAATTCTAGAAAATAAATTTAAAATAATAAAAGAATCAGATTCTCAATACTCTCATATCTCCCTTTTTTTCTTAATTTTATACCTAAAAAAAATCATAATTACATTTTTATGCATATGAATCAATAAAATCTCTTTGATTCTCAGGGGAAGGTGATCCTATCATTCAAATAGGAATATATTTTCATTTTTAATTCTTATATAAATATAATTAAAATCCTAATATATGTCTTTATTTAAACATACATGAGACCCAAGATACTTTCTCATTCAAACTAATGAAGAGAATAACTAGGAATTACAATTATTTTAATCTTCTTCCACATTAATACGACATCATTATGAATTACTCATGACATGTTATCTTCTATTTTTTTTCATAATTCTTCTCATATCATAGAACTAACCTCTGTTCTTTCCTTATCTCAGAATTAATGAGAAACCCTATTTGTGATGTTTTAATAATTCACATACCAACAATATCATCATATGAATTGATTCAGGAAAATCATATACTATAATAAGGGTATATCATATTATATTATTTTTATCCAACACGTATTCAAAAACTATTGGGATTTTCTGATTTTTGAGAAAAAATCTTACGCAACAATTTCATTTCTTTGTTACATATCTATTTATTAGTACACAACTAATATTACAGAAGACTTTATGGGTCTTATAAAATCTATGATAAAGTATTATAATTATTTTAAACAAAGTCTTATGTGATGTTAATGTCTTACATAATCATAGACAAAGTCTTATACAATCATAGCCAAAATACTATGAAATCCTTTACTAAGTCTTAGGCAATCTAAAAGTATTATGTGATCTCAAAAAAATTTTTTTCATGATATTTGAAGAATTATTACATGATGTCATAACATTTAAGATTTCAATATTTTTAAATATTATTATAAAAATATCATAAGTATAATGAAGTATTTATCATTCTTATGAAATGAACCTTCCTCTTCAAAATTAGCACTCTAACTTCTAAAATGGCTATCAACCAAAGGAAAATTCTTCCTCAGCAGTGTACTCTACTACCTTGGTACACCCAATGGATTCCAAGCCCCATGCCATTCCCCCTGATCCATATTTCCCCATGGGACTATAGTTTACACCTTATATCATCACTCATGTCTAAGGAATTCCAGAATATCCTGAACATGATTAACTTAAAGCAATTATAGTCTTTGTGACAAAAGAATGTCCTCACAGCATGAATTTAAAATAAACAGTGCAATATCCTCACTACATGACTTTAAACTACACAACATAATGTCCTCACTGCAAGAATCCAAACTACACAGCACGATTTCCTCATTGCATGACTCTAAATTGCACAACATAATGTCCTCACTGTATGACTCAAAACTTCACAACATAATTCCATCTCTTCATGACCCTAAACTGCAAAACATAATTTCCTTACTGCATTACTCTAAACTGAACAATTTAATGTCCTCACTATAGGACCCTAAAGAGCACAACAAAATGTCCTCACCATACGCCACTAAATTTCAAGTCCAAAACATTCCTTGATGCATGAAATTAAAATGCATAACATTTGTTTAATCTTAAAGTTACCCTAGTATTGATTTTTTTATTCTTAAGTGGTGATCCAGAGTCCTTGTAATCTATTGTTTCTCACACCGAGCATACCTCACGTGATTTTAGGTATCTCAGCAAGAGATCCACCATGATATCATGGTAAATCTATCTAGGAATATTTTACTAGTAGCGTGAACCTCAAAGGCATGTCACACTTCCCTTCCCCATAAAGAACCCCACACCCTAGCCATATGACGTTAAACTATAGGGTACTCTAAAGATGGTACCAATGCCTCACCCTACATATGAGTCATATCTATACAGGGGATACTTGATCCCATGAGTGAAACATAATCTGAATGTTTCTCATGTATCGGGATACACTACTACCACACATCAAACTTCGTGATTTGAGTGATCTTGAGTCATTATTATCTTCCATGGCCATAAGATATGGAAGGCCAGTGTCCTGAAGACACCTTTATTTGACTATTCACATCATGCCCCAGTGGATATACAAATTATTCCTAGAAGATGAGCATCAATCAAAGCAAAATTCTTCCTGAGGGGAGTCCTCTCCTATATCAGTATGCCCAATGGATTCCAAGCCTCGTGACATCCCTCCTGATTAGAGAATCCTCAGTGTCATGGTTTACATTCTCCTTCCTACCCGCATCATAGATATATCAGAACTTTCTAGACCAATTCACCTCTTGTCTCTCTTGAGTCTTATATAAAATAAAGATACCCCATCCATATGCATGAAGTTGGCCTACATATGAAACTTAAATGCCCCTATTTATTTGTGCGTTTATCATGGAAGTTCAGCCAAAGAAATTTCACTTTTCAGGCTTAGGCGCACCCCTTCTTAAGACGTCATATGCTGTGTCCAATATGGTCCCAATATCCATAAACTTTAATGGATAGCGAAGATAGAAGACCAGTTTCATGAAAACACGTTTTTTTTAATATGCACATCATGCCTTTGTGGATCTACACATGTCACCTACAAAATAGACGACAATCAAAGGAAAATTCATCCTGAGAGTCCTTTCCAATTTTCTTATACTCATATGACATTCATATCCCATCTCACCTCTGGATTTGGAAAACCCATCTAGACAAAAACATACATATCTTCCCCTTTTCAAAGGCCCAGGTATAAAAAATATTTCTAATTGAACTTACCACTCACTGGATCTCCATTACACAAGTAATAATCATTTTGGATTGGTTCCCTATCCAAATTCGATAAAAATATCCCTAATACTCTTGAACATCATCCCTCAGGCATGCCACACACTGTGGCCTGCAACCCCAAAACAAACCCAAAGTGTTTTAAATCCCCCCAGAACATCATAGGTGGAAGACCAGTGTCTTATTGACACCTTTGTTTGACTATTCACATCATTCCCTAGTGAAACTGCATATGATGACTACAAAACAAGCATCATCCAAAGGAAAATTCATCCTCAGGAGAGCCTCTCCTACCTCTGTATGCCTAAAATGGCTCCCAAGCCTCATACATGTCCAAAATTAACAAATTTAGTGTCAATAAAAATATCTCATTCTTGTCTAAAAATTATTAGGACATTCGTAGCTGATGAATCCAAATTTGGGTCCACTACACCGTCATGTTTGGTCAAATATGATTGACCTAAAATATCAGTAATAAGTCTGAATGAAAGGACTATAAATTTCCAGTAAAAGAGATGCAATACTCACTTGAGTGAAAACCCTCAAAGGGAACCCCTGGATAAAAGTATAGTATCATATCTTTAAACCTATGCTCTTTATGGTTTAAAAATAATGTAGAGATATGAAAGGAGACGTAAATATTTTTAGGTCAAAAACCCACAAAGTGCGGCATAAGCAACAGTCAAATTATACCCACTAATCCCGTATCAAACAATATTAAAAAAAATCAAGTGATAATGAAAAAGACACAAAAGTTCGTGATATTTTCTACGAAATCTCAGTAATTGTTGAACTACACACGTTGAGTCCCATGGCTCAGAAAAAAATTAGAGCCCGATTTGATTATTTCAATTTACTAGTCCTGAATCATGGTTTAAAATTAATACCTGATCGAAATGATGTTTATATGATTGATTATGATCAATTGACATGATAGGAAAAGTAAAAGAAGAATCATTTGAAGGAAAATCAGTTCCATCCTATTTCATAAAAAAATGGTGGGCACCCATAGCTTGGAGCCTCTCCTTGCAAGTGGGACAAGATCATTATAGAAGATTCTCGACAAATTCACCAAGTTTCGTCGACTACCAATGAAAATCCTCAATGTCTGGGTCAATAATTATTAATTTAGTAGTCTCGGCCTCTGTGCTTTCCCGCAATGCCTCTACATACCTCATAGATTCGATGCTGGTCCTTTCTCCTTCTTTCATTTTCTATCACCCCTTCTTAATGAAGACCATGGCTCGGGCCTTCTCCTGTTGAAGCTGCTCCATTTTCTAGCTCTATTTCTCCAATTCTTGGTCGATTTGTTCCACCAAGGACTCTTTCTTCATGAGTTTGTTTTTCAACCTTGTAACCACTCCAACTTGATTTGAAGCTTCATCAATGATATTTTCTCACATAGTAGAGAGATGAACTGTTGAATCTACTGCATAAATTTGAGACTCAAGAATACCATATTCTTCCCAATCAGCGACTATCTGCCTCACTATATCATAGATTCTATGATTGTCAATTCCACAACAACCTTGGACTAAGAACTGGCAGTATAATTTCACCAACTTTGCTAGAATCTCAGCCAATGGGGTATGAGAAATTAATCTCCAAATGTTCCTCTATTCCTTTTGATGGATGGGATAAATATTGAAAAATACTTCTCAATCAGTCTCAAAGTCACTCCCTAATGAAAAAATATATCCAGGGATGAACGTCACAATAGAGGGACTCGATTCAGTGGCTATAGTATCACTCGACCCCGCAACAACCTCGCCCATAGTAGTTGCAACCTAGGAAAGAGTGGGGGCGTTCGCCACTTTTGCTAATTCTTGTGGTAGTAATTTAGAGAATAGGTAGGAGGAGGATTCAGTATCTCCCACCTCTGTTGAATTATTACTACCTATAACAGGTGGCGCTACATCTTCAATCTTCAGTTGTGCCCCGTGGCCACTCGAGAACACTAATGGGCTATGTCCGTACTCAACCGAAATAGTAATCCCTGAGGTAGCCATCAAATTTTTTTTATTGATATAAGGCTCATAGGGATAGTCAGTATAGATAAGGGTACTGGTTTTGAGATGCTGGGGTAATAAAACACAAATTATCTCAGAATTGGAAAAAATGATATAATGGACCACTGCAAATTTTCAAGGGCAATGACATCAGCCTCCCCGGTGAGTATGACTTATGCAGAGTCAGAATGAGTAGGCCGAGTATCAATATTTTTAGTGATTCCCTCCCCATGGATAAGTTCCATTTGATCAATATTGATTGGTTCCTCAAAATTTAAATCCCCTACAAAATCCAGTAGGGCTTAGGGCTCACCACTAGATTCAGCCCCTACCATAATGTTCTCCCTGTCTCTCTCCATGGGATCTGGATCAATGTGGTCATATATTCCCTCAACTTCTTAATGTTCTTCCACTATTGAGGCAGAGATCATTCGAGCCGAAGTAGACACACCTGAAGGGTCGACAGAACCCTCAGTCTCTTCGGTTGCCCCTAAACCACTGTTTTGGTCAATCACAAAGGCTAGAAACCCTTCCTCTGCCATAAAGGGGACCTGATCCATTGATTTCTGAGAAACTTCCATCTGGTTACCGATAGGCCCTATGTCAAAATACAAACATGCACTTGTGAGTTAATGAGATAAGGGTATTTAGTTCAACCACCATGTTAACAAGCGATTACTTGTGATTCCCCTCCTAATGTATTTTGATAGTTGGGAGCCCTTCTTGTGTTTCTTTGATTTTTGTAGAGATATCTCCTAAAAAAGAGAACCCAAAGAAGTAGGAGGGTGAAATTCCTTGAAAGGTTCTGTGATGGCCACTTCTATGTGTTCTTGGGCTCCAGGGGGTACTTTCGCAGCAGCCCCACCATTGGTAGGGTGCACTCCCCAGCTACAGTTCCTGCAGAAGAATAAAATAGGGAAAGAAAAATTTCTCAAGACCTTGTAGTCTCTTGAAAAAAATGGGGGACCTTTATCATATTCACAAAAAAGGAATTTAAGGCTAGATATTGTAAATAAAATGACCCGTCCCATTAATCATGGGAGTACTTCCATTAAATCCTTATGGTCAGACCAGTAATGCCTGTCTGCGGGGGCATGGAGACCCTTGTTCATTTCATTCATGTAGGAAACCACCAAATATAGATATTATTTGGTTGAATTACCATTAGAAGAAATGGCTCCCCCAAAACCTGGAAGGTCTAAATGTTCTTTCAGAAGAAGCCTCCAAATATCTTCATTTGAATCATTCACCTTCAGTTCATCCCAAACCCTCTTGGAATCCAAAAATGTAGTCTTAACTAGGATATCCATCACTGGAAGGGTGGTGTAGGAGAGCAAAGTGGGTTTCAAAAATCTTAGGTGTTTTCTAGGTGTTCCTGCAAACTCAAAACTTTGAGGTGATGAATGATTACGAGATGTTGGGAGAAAGTAAGAAGCTTCTTCCACGACAACCACAATAGGTGGTCTCGTGATGTCGTCATACTCATCATAAGTCTCTTTTCACTGCATTGAAAGTACCCGATACTAGTATTTGTGGTGACCACTTTGGGAATGGATAAGGGTATCAAGGTCCCCAAGGTAATGAACCAACTTCTTAGGATTCTCATCAAAAGAAACGTCCGCAGGTGATGACACATAGCCAATGTTAGTAAGAGAAATTTTCTTAGTTCAGAAGAGATTACATAAAGAAATAGGGGTCTGATAATGAGTGGATGAATAACATTTAAAAAGTTCTCATTGCCTCCATGCCACTGGGAAATCAGCTTCAGGGGGAGTGGATGGTGGACTCCTGGCAGCAACTTGAGTAACTCATTCAGACGCCTGTGATGTCCCGACCCTGTATTTCACAATTTTTCTTGGGGGGGGGGGATGAGAGGCTTTTGAAGGAATTTTCCTAGCTGAGAGTGTACAAAAACTCCATTTTGATTCTCCTTCCCCTTTTCCCTAGATTGTTTTTGGAAGTTATCATGATGGGAACTAGATCAGCTAATTGTCCATCAGGATATGATTTAACCAAGGACTCCACATAAGTTTTGGCGAGGAAGGGTACGAAATACCTGTAGTATGGAAGTCTGGCTAGACATAGGGTGTCCTCTCTGGTGAACATCTATTATAGTTGATGGGCTATCATTATATGCTTCTCTTTATGGAAACTATTAAGAGATATTGGACACAACTTCTAGACACTGTTAAATTGATGAATAAATCTACAGGGTGCATATCCCTTGAAAATAATCTCCCCTCTGATACGGGACACCAGAAAATCTTCTCTCAATGAAAATAAGAAACCTAGGTTGTTAATTCTTTAAATTAATTATTCGTAATTGTAATGGTAGGGTAATCATAATGACGATAAGATAAATGTTCGTAGACATTGAGATAACCCATTAAGTCTTTCTCATTCTTTTCAGTTTTCTCCTCTCACATATCCTGTGAAGACCAAGCCACCGACATAACCCTGCTGTTACTTTGAAGATATGGTAAGAGGGTGGAATATGGAATTGGTAAGGAATTGATAAAGGTATAACCTCTTATATGGGCTCCCATCCAGCTCCATAGAATTTGGAAGGGCCCAATCATCCGGCAAGGTGGCCCCCCTTCACTGATCTGACCCAGTAGGTGATAAAGCTTGGCCAACACTGGGATAACAAGATTGATGCATCTTCCATTGGCCATCTAAGTGGCCATGATAAATGTTCAGGATCTAACACCACTAGATTCCTATACTGGTAAGTTCTGCCTACTAAAAACCATGGACAAGAAGTTCTCTAGTTGAATTAATCGGTCAACACCAGGGACAAGCCCCCATCCCAACTCATGAAATTTCCCCTATTACAAGGTGGTATAATAGGTAATCACTCGCCTCTGGGTTGTTTTGGTAGGGCATTCCTGGGGTTTCTATAGATTGGGCTTTAGACCATCATGCTTGATAAAGACACCAAACCAATCATCAAAAGGAATGTCCTTCTTCAAATAAAGATCGATTTCCGTCAAATGTTCCTTCACCTGAATGATGAGTTTCTTGGCCAAAGGAGGGTTCCTTTCTTCGTCATCCCAAAAAGAGAAAGGAGGTAGGAATTCATCATACATATCCCCAACAATAGGAACTCCTGAGATTAACCGGATGTCCCAAAGACTGATGCTGACATCCTTGTAGGTTAAATGGAAGGTATTGGGGTCTAGGATCCACCATAATAAGAGCTATGAAATAAGGGAAGTGGGATGGTGGGTGTATGTATGAGATACCCAATAATCCTTGTATAGTACCACTGTCTGCATCTCGGTTCGAAATAATTCGAAACTATGGAGAACCCATAAAGGACACCCCCAATATAAGCTAAACGAGCCTCCAATGAAATTATCTCGCTTAGATAACCAACAATGCTGCTTGTTCACTGTAGCTTTCTGCACAATGATTTGGAATTAGTGGGCCTTCTTGTCTGGATTTTGCTGAACCTCCTCTAAATTTTGAGGTGTATAACTAAACAGGGACCCAGAGACAATATCTTTCTGAAGGTACCTCCCCTTGGAAGAAATCAAGTCCTTTAGGGTAGAGGTGTTAATTATTCAGGAAATGGGCTAATCAGTCAGATTGGGTGTTGGGATCATTGTATCAGACATTAAACCAAACCCATAAGATGGGAGCCTCTCTAAAGCCTGGTATTCTCTTTGGCTCACCGTAAGTATTTTTTCTAGACATTTATTTAATGTAATGAACAAAATTTTTTCATCAACCAAATCCACCATCTTCTTCGATCTTTCATCGGAATCAGAATGAGGGGTAATAGAAGTAGCCTTAGATGTAGAAGCAACTACTGTGATAGTTTATGAAAGAGGCATTACAACCTTCATAGAAAATCCAAAAGGACACAAAAAGTTATTTGAATGAAATTGTTGGATAAAGGCCACAAAAAATGGATGAAGGAATTAAAAAAGTGTTCATATGGGGCTCTGAACGCTGTTCTCAAAGACGGTAGGTGGCATACAATACCCATGTGATGCATGATACACGGATGGAATGCACACAAACTACTGCAGTATGCTGGATTATTATACCGTGAACAACCACCGTATGTGAGACACCCATGAGGTGCTAGCCCGCAGAGTGTTTTCCAATGAACAGATGGGTTCGTAGAAGGAAAAAACTGCAAACCAAGTCCTCGCTAAGTCTATTTTCAAGGTTTTTGTTTAAAAGTTTAAGTTCAGATTATTAAGATTTAAAAGTGTAGTTCACCGATTTATGTTGGATGTAAGGGACAGAAAAATTGCATAGTGTTATCCTACGCGGATGTCTGGATTTTAGTTTTAAATTCCACAACCCAGTTCATGAAACCCAATATCTGGTTTGAGGGAAGAAGTAATTTTGAAGAATTCGGTTTGCAACATGTACAAAGAGGTTCTCGAATATAGATTTCGTAGAAGATGCTGTACGCGAATGCAGAGAAATCCTAGGGAGAGTTGAGAGCACTTTTCTCCATGAGAAACAGTAAAAGAAAAATGACCTAGGCCCTTATGTATAAGTGTGGTCCCCTCCTACTAGACCTATCTTTTCTACTGAAAACCATTTCAGTTCAAGAACACTTCTACATCAGAATAGTCTCATCTTCATTCTGAATGGACCCCATTCCGATGGGGGGAATTTGTAAGGTCATGAATATATGAAAAAGGGAAGAAAATACTTCCACAATTACTTTGTTGAAGGAAGAAAAGATGCCAACAAGTCTAGTAATGTGAATGGATGCAAACTGAGTTAGAAAATTAGGAATAAACTTGAAGTAATTTAATTTATCAACGGTTTTTTAGTGACCAACATACCATCACTGGGAAGGATTCGTGGAATGAATGAGCTGTAAACCACCAGTATGCAGAATGACCAATGAGGTGTTGGCCCATGAAGCGATGGTCAGTGAACCCAAGAGCCGGAAAACCACATCATCGATGGAATCAAGTGTGAAAAGGACATACACATACTGTATATAGTGACCCAAGCCTTTTTAAAATATCATTACATGATTTTAATCATAATTATACATTAGAGTACAATCCATGGATTGTTAAGTCTAGTGTCTTGGGAGAGTAGGTACATAAAACATAAAACATGGGGCTAAAAAAAAGCTTCTTTATTTAATCTCCATAAAGAGCTCATAACTTCCTTTGAGCCCTTAAATCTTCAAAGGGTACCCTAGGGAACACATGAACAAAGGGATGAGCTGAAAATACCAGTAAGGGAAAGAACAAAACCATATATCTTAAGCACATGAGTTAGGAGGAATAAAATAATGATATACAAAGCATTGAACATATAAAATCATATCATATAAGCATGTGATCATATAAACATGGAATCATATAAATGTGGTAGAATCATAAAAAATTTCTTTAGTATGGGTCAAGGATAACCATCTATCACATTTCCCATTTCAACACAGGTCAAGTCTTGTAGAGACCCAAATCTTGACGTACATGGACATTACATTACTTTAGAGGAATACTTAATACATAATAAAAACAGACACACAAGGACCGTAATAGTTTAGTGTCTTTGGAAACTTTGAACATAATCTTCTAATTGTGGTGAAAGATCTTAAAAATCTCCCATAAAGATCTTCCCCTTTTTTTCTTACCTAAAACCTTTCTTTATATCCTGGGGAAAAGAAAACATAAAAAGGGTGATCTCAAATGCATAGTAAGGGTAAGCATGGATAAAATAAAACATACCATATACATTTGAACTTAAAAACATGAACATAATTTTTAAACATCAAAAGCTTGAGAAATGACATAAAACATGGAAGTACGTAAGGAATAGATCATAAAGAAACATTAAGAATGATAAAATAGAATGGGAATAAAACATGTAATTTTGGAATCCATTAAGCACATGTAATGATTTCCATAGTATCCAAGACATTGCTGCCAAGACCATCTTAGTGGACAAAGTCCCATTCTGAATCGAGTTCACTCCTCGTTTCAGTCCTGTAACACTGAACGAGATTAACTTACCGTTCCAGCCATGTCTATCTCATGAGATATAAAATATTTACCCAATGCATTGGAGGTAGATATAGGTCCCACCCATCTCATAATTAAATCATTATTACTTGTGCCACAAAATAAACATACATCATTCATAATAACGCAATAAATAAAATGGGTTTCATAAACATCATCCCATCATCACATAATCCATATAAAAGAAATGGATATCATTTCATAAAAAGTGAAACCATGTAAATTATAGATACATGATACTTGAAACATAAAAATGTGAAATAATTTCATCTTAGATGAAAATTGTTTTGATAAAACACTTGAAATGAATTCTTGAGGAAAATATCCTTTTTTCTTCAAAATCGTTTTCTTTTCACAAAATGTCAAGAAATTTTAAAAGAAAATGATTTTCTTGAAAATAGTCATGAAATCTTTTCGAGGAAGCTTCATGAAAATAAGGCTTTATAAAACTGTAAAAATACTTTCATGCCGTATACGTTAAAAAAACATTCTCCTCGTACTTTTGTCGGAAAAGTCAAAAAGTACCTTTTAGGGTAAATAAAAGAAATATTCCTTCCATACCATGGGGTAAAAGTCAAAATGGGTAAAAATGACTTTAAACATACATGAATACACTTTTATAAAACATGGACATGGATGATAGCAATAACCCCATTAAATAATTACGAATAAGCAATCTCGGATAAAAATGAGATTTGCTAAATTATCCATTTCCTTATGTCCGATATGATTCGTACGTATCTGAACCTCTTGTATAATGATTTAAATAATGTTATTAACTCATTAAATAATCATATTAATTGTTATAATATCATATATGGTTCACTTATGACTTTATATTACCCGTTCTTTTGTAAATTCCATGTTAAAGAGCGTTTTGGGTAAAATCGTTTTATTTGTCGTCTGTGTTTTGACTTTTAATTATTCATATGATTAATTAGATCAAGATTATATAATTCCAGAATATAAAACATTATTTATATATAATATATATTCAGAATATACATATATATAATAGATCGATAAATGGAAAGAGATACACCGTTCATGAAGACGGTAGGCCGTACGTACGCATGAACGCTGTTTTCGTTTACTTATTGAGTTGAATGGAATTAAGTAGATGAAATACATATATAAATAAATCCAGTAGCTTTATAATTTCATATATTTCATTATTATTGCTTATATATACTTTATAATCATTCTTAAATGGTTAATATGGAGAATAAATCTCATCGCGTCGTGGAGACGGTAGTCCGTACGTACGCACGAGCGATGATATCATTTCCATAATTACTGAATAGAATTGGAGTGGATGATACAATATATCAGAATCAGTATGATGTTATAATAACTATGTATAGTTATTCTTTACACCATTATACCCATCCATGTAAGGTGTTGGTGGAAAAACAGATTACACCACGGCGTGGAGATGGTATTCCGTACGTACGCATGCACAGTGATTTTGCTTTCCGTAGGATGGATAGAAGGTGAAATGGGGTTGTTTCATATTTATAAAAACAAATAAGTATATTAGTGATACTTATGTTATTACTTTATAATGAAACAACTAAAGAAGAAGAAGTTTAAGAAGAAAGAATCTTGAAAGAATCGGGAGAAGAAATTACCTTTTCTTCGATACGCCTCTTTGAAACCTCCTCTTAGGGCACTAAGATTGGTCTTTAAAGTAGACCAGAACCTATAGGATGTTTATAGGAAATTGGAGAAGATAATTTGGCAGGGTTTGGACGAGCTTTAAGTTTCAAATTGGTGTAAGGAGGAGAGGGAGGAGGTGCCCTTTTATAAGGGAGGAGAGGGGAACCTTTGGAATTCTTAAATATATTAATTTATAATAAATATAACCCCACTTAAAAACCTCCAAAAATGACTCATATTCAAATATTATATGAGATAGGGTTGTAATCGCATCAACCAATCAAATTTATACTTGTTTTGATCTTATTTTAAACCTTATCATTTTGATTTATTTTTATTTAATCTATTTAGGTTTATTTGTTGTAATAAACTTATAAATTTTAAATTATAACAAATAATTTCTTATTTGTTGTGAATTTTCCATAATTGTTTACTTTATAACAGTATAGACCATATAAATTTAAATTTATAATTTTTAAATATTTTTGTGATTTTTAAACAATTTTATAATATGTGATGTTTATAAAATAACAATAGTGTCAATTTTGACACTATTCATTTATTTGAATTTAAATAAAATATATACAAAAGATATGTTCAAAATAAAAGCTTTAATAGATTCATAAAAGGTCTTATGTATCTATAAAATTAGTGGATCACATTAAATAGTTCATATATTATTTATTTTATTATTTTTAAAACCATTTATTTGGTTTATCTCTTAATAAAATAATTACTACAACATTTTTGTATAATTATTTAATATACTGATTTGTTGTATAAAAATTTAAAATAAAATCCTATGATGAAGATAAATCTATTAAATTTTACAATAATACTTTTACTAGAATTTATCATCTTAAAATCACAATATTTAAATTATTATATTTATTTAATTATGAAGGTGACAACTTTGGCGTCATTTAAAATAAAATAATATAAGTGTCATAATTTCTTTTATAAGACTCCAAATTGTCAAATATTCGACCATTGGATGATTATAGTTTAAATGGACATTACCAATAAGTTTTGGTCAGGGTTTTGTGCCTTTTATGGTCAATATTAGTTTAATAAAAACTATATTCTTGATTTTTCACTAGATAAATAATTTCTACATCACTATTGTGTCACAATTAATGATAATTATTTAATCACAAAAAATTATAAATAAATTATCATGATGCAGATAATTTTTCTAGATTTATGTAGACTATTAATGTTTGAAGTTTCATGATGTTTATCACTAACTTAAAATTATTATACTTATAGTATTTAAGAGAGTGACATGTTGTCACTTTCTTTGGTTTTAATAATAATTAAATTATTTTCATAGAAAAAAGCTTATTAAATGAATCTAATCCGACCCTTAGGTGATATGGGTCGACTTTTAGTAATCCAATAGGATTTTTCCAAGTGTTAGGGTAATTTTATAATCTTATATTTACCCTTAATTACCCGATTCACCTTTAACTATAGTAAATAAAATTTACCGTAGTTACTATTCACAATGCCCAAAAATAAAAAGTAGCTTATCAACATAATTTTGACCCACTGATTGCAAATATGGAATCCATTTTTCCAAATTCAATACACAAAAGTTTCAGAAATTAAATTAAAATTAATCCCGTTGTCGAAAGAAAACGGGTTTTTCTTTAAAACATTGCAAAAGATTGAATTGATTTAACTTACGAATTCAAGGCAAAATCAATGATAATGACATACATTATATTAAATGGTAAAAATATATTCCATTTATACTTTAAAACCATTCAATATTATAATTTAACCACATAATATATTACGATGAAAAAAGTTGTTTTTAATTAAAATATAGCGTGTTTTTACTATTCATTAAAATATGAAAGTCATCAGAATAAAATGAAAAATTTATCCAAAGTAAATTTTTATTTCTTGATTCCAAATAATAATTCTATTTTGTCGAATGGAACTTATAAACATGTCAAAAACTAGATTTAAAGTGGGTGCGCCATCAAATGGCAACAAAACTGTATTTTTTGAAAAATACTTATTTTACCCGAAAAATTTATTTTTTTCTTATACCATGTTCTAGAAAATGTGTAAGATGAATAATAATGTTATAAAATTCAAAATTTAGTTAATACTATTCATAACGGCTAGTTCATAATAATATTATAATAATATATCGTTGTTTAGTAAAACCCGGTATTGCATACAACACACGCTATCGAGGAAGGTCGTGATTGCGTATAATGCAATCCAAGTCAGGGTTACGTGTTGTGAAAGAATCCTTCTTTGTTTCGTATAACATAATCCAACCATATTTCATTTATACATTGAATATATATATATATACTCAATGTTGCGTAGAATAACTATTATCAAAATTGTGTGTAACACGATCCAAGAATAGTGTTGCGTATACTGCAAGAAAATACGGTGTTGCATATAGCGCAAGGTAATCTTGGTGTAACATACAACAC
Source organism: Viscum album (assembly GCA_963277665.1). NCBI lineage: Eukaryota > Viridiplantae > Streptophyta > Magnoliopsida > Santalales > Viscaceae > Viscum > Viscum album. The sequence goes on along the minus strand of OY728145.1, from coordinate 872,299,272 downwards.
AAGACATTAATGAAATTAAACGAATATTTTTCATAAAATCACTGGGTGTTACAAGGCTAATCGCCAATCCCGTTTCACATCGAATCTCACGAGACTTAACTCTACCCAATGCATTGGATCACAATTTGGGCGCACCCATCTTAAAATTTTCAGGAATATTATTTCCACATAAATAATCATACATAATCAACCATACATAAACATAAGCATACCCAAGGAAAGAATTGGGTACCACAATCTTGACATAATGCATAATCAATAGGCGTATCATGAAAGTGTAAATGAAACAAAGACTTTAGAACATACATAGACACTGATAAGGTATAATAAGAATAAAAAATGGTAAGGGATGTCAAACAGAAGTGAAAACATATAAGAAATGTATTTGAGAAACATTAGCATTAAAACATTTTTGTGCGATTTTAAGGAAAATACTATAGAGATTTTAAAATAGAAAAGAGGAAAATATCTTATATAAAACCAGAGTTGAACCAAGAAGGTTTTCATAATAAGAATACTGATTTTATAAATGCAATGGTGGATTAAAATAGAGTATATATTGAACTTGAAATTGGGTAAAAATTCAGGAAGTTCCCTTAAAACTAGTATTCTTATCGGAAAGTTCTGAAGAGGGAATCTTTTAAAAACATGTATATCCCCAATAGAGAGTGATGAAAGGGACATCATAAAAGAATTTTTTACAACTAAACAGAATTTAGAATATTCACAAAAACATATAAGATAACTGCATTTTATATAAATAAAGATAAGGCAACATGATATAACAATGGAGGTTCAGGTAGATTTTGTTACAGATTATCTGTATGGTGTCGGGTGCACGTAAGAGGGATTGATGAGAGAGAGAAGGAATTTATCATCAATTATAACACATTAGGGCAGTACGGGGGAGGTTTTAAAACATACCACATCATTTGGTATTACCTATAAAATGTTATATCATAGAGGACAATCTTGATTTAAGAGCGTAATGGAGAGGATCCCTTACCTTAATTCCGTTGGTGTTCTCCACTTGTTATTAAAGACATGAATAAACCAATTAGGTTTATTACTTAATAATTCAAGAACCTATTATATATTTAATTGGTTTATTATAATCATTTTAATTTCATTTATAATTGTTTTTATTGGTTATGAGGTTCAATTTCATTGTTTGGGGTCGTTTGTTTACTTGGTTTTAATGATCAGTTCGCTTATATTCATGTTTGGATAAACATTTAAGAAGAAAGTGGTTGTAAATAATTAAAGTTATATGATTTTAGTGAACATAAATAAGATTTCATGGTTTTAAATTTAATTTGGTTACATACAGTGAAGTTGAATTATTATATAAAACCATAGTGACAACCGTTTTTGTTAATCAGTGAGTTTGACTACAAAGAACATGTTTTTGCTTTATCAATTAATACTGTTTGTACAAAAGGATTGCCGAAACTAATGAAAATATATTTCCTATATAATAATCTAGTTTAAAAATAACACAAAATGGTTACATGTCTAGAATTAAAGATAATAAAAGAAATTGATAAACTGTTGTCATTGAATGTGCTAAATTAGCACATCTCAAATGGTGCTTTGATTTCATTAAAATAAATTGTTTGGAAAGGATAGAAGATAATGAAATATACCATTATAATAAAAACATCCCAGTACATTTATGTTACTGGAGTTATCATACTTTTTGGGTGAAGAGAGTTGAGGGAAGAAACAAAAATAAATGAACTTAAAAGATATGAAGGAATTGGAACGAGGAATTTACCTCTTGAGACTTCCTCTTTTGAGAACCTATTAAGGGGAGAGGTTTTGGTATTTTTAAGATTATAGAGGATTTTGGATGCGGGGGAGGAGCTTAGGGAGATATTTGGGTAGAATATTGGCAAGGCACAAGGCTTGAGAGTAGTGAAGAGAGGAGGGAGTGGGGGGGGGGGGGTTATAGTGGAGGTGAGGAGAAATTTCATAATATTATAATCATTAGTTTATTATTTCTTCACAAGACAATGAATAGTAAGTATTCCATGACCAATAATAGTAATAAATGCATGTGACTTCGAACCATAGGACATTTACATCATCCATGACTCAAGCATGATGCAAAAATTAAGGTTTTAGCATTTATTTTGAATTATTGGATTTGACTATTCATAAAAAAATTTAAGTATTTTAGAAAAATCTTAAAAATTAACACCAACAATTTTTTGACATTTAGAATCCAAAAATTAAGTCCATTTTTCAAAAGTAATTTTCTAAATATTATTAATTTTATATTTAATTAAAATCATAATTTATTATTAAAAACTAGTTTTAAAACATTTATTTACTTATTCTAAAATATATTAATATCATAATTTCTTATTTAATATTATTTATATATTATCAGAGGTTAGGTTAATATTCATAAGGGTATTTAACTATTCATAAGGGTATGTTACTATTCATAAGGGTAGGCTACTATTCACAAAAAAATATGTTTTTCTTATCGGACTCTAAATAACAATCTGATTTCAACCGTGTATGTCAGATTCTCAAAATTCCAAACACAGAAGTGATAGCCATATGTTTAAAGGTCACTTAGAACTTATTAGTTCATTATGTTGTGTTTTCATGTGATTATATGAAATATTCATAATAAAGTAATTTCCATTTATAAAACGTTGGGTTATTACATTATTCCCCCCTTAAAATATTTTGCCCTAGAAATTTCATTTTACATTCTAAGCCATAAACAGGTTAGGGTACTTTTCCTCCATTTCTTCCTCTAGTTCCCATGTTTCCTCTTCGTACTTTTAGTTTCTCCATAGTACCTTGACTAGATGCATAGTCTTGTTGTGCAGAACTTTGTCTCTACGATCTAATATCTTGAATGGCTGCTCCTTATAGGAAAGATCATCCTCCAACTGTAACACCTTTGAAGGGAGTACATGTGAAGGGTATCGTATGTATTTCTTTAAGAGAGATACATGAAAGATATCATGTACTTTCGACATGGTTTGTGGAAGTGCCAGTCGATAGGCCACAGCTCTGACTCGATCAGGGATCTCGAAGGGGACAATGTACCTAGGACTTAACATCCCCTTCTTTCCAAACCTCATGACCTACTTCCATGAAGATATGCATAGAAATACCATGTCTCCAAATTTGAACTAAAGGTATCATCGATGATTGTATGCATAACTTTTCTGTCGACTTTGGGCTACCTTGATATACTGCTGACTAGTTTTCAACTTCTCTACAATTTCTTCGACCATTTTAGGTCCTAGAAACTTACGCTCACCAAATTAATCCCAACACGCCGACATTATACACCTTTACCCCTAAAGGGATTCATATGGTTCCATTTAGATGCTCGAGTGGAAACTATTATTATAGGAGGATTAAACCAATGGAATATTTTGGTCCCATCCTCCTTTGAATTCCATATAACATGCTCTCAACATGTCTTCTAGTGTATGAATAGTTTGCTCAGATTGGCCATCAGTTTGGGCATGATAGGCGGTACTGAATTTTAGTTCAGTGCTTAGAGCATGTTAGAGACTTTTCCAGAACTTCGAGGTGAATCTTGTATCATGATCAGATATAATATATAGTGGTACTCCATGAATCCTTACCACTTCTATGATGTAAATCCATGGAAGTTGATCCAATGAGAAGTCCTCTCGAATCATGATAAAGTGATATATATTAGTATGATGATCCACAACGACCCATATATCATTGTTTCCTCTGGATTTCCATGGAAGTCCAGTGACAAAGTCCATGATAATGGTCTCTCACTTCCATGATTATATGGGTAGTGGTTACATCTTCCCCTTAGACTTTTTCCTCTCAGCCTTCACTTGGTGACATACCAGACACTTTGATGTATATTCAAGAATCTACCTTTTCAAATTGTCCCACCAAAAGTTTTCTCAAAGATCTTGATACATCTTTGCACTCCCTGGGTGGATAGAGAAGGTTGAGCTATGTGCATCATTCAATATCTCCTTCTTTTCTCTAGATCAGTTCATATACATAATCGTGTCCCAAATCTTACAACACCTTCCTCATGAATTTTGAAATCAGTGGATTTCCCATTTCTGATAGATTCCACCTTTTTTTGAATTTCCACATATTTTCTTTGAGCATCATTTATTTTCTCCAAGAGGGATGGTTGAGCAATCATTTGAGAAAGGATTGATGATGTTCCTCCCTTAATGTTTCCCATTTCCATCCTTTAAAAATATAAGAATATCAGATCCTTTTAATTTCTCATCATTGATAAAATACAGGATCCTTTCTACTTATATGACCCTCCACCTTGTTTTCCTTACTGGGATGGTAGTGGATTGAGCAGTCATAATCCTTGATGAGCTCCATCCATCTTTTTCGGTTCATATTAAGCTTTCTCTATGTGAATATATATTTGAGACTCTTGAGGTCAGTATATATCTCACAATTCTCCCCATAGAGATAATGCCACCAAATTTTCAATGAAAATATCACCGTTGCCAACTCCAGATCAAGCATAGGATAGTTTTTCTCAGCGATTTTTAGCCTCCGATAATCATATGCTATCACTTTATCATTTTTCATTATCACACAGCCTAATCCTTTCCTAGAATCATCACTATACACCACAAAGAGTTCTCCACTTGTAGGGAGTGTGAGTAATGGCATAGTGATAAGCCTCATTTTTAACTCCTTGAAATAGTTTTCACATTCCTATGTCCAGACAAACTTTACTCCCTTCTATGTTAGCTTGGTCATTGGGTTTGAAAATCATGAAAAAATATTCACAAATTGTTGATAATACCCAGCTTTACCCAAAAATCTGCGGATCTCTATTATAGAAGCTGTCTTGGGCCACTCTTCAATTGCTTTCATCTTGGAAAGGTCCACATATATCACTTTTCTGGTGATTACATGCCCCAAGAATGATACTCCCTCCATAGCGAACTCACATTTACTATACTTTTCATACAACTTCTCCCTTTGAAAAGTATTTAACACAACATTAAAATAATCTTCATGTTCCTCATTTCTCTTGGAGTATATCAGAATATCATCAATAAAGACTACCACAAATTTGTCGAGGTAATCACTAAAGTCTCTATTCATTAAATCCATGAAAATTGCAGGAGCATTAGTGAGTCTGAAGGGTGTCACGATGAACTCATGGTTTCGATACCTCATTTGAAAGGAAGTCTTGGGAATATCTTCCTTCCTCAACTTTAGTTGGTGATAACCTGTCCGAAGGTCCACATTAGAGAAATAACCGGCCCCACAAAGCTAATCAAACAAGTCATCTATCTGTGGAAGGGGATACATTTTCTTTATCGTGATTTTATTTAGCTCACAATAATCAATGCAGAGGCACCTCGATCTGTCATTATTCTTGACAAAGAGGACTAGCGCACCCCACGGTAAATCACTCAAGCGTATAAAACCCTTCTCTATATTCTCCAATAAATGCTTATTCAGCTCTTCCATATCTATGGTGGAAATTCTGTAAGGTGTCTTTGAGATAGGAAGAGATCTTGGGATAAGTTCAATTGAGAACTCAACCTCTCAGTTTGGAGTAAGACCATTAAAATCTTTAGGGAATACATCAATGTAATCCCACATGATGGTTATATCTTCAAGCATGATTCTATCCTTTTTCCCAATCATTTGATCTAGATATGCTCGCTCATAAGGAAGAAATATCCAAAATTTAGATGAATATTCTTAAGGTGACTCAACTTCCTCCTTACACTTGTAAGGAATTAGATGATTATTTGGGATGTGAAAAGAGATCTTCTATTCCTAACAATTGATGTTGTCTTTGTATAAAGATAACCAATCCATGCTCATGATAACTTCAAACTCCACTAAAGGAAGTATAAAGAAATTTGATGGGAGATTTAGTCTACAAATGTTAACTGAGAGGATTTATAAACCATGGACACAACGATTTCCCCATTCGCTGTTCTCACATATAACTTTACCTCAAAAAATTTAGGTGGTGTTTGAATAGTTCTACTAAACATGAAAGATATGAAAGAATGCATAGAACTAGAATCAAATAGTACGTTTTCTATTATTGAATGAATAACTAATATACCTGTCACCACATCATTTTCCAGATCTACCTCAGAAGTATTGATAGCCTAAGACCTTGCTTGTTTCCTTGTAGGTTGTTGCTTATTTCCTCCAACAACCCTCGGCTTAGGGAAATTGTTCGAATAATTCTTATACTCCTTGCAGTTGTAACACTACACTCCAGGATGTGTGTTAATCTAAACCTTCCTTTATTCTTCCACATTAGCGGGATTTTTCATATCCCTTCGGCAGTTCTTGGACAAATGACCAAACTTTTCACATTTGAAGCAATTCTTGGTTCCCTTTAGACAATTACCAAGATGCTTATTTCCCCAATTTTATCAAGGGGAATAGTCAGGCTTCTTTCTATCATGGGGTTTGTTTGATGAACCACCCATGTTGTTCTCCATTTTCCCTTTTCTTCACTAGGACCATGAGAACAATGAGAGTATCCAATTCCATTTCAACCTTGAGGGTACAATAGAAAATCTCCTCATAACTGTCAAAGTCTCAAATTGCCAATGATTTTCATAGAGTCGGATTTAGTCCACTAATAAAGTGATCCGCCATGATTTCAGTGTTCATGAAAAAGCCACAGGAGTACCTTGAAATCCTTGTAAAGTTTTCTTCATATGCCCTGATGGACTCATCTTCCTTCTGCTTGAGTCTGAGGAACTCTTTTTCCATCTTGAGATAGAGGGTTCGAGGAAAATATTTGTTGAAAAACATCCTCTAGAATTACTTCCAGTCCATGGAATCAATTTCCTCTCGGGACTTTATATTCTTGATCAGTGTCTGCCACTGATCAACTTCCCAATCAAAATAATAGACCACAATTAGAACCTTATCTTCTTTTGAGAACTGGAGGATGCAGAATATCTTCTCAGTTGAGTTAATCCACTGTGCTGTGTGGAGGGGATCAAGAGATACACTAAACATGGGAGGCATTTTCCATATGAAGGATTCTACGGAAAATTGATCTTTCCATGAATGATGAGGGAGTTCTGCATGATTCAAGTTATTATTCATAACTTGATCTAGTTGATCAAGTACTGCCATGAATTTTCTAGAACCTACTCCCATCATACCATGAATATCATTAGGGAAATCTTTATGTTTCCTATCACGTTGGTTGTTGGAACATGTTCTTCTATTTCTTTCCATTAACTAATAAAGAGAATGTATAATTAGTGGTCTTCAATACTTAACTATTGAGCATTAAAAGAAAACTTTGAAAATAAAAGGATAAACTTATAAAGAATAAGTATATCCTAACTTTTGATTGCTCAGGTTTAAATCTCGGTTATCCATGATCTATTTCTTAACTTATATTCTTATGGGATTTTTTTATTATTTTTCCCTTAATAATAGTTTGTACCATGCTCATGAATCTACCAAAGAATATCCCCCAAGAGCGTCGTAACCAAGAGTGACTCAAGGCCCGCTGTCATGTACCAGGATACCCTGGGTGAAGCCCGAAACTCCTTTTTGAAGTTTTCACTCCTAGGTACATCTGTGCCAACACCGCCTCTAACTACTCGTATCCCGATTGGGGTGTATTTTCTTGATAAAACACTTACTCAATACTCACCAAAATATAGGAATGTTTTCTTATACTTATTCTGATCCTTAAGGTTCTCACTAAGGTTCTCTGTTACTAATCTCCAAAAATAACTAGACCATATTTTGATACAAACTATAGCTACCCAAGTCGTTTTCATATATCATTACATGATTTTAAGCATAATTATACATCAGAGTAAAAGACAAGGATCGTTAAGTCTAGTGTCTTGGAAGACTAGGTACATAAAACATAAAACATGGGTCTAGAAAATACTTATTTATTTAATCTCTATAAAGAGAACGTAACTTCATTTGAACCCTTACATCTGTATAGGGTACCCTGGGGAATTTATGAATAAAGGGATGTGCTGAAAATCCCAATAAGGCAATGAACATAAGGATACGTCTTAAGCAGATAAGTTAGGAGGCATGACATAATGATATCAAAAGCATAGAACATATAAAATATTATTATATAATCATGTGATCATATTAGCATGGAATTATATAAATTTGTTAGAATCATTAAACATTTCTTTAGTACAGGTCAAGGATAACCACCAATCCCGTTTCCCATTTTAGTACGGGTCAAGTCTAACCACCAAACCCGTTTCACATCACACCTCATGAGACTTAACTGTTCCCAATGCATTGGAGTGATATCTGGGTGCACCCATCTCAAAATTTTCATGAATAATCTTTCCACATAAATAATTATACATAATCAACTATATAAAAACATAAGGGTACCAAAGGAAAGAATTGGGTACCACAATCATGACATAAAGCATAACCAATGGACGTATCCTGAAAGTGTCCCTGAAAGAAATGAATTAGAACATAAATGGATGTTCATAAGGTTAAATAGGCATATAACATGGTAAGAGATGTGAAACATAAGTGAAAATATATAAGAAATGTATTTGAGAAACATTAGCATTAAAACATTTTTGTGCGCTTTTAAGGAAAATACTATAGAGATTTTAAAATAGAAGAGGAAAATATCTTATATAAAACCAGAGTTGAACCAATAAGGTTTTAATAATAAAATACTAATTTTATAAATTCAATGGTGGCACAAAAAATAGGATATACATCACTTGAAATTGGGTAAAAATTTGGTAAGTTCCCTTAAAACTGGTTTTCTTATCGAAAAGTTCTATGGAGGGAATCTTTTAAAAATATTTATATCACTGAAAGATAGTGAGAAAAGGGTCCTCATAAAAGAATTTTTTACAACTAAACAGAATTTAGAAGATGAATAATAAAATAGATAAGATAAATCCATTTTGATATAAATAAATATAAGGCAACCCGAAAGAACCAAGGAGGTTAGGGTAGATTTTGTTACAGATTATAATTATGGTGTTGGGTGCACGTAAGAGGACTTCATGAGAGAGATAAGGGGTTTCTAAATAATTATAAAACATAAGGTAAGTATGGGGAGGTTATAAAACATACCACATCATTAGGGATTACACATAAAATGGCCTAACATAGAGGACACTCTTGATTTATGACTTAAATGGAGAGGATCCCATGCCTTAAATCAGTTGGGGTTATCGAATTATTATTAAATAATTGAATAAACAAATTAGGTTTATTAATTAATAATTCAATAACCTCTTATATATGTAACTAGATTATTACTATCATTTTAAGTTTATTTATAACTGTTTTTACTGGGTTTGAGGTTCAATTTCATTGTTTGGGCTCCTTTGTTTACTTGGTTTTAATGACCAGTTCACTTATATTCATGTTTGGATAAACATGTAAGATGAAAGAAGTTGTTTATAATTGAATTTATATTCTATTAGTGAACATACAGGATATTTAATATTTTTAAATTTAATTTGGTTACTTAGAGTGAAGTCGAATTATTATATAAACCATAGTGACAACCGTTTTTGTTAATCGGTGGGTTTGATTTCAAAGAACATATTTTTGATTTATAAATTAATACCATTTATACAAAAGGATTACAGAACCAAAATAGGATATATTAGCTATATAATAATCTGGTTCAACCATAAGACAAATTATTTGATGACCATAATTAAAGTTAATAATAGAAATTGGTAAACCGTTGTCCTAGAATTTGCTAAATTAACCCATCTCAAACGGTGCTTTCATTTCTTTCAAATAAAATGTGGGGAAAGGAGAGAAGATAATGAAATATATCATTACAATAAAACATTATAGTACAAGTATATTACTGGAGTTATCATACTATTTGGGGGAATTGAGGTGAGGAAAGAAACATAATGAAAAGAACTTAAAAGAAATGAAGGAATTGGAAAGAGGAATTTACCTCTTGAGACTTCCTCCTTTGAGAACCTCTTAAAGGGAGAGGTTTTGGTATTTTGAATAGGATAGGGGATTTTTGATGTGGGGGAGGATATTTTGGATAGACTTGGTTAGAATATTTATAAGGCACAAGGCTTGAGAGTAGTGAATAGAAGAGGGAGTGAGGGGGGGGGGGTTAGTGGAGGAGATGAGGGATTTCATAATATTATAATCATTAGTTTATTATTTCTTCACAAGACAAGGAATAGTAAGTATTACATGACCAATAACAGTAATAAATTAATGTGAATTCGAACCAAAAGTCATTTACATCATCCATGACTCAAGAATGATGCAGAAATTAAGGTTTTAGCATTTATTTTGAATTATCAGATTTTACTATTCATCAAAAATTTAAGAATTTTAGAAAAATCTCAAAAATTCACACTAACCATTTTTCAATGTTTAGAATCCAAAAATGACGTCCCTTTTTGAAAAATAATTTTCTAAATATTGATATTTTTATATTTAATTAAAATCATAATTTATTATTAATAATTAGTTTTAAAACATTTATTTACTTATTCTAAAATATAGGTATATCATAATTTCAACTTTAATATTAATTATATATTATCATAGGTATGGTTACTATTCATTAGGGTATATTTATGTTCAAAAGGGTATGTTACTATTCATAAGGGTAGGTTACTATTCACCAGAAATTATGTTTTTCTTATCAGACGCCAAATAACTTATTGATTTCAACCGTGTATGTTAGATATTTGAAATTCCAAACACAGAAGTGACAAAATTATGTTTAACAGTCACTTAAAACTTAGTAGTTAATTATATTGTTTTTTTTCATGTGATTATATGAAATATTTATATGAAAGGGATTTCCATTTATAAAACATTAGGTTGTTACACCGTATCATGAACTTAACATCTCACAGACGAAGAAAATATGTAGGGTTCCGCGAACAATGAATTGCAAACCACAGCCTCTGCAAACCCCATGTAATGACCCAAAATTTTATTAATAAAAATTCCTCTTGACTTATTTAAATTTATTATTATGTAAAATGGTTATATAAAACATATTCAATTCCTTAGTTTTTTGTTTTTGTATTTTAAAGTTACGTTAATAAATGTCACCATTTCTAATATAGCCGTTGAACAATGATCACATGATTAGTATAAATATATGGATTTAACAAATCAAATTTACTCAGAAAAAGGATGCGATGGACTTATCTAGTATAATTTCTCTATACGAAGCCCATTTTTCATAGACTGGAAAGGAGGTAGCTTTACTGGGCTTAGCTCTTGATCCAGACCTAGTAGAGCTTTAACATGTTAAGCTTGAATGAAATTGCCTACGGGAGAAGTGGAAGTTAATATTAGTTACAACATGAGAGATATTATCCGAGACACCCCAAGATTCTATCAGCATCGCATAACTCACCCTTAGGTCTTATGAGGGTGTTATAAGGGGTTATGTAACAAGACCCTTTCACTATTATTATGTGGTTTATTTTTTTTATAAAAAATATACATTCATTTCATTATTGTTACTTTATATATGGTTTTTAAAGATCAAATAATATTTTTAGTTAATATTCACTTAATAAATCTATTTTGATGAATTAATGTATTTATGGAATTAAATAATATTTTAATAAAATATTATTTTTACTAAAATACTTTTTACTAAATATAAATGATCGTATAATTTTTATGAAGACAATTGTAATTTTTATGAAGGTTTGAAAACTGTTTTGGTCAAAACCCATGAATTTTAAATAAATATAGGGTTTTAATTTAAAAGTAAAAATTCACATATTTAGAATATTATTTAGAAAAAATGAATTTTATTTTTGGAATCAGGATGTCTAAATTACCCAACGGTGAATTTTTCATTATTTTCTAAGATAGTCATTTTTTTGGGTAAAAATGAAATACAGTTTAAATATATATTGTGTTTTATGACATCATAATGACCCAATAGTGATGTAATAAAATAGTATAAAATGGGTTTTCGGAAAATATAGTTTTTTTACTTTGAAATAATGTGATTTTAGATTTGTTTGATTTATTTTACAAATCCTTAGTGGACCCTCCAAGTCTTATAAAACATTTTAACATTTTAAAATAATTTCCTTGAGAGTGTGAATCACCTCCACATAAGAAAACCTAATATTTTTATACGTTCTGACATTGTAATTATAAAATAATGTTTTATACTTCCCTTTGGAAAAAACCATGGGAAAAAACCATGGGGTGGTTTGTGGTTTTTATTAGTTTAATGTGTGTTGTCCAAAACCAAAATAATAAATAATTTCTCACATTTTCTATATAAACCAACTCAATATACCACTTATATTCACTAAAAACATTTTGAGGTCTACCTAAATCTTACCTACTCTCTCTAAAATAATTCCAAGTTACCCCATGATCCCAACAATCCTCTCTCAAGCCTCTTTCAAACCTTTGGGATCACACTTCCAAGTAAGGGATTTCTTCCTTTATCATTCTTTCCAAATTTCATTATGTTGTTATTCGCTTTTATTTTCCATTTTAAATGTTGGGGTATGATTTTTTACCTACCCCATACTTCCCTCCTTAGGTTTTAGTGTTTATAGACCTCTTGATCTCTCATTAATGCCTCCCATGAACACCTGTTACCATGCCAAAATTCTGTAAGGAATTTCTCGCTTCTCATTTACATTCAAGAAATTATTTTATGTTATGAATATAAATTCAATTACATATGTTGTGATATTATGTTAAATGACCCCCTTAATGTCCATTTCATGTGTAACTAATGCGATACCCCTTTTTTTCCTATAAACCCATTTTATTATTCCTATTTGGCGTCATTAAGCTGCTGAAGTTAGACAAAAAACTCCTATGCCAAAATCATCATGTAAGTGAATACCATACACATTTCTCTATCAAGGGTATTCAACTTTATTCACATGTACTTATTGATTGAGTACTTAAATTTATGTATTCAAAATCTCTTATTCTTGGAATAATATATGATGTTTAATAAATCAATGTTGTATGATCAATGTGACACACTTATGCATGAAATTAAATGTTTATAATGTTTTCACCCTGATAGCACTCCAATGCATTGGGTAAAAATTAGCATTATGATACATCAAGTGAAATCAGGGTTTAAACATGACAATTATTGTGCAATTAGGGTTTACTCATGCTCCACGTGCAATGATCCTTTTCTCATACCATGTTAAATGTTGATGCGACATTTCCATGTTTGATAATCATGCTATATCATGCATTTATGTTCAAGTTTCTCTTATAATCTATTGATATTCCTATTACCTAACATGTAATGTATTCTTCATGTTATTCCTGGTTTAATCCCTTACTGGGTTTTATATGTTACCCTTTTCTTATGCATTTTTTAAGGTTATCCCATGCAATGCTAAGTATGAAGGAATGTGCGTGGTCATGTAAAAGAAGTTTTCAATAAAGATGTGTATTTCATGTTTTAAGTTGTTATGTAATGTTCCTAATCCCAAAATACACTATACCTATCGATATTTTATGTTGTATCAAGTGAATATTTTATGTAATTAATTATTTTTAGGTGTGAAATAAAAAGCATGGTTGTTATAGTTGGTATCAGAGGATATGATTAGTTATTTTTGGGATTAGGATTAGAAAAATATAGTGAAAGCCTTAGGGATAAGACAAAGTATAATAAAAACATCCATAAATTTTGGTGATTATTGAGTAAGTGGTTTATCAAGAAAATACATCCCTGTATGGATACGAGCAGGTAGAGCTAAATTTGGCACATATGTATCTTGGGGTAAAACCCGAAAACACCTGTTTGAGCTAGACTCAAATGGTAAATGGTTCACAAAAGTAGGCCTTGCTTCACTCTTGGTTACAAAACTGCTAGGGGATATGCTTTGGTAAATTCATAAGCTTATTACGAACCACTTATTGGTGAATAAAAAAATCCCCTATGAATTTATGTTGGGAAGTAGAACATGTATTACATAGATTTAAGCCTATGAATTCATAAGTTAAGGAAATAAAAGTAATTTATTAGTCATCCCTTTTTTTATTTGGATTGAACTTTATATGTTACCACTAACTTTTATTTTATTTTATACAATGTACAGTTATATAAGGACTCAGGATAACAACTGATGTGAATTTAAATGTGATGTCTATTCTAATGAGATGCCCAATCTGATGGGAGTGGGAATCATGAACTTTGTCACGATAATATCTTAGTTAAATCTTGTTTTTAATAGAAAAATTGGTCAAGAGGAACATTCAACCCCCCTAAGAAAGGACATGTTGCAATCAAGAGATTCATGAGACAAAGGCCTCTTACTTTTAATGGATCATCTGATCCCTCAATTGATGAACAATGGATCAACACCATTGAAAAGATCATCTCCATCCTTCCATGTTCCAAATAAGAGAAGGTTATTCTGGATGCTTATTTTATAGAGTGTAAAGTTGATCAATGGTGGACATTGAAAAATAATAAAAAGCCTGAGGAGGAGATCGAGGCATTGGAATGGAATGATTTCCAGAAAATGTTTTTTGATAAATATTTTTCTCGCACCATCCGACTTAAGATGGAAAGGGACTTCTTTGACCTGAAGAAAAAAGGTGAAGAATCTATTAGAGAGTAGGAGGAAAACTTCACAAGGCTTGCAAAATATGCCTCCATCTTTGTTGTTACCCCTGAATAAAAGTTTGAAAACTTATTTGGTGGGAATAAACCTGGCCAACGGAAAGCCCAATAGATCTATGACTTTGATAGCTATGATGAAATTGTCGGATGTTCCCACAATGTCTAAATGGAGATCAGAGAATCACATGGGTATCATGGGGATTAGAAATTTAAGGTGGAATTTAATTCTGGTGGTACGATAGATAAATACAATGGTGTTATGAAAATCCATCACCCCACTTTCCAAAGGTGTGGAAAGAATCTCCCCAGAAATTGGATGAAGGCAACAAAGAAATGATTTAGGTGTGGAAGAGAAGGAAACCTAGTCATTAAATTCCAACAAGAAAAACCCATGGCTGAGATTGATGATAGGAATGCTCCGTTCGACCCTTAACACATTATTCATTACTTCAACTACAAAAAACTAGGTCACTTTGAAAACTAGTTCCCTAACCCAAGGGTTTTTGAAGGAAACCAACAACCTCCAAGAAAGAAAGGGTGAGATTTTTCCATCACTACTACTGAAGTGAACCCCAAAAAGGAAGTGGGTACAAGTAATCTAATTATTCATTCAAGAATAGAAAATATACCTTTTTATTTTGGTTATATGAATTATTTATTTGTCCTGAAAGTTTACTATAATAATCCCAACACCACCACAAATCATGGATGTAAAGATGTTGGTGATAAAGGAAAATGGGTAAATCATTGCGTCCCATGAATATAACTCCTACCCTATCATAATTTGTGGATTTAACTTCCAAGAAAATCTTTTCATACTCTCACTGGAAGAATTTGATGCAATTCAGGGAATGGAATGGATTTACTTATATAGAGCCAACATAAATTTCCATGAGAGGGAAATCACTCTCCGTATGGAGAATTGACCCCCAATTCTGTACATGTACAAGGAGGAGGATAAATCATCTTTAGAACCAACATCTTAAGTTGGGATATTACTGACCTATGAGCATGCATATCTTTCTCAGATTATTGAGTCTAAGGAATCAACCACCCTTTAAGACATGCCTATTTCGAGGGAATTCATTGAAGTGTTTCCCAAGGAATTGCATGGTATTCTCCTAGGAGAGATTTTAAACTCTCAATTTATCTTATACTTGGGGCCCTTCCATTATCCAATAATGCATATAGAATGGCTATTGTGGAGCTTGAGGGGCTGAAGAAACAACTAGTGGAGAATCTGGATAAAGGGTTTATATGCCCCAGTGCTTCACCATGGGCTCCACCAGTCTTCTTCATCAAGAAGAAGGATGATTCAATACTTCTTTTCATCAATTACCGTGAGCTCAAGAAAATCACGATAAAGAACAAGTATTCTCTACTAAAAATTGACTATTTTCTATCAACTACGTGGAAAACAATTATTCTCTAAGGTGGATCTACAGTCAGGATATTATCAATTAAGGGAGAAGAAGTGGGATATTCCCAAGAATGCTTTTCATACCAGATACAGGCATTATGAATGCATTGTAATGAATTTCAGACTCACTAATTCTACAATAATCTTCATGGACATGATGTATAGTGTCTTTATATATTACCTCAACAAATTTGTGATAGTCTTTATAGATGATATTCTAATATACTCTAAAACCGAGGAGGAGAATGAGGAGAATAAAAACACTATACTAGAGACCTTGTGGAAGGAGAAGCTCAATGAAAAGCACATGAAGTTTGAGTTCTGGTTGAAGGAGGTCTCATTCTTGGGTCCTATCATCATAATAAATGGGAAATCTGTGGATTCCTCTAATAATGATGCAATTGAGGGATGGTCGATGCCAACATCGGTTATGGATATCCATAGCTTCCTAGGGTTAGCTGGATATTATCGCAGATTTGTGAGAAATTTATCATGATTTTCCAACCATCTTACAAAGATAAATTGTAAGGGATTAAAGTTTTCTTGGATTTGTGAATGCGAAGTGAGCTTTAACGAGTTTAAAGAGAGTCTTATCTCTATGCCCGTGCTCACGATATCCATAAGTGGATATCTTTTTGTTCTATTTAGCGATTCTTAGAAGAAGCTCTAGAGCTGTGTGTTGATGAAAAATGAAAAAGTCGTTGCCTATGCTTCAAGGAAATTGCAAGTTCATGAGAAACACTATCCAACGCATGATCTGGAGTTGGATGCAATAATCTTTGCTTAAAAAATTTGGTGACATTACCTTTTTTGGGATACGTGTGACATATATATGGATCGAAAAATCCTCATGTATATATTCATACCGGTGGAGTTGAATATGCACCAACAAAGATGGTTAGAGCTGATCAAAGACTATGAATTCTCAATACATTACCAACTTGGGAAAGAGAAAAAGGCAGAAGATGATATAATTAGAAAGGAACCATAAATATATCAGTGATGAGACTCAAAAAGGATCCAATCATCTTAGATTTCATGATGATGGACATAAGAATCATAAAGAAGGGATCATCATCAATCCTTTCACAAAGGATTCCTCAACTATATCTTTTAAAAAGGTAAAAGGTTTATCAAAAGGGTGATATGGGAATTCATAAGAAAGTGGAAAATATTAGAAAAGGTAAATCCTCATACTTTAATGTTAATGAAGAATGAATTGTGAGATTTGGGACAGGACAATGTGTTCCATCAAATCCAGAGTTAAAGAATGAACTTTTGGATGATGCACATAGTTTAAATTTTTCCATTCACCAAGGAAACACAAAGATGTTTCGAAATCTATTAGAGAATTATTGGTGGGATAACATAAAGAAGAAGACCGCTGAGTATACATAAAAGTTCTTAGTATGTCAGTAAGAGAAGGTTGAGTGGATGAAATCTAAGGGGATGATGAAACCATTACCCATACCAGCATGGAAATGGGAGATCATCACCATGGACTTTTTCACTGGACTTCTGAGGACATCCAAAGAAAATAATTCTATCTAGGTTGTTGTGGATCATCAAATAAAGAGTACACACTTCATTAAAATTCAAGAGTATTTATCACTAGATCAACTAGCACA
Organism: Viscum album; assembly: GCA_963277665.1. Taxonomy (NCBI): domain Eukaryota; kingdom Viridiplantae; phylum Streptophyta; class Magnoliopsida; order Santalales; family Viscaceae; genus Viscum; species Viscum album. Next base: position 872,281,607 of record OY728145.1, on the reverse strand, counting down.
AATAGATATCAGATAAGTGGTAAGACTACATGGAGTACCACTATCTGTTATATCTGATCGAGATCCAAGATTCACCTCTAAGTGATGGAAGAGTCTTCAACATGCTATGAATACTGAGATGAACTTTAGTAAATCTTATCATCCTCAAACTGATTTCCAATATGAGAAGACTATCCAAACATTTGAGGACATGTTGAGAGCATGCTCAATGAACTTCAAATGAGGATGTGATCAATATATTCCTCTTATTGAGTTCTCTTACAATTATAGTTTCCACTCAATCATACAAATGGATCCTTATGAATCCATTTCTAGGAAGAGGTACATAACACTAACATGTTGGGATGAAGTTGGGGAGTGAAAAATCCTAGGTCTAGAAATAGTAGAAGAAATGGTGGAGAAGGTTAAGACCATTCAACAACACATTTAAGCTTCTCAGAGTCGACCAAAGAGCTATGTTGATAATCGTTGAAAAGACTGAGAGTTTTATGTCAGAGACATGGTATTCCTCCACATATCACCGTGGAAGAGGGTTATGAGATTCTGGAAGAAGGGAAAGCCTAATCCAAGGTATATCATCCCTTTTGAGATACTTGATAATATTGGAGTGGTGGCCTATCGACTAGCACTCCCACCAAACCTATATCAATTACATGATGTATTCCATGTATCACTCTTAGGGAAGTATATACCTGACCCATCTCATAAACTCAATCCTGATGTGGTACCATTATAGAATGACCTCTTCTATGAAGATAATCTAGTGAAGATATTAGATCGAAGGGATAAAGTTCTATGAAATAAGACAATGCCCCTCGTCAAGGTGTTGTAGTGAAACCACAAGTTTGGAGAGGATACTTGGGAATCAGAAGAAGTGATGAGGTAGAGTTACCCACATCTGTTTTATTATGGGAAAAGGAAATTTTCAGGGTGGAATTTCTCAAGGGGGATGATTCTAATGACTCAATCTTTTGTTAATAAAAATTCCTCTTGATCTATTTAAATGTACTTTTATGTAAAATGGTTATATAAAACATATTAACTTTGTTGGTTTTATGCTTTTGTATTTTAAATTACTATTAAGAAATGTTACCATTGGAAATATGGCTGTTGAATAGTGATCACTTGATTAATATAAATATAGGGCTTCAAAAAATATAATTTACTCAAACAATGGAAGAGATTGCCTCATCTAGTAGAATTTATCCATACGAAGATGATTTTTTGAAGATTGGAAAGGAGGTAGCATCATCGGGCTTCGCTATTGACCAAGCCCAAGCTGAGATTCAACCCATTAATCTTGAATGAAATCACCTACGTAAGAAGTGGAAGTTAATTAATAAAGATTACTACTCAAGCGATGTTATCCGAGCCCCCCAAGAGTCTATCACCGTTGCACACCTTACCCTTAGGTATTATGCAGGTGTTATAAGGGGTCATGTAATAAGACCCCATCACAATGATTTTGTGGTTTATTTTTTGTATTAATAATATACATTCATTTCATTATTGTAACTTTATAAATTGTTTTTAAGGCATAAATAGTATTTTTAGTTAATATTTAATTAAGAAATACATTTTGATGAATTAATGGATTTTTGAAATTAATTTATATTTTATAAAAATATTATTATTAATAAATTACTTTTTATTAATATAAATGATCTTATAATTTTTATGAATACAATTGAAATTTTTATTAAGGTTTGAAAAATGTTTTTTTCAAAACGCATGAATTTTCAATAAATGTTGGTTTTTATTTTAAAAGTGAAAATGAAAATTTTTAGAAAATTATTTATATAACATAAATATTATTTTTGGAATTAGGACATCAAAATTGTCCATTGGTGAAATTTTTGTAATTTTCTAAGACAGTTGATTTTTTGGGTAAAAATTAAATACTATTTAAATATATAATGTGTTTTATGGCATCATAATGACCCAATAGTGATATAATAAAATACTATAAAATGATGTTTCAGACAATATAATTTTTACCTTTATTATAATGTGAATTTAGATTTGTTTGATTTATTTTACAAATCCTTAGTGGACTCTCCAAGACTTATAAAATAGTTTAACATTTTAAAAATGATTTCCTTGAGAGTGTGACTCACCTTCACATAAGAAAGAATAATATTTTAATAAGTTCGGCCATTGGACTTATAAAATAATGTTTTCCACTCTCCTTTAGAAAAAACCATGGGAAAAAACCATGAGATGGTTTGTGGTTTTGATTAGTTTAATGTGTAGTATCCAAAACCCAAATAATATGGAATTTCCTCTCCTTTCCTATACAAACCCACTCAATATCCCACTTCTCTTCACTAAAACTATTTGGAGCTCGACCAAACTTTTCCCTCCTCTCTCTAGAATCCTCCCAAGGCACCCCAAGCTCCCATGAAGCCTCTCTCAATCCTTTGGGATCACACTTCAATGTAAGGGATTTCTTCCTTTCTCATTTTGTCCAAATTTTATTATACTGTTATGAACATTTATTTTCAATTAGAAATATTGGGGTATGATTTAGGAAATCCTCCATACTTCCCTACTTATGTTTTATTTTTGAGATACCTCTTTCTCTCTCATTAATGCCTACCACGAACACCCATTACCATGCTGAAATTCTGTATGGAATTTCTCTCTTCTCATTTACATTCAAGAAATTCTTTTATATTATGCATCTAAATTACATTACATATGTTGGGAAATTATGTTTTATGAACCCATTACTATAAATTTCATGTGTAAATTATGATAGACTCCTTTATCTCCCATCAACCCATTTTACAATTCATATTTGACGTCGTTATGCTGCCAAAGTTACACCAAACATTCCCATGCCAAAATCATCATGTAAGTGAATACCATACCCATTTCTCTATTAAGGGTATTCACCTTTATGCTCATGTACTTATTTATTGAGGACTTACATTTATTTATTCCACATCTCATATTCTTGGAATAAATTTTGATGTGTAATTAATCCATGTTGTATGATCCATGTGGCACAATTATGCATGAAATGAAATGTTTATAAAGGGTGCGCCCGGATATCACTTCAATGCATTGGTTAAAGATTAGTATTATGATTCATCAAGTGCAATGAGGGTTAATCCCGATAATTCAAGAGAAATGAGGGTTTAATAATTCTCCATGTTCAATTATCCTTGGCTCATATTATGTTAAATGTTGATTCCACATTTCCATGTTATGATAATCATGCTATATAATGCCTTTATGTTCACGTTTCTCTTATGCTCCATTGATATGCCTATTGCATAACACATACTACATTTTTTATGTTATTTTTTATTTAATCCCTTACTTGGATTTATAGATAACCCTTTTCTTATGAATGTCTTCAGGTTATCTCATGCAATGCTAAGTGCGAAATAATGTGTGTGGTCATGTAAAAGAAGTTTTCAATAAAGATGGGTATTTCATGTTTTAGGTTTTTATGTAATGTTCTTAATCCCCAAATACACTATACCTCTCGATATTATATGTTTTCTCAAGTGAATATTTTATGTAATAAATTATATTTTAGTGTGAAATAAAGACCAGGGTTGTTATACCCCATTTGACCGAGTCTTTCACAGATCAAGATATATCTTCTTAGACTTTTGAAAATGGTACCACATGCTTGTTGATATGATCGACCCACTGATCTATTAAAGGATCATAGAACGAATTGAGAATGAAAGAATAGATAAAGCACAAATGATACCCAATAGTTTGGAAGAAAGAATTTGGAGAGGATTCCAGCTTCAACCTCAAATCATTAGGTGATTTCCAAATCAAAAACCACATTTCTGTAGGTATAACCAACCAAAAACCATAAAACTAAGGAACATAATAATAATGGGAAATCTGCAGACCTAATTTGTGTAATCACAAACTGAAATTCCTCATGGATGAACCCCCCCATGAACAATAGGTTCCAGGACCCTCCTTCAAAATGATGATCAATATAGCATATCACTATGCATATTGAACCCGGTGCCATGTACTGCATCGGTACGAAGATGGATCTCAATGTAGTGTGGTGAAGCGCGTTTAGGACTGCATAACACTGTGTTGTTATATAGTCCATTTCCAAGCCCATGTACAATTTTGATATGCGGATGACACCTCTACCCATATACCAATATGGTATGCGGAGCTCCCCCACCCCACATGAGAAAACAATATGTGAAATGGGGAATATTAGGGTTCTCTTCCCTCTGGTTATTATCTCGCCGCTTCATTACCATCCAGTCCTCCATAACCCCTCTGATAACTAGTCTCCCTAGCATCAGGCCAAAGACAATTCCAAATCCACCAGACCCGTATTCTCAGCTCATTAGGAACATTAGTGTGCCCCTTTGAGTCTACATACCCATGGTAAGAAAATACACGAAGGTTTCCACCACAATGGTTCAGACTCTAGGTATGTTTGTATGTGTTCATTCCCAGGGTAACCTATAGTCCATCCTTGGGACACCAATGTGAACCTCCCCATTCTAGGGATTAAGGGTGATCACTTGTTTTTCCATTCAATAATGAATGGTGATCAATCAAAGGAATCATGTTTGATTCTTCTTTTGATGAGAGGAAAATTACTCCCCTTTCCCAAAACATGTTATGGGGAACTCCCACTGAGGTAAATCCCAAATATTCTGAGGGATGAGCCACATGACCCATGATTTCATCCCACATTGAAGGGTTAGTTGCTCCATGCCCTCACCCACCATCACCCCAACTTCTTCTGTCATAGGCCCACCCTATCCCATCAGTGGGAGAGAAGGTTTGTAGTTGGTTGAGTCTCTCACATCCTCTTGTTTCTCACATAGAGTACAAATCACATGGGCTTAAATATTTGTGATAATTATGAAATCCACACAACCAAACCCATATGAACTATGAGAACTATGATTCTTGGTCAAACCAGGATATGTAGGATGCCTTCTTGAATTCCCGATCTCAAAAGGTGTGCTCTCCCAAAAGGGATAGCCAAATCATGTACACTCCAATGGGTAGCTTCCACATGTAATCCCCAACCCATCTGAACTACATGGGTGCTGATTCCTCTCTAAAGGTTACGTAGGAAGCCCATACTATGGGTTCGATCAGAACATCAAGTCAGCTTCCTTCCCCCAAGATGATGATAAATTCTAGAGAACCTTATTGCATGTCTTAAGTCATCACGACCTCTCTATAATCAGAACCATGTATACCTATGATGATCCTCTAAACTAGGGGTAACCCGTGGATACACTCATTTAGAATTAACCAAGGATTAAAGAACATATGAACATGACTTAAATATATAAGAGAGTCCTTGAATAGGAAATAATTACCTCCAAAGGGTGTGATGTTCCTGACCTACCATCCTCTGGACCAATGGTGTCCTTAAGTGTCATTGGATGAATCATTATCCAACTTCTACCTTTGGAAAGCAGTACCATGAATCACGGATGCTAGGTTCGTTGAGTGTTTCTGGATCCATGAATGAACCCACTGGAGAACTCCCGATTAAGTTATATCCCAATAGGACCAATTGCATAAGTACTTAACCCATGCAGTCACCCACTGGGACTATTTGACCAAGGAACATCCTTCGTAATATAGATGGGATAAACTGCCTAGTCCCTCTAGGGTCAATCCAATCCTCCCTTAAAGGATAATGATGTAGATCAGGTTGAAATAAAGTCTTCCTCCAAACCTAAAAACGTGCCGCCACGAGGGTTCAAAACAACACATTATCTCATCTCAAATATATCAAAAGTAATACTTTTAAAATAAATTATTTTATTTTTCTATTAATTAAATAAAAACTGTATTAATAATAAATAAGCATTTAAGGTAATTGTATAATTTATAAAATGTTAAAATAAATTTATTACTGAAAATAATTTCATTAAATAAAATATATATTTAGTTTTGTTCAAATCTTGATTTTTCCCTATGTGGATACCTAAAAGATATTAAATACGAAGAGAGTTACATTTTATAACTATATTTGATTTGAATAATATATAATTTATTTTCATTGAAAGTGTCCATCAAACAACTCAAATTCAATATTAAGGTGATAATGGTAGAATCCTATTTATATATTAATTTTTGGACAATTTTAGGTCACATTATCACTCTTATCTTTTGTATTTAATCCTTATTTAATCACATTAACTCTTTCTCTGAAAACATGTGTTTTTACACCTAAAGGGTTAATATAGTTACTATAAAATTCCAAATGAACCATAAATAGATCATTGATGAAATTTAAAACATTATCCAAATAATTTTTCCATATTTTTTATTTTCAATATTTTTATATCATTTAATGAAATATTATTTATTTCAAAATATCATTAATATTAATTTTGACCCTCTTCATTATTTTGACTTTTAAAAAATATCTACACACAATATTTGTTCAAAGTAAATTTTTTTATACATCCATAATATGTCAATAAAATCAAAAAATTATTTTACAACATTAATTATAGAAATTATATTTATTTTAATATTTTTAATAACATTTATTTGATATGTCCATTAATTAAACAATTATTGCATCATTATTTTGAATTCCTTTAATTTAATTATTTATTCTTTAAAAATTAAAAATAAATTATCATGATAAATTTAAACATATTATATTTTAAATTACTAGTTATAGTCAAATATATATTTTGAATAACCATATATAAAAATGTAATACGTATTAAAAACATGAGTAGGTCATATTTAACTTTCATAAGAATAATATACTATAAAAAGAACAAAGGAATTCAAGTGGCTCAAAGAGGCCATAAAATAGGCCCAAAGATGGTTTTATTCTATACTCACTCATCCAATAAAACTTGAAATTTTTTATGTTAATATTGTACAATTTATAATATTATTTTTACCCTTAATTATCCAAATTACCCTTAAATGTGGTAATAAAAAATACTAAAGTTAATGTTCATTTTATTCAAAAATAAAAAGGTACTATTTACTAAATTTGGAGCATTTGATTTTAAATATGGGATCCATTTTTAAAAACACAAAACACATAAGTGGATTAAATTAATTTAAAACTAATCATGTAGATAATACAAGAAGATTATGTTTTAAAGTGAAAATATTCAAAAGATTGAAATGTTTTTATATCTAAATTCAATATGGAATTGATTAAAATGAGACAAATTTAATTAAATGATATAAAATTTATCTAATTATACTTAAAAAAACCAAAAATATAATTTAATACAATAAATTACTTAGATGAAAAATCCATCTTCAATTAGAATTCAGTATTTTTCACTATTCATCAAAACATGAAACTTATTAGAAAAATACCCAAAATTGAATCAAAGTAAATTTCGATATTAATAATTAAAAAATAATTTATTTTTTATTATTTGATTTATAAAGGTGAAAAATTTAGTTTTAAAACATGTGCACCATTGAAAGGCAGTAAACCATCCTTTAAAAAATTTAGTTTTCTATGCATAAACTCGAATTTATTCTTATCTTATGTGCATCAAATCTATTTTGGTAAATGTAATTTTTTTTATTAAATATATAACATAGAAAAATTAATAATTTTTTAATAATATTCATTCCCTCCAATTTAGAAGCTATGTTATAATAATATTTCATTCTTCATTTAAGTTGGGTGTTGTATGCAACGTAAGCTTTGGAAAATATTAACTTTAAAGAGAGACATTCTATAAAATATTGGGGTTTAAAATTATCTCTGCTTTTAATAAATTTCATCCAAAAAATTTAAAATTAAACTTCAAAAATAAATGGTTCATATTTGAAAATTACTTCGTGGGAAACCCATATTGAAAATTGGGTTAATAAAATATCACCTCAATAAGAGGGAAAGGGAAATGTGAAAGTCAAAAAAATAGCTTTTGAAAAGGATAAAATTAGTTGTAAGTAAAAATCAGGACATGGAAGAGAAATAAAAACTATCAAGTTATGATGGAGAGCAATCACTACTAAAAAAATGGGAATGGGAAGCGCTACCCTTTTATCAGCTCTAAAAAAAGCGCTGATAAAGGGGAACTTTTAACAGCGCAAAAAAAAAGTGCTGTTAAAGGCTCCCCTTTATCAGCGGTTTTTTAGCACTCATAAAGGCCCCGCTTTATCATCGTTTTTTTAGCACTGATAAAGGGGACCCCTTTATCACCGCTTCTTTTAATAGCGCTGATAAAGGGGGATTTTTTAGTGCTTTTTCCTACCGGTGATAAATTTATGTTTCAAAAAAAATCATGATAAATAAATTATTGTTATATAAGTACATTTATATTGATATAAATATTATATATATATTTAAAATATGTTTTAGATACGTATAAATAGACTATTACATTTAATTTATAATAAATTTTGTGAAAATGGATTTAAAATATTTTTAATTAATAATTTGCTAATTATTATTGATTAAAAATCATTAAATAACAATTTTAAGACACAAAAAATAAAAACAATTAATAAAAGATCTTGAACAAGTTAAAAATGTAACTCAAACTTCAAACGAACATAAATTTTGATTCGGGTGTCCATTTGAACTCTACAACATATCAAATCGAATCCTATGACGCGATCTACACGCTGGTGACCCAAGAAAAGCTTCCATCACATATATAAAGGCCAAAAAATGCCTATAAGGCCTCAAAAACTGAGTTTTTAGTCGAGATACCCCGATTTTGTAACATTCAAACATGTATAACTTCTGATCCGATTTTCTGTTAGGCCTATACCATATATCATATCTAAGATCGATTCATTTTCTTTGATTTTACTAGTTATGGAGTAGGAACGAGCTTGTGGATTATATGTTATTGTCGTTTTAACATTCTATGGATTTTCAAATACACATATATATGTATTTTTTCATAAATATATATATATATGTTTGTGTGTGTATCTGTGTGTGTGTGTTGTATATATGTATGTATGTATGTATTTATTTATTTATAAACACATATAAAAAATATATTTCATAAATTTATTGAAAACTAATCTTATAAGTATATATTAATATACAAATAAATATACGGATAAAAAATTATAACTAAATATATATATATATAAATTAATATAAATATATATTAATATATGAATGAATATATATATACTAATATATGAATAAATATATTTATATTAATATGAATCTATATCAATATACGAATAAATATAACTATATATATATATATATAAATAGATATATCATTAAATAGATAAAAAAATGAAATTGATTAGTGGTAAAGGTGCAGCCACAAAAGGGGGGCGGTCGAGTGTTCAAGTTCGGGTGGAAGCAAAGGGGTGCATGCGTGTGAGGATGTGTGGGAAGGGTAGTGCATGAGAGATTGGATACTGCTGATGGGGGGGGGGGGGGGGGTCAAGTGCTGTTAAAATCTCTCCCCGCATTATATAATTATTTTTTTTTTATTTTTTTTTGACATTTATCAGTTATTTTTAAAAGCACAGATAAAGGTCCCTTTTATGAGTGCTAAAAAAAGCACTGATAAAAGGGTCTTTTATCAGTGCTTTTTTAGCACTGATAAAAGGGGCCTTTATCTGTGCTTTTTGGAGCACTGATAAAAGGGACCCCCTATATCATCGTTGAGATTTACAACCCTTTTTTAGCGCTTTTAAAGCCTATTTTGAGTGCTGATAAAGCCCGTTTTTTAGTAGTGAATAGAGAATGTGGTCATTAAAAAGTACACCATAAAAAAATTCACAAATATGTGATGGGTTGAAGAATGCATTTATTTCATTGAAAGAAAATTAAACAAATCACATTTTGTGTTCTGAAATAATTTTACTAGAGTTGAGGGATTTTTTAATATCCAGATAAACACTTGAGAATGTAATCTTAACTGATTAATTTTCATGTCATAAGAATAATCTCATTCTTTGATTGTGCATCGATCTATTTTCACTTCATTTCATACACCTAGAGATGGATATTCAAGATGGATTTTTATGACTAAATCCCTTTTAATGAAAGACCCATAATTCATTCATTCGACCTATAAATTTGATCAAAACCAAAATGGTTATCACATGATATCCAATATAATAACTCCCACTTTAACCTCAAACAATAATATTAAATGTTCAACTTAATCCATTCCAACCATAAGACTCGTCTAAAATATATTTGTTGAAATTTACTGTCCAAATAATTCTCAAAATTTACAAAATAAATCCTAACATTTGATTCCTTAAACCACATAATGTTTCTCTTATTGTCACATACCACATATATGAATACATTGATCACCATAAAAACCATAATTAAAACATTTATTTTTCTAAATCCTTAAATAAGAATTACTAATGTTCAATCCTTATATATCTCAGGATTCTAATAACCAGAGCACCATTGATGAAATAATTCTTGAATCCAAATACACAATAACATTAATCAATATAATTAATTCTTAAACCATTAACTATCATTCATTATCTTATTTCTTAATGTCTCCTTTTATTTTTCTCTAGTATTCTATTAATTATAAACACTATAACCATTACTTGTATAACATTTCTAATTCTAACCATTGACCAAAACTACTGGCACAATATGAGCAATACTAATCATAGTGATATATTCATGAATAATAATTTATTACATGTCTAAATCATAAAACATTCTTAATCTATGTTTCCTTAGGTTTAACTTAGGTTATTAATTGTCATTTCCAAATATATTGGATTTTATCCTACACGTAGACTTATAATCAATGTCATTCATAGAGTTATGTTTTCTAATCATTGATTTCCAAAATCTAGTTCCAAAGGTTTCTACTAAACTTCTTATGATACCAACTGTAAAGACCCCAAATCCAGTATCCTGTAGTTGGTGCCTTACTTTATTCCATTGGAATAATATACAAGTAATGACATCCAAAAGGATTGAATAGTTTAATAGTTTTTGGAATTTTGATATATGTTTGAAATTAATATTAAATTTTAAATATAAATTACAAAAATTATTTTCTTTGAGAACACCATTATTCACCTAGATTAACCCTACATAGCAGTCATAATAAACTACTTAGAAACCTGAGGAAAATAAAACATCAGAAAGGGGTGATCTAATATTCTTAGTAAGGGTAAAGTACAACAGAATCTAACTTTAATCAATGATCATAATCAACATAGTAAGCTAAATAAATAAACACACATTCCATGTAATCAATTAACTGAGAATGAAAATGAATCCATAAATCTTGTCATTTTAAAAATTATCTTGATATTAATAACCAAAATGAAGGTAATTATTATTTTTTGATGTCTGAACTATCAAGACATATCCTTTAGATAGTTATTTTCAAGATCAATCATCTCGCCAATTTTATTCTATGGGTAGAAACCAATTTGATTCTTTTTGGAAACAAATGTGTAGGTTTTTTTCACCAATTTATTTTGTCTCAAGATTTTACCAATGCATCTAGGGGCATTCATTAACTTGTCCCCAAGTCCTGTATTTCATTTCTAAAGTATTCCTCATATATCAAATAATCAATTTAAAAAATATTTTTGAATTAAAGTGTCTCATATAAATTTGAAATATTTGAATAATAATCCCCATAAAAGTAAATAATTATCAAATGAAACATTTAATACCTTGTAGATAATGATATTAATGGTATGATATATCAAAGGGGTAATACACCACACAAAATAAATATGGGGTGAATAAGACATATCTCACAGAAATATAAGTGAGATAAGAAAAACCCTTACCTTATGATTCCTTTATTAAAATTTGATTTAAACTCCTATATAATAGAATTAATCATGTTATCAACATATATAATAACCTTATTCATTTTTATTATAATAGATATGATCATATTACCACACTTTTGTTAATAATATTTCATTTTTACCCATGTTTCAGGTGTTAACTGCTTTATTTTCTTATGCATGTTTTTTCATGTAAGTATTAGTTCTTTTTAATAGAATATATATCGAAATTATCCAAAATGATTTTATTGTTTTAAATATCATATTTAATTTTTATATAAATTTCTAGATACATTATTTAATGTTGTATATGCAAAAATAATTTCCTCGCATCGTGGAGACGGTCGGCCGTACATATGCATGAGTGACGATATCATTCCCTTAATAAGGGAAATGATAAGGAAGTGTATGGTATATTAATTTTTCTAGAATCTATATCATGTTATAATTATCATATAAATCTTTTAGTCCCATCATTATACCCATATAAGTAATGTGGTTATGAAAAATAGTTTATACCGCGGTGTGGAGATAATAAGCCGTATGTATGTAAATGCAGTGTTTTCATTTTTCTTGGAATGGATAAAAGATGAAATATTGTTTTCTATAGTCATAATAACATCTCAACATCTATATGATATTGTATTTACTACCTTATCATGAGAAAAACACATGAAGAGTAAGTAATAAGAACAAATGAACTTGGATGAGTTGGTAAAAATGATAACCACTTTTTCAAAAGACTTCCTTTAGATCTCTTCTTAAATGATATAAGGATGAAATTTTTTGAATACTAAAACCTCTAGAACCTAGATAAGGATTTTGGGAGGATAAATGGGTATGAGTGGCTGATATATATGGATTAAGGTGGTGTGAATAAGTGATTGAGGAGGTTCCCTATTATAATTGAGGTTAGGGGCGCTTTCAGAAATCCTCAAAATAATAAAATATAATAAGGCTATTATAGAGCCAAAGACTCCCAAATGGCCTATAAATTAATTTTGAAATATATTTATGACCTCATATTATCCCCGTTTTAAATATTTAATTTTTATAATTTTTAAATAATTTAATAAACTAATAATTCAATAAAATATTATTATTTTCATATTTTTGAACTTCCATTTAACTTGGCTTTAAATACATCAAATAAGAGTGTAAATTCGAGTATAATGATTTCAAACATCTCTAATATATCCTATGGATCTATGAAATTAATTAGACACATTAAATCATCCCAAATATAAAAAAAGTAATACTTTTGAAGTTAATTACTCTATTTTTATGTTAATTAAATAAATATTGTATTAGCATTGGAGATGAATATAAAGTAATTATATAATTTATAGGAATTGAAAATAAATTTATATAATTGAACTAATTTCATTCATATCAAAATATATATTTATTTTCATTCAAATATTGATTTTTCCCTATGTGGACACATAAATGATATTAAATAAAAAGAGAGTGAAATTTTGGAACTATCTCCGATTTAAAAAAAATATAAGTTATTTTTATAAAAAAACATCAATTAAATAACTAAAATTTTATCTTAATGAGATAATAGTAAAATTATAATCATCCATTTTTTTATAAATTTTTTTCACACATTCTAACCCTTATCTTTATGATTTAACCATCAGTTAATCCCTTTAACTCTTTTCGAGACAACATGTGTTTTTACACCTTGGGGATTAATATAGTTACAATAAAATAAAAAATAACCATAAATGGATAATTTATGACTTATTTAACATTATCTCAATAAAATGTTCAAAATTTCAATTTTATGAATTTTATATGATCTAATAAAATATTATTTATTTTAAAATATCATTAATGTTAACTAGGACACTATTAATAAGTTTGACTTTTAATAAATATCCATACACTAGATTACTTCAATAAAAACATTTAATACATCCCTAATATGTAAATTTAATTAATTAAATTTATGTATGACATTATTTATATCAAATTATATTTATTTTATTATTTTTAACAACCTATACTTGATATGGGATATAATTAAACAATTACCCCATCATCATTGTGCAAGTATTTAATTTGATTATTTTTTTCACTAAAAATGAGAAATTAATTATCATGAAAAAAATATTTTTTATTTAAAATTAATATTAATAGTTGAATATATCTTCTCAATAACCATATATAAAAAATATAATACTTATTTAAAACATGAGTATGCCATATTTGACTTTCTTTAGTATAAAATACTGTAAAAGGATTACAATTATCCATGTAACTATAAAAGGCCATAAAATCGTCCAAAGGATGATTTTTGTTGACGATAACTCATATAATTAAATTAGGCCAGTTGTTAGTGTAACACCCCAGGTAAATAAAGAATATGACATTTCATATTTATCTATATTTGTGAATAAAATATTGAAATGACTTTAAAGGGGAAGCTATGCTCGATGGCGTACCCAACACGCAACAACGAGTTTCTTGGGAATCTTACGTTGCACTCTAATAATAAAATAATATTATTTTAAATGGTAGTTAATATGTAGCCGTTGTATTGGCGGGAATGGATAGAAATAACTAAAATATGATTATATATGTTCTTAAAAATTTTTACATTTATACAATAAAAGATAAAGGCTTAAAATACGGAAAGAATTCAATTTTTGGCGTATATGCCCTAGTTTTCACTAAAGGTTCACTTATCACCATTTGATGGAGAACAGTCATTAAATATAGTTTTGTTCACTCTTAAACATTATTTTGGACCAAATAAAACTCTTATTAAGAATTGGGACATCAAAATTTACTTTGTGTAAATTTTTGGTATCTTTCTGATAAAGTTCATTTTTTTAATGAATAGTGTAAAATGTTGTATTTTAATTTAAAACCACTTTTTAATCTAATTTATTTATATGATTAGATTATATTTTGAATTGGTTTTAAAGTGAAATTAGAAAATATTTTTACCATTAAATCCAATAGTGGTCGTTGGAATCAATTTCACTTTGAAATCAGACTTAAACTAGTGTCAATCTTTTGATACTTATTGTTTCATAAAACACGCTATTTGTCATGACAGCGGGAATTAATTATTAAATTAATTAATGTGACTTATATGTTTTGAATTTTGTAAAAAGGACATCATTTTTTAATTCAGAATATCAAATATAGCTTAGGGTGAATTTTTGGTAATTTTCTGAAAAACTTCAATTTTTGATGAATAGTGAAACCACTAAGTGGTAATCAAGCAAACTGATTTTTCAGTTAAATGAAAGTTTACCACTAATGTGTATTGAATTTTGAAAATCCGACATACATGGTTGTTATTAAGAAGTAAAATTTGGTTCAATGAGATTAAAATAATTTTTTGGTGAATAGTAACTTATTAAGTTTTTAATCGCGATTAGTGGTAATTAGTTTAGTTTAAGGTATAAATAATGCTTTAATGATATGAAATGACCTAGAAACATGTCCCAACCTTATTGGTTGTGTCATGGCAGACCAAGAAAAGCCATGGGTCAACTTGGGGACCCCATGGATCCACTTTGGTTGGGAAATGACATAAATAACATTTTATTTAATGTAAAAGTAAAATTGACACAAACATGATATGTTTTACTAAAACAATTTTTAAGTGGGGTTATACAAGTCATATTTTTGATTATAAATATTCATTGGAAAGATAAAAATAGTTCCTACATAATAGTATTTTTTTTTATAATTTTTAGACATTAAATAAATTAAATTATTTATGACATAATAATGATGCAGCGATGATATCATTATTTGACGATTTTAATAAAATGGAAAGATAATGTAAAATATATGAACTAAACATGTACAAAACTTATTGTATGAGTGGATTTAGAAGCCTTATCACCTTATACACGAATTCTATCAATGTGGGACCTTTTAAAACCGAAACACATTTTCAAATAAAGTAATATTTCTTTACTTTCCAAAAGTACCCCTCCTCTCCTCTTATAAAAGGCCCCCACCTCTACCTCATTTAACACACTCCTCAAGCCTTTGGCTCGGCCAACCCCTGACCATTTACTCTCTCCACATCCCTATACTCATCCTAGAGGACTCCCTTTGGGCAGAATCCTTTCAAAAGAAGCCTTTAGGATTAAATCAAAAGGAGTTACACTTTTAAAGGTAATTCATTCTCTCATGTTCATTTGTTTTATTTTGCTTCTCTAACCCCCTAAAATCTTTTTATTTACTTCTTTTGTAACAACACCAGTATCTTCAATATACTAGGATGTTTTATAAGATTTATTCGAGCTACACTCTCACACAACTACATCAAATGGTTAAAGAACATACGGTTTCCGTGGATGGTGAAATTCTGCCTCCCGAAACGATGATTGTTCAATACTCATTTAACACCTTCAAAGGTGGCCATTATGATGTCACTATTTTTATATATGATATATAATATGTTTATGTTTTATTTATGCTTCTGTATTTTTCATTTTTGTCTTACCTTTATGGCTTCTATTATGGCTATACGCGATATCTTCATTTAAGGAAGTGCGGACTACCGCCCCCTCAAAGTGATTTGATTCGTTAAATACCATCTGTGGGATGTATAAAGGATGGAAATATGATATTATATATGATATTATACTGGAATTATAATATACCTTTATATCATTATTATTCCATTCTATAAAATACGAAATAGAAATGAAAGTAGCGTTCATGCGTACGTACGGCTTACCGTCTCCATGAACGGTGCATTTCATTTCTTACCTCTAAATGATTATGTAATGTTATAAATGAATGCATGTACTGGATATATATGAAATATATGATATCTACACAATGAATAAAATTCTGGATATAATAAAGATTTGGCCACACGAACAACATGTAATTGTAAGAAGACCACTTTCGACTTAAGAACCAAATATCGGCAAAAAAAATATTATTAACTTAAATGATTTCATAATGTTTGTGACTTGGTAATAAGTGGTATAAAAGTAATAATGAACTTGAAAAAGGGGTCTTAAGCAATTAGAAATTAACTCAAGTTTATTATTCAGCAGATTAAAGAACGATCGAGTCAAGTCAGACCCGAGGTAAGGGATCCTACACCTCTCTTTCTTTTTAAGTACACTCTTTTATGTCATTCCTTTTAAAGCTCATATTTCTTGTTATTGGGATGATATTTTATATTACATTTACTGTAATTTTTATGTTCATGTGATGAGATACCCTATTCTATCTCATCAATCCATTTTGAAAGTTTTGAGTGGCGCCGTTAGGCTGCCGAACTTTCGTAAGAGATCTAACCTCTATCTTTCTTTTTAAGTACTCTCCTTTATGTCACTTCTGTTAAGCTCCTCTTTGTAATGTTGGGGGATGTTATTTTATATTCCTCTTGCTGTAAATTTTATTTTAATGTGATGAGATACCTTATTTTATCTCATCAATCCATATTCGGAAGTTTTAAGTGGCGCCGTTAGGCTTCCGAGTTTTCGTAAGAGTTTTTTAATCTCACTTTTATTCCCGTGAGATTTATGCTACATTTGCCACAATTTCCTTTGAGTGGTGTATGTAATGACCATTATTTTACTCATTTTGTAATATTCTTTCATTTATGAGTATTTACACCAATGTTGTATTGTCCTTCTTTCACGGGGCGTATGTTTTGAAAGATACCCAAGTCGGTAAGGGAACCTTTCACCCTCCTCTTTTTTTTAAAAGACTTCTTTTATTGGGTCCTTTAATTTACATATTTTTTTGTTGGGATATGTTCTCATACATAATTATTGATTTAAATTTTATGTCCAAGTGATGAGATACACTTTTTATCTCTCATCAACTCATTTTGATGTGATGCCGTTAGGCTGTCAAGGGAACTTTTTAACCCAATTTCGATTTCTTTGGGTTCAACTTGTAGTCATTGAATATGTCATCCATTGAATATGTGTGAATGAAATTTTATTTTTTTACACTTAATATACACTTATATTGGGTGTATATATATTTGTCACACATATTTTTGAGATTTATTTGTCCTTAATTTAAGGATACCTTCTTTATAAGGGATTTCATCACATTTGACATTTCTATTGAGGGTTCATTGTTGTTATGCACCAATTCACTCTTATATGGTGTATATACTGTCCTTTGGAGTATTATATCATGAATCATTTTATTCTCATGATATTATAAAGTTCTGACTAAATGTTATTCCTCGATTATTGTATTCAAGTGTCTCTAATTTTGGTAAACCCCCTTTAACCAAAATATCGTTTTAAATGTTTTAATTATTTGTTCTTATTAATATCCATGTTTTCAAAATGGTTTTAAGGATTTATTTATATGGATATTGATGGTTTAAAATGTTAAAAGCTTCAAGGTGGTATGGGACACTTTGATTCAAAAATCTCTTTATTAAATGTTTTAAATGGTTTTGGAAATGGTTTCTTTTTGAATGGATTCATTATTTCAATATCCTAAAATGTTATATTGTGATTGAAATGTGGAAATGTTATGTTTCCTTTATTCATGTTTATGTGATACGATTATGTTATGGTTCTTGGGCATTGTTATGAAGAACGGGTGGTTCCGTGATAAACTAAGGGCGGGTGAGCCCGATATAGCTCTCCAATGCATTGGGTAACGCGAAGGAGTGAAACGTTAAGGTTTCTCCGAAGAGATTTAGGGAATATACTGTGATGGGTATTCCAAAAGTAACCAAGAGGGTTACTCCCTACGTAAGAATGTTATGAATCCCTCAAGTTACCTTTATGTCTTATGATTTCTATGATTTATTCATGGTTTGATGAGGTATGTTAATGTGCCTTTGTTTTATGGGTAAAGTATGATTTCATTCTTATGTATATATCAACTCATGTTTCCTTTCCATATTTTTATAACTCTTACTGAGCTTTTTATGCTCATCCCAAGTTTTTGAAATGTTTTTCACAGGTCAAGGGAAAGGTACATGATGTGATGATAGTGTCAAGGATGTGTCAAGAAAGAATCCGTGTTATATTTTAAATATGTTCCCGTTGATGGAAAGAATGAATACTGTCTTTTATGTAACCACTTTGTTTAAATGTGGAATGTAATGCAAGTATGATGATCTAATTCTCTAAAACTCTAAACCTGAAAAGATTCTCAATGTGTAATCTTGTAATAACTCAAGATTAAGTAAGGTTTAAGGCTGGGGCCTTATAGTTAGGGTAATTTTCAAATATTTATAATATTATTTTTACCCTTAATTACTCAATTTATCCTTAACCGTTGTAATAAAAATTAATAAAATTACTATTAATATTGTCCAAAATAAAAAAAGACCTATTTAATAAATTTATATATTCTTATTCAAAAATATGTAATCAATTTTTCAAAATTAAGAACATAGAAGTGACTAAAATTAATTTAAAATTAATCAGGTATATGAAACATTAAAACAAGTTTTTAATTTGAAAAAGTTCAAAAGATTGAAAATTTTTTACATCCAAATTCAATGTAAAAATGATTAAAATTGGATAAATTGAATTAAATGATATAAAATATATCATATTATACTTTAAAATCAATCAAAAATAAAATTTAACTCTAAAAAGTATTTGGATGATAAAATTGATTTTATTTAAAATTCAGTATTATTTTCTATTTATCAAAACCTGAAATTTACGAGAAAAAACCAAAAATTAAATCAATGTATATTTTGACATTTTTATATCAAAAAAGAATTTTAGTTTTGAAAATATAATTTATAAATGTGTTAAAATTTAGTTTTAATATAAGTGCACCATTAAAAGGTGACAAAACTCTCTTTAGAAAAATATAGTTTTTTTATATGTAAAATTGTATTTCTTCTTATCTTATAGCTATCAAATCTATTTTTATTGATATAATTTTTTTTATAAAATATAAAATATATAATTTTTATAATTTTTTTAATATAGTTAATTCCTGATAATATAACGTCTAGTTTATAATAATATTTCATTGTTCGTTTAAGTTGGGTGTTCCGTGCAGTATAAGATATAGAAAAGATTAACTTTAGAAAGATACATATCCATAATATATTGGGTTGTTAAAAAAGTATTAAAGAAACTTTAATACTTATCCACTTTAATCTCCAACATAAAATTTCTAGAAATATTTACCTCAGTTTAGTGATTCTTTAATTTGACTCAAGAACTTCTCAATTAATTGAAATCCACTCACAACATCATCCAAAGGACATACTTCACCTCATAAAACATACTATAATCCTAGTTATGTATGGATGATTCTATAAATTCTAACCAACTTTACCTTCCTTTAATAATATATCTGAAGTTGTTTTAGTGGAAAACATATTTATACTCACTTGAAGACTAATTTAGTCCCTGAATTCAGCTTCAATAAACACCATACAATGATCAATTTCAAACCATTTCTATGATCATTAGATTTAAGGGCCTCTCATCACGCACAAAATTTCGTCCCTCCTTTTCCCTGAACACATTAAAGAAACTTATTCTCACCCATATTCAATACACATAGAATTTCCTATATAAAAAAATTGAAAATAAATTAAAATTTAGGTCAATTTATTTATTTAGGTTCTTCAATCTCCCATTTGGGATTTGATCTCAATAAACATTTGAATTCCAAAGTCTATGTTATCCTACCCACCATTATTGAAAATTAATTAAAAGATATAATATAATGGAATTAACTCCACATCACTTTTTAATTCTCTTAAAAAAAGGATGCCATCACATATACCATAGAAATGTACTTAATTTAATCATCTCTAAGTTTATGCAATCCAAAATCGATTTTGAGAATGAGAGTGATTGAATATAACATAAATGTTTAATATAATAGTTTAGTATGTGAAACCAACTTTTATTTCACTTCTTAAGTCTTATAGAAATTTATTTCTCAAAAAATCATTTTAATTAAACTCAACATCAACAAAAAAATTCAAAAATATTCATATGAAAAATGTATTCCTCCCACTTTCTAACTCATAAAATTTTCCCTTTAAAAAATAGAAATTATTTAGTTAACAAAAGAAGAAAAAAGTGTATCAATCATACCTTAATCTTCAATATTTCTCAAAAATTACAAATTTTATAGAAATAATAATAATTTTGAAGCCTACTTATACTTTTTACCCCTTGAGTTGATCTATCGAATACCTCATCATCATGATGAATAATAATTTTCCTAATGGATACCACTTCTAGTTGTGAAACAACTACAACACTTATCTATATCACCATCAATTCTTTCCCTTTAATTCCAAACACATTATTTCAAATAAATAGATTAGGGAATAACAAGGATTCTAATATTTACATGGTGAGATAAGTAAAGTGGGGGTTTTCCCCTCAAACCTAGTCTTTCATTATTTCTAGATTCAGTATTAGGGTAACTCTATGTGATTCCACTCATGAATTTATATCATATTTCTTTATAGGAAGCATGTACTTATTTTTCTTTTCAACTGTATTCTTGTGTGGGAACTCATACAAAAAATTATTGACAAAATCACACATATCTTCTTGTGTTTTAAACCCGTTTTTATCTTTAATTCTTATAAAGGTAGGACAACTATGTAATTTTTTACAATATAACTTGATTTCAGGTATTTTCCATTAAGATAATACTTTATTAAATGATTATATATTTTATAAAACTTCTAAATAAATTTGAGTTATTCTTCATATGGAATATACTTTTTCTATTTATTACTTTCAATTTCTTTTTTTATTTCTTTAATTCTCCACATTGTTCCTTTATCACCCATTTTTACCCTTATTTGGTAACTAATATAGCTCTTCTTCTATGATTATTTTAATAGAACCAGTCCCCTTATCTCTTTCATGGATTTATTACCTTATATGTTACTTATTTGTTCTTTTAATTATGATTTATGTAGATTTTTTCAATATATTGTGTTTTGTCCATTTATACCACAGTAGAAGTATCTAAACTTTGGTTGAAATCCCTTTCCAATTTTCTTCTTATATCTTTCTTGTTTAAAATTTTCTTCACCTTTTTATATAAAATGTTTTTCTCATATTAAATTTTATTCAATTTTTTGGTTTTCTATTCTCAAAATTGTTTTCAATTGTTTTTTATTCTTACTTAACAACACTCTTAATAACTATTACCACCTTTTTTTAAATAATCAAAAAATTCATCCAAGTAATAATTTTTTTTCTTAGTTAAAAAATACACCTTCTCCAAAGAAATATTATTCTAGATAATGTATCAACTTTGGATTTCATCTTATCCTCCCTTAATTCATGTCTTATATAATCTCTGTGAGTTGACTTATTATTTATATAATACATTTTCATTTTCCCTAACCTCTATATATACAAATAATGGGAAAAATCTATTTATATTACTTGTATATGTAGTTTGGTTAGAAATTATAGAATGACTATATTTTTATTTTTGAGTAGAAATAAAATTCATTTAGGATCTTTTTAGGGGGAATTATTTTCATTGAAGTTTTTAAATCCACCCATGATGTAGTAGTATATTTGAAGAAACTTTTTCGACCTCAATTTCCCAATAATTTTATTTCAAATCTATATTTGAATATGAAATAGAGTTAGTAGATAAATAATTATTTGGGTTATAAGTTAAATTCTTCTGTTGTATTATTGTAGATATATTCTCAAATGATCCCAATATCTTTGGACCATTTGTATGAAATTTTTTTGAGAGAAGGCTCTAATTAAAAGTTTTCATTGAAATATAATTTATTTTATCTTTTAGTAAATACGATACTTGGGAGATTACTCAAAATTACCTCCAACATAAGATAATTTATATTTAAAGAGCTCTTATAGACTTTATGTGATCTGAAAATATCTTTAAATGAACTTATCTAATTTTTAAATTGATATTTATACATCTTAATATTCTAAATCAAGTAATATTATATAAATTTTAGGATTTTTTAACTTTAATATGAAATTGAGTATCCATGATATTAGTGATGGCTATGTGAAGTTTTTCCTATGCATGAATTTTTTCTAATATAACTTTCCAAACCATATCTATATCAATTTCATTTATTTAGAAATATTCTTGAACTAGGGAAACACATTCATTCAAAAATAATAAATATTATTTTTCAACTTCAATATTCTTGGATATATTTTTACATCATTTAAAATGATTAGTCAATGTTTTATCTATATCATTGAATTATTCAATAATATGTGATTTTTCACTACAAATCCCCATGATAAACCCAAATATATAGGAGACATAATCAATGATTAATTTTATTAAATAATCCTTCAATTTAGAGATATGATCTTCAAATATTTTAATACACTCACTCTCTACACACTCTTCAATGCTTGATGTTCATTCTTTAAAAGGACAATTTTCAATAGGTTTAAAAAAGTGTAATTTTCACTCTCATCAGTTTTAAATAGTGGTAGATCATCATTCCTCTTAATATATTCCTTAATGTTTTAGTATCTCTTTTCTTATAGGTTTTAGTTTTTTCTGTGATACCTCTATTTTAGCTTCAATAAGGATTGAGGCTATATTATCCATTTGTATAACTTTTGAATATTCCTAAAATTTTCAATTCAAGTGTGTTTCATAAAAAAAATAGAAAAATAGATTATATCTAATAAAAGGATTCATATTTGTATTTGACAGAAGTTTAAGTTTCTAGGTTTGGTTGCATGCTTAAGAGGAGGATGGTGAATTAGTGATATACTTTTTTTTGATTTCTTCTTTCAAATAATCCCTTATAACTTTTAATGTAATTATCATTTACTTTATAATATATTATGATTTATTGAATGAATTTAATTAGATGAAAAGAAGTGAAATTCAATATTTATATGGTTCAATCTCAATGTGGGATCCTACTCATTACATGGTTTTGGTTGAGTGGCAAGACCTAGATTTCCATTAGTAAACCCAAGTTAGTAAAAATAAAAGTATTCTCTTAATAATATTAAAAAATCTTGCATATAGTGGAGGGATATATTAATAAATAGATTATCTATATTATAATGATTTCTTTATACTAGGTCCAAACATTGTGATACATCTCCCTGAAATTTATGTTAATATTCTAGTGGGTTATTTATAATTGATTCCTCTTGTTATTTAAAGGCTCCTTCCAAAAAACCCATGAAAAAGAAATTAACTACTTATATCTTCTCATTTAGTTGTTGTCTAACATTATTATCTTTATTAATATACTTTTACATGTATTATCAATTAGATTATAAGACTTTGGGATATTATGGGGAAGGGTTTTCTCAAGTTTCCCACTTTTCATTGTCTTCGATATAATAATATCTATATTGGCCTCTATATCTTCTCAGTCACCTTATGTAATATAGATGAATTATAGGTAGCTTCTTCCTTCTTTTTTTATGCACAAGTCATTTTTCTTATACATTCCATGCTTCCTTCTCTTTTTATACCCAAAATGTATTCACATTAGTAATAATATCAAAATCTCAATACCAATTATATATATATATATATATATTTCTTCTCATCACACCTAAGTATAATCAGGATGATATTGTATCTATATTTAGGTCATGGAAATCACCTTGTTTCATGGGGGAAGGTGATCATCTCATTCAATATGGTTGATATTTTTCATTTTAATTCTCATAAAAATATCATAAAAAACCTAGTAAATATTTTCATTTATACTTCCATGAGACATGGGATATTTCCTCACTAAAACAACTCCCTAAAATAAAAAATTATTTAAACTCATTTAATAATTTTACACATCTTCATGAAATCATAGAAATACCCTTGTGAAATATAAAATTTTATTACAATGTGAATTCTTTTATTATTTTAGAATAATTTCCATCACATTCCACCTCTTAGATTGAATCCAAAACTATTTTCTTAAAAATTTTAATCATTGAAAAAACAACACCAACATTTCTTGAATTGATTCTATCAAATCATGTTTAAAGATACGAGAATATCATATTCTATGATTCCCATCCATTGTAACTTCAAAAAATGTAGGATACTTATGGTTCTTTGAAAAATTTAGTCTTAGTATCATGATTAATTTTACCACTTCTATTTTACAGTCATAAAATGATATTTTGAATGTCTTGGTGAGTCTTATAAAATTTTTAATAATGTATTATGATATTAAAAAAAATTATTATGTGATCTCAGAGTCTTACAAAAGTTAGAAAAAAGTATTTTTTTTGATCTTAGAAAATGTATGACATGATCTCAAACTTATCCTGTTATGATTTCATTTACATAAACAATATTACAAATTTTGTTTATGTAATATCAATTTTTTTACATGATATAATGCCTTTAATTTTTTTAACGTTATGACGAGTCTCTTATAAATTTCCTAAGTCTTATGAAATATATATCTTTATTACAAAAATTTCATTACCTTTACTAAATTCTCACTCATATTTCCAAAAGTTTTATTAAATTTTAACTTTGTACAAAAACATTTTGATTTATCCATTTTTTATATTTATAATATAATATAAAAAAATACACACTTCAGTTGATAGAATATTTAAATCAACTCATTTCCTCAACAATTAATCATATTAAACTCAAAACACCATCAACATTACCTCCTTCACTTGATATATTAGTCTAAAATCTTAGTGACTTATGTAGGATTTTTCTAGTATATAAATAGATTTATTATCCTTTAATGAAAATTTTTATGTTACTTCCTCTTCCAGATTCCCTAAAATCAATTTGAAACCATTGTATTCTATGAATTAATCTTCCACCAACAATATATAGTGATCTATTTCAATCCAATTATTAATTAATTTGATTGAATCACTTCACACCATGAAAGTTTTCTCAAGTATCATTTTCCATGCCCCAATAATGGATTCTTCTTCTCACCTAGCTTCAGTACCGTTTAGTTTAATTCATAACGCAACATTGAAAAAGTATACCAATTTAGATCCATTCAGAAAATTGGTTATTAATTAATCATTATGATATGTTTTATGTTTCTTTGGCATTATTATGATTCCATGAAATTATGATATCCTATCATCAATATCACATTTTCATATGATTTTATATAAAACTCCTCTTTCATGATATCATGTAATGGATCTCAAATCATATTTTATATTTCATTATCATTCATGTTCCCCTACTAGGATTTGTATCCCATCCTTTTCTTTTATGTATGTCTCCATGATATCATTTATATTAGTAAAATTACAAAGGGATTTAGTATCACATTACAAATATTGAAATAAATATTCTATTATTTAATTTTAAGTTGATATATTTTGTATCAAATAGACTAAAAATACTAGAAATATAGATTTATGGGCTGTTATTTATGGGATTTTTTATGAATATTAGGTTATAATATTTTTTCTGAGATGTGGGGTTTTATATGATTTCATTACAAAATATAATACGTGGTCACCTTTATTTGGAAAAAACTACCAGGTTAGATGATTGAGGTCTTGATGGGTGTTACATTTGGAAGGCGTCTACCACATATAATTTTTAAAGTGTTACATTATCTCACCAATTTATTTTATCTATTTATTTTAAATTTATATAGGATTCTATTGATTTAGTTTTTATTCTTCATTCCATATGATAAATAAACATGATCAAACTATATTGATGCTTTACTCCTTACATAACTCATAACTTATATTACTAAAAAAAAATAGAAGGAAACAATATTTATAAAATCCAAATTAATTTCATGCAAAAGTGATATGAAAACCTTTCATTTAAATTATTATAATAAAACAATCTAAAAAAAGAAAGCATAGTACGATGAATATCTTACCCTCACTTTTCTAGACAAATCATAAGTTCCCTGGTGAGTGAGAAATTTTACCGCAAATCCCATTACCCATGGTACATAAATCAATAGATACATTAATTCCTTGATTATTTTAATGATCAATATATATAATCTATAATTAATTAATAAATTTATACATATAATTCATAAAAATTCAAAATCCAAGGAAAAATAAAAATAAATCAGTTGTAAAACCTAACACCTAACTCCTTAAATGCATCAATGATAATTTATAAAATTACATTATCCACATTTAAAATAAATAATATATTAAATTTATATATATATATACTTTATATGAGTACATAAATATGAGAATAAACTAAATAAATGAACATTTTATAAATTTATACATAAAATGAACATTTAGGGGAAATTCATTATTAAAAAAAATATAAGGATATTTCAATTTAATAAATATCTCAAAAATTAAATAACTAAATAATTGTAACACTTTATATTTATTCCCAATATGAACTCCATAAAATTATAGTTTTATATGATTTTTTTTAAATATACTATTTTTAACTGAAATGTAAATATTTTATTTCTTATATTAACAATTTATGTATAATTTGGACATTTTACATTATCAAAATATCATATATAAATATTATTAATAATTGATCATAT
The DNA here is from genome assembly GCA_963277665.1 of Viscum album. Classification (NCBI taxonomy): domain Eukaryota; kingdom Viridiplantae; phylum Streptophyta; class Magnoliopsida; order Santalales; family Viscaceae; genus Viscum; species Viscum album. The sequence continues at coordinate 872,254,402 of OY728145.1, read as the reverse complement.
CGACTATAAAAACTTATTTTGATATGGTTGAAATAATTTCTCAAATTAAACCTTTAATTTGAAAGTTTTAAATTAAAATTTTAAACACTTCATAATTTGAATATAAACTTTCTTATATTTTGTTTATTTCTTAGTTTGTAATAAATTTATAAATTACATTATAATTTCTATATAAATACTTTATACAAAAACTATAAGCCTTGTAATATATATTGAATATATGTAATATTGAAAAATAATATTAAATATATTTATTTACTAAATAATTAATAAATATTTAATAAAAAAATTATTAAATATTTACAATTTGTCTAATTATAATATATTTTTAAATTATATATATCTGTTCACAATTGAAAAATTAAAAAATTAAAAATTACATTATATTTTTGGATATATCTATATCATATATCATGATTCTTTCATTTTAATATATTGTATTTTACAATTTGAAAACTACAATGCATGATACTCTAATCATCCATTTCCTATAATAGCTCAAGAGAGGCCCCATATCCTTAAGACGATACAACTCTAAATTTTGAGCTAGAGTAATTAGTGAAATCATAATCTTTGATTCCCAATCCTATGATACCAAATATAATAAATTATAAATATTAGCTAGTGATAGACACATATCATACCATATAATATGATGAAATAAATTAATTTATACTATATTTCATATTAAAATATCACATAACATATTATGTTCAACCATCAATACTTATGAAATCTCATTTTGTATGGTACAACACTGTATATAATCTAAATTTTGTTTTATGATACCAAATAAAATATCAATTTTACTTCATTTGAAACTTGATTTCATGAATCAATTCAACCATAAAATATTTTTAATAATAAATTTGGCTTTATTAGGCTCAAATAACACTTATCCATTCACCAAAATACAAAAGGAATCACCCCGATGTTTTACCGTGATTTGAATCCAAAACAATGAAAAGTATATAATGGAGAACATACTACACACTAATGTAATAAATATATTCTATCATCAATTAAACAGTTGATAAATATCATTTTAAATTATCCAAATTATTCCTTCCACCTAGGCTACCAATAAGTTGATGAATCACGTAATGATTTCATAAGCATTTTCTTTTGATAGAATTATGTTATTACCTATTGATGGTAAAAAAATTAAGATAAGAGATATTCTACATAGGTATTTTCCATGTAAAAATTGACCATATAATCCTTGAGCTAGTGGTTACTATATTACATTGGTAATAGATAAAATAAACCACATCACTTAGGTCATAACAATTTAACAATCTTGGAAAACTAGATACAAGTTTGAATCTCACATTAAATTTGAAAGTATAAAATAAAACATATTTTTTTATTATTTTATTATTACCTATATAATATCCATTCATATCAATCATTTTATACTTCTTATCATCTTATAAGGAAAAGGGTGAGCTTAGATTCCCAGTGGGGGAATTCGTACAAAAACATCTTTCATATATAAAATAAGGCATGAATAATATTGAATGAATATATGATAACAAAATAAGTCCATATAAATTATCACATGATCATGAAACTTAGAAGTTGATAACATACCTATTTTAATAATTCCATGGACATCTATTACTAATTTCATAATGATTTAACACATAATATCATACATATAAACTTACTATCAATGAATTATGCCAGGATATCTTACACAAGTGTGTAAGGACAATTCCATATACACAACATGTTTTCTCTCATGAGACGTATTGATTAGTAAAGTAGTTATTTAATTCCAATCCCTAATTATCAATTAATAATTTTGATGTTATTATCATATAAATAATCAATAAAACTCAATCAATATCCCTTATTAAACAATAACTATCTGAATTATATGAACTATCATGTAGAATGTCAATAATATCCATAGTCTAAATGGTGATAAACCATATAGATAAATATAGTGGATGTTATTTTTAAATTATATCACTATTAAATCATATGATTCATCAAAGGATGTTGATATAATTGAAAATAATTTTAAAATTTCTCTTCAACATTTAATTTGGAAAGTACCCATTTCATTTTGAAATTGATTACATAAAATATTAAAATTTCCAAAATATTTTGATTTTTTTCTTTTGAATTAACCATGTATAATTGAAATGAAATATTCAATGCAAAGTGTAATCACGATAGTGGGAAATGTCACTCGTGTGGTAAGCATTGAAACAACAATTCTATTGACATAATTAGTAAAAAGTTCCTTATTCAGGAAATGTCAAGAGGATTCATTTTAATCATTTTAATATAAATTTTAAAAAATAAAAATGAATAATTTTATAAATAATTTAAGGATATAATTTTTTTTGAAAACATTTTCAATTAAACATGGACTTTGAAAAAAATGATTCCTATCCAAATTAAAAAATAATGCTGGTTTTCATTTAAAATGTTGTTTTGGTATGTTTCACCATCAAAGAAGGTAAAAGATAAAACAATACTTGAAAAAATAGCTAAATATAATATTATAATAATATTTATATCGGTTAAGATAGACTAATAATATAATTCAGCCACTTAAAGTATACACGTAAACAATCCCAAATAACATTGATATTGTAAAGTAAACCCTTACCTGAGGTCTGAATTTATTTTTGAGTTATTTTATACTAATTTATAATAAATTTATGTTTTTTTGTAATTATATAGGATATACATATACATTATAAACATATCATATATGATCCAAACATCACATTTCAACACACATTTATTAATGATTATTTATTAAAATTTTCATTTTAATGGGTTTACTCTATCATTTTTCATGTTTGTTTTGGTTTGGTAGTTTAATTCCTTAAATATTCATTATGGTTACATCATATCTAAAATTTTAATCATTATATTAATATAATATAAATTAATTATATACTTATTTCGAACTATTTATAAATGGAGGTTGTGTAAAATGAACCACATCACTTCGTGAAGGTGGTAGTCCACACGTACGCATGAGAGACAATATTATTTTTTAACAAATGGAAGGATAAAAATGTAGATTATATCCTAAATTTATAGAATAATAATCATGTTATTAATATAATATACATTACTTACTTCTTTCTTTATCACCTTCCTAGTAAATTGGAGATGAAAAACTAATTTCACCGTTATGTGGAGACAATAATTCGTACATTCGCACTGGTGACGTTTTTATTTTCCATTGGCTTTGAAGAAGATGAATGTGGGTATTTAAACTAGAATATAAATATTATATTATATGTAATATAATTATTTTGTTATATGATCATTTTTATATAATATTTTATGTAGGTAGAAGAGGGAGTAAAATTAATCCACTCAGTTAAAAATTATACATCTTCTTCAAAAGGCCACCTTTGGATTACATCCTAAGCATTATAGGTTGGTCATTTGATAAAACTAGAGAGTCTATGTCTTTGGGAGAATGGCTGGGAATATATTTGGTAATTAATTTGTTGAGAAAAGTGTTTTATAGATGTAAATAAGATAGGAGTTGTGGTTTCATTTTTTAGTGAAGGAAATGACACATTTGGAATTACATAAATATTAAAATATAATGAATTAATTTTCATTTTAAAGTGGAACCAAGTGTCAAAAATTAGATGATAACATAAGGTATTGTAAAAATAACTTCACTCAATAAAATTTGGATATGTTTATGTGTGATTTTAATCATAATATTTTTGTTTGAGTCATTCAAAAACAAATTTAACCTTAATCATTATAACAACTGTTTCGTTATTAAAGGGTTATAAATTTATTTTAAAGATAAAAATTGGATTAAAAATGGTAAAGTGAAGATTTTTTCGACTATATCCTGTCCCTTATATACTATTTCAATGTTATTATGATTTTCAAATAATTTTATAAAATATTATTTAACAAAAAATATCATTGAATTCATTTTAAGAACTATTCACTTATTTTGACTTTAAATTCATAAGCATAGGAATAAAAATCCAATGTAAACTACTTTAATATAAATTATAAATTATCATTTACCAAATTTTTTTTTGAAATAATAATTCATCCAAATAATATTACTTTTATTTTTAAAAATAATTTTCTTGGATTTTTCTACTACTTGCACAAGAACTAGGTTAATATTGTTTAATCATTTTGAAAATTTTTAACATCAATAAATATTATAAAAAAACTCATGATAAAAAATTATTCTCTTAAAAAATAAAATTTTATATTCATTCATAACATCTTCTTATCCCTATGTGAATAAAAATTAAAATTAAAGTAAAGGGAGTGACATTTTTTATTTATGTTTTACTTAATATAATAAAAATATCATTATAAAAAGAATATTGTAATGTAATAACAAAAATCACTCTTACTAGTAGCTGAATTGGTTCACCACATGACCTCATCCACACCTCATCTTATAATAGAGGTTGCAGACTAGCTGTGAGGGTCTAGTGAGTAAATTAAGAAGATAATACCATCTTTATCCGAGTAATACAATAATGGAAAATAAAATATTAATAAAAATCCATGATAATAAATAATGAGTAGGTAACTATATATCAGATGGAGAAATCCCAAAATATGGTAAATGCACCAAAATAAGTATAGTTTACATGCATTGTTATAATAGTGGCATGTTTCATATGAAACCCACAATAAAGACCCACAGATAGTTCCTCAAACAGGTCATGATATCGTATCTAGTCCCATCATCCATTCTCCATTCCAAGTTCCAAATCAAGAATCTATCATAACTGATTTTCCCATATCATAACCTATAACCATAAAGTCTGCTCGGGTACTAATGGTGGCCTAAGAATTGTGCGTGTTGAACTTATTAATCTATCACCAACAGTTTCTAAACTAGTATACTATATATGAAAAACTGAACGAATATGAAAAATAGATAATAGATAAGAAATAAAAGTGAAAAACATTTTATAAATTAATAGTATTCTGATAACATTATTTACCATGAGGTTTTAAGTGACACCCAAGATAATCAATGATTATTTGGCCCAATATGTTCATATAGACAATATTTCATAGAGGTTAAACAAATTATGTTAAAGAGGGTAATTTATTAATCAATTCAATTTATTGTATCAAGGACCATAATTCCAAAAAAGATACAACATTTTAATCTATTACTTCTTAGAGAATCATTCTAGAAACCATGAGATACATAGCCTTAACGGTTCTCAGAGCATCATTCATGCCCAACCCAAAGATAACGAGCCTTAATCAAACATCCATCCCATAAAATTATTCATATTTTCCAAGGTTAATCATAATTAACATTATAATAGAAAATAACAACAAGGAAACCACTATTTATCCTATTATCATTTTGATTTTCCATTATAGTCAACATGTGTGACCCAATTATATAATTAAACTAGTTTATCATTTATTAAAGAAAAAAAATCCCTTAAAGTTATTTTAAAACAATTTAATAACATAAACATTCCCCTTTAACCATTCACCAATTCCACCCTTTATCATATAATATCCTATTTAGTTATCCAAGTTAATCCAAATAGGTCTTTATGTCATGATAATATTCCAAACCAAAAGAAAAAATAAGTTAGTATCATATATCCTAGATTCCATCACTTACAACCTAATTTACTCTTTTCAAGGTATTGGAAGATCCAATGGGTGGCAATAATCCATGTTTCACAGTGCTCAAAAAATCCAATGAGATCTATAAAGGGTCTAAAACATCAATTAGAAAAACAAAATATTTTCTATAATTGAAGAATGAAATGTGAAGTAGTTTTTCACCATTCCACGTATGTAATACACTTTAATAATGAAGATATACTAGGAACCATTCCTTAGATATCCATCCTTATGCTCATAGACAACTAATCATCTAACCCCGAACTTTTATTCAAGACAAGACAACCTCAACCAAAAAAGCATAGAAATCCTTGGAAAAAGGGATCATGAGACTTAGAATAATAAGAATATCCAAGTAATGGATCATCCAAAAAATATAAGGAAACACAATCTTACACATAATCATGTTTTCTAAATATAAGAAACAACGCTTTAAATGCCTTATAATTAAATGAAACACTCCCTTACAATAGGAAGAAGAATTTTCTCATACCTTAGGATTCTATAAATGAAATGAGAAGTAATATAAATTGAAAAAGTTATAATCTCAAGAGAGAAAAATTAAATTATACAATTTTAATGAGGATTAGGGTTTGAATGTATGTTTTTTTCAAACCGTGTACTAAGTGTGAATACTCCTCTATATATGGGAAAATCAAGGCATACAATTTTATAGGCCACCTAAATGATTTGGAAAACTATATATAAGTCACATGAATGTATTTTTACCAACACCACATGGTATCTAAGCCACATAACATGGTTTTAATCCATTCTACTCCACTGATATGTGTCACATTGTCATAGTTCATGATTAACACTGACCATGCTGTAACCATGAACTATCCAATATAAGCTCTATTTTACACATTTCTTAAGTCATAATCCCCTAGGATTCTCCTAATACCTTCCATAATTCTAAGAATAATTTTACATGATCTTTAAAATGTGTTTAGATGTAATTAAATTTTATGTTAACCTCATCAAAGTGTTGCGATCTTACAAAATCCCTACCATATAATATATCATCCATGAGTTACACACCCTAGTGTCACTAATCCTTCAAGGTAGAAAGTATGGGGCTCTGGGACCATATATCGGCTTACCTCTCATAAGTCTCTAATATAAGTTGTTAATGGGACCACAACACTCAAACAAATGACACAGTCTTACATCAATGTTTTTTTGCACTAAGATCTATAAAAAAATTGAATGCTCCTCAAAATAATCATCAACCCAAAGATCAAAATCATAAACATAAACCACATGAGAAGGTTTTGAGTGATATTACCAAAGATATGAAACATGAAACATTTCATACATAACACTATAACACTATGGAAGATCCAATCAATATGATACCATATTTATCCTCTCCATAATCCTAAATTGTCCGACATACTGGGGTGCCAACTTACACTTGCTCTGAATCATGTGGTTACCCAATATCATTAAGTCATGAAGGAACACACGACTATCCAATTTAAACTCAAAAGGTAAATAGTTTCCATAAATGTATTAATTCTATCTACTTTTGGCTATAAACACATTCTTTTGGATCAATTGGACCGACTTCGATGTCTCTTTCACAATACTAGATCCCAAGAACTCTGAATCTCCTACATCCATACCACAAAAGGCTAAAATACCTGGATAATAATATATTGCTTCATATGATTACATCAAAATATAATCATGATAAATATTTTTATGGAAAAACCCAACAAGTTATATATACTTCTACTACCACAATATTGGATACATGATCTCGGTATGTCCTCTAACACATGGACAATATGTTTTGATTTCCCATACATCTAAAATTTGTAAGAAATAATTAAAAATAAAAAATTACCAAGTGAATTATACAAATATTTATTTAATTTTGAAGTAAAAAATGGACCATGATCATAGACAATAGTCTGATGCACCCTATGGGAAATTCCTATCTCCTAAACATAAAAGTTATCCAACAGTTCGGTGGTGAATGTCACCATAATCAGTAATAAATGGGTTAATTTTGTCAATAAATACACAATATCCCATACCATTTTACCTTTTTAGGAGTCCTTGGTAACCCTATAATAAAATACAAGGTAACATTATCACACTTCCATTCCAAAATAGGTAATGAATGTAAAAGACTAGTAGGCTACTGATGCCCAAACTTCCCCTTCCGATAGGTGTAGCATATGATGAAGAACCTTTTAATATATTATTCATTATTGGATAAAAACAATTTCAATGAATATTATGGTACATTTTGGTCAAACTAGGGTGCACCTACCACATCAAATCATGAAACTCACAAATATACTCCGTCAGTATATAATTATAACATTGGCACAACCATGAATGTGGATGATCTAATCCCCATTGATTGTCTAGTTGGGATGTATATCCCCATAAAAAAATATCCCTAAATTATAGGGACTATGGGTACTCATAATAACTCATCTTGAACCATTTTAGAAGATAGAGTATAATAGACAAGTACACGAGTGTATTCTATCCCTACTTCTCCCGAACAAAGATATGCATTTTAGTGAAAAAATCCATCATTTGCAATAGATAAATTTACTCTTGAAACACATGAGTCTTTATTTTGACTAAAAGAATTAACATTACTATTTTATTTTCTCATTATATAACCTAAATCAAAGTCAAAATATTTTATATACTCAACCCATCTCTACAATTTTAGATTTAGATGAAAATGAAAAGTTATACTAGTTGCTCTTATGTTTAGTAAAACCAGTAAACCTATAACCTATGAGATAATTACACTATCATTTTAAAATTTCAACTAATTTAGAATACTCAAGATCATGAATATGATAGTTTCATTCTTGTGGAGTTAACAGTCATGATCTATAATCAATGTCTTGATATCCCAACATCAACATTTCCCCAATTCTCATCTCGTATTAATCCCAATATAGAGTATACTCCTTACCCAATTTTAATAAGATCTAGATCAGTGTTATGTTAAAATTACAATATAGTTCATGTAAAGAATTATCATATTTTTTAGAACACTAAAACATTATACCCTTCCTGCTCAGGCCTAAGTCTGGTGTTTCCAAGTGAGAAAAGACCCAAAATAAAATTTAGTAGTTACCTGAAAAACCTAAAAATAATCATATACCAAAATAATTCTTGGGATTCTATAGAGGTTAAAATTATCAGACCTTATCATAGTCCACTGAAACACCTTATTCTGAGATTTTGTGACCTAATAAATTCCCCTTTTTATCTAGAAATGAAACATAGATAACTGGGAGTATATAATATTCCATGTTAGTGTACTCCAGATCTTGTCAAGATGTTTGACATGATCATCTTGAGTCATTGAGTATACTAATATTTCATCAAGAAAGAAAACCAAAAACCTATCCGTGTAAAAGATAATTATTTATTCACCAAGGGTATAAACACATTAGGATCATTTTTTAGCCAAAATAGAGTCATAAAATACTCATAAAATCTATACCTTATTCTGAAATTTGTCCATGATATATCAGAAGGTATCACCATAAGATAATGCTATCAAGATCTCAATTTAATATTAGAGAATATATAAGCAACTCTGAGCTGGTTTAAAATTAAATAATCCATAGTAGAGGATACCCATTTGTGATCTTCATATGGTTCTACTTCCTGTAATTGACAAATAAATAGAAAATTCCACAGCATTTATGAAAAAACCCAGGATCCCCAAGGATATGTAATCAACCTAACGAACCCTTTGGCCTCTCATTAGAATATTTATGTATTATTCTCTTTATGATTTGTTGTTTCTACTTGATAAGGTGGAATTAAAACTATATTAGATCCATACATCTTCTCAATAGTAAAATTAATTTTTCAATCAGGTGGAAAACCTAAAAACTATTTAGGAAATACATCTCGAATCTAATCCAATATATGATGGATGAAATATTACCCTAACCACCCATAATATAGAATAAATATTGTAACCTAAGCTATGAGATCACCATATTTATGGTTAACTGGCCATGCACGACCTTCCTAGATATCCCATTCTCTGTACTGAACATAAATTCCAACCTTAGGATATGTACATTTTACTATTCAATGATAACAGTTAATGTGAGAATGATAAAAACCACCTAGTCCATATCTACTATCAAGACAAAAACCAACTTTTCAAAAATAATAAAATATCAAAGGAAATGATAATCACTAACCTCAATGGAACCTTTTTTTACACAAACAAATTCCCTCCCATCACACCCCAATGGAATGTCAATATACATAACCCCCAATAATAAATCAAATGATAGAATAAAATTCTCATGCTTAGAAAATATAAAATAGTTTAAAGGTACAATATCATATAAAACACTTTTAATCATAGACGGTAAAAAAATCATACCTCATATAGTCGACTACCCAACCTCACTACCAATAGGTGTAGGCCAAAATGCATGCATCTAACCTATACCTATACATTAAGAACTTCTTGAGTCCCATGAACTATACTACCCTGCCGATATGTCTAGTCTTATCCTGAAGTACCATTTACCCCACCCCAACTTCCAAAACTAGTGAAACTCCAATTTACAAACAAATATAATATAGAATATCCCCTTATCGTGCTTTGTATTGACCTATGTCCCCCATCACTACCCATATGTTGAGGTTTATTTCAGAACCTATATATGCATCACATATTATCGTATGACTGGAAATCCACTAGTGGATGAGGAAAATGACCACACATTTGACACGACCATCCATACTAATTAAAAAACACTAAATCACAACCATGAGATGCTGATCTTCTCCCCAAGCTACACTTCTTAACACCACCTTGGTGAAAGTTATCATAACATTTCTTCCTAATTTCTAATGATACATCATCTAATTTACCAATTGAGACAATATGTACACCAATCGAAGCCTCCATCAAGATATATTTAGAAATGAGATATGGATTTAATACCTATGTTAACTCCTTCAAATGATATATATTTATTATTGACTTGATATCACATATAATTCCATCCTTAAAATGTTTTTTTATCTAGTTTAATTATCTGTTAACAATGTCTGGGAAAATAATGAAATTTAGTTAAGTGCCAAACATTATCTATAATTGACATATTCCCATGGGTCAATTTCATAAACTTTACAACTCTCTCTTATATCAAAGTCTATGTGTAGGAATTATCCCATAAATTCTCCTAGAAGTCCTCCAAATTCATTCCCTATAACTTATCATCCTAGAACTATATATCTCATAAGATATTTAGTGGCCCTAAAAAATATAATATGAAAACTTAACCATACTCTCTGAATGAGTCTCTAAGTGATCTAGAATTTTCTTGAAGGACTCAATCCAAAATTCTGCAACCTTAGGTACACCCTCTCTGGTGAACATCAGAGGATAAAATATCTGGGACTTCCTTGTCAATTAAAACAAACATGGAAAAGAATATACATGATCTATCTCTATAAACAACATAAATATATTTATACTATTCTATAAGTACTCTTCCAACCTATAACCTAGATCCAATGATGGATCCAATTCCACTATTAAAGGTGCATTCTTAGCAATTTCCTCCTATCACCCTATTGGTAGATATTATCATGGATGAATCACTCTAAAATTCCAAACATAAACCTTAGGGAATATAAAATATAGTCTTCATAAATACATATCATATGGGTCACATCTGTCCACATAAAGATAACCCACATACACTATCCCAATAGACATAACTACAATACTTTTACTGCTCCCAACCATACCTATCTAGGGACACTGGCTAACTCGTGGTAAAGAAACATTCAAGTTACAAAATTTTTCTTTGACACCATTTTAACCATCTCAATTAAAATATTTTAATTTTAAACCATTGAATCCTCTTTATTAGGAACAATATCTTTTATCATAAAAGTGAATGCATTTTTTTCTACAACACAACCATAACATGATTTTCTGTGTGTGCCTAATATGATGCATGCCACATAAATACATGAGTTACTAAATGATTCATGGGTACATAAATATTATTCCATACCATCCCATGATTAAAAATTCAAAAATTAATAATATCACACAATAAGTGAGTCACCTATAGTGAAACAACATTTCATCTGTAATAAAAAACATCAAAAGATACAATTCCACCTTGGTAAGTTGGGTTTTCCCCTTCACATGGGTTAAGTAATCCCATGAATGAGCTTATTACCCTGGATAGAAACATAATAATATCATATTTATCTTTACCTAATTCTAAATAATTATGAAAAATTGATATGATACCACATTTTAACATCCTATCCAGGCTCACTCTAACCAACAACCAAACTAGTTCTCCACTTGACCTCATGAACACCTCCCCATATACTTGAGGTGAACAAATACTAGTGAGGGTCTAATGATGAATGCGAGGAGACTATTACCTCATTATTAGAGTATCAAATGAATGAAAAAATAATATCAATAATAATACATAATAAGAAATTACCAATAGGTTACTATATATCATATAAAAAAAAATTCCAAAGTAAGTTTAATACCCTCAAACCAACACAGTAAAAATTCCATACCATAACAGTGTCAAGTGTCAAAAGAAATCCAAAATAAAGATGCAATAACAATTCAAAAAATATTTCCTAACATGATATCCCATCCTATCATCCATTCTCTATCCCAAATCCCAACTCAGGTATTAATCACAAGTCCTTTTAACTTAAATAAACATATATCCATGAAGTATTCTTGGGTTCTAATGACTACCTAATCTGGGTGTGAGTAAAAATTAGCAAGCCGTCTCTAATAGTTTCTAAAGAAATACATACTATATGAAAACATGAATGTGTATGTTCAATGTATAATATAAAATTTAAAAAAATAAAAATTATTTTATAAATTAATACTATTCAGTTCACCACATTGGACCTCATGACCAGATCCAATTAAACCTTATTTGACCCACTTCAATTGTCTAAAAAATATACCATATGCATATAAAACTTTAAGTCACAAAGGGAAATTAATTAATCCAGTAAATTAAAGGTATTGAGGCAAATTAATCTAAGAACACACATCATGTCAAAAAATTAGTTATTGAAGACTTAGTCAAGAAACCAAGCCATGAATAACTTTGGTGGATCCTAGAGCATCATTCAGGCCCAACAGAAATTTAAGGATCCCCAATCCAACATCCAACCCATTCAATTATTCACTTTGAAAAAGGATTATCATCATTTACCATTTAACACACAACAATAATAATGGTATCCCAATCTCACATATCATCATTTCTATGGCGCATGATATTAAATACCACTGAACCAAATCTAAAATTAAACCATTTTACCCCCATATTCAATATTTTTATTTTAAAAAAGATCATTTTTGGGTTATGTGAGAACCCTAAAAAAATTAATCCATCCCCATTTTACCCTTTATTCACCCAACACAACCATTAAAGTTTTTTTAAACCATTTAACAATATAAACATTTCCCTTTAACCATTCTCTACTTCTTCCCTTTATCATATCATTTCCCATTTAATTTTCCATGTTAAAACAAATATCCACTTATGTCATACTAGCATGGAAAACTACAAGTACAATTTATTTAATCACATAAACCATATATTCTATCATTTATAACCAAATTTACCATTTTAGATAGATTTAAATACCCTATGGGTCGATATAGGCCTTATATTTTAGTATTTTATGGATCCAATGAAATTTGTAAAGGTTCTTAAACCCAAATTAGAAGCTAAATATATATTTCATAAATTTGGAATCGATAGAAAATAATTTATCCACCATTGAACATAATTAATAAATATCATGAATAATAAAATTATGTGAAATAAAACCTAGAAAACCTACCTTATGCTTAGAGAAAACCAATCACCTAACTCTGACATTTATTCAAGAAAAAACAAACTCAACCACCAAAGTAGTTAAATGATAGGAAAATGATCATGAGACTTAGTATAATTTGAGTAACAAAGATATGGATTACATATAAAATATAAGGAAAAATACACATGGACTAACCCGTGGCTTTAAATCACTTGGAACAACACATCAAAATCTCAAGAATCAAAGGTGATATAACATTTGGAGAGTAAAGTGAATATGGTTCAAACCATATGCTGTTGGGAGTGAAATGAGGAAGAAAATTATGTGGAAAATATATAATGTCAAGGAATAGAATATTTAATTCATCACTTTTAATGAGGTTCATGGTTTGGTTGCACTGTTTTCCAAATAGTGTTCCAACTGGGTGAACACCACTGTCTATGGGAATATCAAATTTCACAGTTTTATATGTCATGTTCATGGTTTAAGAAACCCTATAAAATCCATGAAAAAGTCTGTAGACCAGACCATAAAGGATTATTATCCACATCACATGGTTTATAAACCATGATCGTCTCAAACTCTACATCACACGGTCTTGGTCCATGGTTATCACTAATAGTGTGCTAACCACACACCATACACAATATAATCTATTTTCAAAAAACAGTAAGTACTTAACCCCCGTGATACTCCCAAGACCTCCCATACTCTTGGGAAGAATTTAATATGCTATTATAATAAAGTTTAACCAAAATTCAATTTGAAATGTACCTCATCAAAGGGATGGGATCTCATAGAAATAACACAAAAACTACATATATTTAAAGTTAAGATGGCTATAGTAAAAATAATTTAATCAAATGTAATAAATTTAAGTGTTGGATAGATTTTTGATTCCTTATCACATTATTTTTAAGCATGATTTCCCAATTTATCCTTTACCGTGGTGAAAAATATTTACCATGGTTATTATTCATCATGAAATAAATAAAAGGGACTTATTTGGAAAATTTGATCCTCCAGATTCAAATTAATTAATTAATTACTCAATATTATATTTATCTAAGTTCTAGAAATCAATTTGAGTGGAATTTCTTAAAATGAAATGAAAAACAGTTTTTAAATAATTGTGTTTTTAAGCCTAAAAATAAGCCTACACCAAAATCAAATATAATGATGTTTTTATTATAATTATTTAAAAAATGTTCAATAAAATGGATCTTATACTTATTTAAAACCAAATACCAAAATATAATAGGTATTTTAAATTAATTTAATTAGTTATGTGAAAGGATAGTTTTACAAAAATCGGTATTTTTCAATATTCACTGGAAAACCAATCTTTTCAGTGAAATAATTTTTTTTCCCTATATTAATTTTCATATGATGGTTTCTAAAATGAAATCCTTTTTATCAAATAAATGTAAAAAATAGTAAATTTTTTAATTGTAAAAATATGTCACAAAATATAATAAAAGCCATTTTTGAAGAAAACTTATTTTTGATGTTTAAAATGGATTTACTAAAATCGAGTCCTTATTTACTTATAATTGAGCAATACATTTATATTGAGCATGATATATATATATACTCACAATTTGGTTACTCATATTTATACCCTCCAATTCATCTACTAGGTTATAATGTTCATATTTAAAGAATTTTAATTCATGGTTTGTTCAAGAACAATGTTACATGCGCCACACACATTAAAATGTTGTGTTCATTTTAGAATAATATTTTAACTAAAATATTGGAATATTACATTCCATTTGGGTTCAGATTAACAAAGGATAACTTTTTCATGTATATCCCTCTTTTCATAGGCCCTAATGATTCTCCTCATTACCTTACGCATTTAATTTGACATTAATAACATTCAGGTAAATATAATGCAGTTAAAATATTTTTTTAATCCATTAGAAAATTAAACGTATTTTTAATACAAATAAATCATTGAATCTTCTATATAATTCAGGAATGAATGATATACTTAAAATGAAGTTTCTTATATATTAGAACTTAATATTCAATAACCAAATTAATTATAGAATATTATTAAACCAAATAAATATATTTCAATATATACATATTATATACTATGATATATATTGATATAGTGGTGAAATATTTCCATATTACATCAAATGATATGTTTTAACAAGGAAAATGATATGTTTTTGATACATTAATATAATATATTATGAAATACCTATATAATACAATATGGTATAATATAAAATATATTATATATGAATTAAAATTTAGTTCATATATCCAAAAATACATCATATTCCTATCACATTACTCTAAAATTTTCTTGATGTTTTTAATGTGTCTAATCATTGATATTTTTTCCAATACCCCATTGAATCGTCCTTAAAGTATATTTATAATTATTAAAGTATCCCTCCCCCCTAAATTTTCCTTATATAAAGGTGAAAAAACATTATGGGCATCTATCATAGTAAACACAGAACAATATCCTAAAATGGGAATGATTTTCAAGATTAAGAAATAATCATTTGAATCAAGAATAGATATATACCTTCCTGAAAATCATTTTTTTCCATTTTTGAAAACCAGTTTAAGGGTTCCCGGTACCACAACTTACACACATAAACACAAACAAGAGAACTTCAAACATCAGAAAAAGCAAACCAACACAACATTATACATTATAATAACGAGACTCATCTCCACATCCCATACACGAGTCATCTTCTCCAGTAGCCGATTCCCAATCTGGATGCCTCCAAAAGCTTCCACTTTGAACCCGAATCCTAAGCTGATCAAGAACGGGTTGGTCTGGGGATGCCTCCTTGACTATTTTTTCCTTTTTAAAATCCAAAGTCACCTCGTTATTCCTCTTTGAGGCTGATCTAGTCCACATCGACAGTGGGAGATATGAGTAATCCTTCCTTGGTCTTGTTGTTGGAGTAGCAGATAAAGGTCCTCCAACTGTAGCCATCATCTGATTCCCACTTTGAAGCACATCACTAAATGAATGACCAACTAGGACACTCACATTTTCTTTCCCTCCCCCAAAACTCTCCCTTCCTATTCCATCTCACTCCCTCAAAATAGAATCACTATCCCCAGTGTTGATCCCCTGCCTCTGGTCTAGAGTGTTGATCTCCATCAAAGGAAGAGGTCTATCCATATTAGTAGCTTTTTCCACAACCATGGGATGTGGCTCCTTCCCCATGCCTTCAAACTGTAAACCCTCCTAGATTTTCTCACCACAAACTATCCCTGCAACATCGTCCTCAATCTTCCCAACACTTTCCTTAACTTTGTAGTATCGTGCTTCAAAGTTATTCGAGACCTCCTTACCAACTGGAGCCGGTTCATGCCCCATAAATCCAATCTGCTGACCCTTCAAGGTCTCTGCACCACCAGCACCTCCTGCAAAGACATCCTCTTCTAGTTCCACAGCCAACATGTCTTCAGAAAACCCTTCAAACCTGTTACTCAGTGACATAAAAGGTTTAACCAGAGGTTCAAGATTAGTATCCTTAGCACTGGCCTTGATGTAGGGTTGTTTTGAGAATTAACAAATGGATTGGGATTATGAGTATTTTATCTTCTATAATATATGTTTCTTAGATGTGGTTTTATGACCTAGTGGGTGCATAATGTATTGAAGAGGATTTTGGGGAAGTTTTAGAGTGATTAGAGAGTTGAAAAGCTTCAACTATTATCATTTATTCCATTATTAAGAGGGCCATGCCATGTAAATTTCTAGGTACATGTAAGGATTCTCTGCTGAGGATATTCCATTGGATTGTTGGGTCCGTTTGGACCTCTGCGACAACTGTCTGCTGCCAATGGCAGAAGACTCCGCTACATGATGACCGATGGTGGGTCTCGCTGCTGGTGACTGCTCAGCAAGGAAACTCTATACTGGGAGGGCTCTCTCTAAAACCCCCGCCTGTGTTGGGATGCTGAGTGAGATCATCGACGCTCTGATCTCTCGCCTGAGCCCCTGCTCTAAGGTTCGGGCCCTGAATAATGGGTCCCGCACCATATCTGTTGAGTAACTTGAGGGGTCGGTGAACTTCATAGAGTATTGTTCCACCATCATGATACCCTATTGTAGATTCAGTAGCTCCTGTATCCGCACCGCACATAGGGTGGCTGGGAAAAACACCACCCGAAATAGGTTCTCAAAGTCAGCCCAGAGTAGTGTCTCCTCATCATGCACTTGGAGCATCAGGCTCCACCATCTGCCTGCTGCTTCTTGAAGGAGACTCGCGACAAGGATCACCATAAGATCTGCTGGTGTCCCTACTAGTCTGAAGACTCTCACTACAACCTCCATCCAATCCTCACCTGCCTGTGGGTCCGTCTCTCCCCTGAACCTGGGCGGCCTCTAGCGTTGGAACTCGTGCAATGCACTCAAGCGGTGTGCACTCTCTACTGCTGGGGCTGGTGGGATTGGTGTCCCAACAGGTAGTGGTACCGCTGGTGCCTCTGCTGTGATATGGCCCTGCACCAAGGCCTCGTTGCTCGGTGGGTTATCCATATGCACAACTCTCGGAACCCTGGAAAGCAATCTGCGTGGAGGAATCCTGAAAAATAACAGGTGAACCACAGTCTATATGTTATACCTGGTGAGCTGACTCAAGATATCCCAAATAAAACTTTTGAAAACACACACGCAATCAGTGTTTTCATGCATTGAGTCAGGAATCAGAAGTCAGGGTCCTGGTGTATGGATATGTCGGCCGCCGCACCAACACTAGACTCCCTGAACTGAAAACCACACTCAGTACACTTAACACTATTGCTTCACAGAAAAGAAAGAAAAGAGTCCTATGTTCTGTGGTAGAACCGACTCCTCTCATACCAATTTTTCACGACCCGTCCCCCCCGGGCCCGTGCCGTGACTACCCAAAGACCACCTTCCATATGGCAAGGGCTGGAGACTAGCATCAAAGGAGTATTTACCTAAAACGAGAAAGGAATTTCCATTATAAACTGGAAACACACACACAAAAGAGTAAAAGATGAAAGTAATCGCTAAGTAAAGCTGTATACAAAAGAGTGCTGAAAAGTAAAGGTGTTGGAAATACAAGCCCAACAGGAAAGTGCAAGTACAACTGAAAAAGAAAAGTAGCTACTGGTTCATCCTCCGGGGTTCCTACCTGAAGGGTAGGTACATATGGCCTCATCAGCACTCCACGTCCATCAGTATTCTCGGTGTACCCACTCATCGTAAGGTCCACCTCCGGGTACTGTCCGGTCCTGCTACTTAGCCTCAGTCAACATTATCTATCGTGTGCAACCAACACAACGAGGTGCGGGCATAGCCCATGTTTTGGTGAGTATAACTATACCCAGTAGGTACCCCAAGACCCTCAAGGTCTAACAAAATCGAACAAGGATAAACCACAATGTATGAAATCAAGAGATAACCCCACTTAGGTATATACCCACACACATACCTAAGTTATCTAGTAATCCATCTCAATCATGAGGAAAACACAAGTTAATGACTCAGCTCACACATGTATACAACTTATGTAGATATATAGAGATGATCAGATATAGCCACTGAATCATCTAAACTATTGGACTAACACATGATCTAGGACCAACTATTCGGTCGGACCAACACATGATCTAGGAACAGAAATCAAAACTATCAGACCAACACATGATCCCAGAACTGTCGTTAGAGCTGTAGGACCAACACATGATTCAGGACCATCTATTCTGTCAGACCAACACATGATCCAGGAATAGAAGTTAGAACTTTTAGACCAATACATGATCCAGGAATAGTCGTTAGAGCTATCAGACCAACACATGATCCAGGAGCAGTCAATAGTGCACAACCAGCCTCAGGGTTTCCACTATCATGATTGATTCCATGAGGGTCTGATCCTCAAGCTTAGATTCAAGACATCCACTACCACTTCATTTGATGTTGATGTATCCCAAAGTTTTGTCTCATCAAAAGAAACAAAATGAGATAGATGGTGCGTCAATCGGGCGCCCGGTCTGAGTGTTATTGGCATTTCAGTTCTGAGGGCTCGGTTGGATTTAGGTTTAATCCAACCCGACCATACCCCAAATGTGTCCAAATATTTTGTGGAGTATTCTAAAAGAACCTTCACATCCAAGATTTTCGTCGCCGCAGATAGTTTGCCAATCGGACACCCGTAGCCCAAGTTATGGGAGAAAAGGTGGAAACAGGCCAAAACGGGTCCGATTCTGGTCCGTCCCAGTCGGACCAACCCAGTCCGCGGGTCCGACCCGGCCCACGGGGGTGGCCCGACCCATGCTAGGTCTGGCCCGGCAGCCCGGAGGCCTAAGGGCGGTCCGCCTAAGCTGCGTCCTGGAGGAGGCTGCGCGCCCCCTGGATATCTCGAATGACTATGCCGTTCGGGAGAGAGCCAAATCGGCGCTAGGTGGCACCATTCCATGTCACATGGGACCCAATGGGTCCCACTTCTCCCGGATGGCCGAGTAGAAGTCCGCTTCTGCTCTGCCGGTGGCCAGCCCAGCCGGCGGCTGTTGCTCCACCACCACGGCCCACCTTGGTCACAACATCTTCCTTTGCACGGCATGATGGCGCCGTGCCCCTCCAGTGGCCTTGCGGACGCCCATGTGAATCACCGTGGCCAAGGGACGCAACCTGTTCTTCCACGTGGTGTGACGGTGCCGTGCTCTTCCAGTGACCTAGCAGCCTTACGCTGCCAGTTTTCTTTGCTGCCGGCCCAACTCCGGCCACAACCCACTACTCCGGCGGCGCCGTTGTGCTGTTTCCATCATCAATAAGTGAGGAAAAATGGAGGGGGTTGGGCCGTGTTCGTGCGGCCCACACCCTCCATGTTATGGTGTTAAAAATTGGATAAAAATATCCCGAGATTGAACATTGTAGAACTGAAATAAATTCAAACTCAAATCCCCTACCTCAGGTTCATTGTTCGTTGACAATGTCGCGGAAAGGTGGACATCGATTCATTGACGTTGGAAATGAAGAAGTCGAGGAAGTTATCAATGACGTTCTTCAAGAATGAAGCTTCCTCCCTTGTTCTGGTTGAACAAGGAAGAAGGTGTCTGTCGTTAGCGGATGAAGCGTTCTTCGTTCTTCAATGGTCGTTCTTTGTTGGAGAGTTCTTCTTCTCCCAATATCTCCTCTCCCAAAAGACCAAAGTGATAAGAGGTGCCAAATAGTAGATTATAATATCTATTCTTTCGTTGGCAATAAATTAAAAAAGAGGCATTTAATTAGTTGATGTGGCTTAATTAATTAAATGGGGTGGGTTGGCACCATTAAGTGTAGAGGATATCAAGAGGATCCCCCTCATTAATGAGGGGAGTTCTAGAGTTTAAGTGGACTCAGGTGGTCCCCACCGCATTAACTCCACATGAAGAGGGGTTTTAGACCTCGGGTGGGACCCACCACCATAACCTCTCATGGAAGGTTATGGTGTGGTGGCACCCCACCTCCAACCTCCTCTTGGAGGTTTTAACCAACAAAAATAAAAATAAAGCCTCAAATTTATTTTTATTAAGTTTACTCATAACAACCCAAAAACTAATTTTCATTCTCAACCAACTGCCGTCAAGGTGAAAGTCTTATTAAAAGAATAATGGCACTGTGAGTACAATGGGTCCCTAAAATTTCAATTCCAAGCACTGGTTCAAAAGTTATAAAATCCCGCTTGTACGTTTACTAAACGTACCCGAACAAAACATCAGAAATTGACTCCAGGCACACCGGGCCTCAGAATTTAGCACCATCAGTTTCCATGGACTCGTACAATTCTCATGTATTTTATAAATTAATTTTCTATGGAAATTCTAGGTCTTTATAGAAATAATGTAGATTAGGTCTTGATTTTTCTTACTTTTGGGAAAGTGGTGGTGCGATTGATGTTTCACACAACTGTTTGAAATTTTTGGCACAAATGGTAGGTGGTTCCATGTGTAAGAATATTAAGATGAAATAGATTTGATTTATTTATATATTTTACAATGTTTTTATTACATTATTTTTTTGAGGTAACCATTTTTGGTTGTATTAATTAAGAGTTTATTTTTAAAGTTGCATATTTGTTCGAAAATATGTGTTTTTCATGTGTATCTTTTGTGGTATTATTTAATGTAATTTTATAACACTTGAATGTGGTTTAATAAATGTTTCTAGGGATGCCAATTCTGTTTTTGATTTGTTTTGTGTGATTTTTGAATGGAAATAGTGTTTTGAAATGGGTTTTGTTTGCACAACATGGTTTTACCTCATGGGATTGTTTTATGAAAATTATAAATGATTTATTGAGTTAAAAAGGTGGGAAAAGGATATACATGTACTATTTTTGTGAGTGTGTTCACATAAGAGGGGTTTCTGAAAGGAAAATTGGTGATTTAAATAGTCATAAAATTTTAGAATTTTTTAGAAATTACTGAAACATTTTATCAAATTGCAAGAAAGGTGAAAAACACATTTTGGGCTGTTTTGTGTGAGTATGATGTGAAAAATGATTTTTTTCTGAAAGGAGTATAACATGACATGGGTGTGGGATGTTTGTTGGGTGTGTTATATGGAAGTGTTATTTTTATGTTCAAATTATATTTCATGGCTTGTTGAACTTGTTTGTAAATAATAGGGAAACCCAAGTATCTAGGTGGGCATACATGTATTAGTTTGCTAGTGATCCTGTGGGGGTTTGGTCTCAGTTTCACGTAGCAAGTTTGACAATGAAAAAACTAACTAAAATATGATTATTATTATGATTATAATGTTGTGGAACCACTAGGTTATGGGCATTCTCTTTACTAGTGGCTCGTAGGCATGAGAGCAGATATTATGATTGTTACTTTCAACGAGATATGATGTACCTAGGACACACAATGAGGTAGTGCCTAAGGGTTATTTTTACATTACCTATGCTCATTGTATAAATTACACATACCTTTGATATAAAATAAATTTTGATGGAAAATTCAGTACCATTGGCATTCTATTTAAAAGTGATTTTTTCTTTATAGCAGCCCACTTGAAAACTGTTTTTATTTAAAGTTTCATCACTTTAAATTTATTTTTTTCATTTCATGTTTATGAAAACTTGAAATATTTTCATCTTTAAATGTTTATCGCATGGAATATTTTAGTGGTGTAATATTTCTAGGCTCTATATCACATCGTACATACACCTTTGGGTGTAAGTAGACTTGGATATTGTGTCACAGGTTTGGGTAATGCTTTTAGTGCCAATGGTTTGGGTTTCTGTTGGTCTTTCTTGGTGTAGTGTCATAGAGATGGCTTGGGGGTGGTGTCTCTTTCCATGATGATGTTCTCAGGCTTTCCATTTTGGGTTTCTTCATTTGTTATTTCCTTTGAGAATCATTTTAAATTATGTAATTCAATTCTGAATTTTTGTAAAAGATTGTTTGTTTTGAAAAATCCATACTTCTTATGCTGGAGTTATTTGTTGTTTTATGTTTATAAACTTGGGTAAATAATTACCAAATTCCATTTTGTGATACCTGGGAACATGTTCCTCCCCGTGGTGATTAGGAATGTCTTTTGGGCCTTTCCAAAGGCCTGATCCGGTGTTGTATTTGATGGAGATCAGATTCAATTTGTGAAAAAATGGAATTAGAGGATGTTAGATTCACTCTATTTAGGTAATGTTAATTGGGGAAGAGTCGGGATAGTTTTGAGCTAGGATTTCTGGGACTTGAAATTCCAGTAATGGATAGTGTGCCTAGCCAGTACACCTCATGATGAGATTCAAGTCTATAGGTGAAGTTTGGATTTATATGAGTCCTTTGGTATTGTTGGTTTTATGATGATTAGAGAAAATGAAAAGAGAGTTGGGTTAATGGTCTTAGTGAGCTCACCGGACCTGAAAATCCATGTGAAGTCAAAGATATTTCCCTAGAACACTCTCTGTGACGATGAAGTGATTGGCATATGGCCACCACCCATATGTCCAATTCACCAACTGAAACTCATTTCCCCTCACATTGTATTGTGTCCTTTAGTTTTGAAATCTTGGATGTTTGGGTTTAAATAAAAAATGACACGGTTTTAATAAGCACACAGTTTTTGTGAAATGATTTTCTGATAAAGAGGGAATGGTTTGATTTGTGAAATGGTGGAACTGAAATTTTTAAATTTTTTTGAAATGGAAAATGGTGTGTATAAATCCCTTTTGACAGTAGGAAATTACGTTAAAGTTAGTTTTGAAAAGTGTTTCTAATAGAGTTTTCCAAACTATTGAAAGGTGTTTTAATGGGATTAAAAATTTGGGAGGTCATGTGTGGAGTTTTGAAATGGATTTTGATTTAGTAACTAGAGATCATTTGAATTTTCTATGAAATTTTGGAATCTTGTTTTAAAATGAGATGAGTTGAGTTCCCACTTTAATAGGTATTTATGAAATGGAGTTTTTCATGAAATTATAAGTGCTTTGAAATGGGTTGAAATGTTTTGAAATTAATGTACATGAATTTATGGTGTGTTTTTATTGAATGATTGGTGATCCTTTTAAAAGTTTTACGAATCATTGGAACCTTGTTTTAAATAATAAGAGATGAGTTTTTCAATGAATGGGTGCTAATAAAATGGTGTTTTTCATAAAACCGGATGTGTTTTGAAAGGGGTATAGATGTTTTTAAATTGATGTGAATTGCTTGAAAGTGAGTTCCAATTTGAATGATCATTTATTTTTGAAAAATTTAGTATGATGTGAATTGGGAATTCTATTTCAGGGTTAGTGGTCTTGAGAGAAAATGGTAAGTATTGGTTGACCGTTTGGGTTTTGAAAAGTGGAAAGAATTTTTGTTTTAAACTTTGGTACTTCCATGAGCAACCACATGCATGGGGTTTTATGGGATGATGGATGGTTAATCGGATGACTGGTTGAGTGTCAGGATAGATATGAGGAGGGTTACAAGTGTGGCATGGAAACATTCATGTGTGAGGCCCATGGGGTACCAATGGTGGATACGCTAACTGTTGAGCCGTTTATTTTCAAAGAGATGATTTTGAAGGAAAACTCGATGTCTTGATGACTAGTTTGGGATGGTGTGGCTTATGTGATTTTGGAAATGTTGTCATTGTGGGATTTTCTGAGTCAAAGAACCCCTCTTGTTTGAATGGTGTTTTGGGTTTGTGTTTCTTTCGTTAGATGGGTTGAAGGGCTGGTTAGTCGTCCCCTTATGAGAAAACGTAAAACCAAGAGTGTGGGATTGGTATGGGGTTGTTAGTGTGGATGGTTTCTAGGAGGGAATCTGGGTCCTTCATAGTCTCTCCAACACAGGGGTAAACTTAAAACCAAGAGTGTGGGAAATATGGTCATGAGAGAATATTATGGACACTTTCTGGAATTGTGTGATGGTGGGGAATTGTAACACCCCAAGATTTCATGAGATATATTATTTTTAATTTCTTTGATGTCTTCTATTATACTCTACACCAAGATTACCTTATACTATACGGAACACCGTATTAACTTGTACTATACGCAACACCGTATTAGTTTGCAGTATACACAACACTATTATTGGCTCGTGTTACACACAATTTCAAGTTTGTTTTGTGGAAATTATTTTACGCAACATTAAGTATATATTTTGTTTAATGTATAAATAAAATAAGTTTTGATTATGTTATACACAACACCAAACAGAGCTTTCACTACATGCAGCCCTGACTTGGCTTGCATTACATGCAATCAAGACCTTCTTTGATAGCGCGTGTAGTACGCAATACCAAGTTTCACTAAACGAGATATTATTCTAATATTATTATGAACTAGCCATTAGGAATAGTAATACCCATTTTTGAGATTTTATAAATTTTATCTTTCAAAATGGACTTAATTCTTGGATTCGGAATATCGAAATTATCCTAGGGTAAAATTTTGGTATTTTTCTGAAAACTTTCAATTTTACTGGGTTACTATTTAAAAACTGAATTTTTATTTAAATAATTATTTATTTTATTTAAATTTATTTTTGGAAAAATTGATACATAATAACTATATAAGTTAAATGTAATTCATTGGAGTCATTTTATAATAATATTCGATATATAAAAATTTTATTGAACTTTTCACCGTCTTTTACCTACCTCCCAGGAGCTTTTTGCAAACTTACATAAAATTTAATTTTAGCGCTTCTGTGAGTGGAATTTAAAAAATCCAAGAGACATGGTTAATATCAAGGAGTAAAATGTGGTTCAATAAGATAAAAATAATTTTTGTTGAATAGTAACTTTTTACTTTTATTTACCACAGTTAAAAGTAAATAGGGTAATTAATTGTAGAAATGATATTATTATTACCCTAAAACATGTCCTAATCCTATTGTATAAGTGTAATTAGACCAAAAACAACCTTAGGAATAAAATATTTCTCTTTAGGTCTACATGGATTAGATTAGGACATTTATTATTATTTTACTTAAAGAAGAGTTAAAATAGTTAAAATCAAAGTTTAATAACTAAAACATATTTAATATAGGGTTTTTACATAAGATAAATTAGACTATAAATATTCATTAGAAAGATAAAAAATTTTCCTACCTAATGGTATTTTATTTATAATTTTTAGAAATTAAATAATTTAATTTATTTATGACACAATGGTGATGCAGTAATAACCTAAATAATGAAATATTAAAATAATTGATATTGTAAATACCCAAATAAATGTAATTTTAGACTTTTTATGAATTACAATAATTTTATAGGTTAATATGACAAGTTATTACTGATGTAATTAACGTTTTTCGAACTAATCATGCTGTTATGATTTTCACAAAAATCAATTACCAAATAGTGTCAAAATTAACATAAAATATTTTTTAAAACAAATATTATATTATAAATTGTCATTATATTCATTAAAATCTATGGTTCAGAAAAATAACTTAGATAAGGTAATATATATTAATAATGAACCACTTGGGGTTCTTTTTTCCTATTATAGTAACTTTATTAACCATGTAGTGTAAGAAAACAAGAAGACACGGTAAAAGTTAAATTATTTAACTTAAAGTTAAATCTAAATGATAAGGTTAAAATAGTAACCTAAAATTGTTTAAAACCAATTGGTTGAGAGGATTGAGACCCATCCCAACTTTATCTTCTAAATAAATCAATTAGGAGCTATTATAAACCGAATATTACTTTATTATAAAATGATATTTTATGTTTTTCCAAAGGCGCCCCTCTCCTCCCTTATAAAAAGGGAACCCCTTCCCTCTTCTATTCACACCCTTTTGAGACATGATGCTCGGCCTACCACTACAAATTACTCTTATCAACCTATCTAGTTACATCATAGAGGTTCTGGCCTTCTCAAAATACCAACTATAGTGCCCTAAGAAGAAGTTTATAGGAGGTGCGTCGAGGGAGAGGTAATCTCTTCTACCGGATCTTTCAAGTTTCTTTCTTCTTCTAATTCATCTTCTTTAGTTGCTTCATTATAAAGTAATAACATAAGTATTAATTATATAATTATATGTTATTATAAATATGAAAAAACCCTATTTCACCTTCTATCCATCCTATGGAAAACGAAATCACCGCGCATGTGTACATACAGAATACTATCTCCACGCCGTGGTGTAATCAGTTTTTCCTCCACCACCGTACTTGGATGGGTATAAGGATGTAAATAATAACTATATATAATTATTATAACATAATACTGATTCTATTATATTATATCATCCACTACAATACCATTCAATAAATATGGGCATGATATCATCGCTCGTGCATACGTACGGATTACCGTCTCCACGACGCGGTGAGATTCATTTTCCATGTTAACAATTCAAGAATAATTATAAAGTATATACAATAAGTATTCATGAAATATATGACATAATAATGATACTGGATTTATGTATATATATATGTATGTCATCTACTTAACTCCATTCAATTCAATAAGGAAATGAAAAACATTGCTCATGCGTACGTACGACCAACCATCTTCATAAACGGTGTATTTATTTCCATTTATAAATCTATTATATATATGTATATTCTGAATATATAATATATATAAATCATGTTTTATATTCTGGAATTAAGTAATCATGATCTAAGTAATCATATTAATAATTACAAGTCAAAACACGGATGATAAATGAAACGATTTTACCCAAAACACTGTTTTAACATGGAATTGACAAATGAACAGATAATATAAAGTCGTAAGTGAATCATATATGATATCATAAATACTATTATGGTTCTTTTTAAAGTTAATAATATTTTTAAACCCACTATACAGGAGTCTTAGACACATACAAGAGAAATTGGACATAAAGTAAGGGATAACTATTCCAATCCCGTTCTTATCTGAGATTGTTATTCGTAAGTATTTACTGTGGTTATTGTTATCATCCATGCCTATATTTCTTAAAAAAAAATTCATGTATTTTTATAGTCCTTTTTACCCATTTCTGAAATTAACCACATGTTTTGAAAGGAATCTTACATTTTTTTTACCACACGGGGATCTTTTTGACTTTTTCGAAAAAAGTACGAGAAGAATGTTTTTTTAACTTATAAGGCATGAACGGATTTTTACGGTTTCATATTGCCAAATTTTAAAGAAGATTACTCTACAAGTTTTCATGGTTATTTTCAATAAAATCCTTGTCTTTTAAAATTGTGTGGAATTTTGTGAAAAGAAAATGATTTTTAAGAAGAAAGGATATTTTCTCAAGAATTCATTTCAAGTGTTTTATCAAAACCATTTTCCATATAAGATGACATTATTTTCATATGTGTATGTTTCAAGTATAATGTATCTATGATTTACATGGTCTAACTTTTCTTATGATGAAATTATATCTATTTGTTTTATTTGAATTATGCGATAATGGGATGATGTTTATGAAACCCATTTTATTCTTTGGGTTATGATGAATGATTTATGTTTATTTTGTGGTACAAGTAAGAATGATTTAATTATGAGATGGGTGGGACCTATATCTCCCTCCAATGAATTGGGTAAAGATTTATATCTCATGAGATAGACATGGCTGGAATGGTAAGTTAATCCGGTTCAGTGATACAGGACTGGAACGAGGAGTGAAATCGATTCAGAAAGAGACTTTGTCCACTAAGATGGTCTTGGCAGCAATGCCTTGGTTACTATGGAAATCATAACACGTGATTAATGTTTTAAACAATTACATGTTTTATTACCATGCTATTTTATCATGATTGATGTTCCATTATGATCTAATCCTTATTTATTCCCATGTTTTAGGTCATTGCTCAAGATTTTGATGTTTAAACATTATGTTCATTTTTTTGAATTCAAATATATATGGTTTGTTTTATTCTATCCATTCTTACCATTACTGAGCATTTGAGCTCACACTTTATATGTTTTCTTTTCCCCAGGATATAAAGAAAATTTTTAGGTAAGAAAACAAAAGGGGAAGATCTTTATGGGAGATGTTGAAGATCTTTCACAACGATTAGAAGTTTTTTTTCCGAGTTTCCAAAGACACTAAACTATTACGATCCTTGAGTGTTGGTTTTTATTATGTATTAAGTATTCTGTAAATGTAATGTAATGTCTATGTATGTCAAGATTTGGGTCTCTATAGTTGGTATCAGAGGAAAGGTTTAGTCAACCTTTGGAAACTAGGATGCAAGAACTTTAGTGAGATCCCTAGATATATTTCTAAGGTATGTCTAGGGATGTCCCTAAGGTTAAGTATAAGTATAAGTTATAGTCCTAGAATTATAGTAATGATCTTAGAATTAATCCTAGGATGTTAGATATTGAAGGCACTCCCCCTTTATTATGTTGTTTCCCTAGCATGATTTTTTCTTCTCACACTATTTTTTTTCCGGGTTTTAGATGATGGATGGAACCCGAAGGAACCGTGTTTATCAATGGTGGACTCTAATTATGAATATGAGTCCCCAATATGAAATTGAATCCATGGAATGGGACGAGTTCAAGAACTTGTTTTTCAGTAAGTACTTACCTCGTATTCTTCGAACAAATATGGAAAATGAGTTCCTTGAGCTTAAGCAGAGGGATGATGAATCTGTTGGTAGATACGAATCAAATTTTACAAGGCTTGCAAGGTATGCATTTGACATTATCATCCAACCAGAAAGTAAAGTTGATCGATTCTTCAGAGCCTTAAAACCATGTCTTCGAAGGGAATTAGCTATAAGAGACTTCAGTAGCTATGAAAAAATTGTGCATTGTGCTATCAAGGTAGAAATGAAAGTTGGTGTTACATATCCATCTCATGGTTTTGACAAGAAATGAAAGATGGATTTCAAGGAGAAATATCAAAAAAATAGTGAAAAGAAGATGAATGTTTCTTTATGCTCAAAGTGTGGAAATAAGCATGGTGTATATTGTCTAAAAGGTACTAGAAAATGTTTCAAGTGTAGGAAAGAAGGTCATCGAGTAGCTGAGTGCCGATGTAATGGGAAAAAGTTTTCTAATGATGTGAATAGAGAAAAGACTACAAAGAATGCTATACCAACCCTTCAATGCTACAAGTGCAAGGAAATGGGGCATTACACTAATTAATGCCCTAATCCAAGGGTTAATGATGATCAACGTGGGAAACCTCTAAAGGAAAATGATAAAGGGAAGTCACATGCGATCACTATTTGTGATGTTTAGTATGACAATGATGTTGTTTAATGATTAAGTGTTTATATAATGGGATTTCAAAATATTATCATAGAATCTCATTTATGGTATCGTTGAATTTTGGAATATCTATGTATTGGTTTTCGACAATTATATGGTACCAGTAACCATGAAAAGTGATTGAAATATTTTTGGAAAGAAGATGATATGTGCATAATGAAGGGATAAAGAGAAAATGAAATGAGCTCATGACTGATATCATGGTTTGAGTATATATAAATTTTGGGATTTTTGTATGTGGAAAGAGTTAACTTTTGACAGCATTCATGTTTTCACTAAGGTTCAATGGGTATTCATTTTTCAAGAGAATACATGATTAAGGTTGTCACATGTTTAGAATGTGACCAACAAGATATATCGTATGATATACGGGGGATAAATGATGGTATTCACATGCTTGTTTGATTACGTTTATAGTAATCGTTCTCTTTATACTATAAGATCAGAAAGAAGTATTTTAGATAAGTCTAAAGATTGGAATGGATTATGTTGGAAATAAGTTATTATTGTTTATGGATAGAACTTTTTTTTCGATATTATTGCTGGGATGTTAAAATAACGTAGTTTTAGAAAAAGGAAAACCTACAGGATGGGCGACAACTCATCGCGTCGGACAAGGCTATGGGAATCGAACCCACAACCGAAGTGCAACATGTCTTTATCGCCTACCACTGGCCTACAGGAAGTCCCTGGTTAGTAGGAACTAGTTTTATTTTATTAATTGGTATGATAGATGAAGTATAAGTCCATTGTTGGAATCATATACGATTAATCTCACCAAAGATGGACTTATATATATTTAATAACTTATGCTAACCTTCTTGTGATAGAAACAGATGGGATGACTTATCATTCTATCACATGATCTACTAACACTTCATGAATGAAAAACTCATCTTCATTTATTTAAATAGAGATGAAGTGGAAATTGTTCATGGAATGACCAACGATGATATTACACTGAAACCAAGTATGTATTTCTCCTTATGTAAAAGTTCATCAATGTTAGGGAAATAATCTTAGAAACCAAAAATGTTGTCCTTGTACTCTCAAATCTGATTAATCAGATGGTACCTTAGATCATCACACATTTACGGCGTTGCAATTGTTGGCTTTTTCATAGCCATGTTCTCTACCACTCTACATCAGAACTTAACAGTTAAATTTATCTTATATATCCATATTTTCACCTATATACTCCTATGTGGGATCCAAAGTGATGAGTTACTTTGGGTATCCGTTTTGTTTCTAAATTTCCTTTTTAAAATGATGATTTAGTATTTCTTTTTATGATGTTGGTTTCTATGAATGAAACTTTCAAGTAGTAAACGATTTATAACCCCGATGAATTTTGAGGGCGAAATTCATTTTAAGGGGGGTATAATGTAACACCCTGATATTTTATGAGATATATTATTTTTAATTTATTTGATGTCTTCTATTATACACTACACCAATATTATCTTGTACTATGTGCAACACAGTATTATCTTGTACTATACGCAACATCGTATTAGCCTGTAGTATACGCAACACTATACTTGGCTCGTGTTACACACAATGTTAAGTTCGTTTTGTGGAAATTATTTTACACAACATTAAGTACAGATTTTGTTTAATGTATAAATGAAATATGTTTTGATTATGTTATACGCAACACCAAAAAGAGCTTTCACTACACGCATCCCTGACCTGGCTTGCATCACACGCAATCAAGACCTTCTTCGATAGCGTGTGTAGTACGCAATACCAGGTTTCACTAAACGAGATATTGTTATAATATTATTATGAACTACCCGTTATGAATAGAAATACGCAATTTTTGAAATTTAATAAATTTTATCTATCAAAATGGACTTCATTTTTGGATTCGTAATATCGAAATTATTGGAGGGTGATTTTTTGGTATTTTTCTGAAAACTTTCAATTTTTGATGAATAGTGAAAACACCGGGTTACTATTTAAAAACTGACTTTTTATTTAAATAATTATTTGTTTTATTTAAATTTATTTTACGTAAAAATTGATACATAATACCTATATAAGTTCAATGTAATTCATTGGAGTCATTTTATAATAATTTTTGATATATAAAAATTTTATTGAACTTTTCACCGTCTTTTACCTACCTCCTAGGAGCTTTTTGCAAAATTACATAAAACATAATTTTACCGCTTCTGTGAGTGGAATTTCCAAAATCCGAGAGACACGGTTAATATCAAGGAGTAAAATGTCGTTCAATAAGATAAAAATAATTTTTGGTGAATAGTAACTTTTTTACTTTTATTTACCACGGTTAAAAGTAAATAGAGTAATTAAGGGTAAAAATGATATTATTATTACCCTAACACATTTCCTAATTCTATTGGATAAGTGTAATTCGACCAAAAAAAACCTTAGGAATAAAATATTTCCCTTTAGGTCTACTTGGATTAGATTAGGACATTTATTATTATTTTATTTAAAGAAGAGTTAAAATAGTTAAAATCAAAGTTTAATAACTAAAATATATTTAATATATGGTTATACATAAGATAAATTAGACTATAAATATTGATTATAAATATTAAAAGATTTCATACCTAATGGTATTTTGTTTATAATTTTTAGACATTAAATAATTTAATTTATGTAGGACACAATGATGATGCAGTAATTACCAAAATAATAAAATAATAAAATAATTGATATCATAAATACCCAAATAAATGTAATTTGAGATATTTTATGAATTAAACTAATTTTATAGGTTAATATGACATGTTAGTAGTGATTTAATTAACTTTTTTTGAACTAATCATGCTGTTATGAGTTCACAAAAATCAATTACCAAATAGTGTCAAATTTGACATAAAATAGTTCTTAAAACAAATATTATATTATTAATTGTCATTATATTCCTAAAAATATAAGGATCAAAAAAATGACTTATATAATGTTATATATATTAATAATGAACCACTTGGGGTTCTTTTGGTTTGTTATAGTAAGTTTATTAACCATGTAGTGAAAGAAAACAAGAAGACACAATAAAAGTTAAATTATTTAACTCAGAGTTAAATCTAAATTATAAGGTTAAAATATTAACCGAAACTTGTAAAAAACCTATTGGTTGAGATTATTTCGATCCATACCCACTTTATCGTCTAAATAAATCAATTTGGAGCTATTATATACCGAATATGATTTTATTATAAAATAATATTTTAAGTTTTTTCAAAGGTGCCCCTCTCCTCCCTGATAAAAGGGCACCCTTACCTCTTCTATTCACACCCTTTTGAGCCTTGAAGCTCGGCCAACCACCGAAAATTCCTCTTCTAATCCTCTCTAGTAAAATCATAGAGGTTATGGTCTTCTCGAAAGACCAACTGTAGTGCCCTAAGAAGAAGTTTAAAGGAGGTTCGTCGAGGGAGAGGTAATCTCTTCTACCGACTCTTTCAAGTTTCTTTCTTCTTCTAATTACTCTTATTTAGTCGTTTAATTATAAAGTAATAACATCAGTATTAATTATATACGGATATGTTATTATAAATATGAAACAACCATATTTCACCTTCTATCCATCCTAAGGAAAATGAAATCACCCTGCGTGCGTACGTATGGAATACCGTCCCCACGCCGTGGTGTGATCAGTTTTTCCACCACCACCTTACTTGGATGGGTATAATGGTGTAAAGAATAATTGTATATAATTATTATAACATCATACTGATTCTATGATATTATATCATCTACTCCAATACCATTCAATAAATATGGGAATGATATCGTCGCTCGTGCGTACGTATGGATTACCATATCCACGACGCGATGAGATTCATTTTCCATGTTAACAATTCAAGAATAATTATAAAGTATATATAATAAGTAATAATGAAATATATGACATAATAATTCTACTAGATTTATGTATATATATATGTATGTCATCTACTTAACTCTATTCAATTCAATAAGGAAATGAAAAACATCATTTATGCATACTTACAGCCTACCGTCTCCATGAACGGTGTATTTCTTTCCATTTATTGATCTATTATATATATTTATATTCTGAATATATATTATATATAAATCATGTTTTATATTCTGGAATTAAGTAATCATGATCTAAGTAATCATATTAATAATTAAAAGTCAAAACACAGATGATAAATGAAACGATTTTACCCAAAACGCTGCTTTAACATGGAATTGACAAATGAATAGATAATATAAAGTCATAAGTGAATCATATATGATATAATAAATATTATTATTGTTCTATTACAAGTTAATAATATGGTTAAAACCACTATATATGAGTATCAGACACATACAGAATAAATTGTACATAAAGTAAGGGATAACTATTCCAATCTCGTTCTTATCCGAGATTGTTATTCGTAAGAATTTATTGTGGTTATTGTTATCATCCATGCCCATGTTTTCAAAAAATGTTTTCATGTATTTTTAAATTCCCTTTTACACGTTTTTTAAATTTACCACATGTTTTGAAAGGAATATTACTTTTGTTTACCACACATGGATCTTTTTGACTTTTCTGACAAAAGTACAAGAAGAATGTTTTTTTAACTTATAAGGCATGAACGGATTTTTATGGTTTCACATCAACTAATTTTCAAGAATATTACTCTAGATGTTTTCATGGTTATTTTCAATAAAATCATTTTCTTTTAAAATTTTGTGGAATTTTGGGAAAATAAAATGATTTTGAAGAAGAAAGGATATTTTCCTCAAGAATTCATTTCAAGAGTTTTATCAAAACCATTTTCCATATAAGATGACATTATTTTCATATGTGTATGTTTGAAGTATAATGTCTCTATGATTTACATGGTTTCACTTTTTTTATGATGAAATTATATCCATTTGTTTTATATGAATTATGTGATAATTGGATGATGTTTATGAAACCCATTTTATTCATTGGGTTATGATGAATGATTTATGTTTATTTTGTGGCACAAGTAAGAATGATTTAATTATGAGATGGGTGGGACCTATATATTCCTCCAATTCATTGGGTAAAGGTTTATATATCATGAGATATACATGGTTGGAACGATAATTTAATTCGGTTCAGTAATACAGGACTGGAACGAGGAGTGAACTCGATTCAGAAAGGGACTTTGTCCACTAAGATGGTCTTGGCAGCAATGCCTTGGATATTATGGAAATCATAACATGTTCTTAATGGTTTCCAAAATTAAATGTTTTATTCCCATGCTATTTTATCATGATTGATGTTCCATTATGATCAATTCCTTATTTACTGCCATGTTTTATGTCATTGCTCAATATTTTGATGTTTAAACATTATGTTCATGTTTTTAAGTTTAAATGTATATTGTTTGTTTTATTCAATCCATGATTACCCTTAATAAGCATTTGAGCTCACCCTTTATATGTTATATTTTCCCCAGGATATAAAGAAAAGTTTTAGGTAAGAAAAAAAGGGGAAGATCTTTATGGGAGATGTTGAAATCGTTCACAACGATTAGAAGATTTTGTTCCGAGATTCCAAAGTCACTAAACTATTACGATCCTTGAGTGTTGGTTTTTGTTATGTATTAAGTATTCCGAAAAAGTAACGTAATGTCTATGTACGTCAAGATTTGGGTCTCTATAGGAATATTGCATAAGGTAGCTCTCCATGTAATGTTTCTATCAGTTGCAATGGTCATGTTCGGTGATGACTTGTGATGTCATGTTCTTGTTTGACTTTAAAGGTGAAGTTGTACAATATTTTGTGAGTGTCTATTTTTTCATAAGTGTGTCTCCTTTCAAGAAATATTGAAAACCGTTGTTTAGAGGTAGATGTTTCTATATATCCTTTTCTCATTCTATTTCTCATTCAGAGAAAACAAGGGGCGATCTGTGTTTATCTTCTAAGCCCTTATTTTAGAAAAATTTCAGGTTTTGGTAGAGTGAGTACTGGAGTGTATTATGTCTTGTTGAACCCATCCGGAATTTCTGTGTAGTGGTTTGTAGCACTAAAAGAATAAGTTCAATTCAGTGGTTTATAAAGCCTAATTGTGAGGCTGAAGATGCTTTAATCCTTTGAGCACCAGCCATAGGTCCTAGATAGAAGCTGACGCATAGTCAGGGGAAACCCTAGGGATGTTCAATCCCTTGTACAAGGTTTTATCCTCATTGTGAAATATGGTAGTAGTTTAAACCTTAGATGTCATCATATTTCTTTTGTTGTACTCGTTCAATGGAATGAGGTGGGAGGACCTCGTGTCCATGTTATCTCTCAATGTCATTCCTTCCTCCTTTGGGAGTTTTTGGAGAAAGGTTTGAATTTGGCTAGAAAGATTGAGAACAAAGTTAGTAGTAACCATACCCAAGAAAACCCATGTAGATAAAATGATACCCATGGTTAGAGCTCAATTTCCCAAACCGTGCGGACTAATCACGCAACCATCCCAACACATTAAATTTGGGGTCTTTCTATGTCGGCCCATGATGGTCAGTTAAGATGGTTGGTTCTTATGGTGGGGATAGCCACTATTATTCTCATGTAAGTTCCTTTGAAAATTTCAAATGGAATTATACCCCTTATAATGGGGAGCCCATTTGGTCCTCCCCTGTTTGTATCTTTATTCTGTCTTGGGAAACTTTAAGTGGTCTCTTATGGTGGAGATCCCATTTGTGTCTCCTCGTAGTAGTAACTGAAGTTTGTCCTAGGTCTTGGAATGTCTATTGGTAGTCTCGTTCAAATATATCTAACTACCAACAAATTCATTGGGTAAACATTGGGATTAGAGAGTGCCTGCTATTTTAGTTATAGAAAAGTAAGTTTAACCTTGTTCGTTATTGTTGTCTGTTTGAGTAAATTGCTTGATTATTGTTCGGATAGTGTTTGAGGATTTTTTTTGGGATAAAGTCTAAATGTGATTTATCATTTCAGGAATGTGGTGTAAGTTTGGGTTTGTGAGAGTATTCCTTCCTAAATTTATCACTGGATATTTTATGGTTTTTCAAGGGTGGGTAAAACATGGAAAATGAGCCCATTTCATCCTTTCTGTTGGGTTTGGTTTTTTCTTTTGGCCTTATAGTGGCATTTTGAGGGGGGACTTTTTTATGGTGGGGAGAATTTTCATATAAATGGATTCTTTTAAATTTATATTTCATTTAATTTCCATTATTTCTTTGTTTTGAGGGGTTCCCATGCCTTTTTGTGGAAATGGTGGGTTTTGAAAATTTAGGCCAAACCGTGAGCCCATTTAAAGATTGAAAAATAAGTTTTGTTTCTTTTATAACTCCTTAATTTTTCAAAATTTTACAAGCATTCTACTTTTCAACAGGCATACCATGGTATATTGAAACCACCATATTAATTTTGATCCCATAAGAATCCGTAATAATGATGGATTTTGTGTTTTTATTAAGGTGTTGGTCCATCCTGAAAGCCCATTTCCTGCATTAAATTTTTAATTATTTAATATATTATTTAAATTTTAAGGTTTTTCGGTAATTATAACTCTCACCCATGACCACTTAACCATGGCTCTCTATCATTCTATACTCCCCCTCTTTGGTTCCTATATTCATCACAAATTAATGCAAAATGTATCTGGATTTCACAAATTTTCTATATTTGAAGAGGTAAATTTTTTTCTTTCATAACTCCTTCAATTTTTACTATTTTACCTCTATTTCAGTTCTCACATGAACCATTTAGAGTTATTCGAACCACACTATAATTTTTGGCTATTTTTAAATTCATCTACTAGTGTATTTGGGGTGTTTTATTTAAGATATCTCAATTAAGATTGTTTCCTCTCATGTTCCTCCCATTTTTTAGGGTTTATTACACTTTTATTGGGGTTATAAAATGTCTAAAATCTAGGGTTCATACCTAGGGTTTGATTTTGTGTATTTGTTTCAGAAATATTGTGGATTAGGTCTTTATTTCTCTTCCTTGTAGGGTAGCGGTGGTGCGATTGATGTTTCACACACATGTTTGGAGTTTTTGGCACAAATGGTTGAAGGTTCCATGTGTAATAAACATAATATGAGTTTTATTTGCTTAATTTATATTTTTATCATGTTCTTATTACATTATTTTTGGTGTGGGCACCATTTTTGATTGTATTGATTAAGCGTTTACTTTCAAATTTCATATTTGTTTGAAAATGTGTGTTTTTCATGTGTATCTTTTTTGTTATTATTCGTGGTAAATTTTTATCACTTTAGAGTGGTTTAATAAATGTTTATTGGGATGAAAATTCTATTTTGTATTGGTATTTTTTTGATTTCTTCCTATATTGAGGGTTTTGAAATGGGTTTTGTATGAAAAACATGGTTATACCCCTTGAGATTTTTTTTATAAAAATTGTAAATGATTTATCGAGTTAAATAAAGTGGGAAAAGGATGTACATGTACTGTTTTGGTGAGTGTGTTCACCTATGATGGGTTTTCAAAGTTAAAGTGGTGATTTAATATTTCAAACATTTTTATCATGATTTATAAATTGTTAAAATGTTTTATCAAATTGCAATAAAGGTGTGAAACACGTTTGTGGGAAATTTTTTGTGATTAAGATGTGAAGAATGAATTTTGTTTGTGAAAAGAGTATTATGTGACATGTGTGTGGGTTTTTTGGTGGATGTGTGATGTGGAAGTGGTATTTTCATGTCCAAATTATATTTCATTCCTTTTTGATCTTGTTTGAGCACAAGAGGATAACCCGAGTATCTAGGTGGGTTGACGTGTACTAGTATGCCAGTGATCCCGTGGGGTTTGGACCTAGTTTCACGTAGAATATTTGATTATGAAAAAACATACAAACTATGATTATGATTATGATGATGATGTTGGAGAACCACTGGTTATTGTTATGCTACCTACTAGTGGATCTGTGCACAAAAACAAATGTTGTGATTGTTACTTTCACTGAGATACGAGGTACCTGGGACCCACAACAAGCTATTGCCTAGGGGTTATTTTTATGTTTCTTGTGCTCATTGGATACTTTATTCTTATCATCGACATATTGTATGTTTGGATGGAAAATTTAGTAGCTTTGGCATTCTATTTAAAAGTGTTGGTTCCTTAAAGTCTCCCACTTGAAAACTTTTTTTTATTTAATGATGCATCTCTTTAAAAATATTATTAGGATTTCATGTTTATGAAAACATGAAAGATTTTCATATTTTAATGTTCATCATATGGAATATTTTATTTATGTCATCCTAATGGGATTTGGATCACAACCTACTTACACCACTCTGTGTATGTAGACTTGGTTTTTTAGTAGGTTTGTGTAATGTTTTTAGGGCCAATGGTTTGGGTTTCTATCGGTCCTTCTTGGTGAAGTGTCATGGAGATGGATTGAGGGTGGGGCCTCTTTCCATGAGGAGGTTCTTGGGCTATCCATTTTGTATTTCTTCATTTGTTATAGTCTTTGAGAATTTTTTTTAAATTATGTTATTCAATTATGATTTTTTTAAAAGATGGTTTGTTTTGAAAAATCCATATTTGTTATGTTTCATTTTTTTATTGTTCTATGTTTATAAACTCACGAAAATAATTCCCAAATTCAATTTTGTGATACCCAGGCACTTATTACAACCAGTGGGGATTGGGAATGTCCTTAGGACCTTTCCACAGGTCGGATTGGGTGCCATTTTTGATGGAAACCAGATTCAGTTCATGACATTAAAGACTCATGTACTATGTGTTATTTAGAAATATACATTTGAATTATACTAACAACATTATGTATGAAATTGTATTTGGAAAACTCTTGTGAGTTGGTATATATAACAATCTTTAATTTTTTTTTTCTAATATATGAAATTTTTATATCCATATAATCCACTAATAATTCTAATGTTATTGTATCATCCCAAAGGATTCCATTCCTTCCTCAATTAAGTATAAGTCATATGTGAATCTTAAATTTTTTGTTCGTTAATTTTATCTCATTTTATAACTAAAACACACAATAATGAATGATAATTATAAAATATATTTATTTTAACATCTTCAAAAAATTATAACCATAATTTTTTTCTTTACATTAACTGGTTATAGGATATATAAAAAAAATAAAATTTATATTAACCTATTATGTCACATATTATTACCTAATAAATTAAAGTGTCATATGGTTTTTATCTAGTAGTCTTGTAAATTATTTTTGTACATTATCATGTAAAATATGATAAAAAATCATATTGTTTCCAAAAAACTAATATACCAATCCTCTCACTAAACACCTTAATAAGGTATAATATAAAAATGAGTAATTCAAAGTTTGTGGTGAGATTTTTATATTATAATACGTTATCAGAAAACATTATTTTCAAATAGATCACTACACAACATTAAATTATGTTAAGTATTTATAATCAAATATTGAAATAATATATATCTAGAAGCTCACTATTTATCAACATTAATCAAATATAGACCTATGATATGGTAATTTAGAATCAATATAAGATTTTACTATGATATATTCATCACTTTTACAATATATCACTTATTTCCATTTAGTAACTAAGGAAATACTTGGCAGTTATTTAGTGGATCTCACATGAAATTGATTGATATCATACTAATATGAGGCTAGATTTTTGAAATTATATATTTATATATATTCTTATGTAATGTGAATGAAACTATGTATTTTTTAATAAAAATTAATTAAAGAGAAATATTTTATCTATATACAACACCTGAATAATGATTTCACTCCCATAAGTAAGTTCACATTCCTAACCTTCAGTATTAGATAATTAAATTTAGTTTTCAAATTCATAAATTCCTACTATTGTTAAAAATAAATATAGTACTTATGAATAAATATAGAAGGCATTTTTTATTTTTTTTTATTCTAGTATAATTTAAAATAACTGATTATTTCATTATTTTATATATCAAATAGACATATTTACTTTTATGTGTATGGAAAATTTTATATATTTTATTAATAAAAATCATAAAGTAATATTTGAACTTCTAAACTTTGTGTCTAAAATAAATAATTTCCAAATTTCTATAACAAAATTTTGCATTGGGTGAATGCAATAATTTATAGTATATAACCCAAATAAATCAAACAGATATAATGTTTGGGAATGAGTATTTTTCATGGTCATAGATTATCATTAAAGTTTTGAATTATGTATTACACTTTATCTTATCAATTCTTGTTTTTATTATTTTCAAGATGATATTATAGCATGTTTTGAACGCTAAAACATTTCAAATAATTCAAATATATAACTACCACATTCTTATGAGTTCTTTCAACTAGACACATTTATATATATTTGGTCTAATGGATTAATGTACCTTAATTCCATACACTAAAATTATCAATTTTCATTATGACTAATAAAAGAAGGGTCACATATATCAAATTATTCAAAATATTATTAATCTAATAATAAAACTCATGAAATATTTTTATTTATATCTTAGTTATGTGTCAGATGTACTGTACAAGAAATAGGTATATTAGAATGATAAAATTTGACCTATATATTTTATATTTCAATGACTAAATTATATATTTATAGAATATAAAATAATTTATCATATGTCAAACTCTATATATCAATCTTTTATGTGGATAGAATAAAATATTCTTTTATTATGAATGAAATTACTTTGTTTGTTTAAACCTTAAATAATAGTGACATATATAAGAGACACATAACAAAATTAAATAATTAATCTATATTATATATTTAGATCATATTTCTCCACCTATAATGTATGAAATATTAATTTATTTTAAAAATATATATAGATAAAATAATCAATTCTATTCTTTCTGATTCATTTTAAATCTACACAATAATATGATGTATAACCTAGATTTTATAACAATGAATTGTAATTTGATAGTTTCTCTCCTATAATATAAATATTTTTATATTAACAATTTTTTTATTGGTAACATAGATCACTTTTCATGCTACAATTCGACTCAATCATACTATTTACCTTAAAAGTATCATTCATAAGGATATATATCAATATCAAAATTATTTTAATGTTTAATTTCACTGGAACAAAATTCGAGTAAAATTTATTGTATAATTATTTTACAATTAATTATTTAATATACTCACTATAAAATTACTTCTACATACATTATACCTATTAGAAGGATAAAATTATTATTTCAATAATATTTGAGTTTTATTTTAGTATTTAGTTAGTACATAATCATTTAGATAGACTATCGTATATATTATATGGTATAGAACTCTTAGATAGTAAGGTAGATAATTTTTTTAATTATTTAAATAATGAATGATTTTTAAACTACTCCTTAAGTTACATAATATTTATGGTAGCCCTGAAATGTGTAATGAATTTCATGTAATCAGATACAAACTTATGTTCAATTTTTTCACTCCTATAAAATTATTGTTATTTTACCAAATATGGGCCACCCCAGATAATGTATGGGAACTTTTATTTGGAATAACCCACCCATATTGAATGATCATGGTCAAAAATAGTTATCACATTAAAAGTAATCCATGAATTATTATTTTGAGGAATTATAATGTTACCTATATGCGATTTATTTATTCATATTATACAAATCACATATCATTAATTCCATATATTTATTGAATATTTTAGTTGTTTAATTTTTTAATATTAATTTTTACCTAAAAAATTCAATGTGACCATTATACCACTAATTATTCTTAATATGAATCTAAGATAAAAGAGTTTATTTTAATGTTATAAATAATTACAATATAAATCAAAAGTAAATAGGACATGAAAAAACATCAATTTATTGTATTAAAGTAAGAATAAAATATAATACTAAACAATAGGAAATATGGTGTGATAGGTATCCAACCCACATATTTCTTATAATGACTAATCTCGGGAAATCCAATACCCGGCCAGGATAATCACAATACCTCAAGCACACTATTAGACCCCTAATGGCGGGAGAAATGTATTGATAAATAATAATAACCACTGGAGAGTGATTTATCATTATTTTAATTACAAAAATATATGTATAATAAATAATAAATAATATTCATAAACAACCAAATACTTAACTCTAGTAAGAAATTATATAAAATAACTATTTAATATATGATGAATGAAGACCAAAAACATTATAAATGAAGAAATAAAAAGATTTTAACTTATATAAAAATGGGAAATCACTACCTTATTGTTGAAATGAACATAACATGAGCAAAATGAAATTTTATAAAATTATAAATAGGTCCACCCTCTAGGTATGGACTGGGATATTCTACAATATGCACATCCTAAACCATATTTGAATTTATATAAACAATTGTTTAACCCACTTGGCATTTGTTCTATTTGATTCCAATTATTATAAATAAAATATTTCATGATGTAAATATTTGTTGATGATATGAATATTGGGGGAAATTCCATGTCATGTTTTCTACATGAACATAGTTACGATATATTGAGAATACCTTGAAGTCTATTGTTGGAAGAAGGAACTAAGGAATTTCATTTATTCACATAAAAAATGGACAAATGAAGATGTTTGTTTTTTTAAATATTTTCATTTTTATTGTGGTATAAAATATATAATGCGAGATATATCATTGAATATTTTCTTGTATTGTACATTCACATGGAAAATAATGAGGAATCATTATGTATATTAATTTGAAAATCAGTTTGAGAAAATTTGAGAGGCCTATGAATGATACGATTCTATAGAAAAGTATATTTATATTAACTTATGAATTAATAAATGAGTTTATATTATGTAAAAACATGTTTAATATTATATGTAATCTCTACACACTCATAGGGTATAATTAATGTGGCATATTGT
This sequence comes from Viscum album, assembly GCA_963277665.1. Taxonomy (NCBI): domain Eukaryota; kingdom Viridiplantae; phylum Streptophyta; class Magnoliopsida; order Santalales; family Viscaceae; genus Viscum; species Viscum album. The sequence goes on along the minus strand of OY728145.1, from coordinate 872,210,388 downwards.
TTCATTTATTAATTTGTTAGAAAGATTTCAATTTTAGTTGTTTTCAATAGAGAATGGTGATTGATGATATTATATATTCACCTGAAAACAAATCTAGTATAGAATTAAATACATTTAATGTTTTTGATGATGAACCATGATTGTTTTCGTAGTTGTAAAATATGATACAGATTAAAAAAATAAGTTAAATATACATTTATTGATGTCAATCTTTGTAATTATTTTGGTGATGGTATAAGGTTAATTGAAGTAATTATAAACAATATGGACGTTTTTTAGTGATTTTATTTTCAGTAGAGATCACTTGAATAATTTTCAAATTCTTAGTTTGATGTGGAAAATTAAAGAACTCTTTTATACAAAAAATGTAAATCTAGGAATACTCTTAATTAAGAAAAGTGACTATAATTTGAAGTTGAATATTTTTAAACGTCCAATGAAACACAAACATGGGTATATAAAAGTAACATTTAGGTGAATTATAATATTTTTAAAAATTAAAAATTATAAAATTTTGTGGAAAAAATTAATTATATAATAAAAAAAATAAAAGTCTCAGTTAATAGATCAAGATAATTGACATTGTACATAAAAAATACATTAAAAAATAAATTTCTTCATGACTATATGTGAAGTAAACCTCAATTCAATATGTAAAGTATATTCACTAAAATTATAAATGTTTTGGTACTCAAAGGAATACATAATGATAGGTCTCCCAATATGAAAATGTCATATACCATATACATAAGAGTCACTTCGTCATAATTTAAAAAAGTCTCATGGAAGGGTGTGATATGTAATGGAAAGGTGTTAAATATGTAAATATCACCAAATTTTCAAAAAAATAGGATTTTATAGTACAATGGAAAGTATATAAGTCAAATTTCTAGATGAATAATTTTTAAGAAGTATTAAATGTGATGATGATAAATATGTTCTTCAATGTTACTATTATCACAGTAAATATATTAATCAATTATTCAATCAATTATATATACATAATTTATGAATAATTATTCCACACTATGATGAAGGGTTACATGCCATGAAATATTCTAAGAATGATGAATAAGCCAAAGATGAATATGATATTTTAAATACATCCACACCATGAGTGATTCCATCGAACCATGATGGTCTTGCTTTATTTTTTTATGCCTATATAGCGATTTTTGTGAAATTAGTTATTATGGAAATTTAAAATATTGTTCCCATTTTAATTTAGGGTTATCATGAGGAATAAAAGACCAAGAATGATAAAAAATATTTTTGACACATCTTGGTTAATCTACATGTGTCTATGATATAAAATGAGAAGGGGATTCATATTTATACATGGAATCAAATAACTAAAAATGGTATGGGGATATAAAATAAGAATTACAGATATTATTTGTGATCAATTTTAATGATTTTAATTACTAATAATTATTAGTGAATGAACATTAGAAATATTTTTGTGAATGTATTCACATGATTCAATGAATATAAATGATGATAAAAATAAAAATGAGTTAAATATATTTGGTTCTATTTCAATATGGATTTTTTATTGAGTCAAATAAGAAATGGAGGAGTGGATCAATATTGAATTCCCAAAGAAATACCTATATATTGATAATATAGAAAACCAACCAAAATCATTGTGGGATATTGTTTTTAAGAGAAGGAGTCCTAATTATGTTGAAAATTTTATTATCCATATATGGTGAAGATGAATAAAAAGATTAGAAGATTGGGCTTGCTACAACTGGTTATTATTCTTGATAGAGAACATGAATAAAGAAGATAGTATTTGGTATTCCTATATCACAATGAATAAGGCCTATGATATTCAATTATCATAAGGTTCATAAAAGCCTTATGATTATTTTATAGGTGTCCCTTTTGTTTCTGAACATTGAGGAAGGAGATAATATATATTATATATATGAGAGACACAAATTCTTCACTGATGAACTACATTAAAGTGGTTCAAGATTAATTTTCTATTCAATCAGAATGTCTTGGTTGATTTTAGAGTGTAATATCTTAATATCATTGCATACCATATTCCCAATTGGTTCAAATAAAATGGTTTTATGGATTTACACATACAATATCTTTATTTTGAAGGTAAAGTGGAGTTCTGTTTATATGGGATAAAAACAACTATACACTAGGTACAAATTCATCAATATTAATTGTGGAACTCATTAATAATTCATGTCTGAATTGTTTTTCTTTTATAATGATACTACATGCATGATAACCAAAGGTAAGAAAAAGAGTGAGGTATCAATTTAGAAAATAGTTATAGTGGTAATGAAAGGAAATAAATTTCATTGAATATAAGTCACCAACACTGATTCACCCCTCTCAGTGTTGTATCCCAAGTGATTTTAGCAGAAGTCATCGACAATGATTCCCCCCAATCATTATTTTTCCCAATTGAACCTAGTAATTGGTATTAGAAAATAGTTTTCACCTATAATTAGATACCAAATGATTTATATATTTTATATTTTTATTTTATATTTCCTAAGGATTTATGATGTTCATATTTAAAATCTCATATGAGTTTCCTATTAAAGACACCATGGGAGAAAAATTAGCTAGGACATTGACGAACTATAAGAAAAAGAGATGAAAATTAATTGATTAAATACTCATCAAAAAATAAGATAAAAATGAATTATAATAATTGATAGTATTCTATATAGAGATCATTATTGTATATCTATAAGTAATTTTTCTGTAGGCATAAATTATGATAAGAATAACTCACTTATATATATGGATATTTTAGAAACTTGTAGGAGTGAATCCCTAAAGATGATGAAGTTGTGGAAATAATGGATGAATATGTAGATAAAAGGATGTAAGAATGTATCAAACACAAGTTTTTGAACAGTTATTCAAATACAATGCTTGAAAACCTATACTCCAAAACTGAGAAGGATCAACAAAATATAATTTTTAAAAAACATAATCCTTGGAAATGCTAAAATAAAAATTTTATTCATTTAAGGAATATTGAATGGATTTTATTGATGTCATAATTGAATAGTTGGAAGTCAAGGAAAAGTGGATAAAAGAAGATTAAAAGTCCTTGAAATGAAGGAAAAATTCCATTTAGATTGTATCGATAGGATAATAAAATATTATAAATAAATATTTTTGACTGTTGAAGATTAGAAGAATTTTCTTAACATGAATTTCCTTGATCTGGAGGTTGAATTGAAAAAATTAGAATTAATGGATGTTAAATACTCATAACAAGAGAAGAATAAAGATTATACCACACATAATTAAAAGGATAAATTATATGATAAAAGAACACTATATGTTTGAAGAACACCATGATATCATTTAATAATCGTCTCTAGAAAACAAATATCCATAAGTACTATCCACACCAAAAATTTATGATTATTATAATTTTGGTTTCCTGTATAGTAAATATTTAAGATCAAAATTAATGAAAATATGGATTATAATAATTAATTAGGGACCCATAAATATATCCAAGGGCATTTAATGTATGAGAAAAAAACTCCACTAAACAATCCCAATCATTAGAAAAAATATCGCAAAATAATATGAAGGTAAATCTTAATTCAATGTTTTTCAAAAGAAAAGAGTAAGGTTGGTTGGTTATTATTAGTATTATAGAAGTTAAATGAAATAAAATCACTATTTTTTAATATAATCTGTAAACCCATGGAGGAAATAATAAGTCTATAACAAAGGGAATAAATTCAATGTTGAGTAAAAGTTCATAGAGAATAGAGAAAACTAAATCCATATCCAAGAGGTTTGAAATCTTAGAAAATAACCATGGAAATTGAAATAGAAGATGTTAGAGTGAAAATAATTATTATAAAAATAAACCAAGTATAGTATAGAACCATGCGATGTAAAATGAACACAAAACAAAAAGATGAATAGAAGTAAATTTTACTTATCCCTATGAAATAATGAAATAAATTATTATATTCAACTAAAACACATGATTTTACAGATGATTTATACTCTAAAGAGAATAAGGTGAATACAATTTTGAAGAATATGAAACACTATATAATATTTCAAGAAACCCACAAGTGTTGGTGTTAATGGAATCAAGTCACTAAAAATATAAAAAAAATAAAAAATAAAAAATAAATTATTTTCTTTGTGGATGACATTCCTGAGAAACCGTATGGATAATTTATGAAGGTTAATAATGCTTCTAAAGAGTGTCTAATAATTTATCCAATGTAAATGATAATAATATTAAAATTAAATGAATCATTTAAAAGAGAGAGTTTTATTGGGAAACATGTAACCTCACAAAAATAAACCTAATTTCAATATAGTTTTTCAAGATATGATTCCCCAAGGATATTTATGGTGTTGTGTGGAAAGTACATGAAAGCTTGACTTGTTCTAAAAGTCTTCTTGATTATACTACTAGACCATTGGAAACTTTTAATGAAAGTAATGGTATTTCTAAGAAGATCATGTTCTTTAGTGACTAATAAAAAATGGGAGATTCCAAAAAAAGATATCTCTAAAAAACAAGAATATCATATTTTATAAGATTAATACATAGAAATATATGGCTGAAAGTATGATGAGTTCATATAAACAAGTAACATGAAGGAATGAATTATCTTGGATGATAATAATTTCTCGACCCATATAATCTAATTAAAAGGAAATGTGGTTCCACCTTATTCCCATATTTTTTTCTATTTATATAATGTGAACTGAAGGTGGTACATCTGTTTTGTAGTATGATTAAATAATTGAGGTATCTATAATAACTATTCTAGTCTTAATAAAAGTCTCCATATTAGAATTATCCCAAAATTTAATATCATAAATTGTATTTGGTGAGCATTTCAACCTTTGTGAAGTGAATATTGTGTTTTTCCCTTTAGGGGAAATATTTTTGAGAAGCTTCAATAATCATATATTTTCATAAAAATATAGAACCTAGAAATTGATTGAAAAAATATTATTTAAATGTTATTATTTCATATTCTATTATCTTTATTTTTGAATAATTTAATTTAATGTTATGTAGATAAGATAAATTTATCAATGAATTGAGAAATAATAATGTTTTTCAAAAATACGGGGATGATATCTTAAGAAAATCGAACTAGTTTTTTTCTTTTTAACCAATGTGTTAAGGTTAGTATATAAAATATGGTTGATAAAATTTCATGGGGATATTTTCAACCAATTGGTATCATCTTAAAACCTTTTTTACAAACCCTATAAAAGTAATTATTAGTAGGGTCGATATTTTGTTGGATTATGGAAATTTTATCAACAATATTCATTTTTTCCTAGAACAGGAAAATATCAAGTAGAGATTGGGTGGGGTAATTGATGTAACATTACCTCAAATGAATTCATGTCTCCCTATCCCATGGTTTTTTAAATTTATGGTCATTATGTCAGATAGAGATAATGGATAAAGAACATATTGACATGGATTTTCAAAAATCATATAAAAAATTTTACAAAGGGTTAGAATATTATCCCCCATTATTATTTTTTGAATTTATTTTCATTGAAATGAACAAAATATTTCCTGATTTTAATACATGTTGATGATTGGAATACTAAGTGACACTTCCAAGAAAAATTAACTACATGAATTGAGTTATGTTTATTGGATAATAACTTATACTATAGAATTGTTATAAGGAATTGAGGTATGATAATTATTAATTTTATAATGTAATAAATAACTATTGTTGAGTGGTTGAGATTATTAAATCATTCTTATGGAAAACAAGATTTAATGTGAGACATGTCTTCGAAAATATTCTTGGAAAAGACATTTAGATGGAAGAGAATGTTGACGCTACTTGGGGATTCAAGTGAAAGTCTATTAAATACAATTTTAGAATCTTAGATATGATATATTGTTATAGAAATAGAATTTTAAATTATATTTTTTTTGAAAATGCAGGTTTATGATCATGTAAATGATCTTCACACTTTTTGGGAATAATTAACATGAAAGTTCATTGTATTGAATGAGTTTTAGGGAATATTAAAATATGGGTTGGGTTCCAAGTAATATTAATATTAATGGAATTATATATTCATTTGAATATTGTGGAGATAGATGAGAATACCAATTATTTCATTTTTTTGTTGAAGATCAATACTTGTTTGTATGAAAATATATATGGATGAAGTAAGAAATTTTTTATTATTAGTAAATTTCACACTACTATGATTTTGAATTATTCTGGTGACAATTAAAGATGAATTTACATAATTCTAATGTATTCTGAAGTGTTTGAGATGCTCTAAAGAAGTTTTTACCTCACTAGATAAATTCTATAATTCTGAGTTATAGGTGGAAAATTTAAAAAGTTTTTATACGTAATAGAAATTCCAAACATATGATTCATGGATAAAAGTTACTATGATTTAAAGTTTAATACATTTAAATTTCTCTAGAATCACACATTGGGCCACATAAAAGTAACCTTCAGTTAACAAAAAATTATATGATAAAGTATTAGAGATACTTTCACACCTAAAACAAAATTTTTCAATGTGTAAATGTAAATTACTTTTTGAGAAAAGATGAAAAATTGAAAAAGTATTATCAATCCTTGAGATACGTAATAGCCATTATGATTACATGTAAAAGTCTCTTCTAGACAATAAATAAAGGTAATAATCTATGATTTAGTGACATCTTGACACTTATAGTGATACATAATAGTATGTTTCTCAATATGTAAAGGTAGTATATGTAATAAATAAAAATAACCCAATCTAAATTGGGTAAAGTATTGAGATACACTATGATATGTAAAAGATAGATGGTCAATAATTAAATATCATTAATTTTTTGAAAATATGATATTTTTGGAAGTTACAATAAAATCCAAAAATTAAATATCTTGATGAATAATTTTGAATAATAATTAAATGTGAAGAGGTCAAATAGGTTTATAATGGTAATAAATATCATAACGTATTTCATAATCCTTGATTCAAGATATGATATATAGAGAATTTAAGAATATTGATCCCATAAGTTTATGGAGGTTTCTACACTACGAAATAAAATATGAATGATAAAAAAGTCTAAGATGGATCTATTGTTCATGTTCCAACCACACCATGAGATACTTTTTCACATCATGACTATCTTGTTTCATGTATTTATGTTTTCATGATGATTTATGTGAAAGAGTTTTTTATGGATTGTTAATGGAATGTTCTAATTATAATTGAGGGTGATCATGAGGATTAAAATGTTGAGAATCATATAGGATATATTTGACACAAATGAGTTAATATTCATGATTTTATTATATATCATTAAAAGGGGGTTTCCTGTCAAAATATGGAAGATAATATGAAGAATATTTTTGAAGATATAAAGGGATAATAAAATACATTACCTATGATCGGTTTTAATGAGTTCAAAACCTAAGAAATATAGGTGAATGGTTGAGATGATTATAGGGGAGAATATGTTCATGATGATCTATGAATATAAATTTTGAGAAGAATAATAAGTTGAGATAAATAAATTTTAAGTTGTTTCCACGATTTATATTTTTCTAGTTAAATAAGAAAGGGTGGAGAGAGCCAATACAAAATTTTAAGAGAGAAAATTCCATGTCAAATATAGAGAGAACTAAATTTCATCACTTTGAGATATTTTATGTTGAAGAGAAGGTGTTACAATATTTTTGAGAACATGATCATATATGCATGTTATAGTAAATCAGTAGGATAAGAAGACTAACCTTTCAACTTATGCTTATTATTTATCATGATAAAGAAAATTTTAAAAGATAATCAATGATATTCCTATATATATATACCTAAATGGCCCAAAAGACTTATTTTAATTTTATTATGGATAATCCCCCTTTTGAGGGTTGAGGGGAACCCTTAGATGACCAGTTGTCCCAATGAACAAGGCCTGACACGAACCGTAGTCCAATACATGACATGAAGGACTAGAGGCATACAATTACCATTACATGACTTGTAGGACTAACACACTAGAACTGCCCCTCCACAGGTTCTGAGTCATTGATCGCCTAGATCCCTACCTTGCATTGCTGGTCGTTTAGCATTTCCTCATACAAAGCTGCACGGCGCCTTGTCCTGATGGCTGTTTCCATACCCTCTAATTCTTCTAATTCAGTTAGCTCTACTTCTGGTGAATTCTACTTTTTTCTCTGATCCTCTTCTAGGGTCCGATTTGTGTAAACTGGCCTAATCCATGATCTCTGTGGCCTGGAGGCCCTGAGGCTCGAAGGCCTTTGATGAACTAAAGGCCTTAAGACCCGTAGGCCCAAACTAGTTGCCCAAATTCACAAATTGGGTGAATAGTTCCAAGTACTACAATACCAAACAGTTTCTGCTACCGTACTACTATTTCACCTGCTACAGTGCTTCTATAGTAACCTTGAAATTCTCCACCACATGGTTTTGAACCTGGGTCTCTTGGATGCCAAGTAAGATCCCTTACCACTCGGGTACATGCTAGTTGTCTATATATTTATATATTAAATAATTATACCTACAATATTTATATATTATAAGTTGAGATATATCTCTATGATTTTTTTAGAGTTTGTCTTTCAGATTTTTGAACTTATAAATAGGAAATCAGCTTCATTCAATAATGTAGAGTCATAAATCCATCCCTAATAGTTAAATTCAAGTTTGTAAAAAATGATATTTTCATTCAAAATAGAAAGGAATTATTCTTGTGACAACATGTTATCAAAAAGTCAATGATCTTATTATATGTGGTTAGTTCTAGGAAAATATATCCAATGATATACCATTTCCAACACTTTTCCATGATAATAAATGGGTATTTGTGTGTGAATGAGATAAAAAAGACTATACATAAAGGATGTAGTCTTCCATCATAGAGGAAAAATTTGATAAAAAAATCTAGCATGCCTATATTATTTTTTTTCCTTATTTTATAACATGATTTCTTATGGAATATAAGAAAATTATTCAGAGTAATATTCACTAAATCTATGTATAGTAAAAGAAGGTAAAATGTTTCAATATGATGTATGAAATTCACACCAATTCACCTCGTTTTTTTCTGTATCAATAATGATCCTAACCAATCCATTGATCACAATTCCTTTCCCATATATATGTCATGTGAAATAAAATTTATATTTTTATAAATTATAAATTTAAGGTGGGAGTATAATAAAAAAATTAAGACGTTTCCACATGACACTAAACCTCTAAACTTGATTTTTAATGTCTAATAGTGAGATGTGATGAGAGACATAAATATTTTAATCATAATTAAATTCATCATTATATATTTTTAACACATATAAAAGTAGGAAAATAAAAATACTATTTTAGAAAATAAATAGAAGATCATGTGTACTAACCAGGCCACCATGATCCAACTAACAACTTTAAGACCAACATTAAAATTATATGTTAAGGGGAGAATCTTTATAATCCAAAATATAAGGGAAAAACAATGGAATAATCCACTATGGTATTATTAAATATGAAAAGATATATTTTCTACATCTAATAGAACCCTCAATCTAGTACGATGAGTAAGAAAAAAAATCATCGTTTATTGTCATAATGTGAGGGAATATGTAACTCATGTATCTATATAACTACATGAAGTTCCATGATAAGAGTGGGAATATAAATATTGCATACTTAAACACTAAACCGACCAATTATCCTTACCGCCAGTATTATTAGCAAGTAAAAATGTTCTATACAGAATTAGTATATAAGAAACATTTCACTAATAATCATATAATCACATATAAAATGAAAAAACATAGTTAATATTACTTAGAAAAATTATATCAGTAAATCAAATCAATTATGAATCAAAAATTATATGAGAATTTTAGAAAATATAAATAATCAAATATGAATTATTAGTTATAATTTTGACCACCATAATATTTAAATCTATTTTTAATTCATTATTTCTTTAGAAAAAATATTGTTTTTTTAAAATAAAGGTCAAAATTTATTCAAAAATTGATGAAAAATAAATTTCTCCTCATGTGGAATGAAAATTGTACTTATAATTTTTATAATAATTTTTTTTATCAAAATATTGGTCCATTGGATTCTCAGGAAGTTAGCCTATAATTGATCAAAAACTAAGAATCACTAACACACACTTTCATTATGAACACCCATATCTATAATACACATTAATTAATGATTTACTAAATCACATTACTTCTAAAATAACCATAGAATATCATGAGGAAAAGTTTATTTGGAAACGTCGGTACATTTGACAATACCAAGAAATATGGGTATAACAAAATTATTTTTAAACTCCAAAAAATTCCCTTGAAATTATATTGTTCTTCTAAAATTGCGTGGGATAACCTGGGGACTTACATGAGAAATGAGTGAGATATAAATCCCAACGAGTGAATAATAAAATCAAATCGTAAGGTCAAGTACTATATGTAACCCAAGAGGAATATCAATGTGACATAATTGGGGTTGGAATCCTAAAATTGACCATTAAAGAATTATAAAAGATGAATCATTAAGGAAACTAGGGAATGCAGAAACATTATAAAATAGGAAATCATAAACATATACTAGGAATAACCACCAAGAAATCATGATATAATATTATTAGGATAATCTCATATGTACCATACATTGTATCTCATGAGATAAACATTAACAAATGCATTAGACGTATATAAAATTTTACACCCACCCATTACATTTATATTATGAATGTGCATATGTGTTCCACATAGATCATAAAAAATAATTATTAATTTCATCATTTTTTATCCATATATTATTGAATGTGGGATACATACATGAAATGAAACAATAAATAAATTATAGATACATATTCCCAAATACCCTTAAGTGAAAATGAGGATGGGTATTCACTATACATATGTTTTTCTTGGAAAATCATAAGATAATTTCAACAGAATAGAGGGGTTGCATCTAGATTCATGGAAGAGATTAATGAGAGTTAATGGAATATACAAACACATTGCAATAATAAAATAGTAACAGGTACTTGTAAAAATGTATCCCAACAATGACAAGTTGATATTAAAAGGATTAATATAAATAAAGTGGTTGAAAATAGGTGAATGAGAGGATCACTTACCTTGATAGTATACTTTTCAATGACTGGGAGGGGCTTCATACAAGATTTACAAAACCATTGGAGGGAATTAGAGAGGTATATAGGTATTAAATTCATGACCAATGTGTTTTGAGTGAATATGAATTGGGGGATGGTTGGGTATTTATAGAAAAATTGGGGGGAATTTTTCATAGATGTCAAAAATTAGGTTTTGGACTCTAGAATATAAAATAATAAAAACCAAAAACCTTATAATGGGTTTTACCATTATTATTTATTAATTAGGAGTTACTTTCAATATTTTAAAAGTAAAAGAACTATAATAATTAATATAATACCATTGCTGATGTGTAAGTGAGTCATGTTTATAAATAATGGATTTTAATACCTCGAAATATAATATAGGTTTCATGGGATTCAGTAAGGGCTAATAAAATTAACTAAACAAATTAAAAACAAATTCTTTTAAATGGGAAGCACAATTTCGATCATGTATACTCATTATAATATTTATTACATAACTTTTTTGTCTTTAATGATCTCATGATACATACTGTATATCTACACCATATTTAATTTTTACCTAATAATTCAATGATCTCAGAAAAATATGAAAAATTTGTTGTTGGATAATTTATACATTCTAATTTTAAAAATAATATTTATTTTACAAAAATATTTATATAAATTTGAAAACATACACATTTAATTAAAAAATAAAATTTTATTGAAAAATAATTATTTTTTATAATTCAAGTTCCCAAACCTTATAAAAATTTATTTTTAATTCAGGAGATTATATTAAAATTAAAAGTTATATAAATATTATTTTTTTAAATAAAATATATTTCAAAAATTATTTAATTCACTAAAATGATTATTGATTACAACTATATATTTCCCAAAAATACAATTTTTGTTTCATCTTATCAAAATCTATTTTTTTTGTATCAAACTCATTATTTAATCATTTATAAATAAATAATAAAAAGTATAAATATAATTTTTATTTTATTAAAAATTAAAATATAAATAATTATACTATTGGTGTTTATAAACACAACCTCTTATAAAACTAGGGAATTCCCCATGGGTAATGCATGTGATGGTCGCACTTTCTTAGGGAGGATCAAAAAAATATGGCTTGGGTCATGATCTCTATAATATTGGACTTATTTGGTAAAAGTTTTTTTATCATGTTTCTATTATTGGATCTCATCTTGGGATTGATCAAGGGAAACTTATATTATATCCACATCCGTTAAATTATTTAATAAAAAGGATTCATCGGGTATAATACTACTGGTTATTTCCATCTCTTCTTTTTTCTACGTCAATTGGATTTTATCATAACCCTAAATATATATTAATAATAATATTCCCTGATCAATAAATATATTTTCAATAGTTATAAAGATTCATAATCACTTAATTCAACTAGATAAAACTTATAATAGTCCAAAACTACAAATGTTGTGCATTTCCTTTTTATTACATCATTACATAATAAGGAATTTGTTCATTTGAAAAGGATATATCATTTATAAAACATTTCAGTGTTACATTCTTACATCATTAATATATGTTTCCCTCTAAATTAAATTTCATACACGAAAATAGATGTATGTACATCTATTTCATTATCTCTTTCATTTACCACGTTTCTCCCTCAAACATATGGTTCCACAAAAATATTTGACTAGGATTGTTGTCTTGTTTTGTAGAACATTGTATATATGAGATAAGATCTTAAAGATCTATTCTTCTTATAAATGATTATTATCCAATGGTATTACCACTATATTCAGTACCTGTAAGTGGTTGGATATGTACATCCTCAAGAGGGATACATGAAACACGTAATGTACTTGAGATAAGTTAGGTGGGACTACAAGTTGAAATTCCCGATTTTTTATGAAATCAGGGATCAAAATGAGAATAATGCATCTAATACTAATATTTAAATTCCTCGCAAACCTAATAAATTTCATCCATGATTATATATGAAGGAAAACCGTTTTTATGACCTCAAACTCTAGGTCTTGTCGATGATTAACAATATATATATCATATAGACATAGCATAATTTTCATTATATGTTGGATGGTTTGAAACTTCCCTGTCATCTATTAGATAAAATCACATACCATAATAATACATTCTCCATATTCATCCTATAATGTAGGAGTCTAAAACTTCTTCCCATACTGAGCCTTATAAGGTGTTATTCGAAAGATGAAATAGAAACTATTGGTATAAGAGAACTATAATACAGGATAGTGTTGATCCCAATATCCACAAAAATCCATTAAACATGATCTCAGTACATGTTATAGAATATAATTATATATCAAAAACAAACTATCCATCAAAAGGGGGTAATTAGTACTAAAACATATCACTCTATCCAATTCTTTATGAAGGCATCTCGAGAAATTTTGTGGTAAACCTGAAATCTCAATATAATATAATAGAGAGTGAGACTCTATTAATTATCACAAATTTTATTATTTATATCCCAATGAGTTGGTAAATAGATAAATCTTAATTTATAGAATTTAAATGTACTAATTTTTTAAGGCGATCGACTACCACCGGGATGGCATTATTGCCTTTGGATATCTAGTAGAGTCTTATGAAAAAACTAGTTGTTATGTTTTCCCATTTCCATATTAGTACGTGAATTGGTATGATCATACGCTTATAATTCTATTATTCATTCCAGATTTTTTTTCATACCATGTATAAAGATAACAATTCTATAATCTCCCTCTTAATATTATCCCACTAGATGTTTTTCGTCATATATCTATAGTTCTTATTACTTCCTAGATGAATAGGGAAGCTCAAGATATATGACTCATCCAGAATATAACTTTTCAATTATAGTATTGGGGGACACATATATAGGTTCAAAAAATTATAACACCATATTTATAAAAGTTTAATTTTAATATAATCAATACCTTTAAATGTAGTTCCACACCATCTTTTTTAGCCTCCATGATCCTCTCAAGAATGTATTTGTAAGATGTTATTTCAGTAAGTTGGGATGAAGTGCCTTTTATGATTCAAATTCCATTCCTTTTCATGTCTATTAATATTGGTTCCCCTTTAATCCCCATCATGTATAGTTTTTTAGGATCCTTTATACTTAGAGCATCTACTAATTTGTTCACCTTCCTTGGATTGTAATAGTCTGAAGAATCATAATCTTTTATCAGAACTAACTACCTTAGTTGGTGTATAATGGGACTGTTTTACCTAAATATATATTCAAGGACTTTATGATTTTTATATATTCACCACATCTACCTTAGTGATAATGTATTGAAGCATTTAATGTGAAGATCACTAAATCCAATTCTAGATTATATGTTATTTATTTCTACTCAAAGATCTTTAATTTACAGGAGGCATAGGATGTCACATTTTCATCTTGCATGAGTAAAAAACCCGACCCGTTTTGGATGGATAATTAAATTTAAAAAATCATTCCACATTAGAGGGTAACTTGATCATATGTGAAATGATCATCCTATCCCTTTCTTTGAAGCTTTACTCACATTCATCAGTTAAGAAAAACATAACTCTTTTTTGATTTGATATGGATATTGAGCATGGAAGTCATTATATTTTTATCAAGAATATATTATCATACCCAGATAATCTAAGGAAAATATGGATATCTATTATACATATCGGTCTGGGCCATCCCTTAATTGCCTCTAATTTTGAAGGTTAAAAAAATAACGCAATTTTTTGTGACAATATCCCCCCTGAATGTTACCCGATTCCATCCACGACACACATTTACTATACTTCACATATATATTTTCATTTTGAATGGTATTTAATAAAGAAATTCATATGCTCCTAAAGTTATATATTTCTTGTATCATCTATAATAATATCATATATATATACTACAAGAAAATTTCAGAGGTAATCTTTAAGGACTCTATTCATTAATCCCATAAAGATTACAAGTTAATTAGTGATTCAAAATGGAATTACCATGAAATCACAGTTTCCTTATCTTTTATGAAAAATAGACTTGGGGAGAGTCTACTTATTCACAACTACATGATTATATCCATATCTAAGTTCCACAATAGTGATGTATTGGTCTCCATGTAGATGATGGAAAAGGTCATCAATACATGGCATAAGATACTTATCCTTTATCATGATTTTGTCGAGATAAATATAATCAATATAGAGGTGTATTGATCCATAATTATTTTTAAATAAGTAGAAATGTGTACTCCATGGTGAAGAATATAGACATATAATCCCTTAATCTGGATTCTCTTATTGTAACTTCTTTATCTCTTCATGGTTAACCATGTCCATTCTACATGGATTCATGGATATTGTCTAAGCATCAAGTATAATTTGACTGATAACTTAACCTCACAAGATGGAAGGAGACCAAAAACTTCTTTGGGAAAACATCATTGAATTACATTATAATGGGAATTTCATCCAGGATGATGTTTCCCTCATTCTAAAACATTTGATTTAGATACACTTTTTCAAAATGTAAAAATTTCCATTCTTAAGATTATGATAATAAATGATATACATGATACTCTTATAACTTGTATATAATAAAAGATAAATTTTTGATATAGAGGGTGACTTCCTTATATTCACAATTTATGTTGGATCTATACAAGGAAAGCCAATCCATACAAAAAAATTGCATCGAATTCCACTAAAGGTAGTATCCTAAGGTTCTCTCGGGTGTTTGGACCAAAAATATGGATATGTGATATTTATATACTTGGGATGCAATAATTTCCCCATTTTCCATTTTCATTGACAACTTCACTTCCATGTTTTGAGGTGTTGCTTGAATAGTGCTTCAAAACCTTCAGGATATGGAAGAATGTATAAAAATATGTAAAATAATCCTTCATTTAACTATGTTATTTTAGTTTTAATATTTTTATACATATAAAATAGACTTGGGGTTTATAATTTTAATATAGTTACGAACATAAATGAGAATTTTATAGACATTGAAAGGATATTAGATTAATGTATTACATTTCTTATCCTATGAATTTTTAGGTTTCAATTTAAGTTACCCACAATCATTTTCATAAAAATAAATATAATTATATTTTTTTCCCTTCATAATAGATCATAAGAAGTTTGTGAATTTAACAGATAATATCCTCTCAGAGTGTTAAATAATGTGTGAAATATTGATTTCTTGTTGTGTATCAAGTGATGATCAATTCAAATACGATTTTTCCATTTTTTCTATTTCTATGCCTAGGTAAAATGTTTCAGGATACATAACTAGTTTTTGCATCCCTACATAACCACTTAGTCAGCAATTTACAATAATTTAGGAATTTACCCTATGTTTTGTCTCATCGTTAAGGATTTCACTAGGTTTTTTTAATCATAATCCCCAAAAATGACTGCACTTTCCTTTGATACAAATTTTGGTATCCCATATCATTAATACACCATAATTCATGATTTTTTACCAAATTGTTGTCATCCAAAAATGTTCCAGAAGATTTCGAGGCTTAGTGTATTTGGGAAATTAGTTATATGGAATAATAACATGAAACATGGGTTTAAAAACATTATTTAAAAACTCTACAACATACCATTCAAATTCAATTTCTATTCTAAAATAGTATGAGATAACATGGGGATATACATAAGAAAGTGGTGAGCTATAAATCCTAGTATAGAAATAATAAAATATTAAAAAAAGGTAAAGTTTTACATGTGAATCATAAGAATATAAATGTAACATAAGATGTATGAGAATTACAATCTTGAACATCGAAGAATGATATAATATGAAACATAAATGCAACCTAGAAATGTGTAAACAACATCATACATGAAAACATAACAATAATTCTAGAAAATCTAATTCCAAATATGTACCTAGAGTTCTTAGGATTACAAACATTTCACTAAATATAGTATATCATGAGACAATAAAATTACACAATTCTTTTAAGGTATTTATAATTGTATTTCAAACTTCTACATTCATATCATGTACCTGAATAGGTGTTCAACATAGATCATAAGATATAAATATGGATTTTATCACGTTTAATACCACAATTAAGGATTGTGAGTTACATTCATGGAATTCCACCATCAATAAAGAATAGGTACATTTAGGTTATTACCCTTGTGTGTAAATGAGGATGGGTATTTACTACAAAAATTATTGTAATGGAAAATCCAAGGATAATTTTGGAAGGTAAATTGGGGTATATAATGATTCCTGGAAGAGTTTAATGAGAGTGAGAGAGGTATATCATAAATTGGAAATTGTAAGGATATTAAGAGGGATTTTTAAAAATATATCCCAACTTGAAAAATTAGAAATAGAAAGGCTTAATATAAATATGGGACATGAATAAAGAGGAGAATAATAGAATCTATTTACATAAGAGAAAACTTATAAAAGCTGGGTAAGAGATTCTTAAGAGACTGTGAACTCCTTGAGATGGATTTAGAGAGGGATGGGGAGATTAAATTCATTCTCAATTGGGTTTTAGTGTATATGAGTGGGTGGATGGTTGGGTGTTTAAAGAGATAGATGGGGGGATTTATTATTAATTTCTTAACACATGTTTTTTTAATATACATGAAAAATAACCCGCACCAAAAAACATCCCATGGTTTTTACCCATATTTTCTACCAAATTGATGAATATTTTTATATTTTATAAGTATAAGAACTAGGATACTTAAAATAATACCATTGGTGATGTGGAAGTGAGTTATGTTTAAAAAATTGATTTTAAAGATATAAAATATAATCTAGGTTTCCGAGGATTCATTAATGGTTTATAAAATTGATCTAGTAACCAAAAAACATTATTTTAAATGTGAAACATAAATTTCATCATGGATACTCTTTATGTTTTTATTAGATCAATTTTTGGCTTCTATGATATCACAATATATAAAGTATATTTATACCATGTTTAGTTTTTTTGTTAAAAATTTTACCGTCTGAGAAAATTATAAAAAATTCACCATTCTATAATTCAAAAATATAATTTTTTTATAAAAAGTATTTATTTTAACAAAATAATTCTCAATATATGAAAAAGTACATTTTTAAATAAGAAATCCCAATTTATGGAAAAATATGTTTTTTACAATGACAACAGTTTCAGACCTGTAGGAAAATTACATTATTCTTTATAAAATTATATTATCATTTAAATTTAAATAAATATTATTTATTAAAATAAATTTTATTAAAAAAATTATTGAATTCATAAAAAATTGGAACTTGATTGAAAATATAATTTCCAATAAATATACTTTTTATCATATCAAAATAAAATTTTTATCAAACTAATTATATAATATTTTAAAAATTCATAATAAAAATTCATATATATAATCATTATTTTTTTTAAAATAAAAATAAAAATTTTAATTCTGCAGAGGTCTAGATACATGATCCCTTATCACAATAGAATATTCCATATAGTTATTTTGTGTGATGGTTACACTTTCATTTGGTGGTTTAGTGAACACTATTTAGTATGTATTATTGATAATCTTGAACTTCTCCTTCAAATAGGTTCACTCACATTTCAGTTATTAGATCTCAACTTGAGATTAGTCAAGGGAAATTCCTTATGACCCCATATCCCTTAGAATACCTAGTAAACAAGCTTTATAGGGAATGATTCTACTGTTCGAGGCCATTGTTCCTTCTTTCTATGTCAATTTGATTTTGTCACGACACTTAATATACACTAATGATAACTATCACTATACAAAGGTTATATTGTCAACAGTTACGATGTGTAATGGTATTTTAAATCTTAATGGATACTTTTTTTAGTGGTCCAAAATAACCAAATTAGTTCATATGATTTCTCTGACATCATTAATTAATAAGGAATTTATTGATTTGAAAATGTAATTTCATTTATCAAACATTAGGTCATTACATTCACATAAGTACAGGTTATGAAATGGGACAAAGTCCCACAAACATAAGAGTTAATTTATGAGTTCATGAAAATATGACCATTTTAATTAAACCAAGATAATGGAAACATAAATCCTTCATAAAATAAATTAAATAAGAGGATTTTTCTAAATAGAAATAAAAAAATGAGTCCAGAAACCATAAATTAGACCAACTCTAGTTTTTTTAAATACAGAAATAAAATCATTATATGGTAGATAAATAAAAGTTATAAATATGAGAAAGGATTATAATATTTAAAAATTAATAAGATATGAATAGGGGATCTAGGTACAATTGTTGTTATCAAAAAAATATTGAGCACACCCCCTTCCCTACCCTCCCAAATTAGATTTTTTTCTTATTTTTATAGAAAATCTTATGATATAAAAAATCTCACTTTATAAAGATAAAAATAATATTGATAATATTACTCATTTTTTGAATATTCTGGATTTATTTGTGAAAATATGTATGGAATTATATTTCTTCATAATTTAATAGAGTTCCATTTGAAATTTAAATTAAAGATATGAGTTTTTTTATAAACAGGGAAACCCAATAAAAAAAATAAAATCTTCCTAATAGTGCCACATATTAAAATTATTTTGGAAATATTATAACTCAAGATAATATGTTTCACCTTTGGGAGAATTTTGGTATTTTTTTAAACTCAAATTGATATCATTTTGTTATAAATTAACAAACCCACCACTCCAAATATTTAAAATTAATATTTTCAAAGATAAAAAACATTGAGAGGGTCAAATAAAGAACCAGTGGTCCCACTATATACAAAATTTTTGACAAGCACAAATTATTTTAATGCGATTTCAACATTAAATGTTAATTTACAATATAATATTTTATTAACATATTTATTTAATTAATATAATATAATAAAAATAACACTTCTTGTTTATTTTAGTTTTTTGGTGAGAAATGTTGGTTACCACCCTTCAACACCTCTACTATCATGGTTTATGGATTGCAACCATCATTGTTAATTCAAAGATCTTTGATGTTTAACCCCAAGATGGAGATTAATAGAATCTCATAAAGGGGAAATATTTAACATTCTTCTAGTACCACTCTTCTTAAGCATAGATTTTTTTCAAGGTAATTATTCTATAGGAAAAGGAATTAAACCGAAAATATTTGTAAGGAAGTAAAAATGATGGCATCATTTGGATAAAAATATAACCTCTGATAGAAGTGGTTGAGAATTGTGGTTGTTATTGTGACCTAATAAAGGTAGAAAAGGGTTTGATAGAAGGATTATGGTGAAATTATAAGAAGATCAAGGATGGTTATTGTATTATACTTTCACCCAATTTAGAGTTATTAGATTATATGACAAGGTAACTATATTATAACCATTAGATGTTGATGATTGGAAAATTACCTGATGCCCCTTATGCCAAGATATGAAGAGAGCTGAGTCAGCTATCCATAGAATTTCAAATATGGTCTGTTTCATGGACCATGATCTATGAATGATGTCTCTAGTATGCAACAACATTCATGCTAACAATATATGGTCAAAACCAAACCTCTTAGTTAACTGGGTTTCCAAATTATAAATGTTAGTTTGAAACTTAACAAATTTTAAATAATTTTTAAAGGTATACATTAAAAAACATATAATGATACCTCAGTCTTGATTACCCTATATATAAAACCACATGATGCACTTAAGTGACGATCTATGTCCCTTTCTACAAATTGTTTTTTGAAAAATGAAAATTTTCATTTGATTTCAATTCGAGACATAAAAATATTCTATTTAGTTTGGTTAATATCATATATTATATCATTATGATCTTTCAGAATTAATTTTGAGATCATTTAAAGGTCATTTTATCATTTTAAATATGTTGACATGAAATCTATTTTTGACTAGGTATAGGAAAATAATAAAATTCTCATAATATTTTTTCTTAATTAGGAAGAGTGGTGTCTTCCTATTATTTGAATTTATTAATAAAATGTTGTAGAAAAATAAATATTTTGGACTTGAACATTTGTGTGTATAGTCTTATTATTTTTTTGGAGAATGTAATTAATGAGGAAGTCTTAGTGAGATCTATAATATAGAGTAAGAGTATGATTAATTTTAATGATATATAATTTGGAATAATGTGATGATTTAAGGAATTAATTTGTGATGGTTGGTAATGATAAACTATTAATGAACTCCATCACACAAAGAAGGAATGTTTTAAATTTCATTGATTGAATGTGTATCTTCACTTAATGGTTTGATGTTATAAAATAACTCTTGTATCTATATTATTGTATAATATAAGTAGTCATTGTGATGATAGTGTTTTTCCAAAAATGGGTGTGGTTTTTCTAGTATATATATACGTGATAATGATGGAAAAAATAACTTGTAAAAAACAATGAAAAGGACTTTCATTCTATTAACCAACCTAATTGACTAAAGGAGATGAACTTGTGAGTTTTACCTCCCTTGATGATGCTACTAATATCAGATTTTTTATTGATATACTTGTTGTATGATAGTAATATCTCTTATATACTTATGTATTAGAAGTGATGACATTGATAAAATCAGTTATAGATTTTATCTTGATCATATTGATAATATAGGAAAACATATATTGTGGATTTATTTCATAGAAATTATGATACAAAAAATGTGTTATTTTTTTCCAGGAATGTATCTTTTTAACAGAAATGATGGTACCCACTTTTCGCCTTCATGAAAACATATTGAATTGTCTAATGATAAATTCCCATGTAAATTTCACATTTTATTTTGGAATTTATACAATTGAATACAATAAATTAGTTTTCTCGATAAGTCCTGGAAAATGGAATTATAAATTCTTTTTTCACCAATGGAAACATTATTTTTCAATAAATTAAGTAATGCTTCTATTAACACTATTATCACCATTGACATATCATAAATTTATGAGAAAATATATTTGGGGAATTAATTTTCAACAATGTTTCCCAATACTAGGTGAAATTATAGAATGGGGTTGTTGTATTATCTTATCCAGAACAATTGATCTATGTCACCTAATCGCACATTTTCAAAGTAATATTCTCTAATGGATGAGTTTTTAATCTTTGGGTATCTATTTTAGGGTGTGTCACCACTTAAAATTTACTATTTTGGTAGTGATTTTTTTCATTGAGCATATTATTTATAGAAATAAATGATATAGACTATGACATGGTGAATTTCATGATTTTAGATGTATTTTTTAGCTTCTATTTAATGTATATTACCCATATGAAGGTTTTGAGTGTTGAGGTTTTGGAAATATATTATTAATTTATAATCCTTCAATATCATTAATAGATAAGATATATGTTCTCATTTTATATTGTGTTTTCATTTATGGACTTTTATTGTAATACCTTTGGGATACTATATTATATTAATTTTTTAATAAAATTGGATATGTTTGGAACTAGTTTACTTGACTTGGGTTATTTCATATATTCATGAATTTTATAAGATGTATTAACTATGAACACAATATACATTGTTATCCTTAGAGGTATGGAATTTCATGATTATAGGTCATATGATTTATGGTATTTTATTTACAATTTTAATACCTATTGATTGGTTTCGTAATCCTTTGGCCTAGTGGAGGCCAGCTATGAGATTTGTGGTTGGTCTTATCACTAACCTAAGTGGGGTATATTTGAAATTTTGTAATGTTAGTGTGGTTTCATATGGATTTATTCTTGTGATGAGATATGTTAGCAATAAATATGATAGGTCATGGTATAGGAAATTATAGAAGTGGGGTAGGAGGAATTTTAATTAATATTATTAGGCTTGAGAACCCATCCATAGGGTGTAGTCATATATTATTTTTTATGTAAGAAAATTGACTACTATATAATTGACACAAGTATATGGAGAATTTGATGGAAGATTTTGTTATGTTTTTACATGCTTTATATTATTCATACAATATATTGGATTATCATAATTTCATATGATAATATGAATATTTTTGGATGGAATGATGAGAAAATCATGATTATATTATGATACCCCATTTTATTTATTTTTTAAATTAATCATGATTCATGAGTTCTATCTAAATATTGTAATACATTATAAAAATATTCTTAGATCATTTTTATCTAAAAATAACCATATCAGCACTAGTGATTCCATAACTAGTGTATGATCTTGGGGATAATGAGGACTTCCTCCATTGACCAGAATATAGGAAACAACACATGTTTCATATAGAAGATAAATCCCTATAATGTAAATCCATAAATATGATATTTTGTTTAAATATTATAGATGTTTTATCCATTTATTAGTCATATATTACATGGTTTTTGTAATTATTGGCAACATATACATTCCTAGATGACATTAAAAGTATAATTCCATTAGAAAAGAGATCCATAAAACAAATAATCATTTTTCATTATAAACATGTTAAATGGTTGGAAATTAGGTGGTGGATGATGATTTATGTTGGATTTTGGGTGGATGAACAATGACTTTGATAGAGATTTGTTGTCTATTAAAATAGGGGTTTTTCAATAGATATTAGTGGTAGAAATATTATTGGAGTTTTGTGATTTTCATATGTTTCATGACATATATAAATCATGACCCCTGATTAGAGGGTTTGTCTAGTTTTCTCATTGAACTAACTGATTCGTTTTGTGGAATCATTAATATAATAAAAAATTGATGGTGGTTATATAAATTATGATAAAACCTCCCATCTTTTTGTGATGGATAAAGATGAGTGATTTTGAATGAGGTCACATCATTAGTGATTTGACTGATAGTGAATAGTTATTACATTTTCAATTGAAGACAAATCAATACAATCAAAATTTAATGGTTTTTATCAATCCAAATATAAAAGGTCAAGCATTTGAGTACCCAATTTCACCTTATTTTTATAGTAGAATAATTAATAGATAATGAAAAACTATGTCGATACACCTTCCTTTTTTTTGGATATAAAAATATATAAGGATGATAGTGTCCAATAGAGGGATTCTTTGCTATATTTAAGAGTAATTTCATTATGTAGTGGATGGAATGTGGAGAACATATAACATTCAAATTAATTTTATAACTAACCACTATTATATAGTCTTAGATATTTTTAAAATTATTATTATGTGAATCATAGATGGATCTTCCACTATAATTATTGTAGCATAACACCTAGTTTGTTCTGATGAATGTTACATATAAAAAAGGGAAACTTCCTTGTAGATCTTATATTTTTGTAGAATAAAAGGATAATTTCGATGATAACTTACTTATGTAGAATATATGGTGTAATGGTGAATTAATTCTAGGAACAAGATAATTCACTTGGGAAATAAACACCATGGATGAAGATCCCATTGAATTCTTCTTGAGAAACTACATTGAGTTGAAAACAAATCATTGGAGGCTATGGTAGGATTATAAATAATTTTTTATTACTTATTTTTATCAATATAGTGATTAAAATGAATAGTGTTTGGTCATTGAAAATCATTAGAAAGAAGGGAAAAAATTAAATTGAAATCAGATTTACTAGTTTTGATGGTTTTTGGCCTAGAGGGAGAGGTAGATAGTTTTTGTTAAATAGTTTTCACTATGAATATCTACTTTATATTTGGTTTTATGGGTCTTTAATACATTATTTACCATTTTGGAATGATTTTTGGAGACAATATAAGTTGGAAGTAATATTAAAATTTTCTTCATGTGAATCTAATTATCTTTTTAATAACTTATTTTATGTGAATATAAAACAAAGAAATTTTTATTCATCATATAATGTTGATGAATAATTATCATACTTTTACTAATATATTGATAATACTATGATTTTAAATATTTTGTTTTAGAGATATATGTGTTATATATAAAATCAATGTTATTATATAAAAAATATTAAAGAAGTAGGGTAAATGAGTTCCCTATTTAAATTTAGAATCATTATTTTGGTCTCATTAATTAGTGATAAAATGTTATTTTAATAATCCTTATAATTATATTCTCAATGATACCCCTCATGTAGTAATGTTATTATCCTATGGTTTTAATTGGTTATTGTCAATAATAAACTATAAAAAAATCTTTGTTGATAAATAAGTTGTCAATATTTATGTTTTTTTTATTTCGTTATGTTAAGATGATGTTTAAATTTTAATTCATATATTATAGAAAATTTAAGATTCATGGTTGAAATTAGGATGGTGATGATGAATTTGGGTAAAGTGGAAGTGGTGGGAGGGAATATATTTTTAAAATATTTCATTGTAAACATAATTGAATGGTTCCATATCCTTTTATAGAACCATTAAAAAAAATTATAAATGAATAATTAATTAATATAAATTCTTTGATTATTTTATTTTTGATATTATTTCAACACATCATTTATATCACTTGCGTGGGAACCAATCCATTTTTTTTCAATTATTCATGATTCCAAAGAAGAATACTTCCAATGGTTTCCACAAGTGTTCCAAAAAACATCAAACCTAGTTACTAATATCTTTGGTGTTATCATGGGGGAATCAAGTTCTTTATATTGATTCACGAAAACCTTTTCAAAGGTTTTGGTGCCAATTTGTAATTTATGTTCCATATAATACATCAAGGTTACTAAAAAAAGGTGTATCATAAAGAGGACCATAATTTTATATTGAAAACATTGTTATTTATTATTATGTCACAAATAAAATGAAAACTCATATGATTGACTGACGATTGTGGTGGAATTAAAAATATTAGAAAAATGAATATTAAATGCACACATAATGGTGTTAGGAAGAAAACAATTTATATTAGGATATGTTCTTATAAATTCACATAGTATCATACTCGAATTTTTCTCATAATCACTAAATATATACACTAAAACATATATATTAACATAACACACCAATATTTTTATGTTGTGTATTAAAGGTTCAACCAAGGGACCTCAAGATTACTAAATATCCACCTCCGTCAAAGGAAACCAATAAAATAATACTAAACCAAGATATTACCCACTACCCCCTTAGGTGAAACTGCATTAATTCATCATTTACCCACTATGGACCCATCATATGATATAACAGACTTGTGAAGTAATGGAAAAATGTAATTTAGTAAAATAATGAATAAAAAAATGAATCAAAATGAATGAACTATTAAAAAACTCGATTCTTGTAAATCCCTAAGTCCTTGGAGCTATAATAATTAGATGATTAAGGATTTGGGACTCTAAAAACACTTATTAGAGAGAAACCCTTATGGTAGATCTCCATATTCATAGAATTAGTGTTTACTATGAAAAAATTTAAAATTTATGAGAACAAAGAACATGAAGTTCTATATTAAAATATAATACATGAAAAAATTACTCTAAAAATTATAATTATTCCCACTAATAGTGAACCCCTAAAATAGTGTCACAGTTCCCCTTTATACATAAATGGAAGAGGATTTAGCTCATATTCCCTTCGATCTCTATATATTAGAGTACTCATGTGAATGGGAAAGTATATGATTATAACACATTAGTTTCTTTGTGAAACTTCTTCTATGGAATAGGATTATAACCACTAACATCATAATAATTTATTTTTTATTTTTATAAATACAGAAATTTAAGGGATATTATTCATGTTTCTTTAACTGATTTGGAATGAGAGAGTGATTTTTTTTACTTTTTTTATAGGAATACTTCATTTATTAAACAAGTAAATTGATTCATATATAAGGTTTTCATTAATCCTCTGTGAATTTTTGGCTTTCCTTGACTTGATATAGAATAGAGGGTGATTATAAAATGTTTTAAGGGGTTATAGAACATTTTTCTAGAATTGTGTTGGAAATATAGTGTTATGGATAGGACCATGTTTTGTTATACAATTTAGTCTATAGTTTGTAATGATAGTAATTTTTATCAATGAAAAAAAACAATCACAATCTTTGATAAATATCCTTTATAATATTTAATCATCTAGTGGAAAATTATTTAGTTTCCAATTTTCCATATCATTGGCTATGAAATTAATTTTATATTATAATATTTAAGATGTAATTTTCATGTTGTATTGACAACACTTCTTCCAAAACTCCATCATTGTTCTATTGCATGAAAATCATCAGTAATGTTCCCATTTCATATAATATATTTCCTAAATATATTATATTTAAAAAATTAAAAATTATATCACCATAATTGGTTCAAGATGTGGTCATATCTCATGATACAGTTTATTAATTAAAATCATCTCAGTGGTAATGTACTAGATGCATTATTTAGAAACTAATATTAAATTATTACTAATTTAATCATATCTAACAACACTCTAATCCTAGTTCAATGTTCCATTTAACATTTATGATATTCCTAAATATTATAATATTATATGAATCATGGGATTCCCATTATATTCTACTCATGTAAATCATTTCTTTATCTAACAAATCAAAGAATTATTCAGATGTTTCATTAGAATAAGAGTAGTTACTCTTACCAAGCCTTTATGAATCTTCAATTATTTTTATGTGGATGGATCTTTATTATTATTAATATTATTCCACAAAATATATTCATATGTACCATTGGGAAATGGAATTTATTTTAACAAAAGGTGTCTTGGCTATGGAATTTTCCATAATCATAATTAGTGTTATGGGCTAAGGTATGAGTAATGAAAAATACATGTCACTGGCTATGATATACTAGTTAAATAAAAATAAATAGGCTATTTCTAGTGATTATACAATTTTTAGTGTACTATATGAATTGATTCATTGTGGTTTTCAAGTTTCTATTATTTCTAAGATTAAAAATAGAGAAAGTGACCTACTTATCATAAACAAATAATGTTTAAATATGATATTTAAATCATAAAATTAATCATCAAATTAAATTAAAAATAAATAAGATATTTTTATATTAGATTTCCACAAACCCAAAAAAATGAAAAAATACCATAAAATGAAAAACATTATAAATATTTAAAATTAAAATCAAATAAAAATAGATAATTTTATGCATTTTATCATCCCCCACACTCATTTCATTTCACTCTTGATTAATTACTACACCTATGTTGATATCAAAACCAATTAATTTAAAAGTGGACATGAACCTCCCCTGTCCATCCCATTCTCATATTTATTTATGATTTTATTTCTCATATCATTATAGAACTTAAATGTTATTAAATACCATTAACAAATATATGAACATATTTTAGCTAGTCAATTAAAAATGTATCCCCCATTCTCAAGAAATATATTTTTAAAATGTTTTCCTCTTTATAAGATAATGAAAATTAATTATATTCTTACAATGTAGATAAATATCAATCAATGTGAAAGGATTTTCTTAATCAAGAGGATTTGTTTCATGGGTTTTTTGAGGCTTTTGGGTGGTGGTTTTATGTAAAAAAATTATTAAAAAAGTTGTTTCATCTCTAAGATATGAATTGATGAAATTATAAAAAGTAGAATTTGAAAATCATCCATTCCCTTTTTCTATCTAATTCATCACCAAACACAAAAATTTCATCCCATTTAATGGTAAGTCACATTTAAATAGTGGGAAAAATTATTATTATTACCTATTGCATTTTTTTAGAATGATATTTCAATTAAATACAATGAATTACTTATGATTCATGACCCCAAATTTATGATTTGTTTAATGATTAATTAAAAATAATAATAAATTATTCAATATCAAATTTATTTTTTTTCATTTTATTTCAATTTTAAAATTTTAAAATTTTTATCAACAAAGAGGGAAATATACTTTTCATTGATATTATGACTTATTTTTTTCTTATAAATAGAAATACCACAATGGTATCCTCCTAAACATGAAATTACTAAAAAAAAGTTTTTCTTGAACAACCTCCCCCACACATTTCATAAATTGTAAATCATGTATTATAACACCAAGAGATGGGTGGTATGGGGCTAAGAAGATAATTTTGGTCTAATAAATCACTCACGATCTTTAATGATAATCAAAAGGAAGGTTAAATGTAACATAGTCTTAGAAGGGTGATTCAATGGGATTTTGAATATAAAAAATTGTCCTCATCATATTAAAATGAACCAAAACTAAAATAATTTTGATCACGTAATAAATAAATTTCTTGATTTTGAATCATGTAAAAATCCCTAAAAAATTATAGAAATCTAATAAAATGTCAAAATGTTTAGAAACCTATCAGGTTGGGAAAGTATATGTAACTCCCCGACCATAGTTACCCAGAGTCGGTGCAATATTACATAGCATTGGCATGATCACACAAGATCAATTCTCGAAAGACCGATTAGTTTAGTAGCCTTGAAACACTAGTTATATTCATAAGTTTTACATTAAATCATGAAATAAAAACAACAAAAACACCTTGCCCCCTGTGAACACAATTATCCCTTAGAATATACTTCTAGGTCAATCATAATACACTTCGGAACATCCTGGGAGAAATAAAACATAGAAAGTGGTGAGATCAGATGCTCAGTAAGGATGACAATATAGCAGAAACGTTCGTAAACAAGCATAAAAATTTAAGGCAATTGTATAACTAAAACAAAATCCTTTTAAACATGAACTTCAGAATAACATGGGAAAAATGAAATGAAATAATGACATTTACTAATTCACATGGATATTCAAATAGTCGAATATTCACATGCAATATCAATAACCACTTTCATAATGATGGAATGCATAATGCCAGACAATCATAACCACGTAGTCAAGGCCTTGTTCCAAGACTACAAATAAGATTTTGTCAAGGCCTTATGCCAAGACACTAGTTTGCTTCATCAGACCTACCAATGCATTGAGGAGCAATAATGGGCTCCACCCGTCACATACTATGTCCAATGCATTCTTTAGATGAAAAGGTTTAAACATATCATAAACAATTCCCAAGAACCATAACATAATCATATCACGTAAAACATGCATAAAGGAAACATAACATATCAAAATTTCAATCACAAGATATCAATACAACACATTGATATAATCAGAACATTATCAAAACCATTTTTAATACCAAAATAAATGAAAATTAAAACATGGTATTTATTTTTCATTTAAAAAAGTTATATCTTGTAGAGGAAGCCGAAACTCAAATAATGGTCATGGAGGTGGAGAAGTCGTAAGAAAAACCATTAATTTTGTTGTTTAGTAAAAAAAATTCCTTTAAAAATATTACTTTGGAATAAAATTCAAAGTCAAAGGGGTTTATACACCGTATAAAAGAAAGTTGTGTATGAAACAAAATATGCCTCAATCAAAGGAGATTGAGACGAAGTTCCTTACCTTATGTCTGACTTGACTTGGTCATTATTTAATCTCCTGAATAATAAACTATAGTTAATTTCTATATGCTTAAGAACCCTTTTCAAGTTAATTAATCATTTTACATCACTTATTACCATGTTATGAACATCATGTAATCATTTAATTTAATAACGGTCGTTTTGTCGATCCTTGTTACTTGAGTCAAAAATAAACTTCTTATAACTACAAGTTGTTTATGTGGTAAAATATCCATTATCTCCAGAATTATATTCATGATTTATATATCATATATATCATATATATTCAGTATATAAATGCATTAATAATATTACATAACATTTATAGGTACGAAATGAAATGCATCATTCACGGAGATGGTAAGCCATACGTACGCATGAACGCTACTTTCATTTTTATTTAATATTTAATGGAATGAAATAATAATGATATAAAGGTATATTATAATTCTATTATTATATAATATATAATATCCTTAACTACATCCTTTATACGTCCCACATATGGCATAAACGATTCAAATCACTTTGTGGGGGCGGTAGTCTGCACTTCCTAAAATGAAATTATCGCGTTTACCCGTAATGGAAATAATAAAGGTATGCCATAAATGAAAAATACATAAGCATAAGGAAAACATAAACATAATATATATCATATATAAATATAGTTATATCTTAATGGCCACCATGATAGGTGTTAAAAGAAGATTTAACAATCATCATTTCGTGTGGCAGTAATTCACCACTCAAAGAAACAGTATGTTATTTAACCATTAGATGGAGGTGTGTGTAAGTGTAAATCAAATACTTCTCATAACAACATCCTAGTATATTAATGATACTGGTTTTGTTACAAAAGAAAGTAATAAAAAGAGTTTAGTGGATTTAGAAGTAAAATAAAAGAAAAGAAGTTAAGAGAAATCGTTAACTTTAGATTGGGTAACTCCCTTTGGTTTGAACCAAAAGAACTCTTGAAGAGCTTTCTGCCTAAGGTATGGCTTCTAAGATGAATGTAGGAAAGTTGAGAGGGTATTTGGGCAGATTTTGGCCGATCCAAATGGCTTTGATGGTGTGAATAAGGTGTTAGAGGTGGGTGCCTTTTATAGGAGGAGAGGAGGGTCTCTTTTGGAAAGATTGAAATGTTACTTTATTATGAAATGCTTTTCGGATTTTCAAGGTCCCAAAATGTTATATTTCTAGGATAAGGTGATAAGGGTTTTAAATACACCCATCCAATAGGCTTTAGACAAGTGTAAGTCTTATATTTTCCCTTATTTTTTCATTTTTATTTAAATCGTTCATTAATGAGGTAATCACTGCATCATCATGGTGTCATAAATAAATTTATTTATTTAATGTCTAAAAATTATAAAAAAAATAACATGATGTAGGAAATATTTTTAGCTTTCCAATGACTATTTATTGTCTAATATATCATTTATGTAGTCAAAATTAATTTTTTTTCTTAGGTGTTACATACTTTTGTTATATTTTCATTTCTTTAAAATAAAATGATAAAATGTCACTATCACACAAAAGTGATTCCATGGGGTCCCTAAGTTGGCACAAGGCATCCCATGGTCGGAAATGAAACAAAAAATATCATTAGAAAACATGTTGTGGTCATTTAAAATTATTATGATATTATTTCATTACCAATAACTACCCGATTACTAATTAATCATGATAATTAAAGATAATTGTCGTTGTTACTATTCATAATGTCCAAAAAACAAGAGTCTTAATTACATAATTTTGACCTTCTAATTCAAAATATGGAATCCATTTTACCAAATTATAAACACAGAAATTTCAGTAATTAATTTAAAAATTATTCCCGCTGTCAAAACAAATAGCGTGTTTTTAGGAAACAATATCTATCAAAAGATTGACAAGTGTTTATGTCCAATTTCATAGTGAAATTAATTATAATGACCACCATTGGAATAAATGGTAAAAATATATTCTAAGTATACTTTAAAACCACTAAATAGTATAATTTATCACTATAAATTATTTTTGTTAAAAAAGTTAGTTTTAAATATTTTTTACTATTCATCAAAAATTGGATGTTCTCATAAAAATAACAAAAAATTTAACACAGGCTAATTTTGATATTCCGAATCCAAAAATGAAGTCCATTTTGAAATATAAAATTCATATAATTTCAAAAATTGTGTATTACTATTCATAACAACTACTTTGATTGGTCGCGGTGTGTTTGAATTTGAACTTGCGTACAATACAAGCTATTTCATTATTGAATGAGAAGTGTACCATGGAAGATTGGGGTGTTACATTCTTCCATCCTAAAATAAATTGCGTCCTCGCAATTTAAAATTGTTCTTAGAAAATAAAAGGGTGAAAATAGAAAATACCTTTGTGGAAACCCATATCAGAAATAGGGTTAATAAAATTTAGTTTTAATACGATGGAAAGAAAAATGGTAAAGTCACCAAAAAATTAGGGTTTCGAATAAGATAACATTGGTGGAAATTATAGACATGTAATTAGAGGAAAAACTTAAATATTTATAGGGAGTTATTGAGGTCATCAATCACAAACAAGTGTAAAATTGAGGGCCACAAAGGCTTCAATCTATGGTGATTTAAAATATCAACAGTAAAACATAAGGTATTAGGATAAAACATTTTTTGTTTTAATATCCCTTTCCTAAAGTTTAAGAATTAATTTATTCAAATAATAAGAGAGAGGTATATATATATATATACTTGACAAGTAGAGTTTCAAACATCAACTAATTTCTACCACAAACTCATCTTTCACTCAAAAAGATAATATAACTCAAAAATATTATATTTATCCTAATCGTACAAGGTTCCAAATATTAGCACATACCATTTAGGTTAGGAAAACTATTTTGTAATAACCAGGGACTTCCTGTAGGCTAGTGGTAGGTAATAAAGGCCTGTTACACTATGGTTGTGGGTTCGATTCCGGCAACTTTGTCCGGCACGACGGGTTATCCCGCGACCTGCAGGTTGTCCTTTTACTAAAACTATAGTATTAATATATTCCAAAAATAATCTTCAGAAATGTTTTAACCTTAAACAATACTAACTAATGTTAAAATTAATCCATTTCGACCTTTATAGTTATCCAAAATACCTCTTTCCAGACTTTCTTAAAAAGTTCTCTAAATTCCAAAATCAATTGTAACATTAGATTCCCCAAACAAAGTAAAGTTTCTATTATTATCACATACTAAAAATATGATTAACTTCCTCATATTAAAACCTTAATTAAAACAACAAGTACTGCAGTAAAATTTATATATATCACATTATTCTTATAACCATAATATAGTTCTTGAGTCCAAAAACACAAATACAATAATTATTCACCTTCATCTGTAGTAACAACATAAACATGGACTTGCTCCCTTGGCCTTTTCTGAGGTAAGTTTACTTGGAACATAGGGAATTCATT
The DNA here is from genome assembly GCA_963277665.1 of Viscum album. Lineage (NCBI taxonomy): Eukaryota > Viridiplantae > Streptophyta > Magnoliopsida > Santalales > Viscaceae > Viscum > Viscum album. The sequence goes on along the minus strand of OY728145.1, from coordinate 872,176,488 downwards.
TTCATAATTCCCCATTTCCCTACAATTGTATCATTCAACATTGACAACCTCTTTCTTTCCCTTGCAATCACGAGTATGGTGACCTTTTTTTTCCACATTTGTAACAAACTCCCATTCATTTTAGGCAAGTATTGGGGTGTTTCTTACCACAATTATCACATAATGAAAAATCCTTATTTCCCCTTTTCCTTTTTTCTTTCTTTTTCTCCACCATTCTCTTCTTCTCTTGCATTACTTTGTTGTCATAAGACTTAGAGAATTCCTTTACTGTCTTGATAGCATATGAGACAATATCTTCTTATGATCAGAAGGATAGTGATACTAAAGCTCGACGAAGAAATGGTTTTAACCCATCAAAGAAATGGTCAATCTTACTTCTTGGATTACGTATATAATCTGAAGTATGCCTCACTGACCTTGTAATGTTAGACTCATACTTTGCAACATTCTCGTCCTCCTTTTAACTCAAACTCAGAAATTGCCTTTCTATATCTGCTCGATGGTCACGAGGAAATTATTTTTCTAAGAAAAGAACTTTGAACTCCCTCCATTCCATATTTGATAATTCATAATCTTCCTTTGTGTTTTGAATCAATGACCACCATTGATCAGCATCTCCAGTGATGCGGTAAAATGCCATGATAAACTTTTTACTTTCACTACTCCCTAAAACCTGAAATATTTTCTCTAGGGAATTTATCCATTTCTTAGCTACTAATGGATTTATACCACCATTAAATTGTTGGTGGTTTTTGCATCATGAAGAGATCTTACATTGATCCTCCACGTTGTGTATTAGGGTGCTCCATTCGAGTAAGGTAATTGTTCATAACTTGAGTGAGTTATCCTGGTATGGTGATAAGCTGATCAGCATCAGTTGTATCACCAGCACCACTATAATTATCTTGAGTAGGAGGGAAATACCTACATGGAGTGGGTTCATTGATATGGTTTACATTCTTTCCACTAGGCGACATTTCTAAACAATGTCATAAACTAGATCAGTTCATGAATCAAAATATATAATTCCATACTTGTAAAACACTTAACATAAATTGAACTATTTATGGATATAATCCATAATCATAATTTGTTTTTCTTTGAGTAAGCATATATTCATAAACCCTTCATAATGGTTTGTAAAGAAAATGATAATTTTCCTAAGCATATCCCCTGGGAGTGTCGTAACCAAGAGTGTAGTAAGGCCCATTGTCGTGCACCAGTTCCCGTTCGAGTCTATCTCAAAGCTGTGTTTTCGGGTTTTACCCCTAGGTACATCTATGCCAGAGACGACCCTACCTGATCATATCTATACAGGGTTGTATTGCTTAGAAAATACACAAAATATGTACTTTACCAAAATTCTAGGATGTTCTTCTATACTAATCCTCAAAGACTATCTTAGGGCTATGTGCTCTAATCAGAGTTTACCTGAATCTAGTTTCCAAGGTTAGTACTAAACTGCCTCGGATACCAATTGTAATGCCCCAACCCTAGTTACCCAGAGTCGGTGCATTATTACATAACATTTCCATGATCACAAAAGATCAAGTATCTAAGGACCGATTAGTTTAGTATCCATGAAACACTAGTTACATTCATAAGTTTTACATTACATCATGAAATAAAAACAACAACAACATCTTGTCCCCTTTGAACACATTTATCCCTTAGACTATTCCTGAAGGTCAATCATAATACACTTTGACGCATCCTGGGAAAAGTAAAACATATAAAGGGGTGAGATCAGATGCTCAATAAGGATAACAATATAGCAGAAACTTTCGTAAACAAGCATAAACATTTAAGGCAATTGTATAACTATAACAAAATCCTTTTAAACATGAACTTCAAAATAACATGGAAAAAATGAAATGAAATAATTACATTTACTTATTCACATGGATATTCAACTAGTCGAATATTCACATGCAATATCAATAACCACTTTCATAATGATGGAATGCATAATGCCGAACTATCATAACCACGTAGTGAAGGATTTTTTCCAAGACTACAAATAAGATTTTGTCAAGGCCTTGTGACAAGACACTAGTTTGCCTCATGAGGCCTACCGATGCATCAAGGAGCTATATAGGGCTCCACCCATAACTCACTAAGTCCAATTCATTCCTTAAATTAAAAGGTTTGAACATATCATAAACAATTCCCACAAACCACAATATAACCGTATCACATAAAACATGCATAAAGGAAACATAACATTTCGACATTTCAATCACAAGATATCAATACAACACATTGATATAATTAAAAAATTATCAAAACCATTTTCAGTACCATAATAAAAGAAAAGTAAAACATGGTATTTATTTTTCATTTAAAAAAAGTTATAGCTTATAGAGGAAGCCTAAACTCAAATAATGGTCACGGCGGCGGAGAAGTCATTGTTGCCACATACGTAAGACAAAAAATTCATTTTGTAATTTTGTAAAAACACTTTATATAAAAAGATTCCTTTTGAATAAAAGTAAAATTAAAAGGGGTATATACACCGTATTAAAGAAAGTTGTGTATAAAACAAAATATGCCTCAATAAAAGGTGATTGAGACGAAGTCCCTTACCACGTGTCCGACTTGACTTAATCATTCTTTAATCTCCAGAATAATAAACTATAGTTAATTTATATTTTCTCAATAACCTTTTTCAAGTTAATTATTTCTTTTACATCACTTATTACCATGTTATGAACATTATTTAATCATTTAATTTAATAATGGTCATTTTGTCGATCCTTGGTACTTGAGTGAAAAATAACCTTCTAATAATTACAAGTTGTTTATGTGGTAAAATATAAATTATCTCAAAAATTATATTCATGATGTAGATATCATATATATCATATATATCCAGTATATAAATGCATTTATAATATTACATAACATTTATAGGTAAGAAATGAAATGCATCGTTCACGGAAATGGTAAGCCGTACGTACGCATGAACGCTACTTTAATTTTTATTTCATATTTAATGGAATGAAATAATAATGATATAAAGGTATATTATAATTCTAGTATAATATCATATATAATATCCTTAACTACATCCTTTATACGTCCCACATATGGCATTAACGATTCAAATCACTTTGTGGGGGCGGTAGTCTGCACTTCCTAAAATGAAATTATCGCATTTACCCATAATGGAAATAATAAAGGTATGCCATAAATGAAAAATACAGAAGCATAAGGGAGAAATAAACATAATATATATCATATATAAATATAGTTACATCTTAATGGCCACCACGAGAGGTGTTAAAAGAAGATTGAACAATCATCGTTTCGTGAGGCAGTAATTCACCACTCAAAGAAACAGTATGTTATTTAACAATTAGATGGAGGTGTGTGTAAGTGTAAATAAAATAATTCTCATAAAAACATCCTAGTATATTAAGGATACTAGTTTTGTTACAAAAGAAAATAATAAAAAGTGTTTAGGGGTTTTAGAAGTAAAATAAAAGAAAAGAAGTTAAGAGAAATTGTTACCTTTAATATGGGTAACTCCCTTTGGTTTGAACAAACAATAACTCTTGAAGAGATTTCTTCCTAAGGTAAGGATTCTAGGATGAAGGGAGGAAAGTTGAGAGGGTATTTGGTCAGATTTTGGCCGAGAGAAATGGCTTTTATGGTGTGAATAAGGTGGTAGAGTTGGGAGCCTTTTATAGGAGGAGGGGATGGGCTCTTTTGGAAAGATTAAATTGTTACTTTATAATGAAATTATTTACAGATTTTAAAGGTCCCAAAATGATATATTTTGAGGATAAGGTGATAAGGGTTCTAAATACACCCGTACAATAGGCTTTAGACAAGTTTAAGTTATAGAGTTTTCCTTATCTTTTCATTTTATTTAAATTGTTCATTAATGTGGTAATCACTACATCATCATGGTGTCATAAATAAATAAATTTATTTAATGTATAAAAATTAAGAAAATACAATGATTTAGGAAAAATTTTTATCTTTCCAATGACTATTTATCCTCTAAGAGATCATTTATTTAGTAAAAATTAAATTTGTTTTACTTAGGTGTTACATACTTTTGTTATATTTTCCTTCCTTTAAAATAAAATGATAAAATGTCACTATCACACAAAAGTGATTCCATGGGGTCCCTAAGTTGGCACAAGGTATCCCATGGTTGGCTATTACACAAAAAATAGCATTAGAACACATGTTGGGGTCATTTTATGTTATTATGATATTATTTCATTACCCTTAACTACCTGATTACTAATTAATCATGATAATTAAAGATAATTGTCATCATTACTATTCATAATGTACAAAAACAAAAGAGTCTTAATCACATAATTTGGACCTTCTTATTCCAAATATGGAATCCATTTTATCAAATTCTAAACATAGAAATTGCTGTAATTAATTTAAAAATTATTCCCGCTGTCAAAACAAATTGCGTGTTTTTAAGAAACAATATCTATCAAAAGATTGACAATTGTTTATGTCCAATTTCAAAGTGAAATTAATTCTAATTACCACCATTGAAATAAATGGTAAAAATATATTCTAAGTGTAATTTAAAACCACTCAATATTATAATTTATCACTATTAATTATTTTGATTAAAAAGTTGTTTTTAAGTATTTTATTACTATTCATCGAAAATTGGATGTTGTTAGAAAAATACCAAAAAATTCAACATAGGCTAATTTCAATATTCCAAATCAAAAAATGAAGTCCATTTTGAAATATAAAATTAATATAATTTCAAAAAGTGGGCATTACAATTCATAACGGCTACATTGATTGGTCGCAGTGTGTTAGAATCTTGAACTTGCATAAAATGCAAGCTATTGCATTATTGAAAGAGAAGTGTACCGTGGAATATTAGTGTTTTATAGTATATCATTTGAAATTATTTTACATAGTTATATTTATCAATGAACCAAACATTAATTAAATTATAAAAAATAATTTGGGAATATAAAAAAATCATTGGTCATGTGAGTTTATGTTTTAAATTCAATATAAAGTAGAAAAATCAAATTATTAGTCCAAAAACAAAAAAGAGTTCAATAAATATCTATTCATTGACAAAAAAGTAAAAAAAATGAAAAAATAGACCCACAATATATAAACACATTACCCTTACCTTCCAAAATATATTTTATTATCCCCCATTAAGATCTGTGAATGTTCAATAAATATATTTAAAATATTTAATAAAGCGTGTTGGGTAAATACAACTTATTAATTGTAATAGAACATATATCTCAAAAAAATAATTAGTGAAACCAAATAATTTATCCGCAATGAAAACATACAAAGATAAAAAAAATATCAACACTTTATTAAAAGTAAAAAAATAAATGAAATACAATGTGAATAGTTTCTTTGGACATCCCCAAGTGTAATTTTATTCTTTTAGACTATTTCTATTAAATTTGAAGGGCGTACCCAATTTCAAGAGGGCTTGAGTTTTTGGGGTATGAAACACAACATTTTTCATCTTTAAGATCCCTTACATATTCCATGGACATTTAGAATCCCATTGACTTAAGTTATTTAGATATAAAAACTTAGATATTGATAATTATTGTATTGTGAGTGTATAAGTATGATAGAAGTTACTAACACTTTTATTTCAATATAATATTTGAAATCAACATACTTATCTTGGTTTTGAATTGTGGGTGTCTCCACTTTTTAGTATTGAAAAATTAGTTGTACTAGTTCTATTAGATTCATACTAAATCCTTCATATTTGTTAGTTGGAAATGATAAGACATATATATTTTGAATATTTTTTATAATAATTGATATAATCAACCTATATTTATACTTATTTGAAAATTTAATGTCAAGATGAATTTTGATATTTATGTTGACAATTCCATGAAAATTTGGTTTCCCATTTTAATTTAAATTTTTTAATGAAAAATTTCAATTTATGAATTTTGAGTTGAAATTTTATTATCGCATTATTAAATAATTTATATAAATTTTAAATTTATACTAAGAAAGTTTGATATTACATTTCTAGTTTGTCTAATTTTTTTATTATAATATTTTTTAATATTCTATAAAAATTCTTTACAATTCAATGTTTTATTTTTTTATTTGGCTTCTAGGTGTTAAACCATTAGGGTGGATACAATATTGGTGTTTTCCCCGAATCCTTAACATTTGGGAATCATCTCTATGACAATAATTCCATACATGGGAGTGTAGTTATTTTTGTGTTGATCTTATTTTACCCCCTTGATTAGTTGTTTTGAATACATTTAATCACTGTAATTCCACTAATTTTTGTTAATGGAATGAGTTTTTTAGTTAATATCAATAGAATGACTGAAACATTTACCACGGGGCCGAGATTGCGTGAATCATTAGATCAAAACTTTAATTATCAAATATAATAAAATTGTGACTGATTTTTAGGGTTTTGGTGACAATCATAAAACTCAAGACTCTATCATTTGTGGAGTTTATTTTCTTTAGTAGTTTTAAATTTATCATATGTTTTCTTTTTAACTTCAATGAAAACATGGTGCTGTATTTGAAATCACTAAGATAGTTTAGAGTATGTGTTCATGTATTCTTTAATAGGGTTTGTGGTAAAAAATGATAGAACCATAATTGATTGAATTTAATCATAATTAATAATTATTAATGAAATATTAAGGGATACAAAATATCAACCATAATAATTCATATTAGAATTTTCAGGGTAAGTGTTTTCCTATTTATTTCATTTTGTACAGAAATAACCCAAACAAATCCCCATATTTGAGATCAATTTTTCACATATTTTACATGTTTCATTTAAAAATTTAGGGGATATATAATTAAATCCATCCTAATGATATATTACTTATGACTACTATTATTTTGTATTTAGTAAAAAAATGACAAATATGTTTAGATCATATGTGAAAACCAAAATCAAAGTAGCGCTATTTCTAGGGATGATTTGTTTCATTAACCCAATTTTGAATGATATTTAACTATATTTTATATTTAAAAAGGAATAAAAAAGTAATTTAAAATTAATTAACCTTATTTTGGTGATTTTTTTGAATTTTAGATAAATAAGTTAGAATTGTTTATAAGACTACATGTAGGGATGATGTGTTTAATGATTTCATTAGAGACTTAAAAGAAGATCTCGAGTAAAAATATCTTAATACTTTGGAAGAGTATATCACTAAGTTTTCAAAATATTTTTTTTGAATTACATCAACATGAGTCCAATGATAAGAAAATTCTATTTATATTTGATGAATACATTAGGGAGATGAAAGCTACATTGAAAAATCATTTTCTCCCACAACACTCGAACTTCCTCCTAGTGGTCCCAAGGAGAAAATTCAAATGATATTGATTATATAAATGGATTGGAATTTATATTTCATTATATTTTAATTTATTTTATATTATTATCAAATCCAAATAACTACCCATGTTTTATTTTTCAAAATCATCTCTCAGTCTTTATTTGGTAAGTGATAATGACGAGGATAGAGTAACAACCATTGGGGAGAATATGGTGTTGGACATTAATGATGATGAAATTATATGGGTTATATTAGATTTATATAAAAAAATAATTGGTGGGGGGGGGGTTAAAATTATTTGAATTTTTCATGTTTTAATCTTTATCAAAAGGAACTCTTAAATGATTTTCCTCATGTTTTTAGACAAATTCAACACTTTTGAAACCCAACTTGGATGTTTTCAAGGAAACAAACAAGATTTGGTGTTTTAATAAGAAGTATAGAAAAATAATCCCATGGATATGTGAATTACAACTCTACATACAGATGCACATCTACTTAATAAGGACACCATAAAAGTATATGGGTAGCATGCTTTTGTTATTTCCCATATCCCTAATGCTTACTTATTTCGATTTCTTATTTTAGTGGTGGGATAAATTTTTTATTTTATTTTCGGTCTCAAATATTATTACCTAATTATGGATATAAGGAGAAATTACATTTGGTGTTTCATTCCCTTAAATTTTAATCCTCTTCTAGATTATGGATGAGAAACTATAACTTCTTTGATATATGAAGTATAAAAATAGAACCTCTCAAAGGATACCCCATGTTTTTCAATATATTTTCATGTGTACTTCTATATTAAGTATTAGTATAAATTCATTTATTTTATTTTATAGGTTTTTCAAGGTGATAATTAGGAGCCAAAATCCATACCACCTTATAAAGAAACTACATTTTATCAGTCGTTATACTACGATTATATCATTATACCAGCTGATTTTAATTTAATTAATATAGGTAGTTTCATTTATGTTTTGGGGGATAAAATTTTGTGTAGAATATTTAGAATTTTTCTTTTTTGTGTTTTTATTATTCATATTATTGTTTTTATAAATAATAAAAAATGAAGAAAAAAATAATAAAAAAACAAAAAACCCCTAAAAAATGTCACATGATCACTACTTCCATAGACCCTATTGATATTACTTGTTTTATTTTTTCTACCTCGTGGGAATAATGTTAATCATGGAAAAGGTTTCATTATTAGTGGTCAATTTTAGTGAAAATGGATATTTTTTAATGTTATGTATGAATGTGTCTTGACAAATCCTTTGATATTTTGACATTATTAATGATGGGAATTTTGTTAGAAAATTGTTTTTTTAATCTCTATACACACTTCAATCAAAATATCGACATGTGAGTTTCACTTTCCCAATTGAAGTTATAACCATGTAAAGTAAAAGTTTTCATCTTATAACATGTTCATTCCATATGTTCATTTAATTTATAATTATATACATTATTATGTCATATTTACCTATGAAGTTTTATCTAATATCTAAATACTAAGAGTCCTAAAAAAATAGAAAAATGAAAAAACTAAAAAAAATAATAAATATGATAGTGATGAAATCTAGAACATGTTGGGATATTTATGGTAGGATCTCATGTTTTAACTTATAGGAATTCTTAAATGAGTGGGGGTTGTAATTTTATTGAAAAATATACTAAATAAGCATGGTGGAATATAATTACGTAATAATTTTTTTTACTTGACCTGGATATGCTAGACAAATGGTGGAGGGACAATATTGAAATGGTTGGAACACAAACACACACATGGAGAAATTTAGGAATAACTAACTCATAAGATTTTTTCACATGACTAGTTTTATTGATATCACTATATTTTTTGATACAATTTAAAAGACATTTAATTGTTGATTTGATGATATTAACTTATTTTTTATGATTCTTTATTTGATTATGTACCCATAATGGATTGTGAAATTTCAATATATATCTAAATCTATAATTCATGACATGGGATATTTTTCTAGAGTGAAAAAGTTAAGTATGAGGGAGTTTATAACAAATGTTTTTTTAATATTCAGTCGTAAATAATTGACATAATTTCCAAAAATTAATCATTATTTGAATATTTAATAGAAATATGTGTTTTGATATTGAAATCGAAAAGTATATAAAAATTATAATATTCCAAATTAAATTTTATGATAGTAACTTTATCATAACATTTTCCATGTGATGTAATTTGATTTTAAAATTTATAGCTGTATTATACTCTAATTTTATACATTGTTTAGTAAAACCATGTAAGTTATATCTCATAATTTTTTTGTCTTAAAAAAGACTTTAATACAAGGATAAACTGAATTTATAATAATGGACCACAACCCACTAATGAATCCCCAAAATCTTTAATACTCATTTAATTTTGATGAAATTTTGAGAGGTGTTAAAGTATTTATTTTAAATATTTCATTAAACTATGGTGACACCATGTTGACATCAAAACTTATTCTAAAACACATCCCATGAAGGAGTAACATTTGGAGGCTAAAATCTGCATGTTACTTTGTTTATATTTCAAACACAAACCCTACCACAACCTTTTTAAATGATATTTTCACTCATTTGGAAGGTTTTTAAAGGAATTGGAAATGTTTTACCAGATTATTTATTTTTATTTAACTCTTTGACCATTTCTAAGAAGGAATCATTTTTCAAGGATCCCTTCTAGGAGGGAACTCCTCTCCTACCATTACTATGTGTTAATCTAGTTTTTGACTTTAATTACTTTTAATATTTAATACAACCTATTTAATTTTATTTTATTCTCCTTATATTTTTCTTTTTGGTGATGTAAAATATTATTTTAGATTATATTTAGTGTTTTAATTTCAATACCTTACTTATGGAAATCAAATCCATGATGATAATTGCACCCACGGGAGAGTAGTTATTTTTGTGGTCAATCTTATACCATCCTCCTTAATTAGTTGTTTTGAATCCATGTACTCACTGTAATTCAATAATTGTTTCAAAATTAAAGGATTTTCTAATGTTAAGATAACCCAAATGATTGAAACACTCATAGCGGGGCCAGGATTTTGTGCATCGTAAGATCAACACATTAGTTTTAAAATATAATGTACATGGAATTAATTTACAGGGTTCATATTTGATCCTCAAATAGAAAAAATTCTCAATTATTTATTGGAGGTGTTCTCTTAATTATATATTGATCATATGTAAGATTTTGGACCACAATCAAAGTATGGTTCCATGTTTGGAAGTGTCGAAGTTAGTTTAGGGTTTTTTCGTCTCATTTTATTCTCTGGTGCTTATGGTTAACAAAAAAGGTAATCGTAATTAAATGAATTTAATATTAAGGGATAGTTATTAATGAATAATAAAAGGAAGGATATATTTACTATAATAATTCATATTAGAGTTTTCGAAGTATGTATTTGCTTATTTGTTTCATTTTTTTGGAAATAAATCAATTAAAATACCCCAATTATACAAATATTTCATCTATTTTATAGTTTTTTTAAATTTTAAGGGATTCTAAATTCACTTAATACTCAAGAGAGATGACCTTGCTCATATTCTATACTTATATTAGTAAAGGAATGAAAAATAGTTTGATAAAGCATGAAATAATGCTCATGAGGTAGTCGAACAAGATCCTCCAACCATTCTTTTACTTATGAAAAATATCCTATGGAATTATTATCACATGTATCAGGGAAAACAAACAGTGGTGTTATATATACATTCAAAATATAGGTAGAGTCAATACACAACTTTATTTGAGTGAAATTCAAAAAATGAATTTAGATTCAATATCTCCCTCCTATATGTATCTTCTTGAGGCTCTCTATCATCATGAAAAACCCATGGGAACTCATCTACTTCAATATGTAACACCATTTCCTCCTAAATGGTGGGTGATTTGTCTTATTCTACATTACTATACAGTTCCTCAAACTATCGATCTTATCGAAATTTGTTTTTATTTTTTTTTCTTTTTATGTGGTTTGTTTGATTATAATTATGAATAAATGAATCTAAAACCATGGAAAATCCCTCAATTTTATTAGTATATTGTTCTTCTAGCTCTTGAAAATTATTTAGTATTACAAATAAGAGGGAATTTATAGGTTATTCTTCTTCATTAATTTCATACACCTTATATTTTAAGTGTATGAGTCTTTGTGTTTTAGGATCTTCATCCATTGGTTCTTGTTCCACATCTACATTATTTTATAAAAAATTCTTGAATAATGGAAGTGACTTATTCAAAATATACCCTCATTTTTAGTATCTAAATTATGTATTTATATGATCCAGTACTCTATTTGTTATCAAGAAAGATGAGATTTTGTGGTGATTAGTGTACCGAGGTAAGAGTTTATCAACCAAAACTTTAAGTCTATCACTTGGTACAAATTGTACTAGATAAATACATTAGTAATATTTTTTATATTATATATCTTTATATTTTTAAAATTTTTTAAATTAAAAATTAATTAACATAAAAAATTGTGGCTCCACCATGGAAAATGAAGTTAAAAGTGCTTTCTCATAACCTTTTCTATTGATTTTATCACAAATTAGAATTTATGTTCCTTTGTATGTAGTAATGGTGATGTCCACATGTTATATTGTAAAGAGGATAATGATTTTATATTGAAAATATTATCACAAATTATTATTTACTTAACAATATGAAAATAATGATGTAGATATTTTTCTGGTTTAATATATATAAAATTTGAAACATGCATATGTAATTCAGACATAATATTTTAGGAAGAAGGAAGATACTCTTCAGAATAAATCTGATGAGTTACGTAACTATCATAATCAAATTAATCGCATTATCCCTCAATGTATATATGATATCATATATATTTATATATATTAGTGATATTTTGATTATCTGAATTCATAGTTCAATCAAAGTCCCTCTATTGTACAAAACATCCACCTCCTTCATGGGAAGTCAATAAGATAATCCTTAATTGAGAAATTAACCTACTATAACCCATAATAATTGACCATATCTTTTCACTACTAATCCCCCATGGCACCATCACATTTTAATGTATTCATATAATGGAATGGTAAATAGTGATTATGTAAAAAAGTAAATAATAAAGGAATGAAGTCACTATCACTAACCTCCACTCATGAAACTCATTAAATAGTCTAAAATCAAATTAAATAATAGAATTGAATTCATAATTACTTTGGAATATCATAAAACCAATCCTAGAGTAACCCTGAGGTTATATCTCCATGAAAAAATAGGTAGATTTAATTATCACAATAATTACAAATAGATTAGAATATGAAACATAAACCAATATAAAATACAATTGTGAAAAAAATTAAAATAAGCTAAAAAATAACAATTACTTTCAATAGGGAACCACTAAATGTTGTATTTGTTGTCCTTATATACACTAATGTTAAGGTTTCATCTTATATTCATGGGAGTATTAATATATTGGTTTAAACCATGTGTATGGTTGAGTATATGATGATGAAATATGGTTTTATTTGATAGCCTTATTTCTCTGTTTGGGATGATCCCCACTCTAAATTACCCAATGTATTGTGATTCTTGTATTTTTTGATAAGAATTTAAATATTTTTTGGATGACTTTTACGAACCTAATGAAGATAAAGAATGAATTTTCCAATGATTGTTGAGAAGAATCATCAAAATGGGGAGATTCATAACATGAGTCTCTATAAATTGAATATTCCTTAATAATTTTTTATGTGGGAATAAATGTTTAGAGAAAAATAATTTTTCACTATAAATAATTTTTTTACATAAGATGATTGGTGAAGTTCTCATATTAATTTTCATGACATATTCTAGTGGTGTTTATAAATATCATATTTATTTTAATATAAAATCATGAATTTATTTTATTATTGCTTTTTGGATAAATAAATGAAACCAATCTTGAGGTATGTTAAATGAATATTGGTGGAATCCAAAATATAAAAATAATTTATGAACGATAATTTTATTTGATGGAATTCTTTAACAATTTTGTGGGTGATTTATAAAAAAATGGGAAACCACTTCTAGACAAAGAAGCTGTTAAAGCATCCAAGTCCTACCCACATGATAACAATAGATATAGGCATGTAACATGAATCCCTTAGCCTTGTTATGGATTTTGGATAGTGAATATTGTATTTTTAAGAAACATTATGTGGAGGTTAAAAATGATGATGCATATTTTATTTGATGATACTACTCATCTATCACTTAAAATATATAGACACACTGCACAACATCATTTGAAGTATGTAGAAATTGTCTTTTACCTTCATATCATAAGTTTTAAAGTCTGTCGAAGTATAGTTTGAAACCATTCATACTGGATTTATAATATTTATGTATCAACACCTTAAAATAACTGTTTTTTATTCCCATGGGAGTTTATAGATCTTCACACCATAATTAGAAGATTTGTTTTTTAGGTTTCCATGATGAACCAATAACTTTTGAATGAATTTCATTTAGATATTGCATTATTTTTTTATTAGGATACATAAAAAATAGAGGTTGTACACACATTTATGATCAAAATATAGATATTTTTTGTGCAGTTTTATAAACATTTTTCTAGGACCCATGATGTTTATGATTGGTGTGAAAGCATGATTCCATTTAATAAAAAGGATTAAAGGATTAAAAAATTAGTATGTAGTTACACTTTCATGGAAAGAAATAGGGATTTAACTCTATAAATGTTTTGATAATATGTTTAAATAATGACAAAATTAAAATTTTCTCTTATTTGAGGAATATTGGGTGGCCATCAGTGAAGGATTCAGAAAATCTATGGATTTTACTGGTCACTAGGTTTTTAGATGTAATGGATTGGTGGAATCTCACCTAGAAATAACCGTGACCCCTATCATTTACAATGAATTGAGATACTAAGAGAGGGGAGATATAGTTTGATATTATGTGAAAAAATATAGGATGAATTTTTTCTATTTTCATGTGTATAGGGACATATCAATGGATATTATCACAAACATACTATTAGGAGAAATTGAAAATATTAATTAATATTTATGAGCATTTGGTTTATTTATTAAATATTATTATTCATATAGAATGATCTGTGTGTGTATTTTTTGTGTTTTTAATGGTAGAGTTGTGCGGAGATGAAGATAACTGTGAAATAATCATATATTTTCAATGTTTGAATCATTTATAAATAATATATATTTTAGAATCGAAGTAGTTATGAAAATTATGAAGATCAATTCATGATGTTTTGTCAGCATGATTCTTTCTTCACATATGAAAAATAAGTGTTAAGAGAATAAGTTCTATATAATTATTATTGTGGTAATAAGAAACTGAGATCTATGGTACTCATGAAATATATTCTGTTTAAATGAAACAAAGAACTACCATAAAAAATATTTTCATGATGAAGAAGAAAAAGTGAGATTTATATTCGTGTTATTATGTGAAGAAGAAAGGCATTCGACATAATCTTTTATATGTGATAAAGAAAGAATATCATGAAAGGATTGATAGATGAATGGAGAAAATAATGTGATCTTGATGTTTTATGAATTAGTGAGAATATTGTGTGAAGTAAGATGTTTGAATGAAACTGAATGATTTTTTTGATTCTTTGTGAGGATTACGAAAAAATGTCAACATATTACATTTGTGTATTTTTAATGTGCATATTTAATAGTGAATAAGTGTTGGTAATACTTAGAATACGATGTTATGTGCATGAGGACCATGAAATATACCTGAATGAAATAATAAAATTATTTCTAAGAGTATTTAAATGATATAAACATGAAGAATAAGGGATGCTCATTATTTATGAACTTTTTGATAAGAAAACATTAAAATTAATATTTTTACGTTAAATTGATTGATATCAGTTAGAAGTGATATGTCTTAGAAAACCATGATATACAACAACTTGTTGTGACTTTCATATCCTTAGGTTTATCATTTTCATTATTCAATGAGGTGAAGTAGATGTTTTATCTTATACTTATTCAGGAAGATTATTAGGATGAAATTCATGAATTGATATTTCTAAATTTAGTGTAAATTTAATATTTTTAATAGAAATTATAAATCACACAATCTTCTTATCATAGTGGATCAAAGATGAATATTAGTTTGGTGTTGGTTTGTAATCTTGGAGTTTATGTGAGTTTTCTCAATGTATTAGTGTCATTTTTCAGACACTATTGGGATTCCATTTTAAATAACATAAGAGTGATACCATTATTATTTATTAATTGGATATAAAAACTTCCCAACCCATTTTAATTTTTTGAAAGATTTTTTTTGAGAATTTGTGCCTTATACCTTACCTGAACACAACAAGGATGTAGTCACCCACCTTGGTGGCGAACCTTGTAGAATAGTGTGTGCTTCTATATTGTATGTGTTGTGAATATTTTTGTGAACATTTAATATCCATTCATCAAAAAACATTTACATTTATTAATTTAAAATAGGTGTAAAAATTAAATGGAAATGAATTTGGTAATATTTTTTTTTCACAAACTCAAACTTATATAAATGTACCTACATGATCCACTAGGCAACTCAATTTTTATTAGTGAAAAGGTTTCACCAATTATTTGATCTAATTTACTATCCCAATTATTTATATCATACTTATATAATGTGAAGATTTTTATTTGAATAATATTCATAGTCCCGTAAAAATTAAAATTCAGTTCCTATCTCCATCTAAGACAATAATATATTTTCTACAACAAAAAGATGAATTATAAACCAAATAAAGAGGTGTAGAAGCTATGGAATAGTTTAAAAATTAAGGATGAGACCCTATTATATAAAGGTAGTTAAACTTGTTTTTTATCTATTAAAAATTCCATTGATGATCAATTTGAAGGTTTATGTTCATGTATAATATATGATTATTATGAAGAGTCACCATGTGTTTTATACTCTGGGCTTAAAAGTTATCCAAATATTTTTCTAGTCTAAGTTGTCACATATATACATTCATATAATAAGGTATTATAGTGTATAAAATCACTGTTAGAGTATGAAGATGAGGTTGTGGATAGATCTATGATTTAGAATATGAAATTCTATAAAAATATCATTAAATATATAGAGGCCAAGGAATAAAATTTGTTTTTTCAAAAAGGAAAACATTGATTTCCAAGAGAAACGTGATGATATTAATTGATGAGAAAATTGAAGTTTATAAAATCATCGAAGAATTAGTCTATGACTAATTGTAATTTCTATTACTTTGAAATAAATACATTTCCCTTGTTGAATAAAATTTTCAAAGAAGTGTTTTTGAAATCTTAGTGATTATATATGTTCTTACTGAATTAATCCATCTAATATATGATACTCATAAAGATAATGTTGATGTCAATAATTCTCAATTAAAAATAATTTCCAAAAGAGTAAATATTCTGAAAAAATAATTACAATAATTGTGTAACCTACATGATAATACTATTTTGTAGATGACCAGTGAATGGTATGAATGGATCAAATTATTTAAATATTAGATGATTACCCACAACATAAAGTGTCATGAATTAGAAGTTAAATATGCTAAAACTTCTCATGATATTGATTATATAAATGATTTAATGAGTAATTGTGATGATGAAATTATTCTAAAAATAAATATTCTTATGAAAACAATATTTTGATATAATCTAACGATAGATATTCTACATACCCATTAAAGAAGATAACCCATTGTCTTTCAAAATCTATTTATGTTAATAGAGTTTTATTTTCTAGTGCATGCTGTAAATTAAATACTAGACATGTATGGGTGAAGAATAATAATAAGATACTCACTATTTCATCAAATTTGAATTTTAATATGGGAAATAATTGTTATTTCCCCAAGATAGATAAAATGATGAACTATATTATCTGAAAATAGAAAGATGTCAAATATAACCAAATTCTATCATATAATAATAAATAATGATTTTTGGACTAATATTTATGTTGTTGGGAGTTATAGAATAATTACTTTGAATTTTTGTATAATATTTTAATATTAAATAATTATAGAAGGACAATAATATGGTTCAATATATCTTTCTGAAGAGAAATCCTATAGAACTAAACTAGAGAACATAGATGAAAACGAATCTACCAATTAAAAAAAAAAATTCCTGTCTTTAAAACTTTCATGATAATTGTAACATAAGTTGTCCAAAATTAAGATGAATTATGGTATATAATAAACATGAACTATGTATATATTGATATATAGAAAATTGAAAAAAAATTTCTGAAATAAATAATAAAAGTATATATGTCTTCTGTAGGTTATAAGTAGAAGAAAAATGTTAATAAAGGTAAACCCGCAATAGAAGATGAGAAAGATATAAAACCAAATGATATATGATTCTAGTATGGAATAAAAATCTACAACAAGACCTATTTAAATATGGAAATGGAAGTTACTATTTTTTGAAAAAAGATTAGATGAATAGGAAAATCAATTGAAGATATGAATAGAAGGATTTTTTTGGTGGAAAACATTAAAGATATTAAACTCAGATTTTATTAGGATTTTATAAAAAAAGATATCCAAAATGAAATTAATGAGTTGTGTGGATTGCCAAAAATTTCTTTCCATGAAGGAAATAGATGCATGAAGTGGATACCTAGATAAAAATAATTATTGAAGAAGGAAGAAAAAAAACCAGTAACTTTATATGCTGATAATGTTGTAACAATGAAGTAGTATATACCCAATAATTTTAAATCATATTGGAATATTAACTAGAATTTTCTAGGAAGTTCTTATTGGAGATAATGAATTATTTTACATTTATTTATAATTTTAACAATCTTATTATATCTGATAATAAATTTGGAGAGATCAATAATTATATGCTTCCCTTAAATTCTAAAATATACAATTTCAAAGGAGTAAAAATGAAGTGCTTTCATATATCTAGAGATTAATTGAATAATTTTTCTATGTTGGTAAATAATTCTCTACCCTATTTCTCTAATAGAAAAATTCTTAAGAATCACCCAACTCCCGTATATATTTTGTAAGTTTTTTATAAACATGGAATTTATGGGGAGACTAGAAGAAATGAAGGTCGTAAAAAATTATACAACATTCAAGAAGATATCTATCATGACAGACATTATTTTAATTTTTTTCATGTTGTCTCCTAGAAATACATAAATTGATATTGAATGTTATGGTTGGAGCTCATTCTAGGGGAAATTTGAGCATGTTGAAAAATATAGTTAAATATTATCCCTCTACTGAAATAAATCTCAAAATAATAACCATAAAACATCTATATCCCAATTAGAATTTATATATATCAATTAATATCATTTAAATATTTGATGTTTTTCTAGTGGATTTTTATGCTGATTATAGCTAGTCAAATTATAGAAATTAAATCTTTTCATTGAATATGATATTAGTATAAATATTTTTAAACATATCATTAATGAAGGTTTTAGTTTTGGAATTACATGCTATAAATTTATTGAAATAGTATTTTTCTAGAGTGATCACTCTAGTTTTATACAATATGTTATCCCACATAGATATAGATTTGTCTAATTAATGGATCATTTCATTAGTAAATGCGATAATATCATTCTATCAATAAGAATAATTAATATTTATATCAAATATTATATCATATGAAAGGAAGATAATATATAAAAGAGGATATGAAAATTGAGATGATGAAATTGTTTTTGCAGGTGAAAAGAATATTTCCTTGATATTGAACATTTAATTTATTATAAATAACATGAATATAAAGTAAATACTAGAGGGAAATTAATTTTTGTTGAGTTTCAGAAAAATATTTACATTTAACTATGAAATATTTATATAGTTGTTCAAGGTATTGATAAAAAATACAAATGAGGATATTTGTGGTCTTAATGGATTATGTTACATTTATTTTTCATCAATAAGAATTTCAATAAATGTTTTGTGATTTAGAGGTTCCCACTAAATTTAAAAAAATCCATTTCCCATGGTTGATTAAGAAAATATAATAATAGTGGATATTCATAATTAAATTTGATTCAAATTGAATATTATTGGACCATTTTTTAATAAGGGGAAAGGTGTTCAGAGAAAAATAGTTGTTTCTTTAAAAAATAAAAAATTTACATTTTAATATTATGTATGTGGTAGACATAATGTTTAACAGATATAATAATATTGTTTTTAAATTAAAAATTCTTTATAATATAATAAATTTGAAGTGTTTCTATTATTGGTTGTAAGGAAAATAGATGAAACCATCATTGATGTATGTTGATTGAATAATGGTTAATTAAAAACAATTAATTGATGAATAATAATTTAATTTGACCAAATTATAAAACCATTTTATTGGGAATTTATCTGTGATTTAATCAAACAATGCCATCTATAGAGGCCATTAAAGTGGCCAATATTAGTACTCATTGACCCCAAAGACAAAGGTAATCAATATGCTCTACTCCACCATGTTCTCAAAAATAGAGATCATATAACTTACTATTAACCTTAATGAAGTGAATCTAAAAAGGGTTTCAGATTTTATATGTAACACCACAAAAATTTCAAATAGATACATCATGTTAGATAGTTTATATAACACACAAAACCAATATTATAATATATTGAAACACCTTGAGACTTTATGATATTTTTATTTTTAAATAATGTCAATCTCTTCAACTAATTGGGGAATATATGAACCAAAATATAAATTAATTCTAACAACCTTATTGTGAAATATAAAGGTACTAATAGGGATTAGTCACGCATTGCACATATAATAAATTTAGTTTTAAAAAACTTTATAATATTTATATGAAAAAATGAAATTCATTTTTTAAATTATCAAATCAACATAATATTAGGGTTATTTTATGTGATATTTCTGAAAATTTACATTTTAAGATGAATTCTAGAAATATTGATTATTTTCAGAAATTGACATTTAATTTAAAAAATGTACAAGAATATTTTTTTCAATGTTATATTAAAAGTATAATTAGTTCAATTATATATCTATTAATCCTTTTTGGGAAATTTAAATCAAATTCATATTGAATTTTGATATAAAACATTTTTAATCGTTAGAATGTTTTCTTTTGGAAAACCATTTTTTACACGACTGTAGATTCAATTTTAAATTAAATTAAACCACTTCTATAAGATTAATTTGGAAAAATTTATTCCATATTTAAAATTATTATAGTTTATATTATTTAATAATGAAACTCTAATTCTTGAACCTAATAAATAGTGAAAACCATAATTACTATTTTCTATTGTTAGGGAAAAAAGAGTTTACCAGGGGTTATATCAGAAAATATAAGGGTTAAAAATGATGAAAAACATTAAAAATTATAATTTTATGGTAATATTTATACATTATCTATTCTAAGGATTCATCATGGTCCATTTATGACCACTTTTCATTGATAAAATCATCCGTGTAGTTCCATTTTTTCAAAAATACCGTGTGTGTACCCTCCCCACTTATAAAAGGAGACCTCATATCCTCTATTTTATACACTTAATAAACCCATATTATTAGATAATAACTTCCAAAATAAATTCCATACTTCCATAAAATCATCCTAGAATCCTTTTCTTCTTCATCATGGAAACATATTAAGTATTTTGCAGAAAACCAAAATAGGCTGTCCAAAGAAGTGGTAACATCTTTAACTGGGTGTTTTGTTTTATTTATTCCTCCACATCCTCCAAATATTATTAAAATATGATGATATAATAAATTATTTATATTATATATAGTGATATTTTTTTTATTTTAATGGAATTAACTACAAAAATATCCCCTCTCAAATTGGAATAAAATAATTGATTGTTTGTACGACATACTTCTGCCTCTTTAACAGACTTGATTCATTTTACATGACCACTTTTCATGGAAGGGTATAATTATTTATATGGTGTTTATATACTATATTAATTATATAATTTATAATTATATAATGATCATATCATATTTACAAACTTACTTTACATTCTATTGAGAATACGATGACATCACTGCTATGTACTGCAGAGTAGCGCCTCATAAAGTGATGTGACTCATTTTTTCACTAATGTTTAACATAAAAGGTAATGAAGGAATTATTTAATTAATTTATGGGATACATATGAAATTATATTGGTTCTATAAAATTAATATACAATAAATTTCATTACCCTGTCACTTGTTAAGGAAATGAAAACGTCGCTCATGCGTACGTAGGACCTACCATTTCTGCAAAGGGATGTGATTCATTATCCACATTAAAAACTATATAATCATTATAAAGATTTATTTCAATAAAAAAAATTATATTTATAATATTAATATAATTTTAGATATATTGTAACTACATTCTATGTTCAGAATCCAGAACTTTCATGATAAACAATTCTTATGAATACATCGAAATTAACACCCGAAACAATAATGATAATGAATGATTATTGAAAAACATGAGATAATATTATAAAAGGATTAATTTTGATATTATAAATATTAATATGGTTCTAGAATAAGTTAATAATATTTTTATAACCACTATATATGATTTTAAATAGTGACCATCTAAACATAAGAGCATGGTAAGGGGTTTCTTATATTAATTTACTTTTATTGTGGTATATGGATACTTCATTGAATATATTATAAAATATTTATGTGTGAAATATATTTTAATTGAATTATCATTTATTTCAACTTGAGATAAGTTTTTACACATATTCATTGAATTTATTAACTCTGACATCAATGATATGAACTTGGTAAGGGTATCATCTAAAACTTCCTATTTGAGAAACATGTTCTTTTATGAACATAATTTATTTTGAATGGTGTATATACTGACCCTGTACATAATATTTAATGAATCCTTCCTAAATCAAGATTTTTTTGTTACATTTCATCTACTTCATTCTTGGTATATAATGATTCAAAAGTTTCCAAATTAGTAAGGTTTTATGTTTTAATATTATTTTATTCGAGACTGCTTATGATTAAATTTATATTGAAGGAAATTATTTTATCATTGTATAACATATTTTTTTAATTTTATTATACTAAGTTTTTTCATGATGTTTTCAAGTAATATTACCATTTCCATCTCTTCGGAACATAAAATTACTGAGAAATGTTTTTTAACAATATCTGACTTAATTTTTCTCTTCGGTCAAAAATCATTTTCATTCCAAATCCATGTTTTCTAAAATTTTTTAAAAATGTTTAATTATAATTTTTTAATTAAATATATACCATTAATTTGATTTTACAATATGTTTTAATGGGAATATTATATTCTTTATCTTAACAAGGTACCTTTTGAATTTTTTTATAAGAATTTTAAAGGAATCTTTTCCTTTTTAATGAATTCGACATGAATAGAACTCTTCCACTATCCTGACCACTCAATGTTTTAAAGATTTCCTTTTATGTTTCAACAATATTTTTTTAAAAAAAATATTTAATTTTTTAGAATTTTTTATATTTTAAATAAGTTATTTCAAAATGGAAGTTATTTTTTCCTCACGAAATATTCAAATATATCTTTTAAAATTTTCCCCATATAAGATGACATCTTTGGTGTTACTCAAAATGAAAATGTTATTTACCTAAAGAATGCTTTTAATATTTTTAACATAATTTTCATTAATGATAGAAACCTTTAATATCATTTATATCTATTAATCTATGAATATATTTTTCTCAAATATATTTATTGTTATTCTCCATTTCATTGAAGGGGTAATACATTTATTATGATATTTTATTATCTGTTGTCATTATAAAATTTCCATTGAATACAATATGAAATAAGATTAAAAAATACATTTCAATTATATGGGTAATTTTTATATTATGCCTTGTTATTGAATTCTGTTACATTGAACACATATATGATGACTATTTTATAGTGGTTGATCCAAGATATATCTTCATTGAATTAGGTAAGTATTTAGTCTCAGATATGTCTTGTAAGGGATTAGTGAGTAAACCTATTCCATTATGATAATATATCCACCATTTTATATTGTCTTGGAAGTTATCCTTGAGTTATGTTTATATCATGATTTTTGTTTCTTCTATATTTTATATGCTAGTATAATCCAGTGATACTATGTTATTTATGTTATTATTCCACAAAATTACTCATGAAAATTCTCTTTATGATATCATGATATAATTTTAACTCACATGTTATGATTACTTATTATGTGTATCCCCATACTGGGATTTTAGCTCACCCCTTTTGTCTATATATTACCATACTAATACAATTATGTTTAGGATCCCTAAATTATTTATGAGTTTACTATAGAAAATAAAATAAAAGGTTGTATTTTTTATTCAAACATATATGTATAGAAAAATATGATATAATTTCAGTGTAGTTTTGAGTGATTGGTTTATGAGAAATTTCATCATTATCTAGATACTATAATAGAATGTTTCTTATAAATATATGTAATAAGGGGGAGTAAATATGAAAAAGGCATGTTGGCGTTGACTTGAGTGTTAACTAGTGCAGACCAACGTGTCTTACCACGTACATGGCTTGACACTTCTGGGGGATATGCTTGGGAAATTAAAAAATTATTTATAAAAAACCATAAAGGGTTTGAATAAATAATAACCATAAATTACCTATGATAAACCTAAGAATTCATATATTAAAAGGATGATTTATTGATTTAGAAATCCAATAAATTAATATCATGATTATGTAGTTTCCCACTATGATCATTATTCACTATACTATGCTTGGTGATTTTAGCCAATGGTGGAAACTATAAGGAATTGGGTTAACATTTATTGTTATAATGAATGTGTTGATAAGAAAAAATTGATATAATGGATGGAGTAATCTATATTATAACTATATCTAATAAGTTACCATGATATATGACTAACACCATAAAACTTAACCAAATATTAGACTAACTAAAGAAGATAATGATGGTCTTCACTGAGGGTTTGGGTGGTGGATACCACTAGGAAAAGAAGATTTAGTTTCATATATGTTGAGAATTTAGGAAGAATAACCCAATGGAATGTCTTAATGGAATGGGAATATTTTTTTATGTGTGGAGAAGAATGTCACAATGTAAATAATTTCCAAGAAAAGGTGAAATTTTCAGTCAATTCAATGGATGAGAATAACTGTTTCCTTGAGGCAACTTCAACGGATGAATGTTTTAAAAATAGAAAAAATGTTAATTAGGAAAATAGATGTATGATGTGGAAAGAGAAATTATATGATCAAAAAATTGTACAATTAATGGATTTATTGATGATTGTGAGGCAAGTATGAATGATATAGTAAAGTAATGAGGTATTAAAGAATAAGATAATGAATCCAAGTTAATGGTTAAAAACGAAGTGGAATGATAGAAATTTTTATTTTCTTGAATATAATAAATATGTGAATCATAATATATATACATATATAAGGATTGTTCTGTAGAAGTTTTTAATTAAGGAATTTCTTAGATATTTTGAATGGTAACAAAGAACTATAAATGTTATTAAATGAGAAGGTTGTTATCTATAATAAAACCACATAAATGTATTAATTAAAACCATGGTTATGTGATATATGTTAAGGTAATTAGTCAATTTTGTGAAAAATAATGAGCTTTATTGAAACCCTCAGTGGGTAAGAGAGTTATTTGATGACTAAGATAATTCTTGGAAGACGAGAATCATATTCTTGAGAATTTTATATGATGATGATGAATTATGAATATGATCATCATATAATTTTTTCTATAGTTTTAGATAAAGTAAAACCCATAGTTTGAGTGAAACCCATTCGCATTAGGCAAGGCTGTGGGGCTTGAAGCCACAACAGAATGGTGATAAGTGTGCAATTCCAACCAATAGCCTACATGACATAACAATTAGTGTAATGATTTTTTTACTTAATTGGTGTAAGGTTAAATATTTTTTTGGGAAACCTATTATGTGATCAAGTCATTTTATTTTTGTGTAAAAAATGATATTTCAAGAGATGTTTTAATGGTTTGAGATATACATATTTTTTAGTTTAATGTAACATATTATTTGGGTAGAATTCTATTATGTTTTTGATATGTATGTTTAAAGGGTATGATATAACCTTTGGGGTGAAAACCTTATTTGATGTTATGATTATATAGGTTATTTGGGATATATGGTCATTTATTTGAAGAACTAATTATGTTATACCTTTGGTTTAATTGTTGGATTTTAGAGATTAATTAATTAAAATTAATCTTGGATGTTATATTTAATTTTTCTAAAAATTTTATATTTAATAAATATTGGAGTAATAGATTGTTAGTGTTTTATATATCTTATGATCCATCAAAATTTTATTTTAGCGATTCAAGCATAAAAAAAATCAATTTTTATGTATTTATTTCTTATCTAAAGAGATTAAGTAGAAATTGATTCAATCACAAAAAAATTATGAAATTGTGATCATGAAATTGAAATTTTTCAAGTAATTATATTTTCTTAAATTATTTTAAAGTTAGATAGATCATCAAATTTAGGAAAAGAATCTTCAATCAAAACATTTATCATAATAACTTAATATCTGATGAATCAAATGGTCCTTTAAGTCATCATATATTTATGGTTTTTGGGTCCTTAGGTTCCTGTTGATCAAAAAGTTTATTTTGATCAATGATCTCTATCACTCTTTATAATTATTTACACATTTATTATATGTTCATATATTCACTTGGAACCAATGTTATCATATATATAAACCTAGTTATATGATTAATTTCACATTTTCATTTAACTTATATAGTATAACTTTTTATTAACTCTTTTTATGTTATGGGTTTTTCCACAATGAAATTTTCGAACCCTTTATTTCAGAGATCTTGATTGAATTTTGAGGATATGATTTATGTTAGTGGGAGGAATGGAACACCTTGAGGTTTTCTAAGAGAAAAATACAATTCAATAGTTTTCATAAAATAAAACACCTTTTTTTTTATGATAATCCAAAAGCCTAGTACATTATAATATATTTCTTTATAAATATATGCAATCTCTTCGATTTCATGTGGAACAAGAAACCCCTAATATAAATGATCTGTAATAACCTAGACATTAAATTGGAAGGTATAGATGGGAATAAATAAATTAGGAAAATGATATTTTTTGAACATGTATTAATTAAATTAAATTAATATATATTGATTTGAAACAAAATAATAATCTTTAAAAGAAATAAATGTTTTATGAAAAACATTATTTTTCTATTAAGTGGTTTAGTCATGCTTTTCACAAATAATATAAAATTAATTTTTACCTACATTAGAAAATTTATTTTATAAAATTAAATTAAATTTTAAAATTATCACATCAAAATTTTATTAAGGTTATTTTCTTTCTTTTTAGAAAGACTATATTTTTTTAGGAATAGTGAAAAATTCTGATTTTTATTAAAAGTTGGATTTTCATTTAAAGAATTTCCAATCCCAATTTTCTTTTAATGTGGTATTAAAAGTAAAATTATAAAAATTATAAATTTATTAATACAAATTTGTTCATTTAAATTAATTAAACATTAAATTATTTTATATAATCTTTTTAAACTTTTGAATTTATTTCTTTTGGAAAACCATTTTTTCAGACACGACTGTGAGTTTTATTTTAAATTAAATTCAGCCTATTATTTGAGTTGAACCTGGAAAAATAAATTCCATATTTTGAATCATAATTATTTATATTATTTAATAATTTCAACTTAATTTCTTTTACATAATAATTAGTAAAAAAATTAAAATTATTCTCCACAGTTAAGGTTAAAATTGGTTTACCACAAAGTTAAACATAATAGATAATGTTTATAAATGACCCAAACCATATTTAATTCTTATTTTAGTGTTATACGTATACCTTATATGTTATGATATATCTAAATGATATATTTTAGTTCTTTTTTACATGAGAAAATTTGGGGTTCAGTGTTTATTTTTTAAAACACTAAGTGTGTCCTTTCCCCCACTTATAAAAGAACTCCCTATTTGTTTTCCTTTAAACACATAAAAAATACTTAGTTTAGAAAATACTTAAAAAATAACATACATAATTCCATCACCTCATCTTATAATCCATTTTTAGTGAGAAATCCTAACTAGGAATGGTTTTTGTGCAAAACAAAAGAAGATATCCAAATAAGAGACAATGTCCTTAACCAAGCATTTTTTTATTTCTTCCTCCACCAAAACCAAATATAATTGAAAAATGATGATATTATAATATAATATTATTCCGTATACTAATTTTTTTACATTCTGGGAATGAAAGAAAACTATTTTTTTCTCTCTCACATGGGAAACAAAATTGTTGATCATGTGTATGATAAAATACCATACCGCCTTGTAAAACGACGTAATTCATTTTCCCTCACCGCTTCTCAAAGATGGATAAAATGATGTATTTAATGATTTATATGATATTTATGATATAATTGTACTTATAAAGTTATAATATCATATAAAACTTCAAACTTTCTATTCTATCGATAATATGAAAACGTCACTTGTGTGGATGGCGGACTACCGCCACATGAAGTGATGAGATTTATTTTCACTGACACTTTACATGGAAGGAAATAAATGATAAATTTAATGAATATATGTTATATATATTATGTGATATTGATTCTATAAAATTATTATAAAATCCATTTCCATACCCTTTCTTTTTTTAAGGAAATGACAATTTTTCTCGTGTGTACGTAGAACCTACCATCTCCATAGAGGGATGTGATTCATTCTGTATGTTCAAAATTTAATAATTATTCTAAATATGAATATAATTAAAAAAAATTATATTAATGTTTTTAATATTATTCTATATATTATATGAATATATCATATGTTTAGGATTGAGAACATTCATGATAAAACATGCATTAGAAAACAAGATAATTAACACCTGAAAATTGTGATAATAAACGATTATTAATGAGTTGGTAATAAGATGTTATAAGTGAATCTTATATGAAATTATAAATTTTATTATGGTTCTAGTATAGGTTAAAAAATGTTTTAAACCAATATAAAGGAGGTTAAAGAGTGCTCAAGTAAAGAGAAACGCGTGGTAAGGGGTTTATTAACTCAATTTCCATTCACCAGGTTATACGACAACTTCAATGATTATATTATGACATGATTATGTGTGAGATTAATTTTGATGGATTTAAGTTTTATTTAATATTTTATTTGTGTATATCTACATTTTATAGAAATAGTCACTAAATTGAATAACCTTCACCTCAATGATACGAAATTGTTTAGTGTTTCTTCTCAAAGTTTCTTCCTCGAGACAGATGTTATTTTATGCACCAAATTACTTTTGAATGGTGTATATACTAAAGATTTTCATAATATACAATTAATATTTACTATATCACGAATGTTTAAGTTATAATTATTATACATCATTCAAGGGATGTTATGATTCAAAATTTTACAAAAGCGGTAAGGGTTTATATTTCAATATCATTTTAATTTGGAATGCTTATGAAATATTCTATATTGAAGGAAATTGTTTTTTTCATAGTCAAATAAACACATTAAAAATTATTATCCTCAAGTTATTAATTAAGATATAATTTAATTTTACCATTTTATTTTATCTCTAAATTAAATGTAATGAGAATTTTCTTTAATAAAATATGTCTTTATTTCTCTCTACGGTTGAAAACACTTTTCTTCAAAATCCATGTTCTCTAAAACTATTTTAAAAAATTTTTGTTTAAATTAATTTTTACTCAATTTTTTTTTAAAATATTATCTAAAATTGTTCTATCTATTTTTTTAGATCATGATAATTTTTTAATTTTCTTAAAAAAATACGAATGGAATCATTTTCTTTTTAATGCATGTGAAATGAAAAAACTATTCCACAATCATGAACACTCAGTGTTTTAAAGGTTCATTTTTTAGTTTATAGGGTTATGTTTGAGAAACTTTTTCCTTAATGATTTAGATTATTTTATATTTTAAATTTCTATTTTCAAAATGGAAAGTATATTTTCCTCATGAAATTCTCAATGTAATATTTTGAAATATTTTTCTATATATGATGTCATCCCTTAATGTTACTCAATATGAAAAGCTTATTTTCCTTAATAATGTTTAAATGTTTTTAAAATTAATTTCTTTAACAAAAATAGCAGTGGGTTTTATGGGTTTCTTTAAAATTATATATATATATATATATTTCATATATATACTTATTTATACACCTTCCTTTGATGGGGGTAATACATTGTATATGATTATTTCTCAAATGCCTTCAATATAAAATTTATTTTGAGTATGATATTATGAAAGATTATAAAACCCATTTTCTTTCTATGGGTAATTCTTATATTATTCCATTATGATTTATTTTCTTTTTGTGTCACAAATATATCATGAATATTTTATGATTTGTACACCGATATACCACCCCAATTCATTATGTAAATATTTAGTCTCATGAGATTCCCTTTATGTGATTATGGAGTAAGACTAATATATTATGGGAATCTATCCACCATTTTTTTACTGTCATATCCATTGGGATTAACTTATTTTTATGTAAAGTTTTTTTTTCTTCTTCTACATTTACTATGCTTCAATTATCTAATGATACCAAGTTTTTTCAATTATTAATCCATGATATTACTAATGAGCCTTATCTTTATGACATCATGATATAGTATTGAGTCACATGTTATGTTTCCTTATCATGCATATTATATTACTTTAATTTTAGATCACCCCTATTGTTTATGTATTCCACATGCAATCCCATGTTGTTTAAGAGCTTAAAAAAATTTAGGATCTTGTTATGGAGAATAAAATATATTTTATTTGATTTTTTAGTCTCATATTTATGTATTATGAACCATTTATTTAAAATATAATATGCCTTTACCATCCATATGTTTTATTAATAAATATTTATTTTTTGAAACCATGAATCGAAATTTGTAAAAGTATTGGGTCTTCATAGTTTATTTGAGGCTACTATTTATCCCTAATCTAATATATATTTACACACCGCAAGATAAAATTCAGGGTACATGAGAGTCATCTTTAAGATTTGACTTGTTGGTTTTATAGTTTTTGTGGGGGGGGGGGAGGCCCATTCTATTCATTAAGAATATATAATGTTCATGTTATAATACATTTCAATGACTATGTTAATTTCCTGGGGAGTTTATAGACATTAACACCCTAAATATAATAACTTTTTTATGTATCTTCCTTATGAACATGTAAATATCGAATAAAATTCATGTAGTGTGTATGTAGTGTTTATTATTTTGTTACATAAGAAATATAGGTTTTACACGAATTTAAGTGAAAAAATGTCACTTTTTTATTTTTTCATGTAATTATTATTGGAACAAAACATTGATGATTTAAGTGATGAAAAGTTTCCATCAAATAATGAGACTTCACAGAAAACAAAATGATCATACAGTTTTTGTTTCATGCTAAAAACTCTATAATGATTCCATGTAAGTTTTTTAGATACATATACACTGTGAGATAAGTTATTTGTTCACTTATCTAAGGAATATCATTAAACCATCATTAAAGGATCGAGTAATTTGGTGGATTGAATGGATTATTGAGTTTTAAGTGGAAGAATGTTTCTGGATTCTCATATATAAATATTATGTACATTAAGTAAATGATAATAATAAAAATACTAAGAGTGTAGAGCTATAGTTATAGACTGAGTGGAAAAATAGATACCAAGAAAGTATATGATCCATCGAAATCCAGACCCATAAAAATATTTTAGAAAGAAAAAAATAGAAAAACATAGTCGGAGTTACAAGGGGTTATTACATAACCAGGAGTGGATCACGCCACACATATCCACATTCACCATTACTTCACAGTAATTAAGAGTTGTAAAGGACCAAAACATACCCATCTCATTAACAACCTTCTTAGACAGTGCATCCACTACTTGGTTTAATTCTCTATATGTGTGGGAGACTTCTTAATTTAGGAAAGCTCTCTGGTTGAGACGCTCAACTCAAAATGGTAGAATTATCCATGGTATATCTCATGTCCTCACCTTCAATGATTTTAGAGTGACTTCAGAGTCATATTCAAGACACAATGGTATCCCGTTATAATGAACAATATAATCAATATCATATACCATGGCCAATAACTCATCCTCATAAGCTGTTATAATTCCAGTGGAGTTATAAAACCACCCATTTAAAAATCCATGATGAGTATGAAATAAACGTCAACGTCCCTAGGGGCCATGCATTCTTATCTCCACCACATGAATGTTAACGTTTATGTATAGAACAATTGGAGGAATCCACAGAATGTATTTAACCATTCTGGGTTTCCCCAGCCGACCTGCAACACCCAACAGTCTCAAGATGTTTAACTCTCGAATTGTGTTAAGAATACAACTAGGATGCATAACTGATACACCATAGACCTCCTTATGTAGCGCCATTATCCCCACAAGAATGGAGGGCTTTATTTCATTGAACAAAAGTAGAATACATGCATTCCAGATGTGATAAATCACCGCCATAGCAGCTGCAGGTAGCAGGTGGAAAACCTTCTCACTATAATTGTCCATACACAGTGCCTTAATGAACACTTCAAACCATCTATTACTATCAAATTTTATATCAAACAACATTCCAATATATTTCCAAAGTGTATGAGAAAAGTCACATGCAATGAAAAAATGATTTATGTTCTCTTTTGCATGCCGGTGGAGACTGAAAACGAAGGCTATATGAAATTCCTCCTTAATTCAATCATGAGTCGGTAGCCTTCCTTACCATATATTCTAGAGGAATAAAAACCTTGAGGGCTAAATGAAAGAGTTATTAAAATTTATTAGCCACACTGGTGGTTAGATAACATCACCACATTCAAGTTTCTAAAACTCTTTTTCATTACAATTCCCATGCTGATTATGCTTCCATATGATAGTATCATTGTCCATAAAATTAGTATTCTGAATTTCCAGACTGATCTGATGAGGAATGATATCAAACCTAGAAATCTGTGATAGTAGGCTTGCAATTGAAATGACAATGTCTTCAATTGGAACATTGATGACATCCTACAATGGTGTATCCAGCCATGCGGTTGTCTAACATTTAAATTGTGAATCCTTACTCACAATCCACTTGGTGTCATGAGTGATTTTTCTGAAGGAATACTTAAGAGATTTACCGACAGAGGATGTGCAATGTCATCTTTATCCATTTACGAGCCTCCCGTTGAATTTGTTCAAAAAGAAATCAGGGGAATTATTAATCGAGATTAGATTCCAAATGAATTTCCCAATTCGTCTATCATTAAATATCTTGTGGTCTCCGATTCCAAGGCCTCCAATTTCGATGTGTTTAATAAAATCAGGCCATTCAATAATGACGAGCTTTGTCTCATGAATGTAGATTGTCTATATAAAATCTCCGATCATTCCTTGAAACTCCTTCACAAGAACCCTGTGCCATTTATTGAGTGAAGAGTTAACAAACTTAGAAGTTATCACAGAGTTAATAAGGAACACCCTTAGAGCTTAGGACATGAATTTTTCATTCCATTGGGTTAGTTGGTTAATAATTCCTATCTTTATCCATTCATGGTATTTCCTCTTTACCTTTAAATAAAATAAAGGCACTCTAATATAATTAAATCGAAGTGAGGACCTCTTAATGCTATATCTCCTGATTATCCTCTCTTTTTTTGTTGATTCTCACACCATCACCAAAGACAATGAAGGATTTATCCCTAAATATGACCTAACCAACAACATCCTCATAACGAGGAAAGATCTCCTAGAAAACAACAATGGTCTTTTTTGAGGCCAAACCAATCAAGAGTATATCATCCATATACAAAAGGTGTGAAGGGACCAGATTTTACCTACCATCTTTGATTTTCTCAAAAAGTCCAAGTTGAGCTAGATTATTGTTACATTTTCTTAGATA
The DNA here is from genome assembly GCA_963277665.1 of Viscum album. Classification (NCBI taxonomy): domain Eukaryota; kingdom Viridiplantae; phylum Streptophyta; class Magnoliopsida; order Santalales; family Viscaceae; genus Viscum; species Viscum album. Next base: position 872,143,101 of record OY728145.1, on the reverse strand, counting down.
ATCTTCTAAAATGGAAAATATGATCCCTGATATAAGATCACCCTATCTCACACCCCTGGTGCACTGAAAAAAATACTCTCGATGCCCCATTAATAATAATGGACAGCTTCAAAGATTTAAGAATGTTATTAATAATCCAGATAAATTCCATTGAGAAGAAATACCTTTAAAGGATATATAAAAGAAAGCTCCATTTCAGTGTACCACAATCCTTTGATATGCCAACATTGAAATAAAAGTTGAAATGTTTCATTGGTATCTTCATGACGTTGACTCCTTCTTATGCTATGTACAAACACTGTTGAATTATTCTTCTTGGGATGAAACCAAATTGATTCATTGATATGTGTTCCTTCATAATCTACCTTATACTATTCATAATTATCTTTTTAATGAATTTAGGAATCATGTTCCAAAGAGTCAATGGTCTATAATCCTTGATGTCAAATGTGTTGTCCTTTTTTGGTGTCAAATAAATGAAGTTAACATTAGATCCACGCAGCATGGAGAAGTGAAAAAAGAACTCCTTATTTTGTTGAGTCACTAAATATTGTAAAATATACTAGTATAACATGAAAAATATTTGGTGATGCCATTAGGTCTAGGAGCACTTTCTATGTTAAGAGAGAAGAGGGTAGCCTTGATTTCCTCCTTGGATGGAGCCATAAACATATTTCAGTTATGGTTTTCCTCAATGAATGGATTGATTTTCGAAATTATTTTTTGAGTGTTTTCCACTCTATTATGAGAATAAATCCCCTTTAAATACTCATAGACTCTTTATGAAGTCTCATATTTAGACATGAGGATGTTTCTATTTATTTTTATAACTTTAATCCACACTTTTTCCTTCCTTTATTTGTGAAATCTGTGAAAGAGTTTGGAGTTTCTATATCTATCTTTCAACCATTTCACATTCAATTGTTCTTTTTAAATCCTATCATTCATGATTATAACGCCATCATGTTTCTTGTGTTCTTGTATTTCCTTCTTAGATGATGTGTCCTACTGTCAGATTACTGTTTGACAATGGGAAAGAAAATTCTCTTCATTTTTAATGTCAATATACAATATTGATAATGACTTATTACTTCATTCATTATGAATCCCCTTAAAATTCTTTAGTTTGACAACAAGCCTATGAAAGGGACTGCCAATGGGAATAAGCTTCTAGGATTCCGACAATGTCTCCCTAAATCAAGGTATCATAAGGCACCCATTATTGAAATGGATAAGAAGAGGCACTAGCCTTGATGGACACATGCATAATTCCACAACGATAGGATTGTGGTCATAGTGATGCATTGGGAGAATAAATCATGAAATTCCTATAGGAGCAGTCCTTTCATCGATATGGACAAAAAACCTATCCACCTTACCTGCTTGCTTCTCGTGCATATTATATCTACTCCATGTGAAGTCTGAACCCACAAAAGGTATCTCTACAAGGCTTAAAGAATCAATATAGGAGGAAAATTCCATAGAGGCAATACAATTATAATTTTCCCAATTTTTTTCTTCAAGCGTTAAAACAGTTTTAAAATCCCCAATAACCATCCATTTCCCATTAAAGTTTTCAGTACTGGATTTGGGCTCTTTCCATAGTTCCCTCCTCTTGATATATGATGTCACTATATATATAAAAGATACTAGTAATTCACATCCTAAAATAATGTAAAACAATCTGACACATTGAGCACTCTGGATGAAGAAGAAAGGTAAACCACATACTATAATGTGAAAAAATCAAATATAACAAGGTATTCACAAATAATTGGTAGTGTGTGGATTTTTTGTGTGTTAGGTAGTAGTTTTGTGTGAAGACGAAGAGTACCAAAAACTAATATTAGTTGCAGGATTTTGTGAGAATTTGAAAACATGAGAGTTTTAATACTAGATTTGTTTTGTAAAAATAATGAATATTTATTCAAAGAATTATGTTTTCATGGGGTTTGTTTTATATGATAAAAATAATTGCATTGAATATAATTCTTTAATGCAAATTTTTATATGAAGAAGAAACTAAGAACCAAGATAATCATCTAACATATTATTTTTTCATGGAAAAAATTTGTACCACAAAAATTATTTTCATAAATAAAGAGATTGAGCTAGTTTTATAGTTGTTTTGCCACAAAAAAATTAATAAGATTTCACATACTGTTTGTTACACGAACAATAAATACGCACATGTAATTATTTATTAATGAATGAATAAAATTAAATGATCATTATTCTTAAAAAGGATATAGTGGGTACACTATTTAAATTAATAATTGAAAATCACATTAAAAGTATTGTGTGAAGTTTTTTGAGGAAGAATAATAATTATCACCACAAGATATTTGTGAATTCTTAAGGGGTGAAAATTATAGTGAAGAAGAGTTGAAAATTCCATGAATAAAATTTTATATGCGTGATTTACACTCAATAAACATGAATAAAAGTAATAAAAATAACATTAGTTTTATTTACATGAGCTAAAACAGAAGCAGAATTGTAATTTTTTTTTCAAATAGTGTTATAAGAGAAGATCATAAAAAATATTTTAAAAATATATTGATTGATTTTGGTTGGTTGAATAAATTTTATACTACCTATGGAAGAATAAAACATGTAGTGACTTACAAATATTTTATTTTACCATTTTGATTATTTAGTTACTTGTAGTATTAGTTTTATCTTATAGTTTTTTAATATTAGTTCTGTGATAACTTTTATTCAATGTTATTGATTAAATTTAGTGGTAGTTAAAGACTTTTAGTTGAAGATAAAATGTAAAGAATCATATTACCACAATGGATTGAAGTGTAATATAAACTTTTTGTGGTAGTGTTAGCTTGGAGTTTATGTTCTAACATAAGATTTTTGGCCCCTTATATTAATTATATATTCAATAGTTTTTCCATATAAAACACCAAACTAACACACTGGCCATGTAAAAAAACCTTTACATAATAAAATTAATTTAATAATATAATAATTATAAAATAAAATGACAATAATAAAATGATATAATTATGTATTATTATTTAGTTTTGAATATTTTTATTACAAGGTGATATTTCAATGATTCATTCAAAAAAGTGGGTATTATATTTTTCCTTAAAAACTTAAATTGACCATAGTTAAAATTTTATTATATTTTACCAAGGATGATCTTGTTGGAAGGAAGATCATGGAAGAATTTGATCGGTTGTGTGATCTTTTTTGGAATAAAGAACTCTTTTAATTTGATTCAAAGTCTAGATTTATAAGAAATATTCTAAATAAAGTGGTTTAAACGAAGAAAAATTTGCAGAGTGTTTGAAATATGATTCCAATTTCTCATTCTCAGACTTTGACAAGCCGCCGCCTAGAAGAATAATAAAAAAGGGAAGGGTTACACATGTTTCGACCAACCATGATGGAATTGAAGAATGGATGAAGCTATGTATATACTCTATAATTTCATGGGTTCTTGTCCCCAAAGATGATTTTTTTGAATTTATTTTGATCACACCAAAAGGACTGCGGAGCTATGGGTTTTTGAGGACTGGAAAATGATGGAAATTGGGTGGGGATATTATCATATGAAATTTCTCTCTAATTAGTTGAAACTCAAGTCTTGGATCCTCGGCTCTCTCCCTCTAAATCGTGGATTCTTGCGTATTCATGAATGGGATATGAGTTTTGATCGTAAAAATGTAAGGAACTCTCATGTGCAGCTCTGGATTCACAATTGTAATTTGAATTGGTTGTATTTGCATCCAAGGATCCTATGGGATATTGCCTCTTCGGTTGGAACTCCCATCCGACTGGATAAGAAAATAGATAACCCTCAATTTGGTCATTATGTGAGAGTACTGGTTGAGGTGGATATGTCCAGTAATTTAGTAGAAGAAGTAGTTCTTAGCACGAGGGATGACAACATGGAGCTTGAAATCTAGTACGAGTGAAAGCCAAATTTTGGTATGACTTGAAGTCTATTTGGTCATATCTCTTATGAATGAAACAAGGAGAAGGAATGAACTCTTTGTAAAGTTATGGGGAATGATGATGCCTCATGTCGAAGAAAGAAATCAAGGCCAAGGTTTCTGAAATGACTGTTAGACCCTCATCTGACCCTACTACTATTGAAGGTGGCTTGGGCCCTGGACCTGCTTCAGTCCAGTTTAGTGATCCTACTATAAAGTCAGCTTCCCAAGATAGGGAGGTCTTGTAACCACCCAAAAGAAGGATTTTGGAAGTGGTCCTTCCTCTAATGCTATCTCTAATGGTGTTCCATCTATAGCTGTGGGAGAGGCAGATGGCCTTGCTGAGGTGAGTGTGAATGTTGTTGATGTTTCTGCATGTGCTGGGGGTAATTTGTCATGGTGCATGATGGTGAACCTGTACAGGTTGTGCATAAATGTATAGATTCTACCCACTCAGATGATGGTGTTGTCTTAATGGATGTGAAGACACCCAATAAGGATGGGTCTTCTCATTTCCCCCCTCCTAAGGAGACCTTGCCTATCATGAATGCTGGATTACAGGGGGAGGGACTTCCTACGAGAATGAGTCTTGTTCCAGGAGTGGAGGCTGTGCTCCGGGAGTGGCCTATTACAAAAGATTAGAAACATAAAAAAGGATCTATTGTTGTTTCCAGAAAAGGGGAAAATTCAATATGTGGGGTGGAATAGTCTACAACTGCTGATACTCTAGAGAGCCCGTTCATATAGGCTAACCCAAAAAATGTAGCGAAAAGGTCACCTCACATGAGTAGTGACCCAAGTCACCCAATTTCTAGCAACATGTTTGCTCCTCTTAGTGGTATATTTTGGTATGATGACATTGATGACCCTCAAGACATGCACGTTATCCCTACCCTAAGTGTTCAGATTGATGCACCTTCTGCTGATCCTAATGATAGTGAGAAGGTTGAATCGAAGAATGATACTGGAGTCAAATTAATCGCTAACGTATAATAGAAAAGGGAAAATGGAAGAAAAGGAAGCAGCCCAATGGATATCCAAAATTAAAAGAGGCCCCTGACAAGAAGCCAAACCCTTCTTCAATAAAGAATTTTTTCTGGAACTGTCAAGGGCTTTGGAACACCCCAACGACCAGAGCCCTTAGACACTACATTGTGGCCTATAAACCTATGTTGTTTGATATTTCCTAGCATAAAATGATCTTTGAAAATTGGAAAGCCTTCAAATAGAGTTTCTTTGGTTACCATTTTATTTCTCAAAATATTCTTGATATCAATAAAGATCATATTTGGGTTTTCATGCATGAATGAATACGGTTAACCTCCTATGTCAAGAATCCACAATGGGTCTCGGTCTCATGAACTTGTCAAGGGTTTATCCTTAAGGATAACTTTGTTTATGCCTCCTAATACTATACAAAAATAAAGGAGATTTGGTGTGAGGTTGATGATTTTTTTCGGAGGACCTTCAATAAATGGGTGTCAATGGGAGATTTCAACACTATCTTAAGATCTGAAGAAAAAACTGGATTGAACTTAAATAGGGTGGACTCCTTGGATTTCTCATATTTCATTGATCAATGTCATATTTCTAAAATTCCATTTACGGGAGTTGATTTTACTTGGAGAAGGTATACTATTTATGGAAGTTAGTCAAGTAAACTTGACTGATTCATTATTCAGATGGATGATGAGAGTGCTAACTCTAGTATATTAGGACACATTTTACTACAAAATCACATAGAACACAATCCCATTGTGATTGATATATCCTTTCATGTAATCAGGTCCGTTCCTCTCCCCTATCGCTTTAAAAATTGGTGGCTTGTGACTCCTGGATGTATGGAAGTAATTATTACGGCTTCGATGATTCATTGTCAAGGAAGCCAACTACAGATTATTTCTTATAAACTTAATACTATTAAAGTTCTCCTACGAGAATGGATCAAGGCATCATTCTATAAGCTTGATAGTGAGATCAAGACAACTGAAGACCAATTGGCTAGTTATCAAATTAGAAATCAGAACTTTGAAAGTCCCTCACATGACGAAATTCAATCACTTTCAAGGCTTGATAACCTTTTGACAATCAAAGAAAGGTTGGATCATAATCAGTTAAATATATAGTGGATGAATGATGGTGATAGATACTCAAAATGTTTTCACCGAATGCACAAATAAAAAGGATCATAGAAAAACTAAAGGCCATTAAAGTTGATGCTTGTCTCTACACCTTTGAAAGTGAGATTCCAAATGCAGTAGTGAACTACATCACTGGAATTAATTTTTATTATGGCATGGACATCACTCAAGAGATTATAGATAACATTTTACCTTGTATTGAGGAGCATCAAAAGATTACTCTTATTGGGGTTCCCTCCAAGGAAGAAGTCAAGGATCCCCTCTTCTCTCTTAACATGGAATGTACAGCTGGACCAGATGGCTTCACCAACATGTTTTTTTATTCTATTCAGGTAATGTGCATGATGAATTTTTTAATGAAGTCATGTATTTATTTAATTGGTGCTATATTCCTTATGGTTTAAACTCTAACATTATCAGCTTGATTCCTAATATAGACAATGTAATTGATGTCAAAGACTTCAGGCCCATTGTGATTCGGAACACCTCCCTAAAAATCATTAAACAAATTATAATGAAAAGATTAGGGGGATGAATCAAGGGCCACATATCTCTGATTTAGTATGGTTTTATACATTGTAGAAACATTTAGAACTTATTTTTCTCTCCATCGGAAGGCATCAATCTAATTAAAAATAAGACAAAAGCATGGAAAATTTTCTCTCAAAATATACATTTCCAAAGCCTTTGACACACTCAAGTGGAGCTTCCTCCGTGATGTTCATAGATGTTTTGGTTTCTCAAGTGGATTCATCAACCATATTAGAAGTATTCTTACATATGAAAGGCTATCCATTTTAGTTAGTGGATCTCCCATGGGTTATTTTCAATTCACCCAATGTGTTCAACAAGTTGATCTTCTCTCTGGGATTCTTTTTTCCATTACTGAAGAATATACGAGTAGATGCCTTAATGAGCTATCCAAAATTTGTATCTTTTGAGAGATAAAATATGGACGGTATAACCTTGTCCCACAAAATCTTCTACATGAAGATGATATTCTAATTTCTTGGGAAGCCTCAAGGAAATCCATCTATGCACTCAAAGCTTTCTTCTCAGACTATGAGACTGTTGCTGGAAGACATATAAGATTGAGTAAATCCTTCGTTGTTTTTAGTGATGGGGTTACTATTGGAAAATAAAACAGGGTCAACAGGTCCCTCAGAGATAGAAAATTAGATCTTCCATCCATTTATCTTGGATTTGCAATCTTTTGTGGTAATATACATAGGATTTACCTTGATGTAATTTACTATGGTATCATTAAGAAGATGGAGAAATAGAGAGGTAAAGACCTGTCTCAAGTTGGGAGGTGTGCCTTGTTAACTCGGTGATCAACTCAATGTTTTTTACTCCTTCTCACTCTATAAATGAATAAACAATATACTCAAGGAACATCAGTGCATGATGAGGAATTTCATCATTACATGCCCTATCACTGAAAATTATTTGATTATCATTCCTTGGAAGGATTTTATTAAACCAATTGAGTTGGGTGGTCTTGGAATCAAGGACCTTCAGATCTTTAATGAGAGACTTATTAATAAATTCACCTGGAATATTTTAACCTCTAATGAGTCATCCCTAGATTTTTTTTCATGTAGGTTCAGAATAAGGCTTATTAATGGTTACCCTCACTATATATTATCATATGTATGGACCTCCATTTGGAAATCCCTCAATGATATTATTCATCACTCTAAAAGGCTTGTGTCCAGACACTCTAGCCTCAACAGTTATAACAGTCCTTGGCTGGACATCCCCTTGTATACTGGTGATATCCCCTCCTACCTACTGGACATGTCTATAGAGTATTTTCTGGAATAGTGTGATAGTCCTGAAATCATGGTTACTCCCTAGGCTAGACAAGAAATCTAGACCTACCCTTCCATGGATAGTGATATCTAAGTATGGAATCCCAACATGAAGGAACATTATAATCTCAAAGAGTCTTATAACATCCAACTTGATGGATCCACATGAACTCCTTCTTGGCTACTTAGATTTAAAGTGCATTTTTTCTAGCACTCCCAACTTCTTCTCTGGGGAATGTGGTGGAACTCACTTCCAACGCATGATCAATTAAGAAAAGCTGGTCAATGTATTGTATCCACCTGCTTTCTATGGATGAATGAAATTGAAAATGTATAACACCACTTCATCAGCTGTCCTTTTTCTCAGAAGATAGGGAAATACATCAGAGACATCTTCAACATGGATTTATGATCATATAGGTTTTTGTGCGACTTGATGATATATATCTCAAAGTCTTGTAGGAGTGCACAAGTCTAGAATATGTTTTTGTTTATAGCAGCATCATTTTTTCACACCATCTGGACATCCCGAAACAACCTCATGTTTGACAGCCAGGTTCCATACTTTCATGATACTTCAATGTTGGTTCATCGAGATGTACACACTTCCAATGAGATACAAAATGGCTGCATGGATAATACCTCAACATATTTAATTTCATTGATGATGCTTGGTATTTTAGGTAAACTGAAGAAGCCACTGATAATAAAATTTATTTTCTGGATCCCACCAATCTTTCCTTGTGTTAAAGATAATGTTGATGGATCTTCTTCTAGAGCACCTAGTAGATTGGTTTGTAGAGGTGTATTCTGCATGTATCTTGGCTTTGTCAAGAGATGTTTTTATCATTTTATTAGGATGGGAGTCTCTTATAAAGTTGAACTATGGGCCATTATCTATGTCGTTAAGCATGTTGTCTTTCATAGATGGAATCTCTTATAGATTGAATTAGACTCTGAACTTTCATTACATGCTCTCAACACGAGAACTCAGGATGTTCCATAAAGTATTATTCCTCATTGGAATGGATGTCTTAACCATGTAAATCATCTCAATTTAATGATCTCCCATGCCTACTGATAAGACAATCAAGTGGCTGATACCTTTCCCAAGAGGGCAGTCACAGAAATGACTACCATGTGGTCTTTTCGAGCTCCGGAGTTTTGGGCACCCTTGGTAGAAGATGATATGAGGGGAGTGTCTTATTCCTAGATTTTTAAAACCCCTTTCTTCACTTGACTTTGTACTTTTAATTTTTTTATAAATATTTTATGGGGATGGTCTAAGAAGACCCAATTTTCTTGGTATTTTGAAAGTTATATGAAATAATAATAAAAAACTTGATTTTTTAAAAAGGCAATTTAAAAAATAAATTTTCTTAGTATTTTATATTTTAATTTAAATAACTAAATATATAAATTTTATAATTTTAATTTGATAAAAATGAATTCCTTTTTAAATATATAAATTCAAAATTATCATATGGTTCTTTTAATGGCTGGAAGGCCTCAATTTTTATTGATTTTTTGATAATCCACCTTTCAATGGGTGAGGTGGAACCCTTGCAAGGCCCGTAGGCATAAGTATTACATGAATCATAGGCATTAGAGGAATTAATTTCCCATAGGCTTAAAACATTACATATAACCCAGACTAACTACTTGGAACTGCTCCTCCCCAGTATCTTCATCAAGAAATCTGCTCTCCACCTTTGCATGGCTGTTCGGATTGGCTTCCCGTGCATGCAAAGACTTGTCCTGATGGACGGTGCCACACAATCTTATTCTTGAAATCTATTTAGCTTCTGCTATGGTAAAAGCTCCTTACTCATCCTCCTTCTATAGATTGTTCCTTGTAGGTTTTATAGTTTCCATCTTCACTTAAGGTGGCCTGAAGGCCTTGAGGTGGCCCGAAGTCCTTAAAGGACTCTTGGACCAAATCGGTTGCCTGAAGGCCCAAACGGGGGAAGTTTCCCAGCTTCTACTATGCCAAACAGTTCCTGCTACAGTTCATGCTACAGTACCTGCTACAATACTACACAGTTCCAAACTATGCCTGTTAAAAAAATGATTTTCATAAAATCATAGTGTTTATGACTATAAAAAAGTATCTATAACTTAAAAAAATATAAAAAAAATTTCATAAAAGAATATTTATTTAAGGAGTAAAAAAATGATTTCATAATACTGTTATGAATTTTGAAAACCTATGGTGACTGACATAAATAATATTTGTCAATAAAAATATTTTTTGATTTTATCTTTTAATTAATTATTTTTTTTAAATTATGTATTAGAATTAATTCAAATACATGCTACTTTTATTTATTTTATTATATATCAATATATAACATGAAAATCAAATACATTGGTAATATTACCTAAAAAAAATTAATCTTAGAAGTCAACATGTTCATAAAATTGGGATTTACGTATTACATGCACTAATGTGAAAAGTAATTTTTGTTATATATAGGAATTTTAACTATTAAAATGTATTCAATATTTGTAATTACTAGATAAAAATTATGTAATAAGGTAATTTTTCTAATAATTAAAAGAAAATTTCTTAATTGTAATATAAGAGTAGAATGAAAAATATTTCATGGAAAAATTCTAAGAGTAATGGAATTAAAACATGATCAAAACAAGTTTTCAAATTGATTATTGAGGGATTATCAACCATTTATCAACTTAAAAACTATTATTTTTCATGTTGGAGTATTCCTAACCCCTGGAACATGTGATCTATTTTTATTGGGTTGAAATATTTAAAAAATTGTCATTCTCACCACATATAGAAGGGGCCTCTCACGACCACTTCAATACAACTAAAAAGATATAGTATAAACAGGAAATAATTCCCCAATTATTTCATCTAGATTCCTATTTCAATATCTTAATATATTTTTTCACAATGTATTTCCCAAAGACTTCCATTACAAATGAGTATTCTGAGGCAAAACCCATGTTTACAATGAGATTTGAGAGATTTTTATTGAGTAATGAAATAATATATAGGTTTCTTGTCTAAAATAATCTACATTGAGACATATTTATTAGTACACACTATGTATTATTTTTCATAGTGTATATAACACAACTTAAATATTTTTAATAACAATCCTATCATTATTTTTAGTATTTAATGTTTCATTTGAAATTATATCCTTCAAGAAGTTTTGACATGAAATTTTATAACTTTATAATTGGTTATAGTATAAAATTTTATAGGATGAGACATAATTGTTATTTCAAACTATTATTAATTTTATATTGTGTATTCACTAACAAATTTAATTCAAATATGAATTATATTTTTATTCATTATATTTTAATTAATATTTCAATATCATTCCATCAAGATCATTTTATTCTTACATTAACTATACTACGAGGGCTTCGTCACCAATATCATATTCAAAGTGCTTTTTTAAAAGATAATGAATATTGATAATTTTTATGATTTTCATTCTAAAAATCTTATATTTTTCCCCTATTTATTCTTCGGGTTCTACTTATATTATCCCTTTACTATTTTACTCATTGTATTATTATTTACTTATTGTAAGGAAATATAAACTACCTTTTCATTTTATCCTGGAACCCACATTTTTAAGGACCATATTTATCGAATGATTTTATGAATGTCCTCTTCTATCCCTCAATAATTTATTATGGTAATTCTCTACTACTACTTTAATTTCATTAAAAGTTTTTAAATAAATATTTAAAAATTTAAGTAAAGTTTATTTTACACAAAGTGAGAGAAAAATATTTTTTTAATGAGTTCTATGTAAAAGAATATTTCCAACAAATTTTTAATTTTATATCAATCATTCTTTATATGTGTTCATAGTTTCCAAAATAAATTAATTTTGTCACGTTTTGAAAACAATTTGTATCTTAAAAGGTTTTAAAAACATTAATGATATATCTAATTTCCAAAGTGATTTTTATAAAACTCAAAAAAGTGTTCTTAATCCAAGTTAATGTCATTTGACATAAATTATTATTGATTGAAGAAATTCAAAAAATTTAACCATATAATTTCTTTATCTAGATAGATTAGGTAATTTAATTTTCAATAAAAGATATTATCCATAATGGCCTTTGGATTTCCCAATCATCCTATGTTATAGACATGATATTTCTTAAAATATGTTTCCTCTTTGAATACCCTTTATTCAATTTCATTTATTTAACCGTGTTAAAATACATATAGTACATTCATTTATTAGAGAAAATAATTGACTAAACTAGATATTAATTTATCTATATGGTGTAGATACATTATACCACATTATCTTATTTATTTTCCTAGAATGTAATTGAATATATTTAGATATTTATTTATTTTATATAAGTTTATCTTTCTAAAACTATGAATGATTTATTTATGTGAATCCACTTGAATAGAAAATGAAACATATTTTATTTTCCTGGGTTGTTTATGATATATTTAATGAAACCCATTTTTATTCCATTAGTTATCTATGATGTTATTAATGGTTGATTTTTAGTTTCAATCTTATGTATGAATGATTTTTGGTGGGGTCCTATCTCAGCCTTTGATGCATTGGATTAATATTTATATCTAATGAGATAATATAATAACAATATATTTATTTTTCTTTCGACTATGTGAATTAGAAAGTAATGCCTTCTCAACGATGTTATGGAAAAAATTTGGTGATTACCACACTACTTTGTTATATGAATTAGGTGGTGTAGCCTACTACAATAATTTATGGGAATCATGTGGAATAGATTTCTCCAAAATTTTGGGTTCAACTGTAGTCATTTTTATTCCATAGTATAATGTTTGTTACTATGACTATGTTACTATTTCTTGGATAAACTTTTTTAAATAATTTTAACAAAATCTTGTAGTTAATTTATTATGTTCATTCATTCTAAGCACTATGTCTCATGATTTATGATATTTGGTTTATTGGGTATAAATTTTATAAGTATCATAGTTATACACAAATGACCATCTTATATTAGTTATGATATTTTATTATTCTCTCTTATGTTTACCCTTACTGTTCATCTGATCTCACCAATTTGTTATGCCTCTACATTCAAAAGTTATAGAGATAAGAAAATTATCAAATATATAGAAGAGTATATCAAGTATAAAATTTGTGGTAAATGTAAATGAATTTTTATTGAATAAATAGTTTCTTATATAGTGGGAAAATGTTTTCTTATACAAAGAACATGCTTTCTACTATGAAATTTCATTTTCCTAATTCTCTAAAACATTAAACCTAAAAAGTACCTTGAAATGTAAATGTTACATCATGTGTAAAAGATCTTGTAGCTAAGTATTTTTATCTAAGATAGTGTGCAAATTATGTTGATTTTATAACTAAATTCAGGAGTTTCTATCCACCGAGTCTCAATTATTATTAGTGGTTTATTTATATTACATTAGGGTTTAATATGTTTTAAGGTTAATTTAATGGTTTAAAATTTATTATTACTCGATATTTGAATATAATAGATAAATCTTCTATTATTTGTGGTAATATTGAAAAATTTAGGGATTAGGATAAGAGAACATTAGTGAAAATCCTAGGATAAGACTAAAGGATAAGTCAGAGTATTGGAAAACAACCCCAAATGTTATAAATATAGATATAGTATTGTACTCCTAGAAATTTCATCCATATATGAACACTACAAGTGGATAAAGGATATAACACAAAGGTATCTATGGGTAATAACCCTGAATGGGCATATTAGGTATTAACTTAATTTCCATATTTCACACAACTATTAGACCCAACTACATAACTAGATTGATATCATAAAGGGAAATTCTATGGTTCATTAAAATTCTCTCTAATGAAACCTTATTAAATATTTGGTAATGATGTTAACTAATTAGGTAAGAGAAACTAACAAGAAAATGGCCATCGATAACCAAGAACTGAACAAGGAGTGTCATATATTGAACCATAAGTATCATACATTGAAAGTGAAGGTGTTATAAGAGAATACACCTTCAAATTTTTTGTCTCCATATTAATATATTAGATATTATCATAACCTTTTTTAATTCATTGGTCAAAATAGGATTGGGAAAATAATGTTGATAAAGTTATGTACCTAGAAACTACCATGTCTAATATTTGAATAAGGGAGAATAAATAAATTTTTTAGAATCATAACATAATCCATTATGATGGAAAATATGATTATATAAGTCATACTAAGTTAGTGAGGTTTATATATTAATATGAATTAAAATTTGATACTCAAATATTTCTTCATTAGTTACTGATATTTATCTATTATATTTGTGTAATGTCTAAATATTTGAGGATCTTTTTGAAACATATAAGGATTTTTTTTGCTTATATTTTCTTTAATGGTTTTGGAAAAATAAATTAAATGGTATTAATTTCCTAAAAAATTATATCTTAACACAATTAAAATATTTTGGTGACTATTGAAGAACACATAATTGAGGGATGGATAACCATTATGTTTAAAAGGACGATTGATTTTGAAAACAATAAGATATATATTATTGATAACCTTTCTATTTATTAATGATTTAATTAAAATGTTATCCATGATGTTTTGAAATAATTTTATCTCATTTTTGTTGTTATGAAATATATTGACTAGTTTTTGACCTTATAGACTAGTGGTCAATAACATTTTATAGTTAAATATATAGATAATTTTTAGGGGAATATATTTTTTCACCATAGTTGAATGTCTTGGATATTTAAATGGTTTTGGGTAGGGTAGGTTATGGAGAAGTAATGATTTCTGTTTGCACAAAATGAGGTACATGAGTGTATAAATGATCAATCTTGTTGAGGAAAGTTAATTAAATTGATATATCCTAAAAGGTTAAGGAAGATTACATATTATAATTTATATATATCAAATTATTAATATAATAATAATACCCTCACCTACTTTCATCAGTGAGTAATAATTAATATTGTGATGAAACAATTTATTTAAGGGGGTAGAATTTAATAAATTTAGATTAAGGTCTATTTAATTTAATATTGTGTTCAATTGTTTGTGTCACATGCATAAATTAAAAAATGAAATACCTGAATAAAATGAAAAAATTTATTATATAATTACTTGAAGAATATATTCATTATCATATAAAAAATAACCAATTAAGGAAATTACATATTATTATTTTTTTAATGATTTTATACAAAGGGATTCGTTTTCAAGAACCATTTAAAAAACGGGGGTTTAACGTTTTACATAGAGAAATTAATTTCGTCATAAATAATTGTTCATTTTAATTTTAAATATTTAGATTTATAAAAAATTATTTATGCATTCAATTATCTATAAATTTATAATTAATAAGATTAAATACAATTAAATTTATAAACTTCATTTTGTTTCAATAAGAATTTACTTTCTTTATATTTTTTAAATAAATTTAATTAACTAAATATATAAATTATTTTACTTTATTTTGTTAAATATAAAAAAAATTTAATTTATAATTCCATAATTATTTTATCATTAATTTTTTTGATTCTACTATAATAATTAACTGATATTTGAATAGTTAAAAATACAATTTTTAATAAAATTGTAGCATTTGTAGATATATAAAGAAGTATGTGTAACTAAAAAACATAAAAATATTTCATTTAATAATCATATATGTGTTTATGGTGTAAAACTAAACACTTCAAAAGACAATTATGTGTTTTGAAAAACAATGATTAACAACTTAATTAATATTTTCCATTAAAAATTATTTTGGGCCATTTCTTTTAATTAAATATTATTTTAGTAAAACTTATTATTAGATTTATTTTAAGTATACAGAACATTAATTTATTTTATAATAAACCAATTTATAATATTAAAATCAAATACACTGATAACTTTATCATAAAGTAAAATTTTATTCTTAAAAATATATTTTTTCTTGAAATGGTTTTTTTACATTACATGTGATAATGTTAAAATTTATTTTTCTTTGACCTATAAATTTTAAATAATTAAAAGGATTTAATATTTTTTTATCATTTGTTCTCAACTATGCAAATTCTGAAATTATATTTTATTTATTAAATGTAAATTAGTTTGGTAAAAATTAGTTACCATGGTAAAACCAAAAATTGAAAAAGTATAATATCTAAGAGTATATGAAACAACAACATCTTTAAAAAATCAAGGGAAATGAATTATTGAGTGATTCTATCCTTATCCCATATGAAAATCCATTATTGTTCATTTTTGAGACATAATGACATATAATACATTTTTTTTCTTTATATTGAGTTGAAAAATTTACAAAATTTTTATTCCCACCTCTTATTAAAGGGGCCTCTCACCACCCATTCAATGCTGCGAAACATTTGTGGCTTCCTCTTAATAATATACCCCTATTACTTATCTTATAATCCTCTTTCACTATATTAAGAAGATTTTGAAAATATATTAGCATATTCCCTCTATTTACGAGGAGTCTTCAAAGGGAAATCCTATGTCATCAATGAGTATAGAGTTCATTAAACTAACTAGTGAAACAATGTAAGGGTTTCATGTCTCAAATTGTCACCCATGAGATAGATTTAATTGTATAAAACATTTATTCATTAGAATGGTTCATCTACTACGATTTTAATATTTTTTATCACGATCCTCTCTCTATTCATGGTATTCAATATTTAATTTGATATCATATCATTCAAGGGGTCGGACCCAAATGTTTCTTTGGTTTTAAGGGGTTCTGGTTTGAAATTTAATTTCATAATATTTTTTTGATATTTCATTAAATTATTTCTTTTATATGATGTATTCACTACTATTCCAACCCATATCATTTATAAATATTTATTCAGGAATAATTATATAAATACACACAAAAGGATCATAAAATACCAAAAGTCTTAGTGTCATTGGGTAAAAAAAATATAAATAAAACCATAATTTTTAATAGGGATACACTAATATTTTTTAATAAACCCAGAATAATGCCTTATACTCTATTGATTTTTAAAAACTATATGGGATAACCTGGGGACATATAGAAAAAATTGGTGATCTATAATTCCATTTAAGAGAATAATAAAAGCATAACACGATGAAAGTAAAACATTTTTAGTTAATGGGAATATAAAGATGACATAAAAGAGATGATAATCATAAAATTGAATATTAATGATTGATATATGATGATTAAAAAAATGATATATATAAATGTAGAAACAAAATAAAACGTGACATTCTAAACATAAGTCAAGGATAATATCCAAGAAATAATAACATAGTGTTCTCAGGATAACCTCATATGTACCACATATTAAATCTCATGAGAGAAAAACAAATACAATTTGTTAGAGGGATATAAAATTTCAGGACCACACATCACATTCATATCATTTGCATACATTCGTGTGCCACATTAGTTATAAAATATCACAATTCATTTTATCGCTTTTAATCCAACTATTAAGAAGTTTGGGTTATATTAATTGAAGTATGTAATCAATTAACAATAGGTACATCTCGGCGAATACACTTGATTGGAAATGTGAATGTGTATTCACTACACAAATTCTTACCCTAGAAAAATCATTGGATAATTTTGACAACATAACAGGTGCAGATAAAAGTTTACGAGAGTGTTTAATGAGAGTGTTACATAACCTATTATTACTTGGGAATCATAAATACAGAAAAGGGATGTGTAAAAATACATTATAACATGAAAATTAGAAATATAAATCTCGAGAAAAAAGAAAGTACATGAAATAAAAAGGAAGATCATTGGATCCCTAACAATGATATGATTATTATTAATTCTTAAGAGGAGTTTATTTAGAGACTGGAAATACCTTAGGAGCGATTTAGAGGGGATATGGAGAAGAACTTCATGCCCAATGAGAATTTGGGTGAGTATTTATAGCGAATATATGGGAATGATTTATTAATTTCAAAACATATATTTTGGACACTCTAAGAAAAAATAATGAAAACATTAAACCATACGATGATTATTTCTCATGGTTTACAAAAAAGGATTTGTTTTTAGAATTTTATAACACCAAGAATTGAACATATTAAAATAATACCCTTGGTGATGTGTAAGTTATTCTTGTCCATAATGAATTTAATTTAAACCCTCAAAATGTAATTTAGGTTTTTAGGATTTATTAAATGTTTATAAAATTAATAAAATTGATTCTAAAATAAATTATTTTAATGCATAAATATATATTTGGGTTTTTATTCCATTTAATCCATTAATTATATCAGTTTTGGACCATTTTGATGTCATAATATAGACCACGTATTTATACAATGTTTAATTTTTACCCAAAAACTTCCAATACTTAAGAAAATTATGAAAAATTCACAATTGAATAATTTAAATGTGTTTAATTAAAAGAAATAATTTTTTTATTATAATAGTTTTATAAATATGACAATATTCACTTTTAAATAAAAATTGTTATTTACCAAATATTATATTTCTTATGATATTAACCACTTTCCGACCCTTATGAAAATAAAATTGGATTTTATTAAATTTTATTATCATTTTAATTTAAATATATTTATACAATAAGAAATTGTTCATTAAAATATCATATCTTTATAAAAAATTATAATTTATCTTAAGAGTGTCTTAATTCAGACTATATATTAGCCGGAAATACAATTTTAGTTTCTTTTTGTCATAATATAATTTTAATCAAACTAATAAAATAATAATTAAAAAAGTAAAAATAAAAATGAATAAATATAATAATTATTTCATTGGATGAAAAATATAAAGACTTTTATTGTAAGAGTCTACATACATAAACCCTTATTACTCCATCATATGTATAGAGGGTAAGGAGTGTGATAGCGGAACTTTCTTATGGTGTTTTGGCAAACACGGTTTGGGTGATGATCTCAAAAGGCTTGAAATTATACCATTAAATGTTTTTCATAACATTTAGTTATTAAATCACAATATGGGATTGGTGAGGGTAAAATCTTGATAATTTCATATCCCTCAGATTCTCAAATAAATGGGCATCATTGGGTACAATCCTACTGGTTGAGGCCATAAATTCTTTTTTTCTATGACAATTAGTGTTTATCATAAACCACACAATATTATAATCATACATATCCTTGTATAATGGCTATATTATTGAAATTTATAATTTCTAACAGTCTTTTACTTCTAATAGGCTATATCAAACCCAAAAAACAATGTATTACATGTGTTTTCAATAAATATATCACTTAATGAAGAGTTAATTATCTAAAAATGGAAATTCTATTATAATAGTTCTAGGCATTACATTTCCTCCCTTCAAAAATTTCACCCATGAAATTACATTTCATAAACTGAAATAGATGAGGGTATTTATTTTTCATCCCCTCTTCTAGTTCCCATGTTGATTCAAAAAACACGTGGTTTATCTATAACAATTTTTGCTACATGTGTTATCTTGTTTTGTAGAACTTTGTATATACGATCTATGATCATCACTGGCCACTCTTGGTATGAAAAAATATTTTTCAAGGTTACCACCTCTACATTTCTTATATTCGAGGGTTTTGGTATGTACTTCCTTAAGACTGATACACGGAACACATCATTTACATAGAAAAGGCCACATGGAAGTGTTATTTAGTAGGCCAAATCTCTGACTAGATCAAGGATCTAAAAGGTTCCAATGTATCTTATACAATGATATCCCTTCATCAGAAACATCAAGATGTTCATCCAGTGGGATATATTAATGAATAATTTATCTTCTACAATATAATCTAGGTTTCAACAATTATTGTCTTTATATATTTTATATCATATTTTTATGGATTTCATATGATGTTGAATGGTGTGAACATTCTCTTCCATCTCTTATATAAGATCAAGTCCTATAAGCTTCCACTCTCTGACTTCATCCAACCAAGTTGGTGTCTGAAACCTCTTCCCATTCAGATCCTCATATGATTCTATTTAAATGATATAATGTAAACTATTTTTATATGAAAACTTCACTAGGGGATGTTTTTGATCCCAACAACCTTAGAAATCCATTGAACAAGATCTTTCCATGTCCTCTAAAGATTTGATGGTTTAATCATATTTACCATCTATATGAGGGTGATAAGTAGTATTGAAACTTAGATATGTATATTGTTATTACTAAATTCCTGTCTTAAACCTTGAGGTAAGCCATAAATCTTTATAGGATACAATTGAGAGTTTCCATCCATGTAGTTTTCCTTTATAGAAATGAAATGAAATGATGTTATACGGTAATTGACAAAAATCACTACTTTAAATAGGGCCTTTAACAGTGATAGTAATAGGACATTATTAGTGATATAGATGTTCTAATAATGTAAGTGATGTTAAAGGTTTATATTTAAAAGCTCTTGTGAAAATCACTGTTAAAGTCCCCCTTTAACAGTGACAAAAACATTGATAATGGGGACGTTTATCTTTGTTTTTAGAACAGATAAAGAGAGCCTTTATCCATACTTTTTTCTGTTAAAGTTTTCCATTATTAGCACTAAAAAGTCAATGATAAAGGTCCCACTGATAAATGATAAAAAAATTTCACACCCCCTTATCAGAGCTTCCCCCATTCCATTATCAACACTTTAGATAATCCCACCCCCAGTGTGCACCCCTACCTCCAGTTAGATTCAAATCTGAGGCCTCCAACATATAAACCAATTCATTTTCCACTACTATATACTATTTTTTTTACATTTTATTATTTATCTATATTTTAATATATATTAAATTTATTTCATTATCTATATATTAATATATCTATTTATATATATACATACATACATATATATATATATATTTAATACATATTTATTTATATATAATTTGAAAAATGGATATTAGTTTTTATTTAGATATGTTTTATATACTGATAAATATATTTCATATATAAATATGTTTAATTATTTATATATAAAATTAAATTTTTATTTTTTAATATAAAAACAATTTGCATGTATTGCTATATATTTGATTATAAATGACATTACATTTTGATAAATGAAATTTTTTTAAAGCCATAATATCAATATGAACTTAAGAACTAAGAATAAATTCATCCCCTATGGAAAAAGGAAAAATTTCACCCTTAAACCAAGATTCGAATCCATCGAATGTTAAAATAATTGGGATAAAATGCTAAAAACATAGTTTTGGAGGCCTTCTGGGACTTTTTTGCATGAAAAGAGTTGATAAGGGGATCCTATAGGTTTCTGAGGTGTAGATAGCATCAAAATATACAATTTGATATGTGGAATAGCCCAAACGAACAAGCGATTAGAAGTTATGGTAGTTTGAAAGGCCATATAATGTGAAAAAAAGTAGGGAATGATGACTATAAACTAAGTTTTGTACTTGATAAAGGTGATATAGGTTTATAATTTGTTAATGAGGTGTATATATTGTCTCAATATTATATTTGATATGGGTTATAGGCTGAATGGACACAAAGATCAGCAGTTATAGCTGTTTAAATTTTAAGAAATTTTGGTACCCTGACTAGAAACTCAGTTTTGGTGGCCTTATCGGCCTTTTTGGGTTGGGAAATAGTAATGATCTAATAGAGATTTTTCCAAACCTTGGTGGCGTAGAGCTCATTGTTGTCTTCAATTTGATATCTGTTGGATCCCAAACAGACACTTGGTTTGAATGTTATGTTCGTTTGAATTTTGAGTTTGATTCCAAACTTTTTTGGAACTCAAATATATTTTATTCCTTTGATTATCATAAGATTTTAATCTAATTTACTTTTATATCATTTCATAAGAATCAATTTTACAGGTTATGGATTTGAAAAGGACTCTTGGATCAAAAGTTATTGTCGTTTCAGTATTTTTAGGGTTTCTGGATGTTTTTATGGGGTTTGACGGTTTCTAGAGTTATAATCGGGTTTTTGAGTTTTTTTTGGTTTGTAGGACTATTCCTGCGCTATAAAACATTTTCACTAAAAATATTATATATTATGTGTAAATTCCAATTTATCCTTACCAAAACAAATTTAAAAAATATATATTATATTTATATCAATATAAAAATATAAAAATATAAAATGTAAAAATATAAAAATATACATATATAAATATATAAATATATAGATATATAGATATATAAATATATAGATATATAGATATATAAATATATAAATATATAACTATATAACTATATAAATATATAAATATATCGATATACAAATATATAAATATATAAATATATAGATATATAAATATATAAATATATAGATATATAAATATATAAATATATAAATATATAAATATATAAATATATAGATATATAAATATATAAATATATAGATATATAAATATATAAATATATATATATATATATAAATATATAGATATATAAATATATAGATATATAAATATATAGATATATAAATATATAGATATATAAATATATAGATATATAAATATATAGATATATAAATATATAGATATATAAATATATAAATATATAAATATATAGATATATAGATATATAGATATATAAATATATAAATATATAAATATATAAATATATAAATATATAAATATATAAATATATAAATATATTATTTTTAATTATTTCATTCTGAAATATACCCTTAACCAGTTCTAGTAAAAAAAACACTGATAGGGGGGTTATTAGCGCTTCAAAAAAATCGATGATTAAGACTCCCTTTATCAACACTTTTTTAGAAGCACTGGTAAGTGCTCTTTTATCAGTGATTTTATTCTAGTGCTGATAATGGGGGGACCTTTATCATCAATTTTTTACAAGAAATAATAAAGGGACACCTTTAATAGTACCTTTTTAAGCATTGTTAAGTACCCCCTTTAATAGTGCTAAAAGCGTTATTAAAGACACCCTTTAATAATACTTTTTCTATCAATGAGAAATGGGGGTTTTTAACAACATTTTTAGCTTCCACTATTAAAACCCTGGCGTGGGATAAACCCAATTTTGTAGTATTGCACCTAGAGGGTTTTTTTTGACTTCAGATATCTTGGGGTCTCCTAGGACACAGTCCATTGTTATGTCCAACCATTTCCATACATGTATGGGAAATAGTTTTATCAAACACCTAGACCTCTGTCTTCCATCCTTGACATGTTGTAATACTAAGCATTGTGATATAAATTATGAAATCTCCCCCTTCTTGTTATCTCTTCAAACGTTTTTATTTTGATATCTATAAATCTTAGTACTTCTTGGATGAATAAAGATGGATGATATATGAAAATCATCCAAAATATCACTCTCTAGTTCTCATATCTATTGAATAAATTTTTGGGTTGCAAACAATATTACTCCAAAGTTTGGAAATCAAAACTCTTGAATATTCATTATCTTTTTCTATTACATGAAATAATTTTTTGGGGGATCTTTGATCCTCTAAAGGATGGATGTTTGAGAATTTATTTTAGAAAGTTAGGATGAAAATACTTTTATTTTCCCCATGTTTATCCTTTTCTTTTCTAGGATATCTAGATCTATTTTGATCCTCATCAGGGATAAGGTTGTGGGATCCTTTCTACTCAGATCAAATACCAATTTTTTAAACAATATTGGTATGGTAATCGACTAAATAATCATTATACTTAATCAGATAAAATCTTATTCGTTCGTGTATATTGATCACTCTTTTTATGAATATATACGTGAGGATTTTATGGTCTATATATATGTCAGAATTCTCTCCATAGAGATAATGTCACAGAATATTCAATGTAAATTTCAATATAGCCAATTTGAGAAACTTTTTTCTTTATTTATACTAATGGACCATTAATTGGTTGAAGGAATATGATATGACTATATCATCATGGATGAGTACACAACCCAATCCTTTTCTGACACATCACCATTGATCAAAAATCCCTCCACACTAGTGTGTAATGTGAGAACATGTTTAGGGATTAGCCTCTTCATTAAATATTTAAAAATCTCTCCAAATTCATAATTATAAACAAACTTCACTCCCATACATGTTATCTTTGTTTTTATTATTGAAATTTATGAGAAGTTTCTCACAAATCAATGATCATACCCAACTAATCCATGGAAAATGTGGACCTCCACCATAGATTCTAGTTTAGACGATCCTTATATTTCTTATTTTCTGATGGATCCAATATATATCATTTTTTATGATAATTGTTCCTATGAATGGTAATTTCTACAACCAAATCCCATATTTAATGTACTATATATATAAATTTTCTTTTTGAAATGTATTTAGTACAACATTAAAATATTACTCGTGTTACTCCATGATTTTAGAGTAGATACAAATATCATCTATAAAGACAACTCAATTTTTATCAAAGTAATACCATAAGACTATATTAACTTGTTAAATGGAGTTAAATAGTGAATTATTAATTCAAAATGGAATCACTATGAACTCATAGTGTCTATACCTTCAATGAAGATAAGTCTTAGGGATATTGTCCTCCTTTAATACTATGTGATAGTATCCTGACCGAGGACCCATCTTAGAGAAGTATGGGGCTCCAAATAGTTGATCCAACAAGACATAAATCCATGTAATGGATACTTATTATTTATCAAGATCTTATTTATAACATTATAATTAATTTATATGTGCATTGAACCATCCTTCCTCTTGATGAATAGGAATTTCACACCCCATGTTGATGAACTTGGGCATATAAACCCCTTATTCATATTTTCCCAAAGTTCTTTCTTAAGATCTTCAAGTTCAACATTGGCTATTCGAAATAAAGTCTTGAATATTTGTAAATATCTAGAAATAATATTAATTGATAACTAATAATCATGTCATAGATTAAGATTATAAAATACTTCTAGTAACACAATAGCATATTCCCTTATAATGGGTGGGTCATCAGGGTTGATTTTTTCTTTGTACTTAATCAATTAAACTAGATACATATGTTTATAGGGTAACAATATCAATGCGTGAGATGGTGATATAAGAGGAGATGTATCCTTATCCTTGTAATTATTTAGAATCAAAGGTATATTCATGATATGGGGGGTTATTTCCATCTCGTGTAAATTAATGTTATCTCTATATAATTATAGGAAACCCATCCCAAAAATTTCATCAAATTCTACTAAAGAGAGAATCACAATGTCCTCTAGAAAGTTCAACTGAAAAATATGGACATGGGATTTTTAAAACCCAAATATTTTATAAGATTTTATTCATGTTGGATAGTATATATGAAATTAAATATCATGATTTTAAGGGAATGTAACACCTTGATACTTTATGTTATATTTATTTTTAAATATGTTTAATCTATTTGATAGCTTATGGAACACGAACCCCATAATATAAAGGAACCATAATAACCTATAACATAAATTTTAGGGTATTGATAGGGCCAATTAAATTATGAATATTATATGGTTTGCACATGTACGAAATAAATTCAATTATTATTTATTTACTAGAAATGAAATAAGAATAATTTAAAAGAAAAATAAATGTTTTATAATAAACTATATTTTACTAAATGGTGGTTTAGTGATACATTGAATGAATAATTTTAAATTAAAATTTACCACCTCTATTATTGTTTTCAAAATTAATTTCATTTTAAAATCATTGTATCTAAATTATTTTAGGGTGAATCATTGGGATTTTTCTCAAAAGAGTTTAATGAATAGTTGAAATTACTTTTTATTATTAAAATATTCATTTTCATTTAATGAACTTAAAAGAACCATTTTATTTTAATTTTATTTTAAAAAGTAAAATTAGTTGAATTATATATTTATTAATCTAAATTATTTCATTATAATCAATTTTATATTGAATTTTGATATAAATACTTTCTATACTTTTGAATGTTTTTATTTTCAAAAAATATTATTCAACACGAATGTGTCTTTAACTTGAAAATTATTTCTCCAACTTCTATGAGTATAATTTTTAATTTTTTTTTTCAAATTTTCAATAATAAAAATTTATATTAACTAATATTTTAAACATTATTTTATATTGTAATGAATAGAGAAACCAGTAAAACTTGTTTACTGTGGTTAAGGTAAAAACAGGTTTACCATTGGTTAAACCTAAAAAATAAGGATAAATATTCACCAAAAAATATATAATTCACATTTCATGGTCATATTTAAATATTAAATCTTATGTTATTCAAAAAGGCCTTTTATAGAGACTTGTGGCATGGAACAATTGTGGGTTTAATTCATTCTTTTTAAATATTACATGTGCATCCTCTTCCCCAATTAGAAAAGACCACCCCATCTACTCTCCTTGAAACTCATCCAAAAACCTTTTTATTAGAAAATAACTACCCATATAACTTCTCTAAATCCCTATCATAATCCTATAAAACTTTTTATACTCATAAAGAAAACCAAAAGAAGTTGTCAGAATTAGAGGTAACATCCTTTACTGAGCTTTTTATTTTATTAGTTTCTCCACCCCTTGAAATATTATTATAAAAAAATGATATAAAAATAAATGTATCAATAATATTATGAGAGTTTTTTTATTTTAGTTTCATGACCAACAACCATAACCACCTATCTCAAATGAGAAAGTAAATAATTGATCGTGTGTATAGAGGATAACTGCCTCATGAACCCATATAATTCTTTTTCTATTACTACATCTCGCAACGTGACATAATTATTTATTTATTGTCAATTTATTATAATTATAATATAATTATACTTTTTAAATTATAATATCAAATATACCTTCTTAATTTCCACTGCGTAAAAAATAAAATAATTCCACTCGGGTGTATAATAGACTACCACCTCACAATGTTTTGGGATTCATTTGTCACTAACTATTTACATCGAAGGTAAAAAGGATAAATTTAATGAATATATGTAATATATATAAAATTATATTTATTCTATAAAATTAATATACAATCAAATTACTTACCCTTTCACCTTTTATTGAAATGATAATGTCTCTCATGTATACGTATGATATATCGTCTCCACAAAGGGATGTTATTCATTCTCCATGTTCGAAATTCAACAATCATTATAAATATGTATCTAATAAAAAAAAAATATTTAAAAAATTACAATAATTATATATATTATTTAACATTATCCAATATTTTTGATCCTAGACATTAATTATGTTACATGTATGAGAAAACAAGGCAATTAACACCCAAAAAATAGTGATAATGAAATATTATTGATGAACATGTAACAAGATGTTATAAAAGGATCATATATGATATTATGAATATTAATATGGTTATGTTATAAGTTAATTA
The DNA here is from genome assembly GCA_963277665.1 of Viscum album. Lineage (NCBI taxonomy): Eukaryota > Viridiplantae > Streptophyta > Magnoliopsida > Santalales > Viscaceae > Viscum > Viscum album. Next base: position 872,115,879 of record OY728145.1, on the reverse strand, counting down.
AATATTTAAAACCCATATATAAGCGTTTAATGATTTATAAACTAAAGAGAAGCGCAAGGTAAGTAATTTTTTAACTCTATTTTTATTCACCGGGTTATGTGACAACAATATTGATTATATTATGAACAAAATATGTGTAAAATCATATTTTATTTAATTATGTTTTATTTACACCTTTATTTGTGTGTATCTACATTTTTATACATAATAACCACATTTATTAACTCTTGCCTCACTGATATGAGTATTTTTCACGTTTGAACTCAAACTTCCTTCTTTGAGACACTTGTTCTTGTATGCACCAAATTACTTTTGAAAGGTTTATATACTTCCAATTTAGATAATATATCAGGATTCCATAAAAAATAATGATTTTTTAACTTAAGTTTCATCTTCTTGAGTCATTAGATATTTTGTTTCAAAAGGTACTAATGTGATAAGGGAATGTGTTTCAATCTCATTTTAATTGGGATTTATTTTTCTTGAATTTAAATTAAAGGAAATTATTTCATCAATGTCTAATAAGACCATTAAATTTTATTCACAAACAGTTATTCATTAATTTCTCAATTAAATGTTCTACATTTCTTACTTTGGTACTTAAGATGATTGATAAAATGTTCTTAATAAAATCTAACATTATTTATTTCTTCATTATAAAATCCTATTTCATGCAAATAAATTTTTTCTAAAAATGTTTTAAAAAATGTTTTACTACATGTTTTCAAAATAGTTTTTACCCATGATTATATTTCTGAGACTTTTCTTGAAATGAATATTCCTATCAGTTTTGGAACAATGTACTTGTTGAATTTTCATTAAAAATATGAAAGGAATCATTGTGTTTTTAACATATTCGAAATGAATGAAACTCCTCCACATTTAGGGCCACTCAATGTTTTAAATCATCCATTTTTATGTTTCAAATGGTATTTTAAATAAAAAAATTAGAATGTTTTACATTTTAAGTATGTGTTTTCAAAATGTGGATTACATTTTACTCAAAAAATGTTAAAGTAATCTTTCAAAATCATTCTCTATCTAAGATTATGCCCTCTGATGTTTTTCAAAGTGAAAAGTTTGTTTTCCTAAAGAATGTTCTTATTATTTTATAAAATTATTTCCATAACCAACAATAATCTTTTATGTTACATATTACTTATAAATTTCATATATATATATATATCACAAGTATTCCAAATTACTCTCCCTTATGTTTCATGGGGTAATACATACCTTATGAACATTTATCAAATTCCTTAATTATGAGTTTTCCTTTGAATATGATATAAAACAAGATAATAAACCCCATTGTATTTACATGTGTAATTATTATGGTATTACTTGCGATTGATTCTATTTATGTGACACACATAGTAATGAAAATGTTATGATGGGTGTAGAAAGATAACACTCCAATGTATTGGGTAAGGATTTAGATTCATAAGACATAATATATAGGATTATGGGGTAAAACTAATCCATTATAGGAATTTTTCACATTACGATAGTGTCTAGGTAGTTATCCATGACTTATGTTTCTATCAAGTTTTGTTTTTCTACCACAATTCATATGGTACCACGATCTTATGACGCTTGGTTATTTATGTTATGCTTCTATGTGATTTATAACAAGCCTTATCATTGTTATATAATGATATTATTTTGATTAACATGTTATTTTTTCTTATGATGTGTATTCCCTTATTATGATTTTAGATCACCCATTTTTTTGGTGTATTACTTAGGTTATCCCATGTAGTTTAGGATCACTAAATTATTTAGGAGCTTTATATAGAGATTATTATAAAAATGTTTTATTTTTCAGTCTCACATTGATGTATTAGGAACACAGTCTTTTAGAGACATTAAGAATTTATGATTCATGAGTATTTTTAATGAATATTTATGTTTAGAAATCATGGAGTAGTATGTGTAAGAGGTTTTTGATGCCATAGATGGTATCAGAAGAATGGTTTCGTCAACATTTTTAAAATAGGATTATAAAATCATAGTGAGAACCCTAAGGTAATGTATAAGTCTATGTATAAGGATAAGTCTATCTATAAGAAAATATCTTTGGATTTTGGTGATGTTTAGAGTGAGTGGTTTATAAGATATCAAATCCTTTCTTGAATACTACAATTGGATGTGGTTCCAAAACATATGAACTTAGGGGTAATAACTCTAAAATTTCATGTTGATCTTGACTTGAGAGTTACCTGGTCTATGATAATAGACCTTACCATGCACCTGGTTTGACACTATTGGGGGATATTATTTAGAAATTCACAAACTATTTATGAAAAATCCTAAATTATTTTAATATATAATAACCGTTACTAATATAGATTAAACATTAGGTGTCATATATTAAAAAGATGGTGTCATTATTTAAACATCCTATAAAATATTCTTCAGGATTATGTGGTTTTAGTCTATGATTATCATTTCTCTAACTATTATTAGTTGTTTTTTCCAACGATAGGAACTAGAATAAACTGGGTTAATGTTGAATGCTGTACAAATTTGTTGATGAGAAACCAAATGGGATCATGATTAGAGTAAATAATATTGTAATAGTTCTTAATCAATTATCACAATATATGAAAAACATCATACTCCTTCATCAAATCTTTGAATTTATAAATAAGATAATGTATAATTCAATGAGAGTTTGAGTGGTGGAAACTATGGGTGAAAGAATATTAATTTTCTTATATGTTAAGAATGTTGGAAGAACCACTCAAGGTATTTTTTCCATGTAATGAGAGGGTGTTTTATGTGTGGAGAAGGAAAAAAATTATGTAATTACAGAGGAAAAAAGAAAAATTCAATTACTGAAAATTATTAAAATATTGTTTTCTTTGTGGAATCATAGTCGGTTGGACATTTTAAATGTGGAATGAATTGTCATTATAAATATTGATGAGTTGGTGGGAAATCTCAAGAACATGATCAAAAAGGTTATACAAGGAAAGGTTATTTCTATTGACGACTACGAGACTACAAATGAATTATTCATGTTTAGAGGTATTAATGACTATTATGATGAATCCTATGGTTTAAGAATAAAGTTGAATGATTGAAATTTTTATATTCTAGATTACCAAAATTATGTGAATCATGTAATATTTATATAAATATTATTCTGTATAATGATTTCATTTAGGATTTTCAAGAATATGCTGAATTGTACAAATGTCATAGAAATGAGATTTAATATTAAGTTTAAACTTAATATAAAAAATGTGATTGAGAAAAGGATGGTCATGGGGATATTCTTGATTGTTAGGAAATATGTTTTTTTGGAAAATAATGAGCTTTAGAGAAAACATTTGTGGTTTATAAAATTAATTTGATGACTAATGTTATTTTTGGAATATGGTCATCAAATTACTGATAATGTTATAAGATCTTGTAAAATTATGAATAACAGCATAAAACAAATTTTCTGTAGAAAAACTACATCCACTAAGATGAGTAACAACCTATCGAATCTGGCAAGGGAAAAAGGATTTAACCAATAATTGATGGGAGAAAAGGGTGTTGTGCACACAACTGTACTATGTTATATACTAGTTAGTATAATATTGTTTTTACATAAATATTTTATGGTTGAATTTTATTTTGTTTTTTGGTAAAAATTTTATGTGATCAATTAATTTGATTTTGGGTTGACTATTGATATTTTAGAAGACATTTTATTAGGATGAGGAATATCTAACCTTCTTGTTTAATGAAATGTATTATTTGTGAATAAGTCTATTATATATTTGAGTTGTAAGTTTAAAGGATTTGATATAACCTTTGACGTTAAAACCTTATTTCAGGTTGAGGTTATTGAGGTTATTTGGGATATTTTTTTTATTTCTTTAAGTATTGATATTTTTTAAACCTTCAGTTCTATTGTTGAATTTTTTATATTAATAGATGAATATTCATATTTAATATTATTTTATATTGTGATAAAATTCTTGGTTTTAATTAAGATATATTTAATAGATTGTTACTATTTTAAGTATTATACAATCTGTTAAAATTTAATTTTAATGATTCAGTAAAAAAACGTATTGGTTTATATATTATTTTCTTATTATAAGAGATAAAGTGTAAATTGACCAATGAAAAACAAAAAGATGATTTGTTTCTCATGAAATAGAATTATATCAATAAAGTATATTTATTTATATTATTGGATAGTAAAATAAATGATCAAAATTAAAAAAAAATATCTTGAGTTTTTATCATATTAACATCATATTTGATGAATAAAATTTTCATTTAAATCATCATAGATGTATAATTTTAGGGTTCTTAACTTTACATTGACCATTAAATTTTTTCATTATCAATTATCTCAATCACTCCCTATAATATTTAATGATTTTCTTTCAGGTGTATATCATCCCTTATCACCGATGATATACTATGTGGAAAATTAGTTATCTGAATAATTTCATATTTCCATTTCCTTTTTTAATATAGTGGTTTATTAACCCTATTTTAAATGTGGGGGTTTCCATAAAGAAATTTTCAAACCCATGATATCCTAGATCAATATTAAATTGATAGGACACAATTTATTTAAGGCAATAGAATGTAACACCCCAATATTTGAAAAAAGTTACATAATAATTGACGGTTCATGTAACATGATACCCCATTTTATAATTATAATACATCTACCCAAGGCTTTATGATATATTTATTTATAAACAAATTCAATCTCTTTGACAGCTTGTGGAACGCTCAATCCTGAATCCAAATGAATTATAACAATATAGTAATAAAATTTAATGGTATGAATATGACTAAATAAATTAATAAAATAATATAGTTTACACACTTATAAAACTAATTTAATTATTATATATTTAATACAAGCAAAATAAAAATCATTTAAAAGAGAAATAAATGTTATCTGGAAATTTTTTTTAAAGATGTGAAACATGCTTTGAAAACATAATTTGAAATTATTTTCCTGAAAATTTGAAAAATTATTTTAAAAAATGAAATTAATTTTTTAAATTATATTATAAAAATCATGAGAGTGTGAATTTTTTGGTGTTTTATGAAAAGTTTCATTTTTCGATGAATATATAAAAATACTAAAATTATTAAAAACTACCTTTTATTTTAAATAATTTACAGGATCCATTTTTTAATGTGTTTATAAAAGTAAAATTAGTTCAAATATATATATTTATTTTTCAAAATTATATTTTATTTTTAATGTGTTTTTATTTATTATATTTATTTTTTTATTCATTTTTTTGAATGTTTTTCTTTTGGAAAATTGTTTTTTCGAAACAACAATTGGTTTTATTTTAAATAAAATACTATCAGTAATGTGATTTTAATTTGAAAAAATTGATTCCATATATGTAATCCTGATATTATATATTATATAATTATATGCACATAATTTTCGATAATATTGAAAAGTGAAAATTATAAAAACATTACCTCGGTTAAGGTAAAAATGAGTTTACTGGGGGTTAAACATAAAAGATATGGGATAATAATGAATTTTGTTTTCATACATCCTATTAGATGGTAAAATTTTAAACTTATCTCTTATAAGGATCTTAAAAGGTCCATTTTAATCCCTTTTTATATGAGAAAAATGTGGGTTAAATTCTTTCTTTTCAAAAATACCAGGTGATTACTTTTCTCCACTTATTAATGTCCTTCGACTATACTCTACTATCCAAAATTCCATAACACCTTAGTTCAAATAATAAATTAAAATATAAATTCTATAAACCCCTAACCTCATCCTAGAAACCTTGGTTTTTAGAAATCCATCCTAGTAAGGTATTTTGTGAAAACCAAAGGAAGTTTTCTGAAAAAGATGTAACATCTTTAACTGATAATTTAATATTATTTTTTCCACTACATCGTACAAATTTTATTGAAGCATGATTATATAATAACCTCATTACTTTCCACATGTTTATATTTTTTAATTGTTTGTTCAAGACCTAGAAACATTTCCTCCTCTCTGAAATGGGAAACAAGACCACTGATCGTGTGTACGATGGACTACAAACTCGCGAACTTAGATAATTGTTTTTCCATTTTCACTTCACACATCTAGATATAATGATATATCAAATGTTGAATATGATATTCATGTTATATTTATAATTATGAAATTATAATTTCAAATATACCTTCTTAATTTCTATTCCATAGGGAATAGGATAACATCACTCATGTGTATGGTGGACTAACCACTCACGAAATGATGGGATTAATTTTTCACTAATTACTTAAATTGAATGTAATAATGAATAAATTTAATGAATATATGTGACATATATTATAATATATTCATTATTAAAAATTACTATAAAATTTTATTCCTTACCTTTTCATCGGTTAGGGAAATGTAAACGTGACTCATTCATACGTACGACCTACCATCTCCACAGAGTGATGTCAATCATTCTCCATGTTCAAAATTAAATAATGTTTATATATATATATATATATGTATCTAACAAAAAAAGTATATTTATAAAATTAATATAATTCTGAATATGATTTAACTGTAGTATATGTTTAGGATTCACAACTTTCACAATAAGACACTCAAGAGAAAATAAGGCAATTAACAAACAAAACAATAGTGATAATGAATGATGATCGATGACTGTGTAATAAGATGTTATAAAAGGAGAATATATTATATTATAAATATTTATAAGATCATGGTATATGTTAATAACAGGTTCAAAACCACTAAACATGTGTTTAAAGATTTTTTATCTAAAGATAAGTGTGAGTTAAGGGGGTTCTTAACTCAATTTCCATTCCTTGGGCTATAAGACTACGTTATTGGGTATATCATGGAAAAATTATATGTGAAATGAATTTTTTTATATAATTTATTATTTTTAACTTATATTTTTGTGAATATAATTTTTTTATACATGATAATAACCTTTATTAACTCTCACCTCAGTGATATGAATTTTGAATGGTTTTCTTTTTCAAACTTCTTTCTTTGAGACACATGTACTTTTATACACCTAATTTATTTTTAATGGGGAATATACCTCAACTTTATATTATATATTATTATTCCTCAATAAATAATGATATTATTAGTTACAATTAATCTACACCATTGATACTATGTAATAATTCAAAATTTACTAAAGCGGCAAGGGTTTATGTTTCAATCTAATTTTAATCAGGATTTATTATGCTTGAATTTATATCAAAGGAAATTATATATTAATTTTTTAGTAAAACACTTTAATTTTACCATGATATAGTTTTTCATGATTTATTAATGTAATATTACAATGTTACTCTCTTATGTGCTTAAAATTATCAAGCTAATGGTTTTAATTATATCTAGACTCATTTCTCTCATTGGTAAAAAATAATTTATCTTCCAAGTTTATGTTTTATAAAGATGTTTTCAAAAATGTTTTACTACAACTGTTTAATTTTTTTACAATTAATTTAATTTTGAGAAAATATTTTAAATTTAATCTTCATATTACATTTCAAACAAGTTAGTTTGTTTACTTTTCTTACAAAAATGCGAATGGAAAACATACATTTTATAACATATTTGGTATGAACAAAAATATTATATAATCCTGACTACTCGATGCTTTTAAAATAAACTGTAATAACCTAGTTATTAATTAAGGTACAAAACCACTATTTTAGTATAATTATTATTCTTTATCATAGTGGGAGTTCCTAATGAGATCACAAGAAGTTTTTGGGTATGGGTGTCTGGGGCTTGTATGGAGGCCAGAGCCCCATTATTTGGGAGAAACATGTGGGATGCTTGGTTAATTGATATTGTGATACCCACCATGAATCTTTTGATGAAACCATGCTAGGTGGGCCAATTATCTTTCTTAGTCTGTACGGTTTTTCAAAACCATGTCTCCCAGACCACACATACATGCGAGTTTGTATGGATCATAAGAGAGTGGTTTTTCATCGACTGCACATAGTTAGTAAAACTATACACCGAGCCTAAGGAAGGGTTTTCTTGAAGAATTTCATATACCATGGTTAGCACATGGTTTTTCCAACCATGTGGTCAATCCATGATAACATTTTAAAATGGGTTAAATAATTTCCCCCCATACTATTTATTCTACCCCTTTGTTTCTTTCATTCCCCATGCATAGCGGCCCTCACCCATTAGATGGATCTCCTAAAATCACAACTTTTATTTGATATATATTATACTTATTACTCCAAATCACTTTCTACAAGCCTTTATTGATGCATACCTATATTCCCTCTATACCTTTTCACCATTTTTGATTATCTTCTTATCGATGGAGTTATTTTGGTGTGATATCTTATGCCAAATTTTCAGTTTTTTTTATTCTTGACTTATTTTTTCTATTCTATCCAAAATTAGTGGCTGAAAATAGATGATGAGTACACTACTTAGCTGATGTAGGTGGTATTATGCATTTCTTTTAATATCTCGGTGTTTATGTATTGCAACGTTGTGACATGCACCTTATTTGTCGATCGACGCATGCTAAATGAATTTAATTTTAAATTAAATGGGAAAACACATCCTAAATAGACCATGAGACCCATATATATTTATATATATTTTGTGGTTTAACAAAATGAATTGAACCACCACTTGGGAGTGTTTCTAAAATGAATAAAATTACAATGGGTGGACTATGATATTTATTCACCTCTTTAGGCATGTTATTTTACCCTTTTCTTTTGTAAGGTAAATAAAATGAATGAAGTGTAATTGGATTGAATGAAAGAGGGAATATAATACCATAACCCAAATCATTTTTCCATTTCCCTTCTCTCTTTTTATCGATATGTTCTTAAATCCATAATTCCCAATTAATGTGAATGAGTGGATTCATGTGATGCTAAGGCTGCTAAGCCTATGCTATGATATGAGCTACCTTTTCAGGTGAGTTAATTTACTATATAAAAATGATGTCTTGGTGAATTAAAATGAAAACATAAATGGATTTTTTAGAATTCATTCCCATGTACATTCATATTTCTATGTCAATATTTAAATATTAGTTCTGACTTAGAATGGAAACAAATAAACTCATCAGACTTATTTTATAAAATAAATTGTAACATAATTATCATGGGCCATAAGTGAAACATGGGTTTCGATATGAACTCTATTTATATAAAAACTTGGTAATGGAATTATATATTCCATGAGTTATACTTGGACACCCTATATGGATTTCCAATGATAGACTCATGGGGATGATTGTTATGTATGCCACGAGTGACACTAGGACTCCCTATGTGGACTTACAAGGATAAAATCAGAAGGAAAATCATTATATATGCCATGAGTTACACATGGGTTCCCTTATGTATCACCAAGGACAAACTCATATTGGTGTTATGTTATACCACACATTGAGAAATACCATTATTCCTATAAGGGAGACCTAGGATGGGCTTGTAAGGTGATGGGTTTATCTTATTATTAGAGATACACATTGGTTTAAAATTAGGAATACTACGGATCAGATGACGTTGCCTTTGAATTATGTAATTAATTTATTACATGAAAATACTTCTAAGCCAAAGAACAATTTTGGATTTTCTTAGAACCATACATTTTATGATAGAATTTTCATAGTAATCTTTCTTATATATCATTCATGGTTGATGCTCTTCTTACGAGAAAGTTCCCAAGAAATAATTCTAGAATAATTATGACTATCTAATTACTCAGAGATATTCTAGATTATAATGAAGTAGGTTTTAGGGGATGGGAATTACATAGTATTCTTAAACTATCTAGGTTATATATTTACTACATTTTTTACATCTTTTACTATTAAATACACACTTCTTATTATATATTCACAAAGTTGATGGAATTAGACACTGTTTGCGGTGGACAACTTAGTATATATCACACCTTGTTTTGGACACTGTTGGGTACCCTAATAGAATTCATGGATACAGGTAGGGACAATGGAAAGAGAATAGTTGTGGATGCTTGATTAATCTTATGTTGTTCAATTATCTTTTGTGATTCATCAATGGATTGATATGACTATAGAAATATGCTAAAATATAATCATGAGTGTATAGTCTCTAAATTATTCCACCATGTACCTTATATTCTAATTAGAAGCCTATAGACTATGTAGAGGCAAACTTGAGACCATATGTCTATCCAGGATCAATTACATAAGAGTAAACTAGGTTCGGGACATCACAAAGAGGTATTAGTGGTGAGTTCATTTTTTTCCTTACTAATTGGGATGGTAGAAAAGAGAAATCGTACATGTCGTTATTTGCTCATGAGTATATTCTATGAAGTTGGTAACCCATATACCTAGAAAATCCAAATTACTTGGGACGAGACAAGATATTATGAAATTTTCTTGTCATATTTTCCTTGACTTCACCAATGGTTGACACACATTATGTTTGATGTTCCTGATGACTATAGATTTTTACACTTTAATGATATGGAATAGAATTATTTCACCATGCATCATAATATGAACTTGAGGATTTAAATGTCATCTATATTCCATTCCATATTTATATTATTGTGTGTATTACATGCAATTTGTTTTGGTGTCATTTCTCCTTTGTCTATGAAAACGTGTTAACATTTCATGTAGGTATTGTATGGATATATTTTTGATTAAATTGATTAAATTTCAATTTATATAGAGTACGGTTATTTATAAATTATAAATGGAGATCAATATAATTCAACCGTATAAAATTATTTCATGTATGAATGAATCAAAAAATAAATGAAACTATAATCTAAAATGAAATAGTTTCAATAAAATTGGAATGCAATTGAATATTAAATAGTTTTTCATCTATAAATTAAAATAAAAACTATTTATACTAAGGAAATTGATTTATAGAAGATAAATTGACCCGGACTTGACCTCTATTATGGAAACTAGGCAGTGTGTCTTTCTTTTCATATGATCAGTATATCGCGTAGACCTGGCTTTAGGAGTAGGCAGAGGGGCATGAATATTATACAGGTAGACTTGTACATATCTTATTATTATATCTATCATTATTATGATTGCTAAATATTTTATTGATATGTGTTTTTTGAATTTGTAAAGACATTCCACCATGACCGCCTTGATTTGTACACCAAGAAGGTAGCGACGACCAATCTTCGGAGGTGGTGGGCCCTCTGTCACCAACTGAAGAAAAAATAATTCCAATTTAGGAAACTCTATTTATACCTAATTTCGGAAATAATTCCCAGTTTTGAGAGGGTTTCCTATGATTTATACAGAATATTCATGGAACCCTCTGACCTACCCCGACTATGGAAGAGTCGACGCATGAGTTTCCGCAATAGAATCGGTCTATTTTTTCATCGGATGGTGGTCCATAGGTTTCAATTTCATGGATAGAGGACATGTTATCAATTTTTAATAGTCTTGAGACACCTCTATAGAGGATAGAAGTCCAAACCATGTAAATTTTTTAGGATTCCTCTAAGATATGGTGAGGCAATTTTAATTAGATTGATTTCTATCGAGATATGGCTTCGAGGGATTTTCAGATGGTCTTTTTTGATTATTTCAATATGGATATATTGAGTTTCGATAGATCCAGAGAGTTTATTAACATAGAACATGGAACATTATCCTTCATGTACTTTTATTCAAATTTCAAGAATCTCTATACATTCACAACAACTCATCCATGTGATGATTCATCTAACGCTAGGTGATTGAAGGATGGTCTCAGGTATGAAACTTATTTTAAGTTGAATGTATTTAGACTTACTTACTTATTTTGGATACTGTATAAATACCCTTTGATATAGCATAACTTGAGTGAGTCTAGGGGTGAATTATAGAGAGATTCATCACCTAGATCTAGAACTCCGTCAATGAACAATAGGATGCATTGTTTGGAGAGTGGACATGGTGATATTATTATCTAGTGTGTATAATCAAGTAGCAATGTAAGGTTCAATACAATTTTTTTGTCCAAGAAATATGCAACCCCAGTGTAATAGGTATGTAGCCAACTTCTAGTCTTTCAGAAATATAGTCCATCTATAACTATTTTTTAGATCCTTTCCTCCATTAGAATGTGATAGTTGGTTTAAATTCACTGCACATTCATGTGTAGTGTCAGCTGATTCCCTTTAAAAAGGTAACTAAAGTTCTATCTACTAATCAAGAAGAGGTAATGGTCATGGATGGGGTATCCAAACACCCAAATTACAGTTTCTACTAAGTGGAACTACTCATGGTAGCTAGGTTTTATAACAGGGATGTAGAACATGCTACATGTATACAGTAAAGCTGATACCTTAGGAGAATGCTTCAGTACCGTCTATGGTGAGAGGTATCATTCTAATATCTTTTAATTTATTATATTATATTTTTGATAAAGTTGATTTAAATTCTTACATATTTACGAATATTATAGAGAGTGTTGGGAATGATTTTAATTTTCCCTATGACCTGATGACACTTGATACGTCATTGGGAATCAAATCAGAATGATCTTGCCACTAAAAGGATTTCCCCATTGAGATAGGTGGGAGTCACTTTTTATGTGACCTTTTTATGATAGAATTCTTAGGGTTTGGCATAATTTCTTGAGATATATTTTTTGGTTATCTATCATTTTTACATTGATTTTTATCTTTTTCATTGTGAATTTCAAATTAAAGGACAACATTGTTTTTATTGAAAAAGTTGAATGGGATTTCCAGGAAAGACGAGCTAGACTCCAACGTTATAGGATGGCTAGGATAACATACCATATTGGTAGATTTTACATAGATTATTAGGGAATTTATCTTGAGGATTTCCCTCCAGTGGTACATTATTTCAAAAGAGTTTTTCTTGTTAAATTTTCAGGACTATCACTTGAGATATAGGTAAATATTTCCATCAATCTAGTAATAGGAGTTGCACCATTATTAATTTATACTTATTAGTTGTATATTACTGAGCTGCAAGAGTTTAATAGGCAGTTATAGGATTTGGAATTTAAGGGTTTTATATGATCTTATTTTTTTAACATGGGGTTTATTGAACCTTTTCTCAAAGATGGAGAATGGTAGCCTTGGGTTCTTCATGGATTACCATCAGTTAAACATTCTTATGGTTAAGAACTGGTTTAAATTAAATTGTATAGATAATATCTTCGATCAGCTCTGGGGAACATGGGTTTCCACTAATATTGATTTCAGACTAGGAAATAATTATGTTATTTTCAGAAAAACAGGTATACAAAATACTACATTCTCTAGTATGTTTGGATTGAATGAGTATTTTCCACTTTGTTCAATATTCTGAACATGCCATAAGTTTTCATGGAATTGATGATTTAGAATTTCCACCCATGTATATATTCGATTTTGGTGGTCTTTATGGATGATATCTTAAATTATTCTCACAATATACATGACCATGTCAATCATATTGATATCGTGTTGGATACACGTATTGAACATCAGTTATTATTTATTCTCACAATGTTACACTTTTAGATTGATAACATTCACTTCATGGGTAAAATTATATCAGAGACCAGAGAACCACCTCTTACAGGTTTGATATCCTTTTTGGAGCTGAAAAAGAGACTAAATTTGGTGTCTATACTTATTCTTACGAAGCTGATGGGATTTAAGTTCATATATTCAGACGTCTGTTAGATATCCCTTTCAGAGATTAAAGAGAGACTAACTTCAATGTCTATACTATTTCTCCCAATGTTATGTAGAATATACATGATTTATTAAGATTCATTAGGTTTCATGGTAGGAGTAGTTTTGATGCAGGAGGAGTGATTTGTGGCTTACAATCTCATCAGTTGAGGCCACACAAGAGGGTTTACCTGATTCATGGATCTCGAGTTGGCTGTTTTTATTCATGCCTTGTCGTGTGGGAGGAATTACTTAGTGGTAGAATGTTTCTTGGTGTATACAGATCAAAAAAAACCTCAAGTGAATCTTTACATAGTGTGAAATGATTTCCAAGAAATGAAGGTGGTTTCAATACCATAATTCATTTGACTTTGATCTTACCTATATATCTAGAAAGGGAAATTTTTTATCGATGCTCTGAGTTGGAAGGTTCAGACACAGGCAGTTTAAGAGGACAATTTTGAGTGGAAGCATGTGCCATATTTTCTAATATGAAGTTGTAGGTTTAATATCATCATGGATAGTCTGTACTTGCATCTTTATCTATGTCCTCTTTACATATAGAGAGAGTAAAGATATGGAAGCTATCAGATTCCAAGGGATTGGTCCCAGGGGAAATAATTTGAAGTTATTACCTTCCACTTGGTTAGGTCATTGATGAGAATGAGATCCTCTCTATTTATGGACACATTTGGGTTTTTATGTTTGTCTATGAAGAGTTTATGTGAGAGTCACGTGCCTCTATATGGGTAGTAAATATGGATATTACCAAGATGTATCATGAATCAAGATGCCAATTCTATTGGTATAATATAAAAAAAGAGATAAATGGGTTTGTTACTTGGTGTTCCTCCTAAGAGTAGGTGAAGCTACAACACATGCATCCAATGTGGATTTTATATCCTATACCTATTCATGAGTTTAAGTGTGATGATTACACTATGTATTTCATGATGGTATTTCCATGATCATATGGGGAAGTGACGCCGTATGGGTGATCATAGATATATTGACAAAGGTCACCAATTTCTTACCATTTCATGAGTCATTTTTAGTGGATGAAATTGGGAGGATCTACATTAATGAGATCACTTGACACCTTGGAGTTCCACATTTTATAACATCAGATATATATTCTTGATTCACATTGTAGTTTTATGTGGGGTTGTAGAAGGCATTGTATTAGAAGGTACGACTGAGTACAACCCATCGCCCATATATCGATGGACATTTTGAGTATATAATACTGGTTTGGGAGGACATGAACCAAACATGATGATATGATTTTAGAGTATCAGGGGTGAAATACTTACATCTCACTAAGTTCACTTAATATAACAACTTCCAAGTGACCATACAAATGGATCCTTATGGGGACCTAAAAATTATGTCATTCCATTTACTCATATTATTGTTTGAGGTATGAGAGTTTTTTATACTTGGACATCATCTCATTTAAGAGAATTTAGAGTATTTTTTAGCTTATTAAAAAGTGAATTTCTATATCTTAATCTAGGAATAATTCATAAGATTATCATTACCATAGACCACTAGATTTTAAGGTAATGATTCTGGTTTTCAAAAGTACATCACCTAATCATGAGCATAGATGGATTAAGATAACAAGGGAAGTTACCACATCATTTTTTTGGGAGATTATAGTTTCTTAAGAGAGTTTATCTCATTGCCTATTAGTTTTTGTTACCTTAGAGGTACCAGGTCATTCATAACATCTTCATAGTATCTTAGATTCATTAATATCATTCAGCTCCATCTCATATTTCTCATCATGAGGATAATGAATTAGAGGTTGATAAATACTTTCAAGGACTTCCTATCCATATATTTTATTAGGGCATTAAGGTCCTCTTAGGCCGGTCACATCCTCTAGTATTGGTGATACTGTAGAACAACCATGTATAGGAGGGGACTTGGGAGTGGGAGGCTGACATACATGCATAGTAATCAGAGTTATTCTCAGATGATACTTTACCTACCTTTAAAGTAAAACTTGAGGATGAGTTTCTTTAAGGATAGAAGATTAGTGAACATAGTTTTTCATTAAGATACAGATCATTTTATTTTCTATTTAATTATTTAGTTTTATCTTAACAGGAGTGGTGGATGAGGTTATAATTGTTTTGGGGGTGTCCGGGGATTGTATGAAGAACAAAGCTCTAAATTTTCAGAGAATTAGGTGGGGTTGCACAGTTAATAAATAATGCATATCCCAACATGCATGGTTTTATGAAATCGTGTGGGGTGGACCAGTACCCTGACCGGGGCCACATAATTTTTCCTAACCCTGAATCCTTGGATGCATGGATGTGCATGTGATACTAGCCTATTTGGAGAGGGTTTTTTGCAAAGGATGCACACGATATGTCAAACCATGAACATTGACCATACTATTGGTATCTTGGGAAAGTGCATGGAACATCGTTGGTGCATTGTTTGTCCTACTGTGTGACCAAACCATGAAACCCATTAAAAAGGGTAAAATGACGGTTTTTACCTCTAAAATATTTATTCCACCCCACTCTTCCTTACTTCCTATGTGCATAATAACCCTCAACCATTGGAGAGATCTCCCACCACTTTAACTACGATTTGGGATATATTCTCCTTCCAAACTCTAAATCACTTTTCATTCGTCACATTGGATGCATATCAATAATCCCTTCATTATGGTTGTACCGTTCATAAATTATCTTCCTATCAAATGAGTTATTTTGGTACAAGATTCTATGAAATATTTTGAATGTGTTTTTTTTCTAGATTTATTCCATTTTATTCCAGATTAGAGGTGAACAATAGATTAGGAGTCGACTACCAAGATAATGTATGTGGTCTCATGTATTTACCTTAATATCCCAAGGTTTATATAATATTCTATTATTATTCACACTATATTTTCCAAGTATTGATTGATAAATTCATTTAATCTGAAATTAAATAGTTAGTCCTGACTTATATGAACATAAAGGCCCATATATATATATGTGGAGGGTGAATGACCTTGAATTGAACCAACACTTAGGTGTGTTTCCAAATTGAATAGAACCACCATTGGTGGACAATGAGTTTGATTTATTTATTAAGGTGTGTCATTTTACCCCTTTATTTTGGGATATTAATTAAATAAATGAAGTGTAATTGGATTAAATGAAAGAGGGAATAAAATAACATATTCCTATGCCTTTTTACATTTTCCCTTCTCGCTTAAGCATGAGATGTTGTTAAATAAAAAATGACCAATTAAGATCTATGAGAGGATTCGTGTGATGTTAGGACTTTTAAACCCATTTTATGATTTGAACCACCTTATAAGGTGAGTAAATTTATTATATAAATGAATCAAAATGTGAAATCAAATGTTGTTGTCAGACATTGGGACAAGAATATTCATATTTCCATGTTGAGAGAATATCTTAGTTTAGGAATTAGAATGCCAGAAAAAGACTAACATGGATTTTTTATTTAATAAATTTAAATTAAATTATCATGCATGGTGGGTGATAGATGGGTTCTTATGTGAACACAATGGATAGACTCACTTGGTAGCTGAATTTTATTTTCCATTATGATACGTGTACTCCATATGTTGAATGCCAAATATAGAATTTGAGGGAAGATTATTATGTTTGAAGTGAGTGATACTTAGACTCCTTTTGTGGACATAAAATGATGGTCTTATATGGGATATCATTATATACACCACATGTAACACTTGGACACCCTTTTGGATTTCCAAGGAAGGACTCATTGGGAGGTGATGTTATACCACACCAAGAGCAATTTCCGGACTCTTATTAGGCAATCCTAGGGCCGGCTTGTAATGTGAAAGGTTCATGTTATGCCTAGAGTGATACCTAGGTTAGAAAATAGAAAGGTAAAGTATGGGCTTATTATTACTTTGAATTAAGTAATGAAGTTATTACATTAAGTGACCACTAAGAAAAAGTAAAATATTATACTTGGATAAAGCATTAGATTTTATGACGGTATTATTATACATATCTTGGTCATATATGTCTTAAGGGGGATTCTTGGGATATGATCCAAGTCCTGAGACTTCATTATAAAATTAATCACAATAGACTATTTATCATAGATATTATGGATTATATCAAAGAAGGTAGTAGGGGACATGTATTCTGTGGGATCCCAGACCTATATGAGTTATTTATTTACATCATTTAATTTTCCACTTTTTTTATTACCTTCACAATGATTGTTATATATTCAAAGACTATATGGAATTAGATACCATTATTGGTGGTCTATTGAGTATATATCACAACCTATTTGGGATATTGTTTGGTAATTGGGTAGAATTCATGGATGTAGGTAGAAAAAAGGGAAAGAGACATACCATGGATGATTAATTACATTTATAGGATGGTACATGGGGGTATAAGACTGATCTTATTATAAATATTATACTCGAGATAAACATGAGTGTTTTATTCATTTTTATATAGAATGTTTTATATACATGTTCTGCAGATCCCCATGTTTTCCGTTTTTTTATAACATGATATGATAATAAATTTTTTTATATTAAATTAATGGATGAGATTACTTGGTAATTTATATAATATATGATTACTCTTCCTATATAAAATTATCTTTTATGATTCCTCTATTGATTGATGTTATTATACTCATGTACAACACTATGATCATGAGGGTATAGTCTCCTCAGTATTCTCCCATGGACCCTTGTTTCTAGTCGGCGACCTCCGATATTTGGGGATTCATTCTTGAGGTCATGTGGCTAACCATGTTTGGATACATACGAGTGAACCACATCTATTTCATCACATTCATTCCTATGTTTCGAAGGTCATTTAAAAAAAATATTTTTATTAATGTTTTAATTTTCTTTATTTCTCAAATAAGGTTTTTAAATTTTGAAATTATATTTTTCTCAAGAAATTATCAAATATATATTTAAAAATAATTTTACTTCAATGATGAAATCCATTGATGTTACTCAAAGTGAAAATTTTATTTTCCTCAAGAATTGTTTAAATATTCTTAAAATTATTTTCATCAATAAAAAAAATATTAATGTAAATTACTTCTATATTATGTATATATGATTATCACATATATTCCTAGCTATTATCGCTTTATTTTGTAGGGTAATAAATTCCTTATGGTCATTTTAAAAATGCATTCATTATGGAATTTCATTTTAATATGTAATGAAAGAAGATTATAAAAACGATTTTCATTCCTTGGGAAATTATGATGTTATTTATTATGATTGACTTCATTTTGATGGATCAATTAATCATGAACATCTTATGATGGGTGGAAATTGATAGTTCTCCCATGAATTGGGTATTAATTTTTTCTAATGATATATTGTTTATGGGATTAAGTAATTAACCTTATCCATTATGGGACTCTGTCTACCATGTGATGTATTCTTAGAATTTATCCATGAATTATTTTTATGCAAATTTTTTATGTTGTATCCACATCTCATATGAAACCATGATCTTATGATACTTTTTTTAGGTTATTTTTCCATGTTATTTCTCATTATCCTTATCATTATGATATCATGATATTATTTTGAATCAGAATTTATGTTTCCTTATCAAGTGTATTCCCTTAGTAGTATTCTTCCATGCCGATTTTGTTTATGTATATCCTAGGGTATCCCATACAATTTAGGAGATTCAAGGGATTTTGGATCTTGTTATGGAGAATATTTTTTTCAATCTCACTATAAATAATTTGGAACCTATTCTTCCGATGACACAAAGCCTTTATGATCCTTGAGTTTTATTAATTAACATTTATGTTTATGAATTATAAAATGATATATTAAGGGTCTTGGTTCTCGTAGGAGGTGTTGTATATTTCAGATATAATAATTTCCCCATTTTATGTTTTCATAGGTAAGTCCACTTCCATGTTTTATGGTGTGATTTGAATAGTTATACTAAACTTGTGTGATATGAATAAATGCATAAAACCAGAATAAAATAGAACATTATCTATTATTTAATGAATAACTACCATGCCTATTTCCATATAGTTTTCTAGATCTACTATAGATGTTGTTATGGAATATTCCATCCCTTTCCCTTTGGGCATTATAGGTTGTTGGTGTCAGTTATCATCAACAACCCATGGATTAGTGCATTGATTCACATAGTGTCCTTTTTCGGTGTAGTTGAAAGATTGGATAGTAGAATAAGTATTCACTGGGGAATTCATTTATTTCCATTACATTGGTGGATTTATCCCATGGACATTCTCTAGCCAGGTGCCCTTATTTACCACACCTATATAATTTCTTTTTCGATTTAGGAAATTATTGGGATGTTTTTTCCCACACTTAATGTGATATTAGACTTTCTTTTCCCATGGGATTTCTCCATAATAACCAATAAATTCAAATCCATTCTCCACTTACTACCTACTAACCCATGAGACCTATGAGATTCAACTATATAAATTTTTAAATTTAATGAACATCTTACAATTCCCACAATGTTTTCAAAGTCTCAAATAACTAATTTTTTTTATAGACTTAGATTTCTCACACCAAAGAAGCAGACATTATTACTTTCAAGGTCAATTATAATTTCATAGGAATATCATGAATGTCTTGTAGAGTCCTCATACTATTCCCTAATGTATTTTTTATTTTTTTATTGATGCTAAAGAAATCCCGATGAATTATTAGTTTGAGTGTTTTAGGAAATTATTTATCAAAAACATTCTCCAGAATTATTTTCACTATAATGCGTTGATATCTTCCATGGTCTTTGAATTTTTGATCAATATCCACAATTGATCTTAATATTTGTCCATTCAATAAATAGTTTTCATGAACTTCTATTGATCTAATAATTGAAGAATGGGGTAGATTTTTTAAATGGAGTTAATATATTTATCCATTAGTAGAGTTTTAGAATACCTAATGAAATGTAGAGGCCTTTGTCACAAAAATATCTGAATTGAAACATTCAATTTATTTGGGTGATGTTAGTTTTCCAATAGATTCATGTTTTTGTTAATAAAATTATTTAATTTTGTATGTATCATCATGATGTTCTCAACTATTGCTCCCATTGGGTTGTGTATCTCATTTGTGAATTCCTCATCACATTGGTTATTGATTAGGTTACTCTTATATCAAACCCTTGAATTAAATAAAGGTAAAATTTGGGATCAGAACCAATAAACTATTATTCCAAGAAAAGGTAGACTATTAACATTAAAGGGATAACTCATAAACGACATATATTCGTTAACGTATGAATTTTTATCCTTCGATATATCTTATCATTAGACTATTTACAAACATAATATTTTATTTTCATATTTGTTTGCTTCATTATAGATCATTAATAGATTGATAATTACCCAAATAATATATTTTGTGAGTGTAAAACAAGGTATGCAATTTGGCCTCTTTATTGAGAACTAGGTGATTATCTATTCAGTTACTAATACTCCATTTTTTGGAGTTATTATCCTAGGGTAAAACAATTTTAGAGCAACATCTACTTGTAGTTTCCCGAAAGGGATTTTATTTCCTGGAAACCAGTGCCTCTATACGTTAACATAATTCATAGATGTTTTCCTATGTTTTTTCTTATCCATATATATTACACTATGGTAATATAATAATAATCCCAAAAAATAAATATAACTTTCTCTAATAACATCCAGAGAAATATATATCTTTTCTAAACATTAATTCATGATTTATTACAGAAATATACTCATAATAAAATCCAAAAATACACCCATCATACAATCCCAAAGGTCACACATAATACAATCCCAAAAGATTATACATCCTAGTGTCTTTAAGTAATTTGATTCATAAAACCATAACATTAAAAGAGGATAAAAAATATTATTTAATAATCCCATAATATTCTCTTAGACTCCACTAATCTAATAAAATTACACTAGATAACCTTAGGATATACATAAGAAAGGGGTGACCTATAAATCATGGTAAGGTAATAATCCAATCATAACATGTTGAAAGTCATATATATTAGTTACCAGGAATATTAAGGTGAAACAAAGGTGGTGAGAATCATAAACCTGAATGTTTAAGCATTATATAAGATGATTACATCCAAGAAACATAAGAATGTAGAAACAATAAAAAATAGGACATCATAAACATAAGTCAATGAAAACCACCAAGAGTTTATAACATAGTATTCCTTAGATAACCTACCATCATTCAAAGATTGTATATCATGATAAAAAAACATTACCCATTTTATTAGGGAGCTTTATAATTTAAATCACACCCTTCATATTCATATCATATAGATGAGTTAGTGTGCCATATAGATCATACAAATTTAGAATAAATTTCATCACACTTAATCCCAAGACTAAGGAGTGTGGGTTATATAATTTGATGTCCCAATTAAATGAAGTGTATATACTGTATCATCCCTGCAATTTATGAAATATGTATATTTTTCTTATATAAAATTAATTCCTTCAATAACTTGTGTTATACGCAACACCAAGTTCCAATGTAGTACGATATATTATTGATATTATTATTTAAACATATCTATTATAAACTAGGATTTAAACATGGTGGTAAGAATAGTAATAAAAAATTTTAAATATCATATATAATGTTTTTATATAATGAAATAATATTGATAAAAGAGTTCTTAAAATTTAATAAAGTCTTTATATGTTTGTAAAATTGTATTCTCTAAAAAAAGGATTCCATTTTTTGAAGAAAATAATTTTTTTACATTTTTAGAAATTGTAGTAAAAAATAAACATATTTTTTAAATATAAATGGTGGAATTATCATTTATTGAATTTTTGAGATTTTTATAAAACGGTTAATGTTTTTGATGCATAGTAGAAAATACTAATATTTATTAAACTGTTCAATTTTATTTAATGAATTTATAAGATACATTTAAATTTGATATAGTTATAAAAGTATAATTAGATAAATTATATATTTATCAATATAATTTATTTCAAGTTAATAAATTTCTTATTAAATTTTTAAATTAAATTTGTCTATACTTATGAAACTTTTGTCTTTGGAAATATTTGTTTTCATTGAAAATGCATGTTTATTTTTAAATTAAATATTTATATTTATTTTAATGGAATTTAGAAAAATGGATTCTATATTTGGAATAAATATAAGAAATATTATAATAAATGTTCAACTTAATTTTTGGTCTCAAATAAAAAGAAAAATAGTAAAAATTTATTATCGTGGTTAAAGTAAAAATGAGTTTACTAGGTGGATAAATTATAAAGATAAATCGTAAAATGAATATATGTGATTGGTTTTTAATTTTCTCATTATATGGGTGTTAATAAGTATAAATTTAAAGAATATATGTGATATATATTATATTATAATTATTTTTTAATGGTGAGTTACTCTTTACCTTTTCTTCATTCTATCCATCAAAAACTGGAATCTGTGTTAACACATATATATAACCTACTATATTTTTGAATGGTGTAATAAATTTTATATAATTAAAATTTATGGATTAATAAAAAAATTTATATAATAAATATATATGATATATATTTCATTTAGAAAATTACTGGGATGATTCAATAATGTCAAAAAGAGAATAAATATGTTTTACCAAAACATACATGGAAAACGAAGCAGTTATTACACGAAACATTATTTTAATAAGAAAGTTTTAATAAAAGGACGATAACATGTCATAATTAATAAATATATGAAAATATATATGAGGGTGGTCTTCTAATATTCATATAATAATCATATATCATATTTAAAAGAGTTTTTAATGAGTAAAAAATAATTCAAATTTTAATGTAACCGATTTTGATCTCACTTTTATTTCTACGGTAAACATGCACTATACACAAATTTTTCCATTTTTGTGATGCATATACATGACATTAATGTATTCTATAATCATTATCATTATAATTTTGTGATATATATCCATGAAAATTTATTTCATTCTTGGGACTTATGATTCAAAAGTTACCAAAGTGGTAAAAGTTTTATATTACAGTCTCATTGTTTATCGGGATTGTTTTTAATTAACATTAAAATGAAGAAATATTATGATATAACTATAAATAGACTCATGAAATTTCATATACAGTGGTTATTTAATAGAAATAAATTTTTTAATTTCACATTACTCTTTTTATGTACTCAATATTCTAGAATATTTCTTGTAAGAAGAAGAAATGTTTTTATCACCCTTCAATTGAAAACCCATTTTCTTCCATGTCTATGTTTAAAAAAATGTTTTAATTTTTTTCTCATTCCCTATTATTAATTAAATAAATTTATAAACATTTATGACCTTTTACAAAATGTGTGAAAAGTAATCTTCTTATCCTTTTTGGAATGAGTTAGTATTGACTTTTTACAAATAATTTAAAAAGACTATTTGTTTTAACATGTACAACATGATTGAGATTTTCTAATATAATGACCATTAAATTATTTTAATCTTACTGTAAATTTTTATGTTATTTTAAATGAACTTTTTTATTAAATATTTTTTCATAATTTAATTTTAAAAAAATTATTTCAAATGGAAATGATATTTTCCCCAAGAATGTTTTAATGATGTTTTATAGAGTTTATATTCATCATGAAAAACATCATTTGTTTTTTCTTATGTTTTACTAGGTACTTTATTCAATGGTAAATTCCGATTCATTATTATTATAGATTATGTTTATGACTATGATAGAGATATGTTTATTAACCACACTTATTTTTCATGTTTCATACTATCATGAATTGATGAGATGATTATGAAATCCATTTCTATTCTATAGTTTCTTCTATGATGAAATGTTTACGGATCCAACTTCCTTTTTCATGGGTTATTATGTAATGAGTTTTTTATAATATTTTGGAACCCTAATTTTTGTATTATGTGACGGGTTGGATCTATATCTCCCTTAAATTCTACAGGTGAATTACTATATCTAACGATATAACTATGGTAAAAAAATGCTGATTCCTAATCGATTACGAAATGGGAAAATGTGTTGATTCCCAATTCATCATGATTTATTTTTCATTTATGTTAAGCTTGACATAAAATATTATTATATACTTATGATGGTGCAATATATATATGAATTTTTTTCTAGTTCATGGTTTATTCATGATGAATATTCACTCTTACAGTTTGTGTGTTTTAAAATGATAATGTTTGTTATCATGGACAATTTTTTTGATCCATGATATATTGGGTATGAAATTATTCAGTTATATTTATAATGTCATACCATTATAATTATCTTATTATTTCATATTGTCCTCAATTTAAATTTTCTATGTTTACCCTTACTGGGAATCTTAGATCACCATTTCCTTTGTTTAATTTCCCCAATTAATGATGGAATTTTTAAGTAGTGTATGTATATAAAGATTACTAAATGGAAATATATTTATGTAATATATTTAATATATTTCATATAATCATACTCTTATGTAACCAGTCTCTAAATATATTAAACCTTTACGGTTCTCAAGGGTGTATTTTTGAAATGTATTGAATATTAATCTAAAAAGATTTATATTTATGTATGTAAATATTGGGTCATTATAGTGGGTATCAAAAGAATGTTTTAGTTAACCTTAGAAAACATGGATGGGGAAATTTTAATGAGATTCCGAGGGATATGTTCAAGGACATGTCAAGGGATATGTCCAATGATAAGTCTATGAATAAATGAAAGTATAAGAAAATATCCAAGAATTTTGGTGAGGGATAGAGTGGGATGTTTTAAGGAATTAAATACCTTTCTAGATACTATAAGTTGATGTGGATCTTCCACCATTGTACATAGGGGTAATAACTCCAAAAATGGTGAATTGATCTGGACTATACCTTCACCTGGTGAATAATAATATGGTTTTTTACACACTATGTTTGACACTTCTAAGGGAAATGATTAATAAATTAATTAAATCATTAAAAACTATCATTAAGTATTTATATAATGACCATAAATGGCATAGTTTAAGCCTATGGTATCAAATATTGTAAATAATTTGACATGA
Organism: Viscum album; assembly: GCA_963277665.1. NCBI lineage: Eukaryota > Viridiplantae > Streptophyta > Magnoliopsida > Santalales > Viscaceae > Viscum > Viscum album. Next base: position 872,090,128 of record OY728145.1, on the reverse strand, counting down.
TTTAGAAATCATATGAAGGATATTTCAGGATTAATCACTCTAATTAACAATGCTTGATGGTTAAAATAACAATATTGGTTTTACTATGGGATTTAAGATAGAATGAGGAAGTAGAGATGATAATAGGTATGATAAAATGTTAATGATCCCCATTTGATCATAAAAAATGTCTCATGGACTATCAATTCTAATCCTCAGTTATTAGATATTGAGTTAGTAGTGAAAATCCCTAAGGTTATGATGATCTCATATCAGGTAAATTATTCTTTTCCAGTTGATTTTTTAGGAAATGTTCTACCAATAAATATTATTATTCTCCTTATTTTAAAAAAATTTATTATCTTAGGAACAGATTTTATATCTCTACAGAATTCATACTTTCATTTTTGAGGCATTCTGGTCATGAACCAGGTGATGATTGAGTCAAATACAAATGCACCTTTTTTGTGGATATTACCCCTAGGTATACATTTTATAGAGTAAAATACACTTGTAGTATCTAAATATATATATTTTTTATTAGAAGACACTTGATCAATACTTTAATATAATTTATGGTTATGTTATTATGTTTAGACTTATCCTTAAGTCTTTCACATGGTTTTTCTAATCATAATCCCAAAATCTTACAAGACTTTCAGATTATACCAACTATGATGACCCATATCTTTAATAAACTTTTATTCATTATTTATTACATAAAGTTAAACATAAAAAAATATCAATATATCACAAGGACTTGTGTCATTTAGAAATTAGGTATATAGAATAATAACATGAGACCTTGTTCTAACAAAATTATATAAAAATTCCACAGATTTCTATTAAAATTTTATTGTTCTTCTGAAACTGCATGGGATAACCCAGGGGCGTACATAATAATCTGATAAGCTATAAATCCTAGTATGTTAGTAATTAAAAAATATAAAAAATTCTAGGTATTGAATGTGAGTCATGAATAATATCAAGTTAACAAAATATAGGTGATAAAAATAATCTTGCACATCGACTTAAGATATAATATGAAACATAGATATAATATTGGAATTTAGAATAAACATAAAATATGTATATATAAACATAAGTCATGGAAAACTGATGAGAAACCATTACATAGTGTTCTTATAATAATATCCCATGAACTGTATATGGCATATCATGAGAAAAAAATATTATCCAATGCATTAAAGTTATATATAATTACGGTCCTACCAACCACATTCATACAACTTACACGCATAGGTGTGACAGATAGATCATATAATATAAATATTCCTTTCATCACATCCAATCCCACAATTAAAGGGTCTGGGTAACATAAATAGAATTTACCCATCAAAAAATTATTTGTAATTCTAGGTTAATACCTTAGTCTATATATTGGGAAAGATATTCACTATACAAATGTTTTTAATGGAAAATATTAAGATAAATTAATTAGAAAAACAGGGTATGTAATGATTCATGGAATGTTTTAATGATAGTGATAGGGATATATCATTAATTAAAAATAGTAGGGATTGTAAGAGTCATTTTTAAAATATATCCCATGATTAACAAATGGAAATCAACATGGCTAAATATAATGAACATTCTTGAATTAAAAGGATAAGGCAAGGATCCATTTACTAGAGATGGAACTTTTAAATGCTCGGGAGGATCTTATTAAGAGTATGGAAACACATTGTAAGGGTTTTAGAGTGTGTGGGGGACAGTAAATTCATTCTTAATGGTATTTTAGTGAGGATGAGTGGTATTATGGTTGGGGTTTCCTATAGGATATTGGGGGAGTTATTTATTAAATTTTAAGCACAGGTTCTGGACTATATATGATAAAATAATCAATACCACCAAACATTATATGGTCCATACCCATGGTTTACCACAAAAATTAGTAGATTTAATTTTTTTATAATTCTAAGAACCACGATTCTTAAAATAATTAATTTGGTGTTGTGGATGTGAGTTATTTTTATAAAGAATTATTTTTCAAAAATTAAAATATAATATAGATTTCTAGGGATCTGATAAGTGCTTATAAAATTAATTGAATAACATAAAAACACATTATTTTTAAATGGAAACATAATTTTTGTCATTTATTATCTTTATATTATTTATTACATAACCTTTGGTCCATTATGATATCATAATACATAATGTATATTTATACCATATTTACATTTAACCCAATCATTTAACTACCAAATGAAATTTTGAAAAATTTACCATAGGATAATTTTGACATTATAATTTTAAAAATAAATGTTATTTTTATCCAAATAATTCTCTCTATATAAAAAATTTCATTTTAAAATAAAAAAATCATGAATTTTTGAAAAATATGTGTTTTTATGATGATAATAGTTTCATACACTTATGAAAATTACATTTGATAGAGGGATGTGGAGGAACTTTTTAGAAGATAGAGGGGGGAAATGATATTGTAAATACACTCTATATAGAGTTGTTAGATCCTATGTTCAAGTAAATATAAGATTACAGTTATATGTCACTGATTATACAATTACCTCATAGCACTTATGCCAATATATGGAGGGATGTAGGTTAGATATCGATATGATATAAAACACTGGTTGTTTTGTGGATCATTATCTAAGAAGGATTATACTAGTAGGCTAAAACATTCATGCTTCCAATATATAGTCCAAAGCCTCCCTTTAGACCAAGTGGGATTCCAAATTTAAAATATTAGGGTAGATCTATCCCACTTTTAAGTCATGTGCAATAGTACACATTACAACACTTATAATGAAACCTCAGTCATGAGTCCCATATATTTTTCACCACTTGGTTCACTTAAGGGATACTCTATAGCCACAGTTTTCCAAAAAACAGTGGAAAATAAAAAACATCATTTTATTTCAATTCCTGACATATAAATAGTCTATTTAATTTGAATTCGTTTTATATACTATCACTGTAAGGGTTTGAATTCATTTTGAGATCATTTAATGGTATTTGTTTACATTTTAAATATATTGATATGAAATTTATTTCTAACCTTGGCTATTAAATCTCTAAAAAGATCATTATATTTTTTACTAATAATAGAAAAATTGTGTCTTCCAATTGTTTGGTGCTTCTAATAAAATGTTTCTGAAAAATAAATATTTTATATTGAACATGTTTCGGTGTAATCTTATGATTTTTCTAGATATTGAAATTAATGCTGATCTATTAGTGAGATACATAATATAGAGTAAAAATATGATATCATTTTATGATATATGATTTAGAAAGATGTGATTATTTAAGGAATTAATTTTTGATTTTGAGTATTGATGAACTATTAATGAATTCAATAACCTGAGGAAGGAATGTTTTAATATGGTTAATCAACAACACAACCTCCCTAGAATGAGAGTACTATTTATCAAATACTTATGTCATCGAATTTAATCCATTTATGACTTCAAATTTGGATTTCCATTTTATCATATTGATAATGAAGGGGCATGTAGTTTTTTGATTTATTTCATAGAAATTATGATTCCAAAATGTGTCATTTTTTCCCAAGAAAGTATTTTGTAAATTATAATGATGATACAAACTATTCTTCTTGATGAAATCATAGTTATGTGGTTAATGTAAAATTACAAATAAAATTTCATATTTTATAAGGTATTTTTTAACATAGATGAGATAAACTCTCACATGGTTACTTTTAAGATTATTGGGATTTTGTATTTTTTCAACTTTTTATTTGATTTATATTACCAATATGGGGTTTTGAGTTTTGAGTTTGTAGAAACGTACTGTGATTTTATATTCATTGATTATAATTTATTCACAAGTTTTATGTTGTAATATTATATTAGTTAGGATTTCCTAATATTTTTTTACTCACCCTCATAGAGAACATTAGAGATCACATAAATTTAGTTATAAAAAATCCAATTGTTTATCATATAATGGAGATCAATGAGAATTATTTATTAGTTCATAGTGGTGGTCTAGTGGTGATTTTTTAGGATTTTATTATTTTATTTTCAACATCTAGTGGTATATGTGATTATATTGGGTTCACGTTTATGTGTTTTTAATGTAATCTATTTGGTTTAATATATTATAGTATTTATTTTCTATAATATTGGATATGTTTTAATAATTTTTCATGGTTAGGGTTATGTTATATATTAAAAAAACTTTTATTATCTATCAACATAATATATATTGTTATCCTCAGTAGTATAGAGTTTCATGATTACAGTTACTGTGATTTAATGTCTTATATTTACATTTCTATGCCCTCTAGATTTCTTTCAGAATCATCTAGCCTACAATAGGTAGGTAGAGGAATTCATGGATGGTCCTTTAATTGGAATGGGTGGGGTATCTGTGACATTATGTCTTGTTTTTGTGGTATCTGAATGATTTATTACTGGGATATGAGATTATAGTAATGAACATGTAATGTAATGGTATTGGAAACAATAGAATTGGTGTAGGAAGAATTTTAGTTAATATTATTAGTCTTGGGAACCCATCTATATGGTTGAGTGAAAAATTAATTTTTATATAAGTACATTGACAATTATCTGATTGAATCAAGTATATAGAGAATCACTTTGATGGTGCAGTTAGGTTGACACGATATCCACATTATCCTTAGGATATAATTGATGCTTATAATTTATTATGATAATGGGAATATTTTAGGATGTAATGATGAGAAAACCACAATTGTCTTCTAAAATCGGGTCTTTGTTTTTCTATAAGTCAATCATGAAACATGAGTTCTATCTAAAAACTATAAGTCATTATAAAAATATTTATTCAATCATTTTGAACTAAAAATATCCATGCATACACTGGTGATATCTCAACCTCTAGATGATTTAGTTTATATTGAGGAATTTATCCAATGACCTGAATATACGAAAATAACACATGTTGCATATAGAAGAGAGATCCCTATAATGGTAATTGATTTATATTATATGTTTTTAATGATTATTTATTTTTATTCCTTTATTCTACTTATATTATTGTCATTCCTTAATTCTAGGTAAAATATCAATTATTTCATAGTAATATGTTTTTTCTAAATGATTATGTCATATAGTTTGCATGTAGGTGACATATGATGATTTATATTGGATTGTAGAAGGAGTAACAGTGGATGACGTTTAGAGTTTTGGTTTTTTCAAATAGTTGTTTAGCTAAAAATATTATTAGTAGAAATATTACAAGAGTTATGACATATTTTGAGATTTTTCATGATATATATAAATCATGACCCCGAATTATTGGAATTTTAATATTGTCTCATGTTGCTACATGAATTGATTTTTTGGAATCATCAGTATAATCACTAAATTATGGTGGATAAATAAATATTGATACCACATCCCAACATTCTTTAAGGGGTCAAGATTATTGATTTTTATTGAGGTAATATCATTAGAGTTTTAGTTGATTGTGAGTGATTACTCTATTTTCAATGTATTAAAAATTGGGAACTTTAAAATTATTATGTTTTAAAAAATACAATTATAGAAGTTTAAGCCTATAACTATCCAATTTGACCTTATAGTTATATTATAAAAATGTATAGATAATGACTATCCATGTGGATACCCATTCCTTCTTTTGTGATATAAAAATCATAGAGTGTTACAGTTTCCAATCAAGGGATTCCTTACTATTATTAAGAGGAGGTTCATTGAGGAGTTGCTAGAATATAGAAATTAAAAATGTTTAAATAAATATTGTATATATCCATGATTATATATTGTCATAATTTTTCGTTAATTAGTGTTATATTAGTCATAGTTGGCTCTTGCTCTAGATTTATATTAGTGTTGCAACTAGTTTTTTATGATGAAGATTAACTATATAAAAATAGAAACACAATTGGAGGTTTAATATTATGATATAAAAATAGTATCTTTTTTATGATAAATTTATTATATAGTATATATGTTTTAATAGTGAATTAATTATATGTAGAAACTGATTAACAAGGGAAATGAATTCCTATAAAAATATCCTCTTGACTTATTATTAAGAAACTATATTGATATAAATAAAATCATTGGATCATAATAAAGGATTATAAAAATAATCTTTATTGTAACTTATTATTATTTAGAAACCAATATTAAAAATCAAATGATTTGGGTGATGTGTGTGGTGGAATTAAAAAAATGAAAACCTGAATATTAAATGCACACATAATGATTTAAGGAGGAAAGAATCTTCTCATGGGACAAGTTATTATGAATTCAATCTATACCATACTCAAATTGTTCTCATCATAACTAAATATATATACTATAGAATATATCTTAACATATCTCACTGATCTTTTGAGGATGAAAATGAAACATTCGACCAAGGTCTCTCAAGTTTACTAAATATCCACCTCCATCACGGGAGATCAATTAAATAATTCTTATCCAGTAGATTACCCCATTTTCACCATTGGAAGAAATATAATCAATGCATTACATAGACACCATAGATACACTATATGCTATTATAGACTAGTGAATGGAGGGGAAAAAATAATTCAGTAAAATAATGAATTAAATAATAAATAAAAATGAACTAACATTCACCAACCATGAATCCTTCAGCTCCATAAATCATTAGATATCCAACAGGATAATATAATTAAATTATTAAATACTCAAAAATATAAAAACACATGTTTGACAGAAACTCTTTGGGAAGATTTCCATGATTATTGAGGTATATTTCAATGTGAAATAAGTATAAAATTGATGAGAAGTAGGAATATGAACTTCTATTTTATTTTATTTTTTGGAAAAATCTCCCCAAATAATAATTAATCCCACCAATATTGAACCCCCAAAATATTTTCATAGTTCTACTTTATATATAAATAATCAAATATTTAGCTCTTCTTCCCACAGATATCCATGGATTGTATTACTCATGTGTTTGTAAAAGTATATGATTATTCTATATCAATTTCATTGTAAAGATTATTACTTGGACTTTGATCATCCCCAATCAAACCATAATCCTTTCATGTTCATTTTCATATAGATAGACATTAAAGGGATATTTTAAATTTTTCTCTACCTGATAACGAATGATAGAGTGAATGTTCTATTTTTATTTTTGGTCATATGCATCCTACATCAATTGAACATGTGAATTACTTCGTATCTAAGGATTTGGTTGATCCTTTAGGAATTGTTGGATTTCAAAAAATTTATAAAACTTAGAGACTGATTACAAAATGTATGTAAGGTACTATAGAACATTGGTCTAGAAATGTGGTAGATAGATAGTGGTATGATGATGATCACTATGTTTTACAATGTAGTGTATAGTTCGCAATGGTATAAATTTATAGAGAAGAAAAAAATAATCACCTTAAATGATATAGATCCTTCATAATACTTAATCAACTAGTGGAAAACCCAATAGTTTCAAATTTTGAATATAGTTTCCTATGATATTAATTTTCTATTATAATATTTATGATGTGATTGTCTTGTTTTATTGAAAAAACTAGTAAATAAAATCCAACATGCCTAGATTCCATGAGAATCATTACCAAAGTTCCCATTTTATTGAATACATTACCTAAATGGAAGCATTTTCACAACCTCAAAAATAGATAACATGAACTGGCTCATGAAATTGTTATATAGTATGATACAACCCATTCATTAACATCAGATTTGTGGTACGATAAAAATGACATAATCAAAAAATAATATTATATTCTAGCCAATTTAGTTTTACCTAACATCCCTTGATCCTAGTTCAATGTTATATTCCCCAATCATGAAATTTTTTAATCACATGCGATGATATTTTTTTGTAGTATTCCACTTATAATTTATTCATGTGTAACTTTTTTTAACATTCCATTTCACAAACTATACCCAAAAATTTAATTGGTATAATAATAGTTACTCTTACCCAGCCTTTGAAAATATTAATTTATTTATATATGGATGGTTCTTTATTATAATGAGTTTTCTTCCACAAAATTTACTCACATGTAACATTGGGGAATGGAATTCATTTTGATATAAGGTGTCTTGGTTATGAAATTTTCCTTAATCATAATAGGTGATATGGGATGAGACATGAGTAAAGAAAAACACATGCCACTGGTTATGATATAATATTTACTAAAATATACAATGTCCACGGATACTGATTCTCACTTTTTGTAGAGTACTACATGGAATTCATTATTGTATTTTGGAAGTTTACAGTATATCTAACTCAGTATTATCAAAATTCATCAACTCATCATAGAGAAAATTATTGTTCATATTTATTATTTAAACAATATAATTAATTAACAAATTAAATTTAAAATAAATAATATATTTTTATAATTTATTTACATAACACAATAAAGTAGACAAAACTCTAAATATTGAAAATGTTTGAAATGTTGAAAATTAAAATCAAATTAAAATTAATTATTTTATGAATTTTATAACTCCGCTACACTCATTCCATTTATATCCGGAGTAATATCAACACATAATTTAATATAAAAACCAATTAAATTAAAAGTGTAATTAAACCTTCCTTGTTCATTTTGTTCCTATCTTTCATTATGTTTTAATTCCCACATCATTATAGTCATGCAATTTCATTCATTTCCATGAATAAATCCATGCACATGTTTAAAATTCTCATATAAAAATGCATCTCTCATTCTAAATAAATATATTTTGGAAATATTTTACTCTTTATAGGATCTTGATAAGTATTTAAATTCTTACAATGTGGATAAATATCAACTAAATGAGAAATAACATTATTAATTTGAAGGATTTATTTCATCGGTTGGTTGGAGGCTTCTAGTTCATGGTTTGATGTTCAAAAAACAAATAATTAAAATAGGAGTTGGATATCTAAGATATGAATGCAAATAATAATAAGAAAACCGAATTTGAAAATCACTCATTCTATTTATCCCTCTAATTTTCCACCAAACACAAAATTTTAATCCCCATTCAAAGTATGTCATGTATCAACAGTGAGAGAAATGATTATTTCCACATCATGTTGTCTCCATTTTTGGATAACGAGAAGTTAATTAAATACAATGAATGACTTTAAATTCATGACCTTAAATTTTTGATTTGTTTCATGAATCTTTAAAAATAAATAATAAATAATTATATCTCTTCTATATTATTCACATTTTAATAAAATTCTAAAATTTTATATTTTTTAGAGACAAATTGTGAATAAAATAAATTTCACTGATATTGTGAATTACATTCTTCCCATAATGAATGAAAAACCTTCGCATCCTCCCAAACATGAAATTACTTCAAATATTATTTTTTTCAACAACCTTCCCCACAATATTCATAAATTTTAAATCACGTATTAAAACACCAAGAGATGGTTGGGAAGTAATTAAGTTGGTAAAATTGGTCTAATAAAATCATTCACAGTCTCAAAATATTATCAAAAGGAAGTTCAAATGAAACATAGTCTTAGAAAAGTGATACAAAGGGTTTTTGAATATATAAAATTTCCCTTATCATATTAAAATACACCAAAACTCATAGAAGTTTGATCATGTAATAAAGAATGTTCCATATTTCGAGTCATGTAAAAATATCTCAAGAAGTACATAAATATATTAAAATGTCAAACATATATAGAAACCTATTATGTAACAACCCAATGGTTTGAAATGGAAATTCACTTCCCATAAGTATGTCATAATATCCAATGAAAACACAACATAATGAACTACTATGTTCTAAGTGACCTTTAAACATAGGTTTGTCACTTCAGTGTTTGGAATTTCAAAAATATGACATACACGGTTGCAACCCGTAAGTTATTTTGAGTCCAATAAGAAAAACATAATTATTAGTGAATAGTAACCTACCCTTATGAATTGTAACATACCCTTATGAAAAATGATATACCCTAATGAATAATAACCTTACCTATGATAACATTAAAATAATATTTAGGTGAAATTTTGATGTACCTGTATTTTTTAATAAGTAAATGAATGTTTTAAAACTAGGTTTTAATAATAAATTATGATTTTAATTAAACATTAAATTAATCATATTCAGAAAATCATTTTGAAAAAATGGAATTAATTTTTTGGATTCTACATGTTGAAAAATGGTTAGGGTGAATTTTTTGGATTTTTCTGAAATACTGGAAGTTTTTATGAATAATAAAATCTGATAATTCACAATAAATTCTAAATAATGGATTAATTGAGTCATTGATGATGATATGCTGATGTAATCACAATTGGTTTGAATTCATATGTGTTTATTATAGTTCTTTATCATTAAATACTTACTATTCTATGTTTTGTGAAGAAATAATAAAATAATGATTAAAAAATAATAAAGACCCTCATCCCCTCCACTTTAAATACCACCCATTCGTACCTCTTCTCTGCACTCCTCTAAAGCCTTGTGCGTCGACCAATATTCTGCCTAAATCTCTCCACAAGCTCTTCCCCCATGTCGAAAATCCCCTAGCCTCTTTAAAATACCAAATCCTCTCCCCTTAAGAAGTTCTCAAAGGAGGAAGTTTCAAGAGGTAAATCCCTCTTTCCAATTCTTTCTTATCTTTTATGTTCTTTTCTTTTTCTTTATTTCCCCACCTCCCTTCACCGAAATAGTATGATAACTCCAGTAACATACATTTAATTAAATGTTTTTATGATAATGGGATATTTCATTATATTCTATTTTTCCCCACCTTTTATTTTAAAGGAATGAAAGCACTGTTAGAGAAGTGATAATTTAGAAATTTCCATGACAAAAGATTATCAATTTATATTATCATCTTAAAACCTGTTCATGAAACCAGTTTTTTTAACATTGGAACGTATTATATATATATATGTAATATATCCTATTTTGATTCTGTAATCTTTTTTTAAAAATGGTATTACGTTATAAATCAAAACATGTTATTTGTAATCAAACCCACCAATTAACAAAAAATTGTTGTCACTTTGGTTTTATATAATAGTTTGACTTCACTCTAAGTAACCAAATTAAATTTAAAACCATTTAATATCTTTTATGTTCACTAATATAATATAACTTCAATTCTGGACAGCCACTTTCATCTTACATGTTTATCCAAACCTAAATATAATCGAACCAGTCCTTAAAATCAAGTGAACAAACGAACCCGAACAATAACTTGATCCTCATAACCAATAAAAATGGTTATGAATGAACTTAAAAGGATTATACTAAAACAATTAAATATATAATGGGTTATGGAATTATTAATTAATAAACCTAATTTTTTTATTCAGTTCTTTAATAACAAGTGGAAAACACCAACAGATTTAAGATAAGGGATCCTCCCCATTTCACTTTTATTTCAAGATTGTCCTCTATGTTATTCCATTTTATATGTAATCCCTAATGATGGGGTAGTATTTAACACCTTTAAAATACTTCCCTCATGATTTATAAGTTATTATAAACCCCATTCTCACTGAACAAATCCCTTTTAGGTACACTATATATCATTCCAATAATCCATAATGAATTATACCCGAACCTCTTTTACTCCTTCGGGTTTCTCTATCTTTATTTTTACCCTAACAAAGCTATATTTTCTTTTTAAGTAAAACTTCTACATAATGTTTTTATTCTCCAAACTCATGTTCCAAGATCCATCCTTCATTCTGTTTAAGGGATATACATGTTATTTAGTGATTCCCACCACGACACCACCCGATAAGAAATCATGTTTAAGGGAACATCCCAAATTCTTATCTGATTCCAAGTGCACTCTATCTTCTATATTAAGCCAAAATTTTCTTCAAAAAATAAGTATTTTTATTATTAAAACTTTATTGGTTCACTTCTAGATTTATATAAAATATGGTTCCCTTTTCTATTTTAAAAGCTCTATAGTATTTTCCTTAAAACCGCACAAAATGTTTTAATGCTAAAATTTCCCAAATACATTTCTTACAAGTTGTAACTCCTTTTTTACCTCATGTACCTTGATATATTACTATTTAATGTCCATGTATAATTCCTTTATTTCTTGGAAACTTTCATGATACACCAATTGGTTATGATTTATGTCTTCGTTGTGGTACCTAATTCTTTCCATGTGTACCCTTTTGTTTATGTATGGTTGATTATATATGATTATTGGTGTGGAAAGATTATTTATGTGGAAATAATATTCATGAAAATGCTGAGCTGGGTTCTCTTAGATATCTCTCCCATGCATTGTGTAATGTTAAGTCTCATGAGATGCGACGTGAAACGAGATTGGCGGTTATCCTTGAATACTAAAGAAATGTGTTATGATTCTGCCACATTTATATGATTCCATGTTTATATGATCCCATTCTCATATGATATGATTTTATATGTTCCATTATTTGTTATTATAATGTCATGCCTCTTATGTCATGTTCTCAAGATGTATCCTTATGTTCATTCCATTACTGGGATTTTTAGCTCATCCTTTTGTTCATGTGTTCCCCAGGACACCCTATGCAGATGCAAGGGATCAAAGGAAGTTAGGAGCTCTTTATGGGGATTAAATAAAGAACTTTTTTTAGCCCCATGTTTTATATTTTATGTGCCTACTATTCAAAGACACTAGACTTAACGATCCTTGGCTTGTACTATGTTGTATAATTATACTTAAAATCATAAAATGTTATATGTAAAAGGCTTGGGTCTCTATAGTTGGTTTCAGAGGATGGTCTAGTTATTTTTAGAGATTAGGAATAAATAACCTTAGTGAGAACCTTATAGTTGAGATAAATTATAATAAAAAATCCCTAAATTTTGGTAAGTATAGAGTAAGTGGTTTATCAAAAAAATATATACCTGTGTATATACGAGTAGGTAGAGGAGGCTCTAGAAAAGATATACCTAGGTGTGAAAACTCTGACAATGAGATTTGGGCTTGGCCTGGGGTATCTTGGTACATGACAATGGGCCTTACAGCCCTATTGGTTATGCCAATCCTGGGAGATATTCTTTGGTAGATTTATGAGCTTAGTAAAAACCATTATTAAGGTACAAAAAAACCCATAAGAATATAAGTTTAGAAATAGATCAAGGATAACCTAGATTTAAACATAAGGAATCACAACTTAGGATGTACTTCTTATTTATAATTTCATCCTTTTATGTTCAAAGTTTCCTTTTTACAATCAATAGATAAGTATTAAAGACCTCTAACTATACATTATTTTTCTTAGTAAATTGATGGAAATATAAGTACACACTCCAACAACCAATGTCATAGGAAATGTAAAGATTTCTCTAATGATATGCCTGATATGACAGGAGTGGGTGATCATAAATTCATGAAAGTACTCGCTCAGTTGGATAGAGTTGTTAATAATAACTTGAATCATGCAGAATACCCTCCTCCTACAAGGAAAGATAATGTTGTCGTATAATCCTTCATGTAGAAAAGGCCTCCCATATTCAGTGGATCTTAAGATCTCCTCTTCATTGAAAAATGGATTCACTCAATTGAAAAGATATTATCCATCCTCTAGTGCTCGGAAGAAGAGATGGTTGTATTGTCAATCTATTGATTTGAAGCGGATGCTGATCAATGGTGGACACTGATCAAGAATACAATGCCCCAAGAGGAAATTGATTCCATGGATTGGGAGGAATTCAGGAGGATATTTTCAACAAATATTTTCCTTGAACCCTTTATCTCATGACGGAAATAGAGTTCCTCAGACTCAAGCAGAAGGAAGATGAGTCCATCGGGGCGTATGATGAAAAATTTACAAGGCTTGCAAGGTATGCCTCTAGATTTATCATGAACACCAAAAGAAAGTTATATCGCTTCTTTAGCGGACTAAAGTTAAGTCTAAGAAAAGTGTTAGGGATTGAAGACATGGACAGTTATTAGGATATTGTCGGTTGTGCCCTAAAGGTTGAAATGGAGATTGGAGACTCTCAGTGGTCTCCTGGGCCTAGTGAAAAAATTGGAAAATGGAGAACAACAGGGGTGATTGATCAAACAAATCCCATGATGGAAAGTAGCCTAACATTTTCCCATGTAAAAATTATGGGAAGAAGCATCTTGGTAACTATATAAAGGGAACCAAGAATTGCTTCAAATGTGGAATGTTTGGTAATCTGTCCAATAACTACCAAAGGGATATAAAAAATCCCACTAATGTTAAAGAATAAAGGAAGGTTTAGATCAGCACTCAACCAACAGTGTAGTGTTACAACTATAAGGAGCATGGGAAATATGGGAACAATTTCTCTATGTTGAGTATTGACAGATGAAATCAACAACAACCTCAAAGGAAACAAGGAAGGGCTTATGCTATCACTACTATGGAGGTGGAGCTGAACAATGTTGTGGTGACATGTTCTCTAGTTATTCATTCAAGAATAGAAAACATTGTATTTGATTCTGGTTTTACAAATTCTTTCATATATTGAAAGTTTAGTAGAGCTATCAAAATTTAGATGAAAAGTTATCTCTGAGAACATAAAATGGAGAAATCACTGCGTCCATGGTTTATAACTTCTCCCTAGTTAACATTTTTGGACTGACCCTCCCAGCAAATATCGTCAAACTTCATTTAGTGGAGTTTGCCGCTATCTTGGGCATAGATTGGCTATCTTTTTACAAGGCCAACATCAACTGTCAGTAAAGGGAGATTACTCTTCACATACTGAAGAATCATCTGATTATTTACAAGTGTAAGGATGAAAATGAGTCTTCTTTAGAATATTTATCTCAAGTGTGGATAATGTTGCCTTATGAGCAAGAATTTTCAGCTCAAATGATTGAGACAAAGGAGAGATTCATGTTTGAAGGAACCTTACAGGAGACAGTCAACTATGGATATTGTTTCCTAGTCTTCTTCCTGACAGAGAGGTTGAGTTCTCAATTGATCTTATTCCTGGATCTTTGCCTATAACAAAGACACCTTACAGAATGTCCATTGTAGAGCTGAAAGAACTAAAAAAGTAGTTATAGGAGAATATGGAGAAGGGTTTTATATGCCCGAGTGCCTCACCTTGTGGTGTGTCAGTCCACTTCATCAAGAATAAGGATTTATCAATGCACCTATGTATTGATTATCATAAGCTCAATAAAATCATGTTAAAGAACAAGTATCCCCTACCATGGATAGATGACCCGATCAATCAGCTTCATGATGCTAGTTATTTCTCGAAGGTGGAACTTCAGTCGGGATATCTTCAATTAAAGGTGAGGAAGGAAGATATTCCCAAGACTGGCTTTTGAACAAGGTATGGACACTATGAGTTCATAGTGATGCCCTTCAGATTCACTAATGCTCCCTAAATTTTTATGGATTAAATAATAGAGTATTTAGAGATTACCTTGACAAATTTGTGGTAGTCTTTATTGATGATATTTTGATATACTTCAAGAGAAAGGAGGAACATGAGGATCATTTTAATACTATGTTAAATACATTATGAAGGGAGAATTTGTATGAAAAGTATTGTAAATGTGTGTACTTGATGGGGGAAGTATCATTCTTGGGGCATGTTATCACCCGCAAAGGGATATATGTGGACCCTTCCAAGACAAAGGCTATTAAAGAGTGGCCCAAGCCAACTTCCATAAGGGAGATCCGTAACTTTTGGGGCCTAGTAGGGTATTATCGACAATTTTTGTAGAAATTTTCATGATTGTCAAACCCAATGACCAAGAAGACGTGGAAGAGGGTAAATATTGTCTAGATGGAAGAATGTGAGGTAAGCTTCAAGGAGCTAAAGAGAAGGCTGATCATTGCACCTGTACTCACATTACCGAAAATTGGAGAACGTTTTTTGATATAAAAAATGCTTTAAAGAATGTCTTGGGGGTTTTTACTCATGTAAAATGATAATATGATATCCTATGAGTCACAGTAGTTGAATATCCATGAGTAAAACAACCCAACGCATGATCTAGAGCTGGCAGCCCAGATTTTTACCTTGACGATCTGGAGACACTACCTTTATGGTGAGAAGTGTTCCATATACACCAAAAATAAGAGCCTAAAGTTTATATTCACACAAAAGGAGAAGAACATCCATCAAAGGAGATGGTTAGAGCTAATAAAGGATTATGATTTCTCTATTCACTATTATTCTAGAAAGGATAACAAGGTAGCCGATGCTCTATGTAAAAAAGAACCTGCTACTCTATCCATGTTATAGATTTAGAAAAATCCTATCTTTTTGGATATGGAAAGTATGGATTTAGAAATCATAAGGGCAAGGGATACATCCTACCTTACCCAAATTATTTCACAACCATTCACTCAATAGAATATTGAGGAAGCATAAAGGGATGATGCAGAGTTACAAAAGAGTTTGAATGTAGTAATGGAAGGGAAGATGTGAGAGTTCTTATCAATGATGATGGTGTGATTTGGTTTGGAAAGAAGAATTTTATGCCTTCATCACCCGGGAAAAAGAAGGAGCTATTAGACAATGCACATAGCTCAACATTCTACATCCATCCTGGGAGTACCAAGATGTACCGTGATCTCCGAGAACACTTTTGGTGGGATAAAATGAAGAAGGAGATTGTAGAATATATATCAAGGTTCTTGGTATGTCAGCATGTTAAAGAAGAGCAATAAATGTCCAAAAGGATGATGCAACCATTGCCTATACACATGTGGAAATTAAATAATGTCACTATGAACTTAGTCATGGGTCTCCTGAAGACATTGAGAGGAAATAATGCGATATGGGTTGTAGTTGACCGACTCACCAAGACTTACCATTTTATCACTTTTCAGGAAGACCTATTACTTGAAAAACTTTCAAAAATATATGTGAAGGATGTGGTGAGACTGCATGGTATTCCACTATCAATTGTCTCTGATCATGATCTAAGGTTCACATCAAAATTCTGGAGGAATATTCAACTTACATTGAGTACTGAATTAAATTTCAGCATGACTAATCATCCCCAAACTGATATCCAATGTGAAGGGACTGTTCAGATGCTTGAAGATTTGCTAAGATCCTACTCTCTAGAATTCAAAAGTGGATGGGATCAGCATCTCCAATTGGTTGAGTTCTCATACAACAATATCTTCCACTTGAGTATTCAGATGGATGCGTAATATGATCTGTATGGAAAGTGATGTAGAACCCGAACCTGTTGGGATGATGTTAGAGAACAGAAGTTACTTGTACCAGATCTTGTGCAAGATATGTTATAGAAAGATCAAGTCATCCAGAAAAATATCAAAGCTTCTCAGAATCAGAAAAAGAGATATTATGAGAACCATCGAAGGTACTTGGAGTTCGATGATGAAGATAAATCCTTCCTTTAAATATCACCATGGAAGAGAGTCATAAGGTTTAGAAAGAAAGGGAAGACAAGACTAAGGTACATTGGCCCTTCTGAGATCCTTCACTGCATAGGGGCCGTTGCCAATCGGTTTTCACTTCCACCGAATATGGCTCGAGTTCATGATGTGTTTCACGTATCACTCTTGAGGAATTAAATACCTGATCCCTCACATGTACTAAAATCATATGTGGTATAGCTATAAGAGGATCTCTATTATAAAGAGCATCTAGTGAAGATTTTGGACTGAATAGTTAAGGTTATATTCAACAAGAAAACCCACCTTGTCAAAGTGTTGTGGAGGACCCAAAAGTTTGAAGAAGCTACTTGGGTAGCAGAGGAGGCAATGATGAAGAAGTAACCTCACCTGTTTATGGCATAGAATGTGAAAAAAAATTTTGAGGGTAGAATTTCATAAGGGGGAAGAATGTAATGACTTAATGTTTTTCAATGGAAATTCCCTACTCATAAGTATGTCATTGTTTCAGATTGGTTTCAAAATGCCCAACGGTTCTATATCTGATGATACGTGGAGCTTCTTTCCAAGTGCAGGCATTCACTAGGAAATTTGGCCGATGACGCTTAAGTACTCACACTGGTCGAGTGGATGGGAAGTCGGGCTCATCACACCCTTTTGGGGAGAATTATTTTCTGTTCTGGGACTCTCTTATAGATTTAAGACGTATTCATATGTTCAAAAATATATGGTTGGTACCGAAGCATAGTATCCACGGACTTCTCCTGGCGGGTAATGGTCAGCTGGACATAGGGGTTCGAAATCATTTATGCCCGAGGTTTACCATCCCTCGTTGGATTAATGACCCTGAGGAGTCAGAACTCATTGAGGTGGTACTATTTGTGGCACGGTGAACCGATGTGAAGATAGTCAGATTGACCGGTTGTTGGGCTTGAACCTCATAGAGGCTTCCTACGTACCCTTCTTAGGAGATAGGGATCAAAGTCCATGTAGTTCGAATAGGAGTGTCGGAGAGCCGACGTGAATGTGGACCCAGGGGTCCAATGGTGATCGAGCTTGAACCTCATGGAGGCTTCCTATGTATCCCTGTGGTAGGGAATCAAAGTCCTCATAGTTCTCATTAGCATGGGGATTATGCTCTGAGGAGTCCCATGGTGTGGATTGGGGCTTACGCTCTGAGGAGGCCCATGGTTTGGATTGGGGCTTACACTATGAGAAGGCCCATGGTTTGGATTACGGCTTACACTATGAGGAGGCCCATGGTGTGGATTGAGGCTTACTCTCTGAGGAGGCCCATGGTGTGGATTGGGGCCTACACTCTGAGGAGGCCCATAAGGGGATGTAATGGTCGATTCCTACTCTAAGACCATGTGAGTCATGCTCGGTGTGAGAAACAAGAGGCATCGGGGACCAGACAATCACGCCGTGAAAGGTGCGTCCGTGAGAAGTGGGGTGGGGCTTATGCATGGAGTGGCCCATAAGGTCGGGGCTTACTTCAGGATGGATGCCCATGGTATATTCCTCATGTATGGCCATTAGGGAATCCCAACCCATTGGTGGGTTGAGGAATATAATGGCGGCGAATGACTATGCGCAGGTTAACAAGCGGGATAACGGAAAGGGCATTGGTATCAGTCCAAACAAAGGGAGATGAAATGTGTGAATTACATGCTCGACATTTAGAACACAACGAGGGTGGCATGGTGATGGAGGATAACTGTTGACCATGTTTAAAACACATCATTCATATCACGTTAGCCTGAAATGGGGACGAACAAATGAGGTTCGACTGCTGACTGTGTTCGAAACATAGGACCTGTCTCAAAGTGTTGTCCAAAGTCATCCGGGGCGTTGGCCCAGGATGGTAGGTGATCCAATGCGGCATGGGACCAGGACGTTAGGGGGTCCCTTCAGACATGAAATAGGAGAGGGATCCAAATTAAGGACACACAATGCATGGGGTGGAGTGATGTAATGTTTGAATGGATTACAGTTCTCTTGAAATTATGCCACTGTAAACGTGGAAAAAGGCATCTTATGCTTGGAGCATAAGGAATATATTGCATGGAGCAAGAGTCATCCAATTATTGAATGAGAGGGAATGCTACAGTTTATAGTCATGAAGAGAGGACTGTTCCCATATAGTTTAATGTCATATGGATAGGATGGGGGCCATATAGTTTAATGTCATGTGGTGAGGATGATGTCCATATAGATTAATGTCATGTGGTCAAGACGACTTGGTAGGAGAGACCTAGAAATGGTTGGTGTGGGAATTATGCAAGGGAATCCCTTTCTGAATGAACATATCAAAAGGAGCTATGTAATGGGGTTATAGGAGAGTCATGAGGAGTATCATGACTCATGACATGTATAAGATGGATGTTGGGGTGGCGCAAGGGTGCGATGTAAAATACTGTTGACCCGACCCGAAAAGTTCGCGGTACGACTCTCAATTTTTCATGGGGGTCAGTGACGGTTTGCTGTTTGGTTGTCTGTGAAGGGTGTCCGCAGAGGATTAGGCCGTGAAGGAAGTGGTCACGAAGGAGGTTGTCCGTGAAGGAAATGGCCGCGAAGGGCATTTGCAGAGGAGCTGGCACCCTTCCTACTTCGCACCTGCGGAGGGGCTCCAGCCTCCATTTCGCAAAAGAAACTGGTCCATGGAGGGGGTGGATGCGAAGAAGATGGATGCATGTGGTTCACAGTTTGGTCTCTCCTCTATGTGGAAGAGTGCATCTGTGGATGATATGGGGTCCGCGGATGGCCGCAGAACTTTACCGCTGGGAGCAATTTCTCCAGCGTCTCCCCACGGGTTTTCACCGGTCCTTCCTCTATTTTTTTGGTGCCCCTATGTGACTATTTATAGGGTCACAAAAATTCTCTATAGATGGGGCACACGACGCTTTTGGAGGAAGTCCATGAAGGAATCTCCACCCGCGGACGACTCGGTCAACCAAGGATTTTTGGAATCGAGTTTTGCAGAATTGCTCTGTGACCGTGCACCACTCCGCCTCTATCCTGCGAACGATGGTGCGTGCAGTCCGGGTTGGCTTCCGCGCCTCACGACTAGATCATTTCGCGATGGTCGACCGGCGTGGCGACCGTCCTGCTTCACGCCCACGGAGGATCTTTGCCTCTATTCCGCGAACGACAGAGGTTCACAGAATTACGGGAGGGCGGTCTGTCGAACTGGCCGCGTGTTGTTGCTGGGAGCCGGTACGCGGACCGGTTCGCTCCTTTTCCAAGTATTTCAGTACTTGGATTTCCCCCTTTCATAATTTTCAAGACCTTACAATCCTAAAATCAAATGAAAACACAACATAATAAACTACTAAGTGCTAAGTGAACTTTAAACATAGGTTTGTTACTTCTGTGCTTGGAATTTTGAAAATCTAATATGAATAGTTGTTACCAGTATGTTATTTGGATTCCTATAAGAAAAACTTAATTTTTGGTGAATAGTAACCTACCCTTATGAATAGTAACATACCATTATGAATAGTGATATAACATAATGAATAGTAACCTTACCTATGATAGTATTAAAATAATATTCTAGAGAAATTATGATGTACCTGTATTTTAGAATAAGTAAATGAATGTTTTAAAACAGGGTTTTAATAATAAATTATGATTTTAATTAAATATTAAATTAATCATATCTATAATTTTTTTTGAAAAATGGAATTCATTTTTGGATTCTACATGTCAAAAAATGGTTAAGGTGATTTTTTTTGATTTTCCTGAAATACTGGTATTGTTGATGAATAATAAAATCTGATAATTCACAATAAATATTATGTTCTAAGTCACAGACATTTATTAATTTTCTTGATCATGGAATTCTTACTATTCATTGTCTTGTGAAAAAAAAGAAACTAATGATTAAAAAATTATGAAAACTCTCATCCCATCCACTATAAATACCACCCATTATTACCACTTCTATTCACTCCACTCAAGCCTCATGCCTTGCTAATATTCTGCCAAAATCTCTCCCCAGGATCCTCCCCCATGTCCAAAATCCCCTATCCTCTTCAAAATACCAAAACATCTTTCCTTAAGAGTTTTTCAAAGGAGGAAGTTTCAAGAGGTAAATTACTCTTTCCAATTCCATATTTTTTTTATGTTCTTTTTTTGTTTCATTCCTCACCTCCCATCACCCAAATTGTATGATAACTCCAGTAACATACATGTATTGGAATATTTTTATGCTATTGGGATATTTCATTATCTTCTCTCTTTTCCCCACCTTTTATTTGAACGTAATGAAACCACCATTTGAGATGTGCTAATTTTTCACATTTAAGGACAACAATTTATCAATTTATATTATCATATTTAAATATGGTCATGAAGCCATTTTTGTTATGGTTGAACTAGATTATATATATGTAATATATCCTGTTTTTATTCTATAATATTTTTTTACAAATAGTATATAGATATAAATCAAAACATTTTCTTTGTAATCAAACCCACCAATTAACAAAAACGGTTGTCACTTTGGTTTTATAAAATAGTTCAACTTCACTCTAAGAAACCGATTTAAATTTAAAACCCTTTAATCTTATGGATGATCAATAATATAATATAACTTCAATTCAGGACAACAAAATTCATCTTACATGTTTATACAAACATAAATATAAGTGAACCAGTCATTAAAATCAAGTAAACAAAGGAGCCTGAACAATGAAATTGAACCTCATAACCAATAAAAATGGTTATGAATGAACTTAAAATAATTTTAATAAACCAATTACATATAGAAGGGGTTATGGAATTATTAATTAATAAAACTAATTTGTTTATTCATGTCTTTAATAACAAGTGGAGAACAACAACGTATTTAAGGTAAGGAATCCTTTCTATTTCCTTTTTATTTCAAGATTTTCCTCTATGTTATTACATTTTATGTGTGATCCCTAATGATGGGGTATTATTTTAAACCATATCCATAATTCCCTAATTATTTATAAGTTATTAAATTCCCCATTCTCTCTCAAAAAATCCCTTTTAGTTACCCCTGATACCATGCAATAATTCGTAATGAATTCTACCTGAACATCTGCTACTCCTTTTGGTATCTCTATCATTATTTTTACCCAAATTAAGTTGTCTTTTATTTTAATGTAAAACTTCTACATACTGGTTATATTATCCATACTCATGTTACAATATCCATCACTCATTATATTTTGGTGATATACATGTTTTTTTAGTGATTCCCACCTCAATACCCCCGATAAGAAATCATGTTTTAAGGGAACTTCCCAAATTCTTACCCAATTCCAAGTGCACTATATATTATCTTTCAAGACACCGTTGTCTTTATATAAATAGTATTTTTATTATGAAAACCTTTTTGGTTCACTTAATGTTTTATATAAAAGATTGTTCCCATTTATATTTTAATAGCTCTATAGTATTTCTCTTAAAACCACACAAAATGTTTTAATGCTAAAATTTCCCAAATACATTTCTTACAAGTTTTCACTCATTTTTGACATAATGTACCATGACATATGAATATTTAATGTAAATATATAATTACATTATTTCATGTACACTTTCATGATACGCCCATTGGTTATGATTTATGTCATGGTTATGGTGCCTAATTCTTTCCATGGGTACCCTTATGTATATGTATGGTTGATTATATATTATTATTGGTGTGGCATGATTTTTTATGTGGCAAGAATATTCATGAAAATTTTGAGATGAGTGCACCCAGATTGTGCTCCAAATAATTGGTTAATGTTACGTCTCATGAGATGCAACGTGAAACAAGATTGGCGGGTTTCTTTAACCCATACTAAAATGGGAAACGAGATTAGAAGTTATCCTTGAACCGTACTAAAAAAATACCTTATGATTCTTCAACATTTATATGATTCCATGTTTATATGATCCCATTCTTATACGATATGATTTCATATGTTCCATGCTTTGTTATCATTATTTCATGTCTCCTAACTCATGTTCTTAAGATGTATCTTTAGGTTCATTCCTTTACTGGGCTTTCTAGCTCATCCCTTTGTTCATGTGTTCCCCAGTGTACCCTATGCAGATGTAAGGGCTCAAAGGAAGTTATGTTCTCTTTATGGAGAATAAATTAAGAATTTTTTTATCCCCATGTTTTATGTTTTTTGTACCTAGTCTTCCAAGACACTAGACTTAAGGATCCTTGGCATGTACTCTAATGTATAATTATGCTTAAAATCATGTAATGTTATAAATAAAAGGCTTGTGTTGCTATATCATAGATTGGTAAAATTCATAATCAGATAGTATTTTACATAGATGTATTTATCAATGGACCTAAAATTCATTAAATTCTACAGAATAGTTTGGGAATCTAAAACACATCATCAGCCATGGGTGTTTACATTTTAAATTCCATACTATAAAAAAATTTATCAGTCCAAAAAAATTAAAAGGTTTTAACTATATCTCAGTTCACATGAAAAAATATAAATAAAGATAAAAGTAGACCATAATTCAAGATCATGTGTTGTATGTAACAATGATTTTGAGTAAACCACGACCTATCAAACTAGCCGTTTAAAAAGCGGTTATAGATAGTATTAACCACCTTTTGAAATTTACAAATTTTATTTTTCAAAATAGACTTCAATTTTGAATAATTCATATCAAAATTATCATAGGGTGAATTTTTGGTACTTTTCTAATAGCTTTCATATTTTGATGAATAATGAAAAATACTAAATTTTATTTGAAAAAAACTTTTCTAATCAAAACATTTTATAGAGATAAATAATAAATTTTAGTGGTTTTAAAGTATAGTTAGATTATGTTTTTTTTCATTTTATATAATGGATGTCATTGGAAGTAATTTAATATTTAAATTGGACATAAACATAAGTCATACTTTTGATACTTTTTACTTCCTAAAAACCAACTTTCGGGTTTTGAAAATACGAATTAATTTAAAATAAATTTATGCCAATTTTTTATTTTGAATTTGGAAAAATGGATTTAATATTTAGAATAATAAGGTATATATTTTTTAAATTGATAGATTTTATTTTTTTGAAATTATGAATAGAAACTTCAGTAATTATTTTTAATTACCATTATTAAAGGGTAAATCAGGTAAATAAGGGTAAAAAATAATATTATAATAGTATAAAACTACCCTAAAATGTGTCCTAATACTATTGGATGACATATGGACGACCATGATAATCCATAGGTATACTTTAGTACCCCATAGATCCAATTTGATGTGATAATGACCTTTATAATGTTTAATTTAAAGAAAGGTGAAATATAACAAACATATGTATCTCATACCTAAAAAAAATTAATTGAGTTTATATAAATGATATATTCAACTATAAATATTAATTGGAAATCAAAATTTTTTTCCCACATCAAGATATTTTATTTTTAATTTTTATACATTAAATAATTAAATTTATTTATGACACATTAATGATGCAGTGTCTGCCTCACTAATGAGGGAATTAAACAAATGATATTATAAATATTAAAATAAATTTAATTTGAAAGTTTTTATGCCATAAAAAATTTATGGATTGTTAAGAAATATTATATTTAATATAATTCCTTTGATTATAAGTAATCAAGTTGTTATGAATTTAACAAAAATCAGTTACTAAATAGTGTCAAAATTGACATAAATGAGTTTTTTTAAAACAATACTATTTTATTAAATGATATAATGGTCATAAAAATATAAAATTTGGTCAAATTACTTATATAATGTTAAAAATTTCATTAATGATCCAATTTAGGTTCTATTGGAATTTTATAGTAACTATATTAATCCCACAATGTAAAAATACAATAAGACACGTTGAGTGTTAAACTGTTTAACTAAGGCTCAATCCCAAAAGATAAGGCTATTTTCATTACCTAAAATTGTCTAAAAATAATTGGATGAGAGGATTTAGACCCATACACATCTTATTATAAAAATAAAGAACTTTTTAGATATTATAAACAAATAATTAAATTATAAAAAATTAATATTTCAAGATTTTCTTAAAGTGACCATAACCTCTCTTATAAAAGGGAACTTCTCATTCTCTTTAATTCACACCTCCAAAGACCTTTGGATCCGAAAAACCCTACACAAATATCCTCCATAATTAATTAAATTCATCTTAGAGTCCAGAATTTTGGCATAAAACCAACTTAAGGATTACTTTTGTGTAAATCAAAAGGAGTCACCCGAAGAAGAGGTAATTTTTTTATCCCTTATTTCAAAGTTCATTACAAAATCTACTTTTTATTTATATGTTTTTTCCTTACCAAAGTAATTAATACAGTATAATATACATAAAAATATCTTATTATAGTCACGGGGAAACTATATTCATCATTTTATCCATCCTATGAGTAATAATATCACCATGCGTGCGTGCGTACGACATACCATTGCCACAATGTGGTGTTGTTGGTTATTCCACATTACTTTATTTGGAAGGGTATAATGATGAGTAAAATATACATAAATAATGAATATGTTAGGATTATGATTCTTTATAATTTATATACCATCTACTTTCATATCATTTAACCATTAAAATATATATATATAATGAAGAATTATGAAATATATGATATAAAATGACACTGTAATAATATATATATATATATATATATCCTTGTGTGTGTGTGTGCATATATGTCATTCACTTAGTTCCATACGATAAGAAAACAGAAACAACATTCATGCGTACATACGACCTAATGTCTCCAGGAACGGTGTATTCCAATTCATATATCTATCTGTCATATAAATTTATATTATGTATATATATGATATATAAATCATATTATACATTTTTTATGTAAGTAAATATGTATGTAAGTAACATGATAAATAATAACAAGTCAAAAGAGGTATGATAAACAAAGCTCTAAATACCCGAAATGTTGCATTAACTTGGAATTGTTAATAAACAAGTAATATAATGTCATAATATAATAATGTATTATATCTTAAATGTTTCTATGATTATTATATAATTTAATAATTTGTTTAAAAAAATTATAAATGTGTTTCAGATAAGTACGAAGAGTATCAGACCTAATGTAAGGGTTAATTCCTCAATCTAATTACAATCTAAGATTGTTTATGTGTATGTATTTATTGAGAAATACTTATAATCCTCGTCCATGTTTCATAAAAATATTTTCAAAAGTAATATTTTATGGTTTTATGGAAGTTACTCTTTAACTAGATCATCATTTTAAATATATTAAAGATTTATTTTTTAAAAACATTATAATTAATGTATAGGTTTTAAAAATGATTTTAGTGATTTATTTATATGCACATGATTGTTTTAAAATGATAATTCATTAAAAAAAATTTCAAAGTGGTATTGGAATCTTGGATTTGAAAATATATTTTAAATTAATTCCTTAATAAATTCTGCGACTTTTAAATTATTTCAAGGAAATAGGGATATATCTCTCAAAGGGTTTTATTGATTGTTTTCATCTATGTCAATATCCTTTATTAGATATTATTATTGATTGAGGTTGATTTATTATAGTACAACATTCTATATTGTATTTAATGAGTTATGATATTTTTGACTATGGATGTGTTATTTATATATAATTCATGGATTATGTTTAAAGTATTGATATATGGTATACTAGGTTTAATACGAATGATTATGTTATGTTTCTCTCTTTTCATAAGAGGAATGCATTAGACTTAGTAAGTGATGTGTGGGGCCTACTATATCCCCTTGATGAATCTATAAGTCTCATGAGACAAACTAGTATCATGGAATAAGTCCTCAAGAGAATATTTGTGTATGGTCTTGGCACGATTCCTTGACATAATGTTTATGATGTTCGACATTATGAATTCCCTCATTATGAGATTAGTTATTGATATTACATGTGATTATTCGACTAGAAGAATATCCATGTGAATGTTTAAATGGAATTATTTGATTTATTATTTCTATATTATGCTGAAAATAATTTTTTAAAAGGCTTGTGTTTTAGTTTTTTAACTTCCCTTAAAAGACTATGCTTATTTATGATAGATTCCACTATATTATTTATCCTTACTGAGAATCTGAGCTGAACCATTTATTATATTTTATTTTCCGCAGATGGTAAGAAGTGTTTTATGATTAATATGAAGGGTTAATCTAGGATAATAATAGTGTTATCAAAGTATTATCTATGATCTATTTTAGATTAGAAATTTTAATGTAAAGTTCATATATGTAATATATTTTCCAAGGCTGGTAAACTGATCAGTCCTTCAGAACATGATTCCATGTAATCATTCCAATGTATTAAAATAATACACTAGCTCTAAGTAACTTGGGATAGTGAATTATTTTTGGTATTAAATAGATATTAGCAACAACCTTAGAAACCTTTGAAATAGATTTAGAAAACATAGATTATGAATCATAACCCGAAGATTGACTTTGAGGATAAGTATAAAAGACCCCTAGAATTTTTCTAAGGTAGGTATTACATGGATATTCATATAAATACATCTATGTATAGATAATAAAAGTGGATGTAGTTTAGTAATTGATGTAACTAGTGGTGGAAACTCCAACAATGGGGTTCAGGCTTGGCTCGGGGTAACATGTTACATGACAACGAGCCTTACTATGGACATGGTTTAACACTCCTGGGGGATATGCTTAGGATAATTCAAATTTTTTTGGAAACCATTATGAGTTATTTACATATAAATATGTCCTCAAAGGAACTATATATATGTCTAATGATTATATATGATTTTTTTTTTCAATTTATATAAAATATTGTTTTTTTTGAATTATGAATTATGATTCATTTACTAATCTAGTATATTCCGTTGTTTAGAAATATAACCTAGTGGAAGGAATAGAAATTGTATCAAATCACATAATACATGTATGTATTTTCCTCTTATGAAAGATAATTATAGTGGAGCTTGAAATGCAACTAGTGCTGAACTAGTTATAATAGTACTAGGATATCTTACTCAAGTTATAAATAACAACCTTACCCATATGGAGCTCCCTGATCCACAAAACAAAGAATCAATGTTTACCTGCTTCATGAGACAAAGACCTCCAACATTTAATGGTAGTGAAAATCTATTTTTGGATGAGCAATGGATATGTTCTTTAGAGAAAATATTTCTTGTTTTGGGAAGTAATGAAACTGAGAAATTAGTCATGGCAGTTTACTGTCTCTCAGATGATGTGGATCAATGGTGTCCATTCATTGAAAACTCAAAGAAGGATGAATACATAGAAAATATAGAATAGTGGGTGTTTAATGATTGTTTTCTACAGAAATACTTTCCACATGAACAACAAGCTAATATAGGAAGGAAATTTCTTGGTCTGAGGGAAAAAGAGGATAAGAATATTTCAAAGTATGAGGCTAATTTCAAAAGGTTAGCGAGACATTCTCCAGACTACATACATAACCTAAGAAGTAATATTGATACACTCTTTAATGGGTTAAAACCATTCTCAGGATGGTTATTTGTATCACAATATTGCTCATCATATAACGATATTGTCTCATGTGATATTAATACCAAAAAGGAATTATCTAATTCTTATGACATTAAATTAAAGCAGGAGAAGAAGATAATGGTGTAACAAGAGATAGATAAAGGGAAAAAGGGAAAGAAATATCTTACATTATGTGATAATTGTGGGAATAAACACCCCAGTACTTGCCTATAAGAATCGTATTTTGTTACAAGTGTAGAGAAAAAGGCCATTATGTTGTTAATTGTAAGGGAAAGAAAGAAGCCGGTAATGTGAAGTAATTCGATTGCAAGGACATGGGACATTATGCATATGAATTTCCTAAGAATCCAGAAAATATTGCCCAGAAGAAGAAAATGGATCAAGTTCAAGATTATGTTATTACTATGGTCGAAGTGGAATAATTAATGTATTGGTATTTTTGGATTCAAGAATTATATTCTCATTATAAAAAGAATGTGATATATATATGGATTGTACTTAAATAATTTATATTTTCATTATGGTTTTAATATGTTGATGGTAATATTATATTCATTATTTGAAAATAATAGAAACATTACGTTGTTTGATGAATCTAATATTACAACTGATTTTGGAAATTTAGAGGCCTTTTAGACAGAGTTTGGATAGAATTATTTTGGATAAATCTAATAGTTGGAATATATTATGTTGAAATTTGTATAGTATTATTTAAGGTTAAAACATTTCATAATGTTGTTTTCAGAATTTTATAATAATATTATTTGAGAAAAGTGACAACCGACAAGCCGTGCAACAACAGATTGAGCCAGACAAGCCTGTAGGAATTGAACCCAAAACTGAAGTACGATAAGGCTTTATCGCATTCCATTGGCCTACATAAATTCTCTAGTTAGTATAATATAGTTTTATTTATTTAAATGATATGATTTTATATTTATAACATTATACATTTAAGATAAATAGATTTTTTTGAGTTTTATTATCTTTTGAAGAGAAAGATGAGTTTGTGGTAGGAATTATTTAACAGATGAAACTTTACATTTAAATTTAGTATGATTCATTGGGTTCTTAGTCTATGGATTAATTAGACAACTCTAGGGAAAACATCATAAATCCAAAAATGTTTTCATAGTAAATTATTTTGTAATGAATCAAATGGTCCCTTGGATCGTTGCAGATTTATGGATTTCTGGTTGTTAACTTTCTCCTAATAATGTTCTCTATCACTCTCCATCAGAACATGATGGTTTCATTTTCATTAATTTCCATGCTTTCTTAAATTTAAACAATGTATGTTTTTTTCTATAGTAAGCTTATGGATTTCCTTTATGTATTTTAAATTGTATGTTTTATTGACAAATCTTTCCAATATGGGATTGAATAAAAGGATTTTGGATAATCAAACCACAGTTACCGAACAACAATTGGAAAAAATGCGAGGTTGAAATTTATTAAAGGAGGGAATAATGTAACACCCCAATATTCCATGGTATAATTCCTTTTTAAATTATTCAATGGGGTGTGTTGTATGAAACATCGAGTTCGAGCACACCATGACCTATCAAACTAGCCATTTAAAAAAGCGGTTATGAATAGTATTAACCACATTTTAAAATTTTATCAATTTTTTTCTTCAAATTAGTCATAAGTTATGAATAATTGATATCAATTTTATATTAGGGTGAATTTTTGTTATTTTCTAATAACCTTTATATTTTTCTGAATAGTGAAAAATACTAAATTTTAATTGATTTTTTTTAATCTAAATAATTTAGAGTGTTAATTAAAAATTTGTGTGGTTTTAAAGTATATTTTGATTATATTTTAATTATTTAATATATTTATAGTCATTGTATGTAATTTCCAATTTAAATTGGAAATAGGAACATGTCAATCTTTTGATATGTTTTTACTTCTTAAAAACCCGCTTTCAGGTTTTGACCACAAGAAATAATTATAAATTATTTTATGCCCATTATGTGTTTTTAATTTGTAAAAAGTGATATCAAATTTGGAATCAAAAGTTACAAATTGTGTAAATAGGTGACTTTTATTTTTGGACATTATTAATAGTAACATGAGTGATTATTTTTATTTACCATTGTTAAAGGGTAAATCAGGTAAATAAGGGTAAAAAATAATATTATAATAATATAAAACATTCCTATCACATGTATTAATCCTATTATATGATATATGGAATACCATGAGAATTATCAGGTCGATTTTAGTACCCCATAGACCCACATGGGTGCGATAATGACATTTTATAATGTTTAATTTAAAGAAAATGGAAATATATCATAAATGTGTATCTCTTAACTAAATCCATTTTAGTTTGGTTTAGATAAATGATATATTAGACTATAAATATTAATTTAAAATCTAAAAATATTTTATACATTATGGTATTTTATTTTTAATTTTTAGAAATTAAATAATTAAATTTATGAATGACACAATAATGATGCAATGTTTCCCTTACTAATGAAGGAATAAAATAAATGATAATATAAATATTAAAATAATTGTTCTTTGAATGTTTTTATGCCATAAAATAATTTTATAGATTATAAGAACATATTATAACTTATTTAATGCCTTTGGTTTTATGTAATCAGTTTCTCATTACTTTAAAAAATTCATTTACTAAATAGTGTCGAAATTGACAAAAATGAGTTTAAAAAAAAATACTATTTTATAAAATTATATAACTGTCTTAAAAATAAATGATTTATCTAAATGAATTATATTGTGTTAAAAATGTAATTAATGATTCAATTGAGATTCTATTTTCATTTTATAAAAACTATAATTACAATATAGTATAAAAATAAAATAAGACACAGTGAGAGTTAAATTTTTTTACGAAGGGTTAATACCAAAAGATAGGGTTATTTTCATGATCTAAACATGTATAAGTATCATTAAATGAGAGTATTTCTACCCATAATAATATTAGACTCCATATAAATTACATTTAAGCTATTATATACTGAAAATAAATTTATAATAAATTAATATTTGAAACTTTTCCTAAAGTGCCCCTCATATCTCATATTAAAGGGAAATTCTCCTTCTCTTTAATTCACACCTCCAAAGACCTTTGGCTCCACAAAACCCTTCCCAGATATCCTCCCAACTTCTAGTAATTTTTCCTAGAGGCCACCCTTTGGGATTAACACAAACTTAAGGAGTCCTTTTGTGCAAATCAAAAGGAGACTCCCGAAGAAAAGGTAATCATTTTATCCCTTCTTTCAAAGTTTTTTCTTCTTATACTTCCTCTTTCTATATTGTTTTCATATCAAAGTAATAAATCTATTATAATACATATACTGAGAAGTTATTATTATCATTGGAAAACTATATTCATCATTTATCCCTTCTGTGAATAATAATATCACCATGCGTGCATGAGTATGACTTACCATCTCCACATCGTGGTGTAATTTTTCATTCCACATTACTTTAATTGGATGGGTATGATGATGGGTATAAAATAAAAAAACAATAAATATTACATGATTATGATTCTGTATAATTAATATAATTTTTATTTACATATCATCTAACCATTAATAAAATGATACTGTTGGTTGTGTGTATATATACGTCATTCACTTACTTTCGTACAATAAGAAAACAGAAACATCGTTCATGCGTATGTATGACCTACTGTCTCCATGAACGATGTATTCAATTTCATATATATATATATATATATATTGTTTATATTTAAATTATGAATATATATACTATATAAATTATATTATACATTCTTGAAGTAAGTAAATTGGGATCTAAGTAATATTATCGATAATAACAATGAAAAACACGTAATATTAACAAATCGATTATTACCCAAATGTTCCATTAACATGTAAGTTTTAGTAAATGGGTAATTTAAAGTCATAAAATAATCATATATGATATCATAAATATTACTATGATTCTGATATAAGTTAATGATATGTTTAAAAACATTAGAAAATAATTTCAGACATGTACAAATAGTATCAGACCTATGGTAAGGGTTAATTCCTCAATACCATTATTATAAAATATTGTTTATGTGTAAGTATTTACTGGGACCTATTTATCAACCATGACCATTTTTGATAAAAATATTTTCAAAAGGAATATATTGAGGTTTTATGGAAGGGACTCTTTAACAAGATCATCATTTTAAATATTTTAAAGATTTATTTTTCTAAACTGTTTTAATTAATGTCCATGTTTTCAAAATTATTTTAAGGATTTATTTACATAGACATGATTAATTTAAAATTTCAATTCTTTTCCAAATTTTAATTGTGGTATGACACTCTTTGATTCAAAAATTTCTTTTAAATGACTTCCTTTATAAATTTTGTGACTTTTAAATGATATCCAGGAAAAGGGATATTTATCTCAAAGAGTTTTACTAATTATTTTTATTTATGTCAACATACTTTATTAGATATTATTATTGACTATGGTTAATTTATTTTAATAAAATCTTCAATATTGTATTGAACGAGTTATGATATTTTTGACTAAGGATGTGTTATTTTTATACCATTCATGGTTTAGGGTTAAAGTATTGGCATTTTTTATGCTAGTTTTAATATGAATTATTATGTTATGTTTCACCCTTTTCATATAAGGAATGTATTAGACATGGTAAGTGAGAGGCTTGGCCCGCTATATCCCCTAGATTCATCAGTATATCTCATGAGACAAACTAGTGTATTTCCATAGGGCCTTGACAAAATATTTGTGTGTGGTCTGGGCACGAGGCCTTGATGTAGTGGTTATGATGTTAGACATTATGCATTTACTCATCATGAGATTAGTTATTAATTTTAAACGTGATTATTTGACTAGTAGAATATTTGTGTGAATGTTTAAATGGAATTATATTATTTTTTATTTCCATATAATGCTGAAAATAGTTTTTTAAAAGGCCTAGGTTTTAGTTTTGTACATTGCCTTAAAATTTTATGCTTATTTATGATAGCTTCTACTATATTTTTTTATCCTTACTGAGATTCTAATCTCACCCCTTTATTATGTTTTATATTCACGAGATGCTAAGAAGTGTTTTATGACTAATATTTAGGGTTAATATAGGATAATAATGGGGTTATCAAAGGATTAAATATGTTTTGTTTTATGTTAGAAATTGTAATTTAATATTCATATATGTAATCTATTTTCCAAGACTACTAAATTAATCAGTCCTTCAAAACCTAATTCCTTGTATTAATGCCAATGTATGCACGAGAAAGCCTAGCCGAACAACCATGCAAAGGGGGAGAGCTGATTTCACGATGAAGATTCTAGGGAGGAATAGTTCCAAGTAGTTAGTCTGGGTTGCATGAAATGCTTGAAGCCTACTAGAAATGAATTCCTCACAGGCCTACGGGCCATGTAACACTTATGCATACGGGCCCTGTAAGGGTTCCACCTCACCCCCTGAAAGGTGGATTATCAAAAATAAATAAAAAATTAAGGCCTTCGGTCCATTGGAGGATGCAAATGTATTAAAATAATGCACTAGATTAGGGTAATTGGGTTCGGGGAATTATAGTTGGTGTTAGAGAATGTTTAGAAACAACCTCAGAAATAGATTCAGAAACTTAGATTAGGGATCATAACCTTAAGATTGACTTTGAGGATAAGTATTGAAGGACCACATAGAATTTTGATAAAGTAGGCATTATGTGGATATTCAAAGAAATACATCCATGTCTGGATAGTACAAGTGGACGTGGTTCTGCCATAGATGTACATAGTGGTGAAAACTCTGAATAGATGTTTCAAGCTTATCTTAGGGTAACCTAGTACATGACAACAAGCCTTACTGCCCACCTGGTTTGACACTCCTGGGGTATATGGTTTGGATAATTCATAATTTTTTTATAAACCATTATAGATGATTTATATGTAAATATTCTCTCAAAGGAACCATATTTATTATTAATGATTAGATATGCATAAAATTTTAAATTTATTTTAAATATTTTACTTGTTTGAAATTATGCATTATGATTAATTACCTAATCTAGTGTATTCCATTTTATAGAAATGACTCATAGTGTAAGGAATAGAAACTGTTTTAATGAACGTAATCCATGTAGGGATTTACCTTTTATGAAAGATAATTATAGTGGAGTTTTCCATACAACTGGTTCGGAATAAATTATTATCCTACTGGGATAGCAGACTCATGTTATGAATAACAACCTCACTCGTTTAGAGCATCCTGATCCACAATGAAAAGGTTCAGTGTTTGACTGCTTCATGAGAAAAAAACCACCAACATTCAGCGGGACTACAAATCCATTTTTGATTGATCAATGGATAAGTTCCTTAGAGAAAATATTTCATTCTTTGGGAAGTAATGAAAGGGATAAAGTTGTCATGGTAGATTATCATCTCTCAAGAGATGCAGATCAACGGTGGTCATTAATTCAAAACATGTAGGAGGATGGAGAATTAGAAAATATGGAATGGAGGGAGTTTAATGAAATTTTCTTATAGAAATACTTTCCTCATAAACAACAAGTTGATATAGAAAGTTAATTTCTGGGTCTGAGGAAAAAAGAGGATATGATTATTACAAAGTATGAGGCTAACTTCCCAATGATAGAAATGCATACTGCAGACTACATATGTAACCCAAGCTTTGATATTTTTCAATTCTCTGATGGGTTAAAACCATTCCTACAATAGGCATTGGTTTCACAATCTCTCTCATCATATGAAGATATAATCTCATGTGCTATCAAGATAGAAATATAATTCCCTATGTATTATGACATTAAAGTATAGTAAGAGAAGAATAAAATGGTAGCAAAAGAGATGGATAAAGGTATAAGGGAATGAAATATTTCACTTAATGTGATAATCATGAGATGAAACACCCAAGTACTTGCCTAAAAGGAACGAGAGTTTGTTACAAGTGTGGAGAAAAACGCCATCATGCTCGTTATTTCAAGGGAAAGAAAGAAGCTGGTAATGTGATGTGATTCAAGTGCAAGGAGAAGGGAAATTATGCACATGAATGTCCTAAGCATCAAGGAAATATAGATCATAAGATGAAAATGGATCAAGGTCAATCTTTCTTTGTTTCTACAATTGAAGTAGAATAATTAATGTATTTTTATTTTTGGATTCAAGAATTATATTTTGTTTATAAAAAGAATGTGACATATATAGGGATTATACTAAAATAATTTTTTTTCATTAAGGTTTTAATATTATGTAGGTAATAATATATTCAGTATGTGATAATAATAGAAACAGGGCATTTTCTGGGGAATCTGATGTTATAATTGATTTTGAAAATTTAAAGACCTTTCAAACAGAGTTTGGATAGAAGTATTTTGGAAAACTCTAAAGGATAGAATGGATTAATTTTAAATTTTTATAGTTTTTTATGTTTCAACTATTTCTTGTGTTTATTTCTAGAATGTTATAACAATATAGTTTGAGAAAAATGGCTACCCATAGATTGGGCAACAGCACATCGAGTCGAACAAGGCTGTTGGAATCGAACCCACCACCAAAGTGCGACAAGGATTTATCACCTACCATTGGCCTAAAGGGATTACCTGGTCATTATAACATTGTTTTCTTTATTTTAATTGTATATATTTATATTTGGAACCTTATACGGTTAAGATAAATAGATTTTTTTTGAGTTTTATTATCTTTTTAAGAGAAAGATGAGTTTGTGGTAGAAATTAGTTAACGGATGAAACGATACATATAAATTAAGTATGATTCATTGTGTTCTTATTCTATGAAGTAAATATTCAACTCTTGGAAAAATATCATTAAACCAAAAATATTTTCTTTTTAATTTCTTTTTGATGAATCAAATGGTCTCTTGGATCATTGTAGATTTATGGATTTCTGGATGTTAAATTTCTCCTAATAATGTTCACTATAACTATCCATCCAAACTTGATGGTTACATTTTAAGTCATATCAATGTTTTCTTATATGGGACCCTTTAATGTGTTTTCTCAAGTAACCTTCTTACTTTACTTTCTCTATTTTAAAGTGGATGTTTTATCAACCAGTTTTTTCGTTGTGGGATTGCAATAAAGGGATTTGAAATAATCAAACCATAGTTACCGAAAAAAAATTCCAAATTTGAGAGGAGGAAATTTATTGAAGGAAGAAATAATGTAACACCTCGAGCCTCCATATTATGCTTCCATTTTAAATAATTCAATAGCGTACGATGTACGCAACATCAAGTTTGAGCACACAACGACCTGTCAAACTAGACATTTAAAAAGAAGTAGTGAATAGTATTAACCACATTTTGAAATTTAATAAATTTTATTTTTCAAAATAGGAATCATTTTTGAATTAATTATATCCAAATTATCTTAGGGTGAATTTTTTGTACTTTTCTGATGACTTTCATATTTTCATTAATAGTGAAAAATAATAAATTTTAATTGAAAAAACTTTTTAAATCGAAATAAGTTATAGTGATAAATTATACATTTGAGGGGAATTAAATTATATATAGATTATATTTTTATCATTTAATATAATCTGGGTCAAGGGAAGTAATTTCACTTTTAAATTAGACATAAACACATGTAAATCTTTTGATATTTTTAGCTTCTTAAAAACCTGTTTTTTAGTTTTTTCAATGGGAATTAATTTTAAATTATTTTTTTCTAGTTCTGGATTTTGAATTTGGAAAAATTGATTCCATATTTATAATGAAAAGATCCAATTTTTTTAAATTGTGACATTTTATTTCTGGACATTATGAATAGTAACTCTGGTAGTTATTATTTTTTACAATGGTTAAAGTGTAAATCAGGTATGTAAGTGTATAAAAATAATATTATAATAATATAAAACTACCCTAACATGTGTCCTAATCATATTGGATTATATATGGAAGACCATGAAAATCCTTAGATTGATTTTAGTACCCCATGGAGCCACTTGGGTGTGATAATGACCTTTTATAATTTTTAATTTAATGAAAACGAAAAAATAACATAAATATGTATCTCTTAACTAAAAAAAATTTAATTTGGTTTATATAAATGAAATATTTGACTATAAATAGTAATTGTAAATATAAAAATATTTCCTACATCATGGTATTTTATTTATAATTTTTATACATTAAATATTTAACTTTATAAATGACACAATAATGATATTGTGTTTTCCGTATTAATGAAGGAATGAAATAAAAAAATATAAATATTAAAATAATTGTAATTTGAAAGTTATAATACCATCCGAAAATATTATGGATTATTAGGTAAAATTATCTTTGAGTTATTCAATTTGGTTTAAAGGAATCATGTTTTTATTAATTTAACATGAATTATTTACTAAATAGTGTCAAATAGACATAAATGGGTTTTTGAAACAAATACTTTTTTATTAAATGATATAATCATACAAAAAATACAGGATTCCTCCAAATGAGTTATATAATGTTTTAAATTCCATTAATTATCCACTTAAGGTTCTATTGAAATTTTATAATAACTATATTAACCATATAGTATAAAAATACAATATGAAATGGTGAGAGTTAAACCATTTAACTAAGGGTTAATAACATAGGATATGATTACTTTGATGACCTAAACTTGAATAAAAATCAATGGTGGGGAGGATTTATACCCATACGTATTTAAAATAGAATTAAATCACTTTCAAGCTATTATAAACTGAAAATAAATTTATAAAAAACTAATATTTCATGATTTTTCTAAAGTTCCCCTCCCCTCTCTTATAAAAGAAAACTTCTCCTTCTCTTTAATTCACCCCTCAAAAGCCCTTTTACTCAGCCAAACCCAACAAAAATCTCCCCCTAACTTCCCTCAATTCATCTTAGAGGCCACCCTTCAAAAAAAAACCCATCTTAATGAGTCCTTTTTTGAAAATAAAAAGGAGACACCCGAAGTAGAGGTAATCATTGTATCCCTTCTTTCAAAGCTCTTTTCTTATCCTAATTCCTCTTTGTATATAGCTTCCATACCAAAGTAATAAATCCAGTATCATCCATATATTTTGAGGTTATTATAATCTTGGTACAACTATATTCATTATTTTATCCATCCTATGAATAATAATATCACCATGGGTGTGTGTGTGCGGCTTACCATCTTCACACCATGGTGTATTTTGATATTCAACATTACAATATTTAGATAGAAATAATGATGAGTATAATAGACATAAATAATGAATATGTCAAGATTATGATTCTGTATAATTAATATACCATATATTTACATATCATTTAAAAATTAAGGAAATGATATCGTCGCTTGTGCGTACGTACGACATACCATCTCCACGATGCGATGAGACTCATCTTCCACATCCACCATCCAAGAATGATTATAATATATATATGTGTGTATATTATGAATAATTATGAAATATATGAAAAAATAAATCTAACGGATTAATATATATATATATATATGTGTGTGTGTGTGTGTGTCTATATGTCATTCACTTACATCCATTCGATATGAAAACAGAAACAACGTTCATGTGTACATACAGCCAACCATCTCCATGAACGGTGTATTGAATTTCAAATATCTATTTGTAATATATATTTATATTATGAATATATACAATACATAAATCATATTATACATTCTGGAATTAATTAAATCCGGATCTAAGTAATATGATCAAGAATAACAAGTCAAAACATGTGTGAGAAACAAAGCGATTATTACACGAAAATTTGCATTAACTTGGAATTGTTAATAAAAGGGTAATATAAAGTCAGAAACGAATCATATATAATATCATAAATATTACTATGATCTTGATATAAATTAATAATATTCTTTAAAACATTATACATTAGTTTCAGACATGTACTGAGGGTATCAGACCTAAGGTAAGGGTTAATTCGTCAATCTCATTACAATCTGAGATTGTTTATGTTTAAGTATTTACTGGGACATATTTATCATCCATGTCCATATTTCATAAAAATGTTTTCAAAAGAAATATTTTAAGATTTTAGGGAAGGTACTCTTTAACTAGATCATCATTTTAAAATATTTTAATAATTTATTTTTAAAAATCTTTTTAATTAATGTCCATGATTTAAAAATGATTTTAAGGATTTATTTATATTGAGATTATTGTTTTAAAATGTTAATTTCTTTAAAAAATTTCAATTTGGTATGTAAAAATTTTCAAATTGGTATGGGAAACATTGATTCAAAATATCTATTAAATGACTTCCTTTATAAATTGTGTGACTTTTAAATAATTTCAAGGAAAAGGGGATATTTCTCTCAAAGGGTTTTACTGATTATTTTTATCTATGTCAAAACACTTTATTATATATTATTATTTATTTAGGTTGATTTATTATAATACAATTTTCCATATTGTATTGAATGAGTTATAATATGTTTGACTGTGCATGTGCTATTATTATACCATTCCTGGTTTATAGTTAAAGTATTGAAATTTTGTATAATAGTTTTAATATTGATGATTTTGTTATATTTCAACTTTTTGAAATGAGGAATTCATTAGACTTATTATGTGATGGGATGGGACCAATATATCCCCTAGATGCATTAGTAGGTGTCATGAGACAAACTAGTGTCCTGACACAAGGACTTGAAAAAATATTTGTGTACGACCAAGGCATGAGGCCATGACTTAGTGGTTATTATTTCTTGAATTATGAATTCCCTAGTTATGAGATTAGTTATTGATTTTTCATGTGATTTTTCAACTAGTATAATATTTGTGTGAATGTTTAAATGGAATTATTTTATTTATTATTTCCATATTATGGTTAATATAATTTTTTTAGTTTCCTTTGTTTTAGTTTTGTACCTTTCCTTAATGTTTTATTCTTATTTATGGTATATTTCACTTTATTTTTTACCTTTACCGAGCATCTGAGCTCTCCCATTTCTTATGTTTTATTTTCCTAGGATTCGATGAAGTGTTTTATGATTAATAGGAAGGGTTAAGCTAGGGGAATAATGGCGTTCTAAAAGTATTATCTATGCTATGTTTTATGTTAGAAATTATAATGTAATGTTCATGTATGTAATCTATTTTATAAGACTACTTAACTGATCAGTCCTTTGGAATGAGATTCATTGTAATCATGCCAAAGTATTAAAATAATGCACTGGGTATTGATAATTGGGTTTGGGGAATTATAGTTTCTATCATGGTAAGTTTAGCAACAACCTTAGAAATAGATTTAGAAGACATATATTAGGGATCATAACCCTATAATAGAATTTGAGGATAGGTATAGAAGCACCCCTAGAGTTTTGGTAAAGTAGGAATTACTTGGATATTCCAAGAAATAAATCTCTACCTGGATACTATAGGTGGACATGGTTCTAGCATAAATGCACCTAGGGTTGAAAACTATAATAAGGTGTTTCGAGCTTGACTCAGGGTGACCTAGTACATTGTAACATGCCATACGGTGCACCTGGTTTGACAGTCCTGGGGGATATGATTTGGATAATTTATATTTTTCTTTGAAATCCATTGTAAAGGATTTAGGTGTAAATATTTCATCAAATGAATCATATTTAGGATTAAGGATTAGATATGTGTAAATTTTTTAGTTTATGTTAAATATTTTACTTGTTTTGAATTATACATTATGATTCATAACCTAATCTAGTGTATTCCATTGTTGGAAAATGATTCCTAGTGAAAGGAATGGAAACTGTATCAATATATGTAATCAATTTAGGTATTTCCCACTTATTCAAGATAATTACAATGGATCTAGAGATGAAACTGGTGCCGAAAAACTTATAACAGTACTGGGATAGATAACTGAAGTTATGAATTACAACCTTACCCATATAGAGCACCCTAATCCACAAAAAAAGGATCAATGTTAAAAAACGTAATGAGACAACTACCTCTGACATTAAATGAATCTACAAATCCATTTTTGTCTGAGAAATTGATAAGTTCCTTTGAGAAAATAATACTTTATTTAAAATGTAATGAATGGGAGAAAGTTTTCATGGCAATTTTAGTTCTCTTATAAAATGTGTATCAATGGTGGTTATTAATTCAAAAACACAAAGGAGAATGAAGAGGTAGAAAATATGGAATGGAGGGAGTTTAATGAAATTTTCCTTGAGAAATACCTTCCTCGTGAACAAGAAGCAAATATAGAAAGACAATTTCTGTTTCTGGGGATGAAAAAGGATAAGAATATTAAAAAACATGATGCTAACATCACAAGGATTGCATGTCAAGCTACAGACTACATATGTAACCCAATAAGTAATATTAATAAATTCTTTTATGGGATAAAACCATTCCTACGAAGGGCATTGGTCTCACAATCTTTCTCATCATACGAAGATATAGTCTCGCATGCTATCAAGACATTAATGGAATTATCTAAGTATTATGACATTAAAGTAAATAAAGAGAAGAAGAGAATGAAGGAGAATGAGATAGATAAAGGGACAATGGAAAGAAATATTTTCCCTTATATGATAAATGTGGAAAGATATATCCTAGTACTTTCCAAAAATGAAAGGGAGTTTGTTACAAGTGTGGATAAAAAGGACATCATGCTCATGATTTCAATGGAAATAAAGAAGCGAGTAATGTGAAGTGATTCTTTTGGAAGAGGATGGGGAATTATTCACACATGTATCCTAAGAATCAATGAAATATAGCTCTGAAGAAGAAAATGGATCATGGTCAAACTTATGTTGTTACTACGGTCGAAGTGGAATAATTAATGTTTTTGCCTTTTTGGATTCAAGAATTATATTCTGGTTA
Source organism: Viscum album (assembly GCA_963277665.1). NCBI lineage: Eukaryota > Viridiplantae > Streptophyta > Magnoliopsida > Santalales > Viscaceae > Viscum > Viscum album. Next base: position 872,047,483 of record OY728145.1, on the reverse strand, counting down.
TAAGAAGAATGTGATATATATAGGGATTATACTATTATACTATTTTCATTAATGTTTTAATATGATTAAGGTAATCATATATTCAGTATGTGACAATAAGAGCAACATTACATTGTTTGGGGAATCAGATGTTTTAATTGATTTTGGAAATTTAGAGGCATTTTTGATAGAGTTATGATTGAAGTATTTTTGATAACTCTAAAGGATTTAATTGATTATGTTGAACTTTGGATAGTAATTTTTAAGGTTAAGACATTTCTCAAGGTTTTTTATGGAATGTTATAATAATATAGTTTGAGAAAAAGAACAAACTGTAGGTCGCACAACAACCCATCGAGTCAGACAAAGCAGCATGAATCAAAACCAAAACAGTAGTATGAAAAGGCTTTATCACCTAACCTTAGCCTACAGAAAGTAAATGATTAGTATATCATAGTTTCCTTTATTTAAATGGTAAAATTTTATGTTTGTAACATTATAAGATTTATATAAATACAATATTTTTTGAGTTTTATTATCTTTTGATGAAGAAGAAGAGTTTGTTTTGGGAACTAGTTAATGGATGAAACATTAAATGTAAATTAAGCATGATCCCTTTTTTATTAATCAATGATGTAATTATTCAACTATAGAGATAATATCATAAAACCAAAAATGTTTTCCTAGTACTTTCTTTTGTGATGAATCAAATAGTCCCTTGGATCATCATACATTTATGGTTTTCTGGGTGGTAACTTTCTCCTAATAATGTTCTATATCACTCTCCATCAGAACTTTATGGTTACATTTTCATTCATGTCCTTGTTTTCTTACATGGAACCCTTGTCTGTGTTTTCTCAAGTAACCTTCTTAATTTCCTTTCTCTATTTTGAAGTGGATGTTTTATCGACCAATTTTCTCAACGTGGGATTGAAATAAAGGGATTTTGAATAATCAAACCATAGTTACCCAAAAAAATAAAAAATTTTGAGGACCCAATTTATTGAAGGAGAGAATAATGTAACACCCCAAACTTCCACCGTATGCTTTCTTTTTAAATAATTCAATAGCGTGCCTTGTATGCAACCCTGAGTTCGAGCACACTATTACCTATCAAACTTATCATTTAAAAAGTTGTTATGAATAATATTAAACACATTTTAAAATTTTTAAAATTTTATTTTTCAAAATAGAATTAGTTTTTCAATTCTTAATATCAAAATTATCTTAAGTTTTATTTTTGGTATTTTCTGAAAACATTCATATTTTGATAAATAGTGAAAATAGTAAATTTTAATTAATGTTTTTTAATCAAAATAACAAATAGTGTTAAATTATACATTTGAGTAATTTTAAATTGTAGTAAGATTGTATTTTTTTATAATTTATAATAATATTGTTCATTGGAAATAATTTCACATTTAAATTGGACATAAACACATGTCAATCTTTTGATACTTTTTTCTTCATAAAAACCCGCTTTCAGGTTTTGACAACGAGAATTGATTTGAAATTAATTTCTGCCAATTATTTATTTTTAATTTAGAAAAATAGATTCCATATTTGGAATCATAAGATTCATAATTTTTAAATAGGTACCTTTTATTTTTGGACTTTACAAATAGTAACTTCAGTAATTAATTTTATTTACCATGGTTAAAGGGAAAATTAGGTAAATATGGGTAAAAAAAAATATTATAATAATATAAATAAACCATAACATGTGTCTTAATACTATTGTATGATATATGGTAGACCATGAGAATCCTTTTTTCAATTTTAGTACCCCATGAAGCCACTTGTGTGTGATAATGACCTTTTATAATGTTTAATTTAAAGAAAATGGGAATATAACATAAATATGTATCTGTTAACTAAAACAATTTTAATTTGGTTTATTTAAAGGATATATTAGAATATAAATAGTCATTGGAAAGATAAAAACATTTCCTACATCATGGTATTTTATTTGTAATTTTTATACATTTAATAATTAAATTTATTTACAACACAATAATGATAGAGTGTTTTCCTTATTTATGTGTAATTATTTACTGGGAAATATTTATCATCCATACCCATGTTTCATAAAAATAATTACAGAGGAATATTTTAAGGTTTTATGTGAGGGAATTTTTTACTAGATCATCACATTAAATGTTTTAAGGATTTATTTTTCTAAATATTTTAAATTAATGTTCATGTTTTCAATATGATTATAAGAATTTATTTATATGAACATTAATTTTTTTAAATATTAATTCCTTTCAAAATATTCAAAGTGGTTTGGGACAGTTTGACACTAAAATCACTTTTAAATTACATCCTTTATAAACTGTGTGACATTTAAATGATTTTAAGGGAAAATCAATATTTCTATCAAATAGTTTTATTTATTATTTTCATATATGTCTACATCCATTATTAGATATTATTCTTGATCGAGGTTGATTTATTATAATACATATTCCATATTGTATTGAATAAGTTATGATATATTTGACTCTGGATATGATATTTTTATACAATTCATGATTTATGGTTAATGTATTGAAATTTTGTATGCTAGTTTTAATATAAATGATTATGTTATGTTTCAGACTTTTCATATGGAGAATGAATTTGACTTAGTAACCGAAGAGTGGGGCCCTCTATAGCCCCTCGATGCATCGGTTGGTATCATGAGAAAAACTACTGTCTTGGCATAAGTTCTTGACATAATATTCGTGTATGGTCTTGTCACGAGGCCTTTATGTAGTGGGTATGATTTCTGGTATTATGAATTCCCTCATTATGAGATTAGTTAATGATTTTACATGTGATTATTCGACTCGTAGAATATCTGGGTGAATGTTTAAATAGGATTATTTGGTTTTTTATTTCCATATTATCCTAAAGATAATGTTTTAAAAGGCATTTGTATTAGATTTGTACCATGCCTTAAAAGTTTATGCTTATTTATATTAGATTCCGCTATATTGTTTATCCTTACTAAGAATATGAGCTCACCCCTTTCTTATGTTTTATTTTCCCAGGATGCCAGAAAGTGTTTTTGATCAATATATATGGTTAACTTAGGGGAATGATGTCATTATTAAAGAATTATTTATGTTATGTTTTATTTTAGAAATTTTAATGTAATTTTAATGTATGAAATATATTTTTCAAGACTGCTAAACTGGTCAGTCCTTCGGGAATTGATTTCTTGTAATCATGAAAATGTATAAAAATAATGTACTGGCTTTGGGTAACTGGGGTCAAGGAGTTACATGGGCCATCCCCCCAACTATACTATTTTTCTCTCAAACAATATATAAGAAAATTTTGTTCCATTACCAATATGAATAGGGGTTTTTTTGTGGTATGAATGACAACATTATTATTCTTTAAGTCCCCATCCATATTCAATGGAAATTGTGAACCCCTTTTACTTGAGTGATTTATGTATAAACCCGTTGTAGGGTAAAATTCTTGTATCTAGGGGTTTAAAGACGACATAACTTCTCACCATTTCGATTTCAATATAATTTTTGATATCAACCAACTTCTCTTGGTTCTGTATAGGGAGTATCTCCCCTTCTTATTATAGAGTAAAGAGTTATACGAGTTCTATTAGATTAGTACTAAATCCAGTATATGTGTCAATGGCAGTGATAACACATGTTTATTTAGAAATCTTTGATAAATTGATATAATTTCCTCACATTGAGTGTTAGTTGAAAATTTAATGGAAATATTGGTCTTGAAATTGAAAATTTCATAGAAATTATATTTCCATATTAATTTTATCTTAGTAATTTTACCATAAAATTTTCCATGTTCTTAAATTTGATTTGAAATTTTATATTCACATTATTCAAAAATCTATCTACATTTTTTATTGAGACCAAGAATGCTGGATCTCACATTTTGAGGTCGAAAATGGACATTAATGAAGGGATGGACCGAATTTGGTAAAAATGACCCCACCTCACTATTGTGTCCATATAATATTTTTTAGTGTTTGGATTTGGTTGAAATTTTGAGATGTGTTAGAGTACATGATTTTGACATTATATTATAATATAGGTACACATTTTTCGCATGGAAACTTAGTTGAAAATTAATATCAACTTAGAGTTTATTTTAGAATATAATTCTATATGTCCCCTTTCTAACCATTCAAACCATAACTGTCCAAACTATGTTTAATATTTATTATTACCAAATCAGAGTGATTTCTAGGGGTTATGAATTTGTTTTCCGAAATGGGTTGAACTATTTCACTCTATAACCATTTTAAAGATGATAGATTTTGTGAAAGGATATCTTACAATAAGGTGATTTTATCACACATCTACATTATATTACTTTTATTTAATTATTTAGTGTATTTTAATTTTATATTATACTTATTTTATATTATATTTTCCTCTTTTTTTAAATTATAGGTGTTGGACCATAATAGTGAAAACAATGTTTCATTTTTTCCTGAAAATCCTTAACTTATGGAAATTGTCTCCATGATGATAATTCCACACATGGGAAGTAGTCATTTTTGTGGTTGATCATATTCATACCTCCTTCCTTTGTTGTTTTGAATTCATTTAAAATTTTTAATTCTTAACATTATTGATAAATAAATGTGATTGTAAAGTTTATATCACTAAAATTATTGACACATTTACCACGAGGCTAGGATTTTGTGAATCACTAGAGCAAAACATTAGTTTTGAAAGAAAATAAAATTTTGATAGATTTGAAGGGTTTGAAATAATCCTCAAACTCCAGACATTCCCATTTCTAGATTGCATTATTTTTCAAATTTTTAATTGATCATAAGTTATATTTTGGACGATTTCTACAAAATGGAGCCACAATTGGAAATATCAAAGTTAGCATACGGATTATGGTTGTGTTTTACTCTTTAGAGGTTGGGGTTAACAAATTAGGGAACCATAATTGTATTAATTTATTCCTAAAAAATAATTATTAATTAAAAATCAGGGGATAAAAAATATCAACCTTAATAATTCATATTGGATTTTTCAATATATGCGTTTTCATAATTTTTTTTTATTTTTTATAGAAATCACTCAACCATAACCCCATATTTAATATTTATTTTTAATCTCTTTTAATTATTTATTTTATCCTTTTAGATAATTTTTTATTCACTTCCTCCAGAATTGAGATGACCTAGAATAACCACTATGCAATACTTTGTTTAAAAAATAAAAAAATATATTTTAAGAGCACAACAGACAACCAACATCAATTTATCACCTTTTCTAGGGAGGAATATGTTTTATTCAGCCCCTTTTGGATGTTATTTAAATATAAATTTTATTTAAAAAGGTATTAAAATTTTAAATCAATTTTTATAAAATTTCTTTGAGTTAAAATGGTTTAATATTTTTAGAAAAAGATAAATTGTTTTAAGAGTCAGCTTATAGAGATGAAGTTTTTGATTAATTAATTAGAAAATTCAAAAAAGATCTTCATTAACAATATCTTATGTCATTAGAAGATGATATCATTGAGGTTTCAACGCTTTTTCTTAAAGTCCATCATAATGAGGCCAATGATCAAAAATTAATACTTATATTTGATGATGACATTAGAAAGACATAATCTATATTGAAATATCCTTCTCTCACACTACACTCAAGAATCCTTATAATGTCCATCCATGAAGACTTTTTAGATTATATTGGTCAACTAAAATGGTTATAATTAATTATGGATTCACTTGTATTTGATTTTATAGTGTTATCAAATTGAATTCACTACCAACTATTTGCTTTTTCATAATCAGATCTTATTATTTATTTATCATGTGATGATGATGAGGATTGAGTGACCAACATCGAGGGTAATATGGTGTTTGAAATTTATTTATATGATATTCCATGGGTTATACAAGTTGTATTGAAAGACTATGACAATGATAGAGATCAGGATTATTTGAAATCGTCATTTTTTAATAACTATTAAATGGAGTTGTTAAATGACTTTCCTAATTTTTCTTATATGGAATAAACAAATTTGAAACCAACTTGGATCATTTTAAGGAAGACACACAAGAGGTGTTTCTTGAGGAAAATGGAGTGCTCATGATGCCCATAGTGATGTGATTTACCCTCTACATATACACGCACATCCACATAAGGTGTACACTATAAAAGTTTATAGGTAGTACCCTTTTATTTTTTCACCACCTAATGCTTACATATATCAATTTACAATTATAGGATTGGGATAAATTTTTTATATTTTTCAGGGTCTCAAATATTATTATTGACTTATTGATATAATGAGAAATAACATTTCATGGGTCCTTCCATAAAAATACAATCCTGCTTAAAATTAAGGATGATAAACCGTAACTACTGGTATGTAAGAAGTATTAACATATCACCTATAGAGGGATAAACCAGGTATATATTTAACTTTTCAAATTTAATTATTTATTAAAATTTTATGGATTTAGTTATTTTATTTTTTAGGTTGTTCAACGTGATAATTAGGATCCTAACTCAAATCCACCAAATAAAAAACATGGTTTTATTTTTCCTTCTTTTTTTATTATTGCATTAAACTAGATTATTGTGATTTCATTCATATGGTTAGTATTATTTTTATGTTGGGGGATGAAATGTCTAGAAAAATAATAATTTTTTTTATTTTTGTGTGTTTTTCGATAAATTATTATTGTTTCAAAAATAGAATAAGAAGAATGAAAACCCAAAAAATCATCTGACTTGGTCATTACTTCCATGGATCCTACTAAGAATGCATGTTTAATTTTTCCAATCTCATGTGAATAATCTTAATCATGGAAATTTTTTCATAATTGGTGGTTGATGATAGTTTAAATTGAAGTTCTATAATGATGTTTATGACTATGTCTTCAAAAACACTTTGAGATATTTACATCATTAATGACAAAACTTTTCTAGGAAAATATAGTCCTTTAATCTCTCTACATAGTTCACACACAATATTGACTTGCTTGTTTCCATTAACCAATTGAAGGTATAACCATAATAAGTAAAAATGTTTATCTTATAACATAGTCTTTCGATATATTCATTTATTTTTTTATTAGTTACATTATTTTATGAGAATAACTATTCATTTGTATATAATATTCAACTACTATATCCTCTAAAAAAAAAGAAAAACATAAAGAGTGTAGCTATGGAATGTTCAACATGTGAGGATATCTATGCCTATAGCACGTGTTTTGACTTATATGAATTCTTAAATGAGTATGTTTTGGAATTAAATTACAAATCATGTTGATGTGGTTTGGTGGAATATAATTAGGTAAGAAAAAAAATTACTTGGACTGAATATTTTTGTAAAAGGTTGGGCAGACAAGTTTGAAATGGTTGACACACACACACATGGGGAATTTGTGGCATAACAGACTCATAAGATATTTCCACCTGACTAGGGTTATTAATCTCACTATATTTTTCTGATACATTTTATGAGACATTGAATTCTAGATTTTTTGATATGAACATATTTTTTATGATTATTTCTTTAAAAATGTTCTCATCATGGATTGAGAAATTTTAACATGCATCGATATTTGTATTACATTACATGGGATTTTTTCCTTGGGTGGAAAGGGTAAGTGTTGGGGAGTTGATAAAATATGTTTTGGTTGAATATTTTTATGATAATAATTGATTAAAGTTTCCACCATTGATCATTATTTTAATGTTTAATTGAAATATGTGTTTTGATATTGAAATTGAAAAGTCCGTAAAAAATATAATTTTCAACATTAACTTTTACAATAGTTTTTTTTCAAAACATTTTATATTTCTTGATATTTGATTTGAAATTTTATAGTTATATTATTCTATAATTTTTATACATTAACGATTGAGACCATGGGATATGGATCTCACATTTATTAGTCTAGAAATGGATATTAATGAAATAAAGGACATAATTTCTATGAATGAATCCCACCTTGATTATTAATCTATAACATCTTTATTAATTCTTGAATATAGATTAAATTTAGTGTGGCATTAAGGTGTCTATTTTCAATATTTCTTTAAATAATGGTGACACCTGGTTCAGAGTGGAACATGTTCTAAAACACCTCTCAACTATTAGTGTCTTCTGAAGAAATAATTACATATGTGATTGTGTTGAAATTGAAAACCATAACCCTCCTTCACTATATTTAAATTATATTTTTACACTTTGGGGGTGTTTATAGAGGATTTGGGAAGTTTTACCAAATGGGATGGTCCTATTTCACTCTTTATCCATTTTGGAGAAGTAACCCTTTGTGCAAGGATCTCTTCCAAGAGGGTGGTCCTTTCCCACAATTACATTCTGTTACATTTATTTTATGCTTGTAATCCATTTTTATATTAAATAAAGAATCTTTATTATTCTCTTATTGTCTTTTTATTTTTATTTTTGGTACTAGAACATATTAGTGGAAATTATACTGAGTGTTTCCCTTTCAATCCGTTAATTATGGAAATAAATGCATAATGATAATTCCTCCCATGGGACACTATTTATTTTTTGATCAATCTTATTCCTAACTCCTTAATTATTTTTCATAATACATGTACTCAATATAGTTCATAATTTGTTTTAGTGAAATGAGTTTGTAAACTTAATTTTAATAAAACTATTGAAACACTAACAATGGGGTTAGTATTGTGGGTTTATATAAGAAAAAACATTACATGTTCAACATAACCAACATTGGATCAATTAATAGGGTTTATATTTAAACCACAACATGAAGAAATTATAATTTTTAGAGTGGATGTGTTTTTCATAATTTTTTCATTTATCATAAGTAATCCTATGGACCACAATTAAGGTATAGTTCCATGTATGGATGTCTCATAGTTAGTTTTGGACTTGTAGTCATGTGTTATTCCATAATTCTTCAGCATAAAAAATTAGGGAACTGTAATTAAATTAATTTATTCATAAATTATATTTATTAATTACCAATTAAAGGTTGGTATTATTTATTATAATCATTCATTTTGGAGTTTTCAAAGTAAGTGTTGTCATTTTTTTTGGAAATCAGTAAACCAAAACACCAATCCTCTACCAATTTTTCATATTTTTTTATATATATAATTTTACCCTATAGGGACTTATTATTCACTTCTTACTCAAGAGATATGATCTTGGTCACCCATTATAGTGCACTTAGTAAAAAAATCACAGATATTTTGAGTGCTCGTACGATAATTCTCATCAGGTAGATAAACCAACTCATCCACCATTTCTTTTACTAATGAAACATATACTATTAAATTAATTTATCTTGTACCTTGGAAAATAATCAACAATATTATATCTACATTCAAAATATATAGAGATTTAAAAAACAACTTGTGTTCAGTGAAATTTAAAAAAAGAATTTTGATTGAAACTCTCCCTCCCAAATGTATCTTCTTGAAGCTCTATTTCATCATTCACATCCAATGAGAACTCCTTGTCATCAAAATATAACACCATTTCCTCTATGATGGTGTGTTCTTATTATTCCGTTCTTTACAATGTATTTTTTGAAACTATCCATCTGAGTGTAAATTTTGAAAATAAATATTTCTTAAAATGTTTTTTGTTTGATAATTATAATAAATAAATAAATCTAAAACCATGACATATATATCTATTTTTTAATAAATTTGTTCTTATTTTTAATTAAAATCATCTAGATGTACAATTAACATGGAAGCCATAGGGTTTTCTTCTTGTATAATTTCAACCACTATAAATTTTAATCATATGATAGTTTCAGTTTTAGTCTTTTATTTTATTGGCTGTTGTCCCTCAACTGTATTTTATATACACAATTAATGAATAATGTAGCCGACTTATTGAACATATTCCCTCATTTTTAGTGTCCCTATTATTTATAAATATATTTTAAAATTCTATTCTTTATCTATAAATATTTTATTTTTTGGTGATCATTATAAATAGGTAAGAGTTTATGAAAAAATATTTTAAGGATATCACTTTCTACTAATTTCACTAGAAATACATCTTAGTAATCCATTTTTTATATTATATATTTTTATATTTTTTAAATTCAATATTCCAGAACATAGAAAAGTTGGTTCCTCCATGGAAACATTAATGAATAGTGTTACATCATTACATTTTATAAAGCTTAAATATCACATTAGAATTTATGTTTCTATATAACAATGGTTCTAACTACATATTGTTTTATTAAGAGGACCGTATTTTTGTACTAAAACTCGTATCACTTAGTTTCATTTATAAACTAATATGAACAATCAAATCATAGAGTTATTTGTGTTGTTTAATATAGATATACTATTAAACATGCATATGTAAATCACACATAATGATGCCATGAAGAAAGAATCTAATCCATAGATTAAATCTGATTAGTTCCTTTACAATAATAATATAATTAATCTCATCTTAACTCAATGTATACATTGTTTATTATGTATTGAAATATCGAAATGATATTTTGATTATTTTAATTCATAGTTCACTCAAGGACCCTATGTTTTACTAAACATCTACCTTATTCATGGGAAATCAATATGATAATCCATAATTTAGTGATTAACCTACTATAAAACCTTGGAATTGACCTTATGAATTAATTACTCAACCCCCATAGATCCATATTGTGATAATTTAGTCCAGTAAAGGAAGGTAAAACTGTAATTTTCTAAAAGAAGGAAATAAATAAGGAATGGAGGCACTATTAGTAACCACCACTACTGAAACTCATTAAATCCTAACAGATCAAATTAAATAATTGAATTAAAAGTATAATGATATGGTAATATCATAATACTAATCCAAGAGTAACCCTAAGGTTATATATTTATGATAATGGAGGTATATATCTTGGTAATAGTACTTTAAAATGGATCAAAATATGGCACATGATCCTATATGAATTAATTTATTGAAAAAAATAAAATAAACTAAAAAAACTAACTATCACAACCAATAGAGTACCTAAAAATTGTGGATTTTTTCCAATTTTATACAAAAAATGGTTAATGGTACATATTCTTGTTCATGAGGATCACCATATCTTGGATTACTTCATATGTATGGTTGAGTATATGATGATGCCACATGGGTTTCTTTGTTAGTCTTCTTTCTCTATTTGGAATCATCCCCACTCTATAAAACCTAATGGATTGTGTTTCTTATATTTTGGTAAATAATAATATTAATATAGGTTTTATGAAGTGGTATAAAAAATTGAATGGGAAAAAATGTATTTTCCCATTTTTAATGAGATTAATCATTCAAATGTGGTTCATTCATGACTAGAGTTTATTCTGATTAAAAATTCATTGAGAATTTTTTTATAATTGTGTACATAAGTTTATAGAAAAATGATTTTTTTCTTTAAATAAATGAAAATTTACATAAGATTATTGGTGGGATTATGGTATTAGTTTTTATGACATATTCTAGGGTTCTTTGTAAATATAACATTTCTTAAAACATAACAAAATTTGAAGTGTTTTTTATTGGCTATTGGATAATGAAATGGATTTATCATTGATATATATTGAATGGAGATTAGTGAATAAACAATGAAGTAATTAATTATTAATAAAAATTTTATTTTATTGAAATATAATACAATTTTATGGGAGATTTATTAAAAATGGACAACCACTACTACATAGATAATTCTTTAAATCATCCAAGTCCAGCACACATGACCCAAATAGATAGAGAAATGCAACATGCTACAATCATCCTTTTTTGAGATTACGGAGAGTGCATAGAATATTTTTACCCAATATGAAGTGGATGATAATAATTATGTGTGACATTTTTTTTGAGGATACTATTCATCTATCATTTAAATTATACCGACACACAACACTCCTTTATTTGAGGTATGTGGGATTTGTCTTCATCCTTTGGCTCAAAGGGTTTACATTCTATATGATTAGAGTTCAACAACATTCATACTATGTCTGTAATATTTATGTAGAAAAACCTTCAGATGACTATTTTTATTACCATGTGAGTTTATAGACCTTTACGCCACAAATATATGATATTTGTACCATTTTTCCTTGACTATCCTATAGCCTTTGAATTAATTTCATGTATATATTCTACCTTTTTTATTATTCAACCACATCAAAAATATGTGTTTTTCAAGCATGTATGATAAAAATAAAGATACATTTTGCGATGTTTTATCATTGTTTTCATCAAACATATGAATTCAATGATGGATTTTATAGAATGATTCCATGGACTGATAATGAATCAAGGAATAAAATATGATAATGTAGTCGCTACCTTTGTTAGTCTATCCATGAATACGCAAACGACATCTCTACCGCGTGGTGACCTCAGTAAGCTGACTATAAAGTACACTTCAAAATCTTACCATTTCCATTCTGGGACTGGTAATAGAAATAACTATCCAGCATGTCTCGAGTGCTTCAACTTCACCTACTGATAGGTGGAACACCTGGTGATTAAACCAGATATCTGGTGTTTCATCCTAGGACTCAATATCGGTGCCTCATATCCCAATACATCTTAGATATTACATGATGAACATACCACTAAGAAGTATGATACTCTCAGATCATTTTCTCCCTCAAACCTGTAGGAACCTAGACACACCTATGTATAAGTAGGATGTCATATCCATCAACATTCCAATCTCGAGATGGGTACTCATTAGCAATACTCTCCCAGAGAACCACACATTTTGGATCTGAATTTTTTTTCTCTACACCCTATCAAAGAGATAAGATGTAAGTAGGATGTCATCTCCATCAACAGTCCAATCTGGAGATGGGTACCCACTAGCTTCCTACGGGGCATATTCCTGAAATTTCTAAATCAGTGTATCCTCTTCCACATTGTTATTTCCTAGAATATAGGTAAGCCTAAAGTTGAATAAATGAAGATATTGGACCTATATCCACTATCTGATATTTAATTATTATTCTGTAATGATATATTTGAGCCTCTTGCAGTACATATACACCAATATGTGTTGTCCCTTCAGATAATGTCTTCAGAAACATAATGCATGGAAAAATGTTACAAGATTAAGATCATGCTTTGGGTAATTTATCTCATGAGTATTAAACATTAGAGATCCGTATGAAAATATCTATCATAATACATAAAAAATTCTTCGAGTCGGATTCTTGATGCATCAAAAAACACTATATAACATTGGCTAAGCATAGGTTGAATCAATGTAAGTGTGGAAGTAAGCCTTCCTTCAGCTCCTGAAAGGCTTTCTCACACACTTCTATCCCCAAAAACATGTTACCCTTCTTTTTAATACTGTTAATAGGTGAATAAAGGTATTAGATGACCTATATGTAATGCCTATAATATCCATCCATCCTTAATAAACTTCACATATCAAACCTGTTCTTGGGATGCTCCTAAGAAACTATAGTACTTAACTTATCAAGGATAACATATGCTCTTGATTCTGAGATAATGTAACTAATGAAGTGAAATTTTAAGATCCAGAAGTCCCAATTATCCTTTTTTGAATAACTATGCTTTTATCTAAGGGTATTTAGAATTATATCAAGGTGCTTAGCATGGTCGTCGTGAGTTTGAGAAAAACCAACTTGTCGTCCATAAAGAAAAAATCAAAAGTATCTAGATTGGGGTAGAAAATACTATTCATCAAAGCCATGATTGTTAGGAACAAGATGAAGGAAGATATGGTTTGCATGGATTGTCTATTGTTGATCTTGAGTATGTTTTCATAAAGGAAAGACACCTTGATTTTCTAAGAATTCAGAGTCTGGAAATTGAGGAGTTTAGAACCGAGAACATGGTGATCGGAAAATTCAGAGTCTGTAAATTTGGAGTCTGGAAATTGAGAAGTTATGAACCGGGAAATTGCAAATTTTTGAAATCTGGCTGGTAAGAGATGTTAAGGCACTAATTGTGATGATGCTTTTCTGTTTTGTAACTATATTTTGTGAGTACATGAAATTAATCACGATGCAAGAAAAAGTTGGTTCGAGAAGTCATACCAGGAATCTGGTGAAGCTGTTATGAGAACCAGAAGTTCAGAGTTGACTTTCTGAAGAAGAAGTTCGTAAAAAGAAGTCCGAAGTAAGCATCCTAAGTCAGAAGTTCGTAGAGGGAAGTTCAGGGTCGACTTGCTGAAGAAGAAGTTCGTTGTGAGAAGTTTGAAGTCGACTTCTTAATTCAGAAGTTTGTAGCGGGAATTTCAGATTTGAATTCCTGAACCTGAATTTAGTAGCTAGAAGTGTGGAGTCATATCGAGAATTGTTGAAGTCGTAACGAGAAGCCATACCGAGAAGTAATTAAGAGTCAGACTGAGAATTAAAATGGTTTCATGCGGAAGAAGCGATGAAGTCTCATGCCGAGAGTTAAAGTGATGCTAAAGACTCAAGAAGAGTGGATCCGATAAAGTGATGCTGAAGACTCAAGAAGGATGGTTCTGAGAAAGTGATGCTGAGAATCAAGAAGAGTGAATCCGAGAATATGATGCTGAGAAGACAGATGACAGGATCCGAGAATGTGACTCCAAGAAACCTGCATAACATGGTCGGATTTGGAAAAGGCCAAAGTTATAAATAAAGAGGAGTGGAATAAGTTTTGATAAGATTCTCGAAGTGTTGAAAAAGTCTTAATTACTCCAAGATTTCAGGAGAAATTAAGATTTGGGTGAATTTAACTGAGTGGGAAAATATTTTGGTTTCCCGCCTAAGCACACTTTGGAGCACCTATAAAAGGAGATCAGGGTGCTAAGTAAGTGTGATGATCATGATATAGTGAGAGAAGCTCTGATAATATAGAGAGAAAGAAGTGTTTGGCCAATAGAGTTTCATTGAGGTTTCAATAAAAACGCGAATTTGAGACTGGTTGACACCGTATTGAGTTTCTCAGATTGAAGATTCGGAGTGGAGAAGAATTCGGAGTGGATATTTGAAATGGGGAATCAGTACTGTCTATCACCGTATTGAGTTTCTCAGACTGAGGAAGACTCTGATTGAAGATTCAGAGTGAAGAATTCAGTGTGAAGAATTTGGAGTGGAGAAGAATATTCGGAGTGATGAATTTGGAGTGGAGAAGAAAATTCGGAGTGAAGAATTCGGAGTGGAGATTCGGAATGGAGATTCAGAAAGGGAAGTTCGGACTGTAATTGATCAATATCAAGTCCAAGGAGTCCCTACCTTTCTTCTGGGTAAGGAAGTGGATATTTGTGATAAACTTTCTTAAACTTGTGTATTTGAAAGGAAGTGTAGGTAACATAAGTTGTTACAAGAAAAGAGAATTCGCCCTATTCTACTAAGAGGGTGTACACGCACTGGAGTGATTGTTTCACAGTGCTTCACGATTATAATGGTATATCCTACTCGTTGTATTCCAAGGATTGTTTTCTTAGTGGATTGTTTGGTTTTGGATTGTTTCCAACCATACCAAGGACGTAGATATTCTTATTGAATAGTAAACCTTGTAAATTACTGTTTTCCTTTGGATGTGTGCTTGTTTGTTTTCTCAGCAGGGAATTATATCTTTAACCGAAGAAAAAGGTTGTTATCAATTTTAAGGTAACTTAAAAAGGAAGAAAGGGGTACCACTGATTCACCCCCCTATCAGTGGTTCATTGCTCCAACTGAGTCCTTACAAGTGGTATCAGAGGGAGGTTACCTTTGTTTTCCTTACTGATGAAGAATCTGAATTGTGTGAATAGAAATGGCGTTCCAGTATTCAATGGAATGAACTATCACATTTAGAAGGATAGAATGATACCGTATCTCATTTATATTAGTTATGAAGTTCTTGAAGTTGCAACAGTTGGCTTTCCCCCCATTGAAGATAATGTTCCACTTACACCTGTGGACAAGATGTTTGTTGAGAATGATGGAAGAGCCTAGAATGCTATATTGTCTTCACTTTCTGAAAGTGGGTTCTTGAGAGTGAAAGGAGTAGCCACAACCAAAGGTATATGGGACAAACTGAAAAACATATACAAAGGCAATACAAAATAAAAGAAGAAAAAACTTCAAATCTGGAGGTTGAAGTATGAAGACCTGAAGATGGGAGAGCATGAATCTGTTGGGGATTTCTTCACCAGGGTGAACGATATTGTTAGTACCATCAGATGTCTTGGTGAAGAGATGAAAGACTCTACTGTAGTGGAAAAAATCTTGAGGATTCTTCCTAATACAGTTTATGTGAAGGTATCTTCATTAGAAGACTGAGACTCGGAAACCTTATCTCTTGATTATTTGCATAGCACACTCATTTTTTTTAAAAGGTGAAGCATTGGTCAAAGACCAAAGCACAATTTATTGAAAGTCAAAAAAGATTACAAGAGGCGAAATGAAGGGATTTTTTTTACAATCTCTATCAAAGAGATAAAATAAGTCAGAAGGAATAGAGTCCATCCAAGTCATGGTCTGATGAAGACCATTTTTGGGAAGAGAGTCAGCAACAACATTTGCTTCACGGTAGGCAAGAGTCACTATATAATCAATCCCATGGAGGAAGTTGAGGCAGTTCATCCAACGAGCAGTTAGAGACCAGGCTAGATGGATGTTTCCATTCTAGATGACATGGATGATAGTGGTTGAATCACATTCAATCCATAGCTTTCTCTAACCTCTTTGAAGTGCGATATCAACAGCATGAATAACCCCAAGAATTTCCACCTCTAGAGATGAAGAGTAACCATAGGCAACATAGAAGTATCCTTGGCACTGGCCAGCCGAGTCTCTGAAAATAGCACTGCAACTGGAAGGGCCTGGGTTGCCTTTGGAAGCTCCATCCATGTTCACATTGATCCATCCTAGAATTGGAGATTTCCAGAACACTTCAAAGGAACATTTAGGCTTTAGGAAGATTCCATGAATATGGAGATGACGAAGAATCTCAAAATCACCAACCGAGTTGTCACACCAGTCTTTTTGAATTGAGGAAACTTCATGAATCGCAATAAGAATCCAAGATTTTCCTGCATTAATATTGAGAGAGTGATTATTGTGAATAAGATCATTTCTAACATACCAAAGCTCATGCAGAAGTTCCACCACTTCCATAAGAAAAAGATTCTTGATTTGCAGAGAAGCTTCATGTCTAGTGCAGTTTTTTAAGAACAAGGATATTGAGTCAGTAAAGAGTTTTCTGCAATTAAATAAACCAAAAATATAATTCCACAGGTTAGAGCCCATCACACAAGATAGAAAAAGGTGATTGGAATCTTCCTTGTGTTGATTACACAGGCGACACTTAGAATAGAGTTGAATTCTAAAGATTTGCAGACCAGTTTCAGTAGGCACTACTACAAACACGGCCTTTATCACCACTAAAAATGGCCTTTATCCGCGCTCCGAAAAGCGCTGATATAGGACCCCTTTATCAGCGCTAAAAAAAGCGCTGATAAAAGGGGGCTTTTATCAGCGCTTTTTTTAGCGCTGATAAAGGGGTCCTATATCAGCGCTTCCTTTATCAACACTTTCATTTTAGCGCTGATAAAGGACCATTTTATCAACGCTTTTAAAAAAGCGCTGATAAAAGTTAAAAACATTTAAAAATATTTAAAAAATACTGCCAATCGGGGGGGGGGATTTTATAGCGCTTGAACCCCCCCCCCCCCTTTACAGCGCTTTTCGGCCCCTATACAGCACCCCATGCAACCCACACACCCCCTCACCCCTTTAACAGCGCTTTCTCCAATATTCCCCATGCACGCGCACCCCTGCCTCCACTAGGATTTGAACTCGAGACCTCCCCCCGGCGCGCCTATGCCCTTACCACTACTCTATTTTGATTTGCTTTCCAATTCATGCTATCTATATATATATATATATATTTATATATTTAGTTATATTTATTCGTATAGTAATATATATTTATATTAATATATATATATATAGTTATATTATAATATATATAGTAATATTAATATATATATATACTGGTATTAATATATATTTATATCTATATCTATATATATTTAGTTATATTTATTCGTATAGTAATATATATTTATATTAATATATATATATAGTTATATTAACATATATATAGTCATATTAACATATATATAGTTATATTAACATATGTATAGTTATATGAATATATATTTATATAGTTATATGAATATATATTTATATAGTTATATTAATATATATATAGTGATATTACTATATATATTTATGGTGATATTAATATATATATTTATAGTAATACTAATATATATATATGTAGTTATATTAATATATATATAGTTATTAGATTAATATATATATAGTTAGATTAATATATATAGTTAGATTAATATATATATATATAGTTAGATTAATATATATATAGTTAGATTTATATATAGGTATATAAATATTCATTGTATTTTAAATAAAATGGATGTTAGTTATTATTTAGATAAAGATAATATATTTGATATGTAAATATATTTATTATTTATATTTATAATTAAATTTTTAGGTGTGAATATTTAAAAAATATGAATATATTGTTATATATTTGATTATAAATAGCAGTGCATTATAAAAAATGATGAAATCTCAAAGACATAATATCAATAAGAATGTAATACATTGGAATAAATTCATACCCCACCAAAAAAATCTAATAATACCCCCTTAAACAAGGGTGAAAATCCAAAAATGTTAAAAAATCGGGGTACCCCGACTAAAAACTCAGTTTTGGAGGCCTTCTGGGCCTCTTTTGGCCTTGAATATCGCTTGACCGGTGTCCCCCCGAGTCACAGGAACGTAGAGCTCGTCACATTCTTCGATTTGATATGTGGTAGAGCTCAAACGGACACCCGGATCAAAAGTTATGGCCGTTTGAAGTTTGAGTTGCGTTTTCAACATATTTTGGATCTTTTTTTAATTTTTTTTAATTTTTATAGTCTTCAAATTGTTATTAAATTACTATTACTCTATAATGATTAGAAAATTATTAATTAAAAATATTTTTTAAATTTTTTATGAAGCCATTTTCACTATATATCTTATATATTATGTATAATAAGTGTAAATGTACATTTATAGTTATCTAAAATATATTTAAAAATTATATTTTATATTTATATATCAATATAACTATATTTATATATTAATATATTAATATATTTAAATTTTTTTTGAAGCCGACCCTTTATCAGCGCTACTAAACAAGCGCTGATAAAGGGGGGGCGCTGCGGAAAACTGTTTTTGTGGTAGTGAGGTAGTCTATTATGTGCAATACACCAAATAAGGGTAAGCCTCGAAGGATTATTCAAAGGTTTGTTAAAATGATTTACCCAAAGAAAACTAGATTCACTTTTAGAGAAATTATGCTTATAAAAGTTTTTGGAATCGAGAATGCCATTAGTAGAAGGTTCTTAAAAAAGGAAATCACCATAAGAGGAAAAAGTAAAATTATTAATAGTTTAAAAAATATTGTCAGGGAGATCACATTGATTAAAATGTATGACCTCCTTAATAGTCTGTTTAGTATTATCAGGAGGATTATTGGGGGGTAAAAATGATATCAGAGGGTTACCACACCATTTGTCACACCAAAAATTAATGGAAGAATTGGAACTGACAATCCATCTAGAATTATGAATGATATTTTGATAGGAGTCTCGAATTGAAGGCCAGATGGAAGAGTTAATGTAACTAAAGTTCCCTTTTAAAATCCTAGAGAAGAATCTAATTTTCAGAAACTCAATAGCTTTAGAAGTGTAGTTAATAATGTGCCAAGTAAGATGATGTAACGCCCCGACCCCAGCTACCCAGAGTCGGTGCATTACTTTGTAGCATTGGCATGATCACAAAAGATCAAGTCTCGAAAGACCGATTAGTTTAGTAGCCTTGGAAACACTAGATACATTCATAAATGTAACATTACATCATAAAGTGAAAATCTTCAAATACAAAGTCTCTATAGTCCACACTCATATCCTCTTTTTACTATCCCTGTAGGTCATTCATAATATAGGTCTTCACATCCTGGAGAAATTAAATCATTGAAAGGGGTGAGCTCAGATGCTCAGTAAGGATAACGACATAGCGGAAGCTTTCATAAATAAAAATTAACATTTAAGGCAATGTATAACTAAAACAAAAGCCTTTTAAACTTAAACTTTAGCATAATATGGAAAAAGTAAAATGAAATAATTCTATTTACTTACTCACATGGATATTCTACTAGTCGAATAATCACATGAAATATCAATAACCACTTTCATAACGATGGAATGCATAATGCCAGACAATCATAACAATGTAGTCAAGGCCTCGTGCCAAGACACTAGTTTGTCTCATGAGACCTACCGATGCATCGAGGAGCTATAGCGGGCTCCACCCATCACTTATTAAGTCCAATGCATTCCTCATATGAATAGGTTTAAACATATCATAAACCATAACATAATCGTATCACATAAAACGTGCATAAAGGAAACATAACATTTTCACATTTCAATCAAAAGATATCAATACAACACATTGATGTAATAAAAACACTTTCAAAACCATTTTCAATACCAAAATTAATTAAAATTAAAACTTTGTATTTATTTTTCATTTAAAAAAAGTTATGGCTTATAGAGGAAGCCAAAACTCAAATAATAGTCATGGCGGCGGAGAAGTCGTTGTTGCCACATATGTAAGAAACACCATTCCTTTTGTTGTTTAGTAAAAACGCTTCGTATAAAAAGATTCCTTTTGAATAAAAGTAAAAGTCAAAGGGGTTTATACACCGTATAAAAGAAAGTTGTGTATAAAACCAAATATGCCTCAATGAAAGGAGATTGAGACGAAGTCCCTTACAAAGATCATTTTTTTAAATAAAATAGATCTGTTATGTGTATTCAATATAAGTACACATAAATAAAGTACAAATACAAGATAGTACATAATAATATCGTGAGATAATTTGAAAATAGTAGATTAACCCAAAGAATGGAAATTGGGTTAAGAAATTCCCTTACCTCGTGTCCGACTTGACTCGATCGTTCTTTAATCTCCAGAATAATAAACTAGAGTAAATCTCTACCTTCTTAAGAAACTTTCTCAAATTCATTATTACTTTTATATAACTTATTACCATGTCATGAACATTATGTAATTATTTAAGTTTATAACGGTCATTTTGTTGATCTTAGGTACTTGAATCAAAAATAAACTTCTTATAATTACACTTTGTTCATGTGGTAAAATATCTATTATATCCATAATTATATTAATGATATAGATATCATATATCTCATATATATCCAGTATATACATACATTTATAATATTCCATAACGTTTAGAGGTAAGAAATGAAATGCACCATTCATGGAGACGGTAAGCCGTACGTACGCATGAACGCTACTTTCATTTATATTTCGTATTTAATGGAATGAAATCATAATGATATAAAGGTATAATATAATTCCAGTATAATATAGTGTATAATACCATTTACTCCATCCTTTATACATCCCACATATGGTATTAATGATTCAAATCACTTTGAGGGGGCGGCAGTCCGCACTTCCTAAAATGAAAATATCGCGTTTACCCATAATGGAAATCATAATGGTATTCCATAAATGAAAAATACATAAGCTTAAGTAAAACATAAACATATTATATATCATATATAAATATAGTGACATCTTAATGACCACCTTTTAAGGTGTTTTATGAGTGTTGAACAATCATCGTTTCGTGAGGCATAAATTTTCCATCCTCAGAAACCGTATGTTCTTTAACCATTAGATGTAGGTGTGTGTAAGTGTAGCTTGAATACTCATTATAACAAAATCCTAGTATATTCGGGACACTGGTGATGTTACAAAATAAATGAATAAAAAGAGTTTAAGGGGTTGGAGAAGAAAAATAAAACAAAAGAACACAAGAGAAAACACTACCTCTAAAATGGGTAACTCTTTTTGATTTGAGCCAAAGGCTTCCTAGGGATAAATTCTGCCCAAAGTGTGGCTTCTAGGAGTAAGAGAGGGAAGTTGGGAGAGTATTTTGGTAGTGGTTGGCCGAGCCAAATGGCTTGAAAGTGTGAGTAAGGTGGTAGTGGTGGGGGCCTTTTATAAGAGGAGAGAAGGGGCACTCTTGGAATGTCATGAAATGTTACTTTATTAAGAAATGCTTTTCAGATTCTAAAGGTCCCACAATGATATATTTCAAGGATAAGGTGATAAGGGTTCTAAATACCCTCATCCAATAGGTTTTGGACATGTGTAAGCCTTAGATTTTACATTATCCTTTCATTTTATTTAAATCGTTAATTAATGAGGTAATCGCTGCATCATCATTGTGTCATAAATAATTTAATTTATTTAATGTCTAAAAATTTTAAAAAAAATATCATGATGTAGGAAATATTTTTATCTTTCTAATGAATATTTATAGTAAAAAACTATGACTTGTATAACCCCATTTAAAAATTGTTTTAGTAAAACAACTCTTGCTTTTGACCTTTTTATTTTAACATTAAATAAAAAGTTATTTATGTCCTTTTCCTACCAAAGTGGCTCCATGGGGTCCCCAAGATGACCCATGGATTTTCTTGGTCGTACATGACTCATCCAATAGAATTAGGACAAGTGTAAAGGTCATTTCATATTTTTATAATACCATTTTTACCTTAAATTTCACTAATTACCTTTAATCGCGATTAATTAAACTTAAAAGTTACTATTCACTGAAAAATTATTTTAATCCCATTGAACCACATTTTACTTTCTAATGACAACCATGTATGTCAGATTTTTGAAATTCAAATCACAGAAGTGGTAATATTTCATTTAAATGAAAAAAGCAGTTATTTAACTACCACTTAGTGGTTTTACTATTCATCAAAAATTGAAATTTTTCAGAACAATGCCAAAATTTCACCCTAAGATATAATTGATATTCTGAATTCAAAAATGATGTCTATTTTACAAAATTCCAAACATATAAGTTGCATTAATTAATTTTATAATTAATTCCCGCTGTCACAACAAATAGCGTGTTTTTAAGAAACAATATATATCAAAAGATTGACAATTGTTTATGTCTAATTTTAAATTGAAATTAATTCTAATGAACACCATCGGATAAAATGGTAAAAATATATTCTAATTATACTTTAAAACCCATAAATAGTATAATTTATCACTATAAATTATTTTGATAAAAAAAGTTGTTTTATGTAATTTTCACAATTCATAAAAAAATGGAAGTTCACAGAAAATTACAAAAAATTAAACTTAGGATAATTTCGATATTAAGAATACAAAAATGAAGTCCATATTGAAATATAAGATTTCCATAATTTTAAAAAGTGGGTATTACTATTCATAACTGCTACTTTTATTAGTCGCGGTGTGTTAGAACTCGAACATGCGTACAATGCAAGCTATGACATTATTGAAAGAGAAGCGTATCGTGGAAGCTCGGGTTGTTACAGACGAGCTTGAAGAGCATCATTGAAAAGATTTAAATTTTTAATGCCAATTCCACCATTAGCAATGGGTTTACAACAAGAATTCCAAGGGATAGTAACAAGCTTCTTTTCAATGATGCTTCCAGACCAAATGATGTTTTTGATATAAGTGTTAATTTTTTTGAATATGCCGCCAGGCCATTTATAGACCATAAGGGAATAGACCATTTTAGAAATAATGGTCGATTTGACTAAACAAATTCTTCCAGCCATGGAGAGGGATTTCCCATTCCAGCTGGAGAGTTGATTTGTGATTTGTGATATGGCATTAGAAAATTAGATAGCTTTGGGTCGACCCTATAATATTGGAACACCCAAGTAAGAGAAAGGTAAGTGGCCCTCTTTAAGACCCAAAAACGTGATGATACCATATTTCCTTCTAATAGGAAAATTCTTACCAAAATAAATATACGATTTACTCCAAGAGATAGCTTGACCAGAGATTTCTTCATAGTGAGATATAGCTTCTTTGAGAACATGAAGATTTTTCTGGTCTCCTTTCATGAAAAGAATAATATCATCAGCGTATAAAAGATGGACAGGGTCATTTATGTTCCTGAAACCTTTAATAGGTTTAATCATATTTTTATCAACTAGATCTTTAAGGAGACTACTAAAGTAATCTTCAGCAATAACAAAGAGGATGGCAGAAAGCGAGTCCCCCTGCCTGACTCCTTTTAAGCATGTAAAATAACCTCTAGGGGTACCGTTAATCAGAATAGAGGTATTAGATGAGTGAAAAAGAGTCTTAATTCTACCAATGAAGTAATCACAAAATCCAAATTTTTTAAGGACTTTGAAAATGAAATTCCAGTCAATGGTGTCAAAAGCCTTTCTGATATACAGTTTAATAGCCACATAACCACCTCTAGTGTTTTTATTTAAACTATTAGCACATTCAGAAGAAAGGAAAATTCAGTCCTGAAGGGACCTTCCCTTAATAAAACCAAATTGATTCCAGGAGACAATCCTATTGCAAATAAGAGAAAGTCTATTTGCAAAAATTTTGGTGATGATTTTATAGATAGTGTTAATCAGAGAAATAGGTCTGAATTGATGGATCTCAGAATCATTCTCAACCTTAGGTATTAAGGTTAGAAATTGGGAATTTATTTCATGAGGAAGAGATCCATTAGTGAAAAAGATCTTAACAAGGTTACAAACATCATTTTGAATTATATCCCAATGATTTTGGAAAAAACCATTATTGAATCCATCCAGACCCGGAGTACTATCTGAGTTAAGAGCAAAGACAGTGTCTTTAATTTCATGATCAAGGGGAGTACTTAAAAGAGACGTGTTGTCTCTTTCATCTACTATTTATGTAATAATACCAGGTTTAAGATAGATATTAATATCCGGACTATTCAATATGTTATAAAAATACGAGGTAACATGATCTGCAATGGCTTCCTCAGAATCAATGATCAGGTCATTATGAATGAGCGAGGAGAGTGGACGACTGGCCTTTCTAATTCTTTGAAGACAATTATAATATTTAGTATTGCGATCACCATCAGTAAGCCATTTTGTCCTAAACATTTGTTTACGGATATTGTCTTTAAAGGAAAGCAATGTGTTAAGTTTATAAGAGATATTAGCCTCCAAATGTCGATCCATATTAAAATCAGAATTAGTGTTTTGAGTTTGGAAATGACTGAGTTCATCTTCAAGATCAGAGATATCCTGATCCATTTGGGAATTTGAGGTTTTTCACCAGCCTTTAAGCACTCGCTTAAGGATTTTCAATTTGTGTAAACAAGAAAAGGAGTCTTTGTGGCATTTCATGGAGTTCCGGGTGTTATAAATAAAAGTAACACAATCAGGATTCGAGGACCAAGCATTATTAAATTTGAAAGGAATGACAGGCTTT
This sequence comes from Viscum album, assembly GCA_963277665.1. Lineage (NCBI taxonomy): Eukaryota > Viridiplantae > Streptophyta > Magnoliopsida > Santalales > Viscaceae > Viscum > Viscum album. The sequence goes on along the minus strand of OY728145.1, from coordinate 872,022,137 downwards.
CGATCATTCATGGAAATGCTAACAAGGATAGGATGATGATCAGAGTTGAGTCTAGGTAGAGTAACACTAGAACTTTTTTCCTAGATGTCAAGAGCATTCATGTTAACAAAATCCCTGTCAAGTTTAATCGCAACATTTTTATTGTAATGTTTTCTGTTACAAGTGTATTTTGCACCAATAAGAGAGATTTCAAAAAGGTTACAATCTTCAATGGTAGATTTAAATTCCATGGAAGATATAGAAAGATGTTAAGGCCCAATTTTTTCATAAGGGGAAAGAATGGAATTAAAATCACCCAAAACAACCTAGGGATCTTGTATAAGTATATCAATATCAAGAAGATCAAACCATAAAGTTCTCCTATCCTGGTATCTGTTCCTGGCATAAACCAAAGTGCAAAAGATATGTTGTCCATTCCAAGAGCAATCACACGTGAACTGCTGATCAGAAGATCTAAAAATGTTAATATTATTTAATTTATTGTGGGAGAAGATCCACATTGAGTCAGCATGAGGACCATTTTTACAAGAACCTAGAAAACTATAATTAAGAGAGCCAAATCTAATGTAATTCATTTTAAAATCAACTTTAGGTTCTGCAATTTCAAAGAAAAAGGTTTGTGAGTGTTTAAAAACCTCCTAAGTGTAGTGGAGGTGTCATTGTTGGAAACACCTTGGCAGTTCTAATAGAGGATATTCATTTTCGATTCTGTTTTGGGTTCTGACCCTTCATTTTTTTGATTTACCAGAGCCCTTCTTCTTTTGGGATCTCGTAATTATTGAGAAGGAAGAATATTTTTTCTGACTCTCATCAGTTTCAGAACTCTGAGAGGAACAAGATTTCAGATCTGTATTTAGATTAGAAACAGAAACTGGGGTACTCACTGGGTCAGTACTATCCAGTGTGTGGGATTTTATAGTAGCAAGAGTATAGGCATAGTCGAAAGAGACCTGTTTCACCTCTCTAACCAGAGAAGGACTGTCCTGATTGATCTGTAAAGCAGTATCTTGGGCATGGGAAAGCTTAGGATGAGAAAGAGGGTCAGTAAGAGACTGGATGGTTTCAAGTTCTGCAGATTTTGAGAGATCAGATACGGGGTGACAGTTTTGGGAAGGATCATGTTTTTAAACAGGAGAGGTGGGAGCTATCCTACCAACCAAACAGGGAGCAACTATTTGAACTGATTCAGTAAAATATTCAGAAATAGGAAGTGGGGTGTGTGAGATACTGTGCACCAAAAGAATGCAAACAGTATCAGCATTCGCAGTATGTGAGACTGAATTAACATCAGGATTAACAACATTTTCATCAACTACAATAGAAGAATTATCCACCTTATTCTGCAAAAGAGCAGAAATCTGCATGTTAGAAGGGGAATTAGACATCACCTTGTTGACAGAGGGAGATTCCACTTTTAAAATAGAGTCAGAATTCGTAGTGTGTGATGAAATGTGAGAAGAAGTAATACCAGAAGAATCAAGATTATCAGATTGAGACTCTTTTATAGATACTTCAGAAGCAGTAGAAACACATTTAACATCAGAAATGAGATGCACAAAGTTACCTGGATCTGCAGTGTTACTATAGTTACCAAGTGACTTGTTAGAATCAAAAGTATTTTCCATGGGATCTGAAGGTACAAGAGCCTCCAAGTCCCTACAAGGAATCTCATTTAAAATTGAAGTACCAGAGGATGAAGCATTGTTATTGCAATTAGAAATAGTAATAGGATTGTTCTTGTCTAAACAACCACTGTTACAAACATATCTTGTTCCTCCTAAACCGATGGGTTGTTCAATGTATTGAAGGGTTTATTCTTCCTCAACCAAAACAGCCCAATATTTTCCTTCTAAGGAGGAATGGGGACAAGATTTTTTAACCCAAATATCATGTTTTTTCAGAGGGGGATCAGATTTATCTGTGACAGTTTTCCCTTTTTTAGCATGCTTAACGACTTTCCAATCATTAATAATTGGAGGGTCCATTTGTTTCCTAGCTACCCTACAATTGGAAAAGCTATCCCCAACCAGTTTGCAAACTTCACAAAATGATGGATTTTTTTCATACTCAATACTGAGTTCCATTCTGCGATTAGGGGAATTAAAACCAATGTTAAAAGGTAATTCATGAGTTAATTTAATTTCAACCATAACTCTAGCAAATAGGCCTAAATCCCCATTCAAAGTTCTATGATCAATTTTAATCGGGGAACCTATTCAAGAGGCAATATCATTTAAGATATTCGGATTCTAATAAAACCAATTAAGACCATGGATTCTAACCCATACCTATGCCATATTGTTTTTGTGTGTGTATGGGTTAATAGAAGGACCCCGATATGAGATTCTAAGATAGCTAAGTTTAAGCTGCAAATTTCCAATCTTTCATACCTGATCAAGCTCACCTTGAGAGCTGAAGAGGATATGATAGTAACCTTTACCTAAGGGGACCATCTTCCATTTAGGAGAGCCCCAGCAGTGTTCAATCATGTTCTTCAGCTCAAAAATTGGCCATGGCTTATCCCCTGTGTTTTAAGATACTCGACCAAGGACCGAATATTTGCAAAGTTTCTCTCTCTGCTTTAAGGCTTCTGGATTAGCATCCACCAAGAAAGAACCGTCTTCTAACCTTCTGAAGAGGGGCTGTTTACACTCCTTTTCGCTACTAATATCCAATCCCTTTAGCGCATCACAAAATGAGACATGAAGAGGGCGAAGTGGAACTTGAAGGATTCCTACTTCGATTTTTCCAGAATCTGATTCTAAAGAAGTAAGAATAGGAGGGGAAACGAGTTCCCACTCTGGATTGAATCCGGCAATCATAGATCGCAAGGGGAAACATCGGCGAGAGTTAGGGTTTTGAATCGCCCGTTGGAGCACGGTTCGAGAGCTCTCATTCCCCTTCAAATATGATGATCATTGACATAGAACACTCATTACTTATGAGATGAGAAGGGAAAATGATATGAAGACCAAGAAAAAGGTTGACAGAGAATTATCTTTCAAGGAAATGAAGAAGGAGAAGTCTAAGAAGACCTTTATTAAAGAATATGGTGATGACTCTGACTCTAAATGCGAGGTATGTAAAAATCTAAACGATATTTTATCCTTGTTTTCAAAGAATGTTTAAAGAGGCCCAGGTAAATACAAGGGAAAAATTCCATTGAAATGTTTTGAATGTGGAGGCATTGGCCACATTACGGCTAACTATACTCAAAGGAAGAATGAAGAAGACAATGATGAAGAAGAAATAATGTCAAGAAAGTTACGGAAGAAGCAGGGTGATAAAGGAAAATCGGGGAAAGAAAATAAGTTCTTCAAATCCAAGATAAAAATCCTTCTATCCATAAATAAAGAAAATGAAGAAAGTGATGCTGAATTCGAAAAATTATTTGAGCATGGTGTTGAGAATACTTTCATTGCAATAGTAAATTATGAAGATTTCGAAAGAAGCATCTTGGAAGAAAAAGAATCTCAGATTGAGATGCATCTGAAAGAAGAGTTGAAGGAATGATTAAGGAAGATCAGAAGGTTGGAAAAACATAACAAAAATTTGGAAGATGAATGTTCCTCAGTGTGAAATCAAACTAATGTTAGAGAATAACTTGAGAAAGAACTTGAAGATTTGAAGAATTCCCTTGATGATGATAAAAACCAAAACGAGCACATGATAGTTAAGCTAAATGAAAAAGAGGACGAATTAAAACTCATTCAAAAGAAGCTCTCAGAAGTTGAATAAAATTTTTTTTTTTCAAAACTCAACTACTGATGTTGATGAAGGCTCTCAATAAAAACATTCTGAGAAAATTCAACAGAAGAATAAAGTGGTTGCTGTGAAGAAGAAAGCTGAGAAAGTTACTTATGTGGCTAAGACCAGCGTTATTGGGAACTATGTAGTTTCAAGGAAACCTAAGTCTAACACTGGTGAAAATAAAGCAAAATCATAGAAGGCAGAATTCTAGAAGAGAAATCTTGCTAACAAAAGAATGGTTGTGGGGACTGAAGAAAGAGAAAAAAAGAAGTATCAGAACAAAAGCTTTAGAGGAAGTTACTCCTTCTATGGGTACTGTTGGTATTGTGGTGGATTCAAGCATACAACAAATATGTGTTGGTTCAATCAACATTAATGCCACCACCCCACAACTTATGAAAGGTAGAGATTGAGGGTGAGTCAATCTCTTCAAAGGAAGAAGAGTGAAGAGGTTTTCTGGAAGAAAGTTGAGAAGAGTGAAGTCAAGACAGAAAATAGGTTCCAACATCTGGAGACCATTTGTGAAAGGTGTGATAAACCTGGACACCTTGCAAAAGTATTTCCTATGCTGTTACCGGCTAAAAAAAACTTCTTAATTCTTAGAAGCCGAAGGTGTCGAAATAAGTGAAAGAAGAAAAAGCTCTTGTTCATGAAACTTCTCTAAAAGTTACAAAGGAAGAACGACCTTGGATACATGATAGTGGGTGTTCTTCACATATGACAGGAGAATTGAAGTTGATAAATAATATGAAGAAGTTTAAAGAAGGCACAGTTACTTTTGGAAATGATGAATCTTTAAAAATCAAAGTTTTTCGATCAGCCATCATTGGGAAAAAAATTGAAGTCTAAGAAAACTCTGTATGTTGATGGGATGAAGCACAATGTGCTGAGTGTATAAAAATTGTGCGATTAGGGTAACAAAGTTATCTTCAAGAAAGATGGGTTTATTGTGAAAAGTGAAGAAGATGTGAAGATTGTTACAAGAGGCTGACGAACCAAAGGGAATCTGTTTTAGGTTGGAAATTCACAAAAATCTTGTTACATGTTCTTAGTGGAAGAAAATAAGTTGTGGCAGAAAAGAGTTGGACACATGTGTCATAGAAATATGAGCATGTTATCTCAAATGGATAGTGTTAGAGATATTCTAGATTTTCCAAGAAGAGGAGATTGGTGTTGCACTACCTGTCAAAAAGGAAATATTACAAGTGTTGTGCATAAGAAGGTTGACATTTGTTCAAAACAACCCCTTGAACTAATACATTCTTATATATGTGGGATGATGAGAAAATAGTCAAAAAATTGAGACAAGTACTTCATCACCTTCATTGATGATTTTACTCGCATTATGTGTGTTATGTTTATGAAGCACAAGTCAGACGCCCTGCAAATGTTTCAAAGCTTCAGAAGGAAAGCTGAGAAAGAATGTGAGTACTCTGTGATGAAGTAGAGAACAGATAATGGTGGTGAGTATAGAAGTGAATAATTCGTAGAATATCTTGAGAAGCATGGGATTCAGCAGGAATATAGTGCTCCATATACACCTCAACAAAATGGGGTTGCTGAAAGGAAAAATAGAAGCTTGGTGGAAATGGGAAGAACCATGTTCCTTGAACATGGCCTTACTCATTACTTTTAGAGGAAAGCTACAAGTACATCTGTTTATATTCAAAATCTATGTTTCTATAGGCCTCAATCATACAATACTCCATATGAACTTTTCTATGGAATTACTCCAAGTATGAAGCTTGCTATGGTTTTTGGGAGCCCATGCATCATAAAGAAGAATGGAGGAAGTAGTGGAAAATTTCAGCAGAAAGAAGAAGACAGAATTTTTCGTGGTTATGCTCTAGAAGGAAGAGGTTATAGATGCTTTAAAAAATAAATAGGAAGAATTGTAGATACAGTTGATGTAAAATTCATTGAAAATCCGGGGAAAGATAAGCATGTCCAGACAGACAAGGAAGATGTGGAAGATGAAGCTAACGATTCTAATAAGGATGAAATGATTTGTAATCCTAATCAAGATGAAGAATCATATTCAGCCATATCAAGTGATGAGGAAGGCACATGAAAAAATTATCCAAGGGTGATGAAATAAGGGCAAGCTCAGAATATTATTGGTGATCAACGCCATATGGTTCAAACAAGAAAAACAAGTTATTCTATATCACATACTTTCTTGTATTCCAATGTGAAACCAAATGATGTTAAAGAAGCCTTTGAGCATCCGTAATGGGATCAAGCAATGAATGAAGAATTGGACCAGATTGAAAAGAATGAAACATGGGAAATCATACCCAATACTAAAAATAAGAACATTATTAGCACCAAATGGGTCTTCTGGAACAAGTTGAATGAAGAAGGTGAAGTTATCAGAAACAAATCAAGATTGGTTTGAAAAGGTCACTCACAGATTGGAGGAATTGACTTTGAAGAAAAGTTTTCTCCAGTGGCCAGATTAGATACCATCTGAATCTTTCTTTCTATTGCTGCACAACGAGGGTACAGAATCATTGAAATGGATGTCAAATCCGCATTTATTATTTGTGATCTTAAAGAAGAAGTTTATATTGAGAAACCATGTGGGTTTGTTCTTGGGAAGAATGAATGTTATGTATGCAGGTTGAAGAAAGACTTTTATGGGATAAAGCAAGCTCCAAGATCATGGTATTCCAAACTGGATACTTGCTTAAAGGAAAGGAACTTCAAGAAAGGGAGAGTTGACAAAAATCTGTACATCAATGAAAGCCAATATATTTCTCTTATTGTGATTGTCTATGTTGACGACATTATTTTTTCTAGGAATAATGAAAGAATCTGTGTAAGGTTTGCTGATGAAATGAAGAATCTCTTTGAGATTTCCGTGTTGGGTGAAATGAGATACTTTCTTGGGTTACAAATCTTGCAATATAAAGAATTCATTTTTCTCTCCCAAGAAAAGTATGCTAAGGAAATTCTCAAGAAGTTTGGAATAGAAAAATAAAAACCTGTATCAACTCCTATCTCAGTGGGAATGAAGTTAAGCAATGATGATGAAGGAAAATAAGTTGATCAGAAATAATATCAAAAGATGATTGGAAGTTTGTTACACCTAACTGAATCAAGACTATATATTGTGTTTGCTGTTACCTTATGTGCAAGATTCTAGAGTGCTCTTAAAGAATCACAACTTATTGCTGGAAAAAGAATTCTCAGATGCAAAAACGGCACAGCAGAATTCGGAATCAAGTATAGTGTTTCAAATAACTTTGATTTGTTTGGATATTCAGATGCAGATTGGGCAGGAAATGTTGATGATAGAAGATCCACATTTGTTGGAGTGTTCTTTATGGGAAAAAGTTTCATTGGATGGCACTCAAAGAATCAAAATTCTGTGACACTTAGTACGGCTGAAGATGAATATGTTGCTGCCACCATGGACACTACTCAACTTATCTGGATGAAAACACAGCTGGAAGACTTGTTAGTTGAAGTGAATTTTCACTTGCTCTTGGGATGTGATAATCAAATCACAATTAATCTTACCAAAAATCCAGTCCAACATTCTCGATCGAAGTATATTGACATCAAATATCATTTCATCAATGATGATGTGGAAAAGAATTAACTGAAACATGAATATATTTCATCTGCTGAAGAGGTTGCCGATATTTTCACAAAACCCTTGCTGAAGGAATCATTCTCAAGATTGAGGTTGAACATGGGTGTCCAATCTCTTTCTCTTCAAGGCTAAGGTGTGTTGTTCCATCACCTCTCTATTAATCCCTTTGGATTGTTTTTACAAGGGGGAGAAGTTGTTTCCATCATAAACCTATTGATCAAAGAGAGAGTTGTGGGTAAGCTGTGAACTCAGCATTGTTTCTATATGTAAACTATTCTAACTGTTTGTTGGAGTGGTTGTAGGAAGGAACATGAAGTTGTTAACAAGATGTATGAAGCTGAAGATGTATTAAGTTGAAGATTTCATTTTCACTATCTATGGACAACATGGTTTTGCTGTCAATTATTCTTGTTTGATGTATGAAGTTAGAGATGTCATTTTCACTACCTATGGACAGAATGGTTTTTCTGTCAATGATTATTGTTTCCTACAATGAGTTAGATCACGTAGGATTAGAATTATTGATATGTAATCCATTGCTTGAGGTTACAAAGTTTGGTGATTTATGAAAACTTGATTGACAACAAAATCCAAAGGGGGAGATTGTAAGGACCAAGCTGAAGGAAGAGATTTTTTGCATGGATTGTCTTTTGTTTATCTTGAGGAAGTTTTCATAAAGGATAGACACCTTGATTTTATAAGAATTCGGAGTCTGAAATTTGAGGAGTTCAGAACCGAGAACCTGGTGATCGAATAATTCGGAACCTGTAAATTCAGAGTCTGGAAATTGAGAAGATCGAAACCAGGAAATTGAAAATTTTACAAATCTGGATGGTATGAGATGTGAAGGCACCAATTGTGACGATGCTTTGATTTTTTGTAACTCTAATTTGTCAGTACATGTAAGTACTCATGATGCTTGCAAAAGTTGGTTCGAGAAGTCATACTGGGAATCTGGTGAAGCTGTTACGAGAACCAGAAGTTCGGAGTCTACTTTCTGAAGAAGAAGTTCGTAACGAGAAGTTCGGAGTCGAATTCCTGATTCATAAGTTTGTAGCAGGAAGTTTGGAGTCGACTTGTTGAAGAAGAAGATTGTTTCGAGATGTTCGGAGTTGACTTACTAAGTGAGAAATTCGTATCGGGAAGTTCGAAGTCATCTTCCTGAACATAAAGTTAGTAGCCAGATGTGCGGAGTCATACTGAGAATTGGTGAAGTCATAACAAGAAGCCATACCGAGAAGTAATGTAGAGTCATACTGAGAATTGAAATAGTGTCATGCCGAAGAAGGGATGAAGATTCATGTCGAGAGTTGAAGTGATGGTAAAGACTCATGAAGAGTGGATCTGAGAAAGTGATTCCAAATACTCAAGAAGGATAGATCTGATAAAGTGATGTTGAGAATCAGGAAGAGTGAATCTGAGAATATGATGCCGAGAAGACAGATGACAGGATCTGAGAATGTGACTCCGAGAAACCTGCGTAACAAGGTCGGATCCGGAAAAGGCCAATGTTTTAAATCAAGAGGAGTGGAAGAATATTTGAGAAGATTCTAGAAGCATTTACAAAGTCTTAATTACTCCGTGATTTCAGGAGAAATTAAGATTTGGGTGAATTTAAGTGAGCGGGAAAATGTTTTGGTTTCCCTCCTAAGCACACTTAAGAGCACCTATAAAAGGAGATCGGGGTGCTAAGTAAGTGTGGTGATCATGCTGTAGTGAGAGAAGCTTCGATAATATAGATAGAAAGAAGTGTTTGGCCGATAGAGTTTCATTGAGGTTTCAATCGAAACGATAATTTGATACTGGTTGACACCATATTGAGTTTCTCGGATTGAAGATTCTGAGTGGAGAAGTATTCTGAGTGGATATTTGTAATGGGGAATCAATACTGGCTTTCATCATATTGAGTTTCTCAGACTGAGGAAGACTTAGATTGAAGATTTGGGGTGAAGAATTCAGAGTGAAGAATTCGGAGTGGAGAAGAAGATTCAGAGTGAATAATTCGGATTGACGAATTCAGAGTGGAGAAGAACATTCAGAGTGAACAATTAGGAGTGGAGATTCGGAATGGGAATTTCAGACTGTAATTGATCTATCTCAAGTCCAATGAGTCCATGCCTTTCTTCTAGGTTAGGAAGTTAATATTTTTGCTGAACTTGCTTACACTTGTGTATTTGAAAGGAAGTGCAGGTAACATAAGTTGTTACAGGAAAAGAGAATTTTCCCTATTGTGCTAAGAGGGTGGACACACACTAGAGTTATTGTTTCACAGTGCTTCATGAGTGTAAGGGTATATCCTACTCGTTGTAATCCAAGGATTGTTTTCTTAGTGGATTTTATGGTGCTGAATTGTTTCCAACCATACCAAGGATGTAGTTGTTCTTATTGAATAGTGAACCTTGTAAATTGTTGTGTTCTTTTGGATGCTTTCTTGTTTGTTTTCTCAGCAGGGAATCATATCTTTAACATGAGACAAAGGTTGTTCTCAGTTTTAAGGGAAATTAAAATAGAAGAAAGGGGTACCACTGATTCACCCTCCCTCTCAGTGGTTCATTGCTCCAACTGAGTCCTTACAATGATAAAAGAGGGATTTTTTCATAAGACTGAAAGGCATAAAGAGATACACATGTAGACCATGCCTTCTATAAATGGCTATATGATGTATGTATGAAGGCCTAACTTGCACCTGATGATAACATGATCACAGGTTGATCATTAAGAATACCCTATATCTTTGGAGATACTTAAAGAGACCATCTATATGAGGCAATTGATAAAATTTATTAACTATAATCTTGTTTATTCATTAGTAATCCATGCATAAATGCAGTTTCCCATCCTCTATCTTTGAAAAAATCATGGGTGAACCCCAAAAGGTGGTACTGGACCATATAAAACTTTTGTTCTATAGATACTCCAACTGTCTCTTAATCTCAAGGAGCTCAATAGGTGGCATCCGATAAGGATTAACAGAAAAAATATATACTCATAGAATTATCTCAATCATAAACTTTACCTATATCATAGGAGGTATCCTAGAAAAATAATATGTTAAAACGTCCTTCAAACGATCTACTACTGAAGAAAAATCTGTGTATGGAAAACCCTGATCCTATATGAAAAGAATATTAATATGTTATGTCATTACACCTATCCCATGATGATCTGATCTAGTTCTATAGTCTTGGACATCCCATTCAAAACTATGGAGATAACTATTGTCCTCTAGTTATTTAAATGAAACTATATATAGATAAAAGCATATAAAATAGTAATGGGAAACCAAATAGTAAATATTGAGAATGACATTAAAACCCATCATCTCAGGGTTGAAGAGGTACAATATGAAGGGATAACTGCATACCTTAAGGGGACAATCCATGCATTGGTGTATGTCAACTTACTATACTACCAATAGTGTTTTTAGTTTTATTAACCCATAGTAATACCAAATTTCCATCCCGAGACATTCCAAAGTCGATAAAGAGATAAAAGAATGTGAAGAACCTATATCGAACATTGTATATACAATAGTGGGGTATACTATAATAGTACCCCATACTATAGATGGTGTTTTACTCCGATCCTTTGGTATTGATGCTAATTCATGCAACTTTCTAAATTCACGACCCTATTACACAATTGTACTACTATAATAAGGTACACTGTACTGGTGTTGATAAACATAAATATAGCTACAATGACCATGATCTCCACTATGGCTAGTCCTACCAGTGATACTCCAACTCCCAACTTGAAATTGCGTAAAAGATCATACCCTTGAAGGTAAGTCTAGTGTGGTTCCACTTCCACTAGTTATATGTGGAAATTTCTAACAGAATCTCTAAGGATTCTCCATATGGACAAAGTCACAACATTCCATCAGGTCTCTATCATAAAGAGGCTTCATATTCTTCTTCTATCCACACCGATTTCATATAATGGAGATTCCAGTGGGGATACTCTGGCCACCAATGCTCTAATGAGAAACCTCATGGATTCTCTTCCTGCTACTAGATGAATAGATGCCCTATCATGGTACTGAACCAATATTCCCAGAACTATCTCCTCATCATAGGTTTCTCTTAGTGATTAGAGCCTAGTTCATGATATCAGAAAATTTAGGTAGGTGAAATACATTCACTTGAGTACTAATGTAATTATTAATCCCAACCTCAAAGTGTCTCGAACATGATAGATCCTCAATAGTTAGAAGTTTTTAAACACACAATAAAAAAGTAAAACACATTAAATAATCCATTAATAACAGCGCACCATGTTCCAAGTGCATGAACAGTATACTTTGATTAGATATTAGTGTTTGATAAAGGAATTAATCATAGAAGGAAGCCTAAAAGTTAGCCCAGACCTTGCCCAGATGAAGGCCATCCTAGGTAATCACATATCTCCAACACTGGGCCGAATCATGATGTATATTGGTGGAAATATTTACCCTTAAATATAAAGGTGTCACTAGATTATAAAAGATATATATAGTGGTCTTGAGGAATGACTTTATGACCTGCGTACTTCCATCCCCCAAAAAGGTGGGAGGATGCTACTACAGGAACATTCAATTCAGATTTTCCATAGTAGGATTAGGTCACAGAGAACCTTGCATGGAATGCATCATACATGGAAAACCATCTCAAAATTGAGAGTCAGTTCTTAGATCAGGAATAGAAGGTGGTGCCTCATTTGGAAGTCTTGGTGGTAAGACCTACAGCTCCGGGCCCACCATTTCTGGAGTATGGTTATTGCCATGTTCCTGGAACAGGACATGAGGACTTCACAGTGGAATAGATCTACCAATGTGATAGAAAAGCATCATATTAATATTTTATGTATATATAATCACTAGAGGAATAAGAATATAAGAATAAGGGATCAATACCCAAAGTATTACGTTAATTATCCACTTAGAAGGACAGAGTCTGGGCTAGTGCTCATGATTAATTTATAGGGGTTCTAATTGGTGAAGGGGTCAGTCCCACATTACCTCCTCATTTACTATAAACCATTCAATTTTTTATAGTTATATAATTACTCTTAATGTTATCATTTGATTATATACATATAAAAATGTTGATTAAATGGATCTCTATTATAAATGAATAATGCCCCACACACCTTATCACTGAAATCTTCACCCATTCAATTTGTATTCAACCACGTCTATATTCGGCTCAGAATGTAACATGAAATTTATGAGGGATTGAATCAGTAAATTAATTATTCAAATTCAATATGTCCCATACACCTCATGAATTGAAACTATAAATCTCTCAATAGAATCCAATGATTAGCTCTTGTAACTCGAGGTACATTGGTGACATGGTTAGAATCAGCTATTTAGGATTCCTCCATCAAACCATATAGAATAAAACTCTTTAGAATAATGATAAAAAATTAAATAACTGAATCCCTACCCTATATAAGATATTAGTATCACAAATATATTTATAAACAACCCTGGATCACTCAAAAATCACAACAAACAAAATCAATGTGTGCATTGAAATGCACCTATATGGCATGAAATATGCTTGGCATGTGAAAGATAAGTGCTTATAATGATTTATGATTGATGCTTCCTTTAACTCTTCTCATCATGAAAAGGGTAAAATTCTATTCTCAATAATAATTTTAATGACCTTCACATATAATGTTCATCACCCAATAGTGAAAGGATACTGACAGAAATATGAAAAATACAAAACAACAATTCTTATTTACGGAAACTCAATAGTTACACCAAAATTGGGTTAACTACACCAAATAATGAATTATAACCATGTTAACAAGCACTTATAATCTCAATTTTATTATCTAAAAATAGTATAGCAAAAAATGAACGAATATAATAAAACCTTTTGACATCCCATGAAGGGATCCACTCAAAAGTAACTTGATTTAGTGGGTCACTTGGTCTCAAGAGTGACTCTCTATATTCTAGAGCATACTGACTAGCAGCGAGGGACTTGATTGTGTCTATGGGGAGACTTTCACCCACTACCAAAGTGTAGCACTGAAGATATAGTAACAGATAAATAGTGTAAACAATTTTAATCATATGGAACAATAGAAATAAATACTATTACAATAAGACCATTATCCTGATAAAGTGGAAGTAGAGTAGCAGTGAATAATAACTCAATTACCAGATAATAATACTCAAAGATGGAAGTTGAATCATATAAAAAATGAGGATAATGTATCTTATGTCTTTAGGAACCTAGAAAATAGGTATGCATTTCATAAGGAAAAACATTATATACAAAATAATTAAAAAAATCCGAAAAAATCCAGCAACATGAGAACTGGCCCTGTCATTTGATACTAAGCTCCATCATAGGTATGAAATAAAGATTATGTGTCCATAATGAGGTTCATCCCATTTTTAAAACCTCTATACATATAATCTACTCAGTTATCATCAATGGACTAGATAGGATGTGAGATAAATCTCAGTAGGACACCACCAACAACTTCTATACAATCCAGTCAGGGTAATATAAATTGAAAGAGTGTGCATTTATATATTTTTAAATTAGTACAGTAATGTAAATACTATGATACTAGCTTCATCCTTATATGGTATTATTTTGAACAAGAAATTATTTAAATAAATAATTTTATTTAATATTAGTTAAGTAATTCATGTAAGATATAACTGCACATCAAACATTTCATGATAATAATATTAATAAATGGTCCATTGTGTCACAAATAATCCTATATTTATGATAATAATTAAAGAGGATCCAAGGTAATAACCAAGGAATCATTGACCTAAAGGGTAAATCCAACTCAGTTTTAACCTATAACCTAGCTATATGGGGTATGATTGTAATCCAAGGGTCATCTCCCATTGCATTCCACTATAATATATTCTTTCTGAGTTCATGTATATTGTCTAAGGTTAAACGAGCTAAGAATTAGTGGTCCCAATTAGATGTATCCATGGTTCCACTTGTCTGAATACATCATGATAGATCCAATGAGTGTATCCAAAGAAACCTAATATTTATAAGATAGTGAATGGATCCTATGCCATCATTTTAGGCATCTGCTAGTAGAAAAGGACCATATTCTAAGATGGATATCTCACTTGGAAACTCGCTCCTTCAATTGGAATGGAATCCTCTAAGTGTTCAAGGTATAGCCTCAAGTATCTGAGGCTTTCTCAATTTTGACCACTAATATATATGTGAAAAAATACATATGCAATAGGCACCTTATATGTAATTCATTCATTAATTATGTCCATTTAATACTCATTCCTTATAATAAGTATAACGGTTCATTCCATTACTTACAATACTAAATGGAAAGGCTAAGAAGGACATGAAAAAATTTGTTAATTTATTTAATTTTTCATTAATTAGCTTCACTCCACTGCCTTCCTTTAATCAAAACAAGATGTACTATAGAAATGCATCCAAATCACTTGATTACATTTAATTAGGACAAGTAATACATACATTATACTTGAAATTTTCAATTAATATGCATAATTTATATTTAGAAACATACCTTAGAAGGTCCATGTCATAATATAAGGTTCTATCCATTATCATTTCATAATTCATTTAATTTAATAGGGCTTATAATCTGTAGGGTTAAGCCACACACCTGAATGATGTCAATGGTAAACCCCCATGGGTTTCAAAGGAATACATGAGGTAACACCCTACATGAGGTGGAAACGATTGAGGTCTCAACCTCTAACAGTGTGATGATACTAAATATCGAGGTCTATAGAATATGAGTGAGATGAATGTATGTAAAGAACAAAGATTTAATAACCAACACAAGATGAAATTTGTGTGTGGATGACAAAAATAGTTTATAATATGGCAAGGTTTGAGGGATGAGTCATAGACCGCTAACCATGAAGTTATAACACTCTCCTTGTCTAGTTTAATACTTTAGTTTGTCCTAGATTGGCTATACTATAGAGAGTAGACCAACTCCCTAAAAATAGGTCATAAGGAAATGCACCTTGATAACTCCATCAAGATAAATACAAACAAGGAAAGGTGTAAGATGAATGAAGAGCTTACCGATACACATACAACAAGAAGAACATGGATCAAATTTGACCTAAGAAGAATAAACAAGATCAAATACAATGTATGATATATTTGGGAGTGCAAAAATTAAATGGAAGAGCTCTCATGTCCATAGGAATAAAAAATGAGAAAAGATGGTATGATATTATACAATTAATCGAATCATTGTAATTTTTCCCATCAAATTTAGGGGCATACAGTTTGGCCACATGATTGGCCAAACCGTGTGAAAACCATAAATGGACCATTAATTTTATAGGGAACCCATACGGTTACGTTGAACTATTAGAAAAATTGTATTCCAACCATGAACAAACCATATGCTACAATTTGATGAGATACCCACAAGAGCATGATCCTAAATCTATATGGTTTCCTAAAACCATACAACCTCCAACATTCCACTGCCAGATCATGCATGGTTAGTTGTATCCTAAAGAGTGGCTCTCATGGTGTCTAATTACCATGTGGCTAGTGCATTTTCCCACCATCTATGGCTCTGGGCTCCGAACAGGACCTGAATATCCTTGAAAACACCATGAAAAAATTATGAATCCTTCTTTGGCCTGAAATAAATATTTTTTCCCAAAATTGAAAGGGTCCATAACTAATATAAAAACTAGGTTCTTACATGAATGTTAGGATTGAGATGAGAATTACCTAGTGTATGATAATAAGCCTTAATGTGAAACTGGTTTGACACTCTCAAGGGATATGCTTTGGAAATTTACATACTATTTACCAAAAAAATCATAATGGATTTTAATAGATGATGACCATCAATGACCTAGTGTGAACCTAAGGCGTCATAGATTGAAAATAATATTTCATGGTTTATAAATCGTGTAATATAATTTTATTGATTAGATGGGTTTTAACTATGATTATTATTTCTCATACTGTGCTTAGTGTTTTTATTCAATAGTGGAAACCAAAATGAACTATGTAAACAAAAAAGTTGATATAGAATATTTTTATGAGATACCAAATGGGATGGTTACTAGAGTAAATGATATTAAAAAATTTTCAAAATCTATTAGCATGATATATGATTAACAAATAAAACATTAACCAAATATTATACTCACCAAAGTAGATAAGGATAAAGTTCGTTGAGTGATCATCTGGTGAAGACCATGGAGGAAAGAAGTTTGAGTTTCATATATGTTAATAATGTATGAAGAAAAACTGAAGGGGATGTATTAAAGGAATGAGAATATGTTTTATTTTTGGAGAATAGGGGAACAAGGTATGTAACTACTAAGAATAGATGAAAATTTCAATTAATGAAATGGACGAGAGTAATACATTCTCTATGAAATCATCAATATTTGAATGTTTTAAATGTGGAAAGAATGGGAATTATGAAAATCAATGTTTTAGGGGGAATGATCAAGAAAAGATCAGTAGGGTTGTATATGTAAAGGTTTTGTTGTTGACAATGAGGAGACTACGATTGATATATGAAAATAAGGAGGTTCAAGTAATATGATGATGAATCATATTTAATGGTTTAAGAAATAAGTGTAATTATTAAAATTTTAATATACCGATATATATAAATTATTTGATTAATGAAATATGTATATAAATATATAAGGATTAATCTATAGATGTTTTGTGTCAAGTATTTTCTTTGATATGTTGAAGGGTACAAATGATCTATAAAGGTGATTGGATGGGTATGTGATACTCTATATAAAAAATACATAATTGAGGAAAATATAATCATGGTTTTGTTCTTGATGTTGAGGTAATTGGTTAATTGTTTTGGAAAAGAATGAACTATATAGAATTCTTTAGTAGTAAAAAAATAAATTAATTGACTACTATTATTTTTGGATGGTGATCATCATATTCTTGATTATGTTATAGGATTATGATAAATTATGAATATAATAACCAAATATGTTTTTATATAGTTTTATAAAAATGAAAACCCATAAACTAGGGTACAACCCATTACATCCAACAAGGCCATGAGAGTTGAACCCACTATTGAATGTCAATAAGGGTGAAATTCCAACCACTTGCCTACACGGGATAAAATTTTGTATAAAGTTTTTTTACATAGATGGTTTGAAGGTCAAATATTAAGTTACTTTTTGGAAACATATTATGGTATCAATTAAATTTATTTTTTTTGTAACTAATGATATTATAGAAGATGTTTTAGCGGCTAATTTTAAAGACCCGGAAATTTTGGGGATTTTTTTTCTTAATTTCTTTGGTATTTTAAGAGTACCCAGTTTTTGACGGCACCTGATTCCGAGACCCAGTGTGCCCGTAATCAATTTCAAAAGTTTAGCTCAGGTACGTTCAGTGGACGAACGAGCAGGTTTTTCTATCTTTGGAACCGATGCTCAAAATTGAAATCTGAAGGCACCGATGAACTCGCAACGCCGGTAATTGCTTAAGGGGACCTTTACCGTAGTTGCGTTTTCACGGGAGGAGAAGTTAAAATTTTGTGGATTAAATAAGAAGTGAATAAAATTGTGGAACAGTTTTATTCTATATCTAAGGTGGTTATATCCTACATGGGGGAGTTTGTGTGGGACCCACAAGCATCTAACTACCCATGTGAGGATATTTGTGAGGTGGGGCCCACACGATCCCCAACCATTCACATTCCCTATACTCCTTGAACTTCCCCTCTTTAATTTTGCGAACTCCTCTTTAATTAAGAAAACTCTTCCTCTCCCTCTCTCACTCCATTAAATCTTTCCAACATACCTCTTAATTAATTAAACAGCTCTACATTTAATTATTTAACGGATTTGATTTTTGAATTTCGAATTGCATAAAAAGTTTAATTAAAATTAGGGGTGGTCTTATTTTTATTGTGTTGGCTTGTTGTGTGGGGATTGGGAGAGAACTCTTGTGAAGAAGAAGTGGATTCCTCCTTTGTTGTAGTTCATCATCTTAAAACGAAGAAGGAATCTTCTCCAAAGAAGAACGTTGACCCTTCAACATAGAATGACTCGGCAACCACGGTTCTCCATTCCCTTCTTCCTCCATGAAAAGGGAGGAGACACCGACATGGGGAACTCGCCAACGCCGATGCACCTTATTTTCTATTCTCCGATACAAGAGAGGAGACACTGCTTCCTCCTCGGTGAAATCCTACGACGATGGAAGCGACAACATCATCCACGCTGCTCGGATACCGCGGATCTTTCTCGAGTTAGGGGTTTCGTTTTTTTTGTGTGTATGTGATTTATACCCTCGTGCATGGGTATTTAATTTATAGGTGTTTGTATAATTTATTTTGAATAAATTAATCCCTTGACATTGATGATTTATGGATTGAGCCTCTAATGAGGAGGCCACGTGCTAACGAACAAGCCGGGCCCTCCGCTGGTTGTTCTTTTGTGCGCGGATTGATGGGTGATGATGAAACAGGACGACGACGGTGTTTGAAATCCTTCTATGTAATGTTCGGGATCCGAGAAGACCACCAGCGTAAACGAAAGCTAAAATGGACCACCAGATCAACTCCGGTGGCCCGCCGAAGCTCCCGGCAGCTCGGGTCACCGGCGCCGCTGCCGGAGCCATCTAGCCTCCTGGAGGCGACGGCGCCCCGGCGCGCAGCCAGAGAAGACCCGCCGTGGAAAACAGCCACGACAGTGGGACGTAGTGGATCCCACAATAGCGCGGGATCTTGGGATGACGACGGGGTGGCACTTTGTGCCCCCAGTGTCAACAAGTGGGTGCCCCCCCCGCTCCGCACGTTTCGCTCGGCCAAGCTGGTCGAGCCAGCTCCCCCGGCCGGGCCGGGGCGGGCCACGTGGGCCGGGCCATGCCGGTGGGCCAGACAGCGCCGGTTGGTCTAGGCCGCGCCAGTCAAGCTGGGATGCACCCAATCGGGTTAGACCCGGGCCTGGGTTGGGTCAACCCGGTTCGGGCCGACCCAGGGGGTGTTGGGTCGGGTCGGACCGGGCCCAGACCCCCTATTTTCGGACCATCTTCAGTTAAACATCCATAAATTTATTTTTTGACCTTCGATCGATGCACTGTCATTTGCATAGGGTTACTTGGATCGAGACAGTTGTTTCAGTATATTACACTTAAGGTTTCAGCGAAATTTAGATACATCCGGGTTGGTTTGAATTCGAAACCAACCGAGCCCTCAGAGCGGAAACACTTATAACATGAGGACTGGAAGTCCGATTGACGTGCCATCGACTACGTTGGATTCATCATGATGAGACGATTCTTTTAGAAAACCCCAACTGAGGTTTGAATTATTTTGGGTAAGGTCGGATTGGTTTAACTTACATACCAACTGGGCCCTTGGAACGGAAAAGCCAATAACTCTCAGACCGAACGTCTGATTCAGGAATCGTCAGCGGCGTTGGTAATCTCATTGAGAAATGATTCTTTTGGATATATACCATGAGATTTAGCGGTATAGTTGAGATGCGTATGGGTTGGTTCGTACATGAAATCAATCGCCCCCCCCCCCCCGGGACAAAAAGACTTATAACTTACAAACTGGGCGTCCGATTGACGTGTCGTCTGTTGCATTGAGACCCATATGACGAGGCGGTCATTTGAGATACTACCACGTGAGATTACATGACACTTGAAAGTATTTTCCAGTAGCTCGTGGAGTGTACCCTCCTGGTGACGAGCGTACAGAGTACGGAGACCTTGTAGCAGGCTGGGACCTGATGACTAGTTGTCCGATTCGAGTCGGAGTGACTTGTATATCCTAGTGGGGAGAACTATTGTGTTTGGGTGTAAGACCCACGGTGGGGAGCAATACTATGTTTGGGTGGCAGAACCATGGTACTCGATAGAAGGAGTACCTCTGTTGGCTATTAGAGGGAGCACTATTGTGTTTGGGTGGCAGACCCACAGCGGGGAGCACTACTGTGTTGGGGTGGCAGACCCGCGGTACTCGACAGGAGGAGTACCTCAGCAGTCAAAGGTTAGTGAGAAGATCCTCATAGTCAAGACAAGAACATAGTACTCGATAGAGGAGGAACTCTTCCGCATTTGTGGTTTCAATATCATTAATAAAAATCCTGGTTTGAGCTGAGTCAATGACCTTTGTGTTTTCCTCATGATTGAGATGGGTTACTTGATAACTTAGGAATACGTATGGGCATATATCTAAGTAATGGTTATCTGTTGAGATCTTTCTTTATGGTTTATCCTTGTTGGTTTTAGTTAGACCTTGAGGATCTCGGGGTCCCTACTGAGTATCGGTATACTCACCCCTACATGGGCTATGCCCACACCTCGTTATGTTAGATGCAGACGACAGACAACACTAATTGTGGCTGAGACTTGTAGAGCTGGACAATACTTGGAGGTGGAATTCACGACGAGACGGACGTGGAGAGCAAAGGTGGCCATATGTACCTACCCTTCAGGTAAGAACTCTGGAGGATGATCCAGGAGCAGCTTGACATCTTCCTGCTATTTTTCCTTTTCCTTGAGCTTTACTGTTGGGCTTGTATTTCCATCCCCCTTTGTACTTTCAACACACTTGTTATATTTCTTTACTTAGTGTTTGCATCCTCTTGTACTCTGGTTGTGTGGGTGTGTTTATGTTTTATAAAGGCAATGGCTTCCCTGTTATAGGGATTTACGCCTTTGGTGCTAGTCTCTAGACCCCGGCTTATGGAAGGCTGGCTTGGGGTAGTTATGACACGAGCCACGGGGGACGGGTTATGACAAATTGGTATCAGAGGAGTCGGTTCTACCGCATAACATAGAACTCTGATATTTTATTTCTGTGAAGCAATAGTGTTTAGGGTACTAAGTGTGGTTCTCAGTTTAGGGAGTCTAGTGTTGGTGCTGGCAACCGACGTATCCATACACCAGGACCCAGAGTTCTGATTTCTGACTTAGTGCACGAAAACACTGATTGCGTGTGTGTTTTCAAAAGTTTCTTTTATGTCAGCTCAAACCAGGTCAGCTCACCAGGTATAGTCTTTGGACCGTGTCACATCTGTTTCTTTCAGGATGTCTTCACCCAGTCAGTTAGCGTGGGTACCGAGTGGGGAGCACGATGATAGCCCACCGAGCAACGAGGCCTCAGAACAGGTCCCTCCACCAGTTGAGACACCAGCAGAGAGTGCACATCGATTGAGAGAGTTGCATGAGTTCCAGCGACAGGGGACTTTGAGGTTTCAAGGCGATTCAGATTTTCAGAAGGTTGGGTACTGGTTAGAGTTTATAGCACGAGCTTTCCACACAGCTGGGACACCCGCAGACTTGATGGTGTACCTAGATGTTAGTCTCTTTTAGGGAGAAGCTGAGAGGTGGTGGAGCCAGATGCTCCAGTTTTGCAACGATATGACCTTAACTTGGGGAGACTTTGAGACCTTCTTCAGGGTGAATTTATTACCAGCGACTCACACTCTGAGCATGCTCAGGAGCTGATGCCCTTTCCGTAGGGTTTTCCGACTATAGATGAGTCCTCTGTAGCCAACCGTAGATATATGACATAGAAGTCCAGGTGGACTAGGCCAACAGGTGGTCGACCACTTGACTTAGGATCAGTAGTGCAGGGCAACCGTAGTGGAGTCAGAGCCAGGCGTGCTAGAAACAGGCAGTGTTTCTCCTACGGAGGGCTTGGTCACATGGCACGTGACTGTGCGACCTATTGTACAGATAACCAGTAGATAAATGAAGGACCTCCCAGGAAGAGGCAGAGGTCCACCCCGACCGCAGGGAACAGGTGGATATGGGAGAGTACATCTTCAGTCAACTGAAGTATACGATAATAGAGCTCCGAAAGCAGGTGGACATGAGCGGGACTAGTTCCAGGCATGGAGGCCTTTGTCTTTGGTGTTTCTAGTTTCCATGTTGTCGTTGTTGAATTTTCTTTGTGTCATTGTACTTTGAGTTTCAGTAATAAAAGACACTTATCATTGTGGCTTTTAATTTCCTGTCATTTTGTATGGTTGATACTGAGAGGTTCTGGTTAAAAATATTGGCTTGACCCTCACTTTAGAGATTCCTACTAGAGGAGACCCAATGACCACACACTGATGCCGATAGTATGACTCGACCCTAGGAGGCGAGAGTGACAGCCGGATCTCTTGGAAGTAGCGTTGAGGCCTTACGACATCACCCATGGAATGAAAAAGTATTATTCATGTCAGGATTTACTGTATTAGGAAAATAACGTGGTTCATCCCAGGGATGACACCGGATTTCTCTTATTCGCAAAGGAGAAATCTTTGCAGCTTTTGTGTGACATAAGCGAAGAAGGGTGTACCTGATTTCTTACAATTTGCTAGTCTCACCTTTTTTTGTTGATCGAATGGTTTGTAGTTTACTCTAAACTCAATAGTCTCAGCTGTGTCTTCTCACAGAAGGACCTGAACCTAAGATAGCAAAGATGGATTGGGTTTCTCCAAGACTATGACTTCAAGTTAGTTTTTACTCCTGGTAAGGAGAACGTTATAGCAGATTCTCTTAGTAGGAGATCGAGCATTAAACTATTATGAGAGGTGAGAAAGAAGCTGGCCGCGTTTCAGATATCCTTGGTAGATAGTGATGGAGTCAGCACGTGTAGAACCAAAGATGGTATGAGCTACGATGGTGAAGGTGCAGATTGTCCAGGAGTGGATGAAGACTGCACAGAGTATGCATAAATCTTATGTTGATATGAGACGGGACCACTGGAGTTCGAGGATGGGGACCACATCCTTATATGGGTCTCAATTTGACTAAGTCTATGGAAATGTGGCCGAGGGGGCAAGTAATCTCCAAGGTTCAACAGACTTTTTTAGGTCCCCAGCAGAGTAGGAAAGGTGGTTTACCTCCTAGCATTTCCACCTCAGATGCACCAAGTGCACAATGTCATCTACGTATCTCAGTTGAGGAGATGTGTGCATCACCTATCCGTCATCGTTGACCACGAAGAGATGGACATCGATGATGGTGCGAATTTAACGGGGTTCTAGTAGACGTTGAGGATCGACTGGAGTGGGTCCTATGAGGATGGTCGATTCCTTTTGTGTGATTTCATTAGTAGCACGGGAACCTCCAGGAGAGCACATGGGAGCGGGAGGCTCAGATGCGTGCTTGGTATCTCCTTTAGTTCCACTAGTTTATCTTGTAGCTTTATGGGGATGTAAATCCCAGAGGTGGGAGTAATGTAAAGACTAGAAAATTTCAAGGAAATTTTTTTTCTTAATATCTTTTGAATTTTACAAGTACACAGTGTCTGACAGCACCTGATTCCGAGGCCTGGTGTGCCCAGAATCAATTTCCGAAGTTTAGCTTGGGTACATTTAGTGGACGAACAAGTGGGTTTTTCTATCATTTGAACCGGGGCTTGGAATTGAAATCTGAGGATACCGATGAACTCGCAATGCTGGTAATTGCTTAAGGGGACCATTACCGTAGTTGCATTTGCACGGGAGGAGAAGTTAAAATTTTGTGGATTAAATAATAAGTGAATAAAATTGTGGAACAATTTTATTCTATATCTAAGGTTGTTATATCCTAAATGGGAGAGTTGGGGTGGGACCCACAAGCACCTAACTACCCATGTGAGGATATTTGTGGGGTGGGGCCCACACGAGCCCCAACCACTCACATTCCCTAAACTCCATGAACTTCCCCTCTTTAATTTTGCGAACTCCTGTTTAATTAAGAAAACTCTTCCTCTCCCTCTTTCACTGCATTAAATCTTGCCAACCTACCTCTTAATTAATTAAATTGATCTACATTTATTTAATTAAGGGATTCGATTTTTGAATTTTGAAATGCATGACAAGATTAATTAAAATAAGGGGTGGCCTTATTTTAATTATGTTGGCTTGTTGTGTGGGGATTGGTAGAGAACTCTTGTGAATAAGAAGTAGATTCCTCCTTTGTTGTAGTTCATCATCTTAAAATGAATAATGGATCTTCTCCAATGAAGAACGTCGACCCTTAAACGTAGAACAACTCGGAGACCATGATTCTCCATTCCCTTCTTCCTCCACGACAATGTAGAAGACACCGACATGGGGAACTCACCAACATTGATGCGCCTTACTTTCTCTTCTCCGCAACAAGAGAGGGGACACCGCTTCCTCCTTGGGGCACTCCTACGACGATGGATGTGACACCATCATCCACGATGCTCAGCTACCACCGAACTTTCTCGTGGGAGGGGTTTTCATTTTTTTCTGTATATGTAATTTATACCCTCATGCATGGATATTTAATTGCAGGGTGTTTGTATAATTTATTTTGAATAAATTAAACCCTTGACGCTGATGAATTATGGATTGAGCCTCTCATGCGGAGGGAAGGGGAAAACAAACAAGCCGAACCCTCCGCTGGTTCTTCTTTTGTACTCGGATTGACGAGCAATGATGAAATGGGACCGCGACGGTGTTTGAAAGCCTTCACAGTAATGTTTGGGATCCGAGAAGACCGTCGGCGCAGAAGGAAGCTAAAACGGACCACTAGAGAAACTCTGGTGGCCCGCCGAAGCTCCTGGCAGCACGGCTCCACGGCGCGGCGGCGCCCCAGTGTGCTGCAAGAGAAGACCCACCACGACAACAACTGCGGCGGTGCGACGTGGTGGATCCTGCGGCCGCGCGGGATCCCCGGATGACGACAGGGTGGCGCTTTGTGCTGCTGTTGTCAATTAGCGGGCCCCCCTTTCTCCACACGTTTCGCTCAACCAATCAGGCCGAGCCAGCTCCCCAGCCGGGTCGGGGTAGGCCACGCAGTCCAGGCCGCACCGTTCGGGCTAGACCGTGTCGGCCGGGCCGACCAAGGGGGTGTTGGGCCGGGTCGGATCGGACCCATACCCCTATTTTCGGACCAACTTCAGTTAAACGCCCATAACATGAGTTGTGGAACTTCTATTGACTCACTGTTAGTTGCGTAGGATTACTTGGATCGAGAAGGTCATTTCAGTATATTACACTCAAGGTTTCAACAATGTTTAGATATGGTTGGGTTGGTTTGAATTCGAAACCAACCGGGCCCTCGGAGCAGAAACACTTATAACTTGATGACCAGACGCCCAATTGACATGTCGTAGACTACGTTGGATTCCTCTTGATGAGACGATTCTTTTGGTATACTCCAGCTGAGGTTTGGATGTTGTTGGGTATGGTCGGGTTGGTTTAGCTTACAAACCAACTGGGCCCCTGGAACGGAAAATCCAATAACTCTCAGACCAGACATCTGATTGACGAATCGTCAGCGGCATTGGTAACTTCGTTGAGAAATGGTTCATTTGGATATACCCCATTAGAGTTCGGGGTATAGTTGAGATACTGCCGGGTTGGTTCGTAGACAAAACCAACCGGGCCCCTGAGACCAAAAGGCTAATGACTTACAGAACATGCATCTGATTGATGTGACGTCTGTAGCATTAAGACCCCTATGACGAGGAGGTCCTTTGAGATACTTTCACGTGAGATTACGTGACATTTGGAAGTATCGACCAGTAGCTCGTGGAGGGGACCCTCCCAGAGATGAGCGTACGGAGTACGGAGACCTTGAAGCTAGCTGAGACCTGATGACTGCTTGTCCGATTCGAGTCAGAGTGACTAGTATAGACCAATGGGGAGCACTACTATGTTTGGGTGGAAGATCTACGATGGGGAGCACTACTGTGTTTGGGTGGCAGACCCGAGGTACTCGACAGAAGGAGTACCTTTGTTGGCTATTAGGGGGAGCACTACTGTGTTTGGGTGGCAGGCCCATGGCGGGGAGCACTACTATGTTGTGGTGGTAGACCCGTGATACTCGATAGGAGGAGTACCTCAGCAGTCTAAGTTTAGTGAGCAGAGCCTCAATGTAATCACAGGAACACTGTACTCGACATAGGAGGATCTCTTCATCAGTTGTGGTTTTGATATTATTAATAAAAACCCTAGTTTGAGCTGAGTCTACGACCTTTGTATTTACCTCATGATTGAGATAGGTTACATGATAACTTAGGTATATGTATGGGAATATACCTAAGTAAAGGTTATCTGTTGAGATTGTTATTTCTGGTTTATCCTTGTTGGTTTTAGTGAGACCTTTTGGGTCTCAGGGTCCCTACTGAGTATCGTTATACTCACCCCTACATGGGTTATGCCCGAACCTCGTTGTGTTGGATGCAGGCGACGGAAAGCAATGATCGTGGTTGAGGCTTATAGAGATAGACAATACCTAGAGGTGGACTTCGTGACGAGACGGTAACCAGAGGTGGACATCACGACAAGACGATCCCCGGAGGTCACAGACAGACATAGAGAGATGAGGTGTCCATCTGTACGTACCCTTCAGGTAGGAACTCCAGAGGACGATCCAGGAGCAGCTTGACATCTTCCTGCTGTTTTGTCTTTTCCTTGTAATTTTCTGTTGTCCTTGTATTTCTAGCCCCCTTTGTACTTTTAGCACACCTGTTATATTGCTTTACTTAGTGTTTTCTTCCGCTTATACTCTGGTTGTGTAGGTGTGTTTATGTTTTATAAAGGCAATGTCTTCCCAGTTATAGGGATTTACACCTTTGGTGCTAGTCACCAGCCCCTGGCCTATAGAAGGCGGGCTTGGGGTAGTTACGACACGGGCCCCGGGGGACGGGTCGTGACACTAATGTATATATAACATTTTTCTTTATCATAATAGATTATTTGGGAAGAATGATATTATATTTTTGAGATGTAATTTGAAATGGTATGATATAAAATTTTGGGTTAAACATTATTTTTTTGTGGTTATTGAGGTGATTTGGGATATAAGGCAATTTATTTATGGAATGATATATGTTAAACCATTATTTTCATTGTCGATTTTTGTATATTAATAGATTAATATTAATGTTTATACTATTTTACATTTTTTTAACCATTTTGGTTTTAATAATTATAGGAGGAATACATTTTTATTCTATTATGGATCTTATAATATGTTAAAAGATAATTTTAATTATTTATGAATCAAAACTTATTATTATTGGATATTTATTTATTAGAGTAAGATATTAAGTTTTAATTGATTCAATAAAAACCAAGGTTTAAATTTAACATATGAAATTGAAATATATTAAGTAAGTATATATTCTTATATTGTTGGACAATAAAAGAACTACTCAAATTCATAAAAGTATCTAAAATAAAAAATTTATCATATTACAATCATATATAAGGAATCAAATGGTCCTATAAATTAGAATAGATTTATGCTTTTTGGGTCCTTAACTTTCCATTTATCATTTTGTTTCTTATGATAAGGGATATCTATCACTCTCTATACTTATTTATAATTTTATTTCTTGTTGATATCTTCACTTTTCACTAATGTTATCATATATGGAAACCTAGTTATGTGATTTAATTCATATTTCGATTTCACTTTTTTAATATTAAGTTTATTTCTTTTTACAATGTGTGTTTTTCCACAATTAAATTTTCAAACCCATGATTTATGAGATCAGGATTAAATTTTGAGGACACAATATATTTATGGGGGTATAATGGAACCCACTAAGATATTAAAAGAGGAAAATCATGTTCAATAGTGTGTGTGACATAAAACACTAATTCTAGAATACAATGTTATACCCCGATACTTTATGATATATTTCTTTATAAATAAATTCTATCTTTTCAGATGATTAGGGAACACACAACCCATAATATATATACATTGTAATATCCAAGCCATTAAATTGGATGGTATGTATAGGAATAAATATATTATGAAATAAATATGGTTTAAATTTTTTAAAAAATAAATATATTATAATATATTGAATGGAAACAAAATAAGAATAATTTAAAATCAAAGGATTTTTTTAAAAAAAAACAATATTTTTAAAAAAAGGTTATTTAGTCATGCTTTGTGAAAATAAATTAAAATTAATTTTTAATACATTTAAAAATTTAATTATATAAAATGAAAATAAAATTTTAAATCAGAAAATTGAAATTATCTTCGAGCGAATTATATAAAATTGTTAGAAAAGATTATTTTTCATGGAATAGTGAAAAATACTAATTTCAATTAAAATATAACTATTTATTTAATGAATTAACAATCCAAATCATATTTTAATGTTGGTTTAAATGTAAAGTTATTTATATTAAATATTTATTAATACTAATATGTTCATTCGAATAAATTACTGGTTGAATTTTTTTATAAAAACTTTTTAAACTTTTGAAAGTATTTATTTTAGAAAAATGTTTTTTAACACAACTAATTTATTATTTTTAATTTAAATTATGACCCTTATGTGAGTTGAATTTGAAAAAATAGATTTCATATTTGGAATCAGAGTAATTCAATATATTTAATAAGATAAAAATAATTTTTTACAAAAATAAATTGTGAATATAGTAAAAATTATTTTTCATGGTTAAGGAAAAAATAGTTTAACTATAGGATTAGACTTTATAGATTGGGGTCATAAATGACCCAAAAAAAATTTAATTCTTATTTTATGGTAATATTTATACCTTAATTATCTAAATTTATTAAATAGTCCATTTTGGATGATTTTATCTTGAATTAAATATGGGTGTAATTATTTATTTTCAAATATATCTACTGTATCCTCTCCCCCACTTATAATATTCTACCTCTTATGCTATCATTTCCACCTTTAAAAACTATATTTTTGGTAAATAATTCAAAAATAACTTACCTAATTCCCTACCCTAAACATGGAATCCAATTATTGTCATATATACAACCTATTATGGATTTTTTATATCAGATGATGTTGTCCAAAGAAGAGGTAAAGCCCTTAACTGAGAATTTTATTTTTTTATTCCTCTACTTACACTAAATATTTTTAAACAACAATGATACAGTAAAATATTTATATTACATATAATGAGACTTTATTATGACATGTTTATAACTTACAACTATATCCTACTCTCTCAAATGGGAAATGAAAGTGTTGATCATATGTACAACCGATAACCGCATCACGAAAATACATAATTCATTTTCCATCACCACTTCTCATGGATGGATATAATGTTTATATATGATATTTATGAAATAATTATAATTATTGGGTTTTTATTTCATATATAACTTTTTAATTTATATTTCATAGAGATTATGATAACGTCGCTCGTGTGGACGATAGACTACCACCTCAGGAAGCGACGTGATTCGTTTTTGATTAACGCTTTACATGGAAGGTAATAAAGGAAACATTTAATGAATATATATGATATATATGACATGGTATGTGTTCTATAGAATTAATATAAAGTCCACTTCCTTTCCCTTTAACCTTTTAAGTAAATTATAACGTCACTCATGTGTACGTAAAATCTATTATCTCCAAGAAGCAGTGTGATTCATTCTCCATGTTAAAATTAAATAATGAATATAAAGATATACCTATTGAAAAAATTTTATTTATAAAATAAAAATCATTATTTTCTTATCTATATCTTATGTTCTGGAACTAGAACATTCATGATAAAACATGTATGACAAAACAAGGCAATTAACCCACGAAACAATAGTAATAATGAAGGATTATTAACGAATGAGTAATAAGATGTTATAAAAGGGTTGTATACGATATTATAAATACTAATATGGATCTATTATGAGATAAAATAATTTTTAAAACCACTATACAAGAGGTTAGAGAGTTCCCAAATAAGGATAAACCTGAGGTAAGGGGTTTCTGAATTCAATTTCCATTCATTGGGTTATACGACTACTTCAATCATTATTATATGCCCAAATTATGGGTAAAATGATTTTTTTATTGAATTATGTTTTATTTATAATTTTTTTTGTTTATCTACATTTTATATAACAATAACTGCATTGATTAAAATTCACATTAATGATTTGAAATTTGTATTGATTTCATCTAAAACTTTCTTCTTTGAAACACATGTTCTTTTAGGCACATAATTTATTTTTACCTGTTTATATACTTAACCTTTACATACTATATCATGAATACTTAATAAATAATAATATTTGAATTTATAATTTTTCTTCATCATTAATGGGATATTATGAATTAAAATTTACCAAATCAGTAAAGTTTTATTTTTAAATCTCATATAAATCAGGATTTCTTCTCTTATTTTTTATATAATCTTTTTAATTGAATATTCCTATAATTTTGTGAACAATTTAATTTTTTTTGACTTTTCTTAGAAAATGTAGAAGGAATATATTTCTTTAATATATTTATCTTGAACATAACTCTTCCAAGGCCATGAACACATATTGTTTTAATGCTTATATTTTATTTTTCAAAAGAAATTTTCCAAAACAAAATCAACATTTATTGATTTTTCGGATTTTTAAATATGGTTTTTAAAATAGAAAGGATATTTTATTTAATAAAAGTTATTATTTATAATTACAAATCATTTCCATATTATATGACATCCATGGATGTTACCCAAAGTGAAAAGGTTGTTTTTATCAATAATGTTTCTAATATTTTTAAAATTATTTTCTTAAATTACAACATCCTTGGATGTTATTGATTTATTTTAAATTATTCATATATGTTTCTCACATATATAACTATGTATTCTACCTTCCTATTATGGGGTTATATATTCAGGAAGATCATTTCTCAAATGACTTCATTATGAAATTTCTATTGAATACGATATGAATCAAGATTATACAATCCATCTTATTTTTATTGGAAATTATTATATTATTACTTATGATATATTTCCCCTATGAGAAAAACATATATCATTAAAATAATTTGATAGGTACACCTAGATAGTTCTCCAATTTATTGGGTAATAAATTAGTCACATGAGACATCATATATGTGATTTGGGTGTAATCCTACTCCATTATGGGACTCTATCCACCAAGTGATGTTATCATGGATGTTATCCTTGACTCATGTTTATGTCATGTTTTGGGTTTTTCCACATTTCCTATAATAACATTTTTTTGATACCATGTTATTTATGTTATGATTCCATGGGATTAATAATGAACCTTCTATATAGGATATTATGATATACTTTTGAGTCACACATTATGTTTCCTTGTCATGTGTATTCCCTTACAAGGCTTTTAGATCACCCCTTTTCCATGTATTACCCATGTTATCCCATCAATTTTATTATCTTGAAATGATTTAGGATATTTTAATGCATAAAAAATATAAAACATTTAATTTTTTTAGTCTCTCATTGATGTATTATTAACCTAGTCTTTCCACCACACTAGGCCATTATGATCCGTATATTGTATTAATGGATTATTATGTTAGAAATCATGTAAAATTATGTGTAAAAGTCTTGGGTCATCATACTATATTTTAGGACACTGTGTTTCCATAATTAAAAATATATTAACACACCACGAGACATCATTCAGGGTATATGGGCGTCATCCTTAACCATCTCATTGTTGGTTTTATAGTATTTGTGTGGAGTCTTCGGCACCATTTATGAAACATCTATAATCATAAAGTCACAACACCTTCTGATGACTATTTTAATTTCCTTGTGAGTTTACAGTCCATCACACAATAAATATATGAAATTTTTGAGGTTTTTTCAAAACGAACCTACTTCTGTCAGATGTATTTCATGTAGAGTTTTTGTTTTTTTATTATTGTGTCATGTGAGAAATAGAGGCCATACACACATGTTAGTGAAAAAATGATACATTTCTTGATGTCTTCATTTAAATATTCTTGTAACCACACAATCAATTATTTATATGATGGCATGATTCCATGGAATAATTTGTCTTCATAGAATAAAAAATGAGCATATTGTTGTAGTTTCATGTTAAACAACTCTTAGTTGAATACACAGACGATTGTTTCATACATAGTCCCCATGAGACAAGTAATTTTTTTACTTATATAAGGATGATCATACAAACATAAGTGAATGAAGTATTAATTTAGTAGTTCCAATGGATTACTTAGTTTGAATTGAAAATATTTTGGTGAATTATCATCTAAAAAAATAACTGACCCTTATTATTTTATTATCATCAAAATACTATGAGATGGGAGATACTGTTCTATACTGAGTGAAAAAATATATGATTAAATATGTATTTTTTATTTGTGTAAAGTGATATATCAAGTGATATTATCAGATAAAACCTATCTTGAGAAACAGATAATGTAGACCATGATTTATGTGAATAAGAGTTGACATGTAAGAATCTATATTGAAGATGATGTTCAGTTTTAGTTAATATATGATTCCAATGAGCCTGTACCCGAGTGGTAAGGGCTCCTGCTTGGCATCCAAGAGACCCAAGTTTAAAACCAGGTGAAGGTGAATTTCCAGGGTACTTTAGCAGTACTGTAGCAGTTGTAGTAGTAGTTACTATTTAGTACTATAATAGCTAGAACTATTCACCCGATTTGGGCCTTCGGGCCCCCGGTTTTGGCCAACGGGTCTCATGGGAATTGAGGTCATCAAAGGATTTCAGGCCACATGGACTTTGGGCCACATAGACCATGGAGTAGCCCAGTTCACATAGAACAAGCCCATAAGATGATCAGAGGAACAAGAGTAGCAGCCACCAAAAGTAAATCTAACCGGATTGGAAGAATGAGAGGGTATGTCAACCACCATTGGGACCATGCACCATGCAGCTTTGTCTGGGGTAATGATAGATGATCAACAATGCAAGGTGGGGAGATATGTGATCAATGATATAGAAGCCGTAGAGGGTAATTTCTAGTGGTTTGGGCCTACAGGTCATGTAATAGGCATGGTATGCCTCTGGGCCTTCGGGTCATGTATTGCAGGTTAGTCGGGCCTTGTTCCTTGGGCCTACGGGTCAGGTATGGGTTCCCCTTCAACTCTTAAATGGGGGTTTATCCATAATAAAAATAAAAAATAAGGCCTTCGGGACATTCGGGTTAATATATAAAAATAAGAAAAAGGAATACCCTCATACAATATTAGAAAAACATCATATAAAATATATTATTCACATAGAAAATATAGGTTGTAGATTTTGTGTGTCTTAGATTATAGTATTGTAGGAAGAGGATGATTTCTGTATAAAAATTTCAATTCCATGATGTTGTGATCATTTGAAAATAGTATATATATATATATATAATACAACAAGTTGTTGTGAAAATTATAAATATACATGCATGAACTTATTTTTTCATGTATTTTTTTTCATGTAATTAAAATAACTATAAGGAAAAGAATTACAACATGATCATTGTTATATGTTGAATAAAATGAGAATTAAGATAATCACAAAACATATTCGGTTTTCATGAATCAGAGATGTACCAAATGAATTATATGTGTGAATAAAAATATAGAGTGGGATTTAAATTTGTGTTTTTCCAAGAAGAAGTATGGAATTATATGTAATCTTTGTTACATGAAGAATTAATATGCACATGTAATTCATTTTTAATGCATGAGGAAAATTTCATGAGCTTGAGGCATCTAGAATGAGTAGTGAGAACACAATTAAAATTAATAAGTCAAAAAAAAATTAAAGGCATTGTTTGAAGTTTTGAAAGGAATATAATGAATAATAAGCCCATGATATATGTTCTATCTTGGGGTGTTAAAATAACAGTGAAGAAGATTTGATAATAACATGTAAAAAATGTTAGATGGATTAATACCCCCAAATATACATTAATAAAAAAATGTGTGTAGTATTTACATGATCTAAAATTGAATCTAAAGTGTTAAAGTGATTTTTTTGATAGTTTGAGAAGATAAGATCAGAAATAATATTTTAAAATTTAATTGATTGATCTAAGATGTTAGTGACATATTTCGTTTTCCTATGTAAGAATACAACAAGCAGTGACTTTCAGATATTTCATTTAATCATTATGTTTATTTAGTAACTTGAAGAAGAGGTTTTATAATATAATAAATCAATAATAGTACTAGGAAGACATTAATCCAATTTCTTAGATTAAATTATAAGCAGTTAATTAATTTTAGTAGAGATGAGAATGTGAAGAATCATTACATCACTTCAATTGAAGGGGAAGATCAATATTTTGTTGCAGTGTCAGCTTCAAGTTTATGTAATGACATGATTAAAGACACTTGACATTTAAAAAGTAATTTTTAAATTAAAATAAAATTTATTTTTAATTTATATTTTCATTTGAATAAATAAATATATAATTTTTATACTTTTAATTTGATAAAAAATATATTCTTTTTTTAATGTTTAATGACAAAAATAGATTGGGAATCATTTTTTATATTCATATGAAAAAATTGATTTTAGGTGAATAGTTAAAAATAATGATTTTACTAAAATCATAGTTTTAATGACTATAAAAGAAGTTATTATAACAAAAAAACATGTAAAATAATTTTCATGATTGAATATGTATTTTACGAGGAAGTCTATTTATTTTAGATTACTGTTTTGAATTTTCAAAATCATTGGTTAATGAAATAAGTTATATTTTCCAATAAAAATAGTTTTTGGACTTTTATTTTAATTAAATATTATTTTGTTAAATATCAATATTGTAATTATTTAAAGGACACATGTATTGTACCTTGATCCATCACTCTCTCACGTTGCCAAAAAGGGTTGGTTATGGTACCTCAAAGCACACCTCCCCATATGCTAAAGGTCACCGACTAGTAGTGGGGGTGTGAAATGTATAGTGGGGAGACTATACACCCTGGTATGAAGTGTCATAGAATTGTAAATAGAGAATATAAATGAAATAAATCAAAGTATATACATAGAGGAAAAAATAAGAGCCAAATAAATAATCTAATAAATAATAATGGAATAATTCAATGACATGCAAAAATGTTACTAATTTTCAAGATATAAAAAATACAAGTAAAAGACTAGTAGACTCAAATAATGAATCAAATTTCCATGGTCTTGAACCCCATTTCAGTCCCCCTTCAAAATCTAGCATATCTATTAAGCAAGAAATCAACAACAATTTCCATTTCACTTGTCCAGACCATCATCCATGCAATCTGCTTGGGTACCTAATGGTGGCCCGAATATGGTGTGAGTATATCTCAATAGTCTAAAACCACCTTGTATAAAATAATAATTATGTTAATTAGTGTTTGTAATAAAGGGTTAAATAGGTGTATTAATTGATTAAAAAGTTAATAAAATTAAATTATTACCTTCTTTAGCCTCGTTCAGTAATACCTTTGAGCATGTCTAACAACCATGCACAACATAACCACATAACCCTTGTAAAATAACTTTCATGGGAACCATAATGGAATAAATAAGAACATGTCTTACGACCATGGAAACCACCACCATATAACCATGGTAAATTTAAAAAAATCCAAGCCAAATACGTATAATAATTATAGAATTTGATTCAAATCCCTATAATCATTACATAATGGGACTAGGCAGAGCCTACTCACTATAAGTATTACATAATGGGACTAGGCCGAGTCAACTCTATATCATTATTAAAACATATAAGTATGCATGTGCTAGGGATGATCCTATTATATAGTCATTTCAGCATGGAAAACAAGTCCCATCACAAATCATGGATATCAAAATATTACAATATAAATCTCAATCGTTAATAATTTGAATTACCATTTATCTTTCATATACCACATTCAATTGAATCATAATTTATTAACATTCGTAACAATAAGAAATATTCCGAAACATTGGGATTCTAAATCATGAAATCACCTATGGTCTCACGTAATGATGAAAACACTTTAAACCATCATCCAAATCAATTTTATTAGAGGTCTAATCACCCAACGAGTATCCATAATCCAATTTAGAATAATATTTAAAAACTACAAGGAATAATTTCATCAATTACATAATTGTTTTTTGCTCACATAATGGTGGTGCAATCATAATATTTCAAAAACTTAGTAATTATCCAACAATTGTGTTATAATCTAGAACACCTACCTTTAACTGACGATGCAACAACACTTGCAACATAAAATTACCACAAAGAAGAAGGTGAAGATGAGTGCATATAGAAACCTATATAAAAACTTATCAATATCAAAATAAAAAATGTACATGAACAATTTATTTTCCCACAATAGTTGGTGAACCAAGAAAAATAAGGGAGAAACTAAAAAAACAACTTTCCAAGGATCAAAGGAATTATCAGGACATACTGTAGGATGGTTGGGTCATCAAAATCACAAGTAAGGTGCACTAGGGTTGAGAGGAGAAGGTTTCATTGAGTTAGAATAGAAACTTTTCCTGATAACATACTTTAATATGGTAGCTCAGGGAATTACATGCCATGTAGTATAGTTACACGTCATGTAAATATATTTAATTGGATACACTAAAAAACCCATTGCCCTGGATTATTTTACTAAAATATCCAAATAGTAAGTGACATGTAATCACTTTATATGGAATTTTAATGTTTTAGTTAATTTCTAGTATCATTATCCCTTGAAACAACCCAAACCCTAGTAAAGCTTCTCAACACACCAAGAACTCATGAAACACTTAACCCATTTATAACCATACTATATTGATTCAAAAAAAAATTACTTCCCTGAACATTAAGTCATTACCCCCCAATGTATATCCATATAGATCCTCTTATGTTTTCCCATGTTTGGTTTAGGGCTGAGGAAAAATATACCTGGAATAAAATTTAATGAAAAACTCAAAGAGAGATATACTTGTATAAAGATGGGATCCTAAAACCACCCCAACATATAACAACTCATCCCTAATCTACTCCAAATATTACTGTGAGTTTCCATAAAACATGTATTTCCACCATGATTATATATTATACTACCCCTCCTAGGTCTCCACCTGAACTCACCCATGCTTCCACTGCACTCAAACCAACAATACAGTCATACCCCAAAGATATTTCTCACTATGACCCAAAACTCATATCAGATTCCCCTCAAATGACGCATTAGTAAAAATTTCAACGTATTCTACATCAATCACATGGGAATGGTATAGATAATATCTCTATAGCTAAAAAATGTGGAACACCTCATGCATGAAACTATAGCACTAGAGAAGGTCTAAACTGTATGCCACTGGATCAACCCTTTCTAATATCGTTAATGGCCCAACAAACCCAGGAATTATCTTTCCATGTTTCCTTTTGCAATGTTTCCCCAACCTTGGATACAACAAAAAGAAAAAATGATGAACAACATAAAATTCTATAGGTTGTATCCAATGTTCAACATATTATTTATTTTTACATTATGCAGTCACCAACTGCTTCTTGATTAACTGAAGTAGATCAGATGCATCATTAATGACATTATTCTCAATAAGTATTGACTAAAAGACTCAAGCCAAAAAAGAGAAAAACAGAATGGATTTCTATACAGAGCCTCAAATAGTTCCATTTGGATTGATTCGTAAGATCTATTATAAGATTAAAAATCCATGTGATATGTATTTTTCTCTCAATAACTACGAAAATACAAAACACAATTTCAAAACATATCCCCCAAAACCTAAATAGTCCTCTCATATTTACAATCAACACATGGATGATAGGTTGTTATCAAAATAACATATGATCCTAGAGCCTTTTAAATACCATTACAAAAATTCTATGTTAAATGAAGATCTTTGTCTGAAATGATAATCCGCAGAACACTATGTAACTGAACTACCTCATGCATGTAAAGACTACTCGTATCATTAACTATGAAGTTTTCCCTAGTTGAAAAGAAGTGGGATACATTATTTAGTCAATCCAAATCAACACATAAAACATCATTCTCCTAGTTTTCCATGGTTAATCCTATCACAAAATCTAGTGGGACATTTTCCCATTTGCACTAAATAATGGGAAAATGCTAAAAATGCCTAGCTGGCCTCAGATGCTTGGAGTTCACCTGAAGACAAGTTAAGAATCTAGCCAAAAATAATTACACCTCTTTATTAATTATTGAAACTAGTAAAATCTAAAGATATAATGATACATATTTGTTAAACATGGATGCACTGCCTATCTAGAAGCATGCATCCTCCTCCCCAGTTCTATACACAATCCCATGGGAACCCATACTTTCCTATAAAAAAGTAGAGAATTTCCAATGATGAGAGATAAAACTAATGGTGTCTCCCCACCATATGATTTTTTATCTTAGAACTAATCTCTCCAGATCAGAAAAATGTGTGGTCTTAATCTGGTCAAAGAATGGTATAACATATGTGGAAGTCAGAGCTACCTATCCTAGATACTGCTTAAAATATAGATTCATATCTTCAAAGAGGTAACGAATATTCCTCTATTCACAAGACTCATGGACATATTATTTTACTTCTTTCTGATAAAGGAATCAATAATTACATTTCCCATTCCTAGTTTGTAAGAAAAACCAAATTCAAATGACTATAGATACTCCAACCACCTCCACTTCTGAAGGTTCATGCATCACTGAGAAAATATATTTTTTAGGGTATTGTGGGTCATTTATACCACAAACCACTCACCCAAGAGATTCTGTTTCCAACTTCTAAGGGAATGTACCACTAATGGGAACTCCATATCATGAGTAGGGTAATTACCTCCATGAAGTCTAAGCTACCTAGAGGCATAATGAACCACTCATTCCTCTTGTATTGGAACCTATATAAGTACCACTCTGAATATTTCATAGTACAAAGTATATGATTGACCCTACACAGGTAATGTGGGGATATATACTAAGGTCATCCTACCTTTTATATCGTAAAAATATATCTTATAATCATTAGACAAAACAAACTTGACCCCTTTCTTGGTTACCATGGAGACCAGTGCATCAAATTAGGAAAAAAGAATGGATAAAGAACCGATAGTAACATAATGACTATATAAGGATATAAATATTGAAGTTTTTTGGGATATTCGCATGATAAAATGGTTGTGACTTTCTCTGGTTCTGCTAACACTCTACCTCTATGATTATATGGAAAAATAAGTGCACTTTATTAATCCATAAATTTCATTTGGTTATCTTGGAGAAAATCTGATGTTATCTAAATGAATTCATGATGATGTTAATACATTTTTCATGATTTTATACTAACTGGGAGAATACTAGTATATCAATGAAAAACCAACCAAAAACAGCTATATAAATGGTTGAAATATCATATTCATTAAGGCCATGAATACCATTGGGGCATCAGTCAACCCAAATGGATTCACTATAGACTCATAGAATTTATATATTCTCCTTAAATCAGTTTTAGGTACTTATAATGGTCTCACCCTAGACTAATGATAACCTAATATCACTTTAATCCTGTAGAATATTATAGAATATCTCAACTGATTGAGAAGATCATCAATTCATAGAAGATGATATCAATTATTGACAATCATCTGTTTCAACCTTTGATAATCCACACATAAATGTAAATTCCCATCATCCATATTAGATAATAGAACTAGAGAACCACAAGGATATATACATGTATGTATGAATATTCTATATTCTATATCATCCAACTGAACTTTCAACTCCTGAAGATTTTCTGGTGGAATTCTGTAAGGTGGGTTGAAATCATGATCTACTCTTGAAACCAACTTGATCATGAAATCATTCTCTCACTCAGTGATTAAGTCATAGAAATCATCAATAAAGACATCCATGAAATGTTCTACCATTCTAGATAAATAATTTTTAACATTACAGCATTATTAAGAGAAAAAACATCTTTCTGAGCCATGTGATAATCCAATATACATAAAATTGGTCCTGTAAGCCCATCATAAAGATCCCAATCACCATGCTGAAAATAACATACACATTATGTAGATTTAATGGAAAGTATCTTCCTATAATAGTCGATATGAACCAGATATAGAAATAACAAATACATTTAAAAATCAGGTCAAAGCTTGTCATTTCTATCATGAACAGTTCCCAAAAGATATACTAACCACCAATCTCTAAAGAACATTCCTTGCAGCATTTGATATTCTTTAAACACACTCCCAATAGTGCGTCAATGGTTAAAGAACCATACCATAATTCCACTTCCAAGACTAAACCATTTTGAAAAGGATTAGATTAAAAAATATGATTCTCTTGTATCCAAAAAAACACTAGCTAAGGTAGATGATATAGGAATCATACCTCTAATGGTAGATGGATAGGTATCCACCATATCCATTGTAGTCTGCATTATAAACATTTGACTTTTCCCCGTACCATGGAATCTAGTATGGATACCTTGAGATATTTCTCTTGTTTAGTACTAATACTCATGTCATAGGGTACCACATCCCCTGTCTCATCCTAAAATGGAAAATGGAACTCCATCTACTAGCCTGTTTAGGGGTAGTTGAGACCCTTCCTGGTTCCTGAATTGATCCCCTATCACTGGTCTTCTACCTAAAATTTTCATATAACCTCTAAATATGACCCAATCTTACATAAATACAACACTCGACTATCTATTTAGAACACTATGGGTTCTAGTGGACAAACATTCCACACATATAGAACTCGAATGAGACACAGTCAAGAGATGGATGTACACTACCCTGAAATATATACTCAATACTACCTTAGAAAAAACTACCAAAACATCACTTATTTCCACTTGAAGAAGAGCTCCCAGATTTTCCTAATAAAATATCCTAGCCACTGCTCGGGGAATCTCCTATATTCCCTTATATGGTGAGTACCGAGTTCATCACATCCTCAAATATGCCCAAACTGATAATGTTTAACTAAGAACTGATATCATAGAGGAGACCATCCTAAAAATCTCTCACCATGGACATCTCATCAGATGCCAAATATGGTTCAATGAATTTTAGGTTGGAAAAATGTTCAGCATAGTCCCACACTGACATGCCCTCCTATGTCAGATGCATGAACTCAAATGCTTTTTCATCCCTCAACATATTAAGATAAAAATGGATGAGTAACATCACCTAGAATTTCTTTCAAGATAGCTTATCTAGCTTCCCAGCTTCCTATCGAATATCCAACCAATGCTTGGCAGGACCAAGAAGCATATATATAGAAAGATACACCCTCTTATTGATGGGTGTCTCAAGAATATTGAAGATCATCAGGGTTGAATCGATATATAAATCAACTACCTGATTTCCTCCTTCCCCAGTAACCATATGTGGATGTTTTAGTTGAATCTATCTTGTCATCTTGGTCATCTATGACATGGTATGAACAGTCCCCTTTACATGGATCACATGACCGTTTGGAATATATCACAAAGATGAACTTCTATTTGATACTTAGGGACAACAAGAACCTCTGATTCAACTGGGTTATTATCATTCTTATTTTAATTCTCTTGACACTCAATTTAAATATGGATTGGAGGCATTTTTTCAACAATATAAATGCAGACCTTAGAAGACTAGATAATAATAATGTTAACCTTAATAATAGACTATAACAAATAACCAATGACTAATAGACTCTCTCAACATAACATATGTGTGTTTTAGAATGAAACATAAATTCATTTCCTTTATCCAGTGGGATAGATATCTCAAATTATAGTTCAACATTCATGTAAATATCATATACAAATAAATATTCCCCTTTTATGAGAAATTCACGTTAATATATCACTATGTGACTATTATGGTGAATGTTATCTAATCTCTTTCCATATGATCCCATGAGTACAAATCTCATGAAATAATATCATCATAAAATAATAACATCACACAACATGTGAGTCACGCAAGCTGAAATAATATCATATGTAACAATAACAAAACACAAACAACAATCCCATCTATAGGCACTCATATTTTC
The DNA here is from genome assembly GCA_963277665.1 of Viscum album. Lineage (NCBI taxonomy): Eukaryota > Viridiplantae > Streptophyta > Magnoliopsida > Santalales > Viscaceae > Viscum > Viscum album. The sequence continues at coordinate 871,980,024 of OY728145.1, read as the reverse complement.
CACAATTCATAGGTTAGCTAATCCCATTAACAAGCTCATTACCATGTCCTGACACGTCATTGTTTCCTTTAAACCATTTCCAAATAGTAAAGAAAAATAAAATAAAATATACACCTTTGATACCACTTTGTAACATCCTCAAATCTGAAACACTCTTACATGGTCAAAAAGGGTTGGTTACGAGACCTCAAGCATGCCTCTCTGTACGTCATATGCTACTAACTAGAATCTATGGTCTGAAATGTATAATGGGGAGACTATACATCCTAGTATGAAGTGTCATAGTAGTAGAAATAAATATATAAATGAAATTAGTCAAAATATGGAAAATCAAAAGAAAAAAAGATCCAACTAAATAATCCAAAAAAATAATAAATGAAAAATTTAATGATGTGCTACAATTAAATTAAATGTCAAACATGAGAAAAAAAAACTAAAATAATAGATGAATCAAAATTCCCCTACCCCAAAACCCATGTTAATCCCACCTCCAAAATCCAACCCATCCAATAAAAAGTCAACCAATAACAAGGTCCTTCATCCTTGTCCAAAACTGCATCCATGTAATCTACTCGGGTACCAAACTGAAACCCAAATAGGGTAAGAATATAAATTAGTAGGTCAACTAAATCATTTATAAACTAAAAATTATGATAATATGTGTATTTAATTATGTGATAAACAGGTGTATTAATAAATTCAGTAATTAATAAAATTTAAAAATAACCTACTTCGGCTCCATGCTATAATATCTTTGAGCATTTATTACAACAATGCCAACCACAACCATAGAACTGTAGTAAAATAATTTACTTCGTCCCTATGTCAGAATAACTTAGAGAATGTCTTGCAACCATTCCAACCATAACCATATTACCATGGTAAAGTCACAAAAATTAGATTCAAATCCCTAAAATAATTACAATATCTAGTTCAAATCCCTATAAGCATTACAACATTGGACTGGGTAGAGCCTAGTCTCTATAATAATTATAGGTTAGGATTAGACCGATCACACTTAATATCAGTATTTTAACATATAAGGGTGCATGTTATAGGACTAAGCATGATTTAAACTCATTTTATCATGGAACAGAAGTCCTATCGCACAGCCTGGATACCACAATATCACATTATAAATCATAATGGTTAATCATGAGAATTACAATTCATCTTTTATATTACTCATTCAATTAAAGAAAAATGGATTAAAATTCATAAAATATGTAGTAATCCAAAACTTAGGGATTATATATCATGATATCACCTATGTTCCCATGACATTCTAAACAAACTTTAAAAAATTATCCAAATCAATTATATTTCTGGTCACTGCACCCAACAGGTAGCCATAAGATGGGTTAGATGTCAATTGAAGACAGATGAATGCATAGAATAATCCCATTCATTACATAACAGGTTTCAGAACACATTATGTTGGTGAAATCACAATATTTCCTAAACTGAACGATTACCAAACTATATGGTTAAGACTTAGAGCACAAACCTTTAACTGATGATACAATAGTGTGTTAACGAAAAAATACTCTAAGGAAGAAAGTGAGGATGATCACTAAGAGAAACCAAGATAAAAAAATGACCAAGATCAAGACTAATAATGCACACAGTAAGAGTATTTCACCGAATTGGTTGGAGAACTAAGAAAAAGAAAGAAAAAATAGACGAAAACCACTTACAAGGAATTGAATGTGTTATCAAGATGTCTGAAAGGAAGGTTGGCACTCCAAAAGTTCCTAGAAGGTGACCCACGGTTGAGAGGATAAGGTTTTTAGCATGTTATAATGGAAAATATTCTTTATAACAAACATTAGAATTGTAGGTTGGGAAATTACATGTCTTGTAATCTACTTACACATTATGTAAATATTTTTAATGGGATACGCCAAAAAATTAATTTCATTGTATTATTTTATTAATATAGATGAATATTAAATGATTTTTAATCCCTTTACATGGTGTGTAAATGTTATACATATGTTTTCTTATCCCATTTTACCTTTAAACAACCAGAACCCCCATTAAAGCTTATCAACTTACCAAGAACCCATGAAACACTTCATTAATTATTCTCAGACTCCATTAATTCAAACAAACATACATCCCTAAACTTTAATTAATTTAACCCAACAAATGATCTCTGTGTGGACCATCTCCATTCTTCATAGGTTTGGTTTATGGATGAATGAAAACATACTGGAAAGAAAAGTTAACAAAAAATGAAAGAGATAAATAGCTTGAAAAATGTGGTGTCCTACACCAAATAAATTTCACAGATTTAATAATAAATCAGTATATTTTATGAAAGTTAAATAAATTTAAAAATTTATCCTATAAAAAAATTTCAATCTAAAAAATATACATTTTCTAAAAATGGGGGTTTACATATAACATGCACTAATGTTAATTTTTTTGTTGCATAAATAATTTTTTACTGTTAAAATGAATTTAATATTTGAAACTAGAGGATAAAAATTATTTCATAAGAGAAATTTTATTTATTGGAATTAAAAGAAAATTTCATCAGAAAAATTCTGTTAGTACATTAAAATGAAAAATCATAAATGGAAAAATTCAAAGACTAATGGACCTAAAAAACCTATTTAAAACCAGTTTTCAAATTCATACATAAGGGATTCTTGATATTATAAAATAGTACACTCTATTTTTGTCTATTTTTAAGTCTTATTTAATTTTCAAACATGTGATATCATTTTATTAAGTAAAAATATTATAAAAAAACTCATTTTCACAACATATAAAAGGGACATATGATCACTCCTTAAATTCCACAAAAAAGTGAAGTTTACACTTGAAATAATTCCCCTATTCTTTAAAAAAGAATCCCATTTCACCCTATTATGTTGTTGGTAACATTAAATTATCAGAATACTTCCATTTTGAAGAATTTTTCCAAGGGAAAAACCAAGTCCTAAATGAACTTAGAGTGAATTCAACTGAGTGGGGAAAGAGATAAGTGATTTCTTATCTCAAAATTTCACTATTGAGACATATTTATTAGTATACACCATGTATTATTTTTAATAGTATATATAATAACCTTTTATTATTTTTAATATTGATCATATCATTATTCTTTTTATATAATGTTTCATTTTAATTCTTATCCATCAAGAAATTCTGACTCAAATAATTATATGCTGGTAAGGGGTTCTTTTAAAAAATTTATTATGATAATACATGTTTGATATTTCAAACCAATATATTGTTTTATGGTGTATTCACTATAATATTTCATTGAAGTGTGATTGTCCATCCATTTTAATAGAGTTTATTTTAAATTTAATGATATTCCTCTCATGTTCATTTGATTTTTAAAGTACGTATATCATCATTGTTTCATCACCAATATAATATTCCATGAATTTTTTAAAAGATAATGCATCTAGGGGATTGCAATTCTATTCATTTTAAAACCACAATAATTTTATTCCCCTACAAATTCATGGGGTTCTAAAAGTCTTATTTCCATTTTCTTTTCCTCATTGGTTTATTATTTACCAATTGTAAGGAAACATACCCAACCATTTCATTTTTTGCAGTAACCTCTCTTTTTCAATTTCTATATTCATTAGAATATTTTGTGGATGTCCTTTTCTTTTCTTAAATTATTTCATAAGGTCATTTTATACTAATTTTAATTCTTTAAATGTTTAAAATAAAATTTCCACATTTGAAGTGTGGTTCCTTTTCATCAATGTGTGAGAAGAATCACTTTTTAACTTTTTCAATGTAAACCAATATTTCCACCACCTTTTTCATTTTATTTGTTTCATTATCTATATGTTTTCCTTCCACTATTTATTTATGATTTTCTTACTAAAACTTATTTTTCATTACATGAATTCTATATGATGTTCTGAATAGTTGATTTTTAGTTTCACTCATCTGTATGGATAATGTTTGATGTGTTATTATATCTTCATTTCAATGAATTGGATAAGTATTTATATCTAATGAGAACAATATAAGAATAAAGTATGCAATGTTCCCTCCCAAATGGAAATTATGAAGTGATACCTTTTCTACTATGTTATATGAAATATGTAGTGATACCTACACTAAAATTTAATGGGAATCAAGTGTTGTATCCTACTCTATTAGGTTATAGAAATCAGGTAGTATGGATTTATCCCAAATTTCATGTTTTCCTATACTCATGTTTGTCCCATAGTATTATGATTCTTAATATGCATTTGTTATTTTTGAATGTATCAGGTTTATTGACCAATTTTCCCACATTATTGTGATTCATTTCATCTTTTCTTTCATTAAAAACACCATAAATCTTTATTTCATATCAATTTTTTTGACTATAAATTTAGTAAGTATTATAGTTATACCTATATTCTTATATTAATCCCAATTATGATATTTGATTGTTTTCTAATATGTTTACACTTAATTTTTATCTATGATAAACCATTTGTTATGTTTCTATTTCTATAGGTTATGAAGATAATAATAGTATCAAATTAATAGAAGATTATTTAATTTAGAAAAATCATGGGACATACTAAGGAGTTTTATGGAATAATTTGTTTCTTATATAATTTGGAAAATCTTTTTTCATATAATAAAAATGGGTGCTAATATTTAATTTCTATTTCCCAATTATCCAAAACTCTAATCCTAAAAATCCCCTTGGAATTTAAATGTTACATTATGATTGAAGGATCTTGTATCAATGGATTTTTATCAATACCCATGTGTAAAGTATGCTGTTTTTAGCATTGAATCATGGAGTTCCCTACCAGGGTACCCCAATTGTTATTAGAGGATGGTTTAGATGACATTAGCATTTATGATATTCATTGAGTATAATTTATGGGTTGAAAAGTTATGATTGTTCATAATTTCCATGCTATATATATCCCTTCAGTTAGTAGAGGTAATATGTAATATTTTAGGGATTAGGATTAGAGAAAATAATTGAATATGCTAGGATAATATTAATGGATGAGTCTATGTATAATAAAACATCCCTAAATATTTTTAATGAATTTATAATATGGTACTCCTTGAAATTACATCTCACTATGGATACTACAAGTGGGTGAAGTCTCCAACACAAATATATCAAGGAGTATTAACCATAATAAGGGAGAATTTAATATTAACTTACTCAATGCATGACACATGAAAATGAGATGTAACTACACAACTAGTTTGATAGTCTCATGGGGTAAGATATTGTTAATTAAAATTCTCTCTAATGAAATATTTTAAAGGAATTGGGTATAATGGTAACTAATTATGTTACAGAACCCAATAGGAAAATGAGTACGGATTGCCGAGGACTGAACAAAGAGAGGAATATATTGAACTGAAAGTAGCATATATTTAAAATGAAGTAGTTATAAGTTAGGAAAACCTTATATTGATGATTTCATACCCATTTTTTAGATATAACCATAACCATTTTTTATTCATTCATTGAAATAGGATCATTAAAATTAATTTGAGAGTGGTATGTATCTAGAAACTATGATATATTATATCTATAAGGCCCCAACCTTAAAAATTACTTAACATTGAACTAAATGAATAATTCCCATTGTGGATGTTTTTAGGTTTAGTGTTTTAGAGAATTAGATCTTAACTATTACATCTCAAAAGATTACAAAGTAGACACTTCTACGAAGTTTCCATAAAATAAAAACTCTTAAAAAGAAACATGTCTAGTTCCATGTTTTATATAGAATGACTTTTCATTGATCCCATCCTTGACACTATTCCCCGTTAAGTCCTATGAAAAACATTTCAAAAACTTGGGGTGAGTATAAAAATCTCAGTAAGGGATACACAATGAATGAAAACTGTTAGTTTTTCAAAACAAAAAGTAAACCATGTATAATTTATCAAAGTAATAATTTTCACCATTATGAAGTATTAAAATCTATTCACTGAATAAAAGTTCATTAAGTACCCTTTTGTAACCAAAAGATTACCATAAAACCCATATAAATATCACATAACATATAAATGTAACTTGGGACATAAACATACTTAAATGGAATAACCATACGGTCGACTTCCACACATATCACATAATTTAATAGCAATACGGCCGACTTCCATACCCAATGCATTGGAGGTTATAACATAACCACCCATCCTGGTATTCACGGCACCACCCGTCATATGGTTTATCATGTAACCACCCGTCAAATGTCCAAGTACCATTATAAAATCATAAGACATAAAACAAATATAATGGAAAGAAAACATTTCCACACTTTGATCACAATATATCACTTAAATATATTGACATAACAAATCCATTATAAGAAAATATTTTCAATAACAAAATAAATAATACAGTATATGGTATTTATTTAATTTTAAAAAAACATTATGACTTGTTGAGGAAGCCAAAGAACAAATAATACTCGCGGCGGCGGAAATGGTAGATGTCACCGCGTACGTTAAAAGAAACATTCCTTTTTTTTGTTTTGTAAAACGCTTCATAGAAAGAGATTCCTTTTGTATAAAAGTAAAATTCAAAGGGCTTTATACACTGTATAAAAGAAAGTTGTGTATAAAACGAAATATGCTTCAATGAAAGGAGATTGAGACGAAGTCCCTTACCTCGAGTCTGACTTGACTTGATCGTTCTTTAACATCCCGAATAATAAACTTGAGTTAATTTATACTAGCTTAAGAACCTTTTTCAAGTTCATTATGACTTTTATATCACTTATTACCATGTTATAAACATTATGTAATTATTTAAGTTAATAATGTTTGTTCTGTTCTTAAGTCGAAAGTGGACTTCTTACAATTACATGTTGTTCGTGTGGTCAAAGGTTTATTATATCCAGAATGATATTCATGATTTGGATATCATATATATCATATATATCCAGAATATACATGCATTTATAATATTACATAATCATTTAGAGGTAATAAATTAAATGCACCGTTCATGGAGACGGTAAGCCGTACGTACGCATGAACGCTACTTTCATTTCTATGTCATATTAATGGAATTAACACTAAATGAGAGGTATGTATATTTTAATTCCAGAATTATATTAATCGTTTATATGTAAAATAAATCATATATAATAACTTTAAATCCATCCTTTATACATCCCACATATGGCATTAACAAATCAAATCACTTTGAGGGGGCGGTAGTCCGCACTTCCTAAAATGAAGATATTGCGTATACCCATAATGGAAGCCATAAAGGTATGACATTAATGAAAAATACAGAAGCTTAATGAAAAAATAAACATATTATATATCATATATAAATACAGTGACATCTTAATGGACAACTTTGAATGTGTTATAAGAATATTGAACAATCATCGTTTCGTGAGGCAGAAATTCGTCATCCACAGAAACAATATGTTCTTTAACCATTAGAGGTAGGTGTGTGTAAGTGTAGCTTTATTTCTTCTTATAAAAACATCCTAGTATATTGAAGATAATGGTTTTGTTACAAAAGAAAATAATAAATAGAGTTTAGGGGGTTGGAGAAGAAAAATAAAACATAAGAACACAAGAGAAAACACTACCTTTAAAACGGGTAACTCTTTTTGATTTGAGCTCAAAGGCTTCCTTGGGAAGACTTCTGCCCAAAGGGAGGCTTCTAGGAGTAATAGAGAGATGTGGAGAGACGAAAAGAGCAGAGCTTGGAAGAACCAAAGGCTTCAGAGGTGTGGGTAAGGAGGTAGAGGTGGGGGCCTTTTATAAGAGGAGAGGAGGGGAACTCTTGGAAAGTTAAGAAAATATACTTTATTATAAAATGATTTTCGGATAAAAAGGGTCCCATAATTATATATTTAGAGGATAAGGTGATAAGAGTTATAAATATACTCATCCAATAGGTCTTTGACAAGTGTAAGTCTTAGATTTTACATTATCTTTTCATTTTATTTAAATCGTTCATTAATGAGGTAATCGCTGCATCAACATGATGTCATAAATAATTTAATTTATTTAATGTCTAAAAATTATAAAAAAACTATCATGATGTAGTAATTTTTTTTATCTTTCTAATTAATATTTATAGTAAAAAATATGACTTGTATAACCCCATTTAATAATTGTTTTAATAAAACAACTCATGTTTGTGACATTTTTATTTTAACTTTAAATAAAAAGTTATTAATGTCATTTTCCTACCAAAGTGGATCCATGGGGTCCCCAAGTTGACCCATGGATTGTCTTTGATGGCCATGACACATCCAATTAGGGTAGGACATGTGTCTAGGTCATTTCATATTATTAAAACATTATTTTTACCTTAAACTACTCTAATTACCTCTAATCACGATTAAAAACATAAAAGTTACTATTCACCGAAAAATTATATTAATCCCATTTAACCAAATTTTACATCCAAATAACAACCATGTATGTTGGATTTTTGAAATTCAAAACACAAAGGTGGTAAAATTTCATTTAAACGAAAAATCAGTTTTTTAAGTACCACTTAGTTGTTTCACTAATCATCAAAAATTAATGTTTTGCAGAAAAATACCAAAACATCACCCTAAGCTATATTTGATATTACGAATTCATAAATGAAGTCTATTTTTCAAAATTCAAAACATATAAGTTGAATTAGTTAATTTAATAATTAATTCCCACTGTCAGAGAAAATAGCGTGTTTTTATGAAACAGTAAGTATCAAAAGATTGACACTAGTTTAAGTCAGATTTCAAAGTGAAATTAATTCCAGCAACCACTATTGGATTAAATGGTAAAAATATATTCTAATTTCACTTTAAAACCAATTCAACAGATAATCTAATAAAATAAATAAATTAGATTAAAAAGAGGTTTTGAATTAAAATACACCATTTTTCACTATTCATTAAAAAAATGAACTTTATCGGAAAAATACCAAAAATCTACACAAAGTAAATTTTGTTGTCCCGATTATAAAGGAGAGTTTTATTTGGTCCAATAGAAATTATAAGAGTGACCAAAACTATATTTAAATAAGGCTCTCCATGAAAAGGCGATAAGTCGACCTTTAGTGAAAATTAGAGTACATATGCCTAAAATTGAATTCTTTTCATATTTTAATCCTTTATACTTTATTGGATAAATGTAAAAACATTTAACAAACATATATAATCATATTTTAGTTATTTATATTCATTACTGCCAATACAACGGCTACTTGTTAACTACCATTTAAAATAATATTATTTTATTACTAGTGGGCAACGTAAGATTTCAAAGAAACTCTTTGTTGCGTATCGGGTACGCTATCGAACATAGCAACCACTTTAAAGTAAAATTAATATTCAATTCTCAAATATTAATAAATATGAAAACGTTTTATTCTTTATTTACTTGGGATGTTACAATATCAAAATAAGGGAGAATATTTAAATTGTTGAGAATTTTAGTATAATCCATTGTAATGGAAAAGATGAATTTTGTAGTCATAACTGATATGGGGAGGTTGATATCTTAATAGATATTAAATATTGATTATATTATCTATATTCATTATTGAGTGAGATTTATCAATGATATTCTGGTATATTCTGAAATATTTTATGATTATGTGAAGCATCTAAGGATTTTTATTAAGTAGTTTCTCTTTATTTGTTATGTAAACATAAATTTAATGGTATTAATAATGTTGAAAATTTATTTTCTCACATAATTTAGTTGTTTTGGTCACTATTGAAGAATAAATTATTGAAGGATGTAAAATCCTTATGTTTAAAAGTATGATTGATTTTGAGAAAAATGAGTTAAATAGTATTTCTGAACTTGTTATTGATTAATGTTTTAATTAAAAAAGTTAAAAATGTTATTTTTAGTGATTTTTATCTCAATTTTGATATAATGATATATATTTACTAGTTTTTGACCTTATAGACTAGAGGATAGTTCCATTTTATGGTTAAATATATAGGTCATTTTAGGGGAATATATGATATCACCATGGTTTAATGTTATGGAGATTTAAATGGTTTTGGGAGTTGTATATTCTGAAAAAATAATGATTAGTTTAAACACTTACTATGGTATATGATTTTATAAATGACTAATCATGTCAAGGAAATATAATTAAATTTTTATAGACGGAAAGACTAATGATGGACAAACTTTTACCCGCAGGCCCAACCACATCATATCCATCTGTTGGAATCTGATCCTATCATCATAACACATGATGATAAACTGCATGGAAATACATCTTTTCCTCATGAAATTAAACTTCAAGTAAAGAATCTTGGTCACATGACATTTGAAATACACAAAAAATACATCTTTTCCACATGATGATAAACTAAATTGGAATACATCCTTACCACATGAAATTAAACTCTATGGAAAACATCTTGGTCACATGACATTAAAACTACACAACAAATATCCCCACTAAATTATGGTAAACTACACAGACCATCTCTTATTTCACATTCTTTATCAAGGGAATTCAATATACTTACATCATTCGACATGAGTATGGGGTGCTTCTACCATCTTTGAAAATCACCTCAATCTATATACCACACATCACATTTTGTATACATCAAGTTACCATATGCCTTTCACTTTACTTGAAAAGGAAAAAAGTTATCTCTCAGTTGTCCATGCTATTGATGCATAAGGGATTTAGTCCCACTAATAGGAGACATATTGGCCCAATATAAAGGGCCTTATTATTATTGTGGGCCTGATGTCACTGAGAAAAAAATAAACATCTTTGGGTGTTATGGGACATGCCCGATGTGACTATCCTTATCATTTATCATGACCTGAGGAACTTGATTCGTGATTTATGATGTTTCCTCCTCCCACTCAGATTTATGTAGGGGTACCCTTTACCATGGGTATCCTAATTAGGCTATTTCATGGTATATCCCATAATTGGTCCACATGAGTCAATACCTTAAACTGCCTAAACTCTAGTCAAAGTAATAGGACCTTAAAGTTTAATGAATAATTGTTTAAATTTCTTGACCATAAACTACTGGTGAAAAAGAAACAATCCTTGTTGGTTCAGAAACTCGCAAAGGGAGGCTTGAGAAAAATTCATGTCTTCGCTGACTAAAAACATTATTTCTAGAGTTTATGAAAAACTTTACTGCACAAATAAAAGGTATAAATCTCATAGGTCCTACTCTATAGCCCTAGAAAAATCCAAGATAAGCTCACTAGACTCACTGCTCCTAGAAAAAGTCAGAGTAATGTTTTTTCACATTTCCTCATAGTGAGAATAAGTTTGTTAGGTGGTGGCACAACTTATAGGGTGTTCAAACCCATATGGGATCTTACATTTTCCATAAATCACAATTCATGATTTAAAGTGCTTTAGGTCATTAAAAACCTTTCATGGCCTATGGAAAATATATTCAGCTTAGAGGGACCCCATGATAGACTATTCATGCTTTCCTATGGCTCATGCATATGTTCCTATATTCATCAACCAAATATGTCACTCTGTAAAAAGGATATTGCAATGCTTACAAACCCTAACATCATAATAGTAGCACTCAATACCTCAGTGTGGATGAAATAATCCAAATATGATTATCCCATTTCATCCTACTAATTTGATCACTCTAGACCATGATTTAGAATCCTCGTACCAAACTATATGATTATATTCGATATCTTGAATGTTACAACACTGTGTTTCGTAACCTTCCTCATGTAATAAATGTAACACTCCATTCTCAAACCTTTGATGTCCCATGCCTCCTACTTCGAATCCAAAGGGCATAGAGCTCAAGCTTTACATTAAAAGATAAACTACCCTATGGTACTAGAACCCTTACCGGATGGCCTTCCTTTCATACCCAACTTCATCATTAAGATATTTTTGTCTTCAAAAATCATTCATGACCCATGGAGGGAAGTGGAGATAAGCTTTTCTTGGACATGCTATCGATGCGGAAGGGTTGAGAGCCAGTAGAGAAAGGCATATCCTCTTTACAAGAAAGTGGCTTCAATCCCTATGATCTCCGATGAAATTGAGGTGGAACCAAACACCTCATAATGTTAAGGGACATCCCCATCATATCTACCTCATTCCACATTAACAGACTCAGGCTTTTGGGTTGTAATTTATATCACCCACACGTAAAACATCTTGGTAGGTCTAGTATCCATAGTATTTTGAACTCATCCCTATTTAATTCTATAAATCTTCTATATCCCTTTGAAAAGCATGGATATCATCTTTTATTTTCCATTATATCGATGAAAAAGGGCTTAGACCCACTATATAATGGCATATCCCCATTGAAATAAAGGAACTCCAATCCCAGTGAGCCCTAAAAGAACCATGGTGGAACTCAGCACCACATAGTTTTTTGAGTCATCTCTGGTCTATCAGCACCATATTCAACAAAGGTGCGATCTAAATGACCTTAAACTAAAGCGACAGAAGGTCCGAACGAAATGAACTCAAAACTAAAGTAACATAAGTTCAAGGAAAAATGACTTTAAACTATAGAAAAAAATGGTCCAAGATAAATGAACATAAACTAAATTGATAGAAGGTTTGAGATAAATGACCTTAAACTAAAGAGGCAAAGGGTCCAATATAAATGATATTAAAATAAATTTACCAAAAGTCCGAACTAAATGACCATAAACTAAAGAGATAGAAGGTGTGATATAAATGAACTTAAACTAATGTGACAGAAGGTCCTAGATAAATGACCATTAACTAAAATGAATGAAGGTCCAAGTGTAATGGTCCTAAACTAAAGTGACAGAAGGTCTGAGCTAGAAAATCTTAAACTAAAGTGATAGAAGGTACAAGCTAAATGAACTTAAACAAATGTGAAAAAAATTCCAATATAGACGAACATAATCCAAAGTGATGGAATGTAAAAGCTAGAAGACCCTGAACAAGTGCACGTGGAAATTATCTAGCCTGTGAAAGCATACAAGGCCCACAACATGGTATTGACATGATCAAGATGCTCTATCTAAAATCATATCACCTTTTGAAAAGATACAAAGAACGTACCATTCCGGACATATGTCATACCCGAATGGTACCTCTACATATTAGGTGATTTCAAGATAGCCGGAATACATAATCAATAAATAATCTCATGATGGTCGGTATTCACAAGATTCTCTTAAAGGGAATCTATTAGAATTACCACATCCAATTCCAGGCACTCGTGTTCATTCAATTTAAATCAAGGGATGGGCATCGTTGGTTATTCTCAAAATATCCAAGCAATGAAATTTCATGCATATCATGGATGATATAAAACTAGATGAAAACATATATAAGATTTTTCATATCCATTCATTGATACTTCATAAAAGGAGGAATCCATCATCATTCAGATATGTGAAAAAGTGTTCTTAAATTACCAGAGAAGATGTTTTTTTATTCTGAATGAATCCAATTATAGGGGTCATTTGTTGATTCTCATATTTGAGCATCATATAGTTTTTCATAGAAGGATCCATGTCATGTGATGAATGATATTGAGCACTAGCAGATCCTTGAGCGCACGGATGAGATTGATATCATGCACCAACAAATCAACAAGTGAATGAGATTCCACATTCCATATATCCTCTTTCCAAGAGATCCATATGGGACGTAGTCATAAAGATATCACACACTTTTTATTCTATCAACCAAATAAGAAGTATCATCTGCCTGACATACAATTATACAAGAAAAGGAGAAACCTCCTCATACGGGTGCATGTTATAACATCAAGGAAATTATTAAAACTTGTGGAACTTGGGATTTGGTCTTCCTACTACGCAAGGGATGAATATCACGCAACACCTCGAGCAGATGAGATCACATGTTATACAAAACCATATCTTGAGACTACCATATGAAACACTACTACAAAAAGGTCAAACCACCAGACAGATCACCTTCACACTATGAGCTATATTTATGTTCTCATGAACTTCTTCTATACCATTTTTATAGTGCATGAATATGTATAATCAAGGGACTATTGCATGGAAGATAAGTTATGGCATACACCATTTTCTTTATCCTGGTCATGCTAAGGTTTTAGAAAATCATGTGTGGAACTGATATCATAGACCACCGTCTTGAGCCTCTACTCACTACAAATGTGGGTTTATATGGAGAACTTCCATTATATTTCTTGTGATTTTATGTTACACATGTGGTTTGTAATAACAAGAATGAAATCCTAACTCACACATAAATGAGTAACATGGGAAGTCAACGAGAGCCATGCTCACATGGGAAGGCATGTAGTTAAACATACATATAAAATATGAATTCAATATAAAAAACAGAGCATGGAAGGAGGTAGTTTTTCAAGGCTTTAACTAGGAAAATATATAATATATGAACAAAATAAACAATGAAAGAGAGTTTTAGGATTATCATTTGAATGAAGAAACTATGAAGTTCCCACTTGAAAATCGCAAATCATATTACAAGATAATTTATAACCTCCATTGGGTAATATGATCCTGAAAATCCAAATGTGTTTTCGTAGAGTTTTTTAATGCGTTTAAAAAAAATTAAAAATAACATAGGTTTAATTTTTTTTTACAAATATGGATGAATGGTGGAATCAAAGATAACACCTTTTCGCTAAAACAATAATAAATTTTCTATTTTATTTTTTTTTATATATTTAAAATTATAATGTTTTATTATTATTTTTTTATGGTTAAATATATATAAATAAAACAAAAATTTCCAACAAAATCTATCACTTATTCATGTACGCGACTTTGCAAACCTATAAAATATAAAATATAAGACCTATATAAAGTAAATTTCAAACATTCATTAAACATATAACAAGTATTCGAAAAAATGATTCTTAACGATTTTTGATGATAAATAATTTATAAGCTTTCTAATCCACCTACTTGAAACTTTAAAATGTTTCAAGTACATGAATTTTCTATCCTATACAATATACTTTTTATGAGAAATATGAATGAAATTTTAAACATTTATTAATCATATAACAAGTAGTCGAAAATCAAAATAATTTCTGAAAAAAAATGTTGATGAAAAATAATTTATAAGCTTTCTAATCCACCTACATGAAATTTAAAATGTTTTAAGTGCATGAATTCTCTAACCAATAAAATATTAACTATAAGGCCGACATGAATTAAATTTTTAAAATTTATTAAATATAGACCAAGTAGTTGAAAATAAAAATAATTTCTTTAAAATTTTGATGAAAAATAATTTATAAGCTCTCTAATCCACCTACTTGAAACATAAAAATGTTTCATGTATGTGACTTTTCTAGCCTATAAAATAAAAAATATAAGACTTATATGAACGAAATTTTAAAAATTTCCTAAAAATGTAATAGGTAGTCTAAAATAAAAAAATTTCAAAAAAAATGTTGATGAAAAATAATTTATAATTTTCTAATCCTCCCACTTGAAACTTAAAAATATTTCAGGTACGTGAATTTTATGGCCTATTAAATATAAACTATAAGACTGATATGCATGTCATTTTAAACATTTATTAATAATATAACAAGTATTATAAAATAAATAAAATTCTTATGAAATTGCGATGAGAACTAATTTATTAGCTTTCTAATCCACCTACTTGAAACTTAAAATATTTCAAGTACATGACTTTTCTAGCCAATGAAATATAAACTATAATAAAAATTTTAATGAAATTTAAATTTTGATTTAACATATAAAAAGTAGTAAAATTTTTAATTTTTATTTATATGGATCTTATATTTTATATTTTATAGTCTTTCAAAGTCATGTAGGTGGCTTAGGATTCTCCTTGGCATTCATTATTTTCTCTCTCACTTCCGAATTAATTTTCTTACATTCCTTTCACTTATATTTATTTTTTTTATTTATGAAACACATTATTTTCAACAAATTTTTATATGTTTGTGCTATATTTTAAATTTTATTTACATTGTTTTTATACTATATATTTTATATGCAATTAAAGTTATCTATTTGAAATTTAATAATTATTCCTATGTTTCAAGTGGTCAAATTTCAAAGGTTTCAAATATAAACTATGTTGGAAATATAAATGAAAACTTAAATACTAAATAAATTTATAATAACGGTTGATATTAATAATAGTATTTTTATTTCCGTAGACATAAAACATATATATGAACATGTAAAATCATTGACTATGTCTATAGAGAGACGATCTCTTACAACATGGTGGTCTACGAGTTGGATGTTAGCGTCGAGTTCATAGTGGAGTATAATGACATGTATAGGTTTGATCCTCATGCACTAGAATGTCAACTGTCACATCCCCCATCAATGTGCCAGTGGAAGGAGCTATCAACCGTATCCCATACTGCCCTTCTGATCTTTCTCCGACTATGGTGGTAGATAGACCTGTCATCATCGCAGTGGGGAACCAAGCCTTCAATGGAGATATACCCCAAGAATGCGATGGATCTTGACTGTAAAGCTACAATGGATATATAACCCAAGGCTATGATGGATTTGGACCCCATGTATGTGTTCGATCTATATCCCAAGATGGAGGGAACTACATATATCATGTCATGAAAGATGGATCCCTTGCCACTTGAGGCACATCCTGAATCAGCTAAGGCTGGACTACTAGAGGGCCGAACTCTACCTGTGGAATAGGTGAGGCCTCAAGTGCATCACACCACTGACTAAATAGTTGTGGTCATGGATTCTCAGCACCAGTAGCTATTGTAGGATGTTCTTCCCGGGCAAGAACATCCTCTCTCAGAGATGGATGCTCGAAGATGCTCTTGGAAAGAACACAAAAAGATGCCATCACCTCCAGCGCTTCAGCTTGGAGAACTGCACAACTAAAGACCCCATAATACTCTTCATCACTCATTTGAACAAGATTCTATGTGGGAATTCCCTTTAAATAGATTCAAAATGAATTAGAAAATAGTTCAATAAACAAACTAATTGAAATTTATTGAATTACAATCATCTTCATCTCTCAATAATGTTGGGTAAGATACAATATAGACTTCAGTATATACCATGGATCATAATCAACATACACTGAAAGAAATAATTTATTCTTAGGTACTCCTTGACTATGAAACTCTACACGTCTCTGCCAATAGTTGAGAAAGAGGGCATGTACTTGGTCCCAGTCCTCATCCTACCTCCCTGTCAGCTTCATCCCATGAAGACACTTTGTCTATCTTGATAGTAATGGAATCAGTTGTGAATAGAAAAATTGATGAATGACTATGTCAAGATTCTACCACTCTATACTTTGTAAGTGAATGAGGGGAACTACAGCCATATCATCCTCAATCGCTACAGTGCAGTTTTCTGAAAACTGGCCAATAATACTCTAGTATGGAAGCCATGAAATCTGAAATGACATGTGACTTTGTAAAAATATCTCCTAACTAAAAACCAAAATTGATGAAATTATTAAATTTCTTAGATAAGGATATATTGTATATATGTACCTGGCTAGGTAAGATACATTCCAACTATAGCCAATATACGGTAAATAGTGTCTCTGAACCGTGTCGAAATTGTATCACAGACACCACCTATAAAATACAACATTGATAGTGACAAATAATGAGAAATTAAAGTCAATAACTCATAGTAGCATTAGAAACCAATAAAAAATACTGATCATACTGGTGTCCACGTGGAGCATCATGGTACACCTCTATCTCGATTGGTGGACCAGCAAGCTCAGGACAAAATGTCAGTCTGAGCTCCCATGCCCACATCTAAATAAAGACGAAACATCCCCCAAGGCATGTGCGGTCTCTATGGTATAGATTTCATAATGATTTGTGCGTGTATGCCAAGAAGGTTGACCACCTGTTGTAAATCCTGAACCAATCAAAGTCCTCCAGTAGGGGTAGATACATCATGTGCACATGCATCCTTGAGTGATCAGTACACATGGTCCCTCCAATGTGCTATAATATATATAACTGAGAAAAAAACATGATGGTCTTCTCGTCAGCACCATCGGGTAAATGTGGAATATGCTCCTCCAACCAAGAAATATATTTGGATGCTCCGTCTATAGCCCTATAGTCAGAAAAATGTCAATACCTAACAAGCGCTAAGCAAGGTCTGGCCAATATGTATAGGTGGGTCCAATAATGGGTCACCTCTGGATAGGAAGACTGAGAAGCACTTCCATATCTTGGAGGGTTATGGTCATCTCTCCCTCAAGAGGGTGGAATGTGTGTGTTTCTTTTCTCCACCTCTCAACAAGGGCATCAAAAGGTGATGGTATACCAATGTGAAATTTTATATGGAAATGCCATAACATCTAGCCCGATGTATGTATGGTCTAATGGAATGTGGAGGATACCTATGATGAAAATGGTGCGCTCGATGCACTCGGATCGATCGATCTGCAACACCCTCTAACACGACCTGATAAATATGAGTATGCTGTTGAGTGAGTAGTATGGTATCATCCATCTTCATATAAACAAATGAAGAGTGTCATAAGTGCAAATTGTAAATATAACGCTATGGTCAACATAATTTTATGACTTCTAGAATGATAACATTCCATGTTTATTCACGTTGTTTTATGAAGTTATTTTTAGAAAAATAAATATAACTCTTCAAGTATTTTGGTTTTGAATGAAATAAAAATATCAAGAGGAAAGAAGAGAAAACTATAGATAATGGAAAAAAAAACATTTGATAATTTCTCCACATATATTAACTGTGGAAGCAAATACATTGATACATGATTTAAGGGAATTTGAGTTTACTACAAGTGTGGCGAGAATGGATACCAAGATCATGATTGTATGGGAATGAATGAATTTTACAATGTGAAATGCTTCAGCTGTAAGGAGATGAGTCAATATGAAAATAAATTACTCAAGAATTAATGGAATATATCTTAGAAGAATCCGAGACACTAATGTAAAGAATATGTTATTGATACATTCAATGTGGAATGATAACGATTCTTTTGTATTTTGATCCAAGAAATATGTTGTGTAAGAATTTTATAAATGAAATTATATATTTAATAATAATTTAATGAATATGGTTTTTATTATAATACCTTTTCTTAATGTATTTGATAGAATTTGTTTAATGGAACCATTATCCAAGAAATGTGTTTTAGTAGAAAAAAATTAATTCCTTTAAAACACATGATTTGGTGAAGATGACGCTAAATATGTGCCTAATTTTGAGAAAATTGAAAAATTATATTTATTGGATATTATTGGTGACAAATAAAGAATATAATGATTTGATGAAAAAATAATTCATGATGGAGTTTATTTCATTTTTTTGATTTATGAAAGAAATTATTTAATCTATGGTTTTATTTAAGTAATAATGAGAAAGTTAATTCTTGAACGGATGAATGTTTTTATTAAGGATTTAATATTAATATGGTATTTAAGTATAAGGTATGTTTCACTAAGATATAAATTTTTGGATTAATGGTATACTGATTTTTAGCATCATAGAGACAATATTTATATATTTTTGGGTCTTGAATTTTGTTAGACATATTTTGGAGGGGTTTTATGATTATCTAATTATGAATTGGATTAAGATAAACCATGGTAATTACTAATGATGTTTTAAAAATTTATCTAATTATCTTTATTTAATACCTTATGCTAATAGTTATGATAATATTATTTCATTAAATAAAAGTTTAGTAAAATATCATACACATAATGTTATAAAAACCATGGTAAATAGAATATTTTTGAGGTTTACAATTCATCTTTTAGGTTTTCAGATTTTGATATTAGGGTTTCAGATATAGAGTTTTGGGTCTAGGTTTTTACATTTTCTGTATGTTTTTAGGGTTCAGGTTTATGAGCTTTGGGTTAGGGTTTATGTTTTAAGGTTTAGGGTTTAGAATTTTGATATTAAGGATTAGAAAATATTTTTTTGGGTTTAGTGTTCGAATTTTGGGTTTTGGGGTTTAGAATAATGAGAAAAAAATAAAAGATAACAACATATAATTTATAATATGAGAATTTCATCATAAAGACAATACATCCTTGTGGATAAGAGTGTGAAATCGACCCAAAAATGTTAGGGAATCATTTTTCTTTATGACCTTATTGATGACATATGGTTCATATCAAACTCTTCCCTTGTTATTGGGGCATGTCCATCTCATTACACACCATACTAGCCTTTGTTCTCCAAGGAGGATGAAACTGATTGATGTCACATATCACTATCGGTTGGCCTTCTGGAATTGGGAAATATAGAAACTCCCCAATAAGTGTCAATGGTGCTGCATATCACTTAAGAATGGTGTATATCTGGTACACTGGATCAAATATGATTCCCATGATATGTTCATAGAGGCATATGTTGCGATGGCGTGTGTGCATGGAAACCATAAGGTTACAAATTTTCCACATGGACATTGCATAGTTTCCCATAATACCACCATTTTCACCGATGTGATTTGTGATGGGGTCTGAACACTCTTGAACTACAAAATGAGATTATTCTTGTCAAAAAAGGAGGACATGATAACCAGAAGCTTCTTCAATATTCTTTTTAATCTCTCATTGAATGTGTCTTTGGTAAATTATCCACTGCTATATTCCACCAGATGCTAGTTTTTTTATCAACAAAGTACTTAACGCATCGGTATAATGCCTCCTAAGATAGAGTGTTTATATGTATCTCGATAAGACCATTAAAGACACCATTGATTCACTCCACAATGTTTGTGGTCATTTTTCCATACCTCTGCCCCTGTCATATGTCAATGTCCATTTTTCATTTAGAATCTGAATCATAAGATTCCTGATTAGCCTGGTGGATTTGTTCAAAAAATTCTTCAAAATACAATTGATCCAACTCATATTCTACGTATAATAGATCATATTTCACATAATTTTATTTTATCTTAGCATTGAAATAGTAAAAAAATAAGAAATACAATGAATACCAAGCCTCGTGATTACCTTCTTCATCGATTTGTTGTGGAACTTTTAATGAAAATTACTAGAAATGTGTCTAATTCAGAATTGATGATGTGAATTTGGGTATCTACATGTATTAGGATCCAAATTTATTGCCTAATTAATTTCATGATGGCGATCATATATCAATCAAACACCCCAAATGTGGTTGAAATGGTTGATGAAACATGTCAGAAACTAACTCCATGATTCATAGTCTTCTTTCTATACAATGGAATAGGAATGTCAAAGAGGTTAACAGTTTCCTTCTTGGGTTGCCACAATCAACAATACACCCTTTTAGTTGCTATATAGAAATGTTCCATCAATCTGAATCAACTGTTTAATGAAATGAAATGCAGAGATATAGGGGATGAATGCCTAGTAAAACCGATGAATTTGAACATTAGATGGATCAAGTCGGTTATCATGGGACACATGCTCATTTGTATAAATATGGAAGAAAAATTAATTATGATTCCTCAGTATGGCTAGAAAATGTAGAAACACCCAATATGAGTCATATCAATCACCATAGACCTTCAAAATTACCTTTTATTTCTCTATCCATGCCTTATTATAGGGAATATTATAACCGAATTTATGTTGTATCCTCTCTTTCACAAGGGTATCATAAAATCTAGGCATGTCCTAATCATCTCAATAATAATCGATGACACAAATTATACACCGAATGCGGTATGAACTTGTGTGGGTCTTGGATGAATGAAAGTGTGAGCTGCCTCAATCCTCGAGACTCTCCAACCTCCAAACACAATGTCCAGAATCACCCTCAATAAAAATCTATAATCATCCCCATACTTCTCACATCGTATGATATATTTACTATTACATGTTTCGTGAACTATATAGATACAATGCCTCTCAATTTGAAATATCATTATCATGCTTTTTAATGCATATTTACTTGGAAAATTCCATCCAACATAAAAGGTTTTGTCCGAATCACTTAGCCTAACTGGTAAAATTATGGAGAACTCAGTTGCGGGTGTGAGAACATTATTGTCAAATTCAGGCACACATGTAATTATTTCTAACTAATATGCAAGGAGGGTTGATGATTTATTTTCAGTCTAGGTTTCTGTACAACTAATGGAGTTCTCAACACCTCCTCCCTAGCTTTCGTTGGCCCCTCTTCATCAGAACTATTGTCACCATCTGATCTGTCATTACGAAACTCATCATTAGAAGTCGTATTGAAATTTATATCCAATAAATCATCTATGTTTTCTTATTCTACATCATTTTAAATAGGCTCAATTTCATGGGGAGGACTGTCTTCAACCACTCTTGTAAGTCTGCATCTTAGTACAACTCGACATTGTTGTTGTACAATAGAAACATCAATATATAACTCCACCATTGTTCTATATGACCGTTGATAAAATAAATTAATTTCTTGGATCCACTGCGCATCAGAAACCAATGAAAAGGTAGATGCAAAAGTGTTGCTGGGAATTGAAAATGTCTATTGCTCATAGACTTGATCTCTTGATGGGGTCCTATATTTAACTAACCACAAATTATCTCATGAGGGTCACTTGGGGTTACAAATTCAGTTGTACTAACCCCGGTTATTGGTTTTGTAATGTAAGAAACTCCTTGCTCAGTTTGAATATCCTCCCCATAGCAGTACACATAGGAAAACATGGCACTCTATGTAAAAAATGTTTCTTTCATCAAAATTATGATAATTTAACAAATATTACCAATGATGGTTGACCATATAATATTTATTATAATTTAATTTGAGGAAGCCTTATTATATACTAAAATCTTCTAGTAATGTTTAATTATATATAGGTTTATTAGAATATAAGTCATAGAATGTTTTGGAAACTGAGGTAAAAAGAAGAGGAAATAACAAATTAGTTTATTTATCATTGAGAAAATGAAAATTATGATCCTATAAAGTGAAATGAATAAGACAAAACACATTAAATAACACATGAATTATTTTTAACATACAATAAATTCATTGAAATTTTCAATAAAATGTAGTTTGGATGAGATGAGTATCACTTCAGAAAAGGTAAAATCCAACTTATTTTTTATTGACAACTTAATAACATCTTCAAAAGATATTTACATCACTTTTGAACTTTAAAAAGCTTTCGTCCTTCCAATGACATATATTACATGTCGTCTTAGATGTCATTAGAAGGCCAAAAATATTTGTATGTTTAAAAGTTAAGTACATATCATTCGAATATTTTATTAATCTTCCAATTAAAAATAATCATAATTTTACCTCTTGTACGGAGTGAGACTCATCTCTTCCAAACCTCATTATATTGAAAATATTCAATGAGTTTATTGTATGTCATTAATCATTAATGTGTTATTTAATTCGTTTATTCTTATTCATTTCACTTTATATGATCACATGTATCATTAGCTAATTATTATATGAATTCATTTTTTAATCCAATGTTATTTATTAATTATTCTATAATTAGTAATTGCTAACAATAACTATTATTTATAAACTATATAATCTTTATGTTACTAAAATATAAAAACATTTTCTTATCCATTTCATTTTATATAATCATAATTGACATTTTATCGACTGATTTTCTTAGTACATTTTTTAACTAATCAATAATTCTTTAATCACTAGTTAATCATTATTATGATATTATTTATTTATTTTTTATTTAATCATTAATCATATTATACTCATTAGTTACCTATAATTAACTAATCATATGTATTCATTTGTAATCCTATGTTGTCATTAATTAATCAATATTTAATATTTACTAATAATAAGTATTATTTATAAACGATATATATCTATTTAAACTACCCAATAAATAACATCATTAACAATAAGATTAAAAATAATTCAATTAATAATAATAACTTTCATTCGTTAATGCTTTTTTCCATGTCCATTTCTTTTCATAACATCATAATTATTATTTTAGAATTGAAAAATATACTGATTTGATTTTTCATATCTTAGGTATTTTAGTAGTTTATAAAGATAATATAAATCATATAAATCATATCCCCTGGGAGTGTCAATCCAAGAGTGTAGCAAAGCTCTTTGTCTTGCACCAGTTCACGTTCGAGTCTAGCTCAAAGCGGTGTTTTCAGGTATTACCACTAGGCACATCTGTACTAGAGCCACATCTACTTGTTTAAATCCAAACATGGATTTTATTTCTTAGATAACCACACAATATTTATGCTATAAAAATTTCACAATACATAATCTAATGTTATACTATACTTAATATATACTTAATCAATACTTAATCATTACTAAAAAAATTATTATTCCAAATTATATATAACTAATCAAACAACCTAATAAAAAAATATTGAGAACTATTTAAACTACTTAAATAATGAAATATTTAAAACTAAAAATAATTCAATTAAATAAATAAAACAAATTATATTTAAAAAAATACCTCTAAAGGATGCTTCTCAAAAAACCACCTTCTTTTGGACCACCGACACCACCACACGAAAAATGATTATTTAGTGAGAGAAGCAGTGGATCTAAGAGAGATGAGGTAAAAATGAAGTGATGAGAATGGGGGGGGGGGGTTACCTTTTATAGGGAGTTAAGGAAAAGGAAACATCATCGATGCCACCTTTTCCTTTCTGTGAGGCTAAAGGCAGTATCGGAGGCGCCACCTTTCACCTCATCCATTGAAAAAATTTGGCACCCTCACCCCCACCCACCACCTTTTCCATGCCATCTATCAACGATAAAGGTGGCATGGGGGATAGAAACCTTTGAGGCATATTTTTTTTAAATAAAATAAACCTAAGTGGTTTTAATTTTTTTTCTTTAGAAAACATATTAAAAAAACTTTTTGTTCGCATGAAGAATACCAAATGTTTAGGTCCTTTTAATATTTATCTTAATGATTTTTTTTTCAAATCTTAGGTAGAGCATGTCAGATTTTTCAATGGTGGAGTATGTTATTTGGAAACCCCACCATTATCATACACAGAAAGGGAGTGTCAGGATTTTTTATAAATACCTATTGTAGATCACCAGTTTGAGGCTGTTGTTGCTTCATGAGAAGGATGATCTCATTTTTTTCACAAAACAACTCATCATGAACCCATATAAGGGTTATGTGAATGAGAATGAAGGACCCCGAATAAGGGTTACACGAAGCTTCTCATGTGTATGAAAGACTACATTATCCCTTTCACACAAAGTAGATAAAGAATCACATATCCTATTATGGAGAAGGTTAGAGCATCGCGTTACCCATCTTGTGAAAGACTGCAATCATGTAACCCGTCTTACAAATGGTAGTGGCACTGCGTAACCCATTATGCGATATGATGTCGTACCACAAGGGAGTCAATCTCATAGAAAGATACAACTCATATCTCGTGAATAATGATATTCATGTGATCACATATGCCTATACATATCATGGTCTCGCTTCCCCCCAAGAGTTCAAATTACCACATAACCAGTTATGATAATTATTTTGGAACATAACTCAGGGCTTGGCTATGATCAATTCCTACAGAATGTTTTTGATGTGCCATAAAATCCAAGCATAAATAACATTCAAGACTCAATGCACCATGTTGAGCTGAATGAAGCTCTCACCACACACATGAAATATTCATGTGGGCATGAGAATATCCATGTTTAATTTGAGATTGCAATGTGAAGAGAATACATATTTCATGAAAATTTGAGTAATATTTTCATGAGACTCCATCACTTTGAATTATTTACTTAGTTTCATGAGAATTTTGATGTCATGAAACACCCTCATATGAAATTTCATACAAGAAACACATTAAAATGTCTTGGGTTATTCGACAACATTACGATGCCTTGAAACACTTTCCATGAACCCTTTGGCATGATTCTTTGACATGAATACACCCTTGCTCACTCTATGGAATCATACAATAATAAATACGTTGCATATCAAAGTCAAGTAAAGTAATTGTCCTTAATAATTCCTGCATTCCATCATGGGATCCATCAATGAACACATGGTGCATAAAAGTTATTCCAAGAACATATCCATGAACATATCTACATGTCGTCTCGAGATCCATCACAGATCATCTGAGACACCCTAGGAAAACTGGACAATTAACCAAGAAAAAGACACACGTTCCATCGTTAGTTCCCAAATCGATCATGCAACACACCCACCGATTATTAGTGGCTGATGGATGAAAAAATCCATTGAAAATAAGGAGAAATTATCCAAAGGGAGGAGGCCTCTAGTAGTCACAGACATCAAGTGTCACATCACCTATGGGTAGGATAATTTTCCTTGAAAATATCCAACCCAACTCGCCCAACTACCGTGTTTTTGTAAAATAAAACAATGAGGATAAAAGGAGTAGAGGGAGGAGATAATAGCGGTCAATGAAAGACATGTGGTGCACCCCTAGAGATCCGCAAGGCACGGTAATTCCCTGGAAACATGTCTGCCTCTTCTCGTGGAACCCATTTGTCTTGTCAGCCTCAACACATAGAAATACCCGGGTGTGTCTGGGAAACCATGCACTTCCCTTAGATTCCTCAAGGTAAAATGGATGGATTTGTTCAACGAAATTATTTCACACCCCCACATGAACTATATTAGTCATGAAATGCATCATTAAAAAATAGAGTAATTATCCTTGACATTACTCATGAAATCTCAAGCGACTCGTAACCTTTTTCACATAAAACAAATGGAATAATATAGGTAGGAGCTGGAAGCCTCTCATGGTCAGAAAACAGATGTGATGTGTTAAGGAAGTTTATTTTATAGTCCCATGAGACCTTTAGGAAAACCATCATTTTCTCCCCAAAATTCCAAGAAAAATCATCAAGCATCTCACATATTCATTTTAATAGGCATTATAACATTGGGAAGGCCCTTGTAAATGTAAAAAAGACAACAAAAAATACCATCAAGATGCCCACATGATTTAATGAGACATCATTAATTTGAAATACACCAATAAAGGATGCATTGAAAAAGGGAATTATGGTTTCTAAAAATCAAGAGACACCCTTAGAGCGGTCCATGATAGACACTTGTGAAGCCACATGGTGTCAAATCCATTCACCAACTCCAACATGGAATCAATCTAGATATGACCCACAAAGTACAGAACAATTGAGGTAGAGTTGCCTATAAATTTCCCACCCCAACATGAAAAAAAGGAAGGACTCTAGATGGTTCAACTCTCATCCACTGGAATCTCAAGCGTGAGGGCTATAGTGGATTTCTCAAAGCGACTGGTCTTTGGACCAGAAAGTAATCCATAAAGTAATACACTGACAAACATAAAGAGAAATCATGCACCATACATAAGGTACTTCATGTGAACATTCATATATCCCATCAAGGACTAATGGAAAGGTGTGCAGTGAACATACTACATATCTGTCAGATCATTAAAGGCTCAAGATTAATTAATATTGAACAAATCTAAGTAATTCTCAATATAAGGGAAATAACAAAGATTAAAAGTAGATGACTTGAGTGAAATACGTGTTTGATGGTCCTCATGGATTATGCCTGAATAATCAAAAGACACACGACGGTACTAGGAGATGTCACCTAGATCTCAAGATGCTCCATTATCATGCTATTTGGGAGATATGAAATACTATAGTCATGTAAAATCAAGTCATATGATCCCATTGAGAACACCACTTCAGTCTCACAAAACCCTATGAACCTATCACCTGAATAGTGTGGAGTCCTTCAGATGCATTGCCTGACTCAAATAATGGCACCTAATCATGTTTTTTAACTATTGAAGTTGAACCTGGGCATGAAAAATGAGCTCTTGCGATACCCTCTAGACAGGTTAGTCGAGACTTGTGAAACCCTACAGGTATGTCTTCCATGTATCATGATGACCTATAGGGATGTTATACAGGATACAAAACTTCGCCCGAGCCATGTCATACAAACTTTTGTGACACCCTCCATATGTCTCAAACCAATTTTACAAAATAATAATAGGGAACATCAGCTAGATCATGCGACACCTCCTTGGAAAGCTAACCAGGTTAAGTGATGGCCCTAGATCAAACCATATGGATCTTTCGATGTCCTATGGACAAGTCAAATGGTTCATGCACCATACTATAGACTAGAATTCTTGGTTATTTGGGTAACCTTAGTGTGTAATCCCAAATATTAATGGCACTATGATGAATATGATTTCATCTATATTCAGGATATACATGCCACCTCTCCCGGGTTTGGATCTCCATATTGACCATCTTGGAAAATCCCGACATTTAAGTCCCTTATTCAAATCAATAGAAATGATTACATGATATCCCATTTTTCTCACAAAGTGTTTGGCTCATGTGGGGTTAGGGACTTTCAATGATCATGAAATATGCACTATAAACCTTCACAATAGTAAGGGAAACCTCAATGTGTAAGACGTAATATCAACTGAACTACTATTACTATGATTCTTATCACAACTGAGATACATAGTACATCTCCCTGATACATGAGTTCCATGGTCAATCTTTTCGGGGTAGCCTCAGGTTATACATCCAAAATTATGAGAAATGAGATGACCATTTCCATTAATTGTTTCTCATAAGGGGAATAGATCACATGAGGTAATGGAGTTGACATAATCATATCATCTATACTATGCGTCTACAAAATGATAGGGATAACCTCAATATATAATGCATAAAAAATTATTTATGATAACTATGATTCTCCCAATTCAAAAGACACATTGGATGTCCCTTTGGGATTCGAACCTGAATACTCGGCATCCCATAGCACTTATATAATTCCTTTCCATATGATGTTAAAATATACAGGTCGAATGAACTATTTGGATTCTGATTCCTATAATAACCAGGATACGTAGGACGCCCCAAAATGTCTTTATCCCCTCCTTGGAATATTAACTACCTCCTTGCAAGAAAACACTTTTTTAAGTAGTTAGTTATACATCTTCAATACATAAGCATATTACTATTACTGGAATATGATGGATAAACTTGGATACATATAGATAGATCCACCGAAGAGGCCCTAGTCATTTGCACTAGAAAGAGAATTAACA
The DNA here is from genome assembly GCA_963277665.1 of Viscum album. Lineage (NCBI taxonomy): Eukaryota > Viridiplantae > Streptophyta > Magnoliopsida > Santalales > Viscaceae > Viscum > Viscum album. Next base: position 871,951,009 of record OY728145.1, on the reverse strand, counting down.
AATAGTCATTTTGCTAGGGTAACCAACTCCGTATTAGGATTAGGAAGAGATCCATGAAAATATCTTAAATCTATAAGAGATTCTAAAAGTAGGAAATAATTCCCCCCAAAAGGGTGAGATGAGCCCAAACCCCTATAATATCATCTAATGTGAGTCGCCAAGAGTCACTGGGCCTGAAAACCCAGATGATCTCCTCCCTTTGGAAAGAAGTTTTGTACCTAGCTATGGTTGAAGGAACTGTTAGGAGTTCCTATGAAAAGTAGAAAAAATGAAAAACTTGATGCAAGAAATTGAGCGAGGCCCTAAGACTCTCCCCTCAACCAAACAATCATGTAAAAATAATTCCATGCCTCAACTCCCGGTGAAACAGAAATGGTGAACTTGATGTGAATCTCTATAATAAAAATGACTGTGTTGTAATATATTGGACTATTTTTTTTCTCAATATATGAAAAAATAAAGGACTCGACATGAAACTCTGTAATAACAAACAATTGGGTTATAATCCATTGGGCCACTATGTTCCCACCCCCGATATGAAAAAAAACTGATAGGCCCAACATGAATCTGTTAGGACACTTTGTTTTTGAAAACCCTATAAAAACAAAGCAGTAACACTGACATGATCATATAGAAGATCTTCTGTAACTATAATTATTGTGAGTCTATCCTAGCATTGACATGTCCAGGTAAGAAGAATGGAATGATCGGGGAAGGAATAAAATTCTGTCAACCATGCATATCTGATTGATCATTTTTATGCCTACAATATAACACTAATCAGTAAACTTGTTCCTTGCTATCTTCATGGTTGAAAATACTTGTCTCACCAATATAATCCCATCCTGAGGTATTCTATTCATTATCCAACATTCATTTAGGTAAATAATTTTTGTTTGCGACCCCCACAGGTCACAAAATAATTTCACCTACACAACACCTTCAACAAAAGGTAAAAAGTTGGATGGTTTTGGAGTACCATCAACACAATACAATTCCAACTATGGAAGCTTCCTGTTAGGATCACCAAGCACACAATCTGCTATATCGACATCGCCTTTTTAAAGGCTTATGATAATACAGTATCCCTCATCTCAATAACTAGCCTTTTTGAGATCTTATCCATAGAATGTGACAACTGAAACCTTCCATATATAAGCAATGTGGTCTAGGAATCCAAATATGATTCTCTTTCGGTTTAGGTTCCACCAAGGAAGAAACCTACAAACTATTTTTGCTAGAATCATCCCGTTGATACCCACTAGTCACCTACGATGGGTACCACTTGACATGATTCCACCTCTGAAACTCATGCAAGGATATCTCATCAGGGGAGGAAGGCACTTGAGATCTTAGATAGGGCTCATATCCCCACTCCCACTGATGATGCATTCTAATATACTCCGGTATGAATCAGAAATCAATCCCATGTCCCTAACATCTTAGAACCAGTCTATGGGCATATTCTTATGACAAGTATAGGGGATGCACATATCTCTACCCCTGTGTGAATATTATATTGATATACTCTGATGGGACAAGGAGGAAAAAAGTGGGTGTATTTCTTCACTTAAATCGAAGACATATTCTAGTTCATAATAGGGATAAAAAAAGTTTAGGTTTTCATACCCTCACACACTTTCTAAAATGATAATATATTTTAGCAACAACTGAAGATCTCTGTTATTATATTCTGGGACTATTGTAGATAAAGGGACTGGTGAAGACTCTAATCCTTACATCCAGGGAAACTCAAAACACTAATAATCATGAACAAGTGGTTGTACCAATGAAATAAAACTCTTACTTTTGTCCATGAGTATTATTGGCATATTATGATAAAGTATAAGGCATCATACTAGCCTCATACTACCATTCCAACTAAGGTTCACCAAGAAAAAATGACACACGCCTCGATATTGGGGCACATGACTATAAAAAAAGTACAGTGTCATAATCCAAAGGCCCTAGATCAGGCTCATATCCATGTTCTGGCTGGGGATCACTATGTGAGAGGGGAAAAAGCCTCAGGATAGGCTCACATTCCCATCAAGAAAGTCCAATTTCATACTCCAAAGGCCCAGGACCAAGAATATATCGCCATGTTGCACGAGGTTGACCGTGTGATAATGTAAAAAGTATCTAGATATGATCATATTTTTATCAATGAATCATGATAGAATATTCTAGTAGATCCCTGAAGCAATGTGTATATTCATACTTTTACTGATGAATGATTATTCCTACATCATTATGAGGAAATACCAGAGGAGGCTCATTTTCCATTTTACATTATGGAGGTATGTCGGCATATTCCGATAGGGAATGCATAATCAGACAAGGAACATGTTCTAGTTCCAACCAAGGATCACCATGTGAGAGGGACACATCCCTTGGGGCTAGCTTATACTCCTATCAAGAGGGACCATCAACATATCCCGAAGTCTCAAGATGGGGTTTATACTCCCATATTCCCTGAGGCTCGTCATGTGATAATAGAACATGACTCGGGACAAGATCATAACCCCGAAAATTATGAGACAAATTGTTGGCATATTCCAAAAACTTATCATTAATAGGTTCATACTCTAACAGCACCAGACGGTTATATACATGTTCTTGAAGCTGTCATATAATAGACTCATATCCCTGCAAAATAAGAAAAGTTAGGTCCTCATGTTCTAACCACAACATAATACATGGAACATATTCCTAATCTTCTCAATTCTAGTTTCCTTGAGGTCCTTTGAGACACATTATCAACACCTCAAGGGTCCTTATACTCTTAGATGAAAGAGGAAGTAGATGTCACTCATTACCATGATAGTCCTCCTTGTGGTGGTGTGGAGATGGATCATAGGGACTCTACTCATGATATCCACTATGGTCAACCTCCCCATGACAATATCTCACAATGATAAAGAAATCCTTCCCTTTCTCAGAGACCTTTATATAAAAAGGTTTACAAAAATATAACACCTTAATATAGAGAGTTACTTGAGACATCGGGGTCAATTGTATATGATTCCCCATCAACTTCCAGCAAAACTCCACTCTTATCAGAAGGTGACCATCAAATCCATCATCTATGGTCTGACCAAAATGATTTTGGTAAGTCTGATGATGTGGAGGACGACATTGACATATGAAGAGAGTTATCCAGAAACAACTTCCCCATCATGTTCTGGACCCTCCCAACATCTAGCAATGAGTTAACATATGAGTCAGAAAAGGATGGAATTCCTTACCTATACAAATATATATGGGATACTCATCATCTACTGAAGGATCAATATCTCCATTTTCTAGGATATGATTTTAACCTTTAGAAAATTAAGATACTCAACTATCAAATTAACCTAGCTACTATCTCCATAAACCGGGATCTAAAATCTTTAAAGAATAGTGAAAAGCTTTAGCAGGCTTGCTTCCATTGCATCGTGACACTTCAACAACTGATCTCTGAAGACACATAATGAATCTATATTCAATTATGGGGAGAGTATAGAGCATTTCACCTTTCTGAACCCTTAGAACAACCGAAGCCCTCAGATTTGTCATCATGAAATGTTATATCCACCGGTGAAATCAAGGGACTAGGCAATGCTCAGGCCATTCGGTCACTAAAACATAATTAAACCACTTCAAATATGCCTAAAAATCATGAACAAAGGAAGAATAAATCCTAAAGGACATAAAACTTGTCCACTTGATGAAATGTGATCACATTTCAAACATAGAGAATGAAATTTCGATCATCTGGACAACTTCTGGTGAAAATTAACTCTCGTCATGTGATGCCCTCACACCCACCTCCCACGTGAGCATAGCTAAACCACATCAAACGAGACACAATATACTGTCAATAGAAGCCTTATAGGAGTGGGATCAATACCATGGGAATGGATAATATTTACTACCACCTCCACCCCTCAGATCATCAATTCCAAAGAGGATTCAAGACATACCCTCGGTAGCTACAGGTGACCACCAACCCCCTGGGATATGGAAATTTATATCTCAACCACGATCAATAGGTTCATCATTCCATGAGTGAAACCTATAAGAATCATTAGTGATTCCAGATCACCACCACCCCACTAGGATGAGATAATTTATATCTTCATGTTCTTCCTGAGAATCATATTTTCCCTGACTAGAGACATCAAGTCCCCAACAACAGGACTAATCAACCCCAATGGAAACCCCAAATAACCCTGCCCCATAATGTTGGGGGAATTCTTAGAATCCTTATCACCACAGAGAGAATCAGTCTTCTATAGGTCGTGATGGAAAATTCAATGGTCGGCGTCCTACCAGTTCCACCAACAGCTAGAAAAACCTCCACTGGTCGTGTCCCGTATGAAAACTAGAATTGAGAACCCCCTCAAAGTCACTATTTGTAGGCCAAGAAGGGAGGAGAATAGAAAAAAGGTAATCAAAACCTACCATTTCTGAAATCCAAAATAGACCAACATGTCCAACTGTTCAAATAACAACCCTAATGAAGGTGGTGCAAAATTAGCCTGTTGCATTGAAAGTAATGTCACAAATACCATTTGTAGTATGCCTATTTGAATTTCTACATTGTAAATATGGAAGAAATCAATTAAGAAAAAAATGTAGATGTAAACCACATGGAGAAATTAAACTAAGAGGAGGGGTATATGGATGCACTAAATGAGGATGTGTGCACCCAGAACCAACGAAGGATCCAAAATTTGGCACCACTGAATAGTGAGTTTATACCTACTCAATATAATATTGTCAAGGAAAAAGTGAAAGGTATTGCTACATATCAATCACAACCCATAAGAATTGATGTTTCTTCCACTGAGGAATAGTTTTCATAATGTGAGAGTGAAATACTAGCTCTTAAGAAACTCAATGAGGAGATACTCAAGGGATATATTTCCACCGGGTATCGTCTCCATCCAAAGATGAATATCCTCCCTCCCATTGCTGATATTCTAGCAAGAATGGTATTCGAGTATCAGAATGGCGTCATATCCAGACAACCAATCAACATAAATGAGTAAGTTGAAAATGATCATGAATTCGCCCCTAGAGTTTCTTAATGACATCAAGTCCCTTGATACTCAAATAGAAGTCATTAAAGTTCGACATGAACCTATGAATCTTGATTGGAATCCATATCCTGGATGGGTGGGTGATACTCTGCCTCCACCCAACTTTGGTGACCTTACCTTATCTATGTTTGATGGTGCATGTGACCATGGAAAACATCTCACACAATTCATATCCTGATGTGGGTCAATGATGGTCCCTGAAGATCAAAGAGAGGCGACAAAGCTGAGGTGTTTCATGTAGATTCTAGTGGGTCCAGCCTTTGTATGGTACAATAGTCTTCTTGTATGATCTATTACATGATGGGAATACTTCATAATCATTTCTTTTACCAGATTAGTTTCACACTATGGAAAACAATGATCATCAGTATGATGAACTGAAAATAATGTGAGAATGAGAGGGTGTCTAATTTCATACAATATGGAACAGTTTAACATATTCACTCACCACCCCACCATGAAAGAGAAACAACTAGAACTCTGTGCTGAAAATATTAGGGATGAGTTGTAGACACCCATAATCCCCATAAAATATCCAAGTGGGTTTCAATGACTCACTGAAATGGCACAACATCTTTAATATACTATTCAGGGAACCCGATCCAAGTCTCATCTCATGATCCCAGTACATGGGAAAAATCTTGGAAGAGAAGTAGATTTATCTATCACTTTTAGTCCTACAATGGTACCAATCCAAGCACTCAAGTAGGTACAAAACCAGCCATCACCTCCTGTCGAGCAGAGACAACAACATAATCTCCCTCATCAGGAAATATAGAGAAATCAGGGTCACATAGGACTTGAGGAATAGTTGAAAAAAGTATACTCCTTATGAAATAAATAAGTACCTAGTTATTTTTTGGCATCAATTGATAATAACCTACTCAGACATCCAAAACATAGAAAGTCTAAGGAAGTCAACCTCACTGACCTTACAGACTTCTGCCCTTACCATAGAATGTTGGGTCATAATATCCATGATTTCTTCATCTTCAAATAATCCCTTTTAGGTATGGTCAAATATTGATAGGTGATAGTAGATAACTCCCCATAAAAGGTGGCTTTCATAACCATTATCAAGTGAGAATAAGAGGATGATTGAATGAATGTTTTGTCCAGGTGTATGAAAAAGATTCACAAGTGGATGACTCAAAAACAGTATATTGATCTTGCACTGCCCTAAAGGCACAACAATGCAGACTCAAAATAGATCCATCACCCAAGAAGGAGACATGATATATTCCACCCATATGTGGATGTGACTACCAAATGAGGGAAGTAAAAGAGGAGGAATATTCAAATTTGGCTCCAAAGAAAGTCATAAATATTTTATGTTTCTTCCCTGCAATGTCTGTAGGATGGGCACTGCCACACCAAACAGAATCCTGATTAGATGAAGAGCTCATATTTTTCATTTTAAATGTGATACACATGGAAGAACCCTTTTCTAATGATGAATATGATCCCAAATATGGTTTTCCCGCACATAATTGGGGAATAGGCGGTCTCATTCCCTGAAATCAAGGATACATTGGACAATGCAGACATGTTCAGACTCAATATTTTATTCATATCCCCATAAGGGACATATATGAAGTTGAGACTCACGGTAAATCGCTACAATAGGTTTAAAAGAGAAAAGTAGGGGACTCAGTGCCCTTCAAAAGTTATCTGTATCTGATTGTCTTTCATGACTACTTATCAAGAGTTCAATACAATCAATGCATACAATAGTGAAGGTCGGCGCTACCTGTACCACAGGAAGAAGATACTCCCCCAACTTCTGTGCAAATATTGGGTCCATATAACTCATATAATTCATCCCCCTAACCGCATGCCCAAGGCCAACCCCATGCAGGGAAGCAAGGACCTTTGAAAAAAATACAATCCTCTAAAATTTATAACTGTAGTCCCATCCAATATCTCAATCCTTATTATGCACTTCCTTTCAAAACAACTCAAGGTGTATATTTTTGATGCCCTCTAGGGCCAATGGTAATTCTATATAGAAGTCACTGAAACTGTGGTCTATCGAATGGAGACTATTTCCTTAGAATGTCATGTCTCCAAATCCTTCACTGATAGATATCAATAGGAGGCCATCGAGGGTCACATAAGGACCTTATACATTTTAAGTAGACTAAATAATGTCTATGCTTAAAGGGTTCTGATTGAGAATGGAACTGTGATTAATCTCATGCCATTTCAAACTCATCGATGTTTGCGATATAGCTAAGGGGATTTATCCTCCACAAAGCTGACCATTTATGGGTATGATAAATTTGAGAAAATACCTATCAAGAAGATTAAAATCAAATCTCAATTTGGGGAATTCACATCATATAATGATTTCATGGTTATCAGATAACAAACCACATAGAATTTATTTCTAAGAAGGCTCTATCTCCATATCAACTTGATGGTACCCTCAAAATTCCATCAATGTCTGAAGTACCCCATCAATGTAAAGGTCTACATACTACAAGGTGAAAGTTCCCCCTTTGATGATTTTTGATCCTCAGATGCTGAAGTAGATTACTAAAAAAGGGATGTTAGAAACTAATGGTGGAAGATGATATATATGTTGAAGCTTCTAATGGCATGGTGATTTCCCTGGTGAACCCTAGGAGTAAGGTCGATGATGATTATGTTCTCACCATTAACATGGTCTAAGTAGAGGATCCAATAATACAGATCCAAGACCCTTCTACCCTCATAAAAAATTTAAAAAACATTATCTCTCATATCTCCATATAATGGATCAGATAGAAAAGGACGATGATGTCTCTTATAAAGGCCTCCCTCACCTTAATAGTGATGGAGATCCCTCAAATCTCTATCTTCACCAGAAAATATCTCCACATAATCAGAAATGGAAGAGGGCGAGGATGACCTCAGGAATACCCCTACTACATTCAAAGAAGTCATATAAACCACTATAGATGAGATTATACAAGTAAATATTGAAATGAAAGAAGAACCATGACCAACTCGGATTAGTGCTACCATGGCCCTCGAATAGAAATACATATAAACGAATTTATAAGGAAACGTTGATATGTGTTCCCATAAAACTATAAAAAATTCCCTGACTGAATCTAGACATGGATACAAACTATCTCAGACTGCTCGATGAGCATTGAGGCTTCAAACATGCATCCCAGAGGAAGCACCCATCTCTTTCCACCAATATAGATGCACAAGATAACAAGTTGATCAAATACAACTTCTTCTAAGAAGTGAAATAACCATGATGGATTTCCAACATCTTCCCCATAAATAAATATAATAGGAAGATTAGGTTCCACATTAATTTCAGAAACCTTAATTAGCCTCTCACAAAGTAAAATTTATAATTGTCGATCAGATAACTTTTGATTGATGAAACTTTTGGCTTCCATGTTCTTTCCTTCATGGATGGGTACTCGGGGTATAATTAGATCAAGATGGCCCCCAAAGATAATGAAGCCACCACCTTCAGAGTGCCTTAAGGGATCTTATGCTCTCAGTTCATGCCCTTATGAATAATGAATGTTGGAACCACATATCAACTTTTCTTTCATCATATCATTAAGCCATTTTTAAAAAGGATACCCAAGTGTTATGTTGACGACCTTGTTGTTAAATCCCTATAGCGATGTGATAACTTCATAGATCTCTGAATAATCTTCAAAAATTTGTGATAACATAGTGTAAAGATGAATCCAGTGAAGTTTTCTTTTTGGAATGCATCATGAAAATTCCTTAGATTTAAGTAATTCTATAGAGTCATTAAGGTTGACCCAAAAAATACTAGTGGTATGTTAGCAATATCATCCCCTAGAAATCTCAAAGATCAGATGGGACTCCAAAGGAACATCTCTGACATTAGAAGTATCGTATCTAGTTTGGTTAGAAAAGATCTCCCCTTAATTAAGATGATAATGAAAGGAATAACCGACCAATGATATGATGAATGTTAAAAATCTTTCTAAATTCTCAAGCGTTACATGCTGCACCCTCCGGTTTTGATTCCTCCAATGGAAGAGAGGCCAGTAATCTTATAGGAGGTCTCCTAGGAACTCTCACTTGGTGCCCTCTTCACACAAAAAATGATATGGGGAGTGATTATAGTATATAATACCTGAGTCAAACCATGATAGGTATCAATAATAGATATTTTGATGCCGAAAAGTACTGCATTGCACTCATCTTCATTGTGAAAAAGATCATGCACTACATACAACACCAAAAAGTCCACTTGGTCTCTCGTGTTGATCTACTGAAGTAGATCCTTATCTGCCCTATATTAACTAGGTTTATGGATAGATGGGTGTTTATTACAAATTAATATGACATCTAGTTCATATCAAAGAAGTCACTGAAAGGGAAAGCCCTGGCCGATTTCCTCGTAGCACATCCTACCCCAAAAAAACACTATAAGGCACCAATATCCTAGATGAAGAGATATTATAGGCCCATAAAACTCCCCGAACATGGGAGTTGTACTTTGATGGAGCCACTTAGAGTCCTACTAGTATAATAATTGAAAACCTGAAGCTCAACCATTTTTTTCTGGTGATTTTATTTGTCACTCTAAACAAAGAAGTTCTTCCCTAATCTTTCTCACTTTCTGAAGGTTGCACTAATAATGGGGAATAATACCAAGCCCTTATAACTGGGTTGGAAATATCCCTACAGATAAACATAGCCTACTTGAATATCAAGGGGGATTCATAATTCATTATAAATAAGATAAATGTTTTATATTCAATTAAAAGGGAAGAATTGACCCCCCATACTGGCTATGTCAGGGGATTGATGGAAGAATTCCCTTTTGATCCCACATTGCATCATGTTCCCCAATCATAGAATGCTCATGCCGATGCACTGGATAATGTAGCCGCTGACCTGGACAACCTTTATCAGGAGGAATCAATCTTTCATATCACACATCAAATAATGGTCTCATCAACCATCATATGTTATATGGAATAAATCAATCAGGTCAGAACCACCCTAGAGCGTGATGAACCAATGAACACTGCTAGATGGATGAATCCCATCATTAGTTATGTACAAAACATAATTATATTAATAGATCATTCTAAAAGATAATAGATTCAGCGTTGATAAGAATGCTTCACTCTACAGGATGGTCCAAATGAGCAAAAAGTCCTCTAAAAACATGGATTTCATGGAATTATACTTAGTTTCATAATAGAATGAGAAATTTATTCCTTTATTGAAGAATTCCATGTTGAATCCTATATCTCTTATGCATTTAGAACCAGGATCTCCCACCTATCCAAGATGTTGTGATACAACTAGAAATCCATGATACATGACTATGTGAAATTCCAAAGGAAATATCATGTGATCCAGATTCATGAAAACTTCATGCATAAAACCTCAATATTTCTACATACTACTTAATATTCCAAGAAATTTTCATTTGGGGGATAGATGTTGTAGGGACATATCCCCCAGACAGAACTAATTAATTCATGTAAATATTTATTATCTACTGACTTCCTTTCCAAATGGGTTGAGGTAACACCTCTCAAGGAAGTCAGGATCAAGAATATTATCAACATCATGAAGTCTCATATCATCACCAGTTTTGGAGCACCTCACATACGATTGTTGTACAATGATACCAATTTCTATTTCACAGAGATAAAGAAGCTATAACAAGATTAAAATATCGAGTCCAATCATTCATCCCACTATCATGCGGTGACAAATGGAAAGATAGAGGTCTTAAATAAGACTCTATCAAGCATACTCTATAAGATAATGAACATGGATTGTATGTCTTGTCCAAATTAAATAATCTATGATTTATGGGCCTACAGTACTAACACGCATACCTCCACATAGGCAATTCCATAAACATTGGTTTATGGGATTGAGGTAGTGTTACCCATTAAAGTTTAGTTGTGTTCACTATGAATAGCCATTTTTGGGAAGCTCTTAGATGATGAGTAGTCAGAAAAGTAGTTGGACAAATTGGAATGGCTAGATGAGAATAGAATTCACAAATTTCACAACTTGAAGGTCCAACAAAATAAGATGGAATAAGCCTTTAATAAAAAGGTTTTCCTTCATTAATTCCTCCAAAGAGAAATTGTGTTGGCTCTCAAAACCCTGATGATACTGGGAAAGAATCCCATGAAATTGGAACCGAAGTGGGAAGGAACCTATGTAATACATAAGTTTTATCATAATAGAGACTATTTGATAGCCACCCTAGATGGGGAGCATATTAAACTGCCCACCAATATGAGATTTCTTAAGAAATACTTTGCATAATATATCATTAGCAAGGGCATCCACATCAAAGTTAGCCTTATTATTTTTCATAACCACTCAATGTTAAACCGTATGAAGATTTTTCGGACCACACAATGTTAAGATGTGGGGAGATTTTTTTGACAACATGATGTTACACTATATTGAGATATCCCTTACCACATGATGTTAAACTATATAGAGAATTTATTGACCACTTGATGTTAAACTGTACGGTGATCATCCCGGACACATGATGTTAAACTGCAATGTTTCTTGATAACTACATATGGCTTGATTCTTGATCTCAAGGGATACATAGTGATTCCCAAATCATTATTCTCGTGCCTATCCATATGATTGGTTTCCATTCATGTCTACTGATCAAATATCTTTATTGCAAGATAAAAAACAACGTGGATCCCGAACTCCCCCATGATGATGGGTGACCCAATGTCCTCACCGCATGGAATAAAACTACCATATCCATAATATACATCTTAATTCATTCCATTTTAACCACATTGTTACCGCAAGACATTAAACTGCATGGATCATTAGAACTATTTGTACTTGATTCCCATTTTTAATGAGATTCACTGGGATGCCTTGATCCTATATCTTGGTCTAACCACCCCATGAATCCAAATTCCCCTGTCCTACTCATAAATTCATCTACATGAGAACATTTTTATTCTTTGTTTCTCACACCAAGTATAGCTCACGTGGGATTTAGAATTTTGTTAGGGGGTTCCCCATACGAACAAGGCATATCAGCTTCGACAGGGTTGTCTTGGTCTTGAATACAGGACCTTAAAAGCATACAATCTATCCTCACCACAAGACATTAAACTACGTGGCTCATTAGAACTATGTGCATTTAGATTTTCATTATCATGAGATACATAGTGACTCCCAAACATACACCCTCAGTCCCAACCACAATATTCCCATAAATTCATGTCATTTCTCCTTCGTACTCACCACCTGTTGTCAAACAACATGCGATTTTAAGAACTATGTATTACTTGATTCTCATTTTTTATGAGATACATAGCAACACCCAAACATCCATCTTTCGTACCAGAAGATATATTACCACTTTTCACATTTGTCCATATTTTTCCGTACCACATGTTGCTAAAATGCACGGTAACTTAAAGAACTATGTGTGTATTGATTCCTATCATTACAGGATATTTAGTGATTCCTCGAACTCTAATACGAAGACCATATACTATAATAAATGGAATTAATTCCCACCTATCCATATAGGCAGGACTGATGCAGAGAGAGTTTCTCATTTAAGAACTATGTAGAGATTGATTCCCATCACCAGGGGTTACGTAGTGACACCTCTAATTCGATTCATGGGAATAATCGGGATTCCACCATTTCACGTCAATGGATTAATGTTTTCACTGTGTGACATTAAAAATCATAGATATGAAGAACTATGTGTGATTTTATTCTCATTTTCATGAGATATTTTGTGATTCCCAAACATTCATCCTTGGGCCCAACCACAACATTTCCATCTCTTTACATCAGTTCCTACATCCTTATCACATGATGATAAACTACACAGAAGTATACCCTTACCACATAATGTTAAAATTCATGTAATACATCTTGGTCACATGAAATTAAAAAGGAACACCTAACACATTTGTTCCACATGAAGATAAACAACATAAGAATATGATCTTAAAACATGAAATTAAACTATATGAAAAATGTCTTGTTCACATGACATTAAAATTACATGAAAAACGTCTCCACTACATGACCATAAACTATGAAGACCATCTCCCATTTTCAATTCTTATCAGAGGACAACATTATAATCACATCAGTCAACAAGAGTATGGGGTGACTATACCATTATTTAAAAGAACATCAATACATATACCACACTTTACGTCTTATATGCATTAGGTTTCGGCAAGCCTATCATTGTCCTTGAAAAGGAAAGAAAGGGATCTCTCGGTTGGCCAATCAATTGACGTAGAAGGGATTTAGACCTACCAACCAGTGGCATCATGGCCCAATATAATGGTCCTTCTAATTATCGTGATCCCAATGTCACTAAGGCGAAACCAAACATCTTCGGGTGTTATTAGACAAATCCAGTGTGACTGTCCCATATCATTTCTCACAACTTAAGGACCTCAAGCTATTATTTACAACATTTTCACATCCTACTAAAAAGGATGATGGTGTACTATTGACCCTGGGTATTTAAATTAGGCTTTTGTGTGACATATCCCAAATTAAGTCTGCCTGAGTCAATACATTAAACCTTCTACACATTCGTCAAATTTGTACAACCTTAAATTTTATCCTATAATGGCTCAAATATCAAGAACTTAATCTAATTGCGAAAAAGACACAAACCTTGTTGGGTTCGAAACCAACAAAGGGTTGTTTGAGAAAATTTCAGGTATTCTCTCTCTAAACTCTTCATTTCAAGAGTTTAGAAAAAAATTAGGGTGCAAATAAAAGGCATAAAGCTCAGAAGGTCTCTTCTATAACCCTAGAAAAATCCATAAATTGCTCAATGGATCCACTGGTCTAGGTAAAATTTAGAGAAATGGTTTTTCAAATTTCCTCACTGGGAATATGTTCGTTAGGTGGTGGGGAAAATTCTAGGGTGCTCAAACCCTTATTAAATATTGAAGTTTCCTTAAATCAAACTTTATGATTTAAAGTACCTTAGGTCATCAAAAACCTTTCTTGGAAAATGGAAAAGACATCTATCTTCAGGGTACCCTTATCTTGACTATGTATTCATTCCTATGACTCATGCATAAGCGCCTATGGTCATCAACAAGATGTTCCAGGCTTCAAAAAGGATATTCCAGTCCTTATGAGCCCTGGAATATTCATGACATCACTAAAAACCTCACTGTGTTTGAATTACTATTGATATGACTATCCTGTATCATCCTCCCAATCCAAGCACTTTGGAACATGAATTAAAATCCCCATACCAAACTATCTGAGCATATTTGACATCCTCGATATAATGTCACTATGTAATGTACCCTTTCATATATTCGTAATGAAACAATCCATTCTCAAACCTTTGGTGGCCCATGTCTCGTGCTTCGAAACCACATGGTGTAGAGCTCAAGATTCAAATGAAGAGCTAAAATTCCCTATGGTTATGGAACCCTTCCCGAATAGCCTTCCATTCATACCCAACTCTATCATGTACATGTGTGTGTCTCCATAAATCTTTCATAACCCTTGGAGATAAGTAGAGATCATCTTTTCTTGGACATGTTACCAGTATAGAAGGGATTAGACCCACCAACTAAAGGCATATCATCCTTTTAAGAAAGGAACTTCAATCCCAGTGATCCTTGACGACCCTAAGGTTAAACCTAACACCTCACAATGTAAAGGGACATACCCGATGTGTCTACCCTATTAAAAATTACCATACCCAAGGTTTTCGGTTCTAATTTATATCACATATACTTCAACTATGTAGTAAGGACTAGTATCCATTGTATTTCTCCATCATTCATATTTCCTTCCATAAATCATTCATAGCCCTTCGAAAATAGTGGATATTAACTTTTCTTTTCCATGATATCAGTACAGAAGGGATTATACCCACCAACTAAAGGCATCTACACCATAAAAGAAAAGAAATTCAATCCTCATGAGCCCTAATAGAACCATAGAGGAACTCATAACCCCATAGTCTTTTGATTCATCCCTGCTCTGTCAGTCCCATATTCCACAAAGGTCCGATCTAAATGGCCTTAAACTGAAGCAATCGATGGTCCAAGCTAAATGACCTTAAACTAACGAAATATAATATATGAGCTAAATGACCTTAAACTAATGTAATAGAATTTATGATCCAAATAACCATAAACCAAAGCGATAGAAGGTCCAATCTAAATGACCATAAACTAATGTGATAGAGGGTCCTGGAAAAATGACCATAAACGGATGAGATAGAATGTACAAGCTAAATGACTTTGAACTAAAGTGAAAAAGGTCCGAGCTAAATGACATTAAACTAAATAGATAGAATGTCTTGGATAAATTACTACAAACTAAAATGGTAAAAGGCCCAATCCAAATGACCTTAAATTAAAGTTATAGAATATCTGAGCTAAATGACTTTAAACTAATGCAATAGATGGTCTAAGCTAGATAACTTTAAACTAAAGCGATAAAAGGTCCGCGATAAATGATCATAAAAAAAGTGAGAGAAGGTCCGAGTAAGATGACCTTAAACTAATGTGATGGATGGTATAATCTAAAAGAACCCTTAATAAATAACATGGTGATCATCTATCCTTTGAATGACTATGAGGCCCACTACATGTTCTTAACACAAATGGGATGCTATATCCATATGATTAACACTTTTGGAAAAGACACCAAGGACTTACCCTTCCTGACATATGTCCAAACCAAATGATCCCTCTACAAGTTAAGTGATTTCAAGATTGTGGGAACATATTATCAATAAATAACATTGTGATGGTGGGAATTCAAGAGCATCCATTATAAAGAATCATATTATAATTTCAACATTTAATTCCATACATTCATGTTTATTTAATACAGAGCAAGTTATGGGTATCATTGGTGATTCAAAGAATATCAGAGCAATAAAATTTCATGAAAATCATGGATGATGGAAAAATGAAAGACATCATATAAAGTTTAGCAGATCCATTCAATAATAGTGAACTGAAGGAGGAGTCCATCTTCATTCAGATATGTAGCAAAGTGATTTTAATTTACCTTAGAATCAGTTTCTTTTTCGTTTCGAATGAATCCAATTCTAACGGGAGGGGGATTTACGATGCTCAAATTTGAGCATCACAAATGTTTTTGGGGAAGGATTCGTGTAATATGATAAATGAAATTTTTCACCATTAGATCCTTGAGTGCACACCTCTCGCGCATGGGGTAGATATCATGCACCAAAACAATCAACGACTGCATGAGCACATGCCATATCTCCTCCTACAAAGAGATCATTATGAGATGCAGTAATAAAGAGATCAAATTATTTTTATTCAATCATGAAAATAAGAAATATCATCTGCCTAACTTACAATCATGTGATAAGAGTATCACTTTCCTCATCCGGATGTGCTGTATAACATCAAGGCCTTTTTTATCCCCACGGTAGTCGGATTTTATTCTGCCTACTATGTCTGGGATGAATATCATGCATCACATCAGGTAGATTAGACCACATGATACGCAACCCTTTGTGTTGTGACTACCATATGAAATGATTCTACAGGATGTTCTAACCACATACTATATGACCTTCACTACGATGATTTGCACACACATATATATATAAACAAAACAATAAAATAAAAATAAAAATAAAATTTTGAGTAGAATTTATCTTCTATTTAGAATCCATTAGTATTGTCATTACAATAGTCTGGATTATGACATAATCTATCACCCAGAGCTCCCTTTTATAAAAGGGCTTACCCTAAAAATTATTAAGCATTTCCGATGTCGGATTCTTGTTCTCCATTTCCTGCACAGAAAATTATGCATTTCTAATGTGGGATTCTATTTCAAGTATGTGATTTTGAAAGAATATAACATATAAACAATAAGAACAATATAAATGAAACATAAAACATGGATTAATAATATAATAAATAGTTGAAAAAAATAATTTCATAAAAATGTTGATGGAAAATAATTTTTATGGTTTCAAATACCCCTACTTGAAACATAAAAATGTTTCATGTATATGAATTTGAAAGCCTATAAAATATAAACTATAAGAACAACCTAACTAAAACATAAAAAATCGATTAAAAATATAACAAATAGTATAAAATAAAAAAAAATTGTTCGTAGAAAATGTTGATAGAAAATAATTTATATGTTTTCAAGGACACATACTTGAAACATAAAAATATTTCATGTATGTGACTTTGAAAGTCTATAGAACATAAACTACAAGACCAACACAAATGAAATATAAAACATGGATTAAACATATAAAAAATATTTGAAAATCGAAAAAACTTCACAAAAAATATTGAAAGAAAAAAATTTGTATGTTTCAAAGGCACCTACTTGAAACATAAAAATATTTCAAGTACGTGACTTAGAAATCCAATAAATTATAGATTATAAGACCAATATAAATGAAACATAAAACATGGATTAAATATATAATAAATTATTTAATTAGTTAAATAATATTATTAATAATTAATTATATAATAATTAATTAGTTAATTAGTAATTATTAAAAATTAATTATCTAATAAATAATTAGTTAATTATTGATATAATTGTTAGGAATATAATAGTTAATCAGTTAATTAGTAATATAATTATAAATTATAATTATTTATTATAATTAATAATTAGTTATTATTAAAAATTAGTATATAATAATTAATTACTTAATTAGCAATATAATTATTAATAATATAATAGTAAATTAGTTAATTAGTAATATAATTATAAATTATAGTTATTCATTATAATTATTAATTAGTGATTATTAAAAATTATTATATAATAATTAATTAGGTAATTTGTAATATAATTATTCTTTATAATTATTCATTATAATTATTCATCATAATTATTAATTATAGTTATTAATTATTAAATATTAAATATTAATTAGTTAATTATTAATATAATTTTTAATTTATTAATAATTAGTTAGTTAATTAGTAATTATTAATAACTAATTATATAATAATTAATTAGTTAATTAGTAATACAATTATTATTTATTTAATAATTAAATAGTTACTTAGTAATATAATTATCAATTATATAACAATTTATTAGTTAATTAGTAATATAATTATTAATTATATAATTAGTAATTAGGTAATTAGTAGTTATTAATCATTAATTAGTTAATAATTAATTAGTTAATCAGTAATATAATAATTAATTATATTATAGTAAATTAGTTAATTTTTTTTGAAATATATAGGTGAGGCCCTTTTTATAATTAATTAATTTGAAATATAATTATAAATTATAATTATTCATTATAATTATTCATTAGTATTTGTTAAAAATTATAATATAATAATTAATTAGTTTATTAGTAATATAATTATTCATTATAATTATTAATTAATAATTAATAATTAATAATTAATAATTAGTTAATTAGTAATATAATTATTAATTATACAATTATTAATTATTTAATAATTAGTTAGTTAATTATATATTTTTAATAATTAATTACATAAAGTATTAAATAGTTAATTAGTAATATAAATGTTACTTAGTTAATTAGTAATATAACTATTAATTATAATGAATTATTATATTACTAATTAACTAATTAATTATTATTTAATATAGAATTATTAATTGTAATTAATAATTATATTACTAGTTAACTAATTATTTATTATATATTTAATAAATAGGAATAATTAATAATTATATTACTAATTAACTTATTAATTATTATAATTAAAAATTATATTACTAATTAACTAAATAATTATTATATTGTTATAAATTATATTAGTAATTAAATAATTAATTATTAAATAATTAATTATTAATAATGAATAATGAATAATTATAAATAATAATTAAATTATAATTAACTAATTAACTATTTTATAATTACTAATCAACTAATTAGTTATTATATAAAAAATAAATATATTAATAATTAACTAATTAATTATTATATTGATAATAATTATATTACTGATTAAATAATAAATTATAATATAATTAATAATTATATAATTAATAATTATAATACTAATTCATTATTATATATTAAATAATCCCATTTCTAATTAACAAATTAACTATATAATGAATAATTTATAATTAATAACTAATAGTTATATTACTGATTAACTAATTAATTATTATATAATTAATAATTATATTACTAATTAATTATTATATAATTGATAATGATATTACAAATATACTAATTATTATATAATTAATAATTAATCATTAATAATTAATAATTATATTACTGATTAACTAAAAAATAATTATATAATTTATAATTACATTACTAAATAATAATTATATAATTAATAATAATATTACCAATTTAATAATTAATTATATAATCAATAATTAATAATCACTAATTATATTACTCATTACCTAATTAATTATTATATAATTAGTAATTATAAAATTAATAATTTTATTACTAATTAACTAAATAATTATTAACTATTTACTAATTGTATAATCCATTTTTTATGTTTTATTTATATTTGTTTCATAGTTTATATTTTATAAACTTTCAAAGCCACAAACTTTAAACATTTTTAAGTTTCAATTAGGTGGTTTTGAAAGATTATAAATTATTTTTCATCAACAATTTTTAATGAATTATTTTTATTTTCAATTATTTTTTATTTTTTAATCCATGTTTTAACTGTCCATTATATTGGTCTTATAATCTATATTTTACAGGCTTTCAAAGTCACGTACTTGAAATATTTTTAAGTTTCAAGTAGGTGTCTTTGAAAACATATAAACTATTTTCTATCAATATTTTTAATTAAATTCTTTTTATTTTCCTCTATTTGTTATATATTTAATCCATGTTTTCAGTTTCATTTATGTTTCTTTTATAGTTTATGTTTCATATCTTTTCAAAGTAACATACTTGAAATATTTTTATGTTTCAAGTTGGTGTCTTTGAAAACTTATAAATTATTTTCTATGAACATTTTTTAAAGATTTATTTTTATTTTCATCTATATGTTATATGTTTAATCAATGTTTTATATTTTATTTATGTTGGTCTTATATATTGAATTTTATGGGCTTCCAAAGTCACGTACATGAAACGTTTTTATGTTTCAAGTAGGTGTATTTGAAACCTTACAAATTATTTTCCATCAATACTTTTTATGATAATATTTTTGTTTTAAACTATTTATTATATGATTATTCCGTGTTTTAAGTTTCATTTATATGGGTCTTATATTTTATATTTTATAGTCTTTCAAAGTCACGTACTTCAAACAAAATCCCTCATTAGAAATGCAGAATGATTTCCAGGGTAAGACCTCTTATAAAATGGTGCCCTGGGTGAGAGTTTCTGTTAGAATCCATACTGTGGTAATGGAAGTACGGCTGGATATGAAAAACTCTATTCTATACCATTTAAATAGTCCATGAATATGGATAACATGGGAATATTTTCTGGAAGATAAATGATGGAATACACCATCTTCTTTATCCTGGTCATTCTAAGGATTCAGTAGATTATGTGTGGAACTCATATTGCGGACCAACCTCATGAGCCTCTGCTCACAATAAATGCGGGTTCATATGGAGAACTTTCAATATATTTCCAGTGATGTTGTGCAACACATGTGGTCTGCAAGAGTAAGC
Organism: Viscum album; assembly: GCA_963277665.1. Taxonomy (NCBI): domain Eukaryota; kingdom Viridiplantae; phylum Streptophyta; class Magnoliopsida; order Santalales; family Viscaceae; genus Viscum; species Viscum album. The sequence goes on along the minus strand of OY728145.1, from coordinate 871,930,253 downwards.
ATGGAAGGCTATCTCACACATATATGTGTAACAGGAGAAGTCGATGAGTGCCATGCCCACATTTCCAGGCATTTAGTTAAACATCTAAATCAAATATTAATTCAACAAAAAAAATAGAGCATGACATAAAGTAGTTTTGTGAGGCTATCACTAGACGTGTATACAGTGTAGGAACCAAATCCCCTATTCAAGAAACTTTTAGGAATATCCTCTATATGAAGAAACTATGCAGCACATGCAAGAAAATCAAAAAGTTTATTACATGATATTGAAGAACCACCCTGGGATTATATAATCATGAAAATATAAACACGTGTTCCCATGAAGAATAATAGAAGTTTTGACACTTTGACGATTTATCTTGATGCAACATAATTTTTGGATATCAGTTTGAGCATGTCAGTTTGATGTACTAAGGAACATGTTAGTCGGACACGCCACCATTCGTGGATGGGGTAGGGGGTGTAGTTAGTTTCCTATAAATACAAATTATAGATCACTAGTTTGAGGCTGTTGTCACTTCATGTGAAGGATGCTCTCCTTTTCTTCACAAAATAGAGAATCGTGAACGAACATAAGGGATACATGAATGAGCTTACGTGACCCTGCAAAAGGGTTACACACAGTAGCTCATGTGCATACAAGAATACATGCACTATTTCTTGAAAGAAGTTAAAGCATCCAATAAAATATCATGTGAAATGTTAAGGCATCGTGTGACCCAACTGGTGAAAGGCTGTCACCGTGTAACGTGTCATGAAAATGTTAATGGTGCCTCATGACCCATCATGTGATATGATGTGATACTGTAAGAGGATCAAGCTAGAAAACTGATACAACATGTCTCGTGAATAATCATAGTCATGAAATCAAGGATTCCTACTCATATCACGGTCATTACTCTACCCCGAAGGACATAAAATTACTTCATACCTGGTAATTTGAATTATTGAAGATAGAAAATCGGTTCTTGGCTATGATCAAGTCAAATTTTTTTTAATGTGTCGTAAAAGCCGAGCATAATATAAAATTCAAGAATTGATGCACCATGTTAATCTGATTGATGTTTGCATAACACAAATGCAATATTCATGTTTTCATGAAAATCTCCAGGTTGCGCTTCATACCGCTAGGTGAAGAAAATAAATATTTCGTGTACATGTGAGTAAAGTCTTCATGAGACTTCATCTCTTTGACTCCATTACTCAATCACGTGAGGATTTGGACTTCATGTGACACCCTCATGTTAAATTTCGTACACACAACAAATTCAAGTGGCTTGGGTTATGAGATAGTTTTGCGGTGTCTTGGAAGACATTCCATGAACCCTTTAGCATGCCTCCCTTACACGAAAACTACCACGACCCGTCCTAGAGGGGCACATGTTGTGACTACCCCAAGCCTGACCCCAATAGGTCAGGATATGATGAATAGAACTATGTATACATATCCCAAAAATGGGAGGCATTTTCCTAAGTACTTATACACACGCACACATCTCAAAGACCAAAAATGATGAAATGTAAAAACATTAAGTAAATAAACATGTATACCACTATGATACCACCAATAGAGTACGACAGTAGAAAAATGGAATGTAAAAAAGGTCATAATACAATCCCACCAAAAGAAATTGCATGAAATTGGAACACACAAGCTCCTGAACTCATTCGTAGGAAACCCTACCTGAATGGTAGGTATAAAGATAGATGTATGATTCTGTAGGAGAACACCTAGACTGTCTGATCTCTTTAAGAAACACCTAGTCCTAGTCCACCTAGGACACCATCGAACCATCAATTGTCTGCACAAGACACAAAATACGTGGGAAAATCCCATATAGGGGTTAGTAAAACAATATTCAATAGGACACTCTGAAACCACAAAGGAATATTTTTATGCAATACTCAAAGTACACCACAAAGAATCAACTTTAAGAAACACCTCAAAGGAACACCACTAAGGAACACCATGATTGAAAACAATGAAGGAAAACCACTATGGAACACCAAAAAGGGACACCAATAAGGAACACAATGAAGGAACACCCGGAAGGAACACCATGAAGGAACACCATGAAGGAACACCATGAAGGAAAATCACGAAGGAACACCACTAAGGAACACCACTAAGAAACACAATGAAGTAACACTATGAAGGAACACCATGAAATAACACCACAAAGGAACACCATGGAGGAACACCAATAATGAAGACCAAGAAGGAACTCCATGAAGGAACACCACTAAGAAACACCATGAAGAAACACCATGAAGGTACACTTTGAAAAAACACCATGAGGGAACACCACAAAGGAACAACACGAAGGACCACCATGAAGGAATACTACAAAGGAAAACTACGAAGGAACACCATTAGGTTACGCCATGAAGGAACACCACTAAGGAACACCACTAAGGAACACCACTAAGGAACGCTACAAAGGAACAACATGAAGGAACACCAACAATGATTACCATGAAGGAACACGATGAATGAAAACCACACATAAATACATGAAGTACATTCATCTCACACATTTATAAATATAAAAAAAAAGATAAGTATTTCAAATTGTACTCCACAAATATGCCAGTCTCCATGAAACTAGATGTGTCGTCTGCACATGGAGCCTTGATGGAACACCGAGTGCCAAAGGCACATAGGGCGTCGAAGGTGTACTGAGTGTCGGTGAGCACAAATCTTCAATGGAACATGGAGCATCAGTGGTTCATAGAGCGTCAATGGAACATAGAGTATTGGTGGAACCCAAAGTAGGGATGGAACCTGAGGCATTGATGGAGAATGGAGCATCAGTGGCTCACTGAGCGTCAATGGGGCACATAGAATCTGTGGTACAAGGAGTGTTACTTGAGAACAGAGTGGCGGTTGTTCTCCGAGCGGAGATGGTGCATAGGGAATCAATGACGCACTGAGAGTCAATGGTTCACAGAGAATCAATGGTCCATGTATACCCCAAGTCACGTAGCCACCATGATCACATAGCCACAACCAGGTGGAGGATTCTACTCATTGCGCTCTTTTTCTAGGGGAACCTATTCCTCAAGCCATTGGGTCACATTAAAACTTCAATAAAAACACACTTAGAGTATCTCAAAAGGACCATATCATCGTAAGGGTCCCAATTCTACAAACACAGCATCAAACAGACACATGGTTTGAGTGATAAATACAATTTAGTAAAAAGGGTCCGGTTAAATCTGGGATTGACCAGACGCGGTCCAACCGAACCAGGTCCGTTTGACCTGACCCAACCCGATCCAACTGACCTGATCTAATTGGCCTGGGCTGGCCCTGTTCTCGTGCCTGGACCACGTCGTGCGGGCTAGTTTTTCTCCACTGGATACAGCCCACCTTGTATGCGTCCCTATTGATCACATGGTCACTTGAGGGAATATCCTAAAAAATGTCTGCACACTTTCAAAGATACATTAATGAACATTCAATGTATCAATTTTAAGAAGTGATACTATCCCTAGAAACATCTATATGTTTTCACTTGATCCAACACTAATTATGTGATGCACCATAGGAAAACTAGAATATTGGCCAAGACAACGTGTGTGCTACATCACAAGATCCCATATAGATCAAGCCTCAACAAAAAACCAAGGTTTTATCGGTGCTAAAAAGAACATTATCAGTGCGAAAAAACCATAGATAATCGAGGTTCTATTAAAAGGGAGGTCCGTTATTCATTGCAAAAAAAACACTGTTAAAGACCGCTTTTATCAGCACTAAAAAATCACAGTGGCCGGACCACTGTGACCACAGATGTGTCTACTGTTGCACCTCTGAGGGGTTGTGTTATCACCACTAATGATGGATATGGAAGTGCCCAGGCCACACTTGCAGGCCGGCCTCATGCTGACTTGGACCCTTCTATGTCAAGTGAGGTCAATGTCTCAATGGGGCTAGGGGTGCCCCAGGAGGAGGTAGGATTGGAAAAGTCCAAAGAGAAGGCTCCTTTACCTGAGGATGCTGCAGCTTTCCCTTCGGATAATTCGGAGATGTGCAGGAGGGAAACTGGACACTCCAAGGTGTTGAAACTTGATACTGCTTTCCAGTTTATGGGAAGGGGTCTCGAGGCTACACACAACCCCGGTGAGTCGGTGAGACCAAATCCGAACCCGGAAATCATGTTGTTGAAGAGTGTGGACAACAGAGAAGGATGGGTGGCCAGCTGCTCCATGGAGGCTGGTGTGGGGGACAAGCGGTTGGAGGAAGGTCTGTTCAATGCTGGCATTGCAGAATAGGCTTCTCAGGAGGGGATAGTGGAGGAAGAATCTGGTGTTATGCAAGAGGAGGTCTTGGAAATTCCTCTCTTAACCAGTGTTGGGGAAATAGGAGGATCAGACTCGGGAATTCAGGATGGAGGAGCAGCTTCTCCAACTCGAACTCCGGTTAATCTGAGAAACAGATTCGCTAGCCTTGTAGTGGTAGAGTACCAAGAGGAGCCCCGTGAAGAACCCTTGGAGGTCAGTAAAGTCTACTCAGAAGGAGAACAAGGTCTGAAGAGCAATAGGAGTGAAAAGAGGAGGACATGTAAGAAGAACTACTCCTCCCTGCCACCTCCTATGAGGACTCGGTCAGTAAAAAGGGCAGTGGCCGAGGAGCTGGGCAACGGGGTTGGATGTCAGTCAATTTCATCTGGTAAGTCTGACCCGTCCTTGGACTTGATTTTTTCCTCAGACGAGGAGGTGAAATAGAAGGTTCTATTTCTCAATGCTTCGGAGGATGATGCAACTAGGATCATGGGTCAGACCTTTGACGTGAATCTCAATGAGGAGAAATATAAATGGGTTGACAGACAAGATATGATTCTGGTTGGCGGCTTCAACAAGGGGGTGATCAAACTAGAGGAGTATATCCAGGTATGGAACAAGATGACTTCTGAACATGAAGATCTTCTAAGGGAGGAACCACACTATCAGGTATCCTACTTATCGTGGAAGCTTTTTAGGGATATGGGCTCTGGCAGAATCAAATTGTTTTTCAATGATTCTGAAATCTCCGTTGATGTGTGTGGGGAAGGATGAGGGCCAGACTGGTTCCGATGGGATGGATCACACCTCTGTCCACTTTGCAGGCCATTTGGGACTTGGCTGAATTTGAGGGAGGGCTTTTCCTTCGGGAGGGACCATGCTTTCATGGGATCGCCGAGTGGTCCTGCATTGGGGTTGGCAGTGTTATCTTTGCTTGGTCGGGTCTGTTTCTGGTTTTCTGCTTGGGTGTTTTTGTTGTATGCTGAACCTTTCGGTTTCCCACTTTTACCACAAAAGTGTTTATCTTAAAAAAAATAAGTTTCAGGTAAAGGGGTCTTTCATGAGTGCAAAAAAAAAGAACTGATAAAAGTAAAAACAAATTTTAAAATATTCAAATCAGAGACCCCCTTTTAATAACACTTGACCCCCCCATTAACAGCACTGGTAAGCCCCACCCACACCTTCACCACCCCGCCTACCCCCTTAAACATCACTAGTTTCACCCACCCATCCTTTAACAATACTAGCACCCTACGCCTACCCGTTCATCCCTTTCTCTACTTAGATTTGATCTCAAAACCTCTTCTTTGTGTGCCTGCACCTTTACCACTCAACAATATTTTTTTTCTACATTTAATTATATATATATATATGTATATATATATTTAGTTATATTTATTCATATATTAATATAGATTTATATTAATATATATTTAGTTATATTAATATATATATATATATTTATATATATTAATATATTAATATATATATATGGGTATATTTTTTATCCATATATTTATTCATATATTAATATATATTTATAAGATTAGTTTCAAATACATTTATAAAATATGTTTTTGTGTGTGTGTTTATAAAAAAATAAATAAACACATACATATATACAACATACATACAACATACATACACTTGTATATATATTATATATGTGTGTATTTGTAAGTATAATTATACATATTTATATATTTTTACATATATTATATATTTATATGTATATTTATATGTTAGAATACATAAATAGTATATATCAGTTTGTTAGTACAGACACACACTAACACACACACACACACACATTTACACACACACACACACACACACACATTATATAGGTATATAAATATTTATATATTAGTATTTAAAAAAATGGATGTTATAAGTCTTATATAATGATAAATATACTTTATATGTAAATATGTTTAATGATATATTTATAAAATTAAAACACTATACGTGAATATATAAAATATATGTATATATTGTTATATAGTTGATTATAAATAACAGTACATTGTGAAAAAAGATAAAATTTCTAATCCATAATATCAATATGAATGTAATCATTGGGAATAAATTCCATCCCCACTAAAAAAGGGAAAAAAACCCTCTAAAATGAGGCTAAAATTCCATCAAATATTTAAAAATTTGGGTATCTCGAATAAGGAATTAGTGATGGAGGGTTTTTGGGCCTATTTTGTCCTCCAGAAAATAGACAAAACGATCCCTTTTGTGACCAACATATACAGCTCATCGTAGGCTTCAATTTGACATGTGGTAGAGCTCAAACAGATACCATTGATCAAAATTTTTGGAAATTTAAAGTTTGAGTTACGTTTTCAACTTATTTTAGATCTTTTTTTTTGATTTTTTGGGTCTTCGTATTGTTATTAAATGACTATTACACGATGATAATTATTAAATTATTAGTTAATAATACATTTTTAAATATTTTTTAATCCATCTTCACTAAATTTTTGATATTTTAAGTGTAAATGTCTATTTTCACTTATCTAAAACATATTATATATATATATATTATGTTTATATCAATATAAATATAATTATATAAATATATATTGTTTTTTAAATATACCCTTTATCAGTGCTAGTAAAAAAAGCACTGATAAATACCCCCCTTTATCTGGGCTACTAAAAAAAGATCTAATAAAGGGGCACTCTTAGCAACACTTTTTAGCATTGTTAAAAGTGTGATTTATTAGAATTGTATAGTAGTGATGATAAATGTTCCCCCTTTGTCAGTGGGTTATTAGCACTGTTAAAGGGTGGAACTTCAAAAACCAATTTTTTTGGTTGTGTGCATTGCAGTCAAAAACAAACAGTGGGTGATGGCTGCAAAACTCCTTTTAAAATAAAGTGAAAAAAATCCCAAGGGAGGAAGCCTCTAGAAGTGGAAAACATCATTCAAAACACAACCTATGGAAAAGATAGTTATCATTGAAAATATCCAAGACAACTAAAAAGGCCCCTATGTCTTTGTAAAATAAAAAATGGGATTAAATGAGTGAAGGTGGGAGCTACACGAGGTTAACGAACGCAATTCAGTGCCCCCTGGCGATCCACAAGGTATTGTGATTCCCAAAAAAAAGTCTTCCTCATATCACGGTGCCCCTTAGGCTTTTCAGCCTTGTTGCTTGGAAATCCTCAGGTATGTCTAGCCAACAATGTGTTTCCCTTTTGTTCCCTAAGTATGAGAATTTGTATTTGTCCAATGAATTGCTCACACACCCCCACATGAACCATATCGGTCATGGGACACATCATAAAAAACTTGAGAAATTTTCCTAGACATTTCTCCTGATATCTCACATGAATTCCAACTTCTGTGACATAAAACAAAGGGAATTAAATATTTAGGTGGCAGAAGCTTCTTGCGGTCATAAAAGGATTTTGACACGTTAAGGATGTCCACAATGTGGTCTTATGAGACCTCCAGGAAAACCATCCTTATCCCACAGAAAGTTCTGTACAATTCATAAAGCATCTCTCGGATGCCTTTCAGTAGGAATTGAGATCTTGAGATGGCCCTTGGACATGTAAATATGATAAAAAATTAGTTCTTTGATATTCCCACATGATTCGCAAGGCCTCATTAAAAGAAAATACTCCAACAAAAGATGCATTGACAGAGGGACTCATGGTCACTAAAAATCAGGAAACACACTCAGAGTGATCCACGACCAAGACTCGTGATGCCACGTGGTTCTAGAGCCCTCCAATGACTCCATCCTAAACTCACTCGAAATATCCCAAAAAATCACCGAAAAATAGGGGAGGTGATGCCTATAAATTCCCCATCCCAACATGAAAAAAGGTAGTACTCTTAAGGATTCATTATTGGCCTTTGAAATCTGAGGTGCAAGGTCTATGACATATTTCTCAAAGTGGATGATGTCACGACTAACAAGCCTTCCATCATGTAATACACCAATGAACAACCCGATCAATCATTCTCTATACATAAGGTACTTCATGTGATCCTTCATAGATCACAGGAAGGACTATTAGAAAGGTGTGTGAAGAACATCCCACATATCCCCAAGATCATGAAAGGTTCATGATAAATTGATATTGTACAAACCTAAGGTATTCATAGTAGAAAGTCTAGAAACAATATTAAAAGGGGAAGAATTAACAGAATTTTGTGTTTTCTGGTCTGTATGCGATGCATGTGAGTCATCCAAAGACACATCACAATACCCAGAAACATTTCCTAGATCTCACAATGCTTCTTCAACAAGATATTTGTGATATATGAAATCCTTCAGGCATGTCAAATCATGTCATGTGGTCTGATTTGGTACACCAATTCGGTCTCATGAAACCCTCTGGACCTATTAGCATAACCTTATGACATCTATCAGATGCATCACTTGAAACAAATAATGGTGCTTGATCATGTCAGTTAAGTCTCACAGTTGCACCTAGTCATGACAACCAAACTCTCATGATACCCTCTAGACAAGTCCTTTCAGAACTGTGACACCATCCATGCATGTCGTCTGGGTCTTATAATGACCTATAGTGATGTTATCCAAGATAAATGACATACTTCGAGGTAAGTCTTTCTAAATCTTGTGACACCCTCCATACGTGTCAAAACAATTCTTGGGAATGAAAGTAGGGAACATCAATTGTATCATGCAACACATCCTTGGAAAGCCATCAAGGACAAGAACTATCTCCCAGAACAAAACATATGGATCTTTCGATGTCCCCTAGTGAAGTCAACTGGGTCATGTGAAACCCTCCAGACAAAAAGACCATGTCATATGGGAAACCTCAGTGTGTAATCCCCAATATAAAGGGAACTATGATGAATCTGATTCTTTCTATATTCAGGATACATATTCCACCTCTCCTGAGGTTTGAGCTCCATTTTTAACATCCAAGGAAATCCCATCATTTATGACCCTTATTAAGTGTAATGGAATTGATTATCTATTATCCCTTTTTTTCTCAAAATGATCATGGATCATGTGGTCTTAGGGAGTTTTAATGATCATTAAATCTACACTATAAACCTCCACAATGGTATGGGTAGCCCTAGTGTGTAAGCCTTAATGTCAAATAAACTACGATGAATCTAATTTCCCTAACAACCATGATAGGTATGATGTCTCCTTATGACCCGGGTTCCATGGTAAATAATCTTAGGGAAGCCCCGGTACATATGTCCCACATCATGAGCTATGAAATGATCATTTTCCATTCATTATTTCTCACCCTAATCATGGATCATGTGAGATTAGTCCATTTCAATAATCATATCATATACACCATGGGTCTCAATAATGATAGGGACAACCTCAATATATAAACCCTGGCTACATAAACAATGAAAAATATGATTCTAGCTATACTCAGGATATATAGGATGTCCCTATGAGATTTGATCTAGAATATTCAACATCCTAGAGATCCCAAATAAGTTCTTTTCATATGACATTAAACTGAACAGGTCGAACAAACTACATGTGTATTGATTCTAGTAATAAATAGGATATGTAGGATACCTTGTAATGGCTCAATCCACTCGTTAGAATATTAATTACCTCTTTGCATGGAATCTATTTCTGAAGCAATTGGTTATATGGATTCAATACATAACCAACCACCTATTACCAGAAAACAATGGAGAACCACTGATACATACAGATTGGTCAACTGAATAGACCCCATTTTTCACATGAAAAGGAATTAATCTATAATACTTTTTAGGGTAATTGGTCCCATATGAAGATGAGGAATAGATCCACAAATATAGATTAAATCTGTAAAAGAGTCCTGGAGTAGGCAATAATTCCCCTCAAAAGGGTGGGATGAGCCTAACCTCTAATCATCTCGACCAATGCTAGTCCCCAAGAGTCACTCAGCCTGAAAACCCAGATAACCACCTACCATTTCAAAGAATGATTATACCAAGCTACAGATGAGGGAACCATTATGAATTTTTTAGGAAATGAGGAACAAAATGGAAAACCTAATGCAAGTAATTGAGCAAGGCCCTAAGACTCTCCCCTCAACCAAACCATCGACTGAAACCCATTCCACACCTCAAATACTGAAGAAACTGTCATACTAATATTTTATGGTCATATATGGAAATTATATCTTATATGGTTCTAAATTGGTTCATTATAGAGCTTTTTGTAATAAATAAAGCATTGGTATAATTCATTATTTTCAAAATTACCAAGGGAATCCTCTCCCACACTTATCAAAGGCCTCCCACTCTCCCATAATTTCCATACTTCTAAAACAATTTAGGCAAGCCAATAACATACCATATTATTTCTTAACTTCCCTCCCCTCGTCCCAGAATCTAGGGCTTTGTTTGAAATCTATCCTATGAAGGCTTTTAGTGAAAATGAAAAGAAGTTGTCCCAAAAAGAGGTAATATCTTTAACTGAGAATTTTATTTTAGTTATTTATCAAAATCATCAAAATATTATTAAACCATGATGAAATAAATAATATTAGGATCATACACATAATAATATGTTTTTATATTACCTTCATGTCCTAAAAAAATCTCCTCCTCTCTAAAATGGGAAACGAGACCGTTGACCTAGTGTATGTCTGACTACCTCCACCAGAATCAACATAATTCATTTTACATCACCAATTCTCATAGCTAGATATAATTATGTATCTAATTTTATATATGATATTTATTATGAAAATTTTCATATCTAGTTTTAATATCATATAAACCATCATAATTTAGATTACATAGAGGATATGATTGTGTTGGTCATTTGTATGGTGGACTACCGTACCATTAAGTGATGTGATTATTTTAATAATCCTTTACATGGAAGGTAATAAAGTATAAATATAATTAATATATATTATATATATGGAATTATATGTATTACAAAAAATTAATTCAAAATATACTTCCTTAAACTTCCCTCCATAAAGGAAATGATAACATCGTTCATTCGTATGTACGACCTACGGTCATCAAAGAGTGACCTGATCATTATCCATGTTTAAAAATAAAAATGATTTTAAAGATGTATCCAATGAAAAAACTTATATTTATAACATTAATATTATTTTTTATATGATGTAACCATATCCTTTGTTTTGGATTCAGATATTTGATGATAAAACATGCATGAGAAAACAAGACAACAAACACCCAAAACAATAGTGATAAGGAATGATAATTAAATAATGGGTAATAATATGTAATCAACAGATGATATATGATAGTATAAATATCAATATGGATCTCGTATAAGTTAATAACATTTTTAAAATCACTATTTAGGTGTTAAAATAGTGATCATCAAACGAGAGGAGTGGAAAAGGGGTTTCTTAACACAATTACAATTTATTGGGTTATTTAACTACATCATTGATTATATTACATAAAATTATCTATGAAATGAATTTTGAATTATTTATGTTTTAGTTACTCTTTTATTTGTGGGGATTTAGTTTTTTACAAATAATCAAAGATTTTTTAACTATGTCCTCAGTGATATTAACATTGTAAGGGTTTCATCTCAAAAATCCATCTTTTATACACTTGTTATTTAATGAAAATAATTTGTTTTGAATGTTTAATATACTGACCATTTATATAATATATCATTAATACTTTCACATCATGAGGATTTATGTTATAGTTCATCTTCTTCATTATTGTGAAGTTATAAATCAAAAGTTACCAAAGTAGTAATGGTTTATGTTTTAATATCATTTTAATCATGATTGTTAATGCTTCATTTTCCACTAGAGAAAATAATTTTATGATTTTATAATAAAAACCATTCATTTTATTATTATCTAATTATAAGTGCTGTTTTATGTAATAGTACAATTTTCCTCTCTATATTACTTTAACTTATTGATATAATGTATTTTATAAAATCCCACAACATTTCTATCTTCAGTAAAAAATTCTTTGCCTTCAAAACCCATGTTTTCTAAAAAATGCAAAATGGTTTTAGCATAATTGTATAAATTATTTTTTTCCATTAATTAGGGTTTCATGAAATTTTTTAACTTTAAAATTCATTTTATTTTCCACTAATTTTACTTTTTTTATTTTATGACAAAAATATTAAAGGAATCTTTGCCTTTTTAATGTATTTAAAAGGAACAAAACACTTCCTTCAAAATGAAAATACAATGTTTTTGAGCTTCCTTATAAGAACCGTGTTATTATTCGACGCATGGAACCATTTATTTTTAGTTTAATTATCCACCATTAACTTAATGGGAGTGTCTAATGATGTCACATATGTTTTGGGGGTTTGTGGGGATTGTATAGAGCCTATATCCCTTGCTTTTAGGGGAAGCAAGTGGGTCAAACAATTAGTTAAATCTGTGATTCCTATTGCGTCTAGTTTTATGAAACCTTGTTGGGTGGTCCAATGATATGTCATGGGATGCATGGTTTGTTCTAACCATTAATCATAGGATAAAAGGCCATGCGAGTGTTGTAGGCCTCTTAAAATAGGGGTTTTCTAGGGGTTGGGAATGGTTAGTCAAACCGTGCAGCAAAACCATGCAAGGGGTTTCTTGACTCAGTGCATAACACGAGATTATTGCATGACTTGGCCATCCATGTATCCAAACTATGATTCCCTTTAAAAATGGGGATATTATGGATCTCCCTCTCTATTATATTTATTAATCCCCACTATTTCTTTCTTCCTCCCTGCAAATAATCCCTCATCCAACAAAGAGCTCTTATACCACCTTGCATATTATTTGACATATAGAGTCCTTCTAGAATCAGAATCTCTTGATGTTGGTCTCATTGTATGTGTACCACTAATACCTTCATTACAGATGACCCTTTATTAATTTATCATCTATTTGATGGAGTGATTTTGGCGCATTGTCAAATTCCCCATTTCTGGGTGTTTTTCATTTTGCTCGAATTGTTGAATTCAATCCCAGTTTAGAGGCTAATAATGAAAAATGAGTCAACTACCAAGATTAGGTAGGTGTTATCGTGAATTTTCCTTAAAATATTGTTGTTTATCTATTATGGTATTGTGAAGCATGATGGATTTTCTAATAAATTCTTTCAAAATGAATTTATTGTTAAATTAGTTGGGTAGACATGAATTATATGTCGCAAAAGACCCAAATATATATATATATATATATGTATACACATATCCATATATATATATAAATATTTATATATTTAAATATTTGGATTTTAATGAAAATAATTTGAACCACCCCTTGGTTGTGTTTCTAAATTGAATAAATAAACCATGGGTGAACTATAATATTGATTCAGCTCTTATTTTGTGTTCTTTTACCCCTTTATTTTAGGATGATAGTGGAATTATAGAAGTGTAAACAAATTGAATGAATGAGGGAATGGAAGACCATATCCCTATGAATTTTTCTACTGTCCCTTCTCACTTAGGCTTGATATGTTTGTACATCCAAAATTCCCAATTATGACGAATGTGAGGATTCATGTGATGTTAGGCCTTATAAGCCTATTCTATGGTTTACGACACAATATAAGTTGAGTAAATAGATTATACAAACATGATGAACAATTGAATTAGAATGTGAACATAAATTATATGGTTGACTTCAAGCTTATGGTTATTCATATTTCCATGCCAAGAGTAAAACCATAGTTTAGACTTAGAATTCAATAAATGGAGACATTGGGTTTATTCTATTAAATAAATTGCAATGATATTATCATGAGCCATGGGTGACACATGGGATATTATCTGAACACCAAGGAAAAGCTCACTCGACTATGGGATTATATACGACATTAGTGATACGTGGAATATTTATCCAGAATACCAAGGACAGACATTGAGGGAAGATTATTATGTATTACAGGATTGATACTTGGACTACCGATGTGAACGTCCAAGGAAGAACTCAGAGTGAAGATCATTATATAACCCGTGAGTGAAAATGGGGATCCCTTATAGACTACCACGTATTGAATCAAAGGGAGGAGATGTTACACCACATCAATATTAAAACTAGGATTCCAATGATGGATTCCGTAAAAAAGGCTTGTAAGTTGATGTGTTCATGTTATTCTTACAGTGATGCCAGAGTTCAAAATTAGGAATTCCAAGGATGGCCTTAGGCTTCCTCTGATTTATATAATAATTTTATTACATTAGATGAATAAAAATAAAATGAAAAATATTGGACTCGGTTATATCATTAGATTTTGTAATGGCCTTTTTATTAATATCATACTTAGATATGATTCTTGAGGGATACTTGGGCTATGATTCATGTTCTGTGACATTATTATAATTAAATCCTTACTTATTATTTACTTAAAAATATTATGGATTAGGATGAACCAGGGAGTAGAGGATGGGAATTCCATCATAACCCAAATCTATGCATATTATTTATTTAATAGATAACATTTACAACTTTTACTCTTACCTACACACGGCATAATACATTCACAGATTGGATGGAATTAGAAACCATTAATAGTGGACTAATGAATATATCTCACACCCAGTTCCATCCATCATTGGGTACCCAAGAATACTTCATGGATACAGGTAGGGATAAGTGAAAGATACCTTCCATGGATGCTTGATTACCTTATCAAGATAGAATACATGGTAAGAGGACCAAACTTATTCTCATGATGTTGTTAGAGATATCCTTAGAACATTTTTTTTCATTTTTAAAGCATGTTTTATATTCATGTCCCAATGAAACCACAATTTTTCCCTTTTAAAACTGAATTCCATGATAATCATTTTTTATATCACATTGATGGATGAGATTTATTAGTTATTTATATGATGGATGATTACTTTTAAAATGTTGAGTTGTATTTTTTCTTCTTATATTGATTTATATGATTAAACTATTGTGATACACATTAATAAAGAGAGAATAATCTCCACACTATTCCACCATAGACCCTCAATTCTAGTCCTAAACCTCTGGTGTATGAGGAGGTGCACATGATTCCATGTGGCCAACAAGGTTTAACTACTTATGAGTGAACATGGTTTGGGTCATTATAATGTTGTTTTAGAAGAATATTTTTTTTCATTCCATACAAATTGGGTTCATAAAAAAGAGAAATAGGATGTGTCATGATTTGTTTATGAGCTTATTCCAATGAGTTGGTCACCCACATATAGGGAAAATATAAATTACAATAGATGTGATATGGTATTCTTAATTGTTCCTGTTACATCTATGTTGACTTAACCATTGGGTGACTCACTTGATTTTTAACATTCCTGGTGACTATGAATTTTTACCTTTTGATGATATGGAAATGAATTATTTAATCACAAATCATAATGGGAATGTGAGTATTTAAATATCATGCATATTCCATGAAATATTTATTTTACTTCATGCATTACAAGCATTATGTTTTTGTTTCTTTATTTGTATATCTATGAAATTCTGCTCAAATTTTATATAATGATTGGATGAATAATTATTTGTGATTAAATAGATGAAATTTTTTAATTTATAAAGTGAATGAGACATTATAAATTAAAAGTTATGATCTATATAATCCAACCATTTACAAAGATTTTATGTATGAATGAATTCAATGATAAATGAAAATGATATCTGAAATGAAATAGTTTCCATTAAATGGGACACTAATTGAAATTTAATGGATTTTTAACTCTATAACATGAAATTGACAATATTTATACGAAAAACATTGTCCTATATAAGTGAAATTAACCTTGAACCAACCATTGTAGTAGGAAGTTGGCAGTGTCTCTTTCTTTTCATATTATCTATACGTCGCCCAGACCAGGATTGAGGAGGAGGTACATGAGAGTGACTATTATATAGGGAGTGTTATAGATATCAAAATTTTATATCTATTATAATAGTAATTGTTAAATATTGTATTGAGGTGGGTTTCTATCATTTGTAGAGACATTATACCATGATGTACTTGAGTTGTACACCAACAAGGTGGTGAAAATAAAGCTATATAGGTGGTTGGACCTAGGTCACCAGTGGAACCTACAATGGTTCTAATTGAGGCACTTCTGGTTGTACATGATTTGGAAACTAATTCCAAATTTTGAGAGGGTTTACAATGATTTATGTATATTTTGGGAGGAACCCCATGATCTTCCCCAACTATGGAATAGTTGATACTTGAGTTTCAACAGTAGCATCCACCCATGTTTTTGGCCGATGTTAGTCCATATGTTATAGATTCATTGCTAGTTTCTATTCAATCAATTTTGATAAACTTGGTACAACTTAAGAGAAGATAGATATTTTATCCATGTTTATGATTGGGAATTCCAATAAGATATGGTGGGAATTTATTAATCTAATGGATTATCAACAGGATATTCCTTGGAGGAATTTTTAGATACCCTTTTTTATTATTTCTATCTTGATACTTTTAGTACCTATAGATCTTCATCCACCCATTCCATGTCTCTAATCTTAAGGAAATGGTCACAATATTAATTTATGGTCATATTTGGACCATATAAATTCTAAGGTTCTATAATGGTTCTTTACATATCTTTTTTATGAAAAATACAAAGTTGTAAATCATTATTTTCAAAATTACCAAGTGCATCCTCTCCGACACTTATTATAGGTTGTCCTCTATCCCCTCCTTACGGTATATATAAATATTATATAAGCCAGTAAATTACAAAATTACTTATCTACTTCCCTCCACTCATCCTAAAACCCATGGTTTTGTTTGAAATACATCCTAGGAAGATTTTTGGTTAAAACCAAAATAATTTGTCTCAAAAAGAGGTAACATCTATAACCAATATTGTTTTATTCCTCGAAATGCTAAAAATCATATTAATAAATGAAGATATAAAAATTTCAGTATCATAAACATAATAATATGTTTTTATTCTATGTTCATAACCTAAAAACATATCCTCCTCTCTCAAATAGGAAACGAGACTGTTGACCATGCGTATGATGGAGTACCGCCTCGTCAACCGACATAATTTGTTTTCTATCACCACTTATCAAAAATAGATATATTGAAGTATCTAATTTTATATATGATTTTTGTTAAAAAATTATTCCTATTTATTTATAATATCATATATCTTATTACTTTCCATTCAATAGAGAATACGATAGCATAGCTCGTGTGTACGACGAACTACCACATCACAAAGTGATGTGATTCGTCTTTCACTAACACTTTACATGGAAGGTAATAAAAGATAACATTAATTAATATATGTTATATATATATATATATGAAATGATATTGATTATATAAAATTATTGTCAAATAAACTTTCTTAACATTTTATCTGATAAGGAAATGATAACATCACTCATCCGTATGTACAACCTACCGTCTCCAAAGAGTGATGTGATCTTTATCCATGTTTATGATTCAATGATGATTATAAAGATATATCCATTGAAATAAATTATATTCATAACATTAATATCATTATCAATATGATATAACTATATCCTATGTTGAGGATTCACATCGTTCATGATAAAACATTCATGGGAAAACAAGGAAATTAACAACTGAAAAAATAGTGATAATGGAATATTATTAATGAATAGGAAAAAATATGTTATTAAGGGATCATATATTATATTATAAATATTAATATATCTCTATTATAATTTAATAACATGTTTTCATTCACTATGTAGGTGGTTAAACAGTGATCATTTAAATAGAGGAGTGAGGTAAGGAGGTTCTTAACTCAATTTCCATTTATTGTGTTATACAACTACTTATTTCATTTAATTACATAAAAATTATCTCTTAAATGAATATTTATTTATTTAAGTTTTATTTCCTATTTTATTTTTATGGATATAATTGTTTTACACATAATAACTATATTTATTACAGGTCACCTTTATGGAATGAACTTTTTAAGGGTTTCATCTCAAACTTTCTTCTTTTACACACTTGTTATTATATAGAACTAATTTATTTTTAATGGTGTATATACTTACCATATATATAATATATTATTAATACTTAAACCTCCTAAGGTTTTATTCACAATTCATCTACTTCATTATTTTAATGTTACAATTCTATAGTTACCAAAGTAGTAAGGGATTATGTTTCAAATTCATTTTAATCGTGATTATTTAAAATTAATTTTCCATTAGAGAAATTTATTTGATGTTTTATAATAAAAACATTTAATTTTATTCTCATCTAGTTATTAGTGATATTTTCATGTAATAGTAACATTTTCCTATATTTTTTAATTAAAATTGTTGAGCTATGTTTTTTTAAAATATCCGACAACATTTCTATCTTCGGTCGAAAATCCTTTTCCTTACAAACCCATGTTTTATAAAAGTGTTTTCAAAATGGTTTTACCATATTTTTATAATTTAATTTTTACCATTAATTGGGGTTTTATTAAAAATATTAACCTGTAATATTCTTTTTGTTTTCCAATCAGGTCACATTTTGAATTTTATTAAAAAAATGTGAAAGGAATCATTTTTTAATGTATTCAGCACGAACAAAACAATTATTTCAACATGAAAATTAAATGGTTTAGATCTTCCTTTTATGATCTTAGTTATTATTTGACAGATTAATGATTTTAATTTTAGTTTAATTCTTAAAAATTATCTTAATGGGGGTTCCTGATGAGGTCACAGATGGTTTGGGAGTATTTGGGGATTGTATAGAGCCTGAAGCCTTAGCTTTTGGGGGAAGCAGATTGGTCTCACAATTAGTTAAAACCATGATTCATAGTGTGCCTAGTTTGATGAAACGATGATGGTAAATCCAATAAAATATTTTGGGATGCATGGTTTGTTCTACACATTAATCCCATGATACATTTTCATGCAGGTGTTCTAAGCCTCTTGAAATAGGGGTTTTCCAGGGGTTGTGCCCGATTAGTCAAACCATTCACCAAACCCATGCAAGGAGTTTCTTGAGTCAGTGAATAGCTCTTGATTGGTGGATTACTTATCCATTCATGTAGCCCGACTATGATTCTCCTTAAAAAATATGAAATTATGTGGTTTCTACTCTTTTGTATTTATTACTACCCTCTATTTATTCCTTCCTCCAGGCACAACATCCCTCACCACTAGAGAGCTCTCCTCCAACCTAATATATTCTTTGATTTATCATATCCTTCAAGAATCTAAATAGATTGTCATTGGTCTTATTGGATTTGTATTCGTAAGAACTTAATTTCACTTTCACCTTTCTTTATTTATCCTTTCATATATGGACTCATTTTGGTGCATAATCTAATGCCTTGTTTCTTGGTGTTTTTTATTTTGATTGACTTCTTCAATTATATCATAGATTAGAGGCCAGCAATGAAATTGGATTTGACTACCAAGATGAGGTAGGTGGTCTTGTACATTTCCCTTAAATTATTGGTGTTTATGTATTATGGTATTGTGATGTGTGATGGATTTTCTATTAAATGCTTTCTAAATGAATTTATTCTTAAATTAAATGGGTAGACTTGACCTATATGTTCCACGAGACCCATATATATACAAACACACACACACACACAATATTTTTAGGTTAATGACCATGAATTGAACCACCCCTTGGGTGTGTTTTATAATTTAATAAAAGCACCGTGGGTGAACTATGATTCTGATTCAGCTCTTAATTTATGTTCTTTTACCACTTTATTTTAGGTTGATAATGGAATGATTGAAGTGTAAATGTATTTAATGAATGAGGTAATTAAAGACTATATCCCTACACATTAATCAGGTTTCCATTCTTTATTAGGATTGAGATGTTTATACATCTAAAATTACCAATTATGATGAATGGGAGGATTCATGTGATATTAGTCCTCCTATGCCTAGAATATGATCTGAGCAACAATATGAGGTGATTAAATTGATTATATAAACATCATGGCCAATTGAATTAAAATGTGAACATAAATTCTATAGTTAGGCTTCAAGACCATGACCATTCATATTTCTTTTCCAAGAGTGAAACCAGGGTTTTGACTTAGAATTCTATAAATGGACACATCAATCTTATTATATTAAATAAATTACAATGAGATTATCATGATCCATGGGTGACACAAGGGTTGTTATCTAAACACCATGTACACACTCACATGAATACTAGATTATATACGACATAATTGATACTTGTAATCCTTATCTAGACTACCAAGGACAACCACATCGGGAATAATATTATGTATTCCATGAGTGATACTTGGAATACCTATGTGGAATTCCAAGGATGGAATTGGAGTGAAGATCATTATATTCACCATGAGTAAGACTTTGTATTGTTTATACTCTTTCAAGGACAGACTCAAGGGAGGTGATGTTACACCACACTGAGATTGAAAATATGATTCCTATAAGGGATTCACATGGGAGGCTTATAAGGTGATGGGGTCATGTTAGACATAGATCAATAAATGAGTTTTATATTATTAATTCCAAGGAAGGCCTGAGGTTTATTTTGAATTATGTGTTAAATTTATTTAGTTACATGAAAAAAAGACAATGAAAAAGGTTGGATATAGTCATAGCATTAAATTTTATAATGGCATTAGTATTCATATCGTACTCAGATATGATTCTTGGGGGATAATTGGCCAATGATCTTGGTTCTGAGACTTCGTTATAATTATATCATTACAGACTGTGTTCTCCTCGATATTCTAGATTAGTATGAAGTATACAGTAGAGTATGGGAGTTTCATGGGAACCCGAACCTATCTGGGTTATTTATTTACTACATATTTTTATAGCTTTTACTATTAACCACACACTACTTGTAATATATTCATTGATTGGATGGAATTAGACACCATTGATAGTGGACTACAGAGTATATATTACACCCAATTCTATCCTATTTTGGGTACCCAGATAGACTTCATGGACACATGTAAGGATAAGTGAATGAGATCTTCCATGGATGCTTTATTTCCATACCGAGATAGTGTACATCGGAAGAGGACCAAGCATGTTCTTGAGATTCCACTAGGGATATCCTTGTAACATTTTTTCATTTTTTAGAACATGTTGTGTATTCATCTTCCAAGGACCCAACTATTTTTTCATTTTAATATTGAATCTTGTGATAATCATTTTTTATATCTCATTGATGTATGGTATTACTTGGTTATTTATGTTATGGATTATTACACTTCCACAGTTCAGTTATGTTTTTTGCTTCTACTATTGATTTATATGATTATTCAATTGTGCTGAAATATAATCATGAGTGAATAATCTACAAACTATTCCACCGTCGGCCCTCAATTCTAGTTGGAATCCTTTTGTGTATAGGAAGATACACATGAGTTCATGTGGCCAAACTGGTTTAGCTACTTTTGCGTGAACCGAGTTTGGGAAATCATAATGTGGTATCCTAGGAAGGTTCTGTTTTATCATTACGTAATAATTGGGATGGTAGAAAAGATAAATAGGATGTTTCATGATTTATTCATGATCCCGTTGCAAGGGTAGGTAAACCACATATAGTGAAAATCCAAATTACATTGGATGAGATATGTTGTTTTCAATTGTTATTGTTATAGATTTCTTGACTTAGTAGTTGGGTGAATCACTTTATTTTTAAAATTCATAATGACTATGCATTTTAACCTTGAATGATATCGATAGGAATTATTACATCATGTATCATGATGGGAACATGAGGATTTAAATATCATGCATATTCCATGCCATATTTATATTACTCCATACATTACAAGCCTTATGTTTTGGTTCCATTTTTTCTATGTCAATGAAATTTCGTTAACATTTCATATAAGGACTAGATGAATAATTTTTTGTTATTAAATGGATCAATAATGTTTTGTGATTAAATGGATAAAAAATTTTAATTTATAAAGTGTATGATCCTTTATATATTATAAATGGGGATCTATATAATTCAACGATTTAAAAATATTTTGATGTATGAATGAATTTACTGATAAATGAAAATTATCTCTGAAATGAAATAGTTTCCATTAAATGGATCCTAATTGAAATTTAAAGTAATTATACCTCTATAAATCACAATTGACACTATGTATACTAATAACATTGACTTATATAAGTGAACTTAACCCTGACCTGACCTTTGTAGTGGGAAGTTGGCAATGTCTATTTCTTTTCATATTATCTTTACGTCACCCAAACTGTGCTTTAAAAGAAGTCATTTGGGTGTTACTATTATATAGGGAGTCTTTTAGAAATTAAATTTTTATATATATTGTTATACTAGTTTTTAAATATTGTATTAAAGTGTGTGTTTATCATTTTTAGAGACATTACACCACATTGGACTTGAGTCCTATGCTAGGAAGGTGGCGATTACCATGATATAGAGGGAGTTGTACCTAGGTCACCAGTTGAACCTACAATAGTTCAATTTGAGTAAATTCTAGTTTTACATTATATTGAAACTAATCCATAGTTTTTAGACCTTTTCCAATTATCTATTAAGATTTTAAAGGGATCCACACAATTTTCCCCGACTATAGAAGAGTTGATACTTGAGTTTCAGCTATAGAATCCACCCATGTTTTTGGGGGATGACAATCCACCAGCTATAATGTCATTTTTGGAGTCCATTCTATAAATTTTTATAAT
The DNA here is from genome assembly GCA_963277665.1 of Viscum album. Lineage (NCBI taxonomy): Eukaryota > Viridiplantae > Streptophyta > Magnoliopsida > Santalales > Viscaceae > Viscum > Viscum album. Next base: position 871,907,331 of record OY728145.1, on the reverse strand, counting down.
ATTGTGACACTTTTAGAGAAGTGGGTGATATTATTTATGTTTATTCATTGGGATCCCGCCAAGAGATTGGGGGAATTTATTACTCTAATAGATCATCCTCTGGATATGTCTTGGAGGGATTTTCAGATGGATTTTTTTTAATATTTCTATCTAGACACTTTTAGTAATAACAGATATAAAGAATTCATATACTTGGAGTCATGGACTATTCATCACATTTCATGAAGCTTTAGTGTTCCAAACCTATGCTTCTTGGTGATGAGTTATCTAAATCTTGGTGGTATGAAGTTGGTCTAAGGTTTGAAATATATTAGTAGGTGAATGTATTTTAGATTATTATCATATCATGGATAGTGAATTGGGTTATTATCATTAATAATATCCTAAAATATGTTGGGAGTGTGAGCTAGGTTTGTTTTTCACCAAGATCAAAAACATCAGCAACCAATAGTAAGAAGCTTTTTCAGAGCTTCCACTAGGTGATATTAGTAGCATGAGTGCATACTCGATTAGCCAATTGAGGTTCCATCAATGTGGTATGATGTGATATTAGAAACCCCAATGTAATAGGGACCTATCTAGGTGCTGTTCTATTGGTAAGATTGGACATGTACAATGCTTTTACTATGCTTTTACTCCATTAGTTAGTGAGACTGGGTCTACACCGACTCCACATTTAGGAGTAGGTTCAACAAATTCTCATAAGGAACAGAACTATAGTGAGATTATCTTATCAGGATAAGGTGGTGTTTTTGGATGGGGTAGATAAATATATGACTAATAGTTATAGTAAAGCATAACTTCTCAGGGTTGTATGCTATATCTCAAGGTTGTAGAGTAGGCCAGATGTATGAAGTGAATCCGATACCCAAGGAGTAGAGTGTTGGTCCTTCTATGGTGAGAGGTAGTATTCTATTATCCTATAGTTTATTATATTTTATTTTTGACAAATTTTCTTCCAATTACCTCCTATTATTTCCAATTGTATAGAGAATTGGGCTCGATTTTTTATTTCTTATGGCATGATGGCACTTGATACAACATTGGGAATTCGATCGGAAAGCGTATGGTAGTTCTAGGAGTTCCACATTAATATAGGTGGGTTTCACTATATATGGGACCCATTTACCTAAGAGATGATTTATTTTGACATCTTTCATGGGATGAATTTGTTGGTTCCCTACCAGTCTTACATGGATTTCTATCATCACAGGGTAAATTTCACATCACCAGAGGTTAGGTTTTTTATTCACAATTATGAATTGGACGTCCATGCAAGCTATGCCAGACCCAAGAATCATTGTTCTGGTTGGATGATAGCCTATATTTATATATTTTAACTATGTGATCAGGTAATTTTCTAGGGGTATTTCCCTCTAATGATAGATCATTTTATGGAAATTTTTATAAACGACTTTTATGGACAACCAACCAAGTGATCGGTAGAATTTTAAATCAATCTAGTTCTAGGTTTTAAAAAAGTATCTATTCCCCCTTATAGGATGGATACTACTGATTTGTAGGATATCAAGAGGAATGTAGAGGATTTATAAGCTAAGGGTTTTTTATGAATCGGTTTTTCAATGTGGGATTCACCGGTCCATTTCACCAAAAAGGTGAATGGTACCCTTAAGATTTGAAAAGATTATAGTTAGTTAGACCTTATTATAGTTGAGAACCAATATAAATTTATTATTATAGATGATCTCTTTGAACTATTTGAAGGATAGTGTGCTTCTACTAAGATTTATTTGAGATTGGGTTATCGTCAGGTTCGTTTTAGACCATCAGATAAACGACGTAAAACATTCCATAGTATAAATTCCATGTTTGATTATTTGGTCATGCCACTCAGTCTCAAAAACATACATGTATTTTTAATGTAATTGATGATTTAGGTTATTCACATGTATTTGGATTCATTTGAGGCAGTGTTCATGGACAATATCTTGGTGTATTCTCACAATTGACATGACCATGTCAATAATCTTGAGATCACATTGAATACTCTAAGGGAGGACCATTTATATGAAATGGTCACAAATTGCCAATTTTTTTGGATAATGTTCAATTATTAGGTAATATTATCTTTGAGTTAGGAGTATCATTTGATGTAGAAAAGTTGATAGTCATAGTTTCATGGGAGCATCCCAAGAATGTATTGGATATATAGTGTTTCTTGAGGATACCTAGTTATTATTGGTGATTTATTTAAGACATTTTAGTCACATAATCTATTCTTAAATTAGTAAATAAGTAGTGTGTGATGATTATATATTCATTATACTACAAGAAATTCATCCTGGAGTTCAAAGGGATAATGAATTTAGTGTTTATCCTAGATCTGGACAGAAGATACATGTTTTATTATGGTGAATTAATCATCAGGAAATGGGATTTTATAATGTAAGAGGAGCAAGTCGTGGTGTACAGGTCACATCCGTTTAATACACACAAGAATAACTACCTGAAACAAGATCTCAAGTTAGCTATTGTTGATCATTCCCTACATTTTTTTAGAAATTACTTACTGCGTGAGCATTGATTGGTGTATACATACCATAAAAGACTCAAGATCATATTTACAAATCATGACACGAATCTTTGACAATGATGGTCTTTCAAATACCTTCAGTCCTTTAACATTGAGGTATCTTATATGTCTATAAAGGGTAATGCAATTATTGATACTCTGGGAAGGACGATTTAGACATAGGCAGGTTAAGAGGCTAGTAGTGAGTGTCACCTTATGTCCCTATTTTCTGAGATGTACATGGAGGTTCAAAACCATCATAGAATGTTTTTACATGCATTATTATCTATGAAACTTTCACTTATGGAATGTGTGATGATAATGTTACTATAAAATTCCAAGGGATTGTTCCTACTAGAGATAATTGTAGGTGATGTCCCACAAACTGGTTAGGTTGTTGATGAGAATGAGATCTTATGAATTTATGGAAAGATATAGGTTATAAATAATGTATGAGAGAAGTTGTTGTCAGAGTATTACAGCTCTATATGGGTAGTATATCTTGTTCTTACCACAATGTATCAAGACTTATAATGCCATTAATGGTCGCTGGGGGTGACAAGGGAGATATATGGGTTTTTTAATTAGTGTTCCACTAATCAGTAGGTGATGGTAGAACAACAGTGAATAGAAATAATTTTACATCCATTACTTATACATGAGTGGAGGTGGGGTGAAACCACAATGTATTTCATGATCAGATTTCCTAGATCACATTGGGGTAGTGAGGCTGTATGGGATATGATTGGTAGATAGAAAAAGGTCCCCCATATATTTCTTATTTGGGAGGCCATTTTAGTGGATGAGATCATGAGGATCTAAATTAATGAGATCATACACCTCCATAGAATTTCATGGTTTATCATATCAGATAGCTAAACTCGCTTCGCATCACATTTTAGGAAGGGGTTCCCAAAGTAGATGAGTTCAAATGATCGACTTAGTACAACCTGTCACCCATAGACCGATGATTAGTCAAAGCATAAGATATTGGTTTTGTAAGACATGATCTGAACATGCATCCTTAATATCAAAGGTTATTGGGAGAAAACATTATATATAACTGAGTTCTCTTAAAATAATAGATTTCAAGGGACTATAAAAATGGATCCTTATAAGGCTCAATATTATAGGATATTTTATTCACCCTTGTGCAGGTTAGAGGTTGGAGAGGCAGTGCTACTAGGACTTGTTTTGTTCCGGAGAGTTCATATCACTTTTATCATATTAGAAACAATATTTCTATAAATCAGTCAATGTTGAAGTGATATGATTATCATCACTATTGACCACAATATTTTGAGGTGTGTAGTCCAGTTTTCATATGTATTTTTCCTAGAGTAATGAATATATGGATTTAGATAAAATTGATTTTACTACCTCATTATGTCAGGTCCTTTGAGATTCTAGAGATATTTTGATTGGTATCATATTGTTTGTTTTTACATGAAATGTATCAGGACACACAAGAAATCATCCAATTCTTCAACCTGAGAGGTTTGATAAATCATTTGAGGATCATCTGATAAATATTTTTGATTCGGGCATAAAGGTTCTTTGAGACCCTTAAGTTCCTCTAGTATGGGTGCTATGGAATCATGGTCATGTATATGATGAGACTTTGGATTGTGATGATGATTTACATGCCTAGTGTATAATTGTATTCTTAGATGACGCTTTACCACCCTTGGTAAGAAAACATGGGGACACATTTATTTATGTGGGAAATATTTTAAGAACCCACATTTTCATCGAGGTATGAAACCTTTTTTTTGTTTAATTCTCCAGTTTTATCCTAATGGGAGTGTCTGATTAGGTAAAGTATGTTTTGGGGTGTCTAGTGTAACGACCTGACCATTATCATAGGTATGAATCATTTGTTTTATTTTTTAAATCTTTTTTATTGTCTTAGTAAATGTGAACTAGAGCCCAAGGAATGCTTCGACAGTGTCTGGTTCTTTTTTCAGAGCCCAGAGCTCCAAGAATTGGGTAAAATAGTGATATTATTGTTTAGTACATGGTTAGTACTAAACATTTGGGGTTAAAATTTGAGAAAATCACTAGCATATAAGACTCCACATGATTTTTCTGTAACTGTGCATGACTTGGTGGACACTCATGAGGAAATATTAGACATCAGGATAGTGTATTTCACATGGATTGTGCAAGGTTAGGGAATTCCAGAACCTATCATGTGTCGATTCCTTCCATAGGCGGTTGATGGTTGGCACACAGGTTGAACAAATGTGAAGCCAAACCATCCTCCCTTGTCAAGATGTGTGAATTTACGTTTTTGACCTAGATATGTTTAAACTTAAGATCCTCCTTTCTCCTCTCATTCCAATGGGAATTCACCCTTAATATTCTCTCAAGGATCTATCCATTACCTAATCTTGGAATTTTGATTACTTCTCCATATGGAATACAAATCAAACATTATCATATGATTTGGATCCACTTTGGTATAGAATTAGATAATATTTTTTCCCATATCAGTTTCTCTTCCAATATATTTATCTCTATAGGCCTGAGATCATTCTATCTATTTTCATGGTATTGATCCATTATGATTCTTCTATACTTCAAATATAAATATCATATTTGGTGAGGAGTCATATTTGGATGTATGTTAGGTGGTCTTGTTCTTTTACATCAAATTCAAGTTATTTTCTTTTCATAGATGTAGTTTCCCATTCCATCCATTTCCACGCATTTCCATAAAATGTGTTCCTAATTCCAAAAATAATTATACACATGTAGTTATACTCTAGAGGACCCTTGATAAGTGATTTGGGATCATTTTCCCTATTCAGTTTCTCCACATAGGGTGTTCCAAATGAATTTCTTTCTCTATAACATATTGTTTAAAAAATGAAACATTTTTGATGTATTCTTCTTTTCATGGAAATGGATTTTCCCACTTTAATATAATTTTTTATGGACCAGAACAGCTTCTATGTGTTCATCACAACCATGAATTGGGTTTCCTTTTTAAATTAAATTAAATGGGTTGTTTAAAGAGAATGATAATGGTTTTCCAGGCCACAACAAGTGAAACATGGTTTTATATTCATACTATATGGATAGTGATAACCTCAGTTGTAATGGGGATTGATTATTATGATGGAAATGATGTGGTCCCTCATGATAAATTTATTATTATGATTATTAAATTTATATTGGATATGAAACATTGATCATGGGGATTATTGATCATGATGTTTGACCATGCCTTATATCAGGTGTTGAGCATGACGTCTCTTACAATTATACTTGTATCTGGATGATGGAAATTTCAATCCATGTTACCTTTCTTCAATAATTTTTCATGAAGAATCTCCCCACATAACTTGAGTGATGATCAAAACCTCCCACATTTTTTATGAGATTCTGGGCTTGTACTCTCTTCATGATTGTATAGGTGGTTAGAAACGATTAGGTGCTTGAGTTTCACCCCTGGTCCTTTCAGCACCTAATATCCATGTATATGCCTACTTATGTCCTAATGAACTTTGTGTACATAGGTGTTTACATTATATAACTATATTAAACATATATATATATAAATTTAATATATATATATATATATGAATGTATAGTTACTGATCAGACTCTTACACTAGCCTAAGACAATGTATGTAGATCAATCTATGTATCGTGTAGAAACCTATATCAGTTGGTATTTATTTATTTAATGTTGTTAATTACTAATTATTAAAGAACATTACTGTTGTTATATACATAGGATGGATTATTTATAGACATTAATAGTGGTGGTCTATTGAGAGTTTATCTCACACCCCACTCGGGTTTCCATTAATACCTGATTACATTACTTGTCTTCAAGTATGTATAAGGGTAATTTCCCTGTTACAGATTCTTGGTTAAATTTATTTATATCTTTTAGAATGGGAGTAGAGGACCTATAATATTCTTGTGATTCTATTGGATTAGTCTTTTGGCCTTTTTTGTTTTTTGTATAGCAAGTTGTATATTCCCATTCTCTATTTTCCATTTTCTACTTATCAGAATGCCATGAAATCATTATATCTGACTTACCCACTGGGAATTTTAATTATTATAGTTAATTGGTAATTTATGATTTCTTAGATTTTCATATTTATTTCTGATGTACTATTCTGTTATATCATTTTTCTTCCAAGGTTGGTTACTAGTCCTGTTATTATTGTGTCTATTTATGATTTGCTATTGGTTATTCATACACATCCTCAATTGTATAATTTCTTACATTATCTAATGTGTCACTTTTATATGAGGATATAGTATCCACACTATTCCACCTTAGGCACTCACTACTTGTCAACAACATCTAGAAAATGGGGATCCACGGCTAGGGCCAAATGACCCACCATATCAGTGCACAAGTTAAGTGGATCTTGATTTTGAATGTTATAATGTTATATTAGAGGCAACTGTGCCATTTGTCTTACAATTTGGGAATTAGACTAGAGAATAAGAGGTTATTGGATTTGGTAATGATCCTATGATTGGGAGTAGCTAACCCATGTATAATTAAACCCAAATTTCTTGGGATGGGTTATTAATATCATTGATTACATCTATTATGTTTGATATTACTTCACTATTATGTGAAACACATGTCAGATGATTTTAATATTATTTTCATTATTACAATGAGTTTTCATTTATTTGGGTGAGATGAATTGAGGCTATTCATTACATTCTCCTTTATAGGAACATCTGAAGAAGTATGCGATGCATTTTTTCAGGCCACGTTTACTTTTATATTTCACGTTCTTGTCACATATAGTTAGTTCTGGATTATTATATATATTGAAATTTGATAAACCTTCTTATAGGGAATTGAAAAACATAGTTGGTACTTAGAGTGTTGGCCATAACCTAAATAGTGTTTTCTTGATTAGGCTATAATAGACACTATAATCATTTATCTATGGAACATTGAGTCATAGTCCATTGGTAACATGGGATGAATATTTTTATCATATGGATTAAACTGACTTTATATTTCAGTTCATGAGGTGTATGGGCCATTATGTATTAAAAGTGCAGAACCATTTAGTTCATCTAATAATTGTGAATTATGACTAAATTTGAATTTAAATGAAGTAGAATTGTGAAATAGAGAACTTAACCTAGAACTGGACATACTAGTTGGTATATGGGGTTGTATTTTATGGTTATTGTGGCATGTAATGGTATTTCCTTATCACATATACCAGCCTTTTATAGTTGGTATAAAGGTGTGATATTTTCATAGAAAGGATATGGACCTATCTTATTTATCAATTTGGGATCTTATGACTAGAAATTTCACCATTGAGGAATTATTTATTCATTTTAGATTCACGCCACCATGAAATCATCGACTCACATGTCATAAAGGTGGTGGAAAACATGGATCATATGTGGTTGGACCTGAGCTTCCCGTGATTCCTCTTGTTGTACAACATATGGAATTTCCTTCTATTCTTGATACAGGCACCAATTCCTAGTTATGTGAAGGAATGTTTTCAAGATCCAGTCTATGAAAGGTTGCACTAAACCTTTCCTAACTATAGTAGAGATTAATTGGGAGTTCCAATAGTAGAATCATCCTACCTTATTGGGGGATGTCATACCACAAGCTACTGAGTTAGTTCTAGAATCCATGTTTTTTGTCTGTGAGAATATGGAGATACCTCTAAATTAGAGGGTAAAAATCATTACTTATATGGTACATGATTATTCCAAGAGATGGTGTGATATTATTTCAAAGACAGACTAACATAGAGATATTCTTTGGGAATACTTCCAAATGGTAATTTATTACTACTTATCTACAAAAAGTTCGAGGGATGACTTGTTTAAAGTGTTTATGAACATCAAGTTGGGATCCTTGTATGTAATGGAGTAGTATACTAAATTTACTATGCTTTAATGTTTCACCCTAACTCTAGAGGTTGATGAACTTATTATTGTGAGGTGATTCGAGGATGGGCTAGTGGATCCCATATGATCGCAAGACAATGTTTCTTGGATGATGACTATTTCTAAGATAGTCAACTAGGCCCTCACTACTTAGCGAAATCAGAGGGATTTAGATTTTGGGAACTGGGGTGGTTCAACACCTAGATCTATCAATGTTTCTTCTTTCTGGAGAAAGTTATGTTTTTAGGATTACCAAATGTTGAACAATAGTCATGTATCCCTGAATGAAAACATTATTATCTGTCACCAATGCGAGATGCTAGGAAATAAAATATCTTAATGTATGTTAGATATACATTAATGTAGAGGATAGAATAGGGTGGAGAGTATCCAGATCTTCGGCAATACTTTTGCATCAGTGCCCTGCTTGCGAGGATCTACACCTACCCTGCATTCCAGATTGAGGTCAGTAGTATCTCACTTAGAAGTTAGCTTGAATACCATCATCCTCTCAGGTCAAAGAGGTTGTTGAGGAAGTGGTAATCAAACTTAAGACATGTAGTTCTAGTAGATAGGGATTTATTAGGGATATTTATATATGAATCAGTGGTGTGTTATTGGTTAGTTACATATAGTGAATCATGTTCTAGGGGAGAATAGCATTGGACCTTATACTCTATGAGGTAATATTCTAGTAGCCTATATATTATTTTATATTTCATTTGATCTTAGAATGTCATATTCCTAAATATCTCATATGATTATGGAGATATAGGCCTCAAGATAGAGTTTTACAATAGAGTTATGACACTCGATACCCCATTGGTATCTGATCATAATGTAGTATCCACTATTAGGATTCTCCATATATGGAATCTTTTAATTCTTGAAATGGTGGGTTTTGACGTAGTAAATTGGATAGTATAGTTAGTTCCAAATCTGGAACATATTTATTGTTATCACCAAAGGGTGAAATTTAGATTACCATATGGAAGTAGACATATGCATAATGGTGAATGAGATGTTTATGTGTCTCGAGCTGCACCTAAGAATCAAGAGCAAGACATAGTGGAAAAAAGTATCTAATATTTTCATGGATGATTATGGGTTACAAACCACTATTTTATCTCTAGCAGTGGATCAGTTTAGGCATGTATTCTCTGAGAAATTTTTCATTCTACCTCTAGGGAGATAGGTTGAGTTCACCATTGAGCTAGTTACGGGAGCAACACCACTAACTATTCCTCTTTATAATATGCCACCAATGGAAATTTTAGATATTAAAAAATATTTGGAGGATATAGAGTAAAAATTATTTTTTTCCCAACGCTTATCTATAGTGTTCCCTACTATTTTTTCCAAATGGGGTATTATACCCTTAGGATTTCTATAGATTACAGTTGGTTGAACTATATCAGGGTAAAAAACTGATATCCACTACCGCCAATAGAAAAAATATTCAATCAACTATGAGAATCGAAATTGTTTTTAAAGATTTATTTGAGGTAATCCTATCATTAGGTTCATTTCAATCCATCATAAATACCTCGCAAAGCTTTCAAGAGCATGTATGGTTGATACTAGTATATAGTGATGTTGTTTAGTCTCACAAACATGCCTACTATTTTCATGTATATGAAGAATCCGTTTTCCACCAATATCAGTTTTCATTCATGGTAGTCTTTATGGATGACATACTATTGTAAATTTTCTATTGAGACTACCATTCCCACTATCATCGAAGTAAGTAACTCAAGGGGGGAGGGTGAATTTTTGTTCCCAATAAAAATTTCACTTAAAGATTATGTTAAAATAAAATCCAATTAATAAACCAACCATTACAATTAGTCAAAATAGAATATCTATATAAGATCTTTCCTTTTAAAATATTTCTCAAAGAGTGATCAGGTCTCAGTTAAAATAATTTTTTTAATTACCTTAGCTTTTGAAAAAAATTTACATAGACAAAAAAATAGTAAAGATTAATTATCAAATTAATAATTTTGATTTTAGATTAAAAAAATCCAGGATATGATAATAAAATAAAACAAAATAACACACTGGAATAAACAAGAGGTTTAGTCTCAAGATGAGACTCAATCACCTTCACATAGAAATCACGTGATTCTTAGAATATTTTAATAATAATACAAAAATATACAATCAAGATGTGGTAAAATAATAGCTACAAGTTTTCCAAGATAAAGAGCCTCTTCCATAGTTATAAATGGGAATTAAAGATATCAAATTCCATACAAATACCTCATCCACAAACAACATCAGAAGAGATATGTAAAGGAAGGAGATAATAAAAAGTACTCTTTAGTTAGGTGGAGAAGATAGTGTGTGTTTGATAATATATTAACAACACACTTCATAAAAGAGAATGAAATAAATAGCAGAAGTAATAAAGAAAATTACTATTCTTAGTCTCTTTTGTTTAGAATGGTTCAAGTCCTCAGGTAATCTTTTTTGAGGAGTTCAATATTTAAATTTCAAGGTTGTAGAAAAATAGAGGATTGTGGGAATTTATAATAATTTTTCATTTAATCTCTATTATTGTCTCAATCAATCTCTATAAATGATTATGTACTTCTATAACATTGATCATCATTGAAAATAAATCAGTAATCTCATGAGGATTCATAGATTTAATAGCACACTCTTCTATAAGTTTTTCAATCAGTAATCTCTATATATGTTGTATGTACCATTGTTATTTTGAGAGTGATGTCCTTCATGAATATATAGCTGCATCAGTTGGAGGAGATCCCAAATCCTCGGATAAAATTTGACTATGTCATTTAGGATTGTCCAAATTATCCATATATACAAATATCTATTGAGCCATTCATGAAACATTCCTCAGAAAAAATGGTAAAAGGAAGCTGGTAGTGACTGAGCATCTGATAGTTACTCAGACTGGCGGTGTCTCAGGATGACGGTACCTTAAATTCTAGCGATGACACAGAGACTAATAGTATCTCATCCTATTAGGATCTCCAATTTTAGTAACAATCCTGAATGTATCTCATTGTAAAAGTTCAATCCTTTTTTGTGATGAGTCTCCTCAGCAGTAGCTCCTGACTGATGGTAAAAAGTCTTGGTGGTGACTTCTGTTTGGCGGTGACTCTCCATAATACATTGCTGAATTATCATAAAAATAGTCTTACCATATAACATTATATCAAAAAACATTTATATCATTAGTACTAAAATTATCATGGATTATGATCTTTTAAATAAGAGAGTATCAAACACACTCCACACAAAGAGGTGCCAACATTCTCCCCCATTATGATGAGCACAAAAGTTTACATTTTATAAGACATGTACTAAATAATTAAACATGAATAATAAAATATGCATGTAATTTAAAGGATAATCTTCTTATCATTTCAGAATATACGTGTGTGATATAAAAAACATAGATAAAATTTCTAAATATATACAGAAGATTTTAGAGAATATCCTGTATTAAAATAGAGGACCATTTTATCCCCCCTTTGAAATTAGCAAAAGGAAAAGAAAAATAAAATAAGAAGAACAAGGGAATTAGAATAACACTACAGTATTTCATTTAACATTAGAAAAAAAGATATTTTTGAGAAATAATAATAAAGATATAAAGTACAATGACCTGAACCCTATCAAAAGACTACATCCAATCAAAATCACTATTTAGAGGTTGGCGACAAATCAACATTATCTTTCCCTTTATCCCTAACTTCATCCTGAGAAGTTCTGACAATAATAGTGAAAGATAGATACTAGATGATATTTTAATAGATTATTGTGTTAGGAGGAAGTTCATCATGAAAAAGAACTATTCTTAGGTGTTTGATTGCATCAACTGGTGAAAAACACATATGTTGAAATGGTGGAGGCAAAAGACTATCTAATTGAGTAATCTCTACATATATATATCAAACTAGATATGTGTTTATAGTTGAAAAAACTATTGTCATATGAATTGACTATATTGAAATAAAAACTATAATATGGAAATTTAAGAATATCTTCATGAGAGTGATAAAATATATAATTATATTTCCTAACCATTACATTGGACAGAAGAAATCCATTTTATCTTCCATGAATCTTAGTAAAAATGGTGTGAGAACCCTCAATTGAATCCCTTATTATTTTAAATCTATTGTAACTGGTGGAAATCTCATGTTCTCTTCAATAAATTTGATGTTACAAGACATTTCATGTTTTGTATAAATCCTTGAAAAATAATACTTTCTTTCTATCTAGATGATGTTCTTATCATTACTTAGATCAATGTAATACTCTTATGTCATCTTATAGAATTTATCCTCATGGTGATGTATCTACCATAATCTATCATCATGAGTGGTCACATCACCTAAAAAATTACTGATCTATTCTATGATAATATGATAGACAAGATCTTGATCAATTTGTACTGGAGTATGAGTAGGTGTAGATGATGTAGAGGTAGCATTATTCATGCTTTCCATCTTCTAAGAAACAGAATGAAAACATTTTCTAAAAGAGGGTGTCAAACCCTCTACTAAAGCTTTCAATCATTCTACGTATGATGAAAATATTCTATTCTCCACTTCTAGATCTTGAATATAAAATCATACCCTTAGTTGAAAATGATATATACCCAACTCAACCAAATTTTATTGATTTCTACATTGATTCTAGATACTCAAGAGGGTTCATAGCTCATGACACTTTTAAAATTTGAACATAAATTCATTCTTAAGGATTCTAAATTAGAATTTAAATTCCTTTTAAAAGATTCTAAATCATCTTGTGTCATAACATTAGGAGGGATACTAGATTTAGTAGAAATATAATCTCTTTTATCATGAGGCACTTCATCCTTAGCTGATATATAAGTTTCTATTTGAGTAAAAGGCTACAACTCCCCAGCTTGGTCAATTTGATCCACTAAGGATCATTTTTGTCAGATAGGGTTTTCTTCCTCATTATCTAAATCACTATATTCTAAACCATGTTTAAAAAATGAGTGTACTTTTCTCATTCTTCAAAATAAGTTACACAAAGTCTTGTTTAAGGAGGAATTTGAGATTTTCTGGGTGCTTGAAAGGATTTACCAACTATAGGTACAAAAGGGGAAGGTTTTTTATGAGATGCATGTATCTTATATCATAGTTCTAATTGATCCATTTGTTCTAAAATATCAACAGGATTGGGAGTATTGTACCTCTTAATAATAGCTTCCACATCTTCTATTGTAATTGGTGGTAAATCATCCATCTTAGTATCTTTAGATTTTGTCTCATCTATGTGATAACTTAATACCATTGGTGATGAAGGATGTATTTGAACTATCACATTATTATGATCACCAGGATCATATCTATTCTTATCACTGCCATCATTATGATCATTTCCATGATCATATCCATGATCATTACCACCATCATCATTTTGATAAATTCCATTATCAGATCCATGATCATTATTTCAATCGTCATGATCATCATTACCTTTACTTTCATTTCAATCTGATTTCTCATGATGTAGATCATCATCTTCTTCTTTAGAATCATTTTCATCACTACCATTTCCATTACCATTCAGATCACATGATTTTTTGGAGGAAGATACCTTAAACTATTCTTTTGAAGATAATTCAATTTTATCATCATCATTTTCGTCTAAAATAGATTCTTAGTAATGTATATAACCTATTGGAAGGAAATATCCAACAAATACTTTAAGAGGAGATTTATGAATCTCAGGATCCCTCTCCAATTCCACTAAAAAATCCTTATCTTATTCTTCCACAACTTTCTCATATTTTTCACTATCATAATCATTTATGTAATAAAATAACTCATCACGCTCAAGACTAGGATCCACCATTTCCATAGGTTTGGTTGGATGATGAATAGGTTATAATTAGACATAGAATTTCTCAGTGTCTCTTACCGATCATTTACTCTAGGGTTTCCAGCTCACGTTAACCCTTTTAAAAAATTTGTTAGATAAAAAAACCACTATACTTATATTCATTATATTCTCCTTATTTGAAAAATCCTTTAGCATCAAAGATGGTTGATATCATCTTGTGATATATTAGCGAGTTTTATATTGGGATATTCTTGCACATCTCACACATATGAATCATAAAAAACCTATGCTAACTAACCTTTTCCCTTATTTCATCATAAATAGGAAGTAAACATCCTGATATGACATGGTATTGAAATATCCCTTTGTAGACACAAAAAATGCTGGAAAAAATTGAATAATATCTTACAATCACCAACGGGTTTAGCATATATAGGTCTCCTTAGGCTACCACATATAGTAAACTATAGGAGAGCCTCTTCATATTTTAACATTTCACTATCACTTGGAATTCTTCCTTAAAATATTCACATAACCTTTTATGAGGCACTTTTAGGAAATTTTCCCATTCCATTTAAGAGAAATAAATACCTTATACATCAATTCTAATTATAATCACATTTTCTTTATTTCTGAATCATCATTCTAATAAAAATCATATAATAAACTCAGATAATACACCCAATGATTTCGTGTGAACCAATTCATCCACTTATAATTTTTCATAACATTCAGTACTAGTGTATATGTCACATTTATCTGTCATTTTGAGAGGGATTTCATTCATGAATATATATAAGCCTTAGTTGTAGGATATCCCCAATCCTCAATTCGGGTTTGATTATTTCATTATGACTAGGTAAAATTATTCTCGAATAAAAATATTCATTGATCCATTCTTGATAAATTCATTGAACAAAATTGGTACACAAGAAGCAGGCAGTGACTCAGTATTTGATGGTATCTCAGACTAGTAGGGCCTCAGGCTGATGGTGACTCAGAGTTTGGTGGTGACTCATTGTCTAATGGTAGCTCATCCTAGAGGTAACTCCTACGGTTGTAAAAATCCTAATGGTAGTTCATCCTTAGTGTTGAATCCTGTTCGGTGGTGACTTGCCTCAGTTGTAGCTCTTGGATAACGGTATTAAGTCCTCATATTGACATCGATTTTGCTGTGAATCGCTGTAACACTAAGCTAAATTATCATAAAAATAGTCCAACCTTAGAAAATTATATCATACAACATGTAGATCATTAGTAATAAAAGAATATGGGTTTGTGATCATTAAAACAAGAGTGTCAAACACACCCCACATAAGAAGGTTCTAACACCAACCATCTTGAGATCATGTTGAATACACTAAAGGTGTACCGTCATTACACTAATATTAGTAAATGTCACTTTTTGATCGAAAAACAACACTTCCTAGGTCATATAATCTTGGAGTAAAGAGTACTCTTTAGACTATAAAAGGTGAGATTTGTAGTTTCCTTGGTGAAGTCGAAGATTTTATTTGAAATACAGGGTTTCTTGTGGCTGGATAGGTATTAAATATGCTTCATCAATGATTTCCCATGCCTTCAATCACCTATTATGGGCTTTACTAAAAACTATTTTAAATTCATATGGTTGAAATCTTGTGAATAATTATTTTTTGAGTTTAATGGGAGATTGAATTTAGCACATATATTGATTCTTCCGAAGATAGTTAGGAGTAATACAGTTTACTATAATGCATCCAGTATTGGGTTAGGAGTTTTTCTAATGAAGGAAGAGTGAGTCATCATATATGTCTCTCATCAGTTAATTCCTTATGAGTGTAATTACTTCATGTGTTCCATCGATCTAGATACTATAGTTTATGGTCTAAGCTATTGGAGACATTATCTACTTGAAGACAATTTTATGGTATTCATGGATATCAGGAGTTTCAAGTACATATTTATGCTGCATGATTTTAATATCAGATAGAATAAGTTGGTTGAGTACTTGCAATACATTGAAATTGAGTTTTCCAATATGTATGAAAAAATGAAATGTTTTACTAAATGAGTTGAGCTGGAGGACTTTGACATAAGCAGTTTAGTATGCCCATGGTGAGTGGAAACTCATGGCTTAATTTTCATATATACATGTTGAGGGATAGGAGGATCATGGGAAGACTTTCCTCTTATAATTAGTAGTGAACTATACCCTTTTCCGATGGGTGAGAATAAGACAACATTAGGATTCCATGGGACCAATCCTAAGGAACTGATATCAGGTGACGATTCATCTTCTAGTTGGACTATTAATGTTCTTGAGACCTTGTGATTTCATGGGTGTTTTTGGGTCCCAAAAGAAATCAAAGTAGTGATGATGTAGGAACCTCAAGCCTTAGTTTTGGCGGTACATCTTGGTGTCACTAAATTGTGTCAAGACTTTTATATTCAATATTGGTGGAATTATAGGAATTTGGTGATATCTAGTTTTAATTCTCATCATTCCACTAGTCAGCAGGTGAAGGTGGTACATCAATGACTGATACGAATTTTACTGTCATTTCCCATTCGGGAGTGGAAATGGTATAATGATTATATAGATATCACAACTAGTTTACCTAAATCTCATAATGTGAATGATACCATTGGGGTAGTCATTGATGATTTGATGAAGGTTGCAAACTTGTTAACCAATTTTTGAGACCTTCTCGGTAGACAAGCTTGGGAGGATAAACGTCATGAAGGTTGTAAGTATTCATTGAGATTAATGTTATATCATATCTGATAGGGTTGATCACTTTACTCTCAGTTCTATAAGTGGTTAAACAAGTCCTTGGGTAAAAATTCTCTTTTGAGCACCGCTATAACCCTTAGATTGATTGACAACCACATCATACATTTGTTGTGTTATAGGACATGCTCCATGCATGTATACCTGACTTTAAGGGTTTATTATTGAAACACATATCTCTTGTTGAGATTAATTATATTAACATCATTAAGGATACCATCTATATATATATCATTATGATTCTTTATATGGACGCCCTTATCGATCACCCCTGTGCAAGTTAGAGTCACGCAAGGATGCTTTTCTTAGACCGTGTCTTGTCTATGAAACTTTTGAGTAGGTCCAGATGATCCGAAAGTGAATGTTGATAGCATGGTATAGACAATAGTAATATTATAATCAGTGATAATGACCTATTGAGATTAAGGTTTAAGGTCATGTTTTATTGTGTTTTTCTCCCAGGTTTGGAAATATATGTATTTAGAGTAAAGGAATGACGTTTACTCTATTCGTTAGACCTATAGAGGTTTTGAAATAGATCAGGATAGTGGATTACCATATAGACCATCCTCATAGATACCATTATATGAATGATGTATTTGAAATATCTCCTATTTTTTTGGTATTTTCAAAACATGTCATATGTTTTTCAACTTGATGAGGTTGAGTAAGAGATGGATTATTCTTTTTAGGAGCATCTGTTGTGTACAAATGATTAGAACATAAAGAGAATGTGAGGAAGGATAACAAATTTAGTATGGGTATTATGGTATAAAAAATTAGTATAAGATTATACATGGGAGATAGAGGTTGATATACAATCCAAGTGTCAAGAACATATCTCAGATGATTCCACTTTACCCTCATAAGAGAATCTTGGGGATGAGTTGTGTTAATGAGGGGAGGTTGTAATGGCCCAACATTTCTCAAAGTTACATAATTTTTTTTAAATACAATTTTTTTTGTGTAAACATGAACTATGATCTAAGGAAGGTCCTGGAAGTGTCTGGGGATTATTCGAATACCGAAGCCTTGAGAATTGGGAAAACAGAGTGAGTCACACGGTTTGTGCATCGTTTGTACTACCCATGTGGTGTAACTATACGGGGAACTCAATGGATACTTGGGGGATGAACCATTTTTCTAAAACCATGAAATTATAGGTTCATGTCCGTGTGGAAATTCTAGACGTCTAGATAGTGAATTTTTCATGGCTTGTGCAGAGTTAGGGAAACCGTACACTTAACCCATGTGGGGTCCCTCCTTAGGTAGTAGTGTGGCACATAGTTGGCGAACATTTTGGCCAACCATGGGGTGTCAAAATATGTGATCCTATTTGATAAGGTGATTTTACCTTTTTACCCACTAAATGTTTTAAGGTGAGATAATTATTTCTCCTCCTATTCCAGCAGATGTGAACCACTTATCATCTCATGTGGGGATCTCCCATTTCTAATCTAGGGATTTTAATTTCTCATCCATATGGACTACAAATAAAAAATAGTAAAAAACCTTGGATCTCAATTAGTAAGAACTCGCATCAACTTAATTTATATTTGATTTTCTCTTCACTTATCATTTTCTATTTGGGTGTGATATTATTCACCCTACTTCGAGGTTATTGGTATGTTCTTTATTTTAATCGGCTATACTGAAATCTAAATGTGATATTGTACAAGGATTCCTCTACCACCGAATATAAGATGTCTGGTTGTTTTCCCTTAAAGTCAAGTTGTTTTCATATCTTTATTGTTGTGATGGATTCCATCCATTGCAATGCATCACCTTAAAATGTGTTCTTTGTTCCTAAATTATTATATGTATGTTGTTATACACTTAAGGCCCCTTTTTATACGATTAAGAGAAACTGAACTTGTTTATTTCCACCCCATAGGGAGTTTCAAATGAATATCCTTCTCTATATCATATTTTTTAAATAGCCCAAGACTACTCATTATTTTTTCTTGGCTTGGAGATAGAGATTCCCAACTTTAATATAATGTTTTCATGGACTGAAACACCATCAATGTTTCTGGACTGACACAAAACTGTTTTTATTTGATAAATTAAATCAAATGGGATGATTAATGAGGATGATAATCACTAGAAAGGTCATGCTAGGTGACACATTCTTTTATATGCATATTATATGGATTGTGGGGCCCTTAGTTGTAATGGGGCTTGATTATTATAATGGTAAATAGGTGATCACCCATTATATTATTTTTATTATGATTATTCCACTGTTATTTTCTATTGAATAGTGGTCATGGGACTCATGGATAATGATGTTTCACTCTCCCTTACATCGATTATTGGGCATGATGTCTCTCACCGTTATACTTTTATTTTGATGATGGGAATGAATATCCATGTTATTTTGCTTTGGTCATTGGGAATGATGACTCACCCCACTTATATCGAGTGATGATCATGACGCTGCACATTCATTATGAGATACGTGGCATGTACCCTCTACCTGAGCCTATAGATTGTTAGGCTAGTTAAGGATGCTAGAGTTACGTCTTAGGTCCAACCAACACCTAGTATCCATATATATGCCAACTTAAGTACTTATGTACATAGTTCAAATATGTGTATACAATATATAACTATACAATATATATTATTAATAATATATATTTGGTTATTCATTAGACTTATACACTAGCTAAGCCGAAATAGGTAGATTCATCCAGGTTTCCTGTAATAACCTGAGTTAGATGGTATTTATTTATTCAAAATTTTTAATACTATTTATACCCACACAATATTGTTTCTATTTATATAGGCAGGATTATTTCTAGACACCATTGGTGGTGGACTATTGAGGTTTTATCTCACACCCTAATCAGGCCTCCTTTGGTATCTAAGTAGATTACATATCTCGAGGTATGGATAATTGAACAAACCATAATACATATGATTGATTCATTTTACATATATCATAGTGAATGGGAGTAGAGTACCATGCTTTTTCTCATGACGATAATGGATTAGTCATGTGTCCCATTTAGTGTTTTGGTACAGAAAGTTGTATTCGCCCGTACCATGTTTCCATTTTTTGTATATCTACATTTTTTAATATATTTTTAAAGGACTCAGAATTTGGTATTTGGTTATTATTATAGTTACTTAGTCAATTACACTTTTAGTTAATTATATTTTTTTATGCAGTTTCATTATGTTATATCATGTTCCTGTTAAGGCAAGTTACTAGTCCTATTTGTATAGTAGCTATTTTTGTTATGCAATATGTCATTAAATTGTATCCTCTATTTTCAGTTTGTTCCCATTATCAGATTTTCCACTCTGATATGAGGTTATAGTGTCTCAACTATACCACCTTAGACCCTCACTTATAGTATTTATCCTCTCGTATATGCATAGGTGGGGTTAATGACATGTGACCCATCAGCTTCGGGCATGTGTTATATAGATCCTGAGTCAGGATGTTACATCCGAAGCTTGTATAAATCCCAAATTCTTATTTTTTGGTTGAACTAGGCGTGCTAAACAGCTAGTAGAAACAATTCATCCAATCCTATATGGTTTTATGAAATCATGCGGGGTGGTCCAGTGCTATGTCTAGGGCTACATATTTTTTTCTAACTATTGATCCTAGGATGCATGACCATGAGAGTGTTGTAGGCATATTAATATAGGGTTTTTTCACATATTGCACAAGGTTAGTCTAACTGTGTTCCTAGCCCATTTGATGGCTATCTTGAGATAGTGCATGATAAAAAATGGGCACATAGTTTGTCCAACCATGTATCAAAACCATGAGACCCTTTAAAAAGTGGAAATAATTCCTTTTCCCCTCTAATATATTTATTCCTCTCCTATATTTCTTTATTCCTCCCTGAACAACAACCCTCGACCATTATAGATCTCTCCTCCAATTTCAACTAGGAATTGATATATATATATATATATATATATATATATATATTCCCCTTCAAGAAAATGAATTTCTTGCAATCATTCTCATTTGATGGATACTGATAAGCCCTCCATTCCTCTTGCACCTTTCAACATTTATTTTACATTCGATGAAGTTATTTTGGTGTGAGAACTTATGATATATTTTTATGTTGTTTGTCTTTATTCTTGATTTCTTCCTTTTTACACTGGCTATGATGCCAAAAAAATACAAGGATTCAACTACCAAGTTAAGATAGCTGGTGTCGGGCTTTTCCCTTAGTGACTTTGTCTTTATGTATTATGATGTTGTACCGCACACCTAATTTTCCATGTGATGATTTCTAAATGACTTAATTCTTAAATTAAATAGTTAGGGTTCACAAATATGACCAATGATACCCATATATATATATACATTTGGGTACCCTATGTGGAATTCTAAGGAGGGACTCAAAGGGGTTATTGTTATATATGCAATGAGTGATACTTGAACTCCATATAAGGACTATAATGGATGACACCAAATGGACGATCGTTATATATTCCACGAGTGATAATTGTAATCACTTTCAGATCTCAAAGGATAGACTCATAGGGAGGTGAAGTTATACCACACCTATAGAAATACTAGTATTCCTATGAGGGATGCACGTGATGAGCTTGTAAGTTGAGGGTTCATGTTTTTCTTGGAAAGATTCCTAGGTTCAAAATTAGGAATTCCAGGGACATGATTATGTTTACCTTTAATTAAGTAAAGATTTTATTAGACGATGTGACTTATAATACAAATAAAAATCCTGTATTCGGTCAGAGCGTTAAATTTTATATTGTCTTTATTATATAAATCTAGAAAAAATATGATTCATGGTGGGTGTTTGGGATACACTTATATCCTGAGACTTCATTATAAAATCATCATGAATTAATATTTATTGAGAGATATTCTAGCTTTTCCCGAAGTGGGTATCATAGGACATGCCTTCCATGGGAACTAGAATCTTTGTGGTTAATTATTTACAACATTTAGTTTTCATCCGTTTTTTATACCTTCACAATAATTATTATATATATTCATGGACTGGAAGATATTAGACACAATTGGTGGTGGCCTACTGAGAATATCTGACACCCTTTTTGGGACTCTTTTGGTTACCTGGACAGAATTCATGGATTCTGGAATGGAAAAGGGAAAGAGACACACCATATATTCTTAATTAAATTTCTAGGATGGTTCATGGGGAAAAGTATTGAGCCAATTATGAATATACTACTAGAGATAACATTGGGTATTTTCTTCAATTTTTTATAGCATGTTGTATTTTCTAGTTCCCTAGATCCCCAAATTTTTCACTTTTCTAATTATATTCCATGATCATAATTTTTTTATGATATTAATGGATGTTTTCACACGGTTATTTATATTATGGGTGGTTACTCTTCTTCTATTTAATTATTTTTTATTATTCTTCTGTTGATTTATATGATTATAACACTATGATACCCTATGGTCATGAGGGTATAATTTCTCCACTATTCCACCATGGACCCTCACTACTAGTAAGTAGCCTCTAACATATAGGGAGGCCCACTTGAGGTCATGTGGACAACCAGGTTTGGTTACATATGAGTGAACCGGGTCATGGATATCACATTCATTCTTAAGTTTTATAATTTTTTTATAAAAACATTTTCTTAATAGTTTTAGAATGTATAATATTTTAGATAAGTGTATTAAAAATGGAAATTATATTTTCCTCCAGAAATTTTCAACTTGATCGTTATAAATCATTTTCCATCTTTTATGAAATCATTTGGTGTTACTCATTGAGAAAAGGTTATCTTCCCCAAGAATGCTTTTAATATTTTTAGAAGTTTTTTCTTCATTGACAACAACCGTTCATGTTATGGATTGTTAATAAATTTTCTGTATATGTTTTTGACATATAGACCTAGTTTTTATCCTTTTCCTTTAATGGTGTAATACATTCCTTATAGTCATTTATAAAATTCCTTAATTATGAAATTTCATTTGTATATGATATATATAATGATTATGAAAAACATTTTCATTCCATGGGAAATTATTATGTCATTATTTATGATTGATTTACTTTATGTGGCACAGATAGATTAGGAACATATTATGATAAGTGCACCAAGATAGAACACCAATGCATTGGGTAAAACCTTAGTATTAGGAAATGTTATTTATGGTATTAGAGAGTAAACCAAATCCATTATGGGACTCCGTATACCTTGTGATGTTGTCATGGAAGATAGCATTGGATTATTTTTATGTCATTTTTTTGTTAGTTACACATCTCCTATGCTAAAATGATCTTATGATACCATTTTACTTATGATATGATTCTATACAATTACTCATGATACTCCTATTTAGAATATCATTATATTATTTGAATCACACTTTATTTTTTCTTATTAATTGTATTACCTTAATAGAATTTTAGCTCAACCTTTTTCTCTATGTATTTCACAAGTTATCCCACACAACTTTGGAGCTCTAAGGTATTTAAGATCTTTTTATAGAGAATAAGACAAGAGTTTTAATTTTTAGTCTCACTTTGATGTATTATGAACCTTTTATTATAATGAAACTTGTCAATTATGATCCTTGTATTGTATTAATAAATATTTATATTTATATATAATGAAATAATATGTATAAATGAATTAGGTATTCATAGGATAATTTATATATTTGGGATGTAATAATTAACCCATTTTATGTTTTCATTGGTTTCTTCACTTATATATTTTACCGTGGAATTTTAATAGTTATAATAAACTTGTGTGACATGAATGAATTTGTAGAACCTTAATAAAGTAGAAGACTCTCTATTATTTAATGAATAACTAGAATTCCTTTCACTGTATCATTTCTAGGATCCAATTCAGTTATAATGATGATATAACCCTCCCTTTTTCTATAGGCCTTAGAGGATGTTGTCATTAATTATCCTCAGCATCCCTTGGTTTATTGCATTGACTCTCATAGTGAACTTGTTTTAAGTAGTTAAAAAAATTGTTAGTAGAATGATGGTAGACTATGACATTCTACCAATCCATTATAATGGTGGGTTTATTCCACTGAAATTATCTAGCTATGTTCCCTTATTTTACTCATATAAATCAATTCCTTTTCCCTTTAATAAATTCTTGTGTTTTCTTTCACACACATTTGAGAAGTGAGAAGTTTTAATTTATTTACCTCATTATATTTCTTTATCGCACTACCAAAATTGGAATCGATTATCCATTTCTTATCTCCTATCCCCTGAGACCCAGAAGATTCACTATTCTACATTTCAGATTTTGGGGTATATCAGAAAAGTTATTCATAGCTATAAAATCCTAAAATCAACCATGATTTTTGTAGACTTAGAGTTATCGCACTGAATAATTGGTTAATTTTATTTTCAGTGTATATTATAAAGTCATAGGTGTATCATTCAAATCCTTTAGAGTTATCAGGTTAAGTCGTGATAGATTCTTCTCCATTATTACTGAGTCTAATGAAAAATAATTCTTTTTTATTCAGATAGTTAGAGGAAAATATTTATCATAAAAGATTCTCCAGAATTATTTTCACCAGAATGATTTGATCTATTCCTCTTGCTTTATATTTTTTTTATCAAATTCCACCATTGATTCACTTCCACCTCATTTCAATAAACAAATATCATGACTAGATAGTTCTATAAGATTTGATATAAGTATTAGAATATTTTAATAGATTTTATATATTTCTCCATGAGTAAAGGGTTATAATATCCAAAGAAATTCAGAGGCCTTTGTCACATAAAATTTTCAATTGAAACTTTATCCTTTTTAGTTTGATGCGGGTCTTCCACTTGATTAATTTTAGGTTCTGAGAATTAATTAATTGATTATGTATTTTCAATATTTTCATGAATCCTTCTACCATTGGGTTGTGAATCTAATTTTTATATTTTCCAACACATTGGTTGGTGACATGGTTTATCCTATATGAAACAATTTATGAATTTAAAGGTAAAATTATGTATACGAACCATTAAACTATTAAAAACATAAAATAGAAACTATAAAGATTGAATGGAAAACTTATAACTGAAATAAATTCCATAACCTATGAATTTATATATTTCAACATAAGTTTTCAATAGTCTATTTCCATGTATAATGGTTTATGGTCAATTGTATTTCATTCATTATAGAACATAAAGTGATTATGAATATACCCATGCATATCACTCCTTAGTGAAAAAAAAAATTGTGAAATAAGGAATATTTCTTAGTCACAAGTCGATGGTATATTTAATTCCCAATAATACCTTTTCGGAGATATTATCCCTAGGTAAAAATGTTCCAAATCCATGTCTACTTGTATAATCATGATAGATATTTTGTTTCTAGGAAAATGCTAACTGTATACATTATAATAGTCCGAGGATGTTTTCCTATATTTATTCTTGTGATTATTTTTAACTAAAGATATATAATACTAATCCCAAAAAATATGTATAAGTTACTCTAATAAAAAACATGATAGTTAATATCATCTATAAACATTAATTCAAGATTTATTATATATTTACACACATTTTATAATCCAAAAATTTCAGAAATAAATGTTTATTTCTTTAATTAGATACATAAAACCATAACATAGAATATCGATCCAATAATATTAATTTAAAAAAACCATATCATTCCCTTAGATCCCTTGATCTTGTAAGACTACATGAGATGACCTGGGGACATACCTAAAAAAGGGGTGGGTGATAAATCCCAATAATAGAATAATAAAATCATAAAAATATGAAGGTAATATATGTTATTCAAGAGGAATATAAAGGTTACATAATTGTGTTGAGAATAATACACCTATATATCCAAGCATGATATATAATGATAACATCATGGAAACATAGGAATGTGGAAACACATAAAATATGACATTATATGCATAAATCAAGGATAACCACTAAGAAATCATAAAATAATGTTCATAGTATAACCTACCCTGAACCACACATGATATATAATGAGATAAAAACATAAAAAAATGTATTATAGATCGGTATAATTCTTATCCCACCCATCACATTCATAACTAGTATATGTGTTAGTGTTTTACATAGATTATACAACATAAGAATAAATGTCATAACAATTAACATCACAGATAAAGAATGTGGATTATATAAATGGAATCCCCTAATCAATGAATAATATGTATTATAAAACTTTTATATATTATTAGATATATAATTTTCTCATATAAATTTATTCCCTTCGATATCATGTGTTACACAAAACACTGAGTTCTAAAGAACAGTGATATTCTATTAATATTAATGTTTAAACATGTACATTATAACCAAGACATTAAATATGAAGGTATGAATACTATTAAACCTATCTTAAATATTAATTATAATTTTTTAATATAAAGAAACCATATTTCTAAAAACTTACTTATGTTTTAGTTAATTATTTATATGTTTTGACGAAACTATTTTCTCAAAAAAATATTTAATTATATTTTGTGAAAAAAATAAAATTAATTTTTGATACATTTAGGAATTTTTTTTAAAAAATAAAATTCATTTTTGAAATATACGTTTTAATATTATCTTTGAGTGAATTTTTGATAATTTCCCAAAAGAACAATTTTTTGATGACTTGTAAAAAAATATGGGTTTTTTTCAAACACATCCTTTTCATTTAAAGAAATTAAGTGATCTATAATATTTTATTATAGTTACAAAAAAATTAGTTAAATTATATTATAATTAATATAATTTAGGCCATATTATTAAATTTCATGATTCATTTTCATATTGAAACATCTTATACTTCTAAAAATTCTATTTTTGGAAAAATTCTTTTTCATCACACCGATAAGTAAAATTTTAAATTAAAATTTACCAATTATTTTAATGGAATTTTGGAAATTTGATTCAATTTTTTTAATAAAAAAATAATATTACATACAATATTCAACTTAATTTTTGGTCAGATTGAATAGTAAAAATAGTTAAAATTAATTACCGTAATTAAGGATAAAACCAGTTTACTAGGTGGATAAACAAAAATGATAAGCTGTAAAATGAAATAGAAACTTTTATAAATCAAATTTTATTGTAATATTTCTACAATATAATAAATAATGTTGTTTAATTATCAATTTTTTATCCTTTTTTCTTTTTTGAAAGGGGGTACACCTTTTTTATTTGAAAAATTCCAAGTGTATTCTATCCCCCACTTATTAGAGGACACCCATTTCATTTCATATTTAAACTTAGAAAACATTTGGTTTAACCAAGAACCTCAAAAATCTATTACATACATCCCTATATACTTAATAGAGAGATTTGTTATTGTTAAATACACCTAATAAATCTTTGTGTATAAACATAAAGCTGGTATTTTAAGAAGGGGAATAGTTCCTAACAATGAATTTTTATTTTATTTCTTATCTAAATATTTAAAATATTATTCAAACATGATGATATAATAAAATTATTAATTAAATTATAAAATTATTTTATTATGTTAATAAAATTAAAAACATATATCTCCTATTCTGTCATATGCGAAATGACACAGTTGACCGTGTGTACGGATGATTTCCAACACATGAACTGATGTAATTTGTTTTCACTAATGGAAAAATTGCCAATACCAACATTTGGAACTGTTGGTATAGGTTCCCAAACTGTTGATATATCCTATATCATTGGTTTGGGAAGCCATGGGGTGATTTGGCATTGGGATATGTACTTTCAAATGGTTTGAAGAATTCCATTTGGATAATTCTTTCCCGACGGATTGAAAACTGCTGGGAATGACCTATCCCAACGGTTTGAGAACTATTGGGAAAGACCTATACCAATGGTTTGAAAACCTATAGGAAAGACCAATCACAAGATTTTGAA
Organism: Viscum album; assembly: GCA_963277665.1. Taxonomy (NCBI): domain Eukaryota; kingdom Viridiplantae; phylum Streptophyta; class Magnoliopsida; order Santalales; family Viscaceae; genus Viscum; species Viscum album. The sequence continues at coordinate 871,879,379 of OY728145.1, read as the reverse complement.
AAACCTTAAGAAAGATATATCCCAACATATCAAAAACCATTGGGAAATACCTTTTCCAACAGTTTTCAAATCGTTATGATATATAAATCTAAAAAACGTTATAGAGGAGGATTGAACCCGCAACCTACACTTTATATATCAAAGAATTTTCCACTATATTACTATTACCTTTATCAATATATTTGGAGATATATATATATATAATTTATATATTGATTTATTTGATATAATTACACACCATTTTCCCAACAGTTTTCCCAAACTGTTCGGAAAAGTGGTGTCAAAGAACCCTTTCCTAATGGTTTTCCAAAACTCTTTGGAAAAGTGGACCCTTTCCCAACGGTTTTCCAAAAACATAGGAAATTGTGGTCTGAAAGGAGCCTTTCCCAATAGTTTTTAAAATTTTTTTCCCTTTACCAATAGATTTCCTAAATTGTTGGAAAATTTGGTCTCAAAGGACCCTTTCCCAATGGTTTTCCCAAACTGTTGGGAAAATTGGACCCCTTCCCAATTGGCTGTCCAAACCATTGGTTAAAGTGGTCTGTACGGAGAATTTCCAAATGGTTTTCCCAAGCTATTTGGAAATGTGGACCCGTTCCCAAATTTGTTTCAAAACTGTTGAAAAAATTGGTCTCAAAGTGGCATATCCCAACAGTTTTGGATAATTGTTGGGAAAGGGTACCTATACCAATGGTTTTTACAAACCGTTGGTATATAAGCATTTGTGTAAGTAGGATTTATAGTAGTGTTTATATCACCACCCTTCAAGGATGGATATAATGTTTAATTTAATGTTTATATATATATAAGATAGTGTTGAATTTACTATAATTATTTAATTATAATATCACATACACCTTAATTATTTCCATTCTGTGGGAAAATGGTAACGTGACTCATCTGTGTGAAGGACTATAGCCATTGAAGCGATGTGACTGGTTCTTCACATACTCATTACATGGAAGGTAATATGGATAGGTATAATGAATTTATGTGATGTATATGATATAATAATGATTATATAAAGTGTAATTATTTTTAACATTTCTTTAATTCCATCCTTCGATAAAATTGAAACAACAATCATAAATATGTTGGACCAATTGACTTTATGAATGATGTAATTTATTTCTTATCATTATCATTTATAGATTATTAAAAATACATATATAATGAATTAATATTATATTTATATCATCTTAAAAACTATATATACAATAGAAGCATGATCAAAATAAAATGACGGAAAATATTAAAGAAAATATTACACAAAAAAAGGAAGCTGTTATTACACAAAACATGATTTTAACAATGAATTGATAATAAATGGGTAATAAAATGTCTTATATAATTAATATATTGTATTATATATTTTAAATTTGTTCCCAAATATATGTATAATATATCTATATTTATAATAGATTAGTTTTTATTTATTACAAAAGAAGTTAAGACTTAATATAAGTGATTTTCTTATTACTTTTATTTCTGTGGGACACATGAAATATACACCATTATTTCTTAGGAGAGGTGTATATACTACCCAAAAATCAATTTTATAATAATTAATATGATAATTATGGGTAATTAATATCTATAGTATTTTATTTCTTTCATGGTACTTATGATTCAAAAGTTACCAACGTGGTAAATTTTTTTATGTTATAACCTTATTAATCATCAGGATTATTTATGATTACATATCATATAAAGAAATATTATTATCCAACTCTAATTAAACTCATGAATTTTCTTCTTATACGGTTATTTCATGAAAATAAATATTTCCCATTCACTTTACTCTTTTTATGTACTAAATATTTTATAAGAATGCTTTTACCAAATTACCAAATTTATCTATCTCTTCAATTGAAAAACATTTTTCTTCAATGTAAAGGATTTAAAAAATGTTTGAATGATCATTTTTCAATTTCATGATGATTCTTAAAATTTATTTATACCAATTTATATCTCTCAAAAACGTTTTTTAAAGGTATCTTATTTTTGTTTTTGGGTGAAGCTATTTCTGACTTTTTATCAAAATAATTCAAAGGAATATTTGTTTTAACATGTATGACATGAATGGAATTTTTTAACATTGTGAACACTAAATTATTTGAAGCATCATTTTAAAGTTTCCAATTAACTTTTTAGTGAAATTTATTTTATTATTTTTTTAATTTTTTATATTTTATAGAATTGATTTCAGTCAAAATGTTTATTTGTTTTCAAGAATGTCTTAATGATATTTTATGTAATTTCTATTCATCATCTACATTAACCTTTGGTTCTATTTATATTTTACTAGGTATATTATAAAATAGTTACATCCTTAAAATTTATTGTGATGGTTCTTGTTTTTGATTATCAGAAAAATATGTTTATGATTCCCACTAATTTTTCATGTGTTATTCTGTGATGAATTGCTGATATGGTTATGAAACCCATTTCATTTTCAAGGGTTTTTTGTAAGATGATATTTTTATGAAACCAATATAATTTTTCATCGGTTACGATTTGATGAATGTTTTATGATCATTTGGTACACAAATTTATGTATTATGTGATGAGTAGGACCTATAGCTCTCCCAAATTGATTTGATAAATTATTATATCAAATGAGATAGCTTTGGGAAATAGGTAGATGAGGTTGATATATAATGTGAAATAAGTGAGGATTCCTAATCTCTTATGAAATGGGAAATAAGTTTTGTTTCCAAATTTTTTATGATTCTATAGTCTTGTGTGTTAACCTTGAAAATCAAAACGGGTTCTATAATTATTATTGTTCCAAATATATATGAAATTACTGTCATGTTCATTATTTATTTAGGATTATTTTTCACTCTTATGGTTGATAAATTTTAAATTGATAATTTTTTATGTCATGGATCATTATTATGATCCATGATATATTGGGTATTAAATTTTTAAGTTATATTTATAAGCTCATGCCATTATTATTATGTTATTGCTTCATGTAATAATTGATTTTTATCTTCCATGTTTTTCCTTATTGAGAATCTAAGACCACAGTTTCTTTTAATTCCTTTCCCCAAGTTATGATGAACAATTTTTGTAGGGTATGTCTATTAATATTAATAAATAGGAAGATAATTGTTTTATATGTTAATGATCAATCATGTAATAAGAAGATTTTGAAACTTCTCTCCAAATACATTAAACCTTTACAATCCCTGAGCATGTATTCGGTTAATATATTTAATATTCTTCTAAAAAGATTTTATATTTATATATGAAAATCATTGTTCATTATAGTAGGTATCAATGAAATGTTTTAGCTAACCTTTTCAAACCTTTATGAAATCTTTAGTGATATCACCAGGGATATGTATAAGGATATATATCTGTATATGTCTAAGGATAATAATAAGGTTATATTAATGTAATGAAAAATTTTCTCGAATGTTAGTAAATGATTGAGTGTGTGGTTTTTGATGAATTACATATCTGTTTGGATCCTAAGAGTGTATGTGGATTTGGTTCTATTTTTCCATGGGTTAATAACTCAAAAAAGCGTGAAATTAGCTGGAAAAAATCATTACCTAGTGCATAAATTCGGCCTTTCTATACACTTAGTTTGACACTCCCTGAGAAAATGCTAAAGAAATTCCCAAACACTTCACAAACCATCAAAACATATTTGAATAATGGCCATTAATGACCTAGGATTATCCTAAACTGTCATAGATTATAAATAAAGTGACATGATCTAGACATTATATTAGGTATTTTTCATAGTTAATCACTTTTATTAATGATGAATGATTGATAGGAAAACTATTTCATTTTTAATATTTGATTGAAGATAAAATGATGATGTTGAGGTGGTAATAGGTATTCTAAAATATAAAATTGACTGATTTGATCGTGGCAAAAGTATCAAGGATTTTAATTTCATATCCTTATGGATTATATATTAAGTTATTAGTGAAATCCCTTATTGGTACGATGACTTCATCTCAAGTATCTTATTCTTCTCTATTATAATTTTGTCTGAATGTGCTCCTAAAAAATAATTTTATTCTGCCTATCATCAAATTTGATATTATCATAGGCATTGATCAAATTTCTATATAAAAATACTATATCCATTTTTAAGTAAGGGATGTTGTGTTTCATATTGGAAAACAAATTATAATCATCTATCAGTGTGAAGATAAAAATTAACTTATAATGGAGATCAAATACAGTGTATGCATCTTAATTTTATTCAAAATGAGTGTTTATCTTAGATGTTTGGGGAGAAAATCAACACCGATGATATTCATATACAATTGGAGTTTTTTTGACATATTTCCAAATGAGTTACCCAATATTCCACCAAAACATGTAGTTATGTTATTTGTAGAACTCATACATGCTACCACACCTACTTTCAATACTCCCTATAGAATGGCCTAAGGTAGTAACATGAATTGAAGGAGAAACTACAGGATAACCTTGAAAAAGGATTCATTATGGAATGTGTTTCACCATTGGGTGCCCCTGTAGTTTTTGTTTAGAATAAATACAAATGAATAATATTCATCATTTATTATCAGAGGATGAACAAGATCATTATTAAGAAAAATTATCCTCAACATAAAATTTATGAGTTATTAGATAAAATTCATGGATCACAATAATTTTCCATGATTTACCTCCTTCTGGATGTCATCAATTGAGGGTCAAGAAGGAGGATATACCAAAGACAAAATTCTATAAAATGTATGGAAACTGTGAGTAAATAGTGATGCCTTTCCATCTTACTAATTATCTCACTATATTTAGGGATTTAATGAATTGAGTTTTTAGATTTGAAATTGATTGGTTTTTAGAATAATTTATAGGTTATATTATTTTCTTTTTGAAAAGAATGGAAGTCAATGTAGATCACTTGAATATTGTGATGAAGACCTTAAGGAAGAAGGAACAATGTTATCAATTTACAAAGTAAGAATGTTGGAGGAAAAAGGTGTAATTTTTGGGTAATATAATATCAAGTAAATGTATATAAATTGATCTATATAAGATAGAGGCTATTGAATATTTTCCAAGACTAACCATGGTGACTGAGATCCATTGTCTTTTTGTTTGTAGGGATATTACTAGTAGTATGTGGATAATTTATCATTACTATATAACCCAATCACTAAGTTAACATGAAATGGAGGCTAGTTCCTTTGGATGAAAGAAAGTGATGAATCTTTAGAGGAACTAATGAGAAGATTAGTCATAACACTAGTACATCCATTACCCTATAATGGAGAAGGGTTTATTTTTTATAATGATGCATTCATGAATAGATTGGGGTGTGTTATCATGTAGAATTACATGGTTATTACTTATTCCTCATAAAAATTGAACTCTCTTGATGAAAATTTCCCAACTCATGAGTTCAATTTAGTTATGGTAAATCTGTCATTAAATACATGGAGGTATTATACTTATATAGAAAAGAGTGATATATATACTAATAAAAATGATTAAAGTATAAATTATCATAGAAAAATTTGAATATGTGCCAGAGAATATGGAATGAGTAGATTAAAGATTATGATTTCTCAATACAATACCACCCTGGGAAGGTGAAAAATGTGCCCATATTATTTGATTCAAAAGGATCAATCTAGTTTATCCAGGATAAAGATATAAAAAATACCCATTGTCTCTAAATTTAGAAAGGATAAATATAGAAATATAGAATGAAGTGGAAAAATATTATCGTTCTCAAATGAGGGTTCAATCATCTATACAATTTAAGATTAAAGTGGTATAGGAATATGATATGAAACATCGATAGAAGATGGGAAATGTTCCTTAGTTTAACTTTAATTGTGACAGAATAGTACGGTTCTTGAACTATGTCTGTGTTCCATCCATACTATATTTGATGGAGGAGATATTCGAAGTGGATCATAATGTTCATTTTCAATTAATAATATATTAACAATGATGTTTAAAGAATTTAATGATAATTTATAGTGAGTTGACATAAAATTATATATTTTATAATATGTATCTCAATACTTAGTATTTAAAAAAAGTTATGTCTAATTGAAAAAAATTTAATTGGATTTTAAAAACATAACCCATACAAGAACGTAAAAAGGAAGGTACCACCATATATTTTTTCATCGAACTACCGAAAATATCTAAAGGGAAAATGATATATGGGTTATAGTCGACCATATTAAAAATTCAATAGAAATCATAAAACTAGAGGAGATTCATCTTTGGACAAGAATTATAAGATATATATTAAGGATATGGTAAGATTCCATAGAGTAAAACATTCAATTATATCTGATCTGGATTTTATGTTCACCTAGATGTTCTAGAAAAGTCTTTAGCTAACACTTGACCCATATCAGTGTTAAATTGAAGCATATCATCCTCAAATAGATGGTCATACTAATATATTAATTTAGAACTTAGGGGATATGTATAGATATTGTTTTGTAGATTTCAAATGTTGTTGGGATCAATACCTTCCTCCAATCATGTTTTTAAAAAACATTTTTTTCACTTGAGAATTTATATAGATCCTTATAAAGCCTTCTATAAAAGAAAATTTAGATCTATAATTTTCACGGCTTAATTTAGAGAAATAAATTTTTTTGGGACTATATATGGATATTGAAATGGAGGATAATGTTAGAGCCATTCAACCATGCATAAGGGCATCTCAAGTCAATAGAATATTTATAGTGAAAATTATCAATTCGATTTGTAATTTTATGTTGGGGAGAATGTGTTTCTGTAAAAATCTCAATGTAATAATATAAGTATATTTTAAAATAAAGGAAACCTCACTCCATGGTATATTTTCCATTTTTAAATTTGTTATCATATCAGGATGGTAGCTTAGCAATTCGAACTTCTGGAGAACCACTATCATGTATATGAGGTGTTCTATATACCTCTCTATAGGAAGTAAAAACATTATCATTAACAAGTATTGTAATCATAGGTCATACTTATAAAGATTGATCTTTATTTTGGGGAACAATTAGTTAATATTCTTGATCATACAAAGAAAGTTACATGAAACAAGACCACTCACCTGGCCAATGTTTTGATTAGAAACAACAATCTTGAGGAAGATACATGGTATCATAAGGATATACTGAGAAAAACGTATCCTTAGTTTTTTGACCAATATGATGTAATTTCAATAGAAAGATTAATTTTATGAGTGGTATAATGTAATATTATGAGATTTTATGAAATATGTTTTTTTCAAATGAATTTAATTCTTTCAATATCTTGTGTTACACACAACACTATGTTTTAACAAATAATGATATACTATTAATATTATTAATAAAAAATTTCCATTATAACATAGGTATTAAAATAAAAAGTATGAATAGGAATAATAAATTTTTATAAATTAGAAATAATTATTTTATATAAATAATTCATACTGAATAAAAAGTAATAAATTTTTAGTAAAGTCCTTATATGTTTCGAAAATATTACTTTATACTAAGAAAATTATAGTTCATTTATTAAAAAAATATACAATTAAATTTTTCTAATTTTATAAAATTTCTTTGAAAAAATAAAGTTCATCGTTGAAATCTAAATTTGAAAAATTACTATTGAGTAAATTTTTATTAATTTTCTAACAAAAATATTTTTTTAATAAATAGTAACAATTACTCTTTTTTATTAAAAAATCCTTTTAATATAAAAAATTTACATGAAATTTTTTATTTAATGGTGGTATTAAAAGTATTATTAGTTAAATTATATATTTATTTACCTAACCTAGGCTATTTAAATCAATATGATTTTAAAATTTGTATGAAAGCTTTTCACACTTACAAAAAAGTTCCTCTTCGGAAAAACACATGTTCTTTGTGTTTATGGATTTATTTTGAAATTAAAAAATTTCACTTAATTGAATGGATTTTGAAAAAAAGATTCCATATTTTTAAATAGAATAATTAAAATTATACAATGAGCTGAGGTTATTTTTAGTTAGAATGAAGTATGAAAATTGTAAAAATTAATTATTGTGGTACATGGTAAAGAGAAATTTTAGGGGGTAAACTAAATTTATATGGGTTTGAATGGCCTAAAAATTTTCCAAATACAATTTTATGTCCATATATAAAATTTATATCACACTAGGTTTTATAATGAGCCATATTTTTCCTTTTTTCATTTTTAAAACATTGGAATTCAATTTTCTTTTCAAAAATTCCAAAGGTTTCCTATCCTCTATTTATAAAATGAAATCCAATATCCTCTCCTATTAGAAGGTCCAAAACCATTTGGTTTGCAAAAAATCATCCAAAAAATATCCCATAAATACCAATCCAATTATTGGAGGCCTTTTCGTTAATAGTAAATACTCCTATGAAGGCTTTAGGTATAGACCTAAAGTGATTATCTATAGAAGAGGTATAGTCCTTAACCATGAATTTGTATTTCCTTCCTTATCAAACTTCTTAAAATATACATGAGAAATTATGATATAATAATATGTATATGTATCCCATATATAATATATTATTATGTTTATGGTATGACCAAAATCAATATCCTCTTTCTCAATGTCGGAAATGACAACGTCAATCGTGTGTACGACAGACTAATGACCCATGAACCGATGTAATTAATTTTTCATAACCACGTATCATTGATGAATAGAATTATTTAAATGTTATTTTTGAAGTTATTATAAATATTTAATTATAATATATCATATATATTAAAACATTCTATTCCATTGGAATATAACAACTTTGCTTGTGTGTACTATTATACTGATTAAATGTACCTATCATTATTTCTATTATACCTAAATAATTGTATTGTATAGATCCATGTTCATATAAACATATGTGATATTATATATGGTGAATAAAATTTTTTGGGTCACCATGCATCGGATTGAGGTGAAGCTTATTCATGAAAATCTCAAATCACTTATGGATCATTTTCCTAAAGTATCAAAACAATATGAATGTGTTTTTTTAGTTTTTAGAAGGTCTGTTTTTTTATGAAATACTACCTCCTCACGAAGCAATGTGATTAAGTTTTCTATTAATCTTTACATAGATGGAAAAAAGGATAAATTTAATGAATATATGTGAAATATATAAAATTGTAATTATTATTTAATTTATATTATTATTTACTTTAAATTCATTCCATCCATCGTGAAAATGGAAACAATGTTCACACGTTCGTACATCCTACTGTCTCCATGCATGATGTTATTCATTTTCTATATTTAAAATTTATAAATTAATATTAATAAATATAATGAAAATATAAAATATATATATCATCATAAAAATTCATGAGATGATGGATCCAGGATAAAAATAAAAGTAAAAAAAATTCCAAACCAAAACATAATTGAAAAATGTAGCAGTTATTACTGAAATCGTGAATTTTGTAAGGATTTGTTACCAAAAAGGTAATAAATGGTCATATGTAAATAACATTTGGAATTATATATTTCAATATGGTTTTGGAATATATGTACAAAAACGAGTATGTGTTATAATTAATTTTTAATTGAGTACACATGATGTCATTACATAATGTAAGTGATTTTTATCTCACTTATATTTACGTGGCACACATTCCTTATAAACCACTCGATTATTTTATGTGGTGTATATGTTACCCATGAATATCATTAAAAATACTTCTCATGATAATTATGGAATATAAATATCCATTTAATGTTTTTACATTCATTGTAATTATGATTGAAAATTAACCAAAAGTGGTATTAGTTTTATGTTACAATATCATTGTTTATCAGGATAGTTTATGATTAAGTTTAAAATGATGAAATATTATGATATACCTCTCACGAAACTGAATAATTTTCTTATTCTATATTAATTTCATGAATAAACACATTTTAATTTAATTTTACTCTCTTTATGTACGAAATATTCTAAAATAATGTTTTAATGGAAGAAAATAATTTATCTATCACTTCAATCAAAACCCCTTTTTCATCCACGCCCTTATTCTTTAAAAAAAATTTATGATAGTTTTACCGATACCTAGTGATCATTTAATTAAATATATACCCATGAATGAATATTTTTAAAATGTTTTAAAAGGAATATTCTTATCATAATCTAAACTAGGTTGTTTTTTCTTTTTACCAAAATTGTAAAATGAATCTTTATTTTAACAATTACACCATGAATATAATTATCCACCATCATGACTACTGAATTATTTAAATATTCCTTTAAATGTTTCAAGTTTATTTTCAAAAAAAAATTTCCCTTAATATTTGGGAAATTTTTTGATTTTAATGATTTGATTTCAAATAGAATGGATATTTTTGACAAGAATGTTTTAATGATAGTTTTATGGGATTTATATTCATCATAGAGAACAAATTTTTTTGTTAATTATATTTCAATAGGTATAAGAACCATCATTACCTTCCTTGTTATTTCTTTAGTTGATGTAATTATATAATTATGCAGATGATATATTAATTAAACTAGTTCCTTTACCATAGGTTATTCTATAAATAATTGATGATGTAAAGACACGGAAATTTCATGGAAAAATTTTCTTAATTTTCTTTTGAATTTTACAAGAACGTAGTTTCTCACGGAACCTCATTCCGAGGCCCGGTGTGCCTGGAATCATTTTCCGAAGATTGGCTCGGGTATGTTCAGTGAACGGACAAGCGGGTTTTTCTAACATTTGAACCGGTGCTCGGAATCGAATTCCGAGGGCACCGATGGAACTGTAGCGCCGCTAATTGCTTAGGAACGCCATTTACGGGGTTGCGTTTTCACGAGAGAAGATGATAAAAATTGTGGAAGTTTAATTTATAAATTAACTACAATTTTTATTTTCTTTAGTGGTTTAAGGCGTCGGGTGGAAGTTTGGTAACTACCCAACTTCCCAAGAGAGGTTATGAGGGTGATGGGGCCCACACGAACCCCACCCCTTCATATTTTTCAACCCCCCTCAACACACCATTAACTCTTGATAACTTAAACATTAATAACTTATGTTAGTAATTAAGTGAGTTAAGTGTGGCTTTTTAAATTTCAAACTCTTGAAATTCAAAAGTTATGTTATGTTAATAAAATAAGAGGTGAGCTTATTTTATTTTGGGTTAGTTTCTTGTGGTGGAGTCTTGGGGAGAAAAAGGCTAAGGATTGAAGAGTTTCTTCATCTCCTTCATCGAAGAACACGAATAACGCGAAGAACGTGAAGAACGCCGGATTCTTCGGAGGTCGACGTCTCCTTCCGCGACGTCTCCTTCCGCGACGCCTCTTACCACGACGCTGACGACGTCTTCTTTCACGACGTCTCTTTCCACGACGAATCCTTGTTCGACGAACCTCTGTTCAAGCAACGTCGAGGTAGGGAATTGTTTTGTGAATATTAATGAACCCCATGTTACTTTCTTCTAAATCAAAGAACGCGGATCAACTAAACATCAAGTTGATCCGCGAAGAATATGTTGCGGGTTGGGAATTCTTGTTTTCAAGAAACCTGTAGGGGTTTATTTATTTAATTTTTTCGTGATTATTACCTTGACTTTCTTCATGAAATATGACTAATTTCTATCAATTAACGAGAGGGGGGCCGGACCGCACAAACACGGCTGACCCTCCTCCTTATCCATGTTGGTTTCTTTTGTGGATTGAAACTAGAATAGTGCGGTGTCGTCGCATCGCACGGAATCGTGCGGCAAGGAATGCGCGGCGTCGTCGCGCCGCGCCGTGAAAACGAACAAGGACGCGACGCCGTCGCACCGTGTCGGAGAAACCTGAAGACATCCGCGGACGGAGTCGGGCCACGGCGAAGGGGCGCGACGCCATCACGTCGCGCCAGAGAACCACGAGGACGACGCGATTTGTTGATTGACGTGCAGATTGACGGGCGATGAAAAACGGGGCCGCAAGGTTATTTTGATGCTTCCGCAGTAAAGTTTGAGACCCGAGATGAACGCCGGCACAGACGGTTTTGAATACAGACCACCAGAGCAACTCCAGTGGCCCGCGGAAAACCAGGAGGCACGGGTCGCAGGCGCGGCGCGACCGACGACCGGGGGTGGCAGCAGGAGCCGTCCGGCCGCCAGGAGGCGGCAGCGCCCGAGTGCGCTGTCGGAGGAATCAACCGCCGCAGCTTGACGCGACGGTGCGGCATGGGGGAACCCGCGGCCGCGCGGGATCCCGGAGGAATGGCGGCGGCGTAGACCGCCGCTGGCTTCAATCAACGGCGAGGGGGGGCACACACCCCCCCGCTCCGTGGCTTCCGGTCGGCCACGATGGCCGAGCCGCGGCTGGCTGGTCGGGCCAGGCCAGGACGTTCCCGGATGGGACGGACCCGGACCCGGGGCGGGTCGACCCGGTTCGGGCCGACCCAGGGGGGGATTGGGCCGGGCCGGGTCGGGCCCAGATCCCCCATTTCAGTTTTTTTTCGATCGAACACCCATTACATGGGCTACAGACCTCCAATCGATGCACTGTCAGTGGCGATGTGATCCTTGGACTGAGACGATCATTTTGATATATCTCACTCAAGGTTTCAGAATACTTTGGGTTCGTCTAGGTTGGTTCGTGCACGGAACCAACTGGGCCCTCGGAGTGGAAACACTCATAACCTGAACTCCGGACGTCCGATTGACGTGCCATTGACTTTGATGGATTCCTCTAAATGAGACAGATCTTTTGGCTTACTCCGCTCAAGGTTCGGATGCCGTCGGAGTGCGGTCGGGTTGGTTCTCTCACGAAACCAACCGGGCCCCTGGAATGAAAAAAGCCAATAACTCACAAATCGGGCATCCTATTGACGCACAATCTATCTCGTATAATTCCTCTTGATGAGGCGGAACTTTTGGCATAAATATCCTGAGTTTCGGTTGCTGTTTGATAGTGGATGGGTTGGATTGTACCCGAAATCCAACCGGGCCCCTAGGACGAAAAGGCTAATAACTCACAGACAGGGCGTCCGATTGACGCGTCGTCTGTTGCGTTAAGACCCATATGACGAGGCGCTCCATTGAGATACTTCTTCATGGGACTTTGAGATACTTGGAGTATCGACCTGTAGCTCGTGGAGCAGACCCTCCCAGAGACGAGCGTGTGGAGTATGGAGACCGTGTAGCCGGCTGAGACCTGATGACTTCTTGACCGACTCGACTTGGGGTGAGTCTACTAGCCCTGTGGACGGAGCGCCCAGTATTTGGCGGTAGACCCACAGTGGATGGAGTGCCTGGTAGTTGGCAGCAGACCCGCAGTACTCGACTGGAGGAGTACCTCTGTAGGTTATTAGGGGGAGCGGCCAGTATTTGGCAGTAGACCCACAACAGACGGAGCACCCAGTATTTGGAAACAGACCCGCGGTACTAGACAGGAGGAGTACCGCAGAGACTTGGATTAGTGAGCAGTACCTCGGAGTCGTGACAGGACCACTGTACACTCCAGAGATGGGGCTCTTCAGCAGTTACGGTTTCAATGATGAAAATCCTGGTTTGAGCTGAGTGTATGACCTTTATGTTTACCTCATGATTGAGATGGGTCACTTGATAACTTAGGTATATGTATGGGCATATACCTGGGAAGTGGTTATCCCTTGATTTCATGATCTTGGTGTTTTCCTCATGATTGAGATGGGTTACTTGATGACTTCGGTATATGCTTGAGCATATACCTAAGTAGAGGTTATCTATTGATATCTTCTTTGTGGTTATCCATGTTGGTTTTAGTGAGACCTTGAGGGTCTCGGGGTCCCTACTGAGTATCGTTATACTCACCCCTTCATGGGCTATAAGCGCACCTCATTGTGTTGGTTGCAGACAAAGGACAGTGCTGACGGAGGCCGAGTGTTCAAGGACTGGACGATACCTGGAGGTGGAATACACGACGAGTCAGTATCCGGAGGTGGACTTCACGACTAGATGACACACGGAGGAGGTTGACGGGCGAGAGCATTGTGGAGGCTATCTGTACCTACCCTTCAGGTACGATCCGTGGTGGGAGATCCTGGAGCTGCACAATCTATACCTACCCTTCAGGTAGGATCCGAGGAGGACGACCCAGGATCCGCTTCCGTTCTTCCAGCTATTGTCTTTATCTATTGTAATTTGTTCATTTGTAGTTTTACTTTCATTTGGGTTTGTATTCTGGCCCATTTACCTTTCATCACTTCTCATTGTACTTAGTGTTTTACTTCTGCTTATACTCTGTGGTGTTTTGTTTACTTTTATAAAGGCAATGCCTTCCCAGTTATCAAGAATTACGCCTTTGGTGCTAGTCACCAGGCCCTGGCCTATGGAAGGCAGGCTTGGGGTAGTCACGGCATGGGCCCCGAGGACGGGTCATGATAGATGAGAAAATTTTGAAACCCATTTCCATTATATGGGTTATGTTATAATGAAATGTTAGTTAAACTCATTTAATTGTTCATGGGTTATAATTTGAATAATTTTTCGTGATCTTATGGAAAAAATATAGATTATGTGATAGGTGGGACCTATATCTCTCTCTAATATATTAGGTAAATTACTATATTTCATATGATAATTTTGGTAAATATGTTAATGGGATTGATCCAATATAAGAAATAGTTGATGATTCCTAATATATTATGAAATTGGAAACAATTTTTAATTCCTAGTGTATTTTGATTCTTTGCCCTTTTATGATATCTTTCACACATTTTTTTTCTATACATAATATGATTCCATGCTTATATAACATGAACTTCTACTAATTATTTATTTATGACTATTTTTCACTATTACGGTTAATGACTATAGAAATGATATTGTTTTATGGATTGGATCTTGTAAATGTTACATGATAGATTGGGTATGACCTTTGTAAGTTATATTTATAATATAAAAACCTTATTCTTATCATATAATCTCATATGGTCATTTTTTAATATGTTCCCTTTTTATAATTAAGGAGAATCTAATATCACATTTTCTTATATTTAATTTCCACTGTTTATGATGAAAGGATTATATAGGGTATTTATATAAATATTATTAAATGTGATGTTCTTTATGGGAGATGTTAACGATATTTCATGAAATTAAAAGTATTTTTAAATATTATCCAAATACATTAAACCATTATTTTTTATCAGGAATGTATTTTTGAAATACAATGAATGTTCATATAAAAATATTTGATATTTATATATTAAATTCATAGGTTACTGTTTTTATCTAAGGTTGAGTACCCTTTTGTTTAAATGGGGATTTGTATTCACCACACAAATGATTTTCATGGAAAAATAGCTGGATAATTTAGACAGGACAATGGGTGCACATAAAGGTTAAAGGGAGGATTTATTGAGAGTAAAAGGGGGAATATAATTACTTGGAAAAAATAAGGATAGTATATGGATGTTTAAAAACATAATATTACATGATAAATTGGAAATCAAATTTCATAGTAAAAATATTCATTAAAAAAAGAAGAGGAGAGGAACCATTAACCTGAGTGGGTGATTCTAAATTCATGGGAGAAGATTATTAAGAGCTTAAGAACACATTTAGAGGTATTTAAGGAGGTATAGTGAGTGAAAATTCATTATCAATTGGTTTTTAGTGAAGAAAAGTGGGAAAATATTTATAGAAAACTGGATGGGAAAACATTATTAAAGTCTAAACATAGATTTTAGTCTTTATAAGTCAATATAAAGACAACAAAAAACAATATTGTGGTTTTTCCCATGGTTTCTACTAAATAAGAGTATTTTTCAATATTATATATGTACAGGAACAAATAAAATTAAACTCATACCCTTCGTGATGTGGAAGTTAGTCATGTTCACAAAGAAATGATTTTAAAATATAAAAATATAATATAACTTTTTAAGGATTCATTACAGTTTTAAAAATTAATAAAATAACATAAAAAATAAATTTATGGATTGATAAATATATTTTTTGAGTATTTAATTTATGAAATTTATTATATCAATTTTATTCCATTATTATTTCATAATATAAATTATATATTTAAATAGTATTTAATTTTTACCCAAAAATTTGACTATCTCGGAAAATTTAAGGAAATTCACCTATGTATAATTCCAAAATGATGATTTTAAAAATAATATTTATTTTACAAAAATATTTCTTTTTCAATATTAAAAGTATTACTTTTGAATAAAAAGATCTGTTTACAAGAAAATACTAGTTTTATAATATTAACCACTTTCTGAAACATATAAAAATTAAAATAGACATCATTAAATTGTTTTATAATATAAATTTAAATGAATATTACTTCATAATATTTTTTTATTGAAATATAATATATTTAAAAATTTATTATTTTATCAAAGGGTGTCTTAATTGAGACAATATTTCCCAAAAATACAATTCCAATTTTTTAATGTTGAAATATTATATTTATCAAACAAATTATATAATCACTAATAAAGAAATAATAAAATTTAATAAATATTGAAATTATTTTAATAAAACTACAATATAAAAAAAATTTCTATTAGGTTATAGATATATAATCCATTATTATGCCAGCATATCCCTAAGAATAAGATGTGTGACGATGGAACCTTTTTAGAGTAGTTCAACGAATAAGGTTTGTGTTGTGACCTTGATATACTTGAAAACCTACCATAAATGGTTTTTGTTGAGATTTAGTTATTGACTATCAGTTTGAGAATGGTTTAGGGAAATTACCAATGATTCTATTTCCCCCAAAAGCGCTCATATATGGGCTTTAAATGGTATGATTCTACTAGTTGAGGCCATCAAATTTCTCATATGTGTCAATTAGACATTTTCATAACCCTTAATATATAATAATATTAATGGTAGCTATATAATGAATATATTCTCAACATTTAAGATGCACGGTGGTCTATTAAATCAAGTAGGCTATATCAATCAAAAATAACCAAATTAGTGCTTATTGTTTCGATATCGGTATTAGTTAATAATAAATTTATTTATTCAAAAAGGAAATTTCATTTATAAAATTTTAGTTTATTAAAACTACCCTACTTATTTCATTTAAAAACAATATTCCATTTTATGATATCTTCATTAACATTTTATGATCTTCATATCTAGGTCTATTTATTCTTATGATTCCTAAACATGGAGGGATTCATCCCCAATATCATTTTTAAATAGCGGTTACTTTTGAAGACAATACATATTTGGAATTAGTAAACATTTATCTCAAAATACACAATCTATTTATTCTGATCTAGTCATTTTTATTGTTTTAAGTCTCTTCTCTCTATTTCATTTTCCCATAGATCTTTATTTAGCAATTATATGAAAAATGACCAAAAATTTTCTTTTTGATTTGAAGCCTCTAAATTTTTATGTCAATATCCATTGGATGATTATGTTAATGTCCTTTTATATTACTCAATAATTGATTAATTCATCTTTAACTAAATTATATTTATCAAAATTCCAAATAAAATTTTACCATTTTCTAGATTTTTTATCTTTATCAATGTTTAAAAATCATATATTTTTACAATATTCTATAAAAGACATCATTATAACATTTTTTTTATATGAATCATTATCTCAATGATTTCATAGTTTCTAAATGAAATTACATTTAAAAAATTTTATAATTTTTTTTAATATGTTTTCATAATATATAGGATATTTCTCATTTTCAAAGTGATTTTGTTAAACTCAAAAAATTCTTCTTTAACAAAATCAATTTTTATAAAAATATCTTATTCTTGATCAATTTAAATATTCAAATTTTATCATAAACCTTGTTTATTTTGATAAATTATATAATTTTATTCTATATAGATGATATGATCCATCATTGAATTTATTTTTCCAAATAATCTCCTATTAAAGGCATGATAATTATTCCAATACCATTTATTAATGAATAATATATTTTTAATTCTTTGATGAAATTTTTTTCACCTATATTACATAAATCAATTGATAGGTGCAAATTAATTACTAAACCATACACTATTTTATCTATACAATGTTGATACCCAAAAACATAACATCATAATATTAGAGTATTTTTAATATAATATTTTTGAATATATATGGTTACCAACTTGTTTTCCATTAATTTATTTTTGTAATGATTATGAATTATTTCCTTATGTGATTACATTATAGGTAGTTTTAAAACCCATTTTATTTCTATGGTTGCTTTCCAAAATTTTAAATTTATCCTTTTTATTTTCCAAGGATTATTTCTGATAAGATAAATGATAAATTTTATGTTGAAAACATATATATATGGATTATTATGGGAGATGTAATGTGTTACCCTCAATGTATATTTTATAGGTTTTTATCCTTTGAGGTTATTATGGGAATAGGTAATTGAATACTCACTACACTATGGTAATCAGATAGGGATAGATGCTCAACTTTATTATGGTTATTAAGTGGTGATTCATGATAAACTCTATTATATGAATTAGGTGGTTTATCATACTCCATTATTTTATGTGATTTAGGTGGTTAAACATTCTTTATTATGTTATTTTTACCAATACTCATGTTAGTGCCACTGTATCATAATTATTCTTTAAAAACCAAAGTCCTTTGATTTCTCATTTTTATGGACTAATGTTCCTACACTATTGTGATTAATTTATAATGTTCTTCCATTCCATACTCCATAACTCGTGATTTATGATCTATTCTATATTAGGAATCAATTTATAGGGTATCTTTATTATATCCATAATCTCATTTTATGATATTTTGTTAATATCACATATTTCTATTCCTGATCATCTAACCTGACCCCTTTTATATTATTTTGGTTACCTAGGTTTTGAATATAATAAATAATTACATTTATATAAGATTAACTTATGTGGATAATCTATGGGAGATTTTGGGAAATTATTATGGATTAATTTGTTTCACACTTAGGGGTAACAATTTATATTCAACTTAAAGAACATTAGATATACTAGTTAAATATTTTCCAGAATTCTCTGGAACACTAAAAATAAAATATTTCTAGGAATTTATATTTTATATTTTGTGTGAATAATTATGTAACTCTATATGTCTATCAAATACATTGTGTATAGTATTTTGTTTTTAATTCCACAAATGGTAGTGTTGGTATGGGTAACCAAAATATTGTAATCAATATCATTTTTTTGGTGTTATGTTTGTAATATTGGTGGGATTCTAGTATAAATAACATTTTTGTGGAACCAATATAATTTGAGAAGAGTGTATTAAACATTACCAGCCCAGATTAATTGATTGAATGTTTTTTATTTTAGAAATTGTGTGTCAGTGTTGGATCAAAAATAGTAAGGATATAGTCACCCAATATTATGGGTGAACCTTGTAAGAATTTTATGCATATTTATTAATTTACTATATTGCACTCTTATTATGTGAATGATTTTGTGAATAGGAATGATTTATTCATCCAAAAAGATGTAGAGTTTCAATTATAATAATAGGGTAATAAGTAAAAGAAAAATAATTATGTAAACTTGATACATAGATTCACTAAAAATCATATTTGAACCGTAAAATCCGCTGGGATTCTCACACTGAATAAAAAATAGATTATTTTTTTCATTTTCATGGATGTACAACATGTGTCCAACCCCATACGTTATTACATAATACAGAATTACAGAGTTAATGTTTTGGGTATTTTTATTAGGGATGTCCTGCATGTATTCCATGTGTAATGTGAATCATACCAATGTACATGGTTCATTAATCATACATTATTTATTGTCATCAATTCCGTATGACTTAGACATTGATTTTAAAAATTATATAGTTGTCCATGTAACCTTTTCCTAGAATATTAGTCATGTTCTAGTGCTATCATAATGATCCTTTTCTGTTTTTTTGATATAATTTATTAATATCACTGATATAATAGTATATTGAATACCCATAAGCTAACTTCTTTGATGAACCTCTAGAATATGATTTAAACAATGTTTTTAGTTTGTAGTTGTTACCAATAAAGCTTAATATTTTTTGTGATAGGAAATACACTTATATTTTCCATGATGTGAAAGTCATATCTTATTGATGATAGCGCTTTAAAATCTCTAACATTCTCAGTTTCTAATAAGTCTAGTGTATATGTGTCCATTTCGTTGAATATTATATCTATATGGATGGTGTTTCAAGGCCCCAAATCATAGTATATTATTTTACTTAATAAAAGATATGATTGTTGGATGTAATCCAGTTATTGATGGTAACTATTTTATTCATAATTTGGGACATTCCTAAAAATTAATATTAATTTCAAACCAAATTAATCCAATGAATCAACATATTGAACCCAGTCCAATGTTCCAATCATTTACTATGATATGAATTAATAAAATAAGATGAAATATATAACGATTTTCAATTGGAATTTAATCATATGTAATAGTTTTTATTATTCACATATCACATTAAGTTCATATATAGAATCTATGAAACCCTACTTAATCTTATATTGACTTAATAAATCATTATATTATAAAAAATGGATGGAATTTTAAAATTTCATAGAAATTATAAAACAATTTAATCATATATAGCTGTTTGAAATGGAATTTGTTCTGAAACAAGTTAGTTTTAGATGGGTGATTTTCCTTAGTTACAACATGTTATATGGGAAGAGATGTGTAAAGTGAAAATATAAGGTTTCTTCATGAAATGTAATTGATTCTTCAAAATACATGGTCTATGGTTTGTGATTTCCCTTTTTCATTGATTATGACATGGAAATATATACTCCTTTTGTGATTTTTCTAATATTCCTATGATTATCTTTGGCTAATGTCACCTAACTTTGTAAAAACAAAAAAAAATTATGGTTTTATTTTGGAATTTAAACAATAAAATAAATTAATATATCAAATTCACCAAATTAAGCCAATTTTTTATTTGATTCTAAAGCTATAAAAAAAATTATATACCATAAAATGGTGAAAATATATAATGATCTTGAAAATAGAAATAAAAGAAAAAATTAATTTTTTTTCATTTTATCACACATCATTCCTCTTGATCATATTAATATATATCTTACTTTCTCTCTCTAGAAAATTTGGGAAGAGGGTAGTTTGTTTCAAAATATCTATTTAAGTGTGTAGAAGTGAATTTTAGGGAAATAATTTGAGATCAATTTTTTATATTTAATTGATGAATTTAAATATTTTCATTAAAGTATTTTTTATTTATTTTATTCAAAAAAACTCATGCCTCCAATCTCTTAAAATAGTAATTAAACTATTATTAATTTGTTAATATGTTTTTTTTTTGTTTCAAATTATTTGTCTGGAATTTATTATTCTATTTTTATTTCACTAATTAATATTTAAATAATTATTTAACTAATAATAAAAATAGTTATTAGAACATTAACCCGGTTCATATCCTTACAAAAATATTATCAGACCATAAAATATAAAAACATGTTCATTTCAGAGAGTAAATATTAAATTCAAATAAATTATGAATAAATATTTTTTTATTCATATAAAATAAAAATAAATAAATATCATATTAACATTACTCATAATTGAATAAATATTATGTTCATTTATCATGTTAATAAATAAGATAATTAAATTCAAATTGAATATTCGTGTATTGAATAATCTTATAATTGAACTTGGAATCATTATATATGGATAAATATTTTATGGAAAATATGTTGTAAATTTACTCTATAACATAATATTCAAGTAAAACTATTGAACATATGGATACAAAAAGTGTGTAACACTCTTGGAACATTTCAATGTTGATGTATTTCCAACTCAGAGGCTAAGAGTGGTATCCTGAAACACATTAAACCCTCCATGAAGAAAATATTAGTTCTCATAATAAAATCCTCTTATTATTTTTTTAATTCAATATAATATATATTTTTAGTCAATATCTCATCAAAAGAGATACATAAATTTTTATCATCTAATATGTTTTTACCTATCATTCATTTAATTTTTATGGAACATTTATTTTTAAACTAGCATGGCCATGGATTTATCTCAAACTCTTTTACCTCTATCAGAAAGATACATATATTTTTCTTCAGTGACATATAATGGAAAAATTATATATTAATGATTAAATTAAATTCACACAAGTCATGATTCACCAGGCCAAAACTATATCACTATATTTAAATATATCTTGATTTCCATCATGCATGAATATATGAAAATCATGTTTGGCATTAATAAATATCCCGTGTAAAAGGACTAATAAAAATTTACATATGTAGAAATAGATAAATTCATAACACTAATATACTTTCTCTATTTGGGGGTATGACCTTTTCAAATCCCTTTTTTGGAGATCAATAAATGTGAATATTTTGAAACAAAGTTTAAATTGTTATGAGAACTATACATATAATAGTAAAAAAATAATCAAAATAATATCAAATATATATATATATAGACAATGGGAAATATATTTAATTATATATTCATTGAATGTCTACATATTTATTATAGAAAGTAACTATTATAACATAATGATGTAAAAAATATTTGAAGTAAGTTAAAAAATAAATTATACAATCACAAATTTAATATTATTTAATAGTAACAAACCATGTCATAGTTAGATTTATTTAAGAACAGAGGATGCACATTTGGATGGTTAAATCCTGGGTATATTTGTACTTGTGAATCTTGTTTAGGTGTAATTTTTAATTGGTAGATTTTGGTTTGGTTTTTTGAATTTGTGGATGGAATTAATGTGATTTCATTGTGTTGATTGAGATTTTATAACATTTTCTAGAGATCATTTTATTTTTAGGTTCATTTTAGAGAGGAATATTATAGTGGAGGTGGCACTAGGTGGCCACAGAAGTTTTTAGGGAGCCCAATACATGTCCATAAAACCCTCCAGAGTCTCAGTAAACTTCTAATTTACTTTTGCTGGATCATATTATATTTTCATTGAAATCCATATAGTTTTTTTAAATTATTAATGGACTTTTGACTAAAATATTTAAAACCAAAAATTAAAGACCCTAAAAAACCACATTTCTTGCCCCTTAATTTCTCTATAGAGAGGTCCTCCCATTCACTTCCTCTTCTTATACTTCTCCATTTATCATATAAATATCAAGGTGGGTCATTCCATTAGTTGAAGGTGGGTACTCTCCCCTTCCTCTCTTATTCATATTTTCTTCGTTATCATCTCATTTAACTCACCTTGTTTAGGTATTTTCCCTATTTATTTTTCTAATTCATTGTGATGTAAACCCAAACCAATTAATTTCACTAATTATATCTTAGTGAATTTATTATTTTTTCCACAGTTTCTCATCGTTTTGGTCGGGTGATGTTTGGATGCATGTTATTCTAGATTTTTTATTCTTCTATTTTTAAGCTAAAATTGAAAGATGATTTATTTTATTTAGTTTTACATATATGTATACATATATATATATATTTTTGATGTGTAATTGATTTAATGTTTAAATATAATGGGTCATTGTTTAGGTTTAGTTTTCACTAATTTTGTGTGTTCAATTTTCTTTAGATTATATATTTACCTAATCTCATATAATGGTTATTATGGGATATTTAGTTATAGTTGGAGAATTAATTAGAGATCATATTAAGTTGGTAAATAACACCCTGTATATTGGTCAATGGTGTTGACTCATATAGTGAGTCTTTGAAAATTCAAGATTGTGGATAAATTTATATTTTATCTAAATTACTAAAAAATACTATTTATATTTTTAGATTTAAAGGAATGGTTTTAAATTCTATTTTGATATGATGAGTAAATAACTTTGAATAATTTTTTTGGGACTATGTAATGAAATCTCATACTCTCTTGAAAACATAATAAATTTTATTGAAAGTGATTATATATTATAGATAATTTCAATGACATAATTCTTATTGATGAATCTTCACTAAAATAAGATTTATGTGGCACGAGCTTAATCAAAAACACTAAATGCAATTTATACAATCAAATATATTTTTATATATTATGGGTTTAAATGGAAACCCTTGATGTGTTGTTTATATTAAAGATATTTGAGTATATTTTTTATGTTGGAGTAATTATTTAACACACACCTTCTTGGTTTTCCATTTAATATCTAATAATAAAATTTATATGTCAAAACTATATCTTGTAATGTGAAACACATTTTCCCTATTAATCATGAAGATATATAAGTTCTCTTCTAGGGGTTATTCCCTTGGATTATTATCTTAGAACCTATAATGATGCTTAAAGCATGTAGTACATGTATATAACTTCATAGTATATAGAGTTATTAGTGGTACCTATTGTTGATCCATGAGTTTCTTGGTTGATGATTTATTATTATTATTGTTTATTTAATAGCAAAATAAAAAATTTTCTTATAGTAATATAAATGAGATAACATTTTCATAAATACTATTTATATGTCACTGTTATTTTGATGCATTATTGGTAGTTCCCTACTAGGTATTTTATGCTGACACCCTATATGGACACCTCAGTGGACATATAGTCACTTCTTTTCTACATTTATCTTACAAGTAGGTACATTGGTAGTGGTTGAACATTTTTGGACTTTTGTATAGTGTTTTTACGAGGAAGAAGGATTAGTTCCTCTTACTCTATTGGATTTTTTGGATATAGTTGGGTTTTTACTATAGATCATTTCTTTTCTACCGTGTATTTTTTCCTAGACATCATGAATATATTATTCTATCATGACTATAAATTTTGATTTTCCTATTTTTTTCTTGTATATAATAATTTAATGATTATTATCATGTTTATATTTCATTAAACTCATTTATAACCTATTTGGATTTTGTTCAATTATTTAGATCATTCAATTTATAGACATTTCATGATGAATATTGATTTGGGAAAACCTATGACTTTTGAATTTAACAAAAGAGTGTAAATAATTTACTATTATTTAACATAGACCCTTTTTACTAGTCTCTAACACTTGTAAATCAAGGAATAAGATTTAGTAAATGTAATGTAGGTGATTTAAGTTTTGTACAGGTTTTTAGGTAATGGAAGATAAAAAGTGGTATTAGAGGGGTATTTTTAGTCAATATAAAATATATTTTTTTATTTATAAAGGAGTTATAAATACATATCCTTGAGAAGTAACACATAAAAAGAATCTTGAAATTAATATGGATAATGATTATGAAAATATGTGATATCTAAAGAATTTGTATATACTCTTGGTCTGAGTGAGGATATTTATTTATTTCTCCAGTTAATGGAATGGGACTCAAGGCACGAATTTAGTATTTAATCGAATATAAAATTTAATTTGGTTAATGTACTATGTTAGGAGTTGATAAATAGAGACATGTATGATTTTTTACTATAACACATTCATGTGTAAGTGTATTTTTATTATTTTTTTAAGAAATGATACTTGTATTTTCTAAAGATACCAATATATAAATATATATATATATATATATCATATTTCTATATAGATATATATTTATATTTATTTGGTTAATATGAACCAATATTCGATGTCATTGAGGTACATTGACATGCATATTTCTCATATAGATAGTCTCTCATATATAATGGATTATTTTTCAAAGAGTGGATATATTCCCTACATAGATTTTCAAAATTTATAATCATTGATGTATTCGTTTTATATTTTTTCATGGAACATGACCTTTACTTTAAGATTTAGTGTAATCCAATTTGTATGATATTGTAGCAATTTATATATTCTTTCCAAGCATGTCAATGAGTTGATTTCGAATAGATATCTTATTATTTTTCATGATTTTTTGAAATTCCATTTTATTTATTTCTAAGCGAAATAATACATTTAGTTATGTTATTTTTATCCTTATATAATAATATCCTACTAAAATTATTTCTTGAAAAAACATTAATCAAAAATACTAAACACTAATTGTTTTTCATGCCCAATGGGTACCTGTGGAATTTTTTTATGAACAACTCTAAGGATTTTAATTTTTTCACTTGGAAAATAAAAATAAAATAATATTATATTTTACATAATAGTGAAAGTGATTTGATTTAAATATTTTTTAAAATATATATATATACCTTGAAAAGGGAATTATGATTTCTTTAAAAATATTGTTTATCTCATTTAGTGTTGGGAAAGAATATGAAATTTTGAAATTATGGTTTTAGTTTCTCTTTCCTAAATTTATGTTAGGGTTTTTTGAATAAAATTTTAATCTCATTGATATTTGTAATTGGATGATTTTTAGAATTAAATCAATGTTTTGAGAAGTAGAATCGTAAACTGATTTTGAAATATGAATCATTTTAATTTAGGGATTTTATGAATATTAAAGATTGGTTTTGGATTTTTGAGGTCAACATATCATCATAATAATGGATAAATATATTAATAAAATTTTAATATGATAATGGAATATAAAAATTTTGTGTTGAACTTAGATACTTATTTTAATGGATTCACTCTTTCTCAAAACAGTTTCCTTTGAAATAATCAATTTCTTATTCCTTATTAAATATATAAGAAAATTAAATTCTATAAATTGTTTATTATAGGAAACAAAACTTCATTATTCAACATATTAATGAATTATATGAGTGGTTTTGATGGGATTATGGAGAAGATAATTTATATGTATGTTTGAGTGGTATTTTTATAATTTTCTCTCAGTTAATGACTTTAGAAGGTCATTGTTAAATAGAAAGTGGCCCAATATGCTAAAAATATAGTAAAACTCAATATCTAACCAATTTTTCACTAGAATTTTTTATTTTTATAAATTTTCTACGTCATTCTAAACATATATTGTATTTTAATTTTTTTTAGGATTTACTGATGCCATGAACTACTCTATTTGGTAATTTATTTTTACGCCTAATAATCAAATTGAAAATATTAACTAATTTATATAAGTATATTAAAAAATTTGAGTCCATTTAATAGAATTAAATTTATATGTTTTAGAAATTTATTATTAAATTTTAATCAAAAAATATATAGAAAAATAATTTTCATTTGAAAATAACTTTTGAAACATAATGAGTTATTAATATTATTTCTTATCAGATATATATTTTTATCTGTAAATTGACACATCATATAAAAGTGATCAAATTTATTTATAAAAATAAATCACACGTAATGAATAGTTATTTGAAATATATGACTTTTTTATAACAAATGATTCTAATATTATTTCAACCCAATTAAAACCCATTACATGAATGATAATTCATTGGTATTCATAAACATTCAATATATTTCATTCAATTTATTACATATAAGAATATATAATTAAAATTAAAATTTAATCATACAATATATAAAAGAAATAAAATTTTAAAATAATTCATATTTCATTGGACATGAGAAATCAAGATTATATTTGTTATAGATTTGTGATTGTTTAAAGGATCTTAAAATTATACATTACTAATCATTCATTTTTATCAAATCATTTTTTTGAACTCATTAGTTAAATTTAATAAATTTAACAAAAATATATATTTTTTAACATATTTTCATTGGAGTAAATTTATTTTCAAAATTATATTAGTTTTTTAATATATTCTAGAAAAAATTATTTTATTACAAATGGTTATAATAAAAATATTTATTTTGTTATCATCTAAATATTTTTTATATATACTAATAAAAAAGGCAATTAGAAACTAGTAACATGTTTACTAGTATTATAATCGAAGGATATATATCCCTTAATAACTGAATTACAATGGCCATATTACCCACATTACAACTGATAAATTTATTCCAAATTAACTTCTCAAAGAACACATTTTATTCAGATAGTTTTCATTTTTTTATTTTACAATATTCATTCTTCTTTCATAATGATTTTTTATAATTATATGTTTTATTTTTATATTGATTAATCTCATGTTTTACGATGATCTAAAGGATTTCATTTTTATTAAAATATTATTCTTTTATAATTATTATCACATTTGAATTAATATACTTTTAAAGGAAATAATCGACAGTGGTATGTAAAAAATATTTTAATACATGGCTTCATGTTAGTTTGCTGCAAGGTTACATTATGTGTAAATAAATTGTTTTTAGTTTTATTCATTTCATATAAGAGATATTTTTTAATCAAGATTTAATAATATGAAAATAAAAATATTTATGAATGATATATATATAGTTTTAGGAAAGTGTTACAGGTATCTATAAGATAGAAAAGACTCCAGATTAATTTGTAATTTAATATCAACCTCAATGGCATATATAGTACTTTGAATATCATATATTACATTATAATAGAATTATATTGATACTTTCGTTAGTCATAAGTATTTTTTTTTCCAAATATGCTTCTTTATCTACTTCTAAAACCAAGAGTTTATATATAAATACCTCTCATATCTTCATTTTCATGATAATATTTCCACTCAAATACAAAAAATTTATATTATAGATTGATGATAATGTCTAATTTAATAAAACTAATCCTTAATATAGATATTAAATATCAATTATAAGATGTCTTATCCCATGACATGTTCATTTCAAGCAACAACACAATTGGTTCCTCCTACATCAAATTTTTTTATCCAATGTAGTTTTTCGGTTTTACAAACATAATATTCCTAAAATATTCACCAAAAAAATAAAATAATTCCTTGATACCAATTTAGGGGCCTCAAACCCACACTCCAAGATGTGTTTCTAGAAAATGATGTTATAAATATTCATTAATACCAATTTAGGAGATCAATGCATAACTCAAATACATATTATACGATTTAAATAATTTAAACATTACAACTCACAAATTCACAAAATCCATGAACAAAAAGTATTAGTTTCATTGATGATTATATAAATTAACAACTTATTTTACAACACTATGAACATTTCTCTTTTTACAGACCATATTAGACCACCTACTATATGTTATAATCTTAATTATAACCTAAGTAAGGGAAAATAATATATTGGTGGGTATATATGCTTAGTCAGGAAAAATATAAGCAAAAAAATCTAAGATCATAATTGATAATAATATGAACATGTGGGTATGATGACATAATATATTCACATGAAGATAACATAACATAAAAAATGATCACAAATCTTGAATCATTATATAAAGAATTTAGCATAAAACAATAAATACATCCATATTATCATGGAATTAAGATTCAATAATTATGTAAAATGGAAACATAACATGGGTAAATTTCATTATATAATAATTTGTTAAAAACATAGTCATAGATATCATAACATTTTTCCAGAATAACCACCAAGACATTAATGGCAGAATAGGATATGCTAACCACCAACCCATAATATAGTGGACATTGTCTGACCACCTATATCCCATAACAGATTAGACTTTATCCAACAACCCATATCCCATAAAATATTATTATTGGGTAAACACATGTGTACAAAAACCTTTTGAGAATGGGTAACATCAAATATACCATAATAATTATGGCTTGGACTCATCACCCGGGTGCCCTTTTCGAATTGGGCTCACCACTCATGTACCCTTTAATGATTATGGGATATTAAGAAATATCCAACTCATTAGAGGGTTGTAATGGAAGAACTAGTTAAATAATTATTAACCATACATATGTTTGTTTTTTAGCATAAAAAAATTTAGATAATCCCATAATAGATTGATTAAATTGTGAGAAATAAATGGGTTTCCTAAAAAATCATAAGATATTTTCAAACTCAATCAACAGAATGAAGGTGGATGGAATTATTTGAGAATATCGACATAGAATAATAAAAATTATTAAAGTATGTTTTCAAATATTAAAGAAAATTTTATAAGGTAATTATACAATTTTATTAAAATATAATAATAACATTCCTTTACTTTTGATATCATTTATTTAAAAATAAAATGAATTAAAACACATTTGAAAAATAAAATAATTTTGAAAAAAATGAAAATTTTAAATGAATGTTGAAGTTGTAAATGATAAAATTAGTTTATGTGGAATAGTTTTATAAAAGGTAATCATTTTAAAAATTTACAAACAAATCCAATGTTAAGATAAAAAATAATTTTATTCCAAATAGGGTGAAAAATTAATGGTATATAAGGTAAATAATTGGATAATTTAAAATAATTTCATATTACTTCAGACTAAATATAATTATGTAGGGTAAAATAAAAATATATAAAAAATTTTCTATTATTTTAGATCAATGTGACTCTACGTGTACTCTTCACACTCTCAATATTGAATTTTGACACCCCCTATAATGTGGCATTGAGTTTTTTGGGGTTCAAAACACCATCAAAACAACATTTGATAGTTGATGCATAAAACAATAACCTATATTTTAATGGAGAGTCACAACCCTTTACAATGATTTTTTCAACCTAAATTCACAACACAAAAACATTCTCTTTTATTCCTGGAGGTATAAACACATCGTGGATGATTAAGTTTGATGTTTTTGAGTTTTTATTTCTATTGAATATTTTTTTCAAATTAATTGAAAAATAATTTCCAATATTTTATTTAGTATGGAGAATTGGAAATGGTAAATCCTTTTATATTTATCAAAAAATATGATTATGTTTTAGATTTTCATAAGGTAAATCATGATTCTGTGTTGGTTGATGTAGGAACCCAATCTACAATATCATTGAATATATTAGGATTCATTTGAGGAAAATTGAATATGGATTGAGGAGGATATATTTTTATTTAATAAATTCCTATAATTTCCTTATTTAGAAAAATATATGGTCACTTAACAGACTAATGGTCAATCCACTATCCATAGAATTATATAGTGTGTCATATCCAGGATTTTATTTTGAGGTGTTCTTTTTTTATTTTTGGTACCCTGGTTATTCATTTTTCCCCATATGTTTTTGTTGAAAAGTGAGGATTTTTTTCATGATAGATGGTTGTGTATGGTGGGCGCATGGTTAGGGAAAAATGTGCACCCTCTTATAGAAAAAAATGTAGTAAATGATTATTTTAGATAGTGGTGACCACATAGTCTCCACACAGTTTGGAAAACCATGATGAATAAAATTGGAATGATACAATCCAAATTTTTATTCACTCCAAGTAAGAAATTCCTGGGAATGATATTATACAGAATGCCTCTAATGAGGATATTTTAAGAATTTATGAAAGAGCTGTGAAGGTTGAGGTCAGCGATGAGCTAGGAGAGTGGATTGACATGCAAGATCGAATCATTGCCAGGGGCTTCAACCAAGGTAAAATCACCATGGAAGATTTCACTCAGATAATGGACTGAATTATTTCTCACCTCTAAGTCTTTATCAGGGATGATACAAACACTCAGGTTAGTACCCTGTATTGGGAATTATATAGAGTGTCTGACTTGAATCATCTTAGTCTCGTGTTTAATAATTTTGTGAGCTCCTTCAGCACATAGTGATCTATGTTTTGTGAACAATGATTTCCCACATGTCCATAAAGTGGCTTTTTAATAACAATTTATATTTGGATGGATGGATGTACATTTGCAGCATGATTTAGAAAGCAGTATGGGATAACTGTGCGACCTGTCTACTTCATTAAAATTTTGATTTTACTCTTCTACCTCTTCTAGATTTAACACCACAATGCCCATTTCTCCCCAATCATAGTTTTTCTGACCCAAATTGATCTTATCTCTTATTTTCCAAGCTTCTTATTCTCTCCCATTGTGTGGATCTATGATTTTCTTCAAGGTTTGTGGCTATATCTATAAGTGATCATTCTCCTCTCTTCTATATCTTCTTCTTTCTTCTTTCTTAAATTGTGTTACTCTTCTCCCTTAGTCTCTTGTATCTATGGTTCATGTTACATTGTGTTTAAATTGGGTTTTTTGTGTGTTTAATCTTTCTCTCAGTTAATATTACTCCTTTGAACCCTCGTGGAGTTGTTTCAGTTGGGAGTGGTGGAATCACATGTGATTTGGGGTTGGTTTCCCTTTTAACATGCCCTTTAAATTTAATATTGATTGATTTATTTATTTTTGAACCTTCCATGTATTTTTATTAGTGATTTATAATTTTTAGAATAACATTTTGTTTTAAAATGAGGTGATTTCCTTTTCACTTTAAATTATGCAGAATTGTTTTGTTAAGCTATGCAAACCAAGTGTTTGATGAAATGTTTGGTTAGATTTTGTAAGTTATTTATGATTTTTGATTCATGTATTTGGCTTGGTAAAAGTATTTGTATTAAAAAATGATGGTTTGGGTTTCTTAAATGGTTTTTTTCTGCATTTATTTTTTCGATATGATAGTGGTGTATATTTAATGGTTTGTAAAATGGTTTCGCATGTGGTGATGGTGTGTGGCCCATTTGGAATTTTGACGAAAGTTAATTTGGGTTACAAAAGATTTGTGAGTCCTTAAAATTAATTTTCCAAAAAATGGATGTGAAATTGAAAATGGAGTGTTTTTAAATTTTTGAATAGTGGGTTTGGTTCTCTAAAAAGGGTGGTTCTGAAAGGGTACTTGAGGTCGATAGGGTGTTTTTGTTAAAATGATATTTTTGAAAACTATCATTGGATAATATTATTTCCTTAGTTTTGTTAAATTTTGTGGGAGTCCCATACTGAGAGGCTCGCTTGAGACCAAATAGTTGAAATTCAAGAGATTGTTCCTTGGGGTGGATCCAAGGAGATTTTTGTGTGTGAGTTTCTTGTGCTTGATGAATGTACATGAGACTAGATGCTTGGTTGGAATTTATTTTTCTCACTCATATTTAGTACCAACCTTGTAACCTAGAATATCTAGCAATTTTTTATTTATGGTTGTAACACTAACTTAGGATTTCGCTATAACTAGTGGCCTGTAGAAGGGGATTTGTTTTTTTTCTATGGATATGTACCTTGTGGTTAGACCTGGTATCTTGTGATTGATTGTGTGGTAGAGTTTATGTTATTGGGTGATGCATGCCTTTGGGATGCGACTGATGTAAGTATGATCTATATTATTCAACAAATCTTCTAGTTTCTCCCATGTTTTTAAGTAATTAGTTTTCTACAGTGGATTACTGATTTTTCTCATCAATTGGTTACTTTTTCATGTTATTATTTCATTTACCTTATCATGTGATATTTTCTATAACATTCTTGTATGATTATCTTCTGAGAGAAAAGCTATGTGTTTAATTTCAAAGGTTTATGGAATTTTTTATGATATGTTTTACATGCCCTCTTCCCATTTTAAATTAAACAATCATCCTTTCCCTTTGGATTTTCAAATGGTTCCTCCTAGGAAACGAATATAGATAATAATTTAAAAAAACAAGGTACTGTGATTTTATTTAAAGGAAAATGTGTAGGAGATATTACTTTTATATATTGTACTTAAAACATGATGTTTATGTTTCTTTTATTTATTGAATGTGTTTTGGGAATAGATTTGTTTCGGCACACCTACTGAGTTTTAATAATTATGACTATAAATATTTCTTGTTTTTATCTTTTAGTCCAAGTTACATATTGGATTCAATATCCATGGATGATGGTTGTATTTTGTATAATAGATTGATCCATTTGGTCACATGGAGAATTTTTAATTGGTAGGTTATATTTGGGTTTTGTTGTTCGACTTGGGATGTATTTTCAGTTAATTAAAAAATGTTGTTTATATTAGATATTTATTTATGTTCATATTTTCTTTTTCTTTAAATGATACATTTATTTTATTAGATAAATCATTCTCTTTGGTTTTTTATTTCTGCCCGATAATATTTTCCCTCTTGGGAGGATTGGGAATTCCTCTCGAGCCTTTTCTCAGACAGAATAGGGAGACTGATTTGGGGTTGAATCGGGTTGGTTCATGACATAGTGGATTATCTGTATTGTTTTTTCACAAATTCTATCTTCTTATAGATGATTTTATTCCATGGTTTATCCTAAAAATCAGTAATTTTTAAATTCTTTTGATTGACATGACCAACTTCCCATCTTGCGGTAAATTTAAAAATTCCATATTTTTCATGTTGTTAGTCACGTTCTTATGATCAACCCACACAGTTCATGGTTTCTATAAAAGGATTTTGATGTATTAAAATTCACATGGATATAGAGAAACGCTTCAATATTGTTTGAAGAGAATTATATATAACAATTATGGTATTTTAAAAAAAATTACAATATTCAGTAACAACGCATTTGAAATACCATGACTTCTATGATTTCAAAATGACACGGTTCTTTTAAAAGAAGTATAATGAATTCACATGGTTTTTGTAATGGATAGGTAACCTACATATTTATAGGTTATCATAAATATTATTTTGGAATAGACATTTAAGTTAATACAACATGGATCAAATTATGGTTTCATTTTTTAATCAATAATAAGTCAAAGATTCAAAAATGAATAAGAATTCACAATATTTGTGAAACTGATGGTGATGATACATATTTAAAAGTGATATTAAATATCATGCATGTATCATGGATTGGAATAAGAAAAAACTATTAAATTTTTGGAATAATCACATTCAATTAAAAATTGTTATAGAAGTATGAGTATGGGAAGTTCACATATGAATTTTCATATATTTTGAATTATCAATAATTATTATGATACAAAATAATGTATTGATGTGGTATTACAAATACAGTTAAGTGAAAAAGTATGAATTAAATAATTTAAATTTTTTATATTATTATTGGTATATATTATATTTTAGGTCAAATAATATATGTTCGATGTTCTACATAATTATTACATTAAAAATGATTTTTTCCAAGAAGAAACGAAAGATATGACACTATTATTTTATTGAAGGAGATTTATGTGTCTCTTCCTAAAACAGAGAACCAGAGATGATGATGGGAACTATTGTAGAATAATAAGAGAAGTAGATGAAATAGAAAAACTATTGTTTGGTTATTCATCATATAAAGAAGATTTATATTGATTCTTATTCACACATAAGAAGATAATGAAAAAGATGTAAGTGAATGAATAATAGGTAGAGTTGGAGAAGAATTTCATAGAAGATGAATGTTATGTACATTCTAGCACATTTGCAAAAAAATTTATTCTTTTCTAAAAAGAAAAGAAACACATAATTTATTATAGTAAATTCTAAGGGAGTATTTATGTGTTAAAAACTATATATATTAGAATATGAATTTTCGGCCTCATGATGTTGTGAAAGTATAATTAGAAGAAGAAAAAAAGGAAACAAATCAATTATTTTGGATTTATAAAGTGGGTTAGAATATTTCATTTTTATCCCTAAAGTATGTTATAATAGCGTGGTATTGGTATATAATGTGTAATGTTCCTAACTGATTTGTACGAGATACATACTCTTATAGTGTCCATAGAGAATAGTATAAATATTGAATGAATAGTCTAGTGAGACATGTTATTGTGGGGGAATTCATATAAAATTGAGGACTAGGGTTATCATACTGAGAGGCGAACCATATATATTGGTGTAATCATTAGGTGTGTCTCTCCAAGAATTTTACCAAAAAGAATAAATAAATGAAATAAAACAAGTGAATCATACACCTTAAAAAGTAAAATATTTAAAATAATGAAATTCATAAAATATGGAAATTATATTTTAAATCATTAACCTAGATTCAAAATCCCTCTTTGTGATATGTTTTTCCCTAAACAATCACTTCAATTAGTATTCGATCCCATTTCACCTATGATTTCATTTTTTATATTAGATATTGTTTTAAATTTTTGATTTTATTATTCTTTTCTAATTTATAACAAATTGAAGTTTTAGTGAAGAAAAATATATCTCAGACTGGAATTCATTTTCTACAAATACTATAACGAATAAGGGAAAGAAATTGAATAATAATGTGAATAAGATATCCCTATTAATCCATAATAATGATTTCTTAATTCCACTAGGAAATATAAATTAAGAATAACAATATAAAATTTATATGGAATAATATTTTTTTTGTCTACAACTAACGTGCCGGAAAACCCTTCCACCTCATGACGATCAAGTAAGTTATATGATCATAAGCCATAAAAATGTTCCTGTGAAAACTATCTACAAGAATAAAAACTATGTTGAAGTGATAATTTGGTTAAAAAGTTTTCCATTTATTCATTGTAGGTTATGATGAAATATATTCAAAAAAAATTCATTTTTTTAATTTTGGGATTTTTTAATTCAAGTAATATGGAATCACCTCGATTGAAGAAGATGAATATGTATTGATGAAGGATTTAGAGAAAATATTCTATCAGATATGAAGCTATCTATATAGGCATCATCAGAAAAATATATGAATGTACAATTAGAAGAAACATGGCCCTTGTTTGAATATGGTTGGATCAAGACAACCCATGATAAAGATGAGTCCAGTAATGAATTTGAGAAGAAGATCCATGCATTAGAAAAAAATTGAAAAATTTTATTGATTTCATGAATACAAAATTGGATATTAAATCCCTAATGATTTAGGATCTTAAAACATTATTATAATAAAATTCAAAAGATAAGTATGATCAAGATTAAAATATTAGGAATTATTTAGAAGAGATAATGTAATTAATTTAATATCATTAGAATGATATATATATTTGATGTGTTTGGAATTGATAAAAAACTAGAAAACTTTGCAGTGAAACATATCAATTCATCATGATTTAAGATGAAATTATCAACGTCTATATTTTTTCAAAGGGGGTTCGGACATTAAATGAACAATTTTAAGTGAAAATTTGATCATTACATCATCTAATGATCATTCTAAAGTATCCTTTTAATAATGATGTACAATCATTCTCAAATTCATATCAATATTTTATATCTATTTTTGAAAATAGTATAGGTAATAAGTTAAATTCAAAACAAAAGTGGATAATTAGAAATCATGAGAATCTTACAAATATATCTAGAATGGGTCAATGATAGAGTATAAGTGGTTTATCCATAAGAAGAGTACAATAATTGGTAGAGATATTCCCTGAATAATATGTCATAAAATATGGATAACCTGTAGTTTTTCAGATTTTTTAGTGATTTAATAGGTATAGGAATTGTAAAATGGGTTTTTATATAACACATAAAATAAAATTATTCAAATAAATCCCAATTGAAATTGTTAAAATCCATAGATGAATTAATATAAAAATATTTAAAAAGAAATATGTGTTCAATAATTAAACATAAAAAATGTGAAGATATCTATGATTTCGGAAATGGTAGTGGTCAAAATAGTGGTTCAAGATCATCTAGGAATATATAAAATACAAAAAAAATATACAAGAGAAGAATGATGTTTTATCCTTCTAAATTATTATGTAGTGATATATAAATTTATATACTCTCTAGAAAATTATAAGGAATATTGATGGTTTATTCTTTGATAATTAACTCATGAAGTTAAAAAAGAGTTATTCATGTAAATTGATTAATGATAAAGAGTGAACCCATAAGATTCTATGTGAAAATTACAATGTAGAAACTGAGCCCATAAAACCCAGAGATGGTATCATACAACCATTACATTGGCTGGACTATATGGAATCAAATTCCAAAGGACTGAATACATAATAAATAAATGATAATAGAAAATATGGAAAGGTAACAGTTGAAGACACATTCAATGTAATCATTAAACTAAAAGGAAGTGAGTATAAAATATTGAATGTAAAATTAGACAAAACACATTCCATTTAAACAACTAGATAAGGAAAAATCAGTATAGATATGTAAGAAATAGAAAACACATTCTATATAATCAATACAATGATAATAAAATGTCTCCATATTTTTTTTAATATTGAAATTATTATGAATACTAAATAATGAATAAAAATGAAGGAAATCATTAATTTTTTTACTTTATGTATCAGGAACATGAAAACCTATACTGTTAACATCTATCCTCCTAACAGTATATGACTATAGGTAGAAACATGTTTAATTTACACAACTAATTAAAATTATTTGAACCTGTCGATGCATCGAAGGGATATATAATGTTTTTTAGACCCACCAATAATATAATGTACAAAACATTATTCATATCAAATAATCAGTTTAATTAGTATATAATATGTCTTATCCAATATCTGTATTGAATAAAGAATAAATTTTCATAAATAATTCCCAATATAGTCAAATAAATTCTAAAGTGAATAACATACGTAAAATTTATTTTTGGTATTGGAAATAAACATATCCATGATTAATGACATATATAATTAGGTGAAATTAAATGTTTAACGATCATGTGAAATTGAATATTTCAAGGGGAATAAAAGGAATCACGGAAGTGAATTTCAATACTATACTTCAAAAATACATCATAAACCATCCAGAGGAATAATAAAAACTGTATTAATACAAAATATCCTAAGTGGAGTAAAATAAAGGGTTATTGTCTTTGATCAATGAAAATACTAAAAAAATATTTTAAAAACATTATTTAGGAAAATATAATTTTTTTTATTTTGAGTTTTTTAAAAAACATTTCTTTGAAAATAACATTTCAAATAAATTTTGTTTAAAAAGAAATATGTTAAACTTTTCAATGAATATTTGAAGAAATTATGGTGGGTAAATCTATAACTGTCATATAAGGAAAGATGAATATTCCTTTTACATGGTTAAAATGTAAGAAACATTCATTTTACAGAATTAGACAAGATGATTCCTTTGAAAGAATTTTTAAAAGAAAAAAGGGAAAAATGTTAATTAATAAATTATTTTGGAAAGGTTTTTTAAAACCTTCTAAATATAGTGTTTTTAAAAGAATATAGTATCTCTGACTAAAGATATAAATGAAATAGGGTTTTCATAAAAACATATTCTAAAACATTTTGATTACAAAAGAATGGAAAATGATAATATTAATTGAAAAAGTTCATAGATAACCAAAGTATATTAAAATTAATGTGTTTACTGAATAATGATCCAATAATTTCCATTGATTTAAATCCATATATAAAAAATCCCGAACAAAATGAGATTGTGAAGTAAACCCTTAAAAAGAGGATAACATTAATGTGATAATCAATAAACGAATATATTATGTGTATCAATTGTATGTAAACAAAAACAAATTAAATAAAAAAATATATATTTAAATGTTATTTTATGAATAATAGTACAATATTAATGATAATGAAGAAGTAATAAAACCCAAAGAACAGAAATTGGGTTATGAAATTCTTTTCCACTTGGTAACGCTTATTTAAAATCCACTTAGAATAAATAATTAAAATTTAATCAAGAAGACAATAAGTTTAAACAATTAGTGATATAATAAATTAAAATGGTTATTATATAAACCACACAAAAAAAATAAGTGGTGAATATGAAATTTATCTCTCAGATGTATTTAGTGAGATGAAAATATCTTACATTGTGTTTCTT
This sequence comes from Viscum album, assembly GCA_963277665.1. NCBI lineage: Eukaryota > Viridiplantae > Streptophyta > Magnoliopsida > Santalales > Viscaceae > Viscum > Viscum album. Next base: position 871,840,033 of record OY728145.1, on the reverse strand, counting down.
TTCAGGTGAGAATCCTATAAATTCTTGTATAATGGTTTTAAACATGTTAATAACTTGTTTTATAGCCATATTAATATTTATGATATGATATATTACATTCTTATAATATCTTATTACACTTTTGTTAGTAATATTTCATAATTTTCACTATTTTGGGTGTTAATTTCCATGTTTCTAAAGTATGGTTTGACTTGTTACTTGTTGTTCATTTCATGCTTTCTCCAAATAAATAATTTAAAAAATGAAAAACATATCATATATATTTATTGTATATTTATTTATTATAATCCACATAATTTGTATATTGAAAATAAAATACCCTGTTCATCGAGATGGTTAGGCGTACATACCCATGAATGCTACTTTAATTGCCTTATCGTACTTAATAAAATGAAAAAAATTAATAAATATTTATATTAATATTATTATTATAATATCATATATATTTCAGATAGTTTTATTGGAACCATCCTTTATACATTACATTTATAACATGATGGAATGCCATCACTTTGAGGTGGTGGTTGTCTACACTTTCACAAATGATGTTATCTTATTTACACAAAAGGGAAATCATGAGGGTATGTGTTATATAAAAATTTAATAGGAATAAATAAATAATAAATTATATATATATATCATATATAAAAATAATTTCCATCATAATCCCAAACCATTGGATTTGGTAACAGAAATATGAACGACATCATTTTGGGAGGATGTCAACCTCCATACACATAAATTGTAAGTTAGTTACCCATTAGAAGGAGGTGTGTGTATTTTTATCTATAACAGTTATAATAAAAACACATTAGTATTAAGGATACTATTTTTATTATATAAGTATATATTAATATGATTTTAGGGGTTAGATAATAAAAATAAATCAAAAGAGCTTGAGGAAAGATGTTACCTCTTATTTCGGTAACTCTTTTTGGTTTACACCAAAGGGATTCATTAGTTTGATTTCTACCCAAGGTGAGGAATCTATGTTTAAATTATGTATTTTTATTATCCACTAAGGAATAGTTTGTTTAAGAAGAAGTGTATTTGGATGTGTAAATAAGTGGTAGGGGTGAGTGACTTTATATAATGGAGGAGCCATGTCATTCTGGTAAATTTTTGAAAAGGGAATTCAACCCATGTTTTTGCTATGAAAAGTGACTCGAATAATTGATATAATTATATAAAATTGAGTATAATGTTTAAATATTTCTATATTATTTTTTTGAACAATTTCATGATCATTTTGTCCCTTATGATTTATGTTTAGTCCCTTGTTAAGATAATTTTTCCCTTTATCATTGTAATTAATTTTAATCACATTCACTATTTTTTTTTGCGAAAAAATAAGTTGAACTTATTAAAAAATATAAATTATTATTATTTATAATATTAAATATATTTTTAAAAATTCCAATCATAATATTGGTTGAAAATAATTTATATTTAATCCTACATATGCGATGACAAAGGTGGTTTTTAGAGTAAAAATATTGAATAGTTTTCAATGTTTTAATATTCAATTTCAGAGTGAAAATTATTAAAATGGCCTAAATTTGTTTATTTGATATACTTTTTATATAATATTACTCTAAAACCAATTTTAAATAAAATTTATCCTTATTAATAAATTAGATGATAAACAAGTTTTGAATAAAAAATTCAGTATTTTTTACCATTCATAAAAAAATTAAACATCTTAGAAAAATATAAAATATAAAAATTAAGATAATTTTTATATTTATATTTAATATATTAATCTTATTTTTATGTATTTAATTGATAAAACAACTTGATTTATATTTAAAATAGGTTATCCAATGTAAGGTGGAAAATGTGCCTTAATTAAAATATAACTTTTATGTGTAATGTTGGGTTTATTATATATTATGCCTATAAAATATCATGGATTGACATAAAAAATAAAATATTGAATTTATAATATATATATTTCATTAATATCATTCACTAATATAATTTAAAATAATTTCTTATGATAAAATACTTTTAAAAGCATAAAAATGAACATATATCATTTATAATTAGTTGGTTTATATTTTCATTTCTAATTAAATGGATACAAATGAATTTATTTTATATTTTTATAAAACATATATTTTCATTGGTTAGGATATACTATTCATAACTTCTAATTTAATAGCTTGGTTATATCTTATTATATTAAATAATAATAATTTAATAATATATTATTGTTTGCTAAAATAGGCCTCGCGTTCAACGCAAGCTACCAAAGAAACTTGTTGTTGTGTATGATACATTCTAACTCGTTTTCATATGTATTTCAAGATATATCATGGATTAAAAATATTAAAACTATTAAATTTATCATAATTTATTCTATTCCCTTATACATTTGATGTTGCGTGTCACACATGATGTCGAATATAATGTTCTCAATTTATAATTTCGGAGCATTACATTCTCCCCCTATATTAAATTTCATCCTCAAAATTTTAAATTGAACATGGTGATAAATTGATTGATATTTACTATGTTGAAATCCCACATTATGAGAAGGGTTCTTATAACATATTATATAAATGAGTGAATAATAAGTAAAAAAGGTCAAATGGAATAAACATGTAACTAGGTTTTTATGAAGGATAACATTAATGGAAATTGAAAATATAGATATGAGAAAGGAGTAAATATTTATAGGAAGTGATTTAGTTCATGAATCCGAAAGAAGTGAAGGATCAATGGAAATTTAGGGGTCTCAATGTCATAAATCTGTGACGATTTAGAATACCATTGGTTCAACAAAAGATAATGTATTAGGGAAACATTTTATTTCTAGGCCATTTTCCAAATGATGGGAAATTCATTTACTACCTAAAGATATAATGAATTATTCATATTTAAAATTTTTACATGAACAAAATTTTCATTATTTTTTGTTAGTTGATAAATTTATAATTCAGCTGTTACTTCTTGAAATGAAAATAAAAAAATTAACTTTGATTCATGAAGAACTAAAATAAACTCTTAAGGGATCATATGGTTTATAAAAGAGTGAAATTTATAAATATTTATCTCTAAATATTAGATAATTTAAAAATGGTTAATAAATTAATCTATAATCCTAAAAATTTATATTACTTGTTTATCATTAATATTAATTCATTAATTTTTTTAAATAGAAACAATTAAATATTAAACAGGTCATTATGTTAGTCATTAGTTGGAATAAAGTCCTTATCGTCCATCAATTACAGTTTCAATTCACATAGCCTTTCCATACTGGATGGGTAGTCACCAGACATATAGGTGGTGATTTTATAAAACCATATTTATATAATTTACTCAATAAATATGATAGAAAACCATGAAATTTAATCATTAAACAACCCAATGTTTTCAATACAACCCAAATCCATAAACAATTCAACCATTTATTTCCACATAGATCCTTCCTTAGTTTAGGTTTTATACATAATATCATTTATAGGATTTATATATCATGACATCTAATCTTAAATCTAAAACACATTAGGTTCAATCTAGGTTATCCATTTTGAAAATCCTTTATAATAGTTTGTAAATAAAATTTGAATTATCTTAAGAATATCACGTAGGAGTGTCAAATTAGTTCTGCAGTAAACCCACTATCATGTACCAAGTTGTGCTCAAGATAGGACCGACACACATTTTCAGAGTTGTTACCTTTAGGTAAAATTGTTCCAAAACCATGTCTACTTATAGAATCCAAAAGGGATTCATTTATAAGAAAACCACATAATCTCTATCTAACCGAAACTTTTGGATGTTTTCCTATATTTATTCTCAAACTATACCTTAGGAATATGTTTTATAATAAATATTTTTGTAAATTTAGTTCTCAAGGTTGCTACTAAACATTCCCAGATACCAAATATAGAATCCTGATAGTAGAAATCCAAGAGACGAGTCATGATACCATAAATTTGAATTATTACAAGGAATCAAACCCTTAATGGCTGAAGATTTTTTTATTCTTGGTAAAACAAATACATACATGAGTATTTTTTTGTACAATTGAATGCACAAATTATAATATGATTTTTTCTTTCAATTATAAAAATATTATTCAATCTAGTATATCCTTTCATATCTTTATTAGTTTAATTTAGGTAATCCTGGGGAAAAGATACATAATAAGGGTGAACTTAAATTCTCAGTAAGGTTAAATATAGTGAAAAATATAATGAATATATGAGAATACTAAACATGGAAAGGTAATAATTTAAGACACATGTCACACAACCAAGAATCTCAAATAGAGTGAGTAAATAATATGGAATGGTAAATAATAGAAAACACATTCCATTTAAATAATTTTATAAGGAAAAAATCAATATAGTAAGGTGAGAAACATAAATATTTCCATTTAATAATTGATATTATAATGAAATGAGAATTAAATGAATCCATATATTTTTTCAATGTGAAAATATCTTGAATAATAAATTCTAAATCAAATTGAAGGTAATCCTTAATGATTGGACGTCATGTCCCATACACATGAAAGCCTATACTGTCAAGATCTATTCACAATGAAATTTAAAACTATAGGTAAACCCCTATCAATTTTCACAAGTAATTTGTCTCATGAGATCCTTTCGATGAATTAAGGGGATATAAAAGGCTTGGGGCCATCCATTACTATATGTCCAAATCATTCTTCATATTTAATAATTGATTTAATTAATAGACAACATGCCTTATCAAATATACTTGTTGAATAATGAATAAATATTAATCAACATTTACCCAGATAATAAAATAACATTCAAAGTGTAAAATGCATTTATAATTATATACATGATAGGAAATAATCCTATCCTTGAAAATTGATATGTATAATTAGGAGAAATTAAATGTTCAATGATTATAAGTTATTGAATATTTCAAGGGGAGTAAAAGGAATCATGGAATTGAGCATTCATACTACCCCTTTCTAAATAACTCATAAACCATATAGAGGAATAAAAAATATGCTATCTATACATGATATCCTAAGTGGAGTAAAATAATGTGTTTTTTATGGTGAATGGAAATATTATAAAATAATATTTTTAAAACATTCATGTGAAAAAGTTCTATTTTATTTTGAGAAATATTTTAAAAATCATTTTCTTTAAAAATAAATCTTGAAACAAAAATTGTTGAAAAATAAACCATTTAAAATTTTTAAGTAAGCTCTGAAGAAATGAAGGTGTGTAAATCCGTACCTATTATATGAGGTGAAATTAACAATCCTTTTTCATGATAAAAATGATAGAAAAAATCCTTATTAAAAAAGAGGAAAGTTGGTTCTTTTGAAAACATTTATAAGTGTCAATAATGATTAAAATTTATTTAATTTATTTTTTTGGAAGGGTTAATAACATTTTTTAAAAACTATTTAAAAAATAAGATATTTAGAAGAATATAGGTTTTCCAACTAAAAAGAGATATAACGTCTGTTTTTCATAAGAAAATTTTCCAAAACATTTTGTGTACCAAATAATATAAATATGGATCTATTATTTTAAAAAGTTCATGAATAACCAAATTGAAATAAAATGTAAGGGTTTATTGAATAATTATCCAATAAATTATTCTAATAGAAATTCAAGATTAAATAATCCCAAACAAAATGATATTTTTAATTAAACCCTTCAAAATAACATCCTTTTAATATGAGAATCAATCAATGAATTTATTATGTGTTTCAAAGATAGTTATGCATAAAACATTTGGAAATAAAATTATATAATGTAAAACGTTATTTCACACATAATCGATTAATATTAATGACAACAAGGATGTAATATAACCTAAAGAAAACAAATTGGGTAATGAAATTCATTTCCACTAGGTAATGATTAATTAAAATACCATTAGAAAAAATAATTCAAATTGAAACTCAAAATACCATGATGATAAAAGAATTAATGATATAATATATAAAAATAGGCACTATATACCCCACAAAAAATAAGTAAGTGGCAAATTTAATTTTATCTCACACATGAAAAAATTTAAATGAAAATCCATTACATTGCCATTATTTTTGGGTGAACATCTTTTAAATTTAATTATAATGGTTTTAAAAATGTTACTGTATTATTAAATAAACATATTCATTTATTTTATAATATAATATATTTTTATAATAAATTATTACTCATTTGTTATTAATCTTTCATTATTTTCACTATGTTAGGAGTTTTTGCCTAGTTTCTCACGTATGTTTTGACTTGTTACTTGTTGTTCCTATCATATTTTCATCATATCCATAATTTTAACAATTATTAAAATATCATATTAAAATATTATATATGTATTTATAATAATCCATAAAATTGGAGATAAGAAATTAAATGTACCGTTCATGTAGTCGGTAGGTCGTACGAATGTATGAACGATACTTTAATTTCTTTATTGTATTTAAAATAATTATAAGTAAATAATATATATATATATTTATATATTATTATTAAAATTTTATATTTATTTCATTTAGGTTTATTAAAACCATCATTTATATATTCTATGTATAGCATGAATGAATCGCATCTCATTGAGGAGGAGGTTGTCTAGAAATCCACAAATGATGTTATCATATTTACAAACAATAGAATGCATAAGGCTATGTGTTATTTAAAAATTAAATAAGAATAAAGGAAATATATATATATATATTTATAATATATGATATATAAATATTTAATCCATCATATTTCCCAACCATGACAGGTGGTAAGGGAAAAATGAACAACGTTGTTTTGTGAAGCAATAGCTCATAGTACACATAAACTGTATGTTAATTATAGAATAGATGGAAGTGTGTGTGAGTATAGGTTTAAAATTTTAATAAAAAATTATCAGTATTTTGAGGATAATGTTTTTTTGTATTATAATAGAATAATAATATTTTAGTGGTGGAGATTGAAAATAAAGCAAAAGATCTTGAGGGATGAAGTTACCTCTTATTTGGGTAACTCCTTTTGGTTTGGACCAAATGGATTCCTATGGTTTCTTTAATTCCAAATATTAGTATTATATAAGGATTATATGTGTTTTAATGTGATATTTATGAACGTTATAATCATTAAAAAATGATTTAGTGGTTTGAATAAGTGGGAGGGGTGAGTTACTTTTTATAGTGGAGGAGGATTGAAATTCATGAAATTTTTTGAAAAGGGAAATCTACACACATGTTTCCTTTGATATTTGGAACCATTAATATACCCAATTAGTGTAATGATTGTATATGTTATAAATATGAACTGAAAATTTATTTTTTATAAGTTTTAAGGTCCTTTTTCCCTTATGTTTAAGGGTTAGTCCTTTGTTATGCTACTTTTTTTCTTAATCACTGCAAATAATTGTTACAACTTTCCCAAATACTTTTTATCAAAAAATAATTTAATCTTTATTGAAATCCTAAATTATTATGATTCAAAATATGGAATCCATTTTTCCAAATTCAAATCACTGATGTGGAATAAATTAATTTAAATTTAACCTCATAGACATGATGACAAAACAGGTTTTTAAATTCAAAATGTTCAATGGTTTGCAATGTTTTTTTATAATATTTCAATGTTAATTTGATTAAAATGACCGAAATTTTATTAAAGGATATATAAGTTATGTAATGTGTCTTTAAAATAAAATTTAAATTTAATTTATGGTTATATATAAATCATATAAAAATGTATTTTTGAATTAAAATTAGGTATTTTTCACAATTCATAAAAAATTAAATTTCTCATAAAAATAAAAAAATTCACTCTAATCAATTTATTGTGTAATTATTTCAAAAATGAAGTTTTTTACATATAAAATTTATAAAAGTGACACAGTTTTAATTTATAATAGGTTCTTCAATAAAAGGTGGTAAAAGGGCCTTTGCAAAAATATAGCTTTTTATTGAATATATAATAAATATCTCATTAATATAATTCCCTAATATAAATTGATTTAAATTTTTAGGATAAAAAACCTTTACAAGCAGAAAAAGAAAATATATCCTTTATATTCAATTCGTTTATGTTTTTATTTATTATTAATTAGTAATGAATGAATTTATCATCGATTTTTATAAAACATATATTTTAATAAGTTTTGAAATACTACTCATAATTTTTCATTTAACATCTTAGTTATATCTTGTTATATTAAACAATATTATTTTAATATTATATTATTGTTTGGTAAAACTTTATCTTTCATGTAAAGCAAGCTGTTGAAATAACATATTGTTTTGTGCGGCACCTGATAACTCAATATCATGTTTATTGCATGATATATCATGGATTTGTTTTATTTAAAATAGTAAATGTATTATAGTGTATTAGGATATTATATTACCTTACATGTTTGGTGTTACATTTCATATATGATATCAAATATAATGTTCTTACTTTAAAATTTTAAGGTGTTACATACAAGAAGACTACTAATGTACCAAAATATATTATTTATATTTTTCTTGTAGATTGAGAAAGAGAAAGGATTATTTAATAATAACCATAAAATCTAATTTCTTTTAAGAGGACTAAATTTCATATAAAAGTTTCTAATTTTATGAGAATATTTCAAAAAAATAAAAACATTGTATCAAATAATAACTTTGTGGGAGATTCAATGATTCTAAAAAAAATTCAATAATGTTCCCCAAAATTTCAAACACAACAATAATCCCTAAAATAAATCAATAATAGAAAATTAGTTAATTATATTTAAATAGTAGAATATAATTTAATGAAATTACCATCCAGGTTTAATCTCACATTTAGTATTATAAATATAATGCATTGAAGAATATTTTCCTTGTTAAAATGTGGATTTTTTAAAATATGTAAAGCTAGATAAATGCATATATTTTGGTTAAATTATCAATAAAAACATATTGAAATCTATCTATTTAATATGTCAACATAAATTAAGACTTTTGGGAGTGTATCCTTAAGGGGGAGTCAAGTGAAGAATAATTGAAAGAAGATTACAATATTATTATTTTTATTTAAAATTTATTATTTTAGAATATTATTGAAGAATGTGGAATTAAGGTAGATTTTTTTTCTAATTATCTCAAAAAATATTATTATAATAAGATACTAATATAAAGGAAGTGAATTTCTAAAAATAAATTATATAAGGGGTGAATATTGGAGAAGTGGAAATGTTATTGTATGACATAATATGTTTTAATTTTATAATCTATGTATTTTAGTGGGTATAGGAAAATTAACGTTAATATATATCATGGATAATTTATATCTTATTTAGTATCATCAATTTATCACAAACAAATACAATATGAATAGGCCATGAATATAGTTAGTTATTTATCTCATTTAATGTGTAATCTTATTATTAAATATGGTATAAATTTTTTTTCTATATCAAACCCTCTTATTTACTACACTAATTATGAAATTAATTGAAAATGTGTTTAATTTTTTGTGATAATTCTCAAATTCTAAATTGATACCACTTTACAAAGTAATTTTTATTTTTTGTAAATAAAGTTTATTAGTAGTAAAATGAAATGTTTAATGAGAAAGGGGGATATAATGAAATGAAATTTTAAGAGTTAAGTGAAATCACATATTAAAACATCATTTTATTTTTTTATTTCAAAAAAATAAAAATTGGAGGATTATTTATCCCCCATTTTTTGTGTAATATATTTTTGTTATGTAATATCAATATATTGAAGGAGAATTGGAGTGAAGCTTCTTGACGGTTTAAAAAATATCCCACGAATTTTTCTGTTAAGTGTACTTATATGGTAATGTAAATCATAGAAGACTATTTTCGTTATTTCCAAGAAGATATTTCATTTAAAATTTTATAAATACTGAACAAAAAATAGAATTTCGAACAATGAATGTTCTATAAAGGATTTGTAATGAGACATACTTTTATCTCTATAAAAATTTCATTCTTCTAGTGTTTCTCTTAAAGTAAATAAAGAAGATTTGTGGGGGGATTTAGAGACAATATCTGTAATATCTTAGAAGATGATTTTTGTTGTTTTAGGACTATTGTGGAATGATTTAAGGGGTTCTGGTTCTATTTTAGGCTATTATAGAATTTTTAAACTCTGAACATTTGATTCTTAGTTGGATGAATCACGATCACTCCTTTTATAATAAATTTATAGAGTGTCTTGTTTGTGTGGCCAATACACTGACCATTTCATTATATAGTCACTTGTTTACCAAAGTTCATAGTTTTGATTTGTAATTTTTACTTTATATAATTTAAATGGTTTATTTATTTTATTATGGTTGATCTATATGGTTAGTCCTTTTTCAAATCAACTAATCTAGTTCTCATAGTCGATCCAAAGTATTATTGGTTTGTACATGTAGTAGATCCATGAGGTCTCTTATCTTATTCATATTGTCGATCAAGAAAAAATTTACATATATTTTTATATGTTCATAGAGATTTCTAGATTGAATTATAGGTGAAAAATAAAATTTTATTAGATTTAAAAATCTAATGAGAGATTATATGAGATAATTGTTTATCTATATTCTAATGATTAAAACATCATTAATTATGTGTGACATAAGAATTTACTTAGTGAGTACCAATCAATATCTATGTAAAGTGAATGTAAAATAATGATATTTTCCATTTGTTTATATTTAAATGAATTTTAATATAGATGATTCTAGGTGATCTGTTCTCTAATGGAAAAATATTCATGATTTTTTATCATGATCCATACATATTTAATGAAGAGGGAAGAGGAAAAATTTATAGTGTGTTTCATTCCATGATCATTGTTTCCATGACTACATATATTTAAAGTTGGCTGTAAATATCATGGATGCATGAATAAAATGATTTGAATGAATGAAAATTGTTATAGGAAGAATTTAAACATCATCAAAGGTTCAAATAATGGATTAGTTTTTCTTACTAAAATTCTATATAGTTACACGATGCATTTACAAATAATTGTAAATACCATTATTTATGGGATTTCAAATTAATGTGGTTTTAGTTAAAGATGATTGAGGAATTAGAGATGTTTGAATCACCAATGGTGAAACATAATATTTATGGAAAATTTTAAATATTGTTCATAAAATATTTTATTTAAATTCATACATCAGGTATAGAATTTTTTATTGATAGTTTAATAGGGAATAATTCCATGATTTAAAAAGAAAGTATAATTCATGATATTTTTCAATTAGTGGGGAAGATATGTATTTATAGGATACTATTAACATCCTTAATTTGGGAAAAAATTTAAATAAATTCAATAATAATATAAAAATGGTGGAAACTATGATAATATATTTATAATCACATAGAATTATAGATAGTTGTTGGAGGAGGAGCATCAGAAAATTTATATTTGAAATTTCATGTATTTTAGCTTACTGACAATTTTGGTAAATCTAAATAATTTACTCATATGGTATTGTGATTAAAACTAATTTATATTCATGGAAAATAGAAATCATTGTAATAGTAAATTATATAAATATATATATATTATGTTGATGAATATATAGTTGGGATTTTACACTGTTATTCCATAGGGGAGAATTAAATGTTCCAAAGACAATGAATGATATAATGCTTTAATTTTCTAGTAGAAGTAATATGTTTCAAAGTGGGAAAAGAATTACCCATTTAGATCATTTTTACTCAAGAAAAATAATATTAAATATAGAGAGATTTTTAAATATTCATCACCTTATAAGGGAGTGTTCTTTCAACTCAAGTTATCTTAGAAGAAGAATAAGAAGAGTTAAATGAAAAAAAAAATTGGATGAGTTGGTCATGAAATTCAAAAAAGAATGTTGAATATAGTAGTCCGGTATTTTTTAATAAATATGTATTGTTTTTTTATCAAGAATGGAATCACATAAATAACTATTGTGAAGAAGTAGGACGATGTGATGTGTGAACCACTGTGAATATAAAATAAGATGTAATTTTTTTGGTACGATTCGATGAAAGTATGATAATAAGAATTAATATAAAAATTGTATCACATAAATAACCTATCCGAGATTTAATGAGGTGATAGAATCTTATGTTGTTACCCCTATGATTCATTTTAATAGTCTTGGTTGTACCTATATGCCAGAAGAACCAAATTTCATTTTTTTGGGATGCATGCTTATAAAATATTAGGGGACTAGAGTGTAAATTCCACATGATTAATCTAGAGAGTCATGTGATCATGGTGAAATTTATGTCACATTGAATACATGACTTTTAAAATTGAGAGTTAAACCATACATGTCAATGAACTTTTTGTGAGTGTGTGCTCAGGTTTCTTTCTAGAAATAATAAATAAAGGGAAGAGAACATGATAATTATTCAGCTTAACAAGTGATAGAGGTAAAATACGGAGATAGATAAAGAGTATATACTATTTTGAAAGTAACTGACATGGATCCACCATATCTCACTATTGTGTTTCTCCCAAACTAGTCCCTTCAACATAATTTGTGGGTTCTATTCTTTAAATGATACATACTTTGCAATGTAAAAGAATTAAAATAATTTTAGAAATATATATATATATATAATAAAGTAGAATAAAAAAATTATATTTATGATTAAATAAAGATTAATCTTCATTATTTTATTTTATAAGAAATACAATATTTCATAAAATTCCATTAATCGTGTTAGATGGAATAAAGTTACGATTTATTAATTATCAAAGATGAATAAATAAAGTGGTAAGAACCCGCTAAAAAAATCTCCACTTTTATAATTAAAAACCCATGAAAATTTGTCCCATTATTTCTGGATAATTAAAAAGTATAAAATAAATATTTTTAGAGTACTCCTCATTTATAGAATTAATATACTATTCATATAATCTGAATTAAATAAAACAATTTTACTAATTTAAAATAATCATGTTATAAATTTTCCCTCAAAATATCAAATAAAACTCACCCTAATATAAATAGTATCATTCTTAAGAGTATTAAATTAAAAATAAACCATGCTTATAAGTGAAATAAAATTAAAACATGTAGTGGAATATTTAATATGACCTTATGAATTTATATATTCTGAAATTACATATAATCTAAATAATTGAGGAAAGGTTGTAATGTATGGTGATTGATAATAAAAACAGTATGAAACCCCCATAATATCATCTTAACATCCTTATTTAAGTGGAGATGTAAGGTTCTAGGATTTACATATAATTTTGTTTTATTTATATGGAATTATTTTGAGACCGCAAAATTTGACAGCACATGATTCCATAGCCCAGAGTGCATGGAATGATCCGTCAAAAAATATTATGCTTTAAATAGTGTGCATGAGTGATTTTCCTAAAAAAGTGGAATAAATCTTAAGAGGGTTCCAAGATTAGAAATCTGAGGGCACTATTACATTCAGGATGATAGGTTTACCCTATGCACGACTTAAGTTTAGTTAGTGCAGACCTCAAGTGAGAAAACCTAAACATGGCATAACCATGAATAAAATAATTAAATAAAATTATTTTATTTTTAAAATGATTATAACTCACAAAAAGCAACTCGGATTAAAAATTAGATACCACCCATGAGCTCGTGAGGGTATGCTTCCCTTAGGTAGATCCTATCATTGTCCAGCGTAGACCAACAATGAAAGTTATTTTTTGGACGTAAATAAAATAATTAAGTAATAATTTTTTAATTGTTAAATCCTTGTAACTTCTAAATCGTAACTAAAATTGAAACTTTGAGTGTACAGTTGAGTTTGTGGGCGCGTGTTCCCCTTAGGCAGAGCATAACCTCGACTAGAGTGGGTCGAGGGTGAATGTTAATTATTTTTTAACTTTTTAAGGTATGTTCAGTAAATGTGAGAGAATGTTTTATATCATTTGAACTGGGAATCTGGTTGAAAATATGAGGGCACAATTGATTTCATAGAAGATTGATTCACTTAGGTGAAGCTTCTCTTTGGCCAGAAAGGATCGGAAAATAAAGGTAAATTTTTGACTTTTTGGAAAAGTAATAAAATAACTATTTATGTTAATTTCATTCTCACTTCAACCATTGAGCGAAGGTTAGAGAAACCACAGTGTGACGATAAGCATTAAATGAGGGTCATTTAATGAATCGTTTCTTTTATTGTGTAACCGCAACATCGGTTTAATTAATGGGTCATTAATTAGGATTTATTAATGAAAAACATTAATGAGCACAATGTGGAGGTGGTTTCTTTTTATTTAATCAATCCATTGGAGAATGGATTGGAAATCCCCGGAAAACATCTGATGAAGTGCCAAAAACTTTCCTCTTCAATGAAGAATGGTGAATGAATGACGATCATTGGAGGAATCGATCTGGGGATCGATGAGCGTCGATGAATGTCGAATGACAATGAATGTGGAATTACTTCCTTCATTCAAAATGGATTCCACCGAATCCAAGTAGGGGTTTAAGTTGTTTTTTGGGTTTAAAATACTCATCTTTTTCTCTCTTGAATAATATGAATAACGCAGATCAACCAAAAAACATGTTGATCCATGATTATTTGTTTACATTAAGTTGTATTTGCGGGATTAGTTTTAGGTATTTCCTACCATCAAATGATGATTGATGATCTTCCCCGTGATAAAACACTAATGCGGAGAGCGCGGGCCAATCCGAAGAAGGCCTGGACTACCGTTGTTCATGGTTTATGTGTGTTCTTTGTGCGCAGCTGGGCAACAAGGCGGCCAGAAATATACAAGGGCTTTCCATTGAAGGTGGGAACCTGGGAGGCCCTTAGGTGTAGACAGGAAGTAAAATAGACCACTGGAACATATTTGTTTCCTCATGCAAGCAACACCTAGCGTGACACCGTCGGTGCAACGACGCAAGTGACCAGAGGCGGATGCCGGCCCGTTCTGGTCGCATGGAGACGACATCACCCATAGGATCTGCGGCCGCAGGAGTTGCGGACAGCATGACTACATCAGGTGGAAGGCACGGCACCAACGCATCGTGTGGGGGATACCAAGTGGCCCAGTCGGACTTCTTGGATGGACACAACAGCCGACTTCAATCAACTATTTTAGATGGAGGGGCAACGCCCCACCAGCGCAGCCAGCTCGAGAACCGGCCCTCATGTGGGCTGGGTTTCGTACCGAACCCGCTGGCTGGGTGGGACCACACAGTAGGGCCAGACCCACTGGTTAGACCGAACCCACTAACAGGGCCAGACCCGTCGGCACAACGGGGTAGACCTGTTGGCCCAACAGGCCGGTCGAGCCGGAACCCTACCGAACTCGGACCCGACCAGTCACATTTCACTAAAACTGATATATCTCACGAAACAAGCATCTGTTTGACACACCGTCTATGGTGTTGGGGCCCTTGGGACATGGAGGTCCTTTTGAGATACTCCACCTAGGTTTTGGCATAAGTTGGAGTATGGTCGAGTTGGATTATCCTTGAATCGAATGAGGCCCTATTTACCTTTTTTCTTATAAATTAAAAACCATGCATCTGATCGACGTGGTGCATGTCACTTTGGAACCCTTATGACAAGGAAATCCTTTGGGTTACTTTTTTTGTGGGGTCATCATGGATATTTAAATAAGACAGATAGTATGAAGATCAGAACCTCCAGAACTCATGCGCTCCAAATGCAAAAATCATGTGGCAAGCTATTAAGTGAAGACTGACCCTCTGTGGATCAGCATGAGGGAGACCCTCTATGGATCGATAGCAGTGTGACCCTCTATGGATAGGTAGTAGTGTGACGCTCAATGGATCGGCATTAGAGAGACATTTTTTTCATTATCATTATAGTGACCCTTCATGGATCAACAATAGAACCTATTAACGGAATAAAATGATCTATCTCAAGACTAATCATATTTGTCCCTAATATCTAAGTTGTAAACCTATTGTGAGATTTCTTTTACTTTGTGTCAGGTGATTGAGATCATTATTTTTGGTTTATCCTTTATAGTATTCTGAGAGACCTTCTGAGGTCTCTGGGTCCCTACTGAATATTGTTATACCCACCCCGGCATGGGCTTTGCCTGCTCTTTGGTGTGTCTTGTGCAGACGACAGATAACATGACTAAGATTTGGGGAGACAGGGCTAGACAGTGCTCAGAGGTGATTTATAGACATGGTGAGAAGCAGTGATGATAGATGATGAGTTGTACCTACCATTTTGGTAGGATCCTTGGTGGATGATCTCAAGAGTTTGTTTTTCCTTCAATTGTACTACTCTTTCAGTTCGGCTTGTATACTAGTACCATTTTAATTTCTGTTCTTACTTTTACTCTCAGTGGTGGTACTTAGTTGTGGTTTTACTACTTCTTTTCAATCATGTTTTAGTTGTATGAAGGGTTTTATGTCTATGTGTGAACATTTTTAAAGGAAATGCCTTATATTTTTAAGTTTATCCTTTCCGGTGCTAGTCACCAGCCCCTGGCCTATGAAAGGGAGGTTTGGGGTTGTCACGGCATGTGCCGTAGGGGATGGGTCATGACAGTGGTATTAATTGGAAGTCAGTTATACTAGAAGAACTAAGAGTTTGTATTTTCCAAGGGGGAAATAGTGTTATATGTATTGAGTTCTGATTTCAGTCCAGGTAGTCGAGTGTTGGTGCGACATCTAATGTATCCATACACCAGGACCCTAAATTATGTTTTCCAACTAGATACATGAAAACACTAGTTTCATGTAATTTCAAAATGTTTTTCTCTTGATCTCTTTTGATTCAACTCAATAGGTATAACTAATTGATCGTGGTTCATCTTGATTATATTTCGAGATGTCTCCATACAAACATCCATCCAGGATTCCAATGCGTGACCATGAGGATGGTCCAGAGAGTTATTAGGCTTTGGTACATCGACCATTGCCAAGATAGTACCTTCGGGAGGTGTCCCAAAAATACCATTTCCCATTGGTCAACAGTTACTTCTAGTGCTACCAGTAGAGGACACATCTATACTCAGTGCCTTAGATGAGTTTTAGTGATAGATGCCCCTTAGGTTCTAAGGAGATCCAGAATCACAGGCGACTGAGTACTATCTTGAGGTGGTGACGAAGTTTCCATCTTGCCAGTGAACCATTAGATTAGATGGCAGTCCTAGTAGTGAGAATTCTACATAGCTCAGTAGGTCTATGGAAGTGTTTTGATTACCCCAATCTTACGATGAGGTGACTTTTCCATGGATAGATCCTGAGAACCATTCTGATAGAAGGAGTCTATTGGCATAAAAAACTAAAGGGTATGTGTTCCAAATAACTTCTACAACTCCAGCCGGAAGACCTGTTGGTAGCTGGTTACTTTTCTAGGCGTACCGTACATTCCAGGTACTCGATGAATAAGATATGACCAGTGATTTAGGGAATTGACCTCTGAGAAAGATGTGTATAGGGACATCCAAGCGAGAACTATACCTCAGTTTATTTCTACTTATCTTAGGGTTCTAGGGAAAACCTTTTTGGTTGAAGATTATTTGGATGAGCAGATAAAACCAGTGAATGTTGGTCGTGGGAATGTAGGAAATTTATGTTAATCTTAGCGAAATGGATGTGTAAAATGTTTCAGGAAGAAGAAATTATATGGATAGATGAATCTATAGCATAGTATATGTTGAAGTGGAGGTTGGAGAGAAATAAGAGGTGGTATAAATTTCTACATGTTATAAGCAGCACCCCAATGGGGTCCCCAAAAGGCTTAGGGAACTGGATGATAGGGGAATGGAGTAGCTGCATGCGGTCAAGGAGTATGACTCAAGGGATCCAAGAGTGACTCTATATATGGTCTGTGTAAACTACTAGCTAAATTATTAATATATATTGGTACTGATCTTTCCTTCTTGTCACGAATATTATTCGATACCTAGAGTTTCTGGTTAAACCATTGACTTGACCCATAAGTCTCGATATACATATGGGATGAGACTCATTAATCACACTTATGCTGATGGTGTGATCTAACCCTTTATCTGATAGTTTAAGTTAGAACCTCTTGGTGGTAGCGTCAAGCCCTTAGGAAATTAGTTAGGGTATGGACTGGTCATCCATAGTTCATGCTCAGATAGGTTTTTTCAGGAAAAAAGATGTCATATATCTACAATATTGGAATGAGGATTTCACTGGTCAGAAAAAAAAAGGAAACCCAGGAAGCACGGGATAAAATCATTCGTCGGAGTGTGTAGTCACTCACTCTTGAGTCGTCCATCCTTACACTCATGGAAGTAGGTGTTATGAGTTTTCAGTTCCCAATAGTAGTGGCAGAGTCTGAGAACATCCTTTCAAAATATGTTTCTAGGATTACCTCCCTACATGGAGAGGGACTTCTGCATTGGATTGTACCCAGGCACGACAATGATATGTAGAACTGTATATCTGATGGATCCTACCTAACTCTAGGAGCTGAGAGTATAATTGGGGGACTTACAGAGGAAAGGGTTAGTAAGACCCAGTGTTAAAGGTTATGTGTGTATTACCAGCGTGTTAACCAAGTGGCTATGGAGAATGCACACCCACTACCTAAGGGTCAATTGGAACATCAATCAGTTAAAAAGGGGTATCCTTTCTTGTGGATGGAAAGGTGCATGTAGGACATATAGTAGTTGAGGAAGTGGTGATGGATGGAGATCCTCCAGAACTATGACTTTGAGATTGTCTATACTCCTGGGAGTGGAACGTGGTGGCAGACGCACTCAGCAGGAGGTCTGCTTTACAGCTACTGAGTGAGGGGACAAAGTAGTGGGCCACGAAATAGATATCCTTCGTGGATAGTGATGGAGTATCTTGCCTCTAGTATATAACTGTCACTCCCCCACTCTTACAATAAATTTGGGAGGTGCGGCTTGTGGATATTGACTACGGAGCTCGATGTGATCAGATATCCTCAGGAAATTATTCTGATGGATTTTCGGTAGGTGTGGAGCACATAATCATTTTTATAGGACACACCTTAGTACTAGTGATTTTTTGGGAGGTGGTGTTGAGGAGATTCTATACATCCCCTTTAGAAGTACATCCTGGTGTGACTAGGCTGTACCAGGACCACCGACATTAGTACTGGAGGCCATTGATGAAGAAAGTGATGGCCGAGTTGGTTTCACGGTGCCTCACTTTTCAACAAATGAAAGTTGAGCATCAAGTTCCATCATGCTTGGGCACAACCTTTATCCCCATATAGATTTTCAAACGGAGCGGACCGTACAGACACTTGAGGACATGCTTCGTGCTTGCATATTTGATTTTGGTTGCAGTTGGGAGGAACAGCTACCACAGGTGGAGTCCGCATAAAACAAAAGTTATCACTCCACCTTTGGTATGGAACCATTTGAGGCCTTGTATGGGTGACCATGTAGATCACATCTCTATAGGACAGACCCAGGGGAGTCATCACTTATGGGTCCACAGTTGGAATGAGGTACCACTTCAATGTTACAGATCATCAAGGTGCGTATGAAGAATACATAGAGTAAGAAGATGTCTTATGATGACATTAGATGTAGAGCCTTTGAGTTCATGTAGGGATACAATGTCTACTTATGCGTCTCACCCCAACGACGATTGTGAATATTTGGCTGCGGTGGAAATCTATTTCTGAGGATTGTCAGATTTGTTTGTTTCTGATCCTCAGTAGTGTTGGCAAGGTGGAATATCACCTAGATCTTCCTCCATAGATGCAGAAGGGGCATGATGTTTTTCAAGTATTGCTGCTGAGGAGGTGTGTACATTATCCATCACAATTCATCCAAAGAGGTGATAGGGACATTGATGATGGTGTGACGTTTTCAGAGTTCCCGGTGGAGATAGAGGATTGATATAATAAAGTCCTTTATGGATGTTCAATTCCTATGGTATGTGTTCGGTCCCAGCATAGGAATATCTAGGAGAGTAAAAGTGAGTGGGAGGATCAGATTAATGCTCAGTACCACCACTTATTGGATTTTCCCTTGTATTGGATTTTGCTGATGTAAAGACCTATGGTGGGGAAAATATAACATCACGGAATTTCCATATCATTTTTTATTTATATGGAATTATTTCGAGACCATGAAATTTGACACCACATGATTCTAAGGCCTAAAGTTCCCAAAATGATCCATAAAAAATGTTAAGATTTAAATAGTGATCCTGAACAATTTTATTAAAAAAATGGAATCAATCTTCAAAGGGTTCTCGGATCAGAAATTTGAGGGCACCATTGCATTCAGGATGATAGGTTTACCCTAGGCATGACTTATATTTAGTTAACACGGGCCTCTTGTGAGAAAAACTGAAAATGGCATAATAGTAAATAAAATAATTAAATAAAATTATTTTATTTTACAAATTATTATAACTGACGAATAGTGATTCAGATTAAAAATTTGATACCTCCACTGAGATCATGAGGGTATTCCTTCATTAGGAAGATCCTAACATTGTCCATCATGTGCCAACAGTGTAAGATAATTTTAAGCCACAAATAAAATAATTATGTAACAATTTTTTATTGTTAAATCCTTATAACATCAAAATGGTAGCTCAGATTGAAAATATGAGAGTACAATTGAGTTCGCCGTGGCATGTTCCCCTTAGGCGGAGCCTAAAATCAACTAGCATAGGTCAAGGGTGAATGTTAATAATTTTTTAACTTTTTTTAAGGCAAGTTTAGTAAATTTCCATGTGGGTTTTTTCTATCATTTGAACCGGTACTCAGATTGAAAATTCAAGGGCATCATTGATTTCATAGTGCCAGCGTTCTCTTAGGTGAAACTTAACTTTGACTGGAAAGGGTTTGAATGGAAATGTTAAATTTTAGACATTATGGGAAAATAATTAAATAACTATTTAGGTTATTTTATTTCTCACTTCAACAATTGAGCGAAGGTTGGTGAAACCATTGCGTAATGAAAATAATTAAATGAGGTTCATTCAATGAATCATTTCTTTTATTGTGTTACTGCAATGCCGGTTTAATTAATGGTTCATTAATACTGGTTCATTATTGAGAATCATTAATGAGAAAAACATGGTGGTGGTTTATTTTTATTTAGTATATCCATTGGTGAATGGATTGGAAATCGCAGGGAAACATCTAATGAAGCGCAAGATAATTTCCTCTTCAAAGAAAATGGTGAACGAATGATGATCGTTGGAGGAATTGATCTACTGATCGACAAGAAACGACAAATGTTAAATGAGAAGGAACACAGAATTAATTCCTTTATCTACAAAAGATTCCCGTGAATCCACATAGGGTGTTTAATTGTTTTGTGTGTTTTAAAGAATCCTCTTTACCGTTCTTGATTAATATGAAGGACACAAATCAATCGACTAATGGGTTGATTCGTGATTATTACTTTACGGTGGTTGGTTGTTTCAGGATTCGTTTTATGGATTCCCGTCTTTCAAACGATGATTTATGCCCTCCCCAATCTTAAAACACGAATGTGGAGGGAATGGGACAATCCATACAAGGCCTAGACCCCTGTCATTATTGGTTTAGGTTCATTCTTTATGCGTGATTGGGCAACATGGAAGCAAGATGAATCCGAGGGTTTCAGGGTGATGGCGGCACCCTGAGAGGCCCATAGGGGTAGAAAGGAAGGAAAATGAACCATCAGAGAATCTCTAGTGGCCCGCAGACGATCCTGCCAATGCAGCACCACCGACATGATGGCGCATGCGACTGGAGGTGGTGGTCAGCCCATGCTGGCCGTGTGGAGAGGATATCACCAATAGGCACCGTGGCCAGCCGGGTTGTAGAGGCTGGAATGTGTGGCATCGACACACCATGCAGGGGAAATGAAGGGAATTACTCTGGAAACTTGGCTGGACACAACAACCAGATCCAGTTGGCCGTTTTGGAAGGAGGGGGGTACCCCACAGGCATCACCAGCTAGAAGAATTAGCCTGCATGCTGGCTGGGTTTTCGAGGCGGGTCAGACCTGCAGCTGGTCCGGACACCCCAACCGGTATGGACCCGATGATCTAGCTGGACTCGCAATCTGGCCAGGACCCACGTGCTAGGCTGGACTCACAGGCCCAACGGGCCGACCGAGCCAGACCTGGACCCAACCGGTTCTGTTTCACTAAAACTGATATATCTCGCAAACTGATCATCTGTTTGATGTAACATATATTGCATTGGGACCCTTGGGATGGGGACGTTATTTTGAGATAATACACTTGGTCTTGTCATAATTTATAGTACTTGTGGATTGGATTTGACTCGAATCCAACCGGGCCCTATTTACTATTTTTCTTATATCTTACATACCGAGTGTCTGATTGACGCACTGTCTGTCGCGTTGAAACCCTTACGACAAGACAGTCCTCTAGGTAAATTCTTTGTGGGACTTCATGGAGGTTCAGATAAGACTGATAGTATGAAGATAAAAACCTCCAGAACTCAAGTGCAACAACTGTCAGAATCTTGTGGCTGGTTGTCAAGTGAAGAGTGACCCTTAGTGGATCGATATGAGAGCGACCCTCTGTGGATCGACAGTTGTGAGACCCTCCATTTATCCACAATAGAGTGACTCTATGTGGTTATGCATGAGAGTGACCCTCCATGGATCAATAATAGTGAGACCCTCTACGGATTGATATTAGAGTGACCCTTTGTAGATCTGTTGTATAGTGACCCTTCGTGGATCAGTAGCAGAACCTCTCAACTTAATAAAATGATCTAGCTCAAGAATAATAATCTTTATTCCTATTATCTGTTTTTTATACCTGGTGTGATCTATCTTTTACTTGGTTTCCTATGATTGAGATCATTCTTTTTGGTAAATACCTTGTGGGATTCTGAGAGGCATTTAGTGGTCTTAGACTCCCTACTGAGTATTGTTATACTCACCCCGGCACGGGCTTCACCTGAACATTGTTGAGTCTTATGCATATGACTGACATCTTGACTGAGATTTGGGGAGCCTGGTCTAGATAGTGGTCAAAGGTGATTGATAAACATGTTGAGATAAAAATGACCATATATGTCAAGTTGTACCTACCCTTCAGGTATGATCCTTGGAGGATGATATCTGGAACATGTTTTTTCATTTGCTGTGCTTCTCTTTCAGTTGGGCTTGTATACATTACCTTTCTCTGAGTTGTATAACTATTATGAGATGTATTTTAATTTGTTTCATGTGATTGAGATCGTGCTTTTTGGTTTATCCTTTGTGGGATTCTGAGAGGCCTTCTGAGGTCTCAGGGTCCCTAATGAATATTGTTATACTCACCCCTGCACGGGCTTTGCCCGCACCTTGTTGTGTCTTATGCAGACGACAGATAACATGACTATGATTTGTGGAGCCAGTGCTAGATAGTTCTTAGAGGTGATTGATAGACGTGGTGAGCAACAATGATGACAGACGATGAGATGCATCCACCCTTCAGGTAGGATCCTTGGAGGATGATCTGTAGAGATTTGTTTTCCTTTTGTTGTACTTCTCTTTCTATTGGACTTGTATAGTAGTACTTTTTTATTTTCAGTACTTACTTTTACTCTCAATGGTGGTACTTGGTGGTGGTTGTACTACTTCTTTTCTGTCATTTTTTTACTTGTTGATGTGTGACTTATCTCTGTGTATACATGTTTGAAGGCAATGTCTTCCCATTTTTGGTTTTTCCATTCTGATGCTAGTCTCCAGCCCTGGGCATATGGAAGGTGGGTTTGGGGTAGTCACGGCATGGGACCCAGGGGACGGGTCCTGATAGGTGACTTTAAATAAATTTAAGCATATTATAAAACCACTATATATAGATTTTATAAACTTCATGTATGAATCAATGAGAACACCCCTTGTGAATCATTAAAAAATTAATGTATCCATCAAATACGTTAAGGCATATAGGAAATCATAAAAATATTTTCAATGATTTAAAAAGATACAAACAATGATAACGTTTTCCAATAAATCAATGAAAAAAATAAAACTTCATGCTCACTAGACATGGAAAAAAAATTCTTGTAAATTTAGTTCAAAATTTTATTTTGTACATCCATCATAATTTTTTTTACTTTTTTAATCACAGATATCATAATCCAAAGGATTAGTAAAAATATCAGCTAAATGATCATCTGTTGAAACAAATTACAAAATGATATCTCTATTTTGTTCATAATATTTAATAATATGATAAATAAATTCATTATTTTTATTTCTATAATGTTTCAAAGTATTATTAGATATAGAAATATTAAATTAATTATCAATTAAATTATATAAATAATCAAAATAAACATCAGAATTACTTAAGGTATTCATAATTCATAATGATTGAGAATAATAACATAAATAATCAACAAATTCTGATTGAGAAATAGATAACGAGATTGAAAGTTATTTCATTAAACGTCATGAAACTAAAATTTTACCTTGAAATTAACCCATGACACTTATATTTTTTCTGTAAAATTTAAAACCAAAAAAATAAAATCAATATACAATTTTAATTCAAAAGTGATTTGTAAGGAATAAGACAAACAACAGTTTAATATACCTTTAACTTATTTAATAATACTTTTAACATCTTTCAAATGAACTTCCTTAGATAATATATCACATAAATATACATAAAACATTAAATATATCCAATAAGAATTTAAATTTTACTATATACCAATCATGTCACTAAAAAATTTGTTATCCCTTAAATTTAATGCGTTATTAATATCTAGTATACAATATATACCTATAATGTTATTTACAATTTTACTTGAGTCAATACCAAATCATTTAACTAATTTCATAAAATATTTGGATGGATTATAAATATTAAAACATTAAATTTAATTATTCAAAGTCATAATTAAGTCTATAAGAATAAGTTCCTAGGTTATTAAGGTTTTGACATATTTCACTGGTCAGAATAATTATATATGTTGTTTACACTTCAATAAAAAATAAAAAATAATATTATATTTAGTTTAAGTGTAAGAAGATGATGAACCTTTCCATATTTTGGTAAAATGTATTGTAATGTAAAATTATCATGAATAAGCCCAATTTTCCATAGAATATTCTATATTGGTATATAATTAGAACACATAATATTTTTGAAAATTAGTTCAACAGAATTTATTAAATATATGTTTTTTATTTAGATTATTGAAAATAATAAAATCTACACTATATATAATGAACTTTTTAATTTATTAATGAACTATAGTACCAAAAAAATGTAATAGGGAAATGATTATTATTTTATTTATCAAACCTTCATCATAAAAAACATTGGAAATAATAATATATTTCTGAAAACAAAAATATATAAATCAATTAACCCCACTTTTTGAGTTGTCCACAAAATTTTGACTACCTTTTTTACATCTATTGAAAGATCACATGATTCATGCATTGGTTATTAGATTTCTAAATAATCCACATTCCATATTCCAAGTAACCCTTTTGAGAAATTCAAAAAATATTTCGTATAAAAAATTATATGATACTTTTGGAACCTATACTAATTTTAGTCCAATCAGGCTAGAAAATATTTTTCTGGAACCCAAATAGATTTGAAGCCCTTATTCATAAAACAATATTGAAGATAATGATTTAAAAATGGGTACTTTTTTATATCCTAGTGATTTTTTAAATCTTAATGATCATTCACTTTTTTGATCACCTTTCATTCAATATCTAAAAAAAATCTTTAGAAACACTACATTTAGATATTTTAATAAATAATACATTGTATATTTTTTATAATTTAATTTCCAATCTACGTACTATTCTATTTTTTTATCATTATCATGGACATCATTTTATCATATATTTATCATCCCTAAAAAAGTGGATAGATTTTTCTCCAAAAATTAATGTTTATTTTAGAGCCTTTCATTTTCCTCTTATGGAGTGAATAAATTCTCATAAAAAACTTCAATATTCTTTTATAATATTCATTATTATTAGGAAACATATCTTTATTTTATATATAATTTGTTTTCTATTATTTTCAATTTTTCTTGAGAAAGAAAATTTATTTTATTTAGTATTCTTCTAAATTTTTTAATATTCCTTGTATAAGGGATTTTTTTTATAAAATCATTTATAAATATTTCAATATTAATTTATAACTATAAAATATATATTTTTTTGAATTATATTAAATGATTACACAAAAATAATCACTAAACAGGTTTAGTGAATCTTTGAGATTCAAATTTACAGGTTCCATTTCTATTGTAGTTTCATCGCTGAATTTGAATTCTATATAAAACTCTATCCCAAAGAACATCCTATATTTTATTTATTTTTTAGATTATTTATCTTTATTTTTAGCTTTCGAAATTCATGGTTTATATATACATTTATTTTGCATTCATAATATTGGATAGACTTATTTTTCTTCAAAATATCTCAATGCATTATGTGTTTTTATGATTCAAAAAATTACTAATTATATAATAATTTTTCAATATTTAGTGTTTAATAATTTATCTCTAACTGTACTTGTAATTCATGGGCCATTTATTGAATATATTTCAAAATATTTTATTTAAACAAGAACACAACCATTAATTCTCTTAGAATATTACTATTTGTTAAAGGAATTTCTCTTACGTTGTATTTTTATCTCAGACATAACATGACTATCTTACAAACAAAACCTCATATATTAATTGGAATTTCAGTCTAAACTATTTTACTTTATCTTACAGAATCCTAGTTTGGATAGTTTATCTTATTATATAAGATTAAAATCTTATTAGAGAATGTAAATTATCTTCATCAAAATGATCCAATGGCTCCACACTCACCTGGTTCTTGGTGCTCTCACCCTCTCTACTTCTCTATTTATGGTTTTTCAGGTCTGAGATAGAGCTTACCTCCACCTAGTTCATCCTTTTTATTCTCTTGCTTTTTCCTTCCCCCTCTCATCTAATACGGCTTGCTGGCGTGGACCTCGATCGTTGCTCGCTGTCCCTATTTCGGTATTTACCATGCGCATCAGACCCCCATCCTTGGTCTAGGTGCTGGTGATTTAGATGGACTGGGTCGTCTGAGGGGGAAACGTCAGGCATCTGGCTTCTCCTCTACCCTAAAATGTTTACCCTTCACATTTGACACCATTTCGGTTGGGTTTGTTTTGGGATCTGGGCCTACTTGGGATGGTGTTGGAGGGGGGTTGGCAACAACCTATGTTCGGGTTCTTCTGCGACATTAGCCTTGTCTTCTCTTCTGCTTGTCTTAATATAATTACGGTGCTTTTTGGGTGTTGTTTTCAATCTCTCTCTATCTCTATATCTTGAATCTATGTTTTTGGTTCATTGAATTGAAGGGGATTTTGCAGTTTTGGTCCCCTACCGAGGTTCACACCATATAAACCCTACTCTGACATCCTGGTCTAGCACTCCCTTCCCATTCGATCTTGTTTTTCGGTCTTAGAGTAGGTTCAGGGAGGTGCGTTTGAGATTTTATGAAATATGTTTTTTTCAAATGAATTTAATTCTTTCAATATCTTGTGTTACACACAACACTATGTTTTAACAAATAATGATATACTATTAATATTATTAATAAAAAATTTCCATTATAACATAGGTATTAAAATAAAAAGTATGAATAGGAATAATAAATTTTTATAAATTAGAAATAATTATTTTATATAAATAATTCATACTGAATAAAAAGTAATAAATTTTTAGTAAAGTCCTTATATGTTTCGAAAATATTACTTTATACTAAGAAAATTATAGTTCATTTATTAAAAAAATATACAATTAAATTTTTCTAATTTTATAAAATTTCTTTGAAAAAATAAAGTTCATCGTTGAAATCTAAATTTGAAAAATTACTATTGAGTAAATTTTTATTAATTTTCTAACAAAAATATTTTTTTAATAAATAGTAACAATTACTCTTTTTTATTAAAAAATCCTTTTAATATAAAAAATTTACATGAAATTTTTTATTTAATGGTGGTATTAAAAGTATTATTAGTTAAATTATATATTTATTTACCTAACCTAGGCTATTTAAATCAATATGATTTTAAAATTTGTATGAAAGATTTTCACACTTACAAAAAAGTTCCTCTTCGGAAAAACACATGTTCTTTGTGTTTATGGATTTATTTTGAAATTAAAAAATTTCACTTAATTGAATGGATTTTTGAAAAAAAGAATCCATATTTTTAAATAGAATAATTAAAATTATACAATGAGTTGAGGTTATTTTTAGTTAGAATGAAGTATGAAAATTGTAAAAATTAATTATTGTGGTACATGGTAAAGAGAAATTTTAGGGGGTAAACTAAATTTATATGGGTTTGAATGGCCTAAAAATTTTCCAAATACAATTTTATGTCCATATATAAAATTTATATCACACTAGGTTTTATAATGAGCCATATTTTTCCTTTTTTCATTTTTAAAACATTGGAATTCAATTTTCTTTTCAAAAATTCCAAAGGTTTCCTATCCTCTATTTATAAAATGAAATCCAATATCCTCTCCTATTAGAAGGTCCAAAACCATTTGGTTTGCAAAAAATCATCCAAAAAATATCCCATAAATACCAATCCAATTATTGGAGGCCTTTTCGTTAATAGTAAATACTCCTATGAAGGCTTTAGGTATAGACCTAAAGTGATTATCTATAGAAGAGGTATAGTCCTTAACCATGAATTTGTATTTCCTTCCTTATCAAACTTCTTAAAATATACATGAGAAATTATGATATAATAATATGTATATGTATCCCATATATAATATATTATTATGTTTATGGTATGACCAAAATCAATATCCTCTTTCTCAATGTCGGAAATGACAACGTCAATCGTGTGTACGACAGACTAATGACCCATGGACCGATGTAATTAATTTTTCATAACCACGTATCATTGATGAATATAATTATTTAAATGTTATTTTTGAAGTTATTATAAATATTTAATTATAATATATCATATATATTAAAACATTCTATTCCATTGGAATATAACAACTTTGCTTGTGTGTACGACATACTACCTCCTCACGAAGCAATGTGATTAAGTTTTCTATTAATCTTTACATAGATGGAAAAAAGGATAAATTTAATGAATATATGTGAAATATATAAAATTGTAATTATTATTTAATTTATATTATTATTTACTTTAAATTCATTCCATCCATCGTGAAAATGGAAACAATGTTCACACGTTCGTACATCCTACTGTCTCCATGCATGATGTTATTCATTTTCTATATTTAAAATTTATAAATTAATATTAATAAATATAATGAAAATATAAAATATATATATCATCATAAAAATTCATGAGATGATGGATCCAGGATAAAAATAAAAGTAAAAAAAATTCCAAACCAAAACATAATTGAAAAATGTAGCAGTTATTACTGAAATCGTGAATTTTGTAAGGATTTGTTACCAAAAAGGTAATAAATGGTCATATGTAAATAACATTTGGAATTATATATTTCAATATGGTTTTGGAATATATGTACAAAAACGAGTATGTGTTATAATTAATTTTTAATTGAGTACACATGATGTCATTACATAATGTAAGTGATTTTTATCTCACTTATATTTACGTGGCACACATTCCTTATAAACCACTCGATTATTTTATGTGGTGTATATGTTACCCATGAATATCATTAAAAATACTTCTCATGATAATTATGGAATATAAATATCCATTTAATGTTTTTACATTCATTGTAATTATGATTGAAAATTAACCAAAAGTGGTATTAGTTTTATGTTACAATATCATTGTTTATCAGGATAGTTTATGATTAAGTTTAAAATGATGAAATATTATGATATACCTCTCACGAAACTGAATAATTTTCTTATTCTATATTAATTTCATGAATATACACATTTTAATTTAATTTTACTCTCTTTATGTACGAAATATTCTAAAATAATGTTTTAATGGAAGAAAATAATTTATCTATCACTTCAATCAAAACCCCTTTTTCATCCACGCCCTTATTCTTTAAAAAAAATTTATGATAGTTTTACCGATACCTAGTGATCATTTAATTAAATATATACCCATGAATGAATATTTTTAAAATGTTTTAAAAGGAATATTCTTATCATAATCTAAACTAGGTTGTTTTTTCTTTTTACCAAAATTGTAAAATGAATCTTTATTTTAACAATTACACCATGAATATAATTATCCACCATCATGACTACTGAATTATTTAAATATTCCTTTAAATGTTTCAAGTTTATTTTCAAAAAAAAATTTCCCTTAATATTTGGGAAATTTTTTGATTTTAATGATTTGATTTCAAATAGAATGGATATTTTTGACAAGAATGTTTTAATGATAGTTTTATGGGATTTATATTCATCATAGAGAACAAATTTTTTTGTTAATTATATTTCAATAGGTATAAGAACCATCATTACCTTCCTTGTTATTTCTTTAGTTGATGTAATTATATAATTATGCAGATGATATATTAATTAAACTAGTTCCTTTACCATAGGTTATTCTATAAATAATTGATGATGTAAAGACACGGAAATTTCATGGAAAAATTTTCTTAATTTTCTTTTGAATTTTACAAGAACGTAGTTTCTCACGGAACCTCATTCCGAGGCCCGGTGTGCCTGGAATCATTTTCCGAAGATTGGCTCGGGTATGTTCAGTGAACGGACAAGCGGGTTTTTCTAACATTTGAACCGGTGCTCGGAATCGAATTCCGAGGGCACCGATGGAACTGTAGCGCCGTTAATTGCTTAGGAACGCCATTTACGGGGTTGCGTTTTCACGAGAGAAGATGATAAAAATTGTGGAAGTTTAATTTATAAATTAACTACAATTTTTATTTTCTTTAGTGGTTTAAGGCGTCGGGTGGAAGTTTGGTAACTACCCAACTTCCCAAGAGAGGTTATGAGGGTGATGGGGCCCACACGAACCCCACCCCTTCATATTTTTCAACCCCCCTCAACACACCATTAACTCTTGATAACTTAAACATTAATAACTTATGTTAGTAATTAAGTGAGTTAAGTGTGGCTTTTTAAATTTCAAACTCTTGAAATTCAAAAGTTATGTTATGTTAATAAAATAAGAGGTGAGCTTATTTTATTTTGGGTTAGTTTCTTGTGGTGGAGTCTTGGGGAGAAAAAGGCTAAGGATTGAAGAGTTTCTTCATCTCCTTCATCGAAGAACACGAATAACGCGAAGAACGTGAAGAACGCCGGATTCTTCGGAGGTCGACGTCTCCTTCCGCGACGTCTCCTTCCGCGACGCCTCTTACCACGACGCTGACGACGTCTTCTTTCACGACGTCTCTTTCCACGACGAATCCTTGTTCGACGAACCTCTGTTCAAGCAACGTCGAGGTAGGGAATTGTTTTGTGAATATTAATGAACCCCATGTTACTTTCTTCTAAATCAAAGAACGCGGATCAACTAAACATCAAGTTGATCCGCGAAGAATATGTTGCGGGTTGGGAATTCTTGTTTGCAAGAAACCTGTAGGGGTTTATTTATTTAATTTTTTCGTGATTATTACCTTGACTTTCTTCATGAAATATGACTAATTTCTATCAATTAACGAGAGGGGGGCCGGACCGCACAAACACGGCTGACCCTCCTCCTTATCCATGTTGGTTTCTTTTGTGGATTGAAACTAGAATAGTGCGGTGTCGTCGCATCGCACGGAATCGTGCGGCAAGGAATGCGCGGCGTCGTCGCGCCGCGCCGTGAAAACGAACAAGGACGCGACGCCGTCGCACCGTGTCGGAGAAACCTGAAGACATCCGCGGACGGAGTCGGGCCACGGCGAAGGGGCGCGACGCCATCACGTCGCGCCAGAGAACCACGAGGACGACGCGATTTGTTGATTGACGTGCAGATTGACGGGCGATGAAAAACGGGG
Organism: Viscum album; assembly: GCA_963277665.1. Taxonomy (NCBI): domain Eukaryota; kingdom Viridiplantae; phylum Streptophyta; class Magnoliopsida; order Santalales; family Viscaceae; genus Viscum; species Viscum album. The sequence goes on along the minus strand of OY728145.1, from coordinate 871,808,197 downwards.
CCGCAAGGTTATTTTGATGCTTCCGCAGTAAAGTTTGAGACCCGAGATGAACGCCGGCACAGACGGTTTTGAATACAGACCACCAGAGCAACTCCAGTGGCCCGCGGAAAACCAGGAGGCACGGGTCGCAGGCGCGGCGCGACCGACGACCGGGGGTGGCAGCAGGAGCCGTCCGGCCGCCAGGAGGCGGCAGCACCCGAGTGCGCTGTCGGAGGAATCAACCGCCGCAGCTTGACGCGACGGTGCGGCATGGGGGAACCCGCGGCCGCGCGGGATCCCGGAGGAATGGCGGCGGCGTAGACCGCCGCTGGCTTCAATCAACGGCGAGGGGGGGCACACACCCCCCCGCTCCGTGGCTTCCGGTCGGCCACGATGGCCGAGCCGCGGCTGGCTGGTCGGGCCAGGCCAGGCCGTTCCCGGATGGGACGGACCCGGACCCGGGGCGGGTCGACCCGGTTCGGGCCGACCCAGGGGGGGATTGGGCCGGGCCGGGTCGGGCCCAGATCCCCCATTTCAGTTTTTTTTCGATCGAACACCCATTACATGGGCTACAGACCTCCAATCGATGCACTGTCAGTGGCGATGTGATCCTTGGACTGAGACGATCATTTTGATATATCGCACTCAAGGTTTCAGAATACTTTGGGTTCGTCTAGGTTGGTTCGTGCACGGAACCAACTGGGCCCTCGGAGTGGAAACACTCATAACCTGAACTCCGGACGTCCGATTGACGTGCCATTGACTTTGATGGATTCCTCTAAATGAGACAGATCTTTTGGCTTACTCCGCTCAAGGTTCGGATGCCGTCGGAGTGCGGTCGGGTTGGTTCTCTCACGAAACCAACCGGGCCCCTGGAATGAAAAAAGCCAATAACTCACAAATCGGTCATCCTATTGACGCACAATCTATCTCGTATAATTCCTCTTGATGAGGCGGAACTTTTGGCATAAATATCCTGAGTTTCGGTTGCTGTTTGATAGTGGCTGGGTTGGATTGTACCCGAAATCCAACCGGGCCCCTAGGACGAAAAGGCTAATAACTCACAGACAGGGCGTCCGATTGACGCGTCGTCTGTTGCGTTAAGACCCATATGACGAGGCGCTCCATTGAGATACTTCTTCATGGGACTTTGAGATACTTGGAGTATCGACCTGTAGCTCGTGGAGCAGACCCTCCCAGAGACGAGCGTGTGGAGTATGGAGACCGTGTAGCCGGCTGAGACCTGATGACTTCTTGACCGACTCGACTTGGGGTGAGTCTACTAGCCCTGTGGACGGAGCGCCCAGTATTTGGCGGTAGACCCACAGTGGATGGAGTGCCTGGTAGTTGGCAGCAGACCCGCAGTACTCGACTGGAGGAGTACCTCTGTAGGCTATTAGGGGGAGCGGCCAGTATTTGGCAGTAGACCCACAACAGACGGAGCACCCAGTATTTGGCAACAGACCCGCGGTACTAGACAGGAGGAGTACCGCAGAGACTTGGATTAGTGAGCAGTACCTCGGAGTCGTGACAGGACCACTGTACACTCCAGAGATGGGGCTCTTCAGCAGTTACGGTTTCAATGATGAAAATCCTGGTTTGAGCTGAGTGTATGACCTTTATGTTTACCTCATGATTGAGATGGGTCACTTGATAACTTAGGTATATGTATGGGCATATACCTGGGAAGTGGTTATCCCTTGATTTCATGATCTTGGTGTTTTCCTCATGATTGAGATGGGTTACTTGATGACTTCGGTATATGCTTGAGCATATACCTAAGTAGAGGTTATCTATTGATATCTTCTTTGTGGTTATCCATGTTGGTTTTAGTGAGACCTTGAGGGTCTCGGGGTCCCTACTGAGTATCGTTATACTCACCCCTTCATGGGCTATAAGCGCACCTCATTGTGTTGGTTGCAGACAAAGGACAGTGCTGACGGAGGCCGAGTGTTCAAGGACTGGACGATACCTGGAGGTGGAATACACGACGAGTCAGTATCCGGAGGTGGACTTCACGACTAGATGACACACGGAGGAGGTTGACGGGCGAGAGCATTGTGGAGGCTATCTGTACCTACCCTTCAGGTACGATCCGTGGTGGGAGATCCTGGAGCTGCACAATCTATACCTACCCTTCAGGTAGGATCCGAGGAGGACGACCCAGGATCCGCTTCCGTTCTTCCAGCTATTGTCTTTATCTATTGTAATTTGTTCATTTGTAGTTTTACTTTCATTTGGGTTTGTATTCTGGCCCATTTACCTTTCATCACTTCTCATTGTACTTAGTGTTTTACTTCCGCTTATACTCTGTGGTGTTTTGTTTACTTTTATAAAGGCAATGCCTTCCCAGTTATCAAGAATTACGCCTTTGGTGCTAGTCACCAGGCCCTGGCCTATGGAAGGCAGGCTTGGGGTAGTCACGGCATGGGCCCCGAGGACGGGTCATGATAGATGAGAAAATTTTGAAACCCATTTCCATTATATGGGTTATGTTATAATGAAATGTTAGTTAAACTCATTTAATTGTTCATGGGTTATAATTTGAATAATTTTTCGTGATCTTATGGAAAAAATATAGATTATGTGATAGGTGGGACCTATATCTCTCTCTAATATATTAGGTAAATTACTATATTTCATATGATAATTTTGGTAAATATGTTAATGGGATTGATCCAATATAAGAAATAGTTGATGATTCCTAATATATTATGAAATTGGAAACAATTTTTAATTCCTAGTGTATTTTGATTCTTTGCCCTTTTATGATATCTTTCACACATTTTTTTTCTATACATAATATGATTCCATGCTTATATAACATGAACTTCTACTAATTATTTATTTATGACTATTTTTCACTATTACGGTTAATGACTATAGAAATGATATTGTTTTATGGATTGGATCTTGTAAATGTTACATGATAGATTGGGTATGACCTTTGTAAGTTATATTTATAATATAAAAACCTTATTCTTATCATATAATCTCATATGGTCATTTTTTAATATGTTCCCTTTTTATAATTAAGGAGAATCTAATATCACATTTTCTTATATTTAATTTCCACTGTTTATGATGAAAGGATTATATAGGGTATTTATATAAATATTATTAAATGTGATGTTCTTTATGGGAGATGTTAAAGATATTTCATGAAATTAAAAGTATTTTTAAATATTATCCAAATACATTAAACCATTATTTTTTATCAGGAATGTATTTTTGAAATACAATGAATGTTCATATAAAAATATTTGATATTTATATATTAAATTCATAGGTTACTGTTTTTATCTAAGGTTGAGTACCCTTTTGTTTAAATGGGGATTTCTATTCACCACACAAATGATTTTCATGGAAAAATAGCTGGATAATTTAGACAGGACAATGGGTGCACATAAAGGTTAAAGGGAGGATTTATTGAGAGTAAAAGGGGGAATATAATTACTTGGAAAAAATAAGGATAGTATATGGATGTTTAAAAACATAATATTACATGATAAATTGGAAATCAAATTTCATAGTAAAAATATTCATTAAAAAAAGAAGAGGAGAGGAACCATTAACCTGAGTGGGTGATTCTAAATTCATGGGAGAAGATTATTAAGAGCTTAAGAACACATTTAGAGGTATTTAAGGAGGTATAGTGAGTGAAAATTCATTATCAATTGGTTTTTAGTGAAGAAAAGTGGGAAAATATTTATAGAAAACTGGATGGGAAAACATTATTAAAGTCTAAACATGGATTTTAGTCTTTATAAGTCAATATAAAGACAACAAAAAACAATATTGTGGTTTTTCCCATGGTTTCTACTAAATAAGAGTATTTTTCAATATTATATATGTACAGGAACAAATAAAATTAAACTCATACCCTTCGTGATGTGGAAGTTAGTCATGTTCACAAAGAAATGATTTTAAAATATAAAAATATAATATAACTTTTTAAGGATTCATTACAGTTTTAAAAATTAATAAAATAACATAAAAAATAAATTTATGGATTGATAAATATATTTTTTGAGTATTTAATTTATGAAATTTATTATATCAATTTTATTCCATTATTATTTCATAATATAAATTATATATTTAAATAGTATTTAATTTTTACCCAAAAATTTGACTATCTCGGAAAATTTAAGGAAATTCACCTATGTATAATTCCAAAATGATGATTTTAAAAATAATATTTATTTTACAAAAATATTTCTTTTTCAATATTAAAAGTATTACTTTTGAATAAAAAGATCTGTTTACAAGAAAATACTAGTTTTACAATATTAACCACTTTCTGAAACATATAAAAATTAAAATAGACATCATTAAATTGTTTTATAATATAAATTTAAATGAATATTACTTCATAATATTTTTTTATTGAAATATAATATATTTAAAAATTTATTATTTTATCAAAGGGTGTCTTAATTGAGACAATATTTCCCAAAAATACAATTCCAATTTTTTAATGTTGAAATATTATATTTATCAAACAAATTATATAATCACTAATAAAGAAATAATAAAATTTAATAAATATTGAAATTATTTTAATAAAACTACAATATAAAAAAAATTTCTATTAGGTTATAGATATATAATCCATTATTATGCCAGCATATCCCTAAGAATAAGATGTGTGACGATGGAACCTTTTTAGAGTAGTTCAACGAATAAGGTTTGTGTTGTGACCTTGATATACTTGAAAACCTACCATAAATGGTTTTTGTTGAGATTTAGTTATTGACTATCAGTTTGAGAATGGTTTAGGGAAATTACCAATGATTCTATTTCCCCCAAAAGCGCTCATATATGGGCTTTAAATGGTATGATTCTACTAGTTGAGGCCATCGAATTTCTCATATGTGTCAATTAGACATTTTCATAACCCTTAATATATAATAATATTAATGGTAGCTATATAATGAATATATTCTCAACATTTAAGATGCACGGTGGTCTATTAAATCAAGTAGGCTATATCAATCAAAAATAACCAAATTAGTGCTTATTGTTTCGATATCGGTATTAGTTAATAATAAATTTATTTATTCAAAAAGGAAATTTCATTTATAAAATTTTAGTTTATTAAAACTACCCTACTTATTTCATTTAAAAACAATATTCCATTTTATGATATCTTCATTAACATTTTATGATCTTCATATCTAGGTCTATTTATTCATATGATTCCTAAACATGGAGGGATTCATCCCCAATATCATTTTTAAATAGCGGTTACTTTTGAAGACAATACATATTTGGAATTAGTAAACATTTATCTCAAAATACACAATCTATTTATTCTGATCTAGTCATTTTTATTGTTTTAAGTCTCTTCTCTCTATTTCATTTTCCCATAGATCTTTATTTAGCAATTATATGAAAAATGACCAAAAATTTTCTTTTTGATTTGAAGCCTCTAAATTTTTATGTCAATATCCATTGGATGATTATGTTAATGTCCTTTTATATTACTCAATAATTGATTAATTCATCTTTAACTAAATTATATTTATCAAAATTCCAAATAAAATTTTACCATTTTCTAGATTTTTTATCTTTATCAATGTTTAAAAATCATATATTTTTACAATATTCTATAAAAGACATCATTATAACAGTTTTTTTTATATGAATCATTATCTCAATGACTTCATAGTTTCTAAATGAAATTACATTTAAAAAAATTTATTATTTTTTTTAATATGTTTTCATAATATATAGGTTATTTCTCATTTTCAAAGTGATTTTGTTAAACTCAAAAAATTCTTCTTTAACAAAATCAATTTTTATAAAAATATCTTATTCTTGATCAATTTAAATATTCAAATTTTATCATAAACCTTATTTATTTTGATAAATTATATAATTTTATTCTATATAGATGATATGATCCATCATTGAATTTATTTTTCCAAATAATCTCCTATTAAAGGCATGATAATTATTCCAATACCATTTATTAATGAATAATATATTTTTAATTCTTTGATGGAATTTTTTTCACCTATATTACATAAATCAATTGATAGGTGCAAATTAATTACTAAACCATACACTATTTTATCTATACAATGTTGATACCCAAAAACATAACATCATAATATTAGAGTATTTTTAATATAATATTTTTGAATATATATGGTTACCAACTTGTTTTCCATTAATTTATTTTTGTAATGATTATGAATTATTTCCTTATGTGATTACATTATAGGTAGTTTTAAAACCCATTTTATTTCTATGGTTGCTTTCCAAAATTTTAAATTTATCCTTTTTATTTTCCAAGGATTATTTCTGATAAGATAAATGATAAATTTTATGTTGAAAACATATATATATGGATTATTATGGGAGATGTAATGTGTTACCCTCAATGTATATTTTATAGGTTTTTATCCTTTGAGGTTATTATGGGAATAGGTAATTGAATACTCACTACACTATGGTAATCAGATAGGGATAGATGCTCAACTTTATTATGGTTATTAAGTGGTGATTCATGATAAACTCTATTATATGAATTAGGTGGTTTATCATACTCCATTATTTTATGTGATTTAGGTGGTTAAACATTCTTTATTATGTTATTTTTACCAATACTCATGTTAGTGCCACTGTATCATAATTATTCTTTAAAAACCAAAGTCCTTTGATTTCTCATTTTTATGGACTAATGTTCCTACACTATTGTGATTAATTTATAATGTTCTTCCATTCCATACTCCATAACTCGTGATTTATGATCTATTCTATATTAGGAATCAATTTATAGGGTATCATTATTATATCCATAATCTCATTTTATGATATTTTGTTAATATCACATATTTCTATTCCTGATCATCTAACCTGACCCCTTTTATATTATTTTGGTTACCTAGGTTTTGAATATAATAAATAATTACATTTATATAAGATTAACTTATGTGGATAATCTATGGGAGATTTTGGGAAATTATTATGGATTAATTTGTTTCACACTTAGGGGTAACAATTTATATTCAACTTAAAGAACATTAGATATACTAGTTAAATATTTTCCAGAATTCTCTGGAACACTAAAAATAAAATATTTCTAGGAATTTATATTTTATATTTTGTGTGAATAATTATGTAACTCTATATGTCTATCAAATACAGTGTGTATAGTATTTTGTTTTTAATTCCACAAATGGTAGTGTTGGTATGGGTAACCAAAATATTGTAATCAATATCATTTTTTGGTGTTATGTTTGTAATATTGGTGGGATTCTAGTATAAATAACATTTTTGTGGAACCAATATAATTTGAGAAGAGTGTATTAAACATTACCAGCCCAGATTAATTGATTGAATGTTTTTTATTTTAGAAATTGTGTGTCAGTGTTGGATCAAAAATAGTAAGGATATAGTCACCCAATATTATGGGTGAACCTTGTAAGAATTTTATGCATATTTATTAATTTACTATATTGCACTCTTATTATGTGAATGATTTTGTGAATAGGAATGATTTATTCATCCAAAAAGATGTAGAGTTTCAATTATAATAATAGGGTAATAAGTAAAAGAAAAATAATTATGTAAACTTGATACATAGATTCACTAAAAATCATATTTGAACCGTAAAATCCGCTGGGATTCTCACACTGAATAAAAAATAGATTATTTTTTTCATTTTCATGGATGTACAACATGTGTCCAACCCCATACGTTTTTACATAATACAGAATTACAGAGTTAATGTTTTGGGTATTTTTATTAGGGATGTCCTGCATGTATTCCATGTGTAATGTGAATCATACCAATGTACATGGTTCATTAATCATACATTATTTATTGTCATCAATTCCATATGACTTAGACATTGATTTTAAAAATTATATAGTTGTCCATGTAACCTTTTCCTAGAATATTAGTCATGTTCTAGTGCTATCATAATGATCCTTTTCTGTTTTTTTGATATAATTTATTAATATCACTGATATAATAGTATATTGAATACCCATAAGCTAACTTCTTTGATGAACCTCTAGAATATGATTTAAACAATGTTTTTAGTTTGTAGTTGTTACCAATAAAGCTTAATATTTTTTGTGATAGGAAATACACTTATATTTTCCATGATGTGAAAGTCATATCTTATTGATGATAGCGCTTTAAAATCTCTAACATTCTCAGTTTCTAATAAGTCTAGTGTATATGTGTCCATTTCGTTGAATATTATATCTATATGGATGGTGTTTCAAGGCCCCAAATCATAGTATATTATTTTACTTAATAAAAGATATGATTGTTGGATGTAATCCAGTTATTGATGGTAACTATTTTATTCATAATTTGGGACATTCCTAAAAATTAATATTAATTTCAAACCAAATTAATCCAATGAATCAACATATTGAACCCAGTCCAATGTTCCAATCATTGACTATGATATGAATTAATAAAATAAGATGAAATATATAATGATTTTCAATTGGAATTTAATCATATGTAATAGTTTTTATTATTCACATATCACATTAAGTTCATATATAGAATCTATGAAACCCTACTTAATCTTATATTGACTTAATAAATCATTATATTATAAAAAATGGATGGAATTTTAAAATTTCATAGAAATTATAAAACAATTTAATCATATATATCTGTTTGAAATGGAATTTGTTCTGAAACAAGTTAGTTTTAGATGGGTGATTTTCCTTAGTTACAACATGTTATATGGGAAGAGATGTGTAAAGTGAAAATATAAGGTTTCTTCATGAAATGTAATTGATTCTTCAAAATACATGGTCTATGGTTTGTGATTTCCCTTTTTCATTGATTATGACATGGAAATATATACTCCTTTTGTGATTTTTCTAATATTCCTATGATTATCTTTGGCTAATGTCACCTAACTTTGTAAAAACAAAAAAAAAATTATGGTTTTATTTTGGAATTTAAACAATAAAATAAATTAATATATCAAATTCACCAAATTAAGCCAATTTTTTATTTGATTCTAAAGCTATAAAAAAAATTATATACCATAAAATGGTGAAAATATATAATGATCTTGAAAATAGAAATAAAAGAAAAAATTAATTTTTTTTCATTTTATCACACATCATTCCTCTTGATCATATTAATATATATCTTACTTTCTCTCTCTAGAAAATTTGGGAAGAGGGTAGTTTGTTTCAAAATATCTATTTAAGTGTGTAGAAGTGAATTTTAGGGAAATAATTTGAGATCAATTTTTTATATTTAATTGATGAATTTAAATATTTTCATTAAAGTATTTTTTATTTATTTTATTCAAAAAAACTCATGCCTCCAATCTCTTAAAATAGTAATTAAACTATTATTAATTTGTTAATATGTTTTTTTTTTGTTTCAAATTATTTGTCTGGAATTTATTATTCTATTTTTATTTCACTAATTAATATTTAAATAATTATTTAACTAATAATAAAAATAGTTATTAGAACATTAACCCGGTTCATATCCTTACAAAAATATTATCAGACCATAAAATATAAAAACATGTTCATTTCAGAGAGTAAATATTAAATTCAAATAAATTATGAATAAATATTTTTTTATTCATATAAAATAAAAATAAATAAATATCATATTAACATTACTCATAATTGAATAAATATTATGTTCATTTATCATGTTAATAAATAAGATAATTAAATTCAAATTGAATATTCGTGTATTGAATAATCTTATAATTGAACTTGGAATCATTATATATGGATAAATATTTTATGGAAAATATGTTGTAAATTTACTCTATAACATAATATTCAAGTAAAACTATTGAACATATGGATACAAAAAGTGTGTAACACTCTTGGAACATTTCAATGTTGATGTATTTCCAACTCAGAGGCTAAGAGTGGTATCCTGAAACACATTAAACCCTCCATGAAGAAAATATTAGTTCTCATAATAAAATCCTCTTATTATTTTTTTAATTCAATATAATATATATTTTTAGTCAATATCTCATCAAAAGAGATACATAAATTTTTATCATCTAATATGTTTTTACCTATCATTCATTTAATTTTTATGGAACATTTATTTTTAAACTAGCATGGCCATGGATTTATCTCAAACTCTTTTACCTCTATCAGAAAGATACATATATTTTTCTTCAGTGACATATAATGGAAAAATTATATATTAATGATTAAATTAAATTCACACAAGTCATGATTCACCAGGCCAAAACTATATCACTATATTTAAATATATCTTGATTTCCATCATGCATGAATATATGAAAATCATGTTTGGCATTAATAAATATCCCGTGTAAAAGGACTAATAAAAATTTACATATGTAGAAATAGATAAATTCATAACACTAATATACTTTCTCTATTTGGGGGTATGACCTTTTCAAATCCCTTTTTTGGAGATCAATAAATGTGAATATTTTGAAACAAAGTTTAAATTGTTATGAGAACTATACATATAATAGTAAAAAAATAATCAAAATAATATCAAATATATATATATATAGACAATGGGAAATATATTTAATTATATATTCATTGAATGTCTACATATTTATTATAGAAAGTAACTATTATAACATAATGATGTAAAAAATATTTGAAGTAAGTTAAAAAATAAATTATACAATCACAAATTTAATATTATTTAATAGTAACAAACCATGTCATAGTTAGATTTATTTAAGAACAGAGGATGCACATTTGGATGGTTAAATCCTGGGTATATTTGTACTTGTGAATCTTGTTTAGGTGTAATTTTTAATTGGTAGATTTTGGTTTGGTTTTTTGAATTTGTGGATGGAATTAATGTGATTTCATTGTGTTGATTGAGATTTTATAACATTTTCTAGAGATCATTTTATTTTTAGGTTCATTTTAGAGAGGAATATTATAGTGGAGGTGGCACTAGGTGGCCACAGAAGTTTTTAGGGAGCCCAATACATGTCCATAAAACCCTCCAGAGTCTCAGTAAACTTCTAATTTACTTTTGCTGGATCATATTATATTTTCATTGAAATCCATGTAGTTTTTTTAAATTATTAATGGACTTTTGACTAAAATATTTAAAACCAAAAATTAAAGACCCTAAAAAACCACATTTCTTGCCCCTTAATTTCTCTATAGAGAGGTCCTCCCATTCACTTCCTCTTCTTATACTTCTCCATTTATCATATAAATATCAAGGTGGGTCATTCCATTAGTTGAAGGTGGGTACTCTCCCCTTCCTCTCTTATTCATATTTTCTTCGTTATCATCTCATTTAACTCACCTTGTTTAGGTATTTTCCCTATTTATTTTTCTAATTCATTGTGATGTAAACCCAAACCAATTAATTTCACTAATTATATCTTAGTGAATTTATTATTTTTTCCACAGTTTCTCATCGTTTTGGTCGGGTGATGTTTGGATGCATGTTATTCTAGATTTTTTATTCTTCTATTTTTAAGCTAAAATTGAAAGATGATTTATTTTATTTAGTTTTACATATATGTATACATATATATATATATTTTTGATGTGTAATTGATTTAATGTTTAAATATAATGGGTCATTGTTTAGGTTTAGTTTTCACTAATTTTGTGTGTTCAATTTTCTTTAGATTATATATTTACCTAATCTCATATAATGGTTATTATGGGATATTTAGTTATAGTTGGAGAATTAATTAGAGATCATATTAAGTTGGTAAATAACACCCTGTATATTGGTCAATGGTGTTGACTCATATAGTGAGTCTTTGAAAATTCAAGATTGTGGATAAATTTATATTTTATCTAAATTACTAAAAAATACTATTTATATTTTTAGATTTAAAGGAATGGTTTTAAATTCTATTTTGATATGATGAGTAAATAACTTTGAATAATTTTTTTGGGACTATGTAATGAAATCTCATACTCTCTTGAAAACATAATAAATTTTATTGAAAGTGATTATATATTATAGATAATTTCAATGACATAATTCTTATTGATGAATCTTCACTAAAATAAGATTTATGTGGCACGAGCTTAATCAAAAACACTAAATGCAATTTATACAATCAAATATATTTTTATATATTATGGGTTTAAATGGAAACCCTTGATGTGTTGTTTATATTAAAGATATTTGAGTATATTTTTTATGTTGGAGTAATTATTTAACACACACCTTCTTGGTTTTCCATTTAATATCTAATAATAAAATTTATATGTCAAAACTATATCTTGTAATGTGAAACACATTTTCCCTATTAATCATGAAGATATATAAGTTCTCTTCTAGGGGTTATTCCCTTGGATTATTATCTTAGAACCTATAATGATGCTTAAAGCATGTAGTACATGTATATAACTTCATAGTATATAGAGTTATTAGTGGTACCTATTGTTGATCCATGAGTTTCTTGGTTGATGATTTATTATTATTATTGTTTATTTAATAGCAAAATAAACAATTTTCTTATAGTAATATAAATGAGATAACATTTTCATAAATACTATTTATATGTCACTGTTATTTTGATGCATTATTGGTAGTTCCCTACTAGGTATTTTATGCTGACACCCTATATGGACACCTCAGTGGACATATAGTCACTTGTTTTCTACATTTATCTTACAAGTAGGTACATTGGTAGTGGTTGAACATTTTTGGACTTTTGTATAGTGTTTTTACGAGGAAGAAGGATTAGTTCCTCTTACTCTATTGGATTTTTTGGATATAGTTGGGTTTTTACTATAGATCATTTCTTTTCTACCGTGTATTTTTTCCTAGACATCATGAATATATTATTCTATCATGACTATAAATTTTGATTTTCCTATTTTTTTCTTGTATATAATAATTTAATGATTATTATCATGTTTATATTTCATTAAACTCATTTATAACCTATTTGGATTTTGTTCAATTATTTAGATCATTCAATTTATAGACATTTCATGATGAATATTGATTTGGGAAAACCTATGACTTTTGAATTTAACAAAAGAGTGTAAATAATTTACTATTATTTAACATAGACCCTTTTTACTAGTCTCTAACACTTGTAAATCAAGGAATAATATTTAGTAAATGTAATGTAGGTGATTTAAGTTTTGTACAGGTTTTTAGTTAATGGAAGATAAAAAGTGGTATTAGAGGGGTATTTTTAGTCAATATAAAATATATTTTTTTATTTATAAAGGAGTTATAAATACATATCCTTGAGAAGTAACACATAAAAAGAATCTTGAAATTAATATGGATAATGATTATGAAAATATGTGATATCTAAAGAATTTGTATATACTCTTGGTCTGAGTGAGGATATTTATTTATTTCTCCAGTTAATGGAATGGGACTCAAGGCACGAATTTAGTATTTAATCGAATATAAAATTTAATTTGGTTAATGTACTATGTTAGGAGTTGATAAATAGAGACATGTATGATTTTTTACTATAACACATTCATGTGTAAGTGTATTTTTATTATTTTTTTAAGAAATGATACTTGTATTTTCTAAAGATACCAATATATAAATATATATATATATATATATATCATATTTCTATATAGATATATATTTATATTTATTTGGTTAATATGAACCAATATTCGATGTCATTGAGGTACATTGACATGCATATTTCTCATATAGATAGTCTCTCATATATAATGGATTATTTTTCAAAGAGTGGATATATTCCCTACATAGATTTTCAAAATTTATAATCATTGATGTATTCGTTTTATATTTTTTCATGGAACATGACCTTTACTTTAAGATTTAGTGTAATCCAATTTGTATGATATTGTAGCAATTTATATATTCTTTCCAAGCATGTCAATGAGTTAATTTCGAATAGATATCTTATTATTTTTCATGATTTTTTGAAATTCCATTTTATTTATTTCTAAGCGAAATAATACATTTAGTTATGTTATTTTTATCCTTATATAATAATATCCTACTAAAATTATTTCATGAAAAAAAATTAATCAAAAATACTAAACACTAATTGTTTTTCATGCCCAATGGGTACCTGTGGAATTTTTTTATGAACAACTCTAAGGATTTTAATTTTTTCACTTGGAAAATAAAAATAAAATAATATTATATTTTACATAATAGTGAAAGTGATTTGATTTAAATATTTTTTAAAATATATATATATACCTTGAAAAGGGAATTATGATTTCTTTAAAAATATTTTTTATCTCATTTAGTGTTGGGAAAGAATATGAAATTTTGAAATTATGGTTTTAGTTTCTCTTTCCTAAATTTATGTTAGGGTTTTTTGAATAAAATTTTAATCTCATTGATATTTGTAATTGGATGATTTTTAGAATTAAATCAATGTTTTGAGAAGTAGAATCGTAAACTGATTTTGAAATATGAATCATTTTAATTTAGGGATTTTATGAATATTAAAGATTGGTTTTGGATTTTTGAGGTCAACATATCATCATAATAATGGATAAATATATTAATAAAATTTTAATATGATAATGGTATATAAAAATTTTGTGTTGAACTTAGATACTTATTTTAATGGATTCACTCTTTCTCAAAACAGTTTCCTTTGAAATAATCAATTTCTTATTCCTTATTAAATATATAAGAAAATTAAATTCTATAAATTGTTTATTATAGGAAAAAAAACTTCATTATTCAACATATTAATGAATTATATGAGTGGTTTTTATGGGATTATGGAGAAGATAATTTATATGTATGTTTGAGTGGTATTTTTATAATTTTCTCTCAGTTAATGACTTTAGAAGGTCATTGTTAAATAGAAAGTGGCCCAATATGCTAAAAATATAGTAAAACTCAATATCTAACCAATTTTTCACTAGAATTTTTTATTTTTATAAATTTTCTACGTCATTCTAAACATATATTGTATTTTAATTTTTTTTAGGATTTACTGATGCCATGAACTACTCTATTTGGTAATTTATTTTTACGCCTAATAATCAAATTGAAAATATTAACTAATTTATATAAGTATATTAAAAAATTTGAGTCCATTTAATAGAATTAAATTTATATGTTTTAGAAATTTATTATTAAATTTTAATCAAAAAATATATAGAAAAATAATTTTCATTTGAAAATAACTTTTGAAACATAATGAGTTATTAATATTATTTCTTATCAGATATATATTTTTATCTGTAAATTGACACATCATATAAAAGTGATCAAATTTATTTATAAAAATAAATCACACGTAATGAATAGTTATTTGAAATATATGACTTTTTTATAACAAATGATTCTAATATTATTTCAACCCAATTAAAACCCATTACATGAATGATAATTCATTGGTATTCATAAACATTCAATATATTTCATTCAATTTATTACATATAAGAATATATAATTAAAATTAAAATTTAATCATACAATATATAAAAGAAATAAAATTTTAAAATAATTCATATTTCATTGGACATGAGAAATCAAGATTATATTTGTTATAGATTTGTGATTGTTTAAAGGATCTTAAAATTATACATTACTAATCATTCATTTTTATCAAATCATTTTTTTGAACTCATTAGTTAAATTTAATAAATTTAACAAAAATATATATTTTTTAACATATTTTCATTGGAGTAAATTTATTTTCAAAATTATATTAGTTTTTTAATATATTCTAGAAAAAATTATTTTATTACAAATGGTTATAATAAAAATATTTATTTTGTTATCATCTAAATATTTTTTATATATACTAATAAAAAAAGGCAATTAGAAACTAGTAACATGTTTACTAGTATTATAATCGAAGGATATATATCCCTTAATAACTGAATTACAATGGCCATATTACCCACATTACAACTGATAAATTTATTCCAAATTAACTTCTCAAAGAACACATTTTATTCAGATAGTTTTCATTTTTTATTTTACAATATTCATTCTTCTTTCATAATGATTTTTTATAATTATATGTTTTATTTTTATATTGATTAATCTCATGTTTTACGATGATCTAAAGGATTTCATTTTTATTAAAATATTATTCTTTTATAATTATTATCACATTTGAATTAATATACTTTTAAAGGAAATAATCGACAGTGGTATGTAAAAAATATTTTAATACATGGCTTCATGTTAGTTTGCTGCAAGGTTACATTATGTGTAAATAAATTGTTTTTAGTTTTATTCATTTCATATAAGAGATATTTTTTAATCAAGATTTAATAATATGAAAATAAAAATATTTATGAATGATATATATATAGTTTTAGGAAAGTGTTACAGGTATCTATAAGATAGAAAAGACTCCAGATTAATTTGTAATTTAATATCAACCTCAATGGCATATATAGTACTTTGAATATCATATATTACATTATAATAGAATTATATTGATACTTTCGTTAGTCATAAGTATTTTTTTTCCAAATATGCTTCTTTATCTACTTCTAAAACCAAGAGTTTATATATAAATACCTCTCATATCTTCATTTTCATGATAATATTTCCACTCAAATACAAAAAAATTATATTATAGATTGATGATAATGTCTAATTTAATAAAACTAATCCTTAATATAGATATTAAATATCAATTATAAGATGTCTTATCCCATGACATGTTCATTTCAAGCAACAACACAATTGGTTCCTCCTACATCAAATTTTTTTATCCAATGTAGTTTTTCGGTTTTACAAACATAATATTCCTAAAATATTCACCAAAAAAATAAAATAATTCCTTGATACCAATTTAGGGGCCTCAAACCCACACTCCAAGATGTGTTTCTAGAAAATGATGTTATAAATATTCATTAATACCAATTTAGGAGATCAATGCATAACTCAAATACATATTATACGATTTAAATAATTTAAACATTACAACTCACAAATTCACAAAATCCATGAACAAAAAGTATTAGTTTCATTGATGATTATATAAATTAACAACTTATTTTACAACACTATGAACATTTCTCTTTTTACAGACCATATTAGACCACCTACTATATGTTATAATCTTAATTATAACCTAAGTAAGGGAAAATAATATATTGGTGGGTATATATGCTTAGTCAGGAAAAATATAAGCAAAAAAATCTAAGATCATAATTGATAATAATATGAACATGTGGGTATGATGACATAATATATTCACATGAAGATAACATAACATAAAAAATGATCACAAATCTTGAATCATTACATAAAGAATTTGGCATAAAACAATAAATACATCCATATTATCATGGAATTAAGATTCAATAATTATGTAAAATGGAAACATAACATGGGTAAATTTCATTATATAATAATTTGTTAAAAACATAGTCATAGATATCATAACATTTTTCCAGAATAACCACCAAGACATTAATGGCAGAATAGGATATGCTAACCACCAACCCATAATATAGTGGACATTGTCTGACCACCTATATCCCATAACAGATTAGACTTTATCCAACAACCCATATCCCATAAAATATTATTATTGGGTAAACACATGTGTACAAAAACCTTTTGAGAATGGGTAACATCAAATATACCATAATAATTATGGCTTGGACTCATCACCCGGGTGCCCTTTTCGAATTGGGCTCACCACTCATGTACCCTTTAATGATTATGGGATATTAAGAAATATCCAACTCATTAGAGGGTTGTAATGGAAGAACTAGTTAAATAATTATTAACCATACATATGTTTGTTTTTTAGCATAAAAAAATTTAGATAATCCCATAATAGATTGATTAAATTGTGAGAAATAAATGGGTTTCCTAAAAAATCATAAGATATTTTCAAACTCAATCAACAGAATGAAGGTGGATGGAATTATTTGAGAATATCGACATAGAATAATAAAAATTATTAAAGTATGTTTTCAAATATTAAAGAAAATTTTATAAGGTAATTATACAATTTTATTAAAATATAATAATAACATTCCTTTACTTTTGATATCATTTATTTAAAAATAAAATGAATTAAAACACATTTGAAAAATAAAATAATTTTGAAAAAAATGAAAATTTTAAATGAATGTTGAAGTTGTAAATGATAAAATTAGTTTATGTGGAATAGTTTTATAAAAGGTAATCATTTTAAAAATTTACAAACAAATCCAATGTTAAGATAAAAAATAATTTTATTCCAAATAGGGTGAAAAATTAATGGTATATAAGGTAAATAATTGGATAATTTAAAATAATTTCATATTACTTCAGACTAAATATAATTATGTAGGGTAAAATAAAAATATATAAAAAATTTTCTATTATTTTAGATCAATGTGACTCTACGTGTACTCTTCACACTCTCAATATTGAATTTTGACACCCCCTATAATGTGGCATTGAGTTTTTTGGGGTTCAAAACACCATCAAAACAACATTTGATAGTTGATGCATAAAACAATAACCTATATTTTAATGGAGAGTCACAACCCTTTACAATGATTTTTTCAACCTAAATTCACAACACAAAAACATTCTCTTTTATTCCTGGAGGTATAAACACATCGTGGATGATTAAGTTTGATGTTTTTGAGTTTTTATTTCTATTGAATATTTTTTTCAAATTAATTGAAAAATAATTTCCAATATTTTATTTAGTATGGAGAATTGGAAATGGTAAATCCTTTTATATTTATCAAAAAATATGATTATGTTTTAGATTTTCATAAGGTAAATCATGATTCTGTGTTGGTTGATGTAGGAACCCAATCTACAATATCATTGAATATATTAGGATTCATTTGAGGAAAATTGAATATGGATTGAGGAGGATATATTTTTATTTAATAAATTCCTATAATTTCCTTATTTAGAAAAATATATGGTCACTTAACAGACTAATGGTCAATCCACTATCCATAGAATTATATAGTGTGACATATCCAGGATTTTATTTTGAGGTGTTCTTTTTTTATTTTTGGTACCCTGGTTATTCATTTTTCCCCATATGTTTTTGTTGAAAAGTGAGGATTTTTTTCATGATAGATGGTTGTGTATGGTGGGCGCATGGTTAGGGAAAAATGTGCACCCTCTTATAGAAAAAAATGTAGTAAATGATTATTTTAGATAGTGGTGACCACATAGTCTCCACACAGTTTGGAAAACCATGATGAATAAAATTGGAATGATACAATCCAAATTTTTATTCACTCCAAGTAAGAAATTCCTGGGAATGATATTATACAGAATTCCTCTAATGAGGATATTTTAAGAATTTATGAAAGAGCTGTGAAGGTTGAGGTCAGCGATGAGCTAGGAGAGTGGATTGACATGCAAGATCGAATCATTGCCAGGGGCTTCAACCAAGGTAAAATCACCATGGAAGATTTCACTCAGATAATGGACTGAATTATTTCTCACCTCTAAGTCTTTATCAGGGATGATACAAACACTCAGGTTAGTACCCTGTACTGGGAATTATATAGAGTGTCTGACTTGAATCATCTTAGTCTCGTGTTTAATAATTTTGTGAGCTCCTTCAGCACATAGTGATCTATGTTTTGTGAACAATGATTTCCCACATGTCCATAAAGTGGCTTTTTAATAACAATTTATATTTGGATGGATGGATGTACATTTGCAGCATGATTTAGAAAGCAGTATGGGATAACTGTGCGACCTGTCTACTTCATTAAAATTTTGATTTTACTCTTCTACCTCTTCTAGATTTAACACCACAATGCCCATTTCTCCCCAATCATAGTTTTTCTGACCCAAATTGATCTTATCTCTTATTTTCCAAGCTTCTTATTCTCTCCCATTGTGTGGATCTATGATTTTCTTCAAGGTTTGTGGCTATATCTATAAGTGATCGTTCTCCTCTCTTCTATATCTTCTTCTTTCTTCTTTCTTAAATTGTGTTACTCTTCTCCCTTAGTCTCTTGTATCTATGGTTCATGTTACATTGTGTTTAAATTGGGTTTTTTGTGTGTTTAATCTTTCTCTCAGTTAATATTACTCCTTTGAACCCTCGTGGAGTTGTTTCAGTTGGGAGTGGTGGAATCACATGTGATTTGGGGTTGGTTTCCCTTTTAACATGCCCTTTAAATTTAATATTGATTGATTTATTTATTTTTGAACCTTCCATGTATTTTTATTAGTGATTTATAATTTTTAGAATAACATTTTGTTTTAAAATGAGGTGATTTCCTTTTCACTTTAAATTATGCAGAATTGTTTTGTTAAGCTATGCAAACCAAGTGTTTGATGAAATGTTTGGTTAGATTTTGTAAGTTATTTATGATTTTTGATTCATGTATTTGGCTTGGTAAAAGTATTTGTATTAAAAAATGATGGTTTGGGTTTCTTAAATGGTTTTTTTCTGCATTTATTTTTTCGATATGATAGTGGTGTATGTTTAATGGTTTGTAAAATGGTTTCGCATGTGGTGATGGTGTGTGGCCCATTAGGAATTTTGACGAAAGTTAATTTGGGTTACCAAAGATTTGTGAGTCCTTAAAATTAATTTTCCAAAAAATGGATGTGAAATTGAAAATGGAGTGTTTTTAAATTTTTGAATAGTGGGTTTGGTTCTCTAAAAAGGGTGGTTCTGAAAGGGTACTTGAGGTCGATAGGGTGTTTTTGTTAAAATGATATTTTTGAAAACTATCATTGGATAATATTATTTCCTTAGTTTTGTTAAATTTTGTGGGAGTCCCATACTGAGAGGCTCGCTTGAGACCAAATAGTTGAAATTCAAGAGATTGTTCCTTGGGGTGGATCCAAGGAGATTTTTGTGTGTGAGTTTCTTGTGCTTGATGAATGTACATGAGACTAGATGCTTGGTTGGAATTTATTTTTCTCACTCATATTTAGTACCAACCTTGTAACCTAGAATATCTAGCAATTTTTTATTTATGGTTGTAACACTAACTTAGGATTTCGCTATAACTAGTGGCCTGTAGAAGGGGATTTGTTTTTTTTCTATGGATATGTACCTTGTGGTTAGACCTGGTATCTTGTGATTGATTGTGTGGTAGAGTTTATGTTATTGGGTGATGCATGCCTTTGGGATGCGACTGATGTAAGTATGATCTATATTATTCAACAAATCTTCTAGTTTCTCCCATGTTTTTAAGTAATTAGTTTTCTACAGTGGATTACTGATTTTTCTCATCAATTGGTTACTTTTTCATGTTATTATTTCATTTACCTTATCATGTGATATTTTCTATAACATTCTTGTATGATTATCTTCTGAGAGAAAAGGTATGTGTTTAATTTCAAAGGTTTATGGAATTTTTTATGATATGTTTTACATGCCCTCTTCCCATTTTAAATTAAACAATCATCCTTTCCCTTTGGATTTTCAAATGGTTCCTCCTAGGAAACGAATATAGATAATAATTTAAAAAAACAAGGTACTGTGATTTTATTTAAAGGAAAATGTGTAGGAGATATTACTTTTATATATTGTACTTAAAACATGATGTTTATGTTTCTTTTATTTATTGAATGTGTTTTGGGAATAGATTTGTTTCGGCACACCTACTGAGTTTTAATAATTATGACTATAAATATTTCTTGTTTTTATCTTTTAGTCAAAGTTACATATTGGATTCAATATCCATGGATGATGGTTGTATTTTGTATAATAGATTGATCCATTTGGTCACATGGAGAATTTTTAATTGGTAGGTTATATTTGGGTTTTGTTGTTCGACTTGGGATGTATTTTCAGTTAATTCAAAAATGTTGTTTATATTAGATATTTATTTATGTTCATATTTTCTTTTTCTTTAAATGATACATTTATTTTATTAGATAAATCATTCTCTTTGGTTTTTTATTTCTGCCCGATAATATTTTCCCTCTTGGGAGGATTGGGAATTCCTCTCGAGCCTTTTCTCAGACAGAATAGGGAGACTGATTTGGGGTTGAATCGGGTTGGTTCATGACATAGTGGATTATCTGTATTGTTTTTTCACAAATTCTATCTTCTTATAGATGATTTTATTCCATGGTTTATCCTAAAAATCAGTAATTTTTAAATTCTTTTGATTGACATGACCAACTTCCCATCTTGCGGTAAATTTAAAAATTCCATATTTTTCATGTTGTTAGTCACGTTCTTATGATCAACCCACACAGTTCATGGTTTCTATAAAAGGATTTTGATGTATTAAAATTCACATGGATATAGAGAAACGCTTCAATATTGTTTGAAGAGAATTATATATAACAATTATGGTATTTTAAAAAAAATTACAATATTCAGTAACAACGCATTTGAAATACCATGACTTCTATGATTTCAAAATGACACGGTTCTTTTAAAAGAAGTATAATGAATTCACATGGTTTTTGTAATGGATAGGTAACCTACATATTTATAGGTTATCATAAATATTATTTTGGAATAGACATTTAAGTTAATACAACATGGATCAAATTATGGTTTCATTTTTTAATCAATAATAAGTCAAAGATTCAAAAATGAATAAGAATTCACAATATTTGTGAAACTGATGGCGATGATACATATTTAAAAGTGATATTAAATATCATGCATGTATCATGGATTGGAATAAGAAAAAACTATTAAATTTTTGGAATAATCACATTCAATTAAAAATTGTTATAGAAGTATGAGTATGGGAAGTTCACATATGAATTTTCATATATTTTGAATTATCAATAATTATTATGATACAAAATAATGTATTGATGTGGTATTACAAATACAGTTAAGTGAAAAAGTATGAATTAAATAATTTAAATTTTTTATATTATTATTGGTATATATTATATTTTAGGTCAAATAATATATGTTCGATGTTCTACATAATTATTACATTAAAAATGATTTTTTCCAAGAAGAAACGAAAGATATGACACTATTATTTTATTGAAGGAGATTTATGTGTCTCTTCCTAAAACAGAGAACCAGAGATGATGATGGGAACTATTGTAGAATAATAAGAGAAGTAGATGAAATAGAAAAACTATTGTTTGGTTATTCATCATATAAAGAAGATTTATATTGATTCTTATTCACACATAAGAAGATAATGAAAAAGAGGTAAGTGAATGAATAATAGGTAGAGTTGGAGAAGAATTTCATAGAAGATGAATGTTATGTACATTCTAGCACATTTGCAAAAAAATTTATTCTTTTCTAAAAAGAAAAGAAACACATAATTTATTATAGTAAATTCTAAGGGAGTATTTATGTGTTAAAAACTATATATATTAGAATATGAATTTTCGGCCTCATGATGTTGTGAAAGTATAATTAGAAGAAGAAAAAAAGGAAACAAATCAATTATTTTGGATTTATAAAGTGGGTTAGAATATTTCATTTTTATCCCTAAAGTATGTTATAATAGCGTGGTATTGGTATATAATGTGTAATGTTCCTAACTGATTTGTACGAGATACATACTCTTATAGTGTCCATAGAGAATAGTATAAATATTGAATGAATAGTCTAGAGAGACATGTTATTGTGGGGGAATTCATATAAAATTGAGGACTAGGGTTATCATACTGAGAGGCGAACCATATATATTGGTGTAATCATTAGGTGTGTCTCTCCAAGAATTTTACCAAAAATAATAAATAAATGAAATAAAACAAGTGAATCATACACCTTAAAAAGTAAAATATTTAAAATAATGAAATTCATAAAATATGGAAATTATATTTTAAATCATTAACCTAGATTCAAAATCCCTCTTTGTGATATGTTTTTCCCTAAACAATCACTTCAATTAGTATTCGATCCCATTTCACCTATGATTTCATTTTTTATATTAGATATTGTTTTAAATTTTTTATTTTATTATTCTTTTCTAATTTATAACAAATTGAAGTTTTAGTGAAGAAAAATATATCTCAGACTGGAATTCATTTTCTACAAATACTATAACGAATAAGGGAAAGAAATTGAATAATAATGTGAATAAGATATCCCTATTAATCCATAATAATGATTTCTTAATTCCACTAGGAAATATAAATTAAGAATAACAATATAAAATTTATATGGAATAATATTTTTTTTGTCTACAACTAACGTGCCGGAAAACCCTTCCACCTCATGACGATCAAGTAAGTTATATGATCATAAGCCATAAAAATGTTCCTGTGAAAACTATCTACAAGAATAAAAACTATGTTGAAGTGATAATTTGGTTAAAAAGTTTTCCATTTATTCATTGTAGGTTATGATGAAATATATTCAAAAAAAATTCATTTTTTTAATTTTGGGATTTTTTAATTCAAGTAAGATGGAATCACCTCGATTGAAGAAGATGAATATGTATTGATGAAGGATTTAGAGAAAATATTCTATCAGATATGAAGCTATCTATATAGGCATCATCAGAAAAATATATGAATGTACAATTAGAAGAAACATGGCCCTTGTTTGAATATGGTTGGATCAAGACAACCCATGATAAAGATGAGTCCAGTAATGAACTTGAGAAGAAGATCCATGCATTAGAAAAAAATTGAAAAATTTTATTGATTTCATGAATACAAAATTGGATATTAAATCCCTAATGATTTAGGATCTTAAAACATTATTATAATAAAATTCAAAAGATAAGTATGATCAAGATTAAAATATTAGGAATTATTTAGAAGAGATAATGTAATTAATTTAATATCATTAGAATGATATATATATTTGATGTGTTTGGAATTGATAAAAAACTAGAAAACTTTGCAGTGACACATATCAATTCATCATGATTTAAGAAGAAATTATCAACGTCTATATTTTTTCAAAGGGGGTTCGGACATTAAATGAACAATTTTAAGTGAAAATTTGATCATTACATCATCTAATGATCATTCTAAAGTATCCTTTTAATAATGATGTACAATCATTCTCAAATTCATATCAATATTTTATATCTATTTTTGAAAATAGTATAGGTAATAAGTTAAATTCAAAACAAAAGTGGATAATTAGAAATCATGAGAATCTTACAAATATATCTAGAATGGGTCAATGATAGAGTATAAGTGGTTTATCCATAAGAAGAGTACAATAATTGGTAGAGATATTCCCTGAATAATATGTCATAAAATATGGATAACCTGTAGTTTTTCAGATTTTTTAGTGATTTAATAGGTATAGGAATTGTAAAATGGGTTTTTATATAACACATAAAATAAAATTATTCAAATAAATCCCAATTGAAATTGTTAAAATCCATAGATGAATTAATATAAAAATATTTAAAAAGAAATATGTGTTCAATAATTAAACATAAAAAATGTGAAGATATCTATGATTTCGGAAATGGTAGTGGTCAAAATAGTGGTTCAAGATCATCTAGGAATATATAAAATACAAAAAAAATATACAAGAGAAGAATGATGTTTTATCCTTCTAAATTATTATGTAGTGATATATAAATTTATATACTCTCTATAAAATTATAAGGAATATTGATGGTTTATTCTTTGATAATTAACTCATGAAGTTAAAAAAGAGTTATTCATGTAAATTGATTAATGATAAAGAGTGAACCCATAAGATTCTATGTGAAAATTACAATGTAGAAACTGAGCCCATAAAACCCAGAGATGGTATCATACAACCATTACATTGGCTGGACTATATGGAATCAAATTCCAAAGGACTGAATACATAATAAATAAATGATAATAGAAAATATGGAAAGGTAACAGTTGAAGACACATTCAATGTAATCATTAAACTAAAAGGAAGTGAGTATACAATATTGAATGTAAAATTAGACAAAACACATTCCATTTAAACAACTAGATAAGGAAAAATCAGTATAGATATGTAAGAAATAGAAAACACATTCTATATAATCAATACAATGATAATAAAATGTCTCCATATTTTTTTTAATATTGAAATTATTATGAATACTAAATAATGAATAAAAATGAAGGAAATCATTAATTTTTTGACTTTATGTATCAGGAACATGAAAACCTATACTGTTAACATCTATCCTCCTAACAGTATATGACTATAGGTAGAAACATGTTTAATTTACACAACTAATTAAAATTATTTGAACCTGTCGATGCATCGAAGGGATATATAATGTTTTTTAGACCCACCAGTAATATAATGTACAAAACATTATTCATATCAAATAATCAGTTTAATTAGTATATAATATGTCTTATCCAATATCTGTATTGAATAAAGAATAAATTTTCATAAATAATTCCCAATATAGTCAAATAAATTCTAAAGTGAATAACATACGTAAAATTTATTTTTGGTATTGGAAATAAACATATCCATGATTAATGACATATATAATTAGGTGAAATTAAATGTTTAACGATCATGTGAAATTGAATATTTCAAGGGGAATAAAAGGAATCACGGAAGTGAATTTCAATACTATACTTCAAAAATACATCATAAACCATCCAGAGGAATAATAAAAACTGTATTAATACAAAATATCCTAAGTGGAGTAAAATAAAGGGTTATTGTCTTTGATCAATGAAAATACTAAAAAAATATTTTAAAAACATTATTTAGGAAAATATAATTTTTTTTATTTTGAGTTTTTTAAAAAACATTTCTTTGAAAATAACATTTCAAATAAATTTTGTTTAAAAAGAAATATGTTAAACTTTTCAATGAATATTTGAAGAAATTATGGTGGGTAAATCTATAACTGTCATATAAGGAAAGATGAATATTCCTTTTACATGGTTAAAATGTAAGAAACATTCATTTTACAGAATTAGACAAGATGATTCCTTTGAAAGAATTTTTAAAAGAAAAAAGGGAAAAATGTTAATTAATAAATTATTTTGGAAAGGTTTTTTAAAACCTTCTAAATATAGTGTTTTTAAAAGAATATAGTATCTCTGACTAAAGATATAAATGAAATAGGGTTTTCATAAAAACATATTCTAAAACATTTTGATTACAAAAGAATGGAAAATGATAATATTAATTGAAAAAGTTCATAGATAACCAAAGTATATTAAAATTAATGTGTTTACTGAATAATGATCCAATAATTTCCATTGATTTAAATCCATATATAAAAAATCCCGAACAAAATGAGATTGTGAAGTAAACCCCTAAAAAGAGGATAACATTAATGCGATAATCAATAAACGAATATATTATGTGTATCAATTGTATGTAAACAAAAACAAATTAAATAAAAAAATATATATTTAAATGTTATTTTATGAATAATAGTACAATATTAATGATAATGAAGAAGTAATAAAACCCAAAGAACAGAAATTGGGTTATGAAATTCTTTTCCACTTGGTAACGCTTATTTAAAATCCACTTAGAATAAATAATTAAAATTTAATCAAGAAGACAATAAGTTTAAACAATTAGTGATATAATAAATTAAAATGGTTATTATATAAACCACACAAAAAAAATAAGTGGTGAATATGAAATTTATCTCTCAGATGTATTTAGTGAGATGAAAATATCTTACATTGTGTTTCTTTTCAGGTGAGAATCCTATAAATTCTTGTATAATGGTTTTAAACATGTTAATAACTTGTTTTATAGCCATATTAATATTTATGATATGATATATTACATTCTTATAATATCTTATTACACTTTTGTTAGTAATATTTCATAATTTTCACTATTTTGGGTGTTAATTTCCATGTTTCTAAAGTATGGTTTGACTTGTTACTTGTTGTTCATTTCATGCTTTCTCCAAATAAATAATTTAAAACATGAAAAACATATCATATATATTTATTGTATATTTATTTATTATAATCCACATAATTTGTATATTGAAAATAAAATACCCTGTTCATCGAGATGGTTAGGCGTACATACCCATGAATGCTACTTTAATTGCCTTATCGTACTTAATAAAATGAAAAAAATTAATAAATATTTATATTAATATTATTATTATAATATCATATATATTTCAGATAGTTTTATTGGAACCATCCTTTATACATTACATTTATAACATGATGGAATGCCATCACTTTGAGGTGGTGGTTGTCTACACTTTCACAAATGATGTTATCTTATTTACACAAAAGGGAAATCATGAGGGTATGTGTTATATAAAAATTTAATAGGAATAAATAAATAATAAATTATATATATATATCATATATAAAAATAATTTCCATCATAATCCCAAACCATTGGATTTGGTAACAGAAATATGAACGACATCATTTTGGGAGGATGTCAACCTCCATACACATAAATTGTAAGTTAGTTACCCATTAGAAGGAGGTGTGTGTATTTTTATCTATAACAGTTAAAATAAAAACACATTAGTATTAAGGATACTATTTTTATTATATAAGTATATATTAATATGATTTTAGGGGTTAGATAATAAAAATAAATCAAAAGAGCTTGAGGAAAGATGTTACCTCTTATTTCGGTAACTCTTTTTGGTTTACACCAAAGGGATTCATTAGTTTGATTTCTACCCAAGGTGAGGAATCTATGTTTAAATTATGTATTTTTATTATCCACTAAGGAATAGTTTGTTTAAGAAGAAGTGTATTTGGATGTGTAAATAAGTGGTAGGGGTGAGTGACTTTATATAATGGAGGAGCCATGTCATTCTGGTAAATTTTTGAAAAGGGAATTCAACCCATGTTTTTGCTATGAAAAGTGACTCGAATAATTGATATAATTATATAAAATTGAGTATAATGTTTAAATATTTCTATATTATTTTTTTGAACAATTTCATGATCATTTTGTCCCTTATGATTTATGTTTAGTCCCTTGTTAAGATAATTTTTCCCTTTATCATTGTAATTAATTTTAATCACATTCACTATTTTTTTTTGCGAAAAAATAAGTTGAACTTATTAAAAAATATAAATTATTATTATTTATAATATTAAATATATTTTTAAAAATTCCAATCGTAATATTGGTTGAAAATAATTTATATTTAATCCTACATATGCGATGACAAAGGTGGTTTTTAGAGTAAAAATATTGAATAGTTTTCAATGTTTTAATATTCAATTTCAGAGTGAAAATTATTAAAATGGCCTAAATTTGTTTATTTGATATACTTTTTATATAATATTACTCTAAAACCAATTTTAAATAAAATTTATCCTTATTAATAAATTAGATGATAAACAAGTTTTGAATAAAAAATTCAGTATTTTTTACCATTCATAAAAAAATTAAACATCTTAGAAAAATATAAAATATAAAAATTAAGATAATTTTTATATTTATATTTAATATATTAATCTTATTTTTATGTATTTAATTGATAAAACAACTTGATTTATATTTAAAATAGGTTATCCAATGTAAGGTGGAAAATGTGCCTTAATTAAAATATAACTTTTATGTGTAATGTTGGGTTTATTATATATTATGCCTATAAAATATCATGGATTGACATAAAAAATAAAATATTGAATTTATAATATATATATTTCATTAATATCATTCACTAATATAATTTAAAATAATTTCTTACGATAAAATACTTTTAAAAGCATAAAAATGAACATATATCATTTATAATTAGTTGGTTTATATTTTCATTTCTAATTAAATGGATACAAATGAATTTATTTTATATTTTTATAAAACATATATTTTCATTGGTTAGGATATACTATTCATAACTTCTAATTTAATAGCTTGGTTATATCTTATTATATTAAATAATAATAATTTAATAATATATTATTGTTTGCTAAAATAGGCCTCGCGTTCAACGCAAGCTACCAAAGAAACTTGTTGTTGTGTATGATACATTCTAACTCGTTTTCATATGTATTTCAAGATATATCATGGATTAAAAATATTAAAACTATTAAATTTATCATAATTTATTCTATTCCCTTATACATTTGATGTTGCGTGTCACACATGATGTCGAATATAATGTTCTCAATTTATAATTTCGGAGCATTACATTCTCCCCCTATATTAAATTTCATCCTCAAAATTTTAAATTGAACATGGTGATAAATTGATTGATATTTACTATGTTGAAATCCCACATTATGAGAAGGGTTCTTATAACATATTATATAAATGAGTGAATAATAAGTAAAAAAGGTCAAATGGAATAACATGTAACTAGGTTTTTATGAAGGATAACATTAATGGAAATTGAAAATATAGATATGAGAAAGGAGTAAATATTTATAGGAAGTGATTTAGTTCATGAATCCGAAAGAAGTGAAGGATCAATGGAAATTTAGGGGTCTCAATGTCATAAATCTGTGACGATTTAGAATACCATTGGTTCAACAAAAGATAATGTATTAGGGAAACATTTTATTTCTAGGCCATTTTCCAAATTATGGGAAATTCATTTACTACCTAAAGATATAATGAATTATTCATATTTAAAATTTTTACATGAACAAAATTTTCATTATTTTTTGTTAGTTGATAAATTTATAATTCAGCTGTTACTTCTTGAAATGAAAATAAAAAAATTAACTTTGATTCATGAAGAACTAAAATAAACTCTTAAGGGATCATATGGTTTATAAAAGAGTGAAATTTATAAATATTTATCTCTAAATATTAGATAATTTAAAAATGGTTAATAAATTAATCTATAATCCTAAAAATTTATATTACTTGTTTATCATTAATATTAATTCATTAATTTTTTTAAATAGAAACAATTAAATATTAAGCAGGTCATTATGTTAGTCATTAGTTGGAATAAATTCCTTATCGTCCATCAATTACAGTTTCAATTCACATAGCCTTTCCATACTGGATGGGTAGTCACCAGACATATAGGTGGTGATTTTATAAAACCATATTTATATAATTTACTGAATAAATATGATAGAAAACCATGAAATTTAATCATTAAACAACCCAATGTTTTCAATACAACCCAAATCCATAAACAATTCAACCATTTATTTCCACATAGATCCTTCCTTAGTTTAGGTTTTATACATAATATCATTTATAGGATTTATATATCATGACATCTAATCTTAAATCTAAAACACATTAGGTTCAATCTAGGTTATCCATTTTGAAAATCCTTTATAATAGTTTGTAAATAAAATTTGAATTATCTTAAGAATATCACGTAGGAGTGTCAAATTAGTTCTGCAGTAAACCCACTATCATGTACCAAGTTGTGCTCAAGATAGGACCGACACACATTTTCAGAGTTGTTACCTTTAGGTAAAATTGTTCCAAAACCATGTCTACTTATAGAATCCAAAAGGGATTCATTTATAAGAAAACCACATAATCTCTATCTAACCGAAACTTTTGGATGTTTTCCTATATTTATTCTCAAACTATACCTTAGGAATATGTTTTATAATAAATATTTTTGTAAATTTAGTTCTCAAGGTTGCTACTAAACATTCCCAGATACCAAATATAGAATCCTGATAGTAGAAATCCAAGAGACGAGTCATGATACCATAAATTTGAATTATTACAAGGAATCAAACCCTTAATGGCTGAAGATTTTTTTATTCTTGGTAAAACAAATACATACATGAGTATTTTTTTGTACAATTGAATGCACAAATTATAATATGATTTTTTCTTTCAATTATAAAAATATTATTCAATCTAGTATATCCTTTCATATCTTTATTAGTTTAATTTAGGTAATCCTGGGGAAAAGATACATAATAAGGGTGAACTTAAATTCTCAGTAAGGTTAAATATAGTGAAAAATATAATGAATATATGAGAATACTAAACATGGAAAGGTAATAATTTAAGACACATGTCACACAACCAAGAATCTCAAATAGAGTGAGTAAATAATATGGAATGGTAAATAATAGAAAACACATTCCATTTAAATAATTTTATAAGGAAAAAATCAATATAGTAAGGTGAGAAACATAAATATTTCCATTTAATAATTGATATTATAATGAAATGAGAATTAAATGAATCCATATATTTTTTCAATGTGAAAATATCTTGAATAATAAATTCTAAATCAAATTGAAGGTAATCCTTAATTATTGGACGTCATGTCTCATACACATGAAAGCCTATACTGTCAAGATCTATTCACAATGAAATTTAAAACTATAGGTAAACCCCTATCAATTTTCACAAGTAATTTGTCTCATGAGATCCTTTCGATGAATTAAGGGGATATAAAAGGCTTGGGGCCATCCATTACTATATGTCCAAATCATTCTTCATATTTAATAATTGATTTAATTAATAGACAACATGCCTTATCAAATATACTTGTTGAATAATGAATAAATATTAATCAACATTTACCCAGATAATAAAATAACATTCAAAGTGTAAAATGCATTTATAATTATATACATGATAGGAAATAATCCTATCCTTGAAAATTGATATGTATAATTAGGAGAAATTAAATGTTCAATGATTATAAGTTATTGAATATTTCAAGGGGAGTAAAAGGAATCATGGAATTGAGCATTCATACTACCCCTTTCTAAATAACTCATAAACCATATAGAGGAATAAAAAATATGCTATCTATACATGATATCCTAAGTGGAGTAAAATAATGTGTTTTTTATGGTGAATGGAAATATTATAAAATAATATTTTTAAAACATTCATGTGAAAAAGTTCTATTTTATTTTGAGAAATATTTTAAAAATCATTTTCTTTAAAAATAAATCTTGAAACAAAAATTGTTGAAAAATAAACCATTTAAAATTTTTAAGTAAGCTCTGAATAAATGAAGGTGTGTAAATCCGTACCTATTATATGAGGTGAAATTAACAATCCTTTTTCATGATAAAAATGATAGAAAAAATCCTTATTAAAAAAGAGGAAAGTTGGTTCTTTTGAAAACATTTATAAGTGTCAATAATGATTAAAATTTATTTAATTTATTTTTTTGGAAGGGTTAATAACATTTTTTAAAAACTATTTAAAAAATAAGATATTTAGAAGAATATAGGTTTTCCAACTAAAAAGAGATATAACGTCTGTTTTTCATAAGAACATTTTCCAAAACATTTTGTGTACCAAATAATATAAATATGGATCTATTATTTTAAAAAGTTCATGAATAACCAAATTGAAATAAAATGAAAGGGTTTATTGAATAATTATCCAATAAATTATTCTAATAGAAATTCAAGATTAAATAATCCCAAACAAAATGATATTTTTAATTAAACCCTTCAAAATAACATCCTTTTAATATGAGAATCAATCAATGAATTTATTATGTGTTTCAAAGATAGTTATGCATAAAACATTTGGAAATAAAATTATATAATGTAAAACGTTATTTCACACATAATCGATTAATATTAATGACAACAAGGATGTAATATAACCTAAAGAAAACAAATTGGGTAATGAAATTCATTTCCACTAGGTAATGATTAATTAAAATACCATTAGAAAAAATAATTCAAATTGAAACTCAAAATACCATGATGATAAAAGAATTAATGATATAATATATAAAAATAGGCACTATATACCCCACAAAAAATAAGTAAGTGGCAAATTTAATTTTATCTCACACATGAAAAAATTTAAATGAAAATCCATTACATTGCCATTATTTTTGGGTGAACATCTTTTAAATTTAATTATAATGGTTTTAAAAATGTTACTGTATTATTAAATAAACATATTCATTTATTTTATAATATAATATATTTTTATAATAAATTATTACTCATTTGTTATTAATCTTTCATTATTTTCACTATGTTAGGAGTTTTTGCCTAGTTTCTCACGTATGTTTTGACTTGTTACTTGTTGTTCCTATCATATTTTCATCATATCCATAATTTTAACAATTATTAAAATATCATATTAAAATATTATATATGTATTTATAATAATCCATAAAATTGGAGATAAGAAATTAAATGTACCGTTCATGTAGTCGGTAGGTCGTACGAATGTATGAACGATACTTTAATTTCTTTATTGTATTTAAAATAATTATAAGTAAATAATATATATATATATTTATATATTATTATTAAAATTTTATATTTATTTCATTTAGGTTTATTAAAACCATCATTTATATATTCTATGTATAGCGTGAATGAATCGCATCTCATTGAGGAGGAGGTTGTCTAGAAATCCACAAATGATGTTATCATATTTACAAACAATAGAATGCATAAGGCTATGTGTTATTTAAAAATTAAATAAGAATAAAGGAAATATATATATATATATTTATAATATATGATATATAAATATTTAATCCATCATATTTCCCAACCATGACAGGTGGTAAGGGAAAAATGAACAACGTTGTTTTGTGAAGCAATAGCTCATAGTACACATAAACTGTATGTTAATTATAGAATAGATGGAAGTGTGTGTGAGTATAGGTTTAAAATTTTAATAAAAAATTATCAGTATTTTGAGGATAATGTTTTTTTGTATTATAATAGAATAATAATATTTTAGTGGTGGAGATTGAAAATAAAGCAAAAGATCTTGAGGGATGAAGTTACCTCTTATTTGGGTAACTCCTTTTGGTTTGGACCAAATGGATTCCTATGGTTTCTTTAATTCCAAATATTAGTATTATATAAGGATTATATGTGTTTTAATGTGATATTTATGAACGTTATAATCATTAAAAAATGATTTAGTGGTTTGAATAAGTGGGAGGGGTGAGTTACTTTTTATAGTGGAGGAGGATTGAAATTCATGAAATTTTTTGAAAAGGGAAATCTACACACAAGTTTCCTTTGATATTTGGAACCATTAATATACCCAATTAGTGTAATGATTGTATATGTTATAAATATGAACTGAAAATTTATTTTTTATAAGTTTTAAGGTCCTTTTTCCCTTATGTTTAAGGGTTAGTCCTTTGTTATGCTACTTTTTTTCTTAATCACTGCAAATAATTGTTACAACTTTCCCAAATACTTTTTATCAAAAAATAATTTAATCTTTATTGAAATCCTAAATTATTATGATTAAAAATATGGAATCCATTTTTCCAAATTCAAATCACTGATGTGGAATAAATTAATTTAAATTTAACCTCATAGACATGATGACAAAACAGGTTTTTAAATTCAAAATGTTCAATGGTTTGCAATGTTTTTTTATAATATTTCAATGTTAATTTGATTAAAATGACCGAAATTTTATTAAAGGATATATAAGTTATGTAATGTGTCTTTAAAATAAAATTTAAATTTAATTTATGGTTATATATAAATCATATAAAAATGTATTTTTGAATTAAAATTAGGTATTTTTCACAATTCATAAAAAATTAAATTTCTCATAAAAATAAAAAAATTCACTCTAATCAATTTATTGTGTAATTATTTCAAAAATGAAGTTTTTTACATATAAAATTTATAAAAGTGACACAGTTTTAATTTATAATAGGTTCTTCAATAAAAGGTGGTAAAAGGGCCTTTGCAAAAATATAGCTTTTTATTGAATATATAATAAATATCTCATTAATATAATTCCCTAATATAAATTGATTTAAATTTTTAGGATAAAAAACCTTTACAAGCAGAAAAAGAAAATATATCCTTTATATTCAATTCGTTTATGTTTTTATTTATTATTAATTAGTAATGAATGAATTTATCATAGATTTTTATAAAACATATATTTTAATAAGTTTTGAAATACTACTCATAATTTTTCATTTAACATCTTAGTTATATCTTGTTATATTAAACAATATTATTTTAATATTATATTATTGTTTGGTAAAACTTTATCTTTCATGTAAAGCAAGCTGTTGAAATAACATATTGTTTTGTGCGGCACCTGATAACTCAATATCATGTTTATTGCATGATATATCATGGATTTGTTTTATTTAAAATAGTAAATGTATTATAGTGTATTAGGATATTATATTACCTTACATGTTTGGTGTTACATTTCATATATGATATCAAATATAATGTTCTTACTTTAAAATTTTAAGGTGTTACATACAAGAAGACTACTAATGTACCAAAATATATTATTTATATTTTTCTTGTAGATTGAGAAAGAGAAAGGATTATTTAATAATAACCATAAAATCTAATTTCTTTTAAGAGGACTAAATTTCATATAAAAGTTTCTAATTTTATGAGAATATTTCAAAAAAATAAAAACATTGTATCAAATAATAACTTTGTGGGAGATTCAATGATTCTAAAAAAAATTCAATAATGTTCCCCAAAATTTCAAACACAACAATAATCCCTTAAATAAATCAATAATAGAAAATTAGTTAATTATATTTAAATAGTAGAATATAATTTAATGAAATTACCATCCAGGTTTAATCTCACATTTAGTATTATAAATATAATGCATTGAAGAATATTTTCCTTGTTAAAATGTGGATTTTTTAAAATATGTAAAGCTAGATAAATGCATATATTTTGGTTAAATTATCAATAAAAACATATTGAAATCTATCTATTTAATATGTCAACATAAATTAAGACTTTTGGGAGTGTATCCTTAAGGGGGAGTCAAGTGAAGAATAATTGAAAGAAGATTACAATATTATTATTTTTATTTAAAATTTATTATTTTAGAATATTATTGAAGAATGTGGCATTAAGGTATATTTTTTTTCTAATTATCTCAAAAAATATTATTATAATAAGATACTAATATAAAGGAAGTGAATTTCTAAAAATAAATTATATAAGGGGTGAATATTGGAGAAGTGGAAATGTTATTGTATGACATAATATGTTTTAATTTTATAATCTATGTATTTTAGTGGGTATAGGAAAATTAACGTTAATATATATCATGGAAAATTTATATCTTATTTAGTATCATCAATTTATCACAAACAAATACAATATGAATAGGCCATGAATATAGTTAGTTATTTATCTCATTTAATGTGTAATCTTATTATTAAATATGGTATAAATTTTTTTTCTATATCAAACCCTCTTATTTACTACACTAATTATGAAATTAATTGAAAATGTGTTTAATTTTTTGTGATAATTCTCAAATTCTAAATTGATACCACTTTACAAAGTAATTTTTATTTTTTGTAAATAAAGTTTATTAGTAGTAAAATGAAATGTTTAATGAGAAAGGGGGATATAATGAAAT
The DNA here is from genome assembly GCA_963277665.1 of Viscum album. NCBI lineage: Eukaryota > Viridiplantae > Streptophyta > Magnoliopsida > Santalales > Viscaceae > Viscum > Viscum album. The sequence continues at coordinate 871,771,191 of OY728145.1, read as the reverse complement.
GAAATTTTAAGAGTTAAGTGAAATCACATATTAAAACATCATTTTATATTTTTATTTCAAAAAAATAAAAATTGGAGGATTATTTATCCCCCATTTTTTGTGTAATATATTTTTGTTATGTAATATCAATATATTGAAGGAGAATTGGAGTGAAGCTTCTTGACGGTTTAAAAAATATCCCACGAATTTTTCTGTTAAGTGTACTTATATGGTAATGTAAATCATAGAAGACTATTTTCGTTATTTCCAAGAAGATATTTCATTTAAAATTTTATAAATACTGAACAAAAAATAGAATTTCGAACAATGAATGTTCTATAAAGGATTTGTAATGAGACATACTTTTATCTCTATAAAAATTTCATTCTTCTAGTTTTTCTCTTAAAGTAAATAAAGAAGATTTGTGGGGGGATTTAGAGACAATATCTGTAATATCTTAGAAGATGATTTTTGTTGTTTTAGGACTATTGTGGAATGATTTAAGGGGTTCTGGTTCTATTTTAGGCTATTATAGAATTTTTAAACTCTGAACATTTGATTCTTAGTTGGATGAATCACGATCACTCCTTTTATAATAAATTTATAGAGTGTCTTGTTTGTGTGGCCAATACACTGACCATTTCATTATATAGTCACTTGTTTACCAAAGTTCATAGTTTTGATTTGTAATTTTTACTTTATATAATTTAAATGGTTTATTTATTTTATTATGGTTGATCTATATGGTTAGTCCTTTTTCAAATCAACTAATCTAGTTCTCATAGTCGATCCAAAGTATTATTGGTTTGTACATGTAGTAGATCCATGAGGTCTCTTATCTTATTCATATTGTCGATCAAGAAAAAATTTACATATATTTTTATATGTTCATAGAGATTTCTAGATTGAATTATAGGTGAAAAATAAAATTTTATTAGATTTAAAAATCTAATGAGAGATTATATGAGAAAATTGTTTATCTATATTCTAATGATTAAAACATCATTAATTATGTGTGACATAAGAATTTACTTAGTGAGTACCAATCAATATCTATGTAAAGTGAATGTAAAATAATGATATTTTCCATTTGTTTATATTTAAATGAATTTTAATATAGATGATTCTAGGTGATCTGTTCTCTAATGGAAAAATATTCATGGTTTTTTATCATGATCCATACATATTTAATGAAGAGGGAAGAGGAAAAATTTATAGTGTGTTTCATTCCATGATCATTGTTTCCATGACTACATATATTTAAAGTTGGCTGTAAATATCATGGATGCATGAATAAAATGATTTGAATGAATGAAAATTGTTATAGGAAGAATTTAAACATCATCAAAGGTTCAAATAATGGATTAGTTTTTCTTACTAAAATTCTATATAGTTACACGATGCATTTACAAATAATTGTAAATACCATTATTTATGGGATTTCAAATTAATGTGGTTTTAGTTAAAGATGATTGAGGAATTAGAGATGTTTGAATCACCAATGGTGAAACATAATATTTATGGAAAATTTTAAATATTGTTCATAAAATATTTTATTTAAATTCATACATCAGGTATAGAATTTTTTATTGATAGTTTAATAAGGAATAATTCCATGATTTAAAAAGAAAGTATAATTCATGATATTTTTCAATTAGTGGGGAAGATATGTATTTATAGGATACTATTAACATCCTTAATTTGGGAAAAAATTTAAATAAATTAAATAATAATATAAAAATGGTGGAAACTATGATAATATATTTATAATCACATAGAATTATAGATAGTTGTTGGAGGAGGAGCATCAGAAAATTTATATTTGAAATTTCATGTATTTTAGCTTACTGACAATTTTGGTAAATCTAAATAATTTACTCATATGGTATTGTGATTAAAACTAATTTATATTCATGGAAAATAGAAATCATTGTAATAGTAAATTATATAAATATATATATTATGTTGATGAATATATAGTTGGGATTTTACACTGTTATTCCATAGGGGAGAATTAAATGTTCCAAAGACAATGAATGATATAATGCTTTAATTTTCTAGTAGAAGTAATATGTTTCAAAGTGGGAAAAGAATTACCCATTTAGATCATTTTTACTCAAGAAAAATAATATTAAATATAGAGAGATTTTTAAATATTCATCACCTTATAAGGGAGTGTTCTTTCAACTCAAGTTATCTTAGAAGAAGAATAAGAAGAGTTAAATGAAAAAAAAAATTGGATGAGTTGGTCATGAAATTCAAAAAAGAATGTTGAATATAGTAGTCCGGTATTTTTTAATAAATATGTATTGTTTTTTTATCAAGAATGGAATCACATAAATAACTATTGTGAAGAAGTAGGACGATGTGATGTCTGAACCACTGTGAATATAAAATAAGATGTAATTTTTTTGGTACGATTCGATGAAAGTATGATAATAAGAATTAATATAAAAATTGTATCACATAAATAACCTATCCGAGATTTAATGAGGTGATAGAATCTTATGTTGTTACCCCTATGATTCATTTTAATAGTCTTGGTTGTACCTATATGCCAGAAGAACCAAATTTCATTTTTTTGGGATGCATGCTTATAAAATATTAGGGGACTAGAGTGTAAATTCCACATGATTAATCTAGAGAGTCATGTGATCATGGTGAAATTTATGTCACATTGAATACATGACTTTTAAAATTGAGAGTTAAACCATACATGTCAATGAAATTTTTGTGAGTGTGTGCTCAGGTTTCTTTCTAGAAATAATAAAGAAAGGGAAGAGAACATGATAATTATTCAGCTTAACAAGTGATAGAGGTAAAATACGGAGATAGATAAAGAGTATATACTATTTTGAAAGTAACTGACATGGATCCACCATATCTCACTATTGTGTTTCTCCCAAACTAGTCCCTTCAACATAATTTGTGGGTTCTATTCTTTAAAAGATACATACTTTGCAATGTAAAAGAATTAAAATAATTTTAGAAATATATATATATATATAATAAAGTAGAATAAAAAAATTATATTTATGATTAAATAAAGATTAATCTTCATTATTTTATTTTATAAGAAATACAATATTTCATAAAATTCCATTAATCGTGTTAGATGGAATAAAGTTACGATTTATTAATTATCAAAGATGAATAAATAAAGTGGTAAGAACCCGCTAAAAAAATCTCCACTTTTATAATTAAAAACCCATGAAAATTTGTCCCATTATTTCTGGATAATTAAAAAGTATAAAATAAATATTTTTAGAGTACTCCTCATTTATAGAATTAATATACTATTCATATAATCTGAATTAAATAAAACAATTTTACTAATTTAAAATAATCATGTTATAAATTTTCCCTCAAAATATCAAATAAAACTCACCCTAATATAAATAGTATCATTCTTAAGAGTATTAAATTAAAAATAAACCATGCTTATAAGTGAAATAAAATTAAAACATGTAGTGGAATATTTAATATGACCTTATGAATTTATATATTCTGAAATTACATATAATCTAAATAATTGAGGAAAGGTTGTAATGTATGGTGATTGATAATAAAAACAGTATGAAACCCCCATAATATCATCTTAACATCCTTATTTAAGTGGAGATGTAAGGTTCTAGGATTTACATATAATTTTGTTTTATTTATATGGAATTATTTTGAGACCGAAAAATTTGACAGCACATGATTCCATGGCCCAGAGTGCATGGAATGATCCGTCAAAAAATATTATGCTTTAAATAGTGTGCATGAGTGATTTTCCTAAAAAAGTGGAATAAATCTTAAGAGGGTTCCAAGATTAGAAATCTGAGGGCACTATTACATTCAGGATGATAGGTTTACCCTATGCACGACTTAAGTTTAGTTAGTGCAGACCTCAAGTGAGAAAACCTAAACATGGCATAACCATGAATAAAATAATTAAATAAAATTATTTTATTTTTAAAATGATTATAACTCACAAAAAGCAACTCGGATTAAAAATTAGATACCACCCATGAGCTCGTGAGGGTATGCTTCCCTTAGGTAGATCCTATCATTGTCCAGCGTAGACCAACAATGAAAGTTATTTTTTGGACGTAAATAAAATAATTAAGTAATAATTTTTTAATTGTTAAATCCTTGTAACTTCTAAATCGTAACTAAAATTGAAACTTTGAGTGTACAGTTGAGTTTGTGGGCGCGTTTTCCCCTTAGGCAGAGCATAACCTCGACTAGAGTGGGTCGAGGGTGAATGTTAATTATTTTTTAACTTTTTAAGGTATGTTCAGTAAATGTGAGAGAAGGTTTTATATCATTTGAACTGGGACTCTGGTTGAAAATATGAGGGCACAATTGATTTCATAGAATATTGATTCACTTAGGTGAAGCTTCTCTTTGGCCAGAAAGGATCGGAAAATAAAGGTAAATTTTTGACTTTTTGGAAAAGTAATAAAATAACTATTTATGTTAATTTCATTCTCACTTCAACCATTGAGCGAAGGTTAGAGAAACCACAGTGTGACGATAAGCATTAAATGAGGGTCATTTAATGAATCGTTTCTTTTACTGTGTAACCGCAACATCGGTTTAATTAATGGGTCATTAATTAGGATTTATTAATGAAAAACATTAATGAGCACAATGTGGAGGTGGTTTCTTTTTATTTAATCAATCCATTGGAGAATGGATTGGAAATCCCCGGAAAACATCTGATGAAGTGCCAAAAACTTTCCTCTTCAATGAAGAATGGTGAATGAATGACGATCATTGGAGGAATCGATCTGGGGATCGATGAGCGTCGATGAATGTCGAATGACAATGAATGTGGAATTACTTCCTTCATTCAAAATGGATTCCACCGAATCCAAGTAGGGGTTTAAGTTGTTTTTTGGGTTTAAAATACTCATCTTTTTCTCTCTTGAATAATATGAATAACGCAGATCAACCAAAAAACATGTTGATCCATGATTATTTGTTTACATTAAGTTGTATTTGCGGGATTAGTTTTAGGTATTTCCTACCATCAAATGATGATTGATGATCTTCCCCGTGATAAAACACTAATGCGGAGAGCGCGGGCCAATCCGAAGAAGGCCTGGACTACCGTTGTTCATGGTTTATGTGTGTTCTTTGTGCGCAGCTGGGCAACAAGGCGGCCAGAAATATACAAGGGATTTCCATTGAAGGTGGGAACCTGGGAGGCCCTTAGGTGTAGACAGGAAGTAAAATAGACCACTGGAACATATTTGTTTCCTCATGCAAGCAACACCTAGCGTGACACCGTCGGTGCAACGACGCAAGTGACCAGAGGCGGATGCCGGCCCGTTCTGGTCGCATGGAGACGACATCACCCATAGGATCTGCGGCCACAGGAGTTGCAGACAGCATGACTACATCAGGTGGAAGGCACAGCACCAACGCATCATGTGGGGGATACCAAGTGGCCCAGTCGGACTTCTTGGATGGACACAACAGCCGACTTCAATCAACTATTTTAGATGGAGGGGCAACGCCCCACCAGCGCAGCCAGCTCGAGAACCGGCCCTCATGTGGGCTGGGTTTCGTACCGAACCCGCTGGCTGGGTGGGACCACACAGTAGGGCCAGACCCACTGGTTAGACCGAACCCACTAACAGGGCCAGACCCGTCGGCACAACGGGGTAGACCTGTTGGCCCAACAGGCCGGTCGAGCCGGAACCCTACCGAACTCGGACCCGACCAGTCACATTTCACTAAAACTGATATATCTCACGAAACAAGCATCTGTTTGACACACCGTCTATGGTGTTGGGGCCCTTGGGACATGGAGGTCCTTTTGAGATACTCCACCTAGGTTTTGGCATAAGTTGGAGTATGGTCGAGTTGGATTATCCTTGAATCGAATGAGGCCCTATTTACCTTTTTTCTTATAAATTAAAAACCATGCATCTGATCGACGTGGTGCATGTCACTTTGGAACCCTTATGACAAGGAAATCCTTTGGGTTACTTTTTTTGTGGGGTCATCATGGATATTTAAATAAGACAGATAGTATGAAGATCAGAACCTCCAGAACTCATGCGCTCCAAATGCAAAAATCATGTGGCAAGCTATTAAGTGAAGACTGACCCTCTGTGGATCAGCATGAGGGAGACCCTCTATGGATCGATAGCAGTGTGACCCTCTATGGATAGGTAGTAGTGTGACGCTCAATGGATCGGCATTAGAGAGACATTTTTTTTCATTATCATTATAGTGACCCTTCATGGATCAACAATAGAACCTATTAACGGAATAAAATGATCTATCTCAAGACTAATCATATTTGTCCCTAATATCTAAGTTGTAAACCTATTGTGAGATTTCTTTTACTTTGTGTCAGGTGATTGAGATCATTATTTTTGGTTTATCCTTTATAGTATTCTGAGAGACCTTCTGAGGTCTCTGGGTCCCTACTGAATATTGTTATACCCACCCCGGCATGGGCTTTGCCTGCTCTTTGGTGTGTCTTGTGCAGACGACAGATAACATGACTAAGATTTGGGGAGACAGGGCTAGACAGTGCTCGGAGGTGATTTATAGACATGGTGAGAAGCAGTGATGATAGATGATGAGTTGTACCTACCATTTTGGTAGGATCCTTGGTGGATGATCTCAAGAGTTTGTTTTTCCTTCAATTGTACTACTCTTTCAGTTCGGCTTGTATACTAGTACCATTTTAATTTCTGTTCTTACTTTTACTCTCAGTGGTGGTACTTAGTTGTGGTTTTACTACTTCTTTTCAATCATGTTTTAGTTGTATGAAGGGTTTTATGTCTATGTGTGAACATTTTTAAAGGAAATGCCTTATATTTTTAAGTTTATCCTTTCCGGTGCTAGTCACCAGCCCCTGGCCTATGAAAGGGAGGTTTGGGGTTGTCACGGCATGTGCCGTAGGGGATGGGTCATGACAGTGGTATTAATTGGAAGTCAGTTATACTAGAAGAACTAAGAGTTTGTATTTTCCAAGGGGGAAATAGTGTTATATGTATTGAGTTCTGATTTCAGTCCAGGTAGTCGAGTGTTGGTGCGACATCTAATGTATCCATACACCAGGACCCTAAATTATGTTTTCCAACTAGATACATGAAAACACTAGTTTCATGTAATTTCAAAATATTTTTCTCTTGATCTCTTTTGAGTCAACTCAATAGGTATAACTAATTGATCGTGGTTCATCTTGATTATATTTCGAGATGTCTCCATACAAACATCCATCCAGGATTCCAATGCGTGACCATGAGGATGGTCCAGAGAGTTATTAGGCTTTGGTACATCGACCATTGCCAAGATAGTACCTTCGGGAGGTGTCCCAAAAATACCATTTCCCATTGGTCAACAGTTACTTCTAGTGCTACCAGTAGAGGACACATCTATACTCAGTGCCTTAGATGAGTTTTAGTGATAGATGCCCCTTAGGTTCTAAGGAGATCCAGAATCACAGGCGACTGAGTACTATCTTGAGGTGGTGACGAAGTTTCCATCTTGCCAGTGAACCATTAGATTAGATGGCAGTCCTAGTAGTGAGAATTCTACATAGCTCAGTAGGTCTATGGAAGTGTTTTGATTACCCCAATCTTACGATGAGGTGACTTTTCCATGGATAGATCCTGAGAACCATTCTGATAGAAGGAGTCTATTGGCATAAAAAACTAAAGGGTATGTGTTCCAAATAACTTCTACAACTCCAGCCGGAAGACCTGTTGGTAGCTGGTTACTTTTCTAGGCGTACCGTACATTCCAGGTACTCGATGAATAAGATATGACCAGTGATTTAGGGAATTGACCTCTGAGAAAGATGTGTTTAGGGACATCCAAGCGAGAACTATACCTCAGTTTATTTCTACTTATCTTAGGGTTCTAGGGAAAACCTTTTTGGTTGAAGATTATTTGGATGAGCAGATAAAACCAGTGAATGTTGGTCGTGGGAATGTAGGAAATTTATGTTAATCTTAGCGAAATGGATGTGTAAAATGTTTCAGGAAGAAGAAATTATATGGATAGATGAATCTATAGCATAGTATATGTTGAAGTGGAGGTTGGAGAGAAATAAGAGGTGGTATAAATTTCTACATGTTATAAGCAGCACCCCAATGGGGTCCCCAAAAGTCTTAGGGAACTGGATGATAGGGGAATGGAGTAGCTGCATGCGGTCAAGGAGTATGACTCAAGGGATCCAAGAGTGACTCTATATATGGTCTGTGTAAACTACTAGCTAAATTATTAATATAGATTGGTACTGATCTTTCCTTCTTGTCACGAATATTATTCGATACCTAGAGTTTCTGGTTAAACCATTGACTTGACCCATAAGTCTCGATATACATATGGGATGAGACTCATTAATCACACTTATGCTGATGGTGTGATCTAACCCTTTATCTGATAGTTTAAGTTAGAACCTCTTGGTGGTAGCGTCAAGCCCTTAGGAAATTAGTTAGGGTATGGACTGGTCATCCATAGTTCATGCTCAGATAGGTTTTTTCCGGAAAAAAGATGTCATATATCTACAATATTGGAATGAGGATTTCACTGGTCAGAAAAAAAAAAGGAAACCCAGGAAGCACGGGATAAAATCATTCGTCGGAGTGTGTAGTCACTCACTCTTGAGTCGTCCATCCTTACACTCATGGAAGTAGGTGTTATGAGTTTTCAGTTCCCAATAGTAGTGGCAGAGTCTGAGAACATCCTTTCAAAATATGTTTCTAGGATTACCTCCCTACATGGAGAGGGACTTCTGCATTGGATTGTACCCAGGCACGACAATGATATGTAGAACTGTATATCTGATGGATCCTACCTAACTCTAGGAGCTGAGAGTATAATTGGGGGACTTACAGAGGAAAGGGTTAGTAAGACCCAGTGTTAAAGGTTATGTGTGTATTACCAGCGTGTTAACCAAGTGGCTATGGAGAATGCACACCCACTACCTAAGGGTCAATTGGAACATCAATCAGTTAAAAAGGGGTATCCTTTCTTGTGGATGGAAAGGTGCATGTAGGACATATAGTAGTTGAGGAAGTGGTGATGGATGGAGATCCTCCAGAACTATGACTTTGAGATAGTCTATACTCCTGGGAGTGGAACGTGGTGGCAGACGCACTCAGCAGGAGGTCTGCTTTACAGCTACTGAGTGAGGGGACAAAGTAGTGGGCCACGAAATAGATATCCTTCGTGGATAGTGATGGAGTATCTTGCCTCTAGTATATAACTGTCACTCCCCCACTCTTACAATAAATTTGGGAGGTGCGGCTTGTGGATATTGACTACGGAGCTCGATGTGATCAGATATCCTCAGGAAATTATTCTGATGGATTTTCGGTAGGTGTGGAGCACATAATCATTTTTATAGGACACACCTTAGTACTAGTGATTTTTTGGGAGGTGGTGTTGAGGAGATTCTATACATCCCCTTTAGAAGTACATCCTGGTGTGACTAGGCTGTACCAGGACCGCCGACATTAGTACTGGAGGCCATTGATGAAGAAAGTGATGGCCGAGTTGGTTTCACGGTGCCTCACTTTTCAACAAATGAAAGTTGAGCATCAAGTTCCATCATGCTTGAGCACAACCTTTATCCCCATATAGATTTTCAAACGGAGCGGACCGTACAGACACTTGAGGACATGCTTCGTGCTTGCATATTTGATTTTGGTTGCAGTTGGGAGGAACAGCTACCACAGGTGGAGTCCGCATAAAACAAAAGTTATCACTCCACCTTTGGTATGGAACCATTTGAGGCCTTGTATGGGTGACCATGTAGATCACATCTATATAGGACAGACCCAGGGGAGTCATCACTTATGGGTCCACAGTTGGAATGAGGTACCACTTCAATGTTACAGATCATCAAGGTGCGTATGAAGAATACATAGAGTAAGAAGATGTCTTATGATGACATTAGATGTAGAGCCTTTGAGTTCATGTAGGGATACAATGTCTACTTATGCGTCTCACCCCAACGACGATTGTGAATATTTGGCTGCGGTGGAAATCTATTTCTGAGGATTGTCAGATTTGTTTGTTTCTGATCCTCAGTAGTGTTGGCAAGGTGGAATATCACCTAGATCTTCCTCCATAGATGCAGAAGGGGCATGATGTTTTTCAAGTATTGCTGCTGAGGAGGTGTGTACATTATCCATCACAATTCATCCAAAGAGGTGATAGGGACATTGATGATGGTGTGATGTTTTCAGAGTTCCCGGTGGAGATAGAGGATTGATATAATAAAGTCCTTTATGGATGTTCAATTCCTATGGTATGTGTTCGGTCCCAGCATAGGAATATCTAGGAGAGTAAAAGTGAGTGGGAGGATCAGATTAATGCTCAGTACCACCACTTATTGGATTTTCCCTTGTATTGGATTTTGCTGATGTAAAGACCTATGGTGGGGAAAATATAACATCACGGAATTTCCATATCATTTTTTATTTATATGGAATTATTTCGAGACCATGAAATTTGACACCACATGATTCTAAGGCCTAAAGTTCCCAAAATGATCCATAAAAAATGTTAAGATTTAAATAGTGATCCTGAACAATTTTATTAAAAAAATGGAATCAATCTTCAAAGGGTTCTCGGATCAGAAATTTGAGGGCACCATTGCATTCAGGATGATAGGTTTACCCTAGGCATGACTTATATTTAGTTAACACGGGCCTCTTGTGAGAAAAACTGAAAATGGCATAATAGTAAATAAAATAATTAAATAAAATTATTTTATTTTACAAATTATTATAACTGACGAATAGTGATTCAGATTAAAAATTTGATACCTCCACTGAGATCATGAGGGTATTCCTTCATTAGGAAGATCCTAACATTGTCCATCATGTGCCAACAGTGTAAGATAATTTTAAGCCACAAATAAAATAATTATGTAACAATTTTTTATTGTTAAATCCTTATAACATCAAAATGGTAGCTCAGATTGAAAATATGAGAGTACAATTGAGTTCGCCGTGGCATGTTCCCCTTAGGCGGAGCCTAAAATCAACTAGCATAGGTCAAGGGTGAATGTTAATAATTTTTTAACTTTTTTTAAGGCAAGTTTAGTAAATTTCCATGTGGGTTTTTTCTATCATTTGAACCGGTACTCAGATTGAAAATTCAAGGGCATCATTGATTTCATAGTGCCAGCGTTCTCTTAGGTGAAACTTAACTTTGACTGGAAAGGGTTTGAATGGAAATGTTAAATTTTAGACATTATGGGAAAATAATTAAATAACTATTTAGGTTATTTTATTTCTCACTTCAACAATTGAGCGAAGGTTGGTGAAACCATTGCGTAATGAAAATAATTAAATGAGGTTCATTCAATGAATCATTTCTTTTATTGTGTTACTGCAATGCCGGTTTAATTAATGGTTCATTAATACTGGTTCATTATTGAGAATCATTAATGAGAAAAACATGGTGGTGGTTTATTTTTATTTAGTATATCCATTGGTGAATGGATTGGAAATCGCAGGGAAACATCTAATGAAGCGCAAGATAATTTCCTCTTCAAAGAAAATGGTGAACGAATGATGATCGTTGGAGGAATTGATCTACTGATCGACAAGAAACGACAAATGTTAAATGAGAAGGAACACAGAATTAATTCCTTTATCTACAAAAGATTCCCGTGAATCCACATAGGGTGTTTAATTGTTTTGTGTGTTTTAAAGAATCCTCTTTACCGTTCTTGATTAATATGAAGGACACAAATCAATCGACTAATGGGTTGATTCGTGATTATTACTTTACGGTGGTTGGTTGTTTCAGGATTCGTTTTATGGATTCCCGTCTTTCAAACGATGATTTATGCCCTCCCCAATCTTAAAACACGAATGTGGAGGGAATGGGACAATCCATACAAGGCCTAGACCCCTGTCATTATTGGTTTAGGTTCATTCTTTATGCGTGATTGGGCAACATGGAAGCAAGATGAATCCGAGGGTTTCAGGGTGATGGCGGCACCCTGAGAGGCCCATAGGGGTAGAAAGGAAGGAAAATGAACCCGCAGAGAATCTCTAGTGGCCCGCAGACGATCCTGCCAATGCAGCACCACCGACATGATGGCGCATGCGACTGGAGGTGGTGGTCAGCCCATGCTGGCCGTGTGGAGAGGATATCACCAATAGGCACCGTGGCCAGCCGGGTTGTAGAGGCTGGAATGTGTGGCATCGACACACCATGCAGGGGAAATGAAGCGAATTACTCTGGAAACTTGGCTGGACACAACAACCAGATCCAGTTGGCCGTTTTGGAAAGAGGGGGGTACCCCACAGGCATCACCAGCTAGAAGAATTAGCCTGCATGCTGGCTGGGTTTTCGAGGCGGGTCAGACCTGCAGCTGGTCCGGACACCCCAACCGGTATGGACCCGATGATCTAGCTGGACTCGCAATCTGGCCAGGACCCACGTGCTAGGCTGGACTCACAGGCCCAACGGGCCGACCGAGCCAGACCTGGACCCAACCGGTTCTGTTTCACTAAAACTGATATATCTCGCAAACTGATCATCTGTTTGATGTAACATATATTGCATTGGGACCCTTGGGATGGGGACGTTATTTTGAGATAATACACTTGGTCTTGTCATAATTTATAGTACTTGTGGATTGGATTTGACTCGAATCCAACCGGGCCCTATTTACTATTTTTCTTATATCTTACATACCGAGTGTCTGATTGACGCACTGTCTGTCGCGTTGAAACCCTTACGACAAGACAGTCCTCTAGGTAAATTCTTTGTGGGACTTCATGGAGGTTCAGATAAGACTGATAGTATGAAGATAAAAACCTCCAGAACTCAAGTGCAACAACTGTCAGAATCTTGTGGCTGGTTGTCAAGTGAAGAGTGACCCTTAGTGGATCGACATGAGAGCGACCCTCTGTGGATCGACAGTTGTGAGACCCTCCATTTATCCACAATAGAGTGACTCTATGTGGTTATGCATGAGAGTGACCCTCCATGGATCAATAATAGTGAGACCCTCTACGGATTGATATTAGAGTGACCCTTTGTAGATCTGTTGTATAGTGACCCTTCGTGGATCAGTAGCAGAACCTCTCAACTTAATAAAATGATCTAGCTCAAGAATAATAATCTTTATTCCTATTATCTGTTTTTTATACCTGGTGTGATCTATCTTTTACTTGGTTTCCTATGATTGAGATCATTCTTTTTGGTAAATACCTTGTGGGATTCTGAGAGGCATTTAGTGGTCTTAGACTCCCTACTGAGTATTGTTATACTCACCCCGGCACGGGCTTCACCTGAACATTGTTGAGTCTTATGCATATGACTGACATCTTGACTGAGATTTGGGGAGCCTGGGCTAGATAGTGGTCAAAGGTGATTGATAAACATGTTGAGATAAAAATGACCATATATGTCAAGTTGTACCTACCCTTCAGGTATGATCCTTGGAGGATGATATCTGGAACATGTTTTTTCATTTGTTGTGCTTCTCTTTCAGTTGGGCTTGTATACATTACCTTTCTCTAAGTTGTATAACTATTATGAGATGTATTTTAATTTGTTTCATGTGATTGAGATCGTGCTTTTTGGTTTATCCTTTGTGGGATTCTGAGAGGCCTTCTGAGGTCTCAGGGTCCCTAATGAATATTGTTATACTCACCCCTGCACGGGCTTTGCCCGCACCTTGTTGTGTCTTATGCAGACGACATATAACATGACTATGATTTGTGGAGCCAGTGCTAGATAGTTCTTAGAGGTGATTGATAGACGTGGTGAGCAACAATGATGACAGACGATGAGATGCATCCACCCTTCAGGTAGGATCCTTGGAGGATGATCTGTAGAGATTTTTTTTCCTTTTGTTGTACTTCTCTTTCTATTGGACTTGTATAGTAGTACTTTTTTATTTTCAGTACTTACTTTTACTCTCAATGGTGGTACTTGGTGGTGGTTGTACTACTTCTTTTCTGTCATTTTTTTACTTGTTGATGTGTGACTTATCTCTGTGTATACATGTTTGAAGGCAATGTCTTCCCATTTTTGGTTTTTCCATTCTGATGCTAGTCTCCAGCCCTGGGCATATGGAAGGTGGGTTTGGGGTAGTCACGGCATGCGACCCAGGGGACGGGTCCTGATAGGTGACTTTAAATAAATTTAAGCATATTATAAAACCACTATATATAGATTTTATAAACTTCATGTATGAATCAATGAGAACACCCCTTGTGAATCATTAAAAAATTAATGTATCCATCAAATACGTTAAGGCATATAGGAAATCATAAAAATATTTTCAATGATTTAAAAAGATACAAACAATGATAACGTTTTCCAATAAATCAATGAAAAAAATAAAACTTCATGCTCACTAGACATGGAAAAAAAATTCTTGTAAATTTAGTTCAAAATTTTATTTTGTACATCCATCATAATTTTTTTTACTTTTTTAATCACAGATATCATAATCCAAAGGATTAGTAAAAATATCAGCTAAATGATCATCTGTTGAAACAAATTACAAAATGATATCTCTATTTTGTTCATAATATTTAATAATATGATAAATAAATTCATTATTTTTATTTCTATAATGTTTCAAAGTATTATTAGATATAGAAATATTAAATTAATTATCAATTAAATTATATAAATAATCAAAATAAACATCAGAATTACTTAAGGTATTCATAATTCATAATGATTGAGAATAATAACATAAATAATCAACAAATTCTGATTGAGAAATAGATAACGAGATTGAAAGTTATTTCATTAAACGTCATGAAACTAAAATTTTACCTTGAAATTAACCCATGACACTTATATTTTTTCTGTAAAATTTAAAACCAAAAAAATAAAATCAATATACAATTTTAATTCAAAAGTGATTTGTAAGGAATAAGACAAACAACAGTTTAATATACCTTTAACTTATTTAATAGTACTTTTAACATCTTTCAAATGAACTTCCTTAGATAATATATCACATAAATATACATAAAACATTAAATATATCCAATAAGAATTTAAATTTTACTATATACCAATCATGTCACTAAAAAATTTGTTATCCCTTAAATTTAATGCGTTATTAATATCTAGTATACAATATATACCTATAATGTTATTTACAATTTTACTTGAGTCAATACCAAATCATTTAACTAATTTCATAAAATATTTGGATGGATTATAAATATTAAAACATTAAATTTAATTATTCAAAGTCATAATTAAGTCTATAAGAATAAGTTCCTAGGTTATTAAGGTTTTTACATATTTCACTGGTCAGAAAAATTATATATGTTGTTTACACTTCAATAAAAAATAAAAAATAATATTATATTTAGTTTAAGTGTAAGAAGATGATGAACCTTTCCATATTTTGGTAAAATGTATTGTAATGTAAAATTATCATGAATAAGCCCAATTTTCCATAGAATATTCTATATTGGTATATAATTAGAACACATAATATTTTTGAAAATTAGTTCAACAGAATTTATTAAATATATGTTTTTTATTTAGATTATTGAAAATAATAAAATCTACACTATATATAATGAACTTTTTAATTTATTAATGAACTATAGTACCAAAAAAATGTAATAGGGAAATGATTATTATTTTATTTATCAAACCTTCATCATAAAAAACATTGGAAATAATAATATATTTCTGAAAACAGAAATATATAAATCAATTAACCCCACTTTTTGAGTTGTCCACAAAATTTTGACTACCTTTTTTACATCTATTGAAAGATCACATGATTCATGCATTGGTTATTAGATTTCTAAATAATCCACATTCCATATTCCAAGTAACCCTTTTGAGAAATTCAAAAACTATTTCGTATAAAAAATTATATGATACTTTTGGAACCTATACTAATTTTAGTCCAATCAGGCTGGAAAATATTTTTCTGGAACCCAAATAGATTTGAAGCCCTTATTCATAAAACAATATTGAAGATAATGATTTAAAAATGGGTACTTTTTTATATCCTAGTGATTTTTTAAATCTTAATGATCATTCACTTTTTTGATCACCTTTCATTCAATATCTAAAAAAAATCTTTAGAAACACTACATTTAGATATTTTAATAAATAATACATTGTATATTTTTTATAATTTCATTTCCAATCTACGTACTATTCTATTTTTTTATCATTATCATGGACATCATTTTATCTTATATTTATCATCCCTAAAAAAGTGGATAGATTTTTCTCCAAAAATTAATGTTTATTTTAGAGCCTTTCATTTTCCTCTTATGGAGTGAATAAATTCTCATAAAAAACTTCAATATTCTTTTATAATATTCATTATTATTAGGAAACATATCTTTATTTTATATATAATTTGTTTTCTATTATTTTCAATTTTTCTTGAGAAAGAAAATTTATTTTATTTAGTATTCTTCTAAATTTTTTAATATTCCTTGTATAAGGGATTTTTTTTATAAAATCATTTATAAATATTTCAATATTAATTTATAACTATAAAATATATATTTTTTTGAATTATATTAAATGATTACACAAAAATAATCACTAAACAGGTTTAGTGAATCTTTGAGATTCAAATTTACAGGTTCCATTTCTATTGTAGTTTCATCGCTGAATTTGAATTCTATATAAAACTCTATCCCAAAGAACATCCTATATTTTATTTATTTTTTAGATTATTTATCTTTATTTTTAGCTTTCGAAATTCATGGTTTATATATACATTTCTTTTGCATTCATAATATTGGATAGACTTATTTTTCTTCAAAATATCTCAATGCATTATGTGTTTTTATGATTCAAAAAATTACTAATTATATAATACTTTTTCAATATTTAGTGTTTAATAATTTATCTCTAACTGTACTTGTAATTCATGGGCCATTTATTGAATATATTTCAAAATATTTTATTTAAACAAGAACACAACCATTAATTCTCTTAGAATATTACTATTTGTTAAAGGAATTTCTCTTACGTTGTATTTTTATCTCAGACATAACATGACTATCTTACAAACAAAACCTCATATATTAATTGGAATTTCAGTCTAAACTATTTTACTTTATCTTACAGAATCCTAGTTTGGATAGTTTATCTTATTATATAAGATTAAAATCTTATTAGAGAATGTAAATTATCTTCATCAAAATGATCCAATGGCTCCACACTCACCTAGTTCTTGGTGCTCTCACCCTCTCTACTTCTCTATTTATGGTTTTTCAGGTCTGAGATAGAGCTTACCTCCACCTAGTTCATCCTTTTTATTCTCTTGCTTTTTCCTTCCCCCTCTCATCTAATACGGCTTGCTGGCGTGGACCTCGATCGTTGCTCGCTGCCCCTATTTCGGTATTTACCATGCGCATCAGACCCCCATCCTTGGTCTAGGTGCTGGTGATTTAGATGGACTGGGTCGTCTGAGGGGGAAACGTCAGGCATCTGGCTTCTCCTCTACCCTAAAATGTTTACCCTTCACATTTGACACCATTTCGGTTGGGTTTGTTTTGGGATCTGGGCCTACTTGGGATGGTGTTGGAGGGGGGTTGGCAACAACCTATGTTCGGGTTCTTCTTCGACATTAGCCTTGTCTTCTCTTCTGCTTGTCTTAATATAATTACGGTGCTTTTTGGGTGTTGTTTTCAATCTCTCTCTATCTCTATATCTTGAATCTATGTTTTTGGTTCATTGAATTGAAGGGGATTTTGCAGTTTTGGTCCCCTACCGAGGTTCACACCATATAAACCCTACTCTGACATCCTGGTCTAGCACTCCCTTCCCATTCGATCTTGTTTTTCGGTCTTAGAGTAGGTTCAGGGAGGTGCGTTTGAGCGGTGTTTGTCTTTGGGAGGGAGACTGATTCATCGGTGTTGGTTTTTAATTCTGGGATGTTTGTCATGATGTTTTTATATTGAAAATTTTGGAGTTCTCGGTGGAAACATGACAAAAGCGATGGGTAATGTCAACAACAAGAATGTAAATAGGGGGAAGGGTTCTACTAGTTTTTTTTATCGTTCAAATCACCGGACCCAGTGGTGATGGATGGAGGCGGTGGAAATGATGGTGGTTTCCAGACTTTGATGATGGATGAAAGCTGGGGAAGTGACTCGGTGATGTTAGTGGACATCGTTTCGTGGATTTTGCTGGGAACTTGACTCTGGTACATGGATTGACATTGATATTGGATGTTTTTTTAATAAGAATTAGAATTTCAAAACATGGTTGTGTGTTTCTTATCATGGGTATGTGTGGCTGTTGATGTGGATATTTCTGTATGTTTCCCACTTATATAAAAAGTAGTTTTTAATGAATAAAAAAAAGGATTGTGTAGTAAATTATCTTCAACATGTTCAAAGTGAAATACCCCAGTTAAGAAGAAATTATGAGATGTATGTTCTCTTATAAAAAAGAAATTCGTAAATGTATTATCTTATGAGAAGCCAAGAAATATGTGAATGTTGATTATCATATGACAGTATGATATTATGTTATGAATAATAATTACCCTATGAAACTATGAATTTTGTTTATCTTACGCAACATAGAATCCAAATATCTATTTCATCATAATATTATTCTCTGTAAATCATCTTATGAGAATTATGCTATAAAACATTTACCAAATGAAGCATAATCTGTATTTTATATCATCATGATTATAATTTTAATGTTTATATATTCTCTCAAAAATTCAATACATTTTTTTAATCACATCATAAAATATTCTTTCTAAATAATGAAATGGTCAATTTTGGACAATTTCATTTTTTCATCAATGGAAAGATTTGTAGAATAATATTCTAAATAGATGTTCCATAAGGGTTTATTATATAATTTTAAATAAATAGAATAATTCCATTAAGAATATATCTAATCAAAATTTTAAAGCATTATTCAGTCGACCATTGTGATTATAGAGTGTTCTTATATTTGAATTAAAAATAGAAGATATAAATTTAACAGGTTTTCATTGCATGCAAATTTGATTGATGCATGTCTTTTAAAATGAGAACATCTGAATCTATGTATATAAGAAATATATGATAACATATGAGCTCCATTAAACACTTGATTATAAAATACTTGAATCCATTAGACCTTTAATGTTATTAAAATATCATCCTTTGTAGTTAAAGAAAATCCATAACTAAACCTATAAGGATGAAATATTATTTGGACATATCTTCCATGACTATCAGCAGCTACTTGAAACTATGTGCTAAAACATTATTCGAAATCCTATTTATTATTTTAATTATCAATACTCATTGTTATTTAGTTTTTCATGTTACGGAAAGGTCTTGTGAATGGATATACATGTTGAAATATCTGGGACCATTTTACTAAGTAACCACTACTTTCACTCTATTGGGAGCCCCAAAAAAGGGTTGGTATAGTGTTGATCACCAATATTATAGAGTAGAGTTCTAGAGGAGGGTACTATTGGATTTTTGTTCACAAATCCACTGAAAATATCCTATGTTTACTTATTTACCTTATATACTATATTTTATCACTACCTATTTTCATTAAAAAATGATTTAAACTCACCTACCTTGAAGAGGGTGGTTTTAATGTAAATAAAAAATTCAATAACTCAACTCACCCTCTTTATTTTTAAGTTATGATATCACTTGGACATAATTTTTTATTAAAGATTTTTAATAATGGGTTTTCATATTTAAATGGTTGAAGTCCAAATATAATCTTTAAACTGGATGATAATAGAGAATGTATGCCAATGGTTAGAGTTCCCAATTTTAATGGTGAAAATAATGGAAAAGGGATTGTGTGGGTGAACATATATTTGAAGATCATTTTTCAAAATATTTATCTCAAATCCATGAAGACATAAAAAGTTATAGAGACACAACTAAAAATATGCGATGATTGAACTAGAGTGATCAATGAAAAAATATATGAAGCTATGAGGGATATTATCTGTGGACTAGGTCCATACGAGTTTAGGCATGTTTCTCAATGTCATATAGCCCAGTAATTGTAGACCAAAATAGTGGTTAAATATGATGATACAAAAAATGTGAAGGCTCTCAGATATGATACTTCCAAACATAAATTAAAAACCATAAAAATGGATAAAGGAAAATGAATTACTCAGTTGAATGAAAGACGCACTGAGATTGTGAATAATACTCATTCATTTATGGAACCAATTGCTATGATAGAGAGTTATTTGAAAGTGTTAAGAATTATATAACCCAAACTGTATGGAATATTATCTACCATCAAGAAATATACAAAGGTGAAGAATTTTAAAAATAAAACATCTCATTGTAATGCCTATGATATATTACATAGAAATACAAGATGAAGCTAAAGAACATAAAATGGTCAAGAAAGAAAATTCCATTTTGAGGATTCTTGTTTCTAAAGATGGAAATAATTATAAAGTCTTTATAATTATATGAATCATTTTATGAATAATATTCCTTATTTAATTTAGAATCAAATGACTAAAATTTTCATTTTATATGATTTTTTGGAATCTTTTATAAGAAAAAGAATAAGTTTTATAATAAATTGAATCACATATAAGAATTATGATGTAATATATAAAAAATTAATATGTTATGGATGAAGAAATATTAGAAACATTAATCTATATTATTTTTAATAATAGGAGAATAAAAATTATGATAATTTTTTAAAGAAATTCGGGTCAAAGAAGAAATCCTAAAAGGCCATGAGTGACATGTGTACTGCTTCTGAAGAATCAATCATTGCATATTCATAATAAAAAGTTTAATTTTCTAATCAAAAGACCAACATTTGTTTAGTTGAATATTTAGATGAGGTTCAAAATTACAATTCCTTAGTGCAAGAGTTTGAGTCTAAAAATGAAATTTGTTCATATGAATAATTATATTAATATTGTATAGTGTTATAAAATATATATGAATTCTTGAGAAATAAAAACTAATCCTTAATATATTTCTACAATAAAATTATTAATGTGGATGAAAATTTTAATAAACAAATAATCGATTTTAAAACCCAGTTGTAAAGTACTTCAACATCATTTATAGAATAGATGAAAAAATTAAAATTTTAAAAAAACATAATTTTAAGACATTGATGATGTTCTAATTTTTTTTCTATGGGGGTAATAAAAAAATAAATTCCTAGGTAAAAATAAAAAGAACAGAAAATTATGGTATTGGAAGTAAGGGAGAAAATTGAAATCCATTCAAAAATTATTTGATGCCAAGACAAAAAATTAACCCATGTATAATTTTAATTTCATTAATTACATGATAAATAAATATTTTTTAAATGAATTCTATCTAAGAAATATGAACATAGGATGAATTACTAAATATATTATTCCTAAAAAACTATAAAATTCAAATTTAAATTTTGGAAAATATTATATTTGGGTCCCCAAATCATTTTCGCTAACATTCCTAGACACAAGATTGTTTGGGTACAAAAAAATATTATTTTCATATTTGTCCTTAGAGGGAACTAATCATATAAAGAGTTATAAAAATAGTTTATGAATAGTGGTTCTTCAATGAACATGAGTGCATATTTCTCCATCATTCCCTCATAATTTAATTTTATGGAGTCTATCTCAAGTTTGGTGAAAATTAAAAAGAAAGACAATTGGCATTGGATATGTTGGAAATATGGAATATATTCTCATTAACAATTTACTCTATGTTGCAGGATTTAATCACATTGTGATAAGTATTTCACAACTTTTTTTGATATTTATTTGGTTAATTGTTCAAATAATGCATGCTCGGAGATTAGAGAAAAATACCTTAATCATAGAGAACAAAAAACAAATAATCTATATACAATATATCTTAATTCACTTGGTAGATCGAATGCTATTTTTTTCAATACTTAATTAAATGAATTGTGGATTAGGAATAGAATCATTGGACATTATATCAGTTACTACTTGATAAATATATTAAAAAGAAATGTGATTTTAAATTTCCTTAATCAAAAATTGGATAAAAGGAAATTATCTGATTCGTGTCAAATGGGATAGAAACACATGTTATATTATAATCTATTTAAAGTGGATACTACTTCTATACCCCTGGAACATATCCATGTATATTTATTTTTAAGTTATATAATATAAATTCCTGGTAGTAGGTCACTATTTTATGTAATGGTTGACAATTTGAAAATATTTAAATGATTTTACTTTTTTTAGAATTAAATATTTTGTCTAATTTTTTCAATAATTTTTATAAACCTATGAAAATTTAAATGTATGAAATAATTTCATATATAAAATGAGATCATAGTGGTGAATTTCAGAATAATTACTTTAATTAATTCTTCTCAAAGAATGTTATTAGACCTTATTTTTTTACCACTAGGAAACCCCAATATAGTGTTGTAGTTAAAAGGAATAATATGCATTGGTACGGAATTTCTTGAAAAATGTTTTGTTAATATAAATTTAACAATATTTTTTCAGATAAATCTATTTAAAAAGAAAATTTTTTCATTAATACAGTTACAATAAAGCATATTTTAAAGAAAACACCATATGAGTTATGGAATAGTAGAAAACCAATTATAAGATACATTAAAGTGTTTAGATATAAATATTATATCTTGAACACTAATGAATATGATGGTATATTGGATCCAAAATATGAGAAAGGAATCTTTCTATGTCATTTTAGTACTTCTAAATCCTATATATTTATCAATAGATGTTTAAGGACTTTTTAAGATTTAACACTTATAATGTTTGATAAAAGTGATATTTTTTAACAGAAAATGAATTGAGATGAAGAGTTACGTGAATATAAATATGGTATGATATATAAAACAAATTTTAAAAATAAAAATGATGAGGATTTAGAATTATTTTTCGGGAACCCAATTATTAAATGGTTGATACTATTGAATTATAAGTTGTGTTAGTGAGAAAATATAGAAACCATAATGACCATCCTCTAGAAATAGTTATTAGAAGTTCATAAGAAGTAAATAGGAAGAGAATAAATGTATAAAAACTTTTATAATTCACAAATTTTTATATGATGAAGAATATAGAAGTGTGGAAGATTCCTTAGCTAATTATAGATGGGATTTTTAAATGTAAGAATAGTTATAATTGTTACATAGGAAAAGATAAGGGAATTAGTTGACAAACCCTCTGAGTATCCTGTTATTTTAAATAAATGGGTATTTTTTATAAATAGGATTATTGATTTGTAATCACTAGACATAATGCTTTGTTAGTATTAAAAGTTTAATATAAAGAACAATGAATAGATTATGAAGACTCATTTTCGTGATTAGCTAGGTTAGAAGATATTAGAATCCTGCTAACATATCAATCTCATATGAATTTTAAATTAAATCAGATGGATGTTAAATCTAAATTTCTATATATATTTTTGGTGGAGGTATTTTATGTAGAAAAACCTTATATTTTTAAAGTCCTTCATTTTCTAAATTAGGATTTAAACATCACAATGGCCTCTACAGTTCAAAAAAAGTACCTATAGAATTTTACAGATGATAAAGTTGTTTTATTTTATCAAATGGTTTTAATGTGATTTTAGAAAACCCCACTCTTTTTAATAAAATTTCCTAAAAATGTATTTTTTTTAAAATATATATTAACGATGGTGTTTTTGGATGAAAAAATCAAGAAATGTGTAATGATTTCTCAAAACCCATGGAAAAATAATTTGAAAATATCATGATGGGAATGTTAAACTATTTCCTTGGATTTCAAATTAAATAAATATTTTTTTACATGTTTTAAACCAAAGAAAATACATACTTTATTTACTTACATTTTTTAAAATTGAAAACTGTAAGAATTATTCAACTCTTAAATGTTCTTACATTAGACATGACTTGGATGAGGTTGGAAAACATATTAATTTTTTATATAGATTATTCATTCAAATATAACTTCATATTACTTAAAGTAGGCCACACATTATGTTTTTGGTATTTCTCTGAGCTATATTTCAATCTAATCCAAAATATACCCCTTAAAATCTTCCAATAGAATCTTAATGTGCAAAAAAAGAACTACTTATCTTTTTATATTTATTCTAAAAACCTTGGAAATTATATTTACATTATATTGAGATGTTGAGTTTGGTGGGGGATTATTAGGTTGGAAAATATCTCATGACCCTATCACATTCTGGGTTGTTCTGTAGAATTATGGTTTAATAAGAAAAAGCACAGTATAGTATTATAAACAACTGACACTAAATTTATTACAACTCAATGTTACTATTCTAAGTGTTTTGTATGGAACAAAAAATGATATATTTTCGATTCAATTTTAATTATTTTCTAATCAAATGTGATAAAATATATTTATCATCATTTCAAATAATTTGATAAACCATTCTAGAATATAACCCATTGATCAAAGGAAACATTTTATAATAGATTATGAACAAATGTGATATTTATTGATATTTTTTTATATAAAATAACTTTTTAGACATTTTTACAATACCTATTTCTACAGATAAATTTAATTTAATTAAATCCAAGATAGGTTTGTTTAATTCTACATAATTTTAGTTCACTTATTTCATAGTCTAGTAAGAATGAATTTCTATTTAGTAAATTTGTCTTTAATTTATTTCATTAGATAATTAGAACTAACACTTTGAGTATCTTTCAAATCCCAATAGGACATATAGGCTCATTTTTTATTATTACACCACACATCACATCGGTGACCATTTGTTTACTATAAAACAAAATAAATTAATTCAGTCCAAAATGTGAACCTTTTATGAACATTTGAACCCTTATCTCTTTATCTCTCAGTACTCATAGACCTAATACATAAATATTTCCAACATTCTTTTAAAATAAAAAATATAAGGGGAGAGCTATTGAATCTTCAAAATCATCCAAGATCTCATGGTCTATAAAAAAAGTGTTGAGTGGATGACCAATTAATTTTTGAAGGCTGGAAGGAATGAAATAGTTTCATAAGAAATTTATAAATCATCAATTATGGGAGATTGTATATTATGGGAAATTAAAAGAGGTCTTATTAATGAAATAATTTCAAGAGTTTGATGAAATTTTTTTGTTTTACTTTTTTGATCGAAAAGATCTTGTAACTACCATTGTAAACTAATTTTTTTTGATATATTACACAGTAATGGAAGAAGTGTTTTGATGAAATCTATAAGGTTATTCTTATTTTCACACCTCATTATCTATTATAGATGATGATTGAATTTTTGAGGTAATGAAATCTCTATATGGAACATATGATTCGAAAAGATCTCATGAATGATTTGAGGCCATAGATAATAGTTCCTATGATATTAATTTAATCTAGAATATACCAATGAAATGCTGATCTTGATAATATCATATTTCAATGTATTACACTGTTGTATTTTAATATTATATAAATACATATAAAATATTCCTGATACATAATGTGGAATATTTTACATTTTCAATATATATATATATACATACATTTTGAAGGTTGTTAACCGTGATTATTTATAAATCCCATGTTCATTTTGATGATACCACTTCCTCCTGTGGTCGTGGTATAAAGACATTAAGTACTAGTGTGTTTAAAATTAGTGGTTTACACTATTGTTAAT
Organism: Viscum album; assembly: GCA_963277665.1. Taxonomy (NCBI): domain Eukaryota; kingdom Viridiplantae; phylum Streptophyta; class Magnoliopsida; order Santalales; family Viscaceae; genus Viscum; species Viscum album. Next base: position 871,745,602 of record OY728145.1, on the reverse strand, counting down.
CCCTAAATAAGATATATCTTTTCAGTAAAGTGGTTGAGGCAGAATTATACCCTACCATTGTTCAGGGGGAGTCTTCTCGTGTTGTGGCCTCTACAAAAGTTGCAGCTCAAGTTATTGAATGTTTACCTACACCATTCAAGGAAGCCATTTAATGTGTATATGTAAGAGACATTATAGATAATGGAAATATTTCTTCTAGGAAAATAAGTGTTCAGTTTATTATTTTATTAGAAATTTTAATTGAATAATGGATCGTTTAGGAAGTTAATTCAGAAATTCGTAATGTTTTTTCACCCATTCTCTTGAAACAGTTCAACCAGTCATTTTACCAGTTTTTTCTAAAAGGGAAATTTTGTCCTCAACCATTTTAAGATTACTCATTTTTATTCCGGATAATAAAATATCCCATAAATTTGGATTAATCCTTACTTTTGAAATATCTCCATTTAAGGATACAAGTTGAAATGTGATAAGAGAATTTGTTATATTTATTAGTCAGACTATTGTTGGGAAGGAAGAATTAAATTAATAACAAAAACCAAACAAATCTATACTTAATGTAATGATAATAAAACAATAATGTAATTAGGTGAGCCTTTTTGAGTTGTGAAAGTATATTATGTATTATTAAAATCATCCAGTTAATGAAAATCATTTGTTAGAGGAATATCATAGTGCTAATGTTCACCCAAATTTTTTTTCATTATATCATTCACATTGAACTATTTTTGTGATTCTTATTGTGGAGTTAGATTATACTAATTGAAGACATCAAGTGAGTTATGATTATTTAATTAATGAAGTAATTTTTTAAATAAAGAGTTGATTGGTTCAAGATCAAATGTATGTAATCTTAGATACCAAACAATTTCAAAAAACGATTTTAATGAATTAAAAGTGTTGATGTAGATTTTTGTGGAGAAATATTCAGTTGGAGAATCATTCGGAAATTTTTTTTGGATTAAGGATCGTTAGAATCTATGATGGAATGTATTTATCATGCGACTGATATATTCATTGGTTTCATAGCATCTCTATAGTGAAAACATATCTTAAAATACATAATGTAAGATCTACATAGGGATGTGGTAACTAATGTCTAGAAAATTAATATAATCTAGTGAAAAATCATATAAAATTATGATCAATCTCAAAAGTAAATAAATTACTTGCATAAATTTGGAGTTCAAATAATTCAAGATGATTCAGTTTAATCACAAGAAGATACATGATTTTTTATTACTAATTTAGTAAAAATGGCTGGATCCTTGGAAAACAATTTATAATTTTATGAATCTTTTGGACATCTTCATCAGTTAGTAGTGTTAAATGTGAGATCAGGACACTAAAAAGAATTATATGGAGAATAATAGGTATAATAAGATAATTTTTTTGATCCTAGAAAATGATGGATTTCATTCAAAGGTAAATAATTTATAGTTCTTCCAAAAATTCCAAAACCTACCATTGGTTAACATTGTGTATCGGATAATCAATTTAATGTTTTGAAGAAGTTAGATATTAACTGTAAAAAATTATATCTATAGATATTATTTGGGAATTTTTCTTAGATAATTTGGAATAAATTTAAATATCAAATATATTATTTTAAAATAATATAGTGAATATAATTAACACTTGAGGAGATATGATTTATCATGTTAAAGGATCAAATACTTCAGGAACAACCATTATTGACCAACATACCTCCATGTTTGAACGATTTAAATAGATACCAAATACCATTACGATCTATCTCATACATAATCTCACTGTTTACAAAAAAATATTCATTACATTTATAGTCCCCTTCCACATAGATATTGTTCGTCCATAAAGATTTCTTTTATTTTTCCTATTCTAAAAAATATGCTACCAACATCTAATACATTTCTATATGGATCACCCAAGGAGATAGAGCCAGACATTGAGGATGTTTTCTTACTTCAGTCAATGTCATTTTAGAAAGTGATGATGATCCTATACTTACTTCTTCTTTTCCAGTTATCTATCCTCAAACCATTAAAATTCCACCTCCAAAACAACGATCGATGCCATAAGAAAAATATTTCTTCATAACCATTTTTTAAACTAATCGTTCAATATTAAAAACATTTTAACGGAAGTTTACTTATATTTATATTTATTTATTCCTTATTCATATAATTTATAAATTTTTTCAAGTATTATATTCCTTTAATCTTATTTACTATTTTCTATCTATATTCTTCTATATATTATTGTCCCTTGGTATAGTTTATATTTCTTATAGTTATATTATTATTTTTATTGTTATTTTTTTGTATATTAACAACATTTGTTTAATAAAATAAATTCTAAATTATATTCATATTTAGTATTTCTTATCCATTCTATTAACAGTTGTTCCTATGTGACATTAGTTGTATTTTTATTTTTCTTATCCTAATTTTTTTATACAAATAATATGATTAATCAAAAATACAATAAAAAATTAAAAACATTTTTAAAAAAAATCAAATCTTCATCATTCAATTGGATTTTTGATCATTAAAAAGGATGATTTTGTTGGATAGATTTTTTTCTCATTATATATTAGTGGTGTATGTGTTTTGGAAATTCATAAAATACCTAATTATCCTCTATTGAGTCTATATTAATTGTTTAATGTTTTATCTATAGGTATTAGTATAATTAATTATCTATTTATAGAATATATTACATTAAAATTTTTCATACACAAGAACATTGTGATTTATTCTATTGCAATCAAGATATTTTTAATGGAATTTATCTTACACCGGATGTGTATCTTATATGTAACATGATTATATTATGAAATAATTCAATTATCTTCACTATATTTTCTATCTACACAAAATTAATTTATGTTATTGAAGCCTAGTATAGAAATATTATCTTTCTAGAGAAGAATATTATATTAAAGAGAATGTAAATTATTTTCTTCATATTCAACAATATAAATCTCAATAAAAGTGATATTATAAGTAGACATTTTTCTTAAGAAAATGATATTCATTAAAGAATTATCTTATGATTAATAAAGGAATATATGAATGTTTACTATCATAATATAATATTATATTATATTTTTGAAGAATAATTACCCTACAGAATGATGAATTTAGTTTATCTTCTAAAACATAGAACTCAAGGACATGTTTTTTTCATATGAAGATACTCTATAAATCCTCTTACGATAATAGTTCCATTAGACATTTAATTTATGATGAATTAACCATCCTACGTATTTCCATGATTTTATATGTAATATTGGTATAATATCTTGAATTTTCAATTCGATCTTTTATGATAATCATAAGAAGATATGTTTAAATAATGAAATATTAATTTGGACAAACTTCCTTTTTTTGAGAATAGATTGATCTGAATAAGAATCATTCTGCCATCACAACCATAAAGGCTTATTAAGTATTTGGAAAATGAAGGAAACAGAAAATTAATAACCTATTTCATGTCATTTTCAAAGTATTATTCATTAGACCACTATGATTATTTATTGCACAGAATTTCAAATCCAATAGAAAAAATATAAATAGAAGAGTGTTTTGTATCATAATAAATACGGATATATGAATGTGAAAATGATAATATTTGAAGATTAGTAAAAAAGTAAATATATGTTACAGTACAAGATTCCTGCAATTCTTGAAAATACCATACTGGAAGTTGTTATATATATTTTATTCTTACAAGATCTTCCTATTCAAATGAATAATGTCAAGAGATAAACTTTGAAGAAATATATATTCTCTAGATGTATCTTTAACTACTATCAGTTTCTTCTTACAACTATGTGATGCATTATTATTCCTAGAATTTTTTTTACTATATGAACTCATGATGTAGTTCCTTAAGTACATGTGTAGAGACCCTAAGCTTATCGTACATGGACATTACATTACTTTTGCAGAATACTTAGTACATAACAAAAACACACACACAAGGATCGTAATAGTTTAGTGTCTTTGGAAACTCGGAACGTAATCTTCTAATCGTGGTGAAAGATCTTCAATATCTCCCATAAAGATCTTCCCTTTTTTTTACCTAAAAACCTTTCTTTATATCCTGGGGAAAAGAAAACATAAAAGGGTGAGCTCAAATGCTCAGTAAGGGTAAACAAAAGAAATATCAATCACATCATATACATAAGAACATAGCTTTTGGAAATCTTAACCTGCAAAAGAGCTCATAATATCATAACATGGGATAAATCATAGAAGTGAAAATGAGATCCCAATAATCATAACATAAGACTTGAAACTTTGTGGCATGCACACATAATCATGGAAAATCATTTCTTGTTAGTCATGACTCATTGCCAATACTATCTTAGTGGACAAAGTCCCTTTCTGAACCGAGTTCACTCCTCGTTTCAGTCCTGTACCACTGAACCGAAATAACCTTCCATTCCAGCCATGTCTATCTCATGAGATATAAAATCTTTACCCAATGCATTGGAGGGAGATATAGGTCCCACCCATATTATAATGAATCCTTTCTTATGTGTGCCACATAATCATAAATCATACATCATCGCATAACCCATGTAATAAAAATGGGATTCTTAAACAACATGACATCATAAAACAATTCATATAAGATAAAGGAATTCATAAAAATTTTTCCATCACAACATAATAAAATCCATGTAATAATATGGATAAAAACAAAACCCTTTTATTATCTTAGATGGAAAATAATTTTGATAAAATACTTGAACTCCATTCTTGAGGAAAATATCCTTTCTACTTCAAAAACATTTTTCCTTTCATAACATGTCATACAACTTTAAAATAAAAGAAGTTGATTAAAAATAAACTTGAAAACTTGTAAAGGAAGTTTCTTGGAAATAATGTTTTAAAAATCCATTCATGCCGTATAAGTTAAAAAAACATTCTTCATACTTTTGTCGGAAAAGTCAAAAAGTACCTCGTACGACAAAAGATTCCTTTCATACATATTACTAAAAACTCACCGAAGGGTAAAAATGGATTTTAACAATTGTAGGTGGATGGAAATAATATTACATATTGATGAAACATGGATGTGGATGATAAAATACACCCCAGTAAATACTTACGAATAAACAATCTCGGATAAAAATGAGATTGTGATATTTCCCTTACCTTAGGTCCGATTTGATTTGTTCGTGTCCGAAGCTCCTGTATAATGGTTTAAATAATGTTATTGACTTATTCCAGAATCATACATATTGATATGATATCATATATGGTCATATTATTAGCTTCTTGTTAGTAATATTTCATTGTTACTTGTTACTCGGGTCTTTATAACTTTTTGTTCTTATGCGTGTTTTGTCGAATAAATTTTTATTCTTATCTTTAGGTTATAGATAATTCATTTACATAATGTTATTAGTGTATTATATACCATATTCATTCATTCAATTCATTTATATAATCATTATGAAATGAAGATCATGTAGAACGAGTCGCATCACATCGTGGAGACGGTATTCCGTACGTACGCACGAGTGATGATATCGTTCCTATGATCGTGGAATTATATTGAAGTATATATATATTATTTCAGTATCAATATTACTTCATAATAATCATATATAGTTACTAATTACACCATTATACCCATCCTTTTAAGGTGATGGTGGAAAATAGATTACACCACGGCGTGGAGACGGTATTCCGTACGTACGCACGCGCGGTGATTTCATTTTTCCGTATGATGGATAGAAGGTGAATTAGGGTTGTTTCATATTTATAATAACATATCAGTATGTAAGTAATACTGATGTTATTACTTTATCATGAAACAACTAAAGAAGAAGAAGTTTAAGAAGAAAGAAATTGAAAAGATCGGTAATGGATATTACCTCTTCTTTGGAACGCCTCTTTGAATCCTCCACTTAAGGAACTAAGATTGGTCTTTGGAGAAGACCAGGACCTCTAGGATTATTCTAGGGAAGTGGAGAGGAGAAAATTTCAGGGGTTGGCCGAGCTTGAGTGCTCAAATTGGTGTGAGGAGGAGGGGGAGGAGGTGTCCTTTTATAAGGGAGGAGAGGGGCACCTTAGGAATATCTCAAAATATTATTTTATATTAAAGTCAAAATCGGTTTATAATGGTTCCAAAGGGTCTTATTTCGAAGATAAAGTGGTGAAGGGTCGAAATCCTATCAACCAATAGGATTTAGACAAGTTTAGAGTATTATTTTAACCTTATCAATTTGATTTAACTCTAAGTTAAATAATTTAACTTTTACCATGTCTTTTTGTTTTCTTTCACTATATGGTTAATACACTTACAATAACATGCCAAACGAACCCCAAATTGTTTATTCTTAATATATATATCCTTATCTAATTTATTTGGCCGAACCTTAGATTTTTAGGAATAAAATAACAATTAATAATATAATATTTTATTTAAAAACTATTTTGTGTCAATTTTGACACTATTTGATATATGATTTTTGTGAAAGTCATAACAGAATTATATGTTCGAACCAAGTTGATTAAATAAACACTAATATATCATAGTAACCTAGAAAATTTGTGTAATTCATAAAAAGTCTTAAATTACATTTATTTTGGTATTTATATTATCAATTATGTCAATATTTCATTAATAAGATAATTACTACATCATCTTTGTCTCATAAATAAATTAAATTATTTGATGTCTAAAAATTACAAATAAAATATCACCATGTAGGAAATCTTTTTAGATTTCTAATGAATATTTACAATTGAATTTATCTTATGTATAACCCCATATTAAAAATTATTTACCTATTAAACTTTGATTTTAACTATTTTAACCCTTCTTTAAATAAATTAATAATAAATGTCCTAATCTAATCCAAGTGGGCCTAAATGGTCATATTTTATTCCTAAGATTGTTTTTGGTCGAATTACACTTGTACAATAGAATTAGGACATGTGTTAGGGTAATATTAATATCATATTTACCCTTAGTTACCCTATTTACTATTAACCGCGGTAAAAAAAGTAAAAAGTTACTATTCACCAAAAATTATTTTTATCTCATTGAACCACATTTTACTTACTGATATCAACCGTGTCTGTCGGATTTTCGAAATTCCATTCACAGAAGCGGTAAAATTAAGTTTTATGCAAAATTCAGTTTTTAACCTACCACTTAGTGGTTTCACTATTCATCAAAAATAGATGTTTTTCAGAACAATGCCAAAATTTCATCCTAAGCTATATTTCATATTCCGAATTCAAAAATGAAGTCTATTTTACCAAATTCATAACATAGAAGTTGCATTAATTAATTTTATAATTAAATCCCGCTGTTAAAACAAATAGCGTGTTTTTAAGAAACAATATCTATCAAAAGATTGACACTTGATTATGTCTGGTTTAAATGTGAAATTACATTCAATGACCAACATTGTATTAAATTGTAAAAATATATTCTAAATATACTTTAAAACCACTCAAATTAATAATTTATCACTATTAATTATTTTGATTAAAAAAGTTGTTTTTAATTATAATTTAGTAATCTTCACTATTCATCAGAATATGAAAGTTATCCGAAAAGTACCAAAATTTCACCTTAGGCTAAATTCGATACTCCGAATACAAAAATGAAGTCCATTTTGATAGCTAAAATTTATAAAATTTAAAAAGTGGTTATTACTATTCATAACGGCTAATTTTAATATTATTTTAATAGCATATCATTGTTTCATGAAACTCGGTATTGCGTACTACACACGCTATCGAGGAAGGTTGTGATTGCGTGTAATGCAAGGAATGTCAAAGATGCGTGTTGTGCAAGCTCCTTTTGGTGTAGCGTACAACACAAGACATTAATAAAAAAAGAATATTTTTCATAAAATCTCGGGCTGTTACAACATGAACATGTATTATAATGGGAGATCCTATCTCGAATCTCTTGGACTATTTTATCAAGTAACAACTTCATGTTATTTGATGGGGACCCAAGAAAAAGTGATTGTATAGTTTAAATCACCTCTACTGTAGAAAGTGTTGGTGTTGTGGAATAAGGGATTTATGTTCAAAAAACTAGTATAAATCTATAGTGTTTGAGTGTTTTCCTCATAAACATTATTTTTTCCACTACCCTTTAATATTAAAGAAAATATTAGAACTCTTATATGTTAATTATGGTCGTTTTAAAGTAATGAAAATATTCAAGAACTCAATTCATCCCCCACAAGATTTTTTGCTTATCTATTTACTAGGACACCACATAGTATATTACTTTGGGAAAATCATTTGATATTATACAACCATTCCTTCTTAAGGTGAGATCATCACTATGATAATACTTTATAATTTATCTAGGATATAATTTCATTATTTTTTATATTCCCTTTATATTCTAAAAAATCAACTCTCATAATTTCAATAATAAAAAATTCAGAAGATTAAAATGTAACATTAATATTTGATTTAAGAGTTACATATTTTTCATTTATAAATATTGATCACTATGATTTTTATGTTCTAGTTAATTTTATATATGTGGAGCAATAATTTCATGAAGCTTATATTATTTTAAATTATTACTTTTATAAATAAATATGATTCTATCATGAAATTTATTTGGTAAAGATCTATGTGAACATTCAATAAGAATTGTATTCTACTAGAATTTCCCATAAGGACTCATCTTAATAACAATTATAGTAAACATTTGAAACATTTGTTTTTCAGTTTTTGTTCACAAATATTAAAATATGAATATCTAGTTTTATGAATTAATTTTTTAAATTATCAATGCTAAATTGAGTGACTTGAAATATCCTCCAAATATCATAAGCAATTTTTAATAGATATATATGACTAAATAAATTTCTTCTGGTTTCATGATATAAAATATCTATAACCTTGTAATTGAAGAAATAAACCATAACAAAATTACCATTCAAATATTGTTGATTTTTTGGGTTATTTTTAGGGTTATACTGTAATGTTCTAATTAGTATTACATAACTATTTAAGGAATGATTCCTTACTAGATTACCAATATGAATAATAATTTCCATAAAATAACGAGGGTAAATAAAGGATAAAATTTTCATTATAACTTGGTAATTCATTCTAAAAAAATATTTTCTCTTAGAGAATTAAATCTATGAAGTTTTTTGTAGAAAAAATATAATATTATATATCAATTAAATGTTAATGATTTGATAATTTTTTTATAGATTGGAATGTTTCGAAATAGTAAAGGGAGGGGTGAATTGATCGATTTATGAAATATTAACATTATATAATTGTTAATGCAATTAAAAAAACTTAGATGAAAACATGTATTTATATAGTGTTTTAAATCAAACTGATCCTATGTATACTCATCAAACTTTCAACATGAGAGTATGAGACCCACTGTTAAGTAACCTAAATTTTTATTGGGAGTGATAAACCAAATACAATTACTTTTTATAGTGTAATAATAAAAAAACCCAACCACATTTTTATTAGGGAGTCAAAAATCCATATGATTTCATATTCAACTTGGAGCCACAACCCATTAATCTGCATTTTTCATCATGGTGGCACAACATAAAAAATATTTTATTTTTTTAACAAGAGTTTGAACCCAATAATTCTACTTTTAAATATGAAGGAACACCCCAATGTAATTTTTATTGGGTATTGTAACCCAAAAATTACTAATTTTGAATGAAAAATCATGAACCAACATTAACACACATATATGAAATAGATTGAAAGAATACTTCCCGTATAATTAGAATTTAGACAAAACAATATAATTGTTGAATTATATTAGATCAAAATATTTTTAGTAGTGGTTTCATGATAAATATCATAAAAAATAATCTAGCTATAATGAAATCAAAAGAGTTAAGGCCATTTAAATCCCATGCCATAGTTTGTGTACACTCAACAATCAAAATTGGTTCTACCAAAGCCTATTTTTGGAGTTTCTTTATACATTCCATATTTAAAAAAAATTGATGAAATGAAATGTAAAATACTTTAGCTATTGTATATCCTCATTATTGAGGTATTAGTTGTGCGTGTAAATTCATCATAACTACATCTGAGTTATTCAATGTTGATTTCCCTAAATTTTCATCACGTGATTTCTCCCTTTAATGCATATGTAAATCTCAATTAATAACCTTGAAAATTCCACTACATAACCTTAATTAAAAACATAATTTGAAATCATAAGAAATATATTCATTTTAGTATAGTAATTAAATACATAAAAATCAAATATCACAAGACATGAATTATACCGTTCATTTTAATTTTGTAAGTTTCATCTTTATCAGATGAAAGATTTTTGTAATGTTTGATTCATTTTATAACAAAATATTTATAAGTTACATTATCTTTGTTGGGTATACCTTCATTGGGTAAATTATGGTAATATGGTAAATCCTTCATAGTGTACATCCTTTTCCTAGGGTTTATACTTCATAGAGTTCATTCTTTGGAGGGTAAATTGCATAGTGAAAATTCTGTCTTTGAGGGGATTAAAACATAATATGATATGAATTCATAGGGTTTCGGTGTTCTTCCTAGTGTATAAAAAAATCATAAGTTTCTATATTCTCATAAAATTATGTTTTCATCGGATATATAACTAAACATTATAAAATTAAGTAATAGATATTTGTATTGTATCATATATAGAATATATTTTAGGATTAATAAATTTACAAACATAGATTTAATAGAGTATAAAAAAATAAATATAATTTTTAATAAATTATGATTAATAAATATTATTTTCTTCTATAATTAGAAAATGATAAATAAAAGTTACTCATATTAGTGTTAATAGAATTATTATTTGGGAATTAAAAAAGAACAAATAAATAAGGTGGCAAGAATCCATTCACCTATAACCCTACCAAAAATGTTGAATGGAAATTCTATTTAAAAAAACCATGTTCATTACAAATATATTAAGTAATAAAAAATATTTGATAGGGACATTCATAAAATTATAAAACATATATGAACATGGACGAAAAAGATAATTATTCAAAAAGAATAGATAAGGTTATTCCCTTCTAGAAACATCATTTCTATTGATTTTTGACCTAAATGTAAGTGGATTATAAGATGAAATATAAAACAAATAATTTAAAAAAGGATAGTAAAATTTATGGATCTCTTTTAGATAAATTATAAGAAAGTTTAATATATACAAATTCAAATATAAAAAATATTTTTTTTAATATTAGATTTGTAAAAAACCCATTAGAGATTTGGTAACCATTTAATCAATGGTAAATGAAAGAAATAGCATAATATGATTATGAATATCCCATGAATAAAATGATAAATATGGTAATATAAATTTATGATATAGTATATACACCGTATATATAATGAAGGTGGTGACTATATAATACATCAAACAAAATGAAATTGAAATGACAAAGCCTTTCCTTTAATACTAATAAAATAAACTGAAATTTAAACCCCTATGTAACATACATGTCCATATTAATAACTTATATTGAAAATATAATTATACATATTAAATTTTATAATATTTAATTAAAATAATTCATGACACATATATTATTCAGTTATTTTTTATTTTCATAGTCACATGTTTGTAACATTGATTGCTTCATACACATTCCATAATAGCGATGTCGATACTCATAATTTGATTCAATGTTCACAATTACAAGAACATTGAAGGTGGTAGAATCATTTTAATTCAAGGATTTACTTAGTCTAATTTTCCTTTTATGGAAGACATGTGTATGATTTATGATAATGGAATCCATGATAAACATTTTTTGAGTTAATTTTGGATAAAAACAAGTTATTTTAAAACAATTATTAATATTTATATCAATCTTATAGAACAATATTCATCGTATAAATTAATATTTAATTTCTTATATTTCTAGAATTAATTTCTATATTCTTGTACATGTTGAGAACAATGATGATACTCTAGCATCGTCCTTGTAGGGTGGTCGAACTGATCCAAACAATTAAAATAAATACTAGTAAATAAATAATATTTTATAGTTAAAAAATAGAAGATCAGCTTTTTAGCAGCATAATGATTTTAAAATAACGTAATTGGAGTGTTTGATTTGATTTATAAAGAGTTCATATGAGAATATAATAGGAAAATATACCTAAGAACATGAATACATTGATGAATTCACTCCATCTTGAAACATGTTCCCTGTTAATGAAGGATTTATGATTACTTATTGGAACCAGATGAAAGAAATGTCTTGTAATGAATTAGGAGTGAATAAAATTGAGGTTATTAGAGAGATAACATAATTGATTTATTATTTTTTAATTGGTGGTGGAGTTTCTAATTTATAAGTGATTTTGAACATCATTTTCACAATTTATCTTTACATAAAGGTTAAGGAATGTAATATCTAAATGGAATGTGACCCCAGAAGTGGAAAAAATAAATTTTTTCAAGATTATCTCCATTATAAACAGTTATTTTATTTTTTATATGTTACATATATAATTTAAATCATATATTTTATTTTTTATGGTTTACCGATGTAATGCATTATTCACCACGGTAAATTATTTTTATGTTTAAAAATGAAATTACCACTGTTAATTAATTTTTCAATGTTCATTAAGAATTTTGACTAAAGTTAATAAAATTAAAATTATTGACATGATAAATCAAACATTTATATAATAATAAAATATATATTGAATATTTTATTTTTCTAAAAAATGGATTTATAAACATTTAGTTAATATAATATCATTTCATTTAAATTGTTAGTAAATTAATTATAATATATTTTTTTATACATTGAATCATTATTTAAAATTATCAGTTTAATTTATAAAAATACACCACACCATATAAACAATTTTTTTAAATTTCACTTTGTTACGTAACATAATTTTTTTATTTCTAAAAAATTAATATTCATTCCATGAATATCAATTAATTATAATATATATATATATAATGAATAAATTTTATCAAAAAATATTACTTATTTGATTTACTAATCCTTTAATTTTATAAAAAATAAACTAAATCATATTTTAATGTATAATGTTTAATAAATTCCTGTTTTACAAAAAAAATATTTGGAAAAAATATATTTTAAAAAATAGATTTGAATATTTTTATCGAGTCCAAAATAATTTTTTTATTTCAATAATTTACATTCAAACTATTTATATATATATATATATAACATCTAAATTTTTTTTATATATAATAACTACACACCCATAATTCAAAACCGGTATCATTTTTATACTATTTTAACCAATAGTGATGTACCCATTAATTATGCTAATATAATGGCTATATAAAACCCATTAAATTCATTAAATTCATTATTTCATAAATTTGTAAATAAAATATTTTATTAATATAGTTATCATTTTGGATTTTAGAACAAGACATATCATTTCCTGATGTTTTTTTCTCACTATAGGGTTTTTCTAAAAATAGTGATTCTCAAGGGTAAATATGATTCAAGTTATTTAGTTGTGAAATAATAATATTATTTTTCTATTTATTATCCAATTTTTTAATCAGATTAATGTAATATGATCATAATTGGAGTGCGACAATACATTTAACTAATATATCCATGTACCCTTATTATAATTTTCCATTATTAGTGAATAAATTGTTCTTAATTTGATTCATTTATTATGTGACTTATTCTCAAATTAAGTTTCAATTATGGAAAAGAAATTATTTTTGACTTATTGATATACTATTTATTGAAAGAAAATGTGAAATTTACCCATGAATTAATATACCACTAAGAAGAGGTGGGGGTTGAATCAGTTGGGTTTTTATTTTAAAATTTCTATAGATTAAAAACAAACCATTGAATATGGTTAATTCATGATACACTCAAGATATTTACACAACCTTACCTCCATGTAATGAATAAGTAATCAAGATAGGCATAAATTAATATTTAGAAAGTTTGGAAATAATGTGGGTCCACAATCCTAGGTGTGTTCAAATCCTACCAATCCAATTATTCTCTCTTAAATTTTTATGATTAAATATAAGTGGATATGTCAGGTATCATCTTATATACATGATCATTAGAATACCATTGGTTATTTTATTGTTTTAATAATATGGGAATGATATATTGGGAATATATTTTCTCAGAAAATGTTTGATTATATTCCCATTGATCATTCAATCACAAAAATAATAATATTCTCACCAAATCTATAATTAGATAATGATATTCACGTGGAAACTTAAAGACAATTTTGAATCTCTATAATTCACACCAAATCACTTTTTTTCATTTTTAGAATAAAAAAATTTATGGAGAAGTGTCAATCTCACAATCAAATTCAGACACACCAAACCTAGGGTAAGGATAGATTACAAAGATAATTACAGATTTCCAAACACTATTGAAATCAAAGGGGAACAGCTAGCGTACGGTCACCTCGAGCCCACATCAAGAAAAAATCATCAGACTGTGAACCACCATTGAAGATTCAAAATTCAAAATTCAAATTTTAAACATGTCAAAATGGCATAATCTCGATAACCACAACATCTTGAACCATGTGAGAAGAAGAAACCTCGAACCACAATCCAGAACGCCCCTATCGCCACTGTCTCCACACAGTTACCGTCACAAACATTGACCGACATCAGTAGCTTCATCATTAACCACCTCTCTAGCAACAAATGAGAAAACAAAAAACTGGTGAAAAGACCCCCTTCGTGAATCTAGCAACATCAACCCACTTTCCGCATGATCAAAAATCCATCACCAACGAACTGAAAAATCAAATCCAGGTGTTGCGAAACTTTCAGATTCCATGAAAACCTCACTGCATTTCGGATCTACAGATCACGTTTCCGCCATTAGACCCTCCCATGAAGACCCAAGAAAACCACCTCATGCACTCCCATCTGACTCAAAATGAGGCAGAAACCCTCCAACCACTGAGGTTGGGTCTCGACCACTGGATCTGCACCACGCCTCCTGATGAAACCCTAAACAACACGGATGCAGGGCGAGGACATGCCAAAAATTTGATGAGATTTTTACGAGATGGTTGTGCCCATGAGAGCGTCGACGCTGCCGTTGGACCAGAAATCACACACCACCAGATCGCCGAGGAGGAGCGCGGAGGAGATAATCCGAGCCAACCCGAGGAGAATAAGACTGGCGACAATAGGGGGAGACCTCGAGGAACGGTTCCCCTTATGGGCCCATCGTGAATCTCTAGAATTCTCAATCTCATATAGATTTTGAAAATCACATTATAACCTTGAGAATCAGACTCACATCTTATTCCCTATATTTTCACACACATATATATATATATTCTAATTTAATTCTAACTACATTTTTTTCTTTCTACTTATAATTCTATATTTTATACTCCACAATTACAAATCCACATTCTTAAAAATAATTTATGGTTAGACAGAGCATTAACTCTACACATCCTTTTCAAATCCCCAAACTGGTATTTAATAAGGTGTCTCGAGCCAATCAAAGGAAAGATCCATGAGTATTTCATTATTTTAATATTCCTCTATATTTCTTCCCAAGACTCATTAAAATTTCTCTTGTGGTCATACTCCCCCAAATTCTCATAGAAATACTATATCCACCATTATCTTTTTCATTAAGTAATAAGTACAGTTAAATTCATTGTATTTAGCTTATTAGAATATGTTTCTATTTATATTCAAGATACTCATAACATTGATGTGTAATTTATTTTCCAATAATATTATTTTATTCATAATTATTATGATGGGAAATAAATTGTCTATGATAAACTAACATCAATTTTAATCTAAATAAATTATCTCCAACATTGAGAAACACTCACCTCGATTCACTGCATTGTTTTTTGTTAATTTTAGGAATTAGGGCTAAATAAAAAATCAAAACACATACATTTTTATTATTATTTAAAATATAATAAATTAACATCATCTTGATTTCATATCATCTTCTTCATTTCATGTTATAACTTTTTCTTCAAGGATGAGGATTATTAATTTTTTATGCTGCTTGTTTCAAAATCTATTTTGGATATTCGAGACACTATAGAATTGAATTTTAAATTATCCAAATTTCATTCATGAAAATATTCATATTTTGGAAACACAAAATTTCATAAAGAAAAAAAATTTATGATGTAAATGTTTCATCATGTAGATCAATTTACTTACACATCTAGAATATAGATTTTGAATAACTGAAAATATCTTACGTGTTTTCACTGTCATATATTTCCCTTATGTATTGGATTCGTAAGATAATTAACACAACAAAAAATTTTATCCATGTATCTAAAATATTATACATTGATAAATTATTTATTTAGCCCATCAATTTGTAACATAGTAGTCATTTAACTTATATGATACATGACCTCTTTAAAATAACTCAATTTATGAACAAACAACCTCTACTGACATATTTTACTCATGTTGTCTCACATAGAAATATTTCCTCTAATAATTCACATGTAGATGAATTATCATTCATTGATTATTAAATCTTCATAAAATAAATCAAAAAAATGTTGTGTAACCCAAATATCTTATATGGTGTCCCTATACAAGAGTATACTTAGCTAGAATTCTGAAATTCAATATAGTGAATCCATATTACATTAAAAGACTTACATAACCTTAAAAAATCATCTCAAAGAGACCAATACCTTCCTAAAATCATTTCTTATGTCTCATAATTCAGAAAAAAACATGTTTAATATCTTCAAGAATGTTGAAAAGAAATTCAAATCAATAATTGGTTCATCAAAAACTCTAAGGGTAATTCATCTCCCCCTTGTGGAGTTCATAGAAACTCTAATCAACTCATCTATTAAACCAAATATTTATTTAAAAACTCACAAAAACAAGAGAATTAACAATTAAAATCCTACCACCATTGAGAATTGTTTTCACCATACAATTGTGAAGGGTTATGTTTTTGCGAAACTTCAATATATAAATGAAAAAAATATGTCCAATTCATTAAATAACATTCCTTAAATTTACACATGTATTTATAAAATCCATATATCTCCGCATATAAAAATATAAATTACTCAATTTCACATAGTAGTGAGAACTCTTCTAAAAAATAAATCCCCCGTTTGGAGGTTAAGAGTTGTGTAACTATTTCTATGCATTTTCCTCATAATCAAATATAACAACAACTTACACATTTTATCTATTTTCTATAATGATAGAAGAGATGAAAAATAAGTTTCACATGTTGTTCTTCAAAAATCTCAGTTGGTATTTCCTCTTCATAAATTTTTAAAATATGATTGTTAGTGAAAATATAACTAATAATAAAATCAAAACATGAAACATTTTATTAGATAAATTTTTACATGGTATAAATATGATTAAATCTTGATTAAAAATATGATTCTTGGAGATATCTATATTTCTATTCTTTTCACAAGAAATTTGTAATGGTTTATCAACCATAACATTAAAATCATCAAACTGCACTTGCATCCACTGAATTTGTGTATAGGCATGTGTACCTGTAATATAATAAACCTAAACCGTACTCATATCTTCTAACTATTTATAATTATTATAAAAATTTATACAATTTTCCCTAATAAAGGAAATTATATAATATATAGACTTCATATTAGTTTTTTCTCCTCCCAATCTACATCTCTGAACCCCAGTATCAGTAAATCATAAAAAATCTAAAAAAACCCACTATGTAGTATTTCCCTTATATCCTTGAGAATAATCTTGGATACCCATAAATAATAATATTTTGTATCACTCTATAACCATAATAAAAAATTATATGTTATTAAAATTACATGTATTGATGTTGTGAGGTAGATTATGCTGCTAAAAATTCTTCTGAAAACAATTTTGATGAAATATTCTCCATAATCAAATTTGGTCATTTTTTTCCAACATTAATGGGAGTGGAAAACTCATTTGAATAACCAATTCCAAACATTTCTTATAATTAATTATCATATTTTCTATTAATATAGAAAAATTTAGTAACCTCCTTGTAAAATTTTAAGTCCCGTGATATAAATATTCTCTCCCAAAAGATACATCTCAAAACTATACTACACATGCCTTCTAAATTTTTTATAGAGATGCAACCAATAATTTAATAATATATTTTTACTGACATAATTCATAACAATTATAGAACATACTATGTCTGCTTCGATAAAAAAATTATTGTGAACCTTTCCTCTTGAAAATTTCAAATTCATAAAGAATCCTTCCAGTATAGAGTATAGAGGACTAGGGGCCCATTTCAAGACATATAATGATTTCTTAAAATTTAAAACCATATTATTATAATAACAAAAAAATAATGCCTATATTAAACTAAAAAATTCATACATAATAAATATATTATTAATTAAAGACTTCATATCCATTTGGTAAACACTATTTTTTTTGATTAAATGGTATTATCAATAGAACCCTTATGGATTTTATTCCTAGAAGATGAGAAAATGTATCTTAAAAATTTATTTATTCTATTTGGGAATATCAATTTTAAACCCATTGGGATTTTTTTTAAAAAAAATATATTCTCATTTATATTATTTTTAACATCAAACATTGTGACCATGAATTTCTTTTCTATCCCTAGAACAAACTCTCACGTTGATTTCTTCTCAATTTCATCTTGATCATAATACATGGAACTAATATAAAATTCCGGTTCAACAAATTTATAAACTAAACATGATTTAATTTGTGTAATATTATAGTTTTTTTCCTATGAACTCTACTTTATTTTATAGTTTGTATATTCCATAAATTTTAAAAATAAATTGTAAAATAAGTATGAAAAAAACCACAACTTGGTTTTAGAAAAATTATTTTTACACTTAAAATAGAATTTACTTTCATTCCACGCCAATTATATACTATCAAATGAATTTTAAAATATTTTATTTAACATATATTAGAAATATTTAATTAAACCCATTAATAAATAACTATTTATTTAATTTATTATTATAAAAACACATTGCACATTATTGGCTTCTCATGTCGCTTCCCAGAATTCCTGATTCTTCCAGAGAACATTGATAGGGTGAGTATTCAGGTTCCATAAAAATATATCCCTATTATTAAAGAATTTTTCCAATTTATCTTTATATGAAATATCAATATCTAATGGTATAACCTTTTATTTCTAGACATGTGAATTATTTGGTATATATATAAGAACCCATATCTTTAAAACATTTTATTTAATTAGTTTTCACATAAAGGTACACATTATATAATACCAAAAGATCATAAAGCCTAGTGTAGGTGAGAAATTAGGTAAATAGCATAACAACATGCAACAAAAATTCAAAAACATTATTGAAAACCTCTTTAAATTGATCCTAATATTCTATCATTTCTCTATAACTATATGGGATAACCTGGGGATGTATATAAGAAATGAGTGATCAATAAAGCATTATAAGGGATTGATCAAATTATAACATGAGGTAATGTAGTACATGTGAACTGAGATGAATTTTAATGTAACATAAGAGGGCTGAGAATCATGATATTGAACAATGAGGCATGTTATTATATGATTATATGAAAGAAATATAGAAATTTGGAAACAACATAAAACGTGAAATCATAATCATATGTCAAATTTAACCACAAAGATAACCTAAAATAGTGAACTTATGATAAAATCTCATTCACCACAAATGGAATATATTGTGATAAAGACATTACATAATGTATTGGAGGTATATCTAATATTGGCCACATCTGTCACATTTATATCATGTACATGCATAAGTGTGACACATATATCATACAGCATAATGATGTATCTCATAAATTTTAACCCAATATTTAGGAGTGTGTGTTATATAAATTTAAAAACCAAACAATTGAAGGATAAGTTCAACTAGGTGAACACCCATGAGTGGAAATTAATACTAGTATCCACTATGAAAATCGTTGTCATGGAAATTCGCATGATAAATCTGGAAGAATAATAGGTGAACATTAACGTTGATAGAAGGGGTAAATAAGGGATAAAGGTGTCTATCTTTACTTGGTAATCCTAAGAAATGTTATCAGGATGTGTAAAAATATATCCTAACTTGGAAATTTAGAAATAAAAAGGAATAAAATAAAGAATATTATTGAATAAATAGGAGAATGAGAGAAACCCTTACCTTAAGTAGATACTTGTAAAAGCTTTAGGGAGAATCTTAAGAGCTTAGGGGAACCATTGAAGGACTATATAGAGGTAAATTCAGATTAATGTCACTCAAAATAGATTTTAGTGGTGAATAATTATTATTCTATTAGGTTTATATAGTAAATGAGAGGATATCTCTTTATTAATTTACAAACATTGGTTTTGGACTCTATATGATAAAGTGATCAAAACCAAAAAAACTGCCCATGGTATTTTACCTTGAATTTTTCCAAAGATTACTTTTTTTTAATTATTTATATGTATAAGAATAGAAAAAATTTAAATAAATCTGTTGGTGATATAGAAGTGAGTAATATTTATAAATAATTCGTTTTAAAACCATAAAATATAAAATTGATTTTTGGCGGGTTCATTATTTGTATTGAAAATTAATCAAATAACATAAAAAAATTTAAAGGATAAAACTTTTTTTAATAGTATTTATTGTACTAATTACACCACTTTAGAGATTTTATTACGTCATAATACACATAATTTATTTAAACATTAATTGACTTTGACTCAAAAAATTGACTATCTCTAAAAATTATGAAAAAATCACCATTTGATAATTTCAATTTGATGATTTATTAAATAATATTTATTTTATCCAAATAGTTATTTAAATATATGTAATTAAACATTAAAATAAAGAAATTCATAATTATTAAAAAATTATTTTTTGATAATTAGAGTTTTTTTCACTTATAAAAACTATTTTTAACATTATAAAAAATATATTATAAATTATATTTAGTAAATAATATTTCATAATAATATTTTTTGGAAAGATAATTTACTTAAAAAATTATTGAAACCATAAAAATAGAGTCTTTATTTAAATTTTTGTTTCATCATATCAAAATCTAAATTTTATCAAACTATTATGTAATTATTTAGAAATTAATATTAAAAAAGAATAAATATAATAAATTTTCATAAAAATAAAATATATAAATTTAGATTCTTTCTATCCATATATATATACCATTATTATACAATCAAATCCCCTAGGGTAAGGCCTCTGATGGTTGGATTTTAATGGGGCTGTTGGGAAAACATGGTTTGGTATATGACAGGGATCAGCTTGACCTTATCCCATAAACCGGTTCTCTAGTGATTTAGTTTTTGAATCTCATAGCAGGATAAATCATAAAAAAAAATAATTAATCTATATCCCTTTAAAATATTCATTAAATTGGTTTCATAGGGAACAATACTATAGGATGAGGCCATAAATTATTCCATATGTGTCAATTGGACTTTATCTTGACCATTAATATACTAATAATAATTGTCACTAAATAATTACTATATTATCAATGGTTATGATTCTTAATGGGATCTTAAATCTAAAAAACTATAAATATGAAAAATAAACAAAGTAGGGCATGTGTTTTCTAGAATTATATTACTCGAAAAAGAACATATTCATTCATAAAGACAATTCCATTTATAAAATTTTGGGTCATTACATTCTTCCAAATTTTAGAAAATTTTCCATCGAGAAATTCATTTCATAACCTAAAACATGTGATGTTACTTTTATTTCATGACCTCTTCTGATTCCCATGTTACTTCCTAGAATATTTGGTTTTTCTGTAATACTTTTTCTTAGTGAGTAATCTTATTTCATTAAATTTTGTTTCTAAATTCTAGGATCCTCACTAAATGATCCTCAAATG
This sequence comes from Viscum album, assembly GCA_963277665.1. NCBI lineage: Eukaryota > Viridiplantae > Streptophyta > Magnoliopsida > Santalales > Viscaceae > Viscum > Viscum album. Next base: position 871,723,699 of record OY728145.1, on the reverse strand, counting down.
AATGATCATTATCAATTGGTGAAAACACTAGATTTAAAACATGTGATGGTTCTAGTGTATACTTATTCAAAAAGGATACTAGGAATACATCAGTTACATGTGATATGGTAAGTGGGAGTTCTAGTTGATAGGCCACTGCTCTGATTCTATAAAGAATATCAAAAGGGACAATGTATAAAGTACTAAGCTTTCACATCTTCTCAAAACTCCTGAAATTATTCCATGGATATGTATGAAGTAACAATTTACCTCCACCATCAATCTTATGGTCTCATCAATGATTGTTTTTATAGATTTCATGTCATCTCTGAATGGATTTCCTATGATGCTTAATAGTTTGAACCTTCTCTATCATCTCTTGGATAAGAACATATCCCATTAACATATTCTCTCCATATTCATATAATCATCTTAGAGTCTAAAACCTCTTCCCATATAGAGAATCATAAGGTTTCATTTTTATTATTTAAGAGAAACTGTTGTTATAAGACAAATCTACGTGGGGAAGGGTTTGATAATAAAAACATTATAAGTCCATTTGACATGATATTAGAATATCCTCTAGTGTCTGAATTTTCCTTTAATATTTCCCAACTAGATGATAATGATATGAAGTTTAGAGTATTAGTCCCATATCTAATGCTTTCTACGATATTCTCCAAAACATTTAGGTAAACCTCACATGTCGATCCAATTCGATATATATTGTATCTCCATGATGTCTTACTTATTTCCTTATTTATATAATGGTGAGTTTATAAAGGTATAAATATTCCTTGATAATTTGAAATGTGACATCTTTATATGGTGATCGAATACCACCCAGATGATGTTATTACCTTTTGCGGTATTGGGGAGTCCTATGATGAAAACCAAGTTTATGGTTTCCCATTTCCATAATGGTATTGTAAATAGTCGCATCATAACCTTTGACATTTTTCATTCCGCTTTAACTTGTTGGCATACCATGCATTGGGATAAAAGCTCTATAATATTCCTCATTATGTTATCCCACAAGTTTTTTACTTAAAATCTCTATACATATTATTTCTTCCTAGATGAATAGTAAAATTCGATCTCCCCACATTATCAAAAATTGACCTCTTCAATTCAGGTTTTGATGGGACACATATCCAGGATCCAAATTTATAACTCAATCTTTGGCCAATTTAAACTCTAGAATATTCACTGACTTATTTTATATAAACTTTATATCTTTCCGTGTTTCCTTGATCCTCTTAGAAATAGATGGATGATCAATTTTTTTATAAAGGTATAATGAAAATAATTTTATTATTTGCATATCCATAAATTTCATATCCAAGATGAATGGATATATTTCTATCCTTATCATAGATAAGGTTGTGAGATTCTTTATACTCAGAGAATATACCGCATTTTTTCCTTTATAGGATGGAAATGGATTGAACAATCATAATCCTCATTATCTCTAACCAACTTAAATTGGTCATAATAAGATACTTTTTTTGAATATGTACATAAATATTTTATGAAATTTATATATGTGAAAATTTTCTCCATAGAGATGATTTTTCCAAATCTTCTTTATAAAGATAACTACAGCCTATTCTCAATCATGTGTTGGGTATCTCTGCTCATGGATCATCAATTAGAGGGAGGAATAGACCATAAATATATCAAATATCATGAGTACACAACCCAATCCATTTTTTAAAAAATCACTATAGGTAAGTAAACCTTTCCCACAAGTGGGTAATTTGAGCCTCGATTTAGTGATAAGACTCTTATTCTCCCATTTAAATCATTCTTTACATTCATCATTCCAGAAAAAATGAATCCCTTCTACGTAAGCTTGGAAATTTGGATTTAAAATTGTGTTAAGATTATCACAAGATAAAGATGGTACCTAGATAGTCCAAGTAAACTATAGTTTTCCATCACAGATGTTGGTATGTGTCATCCATTGATTGCCTCTATTTTTTACAAATCCACAAATACCCCATTTTGGGTGGTAACATGCCAAAGAAAGTTACTCAAACAAAATATTACATTTACAACAATTTGAAAATTAAATTTCATTTAAAAATTTCTTTTGTATAATATTAAAATACTCCTCATATTCCTCTTCTATTTTAGAGTAGATAAGAATTTAATCTAGAAATACTATCATTTTTTTCCAGGTAATCCCAGATGACTCTATTCAATAAGTACATGAATATTTATGGATTATTAGTGAGTCTAAATGGAATGACTGTGAACATGTAATTATTTTACCATGTATGAAAATAAGTCTTGGTTATATTATCCTTCAACACCATTACACGATAATATCCCAAACAAATATCAACCATACATAAGTATTAGGTTGCACATATTTGATCAAAAAAGTCATCAATATTTGGTAGATGATACTTGTTCTTTGACATGATCTGGTTGAGTTTAAGGTAATAAATACAGAGGATTATTGATCCATCCATCCTAATGATAACGAAGTCTGATGCACCCCATAGTAAATCACATAATAATATAAAAACTTTCTCTTGATTCTCCTATATTTTTTCTACATGACATCATGTTCAACATAGTCTGTTCTCTATAGAGTCATGGATTTGGGAAATTAACTAGGTAGGAGATTGATTGAGAACTCATCCTCATGGATTTGAGGTATGCTAGAAAATTATTCAGGAAAAACGTCAGTAAATTCCCTTATAATGAGAATTTTATGAAGTATTATTGTTTTTTAGTCTGAATCATTTGATCATAATACTATTTTGTGAAATCAAAAGATATCCATATATTTGTACTAAATAAGATTTATCTACCAACTTTCACTTTTATATGATTAGAGTTATATTTTTAATTCTAAATATAATTTACTTCTCTCAAAAATGTATATTGGATATATGAAAAGAAAGCCAATAAATTTCTAGAATATAATAAAATTATGTTAAGGGGATAATCACATGTGTTTCCAATAATTTCAGCCCAAAAATGTCATAAGGGGATGAGTTATATACTCAAGAAGAAACAATTGACCAATTTTTGATCCTCACCAATAACTTCACTTATGTGTTTTGATGTGGTGTTTTAATCTTTCTAAAAGAATCATGTGATATGATATAACTCATCGAACTAGAATAAAGTAAAATGTTTTCTATTCTGGAATGAATCAATAGTGTAACTTTTACTACATTGTTATTAGGATCCACCTCATTGCTTTTGTTGTCATACACTCTCTATTTCTCTCTATACCTTAATGATTGTTTTCACTAATTATCATTGAATTAACGTCTCATAGGGAATTAATTCACATGGTGTCCTAATTCATTAAAGTTGAAAAATTGGTTGCTATGCTGAGGTTTTACTACAGAATCCCATTCTTCCATTGCATTAGTGGGTTTCTCCCACTTATAATCGCTATGTGGGTGTCATTACTTCCTACAATAAAATAATATCCTTAAAACCTTCATGATATGTCCCAGATAACTCTTTACACGCTTTTGGTATGTGGATTAATGGTATTTCATACACATAAGTTATTTTTTAATCACTCTTCCTGAATCAAAATCTTACCACTATTTCCTCTCTCAAATCCCAAGAGAGAATTGAAATTAAAAAATCCCAATTTTGAAAGTGAGTAAATATTATAAAATTTCTTCATAGATTTTAGAGCCTTGAATAGTCTTCTATTTTAATGTTTTCAAATTTATACCACCAAGGAACTAGTCAACTTTCTTTGGGGGGAAATGAAAATTTTGGATCCATATCATGCATGTCTTACGACGTTTGCCTCATACATCCCAGTGCATTATTCATACCATTTATTGAAGCTATAAAAATCATTTAACATTGTAAAATGGGGAGTGTGAGGAAAATAAATTTCAAAAAAATTCTACGATTCCTTCCATTAAATCTCTTCATTTTCCTCCTCGAACATCATGTTTTTGACTAATATGAGCAACTTTTTACTAAATGTGATAAATAGCTAGAGTGAACATATATAACTTGGTGAATTAATAGATAAGGAAGATATTTTTAATCAAGATGATTTATTTCTATTTGATTATGGGATCAGATGATCCACTGAAATTCAGTGTCCTTTTTTAAATAATGTTCTCAATTAGAGGATTCTACTTCATAGATGGATTTGAGATGTCTTTCTATTTTTAGATTATATTGAAAACCTGATTCATTTGAGAATCTATTTTCCTTAAGTACATTATTCTTGATTCAATCAGGTTGGGAATCTCATTTGAACAATCATTACATTTCCTATCACATTTGGTTTTTGACACGATTCCTTCTATTTGAAGACATTTCCTAAAAATAAAGGAATAATTATGGGTGAGAATTTATTAACTATTAAGGGTATAAATGTAAATTCGTGAACATTAAAGAGATAAATTTTAAATGACATATATTCTATAATATATGAATTTATATTTCCCAATCTATGTTATCCATGATCTATTTCCAATCATAAAATTTTATTGGAATTTTTGTTTCTATAATAATGGTTTTCATGGGACTTCTGAATTTACCAAATCATATAACTTGGGAGAGTCAAAATAGGTGTTCAATAAGGCCTATAATGATGCACTGGGTTATGATCGAGCCAATCTCAATATACCATTTTGGGTTTATTTTCCTTAGGTACATTTGTGCCATGGAAAACCCCACTTATAGTATCAATACAAGGATGTATTTTCTTGGGAACCACCTACTATATAATTTACCAAAGTATAAAATTTTTTTCTTATGTTAAGTCTTATCCTTAAAAAATCAATATAGTTTTCTAATCTTAATACCCAAAAATTTAAAGATTTTCATATGATACCAACTATGAAAACATGCATATTTAATATAATTTATTTCATGATTTCTAAGATAAAGGTACACATTATAAAATACCAAAACATAGTTAAGCCTTATAAAATTGAAAAATTTGGTACAAAAAAAACTATGTTTAAAATAAAATTACATTCTTTAAAACAACTATTTCATGATCAAAAAATTCTATCATTTTCTTAAAACTGCAATGGATAACATTGGGACGTACATGAGAAAGGGGTGACCTATAATTCCCAATAAGAGACCCCTAAAGCATAGAATGAGGTAAACCCATACATGTTAGCATAGATTCAAATCTTTTTAGCATAATAGGGGTGATAATAATAATCTTAAATAGAGAGTTATGATATATCATGATAGCATAAATGTATTATAGGAATGTTGAAAATACATAAAATAAGTAATCATAAACATAAGTCATGGATAAAGATAAAATACAACATAAAATAGTGTTCTTAGGATGAACATATATTCAAAAAACATGGAATATCATGAGACAAAAACATTAATGAATTCATTAGAGGGATCAATAATTTTGGGACCTCCCGTCACTTTCATATCGTGTACATGCATAAGTGTTCAACATTAATCAAACAAAATAAGAATATCCTTTACCAATTTCATACCCATGATTAACGAGTTTGGGGTTTATAATATAAATCCCCATTAAGTTAATTATATGTTAAATTTGTTTAATATCCTTGAGTGGAAATGGATACTTGTATTCACTACAAAAATGATTGGGATTATAAATCACAAGATTACTAGGGAAACATAATGGGCGTACATTGTATTTATAAAAGGTTTAATGAGAGAAAAATGGGTATATAAATATTTTTTAATCATAAAGATAGTAATAAGAATGTTTTAAACATATCCCTTATTGAATTATTAGACATTAGAAAAATGATATAATGAAGGTTCTTGAATAATGAAGATATGTGTAGGATCTCTTTCCATGAGAAGACACTTCTAAATGATTGGGAGGAACTTGATATGACAATGGGGACACCATTGGAGGAAACATGAGAGGTAAAATAATAGTAATAAAAATCCCTAAGGGTGTTTAGTGAAGAGGTGTGGGTATTTGGGTTAGTTTATAAAGTAAAATAGAAGATATTTCTATATTAATTTTCAAACATAAGTTATGGTATCTTTATAAAAAGTAATCAAAAATACAATCTCTCATATTGTTTCTACACATGGTTTTTTCCAAATAGGAGTGAGTTTTATTATTTAAAAATAATAATAACCTAAAACATTAATATAATTACCTTTGTTATCTTTAAGTAGTTTTATTTATAAAGGATTGATTTTAAAAACATAATATATAATATGAGTTAAAGACGATTCATTCTTGGATTAAAAAATTATTCAAATGTCCTCAGGAAGATATTATTTTTAATATAATTTACATATGTTGGGGATACTCATTATAGTATTTATTAATCACATTAGGGATTTTATTATGTCATAATATATGTCGTATATTGATACCATGTGTAATTATCACCCAAAAATTCTTTTGTCTCTGAAAATTATGAAAAAAATGAAAAATAGATAAATTCAAAATAAATTATATAAAAAATAATATTTATTTTATCTAAATAAATCTATAAATATTAGAGTGTAAACAATTAAATAAAAAATCCACATTTATTAAAAAAAATACTCAGTTTTGGGTGATAATTAATTTTTTTCTTGCATACAAATTATTGTTGATGTCATGAAAATAATATTATCCCTAATATATAATAAATATTATTTAAAATATTATTTTATAAAAATATTATTTATTTCTAGAATTATTTAAATAAAGAAAATGGAGTACCTTGAATACAAATTATGTTTCATTGTATCAAAATACAATTTGTTTCAAACTCCTTAAATCATGTCATAAGAAATATAGAAATGAATAATTATAATAATTATTTTATTTAAATGAGAACATATATATTTATACTATTATGTTATATATAAATATCCATTTATTAAACCAGTTAATTCCCTGAGGGTAAGGCGATTCATGGTAATATTTCCATGCAATGGTTCAACAAACATGGTTCAGGGATTAGCCTTGATGTTCTTGCACTTATCCTATAAATAGTTTCACTTATGCTTCAGTTATTGATCCTAAGATTGGGATTGGTCAATAGAAAATCCTAGTAATGCTATCTACATCAAAAGCTCTGATAAATGGGATTCATAGAGAATGATCCAACTAGTCGAGGCCTTCACTTCAACCATCTATGCCACTTACACTTTGTCATCACATTTAGTAAACTAATTTAAATGGTCATTATATAAAGGATATATTATCAATGGTTTTTGATTATTAATAGTGTTTCAAATACAATAAAAAATAAATTTAAAAAATAACAAATGTATTGATTATGTTTTTATAACAATATTAATGAGGAGAAATATATTCATCCAGAAAGGGAATTTCATTTATAAAATCACATCATGAGCATGAGTGTGGTTCACTTGATGCACCAAGTTATATGAAACCATCTCTATCCAATCATGAATATTGAAAGGTTTTATATATATAGGGATTTAAATTACACTAATTACAAATATTATAACCTTGTTATATGGATAGATTAATAGAAATACGATCTCACCAACTTTGAATTTCATCTATCAAAGATTATTATCCGCATAACCCTTCTATTTCCTATAGGATTCCTTGATGTTTTGATGAGTACCTCTAACATTATCCAATATTATCTTACATTGATTTGGTACTAATATCTTTCTTTATCCAACTTCAAACTTGAACATTGATATTATTCACATCCTTCCATAAGGTTCTTCATTAGGATCTATCTAAATACTTGAGTTGTACCTATTTTTATAATTGAATTTAGAAGAGGGAGGTGTCAATTCAAAAACCCATTTAAATTAAGTGAATAGGATGTGAACATTTTATATATAGTTATAATGGTTCTCTAATACTTTCCACATATACAAGGATGATAAGAAGAACGTATGAAAAATAATACATCCATAAAATGTTGAATAATTTTCCAGAACATTAATGTAACTTAAAGTTAATGATCAGATAAAATAGAACATGGTACTCCATAAAAACTAAACCATTTATTAATTTATATCTGAGAAATATGATCAAGAGAAAATTATTATTTGATATAAAATAAATGTTAAAAATTATTATGATGGTTGACTATAAAAAATAGTTGTTTGGACCATAGATATTTTAGGGTGTTCGAAAAAGAAATACATGGAAATATTTTATTATTTAAATCATGGTGTAGGTAATGGTTTTAACATCATCTTAGTATTTTTTTCTCTCATACTTAAAATTATGACATAAAATTCCCTATTATACATACTCTGTAATTCATCTCTTCATTTTCCCACTGTAAATACTTTTTCAGATCATAATACATATTTTTACTTTTAGGATAAATAGGGAATTAAGCGACATGTGAATATTACAGTGTAAATTTCTCTAGGTATGATATTAATGAGACACATGCAGTGTACATGAGCTGTATAATTCCATTCCATTAAATTTAAAACACATGAAAATTTAACACCTTTTATTATAGCTCAATATCTATTTTTTCTGCCTATTTAATGACCACCTTGATAGATGCTTGAACACCCAATGGAGAAACATAAAATTTCACCCTTAAATAAATATTTCAAGGATCAACCTTTATAAATTCCTAAATATGGAATCATTTATTATCCTCTTCATATATAAGCTGGTATATCCTTTTGTATCAATGAATAAGATAATATTTCTACCTTCCTAAGGTTTTAATATACTAAGAAGTCATTATCCTCAATCAAAATCTAACAATCATCTTTGGACCAAAATCAACTCTGTCAAGTTTAAAATATAATTTAACTATATATGATACGAATTTATGTCACACCATTCCCTATAAATACAATGACTCTATATATTTAATTCAAATACAACTACTAAAAATATCAAATAATGATTTAAGTAATTTTTCTTATGAACCACCAATTTTTTGAATACATAATCAATCACAATATCATTCTTTATAAGAATAAATATGAATGAAATCTTAAATGAATAACTATAAATAAAATAACCCTCTCCATAATATGGAAGCATTAGAAAAGGTGCACAGGAAAATGTTATTTTCAATTCTTTGAAACTCTCAACTAATCATTTGTCCAAAGGAACCTGACTCCCTTATTAGTTACCATGTTGAGTTTATATTATAAACATGATAAATCCCTTACAAAGTATTGATAATATCATGAAAACCCAACAAAAATATGAATCTTGGTCATAGTCATTGGTTTTGGATAACCTTCAATAATATACAACTTTGATGGATCCCAGAACATATGTTCACTAGATATTATATAACTAACATATGAAAATTTATATACCTAAACATCACACTTGGTAAAATTTTAAAATAATTCCCCATTATTTAGGGTATTTCATGGAATCCTCAAATATTCTTGATTCTCATTCTTATTAATGGAATGTATGATAATATCACCGAAAAATAATACTATAAACTAACCAAGGTATTATTTTTAGATTATATAAATTAAATATATTAAGATAGTAAGGAAATTAATAATACAAAATGGAGTCACTATAAATTCTTAGTGCTTATACCTCATATAAAAGGCTTTCTTTGGTTTGTATTACCTTTTGAGCCTCAGTTGATAGTATCCCAATAAAAAATATATCATTGAATAATATCGATATCCTTATAATTGATTGAAAAATCATCAATACATGGTAGATGATACTTATTCATGAATTTGAACATTTTATGTTCCCTATAATCAATGTAGATTCAAACTAATCCATCATTATTTTAAACGAAACAGTTTCACCCCATAGTGATGTAATTGGAAAAAGTAATACATTATCTTGATTATATTATATCATTATTTTTACTTCATTTATCCCAATAAGGGATATTCTATATAGATTCATTAATATAGATTTTCACCCAAGAATGAGTTCCACTAAAATATCAATGTCACAATTTAGAGTTAGACTAGGAAAATCATCTATAAATACATCTTTAAAATTTTATATAATAGAAATATATTAATATTGAGTATCATTACAATTATCTTATAAAAATTCCCACTTTTATTGGGAGTAATGACCAATAAAATGGGTGTAATTTAAATAGGATGTTAATACATATCCTCACACTAATTGGAATTCATAGGTTAGTTTTGAATATTGAACTTGAATTACCTTACTAAATAATTGATATTGGATTTATATAAATAGAACCACTCTATGTCCAAAATAACATCAAATTCAACTAGATGAAGAATAATGAGGTTTCCATAAATAAACATCACATAATATTTAATTGGAGAAGAATCATATATTTGATATGTGAACATTGTACAATTATGATTGCACACGTATAAATCAAGATCTATTTTTTAGGTGATAACACTATATCTTAAAAAATTTCCACAAATAAAAGCGTTGTTAGATCTATAATGGAATAACTCATTTACAGTTTTAGAGTGGTGGGTATGCGTACCTTTCACAACTTCATTATCAAAAATCACATCAAAAATATAGATAATAAGATATTTAACTTTTTCTATATATATGAGTTTGTTTTTTTGGTTCTTATCATTAACCCTTTGATTTGATAATTTTTTGGCACAACGGTCACCCTCTTTATTTTTGGAACACTTAACTGTGGGTGGTGTATTATGTGGTGATTTCTCTCCATTCGCTTCATTAACATACTTCTTGACATCACTTCTATATTAAATTTCCCAATACCCTTCTATTCAACACATAAATATTCTAAAATTCCCAATTAGTTAATTAACTCCATGTTTCCATCCATAATTCTGATATAAATGATGAATCATATTCTTCATTGCTTTTTTTATTTTTATAATTTTTATTTAATTCCCTCTCTATTTTCTTATCAAAATCATGATATATATTGGAGACTCAAAATTTTATTTCTACCATGATAGTGGATCAAATGATTTCTTTATATCCATTGAAGTCTCTAATGGATAACTATTTTTAGGGATTAGGATTTAAACTAATGAGGAATCGTCAATCTTGATTTCTTGTTTCCTGAAAATTCTATATGTATACCTCACATGACTTGTAAAAGTTTCCACATAGATATTAATGGATTCATAATCCTTACAAACTAGCTCAATGAATTCATTCCAAATTTTATAATAATGAATATGAGGAATAAAATTATTGAAAAATAAATTTCTAATTTCATCCCACAACATAGAGTCAATTTCTTCCTGTTGCACTATGTTTTGATAATCTTCGACCATTGATCATCTTATTTATCCAATTGATCAATAAAAAGAGTAACTTTTTTAGAGTCTAAAAATCGGAGAAGGGAAAATTTATTTTCAGTTGTACTAATCCATTTCTCAATAATTATAGGATAAGTGGACATAGAAAAAGTAGGCCAATGTTTCTTCATAATGGACTGAAAAAACGGATTTTCCATATTTTTCTCATTTAGAAGATTAGGAGGATCATAGGTAGAGAATTGTTTATAGGAATAAAAATGATACAATGTATTCCAATTCAAATTAAATTGTTTTTTTTATGGAGAAAATAATTTCATTTTCCATTATTTTTATTATAAACTCTATTCCTTATAGTTCTAGGAAATGAGTAGAATTATAAAGCCCAATTTTAGGAATAATCATAATGTGAAACTGAAAAACCCAGAAAATAATTTATAGTATGTCTATATCATGAACCATTATTCAAAATAAGTAATTCCTTAGGATTAACCTATGAATCCATGGTCATAATCAATTAAAATCTATCATAATGGCTCATATTGGAAATGTGAATTATCCCACTAATATTCCTTTGGAGTTTTTAACCTTGTGTACAATCTTAGTCCCACTAATCAGGAAATAGTGATGATCATGTTAATAAACAATTAACCCCTTTTATAAAAGTTACCTCTTGGTGCGTCAATTCTATGGTCTTATCCACTTTCAATTACCCAGAATGGGTTGTATTTTCTAGGAAAACTCAAATCCATTATTTTTCATAACATACGGTGTTCTTTTATACTTATCCCTATCCTAAGAATTCTCAATAATGTTTCCTCATCCTAGTTTCAAGAAAAAACTATGAATTTCTCTGATACTAATTGAGGTGATCGAATTATTATAAAAAAATATTATATATTGTGAGATGAATTTTAATTACATATCATTATGATCCATGATAGAACAATTAAAGTTTATTTTATCTAAAACTATGGATAGATAAACATGTGGTATATAAATGATCCACGTCATCTCACTATAAGTTCTTCATAACTAGAAACCTTTGTAGACCTCTCATACATAATTTTTTTCTTCATATCCATGTGAAAAGGAAACATAATAATGGATGATCTCATATTCATAGAATGAGTGAAAAAGGGACATTAAAATAAATAATAATTTTTATGACTAATATGAGAATAATTTTAGGAGAACATAAACATAACATTTTTTAATCATACATACAAATTTATATATCATAATAATGAGACATGAAATAAAGATTGGTAGTTCATATGACTTGAATCAAAATAGAATAAATGAATATGAGTCATGAAAACATAACATTTATATAATATCATGTTATAAAATAGATTCATAAAGTGTATCAAAATCATTATCATAGAAATATTATGTCTTAGGTACCCACTAAGACCATCATCACATGTTTTTCTTGGGATAACCACTCATGTAATTTTTTTGGCTTGAGATAACCTCTTGTGTACCCTCTTTTAAGCTTTTGATAACCACAAATGTACCCATGAATCTCATAAAAAATTAATTTTTACCTAACAAATTAGAGTTATATAACATTTTCTCCCATCAATTAATCATAACCCATTCATGTGCATTCCATAAGATCATAAGAATATTTATCATTTTATCATAGAATAACCCATTTAAACAAGAATGTTTTTCATAAATATTTCATCACCGAAATCAATAAATATATTCAAAATAATTAAGGATCATATCAAAGGATCATATACCAAGTAAATAATTTTTAATATCAAAGGATATATCAGAAGTGAAAAAATCATTTAAAATATCATTGGATGAACTCTTTAAGAAAATACCATTTTAGTTCCAGAATAACTTATCATAATTCCAATAATTTAAAAAAATTTATGGAAATATTTTTCATTAGAGATTTACAATAAATATTCTAAAGTAATATTATATTTATAGAGTATTCATGATAAATAATATTCTATTCATGTGGTGTATGTTAAACGTAATGTTATGTTCACCCATTTAGTAATAATAACATCACTCAAAAAATCGAAACTAGAATTGTTTTAGATTTATTTATAGAAATTGAATCATAGTTAAAAATTAAATTAAAAACATATATTATAATTTTATAAACATTCTAAAAATAAATTTTAATAAAATTTGTACATGGAATAAAATTATTCACAAATGAATGAAAATACGGTGATGGTTTTCCCTAATTACATTCTTTCATACATTTGAGTATCTATAGAGTTGAAATGGAAAGGAAACCATTTAATTTTCATAAGAAACCAGTTTTGACTAAATTAAATTTTATTTTTGAAATACTAATTATTGAATTTAATTTTCATAAATTTTTACATTAACAATTCTGTTAAAAGTGTGATTGTCATAAAAAACCAATTACATCCAGTTTAACTTTCTTTGTAAGTTTTCTAACTCATTTTATAATAAATTTAATTTTATTATCATTTTATACAAGAACAATATTAATAATTCTAATAAAAAATATGGTTTATTTATAAACTATTATTACCCCTTCAGTATCAATTCTTATTGGAATCACAAATTTATGTTACAATAGTTTCGTCTTCCCCGAATGTGAAATTAAACTGCTATAGTATTTTAATCAAAATAATTGTTAGATAATCTAAATAATTAACATAGAGATATAAATATCATATTATATATATATAACCATAAACTAATGGTATTGAAGAAAATGAACTACACCATTCACTGAGATGGTAGTATATACGTATCCATGAATGTTGTTTTAATTGTTTAACAAAAATAATGGAAAAATATAAATAATATTTTATAATTAAATAATAAAAATTATATCATAAATGTCATATATAAACATAAAAAACATCATAACATCCAAAAATTTGAGGCACACATGGAAAATGAATCATATCAATACGTGGAGGGGTAGTCAGCACATTTGCATGTGCAAAACTTTCATTTGAAATTTGATGGAAAATAGGTACAAAATGGTTTTGTTAAGATAATAATAAAATATAAATATATTAATGATACCACATTAATAATTTTATGATGTTTCAAATATTTTTATAGTATACTGAAGAGAAAATAAAATTGAAAGAGATAAGTTAAGATTTATACCACATCATTATGAAACAATATTATATTTACACCTTAATCCTTATAATCTTGATATATGTAGTAAACCATGAGCACTATATTTATGTGTTGAAATATATGATGAGTTTTGGTAATGGAATGGCTATAATATATGGTTCAAAAATTTATGAATAAGTGATGTGAGGAGGTACCCTTTTATATGTGAAGGAGAGAACACACATTGAATAACTTAAAAGATTGTAATAATATAAGTTCAAGTTCATATAAAAGTACAAAAACTAGGAAAGGAGTAATTTTTTTTATAATATAGAAATGAATTATATTCGACTAATAATAATTAGATATGTATATTATTCACTATTTCCCATCTCTCTTAGTTTACCAATGACTCACTCCTCTTAACCATAACCATAATAATTTTCTTCTTTTTTATTATTAGCATTAATTATGAAGAAATTGATGTTTATGGATTAATGAAAATTATATTTTATTATTATAAATATATAAACAACATTATTTAATTAAATTTCCATAAGGTTCTGAAATTAGTTTTAAAATAAACATGTGATGTGCAATGAAAACCCATTTTTATAAAAAAAACATTTTATGTATAAAACTAAATTTAATTTCATTCCATGAAAAGTAAAAACTGTGAAATTAATGTTAAAATATTTTATTTAATATAAAATCTACATATTTTATTAAAATAATTAGTCAATAATGATATATTTAATTTACTTTGATAAAAAAACATTTTTATCTAAAAATAGTTTTTTAAAAATAACTATTTTTAGATTTAATTTATTTTTCTTTATTACAAACCTTTAAAGGACTAATGAGTGGTTAATTATTCATAAATTGATAGTATATTTTATTAAAATAAAATTTTAATAGTTATCAATATACTTTATTATATAATAATAAATATCTTGCAGAAAAATATATTTCTTAAAAAAATGGGTATTTTTTTCATTAAATGATTATATTTGTAATTTAATGATTATTTATTAATAATTAATCATCATCATAATCATTGTTTATTTTTTGATGAAAGTAGGAAGAAAAAATCAGGGATAACAATAAATAAAAAAGGTGTAAGGGGGCCTAAAATAATGAAGATCAAGGTAATCCACTCTAATAGGAATTTCTACCTCATGTTTCTGCATTTTGGGGTTGTAAAAACACATAGTGCCTAAACCCTACCTAACAAAATTTTCTAAGTGGTCTACCTCTACGTTTCCCTCTTGCTATGTGTGTCTCAATAGAATTTAGTTAAAGAAATGGGAGTGGAACTTTCTAATGGGGTAAGAGATAGACCAGGGGTAATTGACAATGCCACGCAAAGAGTTGAAAATCATGAAAGAGTTCGTATCCTCTTCTTCAATAGTGATACAACCTTGCCTGCCAAGAGTAAGGCCATGGAGAAACGAGATAACATACACCTAAAGAGAAGAACCTTTTCGATGGATGGTTGTGAATTCCATCACCATGTATCTCCGAGAGTCCCAGACCACACCGCTACCCCTCGAGTCACCTGCAATAAAGGAGCCATCCGTATTGAGTTTCAGACCCAAGAGAGGAGGCTTCCACCTAATGGCCATTGAGAATAACGGCTAGGTGCCAGACATGATAGGATAGGAAGAGGATCTGAGGAGAATCTGCACCATGGAAATTATCCTGGAATCGAGTTAGTTCGAGAAGAATGATACGGGCACGGGTGAAGATGGCTTTGCGAGATGAGCCAACACCCTCACACCTGGCTTTGTTCCTAGAATTCCAGATGCACTACAAGACATCATGGTGAATGAATGATATGAAAGTTCCATTCACACCCTTATAACCAGATCCATGGAACCATTGTGCAAAAGGGGGGCATCATGCGGGGGACAAGAACTTACAGAAGTGAAGTCACCATGGGAAGACCAGACCTCTCACACCATGTCACCTGTAAATAACAGGTGCTTGCTGCTCTACTTATCGGGTTCTTTATAGTACAAGCACCTAAAAGGAAAGGTTAAACCACATTTTTTGATGTTCTCATTTGTGGAAACAATATTTTTCTCGATTCACCATGAGAGGAAATTATATTTCGTAATAATTTTCTTATTCTAGAGAAGGAAATTCAATTAATTGTCCTGCGGTTGGGGAATTAGAGCACGAGGATAATCCTTATAGGAGAAGGTATCCACTTTTTATGGGGTAAAAACACAATTATCTAGCTCCAATGAGATAAAAATGAGGAGAAATGTTTCTAGTTGGTTAGTATTGAGAATTTACTCAATAAAATTTGGGAATCTGCAGGCCTCCCCATATGTAATGTTATACACTGGACATCTGAGGAAGCCAAGGTAATCACCCAGCCAGTTTTCATGACAAAAAGACACTTTTCCTTCCACAATGACCCATCAGATATGGTGGTGTATAGAATAGAATTCGGGAAGAAGCTCGGAAATAAAAGGTGAGCGGCATTTATTAGCACTCAACTTATTTTTCCACCAAGGGGCCACCCGTGGGGCAGGTACTGCACTGATGGATTTGGCCATGGGTTTCTCATATCGTTCGAGTAGTTGGATATAGTTCTCCCCAACCATGCTAGGGAGATTTACCTCAATACTTGTTATCTACATAGAGTATTTAATCCCATGTTGGACTAGAGATTTGGTCCACTATACATTCAGTCATAAATCACATGCAGTTTCGAGGCATGGGTCCTCCAGAAAATATTTATTGATATGGTGGGTACTCCCCTATTTTGTTAATGTGAAGTTCCTCTATCCTTGGAGTTGGAAATATCCTATCATAAATTGGGGTGGGTCCTCCATACGTTTAGTTTGGGATAAGTTGGTACTCCCCTATCATACTAGTGAGCGGGTCCTATAGACCAGGGTTTGTAATCACTTATTGTACCAGTGTGTGGGTTCCCCATAGTAAATGAGCTCACATAGTGGTGCTCACCTATCATACCAGAGTGCAAGTCCTTTATCCTCTGATTTTTACTCCCTAGTTGAACTAGAGTTCAGGTTGTCTTCTATATAGTAGTAATATCCTAAATCCAAGTAGAAAAGGGGAGTGGGTCCTCCATTGGAGTGAGATCCCCCCCATATTTCGATTACAGTTATGAGGAGTGGGATCCTATACTTTTTTATGTGTGATACCAGGCTCATATTAATGCACTTTTGATGGACTGAGGTGTGAGGAACTTTATACAAGAGTGATAAAGGATTCATGGGTTAGATAGGAGATAGTACTCCCTTTAATGAATGGTTGTGGTGAGGTGTGTGTCGCTACACTCTCTCTTGTTAGAGAGGATGAATTCAGTGAATAATATAGAGTAGTTCTCCCTCAACTGTGTGAAATAGTTAGGGGAGTGACTCTCCACTTGAGTTCTTTTAACTTTGTGTTAGGAGCATCTTATCTATTGAAGGACCTCTGGTACTGGACACCAGATACAGACATAGTGATTTGTGACTTAGATAGTGTATCTCTCAGATGGGTTTCATCTAGGATATTGATCTCATTGAGTTTTTCTCTATATTTTGTAGGTTACTGTTAGAGCCTCGGGTAGAATCATGTTTCCCGCTTATGAGGTCGGAACCTCACGAGACTTGGAGTTTGAGATGAGTATAACTGGGTGATCTATGGGAGTCCATCCAGTGTTGTCATGTGTTTCTATTGACACCCCTTGTGGAATGAGATGAACATTCATGTATAGACAAGGATGGTTCAAGTTGAATTTTCAAACATGATTGGGTTCCCTCTAGGTAGGTCACGTGGATTATTTCCTTTTAGTTTACCCTTTTATTTTGTGTTTTTTGGTGTTCCTAATAAGTATTTTTATACTCATCCTTAAAAAACATTTTCCCACACATGTTATGTCTTGTAAAGACAAAATTATATTTAAGGGAGGCCACATATGAACCCAAGGTCGGTGGAGCTTAGTGATCTTAACCGACCAAGATTTCTACCAGATATAGGCTGATGATCTAACCATCAGTTTTATTTGATAGTGATCCCCTATTTCTGTGTTTGTTGGACACTATTACCATTTTCCTATGGTGGGATTTTGATATGTTCTTTTTACACATTTACAACTTCAGTTGGACTCTGGTTTGGGATAGGTTTATATATTCATTTTGGATTCCAACTATTTATATATCGGCATTTTTTCATCGAGGTGTTTTTGGTTTTTTCATAGAAGTACTTTAGGAAGAGGCCTCCCATATGTGTGATATTAATAATTGGTGATAGTCACAAGTCCCAAGACTATTGGATGAGGGATTGGATATTTGAGGCACATGACTCATCGATTCGGGTCATGACAGATTGGCATCAGAGGTGATTTCAACTTTTGGACTAGAGTGTCAGGAGCTTTTCATAGGTTGTATAATGATAGTGTTAGGATGTTTCAAGTTTGGATATTAGTATAGATGTTCTAGTGTTGGTGTGTATGTCTAATTATCCATTCACCAGGAATCTAACAACTTGATTTTGGACTTGGTAAATTGGGACACAAGTCACATGCAAATAATTTTTCATTCATCGTATAGGAATGGGTTTTAGTTTATCCTTTCCCTTCATGAGTCATGTCCCCAGATATACAATTTAACTATGGTGTGTATTGATTATATTTTAGGAGATATCCATGAGGATAGATTGATAGGGTTCCATGATGGGATTGTGGTGACAATCTACTCCATGATGAGGCTTCAGTGTAGGGAACTAGATCTGAGGAATTACCTCTGGGTTGTTATCCAGTTGAGTGACCACTAGTTCTGTAGAAAGTTTTTCTGATATTTCAGGATGAAGATGCATGCAGGTTTAGTGCACTTCATGATCTCTAGAGGTAGTGATCCTTGAGGTATCATGGAAATCTAGACACCCGGGAAGCTTATGGCAGGATCGAGGTAGTCACACATGTTTTCCTCCAAGTGAGAACACATCATAATAAGATGGTGGTCCTAGGGGTGAGCCTTCTGCATGGTTCTTCTGGGATATTGTGGAGTTTAGTGAAGTAGCCCCATGAACATGAGATGCACACTTGGTTGGAGTTCAAGTGACTCCTCAAGGAAGATTTCTACCCATCCATGCTGAGGTAAGTACGTATCCAAGAGCTTCTACAGCTTTAGAAGGGAAGCATAACTATGGAAGAGAACTCGCCAATGAGCTTGTACCCTAGTGGTACAGGCTCCTGCATGGCATCAAAAAGACCCAGAATCAAATCCGGGCAAGGAATAATTTTTGAGGGTACTGTAGCAGCACTGTAGTAGGGGAATTGTAGCAGACTGTAGCAGTGGAGGAACTGTACCGGTGGTGACACTGTAGTGGTGGAGGCACTATGGCAGGAACTGTAGCAGTGGATGTACTATAGCAGGTACTGTAGCAGCATGGGTACTGTAGTAGTACTATTCACCGAGGGGTCCTTTGGGCCAAAAAATTGGCCTTTCAAGCCTAGTATTCAGGTCACATGGACTTGGGCCTTTGGGATATGTAATTGGTCTCCCTCTTCCCAGTCTAAAGGGGTCTTTGCTTTAAATAATAAAATGAGGCTTCGGCCCCATGAAAAAAAACTATGGAAGAGAACTCAGCATGGTTCAAAAACAAGTCAAATTATTCCCTATATATGGTTTGAGACCCATTCTTCTGAGATCAGACCATTGATTAGGGCCTCCATAGAGGTTTCTGATCATGTGTGGTCTCCTTGTGTCTTCCCTCCTATATGGGCATACTTTAGTGAGATGTGGTGGTAGAGAGCTTCTTGGCGGAGGGGTATGAGGATGTGATGAAACTTGGTGGTCACGAGGATGAGGTTTATACAACAAATGGTAAATATAAGATGATAAAAATCATAGTGAAATAGGCATAAACATTCTCAGAAACGGAAAAGTGTGATTTTAGTGCACGAAATGTGCTGGAAGTATGTTCTGTTGTATGAGAGCCACTATTATGCTTGAAATTGTTGGGGACATCTTACTAGTGATTTTATAACCCCAAGTTTTTTTTAGAGATGGCCAGTCGATAAGAATTCTTGATGAAGGAAGAATTTAGATCAGAAATTTCCACAAGATGGTGGATGTAGAGGGGGTTTGTGTAGAGAAGAAGGAGGTGGCGGGAGGATTGAGGTGTTTCCCCCACCACCCCCATTAGGTCCATGCCAGGCTGAGGGAGTTAGAGGATATAGGTTAGGAAAACTACAATCCATAAAGTCTTTTGACCTATAATATCAATGTATTAATAGAGGTATTCTCTTTTTACTTTAAATTTTTTAGTGTCAATTTCTATACAATTTAGTAAGGTACTATTTTCTTTTCGCCTCTTGTTTGAGGTTTATCTCATGTGATGCGGGGAATTGGTAGAACCCCATGTTGGTGGTTATGATAGAGGGACCGATAATACCCATGTGATATTTTTAGAATCCCTTTTTTGTACATTAGAAACCTTATGTACATAGACTCATCTTTAAAAGTGTGATGTGTGAGGATTATTTGGTGAGATTTTTCAAATCATTGGGCCCATGAGGAAGAGTGATGCTTTCCCCCTTGAAACATGTTTTTGAGACATGAACAAAACATTGTAGGCAAGTTAGTGATACCCAAAGTGGATATTTTTTTTCTATGTTTGATAATTCTCATATAATTTTGTGCATAGGGAGATGTTTAATGGTGGAGTGTCATGTCCTGTCTTGGAATTGTCGGTGGAGTTTTCCTTCTTGACCCTTTTTTCTTGGTAGCCCAGGTGGAGGGAAATAATTACTTGAAACTATTCTGTAGTGTTATAGATAGACCCTATGATGTTTATACAGTGTGGATTAGTTTCCTACCATCAATACTCAGTTGGTATTCCACTAGTGGGTGTGTTGATTTTTTTTCATTTTGGTGAGTTGTGTTATAGTTGGACGTTCTCAAATGAAGGGCCTTGTAAGACACTGTGTTTACTCTAGGGAAGCCCTATTTTGTTTTTAAGCACCCTTTTATGATTAATTTCAACCATTAATGAATGAAACATAAGGAGGTTATGGTAAAGTTAATCCATAGGTGGAAAATAAGTGTGGGGGTTTGTTTGTATATACAACAGGTTAGCATGGCAGTGTACCACTAGAGAATATGATTGTAGATTAATCAAGGTTATTGGTGATTTCCCACCTATCACAATTAAGGAGACTTGTTCCTTTTTGTTTCATGATGTCGACCTAGTTAGACTTGGTCTTGAGTGTGTTTTTTCATGGGTTATTTCCATGAGTGAGTGCTTTTAAGAATAATGAGAACCCCTAATGAGCTCGTTGGCATGAGAGTTCAAGTGGAGACCTCAGTTTTCTTCCATATTTCCTTGTATTTCAATTTTTTGGATGAAAATACTGGAAGGTGGGGAGAATGTACTTACCATGGTTTGATTTTTAAGAATATGGAATATTTATGAGAATATTTTGGAAGCCATGCACTTAATTGGAATTTGAATCCATACCCTAAATAGCCTTAGAGCAGTGCTTTTAAAAATATTAAATATATTTTTTCATGCAAATGTAGTTTCTATTAACATGTGGAATAACTCCCTAGAGGATTCTTGTATTGAATTTATGCGACCACAGTTGAGTTCAAAACATTGTTTTTATCTTAGGTTCCTCATAAAGTTGTATGTTCCATGTGTTTTGGTCAGAGGTGAGTTAGAAAGGCGTTATGAGGTAAATTAATTATTTTAATGAAATTTTTATTAAAAGATTATCCTAATTCCATCTTCTCCTTCACATTTTTTTCACATGACCCATGTGGATAAACATTTCCACTTCACTCCCCATTTGGTGATGATGAAACCAACAACAAATCAATGCAACAAGGTGCTTCTAACCATAGTTTCTAACCTCAATCATCATCTGATCGAGGAGATACATGATCTGAGCATCATTCTACACCTAGAGCTTCGACATTTCACTCTCAATGTAGGTGTTTTTGTATTGTGGGTCCAGATCCATTTCATTATGCATTTCATTAAGGTTGAAGATCCCAAATAAAATATCTAGAGATCCCTCCATGCTAGATCTACCAGTTTCAGGTTAAACAAAGGATAATTGATAATTTATACAGTAATTTCTGACTAGAATTACCATCTACATAGTGTGTAGTCCAAAGAGACATGATTTGTAGCCCTTTATATTTGAATAATGTGACTTTGGGTTTCTACACATAGTGTACCAAAATTACATGCAATGTAGTGACCCCATGTTGTGTGGCCTTAGGACATGGCATGGGATAGCGGTGTAAAAGTACATGGCCATGTAAAAGTACATGTTCCAAGTACATAGACACGAGTTAGAAACTAAATAATGGGAAACCCACCTGGAAAAGTGTCCATTTATTCTTAACATGCCATTTAGTATGTGATGAAAATCATGTAAGGGGCATAATTAGAGAGGTCCTGCCAAACAGGATCACGTATAGGGGTCGGGTGACATGGAATAAACCATGTAGCGAAAAAATAGGTCATGTACTGCTACATAGAATTTGTAAACATATAATATGGATAAAACATCATGTTCTCTGTAAGTCTCAAATGTCTTTTGTTCCCCAATTCATTCCATGTACCCCTTTAGGATCTTCTTGAGATCATCCTCCTTATGTATCTTCTTATCTAGAAATCAGATTCATGGTTGTGAGTAGATAATCTTGAGAAGTTTTCTATGTAGAGCATGATGTTGGCTACTTAGGCCTAAGAGATACTAGGTTTCGTGATTAAAGCACAACACCTATGTATCTGTGTTTAACCTTGCACTGTGGATCACTAGGTTGACAAAGGGGTCCATACCTTTCCAATTCACTGTAGGATGTGGGTCCCCTTGATATGATTGATTCTTCTTTAAGTGGTTCTTAAATGATGCATAATATTGTCATGGTTCATTAATAAATACATTGGGATAAGTACTCCCCTGTGGAATTATGGTTCGTGTTTCCCTTACCTCCCTACTTTGGTTGGGACACGACTCTCAAAGTCATGGGATCAGGTTCGTTTACCTTTGGGTAGCTCTTATGAGGTTGGTACTCCCCTGATAGATTAGGGCATGGGTTCCATATATTGTTTGAGTAGTTAAGGATATCACTCCATTTCCATAGTAGGGTGAGGTCCCAACAAACTCACTGTCCAAATAGAGTAGTTACTCCCATATTAGACCAGGGAGTGCGTCCTCTATCTATGGATTCAAAACTACCCTATCGTGATAGGGTGCGGGTCCTCAAGATGTAATGCATCAATAGAATTGGTACTACCCCATAATGTTAGGGTTTGGGTACTATATCCTTAGTTTCAGAACTCCCATGTCATACAAGGGTGTGAGTCCTCCACAAGTCTAGTTCTGGTAGATTTGGTACTCCCCTACCGTACCTGGGGTGCATGTCCTCTAGATTGGGGTCAGTAATACTCTTTCATTCTATGGTGTGAGTCCCCTAGAGTAAATGAGAAGACACAGTTGTACTCCGGTATTATAACAGGGTGTGGGACCTCTATCATTCATGTTTTAATATCCTATTGAAATAGGGTATGAGTCATCTCAATGGGAGTAGTACTCCCGCATCTTCGAGAATTAATGGGAAGGGATTTCTCTATTAGATTTAGTGATCACTAAACTTTTGAGTATAGTTATGAGAAGTAGGCCCCTCCAATAGTGTAAGTGTGACACATGGAAAAGAGTGGGTGATCCCTCTTCAGATTGAGGTTTGGGACTCTCTATACAGGAGAGATATAGGTTTCCCATGTTAGTTATGAACTAGTACTCCCTCGACTGCAGAGTATTGGTGAGTTGTAGGTCCCTCCATTCTCTCTCATTAGATAGAATATGCATATTTCATAGTTCGGAGAAGTTCTCCCTAAATAGTGTGTTTTGGTGAGGTTTATGACTTTCCAATGTGTTCTTACGACCTTACGCTAGGTATGAGTTAGTTACGGAAGGACCTATGGTGATGGCCTCTAGATCTGGACCTTGTTAGTTATTCCCAATTGAGCGTGTATCTCAGATAGCTATCATATGGTGTGGCTGTGCACATGTATTTTTTTATCCTTGTTTTTGGGTTACTGTTTCAACCTTGAGTATAATCATGTTATAGGCTATAAGGTGGGAACCTCATAAGACATAGAGTCTAAGATGCGTATAAATGGGTGATTTTGGGTGTCCTTGTGGTATTGTAACATTTCTGGACTGTCCCCATTGTGGATATAGATGAACAATAATTTCTAGCTAACAATGCTTCATGATGGTCTTTCCCTCTCGATTGGTTTCCCTCTGGATAGGTCGAGCAAACTTTTTTCATTTTAGTTTCTTCTTTTTCTTTTGAGGGTTTTTTGGGAATCTACTGAGTTTTTTATACTAACCACTGAATGATATTTTCCATCACATTCTTTGTCATGTGTTGAGTATAAGACTTTCTCTGGAGTCCATAGATGACTCGATGAAGCTAGAGCTTTGTGAGCTTAACCGACCGTGGTGTTTACCAGAGTTGGGAGGATGAGCTTACTGGTAGTTTCATTTTACTGCGATCCCCTCCTTCTGAGTAGGTTGTATATTTAATTGTTTTCCTATGGGGCATTCATGTTTGTTAGTTTTTACAAATTTAGAAATTCTTTTGTAATTTGTTGTGGAATAGTTGTATTGATGTATTTTAATTTCCATATTTTGGTATCTCTACAGTGTTGTATTGTGGTGTTTTGGGTGAGTGCTTACAAGTACCTTAAGAAAAGGCCTCCCAATTGTGTGGAATACTTAATCAGCAGTAGTCCCCATCCCCTAGTCTGTTGGAGGTGGGATTGGGGAGTTTCTTCTTTATCCCCATTGGTTTGAGTCACGATAATATAAATCAGCTAATTGATAATTATATTCATTGTATGCTAGGTCAATGGGATGAATTTATGATTCATTCCCACAACTATCTTCTAAAAAACCATATTTACTAGCATCTAACCCTCTTGTATTTGACTGAGTCTCAATATTGTTATAAAAAAAACATTCATTGAGTTTAAAAAAAATCTTTTTTTTCACTTCCATCAAAATTTTAACCCATTAAAATTCCGTCATCTTATTTTTCTTCATATTAACCTATATTTCTTCATTTGATATTCAGGTTGGATGGACTTAACAAAACATTGAAGGTTTTAATAGTGGGTATATATTGAAACTAAATATCATAAGATGTGTTTTTCCTCAACTCTTATCAAAAATCTATTCTAAATATGGACAGTGGGGCACACAACTTCAATCTATAAATATTTATCAATTTGTTGATCAAATAACATTGTCGTAACTATTTAAAAATTCTTCTATTTATCTACTCAGTTATTTTTCTCTATTTTTGAGTGCTGGGAGCACTGAATTTATGGTTAATTACCTTCCAATATAAAATTTTTTTAATCAATTTCAGGTAAATTCACTTCAATTATATTTCAACTACATCATGATGTAAACTCACATATCTTTCTAAAATTTTCTTCAAATTGTTTTGAATAAGTTATCTGCATCATAATTGATATTTAAGGACATGATTGTAGGTATCCAATTGAAATCATCAATTAATGTAATGAAATACAAATAAAATCTATTATACTAATTCCTCATGGGACAACACCGATCTAAACATATTATTTCATGTGGTCTTGATTACATTAACTCTCATCCATTATGTGTAAGATAGACCATTTAACACATTTGGAATGTTTCAAAAATTGTATCTCATTCCTTTTTATGTGGGGAAGTTCTCTGACCATGTCATTCTTTAATATTTTACATTGACTCTATTGAAAATGGTGTTCAAGATTCCCATGAAAAAAATCATTTTCTTCTTTTTCACTCAAGTACAAGGGTTAATTAGATCACTAATTTGGGATGTTTTCCACTAGTTCACTATTCTCTAATATTGACACTTGAATATTTATTTTTTTTATCAAAAAAAAATTATTTTCTTGAATATAAGTTCCTTTCCTTCATCTCATAGTTAACTTACATCGAAATGATTATATTATAGAATTTCCACATGAGGAACATCAATGCATCATAGCTTATATTCTTTAATATCATATGAACCAATAAATTTATTTACAAAAAACAATCATCTATAAATGGAACAACTCCTCAATCATGGTCTATAATTTTTTTTATAGTTTGTTTTCCAGAAATGTTTACTGAACAACCATTGTCCATGATATAGGGATTTCAACTCTCACTTTACATCGATGAAACCTTACCAATAAATGGTATTTCACCATGACCTACCATAAATTTTCCTTTCCCTTTTAAATTTTATGGATGTTTTCCTAGAAATTTTGTCCTAAAATATTCAGCTATATAGAAATATTTCTCACTTGTTCCATGTACTTCATATAAGAATTTAATTCTATTTTTGTGGGAATATAAAATGTTTTTTGATAATATTATTATTTATCCAATGAATTTCATGGCATATTTTCATATTTTATCTTCCTTGATTCATACAATCATCCTTTTAGAGGAATATTGGCATATTTTCCAGAGACAAAAAAATAATGAGGTCATTTTCAAATATGGAATCCCAAATAATATGCTATCACTCCTGGAAAATGAAATTCAACATTCAATAAAAAATTATGCTTAGAATTATTCATAGAGATGATCCCCATCGCATTTAAATATATTGTTATCAACATTGGTTATAAAAGTGATAGTACCTATGGTATATTAATGTTAATGTTTCCATTAAAAAAAATTAGATTCTTAAAAAATATATCTTATTTTCAGTTCTGGGACCTTGGGTCTAAGTTCAATCCCTATAACTCATTCACCAATTTTTAACCCACTTTTCCATTTTTATAAATATAAATATTTTATTATTATTAAAAAAATCATCCACTTTAGGATATAAACTAGGAAAAGAATATTTCAATTCTATTTTTTGAAGTCTATATTTTCCATGAAAAATTACTACCAATAGAATACTTATTGATTATAATCCTTAAACTAGGGAAATTTTTTCTTCAAAATTGATTCCTTCCTCTCTAGAGTATATGTTTCAAATTAAATGAGATTTATTACTTTAAAATTCTTATTGATTTTATTTATAAAATCCAACATGATTATTATAGATTTTTTATACAGAATTAGAAAAATATACCAAATGGAGTTCATCTCATTTTTCTCAAGCTCTCGTGTCATGGAACTAATATTCCCCTCACACAAAACTTCTTTTAAAATTGATATTGGTAAAATATTTGAAATATGAGATATTTGTTTTTCAACTCTCAACTTTCTTCTTATTTGGAATTGATCCTCCTCATTACCGATTTTATTTTAAATATCAACATGTTCCTTCTACCTTAAATGCCACATTATCTAATTACAAATAAAACTATAATCATAAAATGTCATTTCTAATTCAACTATATTAAAATTATTCTAATTTTTTAATTGTTTAATGGGATTTTCTGGGGATTTTTTTCGAAAAGTACGCTCTTAAAAAACCATATACTCTATTATATGGCCCTCCTATATAAAATTAGATCTAATTAATTTTAAATTCACAAATTTTAATGATTTTATATATCCTTTTTTCAAAACATTTTTCACTTCTATTAGAATGGTAACCCATTAAAATAATTTCATCTTTGTTTTCTTAAAATTTCCCCAAATCATTAATATTGAAATTTATGAATCATGGAATTCCAAAAACAATGAATTATTTCATCCTCTGAACCATTTAGAACAATATCTCAAAGAGTTTTTTTCCTAGTCTCATCAAAAATATATTCTAAACATGGGGGTAGTGCACACAACATCTCTCCATAATAATTTAGAATGTTTTTGCTTTGCCAACATTTTCCTATCCATTTCAATAATGATTCAGTTTTCGACTCAGTTATTGTTTTCTTTGGTGGAGTGTGGATATTAATAAATTGATTTTTAATTTTGTTATTTTATAAATAACTCTCAAATGCATTTCAAGTAGATTCCTTCCATTTGATTTTCTCAGCTTTAATATGTACACACCAAGATCATTCCCAAATTCTCTTATGAATATTTTATACAAGATAAATGCTTCAAACTTGTGATTCATGAAAATTAATGTAGTTTTATTATAGAAAATATTGACGAATTCAATGATATTAAAATAACTATTAGTATATTATTTCCACTTGGGACTACCCAGATCTGAATGATTTTGTTTAAGTTGTCCAAATGACTAAATCTATATTCCCTTTTGTGCAACATTGACCATTTTCTACTTTTGTATTTTTTCATAGATTACATATTTCTTCATTTTATAATGGTGATGGACTCTTACTATGGAATTAATTGAGATTTTACTTTGACACTTTTGACCAGGGTGTCTATTTTTCTATGACATTATTTTTTCTTATTTAGAACTCAAGTAGAGTGTGTTATATGGATTAATAATGTGGGATAAATTTCCCTTTGTTCTTTATAATATTTCAATGACAATTCCATATTTTAAATTTTTTATGAAACATGAGTTTTTCAGAAATAAAAATTATTCTCCCTTATCAAATAGTTGACATACTCTCAAATGATGGTATTTATTTCCTTAAATATAATGAACATCCCTAAATATTACCATATCATATTTAAGCTTCACTAAACCAATAAATTTAATTCACTTGAAACTCTCATTTCTAAATTTTACTACTCCTTTTTCATGGACTCTAATGTTTCTCAATAGTTTGGTGTCTCTAAGTATGTGGGATGAAAAATACTATTCATAATCCTTGAATACATATCTTACTTTAATTCAAAGAAACATAAATATTAAAATAAATTTCAACATGATATACCATTAATTTGAATTTCCATTTTACATTGTAGGGATGTTTTCCTGTAAAACAGTTCATGAAATGTTCAACTCTATGGCCCTTTTTTCAACCTCTTCCATAAAATTTATCTAAAAATCAATAGTTATTTATGTGGTAGGATAAAATGATTCCCTATAATCTACTCATTTCATCAATGAAATTATATATATATTCTTCAATATAATAATCCTTTGTTCACACCTCCTACATGTTAGAGACATGTTAAAACAACATGAATAAGAATGGTATCCAATTATACCACAAAACGATCAGTACCCACTAAATTTGGGTTTGCTGTAGTAATTAGAGAATAATCTCAAAGAGATAGTTTTCTTTCTTCGTACATGGATCGATATGTTTTCTAGGGATGTTTTAATCTCTTTTAGGTGTAATTGATAGTTTTCTATCCTCAATATTAGTCTATATATTACAAAATTTCGGATTTGATCCTACATTTTTACGTTAAATGGAATTAAAATGAGACATAATAGATAAGTATGATACATGTTGTTGTTAGTTTAAATTTTTAGTAGTCATTAATGTAAAAGCTTTGATATAAATTTTTTTATTATAGTAATCTCTCAACATCTCTAATGCCTCTTCATCCTTTAGGAATTTGTATTATGTCTTCCAATGATTCTCATATTTCAACATGAGTATCTACCCAAAATCCCTTATTAACCTCTTACATTCGACACATTATAGTTTGATATTTTTAATCTCTTAAATATATGATCCTTCCATTCTATCAGTTTATAAATAATTTTTAGCATTTTTTTCTTCCATCTTTGAGAGTCTAAGTTCATTGTTTTGTTTTCTGCTAATTAGAAATCTTTCTAGTTTAGATTTTAGTATATCTTCTATATAGGTAAAATTATATTCATAATATTTACGAATAAAGGATTCCTCTTGTATTATTACTTGATCAAGAATTTTTTTGAGTTTATAATTAGCTTCTTTAACTTGTTGGATGTTGTAAGATACTCCATCCACTTCCTCCATACATAATAGATTTCATAGTTTTCGTCTTGGGGACTTGTTGTTATTCTAAACTAATTATAGTCTAATTTTTTGTACTTTAACCATATATTATTTTATTCTTATCATCCACAAAATCAGTCTCCAAGTATTATTTTTTAACAATTAATATGAATATTCCAAATATCATTTCAATTGATACATTTGAGTAAGGGTTTACCATTTTACGTTACCTATCATTTCATAAAGTTCCTTGTGAGAAGTGAAATGATTCTTTTATGTTCACCTAATTTATCATCTTCTCCCTATTATTCACATGGTGGTTTAGTTTCTTCACCATTGATTTTCATATTCCTCATGAATTCAAATTCCATTTTAACATTTGATTTATTTTTAAAGATAGGATCCATTCTCATTTAACATGAAATAAGAATGTCATAAGGATCATTACTCTTAAGATTCACTTAGTAATATAGATTATAAATATTAAGATCATGCATATAAAAAATTATTCTTAACAACTTCTCAAAATAAAAATCATTTTATGGGTTCTCACAAAATCCTCTCATGATAAAAAAACATTTTATTTATGCATTAGAGGAAGTAATTACTGTTTTCATATTCATTCATCTTATTTTATTCAAATATAACTCTCTAGTATTTTATCTTAGATTCATTGGCTTTATCATTTCTATAAACTATTACTAAACAATATCCAACATTTCCTTTACAGTAAAAAAACCCACCACCTTAGTGTAAACATTACCACATTAAAACATTATAATTTCATTTCATTCATCTACATGAATCTTCAAGTATATTTTATTATAAAATGTTGTTTTTTTGTTTTTTTAATTAGTGAAAATCCATCTATAACTATCAAAAAATAATCATTTCCATGTAATAAATAAAAGGAAGAATCGTATTATTCAAAGAATTGTAGTTCTTTCCATAAAAGGTAAGAAAACATCTACTATTAAATAAATTTATATTATCCATCAGAACCAAATTAGGAATATGACAGAGGTAAGTTGAGTGAATTAATTTCACTTGAAATACCCTAAAAATGAATAATTTAGAAGAGGTGGGGGAGGAATAATCTATCTTGATTTTCATTTATAATTTGTTTAGATTACTTATACCTCTACTAGGACTTAATAAATTATTGATTCTTGATATTTTCTTATCATTTCACACATGAAATGGACAATTATATAATAAAATACCTAAGAAATGTTTTAGATGTTTTGACCAAATTTTTATTCCTACTCATTGTCATGTTAAACTCATATTGATTCCAAAAATTCTTCACAACATTTTAATTTTTATATAAATGTGTACATGCTACGTATCATAATGTATCATTTTTCATCAAAATCTAATTGTATATTTCATAACATCCCACCGGTTCAGAAATGATCATAAAGATGTAGAAAATATAAAAATTTTAATTTGGTTTCTCATAAACTACTTATTTATCATCTCAATGATGCATAAAGAAATTAAATAATAATATTTTCACACATTCAAGAATCATTTAATGATCTGATCGTTGTACCTTAAACCTAATTTTTATTATTCTAAATTCCTGAGCTCAATAAAATATGAAAATTTAATCAGAATATAAATGATCATACTATCATTTACTTCTATTTATTATTTGTAATAATTGCCGAATTATTGTTTTCTCCTTATATACCTTTTTCTCTTCTTCCCGATGCCCTATATTTTACATTTCTCTAAAAAAATATTTATTTCATTGAAAAATTTATCTTCTGATCATAAAATGAAAAAATTACACATATCAATTTCTTATATGCACATTGATAAGTAATAAAGAGTCCTTAAACTACCATACTGTAAGAAACTGATTCTTATCAAGGTACATATTCTTTTTTTCATCAATTATCTATTTAATTGCATAAATATGGCCTAATATGAATGGTAAATAGGGTCATTAAGGTGTCTGGGTTGTCCGGGGCTGGTCCAAATCTTAGAACCCAAATTTTGGATGTTTATATAATAGTTAACGTTTAGTGAAAACCATGTGGGGAATGCCACATGGTTTGAGTAAACCAAGTGAGGTTAGATAGTGGGGGATTACAGGATGTACGGTTTGGGTAAATCATGTGGGAAGAGATGCACGACCATAAGACAGGTCTAAAATTTTTAAAAGACCAAAAGAGTGTCATTTTGTATAGTTAAATCTCTTTTAGTAAAACATTAGGGGTAATAATGTAGGTTCCCCTTTACCTATATGAAACCGTGATGGTAAATCATGAGGACCTATAATTTTAAGAGTTTTAAGCATTTTTAATTAAATTAAAATTATTCTAAACCTAAGTAAGGACAAACCTATAGCACAACAACATCAACCTCACCATTATAATGCTCTCATTTTGATCATATTCATTGTTTTTAAAATTATTCAACATCTGATATCTGATTTGAACGTTCTTTGTTCCCTTCGATCTGTAACAGTACGGCCTTAATTTATTTTTTTCCGTTACTAATTTTTCTGGATATCAACTGTTCTATATAGATTTAGGTTTATATGCCCTAATTTATCATTCCACATCTTTTCTTAATATTTCTTAAAAACATAGATAAATAATATCTTGATAATGGAAGAGATATCAAAAATCATCCTAAGTTAGGTGGTCATGCTCTTTTCATTGAAAGTTAGATCACTTATATATGTCAGGGTTCCACATGCCAATTTCATGGGTGGCGTCTTAAATGAAACTAAACCCTATTATTTCCTATAGTGTTTTAGGTAATTAAATAGAAATTTGTATGCATATTATTGATTGTGAGCCTCAAATAAACCACTCATTTGTGTGTATTGGCTATAATGGCCAGTTTGATAGCTTTTTCATTTAACCCTTGATTCCCATGTGATGGGACCTTGTAATGAAAAAAATTTAAATGGGTAAAAATAATTATAATCAACTGATGATTGGTTTATATGTGAAATGAATTAAGGGATGAGATGGATGAATTTCCCCTTGAAAAATGTATGCATTTGTTGTTAAAGCGAGTTTTCCTTTCCCATGTGAGTAAAATAGAGGCCATGAATTGAATCAATGCAATTGGATAAAATTTCTTAAATTTTTGATTTTTCTACATGAGATATATAATGACTAATCTCATTGGTATCCATTTAGGATTTTTAGGATAGTTATTCTAGAAACACCCTCGTTAGTATTTTGAGGCAAGCCGTTGATCTTGTCCTTGTTTTTCTATTTTCTTTAATAGGAATGAATTGTACCTTATATTTCCTTATCCATGTGATTTAAATGTTGTTAAATCCATATATTTTCTTATTATGAATTTTATTCCTGTTATATAAATTATTTCCATGTGAGTAAATGAAAGTCCATTCCCTTATGGTTGGAACATCCTTGAGTCCCCATTTTTAGGTTAGTTATATTTAATGCCTTTATTTTTAAACTCGGCATCTTAAATGAATTGGTTAAAAGATAAATAGACATGGGTTATACATGGATTAAAATTAAAATGCTATGGATGGAATCATATGAATATTGACCCTTATACCTTGAGTGATACAAGGATTCACCTTAGAATTAAATAGATGAACTCAATGGATAATTTGAAAAAGTCATGAGTGATACATGGAACCAAATGAGAGACTCCATGGATAGACTGTTAAGACATGAATTCTATGTAGATCGATACTTTTAATCAAAATGGATTACCTTGTATAGAGTCAATGGGAATTGATTATATGTCATGAGTGATACTTGGTCATTTTTAGAAGATTTATAAGAATGGAATCCTATGATATGGATGTTATACCTCACGTAGAGCAATGTAGGGCCCCAAAGAGTCTCTCTAGGGATGGGCTCATAGGGTGTTAGTTGAATATACCTAGAGTGATACTTGAATTCCAACGTAGGGATTTCAACGGCAGACTCATTTTATAAATTAATTAAATGAAAGGTAATGACTTATCATGTTCCTCCAAGCCAAAGCACAATCTATAAGATGGTTTGATTTGTATTGTTTAGATGGCCTTGTGAGGCATCTGTTGTGGTACCAGTTACAGGGGGATTCTAGTTTTGAGCTGAATCTCAAGCCTTATAAATTCAATTTAATTGAATAATTAAATGAACATGAAATAAATGAAAATGAAAAACAGTGTATGTAGGATGAGGAGTTTTGAGTACATCTTTTCTTATTACTTTTCTTATTTCACACTACTTTCTATATATATTCACTGACTGATTAGCGTAGACATTAGGTGGTTGTATACTGGGACATAGTCTCACACCATTTTGGGTCATTATTTTGGGCCTAGACATATTATATGATTTTGGGTAATGATAAGGGAAAGTTCCCCCTTCAGGGACTTGATTTTCTACTTGAGCAGGAGAGAATGAGACCAAGTTGAGGCTTGCGATTATACTAGGGTTCTTCTAACCTTTTTTTAATTTTTTATATGTATTTTACATCTTACTTGTATTCTTTTTGTAGCTATTTTATTATAATCATTTGTCTTATATCATGATATTTTATATCATATGATTTCCACCTAGATTATACAATTAGTATTCCACTATTTACTTCGGTTGTATGGATTACTATTTCAACTATTTGTATCTCGTATGATATTTCCTCTATGATACACTCTAGTAATGAGGGAATGTCTTCCCACAGACTCACTAAGCCCTAACTGATTTTCAGCATCATCTAATGTTTGGGGAGATGTGATTGAGGCCATGTGACCCACTGGGATCGGGGCACCTTTTAGATGAATCTAGGTCTAGGATGTTACACTACTAGAACGATTTCATATAACCATGGAACTATAGCCATAGTTTTAGAGGTTCATGGATATAGGTTAATTTATGGAAACAGTTAAAATTAAACCCATAGTAGTAGGATTTAATCAAATTATGTTTCCTCCTCTACACATCCCCCCCTCACGATACCCTCTACATTTGACCCTTCTTCCCAATGGTTCCCCTCACAACCTCTCCTCTCCCTGATCCTCCGGCACTAATGGTTACCCTCACGATGGTTACCCTCGTGATGGTGCCCCTAATGATGCTGCCCCTCGCGACGATTCCCCTCTCAATTCTTCCCCTCTCTACCATCGAATGAGGCAACCCCATCGTGATCTCTCATCTCCAACCCTCCCCCCTGGAATTTCCACTGAACATGGGACACCTCACCTCCCCCAACTGACACTTATCCTAGGTGTCCTCTTCGCCTCCTTCTCTATCACGCCTCCGATGAGGCCACCACCTCCCAGTGATCATCCTCCTCCTTAATTATAACTATTTTATAAATAACTGGCATTTATTTTTATGGTACTAGGGTCTCAAGTTGTAGTAATATGGTTAATAGTGATTGATTGGGTTTTAAGGGCATTTTAGATGATGGAAAACATTTCCATAAAGGGTTATCTCCATTATATTTTGGTTCTACATAACTTATCCCTATGATTTATTCAAAGATCATTAAATTCATGATGTAAATTCTTACTACCCTTTTTTGAATTACAATAAATTAAATAAATCATTTTTCATTTGACATGTATATGTTTTGTAGGTACTTTTATTTACATTATGGGTTCTCATAATGAAATACCATATTTCATTGACTATAGATGATTACAAAACCAAAATAGAGGGCATTATATTTTATACATGGAACACTATATGGACTACATTGAGGGAAGTTATGATGCCCTATAAATTAATTAGGTGTTCCCAGACACTTTTATCATAGAAAATATTAGTAAATTAGGATTATTAGAAAGATATTACACTTAATATATTCCATTCATCACTTAAGGGTGACTATTTACAATTTGAGATATGTTTCAAGTCAAATTGTACATATCTTGATACCATATCCATTAAGGGCGATCAATAGGTAAATAAAGTATTTGGAATTTTGGTCTTCCAAACTAAGATAGATGTATTTATAGTAAACCACAGAATAAGGGACATGGGATAAGTTTCATTAATTATTCATGGGTAGGAGATGTGTGAGTGATGTGAGGTCAGTTGAGGCTTGAATTAAATGTGACACTAGTGTTTCCATATTAATGTTATTTTATTTACATGATTGATGAATGGGGTGAGTTTTCCTCCTTCATTTTTATTATATTAACCATGCATATGATACCCCCATTTATGGATTTTGTTAGAGGTTTTTCATGTGAGGGAAGACCATGCATGTGGTAAATATTGAGTTTAATTTATTGAAAATGAATTGTTCTTGGTTTATGTTCCTCCCTTAAGAAATTAGTTATGATTTTTTAGTTGCAGGAATTTTATTGGTATACATTACCTCTTTTATTATTCTATTATGAGATTGTTGATATACACATTTTATGATTTGTTATTTAATTATGATCAGTTCTTCTATTTCACTATGTTAATATTATAGCCTAATATTCTATGAAAATTTGATTTAACGAGAAAAATTACATGTGTTGACCTTGATAATGTGTTTACTCTCTATATGGTGAGGGTAAGACATTAAATTATCATCATGAATCATGAGATGGAATATTTTTCCTAGATATATTTCATCACACATTAAAGTAAGAGATACTTTGGAATATATTTAATGGGATTTGATGCTCTCTCTTATGATGTGGCCTTGAATTAGGGACTCCTTTACCTCACAAATGTTTATGGATACTACAAGGGATGTTATGAATTTTCATTGATAATTTTTTAATACACGATTACCACCAATATTTAATGGATATTGGTTGATAATGCATGTCTATGTAATACAATATAGAAGATATTACCGATTGAATATTATTTCTAGGCTATGATAATCTCATAGTTGTAGTCATGTTATATGGATATGATTCCATTGTATTTATGATTATATTACAAGAAGAATGTTATGAGAATAATGTTGGATATTATTTGGGGTTTAATTTTCTATATACCAGAAATTATACAATGAATGGACATTATACAAATTAGTTTTGTCATTGGGAATGATTTTAATTTGGTTTCTATGTGATATGTCATGACACATAAAAAATTGCTAAAGTATGTATAGTCACAATCGGGTGGTTGTGTAATACAAATGGTTATAAAAAAATTATTAATATTAATTTTATTTCTAGTTATTTTACACAATCTCATATAACATTATTCATGAACTAATTTATATTGGTATTTTTAAGGACACTATAATGATCCTCTTGTTTCACAAATGAAATTCTATTTTAAAATTAATAAATTCATGATTATGTAATGATGTTATAAAAATAAATTAACTTCTTTTTTTATATTTGATGGTTATAAGTTATATCAAATGATATTAAAAAGAATAATAAATTTCATAAACATTGATAATACATCCATTAAACAGTGACTGTTAAGATTATTATATATTATGTATTATGATAAATTCCAATTTACACAAACAAAAGAAGCAATAACTTTGAATAGTGGGATATTGTGTCATAAATATCATTAATAAAAGATTCTAATGAAGATTGGATCATAGTTATTTTCCAATAATTAATAAAAATACATGATTCTATAACTAAATCATGTCAAAACCTATTTATGGAAGATGTTAATGATTATTGAGATCATGAACCTAACCATTTAGAGAATGATTACATAGAATTCATATATTGTATTACACTTATTTGATTAAACCAAACTCCAAAACGTTTTTATATTTTGATTTCATGTAACACATTAAAAACTTATGTGTTGAAGAATAAAGAACACAAGATAATCAGATTAGAAATATTGATCAAATAGT
The DNA here is from genome assembly GCA_963277665.1 of Viscum album. Taxonomy (NCBI): domain Eukaryota; kingdom Viridiplantae; phylum Streptophyta; class Magnoliopsida; order Santalales; family Viscaceae; genus Viscum; species Viscum album. The sequence continues at coordinate 871,685,893 of OY728145.1, read as the reverse complement.
ATCCAATATCATACTCATTTTCACCATGATGTGGTCTTATACTCCCGGAATAAAAATAAATAATGTAATGGCATCCTTTACCATACTTTGGTATATTTGAGTCCTTATACACACTATATTATATGATATGGTTTATATTTTCAAAATGTCTATAAATTTCTATAAATATTTGTAAAATTAATACAAAACATCCCAACTCGTTCTGAATCCAACCAAAAACATTTGGGAATTGATTATTATTATCTGTTATATTTCATATAAACTCTTTTTACTATAATAAATCCTCATTATTGGAACATATTTGTGACTATTTATGAATTTTTATAACTTAAAAGATTTATTAATTCCTTAAACCATAATTTTAATATATTTCTTATGGTTTTTTAGTAACATGTTATTGAAGATTACTTATTAGTTTATGAAACAGAACATATAATGGTAAGTAATTTTATAGATTATATATATCATGTATGTTTATATTATTTAGAATGGATAAATATTGGATGTAAAATGTTGATCAGATCACTGATGAAGTTCAGAAGGAGTTATGATTTTTTTAGACATTGAATTCACTAATGATTCAAATGGAAGATTGATTCACTGGACGTGTTTTCATTATGTTGGAATAATATTGTTAACTCATGAGGAGGGGAGTTACCTTATCACAAAACATGGTTTCTAAAACATTTATCAGTATAGTATCACAATCGTGAAAAATATCAAGTAGTGAATGAAATCAACTCAGTGAAAATGATCGGTATGAAAAATATGATTTCTAATCTGTTTCCTTTTATTTCTAAATCTATCTCCTCATATTGACTAGTGTAAGATGAGATTATTACTGAAACATAGTTTTCATCTATTAATTATGATGATGACGTTGAGAGTGTTAGAAATCTTATGGAAGATGAAAATACCCCACTATATTGGGCATGTCGAAAAATGAGAAAACATGAGTTTTTAATGAAATTATATCATAGAGAAATAGTGTACGGATTTATAAATACTACAGTCAACAATATCCTTACATTTATTAATGATTTACTACCATATGATGCTTGTATTCCAGAAAATGATTACATGGAATCAAATTCGGTTGAAAATTGTGGATTTTCATCTATTAAGATTTTTTCTTGACCCAAATATTGTTTTCTATTCTTAAAAGAAAATGTAGAGTTGATTTAGTCCAAACAGCGGGGCACATTAAGGTGGAATACTAATAAAGATATAACTCAATCACGCATATGAGATAAAGTGATCTCACACTTCCCTTTAATTCTAAATATTTCAAAAAACTATTATGTTATAAAAATGGAAAATAATATGATATGGTATGAATATGAAGGAAATAAGGGTAATGATGAAATATTGCATCCAACATATGGGTAGGCTTGGAAGAAATTTGATAAGTCACATCTTTATATTTTAGATGACCTAGAAATGTTAGATTGGGAATATCTTGTGATGGTTTCAACCCATTTTTTCAAATTCATAATGAACACAATACTTGGATTGTTTTCATTTACATTTATAACATTCCTTCACTGATGTGTATGAAGAAGCTTTTTTCTATCATGAGTGTAATGATATCTAGACCTATTTATCCTTGAAATTATATTGATATATACTTGAAGCCATTAAAACGGATTCAAAGGAGCTTTGTATTACTGGTGCACAGGTGTATGACGCATTAAAAAACTAGTACTTTATGTTTCATGTTTCTTTATTATGGATGATAAATTATTTCCCTGCCTACGGAATGTTTTATGGTTGTATTATGAAAGGTAAATTATACTTCCCAATTTATATGAAAAGACATGTTTCTGAAGATTTATGTTTCGATGATCTTTTAGCTTCAAAGGTCATCAACGATTTATAATTATATACCATCCATAAAATAAAAATTGAAGACAGTTCTATAATGTTGTTGAGATAGATGATACGCCTCAACGAATATCAAGGAATGATATTGTAATGGAAATTAAAGATTTGAATTATGTTCTCGGAAAAATTCAATCAAATATTAGAGAAATAAAGCATCTTAATTTGAATTACAATAGCAATTAGAGAAATAAAATCATATTTTTTGAGTTGTTGTATTTGTCATCAAATTTATTGTGTCATTGTTTGGAATTAATGCATATTGATAATTTTTTTGAGATGTTACTTTCTACTATTTTAACTATAAAAGAAAAAACAAAAGATGATTTGTGGTCTCAGGATAATTTGATAGACTGGGGTATAAGATCAAGACATCATCCCAAGTTAATTGTTCAAAATAAGTGGGAACCCCTTTTTTCTTGTTATTTGATGGAAAATGTAGAGAAGACGCAATTTATTCAGTTATTGAAAAGATTGAAGGTTCTAGATGGTTATTCAAGTAATATTTTGAAAATGGTGGATACAAAAAATATGAAACAAAAATCTCTTAAAACCCATGATTTTCATGTGTTTTTACATGAGTTGATTCCCAATGTGTTGGGTATATACTTTCACATAATGTTAGAGTTGTTGTGATTAAGTTATGTCATTTTTTTCGAGACCTTTGTTCCAAAAGACTAAGCAGAAGTGTTGTTTAGAAATAGTAGATAGATTCACTGATTACTCTTTGCAACTTGGAGAAAAATTTCTCACCATCATTTTTCACATGTATGTTACATCTGACTGTCAATATTCTCACATAAGTTCTTTTTGGTGGTCCTATTTCGACTCTGTGGATGTATCCTACAGAAATAATGGTGTTTAAATTGAAATGTTATGTGAGAAGTAAATATCATCTCAAAGGTTCTATTTTGAAATGCTATTTAGCCCAGGAATGCTTGGATTTATATTCATCATACTTGGATAATATCACTCCAAGGTCTAATCAACTAAATAAAAATGAAGGTGAGAAATATGATCCCATTGATCCAACATTTCTTTCACTTCTCCAAACATGGTGGATATCTAGATCGTACTCATTTTGTACTTTAAGAAAAGAAGAATAGGAAATAGCTCATTGTACAATATTATTCAACTGCCATGTGCTTGATTATAATATTAATTAAACTAATAAATATGCATTTTTTGTTTTATGATTTCTTCATATATTCTAAAATTTTAAATATTTCATATCTATAGACATCCTTTAGAAATTATAAAAAAGAGACATCTCTCTCAGTATATTAAGAGAAATGAACTATTGTACAGTAAAAAATTTGCTACTTGGTTAAAGTCGAAGGTAATAGATTTCTTTATTTCTTCTCTTAATGTAATCACTTGTCTCTATTTAATATTAAATTTTGATATATTTTAGGTTTCAACACTACCAATGAATGAAAGATCAGATGATGTTAGAGCATTTTCCTTTGGTTGAAATGATGTGGTAAGTGATTATAGGGAAATGGTTGTCAATGGATTTAAATTTTTTATAAATAGATATAGAAAAATGGAAACACATATTATTAGTGTCATGATAAGCACCACAACAAAATGTTATGTGAGTGTGTTGGATAGAAAACATTGATCAGGAAATATATCATGTTATGTTGTTGTCGAAATAATCATTTTATTAGACTACTATAAACATAGTTGCGTTATAATGATGAAATGAAAGTTGATTGATTCAATGACATGAAAAGGAATGAATATTGATAACTGTGGATTTAGAGTGATTGATATAAACTACCATATTCATACTGATGAACCTTATATTCTTGTGTCACAAGCTAGAGAGGTGTTTTATGTAACTGGCCCATTACAAAAATGATTTTATGTTATTTTTGATGTCATTCCAAGACATATTTTTCATCAAGTCATGGATGAAAATGATGTTTGGTATGAGCCTATCATTATTTATTTGAATGTTTCATATAATGATATAGATGATTCAATTCATAGAACAAATTGTTAACCAGAAATTGTCACAAAGAACAGAAAGCATTGACACATTTGAAGGTATTTAATTGATATTATCACAATATTTTAGGTATTATTTTAAACATTCATACATGATATAAAATTAAATAGTATATTTTTTACCATTTTCAAATATAAAACTACTAATATCCTAAAATAAATATGTTTAAGAGCATCTGTTGTAATTATATTTTATCATTATAAATATCACACATGAAACTTTATCTGATTTTTTTATAATACAATTTTTTTATTTAACATTTTTCACTATTTTTTCTATTTGAGAATGTTATATTAAATTTCTAGGTCAAAATGTATGATTATGATGATACTGGAATATGTAAAAGAATTCATATTAATGATTAATGTATGTCTCTTATGGGAAACAAGGTAAGTACAATTTATTTTTGAATATTATGGTCTTTTATATTATTTATCTTGTTATCCTTCATTTTATTTTATCTTCTATGTTTTTATAGGCTACATCATCTAGGAGATAGTTGGATTATGCAACTAAGGATGATAGTATGTTTGAGGAACTGATTCTATAGGTCAACCTACTATTATGTCACTTGAGTCTATAGGAGGTCATCCTCCCATTATGCCACATCCATATTATCCACACCCAATGTTTCCATATCCCTTTATTCCTACACCAACATTGGATGGTAGTTCTCATACTCAAATCCCTCATTTTCCATTCCTACCATCCACTGTACAGGACACTACGCCCCCATATATCCCACCACCATATCCCTATCCCTATCCACCGTCATCTTTACAGGTTTATCCATCTAGTTTTCTCCCTCCATCTTCACACATATCATCATATAATATATATATTACCCCAAATATAGATATCCCTCCTACCACAAAGGCTACTTCCCCTTTATATGCAGCACATCAGGGGTCTGTAGATCCCTCACCTATTAGTACGTGTTTAAACATTACTGTTTGTGATTAATGAAAAATTCTTATATATAACGCCCCAACCCTAGTTACCCAGAGTCGGTGCATTATTACATAACATTGGCATGATCACAAAAGATCAAGTCTCGAATGACTGATTAGTTTAGTAGCCTTGGAAACCCTAGATACGTTCATAAGTCATACTTTACATCATAAAGTGAAAAAAACTACATCAACATAGTCTCCATAGTCCACACTCATATCCCCCCAGACTATCCCTGCAGGTCAGTCATAAAATACTTCTTCAAATCCTGGGAATAATAAAACATAGAAAGGAGTGAGATCAGATGCTCATTAAGGATAAAAAATTAGTGGAAAATTTTATAAAAATACATCAACATTTAAGGCAATGTATAACTAAAGCAAAATCCTTTTAAACATGAAATTCAGCATAATATGGAAAAAATAAAATGAAATAATTCCATTTAATTATGCATATGGATATTCTAATAGTCGAATAATCACATGCAATATCAATAACCACTTTCATAATGATGGAATGCATAATTCCAGACTATCATAAACACATAGTCAAGGCCTTGTGCCAAGACACTAGTTCGTCTCATGAGACCAACCGATGCATCGAGGAGCTATAGCAGGCTCCACCTGTCACTTACTAAGTCCAATTCATTACTTATATGAAAAGGTTTAAACGTATAATAAACAATTCCCAAGAATGACAACATAATCGTATCACATAAAACATGCATAAAAGAAACATAACATTTCCACATTTCAATCACAAGATATCAATACAACACATTGATATAATCAAAACATTATCAAAACCATTTTCAATACCAAAATAAAAGAAAAGTAAAACTTGGTATTTATTTTTCATTTAAAAAAATTTATGGCTTGTAGAGGAAGCCGGAACTCAAATAATGGTCACGGCGGTGGAGAAGTCATTGTCACTACATACGTAAGACAAAACATTCCTTTTGTCGTTTAGTAATAATGCATCATATAAAAATATTCCTTTTGAATAAAAGTAAAAGTCAAATGGGTTTATAAACTTTGTAAAAGAAAGTTGTGTATAAAAAAAATATTCCTCAATGAAAAGAAATTAAGACAAAGTCCCTTACCTCGTGTCCAACTTGACTTGATAGATCTTTAATCTCTTGAATAATAAACTATAGTTAATTTATATTTTATTAAGAACCTTTTTCAAGTTCATTATTCATTTTACATTACTTATTACCATGTTATAAACATTATGTAATCATTTAATTTAATAACGGTCATTTTGTCGATCCTTGGTACTTGAGTCAAAAATAAACTTCTTATAATTACAATTTTTTATGTGGTAAAATATCCATTACCTCCAAAATTATATTCATGATATAGATATCATATATATCACATATCTCTAGTAAATACATGCATTTATAATATTACATAATATTTATAGGTATGAAATGAAATGCATTGTTCATGGAGATGGTAAGTCGTACGTACGCATGAACACTACTTTCATTTCTATTTCGTATTTAGTGGAATGGAATCATAATGAAATAAAGGTATATTATAATTCCAATATAATATAATAAATAATATCATTAACTCCATCCTTTACATGTCCCACATATGGCATTAACGATTCAAATCACTTTGAGGGGGCGGTAGTCTTCACTTCTTAAAATAAAATTATCGCGTTTACCCATAATGAAAATCATAAATCTATGACATAAATGAAAAATACAGAAGCATAAGGAAAAAATAAACATAATATAAATCATATATTAATATAGTTATATCTTAATGGCCACCATGAGAGGTGTTAAATGAATATTGAACAATCATCATTTCATGAGGCAGTAATTCACCGCCCACAGAAATAGTATGTTCTTTAACCATTAGATGGAGTTGTGTATAAGTTTAGTTTGAATCCGTCTCATAACAACATCCAAGTATATTGAGGATACTAGTGTTGTTACAACAGAAAAGAATAAAATGAGTTTAGGGGTTGTATAAGTAAAATAAAAGAAAAGAAGTTAAGAGAAATTGTTACCTTCACTTTGGGTAACTCCCTTTGGCTTGAACCAAAGGGACTCTTAAAGTGCCTTCTGACTATGGTGAGGATTCTAATATGAAGTTAGGAAAGGTGAGATGGTATTTTGGCAGAGGTTGGCTGGGCCAAATGTCTTTGAAGGTGTGAATAAGGTGGTGGAGGTAGAGGCCTTTTATAAGATGAGAGGAGGGGCTCTTTTAGAATGATTGACATGTTACTTTATTATGAAATTATTTTCGGATTTTAAAGGTCCCACAATGATATATTTAGAGGATAAGGTGATAAGGGTTTTAAATACACCCATCCAATAGTCTTTATACAAGTGTATGTCTTATAATTTACCTTATCTTTTTATTTTATTTAAATCGTTCATTAATGAGGTAATCACTGCATGATCATTGTGTCATAAATAAATTTATTTATTAATGTCTAATAATTACAAAACAAATACCATGATGTAGGAAATATTATTAGATTTCCAATGACTATATATAGTCTAAGAGATCATTTATGTAGAAAAAATAAAAATTGTTTTACTTAGGTGTTACATACTTTTGTTATATTTTCCTTTCTTTAAAAAATAAAATGATAAAATGTCACTATCACACAAAAGTGATTTCATGGGGTCCCTATGTTTGAACAAGGAATCCCATGGTCGGCCATGACACAGCCAATAGCATTAGGACACATGTTGGGGTCATTTTATATTATTATGATATTATTTCATTACCCTTAACTACCTGATTACTAATTAATCATGATAATTAAAGATGATAGTTATCGTTACTATTCATAATGTCTGTAGAGACCCATACTTGACGTAAATACACATTAAATTACTTTTTCAGAATACATAATACATAACAAAAATAGACACCAAAGGACCGTAATAGTTTAGTGTCTTTGGAAACTTGGAACATAATCTTCTAATCATGGTGAAAGATCTTCAAAATATCTCATAAAGATCTTCCCCTTTTGTTTTATTACCTAAAACCTTTATTTATGTCCTGGGGAAAAGAAAACATAAAAATGGTCAGATCAAATACTCAGTAAGGGTAAACATAGAGAACATAAAACAATCCATAAACATTTGAATGCAAAAATGTGAAAATAAAATATAAGCATCAAAATCATGAGAAAAAAATAATTCTTGGAAGTACGCAAGGCATATATCATAATGGAACATCAATAATGATAAAATATCATGGGAGGAAAAAAAATTTAATTGTGGAAAACCATTAATCACATGATATTATTTCCATAGTATCCAAGGCATTGCAGCCAAGACAATCTTAGTGGACAAAGTCCCTTTTTGAATCGAGTTCACTCCTCGTTCCAGTCCCGTATCACTATACTGGATTAACTTACCGTTCTATCCATGTTTGTCTCATGAGATATAAATTTTTACCCGATTCATTAGAGGGAGATATAGGTCCCACACATCTTATAACTAAATCATTCTTACGTGTGCCACAAAATAAACATACATCATTCATAACAACCCAACAGAAAAAAATGGGTTTCATAAACATCATCCCATCATAACATAGACCATATAAAAAAATTGATATCATTTCATCATAATAAAAATCAATCCATGTAAATAATAGAGGCAATATACTTGAAACATAAACATACTTAATAATTTCATCTTAGATGGAGAATAGTTTTGATAAAACACATGAAAGGAATTCTTGAGGAAAATATCATTTCTTCTTCAAAACCATTTTCTTTTCTCAAAATGCCATGAAATTTTAAAAGAAAAATATTTTGTTGAAAAAAATCATGAAAACATGTAGAATATGATTCATAAAAATTAGGCTTTATGAAACCGTAAAAATCCGTTCATACCGTATAAGGTAAAAAAACATTCTCCTTATACTCTTGTTGGAAATGTCAAAAAGTACCACGTATGGTAACCAAAAGAATGATTCCTTCCAAAACACAAAGTAAAAGTCAAAGAGGGGTAAAAATGACTTTAAAAATAAATGGAAGAATATTAAAGAATTTATGGAAAACATTTTTATGGACATGGATGTAAAATATTACCCTATTAAATACTTACGAATAAAAAATCTTAGATAAAAATGAGATTGGAAAAGTTATCCCTTACCTTATGTTCGATATAATTTGTATGTATCCTAACCTCCTGTATAATGAATTAAATAATTTCATTGACTTGTTACAGAATTATATTCATTCTTATGATATCATATATGGTTCACTTATGACTTTATATTAACCGTTTTTTTGTAAATTCCATGTTAAAGCAGCGTTTTGGGAAAAATCATTTCATTTATCGTACGTGTTTCGACTTTTTGTTCATGATATTAATACATATATACTGATTTACATAATTCCATAATGTAAATAATGATATATATATACATATATTCATCATATAAATATATATGATAGATTGATAAATGGAATGAAATACACTGTTCATGGAGACGGTAGGTCGTACGTACGCATGAACACTATTTTCATTTCCTTATTGAAATAAATGGAATTAAGTAAATGAGACATATATGTACATAAATCCAGTATAATTATTATTTAATATATTTCATGATTATTTATTATATATACATTATAATCATACTTGAATGGTTAATCATGGAAAATGAATCTCACCACGTTCGTGCAGACGGTAGTCCGTACGTACGCATGAGCGATGATATCATTACCATATTTATTTAATAGAATTTGAGTGGATGATATAATATCACAGAATCCGTATGATGTTATAATAACCATATATAGTTATTCTTTATACGATTATACCCATCCATGTAAGGAGGTGGTTGGAAAAAAAATTACACCACTGTGTGGAGATGATATTCTATACATACGCACACACAGTGATTTCGTTTTCCATAGGATGAATAGATGGTGAAATGGGGTTATTTAATATTTATAATATCATATCATTATATTAGTGATACTGATTTTCTTAATTTACAATGAAACTACTAAATAAAAAGATGTTGAAGAAGAATGAAACGTGAAAGAATCGATAGAAAAGATTACCTCTTCTTCGACGTGCCTTCTTTAAACATCCTAAGGGACTAGAGTTGTTCTTCTTAGAAGACCAGAACCTGAATAATATTACTCGGGAAGTTTAAAAGTGTAATGGGCAGGGTTTGGCAGATCTTTAAGGCTCAATGTTGTGTAGATAGAAGGGGGAGGAGGTGCCCTTTTATGATGGAGGGGAGGGGCACTTTTTGAAACCTCTAAAATATTAATTTATAATAAACCTAAACCCCAAATAAAAACTTTCATAGTGACTAAAATTTGGATATTAGACAATATATGATTGTAATCTCATCAACCAATTAAATTTAGACATGTTTTATTTTATTTTAAACATTATCATTTTGATTTATCCTTATTTAATCTATTTAATTTTATTTGTGGTAATAATGTTATTAATTTTATATGGTTATAATTACTTACTTATGTGTCAATAATTATACATAATTCGATATTTTATGACATTTTAGATAATATAAAATTTAATTTGAAAATTGTAAAATATTTTTGTGATTTTTAAATAATTTAATAATATAATATATCAATATTGTCAATTTTGACACAATTAATTTATTTGAATTTAAATAAAATCTACATAGAAGATATGTTCGAACAAAAATATTTAATATATTCATAACATGTCATATGTTTCTTTAAAATTCTTTTATCGCATTGAATAGTTCATATATATTTATTTTTATTTTTTAAAAACCAATTATTTGATATTTCAATCAATAAAATAATTTCATCATCACAATTGTGTAACCTTTAATGATAATTATTTAATCCATAAAAATTATAAATAAATTAACCTGATGTAGATAATTTTATTAGATTTCTAGAGACTATTCATGATCGATTTTTCATAAATTTTATCAGTAAATTAAAATTATTATACTTATAAGATTTAAGAGAGTAACATGTTGTCAATTTCATTGGTTTTAATAATAATTAAATTATTATTATGGTAAAAAGTCCATAAAATGAATATAATCCAACCCTTATGTGATATGGGTCTACTTTTAGTCATCCAATAGAATTTTGTCGTGTGTTAGGGTAATTTTATAATCATAGGTTTACCCTTAATTACCCAATTTATCTTTAACTGAAGTAAATAAAAATTACCGTACATACTATTCATAATATAAAAAAAAGTAACCTATTAACATAATTTGGACCCACTGAATAAAAATATGGAATACATTTTTCAAAATTAAAAACACAGAAGTTGAAGTAATTAAATTAAAATTTATCCCGTTGTTAAGAAAATGAGTTTTAAAAGTTAAAATATTTCCAAAGATTGAAATGTTTTTACCTATGAATTCAATGTAAAATTAATGTTAATGACATAAATTATATTAAATGGTAAAAATATATTCTATTTATACATTAAAACCATTCAATATTTTAATTAACCGTATAAATTATTGCGATGAAAAAAGTTGTTTAAAATTAAAATACAGCGTTTTCTCACCATTCCTTAAAATATGAAAGTTATCAGAATAATATGAAAAAATTATCCAAAGTAAATTTTTATATCTTGATTCCGAAGAGGAATTTTATTTTGTCAAATTTAACTTATAAACATGTTAAAAACTATATTTAATGTGTGTGTGCAATCAAAAGGCGGCAAAACTGTATTTTTTTAAAAATACTTATTTTACTCGAAAACTTTATTTTTTTCTCATACCATGTTCTAAAAAATGTGTAAGATGAATTATAATATTATAAAATTCAAAATGTCGTTAATACTATTCATAACGGCTAGTCCATAATAATATTATAGAAATATATCGTTGTTTAGTAAAACCCGGTATTGCGTACTACACACACTATCGAGGAAGGTTGTGATTGCGTGTAATGCATGCCCATCAGGGATGCGTGTAGTGCAAGCTACTTTTGGTGTAGTGTACAATACAATACCTCAATGAAATTAAAAAGAATAATTCTCATAAAATATCGGGTTGTTACATTCTACCCCCCATAAAATGAATTTCTCCCTTCAAATTTTTCGGGGTTATAAATGGTTTACTACTTGAAAGTTTCATTCATAAAAACCCACATCGTAAAAAGAAATACTAAAACATAATTTTAAAAAGTGAAGTATGAAACATATCGGTTACCCAAATTAACTCATCGTTGGGTTTCCAGATAGGATAACATAGGTGAAAATATAGATATGGAAGAGAAACCTAACCATCATGTTCTGATGGAGAGTGGTAGAGAACATGGCTATGAAAAAACCAACAATCACAAACCCATTAATTTGTGATCATCTAAGGTATCATCTGATTCATCTGATATAAGGGCACTAGGAAAACTTTTTTTTTCAAGATCATTTCCCAAAAGTTGAAGAATTTCAATTGGAAGAAATACTTACTTTATTTCAGTATAATCTCACCGTTGTTCATGCCTTGAACAATTTCCACGTCATCTCTTAATGAAATGAAGTCGAATTTGTCATTCGTGCAGTGTTAGAAAATCATGTGATAGAATGATGGGACATTCTATATGTCTCAAACAAAAGGTTAGCAAAAGTTATAAAATATTCATAAGTCTATCTATGGTGAGGTTAATCATATATGGTTCCAAAAATTGACTTATACTTCATCTACCTTACCGTTTAACAAAATAAAACTAGTTTCTACTAACCTGATACTTCTTGTAGGCCAGTGGTAGGAAATAAAGGCCTGTCGCACTTCGGTTTTTGGTTCAATTCCCTTAACCTTGTCCAACACGACGGGTTTTCTCTCGTCCTGCAGGTTGACTTTTTTTTGTTTAAACGTCACTATTATAATATTACTGAAATAATATCGAAAAAAATTATAACCTTAAACAATACTATCTGATGTCCAACATAATCCATTCCAGTCATTAGACTTATCCAAAATACATCTATCCAATCTCATAGTATAAAAAAAATATTACTATAAATTCCATTTACCAAGCATGTGAATACCACTATTTATCCCCCATATATCATAAGATATATCTTGTTGATCGCATTCCAAACATGTGAATACCTTAATCTTGTATTCTCTTGCAACATGAATTACCATAGAACCACAGTGAAAACATGAATGATTTCAAAAGGTAACTCTTTCCACATACCAAAATCCCAAAATTTCAATATACTCAAACCATGATATCACTTTGTCCTTATATCAGTCATGAGATCATTAATATTATTTTCTCCATATCCCTGCATTATGTGCATATCATGTGCTTTACAAAATATTAGAATTACTTTTCATGGTTACTAGTAGCATATAATTATTGAAAACCAATACAGAGTTAGTCCAATATTCCACAGTACTATAAATTAGATTCCACAACATTATTTTGGAATCACACTACATAAACACATAATCATTCCAATACATTGTTTTCATACTCAACATCACCAATAGTGATCACATGTGACTTCCCTTTGTCCTTTTTTTAAGAGGTTTCTCACATTGATCATCATTAACTCTTGGATTAGGGTATTGATTAGAATAATTCCCCATTTCCTTACACTTGAAGCATTGAAGTGTTGGTGGATCGTTGTCTGTAGTCTTTTATCTATTCACATCATTAGAAACCTTTTTTCCATTACTTTGGCACTCATCTGTTTGATGACCTTCTTTTCCACACTTGAAACATTTTCTAGTACCTTTTAGACAATCTCCAATATTCTTCTTTCCACACTTTGAGCATAAAGAAACATTCACCTTCTTTTCATCATTGTTCTGAGGTTTTTCCTTGAACTCCATCTTTCGTTTCTTGTCGAAACAATGAGATGGATATGTTACACAAACTTCCAGTTATACCTTGATAGCACAACGTACAATTTCATCATAGCTACTGAAGTCTCTTATAGCTAATTCCCTTCGAAGGCTTAGTTTTAAGACACTGAAGAATTGATCAACATTACTTTCAGGTTAGACGATAAATCCAGATGCATACCTTGCAAGTCTTTTAAAATTTGGTTCATATATACCAATAGATTCATCATCCTTATGCATAAGCACAAGTAACTCCTTTTCCATCTTTGTTCAAAGAATACGAGGGTAGTACTTACTGAAAAACAAGTTCTTGAACTTGTCCCATTCCATGGATTCAATTTCATCTTGGGGCCGTGTATTCTTAATTAGAGTCCACCACTGGTCTTCTTCACCATCTAAACGATAAAAACTAAAATAACTTTTTCATGTTCTGAATAGAGAAGTACAAAAAATATCATTCCAATGGTACTGATCCATTGTTCAGCAACAAGTGGATCAGAAGACCCATTAAAAGATGGTGGACGTTGCCTCATGAAGGACTCAATAGAATATTGTTCCCTTCTCTGATCAATTGTAAATTCATAATGATTAATAGCTTGTGTAAGTATAGAAATAATATTTTGCACTCCATCTCCCATCACATTTGGTTTCTCAGGAGGATAATCATTGCATTTTCCATTACATTGATCAACATGGTTCTTTCAGGTTCCAGCCATCATCTAAAACCCAAAAGAACAGTGTGAGGGGAAAAAATCATGCTAGGAAAATAACATAATAAAGGGGGACTACCTTTAATATATAACATCTTTTGTTTAATGCTAATATCATTACCATAATTCTAGGACTATAACCTATACTTATACTTAACCTTAGGGACAGCCCTAGACATACCTTAGAAATATCTCTAGGGATCTCAGTAAAGTTCTCGCATCCTAGTTTCCAAAGGATGACTAAACCATTCCTCTAATACCAACCGTAGAGTCCCGTACTTGACGTACAAATACATTACATTAATTTTTCAGAATACTTAATACATAAAAAAATAGACACCAAAGGACCGTATTAGTTTAGTGTATCTCGAAACATGGAACATAATCTTATAATAATGGGGAATGATCTTCAACATCTCCCATAAAGATCTTCCCCTTTTTTTCTTACCTAAAACCTTTCATTATATCCTGGGGAAAAGAAAACAAAAAAGGGTGATCTCAAATGCTCAGTAAGGGTGAACATAGAGAACATAAAACAATCCATATACATTTGAATTCCAAAACGTGAATATAAAATCTAAACATCAAAATCTTGAGCAAAGACATAAATCTTGGAAGTACGTAACGCATATATCATAATGGAACATCAATCATGATAAAATATCATGGGATGAAAACATGTAATTGTGGAAAACCATTAAGCACATGATATTATTTCCATAGTAGCCAAGACATTACTACCAAGACAATCTTAGTGGGCAAAGTCCCATTCTGAATTGAGTTCACTCCTCGTTCCAGTCTTGTATCACTGAACTGGATTAACTTACCATTCCAGCCATGTCTATCTCATGAGATATAAATCATTACCAAATGAATTAGAGGGAGATATAGTTCCCCACCATCTCATAATGAAATAATTTTTATGTGTTCCACAAAATAAACATACATCATTCATAATAACACAACGAATAAAATGGGTTTCATAAACATCATCCCATCATAAAATAATCCATATAAATGATATGGATATCATTTCATCATAAGAAAAATCAGTCCATGTAAATAATAGAGGCATTATACTTGAAACATAAACATACTTAATAATTTCATCTTAGATGGAAAATAGTTTTGATAAAACACTTGAAATGAATTCTTGAGGAAAATATCCTTTCTTCTTCCAAATCATTTTCTTTTCTCAAAATGCCATGAAATTTTATAAGAAAAGGATTTTGTTGAAAATAATCATGAAAAATTTTAGAATAATCTTCATGAAAATTATGCATTAAGAAACTGTAAAAAACTGTTCATGCCATTTAAGTTAAACAAACATTCTCCTCGTACTTTTTTCAGAAGAGTCAAAAAGTACCACGTATAGAAAATAAAAGAGAGATTCCTTCCATAACACAAAGTAAAAGTCAAAGAGGGGTAAACATGAATTTAAAAATAAATGTGATAATATTAAAAACTCTATTAAAACATTTTTTTGGACATGGATGTAAAATATAACCCCAGTAAATACTTATGAATAAACAATCTCGGATAAAAACGATATTGGAAAAGTAATCCCTCACCTTATGTCCGATATGATTCTTATGTATCTGAACCTCCTGTATAATGATTTAAATAATGTCATTGACTTATTACAGAATGATATTCATTGTTATGATATCATATATGGTTCACTTATGACTTTATATTACCCGTTCTTTTGTAAAGTCCATGTTAAAGCAGAGTTTTGGGAAAAATCATTTCATTTATCATACGTGTTTCGACTTGTTGTTCTTGATATTATTATTTATATCATGATTTACATAATTCCAGAATGTAAAACATGATTTATATATATATTCACCATATAAATATATATGATAGATCGATAAATGGAATGAAATACACCATTCATGGAGACGGTAGGTCATACGTATGAATGAACGCTGTTTTCATTTCCTTATTGAATTAAATGGAATTAAGTAAAAAAACATATATGTGCATAAATCCAGTGTCATTATTATGTAATATATTTCATGATTATTTATTATATATACTTTATAAATATATATAAATGATTAATAATGGAAAATGAATCTCATCACGTTCGTGGAGATGGTAGTCTGTACGTACCCACAAGCGATGATATCATTCCCATAATTATTTAATTAAATTGGAGTCGATGATTTAATATCTCAGAATTAGTATGATGTTATAATAACCATATATAGTTATACTTTACAACATTATACCCATCCATGTAAGGTGGTGGTTGGAAAAACTAATTACACCATGGTGGGTAGATGGTATTCTCTGCATACACGCGCAGTTATTTCATTTTCTGTAGGATGGATAGAAGGTGAAATGGGGTTGTTTCATATTTATAATATCATATCAGTATATTAGTGACACTTATTTTATTACTTTACAATGAAACCACTAAATAAGAAGAAGTTGAAGAAGAATGAAACTTGAAAGAATTGATAGAAGAGATTATCTCTTCTTCGACGTGCCTCCTTTAAAATTCCTCTTAAGGGACTAGAGTTAGTATTTTGGTAAGAAAAGAACCTTAAGAATATTACTAGGGAAGTTTAAAAGAGTAATGGGAAGGGGTTTGCCGAGATTGAAGGCACAATGTTGTGTAAATAGAAGAGGGAGAAGGTTCCCTTTTATAAGGGAGGAGAGGGGCACTTTTGGAAACCTCTAAAAGATTAATTTATAATAAACCTAAACCCCACTTAAATACATTCATAGTGACTAAAATTAAGATATTAGATAATATAGGGTTATAATCTCATCAACCAATTAAATTTAAACATGTTTTGATTTTATTTTAAACCTTATCATTTTCATTTATCCTTATTTAATCTATTTAATTTTATTTGTGGTAATAATGCTATAAATTTTATATGATTATAAATACTTACTTATGTGTTCTTTAATTATAAATAATTTGATATTTTATTACATTTTATATCATATAAATTTTAATTTGAAAATTTTAAAATATTTTTTGTGATTTTTAAACAATTTAATAACATAAAATATCAATAGTGTCAATTTTGACACAATTAATTTTTCTGAATTTAAACAAAATCCACACAGAAGATATGCTCGAACCAAAATTTTTAATAGATTCATAACATGTCATATTTATATTGAAATTTCGTGGATCACATTAAATAGTTCCTATAATATTTATTTTTATTTTTTTAAAACCATTAATTTGATATTTCAATCAATAAAATAATTTCAACATCACTATTGTATCACCTTTAATGATAATTATTTAATCCATAAAAATTATAAATAAATTAACATGATGTATATAATTTTATTATGTTTCTAGAGACTATTCATGTTTGAAGTTTCATGAGAATTATCACTAAATTACAGTTATTATACCTACACGATTTAAGAGAGTGACATGTTGTCACTTTCTTTGGTTTTAATAATAATTAAATTATTTTCACTGTCAAAAGTCCATAAAATGAATCTAATCCGACCATTAGGTGATATGGGTCGACTTTTAATCGTCCAATATAATTTTGGCATGTGTTAGGGTAATTTTATAATCTCAGGGTTACCCTTAATTACCCGATTTATCTTTGACTGAAGTAAATAAAAATTACCGTAGTTACTATTCATAATATAAAAAAATAAAAGAACCCTATTAACATAATTTGGACCCACTGAATCCAAATATGGAATCTATTTTTTAAAAATTAAAAACACAAAAGTTTCAGTAATTAAATTAAAATTTATCCTGTTGTTAAGAAAAAGAGTTTTAAAAGTTCAAATATTGCTAAAGATTGAAATGTTTTTACCTATTAATTCAATGTAAAATTAATGGTAATGACATACATTATATTTAATGGTATAAATATATCCTATTTATACTTTAAAATCATTAAATATTTTAATTTATCCATATAAATTATTGCGATGAAAGAAGTTGTTTTTAATTAAAATATAGCGTGTTTTTACTATTCATTAAAATATGAAAGTTATCAGAATAATATGAAAAATTTATCCAAAGTAAATTTTTATATCCTGATTTCAAAGAAGAATTTTATTTTGTCAAATTTAACTTATAAACATGTCAAAAACTAGATTTAATGTGGGTGCGCCATCAAAATGCGGCAAAACTTCATTTTTTTAAAAAATACTTATTTTACCTGAAAATTTTATTTTGTTCTCATACCATGTTCTAGAAAATGTGTTAGATGAATAATAATGTTATAAAACTCAAAATGTAGTTAATACTATTCATAACGTCTAGTTTATAATTATATTATAACAATATATCGTTGTTTAGTGAAACTCGGTATTGCTTACTGCACACACTATCGAGGAAGGTTGCAATTGCGTGTAATGAAAGCCAAGTAAGGGATGCATGTAGTGAAAGCTCATTTTGGTGTAGCGTACAACACACGACATCAATGAAATTAAAAAGAATAATTCTCATAAAATCTCAGGTTGTTACAACGTCCAAAAAAATATTCTTAATCACATAATTTGGACCATGTGATTCCAAATATGGAATCCATTTTACCAATTTCTAAACACATAAATTGTAGTAATAAATTAAAAAATTATTCCCACTGTCAAAACAAATAGCATGTTTTTATGAAACAATATCTATCAAAAGATTGACAATTTTTTATGTCCAATTTCAAAGTAAAATTAATTATAATGACCACCACTGGAATAAATGGTAAAACATATTCTAAGTAAACTTTAAAACCACTAAATAGTATAATTTATCACTATAAATTATTTTGATTAAAAATGTTGTTTTTATGTGTTTCTTTACTATTCATCAAAACTTGGATGTTCTTAGAAAAATACCAAAAATTCAACTTATGCTAATTTCGATATTCTGAATCCAAAAATGAAGTCCATTTTGAAATATAAAATTTCTATAATTCGAAAAGTTGGTATTACTATTCATAATAGCTACTTTGATTGGTCGTGGTGTGTTAGAATATTGAACTTGCGTACAATGCACACTATTGTATTATTGAATGTGAAGCGTACTATGGAAGCTTGGGGTGTTTTATTCTCCCCTCCTTCAATAAATTGCATCCTTTCAATTTGAAATTGTTCATTGAAAAAAAAAGATTGAAAATAGAAAATACCTTTGCAGAAAACCCACATCGGAAATAAGGTTAATAAAATTTATCCTTAATAAGATGAAAGGGAAATAAAAAAATTCACCACAAAATTATGATCTCGATTGGGAACACATTGGTGGAAATTAGAGAAATATAATTGGAGGAAAATGTAAATATTTGTAGGGTTTGATTTAGGCCATCAATCACAAACAAGTGTAAAATTGAGGGCCTCAAAGCCTTCAATCTTTGGTGATTTAAAAAATCATCAGTTAGGATAACACATTTTTTGTTTTAATATCCATTTCCTAAAGTTTAAAGAATTAATTTATTCATAGAATAAGAGAGAAGTATATATATATATATACTTGACAAGTAGAGTTTCAAACTTCAACTAATTTCTACCACAAACTCATATTTCACTAAAAAAGATAATAGAACTCAAAAATATTATATTTATCCTAATCGTAGAAGGTTCCAAATATTAAAAAATATCATTTAGATTAGGAAAACTATTTTTTAATAACCAGGGACTTCTTGTAGGCTAGAGGTAGGTAATAAAGGCATGTCTCACTATGGTTGTGGGTTTGATTCCTGCAGCTTTGTCCGACGCGACGGGTTATCCCCCTACCTAGACGTTGTCGTTTTCCTAATACTATAGTATTATAATATTCGAAAAATAATCTTCAGAAATGTTTTAGCCTTAAACAATACTATCCAAAGTTCAACTTAAACCATTTCGACCTTTGTAGTTATCCAACATACCTCTATCCAGACTTTCTCTAAAAGGTCTCTAAATTCCAAAATCAATTGTAACATCAGATTCCCCAAACAATGTAAATATTCTATTATTGTCACATACTAAAAATATGATTACCTTCATCATATTAAAACCTTAATGAAAACAACATGTACTGCAGTACAATTTATATATATTACATTATTCTTATACCCATAATATATTTCTTGAGTCCAAAAACACAAATACAATAATTATTCAAATTCATCTGTAGTAACAGCAGAAGCCTGGCCTTGCTCCCTTGGCCTTTTCTGAGGTAAGTTTCCTTGGTGCATAGGGAATTAATTTGCATAATTCTCTATTTCTCTACAATTGTAGCATTCAACATTGATAGCCTATTTCTTTCCCATGCAATCACGAGTCTAGTGAACTTTTTCTCAACATTTGTAACAAACTCCCATTCATTTTAGGTAATTACCGGGGTGTTTCATAACAAAATTATCACATAATGGTAAATAATTCTTTCCCTTTCTCCCTTTATCTGTCTCTTGCTCCACTATTCTCTTCTTCTCTTCCTTTACATTGTTGTCATACGACTCAGAGAATTTCTTTTCTGTCTTGATAGCACACGAGACAATATCTTCGTACGATCAGAAGGATTGTGATAGTAAAGATCAAAAAAGAAATGGTTTTAACCCATAAAATAAACGATTAGTCTTACTTCTTGGGTTATGTATATAATCTGCAACATGCCTCGCTAACCTTGTAAAGTTAGACTCATACTTTGCAACATTCTCATCCTCCATTTTCCTTAAACTCAGAAATTGTCTTTCTATATCCACTCGATGGTCATGAGGAAAGTATTTTCCATAGAAAATATCTTTAAACTCTCTTCATTAAATACTCGATACTTCTTCATCTTCCTTTGTATTTTTAATCAATGACCACCATTGATCAGCATCTCCAATGAGGTGGTAAGCTTCCGTGACAACTTTTTCCCTTTCACTACTCCCTAAATCCTGAAATATTTTCTCTAGGAAGTTTATCCATCACTCAGCAACTAATGGATTTTTACCCCCATTAAATTTTGGGGGTTGTTTCCTTATGAAGTGATCTAACATTGATCATCCACGTTGCGGATCAGGGTGCTCCATACGAGTAAGGTTAATATTCATAACCTGAGTGAGTTGTACCAGTATGGTGATTAGCTGATCAGCACCAGTTGTATCAGCTGCACTACTATAATTATCTTGAGTAGGAGGGAAATCCCTACAGGGAGTGTGTTCATTGATACAGTTTTCATTCTTTCTACTAGGCACCATTTCTAAATAATGGAATAAAATAGATCAGTTCATGAATCAAAATACATAATTCCATACTTGTAAAACACTTAACATAAATTGAACTATTTATGGATATAATCCATAATCATAAAAAAAATGTTTTCTTTGAGTAAGTATATACTCATAAACCCTTCATAATGGTTTGTAATGAAAATTAGAATTATCCTAAGAATATACCCCAGGAGTGTCGTAACCAAGAGTGCAGGAAGGCCCGTTGTCGTGCACCAGTTCCCGTTCAAGTCTAGCTCAATGCAGTGTTTTCGGGTTTTACCCCTAGGTACATATGTGCTAGATTTGCCTCTACCTGATCATATCCAGACAAGGATGGATTTCTCGAAAAATGCACAAAATCTATACTTTACCAAAATTCTAGGATGCTCTTCTATATTAATCGTAAAAGTATATCTTAGGGCTATGTTCTCTAATCAGAGTTTATCTAAATCTAGCTTCCAAGGTTAGAAGTAAACTGCCTCTGATACCAACTGTAACGCCATGACCCTAGTTACACAGTGTCAGTACATTATTTCATAACATTATCATGATCACAAAAGATCAAGTCTCGAAAGACCAATTAGTTTAGTATCCTTGGAAACAATAGATACGTTCATAAGTCTTACTTTACATCATAAATTGAAAAATAACTACAACAACATAGTCTCCATATTCCACACTCATATCCCCCCAGACTATCCCTGTAGGCCAGTCATAAAATAATTCTTCACATCCTGAAAAAAAAAACATAGAACGGGGTGATCTCAGATGCTATGTAAGGACAACAAAATAGTGAAAACTTTTATAAAAATGCATCAACATTTAAGGCAATGTATAACTAAAGAAAAATCCTTTTAAACTTGAACTTCAACATAATATGGCAAAAATAAAATAAAATAATGCCACTTACTTATTCACATGGATATTCTACTAGTCAAATTATAACATGAAATATCAATAACCACTTTCATAATAATGGAATGCATAATGCCAGAGTATCATAACCACATAGTCAAGGCCTTGTGCCAAGAAAAAAAATAAGATTTTGTCAAGGCCTTATGCCAAGAAACTAGTTGGTCTCATCAGAACTACTGATACCTCAAGGAGCTATAGTGGGATCCAAACGTCACTTACTAAGTCCAATGCATTCCTTATATGAAAAGGTTTAAACATATCATAAACAATTCCCAAGAACCATAACACAATTGTATCACAAAAAACATGCATAAAGGAAACATAAAATTTCCACATTTCAATGAAAAGATATCAATACACCACAATGATATAATAAAAACATTATAAAAACCATTTTCAATAACAAAATAAAAGAAAATTAAAACGTGGTATTTATTTTTCATTTAAAAAAAGGTATGGCTTATAGAGGAAGTCGAAACTCAAATAATTGTCACGGCGGCAGAGAATTCGTTGTCGCCTCATATGTAAGACAAAACATTCCTTTTTTTGTTTAGTAAAAACACTTCATAGAAAAAAAATTATTTTGAATAAAATTAAAAGTCAAATGGGTTTATACACCATATAAAAGAAATTTGTGTATAAAACAAAATATGCCTCAATGAATAGAGATTGAGACTTAGTCCCTTACCTCATGTCCGACATGACTTGATCTTTCTTTAATATCCTGAATAATAAAATATAGTTAATTTATATTTTTATAAGAACCTTTTTCAAGTTCATTATTCATTTTACATCACTTATTACCATGTTATGAACATTACGTAATCATTTAATTTAATAATGGTCGTTTTTTTGATCCTTAGTACTTGAGTCAAAAATAAAGTTCTTATAATTACAAGTTGTTTATATGGTAAAAAATAAATTATCTCCAGAATTATATTCATGATTTAGATATAATATATATCATATATATCCATTATATATATGCATTTATAATATTACAAAACATTTAGGGGTAGGAAATGAAATGCATCGTTCAGGGAGAATGTAAGTCGTACGTACGCGTGAAAGCTACATTCATTTCTATTTCGTATTTAATGGAATGAAATCATAATGATATAAAGTTTTATTATAATTCCTGTATAATATCATATATAATATAATTAACTCCATCCTTTATACATCCCATATATGGCATTAACGATTCAAATAACTTTGAGGGGGTGGTAGTCCGCACTTCCTAAAATGAATTTATCGTGTTTACCCATAATGGAAATCATAAAGGTATGACATAAATGAAAAATATAGATGAATACAGAAAATAAAAACATAATATATATCATATATAATTATAGTGACATCTTAATGGCCACCATGAGAGGTGTTAAATGAAGATTCAATAATCATCATTTCAAGAGGCAGTAATTCACCACCCACAGAAACAGTATGTTCTTTAACCATTAGATGGAGGTGTGTGTAAGTGTATTTAGAATAGTTCTCATAAAAACATCCAAGAATATTGAGAATATTAGTGTTGTTACAAATAAATTAATAAAAATAGTTTAGGGGTTGTATAAGTAAAATAAAAGAAAAGAAGTTAGGAGAAATCGTTACCCTTAGTTTGGGTAACTCCCTTTGGTTTGAACCAAAAGGACTCTTGAAGTGCCTTCTGCCTAAGTTAAGGCTTCTAGGATGAAGGGAGGAAAGTTGATATGGTATTTGGGAAGAGGTTGGACGAGCCAAATGTCCTTGAAGGTGTGAATAAGGTGTTAGAGTTGGGGTCCTTTTATAAGAGGAGAGGAGGTGCTCTTTTGGAAAAACAGAGATGTTACATTATTATGAAATGCTTTTCAAAATTTTAAGGACCCAAAATGATATATTTTGAAGATATGGGGATAAAGGTTCTAAATACACCCATCCTATAAGCTTTAGACAAGTTTAAGTCTTTTATTTTACCTTATCATTTCATTTTATTTAAATCCTTCATTAATGAGGTAATCACTGCATCATCATGGTGTCATAAATAAGATTATTTATTTAATGTCTAAAAATTATAAAAAAATACGATGATGTAGGAAATATTTTTATCTTTACAATTAATATTTATAGTCTAAATGATAATTTATGTAGACAAAATTAATTTTTCTTACTTAGGTGTTACGTACTTTTGTTATATTTTTCATTCTTTAAAAAATAAAATGACAAAATGTCACTATCACAGAAAAGTGATTCCATGGGGTCCCTAAGTTTATAAAAGTCATCCCATGGTCGGCCATGACACAAAAAATAGAATAATGACACATTTTGGGGTCATTTTATATTATTATGACATTACTTCATTACCCTTAACTACCTGATTACAAATTAATCATGATAATTAAAGATAATTGTCGTCATTACTGTTCATAATGTCAAAAAACAAAAGAGTATTTATTAAATAATTTGGACCTTATGATTCAAAATATGAAATCCATTTTACCAAATTATAAACATAGAAATTATAGTAATTAATTAAAAAATTATTCCAGCTATCAAAACAAATAGCGTGTTTTTAAGAAACAATATCTATCAAAAGATTGACAATTGTTTATGTCAAATTTCAAAGTGAAATTATTTATAATGACCACAATTAGAATTAATGGTAAAAATATATTATATGTATAGTTTGAAACCACTAAATAGTATATTTTATCCCTATAAATTTTTTTGATTAAAAAAGCTGTTTTTAAGTGTTTTTTACTATTCATCGAAAATTGGATGTTCTTAGAAAAATACCAAAAATTCAACTTAGGGTAATATCGATATTCCAAATCCAAAAATGAAGTCCATTTTGGAATATAAATTTTATATAATTCAAAAAATTGGTATTACTATTCATTACGGCTACTTTTATTGGTTGTGGTGTGTTAGAATCTCGAACTTGCGTACGATGTAAGCTATTGCATTATTGAAAGAGAAGTGTACCATGGAAGATTGCGGTGCTACAATATAAATTATTTTACTTTATAATTTTTTATGACTAAATCCAACACTTACTAGATGATGAGGCTGCAAAAAAATTTAACAGGGTTGGAATCAATAAACGCAAATCATGGTTGAATACAATGAGGAGAAAGCTATAATTTAGAAAATGGTATAGAATGTAAAATATTTATGGGAACACTTGATAGACACATCAATATCATTCCAGTTCAACCCATAAGTTTGAGGGAAGTTGGAGAACAATAGAAGGACAATTCCTGGGAGGATGTCAGGGTAAGGAATGTTAATCACATTATATATATATATATATATTAATTTATAATATTTTATTAACAAATATTTTTTCTATTTTAGAATTGATATAATTTTTTGGATGGAAAAAATGATAAGGCTGTAAGGTTAATGTATTTAGGTGAAATGTGGTGACTGTACATGTATGACCTATATCGTGGTTGTAAAAAGAGAGTTGGTATGGATCTTGATGATGTTCTTATGTTTCATGATTTTCTAAATATCATAATACAATGACATGATCATCTATTAAAAGAGTCTGAGGTTTAAGATATTTATTATATATATTTATATATATTAGTTTATTTATTTGAATATTATTTTTAAAGTATAAATTAAAAGTTTTATTTATGTTAAAGAAATTATATAATTATTTGTTTATAATAGAAATAAAACAGAAATAAAAGAAATAAGAGTGGAATGAAACACATTATACTCATGGACACACTTCACTCCCAGATCATGAGCAAGTATAGGTAATTTAACATTTAAAATATTTATCTTAATTTAGTGTAATTTTTTGTTTTTAATTTTTATTTTTATTCTTTTTTTCAGAAAAAGGCATTGAATATCGAGGGACGGGTTCCCCACTCTACTTTTTTTTACCAAAAGAAAAATGTAAGATGGTACTATGATAAATACTAACACCGAGAATGCGATTATAATTGTATTTCAATTTATTTTATTTTGACTGAATATAATTCCATATATTAATTAATCATTTTAATTAATATTACAGATCAATCAACATAATCCATTGGAGGAATTGGTAGAAAAATAACCTTACAATTTGGGCCTGAACGATTATCTATATCAGGTATTAGGTGATATGAATTATGGAAGAGTGCATTATCACCCAGGGAAAAAGATTTTACCATCTCGATACTAGTCTACATAACAGTTTTCTTCAGTTACCAGTTCTATTTTGCTCATAGTATAGGAAATTAATGCGTCAATCAAAGAAGAATGTCAAAAATCCGAAAAGGCGATAACTGAAAATATGATGAAATTTATGTCTACCCTTTCTTCTATACTTCTTCCTGAAGCATCTGTAGCCATTGATGCCTGTTTGATGTTGATATATTCTGGTAATGTAGATTATTCTAGTAGATCCGGAGCCAAATCCAGAGCCGAAGCTGGAGCTAGATCCAGAGTATGATCCGGACCCAGTGCCGGTGTCAATGCCAGTACCAATGCTAATGCTGATGATGAATCTTGTGGTGTGAGAGGTGGTGATCGTGTTTCTGTAGGAGGCATGGATGAGGGTTATTTTGATTCTAATGATACTGATATTGAGACTCGCTATTGATGGAAATTTTATTTTTGGATTGATAATATGTGGAATTTTATTATGTAGTGAAGGTTAATTATTGTAATATTTAATTGTGTTGTATTGTTTATGTTTGTTTCTATATATAATGAATTATTGTATTACAATGTATGTTTGTTTATATAGTAGTGACGTTTTATTACTATTATATTTAATTGTATAATCCTATGATGTGACCATCATATCTCCTCACTAATGCTACTTCTAGGCAACCCCTCTATCTCATCTGGTGCACCTCAGATGGTATGTAGTCTAATTTTCCATTTTTTATTGATTATTTTCTCTTTCTTATATGTGTTTCACCTCTTCATTTTTCTTTCTTTTTACTTTATTCTGTAGTAAAATCCATTCCGGCGCACCTCTGATGGTATGTTTTTGGTAGCATGAAAATTTTATGTCACAGAATTATTTTCAAATATATAAGCTTCTATAAATTAGTTTAATTAATGATCTGTAACTGTATATTTTTCAATGATAATATGCTCATTTTTGTTCATATATTATTATAATTGGGAAATAGAAATATCAAATCGACCAAAATTTCAAGGTATTACTAAAGATGCCTAATAGTTGGGAAACAAGTTGGATGTTTTAAGCATTTTTTGATTTTGATTCAATTCACATAAATGTTATATAATTGATATTCCACTTTAATTTTTCAAGCAATAGAAAACATTGAATGAGTTTTCCAACTCAATTGGAATAGTCCCCATGCAAGTCATAAATATATATATTTTTTGGTCCTATTTGATTATGTTTATCTCAATCATCATTGTGGATGTCAATATATTTCATATAGAAATGGGAACTAGAATAAAATTAGGCCAAACAAAGTAAATAATGAGATCAATCCATGACTTATGGGTATATACTAAGACTAGACAACCATCAATGTAACAAAAGAAGTATTAAATAATGGAAATCTTAATTTGAAGTGTTTAATACCTTGTGAGTATCCCCAGTAACATATGATTGATTGTGATTTCCCTCATTTATTTTTTCAACATCTCCATGGCTCGGATCTATGTGGAAGTAGACCTATCTAAGCCTCTTACTGAGCACATTCTCTTGAAGGCAGGAGAGTCCTTCTCTTGGTGGTATAATATTTTTCTATTCTCCCCATCATTCTTCTGCTCACACTGCCATTTGAAAGGAAATTCTACCACAACATATAGAAAGACAATATATTCTCTTCATGCTCCTACACATGTTTTTTCATTGACCATCCATCCTCCTCCTCTTCTATCACTAATGCTTTTTCCCAACTCTATTCCCCACTTTTATTGATATCCCTCCAACCTTGGTCACAATATATGATAATGTTCTTCCTCAGACCCCTATCCCTTCTGATACCCCTTCATATTCAATTGGCCCTCCTCCTATAAATTCCTCTTTTGTATCTCCCTATCCTCTAGCACAAGCATCATCAAATCGGGCACTGGTGATTTACTATCTACCAAGAAATACCATAATTTTTCCTTTATCTATAAGAAATTTTTCTTTAAAATAATCAAAAATATATAAACAAGTCACATTCCATAAAGTCTATAGGTCTTCTGGTATCCATTCTATCCCTTTATCCAATGTCTTATCGAAATTATATATACCTTCTTGGAACGTTGATGAATTGGAAGTCTCGGTTGATGATATAGTCATGCCTCTTTCTCCTACAAGCGATGTTCAAACCAAGACTCAAAAGAATGCTTCCATAACCTCAATGGAGTGATGAAAATCAACATCCTTTTCATTGAGTTCTGTGGAGAACAAATCATTTATCCCATGATTTACTTTATATTATGGAATGGTCATGGCTTGGTACCATGGGTATTGGACATGGGTTAAATAGGTTACCATTTTACCCACTGTAATAATAAGAAAGGTTCTAACCACCAATGGTTTCATATGGATCACTACCTCGTAAACATTAAGGTTATTTTCACCTTCCTAGATGTCATGATTACACATATTGTATGAGCCCTCTAAGATCATTCTCAAATTTATGTGACCATGTCATACAAAAAAAAGATTGGGAAATTATTTTTCTCCCAGGAAGGGACCTCCTCCCTAGATTATCACCAGGTGGTCCGAACTTCTTGGACCAATCATGTGTAATGTTTCGGGTGGAATAAACTTCATAACATCTTATACATCCTTGAAGTGACCTTGAAGACTGGATCAAAACTCAACAATAATGTTTTCAGACTTTTTTCCAAATCAAAAATTAAATTGATCATATATAATCATTGTTAGAAGGTGAATGTTATAATATCATAAGAAAAATATCATGAAAGATATTCTCCTAGAGTAGGAATGGTTGGTGAAAAATCAATCCCATATTATGTTGTAGAAGGAAGGCGATAGATTCACCACGTTCTTCCATGCATGTGTAAAATAAAATAAGTAGATCATTAATCTGAATATCATTTAGGAAATTGAAACATTCATAGATAATCGTCATCTAGTTATGGATATAGTTGATTTTCATTGTAAGTCTCTTATTATTGGTATGAATCACTTCTTAGTAGGTGGATACTTCATATCAAGTGTGGAGTCTTTTTATGCAATACCATAAAAGGTATCGGCCCCTGAAAACTATTTTTTGGGTTTGGTACAAAATGAGCAAGAGATCCATGATGTTGTGAATGGGAGCAGAGGTATGTGTAGGGTGGTTGTGGGGTGGGGTGGCTAGGGGGTGTGGTGCTTGGTGGGGGAAGGGGTTTCAAGAGGGGGGTGTTGTGTGGGGTATGGTGGGGGAAGGGGTGGGGTGCCAGTTGGTTGACGGTGGGTGCAGAAGGGGGTGTGGTGTTGGTTCGGGGCATGGGTGGGGTGATTTTGGGGTGTTGGAGGGAGGGGTTTCTAGTGTGGGGTAGGGGTGGGGTTAGGTGTCCCGAAGGGAGTGGGGTGCTGGTGTGGGGCAGGGGGTGGGGGTGGGGATGTTGTACTGGTGGGAGTAGGGGGTAGGGGGGGTGCTAGTGGGAGGAATAGGGGTGCTGGTGTGGGACAGGGGGCAAGGGGTTGGTATGGGTGGGGGAAAGGGGGCGAGTGATGGTAGGGGAAAGGGGGCAGGGTGGTGGTGGGGGAAGGGGGTGGGGTTCTGGTCGAGTACATGAACGCTTCAGGCATTGTGTGGGGGACTTTTTGAACAGAAGGAATATAGATTGACTTATAGAATGCTGACAGTGATTAATTGATATTTTTTATAGATTAATGTACTTCCCATGATGGGTTTTATTATTGAAAAAAGTCATAAAGTGTTTTGAATGGGAAATTAAGTCTTTAAGGAAGGCAGTTACTACTAATTATTTTTTTTGCTAATTCTAGAGCACTAGAATCATATAACCAACATGGAATGTTCAAGACAAGAAGATCCCCTTTGTTCAAGTGTTCCATGGAATCCTAGAGAACCAATAACTTCATACACCATCCTAGGTCTTCTCCAACACTCCATTGGTCCAAACTAAGACTTATAATAACATAAAATTAACTAAAATAACACCAAAATACCACAAATTGGGGTTGTCACATTCTCCCCAACCTTATTATATCTATATTTTTAAATGTATATTTTGGTGGGGTTTAGAAATTATATTAGACCACAAGTCTTTAATACATTATCTAAGGAATACCTGAAGAATACTTAATGTCCCCCATGTACTGAAAATGGAAAACAGTGAAAAACAAAATCAGAAAACCATAGATCATCATGGATGACGGTATAATGATCCAAATACGGATATATAAATTAGAAAAACACACAAAAAAAACACACACACACACACAGATATAAATGGAAACCTTTTAAACATCATATCGGTGTTTTGTTGACATCTCACCATTAAGATGACCAGGTTTCATCTCTTTTTCATTCTATTTAATTTTTATAGTTGTACAAATAATCTATAAATAATTTCTAATTTTATGTTTCTAATTTTGATTCATTTTTGCTAAATTATGTTTCAAATTTGAAAGAACATTTCATATAAAAGAAAAATAACATTTCCTAAGATTTAATATAGGCCAAGTTATTCTTTCTCAAATTATGTCCCAATAGTTGGGTGCTTGGGCTTGCTGGCATGAAATTAACTTCTCATTTTTTCTCGACATGTTTTGAATTGTATTATGGAGCTTTAAATGATCATGTAATTATGCTAGTATTTCCAAAATTTTAATTCTCAAAGTATGATTTGTCAAAAGTGAGTCCTATTTTAACATTATTTTTTTACTTGTTTTACTTTTCACCTGTGTTTGATTATTGAGATAACATAAAAAAATTTGAAAATAAATTTTATCATGACATCGAAATTGATATTTTTATTGGTAATTAAATATTTTAATTGCAGATATGCCTGCATGATAATCAAGAAGGGGTGGAGGATCCATACAAACCAAATCCCATTAAATGCTTGAAACGTAATTTGAGTGTCACTGAGAATATTTCCATCTTATGTGTGATATTTACCTCATAACATTTTTTTCTAAGTCTGGATATTTAATTCTATGTGTTTTTCATTTTTTAGAGGTGAATAATGTGAAGCCTTTCAATTTTCATGACCCTTATAGGTGGAAAATATTGCAGGTCTTACGTTTTTTGCATCTTTCTTGACATACATAGATGACTAGTTTCTTGATTCCAAGAACGTGTGCACCTGATTTAGGATTTCCACATGAAACCTGACATCTGAAATATAATAGGAATTACTTCCACCATGATCAAAAATAATTATATCCCGGTCAACCATTATTGGTGACCACCCCAAACTAGCTAAACAAACAAAAGGATAAGCTAAAAACCATTCCTTCACATCCTCATCTGCAGCACAAGCCTTAGGTACATTCAAATAATCATGGACTCTATTTTGGATTTGGTTTTCAAGTCAGATACATGTATGTATCGAATACTGAAACATATCTAGATTACCAGACTCACCAAAAATAAATTATCATTAAAATTGAATAACCCCAATAGCCCCCTCTCTAATAAAACAAAGACAAATAATGGGGTCGGAAAACACACAAAATCAGAACAACATATTATTCACTAATGGAATTTCCTACCTTTGAATGAAAAACCTAGAAAAAAAAGAGCTCAAATATAACTCTATGAATCATTATTCCTTCATACATTTAGTGGATTACAAAACCTTCCCTTTCCAAAAATTCAACTCTGCATGATCACAGAATGAGGAAAATAGTGAACAACTTACTATCCAAATAGAACAAAAAATAGAAATGGAGAAAACAAATCTATATGAATAAAAAACAAAATAACAGAACAAACAAGACACCCAAAGAAAACAAACATCATTTGTAAAGGATACAAATAACTCCATCCTAATTAATTATGAAACAGAAAACCTTAGAACATACATGAATGTGGGGATTAGAGCCAATCTACCTGAATACCACCATACATATCACATCCCAACCAATTAAGGCCGAATCATTATTGGGAAAATTTCAAAATTGACACCCATTGTCATTATCAAATATGATATGGGTATGTGAATATAACTATGTAGTTATATAAAACAAATGGGAGGTCATAACCAAATATACCGATATACACACAATCATACACCTAAACACATATGTCTCTCTATATATTCTAAAATTATATTTAATGTAACCAGATGGAAAAAATAAATTAATATATATCCTATAATATCCCAAAAATATATAAGAAACTACAATCTAAAATTAAAGAGTATAATATTCAAGACAAAAAATCAGAAATTAGGTCTAAGATAAAAAAAGAGACATAAATCTTAGTATAAATCCACCAGTCTGACAACAATCCCCATACCACGACCACTATGTTTCACTGAGGGGAACATATGTACATTGACCATCCAATACCATTTAATTATTTTTATTATCACATTATCTTGTCTTTTATCATATAATATTATTCTTATTTAGTTTTGGTTTCCATGATTTATAAGGGTGATTATTTATTTCACTATTGTGTTTATGTGGCTACCTATTTAGTTCTGATATATATATATGGCTTTTGGTGGTAAGTGTGGTGAGAAAATTTGGTTAAGCCAACTATTGATACAACAGTTAGAGCATATCCTTTGGATATCATATAAAATGGTTAGATAAAAAGTGAATCATATCTGTATGTCCTATATTTTATAATTTCCTTCCATTCTTGTTTTGTGTATTGTCGTTTCATTCATGTATATTCGTTTTTTTCATCTATTATGATGAATGTTTCTTGTTAATTATGATTTTTTTAGTGGATCGTTGGTTTTGATGAAATTTTGGTTTTTAACAATTCATTTTTTGCTTTCCTGCAATTTTTATACCTATACATCTATTTATGTTTGAATATGTAGGGAGATGATAGGGATGATTTTAAGTTCTAGTTGGGTAGGATTTGAAGTTTTAATGAGTTTTTGTTGGTATGGGCAGGATTAGTTTTGCAATGGTTTTTTTATGGAAGGTGGCGGCTGTTGCAATGTTTTGGAACCATGGAAACAGGGGTATAGTCACAGTTTTGAACTATAGAAATAACCCTATAGCCATAGTTCTAACTATGGATATAGATTTTGTGTGTCTTTTCTTATATTCATAGCTCAAAACCATGTCTATAGGTCTAGAGTCCCAATTAAAATATTTAGCTATAGGGTTTTTCATATATCAATGCCAATAGAAGCCACTTTTCATTAAGCCATGGCTATAACATATAGCATTACTTCAAAGGCCTATAGCCACTGTTTGAAACTGTGGATTCCAAGCTTCGATTCTTGAGAAGTATGGACCCCTACGGATCAGAATTTGGTGTGCCCATAAATTACCTTTTTAAAGGAGATGTGATAAACTTGAAATAAGTATCAATTCCGTGAATGTGAAAGTGAAATCAGTTTTAAATCAAATGAATATGTAAATAAGTGGTACTAAAATGTATTATCATAGAGAACATGACCATATCTGACCATAGAAGTGGGATTTTGGTAGTGCCTCTCACTTGTTTGACACCCAGACCTAACCCATGGGGCAGGAATGGGGGTGATTTCTTATAGAGGATGGTTTTTACCAATCCTGTCTTATTTTTTGCTTTTGAGATGTGAACTCTTTAATGATCATGAACTGAGGTTTGTGTTTGTTATTGTAGAAAAATTTCACTATGACGTCCTCCAGCTGTATTCCAGGAGGCTGGAAATGATCACACTTTAGAGGTGGTCGTCCATGGGTAACTAGTGGATCCTCCAATAGTTTCAGTTGTGGAACCATCTATTATATTGGATGTAGGTGCAGCGACACAGTTCTGTGAAGGATTAATGTGGTTCATGCAGACCATTCAAGGATTACCACATCCTTCCTAGACTATGGAAGAGTTGACACGTGGGTTTCTATGCAGCATTCACCCATGTTTTTCGAGGATGGTTGAGAACAGGCTACAGAGTTATGGATTGAGGCCATAATCTCTATCATATAGCACTAAGAGACAACTCTTGAGGGGAGGGTAAATCTCACTATATACATGTTGCGTGATTCCTCTAAGAGATGGTGGGATTTTATCACTCAGATTGATTATCTTTAGAAGAATTTATGGGTGAAGATTCGTACGAGCTTTTATGATTACTTTTATCCTAATACATTGAGGCCCGATTGATCCTGGGAGTTCATACATCTAGAGCAGGGCACACTATCTGTTATAGAATATTCAGAAAATTTTATTGTGATCCAACGCGTCAGACCTATTCTGATGGGTGATGAGTAATCGAAATCCAATAAATTAAATGATGATATCAGATATGACATCTAATCTCAACTGAATGTCTTCTAACTAGATACTATTTTTGGGATAGTGAATCAAGAAAAAATCACAGAGCCTAAACTGGGGGAATCTGTAGGTGCCAGCCTGGATGGCTCAGCAATGAGATCTGGTACTGCATCGACCGGTAGTGCGAAGTGTCATCAGGATCTCCTATATAGTGATACTTGTTGTCAGAAAACACCTTTATACATCCAAGTTAGGTGCTACTTTGGCTGTAGGTTGGGATATATGAGGCCAAAATGTACAAAAGACCAAGTCGATTATCGAAAATGTGGAATGATGGGCCACCTGTAGCTCTTATGTAGAACGTTTACACTAGAATCCAGTGAGAGATGATCTTCAATGACTCCACATTCAGGATCTGGGTTAGTAGCTTCTCACCAAATAGGGAGCTGGGGTATATTAGGCTAATTAGGCCTTAGTGGTGGTGAGGTTTGTGGTAGCCAGGCCCCAGGTTCATAGAGACAGTAGGGAAGATCAACTTAGTGTATCATGATGTTGTCACAGGGTTATGGTATAGGCCAAGAATATGCAGTGAAACACCGCCATCAAGAATATGATCTCAATCCTTCTACCATTAAAGGCACTAAATTAGAATCCTTCATTTTAGCTTCTTCAATTATTTAAATAGATGCTTCACATAACATTATATCTTTTCATGTTGTGGAGAGAATTTGGATCTGTTCTTATACTTATGAAGTCGTAATGATGCTAAGCACTCTGTTTGGGATCATGAATGAAGGTGTGGGTCTGTTCTAGGAGTGACTCGTCATGGTTTGTCAGTTTCACTTTATATGGGACCTCTATAACCTCTAGATGACTAGATTCAATGTCATTATGAGGAAGGATTCACTACTGGAAATCTGACCTTTCCCAACGCTTCTATACCAACGGTTCATAAAAACCGTTGGTATAGGTTCCCTTTCCCAACGGTTTGGCCAAACCGTTGGGAAATCCCACTTTGATGCCACCTTTCCCAACGGTTTGGGAAAACCGTTGGGAAAGCCCACATTTTGGGGACCTTTCCCAACGGTTTTGGCCAAACCGTTGGGAAAACCCACATTGTGGGGACCTTTCCCAACGGTTTTGGGCAAACCGTTGGGAAAACCCACATTGTGGGGACCTTTCCCAACGGTTTTGGCCAAACCGTTGGGAAAGGTCCAATTTGTGGACATCTTTCCCAACGATTTGGCCAAAACCGTTGGGAAAGGGAAAATCTATTCCAACGGTCTATTCCAACGGTTGTCAAAACCGTTGGTATAGACCTATACCAACGGTTTTGACAACCGTTGGTATAGATCCTTTGATTTTTTATCATTTCTTCTTACCCAGAACATTATATAAATCAAAATTTAATATAATTATGAGAATACATATATATATTTATGTAATTATATACACAAAAGTCATGTTAGGTTAGTGGTTAAGTCGTTCAATAATAAACTAGGGGTGCTGGGATCAAATCCCAGCGAATGTTTTTTTTTGAAATACATATACCAACGGTTCCACAACCGTTGGTAAAGATTTTCATATTAATTATACCAACGGTTTCCAAAACCGTTGGGATAGGTCTATACCAACGGTTTGGGGAAAACCGTTGGTATAGACCTATCCCAACGGCTTACTTGGCCACGGTTCTCCAAACCGTTGGTATAGGATATACCAACGGTTTGGAGGCATATACCAACAGTTCCAAACCGTTGGTATATGTTAGTTTTCCAGTAGTGATTGGTTAGTTCTATTTCGAGTCTTTGTTGGTTGTTATAACTGTAGGGTGAGTTTTACATCACCATAGGGTGGGGAATACATTCAGAAGGGTGGATAGGATTTCCAAGAGAGCGGAGGTGGATCTAAGAATTTTGGGATGTGAGGGATGACATCCTAGATTTCCAGTTTATATCTAAATGATTAGGGGACACATCATAACTATTTCCCTATAGTGGTTGATCATTTGAGGGATGTCTTCCTAGATGACTTTTGAGGGTTACCTCCTGCGATAGAGTTGGAGTTCTTTGTTGATCTAGATTCATGGGCTACATCGGTATCCATTCCAATTTATAGGATGGATACGACAGAGTTTCAAGAGATCCAGAGAAAGTTATATGATTTAGAGGAAAAGGGTTTCATATGGCCCAATACATCTCTATGGGGTTCGCTAATCCTTTTATCGAAAAAGGTAGATGATACCCTTAGGATATGTGTGGATTATCATAAATTGAACTGGTTTAAAGTTAAGAACTAGTATCCTCTTCCACATATAGATGATATCTTTGACTAGCTCCAAGGAGCTCATGTATTCTCAAACATTTATTTGTGATCCTCTTACCATCAAGTGTGTGTTAGACCATCAGACATACCACACACAAACTTCAGGTGTAGGATCCGTTTATATGATTATTTTTTATGCCATTCAGTTTCACAAATATGCCAGCAGTATTCATGCATTGATGAACTGAGTGTTTTATCCTTACCTTGATTCATTTTTTGTGGTTTTCATGGATGATATCTTGGTATACTATCATAATTAATATAACCATACTATACATCAGGAGATCATTTTGAATAAACTAAAATAGAATAAGTTATATGTTGAGCTTACAAATTGGAAATTTTGGATGGATCAAATTCACTTATTCGGACATTCCATCTCATAAGAAGGAGTACCAGTTGACCCAAAGATGGTGAGAGTTGTATTTACTATGGATCATCCCAAGAATGTATTTTAAGTATGAAGATTCTTATGGATGGTTGGTCACTATGGACATTTCATACGGGACCTATCACACTTGATGGAACCATTTACGTGCATCACTATGAAGGGTGTGATGTATGTATGGTCAGATTCATAAAATATGTACATTCATGAGTTGAAAGGGAAATTGTATTTAGTTCTGATACTTATTTTTCCATAGACAGATCTGAGTTACATTGTGTACTGTGATTCATTAGGTATCAGGCTAGGAGAAGTAATTATGTAGGGTGGTTGAGTCATAACTTATGGGTCTTGGTAGTTGCGGCTACACAATGGGAACTACCCAATGCATGATCTCGAGTTAGATGCAGTTGTTCATGCATTGCACTGTTAAAGACCTTACTTACTGGGGGAGCATTTTTTGTTTTACACAGACCAAAAAATTCTCAAGTACATATTTATACATCTTGATATGAACATAAGATGGGTAAGGTGGGATGATTATATTCATTATTTTGATTTTGAGCTTTCCAACATGCCTGGTAAAGGAAATATAGTAGTCGATGCACTAACCCAGAGGACTAAAATACAGGCAGTGCAGCAGGCATGTAGTGAGTGGTATCTTATGGCGTTGTTCATTGAGATGAATTTGAAGGTTCATAACAGTTTGGGGTAGACATTTCTATAATCCTTAGCAGTTACCTATACCTTTTTGGATAGAGTGCGGATGAGTCATATATCAGAATCTGAAGGCCTAGTTATACAGGAGAGTGTGGAAGGTGAGGACCCTCCTCTTAGATGGGCCATAGGTAAGGATGAGATCCTACGAGTACATGGTCACATGTGGGTTTCTGTAGACATGCGTGTAGAGATAGTGCATGATTTTATAGCTTTGTCTTAGGAATTGAATCCTTTTTTCACCAAGAAGTAGTGAGATTTACAACATCAGTATTAGTGGCCAAACATGAAAAGAGATGTAGCTGGTTTTTTCATGAGACGTTCCACCTATCAGTAGGTGAAGACAGAACACTTGTGATTGAAAAAAAATTTATATGAGATAGCCATTCTTTATTGGAAATGAAATGTTGTCACAATGGATTTTGGGACAGGTTTTCTGAGGTCTCATAGAGGTAATGATGTTGTATCGATTGTTTTTGATAGGCTCATAAAGGTTACTCATTTCATGAGGATTAATGAAACATTTAGTGTTGAGGATATTGGGAGGTTGTACATCTATGATATATTAAGACTACATGGGGTCCCACATTCTATCATTTGAGATAGGGACAGCCAATTTACATATCAGTTCTAGTAAGGGCTATAGAGGTTTCTTGGTACAAAGGTGATTTGGAGCACAACATACCACCCCTAGATAGATGGCTAGTTAGAGAGCATGAATCTGTTACTTGAGGACATGGTTCAAGCAATAGTACTAGATTTTGAGGGATCTTGGGAGACGCATATACCCCTGGTTGAGATAACTAACAAAAATAACAGTCAGGATACTATTTATATAGTGACATATGAGGATTTGTATGGAAGTCCATACCGATCTCCCCTATGTTGGGTAGAGGAAGGAGGGGAAGATATGTTGGGACCTAGTCTTGTTCAGGAGACCATATAGAATTTTTGGTTGATTCAAAAGAGGATGTATACTATGTAGTAACATTAAAAATCATACACCGATCATTATATATGACCTCTAGAGTTCGATGTTAGAGATCTAGTTTTCTTACGTGATTCAACGAGGCTGGGACAAAAGAGGATTAAGAGATAGTGTAATCTTTCTCTAAGATATTTCAAATCATTCGAGATTCTGGAGAGTGTATGGTGGATAGCCTATCAGTTAAAGTTACCATAGATGTACCAAGTGATGTAGGATGTCCTATCTGTTTCTTAGCTGTGACTTTACTATTCCGAACCATCTCATTTTTTTTATCTTGAGGAGGTTTAGTTATAGGTAGATTCATCCATTGAGGAGAATCATATATAATGTTTGGATCATAGCATGAAGGTTCTCTGAGTTCAGTCCATTCCTTTATTATAGGTTCTATGGAAGCACGACTGAGTGTAGGATTAGACATGCGAGAGGGAGGCTGATCTATGATCGTAGTGGTCGTAGTTTTTCTCAGATATTGATTCAACACACATGGAAGGGAAATTAGAGGATGAATTCCTTTAAGGGGAAGTTTTTATTAACATTGTTCTTCTTTGAGGTACAGATTCGTTTTTTCATCAATTCTCAGTAAAATTTCTTAAATGTGGTTTAATATGAATTTCCATTGGGTTAGTGAAGGTCTATGGGTTGTCCGGGGCTAGTAAGGATCCTTGAACCCAATGTTTGGGTTTTTTAGCCTGATACATAGTTAGTGAAAACCCTGTGAGGAAGGTTCAATGGTTTGAAAAAACCATGTGTGGTTGGATGTGGGTGCTTAAAGGCCGCACGGTTTGGGTAAACCATTCAAGAGTGCCCCTTGGCCTATAAGTAACTGTGAGGATAAACTGTACGGCCCTATAATTTTAAAAATATTGAAATTTTTTAATTAAATTAAAATTATTTAAACCTAAGTGAGGCCACCCCTAAAGCACCACTGGCTCACCTTCACCTTTGGAAAGCTCTCATCATGAGCCTATCATTTCTTTAATATTTATTCACCATATGATCTCTAATTCAAACAAGGTTTGTCTCCATGGATCCATAATGGTAAAGCCTTAATTATTTTTTAGTGTTTCTATATTCTTATAGATATTGACTGTGCTATTTGGATTTAGGCTCATATGCCCTAATTTCTATTTCTTCATCCATTTATCAGATTTCTTCCAAACCAAGGTAAATCAGTGCTTGATACCGGACGAGTTATCAAGAATGGGCCTAAGGTAGGTGTTCATGTGATTTTCATTGAAGATAAGGTCGTTTATATATGTGGGGGTGTTGCATAACCATTATCTAGGTGACGAATTAATTGAAGATGAACCAAGTTATTTACTATCTTGTTTTAGGTAATTAAATAGGCATGTTTATAAATATTATAGGTTTAGAACCTTGAATAAACCACCCCTTTGGTTCTGTTGTCTATAATGGCCTTTTTTTGGCTTTAGATTTTGACCCTCCCTTGAGATGTGACCTTGTAATGCCCTGGGTTTTAATGGGTAAATTAAATTATAAAAAATTGACGATTTGGATTATATGTGAAATGAATTAAGGGTATAGGATGGATGAATTTATTATTCACCCATGTATGACTTTGTTGTTAAAGCATGTTTACCTTGCTCGTGGGAGTAAAACAGAGTCTAGGAATTGAATTGACATAATTAAATTAGAATTGCTAAAATTGTTACTTTTACCACGTGAGATATATGATAAATTACACCTTTGGTAGATTTTTAGTATTTTTAGGATTGTTAATCTAAATTATCCCATGTCAGTATTTTTATGAAATCCCTTGAGCATGGTCTTGAAATGAAATTTCCTTAATTGTAAAGAATTGCACCTTACATTGCCTTGCCCATGTGAGTAAAATGATGTTGAATCCACATATTAGATTATTATTCATTTGATTCTTGTTATATGAATTATTCCCTTGTGAGTAAATAAACGGACATTCCCTTCAAGTTCAACCTTGCTTGACTCACCCTTTTGATTTGAGTTATACTTAATTCCTTTGGTTTTAAGCTTGGCATGTTAAGTAAATTATTAAAATGGTAAATTGCCTTGGGTTATACAAGGATTCAAATTAGAATTTTTTGGAAAGAATCAGGTGACTATTGACCCTTATACCATGAGTGATACATGGATTCATCTTTAAATAGAATAGATGGACACAATGGTTAATGTGATAACATAATGAGTGATACATGGATCCAAAGGAGAGATTCCATGGATGTGATCATTATGACTTGACTTATATGCCAAGTGATACATGGAATCCAAATGTATTACAGAGGAAAAACTCAAAGGGAATTCATTATATGTCATTAGTGATACTTGGGGTTTCTGTAGATGACCTATAAGGACAACCTCATATGAAATGGACATTATATTTCACATAGAGTGATGTCTGGTCCCTGAGAGGTTCATGAGGGATGGGCTCATTCGGTGTTGGTTGAATACACATGGTGTGATACTTGGATTCGAACATAGGGATGTCTAAAATGGAATCAGGTTATAAATAAATTTAATGAAATGAAATGGCTTTTGATGTACCTCCAAGCTGAAACACAAGTTGGGAGATGATCGAGATTTATATTGTTTAAATGACCTTTTGAGGCATCTGTTGTACAACTAGTGAAATGGGGAATCCTAGGTATGAGATGGATCTTGGGCCTTATAAATTCGATGTAATTGAATTGTAAAATAAATTTAAATGAAAACTAGTATATGTAGAATGTTGAATTTTGAGTACTTCCTTGGTTACTACTTTTATTATTGAACACTGCCTATTATATATATTCACTGAATGATTAGAATAGACCTTGGGTGGTTACCTACTGAGATTTAGTCTCACACCTTGTTTGGGTTATGCTTTTTGGAAGATTTTTTTTCCTTACAAGTAATGATAATGGAAATATTCCTTCTTCAGGGACTTGATATGCTTCTTAATAGGGATATCCTAGGACTAATCTGAGGCTTATGATGCTACTGAGATTCTTTTTTAACTTTTTTACTTTTTTTAATAGATTTTACATCTTCCTTGTATTACTATTGTGGCTATTTTATTAGAAACATGTGACATATACCATCATCTTGTATATAATATGATTTCAACTTTATTTATACTATCATTCTTCCATTTTTTACCTCTGTTATATGGTTTACTATTTCTGCTATTTGTATATTATATGATATTTATACAGCTTTATATTATTTTAAGGAGGGAATACTCTCTCCAGAGACTCACCCAAGCCCTCACTGCTAGTTAGAAGCCTCTGGTATTTGGAGAGATGTCCTTGAGGTCATATGACCCACAGGTCTTGAGGCACCTTTTGGTGGAATCCAGGTCTAGGGCGTTAGATAAACGAAAGGACCATGAGTACTATACTATCTTATTCCCTCAAAATATAATCACATGTCTCATTAAATTATAATTGTGGGATTGATCCCCCATGTTCTACTAGATATACCAGAACTAATCTAACACCTTTTCCTGAGAAAGTAGTACCATAAGATTATTTATCTTCAACTATATTAGTCTATATTCAAATTCAACTTCAACCAACTCATAACCATACTTGGTGAATTATTTTCCCTTGATTATATTTTTTTTTCTACCAGTTTATAGTGAAATGGAAATATCCTATTCAGAACTAACCTAAAACTCATATAATAAGATATATGTAACATTTAAAAACATTCAATATCCATTAATACACTATTTGTATGAAATTTTAAGTACTCGAAAAAGTTATAACACCATCACACTTATATTTATATTATTCATGAAGATAAAACAAATTGAATTCATCTCAATTTTATATTATCTGGTAGATTTAATGTTAGAACTTAAACATTACTAATGAAGATCATTGATTTATCATGACAGTTGAATAATAGTAATGTTATTATATTTTTTTCACTAAAGAGAAGATTGATAATTATTTAAATTTGAT
This sequence comes from Viscum album, assembly GCA_963277665.1. NCBI lineage: Eukaryota > Viridiplantae > Streptophyta > Magnoliopsida > Santalales > Viscaceae > Viscum > Viscum album. Next base: position 871,642,725 of record OY728145.1, on the reverse strand, counting down.
CCGTCATAATATATTAATTTTGGAATCTCATATTTTTATTAAATCACATTATGCAAGAAAATTTTCAACACATAGATCAAATAGCTTATGCTGCTAGAAAATAGGTTTTTTAGATAAAAATATATTTTTTACTACTTTCATATGACATTTCACTTACACATTGAATCTATAAGATAATTATCTTAATCAAAAGTTTCATTCATATAGATAAAATATCACATATGTTGAAATTTTCATATGATTTTATTTTGTCAAAATACAACCCTTATTTTACTTATGTTCTACAAAGCATCCTACAAAAAACACAATTTCCATACATGTGGCCTCCCATAAGATAATTTAGTTATGCTATCTTAAATAGCTAAATTTTCTATCTTGATTATCAAGTTGATAAATTATCATTCATTGGTTATTAAATTATTATACACCGAGTAAAAACATATTTTTTTCTCAAATATCCAACATGGTGACCACATAGAAGCATATTCGTAGCCAAAAATTTTATATCCAAGACAATGGTTCTAGATTCATTTTAAACAATAAACTAAAATTATTAAATTATCTCTATTAAACTCAAAACATGTTAAATTAATTTCAAAGGTATTGAAAAAATCAATTACCTTATTAAAGGTCATCAAGAATAATCTAAAAAAATAAAATCAACAACACCTTTATGAAAAAAATCCAAGGGTACTTCAATTCGGGGAAAGAAACCTAGAGGGTTACATGTTGGTTGTATTGGATCATCGAGTGATTCTTGGGTTACTCCTATATAAGTTTTCATTTATTTTTTTATCTAAAGTAAAATATAATACTATTAATATTCTTTAATATAAATGAAAATTTTTAAATCATATTTTAATATGATGAGTAATTTGTTTTCAATGAGGTTTTAATGGAACTATATAATGAAGACTCTTTCTATATTGAATAACGTGTAATCATTATTAAAAAAATTTATATTTGTGTATCCTTTAAAAGTATTAAATCTTTCTTTATGTATCCCCCATGAAATGAGAGTTGAATAAAAAGAGATTAAGAAATAAAAATTGGTATTATTATGTCAAATGGGTTGGACTTGTCCCTTGGTATCTATCAACAGATGAAATGGAACCCATGATGTGTTATTACTCTTAAATTAAATTTACGACCACTTGTAAGATATGAGGTTTTCTTTAACATGATTCTTCTTGGTTTATGATTTCAAATCTGAGGAAAAAATTTATATGTACCAATGATATATTTAAAATGGAATGAAATATTACCAAATAAACTATAATGATTTATAAGTCAGTGAACCACCATAATGTTATGGAAAAGAGGCTGCATTGGTTGACACATGGTGGTCGGGTTTATACGATGGGAGGGGGTGTTTAATCCTAAAAATAATAATGTTATTTAATGTTTAACTAAAACTAAATCTTTATTATTATGATGGTTCATAGAAGGAATTAATGTAAGGCAATTCTTATAAAAAACCATAGTTTAAAAATGGTTTCTATTGAAATTACTTCAAAACTAGATTCTTGCATTTTCCTTCCATTCCTATTATAAATCATTTACCAAAATAGTTTTTAAATAGATATCATATATACTTTATGAAACCTCTTATATATACACTATGAAAACTATCTATTTGGATTAATATTTTTTTATCAAGTGTCTGTTCTGGGCCTTTTCCTATAGATCCAGGACCTAATTTGATTCTAATCATAATTCCTTACTAACCTGTTTATTTAGGGTAGTCTATGTCTTTTGTATGTTATTATAATAACTAAAATTAGTATTAAATATCTACAATGTACACATGATGAGTAAATTTTGGTACATGATCTGATCAATACATTGTCTATTCCTCCATGTTATATAATAAATTTTAATTCTTTTATAATTTATGTTCCTTTATATTTAATATATCATGTTTGACTACAATAATATCGTACCCTAAATCCTGAGGTTTCATACATCTTAAAGACAATATTATATGTTTTTATAGATCCTTGGTCACATTTACTATTTTATTAATGATTGTAGTCTGTGTTTTTAATTTTAATGATTTTATACTCTGATTTTTATCCATATTGAACATGTTTATGGTTTTATTATATTTTCATTTGGATGTAATATTTTATAAATCATGTTGTCTCTTAAGTATACTCATAAATTTTCCTCATATAGGTAAAAATATGGTTTGATCATATTTATAAATTCGTTATATATCATTTTTTACATGATTGTAAATCTTTTTATTTTCTGATACTCTATATTAAAGTTATAAACTAATTTATTAAGTTCACTGACTATTTCTGTACATGTTTTTCATGGAATGGAATGAAATATTTCCCAAACCATAGTATATTATGTTAGTAATATACTATGATTTATTTGAACAATTCCTTAATTCCATTAGACCATATGTAAGATTTTTTAAACTAGCATGGCCTAATTCATACACATGAGATGGTTCTTTAGGACTCTGACTTCTTAGTTCATATATATATGTGTGTGTGTGTGTTTTTTTTGTGTTCAACATATACATGTGCGGTATTTTTATAGAAAATTATTCTTATTTCCATAAGTTATGAACATTGATTATTGTCTAGGATCCTTTGAAAATTATAGAAGCATATAGTATAGGTATGGAGCCTTATAGTATATTCAGGTAAGTATTTTAGCCTGTTTTAATCCAAAAATTTATTAGTTGTCAATTTATATTTATGAATTTTTTGATTAATGTTAGAAATATTTTATTATAGTAATATAAATGAGTATATCAATTCCCAAATACACCTATTATATAAATATTTTCTTGAGAACCCATTGGTTGTTCTATAATATGTATCCAATGATCCCAGCATTGATGGACAAATCAGTGGACAAGATGTAACTCATTTGATGCATTTTGAGAAAAACATTATATAGGTAGTTTTTTAATATATAATATTTTTTCATTTATGTATTATAGATTGTGACCACAATATTATAGATATTTGAGAAAGTAAGAGATTGTGTTTGGAACCTCACCTTTTACTTAGTTTTATTTATCCATTTGATATGCCCCATTTTTCATGAGACGTTGATTTTTTCTTATCTATAAATTTTACATTGCTGATGGTTTAGAAATGTATCTTGTCATTTAAATATTTGTGTCATTTTTATATTTATTTATAATCACTAATGAAATGTTTGAAATATGTTACATAATCTTGGTAATCCAACTTATGGAAGAATAATATTGGTTCTTAAAATTATATGAGAAATGAGTTCTTACTATATCCAAATATGGTAATTTTTTTCTAAAAATTTACCTTAGACTCAAGGTTAATGTCCCTAACCCCTGGGTATTGGGGAACTATCTAATGGTCATGTGGTATGCATGATTCTGGTTCTTTAAGGGAGACAAGGTAAATTATTTTTCAACTATAATATGTAATGTATAAATATAGGATATATTAACTAATGTACAAGTAAATTTTGTTCAAGGGTACCAAATCCAAAATCATCCTACATTCTATTGAGTGACTTGATTAAAATTGTTGGAATGATATCTAACATATTATTTTCATGATTCTTATAATTTATAGTAATATTAACTGGTATTATCACATTTAACTGTGTAATTGTACTTGAAATAATGACTTTATATCTTAGTGGTAAAATATCTCAAGGAATAATATTTCTATAATATATACAAAAAATACCAATAGCATCATTAGAATCAGTCATATATAGGGATTTTTTTAATTGGAAAATATTTTTTAAATTTATCTTCTCTTGCACAGAGTTCTATAAGTACCAATATTATGATAAATGATCAAACATGTCATTATTGAAACATTTATTGTGTCCCATGAACACATAATTCATATATTCTCCAAATTCTAGGAACATATCCACTGTAAAACTATCGTACGTTGTGATAGTTTAATATAGTTACTTAAAACTTACTATTACTTATGATGACAGAAATGATATATTTGATTATCATGTTTTTTTAAAACTACTAATTATTTACTTCAAGTGATGTATGTTATAATCATTACTTGATTACTATATCTTGTTTCTCTAAAAACACATTTTAATGTATATACTTTGAATTTGTTTAGATAAACTCTTAGATTTATGTATGCAAATATTGATCCCAAGGATAATGGTTTCTATATCTATGAATTTCTTGGATAAGAATTATTTAAATACATATTATCTAGCTTTAAGACTAGTATCTTACTTCCAAAAAATAATTTTAATTTCATATATATTACTATGAAAACTGTTGAACTCCCACTATTATTTAAAAGACAAATATATTTATTGGTATCTTCCCATATATGACCCCATTATTCTAAATTAATGACCTATCACTCAACTTCGTGATTATAAAACCATATCTCATTAGTTCTTTAACTTCCCTTATTGACTTATATGTATCACTATAGTAACACCTCTCAACGATCCCTATAGAGTTTCTTATTTATATGAAAACCTCTTTAAATGTGGTACCTTAAAATTATTAAATTATATCATTATTCAAGAATGTCTACAATAAAAATGACCCCTTTATAGATATACTCTATTATCTCTTTGATCATTTAGATATATACTTGATGTTTTCAATGATTTTTTTGTTATAAAATATCACAAAAAATAATTTAAATCCCAATACATGGGTATACGATTGACTTGGTCATTATTACTTACTCTAACTCAAATGAAATGTTATTTTCTACTATGTTAGGCATAATAGGTTATGTTTTTATGACATAGTTTATAATGTATGTTTAAACAATAAAAATGATTCATTTACATGACTCATCTTGATATCACAGTGATGTTTTTTTGAATACTTATCTCACTAATTCAATTCTAAAATTTCTTATTAGGAAATATGAGTTTTGAAACAATTACACACTCTTTAAGATGATCGATTCATTTTTTCCTTACTATATTCTCACCCTCAATATAAATGATGTTTGTTTTTCTTCATAACATATTTATTCAATAATTCACTGTTAATTTCCATAAAAAATATTAAAAGAATATGAATTATGTATCATTAAGTATACATATCTATATTTTTTGATGTCATTAATAAAAGTTTTTGGGTAAGATAATACCTCCCAAAAAATTTATATATTTAATTCATCATTTATTTTTGAAATATGATTTTTCAATAAAAATGTATGTTAAAAAAATTATTTAAAAGTATTATTTCATAAAATAAAAATATTATTTATTTTATAAATTGAAATAAATAAGCTTATGTCTAAAATCATTTGATAATTAATGTAATGGTTATGATTATCAAAAACAATTATTTATAAAAACAAGATTTTCTACATTGCGAAGTATGAAATCTTAATCTTCTATAATTCTTACAGCAAGACTTACTCTACTAATAGTTTAAATCTCTACATCACTTATACTTCTATTTTATAATATATATGGTTTATATAGATTTACATCTATATGATTAACCAACTGAATTTACATCCAATCAAATTATATTTTATAGTGATCCTTCGAGTAATATTAACATGAAGTTTATCCATATTTCTTTACATAATGTTTATTTTTATTATTATAATATCTCATTACCCACACAAAAATAAACATTCTCTCTTATTGTCATTTATGTAAATCATTTGTTTTAGGGAGTTATGTTTTATAGACCCTGTTTTAAATTAACTATATTTAAAGGATCTTAACCTTTCCTTTCATGGAATTATTTTCATTTAGAATCATTTATAAAATATTTTAATGAAATTTATCTATGTTTCTCATGTTCAAAGTAATAATTAAATATAAAAAAATTATGTGAAGAAAATAGGATTATACATATGGAAATATCATTTTCTAACATCAACACCAAACTCTCCAAACACTTAATATACCATATTATCATTAATATAAATGTTTATATGGAAACCCTATACTATATTTCTTATGAATAGTGAATTATAAATTTAATGTCTTAATTGCTTATATCTCCCATGGTAATTCTTTAGGTGATGTGACGTCATTGAGTATACATTTTTTATTTCATATTTCTCTTATAACAGTTTTTTCAATATTGATAACACAATGCATTATACATTTAATGAATTTTCGATATGTCTCCATTATGTATACCTGCCATCGTCATTGGATTATTTGAGAGGCCTTATAGATAATTATGATTCTAGTATATAATATTTAAAATTATAACATTATATAATTCCCAAACATAAGTACTGCTACAATAAATTTTCAATAATAAGGATTCCCTCAGAGTCTAAAATTTATCATAATGATTGAGAATTTTTTGGGAATTTCAAGAAATTTTCTTAGAAAAATACACTTATATTATTTTAGAAAATCACTTTATTTAATAAGTTATATATAAATTATAAGTGAATCATTTAGATCTTCCATAATTTTATAAAACCAAATCGGCCCCACTATTAGGTACAAAATATACATTTTTTAGGATATTCCTATTGCAAGGATAAACATTTCCAGACATATATCTCAGACTTTGGTCATGCCTATAGTATATGGTGTTTAAGAACATGTCACTCTTTCTTATACACTTAACTCATATCTTCTTAAACTTTTGAGTTGAATGCTTGATCCTTAAATCATATAATTTTATTTACAAAGTTTTTATCCCAAAATTAAACCATTTAACATATAATCCCATATGTTAATGGTAAAATTGTTATTTTAACCAACAAACATCATTGTAAATTCTAAAGAGATGAAAATACTCAATTCTATGGCCAGAAAAATACTATAAAGTTGTTTTTGAATTCTAAATCATGAAATAGAAGGCATTAAACTCACAAAATATTTTATAGATGGGATATTTTACTATATCCATAAATAAACTATATTTTTACAAAGTATGATTTTATACAATTCTATGTTAGTGAATTACATAAATAATTTTCAATACACGTAAAATTTTTCAATACTCGTATCATGTACTTTTATCTAAGAATCCTTATTAATTATTTAAACTATATGATCACAATCATAGAAAATAATTAATGATGAAATGATAAAATAATTTGCATGGTCATAAGAATTATTCAACTTTTTTTGACAATAAGATGGATTCATTAAAGATGGAGATCAGCAGAAATACAATCATATAACCAAGGTGGGAAGTGATCAAGCCAGAGCGAATCATCGTAAGGAGGGCCAGTGGCTGCCAGTTGGTGAGTGGCCTCGTTCACTTCCCTTTTTATGAATGAAAAAATGCATGATGTGAAGCTTTTCCTGAGAGAGTGAATACTCCAAGTGATGGATCCAAAAGATTGTAGCCCGTTGTCATTGAGATTGATGGCATTGATGATGGTGAGACTATCTGATTCGATGTGAATGGAGTCCCATCCATAGTATTTTATAAGATTTATCCCAGCAAGGATAGCGGTGGCCTCCACGACTGTGGGCTCCCAAAGTGCTTGGCGTGATTCGTGTTTGGCGGCAATAATATTTCCATGGTTGTCCCGGGCCAACAAACCTAGTCCAACATGTCCATCCTTAGGGAGAGAGGCATCCACATTAATCTTAACAGTCCCTTCCGGAGGGGGGAACCACTGTTGGGAGTGAGGAGAGGGGGTGAACAATATTTGCTTCTCTATGTGGTGTTGCCAACCCGCAATCCAAGATGATGCCCGGTCAATCCAAAATCTAGGGGGCCTATGAAAAAGATTGAAAATGGCTTCGTTCGGCCGATCCCAGATAATCCTGGTCAAAATGCACAAGGAGCATACTTTAGCCGGTGAAAAGGAGGAGCACCAGCGCAGCATGAGAGAAGTAAGATCCGTGGCAGCGTCCAGGAAAAGATCCGTGGAAGATCCCCAGAAATTCCAAACCTCCTGAGCCCCGGGGCATTGAATAAGAGAATGAAGAGGGAGGAATGAATTTATCGTTTGTCCTTACAATCATATACTCACATATACATATGTGAACCTGGGAACGAATTACCTAAAAAAAGTTAAATATGGCCAAATATACCCTTACATAATTTGAAGAGGGAGGAATGATGTACATATAAAGAATATTAATTTAATAATATATATATTAGATAATAAATATAAACTGATTAAATAAAACTATAATAAATAAATCCAATTATAAACTTATTGATCTAACTGGTAATCATTCATAATGAAATATTTTTTTGGAATGACTAAAACATAAAATATATCTACATAACCATTAAATAATCTTCATTTTTTGTTCCAAATTTGTTCATTTTATCCCCATTAAATACATCAAATATTTAGTTCAATATTTAATGAATTTTATTATCTTTTTGGATATATATATATATATATGTATATATATATTATTATATTATATTACATCATATATATAATCCTAAAATGGAAAATGAGGCCTATCATATGCCTCCCTTATTTCCTTATCTATTTTATTATCAAGAAAATAAAAAATACCACATTTATGTGTTTGACCACAATCAATTAGGGTGAGTCTTAAACACAAATGTACTTTTAATTTTTTTATATTAAATATATATAACTATTATATATGAATATACATTAATATATTTATATATATTAAAATTACAACTAATATATATACATACATTTACACAAAAAATATAGTTTCATTAAAATAAAATACAATAAAAATAAAACCTCATTAATGATTGATCAAACATGCCAATCCATATTATTATTATTTTATATAAATTTAATAAAAATAATTAAAAAATAAATTCAATCTTGTGGATTGAATCAAATAATCTTTCACCCATTTATAGTGTTGTAATTATTTTCAAAATCTAAATAATATTTCCCCATGAAATATCCATGTATATATCTGTAATTCTCTCTCTAGGTCCAAGGAAGAGAATTTGATGAAATAGATTCACATATAAATAAACATATAATTATTAGTTTTATATAATTTGGGAATTTATTGAATGAATTTAATTTGAGTATATAATTTTAATTTCACCTTAATAAAAACCCATGTCACATCCATATTAAAATAATAACAAAAAATTACTATTTTTTTGAAGTGTATTACTCTAATATAATTTTCAATAATAAATTAATATTTATTTAAATTTTTTTAATTATATTTATTGGATCAAGAACTAAATCCTAATTATTTCATAATTATTTTCAGTACATGAAAAATAAAATTATGTTCATTCGATAAAAAAATATTGCTTTAAAAAAATATATGAATAACTATTAATTTTTTTCATTTAAAATATATAAAAAAAAAATTTTTACTTATCTCATGAATAAATTAATATTATATTTCTTTATCCTAAGAATATATATTTGGAAAAAAATAAATTCACTTCATCTTACTTTGGATAATTTTGTGATTGAATTTACAATCATTATAACTTGAATAAATATATATTTCTCTGATCAAGGAATAACTTTATTCTTGAAATTCATATTAATATCAATCTGATGAGATTTTAGATACACAAAGTGTGTATCCCTAAGGGATGATTTTATAATTAAATTATGTCTTCTAAATAATCCAATATTGGCTCATAGAAACACATCATTTCCCCATGAATAAAATATAAGTCATCAAAACAAAAACCCCATTAGAAAAATATTACGTAATGTAATCCCTTTATCAATGGATATCCCACAAAATAGGATGTTTTCACTTTCCATTTTCATATATGATTTAGAAATATTTTTTTAAAATTTATATGTTTTTTTAAACTAACATTTCCATAGATTTATCTAGGAAACTATAATCATAGTTAAAGGACCAAAGATAACATATTCTATAACAAAGAATGGAAAAATTATATATTCAATTAATTCCATATTATTCATGGAAAACCTAACATATGATACTTATCCATGAGTGAATAAATTGTTGTTTTTATCATGCATAAAAGTATATAAATCATTTCATGAGATAACTCAGGTACCTTGGTAACCCGATAACCGATCCAACACTAACATGGGACGAAGGGCATTCCCAATCCCCATGTGTTATTGACTAGCACCTGGAATCATAAAAAAATAAAAGTGGGAATAAATTTTCATAAAACATTTCATAAGTAAAGACAAAGAAGTTGGTATGCATACAAGAAATCTTTATTAGGAGAGGTTTACTAGAATTCAAACATGTATAAACAATTCTATGTACAATTAAATATAACCAAAAATAAGAAAGATATCCTAAGTCCTAATGGTGGAAAATATCCAATTTCATGGATTAATATCTAGAACCACCTCTAAGCGGTGCTTTACCCCTGCTCAAACCTGGAAAGAGTTAAAGGCACTTGTAGGGTGTGATCTAAAATCCCTGTAGGGTCTCTCCATGGATTTAATAATAGATTCCAACATTTAATTAACCAAGTAATGTGCCTTCAATTTAAAATAAAAAAGTTTTACGTTTAAAAAAATAATATTTTAACAAACCATGCTTTACATTTCAAATGATGTAAATAGTCTAAAATAATGAAATAATTCAAAATTTTAAGTAAAACAATTTATATAAATATGAAGGCATGTAAAATAGTTTTAAAAAATAATATAAATTCATTTAAACAAAAAAATCAAGAAATATGGTCATATGCTGAAAAGGAACAATATTTCCAGGCTATAGTACTCCACACACTCAAGGTGAAATGACAATATGTGTATACAAACACCCCTTTGACACTGAAAAAAATGATTTCAACACCATCCTATCAGGGATATGATGTGTTGGATTTATATTTCTGAATATTGTAAATCATTTTGTGATGTAAAATAACTCACTAAATACCCACGTCTTGAATGTTCTCTAATAACAAACAATGATGGAAATTTTATTATAATATTGTTCAAAAAAATTCACCCAATTAGCCTTTTCAAATATGACCCTAGTCCCTTTAAAAAACATAGATTTTTAATAAAAACAAGGCCTTTTCCAAGATAAAACACAATGGTTTCTAGAAATTCCATTTTAAGACATTTTTTCACAAATAAAAATTTGAAATAAATTCATAATTCTATTTCAAAATTCTTCTTCACCATTTAAATTCTAAAATTTAAATTTGAAACAATTTATATCAGTTTCAAAAAATTAAATTGAACAATTTAAATTCCACTAAATTCCATTAATATCATAATTACACCCTAATTAAATGGGACAGGGGGTTTTCCCCAATATTCGGCCAAAATCCAATTTCCAGAACCAAATCCCCAAATTCAATGAAATTTGGTTTTCAACAATTCAATCTCATAATAATCAAATCCCAAATATTCAATTGAATGAAATTCAGTCAAATAATGAATTTTATGGTTAATTAAATTGTCAAAACAAAATGGAACCCCTAACCTTATGAGAATATTGATCATAATTCCCCTAGATTCAATTTATTTCTGAAGGGTTGACAAGGTGAGAAAAACTCCTCTGAGATCTCATTGGGAAGAAGAAGTCGTATATTGGTCATACAGGTCCGTCGAGGGTCTAAAAAGAGAGTTTCAAAATTGTAAAATTAAATTTTTGGATTAAAAATCATGTATGAATGGTTATATGAGGTTCAAACCCCATAGTTTAGACAAATTATGGGACCTATGTATGGACCTAATTTAATGGGTATCATGGTTTCTAATAAGAGGGCACATAGTTTGGGAAAACCATACTCCAACTGTGCACTAGACATGAACATTAAAAATTTCCAAAATTTTCACCAGAAACAAACAAAAAAACCAATAAAATCATGATTAAAAGAGGAGTTTAGGAATACATAAAAATTGTAATAAGATGTTGCAATGTCCCCACTATAGAAACTTTCTATCCGCAGAAAGCGTACATATAATCTTCCATGCCAAAATTACAAGGAAACTACTCTCTCATTAGTGCCTCCCTCTCCCACATCTCATAAGAATCAAAAATGAGCAACCATATAACATGAACCAAAGGTATCATCCTCCCATCAAGTACCATAGTATCAGAATCATCTATCATGATTGGCCATTCAGTCAAGGATAAAATAGACTCAAGATAGATATTAACCTATCTCAGAACATGAGATGGATACAATAGTTACTTTGTTAGATGTGATACATGGAACAAGTTATTATCAAATTTAGATGTGGTAGCAGTGATAAATAATAAGAATCATTCCCCACCTATACAACCACCAAAAAAGGTCCCACAAAGTGAGGAGTAAGTATTCCTTTCCTCCAAAGTCATTGATGACCCAAACAGGTTGAAACTTTCAAGAATACCCAATCTCCAACTGAGGACTCCATCATTCGGTGATAATGATAATAATAAGACTAAAACTGACTCTACACTAGTTTTATTCTCTAGAAGATCAATTGATTTTTTATTGTCATCCCTTGAACCAATCTTGTTATAACCAAGTAACTTCACCAATATCAGACCAATACAATGCAGATCTGTAAAGTCAGCTAGACAAGGCCTCAAAAGAAACCATTATGATCGTGGTCTATAAAAAAGTATTATAAGAAAACTCAACCAGGCCCAAGTGATCATCCCAATTCCCTAGAAAAGTTGTTAAAACAAGTGCATAGAATAACCTCAAGAATCTGTATATCTGTTTCTGTCTGGCCATCCAACTATAGATGGTATGTTGTTATCAAATGGACCTAAGATCCTAGTTTTTCTTGAAGGCCACCCAAAAATTGATAAGTGAACCAAGGATCCATATTAGAGACTATGGCATGTGTAACTCTATGAAAACAAAAAATATCTTTCAAAAAGAGACTGCCCAACTCTTCATCATTAGTTATATAATTAATGGGTATAAAATGAGTTTATTTTTTCATCTGATGAATCACAACCCAGATCAAGTTTTTCATTATATGGGTACATAGATACGCAACCATAAAGTACATTGAGATCTCAACCCACTTACATGTAGAGACTATAAGGGGATGAAGAAGGCCCAAAGGTTTCTAGTGTTCGACCTTAAACTTCTTGCATGTATAAAAATGAGATAAAAATCCACAATGCCTCATGCCATACCAAGAAATTAGAACATACATTGCTTTTTATAGAACTTAATCATGGTTCTTCGGTTTATAGTCCACTTGGAATTATGTAAATCCCCCATCATAGCTTTCCTTAGTGCTAGCGGTACAAAAATATAATTTGGATAACATAGTTTGTCCTCAATGTAGAATGACCAATTAGGCATGGTCTCTCCACCATAGAGGGAGTATCTAATGTTTTTGAACTTGTTATCAAGTTTCTATTACTGATGAATCATCTCAAGAAGAGTATATTTCAGCTAAACATTGGTCATAAAATCCTTGGCCCCATATTCCTAGACTCCAATATGAAACTACGCAAAGGGAGCCATCAAGTTCCAATCTTCTAATGATTCATTTACTGCTTGTGTCAAATGATTTTTACTCAACGAATCTGCAATGGAATTCCCTTTACTTGTGGTATAGGCAACGTAAAAATCTAAATACTGCATGTATTATACTAAATACCAATGGTGAAGATTCAGATATTTTTGCGAGAAGATATAACTCAATCACTTATGGTCAAAAAACGGGGTAAACCTTTCTCCATAAAGGTAATTCCACTAACACATAAGCACATAAATCAGAGATGAAAGTTCAAGGTATTGTGTTGGATATTTCTTCTTGTGCAGACTAAGTTAATGAGATCCATAGGCAACAAAATGATCACCTTGCATAAAAATATATCCCAAACCTAAAACTGATGCATCATGGAAGACAACATAGCCTAGACTAACCTATGGAAGATTCAACATGGGTAAAGAAGTCAAAAGAAATTTTTTCTCAATAAAATAATTCATAAATTTCACATTACACGATAACTATACTCCCTTTCAATTCATTGTATTCAACATAGAATCTAACATTGAAAAGTTCAAAATGAACCAACAACAATACCCAGCTCAACCCAACAATATCTAAATGTTGATAACATTTTATTGTTATTCCCATGTCATGAAAACTTTCACCCTCTTAGGTTCAACAGAAATACCATGTTTTAACACCACGTATCCCAATTATTTTAATTCTCGAATCTAGAAATCACATTTCAAAATTGTGGAATAAAGTTAGTGATTTCACAACATGCTTAGAACTATTTTCAAATGTTGGAAATGTCCTTCCTCAGACATAGAGTAAATGAGGATTTCATCCACAAAGAATAAAAAAATGTATCATGATATTCATGGAAAATACAATTCATTAAAACCATGAAAATGGGAGGAGTATTTTTGAGACCAGAGGGCATGAAAAGGGACTCATAATGGTTATACCTTCTCTGAAAGGTGGTTTACATATGATAATATTATTTGATACTCAGAAGATTCTACCTATTAGAAAGATAAATATTCATGAACTACTTTTTCTATTTTAACTAGTCAAATAGATTATCAATCCGTGGAAATGGATATTTTTTCTTTATCATGACTCTGTTTAGTTTTTCATAATCAAAACATAGGTGGATTGAACAATAAACTTTTCTGTAAAGAGAAACAGTGCCACCCAAGATGACACACTCGGATGTATAAATCCTTTCTCTAGAAGATCATCTTTCTGGGTCTTCATCTCTTTAATTTTATCTGGTGCCATCTAGTATGTTGTAATGGTAACTAGTTGATTACCAGGAACTAAATCAATAGAAAATCTACCACCATTTCTAGTGGAAAACCAGATAAGTGTGAAGTAAAAAATGATAGGAAAATCAAAGATAATATAATGGAGATCTCAACTCAAATATTCTCAATCCAGATCAAAATAAAAAAAATGATATCCCTTTCCCCAACTCTAGATAAGGAGGTCTAGCTCTACTCGACCGCAGGTCCCATTCTACTTGAATGTTAAACATATATCATCTGGTATAGTGAAGGATACATGTCGAGGATGACAATAAATTTGGTATTTATTTGGAATGATCCAATCGATCATAAAAATGACATCAAGAGATTTTATGTCGAGAACTAGAAAACTTCATGCAAGCTAGACATCTGACAGAGAGAAAACCCAAGCAGAACTACAGAGACCATGTTCTCTCTTCATACCAAGGGGTGTAGTAATATCCATTATATAGGATAAAATATCTATAAGATGATTTTTTAGATTAACAATATGGTTTAAAATAAATAATTGAGATGTACCAGTATCAAACCTGGCAATCACTAAGGAATAAACAATAGTGATGGAACATCTCACGATCAATGGACATGTATCCACTTCCCCTAGAGACTCTTCCACTATGTGATGATGGTTTTTTCAAGTTTCCTATGTTTGGAAACCCTTATACATGAAGCATTTAATTTTCTTGCAGTTTTAGAAGAATTTAAGGATCATGTGCCACTATGAGGAGTAGAATATATATGTAAAAACATCTATAGGTGAATCAAGCATCCTTAGAAGCCCTATATATTTGGTTCCTCAGTGAAAACCCTCTTTGAATCCTATATCCTAATACATTGGTAAAAAATCAAAGGATATATACTAGGAACTGGAAGAGTTTTAGCAAAACCATTTTATTAAGAAACACCAATGGAAACTTTATGATTTATCTTTCATTTTAAGGAACATGCAACGATATTGGGAGAGGAAGAAACTCTAAACAACCCTAACATTCCAAACATGTCCATTTCTACCACTAGTTATATATTTGACACATTCATATGGGAAGGAAGATTTATGAATAAATCATGATAATTAATATCTTATCCATGTACCAAATAAAACCTTCAACCCTTCATCTTCTCATTTATTCCTCTATCATGTGAAAACTGCACAAGCTCGGAAAAAAAATTTCATACTCTGTTACGGTCCTATTAGCCTACCCCAGTTTTAAAAACACATAATCATTGGAAAACAACATTGACTTTAGAAAGAACTAGTTAGTGAAAAGTACATTTAATTATTTCTACTCTAATCCCTCTTGATTCTTCCCCACTACCATCAGGTATGACCATGTCCTACTCAGTCCTTCAACAGTTAAGGTTACACACTTCACCTTGAATGATGATGTATTCTAGAGAATTAATTTCGGTGAACAGCTATAGAGATCATCCCTTTTAGGTTCCAAAAATAGATCTTGAACGAGAGTTGGAATAGTTGCATGTACCAAAGATTAAACAGTGCACACAATCACATCAACTAGATTCGGGTCCACAAGAGGATTATCTCACTGAATATTAGTATAAGATTTATCCTAGATCTAATTCATGTGTCTTATCAAAGGAATGATGTTTCACAACATCAAAATACAAAAAATAAGATTTTGGATTATCAGTAAAATAGAGTGAGAAAGGGAAATTAATTCCAATAGATACATATAAGATTTGGATTGTAATCCATCCCAATAAACAAGTAGGTAACAGACTAGAACTAATTCTCAATACGTCTTTCCATAACCATACCTAAAACCTAGAAGGAGAAAATCTATAGACACCCAAAGACACAGGTAGGGTGTGAGATAAAAGCCCAGTAGGGTATCACTAAATATTCCACAATACATTCCAACATTTAATTAACCATGTAAAGAGATTTAAAATTTATGTAAATAGGGTTGAATTTTAAAAAAAAAACTTAAAGAACATTGCTTTATATTTAAAATACTATAAATACATTAAAAAAATTATTAATTAAACATTTTATACAAAATAGGGTATATTAATAATATATCATGTAAAACAGTTTACACGAATTACATTTATTCACTTGAACAACAAAGAAGAGAACAATATGATCATATTCTTGAAAGGTATGATAGTTCCAGGATACAAGACTCCACACACTCAAGGTGAAGTGGAAGTATGTGTATACACCTTCCCCATTGACACTGTTCAAAATGACTTCTTCACCATCCTATATGGGATGTATCATGCTACATTTATGTTTCAGAATGTTGCAAATCGTAGATTCTTTTCTAAATAACTCACTAACTACCTAAGGCTTTTATGTTATTTAATAAAAAACAATTATGGACAATTTATTTTAAGATTCCTAAAAAAAATTCATCCCATTCTCCATTAAAAATATTAAAACAATTTACTTAAAAAAACATGAGTTTTTAATAAAAAAATCTATTTCCTAAGATAAAACCCAAATAATTTTATGAAAATTATTTTAAACAATTTTTTCACAAAGAAGAAATTGAAATAAATTCCGAATTCAGTTTCACAATTTAATTTCACAATTTAAATTAAATAATTTAAATTTCAAACAACATCCATTAGTTTCTAAAAATTAAATTCTATAATTTATATTCCACTAAATTCCAATGATTTTACAATTACACCTCAATTAAATGTAATTCGGGGGTTTTCCCAATTTCATGCCAAAATAAAATATCTAAAACCAAATCCCCCCAATTCAATAGAATTGGGTTTTCAAAAATTCAATTTCATATGAATAAAATCCCACATATTCAATTGTATTCAATTTACTAAAATCAATAAAATTAGGGTAAATTAAATTTTCCAATCAAAATAGAACCACCTACCTTAGGAGAGGATTTAACATTATTCACCCAGCTTTGATTTGCTTTTAGAGGGGTGTCGAGTAGCCAATAAAATCACTTTGGATCTATTAGGGATGAAAAATTAGTATATGGGTCATAAAAATCCATCATGGTTCTAAAAATATCGTTTTAAGAATTTTAAAAATAATTTTTTTTGGATTAAAAAAATCAAACATGTGGTTATTTGGGCTGATCCGCATGATTTAGGAAAACTGTGTGCACAAGATGTGTACCCCTTTTAATGTGTTTCATAGTTTTCCCTAAGAGGGCACATGATTTTTTTAAACCGTGTAGTGGCTGTAAAAAACCCCACTATTTGGGTTTTCATGATTTCAACTGAGAGTGTGTAGGGCTTGAGAAAATCATGTGCTAATCGTTAACTATAACATAACATTCAAAATTTTGAAATTTTTCACCCATAACAACCCAAAAAAAATCCCAATCACAACATAATTAAAAGATGGGTTTAAAATACCTAAAAAAAATTATATGATGTTACAAGTCATGAAAAAAATTTATAATGATATCATGGAAATGAACCAATACAAATTCTTATGGATATACACATCCAATGAAAAAATAATAACTCGGTGTTCTATTAAAAAATCAATCATCATGAACTCGCTTCTAAAAGAATACTAAGTGATAAATTCTTGAGATAAATCCTTAACGATTCCAAACCCAAAAAACATGGAAACAAACCTAATTTTTATCCAATCATACATATGCATCTATACTGTAGGATATATATTTAAGAATATTCTCACAGATTTTATATTTTATCATTTTAATGAGGAACTTTTATAACTCAATGATATGAACATTTTAGTAAGAAAAGTATCTAAAAAATAAAAAATAATTAAATTAAATTAGTGATAAAAATATAAAATTTGTAAATACATAAAATTATAATAAAAATTGAAAAATATTTTTTTTAGGAAAATAACTCTATTCATTGATTCTTATGTGTATGATGAAATAACTTGTCAATATGAACATTGTTGTGGAGAATAATAAATATTTCCAATGTTAGGATTTATGTTTGTGACATTCACACTTATTCACGAATTAAAATATTCTTAATCACAATATGATAATGTTGATTTTTTTTTGTGATCATGTTTTTCATATTAAACCCCTTATAGTTTCAACTGAAATATAGAAAATTTAATGTACCCCCATTTTTCTGCATTTTATAGTTAGTTGAGATATGGAAAGTATGTGTTGACTATGTTTTACCATTCATGGTTAGTAGTACACTCATAATATGTATATTTAACTATAAAATAATAGACAACATTTTTCAATGTTATTATATTGTATCATTATATTATTATCTCAATTCCTAACTTTTTTTTGAAGAAGTTCAAGTGAAGAGATCTCAATGAAATTATTTGGAGTTCTTTGATTTTATTTTCACCGAAAATAAATTATATAGATATATATTTCATGAAGTTTCATGTTTAAATTTTGTGAAAGGGTTTTAATGTTATATAAGTGAACATTGATAAGTAAATTGGCTTTTAACATTCTATGAATATTAGGTGATGAGCTCCATAGGATATATTGGGTGATAATTTTTAATGAGGGGCATATTTTTAATAATTTTTTTTTCCAATGATCTAATCTCTAATGACATATACAAGGGGTCAAAACCACTAAATGTATTATTTGGTCCACCATTCTCGATTCTAATATCCTAGGATCCACAAATAATGGGTTCTGGTATATTAAATCATGAAAATGAGGGAATTTATTCACTATCTATTATCCTGTATTACCTCACATCCATAGTATAGTAATGGATCTCTTAAAAATAATTTACAATTTACAATTCTTATAATTAAATATTTATAGTTTTATCTCTTAGATAAGTGGATATATTTGAATGGTGTTGGTCAAGGTAAGAAGGGGGTGCTGAACAAATATAATCAACAGAGTTTTGAATTATGAAATGATAGGTGGGCTTGGAAATATTAATTATTATTTTCCAATTAGATCCCTACAATGCTTAAAGTTGTTGGGTTATAGATTCAAGTTAACCAAAAAAACTATGTTATATTTATGATCATATGATAAATGCACCCATATGTAGAGGGGTAAAGAATGAGGTGGTTTGACCATATTAGGGCCAACATACACAAGTTATAACAAAAATTATAATGGTGATTTTGTAGATTATAGTAGGTCATTGAACACCTATTAACCGAACATGGTATAGTCTTGTCTTTATAGTGAGAAACGTTACTCACCCTAGTTAAGTCGGTATGGAACAAAATAACTTATAAATCCCACTTGAAGTAAAATAAGAATTTACTCATTTTGGCCATTTAGGATACATTTCCCATCTACATATATTCACATGGTTCATCCAAGGGTTACCACATGGGCCTTTATATTAAAAATTGTGAAATATGGGAATATTGTTTCTTTTTATTCATTTGTGATAGGTTAAATGTAAATTTTACTCATTTTTTCATGTAAATCTTGAGAGATAATTCATAAAATCCATTTAATGTCATTTAGATATCGTTTTTGAATTTCTGGGGATATAGAAACTAAAATTTACTATACCTCATGCTTATAAAATTATAATACTGTGATTTTTTAATTTTACCAAGTGGAACCCAAAGATATATTTTTTTATGTCTTATGGATAATTTTATATATTTTTACATTAAATTTTTTTAACTCAGATACATGTGTGTTGAATTCAATAATAATTTAGGTAAATTCAACTCATAGAAATTGTATGTGGGACCCTCATTCTAATTTAACATGATTAATTTTTGCAATATGTGTTTCAAATTTTCTAAATGATGAAACATAATTATAAATTTTCATGAAATATGATGACATATGTAATGATTATTTCTAAACTCATTAATCAGAAAAATAGTTCAATAAAATGGTTTGATTGGATGATATAACACTAATATCTCCTTAATTCCATAATAAATGTGGGAAATTTAAAGGGAATGAGGATTCAAGATAGGTGGAAATTATCAAATTGTTCCCTAAGTGACCATGATGTAATAAAAAGTCTCAAAAATGACACTGGGTGGATATATCCTTCAATTGATGGATGAATTGATTAAAGGTTGTGAAATTGTGAGTTCTTCCTCCCAATACAATGATTATAATTTTATAATTTCCATTTTATTAACTTAATGATCAAGTTTGATACTTCTCAATGAATTAAAAATTATATGTGTCGATATGGATGATAGTGTTAGTTGATTATTTGATGATAATTTAGAAATACACGAGTGAGATGGATAGTGGATTCAATTCCATGTCATTAATCTACTTAAAAATTTTTGTTTACTTTACAAAATTAATGTTTTTATAGGTTTTTTATTACACTAGATTTTCCTCTCATATATAAATAATTTTATCGATTGACATTACATTCCTTAATAAATTCAATTTTATTTCATTAATTATGCTCCATTTTAATAATAACATGTTTATATCATAGTTACACCCTTGAAATAGGATTATAGTTAGGTCCACAAGGTTGCATAACCTAAGAGGGGGGGTGAATCAGGGTATGACTAATTTAAAATTAAATCCCATTCTAATCTTGATTCACTGTTAAGAATAACACACTTCTCTCTCTTTCCCATTACACAATATAAACAGAAATTAAAGCATGCATAGGACACAACAATTTTAACTTGGTTCACCCTCATTAGACTACATCCAAGGAACATACACCAACAATGTGCCGATGTACCAAATCCACTATAAGCACACTTCTGTTTACAAGGTTCGAGATAGATCACTTCTATTCCCAGGATCATTTCCCTTACAAGGTTTAGGGTCAGCTCATTACTTTCCCAATGGTCACTCCATATCTCTCTGTCTCTGGTTCACTACCGGTGGAGAGGTTAACCTTCTTCCTCTTCCTTTGCTCACTGCTCTGGAAAGGATCCACTCATAGTTTATAGACATGTATGTCTCTTAATTATCACTATTGAATGCATCCTCCCTTGTATGTAGATGCTCTATTGAAGTAAAACATTCACCTATAGATGAATCTCTCTTTGCACCGAGGGTATCAGGCAATCTTATAGCTCCCACGGATCCCTAAACCACTGTCGTGAAACAACCTTACTTGGAACCCTTCTCTAAGATGGAATGCAGGTCTTGGCACGCAAGTTAAGACTGGCACGCAAGTCCACCTCATCCACTTGAATGACAAAAGATTCTGTTACTCCAAACTTGCACGATGCACACCCTTTCACACACAAACCTACATTGGTGTGCAACCAAAATTTTTCGTGCTTCCTCAAAACATGGCGTGCAAGTGTCACCAAACCAATTGCGCGACACTTCCTTATTCAAATCATGATCTGCATGACTCTCTTACTTCCTCTCCCAGACCACATTGGATGCGCAACTATCACCTGGTGTGCAACCTCTACTTGCACGACCACACACCACTTGAGCGACCACCACACCTGTGTGATGGGAGCTTTGATTTTTCTAATTGTCGAACTCTACAACAAATGAGGAGGGGAGGACCTATATTTATAGGCATTTGGACACCCTGCACGATGGCGCCCAAGTCTCACCTTGGCGTGCAAGTTTCGGCGTGCAAGTCTCCTTCCGCGCAAATCACTTGCGTGACCAACTCCAAAAATTGCATGACCCTTACCCATTTGCCATATTTTTATGCTTTGATAAAGTAGAACATATGTCGCAGATGTTTCCTCTCCTTCAAGTGCATGGCGCACAAGTCCCTATGCCAAAAACCAATTTTCTCTATTTATCGATTTTCAGGCCCAAAAATCTGGAAAACACTGTAAAACGGCATCACGGTGTTTCTACTCTTGTTGTACCACCTTCAGATCATCCATTCAATTGTCGATGTTCTTGAATCAAACTTGGAATATTAACCACAACCAGTGAACTCGACATGCCACTATTAAATCCCCTTTCTCAAAAATTTGTATGTCATGGTTTTCTTTGTCAACAATCACAACATAGATGTCCACTTTGTCAACAAACACAATCACCTCAAAAATGCTTCAATGATACCTTGATGGATTTTTTCCCTACAATCTCCCCCTTTTGGTTTGTTGAAAACTCTTCCATAAAAAGATACATCATTAATTCTTCAGCCACCATTCACCTATTGTGATTCTGATAGTGATCAAGGATTCACTCAACACATACTCTAAGCCCACAAGAGCAATGCTCGACATGAGAAACAAGAGTAAATGAAAAGTTCATAAATGAATCACTTCATCTCTAAAACCCACTGTTGACACTGAACTGATACCAATTTTTTCCAAACTGATACCAATTTTTTGGAAATATTTTTCCAACACCACTATTCTGCTTTTATCACGATCCTCATCTATTGTGATATCTATTCTTTGATCGATCACTTCTAGCATCATCGGATTTAATACACCCCCCCCCCCCCTTTCTTCTCACAGCTTTAACTCTTGTCAGCTTCAAATCCACTTCAGCACTATTGCTTGTGTTGTCCAAGCTAAGCTCTGGCTAAGCACTGTGAACCAGCATCAACTCCCCCTATCTGGATGCTCCACCTGTCAGCTTCTCCCCATATCTTTCATGATTTCTCAAATAGACACACTATCTCCCTCTTGAGCAATCACTATTTTCTCCCCCTTTGTCAACAAACCCAAAGGATACTCCTTTGCAGTCTTTAATAGAGTAGAGAACACATGTCAGTACATTAGGGAAAAACACATCATACCTCGGGGAGAGGGGTAGGGGTGTTCCACATATAGACTCTTTCAAGTATGGGGAGTCGACTAAACTCCCAGAGCCAGTCGATGCCTCTCAAAATCTTCGTTGGGTAAGTCCTTTGTCAGAATGTCTACAACCTGTAGCTCTGTAGGCACATACTCCAACTTCACGATTCCCTACTCAACCTTCACCTTGATAAAATGATACTTTATCTCAATATGCTTTGTCCTTGTGGGATGGACATGATTTTTTGCAGAGATTTATAGCACCTGAGTCATAACACTGGATTTTGATTGGAGACTTCACTTCAACTCCCATATCTTCAAGCTGCTACTTCATCCACAATAACTGTGTGTAAGCTTGAGTGGCCGCAATATACTCAGCTTCCACAATGCTCAATGAAATGCAATCTTGCTTCTTGCTTAGCCAATAAAAAACAGTACAACAAGATATAATGCACCTCTTGACGTTGATTTTATTTTATCTGTTGATCCAGCCCAATCTGTATCTGTGTAATCCAATAACACTAATTGAGATTTGTCATTATACATAAGAATGAAATCCACGGTGTCTTTGATATACCGAAGTATTATTTTCGCAGAGAGTATGTGGATTTCCTTGGGATTACTCTGATATATCATTACATGGAATGTGTTGAAAACAATGTCAGGCCTTGTTGCGGTCAAGTACAACAAGCTTCTAATAATTTCCCTTTATTTTGTCATATTAATTTCCTTTCCATCCTCATCTTTGGACAGTTTTGTCCGGGTAGCAACTGGAGTCTTCATCTATTTTTAATTTTCCATTAAAAACCTTTATAGAACCTCCATGGAATATTTGGATTGAGAAATTAAAGTACCATTCATTCCTTGTTTCACCTGTAGACAAAGGAAAAATGTTAGCTATCCAATCATTGACATTTCGAACTCAATTTTCATGAATTAGGAAAACTGTCTACAATAAGCTTCATCTGATCCCCCAAATATTATGTCATCGACATAAACTAGAACCACCATAATTTGATTACTATTGTTGTTGAAATAATGATTGTAATCAACTCCACCACACTGGAAACCAAGATTCTTCAAATAGTGGTCAAGCCTTAAGTACCATGCTCTTGGTGTTTGTATCAGCCCATATAATTCCTTCTTTATCCGACAAACCTTACTATCATCTTCATGAATAGGAAAACCATCTGGCTACTCAATGTACACCTCATCTTCTAGAAACCCATTTAGAAATGCAGATTTGACGTCCATCTGGAACACTTTGAACTTTCTTTGCACTACTATGGCTAAAAATAATCTAATTGTCTCCAGCCTTGAAACAGGTGAAAATGTCTCATCAACATAAATGACCTCTATCTGGGAGTATCCATTACAAACCAGTCATGCTTTTTTTCGAATTATTGCACCATCTTCATTCAACTTGTTGTGAAAACCCCATTTATTCTCGATGAGGTTCTTATCTGATGGTCTTGAAACAATCTCCCAGATATGATTATTCTCAATATGGTCTAATTCTTCATTCATATCCTGAACCTAGTACTCATCTTCAACTTCATAAGAAAAAAAATTCGGCTCCACCTAATATAAAAATGATTTTTGCTATGATGATTTCATTCTTCAAGTCTGAACTTGAGTTTTCTGATCACCAATGATATTTTTTCTATCATTTTCAGCTTGACTCTTTGGCTTCTTAGTAGATTCAAATTTCATTTCCTCTTTCTCATCATTAGTATCTTCTTCTGAGTCAGCCTCTACCACTTCTACTCCCCCTATGTTGCTTACCTCCTCATTAATTTCATCCAGAAACTGTTCATTGGGTCATTGAGTATTCTGTTCATTTTCTACTATAGGGACATCATTGCTCTCAATAATTTTTCCCAGCCTTTTGTTGAAGAATTTATATGATTTTCTTTTCCATGAGTAGCCATGGTATATTCCCTCGTCTCCTCATGACTCAAACTTCATGTGATTTTCTTTATTGATAATGAAGCACTTACTTCCAAAGATTAGAAAGTATTTCAACGTAGGCTTCTTTCCATACCACATTTCATATGGAGTATTCCCTTATTTCAGACACAATAGAGAATTGATCGAAATATAGACCGATGTCAAAACTGCTTCCTTCCAAAATTTCTTTGGTAAGTCCTTTTCAATAAGCAACATTTTGGCCACGTTGTTGATTATATGATTTATCCTTTCAACCACTCCATTCTGTTTGGGATTTCTCACTGATGAAACCTGATGCTTCATCCCACTTTTCTCGAGATAGTCTTCAACTTGTCTGCTTGTGAATTTTGTACCATTATCAGTACGAAACTTTAGAATTTTCTTCCCAATCATCTTATCTGATTCCCTCCTATACTAATTGATACAACTGAACAATTTTGTCTTATTGGTAATGAAAAATACCCAATCCATTTTGCTATAATTATCAATGAAAATGATATAGAACCTTCTCCCATTTATGGCTGCTGGTGAGATAGGTCCACAAACATCATCATACCCCAATTCGAGCACTCTGGTTGATTTCTGTTCCTTTGTCATGTGTTTCTTTATGATGATCTTCCCTTTTTGGGAAGCATCTCACGTATGTGTGCGATCACATGATAATTTGGGAAGGTCTCTAGCAGCATCACACTTTACAAGATCTTCCATAGATGGTTGACATAGATGACAAAGTCACTTATGCCACATCTCGTTTTCTTCCTCTCTAGATAAGAGACACAATTATTCTTCCCCACTTACAAGGTAAATATTTCCCTTTGTCATTTTTCCCTGTAGAACAACTTCTCCATCATTTCCTTTCACAGCACACATATTCTTGGAAAATAATATAGAGTTCCTAGAGTCACATAGTTGACTGAAACTGAGCAAGTTATGACTAAGGCCCTCTACTACAAAGATATCAGCACGTCTCATTTCTTTTGCCCCAAATTTATCCTTTCTGGAACCAATAATCGTCAGCCCTTCATCACTCCCAAACTTGACAACACCTTCTTTGTCATATTTAGTTCCTGTAATGAGATCCCTGTGGCCTATCATATGGGATTTGGAACCACTGTCAAGGATCTATACTCCTGAATGATCTGAAGCTTTAAGGGAAATTTCCACAACTAATTCCTTCTCATACTTTTTCCTTTCGATCCACGTCTTTGACTTCACACTTGGTGTGGTTTGGAGAAGTTGATATTCCTTAGAGTGTGACAGACCAGCTTCATCCTTTAGAGATGCAAATCGATTTTGTGTTTTCATCTCACTTGTCAATTCCCTAACTTCCTACTTACGACTGCTTGAGTTTTGTTTCGTCACATTTCTTTGAATTATTGATGTGCAATATCTAGCCATTTTCCCAAATGCTCCACACCAAAAACAATGACCTTCAAAGGATGTTCCATAATATTGATCTCTGTCTGCATGGTACGGTTGTTCTTGTGCCCTTCAGTATCTCTTGTCTGTAGAACACACATTTTGTGAGTGTCCCATCATTCCAAAACAATAGCACCTAATGTAAGGAGCATTCATGTGTGTCACATCTGCACTGCTGGTTTTCCCTTGGGATCTGCTAATATTCTGTTTCATACCCAAATCTACCTTCACTCTCGGAATGGGTGCTTGTAGTCTAAAATCAATATTTACAGTTTTTTGTTTTCGATCAGACCCCAATTCAGCCTTAGTATCTGAGCTCGATTTCTTCTTCTTTCATGCTGAACTACTAGCCTCCTCTATCAACTTTTTTATCCTCTAAATGACCTACTTTCCTGATTTCATATTGGGAGTCAAGAGTTTTTATTGGTCCTACGTTTTTCTTTGTAGACTGGCCTCTTCTTCTTCAAGCTCTTCACTAAAATTGTAATTATCTTTCACTTTTCTATTCAAGCCATCGATATCTATTTTCTGTTCTTCAATCTTGAGCTTATACTCACTCACTAATTATGAGTTCTCTGGTGTTGATAACTTGAGTTTCTCAATTTCTTCCATCAACTCAGACATCTCTTCTTCCAGCAGCGGCATATAGAGTTTGGCCTCATGAACAACTTTATTATCATTCTTTTTTTAGCTCTCCAAATATCTATCTCCTCAAGAGCAACCTCTAACATAAATTTCATATCTAATCTTCCTTCAACTTCTCCTTCTTCATCATCACCTTCAGTTTCGTTTTTCTCTTGATAACTACTGACAACTTCCACTATAGAATTTTCTCCACGATCTTTGAAATTTTCAATATCCTCCACCTCTTCAACCTCAGACTCATCTGAACTGTTTATTTCCTGTGAAAGAAGATTCTTTTCTTGAAGAAATTTCTCTTGAACTTCTTCTTCCCTTTCACATAGGCTGAAGATCTATTCTTGGTACTTTCAACTTCATATTCATCATTTTCTTCATGAAACTTATTAGGGCACCTTACGGCAAGATGACCAACTTTTCCACATCTAAAGCAAGCAAGTGGAAGTTTCCCTTTGAAATTTCATTTTCCTCTTTGAAGATTTCAGGAGAGGAATGACAATACCTCATATTTTTCTTCATCCTCTTGATAATATTAATTTTTGAGCTTATTCATGTCCTTAAATTCCACCTCTTTGGCTTTCCCCTTTACCGCATCATCGTTGTCATCATTTATCATTTCATATGCAATAAGGGTGTTGTGCAAGTTATCCAATATCTGCTCTTTCGGGTCTTTGTCTTCCAAAAAAAAGCTTTTGGATTGAACCGAGGTGGAAGTTTTCTCAGGATGTGATTCACAATTTTTATATCTTCAATAACTTCTCCAATACCTCTCATGTCTTCTACAAAAAAATTTAACCTATCAAAGAATTCATTAATAGATTCATTAGGGTTCATTCTCAAATCTTCATACTTGTTCTAAAACACTTGCAGCTTTGCCTCTCTGACCTTTATATCCCCTTCATATATATTCAATAACTTTTCCCACAAGGCATGTGATGTTTTTCAAGACATCACCATTGTATATATAGGATTTTATAGGGCTCCCCTTAGGGAATTGATTTATTTGGTATCAGTATCAAACTCACTATGATCAGCTTATGATAAAGCACCACTATTAATATTAGCTATTATGACATGCATTGCTGATGTGAATACATCAATTCCCAAAGATCGGAAGTAGTGTTGCATCGGATTCTTCCATAGCTGAAAATGTTTCCCATCAAAGATTGGAATCCCTTTATAATTGGTGGCCTCCATTGAGAGAAGAAAAAATATAAACATTTCCCTCTGATACCAATTGTTAGGTCCACAAGGCTGAATACACTGAGAGGGGGAGTGAATCTGGGTATGACTAATTTAAAATTAAAGCCCATTCTGATCTTGTTTCTCTGCTAAAAAAAACATTATTCTCTCTCATTCATGTTCCACAAAATAAACATAAATTAAAGCATGCACTGGACACAACAATCTTTACTTGGTTCTCCCTCATTAGGCTACGTCCAAGGAGAATACACTAGCAATGTGACGATGTACCAAATCCACTCTAAGCACAATACTATTTACATGGTTCAAGATAGATCACTTCTATTCCCAGGCCCACTGCCTTAATAAGGTTTAGGGTCATCTCACTTCTTTCCCAAGGGTCACTCCCTGTATCTCTCTCTAGATCACTGCCGGTGGAGAGGTTCAACGTCTTCCCCTTCCTTTGCTCACTGCTCTGGAAAGAATCCACTCACTATTTATAGACTTGTAGGTCTCTTCATTATTAACAATGAATTCATCCTCCATTGTATGTAGATGCTCTGTTAAACTCCAAATTTCACCCATAGATGAATATCTCTTTGCTCCGAGGGTATCGGGAAATATTCTAGCTTTTACGCATCCCTAAACCACGCTCATGAAACAACCTTACATGGTTCCCTTATCTAAGACGGTTCATAAGTCTCAACACAGAAGTCAAAACTGGCACGCAAGTCCACCTCAACCACTTGCGCGACACAAGCTTCTGCTACTCCAAACATGCACGACGCACACCCTTTTATGCCCAAACCAACATTAGCGTGAAACCAACAATTTTAACGCTTCTTAAAAAAATGGCGCACAAGTCTCACCAAACTACTTGCACGACAGATCCTTCTTCAAATCAGAACCTGTGTGACTCTCTTCCCTTCCTCGCCCAGACCACCTTGGACACGCAACTATCACCTGGCACGCAACCTCTACTTGCGCGACCACACACCACTTGCGCGACCACCACACCAGCGCAACAGGAGCTCTAATGTTTCTAAGTGTTCAGCTCTACACTGAATGAGGAGCGGTGGACCTATATTTATAGGTATTTGGACACCCTACATGATAGCGTGCAAGTCTCTACTCGGTGCGCATGTTTCGGCACACAAGTCTCCTGCCGCACAAATCACTTGTGTGACCAACTGAAAAACTTGCACAACCCTTATCCATTTTCCATATTTTGATGCTTTGATCTTGAAAACCATATGGCGCACAAGTTTCTTATTTTTCAAGTACATGGCGTGCATGTACCTTTTCTAAAAACCACTTTTCTCCATTTGTATATTTTCAGAACTTAATCATTGGAAAACACTGGAAAACGACGTCACCTTGTATCTTCTCTTATTGAACATCCTCCATATCATCCATTCCTTTGTCGACGTTCTTGAATCAAACATGGATCGTTAACCATAGCCCTTGAACTCGACATGCCATGATGAAATCCCCTTTTTCAACAAATTTGTATGTCATGGTTTTCTTTGTCAACAATCACAACACAGATGTCCACTTTGTCAACAAACACAATCACCTCAAAAATGCTTCAATGATACCTTGAGGGATTTTTTCCCAACAATTATATTTTTAGCATACATGTTCAAAAGCATGATTTTGCATGGATTTTTTTATTCAATCATCCGCACTATACTACACAATATGTAATCCTCCATTAATGTACTCATGGAGTTTGAGAATTACTTTTCCTTGAAAATGATCAAAATATCATGGGATTCTATAATAGGGATATAAAATTAAACTTTCATGAATAAATGGAAAATGTTATATGATCCATCAACATTATAGTGATCTTCTCGATGGGTGAATTTTTTGCTTGGATGGGTATGAGAACCATTTTCCTACAATGTTTTGGAACTTATAGAAGGAGTGAATCCACCTATCAATAATAAAAGAAATATATTTTAATGTGGGTTTTCCAAATTCTCAAAGTCTAGAACAAAATGAAAATGGATGAAATGGATCATAACCATATTCTGAAAGGGGAAGATAAGAAAGGGTGACCCAACTCCCATGTCATAGTAGCTAGGAAGATTAAAAGGACATTTAAGATTGACATGAAATACCACTAAATATTAATTGAGAAAATATAATTAGAAATTTAAAAATTCTTAAAAATAAGGAGTTAATTCAATCATTTCATTTTAAATTATTAAGGGAATCATGTGAAGGATGGATCCAAAATTCACTCTCTCTTTGACGATTAGAAGGTGGTAGAAACCAAATAAATGAAATTATACAATTGAATTGGACTATAAATACATAGATAAGGATAACATGAAATTATAGTTTATTATTATCATCATATTCTAGATCTTAATGAATTATTAGATTATTCCCCCATTGATTAGTTCTTAATTTAAACTATGTAAACACATTTTATTATTCATTTATTTCTTTTTATATCGTTTCATATCAATTTTTCTTAACTGATATATGGTTTCATTATCGTTTATTATTGTGGTGCATTGTTTTCTTAGTTATAGATGCTTTATTTTCAAGTGTTCATTTCAATTTTAGATTCCCCGATCCTTTTTCCATAGTTCATTCCCCACTTCCTTTTAAAGAGTTTTTTGTCCCATAAAATGGTATTAGACATATATTGTAATATCATATATATAAATCTGGATTGTATAAGGGGGTTTAGATATTAGTTCATTCAGAATATTCTAACCGAGTTAATTTTGGTGAATTATGGTATGTTGTTCCTAACCCCCTTACATTGTTTCAAATTAAGTTTGAATTCATTGAATCTAGAAGTATGGAATTAGATGAGGATAAGTTATATATTGATATGGGTGATGGTATAAATTTTTGATTTTATAATATGTTAATAGAGTATTTTATACTATATAAGGATCACAATATTCCATTTATGGATATAAAATTTGATGCATTGAATAAGGAAGAATTATAAAGACTATAAAGTCCACATTGGGGTTTATATAGATGTCACTAGTCCAAAAAAAGAATATAAAATCTATTAATCCATTAACACTTTGGAACATATCATAGATCTTAACATTATGTATACAAATACAACTAAAATAGACAAAGGGTGTCTATTCTCTAGGCTATCTGGTGTGATAATATCGAAGAGATCTTCCGAGGCTGATCACGTTAAAGACAATAATATGATTTAGAGTCAATTGAAATTAATATTTTTTTGATCAAAAGTGGGAGCCTTTTTTTCATTCATCACTACCAGAATAATGGTATGTGATAATTACCATAGTAGGAAACTCGTGAAGAAATATTGACATAGTGTTGAAGGATGTTCGAGATCTAATTATGAATAATGAAATATATAGTATTGTGATTCAAAATTAAACATAAAATGAATATAGTGAAGAATGTAGAAGCATTCCACTATAAAAAAGAGCCTCATGAAAGATAAGGTAAGAAGAATTTTTATATGAATTTGTTCACATGGAGATGATTCGATATTCCTTCATTATCAAAATAAGGGATAAGTTAAGAAATATTTCAATTATTTAAGAGTACATTTTCAAAAAAAAATTGAAGTGCATCCACAAATATCATTTTTGGACATTAATTTATCCTCTAATTAATTTTTACCATTCTAATTGAGTATCTGATCATTGAATCTGGTGATTCATTTCACTATAAAAACTTGAGTGGTTATATGAAGAACTAAATTTCTTAATGGTTTGGGATGTTACATATTCCATATAGTGAAACATTGATGATAATGCCAAAGGGTAATTTTTTAGTCTACATTTAGAAAAGATGATTTAGATAATTACAATTAGTGAAGACCATATAATGTTTATAGTATAATTATATTTACAATGGATAACATGATTACTATTTTTTGTAAAAATTACTTTTATGTAGATAGTAGAAAATATTATTCAATTATATAATGGTGTCCAATGAATTTAAACATGGGATATTATACCTCGTGGGTTTTTTAAAAGGTGAAATGCATATAAAAAAGATAAATTTTAGATCGACAATGTTGTGGAATGAATGTATTGGCCACAAGAGTGAGAGAAGGATGAATATCATAGCTACCAAAGTTTTAAAAAAACCAAATATCATGGATTATGGAAAATAAAAAGAGTATATTTTTGGGATTCAGCAGACGGTGACATTCATCATAGAAGGAATGGAGCCATATGATCAGAAGGTAGAGATTGTTTATATTGATTTATAAGGGTCTACTACAGTTCATTATCGTAGATATTCATGATATTATGTTAAAATAACTTACCATTTGACACATGAGGAATGTGTGTTCATTATTGAGAATAAGTTCAATTAATTGGAAGCCTTTAATTGATATATAACCATCCATGGAAAAAAATATTTGATATGAACTAAAATATTTGACACATACCGACAGTGTGGAATATAGATATAGGGAATTAAAAATTATTAGAAAAAATAAAAAAATAGGGTTTGATAATATCATACATATAATCTCGAATAATATTGTTTCATGAAGATGATGATTGAAACATTAGAGGTTATGGAAAGGATCATGATGTTTTATTCTACTTCCCTAAAAGATTTTAAGGAGGAGGATATAAATTCTACTTCTCACATGGAAAACAATAATATGTATTGTAATTTGGGGTAAAATATGATCTAATATTTATACATCCAAATTGATTATGATATTTCTCATCATAAAATCTTCATGTTAGTCTCTTATATCCACATTGATGCCAGAGAAAAATATAATATAGAGGCTATGCCCTAATATTTTTATTTTTATAGTATGATGATAAAGAAACTAGTTTTTAACTATACAAATGATAAAAAAAAATTCATTAAAGAGAAAATATTCTCACTAATGAGGAGATTCTATTGAAAGATTAGAACCAAGAAGAATGTTTTTATGCTAATAAAAAAATCATATCGAGATGGATTTTATCATGGAATAATATTGGAGGTTTTAGATGTTTTAGTGGGTATAAATAATCCTGAAAACCAAAACTATATAGAATGAGTATGAGATAGAATTCAAAAAAACATTTGTTTCCAAGGATAAAAATACTAAGGAACTCATGGGCTATGGATGATTAGGGTGGATCTCCAAAAGGGAAGGATATGAAAGTAGTGATTCTGGAAGGAGGGGAGTAGCATAAACCATTATAGAGATATGGTAGGATTTGGTTCTATGTGTTGAGATACATGAGTGATTTCAACAAGTTTCATATCACAAATGATTAAGAACACGAAATTTTAAAAGGTTCTATGAGTCTTTGTGACATGTGATAAATGGAGCTATAGATGATTAATGAAATAGATTCTTCAAATTATTTTATAAAATGATAGTTGATGGAATAAATAATTGGGAGGATATTGCATTAAATTTCTTGAGTATATCACCTAAATTTCAGAACCAATGTAAAAAAGAGGTATA
The DNA here is from genome assembly GCA_963277665.1 of Viscum album. NCBI lineage: Eukaryota > Viridiplantae > Streptophyta > Magnoliopsida > Santalales > Viscaceae > Viscum > Viscum album. The sequence goes on along the minus strand of OY728145.1, from coordinate 871,608,864 downwards.
ATTAAAGAATCATAATAATGAGGATTTAATAAAAAAAATGACAGTATTTTTTTCAAAATATATTGATATTTCTTAAGCATACAATGATATGGGTTCTAAATAGGATAGATTACTTTGAAGAGTAATATTTCATGATGTTTAAAGCTAAAACCACTTCAATTAGTTGATATTTAGATGATGATATTTAAATAGAGTATCCATAGTTTTTCATGGAGAACCAAAATGATCATCTTATGTGCTGGATGAAATGGATTTTGTAATGGATGAAACTGGAACCCATGATTTGTAATCGCAAGTTCAATTCCTTAATGGTGTATTGAAAGTTCTACTATAGTAATGAAGCTCATTTATATTAAAATATCTTTTTTGATAATGTGAGATTACTTATCCTTCTTATCCATATTTCAAACATTATCTAATTAAAATTGGTGAAGAAAAATCTTGAGGATATTGAGGTTGAATTGTTTAATAAAATTATTTGAAAGATATCAATCTAAAAAAAAGATCTTCTGAATATAGATTTTATGGGACTTTAATTTCATAACATTATCCTTGACCATGTATTAATAAATTAAAAAGGTGCTAGATCATTTGGGATTGTGTGAATGAAATTTTTTAACCACTCCTCTTATTCAAAAATTCATGTTGAGAAAAGCGAAGGTTACTGGAATAGAAGTAGAGTCTGAGTACATGGATAAGGTTATATTTTCATGGGTTTCAGAATTTTTATGTAATCCATCATTTATAAAATTCCAAAAAATTCACATATATTTGTTGTAGAAGTAGGTTCATGGGTAATCCCAGAGAATAACATTGGGAAGTTGTAATATGGATACTCTTGTATGTCAATGTTACCCTAATTATTTCACACTATTTCATAATAAATGGACTATTATAAGGGCTCTCATTTTTATGATTAGGGTGATATACAGACACTCATAAGAGTACTATAGGAAAATGTTTCACTTAGATAGTCACAATCTTGAGATAGATGTTGAAATTTAAATCAATAGTTGCACTTTAAACAACAGAGGAAGATATTTTTTTAGCTTATGAATTTCTAAAATGAGTTTATTTGGTTAAATGGGTTTTTGGAAGATCTTTAATGAATGTATGATATTTTAATGTTTTTCTATGATTTAGAATGTATGATCCACTTTTCAAAAAATAGGATTATTCACTCAAGAGTGAATCATATATAGTTAAAATATCACTTCACAAGAATATTATTATATACCAAAGTATTAAATCAATGGATGGTGGATGTAGTTCAGAATCCTATGGATATATATACCAATATCATATTCCAATATATGTTTGGTTAGTGTTCCCCACAATATATATTAAATGACCATAATCATATTAGGAAACAATGCTATCATAAAGGATGTCTGAGAATGGGATTATTTTACGTTTGTGCATGGAGGACTTTGTGGTGAATCATGTAAAATGTTTTTTAATTGGGAGAAAATGTAAATATTTTGGGTGAGAGAACCATTATTTTTATATGTTCTAGATCATATAGAAGGATCTTATCAAGAAGAAAGGAATGATACTAGTTGGAGATGGTGATGTATTGGTACAAATGTTTGGAAGTGATAAACTAAATTGATTGGAAAAAATATATTATGATTTTTTATAAAAGTTAGAGGCAATGCAATATTGTAAAAAATATCACATTAAAGTAACTCGGAAGAATCAATGGAAAATTAGAATTACTAAGATGATTTATGTAAGATTAATATTGAAAAAACAATTTACATCTGAAAATATTTTTTTGAAGAATGATTTATGTTAGTGGATTCCTCTAACCAAGTGAAGGGAAAATTATTGAGGTTAAATCTAAATACAATTATATCTATAGATTTTGTAAGATGGTATAAATTGAAAGATAGTATGGGTTTTGTTGATTTTATCTATAAATACATTGATGATGTCCACTTTGTTTTAGAATGGTCTCTATTGTAGCCACCTTCCATTTTAAAATAAAAGAATGTGGTGTTCCCCAATTTTTGTAGGAATTCATCTGAACCATATAAATCCATTGTGTTATTCAATGAATTTTAATTCTTTCCATTATCTTTAAAAAGTTCTATTCTTACTTACGATGATATCTAGATGAATTCCTCAGGTGATCTGTATTAATAGTTTCATATACATCCTATAAATAGGATCATTAAAATTAAAGTATACCAAAAACTTGTTCCATGTTTAATGCCTAGAGTGTAATTTTGTGTTAAAATTTTCTAGACCAGGCACTAACAACATAGCCTTAATGACCCAGTTTTAGTTTGTTTATCCTATTGATATTTTTTCTTTTAGGATTTTTTTTAATTTTTGGAATACTTTGTATTGAAAATATATAGTTATATATAATAATTTTTTTTTGATTTTGAGGGTGAGATAATCTCCAATTAGATGCATGAAATTGATTTCCCTTAAGGTTTTTTAGTTATGTGGTCATCTCTATATGTTATAATTCTATATTCTTTAATTATTATTTATGAATGAGCTTTAATTTTTCATTTATAACCACATGGGATTTCATTGTATGTTTTTACTTACCCATACATTAGAATATGTATAGGGATGAAATTCTTGATTTAGAGACATTATTTTTTTAAGATATAATGGAATTCATGGAGTTGGTGATGTTAATTAATAAAGGTGTTCTAGCAATTATCTGAAGAGATTTCATTAATAAGCAGTATATTTCATTATATCAATGTGTTTATAATGTTTTCACTTATATATGTTTATTCAATTATTTAGTTTAATTCATTATAGTAATAATTATAATATTTTTTCTTTTAATTTTTTGTTTATTTTCATCTCAATATAATATATAACATATATTAAAGAATTTCATAATTATTGTACATATATCCTTGTGTTGTTTTTCTATTCAAGGTATTGTGGAGTTGAATAATTACATTTAATATATGATAATTTCTCTAATTTATGTGTATATTACTACTTGGTGATTACTCAAAATATTCAAATTGGAAGTACTTTGCCTAATACAATTTTAGACATTTTTAATATATTTGGTATAATATCTCAGAACCCACACTCTTGGATCCTGAGCTGAAATTCACTACTTTAAATTCCCATATTTGATTCCAATAAATGTGACACCAAATTTTCATCTAAAACTTACAATATCAAAAACAAAGTTTGGCTCACTTACATAATAGATGACCTTTTAGGTTTTGAGTTTTATCAAATTAGGAAAATATCCTAAATAAATAATTCAGATGTAATTAAATGATAATTTCTCCCACATAACCTAGATTATATTTTTCAACTTAATACATCATCATAATACATAGGAAATCCCTTCTAGACATAAATATATCATCATAATTATTCAAAACCTAGAGAAATGGATATAGAATAAGGGTGAGATCATATGCTCAGTAAGGGTAAATATAATCATTAATAATTAAACATCATCAATGAGCATATGAGTGCATAAGGGTATGATGAAATAACCACAGCGCATAAGATAATCATAATATAACTCATACCCATCAATTCCTTGATCGTAAAATATGAAATCATGGAAAAGGAAAGATACAATATAATTAGTAATCATGAGAAATGGGATATCAATATCAATCGTTAGAAACATTATAAACCACTATAAAGGATAAATAAAACAATTATGTACTTGGGAAATCATTTTCAATTCACTCTTACATTCACTCTTACAAATAGAATAACCACATGTCTTAATTCTATACCCAATGCATTAGAGGAATATCATAGAACCACCCATAATTGGTTTATAATCTAACCACCCATCATTGGCTTATCACATAACCACCCATCATTGGTTTATCACATAACCAACCATTAAATTTCCAAGTATGATTTTAAAATCGTTAATTATAAAAGATTTCATTTCACCATATACTCATATGAACAACCATTATCCCTTTTATAACTCGATTAACCCATGGAAAATAAATGGGTTCTATAACATTCTACTTGAAATGTGATTAACCCTTAGAAAAGAAATGGGTTCCATGAAAATATAATTGAAACATTGTTATTCTCTGAAAGAGAAATGGATCTATAAAAATATCATTGAAAATTGATGAAACTATTAAAGATAAATGGGTTTCAAAAAAATTTCTTTGATACATGAGTAACTGAGGGAAAATAAATGGATTCTGTAACAATCTCTTTGAAACATGATTAACCCATGGAAAAGAAATGAGTCCCATAACAATATTATTGAAAATAATATTCATCCATATAGAAAAGATTGAGGATGGTATAAATACCAATTATACCAAGTTTAGGATATTTAAAAATAATGTTTTTTGACATTGGTGAATCGAAATACCATTAAAAGATTATTAAAACATTCTTGAGGAAAATAATTTATAAATATTCCAAAGTTTCCCATAAGACTTTAAAACAATTGAATCATAATCCCCATGAAGGAATAACATTAAATGAATCCTATATTATAATTATAATGTGGATATTCATGATATATCTTTTGAAATGAGCAGTATATACACCCCATAAAAGAAGATAAGTGTATAACATAGAAACCACCTCAAACAATGAAAATTGTGACAAAAATCCATAACCGCTTTGGTTACTTTAAAAATATATACCCCATGAAAGAGATATCATCAAATTCATATGTAAATAACCATAAATTCAAGTACAATAATCATATAATACATTCATGGTCAGAATATAAACCATATAACAATAAGAAAATGGTGAATATGTCATAAATCTCATAGAAATAAATGTGATACGAGAAATCCCATTACAATTGTGGTGACATCAGAATCAGAATCCCAAAAGGTAATAATAATCAAAATAAACATTTAAATAACCTAAAGATAAAATAATTCGTTACATAATTCATCAAATGGGGTATTATATAGACCAAAAAAATATGTAATTGGTGAATATGACATTTACTTCACAGATGTAAGAAGCAAGATGAAAATCTGTTACAATGATTGTATCATTGGAGTGAGAATAAAAAAATTAAATAATTATGTGTGAAAAATTAATATCCACCAGATAATAAATTAAATATAGCATAAAACAATAACATTTTATATCAAAAACATTCTTGGATTAACATAACTAATTGAATAGAAGTTTAACTGAATGAAAGGAATTTTAGTTAAGAAATCCTTTAACTTGAGTATGATTAGTCATGCATGTTCATCATCTTCCTAAATAAAAAACTATCTTAATTATTTAAATTTCTAAGAAGATTTTATAGGTTTATTATTACTTTTTTAGTTAAAAACAAGTTAAATAAAATTACTTAATCAATAATGTTTAAGTTATATGTTTTGACCATATTCGGCTAACATGTCAAAACTGACATTGATAGGTCGACTATGGTCAATGTGGCCATTATTTAAAAAAATACAAAATAATAAACATGAAATAAATATAAAATTTTTACATAAATGATACTTTTAAAATAAAAATGGAATTTCATTTATGAAAAATGAACCAACATTGTGATCATGGAGATGGTAGGTTGTACATACGCATGAAAGAAGTTCCCATTTTGTAATGATTATTATGGAAAGAGGTTATGTAATGCTTATCTTTACATAATGTCCATTATATTATAAATACCATTTTATTTAATTTTATATACTTATAAATTTAATTATTGCGATTTCGTGATGAAAAAAGGATTAATAATATTGATTCTAGGAGGCGGTAGTCCACACGTCCATGAACCACATTATCACTTTTATAGTGTGTGAAATGGGAAGATGAATGTGATATGTTATATGTCTAGGTATATACTTATGAAATTAATATAATAAATACTTCATTTATATCATATATTTTAATTAAAATTTTAATTAAACATTTTATATAAATTGTGAACGAAACACATGTCTTGGAGGAGGTGGTATTCCACACGTCCACAAATGATGTTATTGTATACCCAAAAAAATGAAATATATTATGGTATATGTTATATAATAACTCCAGAATAATAAATATATCATACATATAATATATATCATAAAAAATATATAATTATTTCCTTATTACCAACCTTGATAGGTGGTAATGGAAGAATTAATGACATCGGTTGGTGATGTGATAGTCCGCTATACACACGAATGGTGGCTGTGTATCCCATTTTATTGAGATCTATGTAGGTTTTGGCCAAGAACATGACATAAAAACATCTCAGTATATTTAGGATTCTTATATTATTATATATTAATGTAATAATATTAATTTCATTGGGTTAGAATCACATAAATAAAGTACTCATTTAAGAATATTACCTCTTATTTGGGTAACTCCTTTTGGTTTTCAGAAAAGGACCTTCTTTGTTTGATTTATTACCAAAGTGATGATTCTAAGATAGAGATTATGGATATTGTAAGTTGAGTTGTTTAGGTTTTTGATGAGACATAGTGTTTTATAGTTTTGATGAAGTGAGGGGGTGAGTTCTTTTTTATAATGGAGGAGTGACATTCTTGTAAATATAAAAAAGTAAACACTATTGGTATGCCTCCCTAAAATCATGTGGCTCAAATAATAAATTTTTATCCAATTTGTGATATTGTCCAAATATTTCCATAAAATGGGGTTTGGAAAAGTTTATAGGTCAGTTTTCCCTTTTTGATTTATATTTAACCACTATGTTAACTCATTTTACCATAATCGGTGTAATTGACTAAAAATTAATTTTTTATTATAAAAGGGGGGTGAGGGACCACCTACATGTCATAACACACAAAGGCTTTTGGGAGGCTGAAAATGATGAAGACTGAGGTCGTACCAAAAAAACACTTTTATAATGAATCACAAGATAACCCCCGACATTGTAGATGATGATAGGATTAGCCTCACAACCTCCTCTAGTTAATTCATCTGCTGTGAAATTTCCTTCCTTCCATACATGCCTCACCGAAGTATCATAAGAAAATACCTTCATACAACCCCAAACAAGATACTCAATCTTCTAGGGAGTGAAAACCTTCCCTTGAAGCATTTTCACCAACACCTTTGAATCAGATTCCACCTCCTTTACCCGGATACTAATCATATTACATAATGAAATAACTGAATGGAGATCTATAAACTCCACCCCCTTGGAACTACCCTAGTATAAAGAAGCAATGAAGGACGGCACAACTCACCCCCTCACATATCTGATCAAACCCCCTCCTTTCATCTACCCGTTCGCACAGGAACCATCCACATTCAGTTTTAAGCCAGTTTGGGGAGGAGACTATTTCACCCACCTCCCCTATGACCTTGGCACAACAACCGACCTATTGAGGAAGCTACATAGAATTTGAGACCTATTGAACCCATTGAGTAAGAAGCACAAATACCCTACCAAGGATCTCACCTAAACCTATAAAAACAACATCGAGTGCCACACCACAGTTCTGGATTGGTTTCTTGAATCCGCTAAGGTCCAGAAAACTAAGGTAAATATGAAACTCTGCTTCCTCTCCATGTCGTCTTGATCTGCTCCATGGAACTAATTGGAAACCACATCCTACAAGGAATTTCCATCACAAATCAGACTAAGACTATAGTTCCTACTACCCCAAAGGTCTCTCACCCATTCATTCTTGAAGAATGGGTGGAAAGCAGATTCACAACATGAGCCGAAACATCACCAGCATCTCAACACCAGAGAGATACCCTTCCAAGGAATGTTTCCACTAGTTGGAATATCTAAGTTACGCAGCGTCCAAACAAGAAAACACAATTTCAAAGGAATCTCACTACACCTTTACTTAGTAGCCAATATGTCGCATGATCTATCTACATGGATCATACTTCTGAAGTCTCACCCCAGAAATCTATAATAACACTATACAGTAAAGAAAGATTTATCTATCTCATCATGGATAATTATACTGTCAAAAAACTCCTTCTGATCATTATTAAGGATCACCCCCATCATCCTAGGACACTTTCTGGCCTCCCTAAAGGACATATTTGGAATCGTACACTCAGAGAAAAGTAACTTCTCACCAACCCAGTTATCCCTCCATAGATTAATATTTCCATAGCCCAAAATCCACCTCGTGGAATCTTGGAGGTCATCAAAATGCACACACATAAACATAGCTAGATTCAAAATCCTTCTCTTTCAACTTCCCCAGTCTTCACAGTGCACACCATATCTATTTTTGATGAAGGTATCCCATAGAGAGTCCCCTTACAAAAAATCTCATGCAAGACGACCATTCATGGAATGCATGTCCTCCGAGATATCATTGATGCCAACACCACCCTCCTCAATTAGTTTAGGCATGCAGGTCCCGGAGGCCTAATGGTATCAACTATCTTGGTTCCCATACAAAATAAATATTTTAATGACCATATCCATCATAACGATAGCTCCCTTAGAGGGATTAATGATCAAGAGAATATGCATTGTAATTGAGGACACAATAAAGTTTATAAGAGTGACTCTATGTCCAAATGAGAGGAATTTATTTTTGTAGCTAAAAATCCTCCCAAAAATCCTATAAATAATGCCATTAAAATACTTTTTTTCTTATCCCATTAGACACTGAGGCAACGAGATAGATCATAGGAAACCAGCTCTTTTAGACACCCAAAATCTCTTAAATATCTCTACTTCATCTACCCGAGCACTTTTGGATATGAAAACTTTACACATCCTCTTGTTAGTAAACTACCCACTCAAGGCCACATAGGATGACATGATACTAATAATGATTATAAGATACCTATATCTACTGTTAATAAAAAAAGGAAATTGTCTAAAAATATGATGTGATAGATGGTGTCCTCCCCAGCCATGTTACCGAAAGGCTTGATCTCACAAATCTCCAAGCCTTTGCGAATGTTTTGAGACTAAGCTTCCCAGGCCAGAAAGAAGGGAAAGGGGGATAGAGTTCCCCCTTTCTTGAGACCATTTGTTTTTTTGACGAACCCAAAATGATTCCCTACCTGAGAAATTGAAGGCCATTGAGAGGAATGACACCTAAAACAAAGGTCACAAACCCATTCACTGAAACCCATCTTCCTCATAGCCTGAATGACAAAACTCCATCCAAATTATCATAAGCCTTATCCATATCAATTTGGATGATCAAATTAGATCCTACTGATGTCATGTTGATATCATCAATGAAATCTTTGGCTATTCCAATCACACCTTGAATGTTTCATCCTCTCACAAACTCATGCTACTCCTTGGAGATCAAATGAGGTATGAACCCATTATGTCATTGTGCATTGATAGAAGAAATAATATTATAGGACACATTGCGTATACATATATGTTTGTACTGGCATATACTCCAAGCGTAATTAACCTTGGGAATCAACACCACTCTAGTTATGCAAACACTTCTATTGAGGGATCCACCTCGGAAATAATCATGCACAGCTTCAACAACCTGAGGTATAATACAATCTCAAGAATCCACATATAAATCTCATGGGAAACCATCAATGGCTGGGAAACTATCCTGATTCATACTGAAAATATCGTCTTTAATTTAATCTTCCATACGAACCTCCAAAAGGGCCTTGTTAACATCACTGTCCACCATACTAGTAATATATGACATGAATCTATCTTCATCATATGAACTAACTGTGCCCACTTGACCCCCGAACACCTAAACCCACCATCAGCTCAATGAAATGATACAAAGACACATTCATAGAAATGACCACGTCCGAGTTGAATTAGTCATCCACTAACTTAAGATTAATCTTTCTTTTGAACAATTTTTCTTTCAAACAAGATTAGAAAAAAGAGTTATTATAGTCACCCTCCTTAAGCCATCTAGCATTGGAATTTGTTCTACAAGTATTCTCAATTTCCAACACTTTCTCAGCCTACAAGGACTATTTTTTATAGATAGAAATAAATTTTGCATCGCCCTAGTTCTTAAAAATCTCCACCTCCAACATGTCAATAGATCCTTGTAAGGAATCGAGACCCCAATCCTTTATAGGGTTGTCCTTTAAACAAGCTTTAATGTCCCCTTAAGACAAAAAAGATGCCTAGACAGGCCAACCCAAGCCACCTCCACCTTTTGAGCTCCCCAAGAAGACATAACCATCTTTATGAAACCATCCACCCAGTTCCAGTTTCTAGAGTATCTTAGGGAGAGCCTTTATATGTCCCCTTCCATAGATCCACTAAGAACTATGAATGATCTGATAGACAATGTGACATGTTTGTGACTGAGACATGGGGAAAAAAGTCTAGGCCTTGTAGGTTTGATGGGAACCTGTCCAGATGACACCAAATTCGGTTGTAGCCCCTTCTATTATTACACCAGGTAAACTTAATCCCATGGAAACCCACGTCATGAAGCCCTGAAGAAGAGAGGAAATATCTGAAATATTGTATACCAGTGTTGAAGAGACCTGAACCACGTATCTTTTGAGACATATCCACAATATAGTTGAAATCACCTCCAACATACCACATAGCACCTCTCATCTGAAGGGGACCCAAATTATTCTATAGATCCCGCCTCACCTGAGGGTCACCACTTCCATGAACAATGAGAAAAGAACCAACTCATTCCTGAATTAGGTCCTGGTAGTGATACATTTCAACATAGTGGCCACCAACTCATCCTTTACATTCATCTTAAAACACAACCAAATGTGCCGATTATCTGGGAAAGCGTGTAAAGAATTCTTGCAACCCATCCTCTATGAAAATCCAATGATCTTAATAAGATCCGGTTTAGGTTCCAGAATGATCACCATTGAGGCTACATTATTTCTAGTCTTTTCTGAAATAAAATCACCTTTATCTTATGCCCCCACACCCCTCACATTCTATATGATTATACAAAAAACTAAATGAAAATTGTACTGGTCCTCCTCCCTGAAAAACCATCAACCGAAGTAGAAATATACTTTAAAAACTTATTCGATCTTGGCCGGGTCATCGGACCCGCGGACCAAGAAGAGAAGCCCCTCTTAACTGGAGATCCAACATTAATGTCCGCAACACCCACAACATCTGATAACACTGAAAATCTATTAGAACCCAATAGAGGAGGAGAACCACTCTCCTCCTGTAAGAGCGAGACCAGTATCATTATCTTAGGTGATACCATTGACGCATGAATTTCCATTAACACGCCCTCCGAAAGGGACTTATTCTGAGAGATGGACTTCCTATATACCTGGGTATTGGAAAATAAAAGTAGAGACATGTGAATGAGATCTTGATCCAACAAAGGATAAAACCGAGTGACATTAAAGGCTACAACCCCCAAAAAATGGGGTGGTGCCTGAAACACCAGTCGTTTCCACCACTTGAAGCCATCATCCAATCTAATCAACACACAGGACGAGAACTGCTTTGCCAGATACAAAACCAATTGAATATTGAACATATAAATATAATTAATATCTTTCATTAAAATTGATTAATTTAATTTATTAATATAAAATTACATTCTAGTCATAAAACAAGTTTTTTTCATAAAAACATCATTTATATCCAACTGGTATAAAGTTTCATTTATAACTGACTAATTAAAAAATAATTAATTTTATAAAAATATACTAACTGTATGTTAATAATAATGTTAATCAAATTCATTTCATCCATTCAAATGTCTAGGTGATAAATATTATCTTAAATAATAATGTTAATTGTATTTGATTTTCAGATAAGACTCAGCCTTTTGTGTAACACAAATCATCAAAGAAACTCATTGTCATGTGAAATTAAATATAAACATAATATAAACTATGTATTTCATGCAACATAATCTATCTAAGGATTTCAAATAATTTGAATGATTATATTTCGTAAAATCTCAGCATGTTAAATACTACCCCTTTAAAATGAATTTAACCTTTCAAATTCACCAAGGTTATCAAAGGATTAACATTTATATAATTCTGTTATTGAAACCCACATTTTACAAGGGGTTAATAAAACATCCTCTTAAAAATTAATGACTGGGATATAAAAGAAAGAAGAAGTTATGGATAACTGGTATTAAATATAGGGAGATCATGGAGGAAAAGTATAAATAATTATAGAGATTAGTTGAGGACATTAATCAGAAACAAGTGAATGATAAATGTAAAGTTAAGGTCCTCAAAAACATTAATATGCGATGAACAAAAATTCCATTGGTTCATCATAATTGAAGGTTATAGGATAATAATTTTGTTTCAAGATCCATTTTCTTAGAGTGAATGAATTATCTTACCAACTAAAAAAATATACTTACTTGATGATTAAAACATCACCATTCAGTCAATTTCACAAAAAAATTCTTATTTATCTCCAAAAAAATAGCATTTAAGATGATTATTTAAATCCTAAAGCACTAAAACAGTATTTTAAAGTTGAAATGACCATTAAAGGGATAATCCAGCTATTCCACATATCTTTAGATATGAACCAAAACGAAAATCGATAGAACTTGTTAAGATAATTCCAAAATGTATACCCATTCATAGGATACATTATTCTCAAAAATTCCATGGTAAAACCACAAGTTTAAACTAAATTATTCTATAAATAAAAATCCTTAAAAAATTTCAAACACTTCTTTACTAGGTTTAAAACCTAAAGATTAGAAGATGTTGAGCATATATTATTCAATGATAAATCAATAATAATTAATCAAATGAAATTAAATATGTTTAGAAAAGAAAATAAATATTAATATGTAAAAAAATCATGCTAACTAGGATATCATGTATGTTAGTGGTAGTTTGTGAAACCTTATCATCCTTTGGTTATGGGTTTAAGCCATAATGCCTCACCAGATACGATGGGTTGTCACCCAACATACCTATTTCCCCCTTTTATTCGTTATACAAAAAAATAATTTCTCAGTAAAACATGTAATGTTGATCCCAGGGGATAAAAATACCAAAACCCAAAAAAAATATCAAAATATCTCATTGACAACACGATTTTTTTTATAACAGAAAAGCCTAAAATGGGGAGACTCAGAAATTGAACTTATGATCAACATTAAAAATATAATCATGTGATGGTATCCATAAATCTTAATATAACCTCATATGAAAACATTCTAATCTCCAATGTTAACTAAACTGACATTTGATTCCAACTATAATAGCCCAAAACCCACACTCCAAGATCCTATAGTAAAATTCATTACATTACATTCCTGGATTTTATAATGATAAATGTGACCCAAATTTCACATATAAATCTCACAACATCATAAGGAAAACTATGATCGATTGCATACCGAAGGATAAATTTTCTTTATAGTTTCAGATAATTAAGAAAGACTTCTATATAAACAATTCACATGAAATTAAATAATCATTTCTCCCACTTAACCTATCTTTAATTTTTCCTATTCATACATCATCAAAATCCATATAAAATCCCTTCTAGAAATAACACATTAAACATTATTCCTTAAAACATTGGGGAATGGAAACATAATAAGGGTTAACTAATTTACTTAGTAAGGGTAAATATAATCATTATAAACTAAAAATCATCAATGAGCATAAGAGTGTGTTAGGGTATGATGAAATAATTAATGTGTATGTGTGAATCATAAAATAACTCATACACATAAATACCTAGATCCTTAAATATGAAAACATGTGAAAGGAAAGAGTTACCAGTATCAATAATCTTGAGCCATGCGATATCAATATCAATAGTTAGAAATATTATAAACCCATAGAAATCATAACGAAAAAATGTACCTACCTGCAACATTAATATCACATGACTCTTAAAATTACTCTTACACATTTAATATCAATATAATAAACATTCATACCCAATGCATTTGATGGATATAATGGACCCACCATTCATTTTTTATATTGTAACCACCCTTCATTGGTTTCTCACATAACATCCCATCATTGGTTTATCACGTAACCACCCGTCATTGGTTTATCACATAACCAACCATCAAATGTCTAGGTACTATTACAAAATCATTAAACATAAAATACTTCATTATATCATAAACACATAGGAAAAATCCATTATAAATTTTATGACTAGAATCACTCTTGTAAAGGAAACAGGTTCGATAACAATCACTTTGAAACATGATTAAGTCATGGAAAAGAAATGAGTTCCATAACAATTTCATTGAAAGATGGTTTTCCAGTGGAAAAGAAATGGTTACATTAACATTTTCATTGAAATATTATTATCCAATGTAATATAAATAGGTTCTATAACAAATATCATTGAAATATAATTAACCAATGTAAATATAATGGGTTCTATAAAAATCTCTTTGAAACATTATTAACCCATGGAAAAGAAATGGGTTCCCTAACAATATGTTTGAAAAATAAATCATAATACATCTAGAAAAGAATAGGGATGATATCAATAAAAATATCCATAGTGAAGGATAAGTAATAAAAGGGGTTGTTTTCATTGATGAATAAAAATAACTGTTAGGTCCACTAGGACTGATACCATGAGAGGGGGTGAATCAGGGTATGACATATTCAAAAAACTACCCCTTTTGAACTTTATTTGCTATTAGAAAAAACCATCTTCTCTCTACTACCCATTTTAGAGTATGAAAAAATATTGAAGCATGCATAGGACACACCAATTTTTTCTTGGTTCACCCTCATTGGGCTATGTCCAAGGAGCATACACCGACACTGTGCCAATGTACCAATTCCACTATAAGCACACTATTGTTTACAAGTTTGAAGCGGACTCACTATCCCACCTGGTTTACAACCACTCACAATTTGAGAAATCACTGCTCTCTCAATTGAAGTTAGCTCACTGCTTCTTCTGAAGATCCACTCCCAGTTTATAGACCTATAGGTCTCTTTATAACCACTAATGAATGCACCCTCCACTATATGCAGATGCTATATTGAAGTCCAAATTTCATCCACTGATGAATACCCCTTTTCCCCTGACCACTGAACAATAGCCTTTGGGAATTACCTTAAAAAAGAACCCTACTTCATGAAGCTGAAACAAGACTTAGCGAAGCTCCTGCCTTTTTGTGAAGCTCACACCTTCGCAGAGCTCAGGCCATCGCGGAGCTCAGGTCATCACAGAGTGACTTCCCTCCTGAATATAACTGATTCAACTTGGAGCAAACCATTTTAGTGAAGCTAAATTAGCCTCTAGGAATCTCCTCTATTTTTCGAAGAACACTTCCTTCACGAACCACCTCCGCAATTTGAGAGCTACAATTTTTTTGTAAAACTCTCTACTTCTCTCGAGGGGGTTGAGTCCAATTTATATGCGATTCCACTGACCCTCGAACCATCCATGCGATGTCAGTGACACATCATCTTAAATCGCGATGCTTTGAAATTCTCTCAACATTGCGAGCCCCATGACAATTTTTGGATTGTGGAGCTCATCTTAATCACAGAGAATTTCGTCAATTACATCGTACTGCTGTCGTAAAGCTCCCTCGCATAGACCTTTAACTCTACCATTCTCGAAGCTTATTGTAATCGTGAAGAACACCGTCAATATTTTTCTTGTCTTCTCGAAATCAAATCCATGAATCCAATCTTCGCAAAAATCATGTCTTTTCCATATTTTGATGAGATCTCCAAGGAAATTTATATTTATCGATGCTCACAAAACTCCAAATCTGGACCCCAATGATTTGGAAAACACTGGAAAATGACACCACCTTGTATTTGTTCTTTTTTACCACCTCCAGATCTTCTGTTCCATTTTCAGGGTTCATTGTCAACAAGGATTGTTAACAACATCTGTAGAACTCGACAATTCACCAAGGAAACCTACATTTTCAACAAAAACAAGCAACCGAAAAATGCTGCAATATTACCTTGATGGATGTTTTCCTAACAATACCATTAAAATATCATTAAAACCTTTTTGATAAAAATACTCTGTAAACATTCCAAAGTGTCCCATACCAATTTAAATCATTTGAACCATAATACACATGAAGAAATAACATTAAATGACACACAAAATAACTTGATAATAATGATATTCATGACAATAAATATCAAAGGATCATTATATACACAACATAAAATAAGATAGTTGTATAACATACCAAGTCTCAAAGATGGAAAATTGTGACAAAATTCCATTTTCTCTTGGGTAACTTTGAAATTGTAAACTCTATGAAAGGGAGACCATAAAATGGACATGTAAATAAAAATAACATAAATAAAGGAGTCATAAAATAAATTCAAGGGTAGTATATACACAATAAAAAATTGGTGAATATGGCCAATGTTTTGTAGAAATAAAAGTGAGACTAGAAATTCCATTACATGTCTGGTAACATCTAAATGAGAACCCCAAAAGTTAATTATCATGAAATGAAACACATAAATAAAATGAATCTAAAATATTTCATGATCTTATATAAAAAAAATTGTCGATAGATAAACCACACAAAATATGTAAGTGGAGAATATGAAATGTATCTCATAGATGTAAAAAAGTGAGATGAAAATACCTTATAATGATCACATCGTTGGAGTGAGAATAAATCAATTGAATAATTATGTGTGCAAATTTTAAATTTAAAAAATAAAATTTTAAAAAATGTAAAAAAAATTCAGAGGTAATTTCACATATATTCTTGGATTAACATAACCAATGACATAGATAATTAACCCAATGAATGAAATTTGAGTTAATAAATCCCTTAACATGAGTCTGATTGGTCATGCTTGTTCTTAATATTCATGAATAATAAACTTATTATTTTTATTTAATCACATAATAATATTTTAAATGTTTATTATTAATTTTATTTAACTTATAAACATTTAATATAAAATTAATTAATCAATAATGTTTGAGTCTGATGATTTGACCATTTTCGGCTTATGTGTTAAAACTGACATTGATAGGAAGACTGTGGTCAGTGAGGTCATTATTTAAACATATAAATAATAATAAATAGGAAATAAGTATATATTTTTTACATAAATTATAATTTTAAAACCAAACATAAAATATGGTTATTAATAATGAATCAACATTACAATTAGGCAGATGGTAGGCCACATATACAAATGAGTAACGTTTCCATTTTTTCATGATCATTAAATAAAGACGTTAAGTAAGTTTAATATTTAAAGAAATACAATTATTTAATAAATACCATGTTATTTAATTATATATACTTATATATATCATTATTGGGATGGGGTGATGGAAATGGAAGAATCACATCGCTTAGAGGTGGTGATAGTCCACACATCCATGGACGACATCATCACTTTTTCATTGTGTGAAATAGAAAGAAGAAAATGGTATGTGATATGTAAAGATAAATAACTATTTCATGAATATAATAAATATTTAATTTATATAATATATTTTTATTAAATTCATATTTAATACATTCAATGTAATGTATTAATGAATCACACCACTTTGAGGAGACAATAGTCCAAACGTCCACAAATGATATTATCATATACCCAAAAAATGTAAATCATGAAGGTATGTGTTATATAATACTTAAAAATCATAAATAAATCATAAATATCATATATATATATATATATATAATATAAAAATAGTATTTACATCATTATCCCCGACTATAGAGGTTGTAATGTAATAATGAACGATATCGATTCTTGAGGTGGTTGTGCGCTATAGAGACGAACTATGATTGTGTATCCCATTTGATAGAAGTTTGTATAGGTTAAGGTATTAAACCCAACATAAAACATATAAGTATATTTAGGTCACTAATATTATTTTATAATCAAGGAATAAGATGAATTGAAGTTGTGGAAGATGAAATAAAAGAATGTACTCATTTGAGAATGTGATATTTTCATTCGGGAAACTCCTATTAGTTTGCACCAATGGACTTCATTGGTTTTCATTCATCTGAAAATGATGATTTTATTTTTATTGGAAGTATTTTTGGAGTTTATCATGGATGTTTTTGGAAGGGAAAATATGATTTATAGGTGTGAATAAGTTAGGGGTGAGTGACTTTTTATATTTGAAAATGATTAAAATTCTTGTAAAAATAAAAAGGTAAACACAATTGGGAGGTCTCCCTTAACATTAGTGACTCCAATAATGAGACTCATATTATATAACTAAATATAATGTCCAAATATGTCCATAAAATTTGTTTTTTACAAGTTTATAGGTTATTTGGACCCTTAATATCAATGTTTAACCACTAAGTGTATTCCTTTGTTCATTAATCACTATAATTAATTTTAATTTCTTTCAAAAATATTGTTAGCCAAAGGATATTTTTAACATAATAGATATTATGAATTATAATTATTTAAAATATTTAATAAAAATATCCAAATTAAAATCATAGAAGTGTCATAATTTAATTTAAAATTAACCTTGTAGACGGAATGAAAAAACGGGGTTTTAAAGTGAATAGTTTAAAAGTTTGAAATATTTTTATAAACAATTTTAATGTTAAAATTATAATAATGAAATAAATTGGATTTATGGATTTATATTTGATTTAATTTTAACTTAAAAAATTAAATTTTAATTTAAATATATATATAACTTAGATGAAAATGCAGTTTTCAATTAAAATTTGTTGTCACACACTATTCACCAAAATGTGAATGTTTTAATAAAAATAACAAACATACTACCCAAAGTAATTTATTATATTATAATTTCATAAATGATTTTTATTTTTTCAAATAGTATCTATAAAAGTGTCAAAATTAACCTTGAAATTAATTCTTCCCTTAAAAGGTTGAGAACCCCCCTTTTAGAAAATACAACTTTTTATAATTTAAAATGGATTTGTTCTTATTTTAAGACTATCTAAATATTTATATGAATTTAAATACATTTAAATTATTATATAACATATAAATCTAATTAATATTTTTAACTATTTGTGATTAATTTAATTTATTAAAACAAAAATCAATTCTTATAACAAAAATAGTTTTTTCAAAAAAACACAACCTTTAAAATTCAACTCGTATTCATTTTCATTTATAACTAATTTATTACATGATAATTAATTTTATAAAAAATATTTAAACATATATTAAAAATCAAGTTAATCATATTAATTCCCACCATTCCAATATCTAATTCATAACTTTCATGTTAAATAATAATATTAATAGTATATTTCTCTTTAGTAAAACTCGACCATGCCTATAACACAAGTAATCCCAGAAACACAATGTAATGTGAAACAAAATATAAAAATGTTTTTTTATAATTAAATATAAAATATTAATTTCATGTAACATATGATATCAAGTTATTTAAACTTCTTTTAAAGGAGATATTTCTTAAAACCTTGAGGTGTTACATTTGGTCATGTCCCTATGAAAGAAATTTCATGGGCAAAGACATTGATATTTAGTAGTAAGGTAAGTTACATATATATATAATTTTATTTTATATAGTCATTATTTTTTAAAAATTTCATTTTTCATTTATTTACATGATCACACAAAAAATTTACTAGATGGTAAATTTTTCATTTTTATCATTTTTCTCCAAATTGTTTACATAGCATAAAATATGGAAATAAACATTACTCTCAAAATTGGGTAAAATATGTATGTATATCTCTATCATAACTAAAATTTTATTTCATTACTTAAACATTTATATGTGAGTAAGATAAATTATCTAAATTATGAATAAATAACATAAATACTAATTAAAAATACATGGCTATATCATATTATATTATATAATAAATATCATGTTGTATGATATTAATGTTGAAAAGGTATACTATATAGATTTTTTTATATTATCTAATATGAAACATATATATCATATTACCTCCTTTTTAATAGTCCTTGTATATGAAATGATTTATCATAGTACACTCAATTGTAAAATATGATTCAGACAAACATCATAAGATCGACAAAGTACCATAATGTTAAAATTTATCCTTGAAATAAACATTGGTGGAAGCATTGATTTATAACAGATGTTTCTTAATATGAAATATGTTGGAAAAAATAACTTAAATTTTATGTTCATAGATGAACATTTATAATATTTTTAAATAGATGACATTACTCAAATGTTTCATAATGTTCATGTAAATCCTATAAAAGTATAAGGAGTTTCTTAAGGCCTATATTAACTTTCCAATGACATTGGGATGCATGTTGTGATATTTAATGGTTTTTACTTATTATCTCATAGCTATCTTATATTCAATTCAATATTAAATAGATATTTAAATATACCAATGAAGACAGAATCTTCCCTCTTAGATTATTGGGTGATTTAGATTATCTTGTGGATACACCAATGAGGGAGGAACCAGTTTGTTTCTTCTTGATGTCCTTTATCAAACTACTATGAGTCAAGATAGAAATGTTATCCAACAATAATGTATAATCCAAATTCTACATTTTATATTTTTATGGTATCCATTTTATATAGAATAATGTCCTTTGTAATGAGATTTCTATTGTAATAATCTACCTTCAAGTGTTGATTATTCCATTATAACCCTTTAGTTGTGTTATATCATCACCATAGCTTTTGGAATCATGAAATGATGCCTAAATAATTGAGAAATTGTATATAGAATTATAGTTGTATTAGATGTTTTAATATATGGTGGAAATTTTATAATGTGGTTATCGTTATGATATAGGATACCATAGCCATAGATATTTAATATATACCATGACTACTTTTATGATATGTGAGTTGGTAAGATATTATATAATCTTTAAAAGTGACATATGATATCATAGCTAGTGACATAGTATAAATCCGTTGGTTTTCACTATGTCATAACATATTACAGTGGATGTCATATGAGGTGATAATGTTGAACCACATATGAATAATAGAGAAGCACATAATATATATAGTATATTGGATATCGTAAAATATGACAAAACCAGGTGTTGTATGATATATTTCATCCAATGATAAT
Organism: Viscum album; assembly: GCA_963277665.1. Taxonomy (NCBI): domain Eukaryota; kingdom Viridiplantae; phylum Streptophyta; class Magnoliopsida; order Santalales; family Viscaceae; genus Viscum; species Viscum album. Next base: position 871,587,958 of record OY728145.1, on the reverse strand, counting down.
TCATCACAAAATATGATAAATCATATGGCGTTTTAATAGATTACGACATAGGGATCCCATTAAATATAATATACGTGGGAAAATTTAAATTTCCAATTGTTTAATTATTAATTTATGGATCTAATTTATAAGTTGGGTATAATTATAGAAGAAGGTATTATGAGATATTTAATTAATTTAGAATTAATTTAAAAATTAAATATTTGTAAAATATTTATAAATAATTATAAAATAGTCAAGAAACATTTATTTAATAAATATATATAATATTAGAAGTTATTATTAAATAACTTTTATATTTATATTTCATGAAATATATTTTGGAAATAAATTTTTTATCTACAAATTATAAGTTTAATTTATAATGTATTTATAAATAACATAACAACAAAATAATTAAAAGATTTGGTATTTATTATTTTAAATTGTTCTTAATATTTAATTTGAACGGTTCAAATTGAAATTACTTTATTGAAAATTAAATATAAACTATATTAAATGGATTTTATATAATTGATATAATCCAAATTTCAGTAATATTAAATGGTTTATATTCTGAATGTTTACATAATATATGGATATTTCATATATATTATGTTTAAATTTTATATATCATATGTTAAATAATATTCTATACAAATGATAATATGATTGATCATCTGTTAGAAATAAATATAGAGTGCTTATATCTATTTAATTATGGAATGTTCATGATGAATGGTGAAATTATAAACTATTTATAAATTCATTATTTAGATATTAATTATAAATATATATCTATTGTATTAATTTATTAATTGTTTATTTATTTCGTTTGTTCTCATCTTTAATCATGAAAATAGTTTTCATAGTATGAATAGATGTGTTATTTAGTATAAATTGATAAAAAACCTTATATTAATTATTATACACCCATATTTTGAGTTACCTGCTAGGTATTGTAATTGATTATGTTTTCCATAACCATTATATTGTATGGAGTTGGTTTATGATGTTAAATTTAAATTTTTATTATAGTTTATACATACTAGGCATTGAAATTGTAATAGAGTTTAGGAGTCTATTGACTGATGTTAACATGGGTAGAGGGTCTTTGGGTCGAACTACTCATTGTCAAAGAGGCTTATGTGTTATCTAGAAAAGTATGGGTTATCTCTCAATGACCCTAAGCATACCCTTGTTGGGATTGTTGATTTTATATGACTCTAATAATTTACCTAAAGGGTTTTTATAAACCTTATTCATGTGATACATTTGGATATGTATGAATATAGTTGGTTTTCAATTTGGGATAGTAACAGAAACTTTTACCAGTGTGAATAATTACACATAAAAATGATTTGAATGTGTTGATTTGGTAGAATGAATAAGATTACAATAATAATAATTAGAATCATTAATATTTAAAGTGAATATATTATAGGAAATTATGCCATTAAATCTGCATTAATAAAAATATTCAGCATCATATTCCTTTTAAAGAAGACTCTTTCCTATAGAACATGTATCTATATAGAAACGTTCTTCCATAACAGTGTATGAATATGTTATCTTGTGTAAGGAAAGAAACAAATGAGGTGACACTAATAGTTTGGTGCCTCAATTTTGGAATTTTCATTAGGTTACACATTACTATGAAACACATTGTAAGGATACTAGAGTAATAGTTTTGATTTTATCCATATGATGGTATAGGGGGAGTGTTTTCTGCTCAACCATTCAATATACATATAATATATGCATTGAATGATGTCATAAATAAATATCCAACTAATGATAGGTATGATAAAGATAACTCATTCTTTAGATAAATATTTATCTTATCCCTCAGTTGGATATGTTGTATTTTAAAAGGGGTCATCAATTTATTGGGATACTATTTAATAAAAATATACAGAAGATAAATATTAAATGTGATAATATTCTTAAAAATAAATTTATTGTGGAATAATGAAATCATCATCAATGAAAATTTCCTTGAGATGAATCTTTGAAAAAGAGGATAATAATGTATCATTTCCCATTAATTGATTTGGAAACATAAGAATTATTCTAAAGTAGGAAAATAAATTATGTAGGTTATAGTAGCACCTTCATAAATATCTAAATGGTATAATTTCTAAAATATTAATAAATATGATTATAATAACCATCGATTCACATAGTTATGGATTTAATAGAATTTGAATAAATATTATGAAATGAACTTTATTCACCATTCATATAATCATTGAGTTGGTGAGTGATAATGACTAAGAGAGACTCAATGTGTCCTCTAAATTATTTTTTATGTTTTGGAATTAATTTTATAATTATCATTGAAATGATAAAATAATCTAAATTGAATCATGAAATATTTACCATATATCATCAATGTAATGATGATATCTAACCACATCATAGTATTTATTGGCTATTATAATATATTAACAGTACAAAAAGGGTAAAATCATAATCCATAAAAATATAGTTGCATTTTTTAAATAGTTATCTATATTCATTGAATCATAATGGAGGTACGAGAAGGTATGTGAAATATTTTCATTGGATATAAAATTTTAGGATACCTGATGGTTTTTTTGAAACACCATGGAAGCTACACATCAATATAAATGTTATAAAAACTATTATTTAATTTTGAATGGTATATGATACTAAATATATATTTTAAACATTACAAAAATATAATGTATTTGAAAATAAAAAATAATTATTGATAGATCATATATTTTTCATTAAAAATAATGAAGGAAAGGGTTTATAAATTAATGATCTTAATGTAAATGAATTTAATAATTCCAAATGGATTTTTAAATATAATGTGGGTTTTCTTATTAAATATAAATATATATTTTATGATAAGAGTAGATTATTTTTGACCAAAATTTTTTATGAAAAATATAAGATAATTGTATTTTTATGTGATATATGATTCATCATATTTAAAAACATGCTTGAAATGTAGATATGTATTAGAAAATATTTTATATAAATGGGTTTACCAAGATTTCTATTAAAAATGAGTTTAAGATACCACCACTATTATGTTGTATATTTTGAGGAATAAAATGTTATTTTCATAAAAAATACACCCAAAACATAGAATTGAATTTTTAATATGGAAACGATAGTCTATTTATTAAATATTTCCATTGAGAATAAATATGGTTCATTTTCTAAACATGATGGAATTTGTGTATACTAGTGTGATATTCTGAAGTGAATATATATTAGAAGAATAAAGCGGGACTGTATTTTGACTTAAAGAACCACATAGGGAAAGAAATAAAATTTCACTGTAGATAAAATTAAATATGAATTTCACATTATCTAAAAATATTTTATGATATTTTGGTGAAGAGAAATTTTATGAGTTACATTTAGATAACAATACAAAGTGAATATCGATTTAAATCCTTAAGGATTTATGGTAAAAAATGTAATGAGATACAAAAATGGTATGAAGGAAACAATTTGATGGGAAAATGTTCCCTTATTGATATAATGATAAACATAGAAATGTTATATATAGACAAAAAAAGTTCATAACATCATTACAATAGATTTTTTAAACTAACAGAGTTTGAACACTTGTTAAATGAGTTAATAATTTGGAATCTGTTTCCTCAGTCTCACAATTATTTTAATTAACTACGTTCATTGATGTTACTTAATAATAATTTTTAGTCTGAGGACTATATAAGATTGACACATAGATTTTTTTAATTAAATACATAAATATTTAGTGTGTTTAACAAAATCATAAAAGTGAATAAAACCTAAGGCTTCTCTAGAGGAATATCATATGCGGTATGATTATATTGCCTCTAATGCATGGTTTCTTTATTGTTATCCAAAGAGTATAATAATGTAATATGTATCATGTTATACAGAACTTAATCTCCACTTTATCATTCCTTTAGGATGGATTCATATGTCATTTTAAGTGAAATGATAATTGGCCTCTCAAAGTACGACTTTGAGTTATCTCTAAATGATTATCGTAATTGAATTTTATAGCTTTTTATTAAATGATGCAGTTTTATTTGGTAAGATTACATATAATGTTACAAAAAATTTCCATTAGCCACAAAATGAGTTCATTACATTAGATAATGTTCCAGGTATACCACACGGAGTGTCACACACTGCATATTTTGAGGTGACTCAAGAAAAACATACTTTCATATATCATAATTTTCAAAGTAATAGTTATATATTACATTATAAATCATACCCTATAATCATAATGGTTTCATGTATTTTAATTATAGATTAATAATCATTTAATGTCATGAATGATCATGGACATCCCCACAAAATGTTCATCTATCATACTACCCATCTTAAACACATCCTACATAAAACCTATCTATATAACTTTGGGAAAATTAAATAATAAGAAAGGGTGAGCTAGTAAACATGGGAGATATAAATTTATTATACTATGTAAGAATATGTTATTCATTTTGGTATTCTAGTAAATCATAATTGAATATTATTATAATTAATTATTCATATGTCTAAAATCATGATATATGACATAAATAATTATCATTTACAAAAACATGAGTCATAAGAATGAGTAATTATCATTAATCGATCATGTTCCATGTGAGAATATCATATGAATAATAATAAGATAGAGGAATTTTGTCACAATTGGAATAATATAAAATCATTTCATTGGTTCAATCTCACCACCACGTCTATAATAAATTAGTGGAAAAAGTCCCATAATGAACTAGGTTAACTGCCCAACATATTTTTATCATTGAAATAGGTTTAATACCAACAATATTTCATATTATCTGATGATATATTAATCATTACCCAATACATTGAATTTTTAATTAATTATAGGTTCATGTATCACATAATTAAGACTATAAATATGTGTGAAACACCATCATATAAAAATTCATCATTCAGTCCAAGAATAACCTGTAGAAAATAATCAGGTTTCATAATAATTATAACATAACATTATTATTTGTTATCTAGAGAAATAAAATTGATTATATCACTAAATAATATCTACACTGAAGTATGAAAAACATAAAATTATGATGACATAGATGTAAAATAACTTTAATATTATAATCAACCAATTCTTTGAAAATGTGATAAAAAATAATTTCTTATTGTAGTTAATATAAAATTAATAAAATATTGAGAAATTGTGTTATTTTTAAATAAACATGTAGAAATTTAATGTAATCATCAATGAAAATAACAATCATGATTTTGGTAAAAGTATTTTGTTCTTCAAACATGAACGCTAAAATTTATTTCAATGTTTTCTGTAAATATTCATAAATAACAAGTTCAGAAAAAAATGTAAAAAATATTGTTTTTATACATTTAAATTAATTTAAATTATGGTTGAAAATTGCATTAAATTATTACTATAACATATAAATGAATGTTTTGGAGTACATATTAAAGAAAATATGCATGGGAAAAAATCATCGACCAATGTACAAATAAGGCATTCCTTTATTAAAAACAACATTTTCTCTACTTTTTCAAGTACCAAAGAGGGGATAATGAATGAAAGACATGAAAATTCAAAAAATAACCACAATATATGAAACCATATGGGGTTTAATATTTAAATATAATATAAATCCTCAAATTTAATTCAAGCCAAAAAAATCCTAATTAAAAATTAGATTGAAATATTAAACCTTGCCTTAGGTCTTCACATTTTTCATATGTGATATTAGCCTCATCTTTAATAAATATATATTTTTTATAAATTTTTAACAGAACCATATTAATTTTATTTTACTACATATCATTCTATTTTAATTTCATATTATCAATATGTCATGACCCGTCCCCCAGGCCCCATTCTGTGACTACCTCAAGCCCGCCTTCCATAGGCCAGGGGCTGGCGACTAACACCGAAAGGCGTATTCCTTAAAACTAGGAAGTAATTGCCTTTATAACATGTAAAAAAACATAACCAACCACACAGAAATATACAAACACAAGTCAACTGTATAGAAAAAAGAGCATTGAAAGTAAAACGGGCCGGAATATAAGCCCAGCTGGAAAGTACAAGAAACTGAAAGTATGAGTAAACTCTAACAACTCTTATGAACACCCACCAAGGATCCTACCTAAAGGGTAGGTACACCTCTAGATCAGTCTTATCTATGGTACACTTATTCTAAGGTCCTCCTTCAGACACCTTCCAGTCCTGGTACCATCATCCTCAGTGAGTGTTTTCCATCGTCTGTACCAAACACAACAAGGTGCATCCATATCCCATGTAGGGGTGAGTATAACGATTCTCAGTAAGGACCCCGAGACCCTTAATATATTAAAAAATAAACAAAGTATAAACCACAAATCATGAAGTCAACTAAAAACCCTAATTTGGTATATGACCATACATATACCTAAGTTATCAAGTATGTCCATCTCAATCATGAGGAAACATAGAGTCCAACTCTGAAGCCCAAGCTCAACTGTTCCACAAAAGAAGGATTACCACGAAGGTAAGTACAACACATATTTGGCACACAGAAAAATACCACAAACGTATTACCACAATGTAAAGTACCACATAGATATGGACTAAGCTTTCACCAAGTATTTCTTAGGTACAGTAGTAGAGATGATTAGATGTAACTATGAAATCATCTTACTCTATCAAGAGGCTCTACTATTTACCCACATAGGATCGCTTGGTGCTGACCCACACAGGACCGCTCGGTGCTAACCCACACAGGATTTCTCAGTGCTGACCCACACAAGATTTCTAGGTGCTGACCCATAGAAGATTGCTCTTCATTCTTCTCATCACAGCCAGCTACTGGGTTCCCGCACTAGGCTTACTTGTCTCTGAGAGGGTCCACTCCTCAAGAAAAAGGCCAATACTCCAAACTCTACAAAGTACCATGAAAAAGTATCCCAAAGGTCCGCCATGTAATAGGGGTCTCAAAACAATAGATGGTGTGTCAATCAGATGTCTGGTCTGTAAGTTATTAGCATTTTTTTCAGGAGGGCCCGGTTGGATTCATGATCGATCCAACCCAAATGTATCCCTTCATTATTCAAAACTCAATTTGGGTATACCAAAGGTTCCATCTTTTTCCAGGGTTTATAGCACCACTGGAGGTTCATCAATCAGACGTCTGGTGCCAAAGTTATGGTCAAAAGAGCGTAAATGGGTCGGATTGGTCCGGGTACGGTCTAACTTGGTCGGCCCAGCCCGCAGTGCGGCCCGGCCTGTGCGGCGTGTGGTGGTGCAGAGGATGCAGGGGTCGCAAGGCCCTGAGATGGCGTTGCCTCCGGGGCCACGGAGGGCCACGAGGGCCACGGTTCCATGGGAAGGCGGGGCCACAGGCGGCGTGAGGCCGCAGGGTGGCGGCTGCGGCAGACGGTGGAGGCGGCGGCGTGACGGGGCCTGTGGGTGGTGGAGGCCATGACGGCGCGGTGGCCGTAGGGTGGCGAGGCCAAGGGGCGGCGGGGGCCACCGGCGGTGGTGCCCGCGAGGCGGCTGGGGCAGCGAGCGATGTGAGGACACTGGGTGATGGTGGTTGCGGGTTGCGGAGGCCACGGGGCGGCAGTGGCCTCGGGGCAGCGTCGTTGCGTCGACGCCTTCAAAGCGGCCGGCGGTGGTGCCAGCCATCGTTCACATTTGTCACAATGGCACAAATCTGCCTTCTACCATCGTGAAGAACACACCATTCCTGAAGAACGGTGGATTGGTCGAACCATGTTTGTTTGGCCTGGTCCTTCAACGTTAGAGCGGCAGCAAGTGGATCAACAAAATCTTGAATGAAGAATGTCAATCCTTACAACCTCCCCCAATGATTATTCCCAGTCCCGCAAAAGAAAATCATCTATATATCAACTGGTTAGAGAGTTCAGCTGCGCTCTTTTTTTTAGAAGGGAAGAACATGGGAATATAAAATCATACACAACTAAAACCCTACATTGGAGATTTGTCGACAGAGGTCACAAGGAAAGAGACAAAGTCATTGGGGATAGATGGATGCCAGTGATGTTGTCGTTTACTCGATCTTCGGTTCATTTTCGTTGAAGATGTTACTCACCGGTGTGAGCGTGTTCTTCGTTGGGGAATGTCTTCTTCGTTGGGGAAGAATAATTTCTCCAAAATCTCTCCTCTTCCAATCCTTTTTCCCAATTCCTATATGCTAACAATTCCCCAAATTCCCCAACAAAAGAATAACCTACAAAATAAATTATGTATATCTATTTAATTTTATGTCACAATTAATGTTGGCATAATTAATTGAAGGAAGGTGGCACAATTAAATGGGTTTCATTGGCATAATTAAAGTAGAGGATACCAATGGTCACCTCTGTCATTAAAGTGGGAGTTCAAGAGTTTGGTGGTCCCCATATTTGATTTTAAATTGGTGGTTTTAGTGTCAGGTGGTCCCCATCACCATAACCCATGTGGGAGTATATAGGTTTGGTGGTCCCCACCTTTATAACATCCACATGGGAGGATTCATCAAAAATAAAAATGTTAAACATTTTTATTTTATTTTTATGCTTCCATGAAAAACCCAAAATATAACTTTCACCCTCGACCTACTACAGTCAAGGTGATGGTCTACTTAAGAAAATACAAGCACTACAAGTTCAACGGTGCCCTCAGATTTCAATTTCGAGTATCGGTAAAAAAGTTACAAAAACCCACTTGTACGTTTACTGAACGTACCCAAAAAAATGTTCAAAAATTCATTCTGAGTACTTCGGGTCTTGGAATCACTCGTCGTCAAATATCATGGATTCTTAAAATTATCATATAATTAAAAATAATTACAGGGAATTTTAGGGACTTTAAATTCTCCCCACCTCAGGTCTTTGTATCTCCGAAAGTCACATCACAAAAACTAAGAACAAGTGGGGGTACTGTGCACGAATCGGAGCCTCCCACTCCCATGTGCTCTCCTGGAGGTTCCCGTGCTGCTAGCAAATGTGCACCAGAGGTAATTCCCACCCACGAAGAACCTGATCCTGTTGATCCTCAATATCAAGTGGAACTTCTGAAAATGACGCCCCATCGTCGATGTCCAGCTCGCCATGGTCGATGACATGGGATGGGTCGTGCACATATTTCCTCTGCTGGGATAGTGGAAGACATCGTGCACCCGGTGCAACTGAAGTGAAAGAGCTAAGCGGTATGCCACTTTTCCAACTTCGCTGAGGTCTTGGATCCCGAACCGTCTTTAGTCCCACAAGTGTTGACTCCCTTGTTTTAGTCCAACACAATGGTGATCTACAAGGTCACCCGTACAACTCCTCAAAATGTGCCATCATAATGGTGGAGTGATATCTGTTGTTTTATAGAAGCTCCACCATAGGAAAGTGATCCTCCCAGGTGCGACCGAAGTCGAGGATACAAGAACGCATCATGTCCTTGAGGGTCTGAATGGTCTTCTCAATCTAGCCACCCGTCTATGGATGGAAGACAATGATCAAATGAAGTTGTGTCCCAAAATCCTCCTCAACCCCTTTCATATCTGGGAAGTAAAATGTGCATCACTATCAGAGACAATCATCGAGGGTACTCCATTAGCCACACAATCTCATGCACATAGTGGTTTCCCAAGAACTCTACTGAACCCTGCTCTCTGATCGGTAGGAAGTGGGCCCAATTGGTGAGTTGGTCGATGATCACCCAAATCGAGTCATTACCCCTGGATGTACATGGAATTCCTATCATGAAGTCCATGGATATCCCATTTCACTTCCACTGTAGGACCTCTAAAGGATGAACCATGCCTGTCGGTACCTGATGCTTCTCCTTCACTTGCTGACAAGTGAGGCCCCAAGAGAAAAACTCTGCAACTGCTTTCTTCATTTCCAGTCACCAGTGCTATCATTGGAGATCTTGGTACATCTTTTACACTTCTGTATGTGCCACTAGAGGAGATGTGTGGAACTCACTCAAAACATCATCCCGAAGAGACATTGGTACCATGGTACGTACTCTAAAGAGAATGAAATGCTCCCAAAATTTAGAAAATCGATTAGGTTCCTGTATTATGGATATATAGGCACGTCGTGTCTCGTAGTCAGTATCCCCACACTACGCCTCCCTAACTCTCTGATGTTATGGGGGAGTGACTGTAAGAGAATGAAGAAAAGCTACTTCATCCTGATCTACAAAGGATATCTACAAAGTAGCCATATGCTCTGTCACATCACCTAACAGCTGTATACCTGACCTCTGGCTGAGTGCATCTGCTACAACATTCCCCTTTCTAGGAGTATAAACTATCTCAAAGTCATAGTCCTTGACGAACTCAAGCCATCGCCATTGTCTCAGGTTCTAGTCTTTCTGAGAGATGATATTCTTAAGACTCTTATTATCAATGTAAACCATAAAATACTGTCCCATCAAGTAATTCCACAACATCTTCAAGGCAAATACCACTGATGCTAACTCCAGGTCCTGGGTAGCATAGTTATGCTCATTTTTCTCAGTAGTCGAGAACCATATGTGATCACTGCTCGCTCATGCCTCAAGACACATCTTTATATGGTCCTTGACGCATCGCAGTAGACTACGTACCCTACGCCCTCCTATGGAAGCCTCAAGATGGGGGCACTAGTCAGCCTCGGCCTCATCTCCTGAAAACTCCACTGACATCTCTCCAACCACGCGAAGGGTTTCCCCTTCTTTTGAAACACTGAAAAAGGTGCTGAAACTCTGGAGAAATCTAGCACAAATATCCAGTAGTGTCCAGCCAAACCCAGGAAACTCCATACCTCTGTCCCACTCTTGGGTGGCTCCCAAGAAATTACCACCTCAATCTTCGCTAGATCTATTGCAACTCCATCCTTCAATATGACATGTCCCAGAAAATGAACCTCTCGGATCCAGAACTAGAAATTCAAGAGCTTACCATAAAGTTGGTGATCTCGAAGTGTGTCCAAAACTACTTGAAAATGATTGGCATGATCCTCCTTAGAAGTTGAGTATATCTGAATGTCATCGATTAAGACTACTACAAAGAGATCAAGGTATGGCTAGAAGATCTGGTTCATGAGTCCCATGAACACTGATGGAGCATTGGTCATGCCGAATGGCATTACCAAGAACTCTTAATGGTCGTACCGACATCTGAAAGACATCGTATGCACATCCCCATCTCGTACTCTGAGCTGGTGATAGCCTGATCTATGGTCTATCTTTGAAAACCACTATGCTCCCTTCAGCTGATCAAAGAGGTCGTCAATCCTCGAAATTGGGTATTTTTTCTTCAAGGTCACCTGATTCAGGAACCGATAGTCAACAGAAAGTCTCATCCTCCCATCTTCCTTATTGGCGAACAAAATCAGGGCTGCCCAAGGTGAAAAACTGGGCCGAATAAACCTTTTCCCAAGAAAGTCCTCTAGTTGTACCCGCAACTCACAAAGTTCTAGGGTAGCCATCTGATACGCTGGTCAAGATATCAGTGTCGTCTCAGGGTACATGTCAATGTAAAAGTCCACCTCTCTGCAAGGAGGTAGATGCAGAACATAATCAGGGAAGAAATCCATGTACTGGTCCACCACTACAGGATAACTTAGCCTCTCCACATCAACTACTCCTAGGGTAAGGCTTGCCAACTGATGAGTGATCGACTGCACTCTCCTCTGGGTATGTCCATCCTAGGCTGTAAAGGCTCCCTTCTCACCGGTGAAGGTAGACCTAGTCCCATATGTGCGGGCACACTGTACTTTGCACCTAGTGCAGTCTATCTGAGCATGGACTGTAGATAACTAGTCAATACCCCATATAGCGTCGTAAGGCCTCGACACCACTACTTGGAGATCCCAGCTGAATCTCTCACCTCATAGAGTAAGCTCAGACTGCTAGAACTAGTGTGTAATCATAGAATCCTTTCTCAGAAGAGTCTCTAGCCGTAAGGATTGAGCCAACATTTTCGTCGGAATCTCCGAGCTCCGAACGATGACAGTGGCAATAAAAAAAGACTTTCACCTTTGTCTATAAGTACTACATCTAAGGTGGAATAGACAAATATTGTACATTGTATCATCTCCGAAGCGTTGTGACCATATTCCTCAGCTTCCTAGAGCTGAGCTCTCCCTTGTCCTCATGCTCCTTGCGGTCAGGGTGGACCTCCTGGTGGTGGTGGCGGTAACATCTCAAATCTTCACCCACCTCCAGGTGCATGGATAGCTCCTCTTCCACATCTTCCGGATCCCTACAGAATTCCTCGGTTGAACCTCTATCTCTGCCTAGGAGGTCCTTCGACCGTCTACTGATCATCCATACATCGGTTCAGAGAGTCACAAGCCATGTGACCCTGCCTGCCGCATGTGTAACACTGCCCGCTCCTTGCATGACTCACTCGGCCTCGGGTGCCCCGTACAACCGACCCTGAATCATGCGGTCGTACACCTGTATGCCTGGCCCCCTTGGACCTCTATGTCATCTATCTGCTGTCAGCTACAGAACACTCTACTACGTGAAGTCCAGTGGTGGGTCTCGCTACTGGTGACTGCTCAGTAAGGAAGCTCTCCACTTAGAGGGCTCTCTCTAACACCCCTGCCTGCATCGAGATGTTGAGTGAGATCATCGAAGCCCTGATCTCTCACCTGAATCTCTGCTCAATGATCTGGGCCCTGAAGAATGGGTCACGCACCATATTATTGGAGTAGCATGACAGGTTGGTGAACCTTGCTGAGTACTGAGCCCCAGTCATGCTTCCGAAATGCAGATGAAGTAGCTCATGAATGCGCATTATGCAAAGAGTTGTTGGGATAAACTCTGCCCAAAACAGTCTCTCTAAGTCTACCTAAAGAAGTGTCACCACATAGTGAGCCTGGAGCATCAATCTCCACTATCTTCCTGCTTCTTCCTATAGAAGACTGGCAACATGGATCACCATGAGATCGGCTAGTGTCCCTACCAGTCGAAAGACTCTCACCACGGCCTCCAGCCAATCCTCATCTGCCAGTGCTTCCGTCTCTCCCATGAACCTAGGCGTCCTCTGGCGCTAGAACTTGTGCAAAGAACTCAAGTAGCGTACACCCTCTTCTATTGGGGATGGTGGAATTGGTGGCACAACGGGTAATGGTACCACTGGTGCCTCTTCTGTTGCCTCTACTGGAAGAGGGTCCTGCATCGAGGCCTCGTTAATCGGTGGGCTATCAGTGTACTATATCTAGAACCCTAGCTGGCTGTCTATGTCAGGGAATCCTGAAAAGAAACAAGTTCACCACGGTCAATAAGTTATACCTGGTGATATTACTCAATGAGATCACAAAGAAAACTCTTCAAAACACACATGCAATCAGTTTTTTCATGCACTAAGTCGGAAATCAGAAGTCAGGGTCCTGGTGTATGGATACGTCTGCTGACACACCAAAATTGGATTCCCTAAACTGATAACCAAACTCATTACACTTAACACTATTTCAGTTAAAAATATTAGAGTCATATGTTCTATGGTAAAACCGACTTCTCTGATACCAATTTTTCATGACCCATCCCCCGGGGCCCATGCCGTGACAACCCCAATCCCGCCTTCCACAACCCAGGGGCTGGCGACAAGCACTGAAAGGCGTATTCCCTAAAACTGGGATTGAATTACCTTTATAAACTTTAAGCACACACAACCAAGAACACAAAAAGATACAAAAAAAGTCAACTGTATTGAAAAATGAGTGCTAAAAGTAAATAGGGGAAAGAATACAATCCCAACTGAAAAGTACAAGAAACTGAAAGTATGAGTAAATTGGAACAGCTGTTGTGAACACCCTCCAAGGATCCAATATAAAGGGTAGGTACAACACCTGATCGGTTGTCTCTGAGGTACGCCTCATCTAAGGTCCACCTCCAGGCACTATCCAGTCTAGGTACCCTCATCCTCAGTTAGAGCTGTCTATTGTCTACACTAAACACAACAAGGTGAGGGCATAGCCCGTGCAGGTGTGAGTATAACGATACTCAATTGGGACCCTGAGACCATTAACGACTCACAAAATCCACAAAGAATAAACCAAAAAGAATGAATTCAACTGAAAACCCTACTTAGTTATACGTCCATACATATACCTAAGTTATAAAGTATGAGCATCTTAATCATGATGAAACACAGAGTCCAAATCAAAAGCCCAAGCTCAGCAGTTCCACAAATGAAGGAGTACCATGAAGGTAAGTACCACATAGGTATTCCACATAGAAGAATACCACCAAGGTATTAAGACAAAGAAAAGTTCTACACATGTACGGACTCTTCTTACATGAGGTATTTCTTAGGTACAGTAATAGAGATGATTAGATGTAACAACTTAATCATCTTACTATGTCAAGAGGATTTATTGCTGACCCACACAGGATTGCTCGGTGCTGAACCACACAAGACCACTCAGTTATGGACCACACAGGATTGCTCGGTGCAGACCCACATATGATCTCTAGGTGCTGACCCACACAGGATCGCTCGAGGCTGACCCACACAGGATCGCTAGGTTCAGACCCACACATGATCGCTCTTCATTCTTCTCGTCACAACCAGCTACTGGGTTCCCGCACTAGGCTTGATCTTTTCCAGGAGGGTCTGATCCTCAAGACACTAGTCGATAATCCAACAACCATGAAGTTCTGTGAAAAAATTTACCAAAGTTCCATCACGTAATAGGGGTCTCAACGCAATAGACATTGCGTCAATCAGACGCCCAATTTGTATATTATTATCTTTTTAGTCCTGGGGGCCTGGTTGGATTCGTGCTCAATCCAACCCGACCATATCCCAACATTATAAAAAAATTCAAGTGGGGTATACCAAATGGACTGTCTCTCTCAAAGGATTATAGTGCCTTGGGCGGTTCATCAATCAGACGTCTTATGCAAAAGTTATGGCCAAAAGAGAGTAATTGGGTCGGAGTGGGTCCGGGTCTGGTCTGACCCGGTCGGACCGACCCGGCCTGGGCCGAACTACATTGGGTCAACCCGGACCACTTAGTCCTACCCGCCCCACGATGGGCGTCCATCCTGGAATCCGACCGGGGTGGTGCGAGATGGCATAGACGCCACGGGGGCCGCAAGGCCGCAGGATGGAGAGGCCGACGGGGCCGTTGGGCAGGGGGACCACGGGGGCCGCGGGACGGTGCGGGCACCGGTAGCGCGAGGCCCCAGGGCGGCGGGTTACGAAAACTATGGAGGTCATGGGGAGGCGGAGGCCCCGAGGTAGTAGAGGCCGTGGGCGGCGCGGAGGCCACGGGCGGCACGGAGGCCGCAAGCAGCGGAGGCCGCGGGGCGGCGGTGGCCGCGAGGGGCATCATTGCACCCTTTCCAGTGTTGCGTCCGGTGGTGGTGTCGGCCGCCATTATCATTTGTCGCCCTGGAAAAAACCTTCAATCTTCCATTAGGAAGAACACACCATTCAAGAATAACAATGGAGGGGTCATTCCATGTGTGTTTGGCCCACATCCTCCGCGTTATAGCGGTAGCAAGCGGCTCAACGAAATCTTGAATGAAGAATGTCAAACTTTACAACCTCCCACAATGATTATTCCCAAACATGAAAAATAAAATCATCCACGGAACATCTAGTTATAGATTTTATCCACATCTTTTTTTTAGAAGTGAAGAACATGGGAATATAAAATCATACACAACTAAATCCCTACCTCGGAGATTTGTCAATGGAGGCTGCAAGGAAAGAGACGACGTCGTTGGGGATATACGGAAATCAGTGATGTTGATGTTTCCTCGATCGTTGAGGACGTTCTATGCCAGCATGAGCATTCTTTGTTGGGGAGCGTGTTGTTTATTGGATAATGTGTTGTTTGTTGGAGAATAATAATTCCTCCAAAATCTATCCTCTTCCAATCCTTTCTCCCAATTCCACTCTGCCAACAATTCCCTCATATTCCCCTACAAAAGAATAGCCAACCAAATAAAATATCAATATCTATTTAATTTGTTTTCACAATTAAATATGGCTTAATTAATTGAAGGACGGTTGCACAATTAAATGGGTTTCATTGGAATAATTAAAGTAGAGGATACCAATGGTCACCTCCCTTCATAAAGAGGGAGTTTATGAGTCGGGTGGTCCCCAACATTGATTTCAAATCAAGAGTTTTAGTATCGGGTGGTCCCCACCACCATAACCTATGTGGGAGGCTTTAGTTCAGGTGGTCTCCACCTTTATAACATCCACATTGAAGATTTTAACAAAAATAAAAATATTAATCATTTTTTTATTTTTATCCTTCTACGAAAAACCCAAAATATAACTTTCACCCTCAACCTACTACATTCAAGTTGAAGGTCTCCTTAAGAGAATACCGGAACTGCAAGTTAAACAGTGCCCTTGTATTTCAATTCTAAGCACCGGTTCAAAAGTTCCAGAAACCCACTTGTACGTTTACTAAACGTATACAAACAAACGTTCAGAAATTCATTTTGGGCACTCCGAGCCTCGAAATTATATGCCGTCAAATTTCACAGACTCATAAAATTCCTATATAATTAAGAAAAATTACAAGGAATTTCTATGTCTTTACACAATCCATTAAAAATTCTTCATTAAAATCTATATTCATAAGATAACTGTTCCTTTTCCAATGTATGTTTTTATTTGACGGTTTTGAACCATGCAGCGAGATCATGCGTTCAAAATCTATAGAATATCCAAAATGTTATAATTGATACAATAATTCCTTATTTAAAATTTCATAAATATTTATATAACCTGCTAATGAAAATTAATTACATCACTTCATGGATTTAGTAGTCTATACATATGCACAAACAATGTCATCATTTCTCATATGATGGAAAGGAAGTATAAAATAGTTATACCATTAACATGAAAAAGCAAAAAAATAGTAATAGTACATAATTCATCTTTTTAATTTGGTTATAGAATATTTATAAGTTGTTTTAGATAAAATAAACTCATATGTATTTGGTGATGATGATTACCTCTTCTTTGAGAAAATATTTTTTGGATCTCTTCTTAAAGACCCTTGGGTAGTTATTTTAAGAATAATATAAGCAATTAGATTTGGATAGGGAATTTTGAAGAGGTTAATTAATATTTTTTTAGATATAGTTTTCTCATAATGGTGTGAATAAGATAGTAGATAAGGTTTCAGTTTTATGTTTTTTGGGAAACATACATGTAAATATTAATAACATTAAAATATAATAAATTCAAATTCAATTGAAAGTGGATCCAATCCTCTAGTGATTTATAGATAAGATAATTTAGTGTAGAAATACCTTCAACCAATCAAATTTATACAATTTATGTTATATTATAACCCTTATCATTCAATTTATGTTCTCCATTAACCCTTTAAAAAATGTGTTGAGGTAATATTTTTTAAAATCAAAATTATTCATTATGACCAAAAAATAAAGTGGCTTGACCAAAAAATTTGGACTTGATGATTCCAAATTGGGAAATCTTTTTTTCAAATTTATTTTCTATATGTTTATGAAATTAATTTTAGAAAAATTATGAAAAACATAAATAAGAATATTTTTTAGAAAATAAATTTTTAAGTATAAAACTGAATTTATCTTCTGCTCTTTCCTAGTAAAAAACATTAAATGAATGTTAATTATTTTTGACTAAAAATATTATATAAAAATTCCCTTACAATCTATCATAAATAGTTATCAAAATAATTTATTAATATAAAAATAATTATACAAATAATTGAATTATTTAGGAATAACATATCATTATACCATAAAATGATTTTATTTACTATTCTAACAAATTAATAACAAACATATTCACATTATCAAATATAAAAAAAATATATTTTTTACGTTTAATTTTAAGAATAATTTTTTAAATGAAACGTATAGGAAAAAAATAAACTCATAATCAATATTTTTCAAAATAGTCCATTATAATACAATGTTTTTCTTAAGAGAATTATAATTTATTTTAGACAGTTATATTTAATTTAAATAAACTATAATGTACTTAATTTTATAAAAAATAAAAAATAGTATTTACATAAGTTCTGGTTATTATGTTTCAAAATAAATAGAACAATTTTTTGATTAAAGATAAATATATTCTAAAATCTCGATGTGTAATATTATACCCCCTTATAAAATTTATTCACTTTAAATTCTATGACTCGGTAATAAAAAACTGAGAATAATTTTACTTTAACACATCCATATGTTCCCACATTACTTACCTAAAATTATAATTTCTCTAGATAACCTTAATAAACTGATTAGTGTAACACAATATGTTTTTAAAAGAATACTATGCTAGAGAGATTTTTTAACACACAATGCTGAGCTTTAATTGAATTGGGATGTAGTATAAAAATATATATTTTTTAAATGTAACCATTATAACCTTCATATTGAATTGGAAGGTATGGATATTAACAACCATATTATGAAATATATATAATGTTCATACTAAATATAGATATATTAATAAATTATATCAAAAAAGTCCTCAATATCTAGTAATTATTATTTTTCAATAAATATATGTTTTCTTTAAAAATGATTTTGATTTCTATTTCTAATGGAATATTATATATAATCTAAAAAACTTTTTTCGTAATATTTTATAAAAATTATAAAAAAAATTTGATGAGCATACAAAAATCACCTTAGGATGACATTTTGCTATTTTTATGAAATGGTTTTCTTTTAAATAAATTGTGAGAATATTGATTTTTATTTAAAGTTGTATTTTTATTTCAAGTATTTAAAAATTAAAATTATATTTTGTGATTGTTTTTTAAAAAAAAATTAGTAGTCTATTTTTATTTAAATTAACCCAATTATGTTCTTTCAAATGAATTTTATTCTTTAATTTGTTTGAAAAAAATCAGTATATTTAAAAGGCATTTTTCTAAAAGAATAGTTCGTTAAATTTTTTGAGTTAAATACAAAATTATATTATACTAATGTTATGAATTGAGTCATTAAAAAATAATTACACATTTATAATTAGGAGTCCCAAATTTTTGAAATAGACCCTTCTTATTTTGGGTTAATTTGAATTCTGACATTAGAAATATATTTCACCTTATTAAGGGTAAATAAGGTAATAAAGTTTAACGATATTAATATAAGGAATAAAAAATGACCATAAAACATTAAATTTCCTAATTTTTTAGTGGATTTCTACATTGACTAAGTTGTCTTTAAAAAATATGGAAACGTGGAGCCATACATCCTTGATTTTTGTAGAGACCCGAAGGTTGACGTACATGGACATTACATTACTTTTGCGGAATACTTGGTACATAACAAAAACACACACACAAGGATCGTAATAGTTTAGTGTCTTTGGAAACTCGGAACATAATCTTCTAATCGTGGTGAAAGATCTTCAATATCTCCCATAAAGATCTTCCCTTTTTTTACCCAAAACATTTCTATATATCCTGGGGAAAAGAAAACATAAAAGGGTGAGCTCAAATGCTTAGTAAGGGTAAACAAAATAAATATCAATCACATCGTATACACAAGCACATAACTTTTGGAAATCTTAACATGCAAAAGAGATCATAATTTCATAACATGGGATAAATCATGGCAGTGAAATGTAATCACAATAATCATAACTTAAAACATGAAACTTTGTGGCATTCACACATAATCATAGAAAATCATTTCTTGTTAGTCAAGACTCATTTCCAAGACTATCTTAGTGGACAAAGTCCCTTTCTTAATCGAGTAACCCTCGTTTTAGTCCTGTTTCACTGAACCGGTATAACCTACCATTCCAGCCATGTCTATCTCATGAGATATAAAATCTTTACCCAATGCATTGGAGGGAGATATAGGTCCCACCCATCTTATAATGAATCCTTTCTTATGTGTGCCACATAATCATAAATCATACATCATCGCATAACCCATGTAATAAATATGGGATTCTTAAACAACATGACATCATAAAACAATTCATATAAGATAAAGGAATTCATAAAAATGTTTCCATCACAACATAATCAAATCCATGTAATAATAGGGATAAAAACAGAACCCTTTTATTATCTTAGATGGAAAATAATTTTGATAAAATACTTGAACTTCATTCTTGAGGAAAATATCCTTTCTACTTCAAAAACACTTTTCCTTTCTTAACATGTCATACAATTTTAAAATAAAAGAAGTTGATTAAAAATAAACTTGAATACTTGTAAAGGAAACTTCTTGGAAATAATTTTTTAGAAATCCATTCATGCCGTATAAGTTAAAAAAAACATTCTTCGTACTTTTGTCGGAAAAGTCAAAAAGTACCTCGTACGAAAAAAGACAAAAGATTCCTTTCATACATATTACTAAAAACTCACCGAAGGGTAAAAATGGATTCAAACAATTGTAGGTGGATGGAAATAATATTACATATTGATGAAACATGGATGTGGATGATAAAATACATCCCAGTAAATACTTATGAATAAACAATCTCGGATAAAAATGAGATTGTGATATTTCCCTTACCTTAGGTCCGATTTGCTTCGTATGTGTCCGAACCTCCTCTTCTTTGAAGCGCCTCTTTGAGACCTCCTCTTAGGGCACTAAAATTGGTCTTTGAGGAAGACCAGAACCTGTAGGATGTTGCTAGGGAAGTGGAGAAGAGATTTTGGCAGAGGTTGGCCGAGCTTGAGTGCTCAAAGTTGTGTGAGAAATAGAGGGAGGAGGTGCCCTTTTATAAGGGAGGAGAGGGGCACCTTAGGAATATCTCAAAATATTATTTTATATTAATGTCAAAATCGGTTTATAATGGTTCCAAAGGGTCTTATTTCGAATCTAAAGTGGGGATGGGTCGAAATCCTATCAACCAATAGGATTTAGACAAGTTTAGGGTATTATTTTAACCTTATCAATTAGATTTAACTCTAAGTTAAATAATTTAACTTTTACCGTGTCTTTTTGTTTTCTTTCACTATATGGTTAATACACTTACTATAACATGCCAACCGAACCCCAAATTGTTTATTATTAATATATATATCATTATATAAGTCATTTGGCCGAACCTTAGATTTTTAGGAATACAATAACAATTAATAATATAATATTTGATTTAAAAACTATTTTGTGTCAATTTTGACACTATTTGATATATGATTTTTGTGAAAGTCATAACAGAATTATATGTTAGAACCAAGTTGATTAAATCAACACTAATATATCATAATAACCTATAAAATTAGTGTAATGCATAAAAAGTCTTAAATTACATTTAATTTGGTATTTATAATATCAATTATGTCAATATTTCATAAATAAGATAATTACTGCATCATCTTTGTGTCATAAATAAATTAACATATTTGATGTCTAAAAATTAAAAATAAAATACCATTATGTAGGAAATATTTTTAGCTTTCTAATGAATATTTAAAATCGAATTTATATTATGCACAACCTTATATAAAAAATGTTTTAGTAAATAAACATTGATTTTAACTCTTTTAACTCTTCTTTGAATTAAATAATAATAAATGTCCTAATCTAATCCAAGTGGGCCTAAATGATAATATTTTACACTTAAGGTTGTTTTTGGTCGAGATACACTTGTCCAATAGAATTAGGACATGTGTTAGGGTAATATTAATATCATTTTTACCCTTAATTACCCTATTTACTTTTAACTGTGGTAAATAAAAGTAAAAAGTTACTATTCACCAAAAATTATTTTCATCTCATTGAACCACATTTTACTTAATGACATCAACCGTGTCTCTCGGATTTTTGAAATTCCATTCACAGAAGTGGTAAAATTAAGTTTTATGAAAAATTCAGTTTTTTTAACTACCACTTAGTAGTTTCACTATTCATCAAAAATTGATGTTTTTCAGAACAATGCCAAAATTTCATCCTAAGCTATATTTCATATTCCGAATTCAAAAATGAAATCTATTTTGCCAAATTCATAACATAGAAGTTTCATTAATTAATTTTATAATTAAATCCCGCTGTTAAAACAAATAGCGTGTTTTTAAGAAACAATATCTATCAAAATATTGACACTTGATTATGTCTGGTTTAAATGTGAAATTACATTCAATGACCAAAATTGTATTAAATTGTAAAAATATATTCTAAATATACTTTAAAACCATTCAAATTAATAATTTATCACTATTAATTATTTCGATTGAAAAAGTTGTTTTTAATTAAAATTTAGTAATTTTCACTATTCATCAAAATATGAAAGTTATCCGAAAATTACCAAAATTTCACCTTAGGCTAAATTCGATACTCCGGATCAAAAAATGAAGTCCATTTTGAGAGCTAAAAATTTTAAAAAGTGGTTATTACTATTCATAACAGCTAGTTTTAATAATATTTTAATAGCATATCGTTGTTTCGTGAAACTCAGTATTGCGTACTACACACGCTATCGAGGAAGGTTGCGATTGCGTGTAATGCAAGGAAAGTCAAAGATGCGTGTTGTGCAATCTCCTTTTGGTGTAGCGTAAAACAAAAGACATTAGTGAAAAAAAAAGAATATTTTTCATAAAATCTCGGGCTGTTACAATTTTCACCTTGATTATTTTTAAGTAAATGATACAGTAAAAAATGTCACTCTTTCATTTAATATCTATAACATTTTATTTTCCATAGTGACATCTATATGGTTGAAAAGATCAAAAATGTTAAATTTATTCGATTTTTTACAATAACTATCTTTACTCACAATGTGTAAAATAATTTGTTACCATGGTAATCATCAAAAGGGTTAACAAAGTGTTAAAACAAAAAGATAAGGGGGAAAACATCACTTAGACTTGTCCAATATTTATTAAATGAGAGTATATCAACTAATCATTATATTATTTTTAATTGCACCAATTTTAATCCATTTTAAGATTTTAGTTCATTTATATAAATTAAATACAATAAAAATTATAAGATTTTTCATCCACGCATTATAAAATGTCTCCCCACTCTTCTATTATTCACAATTAAAGAAACATTTCTTTCATAAAATACACATTGAAATCTAATTATAACAACCCTTTTCATGTTAAATAGGTTCTATTTTTGAAATAACATCATCCTTATTTAGACTAAGGTATAATGAAAATGAGGTTATCTGATGAAGTTGTATAGATTTTAACTGAATGTTTTATTTCCATTTCTTCTTCAACCACTATAAAATATTATCCAACCGAGATAAAATTATAACATCAATAACTTAAAAAAATTGATATGTTATTATGTTAATTTAATAACATATATTCATCTACTATTCTATCAAATGAAAAATGAAACCATCATTCATTTGTACGGTGGAATACATCCTCATGAACTAGTATAATTCAGTTTCAATCAACGCCACCCACATCATCTTATAATTATAGATTTAATTTTTATATATGATATTAATGAAATAAAAATAATTTCTGAATGTTAGGATATGATATATTTTCTTATCATTCTATCCATTTAAAAATAATAATGTCATTCATCCATACATGTGAATTACCACATCCACAAAGCAATGCGATGACTTTTTTCATTCCCACTTCACATTGATAATTTATATATTAGTGAATTTAAATAAATTTTATTTTATATATGATATAATTTTAAAATTTGGATGATAATATAAAACTTATCCTCCTTCGGTCACGATCGTTGATAAATGGAAATGTTAGTCAAGTGTATGTATGACCAATCGTCAATATGATTGCGACATAGACCATATTTTAAAACCATTGTTATTTGTTTGTTTTAAAGGTATAATTGATGCATAAAGATGAAAATTGTTTCATTATTATTTTTATAGTGATGGTATAATAATGTCCTCATGGTCCATATTCCACCTAGAAAAGTTTCCTTGGAAAACTATATTTAATATCATGAAAACAGTGAACGTGAACTTAAATTATTAAGTAATTTATTATAACATGATAAAAGGAATAATAAACATGAAAAAGGGTTATTAAGAAATTAAGTAATTAATATAATTTTTTTCAAGAAGATAAAGAACATTCATGTTGATTCAGACTCGAGGTAGGAGATAATTTAACTTATAAGAACATTTTAATTTTTTAAATATTTATTTTCTAAATATTTTTATTTCTTTTCCATATTCATAAAAACATTTATATTGGTTTTTATATGTAAATAAATGAAAATTTTCACATTTAAAATTATTAAAGTGGAAACAAAATGCATTTTTGTTTATTAAATGCATGATTTTAGAAATTCTAGAGAAAAGTACTACTAAAGGGTACAAATTTTCATTTCTAAAAAGGAGATGATAAAATATTCTCTTAACTATGGATTTATAAGTACTGCTAAAGGGTTCATTTTATCAGCATTTTGTTTTTAGCATTGATAAAGGGTTCCTTTATTAACTCTTTCTTTGTAGCACTGATAAATGTTAATTTTCATCAATGCATTTTCTAGCACTGATATTGGTCTCTATCACGTGTGTGAGTCCCATATCAAACTTATAAACATTAAAACACTTGATTCTATATGATTCAACCACATAATAATGCCAAAATCTTTCCACGGGGATGATATCCTGCATACACTCTTCGCATTCCAAAATGATCTCATTTGTTCACGCATGGATCCACACAGGCTTTGGCCCACCCTATGCTCGTCTCGGGCCTTGACCCAACATCTACTTAGTAGGCCTTCATTGTTTGGCTGCCTAAGTGGCATGACATTCAGTTTGACGGCTAGATGACTTCCTAAATTTTTATAATTGAATTATTTTTTACATGTAAAATTATATATTGATATATATATATATATAAGTGACTATATTAAATATCAATATATATATTAAATTTATTTTTTAATTTTTATTTGATTGTTAATTTTTTAAATTTAATGGGTTTTCATATTTATTTATATTTATTTATCTATCTTTAATAATTATATTATTATTTCATATATCATATTTTTTATTTGTGTTAAATATTTATATATACTAATATATTGGAATATATGTAAAAAATGATATATTAATTATTTTATTATATATATATATATAATTTATAATATTTAATATATATAATAGTAAATAGTATATTAATTATTTTAGTAAAAATTAGTAAATATTAAAATTATTATTATATATAATTAAATAATTAATACACTATTTATAATTCATAAAAATGAATAAATTTATTAAATACTTAATATACTAATTAAATAATTAATATTCTATTTATTGGTATATGTGTATATATATAATTTATAGATATTTATTAATAAATATTGTTTATAATTTTTTTTTCATTTAATGTTTTCAATAAAGCAGTAATTTAAATAACTAATATATTACTATTTTTATTTGTACATATATTCAAGTGGGTTCATGAGATAGGCCAATCTAACCCCCAAATAATTAATTATTATATGTATAAAACTTAATATATATATATATATATAATAAATAGAATATTAATTATATATATATAATTAAATAATTAATATACTATTTATAATAAATAAAAATGAAGAAAATTATTAAATACTTACAATTCTAAGGAAACAATTAATAAACTCTTTTTTGTATATACTAATTAAATTCTTAATATACTAACTATATTCTTAATACACATAAACTAATTAATATACATATATATTAAATTTAATATTATTTTAAGAAATTTTTTTATTCTTATTAATTATAAACAATATATTTTTTATTTAATTATATACATTTTGTTAAATTTCACTCATTTTTACCATATATTCATTTAATGTAATTTATTCATTGATAATGCTAATTGTGTGCTTACATTTTCTATAATTTATAGACTTTAAATATTTCTTCATATACTATTTTTTTATAATTTATTCCTTTTAAATATTTTTATACATATTTATTCAATTATATATTTCATAATTTTGTAATTTATTCGTTTTCAATTTTTCATTGTTCAATATATTGTAATTTTATCCTTTTTGTAATATTTATTTATAAATGTTTGTTTATTAACATTTAATATTATTAATATGTTTGTTATTTTTATTATTAATATATATTCATTTCCATTCTAACATATACACACAGACATAGACACACACACATATATATATTCTTTTTTAATTTTTTTAAAATTGTCTATATAATTTATAATAGTTATTCATTTTTTAAATTAATTATTTCTTATTCTTTTTTTTTTAATTAATATACAGTACATATTATATAATGAAATTTTTCAGTAAAACATATATTAAATATATATATAAATATATATTAATTTCAATGACATAAATGTTTACCAATTTAAAGAAATTTTATTTAGAAACACTCCTACATAATATTTATGTAAATTATTGAAATTATAATATTCATTTTAGAAATAAATTATTAACATAATATATTAAATATATTATGTTTTAATTAATTAATTTTATTTATTTATATGTAATTTTATTTTAGTTAGTGTTACTTATTCATTTTTAAAGTTTTTTATTATTTTTTTGAATTTAATAATTTTAAAATATTATTTATAAATATTTATTAACTATATTTTAATATTTTAAAAATGTATTAATCTTTATTTGAATATATTTCTATATTATATTTTATAATAATTTGTATAATTAATAAATGTTATATATTTTTTATAAATTTGAAAGTCTTCTAATATTAAATTATTAAATTTCACTCTTTTTTAACCATCACAATTTTAAGATTATACGTGCATTTATAATGTTAAAAATATATTGGTAAATAAATATTTATTAATAAATATAATTTAAATGTATATTTTAAATATTTATTAAATTATATATATAAAAATATAAAGAAAATAAATATGTTTGTTTATTTTTTTTATAATTATTGACAAGTAATTATATTAAATAAATAAAAATTAAAAAATTTATATTTAAATATTGAATATGGTTTCTATGTTTATACTTATAAATATTTATTAAATAAATATATAATTTTCTAAAAATATTTATAAATATATATACAAATAGATATATAAATATATATAAAATAATGAATATATCTATAACTATATTTATAAATATATATTTACAATTACTTTAATATATTTATAATTATATACATTTAATTTTCTTAATTATATTAACTATATTATTTAAATTAATTATATATGTTTTATCTGCGTTTTTTTGTGCGGACAAAAGTGATCTTTATAAGATCTAAAAGTGTACTAGTAATGAAGAGGTATTGTATAAGTGCTTATTATTTTAGTGCAGATAAAAGCCCTCTTTATCAGTTCTTTTGTTTTAAAAAATGGATAAACCCTTCTTGTTCATTAAAATAAAAAACCCTACCTAAATGTAACTTTGTTGTTCCATTCATGTTTGCATAGATTTTCATATCTACCATTGATCCTCCTCAACATTATCTCAAATGAATCAAATCTCAAATTTATGGAATGTAATTTTTTATCATCCTCTCTCATTTATCAATGTCATCGATCATCTCTATTCATGCTATAAACTCAATCATAGAGTGGAAAAAACTCAATGAATAATAAATATCTATCCTAATCTCTCTAGAATAACATCACTAGGGTGGATGAACACTTCTATTTTCATTCCTCACCGGTTCTCATGGTTGTAACTACACTCATCATGTGTTTTTCTTACTTCTGAAAGCTTTTTCCTAAAGAGGACTATTTTTTCACCTCTTTAAAATGTTTTTTTGAATTTATAAATTTATATTGAAGTGAAGAAATTTTTTTCACATGATGAAAATAATTTTTTTGGTAGGTATTAAAACATGGAATTTTAATTTGAATAAATTTCAACTAACCATATAAAAATAATTAATTTTATTCTTTGAATGTGAGTGTCAGATATAATATATTTGAATGATTTGATACATATGGTGTTTTGATTGAAAATATTTTATGTGTTCTTTCATGGTTGGTATTTTTTATTATTTTTAAGATTGGTTTATTTTATTATGTTTGGTTTCTAATTATTGAGAGACAATAAAATGGGAAAGACTAAAAACTAATTTAAAATATAAGGAAAAATACATAACATAGGTAAAAAATATAGATATAGTGGTGACTATATTTGTTAAAGGTTTTTAGACAATTTTATAGTTAAGGAAATTCATTTAGGTAATCATATTTAATATATTTGATTTTAATGAAATATGTTATATATAATGGATAAACTATTTCTAGATTTCCACCACATTTTTTCCAATTTTGTAAAAGGGTATCCATGTTTAAAATTAATTGGGTTGTATTAAACTATTTTTATTATCAATGAAAATGACCACTTTTGGTATTTAATTGTTAATAAACTGGTATTTGATTTGAGTTAAATTATAGAAATTTATGAATCTACATTATAGTCAAGATTTATTGATTATTTTTAGAATCAGTAATGATGTTATTTCAAGTGTATTGGAATTATCTTAATTTTTTTTATGTGTAAGAATAGTTATAAGAAAGTTGAATATATGCATTTTTAACTAACAACTATGAAAATATTTTAGAGATTTTGTGTCAATTTGTCTATTTTTAATTTTTTTAGTGGATTGATAAGTTTATTTTTATATATTTTATTTTTAAAGTTAATTTTTTTATTTAATTTTATTTATTTAGAAACATTTTATATCCATGTGTAGTGAACACTTAAAAATTATTGAGTAAATGGTGTAGATAGTGTTGTAACATGAGTTTGGTTTTGGAGTGGTTTGAAAAGTGGTATAAAATAATTATCATTCCAAAATATGGTGATGTTAGTAATGATAAATATTATTTTAAAGGTGAATTGTGATATAGAATAGTATTTTTGAATGGAAAAAGCTTTCATTACATTTTGTTTTAAATGAATTTATATAATTAATATATATTATTAAATAAATAATGAATTTAAATGAATTTAAATTCATTTTGAGTAATTTTTGTTGTGTGATGTGTTAAAAGTATGTGGTCATGATTATATATTTTTGGGTTTTAATGTGGTTTTTATTTTCATTTTATTTTAAAATTAGAAATATTTTCAAAATTTACTTTTGTTTGTTTGTTTTTAATTGAATGGTTATAGTGAAGACTATTTCATTTTTTATAATAACATTTTTAGTTAGAGATTGGGTTGTGTTTTTAAAACTAATTCATTATATTAAATTTAAAATAGTTATATGTCCTCTTTGGAATTTATAGAGGTTTTATTTATTGTTTGTTTTATTAACTATTTTCAAATTGTTTTTTATAATGGTTCAGGTTTAAATATTATATTTGTTTACTTGATATTGTTTTTTATTTGTAATCATAAATTTAAATGGGTCTTATTGAATATTTCATTAATTTTGGTAGTTTTTTAATTGATTATTGATTTTTATTTTTTTGTTTGAATTTAGAATTGGGATGTGTTTTAATTGAGTACAATAAAGTGAAATTAATGTTTTTTTTGAAATTCCTATATGATTATTGACTATTATTGATTGCTTTTATGTTTTTTTATCATCTTAAAGATACCTTTTTGGGTTTTATTTTTCCTTTAAAATTTCTTATCAAATGATCGATAAAAATCCTTGGGAAGAGAATTTGATTTTTTGGATTATAAAATTTTTATTTTAATCCCAAACATTATTCCAAAGAAAATAAATTATTTTCTTTGTATTCAGGGACTAACATATTTATTCATTGTTTTTTATTTCCCTTACTGATAATTTGGTGCTCATGCCACATTATAAAACAATTTCCACATGGTTATAATGATGAGTTGGGAAAACAATTTGTCTATGTGGAAAATTGTAAAAATATTACATAAAAGGAAACATTATTATATATTAAAATATTTTTTTTTATGAAAATTGGATTCCAATTGATATTTTACACTTTATAATGTAATATTTTTTTATGTATAATTTATTAATTCACTAAAAATATATTATAAGGATCCTGAAATGTGAGAGAAATAATTTATAATATAAAAATGAAAATTTAATAATGTTAAAGGTTGTTTCGTTAAAGTTGGTTCCAGAGGAAAGGTTTAGATGGGCTTAGAGGTTAGGATGTTATTTGGACATAAGATTAAAAGTCCACTATAAACATAATGGGTTTTATGGTAGGAAAAATTGTTGTTTTTTTGGATAAATAGAAATATTTTAATAAGGGATGAGAAGTATAATGATATATTAGTGTTTATCCTACACATAATTGTGATTATTATGAAGGAAAATTTGGTGGCTTCATACATGAGAAACTGAATGGAATTAGTGATGTAGTGTAAAATAATGTAGTTTTTAATGAACATATAACATGAATTATGAATAATAATATAAACATAAGTGATTTTTATTACTTATTAAATAATATATAAATGAATTTCGATGTATATTTAGGTGATAAAATTATAATGTTAAAAATATTCAACATCCTAAGTGTTAAGAATTTTGGAGGAAGCACAAAAGGGTATGCACTAAAATAATGGGAGGATGTTTTGTATGTGGTAGAGGGGGGATAAATAAATATTCCATAAAGTAAAAAAGGAAATGTGTTGTTAACTCAATGTGGGGGGGGGGAGTAATAATGATCATTAAAATGTATCAATTGGATGTTTTAAATACTGGGAGTATGAAAATTATAAAAATCTATTTACTAGAGAGAATTATAAATAATTCGATCAAAAAGACTATATAGAAAATATTTTTTAATTCCTATGTCATAATATTTGAAGACAATGAAACATTGAACAACATATGAAATGTGTGGATTATGTTTTGGATTATGTTTTGATATTATTGAATATTATGACATGATTCATGTTTTTATTTGTAGTAAAGAATTATTTGGGAATATTTTTATAAATCATGGTTAATGGATTATAAATGATGTTTAATTATTAATGTTACTAAATATAGGGATTAAAGAGTTATAATGTATTATAATATTTAACCATGATCATATGATTAAAATCATTAACACTCGTTTGATTTTTTCTATTATGGGAGTACCTTAGATATTTTTAGGAATCCTTAATAGAATTTTGAGTTATATGTAACCCATTGGATTAGAAATTAATTTATTAGTAGTTTATTTGGGGATAGATTCTCTTTTATATTTTTGAAATAAGTATAATGATATTGTAATTTTTAATGTTAATAAGATCTTTGATGTTGAGGTAATTTTGGATAATTGGGATAAAATAGTTATTAAAATTTTTTAGCATCTCTTATATTTTATGCATAACCATGGGATTGAAATTTTATTTAGTGATTAAGTGAATAATATTATTTTAGATGAATCTCACTGTTTTAGGAACCTTATATGGTTAAGGTCAACAGAAATATTTTTGGCTAATATGGAATTTTATTTGGGAAATAAATGATGAATAATATTTTTGATATATATATCATTTTATTTTTTCATTATGGTGATTTATGTTATTTTTGGAAATGAATAACATATTTTTGAGATTATATGATTTGGGCATATACATTTTCGGTTGAATGAATTTATGAGTGACTAATGTTGATGGGAGATAAATTATAAATTAATCTTAAAACTATATATGATGATACTCTTCTGATTTGGGGTTTCAAAAATGGCTAAGAGTATATTGAAGAATATTAAGGTTATTTTTTTATATAATTATTTAGTTTCAATGTTGATCATTACCATACAATTAAAGAGAATAATGTATTATTTAATTGTATAAAGGACTAGTCATTTTAGGAATTATCTTAACCTGTACTAACCATTTTGGTTTTTGTTATTGTATAAATTTAATAAGAATATATTATGTTATATATGATATATTATAAGTTTATTTTAGTACTTAATGAATGAAACATTTAGCTTTAATACTCATCGTTTGGAGAATAATATGAGATTATTGTATAAATTTGTTAAATAATAAAATTATACTTGTAGAATATGTAAATTTCCT
This sequence comes from Viscum album, assembly GCA_963277665.1. Classification (NCBI taxonomy): domain Eukaryota; kingdom Viridiplantae; phylum Streptophyta; class Magnoliopsida; order Santalales; family Viscaceae; genus Viscum; species Viscum album. The sequence continues at coordinate 871,556,112 of OY728145.1, read as the reverse complement.
TATATTCATAGACTATATAGTAAAGGATTTCCTCAACTCTAGGAAAAGGGCCTTTAATAAAAATGTATTCATATTATATTAATTTTTAGGAATACATGGACTCTTTAAATCTCTTTATTTCATCATTTTATTTGGAATTAACATTCTTTTGATTATTCATATTGTTGCGAGCAATGATATATGTCACTATCAATCATTATATAGTTATATTATTTTCTTCCAAGTCTATATTTTCACATCCCATAAATTTTATTCCATTTGGAAACCTAGTAATGTTTTATTATAGATGTCCTTCGTATTTCCATGACCCTATTTTGAGGAGGAGGTTTCTCTAACTCATTTTATTATGTTGGTTTTCAAGAATTGTATTATCAAAAGTCAATTCATTGATTAAAAATGTTGTGTTAAACTATGAGAACAAAATTTATTAATGTGGGGGGGGATAATGCCACAACCTGGGTTTTTAAAATAATATCATGTTTAATTCTATGCTTAGCACAAAACATCGATATTTAAGTGAATTCAGACATAAAATAAACGTATTGTTTTATAAATGTGACCATTATAACCTATCCATTGAATTGACATGTATAGAATGTATTAATAACAATAAAGAATTAATATAAATTTCAGACATAATAAATTTGAAATGAAAAATTTTCATTTCAAGTTTTTTAAAAGTAAAATAATATATAGGAATTGTTTTAAAAATTAAATTCATCCATTTATATTATACATAATAAAATTATTCTATTTGAAATGAATTGTATTTTTGAATTTTGTAAAAAAATAATTTATATACCAAACAATATTTTTTTAAAAACATCTTCTCATCGCATTTCGATGGATCAATTTTATATTAAATTATACCACTCATGTGAATTTAATATTAAAAAATTTAAATAATTTTTGGAATAAGGATTTTTATATTTGAAAAATTGGCCCTTTTATTTTTTTTATGTATAAATAGTAAACTTAGTAACAAATTTGGCCTCAATAATGGTAAATCATGTAATTAATTTTTAATATATTATGATAAGGACTAGTAAATGACCATAAAACGTGATTTTATTCTATTATATTATTTTAGTTCGGCCATTTACATCCAATTATAATCTATTTGGTAGATTTTTCCCATATTCCAATGATTTTGTGCTTTATAATATTTTTGTAAAAGATAAAGTAAAAACTTCACTTTTTTATTTTAATATTTATAATATTTTGTGATAGGGATAGAAAACATATATCTGGTTATAAATTTTTATTTGAGAGATATATTATTTTTTATAATGGTAATTTATTTATAATTTAAATTTATGAAATAATTACCTTAAATTCTTAAGCAATGTCAACACAGTGTTTACTCAATTTGTAGAAAGAAAATAAGTTACTCTAAAAAATTATAGGTAATATACTTAGAATAAATTATGATATTTAATGAATATTTATGTTAAAAATAACCTATTTGGTATTTGTGATAATATTATATTTTCATTCCTTTTCTTTCTTGTTTCTTTCAAAGTAAAATTAAATAAATAATTTGGAAAATTATATTATTAGTATTTAAAAATAATATATTTTATTAAAGTATTTAAAATTTAAATAAATCATATCATCATCTAATTTATTGTAACATGGTTTAAAATATCAACCTGGTTAAATTTATAGTGCAATATTCCTTTTATATTATTTATCTTCACCATAAAAGTGTAAAAAATATTTTTATCATAGTAAACATCAAAATTAATGATATATGGTTAAAGGAAAATCATAAGGTTGATTACATCACATAAACATGTAAAATTTTAATTAGATGAAAATAATTCATCTAAAAATTTTATTATATTCAAATCAACAAAATTTTTATCCATTATAACATGATTTTAAATTTACATTAATTTAATACTTTATGAAATTCAAAGAATGGCCTTCCCCTAATTATAAAAGTGAACCCATCTTGTATTTTCCTCACAATTTAAAAACCATTTTGATAAAAAAATACCTACACAAATACCATCCAAAAATATGTTACCACTTTATAGATTTATTATTTCTGGAGTGAATCTTTCCTTTGAAATCAAAATGTAAAAAAAAAGAGGATAACTGAAAATGGGGTATAACTTTTAACAGAATATTTTAGTTTTATCTCTTTTTATACCACCCTAAAACGTTATTCAACTATTATGAAATAAATACACCATTATATTCCATAAAATTTTATTTAATTCTGTTAATTTCATTTCATATTTCTATCCCAACTACCACCAAATTTGAAATGAAATAACCATTTTTCTGTACAGTGGACTACCACTTTAAGAACTAACATAATTCATTTTCCATTAATGTATTGAAAAGTGTTTTATAAGAAAATATTATATATATATATATATATTCATGATATTAATGAAATAATTATATTTTTTTAAATATGATATATAATTAATTTTCTAACCTTTCTATCTATTTTTAAATGATAATTTCATTCATGAGTACGTTTTAATTGTCATAGACATGAAGTGTTGTGATTTATTTTTCATCACTACATCACATGAATGGTATATATATATATAAGTGTATTTTAAAAATTAATTTTGTATTTATGTACTAATTATAATTATATAAACTTAAAAAAACTTCTCTTCATTCTAACTTGATCATTGATGAATTGAAACATTACTCAACTGTATGTACGACCTACTGTCTCTAGGATTTTAACATAGTTCACTTTTCATTTTCCTCATTAATGGTTTATTTTAAAATTTTAATTTAAACATAAAAATTATAATTATACCATTATTATTATTCTTTATATGGAAGACTAATGACTTATAAGAACATATTCAACCTATTGAAGTCATTTTGAACATGTGAGACAAATCTCATCAAAACACCTAGTATGAACTTAATTAATTAAGTAATTAGTTATAATGTTGTAAAAGTAATAAAAATATTGAAAAAGTTTATTAATATATTATAAAATAAACATATTTTTTTATTCAAGAAGATAAGGAATGTACGTGATGTTTCTACATCAAGGCAAGGAACACTTTACCTTAAAACCTAATTTTAAATGTTTTCAAGATTTATTTTCTAAATGATTTTCTTCCATGTACACAATGTTACAATAATTTTATGGATGTTTTTATATTGAAAAAATTTAATTATATATATATTTTATGTTAATAAATTTTTTCAAAAAAGTTATTATTTTTATGAAATGTTTTGAATATCATTAGAAAAAAAAATGAAAATTATATTTTAATGTGCAGAGAATCAACAGTTTTTTACTGATGCCCCAAACATTTTATGATTTTTGGCAGACATTATAATATTCCATATATTTATCAGTGATGAACCCTTATTCCCTTTTTTATTTGATTTTTAGTTATGAAAATTTTATTTTAAAGGAATGGGATATATTAATATTCTAAAATGTTATCTTATGGGAGAAAAATATGATTATATGATGCTATATTTTATGTATAATATTATGTTTCTTGGGAATTGATTATAGTGAATTTTGGTTATATCATAAAATGAGTACAAGTGATCCTATTATATCTATCCAATTAATAGGGTAAAGGGTCAAAGTTAAGAAATTATGTTTCTCCTAAGATATTATTGTAATTTTCCATGAATATTATTACATTTATAACCATGAGTGTTATTAAATTTAAAATAATGACATGAAAATGTTTCCCCAAGTTACATACATTATTGATGTAATATTGATATTTTTCATGTAAATATTAAGATTTTATATGGTAATATGATGGGATTATATTTTAAGTATTGTATATGATACTTCTTTAGGGTGACATTTATAACATAATTAAAGGGATATTATGAGTTTTCCATTATTGTAAAGGAAATTTTATGAGTTATATTTTCCTATTATAACTTCTTATCAATTTGTTTATGAAAATAAATGGGTGGAGAATTTGATTTCTTGGGAAACAATTTTTGTATCCCAACTTTTATTTTTAAAAAATAAATTTCTTATAAGTATTTAGGAACTAATGAGATTAATTATTTCTTTTTAAGGTCCATGGACAATATTTTTGTTCTTATATCATGTTTTAAAATCCATTTCAAATTATTTTAAGGATTATTAGAGATAAGGATGAGGTCAATAGAAAATTTTAGAAGATATTTCAGGAAAAGTATAATTATTATATCATAAAAGTTTTTTTGTTGGGAAAATGGAAAATATGTGAATCTGTGTACTTTGTGATTTGATATTTATTTATTTGAGGATGGTGGCCTAATTCTATAAAAAACTATAAAAAATTTATCATCAAATGTGACAGAATGAATTCTTGTCTTACAAATCATTGTTATTCATTGTTTAATGACTGGTCTATAAAAAATATTGTTTATTAGGAATTTATTTTTATGATACAAGAATTATACCTATTATTCCTCAAATTAATGATTGTTATATAATTTCTTGACCTGTGAGTTCATTATATTTTAAAGATCTATTATATAAATCCTTCAAATATATTCATGGAACACATCATGAATAGGGGAGCGGATAGGTTGAAATGTAAAGTGATAAACTACAATCTTGATATAAATAAGACTCTCATAGGAACCAATATGTTTGGAGCCTTTATTTACCTTCTTTCATAATCTCCTGAAATTTTTTCAAGGAGATATTTGAAGGAATAACTTACCACTAAATTAAAAAACTAGATATCACTAATGATTTTCAGCATAACATTTCTAAAACTTTGAGTACCCATTATGTGTTATTGAATGTCTCTAACCTTTTATTGCATTTACTAATCTAGACCAAACCTCAACACCTTTAATTTTCCAACTTCATCCCAACATATTAGAGTTATAATTTTTTTATATATATAGGTATTCGGAAGGTTCTATATTAATTCTCAGGTGAATGATACTATTGTATGAAAAATCAACCGTAGGAATGTGTTGATCCTAACTTCATTTGAAATACTCAAAGAAACATATCAATATATATAATATGGTTGTAATGGTCCTCTATGAATAAACATATGAATAAGGATGATATAAACTGATAAATCACAATTTGATATTGAAATATTACTAAATACTTCTCCAGAACATCGATGTAAACCTTGGATATTGATTAGATAAATTTGAGCGTGGTACTCCCTAAAACCTTACTACAATAATATTATAAATCCAAAAATTCTGATCAAGAGAGTAATATTTCTTGATAACAATGTAATGAACTAATTTTATAATTTTATTGACTAAAACACAAATAAAATGATTCTTTATAAATATATAGGGTTGTCCCATGATGAAATCCATGGTCATTTTTCCCCATTTCTACTCATGTAATTGTATGGGTTCTAAGACACCATTAGAATTATGTCTCACATACTTAACCTATTGATATTCCAAACATCGAGATACATAATTCATGAGATATCCTTTCATGTTAACCTATATTAAATTCTCTTTAATATATCTACACATATTTTAAATTCCCGGATGAATGGAGAATGATGAAAAATGAGCATAATCTAACAAATAATTCTTTAATTATGGTATTTATGGGAAAATTTATCTATTATAAAGACTTATAATTCCATCAAAAACATGATTACACTAAGGAACATTCATTAAATTATTTTGTAACTTCAAATCTTCTATTTGTGCCTCTCTAATACACACTTAATTAGATTGTTAAAACTTCAACATGAAAAGATATGACCTTTTTACACTCTTTGTGATTTCATATCCCATCCTTTGTAAATACATAAGTATTGTATATTTCACAATATTCATCAAGAAAAACTACAGTAGTTCCTCTCATAGTGCATCATTTATCTTGTTCAACTTTCTATGGTTGAAATGTATTAATAATTTTTAATCACCATCCAGTTTAAACCATATTCATTGGGTCATATTCAACTATTTATATATAAATTTGTATTTTAATATTTTATTATTAGTATATATGTAACACATTTCAATGTAAATATAATTACATCAAATATTAAATGTAAAAAAATTGGTGATTCTACTTCCAAATAAGGAGTAAGGTAATTTCTCTAAAGAACATTAAATTAGCATTTGAAATATGCTACTACCATGTAAGTATACATTAGAACACATCATATATCTTTAATGATGTATCAATATAGATCATAAAACCATTTCCATTACCAATTTGTGTGGGAATGGGTTCACTAAAAACCTTATCTTCCATTCCTTGAAATTTTCATCACATTCATGTTTTTAAATGAACATTGATCCTTCCCATGTTATTGTGGGATGTATATTAGAAATCTTAGTGAAATTAATCAATAATAATCAGTATTATATTTACCCCCAAAAAAAAATGGACATTAGACACCATGGGTGGTTTAGAACAACTTTTAGAAACATCACTCTTTAAGGATCCACTGATATACCCTTACATGTAATATATTACTCAAGAATAATAATTTCATTATCTAAAATTCCCATTTACTAAATTTGTCATTCAAATTATTCTTTCTCACATTCATTAGATGAATCCTCAAGTGATCTTCATGCCCAACCTTAAACTTGAAATATATAAAAATATCATCTATAACGACTACAAGAATCTAATCTAGTACTCAATAATAACTATAGTCATTAAATTTTTAAATATATGAGGGACATTGTTATGTCAAAACGGAATCACAAAAACTTTATAGTGCCTATACCACATATAAATGTCTATCATGGACATGTATTAGTTTTTACCCTTAAAATATGATATTGATATTGGAGGTAAATATTGGAAAATAGTGGAAATACTATGTTTTTATCAAACAAATAATCAATAAAGGGCTGAGGATACTTTTTATTAATATTAATATTATTGGGTTCCTGATAATAAATAAAAAATTCACTGAATCATCTACATTTTTAACTGAATGAAAACATTGACCCCATGGGGATGCACCTGGTCAAATTAATTCTTGATCAAGATTATCCTATAGAATATTATTTAATCCTAACAAATAAATTAGTTAGATTTCGGAATGATACTTTGACATAGGAATAACATTAGGTATGAGTTATTTTAAAACTCAACATAATGATTTAGTGGTAGAATAAAAACCTCATTATGAAATGCATCATCATATGCATAAATAATATGTATATAATGTTGGGTTTCACCCAAACATTTGAGATTAATTCACTTCATGAATAGGTAGTAAAAACCCTATAATGGATATAGATTCCATTATAAGTTCATATTAATCCTCACACCAATATGAAATAAATAGTTCTTTAAAAATATCAATGTCGTATTCCCTCCCTCAGAAATTGATATGGGATCTATATAAATAAAACTAATCCATTTTCAAAAAAAACATCAGATTATTTTAGAGGTAGAATCACAATATTTACATAAAGAACATTCCCACATACTTCTATTAAAGAGAAGCTATAGGGTTGAGATGAAATCCCTATATCATTAGGAGTTTTTTTCAAATAACTCTATATCTAAACACTAAGGTTGTTCATATAATATCCTTATAAAATATTTTACATATAAAATCAAGGGTAAAAATAGTATCAAATAAAAAAATAGTTCTATTGTTAATGATAAGTGTAAATTTCACAATATCATTTTTATGATCCCTATAGGAAATGTTGATCATATGGTATTTCTATTTTTTTCATTGATTAAGTGGTTGTTATGCCAATTTTATTCTTTAACCCTTCAGTTTATCCATTGTTTAGCATAATTCCCATACTCTTTATAGTTGTAGAATTTTATTGTGGATGGTGTATTGGGTAGACCTATCTCTAAATTCATTTGATTGAATTTACCTTTAATGTTTCTTTAATATTTAATTTCTCAATTGAATTATTTTCCAGAACTAAAAAATGACCAATTAACTTAGGAAAATTTATTCAAGCTTCATTTAACACTTCTAGAAGAATGATCCATTTTATATCTCTAATTGTGATTATTATTTGAATTTCCTTGAAAACCCATATTTCTCTTCTTATCTAATCAACGAGAATGATGATAATATCTAATTTCCATTTCTACCTTTAGATCACATTTAATAATATATTTTAAAATTATAATGTCTCTTATGACCATGTAATTTCACAAAAATAGTTTTGAGCCAATGAATAAATGACCTATTTTTCTTAGGATTGATGATAAAAACATAAGTTCAACATGTATGTCTTAAAAAAAATTCATCATGGTTACCAATAGATTTAATATCATTACAAAATAGCTCATGGAATTCCCTTTACATTTGGAAATTAATTTCTTAAAAATACCGTCTTAGACCCATTCCATTATATAGACCGAGTTTCTTTCTCTTTATTCATATTCTAAACAATATTCCACAAATTATCATCCCTTACCTTCAAATAATTAACTAAAAGTAATATTTTTCATTATTCAAGCACTATACAGTTGAGAATATATTAAAAAATGTAATGATCCAATGCTAAAGCACTATGATATAAAATGCCCCATTGAAAAAATGTGGATGTTTCATCATGAATGTATGAATGGTGTGTTGGTCCTAACTTTTCTCATTGTATATTCAACATTATTCATTTCTTGAGCATGTTTCATGAATATAGAAACACGATTTTTCATTCCAACACCCAATTAATTTGATTTGTCAAGAATAAACTAATTACATTGTGCATCAAATTCGTGGTTAATATTATTCCTCATGGTTCAATCCGTTTTCTAAAACCAATAATTATTTTGTAATCACAATGCTACATTAATTTGATAGAGAAAGCATATAATCATGAAAATGATTCATGAGATTTTCTAAATTATGAAACCTTCTTATAAAGATGTGATACAATAAGGTTCATCCTATATCATGTTTTGTTCATCATTTTTTTTCATATATTCTATCCTCGTATTATTCAGAAATTAATTTAAAAAATAAGTAAACCTTAATATGATACTAACTACGGTTTACTATGAAAACTCTATATACATATTTGGTAATTTTTGATGAAAACATAATATATAATACAAAAATTCATGCCCTGTAAACATAAATTTATTTTGTATTTTAGGACTAAATACATAAAAATATTACTTCATGAATGATATTTAATATCTCCCATAATGTTCTTGTCTCATAGTACACTTCATATAAAATTCCTAAATAAATTTGTTCTTCACAACATAGGGAAAAATGGAAAAATAAAAAATCTTGACATGAAATTATAAATAAAGGAAAATATAAGAGATAAAAATTGATGAACATATGTAATAATAATATAAGTATAATGGTATTCAATAATTATCATAACTTTTTAATTCAATAGCGAATCAATCATAGATCATAAATAACAGGTCTAAGCATAATGGATTATCACTTTAAAATACATGAGTCATAATTATGAGAAATCATCATTAGTTAATCATGATCCTTGGGAGTATATCATAATCATATGTATATTTGAAATAAATTTTAGAAAATTAATTAGAATATATAATCATTTCAATAATTATGGATCACTACTAAGACTATTCTCACATAGCGAACAAAGTCCCATAATGTTTTGGGTTTATATGGAAACCTCTTTCCATCAATTAAATGGGTTCTCTCCCCATCATATTTAATATAATATTATGAGAAGTAATTAATTAAATAATTAATTAGAGATATATATAAATATATTCCCAACATTCAGATAATTAAAACCACACATATAGCTTCCAAAATATTATATTAAGATTCATCATTCCAACAGAGAGAAATATATGAAAAGTAAATGGGTTTTATAAAGATTTTATCATCATACAATAATAATATATAAACAGAAAAACGTATGTGGGTATCATTAGAACATATCCCTAGACAATTATAAAAAAAATAAAAGGATATTTAAATAGATGAAAATACATTTAAAATAATATTCGAAACATCTTTAAAATACAAAATAAAAACATCCTTTTCATTTGATGTCATTATAAATAAAAATTAAAAAAATATTTAAAATATTATTTACTTTAAAAATAACCATTGTAAAATTTAATGGGTTATTTAAGGAAAATATTTTCCATGATTATGAGAAGTCATTTATTATGATAAACATTAAAAAATGATTCATTTCACACTTTAATAAAAAATGTCTTAAATAACTTATTCAAAAAATATCATAAAAAATTCATTTTATATTATTTTTAAATAAAATAAAATGTGGTTTAATATGAAATTAAAAATTAATTTGATCATTATAAATAAAAATCTTGAAAATATTTTGATGAATAAGGACATGAAATAAAATGTTCATCAACCAAAGAAGAAATCAGGCCAGTTTTTCTTAAAAATCATTTATCAATGATTATATGTAAAAAAATAAAATGAGAAAAAATGATGGGAAAAAAAGAAATAAATAGATTAGAAGAATAAATATGGGATTTTTGAGAAAAATATAATTTTACTCCCCTAGAGGACTTTCAAAATTAAACATCCTCGATTAAAAATGGGATTGGAACATAAACTCTTACCTTAGGTCTTAGCTTTCTTCATACACTCTTTAAGCCTCCTCTATAATAAATTATGAATTATTATGCATATATAATAAAAACATTTCATACTCATATTATTATATATCATCAAATTAGAATTTCTATTTTCTAATTGATTAATAATTGTTCTTTAAAACCAATATTCATGTAAAAACATGCTCATTTACTATGAATGTTTTTGGTTGATGATTCCAGTGTTTTAATTTTTCACCTAGTTTCATCAAATCTTGAATATTAACTATGATATATGTATAATATTTAATAATTATATAAACTTTTTTAACCATTCATATATGTGGGTATTCAATATCAATTACATTACTCTATAAATATGATAGTCTATATATACACATGTATGAAGTTATAATTTCTCATAGGATTGAAAGGAGGTACAAAATAGTTGTAACATTAACAAAAAATAATAAAAATATAGTAATGATACCAATTTAATCATATTAAGTGGGTTATATAATATCTGGATGAGTTATATGATAAATAATCTTAATTGGATTTAGTGAAGATGATTACTTCTTCTTAGAGAAACCTCCTTTGTGTATATTTTTAGACCCTTGGGGTGGTATTATAATAATAAAAGAACCTATATAATGTAAATATGGAAGTTGGAAAGATATTTTGGTAGATATGGGTTGAGATATGTGGATAATGAAGTTATTAAGATGATATAAGAGGATGTCACCTTTTATAAGTGCTGTGGGTGGAAAACTTGTAAATATTAAGAACGTTAATATACAATAAATTATTATTCAATTGAAAATAGATCCAGGTAGAAAATGTGTCAAATATAAGATATTTTATGGTTGATATATCTTCCAAAAAATAAAATGTATTCTTGTTTACATATTATTTGAAACCACATCATTCAGTATAACCCCCTTGTTTAACCATATTAACATTAACAAAGAGAATTTTATTTACCATATTAACTAATTATTATAAAGAAAAAATGAATATGCGGTAATCAAAAATTTGAAAATTATCATTACAAATATAAATAATATTTTATTCAATTTAATTTCTATATTTGCAATAAATTTACTTTAAATTAAGTATGAACAATACGGCATAATGTTTTGATGAAAATTACTTTTTTAGAAAAAATAAATAAATTTATTCTCAAACCATTCCATTTAAAATTAGAAAAATGAATGTTAATAATTTTGGATTGATTTTATTATATAAATATTTCCTAAAAATAATTCATCCATGTTAACAAATTTAATTCATTATGGTAAAAATATATTTTATGTATAAAATAAATTTCTGAGAAAAAAACCATGTTTATCTTCAAATGTTTTTTTCATTCCTAGACACTGGAAAACCATTGAAATAATTCTAAAAATTTTCAAAAAATTATTTTAATAATTTTAATAATCATTATATATTTCTAAAAAGAAAATATATTTCAAAACCAATGCACACAAAGAATATATTTCAAAATTGTTCATTCAGGTCAATAGTATTTTCTATATTAATTAGAAGTAAAATTTGATAATTAAATTTCATTTAAATAACATATAATGTGTTTAATTATATAATTAATTACTATTATTAAAAAAACATAAGGTTTCATGATTCATAGAATATCAAAAAAAATAATTTATTAAAGAAAACTATATTAAAAAATATTGGGGTGTTAAACATTTTTTATAGTGGGAATGTATGTTTTATATTAATATTTCCTCATACATAATGTTGTAAAGATACCTAGAAGGAGGTACTACAATAATTGATTCCATTATTACAAAATCCTTGAGTATTCACTAGTCAAGGGACATTGAGATATGTTTTTAATATCGTGTTACCTTTTTTAGGTCTTTACAAACCCTCTTTTAATCAATCTTTCGTTGGGTTTCATTCGGTGTTGTTTTAGATGAAATTTTAAAAATATTATAAGTTTCTAGGCTAGTGTATGGTTGGAGCTCTGTTTTCCAAAACCATTCCCCATCTCAGTAGAAACCATAAACCCCAGATAGTGATGTTTTTCAATGCTAAAACACTTTCTTCAAACCATGTTATGCATAGGATAAACCGTGCACCAGAAAAAATTGGGTTGCCCCACTAAGCCTTATGGTTTGGTCTAGCCATGTGGGTATACCACCTAACCATATGTACTTGTTTATATTTAATATAAATTATGATTAAAAATTCACAAATGCCCATTTTAGGCCCCTAAAACCCCTGAACAACCCATAATCAATTTCTACCATCCTTAGATCTCCATGAATTGTTATTATCCCCTAAAGATCTCAATCAGAAGCAATTAAAATCTTGAGGAATTCCCTTAGATCTTCTCCAAGTTAGTTTCCTTTTCTCATTATAATTCTCCTGTGATATCTCTTCTCCTCCCTAGGTTTTCATGAATCACCATGTTAATTGATGGATCTAATAGACATTATTTTGGATCTAATCCTAGGTTTTATGTATAAAACCATATTTTCATCATTATTTGTTGTATTTTTCAATGTAAAACATTAGGATTCATGATCTCATAATCCTGAGGTAATTTGTTCCATTATAATGCTCAAATTTTATTAACCCTAAATTTTATTATTTAATTAAAATTGTATGAATTAAATCCAATTTCTTGATTACAATTATATTTCATTGAATTAGTTTTTTGAAAAAACTCAATTCCATTAAATTTGGGTCTTAAAAATGGGTTTTAAACAAGAATTAAAGAACCTCCAATTATAGCGAATTGGGGTGTTTTTATATAAATTTGAGAAAATTTAAATAGTTTAATTTAAAATGAGAATTTGATGGAAAATATTTCTGTTAAATTGTTGAATTTAATTGTGAAAATGGGTTCCATAGAAAAAATTGTAAAAACCCTCAAATCCATTGAATTGGGGGATTTTTGTGAAATTGATGGAATTTTGTGTAAAATTAATTTGTGGAATTTATTTTTTGAAATTGAATTGTTAATTAATTTAAAATTATTATATTGTGAATATGGATTAAAATGGTTTTGATATAAACATTATGTTTTTATCATAAAAGGCATGTTTTTGATTAAAAACCCTTATGATGGTTTTTAAATGGAAAATTATAATATTTTAAATAGTGAATGAGATTAATTTTATATTAGGAATTATTAAAATAAATTGTCTATAATTATTTTTTACTATAGAACATGAAAGCCATAAGTAGTTTGTGAGTTATTGGGATGAAACTTTATGATTAATAACATTTCAAAATATAAATGCAGTATATCCCATCCCTTAGGTGATGAAGATGAGTCCTCTTTAGTCTGAGTTCAAAGGGAAGAATGTACATATTTCTATCTTACCATGTGTGTGTAGTCTCTATATCCTTGAACTATCATACCTTCTTTTGAATATAACCATGTTTCTCAATTATTTGTATATAAAATGAGTACATTCCATTGTTATAATCTATTTTACATGCCTTGAAATTTACCTAAAGTGTATTATATAAAAGTTTTTATTTAATATATTTGAGAATTGTTCCATTATTTTAGAAATATTCCATCCCTTGAAAAGAAAAATATTTCTTAAAATATTCTCATCTTTTGAAGTGAAAAACATGAAATATTTTAATTAGGATTTTAAAATTCCAAATCTATTTGTTTTAAATTAGGAGAAACTTCTTTGGATAATTTATTATTATCATCTATTATGGAAGCCTTGGGGAGACACTACTAGGATTTTTGTCACAAAACCTACATGTTCCTTCGAGTTTTTGTAGATGATCTCCTTCTAGGTTTTACCAGGGGTAAAACACCACATAGAGGTGGTTCTAGCTGTGGATTTGTGGTCTTGGTGAGTTGCATATTTTGGGACATGAAATTGTTTTTCCTACTTTATAGTACTTTTTTATAGTACTTTGTGTTGTTATGATAGTTTTAATTCTAGTACATATCTCTCTGTCAAGTTTCTTTTGTATTAATACTATATTATTTCATTGAGTTCCACAAATTTTTTAGTAAAATTGTTCCCACATTCATTTTATATGATGCCTAGTGATAGTTTCTAACCCATGGGGATCAAGAATCCAATTTATGATTTTTTATGGATTGCTCAGTTATCTGGTTACTAGGGTACCCGAGCTACTTTATGAAAAAGTGGTATTAGAGCTCCAGGTTGAGCTTCCTGTCTTGAAGTCAGCATGTATTGTGAAATCTTGTCATGATATAGGTGGTAGTTTTGATTGAGTGTATATAAAGCCCTCTCTTTAAAGATATTTATGTCTCTAGGGGTGTTTTGGGAAATTCAACTTGAGGATTACTTCTAGTATGTTTACTAGTTTTTGTTCGGATATATTGAAATCCAAATCTTTTTTTCCTATCAGCTGGGATTAATTTCAATTATCGCTTGGTTTGAGTTTTAATGAGATGTCTTCTTTGTTGTATTAGGATATTGTGATTCATCATTCCTTCGAGATAACGTTCTAATCATATCTTGTAGGAATCTACTTCTGAAACAGAAAAAATGAATCCTCTTTTGGACCCAAGTCTTCTAGAGGTTATTGTGTGCACTGTCCAAGCCTTGGGGTAAGAGCCACCTTGAGTTTCCATTCAGGCTAAATATGTGGAAGCTCAGTGGGAAGTTCCCAATAATCATTATCAAGAGTTCCTTCATGAGAATCAGTCACCACTAAAAGGCTCAAATGGTCCTCAAGAGGTTGAGGAATGGTTACATAGAATGGATATGTTTTTTGGTTTTTTTGACACACCCGACAAAATCAATGTGAAGTGTGTAACCACCATGTTGGAAGGTCCAAGTATGAGATTTCTGTGAAAAAAAATGAAGGAGTATAGTGGAACAAGATGAAGGTTCTTTTCATATAATAGTTCCCTCTAGATTCAATGTTGTTGTCTAAGGCCATTTTGTTTTTTAAACTCGAGAAGGCTGATAGAATCATGACATATTATGTAGACCGTTTTATTGTTCTTGTTCAGTTTGCACATAATATTGTATCAATTAAGAAGATTAAGGGTCGATGGTTTGAGTCAGTACTTTAATAGGATATTCATTGCTAGGTTTTTGTTTTGCTGTTAGTTTCTTATACTAATGTACCAGATAGAGTGATGATGGTCGAGATAGACCTAGTAGGCATGTTAGGGATATTAGGAGTTTTTGTTTCTAGTGTAAATGTGAATTCCTATAAGGTAAATTGGAAGCATGATGATTCTCATGGTGTTTCTCAACATCAAGTTCATTCTAGAACTCCTGCAATTCTTGTAAGAGGTCCTCTAGTTTATTACTATTATATAAAGCCGTGACATACAAAGAGGGTTTTCACTGAGGTACCCAAGAGTTGGGAATACTATGGATACTCATGTCATATAGAGATATTCTTCCATGTTTATTTTTCTCTAAAAAGTTGTACTAAAAGGAACCTGGCCTAAAAATTAAATAATCTAGTAAGTATCATTTAGAATCCACATTCTTATATTCCCAAATATCTTTTTAGTTTGGAGTTTTTGAGAATTAGGACATAGTTCATACATATCAACCCACTAACATACCATGTATGTATTACCAAAATAGTATCCATTTATTCTATAATACAATACTTTTTAATAAAACAAGAAACTTTTTCATAAAAATGGTTCACAACATTCAGCTGGGCCTCTTCGTTTCTTTCACCCATCCTTAAACATTGTGAATAACACTTTAAATATAGGGATAAGAAAAAAAGCTCAGTTAAGGACATAAAAATAAAGAAAGTTACCATTGTTACATGAATACTTATAAACATATGAAATCATTTTCACCAAGACATACTTCACACTGATAAAGTATCATATACATAACATGTAAAAATAAGATGTTTCCATAGAACATAGAAAACATGAATAAAACAATAACGGTAACTTGGATAATTTATTACATAATATTGTAACCCTCATGAATACCATATGATTTGTAACCCTCAAGTATACCTTACAAAGTATCCTTCATGGATACCTTATGATATAACCCTAACAGCTACCTTATAGTGTAACTATCATAGTTACACATGGAGTAACCGTACAATAGACCTACAAAATAATAATAACAAATTAATTGGAAGGAGATATAGGTCTCATAATTGATCATAATTAATTTCCAAGAAACAAAACATTATAATAAAACATGAATAATTGAATCATAAAAACAATCATTTTTAATTTTATAAAATTTGAAATTGAAAATATTATTTTCAAAGAAAAGTCCCTTACCTCAGGTTCCTGTAACATTAAACTTGTTCAAACCTCCCATTATAATTATTTTAAAAGTGGTATAAATATATTAAATAACTATATTTATATTTATAATACCTCATATTATGTTTTTATAATATGTTTCCACCCATTGATCAATAAATGTTTTTAATTTTCATCGTTTTGGGTGCATTTATTTTACAGTTTCCACGGTTAGTTGACTATGGATTTTCTAATCAAATGGATGAAAAATTCTAGAAATGGAATGAAATAGTAATAATATGTTTCAAGAATTTTTAACGATATGACAATTCATTTTTTCTGATATGAGTGTGATTCATTAGATAAAACATTAATGAAAATGATTTAATTTATTTTGGCGGTTTTTATGACCATCACAAACTTATGTCATTTTATTTAGTACAATATTTATATATTGGTTAATAGAACCTTATATAACTTATAATATGTATAATAAAATCTTACTTGATTATAATAATGGTTTTAGGACCATCCTTGAATATGGTAATGGAAAATGAAAGTTTATCATCCCCAATGGCTGTAAATCAACATATCACAGATGATGTTATTTTTTTAGAATAAAAGGGTGAAAATAAAGAGTTTGATGATGAATTTTTCTACCAACATGATAAAATCAAAGTATATATAAAACAATAGAGTTTAAATGACACATGGATAAGGGGATTTTAAGATAAAATTATAAAATAAAATAAATTAAAAGGAAAATAATATATAATAAAAGGGGATATTACCTCTTGAATTATTCTCCTAGGGAACATCCTTAAGGCCCTTGGTTTTGGCCTTTTGATGAGACCAGAAGGTCATGGACAAGAAGAATAGGTGTGGGAATGAAATTTGGAAGAAATTAAATAAGATACAAGGATTTTAGGTGTGAGGAGAAGAGGTGGTGACAGGCGGTATTTATAGTGGAGGAGAGGGGTGATTTATCATTATTATATTCATTAGTTTAATATTTTGGCTTAAAACTCTGCATAGTTTGAAAATTTTCACTAAATATATTAAAATAATTAATTGTAGGTTGATATTGTGGTTATTACATCATATATGACTCAAGGAATAGTGTGTTTAACTTATAATGTATATATACCGTAAATTATCATATTTTACAATTCACAAAAAAATACAACTATTTCAGAGATATCCCAAAAATTTACTATAACAATTTTCTACATAAAGAATTAAAATATGAACTCCATTTTATAAATTGTTTTCTAAATATGAGATATTTATTTTTTAATTAAAATTACAATTTATTTGAAAAATAAAATTTTTAAAACTATAACAGATTTTATAACACATTTAAAAATTAATTAAGGTATCATAAAAATATATTATAATCATAAGACAACAAAATATCAATTTATGATTTTTGATGAAATTTTATTTTATTTTAAATCATTATATTAATTATAAAATTATAATTCAATATCTATGATTTTCAAAAATCCCAACACTTAATTTATCATTTTCGAAACATTTATTTACTTAATACATGATATAAACACATCAAATTATAACTTATAAGGTATATAAATCTTATTGTTTTAGTATCATAGATGAGGTTAATATTCCATTAGTATAGATTACTTAATATCTAAAATACCACTTATATCACTATATGTTTATAATGAATGTTAATTATTTAATTACAGAATAGAAAAAATTATTCTATAAGTACTTTGGTTATTGTATTCTCCCAACCCTATTGAAATTGCATCCTCATAATTTTCATTCTCTTATTAAAAAAGTGAGGATAAATTTCCCTCATTTAAATTTTATATTCCCATGCTTCTTCTTCCACCATGTGGTTTATGTGCAAAACCATAACTTTGTGAATTACCGCATTCCATAATACATGCTCTATACGATCTGAATATGAATAGGTTTATATTAATAAAAAGGTTTTTCATCCAGTTGATCTACTTATAGGATCTAAACATGATATGAATCAGACACATACATTCATAACATCAACACATGAAAAAAATTGTGCACCTAATATAAACTTATAGGAAAATATAATTGGTAGGTGACTTGTCCAACTTTCTCTAAGATTTCATAAGGTCCAATGAACCACATGCTCAGATGTTTTTTTATGAAAGCACATAACACTTTTCCCACAGAGAGAATTCAAAGAAATAATTACCACCGACATCAATAGAAAATTCATACCTTATATTATATTCATAACTTCTCTACCCACTCTGATATGTCCTCATGAAGGGATGGATCATCATAACTTTTTCAGCCACTTCTGCAACTAATTACATCCCAAAAAACTTCCTTTCCCTGAATTCATCTCAAAAGTATGGAGTCTTACACCTCATTCCATATAATTTTCAAAAGGTTTCAATTTTAAATTAGAATGAAAACTTTTATAATAATAAAAATCAACTAATGAATAATGCTAATACCAAATTCCCTAGTAGTCAATCGAACAAACTCAAGGCATATCATCTAATACCTGAATAGTTTACTCTGACATTCCATCATATTTCATATGAAAGGTAGTGCTGAAATTTATCTATGTTCCTAAAAACATCTTAAGGACTTTCCAAAATATAGAAATGAACTTAGGATCACAATCAGATACTATAGAGATAATAACTCCATGAAACCTAATGATCCCATCGTGGTATAATCGAGAAAGATGATTCAAATACATAATGTCACAAATAGGATGAAAATGAATATATTTCATCAGTCAGTCAATAATAACACAAATCAAATTGTTACATCTAGAATTATTTGGTAGTTCCGTCATTAAATCCATGGATATATTTTCCCATTTTCAAAAATTCACTAGAAATCGATGAAGCATCCCCTTTGGTAGTTGTTTCGCTGCTCTAACTTTTAGAGAATTCAAGCATTTCATTATAAAATATGCAATATATCTTCCCTTTCAATCCCATTAGTAGTACTACAAAAGGTATTTGTACATATTAGTACTTCTAGGATGAACTAAAAATGTAGAACTATGAGCTTCACACCATAATTATTTCTTCAAGTATGAATCAAAAGGCACACATAATCTCTACCCAAATCTCAAAACACAATCTTTATTAATGTTATGTTACAGAAACATACCCCTTTTAACTAACTCTATATATTTCTACAACTCATGGTCTTCTTTATTCATTTTCTTAATTCCATATGATAGAGAGGTTTGCACTGACACCTCAAAAAAATAGAGTAATTTCTTACACCAATAACTTCAAATTAAAAATTTATCATGTCTTTAATCAATGGGTCATGTTCCAAATGTAACATAGTTAATGTGGGATGATGTTTTCAATAGATGAAATCCATAGATATGTTTTTTTTGGTAGTTGATCATGCAATCATAGTCCTTTATCAATTCAACACATCATATTTTCCTCATGTTTAATTCCATCGGAGTAAATATATATTTTAATCATTTATGGTCAGTATATATTTCACATTTGAAAACTTATAAATGATTCCTTTAAAATTTAAAAGCCAAAACCATTGATTATAATTACAATTCATTCATGGGATAATTTAATTCATGAGGTTTTTGTTGCATTTAAGTATAAGAAATTACCTAATAATTATTCATTCAAAGAAACCAAGGCCCTTCAATGAGTCATCATTATAGATGACAAAATAATTATTACAAGAAGGAAGAACCAAAACTTGGGCACTTATAAATCTTTTGTTAATTTCAATCAAACGAAAATCACATTCTCCTTTCCAAATCAAAATTAAGCATATTTCATGTTAACTTAGATAGTGATCAAGATAACCATGATATATTTTTAAGAAACAGTCAATAATAGCATGCTACTTCAAGAAAACTTCTAATATCAATAGCATTAGTCGGTCTTGGACATTCATTAACCACTTTTTTTAAGGGATCAACTATTATGACATCTTTATTTACAATTTACCCAAGAAGAGAAATATTTTGTGACCAGAAATAAAATTTTCTAAATTTTCCATATATCTTATTTGCTTTGAGAGATTGTAGAAAAATCCTTAAATGTTTTTTTTTATCCCAATAATTTTTTTAAAAGATCAAAATATTATCAATAAAAACAATAACAAACTTATTCAAATATTCATGGGATATTTTATTGATAAGATATCTGAATAGCGTAAAAGAATTCACCAAACTAAAGGGGATAAAAAAAACTCAAAATTCCCATATCTTATATGAAATGATATTTTTGGAATGTCATCCTCTTCAAAAATCTGAGGATGGTACCCAGATCTCAATTCAATCTTGGAAAAATATTGAGCTCCTTAGAGCTGATAAAAAAATCCTAGATATGAGGCAATGTATAATTATTGTTAACAGTAATGTAATTAAAATCTATTTAATTAATACAAAGCATTAGGGAACCAAATTTATTTTTAACATAAAAAATAGGAGCACCAAATGGTGAAGTGCAAGGATGAATGAAGCCTTTACCAAGAAACTCCTATAACTACGTTATTAATTCTATAAATTCTACTTGAGACATTAAAAAAGGTGGGTTTGATATTGGATTAGTCTGAGAATTAGTTAAATGGTAAATTCAATTACCATATTAGGTATAACACTATGAAATTTATCATAAAAAACATCCAATGATTAATTTACCACAAACACATCATCATTCTAAATAGTTCCATTATTTTCAATAATATGTATAGGAGAACATTTATTTCCGTATCTTTACAGTTCTATTTCTTCTTGATATGTTATCAATGTTATGAGCTCATTATTTAATAAAATGTGATTATCTTTTTGAAAAGAAAACTACTTTAGTTCTTTAATGAATATAAGCATGATAAACATATAGCCAATCCATACTTAGAATAACATAAAAATCTACCAAGGGTAGAATAAAAGGCTTGCTGGTAAAATATTTTCAAATATAATAATAGGTAGATTATTATAGTGTTAGTTTTCTATAATATTCCCCCTTGTATTTCAACCATAAGATATTATTTCATTTCCTGGGGTGAAATTTCCAATTTTTGAGAAATTTATTGACAAATAAAGGAATTTGTAGACCCTTTATCAAACAAGACATTTGAAAAATATGAGTAAAAAACAAATTACCTAATACCACTTCATTTGATCCCCCAAAATCTGTTGATGTAGTTACAAATGATTTCAATACACCTTTTTGAAAATAATATGGATACATTCCATTATTCAGATCATTCTTTGGGAAGGTGTTTTCATAATGACCAATCTCACGAAATTTAAAACACACTACACTTTTCTTATTAGAATTAAACATACCATAAAAATGGTCATTTTAATTGAAAATTTTGGATATATGTTCAAAATTTCAATATCAGAATCTCTTCCTTGATTTTCAAGTAATCCCCCTTAGTGATTTTATCACACTTCCAACAATATGGAAACTATAATTTCTTACCTTCAAAATTATTTTATTGATTCTTAGCCATTGGTTTCCATCAAGAACTAATATTTTGTTTATTTTGAAAGTACACATGATCATCAAGAAATCCATTTCTACCCTCTAAACACATCATACAGGTTTCTTAAAACTTTTTAAATCATGGGAGGACAATTGGCTTAGATATATTTTCTTCAATCCAGAGTGAAAATAATTGATTCTAATATTAATATCCCAAAAAATATTTGAAGAATACCTTTCCAATAATTTGAATTTTAATTTATACATGGACAACAAATATTCATACTTTTTTTCAACTATAGGAATTAATTTTCCATCATATATTAAACGACCTTATGAAAATATTTTTCAAGGAACTCATTCATAAATTCATCCCATTCCAAGGTAACAATCTCATAACTATCCCTAATATTATTGAGCATTGACCACTACTAGTCAGCTTCACCTTGAAAATGATAAATAAAAATACAGACCATTTGATTATATAAAAAACCCAAAAAATCATATATCTTTTTAGGGTCATTAATCAATCCTTCAATATCCACTGGGTTAGAAGATCCATTTAAAGTAGGAGGGTGTTGCCTCATAAAATGTTCCACCTCAGTCATGTTCTTTTGTGGTATCTCTAGTTTTTATCTTACCTTAAGGCCACCTCCATTTCTATAATGTATCAAATGATCCATCACTATAAAAGAATCTTAGTTCTAATCCCCACCATTCTAGGTTGAGGATTTTGATAGATATCAACCTCTCAGTGCCTTCCTACATCATGTTCCCTGTTTCTTCTAGGGAAAACCATTATAAAAAGACATATCTTAGTTTAAACAAAATGATAATCTTCAAATAATATTTCATTTAAAAAATTAAGTTATAAATAATTGATGATATTATATTTTTATCATTTTAATCCTAAAATTTATTTAAACCATGCTATAATACCAACTATAAGGACCCAACCTTAAACATTATATATCCTAATAAATTTATTTTATAATTCACTATCTTACATTCACAATGATCTTTTTTTCAATGTTTTTTAGAATTGGGAAATAATTCAAAAATATCAACCCATAAGAATAAAAAGTAGGTACTGCTAAAATAGTATCTATTTTTTCAATAATACAAATGTCATAAATAGGACATGAAATATTTTTATGAAAAATATCCACAACATTCATCCTTGGTTCTTCTTTTCTCTTAATAATCCCTAAAAATAGTGAAACCATTTTAAAACATAGGATGTGAAATAATCTTAGTATGGGACATAAAAAAGAAATGAATTACACATTAGACAAGGAATAGTTATAACCATGTGAAATAATTTCCAAAAGACATACTTCTCACCCATAAAGTATCATATACTTACCATGCGAAAAGAAGATATTTCTATAGAAAATTGAAAACATAAATGAAAATAGAAAGGTAACTTGGGTAATTATATACTTAATATTTTATCCCTCATGGATACCATATTATTTTTTACACTCATGGATACCTTAAAACGTAACCATAATAGATACCTTATGATGTAACCCTCACGACTACCTTAGAGTGTAACCAATGCAATTTCAAATGGAGTAACCATACGATCGAGCTCCAACATAAACATACCCAATGCATTTAAGGGAGAAACTAGCTCCACCCTTAATTATAAATAATTCAAAACTAGAAAAAAATAATCATTAAACATGAATAATTTCATTATAAAAACAGTCCTTTTCAATTTTGTATAATCAAAAATTTAAAACACAATTGTTTAAGAAATGTATATTACCTTGGGGTTTTCTTACTTAAACCGTGTATAAACCTTCTGTATAATGGTTTAAATAGTGTTTTTAATATATTAATGAACAATATTAATATTTATATTACCTTCTATGATCTTTTTATAACATCTTCCCCCCCCATTGATCAATACAATTTTTACATTGTCGTTGTTTAAGAGCATTTATTTTATTATTTCCATGGTTGTTTCATTATGTATTTTCATTTCAAATTGATGAAAAACTACATAAATGGAATGAAATGGTAATAAGTTGATTTTATAATTTTTTTAATTATACCCTATATATTTTTTTCTTTTATAAGAATAATTAATTAACTAAAACATTAAGGAAAATGACTTAATTTATTTTGTCGGGTTTTTAGACTATCATGAACTTATGTAATTTTATAAAGTATTATATTTATATACTAGTTTTAGAACCTTATATAACTTATAATATATTTAATATAATATTATTTAACCATAATAATGGTTTTATGACACGAATTTTAGGCGATAATAGAAAATTAAAGTGTTTCATCCATGATGGTGGTAAATCGACACATTACAGATGATGTTCACATCTTTAGAATAAAAGGGATAAGAGAAGTAGTTCGATGATGGATTTTTAAAAAAATGATAAAGTTATACTATATATAAAATAATTCAGTTTTTATTCCCCTAGGATAAAGGGAGGTGAAGAGAAAATAAGAAAACAAAAAAATTTAAAATGAAAAAAAGAAAGAAAAAGAGGATTTTACCCCTTAAATTATTCTCTTTGAGAAATTCATTAAGGCCCTTGGTTTGGGCCTTTTAATCATTTTGGCAGTTTGTAGATGCAAGGAAGATTATTTTTAATGTAATTGGGAATAAATTAAGCAATATACAAGGCTTTAAGGTATGAGAAGAAGAGGTGGTGAGAGGTGGCCTTTATAGTGGAGGAGGGGGTGTTTTCTCATTATTATATTCATTAGATTGTTATTTTGGATGAAGACTATGAATAATGTGATAATTATAAATAAATATTTTAAAATAATTAAGGGTGTTATAGATAATGGTTATAAAAAAATAAATGACTTAATGAATAGTTTTTTCTGTTATAATGTACATATATCATAAATTATAGTATTTAACTATTCACAAAAATTCAACTATTTAAGAAAAATCCTAAAAATTCACCCTAACCATTTTTTATATTTTTCAAATTAAAAAATGAAATTCATTTTAGAAAAATAATATTCTAAAAATGAGAAATTTAGTTTTTAGTTAAATTTAAAATCTTTTTGAAAAATACCAATTTTAAAACTTTAGCAGATTTTATAACATTTTAAAAAATTAATTAAGGTATCAAAAAATTATCTTATAATCATAAGACAAAAAAAATTAATTTATGATTATATTTTTTCAAAATATATTTTCTTTTAAATATTATATTAATTATAAATTTATAATTAAATATTTATGACTTACAAAAATACCAACACTTAATTTATCATTTTAAAAACATTTATTTACTTAATACATGATATAAATATATCATATTTTCACTTATAATATACATAATTTTTTTTATACTCTCATAGATGTTTGTTAGTATTATATTAGTATATATTTCTTAATTTCTATAAATTCCATTTGTCTCATTATACATTTACTATTAATTTAACTATTTAATTCCAGAATGATTTTTTTAATGTAAAAGGGATGTTATAATTATGGAATAGTAAAAACCTTCTAAAAATACAGTGCAATCAGATTCATCATGTAAAATAGGGTTCAAACCATAGGACTGTAGAATGAAGATTCTTCATTTAGTAGAAATGTCTCTAGAGGAAGCAGATATGGTTCCAAAAACTGTGAGAGGTTCCATTACTATATCTTCATTTTTTAATGACTACTCTATTTGATACTGGTGAAAATCATTCATTTATTTCAACTTGGACTTTTAATATTCTTAATCTTTATATGAATATTTCATCTTGTGGAATGGACATTACTACAACCCTTGGTAAGAAGAGAGATCAGGGTCTCCACAGTACCTCTTTTGTTTAATTTTTATGAGATGTTGAGATTTCTTTGAGTTTTCTAATTATCGACATAAAACCTCTTGACCTCATTACTAGGGTATATGGAATCATTTCTAATGAAGTACATATTTATTTTTATATTTGATCGGTCTCCTTAACTACACCTAATAATGTGGGTTTTGTCTTTCAAGGTGAATGAGACCAAAGTTCAAGCAGAGCCATACATTCTTATCTGGGGATGGGGAAAGTGAAATTGATGTTTTCCTTTGATTTAGAGAAATAATATTTGAGTGGTGATCTCCCATAGTTATCATCACATGTCCCAATTTTTTCCCTTCTGAATTCTCAAGTTTTCACCCAATAAGGGAGTTTGAGTTCTCAATTGATTTAATGTTTGGTACACAACCACTTTCAATTATTTCCGACCATATTTCTCCAGCTGAAATGAAAGAGATGAAGTCCAATTTAGAAGATCTTATTGGGAAAGTCTTTATACTCCCATGTGTGTTGCTGTGGGTGGCTCCAATTCTCTTTGTTAAGAAATATGATGGTTTACTTCACCTACATGTTGATTATTGAAAACTCAATTGAGTTACTATGAAGAATAAGTAAATTATTCAATGGATTTATGATCATTTGGATTTGAAAAAAAAAGGTAATGGTGGTTCTAAAAAATCTATTTTTGATCTAGTTACCATCATTTGAGAATAAAGGAATATGGCATTCATAAAACCACATTTCAAAGTAGTTATGAACATTATGTGTCTCTTGTCATTCTATTTGGTCTAACTAATGATCATACATTTTTTATGGATATAAGGAAAAAAATTCCTCCAGAGTATATAGATACCCTCATTTTTGTCTTTTTGGATGAAATGGTAATTTTCTCTATATACAAGGAGGATCAATTGAATCATCTGAGAGATGTTATGAATCTATTAATAAATCACTGACCTTATTCCAAGAATTAAAAATGTGATTTATGGATTCAGGAAGTGAAGTTCTTGTGAAATTTAGTGTCAAAACAAGGGATGTCAATTGATCTTGAGAAGGCTAAATCATTTTTGACTTGAGATCAACCATGAAATGTATTAGAGATCGGGATATTTTCAGGAATATCCATATATTATCACTATTTCATTATGGACTTATAAAATTTGGTTTCTCGGATGATTGTTATAACTTGGAATGGAGTAATTTTTTCTTAGGATGAAAAATTTCTTAATGATTTTGTTGAGATGAAATATATTTTGACTATGACACCAGTGTTGACTGTTCTATAGACTTGGAAAGGCTATGTGGTCATCTATGATGCATTGAGTTCATGCTCGGGCAACATTCTTATGTAGGGTGATAATGACATTTCTTATAGCTCTCATCATCTCAGACTGTATGGGAATAATTATCTACAACATAAACTTCAACATGAAGCTGTGATGCACATAGTTAAAAGTTGGCTCCATTAGTTTTTTGGAAAATAGTTTACCATGTTTTTAGACCACAATATCTAGAGTTATATCTTCTATAGAAAATATTTTATTCTTAACCAGTGGCATTGGGTGGAAGAACTACAGTATTTCAATTTCAAAATCACTTATACCCTATATAAAGGGAATGTAGTTGTAGATTATTTAATTAGGAAAGTCCTAACCTAGTTTGCAAATGAATCATCATAAGAGTGGAAAATGATGGTTCTGTTTGCATAGTTTTATCTTGGGGTCAAGTTTGTTGTGGTTGAGGCTTCCTTGGACATTGTTCAGTTGACATCCTCTCTTCTCGTATTTTTTCTTCCGCAACAACAGCTTGATGTTGATTTCCATAGAATTAGAGACTCTCTTAATGGTGGGAGACCGTGATTGATTGGTCTTTATCCAAAGAGGGCATTATATGCTTTCATAACTTTTTTGTTGTGATGTAATTGGTAAGGAAATATATTATGTTGGATTTCCACAGTTCCAAGTGGTCAGTGTACCTAGGATCCACAAAGATGTTCTATGACATGTGGTGACAGTTCTGGAGGTCATGTATGAGATGGGGAATTGATGTGTTTCTTTCTCATTATAATATATGAGCACATGTTAAGGTCGAGCACCCGAAACCTTCTTGTTCCCTCCATCCACTTCTAGTCCCTACATGGAAGTGAGATGAGATCTATATGGTATCTGTGGGTGTGATTCCATGTATGCATTGAAATAAGATTGTGATATGGGTTGGGATAAATAGTCTGATTAAATTAGAATATTTTATACCCTTTAAAGATACAACCAAAGTGGAGGTGTTGGGAAATCTCTTTGTGAATGAGTTTATTCATTTGATCAGATTTCCTTCTACTATTGTTTCTGATAGGGATCGCATCTTCACATATCTCGTTTGGAATGGCCTTTAAGAGGAATTTGGATCTCTCATGGATTTGAGTACGGAAAACCATCCACATTCATATGACCACATTGAAATAACTATACATATTCTTGAAGACATGCATCATCCTTCTGTTCTCAACTTTGGTAGAGCATGGGACAATCACATGGGGTGGTTGAGTTCTCATAGAACAATAGTTACCATTTTGTTTTCAAAATGGATCCTTTTGAGGCCTTTTATGGTTGTTCATGAAAATATTTAATATGTTGGTAAGAGATTGGTGAAAGATCATTGGTTTGTATAAGCATGGTCCAAGAGATGACATCAACAATCTAGTTTATTTGTCATATAATAGTGATGACATATAACTTATATAAGCCTTGTGAGAATCATCACCATAGTCCTTTCAAATTATCTGTTGGTGACTCGGTGTTCTTAAACATTTCACATCAGTTGGGTCATAAATGGATTTGGAGGAAAAGATAATTTTTTCCTTATTTTGTGAAACATTTTGAGGTTATTGAGAATGTGTGGAAATTTTCATACCATTTATCAATTTTACCATTATTGACATCTATACAAAACATGTTCTTTATAACTCAGCTCCAAATGTATCTACCTGATCCATTTCATTCTAACCAGGATTGATTAGGAGGTTGAATATGATTTATTTATGAATTAACAGCCATTCTAGAGAGTTGATTCTGAAACTAAGGTACTTCATGTGAGTAAAATACCATTAGTTCATGTTCTATGGAATCAATGTTTTTATTCTCATGATAAATAGGAGAGGGAGGCACTAATAAGAGAGATGTGGCCTCATATTTTTGACATGGAAGCTTCTTTATAGACTTTTTGGGGAAGAAAGTTTCTATGGTGGGGAGGTTGTAACATCCTGTTAACATTTTTAGGCATTCCTAAACCCCACTTTTTTATCATGTTTTGGTTTTATTTTGTCTGGGGATGTTTTAGGTGAAATTTTGAAAATTGTAGATGTTTTTATGAAAGTGCGTGGTTGGCACATAGTTTTCCCAAACCATTCTAAATCTCAATAGAAACTATGAAAACCTTTATAGTGGAATTTTTCATGGAAAGATTATGGTTTGAAAACTATGTTCCACCTAGTAGAAATATTCAAACTATATAAATCAAAGTGCATGTCCAGACTACATTGTTTTCTCCAACTCTGCGGGTCTTCCCATCTAACCATGCATACAAGTTTTTATTTGTTCTGAATTTTTGATATCAATTATCGAACCCCCCATTTATCCCCCAAAACATTCAAATGACCCATAATTTATTTCTCTTATCATTTTATCTTCTAAGAATAGTTTTTCTCCTTAAATCCATCTCAGATGTTATTTGAGTCTTAAAGAACTCATTTGATCTTCCCCTGGTTAGTTTCTTCTCCTCGTTCTCCTTCCCCCGTGATCTCTATTATCCTCTATTTTGTTATGTGAATCCCTGTGCTGATTGGTGGATATATTACCCACTGTTTTGATCCAAACCTAGGTTTGATTCCAAAATATTTTTTGTCATCATTCCCATTTGGAGTTTTTCATGTACATATTTGTGATTGGATTTCTCGTGATCCTGGGGCAGGTGGTTCTATTATGATGCCAAAATTTTATTAACCCTAAATTTAATTATCAATTTTCAATTAGCCTAATTAAATTAAATTTATTGATTTAAATTATATTTCTTTCGATGATTTTTTTGGAGAAACCCAATCCCATTAAATTGGGGTTTTAAAAATGGGGTTTTGTTATCAAAGTGGAAAACACAAAATTCGATTGAATTGGGGAGTGTTTATGTAAATTTTAGAAAATTTAAGTTGTTTAATTTAAATTGTAAATTTTAAGTAATATATTTCTATTAAATTGTTGAAATTATTTTTTTTAATTGATTGGATGGAAAAAATTATGAATAATCCCAATTCCATTGAATTGGGGGATTATTTTGGAATTTATGGAGTTTGGTGAAAATTTAAATTATTAAAGTGTATTTTTAAGTTGAAGTATTGATTGATTTGAAATTCGTATACTATGAAAATGTCTAAAAATGGGTTTTATAGAAACCTTAGAGTTTTATATTATAAAAATGAATGTTTTTTATTATAAACTCATGTGTTGATTTTTAAATGAAAAATTGGACAATTTGAAGTGGAAAATGGTATTAATTTTATGTTAAGAAATCTTAAAATAAATTATCCATAATTTTTTTTTACCAGATAACATATAATACATAGGTAGTTTGTGAGTTATTTGGGTGGAACTTTGTGATTTACAACATTCCAAACCATAAATATAGTACATCACGTCTCTTAGGTGATAGTGATGAGTCCACTTTAGTCTGAGTTTAATGAAATGTATGTACATATTATCATGACACCTTGAGCATGGAGCCCCTATATTCTATAAATATTAAACCCTCTTAGTCATATGACAATGTTTCTTGAATTTTTGAATTTCAAATGAATATATTCCATTGTTGTAAACTATTTTATATGACTTATGGTTTATATAAAATGTTTTATAAAAAAGTGCTTATTTAAGTTATTTTAGAAAAGTGCCATTTTTTTAAAAATATTCCATCACTTGAAATGTAAATCATTTTCTTAAAATATTTCTATCTTTTGATTTTTAATGCATGAACTTTTTAAATTATGTCTTTAAATTTCAAAACTACTTGTTTTAAATTTAATTCACTTATTTTGATTAATTTAATATTAAAATATGTTACGGAAACCTTGATGAGACCTTGCTTAGATTTTTACCACACACCCTACCTATGACTTTGTGTGTTTCTATATTATCTCCTTCCTTGTTCGACCTAGGATAAAGCAACACTTGGAGGTGGTTCTAGCTATTCTTCCACAGGCTTGGTGAGATGGGTCCTTGGGGACATAAGATGTTTTTCCTATTTTCTAGTACATGGTTGTGGTATGTTGGGTTGTTATATCTATTTTCCTTCTTGTACATATCTCTTTGTAGAGTGTTTTTGTATTCATACTATCCTGTTTCATTCAATTCAACATTTTTTGTGGAAATATCATTCCTAATTTCAATTTTTATGATGCCAACTTCTAGTAAACCGCCCAT
This sequence comes from Viscum album, assembly GCA_963277665.1. NCBI lineage: Eukaryota > Viridiplantae > Streptophyta > Magnoliopsida > Santalales > Viscaceae > Viscum > Viscum album. Next base: position 871,524,714 of record OY728145.1, on the reverse strand, counting down.
GGGGATCAGAATCACCCTTCGGGCTATGTCATGGCTGACTTATTTTTCAGGTTAAAAGTTACCTGGTCTAGTTAGTGGCAATGTTGATGATCATTTGACCAATTGTAGCTTAACTGAGATGATATTTAACCTCTTATATGATGTGTATAGTATATGGACCCTCTATTGAGATGTATTGAAGGTGTTTACAATCGTAACTATATAAGACATATGATATAATTATTTATTTAGATGATGAGAATGTTATGTGATCATCCACCATATTTGAATGGCATGTGAAGTATTCATTAACCTAGTCAATTTATATTTAGATAATTGAGAATGTTTGAGGAACTACATAATATTGGCATAATGAGGGTCATGTGGTCACACAACATCTTCTCCAAAAAGATTAAATAAAAATGTATACTGTTATATAATAAAATTACTTGTCAAGGGTATAGGGATACATTTGTTTGATGAAGATCTTCTACATAAATTTATATATTTAGTAAAACTAATTTTTTATAATGGTTAAACTTTGAATATATTTAAGAATTTTGAAATTCATATTTTTTAAATTATATAATCACCCATGGAGTCATACATTGTAGTTAACCTAATGAGGATTGGGTTTTATAAATTTTAAAGATAACCTCATTTCTTATAGTGTTTATCAAACATGAATTTTGGATGGATATTTATACGGTATTTCTTGTTTTTTTATATGGTGAATTTGATGAAATATTTACAAAAATGTTTTGGAATATATCATGAATGATTTTTTAAAATATTTCCAAAAATATACTCAATATAATTAAATATAAATGGAAATTAAAAAATGTCTTTAAGGATTTGGGTGAAGTGATAATTTGATAAATATGTGATATAAATCCTATCTTTATGAAGCATGACACTATCATATGAGATTATTTAAGGGATATCATATTAATAGATATCAATTTGGAAAAAAAATATTGTATTAATTTGGTTATATCTTTTAATAAGTTAAAGATATATCATTATTCTTCTACATGGATAGTCATTGAATAGGACAATATCTAACTTTATCGTAATGAATTTTTTAATATGAAAATAAAAAACACTATGTGATCAATAATGAAACTAAACTTCATATTCTATATTTTAAATAATCATACATTTATGCATCAATTTGTAATTAAAATTAAATAAATTTAAATATATGGGAAATCAAAAGAACACATGTGTTAGGTGCATGGATGAACATTTAAAAGAGTTAAAAATAGATTTCATTACTCAAACATTAAATTAAATTCAATGAAATAAAGTATGTTGATCAAGAGTATCCAAATAGAAATATAATAAGGGGATTTTCTTTGTGATTCATGTTTTTCTCATTTATAGTTCTTCTCGATTCAGCAATAGATATCTCCCTCCTTCTTCATTGTAATTAAGATACTTAAATATTGTGAAAGAAAGGGGGTCCTACCGAAATTTATGGGTGATTTAGATTACCCCATGGGTACACCATATTAATATTAACCCATTGGTTTCTCTAGAAGGGTCTTCATAAAAGAATTGTAATTAAAGACATGAGACGTAGGGAACAATAGTGAAATATACATTTTATTCATTTTATATTTATATTTTTTTGTTTTTATTAGTATGGTGATATTATGAATGAGGATTTTAATGTCTTAAATTTCTTTTAACAATGGTTGTTCAATCCATAAAAACCCATACTTAAGAACATGAAAATTTGACAAGGAATTTAATTTTTACAAGAAGAATAAATTGAAAGAAAATGATCGTTGTGTCGTGGAAAAAGTGTACCAAACACATTAATTTGGGAAACATTTGGGAAAAAAGTTTTTCTAAACATAATATATCACTAATTATGATTTATAATTGGAATCATGTATCTAATTATATAGGATTGTTTTATAGTTTGAATAAGAGACTTTGTAAGATTTTTTATATTTGAAATTATTATTTTTTCCAATATTTGTTTAGCCCATTATCCAAAACTCATATTATAAAATTATTAATCATTCATAATGGATTTTATTAAAATATAAAATTATCATTAATTTCTATAATAAATGGATTAATATATTACTTTATAAAACTTATGACATCCAAAACTGTGTAAGAAACCTCATTTTATCTACAATTGTGAAAAATATGAAATTAGTCTTCAATAACATAGATATATATCATTTGTAATAAATGTTATACTATTGGATTTTTAATATAGATACACAGATATAGGAACTTACTCAACATAGAGATATTATGTTAGATAACTTACAAATATTCATTTGTGTCTAATACAACAATCACTTAAGATTGATATTTTTAGAAAATAAATAAATTCTTCCCAACCTAATATAGGACAATGATATAGAAACATAATTATTTTTTAATTTATTATATTTTTTAAAATGTTTATGTGAAAAATGTTTACATATTATGATTATATGTAAATAATTATGAAACAACCCACTACTTATTCTTTGAATATTAATTTATTCAATATAATTGAGGTAATATTTTTCATATATTTTATTATGTTCCTAGAATTTAAAATATAATTGATTACATAATTAATCATAATGAAAATTATCCTATAATTATCTGATTACAAATATGATTTTGATAGTTTCTTCAACTAATATAACATTTATAAGTCATTAATGCAATTTTATCAAGTATGAGGGGAATTTATATCAAATCATTTATTATTTTATTTCACATGATTATTATATTGGTTGAAACCATTCATGTTGGTTCAATGAAAAATAATCTTGTAGAAATTAATATTAATAAATTATGAGGTATTTCTTATATACCATGGATTATATACTACTATGCATTTTACAATTTACTCAATTTTATCACTTTTATGTAAATGTAAGTGTGGATAGGGTAGTGATAGGTATCCCATGTCCAACACAATGTGAAAAAGTATATCATACTTCAAAATGATTTATATGGGGATTATTTTATTATATTATTAATAATCACATTTTATATTAATTGGAGTTGTATACGTATATATATTTTAATTAGACAAGTTAGATGATATGGTTTTCAATATTTCAAGATTTTATGTGACTAAATTTTAATGATGAATATGATAAATGAATGATCTTTTCATTTCCTATCTATGATGAGGGTTTTATTGAAATAATTCTATATAATTTTCTAAATCTTCTCCAAAATGACTAAATTGAGGCATTCCGTCCACGAAAAGCTCCAAACGATTGTGAGGATCAACAGATGAGATAATATTATTGGTAGATTATAGGACATGGATAAAACGACGAACATTTTTTTATATCTAGTGATCTTTCTTAAATTTTCCAATAATATTATTTTTCCAACCCATGTACACATCAATGCCCCCACTAAAAAATTAATTTCACCATGACTCCTTAATTAATCATACATAAAATTCACTTCTGAATCAAAAACATATATATATATATATTCAAATATATAAAATAATTTAAAAAATATTACATAAAATAAATAATTTTTTATGTAAAATTATATTATAAATATGAATCTATAAATCAAAATAATGTCTTATAATAATAGTTTATTATATTATTTAAAAATGTTGTATAAAATGAAACGAAAGTATTTTTTGAATTAGTATAGAAATACATTTAAAAATATACTTCCTGATCATTTCAACAAAAAATAATAATTTTATTATTATATTATGAGATTAGGAACAATTCTATATGTTTCACATAAAAAAATTAAAATTTGAAAATGTATTATGCCTTATTTATATAATAATACATAGGGGTTATTGTAAACAAATTATTGGAAATGTATAATGAAATTCGATGCACTATCACCTTCAATACACTTTTTTTAACTTTAAAGAAAAATATAAATCACCTATATATTTAAAATAATTTGATAAAAAGTTATAGTGAAATGTAGACCCTCAAATACACACCCATCATGATTAATTCATGTCCTCTCCCAATTCCATATTAATTAAAATAAATAGATTTTTATCTTCTAATATACAAATAAGTGTTTTTCACCTAATTTCCTAGATTATTTTCTTTCACACAACATTGAATTATTATTTATAAAATACTTTTATAAATATAAAAACTATCGGAACACTCCATAGACATGTAAATGTTTTAAATTATCTACTATTTTAATAAAAGTAAATGTCACTATATAAGACAAATAATTAGTTTTTATCAAGTTTATGGTTTGGTAGTTCAATTATTCAAATCAATAGGAGGATAGATGAGAGTAACTATTAAATAAAAAATATAATATAACATTTTAAACTCAATGGATATTATCTATAAATATCCTATAATATGTCTAATTCTCTATTATTATCTTTTGTAGTCAAGTATCACAATAATAATTTTATAAAACATGTAGTTATCCTAAACTCTATTTATTTAAATTTCATATAATTATTTTTTATATTTTTTTTAGACATTGAGGAATTAAATACATTGTTTTTAATTATTATAAACTATAAAACCAAAATTTCATTTAATTTAAAAATAAATTATTCCGATAATTCAATACATCTAAAGAGCCCTAATATATGATTCCCTCCCCCAAAAATTGATCCCTATATCAACGAGAATTTTTTGAGAGTGTATGGTGGGTAAGAATGTCAATTTTAAATAAGGATTACTACCCATGTAGGACTGTTAGGTGGAAATGGATATTCAAGACAATTCAATACTTTATCATATTAAATTTCTAAACTCATATAGTCTTATACAAGAATCTATTGAAACATTTAGATGTATCATGTTCCCTATAGAGTAATTCAAAATTTAATGAAATTGAAAAAAGTGGCCTAAAAACCCTTCTATAAATAAATTTTATATTTAATTGTTACCATAAATATGGGAATCAAATTTGATGAAAATAATACTAAAATTTTTAGTCAATAAAGTGAACATTTCAGTGATTTTGTTGATGTTAATACAAAAGTATAAATAATAATACATTAATTAAAATATATATATATATATGGTAGTGATATTCATATCAATTGAATACACATAAAATATTTTAAGAACAAAAAAATAAGATAACACACACAAAAAAATTACTTAAAAATAGAAATCCTAATCCCTAACATATTTCCTAAAATGTGCTTATTGAATTCACAAATAATCTATTTCTTCTTAAACAATATACAATTAGAAATATAATACATAATAATATAGAAAAATATAAATTTTGATAATTTTAAAAAATGGTAAAACATCTTATTATATATTCATTATAGTGAACAGAAACTTTACACATTATATATATAAAATAAAAAATCATTAATAATATTATAAATAAATAAAGAGGACATTAATTAATTGTAATTATGACATATTGGTGAATAATTTTCAAATTAAGTCTATTTATTATATAATCCACTATCCTTATTATTCACATATAAAGAAGACAAGAAAAACGTTAAAAAAATTAAAATATATAGAAACTATATTCTAAATGATTACTCAATAATCAATAATAATACTTTGTTATTTCTATTTAACTATAGAAATATTATAATACCAAAATTATATAAATAATTTATAAAAAAGGAGTTACAAAATATTAATTAAAAAGAAAACAAAAAATTAATGAAATTGAGTGAAATTATTTGGGGCAAACTCATTAATTTTTTTATTGTTTTGTTAGTCTATAACTATAAATTTACAGGGATTAATATTTAATTTGAATTGGGTTGGGGTTCCTAAAATATAAACCACCATACTCTTGTAATTGTAGTGATATTATCCTTACGTATGATATAGAGAACCCCCCCCCCCAATGAATCTATCATTAAATACATATATACTACATGTAAAAAACGTTGTCTTATTTATTATTGGAAAAGGTATCCGATTAATCGTCCTTTTAATAAGTTCTGGGAGTTGATATTCCCACTAGTGAATTTTTTTTCTATTCATGTTTAAGAAAATTTTCTTCTTTAACTAATAGATAATATTTTCTATCAATATATAACATTATAACTACAATGTCTTCATCCTTAGTGAAAAACTCAATGAGTCCCACGTTCTTATATTTTTTTTCATTATATTCATTCCCTTATTCTCTATTAATTTCCAAGATTAATGATATTGATTATAAAAATTATAAAAATATACCCTATATAAAAATATGTATTATAGAAGGATTTATAAAATTTCATTTTAATTTAGTTTCAACTCCCTATATTATTTCAGCTATCAACTTTGGATTCTATAGTAACTTGGGTATATACATATATGTATAAGATAATGATTTTCATCAAGTAACTTCTCAACTTATAGTGTAAATAAATCTTCATAGGTTTGATAAGATACTTTTAGTAGTTATTTAAGAGGTAATTTAACAAACAAATATGCATGAATATCAAAAAAAATATTAATAACTCACTATTTTCCATGGAAAAAGTCTCAAAGAACTCACTTTCAACTATTTATTCAGAAATGAATACTCAAAAATTGATCTCCTCATGAATGAAATTAACGAAATTCATAATTTGTTGAGGAAGAAATTTCTTATAGTTATTCAAAGAGAGAGAACTAGATTCCAATTTTAAATTTTTTTTCTTATATTATTTTTTTAATATTTATTCAAGCATAAATAATAGTAACTAAAAATGACGCACCTCCTCAAAAATAGATTAAAATTGTTCATGAAACCATATTGTGATGTCTTGATCAGTATTTTATATTTTAATTTATGAATGAGATATAATACCACATCTAGGATATAATCTAAAATAAAAGGAAACCTACAATCAGTATACTTAATGTAGTAATATAATATAATTTATTATAATCACTAATGAAATAAATCATTTGAAATTTAAAAACTAAGGATGAGAAACTTGAAATACAAGTGAAAAAATATGAATAAAATTAAACAAAAATGTTTCAAAAAATTGTTAAATTCTTTAGTTAATATTTATATACATCATCAATGAATTTTAAAAATCCTTCTTTATATATTATAATGAACTCCACTAATAATTTAAAATATATAATATTAAATTTACTAATGATGTGGATATCCAATTAAATTATAAATTATTCAATTACAATACATTTCTATAAACCTCTATGGAAAGTAATTAAAATAATCCCCATTTTTTATAATATAATACTCACATACCATGTATGAAACTATATTAATTAAAATTTCAATAATTTAATTTTATTGTTTACCACAAATCTTAATGAAGTTTTTATAATGAGTTACAAATGTGAAGAAAAAAATATTATGAATGAATGAATAAATATTTAAAATAATATAACATTAATGAATCCTCATGGACTATTAGTGTTTTAAAATAATAGATATGAGAATTTTACTAACTCATAAGAGTTATAGTTTCTCCCTTAGAAGAATCTCTCAAATTACCTCTCATGGTTATGGAGATTGAAGATAAAAACCATGAAGAGAAAAAACGACACAATAATTTGACACATAATCATTTTATAAAACATAAAATGAAGGAAAAATAATATACTTCCAAATATTGAAATATATAGAAAATATATTTATATATTATGATAACTATTTATAAAAAATAATAGAAAATACCTAAAATTATATATTTAAAAAAATTCAAGTATCACCATGAAATATCACAAAAGTTTTTATTTTTATCTCAACATACTGACAAAATAATTGAACATTAACATCTAAATAAATAATGAATCCAAAATAAAATCCATCATAGGTAAAATTATTATGGGCTTTGATAGATGATTGTTTTTTATTATTATGATCCTATATATATTTCCCATTATTTTTCCCTCAACTAAACTATAACAAACAATTATTCATTCCCTAACTATCAAAAAAAATTCAATTCATCATACTAGAACACATCTATCTTTACCTTAGTCATTGTTTATATTTTCCATAAAAATTTAAAAATCACTAATCTAAATACATCACTGTGTAACCTATCACACACCATAATTTTTAAAGCATACATTTTTTAGGTATGACATGACTTTTTCTCGAGCTCAATCAAAACAAGTTAATTATAAATTAAATAGTAGTAAACACATATCAAATATGTAGAAGAACTATTGAACATTTTCCTCAAATTTATAATAGTAGCATCCATGAAAACAAGAATTATATAGTATCATAGTGTACTCTAATATTTTGGGTACTCAACCCCAACTCAAGAAATATAGATTATACTATTGTTCATTTTTATTGGGTTTTAGAGACTCTAAAAATATATATTAAAATTTCAATAATTCATATATTACCTTAATTAAATGAAACTTTTGTTTGTTTTGATCGATGGTTGAGATATAGTAAGGGATGACCTAATTTTCTAGGATATCCTGACCAGTCCTATTTCTCTACTGTAATAATATTTCAACTACCTTCCAAGAACCTTTTTTTCTAGACTAGTTATAGATAAATACCCTCATAAGAAACATTACCCAAACCAGACTCCAAAAACCTTAAATTATAAAATTTACTTTTGAATAATGAAATTTAATGAGTACAAAAATATCTTATATTTTGTAAAACTCCTCATTTAAAGTAACTTATTAAATGAAATGTATTTTTATAATAAGATGAAATTCATATATGACTTTAAAAAACATAATAAATCATAATGAAAATTTGTTATCAATTTTTTTATAATTCCTTAACATATAAAACACAAGTATATTTAGAAATATTATATAATATAATTTCACAATATATATTCAATATTTTGACTCTCAGTGTATTTTAACATTAAATTCTACAATTAATCTTTTTTCAGAAATTTTTTTAAAAAAGAAAATTAAAAATTTATATTAACCTTAGAATTTAAAAAATATTAACATTTAAAATCAATTAATTCAAGGAAATTTATAATGGAATTTCTTTTCTATAACACATATCGCAACTAATTATGTTTGTAAATAAGGTCATTGGGTGTTTACCTTATCCAATTTATACTAACAAGCACTGATATATTTATATTTCACAAATCTATCTTTGTTAATTAATTATATAAACATAAAAATTTTGAATTTACTAATTTATGTTTCCTAGTATTTTTTTTCAGACTATATGATTTATTGACATGCAACATAATTCTTTTAACCAATACAATTTTATCAAATGTCTTCCACATACAGTTAAATAACTATATTCATGATAATCTAAATTAATATTTATCATTTAATAACCTATATGACTAGGGAATAATGATTTAGTTCTATTATAAGTTATAAAAATTTGATCCTGTCATGATTACCCAACATTGACATCTAGTTGTCATATTTTCTATGGAATTTATCAATATATATTGATTTGGAAAGAGATAAAAGTGATCAAGATAGAGCATCCAAGAGAGTGAGTGAGAGTTAAGAGAATATATGATGGGATCCTCTATCCTCATTCTATCATTAATGTTTGTTAGCCTAAATCATAACCTAAATTCACATGTTCCTTTTGGTGATTCATTAACCATGCCTTACAAAAACGAAATCAATGGGTACAATGATATAAAAATATCATTGGTGGTTAGAAATTTATCAGTTCCTTTGAAGTATACTTGGATCCTTGTATTGAGAATCAATATATATAAGATACTATGTGTTTAATTTTCAATAATTTTACTATATATTTCATTATAATTGTTTTTATATAATTTATGAGGACTATGTGAGTCCTTTTTGTGAGAATATGTTTTCTTCTAAGGGTAGAGTTGATCATTAGCACAAGGTATAGTGGGAAATATTTTCCAAATAAATTATTCTTCCCTTTTATTAGTTATTTTCTATTTATATTACCCATTTTATTATTTTCACTACTTATTTATCTTTCAGCATAAAATTTCAATGTTAAGGTGTTCTTAGTATAGATGTGGATACAAATATAGATAATGTATGTAAAATAACTTCTACCATTTAATAATTTTTCTATTGGTTACACATTCATCGTTTTCTATTACTTTTCCTCTTTGTATCAATAGATTGAACTACACTATCTATTCATTTTCATTTAAATAATTTAATTTTCGTTTTTGAAACCATTAAGTTAACACTTTCCCCCGTAATATATTGATGTGGATTCCAGAACGTGACTGGAAAAAGCCCAAAAAATTGAGTTTATATTCATTCTAACTATTCATATAGAATATAAGATTTTAAAAATTAATATGTTTTATGGTGAAAAGTGAATTGAAGTATGTAGTGTAAAATTCATGCTCATATGGTCTAACTTGTATTCGGAAATGACTATTATAATGTCTTGCCTTTTCATCAAGGTATTGATCCCTATAAATTTTATCTAAATATATTTTTTTAACTTTATTGAAATTCTTAATGAGGCTACAGAATTTTTTGGAGATTCTAGTGATTTATCGGTGACCAAAGCACTAGTTATTGAAGAAACATGATGAGACACATAGTTGTTTCATAGTTATTTCTATTGGAAATAGATTGAGCACAAGTTGTACACAGTTAGTAAAACCATGATATACGCCATGCGAAGGCTATATCCTCTTGGATATTACTAGATCATTGTTGGAATTCAGTTATTATTGATTTGTGTACAAACCACACACCCCAATAGAAGTGGGTGAAATTAAAATTTTCCGTCCTTTCCTCCTAAAAATGAAACCTCGGTTCTTCTCCCACAAATTCATAGTAATCCACCGCTAGAGCTATAAGAACAAAAATTTTGACACAACTATAAAACCTTTAATTTATTGTCTAAAAATTTATTTTGGACATATTCTAGAAGCTTAAGGAGTTCAAGAATATCTCCAGGTTGTTCGGGTCTTATTCAAATCCCATAACACTTATTTTTGGGAAAATTTGTTTTTCCAAACTATTATTGTAAACTGTGTGGGTGGGGCACATGGTTAGATCTAACAATGCTAGTGGTATGAATTTTCAGGATGATTCATTTCATAGGGTTGGAAAAGTTTTCCGCAGACCATGTATCCTAACTATGAGAGTGCCCCTCTTCTTCCAGGTACTCGTGCATGGTTGGTAGACAGTTTGGTAAACCATGCAGCCAAAACATGCACAAGCTAGTTCTTGGGTGTTTTTACTATTTTACAATAAATGATATAATTAACTAAACCCTTATCCCATATCCCAAATTCCAATAGGTATAAAATCCATTTTCTCCCTTTCGATCTCATTGAAGGCCTAGTCTAGGGATTGAGATATCTCATTTGTCTAGGGTCTGATTGAGCTTCCATTTGCCACGTTTGATGCAGAATATTAAGTACTTGAGTCTTATTTTAGTTGTTCTTTCTTTATCAGGCTCTTGAAGAAGTTATCAAGGTGTAGGATTATATTCCATTTGTCAAATATACTCTGATCCAGGCTGAATTATAGGCTGATACTGGATCAGGATATTCGTACGAGTATGTTGTAGGTGGTCTATAACTTATTCCTTAATTTTTCATTATTTTATAAACTATTTTTCTGTAGCGCTGATTTTATCAGGCATCATTTATTGACATTATATTTTATTATTGTGGTCATTATAACTATATTCTATGTATCTTTACATATATGTGATTTATTTTTTGTGGTCACGTCAACAATGCCAGCCACCCCATGTACGGTGTTATTCCATAGTTTCTTTTTTAGTGTTTTCACGTGGTGAGCTATCATTAGGGTGTGCTATAAGCATTAACAGCCTAATGTTAAGACTCACTTTAACAAATGGTTTTTGAGTTAATGAATTCTGAATTGATGAATGGTTTGTTCCATGTTGTTACCACTTGAACAACCTAAGGAAAGTAGTTTAACGTATTTAATAACTATTAAATGGTCTATTGTAAAGTATATGGTATAAGTATCACTTGGACTAATTAATGATATAAAATGGTTGGTTTCATGTTATACCAGCCCTTTCCACTCATGGTGAAAGGTATCAGAATGAATCATGGTAAACGAGCATGTCATAAATGAAATAATGATATTGTTGAATGATAATTTTCCATGTCACACTAATGAAAGTCAAGTCTTGAACCTCCTAAACTAGTTAAATGGAATGACTTTTACATGGACTAAATTATTGAATTCATTAAATTTAAAGTTCCTAATTTTATATGTACCTTGAAATCATAATTAATGTAGTTTTTAGACTTGAGTTAGATTTTGAATTCTCGAGGGAATACCTTGAGCACTTGTGGATGCCATTCCAATACAAGGATTTCAATTTCCTTAGTTGAGATCCACCTGGGAACCCAATCCTCTTCTATTAGTGGATTACTAGTATGAAACTATAGGAATCTTTATATATCATTTCAATATATCCTGGATACACTCCCTGTATCCAACATGGATTATATAGACATGAGGTTCCTTGGTTATATCCTTGGGCCTAGCAATAGATTATCATTTTTTACCTTTGTTGTATTTCTTAGACTTGATTATATCTACCTATTGTGGAATTCCTTGTATGATTCTTCTTGAATTACACTGTTACCCCTTAGCCATGTTGTAGTTAGTATTGAGTTGGTGAACCTTGAGGACGTTGTTTCCTTGGTTATTACCTTCGAACCCATTCATTATTAATATCAATATGGTTTTCATTATTACATCATTTAGCCTTCACTATTTCTATCCTGAGGTATTTTCAGTGATGGATACGCCTCACATGGCATAGTTATATATACTAAAAATTAATTATTTCACGAACCAGTTACATGTTCATATACCAGTTGAGGGCTAAAGAAAGTGCATGGGTATTAAATTAACATTACTTATTTACATTTATATATGAATTATTGCACACCATTCAGTTAATAGTACATAAACATGATGATATAGAACACCATTTGTGGTGGCCTACTAAGATTATCTCACACCATATCCAGGACACAATTTGGTACCTGAGAAGACAATATGGTTGAAACGGTTGATGAAGGTATACGTAAGGATTCAGATACATTATTGATTGTTGTTATAGGATAGTGCTGGTAGTGGATGATCAAGTTGGATATCAGGATGGTTGGGATAGATTTCACATTCGTTTTTTCTACTTTATATAGCACGATTTTATTTTACGTGTGTACTTATTTTCCAAAAATTCATATGAAATTAAATATATCACCATTAGATGTGGTAAGTTACTATAGTTATTTCATTTATTATTAATATTTTCTCCTTCAAATGGGTATTCTATTTACTTTTACTACTTCTTCTATTTATCCCTTGTTGTATTATATATATATTGTCCCCCACAAAAAACTATGACAATTAGGGAATAGTCTCCCCACATACACAACATATGCCATCGCTGCTAGTCGACAGCCTTTGGCATATGGGGAGATGCGCTTGAGGCCATGTGGAAAACTGGGATCAGGGCACTTCTTAAGTGGAATCTGGTTTCAGGACATCGCAAAGTGGTATCAGATGGTATATATTCTTTCTTTAATATTTTGAGATAATGGATTGGATATTGGGAATTCTATGGCACTTGATTATAAGAAGTGATTTGGCATTGCAATCCCATGTTTGGGGTAGTGGCGGAATTTCAAAACATATAATTGTTGTTCTTCTTTTTCTTATTATAGCTGATATCATTGAACTCTTGAATGACTCACTATTTTGTGGTGTTATCAATTATTCTTCTGATTTAGATTCTATTTTATCCTTGGACCAAGGATATTATAGAAAGTATACTTGTTAAATGCATTATATAGTCACCTATAATTCACATGACATGAATATTTCATTTCCATATATGTGTATTTCACTACATTTCATTGATTGATATGTCTATGATTGTTGAGTGGGCCTTGCATTGTATATATACTTGTGCTATTTTTGGGGATGTGATTAAGTGATTATCTCTTTCAATTCGTGTGATGTTATGGGCCATCTTGGGTTGGAATGTGTAATTTACCAAATCAATACATTAATTAAAATTTAAAATGGGTGTTAATTTCGGTGACAAGGAGTATGGGCCCTGAATCAATGGGAAGATAAACTCATTTAAAATTTACAATGAAATATGGAAATAAGAAAATGAAACTTGAATGTGAAACTTAACTTTTAAAAAGAAATAGTTGCATATCCTATTTCAACCATGTCATATTAATAAAAGGTTAAGTATTGAACCCAGAAATTTTATATGAAATTTATAAAATGGTTTCCAATAAACGATAAGGAAAGGTCCTACTGATCGTTCATCTAATGGAACCCCTCTAACTTAATACTTGAGCACATACCAATATCTAGCCTTCTAAGTTGGTAGTTGGGGTTGAATATCATGGGTAGTGATCCCTTTATTACATTTATCTTAAATTAGTGTTTCTATTTATCTTATTAAAGCTTGTTCAGAGGTGTGTTCTTGTTATTTTCAGACTAATTCCACCACGATGTCCTTGTTCCATGCCCCATGAGGGTGGCGATGACCATACTCCAAACATGGTGGGCCTTGATCTACCAGTCTTACCTCCAGTAGTGCCACCTGAGGAACTGCCAACTATACCTGAATTGGGAACTGGTTCTCAGACTTGTGGTAGTTTCTTATGTCTTATGCAGTCCACAAATGGGGCACCATGAGCTACACCTACGATGGATGATATGACCGGTGAGTACTAGCATCAACATCCTCCAACATTATCAAGGGATGGTGATCCATAGGATGCTTATTCATGGTTAAAAACACCTTTTTTATATTTAAGAATCTTAAGACACATCTACAGTGGAGGGGAAATCATGATGTATACAAGCTCCATGATTCAAACATGAATTGGTGGGATGTAATTACAGATGTTGGTCTCTCTTAGGAAAAGGTATGGGCTTATTTACATACTTCCTTCTATGATTAGTTCATTCCTCAGACACTAAGATCTAATAATTCTGGAGAGTTCATGCATCTCAATGAGGGTTCTATGTTAGTTATGCTGTATTCAGCTCATTTCATTGAGTTATAACACTATTCACCACTTCTAGCCGGTGATGAGATTTCACATTCTAGAGGCTTTGAGGATGGGATCATGTATTCCATTTATACTCGTGTGAATGTCTTTTTTCTAACAAATTTCTATGAAATATTAAATAATTCTCTTATCAATGAGCACAACCTAAGGGACAATGACAATATCAGGTATAGGGGAAAAATTCTATGACATGTTAGTAGTTCTTCCAGTAACAGGAAAAAATCTCTCTAGGTTTTTCATCATGGTTTTGGTATCTAGAATACACATTATGGTTACCGGATAGTTTGTCACTAGTGTGGAGTAAAGGGTAATATGATGCCTATGTGTGATAGTGATCCTCTTGAGTGTTGGCATTGCAACCTTATGGGGAGCTATTAGGTATTTGGTCATACATTTCCATCATCTTTTAGTGGAGGAGGATCCACACCAACTCCACCTTCAGGGGTTTGCTATTTTACACCATATCAGGAAGGGATTTGGAGTAGCACTGGTAGGAATAGACAAGGGGAAGGTCATGGCCAAGGTAGTGAGAATCCAAATCACCATCAGTACCAACTAAGATGTTTCAATATTAGTATTATAGCTATTGCATAGTGCCATGGATCATGCCAATAACATGGATTAGAACTGATACATGATGATCTATCTATAAGACCATCTATAGTACGAGTAACTATTCTAGTAGGCAGCCCTATATTATCTTTTTTATTTGATAATGGTACTTCCCACTCTTTCATCTATTTATCAATAGTGTAAATCCTTCAGATGGAAATATAGTATTACTGTAATGATATGCCCCAGGATAGGCCATTGGGTGTATGATCCAAGGGAGTATGCCAGTGTATGGACTTTCCCCATGAGGTAGGCAGTTATGAATTCTCCTGGGAACTATTTTTTCTCAATAAGAAGGTATGTTATTTAATTCTCGTGATGAATTATTTGATTTTGAATCATGAATTTTTATACTTCTGTCACATAAGTGTATTTTTTTTAAATCACCATAGGGAATAATTTATCTATATAAGGGTGAGTGGGATGTCCAGTAAAGAGGAACTGTACTAGAGAATCATGTGCTAGGGTGAGTGACCACCCATGTTGTAAATATCTTCATGAATGTTAAAGGGTTATAATAGGATAAATTCCATCTTGTATTAGATCATTTCATGGATGCATTTCCAAATGATTTTTCCAGCATAACAATTAATAGGGAGGTAAGGTTTATGAACGAGCTTATTTTAAGATCTGCTCTAACTACCATTCCTCCATATGGGGTGGCACCTACTGAGCACCAGCAGCTTAATTTGTAGTTAGAGGACATTGATGCTAAGGGTTTTGTATGTCCTAACACTTCCTCTTGGGGTTCAACCATTTTTTTCCAAAAAGGATGAAGAGGCCCTTCTTCTATGAATTGATTAAAGATGGTTGAAAAAGATCTTAGTTAAGAACATGTATCCACTTCCTCTAATTAATTATCTATTTGACTAGATACAAGGATCTAGGATGTTCTTTAAGAACTAAAAAAGATCAGGAAATCATCAGGTGTGATTTAGACCATAAAACATACCTCGTACCTCTTTCCATAGTATGTAATATCTTTATGAGTACCTCGTTTTGTCATTTAATATTATGAATGTGCCCTCTATTTTCATGGATATGATGAATATAGTGTTCCACCCATATTGGGATGATTTTTTCATGGTCATTATGGATGAAATTTTGGTGTATTCTCGCACTCGTAGAAACCTTTCTAAGCACCTTGATATCATTATGAGTATACTGAGAGAGTATCAACTTTATTACAGGATTTCTAAGTGAAACTTTTGGATAAAAATGTACACTTCTTGGGTTATATGATTTCAGAATCAGGAGTCTCTGTTGACCTAAAGAAGGTGAGTGTTATAGATTCCTTTGAGAAATGCTAGAACCATTTTGATAAACAATGCTTCTTAGGGCTGTATGGATACTACATGCATTTTATATAGGACTTATCATGGATTGATTCACCACTTCTGTGTCATACAGTGATGGGTGTTATGTTCTTATGGTTATAATAATGTGAGAAAGCCTTTGAGGAGCTGAAACAGAGGCTTGTCTAACTATCTATTCTAATTTATCTAGAGAATGTAAGAGGTTATATCATCTTTTGTGATGCAACAGGAATTAGTCTAGGAGTAGTCCTAATTCATGAGGATAGATTCATTATATACATATCTCAGCAGTTGATGCCTCATGAGAGAAATTACCCAGCACATGACATTAATGTTGCAGCAGATGTCCATTCCTTATATTACATGAGACACTAGCAGTTGGGTAAGTGCTTTCTCATGTATACGGACCACAAGATCCTCAAATATATCATTTCACATTGTGAAATGAATCATAGATAGTGAATATGGGTTGAATATCTTTATTCCTCTGATTTTCAGACTATTTCTATGCCTAGAATGGGAAATGTAGTCACTGATGTGATGACATAGAAAACTCAGGCACATACTGTTTGGGAAGCCATTGTTGAATAGAAATGGATGGACCTCTTTTCAGAGCTACATCTAGAGGTCGATGATTCCCAAAAGAAGTATTTCCTCCCAACCTTGATAGATACCTCTTATCCCCTTAAGAAGGTGAAGGGAATGATATTTTTAGATCCTGAGGGCTTGGTTATCCATGAATGTATTTTAGAAGATGACCCAACTCCGGATTGGTCTGTGTACAGATATGACATCCTATGTATCCAGGGAAAATTTTGGGTTCCTAAAAATATGCGAGTGGAGTTTATGTGAGAGTCCCATGTTTCTCAAGGGGAATTTTATCAAAACATATTCAAAATGTATTGAGATATGTTATGCTAGTAATGGTGGCCTTGGATGAAATGTCAGATAGAAGGCTTTACTAGTAGTTGTTCCACCTATTGGTAGGTGAAGGCAGCTCACTTGAGACCTACAGTCTTGTTACAGCCACTTCAAGTCCCCGA
Organism: Viscum album; assembly: GCA_963277665.1. Classification (NCBI taxonomy): domain Eukaryota; kingdom Viridiplantae; phylum Streptophyta; class Magnoliopsida; order Santalales; family Viscaceae; genus Viscum; species Viscum album. Next base: position 871,506,817 of record OY728145.1, on the reverse strand, counting down.
ATGGAAAGAGAAGTTGTTTCTATATATATTTTTTTTGTGGGAATACCTAGGTCACTGAGAGGTAGGAATGATGAATGGGTAGTTATTTACTAACTGATAAAAGTATCCCACTTATTTATTATCTGGGAGACTTTTTCTGTTGACGTGTTGGGAAGACTGTATGTCCATGATATCATACGACTATGTAGGGTCAATTGTACTATTGTATCAAGTAGGGAGAATCATTTTACATCATGGTTTTGATAGGGTATGTAGAAGTCTATGGGTGAACATGTGCTTCTGAGAACAACTTTTCACCCTCAAACCGATGCATTGTCATCACCAACAATATAGGTTCTGGAGGAAAATCTCAGAAAATGTGTTCTTGATTTCAGTGGTTCTTGGGAGAATCGTATCACTCTCATCAAGTTCATGTATAATAACTAATTTCAGGTGAAAAAATTGATCCTTTTGAGGCCTTATATTTAAGGTCATGTTGTTCACCCCTATTCATGCTATATGCATCCCAACTATGTCCTTGTCTCATGTTGGAGACTTCAGAGAAGGTTTTGCTGATCTGGATGCATATGTTTACTACTCAATATAGAAATAAATATTATGCCGATCCCCATATAAAACCTCAAGAATACTAGGTCAAGGCTAGTGTTTTCTTGTGGGTATCGACTAGGCTAGGGAATATACGATTATAGAAGTAAATGAATTTTCTACCACATTATATAGGGAGTTTGAGATCATGGAAAGAGTCAGGCCGTATCCTATCCGTGTTTACTACCTTAGAGGTACCGTTCCATCTACGAAATCTTCTATGTATCATAGCTTCATCATTTTAATGCTGACCCATCTCGTAGTTTTCATCCTGATAAAGTTCATCTCGATGAAAATGATTCTTATGAAGAGTATCCTATATTCATCATCGACTAAAGCATGAAGGATCTCCATGGTCGATCATTCACTTATTGTATGGATGTTATGGTAGCACATCCACATACATGATGATACATGGGAGTAGGAGGCCGATTCACATTCTTAGTGGCTGTATTTATTCTCAGATAGTGCTTTTCAGCCCTTGGAAGGTGAACGTAGGGGTGAGTTCCTTTAAGGGGAGAAGAATGTATGAAATTGAATTTTGAATGAATTATATATCTTTAAAATTATGGACTAACTCTTTATTTTGGACCTATTTCAGAAGCCTAATGAATTTATGAAGGTTTCAGTTATGTCCATGGCATGTTCAGAGAACCCATATTCTGGAATGAATTTAGCCTAGTGCATTACTAGTGTAACCCATGCATGTGGGGTGCATGATTATATCTAACTATGTATATGGTCTACATTTTTAGGCAGATCCATTTCACATAGTTGGAACGTGGTTTCTCATATTGTGAGGCCTAACCATGCGATTTCCCCTCTTCTTCCAGGTACCAATGCATGGTTGGAACATAGTTTGGAAAACTGTGCATCCAAACCACGCACATGTTAATTTAGGGTGTTTTTACTATTTAACCCTTAATAATCTAATTAACTAATCCCTTATTTATTATAATTAATTCTATTGGGAAGAACCTCCATCTTTCTTACTTGGTGTCTCTTTTAAGGCCTAAGCTAGGGATTGTGATATCCCATTCGTCTGAGGCCCGATCAAGCTTTCGTTTCTCATGTTGGATGTGCAACAGTAAGTACTCGAGTCCTTGGGAGATGTTCTTCAATTATCTTCCTCTAGATGAACTAATAATGGTGTAGGATTATATTCCATTTTTTAGATCTACTCTGATCCAATCCAAATTAGATGTCTATACTAGATGAAGAGTGTCGTGTGAGTATGTGGTAGGCAGTCTATAACTCATTCCTCAATTTTCTAATTTTTTATAAATTTTCATTCCATCACGGCAATTTCATCGGACACCATTTTTTTAATTTAGATGTCTTAATTGAAGTCATTATAATTGTATTCAAATGAGATTTCCATATATTTGACTTATTATCTGTTGTTATGTCTACAACTCTAACCACCCCATGTAATCTGTAATGCCATAAATGGGTTTTTGGTGTTTCAATAGTTTCATCCACCATTCAGGTGCACCTTAATCTTTATTATCCTAATGGTAATCCTTACATTAATAAATTTCAATTTAATTGTTGAATTTTTAATTGATTAATGGGCTATAACTTGTTTTTTATACATGTCCCGCCTAAGGTATGTTATTCAACATGTTTAATTAATGTTAAATGGTATATTAGAAAGTATATGGTATAAGTATGACATGGAAAAATTAATGAAATATAATAGTCATTTTCTGGATATAGAACCCATTTCCACTCATGGTGGATGGTAGGGGAATGAACCATGTTAAATGATCCTGACTTAAATGAACTAATTATATGGTTTCAAGCTCCTTGGACACATTACAATAATTAATGGCATGGATTGAACCTCTCAGACTTATTAAATGGAATGACCTTGATATTACCGAACATAGTAAATGAATTAAATGTAATGTTCATAATTTTATATGGACCTTGAAATAATTATTATGGTAATGGTCAGACCCGAGTAAGCTTTTGGAATATATAGAGAATGCTATGATCACTTGTGGACACCATTCCAGTTTCAGGATGTCAGCTTCCCTGGTTGAGACCCACCTTGGAACCCGATTCTCATCTATTAGTGGATGCTCGGTATGACAACATAAGATCATTTCTATATCATTTTATGATTCCTTGGAGACAAATCTTGGATCCATCAGGGCTTTTATGGACATGAGGAGCCATGGTTATATCCTTGGGCCTATTCATTGCTTATCCCTTTTTACCTTGGGTGTATTTTGTGGACTCGGTTAGACCATAATATTGTGCAATTATGTGGATGATTATCCTTAGATTAAATTCTTACACCTTAGCATGGATGTTGTTAATTATGTGTTGGTTAACCTTTAGGTCATGCTTTCTATGGTTATTTCCTTGGAACCCTTTAATTATTAATATCAATATAAGTTTCCTTAATACTTCATAGAACCATCACTATTTCTATCATGAGGTGAAGTCATTGATTCCAATGCATCACGTTACTTATGTATATAAACGTGAACTTAATTAATTTGTGAATAGATTAAAAGTTTAGACACCATCTGAGGGATGAATCGGTTACATGGGTATTTACATTAATTTATTGATTTACTTATATATTTTCATGCATAAACACATTTCAGTTTATATTACATTGACCAGTTATTATAGAAACCATATTTGGTGTCCTACTAAAATAATCGCACACCATATTCATGCCACCATTTGGTTCCCAAGTAGACACTATCTATGCAGGTGTTGACAATGGGTAGCATAAGGCTTCGGATACATGATTTCTTGCTATTATAGGATAAGGAGGATATCAGATGATTGGGTTGGAGATCAGGATGCTTGGGATAGATTTTTCCATCCTCTTTTCTAATTTATATAGAAATCTTGTAGTTCCCTTTGTACCTTTTTTACCATCATTTTAGTGAAAAGAAATATATCATCATCAGCCATTTTAGGTTACTCGTGTTATTTCATTTATTATAGATCTTTTATCCATCAATTGTGATTTATATTTAATTATATTTCTTAGACTATTTAACTACTATTGTATTATATATATGAATTATACTTTGTGACATACTCTGGAAATGAGGGAATAGTCTACCAAAAGGCAAACCCTAGTCCCTCACTACTAGTCAGTAACCTCTGGTGTTTGGGGAGATACGCTTAAGGCCGTATGGCCGACCAGGCTTGGGGAACTCTTTAGTGGAATCCACGTCTAGAAAATCACACAAGATCCTCCTCTTCTTATTAGTTATCTTTGAGAATTCCACCATATATGATTTCTAATTCATGTTTCGTCAATGAAAATTGTTCCCTTCAGTAAGGATTTGACACCATTAACTTAATCTATTGGTTTATCTCCCCATCATTAGAATTATTTGCATTCCAGCTAAGATACTATATTTTAAAGTATTTGTTTTTATTTCTTCTATTTCACCATTTATAGTCCACATTAGAGGCTAATACTTGATGAGGAGTTGACTGTGGGTATACATTTGGTGGTATATCCCTTTTCCCATAAATTTCTTGCAGTTTATATAATGCATTGTCATGTCATGCATCATACATTAAAGGATATTCTAATTAAATAAATAATTAAACTATTAAATTGTTAAAACATTATTTAGGTTGGATATTCCAACCAATTTTCATCCATGGAGGTTGTCTACCTCAACCAGATCCACATTGTAGGGTGTGTCATTATAAAGGCCCATGACTCTGATTCCATGTAATGAAGTTAAATAAATTTTTGTGGTCTGTTAAATTGTAGTATTTAAATTTAATTATTTAATTGAGTTTTATGAATGGAGTGATACGTTTTTTTGTCCTATATGCCTAAAATATAGGATTTAATCACATTATATGGTTGGTTAACTTACCCTCACATGAATATAAATGCAATGGATAATTTATAAAAATGAAGGGTGAATAAAAAATTTATGTTAACCTCACCTTTTTCAATAATAAAATGTGATAATGGGTCACTACAAAATAAACAGTGTTTAGCGGCGGTTTTGTGGCGGCGGTTCACAAAACCGCCGCTAAACGTTTTCCGAAATACGTTTCGCGGCGGTTTTTAATAAACCGCCGTTAAACCTTTGTTTTTTTAAAAAAACCCGACCCTTCCCTACCCCGACCCCCGTTTCCCCCGACCCCGCGTGCTGCAACCCTCGCCCGCAGCCCCCCGCGACCCCCCCGGCGATCCCGAGACCTCCTCCGGCGACCCCGCGACCTCCTCCGGCGACCCCGCGACCTCCTCCGGTGGTGCCTGCGACCGGAAACCCACGACCCCCTTCTCCCAACGACCTTTCTCACATCGACCTCGGCCCCAAAGTGAGTTTCTCTATTATCACATCCATCTTGATGATTTGTTTCTAATTGAATCTGAGATTCATTATATGGGTCTCTTGGTTAATGGATTTATTTTAGTTTTTGATCCTATTGGTATTTATTTCATTCATTTTTAAAAAAATTATGTGTTTTAGGTAGTAGGCTTTAAAGATATCTTTTATTTTATAATCCATACTTGCTATATCATTTTTTTGGATTATATAAGTTGATTAATAGATTGATTTATGATTCTTATAATGGTTTGTTTTTTTAATTATTTGATTAAATGATTTATTAATTTGGAATTGATTTTGAAAATGGATTTTGAATCATGTTTTATTTGAAATTAAGTAGTTTGATTATTGATGTGTGATATTCCCTCCAAATAGTTTGAATTTTTAATTTAAATCCTACATGTATGGGTCATTTGTGAAATTGAAATCCTTTATGTGTGGGAAAATTAATAAATGAAATCCTTCCAATATGGGCTACGATAGATGGGATCATGTGGTACTTAGTAAGGGATATAATAAGAAAATAATTCTAGGATGAATTGTGGCTACCTATCAATGATTTACACTAAAAATATAACTAAATATTGTTTCCATAGTGGATTCACTTATCAGGGTGATTACCTCATTTAAGGGAACATATTTTAGGGATATGTATGTAAATAGTCATTTGACCATAGATTTAAAAGGATATTAGATAACTTATACCTAATATACCATAGGAGTATTTTCTATTGTTTTCCTTTTCAAAGAGGTTATTTATAAATACATTATGAAATGGTTTAATCACATTTATTTTAAATGGAATATGATGTATCAATTTGATTATTCTTTTTAATATATTCTAAAAGGGTGAATTACCATTTTTTTAATATATATATATATATATATTTTATTATTTTATTTTCCCTTAATAAGAATAATTGTTTTATTTTCCTAATGTCTCCTTATGAAAAACATGGTGTAATATTTATAATATTCATTTTCTCACACCATACACTGACCATTGGGTGTTTTCAGGTCCTTTTTTATATAATGTATGTAACGGAAAGGTTCCTCATAGAAGTCATGGGTATCCATGTTAGTAGGGTGTGTGATATTTATGGTTACATGGTGTAATGTTTTTCATCATATCACATGGATAAGGGTTGGGATCTTAAAACCTACCCACCTTACAACATATCATCACATATCCAAACTTCCCAAGCATCACAGCACCCCTAAGGCCAATTTTAGTTCCACGGACCCACCTATAAACTTCCATCTTCTAATATACTCCATGAACTCAACCATGTTATAACAACACTCGGACTAAGGAAAAGGTCCTACCTGAAAACATTTTCCCCAACCATGAACCACAATTAAAACCCAATTATCTTTGAGGACGCATCCACCTCAACTATTTATTATCAATATCAAATGAAAATTAAAGGTTTAGGTAATGTTACTATACCACCGCACGAGAGGATATCGATAAGGAACTACACTACCCTGTGGAGAGCCAATCGGAACACCTTTGTTCCAATCCTCTCCACAACTCATGGCCCAAAATTCTTAGCACCACCTCACCTAGTTACCAAAATTATAATGGTGACACAAACTCATTGTCGCTGAAGGGATACATAGATTCCAACCACATTCTCTGACCTACATCAATCCAGAACTCAAGGCCCAACAGCCTCACTCCATTTCAAACATCCAAAGCACAACCCAAGCATAACCTTCATCTCAAGGTATTCAACCATCCAAAACCTGATCCAACACCCATCACCAAAACTAATACACTAATATGGTTCCTACCTGAGACCGTCCAACTTGAAACTCTAGCCACACCATTAATCGATTACTTTCCTTCCATGGTTCTCAACACCATATTACTTACTTCTTCACCACAATTTTCTAGTTTTGAGAACTTCACTCATCATAAAAGAGGTCAACAGAACCTCAACTCAACCTTCAAAACTTCCCTAACATGTTTTCCAACTCACAACATCCATGAAAACTCCACCCAATTCTAACATTCATTATTTCTACCAAAACTACCCAGATTTGTCACACTTTCACCATCCATATCTCAACCAAGGACTACTTGGTTCTTCTTCAAAACTCATTCACATTACTAGGATAAACTTATCATTTCAACATTAACTTGAGGTGCTTCGCAGCCCACCACATCCATTCCCTTTCTATCCAACTATGTCTTTCCATTCCTGCTAACTCACTCCGTTGGTTCCCAACTTCCCCTATTGGCATGTCGCCCCTCTACCCAAACACGAAGCCTTCTCACTTAAGTTATACCTCCATCACCTACACACACCATATCCAAGTTCCACCTGGCCTTCCCTAAGAACCCCCAAACATGTCCCTTATAGGTTTCTATTTGGAACCTTGATTCCTCCACATCCACTCTACAGTTTTCTCCGCATTTCCATGACTAACATAATTCTCTCCACCTTAGGAGGGTCATTATCACTAATTTATTCAAGAAATTCAAACACCATGTCTCATGTTTCCATCACAAGATGAAACCCAAAACTTAAATGTGGCCATTTAGATTTTCCTAGAACAATAAAACAAACATTACCCATTGTGAAAATGGTTTCAGTGAATGTAGTTAACTTGATTTAAAATGCATTATGATCAGTTTTGATCACACATCAATGGGGTGTTGTTTGAGGCAACATAAATGTGTGATCGATGGTGTTATGATAAGTGTGTATCCTGATATTCTTATTGCTCCTCAATGAGGTGTTGACGCTGTCTCCTATGGACCAGACAGGTTCAGTTGGTCTGAAATGGTAAATGTGGTCAATGAATCATCTTTATTATATTATGCATACTTTATGGTCAATGGTTCATCTTTATTATATTATGTTTCTGTAATCTTACACTATCGTATATTTTGTGTAGGCACATTGTGATATACATGGATAAAAGCTGGATCACATTACTGAGGAACACACCTCAATATGTTAAGGGTTTGAATGGGTTTTTAGATTTTGAAATTTCTAATCGATCTGTTGAAGGGAGAATAAGATGTCCATGTCCTAAATGTAAATTTAGAACATGGTTGAAGAGATATGAAGTTTATGAACATTTAATACTGAAGCAATTCCCTGAGCAATATTTGTGTTGGATTTGGCATGGAGAATCAAACAATACAGAAAGATTGAGGACTGATGTTAATCCACAGAATGAGGTCCCATGTTCTTTGAAAATGGAAAATGAAATGAAAAACCTCATAAATGATGCACTCGGCACTGCAAGACACCACTATGAGCATCAAAACATATCATGACAACCAGAAGAGGGTGCTACAAATTGCAACGTGACAAGTGATGTTTCTGAGACTGTAACACAAGAAGATCAAGATTGTAACATATCATTGGATCCTCTTGATTCTGTGGAGCCAAATTTAAGGGAAAACTTCAGTGAGGAAAATGCATTTCATGATTTAGTTGACGATGGAAATCAAGAGTTGTATAGTGGGTGTTTGAAATATTCAAAGCATTCATTTATACTGAAGTTGTACCATATCAAATGTCTATGTGAAATTACAAATAAGGCAATGTCCATGTTATTGGAATTGATTCGTGATGCATTTCCTGAAGCAAAAATCCCAGAATCGTTTTATGATATGAAAAAAGTTGTTAACAAGCTTGGTCTGAATTATACAAAAATACATGCGTGTCCCAATGATTGTATTCTTTACTGGGGAGAGGATTCAAGTAGACAGAATTGTAAGAAATGTTCTTCTTCTAGATGGCAGTCAAAGGGTGATGTTGGAAGTATGACTGAACATAATTTAACAGAGAAGAAGAAAAGGAACACACCTGCAAAAGTTTTGCGTTACTTTCCTTTGATGCCTCGATTGCAAAGATTATTCATGTCATCAAAAACCGTCGAACACATGAAGTGGCATGCTGTAGATAATAACAATGATGGGTTAATGAGACATCCACGAGATTCCCAATCGTTGAAGACATTTGATTCATTACATCCAGATTTCTCAGCTGATCCTAGGAATGTTCGATTGGGATTGGATGTCGATGGATTCAACCCATTTGGGACTTTGAGTACGAGTTATAGCATTTGGCCAGTTGTATTGATCCCTTATAATCTGCCTCCGTGGATGTGTATGCAACAAACATCTTTTATCATTTCGATGATTATTCCTAGAAAACAAATGCCTGGAAATGATATTGATGTATACCTGCAGCCTTTGATTGAAGAATTGCATGAGTTATGGAGAAACGGTGTTGAGACATTTGATGTTTCTTCTAAAACAATGTTTAAAATGCATGCTTCTTTAATGTGGACCATTAGTGACTTCCCTGGGCTTGGGAATTTATCTGGTTGGAACACTTATATGGGTTTGGCTTGTCCCGTTTGTAACTTTGATTTCGAGCCCAAACGGCTACCTCACAGTAGAAAATGGTGCTTCTTGTGCCATCGAAGATTTCTTGATGCATCTCATAGATTTCGGCTGAAAAAATCAAAATTTAATGGTTTCATTGATCGTAGACCACCTCCAAAGTTGTTAACCGGTTCTGAAATATTGACACAGCTTGAAAATTTTAAAACAGAATTTGGGAAGGTTCATCATTTGAATGATAGCGGAAAACGAGTGCGAAGTGCATCGTCAAGTGAAATCAGAACGCAACAATGGAAGAAAAAAAGTATATTCTTCAAACTTCCGTATTGGGAATTTAATTCTTTGCGTCACAATCTTGATGTGATGCATATTGAGAAGAATGTATGTGATAATTTGATTTTCACATTACTTAATGAGCATGGAAAGTCGAAGGATCATCTCAATGCTCGCAAAGACTTACAAGTAATGAACATAAAACGTGATCTCTGGCCAGATGAGAATGAAAAGTATGCTCCGACCATTTTTTCATTGAAAAATAGGGATAAAGATACGTTCCTTCAAATTTTAAAGAATGTGAAGGTATCTGATGGGTATTCGAGTAACATCTCGAGGTGTGTTGACTTGAAGAATCGTAAGTTATATGGATTGAAAAGTCACGATTCACATGTATTGTTACAACAGTTACTACCATTGGCATTGCGTACATTATTACCTGAAAAAGTTATTGCTGTTGTACTCCATTTCTGCACATTTTTCAGATAGTTATGTGAGAAAGCTCTACATCCATTTCAGCTTGACAACCTACAAAAGAGGTTTGTATTGACCCTTTGTGCAATGGAGATGATCTTCCCTCCATCATTTTTTACTATCATGATGCATTTAACTGTGCATTTGGTTGACGAAGCTAAATTAGGAGGCCCCGTTTATTATCGATGGATTTATCCAATTGAGAGGTATTTTATTTATATGTTTCCAGTTAAGTAAACATTTTTTTCATTTAAATAAATGCATAATATTATTTTTTTTTCACAGGTATCTTGGGCATTTGAAAGCATACGTGAGAAATAAAGCTCAACAAGAAGGCTCTATTGCTGAAGGATATTTGGCCGAGGAGTGTCTCACCTTTTGTTCCATATATTTGGATGATATTGATACAAGATTTACTCGAGTTGGACGTGTTGACGACACATCAACTCAATCTCAAATGCATCAGAAATCAAAAATATTTCCTGCTATTGGCCGATCAGTTGGGAGGACCTCATACGTTACACTAACAGAATTGGAATTATTACAGGCACATAGATATGTGCTGCTGAATAGTGAAATTGCAGATCCATTTATTGAAGAGTTGAGGATACAAACAAAGGGACGAATGAGAAGCCGAACACGAAATGAAAAAGATATAATGAAAGCTGTGAATAAAGAGCTGGTAGAATGGTTTGCACGACGTGTAAGTTTATAAATATTGCAATAAATACGAATATTACTTTTACACATACAATTTTCAAATATATTAAATTATATATATTTTTCAAATCATGAATACTGATACTCGAGATGACTTTTCAGAAGATTTGAAGTTTCTTGCTAGAGGTCCTATAAAACAAGTTATAAAGTTCAACGCTAATAATGTGAATGGTTTTAGATTTCGTACATTCGATCGAGAAGTGGGTTTGAAAACACAGAATAGTGGTATTTTTACATTTGTTGAAGTGGAATACTATGGAAAGCTACATGATATTATTGAATTAAACTACCACGGGAATTTTTCTATTGTTTTATTCAAATGCAAATGGGTCGATTTTATCAGAGGTGTTAAAAGAGATTCCTTGCAATTTACTTCTGTAAACTTCTCTCGCTTGATGGATGTTGGTGATCGTGAACTGCATGATCCATATATCTTAGCATCACAGGCAAAAATGGTATATTATGGGAATGATGTTGTGGATGAAGGGTAGAGTGTAGTTACTCACGTAATACAAAGATATTTGTATGATATGGGTGATGAAGTGGAAGATTTGACCTCTGCAATTGAATTTCATCAACAACAGGAAGCAGAATTATTTGTCCATCATGATATTGAAAATATTGGTCTACCAAGGATGAATGAAGTGGATGAAGAAATGGAGCAGGAAACCGACATGATTGAAGGGGGAAATGATTGTATGTACAATTATTTATTCATTCAGCAACTACTTGTTTCATTTCTGTAGTCATTCATTATCATTGTTATATATATATTGTTTGTTAATACTGGGCATCTATTATCATTTTTAATTTTTTTCTGCATAAATTTTTTGAAATATATATTCTGAACTTAATTTTATTTGATTAAATGACAGGAATGCCAAGGAAGAAGCGGTACACTATTCCTTCTTCTTCTGTGACAGATGACGATCCGTCTGTCCCCACGGTATCATCTCCCCCTGCACCATCTCTGACACCATCAGTGCATGCCTCATTAGAGGATGAGTCATCACCTCCCCCTACAGGAGCTTCAGCAGTGGGGTAGCGACACGCCCCCTCCAGTTCATCACGGACATTCTGGAGGGTCGTAGTCATAGGAACAAATTTTAATTAAATAAATTTATTGCATTTTGTTTATAGTAATTGTTTTCTCATTGAAGATGAAGACAATGAAACCGTGGAAAATGACATAAAAAGTTCTGATGTTTGGAACATGCATGGAAAGAAGATAGTGGTGCCATTTGATTCTTATGGGGTCCCGACGGATGACGCCGCAGGTTTACTTGGTCATATTATAGGTCAGCTGGCAGTGGAGCCCGTTTCCCTGCCTATTTCGTATGATGATTGGAGTCATATGCCTCCAAAATGGAAAAATGAAGTTTATGATCCTCAGATAAAGGTAATTTTATTACTTTATGGTTTAATTGAATGTCATTTTACTAATATATTCAAAATGAATTTCTATATACAGATGTTTTTCCACTTTACCGTTGCTGATGTGATAGCACGGAAGTGGACATTGAAAAATATTGGAAAAAAATGGAAAGATTTCAAATGGAGGTTGTGGTGTGATGTCAACGATTCTTCGTTGACCGTGCAGCAGATGTATGAGAAGATACCCCGTGGGGTACCGAAAGAACAGTGGAAAGTTTTTGTCGATAGACATCGTGATGAGAAGCGGATGGTATTGAAATATATATTATTATATTATCCTCATTTTACATTTATACATGTACATGAACAGGAGATAGACATTGAATACAATACTGTTAAATTGAATTTTATTTATTTCAGGATCTCTCAAGAAAGAATTCTTCAAACCGGGCGAAGCAGGTAATCCCGCACACTGCGGGTTCAAAAAGCTTTTCAAGAAGCCGAATGTCATTGGTAATCTTTTAATTAGTTTAAATATTTATAATATAATATTATCTATTTAACATATTTGATTGATGATTTATCTTTGTTTAATGCATTCACATAGTTTAGGTCATGAAGCATCTCGAACAGAACTGTGGCTGGATGTTCATAAAAAAACAGATGGAAGTTTTGTTAATGAACCTACTAGAGAAGTTGGGGTATAAAGTCAATTATTTATTATAATAACTTAATATCAGTTTTTACTGTGTTAATATATATTGATATTTGATTTATAGGTAAAAATTAAAGAAATATGGGATGCTAATCCTGGGAAATCCTACTCAGTCTCCCAGGATGACCCGGTTGGTCAAGTCCTTGGGAAGGAGCATCCTAGTAGAGTGCGCGGGATGGGTTTGGGACCCGTACCATCTGAGGTCTTTCGCATGCTATCAGGGATTTCGGCCTCATCTACTCCTGGTTATAGTCATTTCATACCTGAAGATGCTCAGAGAGAGATGTCTTCTCTACAAAACATAGTTCACCAACAGGGGGATCGGATATCTTCTTTGCAGAAAGAGTTGCTTGAAATACGTCAGCATATGAGCTGATATGCCCCCAGTGGTAGTGAATCTGGTAGTGGTGAGCAGGTAAATCACAAAAAAATCAAAATCATTTAGTTTTCAAACTTTTATTGGTTTTAATTTTTATTATAAATATGCAACAATATTTAATTTTCAATATAATGTTCTTACAGGTGGCAGCAGGTGGTGGAGATGAAGGTGGAGAGGGTGACGATGTAGCATCAGATGATGAGTAGTAGTATTGTTGATGTGTTGAACAAGTATGATAACAATTGGTTTGTATATGTAACATTTATGTCACATAGTTGCCACCAAACATTTCCATGTCCTAACATTTTCTTGATTTCTCATGTTTCCTTCTATGCATTTTATTTATTGTGTTCTGGATTCCTCATGTGTTGATAAAAAGATTCTTAATGCAATATGCATGTGATGATACCACATCCAATGAGAATACCATATATGTAACCCATATTCATACCCCTATTGGATCCATATCCAATATGTATCACACTAAAAGACCAATCCCATGACCATAAATGGCTAAGGCATGAAAGGTTAATGATAAAAGGCTCTGTCATGGCCTTAAAATTATTACACCACTCCAATGGGTCCAGGAATACCAATTTGTTTTTAGTTTAGGCATGGTGGATGTCATTGGATTCGGTGGATGTTGGTTGGAAATTGGTGGTAATACCTTCCTTCTTCTTGGTTAGTTTCCTCTTATTATTCTCTTGGGGATTTAATACAATGATTCCTTTTTGGTCTAGGGTCTGAGTTGGTTTACATTTTGATGATCTTTTGGCACAATGTAGGTTTATTTGTGGGTTTTTCATGCATTTGTGGTTTATGGTCATTTCTTCTTCACCCTATGGTGTGCTGCGAGTCGAAAAATATTCTTTAAGGTAGGGAATCAGTTATTTCTCTTTATTGTGTATCATGCATGGGGGGTTACTCTTGTTCATCTATGGGTTCTAGTTGTGCTAGCTTAATCAAAGATAAATAATTGGCTAATTGAAACTGAAGGGGGAAAATAGGAATGATTCACATGTTTTTACAGCTTTGATATTATTATGATATGATGGATTGTATGGTATTGATACCTTGGTTAAAATTATGGTCATTGGGGGATTTTCTTTCACTGGATGATATGTGTTGTGACTGTTGTGTCAATTGTTATTGTTGTGATATCAACCTAAAAGGGAAATTAAACAACCACTTATATTTTTCTAATGAAATGGATACTCTATGATTATGGATTGTGTTACAACACTCCTAAAATAAAGTATCGTGTGATAAAATACCCGTTGATAAATCTATAAAATGATCCTTGATGTGTTGTGATGCATGTACATGATTATGGGATGATGATGTGTGGATGTGATATTATGTGAGGCTGATGGGTGAGATGTGGCTGTGGTTTTGGAAAATTTAGGGCAGTGGTGGAGCAGATCCAACATATTTTTTTTCCAGTTCAACATTTAGCGGCGGTTTTAACAGCCGCTAATTCCATACCTGTGAGCATTTAGCGGCGGTTAAAACCACCGCTAAATGATGAACAGGGAAGCATTTAGCGGCGGTTAAAACCGCCGCTAAATGTTGAACTGGGAAGCATTTAGCGGGGGTTTTAACCGCCGCTAAATATATTATGTTGATATTTAGCGGCGGTTTTCACCGCCGCAGAATAGGCGCATCAAACGCCTGAATTTAGCGGCGGTTAAAACCGCCACGAATAAAAAATGTCAGATACCCATATAACCGCCGCTAAATGAAGAGAAACTGCCGCTAAATGACGGATCTACGACACATTTCTAAAACCGCCGCGGAATCGAAAAAAACCGCCACTAATAGATTGCCGACGCCAAACTTAGCGGCGGTTTTTGTAAACCGCCGCCACACAATATAGCGGCGGTTTAAACCGCCACTAAACAGGAAAAAAACCGCCGCTAGGACCGGCTTTTGTTGTAGTGGGTAATACTATCATTATGCCCACTTTATAATAAAATATTCCATGTTTGATTATGGTCATTACCAATGAATTATTTTAAATGTGAGCAAGTCCATGTGTGATAATTAGACACCCATTGATGTGTCATCCAAGTGAATGACCAGAAATTGATTCATTCTTTCTCTTATATTGTCAATACATCATCTTAGTACTGAGGGTTCACTGATATTTTCTAAAATTAAATATATTGAATGCATCATATTATTCACTATGTATTTAGATTTTATATGATGGAATCACATGGTTACTACCTTGGTCTCCTATAAGGGACAAAACCAAATCTCCAATGGAAATTCTATTAGGTCTTGAGTACAATTTTCATCCTTAGGATGAACTCCCAAGGGTAAACACCTTAGGACTTTATCATTTTTGTAAAACATAAATTCTATGTAAATATGGAATTATATGTGATTTTCACTAGACATTGATTACATTATTATATATCATGGGTCCCAACCTTATAAACATAAACATAAAATGAAAAATAATTAGATAAATTCTGGAATAGGTGGGTGTAGGAAGTATCAGATGAATTTATCATAATGAAAATAAATATAAATCGTTATATATTTAGTTCTTTACATTGTATTATTAAAAACTCATTTCCCATTGTATATTTTCTAACTTAATAGTACTAGACTTCATTAGTGGTGGCGTAATGAGTTTTATTAACACTCTAATTAGGCCATAGATTAGTATCCATATGGACTTCATTCACACGAGTAGGGATATATGAAAGTTACCAGCTAAAGATTATAGATTTTCTATGCAAGGGTAGAGTATGGATAGAGAGGGTTGAGTATGAACTCATGATTAAATTGGATATAACTTTTCCAATATTTGTTTTAATTTTTTATAGAATGTACATTGAATTATTTCTACTCTGTTCCCCCTTGAATCACCCATTTTTATAGCATCATGATATCATTTTTTGTATATCACATTGTCTTGTGGATTGTTATTATATCTGAACAATTTAATCTTCTAGTATTGTACATTTATTATGTTTCAACTATTTACTTATTTATTATACCGATGTACTACAATGTAATCATGATGGTATATTATCAACGCGATACCATCATATAAATTCCATAAAGGATAATAGATTTTGCTTTATGTTGAGGTACTCTTGAGTCCATGTGGGAAACCAAGTTTTTTTTACTTATTAGTGAACTAGGTTGGTGATGAAAAAAGTGGTATTAAAGATCATTATTTCCTTTTATAATACTATTTCATTTTTGAAATATAGAATAACATTAATTTTTCTGAATTTTGTAATGGTCATTTGACTGGGAGTAGATAACCTCTAAATAGAGAAAACCCAAAATTAATTATGATGGGACTTATTATTCTGGATTGTGCTTATTATAGTTTTACTAATTTCACCAATGGTTAATGAACACGATGTATGCTATATATTATTATTACTGATTCAACATTACCATTGGACCAATATTATAAGGATATTTTGTCTCATGCATCATTACAGGAACCTAAGGATTTATAATCCATGCGTGTTTCATGCCATTTTTTTGTGTGGGAATTACCAAAATCATGTTATTGTACCTTGATTTATATACTTTAATTAGGATAAAATTTCTTGTATAAATAAGATAAATTAATTTTTATTAAAGTATATTCCTAAACCTAAATTCTATTTTCCCATACTGAGGGTGAATGCTTAATTAAAAAATTATCACAGGTTTGATCTAGGTATCTATGGTGACACAAGAAAATTTGTTTTCATTTTGATTACATGGATAACAATTGTAATTTATAAATAATTTAATTATATAAATTGGGAATGGTGATTCATAAAATCGAATAATTATATATGTATTCTTATATCTTGAGAAAAGATATAAAAGGTTTTATTACAGATACATTATGTTACAATTGTTTCTAATATTGAATAGGTATTTATAGCATGGGAATGGTAACCATATGATTGAAATATTATATATATATATCTGTGTGAATTTACTCATTCTTAATAGAAAATAGAGATAATTACCAACAAATGGGGATTCCAATTTCACCTTAAGGGGTGTTTTTCATCTATATCATTCAATTGAAACTCAATATATTAGAGACATTTCCATGAAAAAGAGAATATGACCCTAAATGGATTATTGTAGTGGGAAGTTTGGAGTATCTTCTGGGGTCCTTTATAGTTTCATTTATAAAAAAATATAACTTTTAGAGAAGGATGAGGGGGTTTGATTAATATATAAGAAGTGTTTATACCTATAATATCATGTATTTTTTATATTTTCTAATATTAAATCCAATTCCATGGCACTCATTTTGAATTGAATAAATATTTCACCATAATGGACTATACTCGTATGCTAGGAAGGTGGTGATTATGATTCTGTGATGGTAGTGGGACCTGAGCCACCAGAATTAGCTCTTATAGTTAGACTTACAACACCTCATATTATTCATGATATGTTTTGTAGATGATAATTTTAGAGAGGTTTTATTATGATTATTATAGTTTATATAGGTAGATCCATGACTTTTCTCATCTATGAATAAGTTGACTAGGGTGTTCTAGTAGTAAAACCCTCATACCACATAGGGGGAAGGTAGTCCCCAGGTTGCTCAGTTATGGTTAGAGGCCATGTTATAAATATTATAGCATCTAAATATGCCTCTAAGAAGTATAGTCAATCATCCAATTTATATTCTTTGAGGATTATCCAATATATAGTGGGATGTTTTGACTCAGGATGATAAGCATTGGATTATGTTCTGGAGGAATTTCTAGATAGACTTATATGATTATTTCATTCCAAATACAGTGAGACATGGACAAGATAGAGAGTCTATGCACCTTGAGAAGATCACTATATTAGTTATGGGTTACTCCAATCATTTAATAGTGATTTATCATGTTATTTCTACTATCCTTAGTGATGTGATGTCTAGGGAAATTAGATTTGATGATGGGATCACATATTCCATCTGATAATTGGTGAACATGTTTTCTCTTATGGAAATCATTGTGTTGGTGAACAAGTCCCTCACCACAAAGTGTAGATTTAGAGAAGATTAAGGTCTTAGGTGTGGTTTTTCAATCCCATTGTAGGGAGTCAGTTCATCTATAAGTATACAACAATGTATTGATCCTTCTCACCTAGTCAAAAGTGGTTAGAGTGTGTACTGTGGTAGAAATGGGATCTAATAACAATTTAGTAGTTTAGGGAACACAAATCACACTTATACAATGGACCTATTAGAGCGATGAGATTAAGGAAAGATGGGTAATATTCATAACTTTTGTAGAAAATTTCCTCTAGAATTTAGTTAGAGGAGGTCTACATAAGTCCTCAGTTCTGAATTTGGATCAAAGATACTTGTCTGGTAGTGAGCTGGAGCGTGACTGATCGATCCTAATAAAGTGGTAGTCATGGAAAAGGTACCTGTGAATGGGTTGTATAATGGAATCACAGTGAACCTTCCTAATATAGATTAGTTGTATCTCAATTCCTTAGATAAGGAAAGATATATACAATACAACTAACATAAGAGGACTAGAGTTCTGATGCCTATACTATTCATGGTGTGATTTTAATAGAATCTATATTTGAGTCTGTTTTATTTGACATAGGAGCATCCCACTCCATTATATTAGTAAAAATTGGTATAATTCTTGGTATCAAATTTTTTTAATGATGTGGAGTGATGAAAATCGATACTCTACTCAGTATCCCACCAAAATATTTATGCCAATTCATGGAATGGACCATTGATATAGGTGACTATCAATTCTTATTGGGCCAATTTGACCTCAAAATGATAGGTTTAAACATCATACTTAAGAAGGATATGTTATTTACTTATGATGTTCATGTTTATTATTATCCTTGGAGGGTGTCCTTTACATCACCCAATGCAAATATCAATATTGAAAAAGTATAATCGGATGTCTAGGAGTGTCTATTTGGACCCAAGAATCCTAAATGAGTGGCGTGACATCGATGATTACTATTTTCTATAAAATGACCAGGGAATATGGAACAAAAATTTACCACCTATGGTGGAACCTCTCAAGGACATATTCTCTTATTAATTTTCTAGGCTACGTCCTAATGGAATGGTTGGTTTTATAATTAGGATTATTCTAGGGTTAGTGGAATAATCTATTACTTTGTATAGGTTGGATACTATAGAGTTATAGAATATCAAGAGGTATTTGGTGGATTTATAATTCAAGGGGTTTATATGACCCAGTACTTCTCCATGTGGTTCTCCCATACTTTTCACTAAGAAGTTATATGGGACATTCAGGGTTTTTATGTGTTACCATCAGTTGAATTAGCATACAGTTAATAAATTGTGTCTACTTACACATATAGATGACCACTTTAACATTATTATGGGAGCGAGTTTTATTTTAATTTTATTTAAGGTTATGGAATCATTAGGTACATTTTAGACCATTATATATACCACATAATTTTGTTTTAGTAGATATGGATTATTTGAGTAGTCAGTATTGTTGTTTGATCTCATGAACACAAAAATAGTTTTTTGTCTATGATGAATCAAGTTATGAAACCATATTAGGATTTAGTTGTAGTGTCCTTCAAGAATGATATATTTGTGTACTTGTGAACTACATATTATCTTTCTAGAAACATTGGCATCATATTGAGTATAGTATGAGAGCACCAACTAGATATTATTTGCAAAACTGAGTAATAAAATCATTTTATATTTTATTTCTCTAGCCTTTCAGCACCTCTCACGGTCTTGAAAAATAAGGGTGTTAAAATAAATTGGTCTGATGATTTTGAAAAATAATTTAAAGAGTTTAATGTATGATACAATATATCATCAATACATTTTTAAGTTAATCCTAGAAGAAAGTATATGGGTTTTTTTTATGTTAGGAATCAGACAAAGATCCATTCTAATGGAGGGAGATCGGGTCCTAGCATGTGGGTCTTATCAATTGAGACCTGATGAGAATAATTACCTATGTCATGATATCGAGACAGAACCTATGGTTCATAGTGATAATTTTCATATGTCCATAGTTGTGAACTCAAATTGTCTACACCATGTGAATATGAGGAATATTTATGATCCCAAAAGACTGTTGATAAGTGAAATGACATCAATTTAGGATTTTCTACCATGTTTTTTCATTAACAAGGGTGATATTTGGCCTCTTCAAGGGTGTTTCTAGGTACCAATAGACATAAGAGAGGAGTTAATGATAGAATCAAATGCCTATTCTAGAGAATTAGACCCTGGTCTTACCAAGTTATATTGTGATTTACACTTCCAGTATTGATGGATGGGGATAAAGAGGAAGACAACTAGTTTGGTTACTATGTCTTCTACCTATCAATATTTGAATGAAGAAAACCACTGACTGATATAAATTTTAAATATGATACATATTATAGAGTGTAAATTAGATGATCTCACTATATATTTCAATATATATTTTCTAAAATCCTCTCGGGATAGTGATGATGTATGGGTTATTGTGGGCAGGTTGATAAAGGACACATAATTCTTACCTTTTAGAGACACATTTTCAGTGGATGATCTAGGAAGGAAATATATTAGGGGGTCATTTTCTTTTACATAGTTCCTCATATCATTGTTTCGAATAGTGGTACTTGATGCACAAATGGTTATATCTAGGTTTATAGAGGGATTTGGGTTTATAGGTACATATGGGTATAGCCTATCACCCTCAGACCTATAATTAGTCTATGAAAATAAACAAAGGTATTAGAGTAAATCATACAAGCATGTTTCCTGGATTTTGGAGGTCTTGGGAGAAAAATTTTCCACTTTAAGAATTTTATTTCAATTACATCTTCCCAGATACTATATATATTGATCTGTTTGAGGATCTATATGGTATGACTTTATGTTCACCCCTATAATGTTATAGTTTGGAGATGAATATCTATTATTACCTCATTTAGTTTACGATACATTGTAGTTGGTACATGATATTAGGATGTCTAAGGGAATATATCATTCTTGGAAGAAGACTTATGTCGATCCCAACCATCTAACTATGTACTTTGAGGTGGGAGGTCAAGTCTTCTTAAGTGTTTTTTCTAGATTAGTGCATCGATGGGTTTAGAGACAGTGGAATAAAGAACCTAGCCTCGTTGGACCCATCAAATTTTATTATAGAATCATATTGATTGACTATTAGTTGTAGTTACCACTGAGGTGCCAGTCTTTGTATTATGTTTTCCATGTTTCACAACTTCATAATTACTAATTAGACCCATTTATTGTTTTCTAGCTTGATGGGGAGGAGTTTGATGATGAGGATTCTATGGAGGAATATCATTTTCATATTTTTGATGAAAGCACAAAGTCTCTCTAATGAAAAATAGTTCCCCTAATATTAGTGTAATGGAAACATGATCTGATATGGGATGAGACTTTGGAGTTATAGGTTGATGTCTGAGCTCATTGGATGGATTTATTCTATGATGATACTCAACCTACCTTAAAGGGAAAATAGAGTGGTGAGTTTTTTAAAGGAGGGGATGTTGTAATGTCCAAAAATTTTAGAGTGGTATTGATATTTTAAATTTTATATAAATATTTTATTTTATCTTTATAGAAATTGTTAATGGGATCTTGGAGGTTTTGGGAGTGTTGAGGGCCTATTCCGAGCCCTGAGGTCTAAGTTTTGGAGAATAATGGTGAGGATCATAGTTGGATCATGGTTTGTGCTAATTGTGCGACTCAACCATGTGTACCAACATAGAAGGATAACAATTTGAAAACCCATTTTAGGGAGGCCACATGATTGTGAAAAATGGTATAAGATTATTGTAGAAGGAAAATTCATAGTTGGAACAAATTTTATCTATTTTTTTACATAGGCATGTGATGATTTGTGGATTTTGGATAGGGGGTGTTCATTGGAATCACCTAGATATTCTAACCATGGGATAGTCCATGTGAGCTTTGTCTCCTCTTAGATAGTACTGGTGCATGGTTCTTGCATGATTATTCTAACCATGAGGCCAAACCATGACCTCATTAAAATGGGACAAATTATTATTTTTACATCCATTCATATTAAAACTAATTCATCCATTATTCTACATCATATTCATATCAATCCATCAATATAGTTCATTCTATCCCACTTCATATGATTTTTGAATCTACCCATATACGACATCTGATTCAAGTGTCATCAGTCACATTGGTTTCCACTATTAATAATGTTACTCAATTATAATCTATATTTGTTTTAACTCAAAATAATCAGTGTTATTATCACGCATGAGAACTTTCCATATTTTTACAGAATTTTTCTATTACATTCATTAATCCGATTATCACTTAGATTAGAGTTTGATAGTGTTTGAGGAGTTGAAAACTTGTATAAGATAGGTGGATCATCAACATTTTCTAATAATTATTTATGTTTATATTAAGTGTCATATTTTTTGTGTTTTAATTTCTATGAGATTTCCCTAAAATGTCAAATTCAATTTTTTTATGTTGTTATAACCTTGTTAATGTTTGACCTTACAACCTTTTTTCCTCATCGGTGGATGTCCACCTTGATGCGAGCCACCCCTTTCCGTCTGTCACATTAAAATCATTTATATATTATGCTTTATAATGAAGTTAAACATCCATTAAGGTGTTTTAAATTGAATTTTTAAAATAAAATTGTTAGATTGAGTTAAAAATTGGATGGATACAATTATAGACCCTATATTCCTAGACTATCATATTAAATCACCCTCTAATGTTGGTTATCAATCCCTTTAATGTATATAATTGAAATGGATGATTGATAAAAATGAAATGTAAATTGAATGATCATGTCACCAAGATCATGTTTAATTGGTAAATATGATAACGGATATTACTATCATTATGGATACATTATGATCTATTATATAACACTTTACTATGGTAAAAAACCATGAATTATACTAACAAGTGTGGTATTAATTAGGTGTTACATGGACTCCCATAATTATTTTCCTTTTATGGGATCATTGGATGACATCAATTCATTTATGTACCTACCAAGTGAATGACTATAAATTCATTTAGTATTTTTTTAGATTATGTATTCCTCTCCATGAAACTGATTGTTCTCCAATATTTATTGAATTAATTAAATATAAATCCTTGAATGATTCTCCTTATATTTTTATTGATATTATAGAATGCCTTGATTACTTCATCGTGCTTAATTCAGGTCATCTATTGAGGCTACCAAAGACATGATCCTAGGGCTTAGGTATAATGTTTACTCCATAGGGTAAACTACCAATGGTATACACTAGTTTACTTGACCCAGTTTCAAACATAAATTCAATGTAAATATTAAATATTACATGAATATCACCACTTAGTGAGTCCATGGTTTCATACCTTAGGTCATAATCTTATAAAAATAAACCTAATATGATTAATCATAATCTATATTATGTGTTAGGTAGAATGTTATAGTATCAGTCAATATTCCAATGACGAAACCCTGATTGGCATGGTTATTTATTTACAGCTTTACATTGATTATTTGGTGCACATTTTTTATTCTATATTCACAGACCTAATAGTGCTATACACTATTGGCGGTGTCCTCTTATGTTTTATTGACACCCTACTTGGCATTTAAATTGGAACCTAGAGAGACTTCATTGATTTTTGTGGGGAAAAATGGTAGTTCCCATCTTCCATTGTTGATTTTCTATTCTAGGATGATGTATGGGAGCAAAAGACTGATCTTGAGCTCAAAATTCTATTTGAGATAGCATTTCCATGTTTTTTATTTTTTAAAGCATATATTATTTACTCATAGTACACTATTATCCATTGTATCTCCAATATTTTTAATATCATGTTGAAATATTTATTTTGTTTTTTGAAATTTCCATATCGATTGTTATTATATATAGTTAATTTATTATTCCATTTTTTAACTTATTATATTTCTGATGTTTACAATTTTATTATACCATTATGCTGAACTCTAATTGTTAGGGTATAATCTCTCCACTATACCATCATAGACACTCCCTTTTAGTCAATAGACACTAACATAAGGGGAAGCCTATTGATGTTATGTGGCTAACCAGGTTTGGTAATTATGATTAAAATAGGTATGTGAGGTCAAAACTAAGGTAATTTTGAAAGGAATACTACTATTTACATAAAAGTTTAGTAAACTAATACCCCAATTAGCAATGTAACCATGGATATTTAAGAGAAATCACCTTGAAAAACCATGCTATCTATTGGAGAGAAATTCAATCTTAAGTATGAATTGAAATTTATTCTATTTATTACATGGTAATGATTATAACACCATTATAAGATATATTCTATAGAAAATAGACTTAATATAGAGATAAGGTTTTATACTTTTAAAAATATGGATAAAAGTACAGTTTCTCCACATTAAAATAGGTTTAGTGATATAAATTCGTATTTTATCATTTGTTTACTAAAATTGATGATTAATACCAAGATATTATATTTTTTAATTACCTATATATTTCATTTAATATTTTATTGTGTATAATTATATATTGTAAAGAATCATTATCCCTTAAATAGGTTAATTTTTTCTAACTCTTCAATGATATTTCAACTAAAAATGAGTTAATGTAGATGTATAGGTTCATAATGTTAAAAATGGGATTGAAAATTGAATTAAAAGTGTTAATATCTAATGTAGGTGATATATTTAAAATTTCAAAAAATGATTTTGAAGACGATATCATTATAAATAACATAGACATAAAAAATAAGATTCTTCTTAAACATAATTCATAAAATTATTATAGAAAATGGTTTAGTTTTTTTGATTTAGTTGATTTTGGTTTTAATACTATAAAATTCACTAATCATTTGATTATTAATATTAGTTATGAAACATTATTTGATTCAATGTGTATTCCCTACACATGTTCTCTAAAAGAGTATTTTTCTATTAATTGATTGAAAATTAATTTGAAAGGATTGTTTAAGATAATAATATTTTTTAAATGCATAAATTTTTGTTCTCTTTTAAATATATATGGTGATAAAACTATAAAAAAAATATTTATGAGTAGAGGTGGTCACGCAATCATTATAAATGTAATACACTAACCCCTATACAATAGGCACACCTCCCTATAAACTAGAGGCTACTGACTTTTAGTGAGGGTCTAAGGTGATATTAGACGTACAATATACCATATATATAAAAGTTCAAAATAAATATAGTATATTGAAATACCATCCACAATCGTAAATAAATAGAAATGAGAGAAAACTCATGTAAAAAAAAATTAAATAAATGATGAAATTCCATAAAAAATAAACTACCATTCGATATAGACAACTTAATTCTAAATTGGTTATTTATATAAACATACTATAAAAAGAAAACCAAAAATTATGGATATATTATATCTCTAAGAACAATTCATGACACACTCCTGGTAAAAGTATGAACTATCCCAATCAATTATCTTCAGGCCTCAGTCCAAACATAATCCTACAACCAAGTGAACATCTTCTCAGGTTCCGAAGTGTAGTGGAATCTGGAGTGGGGTGTGATTACCAGATATAATAATGCACCAAAAATGTGGTCTCATACTAACGAAATTTTTTGTGATATGTCCATGGGATATACTCAATAGAAATAAATAAATTAAATAAATCACCATAGATATCTATGTCTATGAACCTAATCGAACATACCTACATCATCCTAATACTAGAGTGTCTTTGAGAATGTCATAAAATAATTCCAACCATTACCTATCAAACAACCTATATGATGAATTACATAATAGTGACATAATTCCCCCTTATGGGAGTATTTTATAGTCATCAAAGACCTCTAATATGGGAGTTTTCACAAATGTTCATTGCCCAAAAGAATCAATGAAAAGGGGAATCCACTTAGAAATACCCACCCTAGTTTATTATTCCATACACACATCAGAAGAAATTAGTACCTCGATAGATCATAATACATGAAACCCTACCAAAAGACCCAGGTCCGGATAGAAATTGATGGTCCACATGATCATCTCAACTCAAAAATATATAGAATCCCAGTAATATATGATATTTAACTGTGTGGAATCTCCAACCATAACAATACACCAATTTATGAAAACACAAAAATTATCACATACATCCCCTATGGTAATTTTTTAATCCATAGAAAAATCCCAATATGCATCTCAACCAACCTCCCATATGGGAGATTAAACATCTGGGGAATACACCCTATAAGAAATTAAATGTCCTCCCATATGAGTTTTTCCATCCTAATATATAGATTACATAATTCATATATCAAATAATGAATCAATGAAAAATTTATAAATTTAGGTATCTATGTTCCCAACCCATGAAGAAACCTACTAACAGACTCCCCAAAGACCAATCCAGCTATTCACAATCTAAAATATTTCAACTATCAATTTATGTTATAATGTGATACTCATGATTGCATCTAAATATATACATATAAAAACTCTTACTAAGGTCTCATTTCACAGGGCTCATACACCCCATATTCATATTAATCATAGGCACTCCACTTAGAGCCCTTAGTCTCAGACATTGTCTAAGACAACAACTGCTACCTAGGAGATACAACATCACCAACACCATTATAGAGGTAACATAACCTAATCAAAGATACAAGTATTTCCAGATTTTTATTGTTCAAGATTATGGATAATTCCCTAAATTGGTCATTAAATCTCTCTAGGTTGGTCCACTCACCAATCTAAAACCAAGTCTTCTCCTGGTATTTCCACCTAGACCAAATCACATTAGATGAGAGAGGATTTCACATCCCATAATCTGATCAAAAAACCTAAAAATACACAATAATACAATGAATGGGGTACTATAATTCCTATACATCATAGGAACACTGACCCACCCTCACCTCTAGCTTGGAGGTGTCCTAAAAAAACTTATGTGAAACTAGTTTTTGTTAGTCTGGAATCACCTATCATTAGTTTTAGAAACCCCCAAATATCTTAAGTATCCTTTCCTAAACCATTAGTGATCTTGGAAATAAGTTAGCACGGAATGGTTTTTTCAGGACCCTTGGAAAACAACCATTCTAATTAGAAGATTTAATTTACAAATATATTCATTTAATACATTTAATCCATGGCGTCAACCATAGTAGTGCACATGGAGCATAAATATAAAATATTAAAAAGAATTAATTCCATATATAATGGATGAATAACCACCAACACTACTAGAAAAATGACCTATACCCACGGTTCAAAACCGTGGGTATATCCCCCAAAACCGTGGGTATAGGCTATACCCACAGTTTTTGGAACTGTGGGCTGGAACGGCGTCAGGATAGGGGTCTTGTCCTATACCCACAGTTTTGTAGAACCGTGGGTATATGTGTACCACACACCAGCACGCTGGTGTACAACGTGGCAGGGAACTATTCCCACTGTTTGAAAACGTAGGAATTTTAAAAAATTTAAAAATCATGTGCAGTGGGTTTTGAACCAGCGCCACACGCAGGGATTCAGCACCGCAACGCAAAAGAGGACCAACTGAGCTGACATATTTTCATGTATATGTAGATAATTTTATTATAATATATTAATACCAATGTTGTTATATAAAAAAACGCGACCAGTGGGTTTCTAACATGCGACCTGGAGGGACAGAATTCTGCGGCGAACCAACTATGCTACGATGATTTTGATTATATAATCATACGATTTTATACTTGTATTAATATTGTCGGTATATTTGAAATTTTCCCATGATGAGATTCGAACACCGCACCTCACAGAATAGAACAGAGAACTAAACCAACGAAGCTTCTGAATTTTTATTAATTAATATTGGTATCCGTGTATGTATATTATTTAAGACATTGTTCCCGCGTAAAATTTATTTCATCTCGCCCAATTTTTTCCCCATTTTTTCCCCTCCATAACGCAGGAAACCTATACCCATGGTTTTTAAAAACCGTGGGTATAGGCCTTTGAAAAAAAAATACCCCATATACCCACAGTTTTTAAAAACCGTGGGTATAGGTCTTCACAAAAAAACCTATGCCCACGGTTTTGGCAAAACTGTGCATCTAGGTCTTCCAAAAAAACATATACCCATGGTTTTGTCAAAAACCGTGGGAATAGGGGACTTATACCCACAGTTTTGAAAAAACTGGGGGTATAGGATCTCATACTATCTTACTGGAAAAACTTGGGTATAGGGGGGGACCTATACCCACAATTTTTTAAAAAACCGTGGGTATAGGCCCAATTTCCAGTAGTACAACCATGAATTGAAGATTTAAAATTTTATTCCAACTATCATAAATAGCTACCACACCCCTTCCATTAATATCTGACATTTTTCTTGATCAATTAGGCCTATATCAACATTCAGAACCCATAATTATAGGAAAACAACAACAAATAATTAATTATACAATAATTTATTAATTTATTTTTTTATTTCCAACATGGAAAATGTTTTATTACTAACCATGTTTAGAACATCCAC
This sequence comes from Viscum album, assembly GCA_963277665.1. NCBI lineage: Eukaryota > Viridiplantae > Streptophyta > Magnoliopsida > Santalales > Viscaceae > Viscum > Viscum album. Next base: position 871,478,068 of record OY728145.1, on the reverse strand, counting down.
TGGTTCATTAAGCAATGTGGTTCTAGCCACCCCAAACGCACCTCCAAAAACTAAATGATCCAAAACCCCAAACTCTTACACCTATTTCATCATTAAATAATTTCAATTTTAAAATAATACCAAATGAAATTTAGTTTCATTATATAACTCAACCGAAAAAATAAACCACTATCTGAACATGGCATCCCATGTCACCATCTTCCTAGTTAGAGTGAAATACCAATAGTGAACTACCGATTCAACTATTATCTAGTGTAATCAAAACAAAATACCAAAATTTTTGAAAACAAATTATGGAAACATGGAGGAGGAAAATAAAGGAACAAAACCATTTTGGGTATTTACCTTAAATCCCAAGGAAATGTCCAAAAAATCCACACTATTTGAGTTAGGGAGAAGGATCCATAGGAGCGGGATAGTGTGCATAAGGGGAGGATAATAGAAAGGGGGATACAATATTAAATATTTTTATTAGATAATAATCAATTTCCCCTCTTAAATGAGTTGCATGGTTTGAAGACATGGTTCTTCAAATAGTGTGCTAACTATACTAACCCATGATTTTCATACAAGGATATTAAATCTTTTTAGATGAATATTCTGTAAAATTACACAAAAACACACCTAAGGGCCATACCTTCTTTGTTCCTATGAAAAAATTAGAACTCAGTCTTTATAATTACAGAATGATCATCATTTTCTCCCACAAGGATCATTCCATTTAGTACTCTACACAATTATACCGTACTTAAAACCATTCTTCATAACCTATATAAAATAAAAATAATAAAGTGTATTCTCGAATGCCTAGAAGGTTTACAAAAGTGAGATAAAAATTAATACATAATCATTACATGATTATAATGGTATGAGAACATGATATTATCATTTGAAAATAATACAATTCTTATCAAAGATCATAATATTGAGACATATAATAAATATTGATAGTTCTTAAGACATAAATACAAAGGAAATTGACAAAAATGATACATGAGAGCATGATAATGTTAGAATATATATAATTGTGGCTTGAAAATAAACAAAGTAGTCATGGATCATTTCCAAAGCATATCAAGGATCTCCATGGGAGGGTACGCATCTAGAGAGACCATTGCCAGGGGAAACCATTTATTATAGTAGAATGGGTTCACACTATGAATCATTAGAGTATTCAAGTTTCACTCTAAAGACCATCATAATGAACAAAGTCCCTTACTAAACTGGGTTCATTCTCTGTTCAATTCCTATCGATATCAAGAGATAAAAATATTAACCCAATAAATTAAGGGGGATAGAGATCCCGCCTATCACATTATGAAAATCTTATATATGTGTACAATATGATCAGAAACATTCATCATGTTATAACACACGAAACGAAATGGGTTTCATAACACTTCAATATATCATGACCATTGTAAACTAAATATATTTTATAATATTTTCATCATTTAATCATTTCAAATCCCAATAGAAATGAAGGGGTTTCATAATATTTTTATAATGGTATAACCCATGGAAGAGAAATGGGATTCATACACATCACATCATGATAAAAAATCCAGATAAAGAATAATAAGGGTATCATTGTTTTATATCCAATTAAAATAATATGTCACATCAATGGATTTCTTCTTATAAGGAGAGTAATTTTGAAATATTATTTGGTAAAATTCTTAAGGAAAATAAATTCTCTTTGGAAATAAATTTTTTAAACGAAAAAATAATAAAACATTTTGAAAATAATTTTCATTGAAAATAAACATAAAAACATATAATGGATTATTCAATTAAAATAATGTTCATAGGATCATAAAATTCATCTCATGGAATACATGTTAAAAATAATATTCCTTTCATATTTTTGGTAAAGTAAAAACAAGCATTGTTTAAAAAATGTCAAGAAGATTCCTTTCAAAAAAAATTTATAATTCATAAATTATTAAAAAAAATAATGATTAATTTTAGGAATGTTAAAAACTTTTTGAAAACGTTTTTTATAAAACATGGTTTTGGAGAAAAAAAAATTTCTACTACTGAGAGAAATAAAGATGATTTATGTTAAAAACTTTTTCTCAATTATTCTAAGTACCAATGAGTGGGAAAACATATTTTTACTTGAAAATATCATAAATAATAACAGGATAATAAAAATGATTAATTTATTGAGTGATGGATCCTAATATTTTATAATTATATGGATGGTTATAAGAATTATGATAAATGATGAGATTGTAACATAAAACTCGTACCACTTTGGTAACATTGAGTCATAATACCCATGAAGTAATTTAATGAAATTAATCTTAATATATCTGGATAAATAAATTCATTATATTATATTTTATAGGTTCAATATATACACCTCTTAATATAATATAGGTTTATGACATAATCATATGTCTCAATGAATAAAAATTAAGGGAAAAAACCCTTACACCTTTGGTAGCTTTAGAAGTATAAAGCACATGAAAGGGTGGTCCTAAAATGGATAATTGAATCACAATAATTATCAAGAAATTATTCATAAAATAAATTCATGGAAAGTATATACACCACTAAAAAAATACACGGTTAATATAAAATGTGTCTTAAAAAATAGAAATAAGTTAGAAATCTCTGACCATAAGTTTCAACTTCCTTTCTAAAAATGTGTACCTATTGTATAATAAATATAAATTGGTTATACATATATTATATTACCATACATATAAAGACATATCATACCATATATGATTTACTTATGATATATTATTATTTGTTTATTAAAAAATACTTGTTTAAAGCATGTTTCGATTATTAACTTCTCTGATTTTCATGTATGGTTTGATTTGTTATTTTTAGTACTCATACTTTCATCATCATACCATGATAACCTAAATAATAGTAATTTAATAATTATCATATTTATACATAAATTATAATTTTATGACCAATCATGAATGATGTTTTTTAGAAAGGAAATATGTTATGATCATGGAGATGATAGATCGTATGTACACAAGATCAACGTTTCCATTTTTAAAATATTATTTTAAAAAGTAAAATAGAAATGTATTATATTTATAGAATTAAACTGAAAACATAATAACCATATTATTTTTTGAAATATACTTATAAATACCATTCATATTTTGTAGTGATGAAAATAGAGTCACACTGCTTCTTCAACGTGGTAGTCCACACATATATTGATGATGGTATCATCTTTCAGTGAGTGAAAAAGTAAATAATAAAATGACATATTTTATTTTAATAATTATAAATATGTAATTAATATTATAAATATTTCTTTTATATAACATATATTTTTCCTTATTATGTTCCATTTAAATCATTAGTGAAAATGAATCTCATCTCTCCATGAGGCAGTAATCCACTCTACACATGACAAAGATATTTTTATTACCTTCAGAATGGAATGTAAAAAATGATATATAAGATAAATTGAATTTAGAGATTTAATTTTTTTCATAAATATCATATATATACTTTATATCCATTATAATATCATACCATGAGTGCTGGTAATGAAAAAAATGAAATCTTTTCATGACGTGGTAGTCCGCCATACACACAAATAATGATTTCATAACTGATTGGATAGAAGCAAGAATGTTTTTATGTAATAACAATAAAATAAAAAAATATTATTTTTTGTAACATATTTATTTTATTATATCATAATGTTTTAACCTAAATTTAGAAGGTGGAGGAATAAATAAAATTAAAACTCTCATTGAAGAGTGTTACCTCTTCTTTGGGTAACCTCTATAGGTTTTTTCAAACAATCATTACTAGGTTGAATTTATACATACAATAAGGCTTATATATGATGTTAGGGATTTTATAAGTGATTAGGTAAGTATTTTCCAAAAAAATGGTTTTATGATGTGAATATGAGAAGATAGGGGATGACCTTTTATATGTAAGGTGGGTGGCACACTTGAATGTTTTTAGATGCAAATGGTGTAACCACATTTTCATTATTCTATAATGGTCCAAAAAAATATTATTATAGAGTATTGTTAATAATAGGGTCTAAATATTTCCTTCTAAAATATTTTATATATGTTTTTAGGACATTTTAACAACTATCCTTTTAGTTTAACCCCATGGAAACAAATTTTTACCTTAACCGTGGTTAATAATTTTTACTTTTTTAAGTATTCATTGTGGTAAAAAATTATGTTTAACTTGATAGATATTTTAAATTTTTATTATTAAAAATATGGAATCCATTTTTTAAAATTACATCCTCATAAGGTGAAAATTTTAATTCAAATTATTCCTACAAACACAATGAGAAGGCGTGTTTTTGAAGAGAAAATGTTCAAAAGACTAAGAGGTTTTTCGAAAAAAATTCAATATAAAAATAATTCCAATGTACTAAATTGTATCAATTGTTATAAAATTATATTATTTTTTATATAATATAAATTGAAAATATATTCTATCATTATAGATAATTTATAATGAAAGTCAGTTTCCAATTAAAATTCAGAAACTTTCACTATTCATCAAAAAATATTGTTTTCTAAAAATTCCCAACAATTTAACCTATGATAATTTAAAAAATATATTTTAAAAAGTGAAACATATTTTTAAAAATATTTTTTATAATATTTTTAAAAATATTATTTAAAATAAGTTCAAAAAAAAAGAAACAAAACTACCCTCAAAAAAATGTATTTTTATTCATAAATTTTGATTTAATATTATTTATTATCTAGAAAACACTGAAGGTGGACATTAAAAAATTTATGGAATATATTCTTTATATATTACATTTATATCATTCACAAAAAATATTCTTTAATTTATTAAGGTAAACATGTTTGATTGCATAAACATAATTTTCATAAAAATATTTCCTTTATTTTCCAATGGATTTTTTTAATTTTTAATTAATAGTTCATCAAAGAATTCATTTTATATACATGTTTAAAACATATATTTTCATTGTTTATTCAATCCTATTTATACCCGGAATTCCAATGGATAGGTGATAACTATCATATTATATAATAATATTTTAATAATATTTATTGTATCATATAAACTCTATGTTACATGTAATGAAATCTAAACTCAGTGTCTATATAACACAATCTAAAATTAGTGGAGCATGTAACACAAGATAAACATGGCATTTTATATAATAAAAAATATATAAAATAATTAATTTATTCCATAAAAATTTCATAAAATCATTGTGTGTTACACCAACTATTTGGATGGTCCTATTTCCCAAAAAAACCAACTCACATAGTTTAGCTACACAGTTTTCCAAACCATTTACCAATCATGTAGTGGATCTACAACATTATTTCACACCCCAAATGTTTTCCTAAAAAAATATTAATAGTTTAACAGTAAAAATTCTATGACTATATAAGATTGCTATTCTCTATTTAAAATGAAGTAAAATTTTATCATGGATTAGGGTTCCACATAATTTCCCCTTAACCATGGGACACAAATGATTCTCACTGGAAATAATTTCACAAAACTCTTAAAAAAATTTAGAATACCTTGAGGCTAATCTATTTAGTTGAGATACCTCATAATTCTAATTTCATATCTAAAAAATCAATTTGAGACATTTAGACTTTCAAAATGACATCCATATAGTAATTAATAATCCATATTACTTTTTATGATTTCAGATCATATGGTCATCAGATCATAAAACCTCCCAACTATAATACTTATATTCCCTTAAGAGCCTAAATGGTCATAAAACTGACAATATGAATATATTTTTCCATGAATTCACACACAAATTGGTGTGTTCCATCATTAAATTATGAAATCCTTCCAAATAGTCACTCTGAACATATGAAATAAAATTCCACAACATGATCCAACAATATTAACCACCACTGAATATCTAATATGATGCTTATACAAGATCTTCCATCATGAGACATTACTATGTTGTCATCACACTAATCAATAATCATACGGTGATCACCACCACATACCTAGCATGATTAGGGAAGTCATGAGCCAAAAAATGCCCACTTTTGGAATTTTCTATCATAGAAATATCATGAATTTCCTACAACACACCTCACACATTTCCCAATCTTCCAATTCTTGTCAAATATGAGGATGTCGTCTGACCAATAGTACCCATCCTTATTTCCAAATTTCAATTCCAGAGTGGAAATTATTCCATCGTCACTTCCCGACATGAACATGACAAACTTTCCATAAATGGACCTAACCAAAAAACATGCAAGAATAACAATTAAGACACCTATATTTAACCTGTATTGAAAACGCTCAACTCAAGCTACCAAAATTCCACCTGAACGGAACCATGACCAGATTACACATAAACCACGTTGATCCCAATTCTAACACACTGAGTCAATCTGATACAATTATCAAATTTTTACATGTAATTAACCAAGTAATCGAACAGATCTCGAGTCCATTTATCTACTATTAGGAAAATTACAAAATAATTATCTCACAACCGATATCACACCCATAAAATTTATCATGTGAGGGTAACCAAGAATCTACCAATATCCGACTCCCCACTATAGAATAATACAATATTTTTACTTCTAAAATAATTACAATCACAATACCTAATGCCATATCCATATCTAGACATAAATAAAAGAGTTGATAACACCATTCACTCTTCATTATAACCTCAATTGGTTCCATCATCAAAATGTTTTCTTCCCTCATGATCAACACTCATCTACATTTAACCCTTGACACCACATATCTCTATAAATGTGTGTGAGGTCCCACCATGGGTCACTTGTTTGAGGGTACATGATCCATTTTTAAAATCCCATCTGATATTGATGGATATCTTATAACTTCATCTAAACCATATGTAGGCATGACCTTGATAATTAGATGGACCTCCTTGTCCCTTGACATACTCACAACTATCACTTATTACAACACTCAAGTGATACTCTTGTGAGTCACCTAACAGCAAGTCCAAGATGATTGTGCTTTATGATACATCAGTCATGACAAGCTTGTAGATCCCCTAGAAATCCACATAAAAATTAAGAAATATTTTTATGAGATAATACATTAAACAAACATTCATCTGATGGAATCATTATAGTAATTAGATTCCACCTAAACTATAACTATTCTGCTAAAAGCATATCCAAACACATACGGATAAACATAATGTTGTTCCTAACCTAAAAATCACACTTTGATATTCAAATAACCCTTATAAAAGGTTTGTGTCATAGAAAAAAATCACCTCCCATGCATTAGTCTCATACACTGAAAAACATACATATACTTCCTTTACAAAATAAAACACCAAACCCCTGTTAACCCTTCTCATGGGTGAACCTTGATTAAACCACACCAAAATATTGAGGTATGTGTCAAAACTGAGGGACTCATGTTCTCCCACATTATTATACTAGTACAGTCTACAACACTGGTTATAAACCATGGCTGTTATCCATGAACCTGTCTCAAATATATCCCATCATCAACCTTCCATGAACCCACTGAATGGGTCTCACATATCATGGAATCAAATTCTTCCACCTCACACATCTAGGTCACCCCATCCTCATGAGTTTCCACCTTTGTGACTTCTCCCTAAAGAATCATATCTATCTTCTCATGCATTCCAATATACAGTAGAATCATCCTACACATTATGTATCGAGAGAAAATAAATACACACAGTTATATTATATAGAATTCCATTCCAAGATATATGGGAAAACACTATATATGTTGTTAGTTGAACTTTAAATAACCAAACCTAAATAATAAAAATATTAAGGGGCATAATATTAGGAATCTAGTGTCATAGTAGCCCAATAGGGTCACTACACCTCATATTGATACATATCTATAATCTGATCATCGTCAAAGTGAATATCATCATAGATCTCTATGACCTTCCATCAAAACGAAATACCTAAATTGGCTTCAAAATATATATATAATTACACCATTTTCTTTAATTGGAAAATTTTCTATGAGAGGTTATTGACACCTTAAACATAAAAGCCTCATCCTACTGGTAAAACACACACTAATAAGCCTATATATCCTTTGAATCATATGTTATTGACATGATTAATGTAAAGCCTCTTGTATCATCCGTATATGATTCAAAATCAAAGCATTGTCCTATTTATAATATTAAAAGAGCATGAAATCAACAATAAAAAATAAAATAAAGAATTATTGTGTGTTTCTTAAAGAGAAAATAATATCCAATCATAAATTTCGAAAAAAAACCATAAATATCATATGCATTGAAACCTTGAATTCTTATCATAATAAATGTTATCAAATTATCATTCTGATATCAATTACAGGCTCTGACACATTCTTAAATCTTCAGTATACCATTTTATAAAATAATATGAAAAAATAAATGGAATTTTCAAATATCACTCAGTAACATACCACCACCTCAGACCACAAAATATTTCTTGGAACGATTGTTTCCACTATACCTCAAGCATTCCTCCCCATATGTGAGATGGTGCCAACAAGTGAAGAGGGGATAAGGTGGTAACATCGAGGGACTATACCCACTATATCAGAGTTCATAATAACAATAAAATAAAAAATAATATATGTAGTAATAAATTATCATAAATAAGAATTAACATAAAAAATGTATAAATAATGAAATTTGATAAAGTCCCAAACAACCATGGAATACATACCACTGATTTTCCACTAAAAATGTTACATACACATAAAAAAATAATAAATTGTTGGATTTAAAAAATCCAAAAGATAAACTCATCATACTCTATGGGAATATGTTCGATCCATCTCTCTAAATCATCCCTAGGCCTTAGGCTAGATCAGTGTCTAGACTAAGTGAATGTCTACCCAGGTACACATGCATAGTTGAAGCTCAAATAGGGTGTAATTAAAACATGTAGTAGGCCTACACCAATGAAGTTAAGAACTATCTGGAAATTTTGTGATATGATCTTGTGACATGATTAACTGAATGAAAATAATAAAATAAACCACCATTGATCACTGAGTTTACAAACACAATCAATCATACCGACTTTAACACGATGCTAGAGGGTCTCTAAGTATGTCTTGAAATCATTTTTGTTACAACCTATTGAACCACCCATATGATGAGATCAAAATGGTATCACAATCCTACCATATAGAGTATTCCATTATCATCAAAGATCTTCCATATGGGATTTTCACCACTGAGCATAGCCCAAGGTATTACCCATTAGGGGAGTTCTCCTAGAAAGCTTAATCCTAGTATACCATACCAAACAAGCCTTAGCAGATGACAGGACCCTAACAAATTAAAGGGAATAATCCCCAAATGAATGACCCTTTATTGAATATAACAAGATGTTCAATCAGACCATCACAACCCCAAATCTACAGAATCCCAACAAGTATCACATAGAATAATAATTGAAGTTTTCATATATAGGGGATAAGGCATATAGGAATCTTAGCCATCTTATCCTACATGTCCACATCAAGGGAATGTATGCTATAATAATTTCAATATCCTCATTTATGAGAGATTACAACCAAAAATGGAGACTTCTGAAGATGTATTCCATATCAAGGATAAGTATACAAATTATAAATGTCGATGGCTATATACCCAACCTTCCTAGAAATATATTTCCGAACTCCCCATATAATGAACTATAACATCATAGACTATATTGGATCAAGCATCAATATGGATTCTAAGGAAAAAACCTAGATCATATCTACACATTTCCATGTCCATCCTCTCACTAGTGTCACATATTATAAGGCATATATTAGGTCCCCCTTAGTCATGTGAAACTGAGGAACTCCACATGCAGTGTTCAATTTCATGGATTGAATAAAAAGGTACTTGATGGCATTGGGATAACAACCCCACCAATTATCATTATTGAGTTAACATAAATGTTTCGCACGGAATCCGGAGATGACCTCCTGGATGGGATATTCAAACGTTCTGATCGGTTTCTAACGGGTTTGTTCATAGAACTGGAAACATCCAATGATTCCACATCTGTTTGGACCTACTTTCCAAAGGTAGAAGCTCATTAGCTTGTGGGCTAATGAGGCTTAGGAATTTTGCATTGGTCGAGAGGATGGGAGGTCGGACTCATCACACCTTTTTGAGGGGAATAATTGTCTAATCCGGGACTCTCTTTATAGATTTAAGTTATGTTTGTGAATCCTTATTACATTACCAAGTATAAAATGAGCTTTCATTCAGTTTAACAGTCAATGATTAAATATGTAAGAAATTTAGAGAATCTTTTATATATATTCGAGGTTATTCATCAATAGAGAATCATCTGTATCTATTTAGAGATTCTTGGTCAATGGTATCCTTCAAAATATTTATATAAAAGTCTCTTGGTCATTATGATGACCAGGCTGGTTTTAAAGCCACTCAGTGGGGCACTTGAAGTTTATCGTCATTCAGAAGGACAATGAATTACTTCAGAGATGGGATCGAACCCATATATGGGCTACCTACGTATCCTTTGTCTTGAAAAAGGAATCAGAACCCACGTAGTTCGAATAAGGGTATAATGTTTATGATTGATGGCTCAAAGCAGGATGTCACAATTACTTTTACACTCTAAGCTCACGTGAGTCATGCTCGGTGTGAGAAACAAGAGGTATTAGTAAAATTTAGACAACTGTGCCATGAAAGATGAAATCATAAGAAATGGTTTGGGGCTTATGTATGTATGACTTCCCAGATAGATAAAGGTTTAGGATTCACTTTTAGGGAGAAAATCCATGAACAGGGTCCATAACGGTATATGTGCTTCATGGAGATTTGAATACTCTAATCGTGGGGCTTACTCCTAAGGAGGATGCCCATGTTAGGAGGGGACTTATGATTGGGTTTTACTCCTGAAAAGGAAACCCAAATCAAGGGTAAATTAGGACTGGTTAAAAAGAAATTAGGGAACTTGGGGCTTATTCCTGAAAAGGAAGCCCAAGATTATAACTGGGTTTTATACTTGAAAAAAGGAGACCCAGGTTAGGGATTAAGTTTTGGGGATTACTCCTGAGGAGGATACCCAAGTTTGGGAACTTTAAGAATTTGGGACTTACTCCTGAGGAAGATGCCCAAGTTAAAGGACTTATAACTGAGGATTATTCCTGAAAAGGAGACCCATGTTAAGGATTCTCTCATCTTAAAGGATGAGGTTGAATGAATGAACACTCCATATTTAGTTACATAAGGATATTTAAATCACTATGTTTTGAGAGATATTCCACAGAATTCCTTTCAGATAAGGAAGTCAAATCAAGAAATCATGCCATAAATGGCTTTGAAGAGTGTCTTGAAGACTGAATCTTGAAAAGGAAAGGTGTGATGGCTTAAGAGGGGTAAAATGGGCAAGATGGCCACCCAAAAAGGTAGGGGCGCGCAAGTCTTGAAAGGCGTGCATGTATTGCGGCGGCGCGCAAGTATTGGTCGTGCAAGTATACTTGCGCGACATGAGGGGTACTTGCACGATTCTCAAACATCATTAGAATATTTGAGCGAATCTTTATAAATCCCTTTAGAATCCTCTTGAGGTTGTTCCAGAAAAGGGATGCACAAGTTCTATTAAAGGAATATGGAGGCGCGGAAGTGTTGATGAGTTTCAACACTTAGGCCTTCCTTCTTCTCTTTAAATCTTCCGTTCTAGGTAAGAAATTACCTTTAGAAGTGTTCCGGAAGCTTTGAGAAGAGACTTGGGCGTCGGGAGCTTCAATCCGAGTTTCTGGAAAAAGATCCTCTTGAATGGGGGGCCCACAGGGTCTATTTATAGGCAGGAGAAGACCCCGGGCAGTTATCACTTAGGTCGCGCAAGTCACTTGCGCGACCAAGGGCGTCGCGCAAGTGTACTTGCGCGACAGTGATATAACTTGCACGGTGCAGTTGCTTTTGATCCTTTGTTCATGCCTTTGTCGATTTTGGATGTTTTATTTAAAGGTTGAATCACTTTGAGCTTAGATATTCCCCTTTTCCGATCTTTATATTCTGTGACGAAAGGAGCGTCAACAAAATTCCCCCCTCAGAGTTGGATCTGGAAAGAAATGAGGATTTGACTCTGAAGAAATCGAATCCATCCAAAGGAAAAGGGGGCGCGCAAGTCTTCAGGGCACAGAGGGCGGGGCGCAAGTTTGCGTCGTGTAGGCCTTGAGCGCACTGGGTATGGCGCGCAGATATGCCTCCTGGCCTATAAATACATGGCCTCACCTCCGTACAAGCATCCGGATTTCCGGACATCATACCTTCTAGAGCTCTCATCGCGCAGGTTATCTTAGCCACACAAGGTGCTCTGTTTTCCAATGTTTTCCTTGATGTCGCACTATTGTAAAGGTACTTGTACTTGCGTGATTTACACTTGCGCGTCAAAAACTAGCGCGACACATGAATACTTGCGCGGCATGTTTTAGACTTGCGCGCCTTAATGCCTTAGCCATTTTTTTCATTTAAGAGTTAGTTTATTTATCTTTTTTGTAGATTCAGTGGTTCCCAAGGGAATTGGAACGGCTGATGAACTGGCTAGCAAGCAGATTCATGACATGATGAACATTATTCGCCATGATTACTATGATATCTGCAATAGAACTCTCTCAGATTTGGCTAAGTACTTGAAGAAATATCATCCTAATTTTCCACAGAGCATCCATCTGCCTTTGTGTGGTCATGGTTATCTACAAGGAGTCAATGTTCCAAATGCAAACAATTATACACCTGAGATGCAGCTGCACTGATACTTCTCTATTTCGGTTATGCTGTGCATTAAGAGCAACAACAATGGTGTGAACTTTCAAATTCTTCCTCCATGTCATTTCCTTGCAGATATGAAAATGGCAAACCCATGGGCTGAAATGTTTTCCACTAATGGTTGGTGGAGAGAAGACAAACATGGTATTAGAGCAATATCTGAAAAGAGTACTCCCTCCAAATGGATCTTTACTTCCAATGCTCCATTCTCAAATCCATGTATCGATCTTCCAAGTCTCTTGGACAGAAACAGAGTCACTGTTTGATCAGCAGAAAATTTTCTCAAACCGCACTCAAGAACATCCTTTTACAATTGTTCCAAGAAGAGCTGGTATCACTGCATCTCTTATTGTATCCAGTTGAATGAATGAATTCCCGGTGGTTGTTGATGAAGCTCGGGATGCCGTAAATCAAATGAAGTGTTATGTTGAAAGACTCTTGTAATTCTTGAAAAAAGAGAAGAGACTCCAGTCTGTGGATGTCCATCTAACTCTTGTGTATCAATGAAAAAAACACTTTCATCTTCAATCATTTTTACCTGCATTCTTTCATTACCTGCTTCAAATTTACTTAATCCAATGGGCCTAGTAAGCATAGTTTGATTTTTACTAGGATTATTACAAATAACCCTACAAACTTTGAATCTTTTAATTGCTCAATATTACCTAAATCATACAGAATGTATGTTTAGTGAGCTAGAACTTGACTTTTATTCAGAGTTCCTTTGTCTTTTGTGGGCAGTTTAAAGTCATGCATGCCGGACATAAAGGGGATAATGTTTAAGGTCGAAATAGATTTGACCAAAATGGATAAAAATTGATTCAATTCCTTGAAAATTTATCTGAAAACATATTACCATAATCAAGTATGAGAGAAAATATGTAAACTATGGATTAAGAATATTTGAATCTGAGGAATGATATGAAAAAGAGCTAAAAGGCATTAGAAGAAGTGGTTTCCAAGAATGAAGTTACTATTATTTAAGAAAACCCATTAGGGGGTTGAAATATGCAGGGCCACCTATGGGCATTGGATGCATGGCCAAATAAATAGTATCTTTCGGCTGACAAGTCTGTTATGTGGACTGTTTATGCAAGGCCACCTATGGGCATGTGCTGCATAGTCAGGCGAAAGAACTCTCAAAAATTTACTTTCCTAGTGCTAAAAGCCAGTGAATGTTTATGGAGATTCAAGTTTTCTAAAGTATAGAGTTTTTTGTATGGAAAAAGGTACTTGAATATGGAGAAGATATTTTCAGACAAGATTATCGAAGAACTGGATGAATATCACTCCTACGAAGGTCTGACCCAAACGTAGGGAAGAAGAATAAACCATAGACTTGAATACTTTAAGATCATGAAAAAGGATATGGGACAAATATGTTAAGGATGACTATTTTTTTCAGATCCCTACATACTGTTGTTTAAGACAAATAAGTACAAAAGAGGCATTCTTCCCAAGAATGAAGTTACCATTATTTAACAAACCCGTTAGGGGGTTGAAATATGCAGGGCCACCTAAGGGCATTGGATGCATGGTCAAATAAATAGCATCTTTTGGATGACAAGTCTGTTATGTGGACTGTTTATGCAAGGCCACCTATGGGCATGTGCTGTATAGTCAAGCAAAAGAATTCTCAGAAGTTTGACATTTTTGTGACTAGAAGTCATGAAAATGGTTATGAAGATCTGAAAATGTTTAAGGTTAGGATTATGACACATAAAGATGGGTTTTGTCCAATGTATATAGAGATACATAGGGCAATTATAACCATAATCATGTTGTGGCTGGGTCCTGAATTGAAATTTTGGACTTCACTACGTATCTCATAAGAATGAGAATCAAGCCATACGTAGTTCTTGAAATGCAGTTTAATGTCGTGCAGGACGAAAGTATGAGAGAGCTTAGTTTAGGGTCATAGAATTCAGACCATAATAATGAATACACAGTGTGTGTTTTCATAAGGACTTTTCAACAAAAGACTGAAAGTGAAATTTGGGGTTAGGCCCAAAAGACTTGGGACTGGATTCGAGGGATACTCAAATGTTCCTACGTATCCCATATGGATGGGAATCAAGTCCACGTAGTTCTAGAACTACCCTTTGTACAAATTTGGTTCGTACATGTGAAGGGTGAAAGGGGACTTTAGTTCAATGATGGTTTAACCTGAGATAAAAATTTTAGGCATTACCATGTATGCACGTAGTCTTTGGAAATGAAACATGATTGAGAAAATCAATGTCAATAATGGTTCCTTCTCAAATGAGGAAATCAAAGAATATTGTAGTTTATTGTCGTACTGGACAAAAATGTTGTATAGTATAACATCATATAACAAGGACGAAAGTGAATCAATGTAAAGATATTGATTCCAGGGTTGTTTTCACGAATCAACATCATATGAGATGGTGGTGAACCGATGTGAAGAGATTGTTTTTTTGGGCTTGAACCCTGGTAGGTTGCCTATATACCCAGCCTGGAGGGCAAGGATCAAAGTCTGTGTAGTTCAATTAAAGAATGAATTAATGATAAAGTTGTTCTTGGGGACAATGATCAAATAAAAAATGTTGTTGGGACTTACACATGGTTAGCGACCCAAAGAGAGTGTTACGGTTGAGGTTTTCTCTAAGCTCACGTGAGTCATACTCGGTGTGAGAAACAAGAGGTAACAACAACCTTAACAATGCATAGTTTAATGTCATGTAGGACATAAAAAAGGGACTATGCAGTTTAAAGTCTTGCAATTAGGACTATTGGTGCTGTACAGTTTAGTGTCATGTAGCAGGGACAAAATAACAGTTTAATGTCATGTTAGACATATCAAGGAATTTCTGTACAGTTTAGCGTCATGTAGTTAGGACGATGGGGACAATACAGTTTAACGTCATATTGGACGAAAGGAGGAATGTGCAGTTTAATGTCATGCAGTAAGGACAAAATAACACACCATTTATGTCATGTTGGACGAAAGTGCGAATAGTTTAAGGTTATATGCATGGACCAAGGATGATGCAGTTTAAGGTCATGTTGGACGGTTTAGGGAACTTTTTCACAGTTTAACATCGTGTGGGACAAAGTTGCAGTTTAAGGTCATACTGGACCATTGACGTATAGTTTAATGTCATATAGCAAGGACGAAATGGTGCTGCACAGTTCAGTGTCATGTTGCGGGGACATCTTCTTTTCTACAGTTTAACGTCATGTTGGACGAAAGTGCGAATAGTTTAAGGTCATATGCATGGACCGTGAATGGTGCAGTTTAATGTCATACTGGACTATTAAGTTCTTATGTAGTTTAATGTCTTTCCGGACGTAAGGGACTTTCCTACAGTTTAACGTCATGTTGGACGTTGTTGCAGTTTAAGGTCATACTAGACCATTGCTGTATAGTTTAACGTCATATAGAAAGTACGAACTGGTGCCGCACAGTTTAGTGTCATGTTGCGGGGACATTATGGTGATTTTATACAGTTTAACGTCATGTTGGAAGAAGTTGCAGTTTAAGGTCATACTGGACCATTGCTGATGATGATGCAGTTTACAGTCATACAGGACTATGGATGATGATGCAGTTTAAAGTCATACTGGACTATGAATGATGATGCAGTTTAAAGTCATACTGGACTATGGATGATGATGCATTTTAAAGTCATACTGGACTATGGATGATGATGCAGTTTAAAGTCATACTGGACTATGAATGATGATGCAGTTTAAATTCATACTGGACTATGGATGATGATGCAGTTTAAAGTCATACTGGACTATGGATGATGATGCAGTTTAAAGTCATACTGGACTATGAATGATGATGCAGTTTAAAGTCATATTGGACTATTAATGATGATGCAGTTTAAAGTCATACTGGACTATGAATGATGATGCAGTTTAAAGTCATACTGGACTATTAATGATGATGCAGTTTAAAGTCATACTGGACTATGGATGATGATGCAGTTTAAAGTCATACTGGACTATGAATGATGATGCAGTTTAAAGTCATACTGGACTATTAATGATGATGCAGTTTAAAGTCATACTGGACTATGAATGATGTTGCAGTTTAAAGTCATACTGGACTATGAATGATGATGTAGTTTAAAGTCATACTGGACTATTAGTTGTATGAACCACTTGTAAGAATCTTGGTTCTGGGGACTATATTTTGTGTTTATACAAAATATTTCTTCAGAAATCTGGCATTGGTTGGAGTCATGATGAGTTCTCCATCCATTGAGATTAATGAATAAGCTCCATTGGAGTAAACCCTATGTATTGAATAAGGTCCTTCCCATTTTGGTTCAAGCTTGGGAGGCTTCTTTCCTGGTATCATTGGTGTTCTGAGAACTAATACCAATTCTCCCTGAATGAATGAATGAAGACGAACTTTTTTGTTAAAAGCTCGTGCTATTCGATTCCAATAGATTTCCAAGTGGTGCAAAGTGCACAATATTTTCTCATCTAACTGTTCCAATTCATTCAATCTCTTTTGGGATTGCTCATCTATAGATAACTGATCACAAATGGCTACTCTGAGTGAGGGTAATTGAACTTCAATTGGCAAGACTGATTCTGTTCCATATACCAACAAATATGGAGTTGACCACATTGCATTGCGGGTGGTAGTCCGATAAGCCCATAAAGCATGAAAGATTTTATCAGGCCATGACCTCTTATCTTTATCCACCATCTTTTGCAGTATATTTGAAAGAGTCTTGTTAAAGGCTTATATTTGGGCATTGGCCGCCGCATGATACCGAGATTAATGGTTGGATTTAATGTTGTATTCTTGATACAATTTCTTCACCTCAGAAGAACAAAAGTTGGTGTCGTTGTCCGTCAATATGGTATGAGGGACACCAAATCTAGTAATTATGTTAGACTTGATGAAGCTAACAATGCATTTAGAACTGACTTCTTTGAGAGGTACTACCTCTGTCCATTTGGAAAAGAAATCAGTAGTAGTAGGAATGTACTTAAACTACTTGGCCGTAGCTGAAGGGTAAGGTCCCACCACATCCATTTCCCATGTGGAAAATGGCCACGAGTATTTAGCTGTATGAAGCAACTCTGGAGGTTGATGAATGAAGTTGGCATATACTTGACATGAATGACACTTCTTTGTGAAATCAACACAATCTTGTATCATTGAAGGCCAAAAGTATCCAAGCCTTAGAATTTGACCAGACAATCTATGTCCAGACTGGTGGGCACCACAGACTCCTGCATGCACTTCTTTCATGACAACCATTGTCTCTTCACCATCAATGCATCTGAAGAGAACTCCATCAAAACCACGTTTTTAGAGAATTTTCTCTAGGTGGTTTGGGCTATCATAAAGAGTAAAATTGACCACACGTCGCCAGATTTGTTCTTTATCGGCTCTATCAGGTGGAAGTGTTCCATTTTGAAGGTATTCCCTGATAGGTGTCATCCATCCTGTAGTATGACCATACGGTTCAGGAATGGGACTAATTTCATTAATTTCCTCTGTTCTGTCTTGAACATAAGGTGAAATTGCACGACGGTGGGAAATACTGATGGTTGTCTCATTCCGATTTGGATCTGCTAGAGCTGTGGCTATATTAGACAATGCATCATCTTGAGCATTTTGTGATCTTGGGACATTAGAAAATGTCGGTTCTGAAGGGAATTCCGCCGTTAACTCTCTGACGTAATCATACAAAGGGGTCAATTCTTCTTTTCTGATTGCATAATCCCCATTGATTTGTTTAATTACCAGGTCTGAATCACCTTTCACATTCAAGTGATTCACTTGTGCCTGAAGCGCTAATTCCAAGCTTGTAATGATAGCTTGGTATTCTGCTTCGTTGTTGGTACCACCTTCCTACAGTAAAAAGGAGTAAGGTAATAATGACTTTTCTAGGGAAATGAGAACAACTCTTAATCCAACATTTTTGAATTTAGGATCTTCCATTTTCTTTCTTGTTGGGCTTCTGGAAGCACCACCAAAATACATTTCCCATGTTTGATGATTCTCTTGAATAGAGAAAACTTCCGCATCAGGGAGTTCAATATCTGAAGACGTGTCTTCCATGGAAGGATGTTCAGCCAGGAAATCAGCCAGAGCTTGACCCTTTATTGCCTTTTGAGACACATACTGAATGTCGAACTTTTGCAAAATAACTTCCCACCTTGCTAGACGTCCTGTAAGCATTGGACGACTAAGGATGAATTTGAGCGGATTATTGCAAGATACCAATTGGACCTCGTGATGTTGCAAGTAGTGTCTCAGTTTCTGAACTGCAAAGATTAATGCCAGTCAGCACTTCTCAATACTTGAATACCGGGTTTTTACTTCAAGCATAGTTCTACTGAGATAGTAGAGGCTATTTTCATTCCCAGCATCATTCTTTTGAGCAAGAAAGGCCCCCAATGATCGCTCTAGAGCTGTCACATAGAAGATAAGTGGTCTTCCTTCAACAGGTGGCATGAGTACTGGTGGACTCAAGAGGTATTTCTTGAGAATATCAAATGCTTCTTGACATTCCTCAGTCCACTGGTAAGTGACTCCTTTCTTCAATAATTTGGTAAAGGGTAAACTTTTTCCTGCCAAATTAGCGATGAAACGCCGAATATAGGCTAAGTGTCCTTGAAGTCCTCTTAATTCTTTCAAATTCTGAGGAGGTGACATACCAAGGATTGATTTGGTCTTCTCAAGATCGACTTCAATACCACTATGGAATACAACAAAGCTGAGTAATTTTCCTGAGGTTACCCCAAAAGCACATTTTAAGGGGTTCATCTTCAAATTATGTTGTCGAAGCTTGTGGAATATGACTTCCAAATCAGCCAAGTGATTAGAACGTTGTTTGGATTTAACCACCAAATCGTCTACATAGCATTCAACAAATTTCCCTAAGAAATTTTTGAAGATACGATGCATGACGCGTTGATATGTTGCACATGCATTCTTTAAACCAAAGGGAATCACCCGGTAACAAAACACACCTTGAGGGGCTCTGAAGGCTGTAGATTCCTCATCTTCTGGGGCCATACGGATCTTATTATATCTGGAATATCCATCCATGAAGGAAATTACTTCGTAACCAGCCGTCGCATCAATTAAGAGTTCTGTAATCGGAATTGGGAAATCATCTTTAGGACAATACCGATTAAGATCTCTGAAATCAATGAAAACCCTAATTTGTCCGTTCTTTTTCTTTACAGGGACAATATTATCCAACCACTTGGGATATTTAACTTCTCGGACGAAGTTATCTTTGATCACCTTATCCACTTCAGCTTCAATTTTGGAAGCATAGGTTGGGTGTGTTCTTCTCGTGGCTTGCTTAAATCCTCGATGTTCTTTTGGTAAACCCAAATGATGAGTAGCAATATCAGGATCAAGACCAGGAATTTCTGTATAATTCCAAGAAAAAATATCTTTATTTTGCTTTAGAAAAGAAATATACATCTCTTGCTCTTCAAGGGTCATGGCCGCACTAATTAATGTGGGGCGTGGATCTTTCTCTGTACCCAGATTTATTTCTCTGAGTTCATCCACAGTGGTAGAGATACCCTCTTCAAATGCTGGAGGAGCATCTCTAAGATATTCCTCTTCCTCTTCATCATGTGATATTTCTTCTGTTTATACTTGCATAGTAGATGAAAAAACGAAATTTTTATGATCATAAGAGATATCAAAATTTTCACATTTTGAAGAAGAAGCTTCCATTTCCGACCCTATTGATGATAAAGGGCCTTCTTTGGGAAATAAAGAGGAGATGATGGATTGAGAATCGACATCATTATTCACCTCTGGTGTTGCTATAACTTCTTCTGGTCTGATTAACGAAGTATAGACCTGTTGTATTTTAGAAAATGAAATGAAGACGTCACCACTTGTGCTTTCATCACTGTTTGGTAGGTTACCAATTTCTCCCATGTTGTCTGGCTCAACTGTCGTAATTGACATTATGGATCTTTCCATAAGAGTATTTTGATTTGGGCCTATTTTGTCAATTTGACTGATAGGTAACACATAATCTGTACTCACATGTGTAAATGGATTTATTGGAATTTTCTCCAAACCATATGGAACATTAACTTTGGTAATTTCCTTCATTGTAGATTTTTCTCTTCCCTTCATGTGATAAAATTCTGCCTCAATGTATTGAGACTCACATGTCTTGAACGGGGCCTTATCACCATACAATGTTCCAACTTGACCATTGAAACAGTATTTGAGACATTGATGGTATGATGAAGGAATAGCTGCATGCTGATGTAGCCAGGGTCTTCCAAGAAAGACGTTGAAAGCTGACTCATGATCAACAATCATGAAATCCGAATTGGATACAAGATCTCCAAACTGGGTTCTGAGTGTAACTTCGCCCAGTGGTTCTTGTTCATTTTTATCATGTCCTTGTAACATCATGGTAGAAGGAGATAAATCAGATTCCGTGAGTCCCAATCGACGAAGTGTACGAATGGACATGAGGTTGACTCCTGAACAATTGTCAATGAAAACTCTTCGGATATCTACACCATTGACTTTGCCAGATAAGTAGAGAGGTTTTATGTGCCCATGCACAACATCATCTTCATCTTTATTAGTAAAAGATATCACTGCATGGAATTCTGCAGGATTATTCTCTAAGTGATATACTTCAGCTGCAGTAATTTCATCTTCAAACTCCTGAGGACTTGACAAAGCTTCGATGAGTGCTTCCCGAAGATCTTTTGACAGATTCAAAGCATCCAAAATTGATAACTTGGCTGGTACTTGAGCCAAGTGTTTCAATATATCATACTTTTGATCTAGAGTTCTGCGTTTCCCAACAGGAATATGAGGTTTAGCAGGTACCTTGGAAGCAGATGCTTTGGAAGCTGATGCATCTTGTATTGGGATAGAAGTTGGCCACATCCTTGGTTTTGGAAGATTAGACCAATTAGATCCATTTACTTGCTGAGATAAAGAAGATAGAACCTTCAGTCGGTCTTCCAAAATAACTGTGCCAAGACTGAGTTGGCCATTAGCAGAAGAACTTTCTTGTTCTTTTTGAGCTCGCTGAAGGGCTCTACCATGAGTTTCTGCTGCATACACAGTGCTAGCAGGGGTAGAATTGGAGTAGTGGCTTCAGAAAGATCCACGTCTTCCTTTGTATCCTGAACCTTTGGAATTTCCTCGGATTCCCTTATTTGATACAGGGAATTCAGGCTTATTAAGACTAGAATATGGATCTGTTAATTGAATCATATTAACAGAACCGAAGATTAACTCTTCGTCTGATAAAGACCCTTCCTGACTAGCCTATTTAGGCTGTGCTGTTTGATGGGGCGGTGCCCGTGGCTTTGAAGTAGATGTCATGAAATCTTCCAGAGTCAAAGAAAACTTAGGCCTTGATACATATTCATCTTCTTCTGATTCATCTTTCTTCTTTGAATTGCCCTGCCCTTTTGAGGATTTTTCTTTTGATGGAGGATTCACTGTAGCTTTTGTAGGAGACACAACTGGCTTCTTCAATTGTGTTCGCAAAATGGAATGGGTTCGATTGATTGTCTTTCTAACCATCCAATCATCATATTTTTGCGTAGTTTTGCTTCTGACTTCCTACCACTCGCCTCCTTCCTCTGGATCTATAGTGGTAACACACGCTACATGAGATGAAGAACCCTTCAATTTGACTTGTCTCAAGTCGACCATCTTTTGCAGGAGGTATTTAAAGACAAAACACTCCTTCATGGGATGCCCCAATATTTGATGAAAGGGACAATAATTGGGACGGTCTTCATCTCCTTCCTTGTTTGGCCTCTTGGGCATTGGTAATTGAACCAAATTATTTTCCAGAGCTGAAATGAAGTAACCAGGAACTTGATCATTTTGGAAAGAGTATGTTTTACTCTTCATATCCTCAAATTGTTTTCTTCGTTGATCTCTTTGAACATTTGGACGAAACGGCCTTTGTTGTTGGCGTTCAGGAGGTGGAGTCCTTCGAGAAGATGATGGTTTTGAAGTAGATATAGGTAGAGGTGCTTGTTTAAGCATAACTGTAGCAGTTTCTGCTTTACCCATTCTTCTTCCTTGAGCTGATGGAATTACATGAGATTTAACCTTAGCCTGTATAAGGGAATCTTCAATCTGCTGAGCGATTGAAGTAAGGTCTCGAAACCCCTCTTTGTATTTCACAGGGATCAATGGCGTGCGTAATTCGTCACGCAAATTTTCCACACAGATTGGCAACAGATCTTCCTGAGGGAGTGCTAAACTCAGGGAATACGTTAATCCCTTCCAGCGAGAAATGAAATCAGAGACTCTTTCATTCTCCCTTTGCTTGCAGTTTGTAAGATCGAAAACTGTCGTTTTTGGCAAAGTTGAGCTGAACTGAAGAAGGAATTTTTGACGAAGATCCTCCCATCCGATGATTAACCGGGATTGCAAGCTTGTATACCAGACAAAAGCTGGTCCTTGCAGAGTTCGCACGAAGCATGTGAGTTTCACTGCTTCTTGCTGCTCTGGAGTTCCCATCATAGGATCACAAAAAGACACGTAATGCGTCAAATGTTGTTCAGGGTCGCCTGATCCATTGAAAGTAGGGAAAATAGGGTTTCCAAAACTGGATGGAGGAGAAAATGAATCTACGCATTTAGGGTAAACTTTCTTTTCAGGTTGAACTTGCGCCTGTTTCCCTTCCATATTTTCTAACCGAGCTGTTAATGACTCAATAGTAGTTATTTACTTTTGAGAAACATCCGGTTGAACCTGGTCTTGAGTAGGTGCAATGAATGGAGCTTGAACAGACGTGGTGGTTGGTGCTGCAACTGATGGTAGCACTACCAACCGTTGTTGCACTTGACCCGTAGGATTAGACCTCTGAGGGTGTACTGATAAAGGAGGATATTCTTGATCCATCTCAGTAACTGCAACAAATTCCTTCGGCTTTTGAACTTCATCATTCTTAAGAAGAAGACTAATCTGAAGTAGTTCTGCATTCATTCTTCCTAATTCTTTCATTTTTTCCTCCTGTTGTGCAAACCTTCGCTCTAATGAGATCGACTAACCTTCTCCAGAGGAAGGATATGTAACCTGATTCTTTCTCATCCCTTTGTTGGATACCTTTTGGAGGGAGGGAAGTTAATTACCTAGGTTCTGAGTAATCTTTTGACTTCGTGTACGTACACCTTCTTCATTTGTATCGGTGCATACATTTTCTTGAGCAGGACGCTCTTCATCTGAGTCCCCTGAGGGAGTCTCCTCTAGTGGATTAACAACAACGGCATTGATGACATTGATTGATGCATAATGCATCGCATCTCTTCTATCAACATTTCTGTGATATTGTCTTCTTTCATGTCTTTGATGAGATATTTCCTTTTGTTGATTCAATATTTTAGGAACTTCTTGACGAGCTATAACTTGGAGGGAATCTCCTGATAATTTGGCTCTTCGTTCCTCTTGGGGCTTCTTCCCCAATCGTGAAATGACCGACATTCTCTGAGGAGGGGATTGATGATTTGAAAGAGTCCCCAGTCTCGAGAACTGGGGATGTTCCTGCTGATTCCTCTCAGCTCCTCGAATCCCATTTGTTGACTCTGAGGGTTGGGTTAGAGAAGTCCCCAGTCTGACAGGCTGGGGTGGATCTTGACATGCTATGTCTGAGATCTTCTTAAAAGATCTCTTGATCTTGCGAATCTTAGTTCAGAAATTATCTGGATGCATTAACCTGTATCCACTTTTATCACCTGGTTCAACAGACCGTTGGATGATTTCCGAGACTTCTGTCATTTGATGATGTGTTTTCTCCATACGAGAGGCTTGTGCAATATTCTTGCCTGCTTGATGTAGGAGCAATTAAACAACTTGTTCTCTATATGCTTGATTTTGAGAGGAACTAGTTGAAGCCTGTTCTTGAGAAAGCTTTTGATTATGAACAAATCCCATTGATTGTGGCCGTCCATGGGCAATAACATTTCATGAGACCATTTTTGGCGGGCTTTTCTGACTGGAAAGCACTGTGAAATGTAGTGCTCCATGAACACCTCATCCTCTGATATGAACATCAGATGGAGCATTGGCAATTAACTGACACAATTTTCTTAGTGCTCTAAGGCATGAACGTTGAAGGGTTCTATGTTGTTTTTCAGCCTTCAGATACTGAGAGACTGATAGAGATGCAAAATCAATCTGACGTTGTAGCCCTTCTATTATCTTAAGATGATTTTCATATTCATCATAAGATAATACCTTCTTCTTTAATTGACAAAGATTTTTCCATATGTTGAGACGAATATCATGGATTCCATCATCTGTCAACATCTTTGGAATGTCGTACTGGGAGTCAGCCAAAGGCCAAAACATGACCGGTACTTCACCTTTTTCCAGTTTTTTCCACATGTTCAGCATTTCCTCTTTATCATTAAATGAAGATTCTTCTACCTGTTTTGACCAGAGTTAGTGTTTCATTGTTGCTTCATCGGATTCAACAAGATTAGTAGAGAGATCATTGGTAAAACTAGAAGATTCATGACTTAGGGTTGGTTCGGAGAATGACCTACACCCTGGGCTATCTTCTGATTGAGAAAGTATTTCACTTGTTAGTGATAAAGCATCAGACATGATTGGTTTCGCATTTGCAAGTGCGTCAAGATAAGAGGGCTTTCTCAGCACTACATTGTCCACTGGAGTATTTTCCAGGCAATGTGAATCACTACTGCGGAGAAGACTTTCGCAGCGAAATTCATCATGATGGGGAGGACCACAATAATGGGTTACAGCAAAAGATGATATCTCTTGCTCCTTGGTCTTCTGACCACACAGAGGGTTCTTGTGGCTCTCATCTGAAGAAGAAACTTCAAGATTGACTGAATTTTCATGAAGCAAGTCTTCATGAGGAAGTGTCTGTTGAAGACCTTCAGAATTAATGTTCCCGTTATTGGGAACTGAGTGAGTAGAATCTTGAATTACGACAGATAAATGTCTGAGGGCTTCAATAACTCCAGCATCGAGCAAGGCCTTGTTATAGATTAGCCTTTGATCTCCTGACTGTGCTGGGCGCATCTTTTTCTTAGATGCCTTCTTACTCGCTTTGGAAACCACTTGTTGACGAAAGTGGTTACTCTGAGCAGGTGTATGTGCCTGAGCAGGAAAGATGGTCAGGTTAGGGTGACTATATCCACTCAAATCAGGTGTATGTGCCTGACTTGGTTGTCCGTATGATATGGGGGAGTATGCCCCATGACCCTCATAAACTGGAACAGATGTGTGTGTCTGTTCCGGAGTGAATCGTTGATGTGTCACTCCACTACTAGGGATAGATTTATGTGTCTATCCCTGAGATGATACTGAAGCTGTTATGATATCCTGGCAAGCATCCAGAATATGAGCAGGAATTTGCTTCTGCTCTTTCACCATTGATAAAATATGTTTGGTGACTTCAGCTACTGGAATGGGGATATACGACCATTCCGGGTTTGGAGTAGGTGTATGTGCCTGCTCCTGTCCTCCTTTTCTTGTCAGTGAATCCTGACAGTACTCAAATGTGGAGGCAGAGAGTTGAGTCTGCCTCCTGTTTGTCGTCGGGGCTTTCCGACTGACTTCTCCGTGCGCTACCAAGCGAGACTATTGGTAGTCTTGATTAGTATTAGTAGGTGTATGTGCCTGCTGATTACACTTCGCCAAACGCGGTTGACGAGATCCATCATATGTAGTCAGACGAGCCTGCTGACTAATTGGTTATGTATAAGCGGGTGCATGTTCCTGCCTATAGTACTCCACCGGATTTTCCTGGCGGGATTGGCTTGATGCTGCCAGACGAGTCTGCTGGACAGCGGAATTAAAATGGACAGGTGTGTGTGCCTGCTCGTTGTTTGCCACCAAGTTAGGTTGGTTGACTCCTTCATATGTAGTCAGGCGAGCCTGCTGACTAACTGAAGATGCATAAGAAGGTGCATGTTCCTGCCTATAGTACTCCGCCGGAATTGCCTGGCGGTATTGGCTTGATGCTTCCAGACGAGTCTGCAGGACAGCGGAATTAAAACGGACAAGTGTGTGTGCCTGCTCGTTGTTTTCCACCAAGTTAGGTTGGTGGACTTCTCTGGAGATGGCAGGGATGACAACCTGCCTATTGTTAACCAGATTCCGTCTCTGGCGGTTCATCTTGCCTGCTCGGGTTCGAGGAACCTGAGCTGAATGCTTGGAGTCGGTACCCTCATCATGTTGAGGGTGCACTACCGCACGAGTCTGGCGACGATTGTTGATGGGAGCCCTCGAGAATGACTCCTGTCTTTTTGAATTAAGGCCCTGAGGGACCTGCTCATTCACTTCCTCAAAGTAAGGGAGTGAATGGAAATTGCGTTCCGAGGATAACGACCCGAAACGGTTGGAGACAGTAGTCAGCACCGCCTGCTTCTTGATCGCTGGCCGCCGTTGTCCGGACGACCAGGTAGAGTTGTTAACTTGGAGGGCTTGACGAGCGGCCTCCAGAGTTGGGATAGTACCGTTGCGATGGTACTCCTTAACCAGTGCATTAGAAACCCAGCGTTGAAGATGATGAGTTGGTGATGTCATCCTCAGAGCGGACGACGTTCCAGCAGGAGTAGCAGCATTGGTTTTCACAGTAGTAGACCTCACAGTAGAGGTGTTTACAGCAGTAGTATTCACAGGGGTGAATTTAAGGAAATCCATTTTGCAGAAGATCTTGAGAAAAGAGTGCATGTTCCATATAACAGACATAATCAAGATGAATCCGGCCACTACATCTTTTGGATGAGCACATGTCAATGATTGCTTTGTTGGCCCAAGGGGCCTAACAAATAAGAAGAATATCACTTTAACTTCGTTAAGGATTCACGTCGGGTTCACCATTTTTTGTTTCGCACGGAATCCGGGGATGACCTCCTGGATGGGAGATTCAAACGTTCCGATCGGTTTCTCATGGGTTTGTTCGTAGAATCGGAAATATCCAATGATTCCACATCCGTTTGGACATACTTTCCAAAGGTAGGTGCTCATTAGCTTGTGGGCTAATGAGGCTTAGGAATTTTGCATTGGTCGAGAGGATGGGAGGTCGGACTCATCACACCTTTTTGAGGGGAATTATTTTCTACTCTGGGACTCTCTTTATAGATTTAAGTTATGTTCGTGAATCCTTATTACATTACCAAGTATAAAATGAGCTTTCCTTCAGTTTAACAATCAATAATTAAATATGTAAGAAATTTAGAGAATATTTTATATATATTCGAGGTTCTTCATCAATAGAGAATCATCTGTATCTATTTAGAGATTCTTGGTCAATGGTATCCTTCAAAATATTTATATAAAAGTCTCTTGGTCATAATGATGACCAGGCTGGTTTTAAAGCCACTCAGTGGGGCACATGAAGTTTATCGTCATTCAGAAGGACAATGAATTACTTCAGAGTTTGGATCGAACCCATAGATGGGCTACCTAGGTATCCTTTGTCTTGAAAAAGGAATCAGAACCCAAGTAGTTCGAATAAGGGTATGATGTTTATGATTGATGGCTCAAAGTAGGATTTCACAATTACTTTTACACTCTAAGCTCATGTGAGTCATGCTCGGTGTGAGAAACAAGAGGTATTAGTAAAATTTAGACAATTGTGCCATGAAAGATGCAATCATAAGAAATGGTTTGGGTCTTATGTATGTATGACTGCCCATATAGATGAAGGTTTAGGATTAACTTTTAGGGAGAAAATCCATGAACAGGGTCCATAAAGGTATATGTGCTTCATGGAGATTTGAATACTCTAATCTTGGGGCTTACTCCAAAGGAGGATGCCCAAGTTAGGAGGGGACTTATGATTGGGTTTTATTCCTGAAAGGAAACCCAAATCAAGGGTAAATTAGGAATGGTTAAAAAGAAATTAGGGGACTTGGGGCTTATTCCTGAAAAGGAAGCCCAAGATTATAACTGGGTTTTATACTTAAAAAAGGAGACCCAGGTTAGGGATTAAGGTTTGGGGCTTACTCCTGAGGAGGATGCCCAAGTTTGGGAACTTTAAGAATTTGGGACTTACTCCTGAGGAAGATGCCCAAGTTAAAGGAGTTATAATAGAGGATTATTCCTGAAAAGGAGACCCAAGTTAAGGATTCTCTCATCTTAAAGGATGAGGTTGAATGAATGAACACTCCATATTTAGTGACATAAGGATATTTAAATCACTAGGTTTTGAGAGATATTCCACAGAATTCCTTTCTGATAAGGAAGTCAAATCAAGAAATCATGCCATAAATGGCTTTGAAGAGTGTCTTGAAGACTGCATCTTGAAAAGGAAAGGTGTGATGGCTTAATAGGGGTAAAATGGGCAAGATGGGAACCCAAAAAGGTAGGGGTGCGCAAGTCTTGAAAGGCGTACAAGTATTGCGGCGGTGCGCAAGTATTGGTCGCGCACGTATACTTGCGCGACATGAGGGGTACTTGTGCGATTATCAAACATCATTATAATATTTGAGCGACTCTTTATAAACCCCTTTAGAATCCTCTTGCGGTTCTTCCAGAAAAGGGATGCGCAAGTTCTATTGAAGGAATAAGGCGGCGCGCAAGTGTTGATGAGTTTCAACACTTAGGCCTTCCTTCTTCTCTTTAAATCTTCTGTTCTAGGTAAGAAATTACCTTTAGAAGTGTTCCAGAAGATTTGATAAGAGACTTGGGCATCGGGAGCTTCAATCTGAGTTTCTGGAAAAAGATCCTCTCAAATGGGGGGCCCACAGGGTCTATTTATAGGCAGAAGAAGACCCCGGGCGGTTACCGGGTGGTTATCACTTAGGTCGCTCAAGTCACTTGCGCAACCATGGGCGTCGCGCAAGTGTACTTGCGTGACAGTGATATAACTTGCGCGGTGCAGTTGCTTTTGATCCTTTGTTCATGCCTTTGTCGATTTTGGATTTTTTCTTCAAAGGTTGAATCACTTTGAGATTAGATATTCCCCTTTTCCGATCATTAGATTCTGTGATGAAAGGAGCGTCAACAATAAACTTATCAACTATAAGAGTATATCCATACTGGATTCAATGAGGGATATGGCCCATGACCCATTTCAATCATTATATATCCCTAGAATGATCCACTCAACCAAACCAAACCAAACCAAACCAAGACATCCCATGGCCAATCCACCTAGGCCTGATCACATAAAAGGGGAGAGGAATACACATCCAACGCACATTTAAATACTCTCAAATAGCTTATATCACACAAAAATAATGTGACATTTATATCTCACATAACCAAAGAACCCTAATCCATAGTTTCCTTGATCATAGAGGTTCCATAACCCCACATTTATCCAAACTGGTCTCAATTTGTATGGCCTCACATCTCAGAGGTATGGAGGCTACCTGTATCTCAACAATCCTAGTTTCCTCTATTGGTGACTAAGTTAATGAATTACCAGATAAGTTTTGTTCACAGTTCATCATATTCATTTAATTTAAATATGAAATTTAATTAATTAAATCATTTCATTTATTTAATTTATATTTGGGTTTTTCCCTCCAAGGAAATATCGAGCATCAATATCTAATGAAAAATCATAAATTACATAGGTAATGTTAGTTAGACCACCTAAATTTAGCCTATGCATTCTAATTTTAATATAAGGGTCAGAAATAGATTCTCATGCCCTTTCATGTCCATCTGGTCTCATCCTTGACCAACGAGGCTTGTCACAAAATCCTCAATCCCTAATTCTAAAAAAAATTATTTATTAAAAAATTATCCTAATTAAAATTTATTTACATACTTATTTACAAATCATAATAATTCATAATAACTCACTCAATTTAAAACAACCATATTTTTCTTCATGAAATGATGTGTTGGTTACACTTGACACTCCCTTGAACCGTAAATTTCTCAATTCACCAATTTATCATGATAATTTCATCATTAAAAAATTTATATTTTATAATAAAACAGATGGTAATTTTTTTGTTTAATATACCATAGACAAAAATCAAGAAACTCGACACGTATATGTTTTTTTGAGATACCCTCTTCCTAGGATGAGTTAAATACCCATCATTCACGTTCAATTAAACCATGATCTTATGGTATCATAACCAAAACCTTAATAAGAAGAAATAAAAATTAAATAAAAACTAAGTATAAGAAGAACTTAAGATAGAATCAGATTAGAATCACCCTAAAACTCCATCAAATGTCCCCAAAATCAAACCCAAGTGCTGGGGGTATGATACATAGGAGAGGTATGAGGTATGTAATGGGTGATGAGGAGGATAATGGAAAGGGGATTTCATCCTTAAAATTTTTGGGGTAGGGGGGAGAGAAGAAATGTTTTTCCCTTTAATGACAATATGGTTTAACTATAAAATTTTCTAAACCATTAACCAAATGTGTAGTTAGCACTACCTTCCAACCCACCTCCTCACATGGTTTAGCCACACGATTTCTAAAATTATGCTACAACCATATGTTGGCTCTGAATTAACATTTCACTCTTGAATAATTTCCTTTAAAAACATTCATAGTTTAATATTAACTATGAACCGTGAATATAAGATAAAAATTATCCTTAAAAAAGGAACTAATATTCTTTAGAGTATTAGAGTTCCACAAAGTTTCTACTAAACAATGTTTCCAAAATTGTGCTCCCAGGATAGAATTCCCCCAAAAGACTTGAAACATTAAATGAAGCTCCAGAGGCTCACAAGAGAACCCTATACACCTCATAAACCTAATTCCTCATTATAAATCATCACTTTGGTTCTTTTTAACTCTTAAAATTTAATTATGAATACCCAATCAAAACTCAACCAGACTGGAAATTCAAATTCATTCTAAAAATTTCAACTTATATAGACACAAGATTCTTATTGGAAAATTAATTTCCTTTAGATCCCTTTGTCAAAAGGGAATTTCATTTTGTTCAAATACTATAAAACTAAAAATGAAAAAGGTTCCACTCATTATTATGAGGGGAAACATGGTTAATGAGTAATTTTTGGTAAATGGTTATACTCAATGTAGAAAATTAAGTAAAAATTATAATATTCATAAATATTATATTTTATTCAAACACTCTTCTGATGTTTTTTATAAAAGTTATAATCTAAATATATAAATTTTAAATAACCATAATTTTTTATTTTTATGGATTTATCTAATGGTAATGAGGTTTTTATAGAGCATACTCAAGGGAAACACCCCTTTTTACATGTGTAACATAAGGGTAAACAATAATTTATACTGGTAACCATGCACTACCTATGGTTTATCCAACACAACATAAGTTTAAGGATAAGAAAATAGGTGTTTTGTAAGGGTACAAGTGGATTTCCTAATCCTTCATAATGGTATGTTATACTGAGGTAGGGTATTGATGACACTATATATGGGTAGTACTATCCTATATTAGGGTATCTAATTTTCTATGTAGAATTAATTCTGGATGTCTTAATGTTGAAAAATTATAACAGGGTGCTAGATATGGGTAACCATGGATTTTTGTAAGGGTCATAAGGTGCTTTGAATGGGTAATTAGGAGTTGTATAAGGTTATTTCAAAAATTATAAAGGTTTTATAGGTGTAATATATGAGTTTGTAATGGAAACCCCTAGTTACTATAGACCTTGTATGGAAAAATTCAAGCTATGTAAGGGTATTCAAGAATTCTGAAACATCATAAGGGTAAGACTACATACCCATAAATGATTGTCTTGTTCTTGGTCGTTCGGCCACGAAACACCCAACGGATCTGTATCCAATGATTGATGGACCTGCTTTCCAAAGGCAGGTGTCTGCTGGATGGTCTGACCAGCGACTCTTAAAAACTCACATTGGTTGAGAGGATGGGAATTCGGGGTCATCGCACCCTTTTGGGGCAGAATTATTGTGTGTTCTGGGACTCTCTTATGGATTTAAGACATATTCATATGTTCGTGAATCTTTGGTTAATATTTAAACATAGTATCTACATATTCAACCCTGGTGGGAAATGGTCAACTGGATGCAGGGGTTTAGAATCATTTATGTATGAGGTTTACCATCCCTCGTTGGATTAATGACCCCAAAGGGTTGGAACAAGACTGAGGCAACACTAGTAGTGGCATGGTGAACTGATGTGGAGATGATCGGATTGACTGGATATTGGTCTTGAACCTCATGGAGGCTTCCTATGTACCCTATCTAAGAGGTAGGGATCAAATTCCACGTAGTTTTCTTAGGAGTCGGGGAACTGACGTGAAGAGAGACCAGGTGGTCTGATGGGTGTTGGGCTTAAACCTCATGGAGTCTTCCTACGTACCATGTCTAGGAGGTAGGGATCAAAGTCCACGTAGTTCGCTTGGGCTTCAGGCTTACGCTCTGGGGCAGCCCAGAATGATGGATTGGGGCTTACACTCTGAGGAGGCCCAGAATGATGGATTAGGGATTACACTCTGAGGAGTCCCAGAAGTTTGGGTCTTACTCCAAGATGGACGCCTGAAAGGTCGGGGCTTACTCCAAGATGGATTCCCTCAGTGACAAAGCCCATAGGGAGAGGGAAAGGGGGGTGCTCATGTCCCCGTCACCTCTCTTATTCCCAGGGAGATACTCGGGGAAGTACTGAGGTGCATGGGGACGGGTCCCTTTGGATGGATATTCCGCCCCCTCTCTAGGGAGGGGAGAAGTGCCCGACTGCCGAAGCATGGGGTCCACCATCCTAGCGAGTAGAGGCAGGAAGGGGGCTCTCCGGCTCGGACCCTGCATTACCGTGGAAATGCGAAACTAGGAATGCTTCGGGAATCCGCCGAAGGGTCGGGGCAACCCCTTTGACCCTGTTTACCGTGGGTATGAGAACTCAAAACGGCGCACTGATGCGCCTGAAAGTTACACCATGCGGATCTGGTGGCTCTGGTGGAGGCCTTGGCTCAGGGCCGATGAATAGGCCAATGAGGGAGTCACGGAGGACCTCGCTGGGTCGAAATAATTTTACATGGCTCTGTAAATGAGACCACCGAAGTATTTGGGTAGCCACCGAGAGATATGGTTGGTGGCGCCCTTCGCATGGGGAAGTTCCACGCAGCTGGGGAATCCATCCGTGAAGCAGGGTGGTCCATGGACTGATGGGAATCCCGCGAACCAATTTAGTTCGCGGCTTCAGGTTCAATCCACGAACCAAGATGGTTCACGCCTTCGGGTTAAATCCGCGAACCAGGGTGGTTCGTGGCTTCGGGTTCAATCCGCAAACCAGGTTGGTTTGTGAAGGGTTCCAGGTGGGCAGCGGTGGCCAAGGGCGGCGTCGATTGGAGGCTCGTCAGTCGGGGCTTCGTCCACGGAGGAGGGTGCTACGCGGTGCAACGGATGAGAAAAGAGGTATAAACTCCCTGGTCTGTGGGGAAGTCATCCTTAGAGGGGGTATAGTTAGCGGTTCTCCTTTTTATTATTTAGGTTCGCAGTTCACCAAATTATTATGCGTTTTCCAATTCATTTTTCAATTCATATACCTGTTGTGGTTCGCTGGTGGGAATTTCTATGTTTGCAAAATCTGAAGCCTTCCTTCAATCAATCTCCTTCCTCTGAATCCGATCCGATCCTCGATCCTTTATCCTCTATCCTCTTTCCCCCATGGTCTCCTTTTATAGAGTAGGGAAAGTAATATATCTGTGGCCATGCAGCACCTTTTGCGGAGGCCCATTACCAAATACCCAGTTCACAGCTGACTTGGTCCATCCGCGATTCGCGGTGGGTATCGATCGCTCCCCTAATTCGCGAGGTGAACTCAGGGAGTGCTCCGCGGCTGCGGAGGTTTCCGCCTCCATTTCGTGAACGACAGTGGGTGCGGCTTGAGCCGATCGATGTGGTCCGCGGTTGGGGCGGTTCGCGACGGTGAACCGGACTAGCGGCCATCCGGTCTCGCGATCGCGGAGGCCCTCCGCCTCCATTTCACGAACGGTAATGGTTCACGGAGGGGGGTGCCTCGTGGTTCCTTGGTGATACGCGGTACTTCCATGGACCGGTTTGCGGAGGGGGTGCCTCGTGGTGCCTGGCCATGTTGTTCTTCCATGGACTAGTTTGCGAACCGGTACATTTGTGTCTCTTTTTTGACTATTTCACCCAAATTCGTTGGGAGATTTGGGTAAAATTCTCTTTGCGGATTTTTCAGGACCCCACAAATTCCCCCCATCGGAATGGGGTCTGATCAGAACGAAGAGGATGCCATTCCGATGCAAAGTGGTCCGGAAACTAAGATGGTTTTCGGTAGAAAGGTGGACCTGGTGGGGGACCACGCCTATAAATACAGGGAGCCCTCACTTTGTCCTTTACTGAATTATTCACGAAACCAGAGATCCTTCGCCTCTGTGTGTTTTCTCCTTCGCAAAGTGCCTCATCCGTGAACCGGCTGCAACTTCCATGAACGAATTCTTCCTTCGCGGTTGCCTTCACCCACGAAATGACTTCCCAACTGCGAGCCATTACTCTTAATTAATTAAAAAGTAAGTGATGACGGGTTTCATAGGAACTTTCTTCACGGTTCTGATGCTCCACTGACTAAATATCTCCTGAACATTAAACGTATTTGAGCCCTCAGAATGAACTCAGGATTGAATTTCCACTGAGCAACTTGATTTGCGGTTTCCTGGCCAACGCTCCATGGGCTAGGGCTTCACGAACTGATTTCGCGAAGGGATGGTTCGCGGAATAATGTCATCGCGAACCATCCTGCAATGTCTCCTTGCGGATTTGACTATGAAGGCTCTTTGACCATTCACCTTGATTATTCTTGTCCAGATTTTTATTCCGGACTAATTTCTCTCATTGTGTAGGGAAAAAATAATGGTTCCCCCTCGTTCTGTGCCGAGGCCTGCTGCAGAGCCCCTCTCAACTGTCTCAGAGAGACGTTCAACTATGATTTACAGAGCAGATGGAATCAAAGTGGACCATAGTCGGTCCATCACTCCTGTTAATGGTGCATTGAAGAACCTGCTCTCTCCGGAGCTTTTGAGTTATCCATTATCCAATCGACTCCCTCTCTACAGCTTTGGTATTCAGTACGACATCCCTATCCCCCCTACTTTCACAGGTCTCCCTTTTCCTTTTAATGCCCTTATTTTTCCTGGGCCCATTCGATATGGACCCTGCGGGTATAACCCAGCTTTTTCTTAGGTCTCCCTTTTCATGTTTTCGGCCTAACAGGCTTTGTGCCTCTTTCTTCTATGAGCGGTTTAAAGTCTCGCCAACAAGACTAGCATTAATGATGTTTTAAGTCGAACAGCATTGACCAAATATGGTGGGGTAAGGGCCCCAAGGTGGTTCAACTGATTAAAAGATGTCTTAATACCCTTCAAACGCACGTGGGGGGAAACATGTTTGAATTTGAGTGACATGCAGGGCATGTCTCAAGGCATGGGAGTCGTGTCGGCGTACAGAGGCAGGAATAGCATTTCCTAAGGATAACATGCCTTTGGTAGACGGGCCAGGGGAAATCAATATGCAGAGCTACTAAGGGCATGGTATGCATAGTCATACAAAGGTGTCCTTAAGTCAAAGACTTATCCATTTTCGATGGCCAGGGGACTTCATGGAAGCCCGTATTATGGAAAACACGATGGGTGGAGTGGGAAGAAATGAAAACCACCAAGAGTGGCTCAAAAGGGTAGTGTGACATCTGAATGGGTTTTGGGAACATCTGTACTAATTAGAAGAGTGGTCCGGAGACCACCTCCCTACGCATTTAATTAGTGTAAGGGTTGGTTGAGGCTTGACATAGTTTAAAGTCATGCAGCTGGGACATCATCTGAAATGGAATGACTTTTCCTGGTTCTCGGTAATCTCGTCAAAGATGCTCCTCCACATTCAGGTAGTATTGCGGAAGAGGTTTGTAATCTGTATCTCAGAGGGTTTCTGAATCCCGAGATAGAAATGGAGGCTCAGAGGCCAAGAGGTGTACAGAGAGAAGCATTGTCTAAGGAAAACTTGCCTTTAGTAGCCGGTCCATGGGCGATCAATATGGAGAGCCGCTGAGGTCATGGTATGCATAGTCATACAAAGGTGTCCTTAAGTCAAAGACTATCCACTTCCGATAGCCGAGCAACTTCAGGGAAGTTTGAGATTTGGAACCACCAGGGTGGCTTATGAGAGTTCAGCCTTTTTCTGAGTACAGAGTGTGGTTTATGATGAGAGTGTGCCTGAATACGGGGGAAATATCTAGACCAAACATCCTGAGAATAGGTGAAGTAATTCTTTCTCACGCTGGTGTGAGGAGGTGGTTCATGTAGTTATGACCCGTGCACTGGAAGACTGTGAAAATCCTCTGTTCCTTACTAATCCCATGATCGGTTTCACCGTGCAGTTTATCGTCATGTGGTTAGGACATATTCTGTGCAGTTTAGCGTCATGAGGTAAGGATGAGGGGCATTATTTAAATATTATCGTGCAGTTTAACATCATGTAGTGAAGACTCAGGCATTTTTCTAAGGGTTTCTATGAAGTTTAATGTTATGCAGTGAGGACGACTTCCATGTAGTTTAACGTCAAGCGTTAAAGACATCGATACCTTTAAAGGTTGTCGTGCAGTTTAAGGTCATGCAGCAAGCACGGGGGGGCATTATTGCGAAGGCTGCTCTTCATTAGAATATAACTGGGTTTGAATACCTCAACATTCCCCAGACGTGGAAGGGGGGTTGACGGTGTAAATCATAGTTCCAGGGCTTCTTGGATCAAGAAAGGTGATATGGGGGCTCTGAGGACGGTAAGCGTACGGAGCTAGGAAGAGTGTCGCATGAGGAAATATTTCCTTTGATAGACGAGCCTGGGGATATCATTATGCAGATCTGTTGAGGGCATGGTATGTATAGTTGTACAAAGTTTTCCATGGGTAGATGACTTTCCACCTCTGATGGCCATGAATTATTATGAGGATCCTCAATTATCCGGGCCACGAAGTCTGTCATTTGGCAGGGGAATGCCTAGACATGTTGGGGATATCCGTCCCTGGTTGCTTGTTGAGTTTCAAAGAGGCCCCTGCGCTGATTTATCTTGCTCGCGGGGGTGTGCCTTATCTCCATGCAGTTTAACATCTTGTGGGGAGGAAGAAGTACTCCTAGTTTATCGGTCATAGAGCTCGTACCATTGGGTGACTATTGCTACAGTCACTTGAAGGGTAATTGGGTCAAGATGACCTGATATGCTTAAAACAAGGCGGGGGATTAAGGTCGTAAATTGCAACTTTGACCATTCCCGAATCAGGAGGTATGGTGTGGGGGTTCTGAGGGGGGTAAGCGTATGGAGCTAGGAAGAGTGTCGCCCGATAAAATCTTGCCTTTGATGTACAAGCCAGGGGATATCATTATGCAGAGCCGTTGAGGGCATGGTATGCATAGTCGTACAAAGGTGTCCCCGGGGTCGATAACATTCCACTTTCGATGGCCATGAATGGTTATGAGGATCTGTGATTGCTGCCAGTGCAGATTTCGGCATGTGGGAATAATGGTTCCCAGGTATACAAAAAATATCTTCACCGTAATTTTCCAAAAAAACAATATATCAATTTCAGATATTAATTACGGATTACATTCCCTCAATAAAATACCCCCTTTCCATGAAATCACTTTTATATGTCTTCATCACCATTCAATATGTCCTTTTAAATCCTTAATGAACAATTACAGAATGTACATATACTTTTTTTGATTCATATAACACAATCTTTGAATTCAAAAACATAAATACTTCATTTATCCAACATTATTTTTAAACCATTACTCAAGCTTCATCAATATATCCCTTAACACAT
This sequence comes from Viscum album, assembly GCA_963277665.1. Classification (NCBI taxonomy): domain Eukaryota; kingdom Viridiplantae; phylum Streptophyta; class Magnoliopsida; order Santalales; family Viscaceae; genus Viscum; species Viscum album. Next base: position 871,439,566 of record OY728145.1, on the reverse strand, counting down.
CTTTCATATAATATGAAAACTAAATCATGTATTAAGGTTACTCAACCCCAATCTAATCATTCGTTTTTGGGTTTAATGTTAAACATACCTAAATAACATCACTTACCTTTCACATGTCATTTGCGGTCTCTTTATATTCATAAGTATAACCATTAATCACACCACATTCTTGATTATTTGTATGAAATTTCCACTTGGGAAATAGATTCTCATAATTCCAATTATTTCCACCATTGAAACATTAAATTTTAACCGCGTTCCTTCAATTTATAATTATTGAATAAAACCAAAATGAATACTGTGATAAACATTTATCATTTTGGGATACCATATATTCATGAAAAATTACTTATAGGCTGCCAAAATTATGGTGCCTACTTAATTAATCTATGAATCCTTAGGTTTATCCTAGGTTATCCATAGTCATCTTCTATTTAAATCATTCAAGATGATTTGTGAAGAGTTTGTGAATTCCCAAATCACATCCCCTATGAGTGTCAAATCAGGTGTGCAGTACGGTCCATTTTCAGGTACTAGATTACCATGAGTTAGGACCGAAACATCTTTTTGGAGTTATTACCACTAGATACAACTATGCGAGAGCCACATCCACATGTAGTATCTAGATATGGATCTATTTCTTGGAACCCACTCACACTCTCATTTACCAAAATTCTAGGACATTTTCCTAAACATTTACTCAACCTTATACATATCCTTAGAGATATCCTAATAAATATCCTTAGAAATATATATAGAGATCTCACTAAATGTTTCCCATCATATTTTGAAAAGTATGATGAAAAATTTCTTTTGAGACCAACTATAGTGTCCTAGAAATAGAATACATAGATATTACATAATTATTTATGAATATTTAGTATATTACAAAAATAAATTCCTGAGGGCTGTAATAGTTTAATGTGTTTGGAAAAATGGAAAAAAATATTTTATCTCGGTGAAAGATCTTAAAAATATATCATAAAGATATCTATGTTTAGTAATATTACATAAAATATTTATTCATAACCTAGGGAAAGGAAATATAAATATGTGTGATCTTATATACTCATTAAGGGTAAATAAGGGAGACATGTAAGCATAATCATAAGTATATGGGTATGATAATGTGACTGTACCATTAGGAGATCAGACCCATCATATCAAAGATAATAAATATATATTATGAGATAAATCATAGATGTTCATAAGACATTAATCATAAGGAAATAAAAATCATGATCCATGAAATCATAATGGAAGAATAAGATATAGGATTTCTGGTATAGGAATATAATCTTTTATGTCAAGGCTACTTACCAAGACTATTATTACTTGTTAATATTGGGCTACGACTCGTGTACCTAATACAAGATTGGGATAACAACTAGTGTACCCTATAAATTTTATGCTTGGGCTAAAACACATTTATATTATTTTTTTAAGCTTGTTAAATAACTTGAGTACCCTTATTCTTTTAGTCTTGGGATACAACCCTTGTACCTTCTCATTTTTGTGATTGGTGTACAACATGTGTACCATATTTCTGTTAGTCTTGGGCTACAACCCATGTACCTTCTTGTTTTAAGTCTTACGATAGAAACCCATGTACCCTTTGATCACATATAAAACTTAACATTACCCAATTTATTAGAGGTATATATAGGTACCACGCATCTCATAATAAAATCATTGATACATGTTATACAAGATAATAAAACTCCCATAAAAGCATCGCTCATAAAAATAAATAGGTGTTTTAAACATAAAATCATAACCCATGAAATTAAATGGGAACATTTAAAATTTAATCACTTCAAAACCTATGAAATATATAGGTTTCATAATCACTTTATGGAAGCATGACCCATGAGAAGAAGAAGGTTTTAAATTCATAGAACTCAAAGAAGAAAAATTGGTGTCATAATCTTCTTTCTATCAAAACATAAACCATTGAAGAAATAGTATGAATGGATCCTTTGGACCCTTTACTATAATGGAATGCGTAACATCAATGGATGTCATCACAGAAGGAGAATAACTTGGATGTATATTTTGACAACATTTCATGAGGAAAATATCCTTTTTTTCATTGAAAATACCCTTAAAAAATAGCACATTTTAAAAACTGGTTCCTCTGAAAATACATTGAAAACATTCAAAGAAGGATAAAAATCTAATTGAAAACCTTTTACATGAATGCTTATAAAATATTCTTGAAAACAATTAGTAAAACCATTTTCCTTGAAAACATATAAAATAATCTTACAAACATTTTATAAACCATTTTCCTTGAAAACTTATAAAATAATATTGGAAAAATTTTCATTGAGAACTTATAAAAAAAGATCGAAAAATCATTGAAATCTGTTTATTTTGAAATAAATTTAAAAGTTATAAAAGATTCATGAAATCAATATGAAAACCATTTACCTTGAAAACATATAAAATAGTTTTAAAAACATTTTTGAAAACAATATTTGTTGAAAACATATAAAATATTCATCAAACTTTTATGAAAACCATTTCTTAGAAAATATATTTTAAAATAATTCTTACAAATTAAACTTTTAACAAGAAGAAAAATCTTCATAGGATTTATTGAGTATTATTCCAAACATGTCATATGAGGTAAAGAATAACATTGTTTTTTCAGGTGAAGAAAACATTAATAAATGCCTCATTCAAGAAAGAGACAATAAGATTCCATTGAAAAAAATCATAAAAATAAAAAAGGGTAATTTTTTTAATTATTATATGATATTAATATAATATTCTCTGAAAATCATTTTAGAAAAGTATATTTTAAAAGGACATAGATTTCTGACTGAAGGGAGTGTAAAGTCGAGAATTCATAAAAATACTTTCTTAACTAACTTATGTAACAAATACATGAAAAATGGTAAAAATACAAGGATATGTCTTTAATGAATAGATTGTAAGGAAAATAATGTATTTTATTGAATTATGGATTATAATATTTCCTTAAATAATTATAATCATTAACAATCTCAAAAAGTGATGAGATTGTTTCAATTAACTCTTACCACGTGGTTACAAGGGATCATACTCTCCATGTAAAAAAATAAAATTAAATTAATATTTAAATATCCTGAAAATAAGGTTATTCATGATATAGCATGAAAAATTTAAGTATATACACCTCCAAAAAAATATAGCTCTACAACAAAACATGAGTCACTAAGAAGGTAAATTTCGACAAATCTATTTTACCGATTTAGTAACTTTTGAAACATAAAACCCATGAGAGAAATTTACTCATATGGATTTATAAATACCTATAAATTTATGTATAATAATAATTTAATACATTCATGGGTAGTATATATACCACAAAAAAGTAATTGGTAGTGAATAAAGCATGTATGTCATGGAAACAAAAAAAGTGAAATGAAATTCCCTTACCTTGTGTCTTTACTCAAATCATTCTCATTCAAAACTCCATTATAATACAAAAAAAATTATTTTAAATATTTTTTATAACCATATTATTATATATAATACCATATATTGATTTATTATGAATGTATATTAACCTATTATTAGCATTTTATTGGTAAGATTACGCTTTGAGTAATATTCTCATTGTTTTTTGCATGTGTCTTAACTTGTCATATATTTGATCCTTATACATATATCGTGATTTCAAGAATGTAAAATGTGATATAAATATATATATTTACCATATATATATTTTTATAATAATCTATATCATATATAAGTATGAAACAGAATACACAATTCAGGGATATGGTATGTCGTACGCATGCATGGACGTTGTTTCTGTTTAATTATCATGTAGAAAGAACATAAAATTCATATATGTATATATATGTATATATATATAATTTTTATAGTAGATTTTGGATATCATATATATCATATATATTCCCTAAACCAATACTTAATATAATCCATGTTCTAGGTGAATGAACCATATCGCTTAGAGGGGTCGGTAGCCCACACTTCCTCAAACGAAATTATCATACTAACCCAAAATGGAGAGTAAAAAAGACATCTGTTTTAAAAGAATTATGAATCTTAAATAAATAGTAAATATAATATATGAAATATATAAACATATTTTCCATCATAATTTCCACCTTCAGTGGTGTTAAAGGAAAAATGATCAATCGTTGTTTAGTGAGGTGGTAGTTCGTCGTACACATAAAAAGTATGTTTGTTACCCAATATATGGATGTATGTGTAATTTTAGGTCAAAATAATCACAAAAAACTCATCATAGTATCTTTAATATACTTTTGTTTTAATAAAATCATGTAATAAATAGAGTGGACTGTTGGGAGAGGAAAATAAAAGAATAGAGCTTGAGAGAAAAGGTTACCTCTTAACCAGGTAATTCCTTTCAGTTTGGGCCAAAATGCTCTTTGGATTGCATTCTGACCAAGTATAGGCTTATAAAAGGAAGGAAAAGATGTTATGAAATTTATTTCCTATATATTTTCTGAACTTATGAGTTTTGAGAGGTGTGAAGAAGTGGGAGAGTTAGTGGAATTTTATAGGGATGGAAAATGACACACTTGGAAGTTTTGAAAAAACGTTTGGTATACACATGTTATTACCTAAGAAAAGTCATACCAAACCATCCTAAATAAATAATTAATGTCTTACAGATGAAAAATTTTCAATACAGTGGGTTTTTTACAATCAGATAGCTCATTTGGGCCCCGAATATTAACGTTTAGTCTATAATTAAGCATAATTTGACCTTAATAACTACTATTAGTTTTAATCACTTTTAATAATCATATTGTCCAAAATAAACATGATATAATTATAGAATAAATATTATACTAATTACAAAATTTTTATGTCTATTTTTGAAAAATCAATTCAAAAAAGTGAAAAAAAACTATGATTAATGTTAATCCTGCATGTGGGATGAAATTACGGTTTTTTAAAGTAGAAAAATGTTCAAAATATTGTTAGGTTTTTAAGTTCTATATCAAAGTGATATTTATTATAATAACCTAAATGGTTTAATATATTTATAATTTATTTAATGTGACCTTAAAAAATTAAATTTATCATTAATAATCATTTAAACGAAATTTAGTTATTAACTACAATGCGGTATATATCACTATTCATAAAAAATGAAGTCTCTTATAAAAATCCCAAAAATATACCCAAATCTAATTTTAGAATTATAAATTAAAAAAAAAAGTTTAGTTTATCAAAATAAATTTCTATATTTGTTTAAAATTAATTTTATTGTTTTCATAAAAGGATATGAAATACAGTTTATTTGAGAAAATAGTATTTTTAAACATTTAAAGTCTTCACCAAAAAGTATATCTTCCATTATAAATATGTTTTATTTCTATAAAACCATTATAAAAATAATTGAAAATTATTTATTTCTATTCATATTACAAATTTTAACTTCGATGTTATAATTTTCTCATTTAAATAATTATAACAGTAAAATGATGATCTATAGAAACATCAGTGTTGTGTGTAACGTATGTGAAGTTGTGGTTGTGTGTAACATATGCTAAGTCAATGTTCCATGTATCATCCTTTGAGTTGGTGTTGTGTAACATTCTCTAAGTCAGTGTAGTGTGAGGGGAATGTTTGATTTTGTGATTTAATAATAATAAAACTATTTTCAGAGTTGTGTGAAATGAAAAATATCAAAATATTTAATTAATTCGAAAAAAATAATTCAAAAAATCTTAGGGTGTTACAAATCTAAACTCGGACCAGAGTCTCAACCCAAGTCCTAACCTCCCATGCTCCATCATTTCAACCCATGTACCATAGAACCCCACGTCCTTTTCCTATTCCTATACCTAAAAACATGTAACATCTTCTCGGGTACCCAAGTTCCATGGTGGCTCGAGCAGGGTGTGAGTACGACTTAGTAGGACACCAAAAATGGTGTCTAAAGAAATTTCCAGTATGTAAAAAATTTATTTACTGGTAATATGTTCAATAAATTAAAAGGGAAACAACGGAAAATTTTATGTAATTATATCAAATTAAATTTACCCCTTATGTTTTATAGGATCAACCAAATAATAAACTATCTTAGGTCACACTGGGATTCTAGGTAATGAAAAAAGGTGTTACACACACCCTTAATCAGAAGGGGTGTTTACTAATCACAAACTATCACATGCCCATTTGTTAAAAACATTCACTTGGTTATTCTCAATGATTTATCCATGGTTTAGGCATTTAAATCATTTTCACTAGGGACTAATCCAGTCAATTAGCATGCATAAGGGAATAAGTATAGTTCCCAATATATATAGGGATAACAATTTTAGTAAAATCACAAAACACTTACCTTGGGGAATCAATCCAGGTAGTCTATCATACATACTTTGGAGTATTCGTACAGATAGTCTCAAATAATTTTACTATACATACCATGGATCACGTGTCTAGGTAATCAAACAATTCTTCCATAGGTTCCTAGAGCATCATTCTGACACCATAACCTGTGCATTCTGGGGTGTGATTTAGAGCATCAGTCCAACCCATCCTGTGGGAGGAGCCTCTGTATTTTATCCTACACCACCAAGACATGTGCACATTCTTATTCAACTATTTACCATATAAACCATTTCAAATCCATATTCAATAAATAACATTACATTTACAGTCCAAAATTCATAAATACATAAATCATTCTCATTCCATTAATCAATAATGAATTTTCAACTTACATTTCACAACCCATTTAGCCACTTTCCTTATAATAACACTCCATTTTTTCATTTGATAATTAATCAAAATTAACATTATTCTCATTTACATTCACTTCACATTTACCAAAACAAACTATAACTATTAAACACATATATCCTTATCCTAACTCCCCCATTTTTTAATTTCATCAACTATAAACATTCATCATGTAGTTTATATCAAAACCATGTAAACATTACAACATAATTGTCCTGGGTAATATCTCACTAGCCCGTAGATCAATTCAATGACTATGGTACCAAAAGAGCATAAAGAGCACATCATATTATAAAAATACATCAAAATAATATTTTGAAATAATATTGAAGAGACCCTTTAAAACATGTTCCCCTCTATTTTAAAACTGAAACATTCCCAAAGAATTTCAATTCCATTTTAACCATTCAAAACAACCATTAATACATTTTCATTATAAGTTAAAATAGACCATATTTCAAATATCATTTGAAATCCCTTTAGAATAAAAAATTTTCAACCACTTTGAGGTCAATACCTCCTTTAAAAACTGTTATTTCTTTCAAACATCATTTTCCATTAATAAATCTATAATCTGATGAGAGTCCAAAACATACCATCAAACTCAATTAAAAAACATTCAATCTTTTATAGAATCCAATTTATAAATTGATCCAATAAATACATCAACCATACCCACACATCAATTACATTTTAAGACCAATTATCTACCATAATACCCCTATATTATGATTTACTAATTTTGTTCACCAATTACTAGGTTTGACTTTTCCCATGGGTAGCCCAAGGCTTGGTCTCATATCATCTATTGACCCATTGGGTTGCGTTAAGGGTATCACATCACAATATAATGTCAAAATCACTATCCATAATTAAAGTCAAATAAATACACAAAGGAAACACATTGCTACAACTGCATACACATATAAAATGACGATACTATGGCCAAAATCATTAAGAGGTCCTACCTCATCATTGAGGATGATTCTAAGCCCAAACACATCCCATGATTTGAACTAAACCATAATTTAAAGACTAAAATTAGGATATATCAGAAAATAGAGGGTTTTAGAGATTCTAAATGTGAGAAGATATTCTACAATCCATAATCCAAAAAATAGAGAAAATTGGAGAGTTAGACTCCACCGGATCATTGATTTGCACCCAAATTCACTCCAAACTCCTAATAATTGAAGGATAATCACCCATGGAGGAGGAGGGGTCTTCTGGTTCGTCACCTAGGCAATAGGGGGTTGAATTGGAGGAAAAATTGGGGGAAAATGAAATTGGATTGTGATTGGAAAATTAGACATTCCTATGTTTTGTGGAATGCATGGTTTTTCCGCCTGGTGAGAAAAACTATGCACTAACCATTCATCTCCTTCTATCCAAGAGGGGTCAAGCCACATGATATTTTGGGTGCACTAACATGGTTTGAAAAACCATGTGGTGACTATGCAACATACCTCTGTTCAAAATGGATCCCATTACACATGGTTTTCTAGGCTATGAGTATGATTTACAATTAATATGCACCAACTATGCTCTATGAATTATTTTTATATTTTCTCTTCCTTTTGTGTCCCATACCCTCGGGACACTGCCAAAAATCCTAAAACACTCAAAATAACTTCATTAAACATAAAATGAGAGTTTAAAAAAAATTAAATAGGGACGTAACTTCAAAAATGTTCGGGATCTTACAACAATGATCTATAATCTCCTTTGATAAAAATCCCAGGATTAGAAACCCTGATTGAAATCATATTGAAACATAAACCCTTTCTAATTAGGTCAATTTTAAATAATAACATCCCCTGAATGAATTAGATTAAATTTTACATAGAAACTCATTATATATGAATGGTTTATGATATAGTATATAAAATTTCATTATATACACTATTAAAAATAAATTATGTGCATAAAAGAACACTTTCCTCAATGAATGAAGTCTGAGATAAAACCCTCACGAAGTTCATGCCGTTGGTTAGAGAGTTAATAAATGAAGTGATTACATGTAGAATGTGTATATATATATATATAAATACATGTGTATATACAATATAAATCCCTCAAAATCGTTTCCCAGAAAAAATTGGTATAATATAATTAGCAATGCAGTCATATAACTCGATGAATGGAAACTGAGTTCAGAAACCCCTTACCTCAAGATAAAATTTAGTTTCACATTGCCTAATCTTCATTATAGTATTTTTAACACATTATTAACTTATACCTAAATCATATTAATATTTATATTGTCATATATTATCCTTTTATAATATCTTATTACCTGTTCATTAATAATCATTCATTGGCCCTATTGTGTTGGGTGTTTATTGGCTTGTTTTATCATGATTTTATTATTATGACTGTCATCGATCCCTATAATATGATATAGTTACATAATCTGAAAAATGATATTAATGTTATAAATTTCATTTTTGGCATTATATACATCTTTCTAATCATTATTTAATTTTTAACATAGAAAATTAATCACATCGGTTTCTGGAGATGGTAGGTTCTACGTACGCACAATGACATTATCATTTTCTTAAAAGGTGAAAGGCTAAGTAATTTGATTGTATAATAATTTCATAGAATAAATATCATGTCATAAATATTTCATACATTCATTAAATTCATCCTTTATATCCTTTCATGTATTATGTTAGTGAAAATTGAATCATATCAGTTCACGAGGTGGTAGTCTGTTGTACACACGAGTAATGTTATTGTATTCTCTATGGAATGTAATGTAGGAAGGTATATATGATGTTGTGATTATATAAGTATAATTATATTAGAAATATAATTTATAAATATTAGATAAATAATTATACCCATAAGTGGTGATTCAAACCAAATTACGTGGGTTCTCAAGGTGGTGGTCCCCCATACACTCGACCAACAGTTTCATTTACCATCTAATAGGGGAGGATATGATTTTAGGAAATTCAATTAAAAAAATATCAGTATATGAATTATAAATATGTTATTATAGAATCATGGTTTATTATGATTTGTAGAAGGTATTGGGGGAATTAAAATAAAATGCTCTGTAAAGATGTATCCTATTGTATAAAAAAATTATTTTTGGTTTTCATCAAAATCCATTATAGGTTGTATATCTAACCTAACTGTGGATTATTGGAGGAGGTTACATATTTGGGAAATCTATTTTGGATGTTATTTCTTGATATAAAGGTTTTAATGTGTGTAAATGAGATGAGAAGGGGTGTTCTTTTATAAGTGGGCTAGAGGACACACATGGGTTTTTTTAAAGAAGGAATTACACCCACATTATTCTAATGGAACAAGGTTAGAAAAAGGAATGGTTTATGAACCATATAGGATATAAGTATGAAATATTACCAAAAAATTAAAATTAAATAATTTTTTTGGTTATTTTTCAAATTTATCATTTATATTTAACCCCACACTAAACCCTTTCTTACCTTAACCACGATAAATATTTTTTTTATTTTAACTATTCATTATAGTAAAAAATTAACATGACCTTTTTAGATAATATAAACTATTATAATTACAAATATTGTATCCATTTTTCTTCAAATTCAACAAATGGATTTTTCATCCAATATTCATGTTAAAAAATGGGGTTTTCAATGAAAAACATTAGAATTGTTTAAAAGGGTCTATATATAAAAATTAAACATCAAATTGATTCAAATAAGATAATTTTGATTCAGTAATATATACATGAAATATTTTTAGTTTTAGAAAAAATTAAAATAAAATTTTTATTTTAAATTATTTAAAGTAGAAGGAATCTTTAAAAATAATCATTATTTTTTACTATTCACCAAAAATGAAACTTTTCATAAAAATCGAAGAAATTAATGAAAAGAAAAATATTTATGATAATTTCAAAAATTATGTTCAATTAAAAAAAGGTATTTTTAAAAAATTAAAAAACTTAATTTAATATTATGTGTGAGACGTACGATTAAACCACCTTTTAGAAAGATATTTTTTTAGAAAAAATTCGTTTTTCTTTTAATGATTAAAATATTGTTTCAAATAAATAGATAATAACGGATTTTTATACATTTTTAACCTAGATAATTTTCTCAATTTGATTAATCCTATTCATAGACACTATATTTAACTTCATGGTTGTTATAGGTCATTTAGATTCGGGGTTTTGTGTTCCACAAGCTATCAAAGAGGCTGATTTTATTTAAAAATAAATATATCATAAAGGCTTAGGGTGTTACATTTTATTTAATGCATGGTGTTGCATGTCATATACACTATTGAACATGTTGTTCTTATTTTAATATCTTAGGGTTCTACATTCTACCCCTTTAATAAATTTCATCCTCTCAATGTAATATTTATCTAAAAAATCAATGGTTTCAAATTTTCATTATGGAAAAACCCATATTGTAAAATGAGTTTAATAAAAATTATATTACTAAAAGGGAAAGGGAAATATGAAATTACTCACAGAAATAGGTTTCCAAGAAGGATAAAAATGTTGAAAACTAAATATATGTATAAGAAATTAAATACTAAATAATTATGGAGAGTGACAAAGGAAATTGATCGCAATAAATTGAATGATCAATTTATTGTTAAGGATCCCAAAACCATAAATATATAGGGATTTAAAATACTGTATGATTCATCATATATGAATGTAAAATGATAATATTTTTGTTTCAAGATTCATTTTATAAAGTTTAGGAGTTATTTTACTATTAATTTATATAAATAAATATACTTACTTGATTTAATTCAATTTTATATGAACAATTTCATCATTTAGTTATGTTTTGATCAATTTATACTGCATCTATTAATCTAATTAATAAATATCCCAAAACTGAATTTTTTATGCGTTATATATTATAATTTACTTTAAATGGATCATAAGATTCAAAATAGAGTAGTAATCTCTTCAACCAATTTTATTAAAACCAAAACGATTTTCAAAAAGTAGGATAATATCCAAAATGTATATGAATCTATTAATATCCAAAATTCAATAATATACCAACAGTTTTATCATTGATCAATCTGAATATAAATTAATTTGTATCCGCAGAATCCTCAACCTAAAAGAAGGTTTTAACCTCAACGGTTCTATCATACCCCTTCAACTTACAGAACAAAAACATAATAATATTCTTCACAATTAATACTCTACGTTAAATAAAATTGTCATATAAACCTCAACTTAATAAAATATCTCTCAAAATATAATTATTTACACTAAAATAAAATTAATTGATATCATTATATGATTCTAAAAAAATAATATTTAATATTCAAACCATATAAAAAAATATTATATGAAAAAGGAAATTATGTAGACCAGTGGTAGGCACCAAAACCTTTTTTCCCTTTGATTGCAGGTTCAGCTCCACAACCTTGCTGGATGTGATGAGTTGTCACCCGACATACATGTCATACCTTTTATAAAATCTTGAAAAAAACTATGTGATTATAGTATTAATAATTAAACATTAACCTATAATATTATCATAAATATAATGATCATATTCTAAAGATATCATTAGTCATAAAATTAATTATTTTAGTCACCATGGTTTTCTATATATATATTATTTTCCAAAAAGTTTCCAAATTATCTCAACATCAACAACATATCCATCATTATATTTTCTTATAATATGTTTTTTTCCTAAGGAGTTTAAACATATAATTAAATTCACTTTCTAGTTCATTAGATCCACTCAACATATTCTTAAAAACCTATAGTGGAAACATTATATTAAAATTACTCATATATATATATTTCATTATTCATTTAATTCTTATAATCTAGTTCATAAAAAATTAAATAATTTCACTTCATTCTTAAACAATTAACAATACGTCATCATCTTATTACTTATTACCTCCATACAATCATATATCCTTCATAATATCTTCCTCACCAAAATAAAAACCACTACTCATACAACCTTGTTGATAATATTATTAATCATTCCACCTAGTAAATCTATTTGGATAATTACCATTCTTTACACATTTAAAACATTAATCTATTTAATATTCCATAGTGAAACCGTTATTCTCATCCACTACATTAACTAAAATTTTCATTTTACTTCATTCATTACATACCTTGTGCCCTTCTTACTTATGTATAAAACATCTTCTTTTTCTATTGATACATTCCCTTGTATTCTTATTTACAGATTATAAACATATAAGAAACTGAATATTTTATTCTCCATAGTGTCCACCACCATACCTGTCAATGAACTCTATCCTTATCTTCTATGGTGATTTTGAGAGTTGGTTAAGGTTCATATTGTTAATAAAATGACATGATAACTAGTTATAGATAATAACAATATCCATTACTTCAGACATCATCCTATTTGGTTTTGAATCAAAACATTGTGTATAAAATTCCATTTTAACCGGATTCCTTTTACATCCTTACATTCACTAAAACCACCCTGAATAGTTTGGAAAATAATAATCATAGTGGGAAGCTGAATAATCCTAACAATAATATTTTAGAAGTCAAAATCATGACACATTGTTTTTTAATAAATGACACCTTAGGCTTACTATAGGTCATTAATGGTTGTTATCTAGTAAAATATATTATTGTGTCTCCATAATGTATTTGTGAATTTCCAAACAATATCCCCATGGAGTATTATACTAGGTCCATGGTTAGGTCAGTTTTTATACCCAAAGCAACTCTTGCGTTAAGCTCAAAATTCCATTTTTATAGCTATTACAGATAGGTATATCAGTCCCAAAACTACATCCTCCTGTAGTATCCAAAAAGGGATGTCAATTATAAGAAACCACTCCCTCTCAAATTTACCAAAATAACAAGATATTTTCCAATAAAAATGATTATCCATTCAATTATCCTTATAATAATCTTTAGACTAATCCTTAGTGTTCATAGTAATTTTTTTTATCCGTGATTACAAATTTAGACCAAATCTTTCCAATAATACCTATTATGATGTCCCAATCATTTTACACATATTACTATAAGATTTATAGGCATATATATCCATTAATACAACACTAGTATTATAAATTCCTTATGTCTATAGAATAATTTGATCATAATACATCAAAGTGATACTAAAAAATAAAACAGTTATTTTATTCTATATAAAAAGAACCAATATCCTTTCAATTTCCAAAACAACATGGGATAATAATGGGAATACATTGAAAAACTGGGTGTACTAAAATCCCCGTAAGGGAATATATAGGGTAGTGAAACAAAACATGTGATTCAAATGTATATCATGATATCATAAATATAATTATAATGGTTAATATAAAATAATTATAACATGAAAAAAATAATATCATTACATTAGGGACTCATAAGAAATATGGAATCAGAAATATAATAACATAAACATAAGACAAGGATAACTTCCATGAATAAATAAAATGGTGGAAAAATTCTCATAAATGATTAATTTTACTCCTTAATCCCATACATGATGTCTCATGATACTAAAGATTTACCCAATTCATTTGATCACTATTTCCAACGCTTTCTTCGGGGACCGCACGTCCGTCTGCTTGATTACGAAAGGCGTGGTTTCTTTGTCCTTCTTTCCAGATTTCCGAAGATGGATGGAATCCGTTCATTCTTCAAGGACATTTTCTCCTTGATCGAAATGGGGTTATGGGATGTTGGTTCTTCCTTCCATGGATTCCTCCTTGGAACTCGTCACTAAGTCTGGGTCTCCCTTATAGATTTAAGACATTGTTCGTGAAACTCTTTATAGGGCCATATCTTCATAGACACTAGTTAATTACACTGCTTCTGTCGGGACTTTTCAAAGGGTCCGGTCAGGGTAGCAAACTTCAGTCAGAGGAGTAGTCATATTGGAAATCATTGGTGTCTCTGGATGCTGGAATACCAGTGCATCTGGGTTTCATCCCCTTATTATAGGTCTTCTCGAGGTCGCGGAATCTCGAGGCATCCCACGTCAAATGTAGGGAATCATATGCCATGGGAATATATATGAGGTTTTCCTCAGCTTCCCATGTTTAACACAGGGTATGCCATAGGATTAACGACTGACATAGATGGATTAGACTGATTAGAACATTGATTAAAGTGGTTCTGATGTGTGAAACCTCTGGAGTGAACACTGGTGTTGGGGGTGACTTGTCATGACCTGACCAGGATGTGGCGTACTAGGTAAGAATCAATATGGATGATGGCTTGTTTGAATGAAGTGGATGGTGAATAGGATGGAACCACCATGAGGATGATGATGAATTTGGTCTTGATCCTTAAGGAGGCTTCCAACGTATCCCCATGGTAGGGAATCCAAGTCCTCATAGTTCATTTGATGATGGATTACTACTGATTGGAGATTTCAACGGCTTACCGCTGGATGGGGATGACAATAGTTTACTGCTGAATGGAGTCGCAATGGCTTACCACTGGACGGGGTCACAACGTCTTACCACTGAATGGAGTCACAACGGCATACCGTTAGATGGGGTCGGAATGTCTTACTGTTGAATGG
The DNA here is from genome assembly GCA_963277665.1 of Viscum album. Lineage (NCBI taxonomy): Eukaryota > Viridiplantae > Streptophyta > Magnoliopsida > Santalales > Viscaceae > Viscum > Viscum album. Next base: position 871,424,291 of record OY728145.1, on the reverse strand, counting down.
AGTCATAACGGCTTACCGCTGGATGAGGTCGAACCTTATGGAGGCTTCCTACATACCTTATCTAGGAGAAAAAGATGAAACCCACATAGTTCATATGTGATGGGGGTTGGTAAACCGATGTGGAGGAGGACCTGGGGTCCAATGGTTGTTGGGATCGATCTTTAGGGAAGTTTCCTACATACCCTACCTTGGAAAGTGTCGAAGTCCACGTAGTTTGGGTGGGTGAAATGACTTACCGATGACTGGGGTAAACAACGGCTTACTACTAATCAATGGAGATAATGACTTACCGCTAATTGAGTTCCATTGTTTAACGTCATGCAGGACAGGGGTCAATCGACGTGAAGGAGGATCTGAGGCCCAGATAGATAGTGGGATTGAACCTCATCGAGGCTTCCTATATACCTTGCCTTGGAATGGATCAAAGGCCACATAGTTTAGGTGGTGTGGGAACTGATGTGAAGGGGGTCGAAAACAATGCGTGGTGGGCTTGAACCTGAGGGAGACTTCCTATGTACCTCACCTTAGAAAGGATCAAAGACCACGTAGTTTAGGTATGGGTGTGGGGTTACACTCTAGGTTGCCCAAGGTGTTGGTGAACCAATGTGAAGATGGTTGGAACGACCGGGTGGTGGGCTCGATCCTCTTGTAGTCTTTATACTTACCTAACCTTGGCAAGGATCAAATACCATGTAGTTAAGGTTGGGTTGGGGCTTACACTCTAGGATTCCTGGAGAGGATGTCATGGTTGATGCTTACTCTAAGCCCACATGAGTCATACTCGGTGTGATAAACAAGAGATAACAAAGACCTAACTAGCACAAAACAAAAGTGTGTCTGTGGTAAGTAGAGTGGGGCTTACACGTGGTTAGCGGCCCAAAGAGGAAACAGGGGCTTACACGTGGTTAGTAGCCCAGGGTGATGGAGACTGGGACTTACTCTAGGAGGGACGCCCGGGTGGTGACAAAGCCCAGCGGGAGAGGGATTTGGCACCTAGGAAGAGTGGAAGAGTTGGGGTGTTGCCTCCTACAAGGAAAGCTATGGGCTTACACGAGGGTTTTTTCCCTTTCTTAGCAGACGGATGCTACTTCAATAAAGAGGATGTCATTCCATCTGAGGAATGATATCACTCCTGTGGAGACTATTAGGTGTAGATATTGTTTGAGATGGGGCATCCCGCATGCAAGGTATAGGGAGAGGTTACAGTTTAGCATCAGGTGCTGAGGATGAAGGTGCTTTGTATTTTAACATCCTACAGCTCGGACGGGGTGGGTTTAGTCCACACCGCTAGGACTTACATAACTGTCACCCCTACACCTTCATGAAGAGAAGGGATAAGAAACATTGTGTATAGGGGGTGTTATGAAGAAAACCATTAGGGGGTCCACATTAGCGTGGCTATGTGAAGAAGCAATAGCCGTTAGCATGCCTATGCGAAGAAGCATGAGGCTAAGCAACGCAATGGACAATATCGTCTAAGGGACTTATAAGTTACTTCGTACGAGCCTAGAAGGTCACGTGGTAAAACGATGTGTGTCGTAGAAGTTTTGGATGCAGGAGGCACCAAAAAGTGATGTCCAAAAGAGAGATATCAAACACGTGTGCCCAAGGAGAAGGGATTTCACACACAAGGAACGGTTGCCCAGAAAATAGCGGGTCAGCGTTCAATTATGGCACTTGCATAGAAAAGTCTGGGCCAGCACACAATTGAGCCTCTTGCATGATAAATGTCGGGCCGATGCTTACTTCATCCCCTTGCACAAAAAATACTGGGTCGGCATGAAATTGAGACACTTGCGCGAAAAATACTAGGTCGACGCATAAAGGGGAGCCTCGGTTTTGTGTGTAAATAGAATAGATTATGCGTAAGTCATATGGGTTGCGCGCAATTTTCCGGGATTGTGCGAAATTGAAAGGGATTGCACACATGGGATGAGACTCGAATGGATTTGGATGTGGGTTAATCCTGTGTCGTCTCGTGCGAAGGCGGACCCTTGGGCGACCCATCACAAAACATCTTGTACCTGGATGCCATCTTTTGCGCGCAGGAGGGGTGGATTTCACGCATAGGAGAAGGTTTGGATTCTTCAGCCGTCGGAAGTTGAAGGGGAAACCTTCTATTTATAGGCACTCGGAATCTCTCAATCTTCATGAAAATAGGTCCAGGCAAAAGTTTTCACACCGGGGTGTAAGTTTCGGCATGGCACTAGAGTTTTCCGCATAGGATCAGCAGTTTCCGCGCGACATGGGAGTTTTCACGTTGGCGCGGAAAATGACCCGGATCCCGCTGTTTTTTGCATGGGAGATATGTTTTTCACACCCAGATGAGATTTTTTTTGCGCCGCCCTTCCGGGCCCTCCGGAATTCATCCCTGGGTCAAAAATTGGACTTCACTTTGCCGTGCCAAAACGTCCTTCAACACTATAGTGTTTTCTTCTGGTGCCTACAAATTCCCCCCTCAGAATCCGATCGACGAGGGGACATAATGTTCGGATTTCGAGGGAAATGCCGAAACCCATAACTGCCTGGATTTCATGTGCGCAAAACCTGTAGGTGCGCGAAAAACTGGGAAGTCATGTGAAAATCACTTTCTGCGTGTTTGAAATGTATTTGCTTCATGCCTATAAAAACCCTCACGGGTATTTAAGTCCGTACATATTTTTCTCACACGATAAGTCCTGATATCTCACGCAAGAAAAACTTTCCCAGTCTTGTGTGAAAACCTCTTCGGTTGCACATATTTACCCGAATTCAGCATCTGTTTTACATGAAGACCTCAGGATTTTCAATCCATAACCTCTATTTTTCACGCTTTCTCCTGATTTTTCACACGAGCACCTGATTTTTCACGTAGACTCCTGATTTTTTGCACCGACTTCTTATTTTTTTCACGCTACCTCCTAGTTTTTCATGCCGACTCCTTAAGGCCTCCCCGTAAGAACATGTCTACCAATCGGGATGACACTTAGAGAGAATTTTCATTCACTGCTCGAAGAGTTGAGATGTTTTACAACCCCAAGGTTTATAGCGCCTGAAGGATCGTATCCAGCAACCATACTCCCTTCAACCTGGTGACCCCAGTCGAGAAGGTGTATGAACTATCCACAAATTTTCCAATATGGGACTTCGTTATTTTGGAGGAGGTACTCATGCCCCGATTTGAATTTGACACTCCTTGGGTGTGGGTGACCCGCGAGGATGACCTACCTTGATATAATATCACAAAAAATGGCCATACAGCTATAGAAACTAGTCATATGGATTGTTACGTCCTGAATCATAGGACCAGAACCATTTCGGGAAGTGAAACAGTCATAGAGGACTCCCCGAACCATTACGCAACTACTTTCTAACAGAGTGTCGCTGACAAAACTAAAGGTTGTCTTCTAGATTAGGATCTGCAGTCTAGGGGATATTTCACTAGTGAATGGGCCTGGGCATATTGGGTATGCCATAAGTGTGACTAGTTTGGGGCCAAACTGTGGCACATCAGGTTGTTCGAGGCGGTGTGGACATCGTAGTTCCATTTCTACCGTCAGCATGAACTTGGGCCTTAGCTATTTAACTGATGGTCCCCCGATACAAATACCTTCCATCTTCACCATGTAGAATTTTGTATAAGTCTTTGGTACATTCATTTCATTGAGGGTATCCATTTGGATGTGAAACATTACGATGAATTCCTTTCGATGAAAAACATCTTGGGAGATAGATCATGAACTCATATCCTAACATGGATTCTTTTGGAGCTTGCTAAGGAGAGGTTGGGGTCAAGGAATTTTTGAAGTAACATGACTACAAAAAATGGTTTAGCTTATTTCTTCCAAAGGATCTAGAAGTCATGATGTCAGGGCAAGGAAGGCGGTGTCTGACCGCGGCACAAAAGAGAAAGAGCGGATCGTACTAGAGGATCCTAGAGGCGGTGGAGTATCAATCATGGGGATTCAGTATAAATGAGATTTGGGACTCGATCTATCAGTATGAAAAATTTCTAGAAACTTTGTTAAGTGGGTGGCTTCTACCAGTTTTGGGACACAAGGATGGGAGTTCGTCCAGATACATTGGTGGTGGCTGGCATCATGGTCACAAATCAGATGTCCAATCTAGGAGTCCCCGTGTTATCCAGTTTGTACGCTATCTTGGATCGCATTTCGAGAGGGGGCTCACCATGGAGGATATGTGGTCCCCTCTAGATCTTCCATGGCTGGATCGTGGCTCATTGTGGTGGATAAACCATTCCAAACATCATTCGTCCTCCAAGTAACATCCTGCATCCTTCCTTGTTGAACATTTCAGGGGTCATGATGTTGGAGCCCAACATAGAATGGGTAAGGATCAGAATCAAAAATCATGCCAACTTCATTTTCAGCCTATTCCCTACTCTGACTAGCCAAATGATAGAAAAAGGATAGGGCTCACTGGAACAAAGAGAATACTTCCAGAGCATCAGAGGTAGGGTGATTGTCACCCAGATTTTTGGAAAGATCATTTGTGAGCCCTACATGGCATAAAGTTAATCCAGGTAGTTTGGATGCCTCCAGAGGATGCCAAAGAATGTTTAAACAGATGTCCAGGAGGAGAGGCATCCCTGTGTTCTTCACCAAATGTGGTTGATGTTCACAACCCATGGCTCTGGTGAAGACATTACATTCCCCCCCCCCTCAGATTTGATGATGGCCTCTCAACATAATACACCAAAAATTGGGTTGTATCATACCCTAAGGTACTTTTGAGTAACCGAGTTCGACAGCTCAAGGTAACCAGTGTAGAACCTAGGTGGCAAGAGAGAAGACATGTCACTTCTGGGGAGGAAAGGTCGGAAGCAATTTGGGAAACTAGACCTACACAGGATGGGACTACAGAAGCTTGAATGTTTCATAACATGGTCTCCCCTTCATCAACCTGGGGGAGAGGGGCTCACAGAGTGTTCAGGGAACTTCTAGGGAAGAAGATAAAGTATTTGCTTCAACCTTTTGATGATGCAATTTTCCCGGCACTATGGCCAGCCTGGTTGACCCTGTGAAAATCGATGGGTACTGAATCCCTCTAGAAAAAGATAACACGAGATGAAATCCAGTTTCTAGAGGTTGGAATCATCCAGGTTGATGATAGGGTGAACTTCTATCATCGGAACGCACACATAATAGTCATTGATGCGTATTTACGCCAGTGAGGTCAGCATGAGGAACCACCCAACTTGGTGAAGGTAATCCTTATCTAGGAGAAAGATCTAGACAAGATGCCTCCCGATGATGATGACAGTGATGAGGAGCCAGAGGGCAGTGGGACAGAAGAGGAGGAGGCATAAGGATAAGGTGAAGGAGAAGAAGGAGGAGGAGGTGAAGGATCTCTAGAGAAGTCCCACCAAGGGAGCCTTTGGGAGAGTGGCGAGATCATTGGATCTGATGTAGACATAATTGTTCTAATCGAGGTATGTCTCAGACCTTAACAATCCTTACCCCCTTAGTTTGTTCTTCTAACCCTTAATCAGATCTCTTTATTCTGCTCAGGTGCATATTGGAACCAACCAAGATGCTCCATCCGAAGGGGGGGTGGAGGCACTGATAGAACAAGGTGGGGATAAGATGCCCATTATTTAGCTAACAAGTGCTGAGGGATCCCCCACCATGACAGCTCCTACGGCGACGAGAATGCAAGAGGCTGATGCACTGATTTCTTGTATGTTTTTTTCACTTTGCCACTTTTATGGGCTATTAGAGAACTCAGCCGATCAAGGTGTTAATTTTTTGTGTAGTAATCACATCATTGGAGGCTCAGCAGGCTGCAAAATCCAAACCATCTGCGAGGGATTTGATGGAAAATGTGTCATCCCATTCAAGAAACATTTCCCAAACCAAGCCGGATCAGGCACTTAGTGAACAAATCGTTGTGGATATCAGTGGTATTAGCATCGGGATGGGGCTTGAAGTCGGCGAATGAGATGCTGAGAATGAGGCGAGAGAGGAAGGTCACCCAGACATTGAGGAGCCCAACCCCTCGGGAGAAGTACCTAAAAAAGACAATGTTGTTGATCTCTTGGATTCCTTCCCCAAATATCGGCCTGCAAATCCTAAAGAGATCGATGATTCTGATTTGGAGGCAGCCAATGAGAGATGTATGATGCGGTGCAAGGGGTGGAAATGTATAAAGAACTTTCTCAGTTATCCACAAATAGAATGGCTAAAACGTTTGGGATCGCTCCACACATGGATGTGCTTTCTCTGTGCTGGAGGCATGGATGCTCACCATCTTCATTCAGTAGTCTACGACTACATGGAAGAGAAGTTACGTGAGAGCAGCTGACGCTCTGATGTTTCTTGATGTCATAAAGAGTCGGCGAGTACCCAAGAGTTCCTGGAGGTGGAACAAGAGGTCTGAAACCTTGAAATAAAGATTTAATAAAATGAGTTATTCATCGCCAACTATTCTGAGCTCGTGGAGCAATTGAGGGCCCAGCTGGTAGATGCCCAAGAGCTGCTAGTGGAAGTGGGTCCCCAAATGACTGAACTTTTATAGAACAAGAACAAGCATAGGCTAGGGAAAAATATCTATTCTCTATGGACGCTTATTAATAGAGGGTTTTCAGGCGGAGGGAAGCAATCCTGGAGTCCACAAGCCAAAAGGTAGCAGCACAAGAACGATCTATACAAGATGCTGATCTTTTAAGGCCCTATTTTAGACAAACTCATATACCCATTTATCCTTGCTACCTCTTGCTCTGAACTGCATTATGGATAGATGTATAGATATATTTATTTGTTTGTTTTTTTAGTTTAATGCATTCAACGACAACCCTGAAATAAATAACAATCCAATTCTAAGCTCACGTGGGTCATACTCGGTGTGAGAAACAAGGGATGTTCGCAATATTACTTCATTTAAAGGTAGAAGTGCCAACCAGGATTCGGAAACTTGAGGGTCGAACAACCAATCCAGAATCCCGGGAAGAGAAGGGAGAGACCGGACTGGAGAATGAAGCTCTTAGAATAGTCAAATTACCATTTTCCCAGTTTTCTCTTTCGCAGGAATGGGGTAATACCAGGGGCACTGGAATAAATCCAAATAGGGAGGGATGTAAGGCATGAATCACAATACCCATGATTCAGAACACTATAGTGATGGAATGAAAATTAAGAATGACTATTGACCATGTTCAAAACACAATATCCTTATTGTGTTAGCCTGAAATGGGTATTACAAATGAGGACCGACCGTACACCATGTTCGCAACATGGGGCCTAACTCGAAATGTTATCCATTAGTCTTTCGGAACGTTAGACCAGGATAGTAGGAAATCCATAGTCCATGCATCCATACTGTTAGGGGGTCCTTTTAGATGTTAAAGCGGATGAGGGTCAAAATAAGGGGTACGCAAAGCGTGAATGTTGGAGTGATAGTTCGTTCGAACAGAACTGAATAATCTTGACATTACACCACCATGGGGGAAACACATCAGGTGGGCACACTGGTTTGATCATGGATCATTCCTAATTCTAGATAGGACCACTCTGGTGAGGAAGATATAGCATCCCAATGTTTTCATGGGGAATCCCAAACTTTTTCAGGATAAAGCTACAATTTCATGGTTTCCCAAAAGATTTTAGGCCAAGAGACAGAAAAAAGAGGGGGAACGAGACTTATGGTTCCTGGGGAAGGACCCGAAGACAAAAATACTTTGGCATTCCTATGTATCCCACGAGGATGGGAATCAATCCATACATAGTTCGGAAAGATATCATGTAGTTTAACATCTTTCAGAAAGGATGTTGAGTGGTCTTAGTTTACGGTCATAGAGCTTGGACCGCATAAGGTATGAAATAAGAGAAAAACTATGATGTAATTTCAAGACCCGATTTTAATGAGGACATGGTCCAGATCATCATGTGATTCTTGGGGGAGGATTCAGGTCGATGGACCAAAAACATAAGTTAGGCTGGGCCTGAGGAGAAGTGCACGGGCGTTCCAACGTATCCCATGCGGGTGGGAATCAAGCCGAACATAGTTCTAAAAGGTCGTGCGGGTCAATCCCTAGCACCAAAAGAAGGGGTATTGGATTGTTCTTATTTTTTTTTTATAATGAATGAGTGTTTTTTTGTGTAGTGATAGATTTGGGATAGAAAGTCCCAGCATCGCCTCAAAAATCAAGTCATGTGTAGGCATTGAAAAATGGTATGCTGCATGACCGATACCATACATGATGCCTGCTCGAGATATGATATCACGGTGAAATTCAGTTTTTCTTCGTGTGTCCATGATGATAATGTCATAGTTTAGGGTCATGTGATGGGACCAACCATGCATACTTAACGTCGTGTAGGATAGACGCAACAGTTTAAAGTTGTGTTGGACTAAGCATCATAGTTTAAAGTTATATGGCTCAGACGTATACAAGAGAGATGAGGTTCCAGAGGGGATGTGCGCGACATGATAAAGCATACCCGACATGAATGAGGATGTGGTCCACACTATACTATGCATGATTCCGAGAAAGAAACTTCGGGACGAGGGGCCAGAAAAGGTTAGAGGATATTGGGAAGGAGAAACTAGCTCCCAATTTAACTGGACCCAAAGACAAGATGTCTGAGTGTTCCTACATATCCCATGAGAATGGGTATCAAGCCACATGTAGTTCTTGAAGGTTACTTTTAACATCGTACAGGAATACATACAATTTAATATCATGTGGGATAGGAAGTAGAGGGGATAACTCCTAGAAACAGGTGTATGTGGTGCAGATAATGCAAACTCGACATGAATGAGGACAAAAGCCCATCCCACGCCACACAGTACCATACGAGTTGAATCCATGAAGCTAGAATAGAAGAGATAAGTTAGTGGAAATCAAGTTGGACCCAAAGATAGGATGTCTAGGAATTCCTGTGTATCCAATGGGAATGGGAATAAAGATTTATGTAGTTCTAAAAGAGGTCTTAGTTTGTGGTCTTAGAGCATGGACCATAGAAGAGAGAAATCCTTCCAAGTAAGTGCAAACCACAACTCGATTCCTAAGCCCGTGTGAGTCAAACTTGTTGTGAGAAACAAGGGTGGAAGAGGTTTTTGGAAATACCTATAATGCCTGCCACAGTGAAATCGAAGAAGCCCCAAATAATGCCGTTAATGCTTCTTGTGTCCTCCTAACATGCAATGGTGCACTGAGGGATAATACCAGGAGTGTCAAAATCCTATTTGGACATGATGGGGTTGAAAATAATTGGAATCATGTAACCAACATTTATTGCTTGAGGGGGCTGGCTTGACGATGGAGGATTACTATTGACTGTGTTTGAAACACAACATCCATATCATGATTCCTGAAATGGGAACAACAAATGAGCGTCAACTGCTGACCGTATTCGCAACGTGGGACATGTATCGATTTTTTGTCTGAAACCCTCAAGGACGTTGGCCCGTAATGGTAAGAGATCCCTTAGGCCTAGAATCCATGGCATTTGAGGGTCCCTTCAGGTGTGAAAGAATATATAAGCTCAAATGTAGGGGACATGAAGCCTAGAAGGTGGGTGAAAGCATGTCCAAATAAAATCCTACACTCTAGATGCTAAACCAGAGTACTCTTTGGAACATTGGTGAATCACTGAAGAGGGTGGAGGGGATCAACATGAGAGAAGCCAATTTGAAAAGATGAGTATAGAACATTGAGATGGAGAACTCTCGGGATAAAGAGATTCATGGCGTGGTTGTTAAAAACCCGATGTGAATGAAGACATAATCCCATACCTCACCATATATCCCTCTCATGGAAGAATGTAGGCCAAGGGGCCTAGATTACAGGTAGATATCTATGAGATAGGGCAAGGCCAACAGACAAAATTTCCAAGTGTTCTAACGTATCCAATGAGGATGGCAATCAAGACACACAGAGTTTTCAAAGAGGGTAATGTGTAGTTTACCGTCATACAGCAAGGACAAAAATGGGTAAGATACCCCACATGAAAGAGGTGTACTTCGCAATGAGTAACCTAACATGAATGATGACATAATCCCACACAACACCATACAACCCTATGTGAGAACTTGGGACGAGGGACCGAGAAGGCCAAGGGGCCAGAGGCTGGGCTATGGACAGAGCGTCATGTCCATCTTATAGTTTAACGTCTTGTAGTGAGGACGAAAGTGATCTTAGTTTATGTTTATAGAACTCGGACCATATATTCCTTGTTTAACATCATATGCATGGGATAGAAATAAAGAATCATCATTCTTATGGAATACCACAAAGAAGCAACGACAATAGAGGAAAACTGTTGACCAGGTTTGCAACATAGTATACAACCTTGTGGGACCAGAATCCGGGGCCAACCATTGAGTGTCAACCACTAAACATATTCGCAACACAGGACTTGTATCAACTTTTCGGTCTCAATCCTCAAGGGTGTCAGCTCGCAATGGTAGGAGAGCCCTTGGGCTGAGATTCCATTCCATTTGGGGGCCATTCTAGATATAAAGGGGGGATGAAACCCCAAATGATGGGACATGTTGAGCATGGCAGGGCCTGTGCTTGTAGAACAGATGATAAATGAAAGAAGGGATATCTCAAGGGGATATGTGTGGCATGGCGAAATAGCCCGAAGTGATTGAGGACATGAGTCTACACCGCACCACATAATCCAAAATGAGAACTTTGGAAAGGGGGCCAAAGGAGTTAAAGGACCTGAGGCTGGGTTTCCCTACCAACTGTAGCCATATGAACTCTTTTGTGGTTACCGCCTCATCACAGCTCCGAAGCCCACTTGACCTGTGCTCGGTGTGGGAAACAAGGTGCCAGATTCAGATTTCCCTATCATATAAAGGTATGATAGCTGGCATCGCACGAATGGAGTCACAAATTGAAGATGTAGCAGGCAGGATGAACAACCACACTCAATGTTTGGGATCTATAAGGGTGGTGAAAATGGAAAGTAATTTCCATTGACCATGTTCGAAACACATCTTCATTATAGTGTGAATTGAAATGAGAACAACAGATGAGCATCAACCGCAGACCATATTCGCAACGCAGGACTTTTATCGATTTTTTGCTCAACATCCTCAAGGGAATTGGCCCGAAGTGGTAGGAGATCCCATAAGCTGTGTACCCATGCTAGTCGGGGGGTCCTTTTGTATGTGAAAGATGATGGAGTCCCAATCAAAGGATTGGGTGAAGCATAGTTGTGCCCATGCATTTAAATGGCAAGCAGGGTGGTGAAAGTGACAAATATCTCCAAGGAGCGAGACGTATAGCGTGATCATGATGAGCTCGACGTAAATTGGGCGAAAATCTTGTACCATACAATATGTCTTGACCCTAGGGTAGATTTTGACGTTCGGGCAGGGCCAATAGATAAAATTCCTGGCTGTTCCTACGTATCCCATGAAGATGGGAATCAAGCCTTATGTAGTTCTTAAAGGCCTTGCAGTTTAACATCATGCGGTAAGGATGTGGGAGGATAGAAGAATGGGGAGGGGGAACATGGTGTGACCATCGTAATCTTGACATGAGTGGGGCTAAATAATCCTACACTATATTATGCAAGGACCCTCCGAGACAACTATACCTAGGTGAGGATAGTCAAATAGAAGAGTCTGGGGGCTGGACTCACAGTCGAGCATCTGAGCATTCCTAAATATCCCATGCGGATGGTAATCAAGCCATACGTAGTTCAAATAGTGTATTTTAATGTCTTTCAGGATGACTTACAGTTTAACGTCATGTGGGTTGTTTTACAGTTTATAGTCATTTAGGACCGGGTAGTTTAGGGTCGTGTGGGACAAAATAGTTTAGGGTCATGCCAGACCAAACATTTTAGGGTCATGCCGGACCAGCTGTCTCATGGAAAGTATTTCTTCAGGAATTTGGAATTAGTGGGAGGATTTATACACTCACCATTTATGGTCACGAGTGAGTATGCACCATTGGGGTAATCCTTGTGAACAATGAATGGTCCTTCACATTTGGGTTCTGACATGTGTGGTTTCCTACTAGGTATCATTGGTGTCCGGAGGGCCAATACTAGATCACCTTGCAGGAAAGAGCTGAGGTGTACCTTCTTGTCGAAGGCTCTGTACATCTTGTTCCTGTGTCTTTCTAGGTTGTGTTGGGCTCGAAGCCTATTCTCGTCAAGTGTTTCCAATTCAGGCAGACAAATTTCAGCTACCTTATACAGCGCATGCTATTCAAGACCGCCATGTGTAACAAAGGCAACTGAATCTCAATAGACAGGATGGCTTCTGTTCCATATACTAGGGAATATGGGGTCACCTATCTGGAATTATGAGGCATTGTCTGATAAGCCCAGAGGGCATCAGGGAGCATGTCCAGCCAACTCTTCTCTTTATGACCAACCATTTTTTGAACAAAGTTAGAGAGAATCTTGTTAAATGCCTCGATCCACCCATTTTCTTGTGCATGGTAGTGGGAGGTATGGTTAGAATGAATGTTGTATTGGGCATACAATTTCTTCAACTTGGATCCTCAGAAGTTGGTTCCATTATTGGTGAGCACAACATGAGGGACTCCAAATCGTTAGATAATATCAGAGCTCATGATGTCAATGATAGAACGGGCCTTGACCTCCTTGAGTGGAACTGCCTCTCAACACTTGGAAAAGAAATTTTTTGCGGTCAGCATGAACCTGAACTGGCGAGTTGTCGCCGGTGGATATTGTCCCACAACATCCTGTCCCTGGAATATGAAGGGACAAGAGTACTTGGTAGTGTAAAGATTCTCTTGTGTCTGATGCACAATGTTTGCATGAACTTGTCACGCATGACATCTCTTGGAGAACTCGATGCAATCATGAATCATGAAGTGCCAAAAGTACCCCAGTCTCTGGATCTGCTAAGATAGATTTGGCCCGGTCTAATGAGCCCTGTAGGAACCAGCGTGAACCTCCTGCATGACCTGGGAAATCTCGACTCCTTGGATGTAGTGGTGGATAACACCATCGAACTCGTTCTTGTAGAGGATCTACTCAAGACTGGGACCACTCTGGAGGGTAAACTGCAGTGCGTAGCATCAAATTCACTCATGCTCGTCCCGATTAGCTGGGAGGTAACCATTTTGGAGATACTCGAAAAAGGGGCCTCTCCAGTCAGGATCCACTTCAACCACTACGTCTGATGAACCTGGGGGTCCTGATGTGGAAGCTCCGGTGGTAAGATGGATCACCTGTAGGCCATCGTCGTCACCTAGGGTGACATGAGCAATGACTCTCCGATGTGCCATGTGGATAATCATGTCCTCTTGCTCAGGCTCTATAGGGGATACATCTAGGCCATCTAGGGAATCAGCTCGACCGTTCTAAGATTGAGGTACATGAGTAACTTCCAGCCGAGATGGGAACTGGGCCATTATCTGGAGAGTGTGTTCCAAAAATGGTATGAGCTCTGGATTTCTGACAACTTAGTTAGTGTTGATCTTCTTGATGACTAGTTTAGAATCCCCTTCACATGCTAATGGGGAACATAAATCTTGAATGCCAGCTTGAGGCTAGTGATAAGAGCCTGATACTCTACCTCATTGTTGGTGCAACCTTCTGAAAACTAGAATGAGTATAAAAGAATAGCTTGTTCTGAGGTAATAAAGACGATACCCAAGCCTACCCTATTGAGCCTGGTATTATTGAGCCTCCTATCGGTGGGACTCCCGTAAGCACCATTGAAGTGAATCTTCTATCATAGCACGATATTATATACCGAGTGTATTATCTCATTAGGAAAATCGAGATCCAAGGACTGGCTAGCAGGAGTCGGATGGGAAGCATGGAAGTCTTTGTCACGACCCGTCCTCGGGGCCCGTGCCGTGACTACCCCAAGCCCGCCTTCCATAGGCCAGGGGCTGGCGACTAGCACCAAAGGCGTAAAATCCCGATAACTGGGAAGGCATTGCCTTTATAAAGAAAATAAGCACCACAGAGTACAGGCGGAAGTAAAACACTAAGTACAAAAGAAGAGCTGAAAAGAAAAAAGGGGCCGGAAATACAAGCCCAACTGTAAAGTACAACTCGAAAGGGAAAACAGCGACTGAAAGGTAAAGCTGCTACGCTGAGATGTCCACTGGAAATCCCACCTGAAGGGTGGGTACAGATAGCTCCTCTGCTCTTCGGGTCCCGCCATCCGCTCCGAGTATGTCCCGCCCAGTGTCCACCTCCGGGTACCGCCTCGTCGTATAGTCCACCTCCAAGTACCATCCAGTCCTTGAATCTTCGGCTTCTGTCAGCACTGTCCGTCGTCTGCAACCAACACAACGAGGTGCGGGCATAGCCCGTGCAGGGGTGAGTATAACGATACTCAGTAGGGACCCCGAGACCCTCAAGGTCTCACTAAAACCAACAAGGATAAACACAAGAAGATCTCAACAGATAAACTCTACTTAAGTATATGCCCATACATATACCTAAGTTATCAAGTAACCCATCTCAATCATGAGGAAACACAAGGATTGTGAAAACGACGGATAACCACTACCCGGGTATATGCCCATACATATACCAAAGTTAGCAAGTGACCCATCTCATTCATGAGGTAAACACAAGGTCAAAAGTCTCAGCTCAAACCAGGATTTTCATTATCGAAACCGTAACTGCTGAAGAGCTCCGTCTCTAGAGTGTACAGTGGTCCTGTCACGACTCCGAGGCTGCCGCTCACTAACCTAGGACTGCTGAGGTACTCCTCCTGTCGAGTACTGCGGGTTTGCGGCCAACTACCGGGCGCTCCGTCCGCTGAGGGTCTGTCGCCAAATACCGGGCGCTACCCAGATAGCCTGCTGAGGTACTCCTCCTGTCGAGTACCGCGGGTCTGCAGCCAACTACCAGGCGCTCCGTCCGCCGTGGGTCTGCCGCCAACTACCGGGCGCTCCGTCCACTGGGCTAGTCGACTCACTCCAAGTCGAGTCGGTCAAGCAGTCGTCAGGTCTCAGCCGGCTACACGGTCTCCGTACTCTGCACGCTCGTCTCCACCGTCGCGGGTCTGTCGCTACAACCAAGCGCACACACTCCGTAGAGTATCGCGGGTCCGCCGCTACAACCAAGCTCTCCACCGCCAAGGGTCTGCTGCTGCATCCAAGCGCACCACCACTGTCAAGTACCACGGGTCCGCTCCACGAGCTACTGGTCGATACTCCAAGTATCACAAGGTCCCGCGAAGAAGTGTCTCAAGGGTCCGTCTCGGCACAGGGGTCTCAACGCAACAGACGGCGCGTCGATCGGACGCCCGGTCTGTGAGTTATTAGCCTTTTCGTCCCAGGGGCCCGGTTGGTTTCGTGAGCGAAACCAATCCCGGCCGTATCTCAACTGCACCCCGAACTCCCATAGGGTATACTCAAAGGGACCGTTACTCAACGTAACCACCAACGCCGCTGACGACTCGTCAAGCGGACGTCCTGTCTGAAAGATATCAGCTTTCCCGTTCCAGGGGCCCGGTTGGATTTCGGGAACAATCCAACCCGGCCATACTCCGACTGCATCCAAAACTCGGGCGGAGTATGTCAAAAGTTCCGTCTCATCAAGAGGAAGTCAACGAAACAGACGGCGCGTCAATCGGACGCCCGGTCTGTGAGTTATTGGCATTTTCGTCTCCGGGGCCCGGTTGGTTTTTAAGGAAAAACCAACCCGACCGTACTCCACCTGCGTCCAAACCTCGGGCGGAGTATGCCAAAAGATCCGATTCACTAAGAGGAACACAACGCGACTGACGGCGCGTCAATCGGACGTTCGTGGCTCAAGATATGAGCGTTTCCGCTCCGAAGGCCCGGTTGGTTTCGTGAACGAACCAACCCGGCCGAACTCAAAGTAACCCGAAACCTTGAGTGCGATATATCGAAACGACCGTCTCGATCCAAGGATCGCGTTGCCGCAGACGGTTCGTCATTCGGAGGTCCGAGGCTCAAGATATGAGTCAAAAACCGAATCTGGTTCGAAACGGGGGGGTCCGGGTCCGGGCCGACCCGGCCCGACCCCCCCCCCCCCCCCGGGGGCGGCGCGGCGGCGGCGCGGCGGCGGCGGCGCGGCGGCGCGGCGGCGGCGGGCCGCGGTGGCGGCGGCGGCGGCGGCAGCGGCGGGCCGCGCTGGCGGCGGCGGGCGCCGCACGGGGTGGCAGCACGCGGGGCTCAGCCCCGCGGTTCCTTCAAAAAAAAACGGCGCGGCCTTTGTGCCGCGCCAGCTCCTTTAAAACCGCCCCCCCCCCCCCCTCACGTGGGGGGCCTGCTGGCGCCGAACCAAGGGGGCTGGATGCCCCCTTCCCTCAAGAACCGCCCCCTCTCTTAAAGAGGGGGTTTTAATAACACGGCCGGGGAATTTATTTCCCCGGTTTCAAAGACTTCCGGCCGGCCAGCTGGCCGGCCGGTTTTCTCCAACGGGACCGGAAAAATCCGGTCCCCTCATCGGCTTCCGACGCCGGCGGCCCGGCCGCCGGTCTTATCTTCCGCCGCGGCCCGGAACCGGCTGCGGTCTCTTCGTCCCGCCGCGGCCCGGAACCGGCCGCGGCGTTCGTCGTCCGGCGCGGTGCGACGGCACCGCGCCCCTCTGCCGTGCTTTGATAATCATCCAACGCGGCGCGACGGCGTCGCGTTTCTGTTGTTTCTATCATGGTGCGTGCGACGGCATCGCGAAGATATTTGCACGTTCATCCGCGTGGTGCGACGGCACCACGCCACTTGCTTCCTTCCGCAAGATAAAAATCAACATAAACGTTGGAGGGGGGTTCGGCCGTGTTCATGCGGTCCGGCCCCCCTCACGTTAAATAAAACTCAACATGAACATTTCAAGCCTCATGTTAGACATGCCAGATCCATGTTCAAGAAAAGGAATAATTTAAGAATGAAACAACAATCCCCTACCTCGGGTATAAGTTCGAGGATTTGACTATGTCCGCGGAAGTCGACGTCGCGGAGATCGGGCGTCGCGGTAGTCGTTCGTCAATTCCGTTGACGAAGAGACGCGTCCGAAGAGGCACGTCGTTGGCGAATCCTTGTACGCCGACGAAGGTTGCCCGAGGAAGGTGCGGTGTTCTCTCTCGTTGACACCGAAGACGAAGAAGAGCGGTGCGGCGTTCTTCGTCGGAAAAAGGGCGTTCCTCGTCAAGTCTTGAGGAAAGTCAAATTATAAAGAGAACAACGAACTCAAGAATCTCTACCTCGATAGTCGCACGGTGACGGAGTCGTGGAATATCGGTGTCGATTCCTTTGACGTCGGAGGAAGAGTCGTTATCGAAGGCGTTCGTCGCGGAAAAACCGTCGCGGAAGAGATGACGCGGAAGAAGTACGTCGCGTCGCGGACACGGCGTCGCGGATGGATCGTGTTCTTCGGCGGAGAAGTTCTTCGTTGAAGAACGACGTTCTTCGCGTTCTTCGTTCTTCGAAGGTTCTTCGTCAAGGTTGAAGAAGAAGAAGAAAATCTCCCAAAAGCTCTCAAGCGCACAAAAGCCAGAGGTTAAGCGTTGGTCTTATTTTATTAATACGCCAACGAATTTGAAAAAAAAGATTAAGAAACGATCCATCAATTCGTTGAATTAATTCAACGAAAGAAACGACCCATTTAATTCACGAAAGAAACAGCCCATTTAATTCACGAAATAAACCGCCCAATTAAATGGTCTGTTAAGAATTTAGAAAACGCGTCGGTTGACTCTCATTAAGACGGGTTTTCACGGATGCGTTTCTTAACGGAAAGAAACGGCGGGGCTCGTGCGGGCCCCACCTCACAAATATCCTACCAAGGGGTAGGATATTTCTGGATAGCATCCTATCCAGTTCAACTCAGTTCAAGCCGCCTTTAAGTGGCTTCAAGTGGCTTCCAAGTGGCTTAAGCGAAATAAAATAAAGTCGTCGCAAAATTATTTTATTTCTTAACCTTAAGCCCGAAAATTAAAAACCACACCCGAGCAAACGCAACTCCGAAAGAGGCGTTTCTAAGCGAATACCGGCGCTGCGATTTCATCGGTGCCCTCAGAATTCGATTCCGGGCACCGGTTCAAAAGTTAGAAAAACCCGCTCGTCCGTTCACTGAACGTACCCGAGCCAAAACTTCGGAAAATGATTCCGGGCACACCGGGCCTCGGAATCAGGTGCCGTCAGAAACTGCGTTCTTGTAAAATTCCAAAGAAAATTAAGAAAAACATTTCCTTGAAATTTACGGGTCTTTACATTACTCCCACCACAGGGCTTTACGTCCCCGTAAAGCTTCACCACAAACTTAGGGAAACAAAGCGGTACTGAGCACGCATCTGAGCCTTCCGCTCCCATGTGCTCACCTGGAGGTTCCCGCGCTGCCAAAGAAAGTGCACAAGAGGAATCGACCATCCTCCTAGGATCCGTTCCTGTCGATCCTCGATCCCCACAGGAACCTCCGTATAAGACACTCATCGCCACCGTCTAGCTCCTCATGGTCGATGATATGCAAAGGGGGGTCGAGCACGTATCTCCTCAGCTGGGATACGTGGAAGACGTCGTGCACCCGGTGCAACTGAGGTGGCAGAGCCAGGCGATAAGCCACCTCGCCAACCCTGCTGAGGACCTGGAAAGGCCCGATGAAGCGGGGAGACAACTTGCCGCCTCGGCCAAATCTCCGAATACCACGTCGAGGTGTGACCCGCAAGAAGACGTGGTCACCATCCTCGAACTCTAGTGGCCTCCGCCTCCTGTCAGCGTATGACTTCAGCCGGCTCTGTGTTGCCCTCATCCGCTCCTGGATGACATGGACCTCTTCTGACGTGGCCTGGACCATCTCTGGTCCCATAAGAGCTGCGAGATTTCTTCTTTGCCGATAAGAGAAACCTGGTCTCATCCCCTGGATGAACCACATTCTTTGCCTAAAACAGTCAATCCTAACATGGATGATACTAATCCATACCAAGGATGACGTCGTAAGGCCTCGACGCTACTACTAAGAGATCCAACCGTTACTCTCGCCTCCAAGGGTTGAGTCACACTGTCGGCATCCGTGTGTGGTAACTGGTCTCCTCCAGTAGATGTCTCACAAGTGAGGGTCAAGTCAACAGTCAACTGGAACCTCTTAGTAACATCACAAAAGAAGACAGGAATGAAAACATCGCAAAGGATGCGTCTTTTATTATTGCAGCTCATATTACAAGACGCTACACAAAAGCAACATCAACATGGAACTAGAAGTACAAGAGACGTATCCACTAGTTCCGCTCCTGTCCACCTGCTCCCAGAGCTCCAGCATTTGTCGCTGCCTCAACCTCGGTGGCTCCCTCCAAGCCTGCGGATCGAGGAGTCGGACAGTCACGTGCTAGGTGACCCTTTCCGCCACAGGAGTAACATTGTCCGTTTCTGGCACGCCTGGCTCTGACCCCACCTCGGGTGCCCCGCACCACCGGTCCTAAAACCCGAGATTGCCCAACTGCTGGTCTGGTCCTCCTGGACCTCTGCATCATCTGTCTACTGCCCACAGATGACTCGGCTTCTGTTCGAAAAACACGCGGCAAAGGCAGAATCTCCTGTAGACGCTCGGGGTGTAGAGATACTGGCACAAACTCCACCCTGAAGAAGGTCTCGAAGTCTTCCCATGCGAAGTTCATCTCATCGCAAAACTGAAACAAGTGGCTCCACCACCTACCTGCTGCTGCCTGAAGGAGGCTGGTAGCAAAGATCACCATGAAGTCTGCCGGCGTCCCCACTAGCCTGAAGACTCTCACCACAGCCTCCAGCCAAAACTCAGCCGCCTGCGGGTCCGTCTCTCCCCGGAACCTGGGTGGCCTCTGGCGCTGGAACCCGTGCAGCGCGCTCAAGCGTCGTGCATCGCCTACTGCTGGGGCTGGTGGCATCGGTGGCCCAACGTATGGTAGTACCGCTGGTGCCTCCGCTGGTGCCTCAACTGCAAGAGGGCCCTGTACCGAAGCCTCGTCGCTCGACAGACTGTTAGCACGCTCATCCCTCCGGGCTCTCGCTGGTCGTCTGAGAAAAGACATCCTGAAAGAAACAACGTAACACGATCAAACGATTATACCTGGTGAGCTGACCTGGTTTGAGCTGTTTTAAGGGGAAAAACTTTTGTAAACACACACGCAACCAGTGTTTTCGTGCACAAAGTCGGAAATCAGTTGTCAGGGTCCTGGTGTATGGATACGTCGGCCGCCCGCACCAACACTGGACTCCCTGAACTGAAAACCACACTCGGTACCCTTAACACTATTGCTTCACAGAAAGAAAGATCAGAGTTATAAGTTCTGCGGTAGAACCGAACTCCTCTGATACCAATTTGTCACGACCCGTCCTCGGGGCCCGTGCCGTGACTACCCCAAGCCCGCCTTCCATAGGCCAGGGGCTGGCGACTAGCACCAAAGGCGTAAAATCCCGATAACTGGGAAGGCATTGCCTTTATAAAGAAAATAAGCACCACAGAGTACAGGCGGAAGTAAAACACTAAGTACAAAAGAAGAGCTGAAAAGAAAAAAGGGGCCGGAAATACAAGCCCAACTGTAAAGTACAACTCGAAAGGGAAAACAGCGACTGAAAGGTAAAGCTGCTACGCTGAGATGTCCACTGGAAATCCCACCTGAAGGGTGGGTACAGATAGCTCCTCTGCTCTTCGGGTCCCGCCATCCGCTCCGAGTATGTCCCGCCCAGTGTCCACCTCCGGGTACCGTCTCGTCGTATAGTCCACCTCCAGGTACCATCCAGTCCTTGAATCTTCGGCTTCTGTCAGCACTGTCCGTCGTCTGCAACCAACACAACGAGGTGCGGGCATAGCCCGTGCAGGGGTGAGTATAACGATACTCAGTAGGGACCCCGAGACCCTCAAGGTCTCACTAAAACCAACAAGGATAAACACAAGAAGATCTCAACAGATAAACTCTACTTAAGTATATGCCCATACATATACCTAAGTTATCAAGTAACCCATCTCAATCATGAGGAAACACAAGGATTGTGAAAACGACGGATAACCACTACCCGGGTATATGCCCATACATATACCAAAGTTAGCAAGTGACCCATCTCATTCATGAGGTAAACACAAGGTCAAAAGTCTCAGCTCAAACCAGGATTTTCATTATCGAAACCGTAACTGCTGAAGAGCTCCGTCTCTAGAGTGTACAGTGGTCCTGTCACGACTCCGAGGCTGCCGCTCACTAACCTAGGACTGCTGAGGTACTCCTCCTGTCGAGTACTGCGGGTTTGCGGCCAACTACCGGGCGCTCCGTCCGCTGAGGGTCTGTCGCCAAATACCGGGCGCTACCCAGATAGCCTGCTGAGGTACTCCTCCTGTCGAGTACCGCGGGTCTGCAGCCAACTACCAGGCGCTCCGTCTGCCGTGGGTCTGCCGCCAAATACCGGGCGCTCCGTCCACTGGGCTAGTCGACTCACTCCAAGTCGAGTCGGTCAAGCAGTCGTCAGGTCTCAGCCGGCTACACGGTCTCCGTACTCTGCACGCTCGTCTCCACCGTCGCGGGTCTGTCGCTACAACCAAGCGCACACACTCCGTAGAGTATCGCGGGTCCGCCGCTACAACCAAGCTCTCCACCGCCAAGGGTCTGCTGCTGCATCCAAGCGCACCACCACTGTCAAGTACCACGGGTCCGCTCCACGAGCTACTGGTCGATACTCCAAGTATCACAAGGTCCCGCGAAGAAGTGTCTCAAGGGTCCGTCTCGGCACAGGGGTCTCAACGCAACAGACGGCGCGTCGATCGGACGCCCGGTCTGTGAGTTATTAGCCTTTTCGTCCCAGGGGCCCGGTTGGTTTCGTGAGCGAAACCAATCCCGGCCGTATCTCAACTGCACCCCGAACTCCCATAGGGTATACTCAAAGGGACCGTTACTCAACGTAACCACCAACGCCGCTGACGACTCGTCAAGCGGACGTCCTGTCTGAAAGATATCAGCTTTCCCGTTCCAGGGGCCCGGTTGGATTTCGGGAACAATCCAACCCGGCCATACTCCGACTGCATCCAAAACTCGGGCGGAGTATGTCAAAAGTTCCGTCTCATCAAGAGGAAGTCAACGAAACAGACGGCGCATCAATCGGACGCCCGGTCTGTGAGTTATTGGCATTTTCGTCTCCGGGGCCCGGTTGGTTTTTAAGGAAAAACCAACCCGACCGTACTCCACCTGCGTCCAAACCTCGGGCGGAGTATGCCAAAAGATCCGATTCACTAAGAGGAACACAACGCGACTGACGGTGCGTCAATCGGACGTTCGTGGCTCAAGATATGAGCGTTTCCGCTCCGAAGGCCCGGTTGGTTTCGTGAACGAACCAACCTGACCGAACTCAAAGTAACCCGAAACCTTGAGTGCGATATATCGAAACGACCGTCTCGATCCAAGGATCGCGTTGCCGCAGACGGTTCGTCATTCGGAGGTCCGAGGCTCAAGATATGAGTCAAAACCCGAATCTGGTTCGAAACGGGGGGGTCCGGGTCCGGGCCGACCCGGCCCGACCCGCCCCCCCCCCCCCCCCCCCGGGGGCGGCGCGGCGGCGGCGGCGGCGGGCCGCGCTGGCGGCGGCGGGCGCCGCACGGGGTGGCAGCACGCGGGGCTCAGCCCCGCGGTTCCTTCAAAAAAAACGGCGCGGCCTTTGTGCCGCGCCAGCTCCTTTAAAACCGCCCCCCCCCCCCCCCCCCTCACGTGGGGGGCCTGCTGGCGCCGAACCAAGGGGGCTGGATGCCCCCTTCCCTCAAGAACCGCCCCCTCTCTTAAAGAGGGGGTTTTAATAACACGGCCGGGGAATTTATTTCCCCGGTTTCAAAGACTTCCGGCCGGCCAGCTGGCCGGCCGGTTTTCTCCAACGGGACCGGAAAAATCCGGTCCCCTCATCGGCTTCCGACGCCGGCGGCCCGGCCGCCGGTCTTATCTTCCGCCGCGGCCCGGAACCGGCCGCGGTCTCTTCGTCCCGCCGCGGCCCGGAACCGGCCGCGGCGTTCGTCGTCCGGCGCGGTGCGACGGCACCGCGCCCCTCTGCTGTGCTTTGATAATCATCCAACGCGGCGCGACGGCGTCGCGTTTCTGTTGTTTCTACCATGGTGCGTGCGACGGCATCGCGAAGATATTTGCACGTTCATCCGCGTGGTGCGACGGCACCACGCCACTTGCTTCCTTCCGCAAGATAAAAATCAACATAAACGTTGGAGGGGGGTTCGGCCGTGTTCATGCGGTCCGGCCCCCCTCACGTTAAATAAAACTCAACATGAACATTTCAAGCCTCATGTTAGACATGCCAGATCCATGTTCAAGAAAAGGAATAATTTAAGAATAAAACAACAATCCCCTACCTCGGGTATAAGTTCGAGGATTTGACTATGTCCGCGGAAGTCGACGTCGCGGAGATCGGGCGTCGCGGTAGTCGTTCGTCAATTCCGTTGACGAAGAGACGCGTCCGAAGAGGCACGTCGTTGGCGAATCCTTGTACGCCGACGAAGGTTGCCCGAGGAAGGTGCGGTGTTCTCTCTCGTTGACACCGAAGACGAAGAAGAGCGGTGCGGCGTTCTTCGTCGGAAAAAGGGCGTTCCTCGTCAAGTCTTGAGGAAAGTCAAATTATAAAGAGAACAACGAACTCAAGAATCTCTACCTCGATAGTCGCACGGTGACGGAGTCGTGGAATATCGGTGTCGATTCCTTTGACGTCGGAGGAAGAGTCGTTATCAAAGGCGTTCGTCGCGGAAAACCGTCGCGGAAGAGATGACGCGGAAGAAGTACGTCGCGTCGCGGACACGGCGTCGCGGATGGATCGTGTTCTTCGGCGGAGAAGTTCTTCGTTGAAGAACGACGTTCTTCGCGTTCTTCGTTCTTCGAAGGTTCTTCGTCAAGGTTGAAGAAGAAGAAGAAAATCTCCCAAAAGCTCTCAAGCGCATAAAAGCCAGAGGTTAAGCGTTGGTCTTATTTTATTAATACGCCAACGAATTTGAAAAAAAAGATTAAGAAACGATCCATCAATTCGTTGAATTAATTCAACGAAAGAAACGACCCATTTAATTCACGAAAGAAACAGCCCATTTAATTCACGAAATAAACCGCCCAATTAAATGGTCTGTTAAGAATTTAGAAAACGCGTCGGTTGACTCTCATTAAGACGGGTTTTCACGGATGCGTTTCTTAACGGAAAGAAACGGCGGGGCTCGTGCGGGCCCCACCTCACAAATATCCTACCAAGGGGTAGGATATTTCTGGATAGCATCTTATCCAGTTCAACTCAGTTCAAGCCGCCTTTAAGTGGCTTCAAGTGGCTTACAAGTGGCTTAAGCGAAATAAAATAAAGTCGTCGCAAAATTATTTTATTTCTTAACCTTAAGCCCGAAAATTAAAAACCACACCCGAGCAAACGCAACTCCGAAAGAGGCGTTTCTAAGCGAATACCGGCGCTGCGATTTCATTGGTGCCCTCAGAATTCGATTCCGGGCACCGGTTCAAAAGTTAGAAAAACCCGCTCGTCCGTTCACTGAACGTACCCGAGCCAAAACTTCGGAAAATGATTCCGGGCACACCGGGACTCGGAATCAGGTGCCGTCAGAAACTGCGTTCTTGTAAAATTCCAAAGAAAATTAAGAAAAAAATTTCCTTGAAATTTACGGGTCTTTACAGTCTTCCAATGCATTCCACTTAATAGATTTATGAGGGACAAACCTGATATTGAACTGCTGAAGAATAACTTCCCACTGAGATAGATGGCCTGTCAACATGTGGCAGTTTAGAATGTACTTCAATGGGTCTACCCAACACACCAGTTGTACCTCGTGGTGTTGCAAGTAATGTCGCAATTTCTATACTATGAATACCAGCACAAGGCAGCTCATTTCGATGGGGGAGTATCTTGTCTCCGTATCTATGAGCATATGACTGAGTTAGTAGAGGCTATTATATGTCCCCTCATTGTTCTTATGGGAGAGAAGGGCACTGAGAGATCATTCTAGGGCAGTCATATAATGGACCAATGGCTTTCCAGAGATGAGTGGCATCAAGATCGAAGGATGGAGTAGATACTGCATGATTTCCTTGAACACAGTCTGGCACTCTTCATCTCATTATTAATCAGTGACGTTCTTCCTGAGCCAAGAAATGGGATTACACTTGCTGGACAGATTCGCAATGAATTGGCGTATGATGTCTATGTGGCCTTGAAAACTTCAAAGCTTCCGAATATTTCTCAGGGGAGGCATCTGGATGATGGTCATGATCTTCTCTAGGTCAATCTCGATGCCCTAGTACCTCACAACAAAGCCAAGTAACATCCCATAGGTGACCCCGAAGGCACATTTGAATGGGTTAATCTTTAGGTGGCGAGAATAGAGGAAGTCGAACACTTTCTCAACGTCCTTGAGATGGTCCTGGAACTAGCATGATTTGATCACCAGATCATCCACATAGCATTCCACCAATATCCTAAGGATTGGCTTGAATATGAGATGAATGGAACGCAGATAGGTTGCACCTACATTATTTAATCTGAAGGGCATGACCTAGTAACAAAACATACTCTGTGGTACCCTGAAGGCTACAGACTCCTCATCCTTAGGGGACATTTAAATATGGTAGTACTCGGAGTACCCATCCATGAATGAGAGGGTTTGGAACCCATCCGTAGTATCAATCAGCAACTCCATCACAGGAAGGGGAAAATATTCCTTTGGATAGTTACGGTTGGGATCCTCGAAGTCGATTCAGACTCTGATCTGTCCATTCTTCTTCCTGACTAGCACATTGTTGGCTAGAAATTTGGGTACTGGACCTCTTTATGGAAATTGGATCTGATGAACTTATCAACTTCTGCCTCCACCATGGTTCCATGAGAAGGGTTCATCTTCCTAGGAGGTTTTTTGAACCCGCAATGATTTGTAGGGACAATAAAGTAGTGGTTTGCTACCTAAGAATCTAGTCCTAGCATCTCATCATAGCTCTAGGTGAATATATCACAATGTTGTTTTAGGAAGTCTACGTACTGCTGCCACTCCGTAAGGGACATGGCGGCACTGATTAATGTAGGTCTCAGATCTTCATCGCTACCGAGGTTTACCTATACCAACTCATTGGTCGTGGTGGAAACACCCTCTTCAAAGGCAGGGGAGCATCCTCCAAATTCACTTCTTCGCTTGCAGAAGAGGGATCCCCCATGGGATGAGCATCCTCTAGGTCGACAGATTCCGTCAAGAGGTTGGTACCAGCCTGAGCCGCAGTGGTCACTGCATTGGGAGATTCTGGTACTACAGAAACCATAGTAATGAAGGCTGTCAACCTTATCCCATCTGGTATTTGGCCCAAGGGGGCATGGTTGATGATATCAAAGAAACAGTGGCATGTTGGCTTGAGACATTTAATTCCAGCCCGAAGACACAGGAAATTATGATGTATCATCATTTCCATGGGGCAGAAACCTCAATTCCTTATACGAGTAGGGGCTCAGG
The DNA here is from genome assembly GCA_963277665.1 of Viscum album. Classification (NCBI taxonomy): domain Eukaryota; kingdom Viridiplantae; phylum Streptophyta; class Magnoliopsida; order Santalales; family Viscaceae; genus Viscum; species Viscum album. The sequence goes on along the minus strand of OY728145.1, from coordinate 871,397,943 downwards.
GATCACTGAGGCTTGATTCATATAAGATTACGGAGTGATCTCCTGACGTTGCTTGGACTTGAGAATATTCATCCCCCTTGTACTAGAGACTAAAAAACATTTCCCCATATTGGGGTTCGTGGCCTCCAATCGATGGATCGGGAATATGTATGTGTCATCCAGACCTGCCTAGGGTTCAGTTTCAACCACGACATACTTGACCTCATTGGCCTGAATTTGCTTGTCCTTGCACTTGTAATAGTCGTGATCCAGGTATCGGGCTTCACAAGTGGCAAAAGGAGACACGTCACCTTGGATCACACCAACTAGACCATTGAAGGAGTTCTTGAGGCACTATTGATAGGATGAGGGAACTACCATGTGAAGGTGGAGCCATGGTCTGCCCATCAATACATTGTACGATGTGTCTTGGGAGACAACCATAAACTCAGTATTGTCAACTAGGCCACCGAATTGGGTTTTCAAATGAATATTTTTGACTGGGGTATTCTTTGTCCTATCATATCCCTAGATTTTCAGGTCATAGGGAGTCAAGTCATATTTAGATACCCCAGATTCTGCAGTTTCCAAGTTAGGATAAGGTTAATCCCAGAGCCAGTGTCAACAAGAAAACGATGAACCTTCATGCCATTGAATTGGCCGGTGATGTATAGTGAGTGAATGTGCCCCTATATGGGAGAACCATCATCTTATCCAGAGAATGAGATAATGACCTGTAATTCAGAATTCTCTAATGCTTCCACATGAAAGGCCTCTCCAACTGCTACCACCATCTCAAAATTGAGGGGGCTTCTTAAAGCATCAATGAGGGCCTCATGCATAACTGCCGATAGGAAAAGGGCCTGAAGGATGGAAAGCCTTTATGGGATACTTTCAAGGTTCCTGAGAACATCATACTTCCGCACCTGTCATGAACTTATGATTTCAGGAGGTCACTCAATGGTAGGCGGTAAGGTGGCCCCTTTCGGCTTTGTCGACGGCTGACTGGTGTTGTTCATATCTCGTTGCTCACTAGTCGGAGCCTACAGAGTGGCTACCGGATGACGGTCGGATAACTGAGACAGGCCGGTAGCTGGGTGTGTCTGGTCGCAGCCTGGTCGAGGTTGCTCTTCCTAATCCAGTAGCACAAACGGTGGTGAAGAGGGGCCTAATGACACCGGATGAGGAGGTTTTGCGTTCTGAGCTCTGCGCTAAGTCAGCTGTCTTGTATCAGTGGCGTGCACGACTGGGCTGGAAGTTCCAACTAATGTGCCTCGAGGATCCATATTTTCACAGCTCTGCTGACATTGACGTTTGTTAGGGATGTTGGGTAGATCCTCCTAGTGCTCCCCGTCATCCGGAGACATGTAGGGGTTTACCAACTCTATAGTGTTAATCGAGGAATACCCTTTACTATCACTCGAAGATCCATCCACTTCTAGGCGGATTTTAGGAGGAATCCCCATCTCCAGGGGATAAATTATCTAAGAGTATGGGACAACAATGGAATTGGTGGGGCGTGTTACTTTCCCTTACGATGTCTGTGTTTTCTGTTCTGGAAAGAGGCCTACTGAGATGACGATGAAAAAGTGGTGGTCGTAGTTTCTAAGGGCTCTAGATGATTCAAGCATGCTCAGATGATAATATGGGAACTGGAAAACATTTTTCAAGACATCCAATCATCATACTTCTGAGACCCATGCTTAGAAACCTGCTGCCACTCACCCTCGCTGTTGTTGCTTTTATCTGGCCTTACGACGACGCATGCCACTTGTGTCGGGGATGGGGAAAATATAACTATGTTTTTATCGACCTGGTCTTAAAGATAGTATTTTAACACATAACACTTCTTGAGAGTGTGTCCCAGGATCTGGTGATAGGGGCATTAGCTGGGGCGATAAGTGAGGTTCACCTCTTCTGGCCTTCATCACTCAAGAAAACGCACAATCCCCTATTCCAAGGCACTTCGAAAATAGCAGGGAACCTGATTCTCCTTAAATGAGTAGGTTCGGTTTCTTCTATCCAGAATGGGGACCCTTGGAGCCTGACACTAACTGGGGGATGGAGGATCCTGTCGAAGAGGTAGGGACTTATTGTCCCTCCAAGGCGGTGGTGGAACATTACACGGGGGCACCTGCTGATTTTTTAGTAGCCACAGCTGGGCTGGAGGCTGCACCTGTGGTGGCTGGCCTCTGCGAGGTTGTGGAGGCGACTCCACTGGTAATAATTCTAGCTATCTTGGGGGCCTCTATTTGGTCCACCATGGCAGGATCGTCTCTGGAAACCCTCCTTTCAAGAATTACATGGGGCAACGGATGTGCCTAGCTGGCCTGTTGCTGGGTTTTCTCCAGGTGTTGGGCCTTATTAGAGAAGTCTCAGAATCCTCCAGGGTAGTTCTGGGTGATCAGAGAGGGAACCAGTTCTGTTTTAACATTCCCTACACACATCGTCAGTAATTTCTACTGAGTCGGTGGCATGTCAAGGGAGTATGTAAGCCCTTTCCACTGGGTGATAAAGTCCATGACACGCTCATCATTCCTCTGTTTACACTTGAAGAGGTATGTGATGCTCGTTTTCCATGTGGTGGAGCTGAAATGGTAGGGGAATTTCATATAGAGGTCTTCCCAGCTAGTCACTGATCCGATGAGGAGATGGATGTTCTAGAAAAACGTAGTCCCCACTAATGTCTTCACAAAACATCGGAGCTTGAAAACTGCCTACTACACTGGAGTCCCTAACATGGGCCCACACCTTGAGGTGAAGTGGTCCAGATGTTGTGGTGAATCCCCTGTCTCATTGAAGGGGGAAAATGTGAAACTCCTGAAACCCAGAGGTGTCGGCATATCTTCCAACCATGCTAGATATGGCTTTCCATCATGTGGGAGTGCAACATGTCACGTTTCCAACGCCTCAAGGTGGGAAATGAGTGTCATCATTGGATCATCTGGGCAAGGGTCCCTATCTTGATGGGGGTCCCTAACCACGAGGGCGTTGGAAGGTTCATCATCATGGTAAGGTAGCTCGAGGGCTCATGGAGCGGTGAGTGGAGTGACCTATGGGGCAGATGAGGGAACCCGAACTGGGTTCCATAGATTGTTGCGACGTTACAAAGAGTTTGGAAAGACATATCGCGCCCTCTTGTCATATGTTTCAGCCTCAACCCTATTTGTGGGGGTAGGATGGTTAGGGTCACCTAGAGGCAGCTCGCTGAGGGGAAGTTGTTCCTCCCCTTGCTGCCCTGGCCTAAGATTGTCGTAGTCTGGCCGCTACTCTGCAGCACGTTCAGCGAGGAGGTCATCGACCAACTTCTTTTGTTCGTCAAGTTTTTGGCACAACGAGGCCTTCTCACGGTCCACCTCCATCTTCTACACTGAGGCGGATGTGTCAGAGTGTTTGGAAGCTTTGAGTTGCTCTTTACCCTTACCGTGATTTTGGCTAAGGACCAATGCCTTGGTGGTCACAGGGAGAACTAATAGATTCCTATGTTGGTGAGTAACTCTTCCTGATGAATCCAATAGTGGTGGCATGCTCTCGAGGGGGGCAGGGGTATGTCCCCGTCAAGAAGCTCCAGCTCGTTCTTTTCATCCAATATGTCATCCATGTCGACCGTGACCATTCCTGGGGGCATGTACTCAATATTTCCTAGTGAGTCGGGCTTCCGTCAGATAGGACTGAAGAGGAGGGCAGCATACTGCCCCCAGCCAAAAATTCTCATTTCGGGGGAAGCCTCCTTGATAATATGATGGCGTACCTTGAATCTCTTAATTCATTGTTGTTGTAGGGCCTTACGATGGCCTGGTGACTCAGGGTACTGGGCCAGAGGTAGTGCGGCCAAATCAACTAGACAACATTTCTCACCAATATAGTCAAAATGAACTTGGCTCCTAGGATAAACCACTTGCTGATGATGAAGTTTGAAGTGTGTCACCTCGAGGGTTTTATGGAAACACTCACTTCTTCTGGGGTGAGGGATTCTGGCGCACTGAAATTCATCATTGTAACCGGACAGAACATCTCAGGGAAGTGGTCAGCTGTGAGGATATTCCCTAAGATCCTTGGCTCAGATTCCAGGTCTGGAACTTCATGAACCCACTCATCAACTAGAGGCAGCTGAGCTACTGGTAGTGGTACTGAGACAGACCACTAGGACGACAGGCTGGACAGTGGGTAATATGGCGAACATGTTAACTGGCCACCGAATCATGGGCTATCCTCTGAAGAGTGTAGTGACCAGGCCACTATGTCACGATAATATGGTCTGACGTTTGTAGTTCCTGGCGCTGGGGCTAGGGCTACTAGCGATAGGCTGCACTACTACTTTCCTACCATTGGTCCCCAGAATAGCCCTTCGTGATCTCTAGTTGAGGTGGAGGGTGCTTCTGGTGACGATGGTGTTTATTGCATGATTATAACCAGTGGGGTTGACAAATTTTCATCCTCCTGTATATATCTATGGAGGTAGGTGGTAATATGATGGACCTCATGTTCTAGGAGTACTAGGTTGATGCTCTTTGTTCCATCCCCAGCCCATGGCTCGGAGGAGAAAGGGGAGGGTTCTTGCGCTTAGTCATACTCTGCTTCGGAGTTTGAGAAGCGGACTGGTTTGATCTTGGTCTGGACCATCCAGTATCCTTCTCATGGTGGTGACAACCCGCCTTCCTACCCATAGATGGATCTTCTAGATAGGGCAGATTTATGACACGAGGAAGTCCATCTGCCATAGTAGTGCTTGGGTGGGGTGGAATTCCACCCGAGAAAGCCAGGGTGTGAGGAGAACTAGGGAAGATATCAAATGGGATATGGGGAGGACCTCTATGGGAAGTGCTGGAGTGGGTAGGACCTCCACTCAAGAATGTAGGAGCACGGGTGGGACCCCCATGTGTGTTCCCTCTGATGACATTAGTATGAGGAGGAGCCTTGTACTGGTCGATCTGAACATGGGTAGGACCTCCATGCTGGGCGCTAGTGAGATGAAGTCGACCCTCACTCCTCTGATTGCTGGGGCACGGAGGACCTTCACCAGCTGCTACGAGGACATGGGTAGTGTCTCCACGTTGAAGAGTGATCGGATGTGCAACATCCCCATACCAAAAGTCTGTGGCAGGATGAATGACTCAATATTCTGTGTAGCTGGTAGGCGAGAGACATCCGTATTAATGGTCACTACCATCGGGAGGACCCTCATTTGGACTGAAGGTGGCATGGGGAAAACATCCATGCTGAGTCTGGAAGTGGGGAAGGCCCATGTTCTCTATGGTAGTAGTACGGGGAGGACCTCCATACTAGGTGTCGTTGCCAATGGTTAGTCAGCAGCGGCCACTGCCTGTGATGGTGACCAAGAGAAATGACTCAGCCTGCCCATGGGGTGGTTGGGGCCTCGACCAAGGTTGGGCATATAAATTTCCATGTTCATCATACACAGGGAGTGGGTGGTATGCATCAGTGGTGGCTCAGGCAATATTAGCTGCTGATGTTGACGCCCCTTGGTGTGTATCCTCTTCAGCTTGCGCCCGACACTAGCGTCGGGTTAGACGGGTCGGAGCTGGTGTTGCAGGTGCGTGGCTTACCTACTCCTCTTCATGTAAGACTGGGAGGTGGGGTTGATGTGGCCGGGTGGGAGCCCTCACTAGGAGCTCCTGGAATGGGACTCTAACCAGGCTGGCCCGAACATCCCCTACCTCATCGGTGTAGGGTAGGGATTCATCGAAGAGTTCTGAGGACAGGCTCCCAAAACGGTTATATATTGGAGTGGGGAGTAGTGGATCCCTATGTGACCCTCGCAGGGTGGTGTTGATGATGAGGCACAAACGCCTCTAAATCCAGGAGGGCCATATCTCAAGTCCGGATAACTCCCTCCTCCTCGTACTGACGTATGAGGTCATTGATCACTATTCGTTAGATGATCTCAGATGGGGAGATGGGGCGTGGGTGCGCCATGGTCATGGGTGTAGAGGTAATTTCAAAATAGGCAGAGCCACGAGGGACTACCGCGTTGGCACTGCCCCTGCCCTGCATCAGTGGGCAGGCGGTGACCGAACTCCAAATGTAGCTGCTTGGTTCCTGAAATTAGGGAGATTAACTCATCAGTGCTGAAAGAAAAAGGAATCTATTACCAGTGCCCCAGTGTCATCCCATCTTCCATGACTGGTAAGAGGGGTCCACACTGACAACGTTGCAGACCCAGACTTCCAACGTTCTACTTCCCCAACTTCCGGTGAGTTTCCCGCCAGGCCCACTATTTTCTTGGTGGGACCCAGCACCGGATATTTGAATCCGGTGACACGCTAATCCATCGATTTCTTGAACGCTACTAATCTCCATATTGAGGAGAATATATTCATGTCGGGTTCACCATTTCTGTTTTCGATGCTTTCGTCGGGACGCGTGCGTCAATATTCTTGAGTACGAAAGGCGCGGTTTCATTGCCCTGCATTCTCACTTTCCAAAGTCGGGCGACATCCGGTCCTTGTTCAGGGATGTTTGGTCCTTGCTCAAAATGGGATAACAGGATGTCTGTTCTTTTTTCCATGGATTTCTCCTCAGAACTCACCACCTAGTCCATGTATCCCTTATAGATTTAAGATGTTGTTCGTGAAACACTTCCTAGTGTCATATATTCATGGAAACCAGTTAATTACACTACTTCTTTTTGGACATTCGAAAGGGTCCGGTCAGGGTAGCAACCTTCGGTTAGGGGAATAGTCACGTTGGACATCACTTGTGTGTCTGCACACTGTAACACTAAAGCATCTTGGTTTCCTCCCCTTGTGATAGGGCTTCTCGTGGTCGTAGAAGTCCGATGCATCCCCCATCAAATGCGGAGAATCATATGCCACATGCATTTATATGAGGTTTTCCTCATCTTCCCATGTTTAACACAGAGTATTCCGCAGGTTTAATGTCTGACGGAGGTGGATCGGACTGATTAGAACACTGATTAAAGTTGATCAAATGGGTGCAACCTCTTTAGGGAACACTGATTTTGGGGTGAGTTCTCATGACCTCACCAGGATGTGGCGGCCCAGGTAAAAATCAAGATGGATGATAGATTTTTTGAATGAAGTGGAGGGTGAATGGTATAGAACCACCATGAATATGAAAATGAATTTGGGCTTGAGCATCAAGGAGGCTTCCTATGTATCCTTATAATAGGGAATCAAAGTCCTCATAGTTCATATAATGACAGCTTACCACTGATTGGGGATTTCAACGGCTTACATCTGGATGGGGATGAAAAAGGTTTACCACTGAATGGAGTCACAACGACTTACCCCTAGATGGGGTCACAATGGCTTACCGCTTAATGGAGTTGTAACGGCTTGTTGCTGGATGGGGTCGAACCTCAGGGTGGCTTCCAACGTACCTTATCTAGGTGACAAGGATCAAACCCACACAGTTCCTATAGGATGGGGGGTTGGTAAACTGGCGTGGAGGAGGACCTGGGGTCTAATGGTTCTTGGGCTTGAGCCTTAGGGAGGTGTCCTATGTATCCTGCCCTGGCAAGGAACAAAGTCCACGTAGTTTGGGTGGGTGAAATGGTTTACCAATGACTGGGGGAAACAACGACTTACCGCTGATCATGGGAGATAACGACTTACTACTAATTGAGGTTCAAAGATTAACGTCATGTAGGATGGGGGTGAACTGACGTGAAGGAGGACGTGGGGACCGGATAGATGGTGGGCTTGAACCATGTGGAGGCTTCCTACTTACCTTTCCTTGGCATAGATCAAAGACCATGTTGTTTATGTGGTGTGGGAACTGACGTGAAGGGGGTCATAACTAATGGGTAGTGGGATTGAACCTCTGGGAGACATCCTATGTACCTTTCATTCGCAAGGATCAACGACCATGTAGTTTAGGTATGGGTATGTGGATTACACTCTAGGCTTCCCAAGGGGTTGGTGAACCGACATGAAGATGGTTAGAACGACCAGGTGTTGAACTTGAACCTCATGGATCCTTCCTACGTACCTTGTCTTGGCAAGGATCAATGACCACATAGTTCAGGTTGGGTTAGGGCTTACAATGTAGGCTTCTTAAAGAAGATTTCATGGTTGATTCTTGCTCTAAGACCATGTGATCCATGCTCGGTGTGAGTAATAAGAGATAGAAAAGACCTAACAATCACTGTGCAAAGGTGCTTCCGTGGGAAGTAAAGTGGGGCTTACACGTGGTTAGCGGCCCAATGAAGAAATAGGGGCTTATGCGTGGTTAGCAGCCCGGGGTGATGGATATTGGGACTTACTCCAGGAGGAAGTCCCGGGTGGTGACAATGCCCAGTGGAAGATAGATTTGGCACCTAGGAAGAGAGAAAGAGCATGGATGCTGCCTCCTGCAAGGAGAGCTAGGGGATTTCACCAAGGTGGTTTCCCTTTCCTCACAGACGGACGCTGCTTCGATAAAGATGATGTCATTCCATGTGAGGAATGATCTCACTCCCATGGAGACCAGTGGGCATAGAAAATATCTGAGATGGGGCACCCCACATGCATGGCGCTGGGTGAGGTCACAGTTTAATGTCATGTGCTGAGGATAAAGCTTCTTGGTAGTTTAACGTCTTGAATCTCGGACGGGGTGGGTTTACTCTGCACCCCTAGGACTTAGATGACCAGCACACTCTACATCATGGTGAAGAGAAGGGTCAGGAAACACCGTGGATAGGGTGTGTTATGGAGTTAACCATTGGGGATCCACGTTAGCATGGCTATGCTTAGAAGCAATATCCATTAGCATGCCTATGCAAATAATCATGAGGCGATGCAAATAAGCATGAGGCAATGCAACACAACAGGCAGTTTCGACCAAGGTATTTTGAAGTTACTTCGTTCGATCCTAGTAAGTCATACGGAAAAACGGTGTGTGCCGTAGATGTTTTGGGTGTGGGAGGCGCCCGAAAATAATTTCTGGAAGAGATACATCGAACACATGTGAGTAAGGAGGGAGGATTGCTCGCAAAAGGAATAGTTGCGTAAAAAATGGCGTTTTGGCACGCAATTGAGGCACTTGCACAGAAAAGACTGTACCGACGCACAATTGAGCTGCTTGCACGAAAAATTTCGGGTTGATGCGTAAAGGGGAGCCATGGTTTTGCATGAAAATAGAGGAGATTGTGTGCAAGTCATACGGGTTGAGCGCAATTTTCTGGGATTGCACACAATTGGACGAGAATGCATGCAATTTGGATAGGATTGCACATAATTAGAATATATTGCATGCAATTGAAAGGGATTGTATGAATGGGATGGGACTCAACGGGATTTAGATGAGGGTTAAGCCCATGTGGTCTCATGCGAAGGTAGACCCTGGGGTGACCTGTCACGAAAAATCTCATACCTAGAAGCCAGATTTTGTGTGCAGAAGAGGTGGATTTCATGCAGAGGATATAGTTCGGATTCTTAATCCATCATAAGTTGAGGGAGCTACCTTCTATTTATAGGTACTTAGGGTTGCCCGATTTGCGTAGAAACAGGTTCGCGTGAAAGTTTGTGCACCGGTGTCGGCAGCGCGAAAGTTTTCACTCAGGGGAGGAAGTTTCCATGTAGCGTGGGAGTTTTCCGCACAGCCAGAGAGTTGTTCAATATGTGAAGAAAAAGGACCCGGTTCCCCCCCCCCCCCCCCAGAATGCATTGCTGGGTCAAAAGAGGTCTTCGCTTTTTCATGCCAAAACATCCTTTAGCCCTTGAGAATTATTTTTCTGGCATGTAAAAATGCCCCCCCCCCCCCCCCCCTCAGAATCAGATCAACGAGGGGACGCAGTGGTCATATTTTGAGGGAAAATCTGAAATGTATAACTTCCTGGAGTACAGGCACGCAAAACCTGTAGGTGAGCGGAAAACCGGGAATTCACGCGCAAATCACCTTCCGCGCGCGTGAGAAATTCTTGCTCCGCACCTATAAAAACTCTTGCGGGTCCCTTAGTCTGTAGGGATTTTTCTCACATGATAAGTCCTGAGCTTTAATGCATGAAAAACATTCTGGGTCTTGTGAGAAAAACTGCTTCGGTTGTGAATAATTTCCCGAGTTCAACAACCATTTTACAAGCAGACTTGTCAATTTTTGCACCACGACCTCTGTTTTTTGCGCCTGCTCCTGATTTTTCGTTCGGACTCCTGATTTTTCATGAGGACTCTAGATTTTTCATGCTGAATCCTCATTTTTTTCACACCGCCTCCTATTTTTTCATGCTGACTCCTTGAGACCTACCTGGAAAAAGATGTCTTCCAATTGGGCTGACACTGACAGAGAAGTTGTGTACGCCTCTAGAAGAGCTGAGATGGTTTCCAACCCTGAGTTTTATTGCACCTGAAAGATCATATCCAGCAAACATAGTCTCTTCAACCTATTGACCCCATTCTAGAAGGATTATGCACTGTTCGAAAATTTGCCGATAAGGGACTTCAGTATTTTGGAGGAGGTACATGTGCCCCGATTTGAAGTAAACACCCCACGGTCGTGGGTGACCCGTGAGGATGACCTACCTAGATATAATATCCACAGCAATGGATATCCTACTATAGAAACCAGGAATATGGATGTTTACATCCTGAATCCAAGGACTAAAACCATTTCGGGAAGTGACCCGGTCGTAGAGGACTCCCCGACCCATTATGCAAGTACTTTCCGACAGAGTGTCACGAATGAAACTAAAGGCAAGCTGCATGATTGGGATCTAGGTTATAGAGGAAATTTCACCAGTGAATGGGCCTGGGTGTATTGGGTATGCCATATTTGTGACAAGTTTCGGTCCGAACTGGGGCACATCGCGTTGTTCGAGGTCGTGTGGATGTCGTAGTTCCATTTCTACCGTCAACATGAACTTGGGCCTGAGCTATTTACCTGATGGTCCCCTAATACCAATACCTTCCATCATCACCATGGGGAAGTTGGTATCAGCATTTGGGTCATTCGTTTCATCGAGGGCATCCCTTTGGATTGGCACCAGTATGATAAATTCCTTCTGACGATGAACATCTGGGGAGACAGATCACGAACTCCAATCCAAACATGGCTTATGTTGGAGCTTACTAAGGAGAGGCTGGGGGTCAAGGAATTTTTAAAGGAAATTTCCAACAAAAAATGGTTTATCTTGTTTCTGCAAAAGGATCCAGAAGTCATGATGTCGGGGCGAGGAAGGCGGTGTCCGACCGCGACGCAAAGGAGAAAGAGTGGATCATATTGGAGGATCCTGGAGGTGGGAGAGTATCAATCATGGGGTTTTATTACAAATGATATTTTGGCCCCAAATATTCGGTATGCTGGATTTCTGGAAACCTTCTTGAGTGGGTCGATCTTACCAGTGAAGGACGCAAGGATGGGAGTTCATCCAATGACATTGGTGATGGATGGCATCTTGGCTACAAATCAGAGGTTCAATTTGGGATTCCTCATGTCATCCCATTTCTATGTCATCCTGGGGCACATTTAGAGAGGAAGATCCCCAAGGAGGATATGTGGTCCCCTCCAGATCTTCCTGGGATGGATCGCGGCTCATTGTGGAGGATATACCTTTCAAAAATTTCATTCGTCCTCCAGGTAACGGCATGTGACCTTCTTTGCATAACATTGCAGGGGTCATGCCATTGACGCTCGATAAGGAGGGGGTAAGGATCAGAATCAAAAATCATTCCCACTTCACTTTCATCCCATTTACCACTCTGACTGGCCAAAGAATAGACAACGGGTAGGGCTCACTGGAGAAAAGATAATACTTCCAGAGCATCAGAGGTGGGGTGCCTGTCGCCTGGATTGATGGGAATATTTTTTTGAGCCCTACGTGCCATCAAGATTCTCTACGTAGTTTTGATGCCCTAATAGGATGCCGAAGAAGGTGTATACAGATGTCTGGGAGGGGAGTCATCCCTATGTTCTTCCCCAAATGTGGCTAATATTCACAACCCAAGGCTCTAGAGACGTCATTACCTTTCCCCCCACAAGAGTTGATGCTAGCCTCTCGACAGAATACACGAAAAATTGGGCCATAGCATACCCTAGGGGACTTTTGCGTAAGTGAGTTCGATAGCTCTAGGTAACCAGGGTAGAACCTGGGTAGCGAGAGAGCATACAGGGTGCTGTTGGGGAGGAAATTTCAGAAGAAAGTCGGGAAACTAGACCCGCACAGGCCGAGACTACAGTAGTGAGAACATCACACAACATGATCTCACCATCATTTCCCATGGGTAGATGGGATGATAGAGTGGTCAGAGAACTTATCGGTAAGCAGATAAAGTATTTGCTTCTACATTTCGATGATTCAATTTTCTCAGATCTGTGGTCGGCCTAGTTGACCCTACGACAGTCGATGGGTACTGAAGCCCTCTGGCTAAAGATAACACGAGACGGAATCTAGCTGCCAGAGGTCTGACTCGTCCAAGCTGATGGCAGGGTACACTTCCATCGTCGACACTCAAAAATGACGGCCATGGATGAGTAAGCATGCCAGTGAGGTTGGCGTGAAGAACCACCCCACATGGTGAAGGTATTCCTTGGCTAGGAGCAAGATCCAAACAAGATGCTGCCTAAGGACGATGCCAGTGATGAGGAGCCGGAGGACAATGGGGCGGAAGAGGAGGAGGCGAAATGAGAAGGTGAAGAAGAAGAGTAAGGAGGAGGTGAAGGATCACAAGGTACATACCACCAAAGGATCCTTCAGGATAGTGGTGAGATCATTGGCTCTGATATAGACATAATTGAGCTACACGAGGTAAGTACCAGCCCTTACCTATCCTTACCCCCTTTATTTGTTCTTGTAACCCTTAATCTGGTCTCCATATTCTGCACAGGTGCATATTGCCGCCGACCAAGAGGCTCCATCAAAAGGGGGGGAGGAGGCGCCGATAGAACAAGGTGGGGATATGAAGCCCATTATTGAGCTAACAAGTGTTGAGGGATCCCCCACCATGACAGATTCTATAGTGATGGGAACGCTAGAGGATGATGCCCTGATTTATTGTAAGTTGTTTTTCATAGACACTTTTATGGGCTATTAGAAAACTTAGATGATCAGGGTGTTCATTTTTTGTGAAGTAATCACTGCATTGGAGGTTTGGTAGGCTACCAAATCTAGAAAATATGCGGGTGATTCGATGTCAAATGTGTCGGCGCATTTAGGGCACATTTCCCAAACCGAGCTGGCACGGGCACTTGGTGAACAAAGCACTGTGGATATCAGTGGTATTAACACTGGGGTAGGGCCTGAAGTCAGAGAAGGATCTTTTGTGGCTAAGGTGAGAGAGGAAGGTCACCCAGACATTAAAGAGCCCAACCCCTAAAGAGGAGTACCTGAAAAGACCATGCCAAAGATCTCTTGGCTGTTTTCCCCAACTATCAGCCTGCAGATCCTGAGGATATAGATGATTTTGATTCGGAGGCAGTTGATGAGAGCTATATGACGTGGTTAAAGGGTTTGAAATGTTTCAAGCACCTTCTTAGTTATTCTTAGATAGAATGGCTAAAATGGATAGGATCGCTCCACACTTGGCTGCGGTTTCTCTGTTCTAGAGGGGTGGATGCTCACCGTCTTCATTCGATAGTCCACAACTACATGGATGAGAAGTTACGTGAGAGTAGCCGACACTCCGATGTTTCCCGTTGTCAGAAAGATCTGAGGAGTACCCAAGAGTTCCTGGAGGTGGAACAAGAGGTCTGACGCCTTGAAGGATAGATTAAAGAAAAGGAGGTATTCATCACCAACAGTTCTGAGCTTGTGGAGCAATTGAGGGCCGAACTGGCGGATGTCCAAGAGCAGCTAGTGGAAGCATGTCACCAAATGACTGAAATTCAAACTAAATAGGAAGAATAACATGCTAGGGCAAATACACTGCACTCTATGGATGCTGATGAAGAGAGGGTTCTCAGGGGGAGGGCAGCAATCTTGGAGGCCACAAGCCAAAAGGTAGCAACGCTAGAATGATCTATCCAAGATTTAGATCCTTTAGGGCCATGTTTTGGTCTAACTAATATACTCATTTCTCCTTGATACCTCTTGCTCTGAATTGCATGTATGGATAGATGTATGGATATATTTATTTACTTGTTTTTTTGGTTTAATGCATTCAACCACAACCCTGAAATAAATAGAAATCCATTTCTAAGATCACGTGGGTCATACCTGGTGTGAGAAATAATGGATGTTCGCACTATTACTTCGTTTCAATATAGTATTTACAACCAGGATTTAGGTACCCAAGGGTCGAACAACCAATCCAGATTCTTGGGAAGAGAAGGTGGAGACTTGACTAGAGAATGAAGCCCCCAAAACATTCGAATTACAATTTTCCCAGTGTGCTCTTGCGGACAAATGGGGTAATGCCAGTGGCCCTAGAATAAATCCAAATACAGGGGGATGGAAGGAATGGATCACAATACCCATTATTTGGAAAACTGTAGTGATGGCATGAAAATTAATATTGATTGTTGACTGTGTGCAAAAAACAATATCCATATTGTGTTAACCTTAAATGGCGATAACAAATGAGGGTCGACCGCTGACCCTGTTCAAAACATGGGGACTGACTCAAAATGTCATCCATTAGTCTTTCGGAACATTAGCCCATGATAGTAGGCGAGCCATAGGTTGTGCATCCATACTGTTAGGGGGTCCTTTTATATGTGAAAGAGGACGAGGGTCTGTAAAAGGGGCACGAAAAGAGTGAAAGGTGGAGTGATGTTTTGTTCGAAAAGAACCCAATACTCTTGACATTACGCCACCGTGGTGGAAGCACATCAGGTGGGCGCACTGGTCTAATCATGGATCATTCCTACTTCTAGAAAGGACCTCTGTGGTGAGGAAGAAATAACGTCCCAATGTTGTCGTGGGGCATCCCGAACTTGTTCAGGGTAAAGCTACAATTTATGGGTTCCCCAAAATAGTTCAGGCAATGGGGCTGAAAAAATAGGGGGAACAGGACTTATGGTTCTTGGGGCTGGACCCAGAGAAAAAAAATTCTGGACGTTCCTACGTATCCCATGGGGATGGGAATCAAGCAATATGTAGTTCTGGAAGATGTCGTGCAATTTAACATCTTGCGGCAAGGATGTTGATTGGTCTTAGTTTATAGTCATAGATCTTGGACCATGGATGGTAGGAAATAAAAGACACAAAATGATGTAATTACATGATCCGACGTGAATTAGGACATGGTCTGGATCACCGTTCGCTTCTTGGTGGAAGTTTCAGGTCGAGGGACCGAAAACGTAAGTTAGGCTGGGCCCGATGCAAAGTGCACGGACATTCCTATGCATCCCATGTGGCTGGGAATCAAGCCACACGTATTTCTTAAAGGTCATGCGGGTCAGTACCTTGCACCGAAAGAAGAGTTATTTGAAAGATATTGTTTGTCCTTTAGGTTGAATGGGTGTTTTTTTTATGTTGTGATGGACCAAGGATAGAAAGTCCAGGAATCTCCAGAAAAATCTAACCGTGTGAAAGCGTTGACAAATGGTATGGTGCATTATCGATACCAAACCTGATGCCTCCATGAGTGAGGATATCACAGTGCAGTGCCATTTTTCATCATGCATCTAGGACGATAATGTCACGGTTTAGGGTCATTTAATGGTGCCAACCATGCATTTTTATTATTGTACAGGATAGATGCAACAATTTAATGTTTTTTGGGACTAAGCATCATAGTTTTAAGTCTTATGGCTCAGACGTATACTGGATAGATGAGGTTCCATAGGGGTTGTGCACGGTGTGATAAAGCATACCTGACATGAATGAGGAAGAGGTCCACACCATATTGTTCATGATTCCGAGGAAGAAACATTGGGCCAAGGGGGAAGAAAATGTTAGAGGATCTGGGGTAGGATAAACTAGCTCCTAATTGAGATGAACCCAAAGACGAGATTCCCGGGTGTTCTGATGTATCCAATGAGAATGGTAATCATGCTACACATAGTTCTTGAAGGTTCCTTTTAACATCGTACGAGACTACATACAGTTTAATGTCATGTGGGATAAGAAGTAGAGGGGATAACTCCTAGAAAGGGGAGTACGTGGTGCGACTAATGCAAACCTGACATGAATGAGGACAGAAGCCCATACCACACCACGCAGTCCTGTAAGAGTTAAATCCCCGAAGGCAAATTAGAAGAGATAAATTAGTGGAAATCAAGTTGTACCCAAAGATAAGATGTCTTGGTGTTCCTACGTATCCCATGGGAAGGGAAATCAAGTTATATGTAGTTATAAAAGAGGTCTTAGTTTATGGTCTTAGATCATTGACCATAGAAGAGCGATATCCTTCCCTGTAAGTGAAAACCTCAACTTGATTACAAAGGTTGTGTGTGTCAAACTCGATGTGGGAAATAATGGAGGAATATGTTTTTAGAAATACCTAGAATGCACACCAAAGTTAAATTAGAGAGGAGCCCCGAATGATGCCATTACCATGGCTTTTGTCCTCTTAACCTGCAAAAGAAAACATTGGGATAATGCCATGAGTGTCAAAATTCCATTTGAACATGATGGGGTGGAAAATATTGTGATTCTTGTAACCAACATTTAATTATTGAGGGAGATGGCATGATGATGGAGGATAAATTTTGACCGTGTTCAAAACACAGCATCCATATCGCGTTGCCTAAAATTGGAACAAAAAATGAGTGTCGACTACTGACCGTATTCACAATGCAGGACTTGTATC
The DNA here is from genome assembly GCA_963277665.1 of Viscum album. Classification (NCBI taxonomy): domain Eukaryota; kingdom Viridiplantae; phylum Streptophyta; class Magnoliopsida; order Santalales; family Viscaceae; genus Viscum; species Viscum album. Next base: position 871,381,315 of record OY728145.1, on the reverse strand, counting down.
AATTTGTTTTTTCAAACCCTCAAGGACATTGGCCTGTAATGGTAGGAGAGCCCTTAGGCTTAGCATCCATGAAATTTGGGGGTCCTTTCGGGTGTGAAAGATTGTGGAAGCTCAAATATAGGGGACACAAATCCTAGAAGGTGGGTGGAAGTATGTCCTGGTAAAATCCAACACTCCAGACGCTGAACCAGAGTACTCTTGGGCTCATTGGTGAATCACCGAAGAGGGTCGAGGGGCTCAACTTGAGAGCAGCCAATTTAAAAATATGAGTATAGAACATAGAGACGGAGAACTATCAGGAGAAAGAGATACATAGTGTGGTTGTTACAAACCTGACATGAATGAAGACATAATCACATACCACACCATATATCCCTCTCATAGAATAATGTAGGCCAAGGGGCCTAGATAATAGGGAGATCTCTACGAGATGGGGCTGGGCCAACAGACGAAATGTCTGGGCATTCCTACGTATCCCATGTAGATGGTAATTAAGCCACACATAGTTCTAGAAGAGGGTAATGTGCAGTTTACCATCATGCAGCAAGGACACAAAGGGGTAAGATACCCCACACGAAGGAGGTGTACGATGTTGAGAGGAACCTGATTTGAATGAGTACATAATACCACACCACACCATACAACCCTATGTGAGAACTTGGGCTAGGGTCCTGAGAAGGCCAAGGGGCCTAAGGCTGGGCCATGGATAGAGCGTCATGTCCAACAAACGGTCTAATCTGTTATAGTGAGGATGAAAGTGATCCTAGTTTAGGGTCATAGAAAATGGTCTGTATATGCCTAGTTTAATGTCATATGCGTGGGACAGAAAGGGAAAATCATCGTGCTTATGGAATACCACAGGGTAACAATGATGATTGGGGAAAACTGTTTACCAGGTTCGCAACAAAATATCCACCATTTTGTGACCATCATTCGGGGAAAACCATTAAGTCTCAACCACTGACTATATTCGCAACATGAGACTTATATCAACTTTCCGGTCACAATCCTGAGGGGTGTTATCTCATAATGGTAGGAGAGCCCTTGGGCCAAGCATCCATGGCATTTGGAGGCCATTCTAGATATAAAGGGTGATGGAAACCCACATGATGGGTCAAGTCGAGCATGGCAGGGCCTATGCTCGTAGAATAACTGATAAATGAAGGAAGGGATATCTCAAGGGGATATGTGTGGCTTGGAGAAATAGCCCGATGTGAATGAGGACATGAGTCCTCACCGCACCACCAATCTTAAATGAGAACTTCAGCGAGGGGCCTGAAGGGGTCGAAGGACCTGAGGATGGGCATCCCAGCCAACTATAGACATATGACCTCTTGTGCGGTTACCGCCTCATCACATCTCCTAAGCCTACTTGAGAAGTGCTCGGTGTGGGAAACAAAGATCCAAATTCAGAATTCCCTATTATATAAGGGTATGATAGCTGGAATCACCTGAAGGGAGTCACAACTTGAACAAGCAGCGGGTAGGATGAACCACCACACTCAATGTTAGGGATCTATAGGGGTGGTGACAATGGCAAAGGATATCCACTGACCATGTTCAAAACACAGATTCCTTATAGTGTGACCAAAAATGGGAACAACAGATGGGCATCAACCACTGACCATATTCACAACGCTGGGCTTGTATCAATTTTTTTCTCAACATCCTCGAGGGTGTTGGCCCGAAGTGGTAAGAGATCCCTTAGGCCGAGCACCCATGCTAGTCGGTGGTCCTTTTGGATGTGAAGGATAATGGATTCCCAATCAAAGGAGTGGGTGAAGCATAGTTGTGCCCATGAATTTAAATGTCATGCAGGGTAGGTAAAGTGATGAATATCTCTAGGGAGCGGGACTTATAGAAGTATTGAGATGATCTCGACATGAATTGGGGAAAAAGATTGTACCATACCATATGTCTTGACGAGAGGGGAGATTCTGATGTTCGGGCTGGGCCAACAGAAAAAAGTATGGGCATTCCTACATATCCCATGAGGATAGGAATCAAGCCGTACATAGTTCTTAAAGTCCATGCAGTTTAACATTGTGTAGTGAGGATGTGGGAGGATAGAACAATTGGGAGGGGCACATGGTGCGACCGCCGTAATCCAAACATGATTGGGGATAAGGGATCCTACACTATACTATGCATGGACCCTCCAAGAGAATTATACCCAGGGGATAGTCAAAGAGAAGAGTCTGGGGGTTGGGCTCAGGGTTGAGCGTCTGAGTGTTCATACGTATCCCATTAAAATGGGAATCAAGATATACATAGTTATTAGGGTGAAGCTTAATGTCTTGTAGGACGAAATATAGTTTAACGTCTTGCATGTTGTTTTAAAATTTAAAGTCATGTAGGACTGGGCAGTTTAGGGTCACACTAGACCAGTAGGCTCAGGAAAATTATTTCTTGAAGAATTTGGCATTGGTGGGAGGAGTTATACTCTCACCATCCATGGTCACTAGTGAGTATGCACCATTGGGCTAAACCATGTGAACAACGAATGTTCCTTCCCATTTCGGCTCCAACATGGGTGGTTTCCTACCGGGTATCTATGGATAGAATTTTACATTCCTTTTGATTATTTACTAAATTTATTTATTATGCAATTTTCCATGAAGTAATCCGTATATGTGAGAAACATATATACATAATTTAGAACCAATCCATAAAATCAATTTTTTGTAGATGAATGTAATTTTGAAATTATAGGAAACATTGTTGAGGAAAATAACCATTCAAATTTGAGTAACATTAAAGGATATCATATTATATGGAAAATTATTTTGAAGGTTCACATTGAACACTTCATGAGGAAAATATCCCTTCAATTTATAAAAAACTAATTTAAAATATAAAAAATTATCTAGCATTAATGTTTTTTAAAAATAACATATGAAACATAAGAAATAAATCATTAAAAAATTAATTGGTTTTGGAGGAAGAGTAACTTTCACACCAAATTTATTAAAAGGACAATGATTCCTTTCACAATTTTATAAGAAATGTAAAAAAATTAACTTTTCTTGAAAACAATAGGAAAATCCCTTTTAATTTTTATAAATCTAATTAACCATTAAAATATATTTAAATGATTATAAGGAAAAAAATTTGTTAACATTTCTAGAATCCATGGATTTAGATGAAAACATATTTGAGACTGAAGAGATAAATGAATTTTCAATTTCCTAAAACCTTCTTATCAATAATTTTATGTACCAAATATTGTAAAATGGTAATATTACTTGAAAAAATCATGAATAAAAAAATTAGATGGAATTTAATGTGGGTTTTTATACAATTATCTTATAATTTCCTTTGATTAAAATTTATTTATATTTTATCCCAATTAAAATGTGATTGAAACATAAACCATTACCATTTTGGTAGCTTTTAAATCAAAATATCCAATGAATAATGCAGATGAATTGAAAAATAAAATATTATTATTTTTGAAGGATTCATGATAGACTTTGTAAAGGGATATTATATACATATTTTAATAAAAATTAGGTTCATAAAAAACATGTCTCATAGATGGAAGTTTGAGAAGATTCAAATACAATGATCATATCATTGAGGTTAGAGAAAACAAATTTGGTTATGACATGTAAAAAATGTATATCCATGAGAATAAAAGTCCAAATAGAATATAAATCAATAAAAATTAATTTTATAGATAATATTTTCAAACTAAAGTAAATTAAATAGTTTTATAACCCAGTGAATGGAAATTGTCTTATGAAACCCATTACATAAGGCTTCACTTAGGATAATCACACTTTAACCCCATGTATAGTGGTTTTTAAAATGATATTAATTGATAAAAAACCCATATCAATACATTTTGTAACCACACGAATCTGGAGCCTCATAACTGGTGCCCCGTACCCAGTTTGCCACATGACCTCAAGCGTGTTTACCCAAACGCCAAAGGCTACCAACTAGCAGTGAGGGCCTTGGTGAGTCGATGGGGAAACTATGCCCTCATTGGGTAAAGCATATAGCGAAAGAACACACATGCACAATAGCAGAAACAGTAAAAAACATACAACAACTAAAACTAAAAGTAGAAGAAATCTCTGATATAATAATGATGCAGTATGGTACATGTGTCTATGGAAAGCGGCAACCAAATCGATGTGCTGAAATAAAACTGAAACCAAATACTAAAAGTAAATAGAAACTCCAGCAGCATCGCGAGCCAAAGCCCGGTCCCATGCTCTCCACCACCAACCAGCAATCAAGTACCTGTGGTGGAAGGGACAAAATCCCTATCCACCCCTGCAACCATATAATCTGTTTGGGCTGAAAACAGGACCCAAACAGGGTGTGAGACTAATCCCATTAGGCAACCACCACATGATTTGTAACAGCCCGAGATTTTATGAAAAATATTCTTTTTAATTTTATTAATGTCTTGTGTTGTACGCTACACCAAAAGGAGCTTGCACAACACGCATCCTTGACTTTCCTTGCATTGCACGCAATCGCAACCTTCCTCGATAGCGTGTGTAGTACGCAATACTGAGTTTCACGAAACAACGATATGCTATTAAAATATTATTAAAACTAGTCGTTATGAATAGTAATAACCACTTTTTAAAATTTTAGAAATTTTAGCTCTCAAAATGGACTTCATTTTTGGATTCGGAGTATCGAATTTAGCCTAAGGTGAAATCTTGGTACATTTCGGATAACTTTCATATTCTGATGAATAGTGAAAATTACTAAATTATAATTAAAAAACAACTTTTTTAATCGAAATAATTAATAGTGATAAATTATTAATTTGAGTAGTTTTAAAGTATATTTAGAATATATTTTTACAATTTAATACAATGTTGGTCATTGGATGTAATTTCACATTTAAACCAGACATAATCAAGTGTCAATCTTTTGATAGATATTGTTTCTTAAAAACAGGCTATTTGTTTTAACAGCGGGATTTAATTATAAAATTAATTAATGGAACTTCTATGTTATGAATTTGGTAAAATAGACTTCATTTTTGAATTCGGAATATGAAATATAGCTTAGGATGAAATTTTGGCATTGTTCTGAAAAACATCAATTTTTGATGAATAGTGAAACTACTAAGTGGTAGTTAAAAAAACTGAATTTTTCATAAAACATAATTTTACCGCTTCTGTGAATGGAATTTCAAAAATCAGAGAGACACGGTTGATGTCAGTAAGTAAAATGTGGTTCAATGAGATGAAAATAATTATTGGTGAATAGTAACTTTTTACTTTTATTTACCACGGTTAAAAGTAAATAGGGTAATTAAGGGTAAGAATGATATTAATATTACCCTAACACATGTCCTAATTCTATTGGACAAGTTTATCTCGACCAAAAACAACCTTAAGTGTAAAATATTATCATTTAGTCCCACTTGGATTAGATTAGGACATTTATTATTATTTAATTCAAAGAAGAGTTAAAAGAGTCAAAATCAAAGTTTATTTACTAAAACATTTTTAATATAGGGTTGTACATAAGATAAATTCAATTGTAAATATTCATTAGAAAGCTAAAACTATTTCCTACATAATGATATCTTATTTATAATTTTTAGACTTTAAATAAATTAATTTATTTATGACACAACGATGATGCAGTAATTACCCTTTTAAGGAAATATTAACATAATTGATGTTATAAATTCTCAAATGAATGTAATTTGAGACTTTTTATGAATTCCACTAATATTATAGGTTACTATGATATATTAGTGTTGATTTAATCAACCGGGTTCGAACATATAATTCTGTTATGACTTTCACAAAAATCATATATCAAATAGTGTCAAAATTGACACAAAATAGTTTTTAAATCAAATATTATATTATTAATTGTTATTTTATTCCTAAAAATCTAAGGTTCGGCCAAAGGACTTAGATAAGGATATATATATTAATAATAAACAATTTGGGGTTCGTTTGGCATGTTATAGTAAGTGTATTAACCATATAGTGTAAGAAAACAAAAAGACACGGTAAAAGTTAAATTATTTATCTTAGAGTTAAATCTAATTGATAAGGTTAAAATAATAACCTAAACTTGTCTAAATCCTATTGGTTGATAGGATTTCGACTCATCCCCACTTTAGCTTTGAAATAAGACCCTTTGGAACCATTATAAACCGATTTTGACTTTAATATAAAATAATATTTTAAGATATTCCTAAGGTGCCCCTCTCCTCCCTTATAAAAGGGCACCTCCTCCCCCTCCTCCTCACACCAATTTGAGCACTCAAGCTCGGCCAACCCCTGACATTTTCTCCTCTACACTTCCCTATAATAATCCTAGAGGTCCTGGTATTCTTCAAAGACCAATCTTAGTTCCCTAAGTGGAGGATTCAAAGAGGCGTTCCAAAGAAGAGGTAATATCCATTACCGATCTTTTCAATTTCTTTCTTCTTCAACTTCTTCTTCTTTAGTTGTTTCATAATAAAGTAATAACATAAGTATTAATTACATACTGATATGTTATTATAAATATGAAACAACCCTAATTCACCTTCTATCCATCCTACTGAAAAATGAAATCATCGCGCGTGCGTACGTACGGAATACTGTCTCCATGCCGTGGTGTAATCTATTTTTCCACCATCACTTTACAAGGATGGGTATAATGGTGTAATGAGTAACTATTTATGATTATTATAAAGTAATATTGATACTTAAATAATATATATATACTCCAATACAGTTCCACGATCATAGGAATGATATCATCACTCGTGCGTACGTACGGAATACCGTCTCCACGATGTGATGCGACTCGTTCTACATGATCATCATTACATAGTAATTATATAAATGAATTGAATGAATAAATATGATATATGTTACACTAATACCATTCTGGATATAAGGTATTTATAACCTTAAAAGAAAAATAAGAATGTATTCGGCAAAACACGCATAAGAACAAAAGGCAATAAAGACCCAAGTAACAAGTAACAATGAAATATTACTAACAAGAAGCTAAGAATATGACCATATATGATATCATATAAATATGTATGATTCTGGAATAAGTCAATAACATTATTTAAACCATTATACAGGAGCTTCGGACACGTACAAAGCAAATCGGACCTAAGGTAAGGGAAATATCACAATCTCATTTTTATCCGAGATTGTTTATTCGTAAGTATTTACTGGGGTGTATTTTATCATCCAAATCCATGTTTCATAAATATGTAATATTATTTCCATCCACTTACAATAGTTTAAATCCAATGTTACCCTTCGGTGAGTTTTTAGTAAAGAATATGAAAGGAATCTTTTGTCGTTTTTTTCGTACGAGGTACTTTTTGACTTTTCCGACAAAGGTACGAAGAATGTTTTTTTTAACTTATACGGCATGAATGGATTTTTAAACATTATTTCCAAGAATCTTCCTTTACAAGTTTTCAAGTTTATTTTTAATCAACTTCTTTTATTTTAAAGTTTTATGACATGTTATGAAAGGAAAAAATGTTTTTGAAGAAGAAAGGATATTTTCCTCAAGAATGGAGTTCAAGTATTTTATCAAAATTATTTTCCATCTAAGATAATAAAAGGGTTCTGTTTTTATCCCTATTATTACATGGATTTGATTATGTTGTGATGGAAATATTTTTATTAATTCCTTTATCTTATATGGATTGTTTTATGATGTCATGTTGTTTAAGAATCCCATTTTTATTACATGGGTTATGCTATGATGTATGGTTTATGATTTTGTGGCACACATAAGAATGGTATCATTATGAGATGGGTGGGACCTATATCTCCCTCCAATGAATTGGGTAAAGATTTTATATCTCATGAGATAGACAGGGCTGGAATGGTAGGTTATACTGGTTCAGTGAAACAGGACTGAAACGAGGGTTACTCGATTCAGAAAGGGACTTTGTCCACTAAGATAGTCTTGGCAATGAGTCTTGACTAACAAGAAATGATTCTCTATGATTATGTGTGAATGCCACAAAGTTTAATGTTTTAAGTTATGATTATTGTGATTACATTTCACTGCCATGATTTATCCCATGTTATGAAATTATGCTTTCTTTTGCAGGTTAAGATTTCCAAAAGTTATGTTCTTATTAATATGATGTGATTGATTTTCTTTTGTTTACCCTTACTGAGCATTTGAGCTCACCCTTTTATGTTTTCGTTTCCCCAGTATATAAAAAAAGGTTTTAGGTAAAAAAAAGGGGAAGATCTTTATGGGAGATATTGAAGATCTTTCACCACGATTAGAAGATTACGTTCCGAGTTTCCAAAGACACTAAACTATTACGATCCTTGTGTGTGTGTTTTTGTTATGTACTAAGTATTCCGCAAATGTAATGTAATGTCAATGTACATCAGGCTTCGGGTCTCTACAGTTGGTATCAGAGGAAAGGTTTAGTCAACCTTTGGAAACTAGGATGCGAAAACATTAGTGAGATCCCTAGAGATATTTCTACGGTATGTCTAGGGATGTCCCTAAGGTTAAGTATACGTATAGGTTATAGTACTAGAATTACGCTAACAATCATAGAATTAAACCTAAGATGTTAGATATTGAACGTACTCCCCCTTTATTATGTTGTTTTCCCTACCATGATTTTTTCCTCTCACAAGATTCTTTTTGTGTTTTAGTTAATGGAGGGAACCAGAAGGAATTCGGTTAACATTGAATCCAATGGACAAATTGGTGACTATGAGAAATTTTTTTTTGTAATTCCTAGAGAGAAAGATCTTGTGATTATGCCAAATCAGTCATCGCGATATATGATTAACAAGGTGAAATTTAGTGGTCTGACTAATTCATCAAAGAAGAGGAAGATAAACTATTATGCATGTTCGCATGTTGAGGAGCATAAAGAAAGGAAGATTGAGATTTCTAAAGAAGGGAAGAAGAACCTTGAGGAATACCTCAAATGGAGGGACCGATGTTATCTGTGTGGAGAAAAGGGTCATAGAGTGACAGACTGTTATGGAGTTCAATGTCTTATTTGTGGAGAACATGGGCATTACCCAACTCAATGCCCTGACCTAAAAAGTTACTTCTAAATCAAGGAAGGAATTCCTCCAGGACAATCATTGAAGTGGATGGACTGAAGTGTTTATGTATTGGTATTCAAGAATAATGTTGTTGAGGTACTTTTATGATGTATTGGAATATTTATGTATTGGTATAATGTGGTATTCGAAGTGATTGAGGTATTTTTGGAAAAAAGATGATATGCGCATAATGAAGGGAAAATGAGAAAATGAAATATTTGACAGTATTCATGAGCTCATGATTGATATAAGGACTAAGTGATATCATGGTTTGAGTATATAGAATTTTGAGGATTTTGGTATGTGGAAAGTGTTAACTTTAAACTGCATTCATTTTTCACTAAGGTATTCAAGAGAATACATGATTAAGGACATTGAATGTTTAGAATGTGACCAACAAGACATATCTTATGGGGATCAACGATGGTATTAAATCTCTAGTAATTGTTTTCACTGTATTATGAGAGTGGACTGCAGTATTATGGGTAAGCCTAAAGATTGGAATGGATTATGTTGTAATAAGTTAGCATTGTTTAAGGATAGAAGTTTTTTTCGATATTATTGATGGGATGTTATAGTAATATAGTTTTAGAAAAAGGACAACCTGAAGGACGGGCGACAGCCCATCGCTTCGGACAGGCTGTGGGAATCGAACCCACAACCAAAGTACGACTGGCCTTTATCGCCTACCACTGGCCTACAGGAAGTCCTTGTTTAGTAGAAACTAGTTTTATTATATTAAGCAGTATGATATATGAAGTATAATTCCATTTTAGGAACCATATGTGATTAATCTCACTATAAATCGACTTATGTATATAACTTTTGCTAACCTTTTGTTTGAGACAGATGGAATGACCCGTCATTCTATCACATGATCTGATAATACTTCACGAATAAGAAATTCAAGTTCATTTATTTAAGAGATGAAGTGGAAATTGTTAAAGGCACGAACAACAGTGAGATTGTACCAAAATAAAGTAAGTATTTATTGTAATTCAAATTCTTTAACATTAGGGAAATGATCTTGAAAACCAAAAATGTTGTCCTAGTGATCTTATATATGATGAATCAGATGGTACCTTAGATCGTCACAAATTTATGGCTTTGTGATTGCTGGCTTTTCCATAGCCATGTTCTCTACCACTCTCCATCAGAACATGATGGTTAGATTTCTCTTCCATATCCATATTTTCACCTATGTGGAAACTCAGTGATTAGTTTATTTGGGTAACCGTTACATTTCATACTTTTGTTTTTAAAGATTGGTTTTGATATTCCTTTTTACGACGTGGGTTTCTATTAAAGAAACTTTCGAATTGTAAACCATTTATAACCCCGACGAATTTCGAGGGCGAAATTCATTTTAAGGGGGGTAGAATGTAACAGCCCGAGATTTTATGAAAAATATTCTTTTTAATTTTATTAATGTCTTGTGTTGTATGATACACCAAAAGGAGCTTGCACAACACGCATCCTTGACTTGCCTTGCATTTCACGCAATCGCAACCTTCCTCGATAGCGTGTGTAGTACGCAATACTGAGTTTCACGAAACAACGATATGCTATTAAAATATTATTAAAACTAGTCGTTATGAATAGTAATAACCACTTTTTAAAATTTTAGAAATTTTAGCTCTCAAAATGTACTTCATTTTTGGATTCGGAGTATCGAATTTAGCCTAAGGTGAAATTTTGGTACATTTCGGATAACTTTCATATTCTGATGAATAGTGAAAATTACTAAATTATAATTAAAAAACAACTTTTTTAATCGAAATAATTAATAGTGATAAATTATTAATTTGAGTAGTTTTAAAGTATATTTAGAATATATTTTTACAATTTAATACAATGTTGGTCATTGGATGTAATTTCACATTTAAACCAGACATAATCAAGTGTCAATCTTTTGATAGATATTGTTTCTTAAAAACACGCTATTTGTTTTAACAGCGGGATTTAATTATAAAATTAATTAATGGAACTTCTATGTTATGAATTTGGTAAAATAGACTTCATTTTTGAATTCAGAATATGAAATATATCTTAGGATGAAATTTTGGAATTCTTCTGAAAAACATCAATTTTTGATGAATAGTGAAACTACTAAGTGGTAGTTAAAAAAACTGAATTTTTCATAAAACATAATTTTACCGCTTCTGTGAATGGAATTTCAAAAATCCGAGAGACACTGTTGATGTCAGTAAGTAAAATGTGGTTCAATGAGATGAAAATAATTATTGGTGAATAGTAACTTTTTACTTTTATTTACCACGGTTAAAAGTAAATAGGGTAATTAAGGGTAAGAATGATATTAATATTACCCTAACACATGTCCTAATTCTATTGGACAAGTTTATCTCGACCAAAAACAACCTTAAGTGTAAAATATTATCATTTAGTCCCACTTGGATTAGATTAGGACATTTATTATTATTTAATTCAAAGAAGAGTTAAAAGAGTCAAAATCAAAGTTTATTTACTAAAACATTTTTAATATAGGGTTGTACATAAGATAAATTCAATTGTAAATATTCATTAGAAAGCTAAAACGATTTCCTACATAATGATATCTTATTTATAATTTTTAGACTTCAAATAAATTAATTTATTTATGACACAACGATGATGCAGTAATTACCCTTTTAAGGAAATATTAACATAATTGATGTTATAAATGCTCAAATGAATGTAATTTGAGACTTTTTATGAATTCCACTAATATTATAGGTTACTATGATATATTAGTGTTGATTTAATCAACCGGGTTCGAACATATAATTCTGTTATGACTTTCACAAAAATCATATATCAAATAGTGTCAAAATTGACACAAAATAGTTTTTAAATCAAATATTATATTATTAATTGTTATTTTATTCCTAAAAATCTAAGGTTCGGCCAAATGACTTAGATAAGGATATATATATTAATAATAAACAATTTGGGGTTCGTTTGGCATGTTATAGTAAGTGTATTAACCATATAGTGTAAGAAAACAAAAAGACACGGTAAAAGTTAAATTATTTATCTTAGAGTTAAATCTAATTGATAAGGTTAAAATAATAACCTAAACTTGTCTAAATCCTATTGGTTGATAGGATTTCGACTCATCCCCACTTTAGCTTTGAAATAAGACCCTTTGGAACCATTATAAACCGATTTTGACTTTAATATAAAATAATATTTTAAGATATTCCTAAGGTGCCCCTCTCCTCCCTTATAAAAGGGCACCTCCTCCCCCTCCTCCTCACACCAATTTGAGCACTCAAGCTCGGCCAACCCCTGACATTTTCTCCTCTCCACTTCCCTATAATAATCCTAGAGGTCCTGGTCTTCTTCAAAGACCAATCTTAGTTCCCTAAGTGGAGGATTCAAAGAGGCGTTCCAAAGAAGAGGTAATATCCATTACCGATCTTTTCAATTTCTTTCTTCTTCAACTTCTTCTTCTTTAGTTGTTTCATAATAAAGTAATAACATCAGTATTACTTACATACTGATATGTTATTATAAATATGAAACAACCCTAATTCACCTTCTATCCATCCTACGGAAAAATGAAATCACCGCGCGTGCGTACGTACGGAATACCGTCTCCATGCCGTGGTGTAATCTATTTTTCCACCATCACTTTACAAGGATGGGTATAATGGTGTAATGAGTAACTATTTATGATTATTATAAAGTAATATTGATACTGAAATAATATATATATACTCCAATACAGTTCCACGATCATAGGAATGATATCATCACTCGTGCGTACGTACGGAATACCGTCTCCACGATGTGATGCGACTCGTTCTACATGATCATCATTACATAGTAATTATATAAATGAATTGAATGAATAAATATGATATATGTTACACTAATACCATTCTGGATATAAGGTATCTATAACCTTAAAAGAAGAATAAGAATGTATTCGGCAAAACACACATAAGAACAAAAGGCAATAAAGACCCGAGTAACAAGTAACAATGAAATATTACTAATAAGAAGCTAAGAATATGACCATATATGATATAATATCAATATGTATGATTATTAAATAAGTCAATAACATTATTTAAACCATTATACAGGAGCTTCGGACACGTACAAAGCAAATCGGACCTAAGGTAAGGGAAATATCACAATCTCATTTTTATCCGAGATTGTTTATTCGTAAGTATTTACTGGGGTGTATTTTATCATCCAAATCCATGTTTCATAAATATGTAATATTATTTCCATCCACTTACAATAGTTTAAATCCAATTTTACCCTTCGGTGAGTTTTTAGTAAAGAATATGAAAGGAATCTTTTGTCGTTTGTTTCGTACGAGGTACTTTTTGACTTTTCCGACAAAGGTACGAAGAATGTTTTTTTTAACTTATACGGCATGAATGGATTTGTAAACATTATTTCCAAGAATCTTCCTTTACAAGTTTTCAAGTTTATTTTTAATCAACTTCTTTTATTTTAATGTTTTATGACATGTTATGAAAGGAAAAATGTTTTTGAAGAAGAAAGGATATTTTCCTCAAGAATGGAGTTCAAGTATTTTATCAAAATTATTTTCCATCTAAGATAATAAAAGGGTTCTGTTTTTATCTCTATTATTACATGGATTTGATTATGTTGTGATGGAAATATTTTTATGAATTCCTTTATCTTATATGGATTGTTTTATGATGTCATGTTGTTTAAGAATCCCATTTTTATTACATGGGTTATGCTATGATGTATGGTTTATGATTTTGTGGCACACATAAGAATGGTATCATTATGAGATGGGTGGGACCTATATCTCCCTCCAATGCATTGGGTAAAGATTTTATATCTCATGAGATAGACAGGGCTGGAACGGTAGGTTATACCGGTTCAGTGAAACAGGACTGAAACGAGGGTTACTCGATTCAAAAAGGGACTTTGTCCACTAAGATAGTCTTGGCAATGAGTCTTGACTAACAAGAAATGATTCTCTATGATTATGTGGGAATTCCACAAAGTTTAATGTTTTAAGTTATGATTATTGTGATTACATTTCACTGCCATGATTTATCCCATGTTATGAAATTATGCTCTCTTTTGCAGGTTAAGATTTCCAAAAGTTATGTTCTTATGAATATGATGTGATTGATTTTCTTTTGTTTACCCTTACTGAGCATTTGAGCTCACCCTTTTATGTTTTCTTTTCCCCATGATATAAAAAAAGGTTTTAGGTAAAAAAAAAGGGGAAGATCTTTATGGGAGATACTGAAGATCTTTCACCACGATTAGAAGATTACGTTCCGAGTTTCCAAAGACACTAAACTATTACGATCCTTGTGTGTGTGTTTTTGTTATATACAAAGTATTCCGCAAATGTAATGTAATTTCAATGTACGTCAGGCTTCTGGTCTCTACATGATTTGTGCCCTACTGTCATTGAGCAATATAGAAAAAGTAAAGGAAATAAATACAGTAATGAACTAGGAGTACACCAGTAAAAAACCTACCAATTATCATTCACATTCATTTAATTAAACAACCAGGGAAACTAGCAAAGATTTATATTCCGAGGTAAAGCGAGTAACACAGCAGGTAACTCAGAAGAGTACCTAACCCACAAGCAGTACAAACCCAAGCTTGTTCTTTGTCTTGGTGGACTCGTCACAACCAACCAAACCAAAATTCACACTGACTCTCTGGGTGGCTCAAACTAGAAGACCCCTATAGTCCAGTAGTAAAACAAGGCCCAGACACTCTGGGAAGCTCTCACTTCAATTCCCCTATGGTCTTGCAACGATAGATACAGACTCTCTGAGAAAGCACTTACGTCTAATTCGTCATGTGGTATCGATACGTGTGTAAACTAAGAACACTCTTGTGATGCACAAAGTCCTATTCCTGTAGGTCATGCTTACGAAACTAAAACCAACATACCCTCTAGGGAAGCAATTAATAGTCTATTCCCTCTTGGATCTCCCACACCAGGTTCCCACAGCCCTGAGCAGTCTAGTCGAGTGTAATCGACTGTCAGCAGTCTTAAGTATGTTCAATAACTACTTGGCTAATAGCTACAATGCATCAAAAGAATTTAAACAGCAGGAAACATATAGAGACCCAAATCTTGACGTACATGGAAAATACATTATTTTTGAGTAACACTTAATACATAACAAAAATAGACACAAAAGGAAAATTATAGTTTAATGTCTTTGGAAACTCAGAATATAATCTTCTAATCGTGGTGAAAGATCTTCAACATCTCCCATAAAGATCTTACCCTTTTTGTTTTCTTACCTAAAACATTTATTTAAATCATGGGGAAAATAAAACATATAAAGGGTGAGCTCAAATGATCAGTAAGGTTAGGCATGGATAAAATAAAATAAATCATATACATTTGAACTTAAAAGAATTAACATAATGTGTAAACATCAAAATATTGAGCAATGACATAAAACATGGTAGTACGTAAGGCATAGATCATAAAGAAACATTAATCATGATAAAATAGAATGGGAATAAAACATGTAATTGTTGCAACCATTAAGCACATGATATGATTTTTATAGTAGCCAAGGCATTGCTACCAATACTATCCTAATGGACAAAGTCTATTTCTGAATCGAGTTCACTCCTCATTCCAGTCATGTATCACTAAACAAGATTAACTAACCGTTCCATACCTGTCTATCTCATGAGATATAAATCTTTACCCAATTCATTGGAGGGAGATATAGGTCCCACCAATCTCATAATTAAACCATTATTACGTGTTCCACAACATAAAAATAAACCATTCATCATATCCCAAAGAATAAAATGGGTTTCGTAAACATCATCCCATCATAACATAATCCATATAAAACAAATGGATATCATTTCATCATAAGAAAAGTGAAACCATGTAAATCATAGAGACATTATAATTTAAACATACACATATGAAATAATGTCATCTTATATGGAAATGGTTTTGATAAAATACTTGAAATTAATTCTTGAGGAAATTATCATTTCTCCTTAAAAATCATTATATTTTCCCAAAATACCACATAATTTTAATAGAAAATGATTTTATTTATAATAACCATGAAATCATGTAGAGTAAGCTTCATGAAAACAAGGCGTTATAAAACTGTAAAAATCGGTTCATGTCGTATAAGTAAAAAAACATTGTCCTCGTACTTTTAACAGAAAAGTCAAAAAGTACCATGTATGGTAAACAAAGAATGATTCCCTCCATAACATAAATGAAAATTCAAAGAGTGTTAAACATGACTTTAAAAATACATGGATTAATATTAAACAATTTATGAAAAACATTTTTAATGGACATGGATGAAATATATACCCCAGTAAATACTTACGTATAAGAAATCTCAGTTAAAAATGTGATTCGAAAAATTATCCCTTACCTTATGTCAGATATGCTTCGTATGTATCTGAACCTCCTGTATAATGATTTAAATAATTTCATTGACTTATTAAAGAATAATATTCATTGTTATGATATCATATATGATTCACTTATGACTTTATATTACTCCTTCTTTTGTAAATTCCATGTTAAAGCTGTGTTTTTGGAAAAATAGTTTCATTACTCATCCGTGTATTGACTTGTAATTATTCATATGATTACATAGATCATTATTAATTAATTATAGAATATAAAACATTATTTATATATAATATATATTCATAATATACATATATATAATAGATCGATAAATATAAAGAAATACATCGTTCATGGAGAAGGTAGGTCGTACGTACGCATGAACATTGTTTTCGTTTCCTTATTAAATTTAATAGATGTAAGTAAATAAAATATAAATAAATTTAGTATCATTAATATGTCATATATTTCATGATTAATTATTATATATACCTTATAATCATTCTTTAATTGTTATCATGGAAAATTAATCTCATCGCGTCGTGGAGACGGTAATCCGTACATACGCACGAGAAATGATATCGTTCCCATATTTATTGAATGGAATTGGAGTGGATGATATAATATCTTAGAATTAGTATGAACTTATAATAATCATATATAGTTATTATTTACACCATTAGACCCATCCATGTAAGGTGGTGGTGGAAAACAGATTACACCACATCGTGGAGACGGTATTTCGTACGTACGCACGCGCGGTGATTTCGTTTCCGTAGGATGGATAGAAGGTGAAATGGGGTTGTTTAATATTTATAATAACATGTCATTATATTAGTGGTACATATTTTATTACCATATAATTAAACAAATAAGTAAGAAGAAGTTTAAGAAGAAAGAAACTTGAATGAATCGGTAGAAGAGATTACCTCTTCCTCGACGCACCTCCTTTAAACTTCTTCTTAGTGCACTAGAGTTAGTCTCTTTAGAAGTCCCAAACCTCTATGATATAACTATAGAGGTTTAGAAGAGGAATTGGAATGGTTTGACCGTGCTTCAAGGCTCGGAAGGGTGTGAAGAGAAGAGGGAAGGGGTTCCCTTTTTATAAGGGAGGAGAGAGGCACCTTTGGTAACATAAGAAATATTAATTTATAATAAATTCAACCTCACATAAAAACCACCAAAAATGACTAAAATCCAAATATTAGAGGAGATAGGGTTTTAATATCATCAACCAATAAAATTTAGATATGTTGGGAATTTATTTTAAACATTATCAACTTGATTTATCCTTATTTAATCTATTTAATTTTATTTGTGGTAATAAGATTCTAATTTTTAAATTTTTATAAATAATTTTTATGTGTTTTGAATTTCCCATAATTGGATAATTTATGACATTTTAGATAATATAAATTTCAATTTATAAATTTTAAATATTTTTTTGATTTTTAAACAATTTTATAATCTGTTATTTTTATAAAATAACAATAGTGTCAATTTTGAACTATTCATCTATTTTAATTTAAATAAAATCCACACATAGGATATATTATAACAAAAATATTAAATATATTCCTAACATGTAATATTTTTCTAAAAAATTCCTTGAGCACATTAAATAGTTCATATAATATTTATTTTAATATTTTTAAAACCATTTATTTTGTATATCTCTTAATAAAATAATTAGTACAACATTTTTCTATAATTATTTAATATATTTATTTGTTGCATAAAAATTAAAATTAAAATCCTAGGATTAATATAAATCTCATATATTTCATAATAAAACTTTTACTCGAATTTATTATCTTAAAATCACAACATGTAAATTGTTATATTTATTAAATTATGAAGGAGACAACTTTGGAATCATTTAAAATAAAATAATATAACTGTCATAATCACCTTTAAAAGGATCCAAATGGTCAACAATTCATCCAGAGGATGATTATGGTTTATATATACATTACCAATAAGTTTTTTTTTCAGATTTTTGGGTCTTTTGATATTTATTACTATATCACTAAAAACTATATTATTGAATTTTCACTAAATAAATAATTTCTACATCATTAATGTATAAGATAATAAGGTAATTAAATAAATCTTAAAAATTAAAAATAAATTACCATGATAAAGAAAAACATATTAGATTTCAAATGAGTATTTATAAGTGAATTTATATTTTTTATAACTTTATATTAAAAATAATTTAATTATTAAAGTTTGAGTGAGACATATTTCACATTATTTTAAATAAAATAAACTAAAGGTCATAATCAAATACAAGTGTGTTCCATTAGATTCCATTTCTACCCAAGTATGAATTATGAAAAAATATAATCATCCAATTATATTAAGACAAGTGTTACGGTAATTTTATAAAATTATATTTACCCATAATTACCCGATTTACCTTTAACTATGGTAAATAAAATTTACCGTAGTTACTATTCATAATGCCTAAAAATAAAAAGTATCTTATTAACAAAATCTGGACCAACTGATTCCAAATATGGAAACCATTATTCCAAATTCAAATCACAGAAGTTTCAGAAATTAATTTAAAATTAACCCCACTGTTAAGAAAACGAGTTTTAAAAGTTAAAACATTGCAAAAGATTGAAATTATTTGACTTATGTATTCAATGTAAAATCAATGCTAATAACATAGATTATATTAAATGTTAAAAATATATTCTATTTATTCTTTAAAACCATTCAATATTATAATTTAACCATATATATTATTACGATGAAAAAAGTCGTTTTTAATTAAAATATAGCATGTTTTTACTATTCATTAAAATATTAAAGTTATCAGAATAATATTAAAAATTTATCCAAAGTAAATTTTTATGTCTTGATTCCATAGAAGAATTTTATTTTGTAAAATTGAACTTATAAACATGTCAAAAACTATATTTAAAGTTGGTACGCCATCAAAAGGCGGCAAACTGTATTTTTTTAAAAATTCTTATTTTACCCAAAAAAATTATTTTATTCTCATACCATGTTCTTGAAAAAGTGTATGATGAATAATAATGTTATAAAATTGAAAATGTAGTTAATAATATTCATAACGTCTAGTCCATAATAATATTATTACAATATATCATTGTTTAGTGAAACCCGGTATTGCGTACAACACACGCTATCACGAAATGTCACGATTGCGTGTAATGCAAGCCAAGTCAGGGTTGCGTGTAGTGCAAGAATCCATTGTTGTTGTGTCTAACAAAATACAACCATATTTCATTTATACATTGAATATATATATATATATATATATATATATATATATATAGACACACACTCAATGTTGTGTAGAATAACTACAATCAAACGAACATGAAATTGTTTGTAACACGATCCAAAAATAGTGTTGCGTATACTGCAAGCTAATAAAGTGTTGCGTATAGAACAAGATAATTTTGGTGTAGCATAGAACACAAGACATCAATAAAATTAAAAAGAATAATTCTCATAAAATCTCGGGTTGTTACATTCTACCCCCCTTAAAATGAATTTTTACCGCGAAATTCTTCAGGGTTATAAATGGTTTATTACATGAGAGTCTCTTTAATAGAAAACCAAATCGTGAAAAAGAATACTAAAACTTAATTTTTAAAAATGAATTATGAAACATAACGATTACCCAAATTAACTCATCATTGGGTTTCCACATAGGAGAACTTAGGTGAAAATATGGATATGGAAGATAAATTTTACCATCAAGTTCTGATGGGGAGTGGTAGAGAACATGGCTATGAAAAAGCCAACAATCACAAAGACAAAAATTTGTGATGATCTAAGGTAGCATCTGATTAACCAGATATAAGGTCACTAGGACAAAATTTTTGGTTTTCAAGATCATTTCCCTAAAGTTGACGAATTTGAATTAGAAGAAATACTTACATTATTTCGATATAATCTCACCGTTGTTCGTGCCTTGAACAATTTCCACTTCATCTCTTAATGAAATGAAGTTGAATTTTTCATTCGTGAAGTGTTAGAAGATCATGTGATAGAATGATGGGTCATTCCATCTGTCTCGAACAAACGGTTAGCAATAGTTATATACACAAGTTCATCTATGGTGAGATTAATCATATATCGTTCCAAAAATGGACTTATACTTCATCTATCATACCGCTTAATAAAATAAAACTAGTTTCTACTAACCAGGGACTTCATGTAGGCCAGTGGTAGGTAATAAAGGCCTGTCGCACTTCGGTTGTGGGTTTGATTCCCACAACCTTTTCCGACGCGACGGGTTGTCTCTCGTCCTGCAGGTTTTCCTTTTTCTAAAACTACACTATTATAACATTACCAAAGTAATATCGAAAAATAGGTTCTAGAATTAAACAATACTATATTATGTCCAACTTAATCCATTCCAATATTTTTCTTATCCAAAATACTTTGGTCTAAGCTCATAGTATAAAGAAAATGATTACTTGGAAGGTCACATAACAAGCACGTGAATACCATCATTTATCCCCCATATATCATAATATATATCTTGTTGGTCGCATTCCAAACATGTGAATACCTTAATCATGTATTCTTTTGAAACATGAATTACCCTAGAACCTTAGTGAAAACATTAGTGTTGTCAAAAGTTAACTCTTTCCACATACCAAAATCCCAAAAATTCTATATACTCAAACCATGATATCACTTAGTCCTTATATCAATCATGAGCTCATGAATACTATCAAATAATTTATTTTCTTTTTAACCCTTGATTATGCGCATATCATATACTTTCCAAAATATTTGAGACACTTTTCTTGGTTATCAGTGCCATATTCTTATAGAAAACCACAATGGACCAATAAATTGATATTTCAATACACTATAAAAGTACCTCAACTACATTATTATTGAATTACAATACATAAACCCTTTAATCCATCCTCGTCAATGATTGTCATGGAATAGTTCCTTCCTCGATTTAGAAGTTACTTCTTAGGTAAGGGCATTGAGTTGGGTAATGCCCATGTTCTCCACAGATAGGACATTGGACTCTATAACAGTTTGTCACTCTATGACCCTTTTCTCTACATAGATAACATCTTCCCCTCCATTTGAGGTATTCCTCAAGGTTCTTCTTCCCTTCTTTATAAATCTCAATATTCATTTCTCTATGATCCTCACCATGCGGACATGCATAAAATTCCATCTTCCTCTTATTTGATGACTTAGAAATACAACTAAAGTTCACCTTGTTAATCATATATCGATATGACTGATTCGGCATAATCAAAATATCTTTCTCTCCATGAATTACATAATTTCGTTGATCATAGTCACCAATTTTTCCATTGTAATCAATGTTAACTGAATTTATTCTTGTTCCCTCCATTGACTAAGACCAGAAACCATAGTGTATAAATAGTTAAAAAAACGAATAACCAAATAATCATAAAATGTCACTTATGGGATGTGTAAATTAGAAAAAATTATTTAATCCATGACACCTTAGGTTCACCCTAGGTTATTCATGATCATCAAAATAATTCTAGGACTCTATCCTATACATATAATTAACCATAGGGACATCCCTAGACATACCTTAGAAATATCTCTAGGGATTTCACTAAAGTTTTCGCATCCTAGTTTCCAAAGGTTAACTATACCTTTCATCTCATACCAACTATAGATACCCAAAGATTGTCATACATGGAAATTACATTACTTTTGTAAAATACTTAATACATAACAAAAATAGACACAAAAGGACCATAATAGTTTAGTGTCTTTGAAAACTTAGAATATAATCTTCTAATCGTGGTGAAACATCTTCAACATCTCCCATAAATATCTTCCCTTTTTTTCTTACCTAAAACCTTTCATTAAATCCCAGGGAAAAGAAAACATATAAAGGGTGAGATCAAATTCTCAGTAAGGTTAAGCATGGAAAAAATAAACCAAATCATATACATTTGAACTTAAAAAAATTAACGTATTGTTTAAACATCAAAATCTTGAGAAATGACATAAAACATGGAAGTACGTAAGGAATAGATCATAAAGAAACATTATTCATGATAAAATAGCATTGGAATAAAACATGTAATTGTGGAAACCATTAAGCACATGATATTATTTCCATAGTAGCCAAGGCATTGCTGCCAAGACCATCTTAGTGGACAAAGTCCCTTTCTAAATCGAGTTCACTCCTCGTTCAAGTCCTTTATCACTGAACTGGATTAACTTACTATTCCTTCCATGTCTATCTCATGAGATATAAATATTTACCCAATGCATTGGAGGGATATATAGGTCCCACTAATCTCATAATGAAACCATTATTACATGTGCCACAACATAAACATAATCCATTCATCATAACCCAAAGAATAAAATGGGTTTCATAAACATCATCTCATCATAACATATTCCATATAAAACAAATTGATATAATTTCATCATAAGAAAAGTGAAACCATGTAAATAATAGAGACATTATACTTGAAACATACAGATATGAAATAATTTCATCTTATATGGAAGATGGTTTTGATAAAATACTTGAAATGAATTCTTGAGGAAAATATCCTTTCTCCTTAAAAATAATTTTCATTTCACAAAATGCCACAAAATTTTAAAAGAAAAGGATTTTATTGAAAATAACCATGAAATCATGTAGAATAAGCTTTATGAAAGCGAGGCGTCATAAAACTGTAAAAATCCGTTCATGCCGCATAAGTAAAAAAACATTCTCCTCGTACTTTTAACGGAAAAGTCAAAAAGTACCACATATGGTAAAAAGAGAAATATTCCCTCCTTAACACAAAGTAAAAGTCAAAGAGGGTGAAACATTACTTTAAAAATACATGTAAGAATATTAAACACTTTATGAAAAACATTTTTATCAGATATGGATGAAAAATATACCCCAGTAAATACTTATGTATAAGCAATCTCAGATAAAAATGATATTTGAAAAATTTTCCCTTACCTTATGTCAGATATGCTTCGTATGTATCTGAATCTAATGTATAATTATTTAAATAATTTCATTGAATTATTAAAGAATCATATTCGCTATTATGATATCATACATGGTTCACTTATGACCTTATATTACTCATTCTTTTGTAAATTCCATGTTAAAGCAGTGTTTTGGGTAAAATAGTTTCATTTATCATCCGTTTTTTGACTTGTAATTATTCATATGATTAATTAGATCATGATTACTTAAATCCAGAATATAAAACATGATTTATATATAATATATATTTAGAATATACATATATATAATAGATCGATAAATGGAAATAAATACATCGTTCATGGAGACGGTAGGTCGTACGTACGCATGAAAGCTGTTTTCGTTTCCTTATTAAATTTAATAGATGTAATTAAATAACATATACATAAATTCAGTATCATTAATATGTCATATATTTCATGATTAATTAATATATATACTTTATAATCATTCTTGAATTGATAACATGGAAAATGAATCTCATCGCATCGTGGAGACGATAATCCGTACGTACGCACGAGCGATGATATCATTCCCATATTTATTGAATAGAATTGTAGTGGATGATATAATATCTTAGAATCATTATGATGTTATAATAATCATATATAGTTATTCTTTACACCATTATACCCATCCATGTAAGGTGGTGGTGGAAAACATATTACACCACAGCGTGGAGACGGTATTCCGTACGTATGCGCGTGTGGTGGTTTCATTTTCCGTAGGATGGATAGAAGGTGAAATGGGGTTTTTAATATTTATAATAACATATCAGTATATTTGTGATACTGATGTTATTACAATATAATTAAACAACTAAATAATAATAATTTGAAGAAGAAATAAACTTGAAAGAATCAGTAGAAGAGATTACCTCTTCCTTGACACACCTCCTTTAAACTTTTTCTTAGGGCAGTAGAGTTGGTCTTTTTAGAAGACCCGAACCTATATGATATAACAAGAGAGGTTGAGAAGAGGAATTGGCAGGGGTTTTACGAGCTACAAGGATCAAAAGGGTGTTAATAGAAGAGGGAAGGGGTGCCTTTTTTATAAGGGAGGAGAGGGGCACCTTTGGTAACATAAGAAATATTAATTTATAATAAAATAATCCTCACTTTAAAACCACCAAAAATGACTCAAATCAGAATATTAGATGAGATAGGGTTGTAATATCATCAACCAATAAAATTTAGACATGTTGGGAATTTATTTTAAACATTATCAACTTGAGACCAAACGACGTAACCAAGTACTCGCACAGACCATATCTAATCTGGAAGGTTGTAAGAGGTATATATGATGGTCTGACATGCAACTGATGATAGCCGACACTCAAGTCGATCATTGAGAACACAATAGCTCCCCAAAGCTGATCAAAGAGATCATCAATCCTCGGCAATGGATATCAGTTCTTGACCATAAACTGGTTCAGCTTCTGATAGTCCACACATAGCCATAAGGTACCATATGCCTTCTTTGCAAACAACACCGGCGAACCCCAAGGGCGAGTACTGGGTCAGATAAAACCCTTTGCCTACAACTTATCCAACTATTTTTTGAGGTCTTGAAACTCAGGTATCGCCATCCTATAAGGATGTATGGATACTGGTTCTTCTCCTGGTACAAGATCAATAGAGAAGTCTACCTTTCGCTCCAGAGCCAACCCTAGAAAGTCTTCTAAAAAGACATCCGGAAAAAGATCAACTGCTGGAGGAAAATCTATATGAGAATTCCCCTGTTCATCCAGATATAAACTAGAAATCTGGGCTATAACACTTCCCAACCCATGATGCTCTAGTCCAGCTCTGCTCGCCGGGAAATCCCATTCACCCTTGTGAAGAAAAGATCCGCCCTCCGGTGATGTGAAACTCACCCTTCAACGATAGCAGTCAACAAAGTTATGGAAGGAAACTAACCAGTCCATCCCGAGAATGAAATCATAACCCATCATCTAAAGGACATAAAGATCCCACAAGAAGTGACACCCACCAACCTCAAGGGGGCACTCCTTGCACTAACGCACACTAGCAGTTCCAAGTCCCAAGGGAATGTCTAGTGTCATCATATCCTCTGAAGTAAAGATAGTAAGTCTAAGGCTCTCCACAGTGTGTAGGGAAACAAATATATGGGAAGCTCCATTATGGAAAAGTGCAGAAGATAAAACTGAGGCAACTAAGATTGTACCTCGAGCTGTGGAAGGTCCAGGATCTCACCCCTGATGAATCTACTCTACCGCAAAAGTCTGGCCAGTACTGCGGCCCTGTGTAGCAGCCTGATATCCTTGAGCTCATCCTCCCTGAGCCTGACCACTATGTCCATGACCTCTACCCTGGCCTGAATGACCTGAAGAACTCCAGCCCCCAGTCTGTTGCGGAACTGGTAATCATGCTCCTGTACAAGGAGTAGAAATAGATCCTCCTTCAATAGCCACTCGAAGAAGAACCCAGCAAAAACGCTGCAGATGACCCATATTTCTACAATATCGGAACTCTACTGGGTCTCTCAGGCATTGAGGCTTATTATTCCCACTCTTTCCACAGTGATAGCACACCACCTGGTTTCCAGAAGGCAGATCCCATCTACCAGAAGAAATACCTCACTTCCTCGAGTCACCTCGAGTAGACTCTCAGTGGCGCTTCCTACTGTCAGTATGAAATGAATTAGCCTTGAATGCTGAACCACCCTAGTCAACAGCTCCAGTCTCCCTTAGATTTCATTTGGTGATTAGATCATGGTTGACTATCAGATTAATAGAAGTAAACTGGAAGACGTTCACCTGCGATCTGATCTCTGGCTTGAGGCCTTCCTCAAACTTCCTTGCAAAAAACAGCTCGTCATTTCCCAGAACGGGAGTGAAGTGCTGTAACATAGTGAAATGGGAGTAATACTCTATAACCGAAAGAGTAACCTGCTGCATTTTCATGAACTCTCTGGCTGTGTCGGCCCTCAGCATCGCCGGATAAAAGTAGTCATAGAATGTACACTAGAACTCATCCCAAGCCATAGTCCATTGGCGCCCTGCCAGTGAAACTACATCCCACCATCTCTTGGTAGAATCTCACAGCATGTAAGTCACGAGCTTCACCCTTCTTTCTGGGGGTGTCTCCAAATGCTCGAAGATGGAAAGCATGGTTTCTAGCCATGACTCTGCAGCCTAAGGTCCTCCATCCCCTATAATAGTGGGACGATGCTGCTGCTGAAAAACCCGCGTCAGCTCAGCCATAGACGGGGCAGGATACTGAGATCCATTGAAGTTCTGCGTGAATCTCATGAAACCCTCTCTGAACTGAGTTTCAGAACTAGTGTCTAGAATCACAGCAGGTTCCATGTCCGGAATGACTGGCGGAACTACTGGTAGTCCTTGGTCTGCCGTATCAGGCATAAGGTCGCTGCCTGGTTCCTGACGTGCAACGGGAGGACGTCTTGGTGCCATAGCCCTAAAAGGTCAAAAGCACACCTCAGATTTAGGGTTGACAAGGACATAAAACACAAGGGTACAAAATGGGAACATGAGAGATAAACACTAAAGTTTTCAAAACATGACTACACGGTGTGTATTTAAACTACATGGAGTTTTTGTTAATGCCATTCACATGGGTGTTTCCTTCTGCCACCACTGGTCGTGTAACACCCCAGACTACACGGTGTGTTGTCCCAACACACGACATGTACTTGAACTCCACTCCCCTGTCTGAGTCTCTTTACACTACTAAGCTACACTGTCCTCTTAATTCTAAACTGCACGGCGTGTTCAGTAAGGACACATCGTGTACTAGATAGGTTCGATGAACCATGTAGCAGGTTACACGGCCGGATACACGACATGTTCCGAACAAAAACGGCATGTATGAGAGAATATATCACCGACCTGTGTTGTTCGTGACACGACCGGGTACCTAGAACAAGGCTACATGGCGTGTTCTTTCAAAACACGACATGTACTAAACAAGCTTCCCTGACCCGTGTTGTTAGGGACACGGACGAGTACATGGTTGACTACTACACGGCATGTACTTATCGTACACAACGTGTCCCCGAAGAATTTATACAACCTCGTGTCTCTTTTCACACATTCACTAACACGGTTTAAAAACTACACGGTGTGTATTAATATTGTACACGACGTGTATTCAGGGTTTTTTCGGTTAGTATCTTAGAAACTGCACCGAATGCTAGAAACACTGAAAAACAAACATCTATGTGCCAAATTCCGATCAGTGGGGGCCCATACTCCCCGCGAATCAATTCTTGGCATCATTAAAATGCATACAACAAGTAAAAAACATAGCAACCCAATGATCTACAGAATTCCAATCCTCAAGGGCCCATAACACCTCTAAGACAAAAGTTTGGTATCCATGATTGATTAACTGCAAAAAAAATAAACAGCACCATATCAACATAGTGGTATTTCTATCACATAAACTATCACAACATCATGTATAATCTATCACGGAATCTATCACAATATCATGAAATCTCTAATGCATCCTAGATGATATGAAAAAAGGCATGACATGTGGTTTCCTAACCAGTGCCTATATGATGCATGAGATGGAATACCCTCATCTCATCAGGTTGCAAAAAAATAGAAGCAAAATAATATGAACTGTAACAACACAAAACATGTGCATAACCCAACGGTGAAATATAATAAACTGTGACACTTGCATAAACTGAATATTGCAATTATGAGGTAATATAGCTTTTCCCTGTACACGGGTTAATTACTCCCGGGCATAGTTAAGTACTAAATACTCATTCCTTCCTATCCCTGTCTATTATCATAAAACAGTAAGGCAATAGAAAATAATGAAAACCCCCTCTAATACCACTTTGTAAAAACACGAATATGGAGCCTCATAACTAGTTACCCCTACCCGGTTTGCCACATGACCTCAAGCGCGTTTCCCTAAATGCCAGAGGCTGCCGAATAGTAGTGAGGGCCTTGGTGAGTCGGTGGGGAAACTATGCCCTCATTGGGTAAAGAATACAGCGGATGAACAAACGTGCACAATAGAGGAAACAGTAAACAACATACAACAACTGAAACTAAAATTATAAGAAATGTTTGATATAATAATGATGCATTATGGTACATGTGTCTATGGAAAGCAACAAACAAATCAATGTGCTGAAATACAACAGAAACCAAATAATAAAAGTAAACAGAAACTCCAACAACATCATGAGCCAAAGCCCGGTCCCATGCTCTCCAGCTCCAACCAGCAATGAAGTACCTGAGGTAGAAGGGACAAAATCCCTATCCACACCTGCAACCATATAATCTATTTGGGCTGAAAACAGGACCCAAACAAGGTGTGAGACTAATCTTAGTAGGCAACCACCCCAAGATTTGTGCCCTACTGTCAGTGAGAAATATGGAAAAAGTAAAGGAAATAATTACAGTAATGAACTAGAAGTACACCAGCAAAAATACTACCAATTACCATTCACATTCATTTAATTAAACAACAAGGGAAACTAGCAAAGCTCTCTATTCCAAGGTAAATCGAGGAACACAGTAGGTAACTCAAAAGACTACCTAACCCACAAGAAGTACAAACCCAAGCTTGTTCTTTGGATTGGTGGACTCGTCACAACCAATCAAACAAAAATTCACACTAACTCTCTGGGTGGCTCAAACTATCAGACCCATATATTCCAGTAATCAAACAAGGAACAGACACTCTGGGAAGCTCTCACGTCAATTCCCCTATGGTCTTGCAACGATAACTACAAACTCTGTAAGGAATCACTTACATATAATTCCTCCTGTGGTCTCAATACATGTGTAAACTAAGAACACTCTAGGGAAGCACAAAGTCCTATTTCTGTAGGTCCTGCATACGAAACTAAAACCAACAGACCCTCTAGGGAAGCACTTAATCATCTATTCCCTCTTTGATCTCCCGCACTAGGTTCCCAAGCCCTGAGCAGTGCAGTCGATCATAATAGACTATCAGTAGTCCTAAGTAAGTTCAAAAACTACTTGGCTATTAGATACAATGCGTCAAAAGCATTTAAACAGCAGGAAACACATGCAATCAGTTATAACAAGTAAACTAGAAATTTCAATAGGGTTTGCCTCACCGGAAAACGGTGCCAAACAACGATAAATACCCAAACAGCGAAAAACACCCATGGGGTGATCCTAAAACATGAAACCAAGCATACATTAGTATCAATTTATCATAAGATAACAAGTTATCTAAGACAATTAAACAATAGTATCAAAATCCCAAACCCGGGATACCCGATACAGGGGTATCCGACACTTTTGCAACCAAAACTCAAAGACATTCAACGTAGGGAAACAAACCACCTACCTCGATTCCATTAGATCGATATAAGTGTACCAAGATGATTTATTCTTCTTAGAACATCTAATATCTTAGAAAATGTCCAAAACGCTTAACCCACGATAACTTGAAAATGAGGAGGAATCATGAAACAAGGCTAAAGAAAAAGAGAGAGCTTACCGAGGCGATCCCAACGCAATCAACAGCAGATAAAATGGAGATAGGATGGAAGTTCAGGGTCTTGGAAAAGGATCGCGGGCGTACAAGAGCTCTCATCCGAACGAAACCTAGAGGAAGGCCGTTCTGGCGATTAGGCGAGACCACTGTGCGTTTAGTGAAAAAAAAGAAAATACACAGTGTGTACTTCTGGGGTACATGGTGTGTACTCTGTTTTTCTATATTCCGCTTTATGTGGCCTCTGCCTCACCCCTACACACTGTGTGTGTGGCCTAGACATGGTCATCACACGGCTTCGAGTGGCAAAGGAGTACACGACGTGTACTCTGAATGTACACGACGTGTACTTCAAAAATTTCCAGAAAACTCCTTTTTTTCTCAAAAACAACCAGAAAAGGAAAAACATACCTAAAAAGAAGATCTGGGTTCTTACACATTTAATGTCATATATGATCCTATTATAACATTTTATTACCCATTCATTAATTATATTTCATTATCACTATTGTTTGGGGTTTTAATTTCATTGTTTTCTAATTTTGGTTTTAGTAAGAATTTTATGGATCCCGAATATAGTATCTTCTCACAAAATGAATCTGGTTAAATTAATGTTATAAATATCAATTTTTTCATTAATAACATATTTATACTCATTATTTAATTTTTAATATTGATAATGAATCACATCACTTTATTGAGACATTCGGTCGTATGTATGCACGAGTGACGTTATCAGTTCATTAACAGATGAATGGGTAAGTAAGTGGACTGTATATTAATTTACATAAATAAATATCATGAGATATATATCATATATATTCATTAAATTTATCCTCTATTACCTTACATATAATGTTTTAGTGAAAAAATAATTATATCACTTCACAAGGCGGTAGCCCGCCGTACATACGAGCGACATTATCATATTCTCTATGGAATGGAAAGTAGCATGGTATATATGATCATTTAATTGTATAAATTTAATTATATAATATATATATAATATATATAAATTATGTTTATCCTTATTTCCTTCAATGAGAAGCAATGGTGGAAAATGAATTGTACAGTCCTCATAGTTGTAGTCCACCGTTCAGATGATCAATGGTGTTGTTTCCAATTTAGGAGGCGAGGAGATGGTTTTAGGTCATGATGATAACATAAAAAAATATAAGTGTATATAATATAAATAGGTTATTATATCAACATGTTTTAATAAAAGTATGATGAGGTGGATAAAGAAATAAAATTAACTTCTCAGTTAAGAACGTTATCTCTTATTTGGAAAAATTATTTTTGATTCATCCAAAAGCCTTCGTATGATGTATTTATTATAAAAACAAACTTTTATGATTATGGGATGGATTTTTTTAAGTGACTATATAATTAATATTATGATATAATTGGTATTTTATTTTTGGAAAGGAGAGAACAGGGGGAGGCCATTTATAATTTTGGGAGATTTCACACAAGGTATTTTTGAAAAGAAGGAATTACCCTTATGATTTTATCATTAAGAAATTATATAAAATAGACTAATTTAAATCCATATAAGTGATAAGAGAAAAATTTAACCATTAATTATGAAAGAGTAATTTTTTGGATCATTTTAACCTTAACAACATTAAATAATTTTTAATGTTTTCAATATTTATTACGGTAAAAAAATTATTTTAACTTTTTAGATAATATAAATTACTATAATTTCATATTTGTATTCTATTTTTCTAAATTAAACTCATATAAGTGTTATAATATAATTTAAAATTAAACATGCAGTCATTTCAAAGAAAAATGACTTTCGAAAAGAAAAACATTCAAATGTTTAAAATTGTTTTATATAAAAATTAAATATAAAATTGATTCCAATGACCTAATTTAGATTAATAAATATATATTATAACTAAATTTTTTTCTAAAACCACATTGACATAAAATGAGGCCTTTAAATTCAATAAATTAAAATGAAGTGTTTAATAAAGATCAGTATATTTCAATATTAATCATAAAATGAATCATTTTAGAAAAATACTAAAAAATCAAGCTAAGATATTTTTTGTATGGTGATTGAGAGAATTTATTAAATTTTCTAAATGTGTTAAAAATAAATGATAAATTATGTGTGAAAAGTGTAAATAACCTACCTTTTAAAAAAATAATGTATTTCTAAAAAAATTTGTTTTTATTTTAAATGATTGTTATTTTGTTTTCAATAAATACATAATCATTGAAATTAGTTTATAAA
This sequence comes from Viscum album, assembly GCA_963277665.1. Lineage (NCBI taxonomy): Eukaryota > Viridiplantae > Streptophyta > Magnoliopsida > Santalales > Viscaceae > Viscum > Viscum album. The sequence continues at coordinate 871,349,154 of OY728145.1, read as the reverse complement.
TTTGTGAAACATATAGTTTTAATAATTTAGGTATTCCTATTCAAACCAACCAATTTATGAATATGGTTATTATGATTTATTTAAATTCATGGTTGCATTTTCCTCAAGCTATCAAAGAGACTGGATTTATTTTTTTTAAAAATATTTTATACTCTTGTTGTGTTATATAATCTTGTAGTATTGGTTGTATGTGTCATATACACTTTCTATTTTTTACTAATTTAGAATAATTTTGTTCTAATATCTAAATATCCTAATGGAAACTGAGGATCCACCTAAGGGGGATCTTATTAATTAGGATTGATGCCCAAATTTTTTTGGCTCATGTCATTATCATAGTTCTGACCCCATTCTCCAAACCAAAGTAATCCAAAAGCAATTAACGTAAGGAAAATCCAAGATTAAAAATAAGGAGAATGTCTCTATTTATAATTTCTTTGATATCATTGAGGCTCATAATTATTCCCACAAAATTGGAAAACGATCATACTGAGTCACTCATGTTAGGAATTTAGAAATTCTGAATATATGGAAACTAATGACTATATCCATTGAATTTACATTAACCAGAGAAGTTAATCATGGTATTTGAGGTCCTCTGTGTACTAATATAGTATAAAAATATAGATTTCCATCCTAGATCATTCATTGTGGGTTCCTTCCCATTAAATAACAAGATATAAATTTTGAGGTCCCCATAAGAGTACCCATCATAGAGACCCCACTTTCTAAATTCAATATGTAAACTATGAATGTATTTCACATAGTATTAAATTCTAATTAACCCTCCACATAGGTCATCCCCATGGTTATGTATATCCTAGAATCCAGGAAGATGAACCCTAGAGAATCATCCATAGATGTCCTCCTTACAGAAATGTGAAAATTGACTATGAAATTCTTCCTCATGACACCAATTTTGAAGGTTCTATCTACTACATGAAGGCTAAGAAAAAATTATGTCCTCAACTTATATAATCATACATAATAAATAACCACATAGGCCCTTCTATTGGAATAAAATCTAATAAATCTATAGATACTCCATTTAGAATATGTTGTTGAGGTCCTCCCCATGATAATGATTTTATCTAGAAAATATTTCCTTCCCATAACTGTGAATGAATAATTAATAATGGAGTCTCACACCATGGATCATGACATGAATTACCTCATGATAATGAAACATATTCTCACTCTTAAGGTCCTTACCATATTAATGTGAATCAAATTTATCACTTATAGAGAGTCTCTTCATAAGTCAAGAAAAACTACATGAGGTTCCTCAACATCGCTCACTAGATTCTCATCTAAGTCGATGTATAATTTTAGGAAATTAATGTCATATACGCCTCCATAAGACCCTAAACCCTTGAATGTAAGTGATTATATTGATAATTATTCCACTCTTATTTATATAATGGTGGATGAACTACCTTTGTAGCCATATTTTGATGAAAAAACATTCATCACGAATGAGGATAAATCCATTTTTCATATTGAATGAATTAGATAATGGTTTAATACTAATAATTTTGTGGATTATGGATACTCCTTAATAAAAAATTATGTAGAAATTAATGGAATAATTCAAACCATTCCTTCATAAAGACCATTGTGGGAAGCCTCCACCATCTCAATAAAAAACACAAACCATATAGGGAGTATAGATCCATTTCAAGAAACTAGATGAACTATGACACCATTTGGGCATAGAAATAATTTATATGGACTAAAATTTTGAATAAGGAAAATATTTAAGGTATTTCTAATATAAATACCCTTAACTACTGAATCTAGTCTTTAAAATATTCATGGATACCACACCTAACCTGTGTATTAATGTTTATATAGAATACACTGGATAATATTTCACTCCTCTCATAGGCCAAAAATGATATCCAAGTAATAATTTATTCAACATTAACACTTTAGGTCAAGTTTTAGGTCTTCAATATATAATAGATAATTAGTATGTTAAATTAGGTCCTAAAATTCAAAAATCATATTAGAATACCCGATGAGAGGTATCCATTGATTAGATTTTGAATTAGGATTCAAGGAGGGTAAAACAACCACCGCCTTAGAGGAAGAAGAAACATGCTATTGAATATAAACCTTTGATTTCATGAAAATTTAAAGTAAAAAATATGGTTTATCCATATTATTCTAGGATATGTAAATGAATATCTATGCGGGCAGCACTAGTATACCTAGTGGAAGAACTATAATGAAACCCACACATACATGTTAGAAATTTTTTCCCCAACCCCAAAACCAATAACTATAAAATTTATTGTAGATCACAATTAAGATTGGGAAATTTTTACCTTCCCCTTATCCATATATTTTAAAATTCTTTTTGAATTGGAAAATATTCAAAAGAATGATCACCTGGTGTTTTTTCATTAATGTATAAAAATTAATCTTAATTCTTTGGAGTGCATTTAGTAAAATCCATTGAATACATCCACAATATTACAATTCACATTCCTCTTTTAGGGAAGAGTAAAGAAGATATTGAAAATAATATTGGGGACTAACATAAAAATATTAATCTATGAAATAAATGGGATTGTAACCTCCCTTGAAGGATATAATTAGGAACATGATCCCGTTTTGTAAAATAATGTGGATAAAGAGTTGATTCAAATATATGATTAGTATATTTTAATGTTACTAACATCAATACCAAAAAATAATGCATTGTATAATATATGTGTATAAGAAGAAAAATATAATACATTCATTTTACATGTAGTGTATGAAAAATGTCTAAATAGTTTCTGAGTACCCCATATATGAGGCAGAATCATGATTTCTGATTTCCTCTAAATATTCATCAACTACTAAATTAGCAAGCATCTACTAAGGATATAGGAAATGGTGTAGATATATCCATAGTTATTCCACCACCTAAATATGTTGAGCCTCTATCCTCAATTATTGATTTTTTGTTGGAAAAGATGATCTAATAAAATACCATATTTCATAAATGTAATATATAGAATGTTTGTAACTCACTAGATGAGGTTAATATATATTCATTATTAAATATCTATCAACAAGAAAGAACTATTTGACCATCAAGTGATGATTAATTTCTTATATAAAACATTATTAGCATAAAATAAGTCTATATAAATTTGTAAGACATTGATTACTAGAAATTTAATCTTTTATGGAAAAATAGAAACCATTTAAATTTAAGTAACCCAGACTGACTGATGCTGGTTATTGAAAACATGAGTAATTTAACCAATGTTAACAATCTCTATCCATTAATTATTAGAAGGAATTATCCCAATCAATTGATTCATAAAATATCCCTAAATATTTTATGTCCCAATATATATATATATATATATGTTTGATCCATGGATGGGTGATTTACACTGGTAGATCTAGGATGGAAAACACAACTTTAATAGTTGAAATTAACTCCTCCTCTGCCCAACATTAGAAATACCACATTCCTAAAATTGAATATTACATTAGGTTAATAGAATCATGATATTAATATTTTATCGTAATTTTTCTAGATAATACAAACACCATATGATTAGGAAGCAGAAAAACTCAAATATTTTATATAGATTTTGGTCAAACAACAATATATATGGTATTGAAATATACTATTCATGCCTAATGACAATTGGGAAGATATTTGAAAATTTTTATTCTACCAATTCTGTTGCATTCCAAGCAATATTATTTTAATCAACCTCCAAAATTTTAAATAATCTAAAAATGAAAGGTTTCATAAGTTTATTTCTAGGTGAAATGGATTGACATATTCCCTAAATATACAGTTTCTAGAAGATTAGTATTTAATATATATTTATATTAGATCTTTGAGATGAGTTTCAAATGTTGTGTGTTTCATTCAAATACCATAGTGTATTCTTGGATTCCTTTGTATTTTTTTAGTGACATATCTTAACATTTGCGTTTATAAATACACATATCATCCTACTCTATCAATGAATGAAAATAAATTTGTTAATATAGGAGTTGAAATCCTTAGGATCAAACAACATCTGATTCCTAATCCAATTCCATTCCATATTCAATATTATGACATATTTCATCCTAAAAAAAGTAAACTCTATAATTCTCTATCAATCAAGGAAATATGGATAAAAATAATTAAAATGTTGAAAAATGGAAGAAAAATATTTATTCTATTAAAAAGAGTTGGTTCTTGGAGTTTTCAATGATGGACAACAGAAATTTTTAGTTAAATGATAATGAATAGAAAGCCAAAGAAGTAAATTTAATTGATCATCCACATTTCTACTTATTATGTATGATGTGTAGGAATGTATATAATAATATTTCGTCTCCTAGGAAAAGATCTTAAGGGTAATGTGCACTACGAATGTAAAATATTGTTAACAACATTATCATGTGATCATTTTCCCTACTACTTTGATAGAAGAATGATATTTATAACAAATTAAAGAGATATTTTTATAAATTTTATTCTTGTGTTTATATAAAATTATTCCACTATGTATATGAAATTAATAGGGAATGATTGAATCTAGTAACTTTGAACATAATTTCAACTATGATACCCAAGTCAACTTCTCCATCATTTCTATATTTTCAAAGTCAATAAAATATTCACTGGTAGAACAAGCCATAGAATAAATATCCCATGAAATAGAACATGTTAATCTATAATCTCATATCATATGTACCTCCATCACTAGAAATATGGGAACCTCCATACTAAACTAAATTTTGATTTGATTATGAGTCATGGTACGAGAATCTCAATTTTATCAACTTGATATTCCATTTCCTTAGTTTTTAGGAACCATATGAACGTGATATCCACATAATTATTCAAAGATTATATGATAGAATCCTAGGAATGATAATCATGGTAGATCATCAATATCTAAAATCATTTCAACTAACATTTTATGTGCAAATGATAGTTAAAGATAGGTTCTTCAATGATATCTACTAGAACATCAATATATCCTTGTATCCTCTAAATACCATTCTGATGTTATCATACTTCTTGATTGATTATTCAATAAAATTAAATCCACTAAAAACCAATTTTAAGGGAGGTTATTTTATCCTATCATACAGAGAGAAAATTAGTATACCAATCACATTTAGGGAAGGATAATTTGGAAGAGTAATAATTATCCCCTAAGCCTCATGATGAGGATTTGGTTCATTGAAAGAAACATAGATCCTTAGTCTAATAGTATGGAAATATAGAGAATGTTTTTATCATCCTAGTAGGAATAATAATACAGGGTTCTGTTCACCATTCTAAAATACTCTACGAAACCATTAATGAGTATCTTTCAACTCCTCAATAAATTTAGACTAAATTTTCTAAAGAAAAGTTATAGTATGAATATATTTTTTCCGTTGAGTATCATATAGTCATTTCATTAACATAATTTGTTTTGGAAAAAACCATTAATGGGAATATAAGTACACTTTATATATCCTGAATTCTCATTGATATCTATATTTTTGAGACCTAGTCAATTGCAGTTTTGTAATCATATTCATATTGATCTGGACATGTTAAAATTCCCCCTTGTGAAGTTCACCTTTATCCTTCTAATTTATAAAAAATTGGGGGGGTATAATAATTGTGAGATGATACCACTCAAAATTAATAAAATGAGAAGTTAATTGGGATATACTTTTTAAGATATATAATTCTTACTGTTTCACCTAGACGTGGGTTTCAACATCATGATATAAGGACTATAGATACAAATATACAATATTGTCCCATAATAATATCACTAGTTATTGAATTATACATTTGATGTGAAATTTAGAGTTATATATGGTGATAACTCACCTATTTAGTCTTTATTGTATATTTATATTGATATATGGTATTACAAAGGGGATTCAAAACAATATTTTTGTATAAAATAATAAATGAAACTACCCATAATGTCCTGGAAATCACCTCAAATAGTCTATAGAGTGAACACAAAGATGATTTTATATTTCCCATAAATCTCATTAACGTGAGATATCTATATATATATATATAATAACCATTTTTTAAAATCAAAAATACATGGATCTAATGATCACATTAATCTTATATAAACTTCAATGAGAAATATCTATTAAATAAATCCCATAAATAGAGGATGGTATCCTAATGTGTCCAATGTGGATTAAACTCACACAAAACCCACTATATCATAAAAAGTGATTTGAGGATATTTAGTTAAGGCAATCAAGGATCTTTAATTTTATGGGTATGAAAACTATAATATGGTCATGGGGATTCACTATCCTTTATTTTTCCTAAATAATACCTTCTTATCATACACACCTTTAAATTTTTGTAAAATAACACAATCCCAGTGTAAATAATTAACCCCAATGTCATATTAAATATTTCATTGATAAAATTTGATTATTTCTTCCAAAAAAACTAAAAATGATGATTAGGTAATCATGGATACTCTATTATAATTTGGAAAATATTTCATTACACAGTTGATAAACTCTGATAGGTGAATATAGGTAAGGACTAATAATTTTGACATATGTTTATCAATTATTCCATGAAATATAATGAGTTAAAGTGATACATATCATAATATAAGAAACAATAGGATGTATTGAATTTATTTATAGATAAATTATGTGTTTTAATACATAGGTAAATACACGTCACATAGGTTCTCCACACAATGAACACCCAAATAGATAGGCATGATGATATACATTTATGGTCTATACAACCGATGTGAAAGATGAGGTAAATAAATTAACCAATTACAATTTCATTTGTGATCTTCAATACTCAAAATGGATGGCCAATATATTACATGTGAGAAAAAGAATTTTAAAATTGATGTCTACATTGATTTCCTGGGTTGGAACCTTCTTTACCCCAATTGTAACGTCCCATAACCATTCATATATGTAATAATAATTTATATAGTTTTATTGTATATCCTCTTATTAATATATGCATATTTAAATTTTAACAAGATTTGAATGGTTTCTGATGTAAAGGAGAGGACTTCATTTAGTAATCCCTGGAGAGTATATTATTACCATGTAATTAACTTGGTGTTAAAGAATAATGCCACTAACTAAAAAATAATCATTTTCATTATCTTCAAATACTTTCCAATGATGATTATAGATAACTTTGGGGATGATTTGGAGTTCAGTCCTCAAAAACACTATGATCCTCTTATTTATCTTAAGGCGTTTCCAGAAAATTAAGCAAAATATACTTGAATATGAACCCACTGATGTTTTATTTCAATAAAACATAAATAACACTTATCTACTTTATTGTTTTCTATCATGAAATATAGGTTATCATTTATAATACAAAGGAAATATTCGATATGCAACAAAATTGGAACTTTGTGAAATTGAGAGGACTCCAATGGAGCATTAATTAAATGAATCATTTTATAGATAAATTATATTATTACTTATTCCCTATAAAATGATTATAAAGAAATGGATTTCCTATCCCTAGATTAGGGATTATCAAAGATACTTCAATGATCACAAAAAATATATTTTACATGGAGTGGTCTTGATGGAACTCATAGATGGGAATCCCTTAATATTTTTATGGAATGTATATAATGATCAATTAATTTTTTCCTTATTCATATAAATGATAATATAATGTAAAATTTAATCTATTATCTAAGTAATATAATATGGTATATTGAGATATGATATTACAATTTCAATAAGAACAATCTTCTGTTGGTTTTCATTATGTTGAAGATGTGACACAACTTGCAGCACCATGGGGACCACCTTCTATCTCATGTAGATCTTATCAAATATATCATTATCCTTATGATTCTAACTGGTCACCTAGAAAGATATTTGGTGATATTTTAGTAAATTTTCAATGAATATGTTTCTTGGTATGAAATCAAGAAAAATGAATTAGTATATTTTCTCATGGTGGACCATATCCAAGAGAATTCATTATTTTACATAGTTCTCCCAAAAATATATGTATTTAAAATTTTAAAATCTTCTGAGAAATTGGAAATATATTTGAATTATTTTTAAAGATGTAAAACTGGATGTTGGATGTATTATATGAATCTCGATTGGGTCATCATCAGTATTGTGTTAATTTCCTTAATGAAAGCAGTCATACCCTACACATTCCTACAATTAAGGGGAAATACTAGTAAAGAGGTGTAATATTATACACTCAAAATAGAAATATAACCATAACTGTAAATACATATTTTTCAATTAGATATAAATTGAATTTTAGAGTTTTTGATCAATAATATAAATCGAGACTATACTATTAGAATGAAATAATTGATTTTTATGCTTGATTACATATGAGGGTTGATGCTTGAATTCCTCTAAGTGTATTTTTTCTATAACCCTAAATTAATAGAATTATTGAGAGGATAAAGTTTTAAATATAGATATAACATTGTAAATCCTGTTCAATAATATATATTCACATGTATCACACACCATATGGAGGTATCAGAGTGTTTCATTAATTATATGGAATTAATTAATTAAGTTAGCACCAGATTAGTCAAAAGTGATTCATATACATCACCAATGGTGAAATAATTTTATAGATGTGTCTGATATTGAATTTTATTTAAAACAATATTTTCCTATCATGGGGATAAAAGAGGATATATATATTTTTTGGGAATAAAATTTCATCCTTTAAAATGATCTGAATACCTAGTAAAGCCACCATAAAAGGGTATTTTATGGAGTCCTCCTTAGATTCATTGAATGGATAGTGAACCTCATTATTGTATAGGGTTTTCTTGATAGTATATATATCACCAACTAGTAAAGGAATAATCACTTCTTTGATGTAATGGTACATTGATAATTTTGGGAATCGATGATGCATAACTTTATTGAATTCACGAATAAATACAATTATTTTGGGATAAATTGCATCTTTATTCATTAAACTCATAGAGGTTTATCACACACCCAAATAATATTATCAATTTTTTATATATTGGATAGATTATATGGTTATATACCCTCCTTTCATATCTTGGATGTTAATTTTTATTCTCACTACTACAATGTTCTTAAAATTCATCAATTTTGTACCCTTGAATGAATTGTGAAAAGATATGCCATCAATTTCATGAAGTCTTAAATTATTACTAGATTTTGAGTAACTCACATAACATTAATCTATACTGACAACAATTTTAATTCTTCTAAATTGAATAGGGTTTATAAAGATTGAAATATTCATCTTATCCAACAATCTTTCTATCATGTAGCAGGAAATGGATTGATAGATTCTGTAAATAAAACTCATTCCAGTATCATATACAATATGGTGGCCATAGACAAGAAATATTTGTTACATAAGCTAATATATACACCATGGTCTTGTCACACCTAGAAATTTTGTATCAAATAGGTCAGACCAAAAACACTTTTTTAAGTGATAAATGTTTCCTTTCCCATTGAAGTAAAATTTTTCCCATAATCATCATTTGTGATTAACTATCTAAAGAAAATATTTCATATATATATTGGAATGAAATGGAGTGGTTCAATGAGAAAATTCTCTATGAGCAGATCAAAAGAGTTTTATATGTGAATTCAATAAAAACATAAAACTCATCACATTCTTCTAATGATAACTAGTATTAGAAGTGGGAACTATTATAAAACATGGGAATAAATCTTTCAGTCTTGAGAAAAAAATGGCAGCCTTATGCTGTACTCAATTCCTATTATAATGGAGCATAATATTTGACTATAATGGATGTATATCATATCATGAATACCAATAAATATATTTTTCATATAAAATAAATTATAAATAAGAAGTTTGGATTTTTAAAAATTATTTCTTTAAGAGATGAAACATAATTGGGAAGGTCTTATTGATATAGAAATAAAATTTCATGCACAATGATCTTTTATATGATCCAAAATTATATAGTACTTGAGTCCATATTTCTAATCATTAAAATGAATGGAATATGGTCCACCACTCACGAAATTTTAACTACATTTAGTGGTCTATTTTCAGGAAAAAATTTATTTTCATGAGATCTAGGTACTTGTAGATGTAATCCTATGTCGTTTCCTTATCTCTAAACATATGTTGTAATATCCCAACTATGATCACTCTATTGTAATAATATTTTAGTGTGACATGCCCTCAATCAAACATACTCATAGGCTAGAGTTTAGTGGATTCCCATAGGGGTCTATAGTTGACACTTGGGAAAAATGTTGTCATATAAGTGTTGAAAAAATTGTTGAAATGTAATGGTACTATTGATCACCATATATAAATAAATATAATAATTCATCAAAACCATAGAAATTAAAAATATAAATAATAGAAAAAAATTTATAATAGAATCAAATATTTAAAATTTCACATTAGTCAAGAATACATCAACAATGTCTCTCACATGTATATCACTTACAACCCAAACCAAAATATTAAAACAATTACCACAATAATGGCATGAGTACCCATCCAGTCCCAAAAAATGACTTCATCAAAGCCATCTAACTCAACAATCCCGCACTAAGAAATATTCAAACCTATAACTATGATCCTATGGTTTCTTTGTTTACCAATATCAAGTCTTCATGAGGAAGGTTTGATTACAACTCAATAGAACACAACAATTTATTTCCCCCACATATCTACAATATACAATCCATGTACAATGTTATATGATAAGAATGAATAATTAAAAAAATAAAACACAAAACATGTTATGCCTATGTGTTTCATCCTTATAATGAAAGAGTTCCCAAAATTCCTTTATCCAGTGTAGGATATCTCTAATCACATCACATCAACAAGAGTATAATATTTTTCTTCCTAATAAATATCACTTATCTCCTCAAGGAGGATAAAAAATTCCCTGAATTCCATCATATATAATTTAGGAGGAATAATAATTCCCCCATATACAACAAATAACATCAGGGGGAATAACACCCATAATGTATACGAAAATATATCATTAGGGTGATATATCCAACATAGTATACCAATTTATATTAATTATACACATAATTCCCTCTAAAAAAACATAATACATCGTATGAGGGATGCAATCGGACCTCATATGATGCTGAATAGCATCAGATTGAATAACATCCATCTTTTATACCATCGTATATCATCGACGGGAATAACTCCCACCATGTATATCTTTAAATACCATCTGCGGGAATATACTCTTCCATGCATATTATTACATATTTTATTATTTGTGGGAAATGTGTCCTACCAAGATATCACTATATACTATATTCCTCTGGGAGATTATTATAGCACCCTAATATCACAATGTATGATAACCATTGATATAATTAGTGTCCTAATTAACTATTACCATATCTCATAGTCATTAGTGGATAACAATTCCACACACACATAGATATATATAAATATATCCAAATTTCATGACTCACAAATTATACAAACTCCCTCATACATGATATAAATTTCACAGGTTAGCCTCTCAAGAAAACAATCTATACTAATCCCAATTTTCAAACTAGTGTATATCTATTGAAACCACTTATTCTAATCATATCCAGAGTTAACACACTATTGGGGAATTCACTATTGTATCCTACATCATATCATGATCCAAACACCCACCATGGGTTCCTATATCTCCTGTCTGAATTGTATGATCAAGGACCTTTTCTAAATTTTGAATATAACTCTATTTATTCTAACATCTAGTTGGTCATGTATTGTAATCACTATTTATTTAATACCTAAAAATTATGCTTCTTAAATAGTACCAACTATCATAATATAATACTCCAGTATCACAGTATTGATGAAAGTGTAAAAAAACTCTACTAAAAATCTCTAAAAACTAAACTCAACATCATTATGTAGTGCATTAGAAAATAAGATATACCCATGGATTTCATGGTTTAATGGAATGTTATCAAATATTCATAAAAATACATGGGTTATAAGGAAACAAATTCAGTTTGTGTTACACTTTTTTATAAAAGGGTAATGCCATACATTCATTTTATTTACCTTTGTGTCGTTCACATAGGATAACCACCATTTTAATTCAATTGATCATTAACATATTAAATTCATCCATGAAACTGTTGGATTGAATTTCTATTCTTATCCATAAATAATTCTATTAACAACTTCTAGTTTGGTGATATGGGTGTCATGAAATAATTTTTTATTTCATGGTTTGAGACCAATTGTGGACTACCTAATAGTTTCCTTCATATCCATGGTTATATCTATCAAATCCTTGTGAAAGTATTTTGATATCCCTCAGTTTATAAGGAATCATCTCCTCTGCTCCTTCTAGTTAAAGGAAATGGTTAATAGAAAAAATAAATGATGTAGATTATTTTGGAAATCAATAAGACCATATATTAATATCAACACATATAGATCATGCATTCCTAAAATCTTGTTCATTAGTTTCATTATTTGATACAACTAAAGTATTATAATCATCTATTAATTCATATTCCTTGGGAATGCAATCTATCATCAGATAAATGTTTGTGTTTTTTAGCCACAAAAATCCCCTTAATTCAAATAACACCAAACTAATTATTTTTTAATTAGAGTGATGTATAATGTACAATTACTTCTTAGATAACTCCCTAAGATAATACGGGACAACCTATGTCATTTTGAAATTTAAATACATCCTTCACATAAGAGTGGAAATAGTGTATATTTGGTGCATTGGGAATATGGATATTGATTTATTGGAATTAAATGGTGATATAGTTGATGTATTAATTATATATTTGAGCATAGGTTTCATACCATTGGATTTGGTTACTATATACGGTGGGAATTCTCCTTGTCTACATCCTATTAGTCATCCTTGATTTTACTATTGCCTTTTTTTATTTTAGTAATATGAAAATATATTTTTTATATTGGTAATTTGGATTCACATACATCAAAAAAACACTGCTACCATCAAGGATTAATTAGTCACACTAATAAAAATATATAAACTAAAGAAAAGTGAAATTATATTTTTCCATTTACACTATAAATCCATTCTCGGTTAGTCAAATCATTTTCAAACTATATATAAAACCTTTCCTTGGTATCCCCACACTAATAAAACACTCTTATTCAATGAGGATAAAAACATTACCAACAAAAACATTAACATTTTAAGAGGATTTATGGTATCACAAGATTCCAAATTCCTAATAAATAATCCAAAAATTCAAAATATATCATTTTACCTATCATGTTAGGGAAAATGGATACCAATCACAAGGTCTACTATACTAAAATCATGAATACATAACTCTCTAGATTTCTTATATTACATAACACATGTTTATTTTTAATACTTCATCCATTGGAAATAGGTGAATTAACCTAGTGTTTAAGGGATAATTGTGGCATTAGAAACTTCTATTACACTCATTGGGATTGAAGAAGAAAAAATAAATTATAATTCTATGTCTATCACATAAATGTTTTGAGACCACATATCACATGACATAGAATATAATGAAAATAATTTTGGATATTTTTAGGGAAAACCAAACTTATTCAAAATCATTATATTATATATTAACTTATCACCTAATGTTAGCCAATATTCAACCAGAAGTATCATATATTATCCATCAACACTAGGTTACTACAACTTCCAAAACATGTTAAAAAATATAACAAATTATAATCAATATCACATTTCAATTCACAATTAAATCAAATATAATTATAGAGGTATATAAATGAATTAATCACTAGGTAATCTTAGATGACCCAAGACACTAGAAATTGTGTACACACAACTCCATACATTGACTTGGACCATTAACATAAAAATACCTAACACCCACCATTGATCCAATAATCAATTAATTTATTATTTGATGAAAAAATCAAAATTATTTTGGGAAATCATGAATTAAATCACACTAAACCTTGAGTGTTTATCATTCAATATCACATTTTGTTATCCCTAGAAAAACATAATCAAACCAAGACAATTCAGCCTTTCCACTATGTTATAATTAAACAATATGTAACCTAGAGGTACTATAATCTGTGTCAAATATATTGGAGGATAACAAAGAAATAATACAAAATAATATATTAAACCATGATTAAAACTAATATAAATCATAAATAATCATAGAGGATAAAATTGATATGTTAAAGGGAATAAAAGGTCAACCACACACAATTTATAGATAATGTAAATGAATAATTGTAAAGGAAGATTTTAAAGTAATGGAACAAAAGACTTTACTAACTCTAGATAAAAGAAAAATGGATAGTATATCCATTGAGAACAAACCCCTTGGAATTATATATCATTAATAATACCAAAAATACCTCATTTTGGTGTCATAACATTAATATAGTCACTAGACACTAATTTCAACCTAATGCTTTCACCTCCAAAGGAACCCTGGGTATGAATCATACCAACTGTAGTATGACATTTATCCCTCAAGTAGACCTTACAAGGAAGACCAATGTGTTTCATTATGACCATTTAATCACTCCGATCATAGAAAAATTCTACTCATCCCTTTCGAAATATATATCCTTTATGTGTGACCCTTATATTCTATCAACCACATTTCATATACTTTGAAATCTTCATAATGCTTAAGAATTTGTGAGACCCCATAGATATAAAATTGTAAAAATCATAGGGTTTCCATTATGTGTTATAGGGTAACCCTTATATATCACAAATTTAACCATTATGTACCTTAGTGGTACTATTATGTATCATTGGTGTCCTTGGAAATTTTTCAAATCTCATTACCATTTTAGAATACCAAGATATCCTTCTATATATTGCTATGATTTTACTATACCTCTAGGAAAACCAGAAATGCTTTTAATTGTATAAGGAAGTCCTTATGTACTCAGATAAAATTTTATGGGAATATTATCCATCATTCATGAACTCTTACATATCAAAATAACTTCCAATCCATTTCCAATTCTTCTAAAAAATATTCTCTATATTCCATTGTGTAATTATACCTTTATTAATAAGTATCCTTATGCATCATATAGTTCACCATTATATATCTATAAATTTACATTATTTAATAAATTTATATATCACACACCCTTATATACGGATTCTTCAAATATATTACACAAAACATTCCATGGTACTACAAACAGCGGTTTTTGGGTGACCTGCAGCATATAGTAGAAATTCCTAGAAAAGCCACCCCAAACCAAATCTGACACAAACCTGAGCACATAAGTTATCTCTTAGGACTCTTATTACATAAAAATACACATAAAAGTGGCATTTTATCTCTTGGAATCTCATTTTAAGTCCCATATTTCCTAACATCACTTTCTCTATGGGCAAAAAATGTATATCCCAAGATTTTAACTAACATGGGATAACACGTCTCATATTAAACTCCACACCAAAATGGTTCTCAAAAGTAATAGTTTAATTTATGTATCATTTATAAACTGTCCTTTCACCATGACCTGGTACATGAAAAATTAATTCTATATCACTTACTACTTTTAGTTGTTCCAAGACCAAACCCAAACTAGATGCAATACTTAAAACACCACCAATAGATGCATCCTGACACCGATAATTTCAGGAAAATTCTCAACAATGTTCCCATAAAAATGTAATTAGTGAATTCCCAGACCATATTCTTCATAAAATATCTATTAACATAAATATCTTAAAATGTATCATAACATATATAATGTCACGACTGAGTGACACTCAAAAGTTCTCATCAAAATTCAGAGTCTCAATTCCTAGATTCTACCGCTAACATTACATTATACTTCATTATAAAATAAATAATTAATCTAATATCAATGATATTATACAGACTTAGTGATTCCTCTAGTATGATTCCCTAAACACAAACATTGTCATACCATTCAACCATCAGACCATATTTACCAACTCTAAGTAACCTAATTTAATAAATGTCCCTTATTAATATCAATTATTATATATATATATATGTATTAAATATTTATCACACATAACTCCAATGATTTTATATTGGCATATTTTTATGATAGTAACCACCATTGGGGTTAGATCACTAACAACCCAATCCTATAGTTTAGTGATAACTACATAAAATGATAAACATTTTCTTAGATAATCTATTGCATGCTCACCCATGGGTAATTTCTTTATCATTCATCCATGAGAATATTTATTTATTGCATCCACCATCAAATTAACAAAAATGATCATTACCCCCCATATTTTATTAAATAAATCCACACCTTATCTGCAATGAGATTTGAATTACACTATAGTTCTCTACACAAGTGCCATAAAAAATTACATGTAATCAAACATCATATCCATAGTCCATATGGATCCAACTAATGTTCCATGTCTTATCTCAATACCACATGAAAATTTTGGTATGTCCCACAACAGGACCTACCAGTTTCTATAAGAAATTCACAGTATTTTTAGTTCCCCAATCATCAATATTAAGGTACCTTTATTTATATATCCATCACACTAAACCACTCAACCACTCAATGTTTAAAAATTACCAACATCAATGCCACATAATTCAATATTTCACAAAATGTAAAAAATAAAATATCATATGAGATGATCATCTTGATATACCCACAACCTCATGACCCCATTATAATTTCATTATAAATATATATTGATCTATCCCTATATTCCAGTTATGTATTGATGCTTTTATTTACATAATTCAATCACAAATATCCATTTTATAAGTTTTTATTTTTTAAAGAACTCACAATATAGGATTTATGTCTAACACACTCTCTCCATTTCTCAAAAAATATATGGTTTCACATACATTTATACTATTATTATAATATTTTCTCATCGTATTCACATGATCATCCCCTAATCCCAATGAAAACCAAGGATCTTACCCCATTTTGGTTGGAAACAGAAGAGTTAGAGACACATCACAACACACTAGAACCTTTTATGGTTATAATATTGATATAGCTACCAATGAGACAAATATGTATGTCAAAAAAATATATACCCACAAACTAGGAAGAAAACATATAAAAGAATAGTGTGTTATTTCCAATCAATAGGACCTCACCATAGGAGTAAAATAATATGATCAACAGATTCTTTTTATACCATAGAATTCAATAATATACTACCATTAGCATGTCCTAAATTTCCACATTGGCTGATTGCAAAAAATAATTCCCTAAATTCTAGCTGTTGGTGATTAAAAAGTCACATAAATCTATCTAACTCATATGTTAAATAAGTGATATCTCTCTAAACCCTGTAAAATATAGTTTATATCAAATAAACCTCAATATAGTTGTTATTAGGCCCTTATTTATAAAAAATGCACACCCATATAGGCACACATCTCTGGTATACAATTTTAAACCACTTAATTAATGTTATCTTCTGTTGTATCCCATTTGAAATAGGCTCACACACCGAACTATATAGATGGATATGACTCACATTCATGTCAATACTATCATAATACAGGTGTTACACCTTCAATTATTTCCATAATAACCAATTTATTTCCATTATTATACCCCACATATGATATCACCTTCCATTCCCCAATCTCAATCAGGAATTATCTAGCCATGACTCCCATATCTCATGAAATTCATAGCATTGGGATAACAAATCTCTTATATTACCCTCATTGTTTACAAAACATCTCTCAAAATATATAAATTAATTTTTCTACACAATAATTTATTTGAATAAAAAATATAATTTATCATATCTCGGTGTCACTAGTATCTCCCAGGAAACCCATAACAATATCCAAAATGAGTGATGACTCTATGAGAAACATCCCCACACCCATTTCTGATACCAAAAGGAAACATATAATCCTATACCCACACATGATGATGGAAATATACATATATATCATACATATCACACACAATCCAACAACCAACTCTACATTACTTATCCTATGTTATTATCCACATATTATAATACTCCCTTGAGGACTACTGTCACATCCATGTGTATATAAATATATTATCATATGATAATATTTAGCAACAATATAGTAAACAAAATGTTTCCCTAAGAAGAATACCTTCAATGATTTATGTGGTAAACTCCAAATAAAATATTATTAAAACATTAAATAAAAAACAAAATTATTTATAAAATACCTTCACAATCACAAACAACAATTCACATGTCTTAAGAACATATAGTCTTGTTATGATGTATGAGAACCCACTCTGTTACCACCCAAAACCTAGAGAAACTCTAATAATCACTAAATCCAAAAAAAATATTATTCAAATCAATTATCTCAATTTTAACATTAAAACCAAGAATAGGAAATTTCAAATCTCTATAAAAATAGACATCAGACCACCCTCATGTGCTGACCCAAAAAAAGGCATAGGGCCCCCAACTAAATTTGTTGACTAGACCTATCTTCAACCTACCCTATCCCAAATAGAAAGGAAAAAATATATATGAAATAACTATCTAACATCCCAACATAACACACTCTATATAACTAAATTGGAGAAATACATGACCATAGGTGTTCCTCCACATATTCCAAAGGCTTCTTATTAGTATTGACAATTAATGGAAACACCATCAGAATACTATAACCTTATATCTATTTAGAAAATAAAAAAGTAATATGAAATCAATAATCACATTATCCAACATATTGAAATAAATCATTATTAGAAATTATAGCCATGGTTAAATAACCCATCATATGGTATGAGAAAATAAACTATCTCAAATGTCACATGACTTATCTAGATATATATAAGACCATTTATGGATAGAAACTATACCAAAAACCAAAAATTTAAGGAAAAAATAACCAAAACCTAGTCTTTAGTCCCCAATTTGTATGAAGTCCTAAATCCAATCATGTTTTCAAACTAAACTATACCACATATAGACTTTTCCTTACATTTAAATATGATGAGGTGTGATTGAGTACCAAGGTTCCATGGTCATCTAGGTAGGGTGTTAGTATGACATAGTAGGACACTAAAAATGGTGCACCTAAAATAACCATTATACACAGTACTTTTACAATGTGATATTCTCAAAAATAATAATTAAACAACTATAAATATAATAAATGATTTGTCCATAGGGACTATCGAGGTCACATGGGAGTGGTCATACCTAATATAGCTAGTGGGATATGTCTATAAACATGTCCCTAAAACCCAAGGGGAGAATACCAACCCTCCCATGAATAATGTCATATATCATTAGGGTGCATAGTGACCATCCCTTATACCATCTAATACAATCATCATAAATATTTAATTCCTTGTATATTATCATATATCATAGGGAAAATAGTTCCCACATATTATACCATCATATATCATTGTGAAAAATAGAACCCACCCCGTATAACATTATATATCATCATAATGAAGATCCCCTATCCCATATACCAACATATATCATATGGTGAATGAATCCCCCCATGTATAACTTCGTATATCATCAAGGGGAATATATCCCACCACTAATTCCATAATATGTCACTAGGGTGAATAAAAATAACATTTATACCATCATATACCATAGAGGGGAACAAAAAACAACCCATATACCATCATATATAATAACACTGAGGGAATAAGTGGCCTGCATGTATATCACTATATACCACAACCACAAGGGTTATAAGTTCATATTAGAATATCACTATTTATTGTAATAATTGTGGGGATATGTGGAACATGAGGATATAAACACATTTATCACAATATTTATAGTAATAATTTACCATCAAATATATCACTATATATCTCATCTCACATGGATGGGAATACATCCTAAACCTGAGATAAATTTCATATATTGGCCTATAAAGAATGAAATATATTTTCATTAATTTATTCACACTAGGAAATAACCATGTTTTCCTTCTTATACTTATTACCTCTATAGTTAAAACATTACATGGGCACTCATTATGGTCCCATATTTCACATCATGGTCCAGGAACCCTAGAATAGTTCTTTTTTCTATGTCCTAGTTTTGAAGATCAAATCTCATTTTTCAATGGGAATCACATCCCTCAAAATAACCACACTAGAATAATGGCCTAATTGGTCACATATTCATAAATATTTAAATTAAACAATTATAATGAAATGGAATCCATATGATATCTATGTTCATGCTCAATCATCTCTCTCATAATAAATTTATACATAATTATTTTTGATGGTATAGCCTCTCTAATAAACATACACATTACCATAGAGAAATAACTCTTTCCATACACTAAGATTATCCATCCAAGATGATTTAAGGTAACCCATTATCCTAGATTGGATATAAATAGGCCACCCATTCATAGTTTTCAACACTCACTCATAGGGGAATAGGGGACATATCACATGGTTTTCTAGGTTATAATCAGGAATTTGTACCCCACTCAGATTCATATATCACAATTAACAAATTTATGTTCAATACCTTAACTATTGATTATAGAGGAATAAAACTAGTGTTAAATAGAAAATTATAGCTAACCGTGAATCTATTATACACATATGGATTATAGATAATAAAATTAATTACAATTAGGGGTTGATTTCACATAAGTTGTGAGACCAATATCACATGCTACATAACCTAGATAATAAAACACAGTGATAAGTTTGATGTAAACTCACCTAATTCAAGTTTTTTATTTTTAAGAGAGGATTGGATACAGTTTATAACCAATATAAAACTTACTCCATCAACCATCATACATCATCATGAGGGGATCACTCCACCAATAATATTTAGCTAAATATAATTTTTTTAAAAGTATCAAAATAAATAAAATTATTTATTTGAAACTAATTATTATGTTGTGATTAATAAATTAGTCATTGGATTATCTTTGTGGATTAAACCATGAGAAAAGGGGTAACCCCCCCCCCTCCCCCCCGCAATGTCCACACAAACTTCTAGAACAAATAATAATTAACACCAACCATTAATAAATAAATTTATTAATTTTAAATTTTATAAAAAACTATAATTTATTTATGTATGTGCCAAAACTCAATGAAATTTCAAAGAAGTATCATGTTCATACACTTAGGATAGTAATTAATGATATTGGGGAAATTCAATTATATATGACCAATTCCAAAATTACACATTTTGGATTTCCACTCATGGAATAACAATGAGATATTATAATTGTTTGCTAAATAAATTTTCAAAAAAAGAAAGTATAAAAAATTAAATTTATAATATAAAAAAATAAGGCAAACCACCTCCAATTTCCATTAATAACGGAGGTTGAAAGGGAGTAGAGGGTGGGAAGATAATCTCAACCTCCCCTTAATCAAAAATTATGTAAATGAAGAATCAAAAAGGGGGATTTAAATTTAAATTCACAAAATATCATTATAAACTGTTTTAAAAATACTATAGCGTATGTTAATTATAGTGAGACCCATAAGAGTAATAGAGAAATTCTTACATCGAACACCTCCCATGGAGTTCCCTATCCATTCACATTGTAACCAACCAACCAAAGAATAATATT
The DNA here is from genome assembly GCA_963277665.1 of Viscum album. Taxonomy (NCBI): domain Eukaryota; kingdom Viridiplantae; phylum Streptophyta; class Magnoliopsida; order Santalales; family Viscaceae; genus Viscum; species Viscum album. The sequence continues at coordinate 871,327,578 of OY728145.1, read as the reverse complement.
TTAAAAAATAAAAAGGGGTTATATTGATGAATGCCACAAAATATTTTTTAATCACTACCCTTCAAGAACCCATTAATGTGTAGTGAAAAGGTTGGTCGAATGACTAGTTCATCAATAATAATTTGGAAAATTCTGGTTGAACCATTCGTTATCAACTCCCCATTTCATATGACACTTATATAAGTACCCTTATATTACATATAGTACTCCACAATCTTGAACATTATTCCTAATATAAACAAATATATATTAAAAATTATGCATCACAGTGAATCCCATATGATTCATAGGGTAACCCTAACACATAACAGTGTAAACCCTTATATATCATTGAGTTACCCATGTTTTTAATAAAGTAACTGATTTAATTTTTCAAATCCCAATACATTATGATTAAATTTAATTATATTTTTATATAAATTAAATAATGAGTTTACCTATACAAAGCCATTATATATTTCATTTGACGTGTGGAAACCCTTGAAACTCATTGAAAATTCAATGATACTTCTCCATATCATTGAGAGACCCTTATGTATTGTAGTAACTTCCAAAATATTTCCAATTATACTATTATGATAGTTTGAATATACCCATATGCAAGAGGACCCGTACATATCATAGATTTAACTATTAAAATTCTTATATCTAACCATTATGTAAAACACTTATGCATCACACTCCCTTATATACCAATACATTAAATTAAAAACACATAATTATATTCCAATATTTCCACATGGTTTCACCTAACCTAGAACCTATGGTAGAAATTGATAGAAAATCCACAAAACACTATTCTAATACCCACCTAATCTCTTGAGGAACCACTCGAATTTCTGATCATATCCAAATCACCTTATTGAGAGGTTTAATCACTCATAATCTCATTTTGAGTACAAATTCTTAGAATTTTATTGATAAGTCTCATCATAAATCCTCCATAAACTATCTTGCTGATAGAGTTATGATGTGTGACCAAAATTATATATTTATTATTATTTATCTTCATACCAACGAAATGCAGAAACTAGATCCACTATCAAATTAACATAATTTTTTTCCTCACAATGTTGATCATTTACAACGAATTCACAATAATGCCTTACGTTTAATGGGATTCGTAGATTCAGAACCCACATACATCATTCCCTATTAGTTAACTTCACTTTTCTATGAAATACCATCACTATCTTTGTCAAACAATGATGACTCTCATTAGAATAAATCAAATTATTTTACAGTATATCAATAACATAATAAACTTAAACATTTTACATGTTTGAATGCTTTCCATAGGAATCAACATTCTGCAGATAGGGTAACCCCACTAACCCATTTTCTAAAACACACACAAGTTGATTCCACCTGACCTCCATATTACGTAAAATGGAATTCAATTACTGAACATAAAAAAATTTCGTAATTATTTTTTATCAATACTGACATCTATTTATATTTCATTTATCACACTAAACCCACCTTCTTACATAATTTCAAAATTAGTGGATTGAAACAAACTCTAGTATGGGATGACTAACATGTTTATATTGATTTTTATTGAAAACTTATAAAAATAATAATTACAATATTAAATAATTTTTAGTTTTTTCTACACCATAATAATTTCCTTATAACTAATCAGTGATAATGATACTAATAAATATCCCCCATCAACCAAATAATGATATCAAAGAGAACCATTCATATTTATTTAAGTGGTTCCTTTTCAAAAGGCCTACTAGAAAATTCAATTATACCATTGTTCTTTACATAACCACCATAAATACTGATAAAAAATTCATTGTCACACAATCAATCCCAAGATACCAAAATCATGGTCCACTAAATTTTTAATTAATATAGGAATATCATGTTTCGTCCCCCTATAGGCCCTACATACTCATATTGGAAAATCACAATACCGTTGATTCCCAACTAATCATAGTTAAGGTACCTTCATGTATCTTTGCTCATCATATCAATCCACTACGTCTGTCAACATTTCACAGGACCCAATGGCCATATATATGATTTAAACAACCATAGGAGATAAAAATAATCTCACATGTGAGTAAGTCATCATGGAATAACAACACCTCATAACCCATTGATAATTTAATTATCACTCTTGGACCATCACGTCATACATTCCATTTATATCATAATTTATGGGTTCTCATTGGTAAATCACACCTGACCTATTTAAAAATAATTCCTTACTCCATGCAACACATGTTATAACATTATGGGTCAACACCCTCTTTAGATTCCGTGATTTGAATATGGTGTCTCATGAAATCCAACTATCACTTCTTATTTTATAACCAAAATTGTTTTATTATCACCCAATACCATAAATAACCCATGGACTAACATTATATTATTGAAAAAATATGGATTCAATAATTCAAAAACAACAGATTTGGATCTCTTGTAGTCTTACGACTAATGGTTTCATTAAAGGAATAAACATGTACATTCCAAAAAAAATTCATATAAAAACGTTATATATATTCCTTAAAAAAAATTAATTACTATATATTATCCAGACCTCACACTATAAAACACATGAACTACAAAACACATCATTTTAATTAAATATTTTTTCGAAAAATAAAATAATAAACATTTACCAAATGTTCTCTTGAAAAAATCTTAATCTTGTAACCTATAGTAATTGGATACTATATTACGTTAGTATACGATATGAGGGATCACTATAAAAAGTATCACAAATTTTATTAGTCATGTGAGATTAGATTTATATAGTATTACCATATTAGATTTGAAAACATGAAAGAGAACATAAAATTCTAGTGATATTATCTTTTATTTATTGTTCCATATTCTAAAAGAAATCATATTTCCCTCATCTATACCATTGGGATAAGAAACAAAATAAAATGGTCATATTTGATTTTAATTAAGGTACAACGTATAATATAAGATTTCAAAGAATAAACATTGAATAAATATTTTGGATAACATAAACAACAATAAAATTTAACAAAATAACAATATCATAAATGGCGAATATATCCCCAGATGACATAACAAGACAAATAATTACATGGATTGAAATAACTGATCTCACAGTGATATATTTCACAATACTAGAAATCATAATATTATAGTCAAGGCCACGTGTAATGATATCATCCATTAATACACATGACATAATCCAAATATACCTTCTATTTTGTTTCCTGAGACCTACCGATGTATCAAGGTGCTATTGTGGTTACCACATATTGATTCATAATTTATATTTATCAACCATATAAAATTAATTAATAACAATTCAATGAGTAATCAATAATCCATATTAATCCAAAAACATTCATAAAGTAATCAAGAACATACAATATGTAACTACTTTCCCCAATAAATAAATAGAATCATATGATGATATTCCATCTATATAAAGAAGGTAGATGGTTTAATTAGTTAATATACATGGTGGAAAATGATAAACACTAATGTATACTAACATAGATGAAAAAAATATTTATAGGGGTATTATAAATATTAATTGAGATACAAGTATAAATACTCATAATATTTTTGACACACATCTTTAAAAAATATATAATTAAAAAATATATATATTTTTTACAAAAATCATGTTTACTTAGAGATGAACCTTTTAAATAAAATAAAAAACACGGGTAGAATGAATTAGAACAACAAAGGATTGATAGTTTATTCGATTCGCATTTTCTAAATAAATTCATTGGTATTCGAAAATTATTTCTCATGTAATTTTTAAATACCATTTTTAGGAAGATCATAAGAATATCATTTAAAATTTTATAGCAAAATAGAATTAGTAAAATATGGAATTTTAAAAGAAATATTGGTTTTATCTAAAAATATTATTTTTGTAGAAAATTAATATGAACATGAATATTTTTTGAAAATATATTTCATGAATCCCATGTCATTAAAAGACTGTTACATATTTCATTTGAAAATTAATTTAGAGAATAAAAAGGGCTATAAGAAATAATAAATATTTTTATTTTGAAAAAAGAAAATATAACATCAGTTGGAAGGTGAATATTGATATGGAGGATAAATTTTTCTAATAAAAAGAAGTTATATTATAAATGAAACCCTTATATATTTTTTAGAACTTTTTAATAAAAATAACTTATAGAATAAAACATTAAATAGAACATTAAATGAAATGAATAATGAAATTCATAATAAAATATTTTAGAGAATTAATATATATAGTAGGTAAATAATATGAGGTTAATAACAATAAAAAATGTCTCGAAAAATATAATTATATTCTAAGAACCCTTGCCTTTCACTTTGAACATTCAATAAATATTTTCCAACAACTGTATAAAAAATAATGAAAATAAATCACTTATTTTAGATAAATTTTCATATCTATTAACTTTTATATTATAAATATTTGATCATTCTCTATATATATTATTTATCTGTAGATTATTTTCATCGTTGAATGTTAATAAACTTGATTAGTTCATACATGTTTCATAATGGTGATGTAATGCCTAATTTTTTTGATAAGTTTTTTATAAAATCCGTGATTGTTAAATATATTTGAATATATTTTTTCAATTTTTTATGAAATATAATTTTTATTCCATGGAGTTTATGGTTTTATTTTAGGAAACATGAATCCAAAATGAGTTTGTATTAGGTAATTATCAAATATCAATTTGTTACATTATAATGATTTTTAAGCCATGTTTTATCATTTAATAATCCTAATAATGACATAAATTAGTAAAAAATATCATATATAACAATAAAAATGTTTATATAGAATCATCCATGCATGGAGGGGATGAAAAACAAAATCCATTGTTTTGTGTAGGCGGTAGTATCCACAAACAGGGAGATGAAATTTTCATTTTTAATATAATGGGAGGAAATAATAAAACTATTTATATTTTAAATTATTAATATTTTATCAAAATAAAATTAATTCCTTAAATAAACTTTTGGAATTAACAATTTATCTTGGTTTTGAAAATTGAAAGGCACAGCTCTCTGCATGCCTCAATCCATGTGTACACACACAAAAAGTATTCATTTTTCCAAAAATAAGGCGAATATTTAAAATGTGTTAAATATTTAGAATCTTAAACATGTTATAAATATCATATTTTTCATCAAGGAAAATATTATAACTATCCATAAAGGGTAGTGATGAAAACTGAAATACATATCATCATGGTGGTGATGGTTTGTACGTACTCAGGTATGATGTAATTATTTTTTAAAGGATGTAGGAATGGTAGATAATTCTTACTACATTAACATAGTCACAATTATGTATAGAATTAATAATTATTAAATTTTATTATAATAGTTAAATAAAATTTGGTATAAAGAAAATATATAAAAATTTGTAATTAATAATCTCATTGAGAATTTGACCCTTCACTTGGAGGACCTCTTGAAAATGTTGTATTTAGGAATTTTATTCGCATAAATAGGATCCAAATGTCATATATGTGTATAGATAATTTGATATGGTAAATTCATCAATATGAATTAAAATTTCTATATTGTATGTGTAGGGTTGGCGGGAGTCTCATTTTAAAGGTGAGGTGGGTGGATGTTTTTTAAATACCCATAACTTTATTTTAGTGTCACATAAAATTCCATGCTATATAGAAAAAATAATAAAATAATGGATAGTGTGTCATCGATGTTCTAAGAATCCCTCAATATTTCATATATAGATTTGTTGTAATGAATTTTATGTGTTTTATACTTAGTTTAAAATTGTAAAAATAAAAATTACATTTATAGTGGTAACTCATTTTTTTCCATTAATGTTTATATTAATAGATTAAATAATAATCGACCACATTAACTAATTTTAAATATATAATTAAAAATAATAATATCAAATTATAACATTAAATTTTAAATATGAAAAAAAATAATTATTTTATAATTCATAAAAAAAGTTTCTTTAATAAATTATACTTACATTTGAAAGTGTTAGCTATTGGTCTCAAATGATAACATAATATATTAAATGAATAATAATTTATTAAATACATTTAATATTATAATAATATTTTCATATATTTCTATACTACATTTATTTCCTAATTAAGTCACATAATTTATTATATTTGACAAAATTAAAGTTTTTTTAATAATCAACTATAAATGAATCTTTTATTAAAATTTAAAAAATTAATATTAATATAATTTTGAAATCCTGAATTGAAAATTTTACTTCATTTTGAAAAATTCAAAATCAAAAATTTATGGATTAAATATTTAAATGTATATATTTAATATAATGAAAAATATTTTTTATTATAAAATAACTTTTTAAATTATTAACCACTCATAATCTTATTTCTAATCAATTTATATTCAAATTATTATAAATAATTATTCTTAAAGACTATTATAAACACAATTTAATCATAATTTATTATTCTTAATGAATTTAAATTAATCATTTCCTAAAAAGGAATTTTTTTTGAAATACATTTTATTCATAAAATAGTCTTTCTGATTATTAATATTCATTAATAAATTTTAATCAATGAATTGGATTTAAAAATTACATTTTTTAAAAAAAATTATAAACATCCAAATTTAGTTATATCTATTTATACCTGCTGATTCAATGGATAAATTTTAATCATAAAATATAATACTTATAATTTTATCTCAAAAAAATGATTCATAGTTCATTTTGGTTTAGTGCTTCATGTGGAGGAAGTAATTAAAAATTATTATTTATTTTATGTAAAATATATACTACAATCATAGACTGTTACATTATACCCCCATAAATAAGTTGTGTCATCACAGTATTAAATATCCCTCTCTATTGATAGAAGCTATAAGTACCCATAATATAGATATGAATGAATATATAATTTCATATGTGGTATTGAACACACTATCATTGGTAATTAGAGGATACTCATCTATCTATTAATAATACGAATATATTAATATTATCAGTTCTTATAGTAATTTGATCCAAAAATACAACGGTTTTCGATTATAAGACTTAAGAGTTTCCACATACATGTTTTTGTATCTTTATTTTCAAGATCACAAACTTAAAAAAATATTAAAAAAATTGGTTATGGTAATATCTAATAAAATTCATTAAAATGGGCAAATTAATATGAGAACTCATCTTAATATGACTTTTACAAATACCCCTTCATTTTAATCTATGATACTATTAGTTCAACTATGGTATAAGAGGATAAACCTATAACTCATTTATTTTAAACTAGGTTTTCCATTTCCATATTTTTATTTGTATTTATATACTATATTTTTATAAATCACATATTATACATATATTTAAAACTATCATAATTATTTTTAAAGATAGTGTAAATAAAAAAAATTTATCCATTAGGAGTTCCAATTCCAGAATACGATTTTAATTTTTATCATGCAATAGGTTAAGATCAATTTAATACTTGAAAACTCATTTCAGGGTTATTTCCCCTAGGTTATAAAATTCTATAGCCTATATCAAGTGGTTCATATCCATAATGGGATTTTATTTCTAGGGAACCACACAATATCAACTTTACAAAACAATTATGGTGTTTCCAATAGTACAACTTATCCCTATATTATTTAATATTGTTATATTATCTAATATATATTTTTCCTTAATATAATTCCAAAAGAATCTTTTAATCTTATGATGATACCAACGAGAAAATAAATGAATCCATAAAATAAGAGCTTATAGTTATTTTATGATATTAGTATAAGATAAACATGATTACCTCACAAAATGTTAAATAGTTCAGAAATATTTGGATACTAGTTATATAAATTATTATAATGTACCATTTTAAAACATGAAATATGAATTCAAATTATAGTGATAAGTTTATTATTTATTATACTATATCCCTTAAATTAATCAAAGTTCACTTAATTATACTATGAGGATAATTAACTAAATGAAATGTTGTTCTCTTATTCACAATAAGGGATAACAGATAACATAATTTATCATAGAATTACCAAGATTTGAATAATATGTCAGAGGTATGAAATAATGAAATTAGTCATATAAATAATATATTGACAGAGGAGTATATCCATGGATGAAATAATAATATAATTAATAATAATGATTGAAATAATAGGTTTCAGAGTGATTGATCTTATAAGGTCATACATTATAATCTTATTATTTGGGCATCATGACATGAAATCATTCATAAAAAAGTGAGGGAATGACCAAACACCCATGCTAGTTTTACTCATGATACTAACATAATTATTGATTTTTGACATTATACCCAACCATTCACATAATTTGTCAAATTAATTGACCATGTAAATTAAATTAATAATAATAATGAAATTATATAAAAAATGTATTTAAAAAACCCCCAAACATATAGAATAAGATTCTTAAATAAAAATAATGATGGTGGAGTGGAAATGAGCTAATATATAAAACATTTAAAAGAAAATGTTGTTCACAATTATATTGTCATTCACTGTAAATCATAAATGAATTCACATGTCACTTTAAAATAATAATTTCAAATCATACAATCTTTTAAAATATTAGATAAATTTCAAATCCTAATAAAATGTAATTTTGATATTAATTAATGGTTATGTACAAAATTTTGAGTGGATGATAAAACATATTACAAAATTTGTTTCTCAAAATATCTTTATTGAATCATGCATTGTTAAAAGAGTGATAAAAAATAATTTTAAAATTATTTAAGGGAAAGTATGAGGTTAAAAAAATTCATCGATCTAAAAATTAGCCAGGAGAAAATATATGTGAATAATAATATTTATATGGTGGTGAAAGGTTCGCAATAAAAAAAATAATGATTAGAAAAAAAACCTTATGTATTTTGTAACTTTGAAATCCAAAACAATTTTTGGATAAAATATGAAATCAATAATTAAATAACTTGAATACGGATATTAATTGTAAAATATGTCAAATTGAATGTATATAAACAATGTTAATGAAAATAGGTTCATATAAGTAGTCATGCCTCACGAAAGATAAATTTAGAATAAGAAATCTTACTATTTGCAACCAAATTTCATGAATGATCATTGAAGTCTTGTATTATAAACATAAAATACTTAATTTAGGATTTCAAAAACCTATTAACATTTGTTACACTCTCTATTTATAAATTATACTCATTTTATAGACACATATTAGTTATCTGTAATTTTTTTATATCATTAGATTTTAATAATGTTTTTATTTCATATATGATTCATAAGAAAAATTTTGAGAAACATTATCTAATAAAATTTTCATCAATCCAATATTATTTATGATAAAACAATCATTTTGGTTAAATAATTTATGAATTACCATATTCATTACATTTAATTCATTGTTACAATTTCATAAAATTGTATCCAAGATGAGCATGTTTCAGATAATTTAAGGATATCAAAGTATAAGATTATAATGATCACAATTTCATGAATTTTTATTCAATTATTTTATTAATCACATATATTAATAATTAATTTCAAATATATTGATCAAACAAATTTTAAGAGTTATCCATGTAAGTAATTTATGAAAAATGAAACATATCACTTTGTGGAGGATACATTCCGCACATGCAAACTAATGGAGTTTTCATTTTTAATAGAAATGGAGGAAATCATAAAATAGATTATTACTAGATAATTATAATCATGGTAAATATATAATATTAATTCAATAAATAATATTTTATATCCACACACGTAATGTGGTCTACATATATGTATGAAGAATGTGTTCATTTTTTTCATAGATTCAGAGAAATGTAGATTTTATTTATTTAAAAAATAATTTTCCTGATACAAAAAAATTCAACTTATAAAATGTACATTTAGGGATATTATATAAAGTAGTTTTGACAAATGAAATTTGTCACATTGTCTTCCCAGAAATCATACTAAGATACAAATGACAGTGTCATTTTTCTAAGAAAGTGGGAAGGTTATAAAATAGTTATACCATTAACATAATAACACATAGTATGCTAATAATGTTGAAAAAAATATATTATAATGGGTAAAATAAATATTTTGGATAATTAAAAAGAATGAAAATCCTTCTATGTGAAAAGTAATCATGTATAGAATTTGAAACTTCTCTGGGATCACCTCTTGAAAATGTTGGATTAATGAATTTTCCTTGGATTTAGGGCTTCCAAGAGTGGGATAGGGTCTATGAGAAATAATGTGGAAATAATTTAAAGATAAATTTTTATTTTTATAGAATATGTGAAGTTGTGGAGTGATTATCCTTTTATAAGTGACTATAATGGAAATTTTTTAAAAACCCATAACTTTATATCAATATCAAGTCACATGAAATAGAAAATGGAACCAACGGTATATAATAATGATAAGGGGTAACCATTGGTGGGGAAATCCCTTGAATATTACTTTTGAGATATTGTTTAAGAAATTAACTACATTTTATCTTAAGAATTATATCATACAATTATTTAAATTCAGTATGGTAACGCATTTTTAACCACATAATTTAATTTAATGACCCAAATCAAAATTAAACTAATTAAAATTTTACAATATTCTTATTAAAAATATTATAATAATTTGAATGTAAATAAATTTATATGTAAAAATAATAATTTTACAATAATACGTATGTAATGCCTAAAAACAATTATTGTAAAAAATAATTCTATTGATGGAAAATGTTAATAATAGGTTTCTAAATAAAAAATAATATTTAAAATTTAAAATTTCATTTAATAAATACAAAATTATCTAGGAAAAATGATTCAGTAATTTATAAATAATTCTTAAATCATAATTAAGTTATAAATTTAATGGTATTTTGAAAATTTGTATTTTGTACAGTCCACCTAAGAATAAATATTTTTATAAAAAATTAATAAAACAAACTTATGTTAAAAATCATATTATTAATTGAAAAATAAATTTAGTTTTTTTTTCAAAATAATTTAATAAATGTTAGTAATTTAAATTTTTAATGGAAATATGGAATATAATGAAATCGATTTTCATTAGAAACCTAATTTTAATATATTTACAGATTGAATTAATATTTCTTATCAGTTACTAATTAAATTAGTGTCAATATATTATTTTTATCTAAAATATATTTTATCATCATTTAACTATAATATAATTTGTATCCTCAAATAAAAATACATATCTTGAATAAGGATTTATTTTGAAAAATATATTTTTAAATATAAAATAATCTTATAGTTATCGGGCTATACTAATAAAATATAACAATTAATTGGTATTAAAATGATACTTTATTTTTATTTATATAATGATTTAAAATTGATAATTCTTCTCTTTATTAATCCAATTAAAATGATACATTATAATTTTCACATGTAATACCTATAAATTTATATTTATAAATTTTATCATTGTTGATTTTAGTTCCATGTTGCCTGCGATAAAAGTTATTCAAATTAGTATTTATTTAATGGAAAATATTTTCTAAAATCATGGTGTGTTATGTTATGAATATATAATCATACCTAATCTGATCCAAACATAAATACCTTTAGCTAAGATTATGCTGGAGGATTCCATGTACTGCATATGTTAGACTAGATCTCACTCTTTTAACCCATGTAAATCATGTGTCCATAAGACTAACCCCACAGTAGTGAACAACACCAAAAATAACCTAAAAAATCATCCCCAAGTAGGTGAATACCTCATTGATATTGATTCAAGCAACTAAATTTGTACCATACGGTGTTGTATCCCATCAATCCTAGGCCGAAGAGCCTACCCAAATATATGATCACAAAACTCATACATGTCAAAAATATTACAATAAAAGAACTATTTCTTTGTTCATTTTTACAATACCTAAAGAATCTCTATATCTATACCACATACATGATTTTTGATATCATACATCAATCTAAAACATAAATAATCTACTCAAGTTTCCTATTTCTGAAGGCACTCATAGGCCATGGATAACCCCATTTTTAGGTTACCTTGTTACATAAAAACTAATCTCAAATAATTTTGGAAAGAATCATACTACCCCAATATTCCACTGAATTATCAAAATAAATATTTTTAAAACAATGTCAATATGCTCTCCTAAATATAACATAACTAAACTCTATAGTCTCACAAATCAAAATGGAAAACCCATACTCTATTTTTTAATTCCTTCATACAGCTCACTAGTCTAGAAACTCACTCTATTATACACAAATATATACATTAGAAATATCATACTCAATTAAACTACTGACTCAATGGTCTTGATCCTCTCTTGGAATGTTCATACCATACTACCCCATGGAATACCAATGTCACATCCATGTCTATATATATGATATCTCCCTATTAGGATCCATATAATTAATATCATAATCAACTTGTTTTTTATTTAAAATTTCATCAATATGTTATTTCTGAAAACAAAAAATAAGTTATTGGTGAAAAATTGAATAACTAAAACATATTTTTCTCTAGAAATAGTGTGAAAATCACATAGAAGAATGTATATTTGTGGTGAATCTACATGACTAAAATTATTATTAAACAATCATTTTCTATCCACCCTAGACTATATGTGAATCCATGATATGGATAAAACTGAAATATCATTCTTAGAACGACTCAACTCAACTATAATAATAAATATCCAGAAAATAAAATACTAGATATTTGGAATATTTGAAATCATCTCATGCTAGAATTATCTAGGAAGATGATACAACATCCATCCCATTTTCCGACCAATCCTATATTAGTCATACCAAATCACAACTTGTAAGAAAATTAAACAACACTTTGACATAACTTTGTAGTTTCTAGATCCATATCACTCATCGATAACAAGATTAGAGATCCAAAGGACCTCTGAAACACATACACATACTCTAGAGGCTTCTATCTATCAATATGGATCTATGGAAATACCCTTTAGATACAATACCCTCATATAAGAATATATATATAAATCTATATATATATTAGAAAATAATTTTCAATCAGTCATCCCTATATCATACTGAATAAAGGGAATCTTCATAACCAATGTCATCCATTCATAAATACCAATCAAAATAATATAATATAATAAATTGTTTAAAATTAAACATGATTTTGGATGGAATCAATATGTTATCTCATGTGCGTATAATATAAAACTGAAACCAAAATATACAAAACATAAAAATAACCACTGCCTAGCCTAATGTTCCCACCCTACTCCAACTCCAGACCACATCTAAGACATGTAGATCAATAATCCAACACTAGGGCTCTTCCCTATCCATAACTATGATCATGATTTCTTCTCCAGTACCAATTCATCCATGAATCATGAAAAAAATGTGATTATAAATAAATTTTCCACCATCAATGATATCTCTAAAATTATAATTATATACAATTCATGTATACAGTGATACACTAAGAATGAATTATTAAATAAGTCCAAACATAATAGTTGTGACATCCTTGGGTACTATCAAAGTCACTCTAGCATGACCAAAACATATTTGGAAACCATAAAATGTATCCTAACATATAATGTGGAAACCTATTCGGAATTTATTTCCTCCTGAAACCCACTCATATATCATTATGGGGAATAATGCTGGCCTTTTATACAATCATATATCATTATAGGGATTATCACCTAAACTGTTTACCAAAAAAATCATCAAGGGTAATAGAGATATATCAGTATACCATCAAATATCATCAGGGGGAGTGTTTTCTTCCATGTATACAGTGATAAATCCATGAGGGGAATATTTCCAGCCCCTCATGCCTCCATATGTTATATGGGGTAATACTTCCTAGCTTTTATACCAATATATATCATCATGAGTACCATCAACCACCTTATATACTATTATATATTATTGAGTTAAATATTACAAACCACATATACCATGATATTCCATCATGGGGAGAAGTGTTTTCCTTATATACAGTCATTTATCGTATCATAAGGGGGGTATGTTTCTTACCAGGTTATCACCATACACTATAATCATTTAGGAGATAAGAGTATCCCCTTAATATCATAGTGTTTCATAATAATTATGTGATATTGGGATAACCTAAATATCACAATATATAATAATCATCAATAGGAAAAGTATCCTTCAATGATGAAACCATTTTTGAGATGACAGTTTCCTTGGTTGCCTCTCAAGAAAAACCCCTATTCCTATCCAAATATTTACACTATTCAAGAGCCACTTTATCCCCATTTTTTAAAACAACTCAAGATTAGACAAATGACTTGGTCACCCCATTTCGTATACAACATCACATTAGGGTATGTAAACCACACATTGATTCCAATATCCCATTCTCAAATTATAAGATCATACCTCCTCACTTTATGGGAACCACTTCTCTCAACATAGACAAGCAATATTAATTCCCTAATTGATCACACAAGCAACACCATATAAAATAATAAAAAAGGAATGAAATGATTTCCATATCCCCACTAAAGCCATATTTGGCCAGTCTTATCACACTAATCATATACATAACTACATTCCACAATATCCCCACATGGATCCACACAAACATAAATTTTCAGGAGTACTACTACCCCCCCCTTAAAAATTGTTAAGGATATAAGCCCTAGTGAATCACATAATTCCATATCGAATGCCCTTAATCAAAATATTCATAATTCATCAATCACCCCTATTAAAAGGGGAAAAGGTCACCAAACACAAGTTAAAAAAAATAAATTCCATGATTTATACCCCTATAGTGATCAAATATTTTTCATTTTAAATATTTGTTCAATCCCCAAGCCCTAAAATATTTTGGAATAATTCTAGTGTTCAGAGGTTCATTTTTTCCCAAGATGATTATATTATAATCATATATATTTTATAAAAAATAATTCAATTATAATTAATTTTCAATACCACACATGTGGAGACACAACTTATCCAATGGATCATAAAATATATCATACATCATGGGAATGTTTTCAGGGACAACAAACCTCATTCAGAGTAATTCTCATTAAGCACTGATCAAACTCTAAAGAATACCACCATTAAACTAGCACCATCAACCATCATCCAATAACATGAGTCTATAATTATATTAATAATACATTAATGAAATATCAAACCAATAATAATAAATAATATAATTAAAATAATAACTAATTATACTCTTTAATTTTTCATAATAAATAAGTTTCACAGAAAGTGATCTCCTATGACTTAATAGATGAGAAATGGGGTGTACACTCCCTAGTATCCACCATGGCATCTGTCACACAAAATACCTGACACTTA
Source organism: Viscum album (assembly GCA_963277665.1). Classification (NCBI taxonomy): domain Eukaryota; kingdom Viridiplantae; phylum Streptophyta; class Magnoliopsida; order Santalales; family Viscaceae; genus Viscum; species Viscum album. The sequence continues at coordinate 871,312,249 of OY728145.1, read as the reverse complement.
AAATTAATATATTGATAAAATAATTTATATTAAAATAATAATAATAATTTTTGGTAATGGATTGCCCAAATAAAACAATAAAAAACCTTGTGTTTTCATCGTCTCATGATCTCCTGTTGACGACTTGTGAAAAACCCCACTATATTGGGACAACTATGTAATTACTAATTGTGATTGTCAATCAATCCCCAAAATTAAGAAACTATAATCGATGATTAATAACTATTTAACAACATATGAGGATGAATAAATTCAAACCTAAAATGATAAAGAAATCTACCTTAAATCCACACTTTTTATGGACTTTTAAAGTGAGAAGAGGATGTGAATATGATATTGAAAACCCATATTAAAATGTCCCACGTCTAAACATTCATTATACTTGATTTTAGTTTAATGGACCAAAATACTATTAATCATTTTTTTTATAATAAAATATAATAGTGGGCCCTGAATTGTGTGCCCCCATGGTATTAGGGTGTAACTCATATATCAGTCATCCCTCACAAGATGAACCTACAAATTATAGTGAAACTAAAAACATGGAGTTTCCTGATGATACATGATTATTAGAAACATCCCAATAACATTATACCCACTATGTATTTTATATTTACCCTAGGTTTACTCTTATATAGTACCCCGTGGGGTTTCTAAATGAGATATATTTATTCTTGATTGGGTAATGACAAGATCGTGATTTACACACTGATTAACCCATAAATATTTCCCTTACATGTGAACCTTTTCATGTCATATAGAATATAATTTTCAAGATTATTGCATATCTGGGACACCCATATATATATTTGATTACACATCATAGGGTAATCCTTACTTTTCACTAGGTAACAATTAGGTATTATAGGGCTAAAAATTTTGTTTCATAAAGTTACCCTTAGGTTTGACAAGGAGACTAAAGAATTTTTCCATGTATGACTGTCATATGAGTACTCTTACATATCCCTCTAAATATCCTTTGGAATTTACTTCACCACCAGATTACCCTTTGGTATTTCCTTTACCACTGGTAAATAATTGTATACTAGGTTATAATTTAACGTGACTCCATTGTATCATTTATAGAATCCTAAATATAACAATGGATTATAATAATTTTATAATTATTTTATTCTATGAGAATTTATTGAAACTTTAATAAGTGTAAGTTACACATGAGTACGCATATGAAATATATAATTAGCATTATATTATATAATGTTAACCCTTATGTGTTACCTTTATGTATCAAAAATCCATATGCACCACTAATTTAAATCTCTCACATCAAATAAGTGTGAAACACCCCATAATTGTATTATGAATATCAAATTATAGTAGAAATCAAATTCATATCCAACCCAACATTCCTCTGTCACCCAACCATGAACCTAAGTAAACTCACATGACTCTAATCATAACCCAAAAAATCTATGAGATACATCCCATCTCTTGGAATCCCATTTCAAATATGAAATCTGAATTCATTCCATACTCCATGGAAAAATAACCATATACTAAAAAATCATTATCATCATACAATGATTGGGGTCACCACATATTCTTAGATAAAATTACACCCATTTCCATGATTGATGTCCAACTATTTATACCATCTTAAATCATGTTAGGATATCCCTTTAATAGATCAACATTTCTATTGAATCATTTCAACTTTCTTATAAATAAGAGAGAGAGATATATAAGGAATATTTCATGAGAAGTTTTTTTATTAATTCCAAATATTTCATGATATGTAGTGGTTCCTATATTTCCAATGTAGGTATAGCAATAAATTCAATCATGTTTATTCCTTAGATTCTGATATTTTTCTAATTAAAATTGTGTTATGTACATTATTCATTTACTTACATTGTATAATGAGGCCCATGTTTGGTATATTCAATATAATTTTTTTTCTTATTTATGATCTTAGTCATATAGTATAATAAAAAGTTACCTTATATAAAACTACATGTAGTGGAATTCTAATTTCATTTTAGGACACATAGGGATGAATATAATTCTCATTCTATTAGAAACATATATCCAAATAATTTTAATCATATTCCATATCCTAGTGTTTGACTATTATTATCATTAATGTCATATTTTCTCTACTTACACAAAATGAAATTTTGCTTTTGGTCTCTATTTTTCATATGTGTGATGTATTCAAAGGTATTACATCAAAGAACTATGTGTGAATCGATTCATATTATCATGGGATATGTAGTGACATCCCTATCAGTTATGTTAGACCAAACCAAAAATGATCAATTTCATCCAAACATTATTACGATATGGTCTCTATATTCACATCATGGTTTCTATATTTTCCATAAAATGGGATACTATATACAAAAAATATAAATCTATTATTTGATGGAAACATGAATATTCTTTTTGTAATAATCCAATGTCCAAGAAAATACACATTCTATGAAATATGTACACATTGATGCCTAAACTTCAAGGATACATAAATATGTATGGATTATCCATCTCAAATAAAGTCATAAAAATATCATCCATCAAAACCCATTTAGTCCATGTTAATTAAACATTACCTCTATATTATCTATTTCTTCCATGACTATGCATTAGGATAGAACCATTTCATTTAATCATTGGCATGATACCTCACTTATACTGGGTTTACTTCTCACTCACACCATGATAATAATACATTTCACTATTGTTCCCCCAACACATGATAATAATAATTTAAAATACTTTTAAATATATAAGAGTTTATTAATTACCATAAGTTTGTGATATGTAGTTACATACAAGCCACTAACCAATATTACAACTATAAATTCAATTTCAATATGATTTTACCTACCATCCTAACACATCATTACAATAATTCACATATGGTATTCTTTTGTTAATCCTTTTTAGGATGATAAATTCTCATATTAATTTTGATAACTTTGGTTTTCATGATTATGGTTATATCAAGACACATAGTGAAACTCGAAGGTCATTATCAAGGTGCATGTAAAGAAATTTTTTGCTACTAATTGATGAAAATAAAAGGAAATATGAAATTGTTTTCCTATAGTATGTGATATATTTTGAAAAAGTATTCATATATGAAACTTTAGTATATTTAACATCTCTATAACATTATTTGGATGTGTTTGAAGGCTTGAATGGTGTCTTAGGCAGTCATCTTAGGGATGAATAATCATCAGGGTGTCTTTATTATGGATTTTTTATGTTGGTATTATTTTGGATAATATTTTATTTTTTTAAATGGATGAAGGATATAAATTATAGATGTTTTGGAGTTATAGGTATGCACTAGGAAAATAGAAAATTATTTATACATAGGGGTGTCTGATACATAAAATTAATATATTAGGGTTAACTATAATCATATATATGATATGTATTTTATTCATAAGGGTCCCCATGCATAATGGTTTTTTAAGTGTAAATATAAAACTTATAAATTAATAATTGGATACATTTTAGAACAAACTATGATATGTGTTTTTATCAGGGTGATATGTAATAGTAAATATAAAATTCCAACGAGTTTTATTGGTTGAAAATTGAAAAGGAAACACATAACTATAGTTACAATGGTATGTCAGGGTTCATTGAGCGTAATTTTATTTGATAATTTATGAATGTCACCCTATTATGTGAATGGGTAATCTCTATGATACATAAGTTTTACCCTTATATATAAGGGGAAATGCATAAGTGTTCGTTCATATAATATGTAAGGGTAAACTGCATAATTCATAGGGGTTATAAAAATATTAAATTACATGATATTAAAGGGTTACCTTGTGATACAAGTTGTATAATCAAATACAAAGCGGTTTAAAAAAAATGTTCTATATTTGATATATAGAGGTAACTCTTTTTTTATATATGGGTTATCAAAAATTGTAATGTTATTAAATATGTAATGGTTACCATAATACGTAAGGGTGATAGATGATGTTTATATGACTTATAAGGGGTATACTATTTTTCAAATTGATCATGATAGGATGGATTCCATGAGAATTAAAGTTATTATATAAGGGTTGGTTGACTGAGGAAATATCATACTGGGTGGGAAGACTATATTATGGTGTGTAAGTTGGAGGTAGTAGCATTAGATAGATTTAAGAGATTTCTTATACTATATTTAAGGGTCTATTCCATGACTGTGGACCATATATAGGTAATTATTACCTGATCTATATCAAAGACTAAACAATGGGAGTATTTTAAATTTTTTTAAAAAGGGAATCTAGATCCTTCGAGAATATCAAAACCCCCTTTCAAATTATTCATTTATGAGATGTGAAAATCAGGGGAAGTAAAGCTTATTTTACCAAACTCTTATACCATTCAACATACTTAATTTTGGGTTAATAAATGTTGGTTGTTTCATCATTTAAGGCATAATTTTATTTTTATTCCTTTTTCCCTCTTCTTGGTTAATTTTAGATCATGATTTCTTAGGGATAGTGATGGATTGATAATTCCACTAGGATATTGTATAATTGAAAATATATAATGATTTATTTCTCAATTTGGATGAAAGCGAACCAATTAGGATGAAAAAATATTGTTTTTATATATTACAAGTGATATGTCTTTCTTATTTTATAGTTATGGGTTTCCAATGGTTTGGGTAAAATTTATGGAAGTGTTAATTAAAAATTAAGGACTATTTATTATATATATTTCATTCTACACTAAGAGTGTTGCACAAACTTTTTGAAAACATTCAGTTGCAAAAAAAATTAGATCATGTGTTTATGGATGATGGATTATGATCTTACTCTATACAATTTTTAATGCATTTCCTAAAATTAAATTACTCTGAATGATATCAATTTCCTTTTTATTTCCATTTCTCTAATTTAATATATTATTATATTTTTTTATTATATATATTTTTATTGACATCATATTTTCAATACATTCTGTTTTTATTCCCTCTAAATTGGGATAGTCTAGAATCTTCTTAATAGTAAAAAATATATTTTATCTTTGGTTAATCAGTTCCTTGGTGGTCCCTTGGATGAATTAGTGTTGGTGGCCCACTCCATGGAATATTTCATAAAATGTTTATATTATTGAGGTAAATGGGCTTTCCTTTTTAAATATGGATATATAAAGTAGGGTTGGATGTAAATGAATCTCAAGAGGAAATGGTTTTGTATAGAATTTAATGATGAAAAGTTTTATTTCAAGTGATGGTTGAAAAATGGAATATTTAACAAAGATATGGTTTTTATAATTAATGTTTTTATTATGTATTTGGCTAGTAACCAATCAATAATAATGAATTAAGTCGACTCATTTCCAAAAAATTTATATTGAACTGGTTGACATTATTTTTAATTGAAATCTAGAAGGACATAGTCTGAGATTTTTTTGGTCTTATTGACATTGTGAAGGATGAAACCTTTATTATATTTGTTTTATTTGTTTTTTTATTAAATATTATGAATGACTAGTGTGATTTTACTTTATTATGATGATTCAATATAGTTTTTTATTACCAAGTTACAGTATTTATATATAGTTGTACGGATTATCATTCTTATAGATGCCTCAATCCGCATGGTAATGTTTTATTTTTGGAATAAAGATATAGGGTTAGTCTAAACAATGGAGTGAACCCATAGTGAGTTGATATAGGTAATATTTCATAGGTTCAATTAAATAGTGACTGTTTCTTAAAAGTGGGTTAGGGCTATCATATTTGTTATATTTTCCCTTGAATGAGAAGTTTAGGAATGGTTATTTTTTGGGCGAACTAGTGGTTTCACATATGGGTTTGGGTGGCTAAAAATTTATTTCATATCTTCTCAATGCATCAACCTAACTAGTGTCAACAACCATGAGAATAATATTTTTTATAAGTACATGGGTTTTTCTTTGGGGTGTTTTTTTCGATTTTTAGGGTAGTGTTTAAAACTTATCTTTTCTTTATTATTTGATGTTCCTACTATAATTCTTCAATGTTTTTGAAAATTATTGTTGTGACCATTTCTTAAGTTAGAGGATAATTGGTTTTCATGAGATGAAATGAGATCATGGTTACTAGGTTTTTCTTTAAATATGTGGATGGTTATGATATGTTATTGTGTGGGTTCCCCTGTAACATCCCAAACATTCATAAATTAAATTCCCTTTTGAATGAATAAATTTCTTATTACAAAATGTATTTACTGAAATAAAATTCACTACATTTCAATTTTTTATTTTGGATCATTATAATATACAGTAATAATATTCATTTTGGGATTTAAATACCATTAAGACTCAAATATATTTATGATATAGCCATTTTAAATTTATGGTTAATATTGTTATATATTAAAGCTTACGATGAAGTATAATTTACATAGATGAATGATCTGGTGGCCTCAACAAGTAGGATTTTACCCTATGAATATCTTTTGTCAAATCATCTTAAGAATATGGAACAACTATGATTTTCCACTGATCAGTCCTAAGACATGATTCAACAACCAAAACATCAGCGAACCGTTTATGGTAGTAATTCAAGTGTATAGAATACATGACCATAATCTTTTTTTTAAACCAACCCATGAAGGTTCGGCCACCACACACCTTACCCATAGTGTGTATGTTGGTGTAATAAAGGGTTATTCATATGTACCCTTGTAATATGAATTTGTATACTTTATTTTTATTGGAATATTTATTATATTTATCCAATTTAATTATTACATTAATATGTATATAAATAAAGTGATATAGATAAAAATAATATTTTTATATGAATAAAATACGATTTTATATTTGAGAAATATATATTTATAATTAAAACAGACTTATTGATATATTATAAATTTTTTAGTTGAATTTTATTTTTATCAAATATTAATACTAAAAAATATTTATTTAAATATAAATGATGATATAAATTAATGACGACCAATATAATTTATATATGTCATATAAAGTGGTTATTTTTTTTAAAACTAGAATTCTAAAATAAATTGGGATTTTTGAATTAAAATTAACAATACACATATTTAGAAAATAATATTTATAAAATAATATTTTTAAATAATCATATAAAAATTATACAATAGTGATGTTTTGGAAAAAACTTTAAAATGGTATAAATATATGGTATGTATTATGACATCATAAGATCCCAACAATGAGGTAATAAATAATCAAGGTCACTAATGACCAAAAAATATATTTCCCCTTTAAAATAATGTATTTTTAATGTTATTTGACTAATTTTAAAAACCTATAATTAATCCCCCAAAACCATAATTATAAACTAAAGATTCAAACAATTATTTATGAACATGACACACTTTCACTTCATCAATGATACTACTTTAATTATTTGGGTTTTCATTTTTGTAAAATATTTATAACAACTCGTATTTAGTAGAAACCATGGGATGGTTTTTGTATTTAATATTTTATCACTTAGAGTCCAAAATGAATGTTTATAAATTAAAAAAATCCCCTATATTTTTCTATAAATACCCACCCTACCATTCATTCCACTTCACTCGAAAGACATTGATAATGAATGTTCTCTACCCCTTCCTCTATAATACTTCCCATTGATTTATAAAGCTCTTAAGAAGCTTCTACTAGGATTTAAGTACTTCTCTATAAATGTTTTTTTATTCTCTTATCTTCCTTTTTTATTCATGCACCTTACTTATACTATGAAATTTGATTTAAAATTTATAATACTTTAATTTTTATTTACACATACCATTATTGTTCGTACAATTCCATTGTCATGATAGACCAATTCCAATCTCATTAAAAAATTCCTTGACCCTTTATTTACACATTTTATTGTGAAAATTTTTTCCCTTGATTCTCAATGCCAATAATTCATTCCATAAATACCCATCCCCATTTCTAATCATGGGTATTCTCATATATATACATATACATTATTGATTGGGTACTTCCATTTATATAATCCACACTATTTAATCATGGGATTAAAATTGGAAGAACATTTTCTTATATTGTATGATCTATGTGACACACAGATGTTTGTACATAAAATGAAAGTGACTGGAGGGCCTTAAATTATATATACCTACAATGCATTGTGTAATATTTTTTATAACATGAGATAACATGTATGGGGAATTAGAAGTCATCCTATGAACAATATTTCATGATGTCTCAATGATTATCGTTGACATATGATTATGATGTACAATCTTATATTATTACCACATTCTTATGTTTCCTTGATTCTATCATATTATATCATTCTTCCATGTCCACATTTATGATTTAAAACTATTATTCCACATCAATCACTCACTCAAAAGAAACTTTTTTTCCCAAATGAGTAAAAACATGTAACAGTCTCGTAAAGGAATAAAGTGATGCAATCTAAGTGAATCACCCCTTATAATGAGATTAAAATCTAGTGGTAAAGACCCTATTCAACTTTCCATTATGAAACTATTTATAACACTACCTTTTTTGGTCAAGTTATCAACAGAAATATTCGATTCTCCCCATGTATTACTCAAATTAATTTCCTAGTCTAAAAACATCAAGGGCATAATTATAATAGAGGTTAAGTCTTATAATGTTATTGTCTTCTACCAAAGATGACCCACCAAATATATTGGGGTTATATTCCACTATAGAAATAATAGTTCTAAAATGGTTGTACAAAGTGAACCCATGAACATCACCTAATCCTCTTCACTGATTTAATTTCTCGATATAGGAAAATAATAAAACCCATCAACCAGAGAGGACCTATCATCCCTAACCAGACCACTACCACAAATCACATCTGTGATATAGGATCCATCAAATTCATGTTTAGGCTACTGGATGGAGGGTTCCAATGAAACCATCTCCATAAATGTTTGAAAACTATTTCCTCAGCAAGATAGTTTGGATATGTAATCGCCCCCTAGTGAGACAATAAAGAAACCCCACCTAGAAAAATAATCATGTTTTAGCCACAAGTGACGTCACACAAACATAAAGGAATTTAAATAATCGATGTCTTCCATATCTAAATATATTCCAATCCGGAAATAACACCCAATAAACTACATCAAATATGATTCCATATATTTTCCATTTCATCAAATTCTGAACTACCCCATGAAATCATGACTCCATGAAACCCATCAATGAGTATCCACTCACATAAAAACCCAGGAACCCAATGATATAGTCGTATATACTACTAGCCCACTCCCCCATTGAAGAATAGATTCCAAAATATTTGAGAATATTTGGACTCATAAAACATGCAACACAAGAAAAATGAGATTCTCTTCCTTTGAACATTTTCATTAGTGGGAATAACAATATTCCTTATACTCCAAACTAGGAAGATCATTATATTCAAGGTTTTCCATAAAAGCATTCCAACCCATATTACCTACACATAACATTCATGTATCAACCCATGGTAATACCAGTTGTTGAAGCCTATATAGTATGATTCCAAGAAAACATAACATTAAAGATTCCTTTCAGAATAATGACCCCAAAGAACCTCTTTTTATCCCCACAAGTAATGCGTTTATAATATAATTGAAGGTAAAAGCTTCCAAAAAGGAAATTACAAAACTTGGAACCTTTGTAAGAACAATTTCCTATACAACAATTATTATTCCAAAAATTAATATCTTTTATTTATCACAACCCACTGCATTTTATCTTTTTGTGTACCCATTTGGTCAATATTACATTGTACAAACCCAGACTTCCTTCCTGAATGAGCTATCCACCCATTCCAATTCATCTTATACCTAAACATCACAAACCTAGAAGAAAATAAATTTAAATCAATGATATACCAATATAACCTTATTCAATTTAACTTAATGGAATCTAACACACTCCTCAATCATATACACCCTCCTCAACAGACCTCACCATCCTTTCCTAGGATTCCCAAGGACATTTTCCTCCAAGGATAGAATCTCTTATGATGGTTTTTAAAATTTTCTATAATTATTTTAGTGATCCCTTAGGCGCCTTGATCTCCAAAAGAGTGTATAAAGACATGGATGACAAGATTGTATTAACTAGAGGGATTCTTCCTCCAAATGATAAAAAAAATTCTTCCAATTATTAATTTCTCTGATGATTCCACTAGTAATATCCTCAAATAAATATTTCAAAATACCATGATATGATATAGTTGCTCCAAGGTATCCCACCAGTAGGCTACAACATTGGATCTAAATTCTATCCCATATGACCTTCCTATGCCTGATTAAGATTTCTTAAGATATATATATTCCACCTTTTCCATGGATAATTCACTGCCCACTCAAGAATCCATATCTATCTATGATATTAATGAATTCATTGATTTAGTAAATTTTAATGATGATAAAAAACATATCATCTGAAAATAAGAGGTGAGACTAGACTCTAAACCTTATTCTATCTCTGAAAGGCATGATTTTCCCTTAATCAATACTACACCTCACATTCCTTAAGAGCACATCTTGTTCCAGAAACAACATGCAAGGTGACACCGGGGGTCCTTTCCTAAGAGAACACATAGTTTGGAAGAAAGAAATCACCTTCCCCAAAATGTCAATAGTGAGCCATGGAGAAGTGTATAACCTAAAGAATAAGTCACACAACTAGTCCATAAAGATGAATAATATATGTACCTTAATAATAAGTCCACACTGCATTTGATTATATACCCTTACAATATCCACATTGATCATAATATTGGATTAAAAATACCTGATATTAATATAATAAATTAATTAATTTTTAATACAAATCTCCCCAAGAATTATTAATCTATGAATGAATCCATGATGCTCCTTGAATTTTATAGGACCATTCCCTATTCTTTTATTCTTTATAGTATACAAATTTTTTATGAAAATTTTCATAACATTTTGGATGATATTAAATTAAAGATAACATATATTTCACCTTTGGGAGTAAGACCACTATAAAATCACACACCACACTAGTTATATATCCTAATTTAAAGAATTAATGGAATTCCTCAATCACCTAGTATTTAATGATGTACCAGGAAACCACTTAGAATTACCCCAATATCCCATAAATCCCCTGTTCACTTCCTGAACTCAAACTGGACACTACATCCCAAATCTCATTCTCATATTTAATGGAATACATTTATTAATTATTTAAATCTTGAAATAGACGAGGAATATTAATAAGAAAATATTTTTTAGCTATTGTACATAGTCTTCACCCACCCTTTGAGCCAAGTGGTCTAATGAGAAGTGACTCAAAGTGATCCTCTCAAACTTCCCAGCCTCATCCACATTATCTATGTAAGAACCCTCATATAGTCAAATATTCATACTACATATGAATTTATTTTTATTGATGAAGTCCTGAAATAAAGTTGTGTTTAACACCCTCATATTGTTTTATGAAATATTCACCTTTAAATAAATTTATATCATTGTTATATTATATTGCATGAAACAAATTTTAAACGAACCATGATAGACTATTAAAATATTATTCTTCTAACATGAAAATTATAACCTAGAGACTGAGTTGGTGAGTATCAATAAGAATAAACATGTTATGAAATATATTATTTCTAAGGAAACAAACACTTTTTGTAGTTATTTTGTTCTTCAAAAAACATGTTTCGATAAAAAATTAATTTTTCTACATTCTATTAGAAAATAATTAAAATTTATTTTTACACGTTTATAAAATTTATTTGAGAAAATAAAATTAATTTTTTACTTAGTACTTAAAAATAAAATTGATTTTATATTTTTTTTAATTCCTTCAAAATGATAATTTTTTGTTTAAAAAAATAAAATACTATTTTTATAAAATACCATAGCTCTTATGAAATAATTATTATATGATCATGATTTATAATTTTTTAATCCTCATTTATAATAAAAATTTATTTAATTAATGGAATAATAAATATGGTGTTACATACCAAAATTCATGTTTATCATATTTGAAAACCACATTTTTTACCTTAAAAAAGTATATTTATTACTTATACGTGTAAAATATTTAGAATTGAATTTTATCCCATTTATAAATTGAATCATGTCAAAAGGATAGATTATTTGGTAATAGAAGTTCAAAATTAGGTAAAATTGTTTATTTAAATTTTGTACATAAAAAATTTATCATGGTCAGAAAAGAGTTACCACAATATAAGTAAAACAACACAACAGGTTAAAGTTAAAAGGTAAAAGCAAAAAATACCTAAAAACTACAATATTAAATGGATGGTTGATTTATTACACATCCATAACTATACTTGAAAACATTAATCATCTACCAAATTAGTTAAAATTAGTTCCACCCAAAATTGGTTGTCTTTATATTCATAGTAATCATTATTTAATCACTTAAAACCACCTCTCCTAAAATATAAATACCCCCATAACCACCCCTTATCTTCAAATACATAAAATTATAAAATATCTATAAAACCCTGTCCTAAAACCACAATCCACATCCCGGTGTTGTTGGTCTCACCAAATGTCCAAATCCATGTTCCTGAAGGGGTCCTTCAAGGAGGTGATATTCCAGATGTAACATTATAAAACTACCATTTTTAATTTATTTTATTCTTCTACCAAATCCCTAAATAATTCAACCCTCAAAGAATAAAAATCTATTTTACATTATTATGGTAATTTTATATTCCTAACTAAATATATTATATAAATTTCCTTTCTCATCTCCTCTTATTCTGAGAAACAATATCATGGTCTTAATTATGGAGGATAACTGCCTCTGTGGATAATAACTTTTTATTTTCCATTACCACCTTCAAGGCCGTTCATAAATATATTATTATTTTTAAACATAATTTTAATAATAATATTATTACATATTTCTTGTTCATTAAATAATAAATAGACAATATATTAAATAAGACAAACTAGTTTGAGACGGTCGGAGAGATTTCCAAAGTAAACTAAACATATATCATTAATGTCTTATCAAATGAATCATCCACAAGTCAGAAAAAAAAGATTTATTTTCCATTTAAATATATACAAGTGTATTAATACCAAATAATTTCAATTCTATAATTTTATTCACATTTGATAAGAACATCCATAATTATACACAAGTGAACTGACAATGAAACCATGAAACGAACACAGCCGGAATAATGAAATTGAACCTTATAACTCATCGAAATATCCATAAATTGGCTTCATAAAATCATAATAAAACCAAAAAATTTTGATAGGTTATTAAATAATAAATTTAAAAATATAGATTTATTATCTATGAAACTGTTTGTAAGTTAATAATTCTTTTCTTAAAAAGTTAAGGGATCTCTCTGAACCTCCATTTTTCATTTGGGCAACTCTTTATCCTTCATTTCTACAAGTTAGAAATTAATTATTTTTATTTTAAGAATATAATATTTTCTTGAGGCATGAATCTTTTATTTTGTGTTAAATGTGGTTTAATTTCCTTTTTGGTTTCGACCCTATGTAGGGTTGTGAGCCAATTGCGTAGTTGTGGGGAAAAGAGGGAGAAAAAGGTTGAATGTTGGTTGTAGGACAGGTACACATTAAGTACATGGCCCATACATTGGGCACTTCTAGTACACGACATGTAGCATTTTTGGTTTTAGAAAAAATAAAAAATAGTTATGTACATGTCGTTTACTTGTCCAACACATCATGTAATTTTCTATCTTATATTTTTATAATACTGGCAGTAGCCTCTTTTTCTGTAAAAACTGACAAAAGGTCACCCACCTTGATTTTTGAGCAGTAGCACCAGAGGGTAATTTTTGCTCTCATTTGTCCATCTGAACTTTGATTTAAACACCGTCAGGAACATTGGAATCCCATATGCATGTTCTCTATTCCTCTCGAGTCATTCATCATGATTTCATGTTTCAACCTAGTTATCGATCCTTGATCGTTCATGATCGTTTCAGAGATCTTATCAATTCTAGTTAAAATTAAAGGCTTATGATGGACGAGGAGTGTTGTACAAGTAGGAGGTAGGTGGTCTTGTTCATTTTTATAATTATCAAGTTTATTATATGTGTTTTAGTTCCCCACACCCATATCTAGGGTGTCACATTGAATGAATATTTCAAAATTTTATTTCCCATTGTTGTTTAGGTAATTCATTAATTACTTTAAATCATGTTTTAGGTTGTTAACCATGATTAAGTTCCACCCCATGGGTGTGTTTCCCTTCGATAACCATATATGGCCATTTGGATTAGGTTTCCTATGAGGCATGCCTTGTTTTCCATTATTCATTTGATTAAAATGTTTTTGATTATTAAGTTGGATTTTAACTGTGTTAAATTGTAATTTAAATGATTAAGGATTTGGAATTATTGACTTTTCCCTTTACCCCATGTTATGCCTATGCTTGTTTAAGCATGCTTGGAATTTTTTTCTCTAATTTTGAACTTGCGACCATGTGATTTCTTATTGTCAAAGCTATGTAATATTGTAATTTACATGTGTTTCTTATTATGTAAGTTATTCCCACGTCATTTGATTAATGTTGAACCATGTAATAGTTTAATTTACATGTGTTTCTTGTTATATAATTTTCCCATATGAGTAGTTGAAAGGCCAAGCCTTATGAGGTTGGGCCTTGCTTGAGATTATATTGGAATATTTTTTTTTTAACCTCTTCATGCCTAATGATATATTAAAACTGAATCTTAAATGGTTAAAGGGTAAATAGAAATGGGAGAACCATGGATTCAGATTAGAATTACATGGAAAGGTTCATGTGATTATTGTACCTTATACCTCAGGTGACCCATGGATCTATTGAGGGATGCCATGGGAGGTTATATGTTACATCACGAGTAAGCCATGAATGTAGTGGTTGGGCTCATGGAGAATAGGTTTAAAGACCAAATGAGTCACAGAATGAGGGATGCCTTGGATCGGTTCTATTGGAAATGTTTATATGTATTTGGAGATGCATCGGTCTTATTTATAAGATCCAAGGACAACCCAATTGACATATACTTTCACCACACCTAAAGTGAGGCTGCGTTCATGAGAGGATCATATGGACAATCTTGTAGTATGTAGGCTGTTTTACACTAGGAGTAATACTTGATTTACAACTTAAGAATTTAAATGATATACTCAAATTATAAATTAAATATTTAAATGGAATGAATCACGATGTGTTAGAAAAGACAAAGAACAAGATTATATTCACTATTCACTTTACTTGTTTAGGTTTCCTTCTAAGGTATTTGTTGGGCTTACATTTACACTGGGGTTGTCAGGCTTAAGCTAATACTACTACAACACCATTTTTGTTTCATTTTCAAATAGCCGATTTTTGGGTATCTGGTTCCCATATATAGGCATTAAACCATTAAAAATCTAGAAACCACATCCAAATACAACTTCAAATTCAAATTCAAATTTCAGAAACTGACATCATCATACCATATCTCTGACAGATACACCGTACACCACACGGCTCGTGATGCACTGCCACCTCGATTCAACCATCCATCCATCAAGCATTCCACTAGAGTAGATAGCCAGATTCAAACCGTCGACGATCATCACCGGAGATAACCCTCAAAGCAATCATCCACAAAATCACCAACCTCTCCATAGAAAAAATCAAAAAAATCACTAAGTTCAAACAAGATCTAACAAATCACCATATCCACACCGAATCACAAATTCCAAAATTCAAATGCATCTGAATCACATCTCGAACCAAACTAACTGATTAGCATAGATCTTTGGTTGTTTCATATTGGGATTTAGTCTCAAACCTTTTTTGGTTCATGTTTTTTGGCCCAAACAGATTATATTGTCATAGGTGTTAACAAGGGAATGTTCCCTTTGAAAGGTACTTGATATGATGCTTAAGAGAAGGAGGGAATGAGACCATGAAGAGGTTGGTGATGCTTCTAAGTTATATTCTTCTTTCTTGTACTGTTGCTTTTTATTTCATGTATTATTGCATTGTAACCTATTTTGGCTATTTTCCTATAATATGTAACATGAAAAATCATCTTTTTTTGGCTCTCACAGCTGGATAATTATATTATAATTCTTCCACTATTTACTTCTATTTCATGGTATTACTACTTTTCCAATTATATTGTTATTATTTCCAATGTGTCACACTCTTCAAATGAGGGATAGTTTCCCTACTATCACACCTAGTCCCTCACTTCTTGTTGGCATCCTCTGGCATTTGTGGAAATCCTCTTGAGGCTATGTGGTCAACTAGGTCTGTGGAACCTTTGAGTGGCATTCGAAACTGGGATGTTACAAAGGGGTATCATAGGGTGTTTTTTTCTCATTTTCCATACTGTTTGGAAATATTAGACAAGGATAGGAAGGAAATGTCATGTTATAATATATTGTGCCTAGAATTAACTACCCCATGTATAGGGAAAATTCAAATGGACTCAATTTCAATTAGGATTTTTGGATTCTAAGTTGTTACTGTTGATTCTATTTCACCGTTGGGTGACACACATTTATTGTGCTATTATTATTAACATAATTGTAATTCTATTTTGTTTCAACCAGATGAGATGAGGATATTCCATCTCATTCATTATATAGGTACTTTTTAGAAATCACATGCCATATATTCTTTCCATGCCATTTAGAGAGAAATCATGATTGCATGTTTTTGTGATAGATGTCATGATAGATATGCATGGTGTTATGTTATGTACTATGATATATATGTTTGCTGTTGTGATAGGTTTATTGGTACATGTTGTGGTTAAAATTGTATGTACACCAAAAATTGTTCCCTCTGGTGTATGGTCCCTCTTGGATCATAATTTGGTGGATCATGTTTCAACATTATATTGAATCATGTTATGATATGATCCACCAAATTCTGATCCCAGAGGCCCATACAACTTAGGGACCAAATATTGGCATCCATTGATTCGTGAGGAATATGGGCCCTCACGGATTGGAATTTGGCATACTTTTGTTCTCTTTTAAAAAAATTGTGGTTCTAAATAAATTCTATGTAGTTTCTATTTGGAAACCCAAACAACAAGGTTTATGGTTCAATGAACACACACCATGGATTCTTCTGTTCAGGAAGAAATACATTTCTCGTATACATGTTGTTTACTACTTGTACACACTATGTGGTTTTTGATTGTGTGTTTATCCGTGTGAGCAATAATACAGAATGTTGGTTTTCTGATAGTGGACATTTTGTAATTTATCTATACGCACTTTAGTTTTACATAGGTAGACCCCATGTGGCTCTACCCAGGTAGAAGTACAAGGCCAGGAGGGGAGACTTGATTACAAACTATGTACCTATCCAAAATAACATTTACTTGGGGTGTTTACATGCCCATGCTGGCAGGATTACACTTCTATGTGAGAGCTTAAGAGTACATACTGTGTACAGTTTCTACATGTCGGGTACTTCTTTTTTGGTACCTTTTGAGGGTGTTTTTCTTGTTTTACCCACCTTTTATAGTTTTGGACCTATAAATAATACTTCCTGAGTAGGTTTCCCCATATATCATGATGGTGAAATCTGGGGAGCATTCTGATGACTCCTAAGGGTGTTTCAGGAATATTATCTATATGTAGTGGTTCTTACTCAAGTTACCATTTCTAGTTTTCAACTAAGAGATTGACTTAGTGTAGATGATTGGTTGAGATTTTGGTAAAAACAATTTGAGACTTTTGATTTCAGATGATTTGTGAGCTATCTCTCATGAACTTTTCTTTGAGGATGTCTCCCTTGAAAGAAATTGTCTTCTGGCCAATGGGTCCATGAGACTAGATGTTATTGAGGATTCCCTATATAATTCCTCTACTTTTTCTTTGACCAAGAGGATCCATGTTGTAGGATTCATCTATTGTTTATCATTTTAGGTTCTATATAGAAACCCCCTTTTCCTTTCATCTAAGGGCCCCAAGTAGGATTACTTTGCTCGTATTTACCAGAAGGATTCCAAGTAGGATGTCTCTGAGTGTTTGACATTACTAGAAATGATCTTGGTAGTGGGAAGTTGGTACCATCTCCCATTGTTTAACACCTAGACCTAACCCATGGGGTAGGAAAATGAGTGAGTACATAGAGTAAGGTGGTAAACTATCTTGTTTGGATATCTACACTTTTGAGATATGATCATTTATCATATCTAGAGGTCCCTGTAGGTTATCTTATTGTTAAAAAAGATCATTCATTCTAATTTGTAATTTTACCTGGTAGGATTATTGTTTTTTTTAAAAGAGGACACCTTTTTTAGATGGGTGATAATTTCACCTTGTCCCTTTATATGGGAATGAGCATTGAGGAATGCTCGGTTCAGCCTGACATGCCTCAAGCATAGTTAGCTACATAGGAGATTATGTGAATCTCTCCTTCCTTAAGTGATGGAAGACTTGGTACGTTATAATTTGTGTAAATGGAAGTGTAGATTATATTCTTTTGAACAAGTTCCACCATAATCCACCTGGTACTAGGATGCATTAGTTGGACTTCCTATAAATAATAATTAGAATGTGTCATTTTCTCTTGTAAGATCTGGTTAGTATATGTTATAATTTTTGGTACCCAATGAGTGTTAAATGTTAAAATGAGCCATTGAGGTCGGTTAAATCATTAGTCTTGGAAAAGTTGTGTATGTTCTTGGGTTATCTCTAGAGTAGAGTGACCTAAGCATTATGAATCTAGGTTCGTCCCACTATTTCGGAGAACTTTTGATACACCCCATTTGTGTATACATTTTCATATATATTATTGAAAATAAAAACATCTTTTCATCAAATATCCGTTCTTTCATGAATATATACATTAATTTTGGTGATTCAATTTATTTTCATAGATTTGTCGTCAAGATAAACAAATGAAGGGAAGCCTGTGAAAATTTTTCAACTACACAGTGTGTACATTTATACACATCGTGTACATTCAGACGGGGACACAGATCAAAAAGTTGGAGTACACGCCCAAGTCATCAACCAGATACTACAAGCTGTGCAGATTACTGCTACACACCGTGTACCGGCTTCTAGATGCGTTTGGTGGCACTTTCTAGGGACTACAAACTATGTGTTTCGGCACTACATGACGTGTACTACCCAAAAATATTCCATGTCCGTCAAAAATGGTGTGGTTGGCCACCTACTGAAGAAAAACCCGGAAAAAGGGTTGTTGACAAGACTACACGGCGTGTACTTTTACACATGTTGTGTAATTTATTTTTCTATAAATAGAGGCCTTGTCCTCTGGACCAAGGGAGGTGAAAACACTTGGAGAGAGTGGAACTTCTACTGCTATATTCCCGATCCACCATTGTGCCACTATTCTTCCATTCCACATTCTGACACCTCTCCCCGAAGCCTATTCGATGATCTCATCAGGTATCGAATGTGTTGTTTTTATTATGTCTTATATGTGTAACTAAACACCCCTTGTGTTGGGGCTGTGGATGATGATGAACTTTTGTATGTTGGATTGATTTATATGGTTCTGTTTGTTCTTTTAAATTCTTCTTATTCTTCTTAAACCATTGTTAACTACTACTAGGAATTCTGAACCGGACCAAGGACATGATTCATAGGGATATAAAATAATAATAATGATGAAACAACTTCATAATAATTAAAGGGATTAATCAATTCATAAATGGACTAAACTGAAATTAAGAATTGTGAAACACTGACTACTGGACCAAGGATTCAAATTTCTTCAATTCCCAGACAAAATAAACTGGCCCAAGGTAATCTTGTCATAAATAAGATACAGAATGTTGAATTATCATGAACAACACAACCATATAAGAAATCTTCATAAAATCTCCATAATCACCATAGCCCCAACACGCTCTTTTTTCGTCGAAACACATTAAAAATTGATTGTTGCTTTCTTTTAAATTGTTAATCATAATTTCAAGTAAACAAAACAGTTTCAATAATCCAGAACAAGAAAATCCACTCTATATTCAGAAAGACTCACTAAATTAATTCTAAACTCAATTGAATTCATGCACGTACCAAAGTTCTCTATGGATCGACACTTCACTTTCACTATACTAAGTTTAAGAGTGGGAAATATCAATTTAGGACACCGATAAAATACCTTCAGTGAAAAGACTCGCCAAATTTTGGCACCGTTGTCGGGGAATATTAATGGTTCAAGTACTAAATTTAGTTGTGTTAGTAATTAATTAGGTGAAAATAAAAATTAAAAATTCTCAAAAATTTCATTCCTAAACCCATTTCTGTTTATATTTTGTTTTACCTTTTACGCCTGGGTTTTGTTTTGTGTATGCGTCTGATCACAGGTGCATGAACCAGCCCCTCACATGGTCCAGTAGTGCTGAGTCGTCGGATATTCTTCCGATTGACCCGGAGATCGATGAACCTCGTTGTGACGTCGACGTTTACTGGTAGAGACGCACAAAAAAAATAATTACCTATGGAAAACAAGGAAGAGGGACCAGTGTCCACTGAAGCTGTAGCTGGACAACCATTCCAAGACCAGCAGCCTCCCGCTGCTGGTATACCGGAGTAGGCCCAACCTGGAGGTTTCATGGAGTTCCTCCCAAGGGACTACCAGCAACCACCACATAAACCACTTCCACAGTACGGCTATCCCCAGCAGTAGCAGAAAATCTTTCAAAAGCCCTACTTCGCCCCTCAAGAGAAGTAGTATATGCTGCCTCCACTCCCTCAGCAGCCACCTCCACGGTGTACTCTTATGGAGTACGGACTACCTTCGATTCACGGAGCTGATACAAGCATCATTCATCCTCTGGTTCAGGCCCAGCACTTCATGATCAATCTAGCTATCATGAAGGTGATCCAAAACATTGTTCAATTTAGCGGCCTGCCCAGTGAAGACCCGAACACCCATATCTCCAATTTTTTGAAGATCTACGACACATTCTGTTACCATGGTGTGTCTGAGGATGCCATTCGTCTTCGCTTCTTACCCTTCTCTCTATAGTACAAAGAGATATACTGGATCAAAGGGTTACTACAACGATCCATCCTCACCTGGGAGGAGTTGGCTCATGCATTCCTGTCCAAATACTTCCCACCTTCGAAGACGATAACCTTGAAGAATGAAATCCACAACTTCCAGTAGCATGACTCCGAATCTCTGTATGAATCCTGGCAACATTTCAAGGATATGTTATGTAAATTCCCACACCATGGACTTCCAATCTAGATGCAATTAAAAACCTTTTATGGAGGACTAACAACGAATAGAAAGTCCGTAGTGGATGCAGCTGCTGGAGGAACGGTAATGAGAAAATCCCCTGAAGAACTTTTTGCACTGCTGGAAGATATGTCTGCCAACAGATTCCAGTGGAATTCTGAGTGGGGAACCCAAAAACAAGGTATGCATAGTATTGATGCTACCACCATGCTTCCTGCCCAGTTGGATGCAGTATCCAAAAAGATCGACACATTGAATCTCAAGGGTGCAACTCAAGTCCACGCAACGAACCATCCAGCATGCAGTGACTGTGGAAACAACCACATCCTGGGAGAATGCCCAGGACCGTCATTCGACCCTTCGACAAGCGAGGTGAGATATGTTGCTCAAAACAGAGGGTTGAACCATTATAAAAAATACCAGAACCCGTCATCGTGCGAAAACCAGAACACAGGCTAGGACCCACAGTAGCAGAATCCTCTAACCCAGTGACCGCCTAGCTATAGTCAGCCACAATATCAGAACTCATACCCAAGGCAACAATTGAATCAGCAGGGTTCCTACCAGAATTAAGGGTATCAAAACCCTCGCCAGTAGCAGCCAACGTAGAAACCACCTCCACCAACTACACATCCACCTCAATAAGAGAATACATCCAGGTTAGAGGACCTTATGAAGAAATTCATCTCTACTACTGAGACCCAATTTCAGAACCAGGAGGATTCTATTTGAATCCTTGAGAACCAAATTGTCCAGTTAGAAAACCAGCTCTCAGGGAGACAGCCTGGTACACTACCAGACAACACCGAGAAGAACCCAAGGGAGGAGGCCCATGCTGTCATTTTACGAAGTGGAAAGAATTTACACCAGAAGGTACCAGTACATTCAACTACACCTATACTCCCTGATGAAAACCAAGGTACAATTTTAGACCCCTCTTTTTCCAAAAATCCATAACCGAAGGCTCAACTAGGAAAAGGAAAGGAGGTCATCAAACTATTCGATCTTGCATTACCTTTTTTGAAGAGGATGAAGCAAAGCATGCTGGATCACTGGTTTGGAAAATTCATGGAATTATTCTGAAAGGTACAAATAAACATCCCATTTGCAGAGGATCTGACAAAAATTCCCACATATACCAAATTCATGAATTAAATCCTATCAAAAAAGAAGATGATGGAGTATTTGGGCACCATAGCACTGACAAAGGAGTGTTCCGTCGTCATACAACATTACCTTCCTCCCATGATCTAGGATCCAGATAGCTTTACTATTCCATGTACAATTGGACCCTGTGAATTTGGAAAATCCTTGTGCAACTTAGGGGCTAGTGGCAACCTCATTCCATTTGGAGTTTTCCAAAAGCTTGGACTCCACGATCTGAAGCCTACGCAAGTCACCCTTCAACTTACTGATAGATCCATTAAATACCCAAAAGGGATACTGGAGGATGTTCTCATGAAGGTGGGAAGATTGATCCTCCCTACAAATTTTATTATCCTAGACATGGCGGAGGATCAAGAGGCACCTATTATATTGGGAAGACCATTCATGTCCACAGAAAAAGTGTTGATCGACGTGCACCGGGGGGAGCTGATTTTCTGGGTAGGGGACGAAAGAGTCTCCTAGAATGTTATAAAGGTTTTCAAACACGCCTTGTTACCCAAACATGAGGGCTTCTATGCAGTGAATACCATGGATGAACAACTGAGTGGTCAAGAAGATGATCTGGTATGTTCTTACATTTCAGATGATATGATTTTTTCAAACATGCCCACTGATGAAGCGCCAAAGGACCTGAAATTTATTGAAGGCCAGGGCGGCCACTACTAGAAATGAGCTATCATTCCTGACATCCTAGAGAGGGAATAAGTACAACCACTAGTACCTTAAGTTCTCAAGGAACCTAAAATAGAGTTGAAGCCTCTCCCACCTTCCTTAAAGTATGGGTATTTGGGATATCATCACACTTTTCCCATTATACTTAGTGCAGCACTATCACAGAAGTAGGAGGATGAAATTATACAAGTTTTGAAGCGGAGAAAGTAGGAAAATTGATGGAATATTGCAGATTTAAAGGATATCATCCCTACCATTTTCACCCACAAGGTGCTGCTCAAAGAAATAGAAAAGCCATCTAGACCACCTCAACAGCGTCTGAACCCTCCCATGAAGGAAGTCTTAAAGAAGGAGGTAATCAAGCTATTTGATGTAGGCATTATTTAACCTATATAAGATAGTCTGTGGGTAAGTCCCTTGAAAGTGGTCCCTAAGAAGGGAAGCATCACTGTAGTATCTAATGACAAGAACACGCTCATCCCTACTCACAATGTCATGAGTTGGAGACTCTGTGTTGATTACAGAAAACTGAATGACGCCACAAGGAAAGATCATTTTCCCCTACCCTTTATGGATCAGATGTTAGAAAGACTTGCTGGTCATGAATATTACAACTTCATCTATGGCTACTCAAGCTATAATCAAATCTTTATTTCCCCATAAGATCAAGAGAATAACACCATCACTTGCCCATATGGTACGTTTACCTACCGCAGGATGTCTTTTGGTATGTGCAACGCTCCCTCCACATTCCAATGATACATGTTGGATATTTTTCATGACATGGAGGAACAAATCCTAGAAGTATTCATGGATGATTTTTCTTTTTACGGGAAGTCATTTACTACCTGTTTGTGGCACCTGAAGCTAGTAATAGAGCGATGCGAAAACACTAACCTAATTTTGAACTGAGAAAACTGTCATTTTATGGTGCAAAGTGGCATAGTCCTTAGCCATAGGATTTTAGAAAAGGGTATAGAGGTGGATCACGTGAAAATAGAATTCATCTCACGACTTCCCATTCTAACTTATATTAGATCCATCTGCAGCTTCCTGGGACATGCAGGTTTTTACAGACGGTTTTTCCACGATTTCTTAAAGATAGCCAATCCCCTAACCAACCTCTTGACTAAGGATGCTATTTTCAAATTCAATGAGGCATGTACCACAGCTTCTAAGCATCTAAATCAGCACCTGGTCGAAGCTCCGGTGATTATTTCCCCCAACTGGGAGGCACAATTTGAAGTAATGTGTGATGCCAGCGACTATGCAGTGGGAGCTGTCCTGGGTCAGTGGTTGGACCGAATCTTCCCACCCATATACTATGCCAGCAGGACAATCAATGAGGCCCAACAAAAATACACTATAATAGAGAAGGAGATGCTGGCAGTGGTTTTTGCCTTCGACAGGTTTCATTCTTACCTTGTGCTATCTAAAGTTATTGTTTATACTAACCATGTAACACTTAAGTACCAGTTAAACAAGAAGAATACAAATCCCCAATTGATCTGATGGGTCCTCTTCTTACAAGAATTTTATTTAGAGGTTTGAGATAAAAAGGGGGGTGAGAATACGGTTGCTGATCATCAATCTCATCTAGAGCTGCCACACTTAGAGAAGGAAGAACATCGAGATATAAGGGAGGATTTTCTTGATGAGCATCTCTTTTCAATTATTGAGTCCCCTAGGCCCTGGTTTGCTAATATTGCTAACTATTTAGTTACAGGTTCCATTCACCCCTACCTCTCCTTCTAGTAGAAGAAAATATTTCTATTGGATTTTAAGAGATACTTCTAGGAAGGCCCACTCCTATTCTGATTCTGTGGAGACCGGGTGATCTGATGATGCATCCTAGAGATAGAGGATCAGGGGGTCTTGGAATTTTGTCATGCCTGACCTGTTGGATGACATCATGGACCAGATCAAACAATACAGAAGATTCTGCAATCTGGGTTTTTCTGGCCCACCATGCATAAAGATTTTTGAGCCTTTGTTGCTCGTTGTGATCCATGCCAACGTACAGGTAATATGGGACGTAGAGGAAAGATGCCCCAACACCCCATCCTAGAGATCGATATCTTTGACGTCTAGGGCATCAACTTCAAGGGAATATTTCCCCCTTCTTTTGGGAATACCTACATCCTCGTATGCGTTGATTACGTCTCCAAATGGGTCAAAACCACAGCTACAACACACGATATAGCTAAGGTAGTCGTGACCATTCTAAAGAAGCACATTTTCAGCAGGTTCGGCGTTCCTCGTATGCTGATCAGCGACATGGGGACTCACTTTGACAACGCATTAATAAAAGGAGTGTTGTATAAATCCGGGTTAAAGCATCAAATGGTTACACCATACCATCCCCAATCAAGTGGACAGGTGGAGATCTCCAACCGTGAGCTCAAACAAATATTGGAGAAAACAGTGAATACCTCATGGAAAGACTGGTCCAAAAATCTTGACGACGCTTTGTGTGACTATCGCACCACCTTCAAGAAACCACTAGGGATGTCACCATTCCGACTCATCTATGGAAAACCATGCCATCTATTAGTGGAACTGGAACACAAAACATATTTGGCCGTCAAGTCCCTAAATTTTGATCTGAAGTCAGCTGTAGGGAGGTGAAAGTTCCAACTATCATAACTCAATGGAATCAGAAAAGAGGCATATGAGAACGCTAAATTATTCAAGTAAAGGACAAAATCCATCCACGGCCAGATGATTTCTCAAAAAAATTCAACCCGGTGATCAGGTACTCCTCTTCAACTCTTGTCTTTTCCTATTCCCACACAAACTCATGTCGAGGTAGTCGGGACCATTCCATGCCATACAAGTATTTCCTCATGGAGTGGTGGAAATTTATAAAGAGGATGGTCATCCATTCAAGGTGAACGACCAACGGCTGAAGATTTACCATCACATGGAAGATACAGGGGAAAAAATATCCACTAACCCTCTCAGGTAAGAAAATGTAAGTCGGATGAGCCAACGACCTAAAACAAAGGCGCTTCCTGGGAGGTAACCCAAAGGATACACGTCGTGTACCACCTATATGCACGTCGTGTACTTTTTTCTTTTCATTTATCTATCTAATATAAATCTATATAGTATCTAATAAATAAACAGGGATGATGCTGGTGATGATGGTAAGGTTACTGGAGTTTATTGGAGCCATCCCTGGTTCGAATCCTCCCGAACAACCTTCGGCATGGGGTTACTCCTTTTTATATTTTCTTACACGGCGTGAGTAGTGAATTCCATATATATATATATATATATATATATATATATTTGTTTATAATAAAACCCATGATGGGGATTGGTCGGTTGTCCAAGCTCGAAACCCAGTTTCCAAAAGACCCAGGTTCAAATCCTGACAACCGCCTCATTTCCATAATTTCCCATTTTACTAAAAACCAACAGGGCGTGTCTGCCAAAATAAGACGTGTGTGACCTATTTTTTCATGAATTATAAATATAAAAATAGTTTTCTATATAAAGTAAATCATGCATATGAAGTTGGCATATTGGCAAAGTCTCGGCCCTAGATCCGAAAGACTGGGTTCGAACTCGGATAATCTCCCTGCTTCATCCCCTTATTTTATAATTAAAACCACAAGTCGTGCATTTCATTCTTCACATGTGTCTAGGCTATATAGATTAAATGTATAGAAATTATAAATATGGGCAGCAGTCCAACCTTCACTCCAGTGGCTGAGGGATTCCGTTCGGAGCGTCCGATCACCGGTTCGAACCTCGCCCCGAGCACTAGACAAAAGGTTATACTTCTCTTTTTACAATTTTTAAACACACGACGTGTATTTTCTCACTACATTACATGTATAGTTTTATTTTATTTTAATTCTGTATATACATATATATACAGATTTTACTTTTATTATTTTAATTAATTAACATTAATTATTATATAGTTTATTATATTAAAAAAATTGGGGATACACGGCGTCTAGTCCCGAAGTACATGTCATGTACCATGGCTATATAAGTCGCGGGCCACCTGGCTTCACGCTGTGTCGCGCGCCTCCCCTTTCCTGGACTTCTTCCCGTTTTCTTCTACCAAATGCCAGCTTGACGCCCCACTCTTAGATCTGTTATTTTGGTTCGTTTCAAGCTCTTATTTCCCTTGCATTGTGATCCTCAGTCAAGGTATGCCCTTCTACGCTCACTATTTCATGTTTTCAGACGAATCTAGGGTTTTTTTGGATCTGCTGACCATTCGGATTCCGCGAAACACAACCAAAAATTGAAGAACACACGTCGTGTACTTTTTTACACTTCCACAAACAAAATTCTTCTCAATTCGAATATACATGGTGTTTATGTTCAGTACACAATGTGTACCTTTCCCCATCGTTCCTGAGTACCCTTTGCACATGGCCTCACACACCATGTTCACGTACACGACATGTGTGTTTGGTACACTCCGTGTATATCATTTCATCTGGCCCCTCTGTGTGTAGCACCTGACACAGCCTCTCAACCCATGTTCATATAAACGGCGTGTGTGTTCAGTTCTTGTCGTGTATCCTATTTCCTTTGGTCGGACCCATGTCTAACCCCCCCCCCCCCACAGAGCCATGTTCCTCAAATAAAGCACACACAGTGGGTGTCCCACACACGGCGTGTCTTTGATTCTTAGAACTGATAAAATCATGGCTGTGTCGTTTGAAATACATGACCATGCCCACTTTGTACGAACACGGTGTGTATGTTCGGTACATGCCATGTATCTTTACATGGTCAATTTTATTCACCCTAGGCGTGTTTCTCCAGAGAACACGGGATGCTGATCAGCTTGTACTACATGTCGTGTACTCTGGCTGGACACGCTGTGTAATTTGTTTTTCAAATTTCTCACTTTTTCTCTGTTTTGTTTTATTTTCTTTTTCTTTTGTTTTATTTTTATTTCTTTTTCAGGTGATAGCAGATCAGGATCCTTCTCGAGGAAAGTGGTCGGCCTCCACCACTAAGATCGAGAGGCCCATTTTTCGGCAGATTCGACTCCGACATCCAACACATCTAGACCCAGACACTCTGGTCTACAAGATCCCTACATTGGAAACCCTTCCACCCCTCACTCCCTCTGCTGAGACTAGTCCAAGAACCATCCTTCCATCCCTCCTAGCTGCCACTCCACCTAAGATATCCTCTTCCGCAGCTGTCACTTCATCAACATCCCCATCCAATGACCCTTCCCCTACTGCAGCTGATCCACCCCCAGAGCTAGCTCCTGCTACTGCACCTCCACCTAGGTCGGGAACTGCAGGTGTTCCCTATCCCTGTATGGTGTTCCCGGTCACAGATCTGGCACATGACAGTGTTCGGTGCTTTTTGCATCGTCTGATTCTGATGATCGACCGCTACCTCGACACCAACGTTCCTCAACAGCTCGACATCTGGGGAGAGTTAGAGGATCTCCTTAGCCACACTACCATACTCTCCATTTTCCAGGTCCCCACTACTATCTTCCGTGATTTATTTTTGGAGTTTGTGGCCTTTTCGTGTTTGATAGAGCTGAGTACCGGGACACACCTGGTGATGCAGTGCCTGTGGTTTGGTTCTGGCTGGGCAGCCAATGATTTACCCTCACCATGACAGAGTTTGGCCAAGGGTGCAGTTTCTATCCCCATCCTATTACCCCACCCCCTATTTCCACCCTGACCAGACCTGAGCACTCTGAGCTCATGGTTATGTGGTGGGAGATTGCTGGCCCTGACCACCGTTACACCCCTATCTCATAGAAGAGTGCCCTTATCATCGACCCCATCCTTCGTTTTACCCACCGGTGCTTCAGCGCCACTCTTTTTCCCCGCCATGAGGATATGGGGGTCGTGAACGGTCGTGACCTGGATCTCCTTACCTGTTTCACTCGGCAAGACTACCTAAACCTCACTTACCTTGCCACCTCCTACTTCCATGCTATGTTTATCGGCCGTCAGGGAAACCTGAACGGCGGGTTTTACGCCACTCGCCATTATCTCCACCTTGGGGTTTTTGAGCCTTCCTTACCCTATGACCAGTTAGGTTCTCCCCAGTGGATGGAATTTCTAATGATCATTCGCATGGGAATGGTCTGGAAGTAGGGGTGCCTACATCTTTTCCCAGGCTCTCCCCCGCCCACCTGCTGACCCTCCTTCCCCAACTGATGCACCTGCACCACCCTCCCCACCCCCACCAATTTCCCCACCACACCCCCTTCCAACTGAACCCACTTATTCTAGCCTTCTTTCTTCTTCCACACCACCATCCCAACCTACCCCCGCACCCTCAGTCGATCTCGCCCTATCCCTACTCTTGGCCGTGATGGAGCAGCATTTGGTACGTATAGACAGCCACCACGATCGCATGGAGTAGCTGTTGGAGCTTATTGTTCAGCATCTGGGTATTACATTGCCTCTGCCGCTAGCCTCTACCAGGGCTCCAGGCCCTTCTACTGTTGTTCGGCACCCTTAACTACCCTGGCCACAGATTCCATTCTGCTCTCTACTATGGGCCCTGATGCTGCTGCTGCTGCTGCTGTTGCTGCAGCCAATGTTTCCAGTCCAGGGGGGATGTTGACCTTCCTTTACCAGATCCAATACATGTGTCTCCTACTTCTCTATCTTCCCTTCTTGATGCTGAGTGTGAGCATCCCGCTTCCACGGCTCCTGAGCCATCTCTTCCGTCCGGCTCTGTACTAGATGATGCCTCTACTGAGGAGACCCCATGACTAGTTTTGGGACACATGCTTTTCATTGTATATATATTTTTATGGTATCTTGTGACTGTGTTTTATTATTCTTACTTGTGGTGTTCTTTTTCATTCCCCCTCACAGGTACTCTAGTATGTTTTGGGCTTCACTTTTCCATCCCATACCATTTTCCTACGCCTAGACGTGAGGGGAGTATTATTTTTCTATTCTTTTATTTTCTTTATTGTTTTACTTCTTCCATTACTTCCCCTTGGTCTGGTCCACTATTGTGTCCCCACCTTCACTTGTTCTTTATTGGGAACTTGGTGGACCACGTAAGGTTTTAAGTATGGGGGGTGTCTCTCAACCACTTTAGTATTTTCCCTTTTCAGATTCTATGAGACATCATTATTAGGATATATTTGAAAACATAAAGACATTTTGGTTAACCATATTTTTAAATAATAAAGTTGAAAGTGGAAAATTTTAAAAAAAATTGCATTCTTATTTTAATTCTTAGGTATTTTCAAATGATTTTTGATATAATTTAAATTAGAAACTTGTAATTTTTGGATAATTACATTGATTAGACTTATCAATTATTTGCCAAGTAATGACCTAAGTGTCTCTTTATTTATTTTTCCCACTCCCGATAGGTATTCTAAACCCCTTTGTTATATTCTTTCTAATACCCTCTTTCTTCAGAGATTCATAGAATATACATACCTACCAAAATTTGTGAATTTTCTTTTCAAAACATGAGGAATTTTTGAATTACATTAACATGATTGAGGCATAAGATTTTTAACCTCGTTATCTTGAGCCTACCCTACATCTTATCTTCGTAAAGCCCATAGAGACCATGAATAGACTTTATAAGAATCCCTATTACAAGCCTATTTCCCTTCCTACCCTAATTCTTTTATGATTTTGCATGAATATTCATTTGAGCTCACAAGAAGGGAGTGGCAACACATGGTATAAATTCGTGAATTGTCACGAAATGAAGTATGGGGGAGAACCTCTTGATCATTTGGGGAGAAAAGAGTTCCAAACCTCTATTGTTGAAATTCAGAGAGGTTTCCTTTGTAAAAAAAATGACAAATGGTACAAACAAAGGTTCCTTATACACATTTGTTGGTTTGTGACTCCTACTCAACTAAATGAGATGGTGGTGATGAGATCATTTGATAGAGCTTATTAAGGATGTTTTTACATTGAGTTTAATTTTGAATATCATGCAATGTTTTTTAAGAGTTTAGCCTCATTTTTCAAAGACTCAAAGTTATTTTTCACCTCTTTACCTACCAACATTTAGCCACAGAAACATATGATCCTTATTGAAAATCCCTCATGATTTTTGTAAATTAAATTTTCTAAAGTGTAGAACTAGATTTCTTGAAAACCTATGGATAGAGTGTATATATATTTTATTGAGCATAACTTTTTTTTAAAACATCTTGAGTGTTGAGCATATTTTTGGTGACGTAAATCATCAAGTGGTTTTCTTATTTTTTTATGGTTGAAACATGTGTTAAAATAGGATGAAAGTAGTTAGTTGAATTATATATGAGGCATGATTAGAATATTTATGAATTGAAACTGCTTTGTTTTCTTTTTAAAATTTTCTATTGTAACTTATTATTTACATTCATGATTAGCTGAATTCCTTCCTTTTAAAATATAGAATCTTTTAATTAGATGTTGAGATTTTCTTGAGGGAAAGCAAAAGACTAAGAATGGGGGAGTTTGATTCACCGGATTTGTGTCTACATTTTCATATATATTATTCAAAATAAAAACATTTTTTCAGAAAATATCTGTTGTTTTATGAATATATACATTGATTTTGGTGATTCTGTTTATTTTCAGAGATTTTTTGTCAAGATACACAAATCAAGGGATGTCTATGAAAATTTTGCAACTACATGGCGTGTACATTTATACTCTCTGTGTACATTCAGACGAGGACACAGATCAAAAAGGGGCAGTACATTCCCAATTCATCAACCAGACACTACATGCTGTGTGTATTACTACTATACGCCATGTACTGGTTTCTAGATGTGGTTGTTGGAACTTGTTAGGGACTATACATCATGTGTGTCGGCACTACATGTCGTGTACTACCCACCAACCGGCCACCAACGTTGTGTCAGTCAAAGATGGCGCGACTGGCCACCTACCGAAGAAAAACTGGGAAAAGGGTCATTGACAAGACTACAGGGTGTGTACTTTTATACACATCATGTACTTTAGTTTTCTATAAATAGAGGCCTTGGCCTTTGGACCAAGGGATGTGAAAACTCTATGAGAGGGATGAACTTCTGCTGCCATATTCTCGAGCCACCATTGTGCCACTATTCTGCCATTCCACCTTCCGACACCTCTCCCTGAAGCCTATTTGATGATCTCATCAGGTATCAAAGGTGTTGTTTTTATTATGTCTTATATGTGTAACTAAACACCCCTTGTGTTGGGGCTGTGGATGATGACGAACTTTTGTATGTTGGATGGATTTATATGGTTGTGTTTTTTCTTTTAAATTCTTCTTATTCTTTCTAAACCATTGTTAACTACTATTGGGAATTCTGAATTGGACCAAGGACAAACTTCTCAGGGTTCTAAAAGAATAATAGCGATGAAACAACTTCATGATCATTGAAGGGATTCACCAATACATAAATGGACTAAACTGAAATTAAGAATTGTGAAACACTGACTACCGGACCAACGAGTCAAATTTCTTCAATTCCAAGACAAAATCAATCGGACTAAGGTAATCTTATCATAAATAAGATCCAGAATGTTTAATTATCAATAACAACACAACTATATAAGAAATCCACATAAAATCCCTATAATCAACATAGCCCCAACTCGCACTTTTTCCTGCTAAACACATTAAAAATCACTTGTTGTTTTCTTTTAAATTGTTAATCATAATTTCATGTAAACAAAATAGTTTCAATAATCCAGAATAATAAAATCCACTATAAATTCAGAAAGACTCACTAAATTAATTTTAAACTCAATTGAATTCATGCACGTACCAAAGTTCCCTGTGGATCGACCCCGCACTTGCACTATACTAATATTAAGAGTGGGTAATATAAATTTGAGACCCCGATAACATACCATTGTTGAAATGACTCTCTAACTTTATGGGACATGGGTGTTTTTACATGTCCATCGGTTTAATTAAATATTTCATGCCAGGTTATATGACATGGTGATTGGGGATCAAGAAATGATACAGGTGCATTTAATTTGTTTTCTAACTTTCTCATTTGAGAGCGATTAGTTATTCTCATCATCTAGGAAACTCCAAGGTGGAGAGTGTCAGGATGGTTCTATTTAAATGTGTCCTTATAGGTAGTAGGGTCACAATCAAAGACCATTTGGAAATAATCGATTCTACTTGAATGCCTTTGAGGCATGTGGTTCTTGTTTCATGTTGATGACTTCTAGGAAAAAATATAGTTGTTTTGGTTGGTTGTGTGTGCAACCCTTGTGAGGAAAAATTATCATTGATGGACCTCAATGGTTAAGCATGAGCTATACTAGAAATTCTTGGTGATAAAGGCATTATGGTCGGTTAAATGAAAATGCGTCAACTATTGAAGTTGAGTTTCTATCAAGAGGTCAACCAATAATAGTTCGAATGACCTATTTCTAGTAATCCTTGAAATCCACTTAGTGTGATATTCCTTAAGATATGGGTATGTCCCCTCTATTGATGTCATCTAGGATACACTGTGAGAGCATTAGTTATGTGCCACACTACAGTTGAAAGTCGGTTGGGTAGTTCATGATCTATTTTTGTTTTGTTTGAGGGGTGCATGGTTCTAGTTGAGGCTTGATTCATCCTGAGTGATACTTGGTTTCCTATGTAGGAACACATTTTATACACTGTGGATTCTTTCCTTCTTCCATGACCTGAATTCTTAGAGAATTCCACTTGGGGTTCACTCAGTTTTATTATGTGGAATTCTAGCATTGTACCAATGTCTCACTTGTAATGGGGAGTATGGATAAACTTTGGGAGTTACTTGGACTCCAGGTTGATGAATATAAGGTTATCTCAGACATCTAGTTTGGCTCAGATGTGATGCATTAAAAAGAGGTATGGTTTCCAGTTGGATGGATTTGGATTACACATTTTCTTGTGCTATGGCATGAAATTTTTAAATGATTGGTGTTTTTTTTATAAAGGGGCATCACTGAGTGATATGCATGGGATTTGGTGAATTGGATCTTTGTCGGTGTGTGGTACTTTAAGAGAAGGATTTATGTTTCAGTTGCAACATATCGGTCTCCTAAGCTGATCATTTTGGAGAAATTCCATTTTGTGATAGTTTTACTTGTTATCCTTCTTGTTCCTCATGTATAGTTTAACTGAACCAGTTTGAACACTCCTCTAGGTTATGGTGGGTGTATTGTGAAAGTCCATAATATCATTCAAGGGGAGATTGTGTGACCTCTTTTGATGAGGTCGATCGGGGTTCGTCCGTTCTTTGTCGTGAGGCCACAATTATGACATCGGTTGTGTTTGGGTTCACCTAGTTAAAGTAATTCGTGCCGATGGAATCATTGGAATGCTCAAGGGAATACATGTGGGGTTTTTTAATGGTGGAGGTGTCGTGGTAACAATGTCGTGTCAGTTTTTGTTTACATGCACACAGATGATTCACTTTTCATACAATTCAAGGAAACCTTTAGTGTTGATGAGATTAAGAGGTCATACATCTCTATGATTATACACTTGCAAAGGGTCCCTAATTCTATCATTTCATATAGTGACTCCCAATTTAATTATTTTTTTGGAAAAAGGCTATACAGGGCTCTAGGTACGCAAGTCCTTCTAATCACAACTTACCAACCCCTCCAATCAGAGTGCACAATTTAGGTGCTGGATGACTTGTTTTGGGAATGCGTCATGGATTTTGGGGGTCCTTATAAGACACCAATAACCTTGGTTGAGTTCTCCAATAACAATAGTTTTCAGGCTACTTTTCATATGAAACCATATGAGGATTTGTATGGTAGACCATGATGATCACCCCTATGTTTGATGGAGGTCAGAGAAAAAGGTATCCTAGGACCTCTTCTTGTCTTAGAGACCACTAAACAGGTTCAGTATATTTGGAAGTGGATGGATACAATTCATTCTTGTTATAAATCTTATGTCGATCACTGTAAAAAACCTCCAGAGTTCACTGTTGGGGATCGAGTTTTCCTATGTGTTGCACCGAGGTTGGGACACAATAGGTGTAACATACTGACCCCAGTTACCAAGATTCGGTGCAATATTTTAATACATTGTCATGATTACAAGGAATCATGTCCCAAAGAACCGATCAGTTTAGAATTCCTGGAAAATAGATTACAAATAAGAACATTACATTAAAAATTCTAAAATAAAACACAACATAAATAAAACTTCCAAAATATCATTATTCCCCTAGATTAACCCTGTATATCAATCATAATACACTTCTTCGCATCCTAGGGAAAATAAATCATAAGATATGGGTGAGCTCAGATACTCAGTAAGGATAACAATACTGCAGAAACTATCATAAATATGCATAAACATTTATGGGAATGTATAAGATTAAAACAAAATCCTTTTAAACAAAAAATTCAGAATAATTTGTAAAAGATAAATCAAATAATACCATTTACTTATTCACATAGATATTATACTAGTTGAATCACAACATGTTATATCAATAGATAATATCATAATGATGGAATACATAATACCGAACATCATAACCATGTAGTCAAGGCCTCGTTCCAAGAATAAAAATAAGATTTTTTTAAGGCCTTGTGCCAAGACACTAGTTTGTCTTATTAGACCTACTGTTGCATCGAGGAGCTATAGCAGGATCCACCCATCACTTAATAAGTCCAATTCATTCCTCATATACAAAGGTTGAAACATAACATAAACAATCGTATTAAAACTTTCATACGAAAGGTTATTACTTTAACCATAAACCATGAATGGTATAAAAATAGCACATCTATAGTCAAACATATAAAACCTCATTCAATAAAATATAGAGGATTTTATTATATTAAATCAACTTCACTTAATAATAATATCCAACAAAGGATGTTGGCATAGTTGAAAATAATCAATAGAACATTTTGAGAGAGATACCCCTTTTCATGAAATCATTTAAATGTCGCGCAACTTATAAAAGATGTAATTTAAAAGTTATTTTTGAATAGAAGTGTCCTATACCACTTTAAATTTTTTTAAAGAAATAAACACTTTAAAAAAATAATGTCTACATAAATAAATCCTTTAAAATCATTTTGAAAACATGGACATTAATTAAAAGATTTATAAAGATAAATCTTTAAAAAAATGGTGATCTATTTTAAGAGTCCCTTACATAAATAAATCAAATATTCCATTTTAAAAAATTTTAATGACACATGGACATAGATGTTAAATATGTCCCATTAGATACATAAAGGTAAATAGTCTCAAATAATAATGAGATGGATGAAATAATCCTTACCTTGTAGTTTCCTTTGGTCAAGGGTACATTTAACCTCATGTATAATGACCATAGTATGTTTTTAAATTATAATAGAAACATATTCATATTTCTTAAATCATAATATATTCATTTATGGCTTTATACTAACCATTTAATAAAAAATTCTATGTAAAATTAATATTTCACCTAATAATTGTTTTCACTATCGTACATGTTTTAACTTGTTATTCTTGATCGTTTAACTTATATCATGATTTAATTTCTCCCTGAATATAAAATATTTATTTATCTATGATATATATTTAGAATATAAATATATATAATAGGCATATATATGAAATGGAAAACACTATTTATGGAGATGGTAGGCTGTACATACGCATAAACGTTGTTTCCGTTTTCATATCGAATTGAACGAAAGTAAGTGAATGAGATATATAAAAATACATACTTACATAGATATATATATATATATATATATATATATATCTAGTAGCATTATTATGTCATATGTTACATACATATTAATAATATATATTTTTATAATCATCGTTGAATGGTGAACGTGGAAATGAATCTCATCGCTTCGTGGAGACGGTAAGTCGTACGTACGCATGAGCGATGATATCATTCTATTTATGGTGAAATAATTTGTAATTGTATGGTATATTATATATAAATAATAAAAAACATGTTATATTTATTATTTACATCATTTATAAATATTATTATACCCATCCCAATAATGAAGTGTTGAATAACAAACTACACCACAATGTGGAGACGGTAAGTCGTATTTATACACGTATGGTGACTTTGTCATTCATAGGATTGATAAAATGATGAATATGGTTGTAACATATTTATAATAACATCTCAGTATGTATAAGTTTCTAGAGTTATTATTTTATTAAAGAAAAAAATCAAAGAAAAAGAAAGTGGAAGAAGAAAAGAACTTCGAAACAGGTGATGAAGTAATTACCTCTTCTTCGGGTTCTTCAATTTTATTTGATCAAAAGGGATCCTTAGGTTGGATTCTGTTCAAATTAAGTACTCGAGATTGAATTTAAGATAGTTGGGAGGATATTTTAGTAGAGTTTGGCTGAGAAAAATGGCTTTGGAGGTGTGATTTTGAGAGAAGGTGAAGTACCATTTTATATGAGAGCTGAAGGCCACTTTAGGAAATACTTGAAATATTATTTTCTTATAAAATCATTTTCGGTTTATAATAGATCAAAATAGATATATATCATGTATAAGGTCAGGATGGGTAGAAATCCTCTCAACCAATAGGTTTTAGACATGTTTATGTCACCATATTAACCTTATCTTTTAGATTTAACTCTTAGTTAAATAGTTTAACTTTTACAATTCCTTCTTATATTTTTATATTAAATGGTTAATAAACATACTATAAAATGCCCAGAGAACATCACGTGGTTCATTAATGACATATCTATCATTATATAATTACTTTTCCTGATCCTTTTATTGTTTGTAATATTATATAATTTAATAATATAGTATTTGTTTTAAAAACTCATTTATGTCAAATTTGACACTATTTAGTATTTGGTTTTTGTGAAAGTCAAAAAAAACATGATTACTTTGAGTAAAATACATTAAATCAACACTGACATGTCATATTAACCTTGAAAATTGGTTTAATGCATCAAAAGTATCAATTTACATTTATTTTTATGTTTATAATATCAATTATTTAAATCTTTCATTAATAAGGAAATTATTGCATCATCATTGTGTCATAAACAAATTTAATTATTTAATGTATAAAAATTTTAAATAAAAACCATGATGTAGGAAATATTTTTAGATTTCTAATGAATATTAATACTTGAATTTATCTTATGTATAACCTTATGTTAAAAATGGTTTAGTTATTAAACTTTGAATATAACACTTTTAACTCTTCTTTAAATAAAATAATAATAAATGTCCTAATCCAATCCAAGTGCACCAAAAGGATCATATTTTATTCCTAGGGTTGATTTTGGTCGAAATAAACTTATACAATTTAATTAGGACATGTGTTAGGGTAATTATAATATCATTTTTACCTTTAATTAAAATATTTACTTTTAAGCATGGTAAATAAAATTCAAAAGTTAATATTCACCAAAAATTATTTTCATCCTATTTAACCACATTTTACTTACTGATTTCAATCGTGTTTCTTATGTTTTTAAATTAAATTCACCGAAGCTGTAAAATTACATTTTATGCAAATTTGAAAATGTGCCTAGAAGGTGGGTAAAAGACGTTAAAAAATTCAATTAAATTTTACACATCTAATATTATTATAAAATGACTCCAATTAATTTCATTTAAGTAATATAGTTATTTTTTATATATTTTAATTTAAAAATAAATATAAATAATAATAATTATTTTTTAAATATAATTTAGTTTCAAACAATAACGTAGTGTTCTTCACTGTTCATAAAAAATGAATGTTTTCAAAAAAATACCAAAACATCACCCTAAGATAATTTTAGTATTCAAAAAAAATTTATTGACTATTTTAACTAATTCAAAACATATGAGTTTCATTAATTAATTTAAAATTAATTCCCATTGTCAAAACGAGAAAGCGGGTTTTTAAGAAGTAAAAACTATCCAAATATTAACTTGTGTTTATGTACAATTTAAATGTGATATTATATCCAACGACCTAAATTATATTAAATAATAAAAATATAATTATATTATATTTTAAAACCATTCAAATTCATAATTTAACGCTATAAATTATTTCGATTGAAAATTTGTTTTCAATTAAAATTTAGTATTTTTCACTATTCATCAAAATATCAAAGATATCAGAAAAGTACCAAAATTTTTTACAAACTAAATTTTTATGTCACACTTCTAAAGAATAATTTAATTTCATTAAATTTAATATATATAAGGTGTCAAATATATTATTCAAAATACTTTCTCAATTAAAAGGTGGTAAAATTTCATTTTTTGAAAAAAATACTTCTTTTATCTGAAAAAAATGAATTTGTTCTTATATTATGTACATCAAACACATTATATGGATTTAAAAGTTATATGGAGTATATAAAATTCAAAAAAATTAATATTATCCATAACCGCTTTTTGAATTGCTAGTTTGATAAGTCGTGGCATGCTCGAACTCAGTGTTGCGTGTAGCACAAGCTATTGAATTACTTTAAAGAGATAATGTACTATGAAATATTGTTCTATTACATTCTCCCCTCCTTCAATAAATTTAATCCTCACAATTTGAAAATTTTCTTCAAATATAATAGGTTTAAAATATAAAATACCTTTGTGGAAAACTCATATATGAAATAGGGTTAATAAAATTTAGTCTTAATAAAAAGGAATGGGAAATGAAAAAGTCACCATAAAATTAGGGTTTATAATAGGATAACATTGGAGGAAACTATAGACACATAATTGGAAGAAAAAAATTAATATTTATAGGGAGTGATTTAAGTCATCAATCACAATCACGTGAACAATAAATGGAAAATTAGGGGATTTAAATCCATAAATTTATGATGAATTAAAATATCATCAGTTCAAAAAAACATAAGGTATTAGGATAATACATTTTTTGTTTTGAGATCCTTTCCCTAATGTTTATGAATAAATTTCTTCATTGAATAAGAAAAAAAGAATACATGATAAGTTTAGTTCCATCCATTAACTAATTTCTACCGCAAACTAATCTTTCACTCCAAAAGATAATATAACTCAAAAATATTCTATTTATCCTAATCATATATGGTTCCAAAAAAAATAATTTATAATTCATATGTCAAAATTTTTAAAAAAACTAAATTATACAATCAAGGATTTTAGGTAGGACTATGGTAGGTGATGCACCCTTGTCGCTCATTGGTTGTAGGATCAATTCTCACAGCCTTGCCAAGCATGAAAGGTTGTCACCTGACCTCTGGGTTTTGGTTTTTATAAAAATCCAGAAATAATCATAAGAAATTCTTTAACCTTAACAATAGTATCCAATGTTAATATTACTCCATTCCAACCTTTAGAATTATCCCCAATACTTCTGTTCGAACTCCTGGTCCAAAATTTATAAGGAAGGTCGCATAATATACATGTGAATACCTTCATCATGTATTCTCTTAAAATGTGGTAATAAGATGAATTACCATAAAAACATATTTGAATAGGTATGTACTTCTTTATTATGTCTATAAAACATTGAATTCTGGATACACTCCTTAAATCGAAAAATGTTGTAATCTCCAACAATGATGGAATAAACTAACAAATAATTACTTCCAAGGTAGTCAATAATATCCAATATAAATTTAGCCAATAATATCCAATACAATTTATCCACATCAGTCATCTCTTATTCCAAAATCAATACCTCAACATCAGGACCATATTAAGGTTTGTCTTTCCTTAAACCATGTATTTTCCAAAAATTTAACTTGCTATTGAGTGACATTTCTTGGTACCACATAATCTCAAATCCTTAATGATATAGTACTACAGTACAATATTTATATACTCCATAATTCTTATAACCAGTACATCATTAATACAAAACTCAAATAACATAATTCTTTAATAACAACATAATAAGACTAGTCATTCATCTTCATCTATGGTAGTATCATAACCTGATTATTATCCAACGGAATCACTTGCGGTATACTCTGATGATTGGGACATTTATTCATGTAGTGTCCCAACTCCTTGCAGATGAAGCATTTTACATTTGAAACATGTTTATTACCCTTGAAATAATGTATATTGTGTACTTTTTCTCCACACATATCAGAAATTCCCATTCCCTTCATGCATTTACCATGTTGATTCTTTCCATAGTTATCACATAGGGGAAAATCATTCTTTCCCTTATACCCTTTATCCATATTTCTCTCTACTATCCTTTTCTTCTCTGGCTTCCCTTCAAATCCATATGACTGAGAGAATTTATTTATTATTTTATTTACACATGATATTATTTCATCATATGATGGGAATACATGGGAGACTATTTTCATTCTAAATGTTGGATTAAGACTATGAAAGATATTATCCTTCTTACTCCTTGGATCATGTGTATTTCTGGAGTTCTCATTACTTTTACGGGGCACCATTTCTAAACAACGGAATACACTAGGTTAGTTTATGAATTTCAATGCATAATTCCGATCTTGTAAAATACCTAACATAAATTGAACAATTTAGTCATATAATCCATAATAATAATAATTTTTTTTTCAATTAGGAGGTATTTACTCATAAATCCTTCATAGTGGTTTGTAATGAAAATGTAAATTATCCTAATCATATCCCCCGAGAGTGTCGTAACTAAGAGTGCAGCAAGGCTTTTTGTTCTGTACCAGGATACCCTACATCAAGCCTGAAACTCCTTTTTGGAGTTCTCACTCCTAGGTACATCTGTGCCAGAGCCACCTCTACCTGCTCGTATCCAGACAGGGATGTATTTCTAAGAAAATTCACAAAATCTCTACATTACCAAAATTCTAGGAAGTTATTATATTCTAATACTCAAAGTCCATCTTATGGTAATTTTTCAAAATCAGAATTTAGTTAAATATATTTCCATGGTTGTTCCTAAATTTCCTCTAATACCAACTGTAATGCCCTGACCCTAGTTACCCAGATTCTGTGCATTATTTTAATACAGTGACATGATTAAAAGGAATCAAGCCCCAATGTACAGATCATTATAGTAGTCTTGGAAAATAGATTACATATATAAACGTTACATTACAATTTTTAAAATAAAACACAACACAACTAATAATTTGATAATGCCATTATCCCCCTTTATTAACCCTTCTTATCAATCATAATACACATATTCACAACTTGGAAAAAATAAAACATAAGAAAGGGGTGGGCTCAGATGCTCAGTAAGGATAACAATATAGGATAAACTGTCATAAATAATAATAAACGTTTCAGGTAATGTATAATACTAAAAAAATTCCAATTAAACAAAATCATTAGCATAATATGGAAAAGATAAATCAAATAATTCCATTTACTTATTCACATGGATATACTACTAGTTGAATAATCACATGTAATATCAATAGATAATTTCATAATTATGGAATAAATAATGCCAAACACCATAACCACATAGTCAAGGCCTTTTGCAAAGATTACAAATAATATTTTTTTCAAGGTGTTGTGCCAAGACACTAGTTTGCCTCATGAGACCTAATGATGCGTCGAGGAGCTATAATGGGCCCCACCCATCACTTACTTAAGTCCAATGCATTCCTCAAATTAAATGGTTGAAACATAACATAAACATTCATACTAAAACTATCATACAAAATGTTAATACTTTAATTATAAACCATGAAAGGTATAAAAATAACACATCCACAGTCAAACATATCATAACTAATTCAATACAATATGTAAGATTTTATTATAGTAAATCAACCTCAATCAATAATAATATCCAATAAAGGATGTTGGCATTGTTCAAAATAATCAACAAAACTCTTTGAGATAAATACCCATTTTCAAGAAATCATTTAAAAGTCGCACAATTTATAAAGGAAGATATTTAAAATATATTTCAGAATAAAATTGACCCATACCACTTTGAAATTATTGAAATAAATTAATGCTTTAAAACAATCATGTCAATGTAAATAAATCCATAAAAATAATTTTGGAAATGTTGACTTTAATTAAAAGATTTAGAAAAATTAATCTTTAAAAAGATTTAAAATGGTGATATAGATAAAGATTCCCTTCTATAAAAACATAAAATATTCATTTTTAAAACATTTTAATGATACATGTACATAGATGATAAATATTTCCCATTAGATACTTATAGATAAACAAGCTCTGATAATAATGTGATTGAGGAAATATCCCTTACCTTTTACTTTCCTTTGGTCGAGGGTACATTTGACCACCTGTATAATGAAAATAGTATGTTATTAAATTATAAAAGAATCATATTAATATATATTATATCATACATTATTAATTTATGGCTTTATAATACCCATTTAATAATAATTGTTTTGTTAAAATAATATTTCGGTTAATAATCGCTTTCTCTATCATACATGTTTTAACTTGTTATTCTTGATCATATCACTTATATCATGATTTAATTACATCCAGAATATAAATAATTATTTACATATCATATATATTCATAGTATAAATATGTATAATAGATAGATATATTAAATGTAAAACACCATTTATAGAGACGGTAGGTCGTACATACGTAGAAACGTTGTTTCTGTTTTCATATTGTATAGAACGGATGTAGGTGAATGAGATATGTGTAAACACACATAGACACACACACAAGCACAAAAAACACACACACACACACAAATATTTCCAGTAGAATTATTTCACCATATATTACATAATTTTTAATAATTTATATTTTTATAATCATCTTTGAATGATGAACATGGAAATGAATCTCATCGCGTCATGGAGACGGAAATCCATACGCACGCATGAGCGACGATATAATTCTAGGGATGGTGAAATCATATAAATTAGATGATATATTATATATACACAGAATCAGTAACAAGTTATGTTTATTATTAACATCAAATAAACTCATTATTATACCCATCCAAATAATGAAGTTTTGAATAACAAACTACACCACGATGTGGAGACGGTAAGTTGTACGTACGCACGTATGGTGACTTTATAATTCATAGGATAGATAGAATAATGAATATTTTTTTAAAATA
This sequence comes from Viscum album, assembly GCA_963277665.1. Taxonomy (NCBI): domain Eukaryota; kingdom Viridiplantae; phylum Streptophyta; class Magnoliopsida; order Santalales; family Viscaceae; genus Viscum; species Viscum album. Next base: position 871,268,257 of record OY728145.1, on the reverse strand, counting down.
TTTATAATAACATCACAGTATGTAGAAGTAACTAGATTTATTATTTTATTATGGAAAATATCAAAGAAAGAGGGATTGGAAGAAGAAAAGAACTTTGAAAGATGTGATGAATTAATTACCTCTTCTTCAGATTCTTCCTTTTGATTTGGTGAAAAGGGGTTATTATTTTGTCTTATGATCAAAGTATGCAATCTAGGATTAAGTGAGAGTAGTTGGGAGGATATTTGAGCAGGTTTTGGTCAAGAGAAATGGCTTTGAAGATGTGATTTTGAGGGAAGTGGAAGTACCCTTTTATAAGAGATGTGATGGTCACTTTTTTGAAAAGCTTGAAATATTATTTTATTATAAAATATTTTTTTTAATAATGGATCCAAATGGATTTATTTAGAGGATAAGTTGGGTATGGGTTGAAATAAATTCAACAAATAGGCTTTAAAAAAGTTAATTTCACCATAATAAGCTTATCTTTTAGATTTAACTCGTAGTTAAATAGTTTATCTTTTACAACGCATTCTTGTTTTTTTATATTACATGGTTAATAAACATACTATAAATGAAAAGAGAACCTCAAGTGGTTGATTAATTACATATTTATCATTATAATTCCTTTGTCCAAACCTTTGTTTTTTAGGAATATTATATCATTTAATAACATAGTATTTGTTTTAAAAACTCATTTATGTCAATTTTGACACCATTTTGTATTTGGTTTTTGTGAAAGTCAAAAAAACCACAAATAATTTGAATCAAATACATTAAATAAAACCTAACATGTCATATTAACCTTGAAAATTTGTGTAATTCATCCAAAGTCTCAATTTACATTTATTTTGATGTTTATAATATCAATTATATTAATCTTTCATTAATAAGGTAATTACTGCCTCATCATTGTGTCGTAATTAAATTTAATTATTTAAAGTCTAATTTTTATTGAATAAAATACAATGATGTATGGAATATTTTTATATTTCTAATGAATATTTTTAGGGTAATATATCTTATGTATAATCCTATATTAAAAATGGTTTAGTTATTAAACATTTAATTTAACACTTTTAACTCTTCTTCAAATAAAATAACAAAAAATATCCTAATGTAATATAAGTGAACCAAAAGGATCATATTTTTTCCTAAGGTTGATTTTGGTTGAAATAAACTTATCCAATATAATTTTGACACATGTTAGGTAATTACAATGTCATTTTTACCTTTAATTACCCTATTTACTTTTAATTACGCTAAATAAAATTTAAAAGCTACAATTCACCAAAAATTATTTTCATCCTATTGAACCACATTTTACATAGTGATTTCAATGGTGTCTCTAGGATTTTATAAATTCAACTCACAAAAGAAGTTAAATAACATTTTATGCAAATTTACAAATGTTCCCAGAAGGTGGGTAAAAGCAGTTAAAAAATTTAGTAAACTTTTATACATTTAATAATATTATAAAATGACTCCAATGAATTAAATTGAACAAATATAGTTATTATTAAACTATTTTTAATTTCAAATAAATTAAAATAATAATTATTATTATTTAAATAAAAGTTGGTTTTAAATAATAACGCAATATTTTTCACTATTCATCAAAAATTGAAAGTTCTTAGAAAAATACCAAAAAATCACCCTAAGCTAATTTTCATATTCCAAATTCAATAATTATTTATATTTTACCAAATTCAAAACATATGAGTTTAATTATTTATTTTAAAATTCCAGTTTTCAGAACCAGAAAGCGAGGATTTAAGAAGTAAAAACTATCAAAAGATTGACATGTGTTTACATACAATTTAAATGTAAAATTATATCCAATGATATAAATTATGTAAAATTATGAAAATATAATCTAATTATACTTTAAAACCACTCAACTAATTAATTTAATACTATAAATTATTTCTATTAAAAAAATGACTTCAATTAAAATTTAGTATTTTTTTACTATTCATAAAAATAAGAAAGTGGTCAGAAAGGTACAAAATATTTATCCAAACTAATTTTTTTGTCCCTATTATAAAGAATAATTTAATTTCATTAAATTAAATATATAAAAGTGTCAAATATTGGAATTAAAAAAGGTTCGCCATTAAATTGTGGTAAAATTTCATTTTTTGAAAAAAACACTTTTTTTTATCTGAATAAAATGAATATGTTCTTATATTATGTCAATGAAACACATAATATGTATTATAAAATTATATGGAGTATATAAAATTCAAAATCTAGTTAATACTATTAAAACCCACTTTTTTAATGGCTAGTGTGGTAAGTCGTGGTGCGCTCGAACTCGGTGTTGCATGTAGCGAAAGCTATTGAGTTACTTTAAAGAGATGGAGTACAATGAAATCTTATGGTATTAGAAGAGGATCGGGTGATATGGTAAAATTTTTCTGAGGTAAGATGGTCCATTTGAAATTCTGGAAGGATTCGGACCAATTACTTATCAGTTGTAGTTAACTCATAGGTACTTGGATATGCATGACATCTTCCACGTTTCTCAGTTTTGACATTATTTTTTGGATCTTTCTCACACTTATCATCCATAAGAGTTTGTGTTATAGGTATATGAGTCCTTTGAGGAGCATCCTTTATGAATTTTGGATCATATCATGAAGGTTCTTCGTGGACGGTCTATTCCTTTAGTTTGTGAGTTGTGGAAGCATAACCAAGCGTCACACAAGACCTTGGAGATGGAGGCCAATATACAATTGTAGTGGTTAGAGTTTTTCAGACATATTTGTTCCCCACCCTTGGAAGTGATATTTGGGGATGAATTGCTTTAAGGGAGGAAGTTTTTAAGAACCTGGTTCATTCTTGTGGTATGTATATTTTGTTTTGGGTTAAATGTGGTTTACTTTCCTTTTTGGATTAGACCCTAAATAGAGCCATAGGATAGTTATGTTTTTTGGGGGAAAAGAGGAATAAAAAGGTTTAATGTTGGCTGCAGGCTAGGTACATGTGATGTACGTGGCCTTCATATCATGTACTTCTAGTATAAAATGTGTAGCCTTTCTAGTTTCAGTAAAAATAGCTATGTACACATAGTGTACATGGCCTAAATGTCATGAACCATCCTGTTGGACTTTATTATAAAAAAATGCATCAACCACTTTTTTAGTAAAAACATACATAATCTCACCTGCCCGTATTTCAGAGTAGCAACACTATAGGGTCATTTTTGCTTCCATTTCTCAGTCTGAACTCCAATTCAAACACTATGGGGTGAAATGGAATCCCCCCAGTGATTTCTCAATTCCACTGGATTTGTTCTTCGTGAATCCTTCTCTTGACCTAGTTTTTTATCCTTGAGAATTCATGATCATTTTGTAGATATACTCTGTTCTAGGTTGACTTAGAGTCCAATTCTAGATGAGAGAGTCATATGAGTATGATGTTGGTTATCTCATGCCTTTCACAAATTTTTAAGTTGATTATATGTGTCAGAGTGCTGCACACCAATTTTTAGGGTGTTTCCTTGAATTAGTATTTCCAAATTCTATTTCTTGTTGTTGTTTGGGTAAATGAATAATTGCTTTAAAGATTTTTTTAGGGTTCGTAACCTTGATTAAGGTCCACCCCATGGGTGAATTTACATTTGATGGCCATATATGGTCGTTTGTCTTAGGTTTCCTATGATGTATTCCTTTTTCCCCTTCTTGGGTTGCTAAAGATGGATTTTATTATTAAATGGAATAGAAATTGGTTTAAATTGTAATTGAAATGATTAAGGGTTTTGGATTACTGATTCCCCCCTTTACCCCATGTAATGTCTATGCCTGTTTTAGAATTCTTAGAATGTTTTTCTCTAATTGTGAACTTGCATCCATGTGAGTTATTTTTATTAAATCCTTGTAATAGTGTAATTAACATGTGTTTCTTATTATGTGAATTGTGGCCATCTGAGTTTATTACTATAAAACCATGTAATAGTTTAATTTACTTGTGTTTCTTGTTATATAATTTTCCCATGTGAGTAGTTGAAAGTATAATCCTTATGAGGTTGTTCCTTGCTTGAGTTTTACATGGATACATAATTTGACCTTCTAATTCCTAAATTAATATTAAAACTGAATCTTAAATGTGTAAAGGGTGAATAAAAATTGGTGAACATTGGATTCAAATTAGAATTCCATGGATGGGTTCATGTGACCATTGTACCTTATACCTTGGGTGACCCATGGATCGATTGAGGGATGCCATTGATGGACCAAAATGGAGGATGTATGTTATGTCATGAGTGAGCCACAAATGTAGCAGTCAGGCTTATAGAGACTATGTTTAATGTCTGAATGAGTCGTGGATTGAGGGATACCATGGATGACTTTTATTGGTAATTTCTATATGTCTTCGGAGATACTTGGGTATTATTTATAGGATTGATGGAATACCTAGTTTACCTATACTCACACAACACCTAGAGTGAGACCAGGTTCCTAAGAGGATTGTACAGATGATCTTGCTGGATGTATGTGGTTTTACACAAGGAGTAATACTTGAGTTCCCACATTGGAATGTCCAAGGCATACTAAAATTATATATTGAATATTTAAATGGAATTAATCATGATACATTAGCCAAGCCAAAGCATAATTTTAGATTCTATCTTTAGTTTAATAGTTTAGACAGCCTTATGAGGTATCTGTTGTGCTAATGTTTACACAGGGGTTTATAGGCTTATACCAGATCCTGAGACTTGTATAATTCAATGTAATTAAACTATTAACAAACATGTAATAAATGTAAATGGAAACCAATTCTTGTAGGACTGTTTAATTTTGATTACTGCCTTGTTTACTGCATTCACTATTATACACAACATGTTATATATATATATATATATGTATATTCATTGATAGATTAGAATAGATCATTCGTCGTTGCCTACTGGGAGTTAGTCTATCACCATGTTTGGGTCATGTTTTTGGGCCGAAATAGATAATAATGTTACATGTGTCGATAATATAAATTTCCCTTCTACAGGTACTTGATATGATTATTAAGAGAAGTAGAGCATGGGACTAAGCTAAGGCCTACAATTCTTCTGAGTTTCTTTTTTTATTCATGTATTGTTTATTCTTATATCATATATTACTACAATGTAACATATTTTGGATATTTTCCTAGAACATGTAACATGAAACATCATCTTTTGTACGCTATGAAATTTGGTTAATTATATTATCAGTCTTCTGCTATTAAATTCTATGTAATTATATTAATTCTTTTACTATTATATTGTTTTTATATCTGATGTGTCACACTTTACTAATGAGGTCATAGTTTCCCCACTATTACACCAAGGCCCTCACTACTAGTTGGTAGCCTCTGGAATTTGGGTAAATGTGCTTGAGTCCATGTGGTCATCTAGGTATAGGGAACCGTTGAGTGGTATCCAGATCCAAGATGTTACAAAGTGGTATCATAGGGTGTTATTTTTGGTTTGCCTTACTATTTGGTGACATTTGACAAGGATTTGAAGTAAATGGAGTTTGGTAATAAAGAGTTTTTGAGAGTAGTTACCCAATGTACTGGGAAAATCCAAATTTCCTCGAATTGAATTGTGTTTTTTCGAATTTGAGTTTGTATAGATGATTCAATTCCACCATTGAGTGATGAACTTATATCATGCTGTTGTTATTGATATCATTGTGGTTCTATTTTTTTCAACCTGATGAGATGATGATATGAAATCTCATGAATCAAATAATAACTTGTTATAAATCACAAGCCATTCATTATTACCATTACATTTAGATATCATTACTGATTTCATGTTGTTGTGATATATTTCATTCTAGATATTCATTCTGTTGTGATAGGTACCATGACAGATAACCTTTTGTTGTGATATGTGTATTGGTACATGTTATGGTTCAAATTGGATGGATGATAAACATTGCTCTCTCAGGTTTATGGGCCCTCTTGGATCATAATTTGGGGGATTTTTTTTAATTTTTTTTTGGATCATGTCATGATATTCTATGGACAGATGCCAAACTTTTGTCCCTGAGGTGTATGGGCCCTCTTGGATTAGAATTTGGTGGATAATTATTATGTCTTAAATTTAACTATGTTATGATGTGTTATATGTGGATGAAAAACATTTATTTGGGTGGATTATGATCCCTCATGGATATGAATTTGGCATACCTTTGGTTTACTTTGAAAAAATAGGGGTTCTGGGAAAATTCTAGGGAGATTCTGTTCAGAGACCCAAACAAAACGACATGTTGATCTCTGAACATAAACCATGTGTTATTCTATTTAGGAAGAAATAACTTTATCTAGTTCATGCCATGTAATATGTGTACACACCATGTGGTATTGGACCATGTGTCCAGCTGTGTGAGAGAGAACAGAGAATGTTGGTTTTTTTATAGGCCATTCCATGTAAATTAGGTACACACAGTGTAGTTTTAAAAATACATACCCCATGTGGCTCTGGCCATGTAGAAGTACATGTCTAGAAGGGGAAACTTGAGTACACATCGTGTACCTATCCTACATTCCATTTACATGGGGTGTTTACATGCCCAATTCAGTGGGAGTACATGTCCATGTCAGAGATTGAGGGTATACACTGTGTATGGTTTCTATATTCCTTGTACTTCTCTTATGGTACCCTTTGATTGTATTTTCGGGTTTTATCCCCCTTTTACCGGTTTGGGACCTACAAGTAGTCCTTTCTGAGTAGGATTCTTTGTAGATCATGATGGTGAAACCCGTGGAGAATTCTGATAAATCCAAAGGGTTTTGGGAGATTTTATCTAAATGAAGAGGTTCTTCCTCAAGTTACAATTTCCATTTGTCACCTAAGAGTGAGAATTGGTGTGGATTACCAGTTGGGTGTTCGGACCAACCTATTTGTGACCTTTGACCTGAGATGAGATGTGAGTTATCTCTTGTGAAATATTCTTTTAGGATGTCTCCCTTGAAAAATATTCCCTTCTAGACTATGGGGTCTTGAGACCACATGTTATTGAGGATTCCTTATAGAATTAATCTGCTTATAGGATGCCTCAATTATTTTTACCAAGTGGGTCTCTATTGTAGGATGCCTCTATTGTTTTTCATTCGAAGATCGTGCATAGTATTCCTCTTTTTCCATTAAACTAAGAATCCCATGTATGATTCCTTTGCTCGTGTTTACTTGGATGATCCCAAGTAGGATTCCTTTAAGTGTTTGACTTGACTAGACCCAACCTTAGTAGTGGGTTTTGGGTAGTATCTCATGTTGTTTGACACCTAAAAATCACACATGGGGCAGGAAAAGTGTTGAGTACTTAGGGGAAGGTGTTGTACTATCCTATTTTTATATCTGTACTTTTGAGCTACATGATTTCATATATGTAGATACCCACATAGGTAACATTTTGTTAAAAACTAACTTGGATTATAATTTTTCATTTACCCTAGTAGGATACTTATTTTTTTAAAATAGGAACCTTTTTTCATAAGGGTGATCGTTGTATCTTAACCCTTGATATGTGAACAAGCATTGAGGAATGCTTAGTTCAATAGGTTTGACATGCCTCAGGCATGGTTAGCTGCTTAGGAGGTCATGTGAATCTCTCATTCCTTAAGTGATAGATGACTTGGTACATTTTCATCTCTGTAAATGGTTCTATAGATGATGTTCTTTTGAACCAGTTCCTATATAATCCACTAAGTAAAAGGATGCATATTATGGAAATCCTATGAATAGTATGTAGAATTTTTCATTTTATCTTATAAAATCGGGGTGGTATATGTTAACATATGCGGTACCCAATAAGTGATAAATGTTAAAATGAGATGATGAGGTCAATTAAAGCATTGTGATTTGAGATGTTGTTTATGTTCTCAGGTTATCTCCTGAGTAGAGTGACCTTAATGTTACAGAACCAAGTTCATCCCACTATTCAGAAGGACTTTATGGGACATGGGTGTTTTGACAGACTGGTCAGTTTAATTATGGATTTTATTCCATGTGATAAGATGTGGTGATCTAATTTGTGGAACAATGCATGTTCTATTATTTTGTTATTAACTAGATCATTTGAGAGTGACTGGTCTTTTTTCTCCACATCTAGGACACTCCTAGTTCAGGATTGTCACGTGGGTTCTATTTAAATGATTCTCTATATATAGAAGCATCAAAATCAAGGACTATTCATAAATGGTCGATTATAATTGAATGCCTTTGAGGCTTGTGAGTCTTGTTTCATGTTGATTCTTTCTTGATAGCATGACACTTGTTACGGTTGGTTGTCTGTGCAGTCCTTGTAAGGCACTGATGATCCTGGATATACCAAGGTGGGTAAGAGTGAGATATCATGGAAATGCCTTGGTATAATGTCATTGTGTCCAGTTAAATGATGATGTGTCGGTGAGTGAAGTTGATTTTATATTAGGAGGTCTGCCATTAGTGGTTTGGCTATCCCTTTTCTGGGTAATCCATGAAACCCTACTAATGTTATCTTCATTAATATAAGATCATGTCCCCTATCTTGACATCATCCAGGATACACTAATAGGGAATTGGTTATATGCCACGCTATAGTTGAAATCCATTGGGATAGTTCATGATCTCATTCTATGTTGTGAACTGTATGTGTGGTTTTAGATGAGGCTTGGTTAATCCTAAGTGATACTTGGGTTCCCATTAATGAACATCATGGATGGAATCTAGAATACTATTGTTTTCCTTTACGTGATTTCTAGGAGAATGCCGCTCTAGGTTAAATCAGTGTTCTTATGTTTACATATGGCCTTGTATCAAAGTCTCATTTGTAACGAAGAGTATGGACCACCTTGGTGAGTTCCTAGGACTCCAGGTTGATGAATCTAATGTTATCACTTCTACTCAGGCTCGGATATGATGCTTCAAAAGGTGGTAAGGTTTTTAGTGGTATGGTTTTAGATTATTATTTTTCTCATGCTATGGAATGACCTTTTTAAATTATCAATGTATGGTTTGATAAATTTGTTGGGCAAAAATCCCTCAAGGTAACATTGCAGCATTTTTGGGTTGATTGTGTTTGTTGACAAAGCAGGTTTCCATGGAGAATTGTCGAGTTCCCGAGAAGTTGTTGACATTCCATGTTGACAAAGAACTTTGACAAAGGAAAGGACGATCTGGAGGCGGTACAAAAGAGCAGTACAAGGTGGCGCCGTTTTCCAGTGTTTGCCAAATTTTTGGGCCTGAAAATCGCCAATGGAAAATGGAGTGATATGTTGTTGGCGAAGGTTGAGGAGAGAGAAATGAAGGAGGTGTGCGGAAAAATCAAGCGTGGCGCGCAAAACTAGTGGGTTGCGCGAAATCTTGAAGTGTGGCGCACAAAACAGCGGGTTGCGCGAAATTGTATTTCGCGCAAAAGATGTTTCAAGGCCGAAAGCTTGAAAATCGGTAAAGGCATGAGGCGCGCGAAATTTTGGAGGCGTGCGCGGAAAATTGAAGTGGCGCGCGAAATAGCAGATGAAGTATTTCGCGCAAGAGGTGTTTCGAGCTCCGAAGCTCGGAAAATGGCAAAGGCATGAGGTGCGCGAAATTATGGAGCAGTGCGCGGAAAATGGTTGTGCGCGGAAGATTTGTTTTTCGCGATCAAAGCGGATTACGCGCTCAAAGAGGGTTTTTCGCGCGGGGTCGATTTTGCCTATAAATATGAAGTGACCCTCCTCCATTCAGGAGAGTTCAAGACATAGAAAATACCCGAGCTCTGATTCGCGAAATTGAAGTTAGAAAGTGTGTTGCACGTAAACTTAAAGTTTGCGCGTAAAGTCAGATTGCGCGAAAAGCAAAGGCTGCGCAGAAAGTTGGTGTTGGCGCGTAAAAGGAAGATTGCGCGAAAAGTGGATTTCGCGCAAAATCAGTGAATTGCGCGCAAGGCAGTTTCGAGGCTGCGCGTAATATTTGGAGGTTGCGCGAAAAAGGAATTTCGCGCAAATCATAGAAATTGCGCGCAAGTCACCGTAAGGGTTGCGCGTAAAAATTGAGGTTGCCCGGTACATCCGGTGCAAAGTGAGATTCATCTGCGGGTGAAAGTTGGACTTCAACATAGCATCTACATACAGAGGAAGATGCATTCCTTCATGAGAATGAAGAGACCTACAGGTCTATAAACTGTGAGTGGATTCCTTCCAAGAGCAGTGAGCTTAGGAAGAGGAAGAAGGTGATCCTCTCCACCGGCAGTGAGCCAGAGAGAGAGAAACAGGGAGTGACCCTTGGGAAAGCAGTGAGCTGACCCTAAACATTGTATAGGTAGTGAGCCTGGGCATAGAAGTGATCTAGCCCGAACATTGTAATCCACAGCTAGTGAAGTCTAGTGGAATTTGGTACGAACCGGCAACTTGTCGGTGTATGCTCCTTGGACGTAGCCCTTAGCGGTGAACCAAGTAAAAATCTCTGTGTCTGCCTGCTTACTTTCCCGCATTGCATTCAAAGCATCAGCATCAGGTAAAGGAGACCAGTGATCATAGTAACCACACAAGTTCAAACAAAGTGACCCTTGTAACAAAGAGGTCAAGATCCAGTGGGGCAGGAAGAACTTGAAAAAGAATATCCATACCCTGATTCACCCCCCCCCCCTCTCAGGGTATATAGGCCCCTATTGGCCCTAACAAAATTAGTTTCACCGAGATATAGGTATTGGCTTAAGTGAAGGGGATTTTCATGGGCACATGGTCCCTTGGTAAGAGGCATTGTGTTTTTGTTGCAACACACTGGCCTCCTAAGTTGAGCATTTCAAATATAAGTCATCTAATGATAGTTTGAATCATTATCCTTTATGTTCCTCATGTATAATTCGAGGGAACCAGTTTGAAAACTCCACCAGTTTCTTGTGGGTGAGGTGAAAAAGTCCATAATTTCTTTAAAGGGAAGGTTTTGTGACCAGTTTTGATGAGGTCAATTGAGTTTTGACCATTCCTTTTCGTGAGGCCACAGTTATGACCTCAGTTGTGTATGGGTTCGCCAAGTTAAAGTAAATAATGTCAGTGGTGTCATTGGAATGTTCCTGGGTGGGATTGTGGGGTTTTTATATGGTGGATGTGTCATGGTAATGATGTTATATCAATTTTGTTTATAGGCTCACGAAGGATGGGCTTTTCCTTCTAATCAAGAAAAACTTCAATGTTGATGGAATTGGGAGGTCGTATATCCATGTGATTGTACTCTTTCATAGGGTCCCGCATTCTATCATTTCATATTGGGATTCTTTGTTAAATTGTTGTTCTAGAAAGGTCTATATAGGGTGCTGGGTACACAGGTTCTTTTTATCACAACTTACCACCACTAGAAAAATAGTTAATCAGAGTGCATGATTCAAGTGATGGAGGACATGTAGCAGGAATGCGTCTTAGATTTTGGGGTCCTTGGGAGATACACATACCCCTGGATGAGTTCACCTTTAACAATAGATTTCGGGATACATTTCATATGGAACTATATAAGGCTTTTTATAGTTTTTTATTCCAATCACCCTTATGTTGGATTGAGGTAGGAGAGGCAGTTATCTTGATACCTCATCTTGTCTCGGGCACCACAGAACTAGTTTAGTGATTCTAAAGAGAATGGATACTATACAGTCTCAACAGAAAAATTATGCTGATCACTATAGAAGACCTCTGGAGTTATTGTTTGGGTATCGACTTTTCCTACATGATGCACTGAGGATGGAAAACAAGTGGATCAACAGACATGGTAAGATTTAACTATGATATGTGGAGACATTCAAGATCGTGGAGGGAGTCGGGCTAGTTGCCTATCAGTTGAAGTTACCTCAGAGGTATTGGGCTATGCATGATTTCATCCATGTTTCTCAGTTGCAATGTTACTTTTAATATCCGTCTCACACTTTTCATCCATATGATGTTTAGTTACATGTAGATACATCATTTGAGGTGAATCCTTTACGAATTTTGGATCGTAGCTCAAAGGTTCTCTGTTGCCGGTATGTTCCTTTAATATGGATGTTGTGGAAGTACGAACGAAAGTAGGACAAGACCAAGGAGAGAGAGTCTGATGTATAATCACAATGGCTAGAGTTGTTCGTAGATATTTCTTCACTACCCTTGGAAGGAAAATTCAGGAAAAAAATTATTTATGGTGGTAAGTTTATATGATCCAGGTAATTTCATAGGGTAAAAATATTTTATTTTGGGTTAAATTTCAATTACTTTCCTTTTTGGCTTAGACCATAAGTGAGGTTGTGGTCCAATTGGGTTATTATTGGGAAAATATGGAGAAAAGGGTGGAATGTTGGCTGCAGGCTATGTACACATCATGTATTGGAAGTACACGATGTGAACGGGACCTTTACAATGTGTAGCCTTTCTAGTTTTAGAAAAAAATAGGAAATTACATGTTGTGTACTTGGCCTACATGTCGTGTACTTTCCTATCAGGTTGTTTATAAAATTGGAAGTAACCTCTTTTTTTGTAATACTGGACAAAATCTAACCCATTGGGATTTTCCAGAAGTAGTGCCGATGGGTTGTTTTTTCCCCATTTCTCTGTCTGAACTCCAATTAGAAGACCATCACGTGCATTGGAATCCCCTTAGTGAGTTCTCAATTCCACCTGAGCCATTCACTATGATTTCTACTCTCATCCTAGTTATTGAGCTTTGATATTTCATCATCATTTTGTATATCTAATCTGGTTTATGTAGAATTAGAGGTTGATGCTGGACTAGGAGATCCATACAAGTACCAGGTATGCAGCCTCGTGCCTTTATCTAATTGTCAAGTTGACTATTTGTTCTGGAATTCCAGACACCCATTTGTAGGGTGTCATCTTGAATGAATATTTCCAAATTATATTTCTGATTGTTTTTTAGGTAATTTATTTCTTTCTTTAAAGCATTTTTAGGGGTTTTAACCTTGATTAAGGTCCATCCCATTGGTGTGTTTCTCTTTGATTAACATTTGTGTCAATTTGGATTATGTTTCCTAAGAGGCATGCCTTGTTTTAGATTATTGGGATGTTAAAACTAGATTGTATTATTAAATAGAATTTCAAATGTGTTAAAATGAAATTTAATTGATTATGGGTTTGGGATTAGTGATTTTCTCATTTACCCCGTGTTTTTATTATTCTTGATTAATAATTCTAGGAATGTTTTTCTCCAATTGTGAACTTGTGCCAATGTGAGTTATTATTGGTAAAGTCATGTAACAGTGTAATTTACATGTGTTTATTATTATGTGAATTGTTACCACGTGAGTTTATTAATGTTGAACCACATAATAGTTTAATTTTCAAGTGTTTCATGTTATATAATTTTCCCATGTGAGTAGTTGAAAGGAATATCCTTATGAGGTTTGTTCTTGATTGAGATAATATTAGATGCTTGTTTACCTTTGCATTCCTAATGAAATATTAAAATTGAATCTTAAATGTTTAAATAGTAAATATAAATGGATGAACCAAGAATTTAGATTAGAATTCCATGGATGGGCTTATATAACTATTTTACCTTATACCTCAGGTGACCCGTGGATCTATTGAGGGATTTCGTTGATGGACCAAAAGGGAGGATATATGTAAAGTTGTGAGCAATCCACATATGTAGTGTTCAGGATCATAGATACTTTATTTAAAGGAAAAATGATTCATGGAATGAGGGTTACCATGGAATAGTTATTTTTTCAATATTTATATGTCTTGGAAGATAATTAGGTCATATTTATAGCATCCGAGGACACACCATTTGACATGTACTCGCACCACACCTAGAGTGAGATCAGATTATTAAGAGGATCGTACGAATGAGATTGTAGGATGCAGGTGGTTTTACATAATGATTAATACTTGAATCGCAACTTAGGAATGTAAAGGATATACTCAAATTATAAATTGAATATTTAAATAGAATGACTTATGATGCGTTTTCTGATCCAAATACCAAGCTTGGATTCAGTATTCACATTAATGGTTTATATTGGCTTATGAGGTACCTTTGTGCTTACTTTTACATGGGGGTTGTCAGGCTTATGTCGGATCCTGAGAATTATATAATTCAATGAAATGGAATTTTTAATGAACATGAAATGAATATAAATAGAATCCAGTTATTATGGGACTGTATACTTTTGATTACCTCCTAGTTTACTACTTTCACTATTATGCAATGCATGTTATATATATATATATATTCACTAACAAATTAACACAAATATTTGGTGGTTTCCTACGGGTATTTAGTCTCACACCCTATTTGGGTCACGTTGTTGGTCCCAAATAGATTATATATTTACAAGTGTCGATAAGGGAACTTTCCTTCCTCATGTACTCGATATGTTGCTTAAGAGCAAGAGAGCATGGAACTAAGTTGAGGCCTGTGATGCTTATGAGTTTTTTTCCTTATTTTATTAGTGTATTTTATATAATGTATTACTGTTTTGTAACCATTTCATGTTTTTCCATATGAAATGTAAAATGAAACATCATCTTTTGTACAATATGACATCTAGTCAATGATATTGTTAGTCTTCCACTATTTACTTCTGTTTCCTGGTATTACTGCCTACACTAATATATTATTATTTTTATTTTGCCACACTCTTACAATGAGGTAATATTTTCCCCAATATCACTCATAATACCTCACTACTAGTTGTAGGCCTCCGATGTTTGGAGAAATGCGCTTGAGGCCATCTAGACAACTAGGTACATGGAACCTTTGAGTGGCATTCAGATCTAGGATGTTTCAATTATAAAATTATTCTATATTCTGTATATTTTTTAATCATATATATATATAGAACAATTCATCATTATTTGATAGGTTAAATACATATTTTATATGTTTCCCTTCTCAATTTTTATAAATAATAAAACCTGATAAAATGAAACTTCCCGATTTCTTACACATTTTCATGTACCCACCATAAATTTTTCTAATCCTTCCATATTTTTCTAAAATAACTCAATTTATCAGGGAATAAATATATATTTCATTAATTGTTTTATAGAAATAATTATTCCATTATCCTTTTTAAAAACACATTATTCTTTAACTTAAAACTATGTTTAACTAGCACATTTTTAAAGTTATCTAACCACTATTTTTAATATGTTCCCCTTAGTTTAACATAATTATTGATGATGTATTATTCTTTCTTATTCATTAATGACCAATATTGATTTAAATACCTTCATTTAGGGTTATCGTCATTATACACCCTATAGACATGCCTTTGGGTATGATTACGATATAAAACTCTTTTTATGGGTAACCATTTTATTTGTTCCTCATGTTTTAGTATTTATATGGTGCCCATATGAATGAACATGTTATGATGGGTTTCCACAGATATAAATCCAAAGCATTGGGTAATTTTTTATCCTCATGAGGAATTATGTATGGGATTAGGGAGTAAATAAAATCCTTTATGGGACTCTATCCACCTTGTGATATACTCTTGTTAGTTATCCTTGACATATGTTTACTTCATGATATATGTTGCTACCACATTTCTATTTTCCCAAGATCATATGACTCCATGTTATACATGATATTATCTCATATGTTTATTCATGATCAATTATTTTATATTATTCTGTTATGTCTTCTAAAACATTTTTTATGCTTTATTCCCCTATTTATTCCCGTACTATGATTTTTAGATCATCCCTTTTTTCAACGTATTCCCTAGGTTGTCCTATGAAATTATATCAAATTAAGGGAGATAGGAGATCATTGTAGAGATTAACAAAATGATTTTTTATTCTAGTTTCATGTTTTCTAATTATGTACATAGTTTTCTATGGACTCTAGACATTTCGATCACTGTTTTAATTAATGGATAATTATTCATCAAATCATGTAAAAATATTTGTAAAAGGATTGGGTAATTATCATTTTTATCAGATAATTTCCTAGTTATTTTTGTGTTTTAAGACTAGAAAACATTATTATAAACCCAATGGGTAATTCTATCACCATGGATAACTTGTATTGAATCATATATAATCATAAGTTATGATATACTATTCGTTTAAAATTATATCCTCTTATACTCATAGTTTCCTTTTTTATATTCACATTAGCTATGTATTCAAGAACAAAAATTTTGTTTTTATTTTATAATTAATGGAACTAAATAGGATATCATGTTCTAAAACTCAATGTGATAATACATGTTATCATTTTCTTAATGGGAAACCAAACATGATGGGAAAGGGATCTAAAAACCTCATGATAGACTAGATGAACTGGATCAAGTTAAGAATAATAAGTTGAATCATGTGTAATTCCCTCCTTATCCTATGAAAGATCAAATTATGGTAGAATCCATTTTGTGAAAAAGGATTATTTTCACTAGTGGATTTTTTTATCTTCTCATTGTGGAACAATGTATTAACTCTACAGAGAACATATTATATGCCCTCAAATTCTCATAAGAGGAGATAATTGTGTTGGAAGTCAATCATTTTTATGTGGAAGATGGTTTGTGGTGGAAACTGATCAAGAACTAAAATCCTAAGAAGAAATTGAATCCATTGATTGGTATGGATTCAAGAAAATATTTTTAAATTGATATTTCTTTCAAAAAATCCATCTTAATATGGAGAAGGATTTACATAGATTAAAGAAAATGGAAGAAGATTCTATCAGAGTGTATTATGAAATATTTACAAGGACTGAATGAGATGCCTCCAGATTTTTCACGAACAAATAAAAAAGGGAGGATCGATTCTTTAGTGGGTTATAGCTATGTATACATAAAGCTTCCATTATTTGAGATTTCAACAACTTGGATGGTATTTTTCATTGTTCCCTTAATTTTGAAATAGAAATTAGAGAATATTAGTGGTCTCATGGGATCAGAGATAAAAAGGGGATGAGGGAGTTTAATATGGTGGAATATATTGAGAAATCTAATAGAGAAAATAAATCACAACATCCCAAGTGTCAAAACTGTATCAAATATAATCATGAGGATTGTCTAAAGGAAACTAGGAGATGCTTCAAATTTAGAAGAGAGGGGTATCTAGATAATCATTGTGAAAGGGATTATAAGAATCTGACTAATGCAGAAGAAGATAGGATGGTCTGGGTCAACACTCAACCTATTGTAAAATGTTTCAACTACAAGGAACATGGGAATTGTGCAAGAAAATTCTCTAAAACAAGGGTTGTCAGACACAATCAATTCCAACAACCTTAGAGGAAGAAAGGAAGGGAATATGCTATCACTATTACTCACGTATAGCCTAATAATGATGTGGTGATTGGTATGCTCATTATTCAATCTAGAATATAGAACATAATATTTAATTCTATTTCAATGAATTCCTTCATATCTGTCATATTAAGTTGAACTATTTGAACACCACCTCATGAGTAGTCCTCTAATTTTGTATAAGTATATGGAAGAGGATGAATCTCTATCAAATTCATCAAATCAAGTATGGTTATTATTGTCTTATGAGAAATCATATTTAGCTCAAATAATTGATAAAAATTAGAAGATTTTACTTGATTAAATTACCATTTTGAGGGGTTAGAAAAATGTGTTCCATGAATAATTACCTAGTCTTTATCTTGACCGAGACATTGAGTTATCAATTGAACATATACATAGTTCTATACCCATATCTGACCCTCCTTTAAGATTTCCACTGATTAATTAGAAGAACTAATGATGTAGTTACAGGGGAATATAAATAAGGGTTTTATATACCCATGTGCTTCACTGTGGGGTATGATGGTCATATTTGTCAATAAGAAATATCGATCAATTCATACAAGCATTGATTATTGTGATATCAATAGAATCCTAACAAAGAACAAGTATCTCCTTCAAAATATATATAAATTTTTTTATCAACTATGTGGATCCATGTATTTATCCAAGGTGGATATTTGGTTGGGATATCACTAATTAAAGGTGAAGAAGGAATATATACTCAAGACTGCCACTTGAACAAGCTATGGAAACTATGAGGTCATAGTGATTTTGTTCGGAATCACTAAATCTATATAATTTTTCATGGAGTAAATAAATATAATTTATAGTGATTACATCAAAAAAATTGTAGTTATGTATATAGATGTTATTTTAATATACCCTAATTGTATGATGGGAATTTTAATACAATGATAATGATATTGGGAATTGATTAACTTAATTAAAATTATATTAAATGTGAGTTCTTGATGGAGGATGTATCATTATTGGTCTATGTTATCACTATAAAATAGATATCAGAGGACCCTTCTACGGCATTGTAAATTGAGAAGTGGCCAGGACTGGTATAAGTAACATACTTCCATTGTTACCTTAGTCAATATGGTTATTATCAGCAATTTTTGAGGAACTTTTCATTACTATCAAGCCCACTATCCTAGTTGAATCAAAAGGGAGTACTATTTTTATGGACCAATGAATATAAAGACTATAAAAATGAGTTGAAAAAGAAGCTTATTACTACACAATTACATACAATACCCACAAGTAGGAAACTATTTGTTATATTCCATGATTCTTAAAATAAGGGATTATTATTTTTACTGATGAAGAATGATAAATTAATTTTCCATGCCCCAAGAAACATTAATTTTCATGATAAAAACTATCCCACAGATGATTTGGAGTTGGCGACTATGATTCTTGCACTGAAAATGTGGAATAATTTTCTCTATGAGGATAAGTGTGAGATATATACTAATAATAAGAGACTTAAATATATATTCACATAGTATTATAATAATATGAATAGCTTATGATGGTTTGAACTCATCAAGGATTATGACTCCTCAATCCACTAAAATCGTGGTAATGTGAATAATCTTAAAGATATCTTTTTTAAAGGATCTTTCAAAATTATCAATGATGAGAATTAAGAAGGATCCAATCTTCTTATATTTGTAAAATATGGAATTGAGTATCATAAAGGAAGGAACTTCATCATTCCTTCTTCAATTTATTTATCAATCATCCTATATGAAGAATATAAAGAATTATTAATTAAATAATGTGGAAATTTAGAAGTTGGAATGTATCAGAAATGGGAAATCCTCTAAGGTAAAAATTGATGAGAAAGGATTCATAAGATTTGGGTCACGAAAATGTGTACAATATAATCCTGAGGTAAAGTGATAGATTTTAAATTATTAACATAGCTCGACCTTTTCCAAACACCAAGGGTCTAAAAATATGTATCGAGGTCTCCAAGAGCACTGTCCATGGTAATATTTACAGATGGAGATCACTAAATATACCTCAAGGTACCTAGTATATCGGAAGAATAAAAAATCAAAGGAAACTGTCTATGTGAATTATGAAACCATTAACCATACCAACATAGAAATTGGAAAACATCACCATATACTTTTTCAGTTGAATTCTGAAGACATCCAGAAGAAATATTGGTATATGGGATGTTCTGTATCATATTACAAATAATACTCACTATATTTTAATTTTATAGGACTTATCACTTGATCAAATTTCAGGGATATACATCAGGGATGTGTTGAGGTTTCATTTTGTAACATTACTAATTTCATATTATCGAAGTCCAAGATTTACCTCCATGTTCTGGAAAAGTCTCCCACATGATCTAAACATTGAGGTGAATATTAGTACAAATCATCAACCTCAAACTGATGGCTAGTCAGATTTGACCATTTGGAAACATCAAGACATGTATAAAGTAGCTAAATGGACTAAAAAGGAATATTGGATCAACATCTCCCACTAGTGGAGTTATCCTACAGTAATAGTTCCCACTCAACAATCCAAATGGCCCCATATGAATCCATTTCTAGGAAGTGGTGTATAACAACTTCTTGTTGGGATGATGTTTGAGTATCTAAGATGAGATTATAAAAAATATTTTACGAAATTGTTGAAAATTTGAACACCATTTGGAAGCACATTAGGTATTCCCAATTTCAATAGAATAGTTATGAAGTCAATCAATGATGGGACTTAGAGTTGGAGTTTAGAGATAATGTATTCCTCCGCATATCTCCATAGAAGAGAGTCATGCGATTTGAGAAGAAGGTAAATCTATTTCCTTGTTACAACATCCCCATTGAGATTCTAGATAACATTTGTGATATGGAATATCGATTTGCTCCTCCACCAACTAGGTCTCAAGTACATTATGTATTCCATGTATCCCTCTGAAACTAGTACATACATGCTCCTTCACATGTATTAATTCAGATGTGGTACCAACAGAAATTATCTTTCTTCTGAGGAGTATCAAATGAGAATCTTAAACCGTATAGTTAAATTTATACTCAACAATACTACTGATCAGGTTAAATTACTATAGAGGAACTATAAATACAAAGATGCATCATGGGAACTGAATGAAGCGATGAATGAGAAGTAACCTCGCCTATTTTCACCATAGTATGAAAAATAAAATTTCAAGGGAAAAATTAATAAGGGGGATAATGTAACACCCCAATATTTTTTATGATATATTTCTCTTTAAATAATATGATTTATTCGATAGCTTTTGTTGCACATAACATCGAGTTTAAATAAATTGTGATAGACTATTAAAATATTATTATTATAAAATTACTGTTATGACCTCTATATTGAATTAAATAGTATGAATAGGAATAAAAATATTGTGAAATATATTAATTCATATGAAATGGACACATAAATTTTGGTAAATTCATTTTTCTATTTAATAAAAAAAATTCTTCAAAAAATGATCTTACTTCATTCAATGAGAAAATAAATTAAATTATTTTTGGAACCTTTAGATGTTTTTTTTTTGAGAAAATAAATTTCATTTTTTACATGCTAAACCATATTTATATTATGATATTTTTGGTTATCTTCTAAAAATGTTGATTTTTTGGTTAAAAAGATAAAATATTGTTTTAACAAAATAAAAAAACATGTATGAAATAATTATTATTTGTTCATGATTAAAAATTTATAAACCATTATTCCTAGTAAAAATTTATTTAAGTAATGACATAATATATAAGGTGTTACATTTATAAACACATTCTTATCATTTTAAAGAAAATTATTTTAACCTAAAAAATGTTTTTATGAGTTATACACGAGACATATATAGAATTTAATTTTATACATTATACAAATTAAAGAAATTAAAATGGACATAATATTTCATATGATATGGACAAAATTTGGTAAATAATGTATTTTCATTTTTGGACATAAAAATTTTATTGTGGTAAAAAATGATTCACTATCGTATATGTAAAATAATGTAGCAAGTAAAAGGTAAAAGATAAACCCTTAAAATTATTAAATCATAAAATATTAATTGCATGGTTGATATTTTTCACAACCTTCTACATCCTTATCAACATTAATTACCAACAAAATTTTTGAAAATTAGTACCACCAAAAAGTTGTTATCTTTAAATACAAATTCAACATTATTTAACCATTTATGACCACCCCACATCAAGTATTAATACCACCACTTTCCACCCATTCTCCTAACTAGACTTTATGTTTTTAAAATGTCTTTCAATCCCACTCCTCACCAATTTTCCCTCATCCATGTTCTTATTGTATCAACAAAATAGAAATTCTTAGTTCCTCAATGGGTCCTTCATGGAGGTGATATTCAAGAGGTAACATTCTCAAACTACCTCTTTTAATTTCTTTTTATATTATACATTCTACTCACCTCATTCATCAATAAAATAATAAAAAATCTATTATCAAGTATATACTATAATTTTATATTACCATCAAGGATGGTCATAAAACTATTATTATGGTTAAATAATATTTTAATAAGTATAGTATAACTTATATCATTTTTTAGAACTATTATATAGTCCTAATATTAAACAAATTAAAACAAGTTTGAGATTGTTTAAAAAACCTCTAAAGTAAACTAAAATTTTATCAATAATGTTTTATCAAATGAATCACCCTCATGTTAGAAAAAAGATGAAAAATGATACTATTAGAACATGTAAATGTGTATGAATAAAATTTTATTTCACTTCAAATATAGAATTCTCATTTTAAAACAACTTCCATAATTATACACTAGTGAACCGACCATGAAACCATGAAAAAAAACTCCTAAAATGATGAACTTGGAACTTATAACTCATCAAAATGCCCATAAATGAAATCAATAAAATAATAATAAATCTAATAAATTATTAATAGGATCTTAATTAAGAAATTAGTTATTCTATTTTGATTATTCCGAACATTATTTGAAAGTGCATAACACATTCATATTTAAGGTAAGATAACTCTTCAAACCACCATATTTAAATTGAGTAATGATGTATCTTTCATTACCTAAAGTTATTAATTAATTATTCTAATAAACTTTATATTTTTTTTATATGTTAAAAAGATATATATCTTTCCCAATTCATCCTTCTTTTATTGGGAAATACATATTTTAAAAGGCTCCTATAAAAATTCCTATCATCAAACAAACCCAATTAGTGGGAATTATATTTTTTCCATTTTTCAATTACAATACATATTATTTTTTTATTCCTCAAATATTTTTCAAATATCAATAAATTTATCATGAATAAATGTTTGTTCATTTCTGGTTTTACAAAAATATTTATTCCATTATCTATTTTAAAGTCTCTTTATTCATTTCCTCAAAAACTCAATTAAGTGATATGTAACCCCATAAGGAATTATAAATAAATTTAATATTGAATGAATGAAACATTGAGTGTCTTCAAAACACCAATTTTCTATAACTTAACCAGTAAACATACTTTTTCTACTTTTGTGATTTGAATTTCAAAAACAAATATACACAGTTACGATCAATAAGATATTTAGAGTTTGATAAGATCAAATTACTTTTTTGTTGAATAGTAAATTACCCATTGGAATAGTAATGTTACCATTATGAATAGTAATATGACTAATGGAATATTAACCTCACCTATGAGAGTAAAAATTTTGGTACATCATTTCTGTTTTGAGTTTGGTATTTCTAAATAATATGACGGATTTGATAAACTTCATTTTAGGCAATATTTTTACATTTCAGATATATTTAACATTATTACATAAAAATATGATTTTATTAATGTTTATAATAATTAAATTGTCTTTTCAAAACACA
Source organism: Viscum album (assembly GCA_963277665.1). Lineage (NCBI taxonomy): Eukaryota > Viridiplantae > Streptophyta > Magnoliopsida > Santalales > Viscaceae > Viscum > Viscum album. The sequence continues at coordinate 871,245,184 of OY728145.1, read as the reverse complement.
TTTCTTTAATTAAAAAAGATAAAATAACTTTAATTTTTTAAGTGTTGAAAATTTTACTATGCATTTTACTATGCATTTTATGTCCACAATTATTTTTAATAAATAAAATTTTCATAAATAAAAGGTAAAATTTTTATATTTGGATAATTATTAAGATAAAGTAAATTTGATTTTTTAATTCATAACACCAATATTATATTATTCTTAATTTATCTGAATTTTATATAATACATTATTTTATTTTGAATTGTTAAAATACAGTTAGTAATTTTCATTATGGAATCATAATAATGTAATAATTAATATAAAATTTGGTTTGACTTTTGAACATTAAAATATGAAATGAGGTGCCCCAAATTTCCAAAACCATGGTGAAATACCATGTGAATGTGCATGGTTTTTCATATACCACCACAAAGGTGTCCTCTAAAATTAAAAAAAAAATTACCTCACTTTAGCATTAAATAGCCACCCATTTGTTTGATTAATTTCATTAAAAAATTATTCATCCTAGAATATTTGGTATTTTTACCTCCCTAGGATTCCTCCAAAGGCATCCTAAATCCCCCAAGGTCCCAACCTTCACGTTTTTGGAGTTACTCCGAATGGAAGAGAATCTACCACCCTTCTATTTTTTCAAGAACTCCTTTTATGTTTTTCCTTTTCAATTTCAATTTTATTATCTTGGGATATGTAATTAAATACCCCCATTACTCTCAATATGATTTAAAAATAATGAAAGATTCTTTTTGTCTCTCGTTAACATATTTTATGATTTTTTAAGTGACATCGTTTGGCTATCGAATTATCGTAACAGATTTTTGAACATCAATTTTTATTTCAAGTTACTTTTTTTATTTTTCCCTCCAAGATTCCCATCACAGAATAGGTATGGTAACTCCAGTACATTAAATATACCATAATATTGTTATACTAGTGTAATAATTCATCATCACATCTCTTTTACCCTAATTTTATACAAAAAATGAAAACAACGTCTGAGATGTGTTAATTTATCGCATTCAAGCACAACAAGTTTTAAATTTATATTACAATATTCATGGATGGTCATGAATACATTTTTATATTTGAAATAGAATATAATTTATTTTTTATACCTTAATTTAGGTTCTAGAACCAGTATATATACATACGACAAAACTAGTTTGTAATAATCTATGAAAAATCTTCGTAAAAAATCAAAACAATTATCACTAAAAGTCTTATCAATTGATTCATCCTCATTCCAATTACCCAATATATATATATATATATATATAAATATTTACACTCATATATTTTCATTAATAATATATATGTTCAGTTCTAGAGAATTATATCCATTCCACATGAACTCCATTAATTATAATCAAGTAGAATGATCATGAAATCAAGGAAAACAAACACTCCAGAACTACATAATTCAATATTATAACTTATCAATAAGAACATAAATAAATTTAATAAAACCATAATGAATAGAATATATGTATATAAAGTTATTAATTTATTAATTAATGGATTCAATTTCATTATCCATAACATTATGGTCAAGTGTAGAATACATCCAGAAATATGGTAAGAATTTTCTACTCGAACATCCATTTTCATCCAGGTTACACTTATCCTATACTTAACCAAATGAAATTATTATTTATTATTATTTAATCCTCTTATATTTTTTCTAAATGTTATATATATTTTTACCAATAATAATCCATATTTATTTTATGGTGAGTTAAATTTTTTATAAATATCTTTCTCAATTATTTTCGATAAACAAGCCTCGTTCATGGGAACTTCTAAAATTCATATATATTTTCAAGAGAATTATATAATATGATTTAATAAACAATTATTTTTCTAAAACCACTCATTTATTCATGGAAAAATTAAATTATTTCCTTTCTAGTTTTATGAAAATATTTTTCCAAGATAACACTTCTTTTCAAAGTAAAAGTGTATTTCTCTCAATAACTCCTTAATGATTTTGTTAAAGTATTTTTGTCTAATTCAACACATCTTATGAATTTTATATTTTTTTAAGGATAATATATTATTTCTATAATCTAACATATTATATTAAAATTTTTATGATCTTTTTTACTGTTTATGTGATATCTTGATATCATTCACCATACTACTCAGAATGGATACTATTTATGTGTACAAATTCGGTAAAGATATTTCATATGATCATGATGGTAATGTTTATCCCCATTCATATGAGGAATTAATTTAATAGATAAAGTGAAGATTGGGGCCCTATATAGCCCATTCTATGCATCAGTTGGTCTCATGAGAAAAAAATAGAATTGGGTTTTGGTCGAGGGCATACCCCAGTATTTTTGAGATGACTTTATTGGGGCCTTGACAATTTGTTTCAGATGATCAAGATTATGAATTCCCTCATTACTCTATTAGAAATTGATAACCCATTTTATTATTAGACTTTTATATTATCAATGGTTATGTTTAATTCTCTCATGATTATTTATAAGGCCTTAATTAATCATCTTTCATTCCTACCATATTATGCTCAAGAATAATTTTTAAAGGAATGTGTTTTCTTTTATTCACTATGACTAGTGTTTATTTTTATGATAACTTATGATGTATTACATACCTTTAATGATAATATGAGATCTCCCCTTTCTTATTTTACCATCATTCACACCTTTAATTGTTTTTTAACATTCTTATCATCAGACTAAGATGTTTAAATTCTTTCCTACTATGATGGAATTTTGATATTTGGGAAGAGGCTATGTGTTCCATCTATACCATAGTTGAAAAGGGAGTTAATGGATGATTAAAACAACCCAAATTTCTCTACACACCCTGGTAGTACTAAAATTTATAGAGAATTTATGGAACTTTTCTTATGGGACTACATGAAGTGGAAAATATATGATTATATATCAGGATGTTTAGTCTATCAATAAGTGAAGTCTGAACAAAAACATCCTAGAAGATTCATGCAACCAATACCTAGTTCTAAAAGGAAATGGGATGACATAACCATGTATTTTTTCACTAGATCATCCAAAACTCCATGAAATAATTATTTATTATGGGTAATTATAGATTCACAGACTAAATCTACACATTTAATCACTATAAGGGAAGCTTGTTCACTAGAGAAACTTGCATGGATCTATATCAATGAAGTTGTGAGAGATCACGGATCTACTCTCTCAATTATGTCTTATCTTGATCCATGATTGAAATTGAAATTCTTTAAAAGTCTTCAAAAATATTTTGACACTAATCTATGATTGAGTACTTATAATCACACTTAAATTGATAAGCAATAAGGATGGATGATCTAAACATTAGAAGACATATTTAGATTGAGCTCACATGATTTTAAATGTATGTGGGATCAATATTTATCTTTGGAGAAGTTTTCCTACAATAATAATTTCCATTCAGGTTTTGAAATGGAACCATATGATGCATTGTGTGGAAAGAGATGTCATAGAACAACGTGTTGTGATGTAGTTAGTCAAAGGAAGATTATGGGACCACAGCTTATGGAGGAAACAATAATGAAGGTAAATACTATTGAAACCCATATAAAATAACCTCAATGTAATCAAATGATCTAGTACTTTAATCGAAGGGAGGATTTGGAATTTCAAATGGGAGGTCATGTTTTCAAGAAATCATCACCATGGAAGGGTGTTATAAGATTTAGGAGGAAAGGTAAACTGATCCCCAGGTACATTGGTTATTTTGAAACCTTGGAGATAATTATAGATATTTCTTATCATTTGACAATTACACCTAGCCCTTCTAAGGTTAACAACGTGTTCCACATCTCATGGCCGAGAAAGTACACACCATACACAACACATGTACTAACTTCTTAAGGTATATAATTGTAACATGACTTATCTTATTGTGAAAGTATTCTAGATACTAAAGAACAAGTGTTAAGGAAACAGACAACTAAACTGGTAAAGTTACTTTGAAAATATCCTAAAATTGAAGAGGCAACATGGGATCCTAATGATATTGTGATGAAAAACTACTGAAATCTTTTTACCGGTCAACATTATTGTAATTTTGAGGAAGAAATTTTTATAAGGGGGGAGAATGTTACACCTAAAGGATTTATAAATAAATTTAATAGTGAATTCATGAAACACTATGTCTATAAAAAAGACCAATTTGTTATAACCAAGACAGTAAACATATTTTTTCTATTTTTGTGATTTTAATTTCAAAAAACTGACACACGCTGCTGCGATCGGTACGATATTTAGTGTCTGATAAAAGAAACTTACATTTTTAGTGAATAGTAACCTACCCTTTGGAATAGTAATGATACCCTTATTAATATTAATATGACTAAATGGTAATGTCACCTAATAGAGTATAAATAAAAATTTTCTTCCATCATTTTTGTTTTGAGTTTAGTTTTTCTTAAAAATATAAAAAATTTGATAAATTTATTTTTCAAGTAAAAAATGTACATTTCAGAGATATTTAAAATTATTATATAAAAAAGGTATATTTTTTTATAATAATTAAATAGTCTTATCAAAACACTCTTCTTTATTTACATATGATAATATAATTTATTTGTGTGTTGGAAATTTTACTATGGTTTTTACAATGAATTTTATGTCCACTACTATTTTTTATAAATAATTATTTTCTTTGATAAAAGTAAAAAATTTCATATTTAGTGAATGATTATGAAAAAATAAATTTCATTTTTAAATTCAGAATGTTGATATTATGTTATGTTGAATTTATGAGAATTTTATAAAATACATTTGTTTTTATGAATAGAAAAAATATTGTTTTGAAATTCCAGTATGAGATCATAATGATGTAATAATTAATATAAATTGTGGGTATACATGGAATATTAATTTATGAAATTATGTGACTCAATTGTCCAATACCATGGTAAAATACCATGGGAAGGCCCATGGTTTTTCACATACTACCAGTGAGGTGTCCTAAAAAATTAATAAAACATTTCCTCACTTTAACTGTAGATACCCACCCATTTATTCTATCACATTCACACCAAATTATTAGTACTTGTTTATCTGGTATTTTTTCCTCCCTAGGGGTCCTCCCAAGGTTTCCTCAAGATCCCATGGTCCCAACCTTCATGTTTTTGGAGTTACTTTACAATGTAAGGGAACCTACCACCATTCACTTTTTCAAGCACTCCTTTTATGTTATTCCTTTTAAATTTCGAATGGATTATGTTGTTATATCTCATTAAAGACGCCCTTTATGCCCATATCATGTAAAAATTATGATATTACCCTTTTTTAATCATTATCATATCTTATGAATTTTTAAGGGACACTATTAGGCTGTAGGATTTTCGTAAGGGATTTCTCAACTTCTCTTTTCCTTCAAGTTCATTTATTTTCTTTTTCCCTCATCAACTCCCATAACCCAAAATTTATGATAACTAATGTACATTAAATATATTATAATATTTTTATTCTAATGGAAAAATTCATCATCATATCTTCTTTACCCTCCTTTTATACAAAAAATGAAAACACTACCCAAGATCTGTTAATTTGTCGCATTCTAGGACAACAGGTTTTAAATTTATATTACCATCTTCATGGATGGTCATTAAACACTTGTTATGGTTGAATAAAAACATTATATATGATTTATAATATTCTTTATGTTCTATAACCAGTATGTATACAAATGACAAAACTAATTTTCAATAATCAAAGAAAAATCATCATAAAATTCTAAATGATTATCACTAAGTGTCTTATCTATTGATTCATTCAAATACCATTTACCCAAAGGATATATATAAACATTTTTACTCATTAATTGTAATTAATAATATATATTTATGATTCTGTATAATTATATACATTCACATGAACTCCATTTAATCCCATATACAAATCATGAAATCAAGGAAAATGAACACTCTAGAACGATGGAATACAATCTTATAAATTATCAATAAGAACATAAATAAACATAATAAAACTATAATAAAAAATATATATTTATATAAGGTTATTAATTAGTTAATTAATGTATTTAATTTGAATATTTTTTACATTAAGTTCAAGTGCAATATACATTTAAACATAAGGTAAGTATTTTCTACCCGAACCTCCATTTTCATTTGGGTTATTCTTATCCTCACTTACCAAAATGAAATTATTATTTATTCTTATGTAATAATCATATATTTTGTGTTAATGTTCTATATATTTGTTTCAATAATAATCCTTCTTTATTTTAAAGCGATTTAAATGTTTTATAAATATCTTTTTCAATTATTATTGATAAACAAGCCTGATTCAGGAGAACTTCTCAAATTCTTACCAATTTTCAAGGTCACTCTATAATCTAATTTAATCCACACTAATTTTTTTAAAACCAATAATTTAATAATAGAAAAAACAAATTTTTTCATTTCTGGTTTTATGAAAATATTTTTTTTCAATATAACTTTTCTTTTCAAAGTAAAAGTGTATTTCTCTCAAAAATTCCTTGAGGATTTTAATTGAGTATTTTTGTATAATTCAACACTTATATTGAATTTTATTTCTTATTTATATTATTAAATTATTTATATCATATAAAATTTTGTAATAAAATTTTTATGATCTATTTTATTGTGGATTTTCTATCTTGATAACATTCACCATAATACTCTAAAGGGTTAGTGTTTATGTGTAAAAATTGGGGAAAGTCATTTCATATGTTCATGTGGTTTATGTTTATCCAATTTCATATAAGGAATTAATCAGACATAGAAATTGATGTTTGAGGCCCATTATATCCCCTCGATGCACTAGTAAGTCTCATGAGACAAAATAGAATTGGGTTTTAGTCGAGGCCTTGCCCTAGTATTTTTCAGACGTCTTGGTTGAGGCCTGGACAATATGTTTCAAATGTTCAGAATAATGTATTCTCTCCTTATGCTATTATAAATTCATAAAAAAATTTATTATTAGAATATTATATTCTTAATGTTTATGTTTCATTCTCTCATGACCATTTTTATGGCCTTATTTAATTAACATTCATTCCTGCCATATTATGATCAAGTATAATTTTTAAAGGCATGTGTTTTTAGTTATTCACCATGGCCAATGTTTATGATTATGATAACTTCTGATGTATTACATACCATTTCTGAGAATCTGAGCCCCACCCTTTCTTATGTTACAATCATTAAAAATTTTAATTTTTTTTTTGAATATTCTCATCATTAGACAAAAAAAATTAATTCTTCCCAATAAAGATGGAATTTTGAAATTTGGGAAGATACTATATGTTCCCTATACACCCAAGCAGAAAAGGAGTTAATGGTTGATTACCATAGATGAAATTTCCCTATACACCATGGTATTGCTAAAATGTATAACTATTTGAAAGAGTGTTTTTTTGGGACCACATGAAGTGGGGAATTTATGATTTTGTATTAAGATGTTTAGTGTGTCAATAAGTGAAGGTTGAACGACCACATACAGAGGATTCATGCAACCTCTACCTATTCCTACATGAAAATTGGATGAAATAACCCAGGTTTATTTCACTATATTACCCAAAACACCATAAAATAATGATTAAATATTTGTAATTATAGATCAACATATGAAATCTACACATCTCCTCACTATAAGAGAGGATTTTCCACTAGAGTGACTTGAAAGACTCTATATCAATAGTGTTTTGAGAATTAATAGATAACATATCTCAATTTTTCCTAGTAATGATTCATGATTCAAAACATAGTACTATAAAAGTCTTCAAAAATATTTGGATACTGAGATTTTATTGACTATTTCTTATCACCCTCAAACTGATAGGCAATCAGAAAGGATGATCCAAACATTAGAATACGTGTTGACATTTTGCTCACATTATATTCAATGTATGTGGGATAATTATATGCATTTTGTGTATTTTTACTACAATAATAGTTTCCATTAATGTATTCAAATGGCACTATATAAAGAATTGTATAGAAAGAGATGTCGTACAATAGCATGTTGGGATGAAGTCGGTGAAAGGAAGCTTATGGGCTCATATCTTGTGGAGGAAACAACAGTGCTGGTAAAGACTATTCAAACCCATATGAAAGTATATCAAAGTTGGAAAAAGGGATATGCAGATAATTGATGGATGGATATGGAATTTCAAGTGGGAGATCATGTTTTCTTAAAAGTGTCTCCATGGAAGGGTGTTATATGATTTGGGAAGAAAGGTAAACTGATCTCTAGGTAAATTAGTCATTTTGAAACTCTATAGAGATTTGGATATATGGCTTATCATATGGAAATTCCACCTATCATTTTTAAGGTAAAAAATTTGTTATGTGTCTCACTATGGAGAAAGGACATGTCATACCCAACACATGTACTCACATCTAAAGGTATAAAATTGTAACATGACTTATCATACATTGAAGAACCTATCCAGATTCTATAAAATATATAACAGGGGTTGAGAAATCATAGGACTCAACTGGAAAATTTACTTTTAAAATCATATAATTAAAGTGGTGATGTGGGAGCATAAGGATCTTATAATGAAGAACTACCCAAATCTTTTTATGTGGCAACATTCTAGTAATTTTGAGGAACAAATTTATATATGGGGAGAGAATGTAACAACCAAATGATTTATAAAAAATATTAATATTGAATGCATGAAACACTATGTCTATCCAAAACACCACTTTGTTATAACCAATCCAGTAAACATTATTTTTCAACTTCAATGATTTGAATTTCAAAAAACTAACATACACGATTGCGATTAGTAAGATATTTACAGTCTGATAGGATCAACATATATATTTTTTGAATACTTAGTTACCCTTTGGAATTTTAATTTTACCATTGAAAATATAAATATGACCAATGGAATATCATCCTCACCTAATAAAGTATAAATAAAACTTTTTCAATCATTTCTGTTTTAAGTTATGTTTTTATTAAAAATCTGACGAATATGATAATTATATTTTTCAATTAAACATTGTAAATTTAAGAGAGATTTAAAATTAATATATCAAAATGAGGTTTTAATAATGGTTATAGTAATTAAATAGTTTTATCAAAACACTCTATTTAAATTAAAAATGAAAAAAGAATTTTTTTTAAATGTTGAAAATTTTACTATTCATTTTACTATGCATTTTATTCCCACTATAGTTTTTAATAAATAATTATTTTCATTGATAAAAGACAAAAAAAATTATTTATATAATTATTATGATAAAATAAATTTATTTTTTTAATTAATGGCACTGATATTATGTAACACAAAATTTATAATAATTTTATAAAATAGTTTAGTTTTTTGAGAATAGTAAAAATATAGTTTTGAATTTTTGGTATGACATAATAATGATGTTATAGTGAATATAAAATGATTTTAGACATTTTAATATTAAAATATAAAATTAGGTGCCTCATGTGGCCATTACCATGGTCAAATACCAAGGGAAATCCCATGGTTCTGCATATAACACCAATGAGGTATCCTCAGAGATTAATAAAAAGTTCCTTCACTTTAGCTATAAATACCCACCCATTTATTCATTTCCTTTCATTCCAAATTCTTCATCATCAATTATCTGATAGTTTTACCTCTCATGGATATCTCCCAAGGTTTCATCATGCCCCCAAAGTCCAAACTTCTATTTTTTAGGAGTTACACTACAAGGTAAGGGAATCTACTTCCCTTCTCATTTTTAAGCACTCATTTTATGTTAATCATTTTTAATTTCGATCAGATTATGTTGGGATATGTCATTATAGACCCCCCTTAATTTACATATCATGTAAAAATTATGAGAGACTCCTTTTCTCCGTCATCAACATATTCTATTTATTTTTAAGTGATGTCGTTATGCTGTCGAATTTTAAGAAGAAATTTCTCAACTTCTCTTTTTTTCTTTCAAGTTGTTTTCTTTTATTCCCTCCTCAAATACCCGCATCCAAAAGGTGTGATAACTACAATAACATAGATATACTGTAATATTTTTATGCTATTGTAATAATTCATCATCATATATCCTTTCTCCCTGTTTATAGAAAAATTTAAAACACCATCCGACAAAATACAACATAATATGTTTTTATGGTTGAAATAGAACACAATATATATTTCAAGGAAGACATGTTGTCAATTAAAATTTCCATGTTCATGAATATTCAAGAAACTATTTTTATGGTTGAAACAAAACATAATATATTTTTCATAACCTACATGATGTTCTGTAACTTGTATGTATACATACCATAAAACTAGTTTGTAATAATCAAAGAAAAATCATCATACAAATCTAAACGATTATCAGTAAATGTATTATCTATTGATTAATCCTCATACTATTTTCCAAAATTATATATAAAACCATTTAAACTCCAGTATGTTCATTAATAATATATAAGTTTAGTTATATATAATTATATCTATTCCATATGAATTCCATTATTTATAATCAAGCAGACTGGTCATGAAATCAAGGAAAACGAACACTTCAGAATGACATAATTCAATATTATAACCTATCAATAAGAACATAAATGACTTTAATAAAACAATAATGGATATAATATATTTATATAAGGTTAATAATTATATAATTAATGGATTTAATTGGATTATCTAGGAAATTATGTTCAAATACCAGATACATTCAAACATAAGGTAATGAGTTTCTACCCAAACCTCCACTTTCATTCGGGTTATTCTTATCCTCTACATACCCCAATTAAATTATTATATATTCTTATTTAATACCCATATTTTCTGTTATAATTTCATATATATGTTTACCAATCTGAATCCATCTTTATTTTACGGTGATTTAAATGTTTTACAAATATCTTTCTTAATTATTTTCGATAAACAAGCGTGATTGACGGGAACATGTCAAATTCTTACTTATTTTCAAGGAAAATCTATAATATGATTTAATAAAAATTTATTCTTCTAAAAACACTCATTTTTTCATGAAAAAACTACATTAGTTCATTTCTAGTTTTATGAAAATATTTTTCCAAAAGAACTCTTCCTTTCAAAGTAAAATTTTATTTCTATAAACAATTCCTTAAAGATTTTGTTATAGTATTTTTGTCTAATTAAACACCACTTTATTTTATTTTATTTCTTATTGAGGTTAATTCCTTATTTATATCATTCATCCTATGGTATTAAAAGGTTTATGATCAGTTTTAACGTGGATCTTCTATCTAGATACCATTCACCGTACTACTCAGAATGGTTTCTATTTATGTGTACAACTTGGGGAAAGTTATTTAATATATTCATGTGGTTTATGTTTTACCCTTTCATATAAGAAATTAATTATACTTATAAAGTCATTTTTGGGGCCCTCTATAGCCCATTGATGCATCGGTAGGTCTCACGAGACAAAACAGAATTGGGTTTTGGCTGAGATCATGCCCTAGTATTTTTTAGATGTCTTGGCCGAGGCATTTACAGTATGTTTCAGATTTTTAGAATTATTCATTCCCTCATTATTCTATTTAAAATTGGTAAACCATGTGATTATTCAACATGTATATTATCAATGGTTATGTTTCATTCTCTAATGATAACTTATGTTCCTTATTTATTCATCTTTAATTCCTACAATATTAAGCTCAATAATAATTTTTAAAGTTCTGTGTTTTCAATTATTCATCATGACTAGTGTTTATGTTTATGATATCATCCATTGTATTGCATACCCTTACTAAGAATCTGAGGTCACACCTTTCTTTTTTCTACCAGCATTAACTCCTTTAATTTTCATTTTAATATTATCATCATCATACTAAGAAGTTTTAATTCTTTTCAATAAAGATGGAACTTTGAAATTTGAGATGAGGATATGTGTTACCTCTATACCTGAGCAAAAAATATAGTTAATGAATGATTCCCATAGCTAATATTTCTATATACACCTTGGTATCACTAAAATTTATAGATATTCATAGGAATAGTTTTTTTGGGAAAACATGAAACAGGATACTTTTGATTATGTATCATGATGATTAGTATGTCCACAAGTGAATCCTGAATGAATACATCCTTGAGGAGTCTTGCAAGATATACCTATTCATAAATGTTAATGAGATGACATAACTATGTATTTTTTCACTGGATTACCCAAAACACCATAACATAATGACTGAATATGGATAATTATATATATACTCAAGAAACTTTCACATTTCCTCGCTATAAGGGAGGATTTTCTACAGGAGCACCTTGCATGAATCTATATCGATGAAGTTGTGAGATTTCATGGAGAGCCTCTCTCAATTGTTTCGGATCGTGGTCCATAATTCACATTGAAATTCTACAAAATTATTTAAAAATCTTTTCATACTGAGCTTCGAGTGATTACGGCTTATCATCCTCTAACTGATGGGAAATCAAAAAGGACCATCCAAACCTTAGAAGACATGTTATGATCACGATCACATGATTCTCAAAGTATGTGGGATCAATATTTAACTTTAGTGGATTTTTCCTACAATAATAATTTACATTCAAGTATTCAAATGGAACTATATGAAGAATTGTACGAAAAGAGATGTAGTACACCAAAGTGATGGGATGAAGTGGGTTAAAGAAGCTTGTGGGACCGGAGCTTATAGAGGAAACAACAGTAAAGGTAATTACTATTCAAATCCATATCCAAAAAACTCAAAGTATGCAAAAGGGCTATGCATATTATCAAAGGAAGGATTTTTAATTTCAAGTGGGGGATAATATTTTCTTAAAAGTATCTTCATGGAAGGGTGTTATATGATTTTTAAAGAAAAGTAAACTGATCCCCATGTATATTGATCCTTTTGAAACTCTAAAGGGAATTGGAGCTATGGATTATCATTTAGAAATACCATGTATCCTTTCTATGGTACACAATATGTTCCACATATCATTATTAAGAAATTACATGCCATACCTTACACATGTACTCACTTCGGAAGGTGAGGAATTAGGACGTGACTTATCTTACTGTGAAGAGCCTATCTGGATTCAAGACAATAAAGAACATGTGTTGATGAATCAGACAACTTGACTAGTAATGGATATTTTGAAACATCATAAAGTTGATGAGGTGTCATAGGAGAATAAATATCTTATGATGAAGAACTACCCAACTCATTTTATAAGCTAATATTCTAGTAATTTTGAGGATGGAGTTTTTATAGGGGGAGAATGTAACAACCCAAGGATTTAAAAAAAATTAATATTGAATGTATGAAACACTGATTCTCTATAAAACACCTCTTTGTTATAACTTAGCTAGTAAAAATTATTTTTCCACTTCTATGATTTTAATTTAAAAAAACTAACACACATGGTTGTGATCATTATGATATTTAGAGTCTGATATGATCCACTTACATTTTTGGTGAATAGTAACTTACCCTCTGGAATAGTAATGTTTCCATTATGAATAGTAATATGACCAATGGAATAGTAACCTCACCTTAGAAAGTATAATTAAAATTTTTTTCCCATCATTTCTGTTTTGAGTTTAGTTTTTCTAAAAAATATGAAGAATTTTATAAATGGACTTTTTAGGTAAAAAATTTACAATTTAATGAGATTAAAAATAATTATATCATACGAATGTTTTATTAATGTTTATAGTAATGATATATTATTATCAAAACAATATTCCTTAATTAATAATGATTAAATAATTTTTTTATATGTTGAAAAATTTACTATTCACTTTTTATCTGCTATTATTTTTAATAAATAAGTAGTTTCATAGATAAAAGTTAATAATTTCACATTTGGAGAATTATTATGAAAAAAATGTCATATTTTATTTTAGAACATTGATATTAGGTTTCGATGAATTTATGAGAATTTTATAAAATATTATTATTTTCCATGAATAGTAAAAATACTGTTTTGAATTTTTGGTATGACAAAATAATGATTTAATAATTAATTTAAAATTGTGGTAAACATGTGAAGATTATAATATTATATGAGGAGTCCTAAGTGGCCAATAAAATGGTCAAATCTCATGGGAAATACCATGGTCTTTCATATACCACCATTGAGGTGTCCTCAAAAACTAATAAACAATTCTCCCACTTTAGCTATATATAACCACCCATTTATTCAATTCATTTCATTCCAAATTATTCATCCTCGATGATCTAGAATTTTTACCTCCCAAAAAGTCCTCCCAATATTCCCTCATGCACCCATGGTCCCAACCTACACGTTTTAGGAGTTACTCTACATGTTATGGGACTCTACCACCCTTTTTTTCATGGACTCCTTTTATGTTATTCATATTTAATTTCCCTTGTAATTTTTTGGTATATGTCATTACAGATCCCTCTTAATGTCCAAATTATTTATAAATGATGATAGACCCATTTTCTCCATCATCAACAAATTTTATGAATTTTTATGTGACGTCGTTAGGCTACCAAATATTTTGTAAGGGATTTCTCAACTTATCTTTTTTCTTTCAAGTTCCATTATTTTATTTTTATCTCCTAATATCCCATCATCCAAAAGGTATTAAAACCCATGTACCATAAGTATACTATAATTATTTTCTAATGTAATAATTCATCATCATATATCATTTCCCCTCCTTTTATACCAAAAATGAAAGCACCATCTGAGATATGTTAATTTATCGCATTCAAGGATAAGAGGTTTTCAATATATATTACCATATTAATGTGTGGTCATGAAACCAATTTTCTGGTTTAAATATAATATAATATATGTTTTATAACCTACTTGATGTTCTATAACCAGTATGTATACATATTAAAAAACTATTTTGTAATAATCAATGAAAAATCCTCTAAAAAATCTAAACGATTATCACTAAATGTATTATCTATTGATTCACCCAAATAACATGTACCAAAAAGATATATATTAACATTTACACTCTTGGATGTTCATTTATAATATATATGTTTAGTTCTGGATTATTATATCCATTTACATGAGCTCTATTACTTATAATCAACCATACCAATCATGAAATGAATAAAAACGAACACTCTAGAATGATAGAGTACAATCATATAACTTATCAATAAAAACATAAATAAAATTAATTAAACTTTAAGTAATAAAATATATGTAAATAAGGTTCTTAATTAGTTAATTAATTTATTTAATTTTATTATTTGGGACATTAAGGTCAAGTGCAGAATACATTCGGACATAAGGTAAGGATTTCCTACCCGAACCTCCATTTTAATTTGGGTTACTCTTATCCACTACTTACCTAAACGAAACTCGTATATTCTATTTTAATGTTCTATATATGTGTACCAGTAAGAGTCAATCATTATTTAATGGGGAGTAAAATGTTTTATAAATTTCTTTTTGAATTCTTTTCGATAAACAAGCCTGATTCATTGGAACTTCTCAAATTCTTACCTTTTTTTAAGGCACCATGTAATATTTTTTATTAAAAAATTATTTTTATAAAACAACACATTTCATCATGAAAGAACAAAATTAATTAAATTATAATTTTATGAAAATATTTTTTTAAATAACTCTTTTATTCAATGTAAAAGTGTATTTCTCTCAAAAATTCATTGGAGATTTTATTAGAGTATTTTTGTCTAATTAAATACCTAAATTGAGTTTTATCTATTATCGAGGTTAATATATTCTGTTTATCATCTACCATATTGTATTAAAAATTTTATGAATAGTTTTATCATGAATGTTCTATCATGATACCATTCACCATCCTTCTCAAAATGGTTTGTGTTTATGTTTAAAAATTGGGGAAAGTTATTCCATATGTTCATGTTGTTTAGGTTTATCCCCTTTCATATAGGGAATTCATTGTAATTAGAAAGTGAAGGGTGTAGATCTCTATATCCACTCTATGCATATGTAGGTATCTTGAGACAAAATAGAATTGGGTTTTGGGTGAGTTCGTACCCTAGTATTTTACAGACGTCTTGGTAGAGGCCTTTAAAAAAGGTTTTAGATGTCCTACATTATGCATTCCATCATTATGGTATTATAAATTGATTAACCATATGATTATTATAATTTTATAATATCAATGGTTATGTTTCATTCCCTCATGATCATTTATATGTCCTTATATAATCTGCTTTCATTCCATCTATATAATGCAAATGTATAATTATTAAAGGCATGTGTTTTAAGTTATTAACCATTCCAAGTGTATATTTTTATGATTACATCCACTAAATTACTTACCCTTATTGAGAATCTAATCTCACCCCTTTCTTATGTTTTATTTTTCCCATATTTATGAAGATGAATGTTATGATTGACTTGCAAGGATAATCTAGGAGTTTATGCATGATTCAAAAGAAGTTGATATATTGTATTTCATTCATGTTGTAATGTTGAACTTAGGTATTTATCTTGTTTTCCAAATATACTAAACTTTTTGTTCCTTCAGGATATAACTTCCTTGTTTATATTCTGATGTATTAAAATAAGGCATCGGCTCTGGGAAACATGGTTCGGGTCCTTATATGGTCAATTTATAAAGTTAGCTAACCAATATTTTTAATGTTTTCACTTTAGTTAGAAATCATTTTTCATGATATGTTATTATTATACATTTATTAATAAAAATTAATTATTTAAATCTATTATTTTATGGATAAAATTTTTATATTACCTTTTTTATTCCTTATGACATGATTATCATACCCTTATTCTACCACGAGAAACCATTATGCTTATTCCTCATGTTTGTTTCTTAATTTGGTGAACATCTGCATTAACATATTATTATGGGTGCACCCATATAGAAATCACATTCATTGGGTACTTTTTTAGTCTTTGGATATTTTATGTATAAGATTATGGAGTAAACCTAATCCATTGTGGGATTTTTTCCACTAAGTGACATAGTCTAGGATATTATCCTTGACGTGTTTTTATGTTATGATATATGTTCCTACCACATTCATATATTCCATGATCACATGATTCCATATTCTAAATTATATTCTCCTGTATTTTTATTCATGATTCTTGCTTTTATGTTTTCATGTTATTTCTTACAAAATAATTTTTTTTTATTGAATAAAAAATATTAGAGGAACCACCATTGGATCATGGTGGGAGAATGTGGTGAAGTCCAAAATAATGACCACTAGAAAAGAAATTACGATAACTGGGTAAGTTTTACAAATTTGTGAACAAAACAATTCACTCCTCTTAACATAATAGTTAGCAATGGCACTTCACTCTTTTGGTCTCTCCTGAGCTCTCGATCTGGATCCCATATCCTAGGGTTTAGGCCTCTCCTGGTGATGACACCCCTACTCTGGTCCTCTTGGGTTATTTATTCTCTCCCACTTTCTCTGGTCTATTCTCTCTCCCTGTTCATCTTTCTCTCTTACTCATCTTTCACTTCTTGTAGATAGAACTCTAATTTTCTCTACAACCTCTTCTCTACACTCTGATCATGCATTACGCAGCTTCTCTCCAGGTCAGATTTGGATCATGGGACATACTGAGGTTATGAGAAAGAGGTTTGATGGATGACATATTTCTAGGCACTATCATAGTTGGTCCTTCTTCCTATGGTTTCAAGACCATTCCCATTTTTCGGGTTTTTCCCACTTTCATCTTTCTTTTTGAGGTTTCTTTGGGTTGTGGATCTCTTTATATGTTTTTTTGTTATTTGGGTTCCTTACTAGGGTCTAATCCGAAATCCATCTTCAAGTTTTAGTCCTACTTTCTTATTCATTTCTTTCTCATTTTTAACTGAAGGGGCGTATATTGTTTATTTTCTAGTGATGTTGTTCTCATCATTGTTTGGTGTCGGTATGTTTCGAGGTGGTTTTCAGTGGTGTGGATGACATAAAATTGATTTGGAATATTTTTCATTTATTATGATTTTGTTCTTTTTCAAGTAAAAGGGATCATCTCTCTATAGGGGATTAATCTGCTCAAATCTTCTTATGGCATCAAGTCTCATCCCTCCTCCATAGGTCGGAAATGTGTGATGGTTATTTGGGGATTTGGGATGTGGTGTTCTAGTAGCCAAAAAATTTTCTAGTAGAGGAGTTCATCATTTGGATGTCTGGTGCGATGAAGTTTTGTTGTTATGATGATGAATTATAGGATTTTGATTTCACTTTTTGGTGATGCCTTGTTCATAGAAGGTTGACAATGAGGTCGCACAAGACTTTTTCTGGATGTGGACTAGCATCATTAGGACTTGAAGTTGTGTTTATCTATTATATTGGTGTGATGTTGGATGGAAATAATGATTGAGTGTTAGGTTAGTTATGATGACAAGCATGAATCATTATGATGGAAGGTGACATTTTAGGGTGATTCGGGCCTAATGGGTTGGTGCTTAAATAGGTTTTTTTTGTTTTGAGATGATTTTGAAATTTGAATTTGGAATCTGGCATGTAATGTTATTTAGAATCACGTGATGTTTTGTGTTTTTTTTCTTTTACTGTTTATGAAAAAACCAATCATTTTGAAAATCCAAAAAATTAATATTCAGTCTCTAACATTCCTTGGTTAGCTAAGAAATTATCCACACAATTCCCTTCTATATAGGTATGAAAGATACTCATACTTTAGTGAATGTAGTCCCTAGATCTCATGATAGTATAAAATAGATCCCATGGATCATTGGATTTACCTTAAAGCTTCCCAACCAATAATGAAGTTTATGATTCAACTTCCTTAATATGAATATTTTATCCCTTACAAAACATGAGCTTTATATCCAAATATCTTTCCTCCAATCCAATTGAATTACTTGGCCAATGAAAAGAACTGAATCTCAAAAGCACTGATCCCCTATTGTATCCAACCATTCCACCTCCTCTAATCATGCCATCAATATAACAATAGTCTATATTTAACTTTATCCCCCTACCTGGGGGGTTTCAATTTAATACATTGAGCCTAAACACTCAAGATTGAAACCCATATTCCCTTTTAAGGACCTGATAGAAGTATCCTTAATATGGAAATGTTCATACCACAGTCAATTAGACCCCAACATAGTTCTTCAAATAACCTCTAAAATATTACCTAATGAAAAATAGCAGAGACAATCATTCCTTCTTGGGAAATATTCTTTAATTTCCATAGTATTATTCATACCTCTGCGAAGGCCATGTCTTGAGCATTAAACACTATTACTTTTTGTCAAACTTTATAGAACCATACCACAATCACCCCCAATAATGAGTTTACACCAACTTTATAAATCATCCCTTTCTTGAAGATTTTCTCGATCTTGATTTCCCACTCCCCCAGGAAGAAAATGTGGTATATCATTTTATATTGCGGCATTATGCGGTATTTCCACCTCTATTCTAAATGCACTCTTTTTTTCATAACTTTTTCTTATTTTGGTATTTCATTATTTCTTATACTCCATACAAAGAAATTCACTTTTTCCAGACATCATTACACCACAATTTTAAATCCGAGTCTTCCATCCCACCACTTGAATGAGTAATATTCTTGTAATCCTAGCCACCAAACATAAATCAGTTCAAACCCATGAAGATACATATATCTAGTTTATAAATCAATATAATACTCTCATATACATTTTTTATCATCATTCAAAATGGTTTCCCTGATGTTTGGGAACATACTCTCCTCCTTGAAAAAATATGTGGCACTGAACACCCTACAAAATTTAGCATATTTCCTTCCCAGTTATTTCCCCAAAGGATGAGGTCACCCCACCCACTGAACCACCAAGAAATGACCTACATATCCTCAAAATACTCTACAATAAACCATGAGAGGCAACCTAGTCTTCTTGTTAGATCCGTACACTTCCTCCAGTCATTACCATACCTATCCTAGAAATTTAGGCCATTGTGAAGTGCACTCAATATCATCCAACAAAAACCACATGTGCATGGATTATAAGGATTAAACAACAAAACACAACCAAATTCCTCTATTTTAAAAGATCATTACAAGGAACTTCCATGATTTCTAGCAACATCACCCTATATGGTTATAATTACATAAGAAATCATTAATAACATTCTATAGAATTTTTATTTTCCCATTCATATGTTTGATTTAAGAAAACATGTGCATTGGTTTGGATGTAAGAACACTATTTTTCACAATGATCCTCCATCTAAAAGATAGAAACCTATTTACCAATTGAAAATATGGCCCATGATATAGTTAATATTATCACCAAACAAAAACATTTTTATCCTTCCATTAGAAATAGGAGCACCAAGGTGATTCATTGGAAGTTTTCACCTCTAAATTCAAAGATTCTACTAAATTCCATTGTTTCATTTTCTTGATCATTTATTAGAAATATATACATTAGTTTTTCAAATATTTATGTCTTAAATAATAACATTTCCATATGTTCTCATGATTCTAAATAATCCACTAATTGAAATTTTCAATCCATTCCTAAAAAATAACATATCTTTAGCAAACATGATATGAGATCCCATTCATCTCCCATACCTATTCTTATATGGTTTGATTTTCCCCACCTCCACGCTTTATTTGATATTCCTTGTAAAAACCTCCTAGTACTATATAAATATACTAGGGGATATGATATCCCCATTCCAAGATCCTCTCTCTATCTTTAGAAACACCAAACCTCTTCCCATTGGACAAATACAAATCCAAGGTGATGCATGGCTCATGAAGCAAAAATCACAGGACCATTCCCAAAATTCATGATTCTTCATTATACTTATAATGAAATTATATTCTAATCTATTATAATACTTGTCAATGTGAACCTTAACCATGAAATTTGAACCAATGGTCTTCTTATTCAGACCCCCACCATTTCATTGGTGATACCAATTTCCCCTTGAATAGTTCTCCAATACACAAAGACATTATATTACTCTGACAAGATTCATGGAAGGAAATTACTATGCCCTTATTCATAAGGATGGATAAGATCTTATATACAATGTTACATAATCAAATTGGTCTATAATTTTTTTGGACAATGGGGTCTTTAACATTGGGAATCCTAACAACATTGAAAGCACAAACCGCCCTATTAATTTCTCCACCTCAAAAACAAAATTTCACAACATCATTAACTTTATAATTAATAAAATCCTAATAAGAAACATAAAAGGCTTCATGAAACCCTTTTTTGATTGGGTAACTCTACCTCTTAATTATATAAATAGTTTCTTTTATTTCATCATCCTTCGTCATTTCTTCCCAAAAACTATTATCTATATCATCAATCAACCTGTGAATCCTTTACATGAATGAATCCTATTTTTTAATCATAAATTTACTCCCATATTTCCCCATACCTGGATCTTCTAAGAGACTGTAAAAATAAATCAAAGCCTCTTTTGGATCCACTTTCACATCCGACGAAAATGTACCATTCTCCAATTTGAGGTTAATCCTCTTATCGACTCCTTTTTTCCTTCATCCATATTACACACAACTTATTCTTGTAAACACTATCAACCTCCAGATGTTTCTCAAAAAAGATATTTTCCTTTTCATCCAACATGGAAAACATTGAATCATCCCAACAAACATTAAGGATTCTCTCAAGATGGTTTATATATCCTCTAATTCCTTCTAACTCATGTTGTATGCATTATTTCCTTATTTATTCTCTTATTGGGGTTTATATCTCATACCTTTTTGTCTATGTAATACCCAAGTTACCTTTGATGTTCTAGGTGATAAAAGGGAGTTATGAGCCCATTATGGATATTAATAAAATGAAGACTTATTTTAGATTCGTGTTTACAAATTATTTATCAGATCTTCCAAAGATACTACATTTTTTGATATTTGGTTTATGATTAATGAATAATTATAGATAAAATCATGTAATAATATTTGTAAATGGATTGGGTCAATATACTATGTTTTGACCTCCCTTCCTTAGAAAATGAATTATTGATCTCTCTATAGAGATTCTATCAATTTCCAAGACCTTTTTAGCTAGTTCATTTTCTACGTCAAATTGAAAAGGAATCATCATATAAAACCTCTTGGAAAATATCTTCAAGCCTATAAATATAAAATTTAATCTGATAAATGATAGAAAAATTTATATTTATCTTTGAGGCCCATTCTTGGTGGTCATTATTTAGTTGTTTGATTTGATCTTAAATTCCCACCCACACTTAACCATCAACTAGTTTCATATTGGATTCACCAAATCCTACCCTAAGACTCTCATAAAATTCCCAAACATCTAAATATAAGAAAATTTTGTAACACCTATCATCTATTTTAATGTTCAATACAATCATAGATTTATATTAAAAGGATATTCCAAATTGAATAATAGATTATTTGTAAAAGCAATTGTTGCCTTGAATATTTTCAATATAGTGATCAAGATATCTCTAAATCCACATAGACCACATCTTTGTATTACAAAATATAATCCTATCACCTAAGAAGAACAATTATAGAAGACCATAATTACCCATGAACTCTAGAAAAAACATTCATTTCCCTATCTAAAAAGTTTCCCCTATCGTTTTCTCAACATCGCAGCTAAAGAGTTGATGTATCCCACACAAACCATACCACACTCCATGAGGAGATTCCGTAGGGATGATTCCTTAAATATATTCTTTCTAATGAATCATAAATAACATAAATTAAAGAGATTAAGTGGTCCCTTCCCCCCATGTTAGCATTCAAAATAATATTATAACAGGAAATATCAACATGATCAATAGTCACATTATTCGTCCAAAGGATCCTCATATGGGAGATTCATGGGGTGCCATGTAAGGCATTCTAGAAATTATTTCACATAAATAAGTAAGATAATTCACCCCTTTTATCTTGAGTTCTAGAATGGGTAATATAGAAGTGTTATACCTATGATATTCAATAGAGATAATATAAAAATTCACCCAGGATTTGAGACCACTAGTATTCTAATAATTATGTCTATCAATGACATGACATGATGGAGGCCATACAAAAAGTGGATCCAAAGGGATAAGAAACTAAATTATGAGAACTAATCACCACCTTAAGTTGTTCTTCATTTTTCCAACATCCCTTATCATGTGTGGGAAAAACATTCAAGGCCTCACTGTTTTGGGGTCCTTTAGACAACCCCCCCCCCACTCCACAAGACCATCCAAAACCTTAAAATGGATAGGATTGAAAAATTATTGTATTGGGGATGAAGATGATACCCTGGAGTGGGAGGCCCCATGAAAAATATCATCCATTTTAATTCACTTCTATGTATGGAAATAATACGATGTGTCTATGATCATCCTCTCAAAAGAAGACGCCATCCCCCCTTGGACACTGAGGAGAAGGTGTAACAACACCACCTTCACCCCTATGACAAAAAAATCATACCCCAAAGGAAAATAGACCCCATAAATTCTTCCACCACCATGCTCAAAAAACCAAGATCCATTGGAGGATAATCCAACAAAGTAATCTTCCTAGGAGAAACATCCTCTATTGGAGACAATGTTATTGGAGAAGTAGAAGGGGTGGGTGGAGCCACATCTGAAACTATGACCTTTAGAGGAACCTCATAAAATAACTAATGAACTAAATTGGTGACCTGACTTACACAAGGTAAATCTGAAAAATAATTATCAAGTGATTCCTTATCCCTTCTTACCATTATGGCCATATGTATAAAGCAACAGCATAAAAAACCAAAAAAAAAAACAGAATGATGATATAGAAAAAAACCTCAAAACCTATTGGAATGCCTTAATAAAAAATATTCTACCACCAAGAGAAATAATCATTATAATGGATGGTAACACATGATATAACAGGAGCTAAGAGATCCATATTCACACAAATTTGGGAATCCATAATGTAATGTAAGAACTAGGTCTCATCATCCACACACAGGACATCTCTACAAGAATATCTCGCACTTTTAAAAATGGAAATGTTGTGCATGGGAAGAAGGGGGGACCAAATCTAGATCCATACTATCACCAAACATGATTACTTCCTCAAATTGGAATCCCTAGAAAATTAGGATAACATGAATCATAATAAATAGTAGGACTACAGTTCCCTAGACCAATCATTCTTGAAATCTACCATAGAGAATAGGTAAAAAAAATCTACACTATGAAAATAATTAAATAGATGTTTGATGAATCATCCCCCAAGAACAGTTGAATATTCAAATGAGTGAGAGAGGCGGTCCTACTCAACAAAATATCACCACCGATGGTCAGTCATGGTAAGAATTCCCCTCACATATTAAATCAATAGATAGATCATCTGGTGGGAACAAATCCACCTGATCCTAGAACTATAGAGATAGAATTATTCCTAAAATTCTTGTCTGGTAAAAGGAACTATCTACAGAACAAGTGCCTGAAAGAAAACCCCAAAATAATTGTGAAACCTCACCAACAGATTTTATAAGAGGGATGATCGAAGAGGGTGATGAAAAAAATGAAGCCTCTTCATCCACCTACAAAGATGTAGAAGGGGGAGGATACACCACTATACAGTATGTTAGGAAGTACACTGATGACACATTGGTCATTAAGGGGGAATGTAGGGAATTTTTGTCAGGGAACATACATAGAATTTAAAAACTCCATCCACACACAACCACTTTTTATGACACCATGATTTTCCAATTTCCTCACATGTGTGACATTCATCATGTTATACTTCGATTAATCCCTTTCTGAGATTTATAGCTAACCCCTTTCTTTGGAACATCCTTAGGTTATCCAATGTAATTTTAGAAAATCCAGGGAATTCTAAGGGCATTTTTGGAGTTTAAATAAATATCGTTGTATCTATTTTCAAGTTATTTTGATATTTATCTAAATACACTATAGTTTTTACGATATTTTAAGATATTATTATATATATAATTATAAATTATATCATGAGTAATTTTTTTAAAATAATTGTGTTGTCATTCCATGAGTAATTAGGGATGAATTTGAATGTTTTTATTTGGTATATTTTGAGAAATATTTGTTGAGATGTGACATGGGTTGAGACCTCATAATGACTGAGAGAGTGAAATTATGACATAAGGTATGTGAAGAATTATGATACCTAACCCTGGGTTATAGGGTTTATGTACATGAAAAAGTATGAAATTTTTTTGAGAACACTCCATGTGTGAGGTGGTGGAGATAATGGAAGTGACAAGTGGTTTTATATATTGGGTCTTCCATGAGTGAGAGGGCTGGTCTTTATATGAAATTTCTTGGACTCTTTGAAGTAATAGGGGATATTATATGATATTTATGTGTTACAGACAATTAATTAGAGGTTGTGGTTAGTGACCAAGTATAGAAATGATATGTGTGACCTCACCTGAGTGCGATGGAATATCCCATCACAATATATGTGTTACAACCCAAAAATAACCATCCAATAATTACATGAAATAAGTAAATATTTACATTAAATAAATTACCATTAAATTTTAGGTTTATATCTTAAATGTATAATAAAAACTGATTATCTAAAAAAATTAATTCATTTCTCAATGAATGGACATGTTTTCCACTTAATAAGAACATAATTAATATATAAAAAGTCTCAAATTCCCTCAATATTTTACCATCAATTATATTATTCTACATGTATAATCATAAAAAATATTACCCCAAACCCTAGGAAAAGGATACATATAAAAGGTGAGCTAAAATTATAATAAATTAAAGGTTTATACAAAAATCTATTATAGAAAACAGAATGAATGAATAATATGATACACAATAAATGATAACCAAATAATACTATATAGTTGATCATATATGTTTCAGATACATACATGTGTGATATAATAATATAAATAATCAAATGGAAAACAATAATTTATTTCATGAAATGGAATGAATAATAAAGGAAATAATGATCTTTAACATCAATTCTTTATCCAAGGCATTTTCCTTTCATTGAAATCCACAGTTAAGACACCATTCTTATATACAAGGTCGCAACCAAGACATCATGATAACATTGGGTAGACATAACAAATACCCAAATATTTTATATCATGAGACCAACCAATTAATCAAGGATATATATATAAATATTCATCACCTATCACTTTTTTATTTCCAATGCAATAACTATATTTATGTTACAAAAAATAACACAATTTGTAATCAATATTCCATAGTAATTCACAGACATTTTTATCGAGATACAATTATACAAAAATTTAATCAAATTTTTCTCCACAATTATGCTTAATCTATCTACATTATGGTGGTTGATGGTTAAAAAATAAAAAATCATCATTCTTGAGTAGTTAATAAATATTATAATTGGAATAAGATGTATACAAACTATTAATATTTCAGCAATCAATAACTAGAATAGCTTCCTATGTATGTATCCTCAAACTAACTCCTTTTGTGTAATTGTATATAGTTGATCCAATAACATTCCCAAATTGATTAGTGCATGGTTATCCAGGTGAATTTTCATTAAAAAATTAATGAAAAATTTGAAATTCATAGTAAAATATAATTGGAAGAAAATCCTTACCTATGATAGAGGATTATTTTCATCGAAAAAATAATGTGATTGAACCTTCCTCTTATAAATATTTGATGAAAATATTTTTAATAAAGGGAAAATTATTAGGAATTGACCATTATAAATTATTTAGTAATTGATAAGGAAATTAATAATTCTATTCAATGAGTAATCTCAAGTAAGAGGATTATTTCCCATTGGAAAACGGGGAAGGGTTGATTCCCTTTAAAAGAGTAAACAACTTGTTAAGAGGGAAATTAAATTGTGATAAGGCTTGAAATATCAAAGAATATCCAATTTATAAAAGAAGGATTTGTGTTTTAGAACAATATTGGAATAAAATTCACAATATGGAGAAATTTTCAAATACAAAACCGATATTGAATAAAATTAAGTGAATATGGAAAAACCAATCATCTAGAAATTAATTTGATAAAAAAGACTCTTATGGTAATGTAAATGTAATAATTAGGATAAAATATGAGGGTTACCATGTAATAGATATTAAAATATCTGGAAATTAAATATATTCATTATTATTAAATGAAAATAGGGTACCCAATTCACTGTGTACAAAAATTGATGGTTCACTATATCAACGATGCTTAGTGGAACTGGAAATAATGAAAAATAACTATATTCATAATTTCATGCTTATTCAAAATGCACTATAACATCATGTATAAAATATATATATTTTAGTCACATATTTTTGGAACATATTAATATATATTTCTCTTTATATAAAATGTATAACCATTTATTATAGATATATTGGTCGGTCATAGTTTATTTTCATCATAAAGTGTTATAAAATATGATTTCGTGTTTTGGACTTAGTTTCCAATGGAATGTTTTATAATTGATTATAAAAAAAATTAACATTTACTTATTATAAAAGAAATTATAATCCTACTATGTAAATTCTTCATCATATCCCATTTTCATTTAGTGTAATGATAAAGGTAGGGTTCGTAAAATGGGAAAATATGAAGAACATAATTCGATGTGTCTAACAATCGAAATGTAACATACTATTAAATATAATAAATTTCAATATCACCCAAAAAAAGTCAACAAAACTAATTAATTATATTATTATTATATTATATTATTATTATATAATATTCCTTAAGAATTCATAATATAAATATTATAACATTTTTTATATAGTTAGTAAAACAAATAAAAATGAGAGAATGTTATATTGATATATAGAATAAGGAATTATTTTTATATGGTGATGATATATTTAATAAATATCAATAGAAATTACATATATGTCATAAATGTTCATTAAATTAATTATGTGGAATATCCATGATGAGTGGTGATGAAAAATGGAATTCATTATTTGTGGAGGTGGAAGTTTGAACGTACACATGATTAACATTTAAAATTATCAAGGAATGTGTTGGAATAAATTTGTATGAAATATTTTCCATCAAGAATAATATTTTTTTAATTTAAAACTTATTAATCCATCAATTCCATCCTTATTTCTAGGCCTATGTGGCAGTGATAAAAAATGAACCACATCACATTATGGAGGCAATAGTCTGCATGTAAGTATAATCCATATTGTTTGGTTTTTTAGTGGATGGAAATGATTCAATAATGGAAAATAAAAATATAAATAACATTTTATAATGTTAATAATAATTCAATAATTATATTAGGTTGGATAAAAATGTTTCAAGAGGAATATTATGAATAAATGACTTATGGGGTAAGAAATACTCACATTGAGAACATGAGATTTATCATGGATATATACTGGGAAAAGGAGTTTTTAGTATAACTAATTGAGACCAGAAAATTATGAACAAAGTAAAGGAATATTGAAGGGAAAATGGATTAGATTTAGAATTATATTCGAAGGAACTACTAGAATATTATGTGGCCGAAGTTATCCCCTTTTATAAGTGAAGATAAGTGTAATTTAGGAAGTACCCATTATATCTCAAAAATTGTATACCACTATTCATGGGTAAATGATAAAAATGTAAAAACAATTGAGTGTGAAGTGATATTGGGTCTATAAATCATCAACAATGAAATTTTTTCAATTATTATAAACATCTTTAGCGTCACTTATTAGTATATTTGCACACAATACCAGTTTTGTTTTCACCATGTTGACAAGTTTTTTAAACTAATTAATTACTGTTTTTAAAAAATTAAAATTAACCATTAGAAAATATTTGGGGGTTTTGAACATATATTCAGAATCCATTTAATCTGATTTAATTTCTAACGAAGTGAAAATTAACTTTTAAATTAAAATAATAAATATTTTTTTTTTAAATATAGTTTTCAACATTAAATGTTCATAATCATATTTAGAATGAGTTTAAAAATTATTTATATGTAGGTTTAAAATTATTATTACAGTCACATGGTGAAGATTTTTATTTATTTTACTAGTTAAGAATTACCCAATGATAAGAATTTTTTTCTATTACCATATTACCATTATCATGTAATTATAAGTATTCATAGTAATATTATTTTTAAGCATAAAAATGAAATTAAACATTTTATATAATTTAGACCTACTAATTCCGACTATAAAAAATATTTTTAAGATTTAATTTTTTTCAAGTGATGAATATAAAATTTTAATATAAGAGAATATAAGTCATTATTTTTAGAAATTTATCACTTCATTTTCAAAATGTTTAACATGAGCTTTCTATATTCAATATAGTATTTTAAAAAAAATCAAACCATAAATACATTTTTTTGGGTGAAAATATATTTATATATATTTATGTTATACATACTTCTTGAAATAAAAACAAGGTCTACAATTTTTTAAAAACCTATATTTTCACTATTCACACAAAAATAAGTTATTTCAGAAAAAGAAACCAAATTTAAAGATAATATTGAAACGATCAATCAAATAATGATTTTTTTAAATTAAAAATGAAAATTTTAGGAGATATTATTTTAAATAAAAACATAAAAATTTAATTAAAAACTTTTTTCAATAATAAAATTACAATTTAAAATACTAAAAAAATTTATAAATATTTCTTATCAATTCATAATTAGATGGGTTTTTATATACTATTAACATCAAACTACATATTTTTTTCAAAATATATTTATTTTATTTTATCAAATTTTATAAATAGGTTATTTTATATAGGGTTCATTTTGAAAAACATTCATTCATCAAATTAGATATTTAGTTAAGCAAATTGAGTTTTATCAATGGATTATTATTAAAAATATCCATTATTTCAAAGCTACATTTTCTAAGATTCACATGCATCCATTTTTACCCATTAATTTTATGAATATATTTTAATAGATATATAATTTTTTCATATTTTTATTTTGTTTTTATGTGAGTCACAATCTATCAAACACATTAGGTTTCAAATAAAAATATATAATCTAAAATCCTAGGGTTCTAAATATCCCCCAACACTTTAATAAATTACTTCCTCACAATGTTAATAATAATTGAATAATAAAATTAATTTAATGTATTTAAATAATATCCATTATTTAAGATATATTTTCAAATGAGTTGTATGGATTGAAATATTAATTGTGATAAAGAAGCACATATTTATCATTCATCATGTTAATGAATTACTATATATTTTTTAGGGAAATTTGTTATTTTTTCCAAATTTTTTAACATGTTGAAAGATTAATGTTATTTTCCCCCATCAACTATATCACCCAATAAAATCATTAGTCTCTATGTTTCTCTAATTTGGTGTATTTTGGAACTCAAAATGGTTCACATTTTTAATCTTAATTCATCATATATGGTCTATTATAATTACAAGATTTCTATGACCAAATATTTTCCCATTATATTTATCATTCATATAATTTTCACATTGTACATTGATCCCATTGTCAACATGGTTCCATTGAGTTTCAACCATTACTAAAACTAAAAATTCAATCACAATTCATAAATAATAAGCATAAATAGAGGATTACTAAAATTTAAACCTCTAGATGTCTAACACTATTACACCATCATGTTAGAATGTAGTTTTTTTATTTCTAATCATATAATTAATTATCTAACATATTATTATTTAGGATTGGTTAATTAATTCACATAATGAATAATAACAACTATATAAAATTACCATGAAAATTATTATTATATTCTAAACTATAATGGCTTTGAAATATATGATCTAAAACTCATATTACAAAGATAAAATTTCATATCAATTAATATATTCTTTAACTTATGATCCCTTATGTTTTAGGGTATGTTATCTCTGATCATTCACCTTTTAGGTTCTCAAAAATATATTTAAATACTTTAAAATGGTTTCTAAGGTTTCTATAAATTATCAATATCACACCCCAACCTCAGACTTCTATTTATTTTATTTTATTTTACTATTTACTCAGTCCTGTGCCTTTTTGACACGGTTTAGTGGGTCCCTGTTCGAAATTTTCCATAGTTTTATATTTTTAGCGGGTCTTGGGCCGATGCGCGGTCACCGTACCTCTAGCGGTGATTGTGCGTTAGGTCCTGGAGACTGTGCGGTTGACCGATTATTATTATTATTCAAAATGAAATGAAAAAAAGTTTTCATTTTAAATAAAATTGAGTTTAGATTAGTAGATTTTTTTATTAATATTATTAATATTATTATTTTCTTTTTACTAATATTATTATTATTATTATTATTATTGAGAAAGAATTTAATTTTAATTATAGTGTTATTATTATTATCATTATTTGTAGGTTATTATTATTATTATTATTATCATTGTTGTATTATTATTATTATTATTATTATTATAATTATTTTTTTTATTATTATAAATATTGTATTTATAAAAAAAACATAAACCCTAGACTACCTGGCACCCCCCTTTACCCCCTTTCTGGCTGCAGGCCGCACTCCCCCCCATTCCTCGTCGCTCTCTCCCTTCGTCGCGTCGCTTCCCTCTCCTCCCGGTCTCCCCCTCTCTGTTTCCCTCTCCTCCCACCTCCTGTAGGTCACGCGCAAGTCGTACCCCTTCTCTTCTCCACGTTTCAAGCCCCCTCCTGACAGGCCCTCGCCCTCCTCCCTGTTTGGCCTGCGCGATGCCGCCACCTCCCCTTACCAGAGGTCTCCTTCCTCTCCGGCTCGCCCTCCGCCTCCCCGTCCATCTTGCTCTCCTGCTCTGCCGCCCCCTTTCTCCTTTCCAGTCAGCGCATGGCCACCCAGCCCCCCTTCTTGTCTATCTGGTGCTAGAACCCCATGCCCCCTCTTTTTTTTCTTCCCTTGGTGTGACCCACTAGTGACAGCTTGTTTCCCCCCTTCCCGGGGTGATTCTGGCAAACCCAGCCCCCTTCCCGGTGCGCTTCCGGCGAACCCCACCCCTACCGTTCGAAAATCTTCTAACACAAACCTGAATTTCATGGCACAGCGCCTCGGCATGCTCCGACGTGGTCACGAATTCCCTCACTAGGATTGGGAAGGGTGTCCCGGGTCATGTCGGACCCCGTTTCGTTCGCCGCCGCTGAAGGCGAAGCGATTCAAATCACTTCGGATCGTCCATTGTTGTTCGTGGGGCGTGTTTGGCCTCACCGCATATTTTGGTTCGCCACCACCATCCTAGGTAAGAGTTTTGTTATCACGTGCACATTTATTTTTATTATTGTTATTGTGTTTTGAATTCCTTATATTGTATTTTTAGTACGAATAATTATTTTGGTGTGCAATCTTGCTTTTCCATGTTCTCATGATCACCACTGATATCCGATGTGATGTCCTCAATCCCTTTCTTTGTTGTATTTTTTTGGGTCATGTTTAAATCTTCGAGTCCTTGGTTTTTACTGAGAAGTGCATCGATCTATGTCACCTTGTGTTGGGTGTCGGATATTGTGGCAGGGAGTCGAGATCGGTTCCGAGTGCGCACACATATTTTTCCCAAGTATGAATATATATATATATATACGCCTTCTGAGGGTGTGTTCCCTCATGGCACGGGGGACACGTGCATCAGTTTACAGATTTGTGTATATATATATATGGAAGTGCGTGTGTGCGTGCAATCGAGGTGTTTCGTGAGTTAGAATGTTTTGACTAGACTTCCTTGAGGTAGGAATATCCATGCATCTACCTTCCATTGCTTGTCCTTGATTCTGGAAGTCTAATATATTTTTGTATGTGTTTCTCATGTGAAATCTTGTTGTTCCACTTAATATTATTTTATAATTTGTGCAGTTGGTTTATTAAATTATATAAAGGTTTTGAGTCATGTTTTAATATGTTGTTTATGTACGGTTGGTTTAAAAAGAGGATTTTGGGTGCGTTTTTGGTGTAAAAGCCTTGTGGAACTTCTTGAATTTGTTTTATAAAATATTTTAATGGTTTATTAAATTGTGTATGCAATAAGAAACATGTTTTGGATTGGTTTTATGTGTGTTTGGTTTAAAAAGATGATTTTAGTGTTTTTTTATAACACCTTGTGGTATTTCCTGAAATTGTTTTATAAATTTTCATTGATTTGTTGAATAATTTGGGTGCTGCGAATTTGGTTTTGAAAATGTGTTTAGGCACACATTCTTTTAAATGTAGTTTTCAATGTGTCGTGTGGTTTTTTCTGGTTTTTCACTCTAGTGTTTTCTTGAAATGGCATGTTGGCTCTTTAAAATGATTAGTATGTTATGTTGGTGTTGGTGTGGTTTTTGTAAACACTTTGCGGGTTTTTTAAAGTGGTTTAATAAGTAATTTTGATGGAATGAGTTGTGTTTTGAAAACATGTCAAGCTATTTATTTTGCACTGTTTGTTCATTTGGATTTTTTAAAGTCCGTGGTTATGTGTTTTTAGTTGTTGTGTGTTTGTTACAGCGTGTTGGCGGTGTAACCCCGCTATACCGCGATCATCAGCTTGTGCATGCTTGTGCACCTGTGCGAGGTGTGTCGCGTTGTCGTAATTGAATTTCAAGTTTAGGTAGGTTCCCATTGTACTGATTTTTAGAATTTATGTTACATTATTTCATGCTTTTTGCGCACACTATTCATTCAGATTAATTATTTTATTAATTTTAATAAATGTGAGATAATATAAGAAAATTAATTTTTTTAATTATTATTTAGTGTAAAAAGAGATGTTTATTTTATACAGGACACTTAAAATATTTTCTTGATTAATGAACACTCGGTAGTGAAAGAATTCCAGTTTGGCTTTTAAACATAATTCACAAAATTTCAATTATAGTTTTGGTTTTAATGAAAAATGATTTCTTCTAAATCTTGAACAAGCATTTTGGTTCTTTTTATAGTGGTGATTGTGAAATGTATGTAATGCCCATTTGGAACTTTATAGAAAACGATGAAAATGTTTTGATAAAAACCCTTATAGGATAACTCTCCTGCCATGGTTGCAATTGATTGTTTGGGAGGCCATGCTTAGAGGCATCATGGTACTTGAGTAGTTTAAAGGAAAGAGGTTTTCCCATGGAGTGGCTCAGGGTGATGTCTGTTGTGCTTTATATATATATATATATGATTGGATGTTTGGTTGGCATAGGTTGGATCACCCCCTTTCCAAACACATGAGACATGGGAATCTGGAAAATTGAGAGAATATTCTAAGAATGATTGATGCATTGGTAGGTTATGGTACTGACCAGTGTCCCATAGTAGGAGGATATATTGGGTTTATTACTATGGGATTTTCCCTCGGCCTGCCTGAGAAAGGATGGTTGAGCATATTGGGAGTTTTGATTTCATCGTGTGTGATATGTCCACAAGGATGATTTCTCATGTATTGGTGTCTTCTGGTTTATTCTTGATCTCTTATGTTCACCCATATCTATTGGCTTTCAATTACTTGGTGTGATGAATATGGTTCTTGTGTATATTTTCTTTTCATTTCCCTGACAATGTAACTATTGTACCATTATTATGTGTAGTGTTTTTACTAGATATTTATGTATGGTTTTAAAGTGGTTTATAAAGTCTGTTTTCAATGAAATGAGTTTTATAATTTTTGTACAAATTGAAAATGTAATCATCACTTTCCCTTTGAAAAATGCTAATCTCTCACTAAAATAATGACTTTGGTTTTTGAGAAATGAATAGGGGAAATGACTTGTACTTTGTTTTTGAGTAACATGTAGAAAACCTTACTTTTATAAATTGTAGTTAAAACTTGAAATGATGTCCCTTTTATTTTAAAGGGAGTGCATTAAGAATATATATCGGGCTATCCTACTACGTTTTAATACTCAATCCTATAGTTATATTCTGTTTTTAATGTTTGTTCAGGCTACAGCTTGGGTGTGTTCTCCTTGGTCGATGTTTGTTCTTGAGTTAGAGAGTGACCCGCGAGGTCACACGAAGATAGTGGTTGTCTCTTTTGGTTAGTTTTATTTTATTTTGTTCTTGTTTAGTTACTTTACTATGTTATTTATTTTGCACTGCTCTTTTTTATTTCAATTTCTTTATCTATTTATTTATTTTGGTCAAAATCGTTCCCACATCCTCTGTTGATGCCCTGGCGCTTGTTGCTAGCCCAGGAGGATCGGGAATGCCTCTCAGGCCATGTCGCGTGTCGTCTTGGGTGACCAGTTCAGGATCGACCCGGGTTGGTTTGTGACAAAATGGTATCAGAGGCAGACCTTATTATTTGGGTGTCTGGTAGAAGGAGATTAGGACTATCGGGGCTCAGGAGGTAAGTAACGGGTCGGTTCCTGATCACCACCTCTTGCAACGAGACCTGAGTTACCAGGGGTAGTTCGGGATTTGTGTCTTTTTTCTTTGGTTTTTTTGGATTAAGGGATGACAATGGAGGTGAATCAGTTCACGTTGCAACCTCATATGGGGTGGTGACCCATGTGGAGTTCAAGTGCCCGGTTTAAGGTCCTCTTAGTGTTATGCCTTACTTGGGGAATGACACACCACCATGTCGACAGGTTTTGTGCATAGACTACTTCCTCATTCCGATGGTTTATAGTTAGTTATGTTTCATTTTTAACCTGGTCGATGGGTGTGTGTTGAAAATGAAATTGATTTCGAAATGCAAAAAAGGGTTTTCTTCTAAATTGTTTTTGAAATTGGTAAAGTGTGTTTTTAAAGAGAAAGTGTATCATTTTAGAAAAACATGGTATGTGTTTGGATTTGGTAGGGAAAATGAAGTGTTTGAACCTTGGAACTCCTTCTAGAAGGTCAATCGTGTGTTGGAATGTGTGGATAGTGCGTGGGGGGCACTTGTTTGCAGATGATATGCGCGAGATTTAATGAACGCACATGTGACGGTTCATAAGGTTCCATAGGTGGGTTTTAAATTTTTAAACAAGTAATGGTTTTGAAAATTTATTTATGCTTGTGTTTGTATATTTTTGGCTTATGGGCCTATTTCTCTAGGCTTGTGTTAGTTCCTTGATTGAGTTTTGGCTTGATGCTGGCTACGATGTTGTTTTCCGTGTTGTTATGAGTATGTTACCCAGAAAGCCTCCATAATTTTTTAATGAGTTATGCCTAGTTCCCAGTTCTTTTTGTTCATTGCCCGCTTATCACGGTAATTGAATTCTGTTATAGGTAGTTGTATTATTTTGGAAGAAAGTGTGTCTTTGGGTTGTTGGGAACTCCTAGGGTAGTTAGAGTTATTACCGTCCCAGAGTTATTTGAGGGTTCTGTTCTAGACTAGTCAAGGTGGGACGTCTCATAGTCGATAGAGTCTGGGGTGTAGTTGGTGGGGGTCGGCTCTGTTGAAGGTTCCCCATCTGACAAGGATCATTTTCTTTACCGACTCCCATTTTATTGGACCATTCTCTCAAATTCCACTAGTGTGGACATTTTAGGCATTCTAAATCACCTTGATGCATCCCTCTGATGCATTGTTATCCTGTGACTGTTTGGGTCACCAGAGATTTCTGAAGGAAGAGTCATTTGGGAGGAAGGAGTTAAGGAATGGAGGATGCAAATGCTTAACTGTGAGGTAGGAGATGCTTCAGCCATTAGGTCCCTAGCCACAGGTCTCGTGGTGAAGCTTGCGCCCAGTTAGGAGTTGCAGAGGGTGTGTGGAACCTCGTTATGGATAATGTTTTCATCTTTGGAATGGAAATATCTGAAATTTTCTTATTCTATTCTTGCCGCTATCATAATCTCATCCTCGTTGTGGTGGTGTGATGAGCGCGTTCTCCCACAATCCAAGTGGTTGTATCTTCTCTCAGTTTGGTTTTTAAGTTGTCCGGTCTCTTTGAATGGTGTGGGCGATGAATGGATGGACCTGTTCTGATTTTGAGTTAGGTATAGCTGTGTTTGTTAGGGGGGATGTTCGTTTTGTGAAATTGATGGGAAATGTCGAGTTAATTCTTCATTATTAATTTTTTGGGTTGATTTGTAGAAAGTTTTCCAACAAAGGCTCAAGTGTTTTATTTGGTCCATGTTGGTAAAATGAATGAGTCTGGTTTGGGAGTTCCCGTGTTGACCCCCCTTTGGAGGGGGGTAGTGTGTTCGAGTTTCGAGGGATTCCATGCTAGGGAATTCTTTTGGTGGGGAGAACCCTCCTGAGTTCTCCCCTCAACTTCGGGCAGTGATTGTTCATGAATTGGTCGGGTGTGATGTGTGTTTTTAATGGTCACCCCGAGCCTCTCGGTTTCTTCTTGTTTGGTCTGGTCATGGACTCCAGTTTTTTCAACTATTGGCTTGGTGACTTTTTGGGGGTAGAAAGTGTCTGTGGTGGGGAAAATTGTCACACCCCAACCTCGGA
The DNA here is from genome assembly GCA_963277665.1 of Viscum album. Lineage (NCBI taxonomy): Eukaryota > Viridiplantae > Streptophyta > Magnoliopsida > Santalales > Viscaceae > Viscum > Viscum album. The sequence goes on along the minus strand of OY728145.1, from coordinate 871,207,963 downwards.
CTTCTATTTATTTTATTTTATTGTTACTGTTTACTCTGTCCCACGTATTTTGGACGAGGTTTAGTGGGTCCCTATTTGAACTTTTTTGAAGTTTGATATTTTTTGCGGGTCTTGGGCCGGTGCGCGGTCACCGCACCGCTAGCGGTGACCTTGTGTTCGGTCATATATACTGTGCGGTTGACTGATTATTATTATTATTCAAAATGAAATGAAACAAATCATTCATTTTAAATACCATTTAGTTTACATTAGTACTATTTTTTTGTTATTAATATTATTAATATTATCATTTTCTTTTTACTAATAATAATAATAATATTGTTATTATTATTATTGAGAAAGAATTTTATTTTAATTCTTGTGTTATTATTATAATAATTATGTGTAGGTTATTATTTTTATGAACATATTAATAATAATGATATTATTATTATTATTATTATTATTTCTATCATTTTTGTATTATTACTATTATTATTATTTTTATAATTATTATTTGTTTTAATATTATAACTATTGTGTTTATAAAAAAACCTAAACCCTAGACTACACGGCGACCCCCTTTCCCCTCTTTCTAGACACGGGCCGCACCCCCCCCCCCCCCCTCCTTGTCGCTCTCTCCCTTCTTCGCGCCGTTCCCCTCTCCTCCCAGCCTCCGCCTCTCTATTTCCCTCTCCTCCCGTCTCCTGCAGGTCACGCGCAAGCCGGGCCCCTTCTCTTCTCCACATCGTAAGCCCCCTCCTGGCAGGCCCCCGCCCTCCTCCCTATTAGTCTTACGCGACACCACCACCTCCCCTTCCTGGAGGTCTCCTTCCCTCCGGCTCTCCCTCTGCCTCCCCGTCCGGCTTGCTCTCCTGCTCTGCCGCCCCCTTTCTCCTGTCCAGCCGGCGCAAGGCCACCCGGCCCCCCTGCCTGTCTAGCCGACACAATAACTACATGACCCCTCTTTTTTTCTTCCCTTGGCGCGACCCACTGGTGATAGCTTGCTTCCCCCCTTCCCGGCGCGATTCCGGCGAACCCATCCCCCTTCCTGGCACGTTTCTGGTGAACCATGCCCCTGCCGTTTGACAATAATCTGACACAAACCTGAATTTGGTGGTGCGGCGCCTCAACATGCTCCGACGTGGCCGCGAATTCCCTCACTGGGATCGCAAAGGGTGTATCGGGTCATGTCAGACCCTGTTTCGTTCACCGCCACCGAAGGCGAAGTGATTCAAATCGCTTCGGATCGTCTACTGTTGTTCGCAGGGCACGTTTGGCCTCGCTGCATATTTTGGTTCGCTTCCACCATCCAAGGTTAGAGATTTGTTATCGTGCATGTGTTTTTTTATTGTCGTTATTGTGTTTTGAATTCCTTTTATTTTATTTGTAGTAAGGATAATTACTTTAGTGTGCAATCTTTCTTTGTCGTGTTATCATGATCACCACTGCTGTCTGTGGTGATGTCCTTAATCCCTTGCTTTGTTGCACACTTTTTGGTCGTGTTTATATCTTTGAGTCCTTGGTTTCTTCTGAGAGGTGCATCGATCTGTGTCGCCTTATGTTGGGTGTCGAATATTGTGGCAGGTAGTCGAGATCGTTTCTGAGTGCGGACACACATTTTTCACAGGTATGAATATATATATATACGCCTTCTGAGTGTGTGTTCCCTCCTGGCGTAGGGGACACGTGCATCAGTTTAAAGATGTATATATATATATATGGAAGTGTGTGCGCATGTGCAAGCAAGGGGTTGCTTGAGTTAGAAAGTTTCAACTGGACTTCCTTGAGGTAGGCAAATCCATGCATTTACCTTACATTTCTTGTCCTTGATGCTTGAAGTCTAATATATTTTTGGATGTGTTTCTCATGTGAACTCTTGTTTTGCCACTTAATATTTTTTTATAAGTTGTGCAGTTGGTTTATTAAATTATATAAAGGTTGTGAGTCATGTTTTAAAATGGTGTTTGTGTACGGTTGGTTTGAAAAGTGGATTTTGGGTGCGTTTTTTGTGTAAAAGCCTTGAGGAGCTTCTTGAATTTGTTTTATAAAATATTTTAATTGTTTATTAAATTGTGTATGGAATAAGAAACATGTTTGGGATAGGTTTTGTGTGTGTTTGGTTTAAAAGATGATTTGAGTGTTTTGGTATACCACCTTGTGGTATTTCATGAAATTGTTTTATAATTTTTCAATGATTTGTTGAATAATTTGGGTGTTGTGAATTTGGTTTTGAAAATGTGTTTAGGTGCACATGCTTTTAAATGTAGTTTTCAACGTGTCGTGTGTTTTTGTCAATTTTGCACTCTAGTGTTTTCTTGAAACGACATGCTGGCTCCTTAAAATGATTAGTAAGTTATGTTGGTGTTGGTCTGGTTTTTGTAAACACTTTGTGGAATTTTTTAAAGTGGTTCAATAAGTAATGTTGATGGCGCGAGATGTGTTTTGAAAACATGTCGTGCTAGTTATTTTGCATTGTTTGTTCATTTGGATTGTTTTAAGTAAGTGTTTAGGTGTTTTTAGTTGTTGTGTGTTTGTTGCAGCGCGTTGGTAGCGTAACCCCGTGATACCACGATCATCGGCTTGCTCATGCTTGTGCGCTTGTGCATGGAGTGTCGCATCGTCGTAATTGAACTGCAAGTTGAGGAAGATTCCCATTGTACTGATTTTTGAAATTTATGTTACATTATTTCCTACTATTTGTGCACACTATTTTTTCAGATTAATTTTTTTTTTAATTTTAATAAATGTTAGATAATATAAGGAAATTAATTTTTTAAAATGATTATTTGTTGTAAAAAGAGTCGTTTATATTATACAGGACACTTGAAATATTTTCTTGATGAACGGACACCCAATAGTGAAATAATTCCAGTTTGGATTTTAAACATAATTCACTGAATAACAATTATAGTTCTGGTTTTAATGATAAATGATTTCTTCTAAATCTTGAATAAGCGTTTTGGTTCTTTTTAAAGTGGTGATTGTGAAATGTATATAATGCTCGTCTGGCACTTTATGGAAAACAATGAAAATGTTTTGATAAAAACCATACTAGGATACCTCTCTTTGCTTGGTTTCAATTGATTGTTTGGGAGGCCGTGCTTAGAGGATCCTATGTACTTGAGTAGTTTAAAGTCAAGAGGTTGTCCCATGGAGTGGATTTGGGTGATGAATGTTGTGATTTATATATATATATATATGATTAGATGCTTGGTTGGCATCGGTTGGCTCACCCCCTTTCCAAACACTTGAGACATGGGAATTTGGTATATTGAGAGAATATTCTAAGAATGATTGCCACACTGGTAGGTTATGGTACTGACCAGTGGCCCATAGTAGGTGGATATATTGGGTTTATTACTATGGGATTTTCCCTCGGCTTGCCTGAGAAAGGATGGTTGAGCATATTGTGTATTTTGATTTCATCATGTGTGACATGTAAACGAGGTTGATTTCGCATGTATTGGTGTCTTCTGGTTTATTCTTGATCTCTTAGGTTCACCCATGTTCTTTGGCTTTAAATTACTTACTGTGATTAATATGGTTCTTGTATATATTTTCTTTTCATTGCCCTGACTATGTAACTACTCTAGCATTTTCATGTCTAGTGTTTTTACTAGAAAGGGATGTGTGGTTTTAAAGTGGTTTATGAAGACCGTTTTCAAAGAAAGGAGTTTTATACTTTTAGTGAAAATTGAAAATGTAAGCATTACTTCCCCTTTGAAAAATTCTAATGTCTCACTAAAAAATGACTTGGGTTTTTGAGAAATGAATAGGGGAAATGACTTGTAATTTGTTTTTGAGTAACATGTAGAAAACCTTACTTTTATAAATTCAAGTTCAAACTTGAAATGATGTCCCTTTTATTTTAAAGGCAGTGCATTTGGAATTGATATCGGGCTAGACTACTGAGTTTTAATACTCACGCCTATAGTTATTTTCTATTTTTAGTGTTTGTGCAGGCTACAGCTTGGGTGTGTTCTGCTTGGGTGAAGTTTGGTCGTGAGTTGGAGAGTGACCCGCGAGGTCACACAGAGATAGTGGTTGTCTCTTTCGATTATTTTTATTTTCTTTTGTTCTTGTTTAGTTACATTACTCTATTATTTATTTTGCGCTACTCTTTTTTATTTCAATTGATTTATCTACTTATTTATTTTTGGAGAAATCGTTCCCACAACCTCTGTTGATGCCCTGGCACTTGTCGCCATCCCGAGAGGATCGGGAATGCCTCTCGGGCCATGTCGCGGGCCAGCTCGGGTGACCGGTTAAGGATCGACCCGGGTTGGTTCATGACAATCAAAACCATATTCCCCTAAGTTTCTAGCTAGGTATACAGTATTAGTCACCAAAATCATGCACCATATTGATGATTATGTCAATACATAACCAAATATTTCAAAGTGATTACCCATAGTGCACAAGGGAACATCCATATCCATTCTCCAGAATCTAGAATGGGATGTAGTTTCCATGAAGACTAAATTGTCAAAACATTACAAAAAATCCAGGATGTTATTATATACTTACACTTTACCCTTATACATTTCACTAGGGTTCTCACGAATGTCTTATTATCCTAATTTCCAAAAAAAATGTCAAATATTATCTCAACTAATCTAATGGGTTATATATAATAAGAATTATAATCAATCATTACTAATTAACCCTTAAATTATCTTCAACTAATATTGTAACATCTAAAGTTGTCAAAACCCTGTTCTGATACCAATTATGATATCTAAGATGCAATTTTCCCCTAATTATATGATAGAAAGAAAATATTTCAATACATATACTTCCAAAACATTTTTGACATAGAGAATTTGATAATTAAGAAAAATAATTTACAAAAAATACCATTTCTTTCTCATCCAATGGAAAAATTTTCCACTAAATGTGTAACTAATTAATATATAATAAGTCTAAAAGATCTCTAGAAAATTTGCCACACATACTGTTCATTATGACAAAACATGTGTAACATATTTTTTCACTACCAAGGGAAATTGTTTGTTATGAATGTTGATCCCAAACACTATGTAAGGGAAAAAATATATACTATAATTTATCACTGAATAGACAAGAAAATAATAATAATATAAAGAAAAATGATAATAATAAAAATGAAATATAACTGATCAAGTGACCTTGAAAATAATCCATGGATAATATAAAAATATAAATAATCACATGGAAAGTATTCCTACAATCAAGGCCATAATTTAATGCCCCAAACTTCAAAGATATTCTTATTTTTAAATAATTCAATTGATTATGTTGCACGCAATATCGAGTTCGAGCACACCATGAACTCTCAAAATAGTCATTTAATAATTTGTTATGAATAATATTACGCAAATTATGAAATGAATAATTTTTATTTTCCAAAATAGACTTAATTTTTTAATTCATAAAATCAAAAATAGTTTTGGGTGAAACTTTGATATTTTTCATAAAAGTTTAATATTTTTTATGAATAGTGAAAAATACTCCATTATTGTTAAGAAAATGTTAGTTTCAGTTAAATAACTATTTTAATATAAAGTCACAATAGATAAATAATTAAAATATTAATCCAATATATTTAATTATAATCAATTTCTAATATAATTAGATATAAGAATTTATTGAACTTTTGAACGTCCCTTTTACCCGCTTTATAGCCACATCTACCAGATTTGCATCAAACAGAATTTTACCGCTTCTATGAATTTAATTTCTAAAAAAGACATAAATGGTTATAATCAGTATAAAAAATGGTGTCAAATAGGTCCAAATTAGTTTTAGTTAATATTGACTTTTGGATTTTATTTACCATGATTAAAGGTAAATATGGTAATTAAAGGTAAAAATAATATTATAATAATATATTATTACCCTAATACTTCTCCTGATTTCAATGGATAAGTGTTTTTCGAGCTAAATTAACCTTAGGTCTAAAATATGATCCTTTTTATGCCACATGTGTTAGATTAGGACATTTATTAAATTTTATTTAAAGAAGAGTTAAAAAATATAATATTCAAAAAATTTATAAAAATATAATATTTAATATTTGGATATATAAGTAATATGGTCGACTATAAATTTTATCTATAAATTTAAAATAAATATGTACATCATATTAATTTATTTATCATATTTAGAGATTAAATAATTGTCATTAATGAAGACACAATACTGAAACATAAATTATTTTATTAACAGAAATACCTAATAAATGATATTCAAAATATATAAACTAAATATAATTTTACATTATTAATGACTTAAAATAATTGTATAGATAACATAAATATGTTAGACACATATTTGAATTATTGGTTCATAGTTATCATGATGGTCTGAAATTTTTTTAAAATGAAAATATTGAATAGTATCAAAATTGACATAAATAAAACTTTAAAATAAATAATATTTTATTAAATTATATAAATTTCAAAAAACTCTCAGGTTTTTCCAAATAACAATTATAGTGTAAAATATATCATTAATGATCCAATTTGGGTTATTTTGAAAATTCATAGTAACTATATTAACCCTATAGTATAAAAAGACAAGTAGACATGGTAAGAGTTTAACTATTTAACTAAGGGTTAATACCAAAAGATAAGGTTACTTTTGTGAGCTCAACATGTTTAAAAATCATTGGTTGGGAGGATTTCGACTCATACTCAAATTGGCCTCCAATTAACTTACTTAGGTTCTATTTGAAGTCAAAAATTAATTTAAAATAATTTAATTGTTTTGGAGTTTCTAAAAGTGCCCCTCCCCTATATTATAAAAGGTAACCTCTTATACCTTTTTTATTCACACCTCTAAAGCCAATTGGCTCGGCCACACACTGCCCAATTATCCCCAAAACTTAACTCAATTCATCTTAGATTCCATAATTTGGGTATAAATCCATCCTATGGAGTCTTTTAGTGTAAATGAAAAGGATACACTTAAAGAAGTGGTAATTGTTGTACCAATTCCATTCAATTTATTTTATTCTTCAACTTCCTATTTATATGTTTTTTACAAACCAATGTAATAACTATAGTGTAATATACATTCTAAGATGTTATTATAATTATGGGACAACCATATTCTTCAATTTATCAACCCTATATATTGAAATATCACCATGTGTGCATACATACGACTCACCATCTCCACATCGTGGTGTAATTTGTTATTCAAAACTACTTTATTTGGATTGGTATAATGATATGTCTAATATATATAAATAATTAATTTAATATGATAATTATTCTATATAATAAATATACCATCATATTCTATACCATTTAACCATTAAGATAATGATATTATCACTCGTGCGTACAACCTACCGTCTCGAGGTAGTGATATTGTTTCTCCATTTATCCATTAAGGAATGATTATAAAATTTATAGGAAGAGTAAAAATAATAATTATGTTTTTAATATCATTATGGATATGAATAAAATACAACCTATTCATAAAAAACATAACTTACACAATAAAACATTCATAGGAAAATGAAGTAGTTAACACCCGAAGCAATGGTAATACAAAAATATTATTAACAAAATGATATAAGAGGATCATATATGATAGCATATTTATGAAGCAAGCAACTATTTTCAACCATTATGATTCCCTACCATTTTGAATCTTCCCTTACAATCTTAAAATATTACTTTTCATAAGAAATGTTTTCTTTCATAATTGTGGAGCTTTTAAATAATTTCAAATTTAAAAGGGATATTTCTCTCAAAAAGTTTTAATGTAATTATTAGATTATTAGTTGTTAATATTTCATGTTATTATTAGACTAGTAGAAAATCCATGTGACTGTTTAAATGGAATTATTTTATTTATTATTACCCTATTATGCTAAAGATTATGTTTAAAAGGCATGTGTTTCTTTTATATACCATTCCTTAAAAGTTTATTTCTATTTATGATATCTTCTTCTATATTGTTTATCCTTTTTGAGCATCTGAGCTCGCCCTTTTCTCGGGTTTCATTTTTCCCCAAGATGAAAAGAAGTATATTATGGATGACCTGTAGAGATAATCTAAGGGTTATGATTGTTTTCCAAGAGAACCCTATGTTTTTTTTCTTTTCCATATTTAATGTAAAACTTATGTTTGTATCTATATTTTCCATGGATACTAAACTGATCAGTCATTATAGATTTGATTTCTTATGATCATGCCAATGTAATACAATAATGAACTGACTGTGGACAACTAGGGTTGGGGTATTATAGTTGGTATTAGAGGAATTTTAGTACAAACCTTGGAACCTAGATTTAGAAAAGACATTAATTAGGGGATAATACCCTTAGATTAATTTTGAGGATAATTATATAAGAACATCCTAAAATTTTGGTAATGTAGAGAATTTTTGAGTAATTCGAGGAAATAAATCCCTATCTGGATATTACAAGAGGAATTGGTTCTGGCACAAATGTACCTAGGAGTAAGAACTATGATAAGGTGTTATGGGCCTAACATAAGGTAACCTGGTACATCACAAAGGGCATTACAACTCACCTAGTTTGACACACCCTACAGATATTCTTAGGATAATTCACATTTTCATTAAAAATGATTATGAAGGATTTATGACTAAATATTTCCCCAAAGAAACTATTGGTCGGAGTGGTTTACTCAAGAGGGGGGTGAATTGAGTTCCAATTAAAATTTCTGTTAAAAAAATATATTTTAAAATACTCTAATTATAAAACTATGTTAAACTGTAGTGAATTTTTATTACAGTAAAGGGTCAGTTAGATTCTCAAGAGATTGATTAGTTCTCAGTTAATTCAATCTGAATATTAATTAAATTTTGAACCTAACGTAATGTTTTACAGTACATACAAACACTTGCTAGTTTAACTATCAAAGTGACTTTAAAATGGATTTGTATTTCAAAGTAAATAGCAGTATAATATAAAATATATAGTATACTTTAGACTTAATCAAAGATGCACAACAGATATAAAACAAGTGGTTCTGTCTCAAGTAGAGACCTAATACACTCCACTTGGTGATCACCTTCCAGCAAGCAGTTTATATAAATAAACTCTGATCCACACCCTGGATCAGGGTAACAACAGTACATAGACTGTTCAGGCCACACAGGGACCTCTTCCACAGTTTTCCTGGGTAAACAAAATAATATCCAGGCCACACAGGGACCTATTCCATAGTTGTCTTGGGTAAAAATGATTAAATATTTTGGTGTAAGGATTTTGAAATCCTTCAGTTGAGCAAAGGAGTTAGTGTGTGTGTAAAATATACAGAGTACACACACTACTCGAAAGTAAATAAAAGAATCACTAAGAGATAGTAGATGTGATTTTAGAATGATCTAGTGATTAGCAGTTTAGCTCTGGATTTGTTGGATAACACAGAAATGATTCTGAGACCTTCTCTTGTTTTTCTATTGAAAAGAAGAGTGTCGTGGTTCAGTTTATGTTCATAACGAGTGAAGATTTTCTCTGTATTCCAATGTACATCGTGTGTTCTTCAGTAGAGTTGTATTGCATGCATGAGACAATTTCTTCTTTAAAGATCTTGCAATCTCTTCTTCGTGGTCGTACTCAATATTGGTGTTCTGTTCAGTACAGTGAACTCGTGTGCTTTATTGTGTATATCTTACTCTTGGGCACTCTTCTCTTTATCTTTGAATGTATGAGGTTTAGCCAACAAGTTCCATGTATTTCGTGCCTCGTATCTCGTACTATGTCTACAAATAAACATTAAATATTTTAGTGCATTAAAGATGTCAAATATGACCGTTAAAAAGTTTAATAAAAAAATGAGAAAATATTTTAAGAAACGGTGTCACGGTATGTTATGAAAACAGTGTCTCCTTCACGATAACTCCTTCACAGTATCTCCTTCATGGTAACTCCTTCACGGTATCTCGTTCATGGTATCTCATTCACGGTATCTTCTTCATGATATATCCTTCATGGTATATCCTTCTCGGTGTCTCCTTATCATGGTGTCTCCTTCATGGTATCTCCATCACGGTATCTCCTTCACGGTATCTCCATCACGGTATCTCCTTCACAGTGTCTCCTTGTCACAGTGTCTCCTTCACGGTGTCTCGCTCACAGTGTCTGAGTAATGGTGTCTGATCTTAGTGTCTTTCTTCAAAATGTTAGGCTTATTGTGTCACGGTGTCTCGTGGTCATGGTGTCTGAGATGTAGGCTTCACAGTGTCTTGTACATAGGTAAATAACTGTTTTCAGACTTAAACAGCAATTTGGAAAAAATGAATTGAGCTTAGCCATTGTCAAGTATGAGATAACTTGAAACTTAAATACACATGATTGATATGATTTGTGGTATTTGAGATCATTAAGAGATTTGTGATCATTAAAAATATTTGTAATTATTATTGAGATTTGTGATCATTAATAAGATTTGTAATTATTATTGAGATTTGTGATCATTAATAAGAGTTGTAATTATTATTGAGATTTGTGATCATTAAAAATATTTGTAATTATTATTGAGATTTGTGATCATTAAAACATGATTAATACATGAGGATTCCAACAATCTCCGCCTTTATGATGATCACAAATCATATATAGGTAAAGGGTAAATTAAATGAAACTACAGAGAAAAATAACATATGTTAAAATAGATTTTTCATATTTCTCCCCCTTTTGGGATTATCAAAAAGTAGAAAGAATAGATGGAAAATAGTGCATATGTCATTAAAAGTGTTCAAAATACAGCATACAGTAGATATACAAAAAAAATCAATGACCTCCTCATCAAAACGTAGTAAGCACTAGTCTTCTTTAGGGATTGGCCTTCTCTTTGCCTTTATCAGAAGCAGAAGAAGACGCCATAGGTGCAGTGACTGATGTAGAAGAATACATAGAGGTGGTAGATAGAGAGGGTAAAGGGAGACCTTCAAAGATTGAGGGATCCAAAGTAGGAGCTGTAGAAGATCTAGGCTATTGTTGGTCAAGAAGGACAGGCCTGATCTGACTAAGAGCCTGGCCAAAAGACATGGATGTTGAAGCTAAGGCAGAAGTGAAAGTAGGAAATCCAGGTCTGAGAGGAGCAGCCGCTAGAGCAACAATTGTTGTTCCTTGAACATGAAGATACGGTCTCAGAAGTTTAATGAAGTCTGCAATAATCTCTTCTTCATACTGCATGGCCTTTTCAAAACCATATTTGTTTTCCATGAACTTTTCCAACAATCTGGTAAATTCAATGAGTTTCTGTACTTGGGTTTTGAAGGCCTGGGTTACATGAGGAATTATCAGATTCTCTACAAGGTATTTGAAGTTATTGGTAATATCAGTCTTGGAGAAAATCTGTTTGAAATAGAAATCTACTTTCTAGAAATCTCTTGCTGGGCATCATTGACAATTTCGGAGTGGATTTGAACCAAGTCAAGCACTCTATCATTGTTCCTAACAACATCAGATAAAGAAGTCACATTAAAACCACTGAAAACATTCTAAATTTCTTCCTTGACTATAGATCTAAGGAAAGTTTTATCCAAGGAAGGAGTGGAGGACTTACCAGAAGGATTAGAAGCTTTAACAGTAGTGTTCAATGATTTATGTTGATTCAGAACCTTCTAAAGACAGCCAGTATACCCATATGTGAGTTTATTGAGATTCACCACAAGTTCTCTCATGTTCGGAAACGACTGTTTGTTCCTTTCAGCAATCTTCTCATCAAAGGATAGCAAATAGGGGTGAATATGAGACACAATGTCTTGAGAGATGTTTGAAACTGTAGGTTCATGAGAAGCAGGCGCAGGTGAAAGAGAAATCTATGATCTTGAATGAAGTTATTTCTGTAGGTTTTCAACCATGATTTTCAGAGTTGAAACTTCAGTACTGAGCAACTTGGTCTCAACTCTTACTTCTTGAATTTCATTGATCATCTTGGGTTGAATGTTCCAGATAATCTTTTCTAAAATCAGTGAGGCATCTTCTGGACTTAGTTTGGTCACAAGATGAGGTTGAGAGGTCATAAGTTTATCAACTCTAACTAAGATAGTGTCACCAAAGTCATTAAAATCATCTTTATTGACAAAAGATTGTTGTTCAGGTAAAGGAGTAGGTGCAGGAAGCGGCACAGGTGCAGGGTCAGGTTGAGTTTCAGGTTCAGGTGAAAATTATGTGGCATATTTCAGTTGAAACAAATAAGAAAGATCAATCCCAATGGAAGTAACTTGTTGAGATTCACTCACATCATAAAATCTAGGGAATTTATACTGAGTGTCCACCGAATATGACTCAGTTGGTTGAAATGCTTCAACAGACTCAACTTCACCAGTCTCAAGATTTTGAGGTTTCTCCCCCTCAATAAGTGCTTCCTTTTCATAAACTAGAGGCACATGAGCTTGTTCAAGATTCACAAGATCATCTCTTAGTTCCTCAATCATCTCTTGTCTATCCAACTGAAAGGCTATCTCAATCCTCTCTTCAGTAGAGGGTATTTATCTCAAGAACAGATTGTTCCACATAAATGTCTTCCAGATTAGCTTCTTAGATAGCCGAGAGTTCTTTTTGAGTTGCTTCTTGCACAATAGGGAGTTCTCCTACTGCAGCCTCTTCCATGGCTTGCTACTCAGATTATGAGAAAACTAATTCTCTTGAAGCCACAGATTGGATTTCCAGATTAACAACAACTCTAGGGACAGGAGGTTCTTCTTCAAGAACAATAGGATGAACAACAGTCCTTTCTTTCTGAACACCAACTTCTTCTCTATGAGGTAATACAACTAACTCTTCCTCTTCTTCTTCATCTTCTGAATACTCAGGAACTTCATCTGGTTCCAAACCAAGATCAGTAATGTCCTTTGTCCTTGTTGGATAATCAACAGGATTAAACTTCTCGTAAATCTTATCATTATCTTTAACCCACACCTTCTTCCAAGGGATCCAGTTTATTTTCATCCTCTTAATGGTAGGTTTAGATAAAAAAATTTAAAAATACATAAGTACTTCTCCATTGGGTCTAACTACTCCTTTTCCAACAAGAATTACTGAAATCATCCTAGAGTAAAATAGAGAGGTGGATTTGGATGTGACCTTAATCAATTCACACATATGGTGAATGATATATTTTCACAAATTTATCTTGTGGCCATTCTTCATAAGATGAATCATAAATACATCCTGATACTTTAATACAAAAAAGTCACCTTTCCTTGGACTGATCAGATTTTGAACAAACTTAAACAAACAACCTTGTCTCCCCATCAAGTTCAGCAGCTATGGCCCTTCTCTTGGTGCCATTTTCAGTTAGGATTTCTAGTGCATTTTCCAGGTCAAAGAAATCGTTTGTAGGTGGGGGTCACTCTGATAATCATCAAATATCCCTTTGTGAGGAATCATAAGGCATGAATCCCATAAACTCGATGAGAAGGAGCATCTTTGGCCATTAATCCAGCTTCTCACAACAAAACATTCACCAGCATCAAAAGAAAAATGTACATACTTATAGAACTGTGCTACAACCACGGGTAAATGGGGATATCCTTACTTTAAATCCATTCGAGCCATACTTGTTCTCTTAAAACATTTAAAACCAGAGATTTTCTAGAAAACAGCCACTCAGGGCAATTTTACTATTTAGGTACAACACTACAGTTTACCAGGTTTGGATTTAGGGGTCCTTCGAGTTCCAGATTCGGTTCTATTTTCTTCTTCTTCGAGCTACGCTTCTCATGAGTAAATGAAGATGGATGCTTCATCCTTGGTATCCACTGAAGGTCTAGGAGAGATAAAGGGTTTCTAGGTTGAAAGGGTTCGTAAGAAGTGAGTAGGAGAGAGTTCGGGTGAAGAATAGAGTGAAACCCTTTTGTTTTATCATTTCGGAATGTCATACGTCACAAAAATAAAAATGTGGGAATATAAAAGAGGTGAAAAAGGAACTACAGTGATATGGGTTAAAAGAAAATCATAAATAATTTTCACGGTGAGACTGTGAATAGTCGTTACGGTGCGATGGTAAATGGTCATCACGGTGAGATAGTCAGTGGTCGTCATGGTGAGACAGTGAATGACAGACCGTGAATATAAAGTGCTAAAGGTGAGACCGTAAATATTAGAGACAGTAACCGAGAAACAATGAACATGAAATAGTAAAGTAAAATATATTAAAAGATTAAACAGTAAGATAAGTAAGATATCTATTTGTAATTTATAATGCCAAGATCATGTATGATATAATATATTCTCTCTGAATTTAATGGTTTATTGAAAATATCAGCAAGTTGATATTCAGTACCAATGAATTCCTTGGTGAGATCACCTTTTTGATAATGATCCCTCAAAAAGTGATGTCTTACATCAATATGTTTAGTCTTAGAATGTGAAATAGGATTTTTTGAAATGTCAATAGCACTTTTGTTGTCACAATTTATTGGTACATGTTTGAATTGATATCCATAGTCTAGTAATGTGTGTTTCATCCACAAAATTTGTGCATAACAACTGCCAGCAGCTATGTATTCAGCTTCTGCAGAAGATACTGCAATAGAGTTTTGTTTCTTACTACACCATGATACCAGTGGCTTGCCTAAAAGGTGACATGTTCTAGAGGTGCTTTTTCCATTTAAATTACATCCTCCAAAGTCATCATCAGAGTAACAAACTAGTTCAAATGATTTTCCTTTAGGATTGAATAGTCCTAGATTGGGTGTATGGTTGAGGTATTTGAAAATTCTATTTACAGAATTTAAATGTGATTCATTGGGGTTTTCTTGAAAATAGACACACATAAACACACTAAACATAATTTCAGGATGGATAGCAGTTAAGTAGAGTAGACTTCCAATCATTCCTCTATAAATGGTTTGATCAACAGATTTTCCATCTTCATCAAGATCGAACTTACAAGTGGTACTCATGGGATTGTCACTACTTTTATTGATATCCAATCCAAAATGTTTTAGAAGATCTCTAGTGTACTTACATTGAGTCAAAACAATTCCATCATTATTTTGAAAGATTTTAAATCCAAGAAAGAATTTTAGTTCACCCATTAAGCTCATTTCAAATTCGTTTTGCATCATTTTAGAAAAATAAATACATAATGAATTTTTTGAAGATCCAAAAATAATATCATCTGCATAGATTTGTACAACTAAAACATCATTAGAAATTCATTTTATAAAGAGTATAGGATCAGCTATTTCTTTTGTAAAACCTTTGAAAATTATAAAAGTACTTAATCTGTCATACCAAGCTCTTGGAGCTTGCTTTAAACCATATGAAGCTTTTGAAACTTTGAAAATATGATTTGGAAATTGAGGGTTTTTTAATCCAGGGGTTGTTCAACAAAAACATCCCCAGATATATAGTCATTTAATAATGCACTCATGACATCCATTTGATATAGTTTGAAATTCATATGTGCAGCATAAACAAGTAGGATTCTGATGGCTTCAAGTCTGGATACTGGAGCAAAGGTATCCTCAAAGTCAATTCCTTCTTCTTGACAATAGCCTTGTGCAACTAATCTATCCTTATTCCTAACTGTATTTCCATCTTCATCTACCTTATTTCTAAACACCCATTTAGTGCCTATGGTGAATGTGTCCTTGGGTCTTTCAAAAAGTTTTCAAACATTATTTCTTTCAAACTGATTGAGTTCTTCTTGTATAGCCATTACCCAAAATTCATCGTTGATAGCATCATCAATGTTTTTTAGTTCATGCTGTGACAAAAAGGCTTGATGTTCAACCTGGTTTCTAAGAGAAGCTCTAGTATGTTTCCCTCTATCAATATTACCAACAACAGCATCTAAAGGATGATTCTTTAGAATCCTAGTTGATCTAGTAAAGGTACGAGTAGAAATTTCAGGTTCCTCTATAGGTTTGGGTTCAATAGAATCGGGTTCTAGAAAGTTTCCAGAACTAGATGTATTTACAATAGGTTTATTGATTTTATCATTAAGGTCCAGAATAGACAAATCTTCTTCATGGTTTTCAAGAGATGACTTCGGTTCATGTGGATCAGTTTCATCAAATTTGATGTGAACAGATTCTTCTACACACTTTGTTCTTTTATTGAAAACTCTATAGGCTTTTCTAGTTATAGAATATCCTAAAAATATTCCATCATCACTCTTGGATGAAAATTTGTCTAGATTATCTTTTGTATTGAGAATAAAGACTTTGCAACCAAATACTCTGAAGTTACTAACTTTAGGTCTTCTATTATTCCATAATTCATAAGGGGATTTCTTGAGAACAAGTCTAATCAAGACTCTGTTTATAATATATCATGCCGTATTTACAGCTTCATCCAAAAAATAAATAGGTAGATCATATTCATTTAGCATAGTTCTTGAAATTTCTTGAAGGGTTCTATTTCTTCTTTCTACTACACCATTCTGTTGAGGTGTCCTAGGGGTAGAGAAATTGTGATTATAACCATTTTGTGAGCAGTAAGATTCAAACTCATGATTTTCAAACTCATGGCCATGATCACATCTCAAAGTATTAATCTTAAGTCCACTAAGGTTCTCTACAGACTTTGGGTATTTAATAAAGTAAGAACAGGCTTCACTTTTGTGAGCTAAAAAGTATACCCATGTATATCTAGAAAAGTCATCTACTAAGACATAGACATAGTGCTTCCCATTTAAACTAGAAACTCTAGATGGTCCAAACAAATCCATGTGAACCAATTCGAGAGGTTGAAAAGTAGAAACTTATTTCTTTGATTTGAAAGAGATTTTGTGTTGTTTTCCCTTTTGACAAGGATTACACACTTTGTCATTTAGAAACTCAAGTTTGGGTAAGTCTTTAACTAGGCCTTCTATAGTTAACTTTCTAAGGGAGTGATCATTATAGTGTCCTAGTATCCTATGCCTAATCCATGATTCTTTATGAAAAGCATTTAAACAAGTAATATTTTGTTTATCTAAAGGATTCAAATCAACTGCATAAATATTTTCATTTCTTAAAATAGAAAATACTAAATTATTTTTAGAATTAAAAACATTACAAGAATCATTTCAAACTTAAAATTAAAGCCATCATCACATAACTGAGAAATACATAACATGTTGTATTTTAATTCATCAAAAAAAAATACTTTAGAAATTAAAACTGAATCAGTGTTACCAATCTGGCCTAGGCCGATGATATTTCCTTTAGAATTATCACCAAATGTGACATAGCCTCCATCAAATTTGATTAATATTTTGAAGCATGAGAAGTCTCTTGTCATGTATCTTGAACATCCACTGTCCAAGTACCATGTATTCCTATAATAACTCTTTAACAAAGTTTCCTACAAAATAGTTTTAGATGGAAAATGATTTTGGCACCCAGATTTTTTTTTGGTCCAGACAAGTTAGCAAGCAAAGATTTAGGTACCCAGATTTGTCTTATGGGTATCATATAATTTACAGAATCAATGTATTTTGAAAGATTAACTCTATTTGATCTATAACAATGTGAAAAACCAGTTGAGGCATATGAATTTCCAGAACTAGAACTAGCAATATTATGTCTAGATTTAGGAACAAATTTAGTTTTAGCGATTTGTCTCTTTCCAGGCTGATAGCCTATTCCAGTGGTATATTTTGGTGCCACTTGTTTACCTAACATTTGAGTTAGTGTGTCTTTTCAATTTGTGAATTTTTCTAAGTCCTTTCTCAGTTGCTCATTGGACATTTTCAGTTCAATATTTTCCTTAAGTAATTGGGAATTCTTTTCTTTTTCTACATCAAGGTCATATTTAACAGAACTGGTTGAAGCATGTTGTTTCTTCAAGGGCTTATATTTGTCCTTAAGCTCATTACAGGTTTCTTCTAGCATGTTATCGTATTCAAATAGTTCCTCACTAGACATGTTTTCAGATTCAGAATCAGAATCAATTCCAGAATAATAATAATTCAGCATAGGGGAAACAGGTACCTCAGAAGTATTGGTCATGGAACACATGTTAGCGTGATTCTTTTCAGAATCAGAAACCTTAGACTCGCTTGTGCTGTCTTCTGAATCACTCTAGGTTTCTTTCCTAGATTTCTTGTATTTATTGTCATCGTAGTCATATTTCTTTTTGAACTTCAATTTTGGACAGTCAGCTTTAATGTGACCTTTTATTTTGCATTAATAACAGACAACTTCATCACTTTTATCACCTTTCTTCCAATATTTCTTCTAGTGTCCTTTATAGTCATATTCACCTTTGTAGTTTGGTTTTTTTAAATTTCTTCTTCCTATAGAACTTCTTATATCTCCTAGCTATCTAATCCATCTCAGCATCACTATCAGAATCTGAACTTTCACATGTTGAGCTTTCAGTTGGTATGTTAACTTTCTCTTTGTCCTTTCTCTTTGAGGCAGTAGATTTAAAATCCACTGACTTCATTTTTGGTTCATCATCTTTCTCATTATTCACCTTAAGTTCTTCTTCATACATCATCATCTTACCAATAATCTCCCTGACAGGCAGAGTACCAATATCACAAGATTCTCTAATCGAAACAGATGTGCCTCTCCATCGGTATGGTAGACATCTCAGTATTCTCATGATTTGTTCCTTTACTGGAACAACATTTCCAAGTGAGATCATAGTGTTGAAAATCTCATTGAATCTGAGATACATGTCAGAGATAGGTTCATCAGACTTCATTTTAAAATTATCATATTTAATAGTATAAGTGTTCAATCTCATTTCTTTAACATTGGTTGTTCCTTCATGAGAAACACTGAAAGTATCCCATATTTCATAAGCAGTTTTACAAGCAGATATTCTATTTAATTATTCATCTCCTAAATCACAATACAGGACATTCATAGCTTTAAAATTATTATTGTAATCTATTTTATTAGGTTCATCCCAAGTATTTCTTTCAGTTTTTGGAATCTTATATTGAGTCTCTATAGCAGTCCAGATATCAAATCCCATACTCTCTAAGTGAATTTTCATCTTAATTTTCCACTGGGCATAATTTGTACCATTAAAGAAGGGTGTCCTGTTGGTAGCAACACCTTCCAATATATTGTCCATGATTATATTTTAGCAAATATATTTAAAGAAATAAAATTTATAACTAACAGAAATTTAAGATCTTTAAGGATGAAACTAAAATCACAGTTGAAAATTATTACACAATGTCCTAATAAACGTTCCTCGAATACCAAATGTTGTTTGGAGTGGTTTACTCAAGAGGAGGGTGAATTTAGTTCCAATTAAAATTTTTGTTAAAAAAATTATTTTAAAATCCCCCAATTATAATACTAAGTTAAACTGTAGTGAATTTGTATTACAGTAAAGGGTCAGTGAGATTTTCAAGAGATTTATTAGTTCTCTGTTAATTAAATCTGAAGATTAGTTAACTTTTGAACCTAACCTAATGCTTTATAGTACATACAAACACATTCTAGTTTAACTATCAAAGTGACATTAAAATATATTTTTATTTCAAAGTAAATAGCAGCGGAATAAAATATATAGAATACTTTAGACATAATCTAAGTTGCACATCAGATATAAAACATGTTGTTCAGCCTCAAGCCGAGACTTAATCCACTCCACTTGTTGATCACCTGCCACCAAGAAGTTTATATAAATAAACTCTGATCCACACCCTAGATCAGGGTAACAATAGTACATAGACTATCCAGGCCACGCAGGGACCTCTTCCACAGTTTTCATGGGTGAAAAAAATAATAGCCAGGCTACACAAGGACCTCTTCCACAGTTGTCATGGGTAAACAAGAGTAAAGGGTTTGGTGTAAGGATTTTCAAATCCTTCAGTTCAGCACAATATTCAGTGTGTGTGTAAAATATACATAGTACACACACTGCTCAAAATTAAATAAAAGAATCGCTAATAGAGAGTAGATGTGAGTTTAGAATTCTCTAGTGATTAGTAGTGCAGCTCTAGACTCATTGGATAACATAGAAATGCTTCTGATCCCTTCTCTTATTTTTCTGTTTAAAAGAAAAGTGTCATGGTTCAGCTTGTGTTCTTCACGAGTGAATATGTTCTCTATATTCCAATGTACTTTGTGTGTTCATTAGTAGAGTTGTATTGTTTTCATGAGACAATTTCTTCTATGAAGATCTTGCAGTCTCTTATTTGTGGTTGTGCTCAAGATTGGTGTTCTGTTCAGTACAGTGCACTCGCATGCGGTACTGTGTATATCTTACTCTTGGACACTCTTCTCTTTATATTTGAATGTATGAGGTTTAGTCGGAAGGTTCCATGTATTTCGTGCCTCGTACCTCGTACTATGTCTATAAATAATCATTAAATATGTCAGCGCATTAAAGACGTCAAATATGACCGTTAAAAAGTTAAATAGAAAAAAGACGAAATAGTTAAAGAAATAGTGTCACAGTATGTTATGAAAACGGTGTCTCCTTCATGGTATATCCTTCATGGTATCTCCTTCACGGTATCTCTTTCACGGTATCTCCTTCTCGGTATCTCCTTCATGGTGTCTCCTTGTCACGGTGTCTCCTTCACGGTGTCTCCTTGTCACGGTGTCTCACTCACAGTGTCTGAGTCACGGTGTCTGATCATAGTGTCTTTCTTCACGGTGTCAGGCTTACTATGTCATGGTGTCTCGTGGTCACAGTGTCTAAGACGTAGGCTTCACAGTGTCTTGTACTTAGGCAAATAACTGTATTCAGACTTAAATAGTAATATGAAGAAAATGAATTTTGCTTATCCATTATCAAGTATGAGATAACTTGATACATAAATACACATGATTGATAATATTTGTGAGATTTGTGATCATTAATATGATTTTTAATTATTATTTAGATCTGTGATTATTAATAATATTTGTAATTATTATTGAGATTTGTGATCATTAATAAGATTTGTAATTATTATTGATATTTGTGATCATTAATAAGAGTTGAAATTATTATTGATATTTGTGATCATTAATAAGATTTGTAATTATTATTGATATTTGTGATCATTAAAACATAATTAATACATAATGTTTCCAAAACAACCCATTTTAATGATTATGGTTTAGATAGGCATAAATTCTTCAATTTATGTTATTTATTTTACTAGTTTGGAATTCTGCATTATGATTCATAACCTAAACTAGTGTATTCCATTTTTTAGAAATGGTTCCAAGTGTAAAGAATCAAAATCATATCAATGCACATAATCCATGTAGGTATTTCCTTGTTATGAAAGATAATGATAGTGGTTCCGGTGATACAATTGACATTTAACCACTTAAAACTATATTGGGACTACTGGACCTAATTATGAACTATAACCTTACCCATATAGATCACCATGATCCACGAAATGAATGATCAATGCTAGATCGCTTCATTATACAACAACCTATAATATTCAATGGAACTAAAAATCAATTTGTAGCTAATAAATGGATATGTTCCTTCTAGAAAATATTTCTTGCTTTGAGGAGTAATGAAAGGGAAAAAGTTGTTATGGAAGTTTATCATCAATTCGGAGATTCAGATCAATGGTGGTCATTAATTAAAAACATTAAAGAGGATGAAGAGGTATAAAATATGAAATGAAGGTAATTTAAATAACTATTACTAGAAAAATACCTTCCTTGTGATCAACAAGTAGATATGGAGATGAAATTTCTAGTTATAAGGCAGAAGGATGGTGAAAATGTTGTAAAGTATGAAGCTAACTTCAAAAGGTTAGCAATTAATGAAACAAACTACATATGTAACTAAATAGGTAACATTGATTGATTTTTTTGATGGGTTAAAACCATTCCTCTGATGGGCATTGGTCACATAATCTTTCTCAGTATAAAAACATAGTCTCTTTTTCTATCAAGAGATAACATGAATCATGTATGTATTATGCCTTTAAATTAAATCAAGAGAAGAAGAGGTCCATACAAAAATATGTAAAAGGAGGTAAGGGTAAGAGGGGAAAAGTTTAATTTATACCCTGTATTAATTGTGGGAAGAAACACCTCGGTACTTTCCTAAAGGGGATGGGAGTTTATTACTAGTGTGTAGAAAAAGACCACCAAGCTCATGATTTCAAGGGGAAGAAAGAAGTTACCAATGTTCAATGCTTCAATTGTAATGAGTTGGGACATTATACAAATTTTTTTCCTAATATTCAAGTAAATATTCCCCAAAAAGGTCCAACGTAGTAAGGACAAGCTTTTCCAATCACAACTACTGAGGTTGAAGTTCCTAATGATGTGGTGTCATGTACATTAATCATTTCCTCAAATTTATCCAATGCTTTATTTAATTCAGGATCCTCTCATTCCTTTATATCTTCCCATTTTGGTTAAAAAATTAGATATTTACAATTAACGTTAACAAGGGATTTGTCAGCCAAAACCCTTAAGGGATGTCTCATTGTAATAAAGATGTGTTTGTTAGTTCCCATTATGATATATAAACATTCTTTATCTACTGAATATGTCATCATACATATGTTAAAAATTTATATAATCCTTGGTGTGGACTAGCTATCAAAATATTATGTGAAAATTTATTGCAAGAATAACGTAGTTGTAATTTATAAGGAAAACATAGAATCTTTTATCTTTAGAGAAGACACTCCATCACCTGATTCTTATCAAAACACACCCATGGTAGCTTTACTGAATGATATTATTGGGGATGAAGTGGAAATAACATTTGAGGATGAAGAAATAAATATTCCAATTGGGGAGGAACTTATTGTAAGAGAATATTTTTATATATTTCTGGAGGATTTATGTGGACATAATACAGATCGTGAAGTTGAGTTTACTATTGGTTTAATCAATGATGCAAGGACAATATAAAAAATCCTATAGAATGGCCACTGTGGAATTTCTATACTTGATGAAATAACTAGATTAGTTGAGTAATAAGGGATTTATTCTCATAAGTGTTTTTTTATGTGGTGCCCTGGTTCTTTTTTTCAATAAGAATGATGAATCAATGATGTTGTGCATTGAATATAGAAAAATCATTGCTATTAAAATAAAGAACCACTATCCTATGTCTAGCAGTAATGATTTTTATGATCAAATGCATGGAGCTAAATATTTTTCAAAGATTGACCATCATTCTAGATAACATCAATTGTGTGTAAAGAAGGAAGATATTCCAAAGACAGTATTCTGAATGAGGTATCATAATTAAAAGTTTACAGTAATGTCATTTAGACTGACTAATTGACACATTATATTCATGGATCTAGTGAAAGGAGTGTTCAAGAAATATCTTGATGATTTTTTCGAAATATTTATTTATTAGATATTAGTATACTCCAAAATTTTTGAAGACCATGAGAACCACTTGAATATTATTATGAGTACTCTTAAAATAAATGAGATATATGGGAATGTTTACAAGTGTGAATTTCGTATTCACGAAATTTCTTTTCATAGCCATGTTATCATGAAGGATGGAGTCTTTTTTGATCTTGCAAAGAAAGGTAAATCCATAAATGGCCATCACCGATGAGAATAACCAAGGTATACAGTTTTATTGATTTAGTAGGTTACTATTGGTGTATTATCCAGAATATTTCTCGATTGGAAAACCTATTAACCGAGCTCACATGTAAAGGGGTTAAATTAATTTGGGTAAAATATTATGAAGAATGACTTGAATAATTGAAGAGATGATTAGTCAATGATCATATATTGACATTACTATGCCACTTTGGTGGTGGTGTGGTGGTGAAAGTGAGTTGCCTAAACCGGTCTTTCTTTGGGAGGTTCAGGGTTCGATTCCTGGGAGTCCACTTTCGGGGCGAGCCTCTCCCATGGATCCATCCACCTTGTTGGGTCGCCTGGATTCTTCTGGGCGGGCAAATTGAGGCACGACTCACCTGCTGACGGATCACTGTGCCGGACCATCGCTCCGGACTGTTACCCTCGGGATGCTCTTCCATCTCGGCTAGCAACAGCTCCTTCCCCGGCTGGGGAGCTACCTCCGGGTGCTACCCCTTCGTGGGGGAGGGGGTTTCTCTGTGTGGAGGGTTCAAAAATGCCATACAGGGACATTTCCTATCTTTTTAATATAATATATTGACATTACTATCTAGGAATGATGGGTTTGTGATTTATAATGATGAATCCAGGAGAGGACTTGATTCTGTTATTTTGAAAAATGATAGGGTTATTGCATACACATCAATGCAGGTGTAAATTATTGAACAAAACAATCCAACTCATGATGTTGAGTTTGAAACAGTAATATTTTCTATGAAAATATGGAGACACAGTCTCTATGGTGAAAGATATTAGATATATATTGATCAAAAGATTTTTAAATAGATTTTTTCATAGAATGAATTCAACATGAGACAAAAGAGATTTCTTGAGCTACTCTAGTGTTGTGATTTCACAATACACAACAATATAGTCATGGAAAATAAGGTGGTTGAAGATTTTAGTAGAAAAGACCACGGAGTTATAAAAAAATCAGATAATAAAGGGATCCTATGTTCATGGATCAAGTAAAGATGTATATGGGAATTATAATGGAAGTTTAAACATTACTAATATTTTCAAATGGCTGCCAAACCATCTTTACTAAAAAGTATAAAAAGTTATCTATCCGATCATGGGGAGTTTCAAAAGATAATTAAAGTTGTGAATGATAGGTGACTGGTTGACTTTATATTTGAAGATGATATTTTGAAATTTGGGAAGATTATTTATATTCCAACTATACCTGATCTAAAAAGGGAATTATTGGATGATGCTCATAGCTAAAATTTATCTATTCGCCACGGTTGAACTAAGATGTATAGAGATATGAAAGAACATTTTTGGTTAGACAACATGAAGAGGTGAATTTATGATTATGTGTCCAGATGTTTTCTTTTTCAATAGGTGAATGATGGAAGAAAACATCATAGAGGAGTCATGGATCCTTTTCCTATACTTTTTAGAAGTGGGATGATATTATGATGGAATTTTTCCTCGGGATACCAAAGGCTCCCAAAAGAAATTATGTGATATGGGTTATTTTTTATCATCTTACCAAATCAACACATCTTCTTTCTATAAGAGAATATTTTCCACATGAATTTTTAGAAATAAAATATATTAATGTAGTTGTAAGACATCATGTTGTACCTCAATCTATTTTTTTCTGATTGTGATCCTTATTTTATATCACAATTCTATAGATGTCTTTAGAAGACCCTAGATACTATGATTAGTTTGAGAAATGCCTACCACACATAAGCTGATGGACAATCCAAATGGAATATTGAAACATTAGAAGACATGTTGAGATCTTTCTCACATGACATTAATGGTTTGTGGGATCAGTAATTACCTCTAGTATAATTTTCCAACAACAATAGCTTGCATTCAAGTATTCAAATGGAACTGTATGAATCATTATATAGAAATAGATGTCATACGCCAACTTGATGGTCTGATGTTGTTGAAAGAAAACATGAAGTCCCAGAACTTGTTGATGAAACAACAAAAAAGGGGAATTTTATTCAATCCCATATCAGAATTTCTAAACGTATAAAAAATAGATAAGCAAATAACCAAAGGAAGGATTTGGAATTTCAAGTTGGAAATCCTGTTTTCTTTAAGGTATCTCTATGGAAGTATGTCATATGATTTATTAATAAGGGTAAATTATGTCCCATGTACATTATACATTTTTAAATTCCTGAAAGAATTGGAGTTGTAGCTTATTGTTTAGCAATGCCACTAAGTCTCTCAAAATTTCATGATCTCTTCCACGTATAATTATTAAGGAAATACATGACAGACCCAACACATGTAATCACCTATGGAAAAATAGTACTAGAACATGTTCTATCTTATTATGAAGATTCTATCAAGATTAATGATACTAGAGAACAAGTGTTGAGAAATCAGATGACTCATCTGGTAAAGTTTCTTTGGAGAAACCATAAAATGGAAGAGGCAACATGGGAACCTGATAAAATTATGATCAAGAACCACCTAAATCTTTTTATGAATTAATATTCTAGAAATTTAAAGGAAGAAATTATTTGATGGAGGTAATAATGTAACCCCCCAAGCCTACACAATATACTTCTTTTTAAATAATTTAATAGATTTTGTATCACACAACACTGAGTTCAAGCACCCCATGACCTATCAAACTAGCTGTTTAAAAAGAGATTATGAATAGTATTAACAAAATTAGGAAATTAATAAATTTTATTTTTCAAAATAGACTTCATTTTTGAATTCAAAACATAAAAATTGGCTTTGGTGTGAATTTTTTGTATTTTTATGATAAGTTTCAATTTTTGATGAATTGTGAAAAATACAAAATTGTTGTTAAAAACCCACCATTTTAACTTAAATAATTATTTTACTATAATTTCACAATAGATAAATAGTAACAATATTTATCTAATATAGTTAATTAGAATCATTTTATAATATAATTAAATATAAAAATTTATTGGACTTTTGAATGTCACTTTTGAAGGATCTAGGTGTAGTTGAAGCGTTGTGTTGGGTGGGGCCAACACTGATTTTTCCATAATTAGTGACTAATTTGGGATAAATAAGATGATGAAAAACAGTATCCACATATTAAAATCAAATGTTTAGACAAAGATAAGAAAATCCATGAATCGGAGAAAGAGGATCTTGGACATCATATTTATAATTAAATTACTAAATTATGAAGAAATTATATACCTCGGTATATGGTACATTCTTCGTTGATGAATGTTGATCATCTGGAATGAACCTTACATATAGTATTTGTTATGATCATGAGGATAATCTAGAGAATCATTCTAGAGGTGATTCAAATGTGCTCTAATGGCCTCTGAACAATGCCACTCATTCTCTGGGTGCTAATGTGGAATTCGAATGTCTTGTGTCGCTCGTTCTTCAGTCATAAAAAAATTCTCTTATTCTGAAGAGGGAGAGATGAGGGGAGTCGAGTGAAAAAATATTTGTCTCAACAATTCTCAATTCACTAGGGTTTGTCATAATAGATGTACATTCCTATTAATCAACATGGGGTTTCAATAACAATATATAATTTTGAAACAACAATTAAATGCAATCATAAGTAATAGAGAAAACTCATGCCAAATAATAACAATAAAAACACTGTTATTTTTTTGACAAACTGGCGCAAAATGGAACCATAAATTTAATCCCATGTCATATAATGATAACAATATTGTCATTATTTCTTCCTCCAACTACCTAAACATTATTTATCAACTTTTAAATAATTAATTTATCAACAAACACAGTCTTGGTCCATTTGAACTCCTCTTCCATTTATTGAACAGACTAATAAAAAAATTTATTCTCTTAAATAAATATTTTTTATTTATAAACTATTAAATAAATATTTATTAAATGTTCAATAATATAAATAAATAGTTTTTATTCACAATTAGTAGAAAAAATAGTTATTTTATTTATTATATCATTTTAACTTTTCCTCAGTCATAAGAATAATATTTATTACAATAATTAAATTCAAATAGAATTTAATAGAGACCACCATAAACACTTAGTGTGTGCCCCTATAAGATTCTTCCTCATTGGAATTAGGTGAGCTTACCTAAATCCCAATATTACTGTCTATAAAAGAGTTTAGAAACTCAAGAGAAAGAACATAAATTCCCAAAAACGACATCCAAATACGTAAGATTAAAGTTTAATACAATCCCTTTGTAAAAATATCCAATCAAGAAGATTTCAAGATAGTGTCATCCACATTTATTCTTGATACATTAGTCTTTGACAACCTAAAATAAACTCATCATTACACCATGTACATATAATTTAGGGTTATGGTTCTATATCAATCAAAGAGGTGAGATATCAACTTCCATAAATGGAAGGGAAAATTCCTTCCTCGACTAATCCATTAATAACATGTCATTCATGATGTACCCAACATTACCTAATTACCTCCAACATATGGAATGATTGTTCTCATAAATAAATCAAAGTGTGGGATTCATGAAATTTCTTAATGATAATCATAAAGTCCATGGACCATTACACATGGTCGCATATAGAAATATTCAATTACACTAAAAATACAGAATTCTTACCGGCGGGTCTGCTCTTATAATCTCTAATATTGGAGATTACCAAGTGTGAACTTCATGAGAAGAATTCTCATGTACATATGAGTACTTTCAACTAAATGTATGTATAATATGTTTCCAATCATATAATGTTATCCAACTACCGAACAATATTTATGAATATTATCATAGAACTTCAAGGCTCTCATCATAGTGGGGATCTGATATGAACTTATTAATGTGACAAATAATCTTTTAGATTATTACATTATAGTCATGTGGAATAATGAAAAATATGTAATAAGATGTATAATATTTAAATACATTAAATATTAATGAAATAAATATACAAATAGTAGGTTTTAGGACACCAACTTCAACAAACTCCGACATATACAAGAGCCAACTTACAACTTTCGGTCCACTAGACCTCAAATGATGATCATGTTTCTGCTGAGTCAATGCTTTGATCAAGGGTTCTTCCACATTGTCTTCCATGGAAATGATGGTCACTAAAACATCAACTCTATGAGAAAAGTCACTCAAGAGATGATACTTCCATAGTATATGTTGCATCTGCTGATCTGACCTTGGATCTTTTGCAAGATCCACCACTGCAGCATTATCACAATAGATTGTGATGGGATCATTACTGCTAGAAATCATATCCCTCTCTTAGATGAAGTTACTCATACAAACTACATATTTATCTGCCTCTGAAGTTGTGATATCATAAGACTCTACTATTGAATCTGTGACCACACCATTCTTTGAGATCATCTAGCTCACGAAACCTCCATTCAAAGGGAAGATGTAACCTTTTTGCGACATCATGTCATCTTGATCAGTCTGGTGATTAGCTTATGCATATCTTATGATGACTAGTTCATCATATCCTCTATAAATTAAGAAAATATACTTAGTATGGCTCCAATACCTAAGGATATTATTTACTTCCAACCAATGGTGGTCACAAGGATCGTCTTGATATCTTCTTACCTCACTCAATGCATAGGAGACATCTAGCCTAGTAAATAGAAAATCATTCATGGATGACCTAATAGCTGATGCGTATGGAATCCTTACCATTATCTATCATTCCTCATCTATCTAAGGACACATTTTCATGGTAATATCAATGCCATTTCAAATAGAAACAATCCCCTTTTGGATTCTTCCACACTTAATCTCATCAGTTTCTTGTCTCTGTATATACTTTGACTTAGGCCCAGAAATCTATTGGATTGATCATGATAGATCTTGAACCCAAAAATATATGTTTTCTCACCCAAGTACTTTATTGAGAATAATTTATTCAAACATTCCTTAATAGACTATAAGACTGTAATTTCTTTTCTAATAAGTAATATATCATAAATATATAATATTAGGAAAATGAATGCACTCCCACTAAACTGTTTTTAAACAAAAGGATTAAATTCATTATTTGTAAAACAAAAATTTGTTATGGATTCTTCAAAATAAATGTTCCATGACCTAGATTATTCCTTTAATCCATATATGGATCTTTGAAACTTGCATATCATATTGGCATCATTTTGAGTCACAAACCCTTCAGGTTGTGTCATGTGGACATCTTCCTAGAGGTTCCTGTTAAGGAAGGCTATTTTGACATCTATTTTCCATATCTCGGAGTCATGGTAAGCGACAACAACCAGTATAATTATGATTGATTTTATCATTTAAATGGGTGAATAGGTTTCTTCATAGTCAACACATTAAGGATGTTTAAACCCTTTCGAAACCAGTCATTCCTTTTAGGCATTGAAATATCATTCTATGTCCAGTTTATTATTGAATACCCATTTGCAACTAATATTCTTTAAATCTACTGGACGATCTACCAAAATACAGACATCATTTTGGTACAAGGAATCCATTTCAGAGTTCATCGCTTCTTACCACTTGGAAGCCTTTGTGCCACCTATTTCTTCCTTAAAAGTTGGATGATCATTGTTATCAAATTATATTGATTAACCATCCTCGTTAACTAGAAAACTCTACCATTCTGGTTCTCTAAACTCTCTTGTACTCCTACACAATAATTCTATCTCTTGAAGAAATCAGTCTTCAACGGGACATTATGGAATCTACTCTTATACTAACTCATGTGTACCTTAATACTCAACATCACCGAAGTCCATCTATCTCCCACTATCTCTTTGGAGATGTGATCCCTCTCATGGAATATGTCATGTCGTTATACTACAACATTTTTTGTGAGGTTATATAGGAAATATCCCCCTATTTACATGGGTTATCCTATAAAGGTACACTTTGTTCCTCGGGGAGTGAGTTTGTTACCTTAAGAGAATTTAACAAATTCTCCGATTCCCCAAAAAAGTAAATTAGATAACATGGATTTTCTTTCATGCTAAAGCTCATATATAATACTATGTATCAATTTAATTTGTACATGGTTTAGTATTTATGTCACTATTGGTAATGAATATCCCCAAAAGGATAATGGAAGAATTTCATGGCTCATCATTGATCTGACCATGTCCAAAATGGTGCAATTCCCCATTCTCTTACAACATTCCACTAGGGAATGTAAGGATCAGTGAGTTGGGATAGGATTTCAAAATCATGTAAGTAATCTATGAAGTCTTGACTAAGATATTCTCCACCTCAGTCTTAATAGAGATTTGTAATTTTTTTACCAATTTGGTTCTCAACCTCATTCTTGTATTCCTTGAAGTTATCAAAAGAATCTGACTTCTTCCTTATTAAGTATATATATCCATATCTACAAAAATCATCATCAAAAGTTATGAAGTATGATTTCCCACACCTTTCTTCAACTGGAAATGGTTCACACACATTGGTATGAACTAATTCAAGAAGTTCTTGGGCCCTTTCACCTTTCACAATAAATAGAGATTTAGTCTTTTCACCTTGTAATCTTGCATGACATACACAAAGTGGTTTTAGTTCAAAAGAATCTAAATATCCATCTTGATGTAACTCTATCAAGCATTTCTCATTTACATTACCTAGCTGGTGATCCCAATGATGGGTATGGTATGTGTCATGTGAAATATCTTCGTTATCTATTTCCATTACTTTGTTTGTGTAATTTAACACGTAACATCCATTGTATAATGTGACTTACCAAAACAAATGCTATATTAATAAAAGAAGCAACATTCATTTATGAACATAAAAATAAATCCATCTGTATCTAGTCTGGATACAAAAATAATTTCTTTGGATATAGAAGTAACATAATAACAAAAATTTTTATAAAAAGATCATTCTAGTTGGAAATGTGAGGTTGTAGACCCCGACAGCTACAACAGCAAGTCTAACTCAATTGGCTGCTCGTAGATCTTCCTCCCCTCGGAAATTTTGGTTAATATTATTGGTTCATGTATTTGGATACATGTGAGCAGAACATGTTTTATCTAATACCAAATTTATAGAAAGAGACAAATGAAAATCAATAATAAATGCACCTGAAGCTTCCCCTTTCTTCTTTAACTGGGTGTAGTTTTTCTCCTAGTGGCCCTTCTAGCCACATGCGAAACAATCAACTTCCTATTCCCTTCCATCCTTCTTTATATTATTTTTTATTCAAAGGGCATGAATATTCTTTTGGATTGAAGATATTTTCATTCCATTTTCACTTATTCACCATAAGGACAAAATGATTTTGGCACTTCATGTATTTTTCTACTTGTTGAAGGACGATAATATGATCTGTTAGCAACTTCTCAATGTTGATCATATTGAAATTCACAACAAAACCGGAGATGATCTGAGGGAGTGATGCAAGAATGAGATAGATACCTAGTTCATCAGGGTGTTTAAACCCTATAACCTCAAAGCACTCAATGTAGCCAATGATATTGACTATATAAGGCCAGAATAAGAAACCCTCTACAATATTTCTCAAAAAGAGTGCCTTGTAGATCTCAAATAGTTCTAATCTTTATCTCTCATGGTAACATCCATGGAGGTTCTCAAGTATTCTATATAAATACAAATTTTTGTGAGACTTCATGAGTTCACTAGAGATTGAAGATAACATCAAACATTTAATGTTGACTTCATAGTTCATATCTTCCTCATAGATCAAGAAGAATTCCTCACTCACCTCTTGGGAAGGCGGATCAGGTAATGAGAACTCCATCATGTAATATTTACGTTCAATGCGTAGAATTCCCTGAAGGTGTATAATCTATTCTTGGATGTTACTATGAGTGAGGATGTTGTCTTTATCCAGTATTGATCATAGGGATAGTGTGGTTGAAAATATTTTCATTTTTATTCTATAATTGAAAGAGGAGATAAATAGTAATTTCTTGATTATATTTTACGATAAATAATAAATTCATTTTATTAAGTCTCCCCCTATTTTATCAATTAACAATATACATCACAATTGAACTCATAATGTCTAGTTTCTAGGACATTCTAGTGTCAAGGATCCATATTCCCCTACAGATAACCCCCAAAAGGGTTGTTCAATATATTTTAAGGTATTTAGGTAGGCATGTATTTTCCAACTTCGGGCTTATAGCTCCTTGATCCATTGAGTGGACTCCCCAATCCGATAATCCTAAAAAGGATTTCCTCATCACTTGCCTCAAAATTTACACCATGTATAGAAAGTTCTACTCCCCTTGATGTAATGTAACACCCCAAGCTTCCACGGTAGGTTTCCCTTTGAATAATGCAATAGCTTGTGTTGTACGCAACTTCGAGATTCTAACACATCACGACCAATAAAACTAGCCATTTTGAATAGTAATACCCACTTTTTGAAATTTTATAAAATTTACCATTCAAAATGGACTTCATTTTTGGATTTGGAATACCAAAATTATATTAGGGTTAATTTTTGGTATTTTTCTGATAACATTCAATTTTGATGAATAGTGAAAAACACTGAGTTATTGTTTAAAACCGACATTTTATTTAAATAATAATTTATTTTATTTAAATTTATTTTAGGTCAAAATAGATACATAAAACCTATAAAAGTTCAATGTAATTTATTGGATTCAGTTTATACCAATTTTAGATATATGAAAATTTTATTGAACTTTTTAACATCTTTTACCCACCTCCTAGGAGCATTTGCAAATTTACATAAAACATAATTTTACCTCTTCTCTGAGT
The DNA here is from genome assembly GCA_963277665.1 of Viscum album. Lineage (NCBI taxonomy): Eukaryota > Viridiplantae > Streptophyta > Magnoliopsida > Santalales > Viscaceae > Viscum > Viscum album. The sequence continues at coordinate 871,174,841 of OY728145.1, read as the reverse complement.
TGAATTTATAAAATCTGAGAGACAAGGTTGATATCAGTAAGTAAAATTTGGTTAAATGAGATGAAAATAATTTTTGGTGAATAGTAACTTTTGACTTTTATTTACCACGGTTAAAAGTAAATAGGGTAATTAAAGGTAAAAATGATATTATTATTACCCTAAAACATGTCCTAATTCTATTGGATAAGTAAAATTCAACCAAAAACAACCTTAGGAATATAATATGATCCTTTAGGTCCACTTGGATTAGATTAGGACATTTATTATTATTTAATTCAAAGAAGTGTTAAAAGTGTTAAATTTAATGTTTACTAATTAAACAATTTTAATATAGGGTTACACATAAGATAAATTAGATTATAAATATTAATTATAAATATATAAAGATTTCTTACATAATGGTATTTTATTTATATTTTTTAGACATTAAATAATTAAATTTCTCTATGACACAATGATGATGTAGTAATTACCTAATTAATGAAAGATTAAAATAATTGATATTATGAATATCCAAATAAATTTAATTTGATGCTTTTATGAATTACACTAATTTTATAGGTTAATATGATGTAATAGGGTTTGTTAGATGTTTTTTTTGAAGTAATAATGCTTTTATGAATTTTGCAAAAACAAAATACCAAATAGTGTCAAAATTGATATAAAAGAGTTTTTAAAACAAATATTATATTATTAATTGAAATTATATTACTAAAAGTCCAAGGTTCGGCCAAAAGACTTATTTAATGATAGTTGTATCATTAATTAACCACTTGGGGTTTTATTGGAAGTATATAGTATGTTTATTAACCATATAATATAAAAATACAAAGAGACATGGTAAATTTCAAACTATTTATCTAAGAGTTAAATCTAAAAGAAAAGGTTAATATATTTGTAGACGCCGGAAAAGTCTGTTGTTCCCAAACGAAGCTCCGGATGCGGGAAGCGAGGTCATATTTGGAGTCGGAAGCCCGTTTCGGAGGGCCCGGAAGCCTTGCGCGGAATTTTGGAGAGCCGCGCGCAAAGTTGGAGTGCCGCGCGCAAACCTCCCGGGATGTGCGCAATGCGCTGGGCCGGCGCGCAATTTTGCGCGCCCGTTGCCCGCGCGACTCCCTTACGCGCCGGGCCCGATTCCGCGCCCGCGAAGGGAATTCCGCGCCCGCGAACCGGATTCCGCGCCCGGGGTTGCCTATAAATATAAGGCGACCCCCGACGTTTTGAAGGTTGCCGGAATTCGAAAGGTCTCTCGTGCGCGCAATCCAACCCCTTCCGCACGAAATGCCGATCTTCAGGTAACCTCCTTTCTTTCGCGCAAGAAAGCCTCGGGGTTCGCCTTCGCGCGCAATCCCTTTGGCTCCTTTCCTTTGAATAAATTCTTCACCCAAAGGCATTCGCGCGCAAAAGAAGCCTCTTGCGTGCAATTGCCCCCGGGGTGCGCGCAATCCGGCCCGATTGCGCGCACCCCCTTTTTTTAAGTGGCCATTCGATTAAAGATGAGCCGTTGCCCCCGCGCACTATCCGAAGCCCAGTGCGCGCAATCTCTATCTTCCGCGCGCAAAGTACTGGCCCAATTGTGCGCCAGCCCGCCCATTTGCGCGCCGACCAGCGGTATTGCGCGCCAACTCCTCTTTTGCGCGCAAACCGCCAGGGTCGCCCCCTTTGACCCCTTGAGGGTACCCGCCCGCGTGGTGCCCGATGATCTTCATCCCGGGTGCCCGCACCGTGCGTTGTCTTCCCGTGCGGCCCTCCAGGCTCGCGGGAAGTGACACGGACCCATCGGCGGCACCATCTTTGTCCGCGCGACAAGACGTTAAACTGCCAAGCATCTTCGTCCACGCGAAAAGACGTTAAACTGCCAAGCATCTTCGTCCGTGCGACAAGACGTTAAACTGCCAAGCATCTTCGTCCGCGCGACAAGACGTTAAACTGCCAAGCATCTTCGTCCGCGCGACAAGACGTTAAACTGCCAAGCATCTTCGTCCGCGCGACAAGACGTTAAACTGCCAAGCATCTTCGTCTGCGCGAAAAGACGTTAAACTGTCAAGCATCTTCGTCCGCGCGACAAGACGTTAAACTGCCAAGCACCTTCGTCCTCAACACACGACGTTAAACTGCCAAGCACCTTCGTCCTCAACACACGACGTTAAACTGTACTTCGTCCGGCAAGACGTTAAACCGTCCGCTTCGTCCTCAACACATGACTTTAAACTGTACTTCGTCCGGGAGGACGTTAAACCGTCCGCATCACCCGATCCCGTGCCCCGCACGCAGGGTCCTCCCGGTTTGGATGTGGCCCCCACCCGCTCGTCTCTGCAGGGATGTCGGGATTGGAGTGGCCTTCGCCCACGGGGGTAGAGTGCTACAAACCGAACGAACTACGTGGACTTTGATCCCTATCTCCTAAACAGGGTACGTAGGAAGCCTCTCCGAGGTTCAAGCCCACCACCTGGTCGTCCCGGTCGTATTCACGTCAGTTCGTCCATCAGTGGACCCCTCCCGGGTTCACACTTGCGTCGATTCACCTATGAATCTGCCATTGTGGGAGACTGCACATGTGTATCTCCATTGTGCTCCCCCACTTCCCCTTTTCCTATTTCTCCTTTCAGCGTCCAGCATGACGTGAAACTGTGATCCACCCGGCCGTTTCATCCCCCTCTGTGCGAGGTGGTTTGGTTCAATCCTCCGCCCGGCGGCCTCGACCTCTTCGTGAGTCGGCTTGCCGACGTCCAGCATGACGTTAAACTGTATGTTCGAACTACGCTGACTTTGATCCGCGCCAACGCGCGGTACGTAGGAAGCCCCTACGGGGTCCAAGCTCTTCACTCCATCATCTATCCTGATCCTTACCCGGGCCGCCACATCCCGGTGGGGTCATGCCACTTCATTCCACTCCACTTCACTCGGGAAGCCGCCCATGTGCTGGCCCCAGCGTCGGAGGTTCCTCGCAAGGGGTTCTGTCATCTGATCCACTTCTCGTGTTGATCAGTCCGATGTCATCCCCGCTGGACGTTAAACTCGCGGCATACCCCATGTTAAACATGGGAAGCTGAGGAAAACCTCAGGTAACATAGTTCCCTGCACCTAGCGCGGGATGCCTCAGGCCATCACGCCTTCGAGAAGCCCTATTAGGGACGGAAGGCAGACATGCAGAGTCGCAGTGTTAAGACACGCCCCCGACACCCAGAGCCACCCGGTCTCCTCACCGCAGGTTGCTGCCCCGACCAGACCCCTTGGAGCGTCCGGGCGGAAGCAGCGTAATTAAACGGTGTCCATGAATATATGGCGCCGGGAACGAGATTCACGAGCACGTCTTAAATCTATGAGGGAGACCCGGATTAGGCAACGAGCTCCGAGGAGACGTCCACGGAAGGAGGAGCCGACATCCCATCATCCCGGTTTCGATCAAGGAGAAGACGCCCCTGAATAAGGGAAGAATGCCGCCCGCCCTTGGAAAGCGGGACTGCGGGACCACAAGCCGTGCGCGCCCATCCCCTCGAGTCGACGGGCGCACGTGCGAATGCGTCCTGGCGGAACAGCGTCGGAACAGAAACCCGACGCACATCCGCACCGAAACAGAAAAATGGTGAACCCGAAGTGAATCTCTTCTCCTCAATACGAAGACCGATGGCTTTCAGAGGTGTTGGAAGACCAGCATGCTGCTCGACCGAGCATTCAACACCGGAGCACGAAACCCGCCAGGGGCTGGGGAAGGGAAATCGGGCACTCCGTCTCACGATGTCGATGGCCTGGGTTCCCCCCACGGAAGGCGTCGCGGCACTAATGGTTGGTTGTCGATTCCTTTTCCTGTCAGTTTTAATGGGGTTTTCTCCCTACTTTCAGGAATCAAGTCGCCCAATCCAGTGCCCGATCGCCACCCGCCCACTGGCGCAGGGGTAGGGGAAACACCGACGCGGCTACTCCACGCGGTCCCGCCTGTTCCACAGCCGTCCCAGCAGCCGCAGCTGCAGGGCAACCACGCCCTCTCTCCCCCTCGGAGGTCATCCAGAGAAGGGTGATCAACAACTTGGTGCGGAGATATGAGGAAGAGGGAGTCATCCCCACCAGGGACATGGCTCGCCTAGACCTCGAGGAAGCTGCACCTCGCCACCAACACCGCCCCCGAGGGCCGGGCAGGGAGGCAGCGCTGCCTACCTCGACGTCCAACCGCTTCGGGAGCTTATCCCCGGAGCGCTCCGACAACTCCTTACCCTATGCGGATGAGGTGGAAGATGTCCGGGACCACCCTATCTGAGATTCGTTCCAGGGATCCGCGATAAGGGCTCCTGTCAGGCCACGGCGACACCGCCGCCAGGCCCCTCAAGTTGAAGAACGGACTCTCCACCTGCCCGCGCCGCTCATCCCGACTCGTTTGTCCCGAAGCCAACGTCGGGAACGAGCGGAAGAGGATGCCCACCTTGGGGCCCTAGCGACAGCGGCCGCGTTGGCTCAAGCCACTGCTGGTTCCAGTCACCAGGCCCCTGCGCATCCTGAGTAGGGGCACTTCTATGCCCGACCTGGATCGAGGCCCCAACCGCCCCAAAGGCAGGTTGGGTTGACTCTCCCGGTTGCTGGTACAGGCAATAGCCACCGCGGACCACCTCGCGGTAGCGCTATTCACCAACAGGGTCTACTCCGCGTGGCCGATCCAAGAGGCATGGGTCACCCCACCTTTCGATCCCGGCCCGGAGGCCTGCCCGGAATCATCTCTCCCCGCGTCCCCTTTGATATCTGTCCCGGTGCTCCTCGCACCTTGGTTTCCAGTCCTCTTGGCCCCAGCACCAGTGCGGCCGGAGGACGCCAGGATAGAGATCAGCCATGCCCCGAAGAACCACCCAGGGGCAGGAAGGCGAGGCGTCGACGCCGAGGGAAGAATGTTATGGAATTCCGGACAGAGATCCGACCGGTTCGTTTCTCTGATACAGAGGCGGAGTATTATTCGGCGACAGAGCCCTCCCCCCGATCCCGCCAGTTAGGGGAAGGGGTAGGAATGCGGCACGTCAGCCTCGTACTTCCCGAGAGCGAGATCGATATGATCCCCGCTTCTCTCCGAAGGTATATCCGGAGTAGCGAGGGCCTGGTAGACCCCCAAGGATCAAGCTTGCGGTTGGTACCAGCCCCTCCGGAAGCACCTTCTGCCTCGATCGGAGAAGCCGGAGACTTTTTCTGGGGACCGACGGTCGAACCACGATCTAGTGCACCTTCGGCGAGCACCGACGCTACGGCAGGATGTTCGCTCGCCGGCCCGTCCTATCGTGATGTGGTAGCTGGGGTACCGCCACCCTCAGAGGGCGGCCCGGGATATGGAGGCCAATCGGCCTGCTCGCCGTATTCACCGTCGGCCAGCCCGTCGGCCCGCCTCGGCACCACTGTCGGTTCCCCGTCCATTCCCAGTCGTTGAAGAGAACCAAGGAGGCCTGGGTCCCGAGTTTGAGTCGTGGAGCTTCTGGACCGTCCTTGCAGAGGGCCACTTCCCTGAGAAGTTTTGGCCAGTCGCAGGACCGGACTTTGATGCACCCGAATCACTCACCCCAGATGAGTTCGAATGCTTCCGCCGAACTCTCCGGGAGACTCACTCCCGTCTTCACCGCCTACAAATGCCATATCCCAGGAGTCAAGCAAACCTGGAGGATATTGGTGAGCAGTGCCGTCAAATTGACCTGGCCACGCTCCCCGCGGTTCGGCACCCCGGGTCATTTGGGCACCACGAGGCCCTCCAACAATGATGCGTTGAGTGTTTTCAAGTACTCCGCAAGGTTATCGAGGGAGCCACTCCCCACGCGTATATCCATGGATGGGGGCAGTACGCTGCCCTATGCTTTAGTGCGATTCGCCGACAGCCCGATTCACTGGGTGGCCCTGAGGGTACATCCCCAGGGACATAAACAGTCAATATGGCTGACCTATCGGGGGAGGGGAACGGCTTGGAACTTCTCGACGGGGGCTCTCCCCCCGAAGACAAGCCGTTGTTGGATCCATCGGCGAGAGTTACTCGTCACCAGAGGAACCTCCTGGGTCTCCCCACACCCACTGAAGCACTGATGTTGAGCCGAAACGTCAGCAAAGGTAAAGAGCATGGCGGGGCTATGAAGCCCGCCGACCCATCTGCCTCCACACAGAGGGCGGATGAGGATCCCGAGAAGGCTATGCTACGTCAACAGCTCGCCGAGCAGAAGAAGCTAGTTGACCAGCTCCTCGCCGAGCGCGCTGCAGAGCAGCGGTCTGACTACGGTGATCCTAGGCTAGGACAGCAGGGACAGGAACAACCACCCCTCGATGAGGCTCTCCCAGGCAACCGTGATTATGCCGTGTTTTCCGACAGGGGAGAGGCCATTGCCTATGGAAAGAGGGCGCGGTATGTTTCAACGCACCCTCCCGAGCGGCGTGACTACCTGAGAGACCCTGCTCGGATTCCTCCCGCAGCCCCAAGGGCCGCTCCGCCCGCCATCCCACGAGCCGCCGAGTTCGACGACCCGATCGACGACCCGATTGAAGGGCCATGCAATGCGCTCGTGGTTAGAGATCCTCGCCAGGACTGGAACCCATGTCCGGACGATCCGATGGCGGCACTCATAGCCCTCTTGGAAGCCTTGGAGACTCGGCAAGTGGCGATCCCACCGGACGGCAAGCCATACCCAGCATGGGTGGATGACATGCCGGCACCTCCGGGATTCGGGAATCCCACTTTCGCCCCCTTCAACGGGACTGGAGATTCGCCACAGCATTTGGCCCATTTCAACTCAAGGTGTGGGCCTATGTTGGGAACTCCGACGCAGCAGGAGGCCGCTAAGCTTCGCTGCTTTGTCCAGACACTGGAAGGGCCAGCATTTGTCTGGTACAGCCAGCTCCCTGTCGAGTCGATAACTAGCTGGGAGGACCTTCGTAGACAATTCCTCTACCAGTTCAGTTCCACGACCCGGAAGACGAGTATCGCATACCTCTTCAAGTGAAAACAGAGGCCTAATGAGCGAGTCGCGGATTTCGTCACCCGATGGAAGGGTCTCACGTATTCCCTTGACATGCCATTGACTCAGGAGCAGTTGCTGACAATGTACGTCGGGAACGTCAAGACCTAGCTGGTCCCTTCCTTGATCACTCAGAATTACCCCGGAGGGTTCAGGGACTTCTCAGACAAAGCTCAACGTCTTGAGGAAGCCCTTCAACAGGCCAGTCAGGCACACCCGCTGCCTCATATGATTCCTGCAAGGAGAGCCAGCAGGGCTGAGCCCGCTGCTGTTGCCCAGATAGAGGCCCCCAGGCCGTTGGAGCTGCTGCCGGTGAGGCCAGCTCCACAGCCTCACAGGAATCCGCCTCCACGGGCTCAGTTCCCGGCCCAGCAGCGGCAGCCCCAGAACCGGTCGTCCCCTCCGCGTAATGTACCGCCACAACCCAGGCGAGATAATCAGGGTCCACCTCCTCGGCAGGCCCCTCCAGCCTCTCGTCAAGACCACGCTCCCAGGGGCCCGCGATACTTGACTTACTCATTTCACGAGGATCAGGTCCCCGGTTATTTCCGGAGCGCCCTGGAGCAGAGGATTGTGCGACTGCCTGAGTGTTGGAGGCCAGAGGAGGCACATCTCACGGATAACCCCCGCTACTGCCCTTACCATCGGGCCCTGGGGCACACCATCCGGTGGTGCTACGTGTTTAAGGACTGGCTCCAAGACCATATTAACAACAATGTAATCAGGTTGGGCCCAGCTCCAGCACAAGTGGCGGGCGTGTTCGTGGGATCAGATGACGATAGCGGCAATGAGGACGAATGGCAGCTGGTCTCCGACCGCGGATCCCAGAAGTATAAAAACTGGATGGCCCGCAAGACGATCATTCGCGCCCATGGAATCATCCGTGCGCGCTTGAATCAGCCTGAGCCCCCAGAATCTGCGGGTGCTGCTTCGGCATCGTCATCCCATCCTGCCTCTTCCGAGAAGAGAAAACGGAGGCGGCGCAAGAAGAAAGAGCGCGCCCCACCAGTTCCGCCACTATCCCGCACTCTCGGCGATTTCATGCCCCCGGAGATGGGGGTCCCTCCTCGGATTCGCCCGGCGATAGATGATTCGTCCGATGACAGTGTTGGGTACGCTTCGGTTAATACCGTCGAGCTGGTAAATCCCTTTTCGGTTCCCGACGTTGAAGAACACCAGGTGGACCTCCCTAGTGTCCCCGGTCGTCGCCACCGTCGGAGGAACCGCAACAACAGGAGTCGCCGGGGCACAGCAGTTGGTACCTCCAGCCAGGACGTGCACGCCACTGAGACTAGGCAGCAGGCTCAAAACCGAGTTCAGCGCGCGCAGCCCCCCCATCCGGGGATGACGGATTCGCCTCTGCCACTGTTTGTGGTGTGGGACCAGGCAGAACCGCCTCAGCCGCGTCGCGATCAGCTCCGCCCTTCCACAAGTCCATCCCGGCCTCCTGACCCCAGTACGGTGACTACTTTCCGGGCTTCAACCAATGAACAGCGGGATGCGCCAAGCACCAGTCGGCCGCCGGTCCAATCAGCAAGGCCCGTCGTGCCTCCCACCGCAGAGAAACCTCCTGCAACCAGGGGCTCGCGCTTGGCCAAAAAGTATGATGTCCTGAAGCACTTGGCCGACATCCCAGCAAGGCTCTCCATCCTTGAGGCTCTGCGCATGTCATCTTAGATGCGCGAGGCACTCGCTGAAGCCCTGAAGAGCCCCCTCCAGTTTGAGACAGAGGTTGCGGCTGCAGAGGCCTTTCACGCCGAAACGATTGAGGACGCCGAATGTCAGGCAGTTATCTCGTTCTCTGGTAAGGATGAAGACCCTCCTATACAGGGGCACATTCGTCCGCTGTATGTTACTAGCCAGTTCAATGGCCTTGAAGTCCGGCGCTATCTTGTCGACACGAGGTCCGGGATTAACCTGATTCCAACTCGGACGCTCCAGAGATTGGGGTTGTCTGAGGATGACTTGATCCCCTCCGACCTCAGGATCCAGGGGTACGACCGCACCGAGCAAACCCCGGTCGGCAAGATACGCTTGAAGACCCAGTTCAGTGACTTGGTTGCCAACACCGAATTCATGGTAGTCTCTCAAGACACTGCATACAACGCATTGATGGGCAGTCCATGGCTCCACCTTCACGCGGAGGTTCCCTCATCATACCACCAATTCCTCAAATACTCCCTTAACGGTCGAGTAGGCGTGCTTCAGGGAGATGCCTCTCCTTTTGCCTCATGTGAAGCCTGTTATCTGGACGCGGACTATTACAAGAGCAAGGACAAGCAGATCCTGGCAGGTGAGGTTGAGCCTGTCGTTGTTGCAAGTGATCCCTGGGCAAGCTTGGTTGACGCTTACGTCCTCCCGATTCAACGGTTGGACGTAGCCGTGGTCTCGACGGCCTGTGAGTCTCCTGATGAGATGACCGCGACCGCCCATGCCAGCACCAGCGACCCAGCAGGATCTGGTAGCCTCGATGCAGTTTCCAACACAGTCTCTCCCGTGGACGATCCCTCCCCGAGTGGAGAGGACGTGGAAGATGCACCCTCAGCCTTTTAGGAGGGCGTCTCCACCACGGTCGATGAGTTAGTACAGGTGAACCTTGGAACCGAAGAAGATCCAAGACCCACATTGGTCAGTGCTGCCATGCCCTCTGAAGAGCGGCAGCAGTACGTGGACTTCCTCAGACAGCACCGTGATGTGTTCGCTTGGGGCTATGACGAGATGTCGGGGATAGATCCTCAGGTATCCGTCCACCGCCTTGGTCTCCCGGCGAACCATCGCGGGTTCAAGCAGCCTCCCAGGAAGATGCACCCATTCCACGGTGCCATGGTTGAGGCCGAAGTTGACAAGATTATCAAAGCCAACTTCGTGAAGGAAGTTCAGTACCCCAAATGGCTGCCCAACATTGTGCCGATCAGGAAGAAGAACAGGCAGATCAGAGTCTGCATCGACTTCCGCGATCTCAACCGCCACTGTCCAAAGGATGATTTTCCCCTTCCGGTGACAGAGCTGTTGATTGACGCCACGGCAGGGTTCCAATCCCTCTCCTTCATGGATGGATACTCCGGATACAACCAAATCCGGATGGCCCCTGAGGATGAGGAGTTCACTGCCTTCAGGGCCCCCCAATGTATCTTTTGTTACCAGGTCATGCCCTTCGGCCTGAAGAATGCAGGTGCCACCTACCAACGGGCGATGCACCGCATATTCAAGCCAATCCTCGTCACACTGGTGGAATGCTACGCCGACGACTTGGTGGTCAAATCGCGCCAGCGTCAGGACCATCTCAAAGATCTTGAGAAAGTGTTCGTCTTCCTCCGGTCTCGCTGCCTGAAGATGAACCCGTTGAAGTGTGCCTTCGGGGTCACCTCCGGAAAGTTCCTTGGATTTGTGGTAAGATACCGGGGTATTGAGATCGACCCGGAGAAGATCAGGGCGATTAGCCAGATGCCTCCCCCAGGTAACATCCGGGAACTGCAAGGGTTCCAAGGACACTTAGCCTATATACGCCGATTCATCGCGAATCTGGCCGGCAAGTGTAAGCCCTTTTCTCGGCTCATGAAGAAAGGTGCCACCTATGTATGGGATAAAGAGTGTCAGACCGCTTTCGAGGAAATCAAGCAGTACCTGCTTCAACCTCCGGTTCTGATGCCGCCTGTATCCGGGAAGCTGCTGGTCCTTTATGTGACCGCCCTGGAACGGTCCCTAGGTGCCCTTCACTCCCAGAAGAACAACGAGGGAACAGAGAATAGCCTCTATTACCTTAGTCGCATGCTCCTCGATGTGGAAGTCAGGTATTCCTCCATTGAGAAGAGCTTCTTGGCGCTCGTATTTTCCGTACAGAAATTACGGCACTACTTGCAGCACCATGAGGTACAGTTGGTTTCTCGGGTAGACCCGTTGAAATATATCCTGAGCCGGCCTATGTTGACTGGCCGTCTAGAGCGGTGGGCTGTGATTCTCCAGCAGTTCGACATCAGGTATGTGTCTCAGAAGGCCATCAAAGGGCAAGCATTGGCAGACTTTCTGGCTGCTCACCCGACCTCCGCGGATCAGCCGCTGGATCTAGGCTTTCCTGATGAGGCCATTCTCTCGGTCGATCATGCCGATCCGTGCTGGCAGATGCACTTTGACGGTGCCTCCCGGAGCCCCACCGGTAGAAGGCTCGATAATCCTAAGCTCAACAGAGTGGACTTGGGTATCATCTTCATTACCTCGAAGCAAGCCGTGCTTCCATACTCTTTCCTGTTGTCAGAGGGCTGTACCAACAATGAGGCGGAATACCATGCCCTCATCACCGGCCTCGAGTTAGCTCTCGAGATCGACGTGCCCCATCTGTGTGTGAAAGGGGACTCTGAGATGGTCGTTAAGAAGATCAATGGCGACTATGTTGTCAGGAAGCCGGAACTTGTGTCGTTGCTGGAGTGCACCCTCCTTCTGATGGCCCAGTTCCCTTCTCGGCCAGAAATTGTCCATATTCCCCAGTCGCAGAACGGTCGAGAAGATGATTTGGCCATCCTTGCTGCGTCACTTGCAGAGCCTGAACAGGATAACCTGATCGTCCGCGTGACGCACCGTAGGCTCATCGCTCCCGTTATCCCGGAGGGAGATCGCGGCTCGTCGGTAAGTAATCTCACCACGGTTGCCCCTATGCCCGGAGCCCCGAGTACCCCAGATATGGCAGTCGAACCAGCCCCTGATTGGAGGACGCCTTTGGTTGAGTAACTCCAACATGGCATTCTCCCGTCGGATCGGGCCGAGCGCGAGCGAGTTCGACGCCGCGCATCGCAGTTTGTCCTCCAGAGCAGTCCTGGCCTGGAGCAGATCCTCTATAGACGTGGATTTGATGGTGTTCTCCTCCGTTGCCTTCATGGAGTTGAGATCCCACGAGTCATGCAAGAGGTCCATGCTGGTTCATGCGGTGCCCATCAGACTGGGCCAAAGCTGTCCCACCAGATTCGGAGGTTGGGATACTTCTGGCCCTCCATGATCCATGATTGCATCGAGTATGCCAGGAGGTGCCATGCGTGCCAGGTTCATGCGAACTTTGTGCATCGGCCACCAGAGCCTCTCCATACCACCAGGTATTCTTGGCCCTTTGCAGTCTGGGGGATGGACGTTGTGGAACCTTACCCGTCGGCGACGGCTCGCCAGTGCCGGTTCATTCTGACCGCCACAGACTTCTTCTCCAAATGGGCAGAGGCGATTCCGCTCAGAGAGGTCAAATCTTGTTTGATCGCTGACTTCGTGACCTCCAACATCATTCATCGATTTGGAGTGCCTCACGCTATCCTCACGGATAACGGAGCCAATTTTCGAGCAGCCGAGTTGAAGAAGTTGTACTCCAAGTACAACATTTGCTCGAACCATACATCTCACTATCATGCGCAGGCAAATGGACAGATTGAGGCGTTTAACAAGACCCTCTCTAACATTCTGCAAAAGATGGTTGGTCAGAACAAGAAGAGTTGGCCGGACAAGCTCCCCAACGCCCTCTGGGCTTATCGGACGACGACTCGCAATTCCACCCAGATGACCCCTTATTCCCTGGTGTATGGAGCTGAGGTCGTCCTGCCCATCGAGATCCAATTACCATCCTTGCGCACTGCGGTCTACGACCAGCAAGCGCCGGACAGAGCTGCTGAAGCCCGTCTAGTCGAGCTGGAAGCACTGGATGAGAATAGGCTTCGCGCTTTGCACAACTTGGAGAGGCATCAAAGAAGAATGGCTCGAGAATTCAATAAGAAGGTTCGCCTCCGCTCCTTCCTGCAGGGTGACCTAGTGCTGGCCCTAAGAGCGCCAATGATCCCCGGAAGGAAGCCACCCAAGTTGGAGCCCAAGTGGGAGGGACCTCTTGTCGTCCACAAAGTCTATCCCAATGGCGCGTACTCCCTAGCAACTATGGATGGTGAGCGTGTCACTCCTCCCACCAACGCTAGGTTCCTCAAGCAGTACTTTGCCTGAGTGCACTTCGTCCGCGCGGCAAGACGTTAAACTGCCAAGCATCTTCGTCCAACACGACGTTAAACTGTACTTCGTCCCGCACGACGTTAAACTGCAGTTCGTCCCGCATGACATTAAACTGCATTCGTCCTGCATGACGCTAAACTGCACCACGTCCGAGCTACAAGACGTTAAACTGTTCAGCATCCGTCCCGCATGACGTTAAACTGCACTTCCAGAACTACGTACGGCTTGATTCCCATCCTTATGGGATACGTAGGACCGCCTGGACATTCATGTTTCAGGCCCAGCCCCATCCTTCGGGAATTTCCATCCCATCTCGGGCCCTTGGCCCAGTTGCCTCCGGGTGTGCGGCGTATGGTGTGAACGCGGGGCTATGCCCTCATTCACGTCGGTTTGCTCGCCACGCTGTACTCCCCCCACGTTTGGGGATGCCTTCTGCTCCCCCCTTTCTCTTTTCGTCCTTCATGACGTTAAACTGCACTTCAAGAACTACGTACGGCTTGATTCCCATCCTTATGGGATACGTAGGACTGCCTGAACATTCATGTTTCAGGCCCATCCCCATTTCCCGGGAGTCTCTATCCCACATTGGGCCTCTGGCCCAAGTTCCCCTCTTTTTTGTGCGAGGCGTATGGCGTGAGCGGGGGATTATGTCCTCATTCACGTTGGTCTACTGGCCGCGCCGTACGCCTCCCCCGTGTGTGGGACTACCTCACACCCCTCATCGTCCTGCATGACGTTAAACTACCTTTCAAGAACTACGTGCGGCTTGATTCCCATCCTTATGGGATACGTAGGACCACCTGGACGCTTGTGTCTCAGGTCCATCCCCGTCTCTTGGTTGATCACGGGGATCTGCTGTCTTTTGGTTGCTCTTAGGATGAGTCCTCCGACCCTTTCCGGTGATCTGTTAACATGTTTTGGGTACTTCGGTCTATGACCCGTGGTGTCGGATTCAATCCCGACAAGTCCTGTGTTGCTTTTTGGGCCGCGCGCTTCCTCTTGTTCGAGCCTTCACTCAAAGGGATCCTCGTTAGCGGTTTGGGTACGATACCTCAGTGCTCTCCTACCGCTCCGGGTCGATTTACCGGCGGGTCCTGGGCCGCAAATCGATATGAATCCTGCGCTTGAGCGGTTGATGCTCATTTTCTTGCCCTGTCCTAGGCTGACGCGATCGGATGTTGTGTTGCGAATATGGTCAGTGACATCCTTGATCGCCATGTCGGCTCTTTCAGGCTCTAAACATTGGTTGCGCAGTCCTCATCACACTCCGCCTTTGTGCGTTGTAGTGGAATCTCGACACTCTCTTCATACTGACCTTCAGTACACCTTTACATGTTAGGCAGGCCAACCAGGGTAATGGTGTCTTTCGAGGCTCCCACGATCTGAGCACCAAGGATATATGTTGATTTCCTCCCTAAGGGCCATGTGTAGCTGGACCCTCGTCCCCATAAGGAGGAAGGAGTCGCCCGAACAATCGTGTTCTGGGCCCAGTATAGCTGGAGGCTAGCATCTCTGCCCCTCGGGTGATGGACATACGCAGGCCCCTATCCCAGGATTCTTCTCCTGGAATCGTGCGTGACTGCAGGGCTGGGTATGTTCCCACCTCCGCTGAGTCCTCCATATCGCAATAAGCGGGTTCCTCCATGGTCCGAACCACACGACCTTAAACTGTGTTGTCTGGTCCTACCACACGACCGTAAACTGTGATCGTCTTGGCCGCCCGACGAGAAACGGCACTGCATCGTGATGTTCTCCTCAGAGGACACTCACGTTGGGCGCTGGTTACTAACCACGCCATTTGTCAATGCCTTTTATGGCTTGATTATTGTGGCGACGCCAGGGATTTCCTAATCACAGGCATGTCGCTGCACAAAGAAAAACCATCCATCTTTAAGGACAAACAAGAAATATCAAATGCCGCTTCTTCTGGGTGCGAGGGCCAGACCCGCACCCCTCCTCGCGCTGGTGCCCGATTGTGTTGCACCGCGCTTCAAGAACTACGTGTGGCTTGATTCCCATCCTTATGGGATACGTAGGAACGCCCGGATGTTTGAAACTTCAGGTCCAGCCCCCACCTATTAGAGATTCCCCCTTCTCTGGGGAATCCGCCGCCTTCAGGTCACCCTCAAGGCGTGTCCCTCGACCCCTTGCAGTGGTCCACCAGTGTCAAGAGTACTCTGGTTTATTGCCAGGAGGGTCAGGTTCAGGTTGGTCAGGTTCCTTCCACTTTTCAGGCTTCGTGCTCCCTTTCATTCGGACCCATCGCCTACGCCCTGGGTGGAGCCCCCGTGAGCGGTTTGGACACAATGCCTCAGTGCTCTCCCACCGACTCGGGCTGGTGCCCCCAAGGGCCTCGTGCAGCAAATCGATATGAATCCTGCGCTTGAGCGGTTGATGCTCGTTTGCTGCCTCATTCCATCAGCGGTCAGTGCGATATTGATGCTGCTTTTCCGCCACGGTCGGCAGTACTCTTATATCGTCACGCCGGTGCCCCCAGTCCTTGAGTGAATGGCCGCATGATTCACATTACATTTTCCACCCCCCATTCTGACCAGGCAAAATCTCGGCACTCTTGACACTATCCCTCAGTGCATCTTTGCATATCCAGGGGATGGGACCACGATGTGGCGTGCTTTGAGGTTCTTATGGTCCGAGCTCTAAGACCTTAAACTAAGATCTGCCCCTATGGTCCGAGCTCTACGACCTTAAACTAAGATCTCCCCAAACGGGGTTCTACGTCCCGCATGACGTTAAAACTGCACTTTCAGAACTACGTGTGGCTTGATCTCCAGCCTGATGGAGTACGTAGGAACGCCCGGGCATCTCGACTCGGGTCCAGCCTTAGGGATCGCTAAGTCCCGCCCCTCCTTGTCGCCGGCCGTCTGGCCTGGCTTCTGGTAGAGTGGTGCGATTGTGATATTTTCCCCGATTCAGCTCGGGATGCCCCATTGCAATGATGGGAAGCGACAGTTTCCTCGTCAAAGAGGTTCTGTCTGAGAATTGAGGTGATTCATGGCCACATTAGTGCATCTGCCTAATACACTTTCCCCACGGTGGCGCAATTTTGAGAGCGTTGGATTCTGTCCGAACAAATCATCACTTCGCCCCACGCTTCGCATTCCCTGTTGATCTGGATTTCCACCCTTGTGTCTGAAGGAACCCCCAAAGCGGCATCAATGATGACATGTGATCCGCCTCCTACAAATATGACCTTCGGTCCGTCTATTGCAGTAGTATGGTCGATTGATCCATTCTCCGCTTGCCGTCTTGGGCATTTCCTAGAAGGCCGAACGTCGTGGATTTCTGAATTCGGGACCTGCGATTCACCCTTTCTCATTTCCCTATGTTCCGATAAAATCTTAACGCCCCTAGAGTTGTCCCGCTCGTGTGTCGGAACAAGTTGGGAGGATGATACATTGATTAGGTCTGAGGTCTCCTTTCCTAGGGATGATCTCCCTCTTTTCTTTAGAAATCCAGGCCCAATTACGGATGCCTGAAGCTTGGTTAACTCT
Organism: Viscum album; assembly: GCA_963277665.1. NCBI lineage: Eukaryota > Viridiplantae > Streptophyta > Magnoliopsida > Santalales > Viscaceae > Viscum > Viscum album. The sequence continues at coordinate 871,158,397 of OY728145.1, read as the reverse complement.
CTCGTGAGACAATTTGTGGTTGAGCATGTTAAGCCAAAATATGCAGATAAATATATTGTTTCATACAAATGGATCGAAATATTGAGTAGCGGAAGAAAATGTTCTGGGAGTGGCAAAAAACAAAGCCCCTAGGGATTAGCGTGCTAGATAAGTCTTTCTAACGCCGCTACCCTTTGGCTGGCGGCCTCCAGGGATGCTTCTCGCTCTCTGCGTGCCCTCTCCTCGTCGGCGGTCGCAGCACGCAGTTCGTCGATCTTGGCCTGTGCACGCTCCCGCTCGACTTGAAGTGTGACCATCTGTTGGCCCGCCTCCGTCAGTTGTACCTGGGCGTCAACCAGCTGGGCCGCTAGTTGCTCCACAAGCTCAGTGCACGTTGCAACGAAGGCCTCCTTCTCTGCCGCCTGCCCTTCGAGACGCCGGACTTCCTGCTCCGCCACGAAGAGCGCCCGTGTGCTCTCCGACATGTCCCGACATTGTGCGACGTCGGCACGCCGGTGGCTCTCGCGCATATTTTCGGCCATGAAATCACGGACCGTCAGATGGAGGCGTTGAGCATCAGTTCCCCCGGCACACAGGAAGCGCAGCCAGGTTTGAAGCGATCCCATGTGCCCCAGCCACTCCGATGGGTCTCGCTTGAGGAAGCGCTGGATGCACTTCCACCCCCTGCGTCGCGTTATCCGGCTCTCCTCGACCGCCTCCGCGTCCGAGTCGTCCATCTCCTCGGGGTCGGCAGGCCGGTAGGCAGGGAAGGCAGCCAGCAGGTCTGCTGCAGGGTCCGCCCCTGGGGTGTCCTCACGGGGGATAGGTTCCCCAACATCTGGGCGAACTTCTTCTCCCGCCCCAGCGGCGTTGACACCCTCGTCAGCCCCCGACCTCTCTCCGATGGCAGCACCGCCGGCGTCCGCTGCCCCCTGATCAGCAGTTGGTGGGGCCGGCTCGGTGTGAGAAGTCTGTTCTGGAGCAGGCGGCATGTCTGCCACCGGTCCACTCATGGATGGCCCGGGTTCCGCAGCCCGACGAGCCTCCAGTGTTGAGATCACTGCGCAGGGCGTGCCGTGGTGAGTCACGGATCGTCAACGGCAAGCACCGACAGTAAGGTAAGGAGACTTGCGGGAATCCAAGGCGTCATCTTCAGCTATCCCGGCCGCCGCAGGAGCAATTGAAGCAGGGGACCCCTCAGCGCTTGTCAGTTCGATGATGGGCGTCTGGCCCCCGCCTTGTCCTGCTGGCGCCTCTCCTACTCCTACTGAGGATGCCTGACCAACATCCGTGCACTCCTGAGGAAGGTGAAGAAATGGGTTAGCAGCTGCATAAGAGAATGGATGAAGCAGGTTGAGTAGGGATAGAAGCGGTCCTCGAGGAGCTCAGTGATATCAATGTTGCCAGAGCCGGCCACCTCGCCGCTCTCCCGTGGGCTCCCCTGATGGGACCTTCCCTTGGAGCCTTCATCCTCCCCCGTCTCCTCCTCTTCCTCGGAGTCGTCGTTACTGTCATCTTCCTCCGGCGACATCTGTTCTGGAGCAGGCTCTAGACCGAGCATCACCTTCACCAGAAGGGACGGCTCCGCACGCTGACCACGTTGGCGCACGTACTCGTCCATGGCCGTCAGATACGCATACCGCCGGTGGAATTTCACCCTGTCGGCGACCTGGAGGCGCCCGAACTCTGGCAGATGGATTCCTTCACTGGTTATCTTCTGCCAGATGATTTCGGTCCCCAGCGACTGCCGTAGGGTCATCCATGCCGACCACAGCGCCGGGAAGACTGCATCGTTGGAGGGTTCGAGCAGACGCCTTACCTGCTTCCCGGGCCGCTCTTCGACCACCGCACGTGCCCCCTCTCTGGGCACCGAGGTCGTAGCGGCAGCCTGCGATGTGCCCGCCGCCGAAGTCCCTGCTCACGCCGGATCCACTGCTTGGCACGCCTCCGTTCTCCCCCGCGTAACGGCGCCTCGCCTCCTCCCTTGACGCCTGGTCTCCGCACGGGTGACCTCGAGCCGCCGAACTGGCTTCCGTAGAAGCCCCTCGGGGTACGCGATGGCCCAGTGTTCAGCGTACTCGGTTGCCAAGCCTGCGTCGACCTCGGTAGGAGGGAGAGTGATGACGTCACCAGAGCCGAAAGCGGCGAACATCAGCCACATCTGGCGAAGGACGCAAGGGTTTGCCTCCTCCCGAACAGCAGTTAATACCCTCTTCGGCATCCGTTGAAGGCACCCGAACTGCCTGGCGAACCGGGTTGGCACGTAAGGCTCGCAGATCACCTTACCGTCGATCCGAGCCACGAGCACCCCGCCCCGCATGTTCAGGAAGTATTCGTGCTGCTCCAGCGGACCCTGCCCATTGTCGTTCATTTGGCCAACGGGAGTGGGGAACGGGCTGAAGTTGAAATTGGCGTGATTGCCAATCCGAATCCTCATGCCCTCCTCATTTAGGGTCATCGGAGCGACCCCCGCGATGTTCAGCAGGGAGGGTCGCAGGCCGTTGCCCGGAGGAATGACGGCGTTTGGAAACGTGTACCCACCGAGGTGAGCAGCCACCCAGCCATGGAAGAATTGAAAGGGACCACAGATCCTTCGTGGTGACCCCCCTCGCGAGATGCGTCCCAGGATGGCGTACAGCTTAGCCAGCACCGGGACCCCGAGGTTATATCTTTTGTTGGCGGCCATGGAGCCCGCCATTGCCAGTGTCGTCAGGCGGACGCCCATTCTCGCGTCCCGCACTGGCAGGAGCCACCCACTCAGAAAGGCGGCCAGGAACGCCGCGTACCGGACATTTGGGTCCTGGGCCTCGATGACGCGGTACCCCCATGAGCGGTAGTCGCCCGTCTCCAGGACCCGCCAGTACGACCCGTTCCGGCTCCTCTGAGCCGCGGTCGGGCACCGCTTCCCCCTGCCTGGCATCTTGACCGCCGGGTCATGCTCCAAGAACTGGCCGAACCACTCCTTGTAGGCTATGTCCTTGTGGAAGTCCTTGATCCCGAGCCGCTGCGTAGCCAGGTCAAGCAGATGCCATGTCAGAATGGGAGTCCGTGACCTGTCTTCCCAGATGTTCTTCGGAGGCAGGAACTCATCGTATTGGTAACCCTCCAGCGGGATACCTCCGATGCAGTGGATGTCCCAGAGGCCGATGCTAACCTCCCCATGGTGAAGATGGAAGGTGTTGGTATCCGGGGACCAGCGGGTGAACAGTTCCGGCCCGAGCTCGGACTGCTGGTAGAAGTGGAACTGCGACGTCCACACCGCCTCAAACAGGCCGATGTACCGCAACTCCTCCGCGAAGTGATCGCAAGTGTGGCGTACCCAGAACGCCCAGGCCCACTCACTGGTGAAATTGCCCCCAGACCGCAAGTCCCAGTCTTTCAGCCAGCCCTTGGTGTCGTCAGTGACACTCTGGCGATATGTGCTCGAGTAGAGGGCTAGAGAGTTCTCCGCAGTAGACTCACTTCCGACGATGGTTCGCGTCCTCGGGTTCAGGACATAGACATCTAAGTGTCTGGTCTCCCTGGAAGGATGCCCATTGTTGGTGATGTTATAGCGGGGAAGCTCGTCCTCCCGAGTCACCCAGGTCCGTGGCACATCAACCTCGAACCCTGGCACCGGAACCTCATCTAGGATGCCAAAGTTCCAGAGCGGCAGGTTGTCCGACAGCGGATATGTCTTCTGGGCCGGCGTCAGCAAGTCGAACAAGGATTGATTGTTGGAAACAATCTCCTTGGCTCCGTAGACCTCCTCGTTCGTCGCCATCTCAGCTCTACGAGTGGCGACATCCCCTTCATTTCCTTGATTCACGGCCATATCAGAAGCTCCGGGAGTCGTGCGGGTTAAGGGATGAAGCGTGAGGAATCGGACGAGGCTGGAAGAGAAGTTTGAGAGTTGGAGCGCAATCCTAGTGGACGACGCGCAATTGGGAAGTTTTTCGCGTAAAACCCCGGGTGTTCGCGCAAAAAACAGGCCGAAATCCGGAGGGTTTGCGCAACGAACGGGTGAATTCTGCGCTGGAAAGGGCAATTTCGCGCATGAGAGCTCAAATGCTTATCGCGCGGAAGGCCGGTGTACGGTGCGGGGGACCCAGGGCCCCTATTTATAGGCGAGGCCGGGTGTCCGCGCTGCGCGGAAAGCGCTTTGCGCGACCGCACCAGCGAATTTCGTGCCCGACGCCCCTTTTTGCGCGCCACAGTCCCGCGCCACCCAGGACTTCGGCATTCTGGCGTCTCCCTCGGAACCCGATCGTTGCGATCTCTTGCCGATCAGATTCCGAGGGGGGGCTTTTGTAGACGATGGAAAAGTCCGTTGTTCCCAAACGAAGCTCCGGATACGGGAAGCGAGGTCATATTTGGAGTCGGAAGCCCGTTTCGGAGGGCCCGAAAGCCTTGCGCGGAATTTTGGAGAGCCGCGCGCAAAGTTGGAGTGTCGCGCGCAAACCTCCCAGGATGCGCGCAATGCGCTGGGCCGGCGCGCAATTTTGCGCGCCCGTTGCCCACGCGACTCCCTAGCGCGCCGGGCCCGATTCCGCGCCCGCGAAGGGAATTCCGCGCCCGCGAACCGGATTCCGCGCCCGGGGTTGCCTATAAATATAAGGCGACCCCCGACGTTTTGAAGGTTTCCGGAATTCGAAAGGTCTCTCGTGCGTGCAATCCAACCCCTTCTGCGCGAAATGCCGATCTTCAGGTAACCTCCTTTCTTTCGCGCAAGAAAGCCTCGGGGTTCGCCTTCGCGCGCAATCCCTTTGGCTCCTTTCCTTTGAATAAATTCTTCACCCAAAGGCATTCGCGTGCAAAAGAAGCCTCTTGCCCGCAATTTCACCCGGGGTGCGCGCAATCCGGCCCGATTGCGCGCACCCCCTTTTTTAAAGTGGCCATTCGATTAAAGAATGAGCCGTTGCCCCCGCGCGCTATCCGAAGCCCGGTGCGCGCAATCTCTATCTTCCGCGCGCAAAGTACTGGCTCAATTGCACGCCAGCCCGCCCATTTGCGCGCCGACCCACGGTATTGCGCGCCAACTCCTCTTTTGCGCGCAAACCGCCAGGGTCGCCCCCTTTGACCCCTTGAGGGTACCCGCCCGCGTGGCGCCCGATGATCTTCATCCCGGGTGCCCGCACCGTGCGTTTTCTTCCCGTGCGGCCCTCCAGGCTCGCGCGAAGTGACACGGACCCATCGGCGGCACCATCTTCGTCCGCGCGACAAGACGTTAAACTGCCAAGCATCTTCGTCCGCGCGACAAGACGTTAAACTGCCAAGCATCTTCATCCGCGCGACAAGATGTTAAACTGCCAAGCATCTTCGTCCGCGCGACAAGACGTTAAACTGCCAAGACCTTCGTCCTCAACACACGACGTTAAACTGTACTTCGTCCGGCAAGACGTTAAACCGTCCGCTTCGTCCTCAACACATGACTTTAAACTGTACTTCGTCCGGGAGGACGTTAAACCGTCCGCATCACCCGATCCTGTGCCCCGCACGCAGGGTCCTCCCGGTTTGGATGTGGCCCCCACCCGCTCGTCTCTGCAGGGATGTCGGGATTGGAGTGGCCTTCGCCCACGGGGGTAGAGTGCTACAAACCGAACGAACTACGTGGACTTTGATCCCTGTCTCCTAAACAGGGTACGTAGGAAGCCTCTCCGAGGTTCAAGCCCACCACCTGGTCGTCCCGGTCGTATTCACGTCGGTTCGTCCATCAGTGGACCCCTCCCGGGTTCACACTTGCGCCGATTCACCTATGAATCCGCCATTGTGGGAGACTGCACATGTGTATCTCCATTGTGCTCCCCCACTGCCCTTTTTCCTATTTCTCCTTTCAGCGTCCAGCATGACGTGAAACTGTGATCCACCCGACCGTTCCATCCCCCTCTGTGCGAGGTGGTTCGGTTCAATCCTCCACCCGGCGGCCTCGACCTCTACGTGAGTCGGCTTGCCGACGTCCAGCATAACGTTAAACTGTATGTTCGAACTACGATGACTTTGATCCGTGCCAACACGCGGTACGTAGGAAGCCCCTACGGGGTCCAAGCTCTTCACTCCATCATCTATCCTGATCCTTACCCGGGCCGCCACATCCCGGTGGGGTCATGCCACTTCATTCCACTCCACTTCACTCGGGAAGCCGCCCATGTGCTGGCCCCAGCGTCGGAGGTTCCTCGCAAGGTGTTCTGTCATCTGATCCACTTCTCGTGTTGATCAGTCCGATGCCGTCCCCGCTGGACGTTAAACTCGCGGCATACCCCGTGTTAAACATGGGAAGCTGAGGAAAACCTCAGGTAACACAGTTCCCCGCACCTAGCGCGGGATGCCTCAGGCCATCACGCCTTCGAGAAGCCCTATTAGGGACGGAAGGCAGACATGCATAGTCGCAGTGTTAAGACACGCCCCTGACACCCAGAGCCACCTGGTCTCCTCACCGCAGGTTGCTGCCCCGACCAGACCCCTTGGAGCGTCCGGGCGGAAGCAGCGTAATTAACCGGTGTCCATGAAGATATGGCGCCGGGAACGAGATTCACGAGCACGTCTTAAATCTATGAGGGAGACCCGGATTAGGCAACGAGCTCCGAGGAGACGTCCACGGAAGGAGGAGCCGACATCCCATCATCCCGGTTTCGATCAAGGAGCAGACGCCCCTGAATAAGGGACGAATGCCGCCCGCCCTTGGAAAGCGGGACTGCGGGACCACAAGCCGCGCGCGCCCATCCCCTCGGGTCGACGGGCGCACGCGCGAACGCGTCCTGGCGGAACAGCGTCTGAACAGAAACCCGACGCACATCCGCACCGAAACAATATTGACCCAAACCTGTCTAAAACCTATTTTTTCAGTGGGTATCTACCCATACCCACCTTATAATTTAAATAATTCATTTTTGAGCCATTATAAACTGAAAAGTATTTTATTATAAAATAATAGTTCTAGCTTTTCCTTAGGTACCCTCACCCCTCTTTTAAAAGGGAAGTCCCACTTCTCTCTAATTCATGCCTTCAAAGCCATTTGGATTGGACAAACTCTACCCAAATACCCTTTCAATTGTCTTCCCTTCATCCTAGAGGTCATTATTATGTCATAAATCCATCCTAAGGATCCATTTTGATCAAATCAAAAGGAAGAACCTGAAGAAGAGGTAAATATTTCATCACTTCTTTCAAGTTCCTTTCTTCTTTCACTTGCTCTTTCTTTGTTGTTTCCATTATAAAGTAATAACTCAATTATCTTATATATATTTTGATGTTATTATAAATTTGGTACAACCAAATTCATTATTTTATCCATCCTTTGAATGACATGTCACCATATGTGTGTACGTACAGCTTACCGTCTCCACGTCGTGGTGTAATTGTTATTCAATACATTATTATTTTTATGGGAATAATAATGATGTTTAATTGATAAAAATAATAAATATAACATGATATTGATTCTTAATATATGATATACCATCCAATTTGAAATTATTTTAATATCAAAAGAATGATATTGTCGCTCATGCGTAAATACGGAGTACCGTCTCCACGAACGTGATGAGATTCATTCCCCATCGTATCCATTCAAGACTAATTTTCTTTAGATGATTAAAAATAATGTTTAAATACTTAATATCATTCTTAATATGAATTAAAAACATCCTATCCATAACAAACATTACTTACATAACAAAGCATATAAAGGAAAACGAATCAGTTAAAACCCGAAACGACAATAATACTAAAATATTATTAATAAAGAAATATTAAATGATCATATAAGATATCATATTAATGTATATTATTCTTGTATAATTTAATAGAAATTATTTCAACATTATACAGGATTTCAACCTACCCTCGACCAAGGAAAAGTACAAGTTAAGGGTTAATTTCACAATCTCTTTATTATCCGAGGTTGTTTTTACGTAAGTATTTACTAGGACCTCTTTATCATCTACATCCATGTTTCTCAAAAATGTATTTCAAAACATTTTTACTATTTACTAGACAATAGGGTAAAGACATTTATACCCTTATTTGACCTTATATGTTTTGAAATGAATCTTTCCATCATTTTTCAAACAAGGGACTTTGTGACCTTTTCGACAAAATTAAGGTAAGAATGTTTTTTTAACTTATACGGCGGCTGCGGCTATTTTCTGTCGTTATAACATCATCAAGGCTTCCCTTAATTGATTATAATAATATTTTCAAAATAAATGTCTTCCTTATAATTATGTGACTTTTAAATGATTTCAAAATAGAAAGAGATATTTCTATAAAAACGGTTTTGATTTCATCAATGTCAATATCATTTGATGGGTTTTGAGATTATTTTAAGTTGATTTATTATGATACAAAACATCCATATTGTATTTATGGTTTTGTGATATGTTTGACTATGGATGTGTTATTTTTACACTATTCATGTTTATGGATAAAGTATTGACATTTTGTATACAATTTTAATACGAATGTTTATGTTATGTTTAAACCTTTTCATATGATGAATGCATTGGACTTAGTAAGTGATGGGTGGAGCCCGATATAGCTCCTCGATGCATAAGTAGGTCTCATTAGACAAACTAGTGTCTTGGCACAAGTACTTGAAAAAATCTTATTTTTAGTCTTGGCATAAGGCCTTGACTATGTGGTTATGAAAGTATAGAATTATGCCTTCCATCATTATGAAAGTGGTTATTGATATTGTATGTGATTATTAGACAAGTATAATATCCAGGTAAAAAATTAAACGGAATTATTTGATTTATATCTTGGCCATATTATGCTGAAGTTCAAGTTTAAAAGTATTTTGTTTTTGTCTTATACATTGCCTTAAATGTTTATTCTTATTTATGAATGTTTCCTCTATATTTTTATCCTTACTGCGCCTCTGATCTCACCCGTTTCTACGTTTTATTTATCCCAATATGAGAAGAAGTATATTATGACTGACCTGCAGGGATATTCTATGGGATCTTAGTGTTGTCTATGGAAAAACATTTGTTGTAGTTTTCCATTTTATGATATTATGTAAACCTTATGAATGTATCTAGTACTTCCAAGTCTATTAATCTAATCGATATTTTGAGACATGATTGTTTGTGATCATGACAATGATACATAATAATGCACCGACTCTGGGATTCTGGGGTCAGGGCGTTACAGTTGGTATCAGAGGAAATTTAGAACAAACCTTGGAAACTAGATTTAGGTAAACTTTGATTATAGCACATAGCCCTAAGATAGACATTTAAAATTAGTATATAATAACATCAAAGAATTTTGGTATTGTAGAGATTTTGTGAGTTTTCCAAGAAATACATCCCTTTCTGGATACGAGCAGGTAGAGGAAACTCTGGCACAAATTTACCTAGGGGTAAAACCAGAAAACCCCGCTTTGAGCTAGACTTGAACGAGAACTGTTGTACGATAACGGGCTTTGATGCACTCTTGGTTATGACACTCCTAGGGGATATGCTTAGGATAATTATAATTTTATTTACAAATCGTCATGAAGGTTTTATGAGTATATACTTCCTCAAATAAAACATTTTTATGATTATGGATTATATCCAAAAAAAATTCAGTTTATGTTAAGTGTTTTAAAAGTTTGGAATTATGTATTTTCATTCATAAACTAATCTAGTTTATGCCATTGTTTAGAAATGGTTCCTAGTGGAAGGAATGGAAACCACATCAATGCACGCACTCTATGTAGGGATTTCCCTCCTGTTCAAGATAATTATAGTGGATCTGGTGATACATCTGGTTCTGATTAGCTTATAACCATACTGAGACAACTCACTCAGGTTATGAATAATATCCTTACCTGTATGGAGCACCCTGATCCATAGCATGGAGGATAAATGTTATATTGCTTCATGAGGCAAAACCCACCAACATTCAATGGGAGTCCAAATCCATTAGTAGTTGAGCAATGGATAATTTCCTTTGAGAAAATATTCCATGCCTTGGGGAGTAGTGAAAGGTAAAAAGTTGTCATGGCAGTTTACCGCCTCACTGGAGATTCTGATCAATGGTGGTCATTGAATAAAAACAAAAAAGAAGATGATGAAGTATAAATTATGGAATGGAGGGAGTTTAAAGATATTTTCTTAGAAAAATACTTTCCTCGTGCCCATCGAGCAGATATGGAAATTCAATTTTTGAGTCTGAGGCAAAAGGAGGATTAGAATGTCACAAAGTATGAGGCAAACTTTACAAGGTTAGCAAGGAATGCTGCAGATTATATACGTAGTCCAAGAATTAAGATTGATCATTTATTTGATGTGTTTAAACCATTTCTCCATCAAGCATTAGTCTCACAATTTTTCTCATCATATGAAGATATTGTCTCATGTGCTATCAAGACAGGAAAAAATTCTCTAAGTCTTACAACATTATAGAAAATCAAGAGAATAAGAGATCCACCGAACACTCTAGAAATGGAAATAAGGGGAAGAAAAGAAAAGTTTATTATCCATCCTGCAACAAATGTGTGATGAAACACCCCAGTACTTGCCTGAAGGGAATGGGACCCTGTTACAAGTGTGGTGAAAAAGAACACCAAGCTCGTGATTTCTAGGGGAAGAAAAAGGCTGTTGATGTTGAATCGTACAATTGTAGAGAAAGGGATAATTATATGATTTAATGTCCTAAGATTCCGGGTAACTTACCTCTGAAAAGGCCAAGGGACCAATTCTAGGCTTATACTATCACTACTGCTGAGGTTGAAGCTCTGAAATACGTGGTGGGAGGTAATTTAATGGTTTCCTCATGTTTAGAAAATTCTTTATTTGATTCTGTATCATCGCATTGTTTCATATCTTCCTAATTTTCTATGAAAATTAGATATTTCAAATTTTATTTAACAACGAAGTTGTTAGTAAAAACTCCTTAGGGAAGTATCATTGCAACAATGTTTTGTGAATCAGTCCCCATTAGGGAAAATTAATGTTCTTTATCTACTAATCTCATGGTCATACACATGATTGAAATTGATATAATCCTCGTTATGAATTGGCATTCGGACCATGATGTGAAAATTTATCGTAAGAAGAAGGTGGTTGTGATTTTTGATGATTATGATAAAGAACACCTTATCTTTAGAGAAAAATCATCACCACGCAATTTTTATCTAGATCCACCCCCAGTAGCTCAACTAAATTCAATTATTGAGGAGGAAAAGAATAAAATAACTGTGGGTGAGGAAAAGAATGTTCAAATAGAGGATTTACCTATTGTGAAAGAATATGATGATGTGTTTTCAGAAGATTTACCTGGACATCCTTCAGAATGATAAATTGAGTTTTCCATTGATTTAATTCACGGATCAAGGCCCATATCGAAGACCCCATATAGAATGGACATTGTGGAATTAGTGGAACTAAATAAACAAATAGAGGAATTGAGTAATAAAGGATTTATTCTCCCTAGTTTATCTCCATGGGGATCCCCTGTTCTTTTTGTTAAGAAGAAAGATGGTTCTATGTGGTTTTTCATTGACTACAGGGAGATCAATGCTATAACAATAAAGAACAAGTATCCCCTACCTCACATTGATGATTTATTCGACCAACATCATAGATCTCAATACTTTTCAATGATTGACCATCTATCTGGATATCATCAGTTTTGTGTGATGAAGGAAGACATTCCAAAGACAGCATTTCGAACTAGGTACGAGCATTACGAGTTTACAGTAATGCCTTTTGGATTGACTAATGCACCCTCTGTCATCATGGATCTAATTAATAAGGTTTTCAAGGAATATCTTGATGACTTTATAGGGGTATTTATTGATGATATCTTGGTATACTCCAAAATCTACAAAGATCATGAAAATCACTTGCACATTATCCTGAAGACTCTTAGAAGAAATGAATTATATGGGAAGTTTAGCAAGTGTAAATTCTGGATTCAAGAGATTTCATTTCTTGGCTATATTGTCTCTAAATATGGAATATCTGTTGCTCCTTAAAAGACCAAGGCAATCCAAGAATGGTCAGCACCGACGAGTATAAATGAGGTATGCAGTTTAATTGGTTTATGAGGTTATTATCGGTTTTTTGTCCTGAATTTTGCCTGATTGGCCAATCCTTTAACAAAGCTCACACGAAAAGGGGTTAAATTTGTTTGGACAAAAGAGTGTGAAGAATGTTTTGAATAACTGAAGAGAAGATTAGTCAATGCTCCTATCTTGACTCTACCATCGGGGAATGATGAGTTTTTTATTTATAGTGATGATTCAAATAAAGGACTTGGTTGTGTCCTTATGAATAATGATAGAGTTATTGCCTATGCATCATGGCAGCTAAAAATTCATGAGAAAAACTATCCTACTTATGATCTTGAGTTATCAGCTGTAATATTTTTTTGAAGATTTGGAGACACTATCTCTATGGTGAAAAATGTGAGATATATACCAATCACAAGAGTTTGAAGTATATATTCTCATAGAAAGAACTGAACATGAGGAAAAGGAGATGGCTTGAACTACTCAAGGATTGTGATTGCACTATACACTACCACCTGGGGAAGGAAAATAAGGTGGCAGATTCTTTTAGAAGAAAGGATCATGGAGTTTTGAACAAGATGATATTTGAAAGGGATCTTATTTTTATAGATCTAATAAATATGGATATGGTAATAACCATGGAAGGTGAAACATAAATACTTTTTCAAATGGTTTCCAAACCATCTTTACTAGAAAGGGTAGAGTTCTCAGACTGGTGATGAAGAGTTTCAAAAAAAAGATTAAAGTTGTGAATGATGAGAGATTGAGTGACTTTGTGTCTGAAGATAGAATTTTGAAATTTCGGAAGATACTTTGTGTTATCAATATACCTAATCAAAAAAGGTAATTGTTGGATGATTCTCATAGCTCTAATTTTTCTATACACCCTGGGAGCACCAAAATGTATAGGGATTTGAAGGAACATTTTTTGTGGGACAACATGAAGAGGGAGATTGCGGATTTTGTGTCAAGATGTATGGTTTTTCAAAAAGTGAAAGCTAGAAGGAAATAGCCTAGAGGAGTCATTCATCCTCTTCCCATACCTGAGTGGAAATGGGATAATATTATGATGGACATTGTCATGGGACTACCAAAGTCTCCTAGAAGGAATGATGCAATATGGGTCATTGTTGATCGTCTTACCAAGTAAGCACATTTTCATGCTATAAGAGAATATTTACCAATTGAACGTCAAGAAATACTATTTGTTAATGAAGTTTTGAGACATCATGGAGTACCCCTATCAATTTTTTCTGATCATGATCCATGTTTTACATTACGATTCTGGAAAAGTATTCTAAAATCCCTTGATACTGAACTTAGTTTGAGAACTGCCTACCACCCCAAACTGATAGACAATCAGAACGGACTATTCAAACCTTATAAGACATGTTGAGATCTTTCTCACTTGACTTTCAAGGTATGTGGGATCAATATTTACCTCTGTTAGAATTTTCCAATAACAATAGCTTCCATTCAAGTATTCAGATGGCACTATATAAAGTGTTATACGGAAAGAGATGTTGCACACCAACCTGTTGGGATGATGTTGGTGAAAGAAAAATCATAGGCCTAGAACTTGTGGAGGAAACGATGGAAATGGTGAAGGTAATCCAAACCCACATCAAAGTATCTCAATGTAGGCAGAAGTGTTATGCCGATAACCGAAGGAAGGATTTGGAATTTTAGGTAGGAGATCATGTTTTTAAGGTATCTCCATGGAAGGATGTTATATGTTTCGGTAAGAAGGGTAAATTGAGTCATAGGTACATCATACCTTTCGTAATTCTAGAACGAATTGGGGTCGTAGGTTACCGTTTGGAAATGCTGCCAAGTCTCTCCAAAGTTCACGATGTATTCCTCATATCACTGTCGAGAAAATACATGCCTGACCCAACGCATGTACTTACCTATGAGAAATTAGAACTGGAACCTGATCTGTCTTATTGTGAAGAGCCTATCAAGGTTCTTGATACAAGAGAACAAGTGTTGAGAAACCATATGACTCGTCTGGTAAATGTTCTATGGAGAAACCATAAGATGGAAGAGGCAATTTGGGAACTTGAGGAACTTATGATAAAGAACCACCCGAATCATTTTTTGAAGTAATATTCTAGAAATTTGGAGGAAAATATTATTTGAAGTAGGTGATAATGTAACACCCCAAGCATCTATGGTATGTTTCCCTTTGAATAATGCAATAGCTTGCGTTGTACGCAACTTCGAGATTCTAACACATCACGACCAATCAAACTTCTAATTTTGTATAGTAATACCCACTTTTTGAAAGTTTATAAATCTTATCATGAAAAATGGACTTCATTTTTGGATTTATAACACCAAAATTAGATTAGGGTAAATTTTTGGTATTTTTCTGAAAACTATCAATTTTTGATGAATAGTGAAAAACACAGAGTTATTATATAAAACAGACATTTTATTTAAATAATTAAATAATTTATTTAAATTTATTTTAGGTCAAAATATATACATAATACTTATATAAGTTAAATTTAATTCAATGGAATCAGTTTATAGTTATTTTAGATATATAAAAATTTTATTGAAATTTTTACCGTCTTTTACCCACCTCCTAGGAGCATTTGCAAATTTACATAAAACATAGTTTTAACTCTTCTGTGAGTTGAATTAAAAATATCCAAGAGAAATTGTTGATATTTTTAAGTAAAATTTGGTTCAATGAGATGAAAATAATTTTGGGTGAATAGTAATTTTTGACTTTTATTTACCACGGTTAAAAGTAAATAGGGTAATTAAAGGTCAAAATGATATTATCATTACCCTAAAACATGTCCTAATTCTATTAGATAAGTGTAATTCGACTAAAACCAACCTTAGTAATAAAATATTATTCTTTAGATCCACTTGGATTAGATTAGGACATTTATTATTATTTAACTTAAAGAAGAGTTTAAATTGTTAAATTCAATGTTTAATAATAAAACAATTTTTAATATAGGGTTGCATATAAGATAAATTAGACTATAAATTTTTGTTAGAAATATAAAATGATTTCCTACATAATGGTATTTTATTTATATTTTTTTATAAATTAAATAATTAAATTTATTTATGACACAATGATGATGCAGTAATTACCGTATTAATGAAAGTTTAAAATAATTGATATTATAAATATCCAGATAAATGTAATTTGAAACTTTTTATGCATTACACTAATTTTATATGTTAATATGACATATTAGGGTTGGTTAGATGATTTTTTTTTTGAATAAATAATGCTGTTATGAATTTAGAAAAAACAAAATACCAAATAGTGTCAAAATTGACATAAAAGAGTTTTTAAAACAAATATTATATTATTTATTGATTTTCTATTCCTAAATATCTAAGGTTCATCCAAAAGACATATTTAATGATAGGTGTATCATTAATGAACCACTTGGGGTTCTCTTGGATGTATATGGTAAGTTTTTTAACCATATAATATAAAAAAAAGAGACATGGTAAATGTCAAACTATTTAACTATGAGTTAAATCTAAAATAAAAGGTTAATATAGTGACCCAAACCTTTATAAAACCTATTTGATGAGTGGTTTTGGACCCATCCCCACCTTATCCATTAAATAATTCATTTTGGGTCCACTAGAAATTGAAAATTATTTAGTTATAAAATAATATTTCTATCTTTGCCTAAGGTGTCCCACACCCCTCTTATAAAAGGGAACTCTCCATTCTCTCTAATTCACGCCTTAAAATCCATTTGTATCGGCCAACCGCTACCCCAATACCCTATCAAATATATTCCATTCATCCTAGAGGCCTTAATTTAGTCATAAAGACAACCTATAGAGCCCTTTTGAACAAATCAAAAGGAAGAACCTCAAGAAGAGGTAAAAATTTCATCACCACTTTCAAGTTCCTTTCTTCTTCCACTTCCTCTTTCTTTTTTGTTTCTATTATAAAATAATAACTCTATTATCTTCTATATACTGTGATGTTATTATAAATATGGCACAACCAAATTCATTATTCTATCCATCCTTTGAATGACATGTCACCATACGTGCGTACGTACGGCTTACCGTCTCCACGTCGTGGTGTAATTGTTATTCAATACATTATTATATGGATCGTTATAATAATGATGTGTAATTGATGTGAATAATAAATATAACAAGATAATTATTTTTTATTTATAATATACCTTCCAATTTTATATTATCTTAATATCAAAATAATGATATTTTCACTCGTGCATACTTACGGATTACTATCTCCACGAACACGATGAGATCCATTCCCCATCGTATCCATTAAAGACCTATTTTAATTAGATGATTAAAAATAATGTTTAAATACATAATATAATCTTGAAAATGAATAAGATTCATCCTATCTATAACAAAAATTACTTATGTAATAAAGTATATAAAGGAAAACAAACCAGTTAACACCCGAAATGACGATAATACTAAAATACTATTAATAAAGAAATATTAAAAGATCATATATGATATCATATTAATGTATATGATTCTTTTATAATTTAATAACCGTTATTTCACCATTTTACAGGAGTTTAACTTACCTTTGACCAGGGAAATGTACAAGGTGTGGGTTAATTTCACAATCTCTTTATTATCCGAGGTTATTTTTATGTAAGTATCTACAGGAACCTATTTATCAACCACATCCATGTTTCTTAAAAATGTATTTCAAAACATTTTTACTATTTACTAGACAATAGGGTAAAGTTATTTATACCCTTATTTGACCTAATATGTTTTGAAATGAATCTTTCTATCATTTTCCAAACAAGGTACTTTATGACCTTTTCAAAAAAATTAAGTTAAGAATTTTTTTAACTTATACGGCGGGTGTGGCTATTTTACACTATTATAACATAATCAAAGCATCTCTTACAAGCTTATAAGAATATTTTCAAAATAAATGTCTTCTTTATAATAATTTGACTCTTAAATGATTTCAAAATAGAAATATATATTTCTCTAAAAATAGATTTTGATTTCATCTATGTCAATATCTTTGATGGATTTAAAGCTTATTTGAAGTTGATTTGTTATGATACAAAATTTCCATATTGTATTGAAGGTTTTGTGATATGTTTGACTATAGATGTGTTTTTTTAAACTATTCATGATTATGGATAAAGTATTGACACTTCGTATTCTAGTTTTAATATGAATGTTTATGTTATGTTTAAACCCTTTCATATGAGTATTGCATTGGACTTAGTAAGTGACGGGTGGAACCCGCTATAGCTCCATGTTGCATCAGTAGGTCTCATGTGACAAACTAGTGTCTTGGCACAAGTCCTTAACAAAATATTATTTGTAGTCTTGGCACAAGGCCTTAACTATTTGGTTATGAAAGTCCAAAATTATGCATCCCATCATTATAAAAGTGGCTATTGATATTGCATTTGAGTATTCGACTAGTAGAATATCCATGTGAATATGTAAATGGAATTTTTTTTATTTTTATATTTTCCATATTATGCAGAAGATCATGTTTAAAAGGCTTCTATTTTAATCTTATACATTTCCTTAAAGGATAATTTATATCTATGAAATTTCTTGCTATATTGTTATACTTACTGAGCATCTGATCTCACCCCTTTCAATGTTTTATTTTTCCCAGGATGCGAATAAGTATATTCTAAATGACCTATAGGGATAGTCTATGGGATCTTAGTGATGTCTATAGAAATAATGTTGTTGTAGTTTTCAATTTTATGATGTAATGTAAACCATATGAATGTATCTAGTACTTCCAAGGCTACTAAACTAATCGATATTTCGAGAATTGAACTTTTGTGATCATTCCAATGATACATAACAATTCACCGACTCTGGGATTCTGTGGTCAGGGCGTTACATGTAAAATGGTTAAGACAACCCAGAAATTGATTAAGAGCATCCTGTATAAAAGTATGTGTCCAATAAGGGTTGATCAAACACATAGTTTTATTGAGTCTTCCCATTAGTCAAGTAACAGAAGGCATAGTCTCACATAATATTTTATTGAGGTATTTTTATCTCTTATGTGTAAATTGTATTGTTATCTTTAACAAATGCTTGTTAATATTATATCAAACTTACTCAAGTGATTAACCATCTCTTGATAATATTTATGCATAATCCTAGTTTAATTTAGTTCCATTTGGTATTCTTGTTAATTCATTAATTATGTAGTCATAACAATACTCACATAATGAAAAAAACATGCAACTAAAAGAAATAAATTAAATTAAATTGAATGATCATAAGCTCTTATAGAAGTTAGTTTATCTAAATGTAGATAATTAAATTGCAGTTCAAGGGGAGAAACACCTTGAACCATTTACAGTTTGTGTCTACAGCATTCAACATATCCACCTTTATATCTCCTTGTATTGGTTTTTCCTTGGATCCTTACTTGAATTTCCTCCACAAGCTTTAGAGATTCATCCATTACATATGCTTTTTAAACTACATACAGGTGATGGGTAAAAATGGGGATTAATTAAAAGAAACCATGGGTATGGAGACCCTATATACTAATGATGAGAGATGTAACGTATGCTAAAAATTTAATTTAAAATAAAATAAAAGGAAAAATCCCATTCAATGTTCTGCTCTAGATCATTATCATCCATATACATGAAACAAATTAAACATTTAATAAAACTACCATTAAATTATTTAATCATTCTTAGTGAGATAAATCACAATTAAAACGATTAGTTATTATCTTTAACTAACTAATCATTTTATCTTCATTATTTTATAAATTTCCCAGGTATTCACATCCCTAACCTTTGAGTTATGATTGGGAAGACCCATTATAATCTACATGATATGTTATTTTTAACATTACAGAGACTTTGATGTTTTAATTATGAGTAATTTGGTAAAGTACACTACATGTAGTTCTAAATACAGAGCATGTACATCCTTCACTGTCTTATCTGATATACATGCCTAGGGACATCACATCTGAGTCATACTTCTGAAATATCAGACTACACAGTATGTCCAATCGGCCACACACTGTTTTGTCTCTGGGAAAAACAATTACTGGTTGGAATAATAGTGGATCGGATACATAGACTGTCCCTTGACCCAAAGGGACTACCCACCATGTCCAGTGGGCCACACATCCTGTAATCTAGATGACTGTGTGCCAATCTGTCCAGGTCAACATGTGGTGTGAGATTTAATTACACCACATGTCGTTAATGCACATAACTTGATTAATTACTAAATTACTCCTGATAAAACCAACACAAATATAAAGTGTGTAAACTAGATTTCATGGCATGTATGGAAGATTAAATGGCATGTAACTCAGAATATAGGTTGTGTACTGTCATGTTACCTGAACAGAATCGTCAGCACCTATAAATGGAATCCTTGAATTAATTTTAATTAAATAATTATTTATTTATATTAGATCTGGGAGAAATGAAAAGAGGAATAATAGATCTCAAAATTCAAATCTCAAGAACAATTAAACATGAATTGACAAATTAAATTATTTAATAATAAATCATAAAAAAATTATTTAAATAATTATTAATGATGATGTGATCCCTCTGATACCACTTGAAGGTTACGGCTACAGTAGAAGTGCGACATTTGGTGGGGCCAACATTGATTTTTTTGTAATCGATGACCAATCCAGGATAAATAGGATGATGAACACCAATATCCACAAATTAATATCAATGATTTAGATAAATATAAGAAAAGTGAAGGAACCGGGATAAAGGATTGTGCACATCATATTTGTAATTAATTTATGAATTTATAAAAAAAATAAATACCTATATCTTTGGTGCTTTCTTCCTTGATGATAGTAGATCATCAGGAATGACCCTTATAGATTTTCTTCATTGAGCTTATCAGGATTTGATGTAAAATCCCTCTAGTGGTGATCCACATGTTCTCCAATGGTCTCTGAACAACTCCACTCATTCTCTAGGTGCTATTATGTAGAAGTGAATATCTTGGATCGATTGATCTATATCGCTAATTTTTTGGTATTGAGGAACTTATCTTGTTATTTAGAGGGAGATATGAGAGAATTCGAGAGAGAAAATATTTATCTTAATAATTATTAATTCACTAGGGTTTTTCAAAATAGAAGTACCTTCCTATTAATCAACATGGGATTTCAGTTACAATATTTAATTGTGAAACAGTAATTAAATGTAATTATAACTATTAGAGAAAACCCATTCCACATAATAATAATAACAACACCATTATTTTTGGTTCACCAACATTCAAAAAACAGATCCATAAATGAAATATCATGCCACATAATGATTATAATATTTTTATTATTTCATGCAACAACTAGATAAACATTATTTACTAACTTCTAAATAATTAATTTATTAATAAACACGGTCTTAGCATGTTTTATTTCTTCTTCAATTTATTGAACACCCAAAAAAATATTTTAATCTCGTAAATAAATATTTTTATTTTAAAAATAGTAAATAATTTATTTAAAATTTTTACTAATATAAATAAATATATTTTTTCAGAATATATTGAATACATAATTATTTAACATATGTGATAATTTTAACTTGAATAAAATTATTCCTTAGTCTTGAGAATAATATGTATTTAAATAAATAAATTCATGTATAATTTAATAGAGGCCACTAGAAACACTTAGTGTGTGACCCTCTAGGATTATTTCTCATTGGGATTAGGCAGCCTTACCTAAATTTCTAGACCACTATCTAGAAATGGGTCAAGGAAACCAAGATAAAGAACAAAAAGTCACAATGATAACATCCGAATATGAATGCTCACTATGTAATACAAACCATTTTTCACAATATCTATTTAAGGAGGTTTCATGATAGTGTCATCAACCTATATGCTTGGTACACCATTCTTTAACAACATGAAACAAACTTATTATTACACCATAGCCATGGAATTTAGGGATATAATTCTATTTCAATCGAAAGGCCGATATATCAACTTCCATAAATTGAAGGAAAAAATACTTCCTCGACTGATCTATTAATAACATGTCATTCGTGTTGCACCCAATGTACCCTACTTCCCTCCAACATATAGCCTGACAGGTTTTGTCAGTAAATCAAATTGTTTTAGTTGTGAAACATATTAATGATAATATTAATGTCTAAGGATCATTACACACACTCATAGATAGAAATATACGATGACCCCAAAACATGCAAAATTCTTACTGGTAGGTCTGTTCTCATAATCTCCCATCTTAGAGACAACAAAGTGGAAACTTCATGGGAAGAAGTCTCATCTGATTATGAGTACTCGCACATGACGGTCTATATACTATGTGTCCCATCATATTATTTGATCCAACTACAGAATAATATTTAAGAATATTGTCAAAGTACTTCAGGGTTCTCATCATAGTTGGGAACCACTATGACCTTATTAATAGGAAAAATATCTAGGAAATTATTACATTAAATTCAGGAAGAATTATAAAAAATACGTAATAAGATGTTGAATATTTAAATACATTAAATATTAATGAAATCTAAGTAAAAATAGTTGGTTCTAGTACACCAACTCCAACATTTTTACCTTCCTTCTTTCTAGAACTAAGGGATTTTCATTAAAAGTAATTTTACCGCTTCTGTGAATTGTATTTCAAAAAACAGACATACATGGTTATAATAAGATTGAAAATATCAGTCTAATAAGATCAAATTAGTATTTGGGGAATGGTAAATTTTGGATTTTATTTAGCATGGTTAAAGATAAATAGGGTATTTAAAGATAATAATAATATTACAATAATATAAGATTACCCTAACACATGAACTAATTTCATTGGAAATGTGTTCATCAACCAAAATTATTCATAGTTTGAAAATATGATACTTTTTATGAAAATTTTATTTAATTAGGAAACTTATTATATTTTATTTAAACAATAGTCAACAATGTCATATTCAAATTTAAAAATCTATATTATTTTTAACATCAGGTTATATATGTGATATGGTTCACTATAAATATACTTCAGTAATATAAAATAATTATCTACATCATAGTAATTTATTTATAATGTTTAGAGATTAAATAATTACCTTTAATGATGAAACAATAGTGAAACTAATATTATTTTATTAATAGAAATAATAAATAAATGATATTAAAAATATAAATATAAATATAATTTGAATTAATTAATAACATCCACAAATGTTTCAGATAACATAGACATATCAGTGACATATTTGATGTTTTGGTTCAATGTTATCATTATTTTTTGATATTTTTTGAAAATAAAAATATTGAATAGTATCAAAATTGATATAAATGATACTTTAAATTAAATAATAATTTATTAAATTTAATAAAATTCATAAAAATATCATGTATAGTCAAATAACTAGGATAGTGTTATATATGTCTTTAATGATCCAACTTGGGTTCATTTAGAATTTTATAGAAAATATATTAACCCTATAGTACAGAAAGACACGTTGACACGGTAAGAGTTAAACTATTTAACTAAGGGATAAATCCAAAAAATAAGGTAAATTTTGTGACCTAAACATGTCAAAAAATCATTGGTTGTGAGGATTTTGAACCATCTTCATATAATCCTTAAAATAACTCACTTTAGATCTATTTAAAGATGAAAGTAAATTTATAATAAAATAATAGTTTTGGAGATTCCAAAAGTGCCCCTCCCCTCTATTATAAAAGGTCACATCTCATTATATTTTATTCACATCTCTAAATCCATTTTTATTGGCCAAACCCTGCCCACTTATCCTCCCAACCTCCCTCACTTTATCTTATAGTCCATAATTTGGGTAGAAAGGCATCACAAGGAGTCCTTTTGGGAAAACAAAAAAGAGACACTCAAAGAGGAGGTAATTGTTTTACCAATTCCATTCAATTTCCTTTATTATTATAATTCCTCTTCCTATGTTGTTTCAATAACATTACAAGATTCGACAATACCCTTGTTTTTAAATATTTTTATATCTTGTGCTACACACAACACCGAGTTCGAGTGCCCAATGATTAACTGTTTAAAATGAATTTATGAATAGTATTAACCACAGTTTGAATTTTATATATTCCATATAATTTTAATATTCATCTCGTGTGTTTCTTAGACATGATATAAGAACAAATTTACTTTCTTTAAAGAAATAAGTATTTTTCAAAAACTACATTTTTACCGCCTTTGAATGGAGAAACATTTTTAAATCCAATTTATGAATCTTTTAAACATTAAATTTTAAAAAATAAACTTCTTATTTAGAATCAATACATAGAAATATAGTTTGGACAAATTTTTTTATGTTTTTGATAACTTTCATATTTTAATTAATAGTTAAAAATACTGCATTTTAATTCAAAACTGGTTTTTTATATAATTTATTTATATTTTTACATTATCCTTTTATTTTGATTCATAGTATAATTAGATTATTTTTTATCATTTATTATAATTTAGGTCATTGTAATTACCTTCACATTAAAATTAGATATAAACACAGGCGAATTTTTTTATGGTTTTTACTTTTGAATTTTTTTCATTTTGTCAATGGGGATTAATTTGAAATTCATAACTACAACTTTTATGTTTTAAATTTTGAAAACATTATTACATATTTTAATAATTGAGTCCAAATTATTTTACTTGGTTAGTTTTATTTTTTTGGATATTTTGAATAGTAACATCAGTAATTTATTTTATTACCAATGTTAAGGGTAAATCGAGTAATTAAATGTAAAAATAATATTAAAAAATTACCGAAACATGTGTTAAAATATTTTGGAAATCCTAAATTAGACCCTTATCACATATATTTAGAAATTTTACCTTTAAATGGCCCCTTTTCCATGAACATGACATTAATATTTTTAAAATTAATGAATGTGACAAAATGTCACACTCTCAATTCTTATAAGTATAATAATTTTAATGTAGATATATCCAGGGGTAAAATAGATTATAAATAGTCTATTAAAATATAAAACAATTAAATATATAATGGAGATTTTTTATAATATTTTGATATTATATATTTACCATTAGTGATGACACAATAATGATGCAGTAATTATTTTATTAATAGAAATATCAAATAAATGATATTAAAAATACTAAAATTAATATAATTTCAATTAATTAATAACATCAACGACATTTATATATAAAATATTCTTGTTTTTTACAAATTGGAAGTGTTCTTTTGAAATTATCATGATGGTTTGATATTTTTAAAAATGAAAATATTGAATAGTATCAAAATTGACATAAAATGATACTTTAAAATAAATAATATTAAATGTTATGAAATTCATAAAAAAACACAGGTTAAAAAAATTAACTAGGATAATGTTAAAAATTTAATTAATGATCCAATTAGGTTTCATTTTGAATTTAATAGTAACTATATTATCCTTATACCAAAAAAAAGACAAGTAGACAGGGTAAGAGTTAAACTATTTAACTAAGGGTTAAACCCAAATGATAATATTAATTTTGTGAAATAATCTTATATAAAAATAATTGGTTGTGAGGATTTACATTCATCCTCATATTCAACATGAAATAAATCACTTTAGATCTATTTAAAATCTAAAATCATTTTATAATAATTAAATAGTTTTGGAGTTTCCAAAAGTGTCTCTCCCCTCTCTTGTAAAAGGTCGCCTATCATTCTCATTTATTTACACATCTAAATCCATTTTTATTAGACAAAACCCAACCAATTATCCTTATAAATTCACTTAATTCATTCTAGAGTCTATAATTTGGTAATAAATACATCCTAAAGACTCTTTTTGTGAAAATCAAGAGGAGATGCTCAATGAATAGATAATTGTTTTACAAATTCCAATCAATTTATTTTAGTCTTTAACTTATTATTCCTATATTGTTTCCATACCAAAAAAATAAATATTGTGTAATATATATTAACGTATTTTTTTATAATTATGTAACAACCATATTCTTCAATTTATCTGTTTTTCAAATAACAATATCATCATGTGTGCGTACGTATAGCTTGCCTTATCCACGTCGTGGTGTAATTTGTTATTCAACACTACTTTATATGTATAGGTATAATGATTAGTATAATGGATACAAATAAATGATATAAATTAATAATGGTTCTAAATAATTAATATACTAACCATTTCTGTACCATTTAACTATTAAGAGAAATATACCATCGCTCGTACGTACGTACGACCTACCGTCTCCACGACGCGGTGAGATTAATTATCAATGTTAAACATTCAAGAATGATTATAAAATTTACATGATGAGTAAAAATAAATATAATTAACCTAATATCATAATATATATGAATAAAATACATCTTATTCATAACACACATTTTTTATATGGAAGAATAAGAATTGGAAAATGAAGCAGTTAACACCGGAAATAATGGTAATACTAAAATACTATTAGCAAAATAATATAATGGAATCATATATAACATCATAAATATAGATATGGTATGATTAAAATTTTATGACACGATTTAAGAATTATACATGAGTTTTACTCACCCTTAACTAAAGGAAAATACTAAGTAAGGGTTAATTTAATAATCTCTTTATTATATTAGATTGTGTGTACGCAAGTGTCTCCTGGGATATCACTATTATCCATATCCATGTTTCTAAAAATTTATTTCAAAATATTAAAAAGAAATAAAATTCTTTTTTAACCATGTTTTAATTTCTAAAAAACGTTTTGAAACGAATCTTTCCATCATTTCCAAATGATGTACTTTATGACCTTTTCAAAAAATTAAGGAAAGAAAGTTTTTAGCTTATCTGGTGTGAGTGGCTATTTTTTTGAGATTTAGATTTATTATCATTTATAATAATTCCTTACAATATTACATGTTTATTTTCAAAAAAAAAATCATTTATAATTTTGTATCTTTTAAATAATTTGAAATTAAAAGAGGGATATTTCCCTTAAATAGTTTAAATGAATTTAATAGATTATTTTCATCTACCTCAACATCCTTTGTTAGATTTCATTATGGATTGAGGTTGATTTATTATGATATAATTTTCCATTTTTTATTGAGGGTTTTATGATATGTTTGACTGTGGATTTTCTATTTTTATATAACTCATGGTTTATAATTAATGTATTATCTTTTAGTATGCTAGTTTTAACACAGATGTTTATGTTATATTTCACCCTTTTCATAAGAGGAATGCACTGGACTTAGTATTTGATGGGAGGGGACCACTCTACCCCCTTGATACATTGGTAGGTATCATTAGAAAAACTAGTCTCTGGGAATGAGGCCTTGATGGTATGGTTCTTTATAGTCTTAGCACGAGTCCTTGACTGTATGGATATGATGCACTACATTAGAAATTTCCCCATTATGTGACTAATGTAACACATGATTATTTGACTAGTAGAATATTAATTTGAATGATAAATTTCATTATTTGATTTATTATTTCCATAATATAATGATGATTATTTTTAAAAGGATTGTGTTTCTGTTTTAGACATTTCCGTAAAAGTTTATGCTTAGTTACGATAGCTTCTGATATTTTGTTTATAATTATTGGGAATCTAAGATTACACATTTTTTATGTTTCATTTTCCCCTAGATGTGAATAATTATATTATAATTTACCTATAGGGGTAGTCAATTGGATATGAGAGTTTTCAAAGGGGATAATATGTTATTTTTCATTTCAAGATGTAATTTTAAACTTATGTTTGTATCCAGTATTTCCAAGTCTACTAAACTAATCGGTCCTTTAGAATTTTATTTCTTATGGTCATTCCAATGTAATAAAATAATGCACTGACTCTTGGAAACTTGGGTTGGGGAGTTACATTTTGTATTAAAAAAAGTTTAGTACAATCCTATGAAACTAGATTTAGAAAATACTTTAATTAGGGGACACTACCCTAAGACAGAAATTGAGGATAGCTATATAAAGACATCCTAAAATTTTGGTAATGTAAAGATTATTTGATTATTTATTTAAATATATATATATATATATGTTTATACAATATGTGGAAATGGTTTAGGAACAGATGTACCTAGGAGTAACAACTCTGATAGAGTGTTATAGGCTTTACTTGGGTTAACCTACTACACGATAATAGGCCTTACTACACACCTAGTTTGACAATCCCGGTAGATATACTTAAGATAATTCACATTTTTATTACAAATAGTTATGAAGGATTTATGAGTAAATATGTCCCTAAAACCCCATTTTTATAATTATGGATTAGATAAGTATAAATTTTTAAATTTATTTTAACTATTTTAGTAGTTTTTAATTATGTATTATGATTTATGACCTAATATTGTGTATTATATCGCTTATAAATGGTTCCAAGTGGAAGGAATGAAACCATATCAATAAAAATTATCCATGTTGTGATTTACCACTTCTGAAAGATAATGATAGTGGAGATAGTGATACAACTAGCGCTTAAAAACATAAAACTATACCGAGATAGCTGACTCAGGTTGTTAACAATTACCTTACTTTTATGGAGCACCCTAATCCACCATGCAGAGGATAAATGCTAGATCGATTCATGAGAAAACAACATCCAAAATTCAATGGGACTAAAAATCCATTTGTAGTTTAGTAATGGGTTCCTTAGAGATAATATTTCTTGGTTTGGGAGTAACGAAAGGGATGTTTTTTTTGGAATTCTATCATCTATCATGAGATGGAGATCAATAGTGGTCGTTAATTCCAAACATGAAGGAGGATTAAGAGGTATAAAATAGGTAATGGATATAATTTATATAAATCTACGTAGAAAAATATGTTCTTTATGATCTACGAGCTGATATGGAGATAAAATTTATGAGTCTAAGGAAGATGGAGGATAAGAATGTTGCAAAGTATAAATCTAACATCACAAGGATAACATAGAATGTTTCAGACTACATACGTAACCCAAGAAGTAATATTGATTGATTCTTTGATGGGTTAAAACCATTCCTCTGATGGGGATTGGTCTCAAAATCTTTCTCATCAAACAAAGATATAGTCTCATGTACTATCAAGATAGAAAATTAATTTTATAAGTCTTGTAACCTTAAAAGTAAAGAATGAGATGAAGATGGATGTTGAACACTCTGGAAAAATAAGTAAGGGGAAGAAGGGAAATTTTTTACTTCACCCTATAGTAATTGTGGGAAGAAACACCCTGATACTTTCCTAAAGTGGATGTGATATTGTTATAGGTATGAATAAACAGGTTCACAAAGCTGGTGATTTCTAGGGGAAGAAAGAATTTTCCAATGATCAATGCTACAATTGAAATAAGATGGTACATTATGCAAATTAATTTCCTATGCATCAAATAAACTTTACCCAAAAAAATCTAATAGAGCAAGGGACAGATGTTGCAATCACTACTGTTGAGGTTGAAGTTCATAATGATTTGGAGAAAGGTACTTTAATTGTTTCCTCAAATTTAGCCAATGTATTACTTGATTTTGGATCCTAACATTCCTTTATATCATCCCAATTTTCTTAAAAAATATATTTCTCAATTCACATTGAAAATGGAGTAGTCAGTCAAAACCCCTAAGAGAAGGTTGATTGCCAAAAACAT
Organism: Viscum album; assembly: GCA_963277665.1. Classification (NCBI taxonomy): domain Eukaryota; kingdom Viridiplantae; phylum Streptophyta; class Magnoliopsida; order Santalales; family Viscaceae; genus Viscum; species Viscum album. Next base: position 871,129,805 of record OY728145.1, on the reverse strand, counting down.
GTGTCAGTTAGTTCCTATTATAAAATATAAACATAATTTATCTGCTAACTTTATCATCATACCATTGGATGAAATTTATATAATAATTTCTATGGACTGGCCATAAAAATATGCTGCAAAAATTTATTATAGGAATATTGAACTTGGAATTTGTGAGGAAAATGTAGAATCCATTATCATTAGAGGAGAAACATTATCACCTAATTCTTGTCAAAACCCACCCCTGATAGCTTTACTGAAAGTGATTCTTATGGAGGAAAAGTAAATAACATCTAGGGATGAAGGAAGAAATATTAAAATTAAGTATGTACCTATTATTTGAAAATATATTAATGTATTTCCATAGGGTTTACCTAGATATCCTCAAGCGTAAGAAGTTGAGTTTACTATTGATGTAATCCTAGATATATGTCCAATATCAAAAAATCCCTATATAATGGACACCATGGAATTAGTAGATCTGACGAAACAACTAGAGTAGTTGATTAATAAGGGATTTATTCACCCTATTATTTCTCCATGGGGTGCCCCATTTCTTATAGTTATGAAGAAATATGGATCAATGAATATTTGCACAGACTATAGAGAAATCAATGTTATTAAAATAAATAACAAGTAACCATTACCTTAGAATGATCATTTTATTGATTAACTTCATGGTGATCAATAATTTTCAAAGATTGACCTTCGTTATGGATATCATAAATATTGTGTATGGAAGGAAGATATTCTAAATAAAATATTCCAAACTAGGTATGGGCATTACGAGTTTTCATCAATGTTGTTCAAACAGACTAATGCCCCCTCAATTTTCATGGATCTAATGACTAAAATGTTCCAAGAATATCTTGATAATTTTTTCATTTTTATTTATTGATGATATCTTTGAATAAATAAAAAGTTATAAAGACTATGACAACCACTTGAGGATTGTTCGGAAGACTCATTGAAGAAATGAAATATATTAGAATTATTACAAGTGTAAATTCTAGCATTAAGAAATTCCTTTTCTTTCCCATATTTCGTCGAATGATGGAATCTATATTGATCTCTCTAAGACAAAAGAAATCCAATAATGTCTAGCTATGATTATTATAGATGAGGTATGAATTATTATTGGTTTAGTAGGTTATTATTGGCATTTCATCCTGATTTTCCCAATTGGCATACACATTATCCAAGATCGCATGTAATGGGGTTAAATTTGTTTGGAAACAAATAGTGTAAAAAATGTTTTGAAGAATTTAACATATGATTATTCAATGATTTTATCTTGAATATACCACTAGTAAATGATGGTTTTTTTATTTGTAGTGATGAATCAAGGAATGGAATTGGTTGTTTCCTTATGAATAATGATAGATTTGTTTCTTAGGCATCAAGGAAATTAAAAATCCATGAACAAAAATACCCAAATCCTGATCTTGAGTTATAAGTAGTAACATTTTCTCAAATTATATCAAAACAGTATCTCTATGTTGAAATATGTGAGATATATACAGATCAAAAGAGTTTGAAATATTTTTTCTCACATCAATAACCCACCTGATAAAAAGGATATGGATTGATCTACTCAAGTATTATGATTTCATAATATAATACCACCTAGGGAAAAAAATAAGGTGGTAGATTCTTTGAGAAGAAAGGACCATGGTGTTCGAAATAAAATGAGAGTTGAAAAGGATCTTATGTTCATGGATCTAATAAATTTGGATATGGTAATTATCATGGAAGGTGAAACATCAATAATTTTTCAAATGGTCACCAAACCATAATTACTATAAATGATAACAAGTTCTCAATATGATGATGAGGATTTGAAAAAGAAATTTAATGATGTGATTGATGGGACATTGATCTACTTCATTTATAAAGATGCGATTTTGATATTTGGGAAGAGGCTTTTTCTTCCCACTATACCTGATCTAAAAACAGAATTATTGGATGATTCTCGTTTGTAAAATTTCTCTATACACCTTGGTGGCACAAATTTGTATATATATTTTAAGGAAAAAAATTTGGGACAACAAAAATAGGGGGATTTCTAATTATGTGTTGAGATGTTTGGTTTTTCAATAGGTGAAGGCTGGAAGACAATATACTAACGGAGTCATGAAACCTATTGCTATCTCTATGTGGAAATGATATGATATTACTATGGGATTTATCATTGGGATACCAAAGAATCCAAAAAAATGATATAATATGGATTATTTCCAATCGTCTTACCAAATAATCACATTTTCTTACTATAAGATAATATTTACCACTTGATCGCTTATAAATACTATATATTAGTGATTTTTTAAGACTTCAAGGTGTACCCCTATTTTGTTTCTGATCATGATCTCTGTTTTACTTCAAAATTATGGAAAAGTATTAATAAGGCCCAAGATACTTAGTTTTGTTTTATCACATCCTACCACCCTCAAAATAATGTCAAATTGGAAAGGACTGATCAAACCTTAGAAGACAGGTTGATATCTCTCTCATTTTTATTTCAAGTTATGTGGGATATGTTTTTACATCTAATAAAATTTTCTTATAATAGTAGCATCCGTTCTTGTATTAAGATAAAACCATATAAAGAATTATATGGAATGATATGCCGTACACCGACTTTTTGAAATGATGTCAGTGAAATAAAACAGATAGGCCACAAATATATTGAGGAACAAATGAAAATGTAAAAGGTTATTCAAAACCATATCAAAAAATATCAAAGTAGGCAAATAAGATATAACGACAACTGAATGAGGGATTTAGAATTTGAATTGGGAGATCATATTTTCATGAAGGTATCTCAATGAAATGGTGTTATAAAATTTAGTAAGAAGGGTAAATTAAGTCTTAGGTACATCAGACCTTTTGAAATTCTTGGTTGAATTGGATTTCAAGCATACCATATTGCAATGCCACCATGTCTCTCCAAAGTCCATGATGTGTTCCACGTATCACTATTAAAGAAATACATGCCTGAACAACCCATGTGACCTAAGAAGAAATAGAACTCCAACTCAATATTTATTACTATGAAGTTCCCATCAATAATCTTGACACGAATGAGTAAGTGTGGAGAAATCAGATGACCTATCTGGTAAAATTTATTTAGAGAAATGATAAAATGGAAGAGGAGACCTGGGAACCTAAGAAACTTATGATCAAGAACCACCTGGATATTTTTAAAAAATGATATTATAAAAATTTCTATGAAAACATTATTTGAAGGACAGAATAATATAACACACCAATCTTCCACGGTATGCTTCTTTTTAAAATAATTCAATAGCTTGCGCTACATGAAACACTGAGTTCAAGCACCTCAAGACTAGCCACGTAAAAGGTGGTTATGAATATTATGAAAACAATTTTGAATTTAATATATTTAATATAATTTTAATATTAATCTCATGTGTTTCTTATACATGATGTAAGAACAAATTCAATTTTTTTAATAAAAGAATTATTTTCTAAAAAATGATGTTTTGGAACCTTTTAATAGAGGACCCTTTTTAAACCCAATATTTGACACTTTTTTATAATTAATTTGACAAAATAAAATTATTGATTAAAATAGGAATATAAAAATTTAGTTTGGTATATTTTTTGGTTTTTTCTGATAACTTTTAAATTTTAATGAAAAGTATGAAATCCTGCATTTTAATTCAAAATTGAATTTTCATATAATTTATTTATATTGATATATTATCCTTTTAATTATTTTTAATATATAATTGGACAATGCTTTTTTCATTTAATATAATATAGGTTATTGGAATTAATTTCACATTAAAACTCTATAAAAACCCGTGTTAATGTTTTGATGGTTTTTACTTTGGAAAAACTCATTTTCTCGTTTTGTCAATAAGGATTAATTTTATATTAATTACTTAAAAAATTTATTTTAAATTTTGAAAAATGGATTCCATTTTTTCAATCTATGGTTACAAATTGTGTTAAAATGTTACTTTTTTTGATATTGTGAATAGTAATTTTAATATATTTTTATTACCATAATTAAGGGTAAATCAGGCAATTAAAGGTAAAAGTAATGTTATAAAATTTACCTAACACATATAAAAATAATATTGGATTACTAAATTCAACCCTTGTTACCTAGTTTTTGACATTTAACAATATAATGGAGTTTTTTCCCTGAATATGACACGAATATTATTAAAATTAATGAATGTGACAAAATATTACACTCTCATTTCTTATAAGAATAATAATTTTAATATAGATATATCTAAGAGATAACATCGATTATAAATAGTATCTAGAAATATAAAATATTTAAATAAATCAAATAAATTTATTTATTATTTTTATTGATTAAATAATTACCATTAATGGTGATAAAATAATTATGTAGAAATTATTTTATTAATATAAATATCAAATAAATGATATTAAAATTATTAAAATAAATATAATTTGATTTAATTGATGACATAAAAAGAATTTATAAAAAAAGAAATTTTAGTGACATATTGGAAGTATTTTTTGGATATTCTCATGGTGTTTTGATATTTTAAAAAAATGAAAATATTTAATAGCATCAAAATCGACATAAATGATACTTTAAATTAAATAAAATTAAATGGTAAAAAATTTATAAAAATCTAAAGTTCATCCAAATAACTAGTATAATATTAAATATTTCATTAATTATACAATTGGGGTTCTTTTATTTTTTTATAATAAAAACATTAACCCTATAGTATAAAAAGACTGGAAGACATGTTGAGAGTTAAATGGTTTAACTAAGGGTTAAACCCAATATAAAAGGTTACTTTTGTGACCAATATTTTTATAAAAATAATTAGTTGTAAATATTTAGACACATACACATATTATCATATAAATAACTCACTTTGGATATAGTTTAAACAAAAAATTAATTTGTAATATTTTAATAGTTTTGGAGTTTCCAAAAGATCCCCTCCCTTCTCTTATAAAATGTCACCTCTCCTCTTTTATTTACACCTATAAAGCTCTTTTTCATGGAAAAAACCTTCCCAATTCTCCTCCTAACATCCATAGTGTCAACCTAGAGTCCTTAATTTGGGCATAAAGCAATCATATAGATTTATTTTGTGCAATTAAAAATGAGACTCTCAATGAAGAGGTAATTGTTTTCCAATTTCCATTCAATTTCTATTTGTATTCTATATCCCCTTTCTATATGATTTATATACCCAAGTAATAACTCCAGTATAATATACATGTTTATACTTTTATATAATTATGTAACAAAAATATTCCTCCATTTATCCATCCTATAAATAACAATATCACCATGCATGCGTACATATGGCTTATTGTCTCCACACCATGGAGTAATTTATTATTCAACAAAACTTTATTTGGAAGGGATTGGTGATGAGTATATTGGATATAAATAATTAATATATCATGATAATTATTCTTTATAATTAATATATCATTCAATTCCATATCATTTAACCATTAAGGAATGATATTGTCGCTCATGCGTACGTACGGCCCACCGTCTCCACAACACAGTGAGATTCATTCTCCATGTTAACAATTCAATAATGATTATAAAATTTATATGATAATTAAAAAAATATAATGAAATAAATATCATTATTTATATCAATATAATACATCATATTCAAAACAAACATTACTTACATGTAAAAATAAGAATGAGAAAACGAAGCAGTTAACACCCAAAATAATGGTAATACTAAAATAATATTAACAAAATGATATAAGAGTGTAATATATGATATCATAAATAGGGATATGGTACTGTTATAACATAATAAAATTATTTAACCAATATAAAATATTATAACTCACCATCAATTAAAGAAAAGTAAAAGATAAGTTTTAATTTCATAATATCTTTATTATCGGAGATTATTTATACGTAAGTATCAACTGTAAAATGTTTTTCATTCATGTCCATGTTTCTTAAAATGTATTTCAAAATAATATTGAAAATTGTTTAAATTTAATTTTAACAATGTTTTACTTTTTATAAAATGTTTCTAAAGGAATCATTATATCTTTTTCCAAATGAGGTACTTTATGACCTTTTCGACAAATTAACGAAAGATTGATTTTTAACTTATACAGCACGAGAGGCTATTTTATGCCATTATGATTTCATAACATTAAGATTTAATTACAATATTACAATTTTATTTTCATAAGAAATGTTTTCATTTATAATTTTGTGGCATTTAAATAATTTCAAAGTAATAAAGGGATATTTTTGTTAAAGTTTTTTAATTAATTTAATAGATTATTTTCATATATGTCAACATCCTATGTTGGATTTTATGCTTCATTGGGGATGATTTGTTATGATACAATCTTCCATTTTGTATTGATGGTTATATGATATTTTTGACTATATATGTGATATTTTCATACCATTCATGGTTTATTGTTAATTTATTAACATTTCCACTGCTAGTTTAATACGAATGTTTATGTTATGTTTCATCCTTTTCTTATGTTAAATGCATTAGTATTAGTAAGTTATACATGGGTTAAACTATAGCCCCTCAATGCATTGGTAGGTCTCATGAGACAAACTAGTTTCTTGTAATGAGGCCTTGATAGTATGGGTATTTATGGTATTAGATTGAGGCCTTGACTATATGGATATAATATTTGATGTTATACATTTCCTCGTTATTTGATTAATATTACATTAGATTATTTGACCATTAGAATATCAATGTGAATTTTTAATGGATATTCATTTATTTATTCATTCCATATTATACTAAAGATTATTTATAAAAGTAATTTGTTTCTATTTTATACCATTCCTTAAAAGTTTATTCTTATTTATGACTGCTTCTGCTATATTGTTTATCCTTACTGAACATCTAAGCTCTCCTATTTCTTATGTATCATTTTTCTTTAGGATAAAAAGAAGCATATTATGATTTGGAAACAATTATAGTCAAAGATATATGATATTTTTAAAATGGGATAATATGTTTTTTTATTTCAATATGTAATGTAAAACTTATGTTTGTATCTTCTATTTCCATGTCTACTGAACTAGTCGGTCCTCCAAGATTTGATTTCTTATAATCATGCCAATGTAATAAAATAATGCACTGCCTCTGGGAAACTGGGGTTAAGGGGTTATAGTTTCCATACCAAATTAATAACTCCAGTATCAACTACATGATGAGATTTTATTATAATTATGTAACAACCATATTCCTATATTTATCTATCCTTCTAAAAACAATATCACCAAGCATGCATATGTATGACTTACCATCTCCATGCTGTGGTGTAATTTTTTATTGAAAACAAATTTATTTGGATAGGTATAATAATGATTATAATTTATTTAAATAATAAATATAACATGTTAATGATTATGTAGAATTAATATACCATCTAATTCCATACTATTTAACCATTTAGGGAATCATATTGTCACTTTTGCATACATACAACCTATCGTCTGCATAAAAATGAGATTCATTACCTACATTAACCATTAATGAATTATTATAAAATTTATAATATTATTAAAAGTAAAAATTATGAACTTAATTTCATTATGTATATGAATAAAATACATCCTATTCATAACAGACATGACTTACACAACAAAACATGTATTAGAAAACAAAGTAGTTTAACACCTGAAACAATGGTAATTTTAAAATATTATTAAAATATTGATATTAGAGGATCATATATGATATCATAAATATGGATATATTACTATAATAATTTAACAACATGTTTAACCCATTATATAAGAGGTTAACACACCCTTTAATAAAGTAAAGTACATGGTACAAGTTAATTTCACAATCTCATTATTATCCAAGGTTTTTATACGTAATTATATACTGGGGAATCTTTATCATCCTTTCCCATGATTCCTAAAATACATTTCAAAATATTATTGAAAATTATTTAATATCATTTAAATCATGTTTTAGTTGTTAAAACATTTTTAATGGAATTTTTGCATCATTTTCCATTTGAGGTACTTTATGACCATTTTCGACAAATTATGGAAAGAATGTTTTTTTAAATTATTTAGCGCATGAAAATATTTTCCTCCATTGTATAGCATTACCATTTTGAAGATTCCCTTTTAATATTGAAAAATTATTTTCATAGGAAATGTTTTCTTTTATAATTGGGTGGCTTTTAAATAATTTCAAAGTAAAAAAGGAATATTTCTCCGAAATAGTTTAAAGGAATTTTTTAGATTTTTTTCATCTATGTGATCATATTTTTTTGAATTTTATGCTTGATTGTGGTTGGTTTTATGATAAAATGTTCTATATGTTATTTAAGGTTTTATGATATGTTTGACTATAGATGTTTTATTTTTATCCCATTCATGGATTATGTTTAAAGTATTACCATTTCTTATTTTACTTTTAATATGAATGTTTGTATTATTTTTTCCTCTTTTCATATGAGGAATGAATTAGACTTGGTAAGTGATAGGCATCCCCCCTATAGCCCCTCAATGCATAGGTAGGTCTCATGAGACAAACTAGTTTCTTAGCACAAGGCCTTGATGGTATGTTTATGTATGGTTTAGGCACAAGGCCTTGACGGGGTTGTTATGATGTCAGGCATTATGCATTTCCCTCAAGATGAGATTTATTGTTCATATTACATGTTATTATTTGACTAACAGAATATCCAAGTGAATGAATAAATGGAATTATTCAATTTATTCTTTCCATAAAGATTATGTTCAAAAGGATTGTGTTTCTGTTTTATTCTATTTGTTAAAAGTTTATACCTATTTATGATATCTTCCTCTATATTTATTATCCTTACTGAGTATTTGAGATCACCCCTTTATTTTGATTCATTTTTTCATAGGATGCGAATAAATATATTATGACTGACCTGTAGGTAAAATCTGATGGGAATGATTGTTTTCAATGAATAAACTATATTTTTTTTCATTTTGAGATGTAATGTAAACCTTATGTTTATATCCAGATATTCCAAGACCACTGAACTGTTTGGTGATTCTGGATATGATTTCTGGTGATCACACCAACATAATAAAACAATGCACTAAATCCAGATAGCTGGGGTCAGGGTGTTACACACAACCAATATATCTTTCATTATTTCTTGTCACATCTAATAAACAATACTTTAATTGGGTAATAGTGCACCAAATACAGAAAAAATTAGTCTCATTATACCAAATAATTCATCAAGGCGATATATTATACATCAACCTGCTCGTCACTTATTTATGTCCCACTCATTCTCCTTATAAAAGATATTAATAATAACATAATCCATAAGTAATTGGATTTAGTAAACTATAAACATCAATATTAGGTTATAAATATATGGAATGTAAATTCTTTTAATGTTACTAAATTTACATAACCCATCGAGATAAATGAGGTGTATTGATAAGCAATAATTAATTAACCTTATAGAGTAGTCAACAAACAAATATATTAGAATAGAAAGTATAATGATGGTCAATATTTACTTAATTAAAAAACTGAATATCTTTCTATGTAAGAATCCTCAAGATAACTCTGTATAGAGTAATGATATACAATTGATCCTATAATTTTCCAAGTCGATAAATACATGGGAATTTATGTAAATTCCTATCAAATAATGTTTTGAATAAAAGTGTATTTATAAGTAAAATATGATATCCCTCAAACATGATTGTTAATTTACATTACAAAATTAAAATATTACATCACAATAAATTTTTAATACCTTCACTAGTGCATAAATTATTTTTTACGTCACCATTTTTTACGTCGATTATATATAACTGACGTAAAAATGCAGTGAGTAGATTTTTAACATCGGTTATTTTAATAACCGACATTACAAATCACGCATGTTCGGTTTTTACATCGGTTATCTTATAACCAACGTAAAAAACCAATGCGTGGGGGGTTTTTTATGTCGGTTATTTGGAAACCGACGTAAAAAACCCAATATCTACGCATTTTTTACGCCCGTTATCAAATAACCGACGTAAAAAATGAGATATCTATGTGTTTTTTACGTTGGTTATAAAATAACAGACGTAAAAAACCAAACCATAGGGGGGTTTTTACGTCGGTTATAAAATAACCGACCTAAAAAACCAAAGCGCGGGAGATTTTTTACGTCGGTTTTAAAATAACTGACGTTATAAATTTAAAAAATAGTTTATAACGTCGGTTATATAATAACCGACGTTATAAAACTTTTAAAGAACTTAAATCCCTGTGGACTGTCATTTATGATTTTTGGGTTTACAGTCCGCTAGCTCGTCTCTCTCGCGCGGTAAACCATAATCGGCTCGTCGATCGACCTGTGTTAAACTCATTTTGGCTTCATTGTTTATCTTCTTCACTCCTCTCAGATCTATCATCTCAACTTTCACCATTCAAGTAAGCCTTCCACGAATTTATTTCTTTCATTTTTTTCACGGATATTCTATAATTATGTTTTTCAATTTTTGTACATTTAATGAAAACAAGATGTAGTGGTTTCCAAGTATGCACCTCATTACAATTTTGATAAGATGGTGATGAGATAATCTAAGATACATATGATTCATTGATGGAAGTGATACAATTTCACATGGTGTAGGATGATTTATGGGCGGGGTGAGACCATGACATTAGCATTGGGGTGTGAGAGGAAAACTAGTGGAGAAGTGGTATCCGATAACCTTAATTTTAATATATATATATATATATATATATAATTTTTTATACTAAAAGGTTTATTTATATGAATTATTTTGTGAGTTATCCATAGTGAGTATATGAAACTCTTTTTCCTTGTTTAGGTGATGATTTAGATTCCTTTTTTCATAGGGCTTTAGTGTGCTTCCTCAACATTTTCATGAGATGTTTTAGGGAGGATCTTACTACGTATACATGTTATTCCCACCATACATAAATATAAACAATTTTTTGGTTTTTAAAAGAAATTTGTAGTTTTTTATAGATGTTAGTAGCATGGAAGTGTTGTGGAGTAGCGCATTGGGGTGTGAGAGGAAAACTAGTGGAGAAGTGGTATCCGAGAACCTTAATTTTAATATATATAAATATATATAATTTTTTATACGAAAAGGTTTATTTATATGAATTATTTTATGAGTGATCCATAGTTAGTATATGAAACTATTTTTCCTTGTTTAGGTGATGATTTAGATTCCTTTTTTCATAGGGCTTTAGTGTGCTTCTACAAAATTTTCATGAGATGTTTTAGGGAGTATCTTACTATGTATACATGTTATGCCCACCATACATAAATATAAACAATTTTTTTGGTTTTTAAAAGAAATTTGTAGTTTTTTATAGATGTTAGTAGCATGGAAGTGTTGTGGAGTAGCTTTCATGAGTATATAGAGTTTATTGTTTCTTCCTAGTTTTACTTTTAGTACTAATAATCTTCTTTTTGGTTTATGTACAACAATACATGTATGAATTCATGCATAATTATCAAAATTTATTCATTTCGAACTGAGGAGGGTTACTTTTGGTGGGAGCAGATCCTAAATGATATGGTATGAATTCATTCTATCATAACCATATATAAAATATAGTTGTATTTTATTTATCAAATACATCAACTTATACTCTTCTTTTTCATCACAAACCCTTTGAGAATAAAAAAACCAAACTAAGGGCTTTGGTAACCACATTGCCTTTTGTTATAGAATATGGGACATCAAAATCAAATGATTGAACATATTTCTCCCAAAAACACTTCCATTGATTTTTATAATTGTGTGAAAATATTTACCAAATGGATTTAGGGTCTATAGAAACCATTAATAACATGTTAAATAGGTAGTTTATCTAATATATTAAAACATCAAAACCGTAATCAATATTAAACTATGTAGGAGTCATGGTTTTCTTTGATTCAATGAAATTTAAAACTGTTATATCTAACTATATTTTTTAAAAAAAATAATATTCAAGCATATTTTTTTAAATACCTATAGATTTGTTTTATATTTTAAATTGTTTTACATTCAAATTATGATTTTTTTTATATAAACATATATTTGTCTTATCTTAAAAATATATATTTTTTGTTGATATTTTTTATAGGTAATAATGAGTCGAAGTTAGATTACGGCACATCGAATGAGCAATGAATTTGAGGAAGGTGTTGATGCCTTTTTAGAATTTGCAAAACGAAATGTTCCAAGTAGTGAAATTTTTTTCTGTCCATGACTGAAATGTTTGAATATGAAGAATTTGAAAATTAGAGAGATAAAAGATCATCTGATTTGTCATGGTTTTAATCTGACTTACAGCCCTTGGATTTGGAATGGTGAAACTGGACGGAATGTCATTGATGATGTTGATTCGCAAGATGGTAACTCCGATGGAATTGAAGAAATGATTCGCGATATTGTAGCAGAACAAATTGAGATAGAACCGAAAGTTGCACGTCTATATGGTGATGCTGAAAAACCATTATATCCTGGTTGTACAGATTTTACGGTTTTGTCGGCGGTGTTAAGATTGATAAACCTGAAGGCGAAGCATGGATGGAGTGACAGAAATTTTACAGAGCTGCTACAATTGATGAAAGACATTCTTCCAAAAGATAACGATCTTCCAGATTCACATTACAAAGCCAAGAAAATATTATGCCCGATGGGATTGGGATACAAGAAAATACATGCCTGACCGAATGACTGCATTATATATAGGAAGGAATATGAATTTCTGTCAGAGTGTCCTAAATGTGGGACATCACGGTATAAGGTGAAAGAAAAATCACAGGCTGATGTAGATATTACAAAGCTCCCTTCAAAGGTATTTTGGTATCTTCCTATAATTAATCATTTCAAACGTTTATTTGCTAATTCACATGATGCAAAAAGGTTATGATGGCATGCTGAAGAGCGGGTATGTGATGGAAAAATACGTCATCCAGCTGATTGTCCACAATGGAAGAAAATTTATGCGCAGTATTCTACATTTGGAAATGAAATTAGAAATATCAGACTAGGGTTGTGCACAGATGGAATGAATCTATACCGAACACTCAGTAGCACACATAGTTCATGGACTGTTTTATTGGTAATTTACAACCTCTCTCCTGATGTTTGTATGAAGTGCAAATATGTCATGTTGAGTACAATGATCTCTGGTCCAAAGCAACCCGGTAATGATATTTATGTTTACTTGTCACCGTTGATTGATGATTTGAAACTGTTATGGGCTGATGGTATTAGGGTGTATGATTCTTATAAAATGGAATATTTTCAACTGCATGCAGTGCTTCTGTTCACTATAAATGACTTCCCAGCGTATAGAAATTTTTCTGGATACAGTGTTAAAGGGCATAAAGCATGTCCAATTTGCGAAAAACAGACGTCATATTGTCAATTGCATCATGGGAGGAAAACAGTTTACATGGGTCATCGAAAGTTTTTGCCTATGGAACACCCTTATAAAAGAGTAAAAAAGGCATTAAATGGCTCACAAGAATTTTATACTTCTCCAAAGCCTTTATCCCCTGATCTGTATTTTGAGAGGGTGAAAAACCTTGACGTGACATTGGGAAAGACACAGAAATCTAGTAATGATAGACATATTTGGAAGAAAAGGTCTTTTTTTTGAGCTACCATATTGGAGGTATCATGAAGTTAAACATAATATTGATGTCATGCATGTAGAGAAGAATATCTGTGATTCTTTGATTGGAACATTGTTAGATATTAAAGGAAAGACTAAAGATGGGTTAAATGCAAGATTAGACTTACTATCAATGGGAATACGTTTGGAGTTAGCTCCCACTCCTAAAGTAAGACAAACATTTCTTCCCCTAGATTGTCATACATTATCGAAGAGGGAGAAAATTAGCTTCTGTCAGTGTCTTCATGATACCAAAGTGCCTCAAGGTTATTCTTCTAATGTAAAAAATTTTGTCTCATTGAAGGACTTGAAGTTGATAGGTATGAAATCACATGATTGTCACGTCATGATGCAACAAATTCTACCAGTTGCATTGTGTGGAATATTGCCCATTCGTGTCAGAAATACTATAATGAAGTTGTGTTATTTTTTCAATTCAATTTGTAACAAGGCAATTGATGTGAATGCTTTGAAAATTTTTGAAAAGCATGAAATTTTTATACTTTATCAATTGGAAATGTATTTTCCTCCAACTTTTTTTGATATAATGGTGCATTTAATGATTCATCTGGTTCAAGAAATAAAGCTTTGTGGACCTGTATATCATTGTTGGATGTATCCTTTTGAAAGGTATATGAAAATATTAAAGGGGTATGTTAAAAATCTATATCGACCTGAAGCCTCCATTATTGAAAAGTATATTTCTGAGGAGGTAGCAGAGTTTTGTACGAGCTACTTGGCTACGGCGCAACACATAGGTTTGCCTCCATCTCGCCATGAATGAGTTAATAATGAGGGAAAGGGGATTCGCGGCTTGAAAGTCAAATCATTGTCAGCTGAACAGATAAAGAAGTTAGAATCATACATCTTGAATAACATAGCTGATGCTCAACCGTATATCACATTGCATATTAATGAGTTGAAACAATGTCATCCAAAGAAGAAAGAAATGTGGATTTTGAATGAGCACAAAAAATCTTTTTTGTCATGGATTAAAAAGACTTTTCTTGGTAGATCAGAATCAGAGACATTAAAATGGATAGTGGGTGGTCCATGTTTAAATGTGATAACATGGTCCGGTTATGACATTAATGGTTATACATTTCATACAAATGCTCAGGACAACAGAAGTGCAGTTCAGAATAGTGGTGTATTGGTGTTTTCCGAAGTAATGCATTTTTCGAGTGCTAAGGACAAAAACCCAATTTCTGCATCAAGTGCATATTATGGAGAGATTGAAGACATATGGGAGGTTGATTACTTTAAAATTAAAGTTCCCATTTTTAACTGTAAATGGTTTAACGGTAACAACAGTGTCAGACACGATGAATTTGGAATGACACTTGTTAATCTGAATAGATTGGAAGACACAGCTGATTCTTTTATAATGGCAACACATGCAAAACAAATTTTCTATGTAGTAGATCAATCAGATATGCAGTGGGCTGTTGTTTTACAAGGGAAAAAACAATATGTTGGTGAGGATGAACTTGATGAATATGCTGATTTATGTGAGATCCCTACTTCCATGGAAATATTAACAGAACATAATGATGATCATGTTGAAGACATAGTTTGTGCCATAAGGAACGATCACGACGAAGGAATTTGGGAAAACAATCTATTTTTACATTCCTAAAATTACAGGTAACATATGTTTATTTCTTGTTTACATTTATTTTTTCCATAAATGTTAGATATTGTAAGTTTTTTATTTATTAAAACATGTTTTAAAATAAAATAAGTATATGTTTTTGATTGTTTTAAGTTTGTTTAGTTTACTTTATCATGTTTATAACCATTACATGAATTTTAAAATGCTTATTTTTGTTCACTGACAATTACTTTACCATGTTTAAAATGTTTACCAGGTTTTCCATTTTTACCATTTTTACCATCTTGACCATCTTGACCATCTTTGCCATCTTTACCACTGTTTAACATGCTTACCATATTTCCAATGTTTACTATTATGTAACTTAGTACACTTTTCTATTTTCTGATTATAGTAGTATTAAAATATTTGAATTTGTATATTTGTGAACTGACGTTTGTTTTTTTGATTTGAAGGATAATGTCAGATCATTCAGATGATCAACTACATGATTCTGGAGAGGAGCATATTGCTGGTCGTACCTCTGGGGATGAACATTCACATGCTCCTATTACGACAGAGTTCAAAGGTTGGTAAACATGGGTGCACACGTTTACCAAAATTATCACTTTCCCGTACGCAGGATCAGAGGATAGTCGTTGAGTTTGATGATGATGATATTCCTAGAGGTCTGAATGCCAAATATTTTAAGAGTTTTGTTGCAACTCAGGATAAGACCAAAGTAAGCATTCTGTATGATGATTGGAGAGGTGTGGATAAAGAGATTATCTCTCAGTTTTGGGAGACGATTTTGGTAATATCTTTTGTCATTATTTGACCATTCTTTTAATTTTTCTAGTATATATAATATGTTAAACCTCTTATTTATCAGATGACATTTGATATTCCTGACACTGGAGGAGTCAGGATGAAATGTTTATCGTTGGCTTCCAGGAGATGGAGGGATTTCAAATCAACCCTCTCATCTGATTTCATTTATGGTCATAGGAGTCACAACAATCCATGTCGTATATATCCTTTTATAGATGAAGACACATGGAGACAGTTTTTTGAAAGTAGAAAAAAAGAGTCATTTCTGGTAAGGGCAATGTAAACTTTTATAAACTTTCTTATATAAATGATCTTATTAATGTTTTGTTAATGATTTCTTATTCTTAAATTATAGCAAACAAGGAAATCTCATCTGGAGATCCAATCTAAAAATGTATACCCTCATATTTTATCTCGGGGAGGGTATGCATTATTGGAATAACAAATGATGGCGGAAAAATTTCAACAACTAAGAGCTGAGTCTTCAAGCTCTGGAGAGGTGGCCCCTCCATCCCCTCTATCTAGACATGAAAAATGGAAGAGAGCTTGGAAGGGAAAAAAGGGAAATATCTTTCAGAAGAATCGAGAATTGTAGCTGAGAGGATTATAAGATATCTATTTAATTTATTTAAGTTAACTTTTTTCTTCATATAAGTTTCAATCATTACAGAAATGTTCAATTAATTAATACAGGACTCTCTTGAGGATCAGTGTTCAGAGGGTACATTTATAGCTACTGGGAGGGAAGATATTTTATTTGCAGCATTGGGAAGGCCCGAATATCCTGGTCATGTAAGAGGATATCTGGAAGGTGTATCGGTAATAAAAGTGTTTCCACGTTCTTCAACTTCTAACATTGAGGGGGTTTATAAAAAAATAGAATCCTTGGAGGCTGAAGTTCAAAATATTAATGCGACGATGGAGGACAAGATTAGAGAGTCGGTGCAGTCTATGTTTGCAGAAATGCAAAGACAATTTCAGACTGCAGCTCCCACTCCTCAACCTCCCTCTGCAGACCCCATTATTTATCCTCCACCTCTGCCAGTAGCTCCCACTCCCCCACCTCAGCCTGCGGATCCCATTTTTTATCCTACGCCTCCACCGTAGATTCCTACATATTACGAGTTGTATGTTGATGATTCTCAACATCATATAGTAGCATACGGGTTGGTATATTGTATAGGAGATACAGTTCATCATCAACAATTAGAGGTAGAGAATCAGAGGGTCACTGTACAGGATATTATAGATAGATCAGCTAGGGTACCAATACCTATAGATGAGGTGGCGAAAGTTGGACAGAGTATCAGCAATTTTTTAGTTTGTCCATCCAGACTTCTTCGACTCATTACCATAGAGGTATGAATGTTATATCTTTTATTTTATTTTTTATTAAAGTTGTTTTATCATTTGAAAAATACTATATTTTTCAAAAAAAAATTCACAGGAATACTTCAAAGGTAAAGAAATACTGTATAGAAAACAACAAAGACAACAGGCTATGACATCAGATACAGATTCCAGTGGTCTTGACAGATTGTCAAGATATTCACATTTTTTGTTGGGTTTTTATGAGTTTCCAATGGAATCTCATGTTTGTGGATGTGAAATAAGTGTGGGGATTACAAAAACTGATATCATGGAGCTTGTTAATAGAGATAAGTTGGGCATCAACGTGGTGCAAATTTTTTCCATGTAAGTATTAACACCTTTACCCTGCGTTATATTTATTAAAAATGTATACTTATGTATGTTTTGTATTAGGTATCTTTATAAAATTTGTGAGAGGAATGAGCTGACAGATGTATATGGATTCATGGACCCGCAATTGATTTCCCCGGAAGCATGTGCATTGAATGAGGAACAAATAATGGTTTATATTGCTGAAATATTTGAAAACAATATAATCACACAATGTTGGATGATGTCTTTTTGTGAGAGGTATGAAACACATTTCTCTCAAATATTTAATTATCTTTTAACATAAAAAACCACTAACATTAAATTTCCTTTTATCAGTGATCATTGGATGTTAGGGGTTTTTTGCCGAAGGGAGAAAGCTCTTTATTGGATATGCTATGTTTATGGTGATTTGCGGGAATGTTTTAAGAATATATTGGAAAAGTAAGTTTCAATTTCTCAATAGTTTTATATATTATAATGAATTTTAAATTTACCCCATTCTTATTATTTTCTAACAGTGCATGGGTCTACTTTCGAAAAAACATAAAGAAAAGAAATGCAAAGATCAAATATGTAATTGCGAAGGTAAATTTCCATTTATAATTTGTACTTTTTGATTTATTACATAAAAATAATATATTGAATTTACAATCATTCAAACAAAATTTTCATGAAAAACAAGGTGTCATCGAATGCGGATATTATATGTTAAGATTTATGTATGAAATAATAACAACTGGGACAGTTGTGAATTTTGACCTGGTACGATTTCCTCTTAAACTTTTCCATAATATTTCAATTTGATTTAATCATTATACACGTTAACTATATTCTTTTTCATTTGTAGCTTTTTGATGACCCTCAACCCTATACTTCTGAAGACATAAAACACGTACAAGTGGAGTGGTCAAATTATTTTACAGGTTTGATTGAATTTTAGTTGTTAGTAATGTAAAATGTAATTTTGAATATTGTCATTTTAATTGTGTATTTGGTAGTTTTTTAGGTTGGATTTAGTTTTTTTTTGAAGTTGACAGTGTAAGTTTTGAATGTTATATAAGTGAATGTTTAATTTTGCTCTACTTCTTGTTTTGGTCTACTTTTGATGGTTTTTCTGGTATGGATTTGGGTCTGTGGGGGAGGGGTTCCAAGGGTGTGGGGGTGTGTTTAGTGGGGTTGGGGGGTGTCCAGTGGTCTGGGAGGGCTGTCTGGTGGGGTGGGGGGATAGTCCTGGGGGGTGGCAGGGATGTCCAGGGGTGTGGGAAGGCGATCTAAGGGTGTGGGAGTGCTGTCCAGGGGTGGGGGTTGTCTAGGGGTGTTTGGGGCTGTCCAGGGGTGTGGTGGGGTCTGTCAAGTGGGGTGAGGGGGTGAGGGGGTGCTGTTCAGGTAGGTGGGGGGTTGTCGAGGGGTGTTTGGGGGTGTCCGGGGGTCGGGGGACAGTCCAGGAGTGTGGTGGGGGCTCCAATGGGGTGGGGGAGGGTTGTCCAAGGGGTATACATGAGGGTGAGAGCTCCAATGGGGTGGGAGAGTGCTGTCCAGGGGGTATACATGAGGGTGAGGGCTCGAACGGGGTGGGGGAGGGCTGTCCATGGGTATAAATGAGGGTGGGGGCTGTCTAGGGGGTATGTTTTATATGTTATCTATGTACATGCTTAATTTTGATCTACTTCTGTTTTTGTGGTACAATTTCTTGATTTGTTTTCTGGTTGATTCTGCTGGAGAGAAGATGACAGCATTTTGTTTAAAAAAATTGGGTTTATCACGTCGGTTATTAAATAACCGACGTTATAAAATGCCTGGAAAATAGTTTATCACGTCGGTTATTTAATAACCAACATGATAAAATGCCTGGAAAATAGTTTATCACGTCGGTTATTTAATAACTGACGTGATAAAAGGCATGGATAATGGTTTATCACATCGGTTATTTAATAACCGACGTGATAAAAGGCCTGGAGAATGGTTTATCACGTCGGTTATTTAATAACTGACGTGATAAAAGGCCTGGAAAATGGTTTATCACGTCAGTTATTGAATAACCGACGTGATAAACGGCCTGGACAATGGTTTATCACGTCGGTTATTGAATAACCGACGTGATAAACCCCCTCCCCCGGATTTTCACGTCGGTTTTATAAGAACTGGCGTGATAAACCATGCTCACCCTGGTTTATCAAGTCAGTTCTTATAGAACCGACGTGATAAACCCCCCTCACCCCTGTTTATCACATCGGTTGTTTAATAACCAACGTGATAAACCATTTTCCAGGCCTTTTATCACGTCGGTTGTTAAATAAACGACGTGATAAACCCTTCCCATTTTCTTTATCACGTCGGTTCTAAAATAACCGATGTGATAAACATCGCAATTTTATGTTTTTAACGTCGGTTTTTAAATAACTGACGTCAAAAACCTTATTTATAACGTCGCACATATTAACGTCGGCTAGAAACCGGCGTAAAAAATGAAAAATAACAGACGTAAAAAATGTTTTCTGCACTAGTGCTTCTATGTATCGAGTATTATATAATTAAGATAAAAAATTAGCGAACAAAACCCAATCCTTTATTAAATAATGTATATTGTTCCCAATATATAAAAAAATTCTTAATATATAATAATCCATTAACAAATCCCACTAATTGAAAACATAAGTTACTATTCTAGAGGTTTTGTACTTTTACTATCTTCACAACCAAAGTAAATAGAGTCATAAGAAATGGGTGATCATAGATTTCTAATGATGGTAAATATAAGTGATAAAAATTATACATCATAAGTGATAATAAGTAAAACAAAATGGGAATAATCATGATACATAAGGTATTTACATCCAAAAAATTCAATATCACAAATTAGGGAAGAAAAAATAATACATCATGAAATGGGTGTAAATCATTAAAACATGGAATACTTATGATTTTTGGAACATCTGTATGAATAGAAATCATAAACAAGGGGATCAATTATCACCACTGGTTTCTATTATTTTATAAGTAATTAGAAATCTTTTTCAGCTGGTGGATCATACTTCAATAACCTACATATAATAATGGATTAGGAATCACAACATCTTTTCGATTTTTGACCCAGAATTGCTACCCATCTCAATATTATCTCATGAGATCTCCATATTTACCCAATGCATTAGTTGTATATATGGGTCCCACTCAACAGGTAATGATTAACCATAAATATGTTTTCCAAAATATAAAACATAAACCTCACATTATTAAAATTTAGAAATAATAATGTGTTTCATAAAACATTCAAATGAATACAATTCCCCTTTTTTATTGATTCAAGAACACATATATAGAAAAGAAGTTTCATTCAACACATCATAAAGAAATAATGAAATGAAAATTGTGTTTATGTACTTTTTAAATGGAATCAAAAAATGAAATCATTCATAATTATATAAATAATTATAACTTGAAAACCCCATCGAATATAAATTGGTATTCAATGAAATCAAGTTACATTATATGTAAATATAATTCAATCAATAAAATAAAGAATAAAAAATTTATATAAAGAAGATAAAGGGTATAATGTTAGGAAAATAATTTTCCCCGTAATTTTATTTATGGACTCAAAGAGAAAAAATATCAAAAAATGAAATTAAAAATAGTGTATTCACAGAGAAAGGATAAAAAAGAGAATTTTATATCATACATCTAACATGTTTTTCATGAAAAATGATGTAATAGATCATTTCTCAATAATGGATTAACATAACCTAATCTATCCATAGAAAGAAGGTCTATGGTCACATTTGAAAGAAAAATAATTTATTAAGTAAAAAATATGTGAAATTACAATGACTTAGATGTAAAATTATTTGAAATAGTGTTTAAAGAATCACATTGGAAATAAAAAATATAAATGATATATTTAAATCATTTAAAAAAAGATATAGTATAAATATAATAATAAGATATTTTATTTTTTAAAACCTTGAAAACATATGTATAATTTTTTAATAAAACATCAAATTTTACTGAGAGATGTGTTCCCATATAAAAGGTGAAAAGATGTCATTTTCAACATATTCACAGAATGATGAAGTTACTGGTGACATTAACATGTTATATTCAAAAACATGAAGTGTAATTTTTTCTAAATAAAAACCATTATAAATAATCATAATTAAATGACTCCATTAAAATTCTTTATGATTATCAATAAAATATGGGGTTGAATAGAATCCATTTAATTGTTAAAGGATGGAAAATATTTTGGAAGAAATATTTTTAAAAATAAACATTATAAAATGTGTATTAGATTATGAGTTTTTATAATGGGTAAATATAATTATTAGAATCAAAAACATAATACATATTATATTTCCCAACAAGAGGTGATAATATAGGTAGGAAAGAAAATATATACATGAAACAAAGTGCTAATTAATATATGGATGTTTGTTTTTGATAACGTTATTTTTTGTGATAAAAAAATCATGTAATAAGCAATTTAAAAAATAAAAAATATGCTAATTAAAATAAAATAGTTAATTTTTTAAAATGAGAAATATATTATTTAAAATAATAAAAATAGTAATTTAAAAGAAAACAAATAACTCAATGAAAGCTATTTGAGTTACCGAAGTCCCTTATGAGCAAAAAAATCATTAAACAAGAAACTTTTTAATAGGATTTTTTGGTAAAAATGTCTATCAAAATAAGGATGAGATAAAATAACACATTAGACAATAATATTACACAATTTATATAACTTATATGAAATATGTTCAAGAAGAATAATTATAACTCAATGAATGAGAGTTGAGTTAGCAAAAACCCTTAAACTGTAGGATCATTTAAATCAAAACATATTAAAATATAGATATTTGAAATGAAAATAAATTTCCATTAATAATGATTATTTCACAATGTATTATCTCAATTAGGTGCCATATTCTCCACATAAGTTAAATTATGTTCATAAAAAACACATCCCAAATAAGAGAATTTGTGACAAAAACCCTTATGTTGGTCATGATTCATTCTAAATTTTCAAAAAACAACCTCAATTGTTAATTTATTTTTATTAATTTATTTTTATATAATTAATACATAAGAAAATTATTAAAAACTATAACCATTTATACATCATATTTATAATCATTATATATATAGCCAGTTTTTACATATTTCCAATATTCGGGGAAAGTAATCTTGATTGTTTTGAACCAGTTGTGTAGGAGAGGTGTTGGTATTAATTATTTATCCAATTTTCTTAACTTACATATCATTATAGTTACATTAATTGATTAATTATAGTTATTTAAATGTTTTAACTTATTTTTACTTGTGTTTCATTCTTTATCCTTGAATATGAAGGCGAAAATATTTTAGTGATTCTTATCTAATGAAATTTAATTTGTTAATTTAGGGTTTAAATTATGGTATAAATTTTCTATAATAAAGAATAAATAATTATTTACATATTTATATCATATTATACAAGATATATAGTACCTATAGTCATCCGTGTTATAAATATAAAGCATTATTTAATTTGGTTGTTTGTCTGACCCAAACATGAAAATACCAGAATGAATGGGTAATTATGAAAACGTATAGAATTATGTTGCTATTTTGTATTAATTAGTGTGATATATAATTATAAGAATGATATTGGATAATAATTCATGTATATAGAACAATTAAAAAGTAAAAATATTGTCCCCTTCCAAGTTCTCTTTTTTTTATAAATATTAATATTATAAAAAATGATTATCATTCATATCATATATAGGTAAATAAATTTTCATTAATAAAACCTTATTAAAAAAAGATAAATAATATTTATTATTTAAAACCATTTTTTAACGTTTTTTGAAAGGATTTGATGAAAAATTTAACCCATTGTTCTATGTGGATGATAATCTAGACATACGTATAGTTGATGTTATAGTTATCATCATAATAATTGTGGGGATTAATATGGATTATAATTTAAGAATAATAAATAAGTTATATATATCCTTATTATATACTAAATTCTATTTTTAAACTATACATTTTCTTATGTGAAGGAAAATGAACACAATATATCTTGGAGATGGTAGCCGGAACGTACTCACGATTCATGAATTAATTTCATTAAATGGAAAATGAAAAGGTGGTTAATGAATTTAAAATCATTATCATAATATATCAGTATTATAAAGACTCTTTTTTTAACATTTTAATACATTTTGGTGAAATTTTCAGAATAAGTAGTCAATAAAAATAAATATTTATGACATAGAGTGGATATGGACTTATAACTCGCTTATTGGATTATCTCTTAAGTGATAGTGGTTAAGACTTTAAGGATAGTGTTTTGAGGGGAAAAGAACCACATTAAGTTGGATATGATTGATGAAGATTGGTTATGATTGAATTTTGAATGAACTATGTAATATCACTAGATTTTAATTATATTTATCTTTAAATAATTTAATGTATTCTATAGAACAATTAACATACAACACTAAGCTTTTAGAACATTGTGATACGTTATAAAAATATTTTCATTTAAATATGATAATATATCCATTTAATTAGAGTGTATGAATACGAGTAACATCAGTAAAATATATTTATGTAAACTATTTTTAGTCAATAAAAATTTATTGATGAATGATTAGGAATTAATAACTAAATGTTTAGTAAAGTCTTTTTTCCTTTAAAGTTACATCTTCCCCAAAAAATTATTTTACTACGTTTTGTTCATGGAAATGTTAATTAATATCCAAAAATTAGAGAAATTTTATTTTATAAAACGAAAATTATATTTTAAATAATCAAATTAAAAATATCATAGGTTTATATTTTGTTAAATTTTCTGAAATGATTGTTTTTTAAGTTAATATAGAAAGAATAATTTTTTTTTTAAACTATCATTTATTTTCAAGGAAAAATACCCATATAGAATTTAATATTATAATAAATTAAAATAATACTACTTTATTTATAAATAATATAATTTATTACATTTGAATCATCATTATACCGGCTTTTGGTATATGCTCATTTTTTGACATAAAAACACATTTATCCAAATAGTGTTTTTTGTTCTGTTTTGAAGTATTATGATCAATTAATTTATAATAGTTATGTGATTTTTTTAGATTAATTGGATTAAATATTTGGAATCATTGTGATCTAATTAGGTAAATATGTATCCTTTATTTTTTTCCATTATTAATAGTAATTGTGGTAAAATTTGTCACCTCGTTAGGGGAAAAAATTAAAATGGGGTTAAAAAATTGTGATATGGCATAAAAAATATATATAGAACTTTAATTTATCTAATTAATGAGTGGTATTTGAATATTAACATCCATTTCATGAAACTATTTTGATATTGTTCCATTTTTCAATGATATTTAACCATTTTTTGTTTTAATAAACGAATAAATACAAATGTAACTATCTTCACATTAAAAAAATATTATTTTATCATGATGATCCCATCCTAGTGGATTCATCCCTACAGTAGTGTTTTAGAGGTTCTGTATTTGAGCATCCCCATGAGAATATATTATAATATTCCTTTTTTATCCTTTTCCTCGCACCAATGTAACATCACAAATATTTTCACATAAGGATAAAAATAGTTTATGATCGCTTTCATATGTTTATTTAAATGATGAATTAATTTTTTTATCATGGAAATTTTTATAAATTTTTGTCATTGAATAATTATTACAAATTATTACACAACGCTTACACAGTTCCTGTGCAAGTAGTATATAATTCAAGTAAATGAAATTTAAAACTATACAATTAATTTGAGTTGAGGGACAAACATTGTTCCCAAAATTTTATAAATAAATATAACAAATTAATAATCTTTAGAAGGATTATATTTTAATTTGTTCAATATAAATTTTTCTTCCAGTATCAATTTAAATTATTATGTCAAAAATTGATATTAATTTTATTTTATAATAAATAATATTTAAAAAATACTAAAAATACCATTAAAATACCATTTTCAGGGTCATTCTTAAGTTTTTTTTATGAAATTACTAAAAATACTATTTTCAATAAAGTTAAATGTAAATGGTTAAAAAAATAAATATTTTCCCCTTAATTGGTTGTTTGTAATTTTTTTGTCACATTAATGACCCTGAAAATGTTTTAGATACTTTTATTTCGGAAATTTTCAAAAGTGTTAATTAGGAGTTAAAACTAATATATAAGGGTAAAAACATAAGAATATTTTTTTCAAAATTTAATCAAATGATTGTATTGAGACTCATATTCATATAACATTTTAATTATATTAAATTTTATCCAATTTTCATGAAAATTAATTTATATTAATTTAATACATAGTGTAACTCCAAAAGTATATCACCCCTCACTTATAAGAGGACACCCTTTATTTATTTTATTTATTATACATTGAGAAATATATCTCAATAAAACAGTACACATTTATCTTCTAATCATACATGGATAAGTTTTATATATTATTTTCTTTCCAACATAACAACCTAAGGCCCCATAAGTGGAGATCTAAAGGGACTATACCATAGAAGTGGTAATAATTATTACTCACTATTTGAAATTTATATCTTATTTTACATTGTATAAATATATTACACAAAATATAAAATAGTGATGAAAGTATCCTAAATTTATGTAGATATTATTATGATTATAGGATAACCATTTTCTATAACGTTTCATTCCTCGGGAACCAGAAAACATTAGCCGTGTGTACGTACGACTTACCATATCTACATAGCGGTGTGATTAATCTTTAATCACCACATTACATGGATGGTTATAAAGATGAGAATAATAAATGTATAACATATTTATCAAACTATTATTCTTCTAAAATTCTAATTTTTTAGTTACCTTATTACCTCCAAATATATGAAAAAAATGATAATGTCACTCGTGGGTACGTGTGTACAACCATCTCCACAAAGTGATATGATTTGTTTTTAATTTTTACTTTACATGGATGATAATAAAGACATATTTAATAAATATATGTGAATTATACATTATATTAATTATTTTTTAATTGTGAATTTTTATTTATCTTCCATTCATTCCATATTTCAAGTAGTGAAAATAGCATTCATGCATACATATAGCCTACCGTCTCTATGTACAGTGTAATTCATTTTTCTATCTCTATATTTAATGGATGAATATATATATATATGATATTTAAATAATTATTAATATTATTGAGAGAATTGAACCATGAGTAAGTTATGAGGATAAAAACTATAGAATCCAAACATAAATGAATAATTAAGCAGTTAACAATGGAAATAGTGATAGTAATAAAATATTGTTAACAATGTGTGATAAAATGTTATAAATATATCATATATAATACTATATATATGTATGTGGTTAAATTCTGGATGAATAATAAATATAAATTTACTAAATAAGATTTTAAAATCATTCACAAGGAACATCAAACTTAAGGTATGAGATTTGTTATCTCAATTTTCATTCATTGGGTTATATCACATCTTAATTACTCATGTTATGCCAAGATTTAGTGTGTAAAAATCTCTAATTTTTTATTTATTATTAACAATTTGTTTTATGTGAATTTAAATTTGTTACACATGATCACTTTATTGATTAATTCTCACTATAATGATACTTTCTTTGAAAGTCATTTCATCTCAATTTCCACTCCATTGAGACACCATTGGAATTATATATCTATTTAATTTTCTATGGTGTATAAACATACCTTTTTATGTATTAATCTTAAAAGTATATTTATTAAAAATTATTTATGTTTCAATTCATTTTTACAATTGAAGGGGTAAAAATTTAAAACTTACCAATGTTTTAAGATTTTATTTAACCATATCATTTTTCGGGGCTGCATATATTTTTCATTGAAGGAATATTATAATATATCCTTTATGAACTCCATATAATTTATTATCCTCTTTATATATGTGGAGTTTCCATTTTTTTATAAAATTATTCATCTCTTTGGAACATGAATCAAGGAATAAATGTTTAAAATAAAGGGTCTAATTATTTCTGTTTTTGATCGGGTATAATTTTAGTCCATGTCCATATTTTTAAAAATTATTTCAAAAGGAAAATTTTTATAAACTCAAATGATATATTAATGAAATTGTTTCAACCATTAATTTTTAAAATGTTTTAGAGGAATATTTCCTATATTTTCTAAAATTTTCATGTTTAAAATTCAATAAAAAAGAGAAAAATTAGTTCATATTTTTAATGCATAAGACGTTAATGGATTTTCATGCCACCAAAACCATTTTACACTCTTTAGCATCTTCTATAAGCATTCACTTGTTTTAAAAGGAAAACTACTTAATTAAATAGTATTCCTAATGTTTCAAATCATTTCTTCAAAGGAAATAATATTAATACCATACCATTTTTTTCTAAAGGCTTTATTGTCATGTTGTAAATATTATTAATTTTTTGGTTATTAACATTTTCCTAAGACATTAAATTTCATGGGATTGACATTCATTAGAAAATAAATTCCCCTTAAATATCTGTATTCTTTTTTCACATATATATTCTTATTATCTAAATTTTATACCATTTCAACATATCTTTTCTTATTATAAATTTTACTTGATTGATTGCAGAAATAAAGATATTTCAAATCCTTTATGTAATATAGTTTTTTAATAAGGAATATTTTTCATTCAATTAAATTGATCAATCATTATATATTGAATTCACTGATAATGTAGTGATGGGCATGACCCATAAATAGATAAACCATTTATACATCAATAGGTATCATAAAAAATTAATTTTTTATCCTTCTTAAATGGGATTTTGGTGTATACCCACACATTCATTAAACTCGACTGGTGAAAGACATAGATAATAAATATTTCATGATTTCTAAGATCATAATTTCTATCATTAATAATTTACATGATTTATTATTTAATTATTATTATCCATGGGATTACTGCATTTATATTATGCCTTGATGCATTTCATTCATATGTTATTGATTAAAAGAATTGTGTATTCAGTTATTTATGTCTACATATTGATAATTATTTATTCAATAATGATACCTTCCGTTTTAAATAATCCTTATTTATTTTTGGGGATCACCAAAAAAATTTCCTTTACCCATATATAAAGATTAAATCATTGAATGAGTTTATATCTATAGATAATTACTCTCAATATATTTTATATCTTAATTCCAATGTGAAATGGGAAGAATGCATGTGTTTAGTTTACTAATATTTTGTAAGTAGTTGTCTATTTTGGAAGAGAAAACTTCTTTCTAGTGCCAATATAATAATTATGACATTGGATCTGGGCTAATTAAGTAAGGTTGTTATAGTTTGTATGAGAGAATTTTTAGTAAAGACCTTTGGAACTAGATTAAGTAAAACATAACCTAAAAAACATAACCCTATTACATAAATTGAGGTTATATATAAGTACTGGATAAAATCCAATTGTTTTTATATAATTTTGTATCCCTAAAAATACATCCTAGTATGTATACTATAAGTGGATGTGTTTTTGGAATAGATGCATCTAGTGGTAATATTCTAAATATAGTTGGTTAAACATATCTTAGCCATTATTTTGTTTCCTGGTGAATAAACTCTTACTACGCACCTTGTTTGACACTACCAAGGGATATGAAATTATTAATTCACACATTGTTTATTAACTATTGTGAAGGTTTATAATATATATTGTCCATGAATGAAATTGGTTGAACCTATAGTGTAAGACAATGAAAAGAACATTTCATGATTTGGATATCCTATTAATTATTTTCATTATTATGTGGTTTCCCATAATGATTATGTTTTCATATAATATGATTTTTGGAGTAATTATACGATTGTATCTAAAACAAAACTTGGTAATTCTAAATTTTATAGATAATGGAATGATTTTACTCATGACAAAAAAATGAAACATGAGTTGGAATATGAAAACTTATTATTGTGCCTAATTAGTTATCTCATTATAATATCATAAATCTCAACACTTTTTAGTTTCATGACACACAAAATTAGATATAATTAATGATTCGTGGAATTTCATAAGATTAAAATTATGGGAGGGAAATGATTAAATATCATATATGTCATGAATGGAAAAATAGTAACATGGGGAAATTACTTAAAGGAATATGAAGATGTTTTATATTTAGAAAAGTTGGGAATCTTGTGATTACCATCCATTGAATATTTCAAAGGTTGAAAAATTAGGAGAAGGATCATCAAGTTCATTTGAATAAGGTATTTTTAATGTTATATTATATATAGAATGAGATAAATAATCTTTATGTAATATATAAATGGTATTCAATATTTTATAAATTAACCTTAAAGGAAAATATTAATAGATTGATAATAAGTAAATTTTAGATTTTATTAATATATATAATTGGGGAATGGAAGTAATATGAAATATAATAAAAAATAATGGTTATATTTTTGGGAAGGAAGTTTAATGATTGATGTACCTTTGTATTTGGGTTTGAAAATTATGATGTATTTTTATTGATTGATGCTATTTTGAAATAGATGGATTATTCTACTAGTATTTAATATTGTTAAGTTGTAAAAAAAGGTGATATAATTAGAATTAAGGGTATTTGTAAAGAATGGTTTTGAAACCCACAAGGGTTAACAAGTGATTTTATGTTTAGGTAATTAAGGGTTATTAATATTGGGATTGTATATCTTATTTTATATATTACCATGGGATTGAAAATTGATTTGGTGAATAAGTGATTAATGTTATTTCAAAACAATATCACTATAATGTTTGGTAAAATTATATAATTAAGTTAAAAGGAATATTAGCTTCTAACATGAGATTTTATTTTATGGATAAAAATTGAATTAATGTGATGAAGAATATGTGTTTTTGTAGTATTTTTATGGGGATTTAGGTTATTTAGGGAAATTCTTATTATATACAAGAGAATATATTTTCAAGGTATTCACATGTTTATTTTATGAGATTGTGAGATAGAATATGTTGTAAGGGGATAAATGTTTGATGAAATTATAAAAACCTTTGGGTTTCAAATTTGGGAAAACATATTTTGGAGGATTATTAAGGATATGTATTTATTTAATTGAATAATTTTAATGTTGGTGGTTCTTATTGAGATTTTAGAAACTAATGAATTTATCCATATTGGATAACATGAACTAAGAATGTTGGTTTGTTAAATATTTATTGAGATGAGGAAATGATTTAACTATTTTATGGTTTATTTGATATGTTAAAAGTTAATTTTAGTGAATTTGTAATAAAAAATAGATATTTAATATTAATTTCATTTAACAATAGATGATATGGCAATTCATGAAAGAACAACTAATTTCATGATCTTACCCAATATCTGTCTCGAGATGCAACTACCCCAAGCCCACCTCCATAGGCCAAGGGATGGAGACCAGCGTCGAAGGAATAAATAACATGGGGAGGCCCTTACTTATGTACCTATACACAAACAAAAAACCATATAAATGAAAAATTATAGATAGAGAGTAAAAATGTGGAACATCAAGAAATTAAACCAAGTATGCCTAACCTCTAAGGATTAAAAGAGTACAATAGTGAAAACGAAAAAGTTAATGACAAAATACAATCCCAACCAAAAATATGCCCTATCCAAAATGAAAAAGTAAAATTTTTGAGAGATCCCAGTTATTGAATCCCAAGCTGCGAACACCATACATGGAACATATACCAGGTATCCCTAAACTCTTCAAAAGTTACCTCCAACCTATCTGTCATCTGCGTAAGACATGACACATTATAAAAAAAATCCTATATAGGGGTGAGTATCTATATACCCAGTAGGATTCCCTTAGAGCATAATAGGGTGATGTAAGTGATACAGTAGGAATAGAAAGGCAGTAGATGCAAGATATAGTCAGAGAGAATAGTTTAACCAAAAACAAAATTGAAATTATCATAATCCAATCACATTGGGATTAACATGGTGAGTATATGAACTACATTTCAAGTCTTTATCACCTATAGAAAGAGGGTAGACTCATCAAACCAGGAGAATCTAAACATGGAAAGCATGTGGCATACCTCACATGTCTTCGCCTCTCTTGGAAAGAGATTAACTAAATAAAAGGTGTGGACATATAAGAAAAAATATATATTTCTAGTCAAAAGAATCCCAAATGAGAGGGAAAGGGGATCTCCATGTCATTGATCATCCCTAGAATAAGAGTCTACAATAGTTCCAAAAGTCCATCCATGATGGCCATCATATCACATGTTTTCCTAGATGAAACCTTCCATGACCATCCACACGTCTTCAGTTTGTTTCATAGTCGAGGGGCCAAAAACTCTAGGTAGGGAGCCCATGCCTTGGTACAAGAGGAGGGTCATACTCTGACAATCTCTAAGGAACCTCATTGTCCATCCCTATTGGAGGGAACCACTTGAAAAGTATCTATTGAGGATATGATCTCATTCCCAGGGGGTACCAATATAGTAATCTTTGAAGACTCCACTGCCCAGCTCTACTAGCAGGTCATCTCGGTAGACATCAAGGAAATCCACTCCCCAGCCCTTTTGGAGGGTAATGCTTGGAAAACATTGAATAACTCCACCACCCAGCCCCATTGGAGGGTACCTCTCTAAATGGTCATAGACTAAAACTACTTCCCAGCCTTACTAGAGGGTAACACTCGAAAAAATAATCAGGGAACTCAACTGAATAACCCTACAATATGGTACCACTCAGAGAGATCGTCTAGGAACTCCACTACCCAGCCTACTAGAGGTTTCTTCTCAGAAATATCTTGGTGATCCTTTGCAGTTACTACCATCATTCTGAATTTCCTAGTCAGGAATCATGCCATAAAAATTATACATAATATCTCAAAATCCACAACATATGAAACCATCATGTTCTATATGGAATAAAACTCAGGATATCCTACTCGTTGGATGAAATTTGAGTTTAAACGGCGGAGATAAAGATGATAGATGTTTCCTCAGAATAATCGAAGTTGTACACGGTGTGTTAGGGGACCCACAAGGCGTCTGTTTCCACTCTAACACTTGGAAATATCCATGGTATTCACACCACTCCATACCATGTAGTAGTAAACTTTATGTAGGTAGACTGCATGACATGTCCTGGCTAACAGAGACCAGTTTTTGTCCTATTGGTCGAGTTCGTGTAACAGACCTCGTATCCATATACTAAATTTCATGTCTATGTACTGACCAAGGGTCTATGTACTCAAGTAAAAATCCATATACATAGCCATTTATGTCAACATTCATTCCAATATTTTTGATTATTGGCGTCAAAATTCAGAAAGAAGAAAAGGCCCACAGATGGCCCCACGGGAAACCTCATTAAGCCACTTCGCGAAGTCCCCCCAACACCGTGACCGCCACGAAGCAAAGGAGGCGGGATGCTCTATGAACAAATTTGAATTTCGCAAACCCACTATGAAGCGGAGGAGGAGGGATGCTCTGTGAACAGATTTCACATTCGTGAAACCGCCACAAAGCACAGGAGGCAGGATGCTCCGCTAACCTATTTGACGTTCGCGAGCCCGCTGCGAAGAAACCCAATTCCTTTTCTCACCCTATGAGCTCCGCTCCAAGGTGCCTCTTTCCTATAAATATCAGGCTCTCCCTAAGATCTCTGGATAGACAATCCGACCTTTCGGCTTCTCAGCTTCCAAATCGCGAAGCACTCTTCCGCTCAGTGAACTATGAGCTGTGTGATGTACTCTTGCTTCATGAAGTGCCTCCCCATTGTCTTGTTTTAATCCCCTCATCTGAGAGGGATTCCTTTCGTGAAGCCTAAGGGATTTCATGAAGGAAGGGGATCCCCAGGGGGACCCGGGTTATTGTGAAGCATTTATTCTTCACGAAACACCCTTCATGTACACATGATCCACATGCTAAGGCAAGATCACTGTACTTCGTGAAGCACATTTCTTCCCGACACCTTGCTTTGTGAGGCACTTTTTCTCCATGAGGTTGTGTTCCATGAATGCACTTAAAATTCATAAAGCACATTCTATTTTCACCTCTTCCCCATGATAATTCTAAGGCACCCCACTTCGTAAAGCACACCCCTTCGCAAGTGCCCTCTGCCACGCGGAGCAAGAGAACTCCACAAGGCCCCTGCCTATGGACCCCTCTGCTTGGAAAATCCTTTTCCCTTGCGATCCTCAAGGTTTGCATGATGTGACTTCAAAGTCCCTTGGATGATACCAGCCATAGTGTTTCCATGCCTAATTATTCTTCGCATAGGCATACTAATGTCTATTGCTTCTTCGCATATCCATGCTAACGTGGACCCCTATAGAGCTCGCTCTACGACACCCCGTCAGTATGGCATTACCGGTGCCTTCCCTCCCACAAGGAGAAGAGGATACCAGTTATGTAAGTCGTAGAGGTGTGGAGAAAACCCACTTCGTCCGAACTACAAGATGTTAAACTACCAAGCACCCTCATCCTCAGCACATGACGTTAAACAGTGACCTGGCCCCATGACTCGCATGTAGAGTCCCCCCGCCTTGGACATTCTCCATGCCCCCTAGTCTCCACAGGGGATGATATCCTTCTTCTGGGAGTGGTTTTTGTCCGTGGGGGAAGGGAAACCACCTTGGTGTAGGCCCCTAGATTTTCTTGCAGGAGGCAGCATCCCTGCTCCTCCTCACTTCCTCGGTGCCAATGCCAGCGGAGGGCGTGATAGGGAATGAGGCTCCTCCTTTATTTGGTCCCAAGTCCCTCTCCCGCTACGCTTTGTCACCAAAGGGCCTCCATCATGGAGTAAGTCCCAACACTTCCTGGTCTGCCTCAAAGCATAAGCCCCACTCCTCTTCACTTCCCATGGACTCACCTTTCACGAGGTGGTCGTTAGGCCTTTGCTGCCTCTTGTTTCTCACACCGAGCATGACTCGCGTGGGCTTATATTAAGCATTGGCCATGACATCACTCGTCCCACATGACATTAAACTGTACACCGAAACTACGAGGACATTGATCCATGTCAAGGCATGGTACTAAGGAATCCACCATGAGGTTCAAGCCCCACCACTATGGGTCGTCTCAGAGTGGAAGCCCCAACCCATCCCGAACTACGGGGACTTTAATCCATGTCAAGGCATGGTACGTAGGAAACCTCCATGAGGTTCAAGCCCAACAACCATTGGCCCCGACTGTCTCTGTATAGGTGTGCCAAGCCCCATTCTGAACTATGGGAAATTTGATCCATGTCAAGGCATGGTACATAGGAAGCCTCCCTGAGGTTCAATCCCACCACCCATTGGTCGTTCTGACCCCCTTCACGTCAGTTCATCAACACCTTAGGCAGACTAGAGTGTAAGCCCCACTCCATCCTGAGCTACTATGACTTTGATCCATGTCAAGTCATGGTATGTAGTAATATTTCCCAAGGTTCAAGCCCACCATTCACTTGGACCAAGGTCCTCAATCACGTCGGTTCACCAACACCCATCTCAAACTACAAAGACTTTGATCCATGTCAAGGAATGGTATGTAGGAAGCCTCCCTGAGGTTCAATCCCACCATTCACTTGGAACAAGGTCCCCATTCACGTTGGTTCATCGATTCTCATCCCAAACTACGGGGAAATTGATCCATGTCAAGGCATGGTATATAGGAAGCCTCCATGAGGTTCAAGCCCAACAACCATTAGTCCTGACCGTCTCTGTGTCGGTGTGCCAAGCCCCATTCCAAAATACGAGGAATTTGATCCATGTCAAGGCATGGTACATCGGAATCCTCCCTGAGGTTCAACACCACCACCCATTGGTCGTTCCGACCCCCTTAACGTCGGTTCACCAACACCTTGGCCAGCCTAGAGTGTAATCCCCACACCACCTAAACTACGGGGACTTTGATCCATGTCAAGGCATGGTACGTTGGATGCCTCCACGAGGTTCCAGCCCCACCATCTTAGGCTGCCTCAGAGTGTAAGCCCCTCTCCATTCCAAACTATGAGGACTTTGATCTATGTCAAGGCATGGTACGTAGGAAGCCTCCCTGAGGTTAAAGACCACCACCCATTGGTCATTCCGACCCCCTTCATGTCAATTCACCAACACCTTTGGCAGCCTAGAGTGTAAGACCCACACCAACCGAACTACAAGGACTTCGATCCATGTCATGACATGGTATGTAGGAAGCCTCATGAAGTTCAATCCCAACACCCATCGGACCACCGATCCATCATCACGTCGGTTCACCCCCGTCCCGCATGACGTTAAACTGTACACCTGAACTATGAGGACTATGATCCATGTTAAAACATGGTACGTAGGAAGCCTCCACGAGGTTCAAGGCCCTCCACTTTAGGCCATCTCAGATCATAAGCCCAAACCCATCCCGAACTATGGGGACTTTGATCCATTTCAAGGCATGGTACGTAGGAAGCCTCCATGATGTTCAAGCCCAACAACCATTGGCCCCGACCATCTCCGCATCAGTGTGCCAAGCCCCATTCCGAACTACGAGGACTTTGATCAATTTCAAGGAATGGTGCGTAGGAAGCCTCCCTAAGGTTCATTTCCACCACCTGTTGGTCATTTTGACCCCCTTCACATCGGTTAACCAACACCTTGGGAAGTCTATAGTGTAAGCCCCACACCACCCGAACTATGAGGACTTTGATCCATGTCAAGGCATGGTATGTAGGAAACCTCACAAGGTTCAAGCCCAAAACCCATCGGACCCCCAGTATATCTTCACAACGGTTCGCCCCCATCCCGCATGACGTTAAACTATACACCTGAACTATGTGGTCTTTGATCCATGTCAAGGCATGGTACGTAGGAGGCCTCCCTAAGGTTCACGCCCTCCACCCGGTCGTTCCAACCTCCATCACGTTGGTCCGACCTCATCCAACGGTAAGCCATTGCGAACTTATTCAGTGGTAAGCTATTGACATCCTTATCCAGTGGTAATCCATTGAGACCCTATTCAGCAGTAAGCCGTTGACATCCTTATCCAACGGTAATCCGTTGCAACCTCATTCAGTGGAAATCCATTGACATCCTTATCCAGTGGTAAGTCGTTGCAACCTCATTCAGTGGAAATCCGTTGTCAACCTCATTCGACGGTAATCCGTCGCCAGATGAACTATGTGGACTTTGATTCCCTGCCACATGGATACATAGGAAGTCTCTTCAAGGCTCAATCCCAAAACCAGCATCCATCCTGATTCTTACCCAGTCCGCCACATCCTGGTGAAATCATACCACCTCATTCCTCTCCACAACATTCGAGAAGCCATCCATGTGTTGGCCCCAATATCGGTGTTCCCTCCAAGGGGTTCCTCAATATGATCCACTCTAATCAGTGTTCTGATCCGTCCGATCCGTCTCCATTGGATGTTAAACTTGCGGCATACCCTGTGATTAAACATGGGAAGCTGAGGAAAACCTCAGATACATGCATATGGCATATGATTCCCCATGCTTGACATGGGATTCCTTGGGCTTCCGCACCCTCAAGAATCACTATAATAAGTGATAGAAAACAGACACGCCAATCCCCCAGCATCCAGACACACCAGTGATGCCCCAATATGACTACTCCTCTAACTGAAGGTTTCTGCCCTGAATAGACCCCTTGGACTGTCATGACAGAAGTAGCGTAATTAACTGGTGTCCGTGAGGATATGGCATTGGGAATAATTGCACGAACAACGTATTAAATCTACAAGGGAGACTCGGAATAGGTGATGAGTTTTGAGGAGGAATCCACTGAAGGAAGAACTGACATCTCATCATCTCATTTCGATCAAGGAGTAGATATACCTGAATAAGGAGAGAATGTCTCCCACCTTTTGAAATTGGGAATGCAGGGTAACAAAAAAGTTGCGTCCTTCATCCCCGAATGAGACGGATGCGCATACCCCGGTGAAAGCGTCGGAAACCGAAATGGTGAACCCGACATGAAATTATTCTCCTCAATATGGAGATTAGTAGTGATCGGGGCATCCATAGATTGATGTGTCACCAGATCCAGACATCTAGTGTCGGGTCCCACCAATAAAATACTAGTCCTGGCATGAAAATCACCTACAATTGGGGTAGTAGAATATTTGACATCCTGTTCTACGACATTGTCAGTGTGGATC
Source organism: Viscum album (assembly GCA_963277665.1). Lineage (NCBI taxonomy): Eukaryota > Viridiplantae > Streptophyta > Magnoliopsida > Santalales > Viscaceae > Viscum > Viscum album. The sequence continues at coordinate 871,091,908 of OY728145.1, read as the reverse complement.
CATCTTAACGGACACGGAAGACGGAACGGCTCTGGGCCACTAGTTGTCAATTTTTTTCCTAGCAGTGTTAATGAGTTCATCCCCAAGCTTCCAAGAACCAAGTTGTTGCATCCGGAGCCTAATCACCTGCCCACCGGCACTGGGGCAGGGGCAATACCGACGCGTCTACCCCGCGCGGTCCTTCCTTTTCTCTGACAGCTTTGACCGCCACAACTGTTGGGCGCCCACGCCCCACCTCCCTATAAAAAATTATCCTGTGAAGGGTGATTAATGACCGTGTATGCAGGTACGAGGAGGAGGGGATCATCCTCACCCGGGATATAGCCCACTTGGACCTGGAGGCATCTAGGCACCACCCTCAACGCTGCCCCTGAGGGCCATGACGGGATCCACTTCTCCCCACCCCAACATTCAATCGTTTTGGGAGCCTATCCCTGGAGCGTTTTGATGACTCCCTACCTTACGCTGATGAGGTGGGTGACGTCTGGCCTAGCCCGGTCAAAGTATCAATCTAGGGGCTCCCAACAAGGGCCCCCACTCGGTCGTGTCAGCGCCACCACCCAGCCTTACCGGAAGAGCAGGTAAGCTATGCACCCGCACCACTAGCACTGGCTCGCCTGACCCGACGCTAGTGTTGGGTATTACATGAGGACACTCGCTAAGGGGCATCAATGTCGACATCTATTGTGTCCCAAGCTACCACCGACGGATATCATCAAGTCCCTGCACACCCTGAGTAGGGGTGCTTATACGCCCAACCGGGATCGAATCCCCAACCACCCCAAGGGGAGACTAGGTCGACTCTCCGAATCGCAGGCACGAGCGGTGGTCTCCATGAACCGACCTGCAGCAATGCCACCCCGTATGGAGGTCCACCTCATACCGCTACCACACAGAGCATGGGTCTCCCCCGCTCCAAGGCTCTCCATGGAGATTTTCCCTGTGCTACCCCCAACCTGAATGATGGTCTGCCCCACGACAATGATGTTCGGTATGGAAGCCTCTCTTGTGCCCATCACACTAGGTATGGAATCCTTTGTTCATCCCCTGACTGTCGATGTAGAGACATTTCCCATCTGGTCCCTCTCTAACATGGGGATCCTCCCTACGTCCTCTCCACTGCTGGAGAAGGTCCTCCTCACCCCGGTAACTAGAGAGGTGAAGTCCATCCTCGCTCCACTCACACCAAGAATGGAGGTACCCCACATGCTCCTGTCGGTTCCAGTGGCGATTTTGCATGCTCTAGTGCTATTCATGGAGGTCCTACCCATGTACCCTTTGACATTTGTCCTGGTTCTCCTCACACCTCAGCTTCATTTGGTGGAAACACATTCCGCCCCAGCATCAGTGCGGCTAAATGAACACATGTCGGAAATCGGCCCTATCCCGAGGAGCCACCTAGGGGAAGGAAGGCGGGTTGTCGCCGCCAAAAGAATAATCCTAGGAAGGCTCAGATGGAGATCCAACTGGTTTGCTTCTTAGACTCTGATGCAGAGTGAGACTCAGCTCGGGATCCCTCCCCTCGCTCGTCTAAGTCAAGGGTTGGGGCAGGGATGAGGCGCATCAGCCTGGTGCTCCAGGAATGAAAATTCCATAGGATTCCCTCTTCCATCTGTAGGTTTATCTAGGAGGATGAAAACCTAGCGACCCCATAGGGTACGGTCGTGTAGTCCCCACCATCATCACCAGAAGTGCTTTCTACCTCCACAAGAGATCATGGAGAGTTATTCTGGGGACCGATGATGGGAAAGCAGCATCGCGACCAATCACCAGCAGTCCTAGCCCCTGAGCCAGGAACGGCGGCCGTCAGCCCCTCCTACCATGACGTAATGGCCAAGTCACTCCACTATTCAGCGGACATCCCAAGAATCGGCAGCCAGTCTGCTCATTCGCTGTATTCTCTACAAGCCAACCTATCTTCCTAGAGGTCTGCCTTAGTATCGTTACTAGTTCCTCAACCACCCCCAGTTGGAGAGTGGGGAAATCAAGGGCCAAACCCTAAATTTGAGTCAAGGAGCTTTTGGAACATTCTTGCAGTGGCCCACTTCCCAGAGGATTTCTGGCCCGTGGCAACACATGATTTCTATATACCTGAGTCTCTCACCCTATAGGAATTTGAGTGCTTCCGCTACACCCTATGGGTGACTCATTTCATTCTACATCATCAGAGTGTGGCCTATCCAAGGTTCCAAGTGCATTTCAAAGACGTCAGTGAGCAGTTCCATTTAGTCGATCTGGCTGCACTCCATGTGGCCCAGTGCCCCAAGTCACCAGGTCGTCGTGAGGCTCTCTAGTAAGAAATGTGTTCAGAGTATTAAGGTACTCCGAAGAATTATCTGGGAGGCTACCCCCAACATGAAAGTTTGTGGCTAGGGATAATATGTTTCCCTCCTCTTCAGTTCTATACGGCAGCAGCCCCACTCGCTATGCAATATTTAGGACATGCCCCTGGGAAGGGTCATGGTCCACATCACTGATGTCATGGACAAGGAGGATGAGCCGGAGTTTCTCGATGGAGACTTACCCCCTGAGGGTGTTCCACCACTATTGGACCCATCATTAAGGATTACTCATCAGCAAAAGAACCTTCTAGGTCTCTCTGTGCCTACTGAGGCATTGGTACTCAACCGGAATGCTGGTAAGGGAAAAGAGGACATTGGGGCTGTCAAGAACTCTGACCCATCTGCCTCGGTGTAGAAGATGGAGGAGTACCCCTAGAAGGTCGCATTGCGCCAACAACTTGCTAAGAAAAAGAGGTTGGTCGACTAACTCCTGGCCGAATGCGTTGTAGAGTGACGGCCTGACTACGGTGAACCTAGGCTGGGTAAGCAGGGGCAGGAACAACTCACCCCCGATGAGATGAAGTTGGGAAACCCTGATAATACCACTCCTATAGACATAGTTAAAGCCAGAACTCATGGAAAGAGGGCGTGGTATGTCTCACCAAACCCTCCCAAATGGCACGGTAATCTGAGGAATCCAGCCCGGGTTCCCCCAGCTGCCCCGCAGGTCGCTCCACCAGTTTCTCCACAAGCCACTGAGACTGTCTACCGTGTTAAAGAGCTCGGCAACGCACTCGTGGTTAGGGATCCCCATCAATACAGGGACCCCCTCCCAGATGCACTACTACAAAAACATGCAAGCAAAGCGCTACCTTTATCAGCGCTAATCAAAAAGCGCTGATAAAGGATAATCTTTATTAGTGCTATTTAAAAGCATTGATAAAGGGATGATTTATCGGCGCTTTTCTAGCGCTGATAAAGGAAAGGTTTTAACAGCGCTAGAAAAGCGCTGATAAATCCCCCCTTTATCAGCGCTTAAATTTTAGCGCTGATAAAGGGTGGCTTTATCAGCGCTTTTCTAGCGCTGTTAAAGGTCACCATTAACAGCTCTAGAAAAGCGCTGATAAAGACCCCCTTTATCAGTGCTAGAATTCTAGTGCTGATAAAGGGGGCCTTTATCAGCGCTTTTTTAGTGCTGTTAATGGTGACCTTTAACAGCGCTAGAAAAGCGCTGATAAAGCCACCCTTTATCAGCGCTAAAATTTAAGCGCTGATAAAGGGGGGCTTTATCAGCACTTTTCTAGCACTGTTAAAACTTGTCTCCGATTTTATTAAAAGGAGTCCGACAGTCTCCTCTTTTTTATCGTACCCTAAGCTCTCTCGAGACTGTACCCTTGCGACTGCTTCCTCCCCCCGATCTTCCCTTTGCCGTACCTCCGCCGTACTCCTTCTCATTCTTCTCGACCCTCTTCCACGGATCTTCCTCTCTTCCGAACCCTACTCCTCCTCTTCAACGGTTGGCGGGTCCTCCCGTGCACCCCTACTCCGGCGGTCGCGTCTTCCAGGCAGCGCAGAAGGCTCCCTCACCTCTTTGGACTTCCGATTTCTTCACCCAAGGTATGTGTATGCCCTAAATATTGTTTTGCAGTGTAGGTTTTTATGTGGTTGTCATTTATTTGTCGCCTCTGCTTCCCCTCCTCCCTCTTTTCAGACTGAATCAATGTTATTCACTCTACTCCTGGTGATGATTTTTTTTGCATATGTTTTCGCTTATTCGTTCTTCAAATCTGCTACTGCTGTGTGTTTTTTTTATTTGATTTTCCTTATGTTAGTAATGTTTATTTCTACTGTATCATGAATTTACTCCACTTTAACTTCAATTGGTTCTGTTACTGGTGTTGATAGTGAGTCACATTAGGGGGGGCTGGTTTGCAGGGGGTGTGAGGGGGGGCTGGTGTGTGCAGGGGTACAGGATGGGTAGGTTTGGTGTGTGCAGGCAGGGGGGAGAGGGGGTTGGCGTGTGTAGGGGGGAGGCTGGGTTTGGTGTGTGCAGGCAGGGGGGGAGAGATAGGCTGGGTTGGTTTAGTGTGTGCAGGCAGGGGGAGAGGGGACAAGATGGTTTGCAAGAGGGAGTGGGTAGGGGGCATGAGGGGGGAGGGAGGCCGGTTGGTGGTGCTGCAGGAGGGGGATGGGTCTGGCGTGCTGGTGGGGGGGGGGGGCTGGCTGGTTTGTAGGGGGCAGGCTGGTTTGCAAGGGGGAGTGTGTGTGCAGGGGGGAGGTTGGCTGGCAGGCGCCGGGGTGCAAGGAGGCTGGTGGTGCAGGGGTGCAGGGGGGGGGGGGTCTGGTGTGTAGGCATGGGGGAGAGGGGGGCAGGCTGGTTGGTTTGCAGGGGGAGGGGGAGGCTGGTGTGTGTGTGCAGGGGGGAGGGTGCGGGGGTGAAAGGCTGCTGCAGGCTGGTGTAGGGGTGCAAGGGTGCCATACAGGGGTGGAGGGGTGTTGTGCGGGGGTGCAGGAGGGGGGAGGGGAGGGGGGAAGGGAGTGCAGGGGAAGAGGGTTGTTTTTTTGTACGGGGTACAGGAGGGGGGAGGCTGGTGTGCCTGGGGGAGGGGGACAGAGGGTGCAGGGGGCTGAAATTTTTGTGCAGGGGGGCTGAAATTTTTGTGCGGGGGGGGGGGGTCTGGGTTTTTTGTGCTGGGGTGTAGGAGGGGGGAGACTGTGCAGGGGGGAGGGGGCAGGGGGAGAGGGGTGTTGTGTTGTACAGGGTACAGGAGGGGGGGCTGGTGTGCCTGGGGGAGGGGGCAGAGGGTGCAGGGGAGGGGGGTGAAATTTTTGTGCAGGGGGGCTGGTTTTTTTGTGCAGCAGGATGGTGCAGTGCAAGGGGTCCATCGGGTTGGGTCTAGGGGGGTTGGGTTTGAGTGGATGGTTCGGGTCTGTTGGGTTGGGATGGGTTGGATTGGTTTGGGTTGGGTTGGGTCGGGTTTACACATATAACCCGACCCAAATTGACCCGACCCTCGATGGGTTGGGTTGGGTTGGGTCCTTCGGGCATGCGACGGGTAACCCGACCCCACTGGGTCGGGTTGGGTCAGGTTGGTTGCTCCGGAAGCTTGTGACCCGACCCGACCCAACCCGAACTTTTTTGTTCGAGTCGGGCCTTGAAACACCTCCAACCCGACCCGACCCGACCCATGGACACCCCTAGTTTATATGATGCGCTATTGTGTCGTGTGGTGAACCTTCTGCATGTTGACTATAAAATGTAAAATTAATTTAGTAGATTATCATGTCTTAAATTGGTTAGTCATTGTGCACCAAACTTATTCTTTGGAGGTTGTATACCTTACTCGAATCACCCCCTTAGGGTGTGTTTCTTATAGGCCCATGACCCCTATTGATCTTTGGCTTGAAATTGAACCACCTTTGACATGTGTTGATATATCCCATGCCCATGGGTTTATTAAAGGGAATTAATGATATTTATGTGTAATGGACATACCCATGGACTACTTGATCACTTATAAATGAATTAAATAAAAGTTGAATGGTAAGGCCATGTTCCTTAACCATTTTTAAACAATGTAGTGCTATTGATTATATACCTGGACCCCATCTTACTAATTATCAGTTATAAGAATTAAATCTATCAAATTAATTGATAAAATGCAAAGGTGATATTCCTTAGACTTGATCATAATATGATATGGATGTGATTACATCATTATTACCTTCTTTGATGAATATGATGTTTCATATTGATTATTTGGAATTAATAGACATGAAATTCCATATTGCTTATTCGAAATTAATGGAATTAACATTCTATATTGTTTGTTTGGAATTAATGGACATGGCGTTCTGTATTGCTTATTCAGAATTAATGGACATGAAATTCCTTATTTTTTATTTGGAATTAATGGACATGACGTTCCATATTTCTTATTCAAAATTAATGAACAATATGCTCTTTATGGTTTACATGGAATTAATGGACACAACATTTGTTATTGTTCATTTGTAATTAATGGACATGATGTTCCATGTTGTTTATTCAGAATTAATGGCGATGAATAAAGATTGGATGGATGCTAATCGTTTGACAATAGAGTATGAGAACGGAGTGAAAGAGTTCATCAAGTTTTCACAGTATCATGCAAAGGATCCTTCTCAACTCCTTTGTCCGTGTTTACGTTGTTGTTATTCTAGACTAATTACTCCAGAGGAGTTGGATGAACATTTGATATGTCACGGAATAGATAGGAGTTATAAATGTTGGAATAAACACGGGGAAAAAGCGAATGTAGCTATTGGCTGGAATAAAACTGCATTTTATGGATCATCAGATATGATTACAAATATGGATAATGAAGAAGACCGTATAGAGGATGTGATTACAGATATCAATGATGATGAAGATCGTATTGAGGAAATGACAAGGACAGTTGAACATGAACTCCGTGATTGCCCAAAATTGTTTGAGAAGTTAAAGAGTTGTGGAAAGACGCCATTTTATGCTGGTTGCACTAAATATACTACATTGTCAGCTGTACTGAAGTTGTATAAATTGAAATCAGGCAACGGATGGAGTGATGTCAGTTTCACGGAACTACTTGCTCTTTTGAATGACATGCTTCCAGAAGATAATGAGCTCCCAAGACGGACATATGAAGCTAAACAAATGCTACACTCGATGGGTATGATTTCTAAAAGAATACATGCCTACCCGAAAGACTGTATATTGTTTCGCAAGGAGAACAAATCACTTACAGAATGACCAAAGTGTGGTGCTTCTCGATACAAGAAAGATGAATGCAGTCCTACGAAAGTTGTATGGTACTTTCCAATCATTCCAAGGTTTAGGCATCTATATGGAAGTGAAGAAACTGCAAGACAATTGTCGCGACATGCAAATAAAAGAAATAAAGATGGAAAATTACGTCACCCATCCGACTCTCCTCAATGGAAGAGAATTGATCATGAGTATCCTGAATTTGGAAATGAGTCGAGAAACCTCCGTCTTGCGTTATCTACCGATGGAGTGAATACTTTTGGTTTTCAAACCAGCAGTCATAGTACTTGGCCTGTTATGTTGGTAAATTATAACTTACCACCCTGGTTATGCATGAAAAGGAAATTCATTATGTTATCTTTGCTTATATCATGACCAAAACAACCAGGTAACGATATTGATGTATATTTGTCTCCCTTGATCGATGATTTGAAGTTACTGTGGGATTCAGGTGTTATGTTGTATGATGCTTATGAAAAAGAATACTTCACATTGAGAGCGTTGTTGTATGGGACGATAAATGATTTCCCTGCTTATAGAAATTTGTCAGGCTATAGCATTAAAGGAAGTCAAGGGTGTCCTATGTGCGAAGAAGATACAGAATCAATTAGGTTGAAACATTCATCCAAATTTGTGTTTCTAGGACATCATAGATTTCTACCCCATCGACATAAGTACCGATCTTGGACGACATCATTCAATGGAAGTTCAGAACAACGCAAAACACCGTCTCCACTAACAGGTGATCAACTGTTTGAGAAAGTAAAAGACGTGAACACTGTTTTTGGTAAACCATTTTCGAAAAACCTTACGAAAATCGATTGGAAAAAGAGATCAATTTTTTTTTGAATTACCATACTGGAAATTTCTGTACGTCAGATATTTTCTTGATGTGATGCATGTGGAAAAAATATGTATGTGACAGTGTTATAGGAACATTGCTAAATGCTCCTGGAAAAACAAAGGATGGAATTAAGGCAAGGTTGGACATGGTTGACATGGGAATAAGAGAAGAGTTGGCTCCCGTGAAGGGTGAAAATCGAACGTTTCTTCCTCCAGCTGCGTACACTCTTTCTAGGGATGAGAGATATCAGTTTTTCAACTTCTTCAATGATGTAAAGGTTCCAAAGGGATATTCATCAAATATCAAAAACATTGTGTCAATGAATGATTTGAAGTTAAAAGGTTTGAAATCACATGAATGCCATGTTTTGATGCAAGATTTAATTCCTATAGCTTTACGTTGCATTTTTCCCAAGAATGTTCGTTATACGTTAAGCAAACTTTGTTTCTTCTTCAAAGCTATATGCAGCAAAGTTTTAGACCCGGCGAAATTTCCAGCTATGGAAAAAGAAATTTTCATCATATTATGTGAATTAGAAATGTTCTTCCCGCCAACATTCTTTGATATGATGGTTCATTTGATGGTTCATTTGGTGAGAGAGGTTCGACTTTGTGGTCCTGTGCACTATAGATGGATGTACCCTGTTGAACGGTATATGAAGATTTTGAAAGGGTATGTCAAAAATCGAAGTCGGCTAGAGGGTTTTATTGTGGAGCGATATATTGTTGAGGAAGCCATTGAATTCTGTACCGAATACCTATCTGATGTGGAAAGCATTGGTCTGCCGAAATCTCGTCACACTGGATGCATTGAGGGTGAGGGAATTTCTGGAAGAGATGTTGTGACAATCAATATTACTGATCGGGAGCAGGCCCACCTTTATGTTTTGCATAACAGTTGGGAGGTTGCTCCATATATTGAAACCCACAAAGAAATTTTGAGGCAGTTGAATCCATCAAGGGCTAAAAAATGGATAGCAAATACACATAATCACCAGTTTATATGATGGTTTCGAGACCATATTTTTAAGGATTTAGATGAAAATCCGAATTCAATTTCAGAACGACTTCGATGGCTAGCTGCCGGACCAAGTGTGTATGTATTATCTTACAATGGTTATGTAATTAATGGTTATACATTCTATACAGATAAACATGATGAAGATAGTACCATGCAAAATAGTAGAGTAACACTTGTGGCTGAAGCGATGCATGTTTATGGTAGTAAGGATAGAAATCCAATTTTCGCGAATATGTAATACTTTGGAATTATCAAAAGAATATGGGAGTTGGATTATACGACATTCCAATTGCCGATTTTTCAATTCAACTGGGTTGATAACAACAGTGGTGTTAAAATAGATGAATTGGGATTTGTGAAAGTTGATTTCAGTAAAGAAGGGTACAAAGACAAACAATTTATAATGGCATCACAAGCGGTACAAGTATTTTATGTTCCAGACCACGCAAACCGAAAGTGGTCGATTGTTCTGTTATCATCCAAAACTACTGAAGGGTCCGATGAAAATTCAATTGAGGATGATCCTTTCAGTGGGACGTCGCAATCATTTCTCAGCGGTCCCAATGAAGACGACGTTTTGTTTGTTAGAGGAGACCATAATGAAGGGATTTGGATTATCGATAGAGGTGTCAAATCCATTCAGCCTTTGAAAAAACAAGAGTTCAATAAACAGGTTATATTTTGTTTGTAATATAAATATTTTTATCTCATGTTATTATCTTATCATTATTGCATTTATGTAATCCAAATTAAGTGTTAAACCTTTTTTTGCAGATAATGACTTCTGCACGTTCTGGTGCTCCTAACCTCGAGGCTGAACAAGCCTCTCAAGCTGCTGCTGCTGCTGCTTCTGCTTCTGTTGCTGCTGCTTCTGCTGCTGCTACTGCTGAACAAGCCTCTCAAGCCTCTCAAGCCTCTCAAGCCTCTCAATCTCAACATATTGTTGTTGGTACTGCTGCTGCTATTGGTGCTCCTATTGTTGAGGTCCAACAACCATCTGAACATGCTGATGCTAGGATTTTAGATGAAAACATTGATGATGCTGATATAGACGAAATGGTTGGGGATAAAGGAGCAACATCGCAGAAAAAACAGGTGCGTCATAGTTTAATAGTGTTGGCTAATTTTTTGAAGGGAAAGAGAAAAGGAATCAAATTCGATGTTGGGTGGAATGCACGGGGCCAACACGTTAACCCCAACAAGGTAATTTTTAGCAGTTACATTGGAATTGTCACTCGGCAACGCGTGCCGATTGACATAGCTTCATGGCACCATGTTTCGTCTGGCCTGAAGGCTGTGATGTGGGAAGAAATTACGGTAACATTTTGATTTCATTTCTTTAATTTAGTAGTAAATAAAATAATGAAACAATGTCTTATTCTTTACAATCCATTGCAGAGTGCATTTATAGTAGATGATTCGCACAAGACTTATGTACTAAGGTTTGCGGGAAGGTGTCATCGAGGTTTTCGCACTCTTCTTACAAAATATCATCTGAAAGATTCCAAGGGTAAAATAAACCCGCAACCACCCATTGTCTACAATCACTTGATATCCCAAGAATCATGGGATTCATTTGTTGGTCATCGTGGGGATCAAAAGTTTCAGGTACATTGTGACTGATAATATGTTGTTTGAGGATATACATGTATTCATCACTTTGATTGTCAATATTTCATTTATGAAACAGCAACTCAGTACTGAAAACAAGGAACGCGCATCAAAACTGACGTACCCCTATCGTAAAGCAAGTATGGGGTATGCCTCACTAGAAAATAAAATGGTGCGTATTTTAAATTTACAGTGATATTGTTATGTGTCAAGAAACAACTTTATACAAATCTTTCTTTATTTATATGTAGATTGATGCCTCTGAAACCAAACACACATCCATCCCTTGTCATGTGCTATGGAAGGAGGCACGTGTGGATAAGGAAGGGAATTTGGTTGATGAAAACACACAAAAAGTGTGGGAAATATGTGTAAGTATGACACGATAAAATGTTTTGTTTTTAAATTGCTATTACATAATAATAATTACTTATTTTCTTATATCCGACAGTCACAGGAGTCAGGTACTCTTGCAGCTGGTGCAGATATATTAGCGACAGCTTTGAAGCGACCAGAACAATACGGTCGCGTTAGAGCTGGGGGGTTTGGTGTGACACCCCGAGTATATTATGAGAAAAAAACAAGAGGATCAAAAAAATGAAGAAATGACAGCAATGAAAAATAGACTAGAAACTCTTGAAGAACAGTTTCAATGGAAGGGAGAGTTGCTAGCAACTTTAATGGGTCAGAAGCCAAGAGAAGAGACAACTCAGGAACAACCAGCGCCTGAAGATCCTGCCCCACACCCCACCAGCTTTGAGGCAAGCCATTCCCCTGAAAGAGTTGTGTTAGCTGTGGTAATCAATATTCTATTAATTGTTCTGATAAAATGTGAATCAGAAAAACACTGATTTCTTCCTATACTGATCTTCTGTATGGTGATAATGATTGTGATTTATATCTTTGAACACCCACCTATCGCCTTGTAGCGAGGGCTACAGTATTCAACATCTCAGAGGACACGCTGCACAATAGAGCACTTCCAAAAGATCATCTGAAAGTGACAATTACGGTATCTCATGAGCCAACAGCACAACTACCTGTTCCACTTGATGATGATGATATTTGTACAGTCGTACAGGCTATTGGGACATTCATTGCATGTCCATAACAACTTGTGAGACTACATGCCGAAAAAGAGGTATTTATTTACAGTTTTTTAAGCCAAACATTTATAAAAAAAGGTATGAACCAATGAATTTTATTGTAGACGAAGAAAGGGGATGTAGTGAAAGGATCATCGAAAGGATCGACCAACCGATCCAAAAGATCTACTGAAAGTGGAATTACACCGCCTATTCTCTATCCACATTTAATTGAATTGAAGACTCATGTGGATACGAAGTTGACAAATGGTAGTAGCCATGTAGTTGTTTTTGAAGAGAATATGTATGGAGAGGAAATACAATATGTTGTTGCTGCTGAAAATGTAAATGAGATCCTTGAGTATCAGTGGCTCGGCGTCACAAGTGTAAATGTGTATATGAGGTATGTTTTCAACCCCGTCGCTTTTCCAAAAAATGATATATTGTGCTAATTATGATTAAATACATTTTATATTATTGGCAGATGTATATATGAAAAGCAGTTGAAGGGTTTTCCTCATGAGCCAAAGTTTGGACTCGTCAGTCCTCATATCACATCAACACAAGAAATAGAATTATCAGAATCAAAAATTAAGGAAAGAGCGACTGCTTTGCTGAAAGCATTTGACAGCAAGATAACGGATGACCGACTCTTCCTCATACCAACCATGCAGGGGTAAAACTCTACAATTAAAGCATATCAATTATATTTTCATTTCTTTCATTACATATTCCTTTTTGTGTATTTAGGCAACATTGGCTGCTAATTGCGGTGGATTTGGATACTCCCAAGATTTATTTTCTGGAATCAAAGCACGGATATCCAACAAACCGACCGCATGTGATGCAGTTTGTTAATCTGTAAGACACTACATCCTAAGTTTTAGGTCTAAACATCAATTTATATATTATATATTATCTTTTACTGAGGATTCTGTTATGATAGGGCGGTGTACCAATATTGTCTAAATCATGGTATGGGGACAGGGGCTAAGCATAAGGAGTCGAGCAAGTACTATGTCTCGACAAATATCAGGGTATATATAATAAAATTGCACTATCCAAGCCTATATGAAACACAAGTTACTTACTCGCCTCATGATCAATGTTTCTGAAGTGTCCAAAACAAACAAACGACAAAGATTGCGGTTATTATGTTTGTAGATTCATGAAAGAGATCGTTTTCAATGGACAAATTAGCATCCCTAAAGAGGTATTTTTGAAAACAAGTACTATTTCATTTAAATTATTTATTAATTCTTTATTTATATATTTTTCAGTACTATTATGAATTCCGAAAAGCGTCATATTCACAAGACGATGTAGATATGTTCAGAAACGAGTGGGCCGCATACCTGATGCAATATTGTCCAGATATAGCATGAAGATCTGACTTTTATTGCAAGAGTTGCAGACGCGTATAATTGGCGGAAATTGTTGAGAGGGGTTCATGGGGATAAAAAGATGAAACATTCTTGTATGTAAATGTTTGTAGAAAAATTGTAATTATTATTAAATAAAACATTCTTTCTCCAATGGGTCATTTGTCCATTTTAACAGATGAAATGCACCAGTAACATGCAAGAATTATGGACCACATTTCTTTGGCCTTTGGACAAAAAAAACAGTAAAATCTCCAAAATACCTTCATATCATGCATGAACCAGTAAAATCTCCAAAATACCTTCATATCACGCAGTTCTGAAAAGAGTCACTATTTAAAAGAAAGTCACAAGTTTAGATACATCTTGAGATGGTCAGTTTAAAGACATTTTGAGGGACACTACTAAAGACATTCTCAGATATGCACACATTCCCCACTTTTAGATCGTTGTCTACTACAATGATCTTCCAAACAAGATATGAATTAGAACGCTCATGATACATAGAGCAATTCACTGGACACCTTCGAGAATGATCTGAAGCACAAACCATGACAGAATTATGTTTTTCTTGAAAATTCTCTTGGCGAACTGGAATGGCAACTCACTCTTGTGATTTTGCGTCTCTACTTGTCTCTTCATGTGTACAGCTATTGCCATTCCACTTCGCTAAGAGAATTTTCAAGGAAAAAACATAATGCTGTCATGGTTTGGGATTCAGATCATTCTCGAAGGTGGGCAGTGAATTACTCTATGTATCATGAGCGTTCTAATGCATATCTTGGTTGTCCTTAAGTTTCAGCAGAATCCGAATGCATTTGGTCGGTTTGCTGTATGTCAGTTCTTGATTTCACTTAAAATTAAGTCCATTTTTAACAAAACATAGACACTGTGAGTGGTGTCGGCCACATCGGGCCTCGGATTGATGTGGAGTTGACTCATACACGTCACACATGAGTCATGGATCGTTGTGCAAAAGTATCAACACAATCAGAAGCCGTTAGATCGGTTTGGCGTGTGTACATAAAATATTGTCCCTTTTAAACAAATTACATACACTTGGAGTGATACCGGTCACACCGCGTCTCAGATTGAGGCGGGGTTGACTTGTGCACATCACATATGACTCATGAATCGTTTTCCTAAAATGTCAACACAATCCGAAGGCGTTTGGTCGGTTTCCCGTATGTCAGTTGTTGATTGCTCACTTAAAAATAAGTCCATTTTGAACAAAACAGAGGCACTTGGAGTGGTGCAGCCACACCGCGTCTCAGATTTAGGAGGGGTTGAGTCGTACACGTCACATATAACCCATGATTTGTTGTCCTAAAGTGTCAACACAATCCGAAGGCGTTTGTTCGGTTTCCCGTATGTCAGTTGTTGATTTCTCACTTAAAAATAAGTCCATTTTGAACAAAACAGAGGCACTTGGAGTTGTGTCAGGCACAACAGGCCTCAGATTGAGGCGGGGTTGACTTGTACACGTCACATTTGAAGGTGAGTATGCATACATGATAGTTGACCTTCTTAGAGAAGAGTTTCTGGAAGAGTATAAAAGACATGAAGCAATTAAGATCATTAGAGTGTTGGAGCAAATGTGGTTGCTACAAACAATGTGGAAATCGGCTTGTGCAAAGCGACCTAAGTTACAACTTGCAGGTATTGTACTCTATTTTTTTCTGGAAGGTTTCAGTTTAAATGCATTTTGTAATGATCATTCCTAGCCATTGTCCTTTAGGTTTTTTTGACAGCCGAGGGGAAAGGGTGGGGTCTGCAGACATTGGAGGATATGTCGAAGGGTGATTTTTTGTGTGAATATGTTGGAGAAATGTTAACTCCCACAGTTCTGAAAAGAGTCACTATTTAAAAGAAAGTCACAAGTTTAGATACATCTCAAATGTGACGTGTACGAGTCAACCCCGCCTCAATCAGAGGCGCGGTGTGACCGGTATCACTCCAAGTGTATGTATTTAGTTTAAAATGGACAATATTTTACGTACATACGCAAAACCTATCTAACGGCTTCTGATTGAGTTGATACATTTTCACAACGATCAATGACTCATGTGTGACGTGTACGATTCAACACCGCATCAATCTGAGGCCCGGTGTGGCCGACACCACTCACAGTGCCTCTCTTTTGTTCAAAATGGACTTATTTTTAAGTGAAATCAACAACTGACATGCGGCAAACCGACCAAACACATTTTGATTCTGTTGAAACTTAAGGAAAATGATCCATGGGTCAAATTTGATGTGTAAGAGTCAACCTCGACTCAATCCGAGGCCCGGTGTGGCCGACACCACTCAAAGTGCCTCTATTTTGTTCAAAATGGATTTATTTTTAAGTGAAATCAACAACTGACATACGGGAAACCGACCAAACGCCTTAGGATTGTGTTAACACTTTAGTAAAATGATCCATGGGTCATATGTGACGTGTAAGAGTCAACCCTGCTTCAATACGAGACGCGGTGTGGCCGGTATCACTCCAAGTGTATGTATTTTGTTTAAAATGGACAATATTTTACATACATACACCAAACCGACCAAACACATTTGGTTTCTATTGAAACATAAGGACAAATATCCATGAGTCAAATGTGACGTGTACGAGTCAACCCCGCCTAAATACGAGGCCCGGTGTGGACGACACCACTCAAAGTGCCTCTGTTTTTGTTAAAAATGGACTTAATTTTAAGTGAAATCAACAAATAACATACGACAAACCAACCAAACACATTCGGATTCTGTTGAAACTTTAGAACAACGATACATGGGTCAAATGTGACATGTACAAGTCAACCCCGCCTCAATCCGAGTCCCGGTGTGGCCGACACCACTGAAAGTGCCTCTGTTTTTGTTAAAAATGGACTTAATTTTAAGTGAGAAATCAACAACTGACATACGGGAAACTGACCAAACGCATTCGGATTCTATTGAAACTTAAGGACAATGATCCATGGGTCAAATTTGATGTGTATGAGTCAACCCCGACTCAATCCGAGGCCCGGTGTGGTCGACACCACTCAAAGTGCCTCTGTTTTGTTCAAAATTGACTTATTTTTAAGTGAAATCAACAACTGAGATATCCACCTCACATGTAGTGTAGACCCTCCCCCAAGACTTGGCATGAATTTTTGAGATAAACAAACATGGGGTGGATTACATGGATTTCCTACATGGAATATATCCCACTACACGTCTTTAATGAGCCAGCTACGCAGTTTATCCCTTGTATAGATACACAGGAAGAATCACACGGGATCGGCGTCATGTACTAACATAGGGCAAGGGTGCATAAGAGGACACAAGATCAAAGGGTAACACGTATATGTTTTTTAACATGCCATGTAATTTCCTATTGATATGACATGTATATTCACACAGGCAGCTGAACATTGGAGTTACCCAGGGTAAAGGGACAAGGCATGTGACCCTTTAAATGACACATAATTTTATGTACCATGATTGATCTCTTTGAACACTATATCAAGGTCATATTTCATTAGGGTTGTCTCCCATGATCCTTCCTAGGATGGTTTTGGTATCTTTTCCTACTTACGGTAGTACGATCGCTTCAGCAGGACGTCCTAGACATAGTTGGAGTCTCTCTGAAAGTCCTGGAGTGAGATCATATATCTATTTTTGAGGTCCAGGTAGAGTCATGTATCAACGCAACCAATCCTACCAGACATCGATCCTATATATAGAATGTTAATCTTGATGTCTCATTACAGTCCCCCAGTTTATGATATGTTACCTTTTTTGTATTAATATACATAATTACTAAGGGTGATGGTTGGGAGAGTTGGGATATCCTTTTTATGTATTGCAGAATGATTCAAGGAGCACGGGCTCTGCACGATTTGTCAAAACCAAGTGGCAATCCAAGGAGAAACAATGCATAGTGGAATGTTCTAGTATTTATCTTCTGAGTTGTGTAGGAATATTTTGTGATACTATGTAATGAGGTAGTTTTTGTTTCTGGGTAGACGGTATCTAACTCATGGTAAGAAAACTTTTTGGTTGGGTTGTGATCGGTTGATGACATGCTTTTGGTTGATATACTGGTTTTTGTGCAGGTCTGTGGTTGATATACTAGTTTTTGTGCAGGTCTTCTCGGCTGGCTGTACTGGTGCAGGTTTTTTATTAGCAGCAGGCAGGGATTTAACAGCGCTTTTTTAGCGCTGTTAAAGGCGACATTTAACAGCGCTAAAAAAGTGCTGTTAAAGGAGATATTTAACAGCGCTAAAAAGCGCTGTTAAAGGCAACATATAACAGCGCTTTTTAGCGATGTTAAAGGTGTCCTTTAACTACACTTTTTAGCACTGTTAAAGGTATCCTTTAACATCGCTTTTTTAGCGCCGTTAAAGGCGACATTTAACAGCGCTAAAAAAGCGCTGTTAAAGGACCCCCTCCCTTTATTAGCGCTGTTAAAGCCCGATTTTAGCGCTGTTATTGCCCATTTTTGTAGTAGTGATGATCCTATGGAGGAACTCATAGCCGACCTTGAGGCATTGGAAACGCGATAGGTGGAAATCCCACCGAATGTCAAGCCATACTCGCCCTGGGTGGATGATATGTCGGCACCTTCGGGTTTCGATAATCTCACATTATCCCCCTTTAATGAGATGGGGGACCTGCCACAGCATCTGTCCCACTTCAAATCAAGGTGTGGACCTATGTTAGGGACCCCAGCGCAGCAGGAGGCCGCCAAGCTCTGCCGTTTTGTTGAGACGCTGGAGGGTCCGGCGTTCGTCTGGTACAGCCAGCTCCCCATCGGATCTGTGACCAGCTGGGAGGACCTTCGTAGGAAGTGCATCTACCAGTTCAGCTCTACCACCCAGAAGACCAGCATCACAAACCTCTTCAAGTGCACACAAAGGCCTGATTAGCGAGTCGCAGACTTCATCACCTGGTGGAAGGGGCCTACATACTCCCTTGACATGCCACTGGCTCAAGAGAAATTACTGACAATATGTGTGGGGAATGTTAAGACGGAGATAGTTCCCTCCCTGGTCACTCAAAACTATCCCGGAGGGTTCCAAGACTTCTCCATCAAGGCCCAGCGCCTTGAGGAAGCCCTACAACAGGCCAAACAGACACATTTGTTGCCCCCTGAAATCCCAGTAAGGAGGGATGCTAGATCCAAGCCCGCCGCAGTGGCCCAGATAGAGGCCCCTAGGCAGCTAATGTTGCTACCAGTATCACCGGCCCCGCAGCCTCACAGAGGTCCTCCACCTCAGGTACAGCCTTTGGCTCCGTAGAATCCTCAGAATTGGAAGGCGCTCCCACGTAATGCGCTGCCACCACCCAGGCGGGACAATCAGGGTCCACCTCCTTGATAGGCCCCTCCAGCTCCTCGTCAATGTCAGGATCCAAGGGATATTTATCTGGAAAGAAGAAACCAGACTTACTCATTCAGCAAGAATCAGGTCCCCGGTTACTTTTGTAGTTCCCTAGAGAAGGGTATTGTACGCCTTCTTGAGTGTAGAAGGCCGGCAAAAAACGAATCTCACCCATCACCATAACTACTACCCCTATCATCGGATTCTGGGGCACTCCCTCAATAAGTGATATGTGTTTAAATACTGGATCCAAGACCAGGTCGATAACAACATAGTCAGGCTATGCTCGGCCCCAACATAAGTGGTCGGTGTCTTTGTGAGGTCCGATAGTAGTAGTGACAACGAAGGTGAGTGGCAGTAGGTTCCCTGCCGCGGGTCCCAAATTTAAAACGACTAGATGGATTTTAAAATAGTTTCTCGCACCCATGGAATTATCTGTGCATGCCTGAATCAGCCAGAGCCTTCAGAAGCTACGACCAACACTTCTGCAACATCATCTCAGCCAGCCTCTTCCCAGAAGAGCAAGCATCGGTGGAGCAAGAAGAAGCAACGCGCCCCGCCAATGTCGTTGTTGTCCCGAACTATCGGCGACTTCATACCCCCTGAGATGGGGATACCTACCAGAATTTGCCCAGCGGTGGATGACTCTTTAGGTGATATTAAAGGGTACGCTTCGGTCAATACCGTTGAGTTGGTAAACCCCTATATGACTCCTGATGAGGGGGAACGCCAGGTGAACTTCCCCAATGTCCCCAATCAATTCCAATGTCGATGAAGCCACAACTATATGGGTCATCAAAGAACATCAGTTGAAACCTAATGCTAGGTCGTGTATGCCGCTGAGACCAGACAACAAGCCTAGCGTAGAGCTCAGCACTCACAACCTCTTCATCCGATGTTGTCAAGACCGCTTCTACCACCGTTGGTTCTACTAGATCAGGCAGAGCTACTTAGGCCATACCGCGACCAGCTTCGCCCTACTACAGGCCAATCTCATTCATCTGGTCCTCATCTGATAGCTACTCTTTAGGATTTGACTAGTGGGTAGTGGGATATTCCCAGTACCAGTTAGTCGTTGATCCAACCGACGAGGCTTGCCATGCCTTCCATCGCAGAGCGGCCTCCTGTAAGCAGAAGTTCACACTTGGAATGAAAGTATGATATCCTAAAGCACCTCGTCGGCATCCTAGAAAGGATTTACATCCTTGAATCCCTCCGCATGTTTTCATAAATGAACGAGGCCCTCACTGAGGCTTTATGAATCCCCCTCTAGTTTGAGACGGAGGTAGCATTTGTCGAAGCCTTCCATGCGGAAGCAATCAAGAAATCCAAATTCCAGGCCATCATTTTGTTCTCAGAAGAATATGAAGGCTCTCCTATACATGGGCACATTCGCCCGTTGTACGTCATCGTCCAATTCAACGGTGTGGAGGTTTGCTGTTTTCTCGTTGACACCGGCTCCGGGATCAACCTCATCCTGACACGGACACTGCAAAAGCTAGGGTTATCCAAGTATGACCTAAATCCCTCTGATTTAAGGATCCAGGGATATGACAGGATAGAGCAGACACCGTTCGGAAAGATTCATCTGAAGACCTAGTTCGGCGGCAAAGTTTCTCGCACCGAGTTCATGGTTGTCTCCCAGGACACTGCGTATAATACATTGATGGGCAGACCATGGCTCCACTTTCTTGCGGCGGTCCCCTCGTCATATCACCAATGCCTCAAGTACTCCCTTCATGGTCGAGTAGGCATACTCCAAGGTGATGCATCTTATTTCCCCTCTTGTGAAGCCCATTATCCGGACGCTGACTATTACAAGAGTAAGGATAAGCAGAATTTGGCAAGTGGGGTTGAGCCCACCACGGTCACAAGTGACCCCTGGGTAGGTATGGACGATGCCTATATCTTCCCAATCCATGTATTGGAGGCCACCACCCCTAACATGGAGTAATACATTGTTTTATCTTGTACAAGAAGAAGTCATATTCCAAAGTTCAAGCAAAAATGAAAAATCACCTCGTACTCCTACACAAACCTGGCTCAGGTGATCTCATAACCTCCCACCCCTGTATGATATCAGGATATCTGCCCCATGGCAACAACAATACATCATATGTGTCTATTACACCAGGATGTAATTAAATATCTCAAGCCGATGCACCACTACTTCTTTGATATTATCAAGCATGGCCCCTTTAGCCGAAGACCAGATGGGATCGGGTCGAAAGCCTTCTTTGCTATGGTCACGGTTGCGCCGGAGTGCCCCGATGCAATGACCATGGCCGCTCAAGTCAGCACCAGCCTCCCATAGGGGTCTGGTACCTCAGGAGGAACTTCCCCCATGTAATATCCCTCCATAAGTGGGGAAGAGGATATAGAGGATGCTCCCCCTACCTTTGAAAAAGGAGTCTCTACCACAGTCGATGAACTGGAACAAGAGAACCTTGGTAGCGATGCAGATCTGAGACCCACATTGATCAGTGCTGTCATGTCCCTCAAGGAACAGTAGCGGTACATGGACTTCCTTAAGTAGCACCATGATGTATTCACCTAGAGTTATGATGAGATTCCAAGACTATATCCTCAGGTAGGCATTCACCGCCTCGGTCTCCCGACAAATCATCACGGGTTCAATCTGCCTCCCAGAAAGATGCACCCTTCTCATGGTGCCATGGTCGAGGATGAAGTTCACAAGATTATCAAATCCAAATTTTTCAAGTAGGTACAGTACCCCAAGTGGTTATCCAACATCGTGCCAGTCAAGAAGAAGAATGGACAGATCATGGTCTGCATCGACTTCTAGGATCTCAACCGTCACTGTCCGAAGGATGATTTTCCCCTTCCAGTGACAAAATTTTTTATCGATGCTACAGCTGGGTTCCAAGCCCTCTCCTTCATGGATGGTTACTCCAAATATAATCAGATCTGGATGGACACCGAGGATGAAGATTCCACCGTTTTTACGGTGCCCCAAGGTACTTTCTGTTACCAGGTTATGCCCTTCACCCTGAAGAATGCAGGTGCCACCTATCAGCGGGTAATGCATCGCATATTCAAGCCAATCCTCAGGACATTGGTGGAGTGTTGTGTGGATGATTTGGTGGTCAAGTCTCGTCAACTCTAGGACCATCTCAAGGATCTTGAGAAACTGTTCATATTCCTCTGTTCTCGCCACTTGAAGATGAACCCGTTGAAGTGTGCCTTCAGGGTCACCTCCAGGAAGTTCCGTGGCTTTGTTGTCAGGTACTGAGGCATCAAGATCCACCCAGAGAAGATCAGGGAAATCAGCCAAATTCCTCCCCCGAGCAATATTTGGGAGATTCAAGGTTTTCATGGCCTCATAGCCTATAAATGCCGGTTCATTGAAAATCTGGATGGTAAGTGTAAGCCCTTTTCTCGGCTCATAAATAAGGACACTGCTTACAAATAAGACAAAGAGTGCTAGACCGCGTTCGAGGAAATCAAGCAGTATCTACTCCATCCTCTAGTCTTGATGTCACCCGTATCTAGAAAGCCACTGGTCCTCTATGTCACTACCCTCGAATGGTCCATCGGCACCCTTATCACCCAGAAGAACAATGAGGGGACAGAGAACAGTCTTTACTTCCTCAGCTGCATGCTTCTCGATACAGAGACCAGATACTCCCCCCATCGAGAAGAGATGCCTTGCGCTCGTATTTATTGTGAAAAAGTTTCAGCATTACCTAAAGCACCATGAGATATAGCCAGTGTCTTGGGTATACCCGCTGATGTATATTCTGAATCTCCCCATGTTGACTAGCTGACTTGCGCGGTGGGTGGTGATCCTCTAGTAGTTCGACATCAGGTTCTTTCCTCATATGGCTATTAAAGGGTAGGAATTGGCAGACTTTCTAGATACCCATACAACCTCCACGGACTTCTCTCTAGACCTAGATTTTTCTGATGAGGGAATCCTCTCAGTCGATCAAGCCATCCCTTGTTGGAAAATGCACTTTGATTGTGCCACCCAGAACCCCACCGGTAGGAGGCTCAACGATCCTAGGCTCAACAGAGTAGGTATGGGCATCGTCTTCATTACCCCAGCGCAAGCCATTCGGCCGTACTCATTCCTGTTGTCAGAAGGCTGCACCAAAAATGAGGCAGAGTATCAGGCCCTCATTACAGGTCTCGAGCTGGAACTTGAGATCGACATGCCCCATTTTTATGTGAAAGGGTATTCTGAGCTAGTTATCAAGCAAGTCAACGGTGAATACGTTGTCAGAAATCCAGATCTCACACCATTGTTGGAGTGCACCCTCCATATAATGGCCCAGTTCCCTTCTGACTGGAGGTTACCCATGTCCCTTGGTCACATAATGGTCGAGCGGACTCTTTGGCCAGCTTAGCTGCATCACTTGCAGAGCCTGAGCAGGATGATCTGATTATACATGTGGCACACTAGAGAGTCATTTCCCCCTTTACCCCAGAGGATGACAAAGGCCTACGAGTAATCCATATTACTGCCAGATCCTCCACGTCAGTACCTCTAGGATCCTCAGAGGTAGTGGTTGAAGCGATACCCAACTGGAAAGCCCCTTTTGTCGAGTATCTCCAAAATTGTTGCCTCCCGGCTGATCGAGGCGAGCGCGAGCAAATCCGAAGCCGCGCGCTACAGTTTACCCTCCAGAGCGATCCCAGCCTAGAGCTAATCCTCTATAAGCACAGGTTTGATGGTGTTCTCCTCTATTTCATCCAAGGAGTCAAGATTCCACAGGTCATGCAAGAGGTTCATGCAGGTTCCTGTGGTTCCCACCAGGCTGGGCCGAAGTTGTCCCATCAGATCCGGAGACTGGAGTACTTTTGGCCCTCTATGATCCACGATTGTATCGAGTTCTCCCAGAGATGTCACATGTGCCAAGTTCATGATAACTTCCTACATCATCCTCTAGAACCTCTCCACTCCACCAAGTACTCTTGGCCATTTTCAGTGTGGGGACTTGATGTCATGGGACCATACCCAATGGCGACAGCTCGCTAGTACAGGTTCATCCAGACCACCACAGATTTATTTTCCAAGTGGGGAAAGGTAGTTCTGCTCAGGGAGGTCAAGGCCCACTCTATCATTGACTTCATGAGTTCCAACATCATCTACCGGTTTGGGGTCCCTCACACCGTCCTCACTGATAACGGCACCAACTTCCGAGCAGCCGAGCTAAAGAAATTGTACGCCAAGTACAATATCCATTCAAACCATACCTCCCGCTGTCACAAGAAGGAAAATGGACAGATCGATGCATTTGAAAAAACCCTCTCCAACATTTTGTAGAAAATGGTTGGACTGAATAAGAAAAGTCGGTCAGACAAGCTCCCCAACGCCCTCTGGGCTTATCGGACGATGAATCGCAATTCCACCCGGGTGACTCCATATTCCCTGGTTTATGGGGATACGGTCGTCCTTCCCATAGAGATCCATCTTCCTTTATTATGCACTGTGGTCTATGACCAGCAGGCACCAGATAAGGTGGTCCAAATATGCCTAGATGAATTGGAAGCACTTGACGAGAATAGGGTTTGTGCCCTACATAATTTGGGAAGGAATCATAATTAGATGGCTAGAGCCATCAACAAGAAGGTTCGCCTCCGATCTTTTCTGCAAGGAGACCTGGTATTGGCCCTCTGAGCACCAATGATCTTTGGCAAGAAACTACCCAAGTTGGAGCCCAAATGGAAAGGGCCTTACAGAGTCTAGAGGGTTTACCCACAATGGACCATACTTCTTGGTGACCATGGATGGTGAGCACATAACTCCTCCAACCAATGTCAAGTTCCTCAAGTAATACTTTTCCTGAACCTAATAGTCCCGCATGACCTTAAACTGGATGCTCCTGGATGACCCTAAACTGCATGTTGGTCCTGCATGACCTTAAACTAGATGGTCCCACATGACCCTAAACTACATGACAGTCCCGAATGACCTTAAATTGTCCAGTCCTGCACGAATCTAAACTGTGTATCGTCTTGCATGATGTTAAACTGCATTTTGAAAACAATGTATGGCTTGATTCCCATCCTCAGAGGATACGTAGGAACGCCTGGGTATTTCTTCTGTTGGCCCAGCCCAAAAACCAGAATCTTCCCCTCAGGTCAAGATATATGGCGGGGTGCATAATTTTTCCCCAATTCACATTGAGCTAGCCTCGATCCGGCCATATGTCCCACTCCCTGGAGACGTTCGCCTCTTTCATAGATGGGTACAACTATGCTTCACCCACTCCTTGACTTAGATTCCATAACCTTCCCTATCTGGAAGGTCCCCTGAATGGTATAGATGCTAGACCTAAGGGCTCTCTTAGCACTTCGGGATAACTCCCTAGAGGATGTCCAGCAAACAATTGATACAAATCCCACATTGAGAATATGGTCAGCGGTCGATGCTCATTTTTTCTCCCATTACAAGTCACTATAGGGACACTATGTTTCAAACAAGGTCAACAGTTTCCCTATATCGTTAGGACCACACCAAGATGTCCCAAACATCGAGTGTAGTGGTTCATTCTGCCCTATTATATCTCCAAGTGACAGACTCCCTTCGGGCGATAGAAGCTATCAGGCCCCGTTTGAAAGGGATAGCCGAGACCAGCTCCTTATTTACCACACCGAGCACCACTCATGTGGGATTAGGAGCTGTGATGAGGCAGTAACTATACAAGACGGTGCATGACCTTTCATCTGAGGCCCAGCTTCGGGGCCCCAGACCAGGTTCTCTTTTCTAGGATTGTACGACGTGGTGTGGGATTATGTCCTCATTCACGTCAGGTTGCTCACCGTGCCATACACATCCCCGGATGAGACACCTTACCTGGCCCCCGTCCTCACTACTAAACGTTACACTGAAAGCTGGTCAGGCCTTCTTGACCGAGGCCCATCCTTAGGCCCCTTGGCCTTCTCGGGCCCCCGACCCTCGTCCTCACTGCAGGACTTTAAACTAGAAGCTGGTCAGGCCTTCCTGACTGAGGCCCATCCTCAAGCCCCTTGGCCTTCTCAGGACCTCGGCCCCCATCCTCACTGCAAGACATTAAACTACTAGCTGGTCATGCCTTCCTGACCGAGGCCCATCCTCAGGCCCCTTGGCCTTCTCAGGTCCCTGGCCCCCGTCCTCACTGCAAGATGTTAAACTGCAAATTGGTTAGGCCTTCCGGACCGAGGCCTAGCCTCAGTCCCCTTGGCGTTCTTGGGCCCCCGACTCAGGTTATCTCTTATGGGATTGTATGGTGTGGTGTGGGATTATGTCCTCATTCACGTCGGGTTGTTCTTCGTGCCGTAAACCCCCTTTTGATAGGGTATCATACCCCCAGGTGTCTTCAAGAACTACGTGTGGCTTGATTCCCATCTCTATGGGATGTATAGGACCGCTTGAAAATTTTGATTTCGAGTCTAGTCCCATCTATTAGAGATATCCTGATCTCTTGGTCACTTAGTCCCCTTGGATTGTCCCTCTCCACGAGTGGGATATGTAGGTGTGGTACAGGGCTATGCCCTCTTTCACGTTAGGGTTTTTTGGCACGGTGCCCCCCTTGTCCTGAGAATCTTCCATCTCTTGTCCTCCCTCAAGTTGAGTCCCTCGACCCCATGCAGTGGTTCACCAACGTGTTAAGAGTACTCTGTTCTAGGACCAGGAGTGTCAGATTCAACCTAGGAAAGTTCTTTCCTCTTTTCAATCTTCGCGTTCCCCTTCATTTGAGCCTTCATTTTCTTTCACACCCGGAGGGACCTCCAAGAACGGCATAGATACCACACCTAAGGTCTCTCCTACCATTACGGTCCAACACCCCTGAGGGTTTCGAACAACAAATTGATACAAATCCCATGTTGCGAACATGGTCAGTGGTCGATGCTCATTTGTTTTTCACTATTTCAGGCTAACGTGACAGGATACTGTGTTGTGAACATGGTCAGCAGCAATCCTCCATCGTCATGCCAGCCCCTTCTGGCCTTAAATGTTGGTTGCATGATTCACATTATGTTCCCCCCATCATGTCCAGGTGGAATCTTGACACTCTTGGCACTATCCCTCAGTGCACCTCTGCACGTCGGGGGGACAAAGCTGAAATACGGCGTCCTTCGGGGCTCCCACGGTTCGAGCTCTAAGACCGTAAACTAATATCTTCATTAATGGCTATGTGCGTATCGATCCTCATCCTTATAGGATATCTAGGACCACTTGGACGTCTCATTTTCAGGTCCATCTCAACTAGGAGCTAATTTCTCCTTCCCATTTCTCTCTTACCTCTATTTGGGCCTCATGGCATAAGGTTCCCCTCTCGGAATTGCGTATGGTGTGATATGGGATCATGTCCCCATTCATGTTGGGTATGTTTTGTTAAACCGTACACATTCCCCACCTAGCATCATCTCTGCTATGTCTGTGTTGCATGACGTTAAAATTCATGGTTGGTCCTATCACATGACCCTAAATTGTGACATTATTGTCCTGGCCGCACGACAAAAAATGGTGCTGCATTGTGATGTCCTCGCTCCAAGGGACACCATGATTTGTATTGGGCTCACACCATGCCATTTGTCAATGCCTGCTATGGATTTATTCTTGTGGTGATGCCAGGTCATGCTACCCTAGGCATGTCGCTTCACAAAAAAACCACTCACCTTAAAGGAAAAACAATATTAATCAAATACCGCTTGTTTTTGTGTTAGGCCCACCCTCGTGCGCCCCTTTTATCCCTAGAACTGGTACCTTACCATGCCACCTCAAGAACCGTGTGCTGCTTGATCCCCATTCACATGGGGTACGTAGGAACGCATGTGCACTTTGCCTCAGGCCCAGCTCAACTCTCGTTTTTGGTCCCTTGACCTAAACTCCTCTCCAAGGAACACGTGGTGGTTAGAACCGCCGGTTCCCATTCACGTCAGGTTTTTGTAATTACTCACCATGTGTCTCCCATGTTTCTTACCATCCATGGTCCTAATTCTATGACCCTAAACTAATATCTCCCCATGGAAAGGTACTTGAATCCCTCTATCTAATACATCTTGTTTTCATATTTAGATGCGTTTTGACAAAGTGCCCGAAGTGTGGAATCTTCATGGAGACATTTCCCTCATTCCATGTACATGATTTGTGAGCTTGATATTTGGATCCTCAACCCCTTTCACATCCAAAAGGACCCCTAGATGTCATGGATTCTAGGCCTAAGGGCTCTCCTACCATTTTAGGCCAACGTACCTAATGATCTCGGACAACATCTGTGATAGGTCCCGTGTTTCGAACATAGTCAATGGTCGACCCTCATTTGTTGTCCCCACTTCAGGCTAACGTGATGTGGATGCTATGATTTTGCCACAGTCAATAGTTATCCTCCATCTTCACGCCACCATCATTGTGATCCGGATTTCAAGCACCTTGATTCACACATTTCCACTTCCTTATGTTCAAGTGGAATTCTGAAATACTCGGCCTTTCCCCTTCGTGCATCTAGGTGCGCTACGTGGATGGGTTAGCATCATTGGGTCGACATTCACCAAACTTACCTCCATCCTATCATGACCCTTCCTGTGTTAGGAATGTCCCCATTACTTCTTGATTCCCACATCGAGCATGACTTGTGTGGGCTTAGTAGTTTTGGTGGGATGTGTACCGACGCAACCAGGCTTCTCATCGTCCTGCATGACGTTAAACTGTGCCTCCAGAACTACATACAACTTGATTCCCATCCTCATGGGATATGTAGAGACACACTGATATTTTTCCTAGGGTCCAGCCACAGGAATCATAAAATCATGTTCCTCTCCATTTCTGGCCCCTGGCCTGATGCCTTGTGAGGAACTGCGTAACTGCGACTTTACCCCGAACAAGTTCGGGATGCCCCAAGATGACATTGGGAAGAAGTGGATCCCTAGCTAGAGAGGCCCTATCTGAAAGAAATAATGATCCATGATTAAACTGATGTGCCCATCTAGTGCACTCCCACCATGGTGGCGTAATTTCCTGAGTGCTGGATTCTATTCGAACAAACCATCACTCCAGATTCCACACTTTGTGTGCCCCTTATTCAGACCCTCGTCCTCTTTTACATCTAGAGGAACCCCCTAATAGTATGGATTCTCAGCATATGGCATGCCTACTATCCTGGGCCAACGTTCAGGAAGACTAAAAGATGACATTTGCAACATGTCCTGTTTTTCGAACATGGTCAACAGTCGACCCTCATTTGTCTGTCCCCATTCCAGGCTAATGCAATAAGAATACTGTGTTTCGAATGCGGTCAGCATTTATTCCTTATTGTCATTCCACACCCCCAAAATTTTCTAAATCTTGGGTATCATGATTCACACTTCCCATTCCCATCTTTTTGGATCGATTTAAGCGCCCCTGGCGTTACCCCATTCGTGCAAAAGAGCACGCTAGGAAAATGGTAATTCGGCTGTTCTGAGAGCTTCATTCTCCAGTCAGGTCTCCCCCATTTCCTCCCGGAAATCCGGACCGGTTGTTCAAACCCCGGATTAACGAATCTTGGTTTTCACTTCTACATTTGGATGGGGAGATAAGGTGGCCATCCCTTATTTCTCACATCGGGCCAGACCCACGTGAGCTTAGGAAAGGATCGCTGGACGCTCCATGAACATTGCAAGGATGCAATAAACCAATGCAAATTACAGAACTCATGCATTCTACGACATCAAACAATAAAATCTTGAAAGTACATTTCAGGTTTGTAATCATTACAGTACCCGAGGGTCGACTCCCCCCATGGATGGGTTGACCTCGTCAAAAGAGCGTAGAAGCTCCGCCACCCTCTAGCTGGTGGTGTCAAGGAGTTTCCGCCGCTTGTTCAGCTCCTGCTCATCCTCAGCAGCGAGAGGGCGCAATCCATTGGCCGCAATCTAAGACTTCTCCACATCGGCCCAGATGGTGATCATATCCTCAGAAGCTCACCTCATTCCCTCTTCAGCTTCTTCCAGCAGGGCCTTCAATCGCAATATTAGCTCAAATGGCACATTGAGGGAGGTCGAATGCTCATTCGTCCGATTCTGAAACCGATGGACCTCGTTTTCAACATTCGGGGGCCTCTTGATGTTCACCGCCTTCCTCCGCTACCAGCTCACACTGAGGCCATGGTCATACTCCTGAATCTTCTCTCCCATAAGATATCAGATGAGCATGTGAGGACACTGGGCATCCACTCCCCCAGCACACAGTTCGCATAGTCGCAGGAAACGTCTGTACATATCATCCAACCATAGTTCTTAGGGGTGTCATTGATGAAGCACTTAATCCGATTCCATGATCGGCAATGGACTATTTTTCTATCCTCCTCATCAAAGGTCGTCTCTTCCCAGTCGGCGCGATTGGCAGGCTCCTATGCAGGGAGTGCCCTAAAGAACTCCTCAGTCGGGTCCACATCTGGCATTGGATTAGGCGTGGAAAGGCCTGAATCATCTGGTTGATCCTCATCATTATATCCCACCTCAATAATCTCAGGCACGGTCCCACTGGCGTCCCTGCCTGTGATCGAGTGTGTTGTAGTTCGGTCAGACTGGATCTCCACCTCCATGACCATTGGCATGCCTCGAGGAAAGGTGCTACTAGAAGCTCCGACCAACTTCGTCGAAGCATCCCAGGCCAATTGAAGGAATGTACACACCAAGAAGGGGACCAGAATGTCAGTTAACTCGGTCAGGGGATGGCATTCGTGAATTCAGTAGAGGAGACTTACAAAGGTCAAATCCATGGTCTCGCTCTTGGGCTAATGTCATTAGAACCCCGAGACGTGGCCCCCCGTATATGGTTGGAAGTTCTGGAGACTATAGGGGAGACAACTCGAGTGTCCCAGCACCGCCAAACGTGGAAGTTGATGCAGCCACGGGCATGGATCCTGAAGGCCCCATGTCGGCACCCGCAGAGAGGTGAGAACGAGGTCTATGCACAACGTCCTCCTACACAGTTCAGACACTGATGAGGAATACAGAGTAACCTAAGTGAAGAATCTGAAGAAGGATCTTGGTATTTTACATCGAGGGCATCCGTGAAGCCTTAGAGATCTGAGGACTGATCTCCGACCTCACCCTCCTCCGGTGGACATTCACTACCAGCCTCATCTCCCCAGGAGGACTCTTCTAATTTGTCTGGAAGAGGGAAGTGCTCCCTTAGATTAGTAGCTGAAATTTGTGGAGGGACCATACGACCCAACAGAACCTTGACCCGGTCTGTCATCGGGTGCTTGGTGCCCTGAGAGTGGATTAAGTCTTCCATCTTGGCAATGTAATGCTCTGCATCTGCCTGGGATACTGCAAAACTGGCCCTAAAGGGGACAATTCCCGACAAGTCCATCTTGAGGCGGTTGAGGTGCTGCCATAACTCGGATGTGCCGAGGAATTGCTGATTGACTTCCCAGAAGTCCCATGCCTCCGGGAAGACAGTATTCTTTGGTATGTCAATGTATAACAGTCGTTTCCCCACGGCCTGAGTAGAAATCCTGGGGAACCCCCTCAGTGGCTACCCCTCTGGATGACTCTGTTCTCTTTGGACCACCAGCTCCGCTGCCGCTTCCATTTCCGCTACCTCTACTCCCTCCTCAACTGATGCGGGCATTGCTACTAAAGAAGCCCCTCTAGTGCGGGATGCCCTTTCTTCCTTCTGGCCTCGACCCCGAGGTCAAGGAAGCTCACCCTCACCGACCAAGATGGGTGGCCGCTTCAATATCTCCCCTGCATAGGCCGCCTCCCAACTCTGGGCGTATTCTTTTACCAGCCCAAGGACAACGGTCGACGGAGTCAGTGCATTCCGAATCTTCCCGTCTTCCCGTGTGAACATTAGACACATCTGCCTCATCACACACATGTGATCCTCGTAGCGTACCCCCAGATAGATCTGTGGGGTCATCCACTACAAGCACCGGATTTGTCGGGCGAACCAGTGTGGGGTGTACGACTCGCAGAGATGCTCGAGGTATACCCTATCCACCAAGACTCCACCTCAAAAGGCAAGGAGGTAGGCTCGATTCCCTTCTTCCCCCAATCTGTCGTCAGTGAAGTCCCCCGTCAGCAGCGGGAACGGGTAGAATTTGAATTCCTCCACCCTCCACACCCGATTCAGAACCGACGGTGCGGTCAGCTTAGTCGGAAAGCTCCCCACCACGTTCAAGATCGAGGGATGGAAGTCCGACCCTGATGGCGATATGGGGTTCGGATACTCATAAATCTCCTCGATGTGCGCCACCATCCACTCGTACCAGAGGTGGAATGGCCCGTATACCCTCTGTGTCATTTTCCCCTCACTGATGTGCCACAACATTTTGTACAACTTGGCGAGCATCGGGATCCCCAAGTTAAACCGCCCTCTTATCTCCAATGTGGATTCCATGATGAAAGTTCTTGTCCACACTCCCATTTTTATATCCCTCACCTGCAAGATCCAACTATAGATGAGGGCTGTGATGAATGCTGCTAGCCTAACTATAGGTTGTTGTTCAGTGCTGACGCTGAACCCTTAGGTCTTCCACTGGCTATTCTCCAACAGCTTCCAGTATGAGTTTTCTTTACTCTGGGCACCCTTTGGACCAGTTCAAGGCCTCACTGGGGACTGCATGTTTTCTGGGATGTTCAAAAACTTCTTGAACTAGTTCTTGTAGTGGACATCCCTCATCGCCTCCTTGTCCTCCCTAGGCACGAGCTCCATCAATGTCATCGCCAAACGTGACATCTGCTCTGGATCCTCCCACACATCAATTGCTGGGAGGAATTCATCGTACATCACCCCCGGTATCAGGACCCCCGATATCTAATGCATGTCCCATAGGCTGATTTTGACCTCTGTATGATGTAGATGGAAGGTATTGGTCCCCAGTGACCACCAGCTCAAAAGCTCCGGCATTAACTGGTTTGGCTGGTAGAAATGGAACTGGGAAGCCCAAGATGCCTCATACAGGCCCACTCTTCTCAGCTCCTCTCAAAACTCCTCACACAAGGCACCTACCCAGGTCCCATTCCTCGGTCCACCCCTTATTCGGGTTCCCCAGCGCCACCTTAAGTATGGTTCGGTACAGGGGAGGGGACGTCCTTGGATACAATTCCCTCCCGTCGACATTGTTCAGATGATTGTGTAGGCAGTCGGTGGTGACAGACATGAAGTCCTCCCAGGCATGACCATCAGGCGCCCTGAACCATCGGTGCTGACACGGCGTGCTCTGGAACCAGTAAGCTAGCTCATCCCTACCTGCTTCAGGGATGAAGACATCATCCCTCAGCCCGAATCCGTATAAAGGCAACCTCTTGCACAACGGGTAGTTCTTCTGGCTCTCAGACAACAACTCCACCAATGAACTATGGTCTGAGTGGCTACGGACTATCTCCCCTAGCCCCTGATTGTTTGCCATTTCGTCCCTCCAAGTGGCATCCACAAGGACCCCCTAGGAAGCTTCTTTGTGGGCCATTCAGTTCTAGAACTTGAGCGCTTGATTGGTTGGTCCACAAAGCTTGTTCGCAAATCTCGTTCGCGAAGACTGTTCGCAGGGCGCTGCCTCAGCGTTCAAATCTGGATCGCAGAGCCCAGACATGGAGTCCAGGACTTGTTGTGCGCCGTGAAGACCCGATTCGCAAAGATCACTCATGGATTAGGCATAGAATCACGAATCGAGAGCACAAAGAGAAAATATCATAGATAAGGGAAAGGGAAAAATAGACGGCATGACCCCTATTTATAGGAGATGGCCCTTAGAGCTTCACGGCACATCTAGGCCACCCTGAACTTCGTGACATGCTCGGACCCCACATTCCCAATCCACCTCGCGTGCCCTCTTCACGAGTCATCACCGCGAATGGCCAAATTTTTTGGTGATTTCCCTTAGACTTCGACCCTTGATATTTTTGCGGCTACAAGTCTAAGGGGGGGTTTGTTGGTGCCAAAATTTGGTACGAAGAAAAGGCTCACAGATGGCCCCATGGGATGCTTCGTGGAGTCCCCCCAACACCATGGCCATAGTGAAGCAAAAGAGGTGGGATGCTCCGTGAATGGATTTGATGTTCGTGAACCCACCGTGAAGCATAAAAGGCGGGATGCTCCACGAACCCATTTGAATTTTGTGAGCCTGCCGCGAAGTAAACCAGTTCCTCTTCACGCCGTGTGAGATCCGCTCCGTGGTGCCTCTTGCCTATAAATATCGGGCTCCTCCTGAGCTCTCCGGATGGAAAATCCGACCTTTCGGCTTCTCATCTCACGAATCGTGAAGCACTCTTCCACTCGGTGAACCATGAGATATGTGAGGTACTTTTTCTTTGCGAAGTGCCTTCCCATTTCTTTTTTTTTTGATCCCCTCTTCCGAGAGGGATGCATTTCCTGAGGCCTATGTGCTTTCGCAAACGAAGGGGATCCCCATGGGGACCCGGGTCGTCGCAAAGCATTTATGCTTCGCGAAACACCCTTCATGTACACATGATCCACATCCTAAGGTAGGGTCATTGTACTTCACGAAGCACATTGCTTCCCGACACCTTGTATCGTGAGGCACCTTTGCTCCGCGAGGCTGTGCTCCACGAATGCCCTTCCACTTCGCAAAGAACCTCCCATTTTGACCTCTTCCCCATGCTAAGGCTAAGGCACCCCACTTCGCGAAGCACACCTCTTCGCAAGTGCCCTCCGCCACGTGGAGCAATAGAACTCCACAAGGACCCTGCCTATGGACCCCTCTGCTTGGAAAATCCTTTTCCCGTGCGACCCTCCAGGTTTGCATGATGTGACTTCAAAGTCCCCTGGATGATACCGCCCGTAGCGTTGATGCGCCTAATGCTTCTTTGCATACGCATGCTAATGGCTATTGCTTCTTCACATAGCCATGCTAACATGGACCCCTCGATGGTTCGCTCCGCACCACCCCCTCAGTACGGAATTTTTGGTGCCTTCCCTCTCACAAGGAGAAGAAAATATCGGTTATGTAAGTCCTAGGTGTGCGGGAAAACTCACTTCGTCCAAGCTGCAGGATGTTAAACTGCCAAGCACCCTCATCCTCAGCACATGACGTTAAACTGTGACCTGGCCTCGTGCCTCGCACGCAGGGTCCCCCTGCCTTGGACAATCTCCACGCCCCCTAGTCTCCATAGGGGATGATATCCTCCTTATGGGAGTGGTGTTTGTCCGCGGGGGAAGGGCAGCCACCTTGGTGTAATCCCCTAGCTTTTCTTGCAGGAGGCAGCACCCCTTCTCCTCCTCACTTCCTCGGTGCCAAGGCCAGTGGAGGGTGTGATAGGGAACAAGGATCCTCCTTTATCTGGTCCCAAGTCCCTCTCCTGCTACGCTTTTCCACCAATGGGCCTCCATCCTGGAGTAAGTCCCGACACTTCCTGGGCTACCTCAAAGCGTAAGCCCCACTCCTCTACACTTCCCATGGATGCACCTTTCACGACGTGGTCATCAGGCCTTTTATGCCTCTTGTTTCTCACACCGAGCATGACTCATGTGGGCTTAGAGTAAGCATCGGGCATCACATTCCCGTCCCGCATGACATTAAACTGTAATCCCGAACTATGAGGACTTTGATCCATGTCAAGGCATGGTACGTAGGAAGCCTCCATGAGGTTCAAGCCCCACCACTTTGGGCCGTCTCAGAGCATAAGACCCAACCCATCCCGAACTATGAGGACTTTTATCCATGTTAAGGCATGGTTCATAGCAATCCTCCATGAGGTTCAAGCCCAACAACCATTGGCCCCGACCGTATCTGCGTCGGTGTGCCAAGACCCATTCTGAACTACGAGAACTTTGATCCAGGTCAAGGGATGGTATGTAGGAAGCCTCCCTGAGGTCCAAGCCCACCACCCCTTGGTTGTTCCCACCCCCTTCACTTCAGTTCACCAACACCTTAGGCAGCCTAGAGTGTAATCCCCACACCATCCCGAACTATGAGGACTTTGATCCATGTCTAGGAATGGTACGTAGGAAGCCTCCCCAAGGTTCAATCCCACCATTCACTTGGACCAAGGTCCTCATTCACAACATCCCACAGACACCCATCCCGAACTATTAGGAATTTGATCCATGTCAAGGCTTGGTACGTAGGAAGCCTCCCTGATGTTCAAGCCCACCATTCACTTGGACCATGGTCCTCATTCACGTCGGTTCACCGAAACCCAACCCGAACTATGGGGACTTTGATCCATGTCATGGAATGGTACGTAGGAAGCCTCCATGAGGTTCAAGCCCCACAACCATTGGCCCCGACCGTCTCTGCATCGGTGTGCCAAGCCCCAATCCAAACTACGAGGAATTTTATCCGTGTCAAGGAATGGTACGTAGGAAGCCTCCATGAGGTACAAGCCCACCACCCATTGGTCGTTATGAACCCCTTCACATTGGTTCACCAACACCCTGGGCAGCCTAGAGTGTAAGCCCCACACCACCCGAACTACGGGGAATTTGATCCATGTCAAGGCATGGTATGTAGGAAGCCTCCACGAGGTTCAAGCCCCACTATCTTGGGCCGCCTCAGAGTGTAATCCCCTCTCTATTCTGAACTACAAGGACTTTGATTTATCTCAAGGCATGGTACATAGGAAGCCTCCCTGAGGTTCAAGCCCACCACCCATTGGTCGTTTCGACCCCCTTCACGTCGGTTCAACAACACCTTGGGTAGCCTAGAGTGTAAGCCCCACACCACCTGAACTATGAGGACTTTGATCGATGTTAAGGCATGGTACATAGGAATCCTCAAGAGGTTCATGCCCAACACCCATCAGACCCTCGATCCATCTTCACATCGGTTTCCCCCATCCCGCATGACGTTAAACTGCACACCCAAACTACGAGGACTTTGATCTATGTAAAGGCATGGTACATAGGAATCCGCCATGAGGATCAAGCCCCACCACTTTGGGCCATCTCAAAGCGTAAGCCCCAACCCATCCCGAACTACGGGGACTTTGATCCATGTCAATTCATGGTATGTAGGAAGCGTCCATGAGGTTCAATCCCAATAACCATTGGCCCCGACCGTCTCTGCGTCGGTGTGCCAAGCCCTATTCTGAAGTACGAGGACTTTGATCCAAGTCAAGGCATGGTACATAGGAAGCCTCCCTGAGGTTCAATCCCACAACCCATTGGTCGTTCCGACCCACTTCACATCGGTTCACCAACACCTTTGGCAGCCTAGAGCGTAAGCCCCACACCACCCGAACTACGATGACATTGATCCATGTCATTTCGTGGTACGTGGGAAGCCTCACGAGTTTTAAGACCAACACCCATCGGACCCCCAGTCCATCTTCATGTTGGTTCCTCCCCGTCCCGCATGACGTTAAACTGTACACCTGAACTACGTGGTCTTTGATCCATGTCAAGGCATGGTACGTAGGAATCCTTCCTGAGGTTGAAGCCCTCCACCCAGTCGTTTCAACCTCCTTCACGTCGATCTTACCTCATCCATCGGTAAGCCGTTGCGACCCTATTCAGCGGTAAGCCGTTGACATCCTTATCCATCAGTAAGCGGTTGCGACCCTATTCAGCGGTAAGCCGTTGACATCCTTATCCAGCGGTAAGCCGTTTCAACCTCATTCAGTGGAAAGCCATTTTCAACCACATTCGACAGTAAGTCGTTGCCATATGAACTACGTGAACTTTAATTCCCTTCCACGAGGATACATAGGAAGTCTCTTCAAGGCTCAAGCCCAAAAACATCGTCCATCCTGATTCTTATCTGGGCCTTCGCATCCCACTGAAATCATGCCACCTCATTACTCTCCATAGCATTTGGGAAGCCGCCCACGCGCTGGCCCCAATATTGGTGTTCCCTCCAAGGGGTTCCTCAATCTAATCCACTCTAATCAGTGTTCTGATCAGTCTGATCCGTCTCCGCTGAATGTTAAAATTGCTGCATACCCTGTGATTAAACATAGGAAGTTGAGAAAAACCTCAGATACATGCCTATGGCATACGATTCCCCGTGCTCGGCGTGGGATGACTCGGGCTTCCGCACCATCGAGAAGCCCTATAATAAGGGACAGAAAATAGACACGCCAATCCCCCAGCATCCAGACATGCCAGTGATGCGCCAACATGACTGCGCCCCTAACTGAAGGTTGATTCCCTGACTGGACCCCTTGGAATGTCTGACAGAAGTAACATAATTAATTGGTTTCCATGAGGATATGGTGTCGGGAAGAGTTTCACAAACAACGTATTAAATCTATGAGGGAGACCCGGACTTGGTGACGAGTTCTAAGGAGGAATCCACAGAAGGAAGAACCCACATCCCATTATCCTGTTTTCGATCAAGGAGCAGACGTCCCTGAATAGGGAGCGAATGATGCCCGCCTTTGGAAAGTGGGAATGTGGGGTAACAAAAAAGCCACATCCTTCGTCCCCGAATGAGACAGATGCACACGCCTTGCCAAAAGCATCTGAAACAGTGATCCTCCACATGGGTTTTCCAATTGGGTATAGGGTACATGGATTGTTGGAGGGATACACACTATGTCACACTTAACTTTTCAAAAAACCCTAGCAATAGTCTCTGAATGGATACACGATATGTGTTCATACCAGTACATGGTGTGCAGTTGGGTTTTCTGCAGATTTTACCAAACATTAGATCATCTTATGGTGCCTCAAGTCAGGCCTCACCACTTAAGATCTAGAAAGATCTCCACCAAAAACTGATGGATCTCACCGAAAAGCATGGTTATCGACCATCATTCTCTAAAAATTATCCTTCATTCATCTATCAGGAGTTCTTCGCATGAACGACATGCCACCATTCCTTCCACCACTATGGATTCATTCTATGATCATCATAATGATCTCCCATTCCTTGCCAACATCACAGATCTAGCCATTATTCATTGATATTTTCTTTTTTTCTTGATATGTTGTTGTTCTGGGGGTCCGATCAGGCTTGATACCACCCGACAATGTCGAACCGGGAATACGGGGTCGTACAGAGGAACAATACAAAGAATAAATGGGAGAAGAAAACATAAAAAAGGTTTAGATGATCATTGGACAAGCATTCTTGGCCAATGATCATTAATGGTGATCCCATGTTAGAAACTAATAAAACAAATCATGATTTCAATACATGGGCACATGTAATTGTCCATAACTAATGCAGTTCCAAGAACAAGGCTGGATATGCTCAATCAATCTAATAAAAGGGAGTAAATCACCATTTTTTGAGTCATACTTTTCATTTGGATCATTCTTTGATGATTACTATTCTCTCCTATGAATAAGAGGTATTATTTCATTTGTTGCATCCTAATCTTATCTAATCAGGCATTTTATTATCATACCATGTGATCCCCCCAAAAAAGGGGGAAAGAAAGCATCATTATAAGTTCCAAGATTATGAGGCTAACCATGGACAATTCACTCTATCATTATTCTTATAGAATATTTTTCTACATCAAAAGTAATTAATTAATTTAATAATTATTTAACTCACTAAACAAACCTCTAATAAGCAAGGAATATGAACGCCCCACATCGACCCATTTTAGGTCGGACCTTGAGTAAACACCGTGTTTCGAACAAAACCTTGATATCATATTTATGATCTCGGTATCCATTTAATATTTATACCATTTTATTTCAGAATATATGCACACACATTATAAAATATATTTCGTAATTTTTATAAAATTAATTCTAGGCACACTAGGGCTTAGAATCACACACCGTCTCAACACGTAGCTCTAGAAATTTATGTAGAAATATTTCAAAGTCTTAAATGAAAAAAATATGGTATCTATATCAAATGGATGAAGTTTTGTTTATGAAATGGAATGAAGTCAATTAAGTACATTTTATCATGTTATCTATCATGGTATTAAAAAATCTATAAAAATTTGTATAGATGATTTGAAATATAAATATTATCATATTTCCTTCTATTCTAATGAATTGATTTTTTTTTCACCCCACATGGATTTATGATTGTGTGCTCCTGAACTCTCCCATGGTCATGTTCTCTATCACTCCTAATTATTCATTTGATGTTAGTTTTTCCACCCTTACTAAATTTTCGCTTCCTAGTAATGTTCTCCTAAATTTGTAACTCAATTTTGTGATATTTCTGTTAAGTTTTATGTTTCCCAATTTACCTATTCAAAAGATGTTTCATTATCCCCATATATGGTGTGAGTTTTTAGAAAATGTTAAATCTTTTATGACAGAGATAAAATTGTAATGGAAAACATTACAAAAGGTGGTTGAATATATTGTCGTAAATTTTTAATATATATTTATATATAAAAAATTTTATGTGTTTAGTAGCTTTCTTAACACAGAACACCGAGAATTGTGTAAATTGAGATATATTATAAATATTTAATTATTTAAATTTGATAAATAAGCTTTTGAAGTGGTAGTTATTGTCATGAACCAACCTGGGTTGACCCCAAACTAGTCACCCAAGCTGGACTGAAACAAGGCATTAGAGACATCCCCAATCCTCCAAGGCTTAAAACTAGTGTTGAGCATTAAAATAAAATACTTGAGAGTTATTTTTTCCCATGAAAAATGAATAATAAATAAATATAAACTAAACAATAAAAAATAAAAAATAAGAGGAAATAAATAAAATTGTATATACCTCCATGTGACCTAGTTGGTCACCACTGGCCATTAAACCATTATTGCCCCATCATGACCAAATTCAAGATTGAAGTAACCCCTATGCTAAAAATGAAACTATAGGCATGAGTATTAAAACTTCTTGGGTGTACCTAAAATAAACTACTCCATATGCTTTGCCATTATAAATAAAACAATGTCTAGTTGGTTTGGAAATAACACATATAAAAATAATGTTTTCCTTTCATTTAAAAAAATATTTTACAAATATTCCATTAAAAAAACCTTTTTCTATTAAAGTTTCTAGAATAATTTGAAAACCATGAAAAGTAATTTCAATAAATTCCATTAAAAGAAAAAAAATCCAAATAAATATATTAACATGAAATGAAAATCAAGTGTGTCAAGGGATCATGTAATCAAAAGTTCCATAAAATGAAACAAGAATATACAAATATGTAATAATGGGAATTTCCAAAACATATCTAGAATAAATCTGAAGACATACTCTACTTAGAGCCAACTATCGGCGTTTGGTGAAGCTCCATTGTCAACAACCATTAGGCTTCTCTAAATAAGAATCACTAGTGGCAGAAATCACCTAACCCCTCACAGATCCAGGGGTACCTACCTATCTAATTGGGGTTTATAAGAAACACTCACTTGACCATAAAAATGAATCCTAAGAATACCACGATAATAGTATGTGGTCAATAGGGAGGTTATCACACGTGTGTCATAAGCCAACAAAACATTGATGCCCCAATTCATGTCTTTTCACACCCCAACTGCTTAAATTGTTTTATTTTATTATCTACTGGTTTCGGTTAGCCTCGCCAAGGTGTGGGGCGAGCACGAGTCTAATTTTTTTCTTTAAAGTTTATTGTTTTTGTTGTGTTTTGGATTGGTGTGCGGGCACCGCACGATCAGCGGTAGCCACACAGTCAGTCCACATACTTGTGCAGTTATCTAATGTTTAAAATAAAGAAATATTTATAAAAATAAAATGGGTTAAAAGTTTGCACCATAATAATAAAAATATTATTATTGTGTAGATATTATTATTATTATTATTATTATTATTATTGAAAGTGTTATTATTTTCATTAATATTTATAATATTAATTGGATGTTAAAAGTGTTTTTAATATTTTTATGAGTAAATTATTATTAGAAAAATTATTAATGTTATATTATTATTAATGTTGCCAATATTCCACCTTTGGGTTCTACCAGTGCGCTCGGACCCCCTCTCCCAGCCAACCTACTTCAGCCACACTCCAGCCACCGCACCTCTACTTAGCTCCCCCCTTACTTCCCCTTGGCGCAGCGCAACACAATCCAATCGTCCATTCCCTGCTTCCACTCACATGTAGTGACCCGAAGACCTAGCACTTCCCTCTTCGTCCCGCTTAGCTACCCTCTGGCACGCTCCCCAACTTTTGTCGAAGCCCATACTGGACGACCCCCTCCACCACGTTGCGCCCTCCTTCTACAATGCATTGTTCCCAACGTAAACCCCTACCCGTGACCCGACCTATCATGCAAGCTTTCGGTGTGGCCCGAAACCCACTACACGACGCACCTGCACTCTTCCAGCGTGACTGCTTTTCCCCTTTCTAACAACCATCTCCTCCGCCGGTATATTTCATTTATTTTTTAGGTTTTCTCAAATCAACCATACCCCAAATGTTTTGGTTTGTGATTCACATTTTTTTAGTGTTTAGGATATGCGATTGATGTTTCAGGACCTGCTGGTCCTTGTTCCGGCATCCACTGCCAACAGGGAGGCAGATGAACCCGTTTTGCTATACCACCATTGTTTTGAGTAAGAGTTTAAATCTGCTATTTGGTTTTGAACCTCTAAATTTAGTTTCTAATGG
Source organism: Viscum album (assembly GCA_963277665.1). Classification (NCBI taxonomy): domain Eukaryota; kingdom Viridiplantae; phylum Streptophyta; class Magnoliopsida; order Santalales; family Viscaceae; genus Viscum; species Viscum album. The sequence continues at coordinate 871,050,126 of OY728145.1, read as the reverse complement.
TGTAAACAAGTCCCTGTTAAACTAGTTAGAGGTTGGTTGGTCTTTTCCACCATAAACTTGGGTACCTTTTGATGTTATAGTGAACTAGTACTCCACCCGTGCCATGCACAACACTGTAAAATAATTCTTATTATTAACTATAAATTACTATTTATAAAACATAATAGTTTATTATCTGTTTTCTTAAGAGTACTATTTGTAATAGTTGCGAAGAAATAGTTACGTTTAATGTATTTTAGTCACAAATAAGTGGTGAATAATTATGAATTATAAGTGAATCTATTAAGAAGACATCAATATAAAATGTTTAATTAAGATACATCAATTGTAATGTGAAACACTTTGGAATAGTCAAGGATGTAAACCTGACTTTAATATAAACTGCATTTAGGAAAACAATATTGCATACTACGAAAGACAAAGTTGAAGAGGAGTTGCTTAAAGAATAGTTTATCTAATAAAAAAAATGAGATGTGCCGAGGAATAATTATAATACAAAAAAAAAATTGTCCACAAATAGATATGTTGTGATGTTTAGACATGGAGTAATTTTCCAGCAAGTCAAAGAGGTTCCCAATTCATTTCATCTTTGCCTCACCAATATAAGATTGGTTGGAATATTCATTGTCTAACACATCATAAGAGTACCTGAATATGCAACATAAGAATACAACATAAGAATATATACAACATAATTATACAATATAAGAATACCTGAATATGCAGAATTAAGTATTAATGTCACCGAGAAATGGACATGAATGAAATATATGATTGAAAAAGAACATTCAAATGGACATGAAACACACAAGAGAAGTTTATACATCATAATATATAAATGGACATGAATGAAAAGAGCATTCAAAGTCGCACCCCCCTGGCCTCATCCTCTCCTCCCCCTCCCCCCTGGCCAACCTTTTCCCCCAACACCCCCTCCCCCTGCCATCATCCTCCTCTCCCCTCCCCTCCCCTCCATCCTGCCCAGTCCCTCCCCTCAAACCTGCCCAGCCCCAACCCCTCCCCTCCCCTCCCCCCTGCCAAGCCTTTTCCCCCCAGCAGCCCCCTCCCCCCTGCGATCACCCTCCCCTCCCCTCCCCTCTCCTCCAGCCTGCCTAGCCCCTGCCCCTCCCCTCCCCCAGCCCAACCTTTTCTCCCAGCAGCTCCTACCCTCTGCCATCATCCTCCCCTCCCCTCCCCTCCCCTCCAACCTACCCATCCCCTACCTATATGCTAGAAAATTAACTGAAACTCATTTGGAATATCTGAAAATTATAACAGAAACTGATTTGGAAAATCTGTATATATGCTAGAAAATTATAACAGCAACTCCCATATAGGTAATCTAAAAAAACACTATATTTTAATGGTCAGTTTAGAGAAAGAGGGCATCCAATTGGAAATCAATGCAGTGTTACAAAAAACTACTAAGCATACAAAACAAATTGCTTTAGGTTTCATCAGAAATTCTGCAAGTGTAGGGGGGATTTGGTGATGGCGCAAAGAAACCATTATCCATCGGACATTGCTACAATATTTTTTGCTGTGGATTCTGTGGTTAACATTTAGGATGGAAATATACATGAGAAACATACATTGGTAGTGCAGCCTAAAAAAGTGGGAAATTGACACCAAAAGAGTGATAAATGGGGTGCAATAGACCTCCATGGGCCTTCCTATTTATAAAGGGGGGAAACCCCAATGTATAAACACGATTTTTTCATGATATTGACAAAATTCGATCCAAACCCCTAAATCCCTCGATGGAAATGGAAGAAGAACATGGGAATACCTTATAATGGTATTTTGCAACACAATCGGACACTGAAAATCATTGAGGGGTGAACGAAGAAGAATCCAGAGGCGAGCTAGCTGTAGGCGGAGGAGGAAGAGGCAGAGCAGGCGGAGGCGGACGCGCGGATGGAGAGCAGGATCAGGGAAGGGAGCGAGAGAGGGGAGTCGTGAAGGGGAGCGGGAGAGGGCAGCCGAGGAGGGAGGCGAGAAGGGAGGCAGAGAATTCGGGTTTGAATTCTGTATGATATTTCTTGTTAACAAAAATAGGCAGCGTACTGTGATTTTACTGAACGAAAATTACACCATCACGAAAGAAGCATATATATATTATACAGAAATATACATTCGAAAATAGCATATTCAATTAAAAATAATGCAGTAAAGGAACACATAAGAAATTTTTTTGAATGATTACCTTGGATTGATATCGAGGAATTTTTATGCAGTGAAGATGGTTGGAATGACGACTAAGTATTCTGTAAATTTGAGTTAGCACTGATATGTGATTGCAATGAACCACAGTTATACCAACATCAAACAAACATATATACATTACACAGAGAATATACTGTTATATATCCCAAATGAATGTCAAATAATGCAGTGAAAGGTACCCACATATGGAAGAGCGGGACTAAATATTCTCAAAACCTGACGAATTACTGTACTGTGATTGCAATGAACCACAATTACAGCAAAAGAAACAGATAACATTTATACAGAAAATATAGATTCAAATCTGCAATTCGAATGTCACCTAATGCAGTGAAAGGTACCAACACATGGATTGAAGTTGCAAAAATGATTCTAATTAGATGCAGAGAAACACAGTGGAAGATAACAGTCAAATATCATATGGTATAATGGAGGAACTTGTATCTAAATTTCAACGATTGTATGTCGCCTTGAGAGAAACCGTACCAAGACGATGTAAGACCGACTGACTATCGAAGAAGATGAGGATAGATTCGTCGACCTTCGTCGAAGAAACTTGGTACAACAGACCCCTTATATGGATGTAATAGTAGACAACGCGTCAGCCTACTAAACTACATCACAGGAATAGGGAAGAGCGTGCTCACGGGAAGCTCAGATGGCGTTGCCGGAGGTGTTGATGCAGCGCGGACGAAGGTGCTCGGTAGCCGGTGGGTGGAAGAATACACGACGAAGGAACCCTAATTCGGAGTCTTGAAGGGAGATACCGCGAGGTGGAATAAGGAAGAGCGTGCACGCGGGAAGCTCGAATGGACTTGTCAGAGCTACTGATGCAGCGCAAACGGAGGAGGTCGGTAGCTGGAGGGTGGAAGGACGTCCGATGAAGGAACCCTAATACGGAGCCTTGAAAGCAGATACCGCGAGATGGATCCCGACTGCGTCGCGAGAGGCGTGTATGGGTAGTCGGAAGAATTGGGTTAGGAAGGTGACGTGGGGGATGGGGAAGGAGACACATATGCAAGGAGGAAGCCCGTTTTAGTATAGATAGTAGATTTTTGGTCAACAAAAGAGGGAACACATGCATATACTTAATGTATTTCTATATATAATATATATGTCCTCTGTGTATGTATTCCCTCAAGGAACGGGGAAAAGTGAATTGGATTATGGATATATGTATATATATAGTTATGTGAGTGCAAGTGTTGTGGAGTTACAAGTGGTCACCGACTATTTAGTTAAGTGACAAACTTTTCGGCATGACCCAATTCCTCTTTGAGGTTGGCATTTCTATTATTTCCATATTTTTGGATCATTCCATAGGAACTTGCATGATTTCATATAATTTATAAATATTATTCACACCCTTATAAGTCTGATGGATAATTCATTGCAGTGTTCTTATGATGGTTAAAATTGTTAAAAATAGCTTTGAAATAGTTCATTGGTTATTTGTAGGTGTTTCCGTACCCTTACTCCCATTTTTAATCTATTTAATGCTTAGCTTTTCTTAATTAAATCTTTGATTATGTTTCTCACCTCTATTATGTTTATAGTTAACTTATTGTAGTGTTTTCTTGAAATATTTATTTAAATATGGATTTTAGGATGCCCCTCGATTTATGCACATGTTTATGCTTGCCCACAGGGTGTGGACTAATTCCTTTATCTTCAAATGGTATTGTTGGATATATTGAGTGGTTTTGATTATAGAAACACATTATGGAACTTACTTGTCCTGTGTTGGTTGGTTTTATGGAACTTAGTGTTTTTGTGGAAATTATTATGTGTCTCTTTAGAGGTTTGACACGCCATTAGATGTTGGAACATCTATGGGTGCACTAGGTGCTCACATGGATATACCATCAAATGATGATGGTGTTTTGAATTGGTATTTTTCTCTAATCCTCAGTTATCTAAATGTTTCTTCTTTTCTAAATATTGTGGGTCTCTCTGTGAGGCTCTTTGAATTGGTTTGAAAAGAGATCCTTAAGTATATTCCTATTTGGCTTTTGGTGAGTATTTTGTTGAGTGTGTGGTGAAGGTGACACATGATTTATTTTTATGAAAATTTACAGAGTATCGCTAAAGTAATTTATGTTAATGCTTTGAAACATAAAACCTAAAGTCCTATTTGGATTTTTAAATACAAAAGTAGTGTCGAGGGTTGTTTTAGAAGATCTTATGTAATATTTTCATAAAGGCATTTGATTATGCAAAACGAAAGGTCTGATTGACAACTCTAAGTGTTTAATAAAGTGGTTTTGATAACTGAATGATGTGATGGCCCATTTGGCACTTTTTATGTTCCAAATGTATGTAAATATATATATAAGTATATGGGGCACTCCTATCTATGGTAACATTTATTGGTGAATTCATAGGAAGTTTCTGTGTTTGGGGTTGGCAAGAGCAGTGGTGGCATGATAGGGTGAGTCACTCATGCGAGGGCCTACTACTTACATAGTATGATTATTATAAACACCATGGGTTCTTGAGTGCCTTTTATTTGATTGAGTGATGGTTTCTTACCAGCCCCAATTTGACTGGTTGGTACCCACTGGTAGGTATAGAGGCCATATGGGGAGTTCCTCTGATTTCATTAGCTGCAAGGGTGATCAGTTGGTTATATACTATGGGGATTCCCCATATGATAGTAGGTGGTTCAGAACCAAGTACAACCATGGGTCTTCTAGGTATGTTTAGGATCACCCATGGTTACTTAATTCTTTATATTTCTTGTCTACTTTTAGATACACCTGTTAGTTTATTTCTAGCTTGCACCATTCACCTATTTTATTTTAGTACAACATTGGTCTTTCTGTCTTGGTTTTGTTTTTAAAATGCCAAATGGTTCTGGAAATGGTTTATATCATGTGTTGGGTTTTATTTACATGGGAAAACAGGTTTCTTATTTTAAAAGGAGAAAAAACCTACTTTCATACTTTTATTTCATAATTTTTTGTGGACTGCTTTGGAAAAGGGAACTTTTGGATTCAATGCTTAATTCCTGGAATCCCTACTGAGCATGTTGGTGCTCATGCCTATTATGTATTTCTAGTTACAATTTTAGTTTCTTGTTTGGGATCCTGGTTCGGCTGGCCAATGTTAGAGCAGACTTGGTTCTAAGTTTGGTGGTGACCTGAAGGGTCATAAGGAGGTATGTATAGCTTATTTTCTTTCAACTGCTAGTTTTATTTTCTTATCATCAATCTTTATTTATTTGGTTATCTTTTCTTCATGGTCCAAATTTTTCGCAACAGTTAGATTTTGATGCCCAACACTAGTTTCTAACCCATGGGGATCAAGAATGCCCCTCGAGACATGTTGAAGGCCGGATCAGGTGACCAGTTCATGGTTGACCTAGGTTGGTTTGTGACACAATGGTATCCGAGGAGTCCCTTCCTATTTGAGATGTCTAGTAGAAAGAGATTAGAATTGTTGGGACTCAAGAGGTAGGTGTGAGAAGAGCATCACGAACTCTTTCTCGCACTAATACTCATATCGCCAGGGGTAATCTAGGATTTGAGTCTTTTGTCTTGGGTTGTTTTGGATTAAGGGATGACAATGGAGGTGAATCGGGTTATGTTGTGGCCTCATGAGGGGTGATGACACATGTGGTGTCTATGTTCCTGGTTCAAGGTCCTCTTAGTGTTATGACTTACTTAGGGAACGACTCACTACCATGTCGCAGGTTTAGGAACATACACTAGTTCCTCATTCTGATTTTTTATCATTGGTTGTGTTTCTTTTTGATATCAGTTTATGTGAGGGTGTGTTGAAATTGAAAGTTGACTTTTAACGTGGGACTGGTTTTGGAATTGGAGTGAATTCCTCAAATTGTTTTAGATCCGTAAAGCAGGGTTTTAAAGGGGGAATTGTTTTGATTAGGATGTTTTAGATTGTGTTTGGATTTGATAAGAAAATGAGATGTTTGGACCTTGAAATTCTGTATGGAGGGTCACATGTGCATGGGTATGTATGGAGAGTGTGTTGGGCCATTTTTCCATGGATGATGTAGGTGGGATTTAATGAATTCACATGTGACAGTTCATAAGGGACCACAGGTGAATTGTTTTAAAAAGATATAAAGGGAAATGAAATTTTGGGAATTGAATTTGGTTTAAAAAGAGGATTTTAATATTTTGAAAGTTGTTTGGAAATGTTTATGTTTTGAAAATTTATATGAAATGAAATTTTTGAAAAGATTTTTTTGGTTGTGCTTGAGTTTGTTTCGCTTCCGATCTAGCTATCTCAAGCTTGGTGTGTTATACTTATTGAGTTTTGGCATGATGCTGGTTTCAACTGTGTTTTTCAGGTAGTATTGAATTCGCCACCAAGAATGTTACCCAAAGTTCCTAATGATTCTTTCCCAGTTCCTAATTAATTTTTTATGTTTCCTATTTACCAAGGTAATCTATGTCATTTAGATGTAGTTGTGTGGTTCGTGGGAATAGAATGTGTCTTCGGTTTGTTGGAACTATTGAGTACGTTAAGGTTAATGCAATATCGAGTTTATTTGAGGTTCCAGTTCTGGACTAATGAATATAGAATGTCACATGGTCGTTAGAGATTGGGGTGTTGTTGGGGGTGGTCAGCATTCATAAGATTTCTCTATCTAGTGAGGGGTGACTGTCAGGGAAACCTATTTCTGAAAAATCATCTTCATTGGAACAAGATCTTAGTCTGTCAGACTGCTCGCTTGTGTACCACCAGTATGGCCAGTCCGGTCATTCTTAGCTGTCATGTTGCATCCACTTGAAAACATACCACCATTTTGGTTGTTTGAATCATCGAGGCGAAGGAGTTAGGGAGTAGATGATGAAAAATATTGACTGTGAGGCATAAGATGCTTCAGCCATCAGGGCCCCAACCACAAGTCTAGGGTGAATCTCGCACACAGTTAGGAGTTTCCAAGGGTGTCTGGAACCTTAGTCTTGATCATATTTTTATCCTTGGTATGAAATATCCAATGTTTCTTTGTTATTTTTTTCATCATCATAAGATCATCCTTGTTGTGGTGGTGTGATGAGCTCATTCTTCTGTAATCGAAGTAGTTTTATATACTCATAGTGTGGATTTTAAATCGTTCATTGTACTTAAAGGGTGTTCCGCCCATGAATAAATGGATCCATTCAGATTTTGAGTTTGTTCTCAATTGTGTCCATTGGGGTGATGTTTGGTTCCTGATAATTAATGGGTGGTGTTTCGAGTCCCCTTATTAGTTTGGGCACCTCTTCGTGAATTTTCCATTATTGTGTTTCGGTTTTGTAGGGTATTCCTCCATACTAGCATCCCGGTGTGTTTTTGGCCTATAAAGGTTTTACACTTAGTGGGGGAGTTGTTCTGTTAGCATTGAGAAGGTGGGATGAGTTCAATTTGGGTAGTTCTCACATTGGCTCATCCTGAGGGTAGTCTGTTCGGAATTCAAGGTTTCAATGTTAGTGTAATTCTTTTGGTGGAGAGAACCCTATCATTTCCTCCCCTCATTCAATTGCAGTGGTTTTTTCTTGAGTTGGTTGGGTGTGATGTGTGTAGGGAATAGTTACCCTGAGGCTCTCAGTTTCCTTTTATTTTTCTTGGCCGTGGACTCTAGTTATGTCCACTATTGGCTTGGTGAATTTTTGAGGGCAGAAAGTTTTGTGGTGGAGAGAATTGTCTCACCCTGACTCCAAATATTATTTTATTTTATTATTTATTGGTTTCGGTTAGCTTTTCTAAGGTGCGGGGGAGCACAGGTCTAATTTTTTTCATTAACGTTTAATGTTTTTGTTGGGTTTTGGACTGGTGTGCAGGAATGACATGGTTGGCGGTAACCATGAGGCCGGTGCACGTACTTTTTCAGTTATCTAATGTTTAAAATAAATAAAATTTTATAAAACTAAAATGGATTAAATGCGTGTTCCATAATAATAAAAATATTATTATTGGGTAGATAATAATAATAATAATATTATTGGCAGTGTTATTATAGTAATTAATGTTTTTAATATTAAATGGTTGTTAAAATTGTTTTTCATATTTTTATTAGTAAATTATTATTAAGAAAAATATTAATTTTATATTATTATTAATTTCTTCAATAATTGAAAAAAAGGAAATAGAATGAAAAATATTATTAATTTTATTATTATTATGTTATTATTATTAAGATAAGAAAATGAAAAAAAGAAAGGGGTGAAAGCCCGAGTCTGTGCGCCGAACCGCCCCCCACCTTGTCTATTGTGGACTGTGCTTTGGCACCCTCTAGGTTCAACCTGCGCACTCAGACCCCCCACCCATCCAGCCTGCTCCGGCCATGCTTACACCACTGCACCTCCGCTTAGTCCCCCTTGGTTTTCCTTGGTGCGGTGCTGCACAATCCAACCGGCCATCCCCTACTTCCGCTCACCTATAGCGACCCGATGACCCAACAACACCCTCCTCATCCCATTCGGCTGCCCTCTGGCATGCTCCCCAGCCCTAGTCGGAGCCCCTACCTGACGACCTTCGATCACAGCCCAAAACCCTCTGCGTAGCGCCCCTGCACTCCTCTGGCATGACTAATTTTTTCCTTGTGGGAAACCATCTTGTCCACCGGTTTATTTCATTTGTTTTTGGTGTTGTTCTCAAATCAACCAAACCCCATATGTTTCAGTTTGTGATATACATGTTTTTCTTGGTATTTAGGATATGCAATTGATTTATCAAGACCTGTTGGTCAATGTTCCAACATCTTCCACCAAGGGAGAGGCAGATGATCCCATTTCATAATTTCACCATTGTTTTGAGTAAGGGTTTAAACCCTCTGTTTGGTTTTCACAACCTAATTTGTTGTCTTATAGTGTACATGAGTCCCTAGAAAATTAATTAGAGGTGTGTTGGTCTTTTCTGCCTTAATCTTAGGTAACTTTTGATGTTATAGTGAATTTTTGGTCAAAGAAAGAGAGCACACACGCATATACTTAAGGTATGTATAATATATATATTTATATTCTCAATGTAGATATTCCCTCATTGATCAGGGAATAAGTGCATTGGATTATTGATATATGTATATTTATATATATAGGTATGTGGGTGCAATTGCGGGCCTGTTACGAGTAGTCACTGCCTATTTCATCAAGTTCCAAAGTGTTTAGTATGACCAGATTCCTTTTTGAGGTAGGATTTTTCACTATTTCCCTCCTTCCGAAGCTTTCTATAGGAACTTTCATGATTTCATTTAATTCATAAATGTTATTCATACCCTTATAATCCGTATAGTTAATTAATTGTAGTGTTTTTATGATAGTTGAAATTGTTAGAAAGAGCATTGAAATAGTTCCTTGGTTATGTGTAGGAGTTTCCATGCCCCTGCTCCATTTTTTAATCCATTTAATGCTTATGTTTTCTTTATTAAATCTTATATTTTGTTTCAAACCTATATTATGTTTATATGTAACTTATGGTAGTGTTTTCTTGTTGAAGGATTTGATTAAAAATGGATTTTAGGATGCCCCTCTATTTATACACATGTTTATGCTATGCCAATATCGTTGGAACTGATGCCTTTATCTTCAAATGGTATTGTTGGATATTTCGAGTGGTTTTTATTATATAAAAACTTTATGGAACTTGTTTGTCCTGTAGTGGTTGGTTTTATGGAACTTAGTTTTTTGGTGGAAATGATTTTGCGTCTCTTTGGAGGTTAAACGCGCCATTAGATGTTGGTACATCAATGGGTTCACAAGGTGCACACATGGACGTACCCTCAAATGAAGATGGTGCTTTGAATTGGTATTTTTCATGAAAAATCAGTTTTATAAATGGTTCTTGTTTTCTAAATTTTTTTGGTGTCTTCATGTGGCTCTTTAAATTTTTTTGAAAATAGAACCTTGAGTATATTCTTGTTTGGATTTTGGTGTATATTTTGTTGAGTGTGTGGTGTAAGGAGACACATGGTTTGTTTTTATGAAATTATATAGAGTATCACTAAATATGTTTATGGTAATGATTTGAAACTTGAAAACTAAAGGCCCATTTGAATTTTTAAATAAAAAAGTGGGTTATAAAGTTGTTTTAAAAGAGATTGTGCAATATTTTCATAAAGAAATTTGATTATGCAAAATGAAAGGTTCGATTGACATCTCCCAGTGTTTAATAAAGTGGTTTGAATAACCAAATAATGTGATGGCCCAATTTGATCTTTGTATGTTCAAAATGTGTATAAATATATATATATATATAATTATATGGGGAGCTACTTTCTAGGGTAACCTTTATTATTGAATGAATATGAATAGTCCATTTTTTGGGGTAGGCAAGTGCGATGATGACATGGTAGGGTGATCACACATGTGAGGGCCTCCTACTTAAAAAATATAATTATTATAACCACTAGGGGTTCCTGGGTGTCTTTTAGTTAACCAGTTAATGGTTCCTTACCATCCATGATTAGACAAGTTAGTACCCACTGGTAGGTATTGAGGCCAGATGAGGAGTGCCGCTGAGTTATTTTGTCGTGAAGGCGATTAGTTGGTTATAGACTATGAGGATTCACCATACGATGACAGTTGGTTCTAAACTGATTATATCCAAGGGTCTTATATGGATGTTTAGGATCACCCATTGTAATTTAATCCTTTATATTTCTTGTCTAATTTCAGCTGCACCTGTTAGTTTTTTTCCAGCTTGTACCGTTTACCTATTTTATTTTATCACAACCTTTGTCTTTCTATCTTGGTTTTGTTTATAAAATGCCAAATTGTTTTGGAAATGGTTTGTAGCATGTGTTGGGTTTTCTTTATTTGGGAAAACATGTTTCTTCTTTTAAAATGTGAAAAAAACCTACATTCATACTTGTATTTCATACTTGTGGTTACAGACTACTTCGGATAAGGGATCTTTTGGATTCAATGGTTTATTCCTGACATCCCTATTAGTCATCTCGGTGCTCGTAGCTATTATGTATTTCTAGTTACAGGTTCAGTATCTTGTTCAGGCTCCTAGTTTAGCTGCTCAATGTTGGATCAGCTTGGTTGTGAGTTGGGTGGTGACCTGAAGAGTCACAAAGAGGTATGTACAGTTCATTTTCTTTCTACTGCTAATTTTATTTTCTTATTTTCAATCTTTATCTATTTGGTTATAATTTTTTCATGGGAAAACAAATTCCCAGAAGTAATATTTTGATGCCTAAAACTAGTTTCCAGCCCATGGGGATCAGGAATGACCCTCCGAAAATTCCGTGGGCCGACTCGAGTGACCGGTTCAGGGTCAATCCAGGTTGGTTTGTGACATGCCTAGCCCAAATATTGACAACACATATGAGATGACCCTCTCCTCAGAGGGATAACCATATAGGTTCCCATCACACATCAGGTAATACAAAAGTGCCAATTGAGGCTACACATCATATTAGTTTTCAAACAACTTTCCAAAACATTATAAAATACTGACCAGGCTTTTACCCTTTAAATTCCAAATCTATTTTTAAAACATTTTCGTAAATCAAGATAAAAACACAAAACATTTATGAAAATTCCCAATAGGGCCTTTACAATGTTTAAGACCATACCACACTTCAATATGTAAAAAATTCCAATTAATAGATGACATATTTAATCAAAGCCTTTTATTTCCAAAAAACACACTTCACATGTTAAGAATCATTTTAAAAAAATATTTTTGACATTTAGGATACTTTAAATTCAAATGAAATCATGTAAACCATCTTAGAAAAATTAAATAAATAAATAAATAACCATTTCCAAGAGTGGGAACCAGTTTTTCTTAACTTATAAATACCAAATAAAAAATAATTTTAAAATGATCAAGAAATTAATAAATTCAAATTAAATTCTCAGGAATAGGAAACCTGCCTCAACAAGAAGAAAATCAAACTAAAACACCCTATAACTTGATGTATTTGATGTATGAAACAAGAATCATACTTTTTTACACTTTCAAACATATGCACCATTTCATATATATATATATATATATAAGGAAACCTATCCTTTGTATACATATTCACATGGAAAAATATATATAAGGGTATCCTTACATTTTTGTTTACACTTTCATATACCCCTTGAAACATACAAACATATACATTTTTATATACACAAATAAATACACCTAGCCCCATTATATATATTAATCCTTCCATGGGTGAATATATATAAAGGGGTAACATACATATATATATTCCTACCTATGAATATGCCTATAAGTATTTGTCAACATTGGCTCAAATCCACCCCAACATGGTCTAAGATTCACTACAAGAATATTAGGGACCCAAACAACACATAAATGCTAATTAAAATTTGGACAAATGATAAGGAAAAAGGAAAACCTATCTCAAGAAGATGGAGGGAGATCTAAATTAAATAATATGAATATACTTCAGTGGATGATCTTGGAACATTCTTTATGTGGACCTAATAGACCCACTGAACACCTTAATAATAAAAGAAAATAAAAACAAGGTTAACCCACACCCTAGGGTTCGTCTAATACGAGATGGGTGATAAGTAGATGAGAAACATTGAACCATGGGAGGATGAGGGATCTAGATTTATTACCATAATGTATCAATAAAAAATCCCCATGAAATCTGATGGATCGTCATGGATGAGTGGGCTTAGAAGAGGTGGTGATGCTTATGGATAGAGAGGAAGAGGGGGAGGACATCATATGATGATACTTTTGAGGAGGACGAATGAAACAAGAGGCATGAAATAAAATAATGATGAAAATTTAAAATTAAATGAAACAAAATCATTAAAAACCCTTAAACTCTCATAGTTGGTGCATGGGTTACAAAACCATGTGTTAACCATGCATTGACCACTACCTTGGTCTAGCACCCTCACACGTTTACACCTAGGCAGACACATGGTTGAGAAAAGCAAGCTAAAACTGTGCCACTCGACTCTATCAACACATAGATCCAAAATTTATTCTTTCTAAAAGGATTAATAAACCATACACAAGTCATTAACCACATCACATACCTACATAGGAACCTGCATGGGTACCACACAGTTACTAAAAATCGCGTGGGTTAACCATGAAATGACTAAAAATACATCAAAAGAATAAATACTATACCACCAGTTACAAGAACTCAAAATAGTGTCTAAAAATAATTAAATAATTAAAATAATTAACATTTCAAGGATGGGGTGTGACCATTTTCCCAACCATTAAAACATTATTCTCCCAGAAATTCATGAATCCTGATGTAGAACAAAACACAGAATCAAAACTAATCAAGTTCAAATGAAACCATGAAGCCTTGGGTGACCTTTCAAATCCTCAATTCTCAAATGATGGACTACATAGAAAATGAAAAGGAGATATATGTGGTAAATAAAAGGCTATTCACACCATTAAGTAATTGACTATAACAATTATTGAACTAAGAGTAATAACCAGTGATATAACCCACCTACTTGATATGGTTTCAACCATAGAGACTCAGATAGGGCACTTGGTCCTGACATAATTCATAATTCCTCAAGACACATTCATATGAAAATGACTACCTCCCAAAACCAAAATCTAATCCATATATGGACTAACCATTTAAATGTTCCAATACACAAGTCATGACCATGTAATTTTCAAAAAAATAGGTCTCTAAGATCATTAAAATGAATGGATACCAAGAAAAGAAAACCACATAAGAGAGAACCATTAATGGTTACCACTATGACATAAAAGAAAACATGTTGGATGTACATCACCCACACATTTAATTTCCTCGACTGCATGAAATGTTTCACTTCAGAACCCATGGATATAGCCATGATTTTTTGAATAACTTTCCACTCAATAATTGGGAACTAGAAACCTCAGACCGAGGATTCGTATTATAGAAACATAGCTTTTAGATCATTTCCATGACCAAAACAACAAAAAGGATTTGGAGGACTATAGATAGATATATTAGAGTTCCTAGACCAACTACACTTGATGCAAACAAGAAAGTGGTTCTACAATTGAAAGGAAGGTATTAACAAGGATACTTTCTGAGAATAGGTTCCTCCAGTTGTCACACCTCGCTAGATGAGGAACCTTTATGACCATAAAAGGAAATGGGAATATCAAATTACATGGGTTTCCCCATGAGACATTCCAAGATGAAAGCATGAAATCCAAGAACCATAAATGGAGACCCCACTCAAATTGAGGAGCTTCTAACTGGTCAGTCGACACTATCATGGGAGAAATGGAAATCTACTCATTGAAATGGTCATCCTTCAAATTCAAAATTGGTTGAACTTTTTGAGCATCCATGATCTCTAGAAAATTATTCTCCTTAGATTACTCCTGAATAAACAACTAGATGAAATTGGTCTTGAAGATATATAAAGACATTCCATATTGTAATGAGAATGGAATGATCACCTTTTGTTGGACTAGTATAAGTCCTTCAAACAGATCCCAGAAAACTCAAACTCTCTCGGAATCTGGATTTCCCAAAAACCCAAAGACAATAAACTTTCTCAAGGTGCTCCATAGTACTTAATAGGCATAAAAGACCATATAAATCAGGAAATTATTATGTAGAGTTTGGCTCTATCACTCCTCTTTGAGTCATGGTTGTTCCAATGATTAGAAGATGTTCTTTATAAATCATATGGGTATTTCGGAGTGGCATACTCTTATAAACATAAATCTAAAAACTAAAATCAACATCAAACAAATACATGACAACTTAAAATTTTAAACCATAAACCAACACATCACAAATGAAATAAAATAATCCTGAAATATCAACCGAAACTAAAAAACATCCCAAATCAAACCAAAAACCCTATTTTACATACCACCCTTTACAAATTTACCCATTATCAAGTTGAATTCACCCATATGAAATCAAAAATCATTTTCCACTTCCAAAATCATTTCAGCCCATACAATATAAATTTAAAAACACCACCTTAATTTTCCCTTCAAAACCACAAATTCCAATATAAAATAAACACCTTTTAATGGAAATTATTTTCATTTTCAAAAAACCACTTTGGAAAAACAAATTCAACATTTAGAATTTAAATACTAACCTATGACATCATATGAACCATCACAAATGCATGCATCCCACTTCTAATTATATCATCTATAAGTACATACTGAGATGCACTTTCTACACACACACACACACACACACCTGTGTGTGAATGTACAAAAGCTATAACATGGCTTATTCATTACCTTTGACCATAAAAACCAATAATTTACCAAATTAACAGTTCACCTTTCCACCACATTTTCACAAAATTTTCAAAATTATGAATCAATTTCTCTTTTAAAACCCATTTTCAATCTGGAAACCATTTATAGAAATCATATTCCTTTCAATATATACTCAACAAAATCAAATTTATACTGATGCATCACAGATACCAAAATAAATATAAAAGATAAATATTTTTCATGTATACTTCAGACACATGGTTAAATAGACCATGCATTGAGCATGCACCAAGCAATGAAAGCATATTGAATGATATCAGGCTCCACATGGTTCTCTATTCTATGTAATATCACTATATATCGACATATTACTTCCACCATCACCCCCCAACATAAAAGAACATCATAATAAATAAAAACTAATGTCATAATCCAGAAATAAAAATAATGGCTCAAAATCCAACGAACCATGGGAATCAGGTCTCATCCCATGTGGCAGTGAACAAGAAATGACACATGACCTACCTCTAAAGCCTCAAAATCATGTCTCTAATCTAACTAACATCTCAAATGAAAAAATATTTCTTTGATAGCATTTTTTCATGAACCAACCAATGTCAACACTGAACTAGTCATACGATTCGACCCACAACAATTCCAGAGAGGTGTTCCTAATCCTCTTGGGCTTGAAAATAGTTCCAGACATCAAAATAAAACAATTGGGAATGATTTAGAACATAAATAAATGAAAAATATATAAATATAAATTGAGAAAAAAATAAGTAGAGAAAATAAATAAAACTACACATACCTTCATATGACTATAAAATTCACCACCAACCACTAAACCAACATTTCCCCACATTTAATGAGTCCTAGTAGGAAGCATCAGCTGAAGCTAAAAAAAATGAAACTATAGGAATAAGTATTAAAACTCAACAGGAATGAATGAAATAAACTATTCCATTTTTATTACATTTAAAAAAAATCATGTCATTCCATTTTGTAAATAATATATATATAAATAATGTTTTCTATTATTTTAAAAATAAAAATGAACTTGCTTCAATTTTTAAGAAAACCCTTTTCCATTAAAAATTTTAAAATAATTTACGAAGCATGAAACATATTTTCAATAAATTCTTTTAAAAGAAAAATAATGTTGGATTTGTTTTTTTAACATGAAATGAAAAGTAAGGGAGTTATGGGATCATGTAAAAAAATAGACAAAATAAAATAGAAATATAAAAATATGTAATCTTAGAAATTTCCAAAACATCTCTTACAGAAATTCAAAGATACACTCGGTTCAATATCACATTTCGGTGTATGGTATAGATCTATAGTCAATAACCAACAACCTACTCTAAACTGGCCTCACCCATGGGATATCCCACCTAATTTTTCACACATCCAGGGGTACCAACCTTTCAAATAGAGGTTGATAAGAAACCTTTACTCAACCCTCTATATGGATCCATTGAATCTAATGATAATTTTATGTGGTGAATGAGCAGTTCATCCCAAGTGTTCCATAAATCAATAACCCACATATTCCACTATTCATATCTATCCTAAACCCTGAAACCACCTATGAAGTGAACCTCTATATGTATATACTACTATAGAGGTTCCCATCACACATGAAGTCATACAGAAGTTCTAATCAGGCCTACTCATAACATGCATTTTCAAATCCATTTTCAAAATAATATAATATAACGATCTAGGATTTACCATTTGAATTCCAAATCCATTTCCAAACCATTTTTATTAATTAAGTTAAAAAAAATATAATAAATGTTCCAAAAGGGCATTCACACCATTTAGATACCATGACAAACATTAATATTCCAAACTACGTATGCTTTTTATAACACATTTAATTTAAGCCTTTGAGTCCCATGTATCATACTTCACTTGTAAGGAATCATTTAAAAATAACTATTTTAATTATTTTGGTTAATTAAAATATAAAGTAAATAATTTAAATAGGCTTCGAAAAATAATTTAAAAAAATTAAAAACTATTTCCAAGAATATAAACTATTTTTTCTTAACGCATATATACCACATATATATATAAATATACTATTAAAACAATCAAGAAATCAATGAATTTAAATTAAAGGCTCTGGCATAGGGAACCAACCTTAATGGGAAGATAATGAAGAAGAAACACCATAGAACTCGATATATTTGATGATAAAATCACAAATCTTCCTTTTTTTTGCTTCCACAAATATTCACCATAACATATATATAAACAAACATAACCCCTATGTACATATTCACATGGACATGTATGTATAAGGGGATCGTTACATATATGATTATACATGAATATTCCCCTTTATACTTATACAATTATTCATTTTTATATAAATATATAACAACATCCACCCTTTTATTTATTCATCCAATCACGAGTTAATATATATAAATGGGGAACTTACATGTATACATGTCTACCTATGAATATGCATCTAATTATTTAACAACAGCTATTAAAATCCACCTAAAAAAATTCTATTGCATATAAAAACAATATTAAGGATAAAAACAAATAAAAAAACCTAGATTAAAATTGTCCTAAAAAACTTCTTTAGAAAACCTACCTCAAAATGGTGGCAGGTGGGCCAAAATGACCCAAATCTCTCTACCTTTGGTGGAGAATGCCAAAATATGCCTGAAGATAACCTCAAAGAACTATTTCATAGCCAAATAGTGGACGAAAACCGAAAAAATGGGTCAAACAAGACCTTAGAGTTTTTCATGAAATGATAGGGGTGATAGGGAGATGAAAAACATCAAACCAAGGTAGGAAGAGGGAGCTAGAGTGATTACCTCGAAGGATAGACTGCAAATCCCCATAAAATCTGCTGGATCACCGTGGAGAAGAGTGATAAGAAGTGGGAAAGATTCATGTCACTATAAATGAATATGGGTATGGTGTCACATGATTCCAAGTAGGAGGTGGAGTAAAGAAACAAGATGGTTGAAATTAAAAGAAAGAAGATAAAAATAAAATAAATAGAAAAACAAAAATTTTTAAAAAGGGGGAAAATCGAATTGTTTATGAATTGTTTTGAAAACTGTGTGCCAATAATGATCTATCCACTACCTAGAAAAATCACCATAACATTTTTACCCCTATAAAGAGACATGGTTTTGAAAACAGTGCTCAAATTGTGTCACTCTATACTGTCAACTCACATAGCCAAATCTAATTCATGCTATATGGTTTAAAAAATTATATGAAAGTTGTGAGCCACATAAAAAACCCAATTGTGAATTTTCATGGGTAACACATGGTTACTACTAACCATGCTACCTAATCGTGTAATCGCTAAAAATCCTTAAAAAATTTAAATTATAGCTCGCTAACTATCAGAACACAAAAGCGATGCTAAAAATAACTAATTACCATTTCAAGTTTAGGGTGTGATATTTATGAATAAGAGTAACCTAATTATAAAATATAAATAATATTTCACTACTCAATACAAATTTAAATATGAATTCTTTGGAACATAAACTAATTTTTTTAGTAAATTCATTTTATACTACAAAAATGCATTTTCTACAAAATTGATTATTTCATTTTGTTTGTGGAAATAATAATAATTTGCACAAAATTGAGAAATTTTATTCTAAAAAATAGATATATTTTTTGAATTATAATATAAAAAATATATTAAGGTGAAAATTTTGGGTTTTTCTAAAATGATAGATTTTTTAGTGAATAATCAAAATTACCGATTTTTCGTAAAGATGTCATTTCACTTAATTGAAAAAAACCATAATTCTTGTCATTAAATCCAAGATTAAAATAATAATACCTAATTTAGAAATAGTCTTATTAATTACATATTTTTCAATATTGAAACTGATTTCGGAATAATATCATATGTGGACTTAAAAAACATTTTTCTAAAAAACAGTTTTTGTTAGATTATATGTTTTTATCATAAATTATGTTCTTAGAATGATTTGAATTTAATTTGATAATATGGATTAATTTTTTTGAGTTAAAAATTTTGAATTTTTTAAATATTTATATTTTATTTTTATTCATTATTAATATTAACTATGGAAAATATTTCCACCTTGATAAGTGTAAAACTAATAAAATATTGGTAAAACACCAGGACCATACATTAAAAGAATTGTCAAAAACGTGAATTTATCCTATTAAATTAGTTTATTTTTATCATTATTACACCCATAATTAAATTATGGCCACATTGTTTCATTTTTATTAGATAATATCCTTTAAATTATTTAAAAATAAATAAAAAATGCCACTCTCGTTAATTTAGTATTTCTAATATTTTTGGAATATGGATAAAAAAGTTATCATTATATTTTGTTTTTATTTAAAATATTTAATGAATATTTTGATTATTTTAATTTATTTTAAATTTTTAATGATTGAATAATTATCTTAAATTCTAACATAACTGTGAAAGAGTGCAAGAGCAAGTAGTAGAAAAATTAAGTTAAATACCTGAAAAACTATAAAATTATTTTTTTATGTGAGTTATAATTTAAAAATAATTTTATAAATTCATATATAATATTAGGTATATATTAATGTTTTATATTTTAATTACTTTTCTATATTATAATTTTCAATTCCAAAATAAATGTATAGTTAAAAAATGAGATTAAAGATATTTTATAATAAAACTACAATTTATTAAATGATATAAAATTCATAAAAAAACTTACCTACATCCATGAAAATTGTAAATAGTTGAAAATATATATCATATACCATTTAGTGGTCACTTTTCAATTTATGGTAATATTATTAAACATTAAAGGGTAGAACTATTTTTTATTGTGGTAATTGTCAAAATGGTTAGTGGGGGTTAAAAATTGTATATAAGGGTGAAAAACTAACCAAAATGTGTCCAAATTTTATTGGGTAAGAATATTTAGAATCATAAAAATATATTATTAAAATTACACTAATTTATATAAATTTATCCATGAAATCTAATTTATATTAATTTAAAACATTATGTAAAACCAAAAGTTCCACTCCTCTTACATATAAAAGGATACCCTATGTCTAGTTTTTTACACCACATTGAAAAACATATAAAAAAACTATATTTTTTTCTTTAAGAAATATTTTTCCTAGTTATATAGGTTATTTTATTTTTAAAAGACCAACCCTATATCCCTTAAGAGGAGACCAAAAGGTTTTTTTGCCAAATATTAGTTAATCATTTTTAAAACTATTCATATTTGTTTCTTCTTATACATAAAAACATAAGTTGTACTCTCTATGAAATAATAAATAAATTATCATAAATATAAAAGTATTTGCTTATGATAATGGAAAGACCATTTTCCACCTTTTTTCCATCGTTTGGAAAAGGAAAACATCCCCCATGCATATGTATTGCTTACCTTATACAAATAGTGGTCTAATTCATTTTTCATAACCACATTACATGGATGGTTACAAATATATAAATAATTAAAATAATTTTTATTTTTTTACACAATAATGATTCTTAAATTACAATATCCTTTCTACCATGTTACCTTCTAATCCAATGGAAATAAATTTCTTAAATCGTGTGTACTACAACCTCTACGAAGTGATGTGATTCATTATTCATTTCAACTTTTAATGGATGGTTATAAGGATATATTTAATTAATATATTTGATATAAATTATATAAAAATTATTCTATAATGTTTAATTATTATTTACCTTTATTTATATTCCTTCGATGAAAAGTGAAAACTGTATTGATGCATATGTTCAACCTACCATCTCCCGGAATGATGTAATTAGTTTTTCTATATATAAATTTTATGGATGAATCTATATATTAATAAATATTATATATATATAATAATTATAAAATGAATGTATTTTTGGATTTGATTGAACCATAAGAAACAAGTAAGGACTGAAACTACCAAATCAAATCATAAATATAAAATGAATCATTTAACACATGAAATAATGTTAATAATAAATTATTGTTAATAAACATGTGATAAGATGTTATAATTGGATCATATATGTTATTATAGATATTTATATGGATTTAATATGTACTTATAATAAATAAAATTTTATTAAATAGTGGTATAAATTCATTTATGATGCATGTCAAACTTGAGGTTACTGATTTCTAAAGTCATTTTTCATTCATTGTGTTATATCTCTTTTTTATTGATTATGTTATTCTAAAATTATTTTTATAACGACATATAATTATTTTTTAAGTATTTCAACTTTATTAATTTGGATTCAAATTTGGTACACATAATCATTTCAGCAATTAATTATCACTTTAATGATAGTCTTTGTAATAAATTTTATCTAAATTTACACTCCATTAAAAAAAGTTAGGTATGATTCACCTTTTTATATATTTTTGTGTATATAATATCCCTATGATATATTTTATATGAAAAAAATATTTATTCATTTTGATTGATACTATCACCTATTTCCCATAGTGGATCAATCCCCTCAACCTATTTCCCATAGTGGATCAAGCACATCAACATGTTTCCCATTGTTATATCAAGATATGTAATACTTTACCAAATATATTTGATGGATATATAGTACCAACTAGTTACATATTGAAAATAATACATATTTATACCAATATATCATAAATCATCTGTAATATCACAACATGTTAAATGAAAACGTTTTCTTGAATATTTCATCATAACATAACACATAAAAGGGAAATGTGTATCATAATCATATAATTAAATCACCAAAATCATACGCCACATAATAAAGGAATGTGGATTGTATTATTGGATCATATAATTAGTGAAATATAACCAATAATAAAGGATTCTATCATTGAAGAATAGAAATTCCATAAAATATCGTTAAAACATTATTCATGAAAGTATCCTTTTCATTTAAAATAATTTATTTGAAATATAAAAAATTCCAAAATATTAATGAAAAAATTTTCATTGATAATATCTTTAAAAATTATAATAGAAGATCAAAATAATATAGTGGCCATGAATTTTTAATATTATATTTTATGCCTTACAAGTAAAAATAAATATTCCTTTCACATTTTTGGCAAAAAGTTGAAATTACCTTGTTCAGAAAATGAAAGAAGCTCTATTTTATCTTTTTTTAAATAAATTAAGGTATATAAATGTAAAGAACCTGAAATTTTAAGGAAATTTTTGTTTTCTTAAATTCTTTGGAATTTTACGAGTTCGTAGTTTCTAACGGTGCTTGATTCCGAGGCCTGGTGTTCTCGGAATCAAATTCTGAAATTTTGTTCAATACGTTCAGTAAACATACATGCAGGGTTTTCTATATTTTTAACTGGTGCTCAGAATTGAAATATGAGGACACCTATGAACTCAAAGCACCGACATTCGCTTAAGGAGACCTTTACCACAGTTCTGTTTGGTCAGAAGTAGAAGTTATATTTTGGGGATTCATAATAAATTAAATAAATTGTTGTGTTACACAATTTATTTAGTTGGTGGTTATTATCTCCAAAGAGAGGTTTATGGTGGGTCCCACCCCGACATAACCTCCCATGGGAGGATAATGTGTGTGGGTCCCACACGACCATCAACTCTTCACCTTCCCTTAAACTCCTTAAACCCTCCTAACTCCTAAACTCACCACCTCTCCTCTTTTATTTCTAAACTCTCCACATTCCACCCTCCTCTCATGAATGTACCAACACACATTCAATTAATAAAAAATTAATTTTGTCTCCTCTAATTTTTGAATTAATATGAAAATCATGTGAGGATAAAATAATAGCCTAAGCTATTATTTTGGGTTGGCACTTGTTGTGTTGGGAGAGATTTGGGAGAATTGGAAAGGGAGAGTGCTTCCCATGAAGAACGACATACTCTCTCGATGAAGAACGCGAAGAACGCTCCACGGCTCGAAGAACATGAAGAAACTTATCCTACCTTCTTCAATCGGGGAAAGGACTTGATGCAACTCTCATGTAGAATGCTGTCTTTTTTCCTCTTCCTCCTTGGACGCACCCTGACATCAACGAATCGACGCTGTCGACAATGAACGAACTTCACATCGAGGTAGGGGTTATGATCAATTTTGATTGAATAAAATATTTCCTTGTTCTTAGTTGATTATATTAGAATGTCTTCGGACATATGATATCACCTAACGTGGAGGAAACGGGCTGAACGAAAATGGCCCTACAACCCTTCAATGGTTCTTGATTTTTTTGATGGCGGCTACCGGACGCAGCGGTCGCGCACCGACCGCGTAGAGGAAAACTGCCGCCCGAAACCGCGGGCTGCTCGGGCTGAAGAACCAGCCGGCTATGGCCGGACTTGCTGGTGAAATGCAGTACCTGCAGGTACTGCATAGAAGTGGTGCGGCCCGCATCTGCGGGCCGCTTGCTAGAAGAACCGGCCGGCTAAATCCGGACGGGCTGGAGAACCGCAACCCGCTTCCACGGGCTGCTTCGGCGGGCGAATTGGCCAACCGCCTGCCCGCCGTGCTGGAGGAACCACGACGCCCTCTTGGCGCCACGTTGTGGAAGACCGAAGCCTGTAACCGCGGGCCACTCGATCTGAAAAAACCAGCCATCTTTGGCCGGCCGGGCAGTAGGGAAAGGCGGTGCCGCTCGGTGCAGCTGGGCGAGCCAAATCGGCCCGCAACCGTGAGCTGGGTCCGCATGTGGGCCGCGCCCCACTGGGTCGGGCCGACCCCCTAGCCAGGTCAGACCAGCCGGGCCGGGTCCCTAGGTGGGCCACGCTCCACTGGGTCGGGACAACCCCCTGTCGGGTCAGACCCGCCAAACCGGGTCGGGCCGACCCGCCAGCCAACTGGGTTTGACGAGCCGGGCCCATTTCGCTTAAACGAGAATAACTTTCAGACCGCGCGTTTGATCGATGCACCATCTACGGCACTGGGACCCTTGCGACGAGGAGGTAATTCTGAGATACTCTATGTGGGTTTTGAACAAATTTAGAAAATGGCCAGGTTTGGAAGGAGCGTAATTCCAACAGGGCCTCTGGAACTGAAAAGACAATAACTCTCAAACCGGGCGTCTGATTGACACGTCTTCAGTCATGTTGGGTTTCTTTTGATGAGAAGGAACTTCGGTATAAATCAACTCTGGACTTCATGATAGTTGATGTATCGACCACTTTGCTTGAGGAGCAGACCCTCCCGAAATCAAGCGTGTTGTGTGCGGGACCCCCAGAGCTGGCTGCGACTGTGATGACTACTGTACTGGGATCCTCCATGGGTTCGATAGCGATGAATACCATACTGGGATACTCCGTGGGTTCGACAGCGATGACTACTATTCTTGTATCCTGTGTGGGTCCGAAAGTATTGACCTATGTACTTGTATCCTGTGTGGGTCTGACAGAGTAGCTGGTCTTGTATCTTGTGTGGGTCCGATAGCTTAGCTGGTCATGTATCTTCTGTGGGTCTGACAGCTTAGATGAATCAGTGACTACATTTAATTATCTCTATTACTATAGAATTTATGTATACCTGTGTGAGTTGAGTCTTTAATTTCAATCATTATCATTGATGTGATTGACTTTACTTCCTGTGTGTACTGGGTTGCGCTTGGGCTCGAGGGTTGGAGCTGAAATGATATTGATAACTTAGGTATATGTATGGGAATATACCTAAGTAGGGTTGTTTGATAATTCGTGATTGTAAATTTCCTTTTGTGGTCTATACTTTGTGGACTCTGGGAGACCGTCGGGGGTCTCGGGGTCCCTACTGATTATCGTTATTCTCACATTTTCACAAGCTATGCCCGCACATCATTGTGTTGGATGTAGATGACAGATAGCATTGACAGAGGCTGAGAGCGAGCCAGGACCGGACGATACCCAGAGGTGGACCACATAGCGAGACGGTACACGGAGCGGACCGATAGACGTGGAGTTCTGAGGTGACATCTGTACCTACCCTTCAGATAGGATACACGATAGACGTTCTAGGAGCTACCCTTTTTAGCCGTTGTCCCTTTTTCACCTGTAATTCCTTTCCGTTGTACCTGTACTTTACTATTGGGATTGTATTTCTGGCCCCCTTTACTTTCAACGCTACTTTTTTGTATACAGTATTTACTTCTAGCTGCGTACACTATTGTATTTGTTTATTTATTAAAGGCAATTACTTCCCTTTTATCGGGATTTACGCCTTTGGTGCTAGTCGCCAGCCCTTGGCCTATGGAAGGCAGGTTTGGGGTAGTGACGACATGGGTCCTGAGGACGGGTCATGACAAATTGGTATCAGAGGAGTCGGTTCTACTACAGAACATAGGCTCTGATTATTTTCTATGAATCAATAGTGTTAAGAGTATTGAGTGTGGTTTTCAGTCCAGGGAGTCCAGTGTTGGTGCGACAGCCGACATATCCATACACCAGGACCCTGACCTATGATTTCCGAATCAGTGCACGAAAACACTTATTGCATGTGTGTTTCCTTTTAAAAAGTTTTCTTCAGGATTACTTTGTGTCAGCTCACTAGGTATACTGTTTTAACCGTGGCACACCTGTTTCTTTTCAGGATGGTCCCACCAAGGAATCCAGCTAGGGTTCTGAGTTATGTAAGAGATGGTAGCCCATCGAGCGATAAGGCCTCGGTGCAGGGCCCCATCACAGCAGAGGCACCAACGATACCACTACCCGTTGGGCCATCGATACCACCAACTCCAGCAGTAGAGAGTGCACGCCTCCTAAGTAAATTTCACGAGTTCCAGCACCAGAGGCCGCCCAAGTTCTAGGGAGAGATGGACCCATAGGCAGCCTAGGATTGGCTGGAGGCTGTTGTGAGAGTTTTCAGATTTGTAGGGACACCATCCGACCTCATGTTGATCCTTGCCGCAAGACTCTTGCATGTGGCAGCAGGCAGATGGTAGAGCCTGATGCTCCAGGGGCATGATGAGGCATCATTACTCTGGACAGACTTCTAGAGTCTCTACTACTCGGATTTTGTTCTAGCCACCCTTCGTGTGGTGCAGATTCAGGAGTTACTACATCTTCAGCAGGGCCTCATGACAGTAGCTCAGTACCCAGTGAGGTTCCCTGAGCTCTCACGCTACTCCACAGATATGGTACATGACTCATTCTTCAGGGCCCATACCTTCGATCCGAGACTCAGGCAAGAGATCAGGGCTATGAAGATTCCCCTCAGCATCCCGATGCCGGAGGGGGTGCTGGAGCGAGCCCTTCTAGTGGAGAGTTTTCTTTCTGAGCAGTCACCAGCGGCGAGACCTTCCACAGGACGACACATAGCGGAGTCTTCTGGAGCCGGAAGTAGACAGTTTACGCAGAGGTCCAAGAGGACCAGACCATCAGTTGGGTGACCTCATGATACAGGTTCGGTTGTGAGGGGCACACAAAATAGATCCATCCTTATGAGGAGCATGCAGTGCTATGAATGCGGTAGGCAGGGCCACATGGATCATGACTGCCTGGCCCACCATCCAGACGAGTAGCAGATAGTAGAGAGACCTACCAACCAGAGGCATAGGTTTGACTGTGGAAGTCCGTCAAGAGTAGGCGGATGTGGCAGAGGAGTTGGCCGAGAAGTGGGTGGTGGACGACATTTCGAGGCTCTACCACCACCACCAGGAGGTCCACCCCGACCACAGGGAGCTGGCGGACAGAGGCGGGTTCAGCTCCAGGCAGTCGAGGCCTATGACCACGACGCACTTGAGATGATTCGAGGTACTATCTGTGTATACTCCACCCTTGTTACAGTACTTATAGACACAGTTAAGAGTCATTCTTTTATTGTTGTTTCCCTTGTTCGGAGCTCGGCGATTCAGACAGAGCTACTGGCTTGATCCTTATGGCTAGAGAATCCTACGAGAGCAGACTCGATGATTACGCACTAGTTCCGGCAGTGTGAGCTTACTCTAGGAGGTGAGAACTTTGGCTCAGATCTTCTTGTAGAGGAATCTAGGCCTTACAATGTCATCTTGTTTATGGACTGGTTATCCATGGTTTATACCCAGATTGAATGTATTAGGTGCAAAGTGCGGTGTATCTGTACGGATGGGACCAGGTTCACCTTCACTGGAGAGAAGTGAGCCTTTGCATCACAGGATGGACTTACGTAGAGGAGGGGGAATCCGATCACACATACGTTGTCTAGTCTCATCCTCGGAGCGGTTGATGTGTGGAGTCAGAATTTTTATGTTGTGGTGGATCAGTATGAGGATGTTTTTCCTGACGACGTTCTAAGACTACCTAATCGCAGAGAGGTAGACTTCTATATTGACATGTACCCCAAGACAACACCGATATATACTCCAGCATATAAGATGGCTCCCACCGAGCTTCTTGAGCTGCGGGTACAGCTGGAGGACTTGCAGGGAAAGGGATTTATCGAACCTAGTGTTTCACCGTTGGCATCTATGATTTTGTTCACCAAGAAGGCGGATGGGAGCTTGCAACTGTGTGTCAACTACCGTTGCCTGAATCAGGTGAACGTGAAGAAAAATTATCCACTCCTGAGGATTGATGACCTCTTTGATCATCTCAAGGGAGCATGATGGTTCTCGAAGATAGACCTCAGGCCAGGCCATCATCAGCTCAGAGTTCGAGACGAGGATGTGCAGAAGACGACCTTCAGGTGTCGGTATGAACACTATGAGTTCTTCGTTATGCCCTTCGATGTAACCAATGATCCAGTAGTGTTCATGAGTCTCATGAACAGGGTCTTCCAGCCTTACCTTGATCGATTTGTCATAGTCTTCATCGATGACATACTAATTTACTCGACTTCTGAGGAGGAGCACGCCTACCATTTGCGGGTAGTACTGGACACACTCCGAGAGCACCAGCTTTATGGTAAGCTCTAGGAGTTCTAGTTATGTATTCGAGAGGTTCACTTCTTAGGACACGTCATCGCGGAGGCTGTAGTTTCAGTGGATCCAGCGAATATCGAGGCAGTACTTGCTTGGGAGCCACCCAGGAGTGTGACAGAGGTTCGGAGTTTTGTAGATCTGGCTTGATACTATTGGAGATTTGTGCCAGACTTCTCCAGAGTTCCAGCACCTCTTTCAGCATTGAAAAAGAAGGGGAAATCCTTCGTGTGGTCAGAGAGATGCCAGTAGAGCTTTCAGGAGATGAGGTAGAGATTGACTAGTGTGACCATCATGAGGATACCAGAGGAGGGAGTTGGGTACGTAGTTTACTGCGACACATCAAGGAATGGAATCGGGTGTGTCCTGATGCAGGAGCGAGTAGTGATCGCGTATGGTTCACGGTAGTTGAGACAACTCGAGTATAACTACGCTACCCATGACATGGAGTTAGCAGCAGTAGTCTTCACCTTGAAGATGTGGTGCCACTATATGATGGGCGAGTGCTTTACAGTTTACTATGACCACTAGAGTCTCAGGTACTTCTTCTCATAGAAGGACCTGAGCCTGAGACAACGACGATGGGTCGAGTTCCTCCAGTACTATGACTTCGAGATAGTCTATACTCCTGGAAAGGGGAACATGGTAGTGGATGCTCTCAGCAGGAGATCAGGCATTCAACTTCTAGGAGAGGCGACAGAGTAGATAGCCACACTGTAGATATCCTTTGTGGATAGAGATGGAGAATACTTTATTCAGTTCCTCACAGTCACTCCTCCACTTCATCAGCAAGTCAGAGAGGCGCAACGTGGGTACATTGACTGTGAGACGCGACATGCTCAGATATCCTCAGGGCAGGCACATGATGGGCTTTATAAAGGTGGGGAGCAAGTCATCCTCTTCAGAGGACATACCATGGTACCAATTTCATTACAGGGGGATGTAATGAGGGAGTTTCACACTTCCCCACTAGCGGTACATCCAGGAGTGTCTAAGATGTATCAGGACCTCAGACGACAGCACTGGTGGCTGGGTATGAAGAAGGCGGTAGCAGAGTTTGTATCACTGTCCCTCACTTGTCAGCAGGTGATGGCGGATCACCAGGTACCAGGAGGCTTGGTACATCCCTTAGAGGTCCCAGAGTTGAAGTGGGACGGGATATCCATGGATTTCGTGACAGGGATTCCACGCACATCTAGGAGTCACGACTCTATTTAGGTGATTATCGACCGACTCACCTAGTCGGCCCACTTCCTACCGATCAGAGAGTTGGGCTTAGTAGAGAGATTGGGACGCCTCTACATTCAAGAGATCATACGACTTCATGGTGTTTCATCGACTATCATCTCTTATCAAGATGCTCGTTTCAATTCTCGGTTATGGAAGGGGTTACATGAGGCTTTTGGCACGCAGTTTCGCTTGAGCATGGCCTTCCATCCTTAGATATTTGGTCAGACTGAGAGGACCATTCAGACTATCGAAGACATGCTCCGTGCATGTGTCCTTGACTTTGGTCACAACTGGGAGGATTACTTACCCTTGGTGTAGTTTGCATACAACAATATCTACCACTCTACTATCGGGATGACACCTTACGAGGCACCGTATGACCGACCTTGCAGATCATATCTGTGTGGGACTGACCCAGGGTAGTCGGCACTTGTAGGACCAGAGATGGTACAGGCTATGACGGATAAGGTGTATATCATCCCAGAGTGGATGAAGACTACACAGAGAAGACAGAAGTCCTACGTTGATAGGAGACGGATACCATAGTAGTTCGAGGATGGAGACCACGTCTTCCTACGTGTCTCACCTCGACGGGGTCTACAGAGATTTGGACGAGGCAACAAGTTATCTATGCGATTCATCGGACCTTTACAGGTCCTCAGTAGAGTATGCGAGGTGGATTACTGCATGACCTTTACACCTCAGATGCATTGGGTGCACGGCGACTTCTGCATATCTCAGTAGAGAAGATATGTGCACGACCCGTCCCACATCATCAACCATGGGGAGCTAGACATCGATGACATGGCAATATTCATGAAGGTCCTGGTATAGATCAAGGATCTATAGGAGAGGGTCCTACGTGGATGGTCTATTCTTCTGGTGTGCCTTCCCTGCCAGCATGAGAACCTCCAGGAGAGCACATGGGAGTGGGAGGCTCAGATGCATGCTCAGTACCCCCATTTGTTTCCCTAGGGCGAGTTGTAGCTTTATGGGGACGTAAAGTACTGAGGTGGGGGTAATGTAAAGACCTATAAATTTGAAGGAAATTTTTTCTTCTTAAATTATTTGGAATTTTACGTGTCCGCAGTTTCGTACGGCGCCTGATTCCGAGGCCCGGTGTGTCCGGAATCAAATTCTGAAGTATTGTTCGGTACGTTTAGTAAACGTACAAGCAGGTTTTTCTATCTTTTTAACCTATGCTTGGAATTGAAATCCAAGGACACCGATAAACTCACATTCTCAGTATTATCTTAAGGATACCTTTACCACCGTTACGTTTGGTCGGGAGTAGAAGTTATATTTTGGGGATTCATAATAAATTAAATAAATTTTTATGTTACACAATTTATTTTGTTGGTGGTTATTATCTCTATAGGAGTTTGATGGTGGGGCCCACCCCCACATAACCTCCCATGGGAAGATAATGTGTGTGGGGCCCACACGAAAATCGACTCTTCAACTTACCTTAAACTCCTTGAACCCCCCATTAACTCCTAAACTCACCACCTATACTCTTTTATTTCTAAACTCTCTACATTCCACCCTCCTCTCATGAATGTGCTGACACACTTTCAATTAATGAACAATTAATTTTGGATCCTATAATTTTTGAATTAATTTGAAAATCATGTGAGGATAAAATAATATCCTAAGATATTATTTTGGGTTGGCACTTTTTGTGTTGGGAGAGCTTTGGGAGAATTGGAAAGGGAGAGTTCTTCCCACGAAGAACGATATACTCTCTCGATGAAGAACACGAAGAATGCTCCACGACACGATGGACGTGAAGCAAATTCTCCTACCTTCTTCAACCGGGGAAAGGACCTGAAGCAACACTCACGAGGAATGCCATATTTCTTCTTCTTCCTCCTCGGATGCACCCCGACATCAATGAATCGACACCGTTGACAAAGAATGAACATAGAATCGAGGTAGGGTGTTATGATCAATTTTGATTGAATAAAATTGTTCCTCGTTCTTCGTTGATTATCTTGGAATGTCTTCAGCCATTTGATATCGCCTAACGCGGAGGGCGCGGGCCAAACGAACACGGCCCGACGACCCTCTGATGGTTGTTGATTATTTTTTTGATGGCGGTGACTGGAGGCAGTGACCACCAAAGGCGGCGGTGACTGGAGGCGGTGGCCGTTCACTGACCACATAGAGGAAACTCACGGGCCTCTCGGGTTGAAGAACCGGCCCGCTATGGCCGGCCGGGCTGGTGAACCGCGGTACCCACAGGGGCTGCAAGGAGGAGGTGCGGCCCACCTCCTCATGCTGCTTACTGGAAGAACTGGCCGGCTAAAGCTGGCCGGGCTAGAGAACTGCGGTGCCTCTTGGCACCGCGCTGTGGAGAACCGTGTCCTGCTTCCGCGGGCCGCTTCAGCGGGAAAACTTGCCGAGCTGAAGGAACCGCGGCGCCGCGCTGCTGAGGATCATGGCCCGCAACTGCGGGCCGCTCGAGCCGGACAAACCGGCCAGCTTTAGCTGGCCGAGAAAAGGGGAAAGACGGTGCCACTCGGTGGCGACAGGTGAGCCAAACCACCCCGCAACAGCGGGCCGGGTTCGCGGGTGGGTCGTGCCCCACCGGGCCGGGCCGACCCCCTAGTCGGGTCAGACCAGTCAGGCCGGGTCCCTCGGTGGGCCGCACTCCACCGAGTTAGGCCGACCCCCTACCGGGTCAGACCCGCCAAACTGGGTCGGGCTAACCAACCATCCTACTAGGCTTGATGGGCGAGGCCCGTTTCGTTTAAACGCAAATAACATTCAGACCGAGTGTCTGATCGAAGCGCTGTCTGCGGCACTTGGACCCTTGCGACAAGGTGGTCCTTTTGAAATACTCTAAGTTAGTTTTGGACAACTTTGGAAAATGGCTGGCTTTGGAACGTGTGTAATTCCTACCGGGCCCCTGGAATGGAAAAGACAATAACTCTCAGACTGGGCGTCCGGTTGACGTGCCGTCAATCGTGTTGGGTTTCTTTTGATGAGACGGAACTTCGGGATACATCAACTCTAGACTTCTTTATAGATGATGTATTGACCTCTTTGATCGAGGAACAGACCCTCCCAGAATCAAGCGTTCTGTGTGCAGGAACCCTAGAGCTGTCTTCGACTGTGACAACTACTGTACTGGGATCCTTTGTGGGTTCGACAGCGATGACTACCATACTAGGATCCTCCGTGGGTTTGATGGAGATGACTACTAATCTTGTATCCTATGTGGGTCCGATAGTATTGACCTCTGCACTTGTATCCTGTGTGGGTCCGACAGAGTAGCTGGTCTTGTATCCTATGTGGGTCCGACAACTTAGCAAGTCTTTTATCCTGTGTGGGTCCGACAACTTAGATAAATTAGTGACTACATCTGATCATCTATATCTCTATACGAAAAATGTATACCTGTGTGAGATGAGTCCTGGCTTTCAATCATTATCATTGATGTGATTGACTTTACTTCCTGTGTGGAATGGGTTGTGCTTGGGCTCGAGGGTTGGAGGCGAACTGAGATTGATAACTTAGGTATATGTATGGGAATATACTTAAGTAGGGTTGGTTGATACTTTGTGATCCTATATTTCATTTTGTGGTTGATCCTTCAGGGATTCTGGGAGACCTTCAGGGGTCTCGGGTTCCCTACTAAGTATCGTTATACTCACCCCTGCACGGGCTATGCCCACACCTTGTTGTGTTGAATGCAGACGAGGGACAACGTTGACGGAGGCCGAGAGTGAGCTAGGACTAGACGGTACCCAGAGGTGGACTACATGACGAGACGGTACACTGAGCGGACCGATAGACGTGGAGTGCTGAGGTGGACATCTGTTCCTACCCTTCAGGTAGGATACTCAGCGGACGTTCCAGGAGCTTCCCTTTTTAGTTGTTGTCCCTTTTCAGCTGTACCTGCTTTCCGTTGTACCTGTAATTTACTGCTGGTCTTGTATTTCCATCCCCCTTTACTTTCCACACTACTTTTTTTGTATACAGTATTTACTTAGTGTTTACTTCCGGCTGCATACTCTGTTGTATTTTTTTACTTATTAAATGCAATGCCTTCCCATTTATCGTGATTTACGCCTTTGGGGCTAGTCGCCAGCCCCTAGCCTATGGAAGGCGGGCATGTGGTAGTTACGACACGGGTCCCGAGGACGGGTCGTGACAATAAATGTCTTAAAAAAATATTTTTATAAAATTAAATATTTTCATAATAATTTTTTATGAAACAAAAAAATGGATGAAAAATTGTTTTTGGCCGAAGAGAGAAAAAATTTGATTTTTCCTTCAAAACGATTCATTTGAATATTGATTAAATAAAGAGAGGGAAATGAATATGAAAAAATTATTCTCTCAAAAAACCATTATAGAGTTAAATAAATTAGATCTCTAAGAGGTAGACCATATGATCTCATCATTGGATGCATATCATAAATAATCCTGATAAACAATGAGACTGTAACATTAACCTTTTACCACTTTGGTATCATATGAACCAAAATGTTCATGAATGAAATAAAATTATATGGATATTTATATATGATAATTAAAATAATTACGATTATATAATAAATTCCTAAGTATTATATACACCTCAACAAAAATAGTTGCGAATATGGCTTGTGTCCCACATGAATAAGAATGATATGAAAATCCATTTCCTTAAGTCTCAACTTCCATCATACACATTCAACCCACGTGTAGAATAAATATAAGTTTATTACAAATATATTACATAAAATAATAATGTATATTTAATTACATATCTTATTTACCAATTTATTTTTATTACACATTTATTAATATTTTTTTTAAAATCACATTTTGGTTAATAAATTCTTCTTTTTTTGTGTATGTTTTGTCTTGGTTTTGTCAGTCCTTATATCATGATCATGGTAAAATAATATATATAATGTTAAACATGATATAAAATAATATATATAAAATATATATGTATTTAGAGTAATATATTAATGTTAGGGATAGAAAATTAGTAACATCATTCATGGAGATAGTATGATATATGTACGTATGAACACATTATCTATTTTATCCATAGTTAAAATGAAATAAAGGTAACTAATATATTACCATTAAAAATTAATTATTAGATAATATATATTACATTTTAAAATTAAAATAATCCTTATAATATTCCAACTAAACAATATATGAAGAATCAATCACATCGCTTCGTGAGGCGATAGTCTTTCGTACACACAAGGCACATTATTGTATTTGAATAGAATGAATAGTAAGAAGATATATGTGATATTTTAATTAAATATGTATAATTATCATATTAATATTATTTAATAAATTTAAATCCATTTTTATATCTATCTATTTGTGGTGGTGAAGGAAAAATTATTACATCAGTTTGTGAGGTGGTCGTTCGTCATACCCAGAAACGATGGTTTCATTTCCCAGATGATAGAAGAAAAGATAGATGCAAGGAACACCATTAACATATTAAAATCATAGTGATATATGTATGATTATATATCATAATATTTTAATAATATTTTGTGTAAGGAAAGAAATGAATTGAAAACTCATGGTTGAAAACTATACCTCTTCTTTAGAGACCACATTTAGGTTTATAACCTATACCCTAATAAGAAGGTTTCATAATAAAACCGATGAATATAAAAAGTTTATAGGGATGTAAGGGATTTATTTTGGTTTTAATTTTATTATTTTAAGGGTTTATAGGTATTAATTGGGGAGGATATGGGGTGTCCCTATATAAGTGGGGGAGGGGACACACCAATATGTTTTGAAAGGAAAAAGGTATTCTTGGGTTTTAAACATGACACAAGGACAAAAATTGGAATATAATATAAAATTATATGATATAAGATCAAAATATGGGTATCAAATGGGATATGGCTAAATATAAGGGTCAATTTACCTATTATCATTTTAGTTTCACCCCCTGAAAAAACATGTTTTATCCTCATCTATGGTAATTAATTTTTACAATTTTTTACTAGTAATTATGACTAAAAATTCAGTTGAAATAATTATGTAAAATTAATTATTCTAATACAAAATATGGAATAAATATTTGGAAATTAAATTAATAAATTAGGAAATTTAAAATTTAAAATTAAACCCATAGGCATGATGAAAATGTTGTTTCCAATGATAAACTTTTCCTATATATAGAATGTTATAATATCAAAATTCAAAAAAAAATTGATTATAGTGAAATTAATTAGACTATTAAATATATATTTGAACTAATGTAAATTTTAAAACCATATTATAATAAAATTAAGATTTAAAATTCATTAAACAAAAACGTGGTTTTTTAATAAAATTAATAATTACTTTATTGTTCACAGAAAAAAATAATCTTTTCAAAAAATTATAATAAAGTGAGTCCATGATAATTTTTTCATGTATATGTAAAAATTTTAGTTTTTTATTTTATATAAAATATCTTAAACTTTAAAAAAAAAATTTATTTCTTGTTCACACAATGTAGTGAATTTGTTTTTGAAAAATAATTTTTTCAATACATATTATTACTTCACTAAAAATTTTGTATTTTTATCAATATGTTTTTTATATAAATGAAATATTAAAATTATTAAATGTGTTTGTTTTTATTAATTACTATATGTATTATTTATATGTTGTAATTTTTATATCAAAATAATAATAGTAATAGTATATCATAATTCCTTAACACGTGGTGTTGCATGTAATACAGAATATCATAAAAATTAAATTGTTTGAATAAAACGTATTTCATAAAATAGGGGGTGTTATATTATACCCACAATATAATGATTTTTTATTGAAATTTAGTCACCAATGTACAATAAAAAAGGTATAATTCTTCATCATTACATCCTCTATTTCCTATGTAGATTTCACAAGTTGGTTGTTTCATCAAAAAAAAATTTACTATGTGAAAACTGTTGATTCTTAGAACATTATCTATAAAATCCAAAAGCTTGAATGGTTATTACTCATATGAAAGATCTTTCTCC
This sequence comes from Viscum album, assembly GCA_963277665.1. Taxonomy (NCBI): domain Eukaryota; kingdom Viridiplantae; phylum Streptophyta; class Magnoliopsida; order Santalales; family Viscaceae; genus Viscum; species Viscum album. Next base: position 871,013,642 of record OY728145.1, on the reverse strand, counting down.
AGTGGTATGACCACTTGGTTCAGTAAAATTGAATAATCATGTATATACTTCCATAGGACATATACATGGTACAGATCGCAGACTTGAGAGAGGATTGAAGGAATCACCAATCAATATGATACCATCTTGATACGATCAAGAATTTCCAATGGTTAGATATACCGAGGGATTATTTTATACATAATTAAAAATATCATTAATATATTATAGGTAGAAATTTTTATAAGAACCTTTTAACAAATTTCCAAATCCATTTCACACTAGTGATTTTCATCATAACCTTTCTACCCACATTGTGATTAACTTATGTGTTACTGAGTGGATATAAGCTTCTCTTCCACTTAATAATCTATCTTCGGTCCCAATATATTTTATCTCAAAATTCATCCTTGTATGTTATAGTTCTATACTTAATTCAATAGAGGGGTTCTTAAGGAGCCATCTGAATGCACGATAGAACGATATTGATATAAGAAAACTCTACTAAAGGAATATGGTGATCCTAACCTCCATTTAAATCCATACAATAATATCTTAGCATATCCTATAGTGTTTTAATTTTTCTCTTAGACTATCCCTATATTTGTGGATGATAATTTATGATGAATCATAGATCTATATCCAATGTGTGTTGAAGTCTTTACTAGATCATTGAGGTAATCCTCAGATCCTAATAAGATAAAATGTAATTCGGTACTTCATGAAACCTTACCACATCCTTAATGTATATTTTAGAAACATAGTTTGTAGATAAATAATCTCTGATATTAATGAATTATGCTAAATTTTTATGGTGATATACTAAACCCCATATAGAATTATTACCTATATAGTTTGAATGTGTCCAATAAAAAGAATCCTTGGTGATCTTTTCCAAGTTCTATTTTGGTATTGGTAAGGGTTGTAACATCCCCTTAGATTCGTGTCTCTAAAACTCAACTTGGGTAAAATAAAAAAACAAAAAAACAAAAACAAACTCTAGAAAATATATCTTCATTCTATTCCACTAGAAATAAAATTTCAACTCATTATAAAACATTGTACTTATGTTATTAATTGGGAATTTAGACCTATGAGCCTCCTTTAAAAGCTACTTCATAAAATATGATATGGAAGGAACACATACACAGTTCTTGAAACATGTTATTCCATCATAATGAAGATTCAACTCAGGAACATTTGTCACATTATTTTGTAGCTCCAAATCATCCTTATATGCCTCTTTTATCCATATGTTTATAGTGTATTGGAAATTTATTTGATAAAGATAATATTTCTACCCATTATTCATGATTTCAAGACCTATACTATGTAAATCCATGAATATTGGTTCTTTTGTGATAATCATCTTGGATAAGATATCATGTTCCTTTAGAATCAAATAGTTTTCCAACTTGATCACTTTTCTTATTTGATAATGTTGTTCAAAATCATAATAATTAATCATCATCAATCCCCTTGTCTGATGAATATTTAACTCCTTTTATGTGAATATATACCATAAACATTTTTATTTTTATATATGTCAGAATTTTATTTATAAATATAATTCCTCTATATAATTAATTCAAAAATTATGACATCTAACTCTAAATAGTCATTTGGGTAATTGTTATCATGAAAATTTAATTTCAATGTAGCATAAGATATAAACACATCATTCTACATGAGAAGGCATATCAATAACATCACAGATGTATTAATATAGATTTTAAACCCCTATCCACTATAGGGTATTGTATGAAAAGGTGAACGTATTAATATTCTTTTCATTCCCATGAAAGTTTCTTTACAAACATCCATCCAGCGAAACTTTTCTCTCTTCCACGTTATCATAATGAGTGTATTATATAATAATGAAAAATTATCTACAAACAATCACTAATATCCATCCAAAACGAAATTTTTTTGGATCTCCATCATTGTGGATAGTCTGTGTCAATTTTACAAACCCTCTAACTTTGATGAATCCACTAATATACCCTCTATTTAGATTATATGACCTATAATTAATATTTTTTATAACCAAAAAATATAGTTTAAATTTTTTTCATATAGTTTATCCATTTGTAGCTTCTTCATAATAATTATTAGGTGATCCTCATTCTCGTTCCTACTCATTGAGTTTTTATAAATATCATATATAATGACTACCATAAACTAATCAAAGTATAATCTAATTACACTATCCATTAAATACATGAATATAGTAGAGGAATTAATATAACGAAATAGATTAACTTATATATTCATAGTGTGCATACCTGATATGGTAGGTTTTTTATAGTGTATCCTCTTTTTTAACCCTCATTTGATGATATATAGAATAAAGGTCAATATTAGAAATGTATTTATCTCCATAGAGTTATTCAATCAAGTCATCAATATTTTTTGATACTTTTCCTTGATATTGTCTTTGTTTATCTCCCAATAATCAATATAGAGTCATGTTGATCAATCATTAATCATTTCAAAATGAACTGGTGAACCCCAAGGTAACAATATTTTCTAAATGAAAAAATTTGGAAGGCTCTCGTAGAGTTGATCCTTTGATTTCAATAAATCAATCAGGTTCATTATATAGGGAGTCTTTGAAATTGGCATGGAACTAGGTATGAGTCATATTAATGACTCAGCATCACATATTTGGGTAATTCATGGAAACTCTAATGGAAATACATAAAAAAACTACCTCAAAATAGGAATATCATCGATGATGAGTTTCACCTCAACCATATGAGATAAAAACCCCTTGAATCATAACCCATAAAATGAATTTGATCTCGTTCCAAATTTTATATTTATAATTACACTGATTGATGGTCTTAGGCTTATTGTAAAAATCAAACATGACTTCCCTTCCTCAATAATATATGTGGGATATATATTTCTAAATCCAAGCCATGCCTTAGATAATATAAAATTCCACCAGACATAGAATAATAGTATTTTCAGTATTCACATTCCAACAAAACTTAGTTGGAGAGGAATATTAGAATTAAGATAAAATCATCATACCATTAGGGGTATTTACAACTAATTCACCATCAAAATCATTAAATATATGAATAAACCTTCATATATACTATTCATGACTCATATAACTAAGATAATATTGGGTAATTCAATATATTAGCTTACTTTTTACCACCTCCACATCGTCACTCTATATTTAATTCTTTTTAAATCCCAAAAGTATTGCATGACCATTAATAAACATTAATTAGAGTGATTAATCACGTAAAATAATTTATTGGATGTATAAATAACCACACCTTATTTAAAACTTTTTTTTAACCAAGGATATTCATGTTCATAATCTATTCAAATAATTCGTGATGGTTCCAAAAGAGTCTGTGAATTTCTAAAAACCTATTCCCTAGGTTTTTCAAACTAGGTGTGCACTAAGGCCCATCTTCAGGCCTTAGGTGATGATTGAGTTGAAACTGATGGTTCCCTATTTTGAGTTATTACATATAAGAACAACTGTTTAAGAGATGGATTTATTTTTAGAATCTATATAGGGTTGTATTTTCTTCAAAACCACTCATTATATCTTTTACAAAAATTCTCATAAATTTTTATATATATAGATTTATCCTTAGACTTATCCTTAGAAATATTACTTGATATATCCATAGGAGTATAAAAAATATTTTCCCATCCTTGTTTCCAAATTATAACTAAACCCTTTTTTGATGCCAACTATAGTGAACTAGGATTTTCATATATAGATTTTACATCTTAATAGATGAATATCCTATACATTTCTCAAATACAAACTTGAGGAATGAAATGTTTTAGTTCCTTTATATACTAGTTATACAATTTTTTTATTTCATGAAGGATATTCAAAAAATCCTATAAATTCCTCACATTTATTACTCTTCATTGACATACCCTACAAAAAACTTTCGGCAAAACAATTGTAATGTAATCATAATAAATAGTGAGAAGATATTCTTAGTAAGGGTAAACAAAAAATATATCAATCAATGACTTTATTAATGAATAAGATAAACATAATGGTTTGAGACTATATATATATAGCATTCAATGTTCATTCCAAATTTATCATGGATCATATACATGATCCATGTAAAAAAACTATGTCATTTTAAAAGACATGAACCATAAGATTGAAAAATAATTATAAATAAATAATGAACTATATGTTCTTGTATAAAAAGTGTATAACGATCAATAGTAGAAAAACCCCATCATATGTTAGGTTCAGATTCCAATACCATAAAATGATAATTAATCATTAAAAAGCACTAGTTTTCCATTTTGTAACAAATCAGGATTCATCACACAATTCATATTATGAATCAATCACATATAATTATTTCCCATAGTAAATCAATCACATCAGCATGTTTCCCACAGTTATCTCATAAGATATGTTACCATACCCAATGAATTGGAGGAAGATATATTTACCACGCATTACATAATTAAAATAATACATATTTTATCCAAAAGATCATAAGTAATTTATTATATCATGGCCTTTGAAAAGAAAAGGGTTTCTTAAAAATTCCATCAGTGTATAACCCATAAAAAGGAAATGGGTCTCTTAATCATCTCATCAATTCATTAAAATCATTAAACTCTAAATGAAAGAATAAGGATGGTATCATAGGATCACATCCCCAGTAAAATATTATAATCACCAAATTATGTCATCACTAATGGATATAAATTCCATAAAAGTACATTAAATATTTTTCTGAGGAAAATATCTTATTCATTTGAAATCAATTCCTTAAAATCAAAAGATTTCTAAAATATTAAGGAAAATATTTTCATTGAAAATTACAATGAAAACATATATTGTTAGATTCAAATAATAGATTGTTCATAAGGGTGGTTTTTTTTCATGCCATACATGTTAAAACAATGATTCCTTTCACATTTTGATTGATAGTCCAAACTAACTTATTCATAAAATGAAAAGGCAAATCAACTTAAAATATTTTTTAAAAATTAATAAATTATTATAAATTTATTTAATTAATCATTTTATGATTTTAAATCTTAATTTTAATTTTTTTTGATAATGCATGTAAATGGAAGAAAAATGGTTTTCAATATAAGAGAGAAATAAATTCAACATTTTCTAAAACCAATTATTTGGAATTATTTTGTTCATAGAGAGAGGGAACTAAAAGGAAAGATGTATTTTCCATAATTAACATTATAATTATAAAGTGAATTATTTTATTATGAGTTTGATCGTAATATATTTTCATTGGATTCATATCATAAACAACCCATATAAAAATGTGATTGTATCATTAAACCTTTATCACTTTTGAATCTTTTGAATCATACGTACAATGAATTACAAAAAATTATACGGATATGTATATCCCATAATTATCATGAAAATTATTATAAAATAAATTAATGTGAAATATATACACCTCAAAATAATAAAAAAGTTCTTTATAAGGCATGTGTCCCATAGAAATAAAAAGTGAGCTGAAAATCCCTTACCATAAGTTTTGAATTCCTTCATACACATTCAAACAACTTTTATAATAAATATAATATAATTATAAATTTATTCTATAACCATAATACTATATATTATTTACATATGCCAATTTATTACCAGTTTATTAACAATTCTGTTTTAAAACCTTGTTTCGAGTAAAAACTACTTCATTTTTTCAGGAATATTTGGGTTTTTTATTTTCGGACCTTAAATTTTGATTGAGAATATATCATATAAAAAATTATTACCATGATATAAATATCATATATATTAAATATATATTTCTTTAGAGTAATTCATTAGATTTAGATATAAAAAATGAGTTACACCATTCACAGATATGGTGGGTCATATATTTCTATGAATGTTGTTTCCATTTTTTAATAGATGAATCAAAAGATATTTAAATAATATATCACCTTTTTAGAATAATTTTAATTTATATTTCACATATTTTTGTTAAAATTATCCATATTATATCACATATAATTAATAAGGGATGAATAAATCACATCACTTATTGAGGTGGTAGTCTGACGTATACATAAGCGATATTATAATATTCCCATGGAATAGGAAGAAAGAAAGAATATTTTAATTTGTAAGTTTTTATGTACGAGTATATTGAAAATATCTTATAATAATGTTCAATACATCATTATATCTTACTATGATAGGTGGTAATGGAAAATTAATTACATCTATTCGTGAGGGTGTAGTCCTCTATACCCAGAATCAACAGTTTTGTTTCCCAATATATGGAAGATGAGATAGATGAATGTAAATAAATTAAAATAATTAAATTTAATTATGTGGTTGATATTTATTATTAATATTATGATGGTATAATAATAATTTAATGAGTTAGAGAATAAAGCATATGAAATCACGAGGTTAATAGCTATACTACTTCTTTAGAGAACCCATTTATCTTTATACGTAAAGCCTTCTAATAAGGGTTTTATAATCGTAAAAATTAATATAGGAAGTGTATGTGGATTTAATGTATTTATTTGGGAAGTTATTGGTTGAACCAAAGGGTTTAGGGTGTCTAAAAATGAGGGGAGATAGGGTGGCCTATTATAAGTGGGGTAGATGACACACTTGGAATTTTCAACAAGAAAATGGTGTACCAATGTTTTTTAAATTACAAAAGGATAAAAAATGGTTCATTCTTGAACCATATATAACATAAGGTTAAAATATTTCTAGATAAGTATTTTTGGACAAGTTTCTAGGGAATTGTGTACCTATTATTTTCAGCTTAACCCTAGTAAACCAATTTTATTCCTAACCATGAGAATTACTTTTTTTAGTTTTTACTACTAATTTTTACCAAAAAATAATTTTCATCGTTATATAATATTAATTATTATTTTTAGAAATATAGAATCCATTTTTCCAAATACCATACACTGATGTTGCAAAATTTAATTTAAATGTAAACCCATTCAAGTAATGAAAAATTGTTTTCCAATAAAAAACATTTCATAACTATAGAAAGTTTTATTTAAAAAGTCATTTTGTTATTGAAAAAAATTAAATAAATTGGATTAATAAATATATAATTGAACAAATTTCACTTTTATAATCACCTTTAAATAAAAAGGGGCTTGTAAATTATTTAAATGAAAAGGTAGTTTTAAAAAAATTTGTATTATTTTACTCTTACTCAAAAAAATATATTTTTAGAAAATAATTAAAAATTCAATTAAATAGAATTTTGTCATTTTGATTTAAAAAATAATGTGAAATTTTTAAAATAATTTTTTATAGTGTTTAAATACTCAATTTTAATTTTTTGATAACAAAATACAATAATAACAATTTTTTAGAAAATAGAATTTCGAAAACGTATAAAAATAGTACAGAAAATTATTTAATTTAATATCATTTTTTTATTTATATAATAAAATTATAATTATCATTTAAAAAAAAATTTATTCCTATTCATACTTCCATGTTTAATTGATTAGCTATAAATGTTATGTTTATATAATAATATTAACAGAATATGATGGTTTGTGATAACTCAATATTGCATGTCATAGTTGCTATCAATGAGATTAAATTATTTCAAAACAATATTTCATAAAAACATAGTGTGTTATAACAAGCCTCCATATAATGTTTTATCTGGAGGGAGGAATTCACTCTCTTTTCCCCATGACTATTAAAATTCATATATGACTATATTATGCTTTAAAATAGTACATCCTATAGGAATGTTGGCTACTAGAATCAGGTTATCATATGATCATGTCATCCCAATTAATGAAATTATAATTGGATACCATGAATTTAAACTCAATATCTAGATAATTTAGTTGAATATCCATTTGGATATTAGTAAACAGATTCATTGAAAAAAACTCTTAGGATATCAAACCAGATTTATGAGAGCTATACCTATCCATTTTTTCATAAAAAAACTAAGAGAGGATTCCAAACTAACTAACTAGTGTGAGTGAGTGGAAATATTAGAAAAAATTTCTCAAGAGATTTCAAAATAGAATAATCTTTATTATTTGGGTTTCATCATTTTATACTATAAATAAATATGGATAGTATGAAGTCATGAACCTCAAATTTCACTTTGATAAGAATTCATATAACATGTACCTATAAAGATTGATTTAAATTGGAAAGTTTTTTAATACCAAGACCACCTTGATCTGGAGGTTGGAAACATTCTTTCTAGGGGATAATGATGATTTTAAATTTCAAAATTCTATTTATCTATATAATTTCTTACCAAAAAATTTTATTCTCTTCAGAAGAGTAATTATCCATTTATATGCAATTAATGAATAAAAAAATTGGAAATAGTGACTTATTTTTTAACATAAACCCTTCCAACTGTAGATAATTATTTTTTTTCCATGAAGACAACTATTTTCCGATTTATCATAAAATATGAGCATAGTGAAAAGGATTAGGTCTTACTAAAAACATAGTAACACCAATATATGTTAAAATAAATAAATATTCACTAATACAAAGATCATTAATTATGCTGAATTTTCATCCTGTAGGAGTCTACTTTCTAAAGTAAAGAAATGATTTTTTTTCTATTTTATTTCATTTCATGTTACATTTTCATGGTGAAGGAGGAAATGTTTAATATTTTTTATGTTTCTCTTATATCCATGAGTAAATTGAATTATTTCATCAGCATACAAAAATGAATGGGTACATATATGCATATAGAAGATTTGATGGGTTTGATCTTGTGATTCCCCAATATAATATGAAGGATTCTATATAAATAGTCTCGAGAAATCGATAAAATAATAGTAGAGAGTGGGTCATATTTCATTAAATCCCAAGATAATGCGAATTACTCTTAATGAGAGCCATTGATAAGCTCTAATATATAGGCAGATCTCTAGAGAATATTTTTTTTTTCAATTTTATGAAAGACTCGTCAATGCCAAGTTGATTAAAAACCATACAAGTAAATATCAATTATATAATCTAAAAATCATTCTTAACATCATGTTTAAATGTCATATTTCCTCCCCAGGGGTTTCTCCTAAAATTGTTAACATATTTGGAATCATTTATGAGGTTTTATTGAATAGTTCTACCCTTAATAATTCTAAACTGGTTGGATGAAACAATCATGTTATAAATACTGGAGATCCTATATAAAAGAGAATATAAAATTATTTTACAAATGGTTTTGACAAGATCCATGGGCTAGAAAAAATGGATTTCATTGAATTTTATAATTTATAATTAATGGTAAGGAATTGAGAATTAATACATAGAGTGACATTAACCCATTTAATTTTTTTTAATTTTTTTTCCCAAACATATGATTGGTTCAATTCCTTAAAGGAATGCTAGAAAAAGATAGTTAATCCATCTTGTCTAAGGGATCTCCCATTATTTAAGTCAATGAAATCTTACTTAAAACCTAAATAAAGAGAACTAAGAGTGGGTCTTATATTTTCCTCCCAACTGACATGCCTGGGAATAATATCTATTAATATATCAGAACTATTTTAGGGAATATCAACAATGCTATAATTAAAAGGATTAATGAAATTTATATTCGTACTAATAATGTCATCTAAATCATGTTATTTGTAAAAAATATATCTTCTATTATTCTTATAAAAATCATAATTTTAAAAAAATACCTAAAATTTATATGAAGCCAATATTTTCAAATTAAATCTAATAATGGATTTAATTTTATAAAAATAATATCCTAAAATTAAATATTTTTTTAAATTTAAATTCAATATATAAGGAGAAATGTATTTTTCTAAATTGAATTTTATGCTTCCTATGTTTTAAATCATATTTAATATTGATTTGTATATAATTGAATATTTACATATTATTTTATAAATATAAATATTACCTATTAGAATAAATTTTTTACTATAATCATTTTACTTAATTAATGTAAAATACAATACCATTTTTAATGATTCTTTGAAATGAATACATTTGAAAATATATATTAATCAAATAATGTGTTATTATTTTATTTAACAATTGTCTTTGTATCCACTAATGACTATATTATTCAATTAATTTTAATATTTTTTCTCATATTATTCAATTGTGGAATTAGTTTTGTGCTACATGTGATACAGACTATTGAAGATCATTTTGACTTAAAGGATCCATAATTTGTATTATTTACATTCAACAAACTTAAACATATCTCATACTCATTATTTTTTTATTACTCCCTGATGAAAGTAGGTGGTGGTAATCTTAACATATCCATCATTTAGGGTATAACATCTAATATTACACACAAAATATTCACTTTAGTTGTATCATGATACATATATTCCTCAAATCAATATTATTCATTAATATAATCATATATGAAAGTATATTTATAATCTAATATTAATATCCTTTAATGAAATCCATTTGAATCTCCAAGACATTAAACTACAATGAAATCACATATTCCTCTATAAATTAACTCATGTCTTTAACAACATATTTATAAAGTCACACACTTACCAAAATATATCATAATATTAGAAATGTGATAAACATCTAAAAAAATATAATAGATAAATTTTAATGAATTAAATAATAAATTTCAATCCAATCAACACTATGTAAATCTATTTCCCAATAATTAATGAAAACATTATTACCTTAACAAGAAGCTTATATTTTATCTATTAGGTATCTATAACTTAATCATGTGTTCACTAATAGTTATTCCAAAAAATATAAAATTATTATAAAATCAGTTTTACATGTAATTGATTCAATTTTATAGATGATTCCAAACCTTTATAAAATAATTAATGAGGAAAAATATTTATATGTTTCATATAATCCTCTATATTTTTATAAAACACTTGAAATACATTAATAAATATTAATAACTAAAGAAAATGTTTAATTATGTTATGATTTAATTTATATTGTGATATCAACTTCAGTAACTTATTTAAGACTTGTAAAGAAACATTTTCCAACATAACATAAATATACAATGGTTTTTTCATTTTAATTTTGATCACATATTTTTTTAGAAGATTTTTTAGATATATTCCTTTATTAGATTCGTTTTCATGATTCTATTAGAAACAAATAATAAAATTAGAATTTTTATGATAAAATATAAAATAATAATATTAAAAAATATATCCAATATTTTTTCCCATATGATACATTCATATTTGATATATGACACATTCAGTTCAACCAATGACTTTATTTTCATAATCATTGATAGTATATAACCATTTCCCTATTATCTTATTTAACCTAATTATTCAGAATCATACTCAAATGCTTCATAATTTTTCATCATATAGAATGTGAATAAACCAAAACATATCCATCGAGAGTGTCAAACCAAGTGTATAGTCATGTCTCTACTTTTTACCATGTGATAATTGTGTAAATATCCAACATAAACATTTTAGGGTTATTTCTTTTAGGTAAATCTATGTTAGATCCTACATCTACTTGCAGTATCCAGAAATTCTTCTCACTGCTAAGATGCCCACATACTCAAAACATCACCAAGATTTTATGATGTTAACATTTACAAATACTTATCCCTTTTACTTTTTAAATTTATATTATCCTAAGCCCTAAAATAATAAAAATTAAATCAACTAAAATAAAGCATTATCTATACATTTGAAACTATTTTCAGCAATAACTCTTTAACCTTTGATGACATGTTAAACTCTCAAATCATCCTCACCTAATAACATCATAATATATAAAGTTATATAAAACCTTATCTGATACCAAATATATGGTCCCACATAAATGGTTGTCAGCATAACTAAATTAATGAGAATAGTTCAATCTAGTACAATATTAAGACCATTTCAGATTAATGTTATAGAGAATTTGGAATTCAATTTACAAAAAAAACTGATTACTTCATTAAATAATGGATGTCATTCCAATTTTTTATGAAACTTATTAGTCCATAAAAATAATTCATCATATACCACTAATTATCTAAATAACTTACCCTTCTATATTTTTTATTCTTTTCTTATCTTCATAAACTGGGGAAATTGAATCAAAAGAAAGGTGTGATATTATATGAATAATAAGTTAAAACATTAGCGATAATAGTATTATATTGTAAGATGGTTTAATATAAACCTTTAGTATAATAAGTATATATACGAAAGTTATTACCTATGAAGCATAAATCATAAATCATGGAATAATATAAGAAAACATAATTAATGTGTATAATTTTATTGAAAAATGGAATACATAATATTTGCAGAATATTCATAAGTATAGAAGTAAAAATATATTTAATTAGGTATGAAAACCTATTTCCTATAATAAAATAGGATTCACTCCCTAATTTACCATGGTGGGTTTGATATCACTCATTTTTTTTTTCATAGCGAACTAGACATCAAAACATTTTTGACATTTTGGATTGTGCATCACTACTCATTTGACCATAATTTCTAGAGATGTTAAGATTTACCCAATGATTTATAGGGATATATAAGTCCCACCCATCACTTACTGATCAACCATACATATGGGAGTCATAATAAAAAAATACCCATTACATTATGAAATCCCTAGAATAAAAATGATTTTCCTTAAACATCTAATGAAAATAATTCACATTATTTATAATATAATTAACCCATAGAAAAAATGGGTTTCATTCAAAAAATAATAAATATACTATGGAAGGAATTTTGGTTTCATATCATTTTAAAATCTATTCATATAATTGCATCATTAATAATTCAATAAAAATACATGTCTTGATAAACCCATGGAAAACAAATTTATATTCAATTACATCAGGTGATGATTTAGGTAAATAACATTCTATCAAGAAAATAATGAATATAGTATTTACATAATTTAAATAAATGGTATGTTTTTAAGAAAATAATTTCCCCAATAAATTGATGTATGGGATCTAGATGAAGACCATTCAATTAATGGAATAAAAAATAGGGTATTCACAATAGACTCCATTGAATAAACAAATACAGTTATACATATAAAATAATTAGGAAAGAAAAAATTAGTGTTGGATAACCTCTCCAAAAGATATGTATATTAAATAATAATTACATATAAATATAGTAAATTATTACATTTTAAAAACAACATCAATAAATCACAGGATAGATTGAAGGATATTGACTTCGATAAAAAACTATTTTGTATATTTTCAAAAATCACTTCAGAAATACGAATTATGATTTGTATTTTTTTATTATTTTGGGGAAATATTTAATAAATTTTTGAGATAAATATTTTCTTAAAGAAATGATGAAATTTTTTAAATAATGATTCAAAAAAATTCAAATGTTTTAAAAATAACTATTCCTATAAAAAATGATAAAAGATATCATTTTCAATATATTCGAATAATTAAAAAGTATTAGGACACCTTCAAATGTTATTTTTATAAACATTAATTGAAATAAATTAAAAAAATTACCTTTGAATACAAAAATTTAAAAATTTAGTAATTTAAATTTAATAAATATTATTAAATTAAATTTGGGGTGGAAGATAAAACATTTGATTTTGAAGGAATATAAAAAAATTAAAATACCATTGTTTGAAAACCCCCTTTATAAAAGGGTATTGTATTTTTTTGTTTTAAAATGATGTAAATAAAATTATTATAATTATAGAAAAACGTCCTTAATTTTCTTTTTGAAAAACAAGGGAGAATAATTGTGGGAAATGAAATTTAGGTATGAAACAAATGTCGAGTTAAGATATAGATGTTTGTTCATTATATTGTTATAATTTTAGGTGATAAGATAATTATGTCATAATATTTTATTAAAAATAGATATTTTCTAAAAAATATAAATGAGAATATTGTATAAATTGAAAAATTAACTAATATAAAAAACAAGTGATATCAAATTACAAAAGAAACAACATATTTCTGTGAAATATATCAGAGTTTCCAAAGTTCGTTAAGAATAGTATAGTTCATGAAGTTAAAAAATCACTAGAATTCATTGAGAAAATAACACATAATATAATAAAGGTTCATAATTTACATAATTATATGAATTATGATCAATAATAAAAAAATAAGACTCAATGAATGTAATTTAAGTTATCGAAAACCCATAAAACATGAAGAGAATTAAAATTACAAACACATGAAATATAGATTATTAAATTGAACATTTTTTACAATTAATAAAATATATTTAATGATATAATATTATAATTAGGTATAATATAAAATATATAAAATAAATACAGTGAATAATACAAAATATCTATCAACGAAAGGAATTTGAGATGAAAAAACATACATATATCCTGATTTGTTTTTCCCCTGCACAAAAATAAGGATAAATTAATTTTTTTTATTAAATGGATTAATAAAAACATTATTAATAGTAAGTATAATTTATTCATCACACTTACAATAATTATATATATATATATATTTCTTTTTTCAATTTATGGTGTGTGTAATCATGATCGTTATGATCTAGTTTTGTAGGTACAATGTTGGCATTCAGTTTTTAACAAATTTAAATCATTACAATTTCATTAAAGTTATTATAATGGGTTAACTATAATGATTTATGAGTTTTAAAATTACTTTCATTAGTTTTTCATTCTTTATCCATGAAGATGAAATCATTCATATATATGTTATTCTTATGGATGGAATGTTGAGATGACTAGAACCAATTTATGGTTACTAGGAATGTTCAGTAAAGGGTTGGGCTTATTTTGGGTTGAACTAAATGTGTTTTTTTTTGTAATTGGAAATTGTTAGATGAATCCCCCTTTATATGTGAAATGGGATGAAATTATTTTATATACCTAAATATTTATTATAATGTTATGTCGTTATCTAAAAAATTATCTCCTGAAATAAAAAATAGTGAAGAGCCTATGTTATAAGGTCTATAAACTCTAGAATGACACATTGTCACACATGTTTTTAACTTGTTTGAGGAATTTTACTGTTAGATTATTTATTTTTAATTTTTTTTCCTTTTACCGAGGTAATTAATATTTACCAACATAACTTATCCACTATATATATAAAATAAAATGGACATTAAAATATAATTTTTACAAACTAATTAATTTGTTTAATTAATTTAATTCAATACAATTTTCAAAAGTGATAAAATTATTATTAAAATAATAACTACATTATGTATTAAAAATAATTTCTTATGAAATATATTACAATACTTCCAAACCATAAAATATGGATTTCTAAATTAAAACCAATATTTATAATATTAAAAATAAATTTATAAAATTATTAAGACACTTATAATATACATATATATTATTATAATAGGGATTCATGAATTTCCAATTCATACTAATAATATCATAAAATTCATGTTACTAATAAAAATGTTTTTCTTCATTATTCATCATAAAATAAATATTCTTCAAAAAATATTAAGAAATCATATTTATCAAATTTTATAATTATAAATAAATAAATTAAGTTAATTATTTTAAATTAAAATTAAATAATTTATAAATTATATTTTATGTGAGGATATAATATAAAGTGAAACAAATATATTATTAAAACGACCTTCTTAAAATTCAATATTTCTTATTTTATTTCATATAGAAATAAAAATAATATAATATTGATACATTAGTTTATAAATCTAAATGTTACCTGTTTTTACAAACTTTTAACTATTATCTTGTTATTTTATTAAGGTACAGTAAAATACCAATTTTAATGGTTCTTCAAAAGGAATAATTTTAAAAATATTAACCAAAGACATAGTATGTAATAATTTTAATTTAGTATTATATTTTATCCACATATTCTTATATAATTTAAGTAATTTTAATATTCTGTGGTTCATTTTAGACATATGTTCCATTATTTTTGTTTTAGTGTGACATAATCTATTTAATATCATATTTAAAAAAAGGATAAAAAATCTTCGGTCATTATAAAAAATAAATTTTAAGAATAATACGGCCTATAATATAAGATGAATCAAAATGAAAAATTATTTGGTGGATTATTTCACTTACATAGATTTGACTACAATATATTTCAGAAATTCCAATGTAGTATTAAATGAGATTACGATATTAATGAGGCATAAATAATAACAATTGAAAATGGTTCTACTGAATATATTCTTGAAAAGGAGGATTTCAGATCGAATGGAAGAGGTTTACTTATTTTATATATAATGGCTAAATAATGAGACAAGGGGAAAATGAAACAATTTAAAAACAAGTATAGTAAAAAATTACTAGACATTAAGAAAGGAATGTGATTTTAGAAAGTTTATTAATTCAAAATTTCCAGATGGATTATCATTAAAATGAAATCTTAATTTTAGAATTGAGATTCGGGAAAAAACCATTATGACATATGTCAAAATTTAATCAAAACAAATCCAAGAGATAGAACAAGAAATTAACCATAAAATATCTTAAATGAATGATAATTCAGTATATAATATATACAAAATCCATTATAAAAACCATTTCAATAAGTGTAGGTGAATAAAAACTTACCTTGATAAAAATAATTTTATAAGAAAAACTCATATGGTAATTGCATCATAGAAATCATGTGAACCTAAGAAGGTAACTATGAAATGTAAATTAAAATACCATTAAATGAATGGTATTAATTATACACATAGTAAATTAGGATATGGATGCACAATATAATAGAGATAATGGTAGGTAATATAAAAAATTCTAATAGAATTAAAAAGGGAGACAAATAACCCTTACCTCAATTTAATATATAGATTATGTCCATTTTAACGACTGTAACGAAAAATATATATTTATATACCTATTTCCTAACATTAATAATATATATTTACTATTATGAAAAACATTTATAGTAACTTATTATAAATATATTAGTCTTTTATAGTTTATTTTCATCATCAGGAAATAGAAAATTAGATTTGTTGTTTCAAACAGGTTTTGTAACAGTGTGGTAAATAATTTTTTGTTAAAAAATAGTAATAACCTGTATATTATTAAAGATAATATAATCTTGTTGATTCATTAATTCTTCATAACCCACTATCACTTGGTGAATGAAAAAACTATGGTTTGTGAAAATATAATTGGTTAAAAAATTTGTTTTGATATGTTCAAAGATTGAAAGGTGTTAAATTAATAAATTTATTAAATATAAATAAAAATTTATATAATCATGAATAAATATTAGAATAATTTTTATACATGATACTATCATATTATAACATTAATAAATCATTAATAATAAAAAAAGTATTGCATCATTAAAATTGGTGGTAAAATGGAATCAAACTAGGCCATATTGTAATGATTTATTGAGTAAGGAATTGGATTTATGTAATTATAATATTAATTGTATATAAGAGTAAAAAATAGATATATATCATATATCTTCATTAAATTCAATAATAGAAAATTCCATGAATGGTGGCCATAACAAATGAAATTCCTTATTCATAGAGGTTGTAGTCTGCACATACACATGATTAATATTTTCTTTTCTCAACAAAAGGGATAAAAGAAATTTATTTAGTATAATATAATTCACAGAGTCATAATTTTGATATATAATATATATTAATTCATAAAATCTATCCCTATTACAAATAATAAGACGTGGTGATGAAAAATACACCTAATAGCTTCGTAAAGTCAGTAGTATGCATAAACTCATGATCAATGTTTCTTTAGTGTATAGAAAAGAATTTAAAATGATTGATATTCCTATTTTATATAAATTAGTCATTACATGGGGAAAATATATTATTAATGTATGAAATTTTTTATCCATAATATAATAATTTCTTAAAATAAATAACATAATAACCAATTTTATTAAGGTTACATTTTAATCTATAAGTGGGTATTATTAGTTATTTTTATACACTAGTTGAGATTTTTAATGATTTAGTATTAATAAAGAACATTATTTTATTTCCACATAATATTCATCATTCGGTTACCTCAAATTTTATACATAAATTATAAGGAAAATTGTTAAAAATTATATAATGCTATATAGTTTATTTTATTTCATTGTAGTGTGTTTCATTAACTATCAAAAGGTGTAAGATTTAAAGGAAAATATAAAATTTAGAATCACCAGGTTTTATAATATGATAAATCACCTAAAGTTATAGGGTGTAGGTATGAGATGGTATAAGAGATTGTAACATGGTACAATACCATAATATGACTGAGAGAGTAATCTTTGAGACTCATTTGTTTTCTATTTCCCAAAGTGATGGTTGTGAGATGGGTTTTATTGTCAGTTGACTCTCTTCCATCTAGTATTTGTTGATAAAGATTTCGTTAAGTGTAATGGTTCCCTATTTTTCATATTATAACCAAGATATTTTTATTAAACACACTTCTAATGTTATATTTCCTTATGGGTGGATTTCATGAGTTGTTGTTTCACTATTTTATGTTTTTTAATCACTTCCACATGATTAAATTAGTACTGAGTGTGTTGGGTACATTAGAGGAATCCAAAATTGTTTGGGACTCACCCCAAACCTCATACATGGAGTCAATTTTGAAGCATGTTTTTTTAGAAAACTATGTATTATTTATATCACAATTATCATATATAATCAGATAAATGGTTTTGGATTAGTTGTATGTTGATTTATAGGTTTAATTATAGAGGTTCATGTGTGTTAATTTGTAGTAATTTTTTTCTATTTTAATTTTTTTCTTCTTATATCACATCCAATGATCCCTATGATTATTTAGATTCATGATACTTCCCATGTTCATCAGTTGTTTCTAATATTTCATATAGTTTTTCGTTATATATATATTTTTTATTTCTTTTTTATTTATGATTGTAATTTCCATATTGGAAAAAAGTTTATTTTCATATGTCTGTTACATATCCATTATATGAATGGGTCGTGTTATTTTTTTACCAGATTTAAGAATGATCATAATCCTTTAAATTTGGGGTAATCATCTCAACACAAATTATTTAATCCCTCATCACTATTATGGAACCACTATATTGTTTAATCATGCTCTTTAGGTCCAGTGATGACCCTGACTTGAGTCTTATTTTGGCTATTTGGGTTATTGATTTATTTTCTATTCATAGATCATGTAAACATTACCCCTCATCTCAATCCTAATAATTTAACACAGTAATTCACATATTTTTCATTGAAAACATCAAATTATATTAAATCCAAATTCAAATCCCCTCGAAATAAAATAGATATCCACACAAGTATTTTATAAAAACTACGTGGGCATGGATTCTGGTTATTAAAGGATATGTAGTGATGTTTGATACATTTTTATCTAGAACATTTATAAAACCCCATCTATTTCTATTTTACAGTACTTTATAAATACCCATATCATTTCAAATTCTATAATATTTGGTTCAAATTAAATTTTGAATATCCTCTTCACATTTTTTTTTATTTTTACCTTTATTTTTCAAATCACCAAATACTATTTTTGGATATTAGTAATAAATATATGTTGTTTTAAAGGGACATGTCTTATTAGGGAAATATTATAAGGGATTGGTATTCCCATATACGTCATTTTGTTATCTCATAGTTCATGGAGGTTTTGATAGGTTATTTATTTATGTTCTTTAGGTTAGAGATCACTTTCTACCCATATGTTGGATCACAAATCCATGGTGGTAGCTATGGTGGCGGTTGTTTTGAGGCTTGTTTCATAGATGGGGGTAATGAGATAACTATAGTTGTCCTTATCCAATCTAAGGAGACAATCACATTTTTTTGAGGGATGTGGTGTTTGGTGTGTTTACCTATTGAAAATGGGGATGAGATCGACATCATAGTAGTGTTCATGGTGTTACAATAAGTCTTGGGGTTATCCCTTGTTCTAATCCTAGAGCACCATAAAAGGGATATTACTTCATGAAGGTGTAGTGTTTAGGGTTTTCCCCCATGGGAAACATGGACTTTGGAAACACCTAAGTTGATGGTCATTGTAATGAGTTGATGCAAGACTATGTTATTTAGATTACGGTAAATGATGATCATTTCCTCTTCATGTCACGGTCCTGGGCATGGTAGGATGATAAAATGAGGGATTTTACTCTATTTCATGGTGAATAAACATCTTCATCTTCTGGGGATTTAATCAATGTCCTTTATGTTATACATTAATTTTTGTTTCCAATCAAACATTAATAAAGTTATTTTTGAGAAAGCATATGGTTTAGTGAGTTGTGAGCATGTCAAACACCATAATTATGGGATATACATTAACTCTAAACTCAATATCCCTGGTATGAGTCATCACGTAATGGTGGAGGTATGTTGGGATTATTCTATAAATTTAGGGTCAATCATCCCATAGATATGTCTTTATTTTATTCATTAAAACACTAGATAACCTCAATCCCTATTTGTTTCTCTCACCTCTTCTATTATTGGTTCAAAACCATTAGTTATTTTGAAAAAAAATATTCTAGAGTAATGGTACGCACTTATCCTATTTACCATATTATTCATTTTTCCCTTTTGTAATGAAGGATTTTTTTGGATAGTTTTTCTAAATTTTTACTAAGTTTACAGCATATCATGGTAGTCACTGGTTGTTTTTATGATCCTCGGAGGTTTACTTTGAGTAGGTGGTGGTTGATCCCTGACTCATGTGTTATTCTATGGTCATTCCCAAATACATTTAATTGAGGTTGGGGATATATGGATTCTATTCTAGTATGTACATGTGTGGGAATAAAGTTATTAACATTCAATGATTATATTTTATATGTTTAATAATAAGTAAATTATTAATGAAATTAAATATTATTGGTGTTAGGATTTACAAGTGTTTACACTTTACTAATTATGGTTGAATCATGTGATTTTATAAATAGTGTGTTTTAATTCATTTTTGATTATTTTTTTCTCTATGCATGATTGATATGTTTGATGTTTTTAAAAAAAATTAATCTATATAAATAAATTTCAACAATGAAAAAGGCATGTGAATTTATGCACAACTATTTCTCAAAATCTGATATGCATATGGTTGATTATTATCCATTGATTACTATTGTATTTAAATACAATTTTTACTTAAAAATATTAATAATTAATCAATAAATTTAATATTTTAATAGTTAATGGTGATTTTTTAATAAAAATTATTTATGGTAGTGGTAAAATCTAATTCTCATTTGTTAATTTTTTTTCTTGCTGTGATGACCTTAATTTCCTCTTAAATATTTTATACTGGAAATAGATTTTATTTTCTTTAAATATTTATCCATATTATAGATCTATTGATTTGTTCTTTTCATGAATGTATTATATATTTATAATTGGTTATTTGGAGGCTAGTTTTGGAAGGTTATGGTTGTTTTTAGTTTAGAATTAATGTGGAATTAGATATATGGAATAGGATGAGAGCTAGTCAAATAATTTTACCTTTCATTCTTACTTGGATGGTATGAGTTGAGAGCTAGGATTTTTCTTGTTTTTTGGTTTAACTATTGATGGTTATTTTACCCATGGATTGATTTTTGTGATTCAAATTTCCTACTATAGTTGTCCTATTCATATTGAATTCATATTCTATATGGAATCTCAAGTCATGTAAAAGAATACATAGACTGCATACTTGTAAATGAAATTATAATTTAATTGATGGGAAATGGATTTTAATGGAGTTAATAATTTATAAATTGAAAATAATTGAATTGTATGAGATAAAATCTATATTTTTATCAATTTAAAGTCTAGAATATAAATTTGAATTATCAAATAACATTGGTTTTGATGATATGGAATTATAAAACATGAATTGATTATGGGGTTTATAAATGATTGTTAGTTTCTAATTACTAAATGAACTTATTTAATGTTACAACATGATGCTTTCATGGATTTATGAAAAATATATTTCAAAATATTGATGGTATTAATAGTATTTCATGTGTTATGGTAGTTATAGTTTGAGACTATATATTATCCCTTAGTATTATTGTGTTAAAAAATATATTTTTATGTTTTTTATTTTATATGCCCTACCACCCAAATAAGAGAGGAATGTAATGCCCAAATGTTTTTTTTATTATTGGTGTTTTCCAAAATGTCTATTTTGGAAAATGAAAAAATGGTTTAATAATCAATATTTTACACTCTCTCTCTTGATACATCATGGAATATAGGAATATACTGGTGGTAATTTATTTAGGTCAAGTGTATGTGCTAATATGGGCTATGATACCTCTCAGTTTTACCACACAGGTATGTGAGGGCTTTAATGAATTATGGTTATATAATATTTATATATACCAATTATTGAGATAGTGGTTACCATAGCTAGACATGAATTAAATATGATGGATGGATGTATAATGCATGATCAATGTTCTATAAAAGATTGTGGGATTGTTACTTGGTTACGGATGTGAGAAGTTATGGTTGATATATGTGTACATGGGGTAAATTATTATATGATTACAAGGTCTATTAATGAATTTTTATTTAGGAAGGATGAAAAATAGAGGGGGTGAAAGCACATGTTTTTTTGGAATTGTTGTGTGAGAGTGATAAACTATTGGGAAAGTGGATGTGGTATTGGGATGTGTGAGAGAAACAAAGAGTGGAAAAATGGATTTTTGGTACATTCACATTGAAAAATATGTTTTCATTAAAATAACATAACTATAACAATTTATTAGTGATTTAGGCCTAGTGAAGATAAAATATATCATTAACCTAGTTTCCTCTATTTATTCACTATTCTTTTGTATTTTCTTTCATATTTACAGGATATATTTTAGGGAGGATTATTCTAAATATGCATGTAAGACCACAATATATATATATATATATATGTGTGTGTGTGTGTGTGTGTGTGTGTTTTTATATTTATAGGATTTTTATTATGATAAATATGGGAACTACTAGCTCGTTGATTTTTTCAAAAGTTGTTAGAGTTTGTGGGTACTGTATAGGCCTGTCAATGGTATTATGAATTTTTTCTTTTTCTATCAAATTATGTTTATGAATTAGGATTAGTTTTTCAACTATTACTCTATTGATATTATTTTAAGAAATCAACTCTCTATATAGATTATATATTATGGGTAATAAATACTTTTGAACACATTCTATTCCCTTGGGACTAGTTTTTAACACATGTCCTATTGTAGGTTAGATTTGAGGGTTATCCTATTCTATATTATCATCACATATGGGTGATAGTAAATTGGGGGAATCTTTAATGAGTGTTATCAATTCCTGATGGCTAAGATAGAGGATATTTATTGGGGATATACATCATGTATTGTTGAATGTGTTTGTAGGGAAACTATATTGGATTGACTTAGTAAATGATATAATCAATGATGGCGGACTAGAACACATGATTTTATGGACCAGATGATCTAGTGGAAGGATAATTTGATATACCAATATACTAATACATGTGATTATACTTATAGGGTAGTAACATGTGTAAGGATCATCCATCATGAATGTATACTGCTATGTTTTAATTGGGAAGCAAATGTGAATTTATATAAAAATTAATTAATTTACCATAAAAATTCCATAGTATTTGTTTAGGTGTCTTCAATGTTTTCTATTTTTCAGCCACTATTCTTGGTTAATGTCCCCATTGGGTTCATACTAATTATGTCCACCTGGATACACTAGTAAATCAATGTATATTTTAGATCAATGATATTGATGACCCTTGAATGAAATTACTTTGGGATTTTTAGAACCAGATAATATATGAGGGAAACATTTTAGATTGAGAGACTGATTCTTTATTAAAGTAGGTAGAGACATAATTAAGTTGGATCTAGGCTTTGAGTGAATACTAGTTTCTTTAAGTGTTCGGTATTCTATGTTGGGCTGCATGATATTTGGGGTTTTTTCCATTAGGTATCCTGATGAGTTGATGATTTGTTTAGATAATTTTATTAATTAGTTTTGGTTTGATATTATTTTCTCAACTATGAAGGTGGATTTTTGGTAAGATATTTGTACTCTCATCCAGGGTAGTTGTAGCATGTTAGAGTTTAGTATTCAATATAACAAAAAATAAAGTATTTCGATGAACATCCTTCTTAATGATGAGGCCCCATAAGGGAATTTTTTGGAAAAACTCTGTTTAAATATCTAGATCCAGGTCACCCAATTCACGTTGTTGACATATATTGATGTGATGTAAAATTTTGGGATCATTGAGAGAATACTAGCTAGAAGTGAGACATCATTGGACTGTAGTCTCCACAATACTACATAGAGTATATCAATTTCATTTTTTTTGATTTTATAAGTTATTTTATGTTTTAATTATCAGGTAGCCCTATTTGGCCTTCATTAAATCATTTGTATGGGTTTTAGACATTTCTGTACCCCATTCATAGGATCATCAAATATATTTTTTATTCATAGTCCACATCCATCATAAAAATATATACCTGACCTTCTTATACAGTCAACGTTGAGTAGGAAGAAATCTTTAGTCTCAACTATTAAGAACCAGGACTCCAGAAACTAAAATATGACAGTAATATTACATTATTGATATAGAATATAAGAGTTATTGTAATATCCAATAACTTATTAGTCATGTAATACTAGAGATAAACATATATTGTATTAGAAAAAAATAAATTTCAACTTGTAAATATTGTTAGAACATAAGTATCCATTCAATCATGTCCTTGAAATTTCCCCATAGTTCACATTTATGCTTCTTGTGGAATGTTAAACAAATAATGGTGATATCATATACTAATAATAAGTATCATTCAATGGAATATATCATAATATAAACGACGAATATGTTATATATTGAAATAAATGTATAATTTTATTCCATAATCAACTAAAAATAATCTCATACTATATCCATGGTAATAAATTAAAGTAAGGATTATAATAATAATTAATATCATTTTGGAAGAATGCATAGAGACATACATTAAAACATTCTATCAAGTAATTATGATAATAAATTATCATATTATTGGAAAATTTATGAACCAAAAGTCATTTTTTCCCCTAATGATACATGTTGTTCCAGTAAGAGGATCTATAATTATATTCCCCACCCATTTTCTGATTATGTCCAATGCATTCACTATAAGAGTCAATGAGACATTTCACCATTCTATAAGAAATATCTTAATTAATAACACATTTCAAACCATATAGAGAGTGATATATAAATAAAATGATTCCATATTTTATAGAATAACATGCATGACTAATATAACATCATTTAATCAAAATAGTGGATGTGGGGTGTCATAAAAATAATATTAAATATCCATATCAAATAAATGTAGTTTTGAAGGTATTTTTAGTGTGTTGGGTTATCCATGGAAAATAGAAAATGGGATCAATATTTTACAATGGTAGGATACCAAGGAAATCGAATGAGAAATCCTTTGTGATGTTTCATAAAATGTGTGAAAATATTCCAAAGTGTCTCCCTTACCATTGGTCATACAGGTGGGTAGTCATAGTCCTACTCATCATACATCAAGGTGATGATAGATTAAATGTTCAACCAACCATTTTTAGGGTGATTTAACCATGGTGAATTTATACCAAAGAAGTATCTTCATTCTAAGATCTAGAGAATGATGTGTCTTCTATGAATCTATATACACTTATTAATTACAACAACAGAGGATGGTTTTTCCACC
Organism: Viscum album; assembly: GCA_963277665.1. Lineage (NCBI taxonomy): Eukaryota > Viridiplantae > Streptophyta > Magnoliopsida > Santalales > Viscaceae > Viscum > Viscum album. Next base: position 870,987,969 of record OY728145.1, on the reverse strand, counting down.
ATGTAAATCATTGATTTTTTCCAATGGTTGTGGTAACTCCTAGAATTGAATAGTATAATGTTTGGATAACAATATAGACTTATAATTTATTTAATATTCATTAGTAATATGGTAACTTTATTCAATGGAAATGTATTCCCTACACAAAATAAACTAGGAAATTAATATAATACGATTCCAAATGAAGGGAAATTGTGATGGAAAACCACCACTTATGGCTTGGGAATAATTTATGTCAAAACCACTTGAAAAAAGGATTCAAATTGATAATAAAATAATATGAATAAATTTAAATTATGAAATAATTTCTAAAATAAAAAGTATATAGAACAAAAAAAATGAAATTACGTGAATAATAAAAAAACATGCCTCAAAGAGATGTATTTGAGAAGTAAAATACATACCTCTTATTATGACATATACAAAAAATTATTCTACTCTATAATAATAATAGATATTTTAATAACTTAATTCCAAACCTTACTCATATAATTTTTTTAATCTCTTCCTAAATAGTCATTCTCCATATGAATTCTATATATTTTTCATGTCTAATGTTTATTATTTTGATCATTTTTACTAGATTCATAGTAATAATGTCAGTATTCATTATTATTAAAATTTTAATTAATATTAGTTATTTAAAGTTACTATTATTGATGATTTATAATTATTTATGATGTTTTAGATTCTTTTCATGAGGGTTTTTGTCTTTATCCTTGAATATTTAGTCGCTAACAAGGAATTTTTGGTGATAGTTAATGATCGATTGGGGTTTGGATTTTTAATTAATTAAATATTGATAGAATACCTATATAAATAAATAATTATTTATATATTTATATTATATTACACCATTAATTATGTACCCATAGTCATTCATGGTATATATAAATATTATTCTTCCAATAGGTGGTTAAACTGAACCAAACATTAGCATACATTGATTTAATGAATGATTACAAGGTGGATTTGTTGTAATATCTTTATAATATTAGTATATTGATCATATATAGGGTTTATTATTGTGATAAATCATAATTTTAAGTAATTTGAAAAATGAATTAAATACAAAAATATTACACAATTTGAATAAAATATTATCTTCTGAGTATGTTTATTTTTAACTATTAAATTATTGATGATAATTTATTGATAATATCATTAATAAGTTTAAAAAAATTTCAAAACTGAACATTAATGATATATAAAAAATCATATTTATCATTTAGTTCTATCTTTATATACATTTATGTAAGGAAATTAATGATAATGAAATATGTTTCATTGTTAAGGTTATAGTCTTCAAAATATTCAAATGAAAATTTCATATTTCTTAAGAGAGATGAAAAAGGTGAATATTGTTTATTTAAAAAATATAAAAAACTCAGTATAATATAAACACTAAATTCCTTATATTATTTTGGAAAAAATAAATTTTAAATAGAATCATAAAATGAGAATATTTTAGTTGGAAGACTATACTTACGTTGGGAACATTTGGTTTCTACTAGTGGATTCCGTGTAAAGGAAAGTATTATGCTATCAAATTTGGAATAGAAGAATATTATAGTGAAATTTCATGATAAATAATGTAATAAGGAAAAAATTTTATAATTAAAATGCATCTTTAGATTTGTATTGAACGGGTATTGAGATGCCACTTTTATAAGTGGTTAGAATCAAATTTTTCTAGATATTTGATGTTAATATAAAGGGAGAACATGATAAACACATCATGCGTGTCGAAAAAAAAATCAACTTGAGGGTGATATATTTTTTATAATATCTTGAATAATCAAATTTAGACATGTTTTTATCATTTTTAATCCCTTTACCCCTTGAAATATTATTTTACCATTTTAGAATTTACACGAATAACTAGTTTTTATATATTACATCATAATAATAATGAATAAAATAAAATGGTAACTAGTAGATAATTATGATATAATAATTAGTAATTTCAATTCATATTTTTTGATTTAATATATTTTAGAGTTAAAATTAAATTTTTATATAATAAATGTATTATATATTAAAACTATTTTGAGAAAAATATTACATTTGTTCTAATTTATCAATTATTTTTTGTAAACTATTATTATTATTTTGAAATGTATAATTTCAATTTTTAAATTCATAAAATATCATGTAATTGGTTTCATAAAGTTTTTTGTTCATACATATTTACAAATAATTACAGAAAAAATAATAATATTTAAAAAAATGGTAAATTAAATTATTCTCCTCAATATAAACTTTTTTTAATAAAAAATTCATATCATGATTATATCAATATAATTAAATAAAAATTATGTTTATTTTATCAAAATAAATTTGCAAAATTCATCAATTAAATTTCAAAAAAAAATCATGGATAAAGGATCTTTTGAAAGTATATTGCACGATAGTTTATGATACGGTGTTTATTACTATAGTTGGTCATCAGGTATTAAATTTTCCCCATAAATAACTATATCCTTCAAATTGGGTTATATATTTCTGATATTTAAATAATGTGTATACTACTTCCTACAAGTGAAATCATGCTCCCATTATTTCTTTTCTTGTTTGTAATTTCTCAAAACAACTTTCACCAATCTCGTTGTTTATTTTTTTTCAACACTTTCTCTCTAGTAACAAGAATCTGGATATGATATTCATTATAAGACAAGTCATGTACAAATTATCTTCCATTAAATATTATAACATGTGGTGTATCTGGAATAGAAAATAAAAATATACATCCCCAATAATATCAAGTATTTCCAAAAGCCCAATTTATCTGGGGATTAAATTCCACTTTTATCCAAATAATAAAACTACCTTATATTTTAAAACATCAAAGAATACATGATCTCAAACATGAAATTCCAAGTTAATTATTCTATTTTAATCTAATCTATTTCTTCTAATTTTGGAAAATTTAATATGATCTAGAATTGTCTATACATTAATAGTTGTTTCTTTCATATGATTTGGTCCAACTAGAATTCATTGTCCAAATTCACCCAAATAGGTTAGAATATGATGTATCTACCCTTAAAATGATTCATATGGATCCATATTTTTCCTCGAATGGATGTTATTTCTATATAAAAATTATACTAATGTTAGAGACCAATTATACATACCTTTTATATTATAATATTTTGATCTCATCATCTCTTCCAATGTTTCGATAGTCTATATATACTGGCAATCCATCTGGGGATGATAGGAAATTCTTATATGTATATTAGTTTCAAGATCCCTTCAATGAATCCTCTTTAATTTCAATTTAAATTGAGATATATGATCAAAAAAAATTTACAGGTCTCTTTATGAAGTATTACAATATAATTAATATAGATTTGGACTGTGTGTTAAAGGGTTAGAACTTATCATATTGCTATGAAATGAGAATACATAGTATGATGATCAATAAGGAATCATATGATTTCATTTTTCCCTGTTTTATTTGGGAGTCCAATGATAAAGTACACTATAATATTTTCCCAGTTCTATATAGGTGTATTCATAGATTACGTGACTCCATAATGATGTTTTCTTTTAGCGTTTTCTCATTGTCTTGCTAAGCATCTGGACACATTCTATGAATATTCTCACTTCATACTATCCCACAAGAAATTTTCTATTAAATAATTATTTATTATTGGTCTACCAGGGTGTATAGTGAAATTTTATATATATGATTCATCTAGTTTTTTCCTTTTAATCTATATTATGGATAGAATACATAACATCTTCCCAAAATTCAATACTCCATCCTTATAGACTTTGTATATCAATATCCAATAGTTTACTTCTTTGATCAACCTTTTTGAATTCTCAAAATCATGTTGGGACTTCTATATGTTATCTACATTTTATGGGTTATAAATATATTAAAAATGGATTGATTTCTCCCTTTGGTTTAAAAACACAATATCCATCTTTTCTAGATCTATATATAGTTTAACCTCTCTAATCCTCATCATAGTAAAAACTCCATGGTACCTCTTACATAATACATCCCCCACCTTGTTTTCAATCAAAAATAAGAATTGTATTGATCAATTATATCCTTTAATAAGTTCCAACCATCTTCATTTATTCATGTTAATATTCTTCTGAGTGAAGATATTGTTTAAAATCGTGTGTCCTATATATATATATCACATATTTCTCCATAGAGCTATTGTCTAAAAGTTTTCAGATAATATTTTAGGGTTTCTAGATCAAGATCATGAGTTGGATAGTAATTTTCATGGATTTTAAATTTCTTCAATGCAAAAAAAACCATATAATTCTATATAAGGACACAAAAAATTATTTTATTTGGTGAGTCACTATAAAATTAAAATCCTTTATTACTAGGTTACAGATTTAATTTCGACGCATTAATGCCTCACCTATTAAATTGTTAAAAACATTTCTCACATTCCATTTACCAGGTGAATTTAACCCCTTTATGATTTTACATAGTTAATGGGTTGTCCAACCTAGTGAATTTTTCAATAAATCATTGATGGTAACATGATAAAATGACGATACTTCATATCTCATTTATTTTCATTAGTGTGGGAAATTCTTTGAATGAATTTTTATTCGATGGTTTAATATATAATCAGGCCTTAAATATAGTATGTCTATGAGAAGGAAATTCCTTATGCTAGAATTCAAAGTCACTATATTTACCATATAATTTATTTTTCCTAAGAGGCTCTATATTTGTTTACAAATTACTCTGATGATATTCATTTCTATTAGAGTATATAAATTGATCATTAATTAAAACCTATGAAATGTTACAAAGATACTCCTTAGACACTCTATTAATTATATCCATATCGAAAAAGGATCCTTACTTTATCCAAAAGGCATTGTCGTATACTCATTATGTTTATATCTTGTTCGAAGTGTTTCCTTCAGTATATCATCCTTCTTCTCCATTAATGGATGATAATCATTGTGAATAGAAATATTTGAAATTATTTATCCCCATGATGTTGATCAAATAATTCATAAATTCATGATAAAGGATATTTATTCTTTATATTAAATTCATTGATCTCCCAATAATTGATACAAAATCTCATTGAATCCTAGTTCTTTTTTATAATTTAAACATTGTCTCCCTAAAGGGAAACACTAGAAATTATAAATCCCATACAAAAAAACTATTATAGCAATATCTTTATATCAATCAAAAATACTGGTTACATTTTCTATGGAGTTTTGATATTGAAATTACATTAATAATTAATTCAATGGAGAAATGAAATTCTAACTCTATTGAATGAACAAGTAATTATTTTGGTAAATCATTAATAAATATTTCTAGGACATGTACATCCTATATTCATAAGATATCATATTTATTCATAAAATGTGATTTATCATTCTATATTGCAATAATTTCAATAGATTAGACTACTATGGAGGGTCCTAACATGATTTATATGATGAATATTAACATATAGAGACATGATATTCCACCTCACCATCACAAAAAATACTCTCTTTCTAAGGGAAATAATTTTTTTTAATTATTACATTGGTTTAGTATCCATTCCAGTGTATATAAAGGTAAATAATTGGTACAACAACTATCATTGAAAATAGTGTAGGTCTATGAATCTTAACTGGAACTTCATAACACATAATTTCTGTAATAAGATTCCCCAAATTTTTTTAATTTTTTAAATCAATTATAGGGTTCCGCAAAAAATATATAATGTTCTTCAAAAATAAAATGACAGAAAAGAGTTTTTTTTAAAAAAAATAAATAAACATTACTTAACATTGAGTAAATTATCAAATTCCATGCCACCACATCATTATGAACTTCTACTTCTATTATGGAAATCACACAACTTTATCCTTTCTCCCTTAACATTTCATTTTCTCAATTCCACTAATGTTTGGGGAATTAGTTCATAATGTATCCCTTCTCCAATAAATTAATGAAAAAAACATCCAGAGATTCTACCTATCATATTCATTCAAGTGCATGTTGACCTTTTTATCAACACTTCTGATACACTCATGTTACCTTTTTTGAATTCTAAATCATTTTTCCAATATTTATCACATATGGGAAATTCCATCATTACTTTATTCCTCATTACTGCCTTATTCTTCAAATGATATGTAGTTGGCCCCTTCATCTCCTATTTACCCTTAAATAAATATTTAATAGAGAACATATTTTATATCTTAATTTTTCTTTAATCTTTATCCCCTTATAATAAAAAGGTTTCAGAGAAAATTCCCATAGAAGAGTCAACTTTAACCATTCGATGAAATGATCAATATTTTTTCAGTCTACATTTATAGTCTATAATGTGTATAGTTAACCAAATAATTTTTCCCTCAAAGTGTTCCACATTTTTTCCTCCTTTATTATAATATTTTGTAACTACCTTTCTATTTATGGTCTTTTTAATGAGGAAAGTATTTTTTTAGAATACATCGATGGATGATCTTTATTCCATGTTCTTTATTTCAACTTCTTATTTAGTGTTTTGATTTAGGAAATATTATTGGTCAGTATCTCCCAATAGATAATTTCCCACCATTGTGAATTTATTCAACATAAAAAAAACTCAATTTTAAAAATATGTTTTTAGATATACTTGATCCATTATTTAGTTACCAATGGATTAGTAGTTCCACTCAATGATAGAGTTTATTTGAATGATGTGTCTCATAATATATATAAAATTTTAATGGATCAAAATGTCTCTCTATTGGGGGGAGATCAATTTTCATAACCTAGGTTAACTATCATAATGTGGTTATGATATTATTATCGTAGACTCCCACATTATTAACTCATATACGCGGAATATTATGACATTAAATATAGTTAATAATATGGTTCCAATTCCACCCCTTGGTCACAAACATTCTATTGTAGAATACACATAATCATCTCATGATATTGAATTGTAAAATATAATTCATGTTTTTGGTTTATAGAGTGTTCCAATGAAATCAAGTGTTTTTTTCATATAAATTTCTATCTATCTAGGATTCATTAAATATAGTCTACAGGGACCCCTATAATATTTCCCCAATACAAATTGTGACACCCCAAACTCCTAAAACATAGATACAATAGTTATGTCCCATTATTAGTACAAAATAAAACAGTTTCTATAGGAATAAAAAACATAGTAGTTTTTCAAGACAAAATAGATACATTTATTACTTTTAGAGACATAAGATATAAAATGAAATATTTGTGAGATAACAATTAACCCTGCTATTATATCCTTGAAAATTTCATATTGTTGTCACATATGTTTAAAAAGGAACGAAAAAAATAATTTTTTTCACAATTGTACAATAAGGAGTAGTAATTAATAGAGGCATTCAAATTATAAACATGGAATTAGTTATATTTTAGGTAAAAAATAACAACATGAAGCTATAATGAATTGAAATTGATGGCATATTATTTCCATGATAATTAATTAATAAATTCATAAAAACAATCATTTATCTCAAACTAATGGAATACATAATGTAATATATCAAAACATATTTTCAAGGCCCCATTCCAAGACATTATACAATTATTAAAAGATTCATATTCTAAAACCCACCCTATTTTGTCTAATGAGGCATGTCTATGCTTCATGGGGTTGTATAATATAATTCCTCATATATCATATGATTAAGATCAATTTATTCACCCTAAGTGTCTACATTACTTTTTATACTATTCCCTAAGGCACAACATACTGAATATTATATGGTTACCCACATAATGGTAAATATAAAAGCTAATCTTCCTCATTTAATAAAATATTTTAAACATGAAAGAGAACATTTATTTTTCATCAAGAAAGCTTTGGGGTATTGTAAAAGTTCCTAAAGATCCCTTATCAATGAAATATAGTGGCATGGGTACTCTAAATGTGATGGGTTATCCATGGAAAATAGTTATTGAGTTTAATAGTTTTAATTAGCATGAGACCATGGAAATTATAGGAAAAATAATTCATCATCGTTTATATAGGTAATGTGAATATTCTCATGCATATATCTCAGGAGTGTTTTATTAGGTGTGTTGCCTTAGTTCCACTCGTCATGCATCTAAGTGATGATCGAGTCAATTCTCTGCCAACCTTTTTTGGAGTGATTACCCATTGGTGGATTATTTTGACAACCACATCTACAATATTGTAATCATATATATATTTATATTCTATTAAATCATACAAACATTTTCTCTTACCAAAATATATGATTATTTTCCCACCATGGAAAAGATTTTAAAAAATAAGTTTTTTAGAAACTCTTGAATCAAAAGACTATAAGGTTTAGATGATAATATAGACTTTCAATTCCTTTAAATTTCATGATTAAATGGATTCAATTATAATATTTACACCACAAAAAATAAAATATGTTTTCAATATATCAAGATTTCTAATAAAATATAGTTGAGGCAGAAAACCCCCACTTTTAGATTGGGTACAAATTAAACCAAAAACCCTAACAAATTTGGGCTTAAAAGTATTATCATAGTACCATAAATAAAATAAATTGATGATATAAAATCTAAAATAGTTATTATAAAATACACATAATTGAAATTACGTGTGTTATGAAAAACATTCTTCAAATAGTCTAATTTGAATAGGAAATCCTTTCCTTTTATACCCAATTCACTGAACACACTTTCACCCATGGAATCATAAACATTGATATCTTAATTAATTAGTTTAGAACTCACTCATATCTATTTTTTATAGTCTTAATAAACAGTCATACTCTATAATTTATAACTTTTTTCACATTTAGTGTTTATAGTTTTTATCATTTATGATAGTTTCATTATTGCGGTATTAGTGTTAATTATTTATCCATTGTTAATTATTAATAGTTCATTACAGATAATTTTAGTTATTATTTATAATTATTTATCATATTTTTAATTAATTTAATGATTGTTTTATTCTTATCCTTTATTATAAAATTAATAAGATGAATTTTTGGGTTATTTTTGGAAATCAAGATGTATTTTGATAATTAATTTACTAAATATTGATATTAAATATCTATAATAAAAAGATAATTTTTTTAAAATTTATATTATATTATAATAGTAAATAGTTTCCTATATCAATTCATGATATGAATTCATAATATGTTTTGATTTGGTGGTTAAATGGACCCAAACATGAACATACTATGATTAAATAAAGGAATACGAGGTGGTTTTATTGAAATATCATTATAATAAAAGAATATGAGGTTATTTAATTATTATTAATCTCACACCAACCACAATTTTAATTTATTTTAATTTATTCCTCAATGTTGGATCCTTTGGTTGAGGTTTGGGTTGAGTGTCTGATAATAGTCTTTGACTTTTTGTGGATTTGTTGTGATTCTATCTCGGTGCATGGTTATTGTGAATGGTATTAGAAGAAATTGGTCTGGTGTGAAGTTTTCGTTACCCACGGTGTCCCTAAATTGCGTTTAAATCATTCAAGGATCTTTGGGTTGAATCTCCCAGTGTTTGGGGTGTCATTTGAGGGTTTCAGACAATTTTTCATGTCAGACAATTTGAGCTCGGTTTTTCCACACCATGAATCCTAAAACTACAAGTTGTTGAAATTTTCTTGTAGCATTCTCATTGTTTGTGTATATTTTAAAAATCTTGTAGAAAAACAAGGAATACCTTATTCACCCTGAATAAAATTTAATTTAAAAACTATATTTAAGTGATTTTACCTCCCATTTGAAGCCCTTCCTATGGGGTATCAACCATAGGGTGCCCCTCCCCATTCATTCTTCTTAATATTGGGAAACATTTTGGGATATTTCTCACCAATGTTTAGTGATCAATCTTGAATCCATCATCATATCCTTCCCCTTTCTCTTCTCATATCTTCCATCTATTTATTACTGGGATTCTCTTAGTAGGGTTTCAGATTAGCTGAACCCTAGAATCTAGTGCTGTTGAGTGGATTGTTTTTCATGTATGTTAGTGTGTGAAGATTAAATCTTGGGGTTTATTCTTATTCTTTTCAAAATCTTGTCACATTCTCATACTATTAAGGTAGGTGTATCCATTAATTTATATTATGGAACAATTTATTTATTTTTGAATGTTTCAATCTAATTTAAAAATATTTTTCTATTGCCTAGGAAGTGTTGGTGTAAATTATTTTGGTGTTTTGGCATTGGTTGAATTTCATAAAAATAGGTTTTCATAGTGATTCTTAGAATACGCCAATGTGTATTTTCACAAATAGTGTTTTTTGAATTGACATATGTTCTTTAAAAATTTAATTCGGTATTTGAAAAGTGTTTAGCCTTATATTTATTATGATATCACTGTTGTATTGCGAGTTTGGTATTGTATGTGTGATTTTTTAGTTTTATGGAATGATGTTTATTTATGGATTGGTGTGTTAGTTGTAAAACACGTGGCGTGTCTTTAAAATTGGTATGAATAAATGAAAAGATTACTTGTGGTATTCCATTGGATGTGGGCACATCCATGTGTGCCCTAAGTGCACAAAAGGATGGGAACAAAAATGGTGATGGACATGAATAACTTAAAAACCTAGTTTTTAAAACACTTGTGTGTCCCTTTTAACCTCTTGGTGTTTAATTAAACACCCTTTTTTTAAATGACTCAATTTTCTTTTGAAATGTTATGTTTAACATTATGTATGATTTGGTATTTTTAAAGGATGGTTGGTCTCTAAATGATATGCAATCACATTTTGAATCTTTATGTGTGTTGTGTGTTTTTATCTTGGTTATGAAATAAGGTTGGAAATGAAGATGGATTTTCTATAAAGGCATGTTCAACATTGTAGTCTTTAAAGGGGTTTATTGTATTTATTTTGAAAATGGTTTAGATATGTTTTGATAGTTTATTTTAAATGGACATGATGTAAGGCCCAATTGTAACTTTATAATGTTTGAGAAATGAATGTGGTTTTAGAAATGAAATTTAATAGTTGGCACCTTTATATGTTTTAGAAAATGTTTTGAAAGATCATGTGATGTAATGACCTAGTTGGAACCTAGGAATGGTTTAGTATATGATGGGAATCACGATAGATGGATTTACCCATGTGGGTTATCATATAGGAGGCATTAGTGTTTGGGGTGGCATGTGTTTTGACAACAGGTAAGGCGTGTCATGCGTGTTAGGGCCTCTAACAAACACATTATACTATTACCATGGGTTACCAGTGCATCTTTAGAGGGTTGAGTTAAGGTTGATTATAAACACCAATTATATGGGTTGAATCCACTTGGATAGATTTATAGGCCAGGAGGGTTGTGTCAAATATTAGATAGTTGAGGGCGGCCAATTGGCTATAGACTTTGGAGTTTCATCACACACTAGTAAGTTTTTCTGAACCGAGTACGTCCAAGGATCAATCAATGAATGTTTAAAAAATGCACATGTTTTTATATGTATATTTTATTATTTACTTTCTGATGCACCTTCTTTTCTTTTTTTACTACTCATTTATTTTCACTATAGCTTGGTATTTCCTTTCATGGGATTTTGGTTTGGGATTTTGGTTTCTATTTTTGTAGATTTTTTTTAAAATAAATTATGGTGTGTATTTTCCTAAAAAACAAAATTTGTCTTTGTTTATTAAAAATGACAAATCTTTATTTTATACATATATTTCAATCTAGTGTTTATGGCTAGTTTTGAAAAATTAAATATATGGATTCGTTGGTGGTTGCCTACTGAGATATGGAGCTCACAACCCACTTGTACCTTTCAGTGTTAGTAGATCCCTGATGTTTTTCTTGTTTAGGTTTTATGTTTGTGCTCTCATCATTGGAGAAGTTTTTCTTATCATTTGATGTGACCAAGAGGTCACATGGAGATTCTATGTTTTAGTCTAGTTTTAGTTTATATTCATTTTGGAGTTATTTCTTCAGTTATATGTGTATTTGGATCAATTGATATATTTATTTATGATAATTTATTAGTTATTTTTGCATAATATATTTTATTTGTTTTTTTTCTATCCTGGTTCATTAGAAAAAATCGTTCCCATATTTATGACTTTGATGCTCCACACTAGTTTCTAGACCATGGGGATCGGGAATTCCCATTCAGGCTATGTCTCATACTGAATCAGATGTTTGGTCGAATGAAATACCATCTTTTTTCATGAAAAAATTGTATCAGAGTGGGCCCTTTCTTATTTGAAGTGTTATGTAGATTATATACTATGATTTTTATAGCTCGGGGGGGGGAGTAGGTATGGGTTGGTTTCTGATCCCCACTACTCATGATGAGATCTTAAATTCTAGTGGTTGTCTGGAATTTGATCCCTTTTTCATTGTTTTAGATTGAGGAATGAAAAAGGAGGTGATCTGGTGTAATATTGAAACCTCACATTGAGTAGTGACCCATGTGAATTCTAAGTGCCTATTTTAAGGTCCTCTTAGTGTTCATGAAATCCAAGGGCATTTCAAACTACCATTTTGTTGGGTAATTAATGGAAACCAGTTCGTCATTCTAGTGGTTTGGTGTTAGATGTGTTTTTTTAAATGGTTGTAATTGGAATTTTAAAAATAAAACATGTTTTGAAATGAAAAAGGGATTTCTTTCAAGTGGTTTTGGATTGAAAAATATGAAATATATTTGTATTTACTAATGAAATGTCAAGTGAGACCCTTAGTATTCCTCATGAGTATTAACATATGTACATGTATGTATGGAAAGTGAATTTTGGAACATGTTCATGGAATATGCAAGTGGGAATGGATGGAAACCCATGTCAGGGTTCATGGGATGCCAGATTTTTGTATTTGAAATCAAAGGATTGAACTTGTTTTTACAAATTTATTCTGAATGAGAAAAATGATTTTAGAAAATAATTTTTAATTTAGAAAATGGAATTTTTTGTGAAATGTGGGTTTTGGTATTAGTAAAGTGACATTGGAAGAATAAGTTTTGGAAATTAAAATGAAATTTTTGTTTTTGGAAAGGTGACTTTTGTTAGTATTTTTATATGTTTGGATTGTGAGTATTTTTTTGACTGAGATGTTATTCTGGAGTGTTTTTTGGGTTTATATTGATTATTGTTTTCAGCCTTTTGTGTTATTCAGAATATGACGCTTAGAATGGTCCCTAATGTTTCAAGTGAGTCAAGCCTAGTTTTTGATTCTTCATAGTGGTTTCCAATCATTCATGGTGAACATGTTTTGGTAGAGGTAGTGTAGTGGATTAAATAGTTTGATTGTGTCTTCATATTGTTGGGAACTCACGAAGATGTTAGAAATTGTGTTGTACAAGGTTTTTTTAAAGATCCATCCTTGGATGAATGAGAGTTGTTTTCCCCACCTTCTATGCTTGTTGGGATGTCTTGGGAAGTGTTTAAGTCTTCCTTCATATGATAGTTTATACCTGAGAATGTGAAGATGACTAAAATGGAAGAGCTCATGTGTATTGAATAAGGCCAGTGAATGGTGAAGGCTTATCTTAACAGCTTCCGGTAACTAGTTTCCTTTTATCTAGAGGTAGTGTCAAAATATTTGACGAAGGCTTCTCTTTTTATCAGGGGTATTTTACCAAAGGTCATGTAATGAGTCCTCTCCTACAAGGATCTTCATTTTGAGAAGTTGGTGGATGAAGAGTTTTTAGCCGAGTTGGTTTCCATAACACTGGCGGTTGGAAACCTGGTGTCTTTTATTGCTCTTGAGGGTTCCCCATTTGGAAAGGGTGTTCCATAGGTACCTATTTCTGAGAATTATCTCTTACTTACTCCATATTTTCATTCATCAAACCACTGGATCATGTGTTTCCATTGTCTTTGGTTCGGGCATTCAAATCCATCCAATCATAATCGTTGGAATACATGCCATCATTATAGATATTTGGGTAATCTAGAGAAGTTGTGTAGGAAACATTTCTAAAAGAAGAAGCCTTTATCATAGGTTTTAGTGACATACTATAAGGTAGGAGACGCTTCAGACATCAGTGCTCCAACCATAGGCTTTTTAGTGAATATCACTCGCAGTTAGGAGATCGTCAAGGGTGAGGGAAACCTTATCCTCGTTTTTATCTCTAATGTTGGAGTAGCGTCATTATATGTTAAATATTCTAATTTACTTCTTATTGTGAGTATTTTTTTATCTGTTTAAGAATCTGGGTGATCCCATTTTCTTATATTCCCCAATTTAAAATTTATGTTTTGGGAGACTATTGGTGAGTTTTTATTAAAAAATAAAAATTTTAGGGCTTGGCAGCTAGTGGCACGGGGTTAGCTCATGGTTTGGGGAAACCATTTGTCTTCACACAAAAAACTATGAAGCCTAAGTTTGGTTCTTGTGACTTTCTATACGCCTTACATATTGTTTGAGAAACCATGCAGCAAGTGTGCATTATGGTTCTGGAATTAGGTAGTGTCTTTTCATATGGTTGGCGCGTGGTTTGTCAAATTATGCTTCCAAACCTCTCTTCTTACCCTGATCATTAAAAATGTGAAATTCAATGTTTTCCCATCCAGTGTTTTAACTCTAATATGGGTTTCCTCTTTTGTAGGGGGTCTTGGTTTGTGTTGGTAGTTTCTGTGTTGGGTAGTCTAAAGAAGTTCCACGGTGTTAATCAGGTTATTTGGGTGGGTAGAACCCTCTCGTATTCTCCCATTGTTCATCATGATTTTGATTTTATTATATTGGGTCGAATGAGACACTTGAAGTGGAAGGTCACCCTTAGGTTCATGGTTTTGTTTGTCTTATTTCGAGTTCTGGATGAAGTTATTTTGACCATTCAGTTGGGTAAATTTCTATGGGTATAATGTTTTTGTATTGGGGATAATTTTCACACCTTGAACATAATTTTTATTTCTTTCTCAATGTTTAATCTTTTGGTTGAGGTTCATGTGGAGTTTTTGACAATAGTCTTTGACTTTTGTTGTTTTTGTTTTGATTTGAGCCTTGTGATTGTTATTTTGAAATGTATTAGGAGAAAGTGGTATGGTGCGGATTTTATGACAACCACCATGTCAGTAAATTGTGTTTAAATACTTCAAGGATCTTTGGATGGGATCTCCTAGTGTTTTGGGTTTCATTCATGGGTTTTGGATAAATTTTCAGGTCACACGATTTGAGCATGGTTTTCCCAAACCGTTCAACCTAAATCTACAAGTTTTAGAACTTTTTTCATAGCATTCACATGGTTTGTGCACAGTTTACAAAATCGTGCAGTAAAAATGTATAGTCCATTGCGACCTAAATTAATTTTATTTCAAAACTGGATTTAATTTATTCCATGTCCCATCTGAATCCCTACTAGTTGGATGTCTACTAGAGGGCACCCCTCTTTATTATCCTTCGCATTGGACCACTTTTGGAGGATTTATCACCAATGCTTAGTGATTATTCTGGATTCATTAATCAAATCATGCCCTCTCCTCTTCTCCTCTATTCTCTCTCTTGCTTATTTTTATTCTCTTGGTGGGGTTTCACCTTGGCCAATACCTAGAAGTGAGGGTTGATATGTGGGTTGATTTTATGGGTTATTAGGGTTTTCGAATTGGATTTTATGGTGTATTCTTCCTCATTATGAAGTCTCGTTGCATTCTGAAACCATTGTGGTAGGTGTTTCCATTATTTTCTTTTCTCAGAAAATCTATTGATGCTTTTAAGTTTCTATTTAATTTATAAAGATGATTCTCATTCCTATGAATTGTTTGTGTTAATTACTGTGGATTTTTTCATTGTTGTAATTTGATAAAAATTTGTTTTCTTTGTGAATCTTGAAATAATACTAGGTATATGTCCACTTAAGGTGTTTTTTGAAATTCCATGTGTTCTTTTAAAATAGAATTTGGTGTTTGTGAATTTGTTAGACTTATTTATATTATGATATAATTGTTGGATTGTGAGTTTCATATTGTGTGTGTGAATTGGTAGTTTAATGGAATGACATTTATTTGTGGATTGTTGTGTTAGTTGTAGAACATTTGGCATGTCTTTAAAATTGGTTTTAGGAAATGGAATGGCAACTACTGGTATTCCATTAGATGTGGGCACATCCATGTGTCCCAAAAGTGAAGAAATGGATTTACACACAAAAGATGATGGCATTTCTTAACATAAAATATGGTTTTCAAAACACTTGTGTGGCCCTTTTAAACATTTGGTGTTTAATTAATCTCCCTTTGATTCCAAATGACTCAACTATGTTTTCAAATTTTATGTTTAATATTATGAACCATTTGGTATTAGTACATGAGGGTTGTTTTCTAAATGATATAGAATCCATCTTGAAATCTTTATGTGTATTGTGTGATTTCATCTTTGTCTTGAAATATGGTGGGAAATGAAGTTGGGTTGGGCATAGAATATTGTTTTTAGTTTCACACATGAAAGGGGTTTATTTTATTGTTTTTGAAAATGTTTTAGAAATTTTTTGATAGTGTATTTGAAATGGACACGATGTAAGGATGGGTTGTCACTTTATAATGTTTCAGAATTGAATGTGGTTTTGGAAATAATGATTCCTGGTTGGCACCCCTATATATTGGAGATTTTTTTGGAAAGATCATGTGATGTGATGGCCTTGTTAGAACCTATGAATGTTTTGAAATATGTTGGGAACCCCTATAGAGGGATTTCTTCTCGTGGGTTATCATATAGGTGGTGTCACCATTTGGAGTATGCAAGTACATTGACGATAACTATGGTGAGTCAAATATGTGAGGGCCTCCAACATAAATAGTATACTATTACCATGGGTTTATTGGTCCCCTTTAGAGGGTTTAGTGGAGGTTTCTTGTCAATATCAACTAGATGGGTTGACATGCAATGGGTCGATATAAAGGCAAAGTGGGTAGTGGTACAAGATTGGCTAGTTGATGGAGGCCGTTTGGGTACATACTTTGTGGTTACACCATACAACGATAGGCTGTTCTGAACCAAGTACATCCAAGATCTCTCTTGTGATGTTTAAAAAATGCTCATGATTTTCTATATATATTTTACTATTTATTTTTTTACGCACTTTGTTTCTTATTTGTATTACTAATTTATTTTCATCATAGAATGGTATTTCATTTCTTGGGTTTTAGTTTTGGTATTTTGGTTTCTAATGTGGTTTCCTGTTTAAAAAATAAATGATGGTGTGTATTATCCTAAAAAGGAAAATTTGGGTTTTATTATTAAAAATTATAATGGAATATTTTTATACATTTATTTCAAACTAGTGTTTATGGTTCTATTTTGGGAAAAGAAATACATTAATTCTTTTGTGGATTCCTACAATGTTTTGAAGATCACAACTTACTTGTACCTTTCAGTTTCGATAGACCCAAGCTATTTTTTAGGTTCAGGTTTCTAGTTCATGTGCTCATTGTAGGAGTAGTTTGGTGTTGTGGATGGAGGTGACCAAGAGATCACATGGAGATTCTCTGGTGTAGTCCATTTTTAGTGTATATTCAGTTTTAGTTCATTATTTAGTTATATGTCTATCCGGATCAGTTTATATATATATTTATGATCAGTTTTTGGTGTTTTATTCATGATAAATTTGTCTAGTTTTTTTTATCTTGGTTCATTGGGAAATACCAATTCCATAGTTATTACTTTGATTCACGACACCAGATTACATCCCTTGGGGATCACCAATTCTCATTGGGCAATATCTCAGACCGGGTCAGATGTCGAGTCGGATGACATCCCAAATTTCTTTAGTAAATTACTAGTGTATATACTAATTATTAGGTAGTATAATAAGAATTAATTGATATTAAAATATTTCATAATTTGAATAATCGGTTATAATCCTTGTACACATATTTTAAATGATTAATGTAATAATGATCATTTTTTGATCCAATCATTATTAGGCTACAAAATTATTCATAAAAAAATATTTTGATATCAAAAAAAATAATATTTATCATTTAATCACATCTAAAAATACAACTATTTATCCTTCTGAAGTAAATAAAGTAATGTCTCATCTCTGAGGCAGTAGTCCACATAATTCCTGAATAATAATTTCATTTTCCTTGAGGGAAATGGGAGTGGGGGTTAATATTAATTTATTCTATATAAAAACATTATATACATACCAGTTTCACCATATAATATTGGGGAAATTAAATTTTAGGTGTAAATATAAAATTAAAATATGATATGGTAAATTATTACTTATGTTGAAAACTATTGTTTTATGTGAGCGTATTCTACGGAAAGGATGGGCTTTAGAAAATATATTTGGACTAGAATATTAAAAGAGTAAATAGGGGTTATAAGGGGATTTAAAAGAAAACACCTTTACTAAGAAACCTAATTTTTAGAGGTTTATTTAAGATGAGGTGATATACCCGTCATATAGGTGGTGATGATAGATTTTTTGTGTGAATATTTCAATTAAAAATAAAGGTGGAAGATGTTAAACATGTAATGTGGCTCTAAAATTAGGAAATAATAATATGGGGGCGATATATGGTTTATCATACCTCTACCAATAAATAATAAATTTTATAACTATTTTAAGACCTTCACCACTTGAATTATTACTTATACCATTTTAGCTTTTACCACGGTAATGCAGTTTTACCTAAGTCTTCATAATATTTATGCCTAAAAGTTGTAATTATAAGATAATTTGGACCTATAGATTATAAATTTGAAAACCATTTTGATGAATTAATTTCTAAAATAAATAATTTTTTAATATAATAAGGGTATAATATGCTAAAATAAGTTATGGAAAAAAATATTTTTGGAATTCGAAAATATAAATCATTGGTTATTAATATATAATAATTATATTAAAATGTATAATATAAATTATAAAATAATATTTTCTTCATTAAAAGGGATTCATAAATTTTGTTTCAATACCTATATACTGATAAATGACTAATATTATCATTATGATTAATAATTATAAATTTCACTATGCCATGAAAAAAAAGTATTTTAGCAAAAAAAAAATTCTACAGAAGACAATATATTTTTGAAAAAAAACTCATAAATGACTTTTATTTTGTTAAAATAAATTTCTCACATTCCAATTTTACTATTTCAAATATACTCATGAATAAAGGGACTTTTGGGTGTGCATTTTAGGATAGTTCAGAATATGGCGTTCACATACTAAAATAAGGTTTTTGGTGTTACAAAAGCATTATATAAATATCATCTAATGAATTAGTAGTAGGGTACTCAAACTTTAGCTCATAAGGTAGAGGAATTGGTTGCGTAAGGATATCCTGTGATGCCCTAAATCATTTTGAATGATGATAAAATAATGGTCATGAATGTTTTCTCAATCAAATACCCAAAATCCTCATAACTAGACATGGTCAGATGAATGATTAAGAGTTTCTAGTCCCATGAAACCCACACAGACATTGTGTGATGAATTATATATATATATTCTATATGGGAATCATAATTTTTAAAATTTAAGAGATATCACTCCATCATTTAACCCACCCTAATCTATTCTTTAGGATATAAGGTGGATAAGTCTTTATTTACCTTGGAATTGGATAGGAAATTTTTTGATCAAGTGAGGTTATGTGAAATTTTTAATGATTTTATTTTTATTCTATTGAAGGGATTCTCTTAGGATAATTTCCTGTGATTTTGGATGAAACTATCTGATAAAATCCTTTTCAAATAATTAATTTTTGTAATTTAAGGCCTTATTTGTTTCTAAAGGAGTCATGTTATATTCAATTATGATAACACATGAATTTCCTTGTTTGTTAGTGAGTGAAATTTCTCAATCGGTAAGAGATTTATTGAGTTCCAATTATTCTTACTGGTTGAGATGATGCTGAATTCAACAGAGGATTAACTTGTGTTCTTTCCTATGGTCATAGAAAAATACCATATTATATTTCTAGAAGAGATATTTATTAGACCCACTCAATGTTAATCCAATTTTTTATAGTATTTTATCTCATAATTAGTATAATATCAATTCCTTATATAGTATGAGGACGTTTTCATTTTTCTGACATGGGGATTAAGATTTTAAATCTTCTTCATTAAGGTTTAATTTAAACACATGTTTCGCCTTATGGTACTCCTATTTTTTTTAAAGAATTCATTTGAAATAAATAATTTGTGTACAAATTATCATCAATTGAATTAGGTGATTCTAAAGAACATATATCCCCTTTTACAAATTGATGATTTATTCTAATAGTTCGTGGGAGAAAGGTAGTACTCAAATTGGGATTCACATTGAGGATATACTCAAATAGTGGTGAATGGTGAAGATATTTTAGTGATTTAACTGATGTGTCATGATGGGAGTCAATATTTATTTCTAATATTATTTGGTTTTACAAAATATCGATCAATTTTCAGTGGATCCATGAATGGTGTGACCAATGGATTTTTATAATATTACATAGTTTAGTTTTTGTGTGTCCAAAGACCTAGTTAGGGAATACACTATACCAAAGAGACATTTAAGAGTTTCTTAGCATCATCATTTTTTTAGAATTTATTTATTTATGAGTTTTCTACACTTAAGTTCCATTTCATGGGTTATGATGTGCCTAAATGGGGCGTATAAATGGATCATTCAACAATTGGTGTGGTTTTTTCATTGTATTTATACATGAATGTTGTAGTGGTGTAGAATTTTCTTAGTGTTACATGATATTTTTAGAGGTTTATGCATGGAATATCTTGAATTATGACTTCACTAATTTATTTTAAAATAAAGAATTATTATTTTTCATGGATGGAGGAATTTCATGATATATTATAGTATTTGAAGGAGAAAATTTTCAATGATCGGTTTTATTGTTTTCCTGATAAAGGTGTTTTGTTGAAGGTTTAATATGGCACTTTACATATTGACGTGACTTGTTTTTAGATCCAATATGGGTATTTTATCTCTTATTTGACCTAGAAGTCATAGTATCATGAATATATATTTATATATATATTCTACCTATCATCTTGAGAATGAGATCATTATATTTTTTAAAAATTTTTATGGAGGAAATCCTTCATTGGTGAGTGATTTCTGGTCTTCATAGATAATATGATTTGGAGTTATATCCTCTCAAATCATTATTTAAATATTCTGTAGCAATGGTGAATATAATTCATATAGGATAATGATTATTATTTTTTTTATTAATTATAAAATGTTAATTTTATAGATGATGATTTCAATTTGAGGTAAATTTTAATTTTTTTCTACAAGTCTAATGATGCTTGGATGATCATTAAAAAATATATAATGATATAAGAGAAATCAATGGTAGAATATTTCCTTATATATTGATGGTATATCTATCTTCAATGAAAGAATTTGAGGAAAACCAACATTGGTATTCTGAAGTGGAGGTTTTGTATGATCATTTTGTATGTGATGATTATCTCAATGGATGGTTTGAGGATGGTCAACATCAGGAGTTATTTCATTGGTGGCTCTTCAATCCATCATCAATGTAATTTTTGGTTCTCTATGAGTGTCAAATTTCAACTTTATCACTCTATACTAGTATTTATAAAATTTATCACACTCCATAAGATCATTTTTGGTGGTATGAGATAGAAATATTAGTTGTGTAATTATTTATTTGTTGTATATTATACTAGAGTGTGATGAATGAGCTCCATGTTTCTTGTGTTTTTTATGTTTATCCATTTTACCCAATGGTACTATAAATACATCTAGATAAGAATAATCAATTCTTTTCCTTGAGAGTAGGAATTGTGTGATTCCATTTCTCTGGTCATATACTAATTTAAAAAGTTGTCCCAATTCATTGTGATTAAATAGTCGATCCCAAAATAATTTTTGAGGAATTTTCTAAAGAAGGTAGTGAATATTAATTGGGTTCCAATTTTATTCATACCAGACCATAATACTAATTTTAACTTCATTTTGTAGATAGGTATACATTTTTATTCTATCACATAAATATACATTAGAACTGCTTTTCAACCACATAAGGACAACTAGATAGAGCACACTGTATAGATATTGGATCACCTGTTGGGAATATGTGTTTAATTGTTTTAGCTATATATGCAAGGTATTTACCCTAGATTGAGTTGAATTAGAATAATATGTATCACTCAACCGTATTTATTTACCTATTCAATTAACTAATTAGACAACCCTACTCATATTAGTTAGGTTAGATACAAGGTTGGAGAGTCAACTATTCTTGGAAAAGAACTGGTTCATGATGTGATAGATATGGTTTGGGTGATTCATTTTGGAATGAAGGTGGTTAAGGATATCCATATTTCCCATAGTGATATTTGTATTATGCCTTTAGAAATTAATATTTGAGACTATTTATTCATGATAAAGTCCCATTAATGTGGGAAGAAAACTTTTGATCGTGGTATAAATCATTCCCCTTATTTTTAGACTATTCAAGGTGTTCGTATTTCTGAAATATATCAAATATTCTTAGTCATTTCCCTTCTAAATGATCCAAATTCATGAAATCCTTTAATTTATCAAATAATTATCTCTATCTTTATAGTGATTCAAATATCATTGACATGGGTAATTTTTATGTTAAATATGATGAAAACTTTGAGGAACACCCTTTTGATATTTATGATCCTCATGTGATAGTATTATATAGGCCTCCTATCACTTTTCCTCATGTGTAATGGAAAAATGGTGTCTTGGTGGAGTGTACTTGGTTACACTTCCGACAAATGTGTGAATAGTATTCCTATATTTTCAGTCTAATTTCATTGAGATGATATATATTACCATTTATTGATTTATGAATTTATTGATGATGTATTTTTTGTTTTTATACTTTATCCTTCTAATGTTATGGATTTATTCTTCTTTTACTATGATCAATTACAACTATCTCCTAGGGTGGGCGTTTTGATTCCCCTTTATTTTCTATAGTAATTATTTTATAAATTTCTAGAGTATAATAATTGTTTTAACATTATCCAATGTAATGGAATTGTTTAACAAATCACATTATTTTTTATTATCCTATGTCATGGAGGTGTCATGAGTGTTTCAAGATGTGTTATTAAAGTGACTTTTCAGTTTCTATCTATCTAGAGGTTTACCATGTATTAGGGATTATAAAGGATGCGGCTCTAGTTGGGCATGTTATGAATTCGTGGTCATGCTGAAATAGCCAAAGTTCCTCTTGGATAACTTAGGGAGTGAAAAAATATTTTGAGGGGAATGGTGTGTGATGAGATTCCAAAAATAAACTGACAAATTTCTCAATTTCATATTAGTTGGTGTGGTGTTCCATGAAGTTATGAGGTTCTCCTTTGTTTAGCATGTGTAACACCACTCCCAAGGGGATATGTTTTTCATATGGGGCTTAAAGTGTTTCACTATAGGAAATAGGTACTATAGAACCACCTAAATAAATGTTCATGTTGGTGAGTCAAAGAAATATTTATTTTGACCAAGTGTAAGGGAAATAGTGATCAGAGTTTCACTATGTTATGGTCTTGGTCATAATGGGTTGAAACAGTGATGGATTTCTCTATTTTTCATATTAGGAAATGTGTTGTTCATGGGGGGGACCAAAATAGTGTCCACCATACTATAGTCTATATCATGGTGAAATTCAATCATTCATAATATACTATTTTAAAATAGCATGCACTTCAAGTGATATGGGAGTTTTAAAATCATAGAAACTAAGATCTTCAAAGACTTGAGACACCATATCTATGATAGCAGTCACCACATCATATTAGATCACTATTAGTATTCTTATATGAATAAGTGATCAAAGATCCCATATATCATTTTTTTCTCTCTATAAACCATAGCTGAAACATGAACATCTTTTTCTCTCAAAACAATTATCTTCTGGTTTTAAACCACCTGGATCATCAGGATTGAAATCTATTTAATGAAGGTTATCTCTTCGCATTTTTCACAAACTTCTTCCTTGTTCCATTAATTATATATATATTTATAGTGATTCAATATTATTATATATTGATATTTTATCATGTATTGATAGATAATTGTTTTTTTATGTTTGAACATGGTTTCTTTTATATTTGACAGTGGTTGACTGTTGTTTTTTCTAATATTAAGTGTTGATTCCTTAAACCCTTTAATTATGGAAGGGGATTATTGTCCTTTCATTTGGTATGTACAAGGGATGGATTAACATGAACAATATTTAATGAGTATATATTTGATGTTATCCTAATAAAAATTATAATATAGTAATTGGGTGTAGAATGATATTGGATGGATATTGAGATTCACATGTGTTTATGATCTTCCCTTAACAGTTTCCTTTTGTGGGTTTCTGGACAGTGTGATTTGGATTAATTTTTATTATTATTGTTCCTTAACATAAGTCATATGATTGATTTTTTGTATAAAACATAATTCTAGTAAAAGTAAGATAATTTTAAATGATGCATGTCAATATAATTAGAACTCTTCCATGAAATATTGTAATCAAAGAGGTGCATCTAGAAAAGTTTATATAGATGATTCATAGTCTATGAATGACTCTTATTTTATGGATTTTTTTTGGAATAATGTACATAATTAATAGGTTAATTCAATACAGTAATGGATAATAATTAATACTCTAATTAACTTGTTTTGGGTTGTGATGACAACATAAATTTTTTTCAAGGATTTTGTTTGTTGTGTGATGGCATTTGCCATATGAAAAATTTATTTTCCCTAAAATATTATTTCCTTATATTATATATTCATTGGTATATTTGATCCCTTTTTGTGTTTTTATTTCAAACCATGAATATTTTTATGACTTGAAAGTGATGGGTTGCTTTATCCTAGTTATGGTAGTTGTTTTCTTCCAGTGTTTCTATGATGAGATGGATGGAACAACTTGAGAGTTTTACTTTCTTATTTTCCTTTTTTTGTATGGTATTGGTTTAGAGCTGGGATTTACCATATTGGATTATTTTTTGTTGTTTTATGGTTTTTTCACTCATCGATTGATTTTTTTTGTTCGAACTACCAAATATATATTTATTATACTAAGTGAATCATAATTATGGTATTTCATTTCAATCCCTAAAGTACACAAATGATTGAATAGTAAATGAAATTATAAATTAATTTATGGGTAAAGGGTGTTTATGGAATGAATGATGACTAAATTGAAAATCAGATATTTAGTTGGGATAAATCTTCCATGATGATGAAATGGAAGTCTACAATGAAAATATGAAATAAGGAAGAAATTTGTCTATGATGATATCGAACAATTAAACCAAAAATGATGACATGTTTAATAAAATATTATAAATTTATAATTACTAACTAAATTTGGTTAATGTTGGATGTTGATACTATTGTTCTTATATGATATCTTACTTTATAGAATGTAATGGTGGTAGTTAGGTGTAATGTTGGATGGTAGCTGCAACTTTAGTCTAATGATAGGTTTTCTCCCCATGTTTCATATTTTGATATATAAATATTTATATTCATTATGTTGTAGGATATCATATGATCTACCACTAATTTTTGGTAGGAAGCTGACACATTATTATTTTTAGTTCTCAGTTTATTTTTAAACATTCATGTTGGTGCAACAATGGATGGAAGGTCACTCCATCTTCTATACTCTCCCATCATATATACAACTATATGTAGGTATATCTAGGCTATAAGTTCTTCATGTATGTGGTATTATCTCATAAAAGTTATGACGAACATCAATTTTACCATATAACAATGATCAATCTCTATGATCTTACAGTTATATCATATACAAGAATTAAATCTATAATGACAATTGTTTTCATAGTTTTACTTGTGCGGTCTATTATAGCATGAGGAATAATTCTTGATACATGAGGTATGATGGATTCAAAACTAGTTTCATGGTTGCATATAAGATTAAATGTGGCAGAGATATGTGTACATGGGATACAAAATAAATTATGATATAGAAATGATATTGTTTCATGGATTCACATGATGACCTATAAAAGGGATAGAATAATATGACATTTGGGGTTAGGGTTTGAGGGATACAACCTAATGGATATATAGATTCAAAATAACATTCATATTTATGTGATAATAATATATAATCACATATTTCTAAGTGTTACTTGGTGAGATATCTTTGGTGAGGATGTCATATAGCATAAACAAATTAGGTAACAAATAGGTTTCCTCTGTTTATTCCCTAGGATTTAGTATGATTATTTCACATTTTCATGAATTTTTTTGGAGGATCATATTAATTATACACATATTATAAACCTATATATATACAAATTCATATTGTTTTTAGGTCCCTAAGGGTATGTTTTTGATCAAGCATGATATTACTTACATATAGAACTGTTGAAATGAATTTAAAGTTTCTACTCATTTCCAAGATTTCTCTATGATATTTTCCATTTTTACATGTTATAAAATTATATAGGTAGGTTTTATGATTAGTTTAAAGATATTTATGTTACAGATATTATTGTTAGATAATGTATCTCATAATAGATTTTATATTGAGTGTAATGTCTCTAATTTTTATTTATTCTACACCACCGGTGAATTTATAAAACCTATTTTATATTTGAGGTGGGGTTTGGGGGGTCATACCACACTTAAATGATGACCTAAAAGTGGTATCAATTGATGAGTCACATGGTAGTGTATATTAACCTCATATTTTGATAGCTTGTAACTTACTGGAGTCATGTTTTCACCCATAGTTAATGATTGTTTCAACAAAATCCCTGAAAATTACTACAATGGGAGGCATCATCAAATTTTAATATGAAGTAAGCATAATCATGTTTTTTGAATCTCATTATCCCCCATTTAAAATAACCCTTATTATAAATTTTTACTTACACATTACTTATTTAAATTTGTTGAAACATTTGTACTTCTCAATGACCATTTTTATTTTAACACCCCTCCGGGAATTGTTTCGGGAATGATGACCTTATACTATGTAAACCATTTCATGAGGTATAATTTTAATATTTGGGAACTCATTGATTGATGTTTATTTTATCTTGCCTCTATGTAAAACATTTCTCCCCACCGTTCATTTTGGTCAAAGCTATATGACCCCAAACATCATCATTTCTATTAAATAAATACATCATTAAATCCAGGGAATGTTTAGTCAAAAGATAATTAATATTAATCATATGATTCATTATTCTAGATCACTAACCATAAAATTAAAAATGTAAGAAACCTGGTATTTACCTGGGTAAAAATCCAAAAAGTTAATCTTAGGAAATAGTTGAGTATCCACACACTAGGCCTTCCCCTCACAGATCCTATGCAATGTTTTTAGTATTTGAAAAAGAAAAATATATAAACATTATCTGTGTAAAACCCTTAAATGGTAGCCTAATAAAAAGATAAGTTCATAACAACTAATATGTTTCTAATTTAATTAACAAGTAAAATTATGGGATTAAATAATATATATATATATATATATATATATATTTTAATGAAAACCATTCACCCCTAAAATGTCTAATTTTATTTACATGGTGAATAAAACATTGAAAAAATTATATATATAACACTATAGGATTGTATTATTTATTTCATTTATGGAATATATTTATTAGCATATGGTATATAGAAAAATGTTCTTAAACAAAGCATGATATTTTATAAAAATATTTTTATTTAAATATGATTGTTATAACCTAGTTGTTGGATTGGAGGTTATGAATAAAAGTAACAAAATAATGAAATATATATAAAAAATTTGTTCTAATGTTAAATTATTGATTATTTATTCTTATATATGTACTCAACTATGAATGGTATGAATGAAATCATAATAATCTAAGAATAATAATATTTAAAAATTTATATTTTCTCTATAAAAATCATTTAATTGCATATTTTGTATTTTCAATCAAAATATAAATTTATAAAATTAATAAAATGAATATTAAGAAAATCAATTTTTATCATTTTAGAATATAAAAATTATTTTTGGGCTATTTTTTTTAAAATAGTTGACATTTTGGTGAATGGTGAATAATACAGATTTTTGTAAAAGATATCTTTTATTTTAATATTTTACAAAGAACCATTTTATTTTGGATTTTTTTAAAAAAAGTGTAACATTAAATTATAAATATTCTAATTAATTCAATATTAATAAATATTAAACATTATTTGGTTATAATTTATTTTTATACTTAAAATAGTCATTTTTTCTAAAAACTAATTTTTGTCGCATTCCAAGCACCTACCTTGAAATAATATTTTAAAACATCTATAAATAAAGCCATTTTAAATTGATTACATATATGGAATCATAATATTCAAATTATGTAACATGTTAATGTTAACTTTTTTTCAAAATGAATTTAAGCTATGATAAAAGTTTATCCCCATTGTAAAAGTCAAAATAGGGAAAAAGAGTTAAATCGATGGTTATAGAATTAAAATGTTCTAAAAATTCTCTTAGATATAGTTTATGAGGTTATAGTCATCCTATCATGATATTAACTTCAATAATGGTCAAATTATGATTGAATCCCTAGGAATATGAATTCCGATTTATATTAATAAAATAATATTTCAAAAAATGTAACCTTCACTCACTTGTAATATTGTCTTGATAATGATATAGATAGAAAACTTTATGGTTTCATATATATGAAAAAATTGAAGATAAATAAAATTTATTTATAGTAGTATTTTATTTTTATTCATTGGTTATGGTGTAATTACCCATAATACTTATCCATAATCAATGGAGCGAATGTGAAACTGGGGTGAAAATAAAAGTAAATTGATTTTAAAATAATAAAAGTTATGTCTCTTAGATAAGATAGATTTATGAATTATTTTATAGATAAAATTGAAATTTAATTAATGTTTTAAATATTAAAATTAAAACCATTTTGCTATCTTGGTGTCAAAAAAGTTATTTTATGTGAATAATTCTAAAAAATAATTTAATGATATTTAATGGTAAATAAAATCATATAAAATGAATTTGAAATTAAAAAATCTAATAAAGATTCCAATTTATTTTATAATGGTTGAGAAAACTATCTATTCTCCATTTCGAAACCACTTGTAATTTTATGTTACTTTTTTGTCACCTAAATACAATGTATTTATGAGAATACCATTGATTGTTTTCCTATGAAAATGGGACTAAATCGAGCCCTTTTAAAGACAAATATGAGTTCTATTATCTCTAAAAAAACTCCATATATCCTTATAAAAATTAAATTTTCAAATCCTTAATACCCTTGAAAAATAAAATTTCTCTTCGCCAAAGGCATTCATCTCAATTTAAAGACTATGTTTAAAATTTTGAGTTTGGGGTTTCCAAGCTTCATTGAACATTCTTAAGTAATTTTCATTATATTGATATTGTATTAAACATTAACTTATTTTTCTCCCATTATACAAATTATATGGTATTGTAATATATTTTATCAATTAATTTTGGTGATTCACTTTCTACCTCTTAATGAACTATCCTCCAAACGTCAATATTATATTAAAATATTGGGTTTTCAGACATGAACTTTTCATTTCAATTATCCTCTTAATTTTTCAATAATGAATTATGTGACCCAAAATTTATCTGAAATATTTGGTTTATGAATAATATATTTTATTCTCTAAAACACACAAATTTTCAATGTTATCCTTCTTTTTGATAGATTATAAAAAATTCTCACTATGGTGGTTTTACGCAACCTCCTTGAAAGAGAATGTATTTATAAATATAAAAATAGAATAATAATTATTCAATAAAATATGAATGCATAAAAAATTAATAAAAAATAAATTTATGATTATTAATATGAAATGGTGATGTATCCAATAAAATAATGAATTTAAAAGTAAACGATCATGGTAATTTCTAAAAATAAAAAACAAGATGATTGAGGAATATTTTTTGGATGGTAATAATTTTATTTCCTATTGAACATAATAACTTTTGAAATTTTATGGAACTTAATAATTTAGTATTATAGAATCTATGGAACCATTTTAATGAGACCATTGACCATTATAAATATCTTTTAAATATTTATATATTTTGAAATGAACCATCCTAAAAAAACTAACGTGAACTATAAAAAATTAGTAAGTGTTAAAAATAAAATAATAAGAGATAATATTAAGGGAAAATAATAAATAATAATTAAATAAATTTGTTAATTAATATAATTTTTTATTCAGGAAGTAAGAGGGTGTACTAAAAAATAGAATTTTATGTAAGGTGTTTCTTAACACAATTTAAATTCATTGGGTTTTATCAATTCATTAACCAAAAGTTTGTGCCAACATTATGTGTGAATGAACTATGATTGGTTTATCTTAAATTTCCTCTTATTTATGGTAGATTTATATTTTTTACACATAATATTTTAATTGATTAATTTTCTCTTGAATTTTATGATTTTTACAATGGTTTCTCATCTTAAATATCCTTCTTTGATACATGTTTTGAGTTACGTACCTATTTCCATTACATGTTATATTTGCAGACTCATTGAAATATTATATCATTATACAATTTTTTAATAATTTTAATTAATGTTCCATTCTTTTTTCCACTTTAAATTTGTTGTTGTTCAAGTATTATAATATCTATGATAGTTCTTGGTCCCAATTTCAATTCCATGATAAAAGTATCATAATACACACAACATTTTTTTATATAGTGTAGCATTTACACCATATATATAATTTAAAATAATATTTGACATAATACATGAAATTTAAATAGCCATATATGTTTAATATTAGATGTAATTTTATTCAAATGTTACCAAATACACGTGTGTTAATTCTATAATCTCATTTTTATTTGTGATTGATTATGTTTAATCATCAGTAAACAAAATCTTTCAACTCTTTTTATTTTAAACACCATATATTAATATGGTATCTTTGCCGTTTACATGTTTTCCTATAATTTGCAAAAGTTTTTATATAACAAGGTATTTTTTTAACATATACCAAACATATTTCTTCATTGGTCGATGGAATTTTTCATCCATACTATTGTTTAATAAAATAGTCTCAAGGATAATATTTTTTTTAGATAAAATGATTATTTAAACTCAATTTCAAATATATTTGACTTTTTATTCAATATATTCATCTTAATATTTTATAAATATACTATTTTTGACTTATTACTAAAAATTTGATATAAATCATTATTTTATCATTTACCACATAAATAGATTTTCCATCCATCATAAATATTCATTTATTTGAATCATTTGTTACAATATTTTTAGTTATTTGGAGGAAATTAATATGCATAATAATCTTGAAATATTTATTTAAAATGTTGTTAATATAAAATAATATTTTTTTTATGTTTTTAATATATAGTTTTTAATATTATTTTAGATGTAGTTCCTTCTATATCAATGCACTTTGATTAAAAACTTACTTTATAAGGGATATTATCTAAGAATTTCATCCACTATAATACTTCATATGGCTTATTATTATGAATTTTAGTCATTTAATAAGGGAAATATTAACATTTTATATTCTATTTTTTCAAAATTAATTTTTCTTGTTTTCTATGTATTGAATTTCTTTTCATTTCATTCATATTATAAATGCATTATACATAGAATATGATGTATAAGGCTCGTTATATCTCCACAATGAATCGGTTGGTGTCATTATACAAGTTATCTAGGGTTTTTGGTGTATTTATAACAAATTTATTAAGATATCTTCACATAAATCCTTGAAGGCATGATTATAATTATCAATATTAAAAATTCCATCATTATCAAACTATTTAGTATTATCAGTGTGATATTTTCATGTTATCCATTGATATATTTCCTATTCATAATTTTTATATGGAATATTTCATTATTGGTTTTATTTTCCATATCATTTATTACTGGGGAATTCTTGATAGCTTCCCCTGCATGTTTTACCTTACTTATTATTTGATATCAACCTTTATTTTGTTTCCATGCCATGGGTTTTTAACAATAAATATATAAAATATACTTATAAAACAGTATTATGAGTTCATTTTTTTGGGATATGGTGAATATTTATCATTTTATAAGAAAATATTAGTATAGTGGAAAAAATTTCAATTGTATTATAAGGATATATGTTTTTTTTAAGTAAGTATTTTTATAAATATCAATATCTCTAAACCTAAAAATGAAGTAAGTATTTAAGTGAATCAATAATTTATTTGATGTTTTAATTATGGATGGATAAAATTGGTTCACTTGTGGTGGAATTAATA
The DNA here is from genome assembly GCA_963277665.1 of Viscum album. Lineage (NCBI taxonomy): Eukaryota > Viridiplantae > Streptophyta > Magnoliopsida > Santalales > Viscaceae > Viscum > Viscum album. The sequence continues at coordinate 870,955,753 of OY728145.1, read as the reverse complement.
CCATTACGTAGAATTATTTACATTTAACCAGATTCTAGTGTATAGGTTTAGGTTTCATTAGTTAGTATCATATGCGGATTTAAGTAACAATAGTAGTTAAAAGGTATTGAAATGTGTATAATTTTCGAGTTTTGAGTACCATTATGGTTTAATAAGTCTACATTTTAGCATAAGATTAAATTCATGGATACCCCTTTTGACGTATCATGTGATTGTAGTACATTATGAGTAATTTATTGAGTTTTACTCATTATTAGATGTTTATGTTTATATTATGTTTAACATGTTAGAATTTTATTTGAGGAATAATTCATTTTTATTACTAGAATAAGGTCAAATGTATTAATTATATTTAAGGTTAATATGACAATTCATGTTAAGTTAATTATGGTAATTGGATGAAAGTGTTATTACATTTTTTGAACACTTTATTTACAGTATAGATAACGGTGGGATTGAAATGTTATTTAGTAAGTCATTAATGATATTTCTTATAATGTTCACTATATTTGTAACATTATATTATTAATGTTCATATATATATATATATAATCATAAGATGAAACATTATTTTAAGAAGAAATGTTGTTTTTTGGAAGCATATATGTTTTTATTATGACTTTATGGTGATTCATATTTTTTATATTAATGATTATCATAATTTAGAGATTTTATTAATAGTTAATATATATTTTTTATGTGACATTATGAGTGACTTATATTTTTTGGTGATAAATTTTAAACTGATATTAGATAAATATTTTATCAAATTTGGTAATTTTTTTAACATGGTTAGGATAAATTTTAAGAGTTTTAGTGTTAGTTACATATGTAATGATTTATGTTGAAATTTGTGTGTTGTTTATGAGGATTCTAAGATTAATGTTTTTTTTACATAGAGATTTATTCATATCAAATATTATCTTGCCTTTTTCTTTCCATTTTTTGTTTTGAATGTTGAATAAAAAATGGGAAATAAAATTTCATCTTTTTAAGGATATTATCACTATTTCCATGATTATTTATTGCATCATCCATGAAACATTCATCTCCAATATTAATTTCATGGTGTTAGAGATGATAAAAAATTGATTATTAGTCAATGCACAACTAATATATGAAATTTTTCAAATGAAATAGAAATAAATAATATATTTATATATTCTCATATTCTCTATCTTGATATAACACCAATACTTTAACTCAATTAAATTCATCTTGATATAAAAATACAATCCTATTAACATCATTTTTGATTACACGATCTCCTTATTTATCCCTCACTAATTTATGGTTTTGTTATACTTAACTTTAACATTATGATATATATATATATAAGTTATTCTAATAAAAATTTATTTAATAGTTATAAGGATATATGTAATCAATTTTCAATTATAAGAATAAAAATAAACAAGGTTTTGAATAGTGAATGATTAAAAGTGTATTTTTTTATAAACATTATTTCACAATAATTTTTTTATTTAATTTTAAAAGATAAATTTCTAAACTGTATAATTTTAATTTAATTAAAATTGTTTTATTTTTTGATTTATAATATAAAAATTATCTTCAGTTGAATATTTTTCATTTTGCTAATATTGTTTATTTTTTGGTAAATAATGAAAAATAGAGTTCTGCATATAAAATTTGATTATTTTAATGTATTTGAAAAGAATTATTCTATTTTTGATTTGTTTTGATGTAAAATTAGCCTCATTTTGTGAATTACAATCCAGTTAATCTAATTTAAATCATCATTATAAATGTTTCGGGTAAAAAATCTATTTTATATGTAAAACTATCATTTTTTCAAAAATAGTTTTCTATTTAATTTTGTGTAGTTTAAATAAAATTATTTTTTACCTCCTATGGAAAATATATATGAGAAAATTTATTCCCTATTTTCTATCTTAATATTAAAAATATGAAATAATTTATATTATTTAGTCATAGTGAATAATATAAATGGTAAAAATTTATCACCGTAATAAATTATAAAATTATGTGAATATGTTCAATAATGGTTTAATGGATAAAAATATAATGAAACACCATACTATAGTAAGTATAAGAGTTTATAATTTACCTCCCATGATATAATCTTCACTGATGGTCAAAACTTTAATCACTTTTTATCTATATAAATTCTTTTATATATTAAAAATATTTCAAAAATTCTCACTTTCCCAAACATATAGTTTTTTTATGAAAACTATACATATTTAAATACTACATGGAAAATTATAAATGATAAAATAAAATATAAATAATATTTATTTATGATTGTAATTTATTTTTAATTTTTGATTATGGTAAAATTACCTAGAACATTTACACATTACCAATGCAGTACTAGTGAAAGAAAGTTAAAAATTAATGTAAATTGTTTATAAAATATAAATTGTGATGTTTTTTTGAAAATCCATATCGTAAAATTATTTATATTATTAAAATGAATAATAATTTTAATTTTAAATATCATAATTAGAACTCTATTATTATTTTTAGGTCTCCAAGGTTAAATTATTTTTATAGTTTTGAAAATCAAAATGATGTTATTTAATGTCATATAAAATAATTAGAACATAATTAGAAATCCTAAAAATTAAATCATTATTCTAGTGGATAAAAAAATGTTCTATAAAATAATATTTTCTATTTTTTATCCACCTGTAATTTATTTATTACATGTTGACCCTTAATGTGTACGTATTTTAAAAAACACAATTTTCTTTTTTAGATAAGAATGGACATAATCTCACCATTTTATTTGACACATATGATTATGGTTTTCATTAAGAAATCTGCAAAATTATCACTCCAAACATCCACTTTCATGTCTGTAATTCCATGGTGTAATCAAAATTCAGTTATCTAAGGTCCATAATATCAATCAAAAGGTGATGTTTCGAACATCGATGTAAGGGTTTCCATGTATTTTTTTATTTTCTTAATTATTTTTCAGTATATTAAATCCATATTAATCATTTACTTATTTTTATACCAAGATTCAATTTATCAATAATTATAATCTATTTTACCTATTTATTATTGGTGATCATTTTAGATAATGTGTTGATTCAATAATTTTGTAATTTATTTTTGGTTTTTATGCTAAAAAAAACCCAAATTTATATTACTAATGAATTTAATTTTAAGTGAATTTCAAGAAATTATTACTCATCAGAATATTTATCTCGGAATTATATTCTAGTCATTGATCCAATGGGAATAATTTTTGGAGTATTCGGGATGTGTTTAATATTATTTGGGAACCACTATCCATTCCCTACTTTAGTAAGAATAACATATGGATTAGCAATCCAATATATGTGACAACATGTATAGACCATGTAACCTTTGCTATCTTGAATGTATAGTTAAATGACCCTATATATAGAATGAACCCTATGTTTGATGAAAAAAAATTATAGTACATCAAACCTACTTTTCTAATTTACCATATGTTATCAACCCAAAATTTTTATTTTTTTCATCACAAGAAGGAACCCTACATTTGACAATTAAACAATGACATTTTAAATAGGTGATATTATCTCAAATTTATGCAACGATCTGGAAAGAAATAAATATCTATTAAAATCTATTTTATTTCTAATTAAATGGCTTGTTATGACTTATTTAAAATATTTTATTCAATGGTGTAAACGATTTATATTATTATAGGATGTTATTACTCTCTTTAATGTTTTTGAATTCGAATATTCATGATTTATTGTGCGATATTTCTGGAGCCTGTTTGACACAGTTCTATTCAAACTGTGACATAAATATCAAGATTCCCTTCATAAAAAAACATAATATTGAAGATATGATATACATAAGAAATATTAGTGTTCCATTTCCTTCAAAGATGCACTATGAAGATATATAATGTTTTGATCCATATGATCATCTCAATGTTGTTGTTTCCATTAGTTCAATATTTTATTATTACAACTCCTTTTGAAAAGAACAACCAAGAATTTTTCAGAGAAACGTTTTGGGGACATTCATGTTTAAACATATTTATGGTGTTTTCTCTATCACTATTGGAATAAATCCTATGAAATTTTGATGATATATTTATTGTTTTACATTATTGAATATTTGAATACATTTTCTAGTTGATTCTATAACTATAAGGTTTTATCTTTTTTCTCAAGAAAATTAGTCTATTTTTATTTATTGGAGTTTTGAATGCTCATAATCAATTGTGGTTGAGTGTAATCTTCTTCCACTAAGATATGAATTTACAGTTCCATGTAAGAAAACTAGAAGGCCATATAAAAACCTTATTTTATGGTTTCAACTTTCTTGAATTCAGTTGTATTTGTTAAGGTCATATGATAAGAGGACCTAACAATGAATATCTCCCACCTTGTGGAGTTGAGAATTGGGGATCTTTGTGACATAAACCCATATAAATTGTTGTGTTTATTTCCATTATTTATTTCTACTGCTCACTCATCCTTGAGAGAAGGAATGGTTCTGAATCTATAAATGTTTTTTAAGTTCACAATGCACCTCATCCCCCTCTTCTGTTTTTGTATTAAAAAGTGGTATTATAAGTCTCTATTAAATATTTACCAGCTCTAACTCAACTTAGTTAAAGATTTCGAAAAAGAAATCTTGGAATGGTTTATTCTAAATAAGGTATGTCGATTGAATGTGCTCCTTTTTCTAATGCTAAAAATTATGGATTTTTGAAATCATGTGTGGTTATTTATTTTAAAAATCTTATAAAAAGGGTTTAGTTAAAAAATTAAGACTTATGAGATTATTGAGTATTTAGATTAGTTGAATAATGATCAGGAAAGTGAAAATGATGTCATTTAAAAAGTAGTAAATCCTATAGTGTGTGGTTTAAGAACTAATGAATTTGATTCAGTATCTCAATTTCATACTATATATCAGATTGGGAAAATTATTGTTTTTTCTAATTAATGAAATAAAAATATCAAACAATTTATATACAGAACTAAAAATTTAAACATTGATACATTCAAAATGTATGACGACGAAAATGCCACTAAAGTGAATGGAATATTAGGAGAGATTATTAATAATCTTTCTCATTTGGAAGATCCAATTTCACTATCAGAACAATCATTAAAAATACTCATAGTACTACCCTCTTAGTGGAATGGAATATCTGAACATATAAATCAATAAAGACTAGTGATAAATCTATAAATGATTGAATTGATTGAAACATTAACGATGTATGTTGCTGAGAAGAAGGATTGAGCTCAAATAATATAAAACAAAATTAAGATTCTCTCAATACTACTATGAATGAATCATTTGATTTAATAATTATATATTTGGGTATAAAATTATCACATGTTACTAAGAGATTTTAAAATTTTAACAAAAACAAAAAGAAATGGAATGAAAAAATAGTTGTGAGGAATATAATGAAAATGGCCATACAAAGGATAATTTTTCTTCAATGAAATATCAATTGAAATAAAATTGAAAGAGAAAAGGGAAGATAATAATAAATTCTACCCAAAGAAATACTTATGGTTCACATAATGAATCTTCTTGAGATTATGAGGTTGAACATAAAAAACAAATGGTATTTCTTATAGATCACACAAATGAGGTATATTATTCTTACTCTCAGAACACTAGCTGTGAGAATCTTCATTATGATGAATTATATAGGTATTTATTTACACTAAAAGATAACTATGAATCCCTAATTAAAGGTCAAAGAAAAATTAGAATATCTCATTTTAGTACCCTATTAGATAAACAATTTTCAAATCCAATTATAGATTTAATTTCTAGTTATTCTAATATTTCATACTATTTGAATGACACTCAGATTAAATAATTTTTGAATGATGCTTATATTTTAAAAAAAGTTTCTAGTATTTTCCTAAAACAATACGAATATTAAAATAAAATTCTTGGAGAATAATAAAACTCCAAAAGAAAAATTTGGAATATGAAGTATTGGTGAAAGAAAATAAAATAAGATTTATTTTATTCCTAGTCTAAATAGTAAGAACATGTATATTGTAAAAACATTTATTGAGCTATTAATGGAGATTATTCAAAAAAAAATTCTTTTAGAAACCTCAAATTTATGGTGTTAATAATTTTAATTTCTCAAAATAATTGTTAAACTTGAATTTAAAATTTTCTAATCATATTAAGAAAGTTTGGTTACCTAGATCTTTCTTTATAAAAATTTCTATACTCAAAAGAATATACATACCAAAAAGAAATATCATTTTATGTTTCTCAGGATTATACCACTAGGTTGTATAATTAAATCTCTAAGTGGTTGATCTACTTATATATGAAAGTCTACCAAAAGGGTTAACAACACTAAAGTAGTTCCTTATCAAAAAATCTTCAATACTAAAAACATTTATCCATGAAGTATCTCATATATATATATATATATATATTCCTATATAAAATTAAATATTTTACTAATAGAGATATTGATATCCCTTATAATTTAATAGTATTTTATTTACTCTTTAAATCATTTCTTAATCTATTATTATTATATAAAATAATTTGATAGAAATTCCAAATATCTATAAAACTATGTTTTGAATCCTTTTAAAAATCCAATAATTGTTTAAATTTTGAAAAAAAAATATTTTTCATATTTTTCATATTTTAAAATATTTTTATTTCTTGTTCTTAATATTTCATTACTCGTTCTATTTTATTACGTGACATGAATTTTTAAAAAAAAATTAAAACCATTAGTGATTATTCTTTATTATTAGCTAAAGAATCTGAAATGTTGTCTCCATTAGGTCAGAACCTAATATATCATATTCTTCTTAAAATATTTTTATTTATCCATCTTATTATTTGAAATAACTTGTTCAAAGTATTTCGGAAAACGAAACAAAGAATGATGAATTATATTTGGACAAAGGAGGAGTCCACTGTTCAAGATAAAATGAGTATATTCATAAAACTCCCACTAAGTCAAAAAATATTATTCTAATTAATTTAATATTATTTATATTTTCACATAGGGGGAGTTTTATAAATATTTTCATTTTATTTATTAAATAATTTTTTTCATCCTTATTTTAAAAATTTATATAATTTTAATAAATCATGAATTTAAGGGGAGTTGATTTTACTACTCTTATCATTTTTATGTCAAAAAAGGTGGATAATTTTATAGTTTTAGTTTACATGATTATATTTATTGGAGAATGTTTTATATAAGATAGTTGACACGGGGGAGAAGATTTTATTCTTAATGACAAGGAATATAAATTTAATCATAATATCCTTTAAATAGGGGAGACGTTTTGATCCTTATAATCAGGGAATTTTTTTAGGTAATGAAAATTATATAAAGGGTTGGTAGGGAGAATTTTCCTTAAAAAAGAAAAATTTTATAAAAAAAGGGGGAGAAATTTATTATTTCTTTTTAAATTTTACATATTTAATCATGGGATTTTTAATCATCAAAAAGGGTGATATTGTTTAGAATGTGTAAATTCAATAATTTAATTAGTATTTTTGGTTTTCATTCTCACAAATACTTACATTTATACCATTAATGAATTTAATTTGAAGTAAATTTTTGGAAATTATTATTCATCAGAATATTTATTCTAAAATTATATTCATGTTGTTGATCTATTGGGAATATTTGGTGACATATTTGGGATGTGTTTAAACATATTCTTGAAACAAATTTCATACCCTAAAGTAGCAAGCCTAATGTTTTCTAGTAGCAACCTGACATTTAAAAAAATTTGTGTGGATCTTGTAACCTACACTCTCTATAAAGTCTGGTTAAGGAACCCTATATTTTGAATCAACACTACATTTGAGGAAAAATATGCATGGTACATAAACTCTTCTTTTGTAACCATTTTTACATTATCAACCCTAATTTTTTTCGTCACATGAATAAACCCATATTTGGGTATTCAATTATAGAGTTTTAACTCTATTATATAATTCATGATTTATGAAAAAACCATGATAGATGTAATGATATATTAAAATATATTTTATGATTGATTCAATAGATCATTTTAATTCATTTAAATGATAATATTTAGCAGAGTAAATCATCGGTATTCTTATATGATGTTACAACTCGCTTTAATGTTTTTGAATTTAAATATTTATGACTTATTGGGTGATATTTCAAGAGCTGGATTGTTCTGGAGCTTTTTGACCTCTTGTTTAAATAACAATATTCTCTTCGTTGGGAAAAAATATATAATATAAGGTAGAAGATATAAATAATAAAATGTGGTTTTTCATTTCCCTCTAAGATACACTTTGAAGATATACATGTTTTTATCTATCTGGTCGACTCATTGCTGTTGTTGTCATTGCTACAATTTTTTATTATTACAACTTCTTCTAAAAAAAATAATGAATCATTTTTCATCGATACACTATGAATAAAATCATGTTAAAACATATGTATAGTGATTTATCTATCATTATTTTAATAAATCATGTTAAACCTTGAAGATCAATTTGTTGTTGTGCATTAATGAATATTTGAATACATTTTTCATCTACCACAGAATCTTTGAAGTTTAATCTATTTTCTCAAATTTTTTTTATCTTTATTGATTTATTAAAGGTTTGACTTCTTATAATCATTAATGGATAAGTGTCATATTCTTCCACAATGAAATGTATATACAATTCAGTGTAAAAGATCTATAAGGACTTATAAAATCCTTATTGTATGGTGTCAACATCCTACAATCAGTTTTATTTTGTAAGGTATTACGATAAGAGGTCCTGATTGTGAAAATAAACAAGATCATGGAGTTGACCATTTCTAGAGTGAACTAGGGGATCTTCTTTCCCTGAAGCACTATACATTGTTATGTTCTTTTCTATTATTTATTTCTAATGCTCCCTCATCTTTGAGTGATGTAAAGGTTCACTGAATAATATTAGGGGTGTTAAAAATCTATCAATGTTATTATAGTTCACAATTTACCCCCACCCCCTATTGTGTCTTTGTCTTTTTCATCTCTATCCTGACCTAATAATCACTTGTTATTTCTTAACAAACTCTCCTCATTAATTTTTAATTTTTTCACTATTCAGGTTTTTGAAATATATTCTTTTTCTTTCAATTAACCAATTTGTTATTATATTATGAAATTAATAACTTAAAATTTATCGACAATCAGTGTATTATTTTGTTTATATTTTTTAAAACTCATATATTTACTATGTCACTCTAGTTTTCAACACCTTTAAAAAATTCGCACATGATGATCATTTTACCCGACCTCTCTGAATGATACTATTTTATTCCAATCTCTCGTGGGTATTCAAAAAATTTTATTATATAGATACATTTAAAATTAATATTAAATTATTTTTATTATTTTAATTCTATAATAGTAATGTATATATTATATTTCAAATTGTAAAATGAAACAAACATGGTTAATTCTAAATATAAAAATAAGCTTACTGAGGATGGTTTTTACAATGTTATCAATTTGATGACCTCTCGATCATAAATTCTTATGAAATGATATGAAAATAATTAATTTAACTTTTTGGATTCCATGAAGCCATTTTATAAAGGCCTTTGACCTTTAAAAATACAGTGTTAGTGTTTCTAGATTATGAACCAAACAATCCCAAAAAGAATGAGTAAGCTATACATAATTAGTGAATGAAAAAATATGATAATGATGGAAAATTTTAATGGAATAAATATGGAAAGTATTTTTAATCTAGTATATAATTAAAACAATTTTTTTATGTTATTGAATTTTTTAGGCAAGTAATAACTCAAATTATGATGTATCTTAACTCAATTTCCTTTCATTGGGTTATAACTTTTCTTTGTTGACTATGTTATGAAGGGATTTTTTGTGGAATGACATATGAATGTTTGATTTTTCTTTAGACATAATTAATGGATCTTTACATTTTTTGAACATTAAAACATCATTGATTAAGTATAACTATAATGTTGCAATCATTGTAAGGGTTTCCTATCTCAGATATCTTCTTTTGAGATATATTTTTCATTAGGATCATATTTCCATTACATATTATATATGATTCATCTTTGAGATAAAATTTCAAAATAATATAATATTAATCATTTTTCAATTTCATGTAATCTATTTCATCATCTTCTTACTTATGTATTATAATAATTGAGAGGTTTTGTGGTCCCACATTCTATTATTTGAGACATGACTAGTAATATACATAATGTTTTCTTTTATATGGTGAGCTTAGAATCCTGTGGATGTATGAGGACATAATAGTTGTTTTATGTCATTGAATTTATAAAATCATTTAATTTCATAACTTTCGAAGGTTTTTGAGTTTAATGTTACCAAATCTATAAGGGTTTATTCATCAATCACAATTTCTTTTGTAGATTGCCTATTTTTCGACTTCAATCGATAGAAACTATAGGGAATTTTTCTTTTAAAATATATTTATTTGCCTATTTATTTGGGGATTTTGACTATTTACATTCATTTTCCATTTTTTTGTAATTAATTTTTTTGGGAAATTATAATTTAAGGTCATTTTCAACTATAGTTTATATTTTTTAATTTTTTAAAATGAATCGTCTTTTAGTATTCCAAATGAGGTGCATTTTAATAACTACCAAATTTTTTAAAGGAATTTTTTTTAACATTTACCAGATGAAAAAATATTTCTACATTCATAACCATTATTGGATTTGAAGTATATATTGAAATTGTTCATTGTAATTCTGAAAGAAAAGAATTTTAAAGAATTTTTTTATATTATTTTTTTTATATGTTAGGAAAACAATAAGTTGTATTTATCATGTTTTAAAATAAGGTTTTGAATTTTCATTTAAATATATTTTTATATGTGAATAATTTTTTTAGTAATTCTCATTTATTGTTATAGATATACTCTAAGTATAACTTTCACCATTTTACTCAGGTCATCTTATGATCATGTTGTTGCAATTATTGAAATGGGAAAATATCAAAATATCATAAGATTGTTTTTCAATATGAATGAATATTTTGATTATGTATTTAATTTTTTTTCATTTGTTTTATATGATTAAGGTATTGTGCATAGTATATGAATGGTGGGGCTCGTTATAACCCCTTGATGCATCATTAGGTCTCATGAGAAAAGATATCTTGGGTATTTGAAATATTCCTTACCTAATTATGTGTTAGGTCTATACCTAGTGTTTTAATGGTCATGTTATGATGATCAACACTATAACATCCATAATTATGAAATTATTTAATGTTTTCTATGTAATTATTCATGCTTCAAGATCAATCGGGGATATATTCTGAAATCATTTTTTATATATTATTTTTTATTAATATTTAACTCTACCATCTTTTTTTCCTTTAAGTATTAATGATGGTTTTCATTTTATATTTTCCCTTTCAGATCATTTGAGCTCAAAATTTCTCTTTTTCCATTTCATGTGATATTTAAAAGAATAAAATTAATGAAACATCTATATTAGTCCTAAAGGTGGATAATTTTGTTGTAATGGATTAAGGGGTATCATTGAATATGAAAATAATAATGTAATGGAAAAAATATATACTATATGAGAAAGATACATGTTTTATTAAGTAATGATATCCCAAATTCACTAAATATATATAATTTAAAATATATTTCATATATAATTAACCCAATTATTTTTTTTATTGTAGTTATCAGAGGTAAACAAATCACTGGAACCAATGTTAAAAAATGTATGTAATGATAATGATTTCAGCAAAGGTTTTGGGAGTATAGTTCTGGGGTGCTCCGATAAATAATTTGTATTCCTCCTATATATTGATTTATATGATTTTTCAAAAATAACCAAAGGTGTAATTTCAATGAATTGGAGTCTCTATGATCAATGTAGTCACAAAGAAAAACACCCCTTTATAATTTTTATTAATAGGATTCATTCATGAAATAATATCAAAATGTACTAACCTTTAATTATGGAATTTATAATTTGACCTTGTATCCAAAATTATAATGTTAATCTTAGAGCACATTTTTGAAAAAAATTTAAACAATAAAAGAAATCCGTCAAAAATTCCATGGAAAATAGTGATGGTATTCTTGTTTTATATATATCATTCCTTTGTCCTATAGAGTGAACATTTCTTTAAATTAATTAATTGATTAATACATTTCATGATCGACTCATGTGGTTTCATATTGTTAATTTTCAAGTATATTTTTTATTAATGTTTATGGTAGAATCAAGTATTATGATTACACTCTTAGTGAGTTTTATAGATGATCATGAATATGTAGACCAAGAATTATTGAATATAAAGATATTTACCACACTTTATTCAAAATATTATTAACAAAAATTAAACGAATAAGGGAGGAAATTCCATAAATCATCATTCTTTTACAAGTTACAGTAAAAGAACATTAGAAAAAATGGAAACATTAAATGAATCACAAAAACATTCATTCTATTGACCATAAATGTTGTATTATTGATCAATATAAGTCATATATTATAGTTTTCACCCTTGAACCATTCATTTATTTCAAATTTATAAAATATCGTATCCCATCATGATGTATCTTCTATGTGACATAGTATGTGATAATTTCTTAAGTGCACTTGTTGCACTAATAGGACTTTGTAGTTCATCACTATGATGAGAACCAAGAAGTGTTGTGAAATTATTCATAAATTCACATTATATTGTAGGATGATATAATTTTTTAGGAAAAAAATTATATTGGATATATGTGGTGGATATGGATAGATCTTTATGATATATTCTCATAGTTTATTCGCTTGAAAATCACCAATGAAGGAGATTATGAGAACATAACCTGATAATTGAAAATAAACATTTATATGTGTCATTGGATATTCTTTAATTAAAATGTATCTACTGATCCATATACCTTGATATTATTATTAATACATATCATAATTCATGTACTTTTTCATACTGAAAAAAAATCTTTAGGAAATATACTATTGGTGTGGTAGGATACAATGGGTGTATCACAACTAGTATTCTGTAGATGAATAACAAATGAAAATATTTATCCATTTTTTTTCTTAAACCAAAGTTGATATCTATATTAATTTGATGGGAATAGAATTTCATTATTAAGTCCATGGCCATGATGGTTTTTTTGGAAAATTCATTTCTATAAATTCAACAAAAGAGACAATAAGAATGTAAGTTAATTTCAATTGCATGCAACTTGATTATTTATATATATTGAGATAGAGGTATAACATTTCATGGTGTATTTATGTAGGAATTTTCATATTATTGCGACATTTAATTCATTATCTATTGGATCCTTGGTGTGTTACTAGATGCCAAACTCAGACTTCAGGGAGTGTATCCTAGTTACATTAAGAAGGCCACCTAGATGGTAAAACAATTAGTGTATTTATAACCTCAATTATACTCTAAAATAATTTACCTTGTTGAATAAATTTTATTCTCATATTATTTTTAATATTTTTCAGGTTGGTTTTACCACAAATATGCAATCATCGGTTTTTCGAGAGAATATATATTTGAGTTGAATATTTATTAAATATTTATTGCCCAATTAATTACTTATTTATTTACATGAATAAAAATATATTTATTTATTATATTTTATTCACAAAATAATTTTTTGTAATTTATTTAGATACCTGAATTTTTAATAAATATTAATTTACTAATTTTAGGGAATATTTCATTATATTTTTTTATATTGTATATATTTAATGGGAATTTATTTAAATAAATAAATAGTCATTATTAAAATACCGATAAATAATATGGAGGATAGGAAAAGCATATTTAATGTTCCAAGGATAAATTCCATATAAAATATAATTTGAATATATTTTATTTTATTTAGAAAAAATAATACCTTTTTTAACTGCAATTTAATCTTATGTCAAGTAAATCATAATAATAACATTTTTATTAATATGCGGTGTTAACTTGGAATTATGAAATTAATAAAATTCCTTTTAAATTATTTATTTTCCGACCATAGAAATACATAAACACGATTATGACATTTCATAAAATGGTGTAATCACATTTTTTTCATTATGCGCATCGATTTCTAGAGAGAATCTTTAAAATACCTAGAAAACTCCCTCCCTAAAATGTTTCAAAGAATTGATAAAAATTACCCCCTCTACTAGAGTGAGCTCCTTATCCCATAAAGGATCAGTTTTGGTTAATATCAGTTGTTAGAAGCCCATGTTCTGATAATCTCTATACAGAATCTATTCTTGATTTCTCTGAATCAATAACAATACGATAATAGTTTTTTGTTAGATCATTAATGATGAAATATTTCAGTTAAAGGAAATTACTAATCAAATATATAAATTATTTATAATATTTTAAAATGTACACTCTTTGTGGATTCTGAGATAACAATATTTCCCACTTATAAGGAGAAATTAGAATACACTGTTGGTAAAAAAATTATACACATGCCTAACCATGACCACTCCACCCCAAAAACATTAATTTTTATCAAATGGTCACATAATATTTTATAATTATAAATTATTCATCAATTTACTATAAAAAAGTGTTGTTATTTCTTAATTACTACTTTATTATTTATTTCATATAAATTTCAATTATCATGTTTTCAAAATATAAATTATTTATTTTCAAATTACATATAATCATAAACTGTTTAAGAAAAAATAAAAAAGCACAAGAGATTTTCTCAATATTTTCTAATGATATTTTCCAGTACACAATGGAAAATAGTTTCTGACTAAACTTACACACTATTTAACCATGTTCTCTACACTTCAATGTGTTGTAGTATACTCGAATAGATAATTAGTAATGAATCTCAAATAATTTAATTCACACCACATATTTTCCTAGCTAGCCTAACACTTTGCCTTTCAGACCAGAAGGTGTGTATCAAGAATACGTGAAATGTAGTCTTCGTGGTTTCAAAGAGAAATTGACACTAATAGTGTGGTAAAATATAAATTATAATACCATATGAGACTGAAAACCTATATTATTAATGATATAAATAGTTTGTATCAGGAATACAAGATGTGTGACTCCTTAACTCCCACATACAATGAATATGATGACTCAACAAACTGTTTATATAGACACGTCGAAAGAAAAACAAATTTGTTTTTTCATGTAAGTAGACATCATCTAATCTATCCAAGATACACTAAAACTCACTATTTTTTTTTCTTGTAAACACGAAAAGCGAGGAACACATCATGTATATCATTATTACAGGATTTGTTGTCTCCCACTAAAGAAAACAATTAAATTAAATATGGAATAATTAATTATAGCACTAAAATTATAATTACACTATTTATAGTTGACCTATTTAATATTTAATATATTTTGAAAAATTAGTTGATGATCCATTAATTCCATGTAATTATTTTTAATTTCTATTAAATTCATTTATTTTATATATTATATTTCTGATTGGTGTCTCGTAGAGACTTCATATAGTGATTAAGATAATGGGAATAAATTAATTAATAAATTAAATAAGTAATTAATTCAAGCTCTTTTTTCTTAACAATATATAAATTTTTGAGGTAAATGTTGGCTAGTATACTTTTGGATATTTTTTTCACATATATAGATGATTGTGAGCTTCTACCAACATGTGTTTGTTATTAGTTTATTTAATTTTTTATTAAATGTATTTTTTTATAATTTATCAAATGAAATAATGGACTCCGATTCATTTATATTCTATTGTTATATAATGTCATGCTCCTCTATAGAATCATTTATGTGAACACCATAATAACTAATGCTTTGGTTCCACACACTTTCATGCAAGTAAATTTATACAATGGATTGAGCTCCCAAGTGAGTTGAGGTCATTCATGTTTGAAGCCAAGGTTAAACTTATATAGGGGGGACCCAATAGAACATGTTGAATATTGTAACATGACACATTATTAGTTCCAAGATTCAATTTTGTATATTCAATAGTTTTTTTTAATAATATTCTAGATAAAAAACCAATTTGGAATGGTCATATTATTTCCACATTCTTTATTTTTTTCAGTCAATTTCAAGGTTATTTATTTATGGATATTTTATTCATTAAATAATATAATTACCAATAACCAGTGATATAACTATACTAAAAGTATTTGCATTTATAAAATTTATCCATACATGGTTAGTCACTAATGTTAAATCAATATAATATTAATAAGTTTCTTAAAATAAAAAATGTGAATTTTACACATAAATATTGAAGTCTATTTAAAAAATATTATTTATGTATAACCTTCCAATATATGTTTATAAATTGATCCATTTTTAAATAACATTAATAAATACCATTATGGTTCTTTTAACTATCAAGGAATTTCTATCAAGATTTTTTAGTTGACTCGACCAAGCTCTCATTGTGAGTTTAAATCCTTAGTGATAGAGAGAGAAATAATTATATAAAGTGTTGAGAGGTACTGAACTAGGATATTGGGATGATAGAGTCCACTCTACCAATCAAGTAGATGTGATTTAATGTAGTTGGAATGGTATGCTTACCAAAATGACTTTAAATATCCTATTAGGCCATCATATGGGTTCTGAGGAATGGAAATATTGATCATTTCCACTACGATATTCATATAATGGGATATTATAAAGCTAATGAATAGTGAAATTATGTTTTGATAAAATAGTGGGACATTAACAAATTAAAATAAATTTATTATATAAATTTCAATAAAGAAATAAAAATAATTATATGATGATTTATTATATAAAGGAAAACTCACATGAATTAAAAATTATCATTGACGTCCATTCTATAGAGGTTTAACATTCTAACGTTTAGGAATGTATATAAATGGAAGAGGCACTTACATCTTATACTATTTCATTAATGGAAATTGTATGTGATGAAAACCCCAAGTTATATGCTTCTTTAAAATTATTTTAGTGAGCCATAACTATCACTCGATATGAAACAATTAGATGATGCTGCAAATTTCCAATGTTTCGTGTTATCTTCCTTGTCCAGTTGGATTCTAATGAAACATACAGATATAGATGTGTAAAACATGATGTTTATCCTTTTATATCCCAATTAATATAAGGTTATGCAACAAAGACATTAAATATATAATTTATTTTTTATTTTCATGCTTGGACAGTCGGTACCATCTAGGCCTCACATATTTAAGATTATTGGATACATTGGGTGCTTCAAAATCTTAGGATTTATGATACAGGTTTATTTAAAGACATATATCACTATATTCACTATGTCTATGATTTTATCTATCCTTATTGTTATATATAATATGATTAATATTGATAAATCACTTTTAGAACACTTTAATCTTATTCTCCATGTTTATAAAGGCATGGGGTGCAAAATCTTACAGTCTATATGGTGAAAAAAATAAAATTAAGTACATAAGATTGAGTACCAAGTCTCGTAGAAGTTGTAAGACTCTTAATAACCCTTCAATCTTGAAAATTATGATCAAAATAAAAGAAAATTAAAATGATGTATTATTTTTTTATGTGAAAAGTTAGTAAATAGGAAGAGGAATTATACATAGTTAATAAGGTTAATGAATATATTTAGTTAATAATTTGTCGGTGAACACTTTGAATTTCTACAAATTGGATATTAGAAATATCTGATAGTTATTAAAAAAAAATTTAATATATAAACCATTTATATTTGAAATGATTTATATATTAGTGGATTTTGGGTAACCAATTGTGTGAGGCTTGCTACTATAGCCAATGGAGACTACAAGTTTCTCTTAGAAATAGGGATGGTATTGGTATTAAAAGATTATTATTGTAGACCAACTATTTATAAAACCATAATTTATAATTAATTCATATATACCTATGTTCTTATTCTCAGGATTGGAAATAAAATAATAATCTTTTATAAGGAAGGTATGTGTTGTCATATGATGCATTTTAAAAACTACCTTTTTGTATTAAATTTAAAAATATGATTATTGAAAATTAAAAAAAAATAATTTTAGATTGAATAATTTCACACAAAAATAATGTATCTTCATATTGGTCATGTAAATGAGACGTTTATGATAATTATATATCAAGTTGGAAAATTACACTCTTTTTAGATGAAACCACATTACATATGTCATGCTCATTTATAAGAAAAAAATGACAAACCCACATTTTTTAAGGAAAAAGTTAAAGAGATTTAGAGATTATAGAATGGAGACACACTAATGTGGGTAGACCATTTATAGTAGAATCTAGAGACTGGTATTAATTATTCATTAATTGTATCTGATGAAATTATTGGATACATATTTGTTAACCTATGGATGTATAAGCTAGAATCTTTAATGAAATTCTAAAAATTCAATAATGAAGTTGAGAACCTATATGGTAAGAATATAAATAAACTTTAAACTAATACGGGTAGTGAATGCATTAACCATTAATCCATTTAATTTTTATGGGATTTTTGAATATTATCCCAAATCATGCCTCCTTATGCCCCACCGTGGAGTAGTGTATGAGAAGGGAGGAAACATTCATTTCTTGACATGGTATGGTCTATTATGATCCATTAAATCCAACCATTATATTTTAGGGATATGAGTTATATACTGAAACAAAAATTCGAAAATAATTTGAACCTAAGTTATCATTTGAGATACCATATGATTTAATGTATGGGTTGAAACTTATGATGTCATATAATCATGCATGGGGTTACATGGAATTTTTAATTACATTTATGGAGACAAACTAACACCTTGAAGAATTATGTGTATCTTTATAAGGGATCCCAAAGAAACCAGGGGATAATTTCAATACAATCCCTCATAGAATAAGGTTACTATAAAAAAATCAATTTTTATTACGAAGGAGAACATATTCAAGAAGGATAGTGGGTTGATGATTGAATTTTTAGAAGTTGATTATCATGATATAAAAGTGATGGTACATGAGTATTTTCCTTTGGTTCTTGTAAAAGATGTTGTTCCTAGAGCACAAGTGCATTGTAGTAGAACTAGAGGGGTTAGATTTACCAAAAAAATGGTTTTATAGACACCAAATATGGTGACTCATTATTAGTTGACAATAATTAACCCCTTTCTTAAAAGAAAGAATTTTAGAGCTCATATGATTTACGATGGGAATAATCCATAAATTTTGTGATAGACACTATGTATTATAACCAAGTCTAAGTGAATTATGATCCTCCGATTTATGTAATTTTTTTGAGTGGAAATGATTATTCCTGAGAAAATGGACATTAATACCAAATATTTCACATTGTATTGTGATAATACTGAAGTAGTGGGTCTCTCAATGGATCCTGGATCACATCAATGAACAATGAACATACTTCAAAAATTTAACCTCTTAAGGTATTTCACTAGAAGGGTAGAGTTCACTATATATATTTTTTATAGAGGAAAACATGGTAGACCCATTTATTAAAGCCTTATTTCAATAATAGTATGAACATCAAGTGATAGCTAGAATACCTGAGGTTCTTAGTAGTTGGATCTAGAGAAATTGGGTTTATATTTGTGATGGTTCCTTAAAACCAACTACTATGTACATTATGGTAACTTATACAAATTTGTATAAATATTAAGAAAATATCGTATCTCATCATTATTTCTATTCTATGTGACATAGTATTTGATATTTTCTTATGTGTTATTATAGCACTAAAAGTTCATAGTAGTTCCCTACTATGATTAAAACTTAGATATTCCACTACAATAGTGCTATGGTATAATTTTATGGGATAAATATGTTGTATTTTCTATCATGGGTGGTGATTATTGGGCTTTTCCACACATTCTCATGGTGTACACCATTATAAATATTCTATATATGAGATTATGATAACATGAACCACTAATGTAACTAAAAAATTAAATGGGTTATCGGAAATTACTATATGTAGATATTTTTATAGATACATAAACATTAAAATTATTATTAATACATGTTATAAGTCAATTAATTTGATGTATTTATGAAAAAAATGATGAAATGGGATTAAGGAGAGGTGGTAAAAGTTTAAT
Source organism: Viscum album (assembly GCA_963277665.1). Taxonomy (NCBI): domain Eukaryota; kingdom Viridiplantae; phylum Streptophyta; class Magnoliopsida; order Santalales; family Viscaceae; genus Viscum; species Viscum album. The sequence goes on along the minus strand of OY728145.1, from coordinate 870,935,688 downwards.
GCCTCACAAATATCATTATACTAACATATAATATGATATGTAATTTATCCAATATATTCATTAATAGATGATGATATCTCATTCCCATTAATGGGAATTCAATTTCCTGATTAACCATAGATATGGTAGTGTTTTTGACATGATGAATTCTATAACATCAAATGTAATATCTTGTATAATATAAGTTGATGAATCCAACATATAACCTTATTGAATAGATATATCAAGATAATTGAATTATATTACATGACGTAAAGTCATAGGGGGTCACATTTCATTTAGACATTAATTTCATTCTCAATGGGATCATTGGAATGTTTCTAGATATTATCCTTTGAATATTGACAGTGTAACCTAATGCCACTGAGAAAGGGGAAATAAGGGTTACATACATTGTGTATTCGGAATATCAATTAAATTATATAGTTATTTAACATGTTGAATAAATAATATTCCAATAAATTGTTTAATAAACAATCATGTTTGTTTGATCACAACTATTAAATCACTATTTATTTCAGAGAATGGATATGGGATTTTAAAATTAAATAAATATTTATTCTCCTGGTTATAATTTATTTAATTATGTGAATAAAAAATATTTATTTATTCTATTTTGTCCACAAGGTAACACATTATTAATTTATTTAGTTACATTAATATTTAATACATGTTTATTAACTTGATTTACATAATATAAAAGTTATATATTTGTTGTTAAATAATGATGTGGAATTCATTTAATATTAATTATGACATTTTATACAATGTTTGATCCAAATTCATTCATTGTGCACTTGATTACTCTAGCGCAATGCCAATGCGACAAGGTGGGTATAATAATTAATCATGAATTCCAAAAAAATGTGATTATTAATTATAAAATTAATTATGAAATTTTCATGATAGAATCTCCTCATTGTGTATTCTTAGAGAATAATATTTCATCCCTATGAGGATAAATTTGAAGAAGTTGATAGTTATTTTTTTGGCAAGGGTGCCAACCACTTAAACTGCACCCCAAAACATTCATCAACAATATCCTAATAGAGTTATCCCAGTATTGTGGTTTATAAATAATCTCATAAATATACCATATGGTATATGAGGGATGTAACCTCCAATAATTTGTCAACACTTTTAGGAAGCCTCTAATTTTCTCTTATCTTTTCCTTAACTTCAACAAGATATTGGTGAGTGTGATTCTCAAAGAAAACTCATTTGATAGAAAATTATCACTAATCAGCCAAAAACATAACAGTATATTTAGTTCATAGAGTGGTATGGACCTAGTTGGTGATGGGTAAATTTCAATCTCAAATCATGAAAGATCCATTCAATGCTTCTCATATTTCTCCTAATCATCAATGATTTTCATTATGGTTTGATTGATGTGTGTTTTATTGAACCTATCACACACAAAAGTGATGAAGTTGTAATTAATCAATGATAATAGATGGTGTATCTCTCTCAAGGAAGTCTCATAGGTATATTGTATGATTTTATAACATACCTGGTTTCTGATGGATCATTGGAGTGAAAGAGACCAAAGGTTTGAACTAAAACCTATAATGGTGACTGTAATGTATACCATCACATATTCAATTAATGTGAATATGATCTCAACATATTCAGATAACTATTATACATCTAATGAAATTGAAATTAGGGTTATATACTTGTACATTTTACCTATTAATCTACTGGTTGTTCTAATGTGGATAATCTTAAGAAATACATGCATTAGTTAAGAAAAAATTGTTAAATATATACAATGTCATTATTTATTTCTACTACTAAAAGTATTGATTCCATCCAATTCTGAAACTTCATTATATGGTCCAACAGAAACACCCTTCATTAATGACATATCATCTCCAATTGCTTTATCAGAATGGGAAAAGGGGATAATCTCCCTTTTGATAGATCTCATAAGATGGAGTTATCAGTTCATATTCTCTATGAACTCATACACTGATACTCTTAAATAATTTTCCTAGAAATTATTTATTTCATTCTATATTTTCATTGGTGTTCATCCAAATGGGGTTCCATGCCCAACATAGTGGGTAAATTTTATTAATTACTGTGATAGCATTGTTTTATCCAAGAATAATAGAGATGATTATTTCATATGTTAACAAAAAATGAATACACTATTTTTAGAATTTAATTTCCATACATATTCATAGTCAATGACATTATTCCATACTTTATAGATCAGTAGTCTGATCATTACATTAATGTTTTCACGATTACTAATTTATCATACACCTATTATGAGGGGGACCCTATCATTAGTGGTGTGAACTAGAATATGATACTATGTGATTTACATACCATCCTTTGTGGGATTATTTTCAAGTATAATTTCATATGATCTAATATGTAAAAATGAAATATTTTTTGAAAAGGTTTTATATAATTAATAAAAATATGAATGATATATTTATCTACATGCAACACAAAACTAAAATGAAATAATAATATGTTTAAACAACTAAAAAATATCAATTGAATTATTAGATATGAATATAATTAATTGAGTTATGAAATATATTAATATATATGTATATAAAAATTAAGGTTGTATTTTAAAAAATAAATTCATTATTTTGTTTAATAATATAACTATTTGTGTATTGTATGTTTTAAAAAAAAACTAATAATATTTTTTATTGAGTATTTTAATAACAAATATCATTTATTTATTGATTATTCCATTATCAGTATTTTATTGAAACTAAGAACAAGAAAAACTACTATTTGGGAAATTTATTTTCTTATAAAAACAATTTCTCAATGTATTCAAAAATTTCAATTAAATGATAAAATATAGAATTTTATAATTTTAATTTTAAAATACAATATTCCATTTTAAATATATAATATCAAAATTAAATCTCTCGGAAATTTTGAGAATTTTCTTAAATATTCATTTTTAAATGATTAATAAAAACAATGATTTAGCCAAAAAGTATCACTTTTATAATAAAATAATGACTTAAAGGATTAATCAATACTTTTATATACAATAAATATATATTTAATAAATAATATAAATAATTTATAAATATAATACTAAATTTATTAAACTCATGTTTAACTTTTTTGATCCTTAAGTAATATTTCACACTAAAAACAATTTTTATGTGCTTATATTTTTAAAATATATTACATGTTTTTCAAAATATAATATATCCAAACTTATTTCGTATTTTATTTCAAAATTATAATATAATCTAACAAGTTAATTTTTTATATATAATGATAAAACTACCATGATTAATGTTACTCATTCTAATAAAGGGGTTTTTAAATAATGGTATTAATAGAATCACGTATTTATTATTTAATAAATTGAAAATAATAATTTAAATTATGACTATAATATTATTTTTAAACTTATATATGAATATATTGACAATTATTAAGTTGGTAATAAAAATTAAATGATATTAATAACACATAATGGTAAAAATTTATTTTTCTAGAAAAACTAGTTTTTTATATAATATATATTTTAATTCAAAAGTTTATTTCGTCATATATTCAAATTGAAATTTAATAAATGAGGATTATATTTTGGTTTATAACATATGAACTTTAAAATATGGGTTAACTTATATTTTTAAATAAAATAGGAATTAGTTAGTTAATACTAATTTCCATGGTAAAAATGAAAAACATGAAATTTAAAATCTACAGTAAAGGGTTTGAAATTTGGTTAAAACAAGTGTATAAAATATTATTTTTGGAATACATAACCCATTAACTCTCAAAAATACATTATTAATTATTATTTGAGTCATTGGACATGTAATATAGTAATAATTTCTAGAAAGCATGAAGGGTATCCCAAAAAGGTCCATTTAATCACTTCTGAAAGGGGAAGACTTCCACTACTCCATGGTTCCAAATTCATTTTGAATTTATATTGAAGTTAGGAAAATAATTACTCTTCTATAATTCCTCTTATCTTCCATAATCACAGGATCTCTAAATGTTATCGTATGTCCTTCACTTCAACCGATATCTCTAAGAGAAGATCATATGTCTAATATATATATATTAACCTCATCATAATCATTTTATATAAATATGATTCACTAAAAAATATCATATCTATAAAAACATAATGAAATAAGAATCATTTTTATAATTTTTTTTTATTTTCATGTTATAACCCTTATTTATTCCTCTATGTATGCTAATAAAAAAAGCATCTATAGTGCTTTTTGTGGACTACCTTCACCCCAAAAGAGTTTGGTCTATGATTTTGGTAATTCCTTTCATGGTTGGTTATGAATATGGGATTTTTTAATTAATATTATATATATAATATAAATATGTTATATAACTTTTAAAATATTATAAACTTTAATTGCCTCCCATTATTTGATAAATGAAAATGTTAACCATGCATTGTTCGGACAATCGCTTCCATAATGTAGGTTTTATTTTTTTGAAATTATTTTTATTATTTATCAAAATCACAATAAGTGTGATTTACTAATATAAATTAATATATATAATATAATTACCATTTTTTATAATTATATTATACAATTTATTAACTATACTCTCCCATCAAGATATAGTGTTGTCATGTTTAGACTACTTTATCAAAATATATAAATAATTCTATAAGAATCTATAATGGATGAATATGGGAACTTAAATAAAAAAAATTATTATAATTTAATAAAATTATTTAATTTTTTTGTTTCTCTAATGTTTTTATTTTGTATATAACTTATTAAAAAATATAATCTTCTATAGCTCAATCTACTAAAAAAACTTAACAAAAATTCAATTATTACACAAGTATAAGGAATAAATATTAATTAAATAAAATATGCTAAAAAATGGTCAATATTATATTAAATATAGAATAATAAGGTTATTATAAATATATATAATATACCTAAATTTATTATTTCAGACAATATGAAATGTCCCAAATGAATCTAGAATAAATATAGTGTTTTATCTCATAATTTATTTCTTTTAGAAATATTTTATTTATTCACATAATTTCAATTTAAATGTGTTTATACTAAAAATTGGATATATAATATCATGAATTATAATTTTTCATCAAATTTTAACTTCAAATTTAGTTTATATCTTTTTCAGTGAGTTTTTATTATAATTATTCTTTAGTCGTAAGGAACCTTTTTTAATAGAATTTCTATATGTCTGTTTCATGTTCTATTTCTTTTTCTCCCAGTCATGAAAAATTATTATGATATAATGATTCTATTTTTTATTTATTTCCCATATATATTTTCCTATTTATATACCCATTTCATTATTTATATTATACATTTTTTTAGTTTCCATCAAAATTCCCACATTTATATAAATCCTATTTTACAGATCATTTCTATTTTTTATCTAATACCATAAATCACAACCCTAAAATGTTTTTAAACAATTAATAGATTCCAAAAAAACATTTTTACTTTTTATATAACCCTATTGGTTCAATTTTGGGTTTATTGAAAAAAATATTCTCTTAAAATCATGTACAAGACCCTTAAAAACATTATGAAGAATCACCTAAGTGGTTTGTTTTTTATTCATTCAACTCATAAATCTTTCTCATTAACTTTCAACAATAGAAATATATAATCTATACCCATGCTCCCTATTAATTTATGAAATTTAAATATGTTTTAATTAATTATTCTTTTTTATAATAAATACAATTTTGACTTGGGTTATTCATTATATCAAAATTGTATAATCCATTTCATTTACAAGGTATTAATCATGCTTATAGTTTATGTATGGTTTGATTCCTCATGTTCCAAAAATACATGTGATTTACCTTCTATGAAGGGCAGTCCCTGAATTTTATATACCTCCAAAACATTATTTAATGATATATATCTCAAGAGATGTTATATATAGGATTATGGAGTGAACATAATCAACAATGTGACACTTCCTACTATGTATGGTGCACAATCAGTTATCCAAATAATGTTATGTTTTGTGATGGGTGGGCCCATAATTATATATCCATACAATTCTTTGGATAATTAATTTTATATAATGATATGATATGTGAGGGATTAGGAATAGTATTTATCCAACCATGGGACTTTCTCCATTAAGTTTATGAGGATAGGTTGTTAACCCAATCTATAATAGGACTTCACCCACCTTATGATGGTGGTCTTGGGAGAAATACCTCTAAGCATGGTATTTGGACCAAAATTGGACCTTTAGAACATGTTGAGGGATGAAATGAAGGTATTTGGATATGTATTGGTTCATATAGAGTGTTTAAAAATGTGTGAGGAATATTGTATAGGAGTGTCATTTTTATAATATAGGGGTGGGATATTCAATGAATTTCATAAAGTATTAAGTGAAAATAAAATAATTTTTATGTTAAAATGGTTATAAATTAATCAAATTAAAAACTTTGATGTGGATGTGTCTAAATTATCTAATAAAATAAAATATGTACAAGATTAGAATATGTTTTTCACCCTTATATCATTGTTTACCCCCCTATTTACCCATTTTATAATTCCCATCATAACAATGATTTTTTTCTTTTTAGAGGTTAAGAAATTTAATATAGAAGGACATAAAACTGATAAATAGACAATTTTTTTATTTTAAAATATATCATATTCCCATGGATGAGGATTATTTTTATTAATTTTGATTCATTTATTAATTTTTTTATTATAAAATATTAGTAATTTCTTTTTTGGAAATAAATGAAATATTATAATGTAATATGTCTATAACTCATGCAAATTTTTTCCAGAATGACAAGTATTAGAATATAAGGAGGATATGATTATAATTTATCATAAAATAAAATTTATATAAGATTTTCTTATATTTAAACCTTATATTTTTGGATTAACCACTCGGTTAACCATTTTAAGCCTTAACTATGGTAATAAATTTTTCAATATTAATGGGTTAGAATTTTACTTATAAGGTGGAAATTACATCGTAAATGGAAAAGTGATGAATTTTTAGACAATTTTAATCCTAATTTCTAAATTAAATATTTTTTTAACAGTGTTAAATATTTTAATAAAATATTATTTAACATAAATATCGTTAATATCATTTGTTACACTATTCATTTTGTTTGACATTAATGACAAGAATAAAAAATTTATTATGAATTTAAAAAATTAAATCACCCCCAAATATATTATATTTATCTTTAAAATTAGTGGTAAATTATAACTATCCAAAAAATATGTTTATAGTTTCTAAAATCATTAACTTTATTTTCTTATTACTTACATAACCACTATGATAGCATTGTGTACGGATTTAATGTAATTATTTCATCACTAAAAATTAAAAATAAATTATCATGATAATAAATAATTTTTCTACAAAATAATCATTTGTATATGTATATATGTTGTTTTCTACCTCTTATGAATTATTATAAATATTAAAATTTACAGAGTGATATTTTTGACATAATATTTACATTTAATAATGTTAATCTTATCTTCAAATGAATGTGACAAGAAATATTCCCATTTTTAGATTTTGGGTGACTATAGAGGAATTATAATAATCCACAGTGACATTGTTTGGGTTTTTTAAGCCATATCTTAAATGTTTTACCAAAATTACCCTATTTTCCTTTAATGTGGAAAATAATTACTATGTTTCCTATTCATAACATCTAAAAATAATATGGAATTATTTACAAAAATTGAACAACCTGATTCCAAATATGGGATTTATTTTTCAGGATTCAATTCATAGAATCAGAATAAATTAATTTAAGATAAAAATTTTAAATGTAATTAAAATTTATTTTTAGGAAAACATTTTTTTATTCCCAAAAATTAATTTATACCAAAATAAAGTATACAAACTATTATTAGGTAATTATTAATATTATTTATAACTAAAGGATATTTATATTAATTTGATGTAAAATATAGAGAATAATAGTACTTTTTAATTAATAGAAAATTTAGTTTTACAAAAATATGAATTTTTTCTATCCCCTAAAAAATAGAAATTTTCAGAAAAATTGAAGAATTTAATCATATGGTGATTTTGATATCCTAATGAAAAATGGTATCCTTTTTAAAAAAATATACCTTTTAAAATCTAATAAAGTTAGTTAAAATATTCGATCACTAAAACAAATAAAAAACATTTTTAGGAATACTTATATTTTAATCCAAAAAATGACTATAAAAAAATTGTACTTATTTCCAAAGTATTAATCAATAAATATTTAATGTGTTTGAATTTTTTATATATTTTATAATGTGGTTAATATAATCCAAAATGACCAATTTAATGGATATATTATATCTATAACATATAAATGTTATAATTTCTTGGTTAATTTATGATTAGTGTTATGTGTTCTATACATTGTTGAACATAGTGTTTTTTAAACTTATCAAGATGATAAATAAATCTAGAAAAGTTTAGTAGGAATAACATTAAATAAATAAAATATATTATATAGTAAAGTAAATTGTTTCCAAATTATATATAAATAATTTGGATATAAAAAATTGATACTTAAAAACGATTATCCCTAGATCTCCACTACCATAGCGACTTGGAAATTTCTCTGATAATGTATAAATAAACTACCATATTTCTGAATTTACCCTACGATATAATCTATCATGATAAGAATACATGAACACAACAATGGGACACCCTGGAAGTCTATAAAAGTCTTCCTACACATCACCCTCTTTTATGGTCTAGTTCTTCCATAAAAATAGAAGGAAAATTGTAACACCAGAAAATATTAGCTTCAATTAATATTAATCAGAATTACTTTCCTGACACACAACACTAATCATTAATAGAATTTTTAAATACTATATAAATGTTATAATTTAAATTTTTCCACTATAACCTAGTTGTTGAATTAGAATAAATGAATAAGAGTAACTACATTTTGATATATATATATATATATAATGTTACTACTCTATAAAAATTTATTAGTTAATTTGAATTTAATATGTACAATTTTTTACTAATTTATTTTTATTTAACAAAGATAAAATTTATTTTAAAGACATGATTTTTTTTGATAAGATATTATAAAATATTTCTATAATTTTTAGATATTTTATTTTATATTATTTTAATCAGTATTTAAATCATAATTTAAAATTTTTCTTGAGGTGAAATATTGGTATTTTTCAGAAATTTTTGATTTTTTTTGTAAATGGTGAGAAACCCTGATTATCCAATACTATCATTTATTATCATTAAATCATGGAATTTAAAAGTATCAATCTATTTTATATTTGACTGATGGGTAAATATTATCAATTTTATTTATATTAATATAATTAACACCATTTGAATCATCAAAATTCACAATGTTGATATAAGTTAATTTTTATAATTAAAACACATTTTATTCTAAAAACCTTATTATCATTGTTTTTTATGAATTTATGTTAAAATTTATTTCTTCAGCTTCTAGATATTATATCATTAAAATTGAATACTGTATTTGGAATTACGATTTTGAAATTTGGTAAATTTGACCATTCTATTTTTGGTCATTATGAACTATAATCGCGTTAAACATTAGTTACGTCTGTAGGGGTAAAATTTGAAAATGGGGTTTAAAGTATGTGATAAGGTCTCAAAATCAACCAAAATAAAAAATTTCCTTAATTGGATTAGATTAATTATACCATATCTAACCTAAATTACAATAATTTTAATTTGTTTAAAGATTTCTTTGATAATGAAATTTATTATATTTTATGTAAAGGGAAATATAAAATGACCCCCTCTTACTTTAAAAATTATCATATATGTTCACCTATGGATAAAAATAAGGTATAAATGAATATTAAAAATTAATTTTAAAGTAAGGAATTTTTTTATTATATTAATTTATTTATAATTATTTTTTATTATATAATTTCAGTAAAATGTGTCTACAATGATAACATAGTTCTTGGGAAAGAAGTCGAAAATCCAAAGTAAATAATTTCAAAAAAAAAATGTTATGCATATGGTTGAAATAGGGTTCCAAAATAGTTGTAAATTTAATAATAATGTTTGTTTCTTGGATAAATTGATTATATTATAAATCTATTACTATCATGAGGTCATTAATATAATATTATATCAGTAGTTCATAAAATGGATTTAATTCTATTATTGGTTAAAAAATATTTTATCAAATTATGTAAAAATAATAATTATATTAAATGTTGAAATTTATGATGAAAAAGTTTCTAAAATTTATTCTATTGGTCATTTATGAGTCAATTTTTGACATATAAGTAAACGTTTAACTTTTTAATATTGAAAAATTAATCACCATGGTTGAGGAAAAAATTTAATAAAAAAGGGGTTAAATAAAAAATATAATGATCAAAATACTAAATAAAACAAAACAAATTATATTTGTTAAAATTATTTCAACCATATCTTATATATCATTGAAATGTTGAACACATTGAGACTCCTTTTATGGAAAATGAATTTATTTTATTTTAATATTCTTATTAATTCCATGAGTGAACCTTACTTTACATAAAAAAGGAAACCCTCCCCTCATTTATTTACACCTTATTGAGAAACCTAGACTGACCAGAAACAAAATATTAAACTATAAAAATCCTATATACTAATTCTAATTTATTTGTTTCATAAAATTAAATTCCAATAGTCCAGAACTATAGTTCTAAATGAGCCCTACATAAGAAGAGGTAAACATATTTCCCTCACTCTTTAAATGTATTTCTTATTCTACCTCTTAAAAGTTTATAGTATTCATCATTAAATAATAATAAAAATATAATAAATATTTAGAAATGTTATTATGATTATGGAAACACTATTATCCACCCTTTTTTTCATCAAATGGGAAATAAATATACCCCTCTAGTATACTTGTGGACTACCACCTCCACGCATCGATACAATTCACTTTCCATCACTATCATTTATGTTTGGATATTATGATGGATTTTATTTTTATATATGATATTTATGATATAGTTACTATTCTCAAATGATATTATATTATTTTTATTGTGTTATTATTGTTAGAAAACGAAAATAATATTGATGTGGCTGTACAGTCTATTATCTCCATGAATGATGTAATTCAATTTTATATATGTTCATTTTATATGGATGATTATAAATATGTATATATTTAATATATATTTTATTCATAACATTATTAAAATTTTGGGTATTGTGGAACAATGAAAAAATTATAAGGCATGCATCCCCCAAACCGAAATATTCACAAAGAACATAATAGTTAACACACTGAAATGATGAGTTTAATAAATAAGAATTAATAAATGGGTGATAATGTTTTATGAATGGATTATATATTATAATATATTAATATAAATAATTTTGGTGTAAAATTAGAGTAAATTTACATATATTATATATCAGTTTAGAATTATTTTGAATCAATCAGAACATGAGGTGAGGTAGTTATGTTACCATCTCATTATTTACCAAGATTGATTATGTTTGTTTCTGAAGATGAAATTTTTTTATAAGTCTATAATTATTATCATTATTTTTTAATCCAATAGTTATTTATTTTTATTGAATATTTCTATTTATTTTCCCCTCATTATTTACTAAAGATAACAAAATAAGTTTTTTTAAAAATATAGTTAATTTATCTTTTTAGCTGAAATTGCTTTGTCTTCCATGTCTGGGTATCTAAAAATGTTATCATTAATGATATTAATATTATACAATTATGGATGAAATTGATTTTTTTCCATGGTTTAATTTCTATTTTTATGGAATCTTCTTGTATTTTTTAAAAGTGGTTTTATTATTTATAAAAAATGGGAAATGAATTTTTATTTTACCAAAAATGATATAAAATAAATTTCCTACCAATAATACTTCTCAATGATTAAAATCAACTTTTAAATATATCCTTTTCTTCTTCAAAATAAATTTTTTACCATAAATTTTTTTGAAATATTAAATTTTTAATAAAATGATTTCATAATTAATGGTTAGTTTCCTCTTGAAATATTTTAGTAATATTTTAATAGAATATTTTATCTATGATAACATTCTTTAATATTAGTAATGATTTAGTAATGATATGATCCAATAATACCATCCTTTTTCATTATATTTTTCATTTATGATTATGATGATGAGATTCTAAAATTTACTATTTATTTTATTTGGTTTATTTTATGATGAATTGATTATTTTTGTATGAAAATTGTTTCCCTTACATAGGTTATGCTATAATGATATTATGATATTATTAATATTTTATAATCTTATAGAACACATACGTATAGTTTTAATTTTGTAATGGGTGAGGAAAAATTATATATTACTTGAATGTATTGGTTAAATATATATATATCTTGAGATAATACGGAATTGAATAGGTAGTGAACCCATTTAAGTATGAGTGTTTTTCCAATATAATTATCCAGGAAGTGAACTGTGACTAAGGAAATAATTGAATTTGAAGTGATACTAATCCACAAGGATAGAATTGGATTTGATAATTTCCATTTAACATTATTTTATATTCTTATTTGTATTCCATAATTTTATGAATTATTCATATGATATTCCATTATGGATTGGGTTCTATGATTCATTTATGATTCTTATATTACGATGCACCATGATTTATTCAATTTATATTTTATGGTAAATGTCTTTTTTCATGTGGTTCTAGGATTCTTTTATTGTGTTCTCATAACATTATACTCGTGTTCTGATTAAAATACCATTGATAATTTAATTTTTAACCCATACTGATCATATAATCTCTCCCATTCTTATATTTCCCTCCACTAGGTTATGAAGGTAAGTTTTATGAATGATATGTATAAGAAGGGTGATAACTATTTTGATCTTAGTGGGATAATCTGAAAATATTTTATATACAAGTTATTTATGTATCCATGTTTCCAAAGACATAAAACCATTATTATTATAGTGTTTATCATAATTTTGTGTAACAAATATTCATTTAATAGTAAGTAATAATTATATAACAAAATTATGGTTCTCAATAATTTATATTAGAGAAAGGTTTAGTTATTTTTGAAAATTGGATGATATAAAATTAGTGATAACCATAATGATAATCATATATATAATAGAACATCCTATGTTATAGAAAAGTATGAGGTGTTTTTTTCTAGAAAGCACATCACTATCTATAAATTAAAAAGTGTTTATGTTGGTGGAAAATATACACCTAGAAATAAGCTATAATGTTAGACCAAGTATTAACATTATTATAAATATAACAAGATGAGGGGTCCAAATAATGAATACATGTTTAGAGATTCATTGGGGATATTAATTGGTTAGTTCAAAATTTCATTATAAACTATTATGAATGAATTATAAATGATAATAACCATTGATATATAGGGATAAACCTACCATGTCACATTACATTAATAATATTTCATGATTTAGAAATTGTATGAATGGTTTTAATGATTTATCACCCTGATTAATGTTTCTGACACTATTTTTTTGGTATTATTAAATTTCTATAATAAGAAATCATTTTGATAAAACTGAACGTGATGGACAATGGAATGATTTTGCTCGAAGGAAATAAAATAAATGAGGAGTTGGAATGATAAACCATGGGATTATACATAATTATATATATCATTATATGATTAAAAATATTAACAGGTGTAAGAATTATGTCACACCTAATAAGTGGAAAATGGTGTTTCATGGGATTTAAATTGATGAAAGCTCTAGAGGAATGCATATTCTTCTTCCTGAAATTATATAATGATGGAATAATCACATGACATAATTTCTTAAAGAAACAAGAATATAATTTTTTTCTTATAAATAAATAGAATTAAATAATGAATAGTCACGTAATTTTATTTCTTAATTGTGGGAAACATGGGAATAATTTGAGTGAATTCCGTATTCTAATGGATAACTCATAGAAAAAGTAAGCATCTATAAAATGTCAATAATTATTGTGGAATGGATGAAGTGTTTTTTAATAATATTTTAGAATTAAATTTTAAAATTTTCTATTAATTATATTCTTGTTTTAAGAATAAAATAACATCTATCAATTATTCTATAGTATTTTTATTTAAGTATTTTACAACATATATTGAATGGTATATATAAAATAGGGAGGTGATTTTAGGTAAAGGGTATTTTTTTAATTCAAAGGATTTAGTAATAGATAACACAAAATATTTTCCTAATACTAAGATAATGATTTTTATATGGGATACAGATAATGTTGATTTTGATAATGTAAATTTAATAGTATATATTCCATTAGAATTGATTGGTTATTTGATGAAAAAATGGTTTATGTTATATTTTTTGAATTTTAAATCATTTTTTGATTTATGTAATATATTCGATAGTCTATGATTATATTTATAGAATAATGATAGATTTTTTATTTATGATAATTTATGTTTTCATTCTGGTATTATAGTGATTTAGATCATTTTCAGAATGGTTTAACGTGTTTTATGAAATATATGATCTTGGAATCCATGCGTTTCGATTGTGACATTAAAATATAAATTTTATTGTTTATGTAATAATGTTTTGTAGATTTTGGAAATTTATTAAGATTATTTATAAATTTTTGGTTTTGAATCTAGTGAGACATATTTTGGAGGATTTCTAAGGATTAATACTTAAGAAATTGTTTAATTTGAACATTGAGTGTTATTGTTATGGTTTTACAGATAAATGTATTATAAATATTCATATTGGATAAAATGTGATAATCATTACGGTTTTAGTAAATATTAATAATTATAAGGATGAATTTTATTGTTTTATAGACCATATTATTCAATAAAATTCATTTTTTCAGCTTTAAACATGAAAAAATAATCTTCAATAATAATTTATTTGAGTAATGTATAAAGTATAAATTTATCTATTCCCTACAAAATGAGAGAAATTTTATATTAAATGGAATTGAATAAAGTGAGTATATTGTTTTGTGTTCTCTATAATGAAATAGAAATAATCCCCCATCTTTATGAAAATGATCATGAAATAAAAATGTTATTTTATAACATTTATTTTTGCTGAGTTGATGGACATTTCACTCATCATTGATTGATTCTTTTTTTGTTATTAAATTTCACATAACCATGTTTTCAATCACTCCCTATTAGTAATTGGACATTATATTTTCCCTCGAGGCCTATAATTTAACTTCTTTAAAAAATATTCTTTTGTGGGGGGCCAATTAAGAGTTATTTTAGGTAACGATAATGTTTCCCACATTGGAAAATTTGATTTAATTTTTATTATATGTTTTTATGATGTTGGTTTTCAATAAATAAATTTTTAAAAAGATTATTGTTGATGATGGGGATAAAATTTTTAGGGTTTAAATTATTTGTGGGGTATAATATAACACCCTAAAAAATTTTCTTGAATGAATAATAAACTTGATATATTTCTAATCATCTAACATTCATATTTAAGAAAAATATATGATTTAATATAAATATTATTATTTAAATGATAATGTTATAAAATATCAATTTACTTGCATGGTACGAATATGATTAACTTCATTATAAAATATGTGTATAGTGTTCCTACTCAATATATTTTTATTTATTTATTCATATGAAATAAGTAGATAATAATTTTTAGTAAAGTAATTTTCTACATCAATAATACTTTTTCTACAAAAAATATTGTTATTATTTGTTTTTGAGAGTAAATATGATAATAAATTTCGATAAATTTTAGAAAGTAAAATTTATAAAATAAAATTCTTTTTTCAAATCAACATATCAAAAGTATCCTTAGGTGATTTTATTTATTTTTATAAAATGATTAGTTTTCCAATGAATACTAAAAAATATCATTTTTTTAAAACTGTAATATATTTTCATTAAATAAAATAATTTAAATGTATCTATCTATTTTGGTTTTTGTAAAGACCTGGAAATTCTTTGAAATTTTTTTCATAAATACTTGGGAATTTTACGAGTTCTCATTTTCTGACGGCGCATGATTCCATGGCCCGGAGTGCCCAGAATGATCCGTCGAAGTTATGTTAAGCTTAAATTAACACGTGTATGCAGTTTTCCTGAAAAAGAGGAATAACTCTTAAATGGTTAATCAGATCAGAAATATGAGTCCACTATTACAATCAAGATGGCGGGTGTAACTTAGGAATGACTTAGGTTTAGTCGGCACGAGCCTCCTATCAGAAAACCCAAAAATGGCATAACCGTAAATAAAACACTTAAATAAAGTTATGTTATTTTTCAAATGCTTATAACTCACAAACGGTAACTCAAATTAAAAATCCAAGACCACCGCTGAACTCGTGAGCGTATGCTTTCTTTAAGAAGATACTAATTTGGGTCGGTAAGGGAAACCAGATAAAGTTAGATTTTGGCCTCAAATAAAACAATTAAGTGACAATTATTTTATTGTAAAATTCATAACATCTAAATGGTAACTCGGATTAAATATCTGAGAGTGCCGTTGGGGTTATAGGGCGTATTTCACCTAGGCAGAGCCTAACCTCGACCAGCACAGGTCGAGGGTGACTAATAATAATTTTGCGAACTTTGTTTCAAGTACGTTCAGTAAACGTACGTTCGGGATTTTATATCATTTGAACCGGTGCTTGAAATTGAAATCTGAGGGCACCTTTGAACTCTCATCACTGGTATTCTTTTAAGGAGACCATCACTATAGTTACTTTTTATCGAGGTTGGATGATAATTTTTTGGTGTTTTTAAAAGAATTAAATAAAAATATGTCTATCATATTTTTATTTGAGTGGTGGTTTAATCCTCCAAGGGGAGGTCAGAGGTGGGGTCCACCCATGCATAACCTCCCTTGGGAGGATATTACGAGGCGGGGAACACACGAGCTCAAACCCCCTTAAACCCCCTTTAACCCTTGAGTTCCACATTAATGGTGGAAACACTTGATTTACCCCTTAATGGTGCCAACACACCTAAGAGATAATTAATGCATCAATTAATTATCTTTTGAAATCTTTTGAATTATTGCACCCCATTTAATTTAGTGAGTTTTTTAATTTAATTTAATTAAACACAACTCTTGTGTGTTGTTGTGCCAATGAATAATAGACTCCTCTTCTATTATTTTGGGTTGGCACATAATACTTTGGTGGAGCCTTGGAGAAATAGAGAGAGAGCATCCTCTCCAACGAAGAACGATAACCTCTCCAATGAAGAACGATATCCTATAAACAAATAACGCCCGTCTCCACCAAGGAATGATGACACCATCTTTTCCCTTTCCATCCAGGGCATGAAAGGGAAGACGATGCCCACAATGAACGTCACCAATGACGATGTCATCTCCTCCCAACGTCAACGGAATGATGATGCCTTCCCATGAATCGGCTGACCGAACACCGATTATAAGGTAGGGGATTTTATTATTTTAATGTATTAATTTTACCCTCATTCTTCAACGTTTATTTTGGCTCCATGGTAGTCAATTGTTATAACCTAATGCGGAGGGTGCGAGTCGAACAAACACAGCTCGATGTCCCTCCATTGATTCTTGTTTGGTTGACATCGGAGGCGGATCCGGAAGGGCGCAATGCCATCGCACCATGCCAGAGAAGAACCGCGACAGATCAAAGAGGTACGACGCCGTCACTCTGCACCACACCGGAGGTTCCAAATCGCGGCTAGGGAGGGCCGCAGAAAAGGGGTACGGCGCCGTCGCGTAGCACCAGAGAGGAACCTCGGCCTGGAGGACATCAGCGGATGGGGAAGCACAACATTGTCATGCCGCATGGTGGAGCCGAAAAACACGGCCAGTTCGGCATACAGCAGTGATGTCGCGACTTCATCACACCGTGTAGAGAGCAGGAGGACCGCAGCGCCATCACACTGAGTTGGAGGTGCGGCGGTAGCTGGCCGGGCCGGCCGCCGTGGAGCCGGACACGCGGGACCAATGTTGGAACCATGGTTGTTCTGTGCCTGATTTGGAGTATGGTATAGTTTGTTTTTATGGTAAATCTTTAGCGAAAGTTCAGAATATGTGCCAGCAAAGTGATCATACAAAACAAGCATATAACAGTATTGAAGGTGGCATCGTTTTCCAGTGTTTTCCAATTTTCTAGACCTCAAAATTGACAAAATGAAGAAAAGTGATTTTGGAAAAGAGACTTGTGCGCCGAAGACTTGGAGGCTTGGATACTTGCATTCCTTTCTGGAAGATCAGCACATGAAAATATGGCAATGGAAGAAGGGTTCCCAAGTTTTGTGTTTGGTCGCACAACTACTTGCGCGCTGAAACATGCGCGCTGAGGGAGGACTTGCGCACCGTCACGTAGGGTGTCTAGTTTTCCTATAATTAGAGGACCACCCCTCCTCATTTTTAATGAAGTTCAGACTTAGATAAATTCAGAGCTCCCGCCGTGCAGGTGTATTGGTCGCGCAAGTGGTGGTGGGTCTTTCAAGTAGAGGTTGCGCGACAGTTGTTTGTTGCGCGCCCAAGGTGGTTTGGGCGAGAAAGGGTGTCGGTCGCGCAACATTGGAGTTTGGGAAATAATTATCGCGTAGGTGGTTTGGTGACACTTTCATGCCAGTTTTGAAGAAGCACGATAGTCAATCTTTGCACACAAAAAATGGTTTGGGTGGAAAAGAATGTGAGTCATGCACATTTGGTATTGAAGAAGGTTGAGTCACGCAAGTGTTGGAGGTGGACTTGTGCGCCTGTTATAACTTCCACGCTGACATTGAAACTTGCGCGCCAGCTTGGGGAAGCATGCCAGGTGTTCTTGAAGTACACCCATCTTTTTGAAGCTACAAAAATTCTGGGAGATTGCTCGGTACCCTCGTTGCAAAGTGAGATTACTCTACTGGTGAGATTTGGACTTCAACAGATCATCTACATAGAATAGAGGATGCATTATTTTTCAATGATGAAGAGACCTTCACGTCTATAATCTGAGTGGGATTTCACCAAAGGCAGTGAGCTTGGGGGAGTCAAAGAAAGTAACCCAAGGGACGCTATGAGCTATTCCTGAACTTTTGTAAAGGCAGTGAGCCTGGGATAGAGTGACTGTGCCTGAACCATTGTAATCCACAACGAGTGAAGAATATTGGAATTTGGTACGACCGAAAACATGTCGGTGTGTGCTCCTTGGATGTAGCCCTTAGTGGTGAACCAAGTAAAAAGTGATGTGTCATCCCTTTTCATGTGAATGTTTTATTTATTCTCATTTCCATCATACAGGTCAAACTTGTTTCTACCAACGCTGGAATAAGATCCATTAGTTTATAAAGAAAAAGTTGACACCCTGATTCACCCCTCCCCTGTCAGGGTGTCCTGGGGTCCTAAATGTGGTATCAGAGGGGTGGTTGCTGGTGTTTGATCAGTTTTTCTTCCACCTTGGAAAATTCAGCCAGTGTTAGGGGAGTTCCCCTCTTTGATAGAAGTAATTTTCACATTTGGAAGAACAGAATGATATCTCATCTAAGTTCCCTTGGAATAGATGTTCGGTTGTCTACTATACAAGGTATACATGTTACTGATTCAATAGGGATGGCTATGACCGATGTAGATTGGAAAATTCTTGATGCTGATGCTAAAGCACAGAATGCTCTCACTGCATCCCTTTCTGATCAGATCTATCTAAAGGTGACGAGTTACACCTCAGAAAAGTCCATGTGGGATAAACATTAAAATATTTATGAAGGAGATAACAATGTGAAGGAGACGAAACTAAAATTCCTACACAATAGGTTTGATGATCTGAAGATGAATCCTGATGAGAATGTAGACTCCTTCTTCAATTGAATTACTGAAGTGGTTGGAGAAATTTGGGGTCTAGGTGATGAAATCAAAGACGTTGACATTGTAAATAAAATATTAAGAAGTCTTCCACCCCTATACAATGAAAAGGTGTTAGCTCTTGAGGAAAGATATCTTTCCAAGCATTCTTTGGATGATTTGCTGAGCAGCCTAGTGGCATATGAAATGAGAGTCAAACTAGAAGATGATACTACATGAGTAATCAAGGAGATGGAATTCAAATCCATAGAGAAACTGAAAATTTCAAAAGATATTAGTGGTGAAGACGATATGGAAAAATAAATTCTTTCTCTCATTGTAAAGAAGTTCCAGAAGGGAAAAAGGAAAATTCAAAGGGAAGCTACCTCTAGCTTGCTTTTTTTGTGGAAAAGTCGGGAACATTGCTTCTCAGTGCTTAAGAAAAATCGATGATGATGATAGTGATGATGAAAACATTGATAAGCCTCAGAGAAGGTTTTTCAAGAAAAGAGACTTCAAATCTAGAAATAATGTTCTGAAGAAGAGTTTTGTCTATGAAGAGGAAGAATATGATAATGAATTCTATGATGAAGAAGAAATAGAATTTAAAACAGGGAACCATGCTCTCATGATGGCCACTGTTGAAAAATCAGAAGATATTGGTGGGGAAAAGCTGTTGAAAACCAGTGTAGATCCCATGTTTTAACTTAAGGATGCTGTTAGTAATCTTATGTTTAAATGTAAGAGTTGCAATAAGTGGAAATAAATTGTAGAAGAATCAACTAAATATGTTGATCAACTTGAATTTGAAATTTAATGACTAGAAGAATTTGTGAAAGTGCAATCTAAAATCCTTGAAAGCAATGATGATGTAGTGGATCTGAAGCTATGAATTTAAGAATATGGAAAGGTCATCAATGACCTCACATCCAGACTGGAGGAAAAATCCATGATTTCTGAGGGTCTTGAGGAGGAAGTTGTTACTCTTAGGAGTAAACTTGAGACTGAATAAATTTCAAAATAATCAAGGAAGAAAATACAATTTGGAAGATTCTCAGATGCAGAATTACCGGAAAGAGCCAAGTGTGGTTCAGATGGAGTTGGAAAAATCTTGAGTGATCAAAGACCCACTTTCATGGGAATGAGTGGAATTGGCTATGAAGCTGAGACATCAACTGCTGGAAGAAAAGAGTGCCAAAAGAAAGAAAATATGAAAGTTGGACCTGTTGAAATGTTACATGAAGTTCTGAAAAAGAAACCCTCAATCCAAAATAAAAGGAGAACTGAAAACTATCCTCAAAAATTCAGAAATGATAGGCAGTCTGGCTATTATCCCAAGGATGAAGGTATGAGGAGAAATTCAAGTGAAAAGACATTTACTCTCATTAAGTGTCAGTTATGTGGCTATTTGGGCCATACCATGTCATATTGAGAAGAGAAAAGGAGATAATTCAATGAGGAAGTTCTGGGAAATCAACAAAGGAGACTGACTTCATATCTCCATCTTATAGAAGAAATAGTATCTATGGATACTGTTTTCGTTGTTCTAACATTGTTCACAAGGCTGTTAATTGCAGGCAGAGAAGGGACATGGACACCTCATACCAGAGTTTAAGATAAGTCAAATCTCGTCAACAAGATAGTGTTTCTCTTACAAACAGGTTTTATCCTCTTGAAGAATACATCGACTATGAAGAACTAATGTACACAGATGGTATAATTGAAATTCCATTAATCCTCTATACTCAATCCACTGTCTCATGGAAAGAATGGAAGAAAATTTAGAAATCCAACCTTGTATAGGTGGCCCTCAAAGAAACAAAAAGAAACAGTACTTGGATTCTGGACAACGGTTGTTCATCTCATATGACAGGTAATGCTGTCCTGTTAACGGATATCAAAAAAAAAAGTTGATGGTACACTATGATTTGGTAATGATGGAGCTCTGAAAATCAAAGGAAGTGGATGTATTGAATTAGTTAATGGGGAGCTAAAGAATACTTAAGTCCTTTACGTAGATGGCCTACGTCATAATCTTCTCAGCGTGAGTCAACTCTGTGACTCAGGACCTATAGTTACTTTTAATCAGAAAGGCTGCACTATGAAGGGAAAGACATGAAATTCACTTATTCAGGGATGCATAACAGAAGGCAACTTATATCAGGTTGATAGTAAAGAAAATGTTTGTTACATTAATATTGAAGAAGAGAACAATTTGTGGAATCAGAGACTAGGACACATCAATCAACAATACATGGAGAAAATATCAAAATTGGGGATTGTCATGGACATTCCCAACCTGAAGCGTGAGCATGAAAAGTCTTGGGATGCTTACATTCGTGAAAAGGTGGTCTGCAGTTCATATCGGCCAAATAAGAAAAGGGCATCTCATCTTCTTGATCTAATTCATACAGATGTATACGGGATGATAAATGTTGTTGTAACTCATGGAGAGATGTACTTTGTCCTTTTCATAGATGATTACAGTAGAATGGCATGTGTTATGGTCATTGACAGGAAACAACATGTGCTTGACTACATGAAAACATATCGACGAATCGCCGAGAATGATATTGGATGAACAATCAAAGTGTTGCGATCTGAAAATGGAGGGGAATACACGTCCATTAAATTTGAAAATTACCTGGAGAAGCATGGGATACAACATGAGGTAGCTTCTGTGAGAACTCCACAACAAAATGGAGTTGTTGAACGTAGAAATCGGCAGGTGAACAACATGGCACAAACTATGCTAATTGAGAGTCGTATTCCAAAACATTGCTGGAAAGAAGCTGTTCAAGTTGCAGTGTATATTCAAAATCTAACGAGACTTTATATGGGTGAGACGAAGACACCATATAAATTGTGGAATGGAAGGAAGCCCTCTTTGAAATACTTTCATGTTTTAGAAGTAAATGCTTCATTAGGAACATATAAGGAAATCAAGGAATGTATGGTGAAAATTTAGATGATGGAATTTTCCTTGGATACTCAATGAATAAAAAATCCTACAAGTGTTTCAAAAAGTGATTGGGAAGGATTGTGGAAAGCAGTGATGTTAAGATAATTGAATAGAAAACCACAAATTCTTCAAGGACGTCATATGCTGTTGTGATAGAAAGTGAAGAAGAAATTTAAAGTTGAGAAAATACAAATACTAAAATAGAAGAAGTTGTACAAAAAACTCAGCATTCACATCATGATGTTGACTCAGAAGAATAATCTGAAGAAGAAACTATGGCTGGAGAGAATGCAACTGAACTGCACATGAGAAATTTTAGAGCCGAGATTGATCCATCTAACATAATTGGGGATAAGAGTGCAACCACTCAAATATAGAGGATGAGGAATAACATTAAATTTTAATTTCTGTTAGTTGTGGAGCCATCCTCATTCGAAGAAGTTGCAAAAGATGAATCATGGGAGAAATCCATGAATGAAGAGTTAGATCAGAATGACAAGAATCAGACATGGGATCTTGTCTAGAGACTCGAAGGTCACAATGTGATTGGTACAAAATGGATCTTCAAGAACAAGTTTGATGATCATGGATGTTTGATTAGAAATAAGGCTCGACTGGTATGTAAGGGATATTCCCAGATTGAAGGTGTTGATGTTGAAGAAACCTTTTCTCCAGTGGCTAGACTAGAGTCAATCAGGATTTTCCTTGCCATGACACTCCAAAGAGGATATAAAGTCTATCAAATGAATTTCAAGACATCATTATTGAATGGTGTACTCGAAGAAGAAGTCTACATTGAACAACCGGTGGGTTTTGTTCTTGGTACTAATGAAACAAAGGTCTGGAAACTGAAGAAAGATCTATATGGTTTGAAGCAGGCACCATGAGCATGGTATTCCCGGCTGGACTCATATCTCAATAAGCTGGAATTCAAAAGAGGAGTAGATCACAATCTATATGAGAAAAATTCTTCAAAATATCAATTCATGGTTCTAGTCTATGTTGATGATATCATATTTTGTGGGAGCAGGTAGAAATCAGTGCATGAATTTTCCAATCGCATGAAATTGGAATTTAAAATGTCTATAACTACAGAGCTCATATATTTCTTAGGGCTACAGGTGATTCAAAAGAAGCATTACACTTTCTTTTCTCAATAAAAGTATGCAAGAGAGCTGTGGATGAAATTTAATAAGCAATAATCCAAACCAATGTCAACTCTGATTGCAGTTGGAACTAAAATTGGAAAGCATGATGATGGGACCTCTATAGATCCCACCAAATACAGGAGGATCATTGGGAGCCTACTGTACCAGAAAATGACACAACCAGATATTGTATTTGCAACCTGCCTAGCGGCCTACTTTCAGAGTAATCCAAAGGAGGAAAACATGACAGTAGTAAAAAAATCATGAGGTATATTCAAGGTACTCACAATTGTGGGTTATACGTTGCTGCAGGAAGAGACAGTGAATTATCATCATTTTAGTAGAAAAAAATTCCACCAGTGGTTGAGCATTCTATATTAGGAATAAATGCGTTGGTTGGTTGAGCAAGAAACAAGAAAGTACTTCTCTTAGTACTGTTGAATCTGAATATATCTCTGCCACACATGCATTTACTCAACTACTATGGCTGAAGCAACAACTAACATATATTGGTGATGGGGTGAAGCAACCAATGGTTATTTACTGTGATAACAAGAGCGCAATTGATCTTATGAAGAATCCTGTTCAGCATTATCGTACAAAACATATTGAAATCAGGTATCATTTTATCAAGGAAAAAGTTGAGCAATGAGTGATTAGAATGGATCATGTGGGAACTGATGAGCAAGTGGCTGATATCCTGACCAAGCCACTATCAGCGGCGGTGTTTGAGAAGCATCGGTTGAACCTCGGAGTTTGGCCACCTCCCAGTGCATTTGGAGGTTACAAAAATCCCCTCTCCCCAGTTATGTTAATTTTTTTTAATTTGTTTATGGATGTGATGCAGGTTTGTGGGGGAGATACTATCCAGGGGGAGTATGGTTTGAGCTGAACAAGGAACAATTACTGGTCTTTAGGTTTAATGTCAATGGGGGAGAAAGGAATAAATTAAGGCATGTTCATACATGTAATGCTTTTGTGACACATTTAGAATTAAGTATCGGTGATAGGATGGAAGGAATACATTGGACAGGAACCCAATTCACATTTAGAATTAAGTTTCAGTGATAGGATGGAAGGAATACATTGGACATGAACCCAATTCAAGCTTCCTCTCTGGTTTTCTATACCGAGCATTGCTCACGAAGACTTAGAGTGTTGACTGAGTTGATTCTTGTGGTTGTGATTTGCCTATGGATGGTTCTCTATTGAATTTATTAACTAATTTCCAACAAACCCAAAGGGGGAGATTATTGTAACCATGGTTGTTCTGTGCATTATATGGAGTATGGTATGGTTTTTGTTTTTTGTCAATCTTCAGCGAAAGTTCAGAATATGTTCCAGCAAAGTGATCATACAAAACAAGAAGATAAAAGTATTGAAGGTGGCATCATTTTCCAGTGTTTGCCAATTTTCTAGACCTCAAAATTGACAAAATGAAGAAAAGTGCTTCTGGCGAAGAGACTTGAGCACTGAAGACTTGGAGGATTGGATACTTTCATGCCTTTTTTGAAGATCGGGAAATGAAAATATAGCAATGGAAGAAGGGTGCCCAAGTTTTGTGTTTGGTCGCGCAAGTACTTGTGTGCCAAAACTTGCGCGCCGAGGGAGGAATTGCACGCCGTCGTGCAAGATGTCTATTTTTCCTATAAATAGAGTACCAACCATCCTCATTTTTAATGAAGTTCAGACTTCGAGAAATTCAGAGCTCCCGCCGTGCAGGTGTAGTGGTCGCGCAAGTGGTGGTGGGCCGCGCAAGTAGAGGTTGCACGACAATTGTTTGTTGCGCGTCCAAGGCGGTTTGGGCGAGAAAGGGCATGGGTCACACAAGTTTAGAGTTGGGGAATGAAGTGTTGTGCAGGTGGTTTGGTGACACTTGCATGCCAGTTTTGAAGAAGCATGACAGTTGACCTTTGCATGACGAAAATGGTTTGGGTGGAAAAGAATGTTAGTCGCGCAAGTTTTATATTGAAGAAGGGTGAGTCACACAAGTGTTGGAGCTGGACTTGCACGCCTATTATAACTTGCACGCCAGATTTGAAACTTGCGTGATGGTTTGGGGAATTTGGTACAACCAACAACCTGTCGGCGTATGCTCCCTGGACGTAGCGCTTAGTGGTGAACTAAGTAAAAAGTGTTGTGTCATCCCTTTGCATGTGAATGTTTTATTTATTCTCATTTCCATCATATATGTCAAACTAGTTTCTAACAATGTGGGAACATGATCTGACAGTTTAAAAAGGAAAAGTTGACACCCTTATTCACCCCTCCCCTCTCAGGGTGTCCTGGGGTCCAACAACCACCCGGGTCCCGTTGCCCCTGAAATGGCGGAAGGCACCGTTTCTATTCGACTAACCGGGGAGGGGCGTGACACCCCCTCCCTCATGTGGCCGGCTAGGCCTCCATGGGCCGGGCCTCCATGGCCAGGCTGCCCCTCGACTGGGCTGCCTCTGCCGGGCCGCCCTAAGGCTGGGCTGCCCCTATGCCAGGTCGCCATGGGCCGGGCCGCACCTTCGGTCCGGGACGCGCCTTCGGGCCGGGCCGCTCCCCTGGTTCGGGAGGCCCACTCGGGTCGGTCCGACCACTCAGGTCGGTCCGACCACTCGGGTCAGGCTGTACCCGCGGACCGAGTCAGACCCCGGTTCGGACCGGGTCAGGCAAGGTCGGTCCGACTGGGTCAGACTGGACCCCGACCCTCTATGGCCGTTTTCACCTTTTAGCCCCTATCTTTGTCTTTGGGTGTCCGATTGACAAACCACATGCGATGATGGAATTATTAGAGCGAGATGATTCTTTTGGAATACCCCACTTAAGTTTTGGATGCAGTTGGGGAATGGTCTGGTTGGTTTGAACCTAAAAACCAATCGGGCCCCTAGAACGGAAATTCCATTAACTCTCAGATCGGGCGTCCGATTGACCCGCCGTCCATCGAATTGGGTTACTTACGATGAGAAGAAACTCTAGGATACATCAAATCCGGACTTTATAATTGTTGATTTATTGACACATAGATTGGGGAGCGGACCCTCCCAGAATCGAGCGTGTTGTGTGTGGGAACCCTAGGGCTGGCTGTGACTGTGATGAATTCTGTAATGGAATCCTCCATGGTTTCGACAGTGAAGACTTATGTACCAGAATCCTCTGTGGGTTCGACATCGATGACTACTGTACCAGAATCCTCTGTTGGTTTTATAGTTAAGACTAATGTACCAGGATCTTCTGTGGGTCTGATAGTTCTAACTTCTGTTCCTGGTTTCTGTGTGGGTCCGACAGAATAGATGGTCCTGTATCCTGTGTGTGTCCGACAGCTTTGCTGGTCCTATATCCTGTGTGGGTCTGACAGTATAGATGAATCAGTGATGCATAGCTGGTCCTATATCCTTTGTGGGTCTGATAGCTTAGCTGGTCTTATATCCTGTGTGGGTCCGACATCTTAGATGAATCAGTGATTACATCAGATCATATCTATCACTCTACAAAAGATGTAAACCTGTGTCATACGAGTCATGTATTTCAACCATTATCATCGTAGTGATTGACATTAATTCATTTTTGGAATGGTTTGTGCTGGGGCTCGAGAGTTGGAGCCAGACTTTGATTGATAACTTAGGTATATATATGGGCATATACCTAGGTAGGGTTAGTTGATAATTCGTGATAGTAACTTTATTTGTGGTTTATCCTGGTTAGATATTGGGATACCTTGAGGGTCTCTGGGTCCCTACTAAGTATCGTTAGACTCACCCCTGAACGGGATATGCCCTTACCTCATTGAGTTGGTTGTAGGCGACAGACAGTGCTGATCAAGGTAGAGAGTTGTAGAGCAGGACGGTACCCAGAGGTGGACCACATGGCGAGATATACATGGAGCAGATAGATGGAATTGGGGTGCCGAGGAGGCCATCTGTACCCACCCTTCTGGTGGGAATCCCATAGGATTACTCAGTAGTTGATGTTTTACTTTATTGCAGTTGTACTAGCTTTTTAGTTGTATTGTACTTTATTGTTGGTCTTGTATTTCTGGCCCATTTAATTAATCACCCTCTTTTTTATACAGTTTCACTTAGTGTTTTACTTCTCATTGCATACTCTGTTGTTTTTTTACTGTTATGAAGGAAATGCCTTCCCAGTTTATGGATTTACGCCTTTGGTGCTAGTCGCCAACCCCTGGCCTATGGAAGGAGGGCTTGGGGTAGTAATGATATGGGCCCCGGGGGACGATTCGTGGAAAATTTGTTTCAAAGGAGACGTTTCTACCACATAACATAGGACTCTGATATGTCTTACTATGAAGCAATAGTGTTAAGGGTACTGAGTGTGGTTTTCAGTTCAGGGAGTCCTGTGTTGGTGCGGCAGCCAACGTATCCATACACCAGTACCTTGACTTCTGTTTTCCGATTCAGTGCACGAAAACACTAATTGTATCTGTGTTTTCAAAAGTTTTATTTGAGTCAACTCACCAGGTATAGTTTTTTGCCCGTGGTGCACCTGTCCCTAATCAGGATTCCACTGCGTAGACAACCATCTAGGGTTCCAAGAGAGTACATGATGATGGCCCACTGAGCGAAGAGGCTCCGGTTTAGGGCCCTATTTCTATGTTGTAACCTTCGGGTGGTGTACCAGCAGCACCACCACCCGTTTGGCAGTAGATAACACAAGCTACAATGGCGAACGATGCATGCCGAATGAGCGGCTTTTACGAGTTCCAGCGGTAGAGGCCTCTGAGGTTTCAAGGCAAGACAGATTCCCAGGAAGTAGAGGACTGGATGGAGGCGATTACTGGAGTTTTCCGCCTAGTTGAGACACTAGTAGAGAAGATGTTGATCTTATATAATAATGTTTTTTTAGTGATTGACCATGATGATGGTCCACATAGTGACGAGGATTCGGTACTGGGATCATTTTCTGAGATGGTACCTTCAGGAAGTCTGCCAACAATATCACTGCCCGTTGGTCAGTAGACACTACCAACGGTACTGGTAGAGGACAGTTGTAGGCTCTGTGCCTTACATTTGTTTCATCACCAGATATCCCTCAAGTTCTAAGGTGATCCTGACCCACATGCGGCTAAGGACTGGATTGAAGAGGTGGCTGAGAGTTTTCTAGAGCTTATGTAGTTTTGGTAGGATGACATGTCGGTAGTTGAGTATTCATTGAGGCGTACTGACCATTCCTCGTACTTGATGTAAACAATGTGAACAGTTCTTTAGAGAACGGAACTCTGAGAGAGGTGTGTTTATGGACATCCAAGCCATCACTTTTTCCTCTATGCACTCCTACTTATGTTAGGGTGCTGGAGAGACCCTTAGTGGTTGAATGTTCTTTGGCTGAGCAGATATAGCCAGTGTATGTTAGCAGTGGGAAGTTGCGAACTGCTGCCAGTCTCAGAGACCTGGGAATGTGAGATGTTTTAGGAAGAGGAATTGTTAAGGATAGGTGAATCTTTAGGGTAGAAGACGTGGAAGTGGAGCTAGGAGAGCAGCATGAGGTGGTGAACATTTCAACATGTTATAGCCACCCACATTTGTAATCCCCACTAGGCTCAGGGAGCTGGAGGGCAGGGGATGAGAGTAGCTGCCTGAAGTCAAAGAGTGTGACCCAAGGTCTCTATGAATGATTTCAGGTATGGTCTGTGTCTACTACTAGATGCTGACAGTGTGATCTGACCCTTGAGGCGAGAGTTTTGGTTGGAACCTCTTGGTGGAAGCATCGAGGCCTTACGATGTTAGTTTGGGTATAGACTGGGCAACCATAGTTCATACAAAGATTGAATGTATTAGGTAAAAATGTTGTAGTTTATCTACAACATCGGGATGGGGTTTTCCTTGGATGGCGAAAAGGAAAACCCAGGAAGAACAGGATTAAATCACGCATAAGAGAGTGCAGTCGATTACTCATGAGTCAGCCATACATACCTTTGTGCCAGACTTCTCCATAGTTGCAGCATCGCTTTCAGCATTGACGATTAAGGGGCAACCCTTCATGTGGTCAGAGAGATGCCAGCAGATCTTTTAGGAGCAGAGATAGAGGTTGACTAGTGCACCCATCTTGAGGCCACCAGAGGAGGGTGTAGGGTACGTAGTACACTATGATGCATCAGGGACCGGACTCAGGTGTGTCCTGATGCAGGAGCAAATAGTGATTGCGTATGGATCTCGGCAGTTGAGACAACACGAGAAGAACTATGCTAACCTAGTGTTAGCAGTAGTGGTCTTCTCCTTGAAGTTGTGGCGACACTATCTTATGGGAAGACGTTTTACAGTCTACTCTGACCACCAGAGTCTCAGGTACATCTTCTTGCAGGAGGACTTGAACCTGAGACAGCGGCGTTGGCTTGAGTTCCTCTTGTTCAATGACTTTGAGATAGTCTATACTCTTGGGAAGGGGAACATTGTAGAAGATGCTCTCAGTAGGAGATCAATAATTCAGCTGCTATGAGAGGTGACAGGGCAGCTGGCCGCGTTGCAGATATCCTTCATGGATAGAGATGGAGCAGCCTTACTTCAGTCTCTTTCAGTCACTCCCCCACTTCTTCAGCGATTCAGGGAGGCACAGCGTGGGGACAATGACTGTGAGACGCGAAGTGCTCATATATCCACAGGGCAGGCACCTGATAGATTTTCTGAAGGAGGGGAGCACGTCATACTCTTCAGAGAACGTACTATGGTACCAGTTGCACTTCAAGAGGAAGTGTTGAGGGAGTTCCACACATCTCCATTAGCGGTACATCCAGGAGTGGTGAAGATGTACTTGGACCTTCGAGGACAGCAGTAGTGTCTATGTATGAAGAAGGTAGTAGCAGAAATTGTCTCTCGATGCCTCACTTTTTAGCAAATGAAGGCAGAGCATCAGGTACCAGTAGGCTTGATTCAGCCTTTAGAGTTCCCAAAGTGGAAGAGGGATGTGATATCGATGGAATTCATGACGGGTCTTACATGTACATCCAAGATATATAGACCTCTGGGGTTCAAGGATGGCGACTACGTCTTTCTATGGGTCTTACCTCGATGAGTTCTATAGAGTTTTGGACAAGGTGGAAAGTTATCTCCACGATTCATCGGACCTTTCCTGGTCCTCAGCAGAGTAGGTGAGGTGGCTTACAGTTTATCTCTTGCACCACAGTTGCACTGGGTGCATGATGTCTTCCACGTATCCTAGCTGAGGAGAAACGCGCATGACCCTTCCCAAATCATTGACCATGGCGAGCTGGAAGTTGAAGACGTGGATACATTCAAGGAGGTTCAGGATAGAGTTTGAGTATCGACAACAGCGAGTCCTACATGGACGGTCGATACCTCTGGTGTGCATTCATTGGAAGCACGGGAACTTCCAGGAGAGCACATGGGAGCGGGAGGCTTAGATTCGTGCTCAGTACCCCAATTTGTTCCCTTAGTTCAAGTTGTAGCTTACGGGGACGTAAAGCCTTGATGTGAGGAGAGTGTAAAAACCATAAAATTCCATGGAATGTTTTTTCATAAATACTTGGGAATTTTATGAGTCCACAATTTCTGACAGCGCGTGATTCCGAGGCCCGGAGTGCCTAGAATGATCCATCGATGTTTTGTTAAGCTTAAATTAGCCCACATATGCGGTTTTCCTAAAAAATTGGAATAACTCTTAAATGGTTAATCGAATCAGAAATCTGAGGCCATCGTTGCGCTCCGGATGGCAGGTTTACCCTAGGTGTGACTTAAGTTTAGTCGACGTGGGCCTCCTGTGAAAAAACCCGAAAATGGAAAAATAGTAAATAAAATAATTAAATAAGGTTATTTTATTTTTCAAAGGATTATAACTCACAAACGGTAACTTAGAATATAAATTTGAGACCACCACTAAACTTGTGAGGGTAGAATTTCTTTATGAAGATACTAACTTGGGTCGGAAAGGGCCACCAGAGAAAGTCAGTTTTTGGCTGTAAATAAAATAATTAAGTGAAAATTATTTTATTTTAAAATTCATAACATCTAAAAGATGACATGGATTGAAAATCCGAAAGTACCGTTGGGTTCGTTGGGGCGTATTTCACCTAGGCAGAACCTAACCTCGATCGACACAGGTCGAGGGTGAGTGATAATAATTTTCCGAACTTGTTTTCAGGTACGTTAAGTAAACGTATGTTCGGGATTTTATATATTTTGAACTGGTGCTCGGAATTGATATCTGAGGGCACCGTTGAACTCACAGCACCAGTATTCACTTAAGGAGACCATCACCGTAGTTGTGTTTTATCGAGGTTGGAAGTTAATTTTTTGGGGTTTATAAAATAATTAAATAAAAATATGTCTAGAATATTTTTATTTGGGTGGTGGTTTAATCCTCCAAGGGGAGGTTGGAGGTGGGGACCACCCATGCATAACCTCCCTTTGGAGGATATTATGAGGCGGGGCCCACACAAGCTCAGACCCCCCTTAAATCCCCTTTAACTCTTGAGTTCCCCATTAATGGGGAAACTCTTTATTTACCCCTTTATAATGCCAACACACCTACGAGATAATTAATGTGTCAATTAATTATATTTTGAAAACATTTGAATTATTACACCCCATTTAATTTAGTGAGTTGTTTGATTTAATTAAACACAACTCTTGTGTGTTGTTGTGCCAAGAAATAATAGACTCCTCCTCTATTATTTTGGGTTGGCACATAGTACTTTGGTGGAGCCTTTGAGAAATAGAGAGAGACCATCCTCTCCATTGAAGAACGATATCCTCTCAATGAAGAATACCCATCTCCACTGAGGAATGATGATGAATTATTCTCCCTTTCCAACCGGGGAAATAAAGGGAAGACGCCACCCAGGAAAAACGTCACCAATGACGATGTCATCTCCTCCCAATGTCAATAGAATGATGCCGCCTTCCCGTGACTCTGACGAGCGAACATCGATTACAAGGTAGGGGGATTTGATTATTTTAATGTATGAATTTTACCCTCATTATTTGATGATTATTTTGGTTCGACGATGGCCAATTTTTATCACCTAATGCGTAGCAGGCCGAACAAACACGACCCAATGTCCCTCCATTGATTCTTGTTTGGTTAAAATTGGAGGCTGATCCGAAAGGGTGCGGTGCCATCGCACCATGCCGGAGAAGAAATGCGACATACGAAAGAGGCGCGACACCGTTGCATCACGCCGCACTGGAGGTGTCGAACTGAGGCCAGGGACGGTCACGGCAAAGGGCTGCGGTGCCATCGCGCTACACCAGAGAGGAACCATGGCCGGTAAGTCCGCAGCGGATGGAGAAGCACAGTGCCGTCGCGTCGTGTAGTGGAGTCGAAGGCCACGACCAGATCGGGATGCGGCAGTAAAGGCACGACGCCATCACACCACGCAGAGAGTAGGAGGACCGTGGCATCATCACACCATGGTGGAGGTGTGGGGGAGGCCAGCCTCCATGGAGCCGGACACACGGGACCACCCGGGTCCCGTATCCCCTAAACCAGCGCAAGGCGCCGGTTCTATTCAATGAACTGGGGAGGGGCGCAACAACCCCTCCCTCTCATGGCTAGCTAGGACACCACAAGCCGAGCTTCCACGGCTGGGCCTCCCCTCGGCTAGGCTACCCCTCAGCCGGGCCGCCCTTAGGTCGTGCCGCCTTGGGCTGGGCCGCACCTTCGGGTCGGGCCGCGCCTTTGGGTAGGGCCGCACCTTCGTGTCTAGCCGCCCCGTTGGGTCGGGACGCTCACTTGGTTTGGGCCGCCCACTCGAGTCGGGCTGACCTCTCGAGTTGGGCCGCACCCACAGACCATGTCAGACCCCGGTTCGGATCGGGTCAGGCCAGGTCGGTCCGACTGGGTCGGACCAGACCCAGACCCGCTCTGGCCATTTTTACATTTTTGCACCCATATTGGGATTCGGGTGTCCGATTGACGAATAATCTATGGTTATGAAATTCCTGGAGCAAGATGATTCTTTTGGCATACCCTGCTTGAGGTTTGGACACAGTTGGGGAATGGTTGGGTTGGTTTGAACCTAAAAACCAACCGGTCCCGTGGAACAGAAATGACAATAACTCTCAGACTGGGAGTCTGATTGATGCACCTTCTGTCATGTTGGGTTCCTTACGATGAGATGGAACTACGAGATAAATAAACTCAGGACTTTTTGATAATTGATGTATCGACACATGGATTGAGAATCGGACCCTATCGGAATCTAGTGTGTTGTGTTCAGGAACCATAGGGCTGGCTGCGAATGTGATGACTTCTATACAGGAATTCGGCATGGGTTCGAAAGTGAAGAATTCTGTACCATAATCCTCCGTGGGTTTGACAATGATGAATACTATATCGGAATCCTCCATTGGTTTGACAGTGATGAATACTATACCGGGATCCATAGTGGGTCTGATAGTCCTGACTTTTGTTCCTGAATCCTATGTGGGTCTGATAGAATAGCTGGTCTTATATCCTGAGTGGGTCTGACAGCTTAGCTGGTGCTATATCCTATGTGAGTCTGACAGCTTATATGAATCAGTGATGAATAGCTGGTCTTGTATCCTGTGTGGGTCTGATAGCTTAGCTGGTCCTGGATCTTATGTGCGTTCGACATGTTAGATGAATCAGTGACTACATATGATCATCTCTATCACTCTAAAAAAGATGTATACCTATGTTAGCTGAGTCATGTAGTTCAACCATTATCATCGTGGTGATTGACTTTACTTCCTTTGTAGAATGGTTTGTTCTTGGGCTCGAGAGTTGGATCTGTACTATGATTGATATCTTAGGTATATGTATGTTCATATACCTATGTACGGTGGGTTGATACTTCGTGATTGTATCTTTCTTTTTGGTTTATCCTGGTCGGATATTGTGAGACCATGAGGGTCTCGGGGTCCCTACTGTATATCGTTATACTCACCCCTGCACGGGCTATGCCCGCACCTCATTGTGTTGGTTGTAGACGACGAACAACGCTGATTGAGGTAGAGAGTTGTAGAGATGGACGGTATCCAGAGGTGGACCACTTGGTGAGAAATAAATTTAGCAGACGGACGGACATGGGGTGCTAAGGTGGACATCTGTACCCACCCTTTAGGTGGGAATCCCAGAGGATGACTCAATAGTTTCTGTTTTACTTTACTGTAGTTGTACTAGCTTTTCAGTTGTATTGTACTTTACTATTGGGCTTGTATTTCTGGCCCCTTTACTTTCAGCACCCTTTTTTGTATACAATTTCATTTAGTGTTTTACTTATTGTTGCATACTTTGCTGTTTTTGTTTACTGTTATAAAGGCAATTCCTTCCCAGTTTAGGAATTTACACCTTTGGTGAGAGTCGCCTGCCCCTAACCTATGGAAGGCGAGCTTGGGGTAGTCACGATACAGGCCCCGGGGGATGGGTCATGACAATTTTATTATAAAAAAGGAATATGATACATTTAAATAATAATATTCTAATTATTTTTTCTTAATTAGTAATATTTATGTTTTTTATATAAGACAATTTTTATCTTTATAAACACATTTTTCAAAAAACTATTTTTATTGAATTTGGTGAATTCATGTTTGATTTTATTTCCAAAAAATATATATATCTTGATTCTGGAAATATGGATAAAATATTTGTAATTAGGAGGATCAAAATTTTAAAATAGGACACATGTATTTTTGGTCATTTATAATATTAACCATGATAAATACTTTTCACATCCTTATGGATAAAATGGGTCAATAGGGTAAAAAATATAAAATACGGGATCAAAATAAAACCAATACTTTTCTTTTTTAAATTTGATTAGTGGAATACAAAAATATCCATCATAATTTAAAAAAAAGGTAATTTTGGTTCTAGTTTTATTTTATAGTATTTTATTTAACTAAAAATACAAAATGTTACCCTTTGACTTTTAACATTATCCTATATTTTCACTTAATGATAAAAATATTTTTTCAATGATTCTTAAAGGTTATTTTAAGAATAATTACATTAGTTTAAGATGGTGACATTTTTATAATTTTTATTTATTATATAATTATATTAATGGATTATATAAAGTTGATATAGTGTATGAGAAAGAAGTGAAAAAATTAATGTAAATAATTATAATAATGTTTATAGAAATTTATTTTTATCGATTAAGGTTCTAAAATAATTTTATAGTTAAGAATAATTGATTATTGAAGTATAAATAGATTATTTTCAAATTACATTACTACATTTATGTATTTAATGTCATGTTATGTTAATAATTATAAAAATGGAATTAAATGTATTTTAGGATAAATAATATTTTATTAAATTATTTTAAAATAATTAAAATAGTTAAATAGGTGATTTTGAATAATATATGGTCTAAAATTTAATCCCTTGGTCGTTTATGAGAAAATATACAGGTTATAAATAAAATTATAACCCTTTAATTTTGAAATGTTGGGTATCATGGTTATGGTCAAAATTGAATAACTATGGGGTTAATCCTATTGATATTGTTTAAAATACCACTTAATCTTATAAAAAATTGGTTTTATGAATGGATCTCAATAATATCATATATTTTATTTGAAATTATGGACACATGATGCCACATTCTCATAGAAATTAATTTATTTTATTTAAATATTTTAGTTAATTCGATGTGTGCCCCCCACTTAATAAAGCACACCCTTCCACTCTTTTCATTACACATTCATAAGAATACTGTATTGACCAAACTCTACAAAATTATATTTTTAACTTCTATATAAATGATTTATTGGTGTTGTTATTCTTAAAATACTAATAAATGGTCCCTAATGAAGATATCTAATGGAGTTATACTAAAGAAGTGGTAATCATCTTACCATAACTCATTCAATCTATTTATTTTACAGCCTCGATCATATCTATGGTATTCATCTTTTTATAATACATTAACAATCATAAGTATACTTATATTTTATTATGAGTATATAACCACCATTTTCTACCCTCTTTTCACTCAAAATGGAAACGAAACTATCACTATTGTGTATAGGTGTACTAGAACTTGTTCATAGTGATATAAATTTTATTTCACCAACTATAAAGACATGTCCCCAGGGGCCCATGCCGTTACTACCCCAATCTTGCCTCCCGAATGCTAGGGGCTAGCGACTAGCGTCGAAGGCTTCAACCTGCAAGTTGGTGGCATTTTACTATGTACCTATACGCACACGCACACACCCAACCACATCACAAAATACTAAAAAGGGGGAAAATTTCCACTAAAAAAAGATGCTTGCAAGTACAACTGAAAGTAAGTGGGCCAGAATACAAACACAACAAGGAACTGAAAACCAAAAATACAAAAAGGAAACACTGATGTCCATCTACAGTAAACCCCCACCTGATCAGAATAGTAGTGAAGCTACTGGAAGCTGAAGTATATGTCATGTATGCTCGGTTCAACTGAGCCCTGGTTGGACTAAGGCCACCAAGTCCACTGTTGAATCGTCCATCTATGCCATCTCCATTAACACTCCTGTCAAAGTGTCTGTCATCTTCACCAGACACAATATGTGTGGGCGAAGCCCGTACAGGGGTGTGTAACACAATACTTAGAAGGGACCCCAAAAAAAAAGGAAATACCACACAAAAGTTCCTCAATGTAAAGCACAAAACACAAGGAAACTCACACTAGGTATATTATAGGGTAGTAATAGTAGAATCATTGATCACAAATGTCAAAATACTCAGCGTCAGGAGATCTCCACCAATATAGAGTATAGTGTACCTATCAAGTCACATAGATCAGCTTCCCACTAACCTTGGACTAATGTGGTACTCAAACCTAATAAGTACTATGTGTATAATGGGTCAGACAATGCCGCACCCCACCGTGGGTCTTCCAGGTCACACAGAGCTTCTTCCCACCTTGTCCTAAATGAGATACTCTTTATGTCGAGTACCATGCGTCTACTGGGTCTCACAGATCCTCAACCCACCATGGGCATATCGGGTCACACAGAGTCATTTCCCACTGGGCCGTCCTCGAGCAGTCTTCAGGTCTCAGACAGCCGCATGGTTCCGTACGTAGCCCACAAGGAGAATTGTTCATCAATCCACTTGTCACATATAAAATTCCATAAAACTCACCACAAATCATTCCAAAATATCCCCCTTCTTGAGATGGTTCTAACACCGTAAACGGCCCATCAGTCGGGTGCCCGGTTTGCCGGAGACTGGTGTTTTAGTAACCAGCGGCCCAATTGCGACATGGCTCGGTCAACTTGGTTAGAATGACCTGGCCAACTTAGCCCGGGGGTTCCACATACTTCGGTTTATTTAGAGATATTCAACCTGACCTAGTATGGGTCGACGTTGGCCTTGTTCGGCCGGATTAGTTGGCCAGGCCCAATAGGCCTTGCTGGACCCTCCACGATATGGCCGAGGGTCCAGCACGTCAGGTCTTCGGATGACCCTTTCTAGTCTGATCCGAACCAAAGGCCCATAGTTCTACCTTTCTAGTGCAGTTATGGCCCACCGGTGCCGGTGCAGCCCGCTGGGCAGCGGGATCGGCCAAGCCTGCTTGTCTGAAGACTGGTCGTGTTAATGGCCGGTGTGGTGCACCTAGGATGCAATGGACTATCGTGTCCCTCCCTATCCAAGCGCGGCCCAAAATGACCAGGCCACTCCTTCACGCACTTTTGACTATTGACGACCAGCCACCCCCATGTCTCATGCGAAATCAGTCTGTGGGTTGACTCGAGTCAACGCGACACCATGCTGGCACCATGGGTCTCCAGCACCATTGCCAGATCGAAAGTAGCTTCTGTCACATAGGCAGGCATCTCCAGCTGGACGGGGGCCTGATCCTGTCGTTTGGCACATGAATAGCATGTGCGGCTGCCACCACTGCGTGCTGCCACTATCGGCGAGTGTGCACCGGCAGATAGTTCATCAAACCACCAGACGCGCTATGGAGGTCCGTTCTTCACACCGTCTATGCCTACAGCCTCTGGCGATCATCCTCTTTACTGCAAAGCCTTCAAAGAAACCTTATCATTACTTCAGAAAAATTGTTCATTTTGAGAACACGAATGGAGGGATCTGAGCCTTTATTCATGTCAGCCTGCACCCTTTGCATTAGATGGTTTAAATATGGTAGATTCTTGGGGAGTCATTATTCAATCATTACATTCCAAGATTTGAACCCTAAAAATAGAACCCCGAGAATGAACCATCCTCCAACATAAACGCATGAATCACGGGTCAACCTATTTGTGGGTTGACTCGTGTTTGTAATTTCTAGAAATGGATAGGGAATAAAAAAAAATCAAAAACCCCTACCTCTTTTATTTTTGTTGCCACACATTCTTCCTCGAGTGGTTAAGATGTTGGTGTCACTTCTCAACTCCGATATTCAAAAGGCATGATGAAGAAGATGAATTTCCAATGGCATTATTTATTCTTCACTGGGGTTGAAGTACTTCATAGATTCTCCAGATAATCCTTCAAATTTCTAATCCATATTTCCTCAGCGCGTCGAACCATAAATAGAAGCACGTCACAACATTCCCATTATGATGTGACGTTGTGTTGTTATATTGTTTTATTTATGAAACATCATGGCTATTATGCATAATTAAAGCATCATTATGCAATGATTTTTTCAATCTATTATTGAGACTCAATGATTCACATCGTCGCCACCCTATCACCTCCCTACAACATCACCGTCCCCCACTCAAATGTGAGAATGAAAAGAAAATAATTCTTTTAAATTATTTTATTATTTATTTTGAAAAATTCCAATAAATAACTTTTCTGCTCGTCCCATTCCGGCCAAATTTAAGTCATTTCTAGGTGAATCCTAGCGTTCTGAATTTAACAGTTCCCTTGGATTTTTGATCTGAGTGATGGTTCAAAAGATATAAAATCATACTCACATGTTTATTGAACGTTCCTTAAAAAAAGATTAAAATTATGTTCCAGGCTATGAGATCATTGAAATCATGTGCCATAGAGTTTCATGGTCTCAAAATAATTCCACATAAATAAAAAAATTACATGGAAAATTTGAGATGTTACATTCTCCCCAAATTAGGGATTTACATCCCCAAAATCCCAAACAACAACTAATAAATAAGATGGGTGTATTGAGCACGAATCTGAGCCTCCCACTTTCTTGTGATCTCTTAGAGATTCACTTATTGCCATAAAATGCACACAAGAGGAATTAACATTCCATGTGGGACAAACTCTTGTTGATCCTATATCTGCACTGGGAACTCCGCAAACGTCACCCCATATTCGATGTCCAGCTCACCCCAATTGATGATGTGCGATTGATCATGTACGTACCTCCTGAGCTGTGAGACATGGAAAACATCATGCAATCAATGCATCTATTGGAAAGAGATAGGAGGTAAACCACCTTAGAAATTCTACTACGGATCTGAAAGGGATCGATGATCCTCAGAGATAGCTTACCTCCCCACCCAAATATTCGCAATCCTCATTGAGGTGAGACCCAAAGGAACACATGATCTCCCACTTATAACTCCAAGGGTCTTTGTATCCTGTCGGAATAAGAATTTTTCCATATTTGTGCATTCCTCATCCACTACTGGATGAGCTACACCTTCTCGCTGGTATCTCATACCATCTTTTGATCCATGACTTTCAACTACCCTTAGTCTGTCCAACATATGGGTGATCTGCAAGGCCGCTCGTACAAGGCCTCAAATGGTTCCATGCCAATGGTGGAGTGATAGTTATTATTGTATGCAAACTACATCAGTGGACGGTGGTCCTCCCAACTATGAAAAAAGTCAAGGATGCAAGCACGAAGCTTTTCCTCCAAGGTCTGTATGGTCCGCTCTGTCTGACCATCCAATTGGGATGAAAATATGTGCTCAAACATAGATATGTCCCGAACGCCTCATATAATCCCTTCCAAAACTTGGATGTAAAGTGGTCATCATTATATAATATGACCTTCAAAGGAACCCCATGAATCCTAACTATATCCTAGACATAGAGGCGTCCCAATCCCTCTATCGTTCCCTACTACCGAATGGGTTGGAAGTGAGCCGACTTTGTGAGTCTGTCAACGATCACCGAAATATAGTCATGACCACTAGACGTATGTGGTAACCCCATAAAAAATTCCAATGAGATATTGTCCCATTTCCATTCCAGTACCTCAAGTGGTTGAGTAATGCCTGCCTAAACCTGGTGCTCAGCCTTCCCTTACTGATAAGTGATGCATCATGAAACGAACTCGGCCACTGCTTTCTTCATCCCTGTCCAAAAATATTGATGCCATAGGTCTTGGCAGGATATACCACCAAATGGGGATGTATGGAACTATCTAAATACCTCCCCCCTACAACACCACTGGTACTAAGGTGCGCCCTCTGAAAAGGATGACGTGATCCCCACCATCAAAAAATCATTCAATAACCCGTCCTAAGGATTTCTAAGCACAAAGGGCCTCACAGTCAACATCCATAGGTTGCTGCTGCTTTGGAGAAGTCAGGAACGAACCTCTTATAGTATCCAGCCAGCCCCAAGAAGCTCTGTACTATAGTCACACTCCTGGGAGGCTCCCTAGAAATAATTGCCTCAATCTTCATCAGATCTCCATGAACTCCAGCCTCTGAGATGACATGTCCCAGAAAGTGGACCTCACATATCCGAAACTGACGCATTGAGAGCTTACTATAAAGCTAGTTCTCTCAGAGTGTATCCAGGACTATCTTCAGGTGTGTAGCATGATGCTCCTCCGACACTGAATTCACCAAGATATCATCGATGAAGACCATGATTAGCTGGTCGAGGTAGGGATAGAAGATAGTATTCATGAGGCCCATGAACACTACTAGGAATTTTTTTCACACAAAAGGCTTCACCTGGTGGGTCCATCTCTAGAACTGTTCCGTGAACAGACATCTATTTGCTAGGTAGGTTGCCCTCATGACCTTGTATTGGGATCCTGGCAGGTATTCCACGTAGAGGCTTCTTGAGATAGATCAAGATGCACCACTGTTAGAAGGTTATACCTAGCGATCTAAATCTTATTTAAAAATAAGGAGAAACATACGCAACTAGTGTTTTCTTGTGTTCATCCGAAAACTAAATTTGAGGTCCAGGTGTATGGATACGTCGGTTGCCGCACCTACACTGGACTCCCCTAATATGAAATTCTAACTCGCAACACTTAACATTGTTGCCCCAAAACATAACATTAGATTCATGATATTTTTGGGGGAACAAAGCCAGTTCGGATACCACTTTTTCACAACCTATCACTTGGGGCCCATTCCATGACTACCCAATGCCCACCTCTCGAAGTCCAAGGGCTGACGACTGACATCGAAGGCGTCAACCTGCTAATGGAAGGCATTTCCCTATGTACTTGTATGCACTCACACGCACCCAAACACATCCCAATACAATATAAAGGGGAAAGAAGTACCAGTAAAACAAAGATGAGTGCAATTAAAACTGAAAGTAAGTGGGAAAGAATACAAACCCAACATGGAACAGAATAAAACAAATAAAAAAAGGAAACTCTAATGGAAATCTACAGTAAACCCATCCTGAACGTGAGAGTAATAATGCTACTAGAAGCCGAAGTAGTATGCCATGTCTGTCCGGTCTTATTGTGACCTACCTGGTCCTAGGCCACCGAGTCCACAGTCGAATAGTTCATCAATCTTGTCTCCCTGAGCACCCCTA
Organism: Viscum album; assembly: GCA_963277665.1. NCBI lineage: Eukaryota > Viridiplantae > Streptophyta > Magnoliopsida > Santalales > Viscaceae > Viscum > Viscum album. The sequence continues at coordinate 870,893,127 of OY728145.1, read as the reverse complement.
TCGAAGCGTCAATCATCTGCACCAGACACAACACATGTGGGTGAAGCTCGTGTAGTGGGGAGTAACACAGTACTATATAGGGACCCCAAAAAAGGAAATACCACATAGAAATTCCTAAAGTAAAGCACAAATCGCAAGACAACTCTCACTAGGTCTATTATAGGGTAGTAATAGTAGCATCGTCTGTCACAAAGGTTGAACTCCTCGGCCACTGGATAAATCTTCCTCTATCAAGTACAGTGGGTGTACCTAGTCACATAGAGCCACCTCCCACTAACCTTGGAGTTTTTTGTTACTTATCTCTAATTATTACAGTTGATATACTGGGTCACATAGAGCCACTCCCCACTGTGGGCCTGTCATATCACACAAAGTCACTTCCCACCTTGGCCAAACTGAGGTAATCCTCATATCGAGTATCATTGGTATGCCGAGTCACATATAGCCTCTCCCCACAGGGTCTTCGTCGAACAGTTTTCATATATTGGCCAACCACATGGTTCTGTATGTAGCACACTTTGGAGAACCTATCCTAATATCATTTGCAACATCCAAATGTCTATGAAAGTCTCCACAAAGTATGCCAAAATATTTTCGTCATTTAGAGTGTCCTGACCCAACAAACGGCCCATCAATCGAACACGTGGTTTGCAAGATACGAGTGTATTAGTTATGAGGGGACAGTTTGCGACAGGGCCCAGTCTGACCAGGTCGAACTTACCCAACCAACTTGGCCCAGGGGTTCCACACACAAAGGTTCATTTAGATGAAATCGACATAACCTAGTACGGGTCGCGGTCGGTCGGGTTCGGCAGGAACAGTGGGCTCGGACCAATAGTCCTTGCTGGACCCAACCCAATTTGGCTTAGGGTCTGGCCTATTGTGTCCCCCAGTGACCCGGTCTAGTCTCACCCAACTCGCTGGCTAGATTCTGGCCTGCTAGTGCAGTTTCGGCCCACCAGCGATAGTCCAGCTTGCTAGTCTAAAGACCAGGCGCATTAGCGGCCGGGGTGGTTTGCTTGGGATGCTGCAGACCGCCACGTACCTCCCTCTCTGAGTGCGGAATGGATGGAGTGAACCGCTCTTTCATGCGACCATAGAAGATGACAACCAACCGCCCTACACATCACTTGTGGACTCAGTCTAAGTGTTGGCATTGGTCCACACGGCACTGCAGGTCTACGACGCAGTGCCCCAATCAGTTGCGGCTTCCGCCACAGCGGCACGCCGCCGAGATGCCCCTCTCCACTAGGCCACCAGCACGGCCGACAGCCTATTCCAGCTATCCAACTTGTAGATTATGCTTGCCGCCACCACCATATTCTAACACCACCACCGCGACATGCTTCCAATACCGACGCCATTTCCCCAAAATATCCTTCGACGGACCACCAGACGTGTTTCAGTGTTCTGTTCTCTACGTAGCCTATACCTATAGCCTATGGGGACCATCATCTTTACCATGAATCCTTCAAATCCGCATTGCAATTACTTCAGAAAAATCATTCACTAGGAGTGCACAAAAGGAGGGGGTCTGGGACATTGTTCATGTCGGCCTGCACCCTCATCCTTAAAAGGTTTTTAATATGGAGGAGGTTTGTGGAGTCTCCATTCAATCATTACATGCCATGATTTGAACCCCAAAAATAAAACCCTGAGAATGAAACACCCTCTTTCCTAAACACACGAATCACAGTTCAACCTATTCATAGTTCAACCCATGTTCATCATATCTATAAATGGATAGTGAAGAAAAAAAATCAAACACCCCTACCTATTTGAAGTTCGTTGTGGCATGTTCGTCATAGAGGGGATAATATGCCAGTGTCAGTTCTCGACTGCAATAATCTAAAGGCATGACGAAGAAGATGATGTTTCACCAACATTTTTCATTCTTTGCTGGGGTAGAAGTCCATAAAAGGTTCACCAGTGTTTCCTCCAAATTTTTAATCTATATTTACATAGATCATCTAAGTATAAAAAAGAGGAAATTACAAAGTTCCCATTATAATGTGACATTGCATCGCTAGGCAGTTTTATTTATGAAACAATGTCGTTGTTACGTGTCATTAAAGCATCATTATTCTACGTGTTTAACAAGCTATTAATGAGCCTCATTGATGTGCATCGTCATCGCCCTGTCGCTGCCCCACAACATCTTCATCCACCACTCAAAAGGGAGAAATAAAATAAAATAATTATTTAATATTATTTTATTATGTTTCTCGAAAATGTCAGAGAAATAACTTTTTCACTCAGCCCTTGTCAGCTGAAGTTAAGTCATTTCTTTGAGAATCAATGCATTCTGAATTCAACAGTGCCCTCATATTTTTGATCTGAGCGACGGTTCAAAAGATATTAAATGCTACTCGCACATTTACTTAATATACCATAAACAATGTACAAAATTTTATTCTAGGCTCTTAGGATCTTGGAATAACATGTTTTCTAATATTTTGGTCTCGAAATAATTCCATATAAATAAACAAAATTACATGGAAATTCAAGGATGTTACACTAACATCATTCATCGTTGGTTATTACCATTGATATGAATTTAATGTGTAAAATTAGTAATATAATAATGTTTTTCTAGAGATAAATAATTATTTTCTTTTATTCCATTGTTTTTTAGTAAATAAAAATAGTGATCATGCGTATGTATGAACTACTATCCCTAAGAATAGTATAATTCATTTTTCTTTATCTACCATATATGGATGAGTATAAATATGTATATAATTAATATAATTTACATAAATATCATGATTAAAATTATATATATAATCAAACGGATATCAATTTATAGTGGAAAAAACTATTGAACTGAAACGTTTTTTAAAAATAAAAATATGTTGACACACAAAAACAGTGATTGTAAAAATTAATTACTAATAAATAGGCTTCTAAATGTCATACATGGATAACATATCATATTATGAGTATTTAAATAAATATATTATATATTTATAATAAATTAAAATTTAATATAAAGCTGTTTATATTGATTTTTAATTATGTAAAACTTGAGGTTATGGATTTTTTTTAAAATCTCATTATTTTCCAAAATTGTTTAATTATTTAATGATGAAATTTTTTGATCAGTATCTTACTACTCTCAAGAAATTTATTCTCTTATAATTATTCCCTGATATATCACTTTTTTTTAATTTTTATCTCTTTATGTAATTATTATATTGAAAATATGTTTTTATGGATAACCAAATATATTTCTCATTTCATTAAAACGTCTTTTTTTCTTTCATATACATGTTTCCTAAAATTGATTTAATGAATGTTCATACTATTCTATTAAGATTTTTTAAATCCATTTTACCCATTTTTTATATTTTCAAATTTATTTTAAATTAATCTTTTAGTCATTTTATGAATGAGGTACTTTTGAAACTTTAATGAAAAAGTGATAACAGATTTCATTTTAATGTATGTGAAATGAATATAAATTCCCACCTTCATAAACACTCAATTAATTAAAGATTCGTTTTCATGTTTCATTATATTTTTCAAACAAAATGTTATCCATGATATTTTTGAAGTATTTATATTTTAGAAAGGAAATTTCTCAATAAAATGTTATTTTCCTTACCAAATATTTCAATGGACTTTTAATGGAATGTTTCGTCTAAGATAACTTCATATAATGTTACATATGCTCTATTGATTAAATAATACCATGATACCATCATTATTATTTCTCTAGTTGTTTTTTTATTGTTAGATTTTTTATGAAACCAATTTATTTTTATTGGTAATTCTATGATGAAATGATGAATTTTTTATAAAACTTTTTCCCTATATATAAATTATGATATAATGAAATGATGTTACAATTAATTATTAATGATCAGTTAGAACCCATATGTATGGTTTTAGTAATGTGATGGGTGTGAATATAATTATATATTCCTCTTAATAAATTTTAAATTAAGGATAGGTGAATAGAAAATATGGACTGCATTGTAAAGTAAACCTAGATGTCTAAGGAATGTTCTCCGATACGATATTCTTAGGAGTTAACTTTGAATAAAGAAAATATTCAATGGGAATTTAACCCTATATACTATTATATACATGAAAATGATCCTTGAATAAAGAAATTAGTTTCTATTCCAATTTTTAATCCACGAACTTCTATCTTATGCTAATGATATGTTTGATGTTCCATGTTTTTTTATTCTTTTATGTTTACTACCATATGATCTACCAAGATGTGTTCTATATCTCATATATGTGTTCTACGAATTGATTAGTGTGATTATCAGAAGATAATATAATATTATCATACCCTAATTATCATGTAATTATTAAATAATTACAACACCTTGATAATTTAGAAAATATGATTTTAAATAACTTAATTTCTTTAATATCTTTCATTACACCTAACACTGTGTTTATAAAACTTTTATATAATATTAAAAAATTAATAATTTCTATTTTTATAACATATTCACTAAATTTTATGGTATTAATAGGATTGAAAAATTTATAAAATATGGAGAAATATTTTACGAATATAAATTTATTGTGAAATTATCAGAAAATAATCACACAATTTTGAGTAATGTCATTTTAATATTCATAAATATGTTTTCTTTAAAAAACAAATATTATTTATTTCTCTCAAAAAATATTATGATTATTTTTTGTAACTTTTATAAATTTTATTTTATAATAATAACATCCTTTTTTAAATGAGAACATAATAGTTATCATATAATTATGTTCTGAAAAATTTTCAAAAATGATTCCTTTTTTAATGAATAGTAAAATTATGTTGAATTTATTGAAAACATCATGTGAAAGCTTTCATTTTCTTTTAAAATTATATCAGTTTAAAATTAGTTTTATAATATTATAAATATTATAATAGACCCCATTGGAATTATTTTTAAGTTTGAATTTAGTATAAAAACATTTGTATAGGTAAAAAGGAAACATCCTAAAAACCTGTTTTTATGAGTGCAATATGTTTTTATATTTATAAATTAAATTGATCACATTTGGTGATTTATTTTAATTACATGTATATATTACATATTAAATAATATGTCTTAATATTAATATTGTATTTTTCTATGCATGGAATACGAATAAATAATGTTATATTTATAAAAAATTATGGTTTTCAAAAAAATCAGTTTCTGTCACATTGTGTGCATTTCTTTTATAGTTAATTACTTAAAATTATAGATACTTAATAAGAAAACATTTATTAAAAATTTGGAAATAGGTTTTTCAAACTTAGTAAAAAATAATCCATTATTTTTTGTCAATATGAATAGTAACCATTGTATAATTTATCACATTAGTAAAGGGTACATCAGGTTAATCTACGTTAAAACTACATGCCCAACCCATATGTTTTCACCCATATGTTTTTTTATAAATCTAATTTTCCCATTATATCATTAGCCTAGATATAGGGTTTTTAATTGATAATTTTCTATGAAAGTATGCTAAATAATATTTAAATCAATTAAAGTTACATAGTGTCACCCTCTGTGTTTTAAATATTTCTTAAGTGTCCACATATGTAAAAAATAATTATATGAATGAATATAAATTACTATTTTGAGACTAATAAAATTATTTATGAGATATAAATTTATTTCTAATTTTTATAAATTATATAATGAACTTAAATGCATTTCCAATGCTAATAATATATTTATTATATTAATAGAATATCCGAATAAATGATATTAAAAATGTTGAAAGTTATTTAATAGGAATTATTTATTGTTTATAAATAATTTTATTGATATATATAGAGTACTATGAAGTCATGATATAATTATATTCTAATTATCCTTTTATTATGATGTATTTAAAATCAAATTAAATGAATAGTGTTTCAAATGAAATTAATTATATTTAATAAATTTTTTTTAAAATTTATAAAATTAATAAAAATATTATATTCTTACAAAATAATTTGATATGATTTGAAACATCATTAAAGGTCCATTTACTAGACATTATTTATTTTATAGTAAAATTACCAACCATAAATGGTAGAAAACATTAATATTACGGTAATTGTCAAAATGGTTAACGAAGGGTTAAAACAGAAAGATAAGGGTAAAATTTTAATCCAAAAATTTCAAAAAAAATGTATGGGGGTATTTGAATATATTCTCATATTATCATATAATAATATCAATATGAATCCATTTTTACTTTAAAATTTATTTATATTAATTTAATATTTTCAAATAGTACATGAGCGTGCCCCCTTCAATTATAAATGTACACCCCTCCTATCTGTTCATCAAACTATATTAATCCTTCTATCTCGACTGTCCCATGAATAAATCCATTATAAAATTAAGTATTCACTCATTTGGGTTTCTCATATTCCCAAAATACAAACCATAGATCACTTACCATGAGAAATAAATGTGTAATTTCATTTAAGAGATATTTTTCTTAACCAGACAGTTTTTTTAATTTTAATTTTTCCAATTAGAAATATTTTTTATTACACATAAAAATTAATTCAGTACCCTAAATATACACAATTATTATTAATATTATGAAATCCATTTCATTCATCATCTTTTGACTAATTAAGAAGTGAATCATTTCCTATGAATATGTACGACTTACTATCTCCGCGCATCGATATAATAGATTTCTCGTCATAATATTGTATGGATGATTATTGTGATGTTTTTAGGGTTTATATTTGATACTTTAGACATAATTATACTTCTTTGACGATAATATAATATCTACCTTCTTGCCATCCAATCTTTTGGAAAACGTTACCATCGATCGTGCATACATGTGGACAACCACCTCCACGACGTGTTGTGACTTGTTTTCTATTTCTACTTTACATGGATTGTAATAAGGATATATTGAATAAAAATATATGATATATGTAAGATAATAATTATTCAGTAAATTTTATTTATAATATACCTTTATTTTTTTCAATCTGACAAAAAATGGAAACATTGTTCGTGTGTATGTACAACCTACTGTCTCCATGAAAGGTATAATTATTTATATATCTCTATCTTTCATAAATGATAACAAAAATGTATACAATGAATATATATGATATTTATATGATGATTAGAAATTTTAGATTATAAAATGATGATCACATATAATATCCAAAACTACCAAATAATAAGAGGCATGAAAATCAAAGCTAGTATCACCCAGAACATTAATTTTAATCAATAATTGTTAATAAACTTGTGCTAATTTTTTTGAAGTATATAAAATTTGGTGTGATATATATTATTATGGTATTTGAAATAGTTTTATAATAATTTAATTTTTATTATATTGGATGTTCCAACACAAATAAAGGAATATGGACTTAAGGCCAAGGCTTTTCATCTGGTTTTATCTTTTTGAGACACAATCCATATTCACCACATGTTATTTTATTTGGTATCAATACTTTCCATTAAAGTAATTTATGAAGATTCACATGAAAATTATGTTAATCTAAATAACCAAATAAATTTTTATATTTTATTGGCTATATGATTCAATAGTTACTAAAGGGGTATGTTTTTAATGTTAAAAACTAAATTTTTATCAACATTGCTTATGATTATTTTTTTGATGACGAAATATTATGATTTACCACTCTATAAAATCTTTAATTTTCTACTCCTTTACTTTTTTACAAAAAATAACTTGTTTCTTTTATTTTTAATCACCTTAAGTACTTAAGAGAATTAAAATGTTTATTAAAGGAAAAAAACGACCTTATGTTTCTCTTTTTCAAAAAATGTTTTTCTTCAATATCCTTGTTTTGTATGAAAGATTCAATGTAGGGTTTTTCTATTAGAAAATTATTTTTTAAAGTAATATATACTGATTTTTTATTTTTTAAAAAATAGATTTAAAATTAAACTTCTTTTTTTGTTTTACTATTGAGGCCCTTTTTTGAAAAAAGTAAAAAAGGAATGGGTTTTTAAGTTATATCGAATGAATGAAATTTTCCTTCATTAGGACTACTCAATGCTTTAACACCTACATTACAATTTATGAGGTTCCTTTCAATGAAATTTTTCCCACAATATTTTTTTAATATTTTTATTTAAAAACAACTTTCAATATGGAATGTTTATTTTTCGTAAAATAATTTTAGTAATCTTGTAAATTAATTTTCATAAGTAATAACAAAATTTGATGTGAATTTTGTTTTAATAGTGATATAATCCATTGATATTACTACACCTTTTTATTATTATATTTATGATTTATTTTGATGATATTTTTATGAATCCAAATTATTTTTCATGGGGTTTTCTATATTGAAATTATGAAACATGTATAGAACCCATTTTATTTTCAGAGGGTATGAGGTGTTAATTTTGATAATTGTTTTATGTTATTGAGAAGAAAATATATGTGGTTTTCATTATGTGATGGTTGTTCTATTATAATTAAGTATTGTGGATATTTTATAATTAAGGATAGTGGTTGAGTAATTAATAACAATAGTTTTACATTATATACAAGGATGAGGTAATTTCATAACCAATGTGAGTGGTCTCATTATAACTAAGGACGAGTAGGACCTATATCTCTTTCCAATACAATGGGTAAAAATTGATATGTCCTGATATAAATAAGATTGGAATAGGAAGTGAACTAAGTTTAATAAGGGACTTTGTGCACTATGATAGTTTTGGGAGTCAGTCTTGACTACTATGAGGGTATAAGCACAATGGAAAAAATTAATATTTGTGATAGGGTATTTGAAATGGGTAAAAGGTACCCATCACAAATTGTTCGGCGGGAGTTGTGTGCCAAATCGTGGGAAGGGTATTTGTGACGGGCATAAACGCCTGTCGCAAATACCCATCACCGTTTTTTAGTATTTGTGACGAGATTTTTCTCTTATCGCAAATCGTATATTGAAAGTTCGGTATTTGGGACTGGTCTCGTCACAAATACCATTTTAACTACTGCCCCTAATTATTATGGGTTAGTATTTGTGATGTGTTCTATCACAACTAATCTAACCTATATATACCCCCATCCATTTTCCTCTCATTTCACACCTTTCTCTAACCCTCTCTACTTAAATTTCTTCTCTCAAAATACTTCTATATTAAATATTTTAAATCCGTGCAATATTCGCGTTTTAAATCCTCCGAAAGATTCGGATTTAAGGTATTTATCTTTTTATTTTATTTTTTAGTTAATTCATTTAATTTGATATTAGTTGTAACTGTTGTTAATTAGCTACACTTAAATTAAATTAGAATTAGATCATTTTATTTTATAATATTTTTTTACAAATAAGTGGGATTTATATTAATGATTATTAATTAGTAATTACATTAAATATTATTGATTACTAGTCATTAGTATTAATTAGAAAAATAATTAATAATCATTAATAATTAGTTATAGTAAGTAATAATAAGTAATAATCAATAATAATTAGTAAAAATTAGCGTTAATAAGTTGTAAATTTATATAAATATTTATAAATAATATTAAATTGTAATAATTAGTCATAATTGTTAAAATTAATTAGTAATAAATATGATTAATTAGTAATAATTAGTAATAATTAGGAATAATTATAATAATTAAGAGTAATTAAGAGTAATTATTAATAATTAGGATTAATTATGAATAAATAGTAATAAATAATATTAATTAGTAATAATGAGGAATAATTAGGAATAATGAGAAATAATTAGTAATAAATAACAATAATTTGGAATAATTAGTAATAATTATGATTAATGAGAATTAATTAGTAACAATTAGGATTAATTAATAATAATTTAGATTAATTAAAAATAATTTGGATTAATTAATAATAATTAGTTTTAATTAGTAATAAATATGATTAATTAGAAATAATTAGGATTAAATATGATTAATTGTTAATAATTATGAATAAATATGATTAATTAGTAATATTTAGCAATAATTAGGAATATTGGTAATAATTTGGAATAATTTGTAATAATTACCAATAATTAAGAATAATTTGCAATAATTTGTAATAAGTAGTGATAATGTGTAATAATTAGGATTAATTTGTAATAATTAAAATTAATTAGTAATAATGGGTAATAATTAGGATGAATTAGTAATAATTAGTAATAATTAGTATTAATTAGCAATAATTAGTAATAAAGGGTAATATTTAGAAATATTTAGTTATAATTAGGCACATGAGCCTCAGCCCAGTTGGTGTGGTATCCTTAAGTGCATCCATGAGACCTAGGTTCAAAACCAGGTAGAGGCATATTTCCAAGGGGTACTATAGCAGGTACTATAGCATAGCTGTACCTAGTTCAGGTACTGTAGTAGAATAGTACATTGTGAGGTAATGTAGCAGTCACTGTAGCTGTTACTATAATAGGTATTGTTCAGTACTATAGTAGCTAGAACAATTCTCCTTGGGCCACCAGTTTGGGCTTGGAGTCCTTAAGGCTTTCAGGCCACCCAGGACTTCGGGTCAGTAGGGCTTTGAAGCCACCTTTAAGGCCTTCGGGCCACCTCAAGGCCTTTGGGCCACATGTAGTTACTCCAGACAGACTCTACAAAAAAGGAGAAGCCCTAGAAGAGGATTCATAACATGTGCACTCACCAGAGCAGAGCCAAATGGATTTGTCAGGATGAGATGGTATGGTTTTTCCATCAGGACCAGCATATGCTTGCATGGGAAGCCTAGCCAAACAACCATGTGAAGGTGGAGAGCTATTATCATGACGCAGATGCTGGGAAGGGGCAGTTGCCTGTAGATAGTCTAGTTGAATTCCCTAAGACCTTCAGGTCATGTAATCTCCTAAGCCTACGGGCCATGTAATCTCTGAGCCTACAAGCGTTGTAAGGGTTCCCCCTCATCCCTTGAAAGGGGGGTTATAAAAAATCAATAAAAATGAAGGCCTTCGGGCTAGTAATATTTAGTAATAAATAGTATTAATTAGTAATAATTAGTAATAAATATTAAAGACTTGTAAAAAATGGTAATAATTAGTGATAATTAATTATAATTAGTATTAATTTCTAATAATTAGTTCAATTAATAATAATTAGGACTGATTTGTAACAATTAGGATTAATTAGTAATAATTAGTAACGATCAGTAATAATTATGATTAATTAGTAATAATTAGTAATAAATAGTTATAATTATTAATTGCTAGTCATAATTAGTAATAAATAGTAATAAATAGTACTAAATAGTAAAAAATAGTAAAAAATAGTAATAAGTAGTAATAAATATTAATAAATTTCAATAAATACTAATAAATAGTACTAAATAGTAATAAATAGGAATAATAGGAATAATTAGTAATAAATTGTAATAATTAGTTATAATTTAAAATATTTATTAATAATTGGTAATAATTATTAAAAATTAGTAATAATTAGAAATAATTATTAATAATGAGTAGTAATTGGTATTAATTAGTAATAATTAATAATAATTAGTAATAAATAGTAATGAATAGTAATAAAAAGTAATAATTTATAATAAATAGTACTAATTATAAATAATTAGCAATAATTAGAAATAATTGGAAAAAATTAGAAGTACTTTGAATAAATTTGAAATAATAAGCAATAAATAACAATAAATAGAAATAAATAGAAAAAAAGTAATAAATAGAAATAAATAGAAATAAATAGCAATAAATAGCAATAAATAGCAATAAATAGAAATAATTTTCAATAAATAACAATAAAGTGCAATAAATATCATTAAAGGGAAATAATTAGCCGTAATTAGTAATAAATTGCAATAAATAGATATAATTAGTAATAAATAGAAATAAGAGAAATAAATAATAATAAATAACAATTAATAGCAATTATTAGTAATAAATAGACATAATTAGCAATAATTAGCAATAATTAGAAATAATTAGGAACAACTAGTAATAATTTAGAATAATCAGCAATAATTAACAGTAATTGGAAATAATTAGAAATAATTATGAATAATTAGCAATAATTTGCTACATTTAGTAATAATTCATAATAAATTGGCACAAATTCCAATGGATTGGAAACATTCATTTTCTCAACGGATTATCTTCTTGAAACTTTCTCTCACTGAAATCACTATTAGATATTTTCTCCAATATATGAATATCCATTTTTGTATTCATGAAAATTGATATGCATACTTTAAGTAATATTTTTCATAGTGATTTCAGTGAGAGAAATTTTCAATGAGATGAGTAGTTGGGAAAAAGAGGCTCTTTTGGCTGGCGACTCAACTTCTTGAAACTATCCTCAACTAAAATCACTCTAAAAATTATTCTCTAACATTTCGATATCCATTTTTATTTGAAAAATAATGGAGAAAAGCGTGGTGAGGTCTCCCGGCTCTCCATTACCTTGCATATGAAAATAAATATTCAAATTTTTGACTAGATTTTTCGTAGAAATTTTTGTCAGAGAAAGATTTAATGAGATGATCCTTCTTGAAAAAGAGTAGCCGCTAATCTGTTGGAAATGGTTCCTCTCTTAATCAGTGGTAATTAGTGTAAATTTGCTGTAATTACTAATAATTAAAGGAAATTATAATAAATTATTATGAATTAGTGTAGATAAGAATAAATAATAAAAACAATATTATAAATAACTGTGAAATAATAGATATTATTATAAAGTTCTAGAAAATGGAATTTAAATTTCTTATCTTTTTTGGATAGTGTTTTTATTATATAAAATTATTAAAAAAATAATCATAAATTTATATTTTCTAGAGAAATATGGAACAAAGAAGTCAATAATAGAAATTATTATATAAATGCGCTTGGTTAAATCAGTACAGAAATCCAAATGTTTCTTGATTAATTCATGTATATATTGTTATTGTTTAAGCTTTATTATCATTTGTATCATCAAAACCAGAATTTTTTTCAGAAGGGATAATTAAGTGACCTTCTAAAAAAATGTGCTCTAAGGACTTTTGAAACATTTGACTATGTTGGGGGATATCTATTGCATGTTTGTTTTTAACTAAAATATTTTTTTAGTATCAACATGGTGAACAAAATTCTTGAGAAGATACTAATAATTTGGTTCTCGATCTATCACGTTTTCAAAATATAGAACATGATAAGGCATGTACCCTTTTCAGCAAACTAAAACTCAGGATAATATTGACTTAACTCGTGAGTTGGGAAAGTCTCAATTTTATGAGTTGTTGAAGTCTAATGAAGATATCTTATATCATATATGAATGGTAAAAAAATTTGAATCAGTTGTAAAATTTATGGCTATTAAATCAGATAATAAAATTTCAAATTGATATTTTCCTCATATATTATATTTGGTAAAAACACTTTTACTTGAAAGAAATGTGTTGCCTAAAATTTCTATGAGTGTAAGACATTGGTTCGTAATCTGGGTCTTATTTATCAGAATATTAATTCATAAACAAATTATGCCATCTTATTTTATGTTGTAAATTATACATTGGATAATTGTACCTCATGTGAAAATCGAGGTATAATGAGGCTCAAATATGAATGTTTGGATTGATTCCTTTTAAATAGTTGAGATAGTTTGTACTTACACCAAGATTGTAGCATTTATTTATGTCTCAAAACCTGCGACATTGATGTCATCATAAAAAACCAACATTTCAACTAGTAAAATATTAAATAATCCTTCTGATGTTTATTCATGGTTACATTTTGACGAAGTAAATCCATATTTTCCTTTAGAATCTATAAAAATTTTATTGGGACTTTTTAATGACAGTTTCTAACCATTTGGTTCTTATAGTAGTTAGTATTCCTATTGGTCTATCTTTATAACTCTATAAAATTTACCTCCTTTGATGATGATCATAGATGCATATATCTTTTGACAATATTAATTCTAGTAAATTTGAAAAATAATATTGATAATTATTTAAAACCCTTTATTGATGTGTTAAATTCTTTGTGACATAATGGTGTTAATACATATGATGTTGTTACAGAATAGAATTTCCAACTAAAATCTAATTTGATGTGGATAAATAGTGACTTCCCAACATATGGCATGTTTTCTGGATAGAGTACACATAATCTAAAATCATTTCTATACTGTTTGACAGACAAAAAATCATTTATGCTTATCATTGGAAAAAAACCTTGTTTTTTCGACTGTCATCATAGATTTCTTCCAACCGATCATCATTTTTGAAGGAAAAAATACAATTTCAGAAAAGAGTTACTTGAAAGAGTCGAATAGCCATAAATGATCTCATTTATATAGATAAAATAAATCATCTCTTTATCACCTCCCATGATATTTAGACTAATAATAAACTAATAAAAACATGATCTATTTGGAAAAGAACACAATTGGATAAAATTAAGATTTTTTTGATCAGCCATGTTATCCTAATTTGTTGGTTCGTTAGATATTTGATTCTATGAATTTTGAGAAGATCTATTTTGATAATTTATTTAATACTATTTTGGATACACCAAGTATGAAAAATGACAATGTAAAGGCATGATTAGATCTTGTTAAAATTTACAGGCAACCAGAAAATGAAATATTTTAAAATATATGATCACAGAAGTTAATGAAGTAAAAATAAGCTTATACACTAAAAAAATAAAATTTATTATTCTTTTATCAGTGGATTCAAGATTTGAGACTTCTAGATGGAAACACTTTTAATTTTAGAATATATATCAGAAATTGTCATATTTTCATATTAAAACATCACAATTATCAATGTTTAATGGAAATAATTATACCAATTAAAGTTTGTGGTTTTTTGAATTCTATGATATGAGATAGAATAATAGACATACAATATTTTTTTCGAGACGTTTTTGTAGAAACAATATACTAAAATTCACTAAACATACCACATTATGGGGTTGTTTTAATTTTATGTAAACTCAAATAAATCCTCCCACCAAATTTCTTGGATTCAATAAAATATTTGATATCACAATTTCTGTATAAAGAGAAATGTATAGGTCTGTAAAAATTTCGATGGATGTACCCTTTTAAGAGATACATGTAGAAAATGAACAAAAAATGTACGTATCAAAGAATTAGTAGAAGGATCAATTGTAGAAGCTTATTTACAAAAGGAAATTTCTTTCTTATGATCACATTATTTTGAATCTAAATATCCCTCAAAACACAACCACATGTGGCGTAACGTGGTAAATTTTGATCATTAAATGAGCAATCATTTATTAGTTTTTAATCAACCTGAATATAGAATTATTGGAGTTCATGAAAGATGGATTTGAGATAATGAACATCACATAGCTCATACATATGTTTTTCTCAACTGTGAAGAGATGACATCTTTTTTATTGTGATTAATCATATCATTTATTCTACAATATTTGTTATATTAAAATATTCTTATTTAATTTTTAGGTTATATGATAATAATATCAAGAAATGTTTACAACAAATTACAGGAGCTTCTCTTGTAGAATGCCGACAATATAATTTTTTATATTGGTTTCAAAAATTGGTAAAACAATAATTTATGGTTTAACATATAAAATAAATTTATTACTTGTTATATTGTTAATTTTTTTACATGTTTTAGGTATCTCAACATGCTGATAAAATTGATAATATATTGTGTGTATTGAGTAACCCACCATACAAAATTATTAAATATTATATTGCCTATGTTGTGAATGGTGTTCAATTTCATAAATGTGCATATGGGGAATAAAAAATCAGTAAATAGTGGTGTCTTCTTGAAAGGATATCATCATAGAGAAACTAATGTTTAATTTTAAAATATGTTGGAAGAAATAATTAAATTATGTTATCTAAGATAGAATTAGATAATGCTTTTTAAATGCATGTGGTTGGATTCTGAGATAGGATTATGTGTTTATCCAACCCATGGAATAGTTGATATTAAATATAAAAGTATCTTTTCTGTAAATTGAAAATTTTTACTATCTCATCAGGTAAATAAAATTTATTATGAAAAATATTTTTCTAATTCAGAAGAGATGGGTGATTGGTGGATAATAATAAAAATTAAATATTCAAAAAATATGTTTACTCAAAGTGAATGTGGTTTTGCTGATGTAAAAGGAATTAAATTTTTTTAAGAGACTACTCGGAATCCATATTTTTTTTGAAAAGACATGAATATTGATGATGACACACCCAAAGTTAAGGAATGATGGTTAAGATGATGTTAATGATGTTACAAATGAATTTAAAATGACATGAGATGATGAAATTGAAACTAATTTGGAAATTGATGGTGATGAGGATGAATACGAAGACATTGACATCATCAGATAAAAAGATGATGATAAAGATTAAAAATGACATAGTTAAATATTTATTATAATCCTATATAGTATACATATACATATAATAGTTGTTTTCAACTATTTACTAACAATAGTAATTTCACATTTTTGATGGTCGAGGATGTATTTAGTTGATTGTAGGAGGCTGATCTACCTTTGGATGACCATGTTGTTTGATTATCTGACTCACATACTACTAGTGGTCTAAGGAGTACTCGAAGGGGGTGTCTTCTTGCGTGATTGATGATTACTGACCCTCTCCCCAAGCGATGTCCATGTTTGGGAGTTGATCTATCCATACGGAAGTATACTTACCTATGTATTTTAGTTAGCTTTGATCAATTTGTTTATATACTAATTGTTTTTTTCTTTTTTCACATATTTTTTTTTCATATAGTTATTGGATGGGGGAGTGCTATATTGCACAATTAGTTTTTGGAATATTGAGGTACATGGGATGAGATTACCATTGATGTTTAGTACCACATGTTTGATCATTGGCTAGTACATATATAAATCAAATTTAGTTTGATTTTTTTATAAATTGATATTATAAATTATTTGTAGGGTTTATGTTATCCCATAAATGATAGCATGCGTGATGCTATCTAGAAGGAACGATAGGTGTTTATACATGAGGATTGTTGTAAACTTTTGAAAAATTTTAGAAATAAAAAAATGATGAAAGTAAAAGTGACAGGGTTTGGTGAGTCTTGTTGCGCTCACAAACATGATTACATTTCATCTTAGGTTTGGGAAGGAATATTTTCACATTGATTGGGTGTATCTTTTCAAAGGATATAATCTGTACATTGACAAAACCGGGGGATACAAGAGGTGATAGATCAATCTGATAGTTGTACATTCAGTAAAGACTTCGAACATATGGTAAGTACTTTTTTAAAAATAATTTATATAAAATTAATTGTAACTATTTATTTTTTTTCATATAGGAAGTTAAAAAAACTGAAGTTATAGAGTTCAATGTTTATAAGAGGATGTACAACGATCTAATCACTAGAGTTATTAGAGGTGATCACCAGCATCCCATTGTTGTTAGTGTAATTTATTTTTGAGTTTTAAAAATAACAAAAAATAATATTTTAAATATTTTAATTTTAAATTGAAATTGAAGTAGTCATATAAGGTTGCGACATCTCAGACAGAGACTTGGAGTTAGGATAAGATCGAGGGTTATACTAGTTCCCACTAATTTAGTGAGGCAACAAGGATCCTTGTGACTCAGTATGTATTTGAGAAAGGCCCATATGTTGGTATCAACTTTCAATCGACACCTAGGAGTTATTATGTTACCACTGTGATGTCGGTGTCCATCTCGAGAGCAGTTCATGGAGTGTCATCGTCATTTTCAAAACAGTATGAGGAGAAGCTAGAAGCCCAAAAGTGAGCTTATAGAGTGTAAGAGTATGGAGCAGGTGGAGATTGATCAATGGTAGTAGTAGGAGATGCACCAATGGAAACAACATCAGCCGCAAGAAGTGCACCGATGACAGCAATGGTTCCAGGAGGAGAAGTGTCGATGATAGTAGCAGCAACACGAGTAGATAGAGTACATACAATGTCTAACTCATGGTTTAGGGATGGATTTCCCTCCATCATCTCGTTCAGCACCTTTAGAGGACCCCATAGTGATATATTTTTTTTATGACAAAACATTTGAATGCAATTTTTTTTGTAATATTAACTATTTACATTTCTATATAGTTTGTTTTTTATATTATTGTGAATATTTAATTTTTTATTATTTATTTAACTTTTAATTATCTTATTACGTTATTTAGTTTTTTATTAGTGTTATTATTTTATTATTTATTACTATTTTTTTTATTTTTTTTTAATATTTTTACAAATATTCAAGTTGTTTTATTGTATTTTTTTGTATTTTACCGATATTAATATTATTAATTCAATAATATTAATAATAATAATATTATTATATTATCAATATTATATTATTATTATAGTAATAATATTATTAATAATATTATTTTAATATTTTGAATTTTATTAATATTAATATTTCATTAATATTAATAATATTAATATTATTTTATTATTGATATTATAATTATTATATTAATATAATTTATATTATTATTATTTCCTATATTATTTTATTATCATTTTTCTAATATTATTTTATTTTTATTAATAATATTATTTTATTCATTTTTTTAAAGATATTGGTGAAGACCCGTCAAAAATATTGTATTTAAAATAATTTCTGGTAAACTATTTGTGATCGGTCCCCATCCCATCGCAAATAGTTTTCTTTTTCATGGGTCATCGTAGAAAAAAGATTATTCGATGTCCTTTTCTGTAATGGGTTATTTGAGATGGGAACTCGTCGCAAATGTCCTATTAAAAATTTTCCAATTTCAAGTAGTGGGGAGTGAACTAATTCAACTATGATAGTCTTGGAAGTGATCCCTGACTACTATGATGGTTTTGATAGTGAACCCATTCTACTATTATAGTCTAGGATATGTTCCTTGACTAGTAAGGAAATGATTTTCTATGACTATGTGTATTCCAAAATTCCTTGTCTTATACTAATTTTATATTTCCCTAGATTATACCTCATGATTATTATATGATTCATGTCTTATTAAATGTGAAGATTTATGACATGATTCAAGATTTTGATAATTAATATGAAGTGAATGGTTTTGAATTTTTTTTGTTCTCGTAACATTATGTTCAGGTTATGATCATGGTGTCATTGATATCTCCATTTTTTAACCTTTTTGTGTATCTGATATCACCCTTTAATTTATTTCCTTTTCCTTAGTTATGATGAAAATTACAGGGTATGATAGGTCTATAAAGGTTTTCATTTTTCAAGAACTTTTTTGAGACATTATGTAGATCTTCTATGAACCAGTTATTATAAGTCAATTTATCAAAGGAACAAGTCGTAAATGATTCTGGAATGGATCATTATATTATATAATAAATATTCATCTAAAAATATGCAATATCTATATATGAAAATTTTGGGTCATTATAGTTAGTATTAGAAGAATTTATAACTAACCATTAGTGTTTAGGTTGAGAAAAAATTCATTAGAACCCTAGGGACAATTCTACGAATATGATAGAATCCAATTTTTTTGGTATTGATTAGGAATGAAATATATTTAAGTATAAAGTTTAATGAATGAATGTTTCATGATTTACAAATCCATTGAATGATTTTGAATGATTATGTAGTTTTAAACTATGATTATTATTAGGGACACTAATTGTTTTTAGTTTTAGAAAATGGTTATACCACGAAAGAATCATGTTAATACTGAATGTGATGATCAATGGAAAAACAACCCTAAAGAGAAACTAGTTGACATAAGATATGGATTACAAAATACTATGATTATTCATAATCATATATCTTATTATATGATTAGTAATCTCATATTTAGTGAGTTTTATTACACACCTAAAAATATAAGGACAGAGTTTGATAATGGAAATGGTGGAAAGAAGATTCATCACTCAACATGTCTAGAATGTGGGAAGAAGCACTCAAATTAATGTCTTCATGGAATATGAATATTTGTAAATAGTGGAAAATAAGAAAACAAAGTTAAAAATTTCTTAGAAAAATTAAATGGTTTGTAAACGCAATAGTTGAGAATAATGGTCTTTCAAAGGTGTCCTCTATAAATTAATGTTTTAAATTAGGAAATTATATGCATTATGAAAATATTTGTCCTAGGGGGACTAATATATAATTGAACCCGAAAGGTTATATGAGTAAAGGTTTTACAAATTATTATGAAGAAACTATGAATGTTGTATGAATGTTAGTGGGGTTATTTTAACAGTAATTATTTTGTTAAAAGAATCACGAATCTTAAGACATGAATCATATTTCATATTGTTCTAAATAGTTATTATAGAATAAGATAATGATTCATAGTCCATGGTTTAATAAGAAATTAAAATGATTGAAGGTTTTATGTATTTTCATTCAGGAATTATGTTTTATAATTATTAAACTAATGATATTTACATAATAAAAATAATGGAACATCTAAGGATTATTCCAAAATAGTGTTACATTATGGATTTGAATACATAATTTCAGTTGTACAGATAAATAAAGAAGGATATTTAGTGGTAATATGATTTTTCTAGAGAACATATAATTAAAAAAATCTAAAACTTAATATGTATGTTCTGTAAAATTAATAATGTTTAGCTTGGAAAAATATATTATTTACATTTATAATATTATTAACTTTAAAATTGGTGTTTTCCTTTGATAAAATATGATTTAGGTCATCTATGATGATGTTTATTTCATTTTAGTATTTATGTAAAATAATCCCATATGTGAACTTATTTAAGGAAAACGATTGGGTTAATTTTATAAAAGTATACATTTTCTTGTGAGGTTATCTTAAAGGACATAAATACCAAATATTTGTTTATGTTTAAGGTTAATTGTATGTTTAAAGGAATACAAATCCCCAATTTAATATTTTTTGTAATAGTGTTTTGATACACTATGGAGGTTCAAATACCCTTTGTGGTTTATATTTGATTTGATGATAAGTTAATTATGGACTATGAGATAGTGGAATATAGATATTCTTGATGGTTGATATAATAGCCCCAAATTGTCAACCCTAGATCTGGTGTTGAAAACATGAACATTAATTTTTCAATTTGATACAGATGAAGGTAGTCCAATATTTTCCATCCAAAATGTACGACATTAAAAGGAGAAAACATAGATAAAAAAAATATTAAGAAAAATTTATTTTTATTGTATTGAAGAGTTATGAAAAACTATTACACAAAAAATACACCTGTATTTAAGTGAGGATATCTACTACCTAATCTATAATTTTTATTTCACATTAATACATCATTATCGCCCATTTGAAATCCCTTCTAAACATAATTTTTTCAATATAACTCTTTATCGCCTAGAGAATATGAAACCTAATTAGGGTGAAATCAAATTACCTGTAAGGGTAAATGTTAGCAATAAAAATTTAATTTTATGAGTGATTATATGAATAGAAAAATGGAATGATTACATAATCATAGTGCATGAGAATAAAATAAAAATATTCATACCCATTAATACATGGATCGTAATTTACGAAAACATAGAATAAGTATTTAATAAACCAAAGAATCATCAGAATCAAAAATAATAATCCATGTGATAACAAAATTAACAATTAAAAACATTATAAACACTTTCAAGCATAGGTAAAATGTAATGGTATCTTGGAATAATTATCTTTATAACACATTTTATACCCATGTCATAGATAACTAGATCACAGTTAAATCTGTATGATAAACCCATTAGTAACTCCCTCATTATAGTCTATTAATAAATGAAACATTACTCAATATATTGGAGTTCTATTAGGGTTCACACATACTATAAACTATATTGGGAAATCCAGAAACTGTATAGGAACTTCCGACATATAATCTATAACAACCTCTCCTGAGGTTATCAAGGCACACCCATCATATAAGCTATAATGGCCTCGGTCTGTGCTATATGGGGACATCCATAATTAGTAATAATGTCCATATACCTTTAATTAAGAGTGATTTCATTTCATCATAAACTTAATGAAACACACATTATTATTTTCAAAATAAGATGATCCTATTGGAAATAAGCAGGTACCATAAGATTCTTTTTGAAGCATGATTAACTAGTGGAAAAGAATTGGATTCCATAAAAATATATTTGAAACATCATTAACCCACGTAAATGGAACTGGATCCATAACAATCTATTTGAAATATTATTAACCCATGGAAAAGAAGTATGTTCTATAACATTATATTTGAAACATGATTATACCATGGTAAAGAAAAAGGATACATAATAATATCATTAAAACATAATTCACCCCTGGAATAGAAATGGGCTCCATAACAAAATATATAATACAATAATAATCCATATAGTAATGATATTATGATTGTATCGTTATGTAATATCCCCATTTGAGGATAAGTAACAACAATTGTTATTGATGTTGATGAATGAAAATACCATTAAAATGTCTTGAAAAACATTCTTTAGTAAAATAAACATTTGAGTTTGAAAATAACATTAAAAACTAAAAAATCATTAAATATTTAAAAAAACCATTTACTTTGAAACAAAAACTTGGAATCATATAAGTAATGGTTCATATAAAATATTTATCACGATGTGGGAAATTCCTCCCATGGTGTAATTGTTTAAAATAAACATTCTTTTAAAAAATTTGTAAATGGGAGTAAAATGTGGATCATTTAATAAATGATAAGAAATTTCCACTCAAAATAGTTTAACATATGTTCAAAGATTATGAAAAATATATTTAAGAAGTAATTTATTAATAAACCAAACATTTTTGAATGTATTTTAAAATACATAAATATGTAAGATAAAGATACCTGATCTAAAAGTAATTATAAGATCAATATAACTTATAAATGAAATTTTTAAATGTTTCTTTAATAAAAAATAAGGAAATAGAAATAAATTTTTTTAATAAGAATTATAAATATTGGAGAATAATGATATGTGTTCCCAAAAAATAAATTCATTTGACTTCCTCAAAAATAACCTTCAACATAAAGAGTCCAAAAAATTATAGAGATTGAAACATAAATCCATCACACTTTAATAATCTTTTCAATCATAATCCCTATAAAATAATAACATCAAATGAAATATTAAATTTCATGCAAATAATTAATGTCAAGAAATTAAAATAAAAAATTTGAAATAGATACACCTTATAAAAAAATATCAGTGTGAAACATTACAATAGGTCTCACTGAAGGGAAATTGGGATGATGTCCCATACAGATTTAGTGATCTCCATATCAAAACCCCATGATAAGATTAAAAGTAAATTATAGTTGTAAAACACAATTATTTTCATAAATATAATAATAAAATATATTTATGGGAAGTATATATAGAACAAAAATAATAAGGGGTGAATATGGTTTACATCTCACAGGATTATAAATTAGATGAGAAAATCCTTACCTGGAGTAAAAAATTTCCATGAATTTCCATTAACTTTAATATAATAGGATTGAATCAATTATTTTATTTCATAATACCATTTTATGGGTTTAACACCTTATACACAAATCATTAATTTTATTTCTTTATAATCACATATTTCAATACTTAATAAGTTATGTCCAAGTTGGGTGTTTTGAGGATGTTTAGTCAATTTCTTCCAAATGGATGTAGAGTGTTGAATTTGGTTAAATAGATAAATATTTTAACAACTATAGAATAATAATCAACAAAAAATTATCATATTTATTAATAAATTATTATTTTAAAACTATCTTGAATTTTTTTTGAAAAATGAACAACATTATGATCATAGAGACAGTAAGCTGTACATATACAAGAGTAACATTTCCAATTTTCAATAATCATTAAGGAAAGATGTTTTTTATTATTTTATTATTAAAAAATTATTAAAATATCATAAATAAAATATAATTTCTCTATATATATTTAAATATAACATTTTTTTGATGTGGTGATGAAAATATAATCACTTCACTCCTTGGAAGAGGTAGTCCACATATACACAAATGATATTATCATTTTTCAGAGTAAGAAATAAAATGATATATAATATTTTTATAAAAATTAATTTTTTATAAGTATAATTATTATTTCAATTATATCATATATATTCATTAAAATTATTCTTATTACCTTCATTTTAAAGCATTAGTGAAAAAAATCACATCGCTTCGCCAGTCGATACTCTGTAGTACACACAATTGCTGTTATCATATCCCCCATGTAATAGAAATTAAGAAATTATATGATATATAATAAGTCTATAAGTATATATATGATTAAAATATCATATATATACTTTAAATACATCATTTTAACATGAGTTGAGAAGAGATTATGAAAAATGAATGACGTCGATTCATGAGGTGGTATTCTACCATAAACACGAATGAAGATTTCATATCTCATTTGAGGGAATGGTAGATAGATTTATGTTATTAAATTAATATATAACATATAATTATATAATATATTCAATCTTTCATAATATGATCATTGTTGAATAATATTTAATGGAGGTGTAAGAGGAAATAAAAAAACACATAGGAAGGAATTTTACTTCTTCTCGTGCCACCTCTTTAGGATTATACATAAAATTTAACTAAAATGGACATTTGAAAAAAATTAATCTTATATGAGTTTATGGAATATGGTAAGTTATTTTGTAATTACTCTTAAAAAAAATGGTTTCATGGAGTGAAAATTAAGAAGAGGGGGTGGCCTTTTATAAGTTATGTGAATAGAAAACTGGTAATTTTTTAAAATAAGAAGGCGTGACTACTTTTTTTCACATGAAAAAATGATCCAAAATGGATAATTTTATATAATTAGAAATTATATGGTCTAAATATGTATTTTTTTGTATTTTATGAATTTTTTAAGGTCATTTTGACCCGTATCTTTTTATTTTAAATCCCTTGTAAACTCATTTTCACCTTTACAATGGTAATTATTATTTTTTTCTATTTTCAAAAATCATTATGGTAAAAAATAAAGTTAAATTTTTAGAAAATATAAATTATTTTTATTACAAATAGGAAATAAATTTTACCAAATTAAATTCATTGAATTGGAAAATTTAATTTTATATTAAACTCATTGATGTGATGAAAAGAGAGGTTTCAAGATTATTAGTTTTCAAGAAAAATATGATTTTATATTAACTGTAAAAAATAATAATATTCATTTTATGAATATAAATTATAAATATATGAAAATAAATAAATAAATTTCATTTAAATCAATACTAATTATGGTTTTTTAATTAATTAAAAATGATAAAAAAATATAAATTTTAAAATAGTATTCAAGAAAATCCCAATTTTAAACTTAAGGAAAAACGTATACAAAAATACAATATAATGTTTATTAAAATTATATTAATAGAATCAAATAAAAATAGATAATACATATGGAAATTGAAATCATATTCAAAACATAATGGTACATTTATGTTTCTTAATATATTGAATGTAAATTATTTTTTTAAGAAAAATGGTTATTTTTCACAATTCACCGAAAAAAACATGTTATGAAAATTATTAAATTAAATTTATGTTTAGTATGACACACACACACACATATATATATATATATATTTAATAATTTAGTTAACATAATTTATATCTTCCAATTTAATGGATATATTATAGAAGTTATATATTTAGAAAAAAGTTTAAGATTGGTGTTTCATATCAAATAAGTTTTCGAACATCATTTTATTTTCTAAATAATAAGTGTGTTATAACCTCTCACTGATAATTAATTTAATCAAATAAATTTTAAATTTTAATTTTTTATCATATGATTTATATTTTAAAATATATTTGTATCCAACACACATTTTAAAATGGGATGATAAAATATCCTCTTGATAAAATATAAAGGAAAGTATGAAGGTCATATGGATTAGCACATACTAGATTTTCAAATATGATAGAAAATGTGGGAATTAAAGAAATTAAAATGGGTTAAAATAAAAATTCCTAAATAATGATATGGTGTAATTAAGATCATTTATCATAATAAATTTAATTATCAGAAAAAAGATAACACCCAAAAACCTATAAATAAATGATGTGTTAAAAGGGTAATTAATGTCATAAATAATGATAGTAATGGGGATATTTTTTGTTTGAATATCCTTATATTAGATTTTAATAATTATATATTTCTCTCAAGTAATATAATAAGTGATCATACAAACATGATGTGCACAATTTCATCCTTTTATCAATTTTCACAGCATTATTATCTTAATATAAAAAAGATGAGTATTCATGTAGAAATTGTTTTCATTCATGGAGAACTAAAAATAATTTTTGAAGGAAACCATAACAATAAAAGGGATAATGGGGGTATTCCACCGATCTTTAGAGATTATCCAATCCAAAAAAAAATTAGCATAAGACAATATATTTACCCAAATTCGTAAAACATCTTATAATGAAATAATACATTATTCAATGAAATTACAATGTAATACAAAATTTTCAAACTAGATCATTCCAAAATAACCTCAAAATTTAATAGTATTTTATCCTCAAATGTTATCTCATAACTTTCCACTTTGAGGCTCAAAAAATGGTAACCTTTTATTAAAATTACATTAATCACTTAGTCACCAAATAAAGTTTCCATCATATTATTATCTATTTGATAAAAAATGTGTTCCCATAATTACCTCAATATCCAATATCATTTAAACCACAAAGGTTATCAATACCTTAAATCTTAATTCTGCGAAATTTATATTCATACTTCACATTAATCCAAATCATTACATATACTTCAACCAAATAAAAATTATCCTAAAATTTCATTAATCACATTAAAATATCATCTCTTAAAACCATAAATGGGGTCTATGAATTGTAATATATGATCATCCCTAATATTATAGTCTTCTGATGGTTTCTAAAAATCTTAAGATAACCTCAAATCAAAACATCCTAACCTCAAACTTTTTCTAAAACATTCCTCTAATAAAACCAATAACTTCCCAGAACCCATAATCTCATATTCAGTGTTAAAAACACGTATTGGGGGTTGTCTACCCCATGGGCTGAATTCAAAATTCATCTCTTTGATCCCCAAGGTTTATAATGCCTCTAAGATTCATCTTTTTCGACCCTTGTC
The DNA here is from genome assembly GCA_963277665.1 of Viscum album. NCBI lineage: Eukaryota > Viridiplantae > Streptophyta > Magnoliopsida > Santalales > Viscaceae > Viscum > Viscum album. The sequence goes on along the minus strand of OY728145.1, from coordinate 870,866,073 downwards.
AATCATAAGTACTTTATATAAAATCATCACTAAAATTTTTAAAAATAGGCTTACTACCATGAATGACCCAATTATCTCAAGGAATCAATTTGGATTCTTCAAGAGAAGATCCATTCAAAACTACATTTGTTTTTCTTCTGAATTTACTTACATGCAAAGTAATTCCAATAGAGGGTGCAATGTTGCAAAAAACATGACATTAGAAAATATTTTTATACAATGGACTTGAATTTCATCTTTAAAGTGCTCCAATGCATTAGCTTCAATAACTACATTATAAATAGAGTCAAAACCATGTTTAAATCAGCCTTTATATCTATCATGGTCAATGGATCTCCCAGAGGATAATCCAAATGCACCAAAGGTGTTGAACAAGTCAATCCACTTTCTTCCATACTTTTATCCATTTAGGAAAATATTTAATTATATTTCTCTCTCAACCTATGGACCAAAGTAAACTTAATCCCATATAAGCTTTTAGAATTGTGAATGCACCCATGCAGCCTTTATATGTGGATGGCATCATTATTTTTTTACCAGGTGATAAAAGAAACATCTGAATATGAAAAAGTTATCTCTCTCACTTCAAGGAGGTATCAGGTCTAGTCATTAGCTGGAAAAAATACATTATCTTATTTAGGATAAATTTTATGGCTAGTAGAAAACATGGTATTATAAATGGATTTGGCATTTAATAAGGGTTTGTTTCTTTTAAGTTCCTTGGTGTTCCCATATTTTAGGCCAGACCCAAATCTACATATTTCATAAATTTTTTTGATTTAGTCCTTAATAAGCTCTCCTCTTGTAAAGGAAAAACTCTATCTATGGTAGGTAGAATCTACCTTGTAATGTATATCATTTTCTTTAAAATGGTCTACTACATGATGGTTTAGAAATGGCCTTCCAGAATCAATAAAAAATGAATTTTTCCATTAATTTTTTTGGGTCTAGCAGCACGCTGGTTAGAAAATTTGTGAGTATACCTTGGTATACCTGTTGCAAACATTTCATTAAGGGTGGACTCAACATAAAAATTTGAATCTTTTTAATGAGGCCCTTCGAGCTAGAATTACATGAAACATGATCCACAATGATTCTCCTTATATTTCATTCATCAAAAATTGGTTTCTTGTTAAGTTGAAGAAAGGAAGCATGAAATTTCTAAACTCTTCCATCTGGCCTACTATTAAGTAAGTGTATTTAAAAATTATGACCAAATAAATATATATGGTTTCTAGGAACTCCTACGTGATCTTCTGGATGGGAAACTGGATTGGTGCTCCTCTAATTTCTATGATCCCTATTGAACTATATCTTGAAAGTATTAATAATACTACCAGGTATGTGATTAACTCTCATCTCTATAGTCTCCCTATGAATATTATGCATGTCATTGACAAGTCTAATTTTTTTTAATATAGATGATTTTATAATTATGGATCTTTCACAAAATTGTATTCCAGATTCAAAAACTCATTATAACCACAATTTTCATAACTCTGGAAATAATTATAATTGTATTAAAAACTTTGATAATATATGAATAAATCCTTCAATACATACACTAATTGGGTTTATTTCTTATAATAGGGTCCCCACTCATACATGTCTATATTCTTTTGGGATCCACACATGCTCAAAATTTCATCTCTGTAATCTACATAAAGAAGACACTAAGAATTTATTTCTATTTTGTGCCACTACCACTGCAATTCAGAACTATAATTTTGATATTTTTTATTGCATATGGATAAATCTTGACTCTTTCAACGCTCAGATAAAGTGTTGTGTTGATGTGGATAACTACCAAAAAATTATAAACACAATTCTTCCTACTATTATGGAGGTTCATCATGTGATTTGGTATGATATAAATGTAACTCTTCACAATAATTGGTCATTAAACATTAATGTAGGTCATATGTCAATCATCATTTCTATTAGTGAAGTTATTTTGATTTAGAATGGATATTCCACAATATAGTGAATGATGATATGATTCTGTAGTGACTACGAGTTGATGGTATTTTTCGCCAATCGTGATGCACTTTTGATGTTTTCTAGAGACCATCATTATATGGATGGATTAAAGTTAATGTGGATGGAACTTATAAAAGCAATCTGGACCCTGCGGGTTGTGTCACTATATTTAGGGATCATCTTCGTTATATCCTTGGGTGCTTCTTTAGAAGCTGTGGTATTGCATCATATTTGGAGGCTAAACTGATGAGTGTGATTCGGGATATGTCTTTCGATATGCACGAGTGTTAGAACAACATATAGATTTAATTTGATTCGACTACTATAGTGCAAGAGATTTGTAATGGCATGATACATCTGGCTTGGTCAGCTACTACACATTAGATAGATTGTCTCCATTCACTCTGTGACATCAACCATATTACCACTATTATCTATCATGAAGCGAATCTGGATGTGTATGGCCTCTCTTATAAAGGGTTAAATTATAATACTACTTAGCTGGATGATATAACTAAGGATTTACTCCCCCTTCATGTGAAATATTTTAATATTATCCCTTCTTTTTGACTCATGTAACTAGTTTTGTTATAATAATTGTTCTTTGGTCCTTTGGCCAAGGCACCACTTTATTCAAAAAAATAATCTGGATCCATGTGATGTCAATCTTGATCAAATAAAACATTATAAACCCATTAATAGTGTAGATAAAATGTATTGGTATCTTGGGAACATTATCTTCAAAACAAATTCTAAACATGTGTCAGAGATAACTAGAGACCATTAAAATACATAGTTGAAATCCCTAAGAAATCCCCCATTCATTTCTATTATTACAGTTAAAATTACCGAATTAATTGGATCACTATATGGTTTTAGCAATCATAAAATTTATATCATCCTCACCAGACACTACCTAGGTGCCCCCATTATACAATCTGTAATGAGCTCACCTGGTTCTATCTAGGAACACCCCTCGTATATCCTATAATGGGCTCACACGATGCTATATAGGATCACCCATGATCATAAATATTATCCAAGTAATATCCTTGGATATAGAATTTATTTCATCAAAAACTAATAGAAACAACCTTTATTATATTGAGAACATGATTAACAAATGGAAAATAAATGGGTTTCATACCAATCTATGGGATATATGATTTACCCATACAAAAAAAAGTTCCATAACAATTTCTTTGAAACATGATTATCTTATGGAAAAGAAATGGGTTCTATAGAAATCCATTTGAATTGTGATTAAATCAGGGGAAAGAACTTGGTTCCCTAAAAATATCACTCACACATGATTAATCCATGGAAAAGAAATGAGTTCTCTAACAATATCTTTTAAACATGGTTAACTCGTGGAAAAGAAACATGTTCCATCGCAATATCTTCAAAAAATTGTTAATCATTCTAGTTAATGAATGCAGATGTATCATTATAAAATATCTCCATTAGGTAATTTGTAACGACAATGTTTTTTTGATGTTGATGAATTGAAATACAATTAAAATATAATTAGAAAATCACGATGAAAATAAAAGTTTCATTTTGAAAAAACTTTTAAAATGAAAAAACACAAATTAATATTGATATCATTTTCTATGAAAACAACAATGGGAAAATGAAAAGGAAGCATTAAATCAAAAAATGGTAATGATGGTTGAAAAATATATTCTTGTTGTAAATGTCAAAAATAAACATTCATTTCAAAACATTTGGTAAAATATAGTAAAATGTGACGAACTTGGAAAACATTATGAAATTTCTAATGAAATACTTTTCAAATAAGGAAGAATTCCATGTAAAATATATTTATTAAACCATTTAATATAAAAAAACCCTTTTTGGGAACATTTTAGAAAACATGGATATGGAAGATAAAGATACATGAGTTAATAGAAAATAAAAGATTAATATCATTTACAAATATCATTATTAGTGTTTCTTTAATAACTAATGAAGGAAATAGAAATAAAAAAATTTAACCACATTCGTAACCAAAGGTGAATAAATAGATCTAGTACATGAAAATAATTTTATATTATTTTCATAAAAATAATATTCAACATAAACAATCCTAAAAAGAAATATGATTGTAATATAAAGCCTTATCAACATTGGTAATCATTTCAATCATAATCCCCATGAATGAATAACATAAAAAGAAGATTTAAATATCATGATAATAATGATTTTAATGTTATTACATGTCGAAATGGTATGTAGGTACACCTTATAAAATAATATAGGTGTATGACATTATAATATGACTCAATGAGGAAAAATTAAGATGATGTTTCATATATATTTAGTTATCTTCAGATAAAGTATACTTAAAAAGAGGGAAAAAATATGAACTCTCAAATAATAATAATAATTTTAATGAAAAATACCCTAAAAAACATTCATTGGAAGTATATGAATAACACACAAAAATATGTGATTAATTTGGTATATGTCTTACAAAAATAAAATCTAGATAAGAAATTTATTACCTCAAGTATAAAATTTCCATGAATGTCCTTTAAATACTTTATAATTATATTATATAAATCAATTGATTTCTTATTAATATTCCCTAGGTTTAACACAATATAATTAATTAATTTATTATATTAATTTGTAATGAAATATTTTAATACTTATTTATTTAAATCAACTTTCATTGTTTTGAGGGCTTTCAATTTGTTGTTTCAAAATGAAATTGGGGTGTTGAATATGGTAAACTAAGTCATTATTTAATCATGCATAGAATACTAATAATGAAAAAATACAATATTTATTCTTAAATCTTAATTTTAAAAAAAAATATGAATAATGGTTTTGAAAAATGAACTACATTGCAATCATTGGGTCGGTAGGGCATACATAGACATGAGTAACATTTCCATTTTTCAATGATCATTATGGAAAGAAGGTATATATTATTTTCTCAATAAAAAATTATAATATAATCATAAAAACCATATTTATTTAAATAAACTTTTATATATCATTCTTCTAATTTGGTGATGAAAAAAATAATCACATAACCATTTAGAGGAGATAGTCCACATGTACAAGGATCACATTACAATTTTATATGTATGAAATAAAGTGATATGTTATATTTTTTTAAGGATAAATATTTTATAAGTATAATTCTTTTTATATTTATATATAATATATTCTTAAAAATTATTCTTATTAACTTCCATGTAAATAAATCGTGAAAAACAAATCACAAAACTTTACGAGGTGGTAGTCTGTTGTATACACAAGCACCATTATCATATCCACCATAGAATGGAAATTAAGAAATTATATATGATATAGTAATTAAATAAGTAAAAATATCATATATATATATATATATATTAAATCAATAATTCAAAAAATACATGACATGAAATGATGCAAAAAATGATATCTCTTTATAAGGTGGTAGTCTATCACAAATACAAATGATGAAATCGTATCTCATTTTGAGGAAGAAGAGATGGATTTTGGGTATTCCATTATCATAAAAAACAAAGTGTATGACATATACATTTTTTATCATATGATCCGGGTTTATTACTATTTTAAGGCTATTGAATAATTAATAAAACAAAAAACCATAGTTAATAATATTACCTATTCTCAGACCACTCTTTTGAATTTTACATAATGTATTCCTAGAATAGATTTTAAATTGAATTAAAGATTATAGGATTAGAGTATGGTTGTTTGGAAGGTATTTGGGATATTATTGGACAATACAAAATAGTTTTAATGTTTCAATAAGAGATTAGTGGGGTGGCTTTTTATAAGTGAGGTGACTGGCACGCTTGTAATTTTTGAATAGAAAAAAGTGTACTCACATTTTTTTCATTAAAGAGGGTTCCAATTATGAATAATTACTTATAATTAGATATTATATGGTCAAAATATTTCCATATAATATATTTCAGATATCTTTTAGTTTATTTTTACCGGTATCTTTTTAGTTTAACCACCCCCAGTAAAACTGTTTTCTCCTAAACCATGGTAATTTTTTTTTCACTATTAATTATGGTAAAAAAATATATTAAAGTTATTATATTATATAAATTGTTATAATTAAAAATAAAGAATCCATTTTACCAAATTTAACTCATATTTTTTGAAAATTTAAATTTAAAACTAAACAACCTAACACAATGAAACAGAGGGTATTCAAGAAGTGTATCTTGCAAGAAAAAGATGAATTTATATGAACTATATAAATAATAATATTAATTTAAGGGATATAAATTAATATTAATTGATATATAATATATAAAACTAATTTAAATTTTTTAACCTAGTTTTTCTTTATTTTAAAAAAAGGGGAACCATTATGCACTTAAAAAAAGTTTTAAAAAAATGGTTTTTTACGCAATGACACAATTATAATAAAATCTAAAATGAAGTTGATTAAAAATATATGAATTCAATTAAATATAAATAAATAATATTTAATAACTTTATATCGTATTTAAAACATAATGTTACTTATAAAGTTCCTAATTTATTGAAAACAAATTACATTTTTAGAAAAATCGGTGTTTTTCATTATTCACTGAAAATCTATATTTTCTAAAAGATCCCAATGATTTACCCAAAGTTTTTTACGATGCTAAAATCTAAAAAATTAATATAATTTTACAAAAACATTTTTCTAAATGTTCCAAAAATAAATTATAATATTTTTTTCATTAAAAATAATAAAAATTGTTTTTGAAGAAAATATATTTTTGAAGAATAAAATCACATTAAAAAAACATTATTGACTATTTAATAAAAATTTGTCAATAATTAATATTGAGAAAGAAATATATATATATATATATATATCATAATATATTTAATAATAAGGAGATAACTAATTTAATAGTTAGTTTATAATAGTTATATTTTTCATAGGTTGATGATGCTTGAGTACACATATAAAATCGGCTATGGAACATATTTATCTTTTCTAAAATCATAGGGTAATACAATTAAAATGTGATTCTTTTAAAAGGTGGTTTTTTTTAGAGATATTTATTTTTATGTTAAATATTAATTTTATGGTCTGTATATGAATTGTTTTCATTTTATTATTGGGAATTTAACTACATTACATTATTATATGGATAATGATCATGGAGATTAGAAATATTTGGGAGATGTTTCATTGGGTTACATAAATTTTAACTATTAGGTTTAATAAATTATTTGAAATGAATTATTATTTATGATGAATGCAGTTAATGTTTTTGTAGACGTATGGAGAAGGGTATGATATAGCCATTAAGATTAAATCATTATTTAAAGATGATGTTATCAAAATAATTATGGTTTTGGAGATTAATTATGTATTTCATCACATAGTAATTTATTAATTTTTAGAATTATATTTTGATAAAAAAAATTGGTTTTAGTTAATTCATAAATAATGTTAGAATATCTTGATATACCTTTTGGATCTATAAAAATATTAATTTATTTCTCCAAACATAAAAAAATCTTCTTGAATACTCATCGTTTAGAAAAATTTATGAGATTGTAGTGGTAATTGATTGAAGGATAAAATTATACATGTAAATTGAGTATATCTCATTATGTTATCATTATATATAGTAAATAAATTCCTTAACTCTTGGAAAAGGATCTGAAGATAAAAATGTTATCCAACATTATTTAATTTTGATAAATTTATTACCTTTTAACCACTCACTTATTCATGGTTTTTTGGTTGTTAACATTCCCCATAAAATGATCTCTAGAACTCCCTATTAAACCTCAAGTGTTAGTTTCACTTTGTCTTCTATATTTTCCCTTCTTATTGATGTTATCCAATTTGGAAATCATGTTTTGTGGTGACCTTCTTACTTACCTTTCACACATTAAGGATATATTTTATTAATCCAATTTATGATGTGTGTTTTTAACTAATGAATTTATAAATATGAAATATTATATTACCATAAACTATGTCATATTTTTAGGATGAAAATTTTAAGGGGGTAATGCAACACCAAGATATTTTTATAAAAACTTATCATTAAAAAAATTAATTTCATTGATAGCTTACTTTACATGCTACTATGTTTATATAAATCGTGATATAATATTAAAATATTATTATTTTTTATATTTATAACCTAGACATTAAATTGGAGGGTATGAATATGATTAACTAATTTATGAAATAAATATAAATTTTTAACTCAATATTAATGTATTGATTAATAATTAGTAAATAATAAATATTTTTTATATATTTTTTTGAGAAAATAAGATGTTTAATTTCTATATAATGTCAAATATTTATTTTATGAAAAGAAAGAAAAATTTTAAATTAAAACTATTAAAATTAACTTAATATGAATTTGTGAGAATTTTATAAAATGGATTTTTTTTGAATTTTTAAAAATGAGGATTTTCTGGAAAGTAATATGTATGAAGTTTTATTGTTTTTCGAAATGGCTTCAAAGAAAATTTTATTTTATTTTAACTTAAATATTCTAATTATTTAAATCAGTATAAATTTTATGTATTTATTTAGTATAAAAACATTTTCATAGGTAAAAAGTAATTTTCTTGAAAAATAGTTTTTATTGGTGCCATTAGTTTTTATCATAATAAAAAATATATATTAGTATTTTGGATTGATTGAAATGAAATATATATAATGTAATCAATAAAATTATTTAAAAATCCTCAAATAATTTTCTAATCATTGGATAAGAATAAATATAAATTTATACTTCCTAAACTATATATTTATAAAAATAAGTTTTCATAGTATTTTGGGCACATATTTTAAAGATAATTTCAGAAAATTATAAGTTTTATATTTTTTTTAAAAATCAATTCCATATTTGGAATCAAGAGATTCAAATTTGGTAAATAACACACTTTTTTATTTATACAATATAAACAGTAACTATGGTTAAATTTATCACCTCAGTATATTGTTAATCAAGTTAATCTATGTTAAATCTAATTGATAAGACCATAAATCTTCATTGTAATTGTCATTCGATGAATGGAATTCTACTCTTATCACCATATGCTATAAATTTTGTTTTTAATGTAAATGATTTCATTAATATGATTTATATAACATTTAAAGAAAAAAAATTACATAATTATTTTAAAGAGGGTACCTTTGCATAGAATCCATGGTAAATTTAATAAAATAAAAAGTAACTATATGAGTCAGAAAGATGGTATTTCAACTAGAATCTCATGAAAAAATCATTGAATTAGAAGGAAAATCATCCATCCAATTGAGATTCTTGTCAACAGCTCTAATGTCTAGACTATCTACCACCCGATTCACCTCTCAATAAGAATGTTTTCTGAAGTAATTTAGTCCAATGAGAATACTCATTCATTCTTGTCATCAAGTTATGAGCTTCCAAGAAAGATGTATCAAACCATTCCTTATGGCCAAGAAAATATCACTTGAATCACTTTCAAGACCTAGATTATTTAGCTTTTATATTTAGAAAAAGAGATCTCATTGATCACTCCAAGCATTATGGCTTGAAGATCCATATCTAGACCACAAAAACCATAAAAATATTCAACAAAACAACCATAATGATCAAGAAAAACTTCACCACATCCATAAGGACTGGGATTTTATTTTTAGGCACCATCAAAATTAATTTAAATACTGTTTTGAGGAGTGGGATTTTAGAAAACCTCACTTATACCATATGGAGGCTTAAAATTTCCAATAGTTCCATGTATTCTTATAATAGTAAAATCATGAATAATATTATAGTGTAAACCATCCTGATGTACCCTTGAATATAAAATGAGTTTAATAATACATACAATAGTGGAATGAATACTGAAAATAACCTGGCAGTTAATCAACTGTTTATGAACCTTCCAAATAAGGTTCAACAATTCTGCTACTTCTACAAGAAAGAGATTATCGAGCCATGACTAGAGATAACTAGACTGTTATTGAATCATGAAGATGTGAGATTTCAAGAATGATATATCGAACCTTTCATAATATCACCCTGTTAGTTTTATATATCTCTTATGTGTCCACATAGGGACAACATAATGTAATGAATGAATACAAGTGTATAATTTTAAGTCCCATAAATTATTTTTATAATATTAATTTATTACTAATTTTTAAAAAATTCATATTCCCTTAAATATTTGTGAATTGCTAATAAGTTATTTTTTCAATTGAAATATAATTAAAATATTTTTTTAAAAAATACAAATTTTTTATAATATGAATAAGATAATTTATGCCAATAATATTAAAGAAATATATAAAATTATAGGTAGGTGAGGTAGCATTATATTTAAATTAACCATATTTAAAATTTATTTATTTTCAAAATATATGAATACTGTTGAGAATGAAAATAATGATCTGTTATAATAAATAGTATTTTATTAAATTATATAAAATTCATAAAAATATTCTATTTATAAAAATTAATGGTATATGGTTGAAAACATAACAAATGATCCATTTATGTGACATTTTTTAATTGTATTGTAATATTATTAACCATTAAAGGGTAGAAATATTTAATATTATAGTAATTGTCAAAAGGGATAATAAAACAGTAAAAAAATGAGTGTAAAAATTTGATCCATAAATTTTCAAATTTTAATGGAAGATATTATTTCAATGAATCTTCATACTAAATTTAAATATTATTAATTTATATCCTTTTCAACCTAAAAAATTATATATATTTATTTAAAATTTTATGAAATTCCACAAGATCCCCTCCCCTCAATTATTAAAGGGAACCCACCTTTCACTTCATAACACAACCTTGTACATTATATTATGATAATTACCTACTAAAATTCATTAAAAACTTATATCTTAAAATTATAGATGATCAATTTCTACCACATGACCATCCCTAATACCCTAAATTGGGGATCTAAAGGAGTTGTTTAAAAAATGATGTAATTTCCACAACAGATAAATTTTTTAATTGTTCGTTTAACTCCATTAAATAGGTTTCTATTCATCAAAAAAAATATTAACTATAATATATGAATTGAAAATTTATTATGATAATGAAACAACCTTTATTCACCCTCTCTCAAAAAAATTGAAGTGAAAATATCACTTTTACGTACGTATGACTTACCATCTCCGGGTAGAAATAAAATGAAATTGTACCCATCATATTATATAGATTGTTATTAATATTAAATTAAATAATATTTATGATAATTATGAAATAATTATTCTTTTATAATTATAATATAATATATACCTTAATAACTTATAAATTTTTGGAAAACAATAACATCGATCGTGCATATATGTGGACTATAACGTCCATGGGGTGATGCGATTCATTTTTCAATTATATTTTACTTGGAAATTATTATGTACTGATTGGATGAGTATATATGATATATATGATATAAAATTGACTAAAAAATTTGGAATTTTTATTTACCATCATTTTGTTCCATCCGTCAAAAAATGGAAATAATGTTCGTGCGTGCATACAACCTACCGTCTCCATGAACATTGTAATAAAATTTTCAATCTCTATATTTTATGAATGAAATTAAACATGTATTAAATTAATATATATGATGTTTATATCATGAATCTCATTATATATATTACATGGCAATGATCAAAATAATTTAACCAAAACAATTGAACCAGAACATACAAGAAAACCGAAGTAGAAATGACCTCGAATAGTAATTTTATAAAAGAATTGTTAAAAAATGGCGATAAAATGTGGTAAGTAAGTCACATATTGTATGATATATATGAATATGGTACTTAAATATATGAATAATAAATATATATTGATTATATTTGAGTTTAAAATGCGTATGAATGATGTCTAGCTTATGGTAAGGAAATTAAAACCCATTTTAATGTTTTGAGAGATATCCCATATGCAGCGCATGTTAATTTTATATGGTGTATATGTTGCGAAGGTGATTAATTTATGATTATTATTATTAAAATTGTGGGTATTTACATACCCATCTAAAGTTCTTTCATTCTTGTGGCATAATACTCAAATGCCACCATAATGGTAAGGGTTTTATTTTACAACTTCATTGTTTATCAGGATTATTTGTGATTATGTTTCTGAAAAAAGAATATTATGATATATCAATCAAGATACTTATGGATTTTCTTACCCTATATATAATTAATTAAAATACTATTTTTTATTTCATTTAACCCTTCTAAATTATTATGGAGACTTTTTCTTGATAATCAACCATATTTCAGTCTTCAATAGAAAATCATTTTCTTCCATATCCATGTTTTCTAAATAAGTTTTAAATAATATTTTAACTATTAACCTATGTCTATTAAATGAAAATATTAACCTTGTTTTAATGTTTGTTATATGTTTTGAAAAGTAATCTTCTTTTTTTTGAATAATTCACATTTTTTCTTTTTAAAAATATATGACTCGAATATTTTTTAATATTATATAGAATAAATGTATTTTTCTAAAATCATGGCCACTAAATTATTTGAAGCATAAATTATAATTTTTTGATGACCATTAAAATAATTTTCTTTTCATTATATTTGGGAAAAGCATTTTTTTAAAAGTGATTTTAAAAATGGAATGTTTATTTTCCTCAAAAAATATTTTAGTGATATTTTAAAGGAATTTTAATTTATAATAAAAAATTGTGATATTATTTAGATTATTATTGGGATATAATACATTGATTAAATTATTACTCTTAAAAAGGATGATTAATGATTATGCTGATGTGGTGTTTATGAAAACCATCTATTTCCAATGGGTTATGCAATAGTGAAATGGCAACATGATTATGAAACCCATTTTCATTTCACTGGTTCTAATGTGTTGAAATGATGAATGTTTTTGGGTATTATTAAAGATATATGTATGGTTTTCATTTTGTGACAGTGATTATATTATATCCAATAATGGTGTTTTTGATATAATCATCTTATTATAACCAAGGATGCGTGGTAGCCATATCTCCCTCCAATATATTGAGTAGAAAATTGACATATAATGATATAAATACGACTGGAATGGGAAGTGAACCAAATTTAGTCAGGGAAATTGTCTTAAATAATGGTTTGGAAAGTGTACCCTGAATAATGTGATGGTTTGAGAGTGTTCTCATTACACTATGATATTCTTGGAAATGATCCTTGACTACTGCAATACTTTTGGGAGTGAACACATTCCGCAATATATTTTTTGAAATGTGCTTTAACTTCTAAGGAAATAGTTTTATACTTTTTTTGAGTATGTCATAATTATAGGTCTTATGAAAATTTTATGATTCCATGGATTATTTTCTTTGATTAAATTATAATTCATGTCCATTGTTCTATCGTGATTTATTCCATGACATGTGATTGTGATATTTAAAATTCAGTATATGATTTTCAAATGTTTTTATGATATTCTCATACCCTTTTATTCATGTTATGATTAAGTGATCACTATTATCTCCCTTTTTTTTACCTATATTGAGAATCTGATGTCACCCATTCATATGTTTCCATTCCCTAGGTTATGAATAACAGTACTAATTTTGAATTTTCAAAGAGGGGTACAATTATGAAAAACATAGTGAGAGATTAAGTGGATATTTTATGAACCTGTTGTTGATATGTCCATGTTTCCAAAGGCACGAAAACTATATGATTCTGTTGTGTATTATTATGTTACTTAATAAATATTCATATAAAAAGATGTGATACATATATAATAAATATATGTGTCATTATAATAATCACTTATATATCATTTTTTACTCATACTGACCATTTTTTTCTCACCCATTCATTTGTTTCGCTCCGTATTTAAAAAGGAAAGTATTACGTATGATATTTCTAGGAATGGATCTAGTAATAAGGAAAAATGTGGGTGATGGTGTATATATTTTAGTTACTGAAAACTTATTTATCCATGTCTCCAAAGACAACAAACCTTTGATAGTTATATCATGCATTGTAATTTTATGTAACGAATATTAATGTAATTGGATTTAATATTTATGTCTGAAAAGTATGGGTCGCTATAAAAGTAATTTTAATTTCATGACATCCTTCAATTACATCTTTAGAACCATCATGTATATACAATAACTTCTTCTAGATCGAATTCATGGCTTTGACTATAACTTTTTATCATTACATAATTTCATGTTTTAACTGGATTTAATTTTTATTTGAACTATGATATTAATATCACTTGGATCATGCACCAAACATTTAAAATTGATCTTCCACTCAAAAGTATTCAACACGGTTCGATTTAAATCCATTATTGAAAATATATAATTCATTAAAAATAACAAAATACTGAGATTAATTATTATGATATGTAATGGGATACAACATTTTGGGTTTTAAGTCACATGGTGTCTGATTTTGAAAAAGGTAAAACGTTTTATGATTAAAAATATAATATTATCAAGTTGACTACATGCGATCAAAACATTAAATTGAGGTTAAAAGACATAGGTTTGGATTAAATTATGTACGAAACAAATAAAATACATATGTTTTTATGAAAAAAATTTAAAACCCTGACCGTAGTATCCCAAACTCGGTGGTTTCCTTATTATACTGATACTAGGTACAATTGATCGAATCCCAAAGGACCAAATTATTAATTAGTTTCAAATAACTTGATATATAGTGGAATCATACATTATGAGTGAAATTTAAAATACAACATAGTCACTCCATTGAAAATACTATTATTGTCATTGCTTTACCCAGTATATCAGTCATAAAATAGTTTATTGTATCTAGGGGAAAATTAAACATAATAATAGGGTGAGAACAAGTGCTCAGTAACCATATACAAATAGTGGAAGCTATTGTAAATAAATATAAACAATAATGGAAATTTATATATTCGAAATACAATCCAATAAACAAATAACATAAGCATATTATGGAAGGAATGAATATAGGTAAAATAATTTCATAATAAAATGAGTTAAAACATATCAAAGGATATAAAACTAAAGAAAAATTAATATTGGAATCAATCACTAATCTCAGAATGATAAAATTCATAATTTGGGACATCATAAACATACCTTTAAGGCTTCATCAACGATGCCGTAAATAAAAGTTTAAGGAATTGTCTGATATCCAAACTAGTTTATCTCATGAGACATATCGATGCATCGAGGGGTTATAGAGGGAATCACCCATCACAAACTAACTCAAATTCATTCCTCATAGGAAAGAGGTGAAACAATATAAAAATTTGTATTCAAAACATGAATACGAAATGTGAATACTTTAACCATAAACAATTCATGGTATCAAAATATAACATCCAAAGTCAAATTAAATATAAACCATTCAATTAAATATGGTATATAATATCATAAGAGATAAAATTAAGTTAATAATAATATTAGAAAAATGGTATTAAAATATATGAAAATACTCTAATAAAATCATTAATAAGTTTTTTGAGATAAACACCGTTTTTAATTACAGACAATTTATTAAAAAAGCCACAAAATAATATAAGAATAATTTTATTTGAAATGAACCTTGTAAACATGTAATGGAAGGATTACAACATTAAGGAATCAAGATGGTGGGAAAATATTCTCTAGAAGGATATGTTAAAAAAAATCCCTAGTATTTTCTTTTCAGAAATGGCATAAAGTACCTCATTTCAATAATGAAAAAAATGATTATTTTCAAATTGATGTATAAAATTCCAAACATGGGTAATAAAAAGAATTTAAAAATTCATACAAAAATAGTAAAAAAATTATTTTTTAGAAAACATGGAATGGATGATAAATATCCCCTCGTAGATACTTCAATAGGAACAATTCAGAATAAAAACGAGATTGTGAAATAACCCTTACCTTAGGTTTGATTTTCATTATATGTGAAGAACCTCATTTATAGTGGTTTTAAACACAATTTTAACTTTAAATAGAATTTTATTAATATTTATAATATCATATATGATCCCATTATAACATTTCTTTTTCCATATCCTTGTTTTGTATGAATGATTTAAAATAGGTTTTTTCCGTTAGAAATTTTTTGTGTAATGTAATTTTTTTAATGTTTGATTTTTTATAAAATTAATTTAAAATAAATCTTCTTTTTGTTTAACTAATGATGTAATTTTTTTGTTTTGAAAAAAATTAAAAAAGGAATGTTTTCTTAAGTTACATGTAATGAATGAAATATTCCTCCATCAGGACTGCTCAATGCATTGACTAATCCTTTACAATTTACAAGGTACTTTTCAAAGAAAATTTTTTCCACAATATTTTGTAAATATTTATATTTAAAAAAAATTGTCAAAACAGAAAGGTTATTTTCTCAAATATAATTCTATTAATCTTTTATATTAGTTTTTACATATAATAACAAAATTGGAGGTGATTTTTTTTACTAGGGATATAATCTATTGATACTACTCTCCCTTTTTATAATTATGTTCAATATTTATATTGATGACATTTTTATGAATCCCAATTTAATTTGCGGGGTTTTCTATATTAAATTTATGAAACATGTATGAAACAAATTTTCTTTTCAGAGGTTATGATGTGTTAATATG
Source organism: Viscum album (assembly GCA_963277665.1). NCBI lineage: Eukaryota > Viridiplantae > Streptophyta > Magnoliopsida > Santalales > Viscaceae > Viscum > Viscum album. The sequence continues at coordinate 870,849,505 of OY728145.1, read as the reverse complement.
ATAAATGTTTTATGTTATTGAGGAAATCATATATATGGTTTTCATTATGTGATAGTTGTTCTATTATAATTAACTATGGCAGATTTGTTATAATTAAGGACGATGGTTGTGTAATTAACATGTATGGTTTTTACATAATATAAAAGGATAAGAATAATCTAATAACCAAGAAGAGTGGTCACATTACAACTAAGGACAAGTGGTACCTATATCTCCTGCCAATACAATAGGTAAAAACTGATATGTACTGATATAAATAGGACTGGAATATGGAGTGAACATAGTTTAATGAGGGACTTTGTCCACTATGATAGTTTTGGGAGTGGGTCTTGACTACTACGATGGTATATGCACTACAAAGAAGAGTATTTGTGATGGGGTATTTGCGACGGGTAAATGGTACCATCCCCAAATGGTTTGGCACGAGTTGTGCACCAATTTGTGGGAAGGGTATTTGCAACGGGCTTTTATGCCTGTCGCAAATACTTGACAATGTTTTTAGTATTGACAATGAGATTTATCTCGTATCGAAAATAATATATCGAAAGGTTCGTATTTCCGATAGGTCCCATGACAAATAAATTTTTATCCACTGCCCCTAATTAACAGGGGTTAGTATTTGCGACGTGGTTCGTCGCAACTAATCTAACCTATATCCACCCCCATCTATTTTCCTCTCATTTCACTCCTTTCTCTAACCCTCTCTCCCTCTCAACTTAAATTTTCTTTCTAAATTTTTTTAAGTTAATTATTTTAAATTGGATCAATATTCACAGCCTAAATCTTCCGAAAGATTCAGTTTTAAGGTATTTATCTATTTCTTCTATTCTTTTAGCTAATTAATTTTATTGGATATTAGTTGTAATTATTGTTTATTAGTTTCACTTAAATTAAATTAGAATTAGATCGTTTTATTTTTCATTATTTCTTTTACAATTATGTGTGATTAATATTAATTATTATTAATTAACAGTTCAATTAATATTTAATGATCAGTAGTCATTAGTATTAATTAGAAAAACTATTAATAATCATTAATAATTTGTTATAATTATTAATAATTACCGATAATAAGTAAAAATTATCGTTAATTAGTAGTAAATTGAAATAAATATTTATCAATAATAATAAATTATAATATTTAGTCATAATTATTAAACATAATTAGTAATAATTAGTCATAGTTTGTAAAAATTAAAAATAATTTGAAATAAATATGATTAATTAGTAATAATTAGGAATAATTAGTTATAATTAGGAATAATTATGATTAATTAGTAATAATTGGAAATTATTATAAATAAATAGTAATAAATAGTAATAATTAGTAATAGTAAGGAATAATTTGAAATAATGACGAATAATTAGTAATAAATAGTTATAATTATGAATAATTAGTAATAATTAGGAATAATGAGAATTAATTAGTAACAATTAGGATTAATTACTAATAATTTGAATTAATTATAAATAAGTAGGATTAATTAGTAATAAGTAGTTTTAATTAGTAATATTTAGGATTATTTAGAGATAATTTGGATTAATTAGAAATAATTGGGATTAAATAGGATTATTTAGTAATAATTACGAATAAATAGGATAAATTAGTAATATTTAGTAGTAATTACAAATAATTAGTAATAATTTGGATTGATTTCTAATAATTATCAACAATTTGAAATAATTCGCAATAATTTGCAATAATTAGTAATAGTTAGGATTAATTAGTAATAATTGGGATTAATTAGCAATAATTAGGATTAATTAGTAATAATTCGTAATAGTTAGTAATAATTACGAATAATTAGTAATAATTAATAATAATTAGTATTAATTGGTAATAACGAGGATTAATTGGTAATAATTTGTAATAAATAGTAATAAATATCAATTAATAGTATTAATTAGTAATAAAAAGTAATAATTCGTAATAAATAGTAATAATTTATAATTAATAGTAATAAATGGTAATAATTAAGATTAATTACTATTAATTACTATTAATTATTAATATTTACTATTAATTGGGATTAATTAGTAACAATTAGTAATAATTATGATTAATTAGTAATAATTATTAATAAATAGTAATAATTACTAATAATTAGTAATAATTTGTAATAAATAGTATAAAATAGTAATAATTAGTAATAATTAGTAATAATTAGTAATAATTAGTAATAATCAGTAATAATTAGTAATGAATAGTAATAAGTAGTAATAAATTGTAAAAATAGTAATAAATAAAAATAAATAGTAATAAATAATATTAATAGGAATAATTAGTAATAATTAGTAATAATTAATAATGATTTTAATTATTTAGTAATAATTTGTAAAAATTTGTAAAAATTAGTAAAAATTAGTAATAATTAGAAATAAATTGTAATAAATTGTAATGATTAGTTATAATTAGTACTAATTAGAAATAATTAGAAATAATTTGCAATAATTGGAAATAATTAGCAATAATTAGCAATAAATAGAAATAAATAGTAATAAATAGAAATAAATAGGAATAAATAGGAATAAATAGTAATAAATAGAAATAATTAGCAATAAAAAGAAAAAATAGAAGTAATTAGAAATAATTAGAAACAAATAGCAATAAATTGTAATGAATAGCAATAAATAGAAATAATTCATAGTAAATATCGTTAAATAATAATAATTATCAATAATTAGTAATAAACATCAATAAATTGAAATAATTAGCTATAAATAGAAATAATTAGAAATAATTAGAAATAATTTTCAATAATTTGCAATAACTAGTAATAATTAGTAATAATTATTAATAATTGGCCATAATCAACAATAATTAATAGTAATTAGAAATAAATTAAAAAAATTAGAAATAATTAACAACAATTCATAATAATTCATAATAAATTGGCACAATTTCCCATGGGTTGGTATCATTCCTTTTACATGATAGATCATCTTCTTATAGCTTTCTCTCACTAAAATAACTATTAAGAATATACTCCAATGTATGGATATCCATTTTCATATTAATGAGAATTGATATTCATAATTCATAGAATACTTTTCATACTTGTATCATTGAGAGAAGATTGCAAGGAGATGAGTAGTTATGAAAAAGCAGGCTCTTTGGACTGGCGACTCATCTTCATGCAACTTTCTAAGATTGAAATCACAATGAAAATTATGCTTCAACGTATGAATATCCATTTTCATGTGCACTAGAAAGAAGAGCAGCCTGGCAAGGCCCCCCTAATATCTATTCTCGTGCTAATGAAATTGGAAATCCATATGTTAGAGTATATTTTTCATAGTGATTTCAGTCAGATATAGTTGTAAAAAGATGTGCCCTCGGGAAAAAGAATTATCGCCAATCCACTAGGAATTGTGCCCCTCTTAATTAGTTCCAATTAGTATAAATTAGTTGTAATTACTAATAATTTGAGGTAATTAGTATAAATTATTATACATTAGTGTAGATAAGTATAAATTTTAAAACAAATTCTATAAATAACTATAAAATAATAAAAATTATTATAAATTTTTTTAAAAGTGATTTTAAATTTCTTATCTTTTTGGATAATGTTTTTCTTATATCAAATTATTCAAAAAATTATAATAATTTGATATTTTTAGAGAAATATTGAATAAGGAAGTCGAAAATAGTAATTATTAGATGAACGCACTTAGATAAATCAGTGCAGGAATCCAATTGGTTCTAGTTTAAATCTGGTCTATATTGACATTGTTAAAGATTTCTTATCATTTTCATCATTAAAACCATAATTTGTTTCAGGAGGGATAATTAATTTTCCTCGTAAAAAATGTTCTTTGAGGACATTTGACACATTTGAAAATGATGGTGGTCATCAATTTCATTTTGGTTCTTTACCAAATTATGTTTTTTGGTATCAATATAGTGAACATAGTTCTATAGAAGAGAATCATAATTTGGTTATTGATCTATCATGTTTTCAAAATTTAATACGTGATATGGCATGTCCATGTTTTCAATAATGTAAAACTCATTATGATACTAACTTAACTCGTGAATTGGGAAAGTCTAAAATTTATGAGTTGTTGAGGTACACTAAAGAAGCCTTATATCCTCGATGAAAGATAAGAAAATTTGAAGCTGTTGAAACTTTTATAGTTACTAAATCGGATAATGAATGTAAAATAATTATCTTCATTAGATAATATCTTTGGTTAAAATACTTTTACTTGAAGGAAATATGTTTCATAAAAATTTATTTGAGATCAAGAGGGTGGTTCGTAATCTGGGTTATGGTTATAAGAATATTCATAAATGATTAAATGATTAAATCTTATATTATGGTAAAAATGATTTGTCGGATAATTTCCCCACATGTGGAAAATTGAGGTATAATGAAGATAATCTACAGAAATCTAGATTGATTCATGTAAAATAGTTGAGATATTTCCCACTTACAGCCAGATTACAATCGTTATTTATGTATCAAAACACTGTAGCACTTATGTCATCGTAAAAAACAACATTTCAACTTGTAAAAGATTAAATAATTATTCTGATGGGATTCATGGAAACATTTTGAAAACGTTCATCTATATTTTTCTTTAGAATGAAGAAAAATGTTATTGGGTCCTTCTACATATAATTTCAATCCATTTAGTTTCTCTGGTAGTCCGTATTCATGTTGGCCTATCTTTAGAACTCCATACAATTTACTTCCTTTGATGATCACAAAGGATCTATATATCTCTTGGACCTGATTAATTCCATGAAATTCGAAAAATATTATTGATAATTATTCGAAACCATTGATTGATGAATTAAATTCATTGTGGATTAATGGTGTTAATATATATGAAGTTGTTTCGAAATAGAATTTCTTACTAAACACTGCGTTGATGTGGAAAATTACTGACTTCTTGGAATATGGAATGTTATCTGACTGGTGTACACATTGTACAAAATAATTTCTATAATTTATGAGATACATGAAATCATTTATGCTAATTAATGGAAAAACATTTTTTTTATTATCATTGCTGATTTCTTCTAACTGATCATCATTTTTAGAGGAACAAATATCATTTCAAAAAAGATAAAATTAAAAGAGCGGCAATTACTACAATGATTTATTGTATAAAAGTAAAATCAATAGCCTCTTTGTTACCTCCCATTAAATTTAGACAAATAATAAACCAATAGATAATTGATGGATTTGGGAACGAACACAATTGGATAAAACAATGATTTTTTTGATATCTTCCATATTAGTATGATTTGATGGTTCTTCAGATATTAGATGTCATGCATATTGAGATGAAATATTTTGATAATTTGTTTCATAGTGTTTTAGATACACTAGGTAAGATCAAATATAATTTAATGTCATAATTAGATCTTTCCTAAATTTATTGGCAACAAGAACTTGAACTATTTAATAATATAACATAACACATGTTAATGATGATAAAATAACCATATACTTTATCCCAAGAAAATCAATTAAAATTATTTAGTGTGATTATATATTTGGGACTTATAGATGGTAATGATTCTTATTTTGGATTTTGTATCATAAATAGTCAAATTATCAGATTAAAAGGTCAAGATTATCATGTTATAATGGAAATAATTTTACTGATTGGATTAAGGGGTTTTTTTTAATTCTATGATTTTGGGATATAATAAAAGACATATCAATTTTTTAGAGACATTTTTGAAACAAAAACAGAATACAATGAACTAAGAAGTCTATAAGAAGGTTTTGTTTTAATTTTATGTAAACTCAAAAAAATCTACCCACCGACTTTCTTTGACCCTATAGAATATTTGATATTACATTTTATACATAAAGAAAAATATATAGGTCTAGTAAAATTTTGATGGATATAAACTTTTAAGAGATGCATGAAGAAAATAATGAAAGATGTACGCAACAAAGAATTAGTTGAAGGCTCAATTGTTGAAGATTATTTGCAAGAGATAATTTCTTTTTCAATGAACACATTATTTTTAATCTAAATATATTTCAAAACCAAACTACATAGCCCGTAATAAGAGATATTTTTATTATTAAATGATAAATCAATTATTAGTTTTTAATTGGTGAAAATATAGCTTCATTAGAGTTCATGAATGATGGATTTCAGATGATGAACATCACATAGCTCATACATATGTTTTCCTCAACTATGAATAGATGACACAATTTTAATTATGAGTGATTTTATTACATATTCTATAATCATCGTTACTGAAAAATAATATTATTTTATTTATAGTTTATATGAAAATCATATCAAGAAATATCTATCATAAATTATAGAATCTTATCTTTAAGAATATCAACAATATAATTTTTCCTATTAGTTTCAAAAATTGGTAAAAAAATTATTTATGGATTAACATATAAAATAAATTTATTAATGTTTATATTGTTAATTGTTTTACAAGCTTTAAGATATCATAATATTTAGATAAAATTGATAATTGATTATGTTTATTGAGTTTCCCACCATCCAAAATTGTTAAATCTTATAATGCATATGTCGTGAATAGTTATCAATTTCATACACATGAATATGGGGAATTAAAAAAATGAATATTTTTGTCTTTTTGAGATGATCTCATTGTAGAGAAAATGTAGTTTAATTTCATGAAATGGTTGAACAAATTATAAAATTATCTTATTTGGGGATGAATTACATAACAATGTTTAAATGTCAGTGGTTGGATACTAAGAGAGGATTTTGTGTACATTTGACCCATGCAATAGTTGATATTAAATATAAAATTATTTTTGCAATAAATGAACAATTTTGATTGGCTCATCAAGAACATAAAATTTATTATACAAATTAATGTCCAAATTCTAGAGATTTGTGTGATTGGCGGAGCATAATAAAAATTAAATCGTGAGAAAATCATTTTACTCAAGATGAATGTGGTTATGCTGAAGTGAAAGAAATTGAAAATTTTAAATAGACTCCTCTGAATCCATATTTTTCACGAAGAGACATGAATATAGACGATAACACCCCACCATAAAGGGTTTATGGTGAAGATTATATTAATGATGTTATAATGAAATTTGAAATGACAAAAGATGATGAAACTGAAACTCATATAGAAATTGATGGTGATGAGGATGAATATGAAGGCATTGACATTGTCAGACATGAATATGAGGAAGAAGATAAGAATTAACATTGTAAAGTGTTGAATATAATAATATAATATATAAATAATAGTTTTTTCAACTATTTTCTAACAAAAGTCAATTCATGTTTTATATGAACAAGGATCTGTCTCTTTAGTTGCAGGAGGATGATCTACCTTTGGACTAGTAGGATATTGGATCATCTGACTCTCAGACTACTGGTGGTCCAACGAGTACATAGAGGGGTTGTGGTCTTGCGTGATTGATGATTATTAACCCTATCACCAAGTGTCATCTATGTATTGGCTTTTTCCATGCATGTAGATGTATGCTTACCTATGTATTTTAGTTAGAATTCAAAAATTTATTTATATACTAATTGTTTTCTTGCTTGTTATTTTTTCACAGCTTTTTATATATATAAATTGGATAGGGGATTTCTATACTGTTTAATTACATTTCGGAAGCTTGAGCCACATGGGATGAGATTGCAATTTATGTTCAGCACCACATGTTTGATTATTGGATGGTACATAAGTAAATAATATTTAGTTTGAAATTTATTTATTTTATAACTTGATATTATAAATTATATGTAGGTTTTATTGTATCCCATCGATGAGAGCATGTGTGATGCTATTCAGAAGGCATGGGGGGGGGGGGGGGGTTATATATGAGAATTATCATTAGTGTTTCCCCAATTTGAGAAGTAAAGTAATGAAAAAAGCAGGAGTGGTAGAGTATGATGATTTATGTTTCACCCAAAAACATTATTACATTTGATCTTAGGTTTTGGATTGCTAACATTCACACTAATTGGGTGGATATTTTCATATGAGATCACCAGTAGGTCGAAAAAACCATGGGAGATAGGAGGTGACACATTGACCAGATAGCCATACATTCAGTATGCACAAGGAATACATGGAAAGTAATTTTTTTTAAATTAATTTATATTATATTAAATGTAACTATTTTTTATATTCAAATAGACAGTTCAACAGCCTGATGTTATAGAGTTTGACTTTTATCAGTGGATGCACACTGATTTGTTCAGTTGAGAGATTAGAGGTGCTCAACATCGCCCCATTGTGGTCAATATAATTTCAATTTAAGATTTTATATTAAATACAAATAATATTTTAAATATTTAAATTTTAAATTGAAATTGAAACAGTCATACGATTCCACGAAATCTTAGACACACACTGCGAGTCAGGCTCAGACTGAGGGCCATACTAATGCCCACTAATTTGATGAGGCAACATCAATGCAGGAGAACTAGTATGAATTTGAGAAATTTCATGTTGTTGGTATCAACTCTCAATTAACACCAATAAGTAATTATGGTGTCATTGTGATGCGGGTGTCCATATTGAGAGTAGATCATGGAGAGTCATCATCATTTTCTTCACAGTATCAGGATTATCTAAAATTCCAAAGTGAGCTTATAGAGAGTAGGAGTATGGAGCGGGAGGAGATGCGTCAATGGAGGTAGTAGGAGATGCACCAATGGAAGTAGCATTAATAGCAGGAAGAGTTCCAATGATAGTAATAATGTTAGGAGGAGGAGAAGCATCAATGGTAGTGGCAGCAGCATGAAAGGATGGAGTATGTGTGATGTCTAACTCGTGGTTTAGGGATGGATTTCCCTCCATCATCTCCTCCAGCTCCTCCAGAGGACCCCTAGTGATATATTTGTTTTTTTACGAAAAAACATTTGAATGCACTTTTTTTTATAATAACTATTTACTTGTCTATATAGTGGATTTTTATATTATTTTGAATATTTAATTTTTCGATATTTATTTAATTAATTATTATTATATATATATATATTTTATTTTTATAATTTTATAATTTATTAATAATTTTTAATATTTAATATTTAATATTTTGTTTTTTATATTTTTTATTTTCAGTAATATTCAGGTTTTTATTATTATAATTTTTTTATTTATTTTATCGATATTAATATAAATATTTGATTAATATTAATAGTAATTATATTATTATATTAATATTATTTTTTTAATATTATTTTAATATTTAATATTTTTTTATTTTACTAATATTAATATTATTATATCATTATTGTTAATAATATTTATATTTTTATAATTATTATTATATTAATTTAATATATATAATTAATAATAATATGATTTTTCTAGATTATTTTGTAATATTATTTTATTTTTACTAATAATATTGTTTTATAAATTTTTTTAAAGAAATTTGTGACGACCAGTCAAAAATTATGTTGTTTAAATAATATTTGGGAAACTATTTGTGATAGTTTTACATCCAATTGAAAATAGTTTTCTTTTGCGATGGGTCGTAGCAAAAAAAGATTTTGGTGACACCCATTTCTGCAATCTGTCATTTGCGATGAGGTCCCATCGTAAATTCCTAGTTTCAAATATTCCAATTACTAGTATTGGAGGAGTGAAACCATTTTAGTTTTATAGTCTTAGAAATGATCCTTGACTACTATGATGGTTCAGAGACTGAACCCATTATAAAATGATATTCTAGGAAATTATCCTTTACTACTAAGTAAATAATTTTCTACGAATTTATATTTATGAAACCCATCTATTTTCAATAGGTTATATAATAATGAAGTGAAAAATTAATTATAAAACCCATTTTCTTTTCACTAGTTATGATGTGTTGATGTGATGAATGTGTTTTGATATTATAGAAGCAATATATATGGTTTTTATTATGTGATAGTGGATAAGTTGTATCCAGTAATTGTGGATTTTCTATAATCTTCTTATTATAACCACAAATTTGTGGGACCCATATCTCCCTCCAATATATTGGGTAAAAATTGACATATAATGAGATAAATATGACTGGAATGGGAAGTGAACCCAATTTATTAAGGGAAAATGTCTTAAATGATGGTCCTGAAAGTGTACCATGACTATTGTGATGCTTTGAGAGTGTTCTTATTAGACTTTTATAATCATGGAAATTATCATTAAATACTACAATGGTTTGGGGAGTGAACACATTCTGCAATAATATTCTTGGAAATGTTCCTTAACTTCTAAGGAAATGATTTTGTTTTTTATGGGTATGCCATAATTACAGAACATATGCCAATTTTATGATTCTAGGGATTATATTAATTGATTCCTTTATGATTCCTGACTATTAATCTATCATAATTTATTCTATGACCCGTGATTGTGATATCCAAAATGTATGGTATGGTTTTCAAATGTTTTAATCTTATTCTCATACACTTTTCTTAATGCTATAATCAAGTGAGAAATATTATCTCCATTTTTTTACTTCTATTGGGAATCTTATGTCACCCATTTCAATATTTCCATTCCCTAGGTTATGAATAAAAGTACTAAGTTTGATATTTCTAAGAAGGCTTCCAATTATGATGAAAATAGTGAAAGATTATGTCAATCATTTATGGTTTAGCAGTTTATATGTCCATGTTTTTCAATTCACAAAAAATATATCATTCTGGTGTGGATTATTTTGTTACTTAATGAATATTCATATACAAATAAGTGATATATATAATAAATATGTGGGTCATTATAATAATCGTTGATATCTCTCTTTTTTACCCATATTGACAATTGTTTCTCACCCTTTCATGTATTTCCCTTCCAATATTTATAATAGAAAGGTATTATATATGATATTTCTAAGAATGGTTCTTGTTATTTAGAAAAATTTAGGGATGAAATATATATTTCAGTCACCAATAATTTACTCATAAATTTCTTCAAGACACTAATCCATTGTTGTTATATCATGCAATGTAATTTTATGTAAGGAATATTAATATAATTCTATATAATATTTATGTATGAAAAGTATGGGTCACTATAAAAATAATTTAAATTTCATGACATCCTTTAATTGCATCTTGAGAACCATCATGTGTGTATAAGAGCTTCTTCAAGATTGAATTCCAGGCTTTGACAATAACTTTTTTATCCTCACATGATTCCAAGGTTTAACTGGATTTTATTTTTATATAAACTATGACATTAATATCACATTGATCATCCCCCAAACATTTAAAATTGATCTTCCACTCAAAATTATTCCACATGGATCAATAAAAATCCATCAGTGAAAATATATAATTCATAAAAAATAACAATGCAATGATATTAAGTATTGAGAAAGGTAATGGGATATAAACTTTTGGTTTTTAAGTCAAATGGTATCTAATTTTGAATGAGGTAAAAGGTTTTATGGTTAAAAATGGAATATTGTCAAGCTGAATACATGCGATAATAAAATTACATAAAGGTAAAATACATAGGTCTCTATAAAATGATGTACAAAACATAAAAATACATATGTTTTAAGAAATATTGTTAATAACCTGACCATAGTAGCCCAAATTCGGTGGATACTTCATTACATTGATACTAGGTACAATTAATAGAATCCCAAAAGGACAAATTATTTATTAGTTTTGGATAACTAGATACATACATGAATCTTACATTATGACTAAAATCTAAAATACAATATAGTAACTACCTTGAAAATACCATTATTCCCCTAACTTTACCATGCATATCAGTCAAGAAAAAAGTTCATGGAATCCATGAAAAAAATTAAACATAAAAATTGGGTAATCAAAGGTGCTCAGTAACGATATATATAGGGGAAATTATTATAAATAAATATAAACAATTATGTCAATGTACATATCAGAAATACATTCCCATAAACAAAAAACTTAATCCTAATATGAATGGAATGAATGTATATCAAATAATTTCCTAATAAACTAAGTTAAAAATATCAATGGATATAAAACTAATTATATATTAAAATAGTAATCAATAATTAATATCATAATGAGTGAATGCAGAATTCAAGACATCATGAACCTACCTTTAAGGCGTCACCCACGACACAAAACATAAATGGCTAAGGCATTGAACGATAACCAAACTAGTTTGTCTCATGAGACCAACCAATGCATCGAGGGGATATATAGGTCCTCGACCATCAAAAATTAAGTCCAATTTATTCCTCATATGAAATAGGTGAAACAACATAAACATTTGTATTCAAAACTCACATACAAAATGTGAATACTTTAACCATAAACTATGAATGGTATCAACATATCAAATCCTAAGTCAAATTTATCATAAATAATTAAATAAAATATGGTATATAATGTAATAAAAGATGAAATTAAATAAATAATAATATTAGATAAAGTTTGTTGACATATATGGAAATAATATAATAAAATCATTAATAATTTTATCTAGATAAACACCATTTTTTACTTTGAGACCATGTTTTTTAAAAGCCACAAAATTATAAAAGAATCATTTTATTTGAAAATAACCAAGTAAACATGGAAATTATTGATTGAAACTTTAAGGAATCGTGATTTTTTGAAAATTTTCTCAGGGTGTATATGTTAAAAAAACCCATTGTATTTTTTTTTCAAAAAAGTCATAAAGCACCCCATTTCAAAAATGAAAAAAATATTATTATCAAATAGATCTATATAAAGTCCAACATGGGTAATAAATATAATTTTAAAATTCATACAGTAATAGTGATTTATTTTTTATTTTTTTAGAAAACATGGACAGGGAAGATAAATATTCCCCAGTGGATACTCAAACAAGAAAAAAAACCAAATAATGATGAGATTGTGAAATAACCCTTACCTTAGGTCTGATTTCCTTTTTATTTGTCAAAACATCATTTATTATGATCTTAAACATAATTATAACTTATAATATAATTTTATTAATATTTATCGTATCATATATGATCCCATTAAAATATTTCACTACTAATTTATCAATAATATTTTATTCATTTTGTTGTTACGGGTGTTAATTTCCCTCTTTTACCATGTTTACTTTGTATTGAAAGGATCAATTCTCTTGTATATGAAATAGATCCATTATATCCAAAATATTAATGCTATAAATATAGTATTGAATCATTAAATACATTTTATATCCATTCATTAATGTTTAGAAAAAATAATGAATCACATCACTTTGTGGAGACGGTTGGACATATGTACGCACAAGCGATGATATCATTTCTATATGGTTGAAATGGAAAAGAAGTGGATGGTATATTAATTATCCAGAAAAAATATCATATGATAATTATTATACATATCCATTATTTCAATCATTATAACCATCCTAGAAAAATTGTGATGAAAAACAAATTATACCATTGTGTAGAGACTGTAAGTAATACGCACGCACGCACATTGCCTTAATTTTTTGTAGGATGGAAAAAATATGTAATATGGTTTTATTATTATATTTATAAAACATAAAAATATATATTATACTAATTTTATTAGTTTTTTATGGAAAAAAACCTGAAGAGGAAGTAGATGAACAAATGAGTTTGAATGATTTGGTTAAAATTATTACATCTTCTTTGGTGGGCTTCCTTTAGATACCTTCTTAAGGGTTATATGGTTGGTATTTTTGGAAGAATAGCACCCCTACGAATATTATTAGGGTGATTATAAGGGTAATTTATGGGGTTTTTTGAGCTATAAGGCCTAATTTGTCGTAAAGAAGCGAGGTAGGATGTACACTTTTATAATTGTGGTGAGGGGAAAATTATGAAATACCAAATACATAAATTTAATACAAACATACATTCCCATAAAACTAGATCGAAAGTGATTTAATTTGATTATAAGATGAGTATGGTTCTGAATAATCTCATCCAATAATTGTTAGAAATTTTAGGTCACATTATTACCCTTATCATTTAGTTTTAACACTTATTTAACTCCTTTAACTCTTACTGTAACAACATGGATTTTACTATTTAAGGGACAATATAGTTAATAAAAAAAATCAAAAGATAAAAAAATTGACCATGGATGATATTTTAAACATTATTTCTATCATTTTTGTAAATTTATTATTTTTATTAATTTTATATCATTTCATTAAATATTATTTATTTTAACATGTCATTGATATCAATTATGAATCTATTCATTACATTGACTTTTGAAAAATATAAATACACTAGATAAATTCTAAATAAATATTTTAATACTTCCTTATTATATCATGTTAATAAAAAAATTCATTGATGACATTTATTATGTTAAATTTTATTTATTTAAATATATTTAATATAATTTATTTGTTTTTTTTTAGTTAATGATATAGTTAATGCATCAGAGTTGTGAAAGCATTTAAGGTACTAATATATTCACTAAAAATTAGAAAAAATAAAAAAATTAATATAATTCCTTTATATTTCAAAATACTATTTATAGTCAAATATAACTTCTATATAAAACCACAAAAAAATGTAATAGTTATTAAAATCATGAATGTAACAAATTTTAGTTTTTTTAAATAAAATATTATATGGGTCATAATAATTTCCTAATGAAAAATGGTCATATATCATAAACATAAAGGATTATGGACTACACTAACTCATAAAAAAAGATTAGGTCAAGTATTAGGATCAATTTATTGTTCTTAAAATAATATTTTACCCATAATTACCTTTTTTTCCCTTTACCATGGTAATAAGAATTACTATGATTACTTATCATTTAGAAAAAAAATAAAATAGATATTTTTACTAAATTTAGACCCATTTTTTTAAAATATGTAATCTATTTTTTCAAAATTCAAAATATTTATGTTTCTGAATATAATTTAAAATTAATCCTATAAAATGCGGTGAAAAACTATTTTATTGAAAAATATATTTTTAAGCCAAATATGTGTTTATAAAAAAATAAAGAATAAGGATAATTTAAATTAATTGGATTAGATTATTCATTACATAATATTTATTGATTTACATTGAGATAAAATTAAAATCATATTGGTACTTTAATATAATGAATATGAAAGTGTTTTTAAAATCGGCATTTTCCCTATTCATTGGAAAATGAAACCTTTCCGAAAATACAAAAAATTCACACTAATATAATTTTTTACATTAATATTTTAAAAATTTAAGTTATATTTTCAACTATAATCTTTAAATATGTCAAAAGTTTGATTTAAAACAAATGTTCCATTAAAATGTGACAATAATACCATTAGAAAAATGTAAAATTGGATTTTTCTTATCTTATATCTACCAAATTTTTTGAGTAAATTTAAAAAAATTTGATTGAATATATAATACATAAATTTTAAAAATTGTTTAATATTAATCACTAATACTAATTTAATGGCTAAATTATAATGATCACATAATATTATTTCATTTTCCATTTTAGGGGTGTTAAATTCTCCCCTCCTTTAATAAATTGTGTTCTCACAATATGAAATTTCACTTCGAAAATAAATTGATGATATCTGAATGTTATTTTGTGGAAAAAAACACCATAAATAGGTTTAAAAAAATATCAACTTATTTTTAGGGAAAAGGAAATGTGAGTTTCACCAAAAAATTAAGCATTTGAATAAGAGATCATTAGCAAGAAGTGAAAACATATAATGTGAAGAGAATTATAACTATCACGTTCTGATGGATAGTAATAGCGAACATGGTTATTAGAAAGTTAACTGTAAAAAATAATAATTTTTTTATTATTTATAAGACCATTTATTTCTCATAAATAAAAGTAAACAAATAACATTTAGGTTACAAAATCTCTCTCCCAGAGTTGAGGAATTATTTTTCCATTCAGATAATAACTTGATAAAATAAACACACTTGAATAACTTCCATGTAATAAGCATAATATCATTCTTTGGTTGTGCTTAGATCCATTTTCAATTCATTTTATACTTGAAGCACTTTTAATAAATCATGATTTCTATAAGTAATTACTTCATCCTCTAAATGGATACTGAAACCAAACTTGTTAGCACATTGTATCAAGTGATTCATACTTTAACATCAAACAATAGTATCCATTGTTAAACATAATCTATTCCAACATTAATAATCATCCAAAATTCATTTTTCCAAATTCATAGTAAAAAATATTATAAGGATGGTCACTAAATTTAAAAAAATCAACTTAACATAAAATTCTTCCCAAACAAAATTATGTATATAGTTTTGTCACATACCAAATATATGAATACCTTGATCAAATTTAAACCTTAAAGAAAAAATAAATTATTTTAATAATAAAATAAAATGTAAATTTATTAAATCTAAACATTGTAGTAAACCCAAAAAAGATAATATCAACCATCAAATAAATAACCATATTCATAGTCACAAAAACAATTCCATAAACATATCCTTTTCATTATTATCTCAAAATAAAGAATATATTAAGGGTTATCTTCCCTAAATCATTTTTTTCCAAATGTTAAACTTTCCTCTAAATCATTTTTTCTAGGCATCGAGACCGTTCAACATATGCTCTCAAATCCATAATGAAAATGTACTTCCGTAAAATATTTATATATATCATGATTATTATTATGAGAATATCCATGATAAAAATTATTTTAAAAAATAATTATTTAATCCAATCAAAATCACATTAATTTATCCACTTTGACTATAGTAACATTATAAACATTCCCTTGACCCATTTTTTGAGTTATATTTCTCTGATACTTGCGCCATTCATTGGCATAATTCCCCATTTACATATAGTTAAATCATCAGACACATGAATATTCTTTCTTTCCCTTGTAATCACAATATTGGTTGCCTTTCTCTATACATTTATAAAAAATGCCAATTTTCTTCAAGCATGTACAATGGTGTTTCATTCTATAGTTATCACTTGTATAAGATTCATTCTTTAGTTTATTCCCCTTATACATTATTTATATCATTATATCCTTCTAGTTATTTCTTTATAATTAATGAGACCTGGATAATTCTTTCTCAATCTAGGTATCTCAATATACTATATCCTCATATGTTGAGAATTCTTAGGAGACCTGTGCCTTTTAATTAATTGGAATAATCCAGTCAAATAAATGATTGATCTTTATATTAGTATTGTGTAAATAATATCCATCATGCCTTATTAACTTTGTAATGTTTTATTGATACATAGGAACATTATCATCCGTTTTTCCTCATATTCATGAATTTTCTCTCTATATATGCCCATTGTTTGTGAGGGAAACATTTTTCGAGGAAAAGATCTTTAAAATTCTTCAATTTCCTATTTTCTATTTCATCATCCTTCTTATTTTTAATTAATGACCATCAATAATCTATATCTTCTGAGAGATAACAAACTACTATAACAACCATTTCCCTTTCATTACATCCCAAAGTGAGAAAGAACTACTCTAAGGTATTTATACATTCCTCAGTTAAAAATAGATTTTTAGTCCCATTAAATGATAGATATTTTACCCTCATAAAGTATTATAGTATTATTCTTACACCTTTCGGATTATGATGACCCCTACTGGTAAGGTTATTGTTCATAACCCGAGTCAATTGTCCAGTTATAATTATAAGTTGTTCAGCTAAAATTCCAGCTCCATATCTAACATCATTATAATACATATGAGGGAAATACATATATGGATAACATGAGTTGATATAGTTTCCATTACTTACTCATGGTTCCATTTATAAACAATGGAATACACAAGATTAGATCATAACAATTAGATATATAATGTATAATATCATAAATAGTGAATCTCATAAGATAAAGTGAACATTTAGGTATAACTAATCTCTAAATAATATGCTTATTTTATTTGGATATATTTCCAAATTCTATCATATGATTTCATTCTATGATCTATGTTTGCATAAATTTTATTCCCAATGTTTTTACTAAAATTTCACCGATACCAACTATAAAGTCACTGACCCTTGTAGCATGGAGTTGGTTGTCACTTTACTAAATTGGTACTGGGTACAACTGATCATATCCACAATGTCTGAATAGTTTATTAGTATTGAAAAACAAGATAGATACATTAATATTAATTTATGAATAAAATTTAAAATACAACAAAGTAACTCAATTAAAAACACCATTATTCAACTAGAGTTACTGAATATATCAATCATAACACACTTCATGGAATATTGGGGGAAAAGTAAACATAAATTGGATAAAATCAGGTGATTAGTAAGGGAATCCATATAGTGGAAGATATTATAAATCAATATAGTCAATTATGGAAAAGTATATAACTAAAATACATTACATTAAATAAATAATTTAAGCATAATATGGAAGGAGTGGATGTTGGTCAAATAAGTCCACAAGTACATGAGTTAAAACTATCCATGGATACTAAAAATAATTATACAATAATAAGGTAATCAATAATTAATATCATAATGATGAAATTCATAATGTGGGACATCATAAAAATATCAAAATGGTATCCACAAAAACACCATACATAAATGGGTAAGGCTTTGGCCAATACCCAAACTAGTTTTTCTCATGAGACGTACTAGTTCATCTAAGGACTATATTTTTTCCCACCCATCACATAATATGTATAATTAATTTTTCATATGAATGGTTTTAAAAAACATATTCATTCATATTAAAAACTAGCATACTAAATGTGAATACATTAACCATAAACTAGGAATGGTGTCATAATATAACATCCACATTCAAAAATATCATAAACCATTCAACAAAATAAGGTATATGATATAATAAGTGACCAACTTCAATTAAGCATAATATTTTTTAATGGTTATTTACATAAATAAAAATACTCTAATAAAAGCATTAAATTTTTTTTAGAGAAACATCATTCTACTTTAAAATCATATATTTAAAAAGGAACATAATTATAAAAGAAAAAATTCCTTTTAAAATTACATTGGGAAAATTTATGTCACACTTAAAAAATTTAGGCTGGCATGATTTCGGGAAATCTATCTCGTACTGAATAAGTTGAAAAAACATTCCTTCTATATTTTTTTCAGAAAAGTCATAAAGTACCTCATTTTGAAAAAAAATATTCTTTTTAAAACGTTATATAAAATGTAAAACATTGGTATGAAAAATAAATTAAACTTTAATTATAGAATATTATTATATTAAAAACCTTTTTGATATTTTTTAGATCCTATACATGTAATAAAATATTCCCGAGTAGAGAACTAAACAAAAACAATTCCAAATGATAATGAAATTTTGAAATAAACATTAAATTACATTTTATTTACTATATATAAATCTTAAACTCCTTTATATTAGTTTTAAACATAATATTAACTTATAATAGAATCATATTAAAATTTATTTTATTATATATTATCCCCTTATAATATTTTTCTACTTGTTTATTAAAAACATTTTATTCATTTTGCTGTTTTGAGTGTTAATTTCCGTTTTTTCCCATGCTAGTTTTGTCTTGCACGTCTCGATTATCATTTATAAGATAAGACTCAATCATACCAAGTATATTAATAAAATAATTGTAATATTTAATAAATAAATATATTATAGACCCATTCAATAATTTTGAACATTGATAATGAATCACATCGCTTAATGGAGACTGTAAGCAATACGTGCAGACGAGCGATGTTATCATTTCTAAATTGTTGAATGGGTAAGGAAATGGACTTATATTAATTTTATAAAATCAATATCAATTCATATTTATTACATATATCTACTATTACATTTATTATAACCTTCCTCTAAAATGTCTATGAATAAAATTACACCACAACATAGAGACGGTAAGTCGTATGTACACACACGCGGTGAATTCGTATTTTGTAGGATGGAAAAAGATGGAATATGGTTGTATCATAATAATAATAAATTCTAAAAATATATATGATAATTTATTTATAAAATTATTATGGGAACAACACATGAATATGAAGTAGAACAAATTAACTTGAATTAGTTAGTAAAAATGATTACCTCTTCTTTAGAGGACTTCTTTAAGATTTATTCTAAAGAAATAAAGGGATTACCTTTTTGGAAAAAAATGACCTACATAACTTGTATACATATGTGGGGAGGAGAAATGATCAGATTTGGTCAAGCTGTAAGGCTCAAGGTGGTGCTATTAAGTAATGTAGGATACACCGTTTTATAACTGACATGAGGAGAACTTTGTAAAACACTCAATATATTAAATTAATATAACATTAAACCCAATTAAAAATGGGTACAAAGTAAGTTATTTAAATTATAATATGATTATGTTTCTAAAAAATTTCATCTAATAATTTTTATACAGGTTTATGTCACATTATTACCTTTATCATTTAGTTTTAAACCTTATTTGGCCTCTTTAACTCTTATCGTGACCACATGGATTTTACTGTTCAAGGGTCAATATTAATACTATAAAAAAACAACCCATTAGTGGAAAATTTATAAAATATGAAGCCTTATCCAAATATTTTGGTATGATTGAATATTTTTAGGGATTTCATATCATATAATAAATTATTATATAATTTAAAATATCATTAATATCAATTTTGAAAATATTAATTATTTTACTATTTAAAAATTTATATACAGTAGATTAATTCCAAAAAACATATTTTAATATATCCCTAATATATAAAATTAATTGTTAAAATTATTTTACAATATTAATCATTTAAAATTATATTTATTTTAATATTTTTAATATTTTATTTTATATTTTTATTAATTAAATAATTAATACATCAGAGTTGTGAAGGAATTTAGGTTACTTATATATTCACAAAAAAATAAGAAAATAAATTGAATATAGGTCTTTATATTTTAAAATTATATTTATTATTGAAGACTAATTCTGGATAAAACCCTATAAAATTGTATAGTCATTAAAATCCTGAATGTGGCAACTTTTGATTTTCTTTAAATATAATATTATAAGGGTCATAATCACTGGATAATGGAAAAATATGATATAATATGAAAAACATCAATGATTATGGATGAACCTAACACATCCATTAAAATTGGGATAAGTTTTGAGGTCAACTTATTATCCATATAATGTTATTTTTACCTATAATTACCTGATTTACCCTTTATCAAGGTAATAAAAATTACTATGGTTACTGTTCATTTTGAAAAAATGGGAACCTATATTACCCATGGTTTTTGGTATGTAGACCTTAATTTATGATTTTTATGTATATAGTTTTTAAGGGTGATGGTTGAGAGAGTTTGGGGAGCTTTCAAGGAGTTTTGGGGCTAAAGGGGAGGCACACAGGATGCACACAATTTTACTAAATCGTACAGAAATCCAAGGACAAACCATGAACTTTTGTAGAAGTTGGACAATATCATTGACATGTTGAGTGCAATTTTACGGTGTCCATGTGAGGAGTCCAAGAATGTTTTATCCCAGGAAGTTTCTAATGCATGGTTAGTGAATGGTTTTTCTAACCATGCAAATAAATCGTGAGCAGGGTTTTAGTGAGATCCTAATAGTGGATCTCACACATTTTTGCCTCTAAATCCCTCATTTTCTCTTATTCATCCATAATTTGGGATTATTATCCATTTAATGTAGGATAACCTCTCTTAAGTGATTTGGAGTTAATCAAGAGCAATCCCTTGGAGTTTTCAAGCCTGATTCTTTTGGTAAGGGTCTTTCTTCACCAATCGTGTAATGTATTCTTAGATTTACATAGATATACTTATCCTATTCTACTATTTTTTCCTAATTATTCCCCTAACGGGTAGATATGAGATTTTGGATTCCAAATATGATGATATTTGGTCTCTTTTTTGATAGGGTAAGAGACCTAATGTGGTTTCATGGAATTCTTACACGGTTTGTGGAATGTTCTTTACCCGTTTTCAATTTTATCCAAAATGATCATGGTTGGTGGATTCACTCTTAAACCCACTTAGTATAACTGATTTGAATTATTTCAAATTTATTTCTTTATGAAGAATTGATCTTGAATTTTCCGGTTGTGAATTTTTGGTAAGCCTCTTTAGTGACGGTTTGGTGAAGTGTAGA
Organism: Viscum album; assembly: GCA_963277665.1. Taxonomy (NCBI): domain Eukaryota; kingdom Viridiplantae; phylum Streptophyta; class Magnoliopsida; order Santalales; family Viscaceae; genus Viscum; species Viscum album. Next base: position 870,827,457 of record OY728145.1, on the reverse strand, counting down.
CAGTAAGAAAATTGGGTTTTCATGAAATTGTTCTTTTGCTCTCGATTTAAAAGTAAGGATTTTAAAATGGGGATTTGCTGGAATTGTGACACGTGGATCTGATTAAGATTTTTTCAACAAAAGGTATGTTTTATTGAAATTAAATTGTTGTTTTAATTCTTCTTGTTTAATGTTTTTCAATAAAAGATATGTTTTATTAAAATGGATTGAAATAGTTTTCTTAGGAATATATTAGGTTTTTTTGAGTTCATGTTTGATGTTATCTTGAATAAGGTATGGGTACCAGTGGGGTACAAGGTATATTTACCAATATCGAGGGCGTTTGTAAGTGGGACATAATGTAATTGGACGATATACCGATCATGAGTATGGAATTTTCAAACAAGCATTCATGTGTGGGTGTGTTGAAAAATGGAATAGTGATGCCAAAATAATTTTGAGAAGTTTTTTTAATTATTGGTTTGGTATCTTTTTAGGAATTATGAATTGCTAGAAAATTGGTTATATTTTTCACATGTTTAAATTTGGTTATAAATGGTTTTGGAACTTGTTTATATTTTTATAAGAAATTATGGTAAAATATTTTTTATAAACTATTTTATATAATTGTTTATTAACTTAATATCCTACTAGAATGAGTAGGAAAGTTGTTGGGGGGAAGTCTTCTGAGTTTTATAATAACCCCTCATTCGGAAATTTGGTGCATTTTCAGATGCTATCTTCCAATACATGGGAATATGTACAATATTAGATGTATTTAGGACTAGATTGTGATACTTAGGCTGTTTGGTGATGTTAGACCATGGAGATTGTGGATCATGGAGTCTCATGGTCATCATGGAGGCTTTAGTTGTATTTACTATGTTTATTATGATAGTTTTTTTCCTCTATAGTAGCATAAATTGGTGTGAGTTTGAGTTAAATGATGTGGTATAGTTGTATTTTGTATATTCATGAATCATATGGTCAGTTATTGTGTAATGGTTTTTGGGGTTAGTGGTTCATTTAATTAAGTGAAAATAAACACCCACTCTCATTAGAACCTTTTGCAATTTATTGATAGTCTTTGGTCCCTTAGATATGTCACATAAGGCAGTGTAATGATTCGCTATATTCTCAAGACAATGGGAATAAGTGGTTCTTTATGGGAGAATTCAATAAATTTTTATATCCTGATTCTAAATATGAAAATCATTTTTAAAAATCCTGAAAAAAATTAAGAATTCAATTTAAAATTAACACCGGATAACATACTTATTTTTTTTAGTGAAAAGATGTATTTTTTAAGACCATAATAGTGTTTATAGAAAAATTAGGTATAATAGTGATTTAAATGAAATGGATTAGATTATTTAAAACTAAATAGTTATTATGTTCCATTGAGATCTCTTACGACCTGTCCCCTGGGGCCCGTGCCGTGACTACCCTAAGCTCACCTTCCATAGGCTAGGGGCTGGCGACTAGCATTGAAGATGTATTTCCCAAAAATCGGGAAGGCATTGCCTTTATAACATGTAAACACACTCAAACAAGTACAAAAAAATACAAACTCAGAAAAACTGTATAGTAAACGAGTGAGTACAGTATGAAAAAGGGGCCATAATACAAGCCCAACTGGAAAGTAAAAGAAACTAAAAAGTTCAAGTATACTGGGACAGATCCTGTGAACACCGGCCAAGATTCCTACCTGAAGGTTAGGTACAGGTGTTGAATGGTCATCTCTGCGGTATGCCTCTTCTATGTCCACCCCCGAGCTACCTCCAGTCTTGGTACCCTAATCCTCGGTCATCATGGTATTTCATCAGAACCAAAAACAATAGGGTGTGGGAATATCCTGTGTAGGGGTGAGTATAAAGATACTCAGTAGGGACCCCGAGACCCTGAAGGTCTCAAAAAATCCACAAAGGATAAACTACAGGGCATGAAATCAACTGAAAAACCTACTTAGGTGTATGGCCATACATATTCCTAAGTTATAAAGTATACCAATATCAATCATGGGGAAACACAAGGTCCATCTCAATAGCCCAAAGATCAACTATTCCACAAAGGAAGGAATACCATGAAGGGAAGTACCACACAGGTATGCCACACAAAAGAATACCACCAAGGTATTACCAAGAAGGAAAGTACCTCACAGGTACAGACTCAGTTCACACCAGCTTTAACTTTGGTACAGTAGTTGAGATGATTAGATGTAATTACTGAATCATCTTACTCTATTAAGAAGTAGACCCATGTTGGATCTTAAATCATCATCTGACCCAGAGAGTATTGTAGTATATCGTCAGACCCACACAAGATCCTAGTACATCGTCAGCACATTGTCAGACCGACACAACATCCTAGTACATCATCGGTACATCGTCGGACCCACACAGGATCTTAGTACATCATAGGTTTGTCGTCAGACCCATACAGGATCCTTATACATCATTCGTACCTCATCAGACCCATACAGGATCCCAATCCATAGTCCGTACATCGTCAGAGCCACACATGATCCTAGTACACCTTTAGTACATCGTCAGACCCACACAAAATCCAAGTACATTGTCAGTACATCTTCATACCCACACAGGATCCTAGTAAATCTTTAGTATGTCGTGAGACCCACACAAGATCCTAGTACATCATCAGTACGTTTTCATACCCACACAAGATCCTAGTACATCGTAAGTACGTCTTCAGAACCACACAGGATCGTATTACATCGTCAGTACATCTTCAGACCCACACATGATCCTAGTACATCTTCAGTACATTGCCATACCCACACAGGATCCTAGTACATCGTCAGTACGTCGTCATACCCACATTGGATCCTACTACATCGTCAGAACCAGCTACAATGTTATCGTAGTAAGCTTGCTTGTCTCCAGGAGAGTTTGCTCCTCAAAACACTAGTCAATAATACAACTACCACAAAGTCTTACTAAGAAGTATCCCAAAGGACTGCCACATCAAAGGGGTCTAAATGCAACAAATAGTGTGTCAAATGGATGGCCAGTTTGTATATGATTAGACTTTTAGTCCCGAGGGCCCTGTTGGATTCATGCTCGATCCAACCCACCATACCTCAAATTTATCCAAATCTCAAGTGGGTTATACCAAAAGGATGTTCTCACTCGAAGGTTTCTGGAGCCATTGACGGTTTTTCAAATGGACACCCGGTGACAATGTTATGGCCAAAAGAGTGTATAGGGTCGAAACTGGTCTGAGTCCGGTCCGACCTGTTCGGGCCGACCCTGCCCACGCTGGGCGGTCCAGCCCGCACTGGGTGGCCTGGCCTGGTGGCCACTGGGAGGTGGGGCTCTGTAGTGCAGTTATCCGCTATGGCTGGATGGATTTCCAACCATCCTCTCCACATGTTACGGTCGCCCGCTGCACCTTCGCCTTTTTCGCGAAGAACACAACAAATAATCACAAGAATTGCGGAGAGGTCGGGCCATATTGGTTTCGCCCGCACTTTTAGTGTTAGAACAGTAGTAAGCGACTATTATTACTTCATGAATTATGAAGATTCATCAAGAATAGGAAAGGGGAAAATCAAAACAACAATCTCTACCTTGTCGTTCATTGGAGGAGGTTGCGAGGAAGGAGACGAAATCGTTAGGGATGGTGGCGTCGACGTTCGTCGCTTCCCTAAGATGACTCTGATCAGGGATCAAGCGTCTTCCTCGTTCATCATTGGAGATGGTGTGTTCTTCGTTGGATATGAGTTCCTCCAAAGTCTTCCCTTTCACCAATGATTTCTCCCATCCAAAAAAGTGAGGAGCCAACACCAATTAAATTAAGTTAACCAATTTAATTTGTTGGCTCATTTAATTGGCATAGTTAATTAAAGGGTGTGGCACAATTAATGTGGAGGAAGTTCAAGAGACTTCTCCACAATAAATATGGAGTTTAAAGGTTTCTCCCATTATGAGGGTTTGGGTGGTCCCCACCTTTAGGAACTCAAAATGGGGGTTTTAGTTCGGGTGGTCCCCACCCATGTAGATAGGTTACAACAAAAATAAAATAAAAATTTATTTAATTTTATTTCTATTTCCACGAAGTAGTGAAAAGTATAATTCACCCTTGATATACTTCGGTCAAGGTAAATGTATACTTTAGTGAATACTAGTGCTACAAGTTCAAAAATTCCCCAAGATTTAAATTCTGAGCACCAGTTCAAAAGTTACAAAAACATGCTTACATGTTTAACAAACATACCTGAAAAAATGTTCATAAATTCATTCCGGGTACACTGGGACTCGAAATCACGGGCCGTAAATTTTCACTGACTCATAAAATTCCCATATCATTAAAAAAAATTACATGGAATTTTCATGTCTTTACATTATCCCCACCTCAGGCATTTACGTCCCGAAAAGCCTCATTCCAAAAACTAGGAAAACAAGTGGGGATACTGAGCACAAATATGAGCCTCCCACTCCCATGTGCTCTCCTGGAGGTTCCCGTGCTCCCCGAAAATGTGCACTAGAGGTATAGACTATCCACGAAGGACCCACTCCTGTCGATCCTCAATCTCTACTGGAACCTCCATAAGTGTCAACCCATCGTTGATGTCCATATCGCCATGGTTGATGGCGTGGGTAGGGTCATACACGTATCTCCTCAGCTTGGATACATGGAAGACGTCGTGCACCCGGTGCAACCGAGGGTGAAGTGATAGGTGGTAATACACCTCACCAACTCTGCTAAGGAACTGGAAGGGTCCGATGAAACTCAAAGATAACTTGTCGCCCCAGCCAAATATCTACAAACCTCATCGGGGAGAGACCCGTAGGAAGACGTGGTCACCATCCTCAAACTCCAATAGTCTCCATATCCTGTCGGAATAAGACTTATTCCTTCTCTGTGTAGTATTCATCCACTCCTAGATGATCTATACCATCTCTTTAGTATCCCGTACTATCTTTTGTCCCATTAGTGCTGAATCCCCTAGGTAAGTCCAGCATAAAGGTGATCTACAAGGTCGTCCGTACAAGGCCTCGAAAGGTGCCATCCCAACGGTGGAGTGATAGATTTTGTTGTCTAAAATCTCTACCAAAGGCAAGTGATCCTCCAATCTGCGACCAAAGTTAAGGACAAAAGCACGTAGCATGTCCTTGAGGGTCTGAATGGTCTGCTCAGTCTAACCATCCGTCTGAGGATGGAAGGCGGTGCTCAAATGAAGCTGCATCCCAAATGCCTCATGAATCCTCTTACATTGTCGGGAAGTGAAACATGTATCATGGTTAGAGACAATATTTAAGGGTAATCCATGTAGTCGCAGAATCTCCTACACGTAGAGGTGCCCCAATCACTCTACAGAACCCTGCTCTCTGATCGGTAGGAAGTGGGATGACTTGATGAGTCGGTCAGTGATCACCCAGATAGAATCATGACTTCTGGATTTACGTGGATGTCTTTTCACAAATTCCATAGATATACCATTCCACTTCCACTCTAGGACCTCTAAAGGCTGAACCAAGCCTACTGGTACCTGATGCTCCGCCTTCACTTGCAGACAAATTAGGCACCGAGAGACAAACTCTGCTACCGCTTTCTTTATCCCCAATCACCAGTGCTGTCGTCGGAGGTCTTTGTATATATTCACCACTCTTGGATGTACTGCTAGAGGGTATGTGTGGAAATACCTCAACACTTCCTCTTGAAGTGACACCGGTACCATGGTACATCCTCTAAAGAAGATGACATGCTCCCCACCTTCACTAAATCTATCAGGTGCATGTCCTATGGATATCTGATCATATCGAGCCTCACAGTCAGTGTCCCCATGTTGTGCCTCCGAGACTCACTGATGAATTGGGGGAGTGAATGTAAGAGCCTAAAAAACTGCTCCATCCCGATCCACAAAGGATATCTACAAATTGGCCAGCTGCTTCGTCACCTCACCTAGCAGTTGTATACCAAACCTCCTATTGAGGTCATATTATACTACTTTTACCTTCCAAGGAGTATAGACCATCTAGAAGTCATATTACTAGAGGAACTCAAGCCAATTTAACTATCTCAGGTTCAGGTCCTTCTAAGAGAAGATATACCTGAGACTCTTTTGATCCAAGTAGACTGTAAACTGCTCACCCATATAGTAATGTCACCAAATATTCAAGGCATAGACCACTGATGCTAACTCCATGTCATGGGTAGAGTAGTTCTGCTCATGTTGTCTCTGCTATCGAGAACCATGTGTGATCACTGCCTACTCCTGCATCAAGAAACATCCGAGCACGATCCCTGATGTGTCGCAGTAGACTACGTACCCTACGCCTTCTTCTGGTAGCATCAAGATGGGTTCACTAGTCAACCTCTGCCTCAGCTCCTAAAAAATCTACTGGAATCTCTCTGACCAAATGAAGAGTTTCCCCTTTCTCATCAACACTGATAAAGGTGCTACAACTCTGGAGAAAACTAGCACAAATCTTCGATAGCATCTAGCCAAACCCAGAAAACTCCATACCTTCGTCACACTCCTAGGTACCTCCCAAGAAATTACCACCTCAATCTTTGCGGGATCCACTGCAACTCTAGCCTCTGCGATGACATGTACTAGAAAGGGAACCTCTCGGATCTCGAACTGACACTTAGAGAGCTTATGATAAAGCTGGTTCTCTGGGAGTGTGTCTATAACTATCTGCAAATGATAGGCATGCTCCTCTTTAGTAGTCAAGTAGATCAAAATGTCATCAATAAAGACCACCACAATGTGATCAAGGTATGGCTGAATATCCTATTCATGAGTCCCATGAACACTACTGGAGCGTTGGTCATGCCGAAGGGAATAACCAAGGACTCATATTAGACGTACCGAGATCTGAAAGTCATCTTCTGCAAATCCTCGTCACGCACTCTGAGCTGGTGATAGCCTGATCTGAGGTCTATCTTTGAGAACCACCGGGCTCCCTTCAGATGATCAAAGAGGTCATCAATCCTCAGCAGTGGGTACTTGTTCTTCACGGTCACCTGGTTCAGGCACCGATAGTCAACGTAAAGTCTCAAGCACCCATCTTCCTTCTTGGAGAACAAAATCGGGGCTACCCAAGGAGAAACACTGGGCCGGATGAATCCCTTTCTCTACAAGTCCTCCAGTAGTACCTCCATCTCACGAAGATCTGTGGGAGCCATTCGATATGCTGGTGCAGATATCAGTGTCATCTCGAGGTAAAAATCAATGTAAAAGTGCACCTATCTATGAGGGGGTAGACCCAAAACATCATTAGGGAAAACATCCTCGTACTGGTCCACCACTACAGGATAACCCAGAATCTCCACATCAACTGCTCCGAGGGTAAGTCTAGCCAACTGATGTGTGATCGGTTTCACTCTCATTTGGGTAAGTCCAACCTGTACTGAAAAGGATCCCTTCTCGCTGGTGAAGGTGAACCAAGTTCCATCCATGCCGAGACACCCCAGATTGTGCCTAACACAGTCAATCTGAGCATGGACTATAGATAAAAATTCCATACCTAAGATGACGCCGTAAGGCCTCGACACCACAACTAAGATATTCTAGTCAATGCTCATGCCTCCTAGAGTGATCTCACATTGTCAGCACCAGTCCATAATCATTGAATCTGCTCCGGTTGGAGTCTCTAGCCATAATGATCAAGCTAACAGCTCTGTCAGAATCTCTGAGCTCTAAATGAGGGCAGTGGCAATAAATGAATGAATGGCACCTGTGTCTATATCTAATACATCTAATGAGGAGTAGATATAGATCGTACCTCGTATCATCTCTATATCACCATGGTTGTAGGCCTCAGTTGCATGGAACTGAGCTCTCCCCTATCCACATTCTCCCTGTGGTCGGGGTGGACCACCTGGTGGTGGTGGTGGTAACATCTAGAATCATTTCCCACCACCAGATGCACAGCCAGCTCCTCTTCCATGTCCACCAGCTCCCTGTGGACCTCCTTGGTCAAATATCTGTCTCTACATGGGTGGTCACTTGACCGTCTACTGATCATCCATACGATGGGTCGGACATTCACGGCCCATGTGACCCAGCCCACTGCATGTGAAACACTGCCTATTCCTCGTATGATTGGCACTATCTCTGGTACCCCACACAACCAATCCTGAGTCATCCGGTCATCCACCTATAGGTCTCTCCCTCTTGAACCTCTGTGACATCTGTTTGCTGCCAGCTGCAAAAGACTTCGCTTCAAGATGTCTGGTGGTGGGTCTCGCTGTTGATGACTGCTCAACAAGTAAACTCTCTACTAAGAGGGATTACTCTAACACCTCTACCTGAGTTGGGATGCTGAGTGAAATCATCGAAGCCCAAATCTATCAGCTGAGTCCATGATCAAAGGTCTAGTCCTTAAAGAATGGGTCCAGCACCATATCAGTGGAGTTGCGTGAGAGGACAACGAACCTTAATGAGTACTAATCCACAGTCATGCTGCCCTACTGCAAATGAAGTAGCTCTCGAATGCGCACAGTGCAAAGAGTTGCTAGGAAACACTTTGCCTGAAACAGGCACTCGAAGTCTGCCCAGAGGAGTGTCACCTCGTCAGGAACCTTGAGCATCATGCTCCACCATATTCCTGCTGCTTCATGTAGTAGAGAGGTAGCAAGGATCACCATAAGATCCGCTGTTGTCCCTACCATTCTAAAAACTCTCAACACGGCCTCCATCCAATCCTCAGATGCATATGGGTCCATCTCTCCCCTGAACCTGGGTGGCCACTAGCGCTGGAACTTGTGCAACGTGCTCAAGAAGCATGCACCCTCTGCTGTTGGGGCTAGTGGTATCGGTGGCCCAATGGGTAATGGTACCATTGGTGCCTCCACTGGTGCCTCTACTAGAAGAGAGCCATGCACCGAGGCCTCACCACTTGGTGGGCTATCAGTGCGTACTATATCCAAAACACTTACTATATGTATGTGTGAAGGCATCCTAAAAAGAAACAGGTGTTCCACTGTCAATAAGTTATACCTTTTGAACTGACTCAAAGAGATTACAAAGAAAAATCTTCAAAACACACACACAATCATTGTTTTCGTGCACTGAGTCAGAAATCAGAAGTCAGGGTCTTGGTGTATGGATACGTCAGCCACCACACAAACACTGGATTCCCTAAACTGATAACCACACTCACTACAATAAACACTATTATTGTTAAAAATATCAGAGTCCAATGTTCTACGGTAGAACTGACTCCTATGATACCAATTTGTCACGACCCGTCCCCTGGGACCCATGCCGTGACTACCCCAAGCCCACCTTCCAATGTCCAGGGGCTGACGACTATCACCGAAGGGGTATTTCCCTAAAACCAGGAAGGAATTTTCTTTATAACCTGTAAACACACTCAATTAATCACACAAAAAAATACGAACTCAAGAAAACTATATAGTAATGGAGTGAGTACAACAAGAAAAAGAGTCCAGAATACAAGCCCAACTAGAAAGTACAAAAAACTGAAATGTATAAGTAAACTGGGACTGCACCTATGAACACCCTCCAAGGATCCAACTTGAAGGGTATGTACAGCTCTAGAACGGTCATCTCTACAGTATGCCTCATCTATGTCCACCCCCTAGCTACCTCTAGTCCTTGTACCCTCATCCGTAGTCAATCCTGTCTTTCGTCTGCACCAAACACAACAGGGTGCAGGCATAACCCATGTAGGGGTGAGTATAATGATACTCAGTAGGGACCCTGAGACCTTCAAGGTCTCAAAAAATCCACAAAGGATAATGCACACAATAGGAAATCAACTAAAAACCCTACTTAGGTATATACCCATACATATACCTAAATTATCAAGTATACCCATCTCAATCATGAGGAAACACAAGGTCCAACTCAATAGCCCAAAGCTCAAATATTCCACAACGGAAGGAATAACACAAAGGTAAGTACCACATAGGTAGGCCAAAATGAAGAATAACACAAAGGTATTACCATGAAGGAATGTAACTCATAGGTATAGATTCATATCACACTAGTTTTAACTTTGGTACAATAGTAGATATGATTAGAAGTAATTACTGAATCAGCTTACTCTATTGAAAGGCAGACCCACATAGGATCCTAAATCATCATCTGACCCACAGAGGATCATAGTACATTTTCAATCCCACATAGGATCATAGTACATATTTAGTACATCGTTAGACCCACACAGGATCCTAGTACATCGTCAGTACGTCTTTAGACCCACACATGATCCTAGTAAATCGTCGATACGTCGCCAGACGCACACATGATCCTACTACATTGTCTATAAGTCATCAAACCCACACAGGATCCCTGTACATCGTCTGTACATCGTCATACCCACACAAGATCCTAGTACATCATCATTACGTCGTCAGACCCACACAGGATCCTAGTATGTCATAAGTACGTCGTCAGACCCACACATGATCCTTGTACATCTTCAATACGTCGTCAGACCCACACAGGATGCTAGTACATCATCAGTACGTCGTCAGACAAACACAAGATCCTAGTACATCGTTAGTACATCGTGAGACCCACACAAGATCCTAGTACATCATCAGTAGGTTGTCAGACCCACACAGGATCCTACTACATCTTCAGTATGTCATCAGACCCACATAAGATCCTAGTACATCGTCAACACGTTGTTAGACCGACATAGGATTCTAGTACATCATCAGTACGTCGTCAGAGCACACTACAGGGTTCCCACACTATGAATTCTTTTCTCCAGGAGGGTCCGCCCCTCAAGACACTGGTCGATACTCCAACTACCATGTAGTCCCACTAAGAAGTATCCCAAAGGAATTACACGTCAAAGGGGTCTCAACGTAAGAGATAGTGTGTCAAATTGACACCCAGCCTGTAATTTATAATTATTTTAGTCCTGAGGACCCAGTTGGATTTGTGCTCAATCCAACTCAACGGTACCACAAATTTATCCAAATACCATGTGGGTATACCAAAAGGATGGTCTCACTCCAATGTTTGAGGTTCCGCAGACAATTTATCAAACAGATGCCCGATGACAATGATATGGATAAAAGAGTGTATAGGGTCGAAACTGGTCCGCGTTCGGTCCGACCTGGTTGTACCGACCCGGCCTGACCTAGCATGGGCCGACCCATATTGGTTCAACCATTCCCGACCTTCTGGGTCTGGCCCGAACCATGGTGAAGCCCATCCCATTGGGCGTCCTAGCCAGACCCGCATCGGGCAGCCCGACTTAGCGGCCCGCGGTGCGGCGGGGCGGTCTCAGGGCGACAGTCCACCATGGCAGGATGGAAAGCCGACCATCCTCTCTGCATGGCATGGCCATGATCCGCTCCTTCACTGGTAGCCGGCTAAACCGATCATCCTTCCTTCACCACTGCGGAATAAGCTGTGGTTCTCTTCTATCGGGCGGTGCGGTCATGCTGTCACCTTCGTCACGAAGAACATAACAAATAATCACAAGAATTACATAGACGTCTGGTCATGTTAGTTTTTCCCGCACTTTCTGCATTAGAGCGGTAGTTAGTGGCTATGATTTCTTCTTGAATTACAAAGACTCATCAAGAATAGGGAAGGGAAAAATTAAAACAATAATCCCTACCTTGTCATTCGTTGGAGGAGTTTGTGAGGAAGGAGACAAAGTCATTGGGTATGGTGGCGTTAGCATTCGTCGCTTCCACAAGATGCCTCTGATCCTTGCTCAAGCGTCGTCCTCGTTCATCATTGGAGATGGTGCGTTCTTCATTAGAGATGAGTTCCTATAAAGTCTTCCCTTTCTCCAATGATTTCTCCCAACCAAAAACAATTGAGGAGCCAACAACAATTAAATTAAGTTTACCAATTTAATTTGTTGGCACATTTATTTGGCATAATAAATTAAATTTTGTTGCACAATTAATGTGGATGAAGTTAAAGAGACTTATCCACATTCAAGCGGAATTTTAAAGGTTTATCCCATTATACGGGTTTGGGTGGTCCGCACCTTTAGGAATTCAAAATGGGGGTTTTAGTTTGGGTGGTCCCCACCCCTGTAGAGAGGTTTCAACAAAAATAAAATAAAAGTTTATTTTATTTTATTTCTATTTCAATGAAAAATTGAAAAACTACATTTCACCATCGACCTACTACAGTTGAGGTAAAGGTCTCCTTTAGAGAATATTAGTGCTGCATGTTCAACGGTGCCCTCAGATTTCAATTCCAAGAACCGATTCAAATGTTACAAAAACCCACTCGTATGTTTACAGAACGTACACGAAAAAAAGGTCACAAATTTATTCCGGGCACACAGGGCCTTAGGATCATGCACCGTCAATTTTCGCGAACTTGTAAAATTCCCATATAATTAAAAAAATTACATGGAATTTCTGGGTCATTACAAGATCAAATGACAATCATAAGGAAACATTAAAATAATTAATTTTATTATATTATAAAAACTGGTATTTTTCAATATTCATTTGCAGATAAATATTTTTAGAAAAACAAATAACATTAACTATTAGAATTTTTTTTAATTACTCTTTAAAAAATTAATTTTAATTCTTAGGATATTATCTATATATGTTTAAATATTTAGTTGTCGAAAAACCTTTCCATTAAAATATGACAATTCTTTCATTAGAAAAATGTAAAATTTGATTTCTTCTTCCCTTATATAAATGAAATACATAGAATGAATATAAAAATATTTTATTTAATATATAATCAATAAATTTCATAATGTGGTTAATACTGTTAATATTCTACAATATAATTTCTAGTTTATAACGATCAAATAATAATATTTCATTTTGTTTTATGTTTTGTGTCATATGTAACATAGGCTATCAAAGAGTTTATACTTAAAAATAGATCAATCATAAAGTATAGGGGTGGTAGAAAAAGTCTTACAATATAGAAATAGTCAAAAATACAAATTTATTTTCCAAAAGATTAAATTTTAGAAACACAAATAAAACAATTGATTTATTAATTGATTCTAGAAATTATTAAAATTTGTTAAAATCGATGACTTTGGACATTTTCAAAAAAATATTAAAATATTCTTGGAAACAAAATATTATATAAATATTTTAAAAAACTTTGGGTATAAAATAATTGAAATAGTTGTGAATTATTATGAAACCATCATCGTCATAAATTCCCTCACTCTTTTGAAATGGAATTCTTGGAATGTAAACAACTACGATAATTGTAAAATAATTTCAAAACTCAAACCCTCGATATCCAATTATTAAATAAACAGGTACTATAAATTATCATTCATTCAAGCAATCAAATATTTCAAATTTCCCACTATGATAATTAAATATAATTATACATCATTTATCTTTCCATGCCCAAAAAATCACTTACCTCAAATGAATTTTCCATCTCAACACAAATACATATTTGAAACAAATATTTCATCGTCTAGTCAAATGTATGATTTACTATAATATTGATATAATAATATATAAACACCTTAATTAAGTCATGTGATTATGATTAATCATATGGAATTTTTCAGGATTAGTCTGAGAAATTCAGTTGGCTGGTTTTATATGTGAATATTTTGTTTGGTAAAATAATGATGTTTTGGGTCAATTTGAAGAAAAAAATACCTAACAAGTTTACACTCATGTGTGGTCTCTCATAACTCTCCATGTATAAAATAAACTATAGAATATTAAAAATAACAATTTATAGTCCATAACATTATTATATAAGTAGAAAACTAATTTTATTTCCCCTCAAATCATTTTTCATTAGAATAGTGTAGTTTGATATTCAGATGCGAATATCAGCTTAATTAAAAAAATAATAAATTGAAGAGAAGAGAAATTAAGCTGATGGATGTGGTGTAAATTATTTGAACACTCTATTTAATGAAAAAAATTATTTTTAGATTCCCATGAAATATTTTTTCATTTATTTGTAGCAAAAAATCCATAAATATTATTTTTTTCAGTTTTGAGTTTCTAGTAATATACTCACAATGCTCCAGTATGATTTATTTTTTAGCAAAAAATATTAGCTACTATGTTTCTTACCAAAGGAAGACATAATTTTCCTTACACCATAATATTTCTTCTGCATATTTGATATACATAATATGTTTCAATTTCACTTCCTATTGATGGGTGAATAGTGAAAATTAGAATGTGATACGGTTAAAAAACATACTATTAATGGATTTTAGGATTTTTAATGAGATGAAATGTATATGTCAGATTATATAATATTTTTTTCTTGAAAAGTTTATTTCTAATAAAAAATAAACTTCCAAAATAATTTTAAAAATAAATACCTCAAGCTTTAAGGTTTTGACTAAAGTAAAAAAAATCTATTTTAGAATTCATTGTTTACTTGAATCGAGAATTAATATGAATATCAATAATAAGTAAAAATGGTTTTAGACCTCTCAATTATGTGCATTTAAATTTTATAATGTGTTTTGAGACCGGGTATTCAAAATTATAGTGGTATATTCATGCGAGTCCCATTATTTTTGATCTCAAACACATTTATTTTAGTATTCTTTTAATTTTAGTTCTGTGGTTAAATAAATTAAATCAATGGACTATATTAAATTAATTAAAAAATTTTCTCAATTTATTCTTATAAAACATTAAAAATTCCCTAATAATTCATTAAAAAAAATTAAAAATAAATTAATAAAAAAATAGAGTGAAAAAGAAAATAGAAAATTAATTTTTTTAAAAAATAAAACACATAAAAATACATAATTATCCAATGATTTTAAACAACCATTATTATTTTTTAAGATTAATTATTTTATAAAATTTTAACATAAAAATTATAATAAATATTTATACATTTAAAATGAAATGAGGAGGTAGGACAGAACTAGGGGTTCAGTAGTATATTGTATCTTAAAGGCAGATCTTATCTAATATAGGATTTTTAAAACTCTCTCATAACACCATCCCAAAAAGTATGTTAATATTCAATATTCATTGTCAAATATTTTAACTTTCATATCACTAAAATAAAAAACATGAGTTAAAATGAATATTCTAGACCATTTGGAATAAAATTTCCAAGAAAATCGTTTCAGTCAAGATTCAAATAGTATTACTATATCACCCACTGTTCAGTGATTATTGAGAATCATTTCATCATTAAGTACTTTGATAATATAATTTTAAATAATAATAAAATCATAATAATTGTTTTCAATTTTTCCAATATATTTAATGAAATATAATATTTATTTTACTATAAAAACTTGATTCCTGTTACATGTTTTTATATCATTAAATCCCATTTATTCAAACTCAAAAAGTTGGTCAAATGTTTTCCCAAAGTATAATCTAAATTTTAAGGTCCCAAAAGGTTTTTTAAAATAAGTTCTATAGGACCAAATTGTATAATCTATCCTCGAACACAAATCATTTCATTATGGTAGAACAATTTTTTTAGAATTATTTTATTTATCTATTTGATATTTCGTCCATTTAATTATATTATGTGTGATATGGTATATAAAACATATAATTAAATCTATATTTCTTCAAAAAATATATTAAAGTCATAGTGATTAAGTGGGTTAATTTATTAGTAATTAAAATCTTAGGTGATATGATTTAAGAAAAAAGATGTTCTTTTATACATTTAGCCACAATTTTCCATAATCAGATTCTATAGGAGTAACTTAGATATACATTGAAACATGTTCTAAAAAAATTACTACGTAATAGTATGAAAAACAATTTATAATGGGTTCTAGGACACTATTAAACAATCAAATAAATACATCACGGAATGAGAGAGTATTTTCTTGAATATCTTCTCTTTTTTTAAAATATTTCCTTATAATATGAATCACAAACATGATTTAAAAAAAATAAAAAACATATATGGGAAGGTGGGTCCTATATAAACTACAAATAAAGACATCTATATAAGTTATTTTATATCATAAGTAATATTGATACATGAAACAATGAATTTCTTTTAGACTGATTCGATTATAGAATATGGAATGCATCTCCTAATTATTTTGTTCCTACGAACATTACACTAGTATGGTACAACCCATATAAATTTTCATGAATCACTCAGAAGATTAAAAAATTTTCATTTTGAAAAGAATGTGGTATTTTTTAAATATAAATATCATTTACTAACAGATAAAATCATGGTGTTTCACTCCATATATAATTATTTTTTTTACAATCATATTTTTTCGTCCATAAGATGATAGAGATGAATTTTTTAAATAAAATTATTTTGTATTAATCTTTCACATCCTTCCAAAAGATTTTTAATTTCATCCTTTTACATTTTTTCTATATAATATTCTTATAATAATAAGATATATCTCAAATGACTTAGTTATGATTCGTGTTTTTTCATTATAAATTTTATCATAGAATAATAAGTAAAATAATGCACATTAGAGCCAAAAAATTTACATCTAAACTTTTTTAAATAAAATAAAACAACTAAAAATTTCATCCCACTTGCAATGTAATTATACTGGGAATTATTAATATCTATATAATTATATCAATGATATTATTTTTTCTTTAATGTTTTTGACTTAAATAATATCAAAGTGAAAAATTAGAACTATATCTAGTTATTTTGAAGGGAATGTTCATGTTTGGTGGTTGGATATAAGCACATTTTTTCGTTCTTATTTCATCTCATTTAAATATTTTTTTTTATCTTTCAAAAATATAGTAATTTATTAAATTCAATTTTGATAAATTAAATGTGGTTTTACTAAATCCTATATAAAATCCCTTAAAATATTCTATTTCAACGGAATACTCTCACTTTTCACACTATTTGTGGGTAAGGAAGCGAATAAGTGTCCTCAAATTTAGATTGGAGAACATTAATTTCATCTTTAGACACAAAATGACCAATAAAAATTATTTTTCCAGCCAATAAATGGAATATTTTATAATTTCGAACCAGGATTTTATCTAATAATGTTACAAGGGTAGTAGCTAAACTTTTCAAACATTTCAGAAATGATGAGTTATAAATATTAAATTTATAAAAAAAACATTGATATAAGATTCTATAAATGTAGGAAATAATACAAATCTGACACCAT
Organism: Viscum album; assembly: GCA_963277665.1. Lineage (NCBI taxonomy): Eukaryota > Viridiplantae > Streptophyta > Magnoliopsida > Santalales > Viscaceae > Viscum > Viscum album. The sequence continues at coordinate 870,810,427 of OY728145.1, read as the reverse complement.
ATCCAAATAATTGAAAATATAGAAAGGTAATTTACATATAAGAAAATGTTCCAAAGGGATCTGCGATAATTGTTTTCTCTTGATCATAATGTGCTATGTGGATTTGAATATAACTATTGATTCCATAAATTAATAAATAATGAATATATATAGATAATATATCAATTAAAATATAATTAATTTTAGTGGAGAATGATTATTAAAAGTTAATATATTTAATTTTTTATAATCAAAATTTGTCCGTGATTTATTTAAAAGTAGAAAAGGGGAATGATTACAAAATTCATTCTTTTGGATTGAAAATACATTATTCATTATATAAACATTCATGGGAATCACTAATTGGATATCATATATGGTAAATATATATCCAGTAGACACCAAGGTAGTGATTTTATATTTTAGATTTATAATTTTTTTAATCTTCTCATAATGTGCCATAATTATTTTGAATCATACAAGATAAAAATTATATGCATACAAGTTCAAGTATTTATTGTAAATATATTGGAGAGTGTCTATCCTAATTCATTCCTCTTCACTTTATTGACTCTTAGAAGATTTATTTACTAGTCTTGAATCAACTCATTATATATGATATAAGTGAAATTTCCATTCTCATCAATATAGGAATACATGAGATTTTCATATAGTGTATAGAGCATTATTTTTTGGCGGCCATTTTAATTTTTCAATAAATTTTTATGTTACTAACTATGATCAATTTTATATCCTCATTAATAAATATAATAGGAATATTTTATAATGAATTTGGAGATTTTTTGTTGTTTAATAGTCTACATACATGTTAGATCAACTTGAAAAAAAATCAAGATTTTATAGACTTTTCAAGATCATATTTTATAGAAAAAATGATATCATTTTTCGTGCATTTAGAAATGGTTAGACCTTTAAAATTTTCTATTTCTCTATAATTCGTCCATTGTTATTCTCTTTCCTTCGGGGCTTGGTTTTTTTTTCGATTACTGCTCATTCGAATGATTCTGTCACTTTTGGTAGGGTATTATTGTATGTAACATTGGATTATAGTTAGATTATCTAAGTCTCTTTATCTATACCTCCCATTTAGACCCATTTTGATGTAATCTCTTTACTCCTAGAACTTATAATTTAACATTCAGTTATTAATAAATATTTTTTGGGTTATAAAATGGGCGATCGGTTCATGTCGCTTCTCTTCTAAAAAAATTCATAGGTTCAACAATTTGAGTATTAACTTGACAACATAGATTCTCATATTTATAAGAATAATAAAAAATTTCATCATTTTCCGGATTAATTAAACAAATATTTAAATTTATTTGTATATTATCAACAATTTTATAGAAATCAATTTTATATTTTTCAAAATTCAAATGTTCCCCAACATTAGATTTAGTATGAAACCAGCAAATCATGTAATCTTGAGAACATTAGATATTCTCATTAGAATGTTCCATGGATTAAAATAAACTAATGTGGATAACTTATTTCATAAATTAATTATAATGATATCAATTTGGGAAAATAATGGTGTCCTCTATAGGTTTTGAGATGGTTTATAAAAGAATAATAGGTGTGTGTCTATGAAATAAATCATGTACCATATCTATGACATAAATATTAGATGGGAAGATCTTATCTCCAACATAAACTAGTACATTGTTAATAACACCACCAGGATTAGTGGTACATTAGTGATCATTTTGAATGAATATTATATATGGTTTTCATTCTCCAACCTATAAATTATAGTAGACCTAAATTGGAATATAATTTCTATATTTCCCTTTGTAAATTATAAAATGATTAACCTCAAATTATTATATGGTGAAAGGAATTTTAAATAACCAAGGATTGTTATTTTTTATAAAAAATGAAAGGTGGATCCTATATGAAACATTCAACCGAATTTTTTTTTTCAACTCCCATAATTTTTTTGGGAACACATTTATTTCAAAACAGACATCTAATTTGTATTTTCCTACAGCATCTTGAAAATTAATGTTAGATTTTAATTTTTAAAAAACATTCTAACACCTCATATTGAAATAAATTTTAGAACTTATTTTCAATACTAGAAAAAACCAAGGACCAACTAGTGGGAGTTTGATGTTTAATTTACCATTTTTAAAAGAAGGAAATATAATCCTATTTTAACCTTTCACGATCTTGTTGAGTAAATTCATTTCATATATAATTTGTTTTTTTATTTAAAATATAATCTGATTTTTTAATATCATTCATAGTATATTTTTTCCCTTGGATATTTTTTAAAATATTGGATATAGGGTTGTAAGTCTATTAAACATGATGTGGTTCAAATTAATCAGCGGGGTTTTAAGTTTATAGGTTATCAATCCTGGTTCCAACCCTACTATCAATGATACTAAAACCATCTATTCCTTTATCTCTAGGATTATAAATTTATTTAAAGGGAACCTTCTACTTATTTGATTTACAATGATTCCAAAATCAATATCCAATTGACCTACTTCTATTACCACAGTATGCATCATGTTCTATTATTTTACTATAATTTTGTAGATATTTCTTCATAAAATCATGTCATTGATTGTTTTAATCTTAATAATTATTGTTAGATTTTTTAATGTTTTAATAAAGAAAGAAATTATTAATAGGTTGAGAATTGGATTTCTCGTTGAAGCATATCAATTGAAAATTATTAAACATATCCTAAAATAATATTCTTTTGTTCTTGTTATTTAAAATTTTCATGGTATTTATTAATCCATCCATTTTTTCATTTTTGGTAGTGTTTAAAAGATTTTATTTTATAGTATTGAAAATATGTTCTAGAAAATTTAGCAATAAAATTTCCAAAATTATCTCGCATTTGAGGACTTTGGTTACTGAAGTGTTCATCAGAAGAAAAAATTCTACAGTTAACATATATTTTAAAATTTGGTTTAGGTTTTGTGTGAGGTTGAGGAGTTTATGATTGAATCATGGATTTAACGATAGTGGTAAGATCATATTTTTTACTAATAATAATATTGTCTTCAAAATTTTATGTGGTAATATCTTAATAATATTAAATATTTATGAAAACTATTTTTTAAAATTCATGATCAATTTGGTACATGATTTTAATTAATTTCCAAAAAATATTTGTTTTATCAACTAATTGTCTACAAGTATGACTGTTAATAATTCTCTAATAAATAAGACACAATCCCCCATACACAAATTAGATCCAAATTTTATCATTTATTTTATTTTAGGGGAAACTATAACAATGTATCTTGAATATTCCCAATGTTTTATTAAATATGTTTTGTTTTTGATTTATTTATTTTATTAGTTGATTTTCTAATTATAGGAGTTATAGAAGCATGAATTTTTATTCAAAAAAACATTTCCCACACATTTAATTCTCTAATCAATGATGAGTGTGAATAAAAGAATAATTTTTATGAACTCCATCTTTTGAAAAAGGAAAATCTACCATCTTCGTGTTATCTTTATTGACACCTCTAGTTTCTATTTTATCACAAAGATAACTGAAATATTGAAGAGATTTCTGTGGGTCCTTGCAAAGAAGGTCCGTAAATATTTTTAGTTAGTGATTGAAACCATCATTATATTCAATTATTATTAGTGGTCCAAGATATTCCACAAGAGTTAGTTAAATTTCTTCTTATTTTAATCTAATTCTTTCAGTAATGTATTATCATTCATAATGATTTCAAGTTTAATAATGTTTCATTCAGATTTGTTAGTGTGAGGCTCACAAGTTGGAAAAGGGGAACATCGTCCTACCCGATCTCTAAAGTAATAATTTATATTAATTTTAGGATATAAATTCAGAAAATTAGGATATAATTTAAGAATATGGAAAAAAGTTTTTTAACATATGAAACCTCTCAGAAAGTTATTCCATTTCAATGATGAGGTAATTAGTTATTTTACCCCATTAAATAAACCTTTTCACTAAAAGAATAAGAAAATTTCATCCCTAACTCTATCTATTTGAGAGGTTGTTAGACCTCTGTATAAAATAATTATATTTTTATATTTTTAATTAAAAATTCTATCTATTTTAATGGGGTTTAGGAGTTTTGAATAAAAAATAAAACTAAAAATAAAATAAAATGAAGAGACTGGATGTTTTAAAAACAATATCAATATTAAAGAAGCATAAGTGTCAAACATGAAATTAAAATAAGAAAAAATTGAAGTGTTCATTTTTTTACTATCTCTTCTTATATTATATAAAATATTATATAATTTTATTTATCAATTCACACCCACATAATCTTGGTTGAACACCTATTTACCAATAGATTTTATACCTACAACTTAGTATAGGTGTTGGGCCTTCTTTTCAAATGTTTCAAAAGATTAAAAACACATTGTATTTAAACCTGACTAAAATCACTATTATAAATTGATAGACCTCACCAATGAATTTCAATTAATTATAAAAATAATATTATATTTACAAAATGAGAAATAATTAAGAATAATTCATATGAAATAGAATTTTAGAATTAAAAAACAACTTATTTATTCTAGAACATTATTTATAGATAAATACAGAGAAGATATAATGGAAATAATAGAGACACAAACAGGATTATCCTTGAATCTACACTATCATAAACATAATGGAGTTTAACCATTCATGGATAATTTATCACATAAATTTTTCTTTTTAATTGTGGCTATATCAAATCATAACTTCCCTACTCGCACATAGAATATGACCCTTAGATGACTAAACACTATTCTATACACATGGAAATCATTTTTGTTTAGGATATTCTATGAAAATAGAGGATAAATTATTTGAATTCGATTATATTCTTAAATCAAATATTTGGAACTATCCTTCATATGCAGCAGATGATTATAAATATTCTTCCATATAAAAGTACCATCAACATCAACATCACATGAATGAACTTTTTAAAATATTTTAATATTCATTTGTAACAGGGTTTTAATATCCTTGGAATCATCCCATGAATCCTTGTCTTTGATCTCAATCTAAAAATGGAACTTCATGGAGCGATCAAAATAAAGAAAAGAAAATAACCAATTTTTAAAAAACATCAAAATGGATCGTGTGTAATTATTTTAACAAATAAACATATGAATTTCCATATCATAATACTTATGAAGTATTACAAAACGAAGATACAAATAGAATTTAGTTTTTGAATTCATATGATATCAAATTTTGAAATAAGAAAGTGTTACAATCCAACAATAGGTTATAATTAGGTAGAAGACATATGACAATAACATAATTGTGAGCCCAAAAAATATAAATATATAGAAAAAATGCTTATGTTACTTCATAAAGACTTCTGTTTCAAGAAAATATAGATAAGATCTAATATTATCCATATTCTCACATATCAATCCTAAAATAGTATTTTTTCCAAAATATAAATAAAAACATCACTTGATTTATTCTATATTGTATTTAAATCACCAAAATTTATCTTCTTAATCCATTTTCACAATAACTCCAAAAATATCTATGAATACTAAATATGAAATAAATCTACCCAAAATGGAATGTCAGTGGGGATAGAATCATTGAGAAACAAATAGATTATAATTAATATATAAACATTAACATAGTCAATGTGCCCTATAAGTAAAGATACAAGTCAATGTTTGGATTCCTATCTCTTCTCAATAAAATTACTGAATCATTTCAACAATGTAGCTATTTAAGAATCTCATGTATTAAATTTTAGGGTTTTTAAAAATATAGTTGTGTTTTTTATCCCCAACATGTATTTTATTCAGTCTACAACACCAACCATTTCTCGATGAATAATATACCATCTCATGTGATGGAGTATATGTTTAATCATTATTTCTATTCCATAAATATAAATCACTATTCAAAAGTAATATGTCAATACATCGTGGGATGTATGGGATTTAATATTCAGTTCATCTCTAAAAATTACTATAAATAAATTAATAACAACAAAATAAGAATTATGAATTGAAAAAAATAATCAAAACAATCTTAGCGGTTATAAAAAACATATTTTCAAATAAATGTATCCAAATTTTAAATAATCTAGTATATCCTAATATGCATCAAGGATATATATTTAAATTAAAAATATGGGATAAGAATGGATCAATGATATCATGATCACCCTTAGTTACCTAGATTGAAATATAGATAATCGCCATAAGCTTCATCACATTCTAGGAAATCTTCTCAAACATTTGTAAAACTCATGTCTCAGGGGGATGTTCTAATAACCACTGAATGATTTCTCCTCTTTATTTACATATTGAAAATTTATTTCAAAAACTATAACATGGAATCATTCTTGTTTGATATTGTACATTTTTTATTCAATATAGATCCATTATTTTAGATATTCGTTTATATATTAACTAAGTCATTAGTGGCATGGATTTTATTGATCAACCCATAATCTATTATGTACTAGATCAAGAGCCACATATCTTATTAATAAAAAATTCCTCAATTAGATTAAATAAATATGTGAGAGTGTTATATTGTTATACTGGGGTTTTTATGCAATCCACATAGAGATTTTCCAAATTAGTAGCTAATATTTTCTAAATTAAACCCCATCTCAACACATCTTTTTTTTCTAAAAAATCATAAGACATATATGGATAGTTTGACCATTATTATAATATTATGATTATTCTAGTTTCTCATACCAAAAAATCACCTGGACAAGGTTAATCTTACAATGGTCTCACCTAATCTTATGTACAAATTACAAAATCCTGATTAATTATATGTTTCGGGCTATATAATCAAATGAAAGTACAAATTTAAATGTGAATAGTTGAACAAAATGTTACTCATGTCGAAATCATCACCCCTTGGAACACTTTCACTCCATTGACCAACACTATTACACAAAAAATTAATTTTAAAAATTATTTATCTAATAAGTTCACAATTTTATTTGAATAAAGCATTATAATTAACATATTCACATAAGGTAGTGTAAAGATAAAATATGAACAAACCAATTATTTATATAAGTTTTTATTACGAGAATACATGAAAATAATTCAATATTATTAGAAATATTAACTCAATTTTTTGTAATCAGTCTTTTACAACCTTATTCTTTTTTGGAATTAATGATAACATTGAATTTTAAAGACAAATCCATATGTTATGTTTTATTATAACTTAGTAATTTATTATGATTTTATTATACAATAAGGAAACTATATCCTTTTGAAAATTTATTGTTTTTTATCTTTATTGGTAGTCTTCTCATTATTTTTTTTACATTCCATCATTTTCTCTTTCATTGTAATTGTTTATATTTTTTTTTCATCAACTATATATATATATATATATATATATTTATATCAACATGTGACTATAACATTTCTTCATATTATAAAAAGTCCCCTTTTCCATTTTTGTGACATTTATGAACGGTATTAGATTCTTTTATCCACATAAATTATCATATGTAATTTTTTTCAAAATGAAATTCTACTATAATTATAATATAGATTTTTCATTCTTGATTTAATAAGTGATCATATAATATATAATGTATAATATTATTTCTCCCATGACAATTTCCATTCAATAATTTTTCTTGGACGGATACTTGTATATCAACATTATGTATACATGTAGTAAGTCAAATTTTTTGTGTTTATTCCTTCCAAAAACAATATATTTTAGTTTATTATCCCAAAATATGTACTCACTTGATGTGAAATTTTTTCACCCATTTTTCTAGGTATACAATGTTATAATCCAATATATGATAACATCTTGAGATGGGGGAGGGGTAAATCAGGGTTCATGTACTTTATTTTATAAATAGGATCTTCTTATCCCACCATGAGGAACATTATGATTTTAATAATACTTTAACCCTAATGAGTGATGAAAATATTAAATAACACATTGGGTTTTATTTATTTTATTAGCACTGGTCTATATCCAAAGAGCATGCATGAAAATGCGGCTATGGAAAAAATTTATTAAAATATCACTACTTAATGTAGAATTTGTAGCAGCCTCACATACCCTCAAAATTAACTACCAAAAACCAATGGAGAACTCACTACTATCCCTTAACAAAGAATCACCTATCCTCATTTTATAATTTACTTCTTCACATAAAGATTATTTGAACATATAGCTACAATGGTTCTTCTCTTCAATAAATTTTTTCAATTTATAGCTAGGATGAGACGCCTAGATTGAAAATTTCTTCAACATTCAAACTTCCATATGATATATGGAATAATATCTCTAGATATAATCTCTAGTAAAATTTAATTACCATGTCTAGATTTTTATTTATATATCCCATATCTATGAACACCTATATTCACTCAGTTTTCTAATCAATTTTATGATTGGGATCAATCCCTAACACTATAGGATTATTTAAAATGTACCCTGTGTTAATCAGGGGAATCAACCACCATTAATCATGAAATATCATTCATAATTAACATTTCATAATTCCTATAAAATTATCATATAGTGTGAATTCATCGTATATAGAGTATACACACCTTGGTTATGGCATGGTGTAGAGGCACTATGATATGGAACCATTCCATTGGCAATTTTCAAACATGGAAAATAATAGTACATTGTAGAGACTTCCATATGGCTATATCCACTTTTTGTGTATTAATCCTTATATAAATCCTATCCATAACTTTTAAAAAATGAACTAGCTAGGGTTTATAATCTTCCAAATTCCCAGTGGTTCTAAAGAAATATTTTGGTCCTCTATGTCGTGGTCACCATGGCTATGATGTAAGCATTTCATAGTGAAGTGGATAACAACATAGCCTATTTTACAATGATGTATGTTCTTGTAATATTAAAAATGTATTGGAAACTCTCTATTGATCCTCTATATCATGGTTAGGATGGCAATGTAAAATCCTGAATTAATCCTACACCATATAGATCTTTTTCCCTAAAATATCATTGAATATATTATTCTCTATGTTGCTTCACCCTCAAGCCACAAGTAGGTTTCGACATCCAAAACACCATGAAAACATTGTATTAATTGAATAAACCTCACCTATGTTGGTCTACCTATACAACCCATGCCCATTCACTTGAGTGTGTACCACTATGGGCCCATTTCAACCCTCATATTCTTGTAATCCTATGTGTTCTGTAATTTCATTATATCTATCTGGCCCCATTTGGACTCATTTTTATGGAACAAATATCAGGGATACATCATAGTCTATAGACTTTGATATCATTATTTGGACTCATCCTTTGATCTATAGTGTAGTTTCGGTGACTTCAACATGGACTCTCTCAAATATAAATGACACTTAATTACTCATCAATTATACCTTCTATAATTTTTCAAAAGAAACACAACACCCATACATCCAAAGGGTTTTTTTTCAACAATATCCCTTATTGGGTTTATATTGAATAATTTCCAAAAACTATAACTACTATCACATTAAAAATTATTAAAAAAATTCCAATAATCATCAATTCTAATCCCATGTGAGAAATTCTTTTTGTGAGAATAAATAATTTAATTAAATATTTTTCATTATCACCTTTGAAAAAAACCTCAATCACTTCAAAATCCCATATATTTGAATATGAAATAAACTTCCCCTTTTATTCATCCTAATTGTCCACCATTCAAAATCAATTTGATCTTTTATCCCCCTTTGTAAATGAACCCAAATAGGCTAGTTCTTTGAACATATACTACAATAGGGTAAGAAATCCATAATTGGGATGCCATAAAACACACCATTCTTATGAAAGAAGTAGCGGAGGTGGGGTCTCAATCATCAACTCATTTAATTATATATAAATTATTCCACTCCATGATCCAACCAATGATTTTATAACACCACTATGGGTTGTACCTTTGTCAAGATATCTCCAAATTTATCTTCCATTGAAAAAAATGACGAAACTACAAATCCTTGATCCACTTTATCCTTTATTAAATGATACATATTCTTAGTGTTCCTGGTCCATGAATGTTGGATAGGATTCTATCAATGATTGATTTCACTTGAGTTTTCACACAAAATGAGAATAGTATAAATCACCTAAACACCAAAATCCTCATTTTGAGGATTCACCAACAGTATTTGGTTGCATACTTGAGTCACAATAATTTATTCATACTCTATAGTTATTAATAAAATGAAAACCCACATCACTCTTTCTAATTAAATACACAAAATCCCAAGATAAAATGCACAACTAAATATTTATTTTAATCAATTACCGAACCATCCCAATCAACATCAATGAATCCAACTATATTATGATGACCATTATTGTGATAAAGCATCCCATTGTTGATAATAATATAGATATACTAAATTATTATTTCCACAGAATTCATGAGGATTTCAATAGGATCAATTTTAAAAAATAAATTGACGTGTATAAAATTATATATCATGTTTAATGGTTCTCAAATAGGGATTAATCCCAATAATTATTCAATACATTGTAACATCGACATTTTTTCCCAAATAATAATTTGATAATTTATATCTTCTTTCCACCAGATATTTCATGGTCCTTGATTCCTCCATTTATAATCTTATTACAATATCCATGTTTTATTTTGTTTCTTAGATAAATATCATATCCACTATGTAATCTACCTAGAGTCTAGAGAAAATGATATTTTACAAATTATAGACATCTAAAATTCATGCCTCATGAGTTAAGATAGCTACATATATTAAGTATGAATATATCCTAAAAAAATTATGTTTTCAACATATATGATAACCCTAAAATAAAATTTATTTTATTTCATAATATAAATATTTTGATCAAATCCCCCTTTATAAAAAATGAGATTCTTTAGATTACCAAGCTAGAGGTTATTACTATAGGCCATACATAGACTTCTATAGATGAGATGCTTTACATTCATCTTCATAAGGGATAAGATTACTAGGTTTTTCAATATAAACTTCTCCTTCAAGGAAACCATTCGAGAAGGCTATTTTGACATACATTTGGTACATTTTTAATACCTTCTCAATCACTATGGATGTAAATAATCTAATTATCTCATGATGTGCAATGAAGTGTTTACATACCACTTATATCAATTACCTAAATTTTGGAATACCATTTTCGTACAATATGCTCATTGTTATAGATCATTGTACCGTTTTCATTTAATTTATCTTGGAACACCATGTTAGTTCTAATGATGTTATTGTAAATTTTCCTTAGAATAATCACCCTTGTAATATTTTTATCTATTTTTTCAATATCATATTTCATAGCCTGGACCCAACACCCACAAATTGCAACACAATTAAAATATTTTCATTATATAAAAGATTAAAAATAAACATGCTATTGAGACTTCATTCATTTGGTTAAGACCAAGGCTATCTTATCCCCAAAAATATTTCATTCAGGTATTTTCCACTCTACTATCTATCTCTCTAAAGCTGTAAAAATTTATAGACTTTCATAATAATATGAGTCTTCATCACAGTTTTCTTCATGACTAGTAGCTTACCCTTGGCCCTTGACTTCTTCATCACTCTCAGATTAGGAAATTTAGTGATTTCTTTGAAAAATTAACTCATTTACATTAATCATGTGTCCACCATCAACTAAAAAAACTCATTACCTTCAATTAGTTTTTAAATTTTTTTCTCCCAACAGTTAGATTTTATAGTTATTTAATATCCATGAAATATGCCTTTATCTCCCTAGTCAATGAATTTTATACATTTATCTTTTTTACGAATAATTCATTTTCATCAGATACCTTAGAAGTATTCGAGAGTATGATTCATTATATACCACATTACATATAGAGTTCTATATTTATTTTCACTTTCTAATTCTCCATTTGGGGAGTAATTTATTACAATAACTTCCTCATTAAAATATATTTTAAAATTAGAGATTCCAATTAGAATATTTTGATAGATATGGTTGATTATAATATTTCATCTTTATATAACCCCATTTTATTAATGTGTTCCCGAAAATATTACCAGATGTTGAATTATTTGTATTTATATATATTATTTAATTTTATTATTTTTTAATTCAGTTCCATTATTAGTTTGAAAAATCTCAAATTTAACACAAAAAACATTTTTATCACTCCTCTAATAAAAATTGATTCATATGTATATTTTGGCTGTGTGTGTGATAGGGATAATCCATTCTATTTTTATAAATCCATATATAAATAGCATATAATACAATATTTTATTTATTTCCTTGGATGAAATAAGCCCAAAAATTCTCATCTTCCCAATCTCAAGAAACCTTTATTCCTTTATCTTCATTATCATGTAGTGATTTTAGATAATCATCCCTTTTGAAATGAATCACGTGTGTGAGTGTGGTCATATGTGAGATGGGGAAAATCACGAGCTCTATTTCTCTACACAATTTCTATAGTGATTATTATCTCAAATAGACAATTAAATTATCCCATAGCCTATTATACTCTACTTTTGACAAAATACAATAATTTTATTCATTTATAAGTTATAGATATCACTTGGTTCTAATTCCCCTGAGAATAATTGATCACTATTTATCTTTGATAGTATAATCATTTTAACTAACTCTACTACATGTTTATGGTTACATAATTGGATACCACTAAAAATATTACGACTCATCCCATAAACCAAGAGAACACCAGTTTGATAGAGATATTATCACCCAATATTAAACTTTCTGAAACTAGAAATAATATGGGCCCCTTAAATAACAAAATGATTGATTCCTTTTTTATTATGATTAAATTTCTCATTGAGATTTTTATTTCCATTCATATTTTACAAATATCTAAAATCTACAATCCATGTTCTAGAAATTTTTTCCTCCCATAAGAAAATAATAGGGAAATTATCCTTCACTAAAGATCCTTTAATTATCAATGTTGGTTATGGGTTATCATCCATAACACCTAGAACTTTAGTGACTTCTTGTTTATGAAAAATTAAGTGTATATTATGGGTGTCTACACTTTCAGTTAAAATTTCAACCCTCATATTTCTTTATCTTTTATAAATTTAACTTATAACTTGGTGCATTGTTGAAGTGAAATAATTTACCTTACTCCAACATCCTTCATGAAAAAAACAATACCCATCAAAATAAAAAGAAAAAAACAAACTATTCCTTCCTTTTTGGAGTGATATATCTCTTGGATGGACCTTCGAGAAATAGAGTACACAAGGAATGTTTTTACCAAAATTATAAAAAGCATATATTTCATGATATATTATAGTGATCCTTCTCCAGATTATTTTTTGTTTTTCCAGTTTTGTGATTATATAAATTCTTCCAAGTATTTTGGTAATTTTATTTTGATAGAACCATAAACAAACCGTTATTTTTAAATCACTAAACTAAAGGTATAAGCAATAGTTCCTCATAAATTATTCTACTACCTTGACTTGATGATAATGAATGTGTGTTTTTCATCACTCTAGGCGTCAATAATCATTCTTAGCTTCAAATATCCATCTCAAATTCAAAAATAATTTTTCCATCTCCCTAATTATATTTACTATTTGATTGATAGTTTTATCCAAAGCATCAATTATTTGGATTTTTTATTCAATTTTAATCTTTAGTACAACTTTATTCATTAAATTTTGTAAAATTATCCATCCAAAATTTTAAATTTCATCATAATCTATAAAATATATTATCATGATGCTATGTGTATAGTATAGAATCGTACACTGTAGTATTATCCATCATAGTGTTTTCTCTCCACACATCATGGTATTCATGTGTTATCCCAAGATATACTTATGGATTAACCCTTCCATCAACTAATTTATTGTTATAATAATTGTTTTTATCTATACACTAATTTTCAAAATCCATCAAAACTAATTCTTATTTATAATTTTCATCATCCTCAACCCTTCATTCCCTAATACTTTTTCCTTCATTAGAGATAATACTCCTTCACATAGTGAAAATCTATTGATAATTCCATGAATATTTTTTTTCATTTTCTAGAGAAGTATATCTTAACTATCATCTTCTTAATTGTTTTTGGGTAATTTGGATACGAGATGTCCCACATTTCCACACATGAAACAAGAAATGGGTAGATTACAATTAACCCTTAATTTTCTTCCTTTATTACTAGGGAAAAAATAGTATTACCTCATCATCTTCATTCACAAAAAAAATTCCATGATTGAGAGTTTCTTCTTTGAATAGAAAACCACCTCCTAAGTACTTTCCATTATTCTCATTTCACTGTCTTCATCTCTCATTTCTTATGCCACACAAGTGCTATGTAATATCTCAGGATAAATTTATTTTAGATCATTTCAATATATTATTAACACTCATTAATTGAAACATGTCGGTAGTATTCTCAAGATAATCTATAGAATATTTTCATCATTTATGTCTTCATTGAGACCTAAAATATCTTCAATAAAAATGTACAGCTGATTGAAAATAGAATCAACTATTTAATTTGATCTCATTATCATATATTCATACATGTTCTACAAAACCTATATCTTGACCTTAGGAACCCTTTAATCTCCTTCATAAATTTTTAGTATATTTTACTAAAAAACATGATTGGTTTTATATAAAATTACCTTTGTGAAGTTGTGATTAGAGAGAGATCTATCCATTACAGTTGTGGTGTTGGTATTTTTATCCAATTCTCAATGATATCTCTCCCTTAATGACATGTTTTCAACATTATCAATGATTCCATTTATGGATATAATGAAATCATATATTTTGATGAATCTAAAAAAATTATGAATATGGAATTTCCAAAATTGGAATTAATTATTTCAACAATGTAGACACTATTATATTTGAAAAACATTTCCATTATTTTAGGAGATAAGAAGAATATACATCACATTTATACAACTTGTTATAATAATATATACTATAAAACCCTAATTGGGGGCTAAATCCGGGTTTATCTAATTACTTCACTAAATAAGATCTTACTATATCATGCTGAGGAACACTTTGATATCTCTATTCTATTCTCCTTATTGAGTGATTAAAGGGGTAAATATATTAGAGGATTTTACTTGGTTCACCAACAGTAGGTTGTATCTAATGATCTTGTATAAAAGTTCTCCAGTGAACCATAATAACTGAAATATCACTGTTTAAGGTAAAATTAAGTGAGTCATTACTGGACCTCTAGGTTTACCCCCCCAAACAATTAGATAAACCATTATTCTACCTCATCAAAGAAATAACTTATCCACTTATTGGTTATTATTTATTCACATGATGATTATTTGAATGTATACCTATAATGTTGATTCCCATTAGTCATAAAATTTCAATTTTTTATGATGATGAGACTCTTATAATGAATGCTTCATTTAAATTAAATCTTTTTAATCATATATATAACATTATCTATTGATATTGTCTCTAAGAACAATTATCTTATTTGTCTATATTTTTCTATCATTATGATCTATTTATACACTGCAACATTATTTTCCTTTTAAAATCAATCAATCTCCTAGGATTGATCCCTATCACTGAATTATTAGTCAAAATGTCACTTTTTTTTTATGATGGGGAATCATCGACCATGAATATTGATTTATCTTTTAGAAGTTATATTCCTTACCTCCATTTCTATAGAAACAGTAAAACACGTCCTATAACAACCCATTATTTACATATATTGATATTACTTTATAATTGAAGTATATTTATTACAACATATAACAATACCATAATAAGACCATATAGGTATATTGTCTTTAGGAACTGGGAAATATAAAGTGCTGATTTATAAAACATCCACATTGTCTCATGATTATTTAATCTTAAAATATCTTATTTTGTGGCATATTATACTTAATACACTTCTTCCTAACTTGGGGAAAAGAAACATATGAATGGGTGGGATCAAATTCTCAATAACGGTAAACAAATGAAATATCAATCATATATAACATTGGATAATATTTTCCTGCATATACGAGATAATAATATCATGTCATGGGATGAATCATAGAAGTGAAATGTAATCCCGTTAATCAAAACTTAAGACATGAAACTTTGTGGTATACAAACATAACCTTATAATATCATTTCATATCAGTCAAGGCTCATTTCCAAGAAAATAAAATTTGAGAATTCCATTATTGAACAGAGTTCACCCTCGTTCCAACCATGTAATACTGAACCAGATTTACTTTTCATTCCATCCATGTATATTTTGTAAGATATAAATATTTAAATAATGCATTGGAGGGAGATATAGGTCCCATCATTCTTATAATTAAACCATTATTTTGTGTGCCACAAAAATATAAATCACACATCATAGCATAACCCATGTAATAAAAAGGGATTCTTAAACATCATGTCATCAAAACATAATATATGTAAGATAAATAGACTTCCTAAAAATAATTCCACCACAATTTAATCAAATAAAATTAATAATTTGGATAGAAACATAAGCTTATATCAACTTATATAGAAAATAATTTTGATAAAACAATTGAACTTAGTTCATGAAGAAAATATCCTTTCTTCTTCAGAAACATTTTCTTTTCTCAATATATCAAGAAATTTTAAAAGAAAATATGTTGATTGAATATAAACCTGAAAACAAGAAAAGGATACTTCATGGAAATAATTATTTATGGAAGCGTAAAAATATTTTCATTCTGTATAAGTTTAAAAAACATTCTCCCCGTACTTATTTTAGAAAGTTCGAAAAGTACCTCGTATGGTAAATAAAAGAAAGATTCCTTCCATACAGTGTAGTAAAGTCAAAGATGGGTAAAAATGAATTTAAACATACATGTAAGACTATTAAACATTTTATGAAATCATTTTTAGAAAACATGGACACAGATGATAAATATAACCCCCATAAATACTTACGTATAAGAAATCTAGAATAAAAATGGGATTTCAAAATTATTCCTTACCTTTTGTCTGATATGATTACTATGTATCAAAAATCATATATAATTATTTAAATAAAGTTAATGATGTATTATATAATTATTATTATTTTTATAATATCATTTATGATTATATTTTCATCCATTTGTTAGTAACATTTCATTGTTAATCATTATTCTGGCATAAACTTCTTTACATTCTTATATATGTTTTGTCAGATAAGTTCTTATTACTTATTTTTTTTATAGTTATATAATTTTCAGAATGGTATTAGTATAATATATATCATATTTATTAATTCAATTCATCTATATAGTCACGATATAATGATAATTATGTAGAACGAATCACATCACACCGTGGAGACGGTAAGTCATACATACGAACGAGCGACAATATTGTTCCCATAATTGTTGAGTGGTATTGAATTGGATGGTTTATAGTATCTCAGAATTATTATCATGATATATTTAAAATATATAGTTGTTATTTCACCATTATAACCATCCAATCAAGGTGATGGTGAAAAACATATTACACCATGGTGTGGAGATGCAAAGTCGTACGTACGCACGCGTGGTGATATCGTTATTCATAGGAATGGAGAGAAGGTGAATTAGGGTTGTCTCATAGTTATAATAACATATTATTATATGATTTATACTGATTTTATTACAATATTTTGAAACAAATAAAGAAGATTATGTAGATGAAGAAATAAATTTGAAATGGTCGGTAGAAGAGATTACCTCTTCCTCAGGGTGCCTCCTTTAAAATTCATCTTAAGGAAATAGAGTTGGTATTTTGAGAAGAAGAGAACCACTAAAATGTAACTAGGGATGTTTAGAAGATAAATTTAATGGGTTTGGCCGAGATTTTAGTCTCAAATTGAAGTGAATAGGAGAGGGAGGGGGTTCCCTTTTTTAAGAGAGGAGAGGGGTACTTTAGGAAACTCTCAAAAATATTAATTTGTAATGAATTCAATTTCAACTAAAAATGGTCCAGAAATAATTTAATTAAAATATAATATGATTTTTTTTCTAATACCCATCATAAAATAATATTTAGACTATTTTAGATGTTTTTATCCTTATCTTTTAGTTTAACCCTTATTTTACCGTTTTGAATCTTACCGTGATATCATGTTATTCACACATTGTGGGTTAATTTAATTACCATATCATGTCAAAAGAACCAAATAATATTATTTATGAAATTTTTGGATTTATATAAACCATTTGAAATAATATAGTATGTTTAGGAATTTAATATCATTTAATAAACTATTTTATGTTTTAAGTTACAAATAGTGTAAATTTTGTATACTATTTATATAGACATTTTTAAAAATTCATGAAAAAAATTATTCCTTATAAAACAAGGTATTAATGAAAATATAATATGTCAATGGAATCGAGAAAATTCTTGGATGAAATCAAAATAACTAAATTACATTTTTTTAATTTTTATAAATTTATTTATTTAAGTCTTTCATTATTTAGGTAATCACTACATCATATTTGTGTTCCAAATAACACTATTTATAAAATCTCTAAAAATTATAAATAAAATACCAAGATTTAGGAAATATTTTTATCTTACTAATTACTATTTATAGAAAAAAATATCACTTATATAACCCTATATAAAAATTGTGTTACTCAAATATATATGTTTTTGTAACATTTTCCTTAACATTTAATTAATTTTTATAAAATGTCATTTTCATTTACAAGTTTCTTAATGGGGTCCTAAAATCGACCAAAGGATTCCCATGGTTGTATTGGTATCATAAATTAGGGTTAAGACACATGTTAGACTAATTTAATATTATTATTACATTATTTTCTACCCTTATTTATGAGTTTTACCCTATAACCATGGTAAATAAAATATTTACTGAAGTTACTATTCATAATGTATAAAAATAAAAAGTTACTTATTCACACAATTTGGACCTTATGATTCCAAATATGGATCCCATTTTTTCAAAATAAAACCACAGAAGTTGTAGTAATTAATTTAAAATTATTCCCATTGTTGAAATGAGAAAACATGTTTTAAAAGTTAAAACATTGCAAAAGATAGAAATGTTTTTACCTATGAATTCAGTGTAATATTAATGATAATAACATAAATTATATTAAATGGTAAAAAAATGTTATATTTGTAACTTAAAACCATTCAATATGATAATTTTACCACTTAAATTATCTCAATGAAAAAAGTTATTTTTAATTAAAAATTAGCATATTTTTTCTATTCATCAAAACATGAATGTTTTCTGAAATAGATCAGAAATTTATCAAAAGTAAATTTCTATATCGAACTTCAAAATAACATGTTTATATTGTGATATATAAATTATTAATGTGTCAAAATCTTAATTTAAAATGTCTTCACCAATCAAATGTATAAAATTATCCTTTTAAAAAATAGGTTCTTATACATAAAATATGGTTATATTCATACCCTATGATTACAATATCATTTTGATGAATATAAAAAAATATTTAATTAAGTATAAAATAGCTATATCTCATTAATATCATTACCAAATGTAATTCCCTTAAAAAATAGAAATAACTAATTGATTTATATTTTTCATAAATAATTAATAGATTTTTAATTCATAATGCATTTTCATAAGTTAGTTATAATTATTCCCTCTAACCAAGCATCTAGGCTATAACAATAATTTTATATTAAGGGTGTCTCATAGTTCTTTTAAACTTACTATTGCATACAATGAAACCTACTGGAGAATAAAAATTATTAATGTAAAGTATTTCATAAAAACATTCGGTTGTTACATTCTACTCCACTTAAACTGAATTTCTCCCTCAAAATTCATCACATTTTAATAAACATATGAGGATACCTCTTCCTCATAACATCCTTAAGTTCCAATGTTGCTTATTTAAATTGGTGGTTCTTCTATAAATCTTTAACCAATTGAGTGGTCTTGTTTTTTTGAACTTTTTCTCTACGATCCAGAATCTCTATTAGTTGTTCTTCATAGGAAACATCTTGCTCCAACGGTAAGACTTCTGAGATTAGTACATGTAAAGGATTGGGTACTTACTTTATCAGGATAGATATATGGAACACATCATGAACTTGAGAGAGATTTGGTGGAAGTTCCTATTAGTTAGATACCTTCCCAACACGTTCTATAATTTCAAAAGGACTGATATGTTGAGGGCTCAGCTTTCCCTTCATTGAAAATCTAATTAATCTCTTCAAGGGAGATATTTATAAGAATGCATTATCACCCACTTCAAACTCTATGTATTTTATTTGGTTGTCATCATAACTTTTCTATCAACTTTGAGCTTCTCTTATGTGTTGTTGAATAGATCTGACATTTTCTACCATTTCATCATTACGATCTGGTCCTAATAGCTTTCTTTCCCGAACTTCATCCCAGCAAGTTGGATTTTTGGACTTATTTCCATACAGGTCCTTATAATGAGCCATCATAATAATGGAGTGAAAGATTATATTGTATGAAACTTCCACCAATGATAGGTGTTGATCTTAAACAACTTTGAAATCCATAAAGCAAGCTCTCGACATGTCTTCCAGAGTTTGAATTGTCCTCTCAGACTGACCATCTATCTGAGGATGATAAGTAGTGCTGAAACATAACTCTATATCCAGATTATGCTAAATACATCTCTTAAACATCAAGGTATGCCTCAGATCCTGATTAGATATAATGGAATGTGGTAATCCATGAAATTATACAACATCAATAACATATATCCGGGAAAGTTGATCAAGAGATAAATCATCTCTAATAGTAATTAAGTGTTAAAACTTTGTAAGGCAATCATCTATAACCTAGATAGTATTATTCCCTTTGGATGTTTTGGGAAGTCTGATGACAAAGTTCATTTTGATGTTTTCCCATTTCCATTCTTGTATTGGTAATGGTTGTAACATCCCCTTAGACTTCTGTCTGTCATCCTTAATTTCTAACAAACTAGGAATCAGGAGATATATTCGGAAGAATATCTTTTCATTCCATCCAATATAAAGTATAATTTTAGGTCCCTATAAATATTTGTGATTCCAGGGTGAATATATAATGATACACTATGAGCCTCATCCAATAGTTCCGTTAATTCTAGTATTGGAGGAATACAAATCCAATTTCTGAACCTTATTTATTATCATAATGAAGTTCAAATTTAGGAACATTTCTCACCTTGTTTTGTAACCATAAATCTTCCTTTTGTACCTCATTAATATTCATTTGAATAGATGGTTGAACGTTTATTTGAGAAAGATAAGATTTCCCCCTTTGATTATAATTTCAAGATCCATCCTTTTCTAATCCATAATTATTGAATCTTTCTGGATCCTCATCATGGATAACCTAGCATGGTCTTGTCGACTTAATACATCTACCACCTTGTTTGCTTTCCCATGGTGGTAATGTATTGAGGATTTTTTATCTTTAATCAAATCCAAATATCTTCTTTGGCACATATTCTACTCTTTTTGTGTGAAAATATACATTAAACTATTATGATTTGTATCAATATTACACCTTTCACCATAAAGATAATGCCTCTATATCATTAATGTAAAGATTATCATAGCTAACTCTAAATCACATGTCGGGTAATGTTTCTCATGTATTTTCAACTATCGTGAGGCATAATCTATCACCATATAATTTTCATGAGAACACACCCCAAAACCTTCTAGGATGCATCACTATAGATCACAAACCTTTCTCCACTGCAAGGTAGTGTGAGCACAAGTACCCTAGATAAACTTCTTTTTTAGATCTTTGAAATTCTCTTCACATTCCTCTTTCCAAACAAACTTTACTCAGTTCTGTGTCAACATGGTATGTGGATTAGATAATCGTGAAAATTCTTTCACAAAATGTTGATAATATCCAACCAAACCTAGAAAACTTCGGATCTTAGTTTCTATTATTAGTCATGACCATCTTTAAATAACCTCTATTTTTTATGGGTCCACAGATATCTACTCTCCTGAGATTATATTACCCAAAAATGAAACTTTTCGAAAGAAAAATTCACACTTGGTATATTTGGCATAAATCATCTCCTTTCTCCAGGTCTTCAATATAATTCTCATGTGATATTCATGTTTTTCCTTTCTCTTTGAATAGACAAGAATATCATCTATAAATAATATCACCAACTGATCAAGATAGTATCTAAAGACTATAATCATTAGATCCCTTAATATAGTATGGTAATTAGTACTTCCAAATGGCATAACTATAAATTCATAGTGTTCATACCCTGTACAGAATTCACTCTTTTCTATATCATCCTTTTTTAACCTTAATCGATGATACCCTAGATGAAGATAAATCTTGGAAAATTTATTGAACTCCACGTAGTTGGTCAAATAATTCATCAATGTGGGGAAGAGGATATTTTTTCTTGATAGTGATCTTGTTAAGTTCTCGATAATCAATTAAGAGTCTCATTGATCCATCATTCTTATTATAAAATAGAATAGGTGATCTCCAAGGTGACACACTAGGGCGTATGAATCATTTATAAAGATTCTCTTAGAGCTGGTTCTTCTATTCATACAAATCAATTGGAGACATTCAATAAGGTGTCTTTGAAATAGGTATAGCATCTGGTATGAGTTATATTGAAAATACAACATCATGATTTAGTGGAAGACATGGAAATTCCTCCAGAAAGACATAATCAAACTCTCTTAAAATGGTTGTATTCTTAATCATGAGTTTCTCCCAAACAATTTGAGATATGTAACATTCATTTATTGGAATAAAACCGCATAAGATAGAATAAATTTTCCCAAGAAGGTTATATTCATCCTTTCACCAATATATGATCATAGATTGATCGGGAATATGAAATATGACTTCCCTTCATTAGAAATTGATATGATATCCATATAAACAAAGAGAATACATGCTAGGAATCACATAAAATTACACTATAAGAAGGATCACAAGATTCACAGGAAGCACTTTCCCACAAAGTTTAATTGGAGAAGAATTGTAAAATTTTGATGCGACCGTTGTTCCATTAAGAGTTGTCACAGATAAATCAATTGTCTAATTATTGAGTTTATATAGTGATACCCATAAAAAATTCATTAGAAATAAAACAATGGGTTGATCCAGAATCAAATAAAACATTTACTACATTAGAGTGGAGGGTAAGTGTACCTTTCACATCTTCTTTATCGTAATCCATGCTCTCGATAGTAATCGCTTGTGACTTTCCTTCATCTT
This sequence comes from Viscum album, assembly GCA_963277665.1. Taxonomy (NCBI): domain Eukaryota; kingdom Viridiplantae; phylum Streptophyta; class Magnoliopsida; order Santalales; family Viscaceae; genus Viscum; species Viscum album. The sequence continues at coordinate 870,787,217 of OY728145.1, read as the reverse complement.
TGGCCTTAAGAGATTATTGACGTTGATCAACTTAAATAACGCTTGTATTGGGTAACTGATTCACACAATTACCCATTTCCTTGCACATGTAACATTAAATTGTAGGAGTTGAATTCTGTGTAGACTTTTTTTGTTTGTATCATTAGACATCTTTTTCCCATCACTTAGTTATTCAATTGCTAAATGACCATCTTTTCCATACTTAATAAATTTACTAGTACCTTTGGGATAATTCCCTCCATGTTTCATTCCACACTTTAAGAATAAGGGAAAACTCATCTTCTTATTAGTGTGGTCTTTAGATTCTCCTTTGAATTATATTTTCATCTTCTTATCAAACCCATATGACTGATGGGTTTCTCCAATATTCATATCTACCTTGAGAGAACATAGACCAATTTCCTCATAGCTATTAAAGGCCCATATGGATAATGATCTTTGAAGCGTTGGTTTTAAGCCACTAAATAATCAATCAATCTTACTCTCATATTGGATAATAATTCCAGAAGAATACCTTCCATGTCTGGTAAAATTTTCTTCTTAGGTACTAATAGATTCATCATACTTTTTCTTAAGTTCAAGGAACTCCTCCATCATTGTTCAAAGAATATGAGGAAATTAATTATTGAAAAATATGTTCTCGAACTTATCCCATTCTATAGGCTCAATTTCATATATTTTCCTCATATTCTTGATAATATTACACCAATGATCAGATTCAACATCCAAATGATATATTTCTATGATGACTTTATCATGTTCAAAACACTGTAGAACTAGAAATATCCTTTCAGTGATACTGATCCATTGTTCAGCCACTAATGGATTGGAAGACCTGCTGAATGTAGGTGAATGTTGTCTAATGAAAGATTAAACATAATGTTTATCCTTCCTTTTCTCATTTGAAATTCCTGCATGATTCATAGCTTGATAATGTTGTGTGAGCATGGCTACAAGATTTTTCATTCTAGCTCCCATAACATTTTGTTGCTCAGGGGGACAATCATTTCATTTACCATCGCATTTAGCATTAACGTGGTTCCTTCAGGTTACAACCATTATCTAAAAACAATAATAATAGTGTGATAAACACTAATAATAACAGGAAAACCACATAATCATGAATAAAATTTCAATTTAGGACACATTATGTTTTATCCTAGGTTATTCATGGTCATTTTTAAAACACTAGGATTGTATCCTATACCTAGACATATCCTTATTGTTATTACAAAGACTTTCTCATCCTAGTTTCCAATGGTTAACTATACCTTTCCTTTGAAACCAACTATAATGACCCATACTATACATACCTTTATATTACTTCAGAATTGATGTATATCTATTACTATATATAAAAAAACCATAACCGGACCATTTAGGTATAGTGTCTTTAGAAACTGGGAAACATAAACAACTAATTCGTAAAACATCTACATTGTCTACCATTTCTTTCATCATAACTAGAATCCTTTTGGAATATCATAATTAATACCCTTATTCCAGAACTGAGTAAAATAAACATACAAAAGGTGGATCTCAAATGCTCAGTAAGGGTAAACAATGGATATATCAATCAAATATAAAATTTGAAAAAATTATCCTACATATAAGAGATCACAAGATCATGCAATTGGATAAATCATGGAAGTTCAATATAATCACAAAAATCATAACATAAGACACGAAATATTTTTGAATACATACATAAGCAAAGAAAATCATTTCATTTTAGTCAAGGCTCATTACCAAGACCATCATTAAGAACAAAGTCCATTACTGAACCGAGTTCACTCCTCGTTCCATCCCTGTAATACTAAAACATATTTACTTTTCATTCCAGCCAATTCTATCTAATGAGATATAAATATTTACCCAATACATTGGAGGGAGATATTGGTCTCACCCATCTCCTAAAGAAACCATTCTTTTTTGTTCCACAAAAACATAGATCACACATCATAGCATAACCCATGTAATAAAATGGGATTTTTAAACATCATTTCATCATAACACAATACATATAAGATAAATGTACTTAATAAAAATAATTCAATCCAAAAATAATCAAACAAAATTAATACTTGGGATATAAACATAACCCTATATCATCTTATATGGAAAATAATTTTGATAAGACAATTGAACTTATTTCTTGGGGAAATCAACCTTTCTTCTTAAAAAAATTTCATTTCTTAATATATTGTGTAATTATAAAATAAAATAAGTTAATTGAAAATAAAATTGGAATATTATAGAGGATTATTCATTGAAATAATTCTTTATGAAATCATAAAAATTTGTTCCTGTCATATATTTTAAAAAACATTTTCCTCGTACTTTTTCAAGAAAGGTCAAAAAGTATCTCGTATAGTAAACAAAAGAAAGATTCCTTAAATACCATGTAGTAAAGTAATAAATGGGTAAAAATTAATTTAAATATATATAGAATAATATTAAATATTTTATGAAAAAATATATAGAAAACATTGACAGGTATGATAAATATAACCCTAGTAAATACTTATGTATAATAAATCTCAAAAAACAATGGGATTTCAAATTTATTCCTTACCTTAGGCCGAATATGATTTTTATGTATCCAAAACTCTTATATAATGATTTAAATAATGTATCTATTTTATTAATAAATCATAATCATTTTTATGATAACATTTACGATTATAATATCATTTTTCGGTTAGTAACATTCCATTGTTATTCGTTATTCAGGCTTTAACTACTTTACGCTATTACTCATGTTTTGTTGGATAAGTTTTTATTCCTATTTTTATGTTATAGTTATATAATTTAAATCATGGTATTATTATAAAGTATATAATGTTTATTCGTTTAATTAATTTATATAGTAATTATTTAATGAATATTATGTTGAATTAATCACATCGCATTGTGGAGACGGTAAGTCGTACGTACACATGATCAACGATATCGTTCACATTATTTTTAATTGGTATTGAATTGGATGGTTTATAGTATCTCAGAATTAGTATAATATTATATTAATCATATATAGTTATTATTGACACCATTATACCCATCCAAGTATGGTGATGGTGAAAAACAGATTACACCATGGCATGGAAACAGTAAGTTGTACGTATACACGTGCTCTGATTTCATTATTTGTAGGATGGATAGAAGGTGAAATAGAGTTCTTCATATTTCTAATAACATATAATTATGTTAGTGATACTGATGTTATTAATTTATAATGAAACAATTAAATAAGAGAAAGTAGAAGAAGAATGAAATTTGAAATAATCGGTAGAAGTTATTAATTCTTCCTAAGTATTACCCCTTTACAATTCTTCTTAGGGAACTAGAGTTGATCTTTTGAGGATAATAAAACAACAATAATGTAGCTAGGGTAGTTTATAAGAGAAATGGATAGGGTTTGCAAGATATTTAAGTCTCAAAATGGTGTGAATAAGAGAGGGAGGAGGTGCCCTGTTATAAGAGCAGAGAGGGGCACTTTAAGAATCTCTCAAAAATAATAATTTATAATAAATTAAATTTTTACTTAAAGTGGTTCATAAAATTAAATAATTCAAAAATAAGATGATTTTAGTTCAAATACCAATCATAAAATAATATTTAGACAATATTAGAATATTTTTTGTATCCTTATCATTTTGGTTTAACCATTATTTTAGCATTTTTAATCTTACCATGATATCAAGTTATTTACACATTGTGCATTAATGTAATTACCATATCTTATAAAAATACCCAAATAAACATATTTATGAAATTTTTGGACTTATATAAACCAGTTTACAGAATAATATATTTTTAGGAATTTAATATCATTTAATAAACTATTTTATGTATTAAGTTATAAATTGTGTCAATTTTAGACACTATTCATACTTGCCAATTTAAAAATTCATTAAAAAAATTATTACTTCTAAAAAAAGGAATTTACCCATATATAATACGTCCTTGTAATCCATAAAATTCATTTATGACATCAAAATAACCTAATTAAATTTTTTAAATATTTCAAAATTCATTTACTTAAATATTTCATTATTGAGATACTCACTACATCATATTTGTGTCACAAATAAAACTATTAATATAATCTATAAACAATATAAATAAAATACCATGATGTAGAAATGTTTTTTATCTTTATAATTAATATTTATAGTCATAAATATCTCTTATATAACCTCATATATTTTTTTTACTAAAAGATATATTTTTATGTTACAATTTCCTCAACATCAATTTATTTTTTGTAAAATTTCATCTTCACTTACAAGTGGCTCCATGGGGTCCCAAAATCGACCCAAATATTCCTATGGTCGGACATGTACCAGCCAATAAGGCTAGGAAATTTGTTAGGGAAATATAATAGTATTATAATATTATTTATTGTTCTTATTTACCATTTTTACCATTTAACCGTGACAAATAAAATACTTACTAATGTTACTATTCATAATGTTTAGAAATAAAAGGTACATATTCCCCCAATTTGGAGCTTCTGATTCCAAATATGGAATCCATTTTTCCAAATTCAAAACATAGAAGTTTCATTAATTAATTTAAAATTATTCTCGTTGTTTAAATGAGAAAACGTGTTTTAAAAGTTAAAACATTGCAAAAGATTAAAATATTTTTAAATAAAAATTCATTTTAAAATTATTTATAATGAAATAAATTATATTAAATGGTAAAAATATATTATATTTATACTTTAAAACAATTAAATATTATAATATATCCATATAAATTATCTCAATGAAAAAAATTATTTTTAATTAAAATTTAGCGTATTTTTACTTTTCATTAAAACATAAAAGTTATCAAAAAAATATCAACAATTTATCCAAAATAAGTTTTTAAATAAATATTCAAAAGAAAATTTTTATGTTGTCATACATAAATTATTAATCTGTCAAAATATTAATTTAAAATAATTTTTTTATTTAATGGTCTAAAATTAACCATTAAAAAAATTGGTTCTTATACGTTAAAATAGGTTTTTATTAATAACCATTGACTAAAATATCAATTGGATGAATATGAAAAAGTATTTTATTTATTATATAACACATATATCTCATTAATCTCATTAAAAAATGCAATTCACTAAAAAAAATACAAATATCTAATCGATTCATATTTTTCATAATTAATTAATTGCCAATGAATTCATAATGCATTTTCATAGTTTTCTTGTAATTATTCCGGAAAACCAAACTGGTTGGATATAATGGTAATTTTATAATAAGGGCATCTCACGGTTTATTTAAACTCACTATTGAGTGGAAATAAAGCTATTGAAAAATAAAAATTATTTAAATAAAATATTTCAAAAATACATCTAGGTGTTACACATCCTCTGGTGAGTTTGTATTGGCAATGACATGGAAATATCCGAGATGTGGCATAGTTCATAAGAACTATGGAGTAAAAAATTAACTATTTCAACTTCTAGGTAATAGAAAACAAAATTGTGGTGTGTAGACAACAATTTGACATGATCCAATTTCTTCTCACACAATATTTTTCCTTAACTCCCATCCATAACTATTATGAAATGAACTATTTATTTCATGGCCTAATATAAATTTTTAGAGGTGCTAAAATTACTCTTTGATGCCACTATTTCGTTATCATCTTCGGTACGACATTATAATTTCCTATAGAAGGGAGATGTGACCAATCCTATTGTGTTCTAATGTGGGTACCTCTAAAATTATAGAGAAAATGAAATCACTCCAACAAGACTCAATGCCTAGTTCAAGATGGTTGCGCTAGAGACAGAAGGAACCATGTACCAAATTAATCATTCACCTAGAAATATTATGGCCTATATAATTCTTTATTTCGCTACACCATTATGTTTGTAGTGAAGTTTGGTACCTACAACACCATTCTCACACAATCGTCCTGGGAGGTGGCACACCTTTTGTTACCTAGAATCCCAACCAATGTACTATCACTTGACTGCATGATACAACGATCGCAATTTATCCTGCCTAAGATTATCATCCTATGTGCTCCCCAGTACCACTATGGTGAGATAAAATTAGTATTCTTAATTTTCAAAAAAAAAGACAAATGTGGTAACATATAGTCCATAGACAATGGGAGTGGGAACCTAACTCCTCCTTTCTTCTATATAGTCGTTTATGGGACTATGTTGTGGCCTTTATTAAGAAGACATGACACTTCTTCTCTCTTATACTATTCCTTCTCTTTTTTATTGAAATCAAAATATTTCCAAAACAATTGTAAATAGATTTTCCCAAAAAAATTACAGGATCTACATTGGGGCCAAAAAAATATCCATCACAAAATTTTCAACTTCGGGTCCCTCTGACATGAATTATTTCTTTAGGAGGGCTCACTATCTACCAAGGCGGATAACCTCCCATCCCACTATAAAAAATAATTCTTTATGGGGAGGGGATAGAATGGGTCTTATCTACCATGTCCAAGAAAAATATATGCCACAATGTGGGAGACATGTGAAACACCATGACACAACAACACTGGCCATGATGAGGCACCATTAATTATAGTGTGTCCTCCCTTTCTACAATTTTGTGTCCCAACAGCAAGAAAGATCTAACCCATAAGTAACACATTGAATTTCTATTTTGGACTCCTAAAATTTCCCAATCAGTTATTCTACTATGAATGGATGGCTTCTTAACTCATTTTATATAAATTTTGTGATCTTTATTTTGTCTACATGACCCTACAACACAACATTGTCTTATTTGGTTCACTCTATCATAGATTTTCTTAGAAGGGTTCACTACCCATCCCTATATGGAAAGGCCTTGGGATGAGTATGGGATAAAACAAGGCTTATAATCCATTCCTAAAACACACACCATTCTCCTATATAGGAAACATGTGTAGTACGATGATGTAGCCATACTAACTATGTTACAACACTAGGTGATTCAATGTAGCCTCATTGGCTACACTATTGGGCCCTTTTAGCTTGTAGGATTCTACCCATAAGAAAAAGAATGAATTTTTATTTGGGACCCCAAAAAAGTGTCACATTATTTACGTTTCATTATATATTTCACAAAAAAGGTCACTTTTCAACAGCCATACTGATTTCCTTAGTGGAAATGAATAGTCACCCAACATGATCTCAAGTACCATCTTTTCCTAGAGCCATCATAATTATTTATAATGGTGAATATGTGTATTTTTCTCTATTTATTCCACCATTGTGAAATTTATGTATTCCAAATTGTACAATATGTAGTATAGAGAACACAAATAGTATACTCTACATGTCTCATTTAAACATCATCTTTACTGAAAAAACACAATTTTTTGTTTCTCTTAATCAATAATCAATAACCTTTTATGATTTAACATGTTTAAATTTAAATAATTATGTATTTTTTATAAATTTATTATTTCCTCAAAATAAATTTTTTTAAACATAATGAATCAATACATGTAATCGCCACCATAAAATGGGTTATTAGTATTTTTTTACAATTTTAGTAATATAATATTCAAATGGTGAATTTTTATGTTTTATGTTATTTTTGACTAGAATGAAAGGAGGATAGAAGGGTAAGGTTCTATATTAAAGTGAGGGAATGCTAAATGGTAATTCCCTTAGTATATGATGTATTGGTATACAATATTTTTTGAAGACTATAATTTTTTCAAAAAAAAATATAGGTGAGTTTTCAAAATTATATAGATGATGGGTCATTTTCCCACATTTTCATAAATCATGAAAGGGTTTAGTATGGATATCACTAAATTCTATCCTTTAATATCCTCCCTATGTCACTTGTCTTTCATTCATCACCAAGGTAAATACTTCTCAATATGTATATAATTATTTGTAAAATATCTTATATAGTAAAGAATATGTCAGATCTCGATAATTTCTTCAAATTTATTATTTTCCAAAACTATAAGAACCTATTCATAAAATTTCATTTTCATTAGGATTCATAGATTCATCATGTTTTTTATTTTAAAGTTTATCAATCCATAATGTAATATTTTGTTTAGTGAAATTAATGTAGTTGTGTCTTTCTTTTGTGCTTATTTTAATTTCTCCTATTGCATTGAGTTAAATCCTTAGTTATATATATAAATGGATTTTGTAATCATTATAGGTGGTTGAATTAATTCCCCCACAAGAAATTAATTTTAATATATTTATTTCAAATATTAAAATTATTTTATTTTTTGTTGTTTTTATATTACATATTGGACTTTATTTTTTCTAAGGATTTGGTTATAATTAATAATATTACTATATTCTCCATTTTCATTTATAAAAATGGATTCAAATATATCAATTTTTTGTATCTTAGTTATATATATACTATCAAAGTGTTTTTAAAATGATTGTCTGTTTGAATGTACGTTGATAAATAACTTATACTAGTGACATAGACTATTGAAAAATGATTCTTGTGAATTTATTTTATTAAATTTATTGTTAATATTTACAGACTCATGTTTTAAAGAAGACAATTATATATATATATATATATATATATATATATTCTTATAGACTGTTATATTGGATCTTATGTGGCCTAATGAATCGACAATATATTGACATATAAACACAATTCATACTTGAAATTTTGTACTACATATATAAATTATAAAAGTGAGTGTGTGATGTGATGGGTATTATAGAAACATAATTATATGTGATGAGAAATATGATTCCCTAACATTTCTTTAGAAAATGTTACTTGGTTAGGGATAATAACTACGTTCCCTAAACCTAGTTTGTGGTATGTGATTTTATTTCTTATGGTTATAGAGGAACCTTGACTCATGTTTTAAAACATGGATTAGATTTATCTCATCACTTAGGTTCTATATATATGTTCCACGGTTTTTTACTTGTACATGATGTTAAAATAAAGAAATTGTGGTGAATGTGATGAATAAGAGCTATGTATTATTTAATATTTTTTCATGAATTGATTCTCATTATAAAAAGTAAATTATTTTTTATATACATATTAAATGTTGTATTTGAGGTTTTAGTTCATTTTTTATATGAAATAAGGGGTTATTTGTTTGGAATATTTTGAGATAGAATAATTGATAGAAGAATATCATAGGTGATTTATCAAGGTGTTGGATGATGGATTAAGAATATAATTCTATGGAATATAACATATATGGAATGGGGATTCCATGATAAAGATATTCTTTATAAAATGGATTCTACGAAATATATCTTCCTTGGAAATGTGATTTTCTGGGATATTGTTCTATAAATTTATCTTTCATGGCCATGAATCTATATAGTGATCATCATCGATATAAAGCTTCCATAAGAAGTTGTTTTATAAGATCCATGTGAATAAGTATCTTTCATAAAGAATTATGGGAAATATTTTTTTATATATTTTGAAATCATGAAATTTACATGAGTTTTAGTGCTTCTCTGAAGTTATCATGGATATTTGGTGAGGATGAATCATCCATGGGTGTGAGAAATGAACTGTTTACACATAACATCAGTGAGGATAAATCTTCTATGTGTATGATAAAATAACTTCCTTCATAAAAGCACATATCTTCCAATTGTGTGATAATATATTTTCCTTGAGTATATTAATTATGTAATAATTATTCATGATAGATGAAATATAGATCATGAGTTGAATGGTAGAAGGTTTTATCATGAGTGTCACACAAAATTTGGAGTATATATCGATCAAATAAAATGGAATTAAAATATTTCGATTCACTGTAATTGATTTTAAATGGATTATACATCGTGATATGGGTCATCTTGATCTATGAATACTAAGATTAAGATGTAGTTAGAAATAAGGGAGAGTACAGAATAATGAAGAAGTTTTTTGAGATGTTTTTTAATGATGAAGAAAACTACATATTCAAATCATCTTACGTTCCCCATGTATGGAAATATATGGGTATAAAATTACATATTTTAAATAATCTACAAAATTTAATAATTTTTTTCTTTTATGAATTGGACATGTACTAGAATTTGTTTCTGTACACTAGTGGGTCAACATAGACAAATGATCGATATGTGTAAATTCATGTATACCCACATATGCGAATGTCTAAATATAATAATTCTTTTTGTATTGAAATATTTAAAGAATATGAATTTTGATACATGATGTTTCATGAAGGAAAATAACCCTAGAGATTACATTTATAATGAAATTCATTATAATGATAATCATGAAGCTTTTGTTTAACATATGATTTAGGTTTTTATTAAAATCAATGGAAAGTATGAGTGGTTTCTCTTTTAAGCTGGATAAGTATAAAAAATATTATAATATAGTGATGATTATATTACAATAGTAGTTACTTGAATTCATGGATGAAGGAAAATAAAAATTGAATAATATTTTATGAATAGTAATGATGAAAAGTTTCTAATGTTTCTGTTGAAATGAAGAATGATACCAGATTTTATGTACCAATAAGGCATGAATATGTGTTTTAAATGTAAAAAATTTTCATGAATTGATGGAGTAATTTTAAATAAGGATGATTTTATATTAGTAACTACATATTAACAAACTGTTAATATTTTTGGTTATCATATGATTATTTTGGAAATTGTATCTATTATGATGTAAGGTGTTATTGATGGGTCATTTGGAATTTTAAATGGGAAAAAGATATGGTTGAATATTTTGGAAATAGTGGGTGAAAATATATAATAGTATAATGTGTAATGAAGGTACTATCAACGCAAATATCTATTATTTAATTAATTCTAGTTGGTTAAAAATGATATTGAAGAGAGAGGGGTTTGAAAATGTGATGTAGGAAAGAATAATTTTGTTTCATGATGGTGACATGAATCTATGGTTATCAGTATCAAAAATATATTGTGAATTAAATATTATAAAAATAAAAACCAGTGATGACAATATACTGGGAAAACAGATATTAGAAGATAATTGAATAACATGAAGAGAATAGAATAGGGAAGAAGAGATAAGAGAAGAAAAGAATTTTTATTATTATGGGTTTCCTAGTTTGAAGAAATATCTTGTATCTAGTGTAAAAAATGAATAACATGAGAAAAATAGAATATGTAAAAAGAGTTTTATGCATTCTCAGTTTTACATATTGAGGAAAGGATATGAAACCAATCTATATTTAGAAGAATATTATATGATGTAGTATTTCACATGTGTAAGAAAATTAGAATTAAATTGTGTTTTTTATAATAGGATGAAGGTTGTATGCACTATGGTATATACAAGGGAAGAAGAACGTATTTTTTCACATGTTTTTGTGAAGTTTACAACTTTATAATAATGAATATAAGAAAAAAATAAGAAATATGACATTTCACAAAAGTTTCAACTGGGGGATAATTTTATTAAGGTTAGAAAGTAGTTGGATAATTTGGAGATTTTTTATATAGTCCATATAAATACCTAGAAAGGTGTTTTAGTTGGACCATATTATCTCCAATATAGGGAATCAAGATTACATTTTCCCCCATCTTCGTTAGAGGGTTCCAAATATCAGGTTCATGATTATTTTTTTGTTGGCGCATTGTATTAGGTATCTCATTATAGATTCCTATGGAATTGAGGACTCTTTATTGATGACAACAAGAACTATAAAATCATATTGAAATGAGAAACATGAATTATCATGTACAATTGTTTTGTACTAATTCATCCCATTTCAGTGTTATGTATACCTAAAATTGTCCAAATTCCACAACCCTTGATTACTGAACAGGGTTTGTCCTTTCACCATTTTGATGTTCCTCTATATCCTAGTCTATTATTCATTGGTTTTCACCTCTATACACATTCTACTAATATGGATTCAAACTGTGGCTTGATTTTAATATTAATTTATATCTTTAGAGTGTTCTTTAGTAGTTAGAAACTAAACCCCATGGTTCTGTAGCTGTTTTAATTTGAAACATTATTCCATAAATAGATTAATTTGTAAAAAAATATTCCTAATTTATTATAATTATATATTTACAAGGTCTTATGAAAAATATTTAGGGTTCTAGTATTGATCCCAAAATATGTCTGCTATTTTCACACACTATATATATCCTATTAGGTTATTTCTATGGTTTTTCAGTAATTATCCATTTAATGGAAATTATTTAAGAAGGGAGTTATTCTTGATTCAAGGGATGGTATTTTAGGATGTATTTTTGAGTTAAAATTCATTATATAGACAAATAAACAATAAATTTAATTTTTTATTTAGATATCATATAAATGGTTTTGATTCTTTTAGTTAGTTAGGTTATACTGATAAATTTTATATATGATTTAGATCAATGTATTTTTTGATTTTAAGTAAATTTATTTTTCTATTATATATGATTATATAGTTTCAATAACTACCCTATGTTGTATAGATTCTATATTTTGTGGAAATGATTAAATTTTTAGGAAGTCCAACATTTGAATGGTTCATGTATGTTTTGTGGAATGATGTAATAATAAAACTTTTCAATCCAGTACATGTAAAAAATATTCCTATTATCCTATAACTTGTCTCTTAGTAAATATAGAATCGTTTGGAAAATAAGAATTGAACCTTTTGAAAATTTTAGATGGACCCTAATGTTATAGGTAAGGAATTTTTAATTATTTACATAAATTAAACTCAATTCATGTTTAGTTTTTCTTTCTCTACAAGAAACTATTTTTTCTACTCACATTAAAATTTATTAAATATTATATAATGAAACATAGCATCTTGACATTAATCAATACACATCTATGTTTACCTTTTGTAGGAAAACATGTATTTACAATATAATTAATGCAAGTTGTAATAAATAATTTTCAATGGAAAATAATAGATAAGTATTTTATATGTCATAAAACTTAATTAGGTATAATTTTATGTTTTCATCATCATTAATCCAATCATTGAAAAATATATCATCACATAATATATGAATCATTCAGAATCCTCAATAAATAATAAATACATCAATAATCATTGTAATTTTAATTTTAATACCATCTAATGGTTTTTTATCCATACGACCATCCAACCTCTAGATTACAAGATAATTTTTTTACATCACTAACTCTTACATCCATTATAGTGAATCATTTCCAGTATCTCCTCACTGTATGAACATTGTTTCAAGGAATACATAACAAATTATGCCCATATATAAACAGTTTTCCAAAGAGTATCACATTGCATTCACCAATCCCTTGTATTTTGAGATTCATTAACTAATATTAAATATATAAGTCAAGTGAACGCCTCAAATAACTGCTCAAAAATTCCCCATTATTTTATAATTATCTAACTATTCTCTAAGAGGATCTATATTCTATAATGAATAAATTATAAATGTTCATTCAATGAACATTATTGTTTGTTGAATAATCATCTTTACTAGTTGATAATAAATCCAACAAATTTGTGTCTAAAAATTCACCCTTTGGAAGTTGTAATAATTTAGTTCCTCCCTCTCCCCCCTTAATACTCTATAAACATAATAATTTCATATTTTTAATCACATGTTAAATTTAGTTCTCTATAGTAGTATTTTAACAATTCATGTGGTAAGACTCACGTAAAATAATGTTCCTTATCAGTTTCATCTGATAAATTCCTCGTAGATGGATAATTAATCCCTAGAATATTTATAGATATGACATTTTAATGAATTTTTTAAATTAATTCAATTACATATTTTAACTAGAATAATTAAATCTTCATTCCTTAGTGATAGATTCCGTATATGATTTACAAATCATGAAATTTCATCAATGGTATTCTAGGTTCTAGTGTAGATAAACCAAATATCTTTCCTCATTATCCATCAATTATAATGTTGATTATCGAAAAAATTATTGATTTTTTCATCTTATTCTCCCAGTCAATGGGGGTATGAAATTGATTAACTATCTTATTTTTGAGAGAGTTTGGTCTTGCCCAAATTTACCTAAAATTTAGGGTTAAGATATCGCTTGTAGTATAGCTTGGGTTATTAAATCCTCAGAGACCTAAGAAGTAACCTGCAGACCTGTAAATTATATGGATTTTTTTTTGGCTATTAATTTTTCAACTTTGGATTTTAGATAGGTTTAAATGATTATTAACATATCAAAGCTAATTCAATTCAAGATAATTAGTTTATCCTAGGTTATCGCTCGGGTGGATTGGATGAATTCCTTTTTCAATTATTTCAATTTCTTATATTTGAGATGGGTTCATTTATAGGGATCGATCAACATCACCACTTACTAGTTTTATGCCTATACACCCTAATACTAATCACCTATACACTTGAAGGATAAATGTTTTAAGCACTCCAAGGTAAAGGTTTGTATTAGCACTTGAAGTGTTTGGCCTTAAATTCAACAAGGATGATAGAGTTTAAAGATCATCAAACAAAAATATCAATTAAATGAATTGACTATGAAATAATGGAGTGAGAAGTAACATCAAATAATTCACCTTGATAATCCTCTTGTTTCAACCCATTAGTGGGTTATCCCTTCATTGATTCTATATTTTCAATGGAAGTGGAAACTAGACTCATGAGGGAAGAAATGGAGAATTAAAAAAAAGACAATGAAATAACAATCACTCCACCGTTGTGTGTTAATTTCACACTGTTGGGTGTGAATAAATTCACACCATGAGCCAATGGTATCAATATGATACGAATAAGAACAGAATAATATGATAATAAGAACTTTTATTAAGACACTAATATGAATTAGAACAACTTACACGTGAATGACAAACTTGAGACAACAAAAATGCGTCATAACATTAAAATGAATAAAAGAACCAAATATACACAAATACTTCAAATACACTACTTTAAATAGGAATTATTTAATCCTTGGGTCAATAAAAAAATAGTGTATTCCACCTCAATTAATGGTGCGGGGCCTAGGTGGATTGAAAGTTAAGGGAGAGTGAACTTTTCCACCTTTGACAATCAATCAGAGCCAACTAGCATCCACTAAACATAGGTGTCGAAAGGAGAATCTATATGTTCAAATTTCTATGTGACATATAAAAAAAATTATCTACAGATTTCCCCTGGGTGTTTGTAAAATTTCTTTTAAATAGAATATGTTTTTTGCGAGATATGTGTTGAATGGTGGGATTTTTTTTGGGCCGCAGAATCTTGCCCAAAATTTTATCTCCAAATTTAGCCACATGAAACTCCCTTTAAAACTTTGAATTAGCTCTTGTCACTATTGGATGAAATGTTCCCCTTGATTTCCTCAATATTCATATCAATATTCATAATTATTGTGCTAGGATTGTGGCCTCTAAAGTCACTTTATTGGGTTGTTGTTCAGTTTACATTGCCCTAGAATGTTCTTGGTTCTAGGCCAACTTTGGTGGTCTTAAATGAAAATATTCTTGTGATCCAATAGAATTAATTATTACTTATATCATGAGAGACCGTAAAATAAAATATCAAAATATAATCAATAAGATTTTGTGTTTTATGAGGTGTTTAAATATGAATCAAGTAATAATTCACTTTAACAAAGAATTGAAATCATAATGTGAAATGATGTTCAAAGCGTAAAATGCACTAAAATGGTGTTTATTAATAATGAAGAACGTGAATATTATATATTTTGACAATGAATATCAACCTCATTCAGTGGCTATTCACACCAACCAACTAGGGTTTTTTTAGTCCCAAGAAAAATGTATTTAAAAAATATGAAATTTGAATTCCCTTTTTCAATAACATTTTAATACAAAATGCTTACCAAAAGACCTAATACCAAAAAATTATGAAACCAATCAAAACCATTTAAAATAAGATAGTTCCATAAGCATATCAAAATCCCAATATCATTGCTTTGTTCAAATTCATCAGCCCATTTTATGTAATTGAAATAAACTATGATGAAGTGTTGTGTCTCACAAAAGACATGGGTATTCATTTTTATTCAAGGGGAAAATGATATAAGCACTATGTGGAACAACATTTGAATATTAAGATGAAAATTCAATTTTTTTTTATATATTAGTTTTTATTGATTTTTTAAAATTTCCCATGGTAATTGAAATTTCACTCAATAAAGTCAACCAAATGTAGTGGGACTTTACTAATGACTCCCAGGCTCAGAGACCATTGGGAACCAAGTGAAGCCCACATACTTCGGAATTTTATCAAGTTAAATCAGTCAATAAAATGTCAAATTACTACAAATAGAGATAAAATTACTAACTCTGGGATAGAAAACTATAGAGTAACGATCCCCAAGGGCTGAATTCCACACATTAAGTCTTTTTATATCTCTACATACAAAATTATAGTTTTCTTTGTTAAATAATCATATTAAAACTAAAATTATCACCAAAATAATGCTATTTATTTGGGGGACCCCATGAACTCAAACTAATACCCTACTATCTAAAGGATGTGCATTGTGAATTTTTTTATTTGGATTAAAATATAAATGATAAAATATCACATTATACAACCACACTTTCTAAAATCTATGCACATTAACATAATTATGTAATGACATCACTATTAAGCCATGAAAAAAATCATTTGATGTTAAATTTAAAAGTATACAATGTGTATTATCATATTCAAGGTTTATGTAATTTTTCCTTCCATGAATTTTTTATATTTTAAAATATTAAGTAAATATAATTTTTTTCTCAAAAGATTTTTTTTTAATTTCAACTTCACCCAACATAAAATAACATTCTCCCCAGTGTTTTAGGAAATGAAAATTTAGAAGGGGGTTGAGGCAGAGAAGGGGAGTTCAAAAAGGAAATTGAAAATGAGGATCATGGAATGAGGTCACCTAGTGGTTGAAGTTGAAGTTTGTGTTTCACCTATTTAATCCCTTGATATCCTTGTCACTCACAGATTTTTTTAGTGGAAAAAGAAGAAAACAAAAAAAAAATAAAAAAAATTATATATATATATATATATATTTACTTATTTATATAATAAAAAAAGTAATATATAAGTATATATATAAAAATAATAGAAAAAAAAGCACTATAAACCGTAGGTAAGTTGTAAGTGCATGCCCCTGACTCCCTTCAGTCCTGAGTTTGAGTCACTGCTGCCTCGCTAGTTATGATGGGGTTTTCCCCATGACCTATGATGTGTCCTTTTATTTTATTATTATTATATTTTATTTTTCTTTTAACATTAAAACACATAAAAATAAAAAAAAAAGTGATCAGACATTGTATTTTTATTAAATTTTTGTTTAAGATATTACTCACGGATCACACCACTTGACATAGATAAATATGGTGCTCCACTTTCATACCCATCCATACTCATAATAGAAGAACATGTCAATAGTATATGGTAAAATCATATTCAGAATTTAGTATTTTATTAAAATATAAAATTGATTTATTAATCTGATTTGAAAAATAATGATGACTCACAATGATTGGAACCATAAAAACAATGGGTTGCCTCTCGTGCAGCGCTTTTATTTAATATCGTTAGAACGACAAGGACCCTGAACCAATCAAATTTTTTCTGGTTCATAATTTGGCGTAGTTAACTCATCCTTTGTCTCTTATTTATTTAATGATTCAATTAATGGTTTTAATCTATGACTATCGACATTGAAAATATATCCACTTGTGGGATCCTGAATCTCTAATACCCCATGTGGGTAAACATGATACACTATATATGGACTTAACCATATAGACCTTAATGTTCCCAGGTGTAAATGATGTTTTGAACTATATAAAAGTACAAATTTCCATAGTATAAAGTGTTTGACTTTGGTATTCCTATATTGGTAGGCATGAACTCTAGATTTATTTATCCTTGAATTTTCATAAGCCACCATCCATGTTTTTCAAGTTCATTAATATCTAATTTCATCCTAGATTCGGCCAAATAAATGCCAAAATTTGTTTTATTGATTGCCCAAAATTCCTTATGCTCAATTTAAATAACTAAATGGAATGAGTTTCCATAAACCAACATATATGGTGGAATTCCTACTATGGTTTTGATGGTTGTACAATATTCCAAAAGGGTATCCAACATTTTCTCTGACCAATCATTCATAGAGGGATTAAAAGTTTTTCAATAATTTTCCTAATTTCCTTATTTTCCAACTCAGATTGACCATCAGTTTTAGGATGGTAGGCTGTAGAAACCTTGTGAGAAACCATATACTTAGAAAAGAGTGAAGAGAATGTTCGGTGGAAGAAATGCGTTCTATGATTACTAATGATAGATTTGAGAATTCCAAACCTAGAAAACATACGATATTTAAGAAATAGAATCCCCACATGATGATCATTAGACTTAGTGAGAATGATCATAACCAATTTTGAGACATAATCAATAACCAAAATATTGTAGATATACCCCCTAGAGTTTTATAAGGGTCCCATGAAATCAACTCCCAAACAATTAAATATTTTTATGATTATAATGGTAGTTAGGGGAATTTGATTCCTTTTCATATGGGATCCTAATTTTTGACATTGAGGACAACTTTAGATGAATTTGTAGGAATACATGGTGAGGTATGGCCAGTATAAACCACTTTGGAGGAACTTTGCAGTGGGATTACTTGTGGAAAAGTGGCCTCTATATTCCTATGCATGACATAATCGTATAGTGGAAACTTGCTCAGATTCAGGAATACATCACCTAATTATTTGATCAGGACAGAACATAAAGAGGTAAGGATCATCAAACACATAGTGTTTGACATTAGAAAGAAATTTCTTCTTATATTGGGTCCCAAGAAATTTTGGAATTTCATGTGTAACTAAGTTTTTTTCTATGTCAGCATACCATGGGCAATCACTCACAGAATATAGGTGCTCATCAGGAAATGAATCAAACACAAAAAGGTGGTGTGATTTGTCATTGAATTCCATCCTATAGAGGTTATAAACTACAACATTTAAAACACCCTTTTTATCCATAATGGTTAAACCAAACATTTGAAGAAGAAGGACCCAACAGATCCATATATCCTTGGAATATTTTTTTTGTAAAATTTATTTCATGTCTGAATGGTTGGTGAAGATAATGATGGGTGATCCTAATAGATAGTACCTAAACGTATCTAAATCGAAGACAATAGAAAGAAACTCTTTCTCAGTGGTGTTTCTGTTTATTTTTGTATTATTTAGAGATTTTATTGAATAAGAAATGAAAAATGTATTTTTCTCACACCGTTGTCCTAATACAACTCCAATAGGGAAGCCACTCACATCACAGATGAGTTAGAATGAACGTTTCCAATTTGGATCTTGCATGATAGGTGGAGAGATAAGAACTGACTTGAGTGTAGGGAATGATTCCTTAGCTTTATCAACTTCAATCCCTCTAGTAGAGACCAGATGGTCTGGAACAAGTCCTTACATTACCATGAAATGTCATTTTTCCCAATTTAAGATGAGGTTATTACCCTATCATCTTGAAAAAACCCTTTCAATATATAGAAGGATTCCCTTTAAAGTATCCCTGAAGATGGAGAAGTCATTCACAATGTCTTCTAAACAATCCCCCACCATGTCTGAGAAGATTCCCATTATTCACTACTATAATGTCCCAGGGGCATTACGTAACCCAATGGGTAGGCACTTGAAGGAAAAATTGTTGAATGGACAAGTAAAGTTTTTTATTACACGATCCTTTAAAGAGAGCTCGAATTGATTATACCCTAAGAATCCATCTAGAAAGAAATATAATTGATGACCTGACACTCGCTCGAGGACTTGATAAATAAAGGGAAAGGGGAAATGGTATTTCTGGGTACAAGAGTTAAGCTTCCTAAAGTCAATACATACTCTCCATCCACTACTGACCCTTTTTGGGAGAAGGTCACCATCCTCATTGATTATCAAAGTGATTCCAGCTTTCTTTGGGACAACTTGAATTGGGATTACCCACTCACTCTCAGCAATAGTATAGATGAAACATACAATCAACAACTTAAGAAGATATTTAATTACCATATCCATAAGATATGGATTGATTCTCTATTGAGGTTAAAGAAATGGTTTGGATTCTGATTCAAGAACAATCCTATGTGTTCCATTGAGTGGGATAATCCCATAAACATCATAAAGGGTCCATCCAATTGCATTCTTATTCTTTCTTAGGACATCCAGAAGCATCATCTCTTGATTGGATTCAAGAGAGGAATAAATGAAAACATTAAAGGATAAATTTTCCCATAAGAATTCATACTTTAGTGATGAAGGTAGGACCAATAATTTGAGATCATATTGGTTATCACTTTCTATGAAAGGTTGATATTTTGTATTGAACTCCGCTTCTTTGTTCATATTTCTTAACATAATTGGATCCTTGTGAAAAGAATTTTCATCCACTAAATCAGCTAGAGAAGTGTCATGAATGGGTATGGACTCAATGTTATTGATTTAACCAATGGTATCAATGATTTTTGATTCTATAAAATCATTAATAGAGCTATCTGAAATAGATTCAATCCAAGGATAAAAGTTTCCCTCATGTGATCAAAGAAAATCACTCTCATCTTTAATTAAATGTCCTTGAGTAATTCTTTGATGTACCTCGAATTCACTGTCAACACATCCAGTCCAATTATCCTCAGGGATTGTAATTCCCCGACCCCTAAAGCCCAGATTCGAAACATTATTTTAATACATTGGAATGATTACAATGAATCGTGTCCCGAAAGGCCGATCAGTTTAACAGACTTGGAAAAAATATTACATACATGAGTGTTACATTACCCATTTGAAAATAAAAGACATCATTAATGATACTTTGATAATTCCATTAATCCCATAGCTTAACCCTTCTTATCAATTATAATACACATCTTATAATCTTGGGAAGAATAAAACATTTAAACAGGTGAGCTCAGATGCTCAGTAAGGATAACAATATAGCAGAAACATTCATAAATATAAACATATAAATATAAGGAAATGTATAAGACTAAAACAAAAGCCTTTTAAACATAAACCTTAGTATAATATAAAAATTATAAATCAAATAATTCCATTTAATTATTCACATTGATATTCTACTAGTTGAATGATCACATGTAATATCAATATCCAATTTCATATTATTGGAATCCATAATTTTATACTTCATAACCACATAGTAAAAGGCTTTGTTCCTAGACTACAAATAGGATTTTTTTAAAGGCCTTATGCCTAGACACTAGTTTGTCTCATGAGACATACCGATGAATTGAGGAGCTATATCGAGCTCCACCTGTCCCTTACTAATTCCAATGCATTCCTCTTATGAATTTTTTTAAAAATAACAGAAATATTCATTTTAAAACTAGCATACAAAATGTCAATACTTTATCCAAAAACCATGAATGGTATAAAAATAACACATCCATAGTCAAACATATCAAAAATCCATCACTAAAATATGGATGATTTGTATCATAATAAATAAACTTCAACCAAGTTTAAAATCCATCAAAGGATGTCGACATAGATGAAAATGATGTGTAAAACTCATTGAGAGAAATATCCATTTTTCATAAAAATATTTAAAAGTCACATAATTTAGAAAGGAATATATTTAATGAAATTTTTGAATCAAAGTTTCCCATTACACTTTGAAACTTTTTAATGGAGTTAACATTTTAAAAACATTCATGTCCATATAAATAAATCCTTAAAACCCATTTTGAAAACACGTACATTAATTAGAATGATTTAGAAGAATAAATATTTAAACCTTTTAAAATGATGATCAAGTTAAAGAGTCCCTTCGATAAAAACTTAAAATATTCATTTTCAAAATATTTTTATGATTCATGCATGTGGATGATAAAGATGTCCCAAAAGATACTCACGTAAAAACAACCTCGGATAATGAAAAGATTGTAGAATTAACCCTTGCCTTGCACTTTCTTTTGGTCGAGGGTATGTTTAACCTCCTGTATAATGACCATAGTATGTTATAAAATTATACCAGAACCATATTCATATTTATAATATCATACATGATTAATTTATGCCTCTATACTACCCATTTAATAATGATTTCCATGTTAAATTAACATTTCAGGTAATAATCACTTTCTTTATCGTACGTGTTTTAACTTGTTATTCTAGATCATATTATTTAGATCATTATTTAAATACTGCCATAATATAAATTTTGATTTATATATCATATATATTAAGAATATAAATATCCATAATAGATATATATTTGAAATTGGAGGCACTATTTTTGAAGACGGTAAGCCGTACATACGCATAGACGTTGCTTCCATTTTCATATCATATTGAACGGTAGTAAGTGAAAAAGATTTATGTAAATATATACATATATATATATATATATCCAGTATAATTATTATGTCATATATTTCAAACTTATTAATAATATATATTTTCATAATCATTGTTGAATGGTGAATGTGAAAATGAATCTCATCGTGTAGTATAGACGGTAATCCGTACGTACGAACGAGTGAAAATATGATTTTATTGATGGTGAAATCTTATGTAATTGGATGGTATATCATATATAAATAATAAGTAACATGTTATATTTATTATTTACATCAGTTATACACATTGTTATAACCATCCAAATAATAAAGTGTTTGAATAACAAACTACACCACGACATAGAGACAGTAAGTCGTATGTACGCACATATGGTGACTTTGTCATTATAGGATGAATGGAATAACTAATATGGTTGCACCATATTTATAAAAAAATCACAGTATATAGTATGTATAGGAGTTATTTTTTTAGTTTGGAAACAAGAAATAATGAGGAAGTGGAAGAAGAAAAGAACTTGAAAGAGGGTGGTGAAATTATTACCTCTTCTTCGGGTGTTTCCTTTTGAGTTGATCAAAAGGGCTCCATGGGTTGGCTTTAGAATCAAATTAATGCCTCTAGGCTGAATTTAGGATAGTTTAAAAGGTATTTGTGTAGGTTTTGGAAGATCTAAATGGCTTTGGAGTTGTGAAATTAAGAGAATATGAATTACCCTTTTATAAGAGAGGTGAGGGTCCCATTAGGAAAACCTTGAAATATTATTTTATAATAAAATAATTTTTGGTTAAAATGGATAAAAAATTATTTATTTATAAGATAAGGTGGGTATGGGTCTAAAACCACTCAACCAATACGTTTTAGACAGGTTTAGGTCACCATATTAACCTTATCTTTTATATTTAACTCTTAGTTTAATAGTTTAACTTTTACCGTGTCTTCATGTATTCTTAAACTATATGGTTAATAAACAAAATATAAACTTCCAAGAGAACCTCAAGTGGTTCATTAATGACATATATAATATTATTTAACCCCTTTTTTAGAACCTTAGTTTTTTAGGAATATTATATCAACCAGTAATATAATATTTGTTTTAAAAACTAATTTATGTCAGTTTTGACAGTATTTGGTATCTCGTTTTTTGGAAAGTCATAAAAAACTTATCAATTCGGAAAAAATTATCTGATCAACCCTAACATGTCATATTAACCTATAAAATTAGAGGAATACATCAAATGTCTCAAATTATATATATTTGGTTATTAATAAAATCAATTACTTGAATATTTCATTAAGGTAATTACTGCATCATCATTGTGTCATAAATAAATGTAAATATTTAATATCTAAACAAAATAAATAAAATACGATTATGTATGAAATCTTAGTATCTTCCTAATGAATATTTATAGTATAATTCATCTTTTGTATAACCCCATATTAAAAATGGTCTAGTTAAAAAACTTTGAATTTAACACTCTTAACTCTTATTTAAATAAATAATAATAAATGACCTAATCTAATCCCAGTGGACCAAAGAGGATCATATTTTATTCCTAAATTAGTTTTTAGTTGAATTAAAGTTATCCAATATAATTTGGACATGTGTTAGCTTAATTATAATATCATTATTACCCTAAATTAACCTATTTACTTTTAACCGTGGTAAATGAAAGTCAATAGTTACTATTCACCAAAATTTTTTTTCATCTTATTGAACCACATTTTAATTACTAATGTCAACCATGTCTCTAAGATTTTTGAAATTCAACTCACAGAAGTGGTAAAATTAAGTTTTATTCAAATTTGTAAATGCTCCTAGAAGGTGGGTAAAAGACGATAAAAAGTTCAATAAAACATTATACATCTAATTTTATTATAAAATGACTCTAATTAATTACATTAAACTTATATAGGTTCTATATATCAATTTTTACTTAAAATAAATTGATATAAAATAAATAATTATTTAATAAAAGCCAGTTTTAAACAATAACGTAATGTTTTTCACTATTCATCAAAAATTGGATGTTTTTAGAAAAATACCAAAAAGCCACCCTAAGATAATTTTGATATTAAAAATTCAAAAATTAATTCCATTTTACGAAATTCAAAACATATATGTTGTGTTAATTAATTTAAAATTAATTCCCGTTGTCAAAACCAAAAGGCGAGTTTTTTAAAAAGTAAAAATTATTAAAAGATTGACATGTGTTTATGTCAAATTTAAATGTGAAATTACATATAATGACCTAAATTGTATTAAATGATAAAAATATAATATAATTATACTTCCAAACCCTTAAAATTAAAAATTTATCACTATAAATTATTTTGATTAAAAAATTTGTTTTCAATTAAAATTTAGTATATTTCACCATTCAACAAAATATGAAAGTTATCAGAAAAGTACCAAAATTTTTATGAACTAAATTTTTATGTCACTATTCTAAAGAATAATTTTATTTCATTAAATTTAATATATAATAGTGTCAAATATTGGAATTAAAAATGCTTCTCTATTAAAAGGCATAAAAGTACATTTTTTGAAAAATATCTCTTTTCTCTTAAAAATTGAATTTTTCTTATTTTTTTTCTAAGAAACAAAAAGGATGATTGTTAAAATTATATAGGATATATAAAATCTAAAATATGGTTAATAATATTCATAACCTCTTTTGAATGGATAATTTGACAAGTCACGGTGCGCTCGAACTCGGTGTTGCGTCTAGCACAAGTTATTGAAATATGTTGAAGAGATAACATACTATGAAATATTGGGGACTAACATTTTCCACTACTATAATAAGTTGATTCCTCACATTTTGAATTTTTTTAAATAAAATCTTAAAATAGAAAAATATCTTTGTGGAAAACCTACATCGGAAATTGGGTTAATAAAATTTATTCTTAATAAGAGGGAAATAGAAATGAAAAAGTCACCCCCAAATTATGATCCTGATTAGGAGAACATTGGTGGAAATTGGAGACACATAATTAGTCTAAAGACATAGATATTTACAGGAAGTGATTGAGGTTGTCAATAACAAACAATTGTAAAATTGAGGGTCTGATAGCCATCAATCTTTGATGTTTTAAATTATCGGTGGTTCAAAAAAACATAAGGTATTAGGATAACACATTTTTGATTTTAAGATACCTTCCCTAAAGATTAATAATTAATTTATTCATATAATAAGATGAAAAAAATATACTTGACAAGTATAATTTCATCCTTCAACTAATTCCTACCACAAACTCATCTTTTACTCCAAATATAATAGAAATCAAAAATATTATATTTATCCTAATCCTATAGGGTTCCAAAAATAATGAATTCATAATTAAATTTTCATAATATTTAAAAAACTACATTATAAAAACCAGGACATCATGTATGATAGTGGTAGGGGATCCACACTTGTCACCCTTCGGTTGCGGGTTCAAGTCTCGCGACCTTGCCGGACGCGACGAGTTTTCGCCCGACCTCAAAGTTGTTCTTTTTATAACAGTACAAAAAATAATATTAAGAAGGTTTTTAACCATAAAAAATATTATCAAATTTTTAACGTAATCTATTCCAACCATTATACTTATCCAAAATACTTTTTTTCGAAACTCACAGTACAAAATTTATAAGGAAGGTAACCACAATGAAGATAATTTTTTCCACATAATAACATGTGAATACCTTCATCATGTATTATTTAAAAACACGGTAACACCCTAGATTACCATAAAACCCTATTTATTATATCCATTCTCCCATATTCCTTATAGAATACTAGATATACTCCTTATATCCAAAAATGTTGTAAACTCCAACAATGATAGAATATACAAATCATTAATCAATTTCAAGGTAGTCATGAATATCCTATATAATTGATCAAAATCAATCATATCTTATTCCAAAATAACTACCTCAGTATCAGAACCATATTAAGGTTTTTCTTTATCTCAACCATATATTTTCCAAATAAAGTTATCCTACTATTGAGTCACTTTTCTTTGGTTCCACGCAATCTGAAGTCCTTAATGAAATAGTACTGCATTACAATCCATATATACTCTATAATTCTTATATCATGTTCATCATTAATACAATACTAAAATTACACAATACTTGAATAACAACATAATAAATCTAATCATTCATCTTCATCTTCAGTAGAATCATAACATGATTATAATTCAATAGCAGCATTTGGGGTATACTCTGATGATTTGGACATTGATTCGCGTAGTTCCCCAACTCTATGCTGATGAATAATTGCACATTTGAAACAATTTTATTACCCTTGAAATCACATACTTGGTGCCATTTTTCTCCACATTTATAACAAACTCCCATTCCATTGAAGTATTTACCAAGTTCATTATTTCCCCTCTTACATTTATCTATCATTCACTCTTCCATCATTTTCTTCTCTGGTATCCCTTCAAAGCCATAGGACTCAGAGAATTGTTTACTTATCTTATTAACACATGATACTATTTCTTCATATGATGAAAATACATGGGTGACTATTTTCCTTTTAAATTTTTTCTCAATACCCTAAAAGATATAATCCTTCTTAATCTTTCAATCATGCGTATTGCTGTAATTATCATTCATTCTTCTATGCACCATTTCTAAACAGTGGAATACACTAGGTTAGTTTATGAATCACAATTAATAATTCCGAACATGTAAAATACCTAATGTATGTTGAAAAGATTATGTATATAATCTATAATCATAAAAGGTTTTCTTTGATGAAGTATTTACTCCAAAATACTTTACAATGGATTGTAATTAAAATGTGAATTATTCGAAGCATATCCCCCCAGGGGTGTCGTAACCAATAGTGCAATTAGGCACGTTGTTGTGTATGAGGATACCTCAGGTCAAGCCCAAAACTCCTTGTCAGAGTTTTCACTCTTGGGAACATATGTGCCAGAGCCACCTCTACCTTCTTGTATCCAGAAAGGGATGTATTTCATGGAAAATACACAAAATATCTGCATTACCAAAATTCTAGGAAGTTATTCTATACAAATCCTAAAATTCTCTCTTAGGGTAATGTTCTCTAATCAATGTTTATATGAATCTATTTCCAAGGTTGTTGTTGAACTTTTTCTGATACCAACTGTAACACCACGACCCTAGAAGCCCAAAGTCGATGCATTATTTTAATACATTGGCATGAATACAATGAATCAAGTCCTAAGAGACCGATCGTTTAGCAGTCCTTGAAAATGGATTACTCACATTAATGTTAAATTAAACATTAGAAAATAAAACACAACATAAATGATCTGTTGAGAATGACATTAATCCCATTGCATACCCATGTTTATCAATCATAATACACTTCTTGGAATCATGGGAAAAATAAAACATAGAAAGTGGTGAGCTTAGATGATCAGTAAGGATAACAATATAGTGGAAACATTCATAAATAAACATAAACATTTAAGGCAATGTATAAGACTAAAAAAAATTTAAACTTAAAATTCAGAATAATATGGAAAAGATAAATCAAATAATTCCATTTACTTATTCAAATGGTTATTCTACTAGTTGAATAATCACATGTAATACCAATTCCCAATTTCATGATGTTGGAATGTATAATGTGAGACTTCATAAACACATAGTCAAGACCTTGTTCCAGGACAACAAATAAGATTTTGTCAATTCCTTGTGCAAAGACACTAGTTTGTCTCATGAGACATACCAATTCATCAAGGAGCTATAGCGGGCTCCACTTGTCACTTAATAAGTCCAATGCATTCCTCATTTGAAAAGGATTAAATATAACATAATCATTAGTATTAAAAATAGCATACGAAATGTTAATACATTATCAATAAACCATGAATGGTATAAGAATAAAACATCCACCATGAAAAGTATCACAAAACCATCAATACAATATGAAAGATTTTTATCATAAAAAATCAATTTCAAATATTTTTAAAATCCATCAAAGGATGTTGACATAGATGAAAATGATTTGTAAAACTCTTTGAGAGAAATATTAATTTTTCATAAAAAATAAAAATGTCACACAATTTAGAAAGGAAGAAATTTAATGACATTATCGAATAAAAGTTTCCAATAAAACTTTGAAACTTTTGAAAAGAATTAATATTTTAAAAACATTCATGTCCATATAAATAAATCCTTAAAACCCATTTTGAAAACATAGACATCAATGAGAATGATTTAGAAGAATAAATATTTAAAACATTTAAATTGATGATCTAGTCAAAGATTCCCTTCTATAAAACCTTAAATTATTCATTTTGAAAATATTTTTATGAAACATTGATGTGGATGATAAAGAGGTCCCTGTAGATACTCACATAAAAACAACCTCAGATAATGAAGAGAATGTAGAATTAACCCTTAACTTGCACATTCCTTTGGTCAAGGGTACTATTAACCTCTTGTATAATGACCATAGTATGTTATTAAATTATACTAGAACCATATTCATATTTATTATATCATAAATGATTCACTTAGGCCTTTATATTACCCATTTGATAATGATTTCCTTGTTAAATTAACATTTTATGTAATAATCGATTTCTTTATCGTATGTGTTTTAACATGTTATTCTAGATCGTATCATTTAGATCTTGATTTAAATACATCCAGAATATAAACTTTTATTTATATATCATAAATATTTAGAATGTAAATATTCATAATAGATAGATATATGAAATGGGAGGCACCGTTTATGGAGACGGTCGGTCGTCCATACGCATAAACGCTGTTTCCATTTTCATATCGTATTGAATAGAAGTAAGTGAATAAGATTTATGTAAGTATATAAATATAAATATATATATATATATCTAGTAGAAATATTATGTCATATATTACATACTTATTAATTATATATATTGTTATAATCCTCATTTAATGGTGAACGCGGCAATGAATCTCATCCCATCGTGGAGACGGTAATCCGTACGTACGTACGAGCGACAATATCATTATATTGATGGTGAAATAATATGTAATTAGATGGTATATCATATATAAATAATATTTAACATGTTTTATTTGTTATTTACATTAGTTATACACATTACTATACCCATCAAAATAATGAAGTGTTTGAATAACAAACTACACCACGACGTAGAGACAGTAAGTTGTACGCACACACATATGTTGAATTTGTCATTATAGGATGAATAGAATAATAAATATGGTTGTTCCATATTTATAATAAAATCAAAATATATATAAGGTACTGGATTTATTATTTTAGTATGGAAACAATAATGAAAGAGGAAGTGGAAGAAGAAAAGATCTTGAAAGAGGGTGGTGAAATTATTCCCTCTTCTTTGGGTGTTTAATTTTGAGTTGATCAAAAGGGATCCATAGGTACACTATATGATCAATGTAACACCTCTAAGATTAATGGAAGATATTTTAAAAGGTATTTTGGCAGGGTTTGGCCAAGAAAAATGGCTGTGGAGGTGTGAAATTAAGAGAAGGATAAGTACCCTTTTTTAAGAGAGGTGAGGGTCACTTTAGGAAAATCTTGAAATATTATTTTATAATAAATTAATTTTTCGTTTATAATGTGTCCAAAATAATTTTTTATATATTATAAGGTGGTTATGGGACTAAATACACTAAACCAATAGGTTTTAGATAGGTTTAGGTCACCATATTAACATTATCTTTTATTTTTAACTCTTAGTAAAATAGTTTAACTTTTTCTATGTCTTCTTGTATTCTTACACTATATGGTTAATTAACTTACTATAAAATTACAAGAGAACATAAAGTGCTTCATTAATGAAATATATAATATTATTTAAGCCCTTTAACGGAACCATATATTTTTAGGAATATTATATCTACCAATAATAGAGTATTTGTTTTAAAAACTAATTTATGTCAATTTTGATACTATTTGGTATCTTGTTTTTTTTTTGAAATTCATAACAGCCTTATCACTTAAATTAAATATCTAATAATACCTAACATGTAATATTAACCTATAAAATTAGAGTAATTCATCAAAATTCTCAAATTATATTTATTTGGATATTTATAATATCAATTATTTTAATATTTCATTAAGAATGTAATTACGACATCATCATTGTGTCATAAATAAATTTAATTATTTAATATCTAAAAATTATAAATAAAATAAAATTATGTAGGAAATATTTCTATACTTTTAATGAATATTTATAGTCTAATTTATCATATGTATAACCCCATATTAAAAATGGTTTAGTTAATAAACTTTGAATTTTCCACTTTTAACTATTCTTTAAATAAAATTAATAGAAATGTACTAATCTAATCCATGTAGACCAAAGATGATCATATTTTATTCCTCAGGTAGTTTTTGGTCGAATTACACTTATAAAATAATATTAAGACATGTTTTAGGGTAATTATAATATCATTTTTACCCTTAATTACCCTATTTACTTTTAACCGTGGTAACTAAAAGTGAACGTTTACTATTCACCAAAAATTATTTTCATCTTATTGAACAACATTAAAATTAATGATGTCAAATATGTCTTTTTTATTGTTTAAATTAAACTCATAGAAGCGGTAAAATTATGTTTTATTCAAATTTGTAAATGCTGGTAGAAGGTATGTAAAAGACGGTAAAAAGTTCAATAAAAAATTTAATATCTAGTCTTATTATAAAATGACCCCAATTAATTACATTAATATTATATATGTACTATATATCTATTTTGACTTAAAATAAATTTAAATAAATTAAATAATTATTTAAATAAATAGTCGGTATTAAACGATAACACAGTGTTCTTCACTATTCATAAAAAATTTAACGTTTTCAAAAAAATACCAAAAATTCACCCTATGATAATTTTGATATTCTGAATTAAAAAATGAATTCCATTCTATCGAACTAAAAACATATATGTTGCATTAATTAATTTAAAATTAATTCCAATTGTCAAATCCCAAAAATGGGGTTTTTAAAAAGTAAAAACTATCAAAAGATTGACATGTTTTTATGTGAGATTTAAATGAGAAGTTATTTATAATGACCTACATTGTATTAAATGATAAAAATATAATCTAATTATACTTAAAAACTATTCAAATGCATAATTTATCACTATAAATTATTTCCATTAAAAAAGCTACTTTCAATTAAAACTAAGTATATTTCATTATTCTTTAAAATATACAAGTTATCAGAAAAGTACAAAAATTTTATCCAAACTAAATTTTTATGTCCCTATTCTAAAGAATAAGTTAATTTCAATAAATTGAATATATAAAAGATTCAAATATTGGATTTAAAAAGGCTTCTCCATTAAAAGGCATAAAACTGTATTTTTTGAAAAATACAGCTTTAATCTTAAAATTTGAATTTTTCTTATATTATGTCTAAGAAAAAGAAAAGATTAATGTTAAAATTATATAGGATATATAAAATTTAAAATGTGGTTCATACTATTTGTAACATTTTTTTTGAATGGATAGTTTGGTCAGTCATAGTGTGCTCGAACTCAGTGTTGCCTGTAGTGCAAGTTATTGAAATACATTGAAGAGATAACATACTATGAAATCTTAGGGTGTTACATGGATCTATTAATCATCCCAAAATAGAGGGTTTTCATTTTATATCTTCAAGTATAGTCTCATGTTTTTCAAAGGTGATGGACATGTTCCCATTTCAGAATTGGATAACAGAGTTGATTGTTGTAAGGAAGGGATGGCCAAGGATGATTGGGGTTTGCTCTCTAGGGCCTGAGCTTGGGTGATTGTCAAGGAAAATGAATTCATCTGGGTAAATGAAATTTTTAAATTTCACTAAAAAATTCATTAATATAACATTAGGATCTCAAACACTATGATCAGCAATTTTAATAGTGACTGATGTGGGTTTGAGTTCATCAAGCCCTAACTGAAAATACATGGCCAAAGGAATGAGTTTTACACTGGATCCTAGATTACAAAGGGCTTTGACAAATTTTGTCTCTCTTAATTTAACATTGATGTATAGTCATCCAGGATCTTTCATCTTTGGAGGTATAGTCCCTTGAATGGTGGTACTGACATTATCATCCAAAAGAACTTGGTTTTTAAGTGAAAATTTCATTTTAAATTTTCACAAGTCCTTAAGGTAATTTTAGTTGGTAGGAATGGTTTGGATTGCATCATGAAGGGGGATGTTCAAATTATCCAGAGATAATATTTCCCTCAAAGTCTCATTTAGTTTTGGTTTAGTTTTTCCTCTCATGCATTGAGTGAAAGGAGTAGGTTGTTTGATTGTTTGATGTGGTTGTAGTTCCTTCATATTCTCATTGTGTTTTTAGAATCTATAGGTGGTTATTCATCATTTTAATGTGTTTTTGAAGATTTTAGTGGTTCTAGAACATCTTGTTCAGGTTTCTCAATGGATTTCCTACTTCTTAAAATAGTTACTGCTTTGAATTGTTCATGAGAGTTTTGTGTGTAACTAGATTCTCCCATTAAATTTTAGGATGGTACCACCTATGCTGGAAAGGGTGCCTAACCAGGTTTAATGGATTGTAATACATGTTTAATATATGATACTTATGAGTTAATTTTCTCTAGTTGTTTACACAACTCCTCAAGTATTAGAAGAGGAACAGATTGAGTAGGGTCTTGTGATGATTAGTTAATCCCAGGAGGACACATTGGTTGTTTGTTTGGTTGCTTCTTGGGTTGCTAGATGGGTTGTTGGTACTGGATAAGAGGGTGTAGTCATTGGACTAGTTTTGGTTGGAACTGGATATGGTTTTGAAATTTTATGTGGAGGGTAGGGGTTTGGTCCTTGTGGCTGACTAGGTTGCTGGTTGGATTGTTGGTTATCTTTCAAATAAAATCACGGATGGTAAGTGTACCTTGGATTGAAATTTTTTTGGTAGTGTGGCTTCTGAAATTTCAGATCATTGACCTCTGTCAGTGTTCCTCTTAAAATGAAATCTTTAATGGAAGATATGGTTGGACATTTTTCGGTTTAGTGTTCATGTTTTCCACAAATGGTGTAAACATGGTCAACATTTTGAATTTCATAGACCTTCCTAAGATCGATCTCCTCAACATTCCTAGTGTGTGAAGCAATATTTTACCTAAGGCTTTCCTCCTCCCTAAGTGTGTGAATTTAAATATATTTGGGTTTCTTCTCATAGTAAGGTGATGTTCCCAATGTTTGATTTTGTTCAGGAAGGATTTATAAATACTCTCAAGCATCATTTGGGGATTTTTTTTTCAATTTCCATTACACATCATGCCAATGAATTGTTTTTTCCCAGACCCAAACCATCATAGAAAATTTTCACTTGTTAGGTAATAGAAAAAACATAGTCTGGAACCATGTTTAGGGTATCTATGAAACTTTCTCATGTTTCATAAAATTAATCCCCTTCTTTTTCAAAAATGTTTTGGATTCTCTTTTTAAGTGTAATATTTTGTGAAGAGGGAAGTATTTTTTTGTATAATTCTCTTTGAAATTGGTCCCAAGACTAGAATGATGTAATTCTCAGATTGTTTAACCAATTTCTAGATCATTACTTTAAATAAAAAGGAAATTTCCTCATCTTAGATGATTCTAGTTTATGTGGGGGACAAATGGTTTTAACAATGTCATTGAACTCTTTGACATTAGGTATGACATGTTCGACTCCATACCATGGAAGGATGGAAGGTGGTTTAGGACATGAGGTTTGAAGATATATTTGGATTCTCATATGTCATCATGACTAATGCAAGAGGGTGCATTGGTCTAGGAAGGTGTGAGTTAGTCATTCATGGTTTGATCGACTCCATTCCCTATGTTTGAGGCCACCTCATTTGGATTTCCATTTTAGTTCCCACCCAGGTTAATGAGCTAGTTTCTTTGATAAACATCCATTGAAATGGGATCAATTTTTGACTCTGGGGAATTAGAAAGATTATGATTTAATGTAAATAGTTCCTTCCATGTACTTGACTCCCCAAACCCAGGATTATCCACCTTAACTAGACGTTTTGATTGGTCACGGGTGTAGGTGGGCATGTTCCAAACGAAAAAAATGTGAAAGGGAAAGGATGAGAGAATTTGGGTGAGAATAGAAGAAATGGGTGAGAATACAATGGGTGTTGTGATGAATTACTTGGGTCCATGGTAATGACACCAAAATTTTGTCTCTCCCAAACTTACCCAAGATTTTTGGGTTAAACGGTCTCTTGTAGTTTAGCTTGGATTATCGAATCCTCAGAGACCTAAGAAGTAACCTACATACAAGTACATTATATGGGTTTTTTTTGTCTATGAATTTGTAAACTTTGGGTTTCTTTTTGATTGTTTTAATTTATCACTAACAGATCTATGATAATTCAAATTATGATAATGAGTTGATCCTAGGTTATCGCTCGGGGTGGATTGAATGAATTCCTTTTTCAATTATTTCAATTTCAAATATTTGAGATGTGTTCATATAAGAATATCTAACGACATCATTACTTATGTTTTTAAAGCCCACAAAACCCTAATACTAATCACATATACACTTTATTGATTAATGTTTTGATCACTCCAAGGTAAACGTTCGTATTAGCACTTGAAGTGTGTGGCCTTAAATTCAACAAGGATGAAGGAGTTTAAAGAACTTCGAAAAGAATTCTAAATTGTAAGAAGTGGTTATAAATTAATGGAGTGATAAATAACATCCAATTAAAACCCTTTATAATCCCTTGGATCAACCCATTAGTATGTTATCCCTCCATAGATTCTATGGTTTCTATGGAAGCAGGATGTAGACTAATGAGGGAGGAAATGTAGAAGTAAAAATAGACAATGAAATGACGATCACTCCACCATTATGGGATAATTTGATAAGGTTTAGTGTGAATAAATTCCCACCTTGAGCCAATGGTATCAATTTGATATGAATAAGAATAAAATAAGATCATAATAATAAAATTTATTAATAAACTAAGGGAAATTAGAACAAATTACACGTGAAAGACAAACTCGAGACAACAAAAATGCAGCATAACATTTCAATGAATGAAAGAAACAAATATCCCCAACTCCTTCAACAAAACATAATTAAATAGGAATTTTTAATCCTTTTTCAAGACAACAACAGTTTAAGTCACCTCAATTAATGTCGATGGGCCTAGGTTGGAGGAAAGATAATGGATTGTGGACTTTTCAACCCTGGACAATTAATTCGAGCCAACTGGAATACACAAAACCAAGGCACAGAAAGGAACATCTAGATGGTAGAATTTATAAGGTCCATATAAGAAGAAACTAATATAATTATACACCCTGAGTTTTCATAAAATTTCATCAAAAATGGATATTTACTTTTCGAGATATGTGTAAAATGGTGGGATGTTTTTCTAGGCCATAGAATCTATCCCAGAATTTTACTTCCAAATTGTGATGCATGAAATTACATTTAAAAATCCAAATTAGCTATTATCCCTGTTGGATGAAATTTTCCCCTTTATTTCCCCTATCTCCAGTTAAATGTTTGGAATTATTGGGCTTGGAATTTGGCTGCTATGGTATCTATATTTGGATGTTGTTCAGTTTACATTTCCTAGAGTGTTGTTGGTTCAAGGCCATCTGTGCTCATCTTCAATGTGAATCTTCAAGTGATCCAAAATCATGAATGGTTTCTTATATAATGGGAGACCAAAAAATAAAATATCAAAATATAATCAAGAACATTTTGTGTTATATGAGTTGTTTAAATATGTTCCATGTAATAGAGCACTTTAACAAAGAATTACAATCATAATGTGAAATGATGTTAAAAGTGTTAAATGTACTCAAGTGGTGTTTATAAATAATGAATCACATGAATATTATATATATTAACAATTAATATTATCACAATTAAGTGGCTAATCATAGTTATCGAGAAGTTCCTTAAGAGTTTATAAAATTATCTTTAGAGGGAATATAATGCTTAATAATTCAAAATACCTTAGAAAATTACATGTATCGAATACATAGTTAGGTTAAAATATCTTATATTTACACCATTTCCCTTTATTATATATTATATAAAATATATTACTCATCTCAAATAAAAATAACAATATTTCTATATTCCTTATCATGCACTAAAATGAAAATATTGAGGTATCATTTATTGAATAAATAAAACAATTCTCATTTAAACGATGGTAAGTAATTTATATCATTTACAATAGTACCTTTTCACAACCCATTAATCCTATATATTTATTGAAACATAATTATTTAATATTATTGAAATATCTATTTATAAAATATAAAAAATATATAATCACTTACGTGAAAATAAATACTTATTTTAATATTCAGGTAACTAATTAAATATTTAATGTAAATGCTTATTTATTACCATGAATATAATAAACATGAGATAAATAAATATTATATTTCTTTGACCAAAAATAGTATTTACCATGGAAATTCTAGGATCCAGGTGAGCATGTTCCTAAAAAAATAATTAAATAAACATAAACAAGTGAGAAAAATAAGGCATTATAAGAGAGTTTTCACATTTGGGAGTGACCCACCCCCACATGTCATCATTATCCAAAGTGGTGTAGTAGTTAGGTTCTATGAAATCCCAAATTTCTCATTCTTCAAGGACCTCCCTTTTTGAAAAAATCATCTTCCACCTTATTAGCTTCTTTTTAATCATGTGAAACATGAAGATTAAGTTGAGAGACATGGTTCATACATTCAATCCAATGGGGAAGAAGCTTCTATGGAACATTCCTTATTATTTTCTTTAGTGCTATGGAAACATTTTTAGAGTCTGGTTCAATATAAAGGGTGTTCCAATTATGATGGACTACATGAATAATGGATTACATCATTTTCCATTACTCAACTTCATTCATAATTCATATTCGAATATAGTGGTAAAAACAGCCCTTAACAAAGTTAATGTGTGTTCAGAAAATAACTCCATAGCTCGATGGCCTAAATATTCTCGAGGATAAAAATCAACATTATATTTAACCCATTAGCTGATAATAGGCATCCATCACACATATTTTCGGATAAGTGCTTATTTCGGATTTCCTGAAACTCCCAAAATCCATTTGATATTTAAATAAACCATGTAAATATTCATTACTACCACATGATTTTTTCCAGCACCACGAACATTCCTAATAATTAACCAGATTCCCCTATGATTTAAAGGTTCCATATCTTCAAACAATTTCACAATTAGATCCCTCTAGATGGTACCAATTTTAGAGGTCGTGGCCACAAGTAGCAGGTGATGGACATGGTTTCCATGTCCAACACATTAGAGGAAGGTCAGCTGCTCCTCCAAAGTCCTCTTTGTATTTAATTCTAGGATAATGATTCTCCCAAAAAAATATATAAGAACCCTAAAATTTTATAATGAAGAAGTATATGTGGAATATTTTCACCAAATCACAGATATAGGGTGCATGTTGAGTAAATATATTTCCCACCTCTCCATAATTGATCACCGGTGGGTAGTTTTCTCTTTCAGATTATCCATATGAGAATGAAATGTGAGGGATTTATGAAATTGTCCTGGAATGTATCATGCCAGGATATGATTCTATTTTAACCCTCAATCTTTATCTTGTAGTGTTACTTAGGAGTGAATTGTCCATCATAATCTGGCATCCACAATAGGGTGTCAACATCAATGAATTCAGTATTATTAAATTCAATGACAACCTATAGAGGATCAAAGAAGAGTGTATTGTATTGTGACCTAAAGGAAGAGATAGACATATGCATATGATCAGGGGGAATGCTCAGCCTATCCATGAGGGGTTGGTCAATCCAATATGTGTTTCAGAAATTGGGGTTAGGGTTCCTACTAGTTATCCATTTGGTAGTCAACATTATGTCTCTGAAAAAGAATTTAATTGTGGGAAAATCCGAATATACAAGATAGAATGGGTATCCATCCAAAAACCTTAAAATTAACCTTTTTTGAAGGAAATAACAATAGGGGTCATGGGTGGTAATCGTGTTCCATGTGAACATTCCAAATAATCCTTTATTGAATATGTTTAGGTCCTTGATACCAAACTCTACAATCTCAAGTGGTTTGATAAAATCTTTCAAAGAAACATAGATTAGTTTTCTTTCTTTCAAAGACATGATCCTAATGAAATTCCTAATAATGCATTGTATCTCCTTAAGAAGTCCTCTTTCTCACCCATAAAGAGATAATTAGTTAAAAAATTATAGTCATGACTGAGTTAACAAGACAAATCCTTCCAGCCTCACACATGGAATTCCCATTCTAAAAGGATGGTTGATTGATAATAGTAGTTTTAATTAAAATGAAAAATTGAATATTGCATTTTTTCCTAAAAAAGTTTAACACGTAGGTTGTTTTAAGGATGTTAATATCTCCATAGTCCATGATTTCTTTCCACTCACATTTTTCTAATAGGGGTTACATCCCCAAAAATAATAATCCATTTTCCCAAGTTGATGGAATGTCGAGAAACATTATCATAGTTATAAGGCCCCATCCTTAAACCTTACTTAGTATTGAATTAAATGATTAATTCACATTGAGGATCATTCCAGGTTTAGAGTTCTAGAGAATTAAGACATAACTATTACATCCCAACGATTACAAAGTAGACACATCAACTCAGCTTCCATTTTTTCCACAAAATAAAAACTCTTGAACACAAGAGTCATGTCTAGTTCCTTGTTTTAGACGGCCTGACACTTCCTTGATCCCATCCTTGAACCTATTCAACTTTATGTCCTGTGAAAACATTTCAAAAAAACTTGGGATGAGCATAAAAATCTCGGCAAGGGTTATAACAATACGGAAAGAAAACATTAGTCCATGTATACATAAGAATCAATGAAATCATACTTTACTCATAAAACATAAGAAATTTAACATACCTCATGAAAGCATAATATTTACGAATAACTCATAGAAATCATAAGACATAAAGGAAACTTGAGGCATTAATAACATTCTTACATAGGGAGTAACCCTCATGGTTACGTTTGGAATACACATCACAGTATATTCTATAAATCTCTTTAGAGAAACTTTAACGTTTAACCCCTTCGCATTACCCAATGCATTAGAGAGCTATATCGGGCTCACCCGCCCTTAGATTATCACGGAACCACCCGTCTTCATAAACAATTCCAAAGAACCATAACATAATCATAAAACATAACTTAAGAATAAAATAATGATAACATTCCAACACTGCAACAACAATATAACATTTTAAGATATTTAAATAATGAATCCATTCTAAAAAACCCTTTTCAAAACCATTTAAAACCATTTAATAAAGAGATTTTTGAATCAAAGTGTCCCTTAACACTTTGAGGATTTAAAAATTTTAAACCACTAATATCCATATAAATAAATCCTTAAAACCAATTTGAAAACATTGATATTAATGATAAATATTTACAATAATAAATCATTAAAACATTTTAAACGATATTTTAGTTAAAGGATTTTTTATAAAATGAGAGACACTTTAATACAATAATTGAGGAATAACATTTACTCAGAACTTTATAATATCATGGGAATACAGGGATTCATGATATAAAATTTCAAAGGATATTATATACACCATATTAGAGTTAATTGGTTCATAACAACAGTGATGTCTCAATAGAAATGTAAAATGAGATGAAATCCCTTATAAAGAAGGTGTCCTTAAATTAAGGATAAATCCATATCAAAATTATATGTGAAAAATATAAATACACCCAATATAAGTGGATATTAAGTGTAAAATAATCATAGGTCATTCACACATATTCAAAGGATGACATATTCAATAACTACATTTTGAACCCAAAGAAATTGAAATTGGGTTAAAAGGTTCCCTTGGTAAAATTCGACAGCCTAACGACGTCACTTTAAAATTCAGAAAATGTGTTGATGAGAGGTAAAAAGGGGTATCTCATAACTTTTACATTAAATTTACAGCAATAAAGATATATAATAACATATACCAACATAATAAGATGTAATTTAAAAGACATAACAAAATAAGTCTTTTTAAAGACGAGGAGGGTGAAAGGCCCCCCTACCGATTTGGGTAACTTTTGAAACATACACCCAATTGAAGAAGGGTCATACAATGAATATGTAAATACCCATAAATGAAATTATATCACAAAAAGAGTATAATAATTTGAATTACATACACCACTCAAAGGAAATGGTGGAAAATGTAGAATACATCACACGAGAATAAAAGTGAGATGATAAATCCCTTACAAAAACTCGGTAGCCTAACGACGCCACTTAAAACATCCAAAAATGGATTGATGAGATCAAATAGGGTCTCTCATCATATTAAAATAAAATGAACAGAAAGAGGAATATAAAAGAAAATCCCCAAACATAACAAATAGGAGCTTAAAATAAGTGACATAAAGGAGAGTACTTAAAAAGAAAGAGAGAGCTTGGATCTCTTATGAAAATTCGGTAGCCTAACGGTGCCACTCAAAACTTCCAAAACGGACTGATGAGAGAGAATATGGTCTCTCATCATATGAACATAAAAATTACAGTAGGAGTAATATAAAATAACATCCAATCATAATAATGATGAGCTTAAAAGGAATGACATAAAAGAGTGTACTTAAAAAGAAAGAGAGGGGTAGGATCCCTTACCCCAAGTCCGACTTGTCTTGTTTGTTTCTTTATATACCTGAATAATAATCTTTGGTCAATTTATAATTTCTTTAGGAACACTTTTAAATATCATTATTGAGTTCATATCACATATTATAATGTTATAATAATTGGTTAATAATGTGAGTTCATATCAGACGTTTTTGTCGATGTTTGGTACATGAGTCAAAAATGAACTTGTTTGAAAATGACTGTCCATGTAGTTATAAGTAAATCTTTTCCATAATATTATTAATTATTTAAATATCATATATATCCATTATATATTCATTTTATACAATTCCATAACATTTGGAGATAAAAAATGAAATGCACCATTCATGGAGACGGTAGGTCGTACGTACGCATGAACGCTACTTTCATTTTTTGTCATATTAATGGAATTAAAACAAAATGAGAGATATATATATTATAATTACAGTATAATATATATTTTATATAGTTCACATATGTTCATTAATTTCATTCTTTATACATTCCATGTATTGCATGAACGAGTCACATCACTTGAGGGGGGCGGTAGTCCACACTTCCTCATATGAAATTATCGCATTTGCACAACATGAAAAACATAAAGGCATGAATTAAATATAAAATTCAGAAGAATATAGAAAACATAAATACCATATATATCATATATAAAATATAGTGAAATCATAATGGCCACCATGAATGGTGTTAAGAGAATATTGAACAATCATCGTTTCGTGAGGCAGAAATTCACCATCCATAAAAACAGTATGTTCTTTAACCATTAGATGAAGACCACAGCTCTAGTATGTTGGAGTTAGTGGTTACTTTATTACAATGGAAAAAGATACAAATAATTACACCCCATTGGACTAAATAGTTTTGTAGTCTTGTTAAACTATATTAAAACATAAAATTCATTTTACATTTATAACATTAAATACAAAATGAAGTTTCATTTATAATTACATTATTCATATTAGTGTATCCCTAAATATTAATCACAAAACACATCCCTGAGTATTGGGGAAAATGAAACATAAAAAATGGGTGAGCTCAAATGTTCAATAAGGGTAAATATAGATCAAAAGTTATGAATAAATAAGGAATAAAAAATATAGAAAGTCAAATAACTGAAACACCTTACATTTAATGAAAAACTTGAGGGTAATGTGATAGTAATAAAATATGATCATATAATTATATACAAATAATAACAATATATTTTATCTTAATCATATATATTGTACTAATAGAATAATCGCATAGAATATCAATCAATAATCTCATAATTAGGGAATTAATAATGCAATACATATGAAATATACCATTGAGGAATCATAAAAAACATCTAGAAATACCTTCAAGGCCTTAGACCATGAAATATGAAAATTAATGGATGCCTCAGCTAAAAACCAATTCGATTTGTCTCATGAGTCCTATTGATACTTTGAGGTGATATAGAAGGCTTGTCCTATGAATTTCTAATTCCAATGAATTACTAATATAAAAATAAATATTCTGATTGAAAAACTATAATATTAAATGTAAACACATTCCCTATTAATTAACATATCCATAAACTATCTAGAGTAATATGGAGAATGGTATCAAAATAGAACATCCGTAGTCAAACTGATGATAAAATGTCCAATATAAGAATAAAGGCAATATCAATACTACATATATGCATTATAGAAACATTAAATGATCTTTTCTCTGATAAATAGTAATACCTTTAAAATATCATTAAAAATATTCTTTAGAAAAATAACATTTTCATTTTGAGAATAATATAAAAATAATTTTTTTATAAAATTACATTAAAAAACTAAAATTTCATAAAATATTTGGAAAATAATTGTATTTAAAAATAATATCTGAAAATTATAAAAAAAATTTGAAAAAATTAATTTTTTCTAAAGGATGTAAATTCCTTTCGAATTGTACACTTTAAAATAATGTTTACCTTAACTTTTTCGGTAAAAGATGAACGAGAATTATTATAAAAATGAAATAATCATTTCTACTAAAAAAATGTAAAGAGAGAAAATGGGTGAAAATTCTATTAATAAATCATTTTAATTGGATAAAACAATTTTATAACATTTTTAGAAAACATGGTTTTGGTAGAAAACATATTTCTAACCGATGAAAGAAATGAAGAGTTATTTTCATGAAAACATTTTCTAAAAACTAATAAGTAAAAAAGAGTAGGAAAATGGTAATATTACCAGAAAGAGTTCATTAATAACCCTAAAAGAATAAAATCGAAGGTTTTATTATTAACTGATAATATAATTTCATTCAACTTATATTCATGAATAAACAACCCT
This sequence comes from Viscum album, assembly GCA_963277665.1. Lineage (NCBI taxonomy): Eukaryota > Viridiplantae > Streptophyta > Magnoliopsida > Santalales > Viscaceae > Viscum > Viscum album. Next base: position 870,743,937 of record OY728145.1, on the reverse strand, counting down.
GATTAGAATTTGATTGTGAAATTAACCCATACAATGATCATAAAATTAAAGTGAGAATTAACAAATGAATATATTATTTTTATACAATTTTATAAAAATAAAAAAATTAAATAAAATATACTATAATAAAATTTAATTACACACATAAAATTATCATGACATAATCAGTTAAGTAGACGTTTAACCAAATGAGTGGAAATCGAGTTATAAAATCTATTTCCATGGTATTTTCTTTAATTGAGCATGTTTTAACCAAATTTTTAAGGTTTTAAAGAATTTTAATAATTTATAGCATAACCATATTAATATTTATTATATCTTATATTATCCTCTTATATCATCTTATTACCATTTGTTAGAAAAAACTTCTATTGCCCTTATTTCAAGTGTAAACTACTTCATTTTCCAATGTAATTTTTTCCATGGAAGTCCTGATTATTGTGCGTAGGATATTGTTACATAATATCCATAGTTATATAAAGGTCATATGTATAATATTTATTCATTATGTATATTTTTATAATCATTTATAAATGGGCGACATAGAAAATTAGTCACATATCTTCGTGGAGATGGAAAACTATTCATACGCACAAGCGACGATATCATTTCTAAAGAGATGATAGGGTAATGAATTAGATTATATATTAATTTATAAAATAAATATATTTTCAAAATTATAATATATATCCCTTATTTACATCATTATAACCTTCCATGTAATGTGGTGAAAAACAAAATTATACTGCTTTGTGGTGACGGTAAGCCGTATGTACGCTTGTGTTGTACTTTCATTTTTAATAGGATGGAAAAGGTAGAATATTGTTGTTTCATAATCACAATAAGAAATAATTATATATATGATACTGGATCTTCTTAAATATGGAAAAAAATACATTAAAAGGAATAATAAGAAGAAGTAATCTTTACTGATTCATTAAAGGTAATTCCATATTCTTCAACGAACTTCTTTTAGATCACTTCTTAGTTACACTAGAGTCTTTATAATGTAGAGAAACAACCTCTAGAACATGTATAAGGATTTTTTGAATACATATTTATAGTTTTGTTTCAATATTTATCGCTCAATGTGTAGTAAATAACAGAAGAAAGTAGAGCCTTTTTATAATTGAAGTGAGCGGCACTTTTGGGAAATCTCAAAATATTAAATTAATATGTAATTAATCATCAATTCCAAATTGAAAAAAAGTAAATTATATATAATAAAATATTATTATGGGTATAAATTATCCCATAAAATAATTTTAAGGCCTGTTTAGGTCACATTCATACGCTAATCAAATTTTTTATGCCTTATTTGACCCTAGTAATTCTTACAATAAAAACATAAATTTTACTATTTAAGGGTCAATATTATTATTATAAAAATAAAAATGACCCGTAAATGGATCATCGATGAAATTTTAAATCTTATACCATTCATATGTATTGTTTTAATATTTTTAGCAATTTTATGTCATTTAAAAAAATATTATTCATTTTAAAATATCATTAATGTCAATTTTGACACTATTAATTACTTTGAATTTTAAAAATATTCATTCAATAAGATTACATCGAGATAAATCTGGTTTGTAATACATAATATTTCAAGGTAATATATTAAGTTATTTCATGGAATTGATTACCTCAAATTATATTTATTGTAATATTTTTAATATAATTTATTTTTTCCCATTAATTAAATAATTAATGCATCTGTGTTGTGAAAAAATTTAAGGCGATTATTTCTTCTATAAAAATTTTAATTTAATTAAAATGGAGAATAAAAATCATTTATATTTCTAATTAATATTTATATTCAATGATATATTTTGGATAAAACAATATTAAAATTTTTATACCTATTAAAATCATGAATGTTTTATCTTTGACAATTATTTTAATAGAACATTATAAAGCTCATAATCTCATCCAAATGAAAATAAATGTTAATATTTCTAAACCATTAATTTTTAAATATGAATATTATTCTTCCAAAAAAATTTGAGATTTTTTATGTATATTTTGTAGGCCTTATCATTATATGTTAAATATATGTAACCAAATTTATCCTTTACCATGGTAATGAATGTAACCAATGTTACTATTCATATTGCTCAAATATAAAATGAACATATTTACTAAATTTTGAGATTATGAATTAAAAAATTTCATCCTTATTTTAAAATTCAGAACATAAAATTTTCATTATTAAATTGAGAATTAATCTCTCAAAATGCAATGAAAAATTGTTTTCTTTGAAAAATCATTTTTAAGCGAAAAAATATACTTATACGAAAACAAAATATAAGTATTATTAAAATTAAATTACCTAGATTAACTATAACCAAATTTTACTTAATTTTAATAAAGAAAAAGTTAAAATAAATAAATGTAATTTTAATATAAATAAATTTATCGTTAAACAAAAAATGGTATTTTTCAATATTCACTATAAAATCAATCTTAACATAAAATTAAAAATAATAACCATTAACTAAATATAATAATAATATGTTAATATTCATACTGTTTTTATAAAAAAAACATATTCAAGTTAAAGAAATTGATAATAATACTTACTCTTAAAAATCATGAAAACCATTTTTGAAGAAAACGTATTTCATAAGAATAAAATGACTAAAAAATAGGAGTTTATTCAAAAATAATTAATTAATAACTGAAAAATAATTAAGATAATTATATATTTAATGATACGGTTCAAAATATTCATCACCCCATTTTATTAGTTATGTTCTATTGATCAAAAAATAAACTTCGAATGTTCATTTATTGATAATCTATCGAAGAGGTTAAATTTAAAAAGACACATACCATAGAATATTTGGGTATTACATTCTCCCCTCCTTCAAAAAATTACTTACTCTAAATTTAATATTTATCTTCAAAAATAAATTGTTGCTATTTTAAAACTCATATAGGGGATACCCACATTATAAAAAGGGTTATTAAAACATCCTCTTTATAAGAGTGAAAGAGAAATGCGAAGGTCACTAGAAAATTTTGAATTTTAATAGAAGAAAATTAGAGGAATGTGAAAATATGGACATAGAAAAGAAGTATAACTATCATGTTATGATATAGATTGATAGATGTGATGACCCAGACCCCCTTGGTCCCTTCCTTTTCCAAAATCCGGATCCTTAAGGGGCACCGATCGGTGCGACCGATCGGCGGAACCGGCCGACGTCACCCGGCCTTGCCAAGTTGTTCCAGTAACGCTCCTTTTTCGCATATAGGGTTTTAAACCCTATTCTGTCTCGTTTAAAGAAAAAGAGAAATGTATTAAAGACCCGAAACGCGCAAAAAAGATTTAATTAAATACTGAATCAACTCATGAATCGGTTTAAACCACCCAACACCTTTAATGATGAGTCAAGCCGCGTGGTCAACCCACGACTTCCACGTCTTACGCGGTTTCGCGTTTTCACCTCAACCGTCCCCGGCTCTTATAAACTAAGGGTTAGCCGTGGTTTCTCCTTTCCTCGATCGTGGCTTTTCACAAACAGCTTCTGGTGCATCGGGCCTGCCGCATCATTATCCGTAAAGTTCCGCGCCCCCGGCCTAAACATCGACCATATATCAACAAGTAGGGAATTTCTCCTTCGTCTCTCTCTTTTGTGTATCATGCGGGGTGGCGTGCTTTTGATCCTGTAGAATTGGGTAAACCAGACCTAACTAAAGATAAAGAAAGAATTCTATAAATAAAGAGAGGGGGGGGGCTGTGATCGTTGATGGTGTTTTATATTTTGATGTTGTTTCTTCTATGACCATCTTGTTGAGTTGTGCTGGCTTGCGCCTCCTAAAAACCGAGGCCGTTGGTGGTCGTTGTTTGTGCACTAATAAACCCTGTTGATGTTTTTAATGGCTTGTTTGTGGTTGTAAACTCCTGCTGTGAAAAGTGAATCGGTTAATCACGTATATCCGGCTGAATAATTGAAAGCACCAGGATCAAACCTTCTGTGATAACTCCCGGTTAGAACACACAGAATTTGAAATTGTGGAGTGTGTTAAGTCGTTTAAATCTGAAAATCCCTGACTTGTGTTGGTAGTGGTAATTGGTTGTTTTCCTTTCGGGCCGATTGATGTAAATGTGGGAGGGGATGGGATCCCCTGTTCTTTTATACTCTCGGTGGTTGTGTGAATTTGGGGGATGGGATCTCCTGTTGGTATGGATTTGGTGGTTGTGAGTTTTAAATCCGAGTGGTTACTCGTTCATATCACAAATTGGGGAGAGATCCTCTGTTGACAGAACCGGGTGTGAGTGTTTTGGTTGATCCATGCTTTTGACACTTTCCTTGGTTATGCTTATGGTAGTTGCCCATTAGTGCTTAAAATTAATTGAACATTTTAACTGAACGTGAAACAAGAATAGGACAAGTGGTTTTTGCGGGCAAGGGTCGTGAACTGTGACTCGGACGCAGTGGTGTTGTGTTCTGTAGGTTGGCTAGGAAAACCTAAGTTTTGGGTGAGTGATTGTTACCTATATCTATACTTGTAGCTTTGTGTTTCTTATTCGCACCCCACCCATGTTGAGCACTCAGTTCCGAACACCCCCATTTATGGGGGAAGGGTGTTTTTCCCAACACTATCCTTAGTGGCTAGTTATTAGCTCCTTTTCTGCTCCATTTCCTGGATAGCCCAAGTACCTTCGGGCAGACTATGATGGCCTGAAGTCCATTATTATCCCAAGAACCATCGGGCGGGGTGTTGTGGTGGTTGTCCAGGTGTGTGCGGCAGGTGGTTTCCCAAGTGTCTTCGGGATGAGGCCCAGGTGTCTTCGGGCGTGGTAGTGGATCCTTTAGCCCAGGTGTCTTCGGGCGTGGCGGTGGTTGTTCTGGCCTAGGTGTTTGCAGGCATGGTTACATGTGACAGTTGTGGCCCAGGTGTGTGCAGGCGGGATTCAGCAGTGGGACTGCGTGCGGTTGAGGCCCAGGTGTGTGCGGGTGGGATTTCGGCAGTGGGACTGCATGTGGTTGTGGCCCAGGTGTGTGAGGGAGGGTGTGGCAGTGGGACTGCGGTGAGAATGGCGGGATTGGTCCGATGCATAGGATGTCTCAATAACCAGTGGGAAAGTGGCGCGGGGTACCCAAACATCGATGTGCTCTTATTATATATATTACTTGACTTGCGTTATTTGGGGAGTGAGCCTTGGTGAGGCCTGGGATGGATAGTTTTCCTTGTTAGGTGTTTGGTTTACTCTTTTTCTCACGAGACTTTAGTACGTTCCCCCACTTGTGCACGAGAGTCTTGGTTTTCCCTACTGAGTGTACTTGTATACTCAACCTACGTATATAAAACTGCTTTCAGGTTTCCAGGAGGACTTCGGGGATCACGCAGGACCTTACTAGCTCGGACTTTTGGAGAAGTTGTAGTTGTTCTTTTTTTTCCTTTTTGGTACTTACCTTGTAGTCACCTTTTTGCACTTTGTGGCTTTCACTTTTGAAACATGCATGTGGGAATGGTTTACTTTTGGATTTACTTTTATTTCTACCTTGGTGTTGTTGGGTTTTCTTCTCCTTATCTTTCGATCCTATAAGATAAAAAGGGTAATGCCTTCCATTTGCGAGAATTTTCTATACCCTTGGTGCTAGTCTCCACTCCGGGACCTATTGAAGGCGGGTTTCAGGGGTCATTATCTCTCCTTCAACTTAAAGAAGGAAGGCCCTGGCAATCTGCTGACCCATCCCTCCTTTTGGTTAAGGCGGGTCATGACAGAATGGTATCAGAGGTGATGGTTGAGAGATAGGACGGAGTCTGGAGTTAGGAACAGTGAGGATTGCATGGGATGGTAAGGCAACGGTGTTGGGTGACCTTGGAGCGTGAATAAGTCCAGGGAAGACCGGCTAGGACACGGGATTTTAGGGCCCCCCATGATCCGATGCAAGGACTCTGGACCTACCGAACGACCAAGTGAGGCCACACTGATTGCAGGGTAGAGACCCTAGGAAAGGTACATGCATCATAATGACTTGTGTTCTTGTGTTTCTGGGATGTCTTGGGAATTAAGAATAAATTAAATCTTAAGAATTTTTAAGAACGATATTCTGCACTACTTGGGATTAGGAATTCATTGTTTACCTTTCAGCTATGGCACCTGGAAGGCGACCACGTGTGGTACAGGCGATCGAGGCCCCTGAGACTACTTTGGCCAATCGGCAGAGAGCTGATCGAGAGGAAGAGGACGACCAGTGGCAGAAGACTCTTCGAGCCTTCCAGCGACAGGCCCTTGAGAAGTATGAGGGCAGCACCTCCGATATGAAGACGGAAGGCTGGCTAGAGGAGCTAGTTATAGCCTTCGGCCTGATTCGGGCCCCGACCGAGTACTGGGTTCCTCTTGCTGTTAGCCAGATGCGAGGAGCGGCACATCAGTGGTGCATGCTTCACCTGGGGAATATGAAAGAGTCTGAGGTTGCCTGGAAGGATTTCGAGAAGGAGTTCCAGGCGGAGTTCCTCTCCTAGACAATGAAGGCGGAGAAGAGGCAGGAGCTACTCTCCCTCCAGCAGGGGAGCATGTCCGTGAGGGAACTTGGAATCAAGTTCAAGGACCTCCTACATTTTTCTCTGGACCTCTTTCCAGATGAGGAGTCTCGGGCAAGACGTTTGGAGGAGGCGCTCCGACCCTCCCTCCAGTATGTTGTTACACCCTTTACCCTTCCGACATACTTAGAGGTCTAGAAGAAGGCCGAAGTGGTGGAAAGGATGCATGCTCTGGGATGAGTGTCACGAGAAGGATTCCAGCTGGGACCATCGAAGAGGAAGGCCGTCAGCACCAGGCCTCCAGCATCGGGACCCTCCAGGTTCCGACCCACAGGGAGCAGACTGCAACAGTTTCAGTTTCGATCCCCTGGCCCACGTTCTTTCCCTTCAGGCTCGGGACCACGGTGCTTCATCTGCGGGAGCCCTGGACATCTCTGGAGTCAGTGCCCCGATCGGGTGCAGTACAGCAGTGGCAGTCATCTCCAGCATCCACCGCAACAGCAGTTTCCAGCCAGACCCTTCCGGCAGCAGCAGGAGGGACAGCGAGCTCCCGCTCCTCTGCAGGCAGACATAGGAGGAGGAGGCTGACCTCAGGGCGCTCCCCAGGGACCTCGACCAGGGCGTGGTCGGGGAGGTGGCCGACAGCCGAGGGGCAGGGGAGTTGGGCGTGGACAGCTACACGCCGCAGAGGCAACAGTTCCAACAGGGCCAGAGGTCGTTCGAGGTACGATCAATGTGTTTATCACTCTTGCTTATGCTTTGTTCGATACCGGATCTTCGCACTCCTTTGTTGCACCCAGTCTAGTCCGTGCCTTGGGTCTAGATGCCGAGAGACTTCCAGTGCCCCTGGTGTTGAGCACACCAGTTGGAGGTCAGACCGACTTGTTGTTCGTTTGTCGGGGATGTAGACTGATGTTAGGGCCACATCAGTCGGTTAAGGATCTCCTTCTGCTACAGATTCAGCCGTACGATGTCATCCTAGGCATCGACTGGCTATTTTCTGTGTGCGCCATCATCCACTGTTTCCAAAGAAGGGTGGTGTTCTTAGGTTTGGACGGCCAGCGTGTTACCTTCACCGGTGAGCGGAGCTGTCCGAAGGGAAACAGGAGAGAGGAACCTCTCCTCTCCTTGTTGACCGAGCTGACGGTAGAATCAGTAGATGCGGAAATGGTGGAAGTTCCAGAGATCGTCTGTGAGTTTATGGACATCTTTCCTGAGGACGTGACGACTCTACCCCCTCGACGTGATATCGAGTTCGGAATAGACCTGCAGCCCGGCTCTCGTCCAATCTCGATGGATCCTTACCGGATGGCACCTTCGGAGCTACGGGAGTTTCGGATACAGATTGATGATCTGATGAAGAGGGGTTATGTTCGTCCAAGTGCGTCACCGTGGGGTGCTCCGGTCTTGTTTTCAAAGAAGGCAAATGGAGTTCTTAGGCTGTGCATAGACTACAGGAGGTTGAATCAGGTGACGATCAAGAATCACTACCCTCTCCCAAGGATAGATGATCTTTTTGACCAGCTGAAAGGGGCAGGACGGTTCTCGAAGATTGACCTGCGGTCTGGGTACCACCAGCTGAGGGTGAAAGAGAGTGACATCCTGAAGACAGCGTTCAGGTGCAGGTATGGGCACTTCGAGTTCGTGGTCATGCCCTTTGGTTTTACGAATGCCCCGGCCGTGTTCATGGGGCTTATGAACCCCATCTTTCGGGTGTACCTGGATCGGTTTGTGGTGGTATTAATCGACGATATCATGATCTATTCAAGGTCAGAAAAGGACCATGCAGAGCACCTGAGGACAGTTTTGGGAGTCCTCCGACAGCACCAGCTCTACGGGAAGTTGTCAAAGTGCAAGTTCTGGGAACGATAAGTGCACTTCCTCGGGCACGTAGTGTCTGAGCAGGGGGTAGCAGTCGACCCATCAAGGGTTGAGGTGGTTTTTTCTTGGGCAGCACCCAAGAATGTGGTGGAAGTCCGGATATTCCTCGGACTGGCAGGTTACTACCGGAGATTCGTACCCAACTTCTCCTGAGTAGAAGCCCCTTTGACGGCTTTGACCAAGAAAGACCAGGTTTTCATGTGGAGCGAGCAATGCGAGTCGTCCTTCAGCTACCTAAAAGAAAAGCTGGTTAGTGCCCCAGTGTTGAGATTACCAGAAGAAGGGATGGCCTATGAGGTATTTTGTGATGCTTCAGGACCGGGCCTGGGATGCGTGTTGATGCAGCAACAAGGGGTGATCTCTTACGGGTCCAGGCAGCTACACCCCCATGAGCGTAACTACGCCACCCATGACCTGGAGCTTGCAGCGGTCGTTTTTGCGCTAAAGTTATGGCGGCACTACCTCATCGGGGAATGCTTTGTGCTCTTCACAGATCACAAAAGCTCAAAGTATATCTTCTCCTAGCGGGACTTGAACTTTCGACAACGGAGATGGGTGGAGTTCCTCCAGGACTACGACTTTGAAATCTCTTATACTGAGGGCAAGGGCAATGTGGTGGCCGATTCCTTGAGCAGGAGGACGCAGATGGATGCGGTCCGAGAGTCGGCAAATGCCTGGAAGGCAATGGAGGAGTTGGCTGCCTTACACCTAGATGCGAAGACGGATAGTGGCAGAGGCTGCCTATATCAGATGATAGTGCAGTCATCTCTGTTTCGACAAGTGGAGGAGTCTCAGTGGGGAGACCCCGAGTGCGAAGTGGTGCGTGATCGGGTTGACCAGGGCGATGCTCCAAGAGAATGGACAGAGGACGGTCAGCACTGGATGCTTTTCCAGAAAAGGTTGTTTGTTCCAAGAGTGATGCGTGGCAAGGTTATCAGTGAGTTCCACAACTCACCCCTAGCGGTGCACCCAGGAGTTACCAAGATGTACCAGGGGATGAAAAGGCAGTTCTGGTGGCCCGGAGTTAAGCGAGCGGTGGCAGAATTTGTGGCTAAATGCTTAGTATGTCAGCAAGTGATGGCTGAACACCGGGTTCCAGGCGGCCTACTGTAGCCTTTAGCTGTTCCCGAGTGGAAGTGGGACGACATCTCAATGGATTTCGTCACGGGACTACCCAAGGTCCAAGGAGGGTGCGATGCCATCTGGGTGGTGGTGGAAAGGTTGACGAAATCGGCTCACTTTCTGGCAATCAGGGAGTCAAGTACTGCGGATGCTTTGGCCCAAAAGTACGTGAATGAGGTGGTGCAGTTGCATGGAGTTCCGAGGTCTATAGTCTCGGATAGGGATGCACGGTTTACCTCGCGAATCTGGAGAGGATTTCAGCATGCGTTTGGCACCCAGTTACGCCTTAGCACTGCTTTCCATCCCCAGACAGATGGACAAACGGAGCGAACCATCTAGACCTTGGAGGATATGCTACGGGCATGTGTTCTGGACTCAGGAGAGTCATGGGTGCGATACTTGACTCTAGTAGAGTTTTCCTACAATAATAGCTACCACTCTACCATCGGTATGGCCCCGTTTGAGGCTTTTTACGGGAGGCCATGCCGTTCACCTGTGTGTTGGACCGAAGTAGGAGAGGCAGGCATCCTTGGCCCGGAGGTGGTGCAGAACACGACAGATAAGATTCAGCTCATACGAGAAAGGATGAAGGAGGCCCAGGACCGACAGAAGTCGTATGCTGATACCAGGAGAAGGCCCTTGGAGTTTGAGGTTGGGGACCACGTGTTCTTGAAGGTCTCCCCGCGGCGTGGGCAACGGAGGTTCGGAAAGGGGGGGGGGGGTAAGCTTTCCCCCAGATTTGTCGGACCCTTCGAAGTGTTGCGGCGGGTCGGCGAAGTGGCTTATCAGCTAGCGTTACCTCCGCCGATGCTAAGGATACATGATGTCTTTCATGTATCCCAGCTCCGTCGTTATCTGCACGATGATTCACACGTCCTTGATTGGGGTGAACTGGACATCGAGGATGACGTAACCTTTGTGGAAAAACCAGTGATGATCGAGGATCGCAAGGAGAAGGTGCTTCGTGGGTGAGCCATTCCCTTGGTTCGTGTGTTTTGGAGACATGGCGGGCTAGAAGAGAGTACGTGGGAGAGGGAAGCACAGATGCGTGCCCAATACCCCGGGTTGTTTTGAGCTTTGTTCCTTTTTGTACCTATTGTGGTAGAACGTTTGACTTTTGGCTATGAAATGTACTGGTTTATTTCCTCTGTTGTGTGTGAAAAGCCCCGACTAAAGGGAAGAGGGAACCCGACCCCTAATCAAGACGCATTAAGGTGGATGCGATTAAACCCGTGCGGGCGATTCAGTGCCGCCCAAAGCGGATAATATCTTGACATGGGGGAGGGAAACTCCCCAAACCCACATGATCGGGTGGTTTAGCGTGGTATGTTGCTTGGTTCTTGACAGGGGAGTGTTTTTAGTTAGCAGGGGTTCACTCCTAAGAGGTATCTTTCGAAGATGGTTGTTCGGACCCTCTCTTTCCTTCTGGTTTGTTATGATTCTCGAGGAAGAGAATCGTTTAAGAGGTATCTAATGTGATGACCCAGACCCCACTTGGTCCCTTCCTTTGCCAAAATCCGGATCCTTAAGGGGTACCGATCGGTGAGACCAATCGGTGGGACCGATCGGTGGGACCGATCGGTGTGACCGATCGGCGGAACCGGCCGACGTCACCCGGCCTTGCCAAGTTGTTCCAGTAATGATCCTTTTTCGCAAATAGGGTTTTAAACCCTATTCTGCCTCGTTTAAAGAAAAAGAGAAATGTCTTAAAGACCCGAAACACGCACAAAAGTTTTAATTAAATACTGAATCGACTCATGAGTCGGTTTAAACCACCCAGCACCATTAATGATGAGTCAAGCCGCGTGGTCAACCCACGACTTCCAAAACTTACGCGGTTTCACGTTTTCACCTCAACCGTCCCCGGCTCTTATAAACTAAGGGTTAGCCGTGGTTTCTCCTTTCCTCGATCGTGGCTTTTCACAAACAGCTTCTGGTGCATCGGGCCCGCCGCATCGTTATCCGTAAAGTTCCGCGCCCCTGGCCTAAACATCGATCATCTATCAGCAAGTAGGGAATTCTTCCTTCGTCTCTCTATTTTGTGTATCATGCGGGGTGGGCGTGCTTTTGATCCTGTAGAATTGTGTAAAACAGACCTAACTAAAGATGAAGAACGAATTCTATAAAGAAAGAGAGCGGGGCTGTGATCGTTGATGGTGTTTTATATTTTGATGTTGTTTCTTCTATGACTATCTTGTTGAGTTGTACTGGCTTGTGCCTCCTGAAAATCGAGGCCGTTGGTGGTCGTTGTTTGTGCACTAATAAACCCTGTTGATGTTTTAAATGGCTTGTTTGTGGTTGTAAACTCCTGCTGTGAAAAGTGAATCGGTTAATCCCGTATATCCGGCTGAATAATTGAAAGCACCAGGATCAACCCTTCTGTGATAACTCCCGGTTAGAACACATGGAATTTGAAATCGTGGATTGTGTTAAGTCGTTTAAATCTGAAAATCCCTGACTTGTGTTGGTAGTGGTAATTGGTTGTTTTCCTTTCGGGCCGATTGCTGGAAATGTGGGAGGGGATGGGATCCCCTATTCTTTTATACTCTCGGTGGTTGTGTGAATTTGGGGGATGGGATATCCTGTTGGTATGGATTCGGTGGTTGTGAGTTTTAAATCTGAGTGGTTACTCGTTCATATCACAAATTGGGGAGAGATCCTCTGTTGACAGAACTGGGTGTGAGTGTTTTGGTTGATCCATGCTTTTGACGCTTTCCTTGGTTATGCTTATGGTAGTTGCCCAGCAGTGCTTAAAATTAATTGAACATTTTATCTGAACGTGAAACAAGAATGGGACAAGTGGTTTTTGCGGGCAAGGGTCGTGAACTGTGACTCGGACGCAGTGGTGTTGTGTTCTGTAGGTTGGCTAGGAAAACCTAAGTTTTGGGTGAGTGTTTGTTACCTATATCTATACTTGTAGCTTTGTGTTTCTTATTCGCGCCCCACCCAAGTTGAGAACTCAGTGCCGAACACCCCCATTTATGGGGGAAGGGTGTTTTCCCAACACTATCCTTAGTGGCTGGTTATTAACTCCTTTTCTGCTCCCTTTCCCGGATATCCCAAGTACCTTCGGGCAGGCTGTGATGTCCTGAAGTCCATTATTATCCCAAGAACCATCGGGCGGGGTGTTGTGGTGGTTGGCCAGGTTTGTGCGGTAGGTGGTTTCCCAAGTGTCTTCGGGATGAGGCCCAGGTGTCTTCGGGCGTGGTAGTGGATCCTTTAGCCTAGGTGTCTTCGGGCGTGGCGGTGGTTGTTCTGGCCTAGGTGTTTGCAGGCATGGTTACATGTGACAGTTGTGGCCCAGGTGTGTGCGGGCGGGATTTAGCAGTGGGACTACGTGCGGTTGAGGCCCAAGTATGTGCGGGTGGGATTTCGGCAGTGGGACTGCGTGTGGTTATGGCCCAGGTGTGTGCGGGCGGGTGTGGCAGTGGGACTGCGGTGAGAATGGCGGGATTGGTCCGATGCGTAGGATGTCTCAATAACCAGTGGGAAAGTGGCGCAGGGTACCCAAACATCGACGTGCTCTTATTATATATATTACTAGACTTGCGTTATTTGGGGAGTGATCCTTGGTGAGGCCTGGGATGGATAGTTTTCCTTGTTAGGTGTTTGGTTTACTCTTTTTCTCACGGGACTTTAGTACGTTCCCCCACTTGTGCACGAGAGTCTTGGTTTTCCCTACTGAGTGTACTTGTATACTCACCCTATGTATATAAAACTGCTTTCAGGTTTCCAGGAGGACTTCGGGGATCACGCAGGACCTTACTAGCTCGGACTTTTGGAGCAGTTGCAGTTGTTATTTTTTTTCCTTTTTGGTACTTACCTTGTAGTCACCTTTTTGCACTTTGTGGCTTTCACTTTTGAAACATGCATGTGGGAATGGTTTACTTTTGGCTTTACTTTTCTTTATACCATGGTGTTGTTGGGTTTTCTTCTCCTTATCTTTCGATCCTATAAGATAAAAAGGGTAATGCCTTCCATTTGAGAGAATTTTCTATACCCTTGGTGCTAGTCACCACTCCGGGACCTATTGAAGGCGGGTTTCAGGGGTCATTATCTCTCCTTCAACTTAAAGAAGGATGATCCTGGCAATCTGCTGACCCTTACCTCCTTTTGGTGAAGGCGGGTCGTGACAATAGATAACATGGTCATTTGAAATTTATTCTTCACAAAACATTAGTATTGTGTTGGGTTAAAATTTCATTGATTTATCTGTATGAAAAGTAAACTAATAATATTTTTTAAAAAATAATTTTCCTGTTGTTGATGGATTATTTTTCAATCCAAATAATAACATGAGAAAATAAAATTACATTGTTTATTTCCTTGTGAAATCACAATCTCTACCATTGGTTGTGCTTCAATCTATTTTCAAATAATCTCTTTTTCTAGGAAATTGATGTTCCAGTTGAATTTTTCATTCCTAAATATTTTTACTGAATCCTAAAATCAAAAATTCCTTCATTTGGCCTTTATTTGTTTATTTAAACCATAATTTTTAGATCATTTTATGAACAAACAATAATATCCATAGTTAAACCTAGTACATTCAATAAGTAGTTAATATTATGAATCATCCATAAAATTTCTCTATAAGTTTAAAGACTAAATGTTTTGAAGGAATGACACTAAATTTCCAGCATAATCATAACATCATAATTCCCCCAATCAATATAACTTATCTATTATTGTAATACACCTAATATATGAAATCCTTTTCCAACTATAAACCAACATGAAAGAATGCATGATTTCCAAGAGTTATCTCTCTCTCTCTCTATCCTTATTCTTTAATAAAATATTAGATTACAAAATTAATTTCATAAATCCAAAAATTATAGTAAAATATATCAATAATTACTTTTTTATCAAGTCACTATCCATTTCATTGTTCAATAATAATATCGCAAAACATCCCTTTATCATTTTTATGTCAACATAAGGTACATATTTGGGGTTAATTTAATCCCCTGAACCTAGATGCATAGAGATGGTGCATTATTTTAATACATTTCCATGATAGCAATGAATCAAGTCCCCAAGGACCTATTAGTTTAGCACTCTTCTAAAATATATTATATACATGAACATTGCATTAAAATTTCAAACCTAAAATAATGAATAGAAAATAGTTTGACAATGTCATTATTCCCCTAGCTTAACCCTGTATATCATTCCAAAAACACTTCTTGGCATCCTTGGAAAATAAAACATAATAGAGGTGTGAGCTTTGATGCTCTATAAGGATAAAAAAATATAGGGAAATCTATCACAAATAAGCGTAAACGTTTAAGGAAAGGTAAAAAACTAAAACACTGGCCTTTTAAGACATTATCATCATTATAAAATGGAAATAATAAATAAAATAATTTTATTTAAATATTCACATAGATATTCTACTAGGAAAATAATCAAATGTAAAATCAATAACTAATCTCATAATGAGGTAATGAATAATTTCAGACATCTAAACCACTATATCAAGGCCCCGTGCCAAGACCAAACACCATTATTTTGTCAAGGCCTTGTACCAAGAAACTAGTTTGACTCATGAGACCTACCGATGAATAGAGGGGCTAAAGCAGGCCCTTTCCATCACTTACTAAGTCTAATACATTCCTTATATGAAAAGGGTGAAACTTATCCTAATCATTTGTGTTAAAAATAGCATAGTAAATATCAATACTTTAACTATAAAACCTGAATGTTATAAAAGTATCACATCCATGGTCAAAAATATCACAACTCATTTAATATAATATGGAAGACTGTACTAGAATAAATCAACCTCAATCAATAATAACATCTAATAAAGGATATTGACATAAATGAAAATAATCCGTAAAAATATTTGAGATAAATATACATTTTTTCATGAAATCATTTAAAAGATGAAAAATTTATAAAGTCATTTAAATGATATTTTATAATCAAATTGTCCCATATCACTTTGAATATTTTGAAAGGGATAACATTTTTAATCAATCGTTTCCATAAAAATAAATACGTAATATCATTTTTAAAACATGGACATTAATTAAAAATATTTAGAAAAATAAATCATTAGAACATTTAAAATGATGATATAGTTAAATATTACATTCAATAAAAACAAGAAATATTTTTTTTGAAATATTTTTTATGAAATTTGGACATGGATGATAAATATTTCCCATTAAATACTTACACACAAAAAATCTCAGATAATAATGTTATTGATGGAATTAACACTTACCATAGGTATGATAATCGCCATACGTGTCTGAAACTATTGTATAATGCTTTTATACATAATATAAACTTATATAATAATCATTATAATATTTATGATATCATACATTATTCTTTTAGGACATTATATTACCCATTTATTAAAAATCCCAAGTTAATGTAACATTTGGGTTATAATTGTTTTGTTTTTCATACCTATTTTGACTTGTTATTCTTGATCATATTACATAGATCATGATTTACTTACATCTATAATGAATAATATTATTTATATTTCAAATATATTCATAATATAAATATATATGATAGATAGATATACGATATGGAATACACTGCTCATGGAGATGGTAGGTCGTATGTACGGAGGAACGTTGTTTCCATTTTTTGATCGTATGTAAGTGAATGCCACACACACACAAACATATATATATTATTAAAGTATCCTTATTATGTCATATATTTCATAATTAATATATATATATATATATATAATATAATCATTATTGGATGATTAATGTTGAGAATTAATCTCATCGGGTCCTGCAGACAGCAGGTCATACATACACATGAGTGACAATATCATTCCTTTAATGGTTAAATGACAAGGAAATGGATGGTACATTAATTTTATAGAATAATAATTATTTAATATTCATTATTTATGTCTGTTATACTCATCATTATACACGTCCAAATAAAGTAATGTGGAATAACAAATTACACCACATCATAAAGACTGTAATCCATACGTACGCACAAATAGTGATATTATTATTCATAGAATGGATAAAATGTTGAATATAGTTTTACCATGATTATAATAACTTATCAAAATATTTATGATACTGGATTTATTACATTGGTATGAAAACAACAAAGAAAGGGGAGTAGTAGAAGAAAATAACTTTGAAAGAAGGTATACATTGATTACCTATTCTTCAGATGTCAATTTTTGATTTTCACAAAATTACTCCATAAGTTGGTTTTATTACCAAAGGGAAACCAGTAAGATTAATTTAGGTAATTTTTGTGGAGATCTGGGAAGATATTTTTATAGACAAATGTTTTTGGAGGTGTGAATTAAAGAGAATGAGAGGTGCCTTTTATAAGAGCGGTGAGGGGCACTTTATGAAAAGTTTGAAATATTAATTTATTATAAATTTATCTTTGGTTTATAATAATTAAAAGTGATTTATATATATTATAAGATGATTATGGGTCTAAATTATCTCATATAATTATTTTTATATAGGTTTAGGTAATGAAAATAAACTTATCTTTTGGGAATAACCTTATTTAAACAGTTGAACTCTCGCAGTGTCTTATTTTATTTTTATACTATAAGATTAATATAGTTACTATAAAATTCAAAGAGAACCTCAAGTGAATCATTAATGAAGTTGAGACATTATCTATGTAGGACAGATTTTAGTTTTTTTTGGATTTTTATATCATTTAATAAAATAGTATTTGTTTTAAAAACTCATTTACGTCAATTTTTACACTATTTATTAATTAATTTTTTTTAAAGTAATAAAAAACTTTATTACTTAGAACCAAAGAAATTAAATAAAAAATAATATTAATATTCAACCATAAAATTATTTTATGGCACAAAAACATTCATATTACATTTATTTTAATATGTATTTTATTATTTATTTTATTCATTTATTAATAAGGAAACACTGCATCATTATTGTGTCATAAATAAATTTCATTATTCAGTGTCTGAAAATTAAAAATAAAATATCATTATTTAGCAAATATTTGGAACTTTGTCATTTATATTTATAGTTAAATGGATATTTTATACAAACCAATTTAAAATTGTCTTAATAAAGAGATAAATATTTATGTTATATTTCCCTTTTCTTTAAATTAAACAATATAAAAAGTTATTATCACACTCAAGTGGATCCATGGGGCCCTAAAATCCATAAAATGATTCCTAGGGTCGGCCATATCTCATAAAACATTATTAGGACTTGTTTTAGCATAGTTTTATATTATTATATTATTATTGTTTACACTTATTTACATGATTTACCCTTTCACCATGGTAAATAAAAATATTTACTGTAGTTATTATTCATAATGTCAAAAAATAAAAGCTATAAATTTACACAATTTATACCTTATGATTCCAAAAATGGAATCAATTTTTTTGGCCAAAATTAATTAAAAATTAATTCTCGTTTTCAAAACTAAAAAGCGGGTTTTTAAGAAGTAAAAACTAACAATAGATTGACATTTGTTTATATCCAATTTATATATGAAATTAAATTAAATAACTATAATTGGATTAAATTATAAAAACATAATCCAATGAAACTTTAAAACAAATTCAAAATATAATATAACTATATTAATAATTTAGAGGTAAAAGTAGTTTTGAATTAAAATGCAATATTTTTACTATTCATTAAAATATGATAGTAATTAGAAAAACACTAAAAAATTATCCAAACTAAATTTTTATTTCCTTATAAAGAATAATTTTATTTCACCAAATTTAATATATAGAAGTGTCAAATATATGATTTTAAAAGGGTACTCCATTAAAACTGTGTTTTTTATGTGAATTTTTTATATAATACTTCTTTTATCTGATGTTTTTAATTTGTCCTTATATCATGTTTAATAAACACATAATATTAATGTTAAAATTATATGGTATGCATAAAATTTTAAATGTGTTTAATACTATTAATAACTTCTTTTTAAATGGCTAGTTTCATTGGTCATGGTGTTCTCGAACATGGTGCTTCATGTAGCGCAAGATATTGAATTATTAAGAATAAGCATATCTTAGAAGCATGGGGTGTTACATTATCCCCTACTTCAATAAATTTCATCCTAACAATATAAACATAGGATCTAAAACAAGGGGTTTGACTATTTAAAATATCTTAGTTGAAATCCCACATCAAAAAACGAAATAATGATACCTCAATTTAAAAAAAAAGGTAAGTATGAAGGTTACCAAAAATAACACAAACTAGGGTTACATGTAGGAATAAATGACATGAAAGAAAAATATAAAAAACATTTTCTAATGGATAGTGATGAAGAATATTATTAGGAGAATATTAACAATATGAAATACAAAAATATGTGATGATCTAAGGGACAATTTTCTTCATCGCAAAAGAAGATACTAAGAAAACAATTTTGGTTTTATAATCATTTACTTGGAGTTGTGGAATTAATTTACTTCATATACTAATAACACAAGGAATAATACTTAATTTACATGTAGAGTTTCATCCATTTACAAATTACTACCACAAACTCACATTTATCTTCAAAAGTTAATAAAACTCAAGAATATTCTATATATCTTAATTGTATAAGGTTCCAAATATAAAACTGCACTTTTAAATAAATAAATCTATGTTATACTAACGATGAAATCATATATTCTAGTGGTAGGCGATACACCCTTGTCGCCCTTCAAATGTGGGTTCAAGTCTCATGGCCTTGCCAGATGCAACCGGTTGTCACCCAATATGAAGGTTTTATATTTCATAAAATAATAACATTCCATAAAAAATAATCTTATGAAATTTTTTAACCTTAAACAATAGTATCCAATTTTCAGTGTAATCCATTCCAAAATACTTCATTAGAAACTCATAGTCTAATAATTTATAAGGAAGGTCACATAACATATATGTGAAAACCTTCATCCTGTATTCCTTTAAAACATAGTAATAACCTAAATTACCAAAAACCATATTCAATACGTTCATTGTTCCTTATTCCTTATGTAAAATTAGAATACTAGATATACACCATAAATCCTTTTTTTTGGAAACTACCAATAATTATGTTATAAAGTGCTTTTAAAAAATCATTTATCAAATCCAAGGATGTAAGAAATAGCCAGTCTACATTATCCAAATAAATTATCACTTATTCTGAAATCATTACCTCAATATCAGAAACATATTAAGGGTTGTATTTCCCCCAAACTACATATTTTACAGTTTTTTTATCTTCAAACTATCTCACTTTACATAGTACCAAACTATCTCAAATCCTTAATTAAATAGTACTACAATATAATCCTTGTATACTTTATAATTTTTATAACTAGTACATCAATGAAGCAACACTCAAATGACACAATTATTCTACAACAACATAATCGCACTGATCAATCTGCTTCATTTGTGGTAGTATCATAACATGATTATTATCTAATAGTATTATTTGGGGTATACTATAATGATTGGGACATTGATTCACGTAGTGTCCTAACTCTTGGTAGATTAATAATTATACATTTGAAACCTTTTTTTACTCTTTATATCATGAACATGGTGTCCTTTTTCTCCACACTTATAACAAACTCCCATTCCCTTCAATCATTTACCAAGTTTATTCTTTCCAAAATTATTACATGTGGGAAAATCCATCATTCTCTTATTCCCTTTATCCATCATTTCCTTTAACATCATCTTCTTCTATTTCTTCCCTTCAAATAAATAGGACTTAAATAATTATTTACTTATCTTATTAACACATGATACTATTTATTTATATGATGAGAATATGTGGGAGGATATTTCCCTATGAAAAGTTGGATTAATACTATGAATGATATGATCCTTCTTAGTCCTTGGATAATGTGTATTATTGGAGTTTACATTCTTTCTTCTAGGAACCATTTATAAATGACCACACATAGTAGGTTAGATCATATCGTAATGTATAATCCAAAAACTAGAAAAATGATCAGAAATAATTGAGGATTAACACATATATAGTATTGTAATCATAAAAATGGTTTCTTTGTGGACATATTTACTAATAAATCCTTTATAACGGGTTGTAATGAAAATGTGAGTAGTCTTAATCATATCTCCTAGGTGTTTCAAACCATTTATGCATGTTGTCATGTAACAAATTAACCCAAGTCAATCCAGAAACACCTTTTCAGAGTTTTTACTCCATGATACATCTATTCTAGAACCACATCCAATTATATTATCCAGATAGGGATTTATTTTCTAGGAATACCTACATCATTTCTACAATACCCAAATTCTTGGATGTTTTTCTATACATATCCCCAATTTCAGTCTTAGGGTAATGCTACCATATTATGGTTTTTCTAAATCAATTTTACATGGTTATTAATTAACATCCTCTAACGAAAACTATAGAACCCAACCCCAGATACCCTGATCGGGTGAATTATTTTAATATATAGGTATGATTACAATGAATCATGTCTTGAAGTACCGATTAGTTTATCAATCTTGTAAAATAAATTACATAAATGAACATTACATTAAAATTTATAACATAAAATATAGCAGAGAGAATCTTTTGATAAGGCCATTTTCCCCCTAGATTAACCCTGCATATAAATCGTAAAACACTTATTGTCATCCCAAGAAAATTAAATATAGTAAAGGGGTGATCTCAGATGCCACATGAGGATAAACAATATAGTGAAATATATCACATATAAGCATAAACTTTTAAGGCAAGGTATAAAACTAAAACACAATCTTTTTAAAAAATTATCTTCGTCATAATAAGGAGTAAATAAATTAAATAATGAAATTTAAATATTCATATGGATAATCCACAAGTCTAATAATCACATGAAAAATCTATAATAAATCTCTTAATGAGGGAATGCATAATGCCAGACATCTTAACCACTACATCAAGGCCTCATGCGCTGACCATACAGAAATATGCTATCAATGCCTTGTGCCAAGACAGTATTTTGACTTATAATACCTACCAATTCATCATGGGGCTATAGAAGGCCCCACCCGTCACTTACTAAGTCCAATTCATTCCTCATACGAAAATGGTGAAACATAACTTATTTATTCGTATTAAAAATAGCATACAAAATTTCAAAACTGAAACCATAAACCATAGATGCTATAAAAATAACACATCCTCAATAAAAAATTTTGTAACTCATTCAAAACAATATGGAACATTGTATTATAAAAAATCATCATTATTAAAGAATAAAATCTGATAAAGGATGTTCACATTGATGATAATAACGAATATAACTCTTTGTGGGAAATATCCCTTTTTCATGAAATCATTTAATAGTTGAAAAATTTATAAAGGAATTAATTAAAATTAGATTTCTGAATCAATGTTTCTGATAACACTTTGAAACTTTTTAATAGAATAAACATTTTAAAAAAATCATGTCGCTATAAATAAATCCTTAAAATCATTTTGAAAAAAATGGGAATTAATAAAAAATATTTAGGAAAATAAATCTTTTAAACATTTAAACTGATTATATAGTTAAATATTCCATTATATAAGACATTAAAATATTCATTTTGAAAACACTTTTTTGAGTCATGGACATGGATGATACTTATGTCCTAGTAAATACTTATACATAAACAATATCATATAATAATGAGATTGAAGAATTAACCCTTACATTAGGTCGGATACACTTCGCACATGTTCGAAACTCTTGTTTAATGTTTTTAAACATTTTATAAACTTATATCATAATCATAATAATATTTATGATATCTTATATGATTTTTTTTATTAATTTATATTTCCCATTTATTAGCAATTCCATGTTTATGCATCAGTTTGGGTAATAATCACTTTGTTTATCGTATGTGTTTTGACTTGTTATTCTTTATCATATTAAATAGATCATGGTTTAATTAATTCAAAAATGTATAATATGATTTATATATCATATATATTCATAATATAAATATATATTATAGATAGATATATGAAATGGAATACACTACTCATGGAGACGATTGGTCGTACATAAGAATGAATGATGTTTTCGTTTTGTTATCGTATGGAAGTAAGTGAATGAAATACATGTACACACACACACACACATACACACACACATATATATATATATATTATTTCTGTATAATTATTCTTTCATATATTTAAAAATTACTATTAATATATATATTTTTTATAATAATTCTTGGATAGTAAATGTGGAGAATGAATCTCATGGCGTCGTGGAGATGGTAGGTTGTACGTGTGCCCGAGCGACAATATCATTCCTATAATGGTCAAATTATATAAAAATGGATGAAATATTTATTATATAGAATAATAATTATATCATATTCATTATTTATTTCTTTTATACTCATCATTATACCCATCCAAATAATGTAATGTGGAATAAAAAATTACACCATGACTTGGAGACGATAATTTGTATGTACACATCCATGGTGATATTATTATTAATTGGATAGATAAAATGATGATTATAGTTGTAAAATTCTTATAATAACATCTAATTATATGTATTATACTAAATTTATTAATTTTTAATGAAAAAACGTATAAATAAGAATTATAAGAATAAAAGAACTTTGGAAGAGGGGATAAAATGATTACCTCTTCTTCGGGTGTCTTCTTTGATTTGCCCAAAACGACTTCTTATATTATTTTTCTGCCCAAAGGGTGGCCTCTAAGATAATGTTATGGATGTTGGGAGGATATTTGGATAGTTTGGGGCCGAGACAAATGGATTTGGAGATGTTAATGAAAGAGAAAAAGAAGTTCCATTTTATAAGAGCGGTGATGGGAACTTTAGGAAAAGCTTGAAATATTAATTTATTATAAATTTATTTTGCGTTTCTAATAGATAAAAAGTTAAGTATTTAAAGTATAAGGTGATAAATGGTATAAATAATATCATACAATTTCTTTTAGGAATTATTAGATCATGAAAGTCACCTTATCTTTTGGGATTAACCCTTAGTTAATCAATTTAACTCCCACCATGTCTGATAGTAATTTTATACTATAGGGTTAATAAAGTCACTATAAAATGGAAAGAGAACATAAATCTGATCATTAATAAAGTTTTTAACATTATATAAGTCTTTTGGACTAATATTATTTTTTTATGAGTTTTATATCATTTAATAAAATAGTATTTGTTTTAAAAACCCATTTTTTCCAATTTTGAAAATATTTAGTAATAGATTTTTGTTAAAGTCATTAAAACCAGATTAATTCGAAAAAAAGGCATTAACACAAATCTAGTAGGTCATAGGCTTCTAAAATATTTTTTATGGCATAAAAACAATCAAATTGAAATTATTTTAATATTTATATTTTCATTTATATGATTCCATCATTAATAAGGAAATCACTACATTATTGTTGTGTCATAAAAAAATTTAATTATTTAATGTCTAAAAATTAAAAACAAAATAACATTATGTAATAAATATTATTATATTTAAAATTAATATTTATAGGTGAAACAATATGTTACATAAACCAAATTATAATTGTTTTAGTTAGGAGATGCATATTTTTATCATATTCCTTTTTTCTTCAAATTAAATCACACCCAAGTGGCACAATGGGGTCCTAAAATAGACACAAGTATGTGAATGGTCTCCCATATCTCATCCAATATTATTATAAAACATGTTATATTAGTTTAATATTATTATAATATTATATTGTTACCCTTGTTTACCAGATTTCCCCTTTAAACATGGTAAATAAAAATTGACATTGAAGTTACAGTTCATAATGTCCTAAACTAAAAGGTACCTATTTAGAAAATTTGGAACTTTTGACTCCAAATATGGAATATATTTTTCCAAATTCAAAACACATAATTTTGAAAAAGTCAACTTAGAATTTATTCCCATTGTCAAAACCAGAAAGTGGGGTTTTAAGAAGTAAAAACTGTCAAACGATTGATATGTGTTTAGGTCCAATTTCTATGTGAAATTACTTAAAATCACCAAAATTTGATTAAATTATAAAATAATATTCCAATTAAAATTTAAACCCTATGAAAAAAAATCTATATATAAATTTAATTTAGATAAAAAAGTAGTTTTGAATTAAAAGGCAATATTTTTAACTATTCATTAAAATATGAAAGTTATTAGAAACAAACACCAAAAATGTATTCAAACAAAATTTTTGTGCCCTTATTCTAAAAAAGAATTTAAATTTGTACAATTGAATATATAATAGTTTCAAATATAGGATTAAAAAAGGGTTCTCTATTAAACTGTGGAAAAACTATATTTTTCTAAAATCCTTATTTTATCTAAAAAATTATATTTGTCCTTATATTTTTTATAAAAACACATAAGATGAATGATAAAATTGTATGAAATATATAAAACTAAAAATTTAGTTAATAATATTCATAAATTCTTTTTAAATGGCTAGTTTGATAGGTCTTTGTGTGCTCAAACTCGGTGTTGCGTGTAACATAAGATATTGAATTATTAAGAGGAAGCATATCATGAAATATTAGGGTGTTAAATTATCCATTCCTTCAATAAATTGTGTCCTAAAAATTAAATCATAGGATTGAAAAATAGGGGTTTGAAATTTTAAAATATCTTAGTGGAAATACCACAAAAAAATGGATTAATGAGAACTATATTTTAATCTAATGAATGATAAGTATAATGGTTATCAGAAATTATACATACTAGGGTTCCATGTAGGAAAACGTGGACATTAATGAAAAATATAACCATAATGTTCTTATGGAGAGTGATAGAGAATATTATTAGTAGAAAGTTAATGATCCAAAAGAAATAAATCTATGATGATTTGAAGGACCATTTGATTTATCACAAAAGAAAGTTCTAGGAAACCATTTTTTGTTTTAAAATATTTTCCCCACTGTTGTAGAATTAATTTACTTCAATGAATAAGAAGGCAAGAAAGCATACTTAATTTACATGTAGAGTTTCATCCATTAACTAATTCCTAAAATAAACTCATTTTCTCTTCAAAAGATAATAAAACTAAAAAATATTCAATTTAACACAATAATATAAGGTTAAACCTATAAATGTACACATTTAAATAAATAAAACTATGTTATCCTAACCAAGATATCATGTAGGCCAGTGGTAGGAAATGAACCCTTGTCACCTTTCAGTTGCGGGTTCAAGTCTTGTGGATATGTCGGACGAGAGAGGTTGTCTCTCAACCTACAGTTTGACCTTTTCTTAAAATTATAACATTACAAAAAAATTATCTTATGAAATGTTTTAACATTAAACAATAGTATACAATTTCGAATTTAATCCATTCCAAAATATATTCTCCCAAAATCACAGCCCAAAAATTTATAAGGAAGGTCACATAACAAATATATGAATACCTTCATCATGTATTCTCTTAAAACATGGTAATAACCAAAATTACCAGAAAACAAAATTGAATATGTTCATTCTTCCTTGTTCCTTATGTAAAATATAGAATATTGAATATATACCTTAAATCCAATTTTTTTTAAAACACCCAATAATGATGGAACAAATTACTATTTAAACAAACCTTTAATCAATTCAAAGGATGTAAATAATATCAAATATAATTTATCCAAATAAATTATCTCTTATTCAAAAATAATTATCTCAATATCCGAAACATATCAATGGTTATTTTTCCCCGAACCATATATTTTCAAAAATGTTTTAATTTAAACTGTGTCACTTTACATGGTTCCACACTATCTTAAATCCTTAATGAATTACTATTGCGGTACAATCTTGGTATACTATATAATTTTTATAACAATTACATCATAGATACAATAATAAAATGACAAAATTCGTCAATAACAACCTATGAAAAATAATAATTCCTCATCATTTGTGGTATTATCATAACTTGATTAATATCCAATACCATCATTTGGGATATAATATGAAGAATGGGAAATTTATTCCCATAGTGTCTAAACTCCTTGAAAATGAATAATTATACATTGGGAACCTTTTTCTTACCCTTGATATCTAGAACATGGTGTCCTTTTTCTCTAAGATTATAACAAACTCTCACTCCCTTCAAATATATACCAAGGTGATTTATTCCACAAATATCATATGTGGGAAAATCCTTTTTTTCCTTATTCCCTTTATCCATATTTTTTACTACATCCTATTCATCTCTTGCTTCCCTTCAAAACCATAGGACTCAAATAATTATTTACTAATCTTATTAACAAATGATACTATTTATTCATTTGATGAGAATATGTGGGAGACTATCTTGCTTCAAAATTTTGTCTTAAGTACATAAATGATATTATCCTTCACACTCTTTGGATCATTTGTATTGTTGGAGTTCTCATTCCTTCTACTAGGTACCATTTCTGAATGATGACACACATTAGGTTAGATCATGTTGTAATGTATAATCTAAAAACTAAAAAAATGCTCCAAATTAATTGAAAATTTAAACATATATAGACTCATAATCATATAAATGGTTTCTTTGGTGACATATTTACTCATAAGTCATTCATTATAGTTTATAAAGAAAATGTGAGTTATTCTAAGCATATGATCCAAGAGTATCAAACCAAGTGCCCAATAAGGAACGTTGTCTAGTACCAGGTTACCACAAGTAAAACCAAGAACACCTTTTCAGATTTGCTACTCCTAGGTACATCTATTCCAGAATGACCTCCACATATAGTATCCAGATAGGGATTTATTTTCTTGGAATACCAACGTAATATCAGCATTACCAAAATTCTAGGATGTTCTAATATACTTATCCTTAATTTCTATCTTAGGGTAATATTATCTGATCAATGTTTTTTAAATATACTTTCCATTGTTGTTTCTAAATTTCTTCTAATACCACCGACCATACCCCAAACCCAGATTCTTGAAGTCGTTGAATTATTTTAATACATTGGAATGATTATAAGGAATCCATTCCAGAAGGACCGATCAATTTAGTAGTATTGGGAAATAGTTTACATACATGAACATTACAGTACAATTTATGACATAAAATATCGAATATTTAATCCTTTCAGAATTGCATTATTCCCCAATCTTAACCCTATATATCAATTGTAAAACAGTTCTTGTCATCCTGGGAAAATAAATCTTAAGAAAGGGGTGATCTTAGGTGATCATTGAGGATAAATAATATAGAGAATGCTTTAAAAAATAAGCATAAAATTTTAAGGAAAGGTAAAAAAACTAAAACATAGTCATTTTAAAACATTATCTTTATCATTATATGTCATGAATAAATCATATAATTCCATTTAAAGATTCCCATGGATATTATACTTATTAAATAGTCACATGTAAAATCAATAACTAATCTCATAACATGGGAATGCATAATGTCAGATATCTTAACCACTACATCAAGGCCTTATGCCAATACCCAACACCAATATTTTTTTAACGCCTTATGGAAAGGCACTAGTTCGTCTCATTAGACCTACCAATACATCGAGTGGCTATAGTAGTCCTTGAATATCACTTAGTAAGTCTAAAATATTCATCATATGAAAATGTTGCAACATAATATCATCATTAATATTAAAACTGGCATATGAAATGACAATTCATTAACCAAAAACCATGAATGGTATAAAAAATAGCTCATCCATAGTGAAATATATCATAAATAATTCAATATAATATGTAATATTTTATTATAATAAATAAACTTCAATCAAGAGTAATATATAATAAAGGATGTTGACATAGATGAAAATAATCAGTAGAACTCATTGAGAGAAATATTCTTTTTTTCTTGAAATCATTTAAAAGTCACACAATTTATAAAAGAAGTTATTTAAATGAGATTTTTTAATTAAAGTACCCCATACCACTTTTAATCTTTTTAATGTATTAACATATTAAAACAATCATATACATATAAATATATCCTTAAAATCATTTTGAAAACATGGACATTAATTAAAAACATTTAGTAATTAAATATTTAAATCATTTAAAATGATGATCTAATTAAATAGTCCCTCACATAAAAACATAAAATATTCCTTCTGAAAACATTATAATTAAGCATGGACATTGATGATAAATATGACCTAGTAAATACTTATACATAAACAATCATAGATAACAATGAGATTAAAGAATTAACATTTACCTTAGGTATGATACTCTTCATACATGACCAAAACACCTGTATAATGTTTTTAATCATATTATTAACTTATAAAAGAATAATAATAATATTTATGATATTTTATATGATTATTTTATGACAATATTTTACTCGATTATTAATAAATCCACGTTAATACAACATTTCATGTAACAATCACTTCGTTTATCCCCCATGTTTTGACTTGTTATTAATGATCATATTAAATAGATCTTGATTTACTAAGTTTCATAATATATAATATGATTTATATATCATATATATTCATAAAATAAATATATATTATAGATATATATATAAAATGGAATACACCGCTCATGGAGATGGTAGGCCATACGTACGCATGAATGTTTTTTCTGTTTTCTTATCATTTGAATGTAAGTGAAAGATATATATGTACATATATATATATATATATATATATATATACATTATTCCATTTGCTTTATGTTTTCATATACCTAATAATTATTTATAATATTAATGTTTTTTATAATCATTCATGGATGGTTAATGTAGAGAATGAATTTGGTCGTGTTGTGGAGACGGTAGGTCGTACGTAAGAACGAACGACAATATCATTTATTTAATGGTTAAATGATATGGATATGGAGGGTATATTAATTATATTTATTCATAATTATTCCATATTCATTATTTAGTTCTATTATACTCATAATTATACCAGTCAAAATAAAGTAATGTGGAATAATGAATTACACCACGACGTGGAGACTGTTTCTCCTATGTACGCACGCATGATGATATTATTATTTGTTGGATGGATAAAATAATGAATATAGTTTTCCCATTATTATAATAAAATAAAATTATATTTATGATTCTACATTTATTACTTGGGTATGGAAACAAAATATTCAGATGAAGTAGAATAAGAAAAGAACATTGAAAGAAGGGATAAAACAATTACCTCTTCATCGAGTGTCTCCTTTCGATTTTCACAAATCGACTCATTAAGTTGGTTTTTTTAAAGGGTGTTCTAAAGGATTAATTTAGGGAATTAGGGATGATATTTGGGTGGTTTTTTGGTAAGACAAAGGTATTTGGATGTGTTAATTAAATGGAAGGAGAAGTGCCCTTTTATAAGAGAGGTGAGAGGCAGTTTAGGAAAAAATTGAAATATTAATTTATTATAAATTTATTTTCGGTTTATAATAGCTAAAAATTAATTTATTTATAGTATAATATGAGTATGTGGAGAAACCCTATCATCCAATAATTTTTATATAAGTTTACGTCATGAAAATAACCTTATCATTTGGGATTAACCCTTAGTTAAATAGTTTAACTCTCAATTTGTCTTATTGTATTGTTATACTATAGGGTTAATATAATTACTATAAAATTAAAAAATAACCCCAAGTGGATCATTACTGCCATTTTTATAATTATCTAAGTTATTTTCCAGAATATTAAAATTTTAATATTTTTATATCATTTAATAAAATAGTACTTTTTTTAAAACTCATTTATGCCAATTTTTACAATATTTAGTAATTGATTTTTTATAAGGTCATAAAAAAATTATTTCTAATAAATATAGGAATTAGATAAAATATAATATTTCATATCCATCCATAATATTTTTTATAGAATAAAAACGTTAAAATAATATTTATTTTAATTGTTATATTATCATTTATTTGATAACATCATTAATAAGGAAAACACTGCAACAATATTGTGTCATAAATAAATTTACTTATTTAATGAATTAAAATTGTAAATAAAACACCATGATATAGGAAATTATTTTATATTTCCCATTATTATTTATAGTTGAAGATACCTTTTTTATAAACCATATTAAAATTGTTTTATTCAAGAAATACAAATTTATGTTATATTTCCATTTTCATTAAATTAAACATTAGAGAAGGTCATTATCACACCCAAGTGGATCCATGGGTTAAAAAAATAGACCAATGGAAGACCATGGACATCCATATCTCATCCAATAAAATTATAACATGATTTAGGATAGTTTTATATTATTATAATATTATTTTTTCAACTTATTTATTTGATTTACCCTTTAACCATGGTAAATAAAAATAGTTACTGAAGTTATTATTCATAATGTCCAAAACTAAAAGGTTCATATTTACAAAATATGCTCCTTTTCATTAAAAATATGCAATCAATTTCCAAATTCAAAAAACATAAATGGTATAAATTAATTTAAAATTAATTCCCGGGACCAAAACTAGAAAGTGGGTTTTTAAGAAGTAAAAACTATTAAAATATTGACATGTGTTTATGTCAAATTTCAATGTGAAATTACTTAAAATGAAAAAATTTGGATTAAATGATAAAAAAGATAATCCAATTTAAATTTAAAACCAATGAATAAGAAAATCTAATTATATAAATAATTTTGATTAAAAATTATTTTTGAATTAAAATGCAGTATTTTCACTAGTCATTAAAATATGAATGTTATGAGAAGAAAAAAATTATCCAAAATAAATTTTTATGTACTTATTCTAAATAATAATTTCATTTCATCAATGTTAGTAAATAAAACTGTCAAATATTTTATTTAAAAAGGGTTCGCCTTTAAAAGGCAGGAAAACTGTATTTCTTTGAAAAATCCTTCTTTTATATGAAAAATTGAATTTGTCCATATATTATGTATAAAAAACACTCCAGATGAATGTTAAAATTATACGGGATATATAAAATTCAAAATATGGTTAATACTATTCATAACCATTTTAAACAGCTAGTGTGATGGGTCTTGGTGTACTCGAACTCTTTGTTGTGTGTAGCGTAAGATATTGAATTATTAAGAATAATCATACTATGAAATCTTAGGGAGTTTCAGTTAACTTCCCTGAGTGAGGTGTTATAAAAAAATAACAACCTTCACTGAATCTCATTTTTTTGGCATTGGCACCATTAAAAAAATGATCAAAAATCCTAAAATAAACATTGCCAGAGTACAATCATTATACATTTCATAATTATTATCACCTGAATATCCTTGTTAAAATAATATATAATTCTTTAATAAAAACAAAATTCACATTAATCATTCAACTCGATTATATAAACATTAAATAGGCTTCGTCATATTAATCTTTAATACCTCCTTCCTATCATATGTCCTCTATAGTCTCTACATTATTTGTAGTATAAAATGTTTGGTTCTATTCTAAAGCTTTCCAATAAGAAATAAATTTACATGATGATGTTAGTCCCCACATTTAAAACCTTCAATTGTCAATAATATCTTAGGGGGGATATTATTCTTATCCATCAAATTAATATGACATTTTATTTTTCCTCATTAATTACTTTCTTTATGTTCTTATTTTCTACACTCAAAAAATATTCATGTTAGTCTCAAACATTCACTTTGGTGTTTTTATCACATTCTCAACATATAGGAAATTGATTATTTTCCAATATGGCCTCCTCAATCTAAGCTCTCATTAAAATCTATCCTTCTATTCTATGGTGAATCTAAGAGTTGTTGATGGTGCATGTTTTAATGATATATTTTAGTAATTGATTAGGCATAATCAAAGTATCTTTTACTAAATTTAAATCCCATTTGGTTTCCCAAAAATACATTATCTATCACATTCAACATTAACCCAGTTCTTTATGGTTCTATCTATTAACTCAAACAAACAATTATAGTGTAAGGAACTCTAATCATATTGGTAAATCACATATTCATGAGGAATAGATTATATGATGTCTAAATCATGAAACTTTTTCATTCTATTAATCCTTAGGATTAATATCAGTTATCTATTGTTTTTTAAAAAACTATATGATATTATCCTACACATAGACTTATCCTCAATGTTAAAAATAGATGTATGTTTTCTAATCCATGAGTTCATAAATCCACTTCTCAAGGTTTCTACTAAAATTCATCTAATACCAAATTTAAATACTTCAAATCTAGTAGTAAAGAGTTGGTGGTTACATTAATATATTGGCATATGATAAAAGTAATTTCATCCCAAAGGTCCATCTAGTATAGTAGTCTCAAAAAACTTGATACATAATTGTTACTCAAATTATATTTTAAAACATAAAATCGATAAAGAATTTTCTTTTATAATGAAATTATTACTCTTCGTGTATCTATCCATATCAATAAAAAAGAAATCCTCATATCCTATGGAAAATGAGACATAAGAAACTGATCATATCAAATTCATAGTAAGGGTATGTGTATAGAAGAAGATACAAATAAATAAGTAATAAAAACTATAACAAGGTAAATAATCAAAGAAATTCCATTTAATCAATAACTTCAGCATAATATGAATGTAATAAAAGATGATAAAATAATTCTATAGAAATAATCACATGATAATTAAAATTAATCATTGATATTACACTATTTGAAGAATCACATGGACTATAAATAATTAATTTCATAATGATGGAATGAATAATGAAGGATATCTGAAACATATCTTCAAGGCCTCGACCATGACATCTAAAGAAATTATTACGTCCTTGATCCATGACATCTAAAAATAAATGGGTAAGGTCTCAACCAAAACCCAATCTGATTTGTCTAATGAGATATAACAATGTATTAAGCATCTATTTCATGTCATTCACATCACATAATAATTCCAATATATTCCTCATATAAACACCATCATTAAAATTGAAAAACAATTATATGAAATGTGAATATTTTCCATAATTAATAAACAAATCCATAAAACACCCAGAGTAATATGGATAATGGTATAAAAATAGAAAATCCATTGTCATACATATCATAAATAGTCCATTTATATAATAAGTATATCATCAGCAAAAAATATACCGATCAGGATAATAGTAAAGGGTTTTTTAGATGATGAATAGAAATATAATAAAAATATATTTAAAAACATTCTTGAGGAAAATAACCATATCATTTTGAAAAAAATATGAAAATAATTTTATTTTATATATACATTTAAAATTAATAATTTTAGAAAATATTTTGAAATTTATATTCTTTGAAAATGTCCTTTGTAACATAAAAAAGAATATTAAAAAAATTTGAGAGGTCATGACTGCTAGAAATTTCATTCATGTAGTACACTTTAAAAAATATTTCCTTTAATTTTTTTCATTATAATAAAAATAAGTATTTTTTTGAAAATAAATTAAATATTCCATTGAAGAGGTTAAAATATTTTAAACTTTTTTTTACAGAAAACATGTTTGGGAAGAAATCATTCTTCTGACCAAAGATAGAGATGAAGGTGGATTTTCTATAAAATATTTTAAGAAAAATAGAGTGTTATGATGGTTATATTACATGAAATAATTCATTAATAAACATATGAGAAGAAAATTGATGTTTTTATTAGTAAATGGTGATGTAATTTCCTTCAAATAATATTCAAGAATAAATAATCTTGATTTGAATGAGATTATGAAATAAACATTTTGTATGATCATTATGTTGAAGTGAGAGTTAATAAATTAATAATTTATGTGTATCCACTATAAATATTTATAAACAGTGGAAATTATAATGACCCATACATTAAATACATGGTTAATACTTAAAAATTGAAGCATACTTATTACAACATGTAACAAAACCATGAAAGGACCGTATAGGGATAGTGTCTTTAGAAACTGGGAAATATAAACAACTGGTTCATAAAGCATCTACACTGTCTCCCATTTATTTCATTATATATATAGTCACTTTTGGGCATATCTTACTTAATAACCTTCTTCCCGACCTAGGGAAAGAAAACATACAAAAGGGTCAGCTCAAATGCTCAGTAAGGGTAAAAAAAGAAAAAACAACCACATCAAATTTATAAGAACATAACATTTTGGAAATCTTACCCTGCAAAAGAGATCATAATTTCATAACATGGGAAAAATAATGGTATTGAAATTTAAATCCAATAATCATAACTGAAAACATTAAACTTTGTGGCATAGAAACATGATCATATAGAATCATTTCTTATTAGTCAAGACTCATAGCCAAGACTATCTTAGTGGACAAAGTCCATTTCTGAACCGAGTTCACTCCTCGTTTCAGTCCTGTTTCACTGAACCGATTTAACCTGCCGTTCCAGACATGTCTATCTCATGAGATATAAATTCATTACCCAATGAATTGGAGGGAGATATATGTCCCACCCATCTTATAATTATACCATTCTTATGTGTGCCACAAAATCACAAACCATACATCATAGCATAACCCATGTAATAAAAATGGGAATCTTAAACATCATGACATCATAAAACAATTCATATAAGATAAAGGAATTCATAAAAATATTTCCATCACAACATAATCAAATAAATATAATAATAGGGATATAAACATAACCCTATATTTTCTTAGATGGAAAATAATTTTGATAAAACACTTGAACTCCATTCTTGAGGAAAATATCCTTTCTACTTCAAAAACATTTTTTCTTTCTTAACATGTCATATAATTTTAAACTGAAAGAAGTTGATTAAATATAAACTTTAAAACTTGTAAAGGACGATTCTTGGAAATAATGTTTTAAAAATCCATTCATGCCGTATAAGTTAAAAAAACATTCTTCTCGTACTTTTGTGGGAAAAGTCAAAAAGTACTTCGTACGAAAAACGAAAAAATATTCCTTTCATATCCTTTAATAAAAACTCACCGAAAGGTAAAATTGGATTTAAACAATTGTAGGTGGATGGAAACAATATTACATATTGAGGGAACATCGATTTGGATGATAAAATACACCCAAGTAAATACCAAAGTATAAATAATCTCGGATAAAAATGAGATTGTGATATTTTCCCTTACCTTAGGTCTGATTTGCTTTGTAAGTGTCTGAACCTCCTTTATATTGATTTAAATAATTTTATTGACTTATTCCAGAATCATAATTATTGTTATGATATCATATAAGGTCATATTCTTAGTTTCTTATTAGTAATATTTCGTTAATACTTGTTATTCAGGTGTTTATTACTTTTTGTTCTTATGCGTGTTTTGTCTAATAAATTCTTATTATTATCTTTATAGGATATAGATAAATCATTTAATGAATGGTATTAGTGTAATATATATCATATTAATTCATTCAATTCATTTATATAATCATTATTCAATGAAGATCATATAGAACGAGTCGCATCACATCGTGGAGATGGTAGGTCGTACGTATGCACAAGCGATGATATCGTTACCATGATCATGGAATTGTATGGAAGTGTATGTATAGTATTTCAGAATCTATATCACTTTAAAATAATCATATATAGTTATTTATTTGAACCATTATACTCATCCATGTAAGGTGGTGGAGGAAAACAGGTTTCACCACAACGTGGAGACGATATTCCATACGTACGCACGCGCGGTGATTTCGTCTTCCATAGGATGGATAGGTGGTGAAATAGGGTTGTTTCATATTTATAATAACATATCAGTATATTAGGGATACTGATGTTAATACCTCACTATAAGGCCCCAGCCTTAAACCTTACTTAATCTTGAGTTATTACAAGATTACACATTGAGGATCTTTTCAGGTTTAGAGTTGTAGAGAATTAGATCATGAAACTTACATTACATTCCACATTTAAACAAAGTGGTTACATAAAAGACAGTATTCATTCTTCCCATCAACGGAAACATATTTAAAATATAACACGGATTCTTTCTTGACACATCCTTGACACTATCATCACATCCTGTACCTTTCCCTTGACCTGTGAAAAACATTTCAAAAACTTGGGATGAGCATAAAAAGCTTAGTAAGGGTTATAAAAAATATGGAAAGGAAACATGATTTCATATATACATAATAATGAAATCATACTTTACCCATAAAACATAGGCATATTAAATCATGAATAAATCATAGAAAACATAAGACATAAAGGTAACTTGAGGCATTCATAACATTCTTACGTAGGGATTAACCCTCTTGGTTACGTTTGGAATACCCATCACAATATATTCCCTAAATCTCTTCGGAGAAACCTTAACGTTTCACTCCTTCGCGTTACCCAATGAATTGAAGAGCTATATTGGGATCACCCTCCCTTAGTTTATCACGGAACCACCCATTCTTCATAACAATGCCCAAGAACCATAACATAATCGTATCAAATAAACATGAATAAAGGAAACATAACATTTCCACATTTCAATCACAATATAACATTTTAGGATATTGAAATAATGAATCCATTCAAAAAGAAACCATTTCCAAAACCATTTAAAACATTTAATAAAGAGATTTTTGAATCAAAGTGTCCCATACCACCTTGAAGCTTTTAACATTTTAAACCATTAATATCCATATAAATAAATCCTGAAAACCATTTTGAAAACATGGATATTAATAAGAACAAATAATTAAAACATTTAAAACGATATTTTGGTTAAAGGGGTTTTACCAAAATTAGAGACACTTGAATACAATAATCGCGGAATAACATTTAGTCAGAACTTTATAGTATCATGAGAATAAAATAATTCATGATATAATACTCCAAAGGACATTATATACACCATATAAGAGTGAATTGGTGCATAACAACAATGAACCCTCAATAGAAATGTCAAATGTGATGAAATCCCTTATAAAGAAGGTATCCTTAAATTAAGGACAAATAAATCTAAAAAATATGTGTGACAAATATATATACACCCAATATAAGTGGATATTAAGTGTAAAACAATAAAAGGTCATTCACACATATTCAATGGATGACATATTCAATGACTACATGTTGAACCCAAAGAAATCGAAATTGGGTTAAAAATTTCCATTGACAGCCTAACGGCATCACATCAAAATGAGTTGATGAGAGATAAAAAGTGTATCTCATCACATGGACAAAAAATTTACATCAATAAGGATATATGAGAACATATCCCAACATAAAAATATGTAAATTAAAAGACCCAACAAGAGAAGTCTTTTAAAAAAGAGGAGGGTGAAAGTTTCCCTTACCGACTTGCGAATCTTTCAAAACGTACACCCCATGAAAGAAGGACAGTAGATAATTGATGTAAATACTCATAAACGAAAGTATATTACACAAGGAGTAGAATAATGGTCAGTAAATACACCACTCAATGGAATTTGTGGCAAATGTAGCATAAATCTTACAGGAATAAAAGTGAGATGAAAAATCCCTTACGAAAACTCGGCAGCCTAACGACGCCACATAAAACTTACGAATATAGATTGATGAGATCAAATAGGGTATCTCATCAAATTACAATAAAATTTACAGTAAGAGGAATATAAAATAACATCCCCTAACATTACAAAGAGGAGCTTAAAAGAAGTGACATAAAGGAGAGTACTTAAAAAGAAAGAGAGAGGTTAGATCTCTTACGAAAGTTCGGCAGCCTAACGGCGCCACTCAAAACCTCCAAAATGGATTGATGAGAGAGAATAGGGTCTCTCATCACATGAACATAAAAACTACAGTAAATATAATATAAAAGATCATCCCAATAACAAGAAATATGATCTTTAAAAGGAATGACATAAAAGAGTGTACTTAAAAAGAAAGAGAGGTGTAAGATCCCTTACCTCGGGTCCGACTTGACTCGATCGTTCTTTAATATCCTGAATAATAAACTTGAGTTAATTTATACTTCCTTAGGAACCTTTTTAAATTTCATTATTCCTTTAATAACACTTATTACCATGTTATAAACTTTATCTAATCATTTAAGTTAATCATGTTTGTTTTGTCGATATTTGGTTCTTAAGTCGAAAGTGGACTTCTTACAATTACATGTTGTTCGTGTGGCCAAATGTTTATTATATCCAGAATTGTATTAATTATTTAGATATCATATATGTCATATATATCCAGTACATGCATGCATTTATAACATTACATAATCATTTAGAGGTAAGAAATGAAATGCACCGTTCATGGAGACGGTAAGCTGTACGTACGCATGAACACTACTTTCATTTCTATTTCGTATTTTATAGAATGGAATAATAATGATATAAAGGTATATTATAATTTTAGTAAATTATCATATATAATATCATATTTCAATCCTTTATACATCCCACATATGGTATTTAACGAATCAAATCACTTTGAGGGGGCGGTAGTCCGCACTTCCTTAAATGAAGATATCGCGTATACCCATAATGGAAGCCATAAAGGTAAGAAAAAAATGAAAAATAAAGAAGAATAAATAAAACATAAACATATTATATATCATATATAAAAATAGTGACATCATAATGGCCACCTTTTAAGGTGTTAAATGAGTATTGAACAATCATCATTTCGGGAGGCAGGATTTCACCATCCACGGAAACCGTATGTTCTTTAACCATTTGATGTAGTTGTGTGAGAGTGTATCTCGAATAAATCT
Source organism: Viscum album (assembly GCA_963277665.1). Lineage (NCBI taxonomy): Eukaryota > Viridiplantae > Streptophyta > Magnoliopsida > Santalales > Viscaceae > Viscum > Viscum album. Next base: position 870,704,858 of record OY728145.1, on the reverse strand, counting down.
TATAACAACATCCTAGTATATTGAAGATACTGGTGTTGTTACAAAAGAAGTAAATAAAAAGAGTTTAGGGGGTTGGAGAAGCAAAATAAAACAAATGAACATGAGAGAATGAATTACCATTAAAAGTGTAACTCCTTTTGATTTGAGCCTAAAGGCTTCCTTTGAAAGGATTCTGCCCAAAGGGAATCCTCTAGGATGAGGAGAGGGATGTGGAGAGAGTACATGGGCAGGGGTTGGCCTAGCCAAAGGCTTTAGGAGTGTGTTAAATGAGGTAGAGGTGGGGGCCTTTTATAAGAGGAGAGGAGGGGTACTTTTGGAGAGTAAAGAAATATTACTTTATTTGAAAATGTGTTTCAGTTTAAAAAGGTCCCACATTGATATAATTCGTGGATAAGGTGATACGGCTTCGAAATAAACTCATCCAATAAGTTTTGGACATGTGTAGTTCATAGATTTTACATTATCATTCCATTTTATTTAAATTGTCAAATAATGATGTCATCGCTGCATCATTATTATGTCATAACTAATTTAATTTATTTAATGTCTAAAAATTATACAAAAATACTATGATGTATGAAATATTTTTAGCTTTCCAATGAATATTTATAATCAAAAAGATGACTTGTATAACCCCACTTAAAAATTGTTTTAGTAAAACATATCATGTTTGTGTCAATTTTACTTTTACATTAAATAAAATGTTATTTATGTCATTTCCCAACCAAAGTGGATCCATGGGGTCCCCAAGTTGACCCACGGCTTGTCTTGGTCGGCCATGATACAACCAATGAGGGTAAGACATGTGTCAAGCTCATCTCATTTTATTAAAGCATTATTTTTACCTTAAACTACACTAATTACCACTAATCACGATTAAAAACTTAATAAGTTACTATTCACCAAAAAATTATTTTAATCTCATTGAACCACATTTTACTTCTTAATGACAACCATGTATTTCAGAATTTTTGAAAATCAAAACACAATGATGGCAAAATTTCATTTAAACGGAAAAATCAGTTTTTATAAGTACCACTTAGTGGTTTCACTATTCATCAAAAATTGAAGTTTTTCAGAAAAATCCCAAAAATTCACCCTAAGCTATATTTGATATTATGAATTCAAAAATGAAGTCCATTTTAAAAAATTCAAAACATATAAGTCACATTAATTAATTTAATAATTAATTCCTGCTGTCATGACAAATAGCGTGTTTTATGAAACAATAAGTATCAAAAGATTGACACTAGTTTAAGTCTGATTTCAAAGTGAAATTGATTCCAACGACCACTATTGGATTTAATGTTAAAAATATTTTCTAATTTTACTTTAAAACCAACTCAAAATATAATCTAATCATATAAAAAAATTAGATTAAAAAGTGGTTTTGAATTAAAATACAACATTTTACACTATTCATTAAAAAAAATGAACTTTATCGGAAAGATACCAAAAATTTACACAAAGTAAATTTTGATGTCCCGATTCTTAATAAGAGTTTTATTTGGTCCAAAAGAATGTTTAATAGTGAACAAAACTATAATTAATGACGGTTCTCCATCAAAAGCTAATAAGTGAACCTTTAGTGAAAACTAGGGCATATACGCCTAAAATTGAATTCTTTCCATATTTTAAGCCTTTATCTTTTATTGTATAAATGTAAAAATATTTAAGAACATATATAATCATATTTTAGTTATTTATATCCATTCCCGACATTACAAAGGCTACATGTTAACTACCATTTAAAATAATATTATTTTATTATTAGAGTGCAATGTAAGATTCCCAAGAAACTTGTTGTTGCGTGTTGGGTACGCCATCGAGCATAGCGTCCCCTTTAAAGTCATATTAATATTTTATTCACAAATATATGAAAATGTCATATTCCTTATTTACCTGGGGTGTTACATCCTTCCCCCCTTTTGGGAATTGCGTCCTCGCAATTTTAAAATTGCGCTTGGAAACATCCTTGAACGTCCCACATCGGAACAAGAGTCGGTAAAATAATCACATTAAAATAAAGAAAGATAAGCACAGAGGTCACCCGAGTTAACCCATACTAGGATTCTAAGTATGAAAATATGGACATGGAGGAAAAAACAAAGGGTCATGTTCTGGTGGAGAGTGATAGAAAACATGTTTAGGAGAAAGTTAACCACGAGAAAATCACAAACTTGTGATGGGTTAAACGGTATTCAATTCCCCAGTAGGAAAAGTTAATAGACAACATTTTTGTTTTAAGTTACTTTTTATTGAGGAATTTATTCATAAGGAAACATAATCACTTATCATATTGACTTTCAACTTTTATTAGATTCCTTACACAAACTCATATTTTCTCCAAAAGACGAGTATTTAGGAAGACTTGTTCACATTAAGAGTACTATAATCAACTTCTAGAGAATCACCTAATCCACAAAATAGAACTATATACTTCCCATGTCTTTAGACTTTAACCAAAACCAAAACCAAAAAGGCTAGTACAATATCAGATAATCCAGAAAAGGATAACCCTTTATAAAAGGAAAATCTATTCTTAATCTCCAAAATTTGTCCAACAAAACCCAAAGTTCAACGAGGACCATTCTATAATCAATTTGTCCATAAAATTCTTCAAAGTAAACCAATATAAGATTGAAACCCAAATATTTGAAGGATTTAGTCACATAGTCTTCCAAGATAAATCGTAACATTTATCTCCAAACAATATCAGTTGCTCCTAAAGTCTTGTTTTGAAAAGTAATTAACCTAATCACATATCCTCCATGATAGGTTAATCATTTTCATAAATAACCCAAAATAAACTTACTCTTAATTCATAAAATCATATAACTAAAAAGAATCAGTCAAACTAACCAGGGACTTCACGTAGTCCAGTGGTAGGAAATAAATACCAGTCGCACATTGGTTGTGGGTTCGATTCCCGCAGCTTTGTCCGATGCGACGGGATGTCACACGGTCTACGTGTTGTCCTTTTTCCAAAACTATACAATTCTTAAAACATTCCCCAAAATGAGATAAAATCTTCAAGAATAATAATAACATATTTTAACCTCAAGTTTATCTCATTCATTTCATTTTCCATCATATCATAGAGTAACCCATCATTACCTAAAAATTATGTATCATATAAACCCTAATGGTTACCTTAATAATTATTACCTGAATTTCCCCATCAGGTTGGCCATCTCGTACATGATGCATTAGAGAACTCACCAAGGTTGAAGTGGTTGATAATGACTCCTTTATATTTGGTTTAGAACAACCACGAGTTTCCTCATTCAATCCTCCATTTTATCTAGTATCTTAATCAGAGAACCACCACAGTTTCCTTCAAACCTGTTGTCTCTTTGGTGCCTGATAGATCCATCCATTCACTAAAAATAGAAATGTCAGTGTGAGTATATCAACAAAACCATAATGTACTAATGAGGAAGGTAAACACTAAGATACACTTACTCATTCACTTTATCTAAAACTAGGACTCTTTCTGAAATCCTAACCATTATGGTAATGTCACTTATGCTTAAAGAATACCCTAACCTCTAAAGTTATCTAAACCGACCTTTGATACCAACTATAAGGCCCCAGCCTTAAACCTTACTTAAACTTGAGTTATTACAAGATTACACATTGAGGATCTTTTCAGGTTTAGAGTTTTAGAGAATTAGATCATGAAACTTACATTACATTCCACATTTAAACAAAGTGGTTACCTAAAAGACAGTATTCATTCTTCCCATCAACGGAAACATATTTAAAATATAACACGGATTCTTTCTTGACACATCCTTGACACTATCATCACATCCTGTACCTTTCCCTTGACCTGTGAAAAACATTTCAAAAACTTGGGATGAGCATAAAAAGATCAGTGAGGGTTATAAAAAATATGGAAAGGAAACATGAGTTTATATATACATAATAATGAAATCATACTTTACCCATAAAACATAGGCATATCAAATCATGAATAAATCATAGAAAACATAGGACATAAAGGTAACTTGAGGCATTCATAACATTCTTACGTAGGGAGTAACCCTCTTGGTTACGTTTGGAATACCCATCACAGTATATTCCCTAAATCTCTTCGGAGAAACCTTAACGTTTCACTCCTTCGTGTTACCCAATGCATTGGAGAGCTATATCGGGCTCACCCGCCCTTAGTTTATCTTGGAACCACCCGTTCATCATAACAATGCCCAAGAACCATAACATAATCGTATCACATAAACATGAATAAAGGAAACATAACATTTCCACATTTCAATCACAATATAACATTTTAGGATATTGAAATAATGAATCCATTCAAAAAGAAACCATTTCCAAAACCATTTAAAACATTTAATAAAGAGATTTTTGAATCAAAGTGTCCCATACCACCTTGAAGCTTTTAACATTCTAAACCATTAATATCCATAAAAATAAATCCTTAAAACCATTTTGAAAACATTGATATTAATAAGAAAAAATAATTAAAACATTTAAAACGATATTTTGGTTAAAGGGGTTTTACCAAAATTAGAGACACTTGAATACAATAATCGAGGAATAACATTTAGTCAGAACTTTATAGTATCATGAGAATAAAAGGATTCATGATATAATACTCCAAAGTACAGTATATACACCATATAAGAGTGAATTGGTGCATAACAACAATGAACCCTCAATAGAAATGTCAAATGTGATGAAATCCCTTATAAAGAAGGTATCCTTAAATTAAGGACAAATAAATCTCAAAAATATGTGTGACAAATATATATACACCCAATATAAGTGGATATTAAGTGTAAAACAATAAAAGGTCATTCAAACATATTCAATGGATGACATATTCAATGACTACAAGTTGAACCCAAAGAAATCGAAATTGGGTTAAAAAGTTCCATTGACAGCCTAACGGCATCACATCAAAATGAGTTGATGAGAGATAAAAAGTGTATCTCATCACATGGAAGTAAAATTTACATCAATAAGGATATATGAGAACATATCCCAACATAAAAATATGTAAATTAAAAGACCCAAAAAAGAAGTCTTTTAAAAAAGAGGAGGGTGAAAGTTTCCCTTACCGACATGGGAATCTTTCAAAACATACACCCCATGAAAGAAGGACAATAGATCATTGATGTAAATACTCATAAACGAAAGTATATTACACAAAGAGTAGAATAATGGGCAGTAAATACACCACTCAATGGAATTTGTGGCAAATGTAGCATAAATCTCACGGGAATAAAAGTGAGATGAAAAATCCCTTACGAAAACTCGGCAGCCTAACGGCGCCACATAAAACTTCCAAATATGGATTTATGAGATCAAATAGGGTATATCATCACATTAAAATAAAATTTACAGTAAGAGGAATATAAAATAACATCCCCCAACATTACAAATAGGAGCTTAAAATAAGTGACATAAAGGAGAGTACTTAAAAAGAAAGAGAGAGGTTAGATCTCTTACGAAAGTTCAGCAGCCTAACAGCGCCACTCAAAACCTCCAAAATGGATTGATGAGAGATAATAGGGTCTCTCATCACATGAACATAAAAATTACAATAAATTTAATATAAAATATCATCCCAATAACAAGAAATATGAGCTTTAAAAGGAATGACATAAAAGAGTGTACTTAAAAAGAAAGAGAGGTGTAAGATCCCTTACCTCGGGTCCGACTTGACTCGATCGTTCTTTAATATCCTGAATAATAAACTTGAGTTAATTTATAATTCCTTAAGAAACTTTTTAAAGTTAATTATTCCTTTAATATCACTTATTACCATGTTATAAACTTTATCTAATCATTTAAGTTAATCATGTTTGTTTTGTCGATATTTGGTTCTTAAGTCGAAAGTGGACTTCTTACAATTACATGTTGTTCGTGTGGACAAATTTTTATTATATCCATAATTGTATTCATTATGTAGATATCATATATGTCATATATATCCAGTACATGCATGCATTTATAACATTACATAATCATTTAGAGGTATGAAATGAAATGCACCGTTCATGGAGTCGGTAAGCCGTACGTACGCATGAACGCTACTTTCATTTCTATTTCGTATTTTATAGAATGGAATAATAATGATATAAAGGTATATTATACTTCCAGTATAATATCATATATAATATCATATTTCCATCCTTTATACATCCCACATATGGTATTTAACGAATCAAATCACTTTGAGGGGGCGGTAGTCCGCACTTCCTTAAATGAAGATATCGCGTATACCCATAATGGAAGCCATAAAGGTAAGACAAAAAATAAAAAATACAGAAGCATAAATAAAACACAAACATATTATATATCATATATAAAAATAGAGACATCATAATGTCCACCTTTGAAGGTGTTAAATGAGTATTGAACAATTATCGTTTCGGGAGGCAGAATTTCACCATCCACGGAAACCGTATGTTCTTTAACCATTTGATGTAGTTGTGTGAGAGTGTAGCTCGAATAAATATTATAACAACATCCTCGTATATTTAAGATACTTGTGTTGTTACAAAAGAATTAAATAAAAAGAGTTTAGGGGGTTGGAGAAGCAAAATAAAACAAATGAACATGAGAGAATGAATTACCTTTAAAAGTGTAACTCCTTTTGATTTGAGCCTAAAGGCTTCATTTGAAAGGATTCTTCCCAAAGGGAATCCTCTAGGATGAGGAGAGGGATGTGGAGAGAGTAAATGGGTAGGGGTTGGCCGAGCCAAAGGCTTGAGGAGTGTGTTAAATGAGGTAGAGGTGGTGGCCTTTTATAAGAGGAGAGGAGGGGTACTTTTGGAAAGTAAAGAAATATTACTTTATTTGAAAATGTGTTTCGGTTTCAAAAGGTCCCAAATTGATATAATTCGTGTATAAGGTGATACGGCTTCGAAATTCACTCATCCAATCAGTTTTGGACATGTGTAGTGCATAGAGTTTACATTATCTTTCCATTTTATTTAAATTGTCAAATAATGATGTCATCGCTGCATCATTATTATGTCATAACTAATTTAATTTATATAATGTCTAAAAATTATAAACAAATACTATGATGTAGGAAATATTTTTATCTTTCCAATGAATATTTATAATCAAAAATATGACTTGTATAACCCCACTTAAAAATTGTTTTAGTAAAACATATCATGTTTGTGTCAATTTTACTTTTACATTAAATAAAATGTTATTTATGGCATTTCCCAACCAAAGTGGATCCATGGGGTCCCCAAGTTGACCCATGGCTTGTATTGGTCTGCCGTGATACAACCAATGAGGGTAATACATGTGTCAAGCTAATCTCATTTTATTAAAGAATTATTTTTACCTTAAACTACACTAATTACTACTAATCGCGATTAAAAACATAATAAGTTACTATTCACCAAAAAATTATTTTAATCTCATTGAACCACATTTTACTTCTTAATGACAACCATGTATGTCGGATTTTTTGAAAATCAAAACACAATGATGTAAAAATTTCATTTAAATGGAAAAATTAGTTTTTATAAGTACCACTTAGTGGTTTCACTATTCATCAAAAATTGAAGTTTTTCAGAAAAATCCCAAGAATTCACCCTAAGCTATATTTGATATTCTGAATTCAAAAATGAAGTCCGTTTTACAAAATTCAAAACATATAAGTCACATTAATTAATTTAATAATTAATTCCCGCTGTCATGACAAATAGCGTGTTTTATGAAACAATAAGTATCAAAAGATTGACACTAGTTTAAGTCTGATTTCAAAGTGAAATTGATTCCAACGACCACTATTGGATTTAATGGTAATTTTTTTTTTCTAATTTCACTTTAAAACCAACTAAAAATATAATCTAATCATATAAATAAATTTGATTAAAAAGTGGTTTTGAATTAAAATACAACATTTTACACTATTCATTAAAAAAAATGAACTTTATCGGAAAGATACCAAAAATTTACACAAAGTAAATTTTGATGTCCCGATTCTTAATAAGAGTTTTATTTGGTCCAAAATAATGTTTAAGAGTGAACAAAACTATAATTAATGACGGTTCCCCATCAAAAGCTGATAAGTGAACCTTTAGTGAAAACTAGGGCATATACGCCTAAAATAGAATTCTTTCCGTATTTTAAGCCTTTATCTTTTATTGTATAAATGTAAAAATATTTAAGAACATATATAATCATATTTTAGTTATTTATATCCATTCCCGCCATTACAAAGGCTACATGTTAACTACCATTTAAAATAATATTATTTTATTATTAGAGTGCAACGTAAGATTCCCAAGAAACTCGTTGCTGCGTGTTGGGTACGCCATCGAGCATAACGTCCCCTTTAAAGTCATATTAATAATTTATTCACAAATATATGAAAATTTCATATTCCTTATTTACCTGGGGTGTTACACTCATAATGAAACAACTAAAGAAGAGGGAGTAGAAGAAGAATGGAACCTGAAGAAAACGGTAGAAGGTATTACCTCTTTCTCGAAGTACCTCCTTTAAAATTTCTCTTAACGAACTAGAGTTGGTATTTTGAGAAGACCAGTACCTCTAGTAGGTTTCTAAGGAAGTGGAGAAGTGAAATTTTTAGGGGTTGGCCGATATTGAAGGCTCAAATTGGTGTGAGGAAAATAGGGAGGAGGGGCCTTTTTATAAGGGAGGAGAGGGGCACCTTTGGAAAGTGTGGAAATATTATTTTATTATAAACTTATCATTGGTTTCAAAAGGTACAAAAATCATTAAAGATGAAGATAAGAAGACTCATGGTCGAAATAAAATCATCCAATCAGAATTGGACATGTTTTGGAAAATATTTTAATCATTATAATATTATTTATTTAATTCATTTATTAATGAGGTAAATACTTCGTCATTATTGTGTAATAAATAATTTAATGTTTTTGGTGTCTAAAAATTATAAAAAAAATTATCATTATGTAGGAAATAGTTTTAGATTTATAATTAATATTTATAGTCGAAAAATAATTTATATTACCCCTTATAAAAATTAATTACTAAAATATTTTTGTTAATGTCAATTTTGTCTTTACATTAAACTAATTAATCCAAACTGTCCTTGTCACTACCTAGTGGCTCAATGGGGTCCCAAAATCGACCCAAGGATGCCCATGGTCGGAAAATACTCATCTAATAAGGTTAGGACAAGTGTCAAGGTAATTTTGAATTATTATAATTTTCTTTTAACCTTTAATTACCCTATTTACCTTTAACCGTAGTAAATAAAAAAAATTACCGTAGTTACTATTCATAATATCAAAAAAATAAAAGTAACCTATTAACATAATTTGGACCCAATGATTCCAAATATGAAATATATTTTTCAAAATTCAAAACACAGAAGTTGCAGTAATTAATTTAAAATTAATCTCGTTGTTAAGCAAACGGGTTTTAAAAGTTAAAACATTGCCAAAGATTGAAATGTTTTTACCTATGAATTCAATGTAAAATTAATGATAATGACATATATTATATTAAATGTTAAAAATATATTCTATTTATACTTTAAAAACATTCAATAATATAATTTAACCATATAAATTATTGCGATGAAAAAAGTTGTTTTTAATTTAAATTTAGCGTGTTTTTACTATTCATTAAAATATGAAAGTTATCAGAATAATATGAAAAATTTATCCAAAGTAAATTTTTATATCATGATTCTAAAGAAGAATTTTATTTTCTCAAATTTAACTTATAAAATTATCGTAAACTAGATTTAATGTGGGTGCGCCATCAAAAGGCGGTAAAACCTCATTTTTTGAAAAATACTTCTTTTATCCAAAAAAATGATTTTGTTTTCATAACTCATTCTAGAAAATGTATAAGATGAATTAAAATGTAATAAAATAAAAAATTCAGTTAATACTATTCATAATGGCTAATATTATAATATATCTTTGTTTAGTGAAACTCGGTTGTTACGTACGACGCAAGCTATTGAGGAAGGCCGTAGTTGCGTGTAAAGCAAGCCAAGCTAGTGTTGTGTGTAGTGAAAGACTCCTTTGATGATTTATATGACATAAAAAAAAATATTTCTCATAAAAGTATCGGGTGTTACATTCTACCCCCCTTAAAATGAATTTCTCCCTCGAAATTCATCACTTCCTAACAAACAGATGAGGATACCTCTCCCTCATCATATCCTCAAGTTCCCAGGTAGCTTCTTATAATAGGTGGTTCCTCCATAAAACTTTCAACAAGTGAGTGGTCTTGTTCCATATGACTTTTTTGCTATGATACAGAATCTCTATCGGCTGTTCTTCATAAGGAAGATCTTGTTCCAGCGGTACAACTTCTGAGCTGAGTACATGTGAAGGATCAGGTATGTACTTTCTCAGGAGAGATACATGGAACACATTGTGAACTTGAGAGAGATTCGTTGGAAGTGCCAATCGGTAAGATACCTTCCCAACACGATCCAGAATTTCAAAAGGACTGATATATATAGGGCTCAACATTCCCTTCTTTCCAGATCTCATTACACTTTTCCAAGGAGATATTCGTAAGAACACTTTATCACCCACTTCAAACTCTAGGTCTTTTCTTCAGTTGTCGGCATAACATTTCTGTCGACTCTTAGCTGGTCTTACGTGTTGATGAATAGATCTGACTTTTTCTGCCATTTCATCAACGAGATCAGGTCCTAATAGCTTTATTTCTCCAACTTCATCCCAGCAAGTTGGAGTCCAACATTTCTTTCCATAGAGAGCTTCATAAGGAGCCATCTAAATACTGGAGTGAAAGCTATTATTATTAGAAAATTCCACCAAAGGTAGGTGTTGATCCCAAACACCTTTCAAATCCATAGAGCAAGCTCTCAACTTATCTTCTAGAGTTTGAATTGTCCTCTCAGACTGACCATCTGTCTGAGGATGATAAGAAGTGCTGAAACTCAACTCTGTATCTAGAGTATGCTGAATACTTCACCAGAACTTTGAGGTAATCCTCGGATCCCGATCAGATATAATAGAAAGTGGTACTCCATGCAATCTTACCACTTACTTTAAGTATATCTTGGCAAGCTGATCTAGAGAGAAATCCTCTCTAATAGAAATGAAGTGTGAAGACTTTGTAAGACGATCAACTATGACCCAGATAGAATTATTGCCTTTGGATGTTTTAGGAAGTACAGTAACAGATTCCATAGTTATTTTTTCCCATTTCCATTTAGGTATGGGCAATGGTTGTAACATCCCCTTAGACTTCTGTCTCTCAGCTTTAACTTACTGACAAACCAAGCATCGATAGACATATTCAGCAACATCTCTTTTCATGACATCCCACCAGAAGTACTCTTTCAGGTCCCTATAAATTTTTTTCCTTCCACGATGAATAGAAAATGAAGAACTGTGATCCTCATCCATCAACTCCTTCTTTAATTCTGGGATGGGAGGAACACAAACCCGATTCTTGAACATTATTATCCCATCACAATCAAGGTTGAATTCAAGAACATTTCTCACCTTCTTTTGTAACTTGACATCATCTTTCAGCGCCTCTTTAATCTTTACATGTATATATGGTTGAACATTTATTTGAGAAAGATAAGATTTTCCCCTTCCATTATAATTACAAGATCCATCCTTTTTTAATCCATAAATATTGGATCTTTTGTGATCCTCATCATGGATAAGCTATCATGGTCTTGTCAACATAATGCATCTGCCACCTTGTTTGCTTTCCCAAGGTGGTAATGAATTGAGCAGTCGTAATACTTAATCAGCTCCAACCATCTTCTTTGGAGCATATTCAGCTCTTTTTGTGTGAAAATATACATTAAACTTTTATGATCAGTATAAATGTCACACTTTTCTCCATAAAGATAATGCCTCCAAATCTTTAATGCAAAGATTACCGCAGCTAACTCCAAATCACGAGTTGGGTAATTTTGCTCATGGATTTTCAACTGTCGTGAGGAATAAGCTATCACCATATCATTTTTCATAATATCACACCCCAATCCATTCTTCGATTCATCACTGTAGACCAAAAACCTTTCTCCACTACAAGGCAGTGTGAGCACAGGTGCACCGGATAACCTTCTTTTCAACTCCTTGAAATTATTTTCACGTTCCTCTGTCAAAACACACTTAACTCCTTTCCGAGTCAACTTGGTGAGTGGATTAGATAATCGTGAAATTTTTTTCACAAAACGTCGACAATATCCACCCAAACCATGAAAACTTCGGATCTCAGTTACTGTTGTAGGTCTCGGCCATATTTCGATAACCTCAGTTTTTGCTGGATCCACAAATATCCCCTTTTTTGAGATTATGTGACCCAAAAATGAAACATTTTGAAGCCAAAATTCACACTTGGTAAATTTGGCGTAAAGCTTCTCCTTTCTCAGGGTCATTAATACAATTCTCAAGTGATCTTCATGTTCTTCCTTGCTCTTTGAATAGACAAGAATATAATCTATAAAGACTACCACAAACTGATCAAGATAGTCTCTAAAGACTCTATTCACCAGATCCATGAAGATAGCAGGGGCATTAGTAAGACCAAATGGCATCACTATAAATTCATAGTGTCCATAACTTGTACGGAAAGTCATCTTTGGTATATCCTCCCTTTTGACCCTTAATTGATGATACCCAGAAAGAAGATCAATCTCGGAAAAGTATTGAGCTCCGTGTAGTTGGTCAAATAGGTCATCAATACGTGGGAGAGGATATTTGTTCTTGAGAGTGATCTTGTTATGTTCTCGATAATCAATGAAGAGTCTCATTGATCCATCTTTCTTCTTAACAAAAAGAACAAGTGATCCCCAAGGTGACGCACTAGGGTGTATTAATCATTTATCAAGATTCTATTGGAGTTGCTTCTTCAATTATTGCAACTCAATTGGGGCCATTCTATAAGGAGTCTTTGAAATAGGCAAAGCACTCGGTATGAGTTCTATTGAAAACTCAACTTCACGATTTGGTGGAAGACCGGGAAATTCCTCTGGAATGACATCATCAAATTCCCGTACAATGGGCATATTATTAATTGTGAGTTTCTATCCAAACATTTGAGATAAATAACCTTAATTTAGTGGAATCAATACCCATAAGATATAAGAAATTTCCACTGGAAGGTTATGTTCATCCTTGCATCGATATACAATCATAGATTGATCTGGATTATGAAATTTGACTTCCCTTCTTCGGCAATTTATATGAGCTCCATATAAAAAAAGCCAATCCATGCCAAGAATCACATCAAATTCCACTATAAGAAGGATCACAAGATTTGCAGGAAGCACTTTCCCAAAAACTTCAACTGGAGAAGAATTATAAACTATTGATGTGACTATTGTGCCATTAGGCGTTGTCAAAACCAACTCAACATCTAATTGTTGAGGTAATACAGTTATACCCTTAGAAAATTCTTCAGAAATAAAAGAGTGGGTGGATCCAGAATCAAATAAAACATTTTCTACTTTAGAGTGGATGGTTAGTGTACCTCTCACCACTTCTTTGTTGTACTCTACATCACCGATAGTAATTGCATGTCACATTCCTTTGTCTTTGGCCTTATGAGTTTGATGACATCGATCATCATCATCAACCCTTGGATTTGGGCATTGATTGGCATAATGCCCCATATCCTTGCACTTGAAACATTGAAGTGTAGTAGGTTCATTATGTGTATCCCTTCCTTTGTTTGAATCATTATACATCTTCTTCCCATTATTTCAACATTCAATTTCCAGATGACCGTCTTTTCCACACTTATAACATTTTCTTCTCCCCTTAAGAGAATTTCCTCCATCTTTTTTTCCACACATTGAGCATAAGGGAAAACTCATATTCTTTTCAGTGTGGTCTTTATATTTTCCTTTGAATTCCATTATCATCTTCTTATCAAACCCATGTGACTGATGGGTTATACCAATCTCCATATCAACCATAAGAGAACATCTAACAATTTCCTCGTAGCTATTGAAATCCCTTATGGATAAAGCCCTTCGAAGACTTGGTTTTAAGCCACTAAAGAGTCGATCGATCTCACTCTCAGGTTGGATAATAATTCCGAAAGCGTACCTTGAAAGTCTTGTAAAAGTATTCTTCGCAGGTACCAAAAGATTCATTATCCTTTTGCTTCAGTTCAAGAAACTCCTTCTCCATCATTGTTCGAAGAATACGAGGGAAATACTTATTGCAAAATAAGTTCTTGAACTCATCCCATTCCATGGACCCAATTTCATCCCTTTGCCTCATATTCTTAATAATATTCCACCATTGATTAGCATCACCTTCCAAATGATACACTGCTAAGATGACTTTATCATGTTCAGAAAATTGAAGAACTAAAAATATCTTTTCATTGGTAATGATCCATTGTTCAGCCACTAATGGATCAGAAGACCCGCTGAATGAAGGTGGACGCTGCCTCAAGAAGGATTCAACAGAATGTTTCTCCTTTATTTGCTCATTTGGTAGTCCTGTATGATTCATATCTTGATAAAGTTGTGTGAACATGGCTACAAGATTTTTCATTCTAGCTCCCATAACATTTGGTTGTTCAGAGGGACAATCATTGCATTTCCCATCACATTCCGCATTAACACGGTTTCTTTGGGTTCCATCCATTGACTAAAACAAAGAAGAATAGTGTGAGAAACACAAATTATAATAAGAAAACCAAATAATCAAGAATAAAATTTCACACTTAAGGTCTTATCATAGGTTGTTCATGGCCATTTCTAAAACACTAAGATTGTGTTCTATGCTTAGACATATCCTTAGGTTACTTACTAAGGCTTTCACATCCTAGTTTCCAAAGGATGACTATACCTTTCCTCTGATACCAACTATAACGACCCATACTTTACATACATGGTTAATACTTCAAAATTAAATAATACTTATTACAACATATAACAAAACCATGAAAGGACCGTATAGGTATAGTTTTTTTAGAAACTGGGAAACATAAACAACTGGTTCATAAAGCATCTACATTGTCTCCCATTTATTTCATCATATCTATAGTCCCTTTTTGTCATATCTTACTTAATAACATTATTCCTGACCTGGGGAAAGAAAAAATACAAAAGGGTGAGGTCAAATTCTCAGTAAGGGTAAACAAAAGAAATATCAATCACATCAAATTTATAAGAACATAACATTTTGGAAATCATACCCCGCAAAAGAGATCATAATTTCATAACATGGGATAAATCATGGTTGTGAAATGTAATCCCATTAATAATAACATAAAACATGAAACTTTTTTGCATACACACATGATCATGGATAATCATTTCTTATTAGTCAAGTCTCATAGCCACAACTATCTTAGTGGACAAAGTCCATTTCTGAACCGAGTTCACTCCTCGTTTCAGTCCTGTTTCACTGAACTGGTTTAACCTGCCGTTCCATCCATGTCTATATCATGAGATATAAAATCTTTACCCAATGCATTGGAGGGAGATATATGTCTTACCCATCTTATAATGATACCATTCTTATGTGTGACACAAAATCACAAACCATACATCATAGCATAACCCATGTAATAAAAATGGGAATCTTAAACATCATGACATCATAAAAAAATTCATATAATATAAAGGAATTCATAAAAATATTTCCATCACAACATAATCAAATAAATTTAATAATAGGGATTGAAATATAAACCTATATTATCATAGATGTAAAATAATTTTGATAAAACACTTGAACTCCATTCTTGAGGAAAATATCCTTTCTACTTCAAAAATATTTTTCCTTTCTTAACATGTCATACAAATTTAAACTAAAAGAAGTTGATTAAAAATAAACTTGAAAACTTGTAAAGGAATATTATTGGAAATAATGTTTTAAAAATCCATTCATTCCGTATAAGTTAAAAAAACATTGTTCTCATACTTTTATCGGAAAAGTCAAAAAGTACTTCGTACGAAAAACGAAAAAAGATTCCTTTCATATCCTTTACTAAAAACTCACCGAAGTCTAAAATTGGAATTAAACAATTGTAGGTGGATGGAAAAAATATTACATATTAAGGGAACATGGATGTGGATGATAAAATACACCCCAGTAAATACCAAAGTATAAACAATCTCGGATAAAACTGAGACTGTGATATTTTCCGTTACCTTAGGTTCGATTTGCTTCGTAAGTGTCCGAACCTCCTGTATAATGATTTAAATAATTTTATTGACTTATTAAAGAATCATACATATTGTTATGATATCATATATGGTCATATTCTTAGCTTCTTATTAGTAATATTTCATTATTACTTGTTATTCAGGTGTTTATTACTTTTTGTTCTTATGCGTGTTTTGTCGAATAAATTCTTATTATTCTATTTATAGGATATAGATAATCATTTAAAGAATGGTGTTAGTGTAATATATATCATATTAATTCACTAAATTCATTTATATAAACATTATTCAATGAAGATCATATAGAATGAGTCGCATCACATCGTGGAGACGGTAGGTCGTACGTACGCACAAGCGATGATATCGTTCCCGTGATCATGGAATTGTATGGAATTGTATGTATACTATTTCAGAATCAATATCCCTTTACAATAATCATATATAGTTATTTATTTGCACCATTATACCCATCCATGTAAGGTGGTGGAGGAATACAGATTACACCATGACATGGAGAAGGTATTCGTACGTACGCACGCACGGTGATTTCATTTTCTAGAGGATGGATAAGAGGTGAAATAGGGTTGTTTCATATTTATAATAACATATAATTATATGAGGGATACTGATGTAATTACCTCATAATGAAACAACTAAAGAAGAGGGAGTATAAGAAGAATGGAACTTAAAGAAAACATTAGAAGGTATTACCTCTTTCTCGAAGTGCCTCATTTAAACTTTCTCTTAAGGCAATAGAGTTGGCCTTTAGAGAATACCAGTACCTCTAGTAGGTTTATATGGAAGTGGAGAAGTGAATTGGGCAGGGGTTGGATGAGCTTGAATGCTCAAATTAGTGTGATGAAAATAGGGAGGAGGTGCCCTTTTATAAGGGAGGAGAGGGGCACCTTTGGAATGTGTGGAAATATTATTTTATTATAAACTTATCTTCAGTTTCAAAAGGTCCTAAAATCATTAGCGATGAAGATAAGATGACTCATGGTCGAAATAAAATCATCCAATTAGAATTGGACATGTTTTGGAAAATATTTTAATCATTGTAGTCTTATTTATTTAAATCAAATATTAATGAGGTAAATGCTTCATCATTATTGTGTCATAAATAATTTAATTTATTTGGTGTCTAAAAATTGTAAAAAAATCATTATTTAGGAAATATTTTTAGAATTATAATGAATATTTATAGTTGAAAATATAATTTATATAACCCCTTATAAAAATTAATTACTAAAAGATTCTTGTCAATGTCAATTTTGTCTTTACATTAAATTAACTAATCCATATTGTCATTGTCACTACGAAGTGGCTCAATGGGGTCCCAAAATCGACCCAAGGATGCCCATGGTCGGCCAATACTCATCCAATAAGGTTAGGACAGGTGTCAAGGTAATTTTGAATTATTATAATATTCTTTTAACCTTGAATCACTCTATTTACCTTTAACTGTAGTAAATATAAAAAATTACCGTAGTTACTATTCATAATATCAAAAAAATAAAAGTAACCTATTAACATAATTTGGACCCCCTGATTCCAAATATGGAATCCATTTTTAAAAATTAAAAACACAGAAGTTTCAGTAATTAATTTAAAAGTAGTCCCGTTGTTAAGCAAGCGGGTTTTAAATGTTAAAAAATTGCCAAAGATTGAAATGTTTTTACCTATGAATTCAATGTAAAATTAATGCTAATCACATTCATTATATTAAATGCTAAAAATATATTATATTTATACTTTAAAAAAATTCAATATTATAATTTAACCATATAAATTATTGTGATGAAAAAAGTTGTTTTTAATTAAAATATAGCGTGTTTTTACTATTCATTAAAATATGAAAGTTATCAGAATAATATGCAAAATTTATCCAAAGTAAAATTTTATATCCTGATTCTAAATAAGAATTCTATTTTGTAAAATTGAACTTATAAACTTTCCAAAAACTTGATTTAATGTGGGTGCGCCATCAAAAGGCGGTAAAACTGCATTTTTTGAAAAATACTTCTTTTATCCAAAAAACTGATTTTGTTTTCATACCTCATTCTAGAAAATGTATAATATGAAATAAAATGTTATGAAATTAAAAATTCAGTTAATACTATTCATAACGGCTAATATTATAATATATCGTTGTTTAGTGAAACTTGGTTATTGCGTACGACGCAAGCTATCGAGGAAGGCCACAGTTGCGTGTAAAGCAAGCCAAGCTAGTGTTGTGAGTAGAGAAAGATCCATTTGATGATTTATATAACATAAAAACAAAATATATCTCATAAAATTCTCGGGTGTTACAAAAATAAAATATAAGATAATCCAAATTAGTTACACATATAATATTTTTATGACATAATCAATGAATTATAAATTTAACCTAATGAGTGAAATTGGGTTTACAAATCTCTTACCTTGAACCTTTCATTAGTTAAACATTCTTCAACACCCTATATAAAATTTTAATTCTTTTTATTATTTTTTCTCAAAAACTATATTAATAATTATGATGTCATATATGATCATATAATATAATATTATCACCCATTTATTAGTAATATTTCATTATTACCCATATTTTGTATGTTAGGTGCTTTATTTTCATATGCATGTTTTCTAATGTATATACCTGTTACTGTAAATAGGATGCAGTACCATCATATCAATAATAATATTAAGTAAATATATATAATATTTATTTCTTATATATATTTTTACAATCAATCTTGACTGGTGGACATAGAAAATTAATCACATCTCTTCGTAGACACAGTAAGTCATATGTACACAAAAACAACAATATCATTTATAAATGGATGAAATGGTAATAAATTTGAAGATATATTAATATAAAGAATAAATATATTGTATTAATTATAATATATATCATCTATTCCCTTATTAGAACTATACAAGTAATGTGGTGATGAAAAATTAATTACACTGCTACGAAGAGACGACATGTCCTACGCACGCAAGTGGGGTACTTTGATTTTTTAAAGGATGTATAAACTATAGAATATGGTTATTCCATAATCATAAGAAAATATTTTAATATAAATGATAGTAGATTTATTATTTTTGTATGAAAATAAAATATAAAAAATAATTAGAAGAATAAATAATCTTGAAAGAGTTGGTAAAGATGAGTACCTCTTCTTCGGTGAACATCCATTATATATCTTCTTAGGACCAATAGGGATTGACTTTTGAGAAGTAAATAACCTCCAAAAAATGGATAATAAATTTGGTAAGAGAAATAAGTATGGTTTGGTTGATCTACATGGCTCAATGAGTTTTAAATAAGTGAATGAAGGGGGTTACCTTTTAAAATAGAAGTGAAGGTCACTTTTGGAAACCCACAAAAAATTAAATCAATATACTTTTTTTCCATTAAAAATTTCTTCAAAACTTGTTTTTCAAATTTTATATCTGTATGGTTCTAAATAATCTTATAAAATATTTTTTGTTTTCAATTTAGGGTCCAATTTTTACATTTGAAAATTAATTTGAACCCTTATTTTACCCATTTAACACATACCATTACATAATGGATTTTACTATTTAAGGGCCAGTATTATTAAAATTAAGTAAAAAAGATGCATAAATAGAAAATTTATAAAATTTTAATTATTATCCAAATACCTTGGAATAATTTAATATTGTTTGTAATTTTATATTATTTAGAAAAACATTATTTATTTTGAAATATAATTAATGTCAATTTTGACACTATTCAGTGCAATTACTTTTAAAAATATCCATATGACAATATAACATAAAATAATTTCTTTTAATAAATCCATAATTTGTTAAGAAAATATTTAATTTTTTTAGAAAATTAATTTTCTAAAATTATATTTACCCTAACATTTCTAATATCATTTATTTTATTTTTCCAGTAATTAAATAATTATTGAATCAATGTTGTGCAAGAATTTAAGGTAATTATTTTTTGTATGAAAAATAAAAAAAATAAAAAGACTAAGATAAATGATTTATATTTATAAGGAATATTTATATTTAAATTTATCTTATATATCACCATATTAAAAATGTTTTACATATTCCAATCATGAAAGTGTCATCTTTGATTTTTCTTTAAATAAATCATTATAATGGTCATAATTTATTATGAATGGATATAAATGGTTATATAACTAAACCATGAATCATTAGGGACAATTAGTATTTATCCAGTAAAATATTGATAAGTTTAGGTTTGTTTTTATGTTCCTTAACATTTTATTTTTAACCTATATTACCCAATTTACCCTTTAACAAGGTAATAAATATTACCAAAGTTAGTATTCATATTATCCAAATATTAAAGGGATATATTTTATAAATTTTAAAATTATGGATAAAAATATGTCATACATTATTAAGAAATTAAAAACATAGATGATCCATTATTTTATTTAAAAGTAATCATGTAGAATGTAACAATTGTTTTTTTGAAAATTTCATTATTAATCTAAAAAATGTACTTATACAAAATTAAGGTATAAGTATTAATAAAATAATATTAACTAAATTATTTATAAATAATGAGTAATTATTTATCATTTAAATCATATTAAAATAAAAAATGTATTTTTTATATAAATAAATTTACAGTTAAGTAAAAAATCATATTTTCCACCATTCACTGGAAAATGAATCTTCATAGAAAATTACCAAAAAATCATCAAAAGGTAATTTTAAAAATATTATTTGAAAAAATATATTAGTTCTATAAAATAAAATTTATATAAGTTTTAGAAATTAATTATAATATTTTCTCTTAAAAATAAAGAAAACCATTTTTCAAAAAGAAGTACTTTTGATGAATTGAATGACTATACTAAAAAATTAAGTGTCTATTCACAAATAATTAATTAATTCCTTAAAAATAAATTTGAAATGTTATATTTCATAGTGGTGTTAAAAAAATTCATTCCTACCATTTTAATGGCTATGTTATAATGATATCATAATAATATTTCATTGTTTGTTTAAGCGAAAGCTAAAGAAGAGGTTAAATTAAAAAATAGACATACCGTAAAATATTGGGGTGTTATAATGGGGACTATATGACCAAAAAATTGGTTTTAACATTCATATAGAGAACAAATCATTGATATAACTATTCCCATTTAATCATGTGGATTTTAGTGTTTATATTACTTTTTATGGGAATCAGAAGACTTAACATCATTGATGATTATCTAGATCCCAATATCTCACATTATACATGCATCCCTCTAATAAAAATATAGTATACTTGGTTATAAAGTTACAACTCAAAGATATTAATATTAATATTTTATTTATGATAATTTACTAAGATGTAATTAAGGTTTTCCTTGATGTTAGTTTGAATATAATACCATATTTATCAAATGGGTTTCATTGACCACTTTTGGTTATTACATAATAGATTCTTATCATGTTATAACATATATGATATCAATTAATTAATTTAGTTGGTAGATGGTGAGTTGTTATTATTTTATTTAAAAACATGTCTTAAAATGAATTATAAAAGGCATCCAATACATATATGACTCCTAATCATTCCCACTGGTACTAACATCATTGATTTGATGATTTTAAGAGAATGGTAGTTAAAGGATGGATTTAATATATATTTAATTGATCGACCAATCCTTTTTTTATGATAGCCTATAACTAACACTTATAAATAATATTATATCTTTTAACAACAATATTATTTTCTAATATTCTACAATCTTATAATTTCACAAATGCATCTCAGAAAATATGTAGACATACCTCAAGATTCTACTAAGAATGGTTCACATAGTCTTGATAAACTAATTCTAGAGAATTTACAACATTTCCTATATATCAAAAGGTTTATATCCACAAAACATAATATGTATTTATATCAAATACCTAAGAGTTCAACCAATAATTAATCTTAACACCCTTCTAGGTATATCCTTGAAAAATAATTTTATTTTTACTTGATAATGAACTAAATTTCCAAAAGTGAGTTTTTTCTTATATTATTAATTCATAATTATTTTTTGATTATGATATCTATTGATATAGAAATATTGAATTAGTATATATTTATAAAATCCCATAAAAAATCATTTAATACAATAAATAATATCACTTTGTAACCAAACTGAAGACATAATAAAATATCTATATAATTCTCAATAGAACTCAATTATTTGACTAGAATCCTTCAACAAAAAATATGAAGTCATTTTATTCTCTTTATTTCCTTATACATCAACCTTTATTACTTAATTTTATAATCTTCATTAAATTATGTAATATTGATGGAGATACTTTGATCCTATATTTGAATATGAATTTGTGTGATGCATGTTGTATTTAATACTGAAGACATAAAAGAGAAGTATTAAGTATAATGTTAAATATACAAAATATTGAAACTTCAACATTCAAAATGTAAATTCATTATTCTTATTATTACCATGATATTTATAACGAACGAGTAAAATATATCTTATTAGACATCAATCTACCTATTAATATTTTTACTCATTGAGTTGGATTGTAAAAGCTCTATCAAAATTGAAGTTTTCATGAAATTGTCAACATTTTCCTATATTCTTTCACCATAGTGGGAGATGAATAATCGTCCCACCAATGCTTCTCTACATTTAAAATCATAGTCAATAGATTCTATAGTAGATTCTCTGTACAATTTATCGAGTAATTCTTGATGAATACATAGAATCAAGGTGGTAAGGGTTTTAATATACTTTCAAAGGAAAAAAATCCATATAAAATGAAGTAATTGAAATATAATAAATACACATGAAAAATGTGAAAGAAATATCACTAGATAGGTACTCCTATTCTTGGTTACCCTAGTATAGTGTACTAAAAAAATTATTTATCATTAGCTAATAAATATACATCTCAATTTCTATGAAATGATAAATAATTTTGTATGCTCCATATATTTATATTTTACATTTTTCTATTATAATAAAGCTGATATCATGATACAATAGTCATTCAAATAATCCTCTGTGTAGATTTTATAGGAATATTTCTCACTTCAACTCTCTCATTGAGCTATTAGATCAAGAATAATGGATACCATATGAAAATAATTGTTTTACTATAATAGAACATTGAATAAACAATTATACCACTCTTAGAATTTTTTTGGTGAGGGAATGGCCATTGTTGTGGAATTATCGAAGAGTTCTTATGGTTTCTATGTATAATTCATATAATAATTAAATGTAGACTATAGTTCCTTATCTTGACTATAATGTTTTATAAAATAAATTTATTTTATTAGTCATGCTCTATTTTAAGAAAAAAAAATTTCCTTATTTTTGGATTTATAATATCTTATTGGGTGGATGTTCTAGTGTAAAGGATCAATATTCCCCTTCTTATAACCTAGATGAGGGCCTAGACATATTGTTCAAAGTTATTTATGTTATTTTTCATTGAATCATAATTAAATCATAGATCCTTGAGCTTCTAAGTGGACTCCATAATTGTGAATTCCTAGACTCAAATTTCCTCATTATTTTCCTCAAGGTCACAATATGTCCTTCATGGGAAATTACACATGATATGGAATTTTTTAAATCAAATGAAAAGTTTCATTATATGTAAAAATTAATTTATTGTTTATTGATGAGGTATAGACCAAAAAAATTATATATGGTTGCATTACAATTTGACTAATTGAAGGTGGTTTTTTACTTGATAGATTCCATGAGATTTTTTATTTATATTACACAAAAATATTCATAATATTATTCTCCAATTTTTTTTTCTTATTATGTTAAATTTGGATAATTAATTAAAAAATAATTAATGAAAATTCATTTATTTTATTAAATATTTAATTCAATTATTTGATCTTATTTAATCATCAAATAAACATGTAATGAACAAAAAATAACTATTCACTAGAAACATAAAATAAATAAGTGACAACATCATGTGCTTTCAACTAGTAGTTGGTTTATCAATGAACCAGTGAACTAATACCTAAACCATGGGGAATAATTCATTATTAAGATGACCTACACAAGTTACAACATTCCACATATAACCTATGTACATCCATGGTTCGATTCACCTCGATTATTCCTAGAGCTGTTTCCATTTTGGGAAGTTGATTCCTTTTTATATAATTACTTAGATGATAGAGATGGGTACATGGGTTTTAGGGTTGAATAAAATATACCCTAAAAACGATATACTATGAATAATAAAAATGAATGGATGATACAAAGATAATATTATTTAGTTTAATAATTCATTTCTCACAAAACACCATGAATGAAATTAATTAATTAATTTGAATCTAAACTTATTATAATTAAATTATATTCATAAAATTTTTAGGTAAACCATTTATATTATTAAATTACTTATATTAATAATTAATTAATTACTTTATCTTTACTATCCATATAAAAATTATAAAATATTTCGATATAATGTAATTTTAAATAAATAAAAATATTATTTTAAAAATATATATTATTATTTAGTGTACAACATGTACTGACTTGGTAGACAATAGGTACCCATCCTTTTAAAATTAAATTCTATTACGAATTTAATACCCAAGTCTTATACTAATAGAAACATGACGTGTAACCCTCTATACTACTTGAAGTGTATTTTCATTAACACGGTGTGAGGAATATGTTGCATATAGAACATGGAATGTATTGTTTACTAACGAATAATACATTCCTACATGTTACATTATGATATTTCATTTCTTATTATTCTATGGGTTATTATTTATAGTTTTCATATTTTGTTTGAGCATATAGATTTCCTTAAATATACATAAAGTGTTCCATTGGAAATCTATAAAAATTTGAAAATGTGTATGACTATTCTACAAAACATATATTTATATAACAGTGTGAGAAATAAGTATTGAACCATTTAATTCCACCTGACCCATTATGATACACTTGGCATGCACTTTGTGCTTAAAAATTCTTTCACATGATGTGTACATCTATTTACACATCATAGATTTTAATTTTTCCCAAATTGATTTTTCTTGGAACATTTTTGATTCACATTGTATGATTATATTAGAATATACCTTTAATGAATTTTTCAGAGTCATATAACATGTATAAAAAAATATATAATTTGTAATTTGTCTCCAGCCTACCTAAAACACATTCAAATAGATTTATAGTTCACATCATGTGGGTTATCACATGTTCTCCAGCATGTACTATCCTATTAAAAATATTTTACCTCATTTGATATCATGATGTTTCTATAATATTTCATATGTGATGAGTATTTTAAATAAAAACAACATACTTCACAAACATAGTTTAAATCTTTGATGGTTTGAACAACATGTTCACCAGCCACACTTCTTGTACTTCCAGTCCAACTGGAAGTCAATATATCACTTGAAATGAAGAAACATATTGATTTTTCAAATAATGTGAAGATATTGAATAATATTACCCTTATTTGGCCATATATGGGTACATGTTGTGTAGTTTTTAGTTACATTGAATGTATTCAAGTCATGTATCTAAAATCCTCACATAGGAACATTGAGTGTTCTTCATCTAATAATCTAATGTACATGTTTGTATGAAACTAAATGAACACATTATCAAACAAATGGAATAATTAATGAAAAATGAAAATGGATTGTAAAAACAAATATATGAAAATCGATCAAAAAATAATAAATCATTATAAATTAATAAATAATTTCTTTGATACCAATTAATGGTTCCAAGGCTCTATAGAAGGGATCAGGAATATACCAAAAAACAACAGTTTCTTGACATAAATTTTATAGAATAGTATTAATAAAAATTAAATTATATAATGAGTGGATGTTCTCATAAATAATTTATAAGTAATATAAATTTATTTCTAGTAGTGTATCATAATTATAAAGGAGACTCCAAAAATAAATTCGTCAAATAGTGCCTACAGGTGCTCAAAAATTATTGATTCATCATTTTTGGTATTCTATCTTATAGAACTGAGAAACAATACTTACATCACATTTATTCAAACTCAATAAAAAATTTTCTCAAGATTGAATTATTTATTTTTCTTGGTATCCTAGTCTTAAGATGGAGGAGGGTGATTAATTCAATCATTCCAGAGATTTTTCTTGAGAGGTTCTCTCAGCCATGATAAAATTATCTCAAGAGGATATATTTTTCATGAATATTCACATTACCCTAAAAATCAATATAAGATGGGAAATATTTTTGGGGTAAAATATTTTATAATTATACATTGTAAATTAATAAAATATTCTATAAAATATTTTACCCATGTCATATGACATTGATATTATTACTATTATATTCCATGACATGTGTTAACACACAAAAAATGAAAATATTATTTCATAAATAAATATATATTTATAATTAGTTAAATGTTATTAAATAGTCTTTATAATATCAATAATTACCTTAAATAATCCCATCAATACAACTTTTAATTTATCAAGTGTTGAAAAATAAATATTTATTGCAATATTCAAATAAAAAATAAAAAGTTATAGTTATTTTTTTTACATTTTAATAATATACAAGAGATAAATTGATAATTTAATTCAATAAATTTTAATCATTATCTATTTAATATTAGATTCAAATATATAATAATTGTGATTAACTGGTGATTAAATTTTTGTTATTAACATATACTAAATAATTATTATTTGAAAATACTAGAGAAATATATATTCTTAATAATAAATTAAAATTTTAATTTAATAAGAATTTTGATAATCATTGTATGTAAATCTCTATGCCTCTTTCCCAGTGGAATTATGTTAAAATTTATAAATTCCAAAATTGAGTCCTAGGAACACGTCATGGAACCTATAGAGATATATGATAATGTCACAATTCAGATAATTTCATATGAATTCTTAAATTTTAATATGATTCTTTTCTATCGTTATTCTATAATAGAGGTAGAATAATTTTTTCATCATCCTATATTCTTGATTACATTCCATTGACTACCAGAAATATACTCATAAATGATATAAAATGGAAATATATTTCATTATAAAATTCAATTACAATCTAAAGTCTAAATATATATTCTTCCATTAAATATGATGAAAAAAATATATCATTGAATTATTCATCATTTTCATATCTCATATCAGTAACCAAAAGTATCTTATATCACAACTAGAATATATTGTGACCATTTTCTTCAATACATCAACGTACACAATTGGTGATATAAATTAATCATAATATCAAGTCATTTTACCAATAAACATGTTCATAGTTAGGTATATACATTGATACAAATAAAATATGAAATCCATATTAACAATTCTATCATCATAACCCTTTTTCATTTTGATTATTATGTGAATAACATCATGAGTTTATTCCCCCATCTACTTATAAGCATCAAGCACATAATAAACTAACATCATTTTTACTAGGTCAGATATATATTATCTAGACCATATAATATGTTTTAATAATACTTTCGTATAACATCTAATTTCTAATTTAAATGAGGAAGGGCTCTATGTATTCAATGAGAATTATAATGCAAGGCCAGTACCATATCACAATTATGTAGAAGAACAAAAATCATGATATTTTATGTGACATAATGTTTTTTAATCAAATATTATTATAATCAAACATATAATTTTATATATATATATATATACATGTTTTCAAATAATGTTTCACTAGAAAGAAAACAATAACTCAACCAAACATCTAATACAAAATGGTTCATGAATTAGTATTGTTAAAATATGATTTGGAAAATGAATCAATTGCATATATTAAATTTTATTACTCATTGTAGCTTATAATTGTTTTACTATATATTCCATTATCCAAAAACACCAAATTGACTTAAAAATACCCATATTTTATTCAACAAAAAATTCTTATAATTTCATTAAATTTGTGATAAAATCATAATAGGATAAGGAATAAATAATCATGACTATTTTTAATAAAATTACACCTTTAGTATTTTAAATATATTATTTTATAAATGCAGTTCCATGAGTATTTATTTTGTATGAGGCTTCAGAGATAGTTACCATCAATTATAAAATTTATTTCTACTTTAGAGGCATCAACCTAGAAAAGCATAAAAAATAAATTTTTTATTATACTAAATATTAGTTAAATAAAAATATGTATTCTTGTTTTTTTATTTCTTAATACCCCAAAATTTTTAGGTTTTATAACATTTATATTATAATAATAGAGAATTTGGGAGTTTACCATACCCACTACATATCTGGACTATTATATTCACTCAGTTCATAATGGTCTAAAACCATTATATCCTTTTATGATGTTTTTAAAGAAACTATTTTATTCATAACTTCATATGGTGGATTTATTTTACTCGGATTCATGACTCTCATCTTGGGAAACCTATTCATTTACACTATAATTAATTATAAAAATGAACATTATAATGGTATTACCATCAGGTAGTTATAACATTGTGTCTTTTTTCCCATGATTAGTGTAATTCTCAACTTCACCATTCTTTATCTCCAATTTTTAAGAAATGTAAATTTATTTCAATCCATGGATTTCATATATTCCACCATTTTGGAATATTATTATTTTTATTTTACCATTGGTTTTATATAATTTAATTATACAAATTTAATCATCTCAAGCTATTTAGAAATTTGGTCCTTCACATCATATTATATATCCATATCTTTCACTTATTTACACTATGAAATATGCATATTTTTTAATTATGTTCTATAATTTTTCAATAAATTGTTTTTTCTCACATAATACAAGAAAACATAGGCCCACAATTTGACATTTGGTTCTCCAAAATACATTCTTTATGTATTAGCTATGAAAAGATCCAAAGTGACTCAATTTTAACAAATTTTAAATAAAAAATCAAAAACAATTTAGCTTCACATAAATTCAAATAAATATCAATGTTTAAATTTTTAGAGGGTTTTAGAAAATATAAATTTACAAAACCCATTTTTTCATATCAAATGGGAATTTTTAAACTATATAAGAAATTTGATGACCAATAATAGTTCTTCAATATCTTTCACAAAATTCTCCCCACTTGCTACTCTTATAAACTTATTAGTTGTAATAAATTTCTGTATAACATTGGTAAATTGAAACATAATAATGGGTTAGATAAAAAACATAGTACGTGTAAACATAAGTGATAAAAATAATACATCATAAGTGGTTATATGGTTTGTGTAAATAACATGGCAGAAATATATAACAAAAAAATAATGTCATAATATAACGAAACTAAAAGCATAATATAAATATAGTTAATAATGTAATTAAAAATATTGAATGGATAAAAATAAAAATATTATTAGGAAATATATTTACAATGATAGATATAAAATTCCATTACCAATGACATGTCATCATTATCTTATAAATTATGATATTATCAAAAATGATATCTGTCTTGGAAATACTCTCTACAATGAAGGAATAAAACAAAATACATAAGCTATTTTGTATCATGATTCTTATATAGGTGTCAAGGGATTATTATATTCCTCATATATCATTAATTAATTATAATTAATTTGTCATATGAATCAATTAATAAACAATAAAACACCTTAACCAATATTCCTTAATAATCAAAAAAATAAATTCCGAAAAAGTGTATAGATTTTCCATATTTCTTTAACAAACAAGTGGAATAGATTTTGAAGTATGAATCAAACAGAGTAATACCGTTTAGATTATAGAGAATATGTTTATATAAATTATGATTATAATAAATCAATAAATGGAATCTAGGTGACCACACTTCAATCAAAGAAAATAAATGTTGTTTTCATATATGAAAGGCATTTAAAAAAATTATCTCTATAAAATAGGATCACATGTAAATAAAGATGCAGTAATTGATGTTTGTAAATTTAATCCCCTAAAATATTAAAGTATGATAGGATTTATACTTTAATATGTGTCTAATATATACACAAAAAATAAACATGTGGTGAATATGATTATATCTCAATGAAATTACATTGAGATCAAAACACCCTTATAGTAATGGTAATGTGAGAATAAATAATCATGGGAGGGATAAAATGAAATTAAAATAAGATTATATGAAATAAATTCATTATAAATCAATGAAAAATGGGTATTAGATACACATTATAAAATAAAAATTGTTTATAATAAGAAAGACATCTCAATGGGGTGAAAATTAATATAAGAGTCCCATTTCATGTAATAAAATATTTGACGTAATAATAATCTACTAATGATCAAATAATGAATAGTTTTAGAACCCCAGTATTAAAATTATTCGTCTGGAAGAATAGATCAATCTTTTACCACTAATGTTAAAACATAAAATTTTCCATTCAATAGAAGAAAATTCAGATATCACAAACCATTATCTTAATTCAACACTTCCATTAAAAATCTTTCATCACCTATATATAAAAAATAAAAATAAAAATTAATTCATTAACATCCATTTTAATGTTTATAACTGTTTATAATGGGAAATTTCAATTATTCATTATCTATATTGTTTTTATCTATTTTCAATATCAAGTCTGATTAATTGTGATTATTTATAAAAACATTCATAATAGTGGTGTGGTGGTTAATTATTCTCCCAAATGTGATCATTAAATAATCATACATGGTACTATAAATTATTTTTTATAATTATATATAATGTTTTAATTTCATTCTATGGATTTTTTTATGGTTCTTTTAGATGAAATTGGGAATATAAATGTTTTAACGATTTTTCACTATCAAATGATGGTGTGTTACTCAAAAGGTTTTTTTATTAATTATTCCATTAAATATCAAAAATAACATATTTATATTCTTATTTATATCATTTATTGTCACTCATTATGGTTCCATATTTATCCATGATTTAATTTTATATCATATCTCATGTTGTTTTAAGACCGACAAAAAAAGAACATACACTAATTAATGGACGATTATTAATTAATTTGGGTGTAATATAATAATACCTGAAGAATAATGGCCTTATTGTTTTATTTGTCAGTGTGATATATCTTAATATTAAATAGATATGAAAATTATATAATATTCAAAAATTCATTACATAATATGAATAAATAAATGTTTTCTCTTAGAATGATGTTTGGGAGAGTTGAATTTTTCCACAACTATTTATTGATTATAATTTCATTAGGTTATGTAATTTGAAAATATTAATACATAATAATTTCATAAACATAAAATTTAGTCATTAAATTCATTCTAATAAGAATCCATTAAAAATGTACAGAAAATAAAAAAAATGAAATCAATTTTCCTATAGAGGCGGTAGTCCGCACATACACATGGTCGATCATGTTGATTTATACAAAAAACAAAGAATCTATAATATATTTAGAATTTATGAATATAAATTGTGATATAAATATAATATATATTTATTAAATTTAATTTTTTTCCATCCATTTAATATGCCTAATGAAATTAAAACATGACACTTCGTGGAGGAGATAGTTCGCAGAAATGCATGAATAACATTTTTAATGTCCCAATGGGAAACAAAGAAAGGATGATAATAAATATTACCTTAAATTAATAAAAATAAGTATACAGAGAATAATAATTTCATTTTTTAATAATCTTAAAAATAAATATGGAATATTAATGTATAAAATAATAGGAATTAGGAAACATTAGTGCTCATGTTGAGGACTTGGGCTTTTACATTGAATACTCCATAGAATGGGAGGGATTAGGATAATATATTTTAAACAAAATACTAAGAGGGTGAAATAGGAATCTTTTATAATTAATAAGGTTAGTATTTCCATATTTAACCATGTTTTCGATAGATATTGAATAGTGGGGTGAGAGGCCCCTTTAATAAGTAATGAGAGTGGAATTTTCTCAAATATTTCAACTTAATATAAAGTGATCCAATGTTTCAAAAGTAATGTGTCTCCAAAAAAGTAAAATAACTAATTTTAGGAAGATATGTGGTTTATATTCCATCAAAAAATCAATTCTCAAATATTTTGAACATATTTTTAAGTCCTTTTAAAATTGAATTTTCACTTTTATTAGTCTATGTTTTATCATGATAACTAGTTTTTACATAGTTAACTTAAATTTAATTAATAAAAAATGTAATTTATTACAATCTATTGACATAATTATTCCATATATGGAATCCATTTCATTATACAAAATTTCCATGTGTAAGAAAACTAAATTTTATCATTGGTGCATATAACATGTAAAACCCTGTTTTTTTAAGGTGTATTTACAAGTATAAAATTTTTTTGTGGTAGAAATTTTCAATGTATTTTATATGAAAGATATAAATTGGAACATTATAATTGAATATAATTTATATTTATTTAAAATAAATCCAAAATCTAATATTATAAAAATAATATTTAATCAAAAGAAAGGACTAAAAACCGTTTTTATTGAAAATATTACTCACTATAAATATATATTGAAAATTGTTTTTATAAATTCATAATGGTATTTAAATATATTTATTTATTATCCATAAATATATATTACATCAATAAAAGAGTTTTATAAAATTATGGGTCTAGTTTATAAAATTATAAATTCATTGATTTGGTAAAACAATATTTTTAGTATTCCTTAAAAATTTACTATTTAAAAAAATACCAATTTTTACTCATAGTATTATGATGAAAATAATAATATAAATGGTGTATATTTTTTAAAACATAAATTCTAAATGTTTATAATTTTAAATTTAAATAAATACATAAAAATATACTGAAAAATATTTTCCTTAGAGAAAAATGGTTTCAAAAATATTAGCATCATAACTTTTTAATATTGTATTTAATAATAAAATTGGTGTTAATATATATTTCATATAAAAAAATATTTTATCTATTGTTTATTTTGTATCTTATATTAAAGTGCATAAAATAGAATTCTATAAGGGTTTTATTTTAATAAAAAAATAAATCTTATTAGTTACTCAGCTACACTAATTGAATGTCAATCAATTACTTAGTAATAAATTTTTATTTTATTTTTAATTTCTACATATATTTCATAATCTAGTTACAGATATTTTTAACCAAAAATTATATGGATACATTTTAATGGCTATATAATGTTCCATTGTTCTTTGTGGTTCGGTTTTTTATATATGACAAATTATCTAATATTTTAGGTCATAAATAATATGTAATTTAAAATATATGGGTGTTATATTATACCTCATTAAATACATTTCAACCCCATAATTATAACTATTACTCACTGAAGGAAGTGTGTGAGGGTAATTGTAACACATATCCCCTCACCCATTATCTTGGGAAAAGGTTGGTGTGTGTTTCTATGCCTTATATAACATCCCCAAGACACCAAATGATGGAAATAAATGCTAAGGGACTCATAAATAGGTGGGGGACTATTTTTCCTTTCAAGATAAAAAGTAATAATACATAACTAAAAAAAGACTATATGATGCATGAGTACAAGGAAAAATATATATGTAATAATAACAAAAACAATAACATGATCAAGGTAAAAAGAGGGAAGAAAACCCAACAAAACTCAAGACAACCACGACACCGACAAAGAAACTTGAAACATTCTCCAAGATCCTACTCAACAAGCCATTACCATGGTATCACAATGCATCACTAAATAAATAGGATACTTTGACTTTACCTATATCTCGATCGACAACATATGAAAAACATCAAAGATCTAAATCATGGGGTGAGTACAAAGATCAATATTATTTCCCTAATAACTTTATAACTCACAACACTATGATAGATCATGTTATAAAATTTATATAAAATAGTTAAAAAATTAAATTAATTTATATCAAATCCCAAAAGAGTTTTCTGAACCAAAATAGTTTCTATATAAATTAATCAAAAAAACCATTCAATCCATTTCTAAAATCAATTTGGAATACCCATTCTAAGAATCCACACTTTCTTACACATATGATAGTTCCTTACTCATGAGCAGCCCCTCATCAATCAACCAAGCTGTCAAAAGGTAACTAATACGAGGTTCCCCAATAGTACATTCCACTTTCTCTGGGACATGTCTAATGAAAATGAACTCAGTCAAACTTTGAATGCAAAATCCAATGAAAATCCATTTTAATGAAACATTTATTTTATTGAAAAAGGTTTTATAAATATTTTCCATGAATTTGAACCAAACCGTAATTTTAAAATAATCATTTCAAAATCATGAACCAACTTCTACTTCTATAAAAAAACATTTTCTTAAATTTACAAGAAAATTTCACTAATATTGGTTCTATAAAATATAAAATGCTATTCCAAAAAATAAAGCAATTAAATAAATTTGAAACCAATTCTTCAAGTTATAATTAATCGGAGTTGATAGAGAATATACCAACCTTAGAAACATATACCAAAACAAAGGACATCAAAAAACATCAACAACACAACCATGGATCTTAGATATATTCACATATATCATTCCCTTCCATCAAAATAGTCATCTATAATAATGATTAAAACAACTTGGAATGGGTCAATCTTCATTGGACTAGATCCATGATTCCTAGAGGAGGAAGAAGAAGAGATATATGGATAATGATGAATAATGAGAACTTACTGATGAATCTAAAACTCTATCACATTTTAATTATCCTAAGAATCTCTATGAGGTCAAAAGGAATTGTCTTGACATCCTTGGGTGGAAGAGGAATTCATTTTATGAATGGTTAGGAGAAAATGTGTCCTTATGTGGGTAAACCGAGATAGATCCACAATTTTTGGATCTAATTTTTAAAGGGTCAAGGTTAGGGAATATAGTTTAGAAACATATGTACTAAACATGAATGAGATACTATCACAAGGAGAATCTCATATAGTTGGCTCACATGTTTAGACACACAGTGGGACAACCATATGTTAGCTATTATCTCAACTGATTATTAGATCACATGGTTTCTCCTGGTTATCTACTCAGGTTTTCCAAACAATGTATTATAAATGTGTCTACCAAGTATCCTTTAATTCCTCTTTCATGAATTCCTAGAGGTGTTTCACAGTTTCTTATAATTTTTTTCAAATACTGAAGCTCAATAAAATACTCCAACAAGTGATAAAACCCCTCAAAACCTCTAAAAACATAATCCCAATAGTATATATATATATAATACTTAAATAAAGGGTCACATACCTGAAAATGGGGGTGCGACATTCTCCCAACCATGTTTCTTTCTATCCCAAATAAGTAGAAATCCATATTTTTCTTGGAAGAATTTTGGCCACTGATCCAACATTTCATTTCCACACTCACATGTTTCATTATAAATCTTATCATGTTTCCATAAAATACAACCTGGACTTATGATTTTTCTGTTAAATAATTTCTATTTCCTATCCTAAATCTATAACAATACATGGACCAACAATGACTCAAGTTCTACGTCAACATTATCCCAATGAATAACACAGTTAGGATTAGGTTGGTACTTATTCAATTGAGACACATGAAAAACCTAATAAACTAAACATAACTTTGGTGGAAAAGATAACCCATATTCAACCTCACTAACTTGTTCAGTATCTCAAAAGTTCCTATGTATTTTATACATAATTTTACCTTCATACCAAAACTCAAATGACAATGTTCATAAAAAATGATTCAAATATAATTTCTAAGGACTCTGAGCCATTTCTATTTACTTTCTGAACAACTAAATCTTCTCTAATTTCTCTTGTACATTTCTTGGCCATACTAGTTCAGTCTCACATGTTTCCACCTAATAAAGTGGAGAATAAAAATTATTCCCGTACAATTCATCAAAATAATACATATGTATCAAGAATGGGTAACTATTATTGTTCAAGGCATTCACTAATGGTATGTTCTTATCTATTGGTCCACCAAAATCCATTATAAAATCCCTAAGCACGACCTCCAATGTTTATATCTCCCTCTTAGATTTTTCATCTATTTAAAGATGAAATTTTTTAGTCATAGTCAATAGTTTTTGAATGTTTTGCTGTTAGTATTTCTAGAAATGATACGTAAACCCCAAAACATTGTATGATACTATCGATAAAGGTATTTCATACCTTTTTACTACTTATCAGATAAATATTTCATAAAAATATTCTACTATATTGGATTCATGAAGATGGATCAAATAGGGAGATATTGTGATCCTATCCACTATCACCCAAATGGTATCATGTATTTGAACCATCCTTGGTATACTGGTTACAATATCCATGGATATACACTCATATGTACAAATAAGAATTGTAAAATACTACAATACACCCATTGGATGTTGGTTCTCTATCTTAACCTACTCACTGGTGAGGCATATCAAAACTAACATTTCTAATTTTCTTTTCATGTAATCCAACCAAAAGTTTTCTTTTAGTTCATTATAAATCATTTGTATATCAAGATGAAAAAACCACATTAAATTGTAGAGGCAAGAAGGATTATTTCATGAAAATCCAAAGGTATGACAATATGATTCGAAATCCATAATATTGGTATTCTTTCTAGATTTAATCCCATAATTGTATCCCCACTATTGATTTTTGACCTCATAAAAACATATTTAGAATCAGATGTCTATGCCACTTAAACCTTCTTAACTGAATCAAGAATAAAATAAAACCAAAAGAAAACCAAAATACTACCTCTGTCTTCACAATCCAAATGCTTTCCATATATAATAAACAATATCTTACATTGATCTAAATACTCATTCACTAACATACTATATGACCTCATTCTTACTGCATGCACCACGAAAATTATTTTAATAATCATATACGTTAAATCAAAAGAAAATGTTTGAAGATACTAAATCCATATTATTTTTTTCAGATTCAAATATCTTAGTGAGAAAATGTGTTTCATGATCTTTCGATATATAAACAATATAAATTTCTCACCAAAAAAATAATTATTCTATGTATTCTGAGTATATATTTCAACAAATAATTCCAAATCATGTTTTGGGTTGTTCATATCCGGTAACCATAACTTATGTGATCCATAACCAAAAACATTATCCCCCTACATGTGAACACACCCCAATAAAGATCTCTAAGTATCAAAATACAATAGATATCCTTGTATTGATTCAGGAATTATAAATATGGGTTTCGATGTATGGATAACATTAATCTATTAAAAATACTTTTTATATTCATCTTTTTATTGGAATAGAACACTCTTCCATGTCAATAGTATCACTGGTGAAGCTAATTGTGAAAATTCACAAACAAAACATCAATAATAACTAGCTCAGACAAGGAGATATTATATCTCAAAGACATTATTTTTTGGGTTCCCAACGAACATATCCTCTATCTTTTACAGATCTGTTGGCACCAAAAGTTGAGAAGAAGAAGAACAAGAGGAAATTGTCTCGGAATGCCTCACGAAGACCTTCCATGGAGCCCCATGTCCCCGTGCCCAATGCAAAACAAGGAGGCGGGACACCCTACAAACCCCATTAATGTTCGTGACCCCTCCACAGAGCAATGAGGTGGGAGGCTCTATGAACCCCTTTAACATTCTCGACCCCTACACGGAGCAAGGATGCAGGATGTTCTGTGAATGAATTTGACATTCTCTATCCCACTACGGAGTAATGATACGGGATGATCTGTGAACAAATTTGGGGTTCGCGAGCCCACTGCAGAGTAAGGAGGTGGGATCCTTCGCGAGCTGATTTGATGTTTGTTCCCCTCTGCGGAGAAAACTCTGTCTTCGCACTAAGCGGGATCTTCATCATGGTACCTCTTGTCTATAAAAACAGGGCTCCCCTCGAGTCCAAATGATGAATCATCCAACCTTTAACCTTTTAAGCTCTCAAATCGTGAACCACTTCTAGCTCTATGAACCATGATCTTCTCAAGGTACTTTTGCATTGCGAAATGCCTCCCCCTATTCATTAATTTAACCACTCTTCTGAGAGAGATGCCTTTCACGAATCCCATGGGCCTTCGCAAAGGAAGGGGATCCCCACAGGGACTCTAGTCATCACAAAGAATTTATGATTCGCAAAACCCCCCCAATACACATGCGACCCACATGATAAGGCATGGTCATTGTTCTTCGTAAAGCACATTTATTCACAAAACCTTGCTTCACGAGGCACCCTTTCTTTGCGAGGAATTTATTCATGAATTCCTTTCCACTTCGGGAAGCTCCTCCAATATGCACCAGTTCCCTATGCCTAGGCTAGGCCACTTCGATCATGAAGCATGCCCCTTCATGAAGCCCCTCCACTACATGGAGAACCAGAGCTCTACAAGGCTTCTACCTATGAACTCTTATGCCCTACAACTCCTTTTTCTCGTGAAACACTCTAGGTTTTTGTGAAGTAACATCAAAGTCCCTTGGGTGGGGCTTTACATTGTGTTACTTCGCCTCATGCTTCTTCGCATAGGCACACTAACGACTATTGATTCATCACATAGCCATGCTAACATGGTCCCCCAATGGGATCATCTCTCAACACCCCCAGTCACGGTATTGTTGATTCCTTCCTTCCCTCAAGGGCGGGAAGGTATCGGTTACGTATGTCCTAGGGGTGTGGAGTGCACCTACCATGTCCGAGCTATGAGATGTTAAACTACCAAGCACCATCGTCCTCATCACATGACGTTAAATTGTGGCCTCACCCTATACTGTTCACACATGGTGCCCCGTCTCAGACATTCTCTATGCCCACTGGTCTCCACGGGAGTGAGATCATTCCTCACAGGACATGGAATTTTCTTTATTGGAGCGGGGTCCATCCACAGGGAAAGAGAAACCATCCTATTGTAAGCCCCAATCTTTCCTTGTAGGAGGTAGCACCCTTTCTCCTCTCATCTTGGGTGCCAAATACCTCCATCACTAGGCTTTGTCACCACTCGAGCCTCCATCCTGAAGTAATCCCCAATCCCCACCTCACCATGGGCATCTAACCACGCGTAAGCCTTTGTTTCCTCTTTGGGATGCTAACCACACGTAAGCCCTTGTTTCCTCTTTGGGTTGTTAACCACGTGTTAGCCCCTGTTTCCTGTTTGGGTTTCTAACCATGCATAAGACCATGTTTCCTCTTTGGGCTGCTAACCACGCGTGAGACCTTGTTTTCTCTTTAGGCTGCTAACCACTTGTAATCCCTTGTTTACATTTTGGGCCGCTACCGGCGCATCATCCCCACCCTAATTCCCATAGAAAAAACTACCATGACGTGATTCTCAGGTCTTTTCTTCCTCTTGTATCTCAGACTGAGCATTAATCACGTAGGAAAACAGTAAGCATCGGCCATGACATCCTTGTCGGGAATCCAAGAGTGTAAGCCCCAAAACCTTCTGAACTACATGGTCTTTGATCCTTGTGAGGTTGAGGTACGTAGGAAGCCTCCATGAGGTTCAAGTCCAACACTTGGTCTCTCTGACCCCTTCACGTCGGTTCTCCCAAACCCACCATGAACTATGTGGTATTTGATCCTTGCCATGGGAGGGTATGTAGGAAGCCTCCCGGAGGATTAAACCCAACAACCATTGGTCCTAACCATCTTCACATCGGATCACCAGACCCTGTTAAACTACAATGTCTTTGATCCATGCCATGCCAGGGTACGTAGGAAGACTCCATGAGGTTCAAGCCCACCACCCATTGATCCCGACCATCTTCAAGTTGGTTCCCACACCATCCTGAACTATTATTTCTTTGATCTACGCAGGAAGCCTCTATGAGGTTCATGCCCAATATCCATTGGTCTCGACCATCCTCACATCGGTTCACCAAACACCCCTTCTGAACTACATGGTCTTTGATCCTTAGCAAGGTAAGGTAAGTAGGAAGCCTCTCTATGGTTTAAAACCAACACCTATTGGTTCCGACCCCCCTTCACGTCGTACCACCTTAATCCTGCATAACGTTAAACTAGATTCCCCCTTTTCATCCTCCAGGATATTAAACTGCGTCCCCCATCAAGTGGAAAGCTATTGTGACCCCGTTCAGTGGTAATCCTTTGTCATCCCATTTTGATGGTAATCTGTATTCAGATGAACTACATCAACTTTGATTCCCTACCACGATGATATGTAGGAAGCCTCCCTAAGGTTCAAGCCCATCAATCATGTCTCATCCACTTCTCTCCCTCGAGCCTATGTGTTTCGGGAATGTAGTGACCCATCCTGAAGGATCTATTTCCCCAGGTCCCATCCATGCATCCATTTTCATGGGTAACCTCCTCAGGTGTCCCATCGTCCCACCAAACTATGATAACTTTGATTCCATACTATAGGGATATGTAGGAGGTATCTTCAATACCCAAGCCAAACATCATTGTCATCCTCGAGTCGACTCCATATCATTCTCCACTTACCTCATTAAACCCTCCATCATCCATCCATATTCTTACCCGGGCCGCCACATCATGTTGGGATCATGCCACCTCATTCCCTGTTCCCCTTAATAACAACCAGGAAGCTAACCACATGTTGGCCCCGACACTAGTGTTCCCTCAAAGGGTTATACCCATCTGATCAACTATAATCAGAGTTTTGATCAGTCCGGTCTCTCTCCGCTAGATGTTAAATTCACGACATACCCTGTGTTAAACACGGGATGATAAGGAAATCCTCAGATACGTGCCTATGTAATAAAATTCCCAGTGTTCAAAGTGGGATGCCTCGGGCTTCGCCGCCCTCGAGAAGCCCTATAATAAGGGAAAGAAACCCGGATGCTCCAATGTCCCAGCATCCAGACACACTAGTGATGTACAACGTGACTACTCCCCTGACCGAAGGTTTCTTCCCTGACCCAATCCCATGGAATGTCCCGACATAATTAGTGTAATTAACTCATGTCTATGAAGATATGTCACTAGTATGAGTTTCACAAATAATATCTTAAATCTATAAGTTAGATCCAGACTAGGTGATGAGTTCTGAGGAGGAATCCCCGGAAGGAAGAACCGACATCCTATCATCCCGTTTCGATCAAGGTGAAAATGTCCGTGAACAAGGATCAGATTCCCCATAACTTTGGAAATCAAGAATG
Source organism: Viscum album (assembly GCA_963277665.1). Lineage (NCBI taxonomy): Eukaryota > Viridiplantae > Streptophyta > Magnoliopsida > Santalales > Viscaceae > Viscum > Viscum album. Next base: position 870,663,644 of record OY728145.1, on the reverse strand, counting down.
TGGGGAAACAAACAGTACCACCGTCCTCAAACAAGATGTATACGTGCACCCCGATGAAGTGTCAGAAATAGTATCCAAGGAAAAAACTTTTTCAGATATAACATGGCCATGGAAACATACACCTTGTATCCAAAAATCTCACTTTGAAATTATAGAATGCAGATGACGATCCCACAATATTCCCATCACTATCACCAAGTGTTTCTCACACTCAACATTTTTCCTAGAATAACACATTATTTCACCCCTAAAAACCACCACGAAAGAAACTATATACCTTTGAAATATCCAATTCATCAATTTTGTACACATAATTGGTGCATTCTTAAGACCAAAATGTACAACCATAAACTTTTTATGGTCATACCTAATCATAAAAGTTGTCATAAAAATATCATTCATCTGAACCCATAGTTGGTGATATCCTGATCTGGAGTCTATTTTAGAGAAACACTAGAATCCCATTAAATAATCAAAAAGGCATCAATTCATGGAAGTGGATACTGATTTATTGTCATAAATTTATTAATCTTAAGATAATCTACTGAAATCCTAAGAGAAACATCCTCTATTTTTACAATAAAACCAGTTTTTCTAATAAAGATGTATTAGGCCAAATAATCCATTTTAATTCTAACTCTACCAACATGAAATTCAATTTCCACAATTTTATTAGTGATATAAGCTATGTTGGGAGTGATATATTAGTAGTCTATATTAAGAGATCAATCATAAAATTTTATTCTCTTATGGGTGGGAACCCTGAGAAATAACGGGGAGAACATTTGGAAACTAATAAAATATTTTAGGAAAACATAGACTCCCAGTATCAACCACAATTTCCAAGGATAAAGAATAAAAATAATAAGAGATAGTTATAAATACTAGTTCCAACAATCCTTCTCCACTTGTACTAAAATTTTGATCTTCACTAAAGGGATGCATGATTCCAACTATAGTTGTGAAACTAACCCTTTGGGTATAACATTAAATGTGGTCTTTAAACATTATCAAACTAAACATACATATGACTAAGTCATATAAATCCATATAAAATATAAAGAAATACAATACCAATTCATCCCCATTGATAGTTTTAGGGTATTTTTCCACTTACAATATTGACATTCTATTTTTCCAAAATGAGTTAGAATTTTTAAAACTGAACACATCATGTTACCATTAAACAATATATGATCAACAACATAAGAATTAATAGATGAATGGTATTCACCCATTTCAACAATTATTTCAAAAGTGTATAATATAAGTGAATTATACCTCTCACAAGATAAGGTGTAAATTAGTCACAAACCAGTATTTTCTCAGCTTCATACAATGCATAAATCCTGTAATTTGTTCTCTACTACCCTACTGAGATTGAAATTGTAGAATATTCGTGGTATTCATTGAATTTCCATATATTTCATAGTTATTATGATAGAATTATACTAATAAAATAATATTATCAAAGAATGTGTTACCAAAGAAGCATAAAATTTGTACCAAAAACCTGAACTTGGAGTACAATGAAACTAGGAAAACAGGTGTCCCATCTAGTGGAAATTGTGACATTCTTTACATGGTCTCATAAAATCCCTCTTATGCTTGTTTCCATCATTAGAGTTTCCATAAGTTACAATAGGAATAAACATGGTTCCTTAAAACATATTACTATATATGTATCTGTCTTCCATAGTTTCTCTTTTGGAAATATTTATATATTCTATTATATAAATCAGGATAATTTTTAATAAAATCTCATTCCGAAACCCTGATTCAAAAATGAAATCCCATATGGATGCACATGCCAGGACCACCAATGAAAAGTGAACTAAATTCAAAAAATTTGAAACATAAACTATTACCAAGATATTAACCCTCTTAAAACTAAGCAAATCAATTTTTATTGAAATTATAAACTTGGGAGGATTGAATTATTTGTTAAATAATTCTTCAAAACCCTATCATGCAATTCCTTGGTACAATTTTGTATGGATTGGTAAATCCCAACATCAATGTGCTATATCTCTTATCATATATGTTTCCAAATGCACCTTCAACTCAGATAGTGTTCTATGTAAATAAATTATTAGATTAATTCTAAATATCTAAACATCTTTTTTGGTTATACATGTAATGTCTTGACCTAACTTACCATTCAACCTTGTAGCCGGACCGGTCGCCACATGGCCTCAAGTGCATCTCCCCAAATGCCAAAGGCTGCAGACTAGTAGCCAGGGCCTAGGTGAGTCCATGTGGAGACTATGCCCTCTTTACCAAAGTATCACAGCGGAATTACAAACATATAATAGCGGAAGAAGGTAACTAGTTGACAACACATAGACAACCGAAATAGATAACAAATAAGAAGATCTGATACATGTTTACAAAATATGGTGCAAGTCAATAAAATAATTTACCAGTATCCAAAACACCCAAAAAAACCAAAATGTATCCCCAGTCACATCACTAGCCTCATCTTGGTCTCGTGCACTCATACTCCGAGCAGGAAGTCAAGTACCTGTACTAGGACCATTCCCATTATCCATACATGAAATCATATAATCTTATTGGGTCCAAAAACATGACCCAAATATGGTGTGAGATTGAATCCCAGTAGGCAACCACCAAAGATCTGTGATAATCTGTCAGTGAATATATTAAACAACAGTGTAAGATGGAAAACAACAAACAAGCCAAACTGTCCCAAGCTTGTGATTTGGATTTCCATCGCTTGAGGAATCCATTCCATTCATTAATCATTTCATTAAAGTGTTAAAAATATTCCTTGAGCCCCTTCCTAGAATACTCAATTCGGAAATCAGGCATCGCTCTGGGAGACAAATTTACCAACCCCCTACAAGCCCGTTCCGGCGAACCTCCTAGGTACCCAACCTCGCTCTAGGTGCGGTATAGTCCTTCATCTGAGCCCATCCTCGGGATCCTATAAATAAGAACTGGGTATTTCCCATGACATATCATTCCCTTTTACGTCCATCCATGGAATCACACACTAGATCCATGATTCACTCGGAATTTCAGTAACAAGTCTCGTATGAGTCCGTCCATGGAAACTCCCATTGGTTCCATGGTTCACCCATGAATTTTTTTCACATTTTAAGTAGTTCAAAAGAATTTAACTCATGAGGGATAGAAATTCAAGAATTAGCATAAAAGGTTAAAGGGGCAACACTCCATCCCATACCCAAAACCATTTCAATTACAATTTTATCTTATTGCAATTCCATTCATATTCAATTTCCATTTTTAACTACCGAAAAGGGAAAGAAAAGGCGTGCCTCATAGCCATCCTGGGTCAGAAACTGTAAAAGTGTCATTCATGGAAACGCACCCAAGGGGTGGTTCCTATCCAAGGAATACAACCTAACTCTATAACATACCATCCTATTTAGATTACCTACAACATTTTAGGTAGTAACAAGGTTAAATTCCATGTTTGAGCAACACCCCAATGGTGTGTGCGCGACACTCCGGCATATATAAATATATTTACAATCAGCGAAAAGCACAAGAACACCTACCTTAGGCTCGTACTAGATAGCTCATCCCGTATCAGGCTCAGATTCATCCTGGTTTGGAATAAATATGAATAATAGACGAAGGATGAGAAATTAGGGCATATGAGCCTTAATATAATCTACGTTTGACATAACCAGAAGAAATGAGAATGATTAAAAAGGAATCGAGGATTTACCCTTGTGGATCTAACGAGATGAATGGCGTTAGAAACAGAGATCGAACGGAGAAGAAGGCTCAAATTCTCCCAAAGATCCTTGAGAGCTCTTCGCCCCTGCTATGTTGTTTGAAAAAAAGTTTTAGGTTAGGTTTTATAAAATTTAATCAATTTAATTAAAAATTAATTAAATTTTCAAAACACAACAGGTCACACGGTTTACCCGAACGGCCTAGAAAACTATGCGGACACCGTGAAGACCTTACTGGAAGGCAAGGGGAAGCCGCACGGCCACCTCGCTTGGTTTCCTCAAACCGTGCGTAGGCCGTGCCCCTACCTCTGGCATGACTGCACCAAGGCGCATGGTTTACCCAGGTCATGCACAGGCCATGAACAAACCGTGTGTCAAGCCAATTCTAGCCTAAAACTTGGTTCAGCTCCGGACAAGCCCCAGACACCTCTATTACTCCTTCGGTCAAGTAAGGAATCCTCATTAGGCCTCAACAGAATAGTTAAATAGAAAAGAAAAAGGATCCGTACCTAGTAAGAAAACACAGGTTCTTACAATATTTCCCCCTTATAGCAATTTTTCCCCGAATTCATCTCAGAAGGGTGGTTAATATTCTTCTATGAACAGCTCTGGCCACCTAGCATGTACGTCAGCCTCTCGATCCCATGTCTCATCCTATAAACGACCATGCGGCCATAGCACCTGTACTATTGGAACTGACCGGCCTCGGAGAACCTTTGTGCTCCTATCAATGATACGAATCAGATTCTCCACAAAGGATGCATCTACCTGAAGCTCAACCTCCTCAGGCTGGAAGGTATGAGATGGGTTTGGATAGTATCACCATAACTGAGAAACATGGAACAGGTCATGCATAGCTCTGTACCTATGAGGTAAATGCAACCGATAGGCTATCGGCCGAACTATCTCCAGAATCTCAAAAGGCCCAATATATATCGGCATTAGCTTACCCTATCTCCTAATCCTCCTATGTCCCAGTCTCAGTGAAACACGCAAGAAAACCTGATCTCCGACCTCAAACTCTAGGGGTCATCTACAGCATTCAACATATGACTTCTGAGGAGACTGTGCGGTAGCCATCTGCTTCTTTGTCAACTGGACCTGCTCAGAGGTCTCCTAAACAAGACGCAGTCCTAGTAAAGCTGCCTCTCCTAACTCTAAACATCACAGGGATGATTGGAATGGCCTACCATATAAATCCTCATACAGTGGCATTTCTATAGTCTCCTGATAACTATTGTTATAGGAAAACTCAACTAGGGGAATGTGCCTCTCCAATGAGCCCACAAAATCAAGGACGCATGCTCGCAGCATGTCCTCAAGAACTTGTATCATATGCTCTGACTGGCCATCAGTCTGAGGGTGGTGTGTTGTGCTCAAAATCACCTGTGTTCCCAACACCCTCAGAAAACTCTACTGAAGTGTGACATAAAATGAGAATCCCTATCTTAAACAATAGAGGGTGGGACCCCATGGAGTCTTAATATCTCCCGGATATACAACCTTCCCAGCTCATCCACACTGAAGGTCTCCATGATCTGTAAGAAAAGAGAAACCTTCGTGATCCTATCAACCACCACCCACACAACATCGTTACCTCGAGGTAACCTCGGCAAACCAGTCACGAAGTCCATTGCAACATCATCCCATTTCCACTATGGGATTGGTAACTATTGTAAAAGCCTAGCTGATCGGTGGTGTTATTCCTTCACCTGCTGAAAGGTAGAACATCTCGTGATAAAACTAGCACTTCCCTCTTCATACCCGACCCCTAGTACTGCCGGCGCAAGTCACGATACATCTTAGTGACTCCGGGACGAACTACCCACACTGAAGCATGAAACTCCCACATTATCTCCTCTCTAATATCCACTGGAACCCATACACATCCATGGATACAAAGAACTTTATCCTCACATATCATCCAACCAAGAGGAGGGTCCTCACCTGACACACCTTCCTGTAGAACTAGGCCTTCCGAGTCTGATATCTATCTCATCTTTACTCTATCAAAAACGGTAGAAGTCACAGCTAAGGACAATAGAAAAGACTTCCCTTGGCTATTCTTCACATCAAGATGCATCTCAGAGAACAACGAAATAAGCTTCCATTCATTGCTAGCCTATTGCACTGCCTGTATTTTCATCCTCCTTCTCAATGAATCGGCCACTACATTTCCCTTACCAGGTGTATAAGCATGCTCGAAATCAATGGATTGTAGGTACTCCACCCACTGTCGCTACCTAAGATTCAGATCACGCTGAGTAAAGATATATTAGAGGATCTTATGGTCTGTGTACATCACAAAATGCTCTCCCATTCAATAGTGTCTCCAACAGTGCAGAACTTGAACAAATGATGCAATCTCAAGATCATGCGTCAGATAATTCCTCTCGTGTGGCCTCAGCTGCCGAGATCTATAGGCCACGACTCTATCTCCCTACATCAACACTGCACCCAGCCCAATACCTGATGTGTTAGAATAGACCGTGTAACTCTTGCCCTGTTCTGGTTGTATCAAGACTGGTGATGATGTAAATCTCCCTTTTATCTCCTGAAAGGCTGCTTCACACGCATCTGTCCATACAAATTTCATGCCCATCTTAGTCAGGCATGTCAACAGCGCTACTAAGAATGATGAATTCTATATGAAACGATGATAAAAACCAGCAAACCCCAAGAAACTCGGTGTGTCATAGCCATTCGTGGGCTGTTCCCAAGAAACCATAGCTCTAACCTTCTCTGGGTCTGCAGACACTCCTATCTCAAAGATAACATAGCCCAAGAGGTGAATCTGATCCATCCAAAAGTGGCACTTAGTAAGCTTTTCATATAGCTGATGCTCTCTTTGTGTATTCAGGACGATCTTAATATGGTTGGAAAGGTCGTTTAGATATCAAGAATACAACAAAATATCGTCCATGATAATCATGACGAACGAGTCCAAGTAAGGATGGGACATGCGATTCATCAAAGACTAGAAATTAGCTGGCACGTTCGTGAGACCAAAAGACATAACCAGATACTCATATTAACCATACCTGCTACGAAAAGTTGTACGAGGTATGTATGTAGGTTGAACACGCACTTGGTGATACCCTGAACTCAAATCAATTTTCAGGAACACTCTATCTCCTTGAAGCTGATCAAACAATTCATCTATCATAGGAAAGGGATGTTGGTTTTTAACCGTCGGTTGGTTCAGCTTCCAATATTCCACACATAACCTAAGAGTCTCATCCGCCTTTTTCACAAAAAGGACCGCCGAACCCCATAGAGAAGTACAGGGTCGAATAAACCACTTTTCCACCAAATCTTCGAGGTGTTTTTTGAGCTCTTGCAACTCCATCGTAGCCATCCTATAAGGAGGAATGCATACTGGTGCAGCTTCTGGCACTAGCTCAATAGAGAATTCCACCTCTCTCTCTCAGGAGCTGCTGGTGGAAAAGTTCTATAGAAACGTTGAAGATGACCCACCTATCCACATGATCGACACTCGACTGGGTCCCTTAGACAAACCAGCTTTGTGTGTCCCAACCTACCACACTGGTATCTCCTCAAATTGCTAGCTGAAGATAGGTTCTGACTTCTATAATCACCGTGTGGAAGGTCTATATGATGCTTCCTACTAATAGTCGCTCCAGTAGCTGATCTTGATTCCAAACCGCTCTGGCTCGCACCTCCATCCTCTCTCAGGTTATGTTCTGTGATTATCACCTGGTTCACAATTCCAGAAATGGTAGTCAACCTAATGATATTTACCTGAGATCGGATATAATATCTTTGACCATCCTCAAATCGTTTGGCCCTCGACAGCTCATCGCCCATCAGGATAGGTGTGAAGCACTAAATCTCATTAAAACAGGCCGAGTACTCCATCACTGATAGCGCACCCTGCTCCAGATGCAAGAACTCCCAGGATCGATCGTCCCTCAAGGTCTCAGGATAAAAGAAATCATAGAAGGACTTATGAAACTCTATCCAAGCCATCTCCCGATGATGATCTGACTGGGTGATTACGTCCCAGCACCTCTTGGAAGAATCATACAACATGTACGTAGCGAGATTGACCCTTCTCTCAGGATGCATCTCCAAATGCTCAAAGAAAGCTAGTTTCGCCTCTAACCCGGACTCTGCTGCCTTTGGTCTGCCATCCCCTGAAAACATAGGCGAATGCTGCTGCTGAAACTCACGCGTCAACTCTGCCATTGTCGGGGCAGGTCGTGGTGCTCCCTGAATGGTCTGCATAAAACACAACAAGATCTCACGGAACTATGCCTCAGCACCTGTGTTCGGCATAGCCGCTGGTGCCGCAGCTGGAACAACTGGAGTTTCCTCTAGTATCCCATGGCCTACCATATTCGAAACGTGTTCTTCACCACTCTCCCAATATACGACCGGAGGTCGTCGTGGTGGAATGACTCTGCAATTCCAAACACACACCTCAGTTCAAGATTTTTTTAAACGAGATTCAAAACTCATGAGCACAAGAACTGGGAAATGACATGTCAATACCTTCCTTAAAGCCACGTCAGCCCACAGTCTTCCTCTAAAGCCAGGACTGCATAAGAAACAGTCTCCAAACCACTAGAGTCACTACCTCTTGCCCACTCAAAATCTAGGTCTAGGTCAGGCTCTACTTTGAACATTCATTCTTTTAACATACCTTTGTTCAAAAGCTTTAACCAATGGTCCACCATGTTCTGATCCATGAGGGCCCATAACACCTCTTGAATCAATGTTTTATGCTTATATAACCATGCAATTGAATTTCATTTAACATATACATCCCATTGGTGAGTCATTTCCCAATTCATAAGGGCACATACTCCTTATGAATTGAAAGATGATGTCACTCTTCATTCATTGCACCCAATATAACACAATAGTAGGCACACCTATTAATCAACTATCAAAACAACATTCAATAGACATCAAAACACCAACCACAATAGAATGAAACATCTAATGCATCCTCGATATCTTGGAATAATGCATGACATGTGATTCCGAACACGGTGCATATATGATGCATGAGATGGAAAACCCTAATCTCATCAGGTTGCAATGAAATAGAACCCACAATAATATCAATAATATCAGAAAAAACCATGTGTGTCACCCAACGGTGAAATTAGAACAACTGTAATAAGAAAAACTAGAAAACACAATTCCATACGAGGCAACTTGGCTTTTCCCTATACGCGGGTTTGTAACTCCCGGGCACAGTTTATTACCAAAGTCCCTTCCTTTCCTACTCATTTCTATAGTCACCAAATAGTAAGTCACATTAGAATAAGAAATTCCTTTGATACCACTTTGTAACGTCCCAACCTGAATTACCATTCAACCCGGTAGCTGGACTAGTCACCACATGGACCCAAGCGCATCTCCCAAAACTCCAGAGGCTTCAGACTAGCAGTGAGGGCCTAGGTGAGTCCGTGGGGGAGACTATTCCCTCATTACCAAAGTATCATAGCCAAATTACAATCATACAATAGCAGAAGAAGGTAACCAGTTGACAACACATAGACGTCAGAAATAGATAACAAATAAGAAGATCTGATACATGTTTACATAGGATGGTGCAAGTCAATAAAATACAGTAAAAGTATCTAAAACACCGAAAACAAACCAAAATGTATCCCCAGTTGCATCACAAGCCTTAGCTTGGTCTCGTGCACTACTACTCCGAGCAGTATGTCAAGTACCTGTACTATGGCCCTTCCCCTTATCCATACCTGAAATCATATAATCTTTTTGGGTCCAAAAACATGACCCAAACAGGGTGTGAGATTGAATCCCAGTAGGCAACCACCAATGATCTGTGCTAATCTGTTAGTGAATATATGAAATGGCAGTGTAAGATGGAAAGCAGTAAACAAGAAAGACCAACCCAAGCTTGTGCTTTGGATTGGCGTCGCTTGAGGTATCCATTCCATTCATTAATCATTTCTTGAAAGTGTTCAAACCATTCCTTGAGACCGTTAATGTAATACTCAATTCAGAAATCAGGCATTAATCAGGGTGAAAAATCCACAAACCCCCTACATACCCATTCCGGCGAACCTCCTAGGTATCTGACATCGCTCTACAAGCACGTTACGACAAACCTCCCAAGAACCCAGCCTCGCTCTTGGTGCAGTATAGTCCATCATTTGAGCCTGTCCCCAAGATCTAATAAATAAGATCTGGGTATCGCCCATGAAATATCATGCCCTATTGGGTCCTTCCATGGCATCACACACTGGATCCATGATTCACTTGGAATTTTAGTAACAAGTCTCATATGATTCCATCCATGGAAACTCACATTGGTTCCATGGTTCACCCATGACTTTGATTCAAATTTTAAGCAGTTCAAAAGCATTTAACTCGTGAGGGCTAGAGATTCAAGAATTAACATACAAGGTTCAAGGGGAAACACTCCATCCCATACCTGAAACCATTTCAATTAAAATTTCATCTTATTGCAATTCCATTCATATTCAATTTCCATTTTTAACAACCCACAATGGAATGAAAAGGCATGCCTCAGAGGCATCCTGGGTCAAAAACCATAAAAGAGTCATTCAAGGTAACTCACCCAAGGGGTGGTTCCTATCCAAGGTATACAAGCTAACTCATGCACATATCATCCTATTCAGATTACCTACAACATGCTAGGTTGTAATAGGGTTAAACTCTTAGTTCAAGCAAAACCCAAAAGGTGGGAACGCAGCACTTCAGAATATATAAACAACATGACAATCAGAAAAAAGCACGAGACCACCTACCTTAGGCTCGTACTAGATAGCTCGTACAATATCAGGCTTTGATTCGTCCTAATTTGGAAGAAATCTGAAGAACAGATGAAGGATGAGAAATTAGGGCATATGAACCTTAATATAATCTGCGTTCGTCATAACCAGAAGAAAGGAGAAGGATTAAAAAGGAATCGAGGAATTACCCTTGCGGATGTAACGAGACGAACGACATTCAAAATAGAGATCAAATGGAGATGGAGGCTCAAATTATCCCAATGCCCCTTGAGATCTATTCCCCCTAATATGCGGTTTGAATAAAAGGTTTAGGTTAGGTTTTATAAAATTTAATCAATTTAATTAAAAATTAATTAAATTTTCAAAACACATCAGGTCGCACGGTTTACCTGCACGACCAGGAAAACCGTGCAGAGACCGTACAGACCTTACTGGAAGGCAAGGGGCAACTGCACGGCCACCCCGCACGGTTTCCTCAAACAGTGTGCAGGCCATTCCCCTGCCTCTAGTAGGCCTGCACCAAGGCGCATGGTTTACCAAGGCAATGCGCAGGTTGTGCACAAACTGTGTGCCGGGCCAATTCCAGCCTAAAACTTGGTTCTAGCTCCGAAAGGCCCCAGACACCTTCTTAACTCCCTCAGTCAAGTTATGCATCCACATTAGGCCTCAATAGGGATGTTAAACCGAAAAAAGGATCTGTACCTCGTACGAAAACTCGGGTTCTTACACTAAATCGCCATGAAATATGGGTGGATTATCTTTTGGAACTAAACTGAATGACCCAATTTCCTTGGTTCATAATTTCTATTCCCTATATCCCTAGCATGAAAATTATGGACAACAATTTGGAACAACTATTTGTTTACCTATGGCTCAAGTGCATCCACATTATCATGTGGATCTTTTGGTTTTTTTTTGTAAAATTCCAAATGAAGGAAATTTTACAGAACAAAAATTAAACTCCATTTTGTATCACTCTATTGTAACCGAAGACACTGAAATATAAAATTTAACAAATCACACATATCACTATAAGGCTTTCCAATATTCAAAAAAAAAATATTTCAAACTATTTTTTTGAAATTTCCACCATGCCCTTTTAAAATTGACCAATTTTCAACTTTTCTCGAAATTAAAAAAAAATCACCACTTCATAAATCATTTACTCAAAATTACATATGTGTATAGGGGGAAATAAAACTCAAATAATAACAAAAAAATAACCATATTAGCGTAAAACATGTTTACCAAAACCAATAAATCTCAAGGCAACCAAGAATCCAACTCAGAAACTACCAACTTGATCCATTCTCCATCCCAGCAAGACATTCCAATGGTATCACAGTGTATCACTAAAGAACTCGGATACCATTCGTTTTCCTATTTTAATATATATAAAATTTTTAAATCCACCATTTTCCTAATTAGCGGGTGAGTAAAAATCTCACCTGGATTTCCCTAATTACTTTCGAACTTAGGCAACTAGGATATAATATGTTATAAAATCAATATAAAATAGTTTAAAATCAATTTTAAGTACTTTATATCAAATACCAATACAATTTCCACGAAAAAATAGTTTCAATGGAAATAAATCAAAAAACCATTAATTTTATTGTTAATAGTTATCCTCTAAATAAAATTTTCCAAATAAAAAATAATTTGTTGATGTGTTTTTATTGTATTCATTTGGTTTATACTATATTATTAAAAATGAAAATCATTTATCAAGAGACTAAGAATATAAAAGTATGGGTAACTATTGTTTTTCCCCTTTAGGAATTTTATCCTCAAAATTTCATTTGATACATGGGAATGAATTTTTTTTCATCAAATATTCTTTAAGATAGTGCTATATATTTTTTGGTTATTTTTTTGAAAAATCTGGTTGAAAATGATCAAGTGTTTGACTTTGACTAAATTGGTGAATATATTTTTCTATATTGTAAAGTGTTATTAAAATTTCATAGGAAAATAGAAAATTTTGCATTTTTACATAAGTGTTATGAAGCTTCATAGTACATATTCAACAATGTGAGAGTTACATTGAAGGAAAATCAGCGTAGGAAGTTCTCAATGGGTGGATCAAAAATCTAAATTGTGGAATAGAAACCTCATAGATAGTATGTAGAAGATATTTTGAGAAACATATTTATTACTGTGTAATATTAAAGTTGAAAAACATCTGTAAAGGAAGTTTACATAGTATGAGTTTTGTGACCAAGAATGAATTATGTGGTTGATTTTCAAGAAACACTGTATGATCATTATAGTGGTATCATCATTTGCATCAAAATGGTCGTGATTGTTTGCAGATCAAGAATATCACTTGAAAAATAAGGACATATATAGATGATTTAAAAGAATGATATTTTAAAAAAGGTGAGTAGTGATTTTTTATATTAGATAATATAGGAATAGTTTTCTATATAAAATTCCTATAACCACTTTATTAATGGTAGTGAAAATTATCATGATTAAATATTAATGGGGAATTCCAAAAATTTAAAAATATTCTCATAAAGAACAATGTTTTAGAAAGAAATGTAGTTAGTTAAGTGCATTAGTTTATGAGTGGAAGAGTTGCTCATAGAGAAGTACCATAATGTGAGAGGCTTGAATCATGAATCATAAATCCTAGAAGATATTTAATAAGTAGTACATGAAGGATCATTTTGAATTGCTAGAAAACTTATGTCATAGTTCACAATGCACCATGTGCATCTGTAGTTAATGAAGGTCTTTCATGAAGCATAGTTCACAAAGAATTACACAAATACAGTTTACAAAGTTAAAGTGTAGTTTATCAGGGAAAAGAACATGAAGTAAAACATATTTTTTATATAGTTTTTTAAGTGTACATCTATAATAAGAAGTAATAATAAAATAATTATGATTCAAGATGATTTAAATAGTAAAGTAGACATTATATTTTTGATGAATGAGGTAAATCACGTAACACCGATAGTAGCGTGAAAACAATTTGAGTTTTTGTATTACTTGAAAAGATTCTTTCATAGTAGAAATGTAGTCTTTTTATTTGAGTGTTATGTGATTTATCATAATTTTTAGTAGTTTTAGACCATAGAGAATATTATTCTACATGTAAAATTGCAATCAAATTACAATTTAGTGATTGTAGTATATTTGAACATTTACTTTTTATTTTTTATATATTAGATTATATCATGTGAACTAATTAAAATTGATATTTTTCATCAATAAATTTAATTCTATCATATATTTATATGATAAATAGAGATAAGATTTATTTATTTTATGAAAATTCATGATAAACATGGGGATCATTTTAATTTATCATATACTGACTCACACCCTTACCTCTTGGTATTTATAATAAATATGAAAATTAATGGTATTACATATTTAGGTTAAAGAATTTTTTTTATCCCACTAGAATACATGGAATTAGTTAATCTCAAAGGGAAACTATTTTTTGATGTAAATAATTTTCAATTATGGGTGAAATAAATGAATCCCTACTTCAAATAGATAGAAATGGGTGTGTATATAATGATTATTCATGGTTTTTCGATCATTATAGTCAATTTTGTTTTATTTTTCTGAGATCGTAAACAACTAGATTCCTTATCTTGAGGAATAAATGTTTGAGGGTGATCCCAATTCAAAATAATTTTCATGAATTAGAAATCCTGTAAATCATTACATGAATGTGGGAAAATATGATGAATATCTACTAAGGTGATGGAAAATATAAGAATCTAAACTATTAGTTCTGCGAAATAAATATGAGGACCTCATAATGAACCGAAATGAGTCATTATTTGTGTTCATTAAGTATGTTAAATACGATTATGGATGATATATGTGTTCATTGATGAAAACTATATTATATAAATAATATCTAGGAATTTTTCTAAAGACTTAAAAATCTATTTATTCAGTTTTAATCTATTCTTGATGACACTGATACAAAATAGTTGTTGTTGGATGGTCTTCATAGTATTATTATTCTATATGAAATGTAAAATAACGAAAATAGGTTTGTAAAAAAGGTAACACTAAGGAACTAGATTTCATGTAATTGACCATGGACAACAACAAGGAAGAAGAAGGAGTCAATTATGTAATGTTATTCATTTTAAAAATAGGAATAAGGGAAAGGAAAGTTCAATAAGAAACATCTACCCAAATAAATTTTTGGTGGAAAAGTTTTTCACCTTCAGAAAAAGTGACTCAAGAAGATACTAGTTGGGGATTGGAATAAGGATATTCACACAAATAAATATTCAAATAACATGAATTTTATGAGGAGTACTAAGAATAATGTCATCAAAATGTATATCCTACATTCATAAGAGAATAATTGATTACAAAAACTCTATGAGAAAGAAATCGATGAATAAAAATATCTCATAGATGTTGTTCATGTGGATATCATAAATAAATCCCACACAAATAAGAAAATTAAAAATAAGAGGTAGAAGGGATAGTAGACCTATAGGAATAGTTGGAAGGTTATCTTGAAGATATTTTTTAAGAGAGACACCAAATTGACATATAGTGGGGTGGTTTGTGATCCCTTAACATACATATAGTTTCAAGATGATGAAAATTAATAATTGATAGAAATGTTTGAATGATAAAATATGAAAACAAAGAGAATTTTATTGAGTGAAACACTAATATTGAAGAGCGGGCTGCTGTTAATAATGATTTGAATAATATAGTGAAATATCATATCAAACATTAAAATATCCTATGGAAAATGTTTTAAATGGTGATAAAAAATAAAAGATTTTGAGATACATTTGAATCCATGTATGACATCATAAAATTAGATAAAACTCGAAATAGAATAGTTAAAAGAGTTGTTTTTAAATACGAAAAGGAAATAAGGGGGTTTTTGTTAAATAAAAATATATATATAAGTGGAGAATATGGAATGAGACATAATCATATATAATAAGGTAGTGTAAACTGATCACAAATCATATTCAACCACTCTAAAGTAGATGGTTTATTTGGGTATGTCTTAGAAAAATAATTCTTGGAGAACTGAAGGAAAAAATAGTGTTATGTAAAAGACCCATAACAAGGAAACTTGTATCAGGTGTTATTATTATATAAATATTGGATATTAGTAAACTTTATAATCTATAAAACGGTATTTTTGGGCATAAGAGAAACATAGATATCCAATTATAATTATAATTTCCATGAATACTTTTTATGTTTTATATTTATGGTATAGAGGATTGATAGTTATGACTAGATGATTATCATCCGCGGTTTAGAGGAATTTTATTATGAATATCCAAATGGTTTGTACATTGCATCTCAATAAATCATTAATTTTACTAAAAATAATAATTATATTTTCTTATAAGCGTGATTAGCTTTATCCGTCATATTCAGATGATGGTAAAAAATTTAAGATGTCACAGAGTGAAAATTCAAAAAACAATATCAAGAAGAAATATAACATAGAAGGAATTGGTTAATGAGATCACCCTGATATCATAATATTATATAAGTATGTGGATCTTTATAGAGTTCTTACTTCCCATATGTATTGAAGTAGTGATTTTTTCATTCCAATTATTTATAGAATGTTTGGTGTTGTCATATTTTTTTATAATGAAGGATTACTGAATATTGGATATGGAATATCCATGTTTACTGATAAGTAAATGAAAAACATAGATTTATTTTTTTGTAGGATCAAGACTCAAAATTGTAATTTTTAATCAAATATATGACTCTAGGAATTAAATAAACATTTCCCCTAAGAAATATATCATAATAGAAAAAATAGTGCTAATGTAATTAAATTAAATTGCATGAAAAAGATCATCCACATTAAACTTTGATATGGAGATACATAAAATATATCTGAGGAAGAAAAAAATAGATTGTTTCATAATTTTTATTCCATTTTAGTCAACAATCCTTGGATGATCTGTTGAAAAGTGATGGGAATTAATATATCTATAATCTATCATGTGGGAATACATATATATGACATATTTTTAAAAATGGTAATATTTTTTAGAGACATAAAAGGAAGGATATCTTATGTAAATATTGGATCTTAAAGTGGTTCATGTTTTTGTGTATGGACCTATAAAACCAATATCTATTGATGTAAATGGATACTATATTATTTTTATTTAAAATAATAGAGGCATTGTATCATTTAAGGTCATTACTAACATGTATGAGATGTTATGTTGCAGTACAAAGTATCATGGTAAAGCTAAGAATATGTTGGGATTTAATTTTTTTAAATATTTATACTAATAAATGTATAATATTTATAAATATTCATGTGGAGGATTATCTAGAGATTCTTGGGATAAGTTACCACCTCTCAGTAGTGAGAAATGTTTTAGAAAAAGACATATATGAAAGGAAAAGATGGATCACAAACCACAAACATAGAAAATATATTATTGAGAAATACCCTGAAATTTTTTTTTGGAAGTAGTAATGAACTCCATCTACATTTCTGACAAAACATTATTATTTTTGGAATATGTAAATCATTTGTACATGATTTTTTTGAAAATAATAAAACACAATAGTAAATTAGAATCATCAAAAGTAATTATTCATTATTAATAAGTAGAAACACATGAATTTTTTGTCTCATATGGATGAATAAATCTTCCATGGATATTAAAAAAAAGAAAAAAATTTATATATTCTACACTAATCATTAAAGAAGGTTTAGGAAATGAAATGATTCCACTTTTCTAAGAAATGAGTTTAATATTCCATAAAATGATGGGTAGTTTTTAGAAAAAAATTGATTAGGAGGTGATTATCACAGGTTTAGAACAAGGGGATAATTAAAATTTAGAAGACGATTTTGATGATGAGAATTATGATGTTATAGATTCATCTATAAAACATCCTTATATCTATTTTTAAATTATTGAGTATAATCTCATTTATGGGAAGATATAAATAAATCAAATATGATAATGAATAATCCATAAAAAGAATAATTCTTATTATAGGAAGATCTAATATGTTTTTAAGTAGTATTTGAAGTGGATAATTGGATCAAAGAAATGGATAAATAGTTGGAAAATTTTAAAAACATTCATACATGGGTGTTTGTGTAAATTAGGAAAATAAAAATGTAATTGGAAAAATTGATGTTTAATAACAAAAAACTAAATATGGATTTATTATTCAAAAGAAGGCAGTGTTAGTGTTAAATGGATACTATTAAATCATATAATTTTACATAGATTGAATCTTTACTAATACAATGGATAGAGAAGAATTGTCTATTTTTAGCCATAGTAGTGTAAAGTAATTTGAATGTATTCTATATATATATCAGATAAGAATTTATAAATTTATTAATTGATGAATACGTTTATATCGATAATATAGATCATTTATTTTTATTAATATTAGATTTTTTTGGCCTAAAATTCAATTTTTTCTAATGTTCGCACCAAGAGAATTGTATTCAACACTATATAAGAACTATAAGATAAAATGTTTCCTATGTGGTGGAGTGGATCATAATCTCTTTTTCAAACGTGAGAGTGATCATCAAAATGTTGTGATATTATATATTGAAGAAATAATTGCTTACAAAATAAAATGATTTATAGTACAAGAAGAATTCATAATTCAGGATGTGCAGGTTCAAAATTTCGAAGATTAGAGAAGTAATTTTTTTAATTTTCCTAATTATGATAAATATATAGAATTTAAATTTCATCTCTAAA
This sequence comes from Viscum album, assembly GCA_963277665.1. Taxonomy (NCBI): domain Eukaryota; kingdom Viridiplantae; phylum Streptophyta; class Magnoliopsida; order Santalales; family Viscaceae; genus Viscum; species Viscum album. Next base: position 870,645,419 of record OY728145.1, on the reverse strand, counting down.
TAAAAATATTTTATGGAGATTAAAAAATTATTCATAATAAATAATTCCCAGGAAAATTAAAAATGGTTTCTAGAATGATGAATCTATTTGGGGAAGACTATGGTAAAAATTTCATTTTTATGACATACATGGATATCATTAAAATCATATTTTACATAATAGTGTCATGACCTTATATTGTGTTTCCACATTTTCAGGATATAAGATATTAGAGTAATATAACATAATTCCCTATTTTAATTTTTTAGTAAAAACTGTTATGTATTAAAGGAATTTTGAATGTCATTTTTCACTATAGTTACATGGTCAAGAAATTTTTTTTGAACATACAAACATATATTTTTCTAGTTTATCATATAAAAAACAATTCTACATAAATTAGTGAATTTTATCTTGGAGAATTCTGTATTTCTATTCTTAGAATGAAAAAAATTGCAATTTGTTGAAAATTGTAGACGGTTAAAAATATTATGGTCACTAATGATTTCAAAAAAAAACATTATGGTTGAAATAGTAATTTTAATATATTAGAGGTGATGTGTAGTCTCTAACTAGAATCGGTTTTGGTAAGTTATTTTCTATTAATCATATAAAAAAACATCCAATCATTGATAAATAAGTTACATTGAAATATGTATCAAATTATCAATGATAATGATGAGTATGGGTTGGTGAAATAAGTGAATGTTCCTAATAAAAATAAATTTGCACTTATATTGATTAACGAATAACCAAGGAGGAATTTTAGATGAATTGGATACCTATCAGATTCCGTTAGACCCATCACAATAAGATAATTTTAGATATGGTACCTGCATTCTTTAAGGTATGATATGGACCTCTCCTTATACTAATAACTATGTATTTCCTTATTATAAACCAAAAAAGAGTGAGAATTGGATTCATTTAAAAATGGGGAAATATATTATTCTAAAAGGGGAGGATATTTTTTAAACCCTCTAAGGGTTGAGTGATTCTATTAAAATGGTATAGGTTTTCTTTGTTAAATAATGGATACCATAGATGTATATGTATAAAAATTAATAATGATGTTGTTGATGTTTTCCTTCCATTGAATACAAATAATGAAAGGGTGACTATTTTTATTATGATAAAGGTTGTTTACCAATAGAAGTTGAAAAGGTGGTATCTATTAGAGTATCAATAAACATGGGTTTCTAGGGCTAAAATAAATGATATATTGTCGATTATTTTATGTTACTATATTTTCTCACATCAAGAGTTACTAATGTTAGGGTAGATTATGTGTTGAATAACTCTGTGATCAATAAATGGAGTTTTTGAGTATGATTGGGTATTGAAGAAGAAATTACTCAATAAATTACAATAGGATGTTCATGACATTAAATGAGTTATAAAAATCCCCAAGGGATATATATCATAAAAAATCACTTAAAAGTTGTTTCATAGATTTTAAATTGTTGTTATTTTTAACAAATCAACTTGAAAATGATCTAGTGTGTTTCTTCACAAATAGGGTTGATAAATTGATTATAATTTTGAGTAATTTATGAATTTCAATGGAAAATATAATGGTTTTTCTTTTCATAAAAAAATTATGTTACCACACCATAACTATTTGATAACATATAAATTATATGGATGGAAAATCTATGTAGGATGTTCTTGGATGATGGATTAAAATATCAGTATATAGTAAGGACACTACATGGGTGGTATACACTAACTATTTGGAAAATAATTCTTATTTCTAGATAAGGTACACATGGACAAAAATACATAGAAAACATTCAAGAAATATGGTTTTTATAATGGTTAATGAATAACATGGTTATAGTTCATGAAATCTGGAAGGAGACATGCGACAACCATATCTCTGGGATTAATATTTGGTGACTGAATATTGACCATAATGGTCATAATCTACATATTTCCATATAGTATAGTGATATATAAATGAAATTTCATGAGGTGACGAACATTGATTTTGTGTTTAGTGGATTTATCGAGTATAATTTACAATATAAGTATCCTCCAATAACATTATTAAAATGATTAAAAATTTCATGTAATATCATCACTGGCTAATTATAAAATTTTAGAAATTAGGTAATAATGAATTGTAGTTCACGATGAATATTATAAAATAGATAATTGTGGCTCATAAATTAAATATACATTTTTTAGTTTAGTGGCATGATGTGTGAAGCACGAAGACCAAAGAGTAAAGGATATTATTAAGGAAGTTCTTAGTAGTATATAGAAGCAATCTTCTTTCATATTAGTTTTTAGAAGACCTTGTGTAAAGTCTATTTTAAATTTAACTATATGAAGAAAAAATCATGATTTATTATGTAAAGGTATTTCAAAAAGAATAAATTGATTTCAATAGGGAGTAGTATTAAAAGATAATTTCTCTTAAGAAAGTGTTTGAAGGATGATACATGGATATTATTAGTTCTTATTATAATTATTCATGACATATATTATATCCAATAATGTTTAAATAAAACCATTGATGAAAATTTATTTCCATAAAAAATATTATTGTGAAATAATATAGGGATGATATAGGAAATATCAAAATTTTATAAGGACCAATAATCACTTTTAATACAAGAGGGTATTCAGATCCCAAATGTGTTAGAAGTTGTAATTCAAGGGGTAGTAAGTCTGCTATATTAATTTTAACAACAATTTTAATTAGTGATCCTACTTAATCATCACATATAATTTTTATTATCATTTTACTTTACAATATTGATAAAAACAAGTAAAATTATAGTGTCCTAGTAATGAGTTTAATTTTAATATATATTATTATGGTATAAAGAGAGAATGGTTTTTCAAAATATAAAATGTGGTACAAAATATGGATTATTATAATTAATCATAACATAAATAACCCCCTATCTTGGTATTTAACCAAGTGGGGGAAAAATATTGATAAGAGTTTTTTTGATTTATTTATTATTTTGGTTTCCATGTTGCTTTACCATACTATGGGGTTTTGAATTAATTTAACGTAGTGTGCTTTCTGTTTGAATAGAATAGTTTCCCAACATATCAATAACTTTAACAATTCCTTCTTTTAAGAGAGATAATTCTCTAATAGTACCACCATATGGTTTACGTTATTGAAATGTTTATGTAGAATATGGCATGAAATTTAGATAGACATTGTGCATGTTTTTGTTAGTGATATATAGTTATAATATGGAAAAACATTCTATAGGGTCAATGTATCTATGATATAAACATTCCATCATTAAAAACCTCACAACTCTCTTAGAAGGAAATCTTTGATTCAATATATTTTCTTCTATTTTATACTCTTGGTCTTATTGTTTATTTTATATATAAATCTTCTATTAACCCTATAATTCTGTAATGTGTTCATAAATGGATTTTACATTCTCTATTATTTCATCAACCAGTTCATGTCCAAAAAAATTATGTTATTCAATATAATGACCCATGTTTAACGTAAATGGACATTATATCATTGTTTTGGAATATTACATACATTACCCAAAAAAATTCCCAAATACCATATTAGTTTAGTGCCTTTGTAATCATGGAAGAAAAATATCTAGTCTAGTGAAATATCTTCCATGTTTCCCAAAAATATCTTTCCCTTTAGTATTCCTACCTAAAACCATTATTTATAACCTATGAAAAACAACTATATGAAAAGGGTGAGCTAATATTCTCATTAAGGGTAAGCAAATAAGTATATAAACCAAACATTTTATAATAATATCCTCTATAGCAATGATCATGATATCATTCCATGGAATAAATCATATAATTTCATAAAGAATCAAATAACATATTCCAAGATATCATAACATAAGACATGAAATCATGTCATACACATTAACATATAAATTCATTTCTATATTAATTAAGTATCATTTATTATACAACCATAGTGGACAAATTCCTTTACTAAACTAGGTAAACTCTCTGTTCCAACCATGTATTACTAAATATTTTTCATGCCTTATTAATGTCCAATATATCTCATAAGATATAAATCTTTACCAAAATATTTAGGGGGAGATATAGGTCCCAACATTAACATAATTAATTCCAAACAAATTTATTCCAGATGAACATAAATCATTCATAATATTAGATTCCATAAAAAATAAATGGGTTTCCTAAACATCATTCCATCAATATATTACCCAAGGAAAATAAATGTGTGTCATAAATGTCATTCCATCGTAATAATTAAAAATTTATGGAAGTAATAAGAATGATAACATTGATTAATATCCTCAGTAAAACATAATTAACATAAAATAACATTATCTTAGATGGAAAATAATTTTGAGAGATCACCTGAAATAATTCTTAAGGAAAATTATCTCCCTATTTAGAAACAAATTCATAAAATGCAATGCGGTTTTATAGGATTTCATTTCATTTGAAAATAATTTTTTACTAATGTAATAGAAGATTCAAGGAATTAATTCATCATGTAAGTAGAAATATATGTTTAAGTAATATAGGTTAAAACAATCATTCCTTTAGAAATTTTTTCAAGAAAGTCACAATGGACCTGATTTGGAAATTGAAAACATATTCATTTCAAACATTTTTTTAAAAATCTAAACATATCTAAAAATGAATTTTAAAAAATGAATATGAATGTTAAAATTAATTTTTTCTTTTTTTTCAGAAACTTGTACATGGAAAATAAATATTCTTTAGTAGATAGTTACATATAAACAATCACCAATAATAATGAGATTATGGAATTAACCCTAACCACTTTATAAATAGTCGAATTGTATGATTCATAGAAGAAGAAAAAATATATAGTAATTTATATACCACTATCTTCATTGAAATACTCATAATAACATTCATGGTCAGTAGACACACTGTATAAAAGAAACCAGTAGTGTATAAGGCATGTGTCCTATGGAAGTACAAGTGAGACAAATATATCATACCTTATTTATGATTTCATTCATACCTATTAAAAAATCCTATAAAATGGTAAAAATAATTTTATTAATTTATACCAGAACCAAATTAATTTTTATGATATTATATATGATCCTTATATATCATCTTATCACTTTTTTTTAATAAAATTTCATTATTACCCTTCGTTCAGATATTAACTGCTTCATTTTCCTATGCATGTTTTATTGTAAGGGTCCAAGTTAATGTCCATAATATATAATTATGTCATAAAAATAATGATATCAAGGTAATATATATCATATTTATTCATTATTTACATTTATATAAACATTCTTCAATTGTGACCATGAAAAATTAATCACATCGCATCATCGAGATGGTGTGTTGTATATTCGCACGAGCGATTGTATCAAACAGTTAATAGTTAAATGGTAAGAAAGTGGATGGAATGTTAATTTAATATCTAGAATAATATAATTTTATAATTATCATACATATATATATATATATATATATTATTTCCATCATTATTGTCATCTTAATAAACTGTTCAATAAAAACATATTACCCCATGGCATGCAGACAATAAGTAATATGTACGCACAAGCGGTGCTTTAATTTTCATCAGATGGGTAAAAGGTGGAATATAGTTGTAAATAATCATAATAACATCTCAGAATATAGTTGATATTGGGTTAATTAGTTTATAATGGAAAAAATAAATTATTATGAAGTAGAAGAAGAAATAATTGTGAATGTGTCAGTAATGACAATTACATATTATTTGGAGAATTATTTTCCGATCTCATCTTAGGTACTCTAGGGTTGGTATTTAGAGAATCAAATAACCTATAGAATGTTTCTATTTATTTTTAGATAAATATTCAGGGGTTGGTAGATCATAAAGGCTCAATATAATGTAAAGAAGTTAGGGAGGAGGTTCTATTTTATAACTGAGGTGATGTGAACTTTTAAAATTTTCTCAAAATACTAAATTAAACATAAAAATACCAAAAAAGGCCAAATACTAGAATATAATATTTTATAAGGTTTTAATATAGTCATAAAATATATTTTATATGTTTTTTGTATTATTTTAAACAATATCATTTTGGTATATCCTTATTTATCAAATTTTAATTTTAACTATGGTAACAACTGTTTCAATATTAGAATGGTGTAATTTTTACTTATGTGACACAAATAAAATAAAAAAATTATAAATTTATAACATTATAGAACATATTTTAATTTTCTTTATTTTAGAATATGGTTTAATATTTTTAAATAATTTAATTAAATATTATTTTTATAAATTATCAGTATTGTCAATTTTGACACTATTCGTTACGTGAACTTTTAACATATAAGGATAATAAGTTGAGGTCACGTAAAATATTTTATTATATACATAATAGATCAAGGAAATATATAATTCTTTTTGATAACTTTAATTATCTAAAATTATAATTATTATAATATTTTCAATAACATTTATTTAATATTTCCATTAATAAAATTAATATTGCATCAGTATTGTGCAATTCCTTAATATATTTATATGCACAATAAAAGTTTACAAAAATATGGCGATGAATATAAATATTACATATTTTAGTAGAATATTTATATTATAATATATATTTATATTAACCAATATTAATAATGATATAGTATTTATAATATAAACGTGGTATCTTTAAATTTTTATTAAATTTAATATTATAAATTTAATAATCACATATAAGTGGCCCAAAAAGTAAAATACAAATTTATAAAAAATAATGTTTATTAATTTAAAATTATACATTTATATTCATTCATAACATACATTTGTTCCCATGTGGACATATAAGGTAAATTTAAGACAAAGAAATTGATATTATGCGACTTTCTTCTATATAAAAATAATAATATCCATTTTCATGTAAAAGTATCCATTAAAGAACCTAATTTACATAATAATGTATTAAGGGTCAAATTATCGTCATCCAAGAATTTTGTTTCATGTCTTATAGTCATTTTATTGTCTTTATGATTTTATTTTTAACCTAAATTACACAAGTTACCCTTTACTATGGTAAAAACATTTAAAATGGTTACAATTCATATTGGCCAAAAATAAAAAGGGCCAAATTCACTAAATTTTGAACCTATGAATCTGAAATTTGAATAATTACTTAAAAATTCAAAACACATTTGCTTTAGAATTTAATTTGAATCAAATATGGTAAAATTCTACGAAAAATAATTTTTTAGAAAAATACCATTTTAAAACATAAAATGTTTTTTTAAATTCATGTATAAAATAATTTTCAAAAACCATAAATGAATCAAATGAAATTAAAATGAAATAAGAAAAATTTAAAATTAATAATGAAAATAATTTTACTTTGAAGATACTTTATAATAAAATACGTTTTTCAATAAAAAATAGTATTCCAATTACTCATCAATAGATTAAACATTTTATACAAATAAAACAAATTTCACCATAAGCTAATATTGACTTTATGATTTCAAAAATGATGTTTATTTTGGAAAATATAATTAATTAAATTTAAAAAATCTATTTCTAAATTAGTTTCTTGATAAAAAGTAAAATAAATTGTCGTTAGAGAAATATATCTTTTTATGCTTAAAATTGGATTTATTCTTATCTTATGTCTATAAAATATTTTGTATGAATTTAAAAACATTTTATTTAATATATATATATATATATATATATTTCATGGTGTTGTTAATACTATTTATTGCCATAAATTTAATGGAAAGGTTACAATTATCATTTTTAAATAATTAGAATAATAAATTATTCTTTCATAAACTCAGTGTTGCATGAAATGTAGGCTAATATAGTATTGTATGTAATTAAATATTAACATGGTGTAGCATAAAACACAATAAATCAGAGAAATTTAATTTATTTAGAAAAAAAATATATTTATAACAACTCATGGTGTTTTATTCTACAACCATTAAAATGAATTTGTCCCTCCTAATTTGTCATTATAATACAATAAAATGAGGATAATTCTACCTTATAGTGTCTTCAATTACCAATGCAACTTTTTAAAATAGTTGGTTTCTCCAAAAATATATTAACTTTGTGAGTGGTCTCGTTTTTTTGAAGATTATCTTCTACAATCCAAAATTTCAACCAGTTTCTCTTCATAAGAAACATCATGCTCAAGCAGTATAACATTTGTGTTTAGTACATGTGAAAGATAAATTATATGATTCCTTAGAATAGATATATAGAACACATCATGAACTTAAGAGATATTTTTTAGAAGATCTAATCAATAAGATACCAGTCCAATATGATCAAAAAAATTTAAAAAATAAATCACTTCTTTGCTATTATGAATTTCACCTAAAAAATAAAATGTGAATGATTGAGAATTTATTATTGGGAAACCTACATTTTACAAATTAATACTAAAAATCATTTATAAAAGAATTTTGGGAACCTACCTATTACCCAAAGTTATTCATAACTTGGTTTCTACATAGGAGAACATAAGTGGAATGTTAAAACATAGACATAGAAGAGAAGATTAACTATCATGTTCTGATAGAGTGTGATAGAGAAAATGTACATTATGAAGTTAAACATCACAGAGAAATTAATTTATGTTGATCAAAGGGCTCGTTTTATTTAAATTAAATGATGGTTCTAGGGTATCATTTTTTTCAAGATAGTTTTCCTAAAGTAGGAGAATTTTTTCAAGATGGTATACTTACATGATCTTAATCCATTTTTTTCAGTACAATATCATCAAAAAATTATTCCTTGATCAACTTATGCTCTGTCTCTTACTCCAATAAATTATGTTGAAATCGTAATGCCTAAAGAACTAATGGATTATAATGACCATAATGGAATGAAAATTTATTCTTTTTGACTCTATTTGACATCAGAATAAAAATATTTTCCATGGGTTATCCAATATATGTAAATTTTCATATGGTTAAGTAAAATAATAATATCTATAACCTCTTCTAATATTCAATAAAAATGATTTCATAAATGGTTTCCATTATAAACATTAAAAAATATTAAAATATAATTCTTTTGAAAAACATTCTCTAAATTCCCAATATAGACTTATCATTTATCCCCAAAACATATTTTCCTAGATCTTAATTTTCTCACACACAAAATGTGAAATATATTGTCATGTATTCTCCCATGACATTTTAATAACCTGAATCACCAAAAAATTAACTCTTTCCTCGTACCATAATTCCAAAAAATATATAAACTCATTCCATGATACGGAAAACAATATTTTCATCTTATCTATCCCAATTTCTTCTATAACGTCCCATTAAATTTGTGAGAACCAAACATCTTGAAATCTCATAATTATCCCAAACTAATTCACATATTAATGGTTATACTTCTATTAATACTATGTTCTCTAATAATATTACTTTATAACCTCAGTCGTGTTTTGTGGTAACTTATACCATTCAATAAATTCATTTAAATCATTAAGTAAAACTATTGTGGACCAATCTTTAGTTGTTTCGTTATTCCATAATACCCTAAATTGAGTTCAATAATATTTTTCTTTATTCTAAATACAAAAATAATTCAATCTATGCACATCAACAATAGTCATGGAATAAGTCATTTCCTTGTCTAGATATAAATTCCTGGGTTTAGGAATTGAGTTTGATAATTCTCATGTTCCCTACACATAATACATCGAACTCCTCAACAAATTTTCACTCCATGACCTTCTTTTCCATGTAGATAACATCTTCTCATCTATTTGAGATATTCTTCCAAGTAATTTTTTCCAGTATCTTGACATGTAGGAATCTGAATCTTCATTCTTCTAAGTTCATAACCACACAAACATTCATAACATTCCATATTCCTATATTTCAATGTATTAGGAATCTCACCAACGATTAGATTGTTGATCACAGTATGATATTGATGATTATAAATAATTAAAAAATCCTTCACTCTATTCATTATCCCATTTTATTTCTTATCAGAAATTTATTTTCCACATTCAACATTAACCCAGTTCTTTCAAGTTTCTACCATTAACTATAACTAAAAAGCAAAGCATGAAAAACATATCATTGTAGAAAACCAAATAACTATGAAAATTCACTTATAGGATTTATAAATTAAGACACCTTATTTATAATATGACACAAAATGCTAGATCATATGTTATTCATGATCATTATGAAAACTATATGATGGCAACCTATACATAGACATACTCTTAGTGATCTTGCTAGGGTTTTCTCATTCTAGTTTCTAATGGTTTACTAAACATTTACTATATTATCAACTATAAAGACCCAATATTAATTTACATAGAAATTAAATCCTATTTGGAGAATATTTCATAAATTAAATTAACAAAAGACCAAATATCATATTAGTTTATTGCCTTTGGAAACAAGTAATAAATACTTCTATTGTGGTGAATGATCATTAATGTTTCCCTCAAATATCTATCTCTTTCATATTTCTACATAAAACATTTATTTATGACCTAGAGAAAATAAACATATGAAATAGATGTGCTTATATTCTTAATAAGATCAAACAAGGGAGATATCAATCATAACATAATCATTAAGAATAATTATATACAAAAAACATTTAAAAAATCATATCATCTATAAAAATGATCATGATTTCATGTTGTGTAAAAAATAATATAAGTTTATAAAGAATCAAATAGTATTTTCAATGGGAAAATAAAATATGAAATAGAATTTTAGAGTGCACATAATCAAATAATGTCACTTCCATATTAGTAAATTATCAATTTCAAGACCAACATAATGGATAACGTCCTTTACTAAACTAGGTTCACTTCTTATTCCATCCGTGTATTACTAACCCAAGTTCACTCCCTATTTAATCCTTTATTATCTCATGAGATATAAATCATTAAAAAATTAATTAAAGGGATATATAGGTCACATTGGTCACATAATAAAAACCATTCATATGTGTTTCACAAGAAATAAAATCATTTATCATATTGGAACCCATAAAAAGAAATGGGTTTCCTAAACTGCATTTCAATATAACATAACCTTTGGAAATGAAATGAGTTTCATAAATACCATTCCATAATAAAAATTATACATTTAGAGAAATAATATTAATGTAATCATTGATTCATATCCCTATTAAAACATAAGATAAATAAAATAATGGTATCTTATATGGAAATTAATTTTCATAGATCACCTAGAATCATTCTTTAGGAAAATATCATTTCAATTTTGAAAACATTTTTTCTTAAAATGCCACAAAATTTCAATATATAAAATTTTGTTTGAAAATATTTTTTTTATTATTATTATAGAAGATTCAATTCATTATGGAATAATAAATATAGAAAATAAAACTCATACCCAATATGTTATAAAAATATTTTCTTTTTTACTTTTTTATGGAAAAGTTATAAATATCCTCAATTGGAAAAAAATATTCCTTTAAAAAGTAAAGTAAAAATTCAAAAATGTGTAAAAATTAATTTAATCATTTATAGAAGAATAAAAAAATTAGAAAACTATTTTATGAAAAAATTACATGGAAGATAAATATTCCACAGTAAACACTTATATATAAACCATCACGGATAATAATGAGACTCTAGAATTAACACTTACCAATTTATAATCGGTTTAATCATGTTCCACATGAAAAAAAGAAAATTTTATGGATATGTAAATAACATAATATTCATAATAATACTCATAAAATAATTGATTTTTAGTATATACACTACAAAGAATAATTAGGTGGTGTATAAGCCATGTGTTCCATATGAATTAATGTGAGACAAAAATAGTTTACCTTATGTCTGATTTAAATCATATATATCCAATCCTGTTTTGTAATTGTTTAAATAATATTATTAATATAATCCTAAAAATAATAATATTTATAATAATATTTATTATCATATTATAACATATTATCATCTTTTTGTTAATAACATTTCAATATTACCATTTTTCAGGTGTTCACTACTTCATTTTTCTATTAATGTTTTGTCATATAAGACCTAGTTAATGAGTACATGATATAGCTATATCAAATAAATAATTATATTAATGTAATATATATAATATTTATTCATTATTCATTTTTATATAATAATTATTTAATGGTGATCATGGAAAATGAATCGACTACCATCATGAAGATGGTAGATCGTACGTACACATGAATGGTGATACCATTCCCTTCATGGTGAAATGGTAAGGAAGAAGATAATATATTAATATAATTTATAAAATCAATATAATTTTATATTTATCAAGTGTGTATATATATATTATTTCTATCATTATACCAGTCCAAATATTGTGGTGATGAAAATCATATTACACTGTGGAGTGGAGACAGTAAGCCATATGTATGAACGCTTGTAACATTAATTTTTTCATAGGATGGATAAAATGTGAAATATGGTTATTACATAATCATAATAACATATAATAATAAATGAGATACTATATTTATTACCTTATAATGTAAAAAACACATGAAGGGTAAGTAGGAAAAAAAATTGATAGAGTCAGTAAACATGAATACCTCTTCTTTGGAGAACTTCCTTTAGATATCCTCTTATGGAAACTAGGGTTAGAAATTATAGAATCTAAGAAACACTAGAATATGGATAATAATTTTTAAGGAATTTGTAGGTGATATACACCCTTGATGCCCCAATATGATATGAGGAAGAGAGGGAGGAGGTTCCCTTTTATAATTAAGGTGAGGGTAACTTTTTGAATTTTTCCAAAATATTAATTTATAATAAATTAAATATCAATTCAAATACCACTAAAAGGATATATTTTTTAATATAATATGAGATAAGTTTGTAATCACATCAAATGATATGTTTTATTTGGGTTTTAGAATTATTTTAAACCTTAACATTTTGGTTAATCCCTAGTTAATTAATTTTAATTCTAACTATTGTATCAATTTTTCAATATTAAAATGTTGTAATTTATACTTATTTTATTTAAATTAAATCACAAATGAACAATATATAACATTTTCTACCATATTATAATTTTTTTTATTTTTAATGACTTTTTATGTTTTTTAAATAATATAATAATATAATTTTCTAGAAAATATCATTAGTGTCAATTTTAACATTGTTCATTAAAAGGAATTTTAAAATATAAAGATAATAATTTAACTTCAAAAAAATATTTTATTATATCTGTAAGGGGTAAAGTTCATATATAATTTTTTTATCACATTAATTATCAAAAATTATATTTATTTAAATATTTCTAACAACATTTATTTTATTTTTCTATTAATCAAATAATTACTACATCAGTGTTATGTAATTATTTAATATGCATATTCATTAAATAAAAATTAAAAATAAAATACTACGTTTAAAGCATATATTATATCATTAAAAGAAAATTTATAGTTAAATATATATTTTGGATGACACTATACTAAAAATGATATTGTATATAAAGCCTCAATGTGAGATATTAAAATTCTTATACAATAAAATATTATAAAAAAATAATCTCACATAACTAGACTAAAAGTCATGAATAAATTTATTTCATGAAAATGTTTTTATTATGTTAATAATTTTCATTTATATTCTTTCATAATATACCAGTTTCTCCATGTGGACACAAAATGGATATTCAAGGAAAATTAAGTGACATTTTTTAATTGTATTGATTAAAATTATATATGAGTCATTTTCATAGAAAAGATTCCATTAAAAACATAAGTAAGATCTTTATGTATTAAGGGTATAATTACCTTCACCTAATTTTTTTCATATGTTAGAGTTATTTTATTGTCATTATCAATTTATTTTTAACATAATTTTCCTAATTTACATTTTTATTGTTGTAAAACATTTACTATGATGACTATTCATATTGGAAAAAAAATTAAAACGGACCATTTCCCTAGATTTTGAACTTATGAATCTAAATTTCGAGTCATTTTTTAAAAATTCAAAACATCTAATTTTCATAATTTATTTTAAAATAAAATTGGTAAAATGGTATGAATACTGCTTTTTAGACAAATGCCCTTTGAAAAAATAAAAAGTTTTCATAATAAATTATTGTATAATATCCATTTCAAAAACTATAATTGGATAAATTTAAATTAAAATTAACCAATTATAATTTAAAACTAATCAAAAATATATTTTTTCCTTGTAAATACATTAAAATAAAATACAATATTTAATAAAATTCAATATTTTCACTATTCATAAAAAAGATGAAACATTTCAAAAAAATAACAAAAAATCACCCAAATATAATTTTGGAATTCTAATTTGCAAAATGAAGTTTATTTTTTTCAAATATATTTTATAATAGTGTGAAAATATAGTTCTAAAACAGGTTCACTATTAAAAGATGATAAAACTACCTTTTGAAAAATATAGATTTTTGCACATAAAATTAGATTTTTACTTATCATATGTCTATCAAATATGATAGGAAAATTTCAAAACGTTTTATTGAATATATATATATATATATATTTCATGTTGTGTTTAATACTATTCATTCCCTCCAATTTAAGGATTCAGTTATAATTGTCTTGTTTAAATAATTAGAATAATAAAATGTTCCTTCATAAAAACATAGTATTATGTGTAATGCAATATAAGAATATGTTTCAGGTAACCCAATATTATCATGGTGTAGCATATAAAACAACACAAAAAAGTGATAAAATTTATTTTGAAAAAAACAATTCCAAAAAACATAGGGTATTACAACCAACATCTTCTCAATGGGTTGAAGTTCAAAATTTATTGTTATATAGGGATTCATAAGGATCCATTTTAAATATTTAGTAGAATCTACTTTTTTAGTAGAATTAGTCCAAATAAAGATATTAGCCTTATATTCTTTTATAGTCCATATAGAAATATCTCATCATATCATCATGATTATGTATAGTCCTTTTATATTATTCGTCTATCTAAGTGTGATAAAATATAATGAGGTTCAACATTATGTTCAACGCATGTTGAATAAATTTCCAAAACATTAAGGGGAACTTATGATGTCAATAATAAATAGTTGACAGTGGTGTCCTATATAGACTCACAAATTTTTCAATGCATAACACTGTAATTTAATCAATTGAGATATCCTATGAAATGGATATGATGTGATCAGTCAATGTAAGGTGGTCACCTGTAACCAATATGGAAATATTTCTATAATATTTCATCAACAAAACCATAAAAAATATCTATAGTGATTTTCTCCCATTTTCTAATGGAAAGGTTAATAGTTGGATAATTCCCACAAACTTTTTCCTTTCTGTCTTCACTTGTTGACAAACTAAAAACATATATAAATAATTTTTTTCCCCATTAATAAAAATTTGTCCCCAATAGTTCTCTTAATTATCACTATAAATAATTTTTCTCCCTAGATTAAAAGATAATGTTGATCTATGAGTATCATTCAATTTTTCCATATATACCTTAGGTTGTTAAGGTATACATATTTGAATCAAAAATCTAAAAAATTCTTTTATATAAAATTTTAACTATTAGGATTTCATCTTTCTTATAAAATATACCTTATTGAATCAAATAAAATGGACAATGGATAAATATCTGGAACCAGAGAGAGGGTTATCAAATATTATTTATTATTTATTTAATTAATTAAATAATAAACTTACATGATTCATTCTTCATTGAAAAAACTGAAAACATGTCTACATTGTATGGTTATTGTGTTATAATAATCAATATAATATTACCTCTAGCGTTGATCCACATATGTTCCAAAAATATCCAAACATCATTGTAGGAATATTTGGGTGCTAGCATGGAATATCCTATCAATTGTATCATTCAGATTTGATCTCCATGAGAATCTCTTCTAAAGTGTTCTCCTCAACCTTTCAAGACAAAAGAGTGATGGTGGAGGAAGATCACAATCTATTCTTCATAGATAATATTACCTCTAGCATTGATCCACATATATTCCAATAATATCCAAACATCATTGTAGGAATCTTTGGGTTCTAGCATGGAATAGCCTATCAATTGTATCATTCAGATTTGATCTCCATGAGAATCTCTTCCAAAGTGTTCTCCTCAACATGTGCTTGATGTACCTTTATTTAACTTCTGGGAAACTGAAAAATCCTATCGATAAATGTGGAGAAGGATTTATTTACACTATATAATTTTCATCAAAGGGGCTAATATATCATCTTCCATTAAATAACAGAAGAGAGAAATCATTTCTCACATTATTCATTAATGAAATATTACTCGTAATGCGCCTAATGTATCATAACTTGTCGTGAACATATGTCATCATGGTTTTTGTCAATACATAAATGTATATCCCTCATAATAATCATTAATAATAATCTTAATATTCATGTATAAACAAACATGTCCATAGATTGTAACACAAATAATTCATATAAATGTGGCTTTCCTACTAGATGGTCTCATCCTCATAATATACTACACTGGATATTACTATGGATGTACACCATGAAAAGGTTCCTCAATGTACTATTATTATCCACATATGATATATTATATGATTTATGTCCCTCCAATGATATCCTCCATCTATAGAACCAAAATTTAAGAATAGTTTCATAACACTTATGGGTTCTCCTAATAGAGGAGAACTTCTATGACCTTTTTCACAACAACTATTCTTGAAAAATTTTCACATGCATTGTTTAAGATAATAAAAATAATGTTTTGATAAGAATTTTAATATTATTCAAAATTATGAATGTAGGTTATTATAAAGTACACATAAGTTGGTTCTAGTGAACCCACCCTAGAGCTAACTGCTAACTCCCTTTAGTCCACTAGCTCTCACATGATACTCCTGCTTAAGTTTATATAGTACATTTTTCAAGGGTTCATTAATGTTATCTTTTATGGATACCCTAATTATTAAAACATCACCCCTCTGATAAAAATACCCTAAGTGGTTATACATATGGATAATATTCTTGGTCCATTGGTGTGACCATGGATCTTTTCAAGATCCATCATTGTGGTATTATCACATATAATGTGATAGTGTATTTAATGCTAGGTACCACATCAATAACCTATAAAACATTTCCTATAAAAATTAATTCCTTGTATGCATAAGAAGCTACTATATACTCGAACTATGTCATAGAATTAGTGAAAAATGGCTACTTTAACACTTTTACATCACACTTACTCCGTTGGGATAGAAAAAATATCCAAATTGTAACTTCAGATATGTAAAATTTATTTTAAATCTATAATCATTATAACCCTTGATGACAATCTCCTATTCTCTTTTATACACCTGGGGCATATACTCTGTTCTTCTCAAATAATTGGGGATATCCTTAACAACATACCAATGTTGTTCTCCTGGATGAGCTTGATATATTCTTACCATACTCAATTCATATGAAACATAAATTCTAGTATATAACATGGCGTACAAGACTGATCTTATCAATGAAGCCTATGAGATATTACTCATTATATCGATTTACTATTGTGTCTGATGAATCATTATTTCATTGAACGATGTAAACTAGATGAAAATGAAACCAATCCCATATTGTATTCTTCAATACTAAATCAATTTAGTATCTAGTCATTATATGTATTTTCTTAGACCAAGAATCACCCTGTAGCTATAAAAAATGATCTTGATCCCTACAATATATGATGTTTCACCTCATTCCTTCATGGAGAAAGTTTTTTTAACCAGTCCTTAACATACTATTAGACTGGTATGTCATTTCCAATAATAAAAATTTCATCAACATATACTATTAGGATAAAAAAATCATTTGTAATATAACTCTTATAAACATATGAAACATATTCATTCTTAATGAAACCAAAATCATTTATTGGTTCATTGAATCATATTTTCTTTGAATTGGATTCATTATTTAATCCAAAAATGGATCTCTTCTACTTGAAATTATTTTTGGCATCACCTAGAATCCCAAACCCTTTTGGTTGTCTCATGTAGAAATATTCCTAAAGGTTCCCATTCAGGAATGTAGTTTTTCACATCCTTCTTCCAAATATCATATTCATGGTAATCTATAATTAAAAGTAAAATTATGATAGATTTAGACATGTAAAATTCTAAATATATTTCATCATAGTAAATTCATTGATACTATATAAAATCAATATCTTCTCTTCATTATTTATTTTTATTTACATTACATTTCATGTCTAGTTTTCTATTGAATACCTATTAGAACCCTATAGGATTTAAATAACCTGGAGCATCGACTTGAACCCAATCTTAGTTCTGATACATGGAATTTATTTTAGAATTCATGGATTGTAAGAATATTTTAGTTTAGGAGATATATAATTCATCTTTTTAGGAGATAGGATCATCATTGTCAACCAATAATGAGTCCCCATATTCGATTACTAGAAAACCATATCTCTATGGTTCTCTTACATCTCATGTGCTCCTACATAGCACTTATGTTTTAGGAACTACTTCTTCATTAGGTACATGTCTAACCTATTATTATATCAACTCATAGGTTTCTTGAGAAATATATTCATTGGAGTCAAACTTTCACCCATTTTCCTTTTTGAGGATGTGATCCCACTTAAGAAAAAGATCTTTTCTGTTGATAGTTACTTTCTTGTCCAAGTGGTTGTATATATAGTATCCATTTTTTCCTTAGGATGCCCTTTAGAGACACACTTTGTGCCCTGGGGTGCTAGTTTTGTTTCCTAAAAATGCCTTAAAATGCCTCGCAACCCCCTTACATGTGTATGCATAAAATGGGTTTCTTCCACTCTCTAGATTGAAGGGAATTCAATTTTTTCATCATTTGGTACTCAGTTTATTGCGTATGTCGCATTTTATAATGCATATCTCCAAAATGATAATGGAATATCTACACGACTCATTATTGTCCTCTCCATGTCTGAGAAGGGACTATTATCTCATTCACTAACACCATTCCACTATGGTGTGTATAGTCGATTGAGTTGAGATAGAATCCAAAAATCCCATAAAATTTCAATAAACTCTAGGTTATGATATTTGACAAATCAATTTAATTGAAACTTATTTATCTTATTTCTACATTTCTTCTCTACTTCATTCTTTAGTCCCTTGAATTCTCAAAGGAATCAAACTTATACCTCATCATGTATACATAACCATATCTACTCAAGTAATTAGTAAAGGTTATGATATAACAATACCCATCTCTAGATTCTATTTGAAATGAACCACATATATCATTATGTACCAATCCTAGAATCTTTGTGTCCCTTTGACCCTATCCATTGAATGGTGGTTTGGTCAGATTTACTTATAATCAAGAATGACATCTTTCAAGTGGATTTAGCTCAGATTAGTTTAAATAATGATCTTAATATAGCTTTATCAAACACTTCTTGTTTTCATTACCAAGGATGAAATGCCATCTCTTGGTGTTATATGAGATATTTGAGTATGATTTTTTATCAATTACCAATACTTGGTTTTCATAATTTAAAAAAAATATCATAATTAAAATTTTCCATATAATAACATTTGTTTCAATTATAAAAAAACAAATATTAATTTAAATCATTAAAATAAACCAATTTGTATCTATGCATGATATTGAAATTAGGTTCTTGGTAGAATTTTCTACATAATAAAATTATTTTAAACCAAAAAAAATTTCATTGGAAATGAAACGTGTTAGTCACCAATGTCTAGATAAGCCACCATTGAACTATTAGCATCTACCATATCCACCTCTCCTCTATTAATCATTCTGAATATACATTTTTCTTGTATTTGGAAATATATGTGAGCACCACAAGCTATATATAATACTCAATATGTAGATATTAATATTCCACACTCGATAATTAATGCAAATTTTTTTCCCGTTTCTTCATGGTGAAATTCCTCTTCCAGTGGCATAGATTTACACATGAAAAACATACTACCTCCTTTTATTTACCTTTCCTCTTGCACATATTCTTTTTGGAAGGATAGATCTTGGGAGATTTAGACATGTTTTTATTCTTATTCCCCTTAAATATGTTCTTCATTTTCTTATGGACTACAGTTTTATCATTCCCTATGTCATTATCTACCAAGTGAATCAATATAAAACGTTTTAAATAATATTCTCATTATTTATTGTATTTTAATTAATAATAAAAATTTATTATGTCATATGTAATGAAAAAAAGAATTTTATATGTATACAAATCATCCAAGAATTTAATCCCTAAGATTTCTACGCATTTAATATAGTTGATAATCTTGACTACATGAGGCCTGGAAAGCGTATACTCTCCAATCATAGTTGTATTAAAAGAATTTCTGATCTTGTATCTCTCTTGTATCACTTTCTCTTGATAGGGAAATCATAGGGGAGACATCATACTATACTCATCCATGCCCTCATGTTGCTTTAGAATATCATTGGTCATGGATGAAAGCACATAATGCAGAACATGTGTGGAATCATTAAAATGTTTCTTATGGAGTGATAAATCTTAATCACCTGCCTCATTACTAGTGGAATTGGGAATATGTTCTTCAAACATATATAATATCCTTTCATGGAACATGATAACGCATAAGAACCTTTTCCACTCAGGTAAATTTATGTTGGGGATAAGGTTATTTTTTCAAGTATGGATCAGAACAACATGTCTGATCTAACTTTTATTGTTTTTTCTACAAGTAATATGAGCATATATTTAGTACTTTATTTGATTAAATTTAGACAAATAAATAAATATTATACTTATTAATATCCTACTGTATTATTGAAACTCATTATCTCCCACTATTATAATCAAAATGTCCTATTTCATGGACATTATAGTGAAAAGGATCCATATTACCCTTCTCATTACCATAATATTGGTTGGTAAATGATCTTGAATAGTTTGAGGAAAATATTCTAAATACCAAATGCATTAACTCACAGTTTCTTGATATATTTAGGGGAATCTCAAATCTTAAAATCCTTAAATTGGATTACCACATTTCATGTTTCTCAGTTACCCCATGTCCTACTTTGTCATTCTACTGTTGATGTGTACTAAAATAAGTTAACCAAAAACATGAATTTATAATTACATGATAATTAAAATAAACCAAATATTGGTTGGTCAATCACTTTGAACAATGGTTTTATTTTAGCTGGAGTAGTAGAAGGATATATCAACATAATATATAATTGAGTAATTTTATCTTTTATACGCTAATTTAAAATTATTATCTATATTGCATTCTTTTTAATATTGAGTGGATTTACATAAGTGATTATCCATGTCATAGATAATATTTATTCATAAGAAAATTCATTTTAGTTCTATATTTCACGCTTGTTAACTCATTAATTCTTGTAATCATGAAAAACATCATTAATGAAACAACCATGAAAATTTAGATAAATAAAATAAAAAATAATTATGATCATAATATTTTACTAATGGTTGGTTTATATAACTATTGATAAACTAACCATTGATATAGCGAGGAAAACCATGAACCAATTAAGGTTTCTATTATATCTTTCAACATGTCCACCTTTTTATATCTTTTGGATTGGTTTCTTCTCATCTCCATAATTGAACCGCATCCACTAGCATGGGATATTCATCCATTACATATGATTTTACTCATATGTATGAGAGGGGGAAAGTGTTTGTATAAAAGAACCCATGGGAAAGAAATACATTACATAGTAAGTGGAAAGAAGGCCCACACACCAATAATTTATTTTAAAAATAAATTAAACAATATTGATCACATACAAAGGGTTGGTCTATGATCATGATCATCCACATACATGCAATGAAATACACCGTTAGTAAAATAAGAATTGAATTATTAATTATTCTTATTTATGATAAATTGCACTTGAATGAATTAATTATCTTTCTTAAGTAATAAATTCTTTTTTTACATATCATCTAAATTTCCGTGAGATTGTCATCAATCATAATTTTAATGAAATTAGATAAATGTTTTTAAAATTAACTATGTACATAAATGTACTTTGGAGGAAACATGGTGAATTATCATCTGGATCTGTACAACATTTTTTATACACATATATTGTTTTCTCTTGGGTAATATGGGATACAAGACATATCACTTGCTTTCATGATATGTACTATCAACTTAATGATTACATGAATTACATGATTCTTTGATCACATGTTGTCCTTCAATGGAAATTGCATAATAAATGTAATGCGACTCATTCATGACATGAAGATCTGAAAATTATGATGAAATTAACTAAACACACATATATATATATTAAAACCCATCACATGGTGTGTTCTATAAACATAATGGCCATGCATAAGAACCTGTCGATAAGGATTTCACACTATAAAAAATTAATTTTATTTCTAAAAATTTTTGTTTAAGTACAAGGTGTGTATAGATGAGCTACACAAAATGTACATATCTCATCATATATCTAGGGAATATGTCAAGTGACTTAGTGTATAAATCGTTCCACAAAAAATTTGAAGTACATGTCATGTACAAATTGTGGCACATCATGTGGTCTATGAGTTATAGAGTCACCAGTCAGGTAGGTTATGTATAGAAATACATGGCCCATTTATGGATTAATGGAATATAAGACATGTATGTGGGATACATGGTCTATAAGTCGGTAGACCATGTTCTAGGTTGGCCTGATGAATATACAATGTAATAAATTAAATGAACCGTGCATATTCAATACACACAGTTTTAATTAATTCTTAGTGAATTAAACACAACTAAATGTCGTATAACTTCACTTAGAGGGTGTGTACTCTTATGTTATCCCTCTAAAATCCTTGTCACTAATGGATGAGTTCTATGACTTTATTAAATTCATAAAATTAACTAATTTGACAATATATATGAGAAACTAAATAGGAAGAATCACATCTCAAAATTTGGATTAAAAGAATGATTAAACATGAATTAAAATCTAAATGAAAAATCTACGAATAATTTAATGATATTTAAATAATTATATATAATTATGTGACCACTGTGACACCACGTGTAGGTTTTGGGTGTAGTGGAAGCATGAGATGGGTGGTGCCCATATTTTTGTTTTGTCGTGATCGATGATCAATATGAGATATATAAGATGATAAACATTATGATAAATAGAATTGAATCAAATAAAATATAAAATTGGCAATATGGCAGAAACTGAGTGAGGATCATCAAATTTTATTTATAATTTGTTTAATGAATAAAATAGTTAACTTGTGTGATTATATCATCAATTATGGATATGAAAACTGATCTACAATGTATAGTCATTGCATTGTAGGAATCAATAGTGGATTACCTCTTGTAGTGATCCACCCTTATTCCTCAAATCTCTGAACATTTTTGTATGAATCTCCAGATTCTAGCATTGAATATCCTATCACCTGTGTTGTTTTCCTTAGATTATCATGAGAATTACTTTCAAAGCATTCTTTTTTATCTCTCTAGACTCGATAGTAGATGGTGGAGGAGTATCACTCTCTATTCTTTGGAACATTCTTATGGAAGGAGCTCTCTATAGCTTGAGAAGATTCCCTTTGGTTGTCATTGTATACCAAAAAAATAGGAATTGGATCTATTGCAAGAATAATATAATTGGGTTTAAATACCACAAGGGTTTAGAAATAAATATTTATATAGGTTCCCTTTAATATTTATTTATTCCCTTGTGAAACCCCATATCGAAAATAATAATAATATTATTATTTTCTTTATATGTGTTAACATGAAAATAATATTAAGTATTATTTAATCAAATATTTTACAATATATATTATTACTCACCTGACCTAAAAACTCGGTCCTCCATTCCTCTACAGTATATATAGGGCCTTGAATAATAAATTTTTAATTAATAAATAAATATTATTTTATTGTTCTCCATAAAATAAATAAATATTATATTAATTAAATAGTAAGTAAATATTTATTAAATATTCTCCCCGCATTATATTTTATTGAATAGCTAGTGATAGAATATATGCGATCAATAAAAAATTAATAATTATTAAACGAAATGAGGGAATAATATTTATTAAACTTGTTAGATAATAAAGAATAATATATTATATAACTCAGATTTTCGATACACTTAGTGTCTGACTCTCTAGGTCTATTTCTCAGTTCCATTTGGTGAAGCAGCCTAAAGTACAAGGTTAGCATCTAGAAATATTCCAAGTCACCCACAGAGAAAATATTTAATGTCGTAGTGACATAATACCACACAAATATACATACTATGTAATATAATCACTTTATTATGATATCTCTAATCAAGAAGGTTGCACGCTAATTCCATTAACCAATGTGTTTGATTTCACTTTCTTTGACACTAAGAAAATTGATCTTGCCTATAGATAAACATGGCCATGGATTTATTTAGGATATATCACTTCCATCAAAGAACATGATATATCATTTTATTTTAATGTAAATAAGTGAAAAATCCTTTCTTGCATTATTCATTAATGCAATATTACTCCTGATGTAAAAAACATATATCGCCTTACCAGGAACTCATGTCATCATAGTTTTATTAAATATATAAAAGTGCATGACTCATAATACTCATTAATAATAATTTTAATTTAAAAGGATGAATACCCATTTTTACAGATATAAACTTCCAATGATACATATAAATGTGAATTTCCTACTGGTGGGTCACATTTTCATAATATCCTACCTTGGATATTACCAATAGTGTATACCATGAGATGGTGCCTCAAAGTCCTATGATTATACACCCATAATATCCTATGTCATTTGTGTCTCTCAAATGATATAATCTATCTATATAAAATATACTTATGAATAGTTTCATAGTACTTCTCAATTCTCATTATGGTGGGGAACTTCTGTGACCCTTTAGCATGACATCTTCTCTTAGGACATTATCACATAACAAGTTACACATTATTGTAATCATGACGTGATAAGGAGTTAATTTATATTCAAAACTATGATTATAGGTTATCATAATGTGCAAAGATGTTGGTTATTGGGAACCAAATCCCACAAATAGTACTTTATTTAACTGAGGATCATGAATCATGTCATTTTTCGCATTAATAGTCCATTTTATTGAGTTATAATGAATTAAAATATTTTTTTAATGAGTTCATAAGATACACCATGAATAATTGTAGATCATAAATTGTTGAAAACCTTTGGGTAGTGTGAGTGTATTTATAGTAATTACCTTCTTATTCATTTCATATATTCTCTCTTCACATTAATCAGTCTCAAAAAACCTCACTTTTTTTGAGTAATATTTGTTAGTGGGTTTGAAAATCATGATATGATACTCACAATTCATAAATAGTAAACTTCTAATATAGAGAAAAAATATAACTTAATTATATATTTTTTTATGCCATTCCTCAGTCACATTTTCCATTGATGGTCCCACATAAATCTTTATTATTATAATAACACTCCCCAATTATATTAAATTCTACATTAAAAATCACATTTAAATAAATTTTCATATAACTTATCCCCTTTAAAAATATTTATCAATGTTCAAAAAATCACATCATATCCGTCATTTATATAGAAGAATTTAATAATATCATATACAAAGAGCACCAAAAAAATTCATTGTAATCTCAAAGGAATATATTAATTATGTTTATGAAAATTGATGGAGTACTCATAATTATAAATGGGGTCAATATAAAATCATATTTTTCATACCTTGTAAGAAATTTATTCTGAGGAATATCAATATTCTTCTCTTTTGATTGATGATAACCCAACCAAAGGTCTACATTATAAAAATAATTATCTTGATATAACTCATCTAGCAGGTTATCAATCCATGGAAGGGGATATTTTTTTATTATGATATTGTTGAGTTACATATAATCAATTCATTCATACATTGAACCATCCTTCATCTTGAAAATAATTATTGATTACTCCATTGTGAATCAATTGGGAATATGAAATCTTTTTCATGATTTTATTATAGATTATTATTCAATTCTTCTAGAATAATCAGTCTTATTCAAAAGTGAATCTTTGATATGGGAAATTATCCATGTAAAAGGTAAATTTACAACACAACCACTCAACTAAAAGCATGTTTAGAATTATCTTTGATGATTACACCAATATAGTCCCTTATAATGTTTATATATTCAGTGATAATTTTCTCCTTTCTCTCAATAATTTGAGCTATATATGATTTCACCTAGAACAAATATATCCATTCTTGAGAAATATTTTCTAAAGGATATATACCATCATCCTATCACTTGTATAGAATATGAGGACGATTTGGGATATAGAAAGTACTTTCCTTCTCCCAGAAATTTATATTGGATCTATATAAAGGTATTGAATAAATTCCCAAAATAGAATCAAGTTCCACGAAATATGGTTTACTTTTTTTTCAATATGGTTTATTGAAAAAATGTTAAATGGGTAATAGTTATAAAAATGATGTAAAACAATTTCAATACTAGGTTTTTTAAAATTTAAATCAATAAGCATGTCTAGAGGGGGTGTTTCAACATTTTTACTAAACCTTCATAATAGGAAAAAATGTCTAAAACCAAAAGAAAATAGTAAATACACTATTCTCAAATGAATAGCTTGGGTACCATTCACTACATAATTTTCATGATCCACTGCATTATTAATGATATCACAAGATAATCCTTTCTCAATATCTTCATTGATTTTGTTGTCTTTGGTCACATTTTTTAGCCATGAGCATATTGAAATGACATTATTAGTATCCATGTTACTTATAGTAAATACATTAGCCTATATATAGAGTATTCAATGGATCCTTACTTTATTCTGTCATATTTTTTCCACCATCATATCTAATATACATCCATTAACTTGATTCCACTAATTTCCAAAATTTATTTATATTATTGTTCCTTTGGGGAAATTCCATAGTTTCTTTTTCCCTCACTTACAAAATATTGGAATTTTTAAATTACACTATTCATGACATATATCATTATTCCCTTAATAAATAAACTCCACTCCAAATATTTTTATTTCCCAATGAGACCATTGGGGGTAATTAAACCTTAACTCAAATTTGAGTTTAAAATAAACTATTTAATCATATTTTTCAATGTATTTTTAATTTGATTTACATAGTGCAATAAAGATGAATCCAGCATTAAATTCAATGTATGATAAATCTAGAGGCATTCCATACAAGACTTATAATGTTTAACTCAAAAGAAATGATCAACTCACCCTCTACTTTCCTAAGTCCATGGAACTCCCTCTATATTATATGTTTCATACCATTCTGAAAATATTTATTGAAATATATTTTCTTGAATTCATCTTACTCTATGGATTTTATTTCATCCTTAGGATTTTTATTCTTAATCAATGAACACCATTGATCACATTCTCTCTATAACAGATAAAACACAATTATAAATTTTTATTTATCAGAGAATTTTAGGAAAGAGAATATATTCATAATTGAATTAATCAATTATTTATAGATTATTGGATTAGCATATCTAATATTGGTGGAGGGACTTCGTCACATAAATAGATCAAAAACAGACTTTTCTTTATTCAGAAAAGAAGGGATTTCCATAATATTATAGTTATTATACATTACATGAGGAAATTTTGTGAGTACCATCATTATATTCCCAACACTAAATACTATTATATTATGCATCTTTTTGGGGAATTAATTTCATTCACAATCACATTGGTTATTGATATGGATTCTCCTTTTTCTAATTATTTATATAAAAAATGTAAATATAGAATGGAAATAAAATAAATTAATATGCATATAAAATAATAACAAAGAACATATAAATAATATCCCTTAAATTAAATATGTATCCCCACACGTTAACTTTATGTTTTTAGTTGAGGTTATTTATTTCCCATTTTCAATTAGGATATCTTAAATTTTCAATAAAAATAATTAAACAAATATCTTATTCTAATATAGAAACTCGAGTCTCACACACAAAATATTATAGGATTTTAAATATAATGATCCAAAAAATTGAAACTAAAAATCTAGAGGCCCAGTGTTTCCTCAGATTAGATATATAAAACTTCAAAATAAATTAAAAAATATGTATTTCATTCCCTATAATGTTCTCCAAAATAGCTTCAAACTTATATTATTGAGTTAGATACACTAGGAACATACCTAAAGAAAATGGTCATTTATAAAATTTAGTAAGGAGAAAAACCTTATCATATTATATAACATATGAGTCAAGAGGAATACTGTAGGATGAATTTTTTCCCAAGTACCATACTTTTCGTTTCCTGGGCCTAGGAATTTTTAGAGGGATCTTTGATGTGTTATTGACTGTGAAATTGTATTGTGGACAATGTATGATTCCCCCCAATATGGTGGTTGCCATACTAGTGATGGTTTTAAGTTGTTTTCACGGGTTAAGAATTTAGGTATTCCATTTGAGAATGGGGTGTTGGTTTGAATATTTATTTTATAAATAGAGCACAAAAGTCAATGAGACATTCATGGAAAAGAAAATTTCATTGGGCCATGGGAACATGTGGAAAATGGCTTGAAAAAAATGACCTATGTTTGATGTGGCATTTGACATGTTGGAGAGTTAGGCAAGGGTGAGAAATCAAAATAGAGGTCGACAGGTTTCCATACTGTATAAAATTGGGTGGTGTGGAAAATGATGAAGTGCTTCACCATTCATTTTGAATAACATCATAATGGTTATATCAGAATTTGAAATTCCATTCACCAAACCATTATGTAGGGTATGGTGTTGTATATTTTTATGAAAAAAATTATGTAACTGTGACATAAATTCTTATCTTTTTACATTTAAAATATGTATATAAATTTAAATTTTTGGAAAATTATTATCCAAATACTTGGATTAATAAAATGTATGATATCTAAAAATTTAATTTAATTTAATTTTTAATTTAAAATACTATAATTATTTTAAAAAATAATTATAAAAAATATATTAATTTCTGAATAAGTTTTTATGTTCTTTTTTGGATAAAACAACTTCATTAATTAATGATAATTAATGAGATAATTTCACTCGTCATCAGTTGAGAAATAACTCAGAGGGATGTTTGTTGTTTATGGGAGGGAATCAACAGTTCTAAAAAATTATCAGGTTGGAATATTATATATATATATATATATATATATTATTTACAACCTTTTTTATGTTTTATTTGAATATTTCATGTCATGGATGATAATAATAATTTCACGAGAGTAATAGAATCAAATCATATCCTTTTATTTGTTTGTATATGTTATGATCTTATTGTGTGATCCTCCTTATTATTTATCATTATATATTAATTACTCTTAATTATATAATACCAAATAGTGGCATCAGTGATGGTGTATGATTTTTTGAAATGTGTTTGATATTTTGGAGGATGTGGTTTATATTTATAAAATATATATGATGGTGGTTTTTTTTTGTGGAAGTCTATGAGGATTCGTGAGTGCTAGAATCTGTTATCTAGAATTAGAGTGGTTTGGGTTTCCAAGGCTTGGGATTTTTATGTTTTACATTTATAGTATAAAATAATATTTTTCATATTAAGATTCATAAACTTTGAGTTAACTCATTGATCCTAAAACACTTTTGTTGATATACTTTTGAATTGAATGAAATGAAATGTTGATATTCCTCCTGATTTCTAGCCTATTTGTCTAAACATTTAGTGTTCCAAATTTTTTTATTTAAAACCACCAAATAAAAATAGTGAGTTAAATCATTTTAATACTTAGTTCTTAAGTGTTCCTATCATAAATTAATTAACATAAGATATGGAAAGTTCCCCCAATTCCTCAGACATGTTAGGGAGGTATAGACTGGGAAAATGGGTTTTCTTTTTATCCAATAAATTTATTTCCATTATTCTTCTCTTAGGTAGTGTTTGGTGGAGTCTTGGAGTCGGTGTAGGGGTATGTACATGTAATAGATCATTCTATATCGTATCCAAATCCTAGTTGTTTTGTATTTTACCATGACATAATGGGATTCTTATACGATTTTATCTCATATTCGATGGTTTTTTTACTTTCTTATGGGTTCACTATTCTTATTTCACCATGAAATATAGTTCTATTGGAAAATAAATTTTAATATTAATTATGTTGAGGGGAAATTATAATTTGATGTTTATGAACCTAGAAATTGAATGGTAACTTGTTTGGAAGGTATATTTATATAAACACGTGTTATGTATGTTGAATTTTATAGCAACAATAACATGATATGAAAGGATAAGGCATATTCGAAATGATGGGAAAGGAAATAATTATGTAAAATAGGAAATACAATAGATGAAAGGGGTATATCATAGTGATTATGAATGAAAAAATTTAATTCAAAAAGAGAGATTAAACAATTAAATATTTATAACATAATTATTAAAATAAATGTAATTCTTTTATATAAGGATAAACCTAATTATGAAAAATTTAAATTCAAAATATTAATAACAATGTTAACGGATTTATGGAATGGAAAATTAATGGGATAACATGGAAATTAATTTATTATTTCTTAATGTATATAATGTTTGGTTATTTCTAAATTTATGTGAGAATTGTTTTCATTTATACCTTTTCCAACTGGTATTTCATAAGGAAAGGTTAAGGAGGGAAGTTTACATATTTTCCATAGGATTTTTTTGTATGTATATGTTTGGTATAACCTATATATTGGGTGCGCAGTGGTTCGTGTTTACTAATTGTTTCTTCTACCACACGAGTTACCCTCTAATTAATAATTTTGTGAAACATGGGTTGTTTAAAATAACATTGAGGTCCTTTTGAGGAAGGGATAGTTTTGGTTTACTCATAATTTTATTTTAGGTTTGGGGAGTTGTGAGGCCATAGGATAATTTCCATTAGAGTTTCAAGAGTGAGATAGTGAGTTGGTGTGATTTTATTAGATTTAGGGTTGGGGTTTTATGCCAATATTAATTTAACAATTAATATGAAGAGTTAATTTATAAAATTGAATAAATAAGTGAATTTGTAACTATAATATGAATTAAAACATTGGTAAATAGTTATATAGGATTAGTTGAATCTAATTAAACAGATTAAAAAACTCAATCACATTTTGATATGCTTTCTTTAAATAAATTATAATGATAAATAAGGGTGAGGCTTAAGTAATATGAATATAATTAATGATATGATCATGTTTGGGAATATATAAATATAAAATGTTCAGTGAAATGAGTTTTTCTTC
Organism: Viscum album; assembly: GCA_963277665.1. Classification (NCBI taxonomy): domain Eukaryota; kingdom Viridiplantae; phylum Streptophyta; class Magnoliopsida; order Santalales; family Viscaceae; genus Viscum; species Viscum album. The sequence continues at coordinate 870,614,157 of OY728145.1, read as the reverse complement.
AAACAATTTCCCATCAAAATTTATTATGGAAAATTTATGTTATAATAAAAACATGATGTGTAATGAGATTACACCATTAGATAATTGATAGTGTCACTTAAAAATTAAATGATACATAAATTAATGAATATTATTGCCAATACCATGAGTAATTATTTTTTTATCAGCCACTGAACTAGTCCAATATTGATCATGTGATTATATTGGTTTCATTATAGTATAAGGAATCCTTGTTTAAGGACTTCTAATGATATATAATATAATACAGCTAAAGGCCCACCTCAATAGTATAAAATAATTTTTTTTTCAATATAATGAAACCCAATTTCCATCACAATCAGTTAAATTATATGAAAATAATCCACATGTAGACCCATCTATAGAAAAAGGATATTTCAGGTTTAATGTTTGAATTTTTGAAAGACCCCACATCCAATTGACATTATATTTGGATTAGTTCTTTGCAATATCAACAATGTTTTTTATTTCATGAGTGAAATATATCCCAAACTGTTATCCATATCCAAAAACTCTCAAAAAATATTTTGAGAGTTTTATATACAAAAATATTAACATAGTAGTTGATGAGGTCATATCATCCAATGTTATTGAACCTATAAGTTGTTATATTCAAATGGATTGAGAAAAATGATTACAAATGGGATGCCATCTAATACTTTATCATGAGTAGTAGATCCAAGTAGTGAAAACTGGTTTAAAATTATCATCTAAGGATTTAAATTACTCTCAAATAACATACCTAGTGTGAATTCCAATGAGTTTGTATCTAAGAGATAATGTTATCCCATGAACAACCACTACAATTTTCAATTTTAAAGATATGTGAATTATTTCCAAAATGTATCCTTAGTTTTTCAAAAAACATATAACTCTGTATGAGAAATAATATCTCTAAATAAAGTAACAAAACATGGATTTTTATATTTTCCATTGAAAAGGACTTGAAATCCACATTATAAACTAAGACCGAGATTCCAAATCCGAAGATAACCACTAAACTATACATTAGTGAGTCAGGGGAATAGAACATAGTATAAGGGTTAAGTCTATATTAGATCAACCTATAAAGAAAAAGGCAATTATTACGATTGAAGGTGAATAAAATAAGAATTAGGAATATGGTAAATTTTATATTCAACTAAATCAAATAGATGCTCCATAATATTATGTTAATCATCCAAAAATATCCCATTTTTAAGATACCTATAAAAATTCAAATTTTCTATTTCCTCAAACAAGGGATATAATTGTTCCTTAAATCATTCCTTAATTTCATGATTGTAGTTCTTATGTTTGATAATTGATTTAAAATAATCATTTATTAGAGGATGAGGAAGGGTACTCAATAATGTCCAACTAGGGAGGGATTTGTTTCACTTTAATAAAATCACTATGAATATAGTTACTATTTTTATTTATAATTTATAACAATATAATTGTTACAAAGTCATTCTATTCTGTAAATTAATTCACCCATATAAGTCAATAATTAGATTCTAATATGTTTTTCTCACTCAGGAGATGAAACTCAACCTCAAATCTATGTATGTTCCCATTTTCAAAAATAATATATTCGTCAATAAATGATTGACTATCATATTCACACTCTTGACCCCCCTTTTAAGAGATAGGTTGTGCATTATAGTCTTTATCCAAAAATACAATGTTCTAATTTTCGGGTTGGTTACCTATAACCATACCATTTCATTCAATCTTCTTTAAAATTTTACCAAAACCGTCAAACATTTTTTTCACAAGTGATGTATGAGATTTCTTATGTTCTTATTTTAAACGATGATGAACATTTTTTGGTACTATAAGATCACAGTCCATGTATTTCACTTTTTCAGTACAGGAAAATATCTATCTAGCATGCTATCACCTATTATGAGATGAACTATCGAGGGCCACCACTATAAAATATTTAGTGGAGCGACCTTGTTGAATATATAAAGAACAATAATATGGAAAACATTTAAATACTAATGTTTTGTAAAAATCCCAAATACCATTTTCATTCAATATAGCTGATGTAAAAGGTTTTATCTTATCAAACACAACATAAATACTCAAAACTAATGGACTTATGATATTTAAGGTCACAAAATTAATTTTATTCACCTTATAATTAAACTATAAATGAAATTTATTGAGACCAACATTATGAAATGAACATGGAATCCCTGAAAACCCAGACAAATAAGATTTGTTGGAGGATCTCCATCCATTTCAAATTCAGGAATCCACTTAATCAACTTCATAAAAAGTCTTTAAAATCCCATGAATCATTATACAAACTTCTATAGTAATAATATTTTATCTACATATATATGGGAACATGCATAAAATCTAGATGGACCAAATAAATTCATGGGAAATAAATCATTTCAAAGGATCACCACAATTTTTTTAAATGATTCAATTTCAGGGATTCACCAATTACATAAAATTGAATGTCTAAATATGATACCTTGAAATTATTAAATGAGAGGATAATATTGAGGAATCCATTATAGAAAAATAACAATAGAGATTCCTTGATGTCATCATTATCATTACACTCAACAACATTATAATTGTATGGTCAACTAATATTTATAGGGATGTCATCCCATCCATCGCCATCAGGAGAATACTTCATTCATGATATCTCTATTAATAAAAATTATATATATAAATGTTAATATTGAAAATAAATTTTATTTTGATAAATAATTTTTAATTTTATATCAACATAATTTTTTAGTAAGTAACATTTTTTTGATGATATCAATCATGTATTTGTATCCATTGAATTCCTAACCACTTTATAAACTGAATGTTTATTTTGTATATATGTGATGATTTTTTTAAAGAATTATAGTTTTCTTATATTCCATGTTACTTTTTGGTAATTGAATATTTTTTTCTAGTGATATGATGATTATAATTTTTTAATTTAACTAAGACAAAATTTGATTCATGTAATATATAACATAGAATTATAATAAATGGGAGGTTTGTTCTCACGGTGATGAAGTAATCATAAAGGTGTTGCGATGTATATAATGATGATAAAGGATATATGGTTCTATGTGGTTCTATTACATGATATTTTTGTAATATATATATATGGTGAAGATAGATATTTAATTTATAATGTGAAATTTTAGTCAATTCCTTCATGATCAGTTGGTGTGGGTAAATCTAAATGGATATCTACATTCTTGTGTTAGACATTCAATAATTATAATGTAAGAATAAATTGAATTATAATTCTGATAAACTATTTTAATAATTATATATTAATATTAATTTTAATGATACTTGATTCCTATATTTTTTTTTTATAAAAAGATATTTATTTTATGGTTGGAAACAAAGATACATTAGTAATTCTGAGATGTTGAAAACCACTACTATTAATATGATTGTGATGATTGTGTATATTATCATATGATTGAAAAATACATTGTGATAATTGAAGGTCATTCCTATATAATTGGTGTATTTTTTATATTGGGCATATTGTATTTTCCATGTTCTAATTCAGAAATATTATCTTTATTAATTTTTAAATATATCAATCCTAGAACATTTATTTCACATGGACATTGTTTTTCATTGAAATATGATCCTGCTGAGTACTTACTAGTTATCACCCCTCCATAGGGTTACTTGAGTTATTATATAGGATATATCTTGGGAGAAAGAGATCAATTATATATAGTAGAGGTTCAACATTGTATATAGAGAGGTTCTTGGATTCTTATATAAGTGTTTCATGAGGTTGTTCTATATTTTATCTATGTAATTGTTTTGCGAAATAGGTAATGTTATTACTTCCAAATTTGTTTTAGAAATTTTATTGACAGTTCATATCACTCATCATGGGATATTTTATAATTGTAGACTCCCATATCATGTGAATTACCATAATGATGGTCGATGCTCCATGGAAAAATAGTGGTAGTCTTCTAGGTCCATACCTATATTCACGACTTTTCACAAAGGTGTACTGGTGGGTGTTTATGACATAATTATATGAAAGTATATAGTTGAGAGAAATTATATTATAAAATGATGTAATGAGTGAGTATTTCATGGGTCTTTTAGGGAAGTAGTGTTAAAATTACCAAACTTATGATGTAGGTATAAGAAATGGAAAGGAAATAGGCATTTAGGGGGTCGTGTGATTCAATGCAATGACATTCTTTTTTTACAAAACGTTTTAATATAGAAATGCACTTAATTTTGTGTTGAAATTTAATAGTAGATCATGAATAATTCTCATAGGTTTCATTATATATTTGGATGGTAATTTTCAATTATTCATAGTGTATTTTGCTAACTTATGATAAAATGTTATAGTCCTTATAATCTTATTGTGAGATCATTTATAAATCATATCATTGTAGTTTTAATATTATTTCAGGAAGTCTTATTAAACGGTGATATAATTTCATTACATTGTATATTGTGTATTTTATGATTAACAATTTTTGTTTCAAAAATTGTAACAATGATGATGAATATTATAAAATTATATACGATTAATAAAAGTATTCCCATAATGAATAGTTGTGTAATGAATTTTTGAAGTACCCAATGTTTGATTATTATGGTTTTAAATTTGGTTAATTAATGTGATGATTAAATATAAATATCATGGGTGTAGTAGAAACGATCCCCTCAAATGAAGTGGATGTTGTTATAAAAGATGGTCTTTGAAGACAGATTCCAAATATTGGGCCAATGAACTTGAAAGGGAAGAACCCATCCAAGGGGAAGAAAATTCCTATGTAAATTAGTGTTATAAAACTCCTTGATGAATATTTAAGTGATCATTGGTGTCTCACATGTGATTTTAGAGTATTTCCACTAAATTTGGTAGAATATATTATTGAAATACATTGTCATGATTATTTAATATAATGAAAACCTCAAAATTTGTATCACGCATATTGTAATAATATTAAAAACTCCCAAATTAATTTAAATATATTCATAGATGATTTTAATAATTTGTAAAATCCCTATAACAATTGGAATAAGATCCCATTCTTTATAAGAAATATTGATTTTGGAGTTCATGAGAAAATGGCTATTCAACGAGTGTAATGATTATCCTTCTACGAACATACGTATTTACTTTTTAATGTAATACTTTAGGATTTTAATGTAAATATTTTAGAAAAAATTATTTTAATTTCAGTTTCATTATATAACTTTTTTACTAATATTCCTTAGAATACAGTATGAATATACTGTAAACCTTTCATCTTCACAATTAGGCTTTGGGATTGGAAAACAATGACAAATGTTTGATTTTAAGGCTTCTTTTAAAGATCAAAAGTAATTAAAGATCCCTATATACTAAATTATATGTCCATAAAACCTCCACATTTATTCAAATTTTAATAAATATTCCAAATAGAAATTAAAGACATATAGAAGAATGTATGTCTCCAATATAAGTCTTCGTGATTTTAAATTATTGATGTTCTCAGTGTAATGATTTAATATATCAAAATTTTTCAAATTACTACTTGATAAAAAACTATGTTTATAGATGTTTAATTTTTGGAAGTTGACACATTTGGGAAAACTAATGTGATGTTCCGTCATGGTAAAAGAATCAATTGAAAATTGTGTGATCCAAACTTCAGAAGAAAAAGGATCTAATCTTCATCCCTAGAGAGGGAAGATCGAATAAAATGAAAACAATTGTTTTCTAGAATTCATTAATCATATATAAATTCTAATATGATGATTCTTATTCTGTTACATTGAATTTATAACATTCAAAAGATTATTTAATCCATGATCCAATATTTGTTTTATGAAAATTCTAATCATAAGAACCACTTTATGTATTTCTTAATACTAAACATTGATTTATTGGGGTTTTAAAAATAATTCTTATGAAAATCCATTGAATATTGAGCTACTATTGATCAAAACATACCTCAAGGTGATCAATGGTTTTTTGAGTTTTTTAGAGGTACTAATATTGAATTATAAGAAAATTATCTAGATTATAATATTGAGGATTGATGATTTTTTGCGCTATATAGAATCTATACTAAAAGATATGATGTTTTTATAGAAATTTTCACACTACAAGATGAGTAAAAATCCATAGATATGTGTCTTTTATATTCTTATATAGCTATAAATATTATACAGTATTCTTTTATAAGATATATTTTGAGTTGAATAAAAATAAGAAAGAACTCATAGAGAAGAATAAAAAATAATTTATTCATCCATGTTTTGAAAATATGGGGAATTAAATTAGTGTATTTGAAGAATATTTATTTTCTGGATAAAGGACCTCATGATAATCATTAAAAACAAAACTATTTATTCATTAATGTTTCTTTGGTGAAATATAATTTTTATCCTAATCAACATTCCATTTATGGTATCTATAAAATATGGAATTAATTTATTATGTCTTCCTATTAATTTGATGAGATTTTAATATTGTGGAGATGAAAATTAAAAAACATTTTGTTTTGTTGCTTTATGTGTGTGTGATCTGTGAGAAATTGAGAAGGAATAAAACTAAAAAAATAAGAAGATGAAAGATAATATTTAACCCACAGTAAAGGACGTGGTTGTTGAACCTATTTAAACTACTAGGTCTTTAATAACCAATATGACATTCCAACTACTAATTTGGAAGTTGAAAAGAATAATACGAATTTATAGATACAGAGTTGCACATTATGAGTGATTGTATAAGAAAGAAATGAATGACTCTATGTAGTTGAGGAAGTTGGTCATATTTTTTGGTTTAGATACATCCTGATATAGATTTTTACCTCATTAGTATAAATAAGGAAGAATAAATATAGTAATAGTTGAAGTCTATCAAAGAAGTATAAATAGCACATCACCTTGTTCATATAGTTAATTCATGTCACCTATATAATATGATGACCAAATATGTGTTATATTAAGTAAAGAATACCTTATGATTACCACTGATCACCCATTATAATTAGTGATTCAATTATTGTGGATAATCTTTGACTAAACAAGAATTGAAACATAAAGTGGTGGGTTATGGAAAATAAGATAAATTTTTTTAAAAATACCAGGGATAATTTTACCTTTAATATCTACACTACATATAGATGTTTAGTATGAAAATTATAAAACGAGATTCAATTGTATTCAGAAGGGTTATAGTGGATAAAAACAAAAGGTTGATCTTATAAAAATAAATTGGTTTTAATTAAAAAATAGACCACACCTGATTAATAACCACCCCATGTGTGTTTTTACAGTCTCATGGGAACTACAAGTTGTATCAGAGCGAATATTTCCTCAGATTCAATATTTTTAATATCAATAACTAAAAATAAGAAAATTGTTTACCTCCAATTGGTATTTTCATTTACTTAATATATTATTTTTAGATTATAAGTATTTAGAGAAGTGTATAATATTTAGGAATCTACTCCAATTCCAATATAAATAGATTTGGAGGTCTCAGTAAGGACTATGTGAAATAGATAGAAGAATGGGTAATGAAATCAATGAATTTTTTTGAAGAATTCTGAGGAAGCGCCATTAGTAGAAGGTAGTCATGATCTTGAAATTTTTTTATCCCAATTTGTTCGTAATCATTACGGAAACTATAAATGATAATGTTATAATGAATATTGTATTGAGGAGACACATAATTGAGTTTACTATACTATTAATGATTACTAGAAAAATTCCACAAAATAAGTTAGTATATATATGTTAACAAATATCAACATTTAAATAAAAGAAAGTTCATTGATTGATAGGGAGGATGATATAGTGGAGAAAGTATTGCAAAATAAGATAAATAGTTATAACACCATAAATAAGCTGATGAATTCTAAAGAATAAACTATCACACATTGTATTAAAATATTATCTCAAAGTGATAATGATTTTCAAATATTCATATGTGAGTATGATGAGTATCATAATTATATCATAAATTCATTCTATGAATTAGATTACTTACATATAGACTTCATAGATTTCTAGTTTACCCTACTGGAATTTAAATTAAGATGGGTTAAAGTCATGGATAATTATTTTCTAGACACAATTTATGTTAATGGGGATCATGTTCTGAAAATGAAAAATAGTTTGAAAGAGAGTTTTATATCAATGGAATATTGGAATAACACTATCAATCTAAAACATCTAGAGGTCAAGATCAAAATAAAAAATACAAAATAAATAGATGGAACATCCCTATATATTGAGAATATAATAGTTTCCGCAATAACATCTTCAGTGAGACCAAAATCAAAATAGGACCACAAAGTTAGTATAAATATATTGAAATCATTTGTTGTAGAATCCACCTCAATATCATGGAAAAGATATCTAAAATCTCAAATAAGTCTATTTTGACTAAAAATATAATTTATGTGAATTTTTGGTGGATATTAAAAACTATAATAAATTGATGGGTAAAAATATCAGTGTAACCAAAAATATTTCATTTATGTTTATGAGAATTTTACCATAGATTTTCCCCTTAATAGGAACCCAAATGGTAGGTTTTTTTATCCGAAAATTTAATTATTTCATTCTAGATAACCTCTACCTATTATAAAAAAGGAAAATGTTAACTAGAAGGTATTTATGTTTCTAGATATTAGTGTATATAATTATTGATTTAATGAATTATATGTCAATATCTTGTAATTATAGATAACTTAAATAAAGTTAGAGAAAATATGACAACAAAAATATCCTATTATAGAGAAGAAGACAACACAAATGATGAAAAATCAGTCTTCTAATATATTATTTGATATTTTTTAGAAATATATTAGATTGTAAAATGTAGTGGCTCAAACCTCCCTCGTCCCTTAAATTGTCAAAATCCGGTGTTGGGGTGTTCTGGGGGGAAACGGTAGGGAGGTACAAGAGTTTTCAAAAATTCCAGGTTTGCATCTATAGATCAAGTCGGTGACTCAGTTTCATTTGGTTTCATCAGTGGATGGTATCAGTATCTTATGTCGGTAGCTCATCGTTGAAGGATCAGCGTTGGTAGGTTGGGAGTCAGTAGGTTGAGGAGTCAATAGGTGGAGGCGTCTATAGGTTGAGGCTTCGGTAGGATGAGGCCTCAGTAGTACATGATGTCGGTTAGATAAGGATTTGGAACATTGAGGGTTCAGTAGGTTTAGGAATCGTTAGGTTGAGGCGTCGATAGGTTGAGGAGTTGGTAGATCTGGAATGGTTGAGTCAGGTGTAAGTGAGTCTCATCAGTGACTCGCTGTCTGTGAGTTGCATCGGGGGCTCATTCTTTGGTGTATCACTATTAGTGACTCATATCATTGACAAACCCATCAGTGACGAACCCATCGATGTGTCATTTACCGTTTTTTTAGTTTCACCACACTTACATTTTATTTGATGTAAGTCATGTTTAAAGGCTTGTTCTAGAATTTCTAAAGGCTTTTCACTAGATATTAAATATAGCATTAATATCGTAACTCTTTTAGGACTTTGAAATAGTAAAATTGTGTGTTCTTGAGCATGATCTAACTTTAGTGTCCCTTGAAACTATGTCCTTCCATTGATATAGGATATGGATATTCTAAGATGATATCTTCTCTTCCCAATGTGTTTTATTTTTCTCTTGATTCACCCAGATCCATTTTTGGTCATTGTTTCATGTGTTGGGCTATGGCAATCAAATTCAGTTTTCATTGGAGCCTCTTAAAATTTGTGTAACCCACCTATTTTTTATGCAAGGAGGGGGTTTTGATCATCTATTTTTTGATGTAGGAATTCCTTCATCTCTATGACACCCCAAACCTTTTCACGTTTAATAATAATAATTTTATGTTTTAATTATCATACTAACCAGTACAATTTTCAAAGTAAATATCATCTAACCATGTATAATGAATAAATTAAAAATAACTATTTTTTTTCAAACATAATTTATTCTAATAAAATAAATTAAAAATAACTATTTTTTTTCAAACATAATTTATTCTAATAAAATAATTATTTAATATAATATTTAATATAATAATAATAATATATATAAATATATCTAATTTTTTGTTCGGTTCCAAGATGTGATATGTATATACATATACATATATACATATTTTAATTATATGAAATTATGATAAAATTATTATTTTTTATTGTGGTTATGATTGATATTGAATGATATTGTTTTAAAATATTTTAACGACATTAATTTTTAAAAATTGAAAAATTTTAATTATGCAGACAATTACGTAATTATTAGATTATAAATTTTTGATTAGATTAAAAGTTTCATAACATTGTTAACATTTTTAATATATAATAAAACTATTTTAATAGAAGGATTAAAATCAAACATATATGAATGATCTTTTGATAAAAATTATTATTATTTCGAATCAGTCACACACACACATATATATATATATGTAATATTAACATTTTTTTAAAGTTTAAAATTTAAAATTATTTTTGTACAAATTATAATAATTATTAATATTTTTTCATAACAATTCATTTTCAATTATTAATTTAATTTATAACATTTTAATAATATAATTTAATATATATATATATATATATATGTAATGATAAAATGATGTATATATATATAAATGGATTAAATATATATGCTAAAAAATGGATAAATGATATTATGTAATAATATTTTATAATACAAAAATGAAATGATGACATATATAATAAAAAAAGAAAATCCTGACATGTAAAACAATCAAATTGAAAATATGATTGAAAAAAGTAAACATAAAAGAAATATTAAAAAATAAAAAATGGTTATTGATAAAAAAATTTTAATATATCATTAGATAACTTTGGTGGATTATTAGTTTTATATATAACTTTTGATGTCTTTTAAAAAGATAAGATAATAATTGGGATATAATAATAATAAAAGATTATTAAAATAACAAAAAATAGAAGGAATCCCGTAATAAGATTTGAATGTCCGTGATTGAGGAGTCGCGTCGCGGGGGGGGGGGGGGGGTCTGGTCTTCTGTTTTCGTGCTTTATGGTTTCAGCGGGTCACTCTCGTGAGGTCTTCAAGGGGCGTCGGGTCGGATGTTGTGCAACCAGGAAGGAGGTTCTGCCTCAGGTTTGTGTGTCACGCATGGGGTGGCTTTGACCAATGTCGTGGAACTGGGATTATCAGGTGTGGTCAGGTAGCACCAAGGGTGTTTGTACGGATTATAGGTTTCGTCCGAGGTGGGGGAAACGACCCAGAGAGCAAGCAGACACTTAGGGCTTCATCAGGTTCGCCATCTAGGTTTAGTCGAGTCAAGGCACGGATGATACCGAATCTAGTAAGGGTGTTCTTGTAGGCGAGGGCTTCATTTTTCCAGACCTAGCTGGATAGGTCTTCTCTCTGAATCTCTTTCGGATTTTATATTTTTCATTCTCATGTTCACGGTTTTGTTGAACCATAGATAAGCATTCTTTTATTGATTTTTTTCAGTTTTCATCTGCTGTACTAATCCATTAATGTTTTACTTTTAGACTATAAATAATGGGAATATCATTTTAGTCTACTAATTTGTTCCCCCAACCTGGCTTAATTCTATTTAATATTTGTTTTGTCAGTTTTATTTCATTACTAATTCTAATTGATTGAATGTCAATTATGGGTAGCTGTAATTTGTGCTTGCACCACAAGTCTAAATCCATCACTATAAAAAAATAAATTAATTAATTAATTAATAAATAAAATCTCTTCTGGATCCTATTAAACAGTATTGGTATCCCTATAAAGGCCTTGCTCCATGCATAATTGAAATTAGGGGGAGGCTTTGTTTGATGCTTTGTGGGTGTGTTCAAAACAACAGATCAATATTCCTACAATCATGTAAGGGTTCATTATACTTTTTCTCGAATGTGTATTTATTTTACAACCTAATTTTTATAAGGGGAAAATTAGGATTTTTGAAATATTTATATTTATTTTGAATTTAAGCATTATATTGTTTCAAGCAGTTAATTATTTTCAAGATGTTGGTTATTTGTGTAAGGGGTTATTTTCTTATAATTAATTTTTATTTAAGATTATTGTCTTCTAAGGATTTATTTTCAAGTTTTTTTATATCCCCAAACACGATTATACACTTAGAATATAATCATATACTTAAATTTATATAAACAAATTTATGTGACTCCAACCAAATCTATTTAATGAATTTTAGAAGATGATTTCAAACCCTTAAATAATGTTTTTGATGCATTAAATATTGAAAGTGTGTAATATAAAGTTGTTTAATATTTGAAATACAACAATTTTTATGGAATAAATTATTTATAATTATGTTTTATTCTTTAAGAATCTGTTGTAAGGGAAGATGATTAATTTTTAAATATTTAATCATCAGAAGTTTTATTTATATAATTGAAATTGTTCCCTCGATTTTGTCCTACTGCAAATCAATTGAGAAGATTATATATTTTCTTAAATATATTTTATTGTGTAAGGGTGCACAGAAAAGAAGTGAATTATTTATATTAAAAAAGTTTATTATTTATGCTAATTATATCCTCTATTTTCTCATTCGGTATAGGAGGAGAATCGTTTCTTTTGAGATTTATTTAGGTTATAATTAATCAAATCATATTTTTCAAATATTAAATCCATAATAAATAAATAAATATACATAAATATAAATAAATAGTCAGAAGACTATCTTCAACTTACAAATATATTTATAAGTATTTTATTGTACACTCGATGACTATATGCTTCGAAGAGATGTAAGTGGGTGAGACATATTCATATTATATATATATACATATGGTTATATATATGCACCTATAAATTTTAATCATAATCCGAGTTAAATTTCCTTAAAAAACATTGATAATTAAAGAATGTTTTTGATATGTTTAATTAAATTCGCATGGATGCATGGACTATATAAAACAAGTGTTGCACTATGAACCAATTGGCCTTAAATTCTATGCAACATAAGGCATGTCCATTTAACAAGACATGGCCATTTATTAGCGCATTCTTCATATAAAAATGACTTCTGTCATAATTCAAACATAGTAATTTTAAACTATAAACATTAATTTCAATAAATCAAGGATTTTGAAAATTAAAGAACTATCATTTTATGTGTTAACCCCATCCATTCATTACATGTGTGTTTTAAATCAATATCACATGTTCAAAAAACATTTACTCGATTATTCATGTCATTGGGAAATTTATTATCTTAATAATAACTGATATATTATGATTTATTCCAATGTCATTTCCATTTATCAGCGCATGAATTGAGTGTGAATAATACCTATCTGTAATTATAAACATGCAATGTAATGCATTGGAAGTTTATGGTAGCAGTTGTAATGTTATTAATTTATGTGATAAATCCAAATATTTATTATTCATCACATATAATAATGTATTTAGAATTAATTTATTTGAATTTGTAAGGGACACCCCAAATAAAAGACATGGAATTGGGTATTCAAAGTGGTATGAGACACTTTGGATACTTTGGACTAGTATGTTCCGGGTTGAGGACCAGTAAAATTAATCCCTCCAGGTTGAGGTCTGGTTACAGAAAACCCTCCGAGTTGGAGTCCAGTTACAGAGGCTCTCCAGGATGGTGTCTGGTTATAGAGGCTCTCTAGGTTGGGGTCTGGTTACAGTTATCCCCTAGATCTTAGTGTGAGGCCTTGGCATAGAAATTAAAGTCCATCATTATAAAATCCATCATTATGTGTATGATAATTAATTAACCAGATGGATATTCGACTAGTCAAATATCCATGGTTAATATCCAGTAATTATGGGTATCAGAAAAGTAAAAATTATTACATGACATATGTTTATCACTCAGTGATTTAGTATTCGATGAATGAAATTTATGTTATAACCTTTAGGTGCAACTCTGATTATTCATTACTCTTACCTGTTTAATTTGTGCTCCCATACACATATGTCATACATGTTTAGAATGTCTTTTACCTGTTACTCCAAATGAGAATTCCTATAGTTGAATCATGCATCCTTATAATTCTATTATCGTGTTTTGAATTGATCACTTTTATAATATGTTACATGTTGTTGGACCCTCCATAATGTTGTAGTTTTTATAATCACAAATAATGTCAATATGCAGATTCTACTCTTTTATGAAATTTTAATATGTCTATGGTAATAAATTATGTCATATAGAAACATATAATTTAATAATTCAATCACCTATATTCACGAATAAATATGTTTACAAATATATTTATACATACAATTTCTCATAACACTTTGTCTAGTAATATAGATACTTCACAATATTTCTAGATTCCTTGACACTAATGGTTAGTTCGACAAACTGAAGTCGACACACCAAAACCAAAGTCGACACACCGAAATCGAAGTATGACTCACCGAAGTTTGATATATAGAAGTCGACACACTGAAACCGAAGTATGACTCAATGAAGTTTGACAAACTGAAGTACGACACACCGATTTTCGACAGACCGATGTTTGACAAATCGAAGTCGACACATCGAAGCTTGAAAGACCTAAGTTTAACACACCTAAGTCGACACACCTAATATCGACAGACCGATGTTTGACAAACCAAATTCAACACACCAATGTCCGACAGAACGAACAATGACACACTGAAGTCAACACACTGAAGATGACACACCGAAGATGATAGACCAATGATATCTAACCAAATACAACAGAAGGAATACGACTCACCGATTGTTATAAATAACTGTTTCGAGTTTATTAACTCAAATTTATTTCTAATGGTCATATTTATAAAAATTAATCTTTCTGACATTATTTAATATTGTCTGTATGACGATAAGTAGACAGTATGAGGTACATTCACATGCGGAGATCTTTATGCCTAGAGGATCCTCGAGTATAAAATAACCTCATCATTCACGTTAATGTTGAAGTTGTACATTATGTATTAAACACTAAGACATGATGAGACACAAACTGTGAAAAAATGAAAATAGAGGAACTAAGAACTTGATATTACCAGAAGATTGTAACAAGAAACTTACTCTAAAAAGCTCAGTGTACATCGACACATTAAAGTGCTAAACCTTTTCACTCCTTGAAGCTAGATTACTGAAATTGTGATACTCTGTTCTGAAGAAAACTTCTAGAAGAAGACTCAAACACCATTTTCTCAACATCCATTGAGTATAGAGCATTACTTCACAACACACAGATAATTCTTAACTATATTATATTTCTTTACTCTATTGTGTTTTATCATCACAAATTGAGCAGTGGGTATATTTGTTTGTATCACACACACTGTCTCCTGAGCGTAACTATAGGATATCAAACTATCCTCATACTCAATCGCTTCTTACACTTCTATCCCATGTAGAACTGTATAGGAGATCCTGTGTGATATGTTTATTTGTTTTTTCCATGAATAACTATGGTATAGGTCAATTGTGACCTGGACAGATGGGTTTGCTGTTGTGAACCTTGATCCAGGGTGTTGATCAAATGTTTATTAATATAAATAGCCTGGTGGCAGGTGATCACCAAGTGGGGAGGATTAAGTCTCTGCTTGAGATTGAACCTCTTGTGTTATCTTCTATGTTGATTATCTTATATTTCTTATGTGATAGGTATTTACTGCATTAAGATACCCTGAACTCTGATAGTTATTTTAGCAAGTGTTTACATCTGTTTTGAATCTGTAGGTTTACTACGAATGTTTTTTTAATAGATTGGTTGGTAAAATTGAGAACTAGTCAATCTTCTAAGAATCAAATTGACCCTTCAATACTTTTATAAGTTCACTACAAACTGACTTTGTGTTTAATTTTATTGGGGGATATTATTTTTTAAAGAGCCTCTTTAACAGAAATTTTTATAATTACTCAATTGACCCCCCCTCTTGAGTTATCTACTCCGACCAACATTTCGTATCAGAGGATTGATTATTTTCATGTTTTCAAATTATTTTCAACTATTATTTTAGTTTTATCTTAAAGTTCTTAAAATTAATGTCATATCTAAATTTTCAGTTCTTTAAATTCTAAGTAACTATGGAAACTAGAGTTGAGGGTGTTGCTAATAATAGGCCACCTTTCTTTAATGGTAATTACTATACTTCGTGGAAATTAAAAATGAAAATGTATCTAGAGGGAATGGGACCTGAAATCTGGGATAGAATTGAATAACAACATGTATTGCTTGCTATTGCTTGGGACACATGGTCTCAGTTGACTAAAGCTACATATAATAATAACCATAAAGCAATGAATGCCTTGTATTATTCTCTAGGTCATGATGAATACAATATAATTTCTACTTCTATAACTTCGTATGAAACCTGGGATACTTTAGCTCACTCTCATGAATGAACATCTAATGTTAAAGAAATGAGATTAAATAAATACACTAATAAATATGATAATTTTAAAATGAAGCCTGATGAATCTATCTCTGAAATTTATCTCAGGTTCATTGAAATAGTCAACACCATGAGTCTTCTTGGGAAACCAGTGGATAGTAAGGTCCAAATCATGAGACTGCTTTGATGCCTACCTGGAAGGTGGAGAAGAACTTCTATTTCTATTTGAGAATCTTGTGACATAGGTAAACTTCTAGTGAAGGAACTAATTGGAATGCTTATGATGTATGAAGAAGAACTTAAAGTAAATCAAAAACTAGATGAGGAACTAAAGAAGAAATTCATATCATTCAAGACATCAACTTCAAAGAGAAAAGATAAATAAAAGATTCATGTTCATGTAGACAGCTCCACTAGTGGAGAGTCAGGTTCCGATAGAGATGAGGAAATGGCTCATCATTCTAGAAGGTTAAAAAAGTTCTACTGAAAGAAGAAATTATTCAGGAAGTCAAACTAAAAGGGAGAGTATGATAGAAAAGAACAATAAAAGAAAGATAGAAAATGTAATGACAACTCAAATGAAATAATCTGATATTAGTGAAAACGAAAAGGTCATGTGAAGGAAGACTGTCCCAAGATGAAATTTAAGAAGAACTATGAATACAAGGGAAAAGGATATAAAAAGGCTATGAAAGCCACCTAGAGTGATATGAAAGATAGCTCTAGTGGATCTGATGCTTTTAATAATGAACATAACAATCGTGCCAACTTATGATTCATAACAAAAATATCTGAGGTAACACTTAAATCTCCTATACATAATGCCTATTATTCTAGGAATAATATTGAGTCTCATAATGATGAAGATATGAATAAGGATGAATTATTTGAATACTGTGAAATTCTTGAGGATACCTTTAATGAGATCAAGGAAAAATATAAATCATTAAATATATAGCACGCTTTAAATGAAAATTATAAGTCAAATATTGATATTGAAAAGAAAAAATGTGCCCAGTTGTTAAAAGAAAATATAGAACTCAAATTATCAAATGATCAATTAAAAATGGATTTGGAAAAATTTACTCGTGGTAGAGATACCTTGACTCAGTTTCTAGGACAACAAATTGCCCCAAAATATACAATGGTCTAGGATATCAACCAGGAAAGTGAAGGATCCTGAAAAATAAATTTATTCCAAAATCTGGGCAATTCATAGCTAGTTCATGTTTTGGACCATTTCCTGAAAAAAAAATTCTCTAACGGACCAAACAAAGTGTTTATGTCCCAATATATATATGTTATTCATAGAAAATCTGCGAGACAAGTATGGATTCCCATAATTTTACTTGATACCCTCTCAGGACCCATGAAAATATGAGTACCAAAGTTACACCATGTGTAATCGGTTATGCAGGGATGTTGGCTGAAGAGTTTCTATAAGACTCTGTGGTACATGGACAGTGGATGTTCAATACATATGACATGAGATTATTATTTCTTCAAGAGCCTAATCAATGTTGATGGTGGACACGTAACTTTTGGTGACAATGCAAAGAGAAAAATCATCGGCTTAGGCCAGATTGTTAAACCTAATATAGTATTAATTTCCGAAGTACTTTTTATTGATGGATTAAAGTATAATTTATTTAGAATCTCTCAGTTGTGTGATAATGTTTTCAATGTCAAATTTGAAAATGATGCATGTAATGTTTTTAGTTCCAAAAAAGATTTAATATTTACTGCTCTTAGAAATGAGAATGTGTATGCTATTGATTTAGATTATTTAGATTTGAAAAACGGTTCTTGCTTAAATGATTTTCATAAGGAATCCTAGTTGTGGAATAGAAGATTTGGACACTAAAATGTGCACTCACTTTTTCATGACCTATCCTCGGGGCCCGTCCCGTGACTACCCAAAGCCCACCTTCCCTAGGACAGGGGTTGGAGACTAGCACCAAAGGTGTATATCCCGATAAAAAGGGAAGGAATTGCCTTTATAAAAGTAAACAAACACAACAGAGTGTGCCACTGATGTAAGAACTAAGAAGAACTGTATACAAAAGTAAGTGCTGAAAAGAAAGGGGCTGGAAATACAAGCCCAACAGTAAGTATAATACAACTAAAAAGCTATTACAACTATAGTAAAATAAAACAGCAACCACCGAGTCATCCTCCAGGAATCCCACCTGAAGGGTGGGTACAGATGGTCTCCTTATCACCTTGGGTCCATCCGTATATTCCGTGTATGTCTCGTCAAGTGGTCCACCTCTGGGTACCGTCCATCTCTACAAGTCTCTACCTTGATCAGTGATGTTCGTCGTCGGCATCCAACACAACGTATTGTGGATATATCCCGTGAATTGGTGAGTATACGATACTCAGTAGGGACCCCGAGACCCCCGAAGGTCTCCCAGAATCCACGAAGGATAACCACATAAGAATGATATAATCATGAAATATCAACCAACTCTAATTAGGTATATGCCCATACAAATACCTAACTTATCAATCACAGTTCGGCTCCAACTCTGGAGCCCGAGAACAACCCAGTCCACACAAGAAAGAATCCAATCACATCGATGATACTGATTGAAAGTCATGACTCAGCTCAAACGAGTATACACAACATAAATAGAGTAAGAGATGATTACTTGTATCCACTGAATCATCTATCACTGTCGAACAGAAAATACCCACAGGAACCTAAAATAGCAGTATCTGGTTGCTATCGAACCCAAAGAGGATTCAATCTAGTGTCATTGTTGTTGAACCCACGGAGGATTATAGAATATTTTTCATCACTGCTGAACCCGTGGAGGATTCTAGTACAGTTTTTGTCACTGCCGAACCAAGAGAGGATTCCAGTACAGCTGTCATCGCTCCCGAACCCACAGATGATTCCACTATAGTTTATGTCACTGCCTAACCCACTGAGGATTCCAGTATAGTTGTCATCGCTGCCGAACCCATGGAAGATTCCAATATAGCTGTTGTTGCAGTCGTAGCTGGCTCTAGGGTTCCTGCACACATGATGCTCTATTCCAGGAGGGTCCGCTCCTCGAGCCAAGGGGTCGATACATCAACTACCATGAAGTACAGATATGATGTATCCTAAAGTTCCGTCTCATCAAAAGGAACCCAACACGACAAATGATGTGTCAATCGAACGCACGGTCAGGAAGTTATTCACATTTAAGTGAAACGGGCCCGACCCACCAATCCTAGTGGGATGGCGGGTCAGCCCATCCTCGTTCGGAGGGTCCTACCTATCTAAGGGGTCGGCCCGGCCCGATGATGTGTGGCAGGCGGGCCGGACCGACCTGGTAGGGTGCGGCCCGGCCCGACTGGGCGTGGCCCGGCCTGGCTGGCGTGACCTGACCCAGTTCGGTGCGGCTCGGCCTGGCTGGCACATCCCACGGCTTGCCGCAGCTCGGCCAGCGGGCCGCGCCGGTATGGGGGGGCCCAAAAATCTCAAACCAGCGGCACAATCCTCATGTCCGACATGTCGAAGCTGGTTGGTCTTCCCGTTGTGAGCGGCCTGTGGTTGTGGGACGCGATCCCTCCATTGCAGTGCCTATGAGTGTCGCGGCTCCTTCCACCCAGCCGGCCGTCGAGCCGTCCGGTTCTCCCGCCAGAGCGGTCGGCCCTGTGCGTGTCACGGTTCTCCGCAGCATGGCATCATGGGGCGCCGCGGTTCCACCATCCCAGCCGGCTATAGCCGGCCGATTATTCTTCAACTGTGTGGCCCGTGGTTGTGAGACAAATTTCTAGCGCACACGACCGATGTGCGACAACCACCTTTTATTTCCGTCGCCTTTGTTCGCCACTGACTCCCTTTGAAAATTAAAAAAATCAAGAAACAACGTAGGGTTGTTGAGCCGTGTTCATTCGTTCCATGCCCACCACGTTAGGCGGTAACAATTGGCCGTAGACAATCATTCTCATTCAATAAGAACGAAGGTAAAATTTATTCGAATTAAATTATACAAACACCCTACCTGAAAAACAAGAGTGTATCACATCAACGAGTCATGGAAGACAAGTGTCGTGGAGGTCAGGCATCGCGGAACGTTGTCGTAGATGACATTCCTTGCGAGCGGTGTCTTTTGTAGGACCCCAGGACACCCTGAGAGGGGAGGGGTGATTCAGGGTGTCAACTTCTTCTTCATAAAGTTGTGGATATTATTCCCACATTGGTAGGAACTACTTAAACCTATATGATGAATATGATCAGCAATGAAACATTCACATGCAAAGAGATAACACATCAATTTTACTCGGTTCACCACTTAGTGCTACGTCCAATGAGCATATGCTGAAAAGTTGTCAGTCGTACCAAATTTCACTAATCTTAACTAGTTGTGGATTACAATGGTTCGAGCATAGTCACTTCGTCCTAGGCTCACTACCTTTACAAAGGTTCAGGGATAGCTCTCTGCATCCCTTTGGTCACTCCTGTTGACTCCCCCTGGCTCACTGTCGTTGGTGAAGTCTCGCTCAGTTTATAGACGTGAAGGTCTCTTCAATAGATTTTCATTGAAGTCTGTGTCTCCTGTTTAGCATGAGACATTGTTGGCATCAAGGTTCAGAGTTGATGCTCTTTTCATTTCAAACCTTCTTCTTTAGTGAAAAGACTAATACACTAGATCCTCTTGTCTTTGTTTGCCTGAATCACAACCACTGATGTGATTACTCAATAAGTGAAGCTCAGCTTACTTGGCATTGTCAGAATCAGTTCTCCATGTATGCATGAGATCATGCATTTATCATTTAGATTTCCTCATTAATCTCACTTTTCAACGAAAGTATCAGGCAACCCTTCAGCTCTCGTGTAGCTCCAGAAGTGTGGGCATGCTCCAACAACACCTGACACTCCATTGCAAGCCCGACGCGCAAGTCTCAATGCGGCGCGCAAGTCCCAATACGGCATGCAAGTCTATGGTGCGCAAGTCCAAACTAGAACTCAAGTGTCACCAAAGCACCTACATGACACGGCCTTCTTGAACTTCAAACCTGAGAGACTCACTTCTTTTCTTGCCCAAATCACCTTGGGTGTGCAGCCATCAACCAGCGTGCTACTTCTAAGAGCTGGCACGCAAGTCTCTCCAAACCACTTGCGGGACCACACACCACTTGCGCGACTCCTACACCTGCGCGACGAGAGCTCTGATTTTCTAAAAGGTTTGAGCTCAGGGAAAATGAGGAGGTGTGGTCCCCTTTTTATAGGCAAACTAGTCAACCTGCGCGACGGCACGCAAGTCACCCCTCGGCGTGCAAGTCTCGGCGTGTATCTCATCACCCCTAGCCTCTATCGCGCATCTCACTTGCACAACCCAACCAATACTTGCACGAGCTTCTTTCCATTTCCATATTTTGAAGTTGTGTTCTTGAAAAACGATAGGCGCACAAGTTTCCGATCCTTCTAGGCACTGGCTCACAAGCCTCTTCACGGCGCGGAGGTCACTTGCGCGACCAGCCAAAAACCTACGTGGCCCTTATCCGTTTTCCATTTTCCCATGTTTTGGTCTTGAAAATCATAAGGTGCTCAAGTTTCTTCTCCATCAAGTACATGGTGCGCAAGTCTCTTTGCCAAAAACACTTTTCTCTATTTGTCGATTTTCAAGCCCAAAAATTTGGCAAACACTGGGAAATGGCACGACTTTGTATCTGCTATTTTTGTACTGCTTCCAGATCATCCATTCCTTTGTCGATGTTCTTGAATAAAACATAGATCATTAACCACATCCCTTGTACTCGACATGCCACCATGGAATCTCCTTTTTCAACAAATTTGTATGTCTTTGGTTTTCATTGTCAACAAGAACAATCACCTCAAAAACGCTTCTTCTTGGTGATTTGAATCCTTCAGTAACTCTTCTGCTTTCATCACAAACTCCACTATCGTGATATGTATTCTTTGAAAGAACAACATTAGCATCATGATCTTCTGAGACAATGTGATGTGCATGTCCATTTCATAATCTCAATCTCAGCATGGCCATCTCAGAATTCAAATCCCTTGCACATTGTCTTCTTCTTCATTTGTCATTATCTACTTCATGCAAAGAATATGATTAAATTCTTCAAGAAGTCTCCTACATGGTTCTCAAACAATCATGAGGTATTGCATGGTCTTTATCAAAACCCCATTCTTCTTTAATAATCATCATATGAATTATAACTCACATTATTCATTTTTGTAAACAAAGTGTCACATTTAACACATGTTCTTTGAACTTATGATTAGTACAACAATCATGAGGTATTGCATGGTCTTTATCAAAACCCCATTCTTCTTTAATCATCCTCAGATGAATTATAACTCACATTATTCAATGTTGTAAACAATGTGTCACATTTTACACATGTTCTTTGAATTTATGATTAGTACAAAAATCATCTGAATTTACATTCCTCCATTTCATTAGAGTACTTCTTGATCTCCCTCATTTTGATCTTCATTGAAAACTATTGACAAAAAATACAACCTTATATACAAAGTAGTTCCATTATCTTCTCCCATGACTCTAATAAGAATAAAGGATGAAGGTTATCCTCACAATCTTGTTACGGTCGATGAGAGGTTATTGTTCCTCATGTTCTTATTTGGAGTTGTTCGTCGTTGAAGAATGGCGTTCTTCATCGAAAGAAGAACACTATTCTTCTCTTAAGCTCTCCCAAAATTATCCCAACACAACGAGTGCCAAACTAAAATAATTTCTAAGGATATTATTATATTCACACTAGTAATTCAAAATTCAAACACATTAATTAATTAATTGAAGAGCTAAATTCATTAAATAAAGAGTGTTGGAAAATATTAAAGAGAGAGAGGGGGAGGTGAAGATATCTCATTCATTATGGGGGAGTTGTCAAATTAATAAGGGGGTGTTAATGGGGAGTTAAGGGAAGGTGAACGGTTTGGATTTGTGTGGGCCCCACCACACTAATTTCTATCATGGGAGGTTATGTGGGTGTGGGACCCACCTTTAACACTACTTGGGAGAAAATAACTTCCACTAAATAATAAAATTTTGTACCAACAATTTTATTAATTTAGTATTAATTCCTCAAAAAAATAACTTTCAACCCGCATAAAACACAACTGCGGTAAAGGTCCCCTTAAGAGAATACTGACGTTGTGAGTTCATCAGTGCCCTCAGATTTCAATTCTGAGAACCGGTTCATAAGATATGAAAACCCGTACGTACGTTTACTTAATGTACCAAAAAAACTTCAGAAATTGATTCTGAGCACACTGGGCCTCGGAATCAGGCGCCATCATAAACTGCATACTCATAAAAATCTAAAGAATTAAGAAAAAAAATTTCCTTGAAATTTCTGGGACATTAAATTACTCTCACCTCAGGGATTTATGTCCCTGTAAAGCTACAACACACATTAGGGAAACAAATGGAGGTACGAAGCTCGTATCTGAGCCTCCCGCTCCCATGTGCTCTCCTGGGGGTTCTCATGCTTCCAGCGAATGCGCACCATAGGAATCTACCGTCCACGTAGAACCCGCTCTTGTTTATCCTCGATCTCTACCAAGACCACCATGATTGTCGCCCTTTCATCGATGTCCAGCTCCCAGTGGTTGATGATGTGGGTCGGGTCGTCCACATATCTCCCCGGCTGAGATACGTTGAAGACGCCATGAACCCGGTGCGACTGAGGTGGAAGGGCCAGGATGTAAGACACCTCGCCTACTCTGCTGAGGACCTGGAAAGGTCTGACGGATCATGAAGATAACTTCTCTCCCCGGCCAAATCTCCATAGACCCCGTCGAGGTGAGACCCATAAGAAGACATGGTCACCATCCTCGAACTCCAGTGGTCTCCGTCTCCTATCATCATAGGAATTCTGTCTGCTCTGTGCAGTCTTCATCCACTCCGGGATGATCTGCACCTTCTTCGTCATAGCCTGAACCATCTCTGGTCCTACAAGTGCAGACTCCCCTGGGTCAGTTCAGCATAGAGTTGATCGACAAGGTTGGACGTACAACGCCTTGTATGGTGCCATCTCGATAGTGGAGTGGTAGCTGTTGTTGTATGCAAACTCCACCAAGGGTAAATTATCATCCCAACTGCAACCAAAGTCAAGGACACATGCACGGAGCATGTCCTCGAGAGTCTGAATGGTCCTCTCTGTCTGGTCGTCCGTCTGAGGATGGAAGGCAGTGCTCAGACATAGCTGCATCCCAAAAGTCTCCTGTAACCTCGTCCATATCTGTTAAGTGAAATGAGCATCACGATTGGAAACGATAGACTATGACACACCACGATGCTGTATGATCTCCAGAATATAGAGGCGTCCCAAGATCTCTACTGAGCCCTGTTCTCTGATCGGTAGAAAGTCGACTGACTTGGTTTGTCAGTCCATGATCATCCAGATAGAGTCATTTCCTCTAGATGTATGTGGAATCCCCATCATGAAATCCATAGATATCCCATCCCACTCTGGAACCTCTAAGGGATGTACCAAGCCTGCCGGTACCTGGTTCTCTGCCTTCACTTGCTGACAAGTGAGGCATCGTGAAACGAACTCTGCTACAACTTTCTTCATACCTGGCCACCAGTGTTGTCGTCTAAGTTCCTAGTACATCTTCACCAGTTCTGGATGTAATTCTAGAGGGGAAGTGTGATACTCTCTGAGAACCTCCTCCGGTAGTGCAACTGGTACCATGGTACGTCCCCTGAAGAGGATGACATGCTCCCCTCCTTCAGAAAATCTATCAGGTGTTTTCCTTGAGGATATCTGAGTGCGTCTCATCTCACAGTCAACCTCCACACGCTGTGACTTTCTGACTCACTGAACAAGTGGAGGAGTTATTGTGAGAGACTGAAGAAAAGCTGCTCCATCAATATCCAGAAAGGATATCTTCAGCACGGCTAGCTGCTCTGTCGCCTCTCCTAGCAGCTGAATGCTCGATCTCCGGCAGAGAGAATCCGCTACAACGTTTCCCATTTCTAGGAGTATAGACTATCTCTATGTCATAGACCTGGAGGAACTCGAGTCAACGTCACCATCTAAGATCTAGGTCCTTCTATGAGAGACACACTTGATATTTTTGGTATTAGAGTAAACCATAAACCATTCTCTCAATAAACTATGGGTTTAACTAGCCATTTATAAAGAACTCAACTACACCCATTTTTTGCATATACCCTACAAAAGATGCTATGATTTATCCTTTGCCGAAAAGATAAATCTGGTCTCATCCCCTGGATGAACCACGTTCTTTGCTGAATACATTCAATCCGGACATGAACGGTACAATTCCATTCCATGGAGGATGTCGTAAGGCCTAGACGCTACTACCAAGAGATCCACCCTTTACTATCACCTCCACGGGTCGAGTCACACTATCGGCAGCAGTGTGTGGTCACTGGGACTCCTCTAGTAGGAATCATGAAAGTGAGGGTCAAGTAAATGGTTTTATGCAGAACCTCTTAATATCAACCACATAAAAAGGACAAGGAAACAAACTTCATAAGAACAAGTGTATTTTATTACTACAGCTAAAGGTACAAAGACACAAAGCATACACAAAAAATGACATCAACGAATCTAGAAGCATCATAAAGAAAGGTCTCTATGCCTGGAGCTACTCCCGCTCCTGTCCACCTTCTTTTGGAGAACAATGGTCATACACCTCAGCTTCCTGAAGCTGACCTCTCCCCTGTCCAATCGTTCCATACGGTTGGGGTGGACCTCCTGGTGGTGGTGGTGTTACGACCTAGAAATGTCATCCACCACCTACTGCTCGGCCAGCTCCTCTTCCATGTCCGCTCGCTCCCAGCGGACCACCACAGTCGAACATCTGCCTCTTCCTAGGAGGTCCCTTTACTACCTGCTGCTCATCTGCAGGACAGGTCTAGCAGTCCCGAGCAATGTGACCCTACTCGCCGCATGCATAGCACTGCCTGCTCCTCGTATGGCTGGCTCTACTTCGTGTGCCACGCACAACCATACCAATATCGTGGGTTCTCCCAGCTATTGGACTAGTCCTCTTGGTCTTTTGTGTCATCTGTATACTGCCAGCTTCAGAATACTCCACTATGGTCGGAAAGCCCTGTGAATAGAGCAGTAGCTCCTGAGCCCGCACAGAGCATAGAGTCGTTGGTACCAACTCCACCCTGAAAAGACACTCGAATTATCCCTAGGTGAGAGTTGTCTCATTGTAAAACTAGAGGATCAGACTCCACCACCTCTCAGCTGCTCCCTGAATGTGTCTCACAGCTAGGTACACCATAAAGTCAACGGGTGTCCCAACAGTGTGGAACACTCGTGCTACAACCTCTAGCCAGCACCCGACTATCTGAAAATCTGTCTGGCCTCGAAACTTCTGAGGCCTCTGTCACTGGAACTCGTGTAGCGCACTCATGCAGTGTGCACTCTCTACTGTGGGAGTTGGTGGTATTGGTGGTCTAGCGGGTAGTGGTACCACTGGTGTCTCTACTGTAATGGGGCCCTGCACTGAGGCCTCATCGCTTGGTGGGCTACCATCTCGTACGTAACTCGGAACCCTAGCTGGTTGCATTTGTGGGGCCATCCTGAAAAAGAACAGCTGCACCACAGTTTAAACAGTATACCTGGTGAGCTGACACAAAGTAATCAACAAGAAAAAATTTTCAAAGGAAACCCACACGCAATCTGTGTTTTCAGGCACTAAGTAGGGAATTATAGGCCAGGGTCCTTGTGTATGGATACGTCGGCCGCAGCACCAACAATGGACTCCCTAGACTGAAAACCACACTCAGTACTCTTAAAACTAATGCTTCATAGAAATGAAAGATCAGAGTCCTGAGTTCTGCGATAGAACCAACTCTTCTGATACCAATTTGTCATGACCCATCCTCGGGGCCCATGTCGTGACTACCCCAAGCTCGCCTTCCATAGGCCAGGGGTGGAAACTATCACGAAAGGCGTAAATCACGATAAAAAGGGAAGGCATTGCCTTTATAAAATTAAACAAACACAACAGAGTACACAACTGAAGTAATCACCAAGAAGAATGGTATACAAAAGTAAGTGCTGAAAGGAATGTGGCTGGAAATATAATCCCAACAATAAGTTCAGTACAACTAAAAATCTAGAACAACTGCAGTAAAGTAAAGAAACAACCACTGAGTTGTCCTTCGGGAATCCCACCTAAAGGGTGGGTACAAATGGTCTCATCAATATCCCAGGTCCGTCCGTCTACTCTATGTATGTCTCGTCAAGTGGTCCACCTCCAGGTACCATCCAACTCTACAAGTCTCTACCTCGATCATTGTTGTCTATCGTCTTCATCCAACACAACATAGTGCGGTCATATCCCATGCAGGGCTGAGTATACGATACTCAGTAGGGACCCCGAGACCCCCAAAGGTCTACCAGAATCCATGAAGGATAACCACAGAAGAAAGATACAATCACGAAGTATCAAACAACTCTACTTAGGTATATTCCCATACAAATACCTAAGTTATCAATAAGGGTTCGTCTCCAACTCTCGAGCCCAAGCACAAACCAGTCCACATAGGAAAGAATTTAATCACATCGATGATAATGATTGAAAGTCAAGACTCATATCACACTAGTATACATGACTTAAAGAGAGTAAGAGATGATTAGTTGTAGCAACTGAATCATCTATCACTGTCGAAAGGCAGATACCCGCAGAAACCTTAAATAGAAGTATTGCGTTGCTGTTGATCCCACAAAGGATTTAGTCCAGTATCATTGCTGTAAAACCCACGGAGGTTTCTAGTATAGTTGTCATCGCTGCCGAACCCACGAAGGATTCCTGTGTAGTTTTCGTCGATGCCAAACCCATGGAGGATTCCAGTACAGTTTTTGTCACTTCCGAACCCACGAATGATTCTAGTATAGTTGTCGTCACTACCGAACACATTGAGGATTCCAGTACAGTTGTCATCGCTGCTGAACTGATGGAGGATTCCAGTACAGTTGTCATTGTAGTCGCAGCCAGCTCTATGGTCCCCACACACAGCACGCTCGATTCTGGGAGGGTCTGCTCTTTGGGCCTAGGGGTTGATACATAAACTATCAAGAAGTCTAGAGTTGATGAATCTCGGAGTATCATCTTGTAAAAAGGAACCCAACGTGACAGATGGTGCGTCAATTAGACTCCCTGGTCTAAGAGATATAGGCTTTTCCGTTCGAGGGGCCCAGTTGGAATTATGCACATTCCAAACATGGACACTTTCCAAAGTCATCGAAAACTCACTTAGAGTATCGCAAAAGGACATCCTCATTGAAAGGGTCCTAGTGTCATAGACGGCACGACGATCAGACGCACGGTCATGATGTTATTCGCGTTTATGTGAAACGGGCCCGACCCGTCTAGCCCGGTGGGATGGTGGGTCGGCCCATCCTGTCTCGGCGGGTTCGAACTGTCTAAGGGGTCAGCCCGGCCCGCGCAAGGGAATGACCCGCTTGGCGCAGCCTGTGGATTGCTGCTTCATGGCCAGATGGTTGAGCCGGTGCGAGGGGGAGGGGGCGACTTCTCGAACTGGTGCCGCCACCCTCCTGTCTGGCCAGCCGAAGCCGGCCGGGCTTCCTAGTGTGAGCAGCCCGAGGTTACAGGCCATGATCCCTCCACCGCGGTGCCTATGAGCGCCATGGATCCTTCCGCCCAGTCGGCCGTTGAGCCGGCGGGTTCATCCACCGGAGCGGGCCGCCCTGTGCGGGTCGCGGTTTCACTAGCCCGGCCAGCCAGAGAAGGCCGGTTCTTCTTCGGCCGTGTGACCCACAGTTGCGGGCTTTGGTTCAACCATATGCTGCCGGCACGTGGCCACCATCTTCACTCGTCACCACCTCCCTTCACCACCGCCTACCTTTGAAAATTAATGAAATCAAGAAACAGCAGAGGGTCGTCGAGCCGTGTTCGTTCAGCCCGCGCCCTCCACATTAGGCGGTAACAATTGGCTGTAGAAAATCACTCGCATTCAACGAGAACGATGGTATAATTTATTCAAATTAAATTATACAAACACCCTACCTTGAAAACAAAAGTGAAGCATGTCAACGAGTCGCAGAAGACAAGCATCAAAGAGGTCGGGCGTCACAGAACATTGTCGTAGACGGCGTTCCTTGCGAGCAGTGTCTTCTACCTTGACGTTAAGAAGAAGAAAGGATAAAGGTTTTCCTCAAAATCTTGTTCCAATCAACGGGAGGTTATCATTCATCCTATTTTCTTCAGATTTGTTCATCGTTGAAGAACAATGTTCTTCATCAAAATAAGAATACTATTATTCTCTTGATCTCTCCCAAAATTCTCCCAACACAACGAGTGCCAAACTAAAATAATAGCTAAGGATATTATTTTATTAACACAAGTAATTAAAAATTCATACACTTTAATTAATTAATTGAAAGATCAATTCATTAATTAAAGAGTGTTGTAAAATATTAAATAGAGAGAGATAAAGGTGATGAGATCTCATTCATTAAGGGGGAGTTATCAAATTAATAAGGGTGCGTTAATGGGGAGTTAAGGTAATGTGAAGGGTTTGGATTCGTGTGGGCCCCACCAAACAAATTCCTCTCATGGGAGGTTATGTGGGTGTGGGCCCCACATCTAACTCCCCTTGGGAGGAAATAACCACCACTGAATAATAAAATTGTGTGCCAACATTTTTATTAATTTAGTATGAATTCCTAAAAAAAATAAGTTTTAACCCACATAAAACGCAACTGTGGTAAAGGAACCCTTAAGTGAATACCGGTGCTGCGAGTTCATCGGTGCCCTTAGATTTAAATTTAGAGCACCAGTTCAAAAGATAGTAAAACTCGTACGTATGTTTACTGAACGTACCCGAACAAAACTTCTGAAATTGATTCTAGGACACCGGGCCTCTGAATTAGGCGTCGTCAGAAACTGCGTACTCATCAAAATCCAAAGAATTAAGAAAACAAAATTCTTGAAATTTCCGGGTCTTTACACACTTAGGAAAATTACTAGGATTGTTTTAGTAAGAGACTTTCCAAAACTGTAATTCCCACTTCATGAAGTGTGCAATCCCTATCAAAAGGAAAAGCAACACAATGTTTCTTTCAAACCAAAGAAGGAAGTTTCTACTTCTCAACCGCTTGAGTTGGTTCACATGGATTTGTTTGGACCATCTTGAGTTTCAAGTTTAAATGGGAAGAACTATTTTTATGTTCTTGTAGATGATTTTTCTAGGTAAACATGGGTATACTTTCTATCTTACAAAAGTGAATCTTGTTCTTATTTTATCTAATAATCCACATCTGTGGAAAATCATTGTGGACCTAGAATTAAGACCTTGAGAAGTGATCATAGTCGTGAGTTTGAAAATCAGAGGGTTGAATCTTATTGCTCAAAATATGGCTATATTTACTATTTATCTTCTCCTAGAACACATCAGCAAAATGGATTCATTGAAAGAAGAAATAGGACACTTCAAGAAATTGCTAGGACAATGCTCAATGAGTATAATCTACCTATTTATTTTTGGGCTGAAGTTTTAAATACAGCTTGTTATACCATCAATAGATTCTTAATTAGACCTGTTCTTAAGAAGAACCTTTATGAACATTGGAAAATAGGAAGCCTAAGGTTAACTACTTCAGAGTTTTTGGTTGCAAAGTCTTTATCCTTAACACTAAGGACAATCTCGAAAAGTTTTCCTCCAAAATTGATGAATGAATTTTCCTAGGTTACTCAATCTCGAGTAAAACCTATAGAGTATTCAATATGAAAACCAAATGTGTGAAAGAGATAGTTCATGTCAAATTTAATGAGGCTGCTCCACATGAACCCAAAACATCTCTTAAATATCATGAGGAGGATATGTCAATTCGGGACCTTAATGATAATGAGAGTGAATCCCCTGTAAAAGTAACCAGTTCTGGGAATCTTCCATAATCAACACCTATTGAGTCTAAACCAATAGAATATCATGAGGAGTTTAGTTCAAATCTTTCTAGAGGTATTATAACTCTCAAGAATCATCCTTTAGATGTTTTATTAGGTTATTTAAAATGAGGGACACAAACTAGATCTTCTCTGAGAAACCGGGTTGAACATCAAGATTTTCTTTCACAGCTTGAACCCAAAAATATTAATGATTCTATCAATGATGAATTTTGGGTAATGGCTATGAAAAAATAGTTAAATAAATTTGAAAGAAACAAAGTATGTGAACTAGTTGAAAGACATAAGGACACTTTGACAATAGGAAATAAATGTGTTTTTAGTAACAATGTTGATGAGTCTGGAAATATAGTTAGAAACCAAGCTAGACCAATTGCACAAGGATATAATCAGGAAGAATGAATTGATTATGAGGAGATATTTTCACCTGTAGATATGTTAGAGGCCATTAAGATATTACTTGCTTGTGCAGCTCATCTGAATTTTAAACTCTATCAAATGGATGTCAAAAGGGCATTCCTAAATGGTTATATAAATGATGATGTGTTTTTTGAACAACCCCTTGTTTTACAAATCCCCATTTTTGAAACCATGTTTTTAAACTTTCTAATTCATTATATGGTTTCAAGAAAGCTCCCAGAGCTTGGTATGATAGACATAGTTCTTTTCTTATTTCAAAATGTTTTACTAATGGAATATAATATCCTAATTTATTTATTAAAATTATTTCCAAAGATGTTTTGATAGTACAAATTTATGTAGATAATATAATTTTTGGGTCTTCTAAAAATTATTTATGTAATGATTTTTCAAAAATAATGCAAAATAAATTTGAAATGAGTTTAAAGGTAGAACATTAATTTTTTATTTCGATTTCAGATTTTTCAAAATAAAGATGGTATTATTCTAAATCAATATAAATATACTAAAGATATTTTAAAAAGTTTTTGTTTGGATGGTAGTAAAGGTAGTGATACACATATGAGTACCACTTTCAAATCTGATGGTGATGAAACTGGTATATTAGTGGATCAAAACAATTACCAAGGTATGATAGGGATTCTGCTCTACCTTACTGCTAGCAGACATGATATTATGTTCAGTGTATCCAAGTGTGCTATCTATCAAGCTAATCCCAAAGAGTCTCACTTAAATTCTGTTAACATGATTTTTAAATATATCAAGTATACCATAAATTTAGGACTATTTTATCCAAGAGGACATCCGTTTATTTAAATAAGTTTTTTAGATTCCGACTTTTCTAGTTGTAAGTTAGATTGAAATAGAACCTATGGAACATGTCACATTTTAGGCAAGTCTCTAGTTTCATGGTGTAGTAAAAACTGAATTTTTTTGCCTTATCTACTATCAATGTAGAATAAATTCCTACTGGTTGTTTTTGTACAAAAATTTTGTGGATGAAACACACTTTACTAGACTATGGAAATCCATTCAATCATGTCTCTATAAACTGTGACAACACAAGTGCTATTAAAATTTCTAGAAATCCAATATCTAATTCTAGAACAAAACATATTGATGTAAGACATAACTTTTGAGAGATCGTTATCAAAAAGGTGATATAACTCTTGAGTATATTGGGACAGAACATCAGCTTGTTGATATATTCACTAATCCCTTAAATTTTGAGAGAATAAATTATATCAGACATGAATTAGGAATTATAAATCTTGAACCGATCCTGTAAAACTATTCTTTTTAAAACTGATCTTTTTAAAATTGATCTTTTTAAAATCGATCTTTCTAAAACTGATCTTTTGAAAACCAGTCTTTTTAAAACTGATCTTTCTAAAACCGGTCTTTTTAAAACCGATCTTTCTAAAACCGATCATTTTGAAACTGATCTTTCTATAATCGATCTTTCTAAAACTGATATTTCTAAAACCAATCTTCTTGAAACAGATCATATCAAACCGATCTTCTTGAAACCGATCCCCTGTAAAACTGATCATCTTGAAACTGATTCTTTGACACTGATATATTTAAGGGTTGTTTTGTAAATTCTGTCTGCTTTAAATGAAATGATATTGTTTTATCTCTTTTAACTTTAAACATTTAAATGTTGTGTTTTAAAATTTACAATACCCAAATGATATAGTTAGTACAATCCATCTGAACCTTTTACCTTCTCCACTACATTAAATAATTATACATTTAGTCATAATCTATCTCGACTCTTGAACTCTCAACAAAATTGGAATCAGAAGATTAATCATGGTTAGGACTAAGCATACAATGGAAGAAACTAGGAAATATCCTTCTGCTAAGCATCAGAAAGGTGAGACCAGTGGGACTGCGAAACTGATTTTAGATATCCGAGTAGTTACAGCTGAAAAGGAGGTGTCTAATGAGTGACATCTTTCAAGCAAATCATTTTTATTAAAGGTACTGGAATCTCAAGGTTGGCTCAGTTGGTTCACCAATAATTAAAGACCCTAATATCCCCTTCTTTTTTATGAATTCTATCAACATTTGAGTATATCATTGGATGAAGCTGATGTAAAAAAGATGAAATATATGGTAAAGGTAAAGGAAGTGGTTTTTTCATCTAAGGAATGAGCTGAATGCTTAGAGGTGCCTCATGAAGGTTTCTATGCTGACTATCCTGGTAATATTCCACCTTCTTCGATCTTTTTTTCCTATGAATATGCTCTGAAGGATCTGACTGGAAATGAAGAATCCAGGAGGACTGTTGCAAATGAATTTGAAGGATAAGTGAGATTGCTTTTTAAGTTCATACACCATCAAATCTTCCCAAGGAAGGGAGATTTCTCTACTGTGAAATATCAGGATGTTTTCTAGATATTTTTGTTGAAGAATGGAATAAAAGTGATTCTATGAAGATATCTTATGGTTAATATCTCTAATTTGATTATTCCATCCAAGAAGGCGACCTATTTATATTATCTAAGGATGATTTCTACCATGTTGAAAAATTTAGATTTTGTAGAAGATGGAGATGAAGTGATAAGTTTTTGTAGTGACTTTTGTATTCTGAAAGACATTTGTAAGAGGATGAAGATATTCTGGAACCCATGGAAGAGATGTGGGGTAGTAGAAGAGGAAAGGATGTATTAGTATTTCCATCCAGTTGACCATCCTTCTAGACCAAAGGACCACGTTGATCCAGGTATCAAACCAGGAGAAGTTCTAGTTAATTCTGATGAGGAAGCTAAGGGTGAAGTGCCTAGGGAAGAAGTATCTCCTTTTAGTGTTAGGAGTGATCCTGATATTGCTGAAAGTCCAAAAAGTATTACTTATAGACCTGCTAGTCCACCTTTGGACTTACCTTCAAGAGAAACTATTCTAGGTGAGGAAGAAGAGGAAGAAACCGATGTTACTAGAGTTGAAGGATATGTAAGGAAGTCAGATGGGGAGTCCGATGATGAGTCTGATGATGATGATAAAGGAGGAAATGATGAGCATGTGAGTGACTATTTAAAAGTGGGTCAATAGGTGTTTGACAGATCTAGTGAGGAATTTGTACATGGGGCTGGTGATGGTGTTGAGCATGTTGATCAACAAGATGTTGTTCACAGAGATTCTGAACATGAGTAAATACCACTCCATCCTAATTCTGAAAACCAAGATCTCATTTAGGAATTTAATGATCTTATGGCTGCTTTCTAGGAGCAATAAAATGTTGTTATAGTGCCTCAAATTGAGGATGTACCTAGTGAAGCTGAAGTAGTTGGAGCTCAGGAAAAACCCAATGTTCGGTTGGTTCCTGTTCCCAGACAAGTTGTTATGGCCAGAGACCCTGATGAAGTAGTTGATGATATTGATGTTATTTCTAAGCCTCAGGGAATAAGGGTAAGAATCAATACTGTTGAGGCAAGACATTGGACTTGTAAAAGAGAGTGGAATAGTGATCCATGATACATTCTTTTCAGTTTAGAATATGACTCAGATGAGGAAAGGGTACCTCCTCCTGCAATTCCACAAGTCCATGCTGAACCAGAAAATATTGCACCTGTCCCAGTAGCTGAACCTCCACCTCTAGACCCAGTAGCTCAGTTAGTGCCCAGTGAATATCTTACTAAGGCTGATTTGGAAAATTTTAAGAATGGTCTATGTGAGTCCATGATAGCATCAGTGGGATCTAGAAATGAAGACACCACCTCCATAAGTATCTCATATGCTGATGCAGCAAAGATTGCAAGAATGGTGATTCAAGAGATTCAACTGAATCTTATTACTACATCAGAAACCATTATTAGACAAAACACCTTGTTGAGAGAAGAGGTAATATAGATGAGCAATGAGTTAAATTCCTTATCCTCTGACTTCAATACCTCCTTTAGTGGTGTTCTGGAAGTTCTTAGGAACCTAGTAACTCATCTACTCAGTTTTTACCTGAAAAAGTTGAATGAATATCTTGAAAAAATGATGACTGGCCCATCCAGTTCCAGGAGTCGGAGAAGTGTTTTTGCTGATTTGCAGTCTCTCAAGGATATTATGAGAGAGGAAATTCAAAAACTCCAAATTGTTTCAGATAAAGAAACTCTTCAAAAATTACATCAGAATATAGATCTTGTGTACAATATGGTTAGGCAGTGCACAAATAAATCCTCTATATCTAAGAATGAAATTCATGAAAATGTGGATACGTATTTCACTAAGATTTATACCAAGCATGACCTCATCAATAGTTTCAAGTTTCTGGCTGAAAATATAAGAATCCTTCCATTCACATAAGCATTCAAAAATAAATTTCTCTAATTGAAAGAGTTTAAACCTTTTCTTAGTAAATTTATAGAGAATAAGGATGACATCGAGAAGGCAATGTAATATAGGGGTGAAATCATTAATGAATTCGTCAACCTTCTTAAACATTTTATGCATGTTTAGGAAGAGGTCATTGTGGTCCCTCCAGATGAATCAATTGGTACTGCCTCTCATCCTCCTGATCAAATGACTATCTCTCAAGCTCTTTCCTAAATTCTACTGATCATTACTGAGCAGTCTCCAAGTCATGTGTTGTCAGAGACAAGTCCTAGCCTTGCATATACTATCCCTACTGGTGTTTCCCTACCCGGTGTTATCCTCAGACCACCTCCATCCTCTTCCACTCCCAAACCCTCTCCTTCTCCATTAGATCCTTCAGAAAAATGTAATGCTCCCCAGCATTCAAACCATTAATGCTGGATTGAATCTTTTGATAGGGATTTGATCTTTTTGTTTGCCTTGAACTCTTATGCCTTTTAATGAAAATTCTTATGGTATCTTTCTTTTATATTATTTCTTCTTTCTGCCTTTCTCTTTTTTAATCCCAAATGGGGGAGAACATAAAGACTTTATATAATCTCCTTAATCCATTTAGTGAGGGAGTGATTTGTTTTAAATAAATTATAGCAAGGACAAACATTATTTATATTGGACAATTTCATTCACCTATGTCAAATCTATCTTTATTCTACATATATGTATGAATGCCATAATTTTTTTATTATCAAAAAGGGTGAGATTGTTGGACCCTCCATGATATTGTAGTTTTCATAATCAAAAATAATGTCAATATACAGATTCTACTCTTTCATACAATTTTAATATCTCTATGAGAATAAATTATGTCATACAACAAAATATACTTTAATAAGTCAATCACCTATATTCATCAATAAATATGTTCAAAAATGTATTTATACATACAATTTTGCATAACACTTAGTCTGGTAAGACAGATAATTCAAAATCTTTCTAGATTCCTTGTAAATGATGGATAGTTTGACAAACCGAAGTCGAAACACCGAAACCAAAGTCAATACACCGAAACAAAATTATGACTCACCAAAGTTCGACAGACCGAAGTCGACACACTGAAACCGAAGTATGACTCGCCGAAGTTCGACAAAACAATATATGACACACCGAAGTTCGACATACCATATTTTGACACACCGAAGTCGACACAAAAAATTATGACACACAAAAGTTTGAGACACCAAATTCGACACACCAATGTTTAACAGACCGAAGTTTGACACACCAAAGTCGACACACTGAAGTTCGACATACCAAATAATGACACACCGAAGTCAAAACACTAAATATGACACAACGAATATGACAGATTGATGATATCAAACCGAAGAAAATAGACCAAAGATTACTCACCGATTTTGATAAATAAATTTTTCGAGTTTATTAACTCATATTTATTTCTAATGGCCATATTTTGACAAATTAATGTTTCTGACATTATTTAATGTTTTATGTAGGACTATCCGTATATAGTATGAGGTATATGCACGTGTGTAAAACATTATTAATAGAGGATCCTGGAGTATAAAATGACCTCAACTTTCAAATTAAAGTAGATGTGGTACACGATGTATTACAAACTAAGTCACGCTGAGACACAAACTGTGTAAATTCGAAAAGATATGAACTAAGGACTTGATATTACAAGAAGATTTTAACAAGAAACTAACTCCAAAAAGCTCAGTGTACATCGAGACATTAGAGAGTTGAACCTCCTGACTCCTCGAAGATGGATTAGAGTAACTAAAATACTTTGTTCTAAATACAAATTCCAGAAGAAGACTCAAACACCATTTTCTCAACATCTATTGAGTCTAGAACATTACTTCACAACACATTGAGAATTCATAACTCTATTCTCTTTCTTAAATCTATTGTTTTTTATCTTCAAAAATTGAGCAGTGTGTATATTTTTTTTGTATCACACACACTGTCTCCTGAGTATAACTAGAGGATATCAAACTATCCTCATACTCAATTTCTTCTTACACTTGAATCCCACGTAGAACTGTGGAAGAAATCCAGTGTGATCTTTTTATTTGTTTTTCCCATGAATAACGGTGGAAGAGGTCAAGTGTGACCTGGACAGCTGGGTGTTGTGTTGTGAGCCCCGATCCATGGTGTGGATTAAAAGTTTATTAATATAAATATCTTGGTGGGAGTTGATCACCAAGAGAAGGGTAATAAGTCTCAGCTTGAGACTGAACCTCTTGTGTTATCCACTATGTTGATCATCTTATATTTATTATGTGATATGTATTTTTTCATTTAGATAACTTGAACTTAGATAGTTAGTTTAGAAATTTTTTACATATTTTTTGAATCAGTATGTTTTCTTCAAAATATTTGATAATCGATAGGTTATTAAAACTGAGAACTAATC
The DNA here is from genome assembly GCA_963277665.1 of Viscum album. Lineage (NCBI taxonomy): Eukaryota > Viridiplantae > Streptophyta > Magnoliopsida > Santalales > Viscaceae > Viscum > Viscum album. The sequence goes on along the minus strand of OY728145.1, from coordinate 870,575,703 downwards.
AATCTTCTAAGAATTAAATTGATCCTTAAAAACTTTTATAAATTCACTACTAACTGAATTTGGATTAATTTTATAGGGGGATATTTTTTTTAAAGATTTTTTTTACAGAATTATTTATAGATACTCAATTCAACCCCCCCCCCCTCCCACCCCCCTCTTTAGTTATCTACTCTGACCAACACATGTGTTATAGCTTTTCTTAAAGAGAATTTTTTTTGGAAATTTTTAAATAATGTTTTCAAAAGTTATATTTTGGTATAGTATGTTATTTTAAACCCCTTACTGGGCATTCTCATTTACACCCTACATTTTTTAAATAATGTTTTCAAGTATCAGCTTTTAGTACAAGAACCATTTCAGAAGTAACTGGTTTCTCAGAACCCGAACTGAATTCGATCTTCTGTATGGAACCGGCTCTGCTTATTTGGGAGCTGGGGCATGAAAATCACTTTTTTAATTTGATTATATTTCAAGCTGGGATACTTATGTCTTCTTGGGGTTATGGTTGAAACCAATTTAAAAAAGTTAAATAAGGGATGGGAAGATAATTATGATTCTTATGTTATTTTATCTGTTATCTTTGATCCATGTTGTGAATTGTGTTGATTGTATGATTTCTAAAAATCATGGCCACTTGTGGTCTCTATTTATGCACTATATTCATGAATACTTGTAGTTAAGCTTCTGTTAAATGACTGTGAACATGAAAACTTGATTAATCATGTATATCTTGTTAAATATATGGATTCCCCATGATACAACTTGTTTTGTGATCACCCCTAAATTATCAAAGTGAAATTAAATAACAAGTTTGCTAAATCTATAAACACCATTATATTTGGTGTGGTGCTATGATGTGTATGGATCTGTTTAACCTTGTGTTTTGTGATCTTCATGTGTTTATGTGGTTGGGAGTTTGGTTGTGTGTATGGGGTGGAACAGATAGTGTAATGGAATATCAAGTAGAGATATTGATTTTTTGTGGAATGGATGAGCTTTTTTTGCAGTGGTACTACATCTGGGTAGTGGTTGGGTAGTGGGGATGCAGGTTTGGGATTTGTTATGCTTATGTTATTGGGTGTGTAGGGTGTGGTGTTTTTATGTCGCAGGGCTGACAATTATGGTAGTGATGAGTTGTGTTTGGGGTTTCTTGTATATAAGAAGGATAGTTCCACATACTTTTGAATAAAGATGGTGTTACTATGGGAGGGCCTTTCACTGATGTTTATAGGACTTTTGTGAAGTGTGTGTCATTTATGGTGTTACATGTGGTGTGTTGTGTCTGGTTGTTTCTTGAGTAGGGATAGAATAAATAAATAAATAAAATTTTTAATGAATAATGATAATTAGTTAAATGAGTTTCTTGGGTTATGAATTATGTATGCGTCTATCTATGCGGATATAAAATAAATGTGGCGAAAATGGCATTTTTGTGGGGGATGATTGGTTTTTTTTAAACCCCATAGGTTGGGATGATTGTTTGGTACTTATATATATACCTATAGTTTTTGTGGTTTCTATGCACACCCCACCCAAGTTTAGACATATGTTCCCAACACCCCCATTCCATGGGGACGGTGTTTTTTCTAACATATTAGTGGGAGGATGGATGTCTGGTTGTTGGATCTTTTATGATCCCTCTTCTAGGCATTGGTGTAACATCTCGGTTCCATAAGCCACCCAGAGGCACCCCGTACCTGGTTGGTCACATGGCCTCAAGCGCATTTCCCAAAACGCCAGAGGCTTCCGACTAGTAGCGAGGGCCTTGGCTGTGATAGTGGCGAAACTATTCCCTCATTGGCAGAGTACACAGTGGAAGAAGAATAAACATAAAATAGCAGAAGACTATATCATCAAACTGGAGCACATATGTATATATATGAAATGATGCATAATACATAACTAGGAAAATAGCCAAACAAGTCACAATGCTGGAAAACACTACAGTACCAAGGCAAGCACAAAAGAAAACTAAACAGATCCTCAGCATCGCAAGCCAATGCTTGGTCCCATGCTCCCATGCTCCAAGAAATCATGTTCCAGAAGTCGAAGGGCGGTTTCCCTTGTCTATACCTGCAGTAAAATAGTCTGCTCGGGCCCAAAAGCATGGCCCAAACAGGGTGTGAGATAAAATCCCAATAGGTATTCACCTGAAGATCTTTGCCGAACAATCAGTGAGTATATGGAAGGTAAAATTACAATAAGCAGTAAATAGCAACTGCAAGCAATAGGCAGTAACAGTAAGTAGTAAGGCAGGATGATACAACAGCAATCAAACCACAACGAACAACAGCAGTAAAGCACAAAGCTAAAAAACATGAAAGCTTATGGGAAGTACTCTCAGCCATCCCCTCTGGTCTTATCCAAGAAGTATGACAACCCTATGGGCAGTGCACTCAGCCTAACCCCTCTGGTTTGGTCATATGAATTTATGAGACTCTCTGGGGAAGCTCACTCGTTCAATTCCACTTATAGTCCAGGGTAGTCAGGGATTCTCTTGAGGAAGATGACGTGGTCTAACCCTCTTAGCCCCAAGGTCTAGAGACTATCTGAGGAAGTTATCTCAGTCAATTCCTCCTATAGCCTCAGGTGTACCACAGACTCTCTGAGGAAGCTCACTCGGTCAATCCACCCTCTAGCCTAGGAAGGTTCTTAATGAGATTAAAACAAGGTAAGACTCTCTGAGGAAGCTCACTCGGTCTATCCTCTTGTAGTCTATAAAAACCAAGACTCTCTGGGAGCTCACTTAGTCCATCCCCTATGTAGTCTGTAATTTCTAAGACTCTATGGGAAGCTCACTCGGTCTATCCCTTATAGTCTATAGCACCAGGTTATCTCAGCCTCGTGCTGGTTAGTGCATAATAATGCAATAAGGCCAAAGTACACCTATAGATCTACTTGGCTAAACAAAGTACACCTGTAGAGATACTTGGATAGAAAGTCTACAAGGAAACAAGCATAACATGAATTACACTTCATCCTATAACCGCAAGGCATGGAAACAGGCGAGACAGCCAAAGGCAAACGAGACCCAAAGGTTGTAAACTGAATAAAGAAAGGGTAAACACATCCAAAAAAATCAAATTATCCCCTAACATCGTCAAATTACCTCTACACAAGAATACAGGAAAGGTAGGAAAACAACAAGGGAAAAAAGTTATACATGTGATACCCTATTCACGGGCATCAGTGGAAATTTTCACATAAACTTAAAGAGATTGAACGGTATGGCACAAACCACCTACCTCGATCTTATTAGATCGATATACTTGAACCACGATGTCTAATTCCCCCTAGAACGTTGTAGATATGAGAAAACGTACAAAATGTTCAACCTTAGATAACCTGTGAAGGAGGAATAATTGGAAATCAATGCTCAAGCAGAAGGAAGAACTCATCGCCGCGATTCCAACTCAATCGACCATGGTCGAATCGGAGAACGGACGGAGAGGCAGGAGATCGGGGAAGATCCGGTCCTACGGGTTACTCTCGAACGAACCAGACCTAGAAGAAGACGAATATGGAGAAGAGGCGTGACCTCGGTCCATTTAGTGAAAATAATAAAAGTATACGGCGTGTATTTTTAAAGTACACGGCGTGTAGTGGGTTTTCCGTACTCCACCAAAATCTTCCTCCACGTCACCCCTACACACCTTGTGTGTGGCCAGGGCACGGCCAACACATAGCTTCGAGCTGGGGAAGAGTACATGGCGTGTATTTAGAATGTATATGGCCTGTACTTTGAAATTTTCCAGAAATTCCTAAAATTCTCAAAACTCTAGAAAGTAAAATACATACCTGAAACGAAGATCCGGGTTCATAAAAACTTCCCCCCTTAAAGAAATTTTTCCCTGAATTTCCCTAGTTGGGTGTAGAAGAAGGATCCTCAAATAGCTCCGTCCACTGCGATCGAACCTCGACCTTCCACTCCCAAGTCTCGTCCTATACTCGCCCGTGCTGCCATAGCACCCGTACCAGAGGAACAGACCGGCCTCAGAGAACCTTCGTGCTGTGATTGACAATCTGGATAGGATGCTCCTTAAATAACGCATCCACTTCCAGATCAACCTCCTCGGGTTGGAAGACATGAGATGGTTCTGAGAAGTGATGTCGGAGCTGAGAGACGTGGAAGACGTCGTGCATAGCCTGGTACCTCTGAGGTAGTTGCAACCGATAGGCAACCGACCCAACTCTCTCCACTACCTCAAATAGGCTGACGTACTGTGGTGAAATCTTACCCTATATCTGAATCCTCTTGTGTCCCAACCTCGGTGTGACATGCATGAAAACCTGATCTCCCACCTCGAACTCCAGAGGTCGTCTCCACTGAGCAGCATAAGAATTCTTTCAAGACTGTGCTGTATCTATCCTCTTCTAAATTAACTCTATCTTCTCTGAAGTCTCCTACACAAGACGAGGTCCGAGCAAAGCTGCCTCTCCTACCTCCAGCCAGAATAAGGGTGATCTGCATGTCCTACAGTAAAAATCCTCGTATGGTGCCATCAGAATGGTCTCCTGAAAACTTTTGTTGTAGGTGAACTCCACAAGAGGTATATGCATCTCCCAAGAACCGCCGAAGTCTAGAATGCAAACTCGGAGAATATCCTCAAGCACCTGGATCGTGCGCTCGGACAGGCCATCGGTCTGGGGATGGTATGTTGTACTCAAAAGTACCTGTGTACCCAAAGCCTTCTGAAGTCCTTACCAGAACCGAGAGGTAAAGCATGCATCCCTGTCTGAAACAATGGAGTGTGTAACTCCATGTAGACGTAAAATATCTAAGATGTATAGTCTTCCCAGATCATCGACACTAAAGGTTTCCTTGATCGGCAAGAAGTGTGCTACCTTCGAAAGTCTGTCAACGACAACCCAAAAAACATCACTTCCCCGCGGTGAAATCGAAAACACGATCACGAAGTCCATCACGAGATCGTTCCACTTCCACTCCGGAATGGGTAACTGATGTAAGAGCCCTGCTGGTTGCTGATGCTCTGCTTTCACCTACTGAAAAGTAGAACATATCATGACAAAACCAGCAACATCTATCTTCATACCTAGCCACCAGTACTAGCAATGAAGGTCCTGATACATCTTGGTGATTCCAGGATGAACAGCCCAAACCGAGGAATTGAAATCCGGAATCATCTCCTCACGTATGTCTGCTGGCACCCGTACGCATCCCTGGAAGCACAAGATCTTGTCATTTCCCACTTTCCATCCAGGAAGATGGTCCCCTCCTGACACACTCTCCCGTAGGACCAAGGCCTCTGAGTCTGATAGCTGCCTCATTCGTACCTGATCATGAAGTGTAGAGGTAAAAACCACAGATTAAAGGAAAGTATGTCCCTGCCTATCGCGCACCTCTAGATGCATCTCAGAGAACATATTCATAAGCTTCCACTCACTACTGGCCTCCTGAACTGCATGAATCTGAGTTCTCCAGCTAAAAGCATCAGCCACTGAATGCCCTTTCCCGGTGTATAGGTGAGCTAAAAGTCGAATGAATGAAGATACTCGACCCACCTGCACTGTCTCCGATTCAGATCACGCTGAGTGAAGATATACTGGAGACTCTTGTGGTCGGTGAAAACCACCAAGTGCTCTCCTAGAAGATAGTGTCTCCAACAACATAAGGCATGAACAACTTCTTCCAACTGCAGATCGTGCGTCGGGTAGTTCCTCTCGTGTGGACTCAACTACCGAGACCCGTAAGCAACAACTCCACCCCTTGCATAAGAACGACTCCTAGACTAATACCTAAAGCATCACAGTAAACAGTGTAGGTATTTCCTGGCTCTGGAAAGACTAGTATCGGTGCGGACTTCAACCTCCCCTTCATCTCCTGAAAGGCTGACTCACAAGAATCTGACCTTAACAACATTGCCCCCTTCTTGGTCAGACCTGTCAATGGTGCTGCTAGGTGTGAAAACTCCTAAGTGAAGCGTATGTAGTATCCAGCCATCCCTAGGAAACTCCACACCTCAAATACATTCTTCGGCTTCTCCCAGGAAACTATGGCTCTCACTTTCTCTGGGTCCACAGATACTCCAGCCTCTGAGATGAAGTGACCCAAGAAGTGAATCTGATCCATCCAAAAGAGGCACTTTGAGAGTTTATCATACAGTCGATGCTCTCTCAGTGTCCTCAGAACGATCTCAATATGTGTGGAGTGGTCGTGTTGAGTGTGAGAGTACAGTAATATATCATCCACGAAGACCATGACAAAGGAGTCCAAGTACAGATGGAACACTCAGTTCATCAGTGCCATGAAGACTGCAAGTGCGTTCCTAAGACCAAACGGTGTGACTGTATATTCTTAAAGACCATACATGCTCCTGAATGCTTTCAGAGGTATATCTGATGGTCTAACTCCCAACTGATGATAACTGGACCTCATGTCGACCTTCGAGAACACCCGGGCTCCTCAAAGATGATCAAAGAGGTCATCGATCACTGGAAAGGGATATCAATTCTTGACTGTCAATTAGTTCAGCTTCAGATAATCCACACAAAGCCGAAGGGTACCGTTTGCCTTCTTTGCAAATAGGACAGGAAAACCCCAAGGAGAAGTACTAGGTCTGATGAATCCCCTTACCTACAAATCCTCCAATTTCTTCTTGACCTCCTGCAACTCAGTTGTAGAAATCCTATAAGGAGGAATGGACACTGGTGCCGCTCCTGGCACAAGCTCAATCGAGAATTACACCTCACGCTCTGGAGTTAAACCTGAAAAGTATTCTGGAAAGACATCCCTGAAACGATCCACCACTGGAGGTAGTCTAACAGTGAAGTCCCCTGGTCATCCAGATAAAGATTGGTAATCTGGGCTATAACTTTCCCTATCCAATGATGCTCTGGTCCAGCTCCACCTGCCTGGACATCCCACTCGCCTCTATGAAGGAAATATCGGCCCTCTGGTGATGTGAAACTCACCCTGCGGCGATAGAAATCAACGACTGCATGGAAGGGAACCAACCAGTCCATCCCGAAAAAGACATCATAACCCATCATCTCGAGGACATAGAGGTATCATAAGAAATGACACCCTAAAAACTCAAGAGGGCACTCTCTGCACTGTCGTATGCTATATGTCATCATTCCCAACGGTGTGTCAAGAGTCAAAAAATCAACAGACAAAAAGATAGAGAGCTCAAGGATCTCGACAACTGCAACAGAGATAAAGCTATGGGAAGTAACAATATCAAAAAGAGCTGAAGATAAAACTGAGGATACTAAGATCGTACCTCAAACTGTAGAAGGGCCGGGATCCTGCTCCGGATAGGTCTGCTCCACGACGAAAGACTAGCCTACACCGAGGCCCTGTGCCCCTAGATAACCACTCTTAGCTGATCCACTCTGCTGTTGCTGATGACCTGGTGACTGACCACCACGGCCGCGACTTCCACCTCGGCCTGAATGGCCAGAAGAACTTCAGTTCCCTGATTGTTGGGAAACTGGTGAAGCATCTCCAGAACGCGGGGTCATAAAAAAACCCCTACCACCAGCTGAAGGTGAGAAGATGTGGAAGAAACGCTGAAGATGGCCCATCTTGTCGCAAGACCGTCACTCCATCAGATCCCTCTGGCACTGAGCCCTAGTATTCCCACTCCTACTTCACTGGTAGCATACAACCTGGCTGCCAGAAGATGCATCCTGCGAACCTCGATCTCCTCAAGAAGACTCTCTGTGACGCTTCCTACTATCTACAGGAGGAACACCATCTCTGGATATCAAACCGCCCTGGCTCACTACTCCATAATCCCTCAGATTGCGCTCAGTTATCAGCACTTGGTTGACGATGGAGGATATCAAAGTCAACTGAAAGATATTCACCTGGGAACAGATCTCCTGCCTGAGACCGTCCTCCCTCATCCTAGTAAGGAATAACTCATCACCTGCTGGGATCGGTGTGAAACACTTCAACTCAATGAAACTAGATGAGTACTCCATAACAGAGAGAGTAACCTACTGCAGACTCATAAACCCCCGGCCTCGATCGGCCCTCAGGGTCTCCGGATAGAAGTAATCATAGAAGGTGAGGCGGAACTTGTCCCAAGAGATGTCCTGCTGACGCCTTGACCGTGAGATCTCCTCCCACCACCTCTTGGCAGTTTCCCAGAGCATATATGTAGCCATATTTACCCTTTTATCTGGAGGGATCTATAGGTGATCAAAGATAGTCTGTGTGGCCTCTATCCACGAATCTTCGTCTAGAGGTACTCCATCCCTTGAAAAAGAAGGAGGATGTTTCTGCTAGAAAACCCACGTCAACTCAGCCATCGATGGGGCAGGAGGCGGCACTCCCTGGAAGGTCTACATCATCCTCAGGAATCCCTCCCTGAACTTCGTATCGGTGCCTGCAATGGGTATGACAACCAGTTCCAAGGCTGGCCTGACTGGAGGCTCCGCAAGAAGTCCCTGATCAGCCATATCTAGCGTCTGATCACCGCCTGACGACAGATGTACAACCAGGGGCTGTCTCGGAGGAATAGCTCTGAAATATCAAAAGTACCCCTTAGATCAGAAAAACAAGGACATAGAACACAAGAGTATAATATAGGAATTGGGGAAGATAAACACACAAGATTACAAAACACGACTACACGGCGTGTATAAAAACTACACAACATGTCTACATAATCCTCTGACATGGGTGTGTACCCCTGCCCGATAGGTCGTGTAACACCCCAACTACCCGGCGTGTTGACCCAACACACGACATGTACTTGAAGACGATTCCCCTACCCGAGTCACTTTACATGGCTAACTCACACGGTCTAACAAACCTCAGACAACATGGCGTGTTCCCTAGGGAAACAACGTGTAATAGACACTAACTCGTCATCCAGTGTTGTTAGATACACGGCCGTCTACACGGTTGGCATTTACACAGTGTGTTCAGAACAAACACGACATGTATAGGTGAAGGTGACACCATCTCGTGTTGTTCGTGACACGGTCGGGTACCTGGGGAAGACTACACAACGTGATCCGAAAGCTACACGGCGTGTCTACTCGAGCTTCCCCGACCCGTGTTGTTGGTGACACGACCGGGTACACGGCTCTAACTACACAGCGTGTACCTGTAGTACACAGCATGTTCCTAATGTTATTTCTACAACACCGTGTTCCTGCACACACAGTCAGTAAGACGGCCTGAAAACTACACAAAATGTAACCAGAAAGTACACGCCGTGTATTCTGGGTTTTTCTGGGCAGTAACTCAGAAACCGCACAGAATACCCCGAAACACAGAAAACCAAGAATAGAGGTACCAAATTCCGATCCGTGAGGGCCAATACTCCCCGTGAATCAATGCATGGAATCTCCAACAGTCTTGTATAAGAGAAAACAGTATCATGATCCCCCAACTTCCGATCCAAGAGGGACCATAGCACCTTAAGAATCAAAATTTGGCGTTCACTTGAGCAAAGTGAAATACAATCAATTCTCTAAAAAAGCGGTAGACATTCTTTCAAGCATCTATCACAACAGCATGAATAATATACACAAAGTCTATCACAAAATCATGCAATCGCTAATGCACCCTAGATGGCATGGTAAGAATGCATGGAATGTGATTTATATAATTTCCTAGATGATGAATGAGATGGAATACCCTCATCTCATCGGGTTGCGATATAAATAGAACTATAATATCAAAACAATAATAGTACAAAGCATGTGAATCACTCTAGGTGAATTCGTAACAACCATAAAATCTCAAAACCAGAAAACTACAATAATGAGGTAGTATGGCTTTTCCCTGTACACGAGTTAGCTACTCCTGAGCACAGCTTAATACCAAGTACCGAATCCTTCCTATCCCTGGGTAAAGTCTCCAAATAGTAAGTCAAGAAAAAGGAAACTCCTCTGATACCACTTTGTAATGTCCTGGTTCCAGAAGCCACCTAGAGGTTCCCCGTACCCAGTTGGTCACATGGCCTCAAGCGCATTTCCCCAAACACCAGAAGCTGCCGACTAGTAGTGAGGGCCTTTGGTGTGATAGTGGGGAAACTATTCCCTCATTGGTAGAGTAAAAAACGGAAGAAGAATAGACATAAAATAGAAGAAGGCTAAATCATGAAACTGGAGCACATATGTATATATATGAAAAAATTCATAATACATAACTAGGAAAGCAGCTAAACAAGTCACATTGCTGGAAAACACTACAGTACCAAGACAAGTACAAAAGAAAAGTAACAGCTCCTCAGCATCGCAAGCCAAATCTTGTTCCCATGCTCCCCCGCTCCAAGAAATCAAGTTCCAGAAGGTGAAGGGCGCCATCCCTTGACTATACCTACAACAACATAGTCTGATAGGGCCCAAAAGAATGGCCCAAATAGGGTGTGAGATAAAATCCCAGCAGGCATCCACCTGAAGATCTATGCCTAATAGTTTGTGAGTATATGGCAGATAAAAGTACAATAAACAGTAAACAACAACAGTAAGAAATATGCAGTAACATTAAGTAGAAAGGCATGATGATACAACAACAATCAAACCACAACCAACAACAGTAGTAAAGCACAAAGCTAACACACAGGAAACTATATGGGAGGTAATCATAGCCATCCCCTCTGGTCCTATCTAAGAAGTACCACAACCCTCTGGGCAGTGTACATAGACTAACCCCTCGGGCTTGGTCATACACATTTATGAGACTCTCTAGGGAAGCTCACTCAGTCAATTCCGCTTATAGTCCAGGGTAGTCATGGATTTTCTTGAGGATCACGCAGTCTAACCCTCTTATCCCCAAGGTCTGGAGACTCTCTGAGGAAGCTATCTCAGTCAATTCCTCCTATAGCCTCAAGTATACCCCAGACTCTCTAAGGAAGCTCACTCGTTCAATCCCCCCTCTAGCCTGGGAAGGTTCTTAAAGAGATTCAAACAAGGTAAGACTCTCTGAGGAAGCGCACTCAGTCTATCCTCCTATAGTCTATAAAAACCATGACACTCTGGGAGCTCACTCGGTCCATCCCCTCTGTAGTATGTAATGTCTATGACTCTCTGGGAATCTCACTCTGTCTATCCCTTATAGTCTATAGCCACAGGTTCTCTCAGCCCTGTGCTGGTCAGTGTATAATAATGATATAAACCCAAGTACACCTATAGAGCTACTTGGCTAACCGAAGTAAACCTATAGAGCTACTTGGATAGACAATCTACAAGGCAACAAGCATAAAATGAATTCCACATCAACCTATAACTGCAAGGCATGGAAACTGGTGAGACAGCCAAATGAAAATGATACCCAAAGTTCATTAAGAAAAAAAAAGCACGGGAAAAAACATCCAAACACAGCAAATTATCCCCTAACATGGTCAAATTACCTCTACAAAAGCATACAGGCAAGGCAAGAAAACAACTAGGGCCAAAACGTATACACGCGATACCCTGTTCATGGGTATCGTTGGAAATTCTCACACAAACTCAGAGACCATGAAAAGTAAGGCACAAAACACCTACCTCGATCCTAGGATATCGATATACTTGAACCACAACAGATAATTCCCCCTTGAACATCATAGATCTGAGAAAACGCACAGAATTTTCAACCTTAGATAACCTGTGAAAGAAGAAGAATTGGAAAACAAGGCTCAAGCAGAAGGAAGAACTCACCGCTGCGCTTCCAACACAATCGACCGTGCTCAAATCAGAGAATGGATGGAGAGGCAGGAGCTCGGGGAATATCCGGTCGTACGGGTCGCTCTCGGATAATCCAGACCTAGAAGAAGATGAATAAGCGAAGAGGTGCGACCCCAGACCATTTAGTGAAAAAGAGAAGTACACGACGTGTATTTTTAAAGTACACGGCGTGTAGTGGGTTTTCCATACACCACCAAAATCAGCCTCCATGTCACCCCTACACACTGTGTGTGTGGCCCGGGCACAGCCAGCACATGACATCAAGACGGAGATGAGTACACGCCCTGTACTCAGAAAGTAAACGGCGTGTAGTTCGAAATTTACCAGAAATTCCAAAAATTCTCAAAACTCTAGAAAGGGAATTACATACCTTAAACGAAGATTCAGGTTCTTACAATTGGTAGCCCAAGACACTTTGGGATAGTTGTAGTGTGGTTGTGAGGCCTAGTTGTTTGCGGGAGAGGTGTGCTTCCCAGGTGTCTTCGGGGTGAGATATGTCATACTTTCCCAGGTTCCATAAGGATGAGGCTATGGTTTTGGGACCATGTGTATGTGGGTGGGATGTGGTGTGGTTTGTGTCCTAGGTGTGTGCGAGAAGGTTGTGATAGTGTGTCTTGTAGATGAGTGGGGTGGCATCATGATGTTCGCCATTAAGGATGAGCAGTTCACCAGTGGGAAGTGGTGTAGGGTACCCAAATAACGATGTTATTTGTACATGCAATTCATTATTTGTTGAGAATTTTTTGGTGAGGTTGGGGTGGATATTATATCTTGTTAGGTGATTTTTAGTTTCTATTGTTTTCTCACAGGGGAATTACTATTCTTCTCCCAATTCTGAAAAGGTGGATTTTTCTTTTCCTACTGAGTATACTTGTATTCCCACCTTACATTTATAAAACTATTTTCAGGTTTATAGGTAGATTATGTAGACCGTATTGGAAAATACTATCCTAGACATTGGGGATAGTTGTTTTTTCCCTTCTTTGTTTTTCTTTTAGTATTTTCATTGGTGTTTTCATTATATTTCTTGTATATTTACATTAAACATGCATGTGGGATGTATTTTGGCTTATTATATATATATTTATATATATTATAGGTCTTTTGAGATTGATACATCTTATCTATCGATCATGGTTACTATAAAAAGGGTAATGCCTCCCATTTTATGATATTTGTATGCCCTTGGTGCTGGTCACCACCCCTGGTCCAAATGGAGATGGGACTCGGGGGTCATTATATCATTTTCATCTTGAATAAGGAAGGTCATGGAACGTTTCCATACCTTACCTCGTCTTGATGAAGGTAGTTCATGACAGAATGTTGCGAGGGTAGATGGTTGAGATATAGGATGATGTTTGGAGTTTTGAATAGTGAGTATTGCATGGGACGGTAGGGAAACAATGTAAGGGGTTCTTGGTACAATACATAGTATAGGGATGACCAGCAAGGACATGGGATTTTAAGTGCTCCTATGATCTTAGGCAAGGACTATGATCTTACCGAACGACCATGTGAGGATACATAATTTCTTTGTTAGAGACCCTAGGGAATGTATATGCATCGTGATGACTTGTGTTATTATTTATTTTGGAAATATTTTTAGAAATTAAAATAAATAATGAGTTAATATGAATCCTAAATAAATTCCATACTACTTGGGCATAAGATTTCCTTATTTACTTTTTAGCTATGGAACTTATTCATCATCCGTGTGTGGTACGAGAAGTGGAGGCTCAGTAGGCCGATTCAGTTGATCGATAGAGGTTTGATCCAGAGGAGGGGGAAAACCTATGCCAAGAGATGCTACATGATTTTTAGTGGCAGACTCTGGGAAAGTACGAAGGCAGCATTTCAGATATAGAGACAGAGAGTTGGCTTGAGGAATACATGATAACTTTCAACTTGATCTAAGCTTTAACAGAGTACAAGGTTCCTATAGTGGTGAGCTAGATGGTGGGTTTTGTGCATCAATGGTGGATACTCTACATAGGGGAGAATAAGGAGACCAATGATCTGTGGGTGGATTTTGAGAAGGGATTCCAAGAGGAATTCCCTTCCTTGAACTTGAAGTCTATGATGAGGTAGAAGCCAATCTCCCTCTAGTGGGGGAGTATGTAGGTATGGGATATGGGGATCTAGTTCAAGGATATCCTTCTCTTTTCTCCAGATATATATTTGGATGCGGATTCTCGAGCGAGATGCTTAGACGAAAAACATTGTCATTACCTCTAGTTCACATTTACTCCCTCCACTTTGACAACATACCTAGGCATCTTGAAGAAGGTGGAAGTTGCTGAAAGGATGAAATCAAAAGGATTTATACCATGATAGGAGATCTAGTAAGGTTCTTTGAAGGGTAAGGATTCTAGAATTATGTCTCCGATGTTAGGGACTTCTAGGTTTCGGCCAATGGGGAAACGACCTCAGTAGTTTCAATTTCGACAATCATGTACATATGGTTTTCCCATTAAATTGGGACCTATGAGTTTTGGGTGTGGAGGCCGCATGCACCTTTATAGTTAGTTCCCAATTTGAGCTCAGTATGGTGGAGGTGGGGTGGTTCAGTTCTCACCTCAGCAGTAGTTGTCAGCCAAGCCATTTCAGTAGCAGGGACAATACGCTCCTGCTCCACCAAGGGGTGATAGAGAAGGTGGAGGCCTACCTCAAGGAATTCCTCAAGGTCCATGACCTATGCATGGTCGGAGAGCCATCCAATATCAGAGGTTGAATAGGATCTTGGCATAGATAGTTTCATGCCATAGAGTCAATAGTTACAGTAGGGATAAAGATCGTCCAAGGTATGATCAGCTAATTTAGTAACATTTCTTGCACTTTGTTTAATTCAGGAGTTTCATAATATTTCATTTCACTAGGTCTATCCCATGATATGTAAATATACATATAGATACATTCTATTCCTACGGTGTTGGGTACACCGATCAGAGGTCACACAAGCTTGTTTGATGTTTTTTGGGGATGTATACTGATTTTGGGACCACATCAGTCCAGTGGGGATATCTTTCTACTTCAGATGTCGACATATGATGTAATCCATTGAATCAATTAGTTTTTACATGAATTCTATCATCGACTACTTTTTCATGAGGTTTAGGTTTTCAGATGTGGATGTGCAGTGTGTGGCTTTCGTTGGTGAGCAGATTTGTCACGTGGGCATTCAATGTGGGGAGCGACTTCTTTTTTTAGATGTGATGTCAGTGGGGTTAGTGGATGTTGAGATATTGGGGGTTCCCAGAGTTGTTGTATAATTTTTAGATGTTTTTTCCAAGGTGGATTTGATTCTACCCCCCTTGACATGACATTGAGGTCATTATAGAATTTCTGTCTGGAACTTATTTGATTTTGATGGATCCTTATTAGATGGAACCTCTTGATCTATGAGATATAAGGATTTAGATTGATGATTTGATAAATAAGGGAATTATCTGGGATAGTGTGTCGATGTGAGGTGCTCCAGTCTTGATTATAAATTAGGATGATAGTGGTATGAGGCTATGTATAGACTATATGTTATTGAACTAGGTAACTGTATAGAACTGTTATCCTCTCCTAGGGAAAGATGATATTTTTGACTATTTGAGGGGAGAAAGTTGGTTTTCAAAATCGATATGTGGTCAGGGTATCACCAGTTGAAGGTGAGGGAGGTTGAAATCCTGAAGACTACATTTATATGTAGTTATGGTCACTTTGAGTTCATGGGTATGTCTTTAGGTGTTATGATTGCACAGAACGTGTTGATTGTACTTATGAATTATGTCTTCTAGGAGTTGCTGGAGAAATTTTTCATCATATTCATTGATGAAATTCTGATCTAATCGATGTCAGAGGAGGAGCATACTGAGCATCTCATCACTATCCTATAAGTCCTTCAATGCCACTATCTCTATGGAATGTTGTCCGTGTGAATGTTTTGGATGATGTAGGTTTTATTATTTGGACCTCTAGTATCTTAGTAGTGTGTAGTAGTGGGTCCATCGAAGTTTCAGGCAGTTATTTATTAGTTAGAACTCATGGACGCAGTAGAGGTTCGATGTTTTTTCATTCTAGTAGGCTATTACTAGAGATTTATAGCCGACTTCTCTCGAGTAACAACTTCGTTGATGGATCTACCCAGAAACTACTAGGTATTTCTCTAGAATGAGTAGATTTAGGAAGCTTCCAGCTTCTTGAATGGGAATTTGGTTAGTGCTCAAGTGCTCTAGTTTCTAGAGGAAGGGGTGATTCTCGAGGTTTTTTGTGATGTTTTCAGTATGGGCTTGGGGTGTGTGTTGATGAAGTAATGGGGAGTTATCTCTTATGGGTCTAGGAATTTTTGTATTCATTAATGTGGCTATAGAACCCATGATCTAGAGTATGTAGCATTCATGTTTACGCTAAATTTGTGGTGCATTATTTCATTGGGGAGAGCTTTGTGGTCTTCACAGATCACATGTGCTTGAGGTATATATTTTCCCAACAGGTTATTAAATTTAGAAAATTGAGGTGGATGGGGTTTCTTAAAGGCTATAGTTTTGATATCTCCTACACTAATAAAAGGGGAGCATTGGAGAAGGAAGTTGCAGAGAGAGGAAGTTCTGGAATTTTCAGATGCTTGGAGGGCGATCGAGGAGTTGGATGCCTTACACATATATACAAGAATGGATGGAAGCAGAGGATATGGTTTTATATAGAGATATAGTCATCTTTGTGGTAACAGGATGATGATTCTCGGAGGGGATACTTGGGGGTGGAGGTGTTGCGTGATGGCATTGACTATGGTGAAGCACCAAAGGGATGGTCAGAGGATAGTCAGAATCAGATGTTTTTCCATGGGAAGCACCTTTTCCTTGTGGCGATTCCCATGAGTGTTCTATTTGAATTTCACATATCATCGATAGTAGTACACCCATGATTTTACAAGATGTACCATTGATTGAGAGAGTAGTTTTCGTGTCCTCGGATAAATAGTTATATGGAAGAGTTTGTGACGAAGTACTTGGTGTGGCCAAAGGATAAGGCAGAGGATAGTGTTCTCGGTTTCCTATTGTATCCCTTAGATGTCCATGAGTGGATGTGGGATGAAATATCAATGGATTTCAACATGGGGTACCCAAATGAAATATGGTGATTGGTGGATCTGCTGTTAAAATTAGCTCAATTCTCAGTGATCAAGGAATCGAGCACATTGGATTCCATTGCATAGATGTATGTGTTTGAGGTGGTGAGGCTATATGCAGTTTCAAGATCCATCATCTCAGTTCAGGATATGTGTTTCCCCTCACAACTTTGGAGGGAGTTGCATCATTCCTTTGGAACTCAGTTACACCTCATCACTGCTTTCTACCCTTAAATAAATGGGTAGACGGAGTGGAACATCCAGACATTTGAGTAAATTTTGGGGTCAAGTGTCTTGTATTTTGGAGGATTGTGGGTACAAAACATTACTTGGTAGATTTCACATAAAATAATAGTTATCAATATAACATTGTTATGGATCCATTCGAAGATTTATACAAAAGGTCATGTCGTTCATGATTGTGATGGATAGAAGTTGGGGAGGCAGTTATTCTTGGTTAAGATGTGGTGTAGAGTACAATAGAGAGGGTTTATCTTGTTTATGAGAGTATGAAGGTAGCACAATACCAGAATAATTCATATGCCAATCGTAGGAGGAGGCCATTGGATTTCAAGGATGGGGACCACGTGTTCTTGAAGGCTTGCACTCAATGGGGGTAGTAGAGGTTTGGATGAGTGAGGAAGATTTCTCCAAGGTTCATCATATCCTTTGAGGTGTTGGGGGGATTTGTCGAGGTGGAATAATAGTTGGAATTTCTACCATAGTTAGAGAGGATCCACAAAATCTTACATATCTTCTAGGTTTGTAATTATCTTCACGATGAATCCCATGTCATAGAATGGGGAGAGTTGGATATCGAGGAAGACAGAACATTCTTGGAGTGAATAGTGGAGATACAAGATCGTTGGTAGAAGGTTATACGTGGATATACCATTACATTGGTTCATGTGTTGTGGAGGTATCGTGACCAAGAGGAGAGTATTTGGGAGTGAGAAGCGCGGATGCCTGCCATGTACCCGGAGTTGTTTTATGTTTTTCTTATATGTCAATCATTATGATATAATTCTTGAGATTTGTTTTCTATAATATAATTTGTTTCCTTGTTCTATTATGTGTGATGAAATCTTGACATATGGATTAGGGGGACCAGGACACTAATTAGGACACAGCAATGTGGATGTGATAGAACCTATCGGGGTGAGTTAGTGCTGCCAAGAGCTGATAGTATCAAGATGTGGAGAAGAGATTCGTAAATTCAAGTGTCTAGATAGTTAGTGCTTATTTGGGTTATCTTGTGGATGTTTGGGTTAACATATGTGGGATGAGTTGTTCATTGATTTTGAGGTTTCACTCTACCTTTACAACAAAACATGGCGGTTTATCCTTGAGATGTATCTTACGGGGTGGTTGTTCAAACACCTATTTCTTCTAGATTTTGTTTTAAATTATTGAGGGTGAGAATAATTTGATAGGTATCTAAAGTAATGGATTAGAGGTCCACATTAAATTACTTTTTTAAAATCCAGTATTTGAGGTGTTCTGGGGGGGGAAATAGTAGCTCATTTCGAGAGTTTTCCAAAACTATAGTTTTTTATCGGTTAGTCGTATCGATGACTCAGCATTGGTAGGTCATGTTGGTGAGTGGTTTTGGTAGATCGAATTGGTATCTCAATGTTGGTGGCTCAGTTTTAGTAGGTAGGGTGTCGGTAGGTTGAGGTATTGGTAGGTTGTGGTGTCGGTAGTTGGAGGTGTCAGTATGTGGAGGTGTCAATAGGTTGAGGAGTTGATTGGTTGAGGCGGTAGTAGGTCAGGCATCAGTGAGTCAGGTCAGTGACTCACTATTAGAGAGTTTCATTAGTGGCTCATCCTTCATTGACTCACTGTTAGTGACTCATATTGGTGACTCACCCATCATTGATTCATTTCCATTTTGTCTCAGTTTTTCCAATTTCTCCCCTCTTATGTTTTATTTGACGTAAATAGAGTTTAAAGCCTTGTTTGATCATTTCTAAAGGTGTTTTAGAGGATAGTAATTATATATTTAAAGTCATAATTCTTTGAGGACCTCGAAATGGTCAAACTGGGTGGTCTTCACCATGATATGACTTTAATGGCCCTTGAAACTGTTTCTTTCCATGGATATAGGGTATGGATCTTCTAAGCTAATATATTTTCTTACCATTGTGTTTTCTTTTTTCTCTTGGTGTTCCAAGATCTGTTCTTTCTGGTAGGGTCATGTGTTGTGTTGTGGCATTCAGATTCAGACTTCCTTGGAGTCTCCTACTATTTGAGAAACCCTATATTTTTGGCATAAGGATGAGTTCTTGATCGTTTTTTTAGTTAAGAATTTTGTCGTCTCTATTTTGATTTTGTATCATGCAGGGTGGGAGTACTGATGTATTCTTGTGGGAATGGTTGAAACAAATTTAACAAATATAAATAATGGATGGGAAGATGGTGATGATGCCTATGTTTTTTTATCAATTATCTTTGAACCATGTTGAGAATTTTGTTGGTCATATGCCTTTTGAAAATCCTTGTTATTGGTGGTCTCTATTTTCAAACCCGACTCATGAATACTTATTGATAAAATTATATTTAACAGATTTGAATACAAGATTTGGATTAACAATGTATATATGGATAAATATATGGATTCCCTAGGATCAAACTTGTTCTATGATCACACCTAAATTATCAATGTGGTATTAAAGAACATGGTTTCTTAATCTGACTACGCATTGCTATTCGGTGTGTATGTGTGACGTGTATGGATTTATTCGACCTTGTGTTTTGTGCAGGTCATGTGTTGTTGTGGTTGGGAGTGTGGTTGTGTGTATGGGGTGGTATGTGTAGTGTAATGGAATCTCAGGATGTGAGATTGATTGATTGTGTAATGGATGAACTTGTTATGTAGTGGGACCACGTCCAAGTAGTGGTTGGGCAGTGGGGCTGCAAGATTAGGTTGTGTTATGTTTATGTTATTTGGTGTGCTCAGTGTGGTGTTGTTATGTTTTGGGGCTTCCATGTATGGTTGTGATGAGTTGTGTTTGGATTTTTCTTGTTTATAGGAAGGAATGGGCAACACAATTTTGAAGAAGGATCTAGTTACCTTTTGAGTGCATTTATCTAGGAGTTTCTAGAGACTCTGTGATGTTTTTATAGGGTTATGGTGTTACTTTTGGTGTTATGTGTTTGGAAGTTTCCAGAGTAGGGATCGAATAAATATGTAAATGAATTTCTCAATGAAAAATGATAATTGGTTAAATGAATTAGTTGGGTTATGAATTAAGTTTTTCGCTGGTTGTGTGGTTATTTATTAATGGTGGCAGCAAAGGACGTTTTTTATGGGTAGTTGTTTATTTTGAAAACCCATAGGTTGGTATGAGTGTTTCGTACCTATACATAAACTTATAGTTCCTTGTAATTTCTATGTGCACCCCACCCTAGTTGATCACTTTATGCCAAACACCCCTATTGCATGGGGGAGGGTGTTTTTTCCCACATCCCAGTGGGAGGATGGATGAATAATTATTGGATCTTCTCTACTCCCTCTTCTAGGCATTGGTAGCCGAATAATCATTGGTAGGTTATAGTGGAGTTGCGAGGACCATGTGTCTTTGGGAGAGGTTTGATTACCAAGTGTCTTCATGATGGGATATATTTTACTTTCCTTGGTGTATTTGGGATGAGGTTGTGTTATTTTGGACCAGGATTCTACGAGTGGAATGTGGTTTAGTTCATGTCCTAGGTATGTTTAGGTAGGTTCTGATAGTGAGGCTTGTGGAAGAGCGTGGTAGCGTAAGGACATTCACCATTATGGATAAGTAGTTAACTATTGTAAAGAGGTGTGGGGTACCCAAATATCAATGTGTAGACTATTTACATTACTTGACTTGCATTATTTAGTGGGCATACCTTTGTATGGTTGGGGTGGATATTATACCTTGTTATGTGCTTTTGAGTTTCTATTGTTTTCTCACATGAGAATCTATATGCTTATCCCATTTTTGCATGAGTGACTTTGGGTTTTTCTAATGAGTATACTGGTGTGGTCACCCTACATATATAAAATTATTTACAGGTTTCCAGGGATATTACATGGACCGTGATGGACCTTACTATATTGGATGATGGAGACAGTTGATGTATCACTGCTTAGTTTTTCTTTTGGTATTTACATTAGAGTTTTTCATTGTATTCCATGTAGTTTTACATTAAACATGATTGTGGGATAGATTTTATCTTCCTTATATATATATATATGTGTGTGTGTCTAGGATTTGTTTTGAGGTTGATACATCTATTCTTCCAATCATGGTTACTATAAAAACGGTAATTCCAACCATTTTTTGAGATTTGTATGCCCTTGGTTATGGTTTCCACCCCTGTTCCTACTGGATGTAGGACTGTAGGATCATTATCTATTTTTCATCTTAAATAATGAAGTCCATGACACTTTTCCATCCCTTACCTCATATTGGTGAAGGATATCTGTGACAAAATATATCAGTGATCACTGAAATAAATAATATTGGTAAAATAAATCATGTTTTAATTTACTCATCGAAGTCAAGAAAGAAATATAAAAGGATCGGAAGAATGTGAAGAAAAAATATTTTTATCCCTTGGGGGGATACACAATGAAAAAAAAGTTGAGTAGTCTACTCTTGATATGTAAATCTAGATTGATGAAATGGATTTCTTCTATATATATATATATTAAGTTCTTAAATTGTGGTAAGACAGGATATACCATGTATCATCTCAATATGTAAATGAATGAAAAAAAGGAAATGGGAGTATGTTGAAATTAAAAAAGGTTATAGTACATGAAAGGGATAGTATGATTGGAATCATGGTTGAAAATCCCAATAAAGAGTATGAGATTATTCATAATAAGTGAAAATTAAAAGATAAATACGTGTTTATTATAATTAACAAGGAGGAAGGTTATAATGATATAAGATATATGAAATAATGTCCGGAACAACAAAATTTGAAAACCCACTAAGGGAAAGAACTTACAAAAACAAATTAAAAAATTACTATAACGAAGAAGAAAACTACAATCAATGGGAAAAATGATATTGTGACTAGTGATATTGTTACAATCTATCTATATGAGTTATAGATTTTTAGAAAGCATAAACAAGATTAAAATAAAGTTACTTCTCTATTTTGTAATGTTGATAACCTCATTGCAACTATGTGTAATTTGAAAATTATAAGATCGACATTATTAATAAAAGGTGAAAAAATATGGAATGTTAATGGTTATGTAATAATGAAGAAGTATATAAATTTACAAGCATAAAATAATGTAGTCTCAGTGTTAGGAAATTTTTATCATCTGTATTTCTCATACTTAAGAGATACTAGATGATCCCCCCACAAAATATATTTTTGGATGGTCATTCAATGATAACTAGAAAATGTGATGAATGTTAGATTGTTTCCCTTTGTGGGGGAAATCTAAAGATGTGTTATGTTAGAATAATTCAATACATGTTCATTAAAAGTTAAATATAAATAAAAACATCAAAAATGATTTATGGGAAATATTTCATTCACTCGTCTCTATTTTAGCACACTCACTCACACACACACATAAATTTTTTAAGGTATTGTAATTATATAACATAAATGGGAAGACCGAGAACATGAAATTTATTCATATAATTTTTTATGTTACTTTAGGTTTCTAATGTTTCTTTTATATAAGTATGTGATTACCCTATAAAGGATGGAATGAAGAAAATGGTGTCATATAGGAAATGATAGAAGAATATATTTTCTACATATATCTATATTATTTTCTAGAAAGAGATGTCATACATAGATATAGATAATATTTTTTAATGGAACATTTCAATGAGTAATGTGATTCTATGTTAATATCATGGGATGTCGTTCTATTCTGATGTTCTTATACTCCTCTAAAATATTTATGTAGTGAATTGTGATGAAATCCTTCTCAAACTTTAATGTTAATAGGATCTCCCAAAGTTGATGATAAATTATTTGGGGAGGTTATGTGTTATTTAAGACCATTAGCCTTATATACATATGGTAAGACCCTTACCTTTATGTACATATGGTATCTCACGTGGTATCTTATATCATTTGGATTAAATATCAAGTGGTATTACACATGAATGTGAATGAAGAAAGTAAAGATTGACCCAATGTTACTGAGAAATTGGAGGGTGTATTTCCCAATAAATTTACCTCTAATATGGTGGAGAAATAACAAATTTTAGAACTATAACATTAACTATTTGAGAAAATATTGATGTTTTGGAATTTACAACAAACCCATAATGGGACATGGAAGTAACAAAAGGTGTTTGATTGTATTTTTTTCAATTTGTATTGTCAATTTATTAATGTAATGAATATTTACATGGTTCTGTAGAAAGGATCTGCATAAATTAAGTAGAATTTCATTATTAAGATTATATGTATAGAAATTCTCTAGGTAGTGGATAAAATAAGATGAAAGTGGATAATTAATTAAATGAGAAAAAACATAATGGTTATTGTAATCAATTTTATACAACTCAAAGATTTTGTAAAAAATGATCATTGAGAACTAATGGATGATATTAGAGTATTTTCACCTGATCATTTAGATGAGTACATATTTATAATCTAACATTATTATTTTATATTCTACAACCTATGAAAATGAGTTTTAAAGATTTTGGAATTATTTTTGCAATTCAAATAGTCATTTAATGAATTTTTCAGATGATTTAATGCAATTTGTATAATCTCTTGAGAAATTGGAAGTATTTATAAAGCTACCAATATAAATATATATTTTGGAGTACATAAAAAATACAATTCATAACTATAAGTACTTCCCAACTTTTAATGTATGTATTTAATGTCAAATCTTAGACTTATGGTGATGAGTGATAACATTTAAAACTACCATACGAATGCTATTTTTATCATATAAAATTGAAAATTGAAAGACTTAACTACCTATATAACAAAATAAAAATGGTTCTTTGGTAATCATATGGATTCATAGTATCCTAAAAATTGATAAGGGATATATTTTAGGGCTTCTCAAACTGATTGAAAGTCATTGAATTCCCTATCATAACAATATAGCTAATCATAAATCATGAAAACATTGTAAAATTTTCATAATGATGATGGATGAATAACCAGTATTTTAATTAATCATTGTTCATATGTCTTATGGGAATTATTCATTAAATTCCCCAACATAAGGATTCAACACGTATGAAATTTTTAATGTTTTATAATATGAAAAAATAAGTTTCCATAGTTTGAATATGATGAATATGATAAATATAGGATGTTTCAAGAGTTGTTCCTTTAGGTTTAAAACATCATAATAACTTGGATATGTGTGTGGCCCTAGATTGAGGATAAAAAGACATTAATATTCTTTCATATAATGGGAAGATCAAAGATAAATAAACAAATAGAGTTTCCAAAATTCTTCAATTCAATGAAATAAATATATAATAATGTTGAAGCTATGATATTGAGCTTAGAACGTCATGAAATTTATTCATTCCTTGATCCATACTATTTATTAGTAATATATAATTTTTATAACCAATACATTCATTTAATGATGTTGAAATTGGATTTATCTAGTTTAATAGAATAATACATATAAAGAACCATTGAAGCTCAATCTTCTATTTATGAAAAATTAAATATAGGCGATCTAAAGGTATTTTAATTTTTGAGGGTAATTAGGTTGTATACCTAATAATTTTTCTAGGAATACAATATTTAGAAGTGATGAGATTATTTGATGTATATAATCGATATTAATAATTGTAATATTTTTATATAAAATATAATGTTTTACGATGTGTTCCATGCCACATATATGTGGGTGGTATATTCCAATATAGTTGTATTTATTTCCAAATCATATTTCAGTGGAGATATTTTGAGATGAAGTAGAAAAAAAATCTATTTTTGGATAATAATTTTTGGGAAAAAATCCCTCAAGGTAACATTGCAAAATTTTTTAGGTTGATTGTGTCTGTTGACAAAGTAGGCTTCCATGGTGAATTGTCAAGTTCTAGATATGTTTTTGACCATCCATGTTGACAAAGAACCATGACCAAGTAATTGATGATCTAGAGGCGGTATAAAAGAAAAGATTCAAGGTGATGTTGTTTTCCAGTGTTTTCCAAATTTTTGGGGTCCAAAATTTGGAGTTTAGTGAGCATTGCGAAGTATGGATTTCCTTGAAGAACTAATCAAAATATGGAAAATGCATGAGTTTTGTGAAGATAGGATTCATGGATTGGATTTTTTGAAGATCAGAAGAATGTTGGCGGTGATATTTCGCGATTTTTACAAGCTTCATGAATGACAGAGTTGAAGAGCATTGCAGCGGTGAAGGGAATTTTGAGTGGAGCTTTGTGGAGAAGGTGTGAAGGAATTTGAAGGATGATCCACGATTATGACTATCTCCACGAATGGAAAATTGTCATGGTGATTCGCAATTTTGAAACAATTTTGGCAGGAACTTTGGAGCTTCACGATTTGAGATGACGTGGAATTGACTTTGCGTGGAAGGTTCGAGGGTCAATGGAATCACTTATAAATAGACCTCAACCTCCTCAGGAAAAGTAGAGAGTTTTTGAAGAAAATATTTTTCTCTCGGCTCGTGAAGGTAGTTTTTGAAGGAAGTGTGCTTCATGAAAGGAAAGAGCTTTGCGGTGGCTATTCTGGCTCCATATTGGTTGGGTTCTCCGTGTTGGCTTAGTGAGCTTCGCGAGGGAAGTTGCTCTATAATGACTTGAGATTCATGATGGCCTAAGATCTGTGAAGGTTTGAGCTTCGTGAAAAGGCTGGAGCATCGCAAAGTCTTGTTTGAGCTTCATGAAATTGGTAGCCTCGTGATGTAGGGTTCTTTGCAAAGGTATTTCCAAAGGAATTTCCCAGTGTTTAGGAAAAAAGGGCTATTCATCAGTGGATAAAATTTGTACATCAGTAGATCATTGACATATATTGGAGGATGTATTCATTAGTGATAATGAAGACACCTACAGGTCTATAAACTGTGAGTGGATCTTCTGAAGAAGCAGTGAGACCACTTCAGTTGAGAGAGCAGCGAGTTATTAAATTTTGAGTGGTTGTAAACTAGGAAGGACAGTGAGTCCACTTCGAACTTGTAAAAAATAGTCCACATATAGTGGAATTGGTACATCATAACACTACTGATGTATTCTCACTGAACGTAGCCCAGTGAGGGTGAACCAAGTAAAAATCATTATCTCCTGTGCATGTTTTATGTTTTATTCATACTCTGCATCGGGAAAGAGAGAAGAGGGTTTTGTTTAGAAACAAAATAAGATCAAAAGGGGTAGTTGTTTTAATCTGTAATACCTTGATTCACCCCCACCCATCTCAGGGGTATCTAGCCTAGTGGACTTAACAATAATAAAAAATGATTTTTTTATGTGTTTTGAAAATGAGGAGTATTAAATGAGTTTTATCTTAGAATACACCTTGAGTAAAAAAAGGATACATGGAAATCATTGAAACCAAAATTGGGTATTCCATAAAGTTGATTTTGTGTTAGGGAATGTTTTCTCTTCACAAAATACCATTTATGGTATTGGTAAAAAAGATTTAATTTTTATGGTATCTTATATACATGAGGAGTTGATAATATCACATAGAAAAAAAATTTAAAATAGTGTTTTTATGGTACTTGGGGTGTGTGAGATTATTTATAAACTATGAAGAAAGAGATATCTCAAAGAATATAAATAATAAGTATCCACTGAAACCTATAATGAAGATAATAATTGAGTATTAAGACTGTAAAATCTATTAGGTTTCGATTAAGTGATTTGAGGTTCAATAAATACATTCTAATAAAGAACTAAAGGCTAATAAATTTAATAAACCAAGTATCAAATACTGAGTTATCAGGTCAACATCATTATAGTAAATTTTATAATTGAGAAATAATATCATATTTTAATTTCAAAAACTAATAGAATTACAATAACTAATATATATCAAGTATAACTTATTGATGTATTGAGAATTCATAAATTTTCTAAAGTGATTAAAATAAATCCAAAGTAAATGAAATATTATTTTTAAAATGATAAAATGTATGAATTTTTGGTAAAATTTATTATATTCAAAGAAGGAATTAATGATACATGGTTAATTCAAGAAGTAATGTGTTACTGAAAATATAATTTTTAAGGTTGGTAAATAGGAGTATTAATTTTTTAGGAAAACATGTTATGATATGCATTATATTTTTTATTCATTATTATATGTTATGGTGAATGAAATTGATGATAAAATATGAGTACTTGATATTAAATACAACCATTCATTAATTAATTTGAAATATATGAATGAAAACATTGTTGTGATCCTATAATAGAAAATGAATAATTTTTAGGTGTTTCTACTAATCATATGATACCCACGTTATTCTTTCCTTTATGATGTAGGCATGAACATTCTATATGATACCTATTGAGTTTTTTTCTCCCATGATGGTTGGTATTTTTATAATGGATTCATGTAAATAATTTTATTAATAATTTATTGATGATAAGTTACATACTTAATTCTTGATTGATTGATACATTATGTTTTTGTAACCATTTTTGGGAAGAATTATTGAGATACCATTTTTTATATCCCTATTGTTTTCACATATGATGACATAAAGGAAATGTGTTAATGGTTGGGTTAGTAAAATGGCCTGGAAAGGTATCATGAATGAAACCAGGGTGGGTTTTTGTTGAATTTTTTTTCTTCCTTTTTTACATAGTAACAATTATGGAATTTATAAATATAATGAGTATTTTTTTATAGATAATTTTTCGCCATTAAATATATTTTTCCTTCTTGATATAAAATTATATGTGATGTTTTTGGGATGTATGTGATGTCATATAATTTTATTTTATTATTTTATAAAAAATAAATTATATTATAATATCATTGAGATATTTTGGAAGGGAATGATTGTGATTAACCTTACATTGATACTTTTATGAGTTTTTTGGTGGAGGTTGTACTAAAATTTATTTTTAGAACTTCCAGTGATATATATAAGGAATTGATAGAGGTGTTTGAATTTTATATTGAGTTAATAAAATGATATAGATAATTTATGAGGCATCCTAATGATTTTCTTGGTTTATAATATGGCTTCAATATGGTGGAATATAAAATTTGGAAACCCATTTTAAATTCAATTATAAGTATTTATCAAGAAGATCAATAAATACTTTATCTCTTTTATTCTATCATATGTTTTCATAAAAGAGATTAAATAGATCCAAAAATTTATGGATAACATGTGGGAATTTAGAAATCAATATTTATATTTGGATAGTATTTTCTAATATTTTATAAACAATTCATCTAACCATTCACAACATTTTGTCCCTCTATAAGGATGGAGTTTCAAGGACTTATTGTAACTATGCATTTAGAGTCTTGGGAAGTAATTAGAGATCACATTAGATAGTTCCTTACTTGAGAATAAGTTTTCTTAATGAACCATATCATATTTCTAGAGACGTAGAGGAGTGTGATTTGAGATATAAAACATTAGTATTGTAGAAGAGGAAAGTAAAACAACCTTATATGCTTATAGTTTGACAATAAGCCTTAGGATTGAGTAGTTAAAAATTTACTATGTTTGGTGAGTTGATCTATTTCTATTATAATTATATTGGGAATTATGATTATAAATACTATGAGGGTCATTAGGATTCATATACTTTGATTATTAGATAGTAATAATTTGGGATGGTGTATGATATTTTAAGAAGTGTTGAAAGTACATCCACAATATTTAGAATGTATCTTATACGAAAGGTATGATATTATTTATTTATTAGTACCGTGATGTATTTTTTATCTAAAATGGTGGTTGAGTTTTTGTTGTATTGTGATTTTTTATAGGTATCTCATGGGGTGGATGTTTGAAGCACTATATTACTAATTCCCATGTAGGTTTTATTTATTGGGGAGGATAATTGTTTGAGGCATATCTAATGTAAGAACCTATAATTTCCAATTATAATCAATTTAATTTTCTAGGGGATGGTGGTGTCAAGAGGAGAATCAAAGAGTTATGAATTCTGGAAGGGTATTCTAGCCATTCATTAATATACCATATAATGGTGGTAGGCATAATGGTGACTATTTTGGAAGTTGTGTTAGTTGAAAAAAAAATTATATGAGATTTTTTAGAAGCATAGAGTCGGTTTTGTAATTTATTATAAGATGGAAGAGCATGGGTAGTGAAATTCACATTGTGGAGTGTGTTTCATCTACGATTTTTTACTTATATGAAATTTTTATAAGAAGATAGTCTTAGTTTGGTGTGGTGTTTAGGGGTTCATCATGTTGTGGGTGCACACAAGTGATATAAATGGATAATGAGATGTATCAAGAATGTTTCACATAATGTGGTGGGGGAAAAATTGTGAAGGGTTTCACACTACACTATGAATATTTAAATAAAATCTATCTCAATGTTCAAAATATCATATTCCACAATGTGTTGAATTAAATTTTTCTATAAATTTTTTGGGAAAATATATAGTGAAATGGTTCGTCTGTAATCTAAATTTATGTTCTGTATTTGTTAATTAAAATTGAATAGAATGAATGTCTAAATATATTGGATATTTATTATCAATATTTGAATATATTGGATTATACAGATGGATCATATATAAATTTTAGAAATAAATTAATTAAAAAATAAAAGGATTTTATTTAAAGCTGGAATATTTCTCCAATGAATGTGGGAGACTAAAATTCCTTTTTCAATGAATTATTGTTATTTAGATACATCCTCTCTTTATCATCTGTAACTTAGATGAGAGGGAAGTGTGGGGTTTTATAGAGGATAATCAGAATTTTGGGAAAAACACTATGTTTATACATTAAATTGTATGTATTATTTTATATTACATTATTTTTATTTTCATTAAATGTTTTATATCAAGGAATATATAAGGATTTTTAAAGAACCATTAAAGAAACCAAAATCCATAACATTGGGTTTTCCCTCTGTATTGCATGATCCTCCATTCCAATTTTTATCCTCACAATGTTCCTCTTAATTATATAATTTTGGATAGTGGAAGTACTGATGTTGTCCAATTTTTCAGAATTTTTATTGTTATTAGTTTAGTTTTGGTTGTTTTTTGGAACCTATATGTTATGATCTTTCAATTTGGCTGATGTCATTAAGGATTAAGGAATACCAAATCTGTTATATGAACTTGGAATGTTTTAGTTTATTAAGGTAATGGATTTCTATTTTTTACATTTATATGCTAAAATCAAACGACATTTGATATGATGTGAAAATTATTAATTTGGACCTTTCAGTTTTTATCCTTTCAATTGAATGTCTCGAATAATCTAGAATCCTATCGACTATTATCCCCTTCATTTGGAAGTTTGGTGTTCCACGTTTCTATTATTTGAAACCCACCCAAAAAATCCATAAGACAAATTCATATGATAATTCAACCTTGAAAAATCAAACCATACATGAGTTTCCATTATTGATCGTAACTCAATTTTATTTAGCCCACTAGGTGGTATAGTATTTAGAAATGTTTTACCTTTCTAACATATAAATTTAAATATATTACTATAATCTCAGGAAGGTTTTTATGGAGTGTTTTTTAGAAGTAATGGGTCCATTCATGTAGTACATTATACAATACCTTCTCATTTGATCAATGATATGGAGTTTTATCCCTTAGGAAGAAAAATGTTTTATGATTTATCTTTTATTACATGGTTTATTTTTTCTAGTGTATTAATATTCTTATTGCACATTTGAAATTTGTTATATGTGGTTTCTATATTTGGTTATTATGGAAGAGGAATGGAAAGTGGCCTATGATATTTATGAACTATAAAATGGCATGAAAATATGGTTTTATAGTTTATTATATTCTAATGAATTATTTAAGTTGAAATAGGATTTCATAATAAAAATATTCTTAATGAAAAATCATATTTTAAATGATTTTAAGGGAAATGAGTAGTTAAAATTGGTAAAAAGATGAAAATTATGCATCTTAATTAAACAACAATAAACAAAACATTATTTTAAATCATTTTTCAACACTTTGATATTAATAATAACTAAATATAAATATTTGTAAGGATATGGAAATAGGTTGAACCAATATATTTTAAACTGAACATAATATGATTTAGAACTGTAAAAATGGATTTATGGAATATAATTTTAATTGATAAACATCAAAATAATATACCAGTACATAAATTATAAAATATTGGTTTTTTTATAAAATTTATTTGGGATTTGTTTCATTTTATAAAATTATCCAGTAGTATATTTTGGTAAAGGATTAAAAAGATAAGGCTAGATATCTATATCATGCATTGATGTGTTATTCTGGGATGGATAAAACCTATTAATTAGATGTGGATTTATGTCAGTCTCCTTAGTATGGGCACTACCTTGTGAGATCCCATATCCTTAAAATAATTCCTCAAATATGGATTTCACTAATAAATTAGTGGTAATTTAGAATTAGTAAATTTTTAAGTTTCTATGAAAGGTAAGTTTGTTCTTTGGGAGTTACAAGCATTTAGGACTAGTTCCATGTTATATATTCCTTAGGAAACCTAGTTATAGTACATGTCAATGTTTTTGTATGTGTTTTAATTACTAGATAAATATAATAATTGGGATGTCTATGTTGTTTATAATGGTGTATATGTAAATTGATTTATAACCTCAATATCGAATTGTACTTTTGTAAATATTTATTTTGGGATAAATATATCTAATTAAATGGAGATATATACTTCTTCCTATCATGATATGGATTTATTATTGAAATTATAATGATAAATATGGGTGAGGGTTAAGGATAATGAATGTAATTGGTGATGGGTTCATAGATGTGAATATATGAATTTGAATGGGAAAATAATAGTTAATGGGATAAATCATCATTTAAGAAGGGAGTGAATTGATGGTTTTGGAATGAAAATTCTTATTAATGGTAGAAATGATGAGTTGGTATAAATTGAATTCTTACCTACTTCAAATATTTAATTATTCTCATACATGTTTGTAATTATTGTTTATATAGAATTATTATTTGATAATATTTCATAGTATTTTTTTATTATTGAATGTTATATCCCATGGTATTATAATTTTACATATTATGGATTTATGTTGGATGTAATGTGATTTATGGAATCTATGACATGATAATATTTAAAATGGGAAGTGAGATCTTATAATGAATATGTTATCACAATGGTTTGTTAATGGATATGGATATGAGGTCAGTTTAAAGAGGATACATAATATCCATGGTGAATATTTTATTACACTGGATGTATGGGGTATAGGGTGATTATTTGGATATGGTGCTAATTTTCAATCCATTACTTCCTAATACATTATTGGGGGTACACCTAAGGGCTAGCCACCATTTTTAGATATAAGTGTTGTTTCTGATTGGAAAGTTGGGATGAAATTATAATTTTGTTGTCTCATTCCTATAATTAAACATTTGTATTGTCATTATCCTTGATATTTTATGGTTATATGACGTTAGTAATAATATTAATTCATGGAAGATAGAAAATAAAGGAATTTTCTTAATTCACATATATATATATATATATATATATATATATATATAAACATTGATTTAACATGGATAATGTCTGTTTTTTGAAATATTATCATACTGACTACTCCCACACTCTCATACCACCATAATGTTTCGAGAGTTA
Source organism: Viscum album (assembly GCA_963277665.1). NCBI lineage: Eukaryota > Viridiplantae > Streptophyta > Magnoliopsida > Santalales > Viscaceae > Viscum > Viscum album. Next base: position 870,543,155 of record OY728145.1, on the reverse strand, counting down.
TTTCATATGAATGTTCAAGGTATAATGTGTTCACTATTGCAAAGGAAGTAGAGGTGGAACATGGTTTATGGAGTGGATATTTGGGGCTTAATTATGAGTTACTTGAGGGTTTTTTTAATTTGATATATGTAGTAACACTTGGGAACCAGGTAATGATAAATCCTTACATTATGTCTAAGGGTGTTTTTTCATGATTTTTATCCCTCATCTAGGTAAATTTGAAGAGTATAGTTACTCTAATTTTGTGTTTATAGCCATGGTACTAGTCACCACCCCATGAAATTTTTTTATTTCTATTCAGGGGATATCTTTCTCTATACTACTATCTTATGAGGTATACCGGTTTAAGGGGGTGTGTTGACACAAAATATGAGATCATAAAATGGAACCATAATATATAATCCCATGTTAGCATGGAATAAATGATCTTATTTCATTAGATCATGGAATCATATGAATTTTGAAACAATATAAAACCTGAAATCATCAGTTCAAGTCAAGGTTCTATACTTTGATAATAAGAAAAAGCATGCTATGATTATTTCCTATGAACCGTACATAGTATCTTATGATATCAAAAAGTTACCCAATGCATTATGGGATGTATAATTTTGGTCCCTCCAATAACATCATAATACAAAGATGAATTTGTTTTCCTTATAAGGAATTGGAATTGTACATAAATCATACTCACGGGAAAACCTATGTGATGGAAATGGGAAACAAAATCTTTTTTTAAAACATAAAAAAATTTAAATCATAAATAATAAAATAGAAATAGGGGATCACTGATTTTTGATATTTAAAATTTAATAAATTATTATTTTTCATGAAAATTGATTTGAGTTAAATAAAAATTCACAAGAATTGTGCATAAAAGTAAGTATTGAAATGAACCTCATAAATTATATTTTAGGAAATGAATAAAGAACAATTAAATAAGGTAATCCCAAAGTGTTTCACTTAAAATAATAAATGAAATATAATATTTATTTCAAAATATATATCTTATTTTGGGAAATCAAAAAGGATAAAATAAAATACTAGATGGATACATGAAATTTAATAAGGAATATAAAATATCCCTTTAATTAGGATTTCTATAATGGAAATAGTGAGAACGAAACGTGTAAATATATATATCCCAAAACGTGAAAGAAAATATAGACTATGTAAATATATAAATAATATATATATATATAATAAAAAACAAATTTACATGTGAATAAGTCATTGAAATAGTTATAAAAATAGTGAAAAGGAAAAATTCAAAATAATGTGGGTGGTTAGGGATTTCTCCTACCTTGACTACCAACTCACTTGGTATGTGGGTCTAAAAATATTAATAGATAATTTATGTTTTTAAATACCTCATTAGAATAAATTTTTCAAGTATATATCATTTGTTAAATTCTATTTATTTTCATATTCCCTACATTTATTATAATTTTTTCATGCATCGATCTCTTGGGATTACTTGGTTAAATTCTCCAAAATTGCATTGAAATGTTGATAATATTCAATTTAATTTTAAAATAGTTTCATGATCTCTATAATTTTATCGTTATATATTCATTAAAATTTTAGTATATAAAAAGTTATAACATTCAATAAATAGTCCAATATAGTTTCAAATTTAGAAAATTGTTCTAGCATACTCATTTAATATAGTTACAATTATCATAAAATTTTATTCTTTATATTCTTCATATAATGATAAATTTATTTTTTAATAAAATTATTTATGTCATAAATATTAAATTTAGTCACTAAATCCATTTTAAAATCCATCCATTTAATTCAGTAATTAAGGTTTCATTACATCATCCATATAAGTGGTTAAAAGTGACCATACTCCTATGAGTGATATAGGAAACTATTAATTTTGATTTTTTGATTATTATAATGATATAGAATATATTTTATTACCATTATTTTTTATGTGATCAGTTTCATGATTATAAAAAATGGAATTATGATGGGGGGGAATAAGGAAAAAATAAATAATGTTTGAAATATAAAAAAATGATCACTTTGAGAGGCCACATCTAGAAAACAGCATATGCATTCTTAGATAGCTAGTTTGTTAAACAAATTTCTAATATATGCTTGAGAGAGTGGGGGATGAATTTATTAAGTGTTTTATTTAGGATTTTATTTTAAATGAATTGGAAAGTGGGGGGGGGGGAAGTTATTATTTATATAGTGGGTAGTGGGAGGTTATAGAATAAAATATTATATATTTATATAGTGATCAAACATGTTCTTCTATAGTAATGATCTTGTGATAAAATAGTAAATTAGAGATTACAATATCCATATAACATATTGAAACCTAAAAAATTCATACACATATACTATTGAAAATATGTAACATATAAAATATGTTATAATTCAACTATTGTTGTTTCTATTTATGAAAAATATAACAACATCACCCAAAATAAATTTTAATATGTTGATTTAAAAAATGAAATCCATTTTACCAAAATATTGATTAGAATATAGTAACTTTATTTATTTTTGAAATACTTATTTTTTACAAATAAATATTTTTATGATATGATTAAATTTCCAACCATTAAAAATATTACTTATACTTTCATAATATTATTTTATTACTTATATAAAAGATATTATTTTTGTTTAAAACCATTTTATGGAAATAAAATTTTATTTCATATTATTAAATTCATCAAAATTATTTAAATTATTGTTAAACATATTTGTTAGAAAAAAAATATTTTTTCTTTTTATCGAATATTTATTTTATCATTTTCGTAAAAAATAATATTTTATAATTTATTTGAATTTTTATTTCATAAAAAACCTGAATGATTTTTTTTCTAATATTATAGTTAGGTTACAATTATCAGGACCACATTACCATTAATAATGGGTGGGATAGTATTCCAATTTAAATACATTCCAAAAAAATTGTTCCTACAAATATATCATATTTAATTCATTCACTATTCTGTTAAATTTTTGTCATGTTTATATATCATTTATTTTCAAAATTTCAATTACATTACAGTGGTTTTATTTTATTTTTACCATATTATTCATTAATGTGAATATGTGACATGTGTTGGTGGATATAGCAGTGAAAGTGGACTCGTCATCGCATATGTGGTGTCCTAACATCAGACGGTGCCATGATGTTGGGTGGAAGTTGATTTCGTGATTTATGTTTCTACATAGGGTTTTATATTTCACTTGGGCCATCAAGCCGTCATCTAATTGGGCCTTTGGGTCATTTTTTCTTTATTTAAATGGGACAATGTTCAATTATTAATTTTTTTGGGGGTTTTACTATGAATTTTGGGTCTATATACTTGTAATAAGTTTTCTCCTTTTGTAGAAAAAAATGGTTCCACATTTTTTATATTTTTAATTAAAGTGTTCTTACCAAAAATCGTGTCTATTTATTTGTGTGAATATTCATAGAGATAAAATTGGTTCTTGTTATCCTATTCTAGTGATTTTTTAATGTTATTTTTTCCCTCTGTATTATTTTAAACATTATTATTTTTATTTATCCACTAAATGTAATGTTTGAAATTAACATAATAATTCCTAATTGGTTGTTATCTTATGGTGTATGTGTTTATACTATATTATTAAATATAACACTTATTCGTGAGTGAATTAAAAATATAATAATATGAGTCATTATTAAGATAAAATCATTTAATGAGTGTGTCATATCATAGAACTCTTGTATTGATATTAAAGGACACTTTTATTGGACTACCATGACATATATGAATTTGATTCCATTTAATCATATACATTAAGGCTACTTATAAATCTTTTGTTAGAATCCAAAAAATAATTAATTTTTTTTAATTTCTTACCACATAGAGTTACATCCTAATTTTTGTATATGTTAGATTCCAAAGACACTATAGAAGAAATCATTATCACATGTAATCCCACTTAAGAAATTGAGTCTACTTTCATGGCTACAATATTTTCTTTCCCAATCATATAAGTTATATCTAATGAAGTTTTTGTTTATGAAAAAAAATAATGAAGTGTCACCTAAGACATTTAAGTGTCTAATCTAATATATTTTCCTTCCACCAATAAGATTGATGGTTTTATAGCACCAAATAACATTGACTTGAGGGACACCCCTTAGAAATCCTATTAAGCCACCTCTAAAAAACGTTAAACTATAATCATATAAGTTTGTATGTATGTATTTTCCAGTAAACTATAAAAACAAATATATATATATATATATATATGTATATATATATTTCAATCAAATCCTTCTAATCCTGAACAAAAATATTGAGTGGGATTTTTTATGTTCTAAATAATTATTCAAAACAATTTTATAAAGATCAAGAAAACCATTTATTTAGTTTCTGGTTTATAAATAAAACATTGATAGTCACTAGGATCAGTGTGTATTAATTTTAAATATGGTGGGGGAATATTTTTATGGGGTTTTAATCTAAAATATATTTGTGAAATACCCCTTTGAAAATTTATAAATGCTATTTTTTTGTGAAGGAATACATTTAATGATATTTTTTAGAAAAATACAGAAAATTATGTCATCTCCGACACCCCTTTAACTAAAAAAGAGTTTAAAATTCATTTAATATCTTTATACCAATAATCATCGCTATAGCCAGCTTCCGTGTCAAATCCAATACATTTTAACCAAGCTAAAACCTTGACCTTTGTGGTATAGATTCGTGGATATTTTTATCCTTATATATATTTTTTTCCAATAACTTCATCTACATAACCATTAATAACATTGGAGACAAATACCTTATTCAAAAAAATATACCACCAAAACTAAATAGTATATTCTCGATCAAGTTTTATACACAAAATATTTTCTCCATGTATATTTTTACCATATCTATCATTAAAATCAATCCTACAAATCTAGTTTCTCTATGAATGAGTCCCACACAGAGCTGACTTTCATCCCATTCGTCAAATATCAACAAATCTATAAGATTCTTTTGTAAAATTTTCAATCATATTAATTTATTTCTTCATCGAAATGGTACCCAACTATTATATCTCACATGGAACTTAATTCCATATATTATTATTCCATGTAATACATAATCTTATTAAACATAATCGTCAATACAAAAACTAACTCTCTCAAATCTCATGAATCTCAATGAACTATATGCCAATCCAGACCTAATACCTGATTATACATCTTATGGTTTACCCCCGTAGAGTTTTTGTTATTACATGTGTCCATATCATACAGATTTTGATGATTTTTTGTGACCTCTGTGTATATCCGACAAATGGTCTTAATAAAATGATTGTAAACTACAACATGTGAAGGTTCATCCCAAATGATCTTGAACTCTAATGAGAAGTACTTATTTAATAATATGAAATAATATGTGAAAAGGAATTATTATTTAACCATTATTTATATTATATCTAAACCTCAACACAAGAAATGGAACTTTTTATTACACCCTCTTATATAGAATTAAACTATAATACTCTTTATCAATAATTGGTTTTATATAACAGAAACATGGATTTACATTATATCATGTATTTATTCCTCAATATAAATTTACAAAACCAATTATCGAGGAGGATTGACACATTATTTACACATGTATTTAATAATATACCCCCCAAATTAAGTGTATTTTTTTCCCTAACATATGATATATAAGATTCTATAGGTTGGTTAAATTCCAACACTAATGTAACAATTCCTCTTTCCAAATTTGTTTTATCTATCATGAAAACTTTAAACTCCACTGTGATATTCCAACATCCAAAATAGAATTATATTCCATTATAACCATTTATCTTCCTAAAAAAATAAAAATTAGTACTAATTTTATCTTTATATACAACATTAAACTCTACTGTATCCTTTAACCATCATAGATAACATTTAACTCTAATGTAAAATTTCAACATCACTAAATATATTTAAATATAATGTAACATTTTCAACAACCTACATGAAAATAGAATCATTTATAAAAATATATCATCATGGATGATATTGAATTCTTGTCAAAAAATTCATTTCCCAATATGAATATAAATTAAAGAATTAAATACCTCTTCTTGGGTGATATTGAATTCCACAATTACTGTATATCTCTCTTGGAGAAATTAAACTCACTCATAAAACACTTTTACTCATATATCAAAATAAACTCTAGTGTAACCTACCACATTCCTTCTAATAAATTAAAAACCTCATAACGATTTATCTTTTAGGATTTAATTATTCTCTTGGATTACCCTACATTGTATAGGATGACATTAGAATCCAACATAACATTCCACCTTCCAATATGGCATTAACTCTAGAAAAACCTATTTTTCTTTCATGATATTAAAAAACTCTATTTTTGACTATCATCTTTCCATGTGACATTAAAAAAACTAATCTTTTATCTTTCTATAAGACATTAAACTCCATAATAACTATAAATCTTCTCACATTACATTAAACACTAGTTTAATCATTTGTATTCATAGATAGTATTAGTCTCTATTATGACATTAAGTATTTTGAGATTACATTAAACAGAAATATAATCAATTCTCTTTCCTTCAATGAATAGAACTACAATATCACATTCATTCCAAACAATATAACATATATATATTAGATATAATTCATTCCCTATAATATGTATTTAAACTACACTATAACCTTTCAACTTCGTAAATAGTTTAAAACCCTAAAATATCATTATTTTCTTCCATTATAGACTAAAATAATAATAACCTTCTAATATTTCTATATGATATAAAATTCTCATAAAATATTTTCTATTAGATAAAATGGAATTAAATTCTAATGAATCATATTATTATTATTTTTATGTAATATCCACTCCTCATTAAATGAGTTTGGAATTCCTAGTTCTCTATATGTGGAAAGATTTAATTCTTTAGAGTGACCCATAATTAAAAAGTATCAATCCATCTCTTCCATTGAAGTAATTTTACCCAATAAAGTGATATAAAATATAATTAACCAGCTACTATAATGTGGAACTAGGACAGATTTGATATATGTTTAATAAATCTATATATGATTCCTAGATTGGAAAAAATCTATCATTTTCATTATTCTACCCCGCACATTCTCAATTATTTCCCATGCATCCTTATATGTGATATTTTACACTAAGAAAGTAAGGAAATATAAGAATGGCTTGGAATAATTTGAAACAAAATATGTGTATATTTTTCAATGAAATTTCATTCAACATGATTTATGGTTGAATATCCCTAAATCCTCATTCATTTTATCTAGGGGACAACAAAAAAATTATTTGAGTATTAATCATGCAAGGATTATTAATTCATTACATGAAATACTAAAGTATTTTGATCAAAATGATCATGTTTATATCATCTTTCTCAAGGTTGAAATGGACAATTAATGAGATTAATGGAATGAAGAATTATTTTTAAAGTAATAAAGTTGTTTTATATTCACAAAGATGAAAACCAACTATTTTTAAATGCTTTTAAACTTTCATTTTTACCATTTACTTTATGGTAATATAGTTTGGATTCTTTAAAACATTAATGAGGTTTATAAAAATTGATGAACATTCCATCTTATTACTATTTCAATATAAAAATAATCATTCATTTTCATAAATGGGGAATCTGTTGATTCAAGGGTGTATACGATTTTAAATGAGTTTTTTTACCATTTTTATGGTAATGATATTTCCATTTTCATATTGGTGGAATTACATGTTTTTTCAAATACAAACATTTATGATATACTAAATTTAATTAATTGGGAGAAATTTATATGAGTAAATTCAAGTACTTATAGACGTCATATTGATGTTAGAGTGAATAAGATAAAATTACATCACATGAAACATTAATTTCATAGTGATTATGTTATAAGGATTTGTGAATCTTATTAAGAATAATATTGGATTCCTACAAAAGGATTTTTGTCTTGAGGAAACCAACAATGATCCCATAAAATATGTCAATAAATTGTAGAGAGTTTCTATGATCATTATTAGATAGATTATAACAATAATATGAGAACTATTGATATAAATAATAGTTTCATGAATCATCCCAACAGGGCTTGATCCGCAACTACCCCATGCCTACCTCCATTGGACAGGGGTTGGAAGCATGAACTGAAAGTCATTACTAATACGGGAGGCCTTTTTGTAGGTACCTATATTCACACATAGACAACCATATCCATGAAGAAGTGTATAAGAATAATATAAAATATAGTAACATCTAGAGAGAAAATTAATGTATGTAACAACCACTATGGAATACAAGAGTATGATCGCATAATCTGAAAAGGGGGGAAATGCCTTCCAAACTAGAATGATGTACCACAGAAACAATAACCAGTTAAGTAAATGATTAGAGATCAAGGCTCTAGATATTCCAGTGTCAACCACCATATCTGGTATATTGTACCAAGGTATCTCTATGATCCACTAAAATCAATTTCTCTATATTTACCATCTTTATAAGGAATGAAACATGCTGGTCAAACCCATACAGGGGTGAGTATATACATTCCCAAAAAGATTCCCTAAAAACTAAATGAGAATAAATAAAAGACATGATAGAAGTAAACAGATAATTCTATAGAAATAAGTAAAATACAATAATGAGAATACATATATAAGTTCTTTAAATAATCCCAAATAAGAGAGAAAGAGTATCTTTATCTCTCATACCATTCCATGAAATGAGTCTACCATTAGTTCGAAAAGGTCTATAAATGATTCACAACATATGCTACATTTTTTAAGAAATTATATAGTTTGAGCCACACCTCACCATAATTCTACTTAATAGAGGGGACATAATATCTTGGTATAGGGTCCATTATCTGGGAAAACAATAGGGTGACACACAATAGATAGAGGATCCAAGCCTTAATTCCATTGGATGGTGACACTGAGAATATAGAAAACTCATTCCATAACTCTACTGGTCGATCACACTCAATAGATATAGGTCCCATTCCATTATTCTTCATGAGAGTTCCACTATTATGGTAGATGACCCATTACATATCTCCACAAGAGGGTTCCACTATAATGGTATATGACCCATGATATGTCTCTATTGGAGGGTTCTACTCTAATAGTAGAGTATCCATTCTCTGTCTCCATATGAGAGTTCCTCTCTCGTGGTAGAAGTCTCATGCCATGTATCTTTAGGATGGTTTTACTCTGATTGTAGAGTATTAATTCCTTTTCTCCATAAGAGTCGGAAACTCTGACGGTGTATATAGGATCCATGTGTTATCCCAAAAAGAAGATTCCATTGTACATATAAAAAGTGGTCCCATGCCCAATCCCAGGATGAGGGTACCACTCAAATATCTCCGATGATCCTTCTTGATCACAACCATCATCTAACGACACTTAAAGAAGTATTATTCTTGTAATATCTTACATCATATCTCAAAAGAAACTATGAATTCCACCATCGTGTTTTTTGAAGAAAAAAAGTCATGATAGGGTACTCCTGGGCCAAAATCTGAGTCCAAATGTAGGATATATGTGAGGTAAATGTTTTCTAAACAGAATATACATAGCATGTTGGGGAACCACATGGTGTATGGTCTTATTACGCTTGTATAACATTTCCTCTATAGTACAAGAATTTATTGAAATATAGTATTACACAGTGTATAAGGGGACTACACATCATCTCTCATCCACTTGTTGCTGAGCGGTTTTATCCTAACCTAATCATATGGTTATGGGGGTCTTTCATGTCATGTGATATTTATCTCACCCATAAACCATTTCATCAACAACCAAGGGCCCCATGCCATGTTTTCATCTGAATAGACTTTGTGTAGTTGGGTGTTCTGAAAAAATCCAGATCTTCTTCATGGATCCTAGATCCATTACTTACACCACCAAATATAACAATTTATCCATAAATATCAACAACAAAATCTTTTGACCATTTATTTCAGAACATATATAGACGAAAATCATTGTTCCAATCCTCTTGCAAGAAGTATCCTCACCCCACTATTTCCCATTGAGCCCCCCATTACCTCCATAGGATCCCAATTAATGGTGTAATGACCTGTATCCAAAAAAATATCCCGATCCATTCCCTAATCACTAATATGTTCACCACCTACAAATCTAACGTGAATTCGGGGGTTCGATTGGGCACAATCTCACATGAAAATGTCAAATTGTTTCCCTAGAGTCCAATAGAGAATATCATGAATAATGATGGTTGAAAATCACTCAAAAATAGTGAAATAGTCATGGTACAATTGTTATTTTACAATGAATATAGGTTTAGGATAATGAGGATGAGAAACATGAAACCCTGGGAATAAATAGAATATATAATTTAAATTTGATACACATGCACATGCAAATGGTTAAATCAATGAAAATAAATGGAAAATAATTAATAGTTCGAAATCTATTAATCATAAGAGGTATAATTCAAAAAACGATGAGTCCAACCTTGAATAAAATCGATCATCGGTGAAGAACACTTTTTTCAGTGATGGAATAAGTTACATTTCATTTATTGTACCTCAATTTTCATTGATCAAGATTTTGATCATCCCACAATCTCAATATTTCAGTGAAGAACAGTGGATCCTCCTCTCAATGGCCCCAATCATATGTGAATAACCCCAATGATTCACCAAAAAAAGATATTTATAAAGATAATTATATTTAAATGTGTTAATTAATACAACTAATTAATTCACATAACACGCCTTAGAATAGTCTCCATATATGAACATCCAATGAAGACCACCATTAGGTCATGCCTCTGGTAAATCTCACACTCCAGATTTAACCATGGTCTCAGATTACTATTATGAGAATCTTTTTATGATATATATTATTATTCCTGAAAACCCATGAATGTATGATATAGAATATATTTAATATTTTTTTAAATTTAATTTCTAGCTCACTTGGAATCAGAATTGTTTACCGTCTTAGCTCTTTGCTTCAAAAATAATGTTCAATATGTTTTAAAGTCATAAAAGGAAAAAAAATATCTCCCAATTATTTCATCATTCAATATTTTCGCCGACAAAAAGAAAAAAATATAGAAATAAATTGTTGATAATGAGCCACAATCTAGATCTCCCACACCCCAAATCTCTCTTCCATGCTCCCATACTACTATAGAATAAGAACCAATGGAATGGTCTATATAGTCAAGATCCTCTTCTTCCAATAAATAATCTCTACTAGGTGCTTTGTGAAAGTGGATCCATACTTGATTTCCAACTCTCCCTAGTCAATAACGTGTATGGGATCATGTATATATATCCTCAACAACGTCAAATGGAAGATGTTGTGCACCAGATCCATCTATGGGGGAAGGGGTGGTTGGAAACCTCCCCAATTTTCTACAAGATATTAAATAGTTTAATGGACCTTTGGTTTCACATTACTCCTTGGAAAGATCATTTAAATCCTCATTTTGGGGAGACACTAAAGAAAACTTGGTCTCCCTTCTTGAAATCTAAGGGACAATGATGCTAGTCATCATAATATTTTTTCACACTCTGAGTTTTCCTCAACTTCTCATGGATCAGCTGGAACATCCCCATCATCACATGCAATATATCATAACTTTCATGAGAAAACTAACAAATATTATTCTTGTATAAGGGAATCCTGTAGGTTCTCACATATAGGGAATCTGAAAAATCCTTTCTGATAATAGAGTGGTAAAAATTATTATAAGTAAAAACTACCAAGGGAAAGTGATCCTCCCACATTTGGCCAATGTCTAACATGAAGTACCTGAGCATATCCTCTAGAATCTTTATAGGACACTTGATCTTTCCTTCTATATGGAGTTAAAGGTTATACTCATCCTCATTAGGGACCAGAATTCCTCCTTTATCCTGAATGGCCCGATGGACATCATTTTTAATGATTTTTGATAACCCCCCTTTCAAGGGATGAGGGGGGACCCTTACAAGACCCGTAGGCTCGTAGATTAAAGTCTTGTAGGTTTAGGAGATTACATGACCTGAAGGTCTTAGGAAATTCAACCAAACTATATACAAGGAATGCCCCTCCCTAGTATCTGCATCATGACAGTAGCTCTCTACCTTCACATGGCCGTCTGGCTAGGCTTCCCATGCAAGCATAGGCTAGTCCTGATGGCATATTCATACCCTCTCATTTTGAAAAATCCATTTGGCTCTGCTCTAGTGATTGCACCTGCTCAGAATCCACTTATGGGGATGCTTCTTTTTGGTAGTGTGTGTGGGGAAACTACATGTGGCCCGAAGGCCTTGTGGTGTCCTGAAGGCCTTAAAAGTGGCCCGAAATCCCTACTGACCTGAATTCCTAGGTTTCTCAAAAGCTTTAAGGACTCCAAGCCGAAACTGGTGTCCCATGGTGAATAGTTCACACTGCTACCATACCGAACAACTCCTGCTATAGTAACTGCTACAGTTCCAGCTATAGTACCCTGCACATTGTACAGTTCTGCTATAGTACCTATACAGTGTACAGTGCTACTACAATACCTGTATAGTGTATAGTTTCAATATAGTGCTACAACAGTGCCTACTATAGTACTGCTACGGTACCCCCAGAAAGTATGTCTCTACATAGTTTTTAACCAGGGTCTTGTGGATGCACTTGAGGATACCTCACCAACTAGGTTGAGGCTCATGTGCATCCATAATTCCTCTTTTCTGCCTCTATACAAACATGATGTAAACTATGTGTCGCAATCAGATAAATCATTAGGGTAACCCAATGATGTTTCAATATCCCCTAGATATAAAACTGCCCCAAAATATCCAATAAACTATGATCCCTAATAGTAAGGATGTGTGTTGAATTCTTATGCCAGCCAACAATCACCCAGGTAAAATCATGGAAAATTACTTTCTAGGAAATACCTATCACAATGTCTATAGATATGTTACCCATTTCCACTCTAGGATCTTAATTGGATTCAAAAAACCCGCTAGAACCTAGTGATCACCCTTCACTTATTTACATGTGAAACACAGAGAGATGAACTCTAAAGTTATCCACCCCATGCCAGCCCACCAAAACTACCACTAATTGTATCTATATATTTTCCCAACTCTGAAATGTATATATAATGGACACGTTTGAAAATATTTCATCAACTCCTCCCACATATTTATTGGGAACAATTTATATCACTGGAAAAGGATGATATGATTCCACACATTATAAAATCCATCTAATGAATCTCTTGAGAATATTCTTCCATGTAAGACCTCATAGTCAATTCCTCTCAATTGGGACTCTCTCACATTCTAATGCAGAAGAGTATTAAATACCATCAACTAAAAAAATACCCTCCTCATCAACTAGTTCTAAATGCAAAGAATCCAAATCCTCTAATTCTACATTCACCAAACAATCCTATAAATTCATTCTGAGGTAAGCTACCACCACATTACAATTCCCAAAAGTATATATGATCAAAAATTCATAGTCTTTTAGGAACCCAAACAAATGTATCGGTCTTAGATAAAAGTCTTTCTATGTGAAGACCCACCTGAGACTCTAATGGGTTGATTAAATAATGTGGAACTCCCTTATAAGGTAGTGTCTTTACATCATTAATGAAAAAACTACTACTATAGTCTCTAGTTCATTACTTGCATAGTTCTAGTAGTGGGTTATCAAACGCCTCGATCCATACGTGATATCTTATTTCCTATGAATTTTTGGGAAGTTGATCCCAACTCTAGAGGCATAAAAATTAACTATGGACTCCAATCCCCCCTCCAGTACTCTCAAAAAAGGATCACTTGTTATCCTTAACCTCAACTCCTTGAAGGATCACTATAACTATTTAGGTCATTAAATGGGGAGCCTTTTCACATTAGGGTGTTCAAAGGGATTTCAATCCTAAATATTTCTTCCCAATCCTCCTTTAGTACCCATCCATGCTATGAAAACTCCACAACTCTAAAACGCTCTTGGATGGATCTCAATAAATCACTTCATCGGTCAGCAATGGGTCCACAACTAATCCATTATTTGAAATTAAATTCCATAGAAAGTACACCTCATTGATCTAAAACTATAATATCAAGAGATTACCATAAAATTGGATTTATTAAAGAAGCTCTAGTACCATCCTCAAGTTCTTCCCATTCTACCACATTGATGAATATTTTTTGAGGATTTCATCAATAAAAAAACAAAAATAATAATTCATAGTATGGTTAGAGTATGTGCTAAATAAAATCATTAAACACATGAGGGGTATTAATCACACCAAGAGGCATAACTAGGAACTCATAGTATCTCTAGAGACATCAGGATATCATCTTAGGAACATCATCATCACAAACTCTTAACTTATGGTAGCTGGTCATGAAATGGATCATTGAGATACATCTCACACCTCAAAACTGATCACGGTGGTCATAAATGCTGGAAAAGGGGTAATTTTCATTTATTTTGGTTGGATTTTGGAGACAAAAACCTATAAAAAACTACATGATCTCATCCATCATTTTCACAAACAATATCAGTGTTTCCTTTTGGGAAACATTGGGTTTGAAAAAATCATTATGTATAAGGTCCTCCAACTGAAACTGAATCAACCAAAGCTCAAAAGGGGCTATATGATTTGAAACATAATATATTTAAGAGGACATAGTGTGAAATTAAATGAAACAGTCAATCTACCACCTCAAAGGTAGTCCAAAGACATCCTTGAAAAATAGGTTCATAAAATTCTACATGATGGAGGGAATAAAGATTCCTAAAGATACTATTATACCAAGGACTACACTCACTAACTGAGGGTTGATGGGATTCAAAATTCCTTCTCAAAGAACCCACACATACTACCAAGAGTCATCTCTCATCCAAAAATGATAATCTCATATCATTAAAGAAAATAAAACTAAATCATCTACTGTGAAATTCAATCAAATCTCAAAATCTAGACATCTAATCTATACCCAAGATGGCCTCATAATTTACCATTATGATGATCAAAAGGTCCCATGAAACAATCTATCAAATATGAGATAGTTCTCACAACTAGTAGAAAAAATATATTAATGACCCATTCTCAATAAGAACCTCATGGAAAATTTCATAGTCTAAAGCCTCAATTTGATTCCCCAACTCTCACAGCAGGAGTAAATAAATGATATAATGGCTCACACCTTTATCTACTAATAATGAATCTAGAGTAGAATAAACAAAATTCATGACATTATTCATCTCATGAGTTTTTGGGTCATACGCCTTCATGGCTTTTAAGTTCCCATGCCCATATCAACAAGCTCACTAAGCTGAACTTGAGCCTCTTAGGGGTGGTGGTGGTGGTGGAAGGATCTCAAAAATACCTTCCAACACCCACAGATCCTCCTCCTTGAGACTCACACACTTCTATTTTATCTCTTCCTACCAAGTATCCATCCTTATTTTTCTTGGGGATCCATGATCACAAAACGTTTTCTACATTGGTGGGCCATCTATAATCTGTCTTTCCTCCTCAAAATTTCGGGTAATTAAAAAAATACCTTGGGAACTTACTCCTTGCATGCATATAACTCTACCTCTTTAGGATTTCATGTTTCACTTTGTTGTCTCTATTCCACGTGGAAATGTTCTTGAGATAGATCAGAGGAATATCTCAAGCATTAAGATCCTACCGACTAGCTCCTGCTAGCAACAACAAATGACTCAACCCTTTAATTCCCACTTCAAACTATAACATTCTTGCATAAGATGGAATGAAAAAGAGTAGAATAATATCACATATTTCTCTACGGAGACTCTACTTAATCTTATTTCCTTGGATGTATTCCTCTTGAATCATGTCAATGGAGTTTTACATGAGGTATTTGAACCACTTAACATACACTAAAACTATTATACCTCACTACTATAGCTCTAGAAGCTCTTGAATCCAAAGTTATCGTAATCTTGAGGGGTATTAATCCCCCAAAAATAGTTAATGGAATTAAAACCATGATCCTTTGACTCATCATGAATCTACGTGACAATTCTCCATCGGTGCCCATCTTCTATATTAAAATGGATGGATTCTAGCTCAACTACTTGATCAGTCAGTTTCTAGATATGTTTGATAACATATATTGTTGACTCTAGCCAATACATCACTTCCTAATGATATATATCACTACAGAACCTCAATATAAATAGTCTCTTGAACTTCAGAAGTGTGCCAAACCTATGTACATCATTATCCTGATCAACTAATGTAATTTATTTCTCAATGGGAGGGGTGATTCTACCTTTCCACCTAGATAAGGATCTCGTGAAATGTCCCCATAATTGAGGCATCATCATGCATCAGATCATTATCACAATTCTGAATCAGTAACCCAACAGGTTGTCTTTGTGTGGTTACTCTAAAAATATAATCACGACTTACCATGGTTACATATAAATATATATATATGGGGATATGGCTAATGAAGATCAATGGAAAGACTCAATCATATATGCTTCATGTACAAATTTTCCCTAAAACAAATGTATTATATTTACACGTAAAAAATAAGGTGGTTAAATTCCTATTTTATGGATTTTCCAACCAATGCACCAACACTGGCTTCTCTTACCTAAGAACTTCACACAAGAAACATTGAAACTGTTTCGCTTAATCGCAAAAAAATCAGTGGTAGAAAACTTCAAACATTGTCCTAAGGTCAAAAAACCTCTGATACCAATTTCTCATGACCCAACCAAGTAATTCTTGAGTCATTACTACCCCAAGCTCACATAAATAGTTTATGGGTTGGCGATATGTACAGATAGACATAAATAATATGGGATGCCTCTACCTAAGTACTTGTACACATATACAAAAAACCCTCTCCATGAATAATTTCAGTGAAATAAAAAAAATATGGTGACATTTAGAGTGACAGTGATGTTTAAAAAACCTCTATGGAATACATGAGTACAATAGAATAATTTGAAAAGTAAAAGGGGAAAAATAAATTCCCAACAATAAAAGAGATGCAACATGAAAGGAATTTGTAATGTTAATACTGACATAGACTGGATCTAGATCTAAAAACCCCAAACACCTCAAGTGGTCTATTGCAAGAGGGTATTCCTATGATCCTCTATAATCATCACTGACCTATAAATACTCTGTATAGGAAATTACATGTGATAGAAATTCCCATATAGCAACGAGTATATACATACCTAGTAGGATGACTTGAAAACTGACTGAGAGGTATTATGAGACATGATAGAAGTAAAAAACTAAACCAATAGTAAGAAATGAAATACAATAATAATTATATATATATGTTCTCTTAAAAGAATCCCATATGAGAGAGAGAGGGGATATCCATATCATAGTCTTTCATAGGAAAAGATTATTCAATCAGTTCCACGGGGCCCTTCAATAGTACCCAACATCTTCTGCATCCTTCCAAAAAAATATCCATGTCAAGCCACACCTCACCACTATGTATCATTGTAAAGGGGACAAAATACACAGGTAGAGGAATGATTCCATATTAAAATGGAAGGGTTCCTCTCAATAGATAAAGGACCCATTCTATGATCTAACTAGAGGGTGTCACTCAATAGAAAGAGGACCCATGCCTTGACTCTATAGGATAGTTCCACTAAATAGAGAGATTTCCCATATTATGAATATACAGGAGGGTGCCAATATGATGATAAAAGACTCATTCCTTATCTCTACATGACGGTTCCACTTTGATGGTAGATGGATCATGCCCCATATCCACTGGAGGCTTCCACCCTAATAGTATAGAAACCATTCCTTATCAATTTATGAGGGTTCCACATTGATGGTAGAGGATGTATTATTTATCTCTATAGGGGGTTCCACTCTGATGGTGGAGGAACCAATACGTATACCTGTAGGAGGGTGAAACTTTGATAGTAGATGACTCATGCCCAAATATCCACAATATTGTTCCACTATGATGGAAAATAGATGACTCATGTGCTATCCTGGTATAAGGGTTCCACAAAATGGATAGATACAAGACCAATTCCATGTATTAATAAGAGGTTGCCACTCTAATATCTCTGATGATCGTTCTTGACCAATGTCACAATCTAAAAAATCCTAAATATGTGTCATTAATAGAATATCTTGAATAATATATTAAAATACACTATAAATTACACCATCGTGTTCTAAATGGAAAATCAGTAAGGTTAGGAAACTTGTAGGCCAAAATACACACCCAAATGAATGAGATGTGAGATGTAGAAGTTTCCTAAAAAGAAGGTACAAGTCATTTTGGGAGCCCACATGATGTGTGGTCCTACTATGATACCGTTTTGTTTCTTCTCTAGTACACATCAATTTTTTCATGTTGTCCTACACTACATGTAAGGATAACATACTACATGTCTCATCCACCACGGGATGAGTCATGTTCTCCTAGTAATGTTTGTTTCCTTCAGTTGTGTCTATATACTCTGAATGTATGCCTTTATTTTCTTGTGTTAGTTTTGTTACCATATTACACACCTAGTCTCCATCATTGGGTCATATTTTCTGTGTGGATCCCACAAAACATGTGATATTTATCTCACTCAAAATAACAAGCCACTAAGACCATGGGTTTTACACACTGTGTTCTCCAGACAACACGATGTGTAGTCATATTTTCTGTAGAAATGATGATATTATATTGAATCCCAGATCAACTACTCCTAGAAAATTGGTGTTCTGATCCTCCCGCATGAAGCCGCATCACACCATCATCACCCATAGAACCTCCTGTTGCCTCACCGGATACCCAATACTTGGTAGAATCATCCATATCCTATAAATATCCCAATCCATTATCTAATCACCAATCTATTCTCTCCCCAATAATCAATCATAAATCTAGGGTTTGACTGTGGTCGATACCACCTACCAAAGTCCAATCGTGGCCTTATACAACAATTGAGAAGATCACTAATAAGAAAGGGGGAAAAGTACATTAAAATATTGCAAAAATAATTTTCCATGAGTTATTTTCCAACTAAACAATATTGGGGACAACTAGGGTTATAAACATGGCACCACATCGATAAATAAAAAATAAAATTTAAATCTGATAGGCAGGTTTATGCATAGCCTCTAATCAACACCGATCAAATAAAATGGAATGATCATTATTAATATTTTAATAATAAGGGGAGGAATCCATAAATGATTTATCAAAACTCAATTTAGATATATCATTGGTGAATATTATTGGTTCCATTGAAGGAGGAAGAACTCCTGAATTCGATGCGCCTCTATTCATGTTGATATACTTGTGGATCATCGTCCAATCATGATTGGTCAATGGAAAATGGTGTCTCCTCATATTAATGGTATATAATTTTTATGGATATCCCTAGATATTCTCCATAATAGACTATTTATATAGCGAATTAAGTTTAAATTAAGTAATTAAAATAATTAATTAATTCACTTAACATACCCACCAATAGTTTCCTTATCAAAACTTCCCACACCAACAAACATTAGTTCATGCCTAGGGTAAACATCAGAATCCATATTCAATAATAGTGTTATATTCTAATTTTGAGATAATTTTTATGATATATTTAATCATTTATGAAAAACCATGCACATATAATATAAAATATAATTAATATTTTCATAAAATTAATTCCAGGAACATCGGGCCTCCAAATTTTGCGTCATCTCACTACCTCAATTCAAAAATATTCTGTAATTTATTTCATAATAATTAAATGAAATAAATAAGGTCTCAAAAAATATAATAAACATCCATAATTAATTAACATGGGAAAATATTTTGTCATAATAGATGTATAAGAAAAATAAATAACTCATCTTCATGAGAAATAATTCAAAACCAATGTCATGCCTATCATATATAGACAATATTTTGGTCAATGTGTTAATTATTGACTTATACATGTACGTGGAAAGATATAAATAATCAATATAACTTCAATTTTAAAAGGTCTAATTACTTTATATAGTTCCATTTATAAATATCATCCTTGCTATAATAATTTCACACTTTTCACTAACCTCTCCCTGACATATATTCTACACTATTATTGTTTCACATCTAATAAGGTGAACTTGTTGGGAATGAGTATAAAACTCTGTAACAAACCAAAAATGATCCCATTTGGTATAAAAATGTATAAAAAATTTGATACAAAATATTATATAAAAATGTTGTTGTCAACATGAAAAAATAGGTAAAGTTATCATTAATTAACATTTTAATCACTAAAATTGAAACAAATACATTCATTTAGTGTTGTTGAAATGATATTTTAATCTAAGACATCATTCCATGGAAGTACTATGACCTTACACCTAGACTACTAAATAATAGTGAATAATTTTAATCATGTTTTATGTTTAGAAATATATAATCCCTTTGAAATTTTCCACATTACAATGTATACCAACTTATTATTTTTCCCCTAGAATCTAATACTAACCATCAAGATATTGGAATCCAAATAATTATATTGGAGTAATATATTTAATTCGTTTATGAGTGAAATATGTTTTGTGGGTTCCTCAGCTCATTATATATCTCTTTTCAATTATAATTTTTTATGAATAAATTATATTATGGGAGACCTCAGTATATTTTCACCACCTTACCATCCAAATTAATTTGGAAGAATCTGCATTACAGTGATGTGACACACATTCATTCATGTATTTTAAAACAAATTAGGAACCAAAACACATATTGTCCCTTTTCAAAAAGTAAAACCATATCATATTATAGGATTAGAGGAAAAAGGTTTGACATAATATAAATAGTATCCCAAGACTATAGAATGATAGAAATCATGCATACAATATTCCAATATACCAATTATATCCCTTGACTAATGACCACCATATACAATACATGTTGTATCACAATACATTGTATTATGAGTGTGACCATCCAAGAAACATCTCAACTAACCCAATGATCATTTCTCATATGATCACATACTTTTTTTGACAAAAATCATCACATCCACCATATATACTCATGTCAAATAAATTTACACACATATATAACCATCAACTCAATGCCATGTCATGGAAATTGGTCAACTACAACGAAACAGGATCATGTACCATTCAAGTTATCACCTTTAATGTGACTTCCTCATTTATAGTCTGTATCATTATTTTTTACAATAATAAGTCCCATTTCAAAAACCTAAAATTTTTATTAACTAATTATAGTACTATTTATAGGCTATATACTATTATTAAATAATTCCCCAAAAGTGTCTCCATCAACTCAACCAAATTCATGCTCATATTTCCCCTCCTTGGTGAAACCATGATCATTTTCCACTCTAAATTTCCATACTCACATCATACACTTATATGAAGGTATCAATAATTCATCAACAATATGGATTTTCCTTAAAACCCATCTATCATAGTAATAAGATAAAACCCTAGGCCCTTTATATTTAATCTCACACTTCAACATCCATTTAATATATAGTAACATTTTCACACTTAGGAATCAAGAAATAAAACGGTATCTAGGAGACAATCACCCATTACTCTCACATAAGGAATGATTATTTAAATCCTAAAAAATAATAACTAACTTATCACATTATTTTTAACACTCTTAGTAATAAATTATAAAACTTATCCTAATTATAAATTTCTTCCTACCATATATAATGTGAATCCACTAGAATATATTATAATAAATTATGTACTCAAGCCTCATGATCACTGTTAAAATATCCATTATCAGGCTCTAATTTGATCTAAATCAACCAGCATCACAAAAATCGTTTAAAAATACTCATTTATTTTAGATTCGAATATCTAGAAAATGTCGACGATAGTAGAAATTAATGTTTATGTGAGATAATTCTTACCTTAATCTGTCCAATACCACTAACATAACTATAATTCATCCATGGATGATATGTGAGGACTTTGATATAATGGATATAATATGGGTTGGTAATAAATCTTCTTCAATAATTAATAGTTCCATCAATGGTATTTAGAAGGAATATTTTAAAATAAGTATATCAAAAGTACATAATATCATATCATTTAAATGTTGATTTTAGGCCACTATTATATTTATATTGGACCAAAAATGGACATATTGTTGTCAACTAGGTTATCAGTTTCAAGGCAGTGAAACATTTTCTACTAATATACCAACTAAAATTATGGAGGGTACCCATTAAACTTTTAGTAGAGTCATAAACATATAAAATTTTACCTATTTTTCAAAATATATAGAACTGTCCCCTTAGGTCACTTTTACCCCTTCCCTGTAGAAAAATAATCTATGTTCAAAGAATTAACAAATAATAAAACATCATATCTCTCAACCCATAGTCCAATTTTAAAATAACCATTAACCTTACATCCCATAATGTCTAACCCTTTACTTTAATTGACAAAAACATAGTTCCAAAATTCATAAATAATATCCCAACATATGTATTGCGACTTATAAGAATAGATATATTATACCTTTCACATTTCACTCAATTTTTTGTATTTTGAAATCATCTCTTGTTCTTAGGCTCAAATTTATTACAGTGGTACTACCCCCTCAACTGAATCAATGAATTTTTCAATTCTATAAATACTCCCCACCATGATGTAACATAAAAACATATCAATACTTTAATGATGCATATAATTTGAATTCCCCACTCTATACTAAATGACATATAATATTTTCTAGTTATTACTCCATTATACCCAACATCATATAAATATCAATTGGCCCATTTTGTGTGGAAAAAATATCTCTATATCTTTAAATAGTGATTTCACCCTTTGACTTCATATCGCAGCAACCACCCAAACCAAAAATGTAACACCCCAAGATTTCATAGTGTTATTTCTTCAAAATAATTCAATAACTTTCACTACATGCAACACCGAGTTCATGCACACCATGACTTACCAAAAAAGCCATTCAAAAGAGGTTATGAATAGTATTAGATAAATTTTAAGGTTTATATAATCCTTATAATGTTAGAATCCATATTATGAGTTTCTTAGATATAATGCAAGAACAAATTCATTTTCAGTATTGCACTTTTATCAACTTTAACAGTGAACCCTTTTTAAATACTATATTTTAAACTTTTTGACTAAATGGGGACATCAAAAATTTAAAATGAAACATCCCAAGCTTCTACGGTACGCTTGTCTTTGAATAATGTGATAGCGTGTGTTGTACGCAACACCGAGTTCTAACAACCAATTAAACTAGCCGTTATGAATAGTAATAACTACATTTTGAAATTATATATATTTCATATTTCAAAATGGACTTCATTTTTGGATTCAGATTATCAAAATTAGCCTAGGGTGAAATTTTGGTACTTTTCGTATAACTTTTATATTTTGATCAATAGTGAAAAATACTAAATTTTAATTAAAAACAACTTTTTTAATCAAAATAATTAATATTGATAAATTATGAATTTGAGTGGTTTTAAAGTATATTTAGAATATATTTTTACCATTTAATATAATGTTGGTCATTGGACATAATTTTACAATTATACCGAACATAAACAAGTGTCAATCTTTTGATAGTTATTATCTCTTAAAAACACGCTTTTTGTTTTGACAGCGGGAATTAATTTTAAATTAATTTCTGCCACTTCTGTGTTTTGAATTTAGGAAAATGGATTCCATATTTGGAATCAGGATGTTCAAATTGTGTAAATAGGTAACTTTTATTTTTAGACATTTTGAATAATTACTGCGGTAAATATTTTATTTACCATGATTAAGGGTAAATCCGGTAAATAAGGGTTAAACAATAATATTATAATAATGCGAAATTACCCTAAAACGTGTCTTAACCCTATTTGTTGATACATGGTCGACCATGGGCATCTTTGGGTCTATTTTCGGACCCCATGGATCCACTTGTAAGTGATAATGACACATTATTTTAATTAAGTTAAAATGAATACAAAAATGACACAAGCATATATCTTTTAGAAAAACAATTTTTACATAGGGTTATATATGTTGGATTTTCGATTATAAATATTCATTAGAAATATAAAAAGATTTCCTACATAATAATATTTTATTTATAATTTTTAGACATTAAATATTTTATTTTATTTATGACACAATGATGATGCAGTAATTACTATAATAGTGAAAACTTAAAATAATTGATATTATAAATACCCAAATAAATATAATATGAAACTTTTAATGAATTAAACTAATTTTCTAGGATAATATGATATATTAGGATTTATGTAATTGACTTTTTTCGAAGTAATCAATCTGTTATGAGTTTCACAAAAATGAACTATTGAATAGTGTCAAAATTGACATAAAAGGGTTCTTAAAACAAATATTATATTATTAATTGATATTAAATTCCTAAAAATCTATGGTTCGTCAAAGAGACTTATATCATGATAGGTTCATCATTAATGGACCAAATGGGGGTCTCTTGGATGTATATAGTATTTTTATTAACCATATTATATAAAAATACAAAGAGACATTGTAAAAGTGAAACTAATTAACTTAGAGTTAATACTTAATGATAAGGTTAATATAAGTACCCAAAACTATCTAAATTCTATTGGTTGAGTGGTTTTCGAACTATCTCCACCTTAACCTTTGAATAGTCAACTTTGGAGCCATTAGAAACTGAATATGAATTTATTATAAATTAATATTTCTAGCTTTTCCAAAGGTGCCCCTCACCCCTCTTATAAAAGGGCACTCCTCCTTCTCATTTCTTCACACCTTCAAAGCCTTTTGGTTCGGCCAAACTCTGCCCAAATACTCTCCCAACTTCCCTCACTACAACATAGGGTCCTTAGTTTTATCAGAAAGCCAACCTAAGGATCCCTTTTGATCAAATCAAAAGGAAGAACCCGAAGAAGAGGTAATGATTTCACCACCCTTTTCTAAGTTCCTTTCTTCTTCCACGTCTTCTTCCTTTGTTCTTACCATTCTAAAATAATAACTCCATTATATCACATATACTATGATGTTATTATAAATATGGTACAACCAAATTCAGTATTCTATCCACCCTTTGAATAACATGTCACCATACGTGCGTATGTACGACTTACCGTCTCCATGTCGTGGTGTAATTGTTATTCAATATATTATTATTTGGATGGGTATAATAATGATGTGTAACTCATGTAAATAAAAAATATAACATGTTAATGATTCTTGTATTATTCAATAACAATTATTTCACCATTGTACAGGAGGTAAATCTACCATCGACCAAGGAAAAAGTACAAGTAAGGGATTTTCTTATCTCACTTTCAATTCCGTGAGAATTCCATTGTTCACCACTTAATTATTACATGTGGTGTATGTGTACTGCCCATGATTGTATTCATTGTGTAATATACTTTAATTTATGGGTATTTACATAGTCATGGTATGATCCTTATTTGATGGTTGTTTGTTTCGTAAGTTACCAAATCGATAAGGGAATTTGAGATTTCAATTTCCACTCATTCGGCTTTACGCATATTTCATTGATTATGTTACTCCAAGATTATGTGTGGAATCACTATTCATTTGATTATTTCATAATTTCCTCTCCCCTTCCTGTGGATATACTTTTGATAAACATAATCACTCCATTGATAATTCTCAAGTCATTAATATGAATTTGATAAGAGTAATTTTAACTCTTTCACCATTTGTTGAGTTAAACATCCAATTCGTTGGTGTTGTTTCTACAAGAATATGTGTGAATATCCTTTGATTGTTTTACACTGAATATTCAATAATATTTAGTGTATTTATATTTTTTTTGACACATAATTATGTTGTTGATTTATCATTAACCTAAGGATACGACCTTTATGAGAGATTTCATCTCAATTTACATTCAACTAAGACTTCTTTGTTGATATACACCAAATCACTTTTATGTGGTGTATATAATGTACTTTGACATAGTATATCATGAATCCCTTTATTCTCATGATATTACAAATGTTTTATTACCTCAAATATTTGTATTCAAGTGTCTCTCTTTTGATTAGAATCTCTAACCAAAATACCATTTTAAAATGTTTTAAAGACTTATTCTTCTATATCTTGCTCATTAATGTCCATGTTTTAAAAATGGTTTTAAGGATTTATTTATATGGACATTAAAGTTTTAAAATTAAAACTCCTTTTAAAAGTTTCAATGTGGTATGGGACACTTTGATTCAAAAAAAAATCTATTTTTAAATGGCTTCTTGACAAATAGTGTGACTTGTAAATGATTTCAAGAAAAGGGGGATATTTCCCTCAAATAGATTTGATGATTATTTTCATCTATGTCAACATCCTTAATTATTCATGATTGAGGTTAATGTGATACAATACAATCTTCCATATTGTATCAAATGAGTTATGTTTGACTGTGGATGTTCTATTTTTATACCATTCATGGTTTGTGGTTAAAGTATTGACATTTCATATGCTAGTTTTAATACGAATGTTTATTTAATGTTTAAACCTATTCATATGAGGAATGCATTGGACTTAATAAGTGACGGGTGGAGCCTGCTATAGCTCCTCGATGCATCGGTAGGTCTCATGAGACAAACTAGTGTCTTGGCACAAGGCCTTGGCAAAATCGTATTTGTAGTCTTGGCACGAGGCCTTGGCTATGTGGTTATGATAGTCTGGCATTATGCATTCCATCATTATGAAAGTGGTTATTGATATTGCATGTGATCATTCGACTAGTAGAATATCCATGCCAGTAAGTAAATGAAATTATTTCATTTTACCTTTTCCATTTTATGCTGAAGTTCAAGTTTAAAAGGCTTTTGTTTTAGTTATAAATTGCCTTAAGTGTTTATGCTTATTTATGAAAGCTTCTGCTATAATGTTATCCTTACTGAGCATCTGAGCTCACCCCTTTCAATGTTTTATTTTTTCCTAGGATTATGAAGAAGTAATTTATGAATGACCTCTAGGGATAGTATGAGGGGATATGAAGACAAGATGTTTTTTTTATGATGTAATGTAAAATTTATGGATGTATCTAGTTATTCCAAGGCTACTAAACTAATCGGTCTTTCGAGGCTTGATCTTTCTTGTGATCATGCCAATGTTATGTAATAATGCACCGACTCTAGGTAATTAGGGTCGGGGTGTTACAGTTGGTATCAGAGGAAGTTTTGTACAAACCTTGGAATCTAGATTTAGATAAACTCTGATTAGAGCACGTAGACCTAAGATGAACTTTGAGGATTAGTATAGAAGAACTTCCTAGAATTTTGGTATTGTAGAGATTTTGTGAGTTTTCCGAGAAATACATCCATGTCTGGATACGATCAGGTAGAGGCGGCTCTGGCACAGATGTACCTAGGGGTAAAACCCGAAAACACCGCTTTGAGCTAGACTCGAACGGGAACAGGTGCACGACAACAGGCCTTGCTGCACTCTTGGTTACGACACTCCCGGGGGATATGCTTAGGATAATTCTCATTTTCTTTACAAACCATTATGAAGGGTTTATGAGTATATACATCCTCAAATGAGACATTTTTATGATTATGGATTATATCCATAAATAGTTCAATTTATGTTAAGTGTTTTACAAGTATGGGATTATGTATTTTGATTCATAAACTGATCTAGTGTATTCCATTGTTTAGAAATGGCGCCCAGTAGAAGGAATGAGAACTCCAGAAATGCACATGATCCAAAGAGAAGGAAGGATCATATCTTTCATGGTCTTAAGCTAGAATTTATATGAGAAATAGTCTCCCATGTATTATCATCATATGAAGAAATAATATCATGTGTTGATAAGATAAGTAAAGAGTTTACTGAGTCCTATGGCTTTGAAGGGAAGCAAGAGAAGAAAAGGATAGAAGAGAGAAAGATGGATAATGGGAAGAGGGAAAAGAAGAATTTTCCCATATGTGGTAACTATGGAAAGAAACACCCTGGAACTTGCCTGAATGGAATGGGAGTTTGTTATAAGTGTGGAGGAAAAGGGCACAAAGTACATGACTGCAAGGGTAAGAAAATGGTTTCAAATGTACAATGCTTCATTTGCAAGGAGTTTGGACACTACGCGAACCTATTTCCCAGTCATCAGACTATGCCGCAAATGATGCTATTGGATAATAATCAAGTTATGATACTACCACAGATGAAGAGGAATGATTAGAGTTATTATGTTGATTATATCAATTGAGTGTTGTATCAACAATGTACTTGTTATAATAATTATGGAGTATATAAGGATTGTACTACAGTACTATTTCATTAAGGACTTGAGATGGTGTGGAACAATGAAAAGTGACTCAGTAGCAGGTTAAATGTTTGGAAAATATATGGTTGAGAGAAAGATAAACCATAATATGGTTCAGATACCGAGGTGGTGATTTTAGAATAATACATGATTGATTTGGATAAATTATATTGGATATTATTGACTACCTTGAAGCTGATTAATGATTTGTATATTCCATCATTGTTGGGGTTTAAAACATTTATGGATTAATGAAGTATATCCAGCATTCTATATGGAATAAGGGAACGTGAATGTAATCAATAAGGAATATGGTAATACATGACGAAGGTATTCATATGCTATTACAGGGTAAAAAGGATCTATATTATGTTTACCTTCCTTATAAATGTTGGACTGTGAGTTTGGATAGAAGTATTTTGGATAGTTCTAGTTTGGATTATTTTGGATTTCCATAAAAGGACAACCCGGAGGTCGGGCGGCAACCCGTCGCGTCCGGCAAGGCTGCGAGACTTGAACCCGCAACCGAAGGGCGACAAGGGTGTATCACCTACCACTGGCCCACGAGATGTCCTGGATTAAATAATGTAGTTTTTATTAAAAGATCTTGTAGATGAATTATAAATTCCTTTATTTTGGAACCCTATACGAATAGTGTAAATAGAATTTTTTTACATTCTATTATCTTTTAGAGTGAAAGATGAGTTTGTGGTAGAAATTTATTAATGGATAAAACTCTAATTATAAAGTAAGTATATATCCTTATGATCTTAGCTAATCTCATAAATAAATTCCTCAATATTATGAAAAAAAACATAGAACAAAAATGTTTTCCTAGATGGTACCATAAATCATCACTAATTTATGGATTTGGGATTGTTGGCCTTTTCATAGCCATGTTCTCTACCACTCTCCATCAGATAATTGATGGTTAGATTTTTCTTCCATATCCATATTTTCCTACATGGAACCCTAGTATGAGTTATTTTCGGTAATCTTCATACTTTCGACTCTTTATTTTAAATAGAGGCCTCATTAATTCATTTTTCGATGTGGGATTTCAACTAAGATATTTTGAAACGTCAAAAATGTGTTATCCTAATACCCTATGTTTTGTTGAACTGATGGTATTTCAAATCATCATAGATTGATGAGTTTAAGGACCTCAATTTTATACTTGTTTGTGATTGATGACCTCAATCACTACCTATAAATATTTACGTTTTTCTTCCAATTATATGTCTCTAATTACAACCAATGTTCTCCTAATCGAGATCATAATTTGGTGGTGATCCTTTCATTTCTCTTTTCCTCATATTAAGACTAAATTTTAGTAACCCAATTTCTGATGTGGGTTTTCCCACAAATATATTATCTATTTTCAAACTTTTATTTTCGAAGAACAATTTCAAATTGTGAGGACGCAATTTATTGAAGGAGGGGAGAATGTAACACCCCAAGATTTCATAGTGTGTTATTTCTTCAAAATAATTCAATAACTTTCACTACATGCAACACCGAGTTCAAGCACACCATGACTTACCAAACAAGCCGTTCAAAAGAGGTTATGAATAGTATTAGATAAATTTTAATGTTTATATAATCCTTATAATTTTAGAATCCATATTATGAGTTTCTTAGATATAATGCAAGAACAAATTCATTTTCAGTATTGCACTTTTATCAACATTAATAGTGAACCCTTTTTAAATACTATATTTTAAACTTTTTGACTAAATGGGGACATCAAAAATTTAAAATGAAACATCCCAAGCTTCTACGGTACGCTTCTCTTTGAATAATGTGATAGCGTGTGTTGTACGCAACACCGAGTTCTAACAACCAATTAAACTAGCCGTTATGAATAGTAATAACTACTTTTTGAAATTATATATATTTTATATTTCAAAATGGACTTCATTTTTGGATTCAGAATATCAAAATTAGCCTAGGGTGAAATTTTGGTACTTTTCGGATAACTTTTATATTTTGATGAATAGTGAAAATTACTAAATTTTAATTAAAAAGAACTTTTTTAATCAAAATAATTAATATTGATAAATTATGAATTTGAGTGGTTTTAAAGTATATTTACAATATATTTTTACCATTTAATATAATGTTGTTCATTGGACATAATTTTACAATTAAACCGAACATAAACAAGTGTCAATCTTTTGATAGTTATTATCTCTTAAAAACACGCTTTTTGTTTTGACAGCGGGAATTAATTTTAAATTAATTTCTGCCACTTCTGTGTTTTGAATTTAGGAAAATGGATTCCATATTTGGAATCAGGATGTTCAAATTGTGTAAATAGGTAACTTTTATTTTTAGACATTTTGAATAATTACTGCGGTAAATATTTTATTTACCATGGTTAAGGGTAAATCCGGTAAATAAGGGTTAAAAAATAATATTATAATAATACTAAATTACCCTAAAACGTGTCTTAACCATATTGGTTGATACATGGTCGACCATGGGCATCTTTGGGTCGATTTTCGGACCCCA
Source organism: Viscum album (assembly GCA_963277665.1). Taxonomy (NCBI): domain Eukaryota; kingdom Viridiplantae; phylum Streptophyta; class Magnoliopsida; order Santalales; family Viscaceae; genus Viscum; species Viscum album. The sequence continues at coordinate 870,512,353 of OY728145.1, read as the reverse complement.
TGGATTCACTTGTAAGTGATAATGACACATTATTTTAATTAAGTTAAAATGAATACAAAAATGACAGAAGCATATATCTTTTAGAACAATAATTTTTACATAGGTTTATATATGTTGGATTTTCGATTATAAATATTCATTAGAAAGATAAAAAGATTTCCTACATAATTATATTTTATTTATAATTTTTAGACATTATATAATGTATTTTATTTATGACACAATGATGATTCAGTAATTACTATAATAGTGAAAACTTAACATAATTGATATTATAAATACCCAAATAAATATAATATGAAACTTTTAATGAATTAATATAATTTTCTAGGATAATATGATATATTATTATTTATTTAAGTGACTTTTTTCGAAGTAATCAATCTGTTATGAGTTTCACAAAAATCAACTATTGAATAGTGTCAAAATTGACATAAAAGAGTTCTTAAAACAAGTATTATATTATTAATTGATATTAAATTCCTAAAAATCTACGGTTCGTCCAAGATACTTATATCATGATAGTTTCATCATTAATGGACCACTTGGGGGTCTCTTGGATGTATATAGTAAGTTTATTAACCATATTATATGAAAATACAAAGAGACATTGTAAAAGTTAAACTAATTAACTTAGAGTTAATACTTAAAGATAAGGTTAATATAAGTAACCAAAACTGTCTAAATTCTATTGGTTGAGTGTCTTTCGAACTATCCCCACCTTAACCTTTGTATAGTCAACTTCGGAGACATTAGAAACGGAATATGAATTTATTATAAATTAATATTTCTAGCTTTTCCAAAGGTGCCCCTCACCCCTCTTATAAAAGGGCACTCCTCCTTCTCATTTCTTCACACCTTCAAAGCCTTTTGGTTCGGCCAAAATCTGCCCAAATACTCTCCCAACTTCCCTCACAACAACCTAGGGGCCTTAGTTGGATCATAAAGCCAACCTAAGGAGCCCTTTTGATCAAATCAAAAGGAAGAACCCGAAGAAGAGGTAATGATTTCACCACCCTTTTCTAAGTTCCTTTCTTCTTCCACTTCTTTTTCCTTTGTTCTTACAATTATAAAATAATAACTCCAGTATCTCACATATACTGTGATGTTATTATAAATATGGTACAACCATATTCAGTATTCTATCCACCCTTTGAATAACATGTCACCATACGTGCGTACGTACGGCTTACCATCTCCACGTCGTGGTGTAATTGTCATTCAATATATTATTATTTGGATGGGTATAATAATGATGTGTAACTCATGTAAATAATACATATAACATGTTAATGATTCTTGTATTATTCAATAACAATTATTTCACCATTATACAGGAGGTAAACCTACCATCGACCAAGGAAAAAGTACAAGTAAGGGATTTTCTTATCTCACTTTCAATTCCGTGAGATTTCCATTGTTCGCCACTAAATTATTGAAAGTGGTGTATTGTGTACTGAAATTTGATATATATATTATCATGATTATCTTTATATTCATGTTATTATGTAAATCATTTGGTGGTTATTAACTTTTGTCCATACGACTCAGTTGATTAACGTGGTAAGGAGTTTCTTATCTCGCTCTTAATTTCGTGAGAATTCCATTGTTCACCACTTAATTATTGCATGTGGTGTATGTGTACTGCCCATGATTGTATTCATTGTGTAATATACATTAATTTATGGGTATTTACATAGTCATTGTATGATCCTTATTTCATGGTTGTTTGTTTCGTAAGTTACCCAATCGATAAGGGAATTTGAGATTTCAATTTCCACTGATTCGGCTTTACGCATATTTCATTGATTATGTTACTCCAAGATTATGTGTGGAATCACTATTCATTTTATTATGTCATAATTTCCACTCCCCTTCCTATGGATATACTTTTGATAGACATAATCACTCCATTGATAATTCTCAAGTCATTAATATGAATTTGATAAGAGTAATTTTAACTCTTTCACCATTTGTTGAGTTAAACATCCAATTCGTTGGTGTTATTTCTACAAGAATATGTGTGAATATCCTTTGATTGTTTTACACTGAATATTAAATCATATTTAGTGTATTGTTTTTTTTCACACATAATTATGTCGTTGATTTATCCTTAACCTAAGGATACGACCTTTATGAGAGATTTCATCTCAATTTACATTCAACTGAGACTTCTTTGTTGACATACACCAAATCACTTTTATGTGGTGTATATAATGTACTTTGACATAGTATATCATGAATCCCTTTATTCTCATGATATTACAAATTTTTTATTACCTCAAATATTTGTATTCAAGTGTCTCTCTTTTGGTTAGAATATCTAACCAAAATACCATTTTAAAATGTTTTAAAGACTTATTCTTCTATATCTTGATCATTAATGTCCATGTTTTAAAAATGGATTTAAGGATTTATTTATATGGACATTAAAGTTTTAAAATTAAAACTCCTTTTAAAAGTTTCAAAGTGGTATGGGACACTTTGATTCAAAAAAAATCTATTTTTAAATGGCTTCTTGACAAATAGTGTGACTTTTAAATGATTTCAAGAAAAGGGGGATATTTCCCTCAAATAGTTTTGATGATTATTTTCATCTATGTCAACATCCTTCATTATTCATGATTGAGGTTAATGTGATACAATACAATCTTCCATATTGTATCAAATGAGTTATGTTTGACTGTGGATGTTCTATTTTTATACCATTCATGGTTTGTGGTTAAAGTATTGACATTTCGTATGCTAGTTTTAATACGAATGTTTATTTTATGTTTAAACCTATTCATATGTGGAATGCATTGGACTTAATAAGTGACGGGTGGAGCCCGCTATAGTTCCTCGATGCATCGGTAGGTCTCATGAGACAAACTAGTGTCTTGGCACAAGGCCTTGGCAAAATCTTATTTGTAGTCTTGGCACGAGGCCTTGTCTATGTGGTTATGATAGTCTGGAATTATGCATTCCATCATTATGAAAGTGGTTATTGATATTGTATGTGATCATTCGACTAGTAGAATATCCATATGAGTAAGTAAATGGAATTATTTCATTTTACCTTTTCCATTTTATGCTGAAGTTCAAGTTTAAAAGGCTTTTGTTTTAGTTATAAATTGCCTTAAGTGTTTATTCTTATTTATGAAAGCTTCTTCTATAATGTTATCCTTACTGAGCATCTGAGCTCACCCCTTTCAATGTTTTATTTTTTCCCAGGATTCTGAAGAAGTAATTTATGAATGACCTGCAGGGATAGTATGAGGGGATATGAAGACAAGATGTTTTTTTATGATGTAATGTAAAATTTATGGATGTATCTAGTTATTCCATGCTACTAAACTAATCGGTCTTTCGAGACTTGATCTTTCTTGTGATCATGCCAATGTTATGTAATAATGCACCGACTCTAGGTAATTAGGGTCGGGGTGTTACAAAAAAGGTAGACTATTGTAGTTTATGTTTATAACAGACATAAGACCATGAAAAGATCTAAATTTTACCATGTTATGTTCCCATTCTATTTCATTTAATCAATAGTCACACTATTAAAACTCATTCAACTATATAATACCAATTCACCATATATATTATCATCATTTTCCCATTAGTATCAAAATACTATATCACAAGTCATACAAATGATGTCCATTGAAATCCATACCTTATCACTTAGAAGAAACATTCAGTCTTCTTAAACATCATATATCGATACCCAAACCATGATTTTTCTAATAAAAAAATATGCCTCATCAACATATAATTTTATTCTAAAAAAATTCCTCAGTTTTCCCTTTTCACAATTACTATGCATGTCACCCTATACATTTTATATCCTCTATGAAATACCTATATTATACCTATATGTGATCTATAGAGAACTCCCCACTATATATTTTGTTATATAATTTCCTTAATAACATGGACTTATCAACATATGATTAACAACACCAATGATTCCATCTCTTAATAACCCAAAAACCATAAACCATCAGGCATGCTCAAGGGTATTACCATTTCTTGGTGATCCAAGCTATGATCAGTCATCATAAAAAGTGTTATACTGTTATTACATTTCATAAAAACAACTCTATGTCCACGTGGATGTATAAGAATATAAATCATACATATTATAATCTTAAAAATAATTACGTAGATACCAAAATTTAAAAGTCAACTCTGAATAGGGTGACATTGATTCCCCATTATATAATACCAATAATAAAACAAGTTATATACTTTATATTCACCCAATGATAAGTCTTGGAAAATATCTAAAAGGTCCAACTCACTAGAATAAATACCTTTGATCACCTTTCTCTATTACACTTATTGTATTTCTTAATGTATATGTCTCACCAAAAAATAATAATTCATTGTGTGATAATCATTAATGATTCCTTAATAGTGTCCAGATGAAATTAAAAAAATAACTAATTCTCTTAAATCAATATTAAAACATGGAGTTACCCATCAAATAATAATTACCCAATGATCCATAAATAATAATTCTTTTGAAAATTATTTACCAATAAATAAGATTCACTATTTTAAAACCAAATTGAATTTATCACATAATACCATCACTAAAAAATCCCAGAATATCCTTCAAACCTTCATTCAAAAAATCCTTATCACATAAAACATTATCATATAGGATTTATATTCCATCCCTAACATACATGTATAAAAATATCATGGAATATTTCATAATGAATGACTTTTCTTGGGATAATTATCTTTTTCATAATTCTCTATATAACATAATAATATTTTCTTTGATTTGTATGGATTCATAAAATCAAAACATGTTAATGGGATCCTTTAGTATTTTATATAGAAAACATATTTCTAATTAATTTCAACATTATAATCCATATGTATTAAATCATTATCCATACTAGTCACATTAAATGATAAACACTATAATTATCTTCATATGGTATAACACACATAACTCCATACCAAATCACCTTATATGATTCTTCGTCCTATATTCTTCCAAATCCTCATGTTAACATGAAATCTATACATTCCATCATCATCACATTATATAGTTATCTTACTTTTATACTTTTATAGTACATTGATTCCCATCAGAGTACCAATAAGATCATTGGCCAAATCATCTTGGATGGGAATGTAATAAATCATATTATTTGTATATCTAAAATAAACCTCGTGAAGAACTAGATGTGATTTCATTTTTCTACACACTTAATTCATTCAACATATATACTCTAATAAATCTAAATATCTAATATAATTTTTTTGGGGAAACAATTCACCCTGTAATCTATTTTCCTTAATCATCCATAAGAAAGATATCCAAAAGCCCCACAAATCTATACCAAAAGTATCTAACTCATATACTACATAATAGAGAGTTTTTTAGAACCCCACCGAATATATCACAATATAATTATAATCATAGAAGTAACATCTAGAAACATCATAGATGATTTAACTATTTTATACACTACTAACATGTTTTTTATTAATTTATTTTATAATTTATTATTAATGTTTAAATTATCCAAAATCCCCTGATCAACTATTTTTCTAAAAACTATGTTCGAATAATTTATAAATTTGTTTATAAATTTTTTCTAGTCACAAAAAGTCACGAATATTTCATTTAATATTTTTCATCAAGTATGATTCATATACACATTCTCCCTTTCCATGACAGTTTTAATGTAAACTAGTAAACAATAACTCATAAAATCATAATTATTCAATAATTTAAATATAATAATAATAACCCACAATATTAGTGGCATTACCCAGATGAAATGGTCTTTCAACATTCATGTGTTTTCAATGAACCATCATTACTTCAATTCCATGGTATAACTGACAATAATCCATATATAAACCCCAAAATATATACAAAAATAAAAAAAGATATAATAAAACTATTTATTGTTTATATTATAAATAATTTCATGTGACCCTTAGTATACCAATCCATATTCAGGATACCAAAAACTAGTGTTGATCGTCTTCCATAATTAATAGAGAAAATATATTAACTAACAAATTCCGTGTATTTATAAAAAATTAGATATTATTTACACATTATTAGAAATTAAATAATATATAAAAATTCTTCAAATTCTCACAATAATTCATCGCATAAGCTATTCTATTACACATATCATGAGTGATATATTTCATCATAACCTAGAAGATGGGAAATGTATTAAGCGGGGATAAAAATTTAAGAAAGTGTGTGTATAAGGTATAAATATAAAATATCAATAGTTAGTATCAGATAATTATAAATAATATAGTAGTAATAGTCAATCAAAAAATAGAAACATAATAGAATGATACCTGAAACATAATATAACTAAGGATAAAAATGTAAATAAATTGGATCATAGGGATAACCAAAATCAGCTACTTATTGATTAAATGCATAAAATTAGATATCTAATTCCATACCCAAATCCAAGATATCATTATCCATGATATTATGCTCTTACAATTAATTCCTTCTATTTTGGAAATATTTTTTTGTTAAGGAATACACAAAAATACCCAAGCTAGTTTGGCTCATGAGATATATTGATTATTCGAGTGACTATTGAAGGCCCTTCCCATCATGAATTAATTATAATACATTCATCATATATAATAATAATTATCTTTAATAAAAAATAACTAATAGTCATTAATAATAAATAATCATATTTATTGGATAAAATGTATATGGATTTTCAATGTTTTCCCATTCAATGAATGGACTAGAATTCTGTGCAATAATATGTCTAACTAATATGGAATATATTAAGGGTTAAAAAATTAAAATAATGATTTCCAAAATCGTTCAATGTATGGAATCTATGGGAACACCCTTCAATTAAAGGAATGAAACATAAATATTTGATAAGAGGAAATGAGTTGGATGAAAAAAAAGTAGGCTTATAACATAAAGTGATTTTATAAGACAAAGGTAGTGATGTATTAAAAAATGATTAATCATATAAATGAAGATTGTATTAGAGTATTTAGAATGTATTACATTCCCAATATGTACACAAAAATGAGAAATAAATATTGAATACGCGTGATATATCATTAAAATAAAATTGAGATGCAAACACCCTTATAGTAGTGGTAAATTAAGTATAAATATACCATGATTAGGATAAAATTAAATTAAAATATAATAAAATTGAAGATATTTATTATACTTGAAGGAAATAGGGTATTTAATACACTATATATAGTAAAATTATTTTTTAAAATATCAATCACATCTCAATAAATTGAAAATAGACACAACTAACACTAACAACTTTAAAAATATTAAAACTAAAAACTATTTAAGGATTGAATTTCAAATAGATCTTTAAATACAATGAATAATGAGAGAATAATGATTTAAAATACCAATGTATATGTAATTACCCCATAAAAAATAAAAAAAAATCATAGAATATAATCATACCTCTATGAATTGAAATTTGAGACAATAAACCCTTGAAATTAGTATAATCCCTAAGGTAAGAATCATTTGAAAATTAATTTTTAGGCTGAATTATAGAACCCGAGTAACAAAAACATTAAATCCCAATTATATTTTTATTAGAAATAAATTTTTCTTGGAATAGTATTTCTTAATTAAGTGTGAAACTCTATGGAAGAAAATTGAGTTTGCAAAAATCCATCAGACATCACTATCCTTTTATTTTAAATATATTTAAATAAATAACATGATAAATCTATAAAAAACAAATTAATTCACTTAATATGTTAAATTACATACTTTATTAATTAATTACACCATATCAATAATATTATGGTTGATAGTATGAAACACACCTGAAGAAATTAAATTTTAGACAATGAACCTATAACCTTAATTCCGGACATCCACAATGCACTTGAATATCCAATAAAATATAATAACTAAATTAATCATAAATTTTAGAAACTTATTCATATGAATAAAATTTCATAATATTAATTTATAAATATTATATACATATTGAACTAGTTTCAAAAAATATTTAGATATCCATTTCCAGTATCTAATGTGAGTAATCTTGAATATATTAAAATAATTTTAAATATAGTGGTGTTCAACATATTTTACAAAAGTTAATCTATCCTAAATAATAAAATCTATTGGTATTGATTTCATGTAATTTTATATAATTTCATAGTTTCATTCTATAATTATTTTTTATGATCTTGAAAGATTAAATTGCTGATGAACATGTTTTTGTGATTTTTCACGTATGTATCTTAATTAATGAATTTAAAATAAATATTACTATTTTAGAAAAAAAATTATTATTTCTATATTTATATCATAAAATATTATTAATTATGTTCTCATAATAACCCATGATATTATTTTATTACATTTTTTAAGCAAGAGGTTGCACCAACCCAAACATAGACATAACCTATTTATTAGAATATTATAATTATGAAAGTGGTTTCATTTTGACCTAAAATAATTATTAAAAAATTATTCTAATTTTATTTATATACTCTGAATTTGATAAATATTATTTTAATAGGTTACAAAGAGTTTGAAAAAAACTGAATCAAAAAATGACAGACATTACATTATGGAGGTGGTAGTCCGCACAATAAACAATTAACATTTTAGTTTCTCGTATAATGAGATAGATAGAAGTTGGAATATAATTAAATTAATAATAAATATAAATATATTATATAAATCATATTTATTCTTAAATTTATCCTTCTAAATATTATTCATGGGTTGTGATGAAAAATGAAATCTTTCACTTCCTAGAGGAAATAATCCGCACAAGGTATGAAGATTGGTTTTTTTCTTATAAGATTAGTGGAATGGGGGTTAATATTTTTTAACATAGAATAATAAAAATAAATATACAATAAATAATGATCACATTAGAGTGAAATTCGAAAAATATATTTAGTAATGTCACACCAAAGAGAAAAGAGATAGGAAAACAGTTCTGAGATTGAGTTCTCTATTTATCCCATAGTTGGTTCCTTGTAAATGGAGGTCATTGGTCAATACATAGGGATAAGTGGTTTTTTGAAAACGAAATGGGATTAATGGTTAAGGATAATATGTAGTGTTTAATTTGGAAAAATAATTATTTTATTGGTCATCAAAGGGTTGTGAGAGGCCCCAATTATAACTCATGATAATGGAATTTGTGTAAGTGTATCTACTTACCATAAAGTGGGAACATGTTTTACATCCCATAAAGACTCCAAATAGAGAATAATGTAGTGGCGATGATATTATTTCAATAATATCTTAACCAATAAATTTAAAACTTGTTTTAAATGTGTTTCCATGTATTTTACTCTTTGAATTTTTGACATTTATAATTTCTGGTGTTTCCATGATATAATTTATTTTGTTATAGATAATAAATTTTACGTGTCTTTAATAGAATGTTCAAACACAATTTCCAAAATAAAATTTAATTATAAGAAAAAACATTTTTTATTGTAAAATATTACAAAAGTTCATAAATTGTTAAAATTCCAAATAGAAATTAAAAATGAATTTTAAAACCCCATAAATGAATATTTATCGATTAAAAGGTTTCAAAAATTCAAATTTTTATATAATTATGATGTCATAATATTTACATTTTTTGTTAAACAATTTTTTTAATATTCACTAAAAATTAACAATTTTAGTTATATACAAAAACGTCATATTAAGCTAATATCAACATGATAAATATAAAAATGATATTTATTTTTTCAAATTTAAACTCTGAATGTTGTGTATTTATCAATTAAATTAAAAAAAATGTAATGATTTTTCAATATAAAATAATTTTCCAAAATATAAGATAATTTATAATTCATATTTCCAATCAATCGCTAATCCAAAATTTGTTCATATATTAATCATATCAAAAATTTAATTTATACATAATAATTTTAGTTTCATAAAAATTACATATAAAATGTCTTTTTTTATAGAGGTTTCATTTATTATAATAAATCATTCTTCTCAGTTATTTAGCAACAATAAATTTATTTATAAATACCTTAGCATATATAGTTACGTTTATATATATATATATTACATCTGTTTTTACCCATAAACATTATATATAAATTTTAAATAGTAAATATTGTTCTGTAGAATGTTGGGGTTTGGTTTTTTGTGTATCACAATCTATCAACCATATTGGGTCTTAATTAATATTTAATTTATATATTTTGGGTGTTATGTTCTTCCCCATTAACTAAATTACATACTAACAATTTTAATTATTTCTCAATGAAAAATATAGGTTATAGTATTCTTAGAATATTTTTCATTCATTATATAACATCTAATATGAAATAAACCTTATAACCTTATGAATTATTAATTTAATTATCATTCCTTAAAAAACCTCAATATTTTATACAATCATATAATAAGGCAGGTGTATAAACCAATAATACATTATTGATTATATATCATTTCCAATAACATCTGAACCACTAAAACACTAAACCACAATGATACCACAAATCCTTCAAGAAATTGACACTCTCTTTAACCCTCAACGATATTGATCTATAAGTCATAATATCACACATAATAAAATGTATACCAAACTGAAAAAAAATGTTATAAACTTTAACAAAAAAAATATCATGAATCATTTTTTAATCCTAAGGTTACCAAGACTATCTAACATAAATTTTCAAAAGCAATCAATGTTTTGTAATCTCAAAATCATGACTATGTAATCCTAAATGTTATACATTGATAAATCATGTGTTATATTATAGGCATCCCACAAAAATATAACATGTTTATAAAATAACTTTTTAGGGTGATTGATACCATTTAATATATGTTATGAAATCAATAAATAAAAACTATAGAATAAAAATACTTTGATGGCCCAAATAATCCTTATATCATTTAGAATGTAACAACATATCTTCAATTATTATCACTCACAAATGAAAATATCTAAGAGTATCAGGATTTAATTTATGTTTTGAATACAAACCTTACTACTTTAGGTAAAAATAGGAAAGTCACTATTGTATCATGTAAATCATATTTTAACATGACCAAAAATTTATGTACTCTACTATATTAAGTTATTAGACATAGTGGTTTCTAAATGAAAACTATTATCAGATTAAGCTTTATGATCTTATTTCAACCAAAAACTAAATCCAAAATGGATATTATAATATCATAAATAAGAATAAAAAATAATACCAATATGTATTTGTAGAGACCCTAAGCTTGACGTACATGAACATTACATTACTTTTTCGGAATACTTAATACATAACAAAAACAGACACACAAGGACCGTAATAGTTTAGTGTCTTTGGAAACTTGAAACATAATCTTCTAATCATGGTGAAAGATCTTCAACATCTCCCATAAAGATCTTCCCCCTTTTTTTCTTACCTAAAACCTTTATTTATATCCTGGGGAAAAGAAAACATAAAAAGGGTGAGATCAAACGCTCAGTAAGGTTATGCATGGATAAAATAAAACCTACCATATACGTTTGAACTTAAAAACATGAACATAATGTTTAAACATCAAAATCTTGAGAAATGAAATAAAACATGGATGTACGTATGGAATAGATCATAAAGAAACATTATGAATGATTAAATAGCATGGGAATAAAACATTTAATTGTGGCAACCATTAATTACATGATATGATTTCCAATTAGCCAAGGCATTGTTTCCAATACCATCTTAGTGGACAAAGTCCCTTTCCGAATCGAGTTTACTCCTCGTTCCAGTCCTGTATTGCTGAACTGGTTTAACTTGTCGTTCCAGCCATGTCTATCTCATGAGATATAAATCATTACCCAATGCATTGGAGGGAGATATAGGTCCCACCCATATCATTATGAAATCATTCTTACTTGTGCCACAAAATTAGCTTAAAACATTCATCATAACCCAAAGAATAAAATGGGTTTCATAAACATCATTCCATCATTTCATAATCCATATAAAGCAAACAGACATTTCATCATAAGAAAAGTGAACCATGTAAATTATAGAGATATTAAACTTAAAACAAACACATATGAAATAATTTCATCTTATATGGAAAATGTTTTTGATAAAACATTTGAAATGAATTCTTGAGAAAAATATCATTTCTTCTTCAAAATCAATTTCTTTTCAAAAAAAGTCAAGATATTTTAAAAGTAATATATTTTTTTTAAAATATTCATGAAATATTTTTAAGGAAGCTTCATGCAAGTAAGGCTTTATAAAACCGTAAAAATCCGTTCGTGCCGTATAAGTAAAAAAAATTCTTCTCGAACTTTTTCCGGAAAAGTCAAAAAGTTCCTAGTAACGTAAACAAAAGAAATATTCCTTACATAACATGTTGTAAAAGTAAAATGGGTAAAAATGAATTCAAACATACATGAAAATAATTTTAGGAAACATGTACATGGATGATAGAAATAACCCCAGTAAATACTTACGAATAAGCAATCTCGGATAAAAATTGAGATTGCGAGATTTTCCCTTACCTTAGGTATGATATGCCTCGTACGTATCCAAACCTCCTGTATAATAATTTAAGTAATGTCATTGACTTATTAAAGAATCATATTAATTTTTATTATATCATATATGGTTCACTTATGACTTTATATTACCCGTTATTTTGTAAATTCCATGTTAAAGAGTGTTTTGTGTAAAATCGTTTAACTTGTCATCCATGTTTTGACTTGTAATTATTCATATAATTACTTAGATCATGATTACTTAATTACATAATATAAAACATGATTTATATACAATATATATTCATAATATACATATATATAATAGATCGATAAATGGAAATAAATACACCGTTCATGGAGAAGGTAGGCTGTACGTATGCATGAACGCTTTTTTTGTTTCCTTATAGAATTGAATGGAATTAAGTAGATGACATAAATATATATAAACATAAATCATGTAGTATTATTATGTCATATATTTTATGATTAGTTATTATATATACTTTATAATCATTCTTGAGTGGTTATCATGGAGAGTGAATCTCATCGCATCGTGGAGACAGTATTCCGTACGTACGCACGAGCAATGATATCATTCCCAGGATCGTTGAATTTTATTAAAGTGTATGTATAATATAAAAGAATCTATATCACTTTACATTAATCATATATATTCATTACTTTCACCATTATACCCATCCAAGTAAGGTGGTGGTGGAAAATAGATTACACCACGGCGTGGAGACGGTACTCCGTACATACGCACACGCGGTGATTTCATTTTCCATAGGATGGATAGATGGTGAAATATGGTTGTTTCATACATATAATAACATATAAGTATATTAGTGATACTGATGTTATTACTTCATAATGAAACAACTAAAGAAGAAGAAGTTGAAGAAGAAAGAAAATTGAAAGAATCGGTAACGGATATTACCTCTTCTTTGACATGCCTCTTTGAATCCTCCTCTTAGGGTACTAAAATTGGCCTTTGAAGAAGACCAATACCTCTAGGATGTTTCTGGGGAAGTTTATAAGGGAAATGGGAAGGGTTGGGCCGAGAATAAAGGCTCAAATTGGTGTGAGTAAGATAGGAAGGAGGTTCCCTTTTATAAGGGAGGAGAGGGGCACCTTTGGAAATCTTAAAAATATTAATTTATAATAAATCCAACACCACTTAATAACCTTCAAAAATGACTCATATTCGAATATAATATGCTATAGGGTTGTAATAACATCAACCAATAAAATTTATAAATGTTAGGAATTTATTTTAAACATTATCAACTTGATTTATCCTTACTTAATCAATTTAATTTTATTTTTGGTAATAACATTCTAAATATTAAATTATAACAAAAAATCACTTATTTGTTGTGAATTGTCCATAATTGGATATATTATAACATTTTCGACCGTATAAATTTAAATTTATAATTTTTAAATATTTTTGTGATTTTTAAACAATTTTATAGTATGTCGTTTTTATAAAATAACAATAGTGTCAATTTTGACACTATTCATTTATATGAATTTAAATAAAATATATACAGAAGATATGTTCGAACAAAAAGCTTTAATAGATTCATAAAAGTCCATATGTATCTAGAAAATTAGTGGAGAACATTAAGTAGTTCATATAATATTTATTTTATTATTTTTAAAACCACTTATTTGGTTTATCTCTAAATAAAATAATTACTACAACATTTTTGTATAATTATCAAATATACATATTTGTTGTATAAAAATTAAAAATAAAATCCTATGATGAATATAAATATATTAAATTTCAAAATAATACTTTTACTCTAATTTATCATCTTAAAATCACAATATTTAAATTGTTATATTTATTAAATTGTGAAGGTGACAACTTTAGAATCATTTAAAATAAAATAATATAAGTGTCATAATCACTTTTATAAGACTCCAAACGGTTATATATTAGGTCATTATATGATTATGGTATAGATATACACTAAAAATAAGTTTTGGTCAGGTTTTTGGGCCTTTTAATGTGTATTATTATTTCAATAAAAACTATATTACTGATTTTTCACTTAATAAATAATTTATGCATCATTAATGTATCACCATTAATGATAATTATTTAATACCTAAAAAATATAAATAAATTTTCATTATGTAGATAATTTTATTATATTTCTAGAGACTATTCATGTTCGATGTTTTATGATGTTTATCACTAAACTAAAATTATTATACTTATAAGATTTAAGAGAGTGGCATGTTGTCACTTTCTTTGGTTTTAATAATAATTAAATTATTTTCATGGTAAAAATTTCATAAAATGAATCTAATCCGACCATTAGGTGATATGGGTCAACTTTTAGTCATCCAACAGAATTTTAGCATGTGTTAGGGTAATTTTATAATATTATATTCACCCATAATTACCTGATTTACCTTTAACTATGATAAATAAAATTTACCGTAGTTACTATTCATAATTCCCCAAAATAAAAAGTATCCTATTAACATAATTTGGACCCACTGATTCCAAATATGGAATCCATTTTTTCAAATTCAATACACAGAAGTTGCAGAAATTAAATTAAAACTAATCCCGTTGTCGAATGAAAACGGGTTTTTGTTTAAAACATTACAAAAGATTGAATTGATTTAACCTACGAATTCAATGTAAAATCAATGATAATGACATAAATTATATTAAATGTAAAAATATATTATATTTATACTTTAAAACCATTAAATATTATAATTTAACCACATAAGTTATTACGATGAAAAAAGTTGTTTTTAATTAAAATATAGCGCGTTTTTACTATTCATTAAAATATGAAAGTTATCAGAATAATATGAAAAATTTATCCATGGTAAAATTTTATATCCTGATTCCAAATAATAATTTTATATTGTAAAATTGAACTCATAAAAATGTCAAAAAATAGATTTAAAGTGGGTGCTCCATCAAAAGGTGGCAAAACTTCATTTTTTGAAAAATATTTATTTTACCTGAAAATTTTATTTTGTTCTTATATCATGTTCTAGAAAATGTGTAAGATGAATAATAATGTTATAAAATTCAAAATTTAGTTAATACTAGTCATAACGGCTAGTTCATAATAATATTATAATAATATATCGTTGTTTAGTAAAACTTGGTATTGCGTACAACACACACTATCGAGGAAGGTCGTGATTGCGTGTAATGCAAGCCAAGTCAGGGTTGCGTGTAGTGAAAAGATCTTTTTTTGCTGCGTATAAAAAAATACATTGAATATATATATATATATATACTCAATGTTTATTAGAATAAATACTATCAAAAAAACATGAAATTGTGTGTAACACGATCCATGATTAGTGTTGCGTATACTGCAAGTAAATACGGTGTTGCGTATAGTGCAAGATAATCTTGGTGTATTGTACAACATATGATATAAAAGAAATTAAAAAGAATATATCTTATAAAATCTCGGGTTATTACATTCTACCCCCCTTAAAATGAATTTCTCCCTCGAAATTCATCGGGGTTATAAATGGTTTTCTACTTGAAAGTTTCTTTAATTGAAACCCACATCGTAAAAAAGGAAGACCAAAACATGTCTTTATAAACTAAAGAATGAAACGTAACAGTTACCCAAATAAACTAATCACTGGGTTTCCACATAGGATATCATAGGTGAAAATATGGATATAGAAGAGAAATCTAACCATCATGTTCTGATAGAGAGTGGTAGAGAACAAGGCTATGAAAAATCCAACAATCACAAAGCCATAGATTTGTGATGATCTAAGGTACCTTCTGATTCATCAGATATAAGGTCACTAAGACAACATTTTTGGTTTTTAAGATCATTTCCTTAAAGTTGATGAATTAAAATAAATACTTACATGATTTTGGTACAATCTCACTGTTGTTTGTGAATTGAACAATTTCCAATTCATCCCTTAATGAAATAAAGTTGAATTTTTCATTCATGATGTGTTAGTAGCTCCTGTGATAGAATGATGGGTCATTCCATCTGTTTTAAAGAAAAGGTTAGAAAAATTTATAAGTCCATCATATGGTTAGATTAATTGTATATGGTTCCAAAAATGACCTTATACTTCATATATCATACCGCTTAATAAAATAAAACAAGTTTCTACTAACCAGGGACTTCCTGTAGGCTAGTGGTAGCCGATAAAGGCCAGTCGCACTTTGGTTGTCGGTTCGATTCCCATAGCCTTGTCTGATGTAATGGGTTGTCGCCAGTCCTGTAGGTTGTCCTTTTTCTAAAACTACATTACGATAACGCCCCATCAATAATATCGAAAAAATTTCTATCCTTAAAAAATACTAACTTATGTCCAACATAATCCATTACAATATTTAGGCTTATCTAAAATACTTCGGCCCAAGCTCATAGTATAAAGAAAATGATTACTTGAAATGTCACATAACAATCACATGAATGCCATCATTTATCCCCCATATATCATAAGATATATCTTGTTGGTCAAATTACAAACATGTAAATACCTTAATCATGTATTCTCTTGAAAAATTAATACCCATTAAACCTTAGTGAAAACATGAATGTTGTCAAAAGTTAACTCTTTCCACATACCAAAATCCCAAAATTTATATATAATCAAACCATAATATCACTTAGTCCTTATATCAGTCATGATCTCATGAATACAATCAAACATCTCATTATCTTCTTATCCCTTCATTATGCGCATATCATCTACTTTCCAAAAAAATATGAATAACCTTTCATGGTTACCGGTACCATTCAACATATACTTTCATATACTTTAGGAAAAACAATAATGTAACAATCCTTAGATGATTCTTTATCCCATAGTACCATACATTATTCTTTATAAACATACAATCATTCCACTAACTTCTTAAACCACTAGCTGAGCTTCATCATTTATTTCATCTCATATTTCATTTGTAGTCTCTTCATCATCATCCACATAAATACTACCCATATGACAATGATGATTCTATTCATGAGATTTTCCCTTATGGAATTAGTTTTCATAATGCCCATACATTCCATATTTAAAACATCTAATCATTGTTGATGTCGTAGCAATACCATTATCCTTTTCCATGGTGTTAACTGAACCTTTTCCTTTTCACTTACTGGATTTGTGTCCTTCTTTTCCACACACAATGCATCTTCCAGTTCCTTTGAAACAATCTCCCTGATGCCTCTTCCCACAAGATTTACATGAGGGAAATTGAACTTTCTTTCCTTTATGATCATCATGAAACTCAATCTTTCTCTTATTATCTGAGTCGGGAAACATACCAAAGTTGAGATTATTGATCATATTATGAGATTTCTGATTAGGAATAATAATGATGTTTGGACTTCCAAATCCTGTTTCATTTGGTTGCTCATGAAGAATATCATTCCATTATCTGTCATATCCTCCATTATCGTGAATCTTCCTGTTTCCAGCCATTTTCTAAAACCCAAAAAGAATAGTGTGAGAGGAAAAAATCATGCTATGGAAAACAACATAGTAAAGGGGAAGTACCCTCAATATATTACATCTTAGGTTAAATTCTATGATCGTTACCATAGTTCTAGGACTATATCCTATACGTATACTTATCCATAGGGATATCCCTAGACATACCTTAGAAATATCTCTAGAGATCTCACTAACGTTTTCGCATCCTAGTTTCCAAAGGATGACTAAACCTTTACTATGACACCAAATGTAGAGACCCGATGCTTTACATATATGAACATTACATTACCTTTGAGGAATACTTAATACATAACAAAAACAGACACACAAGGACCGTAATAGTTTAGTGTCTTTGGAAACATGGAACGTAATCTTCTAATCATGGTGAAAGATCTTCAACATCTCCCATAAAGATCTTACCCTTTTTTTCTTACCTAAAACCATTCATTATATCCTGGGAAAAAGAAAACATAAAAATGGTGATCTCAAATGCTCAGTAAGGGTAAGCATGGATAATATAAAACATACCATATACATTTGAACTTAAAAACATGAACATAATGTTTAAACATCAAAATCTTGAGCAATGACATAAAACATGGATGTACGTATGGAATAGATCATAAAGAAACATTAATAATGATAAAATAGCATGGGAATAAAACATGTAATTGTGGAAACCACTAAGCACATGATATGATTTCCATATTACCCAAGGCATTGTTGCCAAGACCATCTAAGTGGACAAAGTCCCTTTCTGAATCGAGTTCACTCCTCATTCCAGTCTTGTATTACTGAACGGGTTTAACTTGCCGTTCCAGCCATGTCTATCTCATGAGATATAAATCTTTACCCAATCCATTGGTGGGAGATATAGGTCCCACCCATCTCATAATGAAATCATTCTTACTTTTTCCACAAAATAAACTTAAAACATTCATCATAACCCAAAGAATAAAATGGGATTCATAAACATCATCCCATCATTTCATAATCCATATAAAACAAACGGACATTTCATCATAAGAAAAGTGAACCATGTAAATTATAGGGACACTAATCTTAAAACATACACATATGAAATAATTTCATCTTAGATGGAAAATGGTATTGATAAAACATTTGAAATGAATTCTTGAGGAAAATATCCTTTCTTCTTCAAAATCAATTTATTTTCACAAAATGTCATGCTATTTTAAAAGGAATATATTTTGTTGAAAATAGTCATGAAATATTTTGAAGGAATCTTCATGCAAATAAGGCTTTATAAAACCATAAAAATCTGTTCGTGCCGTATAAGTAAAAAAACATTCTTCTCATACTTTTACCGGAAAAGTCAAAAAGTACCTCGTAACGTAAACAAAAGAAATATTCCTTACATACCATGTAGTAAAAGTAAAAATGGTTAAAAAGGACTTCAAACATACATGAAAACACTTTTAGGAAACATGGACATGGATGATAGAAATAACCCCAGTAAATAGTTGTGAATAAGCAATCTCGGATAAAAATTGAGATTGCGAGATTTTCCCTCACCATAGGTCTGATATGCTTCGTACGTATCCAAACCTCCTATATAATGATTTAAATAATGTCATTGACTTATTACAGAATCATTTTCATTGTTATTATATCATATATGGTTCACTTATGACTTTATATTACCCGTTCTTTTGTAAGTTCCATGTAAAAGAGTGTTTTGGGTAAAATCGTTTCAGTTGTCGTCTGTGTTTTGAATTGTAATTATACATATGATTACTTAGATCATGATTAATTAATTACAGAATATAAAACATGATTTATATATAATATATATTCAAAATATACATATATATAATAGATCGATAAATGGAAATAAATACACCGTTCTTGGAGACGGTAGGCCGTACGTACGCATGAACGCAGTTTTCGTTTCCTTATTGAATTGAATGGAATTAAGTAGATGACATAAATATATATATACATAAATACAGTAGCATTATTATTTCATATATTTTATGATTAGTTATTATATATACTTTATAATCATTCTTGAATGGTTATCATGGAGAGTGAATCTCATCACGTCCTGGAGATGGTATTCCGTACGTACGCACGAGCGATGATATCATTCCCATGATCGTCGAATTGTATTAAAGTGTATGTATAATATTACAAAATTAATATCACTTTACAATAATCATATATATTCATTACTTTCACCATTATACCCATCCAAGTAAGGTGGTGGTGGAAAATAGATTACACCACGGCGTAGAGACGGTATTCTGTATGTATGCACACGCGGTGATTTTAGTTTCCATAGGATGGATAGATGGTGAAATATAGTTGTTTCATACATATAATAACATATCAGTATATAGGTGATACTGATGTTATTACTTCATAATGAAACAACTAAAGAAGAAGAAGTTAAAGAAGAAAGAAAATTGAAATAATCGGTAACGGATATTACCTCTTCGTTGACATGCCTCTTTGAATCCTCCTCTTAGGGTACTAAAATTGGTCGTTAAAGAAGACCAGTGTAAAGACCCGGAAATTTCAAGGAAATGTTTTTCTTAATTTTCTTTGGAATTTTACTGGAACACAGTTTCTGACGGCGCCTGAATCTGAGGCCCGGTGTGCCCGGAATCTTTTTCTGAAGTTTGGCTCGGGTACGTTCAGTGAACGAACGAGCGGGAATTTATAACATTTGAACCGGTGCTTAGAATCAAATTCATAGGGCACCGATGGAACCGCAGCACCGGTATTTGCTTAGGAACACCTATTCTGCAGTTGCGTTTTATCGAGTTTGGAAGTTAGTTTTCAGAGATTTTTAATTAAACTGAATAAAAATATGTGTTTTCCATATTTTTATTTGAGGTGGTAGTTAGAACCTCCAAGGGGAGGTTAGTGGAGGGGCCCACATTCACATAACCTCCCTTGGGTGGATGTTATAAGGTGGGGCCCACATGAGTATCAAACCCCCTTAACCCCCCTTAACTCTTGAACTATCCATTTATGTGGATGAAAATCTCTCTCATTAAATGAGTCTCCCCACCTCCCTCTCATTAAATTTGACAACATGAGATATTTAATTATGTGAGTTAATTAAATTTCAAACTCTTTAAATTCATAAGATTTATTGTGTTAATAAAACAAGTTAAGAAATTATTTTATTTGGGTTGGAGTTTAGTTGATTGGGAGCCTTTGGAGAAAAAGCATAGGAATTCTTGAGTTTCTTCTTTCTCTACGACGAAGAACAAGAAGAACGTCTCTTCTGCCACTGAAGCACGATGATGCCATCTTCTTCATCGTTCTTCAACCGAGGCAAGGAAAGGGAAGCGACGCCCAAGACATCTCCAATGACCTTCATCCGTGTCAAAGGAGAAGACGTCACCCACGAAGAACATCGTCAACGACGACGTCACCTCTGAATGCTCATCCACCAATGACGAGTACCCTTCTTCCTTTCCGAAGCATGAGCATGAGAATTGGGAGTGTGTGACGAACACGACAATCGAGGATTCGATATCCGCCCTTTTTTTCCGAGATTGTCAACGAACGACAATTACGAGGTAGGGAATTTAAATTGTGATTGTTGGTGAACCCTCATTTACTCCCTTCTAAATCTAAGAACACAGTTCAACTAAATATTAAGTTGATCCGCGAAGATTATTTAGCGTGTTGGGATTATTGTTATGATTCTTTTTATTTAAGAGGTTGAAGGGGATTGTCTTTACTTTATTTTGTTCGAGATTACTCCCTTGATTTTTATTCTTCGTGAATATGTCCAACTACTATCGTTTAACGAGAGGGGTCCGGACCGCACAAACACGGCCGACCCACCTCCTTTTTCCATGTTGGACTTCTTTGTGGTTTGGTACGGGAAGGCATGGTGCCGTCGCACCACGCGGAATCATGCGACAGGGAAATGCACGGCGCCATCGTGCCACGTCGTGAAAAACAAACAAGGGCGCGACAATGTCACGTCGCGTCGGAAAAAACCCGAAGACATCCGCGGACGGAGTCGGGCCACGGCGAAGGGGCGTGGCTCCAACGCGTCGTGCCGGAGAACCACGAAGATGGCACGTTTTGTTAATTGATTCGCGGATTGACGAGCGACGACAAAACGGGGCCACAATGTATTTTTGAAGCTTGCGTAGTAAACTACGAGATCCGAGGTGAACACCGGCTTAGACGGTTTTGAAAACGGACAACAGGAGCAACTCTGGTGGCCCGCGAAAACGCCCGGAGGCGCGGGTCGCCGGTGTGGCGTAGCTGGTGACCGGAGGCGGCGGCCGGAGCCGTCCGGCCACCAGGGGGTGGCGGCGCCCGAGCGTGCCGCCGGAAGAATTGGTGGCGGCGGTTGTGTCTCCACCCTTAATTCACTGCGAGGGGCGGGCCACGCGCACCCCCCGCTTCCCGACTTCGGCTCGGCCACGTCGAGCCGCGGCTAGCCAGTCGGGTCAGACCGAGCTGGCCGGGCTGGGCCGCGCCGGTCGGGCCGGGTCGGTCCGGGCCCGGACCCCCCATTTTCGGACCACTTTTGGTCAAATGCCCATATCTTGGGCTACGTACCCCCGATTTACGCACCGTCAGTTGTGTAGCGATCCTTGGAACTAAACGGTCGTTTCGGTATATCGCACTCAAGGTTTCAGATCACTTTGGGTTCGGCCGAGTTGGTTCGGATACGAAACCAACCAGGACCTCGGAGCGGAAACACATATATCTTGAGCTTTGGACGTCCGATTGATGTGCCTTCGACTTTGATGGATTCCTCTAAGTGAGATGGATCTTTTGGCTTACTCCACTCGAGGTTTGGATGCCCTCAGAGTGCAGTCGCATTGGTTCACTCACGAAACCAACCGGGTCCCTGGAACGAAAAAGCCAATAACCCACAGACTGGGCGTCCGATTGACGCGCCGTCTATATCATTAAATTTCTATTGATGAGACGGAACTTTTGGCATACTTCGCCCAAGTTTTGGTTGCTGTTGGATAGTGGCCGGGTTGGATTGTACCCGAAATCCAACAGGGCCCTTGGAACAGAAAAGCTGTTATTTTTCAGACCAGACGTTCATTTGACGAACCGTCAGCGACGATGGTGATCACGTTGAGAAATGGTCCCTATGAGTATACTCTATGAGAGTTCGGGGTATAGTTGAGATACAACCGGATTGGTTCGCACACGAAACCAACCGGGCCTCTGGGACGGAAAGGCTAATAACTCACAGACCGGGCGTCCGATTGATGCGCCGTCTGTTGCGTTGAGACCCCTATGACGAGGCGGTACTTTGCGATACTTCTTAGTGGGACTTTGAGAAACTTGGAGTATCTACTTGTAGCTCGTGGAGCGGACCCTCCCGGAGACGAGCGTGCGGAGTACAGAGGCCCTGTAGCCGACTGAGACCTGACGACTTCTTGACCGACTCGACTTGGAGTGAGTCGAATAACCCAGTGGACGGAGCACTACTTTGTGAGGTACAGACCCATGGCGGACGGAGCACTACCTGTGTGACAGTGCAGACCCGCGGTACTCATCCGGAGAGTACCTCAGCAGGATACTAGGGGGTGTCCACTACTATGTTTAGGTGACATACCTCGGCGGGAAGCACTACTGTGTCTAAGTCTCTGACCTGAGGTACTCGAAAGGAGGAGTACCTCAGCAGTCTTAGGTTAGTGAGAAGTACCTCAGAGTCGTGACAGGACCACTGTACACTCTAGAGACGGAGCTCTTCAGCAGTTACGGTTTCGATAATGAAAATCCTGGTTTGAGCTGGGACCATGACCTTTGTGTTTCCTCATGATTGAGGTGGGTTAATTGATAACTTAGGTATATGTATGGGCATATACCTGGGTAGTGGTTATCCTTTGATTTCATAATCCTTGTGTTTCATCATGATTGAGATGGGTTACTTGATAACTTAGGTATATGTATGGGCATATACCTATGTAGAGGTTATCTGTGGTGATCTTCATTGTGGTTATCCTTTTTGGTTTTAGTGAGACCTTGAGGGTCTCGGGGTCCCTACTGAGTATCGTTATACTCATCCCTTCACGGGCTATGCCCGCACCTCATTGTGTTGGTTGCAGACGACGGACAGTGCTGACGGAGGCCGAGTGTTCGAGGACTGGACGGTACCCGGAGGTGG
The DNA here is from genome assembly GCA_963277665.1 of Viscum album. Taxonomy (NCBI): domain Eukaryota; kingdom Viridiplantae; phylum Streptophyta; class Magnoliopsida; order Santalales; family Viscaceae; genus Viscum; species Viscum album. The sequence continues at coordinate 870,488,260 of OY728145.1, read as the reverse complement.
ACTACATGACGAGTCATTACCCGGAGGTGGACTTCATGGAGAGACGACACTCGGAGGAGGTTGAAGGGAGAGAGCGTTGTGGAGGCTATTTGTACTTACCCTTCAGGTAGGATCCGTGGTGGACGATCCAGGAGCTGCACCATCTGTACCTACCCTTCAGGTAGGATCTGAGGAGGATGACCCAGGAGTCGTTTCCATTCTTCCAGCTGTTGTACTTTGTTCAGTTGTAGTTGTACTTTCATTTGGGTTTTTATTCTGGCCCACTTACTTTTCAGCACTTCTCTTTGTACTTGGTGTTTTTCTTCCACTTTTACTCTGTGGTGTTTTTTTTACTTTTATAAAGGAAATTCCTTCCCAGTTATTGGGATTTACGCCTTTGGTGCTAGTCGCCAGCCCCTGGCCTATGGACGTTGGGCATGGGGTAGTCACGACACCGGCCCCGAGGACAGGTCGTGACAAATTGGTATCAAAGGAGTTCGGTTCTACCGCAGAACTCAGGACTCTGATCTTTTTCTATGTAAAGCAATAGTGTGAAGGGTACCGAGTGTGGTCTTCAGTTCAAGGAGTCCAGTGTTGGTGCGGCGGCCGACGTATCCGTACACCAGGACCCTGAATACTGATTTCCGACTTTGTAAATGAAAAAATAGATTGTGTTTGTGTTTCCAAAGTATTAAAGTCAACTCAAACCGGGTCATCTCACCAGGTATAAACATTGACTGTGTCACATCTGTTCAGGATATATCCACGCAGACAGTCAGTAGGAGTTCTGAGAGAGTACTCTATGATGACTCACTGAGCGACGAGGCTCTGTTGCAGGGCCCTTTTTACTATGTTGGCACCCTTGGGTGGTGTACCAGCATCACCACCACCTATTGGGAAGCAGATGCCAACAGCTATACTAGAAATATATGCACGCTGGCAGAGCACGTTGCACAAGTTCCAGCAACAGCGGCCTCCGAGGATACGAGGCGAGACAGATTCCCAGACAGCAGAGCAGTGGCTGGAGGCGATTGCTAGAGTTTTCTGCCTAGCTGAGACATCAGTAGGGTGGATAGTGGACTTGGACACTAGTGTTATCTAGTGAATGACCATGAGGATGGTCTGCATAGTGATGAGGCTTCGGTACGTGCACCGATGCCTGAGATAGTACCTTTGGGTAGTGTGTTAGCTATACATCACTACCTGTTAGTCAGCAGTTACAACCGGCGTTACCGGTAGGTGACATATGTTGGATTACTGCCTTATCCATGTTCTAACATCAGATAACCTCAAGTTCTGAGGCGAACCTGACTCACAGGCGGCTGAGGACTGGCTTGAGGAGGTAGCAGAGAGTTTCTTAGAGCTAATACAGTTTCGGCAGGACGACGTGTTGATAGCTTAGAATTCATCGAGGCATACCGAACATACCGGGTACTCGATGGATGCGTTCGATCAGTGCTATAGAGATCAGACCTCTGAGCGTGGTGTGTTTAAGGACCTTCGAGCCAACACCTTTTTCTTCTATGCAATCTTACTCACATTAGGGTGCTAGAGAGAACCTTGAGGTTGAATGATCTTTGGCTGAACGAATATAGCCAGTGTATGTTAGCAGTGGGAAGATGCGAACTGGTGTCAGTCACAGAGACTTGGACGTGTAAAATGTTTCAAGAAGAGGATGCTTTAAAGAGAGATGATTCTGCGAAGCAGTAGACGTGGAGTCAGAGCTAGGAGAGCAGGATGAGCTGGTGTATATCTTAACATGCTACAACCACCCGCCTTAGTTATCCCCGCCAGGGTCAGGGAGCTGGAGGGCGGAGGAAGAGTGCGGCTGCAAGCAGTCAAGGAGTGTGACCCAATGACTCTAAAAATGATTAAGGGAAAGTCTGTGTCCCCTACTAGCTGCTGTAGTAACAGACGTCGAAATGAATCTTTCCTCGCTTCCACAAATCTTGTCCCAGACCTAGAGTTTCCGATAAGCCATGGACTTGACCCTCACGTTTGGAGATACCTTGGGAGGAGACTCGATAATCACACTTATGCCGACTGTGTGGTCAGACCCTTGAGGCGAGAGTTTCGGATGGAATCTCTTGGTGGCAGCGTCAAGGCCTTACGACGTTGGTTTGAGTATGGACTAGGAAATCACAGTTCAAAAAAAAATTGACAGTATTAGGCAAAAATGTTGTGGTTTAACTATGACGTCGGGATGAGTTTTCCTTGGTCGGCGAAAAGGAAACCCCAGGCAGCACGGGATAACTCATGTATAGGAGGGTGTGACCAATCACCCTTGAGTCGGTCAACCTTACCCTCATAGCAGCAGTCGTTTGAGTTCCAGTTCTAACAGTAATTGTAAACCTCTGGAGTTCGAGGATGACGATCACGTCCTTATACGGGTCTTACCTCGATGAGGTTTACGGAGATGTGGCCAAGGCGACAAGTTATCTCCGAGGTTCAACGGACCTTTCTAGGTCCTCAGCTGGGTAGGCGAGGTGGTTTACCGCTTGACCCATCCACCTCAGTTGCACCAGGTGCACGACGTCTTCCACGTATCTCATCTGAGGAGATACGTGCTCGACCCTTCGCATATCATCGACCATGGGGAGATGGAAGATAGCGATGGGGTGACTTTCACGGAGGTTTCAGTGGGGATCGAGGATCGACAGGATCAGATCCTAATAGGATGATCAATTCCTCGAGTGCACTTCCTCTGGCAGTATGGGAACCTCCAGGTAAGCACATGGGAGAGAAAGGCTCAGATGCGTGCTCAATACTGCTTTTGTGACCCTCGTTTTTGTTGAAGCTTTACAGGGACGTAAAGCCCTGAGGTGGGAGTAATGTAAAGACCTTAAAATTTCAAGGAAAATTTTTTCTTAATTTTATTTGGAATTTTACAAGAACACAGTTTCTGACAGCGCCTGAATCCGAGGCCCGGTGTGCCCAGAATCTTTTTCCAAAGTTTGGCTGGGGTACATTCAGTGAACGAACAAGCGGGAATTTCTAACTTTTGAACCGGTGCTCGGAATCAAATTCTGAGGGAAACGATGGAACCGCAGCGCCGGTATTTTCTTAGGAACACCTATTCCGCAGTTGCATTTTATCGAGTTTGGAAGTTAGTTTTCAGGGGTTTTTAATTAAACTGAATAAAATATGTATTTGCGATATTTTTATTTGAGGTGGTAGTTAGAACCTCCATGGGGAGGTTAGTGGAGGGTCCCACTTGCACATAACCTCCCTTGGGTGGATGTTATAAGGTGGGTCCCACATGAGTATCAAACCCCCTTAACCCCCCTTAACTCTTGAACTCTCCATTTATGTGGATGAATCTCTCTCTCATTAAATGAGTCTCCCCACCTCCCTCTCATTAAATTTGACAACTTGAGATATTTAATTATAAGAGTTAATTAAATTTCAAACTCTTGAATTTCATAAGCATTATTGTGTTAATAAAACAAGTTAAGAACTTATTTTATTTGGGTTGGAGTTTAGTTGATTGGGAGCCTTTGGAGAAAAAGCTTAGGAAGTCTTGAGTTTCTTCTTTCTCTATGACGAAGAACACGAAGAATGTCTCTTCTGCCACTGAAGCATGACGACACCATCTTCTTCATCGTTCTTCAACCGAGGCAAGGAAAGGGAAGCGACACCCAAAACATCTCCAACGACCTTCATCCCCATCAATGGAGAAGACGTCGCCCGCGAAGAACATCGTCAACAATGACGTCACCTCCGAACGCTCGTCCACCAACGACGAGTACCCTTCTTCCTTTCCGACGCATGAGCATGGGTATTGGGAGTGTGTGAAGAACACGACAATCGAGGAATCGATATCCGCCCTTTTTTCCGAAATTTTCAACGAACGACAATTACGAGGTAGGGAATTTAAATTGTGATTGTTGTTGAACCCTCGTTTACTACCTTCTAAATCTAAGAACACGGTTCAGCTAAATATTAAGTTGATCCGCAAAGATTATTTTGCGGGTTGGGATTATTATTATGATTCTTTTTATTTAAGAGGTTGAAGGGGATTGTATTTGCTTTATTTTGTCGAGATTACTCCCTTGATTTTTATTGTTCGTGAATATGTCCAACGGATATCGTTTAACGAGAGGGGGCCGGACCGCACAAACACGGCCGACCCACCTCCTTTTTCCATGTTGGATTTCTTTGTGGTTTGGTACGGGAAGGCGTGGTGTCATCGCACCACGTGGAGTCATGCGACAAGGAAATGCGCGGCGCCGTCGCGCCACGTCGGAGAAACCCGAAGTCATCCACGGACGGAGTGGGGCCACGGCGAAGGGGCGCGACGCCAACGCGTCGCGCCAGAGAACCACGAAGACGGCGTGTTTTGTTAATTGATGTGAAGATTGACAAGCGACGACAAAACGGGGCTACAAAGTATTTTTGAAGCTTGCGCAGTAAAGTACGAGACCCGAGATGAACAACGGCTTAGACGGTTTTGAAAACAGACCCCCGGACCAACTCCGGTGGCCCGCGGAAACGCCCGGAGGCGCGGGTCGCCGGCGCGGCGCCCGGAGCCGTCCGGCCGGCAGGCGGCGGCGGCGCCCGAGCGCGCCGCCGCCCTCAATTTACGGCGAGGGGCGGGCCGCGCGCACCCCCCGCTTCCCGACTTCGGCTCGGCCACGCCGAGCCGCGCCTAGCCGGTCGGGCCGGACCGAGCCTGCCGGGCCGGGTCCAGTCGGGTCAGACCCAGTTCGGGCCGACCCAGGGGGGGTCGGGCCGGGTCGGTCCGGGCCCGGACCCCCCTTTTTCGGACCACTTTCGGTCAAATGCCCATATCTTGGGCTACGGACCTCCGATCGACGCACCGTCAGTTGCGTAGTGATCCTTGGAATGAAACTGTCGTTTCGGTATATCGCACTCAAGGTTTTGGATCACTTTGGGTTCGGCTGGGTTGGTTCGGATACAAAACCAACCGGGCCCTCGGAAAGGAAACACTTATATCTTGAGCTCCGGACATCCGATTGACGTGCCGTCGACTTTGATGGATTCCTCTAAGTGAGACGGATCTTTTGGCTTACTTATCTTGAGGTTTGGATGCCATCGGAGTGTAGTCGGGTTGGTTTGCTCACGAAACCAACCGGGCCCCTGGAACGAAAAAGCCAATAACTCACAGACCAGGTGTCCGATTGACGCGCCGTCTGTCTCATTGAATTCCTCTTGATGGGATGGAACTTTTGGCAAACTTCGCTCGAGTTTTGGTTGCTGTTGGATAGTGGCCGGGTTGGATTGTACCCGAAATCCAACCGGGCCCTTGGAACGGAAAAGCTGTTATCTTTCAGACCAGATGTCTGTTTGACGAACCGTCAGCGGCGATGGTGATCACGTTGAGAAATGGTCCCTATGAGTATACCCTATGAGAGTTCGGGGTATAGTAGAGATATGGCCGGATTGGTTCGCACATGAAACCAACCAGGCCTCTGAGACGGAAAGGCTAATAACTCACAGACCGAGCGTCCGATTGACGCGCCGTCTGTTGCATTGAAACCCTTATGACGAGGCGGTCCTTTGAGATACTTCTTCGTGGAACTTTGAGATACTTGGAGTATCGATCTGTAGCTCGTGTAGCGGACCCTCTCAGAGATGAGCGTGCGGAGTACGGAGACCGTGTAGCCGACTGAGACCTGACGACTGCTTGATCGACTCGACTTGGAGTGAGTCGACTAGCCCAGTGGATGGACCACTACTTTGTGAGGTGCAGACCCATGGCGGACAGAGCACTACCTGTGTGACAGTGCAGACCCGCGATACTCGTCCAGAGAGTACCTCAGTAGGCTACTATGGGGTGTGCACTACTGTGTTTGGGTGACATACCTCGGTGGGAAGCACTACTGTGTCTGGGTGGCTGACCCGCAGTACGCGACAGGAGGAGTACCTCAGCAGTCTTAGGTTAGTGAGCAGTACCTCAGAGTCATGACAGGACCACTGTACACTCTAGAGACGGAGCTCTTCCGCAGTTACGGTTTCGATAATGAAAATCCTGGTTTGAGCTGAGTCCATGACCTTTGTGTTTCCTCATGATTGAGATGGGTTACTTGATAACTTAGGTATATGTATAGGCATATACCTGGGTAGTGGTTATCTATTGATTTCATAATCCTTGTGTTTCCTCATGATTGAGATGGGTTACTTGATAACTTAGGTATATGTATGGGCATATACCTATGTAGAGGTTATCTGTGGTGATCTTCTTTGTGGTTATCCTTGTTGGTTTTAGTGAGACCTTGAGGTTCTCGGGGTCCCTACTGAGTATCGTTATACTCACCCCTGCGTGGGCTATGCCCGCACCGCGTTGTGTTGGTTGCAGATGACGGACAGTGCTGACAGAGGCCGAGTGTTCGAGGACTGGACGGTACCTAGAGGTGGACTACACGACGAGTCAGTACCCGGAGGTGGACTTCATGGCGAGACAACACTCGAAGGAGGTTGACGGGCGAGAGCGTTGTGGAGGCTATATGTACATACCCTTCAGGTAGGATCCGTGGTGGACGATCCAGGAGCTGTGCCATCTATACCTACCCTTCAGGTAGGATCCGAGGAGGACGACCCAGGAGCCATTTCCGTTCTTCCAGCTGTTGTACTTTGTTCAGTTGTAGTTGTACTTTCATTTGGGTTTGTATTTTGGCCCACTTACATTTCATCACTTCTATTTGTACGTAGTTTTTTTCTTCCGCTTGTACTATGTGGTGTTTTGTTTACTTTTATAAAGGCAATGCCTTCCCATTTATCAGGATTTACACCTTGGTGCTAGTCTCCAGCCCCTGGCCTATGGAAGGCGGGCTTGGGGTAGTCACGGCACGGGCCCCAAGGACATGTCGTGACAACCAGGACCTCTAGGATGTTTCTAGGGAAGTTTAGAAGGGAAATGGGCAGGGTTTGGTCGAGAATAAAGGCTCAAATTGGTGTGAGCAAGAGAGGGAGGAGGTTCCCTTTTATTAGGGATGATAGGGGCACCTTTTGAAATGTTAAAAATATTAATTTATAATAAATCTAACCCCACTTAAAAACCTCAAAAAATGACTCATATTCGAATATAATATGATATAGGGTTGTAAACTCATCATCCAATAAAATTTATACATGTTAGGAATTTATTTTAAACATTATCAACTTGATTTATCCTTACTTAATCAATTTAATTTTATTTGTGGAAATAACATTATAAATTTTAAATTATAACAAAAAATTAATTATTTGTTGTGAATTGTCCATAACTGGATAATTTATAACATTTTAGACCATATAAATTTAAATTTATAATTTTTAAATATTTTTGTGATTTTTAAACAATTTTATAATATGTCATTTTTATAAAATAACAATAGTGTCAATTTTGACACTATTCATTTATATCAATTTAAATAAAATATATACAAAAGGTTTTTTCAAAATAAAAGCTTTAACATATTTATAAAAGGCCATATGTATCTAGAAAATTAATGGATAACATTAAATAGTTCATATAATATATATTTTATTTTTGTAAAACCATTTATTTGGTTTATCTCTTAATAAAATAATTACTACAACATTTTTGTATAATTATTTAATATACTTATTTTTTGCATAAAATTACAAATAAAATCCTATGATAAAGATAAATATATTAAATTTCACAATAATACTTTTACTTGATTTTATCATCTTAAAATCACAATATTTAAATTGTTATATTTATTAAATTATGAAGGTGACAACATTCGAATCATTTAAAATAAAAATATATAAGTGTCATAATCACTTTTATAAGACTCTAAATGGTTATATATTAGTTCATTATATGATTATGGTATAGATATACACTAAAAAAAGTTTTGGTCAGGTTTTTGGGCCTTTTAATGGGTATTATTATTTCAATAAAAACTATATTACTGATTTTTCACTTACTAAATAATTTCTGCATCATTGATGTATCACCATCAATGAAAAATATTTAAACCCTAAAAAATATAAATAAATTATCATTATGTATATAATTGTATTATCTTTTTGGATACTATTCATGTTCTAATTTTTATGATGTTTATCACAAAATTAAAATTATTATACTTATAAGATTTAAGAGAGTGGCATGTTGTCACTTTCTTTGGTTTTAATAATAATTAAATTATTTTCATGTTAAACATTCCATAAAATGAATCTAATCTGACCCTTAGGTGATATGGGTTGACTTTTAGTCATCAAATAGAATTTTGGCATGTGTTAGGGTAATTTTATAATAATGTATTCACCCTTCATTACCTGATTTACCTTTAACTATGGTAAATAAAATTTACCGTAGTTACTATTCATAATTCCCAAAAATAAAAAGTAGCCTATTAACATAATTTGGACCCACTGATTCCAAATATGGAATCAATTTTTTCAAATTCAATACACATAAGTTTCATAAATTAAATTAAAATTAATCCTGTTGTCGAATGAAAACAGGTTTTTGTTTAAAACATTGCAAAAGATTGAATTGATTTAACCTATGAATTCAATGTAAAATCAATGCTAATGAAATAAATTATATTAAATGGTAAAAATATTTACTATTTATACTTTAAACCTTTCAATATTATAATTTAACCACATAAGTTATTACGATGAAAAAAGTTGTTTTTAATTAAAATATAGCGTGTTTTTACTATTCATTAAAATATGAATGTTTTCAGAATAATATGAAAAATTTATCCAAGGTAAAAGTTTATTTCCTGATACCAAAGAATAATTTTATTTTTTAAAATTGATCTTATAAACATTTAAAATACTATATTTAAAGTGGGTGTTCCATCAAAAGGCGGGAAAACTTAATTTTTTGAAAAATACTTATTTTACCTGAAAAATTTATTCTGTTCTTGTACCATGTTCTAGAAAATGTGTAAGATGAATAATAATGTTATAAAATTCAAAATTTAGTTAATACTATTCATAACGTCTAGTTCATAATAATATTATAATAATATATCGTTGTTTAATAAAACTCGGTATTGCGTACAACACACGCTATCGAGGAATATCGCGATTGTGTGTAATGCAAGCCAAGTCAAGGTTGCGTGTAGTGAACGACTCCTTTATTGCTGAATATATAAAAATACATTGAATATATATATATATATATATACTCAATGTTTTGTAGAATAAGTACTATCAAACAAACATGAATTTTTTTGTAACACAATCCAGGATTAGTGTTGTGTATACTGCAAGCAAATACGGTGTTGTGTATAGCGCAAGATAATCTTGGTGTATCATACAATAGAAGATATGAAAGAAATTAAAAAGAATATATATTATAAAATCTCGGGTTATTAAAGTATTCAACTATAACACATTCATTTTAAATATATGAATCTTTCAATTTAACATATGAATTTATTTGATAAATCCTTGGTTAGACTTTGATATTTTCTGATTAGTGCCACTAACCAAATATTTTATCATCATTTTCAAGTCCTTCATAATTGTTCATAAATAGTATGTGCTTAACTAAGATTTCTTTGAATTTATCATCAAATATAATGTTTTCCCACTACATAAGAATATGCATAATTCATAATAAATGTTCAATATATCCTAGAAATTCTCCAAGAAACCTATCCTATTCGATTATTACAATGTAATAAAATTATTCATGAACTTGGGAAGTGGAAACATAAAAATTGGTAAGCTTAAAAAACATTATTTTTAAACATTATCGATAAAAATTAAAGATCATATGTTATTATAATCTGAGAATAAATAATATGGAATGAATAGTTATCCAAAAAGTATTCCACATTATAATGAAATTGAAATAATAATATATATGTGGAAAAAATTTGAAAATTAAAAACATAAATAATAGTAACAGGTTCATTAATAAGGATGTTCATAACATTGGGTAACTAAATCTCTTACCAATCCAAAACTTCATGGTCATTGATATCATGGTATTGAAATTATGTACTTGTTCTAAGGAAATGTTTTTTTCATGGAAGGAACACCCAAATACTGAAGCTAGTTTGTCATATGAGACATATCATTACATTGATTGGATATTATGGGCTACATAATACACTAATTAATTCCAAATTATTCATCATATGATGTAATGAATAAAAATAAAGCAATTATCCAATAGTATTCAATAATCAATATACATTCATATTGAAAAAAAATTATATGGATTTTCAGTATTTCCACAAAATATAAATGAAATATCTTTCTATTTATGAATCCCCCAAACTAGAACCATATAGAGTATGAGTACACATTTAAGAAAATAATTTTTCCACTAAATTATTGTATGTCATCTGAGGGAACAACGTTCAATCAAGGGAAGGAAATATATAGGGGTTTGAAACAAAAGGCCTTGAGAATGAATATTTTTCTTGTAACAATAGATGATCTAGAATGAAAAAATAATTGATATATTTCTATAAGTGTATCCCCCAAGAGGAAAATAAATTTTGAGGGTTTATAATCTAATAGATAACCAATAAATTCATCAAAATAAGGAAATATGTGGTGAATATAACTCAACTCTAGATGAATGAAAATTGAGATTCAAACACCATTACAGTAATGGTAACCTAATAATCAAAAGAACAATAATGTGATAACCTAAAATTAAAATATAATGAAATGAAATATATTCATAATAATTGATGTAATTATGGTAGTAAATACACTATACATAAAAAAATATTATGCACAATGTCATACTTTTATAATGGATTTGAAAATATAGAAAAATAACACATTCAAATTTAGAAAACAATTTATAAACACCCTTTAAAGGATACAGTTTTTAATGAAACATTGAATACCATTAACAATTAGATAATATGATTGAGGGGTATTATGTACATACTATAATATAAAACATGGATTATTATATTTTAAGGTCTCTGATCCATGTGGATTGACCCTTTGTGTGTTTTCAAAGTCTGAGGTTCCCGAAGTAGTCTCAGAGGAATTCTAGAGGATTTCGAGCATGAGAAGCTAGAAAGAGGTAGGATATATAATGTGAAAAAGGGGTACATGACCTGTATTATTTTGGGGTTTGAAAAATAAAATAAAATCCTAGGTGATGGGGTTTTCAACGGAACCCAACCCCAAGGAATTACACAACTTGAATAAAATGTACACATTTTATACTACCCCATTGCTGTATATTTTAATGAAATTCGACCGAATGAGTTTTCCAAACTCTATGGCCTCATCTCTATCCTATATCATCCTATGAGACCTAAAACCTCATTCTAGGGTGTTTTAGAGATCCCCACGATAGGAATCAATCATAATCTCCCTTCACTTATCTGTCTTCGATCCGAGGTAAGATCTACCTCTGTTCTTGTGGTTTTCTTAGATCTACTTTCTCTCATTTATATTTTCCACGAAATGGAACTTGATATCTATGTTTTTAAAGGTGTTTTATTGTTTTTTGGTTGAAATAGTTGTTTCGTGGTGTCCTAATGTGGTTGCAGTTTCTGTAGGGGGATGTGATCGTGATCTATTGCAAGGACAATACTTGTGAAAATAACTTCTAAAACCCTTTGAGGTAGGGTAATTGTTTCTTCTATAATTATATATGTGAAATCATAGATCTAGAATGATTTATCCTTTATATCACAATTTAATTGACCTAATAATTATATTAATCAGATTAAATAAATTGGTAATGATCGTAAGTTATTTCTTTGCACTGTGACAATGGTTTGCCGCCAAATTTTCTAGGTAGTGTGTTATCTATGTCATACATGATTAGCATGATTGTTCTTCATATAGTTGGTAAAGAAATTAATGCTAAAAATTATTTATAATGAATTTTATCAAGATAATGAGGCATGTTAATGAATCTGGTTGTTGCTGTAGAGTTTTGATAATAATCAATGGATGCAAGTAAGCTTGTTTGTTGAATTAATTGATAAACCTAAAGCATTTTGATGATTTTTGATTAAAGGAATGTCAAATTTTTTTGTTTAATTAATTTTTATAGTTATGATATCCATTTTTATATGTTTCCCTATAGTTTGAAACTTCTAATAATGAATTTGTTAATTCAATATGGATTAAACAACTAGTTTCTTGATAATAGATAATGCTTTATTGGGTTCTGAGTTACACAATTACTTGAAAGGCAAAGTGCCTTGTACATTAGAGCCATAAGAGATCATTGTGTTAGAAGTAAGAATTCCTTGTTTAGGCCAAGAGCCCAGTTTCTTGTTTTTTACCGCAACTTGTGATGCGTTGTGATCCTGGATGGATATTTTGAGATGTGGGAGCAATGAGGCCTAGTGGAGCTGGCATCAGTTGATGCCCTGAGTGGTGAGGTGAATCGGTTTGTGCATCTAGGTGTCGGGGAGGAAACCCATGATGATGAAACATGTTTGATGTGAATGTTGGATAATAGTTGAATCATCTTGGCTGTTTATCTGATTTACAGTCCCCACTAATTAAGGAATCTAGTCTTGATTACCCTCCTTCTAAAATAGGAAAAGACGTGTGGGGTATGCCATGCAATTTCCATGTATAGATTCTATAGAATATAAAATTATACACTCTTAGTATAGGCGGAAAAGACTCAATAGGCAGTTCACCTACTCACCGTGTTGATCCCATGTGATTGGTAGCATAGAATTTTTTTCTAGAATGCCTGGGATTATGGGAATGTAATAATGCTATTAATAAATGATTGAATAAATGATGTTAACCTATGGGGTTGGATCTTGTTGGGATGGAATGTTGAGGTAATATTTTTGATAAGTCATGAACTTGGTTTAGTTATGCCTGGAGGGTATACAACATTGGTGTGATTCTAATGAAATGTAAAGTTGAATTAATAATGGTTAATTAATGGTTAAAGTATTAATTAATGTAAAGTGAAACTGGTAAAAAGGGATAAGTAACTTAATATATCTATTTAAATGGTTATATTCCTATAAGATATCTAGTCTTAGTAGTAGAAACTAGGATTCTGAGAGACCTTATCTACAGTTGATTCTTGGACTAGGTTTTCCCCATAGTGTGGTTTTGAGCTGTATTATATTCTGTACTTTCTATGTTTCTATACGCTACACCATCCTATCGGTTAGGAAAACTGACACCCTGAGGATTCTGATCCCAATGGGGTGTTTTCCCCAATATTCTGGTGGGTGAATGGATAGATGAATACCCCCATTGGCCCTACTCACTTCTCTTCGTAGTTACTTGTGCTAGTATTCATGACTATTAGAATTCCACATATATGTGTGTATAGGGTTGTTTTGGATTGTGGTTATTCACACACATATATTCTAGATATAGTATCCTATGAACTACTATAGGTATAACATTTATAAGTTTTGATGGCTTGAGGATCCTTACTCAGTGTATGGGATGTAGTGGTTTGAGGGGTAATATTTAATGTATAATACATGTTATGTGGGTTGTGGTGGCTCTCAGGAACTACCTGGTACCTTCTGGTTGTGTGGATGGTGTTCTTCTTTACCAAGGTGTCTATGGAAAAGCCTTTTGTTGCATGAGTTAAAAGCTGTGGTGCTCGCCCATGTGTCTTTGGGTGAGCCTTTTTAGAGAGAGATGGATTTGGAAGTGTGGTGTTGGGGCAAAGTGGAAAACTAGTGGAAAGGTCGTAGCAGGGTACCCTTGATATTCTGTTTTATATTATATACTCTTTTATTTGATACTTGATGAGAGTATCCATAGTGAGGCTATGAACATAGTATACCTAGTTATGTGACAAGTTAGTTTCACTTGTTCTTCACTATTCTTTAGCTTGCTTTCTTTACTTTTTCAGGAGAGGATCCACGGAGGATATTACTGACTATACGGTTATATTCACCCTACGTTATATAAACTGTTTCTCAGGTCAGTTGGAGTAGGTTAGAGACTAGGCTGGTTACTAATAGCGTGCAGGTTTGGCATGAGTTGTTTAGGCTATGTGGTCTCTAATGTTTTACTTTATTTTGGTAATTATAGTTTTCTCTTTCAGTTGTAGTACTTCTTTCCAGACATAACTAATATATATTTGGGTTTTCTTTTAAATTTCAATCTGAGTTGGAGTTTGTTGGTTTCTGTCTTTTATCTCTCTTTTTCATGTGTTCTTTTAGAGTGTAATGCCTCCCATTTGTCTTTTTACTATACCCTCAGTTCTAGTAACCAACCCGGGGCCCACTAGAGGTGGGACTTTGGGGGTCACTCTCTCCATTCTCATATTTCCGGCCTAGGAGGGATACACATTATGGGGAGGCTTCGTGAAAAATTTAATCATGCCTTAAAGTGTTACAGCGAGATATTTTAAAATATAAACATTATATTCGATAGAATATATGTAATGAAACACCAAGAATAGAAGGGAATATAACATCTCAATATTTTATAATATTTTCAAATAAATTCAATCTCTTTAATATCTTATTATTCATTTCACACCATATTTTAATGGAACACGATACTATATTAAAATAATATAATGTCATCATTACAATTATAACCTAGTCATTAAATAAGATGGTATGAATTTTAATAACTAAATTATGAATATTATAAGTTTTAAACATGTAAAAAATTAATTGGTTGTGTATTTATTAGAAATAAAATAACAACCAATTAAAACAAAAGGAATTGTTTTTCAAAAAAAAATTATATTCTCTAAAATGAAATTTTAGTCCCTCTTTATGAAATAATTTAAAATTCATTTTTACCTTTTTTGGAAAAAATTATAAAATGAAATTATTTTTGGTATTTGAAATATCAAAATTATACTCGGGGGAATATTTTGGTTTCATTGAATTTTTTTTCGATGATTAGTGAAAACTACTAAAGTATTATTGAAAGCATCCATTTCATTCAAATTAATTATAAAAATAAACTATATTTTAAATTGGTTTTAATGTAAATTTAGTCAAATAATTTATCTATTAATCCAATTTATTTCATTTAAATCATTTTTATAGGGGCTCGTGATGGTAAAAAATGGGTTTTCACTTATCAGGATTTGTGAAAAAATAATTCTTAATCAAGGGAATGAAAAATTACATCATCGTTTGAGTAAAAATGTTTAGCATTGATCCAAAATACTATATTTGTGAATATATAAAGGATAATTATTTCATTATAGGATGTTGAAATGGGGACTCATCATTGTTCTATTATGCAGATGAAAATTTGAAATGAATTGTTTCATAATTTTTTCATTGTCTATATGGTTGAACTATGTGAATGTTATTGTATCCCAAATTATATGGAGTGGCTCATTGTAACATCTTAAATAATTCTAAGAATAAATCAATTTTATATCTTATAAATATTCATTTTTTTATTTTTTAGAGTTATATTTATTATAATAATATTATATTATTTTTCAATCAAAAAGTTTATAGTTTTATTTTTAATAAATTTTATTTCATATAATATTGGTGTTTATTTTAAATTTTAAATTAAACATTTTATAATTTTAATTTGAAATATGTGGAAATAATTTTTTATATCATCTATCAAAATTTACCTTGGACATAATTTTATTGAATTTAAGGGAAACTTTTATATTAGTATGAGTAGTAGAAAATAAAAAATTTTAAGAGGTCTACGGAAAAGAATTTTATATCATCCAGGAAAAGTTATCTTGGACTGAATAAGAGGTATAGTTCATAACCAAGTGCTTTCTTTTATATTTATTATTTTACCTCTATCAAAACTATCATAACCAATTTCATTTAATAACATATGTTTCTACCATATACTATAATTTTATTATTTTTATGTTATAACCCATTTTCATCAACATAAAATTGAAAAAATAAAAAACAAAAACAATGCTTGTGTATACGTGCAGATTGCCACATTGTGAGATGATGTATTTCATTTTTTATAGCCATGTCATATGGTTAGTCATAATGATGGATAAAAAAGAAATAATATGATATATATATATATGACATAAAATGGATTGTTTAACAATTAAAATATACTCTAATTCTTTCTTTACTATTTATATAAAAATAATAAAGCAATCGTGCGTACTTGAAAACTACTGCCTCATGAACAGATATATTTTATTTTTCATCACTGCCTGAAATGAAATGTATATATATATGTGGATTTAAAGAAACAATATATTATTTTTTATATCTTGAATTTTATAAAGATAATAAAACCCTCCTGGTTATAATTTATAATTGTTTTTATGTGAAAATGTAAATTTTCTATAAAAAATAATTAATAATATTTTTAAAGATTTTTTGTATGGTAAAAGCTTGGTTAACAACTTGGAATATTATATCAATTTTTTTTAGAGTCATACACTGAGTATGTGTGATATTCTAAGGCACTTCGAGCATCAGCATAGACGTAATAAAAATATTAAATATATTATATTATCTATGATCTATTAATCAATTATAATTGATTAACTCCCATGTGGTTCATCGTATGAGATATTAAAGACTACCTTTAGGTTTGGGACATGGTGTTTACTCTATATGGGGTATAACATTTGTGAGTGTCATATGATTGTTCAGGTCGCCTTTGAGGATAATCTATTTATAATTTTTATTATATTATTTATTGAAAATAATATAATATCTCTCAAACGGTGTATCATATGAGAAATTTGAGACCGCTATTACATCTAGAACATGCAGTTTATCCAATGTGTGGTATAAGTTTTATGATTTTTGGGTGTTTTAAAAAAGTACACATGATAAAATATTATATTTAATAATTTATTTATTACAATTTTTAAATAATAAATAATTAATATCTCCCCAACAGTGCATTCTATATGAGAAATTTGAGACCACCATTTGATCTAAAAAAGGGGGTTCACCCTAATTAGTTTACAACTTTTACACACAATAGTCATTTCCGATTAAAATAATTGTATGATAATTGTATTAAATAGTTAAATTTGTTAATTTAATTAAATTTTCATACTATTAATTCACCACTACTTCCTCGCCTCCTCAGTGGAAGCCCTATTTTTTCACACTGAGTATATTCAAAGCTTCATGTTTCACTTGTTTTGGACTAGTTAATAATGGAAATTCATTAATAATATGTATTTAACAACTCCACATTGATTTCTATGATCATTAATGGTATAAAACTGTGTATTAATTTGGTCAATGAACACATGTATTTTTTTCTTTAAAAATCCAATTGACTAATTTATTCCTTATATTCTCATGGAAAATCTCAAGAGTCCTACTTCTATGTTAATGAATCCAACTATCAATTCTCTGGGGACTTTTTTCTAATTTTAAGTGGTTGTGGGCCTCCTTACCAAAGGGCACTGCATGCAGGTCATCTTTATTTTATTTTATTTTTTGTTTTTTATTTTTCTAGTTTCCTTTATGTTTCAAGGAAAAATAAAAATTAATCTGGAAATAAAAATGATAATACAAAAAATTTTCAAACGATGAATTTTACTTGGATTTTCAATGGATACTTTTATTAAAATAAATTATCAATATATATATATATATATTGATAATCACGTTTTTTGACTGGGGATAATTGATTAAAATTATCAAATTTCAATTATTTAAAATATTAAAATATAATTTTTATATAAATTATCAATATATATATAAATTAATAATCACATTATACGTTTAGTCATAATTTATTAACCCAAAATTATTAGTGTTTGAATTAATTTTCAAAGGGTAATTTATTAAAATTAGAAAAAAATTACTTTTTCTGTTGAAAAATAATTTCACAGTATTATTCAGGATAATTTATAAAAGTTATTAAAGGATAATTATAAATTAATAATATAAAATTATCAGATGATAATTTAGATAATATTATTATACAATAGTTATCAATGGATAATTATTAAAATCATCAATATGTAATTTCAGGAATTATTTAAGGGTAATTATAGAGTAATAATATAAAATTATCATATGATAATTCATAATATATTAGTATAATATCATTATCAGTGTACAATTATTTATTAGAAATAATGACATAACATAATTATAATTGGATAATTTGTAATAAAAAAATCAAAATATAATTTTAAGAGATAATTTATAAAAAATTATCAAAATATAATTATAAAAGAATAATTTTTTAGAAATTTTAAAAAGATAATTATTCTTGAGGAGAATATATAAAGAACATGTCTTGGTCTAAATGATATTCTAAAATTATTCACGAGAGAAAAAATATCATCGCATGTGATATTTAAATGAAAATTCAAAAATTACCCAGGAGAGAGAAAGTATCATTACATGTGATATTTAATTTATCTTTGAATAAAATAGATATTTTTGGTTCTTGGAATCCTTAATGAAGATTAAGTGTCGACATTTCTATAATAAGGTCATGAAGAGTGGTTCTCGATCGAGTGATCCCCGCCTTTTTACATCAAAAACTTTTAAGGTATGAAGCTTTATTAACTTTTTGAGATCATTTACGCATTTTTCCATTAATATGATTATTAATAGACATAATTTGATAATCATTCTGGATTATGATCACATGTGGTTGTGAGTGTAGCCCGAGAAACATTGAGTTACACCTGATGTCATGAGTAATTTCTAGCTTCTCATACATGTTTGATGTTGATCACATGTATTGTGTGTGTTACCTTACTTATGATGATAGGTTATTCTTGTTTGTGTATCCCACCATGCTATGAATACTTTTTGATATTGTTCCTAGAGCCCAAGATAGTTGGATCTTCATAACATGTTATCCCTTAGTGGGGGAGTGCACCTGACTTGTGATAATTACGAAGATGAACTTGTGCACAGGGTAGGGATACGATGATGCCTCAATGATGTCATGTGATGCACTCAATGACTAAGGTATGTAGATTATCTCTTCATCCCTAGTATGTGTTACTCGATGACTAAGGGATTCTTGATTAGAGCTTGATCCCTAGTATATTTTTCAATGACTATGGGATGATGATTAAATCTTGATCCCTAATATATACAGAGAACATAACCTTATTGATGAGTAGTGATGAAAAGTTTCATGGTCATAGGATGTTGAGTATCATGATTATTAGCCTTGTGTCTAATCCTTAATTCTTCTGACCCCTTGATAATCCATTTGACCAAGAGTCAAAACATGTACGGCTGATGGTTTGTGGCAGCTTGGTTAGTGCATAGTTGGTTGGTTTTGGATTATAAGTTTTTTCTTCTTATGCAGTTATCATTATTAGAGAATACTCTATTATAAATGAGTATATTAGGTTAAGGATTCAATGGTGGTATATTTTTGAGACTTTTACTCACACCATACTTGGGTATTTCGAAATTCTTGTAGATAACAAGAGGGATCTGGAGAAGGGTGGGGGCCCTATTGGTGATATATGGGTAGGGGATCATGGAGAAAGTAGTTGGCTAGAATAAACATTGAAGGATCTACAATTTATTAATTTATTGTGTCTAAATTATTTAATCTAGATATTATATCCACTTATGAGAGATACTTTATTTTTGTTACATGTATTCCATATTTACTGTTTTTCATTTTTATTCTGATTATTTTTATATATTTTATTGATGATTAATGATCCTACCAAATGATATTGAGGGTATATTCTCTCCATTTATAGGCTCAGGCCCTAACTACTAGTCAAAAGCCTACTATGTATAGGGAGACACACATGGTGTCATATAGAATTCTTGATCGGACTTAGTGATTTAGGTAAGGTTGTTACAAAATTTTATCATACAGATTAGGTTACAGACTAACTTTCTTGTCTCATTCATTGTGTTGGGATAGGTTACACATGATATAAGATTTTTAGAAATCATATAATTGAACAATTTCAGTGCATGTTCATAACTACACAGTAGACCTCTACGATTCCATCAATGAGATATTATTTTTTCTTTTTACCATTGATTAAATTCACCTTAGGTGATAAAAATTATGTGTTTAGGTTATTTATGGGATTTTAGTTGTGTTAATTCATCGTGACTAGGAATGTAGGTTCACATGCCATACAGATACCAATTTTTATGTTATATAGTAGTTCAATAATTAAATTCCTTGATGTTTTCTATCTGTTTGGGATAGTTTCTCCTTGTGTGATATTTTTGTTCCATGATTTTGTGATATATCTTTATGGTTATTGATTAGTTGAACTAAACATGATGTTATGTTAGTATATATATGATGACTGTGACTAACATGAAGGGAGAAAAACAAGAGTTAGTTCTAGGATGGGTATACCTTGGGTTAAGGGTATAATTCTAGGAGAACCTTGATTAATCCTATATACTCGTTTAGAGAAACTTTGTGTGATCCCATATAATATTTACGTTTGATCCCAATAGTACTTTTTCTCACGAAGTTTTCATTCATGTTACGAGAGATGTCACCTCGATGTAGTCTTATGAGTATAATTTGGAAGATTGATAGAATAATTCCACAAGAGATTATGTTCCGGAATAGCCACTGGATGTTTTGGAGAATATGGTTTATAATTCTCCCACACCTGCTATGTGGTTTAGGTAGTAGAGCCACTTTGACCGAGATGTCTCTCATTTAGTGTATGTCCTAGGCCTAACCGTTCATAACTATGGTCAAATATTCCCATACATAAACTCAAGAATTCTTAATCCTTCCGAGGTACTATAGGTTTGTGGGATAATGATTAATGGGTTGGAATTGTATTGAATATTTAACCTAGTGGAAACTCTAAAGGATCAGTGGGTTAAGATAATAGGCGGTTCTGTTGAGTGTGCAACCATTTTGATACCCAATATTGTATAGTTTCGACTTAGCTAAATGAGCTCAAGGATCTTCTTGATAACCTAGAAAGGAATGGATTCATAAAGATTATTACTTCACTATGGGGTTCACCAATGTTGTTTTCCTAGATGGTGGACAATTGTCTCAAGATATTTGTTGATTTTCAAAAGTTGAACCGGGTGATAGACAGGAAACAAAATCCAATTCCATCAATCAATGATCTTTGAAATCATATATGTGGAGCCCAGTAGATCCCCTAGATTGATCTTTGATTAGGCTATCACAAGTTTTAAGTTATATGGGAGGAAATTAAGAAGATATTTTTCTGAGAATATATGGAATGTATGAGTACTTGGTGATTCCATTCAGGCTGATGAATGCACCAACAGTGTTCACAACCCTCAAGAACAAGATCTTTCATCTAGTCATTGACTCATTCTTTTTGTTTTTCATCAATGATATCCTCATATACTATTCATCACTAGATCAACATGATAAGAACCTAAATAAAGTCTTGAGTATGCATCGTGGGCATGGGTTATACATTAAGCTTTCAAGTTGTGACTTCTGGATTTGAGTGATGATGTTCCAATGAAATGTGGTGTTTAAGACCTGAATATCGTTAGTCCCAAATTAATATGAGGCACTCATGTAATAAACACATCCTTAGAATGATTTTCAGATTAAGATATTTATTGGTTCAATAAGATATTACTGATGGTTTATCCTGGACATCTCCTGGATATCAACACCCATGATAGCACTAAAAAAGGAATTGAAGTTCTAGCAATTCGACCAATGGTAAGATGTGTTCATTTAACTAAGGAGAACGTTGATGATAAATATTGTATTAATACTACTTGAGCCTGATATTTTTATACAGTTTACTATGATGCATTGGGAATTGTTCTCATAGTAGTGACAATTCAAAGAGAGATGACAGTAGCCTATGAGTCTTTTCAGATACAACCCCATGAGTGGAGAAACCATAAACATTAAATGGAGCTGGTATTTGTTCTAAATGCTCTAAATTGTTTGTGATACTATCTTCTTGGTGAGATATTTCATGTTTATACATACCCTAATAGCCTCCACTATATCTTCGCATCATAGGACCTAAAACTGAGATAGATTCGATGGGGTGAGTATCTATGGATGTTTGACCACGAGATGATTTATTCCCCTTGAAAAAAGAAAAACTATTTCCCATATTCTTAGTTGTAATATGTATGGTGAACATGTACTTACTAATAGGTATTGAGAGTACAAGTGACACCTGGTGATCTTGTTGGACTACTAGATGATGGATGCTTCTTAGGATCATGGATCTACGAATTTTTCCCCTTTAGTGATCACATAATCACATGTGGACCCTGTGAAGATTTTTTAGGAGTCTAACAAAGAGTTTCCTATGATGATGGACCATATGGGTAATTTTAACTCAATTCCTAGAAGGTCATTGTATAATGACGATGTGGTAAATGTAAGTGAGAGAATAATAGCTATTACTTCCATTAGAGAGGAACTTATGAGATAATTACATACATTGATATCTGTGGTACATATGTTTTGATGAGGATGTATTATGAGTTTTAATGTTAGTTCTTGTGTCTATGGATGTTGAGGTACATTACTGGTTTTGTCTCCCAATGCCATACCAATAGGAGGGGAAAAGAAGAGTTCCAATTTACTTGTCGTTTGTTACAACAGAACCCAATACTTATAAAGAATTCAGAGTATGTCAATAGGAACTTTATGATATGGTTACCCAAGACCCTGAAGGTTTGTGACATAGTCTTGGTGATTTTTTATTAGATAATGAATTCCACTCACTTCCTACCAATTAAGAAAACTAACTCAATAAAGGATTTGATAGATATCTATATCTGTGAGATTTTATACCTAGATGGAGTTTTCTTGAGCACTGTTTTAGATAGAGATGCATGTTTTACATCATCCTTTTGGAATGGGCAGCAATAATCCCAAGGTAATCAGCTAAGATTGAGCATGATGTACCATCCTCAGATGGACATGCAGTCCGAGTAGACTATACACATATTAGAGTATATTCTCTACGATTGTGGTCTATACTTTAATAGATCTTGGAATTATCTCCTAGCCTTAAATGAGTCCAATATAAATAAAAGTTACTAAGATTAAATTCAAATGACAACTTATGAGCATCTTTATGGGAGACCATTTCGATCACCACTGGTTCACATAAGGCAAGTGAGACGACAGTTGTGGGGTTGGTTTAGTTCAGTAGGCATCTAAGAGAGTGAATTTTATTGTGAAGTGGTTGATCACCACTCAAAGAAGAAATATATATTATGTCGGCCATAGGAGTATATTTTTGGAGTTTGTAGTGGGAGATCATGTTCTTTTATAATTGAATCCTTAGTAGCAGAGGAGAATCTTGAGGAAGCAGGTAACACTCTTACCTTGTTTTGTTGGACAATGTTTGATCACCGAAAATATAGGGATAATGGTGTATAGTTTTTAACTCCCTTATTTATATGGATATATGCACAACATGTTCCTTCTGTCATTTCATTAAAGATACATACCTATCCATTCTCACAAAATTTATTTTGGGGATGTTGAGATGCAAACTAATGCATTATATGAGGAGTGTGTGGTGTGGACCATGGGTTGGAGCCAGAAGGTGCTGAGAGGAAATATGGTACCACTATTCTGTATTTTTTGGAAGTATCGACATATTCAGAAAGAGATGTGGGAGCACAAGTTTAATATTCAAGCTCAGTGTCCAGATTTGTTTGAGAAAGACTGCTAGAAATAATTGTCAAGTCTAATAAGTAAATAAATGAGGATAATTGTAAGATACAAATTTTTATAAAGATAATAAAAACATTCATGTTGATAATTTAGAAGTATTTTATGAGAAAATGTAAATTAAAAAAAACCCTTAAAAATAATTTAAATATTTTTCATAATGAAAAATCTCAGTAAACACCTTGGAAGATTCTATCAAATATTCTCAGAGCTAGGCGTTGAGTATGTATGAGATTCCAAGGCCCATAGAGCCTTGGCGTATAACTAATAAAAAAAGTAATTATATTATATTACGCAAGAGAAATTTATCCAATATAATTTAATAACTCCAAAATGGCGCATCATATGAGCAATCTGAGACCACCATTACTTTTATGAGGCGGTGTTTTCCATAGAAGGGGTGTAACATTTGTGAGAATTGGGTGTTTAGTTAGTTCACTCATGAGAATAATTTATTTAATATTTTTATTAAATTATTTTTTTTGAAAATAATATAACATCAGTCAAAAATTTAATCATATAATAAATGAGAGACCACTATAAGTTTTGGAATGTAGGGTTTATCCTATGTGGGGTATAAGTTTTATTTTCATTATGTTTTTTACAACATCTCATGTGATAAAATACCTTTTATATTTAATTATCTATTTACTACAATATTTAAATAATAATTAATTAATATCTATCCAATGGTGTATTTTATGATAATTTCAATACCACAATTAGGTCCGAAACATGCGGTTTACCCAAGGTGGGGTATAACTTATTTTATGCAAAGTTCATTTCCCATAGAATTAATTTATTTGATAATTGTATTGAATAATAAAATGTATTAATTTATTTAAATTTATTTTACTATTGTTTCACCCATACCTCCATGACTCCCTACTAGAAACCCCATTTTTTCACACCGAGTAAATTGAAAGCTTTATATTTCACCTGATTTAGACCAGTTAATCATTGAAATCCATTAATACGATGAATTTAATGACACCACAATTATTTCTAGCTTGATTGATAGTTTAAAGCTGGGTATTAATTCACATGATGAAAACATGTGTTTTTTTGTTCTTTAAAGACCCATTGATGTGATTTATTTCTCAGGATCCCACAAACAATCCAAAGTGACTTCCTTCTATGTTAGTGAAGTTGACAATCAACTCTCTAGGTCCTTTTATCCAATTGTAAGCAGAGGTGGGGATATTTCTAGTGGGGCACTCTGTGCATATGCTCTTCATTATATTTTTAATTTTTTATTTTTTTCCTTATGTCTGTTTCAATGATAAAAAATAATTTAATCTTGAAATACAAATGGTAATCCAAGAATTTATCAAAAAAAATTATACGGATTATCAAACATATTTTTAAAAAATATGTTATCAAGATATAAATAAATATTAATATATAAATATATATATATTGATATCCACATTATATTATTAGATATAATTTATTAAAATCATCCAATTTCAATTATTTGGATTATCAAAAGTTAATTATAAAATAAATTATCAAAAGATACACACACACACACACACAAACACACACACACATATTTTAATAATCATGTTGTATGTTTAGGTATAATTTATTAAAATTAAAGAATCAATTTTTAATTGCATGAATTCTTAAAGGATAAATTATTGAAAATTGAATACAATAATTACCATATTTTTTGAAGAATAATTACTCTATATTATCAAATATAATATATAAAAAATAGTAAGGGATAATTATAATGTACTAATGTAAAATTGTTAGATGATAATTTAATAGAGATTATTATAATATAATTATCAGTGGATAATTTATAAAATTATCAATGTATAATTTTCTGAATTATGAAAGGATAATTATAAAGTAATAATAAAAAATTGTCATATAAAATATTATGGGATATTAATATAATATAATTATTAGTGGATAATTAATTATTAGAGGTAATTATCAAATATAGTTATAAATGGATAATTAGTGATAAAATTATCAAAAGATAATTATAAGGGAAAACATATAGTAAATTATCTATAGATAATTATAAAAGGATAATTATTGAGAAAGTATCAAAAGAAAATTATTCTTGAGGAGAATATAGAGAACCCTTGTTTTGATCTAAATGATACCTCAAAAATTATTCAGGAGAGAGAAAACATCATCTTATGTGACATTTAAATGATAATTTAAAAATTATCTGGGAGATAAAATTTATCTTTTCATGTTATATTTTATTTATTTTAAAAGTAAAATAGTTGTTTTTGGTTCTATTAAAACTTAATGAACCTTGAGTGTCAATGTTTCTATAATAAGGTTGTGAAGAGGTGTTCTTGATAGCGAAATCCACATCTTTTTGCATAGATGATTTTTATGGTAGGATGTTTCCTTACCTTTTTGGTCTCGTTTACACATGATATAAAAAATATAATTATATATAGAAATTTTTTGGTGACTGTTCTAGATTATGATCGCATATGGGTGTGTGTTTGTGTGTTATAATGACCCTCACTTTTTAAACATTAACATTACATAAAATTTATGAAATAATTAAAACATTATAAAAATAGACACAAAAAGACCATACTAATATAGTGCCTTTAAAAACATTGAAAGATAAACACCTGTAAATAAGTGAGCCACATTATCTACCACTAGGCTCTTTTTGACTAAAAAGCTTCTTAGAAACATCAAATGTAATACATATCTTCATAACCTGGGGAAGGAAACATAAAAATAGGGGAGCTCAAATGATCATTATGGTTAATAAAGGAAGATATGTAAGAACAATCATGAGCATAAAGATATGAGAACATTATCACGAAAATAGAAGGGAAAAAGCTACATATCAAATTTCATATACAAGAATCATGGTGTAAGAACCCAGACATTCTTTTCAGGTATGTTTTCCTTTTCTGGTTGTTTTTACGAAAAAGAGGAATTTCTGGAAATTTCCAAAGTACACGTCATGTACTCTATGAGTACACACCCTGTACTAGGTTACCAAGGGTAGGCATGTGCTGGCTGTGTAGTGGCCACACACACGGCCGTGAGGGGTTTACTTGGAGGCAGCCTAAAGCGGAGTATGGAAACAGCAAGTACACATCGTGTACTTCAAAAGTACATGAAGTGTATTTTATTTTTTCATTAAACAGAATGGGGTAACTTCTAATCGAACGAACACCCTTATTCTAGGTTTTCTTTGGCTAAGAGCTCTTGTACGACCGCGATATTCCTCTGAGCCCCCGACCAATCATCTGATCACCAATTCTACCATTGTCGATTGCATTGGGATCACCTCAGTAAGCTCTCCCTTCAACTTGAGCTTAATTTCATGATTCCTCTTCTTTATGATGTTATCCTCTTTTGAGTGTTTTATATGTTTTTGTAGATCTATGGTGTTCATTGGAAATTCAAGGCTTGAGGTTCACGTATGGAGATCTCTCAATGCTAAGGTAGGTGGTTTGTTCCTTTTCGTTGGAATACATTGAGTAATATGTGCAATTGTTCCCAGTACCCTTGAACAAGGTATTGCATGTCTACCGTTTTACCCTTGTTGATTGCCTACCATTCATGTACACCTATGTAGAGGCTAATAGGATGTGAATATGGTAGTTTTCTATGCCTTGGATGTGTTCAATTGTGCATGCTATGTTTACGACTGTTTGGTCATGTTTAGCATGTTAGGCTTCCTTGATGTTCTTTCCATGCCTAGAACTATAGGATGGATTGATTATTTATATCTGACATGCTTGATATGTTGTTTATTGATTATCCAAGAAGTTATGTAGGGTTACTTTGGCCGTATTTCTTTTCTGTGCTCGTTTGATTTACACAGGGTCGTGACAACCTGGTTTAGTAGACTATAAGGGGAATTGACCGAGTGAGCTTCCTTAGAGTGTCTTTGAGCACTTTAGGCTATAGGGGGAATTGACCGAGTGAGCTTCCTTAGAGAGTCTTGAACCACTTTAGGATATATGTGTAATTGACCGTCTGAGCTTCCTCAAAGAGTCTATGACCATTTGGGACTATAAAGGGAATTAACTATGAGAGCTTCCTCAGAGATTCCATGACTAATTTAGACTATAAAGGGAATTTACCGTGTGAGATTCCTCAGAGAGTCTATAAATTACTTTTGAATATAATGGGAATCGACTTGAGAGCCTTGTCAGAGAGTCTTTATATATTCTTATGACTGAACTATAGGGGATAGGTTGTGTGTACTTCCCAAAGGGTTACCTTGCTTGATTAGCTGCTTATTTGATATGTGGAACTGTTTATTGTTGGGTACTTTCTTGTTCAATGTATATTTGATTATTACCTTCTATATATATTTACTGACTATTAGGAATAGATCTTTGGGTGGTTTCCTACTGGGATTTAGTCTCACACCCTCTTTGGGTCATGCTTTTGGGCCCAAACAGATTATATACTAACAGTTATAGATAAGGGAAAGCGACCTTCTACTTCAGGTTCTTGATTGACCGTGGAGATGGAGAGCATGAGACTAAGCTATGGCTTGCGATGTTGAGGAGTTATTTACTTGATTTCTTTTTTATTTTGTTTGTTACTATTGTATTCTAGCATTGTGATTTGTTTGGATACTTTCCTAGACATACGTATCATGCATCATTCATATATATATGTTTGTGTGTGTGCTCGAGTTTATTATTTTTTAGTATTCCATTGTTTAATTTTATATGGATTATTTCTACTTCCACTATGGCTATTGTTTTTCTTATTCTGTGTTACTCTACCAATGATGTCATAGTTTCCCCACTATCACACCGAAGGACCTCGCTACTAGTCAGCAGCATCTGGCATTCGGGGAAACGCGCTTGAGGCCATGTGACCAACCGGGTACGAGGTGCCTCTGGGTGGATTCCGGAACCAGGATGTTACAAAGTGGTATCAGAGGAATTATTTTCTCTTGACTTACTTTATGGAGCCTTTATCTTGGGATAGGATGGAATAGGTACTTGGTAATATGTTGTACCCGGGAGTAGCTAACCTGTGTACAGAGAAAATCCAATCTACATCGTTTAATGAAATTTTTCTTATTTTGAAACTTTACGGTTGATTTGATTTTCACCCGTGGGTGACTCACATGTTTTGTAATATTACTGTTGATGTTATTGATGTTTTATTTATGTCGCAACCCGATGAGATGAGGGAATTCCATCTCATGCATCATATAGGCACCTGTTAGAAATCACATTTCATGTATTCTTTCCATGCCATTTAGGGTGAGTTAGCAATTTCATGTTGTTTTGATAGGTGTTGTATAGAATATACATGATGTTCTGATAGATTACATGATAGAATACATACTTTTTGTTAGATCATTGATTGTGTAAGGTTTTTCTTGAATGAACGCCATACTATGGTTCATGAGGTGTTATGGGACCTCATAGACCAGAATTTGGTGGATCATTGCACTATTATCCTTATTTATAACATGTATAAGATTACAAGATTTGATTCGTGGGGATTATGGTCCCTCACGGATCAGAATTTGGCACTTAAGGGACCTTTTTAGTGTTTTTCTAGGCTCCGGAGTAGTTTTTGAGGCTTACTGTCCGAAAAAACCTAGAATACACACCATATAGTTTTGACTACACGCCCTGTGTTCTTCTGTTCAGGGGGAAATTATGTTTATTATGTACGCGCTATGTACCATATGTACATTCCATGTAGTCTCTAACTATGTCAAGGGATGTGTGGGCAGAGACACAAGATAGGGAAACTCTCGTGGGAACACGCCATGTACCCGATGTACACGCTGTGTGTCTAGAACCTATGTTCACCCGTGTGACTAACGACATGGAGGGATAAAATCTTAGGTATTACATGGTGTTTCAGTCTTGCACACTCTTTGCAGTTTGATCCTGGAGTCCGGTCGTGTAATAAATAACACGGGTCGGTGAAACCCCTTAAGTACACGCCGTGTTTGTCTGGAACACGTCGTGTATTGTGAGTCGTGTAACCGGCCTTGTAGCTAACAACACAGGTTTGTGATGTTCATCAAGTACACACTGTGTCCCAAATAAATACTTTGTGTAGTCTTGTTATAGGAGAAACCTTGTGGTTTATCCCTGTAAGGGAACTCAGGGAGGGAAAAAGGATTCATATACATGCAGTGTAGTGGACTTACACGTTATGTATCCATGTTTTGTAAAAAATGAAGGATTTCCTTCTCTTATTCCCTTATTGTGATTATAAACTATAGTCCTTGATAATCTTGTTCTAAGGTGTGCACTTGACCATGCAAGGTCATGTCACCGAGACGTCCTCTATTTGTATGCCAGTTTCCAGGCGGTGATCAGACACCAGACATATCTAATCATGAACATATAGCAGATCTTCTAGTTGTGCCAGCCTTGGAACCAACCATTATACCTAACACGGGTGATGATTCACTGTTTAGAGAGGGTTTCATGAGCCTGATGCAGAACTTTCAGGGAGCGCCATCTCCGGCCCTGTCGATGGAAAAATTGATGTGGATCTTTCAGTTGTATCATCCTCCCACTTTCTCAGGGGATGGAGGACCCCAAGCTGCAGAATCATGGCTAGAAGTCATGCTGACGATCTTCAAGCATCTGGAGATACCTCTAGAGAGGAGGGTGAATCTTTCTACCTACATGATTCGAGGCTCTCCCAAGAGGTGGTGGGATGTGGTCTCATAGTCAAGACTCTAGCAGAATATGGCTTGGGATGAGTTTCAACGCATCTTCTACAATTACTTCTATCCGGAGACCTTGAGAGACGATCAAGCATGAGATTTCATGATTCTAGAGTATGTTACTCTTTATGTTATGGAGTATTCCTCTCGCTTCACCGAGATGTAGTTCTTTACACCCTTTCTAGGGGGATATGAGTTGTTCCTTTCACGGAAGTTTGAGGATGGTCTCAGGCTGGATGTCTGATCCCAGGTGAACATATGTTGGTTGAATTTGATATCCTCTATCGTCAACCAGGTGCTGATTATGGAGCATAAATTGAGGGATTATGAAGCTGTGAGCCCTGGAATTTAGGCATCCAGAGATAGTATTCCCCCTACTGATAGAAGGAAGCACCGCCGGGAGACTGCATGTCGAGATTAGAGTAGGCGAGATGCATCTTCTGGTAGCTAGGTGGTGTGTTAACAATGCAGAAAGAGCGGTCATACGAGGCCACATTGCCGAAGAGACCCAGTGGAGTGTTGATATTTCATAAATATGGGTCACCTTAAGCGTTTTTGTCAGAACTTCTCACCAGCAGCCGCTGACAAGGGTTGTTCAATGACTCCTTATTCCGGAGCCACCCCAATAGTTTCTCAACAGTCGGGGAACTGGAGTTATTTCAGCTGTTCAGGATAAAGTGGAGGTTGTGGCCGTGAAATTCGATCACTGGTCTTTCAACGACAGTAGGGTGTATCATCTCAGAGTGTTCAGGCAAGGGCACAGGGCCATGATGCAGTTCAGACTTTTATAGTGGAGCAAAACCATAAGGAGGAGGATCCTGGGCCGTCTACAGTTCGAGGTACGATCTTAGTAGCCTCAGTTTTAGCTCTTTCTCTTTTTAATACAGGGGATACCATTAACATTATATCTATTGTTTTCATGGAGATCCTTGGTCTCTTCATATTTTATTCTACTAATATGTTGACGCTAGACACTCCTCTGGGGATGAGACCAACTAGTGTATGTCAGTGCAGGGAGTTCCCTCTAGAGGTTGGTGGGTGTCACTTTTTATGGGACCTCTATGTCCTAGAGATTACAGGCTGTGATGTCATTCTCAGGATGAATTGGTTAGTTCCCTTTCAGGCAGTCATTGAATTTTATCATAGCATGGTGTGTTTCATATCACCAGAGGGTAGATCGTTTCTTCATAGGGGCAATTGGGATGTCTAGGAGAGCAGAGTAGGACCTGAGCATTATAGGCTGGGATGAGTTACAACCCATATTTCTAGTATATACCTGGATGACTAGGGGACTTCACAGTTAGACTTTCCTCTAGAGGTTGATCATTTCAGGGATGTCTTTTTAGAGTACTTTTTAGGTTTCCTTATGAAGTGAGATGTAGACTTTTCTATTGAGCTCTTTCCAGGAGTGGCACTGGTATCCATTCCTCCTTATATAATGGATACACCAAAGTTGCAGGAGCTCATGAAGATGATAGAGGAGTTGTAGGAAAAGGGTTTAATCTGACCTAGTACTTCTCCTTGGTGTTTTCCTATATTTTTTTAGAAGAAGGCAGATGGTTCCCTTAGGCCTTTTGTGGACTATGAAAAGTTGAACTAGTTAACGGTCAAGAACCAATATCCCTTGCTTAGGATTTATGATCTCTTTGATTATATTCAAGAATCCTAGGTGTTCTTGAAGATTGACCTGAGATTTAGTTACCATCTGTTGCGCGTTAGACCATTTAATATACCTCTCAGAGCCTTCTGTAGTATTTACGGTCGATACAATTATATGGTTATGTCGGTCGGTCTTACGAACGCACTGACAGATTTCATGGCACTGATGAACCGAGTGCTCTATCTATATAAAGGATTCTTTCATGGTGGTCTTCGTGGACAATATCTTGGTGTACTATCATACTCGACATGTCTATTTTAACCATCGTGAGATCATTTTTAGTACGCTGAGAGAGCATAAATTATATGCTAAGCTCTCAAAATGCTAATTCTGGATGGATCAGATTCACTTCTTGGGTCATGTTATCTCAGATACAGGAGTATCAATAGACCCATAGAAAGTGAGAGTAGTAGTTTACTAGTAATATACGAAGAACATCCTTGAGGTGATGAGTTTCCTAGGGATGTCTAGATACTACAGGAACTTAATATAAGACTTCTCAGGCATAGCAACACCACTCACGGTCTTTACTATGATGGGTGAAAAGTTCTTGTGGTCAGATTCTTGTGAGTCAACCTTTCAGGAGCTGGAAGGGAGACTGAATTCCAAACCTATAATTTTCTTTCCAGAGCCGAGAAAGAGCTATAATATTTACTTTGATGCATCCGGTATCGGGCTAGGAGTTGTGATTATGCCGGGAGAAGGAGTCGTTGCATACGGGTCATGGCAGTTGAGCCCGTAGTAGAGGAATTACATGACACATGATCTCGAGTTGGCAGCAGTTGTTCATTCTTTATGCTGTTGGATAAATTATCTTTTAGGAGAGAATTTTTTGTTTTTCACCGAACACAAAAGTCTCAAGTACATCTTCACTCAGCGTGACTTGAATTTGAGACAGCGAATGTGGGTTGAGTACCTTCAGTCTTTTGACATTGAGCTTGCCTATACGTCGGGGAAGGGAAACGTAGTGGCTGATATGCTAAGTAGGAGGACCTATATATAGGATGTTCAGGAGGGTAGCAGTGAGTGGCATCTTATGTCTCTGTTCTCTGAGATGCATTTGGAGGTGCATGATAGACAGGGGAAGATGTTTCTTTCTTCTGTAGTTGTCACCTCTACTCTTCCTGATCGAGTTCGAATGAGGAAGCTCTCAGATTATGAAGGGTTAGTCTTACGGGATAGCGTGTCAGTAGTGGACCCTATTCATGGATAGACCATAGGCGAGGATGAGATCTTGTGTTTTCAAGGGCGCTTATGGGTGCCGGAAGACATACATGAGGAGATAATGTAGGACTTTCATTCCTCATTTTGGTAAGTTCATCTTGGTGTCACCAAAATTTATCGTGATATACACTTTAAGAATTGGTGGCTAGTTATGAAGAGTGATGTTTCTAGTTTTGTCACCAGGTGTTCCACCTGTCAGCAAGTGAATGCAGAGCATTAGTGGCCAGCAAGGCTTTTGTAGTAGTTACCCATTCCCAAGAGGAAGTGGAATGATTTCGTGATGGATTTCATGATAGGATTACTGAGGTCACCTCGAGGGAATGATGCAGTTTGGGTTGTCATTGAAATACTCATGATGGTTTCCCACTTCTTTCCATTAAAGGAGACCTTTAGTGTTGAGGAGCTGGGATGGTTGTACATCAGTGAGTTTTTACGTCTGCATGGAGTTCCACACTCCATTTTTTCAGATAGGGATGCCCGCTTTACTTCTCGGGTATGGCAGGTGCTTCAAAAGGATTTGGGTACACAATTACTTTTGATTATAGCTTACCACCCTCCGAAAGATGGTCAGTACGAGCATATAATTCAGATGCTTGAAGACATTCTCTGAGCATGCATCCTAGATTTTGGAGGTTCTTGGGAGAAGCACATAAATCTTGTAGAGTTTACCTACAATAAATGTTTTCAAGCAACAATTCAGATTTAACCTTATGATTCTTTGTACAGTAGGCCATTCTGATCACCCTTATGTTGGATGGAGGCAGGAGAAATAGCTTTTCTAGGACCTCATCTGTTTCAGGAGACCATAGACCAGATAGGGTTGATTTGGAAGAGGATGGCTACTGCAAAGTATAGATAGAAGTCTTATGCTGATCAGCGAAGATGAATTCAGGAGTTCGAGGTCAGGGATGAGATTTTCATGTGTGTCACACTGAGGTTGGGGAAAAAAATAATTAGGAGACAGGGTAAGCTTTCACTGAGGTATGTCGGGCCGTCTGAGGTTGTGGAGAGTGTTGGGTCGGTTTCCTATCAGTTGTAGTTACCCCAGAGGTATCGGGCTATGCACGATGTTTTTCACGTTTCTCATCATTGACATTAGATTTTAGTCCCATTTCATGTCTTTAAACTCAAGGAGGTTGAGATTGAAGTGTATGTGTTTTTTGAGGATCATCCTATCTAGATTACTGATCGTAGTACGAAGGATCTCCATGTTTGGTCTGTTCCTCTGGTATGGGTTCTATGACAGCATGAGCGAGTACATGACGAGACTTGGGAGAGGGAGACCGATGTATGAGCACAGTGGCAGGAGCTGTTCATGGTTTCTTCTTTTATGTCATGCTAGTGAAATTCGGGGACGAATTTCTTTAAGGGGGGGATTTTGTAATAACTCAGACCTTTTTTCAGGTATGTTTCCTTTTCGGGTCATTTATGAGAAAGAGATGAATTTAAGGAAATTTCCAAAGTACTCACCATGTACTTTATGAGTACACTCCATACACTAGGTTACCACGGGTTGTCGTGTGCTCTCCATGTAGTGCCCACACACACGGCCGTGTGGGGGTGACTTGGAGGCCACCTAAAGTGGTGTATGGAAACAGAAATTACATGTCGTTTACTTCAAAATTACACACCGTGTATTTTATTTTATTTTTCATTAAATGTACGGTGTTGCGTCTAATCGATATAACACCCTTCTTATAGGTTTATTTTGGCCAAGAGCTCCCGTACGGCTTTGATCTTCCTCCGATCCCCGGACCGAGCATCCAATCTCCAATTTGAACAACATCGATTGCATTCGGATCACCTCGGTATGCTCTCCCTTCTTCTTGAGCTTCGTTTCATGATTACTTTTCTTTATCGAGAATTCCCTAGTTGAACGTTGTGGATGCTGAAAAAGTTCGTAACTCCTAGAGGAAGTTTCGAAATGACGAAGAAAAGTCATATTCAGACATGAAGGCCTGGTCCGGACGGCCCAGAAGTGGTGTGCGAAATTAAAGGGTACTCACACGGAAAAATTTTGTTCACGTGAAGGGCTCCCGGGATTTGAGACAAATAACAGGTGTGGCGCCCAATTTTGCAAGCCCGGTTCCGCGCGGGGAGGCCTTGCACGCCGGTTGGCCCCATAATGGAAGATTTCGTGCGCCACCAGGATTCTGGGATGATGAATGCCTATAAATAGAAGGTGAACCCCAACGGTTTTGGGATTGATGAATTCGGACCAGCTCAATGCATGCAATTCGGAGTCCCGCGCGTGCAATATGACTTCCATGTAATAAACCTTTTCATGCAACCTTGCCCCGGGGTTTGCCTTTGCGCGCAATCCCACTGGCTTAAGTGAATTTACCAAACTCCCATGGGTTCCTCCTTTGCGTGCAATCCCTTACCATTGCACATAATCCCCTCCAATTGCACGCAATAACTTCCAAATTGTGCGCAGTCCCTTTGTTAGGTTTTTCCATTCTTTAGAGATCGGCCATTTCCCCCGCGCGCAATTCCTCTGCCCCTCTTGCGCGCCATCCCAGTATTTTGCGTGCAAACAATCTCTTTGCACACAAATCCCCAGGATCCCTCAGCTTTACTCCCCCCGGGTGCCTCCCTACATAGGCGCCTAATGTCCTCCATACTGGGCATGCACGCCATGCGTTGTCCTCCCATACGGCCTTCCAAGCTTGGACGAAGTAACCTCAAGGTCCCTTGGGAGGTTTTTCCCGTTTCATTGCTTTGCCTCATGCTTCATCGCATAGGCACACTAACGACTATTGCTTCTTCGCATAGCCATGCTAACGTGGACCCCTCGATGGTTCTCCCTACGACCCCCTTCACTACGGCCTTTTCGATGCCTTCCCTCCCACAAGGGGTAGAGGGTGTTGGGTATGTAATCCCTAGGGGTGTGGAGCGAACCCACCTCGTCTGAGTTGCAGGACGTTAAACCACCGAGCACCTAATCCTCGACACATGACGTTAAACTGTGATCCAACCCCATGCCTCACACGTAGGGTACCCCCGGATCGGACATTCATTACGCCGCTCGTCTCCACATGAATGGAATCTTCCTCACATGGAATGATATCCTCCTTTTGGAGTGGCGTTTGTCCGCGGTGGAAGGTCTGCCTCAGAGCGTAAGCCCCTAGCCTCTCTTGCGGAAGGTTTCACCCATGCACCTACATACTCCCCCACTGCCAAGGCCAGTGGAGTCCCTCTACCACTGTTCCTTGTCACACCACGATCCTCCATCCTGGAGTAAGCCCCGACAATAAGCGCTGTTAACCACAAGTAAGCCCATGTTTCCTCTTTATGCCGCTCAACGCGTAAGCCACTCTCCACTTCTCACGAATGCAACCTTCGCGACGTGATCATATGGTCCCTGCTTCCTCTTGTTTCTCACACCGAGTATGACTCACGTGGGCTTAGAGTGAGCATCGACCATGACATCTCCTCATGGGCTGCCTCAGAGATCAAGCCCCATCCCGACCAACTACGGGGACTTTGATCTATGCTAAAGCATGGTACGTAGGAAGCCTCCATGAGGTTCAAGCCCACCACCCAGTCATTCTGACACCCCTTTCGTGTCAGTTGCCAACCCCATGGCCCACCTCCGAGCATATGCCCCAAGCCCTCATCCCGCATGACATTAAACTGTATCTTGTCCTGCATTACGTTAAACTGCATTCCCCCATCCCGCATGACGTTAAACTGTATCTCGTCCCGTATGACATTAAACTATATTCCACGAACTATGTGTACTTTGATTCGTGATAACGCATGGTACGTAGGAAGCCTCCACGAGGTTCAATCCCATCACTCAGTTGTTCCGACCCCTCCGCGTCGGTTCACCAGCACCATTGTGGGCTACCTAAGAGTGTAAGCCCCATATCCATCATCATGGGCCGCCTCAGAGCGTAATCCTCATATCCAACACCCACTTCTCATGCTGACCTCTCCTGCGAGCCCACGTGCCTCGGGAAGCTCATGCCTTTTCCCCGAGGTCTTACTTCTTCCAGGCTCCAATCCATGCGTTAATTCTCACGGGTCTCCTCTTCAGGTGTCCCACCGTATCACTGAACTATGCAGACTTTGATTCACTAGCATGGGGATACGTAGGAAGCCTCCATGAGGTTCAAGCCCCTCTTCACTACATCACCAATCCTGATCCTTACCCAGGCCACCACATCCCGGTGGGATCATGCCACCTCATTCCACTCCATAGTATCCGGGAATCCGCCCATGTGCTGACCCCAATATTGGCGTTCCCCCTAGGGGTCCTTCAATCTGATCTACTCTCAGTGTTTTGATCCATCTCTACAAGACGTTAAAATAGGGACATACCCCGTGTTGAGCATGGGAAGCTGAGGAAAACCTCAGATGCCACATAATTCCCCGCGTTCGATGTGGGATGCCTCGGGCTTCCGTGCCCTCGAGAAGCCTGATGTTATTAATATTTTCATGACTTATTATATTCCCCCTTTACTGATTTTATATGAAATATGCATAATTTGTGTGAAATATTAATTTTTTAATATTAAGTATGATTTTTGAGCATCTTTAGAAGTTGTCCGATTGAGTTAGTTTAATGTTTTAATAATAACTATCACTATACTGATACGCATTTTTTGGTTCTTGTTCTTTAGGATTCTCCTTTCAATATAAAAAATTTCATTAGAAGGTACCATGATCCAATTCTTCCATTTGAATGGTCATATGGTCCTCACAAACAAGACCAATGAATCTGTGAACAAACTGGACCAGCCATGAAGATTGATTTACTGGGCTCAGTCCAAAAGTACAAAAATATTAATTCTCCACCATAATTCTGGGGACAATTTAAAGTGTCTTGGATGAACGTTTCAAGGCCCAACTCTAAAAAAAAGCGGCCCAACATATGCTTTGAAGTCCATCCCACCATTCTAGCCGATAATTAAAATCAGTATTGTATGCATCACTTATCTCATTTTCTAAGCATCCAATCGAGCTGAGATTTTTCAGTGTGAACGAGGAGATATAGGCAGCCGACTTTGGGGAAGAAACCATTTGTATTTGAATGAGTCTTCATATTCAAAAACCCTTTCACGTTATGGACTTCAAAAAGACTGAATTGAAATGGACCGTTTTACTTTGTTTAATTAAGCGGCCATAAATTTTGATCCTTAAGTCCATATGACTCCAAACTTTGAGAGCAGTCGGAAAAATTTATTATCTACAACTTCGTAGAAGGATATTTCTCGAGATTCGTCTGTAATGATGTCCATATATGCGAGCCAAGTGGAGGGGTATTTCTGGAATGTAAACAGTCCACCACTTTGGGCTATAAATATATCCCCTCCTCTACTTTCAAAAGGGTTGGCATTTCAGAATATAGGAGATTATATTGTCATGACCAAAGCCTTGAAAAAGGATTTGGATGAACTTCCATTCACATGTTTTCACATGAGAGACCTTTCCTCCTCTCTTTGTTTTCACTTAATTTCATGTTCTTCATTTTTGTAATTTTGTAAGTCTCTTTCTTTGTAATTCTGTTTTAATGAAAGTTACTTCATCAATATCTCTTATTCCCATCCAACTTATATGGATTAATATTTCTGTTCCTAAAATAGTTTAAATTTAGTTGAATCCTCTTCCCTTATTTTTCTTCCTCATTCAATCAAATATCTGTTTTTAATTATCATCATTGTTCGTGTGTGTGTGTTCGACATACCACTCTTTTCTAATCCATTTCTTTTTCTTCTATTATTAATTTATCATCATAATTATTATAACCGGAATATTAAACACCCAAATGTCTGAGTAAATATTTCATTGGGGTGAGTCAAAATTTAGGGATGTTAAGTGATTGATAGTATTTGCTTGATGAGTATTCGTTAATTTAACATTGTGTATGTTGGACTTAATATGTCATAGATTAATGACATATGTTTTTTAGCATGTGGTTTCCATGGATTATTGGAACCATAAATACACTACCATAAACAAGTACTTATTGATATTATAATCCTAGTAAATTTAAGGCTTAGATTAAACCTTTAACAATTAGGAATTCTAATCGACGTCAACTTTTGAAGTGGGTGTTAATTTAAATTCAATATAAAGTAAAGCTCAAGGATATCACAAGCTTAACTCCCTAATAATGAACTCACCCCAATATTAATCAATTTGTTAAATCAATTATAGTCAATAAATAATTTCAATTATGCTCTGAAAACAAACCCCCCTAATCAAAATTCAATCAACTAAAAACAAACGACTATTACAAAGTATCATCGCCGAGGATTCAACCCGAGTGCTGCTATACCCATTACCAGAGCACCGGAACTTTGACCAGTCGATAGGTGACAATCAGCCGTGCATTCTAATGGCTCCATTGCCGGGGATGGTGCTTTAATTATTCGTTAGTTTTTGGTTATTTTAATAAAAAACCAAAAATAATTTGAAAAAGAAATTGAAAAAAACACAAAGAAAAACCCGTATTCCTCTTAAAAATCATAAACTGAAATAATACAACAAAAACCCCATATTTATCTTTCATAGAAAATCTCTCTGAATGCCCCGTAGTCTTCCAAACAATCCCTCAGATTTGTTTGACAATGAAATTGAGTGAACACTTCGCCAACTTAGGAGGAACATCAGAGATACTCAAATAATTCAAGAACCAGTCCTCATCCAACCAGTTGAAATTGAAATGGCCAATCCTAGGGAACAAACCCTTAAAGAACTCGCTACCCCTAATATGAATTACCAACCCCATGGTATTCAATATCCAAACATAGAGGCTAACTTCGAACTCAAATCGGGTTTGATTCATCTTCTTCCTCATTTCCACGGGCTAGCCAGTGAGGATCCACACCTCCACCTTAAAGTGTTCCATGTAGTGTGCTCTACCATGAACCTCAAGGGGTTTCTGAAGAACAAATCATACTTCAAACATTCCCTTTATCTCTAGCTGACACTGCTAAGACATGGATCTACTACCTTCCTCCTGGTTCCATAACCACATGGAATGACATGAAGCAACTTTTCTTAGAAAAATTCTTTCCTGCTTCTCGTACTGCTTCTATCTGAAAGGAAATAAGTGGTATACGTAAATTCCCAAGTGAATCACTCTATGAGTACTGGGAGAGGTTCAAAAGGCTTGTTTCAACCTTCCCACACCACTAAATTCGTGACCAACTCTTGATCCAATACATCTATGAGGGGTTATTGGCTATGGAGAGAACCCTCATTGAAGCCGCAAGTGGTGGTGCTCTGGTTGATAAAACTCCTACAGTAGGAAGAGATCTCATAAGTAACATGGTTGCAAACACACATAAATTAGATACTCGAGAAATTCTCAAGTCATGCAAGCCCAAGATAATCCAACAATTGAGCCAAACAAGATGACCGAGTCGATGATTGAACTTACAGGTCTTGCGTGGCAACTAGCTGTGGCCACCAAATCCCCAAACTCGTCTTCTCCACAATCAATGTTTCTGGGACCTTTCAAAAATAGTGGAATCTGCAACTCTCCATCTCATCCAACTAACACATGTCCACAACTTCAAGAGGATCAATCCGATTCATCTGGACCAATGGAGCTCAATGTAGAATATTCTCAACGGAACACCAACCCTCAACTATCAGGTCAATTTGTTAGAAACATCAACCAACCTCACTCTGAGCCCTTCTCTTCTTCCTATAACCAAGGACTTAGGTATGGTAATCCCATATCTCACCCCCCTCAATTCCCTCCTCAAAACCCAAACCAGTTTCAATATGGTCAAGGTGTTGGTAACTTCCATCAACCTTATCCTTTTGTTCCTCAACCTCAAAGGAACAATCCTCCTCCTGGATTCAATCATCCTATTGAGCCTTCCCAATTCCAAAACCAATACTGTCAATTTCCCAAGAACCAAAATCAAGGCAATCCCAATCCGGGACAAGCCTATTCTTCCAAGAAACCATGGGAAAGTTCTATTTAAGATCTTGCCTCCTTCACCCGTTTTAGCCTGAAAAACATTGAAACCCAAATTGGTCAAATTGCATCCCACCTAAGTCAGCAGAAACCATCCAATTCTTCCCAACTCCCAGCTCAACCATTATCCAACCCCATGGGTAATGTAAGTGCAATTTCACTTGTATCAGGAAATCAACTTGCTATGCCTCATGATAAATCCTCAAACCCTCCTTTAAATTTTGACCTAGAAAATGAAAAAAAAAGAAAATTGAAAAGGAACCCGAATCCATTCCCTCACCTCCTTCCATTCCACTTAGGAATTCAATTAATTTTCCTCAAGCTATCTCTAAACCACGGAAGTTCTTTGAACCTGATCATGAAATTCATGACATGTTTAGACGTGTTTAAGTCAACATTCCTCTCTTAGATTCCATCAAACAAATTCCGAAGAATGCCAAGTTTTTCAAGGAGTTGTGTACCCACAAGAGGAAACTTAGGACCTTCGAAAATGTTTCCACCCAGCAGTCCATACCCATTAAGTGCAAAGATCCAGGTACCTTTACGGTTCCATGCCAAATTGGAAGTTCAAACATTGATTATGCACTCATAGACATAGGAGCCTCAATTAATGTCATGCTCAAATCCATATTCTCCAACCTTGGTCTAGGTCCCTTGCACCCAATATGTGTTGTCATTCAGTTAGCTAATCGAAGAACAACCAATCCTGAGGGAATAATTGAGGATGTCTATGTCCGAGTCAATGATCTTATCTTCCCTACTAATTTCTATGTCCTTGACATGGAAGGTGAGACGAACTCTTCTCAATATCCCATAATTCTAGGA
This sequence comes from Viscum album, assembly GCA_963277665.1. Classification (NCBI taxonomy): domain Eukaryota; kingdom Viridiplantae; phylum Streptophyta; class Magnoliopsida; order Santalales; family Viscaceae; genus Viscum; species Viscum album. The sequence continues at coordinate 870,446,461 of OY728145.1, read as the reverse complement.
AGACTATTCCTCATGACTGTGAGGACCACGATTGATGTCCATTCAGGCATCCTATCCAAGGAATTCGGTGACCAACTGGTCAAGTTCAACATTTTCCAAGCCATGTGATACCCATCTGAGGATCACTCTGCATTCTCAATTCATTCTTCTGAGGACACTTCTAAGATTCAATCAAACCCCAATCCACCGTGTTCTTCGTGTCCTAATGACAACGGATCTTGTGAAATCTTCACTATGATTAACCATGTCATAAATGGTGAAGTTGATGTGGACCTTTCATTCATAGACTCCATCAATCTAGATGAACTTGAAAACTCTCTTGAATTCCACATCAATTATGATCTCTACTACTCCACCTTGGACAGTATTAAGGAAAATGAACCTGAAGCAACTAAAGTCCCTTCTTCCATTCCTGAGTTGTCTAGCCCAAAAGTGAAAGATGAGACTGATCTGAAACCTCTTCCTGCACACCTGAAATATGCATTCCTATTCCATGATCACTCATATCCTGTCATTATCTCTGCCACCCTTACTAAAACTGAGGAGTCCAAACTTGTTCAGGTGTTAGGGGAAAACAAAAAGGCCTTAGGTTCGACCCTAGATGACATACCAGGAATCAACCCTACCCTTTGCATGCATCACATCCATATGGGGAGACATCCAAACCAACTAGACAACCACAATCAAGACTCAATCCAATCATACTTAAGCTAGTTAGGGAAGAGATCACCAAGCTTCTTCAAGCTGGTATTATCTACCCAATTTCTGATAGTGAATGGGTTAGTCCAATTCAAGTTGTACAAATGAAAGGTGGGATAACTATTTTCACAGTTGAACATGGGGAGGTAGTCACAACTCAGGTGAAGATCAAATGGCGTGTATGCATCGATTATCTAAAATTGAATGTTGAAACATGAAAAGATCACTACCCTCTTCCATTCCTTCATCAAATGCTAGAAAGATTAGCCGGAAAGTCACACTATTGCTTCCTTGATGGATACACCGGCTATTTACAAATCCCAATCTCACCTCAGGACCAAGAAAAGACTACTTTCACATGCCCCTTTGGAACATATGCATATAGAAGAATGTCTTTTGGACTTTGCAATGCTCCTGAAATATTCTAGAGGTGTATGATGAGTATATTTTCAGAATTCATTGAATACTTTATGGAAGTCTTCAGGGATAACTTCACCATTTATGGTGAGTCATTTGAATCTTGTTTGAATTCACTCTCTCTAGTCCTTCAAAAGTGTGTCAAGTGTAACCTTGTGTTAAATTTTGAAAAATGTCACTTCATGGTTGCAAATGGGATTGTTCTAGGATACATAGATTCAAAAGATGGTATTGAAGTTGATCCAACCAAAATTTAAGTGATCCAATCACTAAATGAACCCACTTCTATTCGAGACATCCATTCATTCCTCGTTCATGCCGGTTTCTATCAGAGATTCATCCATAACTTCAGCAGGATTTACCTCCCACTCACTCGGTTGCTCCAAAATGATGTCACTTTCAATTTTGATGAGGTTTTCAAGAGATCCTTTATTGAAATCAAAACTGCTCTTACATCTGCCCCGATAATCCAACCCCCAGATTGGTCCTTACCCTTTGAGTTAATGTTTGTTTCTTCTGATAGTGCTGTTGGGGCTGTTCTTGGTCAATGAAGAGAAATAATTCCTCATGTCATCTATTATGCCTCAAAAACATTGGATGAAACTCAATCTCACTACACTGTCACTGAAAAAGAACTTTTAGCAGTTTTTTTGCCTTAGATAAATTTCGGCCCTATCTCTTAGGTTCCAAAATCATAATCTTCACAGATCATTCTACTATAAAGTTCTTACTCAAGAAAAGTTATTCCAAGCTGAGGCTAATAAGATTGATCCTAATGCTCCAAGAGTATGACCATGAAATCAAAGATAGACCTGGAAAAGAAAACCCTGTGGCTGATCACTTGAGTAGAATTTCTAATTATTCTCATTCAAAAATCATTGATACTGAATTCCCCACTGGTCACCTTTCATCTCTCACTCCAAAAATACCATGGTATGCCCCGATTGTAAATTACTTGGTTTCTGATTTTTTTCCTGAAATTTTTTCAAAAGCACAGAAAATGAAGTTGAAAAGTGAATCAAAATACTATTTTTGGGAAGAAAATAAACATTGTAAAACTAGTGAAGACATGGTAATTAGGATATGTGTTGAAGAAAATGAGCATTCTTCTATCTTAGAATCTTGTCACTCACATCCCGAAGGTGGCCACCTTGGACCAAAAAGGAACTCCCGAAAGGTCCTAGACTCTGGATTCTTCTGGCCTTCACTCTTCAAGGACTCACATGAGTTCTGTCAATCATGTCCCACTTGCCAAAATTTTGGCACAATTTCCAAGAGAAATGAAATTCCCCAAAATCCTTTAATTTTCTACGAGATCTTCGATGTTTGGGGCATCGATTTCATGGGACCATTTCCCCCTTCCAATGGATTCTCATACATTCTTGTTGCAGTCGATTATGTTTCAAGGAGGGTTGAGGCCAAACCCACTAGGAAGGATGATTATCATACTATTAGTGAGTTCCTAAAGACCCACATCTTCCAAATATTTGGCACACCATGTGCCTTGATCAGTGACTTAGGAACCCATTTTTGTAACAGAACCATGGAATCTCTTCTGAAAAAGAATGGGGTTGCACATAAAACTTCAACTGCATATCACCCTCAAACAAATGGCATGGCTGAACTCTCTAATATATAAGTGAAAAGGGTACATTAGAGAATTGTTAAGACCACCAGAAAAGACTGGACAGAGAGACTTGGTGAAGCCCTTTGGGCTTATCGAACTGCCTATAAAACACCTATTGGGATGTCTCCTTTTAGGATAGTTTTTGTTAAAGCATGTTACTTACTAGTTGATATCCAACATAAGCCTTTTTGGGCTGTGAAAACCTGTAATTTTGATTGTAAAAAATCTGGTGAAGAAAAATTGTTGCAATTGGCTGAACTGGAGGGCCTTCGACTTGAATCCTATGAGAATTCCAATCTGTACAAAGAGAAGTCTAAGGTACTCCATGACAGACACATCCAAAGAAAAGTATTTCATGAAGGTGAAAAGGTAATTCTCTTCAATTATCGATTCCGACTTCACCTAGGTAAGCTTAATTCTCATTGGGAAGGTCCTTTTATTATTACTAATGTTTACCCATTTGGTGCAGTGCAAGTCCAAGACCCCTCTTCCAAAAGGACATTCACGGTTAATGGACATCGGTTAAAGCATCACTATGAGAGGACACACAATCAGGGATCATCATCTACTTCCCTTGGATAACCAACTTCTCCAGTCAACACACCACCGAATGGAGACGACGACCCACCAAATCTAAACCAGGGGCACCTCTTTCCCTTTAACTCTCTCTATCTCTTCCTCTCTCTTCCTCTTTCTTCTTCTTCCTCTCTCTTTCATTTTTTACCACTTTCTTCATCGAAACATTTTTTTCATTATTGTGTGGGTGTGTATTTTAAAAAAATCCTTACAAACTAAAAAAAACTAAAAAACACAATCACTTAAAAAAAATACAAAAAAAGAGTCATGCTTACTCACCATCGTGTTTTGAAATTTTGTCCAACCATTTTGGGGATTTAACATACATGTTTTCATCTCAAAAATTTTGTATTTTCATCATGACATTGGATAAAGAATAGTGTTTCAAAACCAACAAATTTTGAATGCTCAATTTTTGATTTGGAAAATGATTTTCCCCAACCGTGAGAACAAAAATTTTCATTCATTCCAAGGCCACCTATGGCCATCTTTTCAAAATGTGTATTTTCACCCCCCCCCCATTTGTGAGTCCTCGGTTTTTGGACCTTCGAGCTGAATTTCCTACCTTATTGTGTAATAATATGATAGAGGCATTTTCTGAACCACATGAGAATCACAATAGCCAAATACCCTCCCATTTCCCTTACATTAATCCTCCTTTTGAAAGATGCTTCGAGCCTATGAAAACCTTTTCTTTGATAGCCACATTACAATCCCAATACCTTTTCCCACCCAATATCAACATGGATTTTCATTGCATAATTTTTTTTTAAATTTAAGTGTTGGGGGAATGGATTTCATTGTTTGGGTACACTATTATTGATTTTCATCGAGTTATCATCTGCTTGATGGAAAGCATTCATTTCAATGTGGGGGAGAGGTTGAAATTAAGTGTGTTTTGGGGAATGTAATGGAATTCCATTCATGTAATTTTGTAAATGTTATTGACAATTGTTCAAGAAAAATGATAAAAAAAATAAAAAAAATCAAAAAAAAATGAAACAAATGGGTTGTGTCTTGGGTAGGTCAAAAATCACTCTTTCTCAACATTTTATCTTGTTATAACTATTACACTTAGTGTTTTGAGGAGTTGAAACATGGGTTGGGATATGAGTGTGAGATCTGGTTTAAGGTCAACTTTCGAAAAAACAAAGGAAACAAAGGAAAAGAAAAAAAAAGAACACTTGCATTAAAATATTATTTGGAGAATTTTTGTGTTTTTTAAATATTAAATCTTCTCATTACCTTCATATTTTCTTCCTCTATTGTTTCTTTCTTCACACAATCATTCCCTTGTAAATATGTGTTTTCATTTCCTTCCATGTTTTATTTCAAAAAAATGTGCATTTCTTTTTCTATGTTGGTATTTTAACCCTCTTCTTCTCTTTTGGACATTATATTCCTACCGTCCCATAGCCACAGAAAAACCCCTTAAAAAGGCCACTTGATTATTTTTCACATTGGATAGGGTTTGGAAGCCGAGAGCTCTTTTTAAACTCTATGATTTTCACTTTTGGTTGGTGAAAGAGTGAACCTCCACAAATGAATTTTATCATCTCGAGAGGTGTGAGTTTTGAGTGTCCGCATTTTCCATTTCTAAATTTGAGCATGAAAAAATGAATTAGTTTTGGAACATTGTTTCTGTAACAACTTGTGGTGGAATTCAAAATGGAAGAGTGAAATAGTCTAAACCTCCCCTGATTGGAGAAAATAAAATTTTAATATCTGTTGGTGAGTGAAAATGATTTTGTCATGTTTTTATATTTGATTCACCTGAGGACATGCACAAAAATAAGTGTGGGGAGTTGATGTTATTAATATTTTCATGACTTATTATATTCCCCCTTTACTTATTTTCTATGAAATGTGTATAATTTGTGTGAAATATTAATTTTTTAATATTAAGTATAATTTTTTAGCATTTTTAGAAGTAGTCCAATTGAGTGAGTTTAATGTTTTAATAATAACTATCACTATTCTTATCCAAATTATGTGGTTATTGTTTTTTAGGATTGTCCTTTCAATATCAAACATTTCATTAGAAGGTGCCATGAGACAATTCTTCCATTTGAAGGGTCATATGGTCCTCACAAACAAGACCAAAGAATCTGTGAACAAAATGGACCAGCCATAAAGATTGATTTACTAGCCTCAGTCCAGAAGTAAAAAAAATTAATTCTTCACCATAATTCGGGGGACAAAGTAAGGAGTCTTGTATAAACATTTCAAGTCCCAAGTCCAAAAAACAAGGGGCCCAACATATGCTTTGAATTCTAGGCCACCATTCTGGATGAGAATTAAAATCAGTATAGTATGAATAATGTATCTCATGATGTAAGAATCCAATCGATCTGAGCTTTTTCAGTGTGAAAGAGGAGATATAGATGGCCAACGGTGTTGAAGAAACCATTCAGATTTGAAGGCATCTTCATATTCAAAAAACCTTTCACATTATGGACATTAGAAAGACTGGATTGAAAGGGACAGTTTTACGTTTTTTAATCAACCGGCCATAACTTTTCATCCATATGTCCAAATGACTCTCACTTTTGAGAGAAGCCGTAAAACCTTATTATCTACAACGTTTAAGAAGGATATTTCTCGAGATTCGTCTATCTTGATGTCCATATCTGCGAGCCAAGTGGAGGGGTATTTCTGGAATGTAAACAGTCCACCACCTTGGGCTATAAATACATCCCCTCCTCTCCTTTCAAAAAGGTTGTAATTTCAGCAGAGAGGAGATTATATTTGAAATACCAAAGCCTTAGGAAAGGAATTGGAGGACCTTCCATACTCATGTTTTCACTTGAGTGAAATTTCCTCCTCTCTTTCTTTTCACTTAATTTCGTGTTCTTCGTTTTTTGTAATTTTGTAAGTCTCTTTCTTTGTAATTATGTTTTAATGCAAGTTACTTCTTCAATATATATTATTCTCATCCACCTTATGTAGTTTAATATTTATGTTCTTAAAATAGTTTAAATTCAGTTGAATCCCCTTCCCTTATTTTGCTTCCTCATTCAATCAAAAATCTGTTTTAAATTATCATCATTGTTCGTCTGTGTGTGTTCGACGTACCAATCTTTTATTATCCCTTTCTTTTTCTTCTATTCTTAATTTATCATCATAATTATTATAACCATAATATTAAACCCCCAAATGTATGAGTAAATATTTCATTGGGTTGAGTAAAAATTTAGGGATTTTAAGTGATTGAGAGTATTTGTTCGATGAGTATTCGTTAATTTAACATTGTGTATGTTGGACTTAATATGTCATATATTAATGAAATCTGTTGTTTAGCATGTGGTTTCCATGGATTATTGGAACCATAAATACACTACTATAAACATGTACTGATTGATTTTAGAATCCTAGTTAATTTAAGTCTTGGATTAAATCTTTAACACTTAGGAATTCTAATCGACGTCAACTTGTGAAGTGGGTGTTAATTTAAATGCAATATAAAGAAAAGCTCAAGGATATCACAAGCTTAACTCCCTAATAGCGAACTCACACCAATATTTATCAATTTGTTAAATCAATTATAGTCAAACAATCATTTCAATTAAGCTCCTCAAACAAACCCTCCTAATCAAAATACAATCAACTAAAAACAAATGACTATTACAAAGTATCATCACTGAGGATTCGACCTGAGTGCTGCTATACACATTAGCAGAGCTCCGAAACATTGACCGGTCGATGGGCGACAATCGGTCATGTGTTTCAAATCCCTATAATAAGAGACAGAAGATAGACATTCCAATCCCCCAGTGTCAAGGCGCGCCAATGACACCCCAACATGAACATTCTCCTCACAGAAGGTTGCTGCCCCGACCAGACCCCTTCTAGCGTCTCGACGGATGCAGCGTAATTAACTGGTGTCAATGAAGATATGGCATCGGGAATGAGATTCACAAACCCATCTTAAATCTATGTGGGAGACCCAGACTAGGTGACGAGCTCGGAGGAGGAATCCACAGAAAGAAGAACTGACATCTCATCATCCCCATTTCAATCAAGGAGCAGACTTCCTTGAACAAATAACGAATGCCGCCCGCCTTTGGAAAGTGGGAATGCGGGGCAACTAGCTGCGTGTCTTCCCCTGCGTGACGGATGTACGCGTGCGCCCTGTAAGAAAGCTTCGGAAACATAAAATGGTGAACTCTACGTGAATCTCTTCTCCTCAATACGGAGACTAGTAGCGTTTGGGTGTGTCGAAAGATTATCATGTCATCAGGTCCGGGCACCTAGCACTCGGATGTGAAACCCACCAGGGGTTGAGGCATTCAGGATGTTGAGCACTCCGTTCTGCGACGTCGTCAGCGTGGATCCCTCTTACCGACCACATAAAATGAAATGGCGCTGGGCTATTGGTTGTTGGTTTATTTTCTTATTAGCGCTAATGGGTTCATCTCCCTGCTTCCAGGAATCAGATCTCTGCGTCCGGAGCTCGATCGCCACCGGCCCAACAGCGCAGGGGCAGGGGCAGAACCGAAGCGGCCACCCCAGGTGGTCCCGCCTTTTCCACAGTTGATCTAACTGCCATGACTTCCGGGTGCCCGCGCCCCCTCTCCCCATCAGATATCATCCAACGAAGTGTGATCAACGACTTGGTTCGTAGGTACGAGGAGGAAGTGGTCATCCCCACAAGGGACATGGCCCGTCTGGATCTAGTGGCAGTTTCACCTCACCGCCATCGCCGCCCCTGAGGTCCATGCAGGAAGCCACTGCTCTCCACACCAACATTCAACCATTTCAAGAGTTTATCCCCAGAACGCCTCGATACCTCTCTACCTTATGCCGATGAGGCAGGGGATTTCTGGGTTCGCCCGATCGGGGACCCGCTCTAGGGTTTCATGGAAAGGGCCTCCGCCAGACTGTATCAACACCACCACCCAACTCCCCGGACCGAGGAGCAGGCGATCTATTTGCCCGTACTACCAGCTCCAACCCACCTGACCCGACGCCAGAGTCTGGCGCGAGCGGAAGATAATGCCCGCCCTGGGGAACCAACATCAACAACCACTATGGGCCGAGCCACTACTGAACCATTTTATCAGACCCCCACACACATTGAGAAGGGGCAGTTACATACCCAACCCAGATCGAGGCCCCGACCGCCCTGCAGGTAGGTTGGCTCGACTCTCCTGGTCGCTGGCACAGGAAATGGCCGCCGCGGACCAATTCACGGTAGTGTCATCCACCATGAAGGCCTACTCCATGCCACCATTCTAGAAAGCAGAAGGCTTCCCCGTGACAGCTATGCTCCAGGTATGTCTCTTTCCAGTGCCCACTGCACGGGGTACGAGGTTACTTCTCCTACCACTAACCACGAGTATGGAGCCGTTGCATATCCAGTCACTCACCCACATGGAGGTCCTCCCCATGTCCCATTCGACATCTGTCCGAGTTCTCCTCACACCCTGGCCTTCGTTCCTCTTCGCCCCAGCACTATTGCGGCCAGAGGACTCCATGAAGGAAATCATCCTTACCCCGAGGAGCCATCCAGGGGTAGGAAGGCGGGACATTTTCACCATAAGAGAAACGCCAGGGAAGGCCGGATGAAAATCAGACCATTCTGTTTCTCAGACTCTGAGGTGGAGTACGACTCGACGTTGGAGCCTTCCCCCTCCATCCTTTTGAGTCAAAGGATAGGATGGGGACGCAGCGCATCAGTCTCTTACTCCCTGAATGCAAGATCCTCATAATCCCTAGCTCCCTCCAAAGGTATATCTAGGAGGAGGATGACCTGGCGTACCCCCAGGGATCAAACTTGCAGTTACCGTTGACCTCTCCGGAAGCACCTTCCATCTTGGTCAAAGAAGGCAGATAACTTTTTTGGGTACTGACGGAAGAGTCGCGACGTGACACACCCTTGGCAAGCACGACACTATGAAGGATGGTTTTTTCGCATGCCCATCCTATCTTGACGTGGCATCCAGGACACTGAAACCCTTTGAATATGACTTAGGATTCGACGACCAATCAGCATGCTCGACGTATTCTCTACCGGCTAGCCCACCGGCCCAGCAGCCTTCCTCGACACCACTGCCAGTTCCCCAGCCATTCTCGGTTGATGAGCAGGGGCAGTAATGGATGGATCCCGAACCATAGTCGTGGAGCTTTTGGACCGTCCTCGCAGTAGGCAACTACCCTGAGAAGTTTTGGCCTGTCGCAGGATCAGATTTTAATATACCAGAATCACTCACCTCGGGAGAGTTTTAATGTTTTCGCCAGACTATCCGAGTGACTCACTCCCATAATTAACATCAGCAAGCACCTTATCCTGGGAGTCAAGCACATCTCAAGGATATTGTTGAGAAATGCTGTCGGGTCGACCTGGCCGCGCTCCCTGTGGTTCGGCACCCCGAGTCTCTTGGCCACCATAGGGCCCTCCACCAAGAATGCGTTCAGATTTTTTAGGTACTCTGCAATGTTATCGAGGAGGCCACCCCCCACGTGCATGTCTGTGGATGGGGGTAGTACGCTACCCTTCTTTTCAGTGCAATTCTACAACAGCTAGACTCACTGGGTGGCTCTGAGGGAATGTCGTTAAGGGTAGTGGTAGTCAACATGGCCGACCTTTCGGGAGAAGGAAACGGTGTGGAACTCCTTGATGGGGACTCACCCCCTGAGGATAAGTGGCTACTGGATCCATCAGGGAGAATTACTCGCCAGAAGTGGAACCTCCTGGGCCTCCCCACGCCCACTGAAGCATTAACACTGAGCCGAAACAATGACAAGGGTAAAGAGTATGTCGGGGCTATCAAGCTCACCAACCCATCTGCCTCAGTGCAGAAGGCCGAGGAAGATCCTGAGAAGGCCACACTACACCAAGAGCTTGCTGAGCAGAAGAGGCTGGTTGATGTGCTTCTGGCCGAACACATTGTAGAATGGAGGCCTGACAACAGTGATCCTAGCTCAGGACAACAGGGGCAGGAGCAACAACCCCTCGACGAGGTTCTCCCAGGCAGCCAAAATCATGCCATGTTCACCGAAAAAGGAGAGTACATGGATCATGTAAAGGGGGTGCGATACGTTTCGCCGACCCCTCCAGAGCGGCGTGATCACCCAAGGGACCCTGCTCGGGTTCCTCACGTTGCCCCAAGAGTCGCTCCGCCAACCGCCTCGTGAGCTGATGAGCTTGACTACCGTATTGAAGAGACTGGAAATGTGCGTTTGGTTAGGGATCCCCGTCAGGACAGGTACCCATGCCCAGACCATCTGATGGTAGCACTCATCGCCCGCTTAGAGGCTTTGGAAACTCGACAGGTGGTAATCCCACCAGACGGTAAGCCATACCCAGCATGGGTGGATGATATTTCGACCCCGAAGGGATTTGGTAACCCCACTTTCTCCCCCTTTAACGGGACTGGAGACCTGCCACGGAACATGGAACACCTCAACTTGAGGTGCAGGCCTATGTTAGGGACTCCGACGCAGGAGGAGGCCCCCAAGCTCTGTTGCTTCGTTCAGACACTTGAAGGACCAACATTTTTCTGGTACAACCAGCTCCCTGTCGGATCTGTGACTAGCTGGGAGGACCTTCGTAGGAAATTCCTCTACCATTTAAGTTCCACAACCCGGAATACAATAATCGCATACCTGTTCAGGTGCAAACAAAGGCCTGATGAGAGATTCACGGACATTATCGCCTGGTGGAAGGGGCTCACATACTCGCTTGACATGCCACTAATGAAAGAGAAATTACAGACTACGTGCATACGGAACGTCAAGGATGAGCTGGTTCCTTCTTTGATCACTCATAATTACCCCTAAGGGTTCCGAGACTTCTCGGACAACGCTCAACACCTCAATGATGCCCTGCGACAGGCCAGTCAGGCATGCCCGCTGCCTCCTATAATCCCTGTAAAGAGAGCCTCTAGATCCGAGCCCGCTGTTGTGGCCCAGATAGAGGCCCCCAGGTAGCTAGAGTTGCTACCAGTAAGACTAGATCCGCATCCCCACAGGGGTCCACCTCCACGGGTACCGCTCCCAGCCCAGCAGCGACCGCCTCAAAATCGGCAGGCGCCTCAGCATAACGTATCCCCACCACCTAGGCTAAATAACCAGGTCGCACCTCCTCGGCATGCTCCTACGGCCACTCATCAGGGCCAGCCTCCAGGATCCCCCTTTTTGGATAGAAGGAATTGGACCTACTCGATTGATGAGGCCAAGGTCCCTGGCTACTTTCGTAGTGCGCTGAAGCAGAGAATAGTGCGGCTGCCCGAGTGCCGAAAGCCGGAAGAGGCGCATCTCACTGATCACCCTAACTACTGCCCTTATTACCGGACCCTAGGGCACATCATGCAGCAATTCTACGTGTTCAAGGACTGGCTCCAATACCAAATTTATAACAATGTAGTCAGGTTGGGCCCAACCCCGACAAAAGTAGCAGGTGTTTTTGTGAGATCAGATGGTAGTAGCTGCGACGAGGATGAATGGAAGAAGGTTTCCGACTGTGGGTCCCGAAAGTATAGAAACTGGATGGCCCAAAAGACGGTCGCCCACGCCCATGGAATCATGTGTTCCCAACTAAATCATCTAGAGCACTCAGAATCTGCGAGCACTACCTCGACATCGTCGTCCCACCCTACCTCTTCTTAAAAGAGGAAGCAGCAACGACGCAAGAAGAAAGAGTGTTCCCTTCTGATGTCCTCATCATCCCGCACTCTTGGCGACTTTATGAACCCAGAAATGGTGATCCCTCCGAGACTCCACCCAGTAATGGATGATGCCTCGAGTGACAGTCCAGGGTATGCTTCAGTTAACACCGTAGATTTGGTAAATCTCTTTTTGACTCACGACAATGAGGAACGCCAGGTGGACCTTCCCAACGTCCCCAGCCGTCGCCAATGTCAGCGAAGCCGCGACTATATAAATCACCGGGGCACAGTAGTTGGCACTTACATCTAGGTCGTGCACGCCAATAAGACCAGGAAGCAGGCCCAATACAGAGCTCAGCGCATGCGGCCCCTTCATCTGGTGTCGACAGGTTCGCCTCCACCACTATTTGTGTTGCTAGATCAGGCAGAACCACCTCGGCCATGCCGCGACCAGATATTCCCTGCCACCATCCGACCCCAGCCTTCTGGTCCCACTCTCTGGGCTTCGACTAGTGAACAATGAGACGTGCCTAGAACCAGTCAGCCACTGGTCCCGCCGACAGGGCCTGTCCTGCCTCCAATCACAGAGCGGCCTCCTGTAAGTAGAAGCTCGCATTTTCCCTGAAAGTATGATGTCCTGAAGCACCTGGTCGGCATTAAATCAATTCATTCTATCCTTGAGGCTCATTGCTTGTCGTCTAAAATGTGTGACGCACTCTCCGATTCCCTAAGGAGCCCCCTTCAGTTTGAGAAGGAGGTAGCAGCTGCAGACGCCGTCCACGCTGAAGCAATTGAGAATGCCGAATGCCAGGAAATTATCTAATTCTCCGGGGAAGATGAAGAACCTCCCATATAGGGGCACATTCTCCCACTGTACATCACTGGCCAGTTCAATGGCGTCGAAGTCCAACTTTGTCTTGTTGACATGGGTTCTAGGGTTAACCTAATACCAACTCGGATACTGCGGAAGCTGGGGTTGTCTGAGGATTATTTAACTCCCTTCAACCTTAGAATCTAGGGGTATGATAGGACCGAGAAAACTCCACTCAACAAGATTCTCTTGAAGATCCTGTTCGACGTCCTAATTGCCAAAACCGAATTCATGGTTGTCTCTTAAGACACTGCCTAAAATGCGTTAATGGGAAGGCTAGGTCTCCACCTTCACGCAGCGATCCCCTCATCATATCAATAGTGCCTCAAATACTCCCTTAATGGTCGATTAGGTGTGCTCCAAGGAGATGCGTCTCATTTTGCCTCTTGCGAAGCCCGTTATCTGGACACCGACTATTACAAGAGCAAGGATAGGCAGGTTCTAGCAGGTGAGGTCGAGCCAACCACTATCACAAGTGATCCCTAGGCAGGTTTGGATGACACTTATGTCTTCCCAATCCATCAGTTGGAGGCCAAAACCCCCGACATGGGGAAGTGCTTTGTTGTTTCGGGTACCAGAGGAAGGCATATTTCCAGGTCCAAGCGGCAGGAGGAAATCACCTTGTACTCCTACACCATCAAGGCTCAGGTGATCCCGAAGCCTCCTACCCCTGTACGGTATCGGGACGTTAGGCTCATGGAAGCGGTGGTATGTCATACCAGTCTCTCCCGCCGGGCCGGCATCGACCGACTCAAGCCGACGTGCCACTTTTACATTAATGTCATAATGCGTGGCCCCGTGGGACAATGACCAGATGGGATTGAATCAACTGCCTTTGCTTACATGGTTTCTGTAGTGCATGAGTTTCCCAACGCGACGACCACTGCCGCCCAAGCCGGCACCAGCTTCCCATTAGAGTCTGGTAGCCCCGAAGCAGCTCCCCCCATGGATGATACCTCCAAAAGTAGAGATTAGGACATGGAAGATGCACCCCCTGCCTTTGAGGAGGGAGTATCCACCACAGTTGACGAGTTAGTGCAGGTGAACCTCGGTAGCGAGGCGGACCCAAGACCCACATTGGTCAGCGCCGTTATGCCCCCTCGAGGAGCGGCAACAGTATGTAGACTTTCTTAGACAGCATCGTGATGTGTTCTCTTGGTGATTCGATGAGATTCTAGGACTAGATCCTTAGGTAGCCGTCCACCACCTTGTCCTTTTGGAAAACCATCACGGGTTCAAGCAGCCTCCCAGAAAGATGCAACCCTCCCACAGTGCCATGGTTGAGGGAGAAGCTGATATGCTCATCAAGGCCAACTTCGTCAAAGAAGTATAGTACCCCAGGTGGCTAGCTAACATTGTGCCAGTCAGGAAGAAGAACGGATAGATCAGGGTCTGTATCGACTTCCGCGATCTCAATCTCCACTGTCCGAAGGATGATTTCTCCCTCCCAGTGACTGAATTGTTGATCGATGTCGTGGTCGGGTTCCAAGCCCCATCCTTCATGGTTGGGTATTCTGGGTACAACCAGATCCGGATGGCCCCCGGGGATGAAGAGTTCACTGCCTTCAGAGCCCCCAAGGTACTTTTTGTTACCAAGTTATGCCCTTTGGCCTGAAAAATGCTAGTGCCACCTATCAACGGGCCATTCATCGCATATTCAAGACAATTCTTGGAACACTGGTGGAATGTTACGTGGACGATCTGGTGGTTAAATCTCGCCAGTGCCAGGACTATCTCAAGGACCTTGAGAAAGTGTTCAGCTTCCTCCGTTGTCGCCACCTGAAGATGAATCCATTTAGGTGTGCCTTCGGGGTCACCTCCGGAAAGTTTCATGGCTTCGTTGTCAAATACCGAGGCATCGAGATCGACCCGGAGAAGATCATGGCCATCAACCAGATGCCTCCCCCGAGTAATATTCGGGAGCTCAGGGGACTCCATGGACACTTAGCCTATATACGCCAATTCATTGCAAATCTGGCAGGCAAGTGTAAGGCCTTTTCTTGGCTCATGAATAATGGTGCCACCTATGAATGGGATGGATAGTGTCAGATCTCCTTTGTGGAAATCAATTAGTATCTGCTCCAACCTCCGGTCATGATGCCACCCATTTCCGGAAAGCCTCTGGTCCTTTATGTGACCGCCCTAGAATGATTCCTCAGTGCACTTCTCGCCCAAAAGAATAATGAGGGAACAGAGAACAGCCTCTACTACCTCATCCGCATGCTCCTAGATACGGAAGTTAGATAATCCCCTATCAAGAAGAGCTACCTGGAACTCGTATTTGTCATACAAAAATTACGGCACTACAAGCAGAACCACGAGGTACAGCTTGTCTCTCGTGTAGACCCATTGAAATACATCCTGAATCGACCTATATTGAGTGGCCGACTAGCGCGGTGGGATGTTATCCTCTAGCAGTTCAACATCAGGTTCATACCTCAGAAGGCTATCAAAGGACAAGCGTTGGTAGACTTCATAGATTCTCATCCAACCTCCGCGGATCAGCCACTGGATCTAGGATTTCTTGATGAGGTAATGCTCTCAGTCGATCATGCCATCCCATGCTGGCAGATTCACTTTGACTGTGCCTCCCAGAGCCCCACCAGTATAAGGCTCAACGATCCTAGGCTCAATAGAGTGGGCCTGGGTGTCATCTCCATCACCCCGGAGAAAGACGTTCTTTCGTATTCATTACTGTTGTTAGAAGGTTACACCAACAATGAGGCAGAATATCATTCCCTCATCACTGGCCTCGAGCTGGATCTCAAGATCGACGCGCTCCATCTGCATGTGAAAGGGGACTCCGAGCTAGTCATCAAGCAGGTCAATGGTGACTATGTTGTCAGAAATCCAGAACTCATGCCATTGTTGGAGTGCACCCTCCATCTAATGTTTCAGTTTGCCTCTCAACCAGAAATCGCCCATATTCCCCAGTTGTAGAACAGTCGAGCAGATGCTTTGGTCAGCCTGGCCGCGTCACTTGCGGAGCCCAAACAGGGCGACCTGATTATCCACGTGGCACACCTAAGAGTCATTTCTCCCATTATCCTGGAATTTGATCGTGGCCCGCGGGTGAACCATCACACCGCTGCTTCCCCAACATCAGGATCCCTTGGGACTTCAGATGCGGTAATCGAAATTTTTCATGACTGGAGGACGCCCTTGGTTGAATATCTCCAACATGTCAATCTTCCATCAGACCGAGCCGAGCATGAGCAGATCCGATGCCGCACACTACAGTTTACCGTTCAGAGCGGTCCCAGCCTTGATAAGATCCTTTACAAACACAGATTTGATAGTGTTCTCATCTGTTTCCTTCAAGGAGTCGAGATCCCTCAGGTCATGCAAGAATTTCATGCTGATTCTTGTGGTGCCCATCAGGCCGGGTCGAAGTTGTCTCACCAAATTTGGAGGATGGGGTACTTTTGGCCCTCTATGATCCATGACTGCATCGAGTTCGCCAAGAGGTGTCATGTGTGCCATGTTCATGCCAACTTTGTTCATTGACCACCAGAGCCTCTCCATACTACCAAGTATTCTTGGCCCTTTACAGTCTGGCGGTTGGATACCATAGGACCTTACCCACCGGTGATGGCTCGCCAATACCGGTTCATCATGACCACTACAGATTTCTTTTCCAAGTGGGTATAGGCAATTCTTCTCAAGGAAGTAAAAGCCCATTCTATCGCTGACTTCGTGAGTTCCAACATCATCTATCAATTTGGAGAACCTCACGCTATCCTCACAGATAACGGAACCAACTTCTGAGCAGCCGAGCTAATGAAACTGTACGCCAAGTACAACATTCTCTCAAACCATACCTCCCGTTGTCACGCGCATGCGAATGGACAGATCGAGGCGTTTAACAAAACCCTCTCTAACATTATGCAAAAAATGTTGGTCAAAATATGAAAATTTTCCGGAGAAGATCCCCAACGCCCTATAGGCTTATCGGACAACAACTCGCAATTCCACCCAGGTGACCCCGATTTCCCTGGTGTACGGAGCTGAGGCCGTCCTGCCCATCGAGATTTAGTTTCCCTCATTGTGAATAGGTGTCTAGGTCCAGAAAGCACCAAATAGAGTTGTTGAAATCCGTTTAGATGAATTGGAAGCGCTTGATCATAGTAGGCTTCGCGCTTTGCACAACCTGGAAGGGAATCAGAGAAGGATGGCTCGAGCTTTCAACAAGAACGTTCGCCTCCACTCTTTCCTGCAAGGCGATTTGGTACTGGCCCTCAGGGTGCCAATGATTCCCAGTAGGAAACCACCCAAGTTGGAGCCCATATGGGAGGGGGATTTAACCATCCATAAGGTCTATCCCAATGGTGCATATTCTCTGGTGACTATGGATGGTGAGTGTGTAACTCCTCCCACCAACGCCAAGTTCCTCAAGCAGTACTTTTCTTGATGTATGTGGGTCCTGTATGACCCTAAAATACATTTGGTCCTACATTTGGGCCCCAAAGGTCCCCCATGACCTTAAACTGGATAAGGGTCCCCCATGACCTTAAACTGGATAAGGGTCCCCCATGACCTTAAACTGGATAATGGTCCCGCATGACCCAAAACTACACCCGATCCTACACAACCTTAAACTACATTTGGCCCTACATCTGGGCCCCTTTAGTCTACGTTATATGACCTTAAACTAAAACTCTTATGGAATAGCATGACCTTAAACTGCATGTTCATCCTCACTACAAGACGTTAAACTACAAGCTAGTTAGGCATCCCTGACCGAGGCCTAGCCTCAGGCCCCTTGGCCTTCTTGGGCCCTTTAGTCCATGCCTTCACCCAGAGCATGCGGTGTGGTGTAGGATTATGTCCTCATCCACGACGAGTTATCTTCCGCGCCGTGCACACTCCCGGGAAGAAATGGCCCTTATCGTCCTACATGACGTTAAATTGTTCTTCTAGAACTACGTGTGGATTTATTCCCGTCCATATGGGATACGTAGGACCGCCTGAATGTCTAGGTTTCAGGTAGAGACCCATCTCTTTAGAGTTCACATGATCTCCCGGTCACCTCAGCCTCTTGGCCTATCCCTCCCCGTAGGGGGATATATAGGTGTGGTATAGGGTTTTTGGCTCCATGCCCCCTTCTCCCAGGAATCCGCCAGCTTTTGGCTGCTCAAACTGAGCCCTTTGACCCTTTCCAGTGGTCCGCTAATGTGCTCAGAGTACTCTGGTCTAGGACCTGGAGTGTCAGATACGACTTAGGAAAGTCTTTTTCATCCACTTATCAAGCTTCGTGTTCCCTTTCATTCGGGCCCCCATTATCTTTCACACCCAGAGGGACCCCCAAGAACGGCTTTGATACAATACCTAAGGGATCTATTACCGTCACGGGCCAACTTCCCTGAGGGTTTTAGACAACAAATTGATAAACATCCCACGTTGTGAACATGGTCAGCGGTCGATGCTCATTTTTTTGTCCCCACTTTAGGCTAATGTGACATGATGCTATGTTGTGAACATGGTTAGCAGTAATCCTAGGTCGCCACGCCAGCCCCTTTAGGCCCTGAATTTTGGTGGAATGATTCAAATTATGTTCCACCCCATCATTTCAAGGTGGAATCTCAACACTCCTTGCACTAACCTTCAGTGCACCTCCACACGTCGAATGGACAAAGCTGCATAACAGTGTCTTTCAGGGATCACGCGATCTGAGCGCCAAGGTTATATACTTGGTTTTTCTCTAAGGATCATGCACAGCTTGACCCTCATCCCTATGGGAAATTAGGAGTCGCCCAGACATCGCGTTTTGGGCCCAGCTTAGCTGGAAGCAAGCCTCTCCTGCCCCCGGCTTGTTGGACCCTCTTAGGCCCCTTGGCCCAAGGCCCCTCTCCCGGAACCACCCGTGGTGACGGTATGAGGATATGTACTTATCCACCCTGGGTGAGCCTTATCACATCGTGCGTGTTCCCCCAGGTCCAAGCCATGCTACCTTAAACTATACTTTTTGGTCCCACAACATGACCAAAAACTACGATGATATCGTCCTGGCCGAACGATGAAAAATGAAACTGCATTATGGTGACCTCCCCATAGGAGACATCACGTCGGGTATTGGTCGAATTCCATACCATTTTTCAATGCCTGTTATGGCTGTATTATTGTGGCGACACTAGGAATTCCTAACCTAGGCTGGTCGCTCCACAAAAGAAAACCTATTCACCTTCAAGGAAAAACAAGATATATCAAATGCCTTTTATTTTGGTGTGAGGGCTAGACCCGCACGCCTCTCTCATCATTTGAGAAGGCACCATGTTGTGACGTGCCCTCAAGAACTACATGTGGCTTGATTCTCATCCTTATGAGATACGTAGGAGAGCCTGGGTACTTCCCCACAGTCCCAGCCTGACTTTCTCATTCAGTCCCTCATATTAAACACATCCCCAAGGAGTACATGTTAAGAAGGACCCCATCCTCATTTACGATGGGTTTCTTCAGTCACTTTACTATGCGTCTTCTGTCCTTCTTACTAATCCCTGGTCCGAGCTCTATGACCATAAACTAACATCTCCTAAGAACTACATCTGGCTTGATTCCCATCCAAATGGGATACATGGGAATGCCCAGACCTCCTGTCTTTGTGTCTAGCTCGAGTTTAGCTTGTTCGTATCTTCGGTCCTGCCTTCAGGACACCAACCATGGGACTGCGTGGCATTGTGTGGGATTATGTCCTCATTCACGTCGGGCTTTCAATAGCTGCACCATGCGCACCCCGTTCTAAGGATTATCCCTCCTATATCATGTCCCCCATGACATTAAAAGGTGCCATCAAGAACTATGTGTGGATTGATTCTCATCCTTATGAGATACGTAGGAACGCCTGGACATTTCATCTTGGGTCCAGCCCCAGGGATAACCAAATCCCGTCCCTCCTAACTGTTGGCCCCTCGGCCTGAATTCATTGGGAGTGGTGAAATTGTGACGCCTACCCCGGATAAGTTTGGGATTCCCCATAGTGATGGTGGGAAGTGACGGTTCTCTCACCAGAGAGATCCTGTCTTAAATTTGGGATGATCAGTGACCATATTTATACATCCTCCTAATGCACCTCCGCCACGGTAGCACAATTTTGGGAGTGTTGGACTCTGTTCAAACAAACCACCACTCAACATTCCATGTTTTGTGTGACCCTTTATTCGAATCCTCATCCTCTTTTATATTTGATGGGACCCCCTAATAGTATTGATGATAGACCTTTGGTCCATCTGCTGCAACAATATGGATGATAGACCTTTGGTCCGCCTATTGTAGCGATATGGATGATTGACCTACGGTCTGCCTGCTGTCCTAGGCCAACGTTCCGGAAGAATGGTCATGTTTTATGGGACCCCCTAATAGTATGGATGATTGAACTTGGTCCGCCTTCTATAACAATATGGATGATAGACCTTTGGTACGCCTATTGTAATAGTATGGATGATAGAACTTGGTCCTCCTGCTTTCCTGGGCCAATATTCCAGAAGACTGATTGATGATATTTGAATCAGGCCCCATATTACGAACATGGTCAGCGTTCATCCCTCAATTGTTGTCCCCATTTCAGGCCAATGCGATATGGATGCTGTGTTTCTGCCACGATTAACAGTTATCCTCCATCGTCGCGCCCTTATAGTGTTCTGAATTCGGGTAACGTGATTCACCATTTTCATCTCCCTATGTTCGGATGGATTTCAATGCCCCCAACATTTCCCCACTCGTGTGTCAGAACACATTGAGAAGAAGGCATATCAATTGGTATAAGGTCATATCCTAAGAAATCCAGGCCCGAATTCAGATGCCTGAAGCTTGGTTAATGCCCCACAGTTGGATGAAATGATAACACAAGCATCCTTTACTCCTCACGTACGGTGTGACCTAGAAGAGCTTAGGGATGAGTTGTTATTCATTTCAGAATTATGGTGAGAATATTTAACCAAAGGTATATATAAATAGATTAGTCCAGAAATTGGATCAAAATATTGAGAAGTGGAAGAAAAAAGTTCATGTTATGGCCAAAACAGATCCCTTAGGGATCTGAATGCTGGATTGATCTTTCCAATGCTGCTACCCTTTGTCTGGTAGCCTCTAGGACTATTTCTAGCTCCTTGAAGACTCTCTCTTCATCAGCAGCCGCAGAGTGCAGCTCGCCAACCCTAGATTGTGCCTGCACCCGCTCGGTTTGAAGTACGGTCATCTGGTGACTCGCCTCCATCAGTTGTTCTTGGGAGTCAACCGTTGGGTCTTCAGTTGCTCCACGAGCTCAGAGCACATTTCAATGTAGTGATCCTTCTCTACCGAATGCCCTTCGAGGCGTCGGACTTCCTACTCCGCCCTCAGGAATTCTCAGGTGCTCGCTGATCTTTCCCGACACTGGGAAATGTCGGTGTGCCGGCTGCTATCATGCATCTTCTCGACCATGTAATCATGGACCGTCAGATGAAGGCGTTGAGCGTCAACTCCTTCCAGCGCACAGGATGTGCCGCCAGGTCTGGAGTGATACCATCTTCCCCAGTCAATCCGACTGGGGTTGCCAAAGAAAGCGCTGAATACACTTCCACCCTTTGTGTCATGTTATCTGGCTCTCCTCAGCTGCTTCTGAGTCTAGGTCTTCTATCAGCTCGGGATCAGCGGGCCGATACGTAGGAAAGGCATCCAGTAGGTCGGCAGCTAGATCTACCTCATGGATGTCTTAATGAGAAATAGGATTCTCAACGTCTGGGCGACCTTCCTCTCTCGCCCCGATAGCGACGGTGCCTCCGTTAGCTTCCAGCCTCGCCCCAATGACAACACCAATGATTTCCATCATCCCCTTATCACCAATTGTCGGGGCCAACTCAGTGTGTTAAGTAGGTTCTGGACGAGGTGGTATGCCCATCACTGGTTTGCTCACGGACGGCCCGAGCTCAACAGCCCGAGGAGCTTCCAATGCCGAGATCACTGAGCAAGTCACACCATGATTAGTTGGAATCTTTGATAGTAAGCTCCAGTAGTGAAGCATGGGACTTACAGGAACCCAGAGCGTCGGCCTCCAGTGTTCTGGGTGCTACATGATCGGTCGTAATAGGAGACCCCTCACCGCTTGTTAGTTCAATGATGGGCATCAGAGCCCCATCCTATCCAACCAGAGCCTTTCCTCCCTCCTCTATTGGGTACACCTAATCAACACCAATGTGATACTAAGTGATATAGAGAAATGGGTTAGAAATTGCAGAAGAGAATGGATGAAGAAGGAAAATGGATGGAGATAGAGACAGACCTCGAGTTTCTCATTTTTGTCAAGATCAGAGCCGACAATCTCACCGCTCTACTGGAGACTCTCATGGTAGGTCTCCCCCTACAACCCCTCACCTTTGGGTTTTCATTCTCCTTCTCCTTCATCTTCTCCTTCACCTTCATCTTCACCTATTTCCTCCTCTCCCTCCAACTCCTCGTCGCTGTCACCTTCTCCCGGAGGCATCATTTCTGGATCATGTTCTTGGTCGGGCATCACTTTCACCTGGAAAGGTGTCTCCGTGTGCCATACCCTTTGGCACACGTATGTTTCCATGGCCATCAGATAGGCATGCTGCCGATAAGGGTTTACTCTGTCGGTAACTCGAATGAGCCCGACCTCTGGAAGCTGGATCCTGTCTTGCATTATCTTCCTCCATATGGATTCAACGCTTATTGATTGACGCAGGGTCATCCAGGCCGACCCTAGTACCAGGAAAATGGCATCTTGGGAAAGTTCGAGTAGGTATCTTATTAGCTTCCCGGGCAGTTCCCTGGCCGCCTTGTGTGACCCCCCCTCTGGGCATCGAGGTCGCAGCAGCACCCTATAATGTCCCCATCGCTGAGGTCCTGGCCTATGCAGGCCTCGCTGCCTGACGCGCCCCTGGTTCCCCCCTTCTAGAAGCACCATGCCTGCTCCCCCGTCGCCCGGTTTCCACGCGGGTAGTATTGAGTTGCCAGACTCGCTTGTGTAAAAGCCTCTCAAGGAATGCAATGGTCCAGTGCTCGACGTACTCGGTTGCTAGACCAGCGTCGACCCTGGTGGGAGGAAGGGTGATGACATCACCAGAGCCAAAGGTGGTGAACATAAACCACATATGGCGTAGGTCACAGGGATTCTTCTCCTCCCAGACAGCCATAAATACCATCTTCGGCATTCGTTGGAGGCACCCTAATTGCCTGGTGAATCGGGATGGCACGTAAGGCTCGTAAATCAGCTTCTCGTCGATCCGAGCCACGAACACCCCACCACGGATGCTCTGAAAATAATCCTGCTACTCGAGTGAGCATCTCCCATTGTCCACCATCTGGCCGACCGGGGTGGGGAACGTGCCGAAGTTGAAATTGGTATGGTTACCGATTGAGATCCTTAAGCCCTCCTCATTGAGCATCATCAGCGCCACCCCGACGATGTTCAACAGAGATGGTCGCATGCCATTTCCCAGAGGATGGATGGCATTTGGGAAAGTATACCCACCGAGATGAGCCGCCACCCAGCCGTGAAAGATCTAGAAGGGGCCATATACCCTCCGAGGTGACCCCCCTCATGAGATTTGTCCCAGAATGGCATACAGTCTAGCCAGTATGGGGACCCCTAGATTGAACCTTTTGATGGTGGCCATGGTGTCTTCCATCACCAGTGTTGCTTGAAGGACACCCATCCTCGCATCCTGCACCGGCAGGATCCACCCTCTCAAGAAGGTGGCAAGGAACATGACATATTAGACGTTTGGGTCACAGGCCCCAATGACGTGGTAACCCCCTGATGGGTATTTCCCCACCACCTAGGTCCTCCAGTACAACCCATTCTTTCCTCTGAGTCGCAGTTGGGCACTGTTTACCCCATCCCGACATCTTGATTTCCGGGTCCTTCTATAGGAACTAGCTAAACCAATACTTGTATGAAATGTCCATCAAAAAGTACTTGAACCCCAGTCTCTATTTGGCCAGCTCCAACAGGTGCCACGTCAGCATGGGGGTCCGTGACCTGTCTTCCCAGGTGTTCATTAGAGGAACGAACTCATTGTATTGGTAGCCCTCTAGTGGGATAACTCCAATACACTGAACGTCCCAGAGGCCGGTGCCAACTTCACCATAGTGATGGTGGAATGTGTTGGTATCAGGGGCCCATCGGGTGAATTGATTCGGCCCGAGCTTAGGTTGACGATGGAAGTGGATCTGCGACGTCCATACTACCTCGAACAGGCCAATATGTCGTAGCTCGGCCCCAAACTGGTTGCAAGTATGGAGAATCCAGAATGCCCAGGCCCACTCACTAGTAAAGTTGTCCCTGGACCATAGGTCCCAATCTTTAAGCTATCCCTTAGTGTCATCTGTGATGCTCTGACAGAACGTGCGTGCGTAGAGGGCCAAATAATTATTTGTGGCATGCTCATCCCTGGTAATGGTCCTGGTCCTCGGGTTCAGGACATATACATCCATGTTCCTGGATTCCCTGTCAGGATGGTCGTTTTTGGTGATGTTGTAGTGGGGAAGCTCGTCCTCCCGGGTCACCCATGACCCTGGTGGGTCCACCTCAAAGCCCAGCAGGGGAACCTCCTCCAGGATGCCGAAGTTCCAGATTGGGAGGTTTTCAGACAGAGGATACTCTTTCTGGGCGTAGGTCAGTAGGTTGAACAAGGTTAGTTTGTTGGAAACGACCACCTTGGCGCCATAAACCTTCTCATTCGCCTCCATTTCGGCTCTACGAGCGGCGGCTTGCCGCTCATCAACTGGGTTTGCAGCCATTCTGAGTTTTATTGAGAGTTGTATGAATTCAAGAAGAGGTGCACAGAATCGGAAAGGGTTGCACACAAACTGGGCCTGTGGTGCGCAATTCAGGAGTTAGGTGCGCAATCAGAACCATTGTTGCGCAATACCCCGAGATTGTGCGGAAATGCTCCCAAAATGAGGAAGGAATTCCCCGCGTCCAGATCATTTTTACGCGGAGCCATAGAAGCAATTTCGCGCACGAGAGCATTGAGACTATCGTGCGGAGAAGCTTGAGTTTGGAACTTCGGACCTAGATCCCCTTTTAATAGGCGAGGCCAAGGTTCTGCGCCGTGCGAAAAGCGAATTCCGCGCTGATCCGGAGTTTTTCACGCCTGTTGGATTTTTGCGCGCAAAGTGACAAGGCGATCTCCTAGTTCGGATTTTCGGCGATTCCCTTGGAATCTGATCATTGCGACCTCTCACCAATCCAATTCTTATCGGGGTCATTTGTAGATGCCGAAAAAGCCCGTAACTCATAGAGGAAGTTTCAAAATGACGAAGCGAAGTCAAATTCGGACTCAGAGGCCCGATCCGGAGGGCCTGGAAGTGGTGCGCAGAATTAAAGGGTACTCGTGTGGAAAAATGTTGTTCGCACGAAGGGATCCCATGATTCGCGAAAAAGAACTTGTGTGGTGCGCAATATTGTGCGCTCAGTTCCGTGTGGGGAGGCCTTGCGCGCCAACTGGCCCTGGCCCGGAAGATTTCGGGCGCCGCCCGGATTCCGCGACATCGAATTTCTATAAATAGAAGGATACCCCAACCATTTCGGGGTTGAGGAATTCGGACCAGCTCTCGTGCACACAATTCGGACTCTCGCGCGCATAATATGACTTCTAGGTAATAACCCTTTTCGCACAACCTTGCCCTGGGGTTCTCCTTTGCGCACAATCCCACTGGCTTAAGTGAATTTTCCAAAGTCCCCAGGGTTCCTCCTTTGCGCGCAATCCCTTCCCATTGCATAAAATCCGATCCAATTGCACACAATCCATTCCAAATTGCGCGCAATCCCTTCGTTAGGTTTTCTATACCTTAAGGATCAGCCATTTCCCCCGTGCGCAATCCCCCTGGTCGCGTGCAATCCCTCTTCCCCGCTTGCGCGCCATCCCGGTGTTTTGCTCAAAAACCTTCTCTTTGCGCGTAAAACCCCTGGATCCCTCACCTTTACGCCCCATGGGTGCCTCCCTGTATAGGTGCCCGATGTCCTCCATACCGGGCATGCACGCCATGAGTTGTTCTCCCATACGGCCTTCTAGGGTTGTACGAAGTAACCATAAGGTCCCTTGGGCGGTGTTTCCTGTTGCTTTGCTTTGCCTCATGCTTCTTCGCATAGGCACACTGATGGCTATTGCTTCTTCGCATATCCACACTAACGTGGACCCCTCGTTGGTTCGCCCTGCGGCCCCCCTTCAGTACGGCCTTGCCGATTCCTTCCCTCCCAAAAGGGGTAGAGGGTGTTTGGAATGTAAACCCTATTGGTTTGGAGAGAACCCACCTCATCTGAGCTATAGGACGTTAAACTGCCGAGCACCTCATCTGCGACACATGACGTTAAACTGTGATCTGACCCCGTGCCTCACATGCAGCCCCCCCAGCTCGGAGATTCTTTACGCCACTCGTCTCCACAGGAATGGAATCTTCCTCACATGGAATGATATCCTCCTTTTGGAGTGGCGTTTGTCCATGGGGGAAGGGCTATCTCAGAGCGTAAGCCCCTAGCCTCTCTTGCGGAATTTTTCACCCATGCAACTCCATACTCCCCCACTGCCAAGGCTAGTGGAGTCCCTCTCCTACTACGCCTTGTCGCACCATGGGCCTCCATCCTAGAGTAATCGCCGGCACTAAGGGCTGCTAACCATGCATGCATAACCCCTGTTTCCTCTTTGGACCGCTCAACGCGTAAGTCCATCTCCGCTTCTCACGGACGCACCCTTCGCGACGTGATCATCTGGTCCTTGCTGCCTCTTGCTTCTCACACCGAGCATGAATCACGTGGTCTTAGAGTGATCATCGACCATGACACCCCATCATGGGCCGCCTCATAGTGAAAGCCCCATCCCAGTGAACTACGAGGACTTTGATCCGTGATAAAGCATGGTACGTAGGAAGCCTCCATGAGGTTCAAGCCCACCACCTGGTCGTTTCGACCCCCCTTTAGTGTCAGTTCTCCAACCCCATGAGACACCTCAGAGTGTAAGCCTCAATCCCTCGTCCCACATGACGTTAAATTATATCTCGTCCCGCATGACGTTAAACTGCATGCCCTTTTTCCGCCTGACGTTAAACTATATCTCGTCCCGCATGACGTTAAACTGTATGCCCCAAACACATGGATTTTGATCCGTGCTAACGCATGGTATGAAGGAAGCCTCCACGAGGTTCAGTCCCATCACTCAGTTGTTCCGACCCCTCCGCGTTGGTTCAACAACACCATTATGGGCTGCCTTAGATATTAATCCTCATATCCACCATCATGGGCCGCCTCAGAGCGTAAGCCCAATATCCAACACCCATATCTCATCCCTACCTCTCCCTCGAGCCAATGTGCCTTAAGAATCTCAAGCCCTAGCTCTGAGGTCTTACTTGCTCCAGGCTCCAATCCATGCATTCGTTCTCACGGGTTGCCTCTTCAGGTGTCCCACCGTATCACTAAACTACTCAGACTTTGATTCCCTGCCATGGTGATACGTAGGAAGCCTCCATTAGGTTCAAGCCCCTCTTCACTCCATCACCCATCCTTATCCTTACCTGGGCCGGCACATCCCGGTGGGATCATGCCACCTCATTCCACTCCATATTATCCGTGAAGTCGCCCACGTGCTGGCCCCAATATCTGTGTTCCCCCTAGGGGGTCCTTCAATATGATCCACTCTTAGTGTTCTGATCAGTACGATCCGTCTCTGCGAGATGTTAAACTCGGGGTATACACCATGTTAAAAATGGGAAGCTGAGGAAAACCTCAGATGGCGCACAATTCCCTGCATTCAATGTGGGATTCCTCGGGCTTCTTCTCCCTCGAGAAGACCTATAATAAGGAAAAAAAGATAGACATCCAATCCCCCAGCATCAAGGCGCGCCAACGACACCCCAACGTGACCATTCTCTTAACCGAAGTTTGTTTCCCCGACCAGACCCCTTGGAGCATCTCAAGGGAAGTAGCATAATTAACTGGTGTCCATGAAGATATGGCGCCGGGAACGAGATTGACGAACCCGTCTGTTGACGCTCCTTTCGTCACGGAATCTAAAGTTCGGAAAAGGGAATATCTGAGCTCAAAGTGATTAATCCTTTTGAAGAAACATCAAAAATCGACAAAGGGATAAAAAAGGAGAACATTGCCCATGTATCACGCAAGTTCCCTCTTGGTCGCGCAAGTACACTTGCGCGCCGCCTCAATACTTGCGCGACTCCTCATGGTCGTGCAAGGGACTTGCGCGACATATCTGGTAACCGCCCAGTAACCGCTCGGGGTCTTCTTTTGCCTATAAATAGACCCTGTGGGCCCCCCATTCGGGGGATCTCTTTCCAGAAACTCGGATCAAAGCTCCCGACGCCCAAGTCTCTTCTCAAAGCTTCCGGAACACTTCTAAGGTAATCTCTTACCTAGAACGGAAGATCTAAAGAGAAGAAGGAAGGCCCAAGTGTTGAAACTTATCAAACACTTGCGCGCCAACTTAATTCCTTCAATATAACTTGCGCGTCCCTTCTCTGGAAGAACTTCAAGAGGATTATAAAGGGTTTAATAAAGAGTCGCTCAAGTAATTCAACTCTGGTTGAAAATCGCGCAAGTATCCCTCATGTCGCGCAAGTATACTTGCGCGACCAACACTTGCGCGCCGACGCAGGACTTGCGCGACCTTCAAGACTTGCGCACCCCTATCTTTTTGGGTGCCCATCTTGCCCATTTTTACCCCTCTTAAGCCATTTCACCCTTCCTATTCAAGATTCAGTCTTCAAGATACTCTTCAAAGCCATTTATGGCATGATTTCTTGATTTGACATCTTTATCTGAAAGGAATTCTGTGAAATATCTCTCAAAACCTAGTGATTTAAACATCTTCATGTCACCAAAGATTGAGAGTTCATTCATTTCAACCTCATCCTTTAAGATGAGAGAATCCTAACCTGGGTCTCCTTTTCAAGAATAATCCCCAGTTATCATGTCCTTTAATCTTGGGCATCTTTCTTAAGAATAAGCCCCAATCAAGTCCTTTAATCTTGGGCATCCTCCTCAGGAGTAAGCCCCAAACCTTAATCCTTAACCTGGGTCTCCTTTTCCGGAATAAGACTCAGTCATAACCTTGGGCTTCCTTTTCAGGAGTAAGCCCCAAGTCCCCTAACCTAGGCTTCCTTCTCAGAAATAAGTCCTAGTCATAAATCTTGGGCATCTTTCTCAAGAATAAGCCCCAATCAAGTCCTTTAATCTTGGGCGTCCTCCTCAGGAGTAAGCCCCAAACCTTAATCCCTAACCTGGGTCTCCTTTTCAGGAATAAGACTCAGTCATAACCTTGGGCTTCCTTTTCAGGAGTAAGCCCCAAGTCCCCTAACCTAGGCTTCCTTCTCAGGAATAAGTCCTAGTCATAAATCTTGGGCATCTTTCTCAAGAATAAGCCCCAATCAAGTCCTTTAATCTTGGGCATCCTCCTCAGGAGTAAGCCCCAAACCTTAATCCCTAACCTGGGTCTCCTTTTCAGGAATAAGACTCAGTCATAACCTTGGGCTTCCTTTTCAGGAGTAAGCCCCAAGTCCCCTAACCTAGGCTTCCTTCTCAGGAATAATTCCTAGTCATAAATCTTGGGCATCCTTCTTAAGAGTAAGCCCCAAGTCTCTTAAAATTTCTCTTAACCAGTCATAAATTTCCTTTGATTTGGGTTTCCTTTTCAGGAATAAAACCCAAATCATAAGTCCCCTCCTAACTTGGGCATCCTCCTTAGGAGTAAGCCCCAAGATTAGAGTATTCAAATCTCCATGAAGCACATATAACTTTGTGGACCATGTTCTTGGATTTTCTCCCTAAAAGTAAATCCTAAACCTTCGCCTATCTGGGCAGTCATCTATACATAAGCCCCAAAACAAATTCTTATGATTGCATCTTTTATGGCACAATTGTCTAAATTTTACCAATACCTCTTGTTTCTCACACCGAGCATGACTCACGTGAGCTTAGAGTGTAAAAGTAATTATGACATTCATCTTTGAGCCATCAATCATAAAACATCATATCCCATTCCTCGAACTACGTGGGTTCTGATTCCTTTTTTCAAAACAAAGGATACGTAGGTAGCCCATTTATGGGTTCGATCCCAACATTGAAATAATCGCTGTCCTTCTGAATGACGATAAACTTCAAGTGCCCCACTGAGTGGCTTTAAAACCAGCCTGGTCATCAAAATGACCAAGAGACTTTTATATAAATGTTTTGAAGGATACCATTGACCAAGAATCTCTAAACAAATATAGATGATTCTATATTGATGAAGAACCTCGAATACATATAAAAGATTCTCTAAATTTCTTATTTAATCATTGATTGTTAAAACTAAAGGAAAGCTCATTTTATACTTGGTAATGTAATAAGGATTCACAAACTTAACTTAAATCTATAAAGAGAGTCCCGGAGTAGACAATAATTCCCCTCAAAAAGGTGTGATGAGTCCGACCTCCCATCCTCTCGACCAATGTAAATTCCTAAGCCTCATTAGCCCACAAGCTAATGAGCACCTGCCTTTGGAAAGTAGGTCCAAACGGATGTGGAATCATTGGATGTTTCCGGTTCTACGAACAAACCCGTTAGAAACCGATCGGAACGTTTGAATCTCTCGTCCAGGAGGTCATCCCCGGATTCCGCGCGAAACAAAAATGGTGAACCCGACGTGAATCCTTAACCATGTTAAAGTGATGTTCTTCTTATCTGTTAGGCCCTTTGGGCCAACAAGACAATCATTGACATATGATCATCCAAAAGATGCAGTAGCCGGATTCATCTTGATTATGTCTGTTACATGGAACAGGCACTCTTTTTTCAAGATCTTCTACAAAAATGGCTTTTCTTAAATTCACCCATATGAATACTGCTGCTGGGAACACCTCTACTGTGAGGTCTACTGCTGTGAAAACCAATGCTGCTACTCCTGCTGGAACGTCATCCGCTCTGAGGATGACATCACCAACTCAGCGTCTTCAACGCTGTGTTTCTAATGCACTGGTTAAGGAGTACCTTCGCAACGGTACTATCCCAACTCTGGAGGCCGCTCGTCAAGCCCTCCAAGTTAACAATTCTACCTGGTCGTCCGGACAACGGCGACCAGCAATCAAGAAGCAGACGGTGCTGACTACCGTCTCCAACCGTTTCGGGTCGTTATCCCCGGAACGCAATTTCCATTCACTCCCTTATTCCGAGGAAGTGAATGAGAAGGTCCCGCAGGACCTTAATTCAAAAAGACAGGAGTCCTTCTCAAGGGCTCCCATCAACAATCGCCGCCAGACTCGCGCGGTAGTGCGCCCTCAACATGATGAGGGTACCGACTCCAGGCGTTCAGATCAGGTTCCTCGAACCCGAGCAGGCAAGATGAATCGCCAGAGACGGAATCCGGTTAACAATAGGCAGGTTGTCATCCCTGCCATCTCCGGAGAAGTCCACCAACCTAACTTGGTGGCAAACAAGGAGCAGGCATACACACCTGCCCGTTTTAATCCCGCTGTCCAGCAGACTCGTCTGGCAGCATCAAGCCGATCCCACCAGGCAATTCCGGCGGAGTACCATAGGCAGGAGCATACACCTGCTTATACATCAGCAGTTAGTCAGCAGGCTCGTCTGACTACATATGGTGGATCTCGTCAACCGCGTTTGGCGAAGTGTAATCAGCAGGCACATACACCTGCTAATACTAATCAAGCCTACCAACAGTCTCGTTTGGTAGCACACGGAGAAGTCAGTCGGAAAGCCCCGACGACAAACAGGAGACAGACTAAACTCTCTGCCTCCACACTTGAGTACTGTCAGGATTCACTGACAGGAAAAGGAGGACAGGAGCAGGCACATACACCTACTCCAAGCCCGGAATGGACGTATATCCCTGTTCCGGTGGCTGAAGTCACCAAACATATTTTGTCAATGGTGAAAGAGCAGAAGCAAATTCCTGCTCATATTCTGGATGCTTGCCAGGATATCATAACAGCTTCAGCATCATCTCAGGGACAGACACATAAATCTATCCCTAGCAGTGGAGTGACACATCAACAATTCACTCCGGAACAGACACACACATCTGTTCCAGTCCAAGAGGGTTGTGGGGCCTACTCCCCCATATCATATGGACAACCAAGTCAGGCACATACACCTGATTTGAGCGATGATCGTCAGCCTAACCTGACCATCTTTCCTGATCAGGCACATACACCTGCTCAGAGCAATCACTTTCGTCATCAAGTGATTTCTAAAGCGAGTAAGAAGACATCTAAGAAAAAGATCCGCCCAGCACAGTCAGGAGATCAAAGGCCAATCTGCAACAAGGCCTTGCTCGATGCTGGAGTTCTTGAAGCCCTCAGACATTTATCTGTCGGAATTCAAGATTCTACTCCCTCAGTTCCCAATAACAGGAACATTAATCCCGAAGGTCTTCAACAGACACTTCCTCATGAAGACTTGCTTCATGAAAATTCGGTCAATCTTGAAGTTTCTTCTTCAGATGAGAACCACAGGAACCCTCTGTGTGGTCAGAAGACCAAGGAGCAAGAGATCTCATCTTTTGCTGTAACCCATCATGAAGGTCCTCCTCATGGTGATGAACTTCACTGCGAAAGTCCTCTCCGCAGTAGTGATTCACATTGTCTCGAAAATTCTTCAAAAGGCAATGTAGTGACGAGAAAGCCCTCCTATCTCGAGGCACTTGCAAACGTAAAACCATTCATGTCTGAAGTTTTACTATCGGCAGGTGAAACTCTTTCTCCATCAGAAGATAGCTTGGGGTTCAGGTTATTCTCCGAACCTTCCCTGGGTCATTCATCTTCCAGCATGAATAGTGATTCCTCTACCAATCTTGTTGAATCCGATGAAGCAACAAGGAAACACCAACTCTGGTCCAAACAGGTAGAAGAATCTTCATTTAATGATAAAGAGGAAATGCTGAACATGAGGAAAAAACTGGCAAAAGGTGAAGTACCAGTCATGTTTTGGCCTTTGGCTGATTCACAGTATGACATTCCAAAGATGTTGACGGATGATGGAATCCATGATATTCGTCTTAACATATGGAAAACTCTTTGTCAATTAAAGAAGAAGGTATTATCTTACGATGAATATGAAAATCATCTTAAAATAATAGAAGGGTTACAACGCCAGATGGATTTGGCATCTCTATCAGTCTCTCGGTATCCGAAGGCTGAAAAGCAACAGAGAACCCTTCAACGTTCATGCCTTGGCGCACTAAGAAGATTGCGTCAGTTAATTTCCAATGCTCCATCTAATGTTCATATCAGAGGATGGGGTGTTCACGGAGCACTACATTTCACAGTGCTTTCTGGTCAGTAAAGCCCGCCGAAAATGGTCTCATGCAATGTTATTGCCCATGGCCAGCCACAGTCAATGGGCTTTGTTCGTAATCAAAATCTTGCTCGAGATCAAGCTTCAACTAGTTCCTCTCAAAATCAAGTATATAGAGAACAAGTTGTTGAATTGCTCCTACATTAAGCAGGCGAGAATATTGCACAAGCCTCTCGTCTGGAGCAAACACGTCATCAAATGACAGAAGTTTCGGAAATCATCCAACGGTCTGTTGAACCAGGTGATAAAAGTGGATGCAGGTTAATGCATCCAGCTAATTTCCGAATTAAGATTCGCAATATCAAGAGAGATTTTAAAAAGATCTCAGACATAGCATGTCAAGAGACACCCCAGCTTGCCAGACTGGGGACTTCTCTAACCCAACCCTCAGAATCAACGAATGGGATTCGAGGAGCTGAGAAGAAGCAACAGGAACACCCCCAGTCCACCGGACTGGGGACTTTTTCGAATCTTCAATCCCTCCCTCAGAGAAAGTCAGTATTCTCTCGATTAGGGAATAAGCCTCAAGAGGAACGAAGAGCCAAGATGTCAGGAGATTCTCTCCAAGTGACGGTTCTCCAAGAAATTCCCGAGGGATCAAGTCAACGGAATGACATGCCTTATCATGGACATAAAAGGAGACAATATCACAGAAATGCTGATAGAAAGGATTCTATGAAATATGCATCCATTAATGTCATCACTGCCGTTGCTGCTGATTCACTAGATGAGGCTCAATCAGAGGGATCAGATGAAGAGGTTCCTGCTCAAGAAGTTGCGCACACAGACCTAAATGAAGAAGGTGTGCGCACACGTAATCAAAGGCTTACCCAAAATCTGGGTATTCCTTCAAGTAACCCACTTCCCCCTCTCCGAAAAGGATCCAATAAGGGGAAAGGAAAGAATCAGGTTACTTATCACCCTTCCTCTGAAGGAGGTCAATCGCTCTCATTAGAGCAAAGGTTTGCACAACAGGAGGAAGAAATGAAAGAATTAAGAAGGTTGAATGCAGAACTACTTCAGAGTAGTCTTCTTCTTAAGAATGCTGAAGTCCGACAGCCGAAGGAATTTGTTGTAACTACTGAGATGGATCAGGAATATCCTCCTTTATCAGTACACCCACAGAGGTCAAATCCTACGGGTCAAACGCAACAACGGTTGGCAGCACTACCATTAGTTGCAGCACCAACCTCCACGGCTGTCCAAGCTCCATTCATTGCACCTACCCAAAACCAAGTTCAACCTGACGTTTCTCAAAAGTTAATAACTACTATTGAGTCATTAACAGCTCGGTTAGAAACTATGGAAGGGAAACGGGCGCAAGTTCAACCTGAAAATAAAGTTTACCCTGAATGGGTAGATTCAATTTCTCCTCCATCCAGTTTTGGAAACCCTATTTTTCCTACTTTTAATGGATCAGGTGACCCTGAACAACATTTGACGCATTACGTGTCTTGTTGTGATCCTATGATGGGAACTCCAGAGCAACAAGAAGCAGTGAAACTCAGATGCTTCGTGCGAACCTTGCAAGGACCAGCTTTTGTCTGGTATACAAGCTTGAAATCCCGGTCAGTCATCGGATGGGAGGATCTTCGTCAAAAATTCCTTCTTCAGTTCAGCTCAACTTTGCCAAAAACGACAGTTTTCGATCTTACAAACTGCAAGCAAAGGTAGAATGAAAGAGTCTCTGATTTCATTGCTCGTTGGAAGGGATTAACGTATTCCTTGAGTTTATCACTCCCTCAAGAGGAATTGTTGCCAATCTGTGTGGCAAATTTGCGTGACGAATTACGCACGCCATTGATCCCTGTGAAATACACAGGAGGGTTTCGAGACCTTACTTCAATCGCTCAACAGATTGAAGATTCCCTTATGTAGGCTAAGGTTAAATCTCGTGTAATTCCATCAGCTCCAGGAAGAAGAATGGGTAAAGCAGAAACTGCTACAGTTATGCTTAAACAGGCACCTGTACCTATTTCTACTTCAAAACCTTCATCTTCTCGAAGGGCTCCACCTCCTGAACGCCAACAACAAAGGATGTTTCGTCCAAATGATCAAAAAGATCAACGACGAAAACAATTTGAGGATATGAAGAGTAAAACATACTCTTTCCGAAGTGAGCAAGTTCCTGGTTACTTCATTTCAGCTCTGGAAAATAATTTGGTTCAATTACCAGTGCCGAAGAGACCAAACAAGGAAGGAGATGAAGACCGTCCCAATTATTGTCCCTTTCATCAAATGTTGGGACATCCCATCCAGGAGTGTTTTGTCTTTAAAGACCTCCTACAAAAAATGGTCGACTTGGGACAAGTCAAATTGAAGGGTTCTTCAGCTCATGTAGCGTGTATTACCGCTACAGATCCAGAGGAAGGAGGCGAGTGGCAGGAAGTCAAAAGCAAAACTGCGAAAAAATATGATGATTGGATGGTCAGAAAGACAATCAATCGGACCCATTCCATTTTGCGAACACAATTGAAGAAGCCAATTGTGTCTCCTACAAAAGCTGCAGTAAAGCCTCCATCAAAAGACAAATCCTCAAAAGGGCAGAGCAATTCAAAGAAGAAAGAGGAATCAGAAGAAGATGAGTATGTATCAAAGCCTAAATTGTCTTTGACTCTGGCAGATTTCATGCCATCTACTTCAAAGAAACGGGCACCGTCCCACCAAACGGCACAACCTAAACAGGCTAACTTGGCAGAGTCTTTATCAGACGAAGAATTGATCTTTGGTTCTGTTAATATGATTCAATTAACAGATTCATATTCCAGTCTTGATGAGCCTGAATTCCCTGTATCAAATAAAGGAACCCGAGGAAGTTCTAGAGGTTCAGGATATAGGGGAAGACGTGGATCTTTCCGAAGCCACTACTCTAATTCTACCCCTGCTAGCACTGTATATGCAGCAGAAACTCGTGGTAGAGCCCTTCAGCGAGCTCAAAATGAACAAGCAAGTTCTTCTGCCAATGGCCAACTCAGCTTCGGCACAGTTATTTTGGAAGACCGATTAAATGTTCCATCTTCTTTATCTCAGCAAGTAAATGGATCTAATCAGTCTAATTTTCCAAAACCAAAGATGTTTCCAACTTCAATACAAGAGGCATCAGCTTCCAAAGCATCTGCTTCCAAGGTACCTGCTAAACCGCATATTCCTATTGGGAAACGCAGGCCTCTAGATCAAAAGTATGATATATTGAAACACTTGGCCCAAGTACCAGCCAAATTATCAATTTTAGATGCTTTGAATCTATCAAAAGATCTTCGGGAAGCACTCATTGAAGCTTTGTCAAGTCCTCAGGAGTTTGAAGCTGAAATTGCTGCAGCTGAAATTTATCACATAGAGAATAATCCTGCAGAATGCCATGCAGTGATATCTTTTACTGATAAAGATGAAGATGATGTTGTGCATGGGCACATAAAACCTTTGTACCTATCTGGAAAAGTCAATGGTATAGATGTTCGAAGAGCTTTTATTGACAATGGTTCAGGAGTCAACCTCATGCCCATTCGCACACTTCGTCGATTGGGCCTCACGGAATCTGATTTATCTCCTTCTACCATGATGTTGCAAGGATATGATAAAAATGAACAAGAACCACTTGGAGAAGTTACACTCAGAACTCAGTTTGGAGATCTTGTTTCCAATTCAGATTTCATGATTGTTGATCAAGACTCAGCTTTCAATATCTTGCTTGGAAGACCCTGGTTACATCAGCATGCAGCTATTCCGTCATCATACCATCAATGTCTCAAATACTGTTTCGATGGTCAAGTTGGAACATTATATGGTGATAAGGCCCCATTCAAAACATGTGAGTCTCAATACATTGAGGCGGAATTTTATCACATGAAGGGAAGAGAAAAATCTACAATGAAGGAAATTACCAAAGTTAATGCTCCATATGGTTTGGAAAAAATTCCAATAAATCCATTTTCACATGTGAGTACAGATTATGTGTTACCTATCAGTCAAATTGACAAAATAGGCCCAAATCAAAATACTCTTATGGAAAGATCCATAATGTCAATTACAGCAATCGAGCCAGACAACATGGGAGAAATTGGTAACTTACCAAGCAGTGATGAAAGCATAATTGGTGACGTTTTCATTTCGTCTGCTGAAATCCAACAAGTCTATACTTCGCTAATCAGGCCAGAAGAAGTTATAGAAACACCAGAGGTGAATGTTGATGTCGATTCTCAATCCATCATCTCCTCTTTATTTCCCAAAGAAGACCCTTTTTCATCAATAGGGTCGGAAATGGAAGCTTCTTCTTCAAAATGTGAAAATTTTGACATCTCTTATGATTATGAGAATTTCGTTTTTTCATCTACTTTTCAAGTAGAAACGGAAGAAATAACACATGATGAAGAGGAAGAGGAAGATCTTAGAGATGCTCCTCCAGCATTTGAAGAGGGTATCTCTACCACTGTGGATGAACTCAGAGAAGTAAATCTGGGTACAGAGAAAGATCCACGCCCCACTTTAATTAGTGCGGCCATGACCCTTGAAGAACAAGAGATGTATATTTCTTTTCTAAAGAAAAATAAAGATATTTTTGCTTGGAATTATACAGAGATGCCTGGCCTTGATCCTAACGTTGCCACCCATCATTTGGGTTTGCCAAAAGAACATCGAGGATTCAAGCAAGCCGCGAGAAGAACACACCCAACCTATGCTTCCAAAATCGAGGCTGAAGTGGATAAGCTTATCAAAGCTAACTTCGTCAGAGAAGTTCAATATCCCAAGTGGTTGGCTAATATTGTCCCAGTAAAGAAAAAGAACGGACAAATTAGGGTTTGCATCGATTTCAGAGATCTTAATCGGTATTGTCCCAAAGATGATTTTCCAGTTCCGATTACAGAACTCTTAATTGATGCGACGGCTGGCTATGAAGTACTTTCTTTCATGGATGGATATTCTGGATATAATCAGATCCGAATGGCCCCAGAAGATGAGGAATATACAGCCTTCAGAGCTCTTCAAGGTGTGTTTTGTTACCGGGTGATGCCCTTTGGTTTAAAGAATGCAGGTGCAACATATCAACGCGCCATGCATCGTATCTTCAAACCTTTTCTAGGGAAATTTGTTGAATGCTATGTAGATGATTTGGTGGTTAAATCCAAAAAACGTTTTGATCACTTGGCTGATTTGGAAATCATATTCCACAAGCTTCGACAACATAATTTGAAGATGAACCCCTTAAAATGTGCTTTTGGGGTAACCTCAGGAAAATTCCTCGTCTTTGTTGTACGCCATCGTGGTATTGAAGTCGATCCTGAGAAGACCAAATCAATCCTTGGTATGTCACCTCCTCAGAATTTGAAAGAATTAAGAGGACTTCAAGGACACTTAGCCTATATTCGGCGTTTCATCGCCAATTTGGCAGGCAAAAGTTTACCTTTTACCAAATTATTGAAGAAAGGAGTCACTTACCAGTGGACTAAAGAATGTCAAGAAGCATTTGATGTTCTCAAGAAATACCTCTTAAGTCCACCAGTACTCATGCCACCTGTTGAGGGTAGACCTCTTATCCTCTATGTGACAGCTTTAGAGCGATCATTGGGTGCCTTTCTCGCTCAAAAGAATGATGCTGGGAATGAAAATAGTCTCTACTATCTCAGTAGAACTATGCTTGAAGCAGAAACCCGGTATTCTAGCATTGAAAAGTGCTGCCTAGCATTAATCTTTGCAGTTCAGAAACTGAGACACTACCTGCAACATCACGAGGTCCAATTGGTATCTCGTAACAATCCACTCAAATTCATCCTTAGTCGTCCAATGCTTACAGGACGTCTGGCAAGGTGGGCGGTTATTCTACAGCAGTTCGACATTCAGTATGTGTCTCAAAAGGAAATTAAGGGCCAAGCTCTGGCTGATTTCCTGGCTGAACACCCTTCAGTGGAAGACACGTATTCAGATATCGAACTCCCTGATGAGGATGTTTTTTCTATTCAAGAGAATCCTTAAACATGGGAAATGTATTTTGATGGTGCTTCCAGAAGTCCAACAGGGAAGAAAATGGAAAATCCTAAATTCAACAAAGTTGGTTTAGGAATTGTGCTTATTTCTCCAGATAAGGCAGTGTTACCTTATTCCTTTTTGTTGTGGGAAGGTGGTACCAATAATGAAGCTGAATACCAAGCTCTCATTGCAGGCTTGGAGTTAGCGCTTCAAGCACAAGTGAATCACTTAAAGGTGAAAGGTGATTCAGACCTGGTAATCAAACAAGTCAATG
Organism: Viscum album; assembly: GCA_963277665.1. Lineage (NCBI taxonomy): Eukaryota > Viridiplantae > Streptophyta > Magnoliopsida > Santalales > Viscaceae > Viscum > Viscum album. Next base: position 870,407,128 of record OY728145.1, on the reverse strand, counting down.
GGGATTATGCCATCAGAAAAGAAGAATTAATCCCTTTGTATGATTACATCAGAGAGTTAATGTCGGAATTCCCTTCAGAACCGACATTTTCTTATGTCCCAAGATCACAAAATGCTCAAGCTGATGCACTGGCTAATATAGCCACAGCTTTAGCAGATCCAAATCGGGACGAGACAACCATCGGTATTGCCCACCGTCGTGCAATTTCACCTTATGTTCAAGTCAGAACAGAGGAAATTAATGAAATTAGTCCCATTCCTGAACCATATGGTCATACTACAGGATGGATATCACCTATCAGGGAATACCTTCAAAATGGAACACTTCCACCTGATAGAGCCGAGAGAGAACAAATTCGGCGACGTGTGGTCAATTTTACTCTTTATGATGGTCCAAACCACCTCGAGAAAATTCTCTACAAACGTGGTTTTGATGGAGTTCTCTTCAGATGTATTGATGGTGAAGAGACAATGGCTGTCATAAAAGAAGTGCATGCAGGAGTCTGTGGTGCCCACCAGTCTGGACATAGATTGTCTGATCAAATTCGAAGACTTGGATAATTCTGGCCTTCAATGATACAAGATTGTGTTAATTTCACAAAGAAGTGTCATTCATGCCAAGTATATGCCAATTTCATTCATCAACCTCCAGAGTTGCTTCATACAGCTAAATACTCATGGCCATTTTCCACATGGTGAATGGATGTGGTAGGACCTTACCCTTCAGCTACGGCCAAGCAGTTTAAGTACATTCTTACTGCTACTGATTTCTTTTCCAAATGGGCAGAGGCAGTACCTCTCAAAGAAGTCAGTTATAAATGCATTGTTAGCTTCATCAAGTCTAACATCATTACTAGATTTGGTGTCCCTCATACCATATTGACAGACAACGGCACCAACTTCTGTTCTTCTGAGGTAAAGAGATTGTATCAAGAATACAACATTATGTCCAACCATTCATCTCGATATCATGCAGCGGCTAATGGCCAGATAGAGGCCTTCAACAAGACTCTTTCAAATATACTGCAAAAGATGGTGGATAAAGATAAGAGGTCATGGCCTGATAAACTCTATCATGCTTTATGGGCTTATCGGACTACCACTCGCAATGCAACGCGGTCTACTCCATATTCATTGGTATATGGAACAGAAGCAGTCTTGCCAATTGAAGTTCAATTGCCCTCACTCAGAATAGCCATTTGTGATCAATTATCAACAGATGAGCAATCCCAAAAGCGGTTGAATGAATTGGAACAGTTAGATGAGAAAAGATTGTGCACTTTGCACCACTTGGAAATCTATCAGAATCGAATAGCACGAGCTTTTAACAAAAAAGTTCGTCTTCGTTCATTCATTCAGGGAGAATTGGTATTGGTTCTCAGAACACCAATGATACCAGGAGAGAAGCCTCCCAAGCTTGAGCCAAAATGGGAAGGACCTTATTCAATACATAAGGTCTACTCCAATGGAGCGTATTCTCTGATTTCAATGGATGGAGAACACATCACGACTCCAACTAATGCCAGATTTCTGAACAAGTATTTTGTATAAACACAAAATATTGTTCCCAGAACCAATACATACAATTGGTTCATACAGAAAAGGTCCGGTATGACCTTAAACTACACCAAGGTCCGGTATGACCTTAAACTACACCAAGGTCCGGTATGACCTTAAACTACACAATGGTCCAGTATGACCTTAAACTACAACTTCGTCCAACATGACATTAAACTGTGTCACATATTCTGTCCGATATGAAATTAAACTATAATACGTCCAGCATGACGATAAACTGTACGGTCCATGCATATGACCTTAAACTATTCGCACTTATGTCCCTGCAACATGACACTAAACTGTGCAGCACCAATAGTCCTAACTACAAGACTTTAAACTGCATAGTCCCTGATTTTGTCTTACATGACAATAAACTGTATAGAAGTTCCTATATTTTGTCCGAGATGACATTAAACTATATTGTGTCCTAGCAACATGACATTAAACTGTGTGGCACTTTCATCGTCCAACATGACGTTAAACTGTGTCAGTTCCCTTATCGTCCAACATGACGTTAAAATGTCACATTAGTTATTAATATGTCCTACATGACACTAAACTGTATCTGTCCGAGATGACATTAAACTATATTTTGTCCTAGCAACATGACATTAAAACTGTGTGGCGCTTTCATCGTCCAGCATGACATTAAACTGTAAAAAAAATCCCCAGAACTGATATCCTCATATTGGTTCACCTTAGTCCTAGCTACATGACTTTAAACTGTACAGCACCAGTTCGTCCTTGCTATATGACGTTAAACTATACAACAATGGTCCCGTATAACTTTAAACTGCATCATTCCTGGTCCATGTATACGACCATAAACTATTTGCAAATATGTCCAGCAAGACGTTAAACTGTGACGTCCTAACTACATGACGCTAAACTGTATAGAAAGTCCCTCACGTCCGGAAAGACGTTAAACTATATAATCATCAAAAGTCCAGCATGACATTAAAACTGCACAATCCCACTTTCGTCCAATATGACGTTAAACTGTATTGTCCCCATCGTCCTAACTACATGACGCTAAACTGTACAGAAAGTCCTTGATATGTCCTACATGACATTAAACTGTGCATCGTTAGGGTTGTTATTACCTCTTGTTTCTCACACCGAGTATGACTCACGTGAGCTTAGAGCGAACATCAACCATAACACTCCCTTTGGGCCACTAACCATGTGTAAGTCCCAACAACATTTTTTAGATCATTGTCCACAAGAACAACTTGATCATTAATTCATTCTTTAATTGAACTACACGGACTTTGATCCTTGCCCTCCAGGCTGGGTATGTAGGCAACCTCCCAAAGGTTCAAGCCCAAAAACAATCTCTTCACATTGGTTCACCACCATCTCATATGATGATGATTTGTGAAACCACCCCTGGAATCAATATCTTTACATTGATTCACTTTCGTCCTTGTTATATGACGTTAAACTATACAACACTTTTGTCCGGTACGACAATAAACTACAATATTCTTTGATTTCCTCATTTGAGAAGGAACCATTATTAACATTGATTCTTTTTTCAATCATGGTTTTCATTTTTTCAAAAGACTACGTACATACATGGTAATGCCTAAACTTTTTATCTTAGGTTAAAACCATCATTGCACTAAAGTCCCCTTTTCACCCTTCACATGTACGAACCAAATTTGTAAAAAGGGTAGATCTAGAACTACGTGGACTTGATTCCCATCCTTATGGGATACGTAGGAACATTCGAGTGTCCCTTGAATCCAGTCCCAAGTCTTTTGGGCCTAACCCCAAATTTCACTTTCAGTCCCTTTGCTGAAAAGTCTTCATGAAAACACACACTGTGTATTCATTATTATGGTCCGAATTCTATGACCCTAAACTAAGATCACTCATACTTTCGTCCTGCACGACATTAAACTGCATTTCAAGAACTACGTATGGCTTGATTCTCATTCTTATGAGATACGTAGTGAAGTCCAAGTTTAGGACCCAGCCACAACATGATTATGGTTTTCATTGACCTATGTATCTCTATATACATTGGAAAATACCCATCTTTATGTATTATAATCCTAACCTTAAATATTTTCAGATCTTCATAACCCTTTTCATGACTTATATTCACAAAAATGTCAAACTTCTGAGAATTCTTTTGCCTGACTATGCAGCACGTGCCCATAGGTGGCCTTGCACAAACAGTCCACATAAAAGACTTGTCAGCCAAGAGATGCTATTTATTTGACCATGCAGCCAATGCCCATAGGTGGCCCTGCATGTTTTCAACCCCCTAACGGGTTTTTTAAATAATAGTAACTTCATTCTTGGGAAGAATGCCTCTTTTGTCCTTATTTGTCTTAAACGATAGTATGTAGGGATCCGAAAAAATAGCCATCCTTAACGTATTTGTCCCATATCCTTTTTCATGATCTGAAAGTATTCAAGTCTATGGTTTATTCTCCTTCCCTACGTTTGGGTCAGACCTTCGTAGGAGTGATATTCATCCAGTTCTTCGATATTCTTTTTCGGAAATATCCTTTCCATATTCAAGTACCTCTTTCCATACAACAAACTCTATGCTTTAGAAAATTTGAATCTCCATAAACTTTCACTGGCTTTTAGCACTAGGAAAGTAAATTTCTGAGAGTTCTTTTGCCTGATTATGCAGCACGTGCCCATAGGTGGCCTTGCATAAACAGTCCACATAATAGACTTGTCAGCCAAAAGATGCTATTTTATTTGACTATGCAGCCAATGCCCATAGGTGGCCCTGCATATTTCAACCCCCTAACGGGTTTTGTTAAATAATAGTAACTTCATTCTTGGAAAATACTTCTTCTAATGCCTTTTAGCTCTTTTTCATATCATTCATCAGATTCAAATATTCTTAAGCCATAGTTTATATTTTTTCTCTCATACTTGAGTATGGTAAATATGTTTTCAGATAAATTATCAAGGAATTGAATCCATTTTTTTTCTTTTTAATCCATTTTAGGTCAAAGCTATTTCGACCTTAAACATTAGCCCCTTTATGTCCGGCGTGCATGACTTTAAACTGCCCACACAAAAGACAAAGGAACTCTGAATAAAAGTCAAGTTCCAGCTCACTAAATATACATTTTTTTGTATGATTTAGGTAATATTGAGCAGTTAAAAGGTTCAAAGTTTGTAGGGTTATTTGTAATAATCCTAGTAAAAATCAAACTATGCTTACTAGGCCCATTGGCTTAAGTAAATTTGAAGCAGGTAATGGAAGAATACAGGTACAAATGATTGAAGACAAAAGTGTTTTTCATTGATACACAAGAGTTAGAGGGACATCCACAGACTGGAGTCTCTTCTCTTCTTTCAATAATTACAAATGGCTTTCAACATAACACTTCATTTGATTTACGGCATCCCGATCTTCATTAGAAACCACCTAGAATTTATTCATTCAACTGGATACAATAAGAGATGCAGTGATACCAGCTCTTCTTGGAACAATTGTAAAAGGATGTTCTTGAGTGCGGTTTGAGAAAATTTTCTGCTGATCAAACAGTGAATCTGTTTCTGTCCAAGAGACTTGGAAGATGGATACGTAGATTTGAGAATAGAGCATTGGAAGTAAAGAGCCATTTGGAGAGAGTACTCTTTTCAGATATTGCTCTAATACCATGTTTGTCTTCTCTCCACCAACCGGCAGTGGAAAACATTTCAGCCCATGGGTTTGCCATTTTCATATCTGCAAAGGAAAGACATGGAGGAAGAATTTGAAAGTTCACACCATTGTTGTTACTCTTAATGCACAGCATAACCGAAATAGAGAAGTAGCAGTGCAGCTGCATCTCAGGTGTATAATTGTTTGCATTTTGGAACATTGACTCCTTGCAGATGACCATGAACACACAGAGACAGGTAGATGCTCTGTGGGAAATTAAGATGATATTTCTTCAAATACTTATCCAAATCTGGGAAAGTGCTGTCACAGATATCATAATAATCATGGCCAATAATGTTCATCATGTCATCAATCTGCTTGCTAGCCAGTTCATCAGCCGTTTCAATTCCCTTGGGAACCATTGAATCTGCACAAAAGATGAATAAACTAACTCTTAAATGGGTTTATTTTCATAAAATTTGTAAAGAAATTCGGAAAAAATGGCTAAGGCATTAAGGCGCGCAAGTATGGAGTTGCCGCGCAAGTGTTTTGTGTGTCGCGCTAGTTTTTGACGTGCAAGTATAAACCGTGCAAGTACAAATACCATTACAGTGGCGCGACATCGAGGAAAACCCTAGAAAACAGAGCAACTTGCGCGGTCAAAGTGACCTGCGCGGCGAGAGCTCGAGAAGGGATGATGTTCGGAAATCCGGATACTTGTACGGAGGTGAGGCCGTATATTTATAGGCCAGGGGGCCTATCTGCGCGCCGCACCCAGAGCAATTAAGGCCTGCGCGACGCACACTTGCGCGCCTCCCTCTGCGCACTGAAGACTTGCGCGCCTCCCTTTTCCTTTGGAGGGATTCGATTTCCTAAGAGTCAAATCCTCATTTTCTCTCCGGATCCAACTCTGAGGGGGGACTTTTGTTGACACTCCTTTCGTCACGGAATCTAAAGTTCGGAAAAGGGAATATCTGAGCTCAAAGTGATTAATCCTTTTGAAGAAACATCAAAAATCGACAAAGGGATAAAAAAGGAGAACATTGCCCATGTATCGCGCAAGTTCCCTCTTGGTCGCGCAAGTACACTTGCGCGCCGCCTCAATACTTGCGCGACTCCTCATGGTCGTGCAAGGGACTTGCGCGACATATCTGGTAACCGCCCAGTAACCGCTCGGGGTCTTCTTTTGCCTATAAATAGACCCTGTGGGCCCCCCATTCGGGGGATCTCTTTCCAGAAACTCGGATCAAAGCTCCCGACGCCCAAGTCTCTTCTCAAAGCTTCCGGAACACTTCTAAGGTAATCTCTTACCTAGAACGGAAGATCTAAAGAGAAGAAGGAAGGCCCAAGTGTTGAAACTTATCAAACACTTGCGCGTCAACTTAATTCCTTCAATATAACTTGCGCGTCCCTTCTCTGGAAGAACTTCAAGAGGATTATAAAGGGTTTAATAAAGAGTCGCTCAAGTAATTCAACTCTGGTTGAAAATCGCGCAAGTATCCCTCATGTCGCGCAAGTATACTTGCGCGACCAACACTTGCGCGCCGACGCAGGACTTGCGCGACCTTCAAGAATTGTGCGCCCCTATCTTTTTGGGTGCCCATCTTGCCCATTTTTACCCCTCTTAAGCCATTTCACCCTTCCTATTCAAGATTCAGTCTTCAAGATACTCTTCAAAGCCATTTATGGCATGATTTCTTGATTTGACATCTTTATCTGAAAGGAATTCTGTGAAATATCTCTCAAAACCTAGTGATTTAAACATCTTCATGTCACCAAAGATTGAGAGTTCATTCATTTCAACCTCATCCTTTAAGATGAGAGAATCCTAACCTGGGTCGCCTTTTCAAGAATAATCCCCAGTTATCAAGTCCTTTAATCTTGGGCATCTTTCTTAAGAATAAGCCCCAATCAAGTCCTTTAATCTTGGGCATCCTACTCAGGAGTAAGCCCCAAACCTTAATCCTTAACCTGGGTCTCCTTTTCAGGAATAAGACTCAGTCATAACCTTGGTCTTCCTTTTCAGGAGTAAGACCCAAGTCCCCTAACCTAGGCTTCCTTCTCAGGAATAAGTCCTAGTCATAAATCTTGGGCATCTTTCTCAAGAATAAGCCCCAATCAAGTCCTTTAATCTTGGGCGTCCTCCTCAGGAGTACGCCCCAAACCTTAATCCCTAACCTGGGTCTCCTTTTCAGGAATAAGACTCAGTCATAACCTTGGGCTTCCTTTTCAGGAGTAAGCCCCAAGTCCCCTAACCTAGGCTTCCTTCTCAGGAATAAGTCCTAGTCATAAATCTTGGGCATCTTTCTCAAGAATAAGCCCCAATCAAGTCCTTTAATCTTGGGCATCCTCCTCAGGAGTAAGCCCCAAACCTTAATCCCTAACCTGGGTCTCCTTTTCAGGAATAAGACTCAGTCATAACCTTGGGCTTCCTTTTCAGGAGTAAGCCCCAAGTCCCCTAACCTAGGCTTCCTTCTCAGGAATAAGTCCTAGTCATAAATCTTGGGCATCCTTCTTAAGAGTAAGCCCCAAGTCTCTTAAAATTTCTCTTAACCAGTCATAAATTTCCTTTGATTTGGGTTTCCTTTCCAGGAATAAAACCCAAATCATAAGTCCCCTCCTAACTTGGGCATCCTCCTTAGGAGTAAGCCCCAAGATTAGATTATTCAAATCTCCATGAAGCACATATAACTTTGTGGACCCTGTTCTTGGATTTTCTCCCTAAAAGTAAATCCTAAACCTTCGACTATCTGGGCAGTCATCTATACATAAGCCCCAAAACAAATTCTTATGATTGCATCTTTTATGGCACAATTGTCTAAATTTTACCAATACCTCTTGTTTCTCACACCGAGCATGACTCACGTGAGCTTAGAGTGTAAAAGTAATTATGACATTCATCTTTGAGCCATCAATCATAAAACATCATATCCCATTCCTCGAACTACGTGGGTTCTGATTCCTTTTTTCAAAACAAAGGATACGTAGGTAGCCCATTTATGGGTTCGATCCCAACATTGAAATAATCTCTGTCCTTCTGAATGACGATAAACTTCAAGTGCCCCACTGAGTGGCTTTAAAACCAGCCAGGTCATCAAAATGACCAAGAGACTTTTATATAAATGTTTTGAAGGATACCATTGACCAAGAATCTCTAAACAAATATAGATGATTCTATATTGATGAAGAACCTCGAATACATATAAAAGATTCTCTAAATTTCTTATTTAATCATTGATTGTTAAAACTAAAGGAAAGCTCATTTTATACTTGGTAATGTAATAAGGATTCACGAACTTAACTTAAATCTATAAAGAGAGTCCCAGAGTAGACAATAATTCCCCTCAAAAAGGTGTGATGAGTCCGACCTCCCATCCTCTCGATCAATGTAAATTCCTAAGCCTCATTAGCCCACAAGCTAATGAGCGCCTGCCTTTGGAAAGTAGGTCCAAACGGATGTGGAATCATTGGATGTTTCCGGTTCTACGAACAAACCCGTTAGAAACCGATCGGAACGTTTGAATCTCCCGTCCAGGAGGTCATCCCCGGATTCCGCGCGAAACAAAAATGGTGAACCCGACGTGAATCCTTAACCATGTTAAAGTGATGTTCTTCTTATCTGTTAGGCCCTTTGGGCCAACAAGACAATCATTGACATATGATCATCCAAAAGATGCAGTAGCCGGATTCATCTTGATTATGTCTGTTACATGGAACAGGCACTCTTTTTTCAAGATCTTCTACAAAAATGGCTTTTCTTAAAATCACCCCTGTGAATACTGCTGCTGGGAACACCTCTACTGTGAGGTCTACTGCTGTGAAAACCAATACTGCTACTCCTGCTGGAATGTCATCCGCTCTGAGGATGACATCACCAACTCAGCGTCTTCAACGCTGTGTTTCTAATGCACTGGTTAAGGAGTACCGTCGCAACGGTACTATCCCAACTCTGGAGGCCGCTCGTCAAGCCCTCCAAGTTAACAATTCTACCTGGTCGTCCGGACAACGGCGACCAGCAATCAAGAAGCAGACGGTGCTGACAACCGTCTCCAACCGTTTCGGGTCGTTATCCCCGGAACGCAATTTCCATTCACTCCCTTATTCCGAGGAAGTGAATGAGCAGGTCCCGCAGGACCTTAATTCAAAAAGACAGGAGTCCTTCTCAAGGGATCCCATCAACAATCGCCGCCAGAATCGCGCGGTAGTGCGCCCTCAACATGATGAGGGTACCGACTCCAGGCGTTCAGCTCAGGTTCCTCGAACCCGAGCAGGTAAGATGAATCGCCAGAGACGGAATCCGGTTAACAATAGGCAGGTTGTCATCCCTGCCATCTCCGGAGAAGTCCACCAACCTAACATGGTGGCAAACAACGAGCAGGCATACACACCTGCCCGTTTTAATCCCGCTGTCCAGCAGACTCGTCTGGCAGCATCAAGCCGATCCCGCCAGGCAATTCCGGCGGAGTACCATAGGCAGGAGCATACACCTGCTTATACATCAGCAGTTAGTCAGCAGGCTCGTCTGACTACATATGGTGGATCTCGTCAACCGCGTTTGGCGAAGTGTAATCAGCAGGCACATACACCTGCTAATACTAATCAAGACTACCAACAGTCTCGTTTGGTAGCACACGGAGAAGTCAGTCGGAAAGCCCCGACGACAAACAGGAGACAGACTAAACTCTCTGCCTCCACACTTGAGTACTGTCAGGATTCACTGACAGGAAAAGGAGGACAGGAGCAGGCACATACACCTACTCCAAGCCCGGAATGGACGTATATCCCTGTTCCGGCGGCTGAAGTCACCAAACATATTTTGTCAATGGTGAAAGAGCAGAAGCAAATTCCTGCTCATATTCTGGATGCTTTCCAGGATATCATAACAGCTTCAGCATCATCTCAGGGACAGACACATAAATATATCCCTAGCAGTGGAGTGACACATCAACAATTCACTCCGGAACAGACACACACATCTGTTCCAGTACAAGAGGGTTGTGGGGCCTACTCCCCCATATCATATGGACAACCAAGTCAGGCACATACACCTGATTTGAGCGATAATCGTCAGCCTAACCTGACCATCTTTCCTGATCAGGCACATACACCTGCTCAGAGCAATCACTTTCGTCATCAAGTGATTTCTAAAGAGAGTAAGAAGGCATCTAAGAAAAAGATCCGCCCAGCACAGTCAGGAGATCAAAGGCCAATCTGCAACAAGGCCTTGCTCGATGCTGGAGTTCTTGAAGCCCTCAGACATTTATCTGTCGGAATTCAAGATTCTACTCCCTCAGTTCCCAATAACAGGAACATTAATCCCGAAGGTCTTCAACAGACACTTCCTCATGAAGACTTGCTTCATGAAAATTCGGTCAATCTTGAAGTTTCTTCTTCAGATGAGAACCACAGGAACCCTCTGTGTGGTCAGAAGACCAAGGAGCAAGAGATCTCATCTTCTGCTGTAACCCATCATGAAGGTCCTCCTCATGGTGATGAACTTCGCTGCGAAAGTCCTCTCCGCAGTAGTGATTCACATTGTCTCGAAAATTCTTCAGAAGGCAATGTAGTGACGAGAAAGCCCTCCTATCTCGAGGCACTTGCAAACGTAAAACCAGTCATGTCTGAAGTTTTACTATCGGCAGGTGAAACTCTTTCTCCATCAGAAGATAGCTTGGGGTTCAGGTTATTCTCCGAACCTTCCCTGGGTCATTCATCTTCCAGCATGAATAGTGATTCCTCTACCAATCTTGTTGAATCCGATGAAGCAACAAGGAAACACCAACTCTGGTCCAAACAGGTAGAAGAATCTTCATTTAATGATAAAGAGGAAATGCTGAACATGAGGAAAAAACTGGCAAAAGGTGAAGTACCAGTCATGTTTTGGCCTTTGGCTGATTCACAGTATGACATTCCAATGATGTTGACGGATGATGGAATCCATGATATTCGTCTTAACATATGGAAAACTCTTTGTCAATTAAAGAAGAAGGTATTATCTTACGATGAATATGAAAATCATCTTAAAATAATAGAAGGGTTACAACGCCAGATTGATTTGGCATCTCTATCAGTCTCTCGGTATCCGAAGGCTGAAAAGCAACAGAGAACCCTTCAACGTTCATGCCTTGGCGCACTAAGAAGATTGCGTCAGTTAATTTCCAATGCTCCATCTAATGTTCATATCAGAGGATGGGGTGTTCACGGAGCACTACATTTCACAGTGCTTTCTGGTCAGCAAAGCCCGCCGAAAATGGTCTCATGCAATGTTATTGCCCATGGCCGGCCACAGTCAATGGGCTTTGTTCGTAATCAAAATCTTGCTCGAGATCAAGCTTCAACTAGTTCCTCTCAAAATAAAGTATATAGAGAACAGGTTGTTGAATTGCTCCTACATTAAGCAGGCGAGAATATTGCACAAGCCTCTCGTCTGGAGCAAACACGTCATCAAATGACAGAAGTTTCGGAAATCATCCAACGGTCTGTTGAACCAGGTGATAAAAGTGGATGCAGGTTAATGCATCCAGCTAATTTCCGAATTAAGATTCGCAAGATCAAGAGAGATTTTAAAAAGATCTCAGACATAGAATGTCAAGAGACACCCCAGCTTGCCAGACTGGGGACTTCTCTAACCCAACCCTCAGAATCAACGAATGGGATTCGAGGAGCTGAGCAGAAGCAACAGGAACACCCCCAGTCCACCGGACTGGGGACTTTTTCAAATCTTCAATCCCTCCCTCAGAGAAAGTCAGTATTCTCTCGATTAGGGAATAAGCCTCAAGAGGAACGAAGAGCCAAGATGTCAGGAGATTCTCTCCAAGTGACGGTTCTCCAAGAAATTCCTGAGGGATCAAGTCAACGGAATGACATGCCTTATCATGGACATAAAAGGAGACAATATCACAGAAATGATGATAGAAAGGATTCTATGAAATATGCATCCATTAATGTCATCACTGCCGTTGCTGCTGATTCACCAGATGAGGCTCAATCAGAGGGATCAGATGAAGAGGTTCCTGCTCAAGAAGTTGCGCACACAGACCTAAATGAAGAAGGTGTGCGCACACGTAATCAAAGGCTTACCCAAAATCTGGGTATTCCTTCAAGTAACCCACTTCCCCCTCTCCGAAAAGGATCCAATAAGGGGAAAGGAAAGAATCAGGTTACTTATCACCCTTCCTCTGAAGGAGGTCAATCGCTCTCATTAGAGCAAAGGTTTGCACAACAGGAGGAAGAAATGAAAGAATTAAGAAGGTTGAATGCAGAACTATTTCAGAGTAGTCTTCTTCTTAAGAATGCTGAAGTCCGACAGCCGAAGGAATTTGTTGTAACTACTGAGATGGATCAGGAATATCCTCCTTTATCAGTACACCCACAGAGTTCTAATCCTACGGGTCAAACGCAACAACGGTTGGCAGCACTACCATTAGTTGCAGCACCAACCTCCACGGCTGTCCAAGCTCCATTCATTGCACCTACCCAAAACCAAGTTCAACCTGACGTTTCTCAAAAGTTAATAACTACTATTGAGTCATTAACAGCTCGGTTAGAAACTATGGAAGGGAAACGGGCGCAAGTTCAACCTGAAAAGAAAGTTTACCCTGAATGGGTAGATTCAATTTCTCCTCCATCCAGTTTTGGAAACCCTATTTTTCCTACTTTTAATGGATCAGGTGACCCTGAACAACATTTGACGCATTACGTGTCTTGTTGTGATCCTATGATGGGAACTCCAGAGCAACAAGAAGCAGTGAAACTCAGATGCTTCGTGCGAACCTTGCAAGGACCAGCTTTTGTCTGGTATACAAGCTTGAAATCCCGGTCAGTCATCGGATGGGAGGATCTTCGTCAAAAATTCCTTCTTCAGTTCAGCTCAACTTTGCCAAAAACGACAGTTTTCGATCTTACAAACTGCAAGCAAAGGGAGAATGAAAGAGTCTCTGATTTCATTGCTCGTTGGAAGGGATTAACGTATTCCTTGAGTTTATCACTCCCTCAGGAGGAATTGTTGCCAATCTGTGTGGCAAATTTGCGTGACGAATTACGCACGCCATTGATCCCTGTGAAATACACAGGAGGGTTTCGAGACCTTACTTCAATCGCTCAACAGATTGAAGATTCCCTTATGCAGGCTAAGGTTAAATCTCGTGTAATTCCATCAGCTCCAGGAAGAAGAATGGGTAAAGCAGAAACTGCTACAGTTATGCTTAAACAGGCACCTGTACCTATTTCTACTTCAAAACCTTCATCTTCTCGAAGGGCTCCACCTCCTGAACGCCAACAACAAAGGCTGTTTCATCCAAATGATCAAAAAGATCAACGACGAAAACAATTTGAGGATATGAAGAGTAAAACATACTCTTTCCGAAGTGAGCAAGTTCCTAGTTACTTCATTTCAGCTCTGGAAAATAATTTGGTTCAATTACCAGTGCCGAAGAGACCAAACAAGGAAGGAGATGAAGACCGTCCCAATTATTGTCCCTTTCATCAAATGTTGGGACATCCCATCCAGGAGTGTTTTGTCTTTAAAGACCTCCTACAAAAAATGGTCGACTTGGGACAAGTCAAATTGAAGGGTTCTTCAGCTCATGTAGCGTGTATTACCGCTACAGATCCAGAGGAAGGAGGCGAGTGGCAGGAAGTCAAAAGCAAAACTGCGAAAAAATATGATGATTGGATGGTCAGAAAGACAATCAATCGGACCCATTCCATTTTGCGAACACAATTGAAGAAGCCAATTGTGTCTCCTACAAAAGCTGCAGTAAAGCCTCCATCAAAAGACAAATCCTCAAAAGGGCAGAGCAATTCAAAGAAGAAAGAGGAATCAGAAGAAGATGAGTATGTATCAAAGCCTAAATTGTCTTTGACTCTGGCAGATTTCATGCCATCTTCTTCAAAGCAACGGGCACCGTCCCACCAAACGGCACAGCCTAAACATGCTAACTTGGCAGAGTCTTTATCAGACGAAGAATTGATCTTTGGTTCTGTTAATATGATTCAATTAACAGATTCATATTCCAGTCTTGATGAGCCTGAATTCCCTGTATCAAATAAAGGAACCCGAGGAAGTTCTAGAGGTTCAGGATATAGGGGAAGACATGGATCTTTCCGAAGCCACTACTCTAATTCTACCCCTGCTAGCACTGTATATGCAGCAGAAACTCGTGGTAGAGCCCTTCAGCGAGCTCAAAATGAACAAGCAAGTTCTTCTGCCAATGGCCAACTCATCTTCGGCACAGTTATTTTGGAAGACCGATTAAATGTTCCATCTTTTTTATCTCAGCAAGTAAATGGATCTAATCAGTCTAATTTTCCAAAACCAAAGATGTTGCCAACTTCAATACAAGAGGCATCAGCTTCCAAAGCATCTGCTTCCAAGGTACCTGCTAAACCGCATATTCCTATTGGGAAACGCAGGCCTCTAGATCAAAAGTATGATATATTGAAACACTTGGCCCAAGTACCAGCCAAATTATCAATTTTAGATGCTTTGAATCTATCAAAAGATCTTCGGGAAGCACTCATCGAAGCTTTGTCAAGTCCTCAGGAGTTTGAAGCTGAAATTGCTGCAGCTGAAATTTATCACATAGAGAATAATCCTGCAGAATGCCATGCAGTGATATCTTTTACTGATAAAGATGGAGATGATGTTGTGCATGTGCACATAAAACCTTTGTACCTATCTGGCAAAGTCAATGGTATAGATGTTCGAAGAGCTTTTATTGACAATGGTTCAAGAGTCAACCTCATGACCATTCGCACACTTCGTCGATTGGGCCTCACGGAATCTGATTTATCTCCTTCTACCATGATGTTGCAAGGATATGATAAAAATGAACAAGAACCACTTGGAGAAGTTACACTCAGAACTCAGTTTGGAGATCTTGTTTCCAATTCAGATTTCATGATTGTTGATCAAGACTCAGCTTTCAAAATCTTGCTTGGAAGACCCTGGTTACATCAGCATGCAGCTATTCCGTCATCATACCATCAATGTCTCAAATACTGTTTCGATGATCAAGTTGGAACATTATATGGTGATAAGGCCCCATTCAAAACATGTGAGTCTCAATACATTGAGGCGGAATTTTATCACATGAAGGGAAGAGAAAAATCTACAATGAAGGAAATTACCAAAGTTAATGCTCCATATGGTTTGGAAAAAATTCCAATAAATCCATTTTCACATGTGAGTACAGATTATGTGTTACCTATCAGTAAAATTGACAAAATAGGCCCAAATCAAAATACTCTTATGGAAAGATCCATAATGTCAATTACGGCAATCGAGCCAGACAACATGGGAGAAATTGGTAACTTACCAAGCAGTGATGAAAGCATAAGTGGTGACGTTTTCATTTCGTCTGCTGAAATCCAACAAGTCTATACTTCGCTAATCAGGCCAGAAGAAGTTATAGCAACACCAGAGGTGAATGTTGATGTCGATTCTCAATCCATCATCTCCTCTTTATTTCCCAAAGAAGACCCTTTTTCATCAATAGGGTCGGAAATGGAAGCTTCTTCTTCAAAATGTGAAAATTTTGACATCTCTTATGATCATGAGAATTTCATTTTTTCATCTACTTTGCAAGTAGAAACGGAAGAAATAACACATGATGAAGAGGAAGAGGAAGATCTTAGAGATGCTCCTCCAGCATTTGAAGAGGGTATCTCTACCACTGTGGATGAACTCAGAGAAGTAAATCTGGGTACAGAGAAAGATCCACGCCCCACTTTAATTAGTGCAGCCATGACCCTTGAAGAACAAGAGATGTATATTTCTTTTCTAAAGCAAAATAAAGATATTTTTGCTTGGAATTATACAGAGATGCCTGGCCTTGATCCTAATGTTGCCACCCATCATTTGGGTTTGCCAAAAGAACATCGAGGATTCAAGCAAGCCGCGAGAAGAACACACCCAACCTATGCTTCCAAAATCGAGGCTGAAGTGGATAAGCTTATCAAAGCTAACTTCGTCAGAGATGTTCAATATCCCAAGTGGTTGGCTAATATTGTCCCAGTAAAGAAAAAGAACGGACAAATTAGGGTTTGCATCGATTTCAGAGATCTTAATCGGTATTGTCCCAAAGATGATTTTCCAGTTCCGATTACAGAACTCTTAATTGATGCGACGACTGGCTATGAAGTACTTTCTTTCATGGATGGATATTCTGGATATAATCAGATCCGAATGGCCCCAGAAGATGAGGAATATACAGCCTTCAGAGCTCCTCAAGGTGTGTTTTGTTACCGGGTGATGCCCTTTGGTTTAAAGAATGCAGGTGCAACATATCAACATGCCATGCATCGTATCTTCAAACCTTTTCTAGGGAAATTTTTTGAATGCTATGTAGATGATTTGGTGGTTAAATCCAAACAACGTTTTGATCACTTGGATGATTTGGAAATCATATTCCACAAGCTTCGACAACATAATTTGAAGATGAACCCCTTAAAATGTGCTTTTGGGGTAACCTCAGGAAAATTCCTCAGCTTTGTTGTACGCCATCGTGGTATTGATGTCGATCCTGAGAAGACCAAATCAATCCTTGGTATGTCACCTCCTCAGAATTTGAAAGAATTAAGAGGACTTCAAGGACACTTAGCCTATATTCGGCGTTTCATCGCCAATTTGGCAGGCAAAAGTTTACCTTTTACCAAATTATTGAAGAAAGGAGTCACTTACCAGTGGACTAAAGAATGTCAAGAAGCATTTGATGTTCTCAAGAAATACCTCTTAAGTCCACCAGTACTCATGCCACCTGTTGAGGGTAGACCTCTTATCCTCTATGTGACAGCTTTAGAGCGATCATTGGGTGCCTTTCTCGCTCAAAAGAATGATGTTGGGAATGAAAATAGTCTCTACTATCTCAGTAGAACTATGCTTGAAGCAGAAACCCGGTATTCGAGCATTGAAAAGTGCTGCCTAGCATTAATCTTTGCAGTTCAGAAACTGAGACACTACCTGCAACATCACGAGGTCCAATTGGTATCTCGTAACAATCCACTCAAATTCATCCTTAGTCGTCCAATGCTTACAGGACGTCTGGCAAGGTGGGCGGTTATTCTACAGCAGTTCGACATTCAGTATGTGTCTCAAAAGGAAATTAAGGGCCAAGCTCTGGCTGATTTCCTGGCTGAACACCCTTCAGTGGAAGACACGTATTCAGATATCGAACTCCCTGATGAGGAAGTTTTTTCTATTCAAGATAATCCTCAAACATGGGAAATGTATTTTGATGGTGCTTCCAGAAGTCCAACAGGGAAGAAAATGGAAAATCCTAAATTCAACAAAGTTGGTTTAGGAATTGTGCTTATTTCTCCAGATAAGGCAGTGTTACCTTATTCCTTTTTGTTGTGGGAAGGTGGTACCAATAATGAAGCTGAATACCAAGCTCTCATTGCAGGCTTGGAGTTAGCGCTTCAAGCACAAGTGAATCACTTAAAGGTGAAAGGTGATTCAGACCTGGTAATCAAACAAGTCAATGGGGATTATGCCATCAGAAAAGAAGAATTAATCCCTTTGTATGATTACATCAGAGAGTTAATGTCGGAATTCCCTTCAGAACCAACATTTTCTTATGTCCCAAGATCACAAAATGCTCAAGCTGATGCACTGGCTAATATAGCCACAGCTTTAGCAGATCCAAATCGGGACGAGACAACCATCGGTATTGCCCACCGTTGTGCAATTTCACCTTATGTTCAAGTCAGAACAGAGGAAATTAATGAAATTAGTCCCATTCCTGAACCATATGGTCATACTACAGGATGGATGTCACCTATCAGGGAATACCTTCAAAATGGAACACTTCCACCTGATAGAGCCGAGAGAGAACAAATTCGGCGACGTGTGGTCAATTTTACTCTTTATGATGGTCCAAACCACCTTGAGAAAATTCTCTACAAACGTGGTTTTGATGGAGTTCTCTTCAGATGTATTGATGGTGAAGAGACAATGGCTGTCATAAAAGAAGTGCATGCAGGAGTCTGTGGTGCCCACCAGTCTGGATATAGATTGTCTGATCAAATTCGAAGAATTGGATACTTCTGGCCTTCAATGATACAAGATTGTGTTAATTTCACAAAGAAGTGTCATTCATGCCAAGTATATGCCAATTTCATTCATCAACCTCCAGAGTTGCTTCATACAGCTAAATACTCATGGCCATTTTCCACATGGGGAATGGATGTGGTAGGACCTTACCCTTCAGCTACGGCCAAGCAGTTTAAGTACATTCTTACTGCTACTGATTTCTTTTCCAAATGGGCAGAGGCAGTACCTCTCAATGAAGTCAGTTCTAAATGCATTGTTAGCTTCATCAAGTCTAACATCATTACTAGATTTGGTGTCCCTCATACCATATTGACAGACAACGGCACCAACTTCTGTTCTTCTAAGGTAAAGAGATTGTATCAAGAATACAACATTAAGTCCAACCATTCATCTCGATATCATGCAGCGGCTAATGGCCAGATAGAGGCCTTCAACAAGACACTTTCAAATATACTGCAAAAGATGGTGGATAAAGATAAGAGGTCATGGCCTGATAAACTCTATCATGCTTTATGGGCTTATCGGACTACCACTCGCAATGCAACGCGGTCTACTCCATATTCATTGGTATATGGAACAGAAGCAGTCTTGCCAATTGAAGTTCAATTTCCCTCACTCAGAATAGCCATTTGTGATCAGTTATCAACAAATGAGCAATCCCAAAAGTGGTTGAATGAATTGGAACAGTTAGATGAGAAAAGATTGTGCACTTTGCACCACTTGGAAATCTATCAGAATCGAATAGCACGAGCTTTTAACAAAAAAGTTCGTCTTCGTTCATTCATTCAGGGAGAATTGGTATTGGTTCTCAGAACACCAATGATACCAGGAAAGAAGCCTCCCAAGCTTGAGCCAAAATGGGAAGGACCTTATTCAGTACATAAGGTCTACTCCAATGGAGCGTATTCTCTGATTTCAATGGATGGAGAACACATCACGACTCCAACTAATGCTAGATTTCTGAAGAAGTATTTTGTATAAACACAAAATATTGTTCCCAGAACCAATACATACAATTGGTTCATACAGAAAAGGTCCGGTATGACCTTAAACTACACCAAGGTCCGGTATGACCTTAAACTACACCAAGGTCCGGTATGACCTTAAACTACACAATGGTCCAGTATGACCTTAAACTACAACTTCGTCCAACATGACATTAAACTGTGTCACATATTCTGTCCGAGATGACATTAAACTATAATACGTCCAGCATGACGATAAACTGTACGGTCCATGCATATGACCTTAAACTATTCGCACTTATGTCCCTGCAACATGACACTAAACTGTGCATCGCCAATAGTCCTAACTACAAGACTTTAAACTGCATAGTCCCTGATTTTGTCTTACATGACAATAAACTGTATAGAAGTTCCTATATTTTGTCCGAGATGACATTAAACTATATTGTGTCCTAGCAACATGACATTAAACTGTGTGGCACTTTCATCGTCCAACATGACGTTAAACTGTGTCAGTTCCCTTATCGTCCAACATGACGTTAAAATGTCACATTGGTTATTAATATGTCCTACATGACACTAAACTGTATCTGTCCGAGATGACATTAAACTATATTTTGTCCTAGCAACATGACATTAAAACTGTGTGGCGCTTTCATCATCCAGCATGACATTAAACTGTAAAAAAAATCCCCAGAACTGATATCCTCATATTGGTTCACCTTAGTCCTAGCTACATGACTTTAAACTGTACAGCACCAGTTCGTCCTTGCTATATGACGTTAAACTATACAACAATGGTCCCGTATGACTTTAAACTGCATCATTCCTGGTCCATGTATACGACCATAAACTATTTGCAAATATGTCCAGCAAGACGTTAAAATGTGACGTCCTAACTACATGACGCTAAACTGTATAGAAAGTCCCTCACGTCCGGAAAGACGTTAAACTATATAATCATCAAAAGTCCAGCATGACATTAAAACTGCACAATCCCCCTTTCGTCCAATATGACGTTAAACTGTATTGTCCCCATCGTCCTAACTACATGACGCTAAACTGTACAGAAAGTCCTTGATATGTCCTACATGGCATTAAACTGTGCATCGTTAGGGTTGTTATTACCTCTTGTTTCTCACACCGAGTATGACTCACGTGAGCTTAGAGTGAACATCAACCATAACACTCCCTTTGGGCCACTAACCATGTGTAAGTCCCAACAACATTTTTTAGATCATTGTCCACAAGAACAACTTGATCATTAATTCATTCTTTAATTGAACTACACGGACTTTGATCCTTGCCCTCCAGGCTGGGTATGTAGGCAACCTCCCAAAGGTTCAAGCCCAAAAACAATCTCTTCACATTGGTTCACCACCATCACATATGATGATGATTTGTGAAACCACCCCTGGAATCAATATCTTTACATTGATTCACTTTCGTCCTTGTTATATGACGTTAAACTATACAACACTTTTGTCCGGTACGACAATAAACTACAATATTCTTTGATTTCCTCATTTGAGAAGGAACCATTATTAACATTGATTCTTTTTTCAATCATGGTTTTCATTTTTTCAAAAGACTACGTACATACATGGTAATGCCTAAACTTTTTATCTTAGGTTAAAACCATCATTGCACTAAAGTCCCCTTTTCACCCTTCACATGTACGAACCAAATTTGTACAAAGGGTAGATCTATAACTACGTGGACTTGATTCCCATCCTTATGGGATACGTAGGAACATTCGAGTGTCCCTCGAATCCAGTCCCAAGTCTTTTGGGCCTAACCCCAAATTTCACTTTCAGTCCCTTGGCTGAAAAGTCTTCATGAAAACACACACTGTGTATTCATTATTATTGTCCGAATTCTATGACCCTAAACTAAGATCACTCATACTTTCGTCCTGCACGACATTAAACTGCATTTCAAGAACTACGTATGGCTTGATTCTCATTCTTATGAGATACGTAGTGAAGTCCAAGTTTAGGACCCATCCACAACATGATTATGGTTTTCATTGACCTATGTATCTCTATATACATTGGAAAATACCCATCTTTATGTATTATAATCCTAACCTTAAATATTTTCAGATCTTCATAACCCTTTTCATGACTTATAGTCACAAAAATGTCAAACTTATGAGAATTCTTTTGCCTGACTATGCAGCACGTGCCCATAGGTGGCCTTGCATAAACAGTCCACATAAAAGACTTGTCAGCCAAGAGATGCTATTTATTTGACCATGCAGCCAATGCCCATAGGTGGCCCTGCATGTTTTCAACCCCCTAACGGGTTTGTTAAATAATAGTAACTTCATTCTTGGGAAGAATGCCTCTTTTGTCCTTATTTGTCTCAAACGATAGTATGTAGGGATCCGCAAAAATAGCCATCCTTAACGTATTTGTCCCATATCCTTTTTCATGATCTGAAAGTATTCAAGTCTATGGTTTATTCTCCTTCCCTACGTTTGGGTCAGACCTTCGTAGGAGTGATATTCATCCAGTTCTTCGATATTCTTGTTCGGAAATATCCTTTCCATATTCAAGTACCTCTTTCCATACAACAAACTCTATGCTTTAGAAAATTTGAATCTCCATAAACTTTCACTGGCTTTTAGCACTAGGAAAGTAAATTTCTGAGAGTTCTTTTGCCTGACTATGCAGCACGTGCCCATAGGTGGCCTTGTATAAACAGTCCACATAATAGACTTGTCAGCCAAAAGATGCTATTTTATTTGACTATGCAGCCAATGCCCATAGGTGGCCCTGCATATTTCAACCCCCTAACGGGTTTTGTTAAATAATAGTAACTTCATTCTTGGAAAATACTTCTTCTAATGCCTTTTAGCACTTTTTCATATCATTCCTCAGATTCAAATATTCTTAAGCCATAGTTTACATTTTTTCTCTCATACTTGAGTATGGTAAATATGTTTTCAGATAAATTATCAAGGAATTGAATCCATTTTTTTTCTTTTTAATCCATTTTCGGTCAAAGCTATTTCGACCTTAAACATTAGCCCCTTTATGTCCGGCGTGCATGACTTTAAACTGCCCACACAAAAGACAAAGGAACTCTGAATAAAAGTCAAGTTCCAGCTCACTAAATATACATTTTTTTTGTATGATTTAGGTAATATTGAGCAGTTAAAAGGTTCAAAGTTTGTAGGGTTATTTGTAATAATCCTAGTAAAAATCAAACTATGCTTACTAGGCCCATTGGCTTAAGTAAATTTGAAGCAGGTAATGGAAGAATGCAGGTACAAATGATTGAAGACAAAAGTGTTTTTCATTGATACACAAGAGTTAGAGGGACATCCACAGACTGGAGTCTCTTCTCTTCTTTCAAGAATTACAAAAGGCTTTCAACATAACACTTCATTTGATTTACGGCATCCCGATCTTCATTAGAAACCACCTAGAATTTATTCATTCAACTGGATACAATAAGAGATGCAGTGATACCAGCTCTTCTTGGAACAATTGTAAAAGGATGTTCTTGAGTGCGGTTTGAGAAAATATTCTGCTGATCAAACAGTGAATCTGTTTCTGTCCAAGAGACTTGGAAGATGGATACGTAGATTTGAGAATGGAGCATTGGAAGTAAAGAGCCATTTGGAGAGAGTACTCTTTTCAGATATTGCTCTAATACCATGTTTGTCTTCTCTCCACCAACCGGTAGTGGAAAACATTTCAGCCCATGGGTTTGCCATTTTCATATCTACAAAGGAATGACATGGAGGAAGAATTTGAAAGTTCACACCATTGTTGTTACTCTTAATGCACAGCATAACCGAAATAGAGAAGTAGCAGTGCAGCTGCATCTCAGGTGTATAATTGTTTGCATTTTGGAACATTGACTCCTTGCAGATGACCATGAACACACAGAGACAGGTAGATGCTCTGTGGGAAATTAAGATGATATTTCTTCAAATACTTATCCAAATCTGGGAAAGTGCTGTCGCAGATATCATAATAATCATGGCCAATAATGTTCATCATGTCATCAATCTGCTTGCTAGCCAGTTCATCAGCCGTTTCAATTCCCTTGGGAACCATTGAATCTGCACAAAAGATGAATAAACTAACTCTTAAATGGGTTTATTTTCATAAAATTTGTAAAGAAATTCGGAAAAAATGGCTAAGGCATTAAGGCGCGCAAGTATGGAGTTGTCGCGCAAGTGTTTTGTGTGTCGCGCTAGTTTTTGACGTGCAAGTATAAACCGCGCAAGTACAAATACCTTTACAGTGGCGCGACATTGAGGAAACCCCTAGAAAACAGAGCAACTTGCGCGGTCAAAGTGACCTGCGCGGCGAGAGCTCGAGAAGGGATGATGTCCGGAAATCCGGATACTTGTACGGAGGTGAGGCCGTATATTTATAGGCCAGGGGGCCTATCTGCGCGCCGCACCCAGAGCAATTAAGGCCTGCGCGACGCACACTTGCGCGCCTCCCTCTGCGCACTGAAGACTTGCGCGCCTCCCTTTTCCTTTGGAGGGATTCGATTTCCTCAGAGTCAAATCCTCATTTTCTCTCCGGATCCAACTCTGAGGGGGGACTTTTGTTGACGCTCCTTTCGTCACGGAATCTAAAGTTCGGAAAAGGGAATATCTGAGCTCAAAGTGATTAATCCTTTTGAAGAAACATCAAAAATCGACAAAGGGATAAAAGAGGAGAACATTGCCCATGTATCGCGCAAGTTCCCTCTTGGTCGCGCAAGTACACTTGTGCGCCGCCTCAATACTTGCGCGACTCCTCATGGTCGTGCAAGGGACTTGCGCGACATATCTGGTAACCGCCCAGTAACCGCTCGAGGTCTTCTTTTGCCTATAAATAGACCCTGTGGGCCCCCCATTCGGGGGATCTCTTTCCAGAAACTCGGATCAAAGCTCCCGACGCCCAAGTCTCTTCTCAAAGCTTCCGGAACACTTCTAAGGTAATCTCTTACCTAGAACGGAAGATCTAAAGAGAAGAAGGAAGGCCCAAGTGTTGAAACTTATCAAACACTTGCGCGCCAACTTAATTCCTTCAATATAACTTGCGCGTCCCTTCTCTGGAAGAACTTCAAGAGGATTATAAAGGGTTTAATAAAGAGTCGCTCAAGTAATTCAACTCTGGTTGAAAATCGCGCAAGTATCCCTCATGTCGCGCAAGTATACTTGCGCGACCAACACTTGCGCGCCGACGCAGGACTTGCGCGACCTTCAAGACTTGCGCGCCCCTATCTTTTTGGGTGCCCATCTTTCCCATTTTTACCCCTCTTAAGCCATTTCACCCTTCCTATTCAAGATTCAGTCTTCAAGATACTCTTCAAAGCCATTTATGGCATGATTTCTTGATTTGACATCTTTATCTGAAAGGAATTCTGTGAAATATCTCTCAAAACCTAGTGATTTAAACATCTTCATGTCACCAAAGATTGAGAGTTCATTCATTTCAACCTCATCCTTTAAGATGAGAGAATCCTAACCTGGGTCTCCTTTTCAAGAATAATCCCCAGTTATCAAGTCCTTTAATCTTGGGCATCTTTCTTAAGAATAAGCCCCAATCAAGTCCTTTAATCTTGGGCATCCTCCTCAGGAGTAAGCCCCAAACCTTAATCCTTAACCTGGGTCTCCTTTTCAGGAATAAGACTCAGTCATAACCTTGGGCTTCCTTTTCAGGAGTAAGCCCCAAGTCCCCTAACCTAGGCTTCCTTCTCAGGAATAAGTCCTAGTCATAAATCTTGGGCATCTTTCTCAAAAATAAGCCCCAATCAAGTCCTTTAATCTTGGGCGTCCTCCTCAGGAGTAAGCCCCAAACCTTAATCCCTAACCTGGGTCTCCTTTTCAGGAATAAGACTCAGTCATAACCTTGGGCTTCCTTTTCAGGAGTAAGCCCCAAGTCCCCTAACCTAGGCTTCCTTCTCAGGAATAAGTCCTAGTCATAAATCTTGGGCATCTTTCTCAAGAATAAGCCCCAATCAAGTCCTTTAATCTTGGGCATCCTCCTCAGGAGTAAGCCCCAAACCTTAATCCCTAACCTGGGTCTCCTTTTCAGGAATAAGACTCAGTCATAACCTTGGGCTTCCTTTTCAGGAGTAATCCCCAAGTCCCCTAACCTAGGCTTCCTTCTCAGGAATAAGTCCTAGTCATAAATCTTGGGCATCCTTCTTAAGAGTAAGCCCCAAGTCTCTTAAAATTTCTCTTAACCAGTCATAAATTTCCTTTGATTTGGGTTTCCTTTTCAGGAATAAAACCCAAATCATAAGTCCCCTCCTAACTTGGGCATCCTCCTTAGGAGTAAGCCCCAAGATTAGAGTATTCAAATCTCCATGAAGCACATATAACTTTGTGGACCATGTTCTTGGATTTTCTCCCTAAAAGTAAATCCTAAACCTTCGCCTATCTGGGCAGTCATCTATACATAAGCCCCAAAACAAATTCTTATGATTGCATCTTTTATGGCACAATTGTCTAAATTTTACCAATACCTCTTGTTTCTCACACCGAGCATGACACACGTGAGCTTAGAGTGTAAAAGTAATTATGACATTCATCTTTCAGCCATCAATCATAAAACATCATATCCCATTCCTCGAACTACGTGGGTTCTGATTCCTTTTTTCAAAACAAAGGATACGTAGGTAGACCATTTATGGGTTCGATCCCAACATTGAAATAATCTCTGTCCTTCTGAATGACGATAAACTTCAAGTGCCCCACTGAGTGGCTTTAAAACCAGCCTGGTCATCAAAATGACCAAGAGACTTTTATATAAATGTTTTGAAGGATACCATTGACCAAGAATCTCTAAACAAAT
This sequence comes from Viscum album, assembly GCA_963277665.1. Classification (NCBI taxonomy): domain Eukaryota; kingdom Viridiplantae; phylum Streptophyta; class Magnoliopsida; order Santalales; family Viscaceae; genus Viscum; species Viscum album. The sequence goes on along the minus strand of OY728145.1, from coordinate 870,381,110 downwards.
ATAGATGATTCTATATTGATGAAGAACCTCGAATACATATAAAAGATTCTCTAAATTTCTTATTTAATCATTGATTGTTAAAACTAAAGGAAAACTCATTTTATACTTGGTAATGTAATAAGGATTCACGAACATAACTTAAATCTATAAAGAGAGTCCCGGAGTAGACAATAATTCCCCTCAAAAAGGTGTGATGAGTCCGACCTCCCATCCTCTCGACCAATGTAAATTCCTAAGCCTCATTAGCCCACAAGCTAATGAGCGCCTGCCTTTGGAAAGTAGGTCCAAACGGATGTGGAATCATTGGATGTTTCCGGTTCTACGAACAAACCCGTTAGAAACCGATCGGAACGTTTGAATCTCCCGTCCAGGAGGTCATCCTCGGATTCCGCGCGAAACACCGTCTTAAATATATAAGGGAGACCCAGACTAGGTGACGAGCTGTGAGGAGGAATCCACAGAAGGAATAATCGAAATCCCATCATCCCGATTTCAATCAAGGAGAATACATCCCTAAACAAGGAAAAGATGTCGCCCGCCTTTGGAAAGAGGGAATGCAGGGCAACTAGCCACGCATCCTTCCCTGCGCGACGGATGCGCACGCGTGCCCCGACGGAAAGCATCAGAAAAAAATGTTTTATACTTTTTAGTAGATCTATGGTGTTATTTTGTGATTCAGGGCATGAGGATCATGTATAGTGATCTCCCAATACTGAGGTAGGTGGTTTGTTCTTTTACGTTGAATGTATTTGAGTAATATGTGCAATTTTTTCAAATACCCATGAATGGGGTAGTATGTGTTTACCGTTTTACCCGGGTTGATTTCCTGCCATGCATGTATGCCTGTGTAGAGGTTAATTGGATGTGAACAGAGTTGTTTGCTATACATTGGATGTGTTCGATTGTGCATGCTCTGTTTATGACCGTTTGGTCCTGTTTAGCTTGTTAGGCTTCCTTGATGTTCTTCCCATGCCTAACACTGTAGGAAGGATTGATTATTTTTTTATGACATGATTGATATGCTATATACTGATTAGACAAGTGGTTCTGTAGGGTTAATTTGACCATATTGCTTTGCTATGCTCTTTTGATTTACACAGGGTCATGGGAACCTGGTGGAGTAGACTATAAAGGGAATTGACCGAGTGAGCTTCCTCAGAGAGTCTTTGAGAAAATTTGGATATGAGGGGAATTGACCGAGTGAGATTCCTCATTGAGTCTTGAACCACATTGGGAAATAATGGGAATTATCTATGTAAGCTTCCTCAGAGAGTCCTTGACTACATTAGACTATAAGTGGAATTGACCGTGTTAGTTTCCTCAGAGATTCTTTAAATTACTTTTGACTATAAGGGGAATCAATTTTGAGTGATTCCTCAAAGAGTATTTATATATTCTAATGACTGAACCAGAGGGGATACAGTACGTGTACTTCCTATATGGTTACCATGCATGATTAGCTACTTATTTGATATGTGGAATTGTTTATTACTGAGAACTTTCCTGTTCACTACATCTTGTATTATTACCTACCATATATATTCACTGACCATTAGGAACAGATATTTGGGTGGTTGGAAACTAGAATTTAGTCTCACACCCTATTTGGGTCATGATTTTTGGCCCAAACAGATTATATTGTTACAGGTATAGATAAGGAAAATCTCCCTTCTACTTCAGGTTATTGATTGACTGTGGAGTTGGAGATCATTGGACCAAGCTATGGCTTGCGATGCTGAAGAGTTGTTTACTTGTTTTCTTTTGGTATTTGGTTTAGTACTATTTTATTCCAGTATTGTGACTCGTTTGGCTACTTTCCTAGACATATGTATCATGAATCATTCATATATGTGTGTGTGTGCGTGTGCTCCAGTTTATTATTTTCCAGTCTTCCACTGTTTACTTTTGTCGGGATTATTACAGCTTCCGCTATTACTATTGTTTTTCTTCCACTGTGTTACTCTACCAATGAGGGCATAGTTTCCCCACTATCACACCCAAGGCCCTCATTTATAGTTTTCAGCCTCTAGTGTTCAAGGAAATGCACTTGAGGCCATGTGACCAACTAGGTAGGGGGTGCCTCTATGTGGCTTCCGGAACCGGGATGTTTCATATGGCATAAGACTTAGAAGTTCGTAAGTCATGAATCGTAATGAATTAAATTAAATAATCCATGAAATAATTACATAGGAATAAAACATGGAATTGTGGAAAAACATAAGAATATAATATGAATTTTATATTATCTAAGGAATCACTTCCAAGATCATCTTCGTAGTAGGGGTTCACTCACCATACAATCATGGTAGTCAAGGTTCACTCCCACAAACATCTTAGCAGCATGAGTTTACTCCTCATACCATATTGTTTGTCCTAGTTCACTATCATGGATATCTTAGTAGTCTTGGTTCATTATCAATACCATATTAGTCTATCTCATGAGATATAAATCATTGCCCAATGCATTGGAGGGATATATAGGTACCACACAACTTATAGTGAAATCATATATACATGTGCCACAAGATCATAAAAAATCATATCACAACCCATGAAATTAAATGGGTATTATTAATATGTAATAATACCATAAACTGTGAAAAAAGATAAATGATTCATAATAATTTCATCATAAACCTAACGCTTGAAATTACGTGGGCTTCAAAATCATATAACATGTGAAAGAGAAATGGGTTTCATAAAAACCATGTCATCAAAAGATAATCCATTTAGAGAAAGAATATGATTGGAAACATGGAATAATTTCCCCAAAAAATCATGAGTAACACCAAAAGAGGTTTTCGTAGATATTAAATAATTTTTAAATATATTTTAAATGATATTTCTTTAGTAAAGTATCCTTCCTTCATTGAAAAATTCTTTTTAATGCATAAAACTATTTTAAAATCATTTTCTTATAATGTACTTAGAAAATTTATAAAGAAGTCTTAAAATCATTTTCAAAACATTTTTCCTTTAAAACTTATAGAATAAGATTCAAAACATTTCAAATATATTTTTATTTCAAATAAATTTTAAAACATTAAAGAAGATATTTAAAAAAAATTGAAAACCATTTCATGGAAAATACTATAAAAATTTATAATGAAATCTTGAAAATTTTTTGAAAACAAATTTATTGATAATACTTTGAATGAATATAAAGAAATTTTGAAAATGTTTTTAAAACTTTTGAATTCAAAATAAATTTGATAATATATAATTAAAAATTGGAAAAAAAATTAAATCCTTTTTACTTTTAAATATATGAAAGAATCTTGAAAAAAATTGAAATCCATTTTCCATGAAAACTTATAAAAGATGTTTAAAAACCTTTTGAAAACTGTTTTACTTGAAACATATTTAATAATATCAAAAAATTATTATTTTAAAACACTATGAAATTTTATAAATAATTATTGAAAACATTTTTAAATCCTTTTTATAAAATATGGTTTTGAAATAACACCAATTTTGACCAAAGAGAGGGTAATTTATGGATTTCATAAAAACACTTTTTTGGTTACATTATGTACCAAATAGTGGAAAATGGTACCAATACATAAATATATTTTGAATAATAAAAGGATAGTAAAATTAAAGTTTTTATTGAGATATAGATCATAATATTTCATCAAAATAAGCACAAACATAAACAATCTTGAAAAGAGATTATATTGTTTCAATAAACTCTTATAACATGGTAACTTGGGATCGTACTCTCCATGTAAGAAAAGGAAATTACATGAAACTTAAAATATCATTAAAATAATTAGATCTATGATATACCATTCTAAATTGAAATATATACACCTGGATATGAATTTAGGTGCTTAACAAAACATGAGTGTCAAAGAAGGAAAATTGAGACAAAAAAATTGTACAAATTTGGTAACATTTGAAACATAAACACCATGAAATAAATACCATATAATGGATATTTAAATAAAAACTGATTTATTTATAATAATAATTTAATACATTCATATCTGGTATACACAAAACACAAATAGAATGGGTGGTGAATAATGCATGTATCTCATAGAAATAAAAAGTGAGATGAAATCCACTTACCATGTGTCTTTAATTTTGTCATACTCATTCATTACACCAGTATAATAAATATAAATTTATTAGAAATATTTTAAATAACAATATTATTATTTATAATACCATATATGGTTTGATCATGACCTTAAATAACCCTCTTGTTAACAATCCTAGGTTAAGGTTTCACTTTAAGTAATATCTCCTTTGCTTTTTGAATGTGTCTTAATTTGTTATATCATTGGTCCTTATAATGATATAATTATTCCAAGATAAAAAAATGATATAAATATAATTTATATTAATTATATTTAATAATAATAATCTATATAATATATAAAAATAAATTTTAATACACCATTCATGAAGACACTAAGTTGTATGTACGCAAGAATGTTGTTTTCATTTTTTATTGTGATATTGAAAAAAATAATGTATATGTATATATGTATATAATATCATTAAATTATTATTATAATGATATATATATATATATAATTTGTTCACTAAACTGTTCCTTAATTCATTTTATGTAGTGAGTGAATGAATCACGTTGCTTTGTGGGGGAAGTTGTCCACACATCCTTAAACGAAATTATAGTATTTATAAAAAATGGATAGTAAAAAAGATATGTGGTTTAAAAGGAATAAATAATAATAGATACACAATAAATATATCATATAACATATATGAAAATATTTTCCATCTTATTTTCATCATGATATTTGGTAACAGAAAAATGAACAATCATTGTTTAGTGAGGCGGTAGCTCACTGTACACGTAAACAATATGTTTGTTACCCATTAAATAGAGGTGTGTGTATGTTTAGTTAAAAAAATATCATAAAACCATATTATTATATTTATTATACTAGTTTTTTATACAATAACAGAATAAAGAGAGTGTATGTGGTGGATAAATAAAATTAAAGGAAGGATCTTGAGAGAATATGTTACCTCTTGATTAGGTAACTCCTTTTGGTTTGTGCCAAAAGGCTTCCTTGGATTTATTTTCTCCTAAGGGAATACTTCTATAATAAAGGGAGGTATATTGGGAAGTGTATTAGTCATATATTGTTCGACCATATATAGTTTTAGTGGTTTGAAGGAGAGGTATATGTGGTGACCTTATATAGGGATGGGAATGGACACACTTGGCATTTTTTAAAACAAGTTAGGTGTACCGAAAGTTTTACCTAAAAAGTCATAAAAACTGAAAACAACTCAATAATGGAAATTTCATGGCTGAATAATAGCCAAAAATGGGGGTTTTACTGTTTTATAGCTTCATTTGAGTATTAAATTGAATGTTTAGTCCTTAGTTGAGGTTAATTTAATCCTATGTGATCTGAATAATTTTAATTAATTTCAGTAATATATTTGGTCAAAAATGAAGTTGAACTTATTTAAAATTATACATTATTATGATTCCAAATATGGAATCCATTTTTTCAATTTATAGTAACATATGTATTAGAAATTGAATTAAATTAAAACCCACTGAGGGGATGACATTACGTGGTTCTTTTGTAGAAATAATCAAATATTTTCCATGTTTTTATTTTTAAATTGAATTTTAAATTATTTAAAATGACATAAAATGAATTAATTGATAAAAATATTGTCTAATTAATTATTTAAATAAATTTAAATTTTAATTTAACCTTATAAATAAATCATATAAAAAACAGTTTTGAACTAAAATTTTGCATTGTTACTATTCATCTAAAAATGAAGTTTCCCAAAAAAATTCAAAAAATTAACCCTAAGATAATTGAATCATCATATATTAAAAAATGATGTTTATTTTATCAAATTAAAATTATAAATGTACATAAAATTATTTTTACTATTTTTCACAGAAGGACGTAAAAAGTTCTTTATTTGGGAAAATATTTTTTTAAACATATAAGGACATTACAAAAAATTATATCTTTCATCATCAATATGTTTTATTTATATAAAACCATTATATAAAAATATTTGAAAATTATTTATCACTATTAGTATTATAATGCTTAACAGCTGGATTATAATTATATCATTATATAATTATAACAATAAAAAAGATGTTTTATAGAAACTCAATGTTGTGTAAAATGTATGCCATGTCGATGTTGCGTATTGCATACTCCAATACCATGTTACGAGTAACATACACCCATTCACAGGTTAACCACGGTGTTCCATGTAGAGCATGAAATAATTTATATTGTGTGTAGTGAATACTTTTCTTGGTGTTACATATAATATGATTCTGTTGAGAAAAAATCCTTCAAGGTATCATTGAATCATTTTTTAGGTGACTATGTTTGTTGACAAAGTGGACATCATAGTGGTGATTGTTGATAAAGCAATACAATAACATAAAAATTTGATGACAAAGAGGATTTCATGATGGAATGTCGAGTTCAAGAGCTGAGTTCAATGATCCATGATTGAAGGCTTGGAAACTTGCGCGACATATGTTTTTCAAGATCATATCATCAAAATGTGGAAAACGGACAAGTGTCACGCAAGTATTGGTGGTGTCACGCAAGTGACTTGCGTTCCGTGAAAGAGACTTGTGCGCCGATGCCTTGGAAGCTTGAGAACATGCACGCCTGTTGTTTTTCTGAATCAAAACTTCAAAATATTGCAAAGGAATGTGGGTCGTTCCAGTGTTGTTTTTTTTCGCGCAAGTGTGTCGCGCAGCAGAGGCTAAGGTAGTGGGAGCTGCACGCCAGAACTTGTGAGCCTAAGGTTTACTTTCATGCCGTCGCGCAGGGTGGTCAATTTGCCTATAAATACTGGACCAACCCTCTTCATTCTTCATCGGAGTTCAACACTTTGAAGATTTAGAGCTCCCATCACGCATGTGTGGTGGTCGCGCAAGTGGTGGTGTGTTGCGCAAGTGGGACTTGCGCGCTAGTGTTGGAACTTGCACGCCAAGTGTTAGTTGTGCGCTTGAGGTGGTTTCGGCGAGGAAGGAAGTGAGTCGCGCAGGTTTTGAGTTGTAGAAGCTTGAGTCATGCAAGTGGTTGAGGAAGACTTGTGTACCAGTTGTGACTCGCGTGCCAATACTTGCGCGCCAGAATTGACTTGCGCACCAAGTAAGGTTGATTTTCCGGCAGTGTTTTTGGGCTACGTGGAAGCTGGAAGTTTTTCCGATACTTTTGGTGCAAAGAAATATTCATCTACGGGTGAAAGTTGAACTTCAACAGAGCATCTACATATAGAAGAAGATGTATTCCTTCATAAAAATGAAGAGACCTACAGGTCTATAAACTGTGAGTGGATCCTTTCCGACGCAGTGAGCAAGGGAAGAGGAAGAAGGTGATCCTCTGCACCGAAAGTGAGCCAGAGAGAGAGAGAAATAGGGAGTGACCCTTGAAAAAGCAGTGAGCTAACCCTAAACCTTGTAAAGGCAGTAGGACTGGGATAGAGTGACTGTTCCCGAATCCTTGTATCCACATCTAGTGAATAATAGTGGAATTTGGTATGACCAACAACTTGTCGGCATATTCTCCTTGGACGTAGCCCTGTGAGGGTGAACCAAGTAAAAATCATTATGTCTTCCTAATTAATTCTCAATATTTCATTTAAAGTATCATCATATGATAAAGAAAAAAGTAAGTGATCATAATAAACACACAAGTGCAAACAAAGTGAACCTTGTAATAAAGAGGTCAAGATCCAGTGGGGCAGAAAGAATTTTGAAAAATAATATCCATACCCTGATTCACCCCCCCTGTATGGGTATATAGGCCCCTATTGGTCCTAAAAATTTGTATCAGAGGGAAGGTTGCTGTTATCATATTTGTTTGCTCCGACTTGGTGGAGTCGATCTGTGTGGTTAAAGAATCAGTCTGTTCTAATCATGGTGTGCCATGGCAAAGGGAAAAACATCAAAGAAGAATCATAATTTAGGAGATATCCCTCAGTGCAGAAGTGTTTATGAAAAAAGTGTGATTCAACTAAATGAATCATTAGACTTACTGAAGTATGGTCTGGATGAATCAAATAGGGAAAATATTGACACCCTCTATCGTGATGTTGGAATGAGTGAAGTACATAAACATCAAAGTGATACCGACAGAACTGATGATGTTGATGTTTTGAGAAGGAAGCCACCAGTAGATGTTGTCAACATGACAATGAAATCAGATCCGAAATTGGATGAAGATGTTAAATCTAAAAATATCAGGATCCAAGTATTGGGAATTGAGGTCAACAAGCTATGAGGCTTAAATCAAAGTCTTATTTATGTGGTCATTGACCTAAAAGAGAATAATTATTCTTAAGGTGATGAAATACAAAAGATTTCTAAAATGAAAGGAAAACAAAAGGCTGGTGATTATGAAGATAATCAAAAGTCAGATGAAGTTCAGAATCTGAAAGATAGAATTGATGATCTAGAAATATAGTTGTCTGAAGAATTTCAGAAGAATCAAAGGCTACAATAAGAGAATGAATCTGTCTTTGAAATTGTTTATCAAGAAAAATTGAAGGTGAAGGAGAAAAGTGACATGGTTTAAAATCTCACACAAGAACTTGAAGATGAGTTGACGAGCCAGAAGAATCTAAGAAAATAACTAAATGATCAACTTGAATCAAGAGATATAAATATTCAACAATTAAAGGAAGTGATAGAAAAATCCAAGAAAGAAATGGAGATATCAAAGGAAAATGGAAAACCTAAGCTGAAGGATGCACTGCACCTACTATTTGATTGTCCTTTGAAAGGTGATGATAAAATGAGAAGGAAGTATGAGATTTCTGAGGAGAAACAACAAAATATTTTCTCTGTTCAATGACCTTATAGCATGGGAAAATATGGTATCATATTTGATGAATCCCTTCCCGTGCACGATATAATGCGTGCCATGAATAGTTCCAATAGTGGAGGAAAACATATGGGTTCTGTAGATAGGACTAAGAGGACAGTTACAAAAAGAAGTGATGACATGTTCTTTTTCTGCGGGATTCATGGACACACGTCAAGCTTCTGTTCAGAGGCTCTAGAATACATTTCAAGCTATGAAAATAGAAACATTACCAGATTTGAGAAGAAGGAGATGTGTCATGAGAAATAAGAAAGAAGAATCTCTCAGAGGAAAGCATCTGTTAGGTGCTATTACTATGGAAGAATGGGACACACGATGAGTATGTGTCAGGAAGTTCAAGAGCCCTGTGTCAAATGAAGAACTCAAGGTGTATCAACATCTCAACATAGAAATGATGAAACAAGGTATTCCTTTTATGGAGGATGTTTTATATGTTCGGATTATGGGAATTTGGCGAGAAATTATAGCAAGAAAAATCCCAGAAAGGAAAATGAACACATAAGGAGATTCTCAACTTCAATGACGCATAATGAGAAATTCTACACTGGGAGACAAAGTGGTAAGGAGACGAATAGGCTTAAAGCCTCAAGGGAATCACATGGAGCTGAACCAAAAGTGTATCAGGAACCTCCTCTGTCATACTCACAACAGATCTCAAGGAGAGAATGTGATCAAACCTAGAAGATTAAGGGGAGATATACTCTAGCTGTGATAAAGTGGAATGAACGTTCAATGGATGACTCACCACCAGTGAAAAACAAAGTGCTGACTCAGACATCTGATAGAATAAATATGAACAATGAATTAATTGAAAACTTCGCATGCCGTGTTCCACAACGAAAAGTGGTAGAAGGTGCAAGATCATTGCAATGGTGGAAGAAGAAAGGTAAAATGGAACGAAAAGATATTTCTAGTCAGGAAGGAAATCAAGGGAAATGTAATTTTGGTGGAACATCAAAGAAGGAAATGTTTATTAGTGGGTTTAAGCCCCAAATTGTGAAAAAATTCCAAGCCAACAGAATCTACAAATCAGAAAAAGGCTCAAAATATGAGTAATGAATGCCTAGTCATATGGCCAGAGCAGTTAAAATTGGCTAAAAACTAGAAGAAGCAAGGAAAGAGTGTGATGCTCTGCAAGAAAGAATCAAAGGGATAAGCCATCAGGATCAACCACAATCCTCGTCCTGAGGACTCCAGAAGTACCCCTCTCCCAATGTATATAAATTCTATTAACTAATAATTCATGTGTTTTAGGTTCTAGGGAGATACGATCCAAGGTGAAGTGGAATCTAAGGATGCAAAGTGGAGATGTGATATGATCTAAAGTTTCAATTGATTCAAATCAGGTACCAGAGTTTAAGAAGAAAGGGAGAAATAGAGCACAATAGAATGTGATTGTTTTGTTGACTTTGTCTCTTGTTTCCTACACCGAGTTCCATCTCAGTAGGCTTAGAGATTTGGTTAATGGCTCAATTCCAAGTAGAAGATGAGAATAGAAGATACCAGAGGAGAAGAATGGTTATGAGTCTAAATAGTGGGACTAACCCCAGGAAGTGTTTCATAACATAGGAGGATCATTCAATAACAAAATAAGATTCAAGAGACATCAATGTAATAATTGGATGACTCGACTCAGGTGTTGCCTATTGGGGGAATAAAGAAGCAGAGGGAGAAGCAGTAATAACCTTGCATTTCATGATTATTTACTTTTCTCTATCAATGTGGTATCAGCTGACTCCTTTCAGGATACCAAGAAGCTACGAGAGAAAATAAAAGGTGTTTCAACAAAATCTGAGAGAAGATGTTCAATGAAATGAAGTCATTGAATAGTGACACAGAGAAAAGTATATGAAATAAATGAAGCCACTGGAAAATGAGTCAGTGAACAACTTCCTGATTAAAGTGTTGAGGAATAAAGAAACACCGGGAGACCAGAAGTGGCTGATACTGATTCAGAAGAAGACACTGATGATGAACAAGAAAGTGTCATGTATGTGTCTACAAGGAATCCAAAGAGCTGAGCTGAAATTGATAGACAGAATATCATTGGTGATCAGTCGGCTTCAGTTCAGACAAGGAAAATGAAATCACTACAGAAGGCATCTTTTCTATCTCAGGATGAGCTGAAATGCTTTGCTGATGCAGCTAAAGATGAAAACTGTGTTCAGGCCATCAATGAAGAGCTAGATCAGAATTGAGAAGAATCAGACATGGGAGATTATTTCGAGTCCAGAAGACAAAAACGTCATCAGGACTAAATGGTTCTATTCAGACAAGATGAATGAATATGGAACAGTGATTCAGAACAAAGCATAACTGATGTGCAAAGGAGACTCCCAGATAAATGGAATAGATGGTGATGAGACATTTGCACCGATTGCAAGGCGGGAGACAATCAGATTATTCCTAGCCATTTTAGTGCAACAAAAGTTCAATGTATTCCAGATGGACGTCAAATCGGCATTCTTGAGTGGGATTCTAGAGGAAGAAGTGCATATCGAGAAACCATATGGTTAGCTTATTCATGAGAATGAGAACAAGGTTTGTCGGCTGAAGAAGGAATTAAATGGGTTGAAACAAGCACTGAGAGAATGTTGTTCAATACTGAATCAATATTTGCAGAATCTATGATTCAACTGGATCATAGTGAAGGTGGATTTCATAAATATTAAAAGAAGGTTCTGATGAGATTTGGAATTTAAAATTCCAAGTAGACGAAGACTTCGGTTGCTTCCAGGATGAAATTATCAAAAGATGAGGATAAAAAGGTAGTTAATATCATAGAATACAGGAAAATAATTGGAATTTTGTTATACTTGACCACGATAAGGCCCTGATATTGTTTTCTCCACATTCCAAGCAGCGAGATATCAGATTAATACCAAGGAAATTATATGCTCGCAGTGAAAAGAATACTTCAGTATATCAAGGGAACGGTGGACTTTGGCTTGACATATAACGAAAAATCTCAGATAGAGTTATTAGGATATACTAATGCAGACTGGGCTGGTTTAGCGGATGACAAGAAATCAACATCTGGAGGTGCATTCTATTATGGTGGTCTATGTATTTCTTGGTTAAGAAATAATCATGATTTCATTTCATTTAGCACTGCAGAAGATGACTATATTGCGGCCAATCAAGCCTGCACACATTTATTATGGATGAAGTAGTAGCTTGACGATATGGGAGTTGAAGTGAAGTATCCGATCGGAATGCAGTGTGATAACTCATGTGCTATAAATCTTAGAAAAAATACAGTTCATCACTCAAGGACAATGCAAATTGAGATCACATATCATTTTATCAAGGATAAAGTGGAGAAAGGGCTTGTGATGTTGGAGTATGTGCCTACAGAGTTACAGGTTGCAGACATTCTGACAAAGGCCTTAGCCAAGGAAGCATTCGAAAGGAATCGACTGGATCTGGGAGTTTAGTCAATTCCTCGCACTTAAAAGAGTGTGGATGTGAAATCTCTCCTCTCCCCGAGTTATGATGTGTTTTTACCTAATGTGCTGATATGTGTTCTCTACTATGTTACAGACTACAATGGAATGAACTTTGGGTTCGTTGACAAAGGGGGAGAAAATAGTTATTTTTCAAGGGGGAGACAGTGTGTCTATTTGAGAAATCATGATATATATGGGGGAAGCTAACCAGTGGAGCAGCCAGATAGGGGTAGAAATGAGAAAGGGGGAGATTTTTTAATCTGACGATGCTAGAAGTGATCGATCAAAGAATAGATATCACGACATCTAAGAATCGTGATAAAATCAGAAGAGAAGAGTGGGGTTGGAATGTGGTATGAATATTTCAAAAAATTTGTATCAGTGAAGTACCAACAATTGGTATCAATTTAGAAATTGTTATCAGTTTGGTGTCAACAGTGGATGTCAAAGTTGAAGTGATTCATTGATGAACTTTTCATTTAGTCTTGTTTCTCACGCCGAGCATTGCTCATGTGGGCTTAGACTATGTGTTGAGTAAATCCTTGATTTCTATCAGAATTGAAATTAGGAGAATGGTGGTTTAAGATTCAAAGATGTATCTTTTTATGGAAGAGTTGTAAAAAAACCCAAAGGGGGAGATTGTTGGGGAAAGATCCCTCAAGGTATCATTGAAGCATTTTTGAGGTGATTGGGTTTGTTGACGAAGTGGACATCTGAGTGGTGATTGATGATAAAGTAATACAATGACATACAAATTTGTTGAAAAAGAGGATTTCATGATGGAATGTCGAGTTCAAGAGCTGAGTTCAACGATCCATGATTGATTCAAGAACATTGAAAAAGGAATAAATGATCTGGAGGTGGTACAAAAGAACAGATACAAGGTGGCACTGTTTTCCCGTGTTTTCCAAATTTTTGGCCCTGAAAATCATCAAATGAAGAAATGTGGTTTTTGGAAAAGCTACTTTCACGCTATATACTTGAATGCTTGGAAACTTTTGCGCCATATGTTTTCAAGATCAGATCATCAAAATGTGGCAAAGGGACAAGTGTCATGCAAGTATTGGTGGTGTCGCGCAAGTGACTTGCGTGCCGTGAAAGAGACTTGCGCGCCGATGCCTTGGAAGCTTGAGAACTTGTGCGCCTGTTGTTTTCTGAATAAAAACATCAAAATATTTCAAAAGAAAGTGGGTTGTTCAAGTGTTTTTTTTCACACAAGATTGTAGCATGGCAGAGGCTAAGGCAGTGGGATCTGCGTGCCGGAACATGTGCGCCTAAGGATTACTTGTGTGCCGTCGTGAAGGGTTGTCAATTTTCCTATAAATACTGGACCAACCCTCTTCATTCTTCACTGGAGTTTAACACTTTCAAGATTCGGAGCTCCCGTTGCGCATGTGTGGTGGTCGCGCAAGTGGTGGTGTGTTGTTAAAGTGGGACTTGCGCACTAGTGTTGGAAGTTTCACACCAAGTTTTAGTTGAGTGCTTGAGGTGGTTTAGGTGAGGAAGGAAGTGAGTCGCGCAGGTTTTGAGTTGCAGAATCTTGAGTCACGCAGGTGGTTGAAGAAGATTTGTGCGCCAGTTGTGACTTGCGCGCCGATACTTGTGCGCCTTCTTTGACTTGTGTGCCAAGTAAGGTTGATTTTCCGACAGTGTTTTCGGGCTGCGTGGATGCTAGAAGTTTGTACGATACTTTCGGTGAAATGAAATATTCTTCTACGGGTGAAAGTTGAACTTCAACAGAGCATCTACATATAGAATAAGATGCATTCCTTCATGGAAATGAATAGACCTAAATGTCTATAAACTGTGAGTGGATCCTTTCCGACGTAGTGAGCAAGGGAAGAGGAAGAAGGTGATCCTCTCCACCGGCAGTGAGCCAGAGAGAGAGAAATAGGGAGTGACCCTTGGGAAAGCAGTGAGCTAACCCTAAACCTTGTAAAGGTAGTGAGCCTGGGATAGAGTGAATGTTCCCGAATCCTGGTATCCACATCTAGCGAATAATTGTGGAATTTGGTATGACTGGCAACTTGTCGGCGTATGCTCCTTGGACGTAGCCCAAGGAGGGTGAACCAAGTAAAAATCATTGTGTCTGCCTGATTACTTCTGTACATTGAATTTAAATCATCATCATCCAATAAAGAAGAAAGTAAGTGATCATAATAAACACACAAGTGAAAACAATTTGACCCTTGTAATAAATAGGTCAAGATCCAGTGGGGTAGAAAGAATTATGAAAAAGAATATCTATACCCTAATTCACCCCCCTCTCAGGGTATATAGGCCCCTATTAGTCCTAACAGATTAAAACATAGTGCTTTAATTAAAATAAAATATATTTAGTATTATATGAAATGAAAATTATTAAAAAGGTGAAATTCATTTGAAAATAATATTTCAAAAAATATTGGGTTCTTACACGTGTTTCTCTGGAAACCCTACGTTACACTTGATGTCGTGAGTACATTATTTCTTATTATTCATGTTTTATGTTGATCAAATGTATTATGTGTTCTCATTACATATGATGATATGTTATGATTGTTCTTGTTTCCTTCCAAGATATGTATTCTCTGTGATATTGTTCATGGAACCCATGATAGGTGGAAAATTGTGACATTTTATCCCTTTGAGAGAGAGTTCACAAGACTTGTGAAAATAATAATGAGGGACCTACGCAAAGGGTAGGGATATGACAAAGCCTCAGGGATGTTGTGTGATGAACTTTATTACCATGGTATGTTAATTAGATTTTGATATCTAGTATATTCTACTCTATAACTAAGGGATTGCAATTAGAACTCGATCCCTAATATATTCCTCAATGACTAAGGGATGTCGATTAACTATCGATCCCTAAAATATGCTGAAAACACAAACATCACCATGAACCGTGATGTTATGTTTCATGATCACGTGATACTGAGTAGATTAGTTCATTAGTCTCGTGGATAATCCTTGGTTATTTTTACAACTTGATTATCCATATGCCATATATCCTAAGCATGTACAACTGAGGTGTATTGGAATATTGGTTTGTGCATAGCTGCTAGGTTTCAGATTGAATATTTATGTTTGTTACACATTGATCAATATTATGGAATACATTATTATAATTTAGAACATCGGGTTAATGAAAATGTTTTGGTGTCTTATTGAGTCTTGTACTCTCACCTTACATGGGAGTTTCGATGCTCTTATTGATTACATGAGGGATCTGGTGAAGGGAAATTCTTCTAGGGTGGATAGACAAGTAGAGGAGAATAAATATAGTAGCATAAAGAGATGGAATAAGGAGGATACACTATTGATATATTTATTTTATCTTCTTTATTTACTCTAGACATGTTTTCCACTCATGGGATCTACTTAATTTTTATTACATGAATGCCACATATAGTTTTCTTATTGTATAGTATGATTATTTATTACATTTTGTACTAATTATTATTTATTCTATAACATGATATTGATGGTATAGTCTCCCCAATGATAAACTTAGGCTCTCGTTGAAAGCCAGCAACCTCTTGTGTATAGGGAGATGCACATGAGGTCACATGGAATTCCAGGTCGGACACAGTCAACCGGGTTCGGTTTTTACATTATGTATGATATAATTATTATTCAATAAAAATAAAATAATATATTCTCTCTTTTCCTCATGTATTTCGAAAAACATTAATATAACTCGTTCATATATATAGACTACTACCTTTATGTTGTAATGTAATTCATTTTCCAATACCATCATATGTAGTTTGTTATAAAAGAATAACTAATTTAAAAAAATGATAATTTTAACTTGAATAAGAATCATAAAATTATATAATCATTATCCATTTGACTACATGCAACTTACTCAATCCATTTGGATCTTATAATCTGAATTCCTTCAAAAAATCTATGTTGAAATTAACCTATTAAGTAAATAAGTCTGAAATCGATATATGTTTAATAAAAGGAACAATAAATAGAAAATAATAATAATTTAGGATCTAAATAATTAATATATTTTAATTATTTTAGAATATAATTAACCTATGTGACATGGAAAACATGAGGTAAGTGGTGAATTGCCTTAAAACGTCATTTTAAATGTTTTAAAGATTTGCTTTCTAAATTTTTTTACTCCATTTCCATATTCTAAGAATCATTTTATTCTTATAATTATATTGAAATCAATTAATTATAATTGTAATTTTATTTCTCTGTTTATTTCCATTCATATGTTTTCAAAATGAATTATTTTACATATTTTATATGGAATATTTTGACCTTCTCTACCAAAGTAAAAAATATTGTCCTATTTTGAAAATTACGATGCTAATATAATTTCACTCTACAAAAAACCATTATTTTTCATTTTAATTCCTATTCAAGATTTCATTTTATCTTCATATGAAAACCCTCATTCTGTTCATAATGGGTATATCAGTTTTGAAAATGGTGTCGATAATGAAATATATACATCAATATATGACATTGTTTTATTTATGCATTCAAAGTATATTTTTATGAGTTTGATGATGGAAATGAAAGATTCAATTATTTTCATGTATGTTAAAGTCCTTGGATGTTATTTATGATGATGGGTGAGACCGATATTTCTCTCCAATTAATTCATTTATTAATATCTTTTTTGTGTTATTATAATATAATTAACTAAATCTGTTATTATTATTTTAGGGTTTTGGAAAGGGTTATATGAAAATCATATCCCAAGGATCCTACATGAATTTTCTATGTTTGAAAATATTTTTTCATATATATATATTTTATTTCATAAGTTATACTAATGATATTTAGTTGAAGAAAATTTGTATTGCCTTTAAGGGTAAATATAAATCTTTTCAAGAAAATGATTTTCATATTTCCTCATATTTTTTAAGAAACACTTGTGATTATGATTTTTCATTTATGTCTTCTAATAAATTATTTTATATAAATAATTGTTTTGTAAATTAGATTTCATGTGAAAGTAAATGATTATTTGATATAAAATATTGTTATATTAACCAAATTATCTCATATATGATATCATGGTTTAAAAATTAACTTATGGGTTTATTTTCTCATTCTTTTTAAACCCATAGTGAGATTTTTTAATCATATAATGTTTTTAAAAAAACTCATTGGGTTTATGGAAGGGTAAAAACAATTATGTTGTTATGTCAAAAATCAAGAAGATTTTTCATGAAAATAAAATATATTTAATTTAAAAACTCATATATTATATAAAATTGGATACTGAGTAGATGTGTGAACTTTGTAGCATATGTGATTCTTATGTATGAATTATGACATTGTCATCTAAAACTTTATAACTTAAATGGAATATGGGAGTGAAGTAAATGAATTCTTTTTAATGAAATAAATTATGCATTGAATAAGGATTTATGCATAACAGCTTGTATCAAAACTAAGTTTAGATAAATTTTGTTTTTGTGATGTTTTATATAAGTAACCTTAATTGATCCAAATTTATGGTTATTATGATATCACATTTTTTATCCCCATGTCTATTATTGTATTCAATGTCTGTTAAGGAATAAGACGATATGTGGTGTCCAATAGTTAAGAATATTAGATAATGAAAATATATTGATTCCATGTAATGGGATGAATTTTAGAATATATTACTTAGGAAGTATTTTCCAAAATTTTTGACCTATAATTGAAAAATAAATTATTCTAATTTAATTATATATAGGAATATTATTGGTCACGTATGAGTAAAAAAACACCCTTTTGGGATGGTATACTCCACAATGTATCTGGGTTTTTTATAGTAAAATTAATCATTTTACTAATTATTTAATAAAGATATTGGGATAACTGGATTATCATGAATTAAAAAGTTATGAGAATCTTTAGTATGTTATGACAAGTATAAGTTGAGTTTTTTATGATCATATATTCTATGATAATGTGTAAAAAATAGGTCTATACAGGAGGTAGTGGGGAAGAACCCATCAATTTAATTTGAAGGTTGTAATATCATGTTTTTGTCATGTAAAAACTATTGAAATTGAATCTATTTTAATGTATTTTAAAATCATGGATTTTTTTTCAATTTGGTACATTTTTACATGTGGGTTGTGAATTCCAAGAAAGAAATCACAATATTGATAAAAAAATATCCAAAATCAAGGTGTAAAATGTTTTAATGGTAATGATATTGTTTTTTAGGTGATTAATTTTATAATGATTTGAATGAAGGATAAAATTCATTAATACCACAAGAAAAAAGGTGTTGATAAATCATTTTCAACTAAATTGGGATATATTAGACAATCCTGTGATGTGGTGTCATGTAAATTACTTGTTTATTGAAATTATTCCCATGTGATGTTTGATTTTATCTATATATATTCTTCAATTTATAAGAAATTTGTACATAAATTGGTAATTTCACCTCAATAAATGAATCCTTCGCTTTTTGGAAAAATAACTCCTATGGTTGGTATTAAGTAAAAAGAGAAATTATATTTATCTTCCTTTTATTTTTTATGGAATTTAATTACCTGAAAACATTGATTTATTTCCCCTCCTACAGTTTGATTTTATTATGGATGTGGATTACATTTCGATTTATCATTCTATGATAGATTTTAAATACATATAATTTTTTTTGATGAGTTTTAATTTACATGCATGAATGGTTTAATACCTTACATAATTTGTTCACTTATATTAGAAATTTATAAAATATAGAAATAAAATATAACATACAATTATTGTTAAGATTAAGGAAACTATTTAAATTGGTTGTTTTATTGTTGTAAATGAATATCTTGATGTTATAAAAATTAATTTTATATTATAATACGTGATCAGTAGATTGAACTTATTATTTCCTTAGTGAATGATTTTAAGAAAATATGAGAGCCTCCTAATCAAATTACACAATTAGAACATTAGGAATTAGAAATATAGTAACAAGAGTTTCTTGATAATGGATTCAATCATTATAGCACATCATGATTGGGTGTTACTATTTTTTGTTTAAAATAATGATGGTTCTATGACAATTTTTAGTGATGGTAGATTATTGAATAACATCAGTATTAAGAATAAGTATATATTTCCACATATAAATGACTTGTTTGATCACCTCTGGGGAGCTACATATTTTTTGAAGGTTGATCTTCAGTTTGAGTATTATTAGTTGAATGTGAATAAGGACAAAATTAAAAAGAGGGTGTTTCATAAAATGGGTGATAATTATGAGTTTTGGGTTAGGTTCATTGGGTTGAAAATTATTAAACTATTTTTATGGACCTTATGAATTTTATTTTTCTTTTTTGTGTAATTTTCTTTTTTTACAATGATTATATTTTGGTATATCCAAACATTTATGATGATCATGATAATATTTTGAGTGTTTTGTATAAAACTTGAATTATAAGAAGTTAATTGTAATATTCAGTAAATTTTATTTTTAGATACAATATAATTATTTATTTTTACATATTATAAATAAATATAGAATAAATATTGGAGTAGGTAGAACTACAATAGATTAAGCATGGTCTAGACCTATAAATATCATATGGATTTTTAGTTTTCATGGACTAATAGGTTACTACCAATGATTTTTGGAAAATATTTAACATTTTTTCTATCCCACTAAATATGTTAAATCTAAAAAGAGTTAAATTTATTTTGATGAATGGATGTGATTACTTATTAAAATAAAATAATACATGACTAGTTAATGCTTCAATAAGTGTCCTTACATCAATAAGTTGTGATTTGTTTGATCTATAATGGTTCTTCTTTGAGAGTACCTGGTTATTTTATGTTGTATACTGATTAGGTAATTACATATTCTTTATGAAATTTAAAGCCTCTTGAGTTAAATTATTTGACAAATGAAATTGAACTGGTTTCTATGGTTTTTACATTAAAAATATCAAGACACCATTTAGATAGAGTAATGTTTGAAATATATAATGATAAAAATTTATAAAAGCATTTATTTACTCCGAATAATTTTAACATGAGGTAGAGAATATGGATAAAACTTACAATGTATTTTCAATTCATAATTCCCTACTATCTTGGAAAAAATAGTAGATAATTCTTTAATTTAGTAATATAATACATTATTAATTATTCTAGGAATGTAAAATGAACCATTGGTTAATGGTATAATCAAATTGAACCTTTCATAGTTTTATTTTAGGTTTCATAACATTTTTTCACAAATAATTACGTAAGCCCTGAATACGGATCAAGTTTGACAAGAAATGATATGGTCAGAAAATTAAAGATTCAAAAATATAAAATTAATAAAGAATGTTTTTTAGATTTAGATAGAGTTTTTTTGTGGATTTTAATTCTAATTTTAAGAAAGAATTATTTATTGAATCCCATTACACTCAAATTGTTTTTCATCCCTATAGTAATAATATGCATAAAAACCTCTAAGAACATTTCATTAATAATGAAATCAAAAGGGATACTATTGTCATTAAAATTAAATGTTTGAATTTTTAATAGGTTAAATAATATTGACAATTATCAAATGGGGTTCTTAATCTTTTTTCTATATCGGAACCGAATTTGGATAATATATTAATATATTTCATAATTTGATGACATTTTGAGGTCATAACGTGATAAGGGTTATTATTGATCATTTGAATAAATATATTCATTTAATTATTATTCAAGACAATATGTTTTTGGATCATCATTACAGAACTTATGTTCAATAGGGATTCATATTTCTTGAATTTCTTTATTCTATTATATCTTATCATGATCCCTTATTTATATCTACTTTTTTGAAATTCCTTATGACGATAATAAGCATTGAATTACATTTCAGTAGAGTACTCCATCCTCAAAATTGATAGATTGTTAAAACGAATCATTTACACATTGGAATGACTCCTTAAAGATTGATATAAGGATTACTGTGAAATTTTGGATTAATATATATCATTAATGAATTATCTTATAATAATATTTTTCATTCCACTATAGAGATGGAACCATTTGAGGAATTTTATAAAAACTGTGTCAAAGTGTGGATTATTGGGATGAATTTGGGGTAATATTGTTGGTTGGACTATAATTTTTAGAAATTATTGTTATATAAGTGATGATGATTCAGAAATATATAATTTAATCTCAATTAAGGGAGATAAATTATGTAAACAACCATATGAATGATATTTAATTTGATGTAGATAGTTATGCTTTTTGTAAATAATCTCTATAGAAAAGTGCTATGGTTTTTCATTAAAATTTAAAGATTTTTCTTTAGTTCATTGGAACATATAAAATCATAGTCTGGGTTAGATCAGTTTCTTACAAAGTGTCCTTTCTTCGGATTTTATCATAGTTACTCAATGTGTTTTGTGTTTCATTATTCAAAAAATATATGTTGAATGTATCTCATATTTTAATACATAAGTAGTACAATTATATGATAATGATTCATATGAATGCTAAAATATTCAGATAATGTTCAGTTAATACCATGTGTTGGGGATAATATTATTCACTAAGTTAAGGTTCTATGAAAAAATCATATGATTAAAAAAGCATAATGCGAATCAAAATTATAATAAAGGAAAAAATCCCACCTTTATTAAGCAAAGAATAAATGGATGAGGAAAGAATTTTTAAAAGGGTGAATGAATGAAATTACCCATGTAAAGTTGATTATAAATAAATTAATTTCCTTATTAATACTCAATAATATTATTTTATTGTGTTATATTAATTATTGTAATATTATTTAATTTTTCAGTAAAAAGGAATAAAATTTATTCTTACTTAATTTCTTTAAATGCTCTATTTAACTTTGTTTAAAATATTAATTTATAAATTTTAGAATTTAAATTTGGAATATATATATATATATAATTTTTTATATCTAAAATACTAATTTATCTTAGAGTGTTGTTTTGGGGATTTTTAGATAAAAAGTTGATTTTTTGGTGAATAGCATAAAATACCAATTTCTATGAAAACTGTATTTTCATTCATTTATTTAAAATTTCACAGTGTATTTTGGAATGGATTAAAAATTTACCTATTTATATATGATTAAAAATAATTAAATCAATGACATTTGAACCAATATTTTACCTTGTTTTCATATAAAATATATTTAAACATCAAAATTCATTTTCTAAAAAACGATTTTTTGTCGCGTGATGAATATTTACATTAAAAATAATTTATACCCATATTGAAACTAAATTTAATAAAATGTAATCAATATTTTTAATATAAATATCCTTAAATATTAGTGGGACACTTTTATTTTTTTCATTAGGAATATTTACTTTGGTAAAAAAATCAGTTTCCGTGATATAAGTAACATGGATGAGAAAGGTAAAAACTAAAAATATAAGGGTTCACAAATCATAAAAACTTATATAAATCCTATTATATGGTGATATTATTACCCTATATTATCTTATTTTATAAAATGTTCCATTTTGGATCCATTTTTCTTCATTATTACATTAATATATCTTAATATTTTGAAACATTTCTAATGTCTCGTCTCTCTCACTTATAAAAGGACACCCCCTCTTCTCTCTTCTGAAAATATAAAGAACCTCTAATCTTGGCCAAAACTCACCCAAATATCATCCTAACGTCCATCCCCATTCTATATAACTCATTTTGTTTAATAATTCTCTCTTAAAAAGGATTTCAGGAAAAATTTATTTTGGTTTTCTGAAAAAGATATATAGTTATTAACCTGGTGTTTTATTTTTTAATTCCTATGTTACCTCAATAAAAACTTTTTTTTTGAAATTATCATATATTAATATCATTTTATTTTGTATACTTTAGTGTTATAATTATTTTTTTTATAATCATTTTTCATCTATATAACCTTCTGGAAAAATAAAAACCAACACTCGTGCATACGTGTGGACTACCACTTCATGGGATGATAAAGTTATTTTTTCATCAATGACTACTATTATATATCATAATTACAGATACAAATTAAATATTATGATATATATGATAGAAATATTTTTAATTAATGTTAAATAACTATTATCATTCTTTCTTTATAAATAAAAAAAATAAGAACATCATTTGTGTATACATGCGGTCTACGACCTCATAAACCGATGCATTTTATTTTTCATCACTAACTAACATTGATTTTATATATAGATGCATTTAAATAAATAATATGATATATATGATATAATTATAATTATTTATGGATTAAATAATATGTTCCTTTTTCTTTCATTTTCATTGAAAAATGGAAATGTTATTCATGAAAATGTATACACTACCATCTCCATATTGTAACATAATTATTTTTTTATAACTGCCTTACATGGTACGTTATAAAGGTATAAGTAATATATAAAAATAATAATTTTAAAATGATTTATATTTTCTGAATGATATAATCCTCATCTGTTTTACCCTAGAATACCTACCAAACCCATTTTGGACTAATAAGCCAAATTTTATCCAATTGTCAATCTTGAACTTAATCTATTCAATACTTATGTATAAAATAGATATTAGTGAAATAAAATAAATAATAAACCTGAAAAAATTTATTTTGTAAGTAAACAATTAACCTATGTTTATTAAATATTAATATAATGAATGTTTGTGACAATACACGCTTGATATTGTGGATATTTTACCTTAAAACCTCATTTAAATTTTTTAATGATTTATTTTATAAATAATTTTACTTCATGACCATATCATTAAAATAATTTTATTTATATAATTATATTTATATAAATAAAATAAAATGGATATTTTAGGAAACTTTTAAATTTCTCTGAAAGGTTTTAAAGTAAATATTTGTTGTATTTGATATGGACGGTTTTGAATTTCATTTTAAAAAATAAGATAGGAAAGATCTATTTTAACATATATAAATCCAAAGAAATTTCCTACCTCTAAAACCAATATATGATATATATATATAAATATATAAATAAATATATATAAATATATAAATAAATATATATATTTTGTTACAACATTCCATTTTTCATTAAAGGAAACGTTTTCTTTCACTTTATATTTTTGTATTTTTTTGAAAGTGGGGTTTTAAAGGAAATAGATATATCTATATCAGAACATGTTTTATTGATGGGGTCAAAGTATATTTTTATGCGTTTGATGGTGGAAATGAAATATTATATGCGTCTAATGTATGTTATCGTCTTTTTCATAATATATGATGAAAGGTGAGATCAATATTTCTCTCCAATTCATACAGTAATGATTATGTTCACCAAAGAATTCTGATATAATTAACCGAGTAGGTTATTTGATTTTATATGGTTTATATAAGTGTTGTAGTATGGGTTTTATGAAGATGTTTTCCCATGGTACCTACATTGATTTTTAATATTTAATGTGTGTTTTCATGGAAATATTTTGACTTCATAATTTATGTAAATTATGTTTTCTTTAAACTAATGATTATTCCTTTTAAGGGTAAAAAGGAATGTTTTTAAGAAAATGATTATCACATATTATCATGTTATATATGAATACATAATCACTGATATTTTCCATTTATGTTTTATTATAAATTATTTTATGTATAAAATTTGTTATCAAATCTAATTTCATGTGGAATTAAACAATTATTTGAGCTAAATATTTAATATGTTAAAAGAAAAATATCTTATATGATATTATCATTTTCAAATATCCTAAAGGTTTCATTTTCATATTTTTTATGTCCCTTACAATTAATTTTGTGCGCATAAAATGTTTTCAATTTTTTTTATAAGTTTCGAGGAATCATAGAAGTAATGATGTTGTCATGTTGAAAATCTTGAATATTTATCATGAAAATAAAACATGTATTATTTTAAAAATATTACATTATGGAAAAAATGAGACTAAATGAAACTATACACTTTCTAATATATATGTTTTTATGTAATATCTAATACATAAATCGCTAAAACTATGAACCTGAAATGGTCTTTGAGAATGACTGAGAATGAAATCAAGTTTAAAAATTAACTTATCTGTCAAATAAGGACCCGGTCCATATAGTTGATATCAGAGCTGGGTTTAGATAATTTTATTGTTTTTGATATTTTATGTATGCAACCTTAATAGATTATAATTTATGGTTATTATGATATATAATTTTAATATTATCAGGTTGGTTCATCTAAACCATGTCTGTTCAAAATGGGTTTTTATATAAGAAACATGGAGACTGAAATGATAAGGCATAAAGAGGAAGAAATCCATCCAAACTGATATCCTTGAATAATTAAAATGTAAATTTATATTAATTTTTTAGTGATTTATTAGTTCATGTAGGCTTTGGATTATAGTAGTATCCATGTTATAGAGAAACCATGTAATAATAGAGGAGCATGCCTATTGTATAATATTTCATTAAATAACACCATTTATCATTAAAAGTTTGATATAACCTTGAGATGGAAAATGGATGCAATAATGAATTATATAATATATTTTAATTCATGTAATATTCATAACTTGAAAAATAATCTCTTTATATTTAAAATTTATAATGTGAAGTTGATCAGTGGTGGTCAATGGTTATGAATATCAGAGAAAGAGTAGATATTGATGCATTGTAATAGGATGAATTTATAACAATTTTACTTGGGAATTATTTTAAAAGAATTTTATAAAATATAATGGCAAAAAATTATTACAATTTAATGATAAGGATTATACTTTCAGTGATTCATGGGAATAAAACATCGCTTATTTGATAAGGTATGAACCAAATTATATGGAGAACATGATAGTAAAATTATTGTGTTTTACCTAGGATTAAATACAAGATAACAGAAGACATAAGATTCTCATGAATTAAAAAGTCATGAGAATATTTTTTGATGTATTGAGTAGGTAGAAACAAAATATTTTGATGATCAAGTTTTCCATTTTCAACAAGAGGATAAAAAGGATAATATGGAAGGCACTAGGGAATCATGAATAAAAGTAATTCAATTGTCGGAAAATAAAGTTTTCACCATGAGATATTTATGTTAAAAATAAACATGAGGGATGTATAATAAAATATAGTAATTTTTTGATATATGATTTTTTGGAATATATATCAAGACTTTAATAAAAAGGATCACAGTAAGGATCATACAAGTAATGAAAACCTTGAATTATGATGTTTTAAATATAATGAGTTGTGTCATTATGTGAGAACATGTTCAAAGATTGAAATTACGGATAAAACACATCACGATAAAAAGAATAAAAAAGTGTTTAATTAATTTTTCATATATTAGTATATGTTAGAACATGAAGGGATGTAGTGTCTGATATATTACTTTTTTATTCAAATTGTTCAAATGTAATTTTTAATTTGATGTATACACAATCATTCATTTCCAAAAAATTGAAGATATATTTTAAATATCACGTTAACAAATAAATATAAAACATTTTTAAAAACACTTGGGGTGGTATTAATGAAAAAAATATTATAGGAATATTATTATGAGGTTATGAATAAAGAAGTTACCTAAAACCTCTATTTTCTTTACCCTTGTATTGTTTTATGTCTTTTTTGGGTACAGATTGGATTTAATTTTATAATTATAAGACAAAATATAGATATATAGGAGTTGATTTTTGTAATGAGTCTCAATTTATATACATTATTGGATTCATGCCCTTAATAAATGTTACAAATATTTGAAATTGATTAAATATTGAAATGAAACATATCTTTCATATATTTTTTGACAATAAATAAACTATTGAAATTGATGATGTACTTGAAGTAAATAAATATATGTATGTATTTAATAATGAATTTTATGGTATTATACTAATTAAAATTGTTGAATATACTATTTATATAGTCTATGATGCTAATTAAATATGAAAATCACCTTTTTTAATGCCTCTTATAGAACAATAGGGATTGGAAAATTCATCGCATGTATTTCTTAATAAAAGAATCATACAGTCAAGAACATAACTATGGGGGTTTCATATATTTATA
Organism: Viscum album; assembly: GCA_963277665.1. NCBI lineage: Eukaryota > Viridiplantae > Streptophyta > Magnoliopsida > Santalales > Viscaceae > Viscum > Viscum album. Next base: position 870,353,793 of record OY728145.1, on the reverse strand, counting down.
TTAAAAATAAATATGATTTCATGATAATTTTTTTTCCATTATAGTGTATTTAAGAATATCAATGTAAATAATTAATATTTATTTCCTCATATAGATGAATTATTAAATCAGCTCCAAGGATATCAGAATTTTCAGAAGGTTGATCTCATGTTATGCTACCATAAGTTTTTGGTAAAGTATGATTAAATTATAAATATATTGTTTCATTATAGTTATTTTTATTATGAGTTATTTTATTCCCATTGGGTTGAATAATCTCCATCTATTTTTATAGACCACAATAAATGAGTATTCGATGAGTTTTCAGAAAAGTATGTGGTCATGTTCATTGATCATATTTTGGTATATTCTAAGATATATGATGATAATGGAAAATATATGAGTATTGTTCAACAGAACAAGAAAGAAAATATATTATCTTGGATATATAGAAAATTTGAATTTTGGTTTTGATATATTTACTTTCCCATAAATATTGTAAATAAAGAAGGAATAACAATTTATCCATATAAAACTAAATTAGTTGGAGGGTAGTAAAGATTTATAGATATCATAGAGATTCATATTTTTCATAGAATAGAAGGTTATAACCAAATAATTGATGAAAATATTTCTCAGTTATCTATACTATAAATTATGTAACCTAAAAATGATTTTAATGCATCTTAAAAAAATAATGTGATGACTGTTTCTACGAATTGAAAAGATAACATGAAAAATCTATAATTATTACCCTTCCATCTTAAAATTGTAATTTTTAATTGTAAAATGATTTATATTTGAAGGGAATTGTTTGTGTTCTGATTCATAATGACCAGTTAATTTTTTATACTTATTGATAATCCAAACCTCGTAAGATAAATTATCATAAAAATGACATTAAACATTATATTGTGGTTTTTATGGATACATCATTCATATGCAGTAATGATTCAAATATATACTGATTAAAAATATTTTAATTATAAATTTACTCATAAAGTGATTAAAAATAGGTATGGAATATGGATAAAAATGATTAAGGATTATTACTACATTATTCATTATCATCTAATAATACAACCAGAGTAGTTGGTTCTTTTAGTTGGAAAGATAAATGCAAAATTAACTATGATATAAATTAATTATGAACCTATTATTAATGTTATAATTAATTTTTACATATACAATTTTCATTCATAAACTTACCATTTTTTTAATGTTTGAGTGAAATTAGTATTGTTAGATAACATTAATAATGCTCAGAAGGAGGATCATGTTTTATAGGAAAATTTAAATTTTTTCTGGGAATGTATATTTCAAAAATATAAAGATAATAAATAAGGTGTATTTTTTTATAAAAATAAGATTTTTTCCTAGTTATTCCAAATTTAAGATTGAATTATTGAGTGAGGAACACAACTCTCCCTTTTTTCCCCAGAAGTACATAAGTGTATAGGTATATTCAAATACATTTCTTGTGAGATCGATTAAAAATAGATATATCATAAATTATCCTAGAATGTTTGAACTGTTAATAGGTTTAAAAATGACAATTACCAAAGGTTATTCTTTATCCAATCAAAATTCTAGAATGTATGTGGGAGAATATATCCATGTATTTAATGATTAAATTACCTGTCACACTCGGTTTTTTTCATGACATGGTTTTGATCCAGTTCATTGAAAATCTTAATCCATTTATTTGGTGTTGGGTGATATTAATTTCGCATTTTTTACTACCATATATGTCTAATAACACTAATTTGGGTTCCCAATTTCTTTCTTCGGTTTTTTTTGAAGAGAGGTTGGTTACTTCATGATTTGGGCCAACCGCGAGCCCATTTCCAGTTTTAAAAACCAAATTGGTTTATTTTATGGCTTTTTTGTTTTTAAACCTTTTTCACCCATTCCACTTCATAAATTTCCTCAAATGTCTTATTCAAGACTACATATCATTTTGGACCCCTTTATAATTCATAATAATGGTATATTTGGGTTACTAATTTAGGTATTGGGCCAGCCTATGAGCCCATTTCCAGTTTTTAGAAAATAATTTGTTTCTTTTATATCTTTTTCATGTTTTATTATTATTTGGTAATTACACCTCCCACTTGATTAAAAATTACAAGCCTCACCACCATTATCGAATTTACCTATTTGAATCTCATTTGAACAGAATATTAGGGTGAAATCTCTCAGGTTTCCTAAAATCGTCCATAATTGAAAAGGTAAATTGTTTCATACATAAATAATTCAATTCATGAACTTCATCAAACAAATATTCTTTAACTTGTTCATAAATACATAAGTAGCCTCTACAAGAGGTTAAAACCCATTCCATTTTCTCTAAGGGTTCATATCTAGTGGAAGACGAAGAGTTTTCTAGTGGAGAAGGTGATATTACTTCTCCTTTATCCTTTCTATTCTTCTTCCTTTCATTATTTCATGGATTTATAAACTTCCATAGTCCTGATCGACCTAGGGTTATATTATCCAATGATTTTAGATGTGTTTTTTGTTCTTTTAGGGCTATTATTCCTAGGTTTAGGGTTTCTAAACCCTCAGATGGTGATATTGGGTGTGTGTTTCCATTACGCCAACGATTTGAGGTAGTATATTCCTTGTACAGGACTTTATCATTTAAGTTTCATCATTTTATTATTTTTAAAATCTGTTATATATGTTTATTAATGTTTTTCATCCTTTGGATAATTTTTTGCTGTGAAAAATGGTTGTTTAAGCCTTATTTTGTGAAAGGTAGTGTTGTTTTGTCATAAAAGGGTACACCAAGTGTTTGTTTAAATGTTATACTATATTTCACAACTCTTTTATGAGGTTTAAAACTAGGTTTATGGTATTTTGAACATGTTACAGTAGTTTTAAAAAATATTTCATGAAATTAGTGTTTTATTCCTTGTCGTGTTCTCAAAATAATTTTTTTGTTTAAAAAGGGCATGTGATGTGTTCGGTAAATTACCCGGTTGGATTTTAAGTGTTATGTGTGATTTAAAAATTATTTTTTGGATTTATAAAATAATTTTAAGAATGATAACTGTGATTTTTTTATCCTTATATGGATTTACAGTATTTATTTGGTTTTGAAAACAAATGGGTTTTGGTTTACAACACATTTTGGCCCGAGTTGTTGGAAAATGGCTCATTTCACATCCTTATGAAAATGGATGTATTTGGAATATGTAACCAGAGTGTTTTAATGGATTTATGAATGTGTATTGATGCTGTAAATGGTGTGTATACACCTAATTAATAAAATATAAATGAATACATTGGACAAATGTTTATTTTGAGAAAGGCTAAAGGCATGTTTGGCATTTTTTGTCAAAAAGGTTTCCATGTGTATTTCATGTTCTATATTTTAGGGCCATTTTATGGTCCATGAAATTGATTTATTAATTGGTTTAGGGGCTTCCAAGTCTTTTTTTATGTTATTTATGGTTTTTTGGCCTTAAAATAGCATTTTTGAATGGATTTTATGGGCAAGGCCTCGTTATACTCCTTGAAATTGTTTTACGAAAATTATTAGTGGTTTGTTGATTTGTGAAAGAAATGTGAAGAATATTTGCAGGATGTTTGTGTGTTTATGGTTTGGTAATGTAATTTATATGAGAGAAGTGTATTTGATTATATGTGTAACTTGATTGATCCCTAAAGGGAGTCCTGAGTATCTAGGTGGGTGGACATGTACTGGTATGCTAGTGATCCCGTGGGGTTTGTCCCCTGTTTCACATAGCAAGATTGACGATGAAAACACTAACTAAAATATGATGAATTTTGTGTTGGGGGACCACTATGTTATGGGTATGATCTCAACTAGTTTCTCATGTGAAAAATAACGAATATTTATTGTGGTTACTTTCCACAAGATATGAGGTACTTGGGACTCACAACTAACTAGTTCCTAGGGGTGTTCTCATGAGTTGTGTTCATTGGCTATTTTGTACTCACCATCAGGATATGGTGTTTTTTTATGAATTCAGCAGTCTGTGTGATATAATTAAATGTGTAAATTCTTTAAATAAACCCTCTTTAAAACTATTTTCATTTTGATGTTGGACCTCTTTGAAAATTGTTACAAGCATTCCTGTTTATAAAACATGCATGTTTTTGTCTGATAATCATTTTCATATCATGGGACCTCATTTAGAATGTATATCATTATATTAGTATTTCAAAAAATAAATTTTTGTTTCTTTTATTTTAATGTATGTGCATTGGGAATAGAATATTTGGCTAACCTACTGAGTTATAATACTCACAACTATAGTCTTATTCTATTTTTATCCCTTGTGCAGGTTTTAGATTGAGTTTGATCGCCTTGGGATACATGTGATCATTATGTTGGAGAGTGAACAGGGGATTTTCTGGGAGTTATTTTTTTATCAGGTTTTTTCATTTGATTTTTTGGTTTAGTTTTACTTTTAGTTTCTCGTATAAATAATGTTCAGATCATTTTTTTTATAAATGTATTTTTGGATGTCCATTTATTTTCATTGTTTGTCTAATTATTTATATATGGGAGAAATCATTCCCTTGTGTACACTATTTATGCCCTTGGTTATTGTCTCCATCTCATGAGGATCGGGAAGGCCTCTCGAGACTTTTCACGGCCTATCCTAGGAGACAGGTTCAAGGTCGACTTGGGCTGGTTCATGAAAAATGGTATTAGAGGAGGTCAGCTCATAGAAAACATTTTTTAAAGATCCCTTGTTATTTTGGTGCTATTAAGGAATATGGAGTAATATTGTTTAGACATTTGGGGTAAGTTTGGGAGAGCGTAACGAACTCTTCCTCTTTATGATCCTCATGTTTCCATGAGATGTCCGGTTTTGTTAGTGTCCTTTGTTCTTGTTGATTGTTTTGTGTTGGGATATGACAAGGGGAGTATGACTAATGGCCTCTATGAGCTCACAGGGCCTGGAAAGCCATGTGGAGATGGGTTATGGTTTGAATAAGTATCTCTATGTTTGTGTTGTGTTTGACATATAGCCCCTAACCATATGGTCAAGTCACCCACCGACACTAGTTCCCTTTTTTGTGTCTCTTGGACCTTTCTTGAATTCTGATTTTTGGTTTTGAAAATCCCTGTGTGAGAATGGTGGAAATTGGTTTTAAAGGAAGGATTGGATTTGGATAAGTGAAAAAATGGGTTTTCCAAAAATACATATAAGAATGGTTTTGTAAGGTTGTGTTTTTTAAAAACAAATTAGGAGGAAGTGGAAATGATTTAATGGGACTGGATTATCCATAATTTAAACTTGTAGTTTGTTGGAATAAAATATTTTGAAAGGGTGATTCATTTTAAGGTGATTCCAAATCTCTGTTTTAAATGGGGTGTTTTGGGATGTGTAAATGTGTTTGAATCTGATAAATTAGTTTTGGAAATTGGTGTTGAGCGGTTTTTGTTTTCCTAGAATGGGTATTGGTCTCAATGAACATAGGATTATGAAAATATACCTTACTGAATTTAAAAAATGGGAAGCAGTTGTCTGGATTAGCTTAGTTGTTTTAAAAGTTGTCAAAAATGAAAAGGGATACGTTTTCTAAGAAAATTATTCTTACAGATGTGTGGGTTGTTCTGTGAAATATGAAAAACGTTTTTGACATGGTGGTTAGTGTTCCTTTGGAAGGTACATGTTTTTGTTGGAATGATGTTGTTTTTTTAGGCTTTGAGGCGTTCATGGGTACTCACATGCATAGTTTTATTGATATATGGAAGGATGGCCTATATGGTATGTTGGTTGGGTGCTAGGGTGGCATAGAAATGTGCATGTGGGTGAGACTAGATGAAATACCATTGGTGAATGAGAAAACCCACCAAATTAGTTTGTTTTTTAAATGTGTCTTTAACTAAAAAATTGTGGCCTTTGTTTATAAAACAATGGTTATATTGATAGTTTTTTCTATATCTTACAATATTTTTTTATTATGAAAGTTTCCTTATGATCTAGAAGTCAACTCTTGTTGTATCTTTAGATGATATCTTGTTGGTGGATCGCTTTTTGAGTAATGTTTTGTGTGTTTATAAAGATGTGTTGGATTTTGATATGTGGCCATGGATAGTTATATGTTTGCATGATTTAAAAATTGATAAACCTGAGGATTCTTTCTCATGTTTCACAAGCAAGATCGACATCGTCAAAGAATTCGTCGTCCCATTAGTTGAAATAGAGAACTGTTTGGGATTGATTTAAAGTGATTCATGGTCATGATAATTCTTTTGGACATAGCAGTTGTGTTCGGTGATGTGGATGTGTTTCATTGTACTCATTGTCCATTCTACTCCCCATTTAGAGTGAGATATAATTTTGATATGTATCTATGATTTCCTATTTATATTAATGTGTTTTGTTGAACAAGTGTTTTTTTAGTGGTGTGATCATTATCACCTGACTTGAGCGCTGCAGAGCTTCATGATTTAGGGCTCTAGCTATAGGCCTTAGCGTAAAGCTTTTCACATAGTCAGGAAATCTACATAGGTGTTGGTAGCTTGACCATGCTCATGCCCCCACCATTATGGTACATCAGTTTCTATGTATATATTTTGGTTCCTCATTACTATGAATTTCTACTTTTCACAAAAAACACGGTGGACTTTCACCTCACATGGTGTATATGGATAAGCCTTCATGGATGTGGGATTTCGATCAATTTCCCTGTTTAGACCTCCTGTGAAAATAGGGTGTGGTCTTGGTGTTACCTGTTCATGGGTGGAGAGTATTGGGTAGTTAAATTGTTTTTTTTTGGTTTCTTTGGACTAATTATTGGGTCCCCATCCCTCACAAAACTGAGTGGTGGGGGTCCGAATCTCTGCTGAATGTGTTGGCCCAGTTCTTGTCCCCTTTGTTCGGGAGAGGGTGGTATAGATGTTCATGTTTTAAGCCTATTAAAATTGGTTTTTTTGGTTGTTGTGGGAGTGTTTTGGTGGTCCTCTATCGGTGAGGACCAATTCTAGTTCATTTTTAATTATTATTTTTTATTTCTAGTTTGTATCTAATAGTGGGGAGACCCACTGCGGGTCTCGAAGATCTTTCCTTTAGGATTTGTCGAATGGTAGTTGTGATTTAATGGTGGGGAGACCATTATTGACTCCACTCCAAGTCATTGGATTTTGTGAGTGAACTAGGGTTTGGTTGATCATTGGGTTCATTGGTAGAAGTCACAAAAATCTATTTCGTGGCTTGGTTGTGGAGGTGGTGGCTTGATCTTTGAATTGATTCTCTGGAAGTTGTTGTGAGTTGGTGTTTTATTTGGGAAAGAGTATTAAGCTAAATTTTTAGTGAATAGTATTTCCTTATCATGAGTGGATGTATTATGATGATAAGGAATCCTTAGGTGTTGTTTTTTCATTTGAAAAGAATTATGGCTTTTTGAGTCGGAAGGCTTTAATGGTGGGGAGAATTGTCACACCTGATTTTTTTTCTTTTCATGTCATGGTTTTGATCTTGTTCATTGAAAATCCTGATCCTTTTCTTGGGTGTTGGGTGAGATTAAAATTGAGTTTTGAACTACAATATATATCTAATATGTCTAATTTGGGTTCCCCATTCCTTGTATAGGAGGTTTTTTGAGAGAGGGTGGTCACTTCCTGATTTGGGTCAACCGTGAGCTGATTTCCAGTTTTAAAAACCAAATTGGTTTCTTTTATAACTACTTTGTTTTTCAACATTTTTCACCCATTACACTTCATACATGGGTTTCACTGACACATTGAATCCTTTAAATCATTTTGGACCTCTTAAGACTTCATAATAATGGTTAATTTGGGTTACTTATTTTGGTATTGGGCCAGCCCGTGGGCCCATTTCTAGTTTTTAGAAAATAAATTCTTTCTTTTATATCTTTTTCATGTTTTAATATTATTCGGTTATTCCACATCCCACTCAAAGAAAAAATCCCGACTCAACCCCATTATCTAGTATACTTCTTTGGATCTCATTTGAATCTAACATTAGGGAGTAAGTCATCAGGTTTCCTCAAATCATCCAGAATTGAGAAGGTAAATATTTTCATACATAAATCATCCAATTCATACTATTTTTCCCACAAATATTCTTCTCATAGTTTTTTAAGACCTTAGGATCATCTCCAAGAAGTCCCATCCCATCCCATTTTCATTATGGGTGAATATCTAATGGAATTTAATGTGTTTTCTTGTTGAAAAGGTGAGATTCCTTCTCTTTTATCCTCCCACTTCTTCCTCCTTTCTTTATTTATTGGTTTTATCAACTACACTAGTCATGATAAACCTAGGGTTATGTTATCCCCTGCTTTTTGGTGGTTGTTTTTTGTTTGTGGCTATTCTTCCAAGGTTTAGTGTTTCTAAACCCTCAGATGGTGATATTTGGTGTGTGTTTCCATTACGCTAAGGATTTGAGGAAGGATATCCCTTTCACATGCCTTTATCATTTATGTTTCATCATTTTATTATTGTTCAAATATGATATATATGTTTATTATTTTTTGTTCTGCCTTTGGATAATTTTCTTGGTGTGAAAATTGGTTGTTTAAGCCTTGTTTTGTGAAAAGTAGTATTGTTTTGTCAGAAAAGTGTACACCAAGTGTTTTTTAAATGTTAAAATATCTTTTGCATCAGTTTTGTGAGGTTTAGAACCCATTTTGTGGTATTTTAAACATTTTACAAAAGATCGAATAAAATATGGCATGAAATTTTTGTTTTATTCCTTGTTAATTTTTCAAAATAAATTGTTTTGTTAAAAAAGGGAATGTCATGTGTTCAGTAAATTGTCTAGTTGGATATTATGTGTTATGTGTTGTTTTAAATTATTTGTTTGGATATTTAAATTAATTTAAGAATGATAAATGGTATTTCTGTGTCCTTATATGCCTATAATGTTTGGATTTGGGTTTACAAACAAATGGGTTTTGGTTTACAACGTGGTTTGGCCAGAGTAGTTAGAAAATGGTCTATTTCACATCCTTATGAAAACAATTGTGTTTTGAATATGTAACTTGAGTGTTTTAAGGGATTTATGATTGTGGTTTTCTTCATTACATGTTGTGTATAGACATACTTAATAAAAGTGAAATTTATACCTTGGTCAAATGTCAGTTTTGAGAAAGTCTTAATGGTTGTTTGGATTTTTTTTGTAAAAATCATTTCAATGTGTATTTCATGTTTTATATTTTGGGTCCATTTATGGTATATGATATTGATTTATTAAACGGTTTTAGGGATTCAAAATATTTTTTGTTATTTTATTTATGGTTATGTGGTCTTAAAGGTGAATTTCTAAATGTTTTTTATGTGCAAGGCCTCATTATACTCCTTGAAATTGTTGTACGAAACGTTTTTGTGGTTTATTGATTCGTGAAAGAAATGTGAAGCCAATTTGTGGGATATTTTTGTGTTTATGGTTTCGTAATACAATTTTTATGTGGAATTTTTATTTTATAATATGTGTAACTAGATTTATCACTAAATGGAATCCCATGTATCTAAGTGGGAAGGCGTGTACTAGTATGCTAGTGATCCCCTGGGGTTTGGCCCCTCTTTCACATAACAGAATGACGATGAAAAAACTAACTAAACTATGATGATGATGATGTTGGGGGACAAATAGGTTATGGGTATGATATCTACTTTTGGGTCATGTGCACGAGAATGGATATTTATTATGGTTACATTCACTGAGATATGAGGTACCTGGGGCTCACAACTAACTAGTTCCTAAGGGTGTTCCCATGAGTTGTGCTCAGTGGATATTTCGTACTCACCATTTTCATATGGTGTATTTGGTTGATGAATTCAGTAGTGTGTGTGATATACATAAAAGTGTAAATTCCATAAAGAAACCCACTTGAAAACTATTTTCATTTTGATGTTACACCTCTTTGAAAATTGTTACTATCATTCTTGTTTATAAAACATGCATGTTTTTTGGTATTTTTTTAATAGAATGGGACCTCATTTAGAAAACATTCCTTTATATTTTTATTTAAAACATTAAATTTATTATTCTTTTATTTTAAAGGATATCCATGGGGAAAAGAGTATTGGGCTAACCTACTGAGTTTTAATACTCACACCTATAGTATTCTTCTATTTTAATCCCTTGTATAGGTTTCATATTAAGTTCAATATCCTTGGAAAACATGTGATAATTATTTTATTAAGTGACCAGAGAGGTCTCATGGAGTTATTTTGATATTGGTTTTTTTTATTTGAGTTGTTGGTATTGTTGTACTTTCATTTTCTTATACAAATAATGTTCAGTTCAATTTTTATATAAATGTATTTTGGACTGTCAATTTCTTTCCAATATTTTTTTGATTGTTTATATATGGTAGAAATTGTTCCCTTCTGTACTCTATTGATTCCCTTGGTTCTTGTCTCCATCACAAGTGGATCAGTAATGCCTCTTTGGACTTGTTTCGGGAAATCCTTGGTGACAGGTTCAAGGTAGACTCGGGCTGGTTCGTGACATTACCAAAGGCATATTGAGGTAATAATGTGATGTGGATTTTTTATGATCATTTTACAAACTCTTTTTTGACCTTATTATTCATGATAATATGACATTGAATCAACATTATAGACAATATTCTAAAGAGATAATTAAATTGAATGGAATCCCACTATCTTTTGTATCTAATCATGATCCCAAATTTACCTTTAATTTTTAGAAAAGATTTCAAAATTCATTAGGCAATGAATTAAATTTTAGTACATAATTTTATCCCAAATATAAGGGATAGAAAGATATAATAATTCATATACTAGAAGACATTCATCTGTCTTGATCTACAGAATTACTTGGGAAGCTTTTATCAGTAATTTTTTCTAAATATTTTTTAATAACTATTTTTGTTATAGTGTACAGATGACACCATTTGAAGTAGTATATACAAATTCGTATTAAACATCATCATATTATGATAATTCTAGTGAAATACAATTATTTGGGAAACAATTGGTGCAATATCTATTTAGAGAGTCATGTTAATTCCGAAATATATGAGTTCATTTCAATGTTAGTAGAAAAATTATTTTTATAAACATTGGAATGATGATTCATTTGAAGTAAGAAATCATATTTTTTTCAATTATCTCTTTCGAAAATTGTTAAGATTTTTTTCTAAAGTAATGTTAAGTACATGTTTCATTGGACCATATAAAATATTGGAGAAGATTAAATCATTTTAATACCTAGTGGATCTGCCTCAAAATTTATCATAGGTACATGATGTGTTTCTTTTTTATTTATTATGAACATATGTGTTGGGTGAATCTCATGTTTTGAGACCGAGGGTATTAAATATAAAAGTTTATTATTTTATGGAAGTCATACACTATTGATATTCTTGAACATATAGATCATTTTTATTGAATATGGTGATTTAATAGGTTATGTTTTTGTAGAAAATAATATAATTAAAAAAGAAGCATAGTAATTAAAAATTGAAATAAATGATAAAAATCCCAAAATAATTAAATAATGAATAAAATTATGAAGAAAAATTTTATAGAAGATGGAAATAATGTAACAAACTGTGTAATTTGGATAATAAATCAATTTCTCTGTATTAATAATCATTAATTATATTTTAGAGAGTAATATTCATTATATTGATAATATATAATATTTCTACAAAAAAAATAAATAGATTTATTCCTTCTAAATTTCATTAAATGTCTTATATTGTTTTGTTTAATAGATTGACATCCAAAATTTTGATTTTGAATTCGAAAAAATATATATCATTTTTTATATCATAATTTAAAATTTACCATAGATTTAATTTTTAGTAATTTTAAAAAAATACTTTTTAGTGAATTTAAGTAAAGATAATTTATTGAAGTATCTATATTTTCATCATGCATTTTAAAAGTGAAATTATATTTTGGAATTGTTATCAATTTTAATTGGTTCATTTTAGTTAATAATAATCTATAAAATATCATAATAATTGACATTTATTTTTATTTTCACATAAAAATAAGTTTATACATAATAATTTATTTTATGGAAAACCATTATTCATCACGTTTTGCATGTTTATTTAGAATTAATTTATTCACCTTATAGATGTTGAATTTGATAAACTGGGAAAAATAATTGGAACCACAATTTACAAATATTTTAATGAGAATATGATCATTGTTGAGAATTATTAATACAAACATTGGTAAAAAAGTTAGTTACCAAAGTAAGATTTCAAATTTATTAAATGGGATAAAACTAACAAAAATTATATTATCATAAAATAATATACCTCTAAATCATATTATATGGTAATTATTTTACCCTATTTTATCTATTTTTAAAAGTGGTCTATTTAGGTTCCATTTGTCTTGAGTAATACATTAATATATTTTAATCTTTTAAAAACTTCCAATTGTTTCATCTCCTTCACCTATAGAAAGAAACCACCACTACATACTTACCCACACGTAATTATCCTCTTATCATTAACAATACCTAATAAAAAACCACCCTAAAAACCCTCCCCATTTACTATATAACATGGTTGGATTAGAATTCCCTCCATTAAAGTATTTCGGAATAAACGTAAGGAGATTTTATGAAGAAGAGAATTAGTTCTAAATAGGGTGTTTTTTTATTTCTTCTTTTTATTTTTAATAAACTCTCTTAAACAATATCATATAATAAAATATATAAATAAAATATAATTTAATGTTATTATATTTATGGTGTCATACTTTTTAAACTACCTAATCATCTAATGAAAATAAAATCATCACATTTGAATATGTGCAGATTACAGCCTCATGAGATGATCTATTTCATTTTTCATCACCCACTATTATGGCTAGTCATAATGATGGATCCAAATAAAATAAAATAAAATAAAATATATAATTTTAATTATGTTTTTTTAAATTAATTTTCAAATTTATTCTTTATAATTCAATTAAATATAAAAACAATGCTCGTGTGTATAATTACCTCCTCCGAAACAGATGCATTTTAGTTTTCATCACAGCCCCACATGGACTGTATATATATTTGGATTTAGATATCTAATATGATATCAAGGATATAGTTTAAATTTTATAAATATAACATAATACTTACCTTCTTTCCCATATTTTTGTTTAAAAGGGATCTTTTATGCATGTGTACAGACAAACTATCATATTCATATTGTAATGTAACTCATTTTTCATAAAAATAATACATGGTTCATTGTTAAAGTTTCAATAATTTATAAAAATGATATATATAATATGATTTTGATTTTTTTAATGACATAACCATAATGGATTTTAACATAGTAATCCTACCCAAAAATTGAATAACTTATATGAAAAATGTATAAAAAACATCTGATCAGAACATAATAAATAATGTAATTACGTAAAAAATGTATACAAGTAAAATAAAATGAAAAATAAAAATAAAATATTATATTAATAAATTAAATTATATAAAAACATATTATTCTGGAGGATAAATAATGTATGTGAATAGTCTAAATCGAGGTAAAACACACTTTATCTTAAAAAAATTTAAATGTTTAAAGGATTTAATTTTTAAATCGTTTTTATATAAGAACATTATCGAGAAACCTTTTATTAATATAATTATATTCAAATTAGTAAATTATATGGGAATTTTTTTGTATATTTTGTATTTTCATTCAATTCTTGAAAAATGGAATCTTTTTTAAATAATTATATAAAATGTCTTGACTTTCTTTACAAATAGGAAAATTAAGATTCTATTTTATCATACAAGATAAAAATACAATTTTATACTCCTAAAACAATTATTTAATGTTTGGATTCATTTAAAAACTGCCATATTTTCTTTAATCAAAACCCCTCATACAATTTGTTCTGGGTATTTTAGTTTCAAAATATTTGTTTTAATAGAAAGAGATATATCAATATCTGGAAATACATTATTTATGTGTTCAATTATATTTTTTAGATTTTTATGATGGAAATTATATCTTCTATGTGTTTAATTTATGTTGTGGTCCTTGGAATTTGTTTATGATTATGATTGAGCCTGGTATATATTTCCATGTACTGGTTCATGACATGAACTTCTCTCACGACATGTAACTGTCTAGTATCTTCATATTGTTCTTTCTAATACTTGTTGTAACCCTTAGTATCAAGGGTCCAGTAAATTTAAAAAATAACTACGAGCATAATCTATTATCAATGAACATTTAATTATATAAAGCGAGAGCATATGCACCTAAAATCCAAAAAAATAAAAATACAAAAAGAAACATGGGTTGCCTTCTATAAGCTATTTTTTAAAAATCATTTGCTCGACCTAACCTCCTTTAGCCATGGATCATGTGATGGGTGATGGAAAATTTTTGTACCAGGTTAGGGTCCATAGACAGTCTCATTTGTGTCATTTCCACCAAGGTTGCCCCTTTCCTTCCTCTCTAAATAACTTAACTCTCCCTAATGGATGTACTTTTTTAATATCCATTGGACCAATCTGCTATTCCTCCCTGAATCTTGATGAACTAAATTGAAGGTCATGTATCATCCATACCCTTTTTTCCTTTCTCAAATGTTGTGTAGTTATTTTATCCTCTAGTGTTATCTATTTTGGTATCCATATTCTCTTTCTCCATTAGTTGATTATCCTATTTGGTAAAAGTATCTAACTCATGTACATATTTAATTTCAAATATTCCTTAATATTTTAGTGTTATGTCTTCCCTAAACACATTTCTCTCTCTCATATTTCAGTTCTTAATTACCCAATGAATGATGAAACTTACTTCTTCACAACCAACTATAAGAAAAAGTTATTCACTTTGGATGTCGATTGGAACATGCTCAGTGGCAAAAAAAGGTGTCCCCATAATGAGTGGATTTTACTCCTATTTCATATACATAACTAAGAAGTTGATGGGGATGTTGAATTTGTTGAATTTTAGTAGGATACAATTAATGTGTCCCCCAGTTTACTTCACTATTGAGTCTTCTAATTTAATTGAAACTATTGTCAAATTGAGTCCTTCCAGTCCCAAACTCTTGAATGTCATGTAAGGAATGATATTGATACTCTCACCTAATCCACACAAAGGTTTTATGCATGTTTTAGATAAAATAAATATAGGTATCAAAAATCAACCAATATCATATTATTAATTAGGATGGTCTTTCAATACCACTTTTCAACATTCCCGTGTGAGTGTAATGGTGATGATTTCCATCATCTTCTTATTATTAGTTACTTGTGATTTCATGATTATTTTATAGGTTGGCATGTTTTTGAGAGCCTCTAAAAAATGGATATTAAGATGAAACTTTTTAAATTGTTCCAAAAAAATTAACTTTTTGTGTGTCGATATTCACCTAATCCATTCATTATATGAATAGTATTCTTGGTTTGTACTAAGGTCATTCCAATCAAAATCTTTAGCTACTTGTTCTTTATTATTCTCAAAATATTTTTCACTTTATTCCATTGGGTTTTCATTGTTTCATCCCTTAATTTATATACCACTTACCGGTGTTTCATTTCCACTTCTAAGCATTATAACTTTTAAATCCTCATGTCGGCATACATTAGGTAATCATGGTGTTAATCCTCTAGGACTCTCTATTAGGTGATCAGCAATTTGGCCAACTTCATACTCCCGATTCTATAATATATCCTTTTGGTATACTTCTTATTCTTTTATTTCCTTGAGTATATCCTTGGTTGTGGTCATGAATGTAGAAAGTGTATCTTCCAACCTATAGACTTGAATTTTTAGGGTGGAAACTTGTGGTGCCTATTTTTTTTATCACCGCGTCCTTTGATGATATCTTTTTCATTGTTTTTTGTTGATGCCCTTGAACCCGAAATTCATTACTATTATTATAATCAACATAATTTTATTCTTCTATAAACCTACCATGGGGGGTTAAATATTGTCCCATCACCATGTCCGTATTTCGGTTTAATAATGACATATATACTAATATCTATTCACTATTGTTGATTTTGTGAACACCATTTCATTGTGTCCTTTATCCTTGACATTGGACACTTCTTCTCATCATTTTATCCAACAAGTTATAATTTACTTCAGGTGACCTCTTCATCAATGATCCTATTTCTAAAATGTCTATAATTAATTAGTTTTCCTATGACAACCCCATATAAAATGTTTGGATTAATTGGAATATATTTATACCATGATGGGGTATGTATGACTAATAACATTAAGAAGTTCCCATGAAATTTATAGTGATTTATCTTAAAATTATTCAAATTTTAGAATTTTTTCCCATATTTCCATTCACATAGAAGTTGTAAATCAGAATGTATTAATGTTCCTGGTCAAATAATCCCATGTAGTGATGGAATGTGTGGGATGGAATTGGATCCAATCCAAATATTTCTCGCATAATGAAAACCACAATAGATGAACCCTTACCACATCGCTTGTAGAATTATGGAATTAGAATGTGTCATAGACCTCAAGGAATCTTCCCAGACGGAAATTTGGATCTTCATACGATAGTCCAGTAAATTGAATGATATTTGAGATCATATAAATAATTATAGGATAGATCTCAAAGTGGTTTGCAGCAATGTGGGGTTCTTGGATTCTCAGTTACACTTCAATATTGGATAGTTTCCTATAGTTTGAAAGCATCCATAGCCCCAGATCTATTTTTATAACTTCACCATCATTATTATTTTCCTCATGAATATCCATGGTTATAGTGTCATTAATCTCTGGGATTTGTTCAGAATCGGGGTGGACTTGGTGATGTATTTTATTTTTTTCTTCAGTGTTATTTTTTTACATCAGGAATTTAAATCTGAGAATTTCATCACAAAATAAACAACTTAAAATAGAAAAATTGAAATAGAAAATAAAATAAAAATTGAAATTAAAATCCTAAAAAAACAATCCCTATAAATTGTGCTAGTTTTTAGAGGCCCAAAGGGTTTCATTATATCCCTATGATTGTAATAAAAATAAAACTTATATAAAAACGCATAAAATGCTACTCAATTAATGAAAATATAATATTAGTAATGTTTTAGGTCAAACCCATAGAGTTGGTGAATTAGTTCAATTAGGTTTTTAGAAGAAATTTTTTTATTTGATAAAAGGGTAAATAAAAGTTGATTTTCATTAGTTCGAATAACGGAAAAAATCATATTGTTTTTTTGAAATAGTTTTGAGGGAATTAAAGAAGATTGAAAATAATATAGAATTGTTTGGTTTATAATCAGATTTGAAAGGGTGTTTGGGTTTTAGAGTTTCAGGGTTCAGGTACAATTATATTTTTGAAAAAAATAATTGATTAATACATGTTTGTTTTATAGTCGAGATGAGGTAGATCCAATGTTCATGGTATGCCCTCCTTGCTGAAAACTCCCCTATTTTCATTAGTTTGGTGATTTAGGGTGTCAAAAAATTGAGTTTATCTCGATACCATTTTTAAACAAGGATACTTTGAATACAGAAATTATCATTCCTTGATTCAGGGTGACTATTTTTTCAATTAATAATGTTTATTTTATATTCAAACCCAAATGGTCATGATAAAATTAGAAAAAATTTATTTTAAATTGCTTCAATAAGTTGCGACAATAAAAATCCTTGAATAAAGAAAAATGAATAAATCTAATTACACCTTCCCCCTTCCGATACATTACTCAAGTACAAGGCGTGTTTTCCCTGTCATCCTAGTGATGAGATATTAATATGGAAAAAACAATGAAAATGAAATGATAATGAAAATACAGAGATGCACCTGGTGAAGACCCTTCACAGTGAAATTTCTCACTTTAGGATTTGGTCTCTTTGATCCCCCTAAAACCATCTATTTATAGACACAAGATGGTCTTGTGCAGTAATAGATGGAATTAAGTATTGGTAAAAAGGTGTTCATGGGGGGGTAATATGTCTTAAAACAAGTAAAAACACAAAAATTAATCCAATATGGAAATTTTTTACTCGTTAATTCATTTACACATAATGTAGTGAATACACGACGTGCAGATGAATCACCACATATACCAAATCCATGATATCAAGGTATTGGGGTTATCTTTAACTGTGTCATAGTGTGATACATATGTCTCACACCATGAATCCTATTATCGTCATTCAACTTTTATTTCATCCCCCTAATGACTTGTATTATTTTCATAAATTACACTGATTCATGATGTGTAATGATTTCATGACATGAAAAATCATTTTTAATCTCTAGAAGCCTCAAATTGACTTAGTTTTTTAGTTCCATGCCCTGGGAGACCCCCATGATCATATTTATTTATATAAAACGTTATTTTGATGGAATTCATTGTAGTTTTATCTCCTTTTATATAGTCTTCCTAATATTTTTCATCTACAAAAATATGAGAAAAAAAGTAGGGAAAATTTCATGCATTAACAATTAAAATATCAAAATCACAACATTTTAATTTAATAAATGTATACAATACGTGTACTTATCAGTTTCTAATAAAAATTCTATGATACCAACTATTGTGACCCTGGCCCCAGTAAAATATATCCCGTGTTTTCATTTTTACATTGGAATAATATATAAGGAATAAAATCCCTATAGAATGAATAGTTTTGTACACTTGGTAAACTTTATATATACTTGAATCACATTCATATTTGGAAATTTATATGACAAAAAATTATTTTTCTAATAACTCCAAGATCCACCTTAGAATATCTCTTTATATATATAATTAAATAATTCTTGGTATCCCTGGGAAAATAGAACATAATAATGGGGTGATCTCATCTGCCAATAAAGGGTAAACGTAAAGTGGAAACTCTAAATAAATAAAGATTTAATTAATATCGAATGGTAAATAACTGAAACACATTCCATTTAATCAATAACATGAGAATTATATGGTAGTAATAAATAATGATTAAATAATAACATGTAAGTAATAACTAGATTCTAAAACATTACCATAGATATTATAACAAACCGAATAATCCCATTGAATATCAAAAAATGAATTCATAATGATGGAATGATTAAAAATATACATAAAAAACATGTCATCCATGCCTCATGTAAAGACATTTAATGTTGTTGAGGGTTTATGCCATGAATTCTAATATTGTTAATGGTAAAATCAAAGAAAACTAATATTGTCGAGGCCTCACGCTAAGACATCAGTATAAATGGGTATGGTTGTGAAACAAAAACCATATCCTTTTTGTCTCATTAGACCTGTTGATGTATCAATGGGTTTTCTGTAAATGGCCCCCCACATATTTCATTCATTGGTAAATAATTCCTCAAATACCTATTAGTATATTTAATTGAAAAATAATTTTCCTTATCATCTAATATATATATTGTGTAAAAGATATGAATTTATCAATATTTCCCAAGTTAATCAAATAACATTCAAAGTATTCACATTATGTAAAACTGGCATATGGGTTAGTCTATAATTATATCCATAATAGAATTTTTTTCTATATTTTTTAATTATATAACCATCAAAGATGAATATTTATATTTAAGAAAGATGTAATGACTAATGAAAATGTTTACAAGAGTGTGATTGTTTCAAGATAAATATAATGACTACAAAAATGAATCAAGAAAGGAAATGTTAATACTTTACTTGTTCAAAATGTTTATACACCATCCATCGAAATAAGTAGAATGGTATAAATACAAAATAATCCCATTAGAGTAATAATAAATGGTTGTTGTAATTGATGAATATAAATACTATAAAAATATCTTTCAAAACACTCAGAAGGAAAATGTCATTTTCAGTATGAAAATAACATTTTAAAACATTAAATATTTTGAAAATTATATTATTTGAAAATAATTTTAAAAGGATAAGAATTTACATAATATTAATAAAACAAATTATATACAAATATTGTTGTAAACAAAAAATGGATACTTCAAAGAAATATTGGTTTGTAATTCCATAAATATTTTATAATTTAAACAGATATTCCTTTTACATTGTAAAATGGTTATAAAAAGTGCATTATTTAGAAAACAAAATTGAGATTTCCTTTAAAAAACATAAAACTAAAAATGTATAAAAATATATTTAATAAATCTTATTAATGGATTAAAAATATTTTTTAATTTTCTTATAAAATATGGTTTGGACGAAAAATAATTTCTAACTGAGGAAATAAATAAAGTCAAATTTTTATAAAAACTTTTACTCAATTAATTTAAGGATTAAAAAGAAGAAAATGGTAATATTTCTCAAAAAAATTAATTAATAAAGATATTATAATAAAATTATGTGGGTTTATTAGAAAAATTTCAGGTAATTTACATTATCTAATATTTATGAACAAACAATCTGGATTATAATGAGTTTGTGAAATAAACCATTAAAAAGATCATAAAGTTTAAATGAGAATTAATAAAATAATAAATTATGTATTTCAACTATAAATAAACATAAAAAGGGGGAAATAAATAATATGGTAACCTAAAGTTATTATAAACATAATATTATATTTACATAATTAATGAAGTGAAACAGTAACCCAATGAATAGAAATTAAGTAAAGAAATCCATTACCTCATGCTTACTTTTGATTGAACATTGTTGAACATGATTTATTGTTGTTTAAAAAATGTTATTAATATATTCTAGAACCATATAAATATATATAATATCATTTATGATCCTTTTTTAATATCTTTCCACCTTTTTATTAATAATATATCATTATTTTCATTATTTTTATGGCTAATTAACTTGATTTCTTATGCCAATTTCATCAGGAATGATCCAGTTCTTATGAATATTATATAGTTATATCACCTATAGAATAATAATCTGTACATAAATAAAAAATTTTAAAAAATTTTATTTTTAAAACCAATCATGGAATATTGTAATGAATAATGAATTATGTTATGATCATGGAGATAGTATGTTTTACAAACACATGACTAATGTTTCCATTTTTCAATGATATTTATCGAAATGAGGTAAGTAATATATAATCCTTCTATAATGATCATAATATCATGTATAAAAAATTATATACTTTTATGTATGATCCATGTGGTGTGGTGATGAAAGGAGAGTCACACTGCTTCGTGAAGGCGGTAGTCTACATATATATGAACAATGTTATCATATTTACATAGTGAAAATGAAAGAAGGGAAATTATATATATTATCTTCACATAATGATTAATATTCGAGGAATATAATTATTATTTAATTTATATAACATTTAATGATTAAATTTATATTTATTTCCATTTATGTGACGTATTAGTGAAAGACGAATCATATCACTTTATGAGGTGGTAGTTGGTCATACACATGAGCTATGTTATCGTATATCCAACATAATTAAATTTAATAAAGAAATATATTAAATAATTACTCCATATAAATAATAATGGTATAATTATCATAAATATTCTTTGGATCAATCATATTTCCCAACCTTGAGAGGTAGAAACGGAAAAAATGAATGATGTTGGTTTG
The DNA here is from genome assembly GCA_963277665.1 of Viscum album. Classification (NCBI taxonomy): domain Eukaryota; kingdom Viridiplantae; phylum Streptophyta; class Magnoliopsida; order Santalales; family Viscaceae; genus Viscum; species Viscum album. Next base: position 870,332,344 of record OY728145.1, on the reverse strand, counting down.
TGAGGCGGTAGTATGTGGTAGACACAAATGATGATTTCGTAACCCATTTGATGTAAGTGTGGATGGTTGTAGATAATAGACTTATTATTAAAATTTTACCATATATTTGAGATAATAAAGATATTATATCCTCATTTTTTAATAATAATTCATGGAGGTGGAGAATGAAAAAAAATAAAGACACTCGTTAAAGAATAATATATCTTCTTCGGGCGTCCTTCTTAGGTTTGCACAAATTCCTTCCTAGTATAGATTTAATAAAATGAAATGGATTATAGGATGAAGATATCGAAACAATAAAGTTATTTTTAAGGTTATAGTTGATCCAAATTGCTTGAGTGGGGTGAATAATTGTGGGGATTGAGTGTCCTTTTATTGTTGTGGATAAGATGTATTTTTATAAATACCCAAAAAAATTCTCTATTGGGAGGTAACTCTTACCACATGTGCCTCAAAATTAAACAAATAATTTAGGGTAGGGTTTTTATGTTATATAAAAACATCCATGAAAATAAATACATATTTATCATGTTATGACTTAGTCTTTGTGTTTACTGAATTTTACTCTTTTAAATTTTTACCACAGAAACTTATATATTTTTATTTAACTATGTAATTTTCGTTTAAGAATAAAATCAAAACAATAATTATTATGTAATTTATAAAAAAACTGTCTAATATATTAAATTAAATTTATTAATAAAAAATTTTATGTGTTTATAAAATATGTTTAATTCAAACGCATATAATGCGGAAAACATTATTTTAACCTTAATAGTTGAAATTTATTTTAAATGTTTTCACTAATAGTTATGGTTAAATGTTTAGATGGACATGTTAGATAAAATAAATACTTCTCATTCAAAATTTTGAATACATTTTTTCAAATTCAACTCATATATGTGAAAGAATTTAATTTAAAATTAATCTGAGAGATGTGATAAGAGAGAGAGTTATTAAAGTGAAAATTTTTAAAAGTTTACAGTGTTTTAATTTCAAAATTAAATATTAATGTTTTTATAATGCCCTAAATTTTTTTCATTTAAATAAAATTTGAATAATTTTAGTTTAAAATAAATTATAAATTATAAATTATAAATTATAAATTCTTTGAACAAAAAGGATTTTTTTGATTAAAATCCTGTATTTTTCACTATTAATCAAAAAAATGAAACTTTTAAGAAATATATATATAATTAACCCAATGATAACTTTGGTATTATGATTTAAAAAATTATATTTATTTTATAAAATAAATATCATAAAATTGGTAAAAATAATTATAAATTATGTGTGTGAAGGACGACTAGACATCCTTTTAGAAAAAATTATATTTTTGGAAAATGTTTCCTTTTTCATTTAAATGAATATCATTTTATTTCTAATAAATAGTTATATATTTAATGTTTTTAAACTTTATATGTTAATTATATATTTAATTATATTCATACTCACTATTCAAGTATCTAAGTGATTACTATCATGTCAAATAATACTAATCATAATATATATTGGTTCAGTAAAACATGGATTTTGGTGTAACACAAGATTTTAAAGAAGCTCTTTGTTGTGTATAATGAAAGATAAAAAAAACATTGAAAATAATGAAAAATATTTAATAGAATTAATATATTTAAAAATATCATAGAGTATTAGGGTGTTATATTGCATTCTACTCTTTTTGTTATGTGTAATAAAATCTATAGAAAAATATGTTCTTATTTTTAAATTTTGGGTTCTTATAGATATACTAATTTAAAAAATTATGTTTATTTATAAAAAATACATGTTCTGTTGGTTGTAAAAATAAATATTAAACTATGGTCATAATGTGTGACTATAATACCATTTAAAAAAATAAAATTTTTCTGAAAACATTTCTTTTTTGTATCAATTGATTTTTATTTTGTTTCCAATCAATAGATACTCATTTTTTATACATTTTTAAACCATATAAATTTTAAAATATAATTATTCCTCTTCATACCAACCAATTTAACAGATATGTTATTATACTTCATTTAGATTTGTTGTTACATGTTCCATAATTAGTCGAGGAGATTGAATTTATTTAAAAGGAAATATATTTTAATGTGTTCTCATGTTACATTCTCTTATAATATTGATTTTTCATATCATATACATTATCAAACATTAATTTCATATTTTAAAATCGAAGCGAGTTATATTCTACATTCCATAAAGAAATATTTTCCTTATAATTTAATCTTGACCATGGGAATTAGCGGTTCAAAAATATCATTGTTGAAAACCCCACATCATAAAAAGGGTTAATACAACTTTATCTAATAATAGTAAAAGTGGAATATAAAAGTCTTCACATAACTTGGTTTCCACAAAATAGAACATTGGTGACATGTAAATACATGTAAATGGAAGAAAACCATAAATAATTATAGATAATGATATAGATTATTGTTCACATGAATGGGAATGATCAATGGAAAGGTATGGTCCCCAAAACCATACATCTATGCTGATTTAAAAACCCATTTGGTTCATCAGATATGAAGGTAATATGATAAAATAATTCATAATCATTTTCTTAATGATTATGAGTTTTACAACCATCAAAAAATATAATGAAATATACATAAATGATATATTTCAATTTCATAATAACAATCTTATCCTCGTTTTGTGCTTCGATCAATTTCAACTTAATCTCTTACTCAAAGAAAGGAATATCTCATAAAATTATTTCTTATTTCTTATTCATGAAATTTAAACATTAATTGATTTCAAATATATAAAATAGAAACATTTTATTCCTCCTATATTTATTAAAATGAAAATATTTAGCAAAAAGTAAAATAATATCAAAAATGAATATAAATATATTAATCTCCAAAATTCAACAGTGAAACAAAAGGTTCAACAGAGATCATTCCTTAAGTAAATTACCCTATATCCTAAAAAACATGAATAACATCAACATGAGATAAGTATTAAACCTAAAAGGTTATATCATACCTTTTCAACTTATATCTCAAAAACAAAATAACAATTTTTCAAATAATACATTACATGAAACCCAAATATTATACATACATCAACCCAATAAAACATCTCATAGAATATCACCAGTCATCCCAAAATAAAATTACTTGTTACCCTAATATATTGACAAAAAATCAAAATAATATTTAAACTTAAACCCATCTAAGTAAAAAATATTATTCTAACCGGTAAATCATATAGGCTAGTGGTAGTTGTTGCACCCCTATCTCTCTTTGATTGTGGGTTCAAGCCCCATGGCCTTACTAGATGAAATAGGTTGTCACCAAGATTATGGGATGTACTTTTAAAAAAAATATATAAAAACATATTTGATGATAATTTTCATAATTAGACATGATCTTATAAAATTATCTATAATATGAGTAATATCTTACAAAAATAACATTCATCATGAAATTGTTTTTTATCAACTATGTTTTTTATTCAACTCATTATTTTCTATAAAATAATCTAATTACGTCAACATCAAGAACATCCCAATGATTATATTTTCCTAAATTCTATTTTTTATATATTATCACCATACCATTAAATCAAATTTCTATGTCATTGGTACCATTAAAAATATTCTTCTAAATCCTTAATGAGAGACTTCTAAAAACAATTCTTATATATATTTCATGATTCACATAATTCTTCTATTATAGTATATAAACATTGCAATAATCCCCCTTAATCTATAAACCATTAACTAGCCTTCATAATCACATTATTTAATATATAATAACTTTTCTATATTATTAAATTTTTCTCCTTCATCGATAATAAAATAATTACTCATACAACCTTATTAATCATCATCTTGTGATTTCCCCCTTGGAAATTGATTTTCATTATTTCCATTCATTCCCAATTTAAAACATTATATCATTTAAGTTGATTTGTGGAAATGATTTTTATAATCCATTTAATTCACTGAATATTTCATTTATTTTGGAAAATACACACTTTTCCCCTTCTTCTCCACACATAAAACATCTTCACATTAATTTGATACCTTCCCTTGAGTTCTTCATCCTACATTTTTGAATAATAGGAAACATAATATTATTTTATCTATTTTCTCTACCATAATATCCCACAAAATACTCTATTTTTCTCTTATTTGGTGTGGCTAATAGTTGGTCATGTCTTAATTTTTGAATCACATATCTCAAAAACTGGTTTAGTATTATCATAATATCCATTAGTCTAGTCCTAAACCCATTTGGTTTATCATAAACACATTTTGCATCACATTAAACATTAAACAAATTCTTTATGGTTCCCACTAGTAACTGAATCCACCAATCATATTATTTTAAATTATAATCATAGTAGGAAACCTTATAATCATGAAAAATAATTTATAAGATGTATAAATAATAATACCTTCTTTTTAATATATGAAAACTAATGTTAACACTAGACCATTCATGTTTTTAACAATTAAAATATTTCATGATGGTTAATTCAATGTTTTTGATTTTCCAAAGAATATCCATAGAGAGTGTCAGACCAGATGCATGATAAGTCCCACTATCGTGCACCAAGTAATGCTCAAGTCAACCTCAATGTGACTTTTTTTAGAGTTATCCCCCCTGGGCACATCTATTATTCAACCACATCAACATGTAATATCGAGATTGTGATACAATTTCTAAGAAACCCCTCACATTAAACGACATCAAAATTTTAGGATAATTTTTTATAAAAAGACTTATCCATTTAAATATCCTTATAATTACCCTTATAATTATCCTTAGTGTTATCACTAAGGTTTTCTCATCCTGGATTCTAAATTATAACAAAACCAATATTTAGATACCAAATATGATGACCCAACCCTTTTACACATATTATTAAATGATTTCAAAACATAAATATCCATAAATTCAACACACTGGTCTAAATGGAAAAGTTTCATTAGATGACTAGGTTCATAATACATAAAAATTATACTAGAAAATAAAATATTATAATTTATTCTCCATAACAAGATCCAAAAACCTTTTTAGATCATAAATTCCATGGGATAACCTGGGGAATACATTGACACAAGGGGTGGGTTAATGACAAAGTAAAGGAATACACATGATAAGGAAACATAATGTGTGTTTCAAAAGTATATCATGATTACATGAATATAAGTATCATGTGTAATATTATAGATGAATAACATAAAAAACATGTTATAATTATATCATGGTAGCAAATAAAATGTGTAAGTAACAGAAAACATGACATAAAAATATGTCAAGGATACTATGAAGACAAAATCACATGGTGTACAATGTCCCATAATAGAATACGTTTACTCCCGAATCTAAAAAATGACTTCTCATAAGACTAATATTTTACCCAATGCATTGGAGTGCTATATTGTTTCGCCTATTAAAACATGTTCGTGGTCTATGTGTTCCACATAAAAGAAATCAATCATAAGGCATAACAAAATAACATACCATGGAATAAAAATGTATTGAAAAATATTTATACATATTAGATTGAATGGAATGTTCATAATGAATGCATTTGAGAAATGATCATAGGGAATTTATTAACCCATCAAAATTAATATGAATGAAAAGGCATGTATATGAGAAACATATATACATAATTTAGAAGAAAACCATAACATCATAAGTTGTTTTTGTTTTTCAGGAAAATAAATTTAAAAATATTAAAAAAATATTTAGGAAAATAACATTTTCACATTGAGTAATTTAAAAGTATGTTACCATAGATGTAAAATTATTTTCAAAGAGCACTTATCACTTTTCTGGAGAGATATACCCTTTATTTTTTAGAAACACTTATTTAAAAACAAAAAATTTCTCACACATTAATGAAAAACAATTAATATAATTTTCAAAACATAAAAATGATTATTCAAAATAATGAGTCAACATGACATTAGGAGAGTTCAAATCATTCCAAATATGTTTAAAATACAAATATTCCTTTCATATTTTTGTAAGAGAAGTCAAAAAGTAAAATGCTTCAAAAATCACATGAAAAATGAATTTAATATATATTTTTTAAAATAATATTATTGGTTAAAATTAATTTAAACAATTATATTAAAATAATTAGAAATATTTATAGAAAACTAATATTAAAAAATGATTTTCGATTGAAGAGAGAAATAAAGAATGATTTTGTTAAAAAAAATTCTCACTAATTATATTTAATAATGAGAAGAAAATGGTAAGATTACTTAAAAAATCATTAATAACTATATTTTAATAATATAATTTTTTTATTAGAAAATGATGAAATAATTTCCTTTATTGGAAATAAATTAATAATAAATCCTGATTAAAATAAGGTTAAAACATTAACCCTTATTGAATTGGTAGCTTTTGAATCATGACATCTCAATAATTAAGTTGATGAATTATAAATTGAAATATCACGATGTTATAAGGATTAATTATATATTATTTTATGGAAATTTATATACTCCATTCAAAAAAAATTAGCAGCAAAAAATCACATGTTTCTAAATGAAGGATGTTTGAGACGAAACCCTTACAATGTTAGTATCATTATTCTGAGAGTTAATAAATGTCATTATTATGCGTTAAAAATTAAGATACAAACTATTAAAGGTTTAAATAAAATATAAATAAATCAAAAGTCATTTCACAGAAATATTTTTCTTAAAATAATCAACTAATTGGTCGTATAACCCAATGAATAGAACTTGAGTTAAGAAACCCTTTACCTCATGTTTCTATTTTTTAATCCATATTTGAAATCATGTATAGTGGTTTTTAACATGTTATTAAATTATATCATAACCATATCAAAATTTATAATATAATATTTGAATCTTTTATAACATTTTATTACTCTTTCATTAATAATCATTCATTGTTACTATTGTTTCAGGTGTCAATTTCCTTATTTTCTCATGCATATTTTGTCTTGAAAGTTCAATATCCTGAACATAGGATATAGTTACATAATATATAGTATTATATTAATGATATAAATTTATGTTTTTAATTAGATACATATTTATAATCATTATTTAATTTTGAACATGGATAATGAATCACATCTCTTTGTGGAAACGGTAGGTCGTATATATGCATGAGTGACGTTATAGTTTTCTTAAAAAGTGAAAGGGTATGTAATTTGATTGAATATTAATTTCATATAATAAATATAATATCACATATACCACATATATGAATTAGATTTATCCTTTATTATCTTCCATTTAATGTTTTTTCAAAAATTAATCACATTGTATCATGAGGCGGTAGTCTGCCATACATACGTTGGACGTTATTATATTGTCTATGGAATGGAAAGTAAGAATGTATGCATGATATTATAATTAAAAATATATAATTGTATCATAAATATCATATCTAAACATATGATACATCACAATATCTATCCATGATAAATGGTGATGGAAAATGAATTATATTGGTTCACAAGGTAGTATTTTTTCGTACGCACGATCAATTGTTTTGTTTTATATTCGATAAAGGGGTAGATGGTTTTAGGTAATTAAATTAAACTAAAAATATATCACTATATGGAATGTAATTAATGAACTATATCATCAGGTTTTAATAATATTCTGATGAGGTGGATGAAAAAATAAAAAAAAAAATCTCGGTTAATGAAGTTACCTCTTCATTGGAAAACTTATTTTGGTTTGAACCAAAGTCCTTCCTACGTTGGTTTTTTGACAAAAAAAGATTAAAGGATTATGGGTGGAACTAGGGATGTTATTTGGGAATTTATTTTATAAACCAATCTTATTTAGAATTATATGAATGAGAGGATATTGGAGGATATTTATACGTGGGGGATATGCAACACTTGGTATTTATTAAAAGAAAGAATTAAATGTATGTTGTTTCCTTACAAAATGATCCAAAATGGACCATATTATAAATATAAAGGTGATTAGGTATAACTAGGGACATTAAATAGTAATAAGAAAAGTTTTTTTTTGAATTTTAACACATATCTTTTATGTTTAACCCCTAGTAAATTTGTTTTTACATTAACTACGGTAAATAATTTTTACTATTTCATTATTAATTATGGTAAAAAATAAAGTTACAATTATTATATAATAAAAATTATGTATATTCTAAATATATAAACCATTTTTTCTAATTAAAAAGAGATAAGATTTTCGATTTGATTTAAAATTAAACATGTAGTCGTGTCGAAAAAAACATTTTCTAGAAGAGATACATTCAAAATTTAAAAAGTTTTATATCAAAATTGTATAAGAAATATATTCCAATATACTAATTTGAAATAATAAAAAACTAATGATATTAATTTTATTTTTTAAAAAATATTATATTTTAATGGTTCTGGTAAATTCTTTAAACAAAATGGCTGTTTTAAATTGAAATCTATATTTTTCAGTATTCATTAAAAAATAACACTGATAAAAATTGAAAAAACTCACCCTAAGATAATTTTTATATGATGATTTCAAAAATGAATTTAAATTTTTAAAATAAATTTTGACTCTTCATAAAATGTAAATTTAAATTAGGTGAAAAAATGTAACGAAACCGCATTTAAAAAAAATCAGTTTTTGAGAAAATATTTTAATTTTTTAAAATGATTCATTTTTTGTTTATGATCACTAAAAAATCACTTAATTTATTTTATACATGGATAAACCATATTGTTTTCATAATTTATTTATTCATATTCACACACCAATTTAATGGCTTGGTTATTATGGTTCATTTAGATTTGGTCTGTGTGTTCGAAAAGATATTGAAGAGATTGAATTTATCTAAAAATAAATATATCATAAAGTCTGAGGGTGATACATTATCTTGAAATCCTGGTTTTTGGAGGTAATATACACTATCAAATAAAATTATTTCTCTTTTAAAATCTCGTGGTGTTACAACGTTTCTGTCATCCTCCATGTTAGTAGACACCCTAAATACCTGATTGCAGCCTATCATCACCACTACACAGAGAAGTTTATGAGGCCTTTCATGAACCAAAGTCTAGATATTGGATTTTTGGTGTCTATCATAGGTCACTGCACACTAATTATTATCCCACATCCATATCACATATTAATATACTTACATTTTACTTTCTTGTGCTCCATATGTCAGAATCTCTTCTATCACATAACTTAGAGGACCAATATTTTAATGGCTGAGATGCGCAATAAAGGAAATACCATTTTCATCACTCAAAAAAAACTCATTAATGATTAATAATACCACTACTACAACTCCGCACAACAATACCTTATATAGTACAATAGCAATTCACAGCCTCCCGGATTTGAAACCGGGTTTGATGTCGGATTACAGGCTCACATTACCACTTATATAAGCCTCCAACTAATGTTCTACTACATTTCCACAAAATTCCATTTACAACCCAATTTTGAACCTTGACCTATAATGCATGATTATAAACTGGTAACCACAAATCCAAACCCCAACTATAATATATATATATATATATATATATGAATATACAAACATATATATACATAAATACCTATAGATATACATGAATATAAACTAATTTACAAAAAATGTATATAATTATATATCCATATATAATTATATATAATTATATATAAATATTGATATATATAAATATGTTTGTATAAACACATTTAAATATACATATATATATACACACATAATATATAAAAATATTTATAAATATACATAATTATATATAAATATTAAATATATATATATATTCATTTATGTTTATTTTTTATTCATATTAATATATATATATATATACAAATATAAACTACTATAAATATATATATATATATCCACATAATATATACAAATAAAAATAAAAATATTTTTATTTTTATTTTCATAAATACATACATATATATATATATATAAACATTTATATATCTATATATATGCTAACGTAATATGAATACATTAACATATATATATATATATACATATATATAAATAAATATTCGTAATTATCAATAACATATAAGTATCATAAAATAAAAATAATAATATTTTATTACAAATAAATCTACAAAATTTATATAAATACATATATATTATTACATATAATTATATATAAATATAAAAATAATTCTATATATATAAAAAACAATATTAATATTCATATATATAAGAAAATATATATATATAGTATATATTAGCATATATAAGTATACATAAATACAGAAAAATATACATAAATACATGTAAAAATCTATAAAAATATAAAATCACAAATAAATTTACATACATATTACGACATAATAAATTATAAATAAATTTACACACACACATATATATTCTGACAAATATATATAATTTAATTTAATTATGTATATTTGCACAAATAAGTTTTTTTTATTTTTTTTGAAAAATGAGACATTAGTTTGTTGCCCAACCCATGTTCGAAAGAATTTTATTAAAGGTAAAAATAACATGAAACCATGAGGTGAAGTGGGCTTATACCAATAAAGAGAAAAAGTAGAGAGAAGAAAAAATGACATGAAATACATTGGGGAAAATAAAAATAAAGAGTTGCTAGAAAATTCTCTACATAGACTGTCCACATATGCATCTCAGTACTCCATTATCAATAAAACACGATTACGCAAGTGAAATAGAATAACTCCATATCACCAATTTATGCATCCTTCCTGGATTCATCATATTATCATTGCAATCCAAGTGGTTCTCGGATCATTAAAATTGAGTAAGGATCACTGGTTAGTAGGTGGAATAAATCAGTAGCAGTAACACCTCTGACCTTGGAATCCATCAGATGTAAAAAAGGAAAACCCACCTTTAGATTCTTGTTAGAAGGAGAAGCACGGTGAAATATTGAACCACCAACAGTATATAGGAAATATACCCTATAAGACAAACGGGTTGTGTCATAACACTCAAAGATATCCTTTTTTTCTTTTTAAATCCTTAATTGTGATCATATAATTTTCAAAAGAAAAATTGAGCATACATAAAGATTAATTAATCCATGAATGCATCCCATTCATTAATCAGAAAGCCTATATGCTCATTCAGAACACATCCATCAAGGATCAGAAAGAAACCATCCCATTAAATGTCAATCCTTCATAATCTGAGGGACCGTTTTACATAATGAAAACCCAGGAATGCAAGCATAAAAATGGAGGAGAAAAAATGAGCTCATTTCCATGTAAAAGTTGAGTCCGAAGCCTTAGTTTATTTAGGGGAGGGGCTACAATACAAATAAAATCATGCAATAAGAAATATAGGAGATTATTTCCATGTAATTTCTATGAAATTGAAGATAATAGTTTTCTTAAATTCCTCCACCAGCTTAATGAACATTCTCTTTCTAGTTTGAAGGTAAAGGTCATCATTGGATCACCTTTCTTATACCTTCATAAAACTAATTCATCTTCCTCATACTACTATGACACCAATTATATTGGCACATCCTCCTCAACCTGATATGCATCCCTCATAGCTGGGTCAGAAATTTTTTTAAAATATGTTTCATCCAAACAATTTTCATCTGAATATGGGATAGGCTTATTAGAAACCTCAAGCTGAGGGGGAATATCTATCTTTTCCATCCTAGATGCCTTTTAAGATCAAGTAACAATAGTGTTCATGAGGTTCAAGTAATATCTACATTTTCAATTCTTCTTGGGTTTTGGAGTAATGAATCCCTCTGAATGAATAATCAATTTTTACCTTTCTTGTGTTAGATTTCAAGTAGGAATATTCAATATGACAAGCATTGTTGTAGGTATCATGAAAATACTTACTGGAATCCTAGAGGATGTTTTTATCTTCCTCTTGAGAGGCATCATGATATTCACTAGGGTCCTTTTAATCCCATACAAGAGTGGGTGAATCGATAAAAGCACCTAGTGCTATGTGAACTGCATTAACAGATTCATAATGGTTATTAGCCTTAATAGAGTTTCCTACAGATTTCTCAAATTGACCATTGTTCACATATTTAGTATTCCCTTTAAAGGACTTATCATCAAATTTATTCTATAATATAAGAGGATCTTGAGTCCTAGAAGATCCAACATCAATTATTTGACAATAATTTCATTCTCTTGGGTCAAAATTTTTCTTTCCTTTCTCAACCCATGCTAATTTAGGAGGCGGGGGAGAGATTCTCAAATTCCACAGTCCTTCAAAGCATGTCCAAGAATATTTAAAGCATTGAAATACTTGAGTAGGTTCTCATCTGTAACTTCTTGAAAGAATCCAGAACCTTCATTCTGAATCAAAATATGGGATGGGAGATCTTGGTAAATTTCAATCTCAGTAAAAACCCTAACAACTGAGGGTCATGAGTGCTTTTTTGTCGCAAAGTCTAAATTTGAAGGATTAACAATAAGTATGGTAATTGGAAACATGGAAGCATGCTTAAAAATATGAAGTGGTAACCCAGTAGGACCAACCCAGATCAGAACAATAGGTTACTCGGTGAAAAGATCAAAATCAGTGGTCCATTTGATAAATTTCATGGAATAGCCTCTGAATACCCACAAGTTCCTCACCCAAAGTGGATAATACTCATCATTAGAGGAGAGATGAAAAATATCATCGTAAGAATTTAACAATCAAATATAGAAACCTATAAAACCATTTTCATTGAGAGATTTCCTGAAAAAATTAATACATGTTTTGTGCCTACTAAATTTCCAGACAAGCACAAAACATAAATCTGAAAAAATGATGTTTACCTTATATTATGAGAAAGAAATCTTAGGATAACCAATGTGTCGAAAAATATTAGGATCTAAAAAAGGATCAGTATCCGAAATTATACACACACCTGGCTTAGTGGCCTTGATGGATCTTTTGACAACAAAAGCAATGAAGGAACAAGGATTTTCCTCAAGGTTTCTTACTTGGTTTCCTAGAAGTAAGCAGTACATCATCCATGATACTTCCATCCTTTGAGTTTGTATTAATAATTTGTTTTAAAAAAAAATTTACAAAAAATTGTTTGGGAATTTTTTTTTTCAAAATGAACCTTAAAGGCGGCATAGAGGATGCCGCCTTTGCATTTAGGGTGAAAGGCGGCATCCGCAATGCCGCCTTTACACTAGGGCTGAAAGGTGGCACCTACAATGCTTCCATTCCCCTAAAAAAATTGAATTTTTTTATGTTTTGTTTTTTATGTATTTATTTATATATATAATTCATAAAAAATGTTCATGAGGATGCCTCCTTTCACATAACAAAAAAATTATTATTTTTTAAAATTTTGTTTCAAAACAACCTACTGAAAAGTTAAAAATGTTTCTTATAGGTGAATTTGAAAGACTATAAAATATAAACCATAAGAACAATATAAATGAAACACTAAACATTAATAAAACATATAATCAATTTTTTAAAACAAAAATCATTTTAGAAAAATTGTTCATTAATTCAAAACCGCCTACATGAAACATAAAAATGTTTCAAGTACATGACATTGAAATACTATAAAATATAAACCATAAGACGAATAAAAACGAAACGTTAAAAATTCATTAAACATATAAGCAATTGTTGGAAACACAAATCATCCCATAAAAATTGTTCATGAAAAAGAATTTATAATCTTTCAAAACCGCCTACTTGAAACTTAGAAATGTTTTAAGTATGTGACATTGAAAGGATATAAAATATAAACCATAAGACCAAATTAAATGAAACTTTAAAGATTCATTAAAAATATAAAAAATTGTTGAAAACACAAATCATTTCACAAAAAAATTTCATGAAAAAAAATTTATAATCTTTAAAAACTGCCTACTTGAAAGTTGAAAATGTTTCAAGTACGTGACTTTGAAAGACTATAACATATCAACCATAATACCAATATAAATGAAACATTAAAAATTAATTAAAAATATAATAAAATTTTAAAAACACAAATAATTTCATAAAAATTGTTCAGAAAAAATAATTTATAAGCTTCCAAAACTGCCTACGTGAATCTTAGAAATGTTTCAGGTACGTGATTTAAAAATAATTGAAAATATAAACCATAAGACCAATATAAACGAAACATTAAACATTCATTAAACATATAATCAATTGTTGAAAATATAAATAATTTCATAAAAATTTTTCATGAAGAATAATTTATAAGATTTCAAAATAGCCTACTTGAAACATAGAAATGTTACAAGTATGTGACTTTGAAAGAAAATAAAATATAAACCATAAGACCAATATAAACAAAAATATAAAAATTCATTAAACATATAGGAGTCATCCCCAGATCAATAAGAGTCACTGTGTCGCTGGTATCACAAACATCTATAATCTCTGATGCATTAAAACTTGTTATATCTATTTTCATGGGCAAACGAAATCCATTCTTCCACCCACCATGTCCATATCCATACCAAAATTCAGCCGCATAAGGGTATGGTAAGAGATATACCACATGAAATTCTCATAGGTTCCCAATATTGAAAATATCAACCCCTTAAACACCACCATGCATCCAACCATTATAATTTGTTCTACAATTGTCACCCCATTTACCCAGGCCCAGTTGATTAGATGAAAACACCAACGATTCCACATAGACCATCGAACTCTTCCACACCAAATCCTTATCCTTTATCATCTTCAAAAGGACACTGTAGGAACTCCTTGTTCTATTCATTCCAAACACTCACATAAAAGTATACTATAGAAATAAAAACCTGAAAATATGTTGGTTTTTATTTTAGAGTATACTTGTATGTGAGTGTTTGGAAGGGGTAGATCAAGAAGGTCCTACAGTGGCATTTTGAAGATGATAAAGAATAAAATTTGGTGATGAAGAGTTCGATGGGATTTTTGGAATCGTTGGTGTTTTCCTCTGATCAATTGGGCCTGGGGAAATGGGGTGACAATTGTAGAAGAAATTATAATGGTTGGATTCATGGTGGTGTTGAAGAGGTTGATATTTGCAGGAATGGGAACATATGAGAATTTCATGTGGCATATCTTTCATCATACCCTTATGCGGCCGGATGTTGTTATGGATATGGATATGACGGGTGGATGAATGGATTTACTTGTCCCATGAAAGGAGATATAACATGTTTTCATGCATCAAAGAATATAGATGTATGTGATACTAGTGACATCGTGCATCCCATTGATGCGGGGTTGACTGCTATATGTTTAATGAATGTTTTATGTTTCGTTTATATTGGTCCTATGGTTTATATTTTATAGTCTTTCAATGTAACATACTTGAAACATTTCTATGTTTCAAGTAGGCGGTTTTGAAAGCTTATAAATTATTTTTCATTTCCATAGATATAAAACATATAAATGAACATAAACAATCAATGTCTATGTCTATGGTGAGGAGATCATGTCCCACATGGTGGTCTAACACAAATAATTTCATAAAAAATAATTTTTCATTTCGATAGACATAAATCATAAAAATGAGCATAAACAATCAATGACTATGTCTACGGTGAGGAGATCTTATCCCACATGGTGGTCCAATAATATGAAATCCGCGGTGAGATCTCTGGGGAGTCTGATGACCTGGAGAGGGCTAGTACTCGGGTGCAAGAATGTTGACTGTCATATCCTCCACCTCTGTTCCAGTGGGAGAAAATGTCAACTCCACCTCATATGAACCTCCTGACCCTTCTCCCACCTTAAGGGTAGAAGTACCCGACATCATCGTAGTGGGGAACAAATCATATGGTGGTGCTATACCCCAACTCTGTGATGGGTCTCGACCCCAAGGGTGTGATGACTCTGGACCCAATGGTTGCGCTCTATATGGACCCCACGATGGAGAAAACTAAGGATATCCTATCAAAAAGGATGGATTGCATGACGGCTGAGGCACTTCCTGCATCGGCTCAGACTGGACTACTAGAGGTCCGACCTCTGCCTATGGAACTAGTGAGGCCTGATATGCAGGACGACGCTGTCTACGTCGTCGTGGTCATGGGTCCTCAGCACCTGCGGCAGATGCATGATCTTCCTCTATGGCAGGAACCTGCCGTCTCTGTGCCGGATGCTCGAAGAGGCTCTTGGTAAACAAATGGATAGATGAACTCAGCTCCAAATCTTGAGCATGAATAGCTTCCCAGCTGAATACTCTATCCTCAGCCTCATCACTCATATGAATATGTCTGTCAGTGTGACTCTCTTGTAAACAAATTAAAAATGAATTAGAAAGTAACTCAATAAACATAGTAAAATAATTTAATTGACTTATAATCATATTCATCTCTCTGCCGGCTCGGGTAAGATATAGTATAGACTTCATTCTATACTATGGATCATACTCGTGCTGCGCAGAAAGAGAGAACTGCATCGTAGGAACTCCCTGGATACGAAACTCTACGCGTTTGTGCCAACAGTCAAGATATACAGAGATAATGAGTGTTTTTAAGAGAGAGATAAAAATATTCAACTGATCTGCGCCGACAGTGTAAAGGCTGCATTCACGATGCCGCCTTTGAGGCACATTTTTAATTTTTTCCCCTAACCGTTTTTTGTTAAAAAAAATTAAAAATTCATAAAAAAACTCTCCATCCTTCTCACAAACAAAATTTTATTAATAAATTTAAATATATAAATAAAAATACATAAATTAATATATATAAACATATATTTAAATCTCTATCAACGCACAAACAAATTAACCTTGAACATCCCATCATAATGAATTCTTGTGACAACTATGGATTAAAAATTTATCTAAAAAAATCAATCCTCAACATTACTATGTGATAAGTGTATAATATTTAATAATCCAAGGAATTAAATCGCATAAAGTAAATCTTTGAAAAATAAATATCTATAATAGGGAAGACCACTATAATTAAACACTTTCATACAGTTAATAACATAAATAAAATGACTAAATTAGTTCCCAACCCAAAAATGAAAAAAATTCACACTTAAAACAATGAAAATCTTTAAAAGGTCTTAATTTAGGGTACCTTAAAATAAAACTCAATTTTAGTGGCCTTAGAATAATATTTTAACAAAGAAAACAAGGTGATATTAGACTCCCATGTAGTTATATTTCATAGCTCTCATTATAATATTATATTTGACTAGTAATAGAGCCCAAACACTGTCAAATATCAAATGTTTTCGTCATTTGAAGTTGAAGTATGATTTCATCTTCTACTGGGAAATCAATAATTTTATTATTATTAATTTTTATCCATAATAATTTTAGATCATTTAAAAAAATTTGATTTGACAGGTAATGGGGTAAAAACAAAAACCGAGATAACTTTTTATAGTTATTTGGAATTGGCACTAGTGAAAAATAGATTTCTTTCAGAGGGATTCCAAATAGCTAGAGCTGGTAGTGGGAGCCACAGAGCTGAGTCTCCTATAGAAACTACTAGATTCTAGGTGCTAGGATCTTAACGTAGGAGACCTCCATATAATGAGAGTCAATAACGTAGTCTGGGGTAGTGAAAAGGTCCAGGGAATCTCAGATAGGGGATGAGTTTTTCTTATGACGGGATAGGTCTCATAGTGTGAGATGGCCCAAGCAGACATGTCGAGTAGCAGAGGTAGAAAGATTATAGATTACCGCAATAGAGGTAGTTCCATGATCAAAAATATCCCAGGCGATGGAAGTGTGGTACCTAGGGAGGCGGAGCTATAATATTAGTAGTAGGTGATATAGATAGTGGGAAATGCTATGAGATCCTTCCACCACCACCACCAAGCAGCCCACGTCAGGATCCGGAATATAGTGGTTGGGGCTGTGAACAGCTGTTGGATTTGGTGATTTATGACGTCACGACGCATGATATGATTAGAGGAATGATATATGTTTATTCTAATATTTCTTGAGTATTATTAGACATATATTTTATTCATTCCTTTGTCTCTATACATCAGGTTCTAGATATGAAGCTCCAAGTTGAGGTTCTAGCCCAATAGATTCATCCTACGGTTCCTATAGGGAACACATCTTCTATATATTTTATCTACTGACAGTGTGAGCTATCATTTGGTGGAGATAGGTTCACTTGAGACATTTTGTTCATCACAATGGAATCGTATGATATCATCTTGGGTATGGATTGGTTTTCCATGGTCTGAACTCAGATTGACTATCTCCATAGGCAAGTCAAGTGGCTACGCACTAATGGGATGTGCTTATCTTTTTCTGGAAAGAGAGATCTCATTGTAGGGAAAGCAACATTTAGGATCAGGAGCTTTCATCCCATCACTCTTCACATGGTGATTATATTTCTTAGTGAAATAGTGTTCTCTGACATTTGGGTTCCTTTATTTGTGTAGGATTACATGGATGTATTCCCCGAGGATGTTCTGACACTAACTCTGAGGAAGGATACAGAGTTTTTCATTGAATTTCATCCCGATACCACTCTGATACCTCCTACAGCATATCAGATGTTTGCTACTGAGCTTTGGGAGCTGAATTTGTAGTTAAAGGACTATCCAGAGAAGGGATTATCAAAAATATTGTGTCCAAATGGGTACCTCTAATTTTGTTCTTGAAAAGGAGGATGCTAGTTTTTATCTTTGCGTAAATTATCATCTCCTAAACCATGCTATGATAAAGAAAAATTACCCCATGATATATATTTATGAACTATGTGCCCAGTTATGAGGTATGAGATGCCTCTTGAAGATCAATCTCATTTATGGGTACCTCCATTTGAGGGTTCGCGAGGATGACATTGCATAGATGTCATTCCAATGTCACTACAAACACTATGAGTTCGTAGTCATTCCCTTTGGCGTGATGAATTCCACAAATGTGTTTATGGCTTTGATGAACACGTTTTTCCATACATACATGGACCAATTTTTTATATTCTTCATCAGTGACAAACTCATCTACTCTGCATCAGATGTCGATCATGAAGTACACTTTGATATAGTCTAATATTTTTTTGAGACCACCAGATTTATGGAAATATCTCAAAGTTCTAGTTCTAGATTCACGTGGTTCACTTTCTGAGGCATGTCATTTCTGAGAATGGTTTATCTGTGAACCCATCAAAGATCAATTTAGTGCTTGCTTGGGATCTATTCAAGATCTCGTCTGATGTGCGAAGATTTCTTGGAATGGTGGGATACTACATGAGGTTTTTGTTAGTCTTCTCTTGAATCAATTCCCCTTAGACATCCATAATCTAGACATTTTGTAACGCCCCGACCCTAGTTACCCAGAGTCGGTGCATTATTAAATAACATTGGCATGATCACAAGAACGATAAAATCTCTAAAGACTGATTGGTTTAGTAGCCTTGGAAACACTTGATATATTCATAAGTCTTACATTACATCATAAAATGAAAAACTACTACAACAACATATTGTATCCATAATCCACACTCATATCCCCACATAATATCCCTGCAGGTCATTCATAATTTACTTCTTCACTTCCTGGGAAAATTAAAACATAGAAAAGGGGTGAGCTCAAATGCCCAGTAAGGATAACAATATAGCGGAAACTTTCATAAATACGAATAACCATTTAAGGCAATGTATACTACAACAAAAGCCTTTCAAACTTGAACTTTCAACATAGTATGGCATAAATAAAATGAAATAATTCCATTTACTTATTCACATGGATATTCTACTAATTGAATAATCACATGCAAAAACAATAACCACTTTCATAATGATGGAATGCATAATTCCAGACTATCAAAACCACATAGCCAAGGCCTCCTGCCAAGACTATAAATAAGATTTTTCTAAGGCCTTGTGTCAAGACACTAGTTTGTCTCATGAGACCTACCGATGCATCGAGGAGCTATAGTGGGCTCCACCCTTCACATATTAAGTCCAATGCATTCCCATATGAAAAGGTTTAAACATTACATAAACATTGTATTAAAACTAGCATACGAAATGTCAATACTTTCACCATAAACCATTAATGGTATAAAAATAGAACATCCATAGTAAAACATATCACAAATCCTTCAATACAACATATATGTTTTGTATCATAATAAATAAACTTCACATAAGCATAAAATCCAACAAAGGTTGGTGACATAGATAAAATCAAAACTCTTTTTAGAGAAATATCTCTTTTATTTTGAAATCATTTAAGATCCATATAAAATAAAACATTTTCTTTGAAAATATTCTTATAAGCTTGTAAGGGAAGCTTCGACGATTTTATAACGGCGGAAAATAGCTGCACCGACCGTATAAGTTAAAAAAACATTCTTACCTTAATTTTGTCGAAAAGGTTAAGAAGCACCTTGTTTGGAAAATGACTGAAAGATTACTTTATAAACCTCATATAAAAAGTCAAACATGGGTATAAATGACTTTAACCCATATTATTGTGAATAGTAAAAATGTTTTGAAATACATTTTTAAGAAACATGGATGTGGATGATAAAGAGATCCCAATAGATTATTACGTATAAACAACCTCAGATAATGAAGAGATTGTGAAATAACCCTTACCTTGCACTTTTCCTTGGTTGGGGTAGGTTAACCTTATGTATAATGGTGAAATAATTTTTATTAAATTATAAAATAATCATATATATTAATATGATATCATATATGATCTTTTAACTTTGATTTGTTAATAATATCTTTGAATTATCGTCGTTTCGGGTGTTAACTTACTCGTTTTCTTTTATATGTTTTGTCACATAAGCCATGTTTGTCATGGATAGGTTGTATATTTTTCATATATAGAATGATATCAAGTCCTTAAACATCATTTTTAAATCATCAAATGATAATTATACTTTAATGGATACGATGGAGAATGAATCTCATCGCGTTCGTGGAGACGGTAGTCCGTACGTACGCACGAGCGACAATATCATTCTTTTGATATTAAAATAATATATAAATGGATGGTATATCATATATACAGAATCATTGACATGTTATATTTATTATTTACATTAGTTACACATCATTATTATACCCATCCAAATAATAATATATTGAATAACAATTACACCATGACGTGGAGACTGTAAGCCGTACATACGCACGTATGGTGACATGTTATTCAAAGGGTGGATAGAATACTGAATATGGTTGTACCATATTTATAATAACATAAAAGTATATATAAGATACTGGAGTTAATATTTTATAATGGTAATAACAAATAAAGAAGAAGTATAAGAAGAAAGGAACTTGAAAAGGGGTGGTGAGAACATTACCTCTTCTTCGGGTTCTTCCTTTTGATTTGATCAAAAGGGCTCCTTAGGTTGGATTTCCGATCAAACTAAGGCCTCTAGGTTGTAGTTAGGGATGTTGGGAGAGTATATGGGCAGAGTTTGGTCAAAAAAAGCCTTTTAAGGTGTGAATAAATGAGAAGGAGGAGTTCCCTTTTATAAGAGGGGTGAGGGGAACCTTTGGAAAAGCTAAAGATATTAGTCTATAATAAATTCATATTAGGTTTCAAATGGATGAAAATTATATTATTCAAAGTTTAAGGTGTGGATGGGTCTAAAACAACTCAACCAATAGAATTTAGACAGGTTTGGGTACTTATATTAACCTTATCTTTAAGTATTAACTCTAAGTTAATTAGTTTCACTTTTACAATGTCTCTTTGTATTTTTATATAATATGGTTAATAAACTTACTATATACATCCAAGAGACCCCCAAGTGGTCCATTAATGAAGAAACTATAATGATATAAGTCTCTTGGACGAACATTATATTTTTAGGAATTTAATATCAATTAATAATATAATATTTGTTTTAAGAACTCTTTTATGTCAATTTTGACACTATTCAATAGTTGATTTTTGTGAAACTCATAACAGATTGATTACTTAAAAAAAGTCAATTAAATCAATCCTAATATCTCATATTATTCTATAAAATTAGTTTAATTCATTAAAAGTTTTATATTATATTTATTTGGGTATTTATAATATCAAAATTTTAATTTTTTACTATTATAGTAATTAATTCATCATCATTGTGTCATAAATAAATTAAATTATATAATGTCTAAAAATTATAAATAAAATATGATTATGTAGGAAATCGTTTTATATTTTAAATGAATATTTATAATATAAAATACAACATATATAACCCTATGTAAAAATTGTTTTTCTAAAAGATATATGCTTGTGTCATTTTTGTATTCATTTTAACTTAATTAAAAAAAAGTTTCCCTATCACCTACAAGTGGCACCATGGGGTCAAACAAATCGACCCAAAGATACCTATGGTCGAACATGTATCAACCAATAAGGCTAGGACACGTTTTAGGGTAATTTATTATTATTATAATATTATTTTTTAACCCTTATTTACCGGATTTACCCTTAACCATGGTAAATAAAATATTTACCGCAGTAATTATTCAAAATGTCTAAAAATAAAATTTACCTATTTACATAATTTGAATATTCTGATTCCAAATATGGAATCCATTTTCTAAATTCAAAACATAGAAGTGTCAGAAATTAATTTAAAATTAATTACCGCTATCAAAACAAAAAGCGTGTTTTTAAGAGATAATAACTATCAAAAGATTGACACTTGTTTATGTTCGGTTTAATTGTAAAATTATGTCCAATAACCAACATTATATTAAATGGTAAGAATATATTCTAAATATACTTTCAAACCACTCAAATTCATAATTTATCACTATTAATTATAATGATTAAAAAAGTTTTTTTAAATTAAAATTTAGTAATTTTCACTATTCATCAAAATATTAAAGTTATCTGAAAAGTACCAAAATTTCACCTTAAGCTAAATTTGATATTCCGAATCCAAAAATGAAGTCCATTTTGAAATATAAAATATATATAATTTCAAAAAGTATGTATTACTATTCATAACGGCTAGTTTGATTGGTTATGGTGTGTTAGAACTCGGTGTTGCGTACAACACACTCTATCACTTTTTTCAAAGTGAAGCATACCGTAGAAGATTGGGGTGTTACATTCTCCCCTCCTTCAAATAATTTTGTCCTCAAAATTTCTAGAAAACCTATCACATGAAAAGACTTGGGTGGTTCTTCATCATAAGTTCCTCAGGTTCCCACGTTGCCTCTTCCATCTTATGGTTTCTCCACAAAACTTTTACCAGACGCATCATCCTGTTTCTCAGTACTTGTTCTCTTGTATCAAGAATCCTGAAGGGCTCTTCGCAATAAGACAGATCGGGTTCCAGTTCTAATTCCTCATAGGTGAGTACATGCATTGGGTCAGGCATGTATTTCCTCAACAGAGATACGTGGAACACATCGTGAACTTTGGAGAGACTTGGCGGCATTGCCAATCGGTAAGCTACAACCCCAATTCGTTCTAGAATTTCGAAGGGTCCGATGTACCTGGGACTCATTTTACCTTTCTTACCAAAACGTATGACTCCCTTCCATAGAGATAACTTTAGGAAAACATGATCACCGACTTGAAATTCCAAATCCTTACTTCGATTATCGGCATAGCTCTTTTGCCTACTTTGAGCTGCTTTGATGTGATTTTGGATTACCTTCACCTTTTCCACCGTTTCCTCCACCAGTTCTGGGCCTACAAGTTTTCTTTCACCAACGTCATCCCAACAGGTTGGTGTACGACATCTCTTTCCGTATAACGCTTCATATGGTGCCATCTGAATACTCGAATGGAAGCTATTATTATAGGAAAATTCAACCACAGGTAAATATTGATCCCACATACCCTGAAAGTCAAGTGAGCAAGATCTCAACATGTCTTCTAAGGTCTGAATAGTCCGTTCTGATTTTCCGTCTGTCTGGGGGTGGTAATCAGTGCTCAAATGAAGTTCAGTATCCAGGGATTTCTGAAGACTTTTCCAAAATCTTGAAGTAAAATGGGGATCACGATCAGAAACAATCGATAGGGTACTCCATGATGTCTCACAACTTCATTAATATATAGTCTTCCTAGACGTTCCAGGGGTAGATCTTCTCTTATAGCAAGAAAATGTGCTGACTTTGTAAGAAGATCAACAATACCCCATATTCCATCGTTCCTTCTAGGATTCTTTGGTAGCCCCATGACAAAGTCCATCGTAATATTGTCCAATTTCCACTTCAGTATGGGAAGAGGTTGCATGAATCCTCCAGGATGTTGCCTTCCAACTTTCACTTGTGGACAAACCATACATCTTGACACAAAATCAGAAATCTCCCTCTTCATGTTGTCCCACCAAAATTGTTCCTTCAAATCTCTATAAATTTTGGTGCTCCCAGGGTGTATAGTGAAATTGGAACTATGAGAATCATCCATAAATTCCCTTTTTAGATCAGGTAAATTGGGAACACAAAGTCTCTTCCCGAATTTCAAAATTCCATCTTCTCTAGATCCATGAAAATTGGATCCCTTTCAATTCTCATATTGTTCAAAACTCCATGGTCTTTTCTGCTCAAAGCATCATCCACCTTGTTTGCTTTCCCTGGGTGGTAGTGTATCATACAATAATAATCCTTGAGTATTTAAAGCCATCTCCTTTGCCTCATGTTGAGTTCTTTTTGTGAGAAAATATACTTCAAACTCTTGTTCTCAGTATAAATCTCACATTTTTCACCATAGAGGTAGTGCCTCCATGTCTTCAAAGAAAAGATCACAGCTGCTAACTCGAGATCATGAGTAGGATAGTTTTGTACATGAATTTTCAACTGTCATGATGCATAGTCAATAACTCTATCATTATGCATAAGGACACAACCAAGTCCTTTCTTTGATGCATCACTATAAATAACGAACCCATCATTCCCCAATGGTAGAGTCAATATATGAGCATTGACTAATCTTCTCTTCCGTTCTTCGAAACATTCTTCACACTCTTTTGTCCAAACAAATTTAACCCCTTTACGTGTGAGCTTCATTAATGGGTTAGCGAATCGGGAAAAATTCTGGACGAAACGTCGATAATAACCTGCCAAACCAATAAAACTACGTACCTCAGTTATACTCGTAGGTGCTGGCCATTCTTGGATTGCCTTGGTCTTAGAAGGATCAATAGAGATTCCATCTTTATAGACAATATGGCAAAGAAAAGAAATCTCATGAAGCCAGAATTCACATTTGCTAAACTTTCCATATAATTCATGCCTCCTTAGAGTCTACAAGATAATGCGCAAGTGATTTTCATGATCTTTGTAGGTTTTGGAGTATACCATGATATCATCAATAAATACCACCACAAATTCATCGAGATACTCCTTGAAAACTCTATTCATCAGATCCATGAATACAGAGGGTTCATTAGTCAATCCAAACGGCATTACAGTAAACTCGTAATGCCCGTACCTGGTTCGAAATGTTGTATTTGTAATGTCTTCCTTCTTCACACACAACTGATGGTATCCAGATCTAAGGTCATTCTTTGAAAAGTATTGAGCTCCATGCAGTTGGTCAAATAAATCATCAATACGAGGTAGGGGATACTTGTTCTTTATCTTTATAGCATTGATCTCCCTGTAGTCGATACATAACCTCATAGATCCATCTTTCTTTTTAACAAAAAGAACAGGGGCTCCCCAAGGAGAGACACTAGGGTGAATAAATCCTTTATTACTCAACTCCTCTAGTTGTTTCTTTAGTTCGGCTAACTCTACAGTGGCCATTCTATAAGGGGTCATCGATATAGGCCTTAATCCAAGAATTAAATCAATGGAAAACTCAACTTCTCGTTCTGGAGGATGTCCAGGTAAATCTTCCGGAAATACATCTACAAATGCTTTCACAACAGGTACATCCTCTATTTGAACATTCCTTTCCTCACCCACAGTCATTTCATTCTCTTCCTCCCCAATAATTGAATTAAGTTGAGCTACTGGGGGTGGATCTAAATAAGAATTAGGTGGTGACGATTCTGCTCTAAAGATAAGGTGTTCCTTATCATTATCATCAAGAATCGTAACCTCTTTCTTAATAAATCTTCACATCATAGTCTGAAAGCCAGTCCATACCAAGGATTATATCAATCTCAATCATAGGTATGACGATGAGATCAGCAGATAAAGAACATTTATGTACTCTAATGGGGACTAATTCACAAAACGTTGTTGCAATGATACTTCCCTTAGGGGTTTTAACTGACAGCTCCCTTATTAAATCTAATTGGAAATATCTAATTTCCTTAGAAAACTGGGAAGATATGAAACAATGCAATGATCTAGAATCAAATAATGAATTTTCTAAACTTGAGGAAACCATTAAATTACCTGCCACCACGTCTTTCGGAGCTTCTACCTCAGTAGTAGTTATAGCATAAGCCAGGCCTTGATCCCTTGGCCTTTTCTGAGGTAAGTTCTCCTGACGCTTAGGACATTCATTTGCATAATGCCCTATTTCCCTGCAATTGTAGCACTGAACGTTGGTAGCTTCCTTCTTCCCCTTACAATCACGAGCTTGGTGGCCATTTTCACCACACTTGTAACAGACTCCCATTCCCTTCAATCAAGTACCAGGATGTTTCTTCCCACATTTACCACAGGATGGATATTCAACCTTTCCCTTCTTCCCCTTATTTCCATTCCCAAATTGATCAGCAGGTCTCTTCTTCTCTTGCTTTGATTTAAAGTCATAAGACTTAGAGAATTCTTTTTCGGTCTTGATAGCACATGAGACAATGTCTTCGTATGACGAAAAGGATTGTGAGACTAATGCTCGACGAAGAAATGGTTTTATCCCATCAAAGAAACGATCAATCTTACTTCTTGGGTTATGTATATAATCTTCAGCGTACCCTGCTAACCTTGTAAAATTAGCCTCATACTTTGTGACATTCTCATCCTCCTTCTGTCTCAGACTCAGAAATTGCCTTACCATATCTGCTCGATGGTCGCGAGGAAAGTATTTTTCTAAAAACAGATCATTGAACTCCCTCCATTCCATATTTGATACTTCATCATCTTCCTTCTTGTTTTGAATCAATGACCACCATTGATCAACACCTCCAGTGAGGAGGTAAACTGCCATGATAACGTTTTCCCTTTCACTGCTCCCCAAAGCCTGAAATATTTTCTCTAGAGAATTTATCCTTTGCTCAGCTACTAAGGGATTTGTACTCCCATTGAACGTTGGTGGCTATTGCCTCATGAATCGATCTATCATTGATCCTCCACGCTGTGGATCAGGGTGCTCCATACGGGTAAGGTTATTATTCATAACCTGAGTAAGTTGTCCCAGTATGGTGATTAGCTGATCGGCACCAGTTGCATCACCAGCTCCACTATAATTATCTTGAGCAGGAGGGAAATCCCTAAATGGAGTGTGTGCATTGATAGGGTTTCCATTTCTTCTACTAGGCGCCATTTCTAAACAATGGCATAAACTAGATCAGTTTATGAATCAAAATACATAATCCCATACTTATAAAACACTTAACATAAATTGAACTATTTATGGATATAATCCATAATCATAAAAATGTTTTCTTTGAGGAAGTATATACCCATAAACCCTTCATAATTATTTTTAAAGAAAATGAGAGTTATCCTAAGCATATCCCCCGGGAGTGTCGTAACCAAGAGTGCAGCAAGGCCCGTTGTCGTGCACCAGTTCCCGTTCGAGTCTAGCTCAAAGCGGTGTTTTCGGGTTTTACCCCTAGGTACATCTGTGCCAGAGCAACCTCTACCTGCTCGTATCCAGACAGGGATGTATTGCTCGGAAAACTCACAAAATCTCTACAATACCAAAATTCTAGGAAGTTCTTCTATACTAATCCTCAATGTTCATCTTAGGTCTACGTGCTCTAATCAGAGTTTATCTAAATCTAGCTTCCAAGGTTTGTACTAAACTTCCTATGATACAAACTGTAACGCCCTGACCCTAGTTACCTAGAGTCGGTGCATTATTACATATCATTGGCCTGATCATAGGAAAGATCAAATCTCGAAAGACTGATTGTTTTAGTAGCCTTGGAAACACTAGATATATTCCTATGTCTTACATTACATCATAAAATGAAAAACTACAACAACAACATATTTTCTCCATAATCCACACTCATATCCCCACATAATATCCCTGCAGGTCATTCATAATTTACTTATTCACTTCGTGGGAAAAATAAAACATAGAAAAGGGGTGAACTCAAATGCCCATTATGGATAACAATATAGCAGAAACTTTCATAAATAAGAATAAACATTTGAGGCAATGTATACTAAAACAAAAGCCTTTAAAACTTGAACATTCAACATAGTATGGCATAAATAAAATGAAATAATTCCATTTACATATTCACATGGATATTCTACTAATCGAATAATCACATGCAAAAACAATAACCACTTTCATAATGATGGAATGCATAATGCCAGACTATCATAACCACATAGCCAAGGCCTCGTGCCAAGACTATAAATAAGATTTTTCCAAGGCCTTGTACCAAGACACTAGTTTGTCTCATGAAACCTACCGATGCATCGAGGAGCTATATCGGGCTCCACCCGTCACATATTAAGTCCAATGCATTCCTATATGAAAAGGTTTAAACATAACATAAACATTCGTATTAAAAATAGCATACGAAATGTCAATACTTTCACCATAAACCATGAATGGTATAAAAATAGCACATCCATATTCAAACATATCACAAAACCTTCAATACAACATAGATGTTTTTTATCATAATAAATAAACTTCACATAAGCGTAAAATCCAACAAAAGATGTTGACATAGATGAAATCAAAACTCTTTTTCGAGAAATATCACTTTTATTTTGAAATCATTTAATATCCATATAAAATAAAACATTTTCTTTGAAAATATTCTTATAAGCTTGTAAGGGAAGCTTCGATGATTTTATAACGGCGGAAAGTAGCCGCACCCTCCGTATAAGTTAAAAAAACATTCTTACCTTAATTTTGTCAAAAAGGTTAAAAAGCACCTTGTTTGGAAAACGACAGAAAGATTCCTTTATAAACCTCTTATAAAAAGTCAAACAAGGGTATAAATGACTTTAAACCAAATTATTGTGAGTAGTAAAAATGTTTTGAAATACATTTTTAAGAAACATGGATGTGGATGATAAAGAGATCCCAGTAGATTATTACGTATAAACAACCTCAGATAATGAAGAGATTGTGAAATAACCCTTACCTTGTAATTTTCCTTGGTTGGGGTAGGTTAACCTCCTGTATTATGGTGAAATAATTGTTATTAAATTATACAAGAATCATATATATTAATATGATATCATATATGATCTTTTAACATTGATTTGTTAATAATATCTTTGAATTATCGTCGTTTCGAGTGTTAACTTACTCATTTTCTTTTATATGTTTTGTAACATAAGCCATGTTTTTCATGGATAGGTTGTATATTTTTCATATACAGAATGATATCAAGTCCTTAATCATCATTTTTAAATCATAAAATGATAATTATACTTTAATGGATACGATGGAGAATGAATCTCATCGCGTTCGTGGAGACGGTAGTCCGTACGTACGCACGAGCGACAATATCATTCTTTTGATATTAAAATAATATATAAATGGATGATATATCATATATAAAGAATAATTAACATGTTATATTTATTATTAACATGAGTTACACATCATTATTATACCCATCCAAATAATAATATATTGAATAACAATTACAACACGACGTGGAGACGGTAAGCCGTACGTACGCACGTATGGTGACATGTTATTCAAAGGGTGGATAGAATAATGAATATGGTTGTAAAATATTATTAATAACATAACAGTATATATAAGATACTGGAGTTATTATTTTAGAATGGTAATAACAAAGAAAGAAGAAGTGGGAGAAGAAAGGAACTTGAAAAGGGGTGGTGAAAACATTACATCTTCTTCGGGTTCTTCCTTTTGATTTGATCAAAAGGGCTCCATAGGTTGGATTTCTGATCAAATTAAGGCCTCTAGGTTGTATTGAGGGAAGTTGGGAGAGTATTTGGGATGAGTATGGCCGAACAAAAGGCTTTAATGGTGTGATGAAATGAGAAGGAGGAGTGCCCTTTTATAAGAGGGGTGAGGGGCACCTTTGGAAAAGCTAGAGATATTAGTTTATAATACATTCATATTCGGTTTAAAATGGCTCAAAAATTGATTATTAAAAGGTTAAGGTGGTTATGGGTCGAATAAAACTCAACCAATAGAATTTATACAGGTTTGGGTACTTATATTAACCTTATCTTTAAGTATTAACTCTACGTTAATTAGTTTCACTTTTACAATGTCTTTTTTTATTTTTATATAATATGGTTAATAAACTTACTATATACATCCAAGAGACCCCCAAGTGGTCCATTAATGATGAAACTATCATGATATAAGTCTCTTGGCCGAACCTTAGATTTTTAGGAATTTAATATCAATTAATAATATAATATTTGTTTTAAGAACTCTTTTATGTCAATTTTGACACTATTCAATAGTTGATTTTTGTGAAACTCATAATAGATTGATTACTTCAAACAAAGTCAATTAAATCAATCCTAATATATAATATTATCCTATAAACTTAGTTTAATTAATTAAATGTTTAATATTATATTTATTTGGGGATTTATAATATCAATTATTTTAATTTTTCACTATTATAGTAATTAATTCATCATCATTGTGTCATAAATAAATTAAATTATTTAATGTCTAAAAATTATAAATAAAATATAATTATGTAGGAAATATTTTTTTCTTTCTAATTAATATTTATAATCTAAAATCCAATATATATAACCCTATGTAAAAAGTTGTTTACTAAAAGATATATGCTTGTGTCATTTTTGTATTCATTTTAACTTAATTGAAAAAAGTGTCCCTATCACCTACAAGTGGCACCATGGGGTCCCCAAATCGACCCAAAGATGCCTATGGTAGAACATGTATCAACCAATAAGGCTACGACACGTTTTAGGGTAATTTAGTATTATTATAATATTATTTGTTAACCCTTATTTAACGGATTTACCCTTAACCATGGTAAATAAAATATTTACCGCAGTAATTATTCAAAATGTCTAAAAATAAAAGTTACCTATTTACACAATTTGAACATTCTGATTCCAAATATGGAATCCATTTTCTAAATTCAAAACACAGAAGTGGCAGAAATTAATTTAAAATTAATTCCCGCTGTCAAAACAAAAAGCGTGTTTTTAAGAGATAATAACTATCAAAAGATTGACACTTGTTTATGTTCGGTTTAATTGTAAAATTATGTCCAATGAACAACATTATATTAAATGGTAAAAATATATTCTAAATATACTTTAAAACCACTCAAATTCATAATTTATCACTATTAGTTATTTTGATTAATAATGATGTTTTTAAATAAAATTTAGTAATTTTCACTATTTATCAAAATATTAAAGTCATCCGAAAAGTACCAAAATTTCACCTTAGGCTAAATTCGATACTCTGAATCCAAAAATGAAGTCCATTTTGAAATATAAAATATATATAATTTCAAAAATTAGGAATTACTATTCATAACGGCTAGTTTGATTGGTTATGGTGTGTTAGAACTCGGTGTTGCGTACAACACACGCTATCACATTATTCAAAGAGAAGCGTACCGTAGAAGATTGGGTTTTTACATAGTGAATCTGTTTAACTGGTCTAAAAAGTGTTAGAGGGCCTTTCAGGAGTTGAGGATGTGGATGATGAGTGCTCTGGTGTTGAGACTACTAGAGGATGTCATAGAGTACATAATGCATTACGATGACTTGTGAGCTAGGCTTGGCTACATGTTGATGTGGTGATATTAGGTTATCACATATGGCTCTAGTTATCTGAGATACCACATGTAGAAATATGTGACTCATGAACTATAGTTGGCAGTGGTAGTATTCTCCTTGAGTATGTGGAGGTTATACCTTATCGGGGATTGATTTTTGGTTTTCACATACCACTAGTGTCCCAAGTACATATTCACATAGAGAGACCTAAACCTGAGATAGTGACATTTTGTTAGAGTTTCTACATGATTATGACTTTGAGATAGTCTATAATCCAAGAATGTTAAGTGGAGTATCATATTCCCTTTTCTGAAATTTCATTGTTCTCTTAGTGTAGGAGACCTCAAAGCATTTTTACTCCTTACTGCAAACCCTAATAGAGCATGAGGGTATAGATTTTCTATAATTGATGGTGTTGAATCATCAGTTTCTCAAGAACATGATAGTGTCCCAAAAATGATACATAGACTATGAGGTCTTACATGATCAGATATAAATAGACAACTCACCAGATAGATATTATGAAGGAGGGAATCACTTTAACTTTTTTCAGGGATGGACAGTAGATTTAGTCATGATGTTGGAGGAGGTGATGTGATAGTTAAACTTATATCCCCTATCTATACATCTATATGAGGGAATTATTTACAGATACCATCAGAGATAGTTTTTTTTGTCCGAAATGAGATGTAGCATAGCTTATTTCATCTATCAATTCCCCACATGTCAGTAAGTGAAGGCTGAGCATCAAGATCTAATTGTTTTGTTTTAACCCCTTGACATTCCAATGTAGAAGTTGGATGTCATATCCCTGGACATTATGAAATGAATTCTACGTACATTGAAGGTCCATGGCATCATCTGGGAGATAGTTCACCAATTAACAAAGTCGACAAACTTCCTTGATATCAGGGTGCAATGTTTAGTGAATAGTTTGGGGTAGTTTTATATGTAAGATATTATTCACCTTCAGGGGGGTTCCCTCGATGATTGTATTTAATTGTGACGTGTGGTTTATGTCATGATTATGGATTGGTATTCTGGAGGCATTCAGGACCCAAATGAGGAAGAGTAAAACATTTCATCCACAGGCCGATTGACTGACCAAGCGCAGTATACATGTATTGGATTATATGTTGAGAGCTTGTGTGTTGGACTTCAATCAAAGTTGGAAGAATCACCTTCCATTAGTATATATTGTGTACAATAACTTCTACCACTCTACTATTGGAATGAAACCTTTTGAGAACCTATATGGGAGACCCTACCGGGCACCCTTATGTTGGATATTGATCAGAGAGACATCTTTTGTGGACCTAGAGATGGTGTAGGTGATGCCCTAGAAAGTCTTAGTCATCCGTGTGTGGATGAGGATGGCCCAGAGCAAACAAAAATATTATTCATATCAATTTTGTAGGCCCATGTAGTTTGAGCAAGGAGAAATCATTTTCTTGAGATTCTCCCCATGATGAGGATTTTAAAGATTCAGTCGGGGAGACAAGATATCCCCAAGGTTAATCGGGATTTTTGAGATCATATAGTGGGTTACTGATGTTTCTTACCACCTCTCCCTACCCCCCACAAATAGAGCGGGTGAATAATATCTTCCATGTGTCGTAGCTGAGGAGATATGTGCATGACCCCACACGCATCATCGACTGGGGAGAGATGGACATTGAGGATGAATTCACCATTGTGGAGAACCTGGTGGTGATTGAGTATTGATAGAATAAAACTCAGTGAAGAAAAATTTTCCACTTGTTCAGTGTGTTGTGGCAGCCCAAAAATGTTCAAGATAGTTCCAAGGAGCGGTAGAGCCAGATACGGGCTTAGTATCATGATTTTTTCTCTTATTTTTTTTCTGGGATGAAAATCTTGAAGTAGGGAATGATGTAGATACCTATTGTTCTCCTTGTAAGACTTTTAAATTTTTCAATATATATTTCCAGAGATAAGAACTGAGACAACGAGTGATTCTAAGGCCCGTTGTGCCCAAATTTATTTTTATAAAAAATATTAAATTTATTTTATATTTCATGAAAATAGTTTCTTAAATAAAATTGTATAAATCATAAATGGAATCTCATATAAGAAATTTGATACCATGGTTGAGTCTGAAATGCATTTTTTACCCTAGGCGTGCCCTAAAATGTCTCAGGATGGGGCATTAAAACTACTCTCTCGTTAGCGGTATGTTTAGTGAAAAAATTATTTATTCATATATTTATTTATTTAATTTTAATGCTGTGAAATTTTATATAATAATTCCTCCAAAGATAATACTTTAGGGTTATCCATATATAACCTAGGATAGTTATAGTGTTATTATTTCCTTTTTTATTGGCAACCCACCTCGTAGGATTAGAGCATATCATGATTCAATGAATGAAATGACTCCTCTCAATTGTAGGTGGGCGTGTTCTTTGATGTCGAATGAACCAATCTCTAGGTAGGACTCATAAATTTATGTTTCACACACTTTTTGTTAAATATATTGAGTAGATTGATCCTTGTTTTTGAATTTGCACCAATTTTAGCCTTTTCAACACATGTGCACAATTTAAATTAGTTATTTTCAATGTCTTATAACACAATATGTTCATTCTTGATTTTTGGCCAATAATTTTTTTTAATGATGTTTAAAACATTTTTCTTCTGATTTTCACCAAATTATCTTCATGTCTGTCACCAGTTGGACCTTTCGGTCCCGATTTGACATTGTCGGGAAGTACCATGCCCAATTGAACCCCCAGAATCACAACAGATCAACAAATGAGAGATGAATCGATAAAGTATATAAATATCTACAATCATTTCAAGGAACTAATGATATTTTTGATGATTTAAGATCATGAAATTGAACATGATATCTTTAGCAGTGTATGGGATAAATGTAGATATCCTCAGTAATCCATGGGATCTGATTTCTACTGAACAATGGTTGCAAACCTAGATCCTCAACTAGAACTAATATTTTTGGATAGCGATTTGGATGGACCTAATGTGGCGAAGAATGATTTGAGGCTCAGACCATGGATTTGATATTTTTAATAAAACATGACTACACATTGTGTATAAGGATGAACACTGAACACATATCCATATAAGTGAGGTGTCTAGGGTTTTGCAAAATCTTAAGGATGGAACAACATGTATCCCTCCTACCCACCATGTACCCCTTCCATGGATGGGAAACCCGTGTGATAGATAACACAAGGGGTATCCTATGTGTAAGTACATGGTCATGTATCAAAGTACACAAAAATAGCCAGGTCACACTCGTGACACACCATGTTAAATAGGACAATGTGTACCGAACTACACAGACATGAAGTTAGTACACAGACATGAACAATAAGACATAGCATGAGTTTCAGTTAGTTTGGACACATTGTGTAGTCCATCTAAATGGAGTGAACTAATAAAAGGGTTGAGATCCATTTTTCATCTAGGGACAAAATTCGGTGGTGTAGTGGGACCACACATCGTGTGGGTTCCCTCTCACACTGTGCACCCCTTAACCCCATTTGATGAAACTTCAATCATTTGTATATCCTTATTTTAAACTCTTATTTTGGACCGAAAGTACCTAATCCTGATTGTTTTTTTGTCTAGAATGTGATATTTCTCTTGTTTGTTGATTGAAAGATACATCGTGAAATATTCTAGACATGTTGCTTATTGAGACGACCCCCAAAGATGGCATTGTTAAAGAACAATCACTAGAGACTACCAAGTTGTACCCACCAGTAGAGTTAGGTTGTGGATTCCTCGACTATTAGAGTGGAACCCCCCATCAATATGTGTGTGGGTCCTCTAAATATAACTTCTAAGTGGACCCCCCCCCCTAAATGTTAGGGCACATATCTTTGATAGTGAGAGTAGAACCCTACTATTATACTAGGGTGCGGTTCCTTGACTTCTGAGTGGAACCACTTTATTGGATAGGGTACGAGTACATGATGACTAGATTGGAATCCCATTTTACACTTGGTTGTGGGTACTCATATTCTAAGTGGAACCCTCTACTAAAAATGTTATGGGTCCTTGAAGACTATATTTTAACCTCTTTATAAAAAGTGTGTGAGTCCTCCACCTTTAGAGTGGAACCCCCAATTAGCATTGGCATAGGTCCTCTGTATTACTAAGTGGTACACACTTTTCATCATAGGGAATGGGTCCTCATGAAACTAGAGTGTAACCCTCCATCGTCAGGGGTGCGGGTCCTCTATAGATACTTACAGACTGGACCCCCCCCCCCCCCCGACGTACTAGGGTATCAGTCCACCACTTCGAGTTGGAGCCCCCTCGATTGTATGGAACAGTGAAAAAGAATGGCTTTACAAACACAGTTACTTCTTAGCAAACACATGAGATATTGGTCATCATTGATGTAATTTTGTTACTATTGGCTACTATACTTCTTGGGTTGAGTTGTGACATGGATATCCCATCACTCTCTCGCTTGGGCTTCTTTTAACTGATCATATGTATATTCTTCTATATCTAATCCTTCATTTTAGTTACTCTCCTTCCATGAGAGGGGAAGAAATGTGTGTTTTTCCATGTGATTTCTATGTTTATATTCTCATGGTTGGATGAGTCTACTCTCTAGTTATAGGTGTTCCGGACTCTACGTGTAGTTAATCTACTCACCATGTTGTTCCCCTTATGCTCGGACAAGGTTAATTCCACTCTTTCTTTTGGTTATGTTGTTATCATTGACTCTATCTTGCATCTACTCACTTTCTATTCATTTTGTGTCTCTTAATTATCCCCCTTCAGCTTTCATGGTATTCTAATGGGTATATATATAATCACCCTTAAATGGTATTTACCCATATGTATCATGTATTATGCAGGAGACGAATAAGTCGGTGGTGAACTCAGAGGGGCTTAGGGATACCTGGTACTTTGGACCGCGTACGACAGTCGCATATTGGGATTTGGGATATGGGCTTTTCAGAATTTTAATTTTCCATTTTCATTAGGTTGGGACATTTATATGGTTGTTTGTCTATTCTCTCCTTTAATTTTTACTCTACACTATTGTACTCTTGTACTGTCTATAGGATTTTCAGGTATTATTGTTCCCTGAAATTGTTTCTTCTTTAACTTTTAATTATACTTCACCTTTTCTTCAAGATTGGTTTGTGTGTGTGAATATTTGTGCTTAGGCAAAGGAATCTCTTAGTTAGTTATTACTTCGATGCTAGTGGTCATCCCATGGATTATATAGGATGGCTTGGGGTAGCTGTGGCCTGAGCCTTGTCTTGGGTCAGGTTGTGGGAAATATCAAAGATGTTTTAATTCGCCTTATTTTATGTTTTTTGTATTTATAATTTAATATGGGAATCATTACAGTATCGAGTAACATAAGAAACTAAAATGATATGTCTTTAATTATGATATCCCTTATATCTTAAGGAAATTTAATAAATTAAACACCAATTCTGGGTTAGTAGATATGAGTTTGTATTGTAACACCATGACATGGACCTTTATATCACTATGTTTTGCCTCTATAAGGTCTCCCTAAAGGAAATTACTTTCTTGCTAAGATGTGATACACATCCTATAAGAAGAACCAATATACAACACCCCTATTCCTTTACAACATGGCCTTCCATCTTCATAGTTTAATGGCCTCTCATCAACCAGGCTCCACCACATGACCCTGGGATTCACACTGTAGCCATCTACCCTCATGAAAATGTTCATAGATATACATGATGGATCCTAGATAATAAGTAAGCATTGACCAACCCGATATGTATTTTTTATCATCATAGTGTGATTCCCAATGAAATAACATGATAAAAATGTGTAAGGTTCATCATTATGTACTAATTCCTGATACTTTGCCATGAAAAACTATCTCTCTATAAACTTTCCAAAAAACTATATAAAGGGTCCAAAACAAAAGTTTTACACTACTGATATGTTGGTTTTTGAAGAAATTTCATCTCTCTAAGTAATGTCCATAATCAAGGCATGGCACCCTCCATCCAAGATGTGATAAAATATGTATGGTTCATCATCATCGAATAACACCCAACCACTATGGTTTGTTCCTCACTCAAAATAGTCTACCCAAACATTGTACCATAAAAACCAATATACATGAATATTTATCCTATTTTTGTAACCCAACATACATATACACTATCCTACCCACATGTTATAGTTTTATCCTCAATCGTCACATCATCATGTCATAATTCTGAAGGCTATGAAATTATCCTTGATTAGACCCTTTTTGGGACATGGTTCCCTATTTCAAGATAAAGTGTGTTGCCTGCAGTAAAAATATATGAAAGAACCACACAAATATAGAATTGGAACTCCCTTTATCCCCTAATATACCTTGTATCCCTTTTTCACATGAAAAAACATCTCCTAGGTATGATCCAATTTACAAAATATTGATCTAAAATTCAATTAAAAAAATAAATATACTATAAGATGAAAAATTAATTTTCATTTAAATTTCACAACATATAGGGATGTGGCAAATTATAAAATCACAAATTTAAGAATTATTATTCTAGTGAAGAACATGTTAATGTTTCCCAACATCCAATCTGTCAATCATAATCTGATATAGATCATGATTACTGATTCTAAAATAGGCTGCGTATATCTCAAATATCAATTTATGCTACCTAATACACTATATATTCTTGAAAATAAATTATTTGATCACGAAATAACATCATTCATAACAAATAAGAAACTCCAATATGGATTCCATACCACCAAATACAATTATATGTATCAAAAATAGTATTCCTCCCTAGACTAACTCTTCTATAATGTATTATCCATAACCATCAATATTTCATTAAATCCCCTGATCATGATTCCTTAATTCCCAAAGGAATCAACAAATATTCAGAACACCCACACAAATTTATAAATATAATAGAATTTGTAATTACATGGTTCAATCCTTAAAAAACCAAATCCATAATCATACTCCCCCATAATAATTGATGTCCCCCTGGTCTACCTTAATCTAGGACCATAGAAAACTCTCCCTCAAGATTCATGCTGACATATAGAATCCATAGAATGCTATACAGGAAACCAAAATATATTATTCACCACGGTACACGATAAAATTTTATTTACCAACACATCATTATCCATGTGTCATCTCAGCTTTCCTCTAACCATTTTCCCCACATCCATATGAATTTCAACACGAGGTTCATAAATTGGTGATTGATATGTTTTTCCCGTTATATGATTATTATTATTATCATTATCCTTATCCTTATTAACTATGAAACCTAGTCTATATATATTAGTTAATATCCATTACTAAATTTAAAGAATGAATTACACTAACCTTCTCATATCTAATTTCATTGAAATTTTCTATCACAATTCATTACCATTATACTAGGAAATTCATACTTGAAAATTTTCATAATTTTTATGCAATGGGTCTCACACCATCCAATATCAAGTGGTTCACTCCTCATCCTATCGATTTCACTACAGTCCTCCATAATTACACACCTAAAAATAGACCGTAACTACATAGGGGTTTCACTTCTCAACCCATAATCATCCTATCCCTGATGAATCTATCTAGGGACCATTTTTGGTCACATCGTTCTATGAAACTTTAACATATCATCTATGATACAACTTACTGTATAAGAAATTCTTCTCATTCAAATAAAAAATAATATCCATCTTACCTATAAGCACCTCATCAATCACAATGATCACATAATTACATGGGTACCATAGTTGAGGCCCACTATGCACCATGAATCTATCTCATAAAACTAGTACTATGCGGGCTATTTTTATCTATAAAACTATTCCAAAAACTCATAGGAACCATTAGAACTCTGTTAATTTTCTAATGAAACCATACAAATCCCACTCACCTATCCAAAATACAATATGAACTATGTATACCTAGATTTATTTGATAGTCACAAATCTATGATTTAAATAAAAAAATTCAATGCCTTACTCTACTCCTCCAAGGTATATTGAACCTCTAAGAACCCCCTCACGGATTCTTTTCCACCATTCAACGTGATCCCATCTAAACTGAATGGATTCACGCATCTGTATAACATATTATCACAACCAAAAACTTTTTCTAATGAATTATACCTCATAAAATATAAAAAGGCATACCTAAATGACTAATTGATATTCTATTTCTTGTTAATAACATATAGAAAAAAACATGGGATCTTCCATTTTAATAATCTGAAGGAATATCTCATATACCATGATGTACCACATGATCACCCACCACTCAATCATCTTTCCAAAACCACAAAGTGTCTCCCATTTATCTACCAATCATAGAAAAAAAAATGTAGGATAATAATACATTATCTCATGGAAAAAATATGCAGAACTCAAATA
Source organism: Viscum album (assembly GCA_963277665.1). NCBI lineage: Eukaryota > Viridiplantae > Streptophyta > Magnoliopsida > Santalales > Viscaceae > Viscum > Viscum album. The sequence continues at coordinate 870,292,229 of OY728145.1, read as the reverse complement.
TCTATTTATATAGTGAATCCAACCCTAAAATCACATCCCTAATACAAAAATCACTCTAATTACATTATATATCAACAATACCAATGTATCTCACATGTATTTCATCTAATAACTCAAGGTTATACACCTCATTAAGTAATATAATCCCAATTATGAATCATCTATCAAGTATAACTAACTAGAATAAAATATTCACAATGGAATTGAATGTCTGATCCAATCCACTAGAAGTTGTTATAAATCCAATGCAATGAGGGAATACATACATATCATCAAATAACACCATATAATGATATCTAAGGGATATATTATAAATAAGTTATTTTAAGTCAAAACAATGGTCCAAACAAGTATAATTCCACCAAAAAGTTATATGAGAAAAAATTAAATATGTTTTTATTACACATTAAAAAATAAACCTACTATATTTAGAAACATCCACCATACACAAGCTTATAAATTTCATAAAATTCATTTGTTCCATGTACTGTGGATTTATAGACACCATATTTCACTATGGTACTATACAAAAAAACCATAATAAAGTGATTAAAATATCACATCATACTTGAAAAAATATCACAACTATAACAATGAAAATAAAATATGGTAATCCCATAATCATAGTAACTTGGAAATCACACCATAAAGTTGGTCATGAATCATAAGTTTGAGGCCTTCCATTATACATGGCACATTACTATACCTTTTATATTATATCATAGATTATAATTCAAAATAAGAGTCAGCATGAAACCATTTATTAATTATGCAATTAAAAAAATTCAACAATCTCTCAACAGGAGTGCCACATTAGCTTAGGCTAGACCTCACTTCTCCATAGGTGGATAACTAGTAGTGAGTGCCTATGTTTTATATTGGGGAGACTATTCCACCAATATGATAACCATTAATAAAAATAATAAAACAAAAATTATTAAAAATGAATAAGCATTATACATATAGAAAAAAATGAATCTATGATAAACAGAATGAATATATAATCATACAGTCATATACCCCAACTGATTTCCCACTAGGCCATCCATAGAGGAAAAATAAATATATAAAATAGTATAATTATGCTCCAAAACAATCCTAAGCCTAAATTCAATATAGTCTCTAATCTATGTCGACCAACTCTAATCCAATCTAGTTGAAAACCTACGATAAGTTCTATATAACCATCATATGGTTCGTACACAAACCAACGATCCCAAATAAGGGGTGAAAAATACTTACCATCAGGGAATCAAACTTTTACCATAATATATCACATTATTTAAACTTTTATTAATGCAGAAATTAATTAAATGAAATGTAAAACACAAAATCATGTGTGTTAGCTCATTAGGTGCTAACAAGACCACCATGACACCCAACCATAACTGATTCGGCCTTTTATAGAGAATAAATCACCTCTGGCCAAAATCATGACCCATACATAAAGGACCACATTATGGTTCCGTAATATGAAATTCTAAGACTTAATGTGTTTAAGTCCCATAAATATAATGGATGATTACAACCAAACCTTAGCATGTTGAGTAATATAGAGGTCAATCAGACAATGGTAATTCTAATTGTTCATGGGGATGATGAAAAATAGGGTTATGCAATGTCTACATATTGATTAATATGTACAATTGAAAACACATCCCAACTACTCTTATCATATATAGTTTATCTTATAGTTAGTTGTGTGAAACCTTGATATTTTGTGATATTATTCTAAAATAAATTTAATCTCTTTGATAACTTATGATATGTGCATAATTGATAAAAATGAACCAAAATATAGTGTACCTTTATATCCTAGAAATTAAATTACTAGTATTAATATAAATAATAATTTTTTGAATATATGTATAAAGGTTTTATATAAATCGAAAAAAATTACTAAATTCGTTATCTGTTTCCAAACGATACTTTTCAATAAAATGGTTTTTAAATATTTTTGTGAGTAAATAATATAATGATTTTTTTTGACACATTCATAAAAATACATTATAAAAAATAATATTCATATTTTAAATCAACATTTAATAAATTTATTTGAGTGAATATTCAATAATTTTATAAAAATATTAATTTTTTATTAATAGTGAAAAATATTGATTTTAGTTAACTATAGTCTTTACCTTTAAGGAATTTAGATATATAATTTTTTAAAAAAATATTTAAAAAATTATTATAAGTTAAATTAGTTTATAATTAATCTAATTTTAGCTATTCAAATAAATTTAATGTTGAATTTTTATACCAAATTGTTTTTTCTGAAGAAACTTTTTTCTTTGGAAAGCTGTTTTTCATCGCCTTTATGGGTTTATTTTTAAATTAAATTCTTGAATTATAAGAATTTAATTGGATAAAATAAATTAAAATTTTTAATACTATTAATTAATAATATTTAATATGTTTGGATTAATTTTTTTTCATAATGAACAATAGAAATAGTAAAAAACCTATTTTCACGGTTAGGGTAAAAATAAATTACCAATGGGTTAAAGATAATTGATAGTGTATGGAATACCCTAAAAACCTGTCTAATTTATATTTTATTGAATCATTAAGACCTTATATTTTCTATGTTTTGTAAATGGTCCATTTTGGATCATTTTCTCCGAGAATTTTACATTTCATTATTTGAAAACATTAAAAAATTACAATTATACCACATGCCTCAATTATAAAAAGGCTCCCCCTCTCTTCATCGTTACACTCATGAAGAACATTTTTATTTTTCCATTATCTAAAAAAATAATATCATTATATCTATGGCCATGACATAGATTCCCTTATATTATTAGTAAACCATCCTAGAAAGGTTTTAAATATAAGCATAAAAAGGTTCTTTAAAGAAGAGGCGGTGTTCTTAACAATTAATTCAAATTTAATTTCCTCATTTACCTCCTTTGAATATTTTTAAAAAATGATGAAATAATAGAAAAAATATCTTACATATAATTATATTTTAATATGTTAATGAAATAACCTATATTAATTTCCTCTTCCATAAAATATTAAATTAAATTGTCGATGGTGGGTATGGAATACTACTAGCTCACGAATCGATGTAATTCGTTTTCCATCACTAGTTCTCATAGATGGGTTTACTGATGGATTTGATTTTATATATGATATTTATTACATATTTATTATTATTATATTATAATATTACCTCTTCCTTATTACTAATAAATAGAAAAGAAAATCATAACATCGCTTCTATGTACGTGGGGACAATCACCTCCACGTAGCGATTTTATACATTTTTTCTTTTATTTTGAGATAAATGTTAATAAAGACAAATTTAATTAAATAAAAATGATATAGATGATAAAATAAATAATTTATAAAGGATAATTATTAATTAAATTTATTTCATTCCATCCATAGAAAAAATTAAAATAGTGATCAGGTCTACGTAGGGCCAACCATCTCCATGAAGAGTATAATTCAATTTTATATATCTACTTTTTTGAATGACTATAAATATGTCTAAAGTGAGTATATATTATATTTATACCATGAGAATAAATTTTAGGTGATTTATTCATGATCAAATAATATGTAATGAGTGTTCCAAGCCAAAACATATATAAAAAATGAAGCAGTTATTACCCAAAATAGTAATTTTAACAAAGAATTATTGAAAAACTAGTTATAAAAGAATACAATTAAATCATATACAGTATGTTATATATGATAATGGTTATGGGAAAGAACAATACTAAATATTTAATTATTATATATTAGTTTCAGACACATACAAAAAAATTCAGCCCTAAGGATATAATTTATTTCACAATCACATCACTATTCAATATTATTTATGTTTATGTATCCACTAGGGAAATTATTTTATATTTATATCATATTAAAATATATTTTCTTATCCTATTTTAATTTATATAATTTATATGTTTTTATTTCAATTTCCCATTTTTATGTATACAATATTCTAAAATGATGCTTTCAAAGAAAACTATCATTTTTTTATACTTTCTTAACAAGTGTTCCCTTATCTATCTACATTTACCTTAAAATTTATTAAAGTATGTTTTTTAAATTATATAATTTTTAACAAATATAATTATTTTCATGTTTTATTTTATCAGAACATGGTTTTAAATGAATCTACTTTGGTTTTTTCAAACGAGGTACTTCTTTACCTTTTTACAATAATGTGGAATGAATGTTTTTTAAATTATACTAGATTATGGAATTACACGCTATGAGGAAAACTAATTTTACTGAAGATTATGTTACATGTTTAAAATATTAGTTTCAAAGAATATGTTTTATTTAATATTTCTGAAGTATTTATAATTTTAATAAGTCATTTTAATGTGATAAGTTTACTTGTAGAAATAAATTTTCCAGTGATATTTTTGAAGTATTTTTAACTATGTCAACATGATATGTTTAATAATATGATGAAGATATAATGTAATGATACCATCCTACTTTTTTATTTTTATATCTTGTGATTAGATTTATTGGGGAAATTATTGTTATTTTGTAGGCTAGTTTTTCCAATATAGGTATTTATTGAATTTTCTATGACATGTTGATTATGTTATATTGATAATTCATATAATGAATATATTATAATTATTAATTAATGGGTGGGGATTAAAATTAAATATCCCCTTGATGCATCAGTAGATCTCATGAGATAAAATATTTGTGGAATTTGGTTGATGCATTACCCATTCATGTAAGGTGTCATGAAATAAGGCCTCGACAACATGTTTCAAATATGTAACATTATTCATTACATCATTTTAAAACTATTTATTGATATCCATGTGAGTGTTTTAATAGATATCATCTCTATGTATAAGTTTCTAACTAGTGTTGTTATTTATATGGAATCATTTTATCAGTATTTATTATTTCCACATTATTCAAGATTTATTATCTTTCCTTATATAGATACACTTAATAAGAATCTGAGATCACACCATTATTATGTTTCTTTTAACAATAATGCATATCATTTTACTATGATTGATATGAGGGATATTATAAAATGGAAAATAGTTTTTTCTAGGAAAATAATATATTTTCAATTTTTTTGTTTTATTATAATTGGGCATTCAACAAGTATTTGGTGCCAATGAGTCTGTACCCTAGTGGTAAGGGATCTTTCTTGGAATCCACGAGACTCAGGTATGAAATTGGGTGGAGTTTAATTTTTGAGGTACTATTGTAGTACTATAGAAGTACTTTAGCAAGTACTATTTGGTGCTGTAGCAGCTAAAACTATTCACCCACTTTGGGCCTTCGGGCCACTGGTTTGGGCCTAAGGGTAATAGGGTGTTCGGGTCATCAAAGGTCTTCGAACCGTAGGGCCTTTGAGCCAGAGAGACCATGGACTATCCTAGTTCACACAGAGCAGGCCGTAGATGAGGGTCAGAGTAAAGAATAATAGTCACCATAGAAAGTCTAATCGGATTGGAATAAGGGGAGGGTATGGAAACCACTATTGGGACCAGGCATCGTGCATCTTTGCACGGGGAATTGATATCCAATTAGTAATGAAATGTGGGGAGCTAGGTGATCAATTATGCAGAAACTGGGGAGGGGTAGGTCTAGTGGTTTGGGACTACATGTCATGTAATGGGCATAGTATGCCTCGGGGCCTTTGGTTCATGTAATTCGACTTCGGGTTGTATTTGGGCCTTGTACCTTAGGCCTAAGGGTCTTGTAAGGGTTCCCTTAAACCCTTAAAAGGGGAATTATCCATAATAAAAAAATAAGCCCTTCGGACTATTCAGGCAAGTATTTGGTTTACTAAGAATAAAAAACTATTCAGTCCTTTGGGAGGTGATCACTTGTATCCCATATCAATATATTAAAGTAACCCCCAAATCTAATCTAGATGGGTTATGTTCTTTAAATTTTATATTATAGGTATGTTTAGAAGAAGCATTGGGTACTAAATTTGAGAAAATATAGATTAGGGAATATAATAATATGACTAAAATTCCGAATAAGTGAAAAGAGTTGGTTGGTTATATCTTGGCCATCATATCGATGAACATTTAGTGTTTCATTATAGTGAACCTAGTTTTACAATCCTGGGGGATATACATTTTTCAATTAAAAATTTATTTATTAGCCATTATAAATTATTTTGAAAATATTTTTATTATTCGATAACATTCTCAAAGAATCCATGTTAATGATTCTGAGAATATATATCCTAAAAAATTTCAATTTAAGATACATGTTTCACATGTTTTGAAATTATATGTTCTTCTTTATAATGTTGACTAACTAAAATATAATTTTTTTTATTTCAAACACTTTTAGGAAAAGTGAGAAACCATGAGACACTTATATGAAAAGTTAAAAACTGAAAAAAAAAACAACCCACATCAACCATGAACTAAGAACATGGAAATATAAGACAAGACCATATAATCAAAACACTACCAATCATAATATCAATAATCATCTCTACATCCAACACAGGAGGCCTCCTCTGCAGTAGTTGATTCCCATTCTGAAGCTGGCTTTTACAGATTTGGGAGATAATCACCTTGGCCCCAACTCCTCATTTGATCCAATGGAAACTGCCCTGGACAAGATTTCTTGGACAAGATATCTTTTTTAAAAGAAAGGATCACCATGTGGTTCCTCTTAGCTGTAGCTCTTGTAATCACCGGCTGCAGCATATAAGAATAATTCTTCCTTATCCTTATTCTTGGAGTAGCCGACAACATTCCTTCATCCTCAATCCACCTCTTTTCCCCACCTTGTACAATATCACTATAGGACCGAATGGCCGAGCCACACCAGTTTTCATTATCACCCCTAGGAATATACCCCCTCCTATTGAAGCAGTTTGATGAAATTGGTTCCTTGAACCCCTTTCCATTTCCCCTAATTTGTTCAGGTGTGTTACAATAAATCACCGAAAGGCACTTAACTGCAATATCGTTGTCTTTAAATCCATCTTCCTCATCATCCTCAACCGCTATCCTTAGTTCCTTAGCTTTTACTTATAGATTAATGGAATCCGGGTTAGGAGGAACCTCCACAACCATATATTTCTCCTCATGACCCACATCAACATCAATACAGTTCTCCTAGTATCCCCCATCAACTTCTTCAATTTATGATGCATCAGTTTTCAATCCATATGCTGAAAGACCGTTGAACCTACTAATTAGATGAAGCAAGGACCTGTCTAAAATAGCGGGGTGCCCATCCTTATTAGTTATTCAGGACTGTCCATAACCAAGTTAGACAACACCCCCTTTCATTATGCTAGAATCCCTCTAGCCTCCGTAGCTCCATACTTATACTGTCCCACCTGATCCTCCATAATGATCGGGTCGGTATCCTTCCTTAAACACAGCATGGTAGGACCCTCCAAATCCTACATCAGCTTCCTAAACACTTCAGACACATTTGGGTTGTCATTGATCATCGTAACATCGATTGATCCGGAACCAAGACCATCCCCCTCAAGCACCATGCAAGCACCCTCCAAACCTGACTGCTCCAACGGCCGCAGTGAATGAAGATCCCCACCACACCCAATAGAAACAGGAACCCCCTGATCCAAACCAGATCCCCTGTGAAGCATTAGAGATTTTCCATTTGGAAATTCTTCCCTTCTTGCTGAGGCCTGAAAAACCTGACGATGATTCACCACCTCCTGAGATGAGGGTCTTCTTCAGCAAACATCCTAAGAGTGTCCCAAGCGATTGTAGGATGAAAAAAAAGTCAGTCCAATCCTCATAAACACCCACTATTTTCATTTTTCTTCCTCGCCGATAATGATCCAAACAAAATCAAAAGGGTACCGAGAAGCATCCACTTCAACACAAACCCGAGGATTGACCGGATGGAACACAACCTCAGTACGGTTATCAGCACATAAGAACCTCCTGACGAGTTTACCCAATAATTTAATTACAAATGGATTTTGAAATGGAAGTGGAAGGTTGGGGAAGCTTACCCAAATTGCAATCGAGGGAAAATCACGTCCCATATAAAAGTTGAAGGACTAATGCAAGAGGAAAAAGAGAATCTCGTTGCATCTATTTATAAATCTAACAATCATTGATTAGAAAGGAATGGAATGGACTACATACCTAATCCAAAGAATAATATGTATTATATCTTTTGGTCTTTTTAAATTCTTTATATGGAAACTAGTCTTCCAAAAATTCTTATCTTATGAGGATTTAGTATCATTCACTGTCAAGATAGATAAATATTTCTTCAGGTCTTATGTATTTGAAGTAAATAAATAGAAGAAGAGGTTATAAGATAAAAAATGATTAAGTGGAATAATAGAAAGGTTATTTTTTAAAAATATGATAATTATGGAAGAATATACCATTGTACACTCATAATAGGAAAAAAAATTCTTCATGTGTTGAGAAAATAACCATCTAGATCATGAAATCAAGGTTATGGGAAATTCAATTAAAGTGAATTTCATTAAGTATAAGTAGAAGGGACACTATTCTAAATAATTCACCAAACACCAAGGTATATTAACAATAATGTATTTAATAAGAGAAGGCCAAGCTTATAAAATTTCTATAATCATTTTCGATTTTTCTAGAGATCTGGTGAAATATTCACTTATCATCTACTCTAAGATTGCAAATATTTTATTTGATACTAGTTCTACAAACTATTTTATATCTGAAGATATTTCTAAGGGAAATTTTATCACTGCCAAAATTATTATATATTGAGTTGGTGGAAAAATATTATAATGGTATGATGACCACATCTCAAGTATATAACTCCTCTCTGATATAAGTTTATGGGATGGTTTTTCCTATGAATCATTTTGTTTCTTTCTCTAGTTTTATTTCACATAATTTTGGTTATGGATTGGCTTCCCTATATATATACCATATAAATTTTTAAGGAAGGAATATTGAATATTATATTTCAAATCAATATTTAATAATATATATGTGTATGTATGAACTTGACCACCTAATAAAAATTACTTCTATCATATTTGGATTTTTCATATTCTTGTGGGATATTTAACACAAATGGTTTTGAATAAACACGATATAGAAAATTTTCCTATTTCTTGGGAACATACAGATGTATTTACTATGGACATTCCCAGTATTCCACTATATCATGAAGTTGTGTTTTCAATAGAACTCATACTTAGTTCTATGCCTATTTCAAAGACTCTATATTGAATGGCCTCGATTGAGTTACCGAAATTAATGAAAAAATTCTAGGAGAATATATATTATTGATTTATTAATTCTAGTTCTTCGCAATTGGAACCAACTATTCTATTTGTTACAATAAAATATAGGTTAATTACTATTTGTTTTTATTATCAGAAACATAAAAATATTACTATAAGAAAAAGTATCATATACTATGTATTGATGGTCTATATGATCAATTATGAGGATCTCTATATCTATCCCAGATTGACATTAGATCTAGGTATCATATTATAATGATTGATAAGGAGGATATACCCATGATATCCTTCTATATGAGGTTTAGTCCTTATAAATTCAATGTAAACCCATTTGGACATACCATTTCTCCAGTTATCATTGTAGACTTAATGAACATAGTCTTTCAATATTACCATGATATTTTTGTGGCCGTTTTTAGTGATGATATTTTTATATTTTTAAAGATCATGGAAGAGAAAAAAAATAGTTAATAATTTTTTTGAAGACCCTAATGAAAGAGAAGTTATATGATAAATTTCCAACATTAAATTTTAGCATCCAAAATTTTCATCATAGTGTCATATAACCACAATTGAGGGTATATTAGTTGATCCTTTGAAGATGGAAGTTTTTGAAATACTACCTTTACTAACCATAATAATATAAATAAATACAATTCATGGCTTAGATGGATACTATATATTCTTTATGAAATATTTCTCATGAATATGAAATACACACACCATATTGAATCATAAGGGTGTTATGTTATTATGGATAGATGAATGTGAAGAGAGGTTCAAATAAATTAAGAGAAGGTTAGTTGGAACACTTGTACTTACACAATACATTTGTTTAGAAGTATTTGTGATCAATAGAGACTCATAAAATTATATACCAATATGAGACATCATGAATAATGATATGGTGATAGCTTATAACTCATGTCAATTAAAATTTTATGAGAAAAATTACATAACTTCTGAATTGGAGTTGGTAATGATAATTTTTTCATTAAATTTATAGAGGAATTATTTGAATGGTGAATGTTATGATATATATATATATATATTAATCAAAATATGTCGAATTATATATTTATATAGAAAGCTTTGGTTTTGTTCTGAAGAATATGGTTGTATTTGGTAATATATTATAATTCCTCAACACATTACCACCCTGGGATGGCCAACAACATGGACAATGATCTATTTCAGTAATACCAATCTATCTTATCTATAATGAGGATCAAAAAAGTTCTATTATTTATTTATTTTCAATGAATGGATCTTGAAACATAAAAGGAATTTGAGAAATTTTATCTTGAGCATTGAACCATCTATCAATGTGAGGATTGAAGAGGATACGAAAGAAGATATTGTTATGCAAAATACGGTTTAAAATGTTTCTATGTTCAAACATTATTGTGATGGGATGATAAGGTTCATGAAATCTGTTTGTGTTCTATTCATATGAGATTTGAATATGGATCTATTATATGAGGATTATAGTTTATCATTCTTTATTCATCATGGACTTATGAAGATATATATAGATATATAAGACAATTTATAGAGGAAAACATGAAGAGAGATATTCCTGAGTATGTATCCTCGTTCTTGGTGTGTTAGTAAGTTATGAATTAATAACTAAAATAAATTGGGTTGTTATACCCATTAACTATATTGAATATAAATAAGAAAACAACACCATGGATTTTATATTGAGACTCCCCAAAACATCAAAATTACATAATGCAATGTGGGTTGTAGTCGATATCCTTAAAAATTCATCACAATTCATTCATATCAGATATGATTTCAATCTTGATCATCTGGATATTAAATAATTTTTAAGGTTTCATGGAATACTAAATTCTATTGTACCAGATCAAGATCTGAGGACCACCTTAATGTAATATAGATATCTTTTGTATGATCTGAATACTGATTTGAGTTTCAATATAGTGTTTCATCCTCTGATATATGGTTAGTCTATGAGAATGTTTTAAATTATATAAGATGTGTTGACATCTAGTTAAATGTATTTTAATGGTAGTTGGGATCAACAACTCCATATATTAATGTTTTTTATAATAATTACTCTTATTCATGAATTCAGATGGATCCTTAGGAAGATCTCTACAAAAGTAAGTGTATAACACCAACGTGTAGGGATGATGTTGGATAAAGAATGAAATTTGGAAATAAGATTGTTGAGAAAAGTTGTGGAAATTAAAAATCATTAAGCACCAAATCTGTGATGCTTAGAGGTGATTTTAAGGTTATACTCATAATCATTAGTGACTTGTGGAGTTCTATGTTGGTGAGAATGTATTAATATAAATTTATATTAGGATGAAGTCGATGGGATTTTAGAACAAATGAAATTTGATTCCTGGGTATATTATCCCCTAATATATTATTGATTGAGTATGGATGGTATCTTACTGCTTGGAATAATCACCCAAACTCTCCCATGTTCATGATGAGTTACATGTATATCTCCAGAGAATGTATATACAAGATCCTTCACATGTACTGATATTGGAGGTCATACTACTATAGAATGATATTTCTTAAGAAGAAAAACCAATATATATCATTGATAGTAGAAATAATGATTTTTGGAGGAAGACTACTCACCTCGATAACGTTCTTCGGGCAATCAAAATTTTGAATAGTCTATATGGGAACCTAACGATTTCGTGAGAAATAGTTACCATATTTTTTTTGTTTCATAGTAATGAAATTTTTAGGAAATAAATTCTAAGGGGGGAATATTGTAACACCCCATGATTTGATAATATTTATTTTTAAATAAATTCAATACCTTTGATATCTTGTGATACAAGAAATGTTGAGTCTAAAATTAACGTTAATATAGTATTGAATTATAAAATAGTCATAAAAAATTAAGGTATGAAAAGGAATAACTATTTTTTATAAAAAATGTATAATGTGTTTATATAAATAAAATATTTTTTGCACCAAAGTCACTACATGTTTCAAAAAAATAATTCTTCTTAAGAATCGTTTTTGTTGCTTTATGTGAGAAAACAAGATAATTAATTTTTTTCTACTTTAAGAAAATTTACTTAACAAAATTAACTAAAATTTGAAAATCAAAATGTCAAAATTATATTTGATTTAATTTTTTATATTTTTATTAATTGATAAATTTTTAAATGAATTGTGAAAAATAATGGTTTTTATTAAATATTTGATTTTCATTTATGGAATTTAAAATGTTACATTTTAAAAAAAAATTAAGAGTAAAATTATTTCATTTATATTATGATTTATTTAATTTAGTTTATTGGAGTCCATTTAATTTAAAATATTAATATAAAAACTTTTTATACATAAGAAAACTTTTTTCCTTAGAATAACACTCTTCGTCACGTTTTCATGTTTAAATTTTAATTAAAATTTTCCATTTAAGTGGATTGAAATTGATAAAACAGATTCCATATTTTTAATCTGTTTAATTAATATTAATTAATATGGTAAAATTATTTTATGGTTAGGATTAATTGTAAAAATATTAAAAAATTATTTACCACTATTAATGTTAATTCAGGTTTTATAGGGTTTAAAATAAAGATATAAGGGTTATAATGATCTAAAAACTTGCTTAATTTATATTGTATGGCCATATTTAGACCTTATATCCTCAAATTTTGATTAATGTCCCATTTTGGGTCCTTGTGTCAATGAATGTGATATTCCATTATTTGAAAATGTAAAACAATTACAAGTGTACCACTCACCTCAATTATAAAAGGGCCCCATATCTTCTTATATAAACAATTCAAGAGCCTTTTTTAAGAAAATAAATACCCAAATACCACCCTTAAATCCCCCACCATTACTAATATTTTCTAGTTTTATCAAAAAACCATCCTACGATTGAATTAGAGATAAACCTAAAGAGGTTCTTTGAAGAAGTTGTATAGTTATTAACCTTTTTTTCTTTATATTTATTCTTATATATCCTTAAAATATTCTTAAAATATTATATAATAACAAAAATAGTATATTAAATGTAAATATATTTCATTATGTTAATTGAAAATCTTATATCCATCTCCTCTTCCATCAAATGAGAAATGAAAATGTCGGTCCTCTGTATAGAGGACTACTACATTGTAAACTGATGTAATTCATTTCTCATCACGACCTTACATAGATGGAAATAATAATGGATTATATATATATATAACACTTAAGAAATTATTATACTTATGAAATTATAATATCACATCCTCCTTATTACCTTCCAACTTATTTTACAATTATAACGTTGCTCATGCGTACGTGTGGACTACTGCCTACATTAAACAATGTGATATGTTTTTTATTTTAATTTGGAATCAAATGTAATTAAGATATATTTAATGAATATATATTATATATATTATATAATAATTATTTATTAATGTTTTATTATTACTTATCTTTCTTTCATTCCATCCATTAGAAAATATGGAATCGTTGTTCATGTTTGCATACGACCAACCATTTATATGGATAATGTAATTAAATTTTCTATATCTAATTGTATAAATGATTATAAATATGTATGTAATGAATATATATAATATTTTTTTATATAAAAATTATATATCTAATTTATATATGATAAAGTTATAAGTACTGAAACAACCAGATCCAAACATATATGAAAAATGAAGAATTTATTAAAAAAATGATTTTATCAACGAATTGAAAATAAAAATGTGATAATGATTATAAGTATATAATATACAGTATATTATGTTTTTATATGGTTCTATAATATATGTATAGTAAATTAATATTTATTATATATTATGTTCAATCATATATGATGGATGTCAACCATGATGTAATGGTTAATTTGACAGTCTCATCACTATATAGAATTATTGATGTATGTTTCTTCACAAGGAAAATTATTTGATATTACTTTCTTAAAAAAAAATTAATTTTATTTACCCTTAGTTATTCAAATAAATTTAAATGTTTTTACTTAAATTTCCACTCTTTATATACTCAATGTACTAAAATAATATTTTTAAGAAAAACATACATTTTTTTCTACTCTGTCGGAATTTTTCTCTTCTCTATCCATATTTTCATTAAAATTCCGAATAATATGTTTTTTTATTCTAAAATAATTTATTAAAGAAATGTTTATCCACATTTTACTTTTTTTTTAAATTATGTATATTCTTGTAATTTTACGAACAAGGTACTTTTGACCTTTTTTCAATAGTGTGAAAGGATTTTTACTTATATGACATGTATGGAATTAAATAACACCATTACCTTTCATTTCATTGAATATTTATTTAAAATTTTAAAATATTATTTTAAAAAAAGTTTTTTGGGATATTTGGGATGAATTTTAGACTTTAAATAAGTGATTTAAATATTAAAAGTGTATTTTACTTAAGAAATTTTATAGTTATTTTTTAATGTTTTTAATCATTACAAACATCCATTATTGATGATTATGATTATGATATAATATAATGGTTTCAAAAAAAATTATTTATATGGATGTTTTATAATTATTTTTATTGGGGTAAGTATTGATATTTTGCATTTTAGTTCCTATAATATGGGATGTTGTTTTTTAAAACATGTTGATTGTGTTTTATTTATTATTGATATGATGAATACATTAGAATTATTAATTTATTAGTGTGGAAATGAATTGGAAAGACACTATATGATTTAGTAGGTCTTTTGAGACCAATTATATTGGGTATTTGGCTGATTATTTGACCATTTATGTAATATATATTGGCATGAGGCATTGAAAAAAAGTTTTAGATGTATGGAATTATGCATTCCATCATTATAAAATTATTTATTAATGTCCGTGTCGGTATTTTTCAATTTATGATATCTATAGATTTGTTTATTTCCCATGAAATTATTTATATGGAATTATTTTAGCATTATTTATTCATTCCATATTATTAATTATTTATTATCTTATTTTATATGTATATCCTTAATAATAATCTTCATTTACCCCATTTTTATGTTTTCTTTTCCCAACATACCATGATGTGTATTATGATCTATATACATGGATATGATAAGGGAATTAATGATATTCTCAATGAAAACACTATTATTTATATTATTTTATTAAAATGTAATTTGAGATTCAAAAAATATCTATTTTACCAAGACAAATAAAATATTAAGTCCATGGGATGTGATTTCTTGTATACATTTCTAATGAAATAATGTAACCATCATCTCTAGGATACAAGGGTCAGGGTAATCATAAGTTGTATAATGAGGGAGTTAATAGATATTACTCCAAGAAAATATGAACCATTCAACCTTCTAGGTAGGTCCTATGGAAAATCACTAATGTGAATATCAACAAAAGTGATTTAATAAGGGAAACAATTGATCAATCAACTCACACATGTTGAACTATTACCCTCGTGGGAGGTCCCACATATATATATGAACCACACCATCATTAGGTCGATCCAATGGATAACCACATATCTTAATAATCTTAGGAATGTTCTGGGGAAGGAATCATAATAACCATCCTCTCCCATAGAGAAAAGCATCCCCCTCAATGTAGGTCTCATGAAACAAGTCGAACAACACCATTAATAGGATGTCCCCTAGAAAGTCACATATTTGAAATATAAAACAATTGAGACGAGGATGGAATATAAATAGTTATCATATCACTTAAATGAAATGATCCCCTATGGGGTTGGTACCAAATCACAAACAAAACCAAGTTATCACTGGGTGGATCCCTTAGTTAATAACATATCAAAAAAGAAAAATAAATGATCTAAGTATGGAATCTTGATATCGATCCTATGAAACATTTAAAACCAGACCATCACTAAGATTATACCATATATACTCTAATTATACTATCCAGGACTATAATTTAATTAACCAATTCAATGTGGAAATAATATGTCAAAATTTATCTCTCTGTAAGTATCCTTTACATTTCATGCATCTCACCTAACTCAAAACAAGGGAACTAGTCACTAAATTCCTCACCACATGTCTCTATGAACGTCTCATTATATATCTATCCTTATTGTTTAATAACATTATAATATACCATATCATACATGACATGACAATAGAACCAATGAATATTCCCATATTTCCTCTGAAAGTGTAAAATTGGTTCATCATATCCATATTGGTCATCACTAACTAATAAAAACCCATATAGCCATTCTACGGTGCAAAAACTGGCCAATATTAACTATGTCATGAAGATTTCAATCAACATCTTCTACTAATTCTCATATTGAATCTTATTCCATCTAACTATGGACTATACTAAGTTAACTCACATTCTTCCCCTTGGACACCCAATGCCAAATCATTAGATAAATTTTCAAAACCCCCACATGGGATCTATCTTACATATATTGTGAGTGAGGCCATGATCCTATCATCTAGAGGAAAAACCATCATGACATATGACCTACACTTCCAGTGGACTTATCTCTCTCATATCACACAACAACAGACTCCCCCGCCCTTGGGATGGTTTTCTCAAACACACATGTGATTTTTGAGACTAACACTCATCCTCTCTTGGGATTATCCTTTCATACCCATGATAAAAAGTTTTGGTGTTTCACTTAAGATTTTAGAGACTCATTCCTGTTTCAATATTTACCTAAGGCCTATGATAAGATGAATTTGTATCCTTGCCCCATTTTATATATAGCCTTTATAGGATCTCAAAATACCCAGCATGGAATAGAGAACATGATGTAAATCTATGTAGCGTAAAGCTAACCTCTGTCCTGACCTTATATTCTCTTGGTCAAAATTATTATTACTCATATCAATTTATTCACGAAGGCCTTAAAATTCATAAATAAATAGGGGTATTTTTTTACTATTATATGGACCAATTCCCTTATACATGGAGTAATTGTCTTATATATATATATTTTTAATCCACATTCATGATCATACATGCCTTTCCCAAGATCTATAATTCCCATGCTTCTATCTCAAGCCACCCCATATACATAATTAACATTACAAATTTAAAAATAAATACTCAATTTAGACCAGAGAGCCATAATGTCAAAAAAAAAACCCTAGCAGTAACAACCCATTGAAACCTCGAGGAATGGAATTCAAAAAACCTATGGTATGGTCTGAGAATACCTATCAACAAAAAATTATATCACATGATATCTAATAATGTTTCAATTCAATTATTTTTTTGGAAATCTAAGAATCATTATTGACCAGTATACATGAAATGAAATAGTGAGAAATATGAGGCATATCCACATATACAATACCCAAAATAAATCAAAACATTTATCATACCCATATTTTTTTATTATACTATACTCTTGTATAAAATTAATAAAACCCTACACATAATTACATAAAATCAATGAAGAGATAGTGAAGATGTAATAGAATATAATGAGGCATTTACCTTACTTCAATATTACAAAACAAACCCAACTCAACCATGAATCAAGTGGAAAATATGTGGTTTATAAGGGGGAGATAAAGACATTGAGATAAAGGATTAATGGTCTCTCATAATCATTAACAACCCTAAATCCAGTATCCTAGAGATGGCGCCTTACTTTATTATATTGGCATGCTTATTATATATCCCATCTCAAATTACCAAATATTATATTAGTCTTGGTAAAATAGAAACATTCATGATAACCATTTTTTATTGGGAATAGAAAATAAATAATAATACATAATAAAATATAATGAACTGCATCCTGGAATACTCATTAAAATATCTCTTCTTCATAACATGGGGAAAGGAAACAAAAAAGGGTTAGATAAAATCCTTAGCAAGGGTTAAGTACAATAGAATAAATAATTAATAAATGATCATAATTAACATGGTAAGTTAATTAACTAAGAACACATTTCATTTAAATAGAAATATTTGGAAAAATAAATTTGGAAAGTTAAATAATTGAGCACACATGTTATTTAATCTATAAATTGAGAATAAAATAAATCCACAAATTTTCTCCTAGTGAAAATCCTTTGGATAAAAATAACCTAATTTTGAATGATGGAAATAATTAATTATTAGATGCCATGTATCTAGTAAATGAAGCACTATCATAAATAACTTTCACATGAAGGTTTAATCTACAAGATAAAACTCATTTAATTATAGTTTAACTGATTCGTCCCATGAGACAACAGATGCATCAAGGGGATATCAATAACTATACCCCACCCTTATCTGCAAGTCTAAGGAATTACTCATAAAAAAAATAATTGGTTTAATTAATAAACAATTATCCATAACATCAAATATCCAAATTGGATAAATGATATAGATTTAACATTATTTCTCAAGTTAATAAAAAAACATTCAAAGTGAACACTGAATGTAAAAATGGTATACGACATGGATAATAATAATATCCATGATACAAGTAATATTGATATTTAAGAGAAATTAAATTTTCAATGAATGATGAACATAAATAAATCATTAGGTAGTATATACACCATTGGAACGAAATTAGGTTTGTATTATTAAAATATTCCTAAATGAAGTGAAATTGAGTTGAAGTCCCATAAAAATATCATATCATTGAAGTAAGCAGTAGTAAAATGAATATATTCTATGTATAAAATTTTAATACACATAAATTAAGTGAACATACAACATAACATAATCAAAATTCATTTCACACATAATCTTATCATGACATTATCAACAGAGTAAAAATTTATTCCAATGAATGTTTATTGAGTTAAGAAAACTCATACCACATTGTAATCAGTTAAATCATATGACCCATAAAATAAAAAATCATAAAATTAAACATTTATTACCATGAAAAAATTTTATTCATGATATGATATATCAAAGGGTAAGTAAAACACAGTAAATAAATAAATGGTGAATTAGGTACATATCTCACAGAAATAAAATTGAGATGAGAAACCCAAACATTTCAATTATTTTTCGTCAAATGTTATTTAAAATAATATATAATGGTTTAAATAATGTTATTAATTTGTACCAAAATATATATTATAACATATATGACCCTATTAAATCATCTTATCACCCCATTTTTAATAATATTTTATTATTACACTTGTTTCTAGTTTTAATTTCTTTATTTTCCTATGCATGTTTTGTCGTGTATGTAAAAGTTCTTTTGAATATGATATTGTTCCTTTATATATAGAATTATATTATGGTCATGTATATTATTACCATTCATTATAAAAATAATTATAATTTTCTTTAATGTTGAACATGGAAAATTAATCGGATCGTATCATGGAGACAGTAGGTCGTACGTACGCATGAGTGATAATATCATTCCCTTAATGGCCAGAAGTTAATGAGGTGGATGATATATTAAGTTTTAAAGAATCAATAAAATGTCATAATTATTATATATATCCATTATTTCCATCACTATACCCATCTATATGAAGTGGTGATGAATAAAATTACATCACATCAGGGAGATGGTAAGCTGTAAGTATACACGCACAATGCTTTCATTTTTCATTGGATAGATAAAAGTTAAAATATGTATATTATATAATCATAATAACATATATGAATATATATTATACTTTATTTATTATTTTATGATTGAAAAACATATTAAATATAAGTATAATAAAAAATTAACATGAATGAGTTGGTAAAAACGATTACCACTTCTTCGGCAGACTTCCTTTAGATCTATTTTTAATGGATCAATGGTTGGAGTTTTTGGAAGAACATGACCTCGAGAACATGTATAAGGATATTTATAATACAAATAATCATGGTCATGTTTATCTATATGTATCAATGTGGTGTTATAAATTCAGGAGGAGGTTCCCTTTTATAATTGAGCTGAGGGAAAAATTTGGAAACTCTCTAAATATTAAATTAATATAAATTAATTCTCAATTATAAATTTATAAAAAATGGGTTATTTAGAAGTTATGATGATTATGTGTCGTATTCATCTCATAAAATTAATTTTATACATGTTTAGGTCCTATTATTATCAATAATATTTGTTTTCAACCCTTATTTAATCATTTTAACACTTACCGTGATAGTATGGATTTTTACTCTTTGAGGTTTAACATAATTACTATAAAATGGAAAAAGACTCATAAATGGATCATTTATTAAATTTTACAACTTATCAAAATCCTTTGGATTAATTTAATATTTTTATAAATTTAATATCATTTAAAAAAATATTATTTATTTTAAAATATCATTAATGTTAATTTTGACACTATTCATTACATTGACTTTTAAAAATCTCAATAAAACAGGATAACATTGGAAAAACTATTTAATACACTCATAATATATCATAAAAAATATAAAATTCATGGAGCACCCTAATTAACTAAAATTATAGTAATTTTAATATTTCTAATATTATTTATTTGATATTTTCATTAATTGAATAATTACTATATCATCATTGTGTAATTATTTAAGGTAATTATTTCTTCAACAAAAAGAAAAAATAATTTACTATTATTAATAAAATTACATTATATTTCAAGTATGATTTATAGTATATGATACCTTCTGGATAACACCATAACATAAATGTTATAGTTATTCTTAAAATAAAATAATAAAAGGGGATTAAAGTCATCCAATTGGCTCAAATATGTCATAAATTGGACACATATATGATTTTTTATAGCAACTCATAAAATAAATTTATGAAAAGTTTTAGTATAATTTTTTAATTCATTTAATAATTAGTATAACCCGTAATTACCCAATTTTCCCTTAATCATGGTAATAAAAATTACTAAGTTTACTATTCATATTATCTAAAATATAACAGGGACTGATTTACTAAATTTTGACCATTGATTAAAAATATATAATCAATTTTTCAAAACTAAAAAATATATAATAGAATAAAATTAATTTAAAATTATTCCCATAGATGGGGAGAAAAAGTGAGTTTTTATAGTAAAAATGAACAAAAGTTTACTAAGTTTTTATATCTAAATTCAATATAAAAAATGAATACAATTACCTATATAGGATTAATTTAAGTATAGTTGATCTAATTTTACTTAAAACCAAATTTAAATTATAATTTATCATTATAAATTATTCTACTGAAATGTCAATTTTCAATTAAAATGCAGTTTTTTTCAGTATTAATAAATAAATGGTACTTATCAAGAAAATAAAAAAATTTAACCTAAGACAATTTTGAAATTTTGAGTTAAAAAATGAATTTTATTTTTTATTTTAAATTTATAAAATTTTCAAATTTTAGTTTTAAAACATGTGTGTCATCAAATGGAAAAAAAACTATCTTTCATAAAAATACCTCTTCTATGCGTAAAATCAGGTTTGTTTGTATATATTTCCTATAAAATATATCATATGAATGTAAAAACATTTGATTGAAAATATAAAATATAAATTTCTTAATTTTGAAATTACTACTAATTCATTTAAATTTAAAAGCTATGTTATAATGATCACATAATAATATTTCATTATTTAATTATGTTGGTTGTTGTGTGAAATTTAAGCTATCAAATAGAATAAATTAAACAATATTCATACCATAAAGCCGTGGTGTGTTACATTTTCTACTCCTTCGATAAATTTATTCTGCATAATTTAAAATTTCACATAAAAAACCAATTTTTATACTTGGAAATTACTTTGTGGGAAACACAAATTTTATGTAGGGTTAATAAAACCTCTCAATAGGAGGGAAAAATAATTGAGATTGTCACTAAAAAAATAAGTCTTTTGAATTGGATGACATTAGCATGATGTGAAAAATGGAAATTATAGAAAAATATATCTATCATGTTCTGATAGAGGGTGATAGAGAATGTAGTGACATGAAAGTTAACAATTACAAAACCCTAACTTTTCTATCTGGTAAAAGACCTTTTATTTCTCAGACTGAAATGTAAACAGATAATTCTTCTGTTCCAAAATCATTTTCCTAGATTTGATGGGTTATTTTAGAGGATAGTAAAGTTATTAATTAATTTATTTCCATGTCATAATCATAATATCATCCTTTTGTTGTTCTTAAATCTATCTCTTCTTGATTTCTTACACCAAGAGAGAGATATTCAAGATTATTTTTTATGCGTGAAGCACTTTTATCAAAATATTCATAATTCGTTCCTTGAGACTTCATATATTTAAAAAAATAAAATGAATAAAATATTTTATCCAATATAGTAAATCATACATTATCCTCCAAAAATAATATCTTATGTTTATCTAAATTCATTCTATAATTATTTAACCTTAAGACTCATCTGAAATACATCTGTAAGAATTTACAGTCCAAAAATTTAGAAGGAATGTTTCTAAATTTACAAAATCAACATAACATAAGAAACTCCAAATAGTGTAGCTCTTATTATCACATAAAAAATATACCAATATCTTGATCAACTTAAAAACGTAATTCAAACATGAAGGATTCCATAGATAAAATATTATGTTGTTAAATATATTCCTTAAATCCAAACATATAGAAAACCTAGAAAAGATATCATAAACTATCAAATAACTAACCACTTTCATGGTCACCAATAATATCCCATAACCATTTATTTATCATCATTATGTCAACATCAATCATATATTAAGGGTTTTATTCCATTAATATTGTGTTTTCCAAATGATTAAATCTCCATAGAATCACTTATCTTGGTTACTAGTACTATTCAACATATGCTTCGAAACCCATAAAAAAGAAGTATTGTTGT
Organism: Viscum album; assembly: GCA_963277665.1. Classification (NCBI taxonomy): domain Eukaryota; kingdom Viridiplantae; phylum Streptophyta; class Magnoliopsida; order Santalales; family Viscaceae; genus Viscum; species Viscum album. The sequence continues at coordinate 870,269,251 of OY728145.1, read as the reverse complement.
ACAATACATATATATCTCAGTATTTTTATAAATATTTCATCATTATTAATATAGTTATTTAATATAAATACATAATAAATTTAATCATTATACTTCATTATTAAATCATTAACTACACTTCATTATCTTATTCCTTAATACCTTTTTTCCTTTAGTTTTCTATTTGTAGTCTCTTCATCGTCAATAATATGACCATTACTTGTATAACCTTACTGATTCTCTTTATTTTTTTATCCCTTAGGACATAGGTTTTCATATTACCCATGTTTTATAGATTTAAAATTTGCAAACATCTATTATATCTTAGGGAAACCATTATTCAATACATTTTTTTCCTCAAAAATTACTTTCTTTACATTATTCTTTTCCACACCCAAAATAACTTCCCATCCCTCTAAGACATTAAATTAGGTGTTTATTATCAAATTATGGATATATAGGTAAATGTAATTTCTTTATTCTATTGTCTTTACAACCCAATATCTTATTAAACTATATCCTTTTCTTATTTGGTGAGTTTAGTTGTTGGTTAAAGTGTGATTTTCTAATCACATATAATGATAACATATTAAGAATAATCATTATATCATTTATATTACTTATTATCCCATTTTGTTCTTATCAAAAAACATTATATCAAATTAAAAGTTATATCAATATCTTTCGATTCTCACCGTTGACTAAAACCCAAAACATTGTGTGAGAATCACGAATCAAAATGAATAGTGAATAAGAATCATTTATTGGATTTCTAAATAACTACATCTTAATCTCAATCTATGATACCATTGGTTAAACCTAGGTTATCCATAGTCATTAACAAATATATAGGATGATATCCTATATTTATACTTATATTGGAAGTCAGTCTTATGGTTATGTTTTCAAATCGATTATTTTCTAAATCTAGTTACCAAGGTTTCTACTAAACTTCATCAGATACCAACTATAATGGCCCTGACTATAGTAGCCCATAGCTAGTGCCTTACTTTATTACATAGGTATTATTATAAGGAATCACATCCAGAATAATTAAATATTTTAAATTTTTTTATTAAACTAGATATATGCATGATACCCATTTTATATTGGTAATATAAAATAAAATAAAATACATTAAAAAATCTAACTAACTGCATCCTTGAAAAGTAATTCAATGATCTCTTCTTTATAACCTAGGGAAAGGAAACAAAATAAGGTTCTCCCAAAATTATCAGTAAGGGTTAAGTATAGTAGAAGTAATAATTAATAAATTATAACAATTAACATTAAAAGGATACCAATTGAGAAAAAAATTCCATTTTAAAAAATAGATAAAGAAAAAATCATTATATAAAGGTAAATAACTGAGCACACATTTTATTTAATCAATAAAATAATAATGAAATACGTCCATATATTTTTTCATAGTGAAGATCCTCTTGATAATAATAATTAAATTATGAATCTATGAAATTATTAATTATTAGATGTCATTTAACAAGCTCATGAACCACTACTTTCAATACCTTTCACCAAGTGGTTTAATATATAGGTAAAGCCCAGTTTAATTCTTGAATAACTGATTCATCCCATGAGACTACCAATGCATCGATGGGATATCAACAACAGAGCCCCACCCATGTCTTCTAGTCCAAGAAATTCCAAATATATTTAATAATAAATTTATTTAATAGATAATTCCCTTATCATAAAATTTATGTATTGAGTAATTGATTTGTATTTAACATTATTTCCCCAATTAATCAAATAACATTCAAAGTAAACAATGTTTGTAATAATTGTATACAAATTAGATAATAATCATATCCATAATATAAGGAATATGAATATTTAAGAGAAATTAAATTTTTAATGAATTATGAACATAAATAAGTCAATGCATAATATACCCACTAAAGGAAATAAATTCAGTGTGTAATATTAAAATATTCCTAAATTAAGTGAATTTGAGATGAAGTCCCTTACAAATATCATCCCATTGATGTAAGAATTTATAAAATGAATCAATTATGTGTATTCAATCTAAATCCACATATAAAGTGTTAATAAATCATAAGATAATCAAAATTCATTTCACACATAATCTTATCATGACATAATCAATAAAGTATAATTTTTAACTTAATAAATGAATACTAGGATAAGAAATCCCTTACAGCTTTGTAATAAGTCAAATCATATGTCCAATAATATTAATAATCATCAAATTAAACTTTAAATACCATGAATATAAAATTATTCATTATACGATATATCAAATGGGTAGTACACCAGATAAAATAAATAAGTCGTGGATAAAGAATATATCTCATAGAAATAAAAGTGAGATGAGAAATCCTTAACATTCACTTAATTTTGTTAAAATATTATTTAAACTCTTATATAGTGGATTAATCATGTTCTTAATTTAATGAAAAATATTTAATATATCATATATGATCCTCTTATAACATCTTATCACCCGTTTGTTAATAATATTTCATTATTAAACTTATTTTAAGTGTTAAATGCTTTATATTCCGATGCATGTTTTATCATGTACGTCCCGGTTCATTTAAATATGATATAGTTCCTCCATATAAAAAATTATATTAATTTAATATATATATATAATTTATTACTTATATACATTTTTTGAATCATTATTGAATGATTGACATGGAAAATGAATCACATCGTGTCGTGGAGACGATAGGTCATACATACGCATGAGGGGTGGTATCATTCCATTAATAGTGAAAGGGTAAGGAAGTCCATAGTATAGTAATTTTTTAAGAATAAATATAATTTCTTAATTATCATATATACCTATTATTTACATCATTATACCCATCCAATTAAATTAGCGATGACAAATAAATGACACCATAGCGTGGAGACGGTTAGTGATACATACGCATGTGCAATGATTTTGTTTTTCATAGGATGAATAAAAGGTGGAATATGGTTTTCTCATAATTATTATAACATATAAGAATATATATTACAATTTATTTATTATTTTAGTATGTAAAAACACATTAAAAATATGTATAAGAAGAAATGAACATGAATGAGTTGGTAAGAATGATTACCTCTTCTTCGGCATATATCATTTAGATCTCTTCTTAAATGATATAGTTTTGGTATTTTTGGAAAAATTAGAAATAAATAACATGTATAAATAGTTTTATAAAAGAAATAAGTAGGTATTTCTCTTTATATAAGGCTCAATTTGGTGTGAATATTTGAATGAAGAGATTCCCTTTTAAAATTGAGGCGAAGGGCTCTTTTAGAAACTCTCTAAATATTAAATTAATATAAATTAATTCTCAATTATAAATATGCCTAAAAATATTATTTTATGATATGATTATTATGGGTCAAAACACACTCGTAATATGGTTTTTATAATAGTTTAGGACACATTTATACCCTTATCCTTTGGTTTTAACCGTTATTTAATCCCATTAACTCTTATCCTGAAAAAATTGGTTTTTTATCTTTGAGGGTTAATATAGATACTATAAAATATCAAATGACACCAAAATGGATCATTGATGATATTATAAACCTTATAAAAATAAAAATATTTATTATAATTTAATTATTTTATGAATTATATATCATTCAATAAAATATTATTTTTTTAAAAATATCATTAATGTCAATTTTTACACTATTCAATTATTTGACTTTTAAAAATATAAGTACAATAGGAAAAATTAAAATAAAAATATTTAACACACCGATAATATATCTTAAAAAACTGTGAAATTTTTTATCACCATAATTATTTCAAATTATATTTATTTTAATATTATAAATATCATTTATTTGATATTTTCATTAATTGAATAATTACTGCTTCATCATTGTGTAATTATTTAAGGAACTTATTTCTTCCCTAAAAATTAAAATTAAATAATATGATGTATATAATTACATTATATTTCAAAATAATATTCATAGTCAGACACACCTTCTGGATAACACCATATTAAAAATGTTTATTGTTAATAAAAATATGAATGTGATGTCTTTGACTATTCTTAAACAAAATACTATATGGGGATTAAAGTCTTTTAAGTGGCTCCAATGGGTAATAAATTCATCACGAGTATTATTTTGGTAGACACAAAATAATACAATAATGTAATAACAATTATTAGTGCAATCTTCCAATCCTTATCATACTTATTTTTACTATTAATTACCTAATTTACAGTTAATATTTGTAAAAAAAATTAATATTTTTAATATTCATATATTCCAAAAATAAAAGGGACCTATTTGACAAATTCTAAACTTTTTATTCAAAATACGGAATAAATTTCTAAAAATTGAAAACACAGAATTTGTTAAAATTAATTGAAAATTAATCTCATAGAAGGGGTGAGAAAGTGGGTTTTTAAAGTGAAAAGGTTTAATAGATTACTTAGTTTTTATATCTAAATTAAATATAACAGTATTATAATAACCTAATTTTAATTAATACATGTATATTTGATCTAATTTTAATTTAAAACCAATTTGAAAAATAATTTAGAATTATAAATTATCTATATGAAAAGTCAATTTTCAATTAAAATGCAATATTATTCACTATTAATCAAAAAATGAAACTTATCCGAAAAATACCAAAAAATAACCCTAATATAATTTCAACATTTCTGTTATAAAAATTTATTTTTTCAATTATAATTTATAAAATTTTGAAATTTTAGTTTCAAAAAAAGTGAACCATCAAAAGGCAACAAAACTGCCCTTTTAAAAAAATGAATCTCTTATTTTTAAAATTGAATTTGAACATATCTTATTCCTATAAAATATATTGGATGAATGTAAAAAATAATTAATGAATATATAATATATAAATTTTATAATGTGGTTAATCATGTTAATTCCCACTAATTTAATGTCTTTGTTATAATGATCAACTTATAATATTTCATTCTTTGTTTGAGCTGGGTATGGCGTGAAACATAAGTTATCTAAGAGATTAAATTTAAAAAGAGTTATACCATAAAAAATATGGGTTTTATGGGAGTAAAAATGTTTCTCAATACATATGGGGGAAACTTGTAAATGATAACACCCTAAAATATCTCATATAATCAAGGTGTGGCACCTCTTCAGGGACACCCCCACTCTATGGAATGTTTAGTCAAGGTGTGGATGCTCATCAGGGTCACACCATAGAATAGTCCACCTAGTTATTATCATCACCAAAACTCCATGATAAACCATGATATCATCAATCAGGGCCTTCATGGTGTAGCCATTCTACTTTATAGTGTAATAGTATCACATTGACCAAGCTCTACAACATGACCCCAGAGGTCACAGTGTGGCCATACGTCCTCAGGAAATGTCAAAAAGTAACACATGAGGTTCCTAAATGATAATTAATGGTTTCTATAAACTATATATAATTTAATTACAATAGTATAAAACCCTATACTAAAACATGATATTACCTATAAGGTTTATCATCACGGTGAGACACCCTCTACAATTTTTTTATAAACATTACAATAATAAAATTTCAATCATAAAATATATATGTGTTACATTACTATTACTTAAGGATTTTTTTATATTGAAAATCTATACATAAGTTCCTTAATTTCATCATATATACCTTCCACTAAGATATTATACAATATATATTAATAATTGTCACAAATTACCACTCTCTCTCTAGGGAATAACCCTCACTTACCATGGTCAACCCATAGACAAAACCAAAACTACCCACATGCATGAGGAAATATCCATTTTTTCCTTCCCATATGGCCTTCATTCCATGATTACCATTATCTACAATGTGATCATAGATCATCCCCTCACCATGAGTTTATTAAATAGACCACTGATTAATCCTTGATAAGACCCTCACCAAGATGTAGTTCCCACAACAATGATGTGGTATGCTATTTTTAGAAAAAGTATAAATTAGGTTCACCCCTATGTTATCCTACTATATTTTGAGGACCACTAAAAACCTCTCAAGCCTCCAATAACATCAAAAAACATCTTCTTGAGATATTTATCCCATTCAATCCTAATCTAAAACGTAATTCTCAAAAAATCACTTACCCTTTGTGAAAATTTAAAAATTCATCTCAATTTTACAGCCCATAACAATGCAAGGTTTTATACTCTACAAGGTAGTCCATATGAAAAATTAGTTATAAATTCAAAATAATAATAATAATATGAGAATAAAATTATATGAGGTCTTAAGTTTTTTATATATATGGATAATTATTTATGTAAGATGCTAACATAGAATACTTAAAAAGCATACATAATAGTACAATATTCAATTATAAATATTATAATATACCTTATATAAAAAATATTATGTTAGTTAAATGCTTTATATTACATGATTTATGAAACAAAAATTATTTAAAGCATTGGATTGGACTTAGTTGATAGTATTTATAACTATGAAGGTTTTCTAATAGTGGTGATGGGTTGAATTAAATATTTATAATTAAGATTCTTGTTCATATACTTTATGTGTAATTTAGAGGTACACATTGAGTAAATCTATGTATTTTATTTAAGTCCTGTTTTTGTTTCCCTTCTTGGGGAGGGTTTTGTATTGTTTGTAAATATAGGTTTATGAGGTGATTTATTTTATCTAATAGGAATTCATAATTATTGGTACATTCATTATGATACCTGAAGAGGTTTTGTGTTTATTAACTATAGATTTGAAATTATCTGTTGATATCCAAATTCATCTCTGTATAAAACACGCAAGAGTCACATAATGTATAAAAATGAAAAATTTATTTATTTATTTAATCTTATAGATATTTTCCTAAGATTATGATAAACATCATAAGATTCATTCATAGTGGAATACCACGTAATGGGAAAGGAATTTCATTCATGTAATAGTGATTAGAAATTCTTTAAGGCTCATTTGTAATTATGTAAGACTCATGATTATTTTTGTAATATTCATATTAAATTCATATAGTTCATTTACATTTACAGGATACGAAATGGAGAAGTCATTACTCTCATGTAATAATTATCTAAATTCCATAAGGGAGGCATGGAAAAATCATAAGGCTCAGATGACCTTTGTAACATTCATTTAGGTAATTAGGACTGAAAACATACCAAGGGGATTATTTATAAGATTAATTTGGATACTTATTAAGAGTAAAATTGAATTATGTAACATTCATTGTTGTTCTTTAATAAGAGGAAGTATGTTATCTAAAAGTTTTAGTCATCCTAAATGAAATATTCAGAAGAAAATGAAATGAGAATAGTTGTAAATTTTAGAATAATTTAAAATATCACATGCTTGTGATTAAGCTTTGATTCAAGATGGTTTTGAAATATAATTAATGAATATTATGTGTTATGATCCATTAATAAGTGATAAATATTATGACTTTATTATTAATTGCAAATAGATTTAAATAATGGGTCAATTCCATTTTAAAAAATAAAATTATATAATGTTATAAGAATATAAAATTAAGAAATTATTTAAAATAATATAATTCAAAAAAATATAAATTTGTATTTGTGCCTATATAAATTTCAAAAGAAAGTTAAAAATAGCAATAAAATATTAATTAAATTATTAATACAAATTTTATAATAAAAAATAATGCATATTATCACCCAATAAATATAAACATATTATTAAATTATGTGTCAATATAGATATCTATTAATAAAATAAGAGGATCATAAATTCAAAGTTTCTTTGTAATAATAGGTTATAAAACATAAATGTGAGACTAGAAAATAAAAAATATTTATAGTATTCTCCATAATAATGTCATAAATCCTTTTGAGCTCCTAATCTACATGGGATAACCTCGGGAGTATATAGAAAAAAGGGGTAGGTGATCTAAAAGACCAATAATATAATACACATGATAAATAAACATAACACAAGAGTAAAAAGTATATCATGATGTCATATAGAGAAGGACCATGATTAATCCCATAGAATAACAACATAAAGAACATAGTGTCATAAGATCATGGTTTCATATGAAATGTGGTAGCCATACAAAATATTACATAATAATAAGTAAAGGATTACTATGAAGATAAAATCACATGGTGGAAAAGTCTCATAATGGATTAGGTTTTCTCCCTAAGCCCATACATGTTGCTGGATGTGACAAAAGATTTTCCACATACATTACAGAACTACCTGGGTGCACCCATCATAACATGTTCATGTTATATGTGTAAACAATAAAGGAAATGAATCATAATTCATAATATAAGAATTTCTAATAGAACAAAAATTGGTATTAATATTAAAAGTAAATCACAAAATGAAGAGATTTGAGAAAATATCATAAGTTATGTATTACCCCATTAAAGGAAGGGATATAAACATGGTATATATATAAGAAATTCATATGAATAATTCAGAATAAATCCATAACATAAAATATTTTTTTCATTGATGAAAATACTTTGAAAATTATAAAACACATTATTAAGGAAAATAATCTTTTTCACTTTGAATAGAATCAATGGATGTCATCTTAGATGGAAAATGATTTTGAAAGATCACTTTGAAAATTTCCTGGGGAAAACATCCTTCCAATTTTGGGAACACTAATTTAAAATATAAAACCTTAGCAAACATTAAAAATAAAAAAATTTAAATAAATTTTGATTATTAAATAGTAATATTTAAAAAATTGAGCGGTCATGATGGTGGAAGAATTCTATTTTTGTTGAATATGTTAAAAATGAAAATATTTTTTTCACATTTTGTAAGAAATTTCAATGTTATTTTGTATGATAAGAATAGGAAAATTTATTTAAAATGATTTTTTTTAAATCCATTTAAGCATAAAAATAAATTTAAAATTTTATATTAAAATATTTTTTAAACATTTCTAGAAAACTTGTATTTGGATGAAAAAGTATTTCGACCAAAAAGAGAGATAAAGTAAGATTTTTTTATAAAAATCTCACCAATTTTAACTAAAAATAGATGGAAATAGTACAATTACATGAAAACTCATGAATATTCAGATGAAAGTATAATTAAATGTGTTTATTATACAATGATCGAATAATTTCCTTTAACATAAATTCATGAATATGTAATCCCATGTAAAATGTGATTAAATCATAATACCATATAGCATTGGTATCTTTTGAATCCTCACATCCCAAGAATGAAGTTGATGAATTATTAATTATCATGATTAAGTAAGGATTAATGATATAGTATTTAATGGGGAATAATATAGACCATTAAAAATAAATATGGTGAATAATTGGTCATTTGTCTCAAAAAAAGAAGTTTAAGAAGAAACACTAAAAAAGATAATATCATTGAGGTGAGAGTTAATAAATGATATTTTAAGTGATTTTTTTGGATAAGAACAATTATAACTATAAATAAAACATTAAAAAATAAAAATTCATATCACACCTAATTTTTTCATTGTATAATAATCCAAGTAGTCGTATAACTAAATGAACGGAAATTGAGTTAAGAAACACCTTACCATGTGGTTATCATAAGTTAATCACCCTTTAAAATCCATTATAATGGTTTTAAAAATGTTATTAACTTATTCTAAAACCATATTTCTATTTATAATATCAAATATCATCCTTTTATAATATTGTTCAATCCATTTGTCAATAATATTTCATTATCACTATTCTTTAGGAGGTTAATTTCCTTATTTTCTCATGCATTTTTTTCATCAAGGATATTGATCCAAAAAATAGGATATGGATATATAATCTCTAAAATGACATTAATTATATAAATTTTATTTTTTCATTAGATAAATAATTATAATCATTATTTAATTTTTAACATGGAGAATGAATCTCATGGAATTGTGAAGACGGTAGGTTATACATACGCACAACTGAAAATATAATTTTCTTAATAGGTGAATGGGTAAATAAGTTGAAATTATATTAATTTTACATAAAATATATCTTGTTATACCATAAGGATTGGTTTCAAGACCCTTATTAAAAATAAAAGAAAAAGACAACAGAAACCCATTTTAAAATGAGAAAGGGAAAACCCATTACATGCCCATGGGGCCAAAGGGAATAACCCCTTGAAAGGAGAGATGGATAACCCATTAAATGTACAAAGGCCAGGGAGAAGTCAAAGATCAGAGAGCAAAGAGGGATATAACCCAATACAAGTCATTTTTCTAATGGTCACATAGGAAAACCTAGAAAACCGTAAAAACACTGCCATGAAATAACCATCAGCTAGGTCTGTTAACGCCACAACAAACCCACACAAGGTCACTGCCTTAAAATAATCAAACAGCTAGAATCAAAAAACAGATTTATGAACTAATTCCATGAATATCAAAAAACTAGACCATGGATCTAGATTCATCAAATATGAAAACGAAGCTTCTCCAGAACGGATCTTTCGGCGTCTTAAGTGTGAGCATCGGCACCTTCACCTCAATGGTGAGAATTGGTCATTTGAGGCAGCAATTTCATCGCCATCGGCCTGACCGCACCGCCCAACCACCAATCACTCCACCATCGGCCGCCATCATGCTTCTATCACCCCACGGTCACACCCTAAGTCATGAAACTTCCTAGGCCTCCTTGTTCCTCCAACCCTGACCCCCCACCGAAGGATCGACCGTGTAAGAGCCGTGAGTTGGAGATCTGGAAGAAACCGGACCCGAGTCTGAGCCTGAAGCAACTGATGAGATCCCACGCTGCCCGCAACACCACCAACGAGCCCCCACTGTGACTCATGAGGTCTTAATTGGCGACAGGAAGCTGGGTCGCTCGAGGGGGAGCCGGATTCGATCTGAGCAGAACGAATCGGGTAGCGTGCATGAGGATCGGTGTGGAGGCAGCGATGCAAACCCTAGGAAGGAAACCCTAGGTCACCACAGAGAATCTCTCACGCAACCCCTTATGGGCTCATTTTTCTCCAGAAAAATCTAGTATGATCGTGTTCATTAATATATCTTGTCATATATATAACATAAATTCAATAAATTCATCCATTATTACCTTCCACGTAAAACATTAGTGAGAAATGAATAACATCATTTTGTGAGACAGTAAAACTCCATACACACGAGCAGCGTTATTTTATACTCTAAGGACTATAAATTAACATATTATATATGATATTATAATAAAATATTTATATTTATATCATTAATATCATATATAAATATTATATACATCATTATATCAATCTATGAGATTTTTTTAGGAAAATAAATTATGATAGTTCGTGAGACGGTAGTCTGCCCAATACACAATCAATGATTTCATTTCCCACATGATATTAGAGGATATGGTTGTAGGTAATTACCATAATATAAACATTTATCATAATATGGAAGATACTAATGATATTATATCATCATGTCTTAATAATATTTGGTTGAGGTGGAGGAGGAAATAATATAAAATGCTCTGTTAAGGATGTCACCACTTCTTCGGACAACTTATTTTGGTTCGCACCAAAATTTTTCCTAGGTAGTATTTATGAATGAAAAAAGGATTATAGGATGATGTTATGGAATTATTCAAGTTATTTGGGTATGTATTGGATGAACCATATGGTTTTTGAATTTTTTAAAGGATATGAGAGGGGTGGCCTTTTATAAGTTGGGGAGAGGACACAAATGGTATTTTTGAAAAGAAAGAATTGCACCCACATTTCAACCATGAAAAAATGATCTAAAATCGGTGATTTTATAACCGAAAAATATATAATGTCTAAATATGACCATAAAAAAGTAATTATAAAAATATTCGGTAATTTTTAACCATTTTATTTCATGTTTAAACCCTAGTAAACCAATTGTTACCTTAACCACGAAAAATAAGTGTTAATGTTTGCAATATTTATTATAATAAAAAAACTTTGTTTACTTCATTAGATAATATAAATTATAATTATTCCAAATATTTAATCCATTTTTCTAAATTTATCTCATATAAGTGGAAGAGTATAATTCAAAACGAATCTCGTAGACATGTTTAAAACAACAATTTTCTGAACGAAAAACCATTAAAAGTTGAAATCATTTTATATAAAAATTCCAAATGAAATTGTTTATAATGAACTAATTTGGATTAATTAATATATAATTGATCTAATTTTACATTTAAAAACAAAATAAAATAAAATGGGTCTTGTAAATACTTTAAATGAAAATAATATTTTTTAATAAAAATATGTATTTCTTACCATTCCTCAAGAAATGAATAATATTTGAAAAACATCAAAAAACACGCTAAGAAATATTTTATTTTATGATATATAAATTTATGCTAACTTTTTAAAATAATTTTTTTATATTTTATAAAAAAATAATTCTAAATTTTGCGCACAATAAGTGAAAAATTTCTTTTTATAAAAATATGATTTTTCAGAAAATATTTATCTTTCATTTAAGTGATTTTTATTTTTTTTTTCTAGAAAATAGATAATAAAAAATTATTTTATATATCGATATACCATATAATTTTAATAATTTAGTTCTTACCATTAAATCCACAAATTTAATCTCTTGGTTATTACAATTATTTTAGATTTAGTGTTGCGTGTTCCAAAAGATATTGAATATTTTAAATTAATTTAAAATGAAAAATATCATAAAGTCTCGTAGTGTTAAATTTTATTCTAATATTGGTGTTCAGTTTCATATAGACTATCAAACATTATGCTCAAATTTTAAAATCATATGGTGTTACAATTAAAATTATATGACAAATGATTAATTGATTAATTGATAGATAGAGATTAAAATTTAAATGATACATAAAGTAAATAAAATAAAGGAAAATATTTTTTTAAGGAAGACTGAAAATAGATAAATTAGGATACAAAATGTTTCTAAAAAAATTCATGATAATTTCTTAATTAAAAAACTGACATTAGTGGTATCCAATAAATTCAGAAAAAGTAATGTTATTTTGACTTGAAGAAAGAAAGAAACATTATTTTGACTAAAAGAAAAAAACTAAAAGAATCAAGGTTATGAAAGAAACTAAGATCTTAAAATAAAAAAATAAAAAAATTGTAGTTCAGTATAAAACCATTTAATCTCATACTCTAATATCAGCAAATATTAATAGAGACTACTAGAATAGATTGTGATAAATGTTAAAGAGAGAACCATTTAAAATGAGAGAAAACCATTAATTGGAATTGAGTACAGAAGAATAAAGAGGAGAAATTTGAGATTATTAAAGACGATTGTCTTGATTTTTAGTTATATGTATGTTTAAATTCCTCCAATGGTTATATTTACAGTTTTTACTATCTCTACATCATATTATAGTATTAATAGGATTAATAGTGTCGTTGAAGGCAATCCATCAAATAACTAATGGTCTTGTTTTAGTATTCCTTTCAAATATTTATAGGGTAGCCTCTATATTTTATTGGAAATTTGGAGAGATAACTAGATTTAGGATTCTTCTATATTGAACTATGGAATGTCCTGTGACACTATAATGGGTATCTAGTTGTCTTCAGGTAGCTAGGGTGGTTATATATTGTGCTATATACTAGTTAGTGGCATCCTACATGGTGACCAGTAGAAGTATCTATTGTGCCCCTTTATCGTTGTCTTCTTCATTAAATTCTAAAACTTTTCCAACCCTTTAACATAAAAAATTAATTTACTACTTAAATAAATAAAATATATTTAATCTGAATGGTTAGAAACAAAATGCGTGTTTCATATCATTAAAACAACTTAAGATATTGAGGTACAAGAATATCACAATATTTCATGATAAAAAATCATAGATTATACTAAAGAATAGTACTAGAGTAATTAAAATATTTCATAGTAAAATTCATAGAAGTGAATATAATCAATTTTAATACTCAAAATGTTATAATACTTAGATTCAAAAATGTGATCAGCCTAAAGAGCATCATTATTACCCCTAGGTATAATAAAAATAATAATTTATAAAACTCAAAATATGCTACACAATTAATTAAAATATAATATTAGGAAAGTTTTAGGTAAAACACATAGAGATGGTGAATTAGTTTAATTAAGTATTCAAAATAACTTGTTAATTATCATTGTATATATAGGTGACGAAAATATGGTTTTGATTGATTTTAAGAAGATGAAATATGAAAGAAAATATGATTGATTGGTTTGGTAATAGGTATTCATAGTGTGATGGGGTTTTTAATTTCATGGTTTAGGTGAAATTGGATATTATAAAATAAGTTTATCAATCCTTTTTTTCAGATTCCAGAGGAGGTAGATCCAATGGTCCAGGTATATCGTCCACAACATGGTAATCCCTTATTTATTGTGGTCTAGTAATTTAGGGTTTTGCCTAATAATGTTTTTCATGATACCATATTTAATGACGATTACCCTAAATTTGATAGTTTGTATGACTGATTTTGGTTAATTAGTTTCACAATTTATAATGTTCCTTTAATACTCAAATACCAATGTCCAGGATAAAATTAAAATAAAGGGATTTGGAATTGATTGATTAAATTAAATCATTCTAAAATGATGATTAATGAAAAAGGAATAAATCCAATAGAACCATACCCTCTTATACTAAACAACACTATAACCTAGTATCTTTACCACTTAATCATATTTATGAGAGAGTAATAGGGAAGTATGTATTGAAAAGAAAGCATGATGTGAAAATTGAGATGAACTGGTGATGACCCTCCACAACACAGCTTCCCACTCCAAGCATTTCTCTCCAAGATATCGCTGACAGTAATAGCCTAGCCTTATATTTATAGACTCTAGATGGTCTCATATAGTCATTAATGTAATTTTGTATGAGTCAGAAGGTGGTTATAGGTGGCTCATGGGTCATAAAACACGTCAAAACCCCAAAATACATTGAATATGGCTATTTTTGGGTTGTCTCAAATTTTTGACCATGTGCAATCTATTCTTTATGTGTAATATTTTCACCAATTTTAATTTTTTCACCATATGTAATATATTCCCCATGTGTAATTTAAACATCCTATAATATTTACACATCCTGTAATATTTACATAGCTTGTAAATTTCTAGCTTTACCTCTTTTATTCTGTTTAGTCCCCTATAAGTATCTCATTAACATGATTTCTCATGGGAAGAAATATTTTATGTGGATATCATGATCTCTTCAACTACTATTGCTCATTTCCCATAACGTATGTTATCTTGAAAAATATGAATAAAATATCATGTGTATAGGAATGAATTACTAATAAAAAAATCAGAATCAATGTATTTTATTATCCAAAATGTAAAAAATAAATGCACTTATCAAATACCTCCACACATTAATTAGTACTTAACCTCAATGATATAATCTCAACACACTATAAATGATTTTTACCTTACCATGCTTTAAATTAAATGGAAACAGAAATAATTAATCAAATATAAGGTTAAATATCTGATCATTACACATTTAAAATTTACTAACGCCTTATTTTTAAAGAATGAAAAACAACCACATATTTTAGTTTTCTACTTTTGAAGCATCCAAGCCTTTTCATTTATCCATTTTCATTTTTAAATTCATTAATAATATGAATTCCCTTTGTAATTTACCTCACATAAATTTATACACTCTTTATCAATATAAAAATGAATAGAGTTATGCACATATATCACTAACATTTCACTTACTAACAGTTTTCAATGAATATTTCATATCCATCGTATAAATAAAGAATCACAAATAATAATGAGGGATTCACTGTAAGGTTCAAAAGACACTGAGGATTTATGGTATGTGGGTAAATGATATAAAATTAAATCTCAAAAATAAAAGTTAACTCTAAAGTATAATGCATGATATAAAATGATAGTCTCAATAAAATAACCCTTTACAAATTTAAACTCTCTCGTCCCCCAAAAAAACTCAAAGTAGAATTATGAAAAAAGTTAACACAATGAATGATTCATCCCCTCTTTCAATTTTCTTCTTTTTTTAAAAAAGTATGTTTAATATAAATAACACATCCACCACCTAACCACAAATGATCAATATATGATTGTTGTCGTAATTTTGATTTTTTATCCACCTAAGACACAACCTATTTTTTATATTTTTTTCTACTTTTTTAAAAAAATTATCAAAAGAGGTGAATAATAATAAAGTGTAATATAAAAAATCATGTCCTAACCCGAAATTATAATGAAGAATACTCAACAATAAATTTTTAATAAATTATATCTTGGATTATCATGGAAAATATGTCCCCCGACACAAATTCATTTAAATATCATGCAATATATTTAGAGGAAGGTAGGAATGGGTAAGATATGCTTGAATCTTGGATCATCGACTAACAAATTTATTCCTATATTATATGGGATTAGAAAATGATTAATATAAGGTGGGTACAAGGATAAAGGGATAACAAAATATTCCTCAATCATATTAAAAGTGATTCTATTTATTCATATCATTTAAGAGATATAAATCAATTTCAAAAGGATAACATGAATAAGTTTCACAATAAATATACTATAGAAAGAAAAGGAAATATTAGTCTAACATGATTTCTTGGGAATGATACGAATAGATGGTACTACTACTCATGGAAATACATATGAATAATTAAATAAATTAATGAAAATTTTATAAATTCAATGTATAAACAAATATCATAAACATTTCATTTTTATGATTAATATGTTCCAGAAATCATTATTTGTAAAACAATAATATACATTCTAATCTCTACAAAAAATCACATTTTTCTCATTCAAATTTATAGATAATGAAATTTAAAGTCATGTTATTGAATACATCCTTGGAAGATTATGTCTCATATTTTAGATGACTGAATCAAGAATAAAGTGCATGCATAAAATATGAATTTAAATCTACCAAACATTTTAACAAGGAGAATATATTATTAAAAATAAACGATTTAAATACTTAATCCCATTTTTAATTATGATTTATTGTTCGCTATAAAGGTTTTACAAATATCGGTTCGTCAAATGTAATTCTCTCATGATGTGTAATTGTCCTGTAACATCTTCTTATGCTTTCTGATACTTGTTTCTAGACTTGTTCTTGATGGTCCTACAAAAATTAAAAAATTAAAAACGTAAACTAAAAACCCTAATAAATGAATTTAGAAATATTTTAAGTGAGATAATGCATACTAAAAACAAAATAATGAAATATAAAAAAACTAATGTTTCCTCATATAAGATATTTTTTTATCATCGTTTGCTCAACCTTATCTCTTTTATATTAATCTCACATAATAGTTGATTTAATGTTTTGTAAGTTTTCTGGGTCCATAAATGGTCTTAGTTGTTTCATGTCCACATCGGTCGCCCATATCCTTCTTCTATAAATAACTCAATTGTTTTTGTTGGCTTTACTTACATGATCTCTATAGATTCGATCCATCATTTAGTCTTTAATCCTAATGAACTAAATGAAATTTCATGTACAATCCATTTATGTTTCCCTTTCTCAAATGTGATGGAGTTAGTCAATCATCTGGAGTTAGTGGTATGACACTTTAACTTCACAATCTTCTTTTAAATATTTTTATGTTGGGAATCCTCTTTCACAATAGTATATATCTCATGTTCCTTTATACATTCAATGAAAACCTCAACATTAGGTTTTTTGTCCTCCATAAACTCATTTTCCTCTCAAAAATTGTAGTTCATCATTTCTTGGAGGATATTGTAACTTAATTGTTCACAACACACTCTTAAATATAGTTATCCTTTTTGGAAATTGATCAGTTCATACCTATAAGCTAAAAATGGTCTCCCTAGAATGAGTGTATTTCAGCCCTATTCATTATCCATCACTAATAATTAGACAAAGAAGTATAATTTTTCTAATTTCACAATGATATTATCAATTAGTAATCTTGGGGATTTTATTATTGATTACACTAATTTAATGATTACTTTCATGGGATTTATCCCTTCTTTTCTCAAATGCTTCAATGTCATGTACGACATGACATTGACACTCACACCTAATTCACACAATTATTTCCCAAATATTTTAGCCCTAATAAATATAGGAATTGAAAAGATACATGGATCATGTTTTTTTTATAGGTATGTCCTTATATCTACCAACATCTTCATGTTGGTTGCGTGCTCTTTTATATTTTTTCCTAATTTGGCATGTTCGTGAGAGCCTCTGTAAAAGGGATATTAATATGTAATCTCTTAATGTGTTCCAAAAATTTACCTTTCAACAAATTGTTCCTTAGTTGCACCTTTCATTTTAAAAATGGAGATCTCAATATATACTATGGTGTTTTTTTTCACTTCTTATTTCTTTATATTTTCAACTTATTTTTTACTTTATTTCATGGGTTTTTTCTTATAAATTAGATACCACTCACCTAAGTATTCTTGTCACTTATATGTAGTACAACTTTTATATATACATGTGAGAATACTTCAGGGAATTCTAGTAGTACTCCTCTTGGTATCTCTCTATGTTGGTCAGTAGTTTGGCCAACTTGATGCTCCAAATTTTGAAATGCATCCTTTTGGTTCATTGATTCTTATGTTATTTTCTTGATTATAGCCACAATTGTGGCCATGAATATAACTATTTTCTCTTCCAACACATGGACCTAGATCATCAATGTGGGACCTTATGGTGAATTTTATTGGTACCGTTATAGCCTTTAATGATATTCTTGTCCTTACAATTGTTTAGGCTGGAAACTGTAAAATTGATTACCATGATTGAAATCAACATAATTTGTGTCATTTATATATGTACCTTGGGAGTTTTGCGGATAGACCATAATAATGACCATCTTCATGGTTATTGATTCCATTTGTTCCATCATTCAGTATGTTTTTTTAATTTCATAAAAACCTTTTCATTGTGTTCATTCTTCTTACCACTGAAAACTATTACTCACCATTTTATGTAACATATTTTTATCTCTCTTCATGTGACATATCCATCAATTTTCCACTAGATACAACACCAATAATTGTCATGTTTCCATATGAAAAACCATTATAAAATGTTTGTATTAGCATCCAAATCTCAATACAATGATGAGGGATTTATGAGTTATATGATTAAGATGTTCCCATGTGGAGTATAGTGATTCATCGTCAAATTAATATATGTTTATCATGTTTACCCATAAGTTTATTGATTTGAAGGCTGGTAAGAAGTAGGTAAGGATGTTCCTAGATATCTCATCCCATATAGTGATGAAATGTGTCAGGATTATTTGTATCCAATCCTAAGATTAGTCACATAATGAAAATTTGAAAATACAAAGTCTTACCACATCACTTGAAACATTTGGGAATCAGAATGCATCACAGAGGTTGAGGAAGATTCCCAATGTGTGTTTGGATCTTCATGTGGTAGTACAATGAATTGAATACTATTTGAGATCATTGAAATAATTTTAGGCTTTATCTCAAAGTGACTTTTAGCAATTGGGGTGTTATGATGCTCTATTGAAATCCTGTATTTAACGAATAATCATAGTCTGTGCGCATCTGTAGCCTCAAATCACTTTGAAAAACTCTGCAGTAACTTTATTTTTATGATTTACCACTATATTTTTAGTCACTTTAATCATAAGGCTTCGTTCAGAATAGTTTGTGTACTTGATGATGTCTTTTCTCTTTGACTGAGTGATATAGTTTTGCATTAAGGATTTCAATATAAGAATTGAAGAACGAAATACCCAACCAAAAAAGTTGAATTTAAATAAAGTAACAAAAATAAAAATAAAATAAAAATAAACTATCTATGGTAATGGAACCTATTTTGATAAGCCCAAAAGTGAATTGTAATTTCCCTCGAGTCTAATTAAAATATAAATTTATAAAACTCAAACTATGATACTCAATTAACTAAAATATAGTATTAAAAAAGTTCAAGGTCAAAACTATTGAGATTTTGAATTAGTTTATTTAGGTTTTAAAAATAATTTATTAATTTTAATTTAAGAAATAATTGAATAAATGATGGGTTTGACTGGTTTTTAGAAAATTAAAGATTAAAGGAATGTAGATTGATTGGTTTGAAATTAGGTTTTGATAAAGTGTAATGGTTTAGTAGTTTAAGGGTTTATGTGAAATTGGATTTTATAAAAAAAAATTATTAATCCATTTTTAGTTTAAAGATCAAGACGATTTAGATATAGTCATCATGGTATACCTCCTCATGTGGAAATATTCTACTTCCCTTAGACAGGTAATTTAGGGTTTTTCCAAATAGAGTTTCTCTTGGTGCTGTATTTAAACCAGATTACCCAATATTTGACAGTTCATATGCATCATTTACTGTGATCAGCCTTGCAATTTATAATTTTCCTTTCATATTAAAATACCAATGATCATGATAAATATAGAAGAAAGGGATTAGAAATAGATTGTATAAAATGTATAAATCTAAATACATGAATAAATAAAATGGAATAAATCCAAAAGGATCGTTCACCTTATCCTACAAAACACTACCACAAGGTAGATTTACCCCTCATCCTAGTGATGAGAGATTAAAAGGGGAGGATGTAATGAAAAGAAATAGAAAGGAGAAAATAGTGATGGATGGGTGAGGACCATCCACAACACAACTTATCACTCTAGGATTTGGACTTTGCGATCTCCCTCAAGGTAGCATCATATCCCTATATTTAAACACAAGATGGTATCATCCAGAAATAAATGACATTTAGGACAATCTAAAATATGGATATAAGTGGTTCTCAAGTCATAAAATAGGTCAAGACACCAAAATACATCAAATCTGGTTGTTTCTGAGCCATCCTGACTTTTTCACCATGGGTAATCTGTTCGCTACGTGTAATGTGTTCACCATGTGTAATTTGTTCATCATGTGCAATTTATTCACCAAATGTAATATTTTCACCATGTGTAATTTACAAATACTATAATATTTTCACATCCTATAATATTTACATAGACTGTTTTATTTAAACAGTATGTAATATTTACATGGACTTTAATATTTACACAGCCTGTAAATTTCTATCTTCAAATTTTTTATTCAGTTTTAACCCCTAGAAGCATCTGATTGACATTATCCATCATGGGAATCCATATTTTAAGAGGATATAATGAACCTTTTCACTCCTATTTCTCATTTCCCATAACTTATTGTATTATGACCAATAAGAAGAAATTATCAGGTGTGCATTCATGTATTAATGATAAGAACAATCAAAATCATTAGATTTTATTATAAAAAATGTTAAAAATAAATGAAATTATGAAAAGTATTGAACAGAATACAAGTTCAAATCAATTTTCATTTAAAGGCATTTTAAAAAAATATTTTGGAAATAAATCAAATGATAAATAACACAAAAATAGTAACATTACTATAAATTAATCCCCCTTTACGATTATAAAAAAGAAATTATATATATGGTAAAAAAATTAAAAAAATTTTAATCCAAATTAATTATCCTTCTAGAGAAAAATTGTTGAATTTAATATTTAATAAAAAATAATAATCTTTCAATTTTTCCAAAAAACTATCAATGTATAGATTTTTTTTATTTTTGTAAGAGGATAAAGATTGTGTAGAAGATTGGAAAAAAGTATAAAATTATGTTTAAAATATGATCAATATTTAAATATGTTATTCCTGTTAGGAACATTGTTAGAATTAACAACATAAGATCACCCTTAATTAATGAATTAAAAATATAGAGATTCATAAAATAATGAACTTCATGAGTTAAATAAAATGTCATAAATGATTTAAATAAAATAATTTTTTAACAAAATGTATACAGAACCAAGTTTAAAATACATGGATATTACATCATTTATATGAATATTTATCCCATTAAAAAAACATTCATGGGGTCCTTAATAGTTTAGTATCTTTGGAAACATGGATCATATTATGCTAGTATGGTGAATGATCATTAAAATGTTTTTTAAATATCATCCCTTTAAGTAATACTACTTAAAAAATATCTATATAACATGGGGAAAGGAAACCGAAGGGTTATGCTTGAATTCTCAGTAAGGGTAAATGAAGAAAATACCTAAGCATAACATGAACATAAGGGTATGATAACATGAGCACAAAATTTAAAGATTATACCATACATAAAAATATTAAAATCATGAAACAAGACATCATGATTGGTAGTTCATAAGACATGAATCATAATGGAATCAATATAATAATGTATAAAAACATAACATAGGAAAAATAAATGAAATTTGTGGCATACAAACAAGCATAGAAAAACTATTGTCAGAGATACCTACAAAGACCTTCATAATATGTTAGGTTTTGTTTAATAACCCATGTACCTACATTATGATTGGGATTCCCACCTATGTACCCTCTTATTTTGAGCTTGGGATTCCCTCCTTTGGACCCTCTTGTATCGATCATGGGATTACCTCCTCTGTACCCTCTTATTTCCAGCTTGATATGTGCTCTCATGTACCATCATGATTTAGGATTTGTATGCCCTCTTGTCTGGCCACTTTTTTTGGGAACGAGATTCTTTCATGTACACCCTCTTGTTTCAGGCTTAAGACACCCTATTTTTTTAGGTTAGGGATTCCCTCTCATATACCCTATTGAGATCAAAAAAAAAATTATTCTTACCCAATGCATTGAAAGGATATATAGGTCCCACATATCATATTAAGAAATCATACATGATTATTCCATAAGATAATTAAACCTTCATCATATCATGACCCATGAAATAAAATGGGTATCATTAATATTTCATCCCATCAAAACCAATGGAGAAGTTATAGATTTAATAATAATTTGATCAAATAATAACCCACGAAAGAAGTGGTTTTCAAAATCATATAACATGTTCATGACAATGGGAATCATGAGTTTCATTACATAAAAACATAAACTATTCATGAAATAATATTTATGGTATTAATAATCTATAACAATGTATGTCATCTTATATAGAAAATTATTTTGAAAGATAACATGGAACATTTATTAAGTAAAATAGCCTTTATTTTAAAATACATTTCATAAAACCATTTCAAAAATCCATTTCTTATAAATAAGAAATAATTTCATTTAAATTATTTCTTGAGGAAAATATTTTTTCCTCGTTAAAAATCTTTTTTTAAATGAAAAAATATTTTGAAAACATTTTACATTGAAAATAATAATAATAATTACAAAGAAGGTTTAATATAATTTTAGAAATATTTTTCTAGAAACTTATTTTGAAAACATATAAAGAAAACATGAAATCATTTAAATCATTTTCATTGAAAATAACCATTTTTAAAACTTATAAATAGATCTTTGAAAATCATTTAAAATAATTTTTAAACAGAAAACATTTTTGATTTTTTAAAAAAACATTAAAATAAAAAAGAGCCATGATATTAGGAAAAAAATAATCTGAAAAATACTTGTAATTTTATAAAGGAATATTCAAGGAAATTATGGTTATAATGATGGGAAAGTCTGTATATGTTGAATATTACATTTGCACCTTAAAATTTTAGAAAAGTGCCTTGATCAGAAAATGATAAGAGTATAGTTTTAATAACATTTTTTAAAGATAAAACATGGGTAAAATGTAATATAAACATTGTAGGATAATAGTAAAAAAAATATAAACTATTTTTTGAAAAAAAAAATTTGAAAGAACAAAAATTTCTGACCGAATGGTGAAATAAAGTAATATTTTCATTAACACATATTCATAATTATCATAAGTACCAAAGAGTGAAAAAATGGTACTAAAACAAGAAGATATCATGGATTTAGATATTATAAAAACTTCATGAGTGTTATTGTGAGATGGATCATAACATTTCATCAATGGAAGTTTAATCATAACAAATATTGGTAAAAAATGAGATTGTAGCAATAAACGGTTACCACTATAGTAACATTCAATCATAATACTGTGGAAGGAATAATATTACATGAAGCTCCAAATATCAAGAAAAATAATTATATTCATTATATAATATGTAAAATTGAAGTATATATATACTTCATAGAAAAATATAGTTATATAACATGGCATGTGTCTCAATGAAGGAAAATTCAAAAAAAATAATTTACCAATTTGGTAACTTTTGAACCACAAACCCCATGAAAAAAAGTTCATAAAATGGATATTTCAATACATATAAATTTAAGTATAGAAATCATATAACTAATCCATGGTTATTATACACACCACTCAAATTAAATTAGTGGTGAAAAAATCATGTATCTCATGGAAGTAAAAAGTGTGAGATGAAATTCCTTTACATTAAGTCGTGGCTTAATTTGTAAATGTTCAAACCTCTAGTATAATAAATATAAGTTTATTATACATTTAAAACATAACCATATTCTTATAACTAATACCATATACAATTCACTTATGATTTTATATTACTCTTATATTAACAATTTTATATTAAAGTAATGATTCGGGTAATAACTGTTTTGTTTATCATACATGTTCTGCCTTTTTATTATTGATCCTATAATGAAAATTGTGATTTAATTATTTAAACAATGTAAAAAAATATTTATATATAATATATGTTCAGTATATAAATATTTATAGTAATCTATGAAATATTGAAATATTAAAATAAATTAACCCTTTATGGAGATGGTATGTCGTACGTACACATGAAAGTAGCTTCCATTTTATTATCATATTGAAAGAAAGTATCCAAATGAAATATATTTATATAAATAAATAATACCATTAAATTCTAATTATTTTGTTGTATATATCATATAATTGTACTAAACCCATCCTTAATAAATTCCATGTAATGTGTGGATGAATCAAATCGCATTGAGGTGGTAGTAGTCCACACTTTCAAAAAGAAAGTTATCATATTTAATAAAATAGAAATAATGAAGATAGGATTTATATAATAATGAAAAAAGTATAAGTAAATGATAAATATAAAATATATATTCATATAATATAAAAATATATTTTCCATCATAATTACAAACCATAAATGGTGGTAAAGGTAAAATAAACTACATTGTTTCATGGGGAAGTAGTTCTCCGTACACAAGAAAAGTAAGTTCATTCCCCATTCGATGAAAGTGTGTATAAGTTCCGGTAGAAACCTAAGAATAAGAAACTATCATTATATTTATGATATTTTTTCTATTTTATAATCATTTAATATAAATAATTGAGGTGGTGGAGAAATAAAACAAAACAATTAAACTTAAGGAAAGATCTTACCTCTTCTTTGGGTAAATCCTTTTGGTTTTCATCAAAGGGATTCCTTGGTTGGATTTCTTCCGAAAGGTAGGACTCATGGAGAAAGGTATGGATTATTTGGAATTTAATTGTGTTGATATTTTCCTAAATTAATTTTCGTGGTATCTATGAATAAGGGGGAGAGGTGGGGGCCCGTTATAAGGGAGGGAGGGGATACAAATGGAATTTTTTTAAACAGTTTTGGTGTACCCATGTTTGTACCTAAAATAGTCCTCAAAAACAAAAACCAAATCAATAATGGATGTTTTATGAACTAAATATGTCTATAAAATGGTATTTTTAAAAGGTTATATGTTACTTTGGTCATTATGTTTAATGTTTAACCCTTTGTTATGTTTAATTTTACCCTTATCATTGTAATTAATATTAATCACTTTCACTAACCCTTTTTGTAAAAAATTAAGTTCAAATTGTTAGAATATAAATTTTATAATTATTATAACCGTTTATGTCTATTTTTATATATTAATTTCATATAAGTGAAAAAATTATGTTTAATTCTAATCCAACATACATGGGAAAAGTTGGGTTTTTGAAGTGATAATGTTCAAAAGTTTATTAAGATTTTTTATCTAAATTAAATATCAAAATTATTATCATGAAATAAATTGGATTAATAAATTTATAATTTATCTATTTTCATTTAAAAACATCTTAAAATATAATTTAACTATATAAATAAATTATATAAAAAAGAATTTTGAATTAAAATTCGTTTTCTTTTTACTATTCACCCAAAAATGAAGTTTCTCAAGAAATTCCAAAATATTCACACTAAGCTAATTTATCATTATGAATTATAGAATGAAGTTTATTTTATAAAATTAAATCTATAATAATGTCTAAAATTAATTTTATTATCATTTATAAAAGAACATAAAAAGCAGTTAATTTTATAAAATAATATTTTTAAACATATAATTATTTTAAAAATATTACTTGTTTTGTTATCAATATGTTGAATTTATATAAAAAAAATTTAAATTATATTTAAAAAGTATTTATTTCGATTAATATTACTAATTTTAATGGCTAGGGTATAACTATTTCATTTATAAAATTATATCAATAAAATTATGTTTTGTAGAAAATAGGTGTTGCGTGTAACAAAAGCCATGTCATTGTTGCGTGTAGCATGAAAAAAAATAAGTCTTGAGTGTACTGAACACAAGACAAAATTAGTGATTTAAGATATAAAAAAACTAAATTCAGTGTTTCATGAAATTCAAAATATAAAAAATATTAAATTAATTAGGAAAAAAAATATTTCACAAAATCCTTGGGTGTTATATTCTACTCCCCCCACCCCCCCCCAAATGATTTTTACCTCAAAATTCATCTCGGTTATCCAATGTTTAATGCTTTAATGTTAAATTCATAGAAACCCACATTTTAAAAATGAATACTAAAACTTCCTTTAAAAGTGGGAAAGTCAGAAACATGACAGTTACCCAATGTAACTCAAAACTAGGTTTCCACATGGGAGAACATTGATGTAAAGTAAAAATATGGACTTGGAGGAATAAAATAAATATTTATAGGTAGTTATTGTGGTCATAAATAAAAAATAACTGAATTATAATGGAATGTTTAGGGCTTTATACTCATAAATCTATGATTATTTAAAAGGTCATCAGTCCAATATAAATTAAGGTATTGGGATAATAATTTTGATCATTTTAGTAATTAGGAGTAATTCTTTTATTGACCAATTATATAAGTAAATATACTTACTTGATATATTTTTTTTAAAAAAATTCATTCTTTGGTTGTGCATATATAAATTTATAATTCATCCATTACTTCAAGAAATGGATTGCCAGAGATTAACGTTGATTCATGAAGCACTAAAATACACTTTTAATGGATCTTAAGGCCCATAAAATAATGAAGAGTGTAAATATTTGTCTCTAAATATTCTCTAAATTTTATATGTGTAACAACAAAATATTTTTAAGAAATATTTGTTTTTTAATTTCTTTGATGTCTTGTTTTGTACACTACACAAAGGTAAGCTTGCACTATACATAAAACTCGCTTAGCTTACGGTATACACAACACTATTCACAGCTTGTGTTACACAAAATTTCAAGTTATTTTAATATAATTCATTTCATGAAAGACCATGTTTAAGTGAATAGATAAATATTATTATGTTACCTTATAATATAGTCATTATTATGATAGGTGTGAACAATATTAATTTTCTTTTGGAAAAAAACTATTTAAATGAAAATAAGTGAGTATATAAAATAATGAAATCACTCTTTATAGATTTTATTAATGTAATATACATTTAATATAATATATATAATGTTTAACATTTATCTTATATTTTTTCTATACATAATATAAGAACAAATTCAATTGTTCAGATAAAAGAAGTATTTTTCAAAAAATACAATTTTTTCACCTTTTGATGGAACACCCATTTTAAATCATGTTTTTGACAATTTTATATATTTTTTATAAGAAAAAAATCTCTTCTTTATAATAAGGATATAAAAAAATTACTTTCGATGAATTTTTATATATTTTTTTGATATCTTCTATGTTTTGATGTATAATAAAAATACAAAAAAATTGAAAACAGCTTTTTTCAATGAAATAGTTTATATGGATAAATAATATTATTTAATGATTTTAAAATTTAAATAAAAAATATTTTTGTCATTTAATAAATTTTATGTCCTCGGAATGAATTTTATGTCGAATTCGGTGTAATAAAATTTTAATCTTTTGCATTGTATTAACTTTTAAAACGCGTTCTCTCATTCCAACAATGGGAATAATTTAAAATTTTTCACCACATATTCTTGTTTTTGAAAATTTAAAAATAGATTCTATATTTGGAATTAGTATGTCCAAATTATATAAATAGATTTATTTTATTGAATGGCATTAGGAATAGTATCTTCAGTAATTTTTATTAATACGGTAAAATGCTAAATCTAGTATTTAAGGGTAAGATTGATATTATAAAATTACCCTAACACTTTTCTTAATATCATTAGATGAGAATTTTTTGACCGAAATCATCCATGGGTTGAAATGATATCCATTTGAATCCACTAAGATGAGAGTAAGACATTTAATTTATTTTATTTATAGAAAAGTAAATATATCTCTCTCAAATTTTAATAAATAAATAATTTTTAATATAAAGTTATGAAGAATATAAATTTTATTATAAACAAATATTTTAAACCTAAAATGTTTTTATTTATCATGTTAATTACTTTTTTAATTTTTACAAAATAAATAATTACCTTAATGGATTATATATTAACAATGCAGAAATTATTTTTTTGTTGGAAAATCATTAAAATAATTTTAATTAAAATGATAATGACCATTAAAAGACCAAAAAACTAGACTAAATCATATTGGTCGTGTATATATTGACCATAATAATCCATGTTTTCAGTTAGTGACCATTTGAAGCCATATATAAATGAAAATGCCAATTATAATATTTTATTTAATGTGATGTTAAATTTCTCACATTCATGTATTAATATATATAACATTTTTTAATATAGGGTTTTCTAGAAGATATATTCGACTAAAAATATTCATCTTAAATCAAAAAGAATTATATTCATTATGGTATTTTACTTATATTTTGTTTTGAAAAAATATGTATATTAAACAATTAAAAAAAACTGATGTAGTAATTATTTTATTAATGTAAATATCTAATTAATGATATTAAAAAATAAAAGAACTATAATTTTGGATACTGAGTGTATAAAATAAATTTTCTAGATTACCTTCACCTAATATATATATAAAAATATATTTTTTATGATAAAAAATTATATTAATATTTTTAAAAATTAATGAAATAAAAATGGCCAAAATTGACATTATTTATATTTTTGTCAAAATAATGTCTTATTAATTACTTTAAAAATCATAATAAATTTTTAAAAATAGAAAATTATTATTATATGTTAAAAAATGTTCTATATTATTCATTTATGGTCTATTTGATATAAAATAAGTAACAATTACACAATTTTAATAGTGAAACATTTGTTACCTCAATTATAATTAAAATAAAATAACCAAGGTTAAGGTGTCAATTGACATAAAAACATATCTAAATTTTATTTTCTGATGATATGTCAACCTTATCTTTTTTAATATTCTAAAATATGACAATTTTAGGTTTTCAGATGTGGTTTAATTTTATTAAAAATTAATAATTTTGGAGATTCCAAATGTGCCCGTCACCTCAATTATAATAGGGAACATCCTCCCTTCCAACTTCAATTAAATATGAACATTCAACCTCAAGTATCCTATACCCTTTTATTTTCTAAATTTCGGTAATCAAATTTTAAATGTTATTTTATTATCCAAAGACCAACTTTAGTGCCTTTAAGAGGATATTTAGAGGGATCTCGCCGCAGAAGAGTTAATCTCCTTTACAGACTCTCTCAAGATCATTTCTTCTTCTACATAATATTCCTTTTTTTCCATTATTAAGTAATAACTCTATTATCCTATATATAAAGAGATTTTATTATGTTTATGTAACAACTTCATTCCACCTTGTATTCATCCTATGAAAAATGAAATCACCACTCGTGTGTACGCACTTCTTACCATCTCCACACTGTGGTGTAAGATGTTTTTCACCACCAACTTACATAGATGGGTATAATGTTGGAAATAATAACTATATGTGATTATTATAAAATTATATGGATTCTGAAAAAATTAAATCCCATTTACTTCCAAACCATTTCACAATTATGGTAATGATACTGTCGCTCGTTTGTAGTACAACCTAACATCTCCATGACATGATGTGATTCATATCCATGACCAAAATTCATACATGATTATATAAAAGTATATAATGAATAAATATGCAATATAGTAACTTAATATAATTTTTAATTGATATAACTATATTCAATTTACATGAACTGGGACTTCGATGAAAAAACATGCAAGAGAAAATAATTGGTACAGTAAAACAGGGTTGGATATATAAGGTTGGAATGGAAAGTAAATTTGGTTATGTAATATAGTGTTGTAACGGTGAGTAAATATGGTACAGTAAAACAGGGTTTGAATGAAGAGTGAACTCAGTTAACATATGGACTTTGTCCTATATAATGGTCTTAAAAATTAACTGTAGATAATATGTAAATTATTTTATATGGTTATGTTTTTTCCATAATTCCATGTTTTAAACCAATTCTATTTTCCCATGGATCATCTTTCTTTTTTATTTATGCCATAAAAACTACCCAGATTCAATTCATGACTCAAAAGTTTGTTATTTTTTATACATGGTATGATTTTCAAAAGTTGTTTTCATGTTTTTACATTATTATGTTAATTTTTTATTGGTATTTTTCATGTTTACCCTTACTTATCATTTGAGATCATCCCTTTTTATTTTTCATTTTCCTTGGATATAAAGAATGTTATTAAGTAAGATGTGTCCAAATAGGTTACTAGTTATAAAGGAAAATGAATGAGACAATGTAGATTTTTCATGAACCAATTGTTTATATTTCATAGTTTCAAAATACACTACACTAATATGGCCTTTGGGTGTCTTTTTTTTGTTATGTATTAAGTATTCCTCAAAACTAATGTAATTTTCATATAAATTAAGTTTAGGTTCTTTACAATAATGTTAATACATAAATCTCTAAACCTAAAAAGTAACACTACTAAATCATCATTAATATTTATTTATCAATTTTTTTAATTACAAATAATTTTTATTTAACAATTACACTGATTTGGCTTGTAGTAGGCATGAAAATCTTACTATCCTTCAGTCATGGGTTTGAGATTCACGGCATTTCTAGACTTGATGAGTTTTCACACAATATATACGTTCTCCTATTCTAATACAAAATTGATTAAATTTCCAAAATAAATATTATGGAAATCCTTGAAATAAGCGTATGTGTTAAATATCATTTTAGCTAATGTTTTCAATACATCCTCAATACAGAAATACTTCCTTTTAATTTTAACATAAACATTTCATGAATGGCTAAACTTATAACCTTTCTAAAAGAAGAAAATATAAACCTTAATAGGGAAAGTCATGAAATCAAATTAACATTGTTCTCCCATATATCATATAGTAGACCTTTTTTGTTACATTAAAAACATGGGAATAACCTCGTCTTATATTATTTTGAAACATGGTAATAACCATAATTACCATAAATAATTTTGAAAAGCATGCATGCTTCCTTATTTGGAAGATTAATGGATATATTCCTTAATTCCAAGAAGTTGCAAACATCATCCATGGTAATAGAGACTAATTTTTAAAAAAATCCATTATCAGTTATGAGGAAATAAATATCATCCATTCTACTTATTCATATCCAATATATTATTATCCAAACACTATTATCTAAACAAGAAGACAAAATTAAGGGTTACCTTCCCTAATTGAAAATATCACCTTTCCATGAAATCACATTTCTTCTTCACCATAACCATTCATCATATCCTTTGAAATAATTAATTAAAAACATTATGTAATTATTATTATATATTTAATAATTCATAAAACATAATCTTTGAATTCTAAAACATATACACTTCAATTTTCCAAATTTATTTTTAAACCATTACTCAAGATTCCTCAGCTTTTCCATTAATACTTATTTTCTAGAATAAGAAATATAAATCATGTCTTAATGTTATTCAACCTTAATATAATCATGATTGTTGTTTTTAATGAAATCAGTACAAGAATATCATTTCATATACCTTTTACATGTCATTTACGGTCTCCTTATCTTCAGAAGTATATCCAATACTCAAACTGCCTTCTTGATTCTCTTCATAAGGTTCCCACATAAGACATAAATTTTTATAATGCTGATAATTTCCACATATATAAAATTAAATGTTAACCGAGTTCCATTTAGTTCCTTCAATTTACTAAGAATAGAAATCAATGGGTGAAAACACTTATCAAAGTAGAAAACCACAGAATCATGATAAATTACATTTATAATGTCTAAATAATGATACATGACTATTTAATCTATAAAAATTTAGATTTATCCTAGGTTATTCATTATTTTTTTCTATTTAAACCATTTATAATGGTTCATAGATATTTTTTGGATTCCCAAAGAATATCCCCTAAGAGGGTAAAACTGGGTACATAGTAAGGCTCGTTTTCACTTACCAGGTTATGCTCAAGTGAGGCATGATGAACCTTGTCAGGGGTTTAACATTAGGTACATCTGTGAAACAACCACACCCACTTATACTATATTGATAAAAATATATTTATATGAAACTACTTACTCAATCCTCTACCGAAATTCTGAACATTTTTCTAAACATTAACTCATCGTGGGATTTATCCATAGAGACACCCATAAACATATCCTTAGAAATATTCCAAGGGATATCACTAATGTTTTCTCATCATATTTTCCAACAGTTAACTAAAAATTTCCATTGATACTAACTATAAAGACCCAATATTAAAATTCGTGGATATTATATTATTTTTTATGAATATTCATCACATTAAAAAAATACATGCATGAGGACTATAATAGTTTAGTGTCTTTAGAAACATGGAACACATTGTTCTAGTATGCCAAAAGATATTCAACATCTTCTGTAATGATCTTCCCCCTTAATAATCCATCTTTCAACCATAATTCATATCATGGGAACAGAAACATCATAAATGGGTGTTCTTGAATGCTAAAAATGGTCAATAAAGGAAATACATATTCATAACATGAACATAAGAGTATGATAACACAAGCATAACATTTGAAGATCATAACCTACAAAAACAATCACAATCATGATACAGGGCATAAATATTGACAGTCCAAAATACATGAATCATACAAAAAACAAGATAATAACACATAAAAATATAATATAAGAATAAGACATGGAGTTTGTAGAATACACATTAGTACAGAAAATCCTTTTTCAAGTCTACCTACCAAGACCTTCATAACATGTTAGTTTGGGATAATAATACATGTACCTAATTCAGGAATGGAATTCCCTCACATGTACCCTCTTTTATTTGTGGGTTACCATCACATGTACCCTCTTATTTCATTCATGGGATTACCTACTGTATACCCTTTTTT
The DNA here is from genome assembly GCA_963277665.1 of Viscum album. Taxonomy (NCBI): domain Eukaryota; kingdom Viridiplantae; phylum Streptophyta; class Magnoliopsida; order Santalales; family Viscaceae; genus Viscum; species Viscum album. The sequence continues at coordinate 870,235,861 of OY728145.1, read as the reverse complement.
TAGTCTTAAGAATACCTCTTTTTTAGTATTGGGGTTCCATGCTTTGTTCCCTCTTATGTATCATCTTGTGTTCATAAAATATTTATCATTACTCGACGCATTGAAGGGAGATATTGGTACCACTTGTCACATAATGAAATAATACATGCATGTTCCATAAGATAACAAAACATTTATCATATCATAACCCATTGAATTAAATGGGTATCATTATTGTTTTGTCACATCATAAACAAGGGATAAGGGATATGTTTCATAATCATTTCATCAAATAAAAACCATTGAAAAAAGCGGGTTTCAAAATCATAAAACCCTTTTAGTAAAAATGGGTATCATAAAAATCATTCCATCAAAACATGAACCATTATAGAAAGAATATTAATGGTATTCATAAACTATAACAAAGTACATCACCTTATATAGAGAATCATTTTCAAAGATATCATGGAAAATTTCTTAATGTATGCGGCCTTTCTTAGAAAATCCTTTACACAAAACCATTTAAAAAATATATGTTTTATAAATAAGAATTTTCAATTTAATTTAAAACATTTCTTGAGAAAATTATTTTTTTCCACTAAAAAAACACATTTTTAAATAATAAATCATTTTGAATCCCAGTTTATTTTAAAACAGCCTGAAAAAATTTAAAGAAGGATTAAACTAATTTTGGAAATCCTTTTCTAGAAAAAGGTTTCGAAAAATTATAAAGAAAACTTGAAAACATATATATCATTTTCATTGAAAATAACCCTTTTTAAAACTTATAAAGGGAGATTTATAAATCATATAAAACACTTTTTAATCATAAAACATTTTTTAAATTATTTTTCATTGAAAACAAATTTAAAATAACAAATACATATTATTAGGAAAACATTTTCTTTATAAATAAACTTGAAATGTTACAATCTAAACTTCAAGGAAATTATGATCATGATGTTGGGTAAGACCTTACATTCCAAACATTCCTTTCACACATTAAAAAGTTTTAAAAGTGTGTTGATTGGAAAATGAAAAGAGGATTAATTTTAATACCATTCTGTAAAAAGGTAAAAGATGGGTATAAATTTTATTTAAACATCATAGAATAATATTAAAACATTTATGTAATTTTTTTATAAAACATGATTTTTAAAGAACATAGATTTTTGGCTGAAATGAGAAATGAAATCGGATTTTCATAAAATAATTTTCTTAATTATATTAAGTAAAAAAGAGTGCAAAATGGAAATTTTACATGAAACTATAATTGATAAAAATAGTATAGAAAATTATGATTTTTCCTGAGATATGGATTATAATATTTCATCAATGTAAGCATAATAATATATAATATTGATAAATAATGAGATTATATTAATAAATAGTTACCATTGTGGTAACATTGAAACATAATAATATGGATAGAATAAAATTAACTGAATATAAAAATATAATTAAAATAGTTAAATTCATGATATAAAATTTCAAAGGGTATTATATACTCATAATAGAAAAATTTAAGTGCATTACATTGCATGTGTCTTGAAGAAAAAAATTTGATACAAAATTACTTTACCGATTTGGTAACTTTTGAACCACAAACCCTATGAAAGAAAATTTTTCAAATGGATACGTAAATAAAAATAAAATAAATTATAATAATCATATAATAAATCAATTTTCATTATACAAATAAAAAAAAGAATTATGTTCTGAGTAAGTCATGTATCTCAGGGGAAAAAGTGAGATGAAATTCCTTTACCTTAAGTCTTGACTTTCATTATACAGATTTAAACTTCTTATATAATAAATATAATTTTATTATATATATAACAATGAATAATATTATCATATATAATACCATATATGATTCACTTATGACTTTATACTACCCATTTATTTAAAATTCCATTCTAAAGTAATGTTTCAGGTAAAAATCGCTTTATTTATTGTTTGGGTTTTGACTTTTTATTCTAGATCCTATTAGTTAGATAATAATTTAATTATTTATAGAATCTAAAAGTAATTTATACATAATATATATTCATTATATATATATATATATTTACATTTATCTATAAAATATAGTAATATTAAATTAAATGCATCGTTAATGGAGACGGTAGGTCGTACGTAAACATGAACACTACTTCTGTTTTATTATCGTATTGAAATAATGTAAGTAAATATAATATATATATATATATATGTAATATCATTAAAGTATAATTAGTATGTATTATATGTAATATATTTTTACTAAACCAATCCTTAATAAATTCCATGTAAAATGTGAATAAATCTCGTCGCTTTGAGGATATAGTAATCCACACTTCCCCAAACAAAGTTTTCGTATTTACAAAAAATGGAAAGCATGATGGTTGGATTTATATAATAACTAAATAAGTATAAATAAAGAATATATATCATATATATCATATAAAAATATATTTTCCATCATAATTCCCAAACACGAGATGTGGTAAAGTTAATATTAATGATATCATTTCGTGATGGGGTAGTTTGTCATACACAAGAACGGTATGTTTGTTACCAAGTAGATAGAAGTGTGTGTAAGTGTAGGTTCAAACCTTATAATAAAAATGTTTAATTATATTTAATACCCTTGTGTTTTTATATAATCATGTAATAATAATAATTTATGTGGTGGAGAATGAAAATAAAGGGAAAGAGTGTGAGGATAAATGTTACCTCTTCTATGGGTAAATCCTTTTAGTTTGCACAAAAGGGATTCCTTGATTAGATTTCATTAAAAAGGGAGGATTCAAGGTGTAGAATAGGGATTTTGTGAAGTTAATTAGTAATATATTTTCCAAAATTAAGTTTCTTTATATGTGTCAAGAAGGCGGAGAGGTGGTGGCCTTTTATAATGGATGGAGGGGAGAGATTTGGCATTTTTTAAAACATGTTCTGTGTACCCACGTTTTTACCTAATAAAAGTTATTAAAATCCAATAAGACTAAATAATGGAAGGTTTATGCCATAAATATGACCCTAAAATGGGTTTTTGAAAAGTTTTTAGGTTATTTCAGCCCTTAAATTTATGGTTTAGTACCTTGTTATTCTTAATTTTAGCATACTCAATGTAGTTAATTTTAATCACTTTCACTAATATTTTTGGTCAAAAACTAGGATTATCTTATTAGACTATAAATATTATACTTATTACAACATTTTATGTTCATTTTCGTAAATTTAGTAAACATAAGTGGAATAATTATGTTTACTGTTAATCCCATAGATGTAGTGAGAAAGCGGGGTTTTAAAGTGAGAATGTTAAAACGTTCATTAAGATTTTATATCTAAATTTAATATAAAAATTATTCTAATAACCAAATTGGGTTAATAAATATATAATTTATATATTTTTACTTGAAAAACATATTAAAATATAATTTAAATATATAAATAAATTATATTAAATATGGCATTTGGAATTAAAATTCAGTATTTTTAAACTATTCTCCCAAAAATGATGTATCTCATAAAAACCACAAAAATTAAAACTATTCAAATTTAAAAAATAGTAATTAAAAAATGAAATTTATTTTATCAAATTTAATCTCTAAAAGTGTCTTAAATTATTTTTATTATCATTCAGAGGAGGATATGAAATGCAGTTCATGTGAGAAAATAGCATTTTTCAGACATATAAATACATTAACAATATTACATGTTTTATTATCCATATGTTTTATTTATATAAATGAATTTTAAAAAATATTTAGAAATTATTTATTTCTATTCATATTACTAATATTAACATCTAACTTATAACTATCAGGTTTAAATAATTATAATAAAAAAATGTTTTGTAGAAACTCAGTATTTCGTGTAACATAAGCCATGTTGGTGTAGCATATAGAGAAATATAATATATTTCTTGTGTGTGGTTCATGAAACACACACTTAGTGATTTAATATATATATATATATATAATCTATATTCATTATTTCATGAAATGAAAAATAAAAATAATATTAACTTAATTTGATAAAAATATTTAACAAAATCTCAGACTATTATATTAATAATACGTTGAAAAAGATAGAAATTTGTAAAATTAATAATTTAAATGAAATTAAAAACCATTATTAAGACTAAGAATGAATATGTTACTAATTCAGAGAATATGACCTAGGATTTTCAAAATAGCAGTATAATAAAGGCACACTATTCATTCATAGGTTCATGATATAATTATATATTATAACAATCTTTTTTAGGTTATTATCTTTATGGACACTATTCCATATCCAATTAAACTACTTTTTATCTGGATAAGAATTTTTTCCATTAATATAATAGTCACATTTCAATATGCAATTTAAGAGAATGTTTGAAAACAATTTGTTAAAAAATTTAAAAACACTTATGACTTAGAAAAATATTGAATTGAAGGTATATAAGAATTTCCTAAGTGACTTAATTAGTGTCAAGGTCATACCATTAAAAACTCTAATTTAATAAATTCTAATTATCTAAATCAAGATTATTAATAAATTTATCATCTAATTGATTATTGTGCTCATGATATCTAAAAAAATATGACATTTTTGGAAGTGATCTCTAAAAAGTGGTGTTTTTTGAATTTGATTTTTATATATATTAGTGGAAATATTTTTATCAAAACGAATTGGTACAAGATAATAATTTATCCCATATTCAAATATATCATGTTTCAACCAAATAATTTGTGAGGAAAATCTCACCATGGAAATATATTCCACTTTAGGCATAGAAAGTGAAACAAAACAATTCTCCCTACTACTCTTTGAGATAGGGTATTTTCAATGTTGGTGTCAAGTACCACTTGTACCATTATTATCTTATTGTAATCATTTAAAACCATAAAAAATATTTATATTAAAAAGTGGGTTCTTCTAGATAAAAATGATTTTTTGGATCCTTTAAAATATATAAAAATTCTATTAGAATCTTTTAAATTTTATTATATATGAGTTGATTAAAAATAAGGAAAATGAAAAACATTTATCATGATTTCCTTGAAGGTAAAAGTGTTTTAAATAATCCGACCAATAATACCACAATAATTCATGTGTCAACTGGTTTATAGGCTTCTTCCAACATTATCATACATGATGTTCTCAAATGTGTACTTATTTACTTTAATTAATAGGGTATTTATAGATTAGATTGATCAAATTTTTTGAATTATTTACGGATTAAATTCTTCTATATTCCATGATGAAGGAAAATAATGAATATAACTTGGGAATTATTCTAAATTATTTAATAAAGGAGTCATTTTATTCAAAATTTACTAGGTTTAAATTTTTTCTACCGATTATTACATTTTTTTCATCATATAATATCAAGAAAGGGTATATTAGTGGTTCCATAAATGATGGATGTTATTAAATGTTGTCCCAGACTAAGTAATGTCAATGATATGTATAATTTTACTATTTTTAAATTATATTATTGATGCTTTGTGGAAGAATTATCATGGTTTTCCAATCTACAAGCCATGTTAACTTGGAAAGAAGCCATGTTACTTTGGATAATGGATATATAGAAAATTTCAAGGGACTGGAGAGTATTTTATTTAAAAAAAATATCATAATCTTCCATAAATTGTAGAAGGGTTTGTGACATTTAGTTTTGCATCAAATATGGTACAATGATAAGCCCTCATGTATAATTATTTGGTGATAGCTTATGCCTCAAAATAACTAAAGGGTCATGATATAAAATTTCATAATTCCTAATTTAAAGTTAGATGAATTAATTTTTTATTTGAATATATGGAGGAATTATATTTAAGGAGAAATTTTTTACATATATACAAATCATAAAGTTTTAACATATATATTCACTCAGAAATTATTGAAAATGTACCATAAAAGATGTTTGGAGTTGATTAAAGACTATAACTTCTTAATATATTTCCACCCAAGGAAAGAGAAAAAGTAGTATTGTTATTTGATATGAAAGGATCATGATAGATTATCTATGATTGTAATGATTAATGATCCAACATTTTAGGATTTTGAAAGGATGGTTCTATAAATTTAAAGGAAATAGATATGTCTTATATTTATAAAATGAGATTCCAACCATTTATCGACGTGAATAATAAATAGGCACAAAAGGAAGTTGTAGATTTTCAAAAGAAGATTTAAAATTTTCATCAGTAAAACATTTATTATGATGGAATAATAAGTTCTATGAATTGTTTATATGTTTCTTTTATACCGTATTTTAAGATAATTTTGTTGGATGAAGCTCATAGTTTATAATTATGTGTTCATCTAAGAATTATAAATATGTCTAGATATTTGAAAGATTATTTCAGATGGTATAACATGTATAGAGATATTTTAAAGTATATATATTTGGGATTATTATTCCATCAATATAGGGCTGTGATAAAAAATTATAAGCGGGCGTTACAACTATTACCCATAATTTCAAAAAAATGGGAAAATATCACTATGATTTTTTTATTGGGCTCTCTGAAAAATATAAAGGACATAATGTTATTTGGGTTGTAGTTAGTATCCATAAAAATTCATCAAATTGTTTTACTATTAGATAATATTTCCATCTTGATTATATTTCTAGTTTATACATTAAATGTGTGGTATGGTTTCATGGAGTACCGCATTCCATTCTATCAGATCGAGATTCAAGGTTTTCCTTAATGTTCTGTTATAGTATTCCAAGAGATCTTGATTTAGAGTTGTTTTCTGTAATATTTATCATCCTTATACATATGGATAGTTTGATATAATCATTAAAATCCATCAATATATGTTGAGGAATTTTTCATGGATCTCATAGGTGGATCTAATCAACACCATTATCTAATCAAGTTTTCTTACGACAATATCTTTCACTCGATAATTTTGATGACTCTGTCTGATTTTTTTTATGGAATGAAGTGTATAAATCCAATTTTATATAATAAATTTTGAGAAATAATTCTATTGAGACCTATGATTGGAGAAAAAATTGAAAAAATGTGACATCCATTCAATAGCACAGATGGTCATCTTAGAGTTGATAGAAATTTTATGTTGAAAATGGATGGTGAAATATATAATTAAAAGTTAGTGAGAGGGTATTAATAATAATTAATCAATAGAATAAGGATATGAGATTTATAAATAAGGGAAAGATAGTCCCTATGCATGTTTTTTCTTTTTCAATTCTTGATCGATTAAAGATAGTTGGTTATCACTCAACACTTCCACTGAACCAATATCATATTCACAATGTCTTTCATATATATCTCTTAAGAAAGTACATACTTTATCATTCACATGTACTAAACATAGAATCCAAACCAATAGATAATAATATTTCCTATTAGGAATAGCTGTTAGATATCTTTAATCACAGTAATAAAAGTTCAATAGAAGAAAACAAATCACCAATTTAGAATTCTCTGGAGGAATCATAAATTTGATGAAGCTATTTGAGATACTTGGGATTTAATAATGAAGATGTATCCTATTTTTTTATTATAGTGATAAAATTTTAATGTTAAAATTCATTTAAGGTTTGTTCTAATGTATCACTTAGATATTTTATGATATATTTCTCTTGAAATATATTTAATTTTTTTATTATCTATTAATACACACAAAAATGTGTCTAACTGAACTAGAATAAAGAAAACCATTATAACCTACCCATTAAATTCGTTTAATGAATATGAACAACTAAAATTTAAAAATTATTAAGAAAAATTACATAATAAAAATATATTGATAATATATATTCATTTTCTGGTAAACATTTTATATGCTTCAAAAATATTTTTTTCTCACGACTATTTTTTATTTCTTTTCTAATAAAATTATATATTTTAATTTCGACCATTTTATAAAATTTATTTTAAAACCATAAATTTAGTTTTTTATATTATTATATCAAAATTAGAATAAAATTAATTTTTTATAATTTTCATAAAAGCTTCATTTTTCAATGAATAGTGAAAAATGAAGATTTTTATTGAAATCTATGTTTTAATTTGAAGAATTTTAAATGTTTAGTTATATTAATAAAATTATTTTAAAATTAAAAATATCTCATTTTGGTTTTTAATATTATATTTTAACTTAATATAAATAATTTCATGTTGGATTTTGGTATAAACACGTTTTATACTTTAGGGGTCATTTTTTAGAAAAATTACTTTTCTTTGAGTTTTATAGGATAATATTAAAATTAATTTCTTCAAATTTCAGATATTTAAACCTAAAAATTTAATCCATATTTTTAATTAGGAGGTTCAATGTTTTAAAATAATTCTATTTTGTTTTTTATTAATAACAATAGTAATCATAGAAAATATTGTTTACTATGATAAAAGTAAAATTGTTTAATTATGGATAAAAATAATATGATAAGCTTAAAATTCATTCAAACACTTTAATATGTTTCAATATATTTTTATATATAATCCGTATTCATAAAAACAACTAAAATATGACCTTTTTTCATATAACATTGATTTTAACTGTTGTAATATTTTAGTAAATGATCTATCTAAAATTCTAACTTTCTTGTTTTTAATATATATAATATTTTTTGAAAGGGATTAAAAATTTTATATTGAGTTAAAAATAGTTATTTGAATTATTAATTAATTTTTTTATCATGGAAATTTATTTTTAACATTTATTGATGAAATAATAACCTTAAATTTTTATTAAGCACTAACACATTTTGTGTGCAACTAATAGAAAAATCAAGTAAATTATTTTAAAAACTCTAAGATTAATAATTTTTTATATGTAATAGTGCCACATGAGTATTATAGATAAATATTAGATATTAATAATTATGTTAATGGTGTATATTTTAATTCATTTGCAATCTTATTGTTTTCAATGTCAAATTATGTTAATAGTGTCAAAATGACATTAATCATATTTTCTAAAAACTAATATTTTAATAAATTATTTGAAAGTATTAGAAAAGATAAATAGAATTTTTATAATGGTAAATGGTCTATAGTGGCATTCTTTGTGCAATTATGAGCCAATTTTTATCTTATGATTAAAATTATAACCCATTAATATTGATAATGTCATTACTACAGTTAAGTATTAAATTGGATATCGAAGGTTAAACAAAACGTCTAGGTTTAAAATGACACAAATTCAATATAAATATCATTGGATAATTATATTTTTACCATATCCAATTTATAATTTAATTCATGTCTATTGGGAAGCATTATACATGAGAAATACACTATTTATATTTAAATCATTTATATAATTCCATGTTCTTACTTTTCCTCTTTTATAAAATGAATCCCCTTATCTATTTTCTATTCACCACATTGATATTTCTATCTTGAAAAATCCATAAATAATTCCTTTATAATATTTCATAGACAAATATTATTTGATCTGGTATTCTTAAAAGACTAATCCAAGGGTCCTTAAAAAGGATCTAAAGGAGGCCTATCGAAGAAGATGTAATCATCTAACTGACCACTTTCCATTTATTTTTTCTTCTACCTATTAAAAATATATATTATTCATCATAAAATGAAAAAAATTATCCTAAGAATACAAAAATGATATTTTGATTATGTGACGACCAATATTAACCCTCTTTTCAACCAAATGGGAAGTGAAAGTACCTCTCGTGTGTATGTGTGGAATACCACCTCAAAGAAATGATATAATTAATTTTCCAAAGCCATTTTTTGTTGATGGAAATTATGATTGATTTAATTTTTATATATTATATTAATAATATAATTATTCTTCTATGACTATAATATCATATCAATCTACTTACATTCTCATCTGATGAAAACTATAATGTAGCTTATGCATATATGTGGACCACCACCTCCACAAAGTGATGAGATTTATTATTGATTTATAATTTATGCGGTTGGTAAAAAGCATATATTTAATGAATATATATGATATATATTATATAAAAATTATTTTTAAAGATGAATCATTTTTTAAATTTCTTTCTTTTTATCTGTTGAAAAGTAAAAATAGCATTCTTACGTATGTACACCCTACCGTCTCTACTAACTGTGTAATTCATTTTTCAATCTATATAATTTATGTATCACTATATATATAATGAATATATATATATATATATATATATGATATTCGTATCATTATTGGAATTCTAGAGATGATGGAACCATGATTAGAGTACAAGGAAGGGAGCTACCAAACTGAAATTCTAGTAGAAAATTAAATAGTTAACACCCAAAAATGATGATTTTAAAAATGAATGATTAATAAATGGGTATAGAAATATTATATAAATATTGTATATGAATATATAAATATGTAAATAAATCTATTATATAAGTATAATAATTTTAAATTTATTATAAACGGTGTTAAAGTGTTATTGAAACATCTCAACATGGGATAATGGTTTTATGTTACAATATCATTATTTATCGAGGTTATTTTTGATTAAGTTTAAAGTTGTGAACTTTTATGAAGTGTATCTTATTCAATTAATTCTTTCTATCTCCTTTTATTTATATATATATATATATATTTCATTTTTCCTTTCATTTAGCTCCCATTATGTTTTCAATAGGCCAAAAGCATATTTTTATGGAAATATGACTTTATTTTTCACTTTGATAAAAAAACCTATTTACTTACATGTCTATGTTTTATAAAAATATTTATACTATTAATAAATTATTATTTAAATTAATTTTTTCCGTGATATAATTTTTAAAATATTGTTTAAAATGAATATTTTTATCATTATTTGAATTATATAAATTTGACTTTTGAACGAAAATATGAATAGAATCATTATTTTTATATACATGGACGGAATGGAATTTGAAGAAAACATAACCAATAAATTCCTTGATATTACTTTAAAATTTTACATGTTTCGTTCCAAAAAAAATTAACATAATATATTAGAAATTTTTAAATTTTAATAATGTGATTTCAAAATGAAGTGGGAATTTACCTCAATAAATATTCCCACAGATATTTAAAAAGCATTTTTCATCTATGAATAAATCCTTTAATGTCAATTGTGATTTAATGGGGATATGATTCAAATATAAAATCCTTATTCTTTTATTGGATGGTTTTTTATTATGATGATGAATATTTATGAAGCTTGTTTGATTTCAATGGGTTATGCTTTTATGAAATATTGAAATGTTTACAAAACCTTTTTCTTTTCCATAATTTATGATTTATAATGAATGATTTAAGATCCTAGGGAAAAAATATCTTTTATTTTTAATATGTTAATGGTGGTTCTATAATTATATGTCCCTCCAATTCATTAGGAAAACATGGATATCTCATGATATTATAAAGACAATAATATAGAGTGAACCCAGTTTATATTGGGATATTATCTACTATGATATTCTTGGGTGTAAACCTTGAATATTGATATAATGGAATGGTAAGCTGACTAAATCAACTATGGTTATCTTTGAATTGATCCTTAACTAAAGAAATTATTTTTCCATGATTTTTGTTAGAAAAAAACCTTATATCTTTTGAAAATTTTATGCTCTCATGGATAACAGTCTTCAATTACATTATGATTAATGTATTTTTTACTAAGAAGATTTATATAATGACTCAATATTATGATAGATGATATTATATTTATGAATTTAAAATGTTAAGATCATCTTCTCATGCCCCTATGTTTGTTTTATTTTTAAATGATCATTGATATATCCCTTGTTTACCCTTACAGAGAATCCAAGATCACCATTTCCAATGTTTCCCATCCCCAAGATATAAAGAAACATTTTATCTATGACATTTCTAAGAATGGTGATAGTTGGGAAGAACTAATTTATTGTTGATTTAGATATCTTAGTAAAAAGTAAATTATATATCAAAGTTTCAAAATAAACTAAACTAAATGATTCTTTTATGGATCATATAGTTATAAATTGAATATTAATTTTATTATATGTAACATTTATATATAAGAGGTTTTAGTAAAAATATATATACTTCCACTCTAATATGTTATATCATGAATCTCATAATATTCATTATATTTATATATTCATTTGGTGTTATTATTTCTTGGGGACATCATTTCAAAAGTTACCACTGTAGTAAGAGATTTATGATTAAATCCCATTTTTAATCATGATTTTGTATACTTTAATATTAACTAATGAATTATTTGATACTTATTTAAAAAAATGTTATATTATCTTATAATTTGTATAGTTATTATCTCTTTATTTTTATGTTCCATTTTTATCTCTTTGGTACTCAAAATGGTTCATAAAATGTTTTTACGTAAATTAGACCTTATCTATCCTATTTCAATTAGAAAAACATTTCTATCCATATCAATGTTTTTAAAAATGTTTTAAAAAATGTTTTTGAATATTCATCACTGATTTTTTAAATTAATTTTTACCAATATTTTACTTATTACAGAAAACATTAAAAATAATCTTCATAACATTTTATGAACAAGGTACTTTTACCCAATGTGTGAATCCAATTTTTTTGACAATTAAGACTGAATAGAATTTCCAACCTTCATTAATAATAAATTATTTGAATATTCCTCTTAAATTTTCTATGGATCATTTAAAATAAAATCTTATCCTGCTTTTAATAGAATTTTTTGTATATTAAAATTTATTTTCAATGTTGAAAGAGTATTTGACTTAAAAAACTTCAATGAAGTATTAATTCTACTTATGTTCATCAATGACATCAACTGTTAATGTTAATTCTAATCCACTTGAGATATTTTTAAATGATTTTATATATTTTTTCTCAAAATGGATTCTGATTATTTCAAAAATATCTGTATTGAATCACTTTATTTTCCATGGGTAAATGAAAAAATGATAGAGATATTTTTAATCTTTAGTTAAAAAATAAAAGATTTTATTTTTCATGATATTTTATAGTCCTTGGAAATTTTTTATAATGATTGGTGATCCTGATATAGTTCTTGAGGATGGTTGATCTTGATAATGATCTTTAATGTCTTCCAAATTTATGATAGAGTTGACTGAATATCAATAAGTCCAATGAAATGACGGATTCAACCAATTAAGAATCAACATCTATGAGAATATGTTGATTAACTATGTAAGGTTATCACATCTATAATGATACTTATATGGGTTATTTAAAGATAATTTTCCATGATACCAAAACGTTTTCATTATTCTTTTTATGTGTTTTTATTTTTTCCTTTTATCAATACTGATATCACGTGGCTCGTAATTATGGAATCCTATTACTCTTTATACCGTTAAATCATTATTACATGTCACGTGTTTAATGATATTGGTTTTGATGCATATGAATTATACAATGCTGTTCTAATGAAATTTTATTATTTCATTATACTATTTTGAACATATTATTATAACTGATTTCATTCAATTGGTAATGAGTATGTTTGGCCATATCAATTATTTGAGTTCATCGTTATTATGTTTCTTCTTTAATAGCTTATGGAAAATGATCTTAAATGATTTGGGTCAATAAAGTATTAATGTGTCAAAAATGTTATGGGTTATATTGAAGGAAAAATATGGACTATTAAATGTTGGGTATTAGTGGGATAAATTCCCACTTGAAGACATGGGTATTTTTAAGTAAGCGTTTGTCCAAATCCTCTGAAACTCTAAACCTAAATGTTCTATGAGTACAGAAGTGATCCAATATTATTTTTTTCTATTTTTTATGTTTTATATGATTGAAATTAAGTCACATTTATTAGTATGAGTGCCCATAATATAATTATTACTTTTAAGAACTAGATATGTGAGTGTCGGTCCAGGGCTATGATAGTTGCTATCAAAGAAAAGTTTAGACAAATTTGGAGATTTGTATGCTTTCCTGTGAGGTTATCTTCAGAGTTACGGATAACATCATGGGTTTATAAGTGTAAATATGATAAAAAGTATAAATTCATATACACCAATTTTTTTATTTTAACTGATGGTATTTTAAAGAGATTATAATATTTTGGTAAAAAATTTATTAGGTTGAGGTATATGTTACCCTTAGGATTCATGTAAAGTATTATTTAAAAATAATTCTATTATATTGTTGGGATATATGTTAAAAGGTATAAGATATAATTTTGGATAAAAAATTCATTAATGTAAAGGTCATTGAGTTTATTTGTGCGCTAATAATTTTAATTAATGGGAGATCTTTGTTGAATATTTTTGGTTATTATAGAATTTCAGTGATTAATGTATCAAATTATTAAGATCAATGTTCTCTATCACTCTATATAATTAATAAGAATTATGTTTTTCATTCATTTACATATTTTCACTTACCACTAATTTTCTCTTATTTGGTAACCAAGAATGTATTATTCTAGACAAAATTATAATTTTTTTTCCTCATTTCAAAAAAAGTTATAGAAACCATTTTTTATGATGTGGATTTACAATAAAGGTATTTTCAAATATAAAACCCTTGATTACAAATATCATGTTCTAATTGTAGGGATAAAATTTATAAATAGGGGGATAATTTTATATCCATATAATTTTAGAAGAAAAATATATTTGATATATTTTTCAACAGACAACATTGATCTTAAATGAACAAAAAATATGAATATTTAAACTTTATAGTTATAACATAGTCAGTAATTTTGCAGGTATGAATAGAATTAACTAAATTATGATAAATATATATATTCAACCTACTCAATAAAAATTTATGTACTATTGCATAGGAAAGAAAAACCAGATTTTTAAATAAATTCATTTTATTCTAAAAAAATAATTTCTTTCTAAAATTTGTTTTATTTCTTTTTACTAACGAATATTATAATTAATTTATGGAATTGTTTTGATATTTTATTTGATAAAATTATAACTTTTATTAATTAAAATTTAAAATATTTACTTATTATAAATTTTAGAGAATATTTTTAAATATTATATTTTTGAATAAATATTTAAAAATGATAATTTTTATTAAAAATTGGATTTTCAAGTCACAAACATACAATGTCACATTATATATTATAATTTTTAAAATTTAATTAGTTATATTTAATTATAAATAATCCAATAAATGTAATTTTAACTAAATTTATAATTTAATTTTGTAAAAAACAGTTTTAATAATTAAATGGCTTTTTTGGAAAATCATTTTTCATCATGTTTTGTGGGATTAATTTTACTTAAAATTATTATAATTTTTTTAATTGAATTTCACAAGTTGGATTCCAAATATTTAAACAACATAATTAATTTTATGTAACATGTTTAACTTATTTTTTGGACAATATGAATTGTAAACATAACAGATAAAATTATATTTGGTTATAAATGGATATTTTAATCATAAAATATATTTTTTATAATTTTAATTTATTTTTAAATTTTAATGATAAAATAATTACCTTAAATTCTAACTAAAAAATGACATAGGGCTTATGCAAATTGAAAAAAAGTATATAGATTTAAAGACTATAAAAGCGCCATTTTCCATTCAATTCAAGTGTCTCACTAATTTTATAGAACATTATAACATATTATTTATTATTGGATGTTTTATATTAAAAATACATTTATATCTTCTTATCATTAAATCCAAACTAAATGAAGAGTGATTAAATGAAATTAATGATATTTTATAATAATTATTATTTTATTTGATAACTAAAAAATCATAAAAATATTTAAAGATGTAAATTAGTATAATAATGACCTAAAAATTCATATATTATATATTAATTAGTGAATTTTCTTGAAAATTAAAATTAAAACCCTTTAATATTGAAAATGTCACTACCCTGGTAAAATATAAAATTAGTTAACCAGGGTGTTAAGCTAAAAGATAGGGTTTAAAATAATATATAAACACATATAATACTGATTGGATGACTATATAAATACTATTTCATCCTTAAAATATAATCCATGCAATTTTAGAACCATTTTACATGATTTAGACACATATTGTATTATAATATTGTAGGGATTTTCGAAATATCTCCTCTCATCCCATATAGAAAGATAGCCCTCCATTCTATTCCTTACACAACATTGAGCAATATAGCTCCAAAAAAATCTATAGGATTTTATTATAATAGTAAATATCCATGACTTAGACGTTATATAATTTTCATAAGAACATTCCAAGGGTCTTTAAAAATAGATCTAAAGGAGGTTTACCAAAGAAGAGGTAATAGCGAAATTCGACGACATTCGATTTATATATTAGTTTAACCCTTTAGATATTCTTAAAATAATAAGATAAAATAAAATAAATATCTATTAAATAATTATATTTTATTATTACTATGATATTACCCTTTTAATCTCCTTTTCCATTCTATGATAAGTGAAAAATTCATTCATGTGTTTGTGTAGACTAAAAACTCTGCAAACTAATGTGTTTTTTCCATCACTGGATTTCTGGGATGTTTATAATGATGGATTTTATTTATATTGATTATATTAATCATTTATTTATTATTATATAATGATAATATATCATATATTTCCTTACCTTTCCATCCATTGAAAAATCAAAATGTCGTTTGTGCGTGTGTGTGGATTACGAACTCCATAGAGTGATGTGATTCATTTTTCATCACCATATCACATAGATGTAATATATAATGTATTTAAAGATGTAATATGATATTTATGACATAATAATACATTTTTAATTATTAAATAATACATAAATACTTCTTATCATATTCTTTTAAAAATGGAAACCTTGCTCACACATACGTATGACCGAATGTGTCCATCATTATAACAGAATAAATTTTTCATAAAAAATATCCTAGTTGTTCTTAAAAGTATATTTAATGTATAAACGTTTTAATTATGTCATAAATATTATTATTTAGAGGATTTAACAATTAATACTCCTACCATGATCAATATTCTGACGTCATTTTAAAATTATCAACCGAGAATCATCAAAATATATGATGTGGGCTTAACCGGTTATGAAATTAAATATGTCATTGAAATAATTGAAAAAAAATAGTTCAATGTTAAATTAAAAATATATAAAAGACTATTAAACATGTAAATAATTTTTAAATGTTTATTAAATATGAGTTAAATGACACACATGGATTGTTCGGACTCGAGGTATGTGATTTCATCTAATTTTATATCATTGAGGAATGTTTAAATGTTCTAAACATAATTTATTTTATATGGTGAATATAATTACCTCTTAAATTTTATATCACAAATCCTTAATATTTCACAGTATTTGATGTTACAATTCATGTTAATTCATCTAAAGGATTTTATTTCAATGTTACTACAATAGTAAACGATTTCACAACTCAATTGTTTTTCATTAGGTTATATTAATTTTTTATTTAGTATATTATGAAATTATTATTCATGAAAATAAATTTGATAGTTTTAAATTTTATTTCATATTGTTTTGTGAGGATTTAAAATTATTACACATAATCACATCATTTATTAATATTTATTTCAATATTATGATCATTGTAAGGGTTTCTTAACTCAATTTTCTTTTATTAGGTTATATCAATTCTTCATTTTTTATATTATTCAATGATTTTTTTTAAAATGACCATTTATCAATTTATGTATTATAAATAAATTACATTTCATTCACATTTCATACACATTATAAATTTTCATAACTTTTATTGCTTGTAATTACATTTTATACACATTATCAATCCATTCATTAATTTTCAAATAAATTATGTAACATTTTTAGTGTTATTCATATATAATTTTTCTTCTTTAGGAAATATTTTTATTTTGTGAACCTATATTAATTTTTTATTTGTATATACTTTTTATTTGAAACTATATAAAATGAATCTCCTATTTTTTATGATATTTAATTATTCAATAGAATTTATTCTTTCTTGGGGATTTTGTTTCAAATTTTACCGAATGTTGAAAGGATTTTATATTTTAATCCCATTTTTAATGAGGATTATTTATCCTTGAATATCTATTGTGAAATTATATGATCCTTATTTGATAAACACATTTCATTTCTCTTATTTACAGGATATTTTTGAAATTTTAAATTTTAAACATAATTTCTCTCTCTTTGGTTCTCAAAATGGTTCATAAAATATTTTTAATAAACTTATAACCTATTTCTCATATTTTAGTCAAAAATACATTATCATTCATATCGATGTTTTGTAAAATGTATTCACGAATGTTTTTTACTATTCATTGTGAATTTTTAATGTTATTTTTACCCATGTTTTAATATTCACAAGTTGTTTTTGAAATAATCCTTTTTAAAAATTTTTAATAATGATATTTGACCAAAGGTGTGAATAAAATATTCATTTTAACATGATCAGTCAATTATTTAAAAATTATTTAATAAGTAACCATGTTTATTATTTATGAAATTTTTCCCTAATATTATGGATAATTTAAAATGTGATTTTTAATATAGAAATGGTATTTTTTAAAGAATGTTGTTAAGGTTATATTAAGGGAATTTATATTCATCAAAAACACCAACCCTTGATGTTATGGTCCACTAGGGATATATAATAATGATACCATCATTATTCTTTCTCTAGATGGATTATGATTATGTCAAATATATTTTAATGGAAACTATTTCATTCCCTAGTTAAATGAGGCTATAAATGAAAAATGGTTATTTTTATGTACAAACATGAAATCTTCCATGTGTTATTTTTATTTTTATGGTTCTTGGATGTTTTTTATGATGATCAGTGAGCCCTATATAGCTTCTGATAATGGGTGAGCCTAATGTATCTCTCTTATAAATTAGGTAATGAATATGGAGTTAACTAAATATAAATAAATCCGAAAAGAAGAAAAAGATAACTAGTTATTAGGTAGCTATTAAGATATTATGGGTATTATATCAGTATAGTTATCCCATCTGTAAGGGTTCTTGTAAGGGTTCTAAAAATTTAATATTTCAAGATACAAAAACATTTTTCTTATTTATTCTATGTGTTTCTATTTTTTTCTTCAATCAATGTTTACATCATATGGATCATGATTGTTGATTCCAATAACTATTTCTTTTATTAAATCGTTATACAATGTCACAATTTTAATAATCCAAGTTGTGATATATATGAATTATATTATGATATTCTTATGAAATATGATTATTTTATCATTCCCTTATAAGAATCTTTTATTCACTGATGAAATTTAATTTCTAATGCTTATGTTTATCATTATATAAAATTTGATCTAACCCTTCTTATGTTTCCTTTTCCCCGTGTGAAGAAGAAATATTTTAAATGATTTTTGTCCATGAAGGGTTTATGTGGGAATACTTTTATGGGTGATGTTGAAGATATAATATGAAATATAATAATATGAGTATAAGAGGGAAAATATCACTTAAATACGTGTATATTATTATGTATATGTTTTTCAAATTCTATAAAATGATAAATCTAAAAGTTATTGGTGTATGTTAGTGATCAAAGATTTAATATTTATATTTTTTGTTCTTGGATGGCTGAAATTTGTTCACATTTATTGATATCAAATATAGGTAAATAAAGATTTTGTTAAAGCACCAGATCTTTGAGTGTAGGTCCAGAACTATTATAATTTTCTACATATTAAAGGAAAATGATTTATAATAAGAAAAAATATCAAAGAATTGAAATTGAGACATGAAACTCTTAACTAAAGTCATGTATCACTTGGTAAGTGTCTCAAAATTATTGAATAATCAAAATATTCTTTTAAATGCCATGTTTATAAATTTTTCATTAATATTTCATATTTTAATATAAATTTATTATTATATATCATTAATTTATTTTATAGTTTTCACTCATCAGAAACTTGGGGTTGTTCATTAAAATTATCTAAAACTATATGGGATTGTTTATAATGTTTAAAATAGATATAAAATAGTTTCAATATCTATGTAATTGTAGAATCATATTTTATTTTTCATTCATGTAGAAAAAATGGAACATTTTGAATTTTTTTCAAAAATAGATTCAAATTTTGAAAACTGTCTCGATATGCTTGTTCAAGGAAGATAAATTTATAATTACCATTTATTGTTAATAAAATTAACATAATTCCTAATTAAACATTATATAATCTTAATCATATTAAAATTATAACATTTATACATTAAATATATTTTTATAACCACCCATTTTACATGTGATGAATATTGAAATACATTGTTCATAGATATGAAAATTATACAATAGCATAAGAGACATTTTCACTTTAAAATGAATAAATGAAATTTAGATAATGTTTCTTAAATAAAAATAATTTTTAGTATAATACGTATATTTATTTCTTAATATTTACATGGTTATAATATATTTGGAGGACCTGGAAGAGGAATGAAAAATGAAACAACTCGACTAAAAAAATTCCATCTTCATTTGATATACTAATTTAGAAATCTCTCTAAGACTTATTAAATTTATATTTTAGTGAAAATATAACCTCTTGGATGTGGTAAATAGAGTTTGGGATATATTTTTAGTATTTTTAGTTGAAAGGGAATATTAAGTTATAAAGATAATTTTGTGGTAAAGAGGTCCCTTTATTGGTGAGCGGGTAGAATATTTCTAAATATTGATTTTTTAAATATAAAAAAAAGATACATTGTTCAAGGAATATGAGTCCAAATTGGATAATTATAGAGGAAATGATATGTCAGATTCTATAAATCCCTCATCCAATAATTTATTAATTTATTTTTATGATATTTTGATACATTATATCTTCATTTTACATTTTTAAATCATTTTCAAATTTACCATGAGAATAATTTTCAATTTTAAAACTTATATTCATGAACATAATTTTAATTTCTACTATTACTTAATTTTTAAATGATAATTTAATATATGAAATTCATTTTATTTCATTCCATTTTAACAACCAATAAAAATTAATTTTAATATAATATCACATAACACAGAAAGAAATTTAGATAAATGTATATATTATAATAAAGTGAATTTATTTTAATTCCATTCTAATGAAAAAGTCATTTAATGAGTGTTAATTTTATTTATATATATTTATTCAAAATATTTAATTAAATTAATTACACAAAAGTGAACAATATAGTTTATTTACATAAAAATACATAATATATATAAAAATAAAATTACTCAATAAATAATACCTTTAATAATATGTTGATTTTATTTCAAACAAATTAATATCAATGACATATTTAGTTATAATTAATCAAAAAAATTAATTAAATATAAAATTGTAAATTTATTTTAAAATTAATGTTTATAAAAATTCCATATAATGAGATCATATATGTCAATAATAATTATATATTTATATTATCCTAACATGTGATTAAAAAACACCCTAGAAAAACCACCTAAGATAAAATAGTAAAAAAGGAAATAGTGGTCATCACGAATGGTGATTTAGCTGGAATGAGATCGACATATTTTCCATGAGATTGAACTTTTATTAGATATAGTTTATCTCAAGATATACTTGTTAAAGATTGTATTGGGATTTGTCTAGTAAAAATATTATAGATGAAATTTTATTTCCATGCATGAAAAAATGATCCTCAAAAGGATGGATCATATTTCATGATGCCATTTATTTTACATTCAGTATATATTTTATTATATATTTACTTTTAATTATACAGATTAATTAAATGACTATATTATAATGGTCATATTTAATACATATAATTTTAAAACACTTCATTATTTACTTTATTTTATTATTGCATATGATAGAAGAAAATAAAAATAGTATTTATTTAAAGGAGTAATTGTAAAAAAATATCTTTGTGTTTCAACATACACCATTAAATAAATTACATCCTTTCAATTTTAATTTCTCACACTAATGAAAATTTATGAGGGTGTTCATATTATTTTCATTACCTTAATATAATAATATATATGAATAATTTATAATGGTTTCAAACGTGCTATTGAAAAATCAAATCAATTCCCTTGAGTGTTTCAAATCAGGTGCACATTTATGCACATTTTTTTCCACTGAGTGAAGATCATGTGAAAAACCAAAAAACAATTTTCATAGTTATTATCCCTAGGTTCATATAATATATATATTGTATCCCCTATTTTTTACCCATATAGGTATATCATTATAATGAAATCAATGTCTTTATTTTTCCAAAATTTTATGTTTTTTTCAATATTAAGATATATCCCTTGTGTTTCTTCTAATCTATTTTATTCCAAATAACGAATAATATTTAAACAAAGATATTTTTTACAGGATGGTAAACCCAAAATTCGGGGAAACCTATACTCCTATAGATCATAAAAAAAATTATTACAAATATGTATTAATTTCATACCAATAAATATATAACTAACTCATATATATTTTTATAAAATATATAATTGTTTTCAAAACATTGTTGGGCGTGTATTGTCTCAATAATATTATATAATATATATTGATTATGATTCTCAAAAAAACCCTTGTTTGATTTCTAATAAATATAATTTAATTATTTTTTAAGTATATATATCATTCTTTTATTTATATCTTTGATGATATGAAAAGCTACACAGTGTGTTATGAAAAATTTATTCAAACCCTACGTTCGGTAAATAAATGTATGGATCATCATCCCTATGATATTCTAAATAGTATGCATATGGATTGGAAAACCAATGTTTGGGAAAAAAAGTATGTATTAGAAACCCTACATTGGAATTTAGAATCATTGTTTATATCCTATGTTCATTAGTTTGAATGTATGGTTAATCAATGATACGTTTGGATTTTTATGATGAAAGGATGAACTTATGGACCATCATCACTACATTAGTTTTGTTCCCTACATTATTCATAAATTAAAGTATGGTTATGGAACCATACATTTTTTGGAACCCTACACTATGGAAAGGAATCCAACACTTTGCAATGGAACCCTACGCTATGATGTTCAACCCTACAACTAACTATTCAATAGCAAAGTTTTAAAATATAGTTTCCTTTTATCTGATATTCATAAAATAGTTTTTAAAAGTGTTACAGGATGATTCAAATATTATTATAATATATTTAATAAACCATATTCAATGGTGAAAAAATCCAATTCTTAAGGGATTTTTTGGCTCTCCTAGTAAATTCAAATTTTAATTCGGACCTTCTATCTAGAAATTTTCTAAAATCTATTCAATCAAAATAAATCTGTTTATATGATCGAATTATTTTCAAACCTAGTAATAATGTGTGTGATATAATATTCAAATATATGCATGTATTCTTGTTAATATCTTTTACTATGCTTCTATAGAAAATGATCAACTCTGTTATTTGACAAGGAGGCTAAACTATGGATACATACATATTTTAACATTATGTTGTTTTAAGATTACTGTTGTTGTTAGTTTGTGTTCATATTGAATATCATTTGATACCAGGATCAATTTAGATTTATTTTTTCTTAAGACTATCATTTTTGAAGAAGTGGATCCAAATAATGCCAATTTTTTCTTCTACAGATAGAATGATAAACCCGAACCATTAAAAAATCATACTCATTAGATTTATTCAAGTATAAACTGCTCATACCTAGTTATGGTGAAGTGTCATCTTCTTGTATTCAACAATAGATAATCAGTTACACGTTAATGAACAATAATTATTTGTTTATCCTTATTGTAAATGTGTCAACTACCTACACTCAATTTTGGATTTTATGGAAATTTAATAAGAGGACCTTACTAATGAAATTCTCCATGCTCATAGAGAGATCATTATTGGAGTAGGCTAGGGGATATTTTTTCCCTAAACCACTAATAAATTTTTGTGTTCATTATTTCTTTTTCATTTATCAAATTCATTATATAAGATAATGTTTCATATATTTATAAATTGCTAAGAGGTTTAGAAACTATAAATTTTTGATAGTTTTTAAAAGACACAATTCACCCCCTCTTATATTAAATTCTACTATTCTGACCTAACAATTGGTATCAGAGGTGTCCTTTTAGTATAAAGCTATAGAAATTCGAAAAGAATATAGTATATACAAATATAATGAAAATTACTGATATGAAAGATGAAATATGTATGGTTCGTGATCTAGACTTTAATGGTGATAGCTATAGATGCTTGAAATCAAGAATGATTATTTATCTAAAGAATTTTGGATTCAATGTTTATTCACATGTCATTAACCCTTATGAATTTACTAAGAAACCATAATCATGGACTCCTGAAACAAAAGCTGAAAATTGACATCGATTCAAAATAATGGAATGTAATTGTCTATGGAATTAAACCAGATGAGTTTAATAATGTATCACAATTCCCAACAAACTATGAGACGTGGAAAACTATTTTAGTTTCTTATGAAGGAATATACAATAATAGACAAATGAGATATGCTACTACGAAGATAAAGTTTAACACCTTTAGGATATTTAATGGGAAAAGAATCACCAAGATGAATGAAATGTTAATAGATATTACAAACAATATTAAATTCATGGTAGATCCTATCTATCAATCTGATCAAATGATGAATGTACTCAGATTACTACCCTCTAAATAGAATGACTTATCTACTAATATCCAACAATCATCACCTGTAAAGAATTTAACTATGAAGGAACATATTTTAACATTAATGATGTATGAAGAAGAAATGGAATATGAATATAAAGAAAAAAAATACTATAATAAAATGGGAAAATACTTCGCTCAAAGTGACATCTCAGAAGCATAATCAAAAACTAAATCAAAAAGTCAAAATAGAAAAAAAATTCCGATTACACAAACTCCAAAATAAAACTAGATTAACTGGATAGAAAATTAATAAGATTTCATAAGAAGAAATGTTTCTTTATAAAAACCTCTAAGAAGGATGAAAAATAATGCAGATAAGTAATATGCTATAAATGAATAAAATTCAGTCACATGAGACAGGATTTCCCCCATCTTAAAGAAGAAATAAGAAATATAGGAAGGAATTTTCTAATGAAGGCAAACTAGGAGTATAAAGGAAAAAAGATACTTGATGTCTATGTGGAGTGTATCTGAAGACTCCAGAAGATCTTCAAAATCTAATTCAAAGGAAGAGCCATAAAAACTTGAAGCCAAGATGTGGTTTATAACTAAGGAAGAAGAATAGGAAAATGGCCACAGGAAAAATATTATTATATGGTATATGGATAGTGATTGTTCTATAAATATGATTGGAGACTCATTACATTTCCATATTCTAATTCAGATGAATAGAGTTCTAGTCCCTTTTAGTGACAATGAAAAGGAAAAAATTGTTGGAGTTGAAATTATTAGAGATCCAAAAACTATCTCAATTAATAATGTATTGTATGTGGAAAGACTAAAACACAAATTAACAAGTATTTATCAAAATTGTGATGATGGATTTTATGTTTATTTCTCTAACAATTCCTACTTAGTTTTTCAAGATAAAATTATTAAATTTAGAGCACCCAGAACTGAAAATGTTAATACTTTGGATTTAAATTCCCTATATAAATAGAAAGTGAATTATTTACCTGATAGAAAAATGATTCATTGATTTGGAATGAAAGACTTGGACATTTAAATGTATATTATTTACATAAATTATCTAATAATCAATTAGTTTTTTATTTTCCTAGTCTTAAATTTGATAATGATAGATTCTATAATGAATGCCAAATTGGAAAATATTACAAATCTTCTTTTAAATCTATTAACAAAATTGATACATCTAAACCTTTATAATTTATCCACATGGATTTTATTTATACCAACTAGTGTATCATATTTGAATATTAAATTATATGTTCATTTTTTATTTAATGACTATTCTCAATTTACATGGGTATATTTTCTAAAATACAAAAGTGAAGTTTTCACAATTTTTGAATGTTTTTATAAAATTGTTCAAAATGAAAATGTTATAAAAATATTTTAATTAATAAGTGATCATGGTGGAGAATTTAAGAATCAAGAATTTAATTATTTTTTCTCAAACACAGGTATTAAACACACCTTTTCTGCAATAATAAAACCTTAAAAAAATGGAATTGTTGAAGGAATAACTAGAATTATTCATGAAATGGAAAGGACTATGCTGAATGAATATAGTCTTCCTACCTATTTTTGGGTAGAATCCATAAACATAGCCTACTATATCATGAATAGTGTTTTAATAAGGCTTATTTTTAAAAGTTCATCCATTGAACTATGAAATAAAAAAACTAATGTAAAGTACATTAAATTATTTGGATTCAAGGTATATATCTTCAATACTAAGGACTACCATGGTAAGTTTTATTCAAAAGATGATGACGGAATATTTTTAGTATATTATACTACCTATAAAGCCTGTAGAGTTTTTAATAAAATGTTAATGATTTTTGAAGAATTATTTCATGTGAAGTTTGATGAAACATAAATTTTTATTAAATATAAAGATAAAACCGATAAAGTTACTAATTCATTTGACAACATGAAACTTGAAATCCATAAAACTGATTTAGGAAATGATATAAATAAAATTTAGTCCAATTCATAAGAAAATAAAACTAATGAACCTAAAAGGGGTTTTCTTAGGAAGTTTAAAAATTTAAATAACCATCCCTTAGAAACTATTATAGTAGACCTGGACACCAGAATTAGAACTATATGAAATTTAGTAAACATTGCTAAATTTTTTTACTTTATATCTCAGTTAGAACCCAAATATATTGAGTAAAACATAGAAGATTAGAGTTGTCTTTTAGAAATGTAAGAAAATATAAACCAAATTAGAAGAAATGATGTTTGGGAATTAATAAAAAGGCCATAAAAAATCTAGTAATCAAAACCAAGTGCATATTTAGAAATAAATAGGATGATTAAGGGATTATAACTAGAAATAAATCTAAATTAGAAGGTAAAGGATATAATCAGGAAGAAGGAATAGATTATGATGCAACATTTTCCCCTGTAGCAATATTTGAATCCATTAGAACCCTTTTATCTTATTCATATCATATAAATTTTAAATTATATCAAATGGATTTAAAATATTCCTTTTTAAATGGATATTTAATGGAGGAAGTTTATGTTGAATAACCTCCTAGTTTTAGAAATCCTCATAACCCATATTCTCTTTTTAAAGATACAAAATATTTTTATTATCTTAAACTAAAACCTTAATCTTAGTATGAAATATTAAGTTCTTTTCTTTTGAAAAATAGATTTACTATTGGATTGGCAGATCCAACACTTATTTTGAATTTTTTTTCTAAAATTTTATTAGTACACATTTATATTGATGAGGTAATTTTTTGTTCAAGAAATAAAAAATCATTGTAATGACTTCTCAAAACTAATGAAAATGTAATTTTAAATGAGTATGATAGGAGAGTTAAATTTCATTTTAGGATTTCATATTTATCAAAATATTACGGAAATGTTTTAAATTGCAGTAAATATATTATTTATTTATTTAAAAAAATTGGACTTGAGAATAATAAGATTTATACAACTCTTATGTGTACTAATATAAAACTTGATTTTAATGACTATGATAAACTAGTTGACAAAAAATTATAAAAAGGTATGATTGGTTGTTTATTATATCTTACTACTAAAAGACTAGATATTATGTTTCTTGTTTGTTTATGTGCTAGAATTCAGTGAAATCCAAAATATTCTCCTCTTACTGTCGTGAAAATAATTTTTAGATATTAAAGAAGTTAAATTTTTTTAATATATTATTTACCCCAAATCTTTTTTTATCTACTTTCATATTCAAATGATTATTTTGGAGTTTTTAGATTAGATAGAAAAAACATCATAGAAACTAATCACTTTTAAGGAAAATATTTAGTTTCATGGTCAAGTAAAAAAAATTCATTTGTCTTGTCAATGGCTGAGGAAGAATATGGTTCTATTAGAAGTTTTTAGGCACAATTATTGTGTATAAAAACAAACTACTATACTTTGAAATAAATTTATATGATATAACTATTTTGAGATAATACTAATGCTATAAATTTTTCAAAAAATCCTATAAGTCATTATAGAGCTAAGAATATTGATATAAGACATCATTTTCAAAAATATGATGTTATTAAAAAGGATATATATTTAGAATTTGTTAATACTAAATATAAATTAGCTAATATTTTTACTAAACCTCTTCTGAATGAAATTTTTTATTTTATTAAGGGGGAGTTAGAAATATTTACTTTTAAATAAATGTATTTTAATTTATTATTAATTTTTATGTTTTTATTTTAAGTTATCACTATATGTTTTATTTTATTATTTATTACTCTTTTTTGTTTGATTATGTATTGATTTTTTAAAAATGAAGTTAATTTAAATTTCTTTTTATTCATCTTTTAAAATTAAAATGTAATGAGTACATTCTCAATCAGTTTGAAAAAACTGCCAACATTCTACCGCTCTTCTCCTTCACATCCAATAAGTTTTCATAGCATCTCTCATTCCAGTTTACCAATACCCTAAACTTTAGAATTTTTAATCCCAAAAACATAAAAAATGGAAGTTTTAGGAAGAATTGAATATGTTTTTCCAAGAAAACATGTTCATAACTTGATGTATCAAAAACTTATTTATGGAAAGGTAATTGATTTTGATTCTAAAAATAAAATGAATATCTCATTAATGAATATTATATTTTTTACCAGTTTAGAATTTGTTTTTGGAAACAAAAATATTTCATTTATTTTTGATATAGATGTGATTGAGTTATTTAAAAAATATTCTTTTAGTTTTTAGATCTTATGAAGATTTTTTTATCAAAGATTCATCATAATGAGTTTTCTGTCTCTTCATTTCAGATTATTATGATTCAGTATTCCCTCATGAGGGGTAATTTCATTTTGCTTTATGAAATAGGGGATATGAGAAGTATTGATAATAGGTTATCATGTTTTCTATTTTTGGAACTGGTTTCATTAAGAAAATGAAGACAATAGATTTTAATGTTGATCAATGAGTCACAGTGAAATTCATTCAGTCTAGAATAGTTCCAAGGATTACAGATCAATAGAAATTCATTTATCGATATATGAATATTATATTTTTTTTCATGAACAATATTAAGGTAAAATTCAGTAGATACATGTTATGGTATTTGATCCATTGCTGAAAGAAAGACACAAATATGGGTTTACCCCTATGGAAAGATTCTATAAATATTGTTTCTATAGGTGGGAAAGATAAGAGACATTTTCTTTGGTTATAGATATCATCACTGAAATATTATCATTTTTGGAACTATAAAAAAACTTGGATTTTTCTGGGGTGAATCATGCAATCATCTTCCGCCAGTTGGCACTGAAGAATAAGAAAGGTTTATGGTTGGAGCTCAAGGGGATCAGTTACCTATTATTGGTTCTATGAGACTAAGTCACGATGAATAAGAAAAATCTAGAATTGATGAAGAAATTATTCACCATAGAAGAATAATTTTAATAAATATATCTGATCCAGTGGGATTCTTTCAAGATATAGAAGAATAAGTTGTTGATAATAAGGATCATGTAACAAGAAATGTTGAAGAACCTTCTCAAGGAGATGATCAATCTAGAGAAATTATCCTAATGCTGATCAGGATAGTCCTCGAAATATTTCTCTAGTTATTATTGATTCAGTTGATGTAGGAGAATCAAAATTAAGAGAGGAGTAAGATACAAGTTTGGGTTTTAGGGAAATTCAACAAACTAGAGCTCAATCCACTATGTCTTTTGACTCATTGGAAAGAGATTCTGAAGAGTTGGTTCAATGATTTAATCAAATTAATTCTAAAAATCTAACTCTAATAAAAAATTGTAAATTTGAAGTAAAAATATTGAAGATCTCATAATTTCTACCGTTCCAAATATGTTTTTAAGACACATCAAACTCAATTAAGATAAGTTTAAGAAAATTTGGGTTTTTTGGAGATCTTAATGGGATATTCACATATTTAGGTACAGAGTTTAGTTCATTGAAAGATGAATCTATGATGACATCTAATTTTTATGAGTTGAAGCTTATGTTGGGTAGAGAATTTCTATTTATCAATGAGAGTCATCAAGATTAAACCACTAAACCACAACCCACTCCTCCTAACATGATATAGATATTTGAATCAATAACTGTTGTGATGGGAGAATTTAATAATAGTTTTTGCACTCTCTAGTGTAGTAGCAAACCTCTGAATGTTCTTATGGATAATCAAATATATTTGATTAGTAAGTTGATCTCTAATGAATCCTAGTTGGGAATAGTCATTCATCAAGTCATATATAGATTGATAACATTTATTCAATATGAAGAATTAGTGAATGAGTTTGTTAAAGTGAATGTGGTGGAAAGCCTGAAGTCCCGACAAGATTCAAGGAAGTTACTTTATAAATGGTCTTATATCTTCAAAAATTATTTTCAGATCCTGATAGTTAAATTTCATGAGATTCATGGTATTGTTAAGAAAATTCCTCAATTGGATGAACCTTCTTCCCATGGATATTCTGATGTAGGAAACCCTTCTGACCAAAACCCCTCCTTTTGAAAACTTTTTATAGAGACTATGTGATGTATTCATAATATTTCAAAACATTTTATTTTCATTTAATTTTTACTTTACTTTTATATTTAGTGCATTTTATAGTATTTTCTACTTTTATTTCTTTGTTATTTTAGTTAAAATTTATACTTTCATATCACATATCTTATTTTTCTACCTAGTATATTATAAAATTCATTTATAGTTCAGTGATATATTAA
Organism: Viscum album; assembly: GCA_963277665.1. Taxonomy (NCBI): domain Eukaryota; kingdom Viridiplantae; phylum Streptophyta; class Magnoliopsida; order Santalales; family Viscaceae; genus Viscum; species Viscum album. Next base: position 870,205,124 of record OY728145.1, on the reverse strand, counting down.
CTATGGTTTATATCATTTTCTCTATCAAACATTTTATTTTGATAAAAGAAAATGGAGAGAATGTTTTAGAAATAAATATTTTTGGGAGAAACAATTTAAATTGAAATAGTTCAATGAAATTAGAATATTTTATTAGTGTTTCCCAATCGTATATTTTCTATTAGTTATTTTATTGGTTTTATGATCATAAAAATGAGTAGATTGTTGGACATGTATTGTCTCAATAATACTCTATAATATATGTTGTTTTTGATACTCACAAAAACCCTTCTTTGTTTTCTAATAAAGTTATGTTATGTTTGTTTCAAGAATATATATCATGTTTTTGTTTATATCTGTGATGAAATTAAAAGCAACGATATGTGTTATGAAAACATTGTTCAAACCCTATGTTTTGTAAATGAACATATGGATCATCATAAAAACACTATGTTGTACAGTTTTCATATAGACTGGAAACCATATGTTCAGATAATGAAAAATGTATATAATAAAAACCCTAAATTTAAATCTTGAATCATTGTTCATATCCTATATATGTGAGTTTAAAAGTATGGTTAATCAATGCTACATATGGAATTTTCTGATGATAGTATGAACGTATGGATCATTATCCCTACATTAATTGTGTTCCCTTTATTATCTGTTGAATAATGTTTGTTTAGAAACCCATATGTTGTTATTAACCCCACACTACACAAAGGAACTCTATTCTATGCAAAGGAACCCTAAGCTATACAGTTAAACCTTGCATTTTACTATTCAAGAAGGGAGTTTTAAAAACAATATTTTTTATCCAAGATTTATGCAATGGAATTTGATAGTGTCATAGGGTGATTCAAAGCTTGTTTTGATTGATTCAGAAAATCATATTCAATGGATAGAAAAACTCTTCTTTTTAAGGGATGTTTTAGCTCCCCTTGTCAATTCCGATTTGAATTTCCATGTTCAATCAGGTGATTTTCTTTGATCTATTCAATAAAAAGAACGATATTTATAAGATCAAATTATTTTTGAATCATGTAGTAGTGTGGGTGATATAACATTCACATATATGACTATATTCTTGTTAATATATTTTATGATGCATCTAAAATAAATGATCAGCTATGTTATTTTAAGAAGAGGCTACACATTGGAGACATACAAAATTTAACTATGTGTTACTATAATATTACTGATGTTACTAGATGATATTCATTTGAAGATCATTTCCAACCAGGATCACATCCGAATTATTCTTTCTTGAATAATTTTGACTTATAAATAAGATTATCCTTATACTATCATTCGATGTTGTTGTGACTTTGACGATCAACTCGAACCATCAACAAATCAAACTCTTTTGATTTATTGGAGAATCAACTGCTCATACTCTGTTTTGGTGAAGTTTTAGCTTCTTATATTATGTTTTGGATAATTGATTCCCTATTAATAAATCAGAATTATTTTTTTAGCCTTTTCATAGAGGATTCAACTATCTACACATAGTTTTGGATTTGAAGGTCTTGTAATAAGAGGACCAACCTATTGAAATTCACCAAGCATGTTGAGAGAGAATTGGTGGAGTGGACCAGGGGTTTGTTGTTCCCTAACCTAGTATAAAATTTCTTTTTTCCTTATTTATGTTTATCTGCAGCTCATATTCATTACAAAATATAATGATTTATATATTCATAAATCACAAAGAGGCTTAAAAACTAAATTTTTTTGAGAGTTTCAAAAAGAAAAAATTCACCCCCTCTTGAATTACTTTGTATTATTCCGACCTAAAACAAATATCCTAAATTTATGTGTCATTGAAATGCTTTTCATCCCCCAAGGATATCAATACCACCAAAATTATATTCCCACAATCAATTAACCTAATGTACTAGTTAACTAAAATTATCTCAATAATAAATCGCATCTCAAACCAAAGGTTATAAATACCTATAAAATGTATTCTTAAAAATAACCCAATAAAAATATCTAAAATATCATTAACTAACATAATATCCAATAACATAATACATTAAAAGGGGTATTTATGTGTTTAATGTTATGATCAATATTAAATTTATTAACCCTTGATGGTCTCGATAACTTTTAAATTATCCTCACTTAATAAATTATAAACATCAAAATTTATCTAAAAACAAATTTGATATCAACTATTATACTGAAAACTAACTCTCTCAAATCCAGTCCTAAAACCATATCCTTTACAAAAAAGGATTTGAACATAATAGGAGAGACACAAGAATAAGTATTCATATCAACAAAACCCATTTATTTCTTATAAAATGGGTGTTTTCCCACTAAATCAAGGAATCCAAATTAATCAATAAATCTTCAACATCTCACATTGAAATTATTATACATGACCCCTACCTATACATTTCATATGTAAAAATTCTTCTTCTTAACTGGGAATGTGGAAAATAATAAAGGTGAGCTCAAACACTGAGAAAGGGGTAATGTATAATATAATCTCTCATTAAACAAACAACAAACGAATGATATGGATAGACTAAATAACAATCCAATAATTTTTTATTAATAATAACATAGGAATGGGATGTTTCTATAGACTATATAATAATTTAAATAATCATATTAACATTAATAAGTGATTTCATAATAATATAATGAAAAATTCTTGACATCATAAAAATATTTTCAAGTCACTGTACTAATACATCATACATAGATAGGTATGGTAAATAACAAAACTCCAGATAGTTTATCTCATAATACATATAGATTCTCCAGATTCAATATAATTCCAGTCCCCACTTGTAACTAATTAATCCAATTTTATTCACCATATAAAATATATAATTGATAATAAAATACCTAACTTACATTATATAGTCATTGATAAATGTATATATTGAAATAAAAATAATAAAAATAATAAATATTTCCCCAATAAATAAATTGAATGAATTTATTGTAAAGTATCCTACATACATAAACCACACAGTGTAATAAGGATATGGTTATTAAAAAACTACAATGAAAAATATATATAAATAGTAGAAATGATATTAAATATATCAAGAGATATGGAGATACATATAAAACCAAACCATCATGAATGAGGTGATATGTTAAATATAGATTCATAAGATCATTTTTATGTTAATACATTAAAAATTACACCAAAGGTGATAGATATATTGGATTTTGAGGGAAAATAGAAGGGGAATTATAAAAAACCCATAAAAATTTCCAATTTTTGTTTCAAAATCAAACATATAAGCCTCATAAAAATACATTTCAAAGTGAAGAAAAGTTGATTTTGAAATTAAAAAATTTACAATAATTTTAAATAATTAAATACATTACAGATATAAAGTTAGAAATAGCAAATTTTGAGTGGAAAATAAGATATATGTTTATATATATATATATAAATGGAATGAAATCCCAATATTTATTCTTCTAAAAAATTAGCCATTATTTTTGAAATAAAAAATTCATAGAAAAATTTGATTAATATACTCATTGATGTACAACAGTAACATGAATATAAATATTAATTTATAAAACAAATACCACCTTATTAAAGCGATTACAAGCATCAAATGATAGAAATGTGTTTATTTTCACACTTTTGTAATGATATCCTAAAATGATTAGTAAAAAAATATAAAAATAGTATTTTTAAAACACTATAACAAAATTAAAAGGACATAGAAAAAGACATTTAGTATTCATTTAATTAGTGATAAAAATATTCTAGTAACAAAATAAAAAAAAATTATATATAAGAAGTAGATTCACGACCGTAAAGAATATATAAGGTCAAGTCCCCATATAAGATGCTCTTCGATTGAATTTTAAAACAAAGGGATTTTAAATGTCATGAAAGACTATAGTAACCACAAAACAATAAATACACAACATGATATAATACATTAATTTAGTAGAAAACCCAAAACATATAAGAATGATGATTAGTAATAAATGTTATATCTTTTTAAAAGTAAATTAATATAACAAAAACCCTTACTGCACACGAATTTATTCAAATTAGGGGACAAGGAGTAGGGAGAGACTAAATTAAATTGAAAATATCAATAAAAATGAATTATATAAGATATATGATGTCAATAACAATGTATACATTCTATATAAAATTAAATTGGTTCATTATAATAATATTTAATAAACAATCTATTCAAGATTTATTTTTGATATATTCAATTTTTAATATCCATCTATTATCAAATTTCATTTACTTATTATGTAGTTTTTATTGTCAGCAACCACTTGATGATTTTTGGACAATTTCACCAAAATTGATTGGGAATATCGATCATGGTCTAAGGATTTATATAATAATTTATTAATCTTTATATTTATAGAGATATATTCTCTTTATAACCCTAATATCAAGAAATTAATGAAGCTCTATATATTTTAAAAAGATGATTCAAACAAAAAAGTATCTCAGTATACTTATTTAATGTGGTTAAATTCATAATGAAATTTAATTGTTAAAATTAATAATATAATTTCATAACTATCATTGAAAAATATTAAAATTTCTCTTCATATCATATTTATTCATTAAATATACTTTTTAAATCATACATTTAAGGTGGTGATGAAAAATTAAATATATCATTTACCATGGTGGTAAGCTGAAAATAACAAGGGGAATATTAATTTTACAATGAATTAGAGATAGGTTGATATTTTTTATTTAATCAAAATAAATATATTTCAATATAGTATTGATATTGATGTCTTATATTAGGATGGGTATAAAATAATTATAGGTTGTGGAAAAATAATGAAACATTGAAGGGCTCAGTTAAAATAGTTACATCATCCTTTGATATCTACCTTTAAACTACTCCATAAGCCATCAAGTAAAAGTATTTTGGGGAGAAAGAAACCTAAAGGACATAAAAAAGTTTGGGTAATGAACTATAGGATTTTTAATTAATCATATTGGAGGGGTTCTATAAGATTTTGGTCCATCTAAGAAGCTTTATATGAGAGGATAAATGGGGTGGTGATGGTGTCCATTTATAGGTGAAAGGGGTTGTATTTTTTAAAATAGAAATTTATTTTATAAAAATGATTAATTAATCATGGAATTATGTATAGAAATATATTTTACATCTTAAAATCAGTCAATAACTCTTTTAGATATCATATTTTATGGTATTTTGAGACATTTCCTCTTGATTTATCATTTCTACATAATTTTTGATCTTACATTAGTGAATAATTTTTACCTTCTTATATTTTTTGAACCAAAATTTAAATTGACCTCATTACATAATTTTGAAAAATATGATTAAAAATATGACAAAATTTTTACTATATTTAATTTCAAAAATTAAAATTTTAATCTTAATATATTAATACATAACTTAAAATCTATTTTTTGGAAAATAAATTTTTTATGTGTAAATTGAATTTATTCTTATTCCTTGCCTAGTTAAAATAATTAAATGATAGTTAATTTGAATTGTTAGATAAATTATCAATATTTTTAATATAATTAATTAGTAAAAATTGAACAACTTAGTTTATAAAGCTAAAAAAACATAATATATATATAAATAAAATTCTATGAAGAATATGAGTTTTTGAACATCAATATATTTTATTCTGATTTTTTTATAAATTAAATACTTATTTCATAGGGATTAATGAACACACTGTATAAAATACATCATTTAAATTTTATTTTTAATTATATTTTGAAAAAAAATTTGAAATGATTACATATATTACATTAATAATTATATGTTAATATGATCCTAACATCTCTTTACAAACCCCTTAACCCCACAATGAAATATCAAAGGGTGATATAAGAAACTATTATTTTCATGTTTGGAGATTCTAATATAATTTATTTCAAAGTGATTTCCAAGAGATTTAAATTCTCCTATATATGATTTCTCTCAATCCATACATGTTCAAGCTCAGATTTATCTTATTCTAGAAAAAATTGTAGTAACACTACTTTCTATCCAATATCACACAATTGATCCTTATAAGAAATATTCATAATAGTTATTTCTATTAATACTTATTTTACATATATTTCATAACATGATTAAATATATTTATAATCACCAATTTAATGGCTAAATTATTATAGTCCTATTGAATTCTTATAAATTCTTTATTTTTTATGGTTTCTTTGAGTACATTGTTTCTTGTGATATAGGCTATTCAACACAATATTAATTTAAAGTACCATAGACACTAAAGTCCCAAGATTTTATAGTGTTTATGTGTAAATATTAGATAATAGAAAACCACATAAATAATATGTTATTGGGTATATCAATCTATGAGTTTTTATATTTTTCGTTAAACCTGATATTTTTATTAATATTTATCCCTATTTATGTAATTTGATTCATGATAATAATAATGATGTATTTACTCATTAACAAGTTTATTTCATCAATTGTATCAAGACTTATATGAAATTAACTAAACCATAAATAAATAATTCATTCCTTTGATTTTATAAAAGAATATATATCTATCTCTTTCACTAAGATAAGGGTTTTGATTCAAAACCATGACCATGGTAGTCTACCTAAGTATTATTTTGAAAATAAAAACAATGTTAGATTAGTCATATATGTTGAATAAATGAGTATTCATTATATTTGATTTATTATTGTTGAAAATTTTATTATATTAAAATGTAGCATTAATAATAATATTTCATGATAATAAATCAATTTTTCTTTAGAGGGTACATGTTTTTGTTTCTATATTACACTCTTAATGAATGGTTTGGACTTACAACCATTACAAAATATCTTATAATTTCACAAACTATGAGGTTTTCGTTACAACTATTCATTTTTATCTAATTGGGGATAAGTTATGTTTATGCGTTCCACTCTTAGTTAATGGTTCAGACCAACATACTTTAAAAATATCATAAAGGTTCACAAACTATGAATGTCCAAATGAATATAAGACTCACTTGAATCTATGAGTTCAAGGGTAACATTATTCCATGTTTTTAGAATAATATTTATTCATGTTATCTTGATTGTAAATTAAATCAATATATTATTCAAGAAAGGAATAACTAATTACCATTTTCTATTATTTATTCTAAAATAAATTAATATAATATATATTTCATTATATGTTAAGTGAATTTGATGTTATTTTTTTATTTATAAGTTAATTTAATGCAATAATAGTTTTTCAAAACATAAGAAAATTAAAATAAATATTTTATTAAATTAATATTGCATTATTACTCAAGGTTCAATAATTTTATATGATGTTTCAAACAATGGTAATAATCTTGTAAACTTATATTAATATCACTTAAATAAATAAATATTTATGAAATGAAATTAGAATAATAATTTCCACCAAAATAAATAAAGTGTTATTATTATATTAGGAGATATGAATTAAGGATATTTTATTACTTAAAAATTAAATGAAAAAACATAAATGATATTCTTTTAACTCATGAACTATTTATTAAACTACATTATGTCATATTGTTTTTCATTTGAGTCTTATTTTACCTAAATCCACTCTAATGTCCTAGATAGATAATTAGGTATAATAATCTATATTCTCCCATGTTTCTGGACATGTAGGTAAGAGATTTATGCATATCATCGAAAGAGATGATGTGAGGAATTTAGTTTCTTCATGCCATGTACAAAGATATAAAGAGTGGGTTTCAATTATTTTTGGAACATATATTGAAATTATAAGGTAACTTTTCTTATAAATTCAAAAAGAAATGATAATGTCAATATGATTAGTGATCGATTAAAATATGTAAACAAAAGATGAAAATAAAATGGGAATATATAATAATACAAATAATTATTTTAGTTAACTAATTAACTATAAATTTAATATGGTATTCATGTTAAAATATTATGTCAATTTTATTGATATTATATGAGACTATTTATAAAAAACTTTATTCCATCCAACCTCATCAACTACACTCAACTACTACTTCGGGTAGTTAAAAATAGTTTATTGTAGTTGTTCCTAAATTATGTTTTAGTTTCACCTCATGATTTCATGGTTTTATAAAAATATATATATTCGATATATTTTGATTTTATTCCATTTTATTTTATACATTTTATTCTTTAACTAAATTCTATATTTTCCAAAAATATATCAAGGGTTACTAAATAAAGGGAAATTTATTTTGAGACTCATGTTCATGTGTGGGATGTTAGATGTAGTAATGGTTATTATATTTTGAATTCAAAGTTAAAATTCCTTGAAGGTGGTGGGGTGTGGGAAGTGGATTTCATGATTCTGTTGGTATGGTGAAAATGTTGAATATGGAAGAAGATACAAAATATAGAGGATTATTTTATAATATTAATATCACATTAGTTCATCAATATTAAACACATAAAATTAATGATAGGGGTTACTCTTGAATAGTGTTCCATCTTTTAGGCTCTACATAATAAAGATAAAATATTATTCTTATAATTTTTATATTATCAGGTCCTTATTTTTGAAGATAAAACATTGGGTAAGTTATATAATATATTATGTTGACTAGAGGATGTGTTTGGATCCTATATTAGATGGTTTTAATTATAAATGAGATGGATAATGGGTGATAATCCATTGATTGCATTTTAGAAACTCTCATTGAAGTTAAATACACTACATTATATATCCCATTGAAGAATAATTTTTATTTTATAGGATAATTTAACATTATTCATAAGGAATTTTTATATATAATGAGTTCAAGGATTGACTTTACTCATTTTTATCTTTGATGATTGCAATAGATCACATGATCATGGGTTTTCTAGTTCATTATATGAATGTATCCATTCGTATTGAATGTTGAGCATCGTAAATCATTGTTGTTAAAGTGAGTTTTTTAAGTGTTTGGTTATATAATAAAGAAATTTAATTGATTAAAATTCATTAGATAATAATAATGAAAATAAAAATAGAAAAATATTGATAAAATTAATAGGGGATGAAGATTGGTCATTTTTAAAATATAAAACAATTTGAATCACAAATCACCCCTTCCCTATATTATTTAATCATTTAGGATCATAATAAAAATTAGAATATAGTTATTTAAAAATGCATTATTCAAAACAATTAGTTTTCTATTTAATATAAGAATGTTTTTGATGATGGATATAAAGTTAATTTTCTACTTTGAGGAAGGTATAAATTAAAATTATTTTAACTATGATGTATCATTTCACTTTTGTGAAAATCATGGTTTATATGAAATTTAATGAGAATAAATATCACATATAGTTGTATAAGATATTTCCATTTCAAATATTTTTTTGGATTTGTTGCAGTTAAAGCTACAATTAAGGGAAATGTTCCCCAAACTTATGGTGTATCATCAATAAATATTCAACATAATAATTCATAGAATTATTGCAATGTAATGAATTTAAATCATTAATAACATTATGAAAAATAATTGATCATTATCATGTTAATTAATATATATAATTTAATATAAGAGAAGATTTATAATATCCATTATGTAAATATCTTTGTTAAAGAATCAAAATTATTGATTTGGGGCATGTATTTTGAAGACATTTGAATATCTAATGATGAATATATTACTGACATATATTGAAGAGTCAATTAAGTGGTGAGAACTGTTATATGTTTTTGTGTGAATATTAAAGATTCTATGGTGGTAAAAAATTTATATCATAACTTTATAGGTAGGTTTGATAATCTTTTTCCACTTGATGTTTGTGATTCTCACACATTTCTATTGGATGATTGTCATATCATCCAAACTTATTATGAGATATTGAAATCATGTTATCATAAGAAAAATATAAAGCATGAAAATGAAAAATACTTACATCCTTTATTCTAGATAAGAGTAAGAATGTAATCATGGAATAATAAGATAATTCATATCATAATGAATAGGTTCAGAGGAAAATTATTATTTTATGAATTTTCTCTCAAGATTTTCTCAAAAAAATGAAAATATAGAGAAATGATTTGAATGAAGTGTTTTAAATATGAATTATTTTGGAATGTTTAAATTAATATTTTAATTTTTATGGATGAATATTGTGATGATAATGAAAAATCTTCTATATGTTACATGGATAAGTATTAAATTTTTAACAAAACATTGTTTTCGTCAATGGAGAAGGTTATCAATTTCCCAAAAAATATTAATTTGTAATCTATGTTCTATAATGAAGAGAATTGTGATGATGTGACTGAATACTAGATTTCATATACTATGAATGATAATCTATTAGTGCAAACAAGATTATAACCAAATTGTAAAGGCACCTTCTTGGCATCCAAAATACCAAAGATTGATTTTGGATAGGGAAGAAATTCTTAGGCACTGTCGTAATATGGTAGTAGGGCACTGTAGTAATAATGTAGTTGCAATAAGACTGTAGTGGTGGTAATAAGGTAGTGGTGGAGGTACTATAGTGGAATTGTAGTGGTGGAGGTACTCCATCAGGTACTGTAACAACATAGGTATTGTAGTAGTACTATACACTAGAGGACCCTTTGGCAAAAAAATGGGCTTTCATTCATCTAGGCCTTTAGGCTATGTAATGGATCTCCCTCTACCGATTAAAAATAGATATTTATATTGATTTGGAAATAAAATGAGTCTTCATCCCCAACCATTAAAAAATGGTGAAATATTAGTTATAAATGTGAATGATGATAAATTTACCAATGATAAAGATAATGGTGATAAAACATTTAAATAAACTAAATTTTATTTTTATATTGATGTGATAGTCTAGGAGTATCCTTTTATGATCTAAATGTATGACAAAGTGATAAATTATTAAATAAATTATCTAAAAATTAAAATAACTTATATTAATCCAAAAATTAAAGAGAATCAATGTTTTTAGGGGATTAATGATTTAAATGTGTTTTTCACTGAAGAAAAGAATATGAAAGAGGCAATAAGAGATAAGGATAAGGATAAATTAAATTCACTTGAAAATTTCTAGAAATTATTTTTTAAATTAATAACATTATAACTATATTAATTTATGATTCTCTATTAGACATCTTTCACCCTTTAGCTGATAAATTTCCCACTAATTCATGTTTCACATTTTATAATGGGATTCCATCGTGGTCCTTGCTGATTTTCTATCAAAACCCTGTTCTCATTCTGTTCTATTCATCCATCCCATTATTTTTTCCCTACCAAAGCAACTCCCCCACTACCCACCCACACCTATGTATCAGCAAACTCCACTCAATTTCAGTCAGTGCTCATTATCATTCCCTAATGTTCCTCTACTGTAAACTATTAATCAAATTAAATATCATAAAATACTATATTCCTCATTTGTATAAATCTATAGTTCCTCCTTCACAATAGGTTCTCTCTATATCACTAGATACATTATTTTAATTTGTTTCATTCTTATATGATTATTCTATGCAAGATCATTAGATTTAGTCCCAAATATATTCTATTACTTAAAAAATATTTTTTCCAACCTCATTTAATTAGTTTTCATTTTTTTGTGGTTTTTCTTCTTTTGTAACCCTAAATTTGTTTCCCTGGTTTTATTCTACTTCTACGTTCAATAGTTCTTCAATATGTTTTTTGCAGGATTTACATTCAATGTTTCTTTAGTGTATTTATTTTGTATCAAAATTTAGTGTTTACATTAATTGGAATCTTCTCTCAAAAATGATGTTTTTTCAATTCAGGTAAGCATGATATGAGGGGATAAAAACATACTGACTTCATATATATTTTCTTCAATTATCATGATTAAAAATTTCTTTTATTGATTTTTTTTATTCAGGTGATTTTTTGAAATGATTGGTTTTATTTTTGATATATATTTTCTAAGAATATTATATTTTATAATTTCATTCATTTTTTTTCACCCATCAATAAAATATCAATCATATTATTATCCACCCTCAAAATTTTTTATCAAAATTGAATATCCCTTCCAGGCCTCTTCAGAAAAAACTGAATATTTAGATGTGACTATCGGTATGTACATTTTTTAGATTATAATATTAAATATGTTTCAATTTTCTAATGACATACACTTTATTTCTAGGGTTTTAATAAATTTGAAAAAAAATTACAAAAAATTATTCAATAAATATTTCATGGGGGATATTATTCTATTTAAAATTTTAGTGTTGGAATATTTTTTATTTATCCATATTAGTTTATGAATTTATAAGAGATGAAAATAGGATTTACCATTTACCATTGAAAATTATTTATTTGCATAATTAAAAAAATATGATTGGTATTTTGTTATTCTAATAATTTTTATCCTTTCATTTGTGAAAGTAATGTTTTTTATCAGAATTTTAACCATGATAATGATAATTTTTAGGTGGACTATCAATACATATAGTCTTATGGTCTATCTATATATGATATATTTTCTCTTAATAAAAATTTCTATGTATTATTAATTCTATTTATAAAAAACTCTTGGGTTTATGTTGAATTAAGGTTGTGGATGGTCATATATTGTTCCAAACAATAACTTGTAATTTTCAATTACTAGTCTCTTATTAGTACTTTGGAAATTCCTTGAACATTCTTGATATAGTTGAGAGGATCAATCTAAAGTATATTAATGATTGTGATATTGAAATTTTAAATCAAGATGGTCATTATAGTTTCATAGAAAAAAATTACAATTAAATATTTATTGATCTGTTGGAAAATATTTTATTAAAAAAATTATAACTTTTCACATATCATAGGTGATTATATATAAGTGTTTGAAGATTTCTTTTTAAGAAAATGATATTACTAAATATTATTTTGAGCTACTTATATCAGGTAGTAGTTAAGAGGATTGGAAACAAAATGGTTGGGATTCAGATGCTAAAGAAGCAGTGGAAATAGTTTCCCTTGGAATCCTATATGAGGGAGGTGGGCCTTAGGTGTAGGTCAAAACATGGAGGAGAGGTCGACACCTATGTTGTCTGGGTTGGATCTCATCACACCATAGCATGTAGTCTCATTCACAAGCCTCTTGATTTTTATTTTGTTCTAATTGTTCTTATGTTGAACATTTATTTCTATTTCAATAAATTTCTTCTTGCCTCACGTTAAAAAACCAGAAAAAAAACAAATATCACTTATTTTTTTAATATGATTCATGAAAGTGATATGTGATACAAAAAATTTCAATAACTATTATTAAATGGACAATGTGTTATTTACTTGCATGTGTTAAAATTTAATATCATCAACATGTTGTGTGACTTCAAAAATTGATAAAATTTAGGGGGTTCAATTCCTTTTTGTAGTATTAAAAAATATTGAAATCTTAAATAGAAAAAAAAACAATCCAATATAGTATAAGTGATCTTCTCATTATTCCTAAATGGCTAATGTCATTGTTTGTATCCATTTTCCACCATTTTAATAATTAAAGGGTATGTTTTCCTTCCAAGAACAAAACAAATGACATATTATTTTATAAAATAATTATGAAACTAAAAAATTATCTCATTTTTTCAATAACTATTGTTAAATAGAACATTACACCAAAATAATATAATAATAAAATTTAAATACGTGACATTAAAACCTATTTCAAATAAAAACTATTCAAACACATAAAACCACATATGTCCATATGAATTAATAAAATTCTTTTCTCTTCATATTATTATTACTTTAAAAAATATTTTTTCAGAAGCTATGTGTATTGAAAATATGTTCCCACATATGTTCTGTTAATTTTATATTATATCTAGTGTCTATAGTGATAAAATTGGGACCTTATAAGATTATTTTCTTATTTATTTATAACCCATAGATATCAACTAAATAATCATACATGATAAAAGTGATATGTGTTTATCCTAACTACTATGTATTTATCACAATATTAGATTTAGAATTAATATTTTTTCAAAAGATAAATATATTCCAATCAATAAATTTTAGAAAAATTTAATTTAATTATTTTGATGAATATATTTCAGTTTTTAATGACTCATCTGATCCAACATACTTGAGAGGTAATGTCTATACTGTAAAAAATATTATGATATATATAAATACTAGAACTAATATTTTATTTGAAGCATAAAAAATAAAATTCCATATTAGTTATGAAATAATATTACTTACTGAATGTATTTGTTTCAAGTTATAACTAATATGTACTATGTATGACTAGTTTTTATTAACATGATCAATATATATTGATCAAAATATTAGTTTAGAACTAATATTAGTTTATAAAATATATAAATTTTGATCAATATATATTTGAATGAAGGTTAAATATTTATTTTGATCAATATATATATTATTTTATAACTAATATTGTGATCTAATATATGTTAGAGTGAATAATGTTCCCAATAAAAGAAAATAAATATTTATATCTATTATTTCAAAAATAACATTTTTATTTTCAATATAGTAAATATTTTATCATTTTAATATATTTTGTAACTATGTGATTGTAACTTTTTGCCTTACATTTGACAATTTATATATGTTTTATATTAGAAATATTCAAGCATTTCATGCATATTGTTATTATATAGAATAAATATATTAAATAGTAAGTGTTGAGTCCACTCAAATAAGGTAGTGTGAGTTCACCTATGTGAACTATACATGCTAATTACGTAGATTTATGGTAGTGTCCAATAATGAACTGAAATCCAAAATCAATATCTTTATTTTTCATGTAGGTAAAAATATTCTAATAAAAGCACATTTCAAGACTAATTCAATTTGGTATCATTGTTTGTGTTAAAAATTATCATTATGAATTATATGTTTTAAAATTTTTATTCATTTTCATAGTCATTTGTAAAATTGAAGTGTCTATTCAATGGATAGAACTATTAAATACATTGAATGATTTTATTAGTTATGTAAAAAATTTAACTTCTTGAATTTCACATATTGAATTATATATGATAAGATATATATATATTTTTACTATTTATTATTTTTACCAATTTTTTAGTTTCTTCTTGTATTTACCATCCTCAAATTTTTATTTACAACTTAAATTAAATATTATAAGTTTTTTGTTTTATTTTACATATCATGGGTACATATTCCTATTTATATATACTCTTTATTAAGTGGATGGAATGTTTATCAGAATCTGTTTCAATTGTTACAATATCACAAACTTTTATTATAACACATAAAACTCTACCTCCTTGATATTATAACTCTTCTGGATAACTTCCTCCCACACATACTACTCCAATATTCTCTACCTAAATTATTCAGGATCCTCTACCTACATCACATTACTAAAAATAGTGTTTATGTATTTTTCAATAGAATTGATTCAAATATGATTTTAAAGATTATGTTTTTAGCTTTGATTAGGAAATAAATGTATGAGGTATGATCTTTTATTGCTAATAAATAGATTAGTCAGTTAGTATTTACACAATGATATGATATTTTCATATGGTGTGATTTTAAATTTTTAAGAAATAATGAATTTGAGGAGTGACTAAAGAATATTTTGTTTCTATATAGATTTTTTTCTTGTGGATTTCAATAATTAGTTCATCAAGGATAATTTTCATATGTTGACCCATTTTCTATTATCATTTTCATAGAAAATTACTGACCATGATTTCCATATTTTGGGAAGTTTAGAAAAAATGAGGCATGAAGGTGGATTGAGTTGGTATGACACTCTACCTAATTAAGTCATATACTGATCAGGATTTATTATAAATTCATGTCTTTGTATGGATCATGATAATGTATTTTTCACCAATTTTGTTTTAAAAAATACATGTTTTAACTTAATTTTAATTAAAAGTTTATAAATTCTAATTATGTGCCTGATTTATATTGTTTTGATATATAAATTTCACACATAGACACATTTCTTATTCATATGCATGTTGGGATAATTAACACAAAATACATGAATATATTTTATACGAGTACATTTTTATATAAAAACTAAATTCATATATACATGTTTTTAGAAATATATAATTTTACATATTTTTCATTAATTTTCATATAGACTTCATATATCAAAGTTTATTTATATATTTTTACAAATTAATTAATAATTATATATGACTTGAGGAGTATAAAAAATAGTTACTATGAAATATTCTATTCAGGAGTACATTTACCATAATTTCATAAAATAAAAATTATATTTACCAATATCACCACATTGAAAGGTAAATAATTTATATTTTATTATATAATATAAAAAATAAATGTTTTTTATATAATTATTTAACAAAAATGGATATAAAATTTTTATTTCCATATATGATTTCTAAGAATCACTATTTATTATATAAAAATTTTAAATTTTAAAAATTTGATTATTTTGGGGAAATTAAATATATAAGTGAAAACTCATGCAATCACAGGAGACAATTATTAGTAAGTTAATAAATTTAAAGTTGAAATTATAGAAATTTATGAAAAAATATTGATAAAAGTTAAATGGGATGTTATAAAATTATTGGCGCCCCTGAGTAGTGTGGTGAGTATTTCAACCCAAAAAATCATAATTAAAAAGTAAAAAATGATATTATTTTGAGAAGGAAACCCTTATATGAAGTTAATGAAAATATAAGTGAATTTTAGACCCTAATAAGAAAAATAAAAGATATTAGTAAATTCTATAAATGATAAATTTAATGGAAATTATGCTAAAAATTGAAATGATAAATAATAGAAGAAAAAATACAAAATAAAATTAAACATATTATGTGTATACCATAATTTTTTCATAAAAATGATTATAATTCAATGTTCATGATGCTAAGGAATAGAATGTTACATGGTCTAGAAAACAGTGGGTTTATGTGGGTAAATTTGTTTTGAATGATATTGTTAGTGTTCTATATGATTTTGACATGTTGCAAGGAGACATTGGTTTAATGAATTTATTATAAGAATATGATATTTTTATGACATGTTTTTAGGGGGATTCATCCCACTCAATGGAGACATGTTCGATGTAAATCATAAATATGTGACATAAAGATATAAAAAACATTAGATATTAAAAGAACATTGTGAAAGGTGTAAACAAGTGGGCCATAATATTGAAAATTTCCTTACTATATTCCCAAATTTGTTAAATATGATGGATTCTACTAAAAATATCTAATAAATAATAAAAAATAAAAATTGAAATTATTTTCAGTATAATTTTCACTAAATCCTTCCCAAAATGAGTTTGTATGGGTTTTGTATAGTGGGTGTTCATGACATATGACCTATCATATCATGTTTATAAAAGGATTTGAAAATTGAAAGAAAATATTAGTGAATTTTATAATAATGTTTCACTTGAAATAAAAAGAATTGGATTAGTATGGATTTAATAGAATATATATAAAATGATTAATACAATAAATGTTAATAGATCACAAAAAAAATTTAATTATGCCTCAAAATTATGATGACTGTAATGAAATGAAATTTTTAATGGATGAAATATTGGTCAAAATTATTATGTATGGTCATGTAATGACAAGATAAAATCCAATAATGTGAAACATGATTCAATTAGGTGATGATGATAATTATTTTTATTTGAGATTAAAATAGGAGAATAAAATGTGTCTTCGAAGTCTTGTTCGACTTGGGTAAAATAATATAAACATTATTATTAATGGATAATATATTTATGATGTTTCTATACTATATTGTAAGAGTAAATTTATTATTTCCATACCCCATAATCGAAATATTCAAAATTATTCATGCTAGATAGTGGAGATTTAGACATCTCATCAATAAGAGCTTATTTTTTAAAATAAAATTATTTTCCTATGAGGTATAATTCAATGTCTGAAGATTAATATTTTAAATATTATATTTTTTAATTTACTCAAATTATATGTATTATATTTAGGAAATATAATTAGAGTCTTTAATTGTTTTAAAAAGCTTCATGATAAGTAAAAAAAGAATCTGATCATTAATTGAACAAAGATAAAATGAAAACTTGAGAATAGAAAAGGGGTGAAGATTTTTTTATCTTATCATTAATATTTGAGTATAAAATATTTATTTAGTGTACTATAAACTGTAAAATATAATGGTTTCATTGAATTAATGAATATAATCATGGTATGAATAGATTAAAAGAAGGTGGGAAACTATAATAAATCATGGTTCTATTAAAGAGAATAATTTGAGATAGTGGTAAATATTCAAAACCATTATTTATATCATCTCAGATAAAAAATGTGTCTTTGAAACATATTATCTTAATATCCATAGTTTTTAGTATTTATAAGTGTTTGGAATCCATAACATGATCAATGTAAAATAAATAAACTTCTGGGAAGTTTAAGAAATGAGGATTCAATGCAATTTTATTTGGTTATACTCTAAATATAAAGTTATATCACTAATTCATATTATTTTATTTATAACATAAATGTTATATAATATTCATTTTAACATTATATTCAATAAATAATCTCTTCAGGATCTAATAGAGGAGATGCAAAATTTATTTGATAGCATAATAGAAATTTTTATTTTGCTGAAGATTCAACTAATAAATTTGTTGAAGATGTTGATTCATCATTGTGAATTAATAAATTGAAATCAAAAGACACTCATATAATTTATAATAATCAATTGAATTTCTAAAATATCATTTGTGATAATAGAAAAGTAGTTTAATAAAATTGAATATTATGAGAAATATCACATAACTCATAGATTTCACATGTTGAACCTTGAAATATGAGTAATTCATTAAATAATAAATAGTTTATATATTATATGAATGAATAATAAGATCATATTTTCCTAAAAATACAAAGTATTTGGTACCTTTACTGATGAACATGATTTTTTTGAAAATTTTTTGTTATTTAAAAGTTTGGAAGAGGAATTAGATTTAACGGGGAATACATTAAGGATTGATTATAAAGGTTACTCATAAGATTATGGGATTAAATTTGATGATAAATTTTCTCTAGTTGTAATCTAAAAAGAAGATAATCATATTTATTCCCATCAATTATCATAGATAATACCTGATATTCTAAATGTATATCAAGTTACCCTTCCACAAATAGTGAACTTATAGTGGACGAGTATTTTTTAAAATCTAAAGGTTTGTTATTGGTAAATTATGTTTTATATTTTTTCTTGTTAAATAAGGATTTTTATAGATTAAATAAATCTCTAATGAGATTTTATTATAAATTATATAATTTATAAAATACACAAGAATTCGCAAAGTGAATAGTAGATAATAACATAAAAATTAAATTATTTAATTAATTATATCTCGTCATTATCATCTACGTAAAGGTTTCTATATTGATTATAAATAGAGAATATGTTTATTAGGATTTTTTATGTAAAATTGATGATTATTTTGACAGAATTCTGGGATATATTATGTATCTCTTGGTCTTTTATATTTTATAGGTATTTGATCACATTATTCTTTTTTTGATATGTATGTTTGAGATATTTTGAATAAAATTTGATTACAAAATGTAAAATAAATTTTCACTACAACTATAGAGGGAACTGATGTTTACAAAGATGATGAGGTTATTATTGTAAATAAATTAATGTTTAGAAAAATCATTAGAAGTTTAGTCTATTTAAAATCATCAAGATTTGAAATTTTATAAGTTATAAAAATATGTGTGCTTTATCAATGTACATTAGTCTCACTTCACTGAATTGGAATTGATTCCAAGGAACATCAAAGTATCTTATGATTTTGTGATAAAATTAAATATTTAATTGAAGTTTCCCATTTATGGATTTTTTGATACAGATTGGGATGAAAGATTTTATGATAAGAAGTATACAACATATTGAGAATTCTTATTGGGAGAAAAATATATATCTTATAACATAATGAAGATACATTTCATTTACCTATATATATCAGAAGTGAAGTATGTTACTATAA
This sequence comes from Viscum album, assembly GCA_963277665.1. Lineage (NCBI taxonomy): Eukaryota > Viridiplantae > Streptophyta > Magnoliopsida > Santalales > Viscaceae > Viscum > Viscum album. The sequence continues at coordinate 870,185,196 of OY728145.1, read as the reverse complement.
ATAAATACATAACATATTTTATAAGGAGATGAAATCAACTTGATTATCTATGGGTAGAGGTGAAGTTAATGTTACTTGTGTGATAAGTTAATCAATTTGAAATCAATCACTCATGAAATATGGTTTAATAATATCGAATGAATAATATATATATATATATATATATTAAATACCTCTTCAAAAAGTAAATGGTTGATTAAGTATTTCTGATGTTTGAGTTTTTTCTTACTAAATAGAAACTAGAGGATGTCATTACCAAATCGTTTCTAAATGATTAGTTTAAAATAATAAGGTATATTATGGGAATTTAACCTAAATATTTTCATGGAAAAGGTATGGTGTTCTATACCCTATATTACTTACTATTTTGATGATTTTATCAAAGGGGGTTAAATATAGAAATACAAATGAAAAGATAAAAAAATTCATAGATGGGTAGAAAAATATTATTTATGGGGTTTATATATTTAAGTGGAGTTATTCAAATGTAGAATGTTATATTTTCATTGTATATATGTAGTCTGTGACTAAAGATTTTATTTTAAAAGTGTTATTTATAAAATTGATTAATGTTTCAATTTTTTAAATTTCATATATATTATAAATATAAGAAAATTTATAGATCATATACAAGAATAGTTTTTGGGAACAATAGATTTATGAATATAAGATTGATAGGTAGTTTAGAATTAAATGTTTCCATTTATTTTAGAGAACATTTATATTAAAAAAAATTCTTATTTTTTTCTACATTAATATTTCTCAATTAGTCTTAGAATGATTAATCAATTATTTAATAAAAAATTTCAGTGTTATTATTATTGGTTTAGTTGAAATAAAAATACAATGAGAGATACTTTTTCTTTATAATGTTTTTTTATTTATAGAAGTAGATATTATCTTTTGGATATAAAAATAAAGTGAAAACAGATATGAATTTTGGAATGTGAGTTGTATATTTTATCATCCCAAATTTAAAATAAAAAATTAAGTTAATTCAAGTGTTTTAGATCAGTTGATTGTAATTTGTATTTTTCTATGTTTAATTATCATGGAGTGATGAGATTAAATATATGTTTAGGTTTTAATAAGACCAAATCATTATATCTTTATCAAGGAAAAGAGTATTTTTTTAGTGTAAAAATAGATACTCATGGTTAATCAATGTGGATGTTTTTATTTTCTGAAACATGTGTAAGGAATAATTTTACTTATTGAGACCCTACTATAAAAGTTAAATACTACATCTCAAAACTATTAAATAATGTACTCTCTTAGAGACTTTTTCATTTATTTATTTAAATGATAAATTTTAATTTTAATCTAAACAATTAACCCCAATTTTTGTAGAATTTAAATATCATCTTAAGATGATTTGTTTGGAATTTTTCTGAAATAATTGATTTTTAGGTGAATAATGAAAAGATAGTATTACCAAAACTGTGAAATGGATGACTTCCAAATAAATACATAGAATAGTATAAAACATTATAAATAGTTAAATATTAATATATGTTGTAATTATATGCATTTTAAAAATGCTATGATGAATTTAGAATACATATGATAAACATTTTATAAACATAAATAATATTTTCCATTAAAAAGGGATTCAGTTCTATTCTACTAATTAAATATTATTTTTGTTCAAATATAGATTTGGATTAATTTATAATTCAAATAAAATTAAAAATAAACCAATTTATATATTTAAAATAAAATACATTTATAATATTACACTATACATATATTTTATGCTAAAAATACACTTTTTCTAAAAATGGGTTTCTACGCATTACATGTGCCAATGTTAAAATTGATTTTTCATAATTAAAAAAATTATATATGGTAAAATGGATTTAATATTTGAAATAATTATATATTTATTATTTAATAAATATTTTTTTCTTCTTATTCATAAGAAATTATTTACTTTGGTAAAAATTAATTACAATGGTAAAACCAAAAATGGTAAAAGTAATAAATATAATTATGAGGAGATTGAAACATATTTATAATAGTGTGGTTGAGATTTGTTCAAAATTATCTCAACCTAAAATAACATATTTTACATTATTATATCCATATTTTATGTGAAACATGTTACCTCTTAATATTAAGTTGAAATATTTACAAAAATTTAATTCCATCACTTATAAAAGGAGACTCTAACAACCACTTAAATACCACTAAAAAGGATCATTTTAATATTGAGAATATACCCTTATTTTCCTCTTATAAACTTATTTCACCATATTAAGCTTATTTTCACATGATATTATCATAATCCATCCCTTTTTGGTGAGTCCATCAAGGGAAATCCTATATCCTCACTATGAGTAATAATTTTCACAAAACAATTCTTATATTACCTATCAAAATATATTCTTCCTACAAATATATCATCAAATTAATATTTTTTATACAATATTTCATTTTGATCTTATGGAATAACTATTAACCATATTTACCCTTTTCCTTTAATGAAAACATAAATAACCTTGGTGTGTGTTCTAACCTTCACCTATAAGAAGAATAATGTTATATTCTCTTAAACGACCATACATTTTTATTATTAATGTAGTATTTAATAAACATTTATAATATCTATAACATAGAATAGACTTTAAAATGATTAAATGTATTATATATTTCTCAAATTCTATGGAAAATGAAATCATTAACCATGTGTATGTGTGAACTACCACCTCCATAGGACAAATGACTTCCATTTCTTCATCACTTATTTTCATTGATAATATTGATAATATTTTTTATGGATAAAAATTATTTTTATGAAAATATTATGTTCTTGAATAAACAAATTAGAAATAATTTTAAATAAATGAGAAATAAATAATGATGGTTAATTTTACCATCTTAAAGAGCATTCTAATAGTAAAAACCGATTTCTTCATACTATGTAAGGAATTTTTATAGATCATTCTCATATTATAATTATAATAAATTCTATTAATCCACAATAATAAATAATAAATAAAATCATTATTCATTTGGTATATTGATATTATAAGTAAATCACTTTATAATAATCCATTAATTATGGTATGTTCCTACTTGGTTTAGTTTAACCACCTACATGAAAAATGATATAAATTTATATCCTGTATAGAAAATGGAATTTAATTTCTAGAAATATGTGATATAAATAAATAAATAGTCATTTTATTTTATTTCTGTAATTTTATCATTAATATTAAACTCATTAGATATGATACAAATTACTTTTTGTTAAAAAACACTAAGTCATTCTCATCATTTATTTCCTCTTAAATGGCTATAAAAAACCTCCCATAGAATAAGATTATAAAATTTTAAATAAATATAAATCATAAATTTTTGTGATATTTTATGATCTATTAATGATATACTTTGGGAGAAGAATGAATAACTAAACTGATATAATTAAACTAGATCAAAATGACCAATATTACTCACTCTTGATATAAAAATAGATAATAAATAAATAATATATAAGTAAAGAATAATTATAAATAAATTTGAAAATTGGTTATAGGTATGAATGAGGTTTTGGAAAAGGAAATTAATATAATAATTTTTTAGATGTGAGTTAATATATAATTTAGGTAAGTGGGAAAAAAGGTATGGATTCATTGTCTCAAATTTTAATTCTTTAACACATAATTATGATATACATAATATTTTCATATATATGGTGTTGTTTCTACCCATTTGACATTTTATATCATTACTCTCAAATTAACGTTTTTTATTTTTCTATTTTATATTATATCCTTTTGGGATTTTGATTGATATGATACCTAAGACATAAAAAATCCCAAAAATCATACATTTTAGAAAGTAAAGTGTCTGTGGTTTTTTATGAAATTAAATCACTAGCTGAAAACAAGAAATTTGATAAAAATATGGAATAGATGCACCTAGGTATAATCTCTCTAAAAACAATGGTTGAGTATACCATAGACCGCAAACCTATAATGACTCTCCTAGAGGATATTCTTTGGACATTCACATGATATTTATAAAACACAATGATATATTTTCCCACCATTACTTTAGTAACCTACCATTGTAAACTACAAATATAAATTACAATATTTTTCTGTTAGAAAAACACATTGAATGTACCCTCTTCACCAAATTTTTTTTCAAAATAGGGTTTCATGTTACATTGAGAATACCCCATAGTTTCCATGTTTATTTTTGAAATATTCATATAGATACAAAAATTACTCCAATGAATAGGGAAATGTTTATTTTTCATATTTCAATCACATAGATAGCCATTGTTCAATTTTTCTATGGTAATGTGACAATTCACCTTAAAGAATATTAAGAAATGTATTGTCAACTCACATAATTAATGAATTGGAATTAACTAGATATAAGTGGAGATCAATGTAAGTATCCACTCTATTCTTCTTTCAGTCTCTTGGGATAATCTATCTTTCGCTGTTGGAATATTCCATAACTATTTCTATATAGTTTCGTAACAAAATCCCTTAAAGGTATTTTTATATTTTCTCTAATTATGCATTCCATCAGTATGAGATAAGTAAGTATTATCCATCTTTTTTTATATCAATTATATAGTATTCTCTCAGTTTCATATGATCATAGAATTATTCTGATCATCTACATTATTTCACCATATTATTTATTCTATACTCCATTTATAATGTATTATATTTTTTGTTACTCCTTTATGAACATATAATCTCACTATTATATTCATTAATTTCTACAAAAAACCTAAACTAATACTTTGTGAAATTTCAAAGGACCTATTAGATGATATAATAATGTTCTCATTGAATATTTATGTAATTCTTTATGTTCTCAAGAATAATGTAAAAAAATTTATATATATAATCTTCCCATACTACTACATTTTAAGTTCTTTGAGGAACTCTTGAATTTTATACTAATAATTTAATATAATTGTAGGGTATATGTTTAAGGGGTCTTGGTAATTAGAGTTGGTATGAGAGGAAGTATATTAGAAATAATGGGGATAAGATTAAGAGGGACATAGTTTGATATCACAATTTTCAGGGAAAACACCAAATATGTAATGGATTTATGTCCCTTTAAACCTTAGTATTTTACAATTAAATATCATGTGCATATTATGCACATTACATTTTATAGAGATGAAAACTAAATAAAGGTTTGGAAACCATATCAAAATTCATCAACAATGTAGGGATTTTCATCTAGAGAAAATCAATGAGGATGGAGTTTGAGCTAGTCAGGTCATAACCATATTATGATAGTTGACCCAGGTTATGAAAAATAATTGCTCTAATATATAGAAACCTACCAAAAAAAACATTGTGTTTCCTTTTTACACCACTCTATGTGGAGAATAACTCAACCATTCAATGAAAATATTAATCCATACTACTACAAACAAACCATTAATAGTGTTAGGAAAAAGCACTGATAAAGGTACCCTTTATTAGCACTAAAAAAAAGTACTGATAAATTGCACATTTTATCGGTACTAAAAAACACTAACAAAATGAACCCTTTATCAGTTCTTTTTATTGCTATTAATGGGTCACCTTTATCCATGATTTTCTATTGCACTAATAAAAGGTACCCTTTATCATCACATTATTTTTAGCATTGATAATGGGTACCATATAGAAATGATTCATTTTTATCACTAATAAAGGGTATCCTTTATCCGTGCCTTTTTAGTGCTGATAATTTTCCTAAATAAAATGAAATAATCAAACAAAAAAATTAATAAATAATAATTTTTTTTAAAAAAATATTAAAAATATTATAAATTAAATATTTATTGATAAAAATTAATAAATATATTATAAATACATATAAATTATAAATGATAAGAAGTTATAAATATTAAATATATAGATATGTAAAATTAATAATATGATATAATTAAAAAATTATTAAAAATTATTAAATGAAGAAAAATATTAAACATTTTATTAAATAGATAATTATTTCTAAAAATGAATTAATTTAATATAGATATATATAGATTAGGAATATTCATAAATAGTTTATATTAAATATTGATATATAAAATTAATAAATTGTAATAATTAAATAATAATAATTAAAAATAATAAATTACAAAATTAATGAAACAATTTTAAATAAAAATAAATATGTTTAATATATATATATATTAATTATAAATAGTAATAAATAATTTATATTTTTAATATAAATATATAAGGAATATAAATTGTAAAAATTAAAAAAAAATTAATTACTCATCCATTTTTAATGGTTTTAATACAAATTTATTCAGTCATACATTTAATATTGAAATATATTCATATATTTTTCTATATATATTTTTCAATGTTTATAGTATTTCCTAAAATAAGATTTATATACTATAACATATTATTGCTTACATTAAAAAACTCATATATTTAGTGAAAATGGTTTATAATTAAAAATTAATGTTAATTAAAAATACCATCTAATTTCATTAAATACCTTGATGATGGGTGAGCCTTTTACATAGATTTTATCCCGAAAGAGTGGAAGTTCCTCAGATTTGTCTATGAATGAGCAGTGAATCTACAGAAATGAGCACGAAAGATTTTTTTATCTCTATTGATCGAGTTTTATTATAGGAAATACTTGATCATGATCAATTTTCATTAATTGGTTGATTGAACATTTCCAAAGTAGATAAGCCAATTAATGTAGAGGATTTAAAACAAAATATTGGATGAATATGGGGCTTTAATGAATGTAAATTAATTCTAATTATCAAGGTATATTTCCATTATATTTTTAAATATGAATTAAATCATTCTCTAACATTGAGGTTTAGCTTTTATAATCTCAATCCAAGTGATTTTTGGCTTTGTTTATGGGAGCTTGATTTCAATCCTTATAATCAAAATAATATTAATCTATAGATCTGGAAATGCATTCATGGGCTGACTTGGGTTCTTTGATTTCAGTTTGAATATGCGGTTGTTCCTATTTTTTTGATTTCTATAAAGTGGTTGGCCACCATGTTTCAGGTTGCCAACATGTTATTAAAATTAAACCTAATAAAATTGGTTTTAACAAGAAAAATAATGTTTTTAGTTTACTAAAGAAGAAGTTGGGACCTATGAATTCTTTTAAGAATGAAGAAATTATGTGGGAAAGGATGTTCTTTCCCCCTTATTGGGGGTTTCTCTTAATAGTCCCCTAGATACCCTTAAAAGGGGTGATACCATGTTTAATAAGAAGTGGAACTCTCTGATTAAGGAGGAAAATGTTCAGTGTGACATGGAGGATTTGGGAGAACCCACTAGAGGTACATCTAGTGATCTCGCAAGTCCAGACTCTTAAAGTAATTCTTGGGAAGATGTGATTGGATGTTCGGGTGATGAGGATTCAATACAGGAACTTTTGGTGCTTGGTGAAGTGCATGACCTTGGTCTATCTGATTTTGAAAGGGATATGCAAAAAGAAGTTGATGGGGGAACTAGTGCAAGAGTGATCTTTATCTAGAAAATGAAAGATTACGAGAAGGAGAGTCTATTTTTTTGAAGAATATTTCACACAGGGAATCTTCTCAACCGCACATGTTGGAGGTGGATGAATTAAAAGGTTCTTGGAAATAATGTAATACATGGAAACGGGGGCGTCAGTCAAATTGTTTTGTTCGAGGACGTGGAAGAGATGATTGGGATAGTGGGTGTGGCCGATCTACCAGGTCTTCTTCTATGGAGATCACTCTAGATCTAGATAAACTAAGGGAAAAGTACTATGTAGTCTTCAATCAAAATATTTCATAGTAAAAATAGGAATATACTAATGATATTGATGATCTTGTTTCTCCTGATTTGTAGTTTTCTTTTTTGTATAAGGGATTTTCCTTCAGTTTGAACCCATCCATTATCTCTATCTTGTATTGTCTTTTATTTTTCAATAAATTTTGGTAGGAGGAGGTTCGCATGGATCCTAGACATTTTTTGTATATTTATACTTATAGTTTTATTTATATTTATATTTATATTTATATTTACATTAATATTTATATTTATATTTATATATACATATATATTTATATTTATATTTATATTCATTTTAATATTCATTTTTATATTTATATTCATATTTATATTTGTATTTGTATTTATATTTATATTTATATTAATATTTATTAAATATATAAAAATAATTTTTTTAAAGTGTTTAAATGTTTATAAATATTTAATTATATATTTAAATAATTTGTAAAATTAAATTAAATATATTAAAATAATGATTATAATTTTTATATTTATATTTATTTTTATAATTATTTATTAAATAAATACATAATTTTATAAGAATATAGAATGATATAAATATATTCATAACTATAAAATTATAATAAATATATTTCAATTATGAATATGTTTACTATATTTATATTTATATGTATATATTAAATATATATATTTATAAAAATATATATAATGATATAAATATATTTATAATTATAATTATATAATTATAAATATATTTATAAATTTATATTTACTATATTTATAAAATTATATATTTATAATTATAAATAAAAAATATAATTTTTTTAATAAATATTTAAAAAATTATATATAAATAATTATAAATTTAATTAATTATAAAATTATATTAAATATATACAATTTTAGAAATATATTTTGACATTTTTTAATTTATGATTATAATTATAAATCCTTTTTCAGCACTAAATTTATAGTTCTCATAGAGATGCATTTTATTAGTGCTTATTTAGCGCTAATAAAGATGGATATTTATCTGTGCTAAAAAAGATCTGATAAACATATCTTTTATCAGTGCTTATTATGATATCCCTAATAAAAGGTAACTTTATCGACACTTCTTTGGACGTGTTGATAATGGTCTCCCTGATCTATTTAAAAGAACTATAACAATTACCGATTGGGTCATGATTCTTAATCTTTCATGAAACTCCATTACTACTAGTGCTCTTCATCAACATTCTCTAATATGAATCAAGGCTAAAATCTAAAGTATGTTATTTTCTCTTCATCCTCAATCATTGATTTCTTGTTTGAGTTATACTGTTTCCATTGTGTTAGTGATCTAAACCACGATGAACCTTGTATCTCCTCTCTTATAACTCTAGTCACGATTGGTCTCTCTCATTCTTCCACATTGATTACATTCTTATCCCCACGTTCACTCAAGGATCATACCATTGATAACCCTATCTTTTTCACCATCACACCATCATCATTAACTACCCATTTTTATTCATCATCTACCACTACTTCTCTTTTACAGTTCTCCATTTTTTTATTCATAGTTATGATTTTTTTTCACACATCCATTGTCTATTTTATTTGATAAATTATTGTTTTTATCTTGTGGTTTTATTGTTTGATTATTTGATGAATGGGTGTAATAAATCATGTTGATTTACATATAAATAGATGTCTATGGTATGATTAGTAGGTGCTATATTTCACTGAATTATTTTTTAATGAGTGTCAGGACAACTAAGGTATGTTTAATTTTCTTGAATGATTATTAAACTAGTTTTATATCAAATGAATATTGTTTTGATTAATGGGTTTCTTATAAATATTCAAATTCATTTTAATAACATTTAATTAATTTGTAATTTACTTATTTATTTTTTTAAAACAAGTAATGTATGTTTAATTATACAAATAATGTTTTGTGCGATTAATTATTATTTTTTCCTCGCACTGTGGATGGGTGTTTTGAAGGTATAATGGGTTATGGATTTTGAATATGGTGTATTGATAATAAACATTTAAATGATCATTCTAGGAATTTTTTGATCGTGTTGATTGTGTGATATCAGTATAGGGGAATTTAGCTTATAATTTAGTTTGAATAACTCAAAAATAATATAAGAGTTTTTTAGAGTTATCCCCATTTATTTTTAGACTCTATAGATTAATATTTTTATACAATTTCCCTAGTGGTTTTTTCAACATAACCCTCACAAGGTAATATAACTATTTCATTAAAAAACTTCATCACTTCCCTAATGTTACATTATATATCATATCTATCCATAGAGTACACTAATATTGATCGTTCTAAAATGATATGATAAGTATAATAAGATTGAAAATTATTTTGATTTAAATTATAATAAAAGAATTAAATTTTATGCCTATTTAATCATTTTTATAGTATATATCACTTCTTATTTACTATATTAAGTGACATTTTTATATTCAATATGAAGTATGAAATTGAATTCCTTCTTTTGGATCCTTGTCACTATCGATATGGTTTTCATCACTAATATATTATTCTTAATGTTATTTTATAATTTATACTGTTTTATATATTTTTAAAATAATAATTACAAAATTATATAATGAAAAGAAAGAAAATTTGAGTTTTACTTCAAGTCAACATTTAAAAATCCTGGATAATATTTTTTGGGTATTTTTTTGAATGAATTATAATTGAATAAGTATAGGTGAACCCTTTTTCTAATATTTCACCTTTATTTTATCTGTGAAATATTTTTCATTTTTTGATTGTGTTTTAATGTATAAAGGTATACCGAAATTTAATGTTTCCAAAAAAAAATATATTTAGTAATTTGAATTTATTACATGTGATAATGAATCACAGATGGATTACAACATGATTAAATATTTATGAATATTTGGAAAGGGTTGATAATTTTTAAGAATTTTCATAACATAATGTTCCTGAAAATGACATTTTTTTATGTAATTGGTTGAAATTATTAAATATGGCATAACTGAAAATTATAAAAAATAAATCTCATTTTATTTTTTATAGTTTTAGTACATGATACAGTCCTTGGATTTGGCATGGTGGAATTGGGTAAAATTCAAGATCTATTAATGGTAAGGATTATCATGTTGAAATTTTTATCAAATTGAAGAAATTTTTTTAAATATTAATGTAATGTTAATTTAGAAGACAAAAATTATCACTCACTTATATGGTGATATAGAAAAACCATTATAACTATATTTTATAAAATATATAGTTTCATTAATGAACTTATAAATAAAAACATGGGAAATTTATTGGCTAGTGTATTATGTTTTTTATTAAATCATATCTCATTAACATGAATGGTCATGGATATGATATTTTAAGGGAAGGATCCTGGTCTAATTGGAATATAGAAAATTGTGACCAATAGTTTTATCTGGTTCCCACTTTTTTAGTTTCACCAAGTTCGTCTGGATTGGAAAACACATATGGACCAAAGAGTGGTTGTCAATGTTGGTAGATCCAACTTATTGGGAAAAAATATGACAACTACATTAAATTATGGATCATAAAATGATTTAGAGCTTATAAAATTTATAATAATGAACTTATATATGTGAAATAATGTAAATAATTAAAGAACAAAATTCTAAACTTTAATTTCATAGAATAAAGAATTTTGAAACAAGTAAACGTGTTTAACTGACTTTAAACAATAATCCAAGCATAAATATATAATTTGAACATAACATATGATGTGTTTTCCATATCACTACATACAATCTCATTCAAATAAATTACATGGTTGTGATGTTCTAAGAGGGACATAAGGGTAATCGTGGGTAATGGAAGTACCCCATATTGGTATAACAATGTTGGAATTTTCTTATGAGGTTTTTTCTTAGGGTAGTGATGTTATAAGAGAAATTATATGATCACCTTAGTAGTGATTAGATAAGTGGTATAAATTTATTATAATCCCTTAAATCCTAGCGGGATAACCTATAAAGGGTAGGATGGATTAGTTGATCATATAGATTAATTTTTCTTGAGATTTGAGGTGAGTGGGTGACAAATTATGCCTACAGATTATGAGATTATCTAATAAGTGATCACTAAGAATGATTAACAATGCCTTAGATAACTGATCTTTGAGTATTTTATATTAGAATATAACGGTTACTATGTAAGGTGTCGATAAGGTATGTCAGAATGTGAGTAACTATAGACAAGTTAGTGATTCATCGAGGGATTGGGTGAGGGTGATGTTCTATTTGTGTTGTTATTTGTTATTCTTTATTTCTTTTAGAAGTTAGGTTAAAATAATGTATTGTGGAACCCATTGAATGGTTATTTCTTAAGGTAACCAATTTTGTTAATACTTCCACGTATTTGAAATCCACTTCCAAAGAAAAATTGTAATGTTATACCCATTTCATGATTTGGATGCAATAAGTACATGTTATGGTTATCCTTGATGGATACTATTGGATTCTAGGTATCTCTGGTTAAACCTCAAGGTAAATATGATATGGTTATTTTCATAGGGAGATAAATAATTTTTTCTCCTCCTATTATTCAAATGTTAACCTCTTATTAGTGATATGGTTTGAATTTCATGTAAAAAACATGGTATAAACTTGGTATGATTGGTATAATCCACTAGTATGAAATGAAGTGGGTACATTTTATTATCATTTTGTCCTTGTTAGTTCATAGTGACTTAACTTACATGTGTATCTTTAGTTTTACAACATTGAACATATACTCAAATATATGATTTTTGTATATTTTAGGGGACCTATTAGTATTTACATGACTATTTTTATACTCACACCTTACACATGAACCTATGTGTATATATATCTCTTATATATGAGATATTGGTGAGGTAAAAAGACTAGTAACATAGATTATAGTCAGTGCAGCTCAACGGGGATGAGTTTATGTTCTCATGGTAGTGTTAGTGAACTTTTAGAATTTTAAGATGAGATTTTAAATTTTAAATTAATATTTTCTAATGTAAAAATGATTTAAGGATAAAACTTTCATTATCACCTGCTTCATCCCTCATATATTTATTATTGTATACTACTTCTTGAGACTCAATTTTGATATCTTCTATGTTGTTTCAAATACTATGAGTAATAGTCATCCGAAATGATCGGCAATACCCATTATGGGATGAATATTTCTCTGAGTAGTTCAAGAAATATAAGTTCATTTCAAAAATAGGTAGAGTATGATTCACAAGAAAAAAATGAAATAATAACTATTTGGGAGATGATGTTTGTGAGGATGAAAGTTGTTTATAAATTTCACCTTTTGATGAATTTATAGGATATCACCTACTATGGGAGATTAATTCATTTCATAAATTAAATTACACATTTCTTTCAAAATGAATGCATTCTAATCATTTGAAAAAATAGTGTTCATATGTAGGTATATATTTCATAAATGTTTCAATAGAGAATGCATAAAACCCTCTTCAAATACATTTTTTTAATATTTTTTTTATTCAAGATAGGTTAAATGCTTGACTACTCATTTATAAAATGTATTATATATATTATGTTGTTTCCAATCTTGAGGAAGAACATACCTTAATAATTATTAGGGTGTCAACAGTATGTTGAGGAAAAAACAAGAACAACACAACATTACAGTGTTGAATAAAATTACCAATGTAATAAGTAAAGGCATAAAATTGTAGGTTGGTTGGAATCAATGATGCCAGCCTATTAACCACAACAAGCTAATGTTCATTAGTTATATTTGGGTCACAATGAGGATTAATGGGATAATTGATATTGATTCACGGTTCCACATCCATCCTATAATAAGGGAAATCATTTTCATATGTATAATAGAAATTTTGTGATATAATTTTTTTATTTTTCCAAAACAAATATGTAATTAAGTATTGAATTAATATTTATTATTCCTTAAAAAGTTGGTTTATTTTGGAATATTTTCATAATAAATTGGTCTTAATGGAAATTAGAAAATCACATAGTGGCTTCTGGACTCTTCTTACCATGTTATATTTTCTATATGCTGAGGGGAAAGAAAATCCCCATCAACAAGTTATTTATACAAAAACTATAAATAATGAAACCTATAATGATTTTATTAGTCATCCTGATAAGAAATCATTGCAAGTGCACTGTAGTCGATAATATATTATTTTAATTTATTTATTTTATCCATTTTGATTCAAAAAAATTAACTTATAAAATAGAATAATACTATAGAAAATAAAGAATGTGCATCAAAACTTATATTCCCCTATTTAGAAGAAATGCTGGATTATACTTCACTAGAGAAGAAATTTGTATCTATTTTAAATAAAAAATAAAAGTTTAATGTCATATGAAACTACATATGTTTCTTTTTATATATATAGATTTATGAGTCAAAATATGATGTCACTTCCACCCCACATCATGTGTTATAGAACGAGCTCGTATAAATAAAGATGGTAAACTAGTTAATGAAAACACAAGATCAGTATAGAAAACTTGTGTAAGTATGAAATAATAGTAATTCTTTATAATATATAGTTGTACTACATAAACATATATATATTTATTTTCATATTTTTATGGTTTAGACACAATAATCAACAGTGATCATACCTAAATAAAAGCTACATTCAGTAGTTTTGAGGAAGCCAAAAAAATATGTCTGCGTTAGAGGAATAGGTTCTGAACTGTCTCGTCAAACATGTTTTGCAAAGAAAAATCCACATGAAGATACATATAATATAGTTAAGGGATTCCATGAACCAATGGATTCTTTGAAAGATATTATTGTTCATCCTGGTTTGGAAAACAAATGTATGATAAAGGATAAAAAAGAACATGTAGTGGATTAAATATTCACACATGACCCAAATGATCTTGCTAACATCAAGGCTATTCATTACCCTCTACTGTATACCTTACCCGAGATAATCGATTTTTCCAAAAATATTTCTCATAAATGTTAATCAAATTTTTTTTATAACATCAGGTTATTAAATTTATGCGAGGTATAATTGTTTTTTATTTCAATCTTTCAATACCCACACACCACCTTGTTGTGAGGGGTAGGTTGTATAATATCCTTAGGGACAAGTTACAACTGAAATTACTCCCAAAAGTTCACATGAGAGTGGGGATTAAGGTATCTCATTAGACAAATGCTGAGTTGCATATTCCGCTTGATGATCTAGATATTATAAAGGTTAATGATATTATTGGAAGTATGATCATATAATTATATAAAGATACATGAGATATATCTGTAAGAAAATTTTTAATATGAAAAACCTGTAATAGTTGCTAAAAAAAGGTCTGAATTGAGGTGTAATCTTATATATTGATAAAGAGATGGGGAACCATAAGGATGGATCGAGAAAATCTAATAAATCTTCCAAGAAATCAAAATCACCTTCTAGGAGTAATATATTTCCTCCAATTATAGAGAAACAATTATTATCATTACAACTTCCTATGTAGTATTAATTGAAAGATTAAAATATTCCTTACATTCTATATGAAAAATTAATATATAGAACTTCCGTGTCAGACATATTTTTTCTAAAGATTATAAATGAGATTCGCAAGCATAAATGGCTAGGATCCTCAGTTGTGAATACATATATAAGGTACATTTTCAAAATACGTCTATACAAATAGTTTGATAATATATTTATTAATGTTATTAACTATTCATATTTTGTAGAGGGGATTATATGAATACTACGTAAAGGTAAAATTGTGTGAATGATTATTTTGATTCATTAAACACTGTATAGTTTCTATGGGAAAACTTACTTTGGATTAGGAAGAAATTGAGAAGAAAAGAGATGAGCTAATTGAATAGGTTGACAAAAAAATAATATGTGATATAATATTTTTTATGCATACAATGTAAAAGTAACATTCCATGATTTAATCACAAAAAATATATTTTTATTTTATACATTAATTATTTTTTTTAGTTTTTAATGAATAATTGGATAATGGTATCAGTCAATATGGATACCCCAAATATTTATTTTTTGGATCAAATTCATGGATATTGAATACTAAAATCACACATTATGTGTATTTTGTGCTTCCAATACACTAAAATCAATATTTTTTAGATGAACATTGAATTATATTTGTTATTATGTGTTTTAACAAAAATTTCATTATGATAAGGAGGTATCCAAATATAGGTTAAATCATGGAATGAATTCAATGTATGAACATAAAAATCCAAAAATTACTAAAAATGGAAACATAATAAGGTGTATATATAGAAATATTTAACTATAAGACCATATTTCAAAACATCTACCTTATTTTGGTCAATGTTTCTATAGTTAATGAAGAAAGATAATGGAAAATATTGTGGATATTTTGTTTTCAAAATTATGAGAGAGATCATAAACCATCAAAAGGACAACATTCTTAAGGGGTAATTTGCGAAGGTAATTAAAATTACCTTGAAAATATTTCCTAATAATTTTTTTGTATATATTTTCTAAGTACTACCAAGATTTTCAATAACCTTTTTACACAAAAGACGTAAATTGTTTTAGAGATGAGTGGGCAGTGGACATGGTGTCAAAATGTGTTTCAACGAGAAATTTAGGTGATTAGCTTATATGTTTTTGAACTAGTATGGGATATTACCTTATAAATATATTTCGTGTGTGAATAATTAGTGTTATAAATATAATATATTATTCTTGGATTGTTTCTTAAGGAGAAGTATAATGGATGAAATCAATTTTTTTGGAAGCATTGACCTGTAATGAATAAAATTGTTGGGAAATGGAAGAGGTGGTGGTGTAGGTAGAGTTGGAGTCGGAGTCAAAGACTGAGGTGGAGAAGGAGGTATAAGTGAAGACTAACGTAAAGGAGGATACGAGGCACTAACTTGCAAATAATAAAATTTTGGGCAATAGAGTAGTATAGGTATCATACCAAGGTTATGTTTATCTTTTAAAATAGATTTTCATAGACTAAAATTTCTATTAGAACAATCCATGTACTATCAAATATTATTTAAGTGTGAAATCAACCCCCACCAGGAATAAAATAAACCACAAAAATAGATGTTGTTTCTTTCTCATGGATTCTCTACACTATAAAGAACTAGTCTTAGTAGTAGAGGTAATAGTCACTTGATATTCATACAACACTAATGAAATAATCAAATTGGTATATATTCCTAATCAAATATCTGAATAGATATGTGTGCCATCAACCAACGAAGCCAAAAAGTGTATGGGAGAACTATTAGAGGACAACCAGGATTAAAGTTTCATGGTAATCGAGGAGGGATGGTATAGAAGGAAACATGGAATCAAATGAGAAAAGGTACTCATAATGAAATCCATGAAAATGAAAAAGTTTATTTTAATTAAATCATGAAGCATTGAAAATCCAAATGGATACCCCATTGAAAAATAATCGTGTAGCTTGATCCAATTTCCCAAAAACTAAGGAAATAAAAATTTTCATCGACTGAATTAAGAAATTTCAGAAAAGAACAATACAATCATTTCACTTTGGTTGAGGGTGGAATTATTTGGGCTATTTGATAACCAATTAGATGCAAGATATAATATCATGAATTCTTATGAAATCTATACAAGAAACATTCATTATGTATGTGATCATTTATTACATAAATTTTTCAACCTTTATAAGCTTGTTAATAAAAAAATCATCATCATTCTAAAAAAACATGAGAATAAGGATATTACCATTTTGATAAAAAATAATGATGATTTTATGTTACAGTTTATAATCACCAAGAATATTTGACAGGATATACTAATCTATAGTAAAATCTCAGATGAATTAATGGATTCAATAGATTTTAGTGTCATTTGGATGTTATAAAGGTCAATACTGATGTTTAATACTTTCAAAAAGGGGTAAACAATTTATAATGAAGTTTTTTGTCTTTAGAAAATACATAATGGGTCGCAGTGATGTTTTTTTCTTTAATGAAGTTAAATTATTTATCAAGGATTTTGTTCTCTCTATGATTGTGAAAGGGAAAGATAGATTTTATTATGTTCCATAATAAATCTTATGTATATATTTATTTTAGTTCAATCAAGGAATTATTATAGGTTTACATTAATGATTAATGTTTTCTGTTAATATATGACTTTTTTATAAGGCTGATTCACTCATGTACTATGATCATGCACTCAACAAGGATGATTCACTCATGATGATTCAATTTTATTTTTATTCTCCAATGAATTCAAAATTTTGGGTTATCAAACTATACTGTTATTAGATAACTTAGTGTTTTGAATTCACTATAGGATAAAAAGACACGATAGAATCTACCATATCTCAAAACAATACACGTTGAACCTGGTATGACTCAAATTTTGTGGTTTACGTTTAAAATTAACATTTTATTAATTTATTATTTCACATTTATGGTTAATTTATTTATTTATAGTATTACTAAGATAATAATTTTTTTATAATATAGGTGGATTATTTTTCCCATATTGGGGTGGTTTTCTTGATGCTTCTCATGCTCGTGAGAGACTACACTTCGAGCCTGTAACTGAGATAACCATAATAAAAAAATGGGTTAAGAATGTATAAAACCATCATGAAAATGTAAAATCATACAACTTATTTAGTTAATTTTCACCATTTTATCTACTATTGTTTTTTAAAATTCCTTATAATTTTAATCTAATTATTATTGTTACTTCACAGATCTTTTAAGAACCAATATCTTTTCTTCAATCTTCTACAACAATCTATAAAAGAGAGAATATGTTGCTTTTGTATGAGATGTTTTAGGAATCATGGTGTTTCTTATTCAATCCAAATGGAACATTTATTTCAATTATTTATTGGCACAGACGGTTAAAATAAAAACACACATCACAAACTCAATCATTTATTTGTCAATGTAACGCATGGTGTGAATTGTATGGCTTGAACTTAGGTTTTTAGTTTATAATTTTAATTTTAGTTCAAAACAAATATCACATACTCAAAATATAGAAATTCACTAGTATTGTTTTGTTACTTTAGAGAAAAAAATCCATAATTCATTTGTGAGGTGTAGTAATAAGCTACAACTCAAATGAACGCACAGTGTTCCGGGTATGACTCTACGTGTCCATTATCAGTTTAAAATTTAAGATTTAGTTTGAATTGTTTCACTCAATTAAAACTAAGAAAACATGCTTGAATTGTCTTGATAATCTGATAAAATGATTCATAATTAATTTATGATGTGTAATAATTAATCTCATATCAAACTGATACA
Source organism: Viscum album (assembly GCA_963277665.1). Classification (NCBI taxonomy): domain Eukaryota; kingdom Viridiplantae; phylum Streptophyta; class Magnoliopsida; order Santalales; family Viscaceae; genus Viscum; species Viscum album. The sequence goes on along the minus strand of OY728145.1, from coordinate 870,166,146 downwards.
TGATGTGACTGGTATGACTCAAAGTGTGTGTTTCCAATTTAAAATGTCATTTTAGTCAAAAACCATGTGACATATTCAAAACTATGAAAACACATTAGGATTGATTTGATAATTTATGAAAATTATGTATAATACATTTAGGATGTGTTGGAATCATTATCACAACAATATGACCCGCGATGTGACCAGCATAATACCAGTTTCATATTTTTATTTAAAATTAACATTAATTTTCTTAAAAAATATTGATGATGTACTCAAAACTAAGTAAACACAATCATATTGTTTTGGGAATTTAGTAAAATGATCCATACGTGATTTTTGAAATGTAGGAATCAGCTTTACCTCAATCTGATATATTATATTCTATGTATGACTCAAAGTGTACGTTACAATTTAAAATTTAAAATTTAAATTCAAAATGTGTATGCCACTAAAAACCAAGAAAACACAAATGGATTTAATATAATTTAGGAAAACGGTTAATAAGTCATTTTTTGATGTGTATGAATCAATATCAGGTCATGTCGACACATTATCTGATCAGTATGACTCAATGTGCATGTTTTGAGATTAAAATAATATTTTACTAAAAAACACAAGGGATGTACTCAATACCGGGAAAAACATTTAGATTATTTTGATATTTTAGGAAAATGATCACTAATTCATTTGTGATTTGTGTAAATAATACTCACCATAATCTAATGCATGGTGTGACCATTATGGCACTATGTGTATCGTTTTATTTTAATTTGACATCTATTTTAGTAAAACACAATTCACAAACTCAAAAATAAGAAAATGAATTCAGATTGATTTTATACATTATAAAAATGATGCATCATTAATTTTTTGAATTTTAGGAACCATCCACACCTCAATCTGATACACGTTGTTCCCGACATGACACAAAGTGTACATTATCAGTTTAAAATTGACAATTAATTTCAAAAGTGTCACTAATTGAAAACAGAGAAAACATTCTTAGACTGTCCTTATAAATTTTGAAAACAATACATATTTCATTTTTTGATATGTAGGAATAATTCTTACATAAAACTAACACAGGATATGAATGGTATGAATCACATTATGTGTTTCTAGTTTAAAATTACATTATAGTGAAAAACACAAGTGACATACTCAAAACTTAGAAAATTCATTTGATTTTTTTAGATACATTAAGAAAATTATCCATAAGTCATTTTGGATGTTTAGGAATCAACTTAACATCAATACGACACACGGCATGACTATTATGACTCCAAGTGTGTATGTTTAATATATAAGAGCCATATTAGTTTAAAACACATATCATATCACCAAAACAGATAAAAAAAGCGAAGATTGTTTTATCATCATTCTATCTACTGTAACTTAATTAAATTCCTTATCATTTTTATCTTATACTAATTTAGTTACTTTTTAAAAAGATAATTCTTCAAGATGAATAATAAATAGTGTGATGTGTAAGAATCAACCACAACCTAATCTGTTACACTATGTTCCTAGCATGACTCAATGTTTAGATTAAAATTATCACTTTCTATTTAATTAATTTCTTTATATTATTACTAACAAAATAATTTTTACATATAAATTTGTATTCTTTTTCTTGAGAACGGGTGGTTTTTCTTTTATACAAGTGTGTTCTTTTGCTATATAATAGTGTTTTTTTCATTTATTTGTGTTGAAAATTTCATTTCATTTAAAATATATATTTGTATCAAATTTTGATAATTTATGGTGTTGATTCTGGTGCTGTAGTGTGCTATTAAAGAACTTTATAGTATGCCATATTTTAGGTAATATTGTTTGTTGTTACAACACACTATAGTATGACCCTTTATCATCTCTAAGTAAAATCATTGATAAATGGGGTCTTTTATTAGCACCTCTAAAAGTACTGATAAAGGGGTACTTTATCAGCGCATTTTTTCCCACTAATGAACATCCCATTTATTAGTTATTTTGTAGTGCTAATAAAATCCTGGGGCTTTTAATCACTCCTTGATAGTTAGTTCTTTTTTGGCACTGATAAAGGCTAATTCTATCACTATTAAAGGAATAATTTGTAGTAATGCCATTTTTTCGAAGAAATAGATCATTTTTTTAGAAAATATATTCAATGATTTAGGAAGTAGTAAATTTGGAAAAAAAATTCTTTGTGTTATATAGTTTAGAGGGAGATGATGATCAGTGTCAAACACAAATTAAGAACACTATAGATGAAATATATAGAGAGAGAAAATAATGGAGACCTTTTATAGAGATACACTATGAAAAATACATTCCTCTTGAGAAAAGGGATGATATTTTATGGAAATCACTCCATATCAGAAAAAATAATGTTAAACTGTTATTGAATATCATGTTAGTTTTATGAGTTTTTTTATACATGATTCAGTCTCTATATGTAGTCTAAAATGTATGATTGGAAAATTCATCATTAAGATAAAGATGGTCCTTAGAGGGGTGTTATTCTCTTAGACATTTTCATCATATGATGATATAGTCTCAAGTGTCATTAAAAAAATAGAAAACATTATCCATGACTTATGTAATTAATGGAAATATAGAGAATAATAATTCTACTAATCCATACAAAAATAAAATTAATTCAATTTTTTATAAGAAAATTTGGAATTTCTCACATGTAATAACTATTAAAATAAACACTTGAGAACATTCTTGATTAGAATGTGAGTTTTTTACAAGTGAGATGTAAAATCCCCTAAGGCTCATAAATACAAATATGAAGGTAGAATTTGATGATGTTAAGTTATTTAACTGTAAGGGTATGGGGAACTATGCCAAACAATTCCCCAAACACCAATGTAATTTTCCTCGATAAATTTTTGGGGCCCAAAGTTGTGCTTATGTGATCACTGAAGATGATGTTGAAGTAATGAATTTTATTATAGGAGGTATATTAATATAAATATAAGGGATATAAAATTCTTTATATGATTCTTTATTTACGCACTCCATTATATCACGCTTATTTGTAGTGAACATTTGATTATCATTTAATACTCTAAGAAATGATTTTTTTATTTAAGTATAAAAATTTGATTCACATTACAATGATTATTTTCCATATATCCTCAATTAATATGAATAGATATTCCCTTGTGGGAGACAATATTGTCATACCAATATTTGATTTTCATTTGATCCTTGATATGGATGGAATTTCAATGTATAATTAAATAATTTATTACTAAGATAAGTATATTTCTATATGTGAATGGGGAATAGAATCCCTTATCTACAAGGGATATACTTTACATCCTGAGACTTTTCTAGACCCACCTTCAGTGGCTCACCTTGATAAAATTATGGGAGATTATGAAGATAAAACACTATATATTGATGGAAAGAACCTTATAAGGACAAGGCATGTATTCATTGTAGAAAAATGCATTGCTGTATTGGTATTTTTATTACCTAATCATACATCTGAGCATGAATCTATGTTTTCCACTAAACTTATTTTCTTTCAAGATACATATATATAATAATCTATATATAATGGAATCAATGGGGTTTGAAGTGTTAAAGATATAGTTAAAGGAGTTTTATGATAAGAGATTTACATGCCAAAGTGTTTCACCATGGAGAGCTATGTTTTATTTATGAATGTGGAGTATGGGTATATGAGATTTTGTATTTAATAAATAGAGATAAATTTCATTGCTATAAAGAATATGTATCCTTTAGCACACATTGAGGAATTCATAGACCAAAATTAAGGAGGTAAAAAATGTTCAAATATATATCTTCACTATAGTTATCATTTATTAATTGAAAATGAGGATGATATAATAAATAAATAATTTCCTATGAGATATATACTTTATTATTTTACAGTAATTCATATGAAACTGACTAATACAGTTTCTATTTTTATGGATAATATCAATAGAATTTTGAAGTGTTATCTTGACAGAAGTGCATGGATTCTCAGAACCTGAACCGAATTCAATTCTCTCTAGGGAAATGATGTGTAGTTTATCAGTGCATTTTTTTGTAAAAAAATTACACATCATGATTCATGGAACTGCTCGGGGGTATTCTAGGGTTAGGTCCTCACATTAAAGATGAGTGAGAAATGGAAATAAATAATGAAAATGAACACATTGATGTTTAGTAGTTCAAGGAACAAATAACCCTTATTCCACTACAATAATTCTCAAATCCACCAACATGATTATTTTCAGTGGGTCCTCTAATCTTAAGACCATTAAAATCCACAACTGAGTGTAGGTAGTTGACACGTTTACAATAAGACTTTATAAAGTCTTCTAGTTCTTTTATAGGGAACTGGAAATACAAAGTTTAGTATAGGAAGCTTACACTTAACCACAACTGTGTATGAGGAGTTGAAACTCAACCAAATCAATAGATATTTTTTTAATGATGATATAGATTAAACATCATAGTTTTAGTAACAAGTAATAGATGTCTTTTGATCTTTCAAAAATAACATTTGAAAAATAAATCTTCAACATCGGGTAAGCTTTCTTTAAATAGTGATAGAGAGAATATCAGACTGATGTTTAAACATGTATGCATCTAAAGTGTATCTTTGGTAAATGATCTATCATTCTTATAGAATAATATGTAATGATAAAGTGCAATATCAATTATAGAAATAGTATTGAGTCAATAGATCAAAACATGTATGTCTAAAAAGTGTATCTTATTAAGAAACAATGCATGGTTTTGTATATATAACACTTTTTTATATTCATCCCATGTTTCGATGAAATGTGTATTGATATTTATAATTTCGGTTGAATAGCTCCAAGTCGAACCAACTCTAGAAATATCCAATAATTAGTCATGAAAATTTGAATTCAAAAAGAATCTAGATAGGTCATAACATCCCATTAGAATAGGAAAAAATTACCCCAATGAATATGATCCTTTAAATCCATCAAAACAAGCCTTTGATTGGGTCATAAACAAGCATTTAATAGATACTTGTTTCCATCAAGACCATTGCATAATTCATGGATAATATCGTAAATTTAAAACATCATCATTTAATAGTCACACATAGGGTTCCTTTACAGGATGACAAAAAAACCAAATGTAGATTTAATGTATTGTACATTTTTTTACTAAAACCAAAGGTTCCTTACAAACCTAGGCTTTATTATCCATACTTTTCTGATAACCTAGAGTTTAAGATCCATATTTTATGCTCCAAATAAAGGGTTTATTCCTTACATTATGTTTGCATGCATATGATATGAATAGTGTTTTTAGAATAACATAAAACGTGATTTGAATACTTCAATGAATATTCATCATAGATCAATGAATTTAATATAATTCTAAGATAAATATTTCCATGGAGAATAATTTCCAACAATTCATATAAAATTAAATTCATTAGCAACACAAAATTGGTTGTTTGTGAGTATCAAAACTGAAATTAAATTAATGAAATTATTGAATCAACATATGATCAACAATCTCCACCTTTTTATTGTCAAAAAACCGATATTAAAACCTTGTTGAAATAAAAATTTTAAAAAAATAATTTTCCCCATTTCATTTATATAATATTTCTTTAATTTATAAAGGAAAACGTATCCCCCATTATCCCTTTATAAAACATTCTCCCCCAAATCCATAGAAACTATAAACTTCTATAATCCCTATAAAACGTCTCCCCAAAGTATTTGAAACCAATAGAAAAAAAACTTCGATATAAAAGTATCCACATTTTCTAAAAGAAAAAAGATAAGAGTGGAGATTAAAATAATCTCCCCCTAAATTCATGCTACAAACATAGCTAAAAAATAAAAAATCATAATAAAAAAATATTATTTTCTAAATGTTACCCCAAAATTCATGCTAAAAACATAGATAAAAAATCAAGGAGTATAATAAAATAAAATTATTATTTATATAAAAATCACCCAAAATTCATGCTAAAAGCATACATACAAAATCAAGGAGGATAATAAAATAAACTAAGTATTTTCTTAAAAATATCCCAAAATAATAGCATATAACAAAATCTTTTTACTGATTTTCACAAGTAAAACATTTTTAAAGTAAAAATAATACTATTATTTTAAAAAATAAACATTTTATAAGATAATTAAATTATATATATATATGATCATGTAAGGTATCCAACAAAAAGAAATTACAAACAAAATAATAGTCTGTAATTAATAAAAAAATTAAACAATACATTTTAAAAATAGTACATTTAATATTAAATGGAAAGATAAAGTAAAAATTAAGGGTAATAAAGGAATAGACTATTTGTATGAACATTAAAAACTTTTAACATTTTCACATAGAGTATAAAAAACTCTTGACATCTCTTCTAATCTATTTTGATCATTTAGTGTTTATTAATATAAAGAAGATGATCACTATTCATCCTAAAAAATATTTAGCTTGTCAATATCTATCTTGGTAGAATCTTCTTTTCTGAGAATGTCCATTTGAACTATTATTTATAATTTTAAATCTTCAAATTATTCTTTTGAGATCAAACTATCTTTCATATTATGATAGTCTTTTAGTAATGAATTATAACCTAATTTTGATACATATGATTTTTACATATCTTTAAATGACATTTTAAACGCATCCAAAGTAGATAATAGTTTTTTCCATTATTTATTAAAATTTATGAATTTTAATACAATCCTTTCATAAGATATTTTAGAAGAGGAGACTTCATGATCTTCATGATATTGAACTTCCATTTTTATTTGATAATATTTTTTTAGAAAATCCTAAACATACAAAACATATAAACCAGAAGGATTTAATTTCATTATTTTGAAAGACTGATTTTCTTCTGATTTCGAAGCACTTGATCACTTCATCTTACTGTGTATGACTTTTTTAGAAACTTTTAAATAAGATAATTTTCAGTCTATGAATTTTTAAATTAAAAGTTTTAAAAATAATATGAAACCTTAGGTTCTAACACCATGCAGACAACCCTTCATTTTCATTAACTAGAAATTACATATCAATCATTAGATATTAATTAAGTTGAGTATTACAATTTTCATAAACAAAATTTTAAGAACATGAAATATAAAATATTTCAAATAATAAAATATAAAAATTTCATAATGAATACTGCATTTTCAAAATAAATATTTGAGATATTAAAAAATGAGTTATAAAATTAACATATACTAAAACATGATTTAAAAAGTAAGTAATAATTTTTATTAAACTTGTAGAAATTCATTTAACATCCATTATAAAAAAAATTAATGTACCATAAGTATATAGATATTAAAAACAAAATATTTCCTGGATATTTCACTTTAGTACTAATGATTTTTTGATAATGATCTACTTCAAAGTTGTTCACTCATTTTTTAGGTACTTTAACATTTATCCATTGATCAACCACTTAAAGATTAAAAATGCATCTTAGTGGTATAATTCTGCAAAAAATAAATTACAAATTGTTTTGTTAACAATATGCTTTTGGTTCTTGTAGTGTTAGTAATTAAATTTTTAGGTAACTAAACTTGTTTATTTTGAGTAAGAATTATACTATTTAGGTTAAACAATTCCTTTGATTAGTAAACAAATTTAACACCAGAATTTTGAGTGTTTTATAACAGTAATCATTTTCATAATTACCATTAATACAAAAATAATAACATCTAACAATATAAGTAGTTTTCCTATTTAAACCATGAATAAAATAATTCTTATATAGTTTTGGTCTTTCATGTTTGATTGTTATTTCAAATTTTTATTTCAGTATTTTATTTTTTCTAAGGATTTAATATATATATTTTTATTATTTTATCATCATTCTAGACACTTATTTTAAATTATCAACTTCAGCTAATAGTTCATTAATTTTATTATAATATAAATAAAAAGATTTATAAGAATAATATTTTATATCTATAAACTATTTCGAAAACTTTTCTCTCTATAAAAGAACAATATCATAAGATTTATTAAATTTTCAATCATATTTATTTAATGATTCCAAATTTTATTATATTATAAAATGATATTTTTTTAATTTATCACATATTGCTTCTTATTACTTCAGTTTTGAGGGTAAGAAGATTGCACATCATGATCTCTATACTCTATAAGACATATCATTTTCTTTATATAAATGGTATTTGAATCTATATAAGATTTATTATGCAAACTGTAAGTATTACTCTGGGTAACCTTCACAACTTTATTTCCTTTTATCCTCTATTTTGATTTTTTTTCTTCTAGTAAAGAATAGTTGTCCTTTATATAACCTTTTTCCATTCATTCAGAGTATCTATATTCATCAATAATTTTATTTTTGTTTCTATATATATTTTCAATTTTAATAGAAATATTTGATAGATTTATATCCAAATCCAGGTGGTTTGAATTAGAAAATTCATCCATAGTAGTTTTGAGAGAAGTTTATTCATTTTTCAAATGATTTTTAGCTTCAGAATGCATATGAGCTTCGTACATAATTAGAGTTACAATAAACCCCTTTATAGAAAAATTTTGTACATGTATAGACTGACATATAGCTACATATATTTCATTCCAATGATAGGGTAGTACCCTAATTACATTTAACACTTGTTCTGATTGTGAAATTTGATTTCCTAAAGAAGAAACATTATTGACAATCTCGGACAATCATCCATTAATTTCATAGATAGTTTCATCCTCACTCATTCTAAAGGTATAAATATTTAATTTCCTAGTAGTTTATCTTAGCTATATGATATTTTCAGTTCCTTTATATGAATCAACAATAGTCTTCCAGAAATAATATAAAGTAAGAAATTGTGATACATGATTAAATTCATCGGATCCTAAACCACACCCAATAGTATTTGTGTCTTTTTATTTGAGGACATATTCCCTTTCTTGTTAATCATTCCAATATCTAAAACCTTTCTTAGGGATTTCATAAGGTTTAACTACTTTCAAATAAACACTTATTACAAAAAAATCAAATAAATAATCATATGATATTTCCAGTATCCATTATTATCTCTGTTAAAATAGGGAGCATGAATCATTGACATACCTTCTCTTTAATAAACCATTCCACTATGTCTTCATCTAAATATTTATGTTGAGCTTCTTAGATCCATAAAAAATTTAGAAGATCCTTCATATACAACTTGTTGATATATTCTAGAATATGTATAACATTTTTCTATATCAAATATATCCAAATGTTTCCAAGGATATAAAAAACATAACTATAGTAATATATGACCTCCTTTGATGAAAATAGTTTATATAAGATAAAAACATTTCATGAAGAAAATACACCAGTAGAGTCCTATATCTAATACTAATTGTTAGGTTAGGATGGTAATAATGAATACAAAGATAAATGGGGGTGAATTGTGGTTTTAAATACAATATTAGATTCCAAATATATCTATTTTCGAAGCAGTGTTCCTTTCCATTTCTCTCATAGATGAGAGACCAGTGGAAATAAATAAATGCAAAAAACATAATGATGTATAGTAGTTCAGGGTATAAAGATTTCTTAGTCCACTCCCCCAATGATCAACTCCATGAGCATGGTGATTTTCACAAGGTCTACGTATCCTAATTCCTATAAAATCCACAACTGAGTGCAGGAAATTGACACCTTTACAAAAAGACCTTACAATGCCTTGAGGTTATTTTATAGTGAATTGAAAATCCATAGCTTAATGAAAAAAGCTGACACTTAACCATGAATAAGTCAAAGTAGTTTAAACTCCACCAAATCAATAAATAATTATTATTTTGATGATAGAGTTTAATCTTCATAATTTTTGTCACAATTGACAGATGTATTCAGATCATCAATAAAGCACAACATCAAAATAGATCTTTAACATCATGTAAGATTTATTTAAATAGTGACAGAGAAAATACCAGACAGATGTTTAAACAGGTATGTCTCTAGAGTATATCTCTATTAAAATCTTCATCATTATTGAAGAAAAATATGTAACAATAAAGTGCAGTGTCTTTGAACACAACAATAGTGAGTTGACAGATCAAAATGTATATGTCTCCAAAGTGTAGATCTGGAAGAAAAGACACACAGTTTCTCATGTATATTACTTTTTATTTATACTCATATCTCGATATGATGAAGAACATCTTGATATTTTTATTTTTGGTCAAATAGATCCAGGTATATCCAACTCTAGAAATATCATAGAATAAAACATTAATATTTGAATTCAAAAACATTCAATGGAGGTTGTAACTTCTCAAAAGAATTTAAAAAATTTTCTATATTGAATATGAGCCTTTAAATAAATCATAATGAGCCTTTGATTTGGTTATAAACATGATTTAAACATATATTTATAACCATCAAGAACATTTTATAAATTATGGATAATATCACAGATTTAAAACTACAGAATTTAGTAGTCAAACATAGGGTTCTTTTATATAACGACAAAATAACAAACCTAGGTTTGACATAATAGGGTTGATATACCATATATTTTTTCCTCAAACATAAGGTTCCTTTAGAATTTAAGGTTTATTATCCATACTTTACTGACAATATAGGGTATAATATCTATATGTATTGTTCCAAATTTTGGGTTACTTCCTTACAATATTTTATCACACGTAGGGTATGAATATTGATTCAATAATACATTAAAACAAATTCTGAATTCTTAATCGAATATTCCTCTAGGATCAATCACATGAATAAAATTCTAGAATAAATATTTTTGTGAATAATAATTTCGTGAAATTCACTTTAAAAAATTCATTAGTAAGACAAATGTGGGTGTTTTTTTCATCAAATCCAAAAAGAAATTAATGAAATTGTTGAATAAAAACACATCATCAACATAAAAACTTTAAAATATATTTCATAATAGAATGGAAATTCAAAACAAAAGGAAATTAAATAATTATTAATATGTGAAAAAGATTATTTAATTGTGAAATATAAAATATCATTATTCATTTATTCACTATTTAAATATATTAGAATGATAACACCTACTATTATCTTGGTTTAAAAAGATACAATGAAAATGATTTATAAGTCCAAATTCAAAAATATAAGAAAAAAGGATACCCCATAGAAAACATTACTAATCAGGCTACAATGAAATATTATTTTATTTTGATCAGTCAAATTTACCTCTGTACTAGCACATTATAACTCCCATGATATCATTTTCAGGAATATATTTATTTAATCATTGATTATTAAATTTAAATAGAGTTTTAGATGGAAATATTATGTTCCTAGGGTTTTCCAAGTTTCACAAGTAGGGTGCATGACCATGAAAGAGCCCATAAAATTGAATAGTGAAAATGAGTGGTTTTCTATTTGATAAAGAGTGTTTCATGTGTTAGTTTTATGAGCTCTTTACCCATGTAAAACACCCCTGTGACATTTTAAACTATTAAAATTCTCATTTATTCAAATCTCTACTGAAGGAAAAACAATCCATCTTCTCCCCGATTTTCTATAACTATCTATGAGAACCCATCACAAATACTCCTTATTTCCCCCTTCTTGATGGATTAAATTTTTCAAATTCACCATCAAAATCATTAAAATTTCAAGGTGTGTCATTAAAATATCTTCTGTATATGTTCTACTTCCAATTTATCCCACTCTTTTTTTAGTCAATGACCAAGGGGCCTATGTTTTTTATTTTCATGAAATAAATTGGGGCTTTTTATTATAGGAACACCCCTTGTATTTAAATATTTCATAGTCTATTATTCAAGAGGAATTTTATATTTTTGGGGTTGATTAATAGTTTTCGATAGGTTTTTTTGGGTAAATCAATTTATTTAGAATATCATATGATTATTTCCTTTTAAAAAACCCGTATTTCAATATATATATATATAAATGTGTCTCTGTGTGTGTGTGTTATCTTGGAATTTTTTTTAAATTTATCCATGTTTTTATATTCCCCTTATCTAAAAAAGTGAAATTTCTTAGGAATGTTACTCTTTATTCCTATATCATATTTAATGAATTTTAGTAGTATATAAAAATTCTCATGATATATTTTTTAATTGAATTAATAATAAAAGGTTATTTTGTATTTGTATAAAATTACTAAATTGGGAAATTATTTTTTTTGGAATTTTATTTCATTTTAATGAAGTTTTTGTCTTATATTAAATTATATTTTTTTCCTTCTTGGCCATTTGTTTTACTATGTGATGTCTTTGTGTTTATTAGGATTTATATTGTTTTAAATGATGTTTAATTTTGTTTTTTTTGTTTCTTTAGTAATTTTTAATCTATGATTCTGTGGAATGAATTTCTATTTTATATTTAATTGACTATTTTTTAAAAAAATTAATGTGGTTTTTATGACAAATTTTATATTCTATATATTGTTTCCCCTTACATTGATTGTTTATATTTAATTGAATATTCTGTGTTATAATTTTTATTTTATTTTTTAAAACTTCAAGGTTATTTTTCTATAAAGGGTGGTCGAATGTGTCATAAAAATTTTAAATTGATGTGTTTTACTGATATTATGATTTCATATGTGACATGTTTCTTCACATTCATTAGATAAACTTATGTAGAACCTAGGTAACTGATTAAAAAATAAAAATATAATTATTATAAAAGTTTAGATTAAAAACCTATTAATTTACATTAGTATATGATTATACTTTGTCTATAGGGAGAACCACTTGGTAAGGCTTGCTAAGAGTAAGTCGATGGCTATTTTTTATGAACACATCATTAAGTCTAATGATGGTTCCACTGAGTATGTCTAGTATTTCTTTACTAAAGGCTAAGTGAGATTCCTATAATTTTTAATATATTAAGTCATATTTTTAAATGATTTATTATTAAAATTATTTATATTTTTCAAGTTTATTTATTTTTCAATGGTTTTAATTTTGTGACCAGTTCCCCTTGGATGATGAGAATAAATAATTTACATTTTAATTCCATATTTCAATAATTTTATTTATCAAGAGATTTATCAATTTTTTAAAAATATTCAGTTTTCATTATGTTTTTATTAAAATATCCAATCAAGGATTTGCTATTTTTTATTTTCTAATTATTGATCTTCTCAAACCGGTTTGAGGATAATAAAATGGTTTATAGAGAATTATTCAATACTATGGGTTTTCATAATCTTGAAAGTATTCCAATTCTTGATAAATTGTTTTTGAATGTAATTATTAATAATATGATACCCTATACTAGATCTCTATGATTTTGTTAAGGGGGTATATAGAGGTGTCATGTTTATCTATGAATATTAAAGTGGTTGTTGACTAGAGGAACGATCCAAATTAAAAATGTGGGGAGACTATTCTGTCAATAAAAAGTGTCCATCTAAGTAAACAATCATTTATGTAATACTCAAAATAAATTATGAATTAAAAATATGGAAGTGATGCTAATAAAAAAATCCCATATTATAAAAAATGGAATAAAACACCATTATAATATGTTATGAGATCCCCAAATGAGGCATATCAATATAAAATATGCAAAAGTAAAAAAGAAATAGGGAAATATCTGTCACTAACAAATGAAACTAGAGTCTAACCTGACATTTCCTCGACATAACAGCTCACACATTTTCCCCAACCTAAGAAGGGCCAATTCCCTCATAATGAATCCCTGTCTAATAAAGAGTATGCACTCTCACCTAGATGTCCATGTAATGTGTGAGTATGAACTTAGTAGTACAATGCTATTGTTTCCTTAAGATAAATTAAGAAGGTCGTAAAAACATTTATGTGATGAAATACGCTAATAAAAAAACATGTTCTGAGTCATTGTGCACTAACCATTCTTCCAAGAACCCCATAACCACATAATTCAGCTCATTTCTAGAAGGAATATATGTCATAACCATAAGAATAAAAATCCATGGCTAATTCATGTCCCATATTTCATGAAATCTTCATATAACCCAACCCATACTGCATACTTAGGAGGTTCATCAAGTCACCTAGAAATAATCCATGTCTCTAAGGGACCTCTTTCACAGAAAACTCACACCCACCCACTCTATATTTAGTCTTCAGGGCCTTATCACTTTTGTACATGGTCTCTTCTGTAACCACTACCCTATCATTAAGGGTAACACCAATCTACAATCACATAGGCCCATCCCTATAAGTTTTAGGGAGGCCAAAAAAATTCATAAGAATAAGAATCAACAAGAAAAAAACTAAATCAGACTACCTTACCCTAGCCTAAAGTATCATTCGCGACATTTATCATCATCCATATGGGAGTTAATCATCTCCCTCATAGTCTTCCTTTCATCGCATTCCATGTTGATCCATAAAACCCATGGTCAACCATCAAAGTCTGAAGAACCCAACCATCACTATCTTGCATCAAATATCCCTTAATGTAAGGTATAACACCACCCAATCCAATTTTATAGAAATCCAAGTCAATAATTCTATTTTTATGCCCAAAATAATATTCCAAGAAAAAACACCCAAGTAGATATCATTACCTCTATCCTTGATACAAGACCCTTGAAACCATTATTAATGTAAAAACCAAATGGGATTCACCCACATAAACCTTTGGGATAATTATCAATTTCATTCATGACATTTTTTGAACAAAATGGAACATTTTATGTTTGTTTACCAATGTATACATCCCTACCAATATCATTTATTTGAGTCCCAAAATCAACATTTTCGTGGATCCTAACCAAGGGGATTCACTACCAATACATTACTTACCCTAGATATGATAGTTTCAACTATTCCTCAATTTTTTATTCTGAGACCATTACCTATGTAAACATCCCAATGAAAAAACCCGATACAAATATATTTTCACCATTTCGAAGGAACTCAACCCATACTCCTCCTCAAAGGATCCAACTAAATTTATATGGACCATGCCCTATAATTATAACATAAAAATATAATGTTTCATAGTTCTATGAATGTACACACATTATAATCAGGGAATAAAATTTTATTTAAGTTTCTTAGAATAGTAACGGATAACTACCTTAGGAATTCTAAAGCCTAATCTCTTTGGGAATCCACTTTAATCATGCTTGATGCCTCAATTCCCAGATTTCTACCCTAAATTCAATGAAATGGGGTTATTTAAATATTAATCAGATTAAACAACAATATATTGAATGAATGGTGTTCAAAATACCTTTAGATACCCATCTTAACATACAAGACATTTAATGACCAAAAATAAAGGGAGTAAGAGACAAAACTATCAAAATTGGGATCTCCATAGGGCTTGGTTTGAGTGGATGATAGGGGTGAATTACAGATGTGAAATATAGGGTCTATGGTGGGAATTACCCATTTCCCATTATTTAACAAATCCATTGATATCTTCACTAGAAATAAGGTGTCCCTCCACCTATTATTTGATGGATAATATAGCAGCCAGTGGTGGAACATCGGCTGATTGGTGAGCATAGATAGCACCCTCAGACACCATTCATCCCACCAGCAATCTAGTATCCTCTCACAATAAAATCAATTTCATTAGTATATTTCAATGAGTTTTAGGTCCCTCTCATACTTCCTGAATTCACTCTTAAACCACCCTCATACCTTGGAACCTAAATACCTATTAAAATACACTCTTAGACCAAAAAAATAGTTACTCACCTTGGATAATTTAAATGGGGTTACAAAATCCCCCTTTAATGACTCAAATTCCTTGAGAAGTTTCTGTAATGGTCTCCCTAAGAACCACTTCATTCATAATAAACATCTATCTCTCACTCCGAAACCCATTCTCTGAAGACTTACACCAATAAACAACATCAAATTATTTGAATTAACATTACTCAAATAAATGAACTCATCATAATGGGTAAACGTAATGGACACTCCTAAAAATAAACACACCTTACTCTAACCCAAAATTTTAACCAATGATGACACACATGGGTTTAGATTATTCCCAAGATCCATTGTGCCAATTTTCCTTGCTTCCCCATGATTCAATGAATCCAAATGACACATCATTGTATTTGTTGTGAGACTCACCCCTTATACATCATAAAAACACAATATATTTTACCATATGACTTATCAATCTACCATGCCATATTCCAATGGCTAGTGCCACTATTTTACACCAGAAAACATGTCTTTGAAAACTACTCCTTGATACCTATCATTCATTGATATAGTTGGCCACTAAGGTTCCCACAAGTCCATGAAATACCTTTATCCATTAATTATGTTCACCTATAGGTTATTCATGATGTGAAAAAAGATCTATCTTTTAACACTAATACAAATAAGGGAACCATTACTTACATAGAATCCAAAATACAATGAAAAATTGATAACTTCTATAACATACTTAAATATTTTAACCTTTCTTGAATCTCAGCTGATCTATCTCATGGTCACATCCTTAGATTTATAAACAACCACACCATACTAACAACACCTCAGTGGTTTTCCCACAATCCACTAGATAAACAGTTCACCTCCAAATCTATCATTTAACTATCTTTTATGATGTACATTATGGATTAGAATGAAAAGTGTTGGAATTTTAGTCAAAATCAACATCACACAACTCAGTGTGCATCTCCACCCCTCTCTAGCGGACCACCTCTCTGTCTTTAAGGCACTCTGGTAGAACCCATGAAACTTAGAAACCCCAAAAAAAGGTTTTAATTATTGTTCTTACCACAAAAATGTATTGGCAAACCTATCATATTTGGACTAATCCTAGATCATTAAATTATATCTAACACCATATGTTTTTCTCTAGTATTCCAATATGATTCCACTATGTAACTTCAAACACTATTACTAGAAATTAAATATTTAACCAAAACCCAGGATTAATCCTCAAACCACATAAAACACATACTGAATGATGTTCATAATGTTTTCCCAACCCCATTGCATCTATTTATTTTATATAGTATAAATTGGTCCTTCCTTAGATAACTTCTATCAAAGGAGGTTGGCCTTACCTACCAATGTTTTATCACCTCCAAAAAAATACACATTAACACCAGGGGTATTGTGGGAACACTAAACACCCACACCAAATTCTCAACATCAATATCAGTTAAACACTTGTTCAGATCCTTGTCCAACCCATTTAACCATTGTTCTCGGCTAGTGATAATGATTCATAACTGATCCAACTCTCCCTTGGATCACTCAAACAATATTCTCAATGAGAACACATCTTAACGAGGCTTAAAGATTCACATCATACCTTATCTTATGGTATTTTACCATAAAACTAACCAACAGAGAAATTACCACCAGAACCAATATTCCATATATAACTACCCTCTGAAATTACTTGATAAGGCTAAAAACTCAACCAAAGTACATTCTATATGACCCATCCAAAAACTAAACTTTCTTTAAACATTAAAACTAAAATCCCCGATCCATTCCAACATTATTCTTTATTTATGTGATTTATTATTGTGGTTTGAGAACACTACGTCTCTCATGGTATTTTAAACTCTAATAAATAAAGATAAGCCTTTCTTACTCTGAGGTTTGAAACTGATTTCCAAATCAAAAACCACTACAGGTATCAACACATCGATTGTTGGATTGTCTGACTTTTAAAAACATAATTAGGTCCCATTTTTTAGTGCTCAAAGACCCAGAAAAAATATGAATTCATAGTCCCATATTGATGCATCATTTCTTATTAATATTTTCTAAACCTAAGTCATGCACTACTAAATAATAACCACCAAAAGTTTCCAATCATTTCCTTCCTAAGACATTGAGAAATCTCACTCGGAAAATATTCATGGTCTGTGAAGTCTAACCATAACACTTATCGATACAAGAATAATGGACATCAAATTAAACTGTTGTTATAAAGTACTAATACACTAGTTACAAAATATAGATTCATATTTCAATAGTCTAGGGAAACACCACACATCATCCCGTCATACTCATAGATATTTACTAAAAATAATATCTCACTAGTCTATGAAGTAAGGGATTTATACCTTTCTCTAGGCTCACACTACCACTTTACACCCATAACCATACTCTACTCACTCCAGTGAGATTCACATAGATTTCACATGGTATTATCTCAATACAACTAGTCCCTTCTAATGGTGCTTCATTAAAAAAAATGCAAGCCCAAGTGGTTAGCTGCATCATAGACCGTCCCCTCAGAGAGGCCACTCATCAAACCACACAACAAGAACACCACCAGTTGGTCCAAGCACAAAAAATAAAAATATTACCCTCAATCCATTATTCATATAAAACACATCATAAAAATATAGTTTAAATATACTAAACATGTAACTCCTTGAGAATTTGTGAAATATATTTTCAATTAAATTGAATCCTTTTGATATTTTCGTTACATGAAACACTGATATTTTATTGAAATGAATGCAATAATATGTATATATTGTGTTATATTAAGCACTTATTTTAACTTGTGTTACATGAAACAATAATAATGTGCATGACACATGACTCTAATCTTTAATGTATTATGAAATAATATTATTTTAAATATGACCATTATAACTTATCTATTAAATATGAGATTATGAATAGTGTTAACTAATTTATGAAATATAAAAATAAATTTTGTATTAAATATAAATTTATTCATAAATTATTAGGAAAAATCAATCAATTTTTTAAAGAAATTACATTCTTTATAAATATATTTTCTTCAAAAATGCTTTTTATTACTTATTATGAAAAAATATTATATTTTAATATATAGAGAACATAAGAAAACTTATTTTATAAAAGTAAAATGATTATTGAAATAATAATAATATTTAAATTAACTTATAGTGAAATTTTGGGATGCTTTAGAAAATTATGAATTTTCAGGGAATAGTGAAAAATACTAATTTTTGTAAAACTATAGCTTGTATTCGATAAATTAAGTAATTTAAATTCTCAATTATATATTAAATTCATATAATTATTAATTATTATATTTAATCCACTTAAATATGTTTTAATAGAATTTATATTAAAATTTAGAATATGTTTATTTTTGGGTTTATATGGGGATTGTTTCTGTAAACTATTCTAAAGTGTACAATGTTTCTCCATTTAAATTAATTAAAAATAATAATGAAGATTATATTAAATTATATTTATATACTATATAATAAAAAAATATAATTTATATTCATACAATTATTATTATTATATATATAGTTAATATAAATCATATTATGCTTTAAAAATTACACTTCTCAAAAACACGCTTCTTCGTCGTGTTTGTGGGTTTTTATTTTAAATTTTCCTTTTTCTACTTTTAGAAAATTTATATGAAAAGGTAATTTTAATTTTTAATATCATCATATAAAAATTATCTTATGGTTAAATTTTTATAATTTCTTGAGTTGATTAATTTTTTGTTGAATATTGAGAAATTCTGAATTTTATTCGAAAAATGAATTTTCATTAGACTATTGATAAAGTTAAATTACATTAAATTCTTAAAATAAAAATTAGTATAATTATATATATATATATATTAATCTAATTTATTTCATTTAAATCAATTTCATATTGAAAATGGATATAATAACTTTTTAAACTTTTGAACATTTTCTATTTGAAGACCTGCATTCTTGTCACATTTATGGGGTTGATTTTAAATTCAATTATTCCAATTAATTGAATACAATTTTACAAAATGGATTAAATATTTGAAATAAATATAATTTATTTTATCTGATAATTTCAAATTAATTTTTTGTCAAAATAAATAGAGAGATCAATAAAACATAATTATCACGGTAATGGTAAAAATGGTTTTACCAAGGCATTAAACAAAATATATAATGGTCAATAATGATTAAAAACATTTAAAAAGTCATTTTATTACCATATTTATACCTTAAAACTTATATTTTATATAATTTTATATTATTTTATCCCTATTATATGAAACCAAATGTGGGTGGAATTCATTCATTCAAAAAATCATAAGGGTGCCAGTCACCTCACTTATATATAACCACACCCTCTCATCTCTACTTCACACCATAAATCCCTTTTAATTTAGCTAATAACTATCCAAATAACTTCCCAAACTCCCTAATCTCATCCCATATTATTTATTTTTGTAATAAATTCAACCAATGAAGGATTTTTGTTCAAAACTAAGGATAGCTGAAGAAGAGGTAATATTTACTAATGAATTCTTTTGTTTTATTTCTTTATGTAATTCATTAAAATATTATTATCACCTAGTGATATAATAAAATATCTATTTTTCATATACTGAGATTTTTTTATTTAAATTTAATTACATACAACCATCTCTACTTCAATAAAATGGGTTATGAAATAATCATTTCTGTGTACGGCGGACTATCGCCTGAAGAACTGATATCATTTGGTTTTCCAATACCACCCCTCATGGTTGGGAATAAATATGGATATAATGTTTATATATCATATTTATAAGATAATAATACATATGGATTAATTATATATTATATAATTTTTATAACTTTCCATTCCTTAGTGGATCGAATAACATTGCTCGTGTGTACAACAGACTACCGCGTCGCAAATCGATGTTATTCATTTTCAATCACACTTTACATGGAAGAAAATAAGGATAAAATTAATAAATATATATTATATAAATGAAATTATTATGATATTAATGACATATTTATCATTCTTAAAGGTAATATATAATTTTATATCTTACCATTTCACTCACTGAAAGAAGATAACATTGTTTTTATACTTGTTAACTACCGCCTTCACGAATCAACGTGAATCCATCTTTTCATCAACACCCCACATGAATTAAAATTATAATAATATTGATAGTAATAAAATTTTATTTATGATATTAATATAATTATTTAATGATAATCTATTATTACCACCTATCCATATTGGTGTTTGAAAAATAGAAATGTTACTCATGCATACGTTTGGAATATCGTCTCCATGATCGTAACATACTTAATTTCTCAAAAATATCATTCATGATTGGTCTAAAAATAATTATAGATGTATAAATATGATAATTATTTCATTATTATTATTCTTGAAATGATAGAATAGTGTAATAAATAATAATATTTAAAATAACAAGTCAAAACATATACGAAAAACAAAGTTGTTATTACATGAAATGTGACTTTAACATATAATTATTTATAACTAAGTAATAAAATTACATACGTAAATCATCTATAGTGTGATATATATAATTATTATTATATATTATATTTATAATAAACCTATATTTTTTATATAGGATGATGGAACATGTATGAGAGATGTAAAGACTTAAGGTAAGGGATTTATAGTCTCTCTTTTATTTCTGGGAGACATATAAAAATTCACCACTTCTTTCTTTTGTGTGGTGTATATACTACACCACTTAAAATTTATATAATGAATCTATTTATTTTTATGACATTTTAATATTAATTTTATGTTATTATTTATTTTTTATTATTATTCAAAATTTTATTATAGTGGTAAAATATCTTTATCTCAATTTGTCTTCTTTGAAATATATGTTATATTATAAACCTATATTCTTTTTCAAGGGTTATATGAAGAAATCATGACATATAGTTTCATTAATTTAATTAACCTTGTGATATTTTAAGGTTTATTTTATGTTATTACTTAATGGATATTATGATTAAAAATTACCATGTAGTAAATATTTTATGTTAAAATCACTTTGTTTATTAGGATTGTTTATGGTTATATTTTTAATTATAAGATATTATGATACATATCTCAAGAAAGCCATTAATTTACTTATACAATGGTTATTCATGATATTTTCTAGTAATAGTATCATTTTTCAACTCTTTAGTACTAAAAATAATTGTGATGTTTTTAAGAAAATCCAACTTTATTTCTCTCTTCAGTTAATGACTCGTTTTCTTCCAAAACCATGTTTTTTAAAAATGATTAAAAAATGTGTTTAAACTTTTTCAAATTTTTTATTAAATATATTTCTACACAAGTTTTATTTTTAACAAAAAAAAGAAAGTAATGTTCTTTTTGTTTTATAAACAATCCTCATTTGGGTTTTACTAAAAATGTGAAAAAAAAAATCTTTGCTTCCAACATGCACAACATGAACAGTATTCCTTGTTGTCATGAAAAATCAAATATATCAAGATTTCCATAAATGTTTTCAAATTTATTTTTAAAGAATATATTTTCTTTAATATTTTATAATTTTTTATATTTTAAATATATTATTTTAAATTAAAGGGTATTTTGAATTTTTTGAAAGTTGTTTTGAAAAGAGGAAATGAGATTTTCCTCAATAAATGTTTTAAAATTTTTAAATGTTCCTTAATAAGTTTTCATGTTTATTTTCAAATAAAATTATTCCCAAAATATTTTATAAATATTAGTTTTAAAAACTGATTTCTGAATAAAAGTAGTTTTCATTAGGAAATGATTTAAATTATCTTTCAAAATCATTATTCATAAAAATTTACATCCATTGATGTTCACCATACCTTACTGGGGATATAATCCAAGTATAACTTTTTTATTCATTCTATGAATTATTTTTGTCTAATTTGAAGATATTTTTTTCAAACTTATTTCTTATTCCATAGGCTATGAAAAAGAAATAATGAAATGATTTTGATACTAGTCTCTTTTCCACGGGTTATATTATGATGAAATGTTTATGAAACCTATTTCAATTCTTAGGTTATGATATGATGAAAATTGTATGATCTTAATTTTATGATTGGTGGTACATATATCTCCCTCTAATTAATTTTGTAATTATTTATATCTCATGAGATATATAGTATTAGAATGGGGAAGGAACCCGATTAAGTAGGGGACTGTGTCCACTATGATTTTCTTAGGAGAGAGACTTAACCTCTATGATGGTTTGGGGAGTGAACCCATTCTATTATGATTAAATGGATTCCACTGGGGATGGTTGTTTTTCCTACCCAGAATGTATATCCACCCATGGGGTGTCGTTATATATTTTTTCAATGATCCTATACTAATGAGGAATTTATTTTGATATGCTTATGTATTTGACACAATTTTTTGTCTTATGAAAACGTTTTTCTCTCAAAGATCATATTCTTTTATTCTCATATTATTCTTATCTTCTGAACTTCCAATATTTTTCCATAACTCAATATTATGGTCTTTGATATTCATTGTATTTTTTTTCAAATGTTATGAACATTTTCTCATTCACTTATGTTCATTTTATTAATATTTATCTCCCTGGTTTACCGTTACAAATCATCTATGAACAACCTTTGTTTTGTTTCCATTACATAGGTTAAAAAGAAGTGTTTAAAGTAGGATTACTAAAGTAAAATGTCTTTATGAGAGGCATTGAATATCTTTCTTGAATAATTATATTATGTTCCATGTTTCCAAATGCGCTAAACTATTATGGTCATCAGGTGTATGTTTGTGTAATGTATTGAATATTCCTCTAAAAAGGTGTAATATCCATATATGAAAATCCAATGTCACAATATGTTATATCATAGGAAAGGTTTAATTAACCTTTAGAAACTATGATTCGAAAACATTAGAGAAATCCACATGTATTTTTCTATGGTTTTGTTTAGGGATGTCTTTAAGGACAATTCAAATGAAGAGTCAATGAAAATGTATTGGAAGTTATGTAAAGGATAGAGAAAGTAGTTTCCTATATATTATATCCTTATCTGGATACTACCAATGGTGTGTATATTGCATAGAGGTACCTAGGTGTAATAACTCTAAAAAGGGAGCATTGATATGGTATCAATCATCACCTGGTGCATAAAAATTGGCCTTGTTGCTCACCTGGTTTGACACTCCCAGAAAATATGATATAGAAATCCAAAAACTATTTACAAAATATAGTGAAGTATGTATATATATTATGATCATGGATGAACCATTTTAAGCCAAATGTGTCGTGATTTAGACATAATAGAAGTAATTTTTCATCATTATGTGGTTTTCCACTATATTTAGTGTTTCTCACACCATTGTTTTCATTTTTATTCAATAATGGGGACCAAAAGGAACTAGGAAAACATTTAATATGAGGACTAATTTTCTAATGAGAATCTATTGGGATGATAACTTTAGTGAAGGATGTTTTGATTATTCTTAATAGGTTATCAAAAAACATGATTAACCGCATGCACCCTAACCAACTCTCAAACTCAACACAGAAGAGAAGGATATAGTTCAATGAGAGTTAGGGTAGTGGAGACTATAGTGGAAGGAAGATGTAGTATTCTATATATCAATAATGTGGGAAGAAGAACTCAAGGGAATGTCTTAGAGTGACCAGGATGTGTTTTGGGTGTGGAAAAGGACACAATGTAAGTGATTAAAAAGGAAATAAATGAAATATTCGGTTAATAAAATTATGATAATATTGGTATCTCTAAGGTATTATTGATAGGTGAATATTTAAAATGTTTAAATTATGGGTTTTATAAAAATTTACATCCTAAATAAAAAAATAATGAAGAAAATCAAGAAGGTTTTACAAGTAATAGACATATTCATGATGATGAAGAGACTAAAAATGACATATGAAATGATCACGTGCTAAAAAATAAAATTATTAATCTTTGTTAATAGTGTTTCAATAAATTTTTATGATTGATGTATTTCTGTAATGGGATTAAAATAATTATATTTTTATCAGTGGCATTTTGTTTATTATAATTATGAAACATCAATGGATTTTTCCACAATATTTTTTCAATAAGGATTAGCTAGAATAAGTTAAATGGTACTAATGGACTAGAAAGGTTATTTAATGGAAAGGTAATATTTTTATTATTTTAAGATAACCCCTAATTTGTCTGTATGTCTAAAAATTGTGCTTAGTTAGGATAAAGGCATGATTGATATGGATAATGTAAATTTGATAGTATTGTTGACCTTTGAACTGATGAAGGATTTATAGAAAAATTGTTTTATTTAATCATTGATGTAATTTACATAATTATTGGGTATATTTAATATATTCCATAATATGTTGTTTTATTTAATTAATGAGAAAGAATTCATGTTCTCATTCATGTTTTATGGTCATTCTAGTTATTACCAATCATTAGGAGAATATATGACTATGGTATTAACATATTTATCATGTGACCAATAAGAGTTTATTTATTATATTTGGATGATTAATGTTAAGATAATTTTTATAAATTTAGTGAATTTAATAATAAACTTTACAATTTTAAGGGTAATAAGTTTATCCATCTTTTGAGTGGTTTAAGTTGAACATTGGATGAGGTTTTAGAGATTTACATGTAACTTAACTATATCAATATTTATCAATATTGGATAACCAATGTTAACTTCTTTTTAGTAAAGATAAAATGAATACATTATGGATATTATGATCCATTAGAAATTCAGGCATAATAGATTCCCGCTAATTTCATGTATTTATAAATAAAGTGGAAATTGATGAAGGCAAAACAAATTGATGAAATTATGCTTATGAAATTGAATGAAATCATGTATGAATATCTTCAAGTGAAAATTCATCAAAATTAGGAAAATGATCTTGAATTAAAATGTTTTCATGTTATAATCATTTTTTATAATATCAATGACCTATCTCATGCCTCTATGGTTTATGGATTTGTGGTCATTATCATTTTTATAACCATGTTCATTATCACTATTTATCAATATTTGGGTGTTACTTTTTTATTCCATGTACATGTTTTCACATCCCACCTATGTTCACCTATTTAGAAACCTAGTATGAGTTATTACATATGGCCTTTTTACACTGATTTCACTATTTCATGAGGATTATTTATTATCCCATTTTATGAAGCGCATTTCTATGAATGAATTTTCAGATGTTAAACCATTGATGGAAGAGGCGAATTTCAAGGGATAAATTAATTTTAAGGGGGGTAGAATGTAACGGCCAAAGATTTTGTGAAATATTTTTTTTTGAATTAAATTTAATCATTTCTATAATTTTCATTACATTATACATTGATTTTATCTTCAATTAAATACAATACAGAATATATATGTAATTATACAAAACGTTGTGTTTATATTGTGTTATATGCAACAACAATAACATGCACGAAACATGATAGTGAGCCTCAACGAACCACAAAATAATATTATTTTAAATATGACCATTATAAAATATCCATTAAATAGGCAGTTATGAATATTATAAACTAATTTATGAAATATTCATAGAAAATTCCAACTCTCTATAAATTTATTTATAAATTCTTAGTAAATAATAAATCAATTATTATTAAACTAATCATATTATTTATATATATATATATATGTTTTTCTATAAAAATGATATTTATTTTTATTTATTAAAAAATATTATATGTAATTTGTAGATATTTTATAATTTTTTATAAAATTAAATTAATTTTTGAAAATATCATATTGAAATTAACTTATGTGAAAATTTTGTGATTTTTCAAAAAAATGTTGCTTTTTTAGTGAATAATGAAAGATACTAATTTTCATAAAAGTATAACTTGTTTTAAAAAAATTAATAATTTAAATACACCATTATGTTTTAATGAAACATAATTACTGTTTGGTTGTATTTAATTCAATTAATGACCTTATAATAAAATTTATAATGGATTTTAGTATATGTTTATTTTTGGGTTTGAAAAGTGGTTTTTTCTGAAAATATTTTTAAAGTGGATATTGTCTCTCCATTTTAAATAAATAAAATAATCCCAAATGATGAATTAACTAAATAAAATGTATAGAATATATATTAGTAAATTATAATTTTTATTCATATAATGATAAGTATTAGACAAATATTTTATATAAATCATATTATTCTTGAAATAAATACACTTCTTCAAAACCTATTTTCTCATTGTTTCTGTGGGTTTTATTTTAAACTTATTTCTTTAATTTAAAAAATTTTAATAGAATTTTTTATTGAAATCAGAATATAAAAATTTTATTTGGGTGAATTTTTTTGATAATTTTATCAACAGATAAATGTTTTTATTAACAGTTAAAACCCTTCATTTTGATTAAAAAATACCTTTTCAATGAAATTATTTATAAATTTGATTTATATTTTAAATTAGTTTTAATGTAAACTAAATTCTGAAAAATATATTCTATATTTATAATAATCATAATTTATATTATCTAATAAGTTCAAATTAATTTTTAGCAAAATTAATAGAGAAAATATTTAAAATTAGTTACCCTGGTAATGGTAAAAATGGGTTTATTAGAGGGTTAAACTAAAAAGATAAAAGTCAAAAATGAAAACAATATGGGTGGAGCCTTTTTAACTTATTCCATATTTTCATGATAATTTTCCTTTATTTGATCCTTTTTAACTGAAAAAAAATTGGGTGGAATTCTTTCATTTAAAAAATTACAAGTGCACCACTCACCTCCCTGATAAAAGGCCAACTCGTCACCTCTCCTTTTAAAACCTTCAAACTCTTTTGGTTCAACCAATCATTGCATAAATCGCATCCCAAAACATATTCAAAAAACCTTATCTTCCCTTATTTAGACCTTATACCTTATTTTCTAAATAATTTTCCATTATTGGAGCCTTATGACCAGAAAACAATATGGGTGGAAATATTTCTTTCCAAAAATTATAAGTGTACCACTCACCTCACTTATAAAAGGACACCCCTTATCCTCTCCATTAACTACATAAAACTCTTTTAGTTCAGCTAATAACTATATAAATCACATCCTAGAATCCATCCAATCATCCAATAATCCTTATTTTGTACTTAAATCCATCCAAGGAAGGATTTTGGTACCATCCTAAAAAGGACACCCAAAGAAGAGGTGACATTCATCAATGGGAATTTTTTTTTATTTTTTCCTCTACCACATTTATTTTTTAATATACAAGATAATCTAATAAACTCAGTGTAGTAGATATATTGTGATATTTTATGTTAAGTTAATTACCTACACCAATCTCCACTTCCATCTAATGGGTTATGAAATTATCATTGGTGGGTACAACAGACTACATGTGGACTACCACCATCATGAAGCGATGTGACTCTCTCTTTTCATCACCACACCACATGGATGATATGTTTAAGTATATTCAATGTAGGAATATTTACTTTATCATATTATTTTCCTTCTTTAATTATAAAATATTACATAAATCCTTTCCATAATGATCATTGAAAATTTAAACATTACTCATGCGTACAAACAGCCTATTGTCTCTATGATCGCAACATACTTCATTTCTGAAAACCATCATTCATGATTGGTATTAAAAGTATTATTTCTTTCTAAATATTATAAATATTTATTTAATATTATTTTGGATATTATTTAACCATTATCAATGTAAGGGGACTGAAAATAACAAATCAAAATATATATGAAAAACAAATAAATAATTACTCAAAACATGACTTTAACATGGAATAGTAAATAAATGGGTAATAAATGGTCATAAGTAAATAATATATGGTTTAATATATATAATTTTTATTATATAATATTTGTATAATAAAATTATATTTATTGTATAGAAGGTTATAACATGTATAACGGAATTTAAGACTTAATGTATAGTTTTTTAGTCTCTCCATTATTTTTGGGAGACATATGCAGATTCACCAATTTTTTATTTTTCTCGGGTATATACTAACACTTTGAAATTATATATCATGAGTATATTTTTTTATTTAAATTTTCATTTTATTTTATTCTTTTTAGGGATTATGATTCAATTGATTACTTAAATGGTAAATAATTATTATCTCAATTTTCCTTCATTGAGAAATATGTAATTTTATGCCCCTATATTATTTTTAGAAGTCTATATATATCCCCTTTGGCATGTAATATCTTTAATTTATTTATCCTCATGATATTTTAGGTTTCATTTTATGTTATTTTCCCATGGGTCTTATGATTCAAAGTTACTAAAGTAGTATTAATTTTATGTTACAATTTCATAGTTTATCAGGAATGTTTATGATTATGTTTCCAATGAGAAAATCTTTTGATAAATATCTCAAGAAACATATTATTTTTCTTATATTATTTTTATTAATTAAATTTTAAATTAATATTACCAATTTCCCAATTTTTGGTAAATAAAATAATTGAAAAAATGTTTTAAATAAAATCTATCTTTATTTCTCTCTTCGATCGGAATTCTATTTTCTTCGAAATTCATGTTTTATAAAAAATTAAAATTTATTTAAAATTTTCCAATTGCTTTTTAAATAAATTTCTTATTAGGTTTCAATTTTTTCAATAAAAGTTGAAATAAATCTTCATTTCATTTTCTAAACAATTCATGTTTGGCTTTTATTGAAAATGTAAAAAGAATAATTCCATTTAACATGCATAACATGTATAGTAATTCTCATTATCAGGACCACTAAAAGATATCAAGATTACATTAAAGGTTTTCTTACATAATTTTCAATTAATTTTTATTCAATATTTGTGAGTTTTTTTAATTTAAAGAAATGATTTCAATATAAAATAAATTTTGAAAAAAAATATTAAATTTATTTTTAGAAAGAGGCAAGGATGCATACCTCATGAAATGTTGATAATTTTTTTAAAACCATTAATTAAAATTTTATAATTTTATTTTTAAAAAATGTATTAAAAATATGTTTTATAATATTCAGTTTTAAAAATTGATTTTAAAATTAAAGTATTTTTCTCATGAGATGTTTAAAATGATCTTTCAAAATAATTTTCTAAATATGTTGACATCCAGTGATGTAACTTATTCATTACTGGTGATATAATCCTATGATACCATTCTAATTCTGTTAAGGAATGGTTTATGTTTATGATAAAAATATTTTTGTGAAACCGGTTTCTTTTTTCCATTGGTTTTGCTCTGATGAAGTTGTGAAATGATTATGAAATTTGTTTCTTTTTCACCAGTTATGTTTGATGATATTTTTATAAAATCCATTTCAATTCATGGGTTATGATATGATGAATTTTATATAATATTATGGTACACATATGTTTTATTTTCATTATGTGACTTGTAGGACCTATATCTCCCTCCATTTCATTGGGTAATTGATAGAACAAATATTTTCAATTATTTTATTCTGAATTTCAATTTTTTTAATCCCACCAATGTGTTATTTAAGGGTCAATTGTCACAATTTATGTTTTAGGAGTATTTTTGAGCTTAATTGGAAAAATGGCTTATTTTGTATTTAAACAGTTTTCATTTATTATAATGTTTAGGCCATAACATTTTCTAAACTGATCCAAATTGAAAACTTCTTCTTTTACAGGTTTCTATGTTCGATGGGATTCATTTTATACTTCTGGACCCAAAGCTCAATCCATCATTTGGAAGCTCCAATCTAGCTCACAAACTAGACCTCTAAAACTATGTACAGAACTGCATAATTTTATTGTGGGGACCATATCTCATAAATGGCCGAACCAATGGAGATTACAATTTACATGGAGCTGAAAGACATCCGGATGAAAAACTTTCATTAATAAGGCCGCGCATGATTCTTTCATTTTCAAGGCCATTGATGCGTTGGAACTTGGTGTCTTGGAATACGAACAGTCTGCCTGGAAGAATTAAATACTATGAGTGAGGCGGCCATAACGCCTTCATTACATGTCCAATAAAGATGAACTTTCGTGGGTTGACAGAGGAGAAGTCTTGGAACAACTTTCAAGAAGGCCCAAGTTCCAAATTATGTCATTAAAGAATCCATCCACGCGCCTACATTCGGGGATGATTTTTGGAGCCAAATTTCCACACCCTTTCCCTATAAAAGTGTATCTCTTTTTCATTCCAATGGGTTGGCAACTTAGGAATAGCCTTTGTTGGACATTATATGTAGTTTAGCTTTGTATTTTATTTTACTTTCATTATGTAATAGCATTTCATATTTTTATTCAAGTGTTCTCCTTTCTTCTCTTATTCTTTCTCTCTTTTGTTTTTCTCCCCCTGTTTTCTTTTCACTGTGAACTCTTATGCTCGTGATCATGAGTAGCTAACTCGAGGAAGTTCCCGGGGGAGTAATCAAGTGATGTACCCAAGTCTTTGATCATTAATGTTTTATTGTTTCTTATTTACTTAGAGTTAGGCTATGGGGGATCTTATTGGGCAAGGCGCCTTTGTGTCTCCACTTGCCACCTGAAGCCTAGCTTTCACTTCTGTCACATTTTCTCTCGATCGAGGAGGTGGATGTATGGTCTCTCGGCGATCGTTGAGTGTATCATACATTCACAACCATAGGCAGAAGGGAATGTTCATGCATACGATGGAGCATGTTCATTAAGTAAATTTGAAACTAAGCAAATAGACGATGAAGGTTCACTCTGGATAATCTTCTGGGAGGATCTCCTTTCTGTCTAACAGCATTCTATTTGCATTCATTGTGTTTGCATTACATCTTCATATTTACTTTTAGTTTTGTAATTTTAATTCTCAAATATCATTTCTGGTCATTTTAGTTTATATATACATAGTGAATTAGAAGTAGTGAGTGATTGACTGCAAAAGGCTCCTCAAGAGATCGACCTAGGTCAGCCACTGTGCTGCACTTAGTATAAATATTTTTGAGAGCGTGCACGACAACGCTACATCAAATTGGCGCCGTTGCCGGGGAGCCAAGTAGTCTTCACTCATTATTTTTATTCACTTATTGTAAATTATTTTTCTTCCATTCATTAAAAAAACACAAAAAAATCATAAATTTCAAAAACAAAAAAAATATTTGTTCATCATGAATTTCAATACAAATTATTATGCATGGACTGATCAATCACAGGTGCATGAAGAAGTTCAAAATGATTATGAATCCAAAATGCAAGAACCTCATGAAGAGATTCAAAAACTGAAGAGAACTGAAAAAAGGTTTGATGAATATTTTCATTCACTTATGGAACAACCGGAACCTGAACCTGAACCTGAACCTGAACCCAAACGAGTGGTGGAAGAGATTACACCGATTATTTTTTGTGTCAAAGAACCTGAGGAGGGTGAGAAGGAGCTTCTAAAAGAATTAATTATATCATCCCGAACTCAACCATTGCTCAAGGAGGTCCCTAATTTACACATTCCAGCTGATGCACTTATGGGAGATCAACAATTTTTGGAAGAATCATGGAATCACTTTGTTGAAGATAATTTGAAACTTGATCTTCCCATGCTTGATATTGAACAATCAGAACCTTTCGAACTCTCTTTTTCCTTGGAGGATGATGAAGAATATGCACCTGCTGAGATGGAGATGCCAATGGTCCTGCCAGAAGAGATCAATTTTCAAGCTGACTTACTTGAAAAGGAAGATTTCTTAATTGATTCAGCTTGTTTTAATCTTATTCAAACTGAATTGTTTTCTGACTTCTCCATACCTGAAATTTCTGATACAGTACAAATGGATCAAACCTTGGATGATATGAAGGATAACACTCAAGTGGTGGTGATCAAGGAAGAAGAGTTAGAGAAGCTAGCGGTGGTGCGACTGCCTCCTCTACAACAACTTTCATACAATTTGGAGGAGGACACCACAGATGTTCACAGGGAGCACCCCTATATTCTATTCCCTCCCACTCTGGATCTAAAATTCTATCATTCTTCTTTCTTGGGGGTTGGGAACTTTCTTATTTTCTTTGGGGTTCTCCAATTTCAGTGTCTACTGATGGACACTGCAAAAAGTCACATGTGGTGGTTTATCTCAAAAAAACCACATCCACTATCTGATTGGGGATAATCTGCTGCAACTGCCTGACTAGGGGCAGTAAAAACCTAGCACCCGCTTGGGGGGTCAAACCAAGCATTATCCCTTTTCTATTCCTTTTCTCTTTCTTTTTATTTATTTTTCTTATGAGTTGTGATTTCTTTTGTTTGTGTTTCATTTTTCATGTTGTTTTTGTGAAATTTTCTTATTTTCCTTTTTTATGTTGTTTTTTGTGTTTTTAGGAATCTTGAGCTGAATCGAATACTTTGGGAAAATTCAAACCATCTTGGTATTTTTGACCCATTCCTTTATTTGATTATTTTAGGATTTAAATGATTTCTGAATGGATTTTGTTTCTGATTTCTGATCTTTTCATTTGATGATGTTTGATTGATTGTGAAACTCATGTGCACTAGTGCTGTCCAAATTGAAAATCTTGCCTAACCCGAGAGGTTTCTAAACCTGTTTGACATATCCTTACATTTCTCTTTTTCTTGAGTGTCTTGAGACATGTTGTGTGATCCAAAACTTTCTATTTTTCTCTTTTTCAAAGTTGTTAGAGTTCATGGAATGTGTTAAGTATGATTGAGGCATCACTTTGAAAGCCCCTTTTTGCATTAAACTCTTATTTTATCCTACCTTTTCATCTGACCTTCTTTAAGACCCTATTAGCCATGAAATACCTTGTTAGGAAGCCACATTACAATCCATTTATCCCTTTCCAACCTTCTCTAGAAGTTAAATGCATGATTATTGTTGAACTCAAGTGTGGGGGAGGGAGAAGATGGGCTTTATTTTTCTTTCCTGAATAATATTTTTGAGATGAATTGAAAGTGTTTCCATATTTATAGCTGCTTGGTTGGAAGAAATGTAATGATGGGAAGATGTATGGGTGGCCCAAAATATCATACCATATGGGATGGGTGTTCACCAATTTTTGAAGATCAAAAGCTGCCTCTCTTTTCCTCCAAAACATGATTCTGAAGAGAAATCCAGATCTGAATTCAAGCTGAAACAATGCTACAAATGGGGAAAAGACGGATGAAATTCATTGATGATAAAATCCCAAGTGTGAACTTCCCGAAAGAGGAGGTTTTTGGAGGTGATTCATTTTTTATCTGATTGAGGAGCACACCATTCTTGAGCAAAACTGTTTTCATGCATTTACTTCACTTTAGAGCTTAACCCTCCTCATTCTGCCTCAGATGTTTTAACATTTTAAACCTGCCAACCCTCAGCTTCAGAACAAACCATGAAAAAGACCTCATGATTGACACATTTTTTGACTCTGTGAAGTGGAGATACTAGGAGTATAACAAGCCTATGTAAATCACACATGTTCTTGGGAATGAGAAAAACACCACATTAAATATCCTTGAGTGAAGAGAGAAATAATTTTCCGGGGAGGTAGGTACGACATTCATGTGAGGATTAACATGAGATTTAATAGATTCATATGATTTTTGAGGAGTTAGGAAATTTTTATCCATGTAGGAGGCATGATATTTTCTTTGATATGATAATTGAGCTATGTTGTCATTTATGCTTTGAGAAGTTTGTTTTTGAACTTGGTATAAGATGATTGCCCAGGAGTGCAATGTTTAGGTGTGGGGGAATTGATAGAACAAATATTTTCAATTATTTTATTCTGAATTTCAATGTTTTTAATCCCACCAATGTGTTATTTAAGGGTCAATTGTCACAATTTATGTTTTAGGAGTATTTTTGAGCTTAATTGGAAAAATGGCTTATTTTGTATTTAAATAGTTTTCATTTATTATAATGTTTAGGCCATAACATTTTCTAAACTGATCCAAATTGAAAAATTCTTCTTTTACAGGTTTCTATGTTCGATGGGATTCATTTTATACTTCTGGACCCAAAGCTCAATCCATCATTTGGAAGCTCAAATCTAGCTCACAAACTAGGCCTCGAAAACTGTGTACAGAACTGCATAATTTTATTGTGGGGACCATATCTCATAAATGGCCGAACCAATGGAGATTAAACTTTACATGGAGCTGAAAGACATCCGGATGAAAAACTTTTATTAATAAGTCCGTGCATTATTCTTTCATTTTCAAGGCCATTGATGCGTTGGAACTTGGTTTCTTGGAATACGAACAGTCTGCCTGGCAGAATTAAATACTATGAGTGAGGCGGCCATAACTCCTTCATTAAATTTCCAATAAAGCTTAACTTTCGTGGGTCGACAGAGGAGAAGTATTTGAACAACATTCAAGAAGTACCAAGTTCCAAATTATGTCATTAAAGAAGCCATCCACGCGCCTACATTCGGGGATTATTTTTGGAGCCAAATTTCCACACCCTTTCCCTATAAAAGTGTATCTCTTTTTCATTCCAATGGGTTGGCAACTTAGGAATAGCCTTTGTTGGCCATTATATGTAGTTTATCTTTGAATTTTATTTTACTTTCATTATGTAATAGCATTTCATATTTTTATTCAATTTTTCTCCTTTCTTCTCTTATTCTTTCTCTCTTTTGTTTTTCTCCCCCAGTTTTCTTTTCACTGTGAACTCTTATGCTCGTGATCATGAGTAGCTAACTCGAGGAAGTTCCCGGGGGAGTAATCAAGTGATGTACCCAAGTATTTGATCATTAATGTTTTATTGTTTCTTATTTACTTAGAGTTAGGCTATGGGGGATCTTAGTGGGAAAGGCGCCTTTGTGTCTCCACTTTCCACCCGAAGCCTAGCTTTCACTTCTGTCACATTTTCCCTCGATCGAGGAGGTGGATGTATGGTCTCTCGGCGATCGTTGAGTGTATCATACATTCACAACCATAGTAAGAAGGTAATGTTCATGCATACGATGGAGCATGTTCATTAAGAAAATTTGAAACTAAGCAAATAGACGATGAAGGTTCACTCTGGATAATCTTCTGGGAGGATCTCCTTTCTGTCTAACAGCATTCTGTTTTCATTCATTGTGTTTGCATTGCATCTGCATATTTACTTTTAGTTTTGTAATTTTAATTCTCAAATATCATTTCTGGTCATTTTAGTTTATATATACATAGTGAATTAGAAGTAGTGAGTGATTGACTGCAAAAGGCTCCTCAAGAGATCGACCTAGGTCAGCCACTATGCTGCACTTAGTATAAATATTTTTGAGAGCGTGCACGAAAACGCTACATCAGTAATGATTTCTATCTCATGAGGTAAAGAGGACTGGAATAGGGAGTGAACCCCATTCATTAAGGTACTTTTTCCTCTATGATGGGCTTGGAAGTGGGACATGACTACTATGATGGTTTGGGGAGTGTAAACATTCCACTATAAGAAAGGTTATTCCACTAAGTTTGGTGTTTTGTCCCACCCAAGAGGTGTAGTCACCCATGGAGTT
Source organism: Viscum album (assembly GCA_963277665.1). NCBI lineage: Eukaryota > Viridiplantae > Streptophyta > Magnoliopsida > Santalales > Viscaceae > Viscum > Viscum album. The sequence goes on along the minus strand of OY728145.1, from coordinate 870,130,065 downwards.
CCCTGATATGTTTTGGAAATGATCCTCGACTACTAAGGAAATGATTTTATATTCCTATTTTAATGCCAAAATTTTATTTCTTATGTAAATATTATCCTCTAATGGATCATGTTATATAATTACCTTATGATTTATGTGTTATGAAATTCCAATATTTATTCCATGACTCAATATTATGATCTTTGATATGTAGGGTATGTTTTTCCAATGTTATGTTCATGTTCTCATACACATATATTTTTGTTATGCTTATGTATCTCACTTTTTTACCCATAACGAGCATTTAAGCTTGCAGTTTCTTATGTTTTATTTCCCTAATTTATAAAGAAGGTTTTGTATAGGTGTACTAAATTGGAAGATCTTGATGGGATACATTTAAGATATTTCATGAATTAAGAATATTTTGTTCCATGTTTTTAAATCAACTAAACTATTACGGTCCTCAGATATGTCTTTATTTAATATATTGAATATTCATATAAAAATATGCAATATCCTAATATAAAATCTTGGGTCACTATTGAAACATCCCATGAAAGTAATGAATAATAGATATTTTTATTAATTAATTAAATAGTGTTTTAGAGGCTTAAAATGAAAATAAATCCAATCTTAAGCATGGAATACACTAATATTTTTAAAAGATTGTTTTACTGCCTTTTGATGGAAAACCATTTTTAAATATATCTTTTGACAATTTTATAAGCTATTTTTCTCAAAATAAACTTATTTTTTATGATTGGGTCATCAAAATTTACTTTGTGTGAATTTTTGGTATTTTTCAGACAATGTTCATTTTTTAATGAATAGTGAAAAATACTGCATTTTACATCAAAACTGCTTTTTAATCTAATTTATTTATATTATTAGATTATCTGTTGAGTTGGTTTTGAAGTGAAATTAGAATATATTTTTACCATTTAATCCAATGGTGGTCATTGGAATCAATTCCACTTTGAAATTGGACTTAAACTGGTGTCAATCTTTTGATACTTATTGTTTCATAAAAACACGCTATTTGTCATGACAGCGGGAATTAATTATTAAATTAATTAATGTGATATATATGTTTTGAATTTTGTAAAATATACTTCATTTTTGAATTTGGAAGATCAAATATAGTTTATGGTGAATTTTGGGTATTTTTCTGAAAAACATCAATTTTTGATGAATAGTGAAACCACTAAGTGGTACTTATAAAAAACTGATTTTTCATTTAAATGAAATTTTACCACTTCTGTGTTTTGAATTTCAAAAATCCTACATACATGGTTTTCATTAAGAAGTAAAATTTGGTTCAATGAGATTAAAATAATTTTTTGGTGAATAGTAACTCTTAAGTTCTAAATCGCGATTAGAGGTAATTAGTGTAGTTTAAGGTAAAAATATTGTTTTAATAAAATGAAATGGCCTAGAAACATGTCCTCACCTCATTGGATGTGTCATGGCCGACCAACAAAATCCATGGGTCAACTTGGGGACCCCATGGAGCCACTTTGGTTGGGAAATGACATAAATACCTTTTTATTTAATGTTAAAGTAAAAATGACACAAACATAAGTTATATTACTAAAACAATTTTTACATGTGGTTATACAATTCAGATTTTTAATTATAAATAGTAATTGGAAATATAAAAATATTTCCCACATCATAGTAGTTTTATTATAATTTTGAGACTTTAAATAAATTAAATTATTTATGACATTATGATGATGCAGTGATTACCTCATTAATAAAGGATTTAAATTAAATGAAAGAATAATGTAAAATCAATCACCTAAACATGTCAAAAAACTATTGGATGGATATATTTCGAACCCTTATCACCTTATCCTAGAAACCTATCAATGTGGGACCTCTTAAATCCGAATACCTGTTTAAAATAAAGTGACTTTTCATTACCTTCCAAGAGTGCCCCTCCTCTCCTCTTATAAAAGGCCCCCTCCTCTACCTCCTTAACCACACTCCCAAAGCCTTTGGCTCGGCCAAACCCTGCACATTTTGTCTCTCCACTTCCCTCTCTTACTCCTTGAAGCCTCACTTTGGGCAGAAGTCTTCCCAAGGAAGCCTTTGAGTTCAAACCAAAGGGAGTTACCCGATTTTAAGGTAATGTCTTCTTTTGAGTCCTTTTGTTTTATTTTGCTTATCCAACCCCCTAATATCTTTTTATTCTTTTCTTTTGTAACAACTCCAGTATACTCAATATACTAGGATGTTGTTATAAGAAGGATTCGAGCTACACTTACACACACACCTATATCTAATGGTTAACGAACATACTGTTTCCGTGGATGGAGAATTTATGCCTCCCGAAACGATGATTGTTCAACATTCTTTTAACACCTTCAAAGGGGGCCATTAATATGTCACTATATTTATATATGATATATAATATATTTATGTTTTCCTTAAGCTTCTGTATTTTTCATTTTGGGCGTACCTTTATGGTTTCCATTATGGGTAAACGCGGTAACTTCATTTAAGGAAGTGCGGACTACCGCCCCCTCAAAGTGATTTGATTCGTTAAATACCATATGTGGGACGTATAAAGGATGGAACTATGATATTTTATATGATATTATACTGGAATTATAATATACCTTTATATCATTATGATTCCATTCTATAAAATACAGAATAGAAATGAAAGTAGCGTTCATGCGTACGTACGGCTTACCATCTCCATGAACGGTGCATTTCATTTCTTACCTCTAAATGATTACGTAATATTATAAATGCATGCATGTACTGGATATATATGACATATATGATATCTACATCATGAATACCATTCTGGATATAATGGATACATGAACAACTTGTAATTATAAGGGGTTTATTTTTGACTCAAGTACCAATGATCGTTAAAATGACTATTATTAACTTAAATAATTACATAGTGTTCATGACATGGTAATAAGTGATATAAAAGGAATAATGAAGTTGAAAAAGGTTCATAAGAAAGTAGAAATTAACTCAAGTTTACTATTCATGACATTAAAAAACGATCGAGTCAAGTCAGACCCGAGTTATGGGACTTCGTCTCAATCTCCTTTCATTGAGGCATATTTTGTTTTATACACAACCTTCTTTTATAAGGTGTATAAACCCCTTTTACTTTTACGTTTATCTAAAAGGAATCTTTTTTTACGAAGCATTTTACTAAACGAAAAAAGGTAATTTTTTTGTCGTACGTATGCAGTGACAATGACTTCTCCGCCGCCATGACCGTTATTTGTGTTTCGGCTTCCACTACAAGCCATACCTTCTTTTTAAAAGAAAAATAAATACCATGTTTTAATATTCTTTTATTTCGGTATTGAAAATGGATTTCATAATGTTTTTATATCAATGTGTTATATTGATATCTTGTGATTGAATTGTGGAAATGTTATGTTTCCTTTATGCATGTTTTATGTGATACGATTATGTTGAGGTTCATGGGCATTATTATGAAGACGGGTGGTTCTGTGATAAACTAAGGGCGGGTGAGCCCGATATAGCTCTCCAATGCATTGGGTAACGTGAAGGAGTGAAACGTTAAGGTTTATCCTAAGAGATTTAGGGAATATACTGTGATGGGTATTCCAAACGTAACCAAGAGGGTTAATCCCTACGTAAGAATGTTATAAATGCCTCAAGTTACCTTTATGTCTTATGATTTCTATGATTTATTCATGATTTGATGAGGTATATTAAAGTCCTTATGTTTTATGGGTAAAGTATGATTTCATTCATATTTATATATTTACCCATGTTTCCTTTCCATATTTTTATATCCCTTACTGAGCTTTTTATGCTCATCCCAAGTTTTTTTGAAATGTTTTTCACAGGTCAAGGGAAAGGTACCTGATATGATGATAGTGTCAAGGAAGTGTCAAGAAAGAATCCATGTTTTATTTTAAATATTTTTCCATTGATGGGAAAGAATAATACTAGCTTTATGTAACCACTTTGTTTTTACATGGAATGTAATGTAAGTTTTATGATCTAATTCTCTAAAACACTAAACCCGAAAAGATCCTCAATGTGTAATCTTGTAATAACTCAATATTAAGTAAGGTTTAAGGTTGGGCCCTTATAGTTGGTATCAGGGGTCGGTTTAGATAACTTTTGGAGTTATAATTCCATTAAATGATTATCCCAAAATATTTTTTATGGTCAAATTCAAGTGATATAGTATTTGAATATTACCATGTTGCTTCATCTAAGACATGTTTGTTCAGAATGGTTTTCCGCAGCGGAAACAGGGAAGCAGTGCTAGGAAGGCATTAAGAAGGAAATAACCTTCCGATTCAGCATCCTGAGATGGTCGGAATTGGAACTGAATATTTTGTTGCAGTAATGGCGCAGTTGACTCAAGCGATTATTGGCAGTGTTATCCATACACGAGATTAGCCAGATCAACCGCAGAGGAACTTGTCATTGGTGGAACATTTCATGAGGAAACATCCCCCATCATTTACAGGATCATCTAACCCTGTTCTAGCTGAAGGGTGGATTAATGCAATAAAGAATATTTTCGATGTCATGGGGTGTTCAGACAATCAAAAGGTTAGTCTTTCTATTTACCGTTTGGAGGGTGAAGCAGATTAGTGGTGGTCGATGGTTAAAAATATCAGGGATGCTGATGAGATTGATGCTCTCGACTGGGATGAATTCAAAGGTATGTTTCTTGAAAAGTATTTTCCTAAGGCTGTTCGACTTAGGATGGAAAAACAATTCTTGGAATTGAGGCAAGAGGAAGACTCAGTGGCTAGCATGAAGAAAGGTTCACTCGATTGGCAAGGTATGCTCCAAATTTTATCCGAGGCCTTGATAGTAAAATCAATAATTTTTACTCAGGATTTAAGCCAATATATCAAAGGGAATTAGATTCTCGTGAGTTTAAAAGTTATGAAAAGATTGTTCGATGTGCTGAGAAGGTGGAAATGGAGTTTTCTGATGACCAAGTGTTCTATAACAGCCAACAGAATAAGAGACCGAGGTGGCAGGAGAAAGGTAAGAATTCTTCAAAAAAGTTTGATGGTAAGAAATCTAATTTTCCAGTTTGTGATAAATGTGGCAAAAGGCATGATGGGAAATGTATTCTGAATTCTGGAAAGTGCTACCGATGTGGTAAGATGGTACATAAGGCTCGTGATTGCACTGAAAAAGATCTGGGCGATGGTAAGACCAAATTTTATTTATAGTTAGTGAAATGTTATAAGTGCAATGAGATGGGTCACTATGCAAACGAGTGTCCGACAAAAAGCATGGGTGATGGGAAGCAGTTAGACTACAAGCAGAAAGGGGTGTTGAAATCCTTTGAAACTACTTCAGCAGATGTTGGGCCGTCAAATGAACTTGTATCAGGTACTTTGTTTGTTTTTTCAGATTATGCCAGTCTATTGTTTGATTCGGGGTCTACACATTCTTTCATCTCTGAAAACGTTTCTAGTAAAATGGGAATACCATCTCAAGAAATGACTCTTGAACTTTTGGTAAAAACACCTGGGGGAAATGTTGAGGCAAAAAGAATTTATAAGAATCTTCCTATCCTTATCTGTGGAAAGAACCTACTTGCAAACCTAATTGTTCTACCTCTAGTAGAGTTTGATGTTATCCTGGGTATTGATTGGCTCTCTATTTACCATGCTAAAATTGACTATAGAGCTAAAAAAGTTTCTTTTTAGAAAGGCTTTCAGTTTGTATACAAGAATGAACCCTTACTGTTGATAACTTATCAAGAGGACAAGAAACTTGTAAAAGATAGAAATTAATGTTACCTTGCACACATCGTTGAAAATAAAGGAACTATTTAGATTAATGATGTGCCGGTGGTAAATGAGTATCCTGATGTTTTTCCTGATGAGTTGCCTGGAATAATACTAGATCGGGAAGTTGAATTTACTGTTGACTTAGTTCCTGATGCTAAGACAATTTCAAAACCCCCTTATCGAATGGCTCAAATTGAACTTTTAGAGTTGAAGGAGCAATTGCAAGATTTATTAGAGAAATGTTTCATTTGACCAAGCACATCACCATGGGGTGCTCCTCTTTTATTTGTTAAAAAGAAAGATGGTTCAATGAGACTTTTCATTGATTATAGAGCCTTCAATAACATCATTGTTAATAACAAATATCCTTTGACTCATATCGATGATTTGTTTGATTAGCTCCCGGGAGCTCAGTATTTTTCAAAGATTGACTTGTGATCGGGGTACCATAATCTGAAGGTAAAGGAAGAAGATGTTCCGAAGACCGCGTTCCGTACAAGATATGGCCATTATGAATTTTTAGTAATGCCTTTTGGGCTAACCAATGCACCTGCTGTATTCATGGACTTAATTAATATAAATTTCCATGAGTTCATGGATAAGTTTGTGGTGGTTTTAATTGATGATATTTTGGTGTTTTCTAAAAGTAAAGAGGATCATGAAAGACATTTAAGGGTTATCTTACAAACCATAAAAGAAAAAAAACTGTATGGAAAATTCAGTATGTGTGAGTTTTGGTTGCAACAAAATTCTTTCCTTGGTCATATTGTTTCTAAATATGGGATAACTGTTGATCCTGCAAAAAAAAGGTTGTTGAAGAATGGCCAAGACCCACAAATGTAACTGAGATTCGTAGATTCCTTGGTTTGGAAGGCTATTACCAATGTTTTGTTAGAAATTTTTCACGGTTATCTAGTCCAATGACTAAGCTAACTCGGAAGGGTGTTAAGTTTATCTGGACAAAAGAATGTGATGATTGTTTTCAGGAATTGAAAAGAAGATTGGTGAATGCTCCAATTTTGGCACTACCTTCCAAGAATGATGAGTTTGTTATATACATTGATGCTTCATTGAAAGGACTTGGTTGCGTCCTAATGCAGAATGATCAGGTAATTGCATATGCTTCACGACAGTTGAAAACTCATGAGGTAAATTACCCTACACATGATTTGGAATTAGCTGTTGTTGTTTTCTCTTTAAAAATTTGGAGGCATCATTTGTATGGAGTAAAGTGTGAAATATATAATGATCACAGAAGTTTAAAGTATATATTCACTCAGAAATAATTGAACCTGAGACAAAGGAGATGGATAGAATTAATCAAGGATTATGATTATACAATTCATTACCATCCGGGAAAATCAAATAAAGTGGCTAATGCTTTGAGTCGAAAAAGTAATGCTTCATTAGCAATGTTGCATTTGGAACGTGATCCTTTGGTTAAGGATTTGATGAACTTTGGCATAGAAGTTGTTGGTGTAGTAGGTTCTTCTATTTTGTTTCAGGTATCAATGAGATCATCTCTATCAGATAGAATTAAGCAAGCACAGAAGCAAGATAGTGAGTTGCCGGAAAAGGTAGAGCTAGTTCAGAAAGGTAAGTTTCCTGAATTCAACATTGATAATGATTGTGTTTTGAGATTTGGGAAGAGATTGTGTGTGCCTTGTGATTCACAGTTGAAGAGAGAGTTGTTATGTGAAGCTCATAGTTCTCCGTTTTCAGTTCATCCTGGCAGTAATAATATGTACAGAGATCTGTGGGAGTATTACTGGTGGGATGGAATGAAAAGAGATATTGCTGATTTTACTGTGAAGTGTTTGACATGTCAATAGGTTAAAGCAGAGTGGCAGTTATCGAAAGGGATGCTTCAGCCTTTACCAGTGCCAGAGTGGAAATGGTAGAATATATCCATGGACTTTGTTGTAGGATTAACAAAGACATCTTGAGGTAATAATGAAATCTGGGTTATTGTTGATCGCTTGACCATGTCTGCTCATTTCCTTACTATACGAGATAATTTTTCCCTAGATCAACTTTCCCATTTGAATCTTAAAGAGATAGTCAGGTTACATGGAGTTCCTCTCTCCATTGTATCTGATCGTGATCCCAGGTTCACTTCTAACTTTTGGAAAGGCCTTCAGAAGTCGTTGGGTACTGAATTAAATTTTAGTACAGCATTTCATACTCAATCAGATAGGCAGTCGAAATGAACAATTCAGACCTTGGAGGATATGCTATGAGCTTGTTCGATTGATTATCAGGGAAGTTGGGACCAACATCTTTCATTGGTTGAATTTTCATATAATAACAGTTTTCATTCTAGTATACATATGGCACCATTTCAGACATTATATGGGAAGCGGAGTCGAACTCCAGCTTTCCGGGATGAAGTGGGTGAAAGGAAGTTGATGGGACCAGAATTGGTAGAAGAGATGGCAGAAAAAGCTCAGCTGATTCAGAAGCACATGAGAACAGCTCAAAGCAGGTAGAAGAGTTATGCGGATAACCGGAGGAAGGATCTATCTTTCGAGGTAGGTGATCATGTTTTTCTCAAGGTTTCTCCTTGGAAAAGTGTGATGAGATTTGGTAAGAAAGGAAAGATGATTCCAAGTTTTATTGGACCATATGAAATTCTGGAGAGAGTTGGATCAGTTGCATACCAGGTGGCTTTACCTCTGAGTTTATCTCAGGTACACAATGTTTTTCACATTTTGATGTTAAGAAAGTATATGCCAGATCCATCTCATGTTTTGAGTCTAGAGGTAGTTCAGCTGGAAGAGAACCTATCTTATGAGGAACAACCGGTCCAGATTCTTGACCACAGGGAGCAAGTGTTACGAAATAAGGTGATTCATCAGGTAAAGGTTTTGTGGAAAAAACCACATTATTGAAGAGGCAACATGGGAATCTGAAAATGCAATGAGGGATAAGTACCCCCATTTATTCGATAAGTAAATAAATTACGGGGACACAATTTTCTAAAGGGGGGAAGGATGTAACATCCCAAGAAAGTAATGAATAATAGATATTTTTATTAATGAATTAGATAGTTTTTTAGAGGCTTAAAATTAAAATAAATCCAATCTTAAGCATGGAATACACTAATATTTTGAAAATATTGTTTTACTGCATTTTAATGGAAAACCATTTTTAAATATATATTTTGACAATTTTATAATCTATGTTTGTCAAAATAAACTTATTAATTATGATTGGGACATCAAAATTTACATTGTGTTAATTTTTGGTATTTTTCAGACAATAATTATTTTTTTAATGAATAGTGAAAAATACTGCATTTTACATCAAAACTGCTTTTTAATCTAATTTAGTTATATGATTAGATTATCTTTTAAATTTTTTTTGAAGTGAAATTAGAATATATTTTTACCATTTAATCCAATGGTGGTCATTGGAATCAATTCCACTTTGAAATTGGACTTAAACTGGTGTCAATCTTTTGATACTTATTGTTTCATAAAAACACGCTATTTGTCATGACAGCGGGAATTAATTATTAAATTAATTAATGTGACTTATATGTTTTGAATTTTTTAAAATAGACTTCAATATTTAATTTGGAATATCAAATATATCTTAGGTTTAATTTTTGGTATTTTTCTAAAAAACCTCAATTTTTGATGAATAGTGAAACCACTAAGTGGTACTTATAAAAAAACTGATTTTTTGTTTAAATGAAATTTTACCACTTATATGTTTTGAATTTCAAAAATCATACATACATGGTTGTCATTGAGAAGTAAAATTTGGTTCAATGAGATTAAAATAATTTTTTGGTGAATAGTAACTCTTATGTTCTTAATCACAATTAGAGGTAATTAGTGTAGTTTAAGGTAAAAATAATGCTTTAATAAACTGAAATGACCTAGAAACATGTCATACCCTCTTTGGATGTGTCATGGACGACCAAGACAATCCATGGTTCAACTTGGGGACCCCATGGAGCCACTTTGGTTGGGAAATGACATAAATACCTTTTTATTTAATGTTAAAGTAAAAATGACACAAACATAAGTTATTTTATTAAATCAATTTTTACATGATGTTATAAAATTCGGATTTTTGATTATAAATAGTCATTGAAAAGATAATATGATTTCCTACATCATAGTATTTTTTTTTAATTTTTAGACTTTAAATAAATTAGATTATTTATGACATCATGATGATGCAGCGATTACCTCATTAATAAAAGATTTAAATTAAATGAAAGGATAATGTAAAATCAATGACCTAAACATGTCCAAAACCTATTTTATGGTTATATTTCGAACCCTTATCACCTTATCCTCGAAAAAAATCAATTTGTGACCTCTTAAATCCGAATACCATTTTAAAATAAAGTGACTTTTCTTTACCTTCCAAGAGTGCCCCTCCTCTCCTCTTATAAAAGGTCCCCACCTCTACCTCCTTACCCACACTCCCAAAGCCTTTGGCTCAGACACCCCTGCCCATTTTGTCTCTCCACTTCCCTATCGTACTCCTTGAAGCCTCACTTTGGGCAGAAGTCTTCTCAAGAAATCCTTTGAGCTCAAACCAAAGGGAGTTACCCGATTTTAAGGTAATGTCTTCTTTTGTGTCCTTTTGTTTTATTTTGCTTCTCCAACCCCCTAAACTCTTTTTATTCTTTTCTTTTGTAACAACTCCAGTATAATAAATATAATAGGATGTTTTTATAAGAAGTATTTGAGCTACACTTACACACACCTACATCAAATGGTTAAATAACATATTGTTTTCGTGGATGGCGAATTTATGCCTCCCGAAACGATGATTGTTCAACATTCTTTTAACACCTTAAAAGGTGGCCATTAAGATGTCACTATATTTATATATGATATATAATATGTTTATGTTTTCCTTAAGCTTCTGTATTTTTTATTTTGGGCGTACCTTTATGGTTTCCATTATGGGTAAACGCAGTAACTTCATTTAAGGAAGTGCAGACTACCGCCCCCTCAAAGTGATTTGATTCGTTAAATACCATATGTGGGACATATAAAGTATGGAACTATGATATTATATATGATATTATAATGGAATTATAATATACCTTTATATCATTATGAATCCATTCTATAAAATACGAAATAGAAATGAAAGTAGCGTTCATGCGTACGTACGGCTTACCATCTCCATGAACGGTGCATTTCATTTCTTACCTATAAATGATTATGTAATATTATAAATGCATGCATGTACTGGATATATATGACATATATGATATCTACATCATGAATACCATTCTGGATATAATGGATACATGAAGAACTTGTAATTATAAGGGGATTATTTTTGACTCAAGTACCAATGATCGTTAAAATGACCGTTATTAACTTAAATAATTACATAGTGTTCATGACATGGTAATAAGTGATATAAAAGGAATAATGAAGTTGAAAAAGGTTCATAAGAAAGTAGAAATTAACTCAAGTTTACTATTCAAGACATTAAAAAATGATCGAGTCAAGTCGGACCCGAGTTATGGGACTTCGTCTCAATCTCCTTTCATTGAGGCATATTTTGTTTTATACACAACCTTCTTTTATAAGGTGTATAAACCCCTTTTACTTTTACGTTTATCCAAAAGGAATATTTTTTTACGAAGCATTTTACTAAACGAAAAAAGGGAATTTTTTAGTCGTAATTATGCTGCGACAACGACTTCTTTGACGCCGTGACCGTTATTTGAGTATCGGCTTCCTCTACAAGCCATACCTTCTTTTTAAAATAAAAATAAATACCATGTTTTAATTTTATTTTATTTTGGTATTGAAAATGATTTTCATAATGTTTTTATATCAATGTGTTGTATTGATATCTTGTGATTGAAAGGTGGAAATGTTATGTTTCCTTTATGCATGTTTTATGTGATACGATTATGTTGAGGTTCTTGGGCATTATTATGAAGACATGTGGTTCCGTGATAAACTTAGGGCGGGTGAGCCCGATATAGCTCTCCAATGCATTTGGTAACGCGAATTAGTGAAACGTTAAGGTTTCTCCGAGGAGATTTAGGGAATATACTGTGATGGGTATTCCAAACGTAACTAAGAGGGTTACTCCCTACGTAAGAATGTTATGAATGCCTCAAGTTACCTTTATGGATTATGATTTCTATGATTTATTCATGATTTGATGTGGTATGATAAAGTTCTTATGTTTTATGGGTAAAGTATGATTTCATTCTTCTTTATTTATTTACCCATGTTTCCTTTCCATATTTTTATATCCCTTACTGAGCTTTTTATGCTCATCCCAAGTTTTTTTGAAATGTGTTTCACAGGTCAAGGGAAAGGTACATGATATGATGATAGTGTCAAGGAAGTGTCAAGAAAGAATCCATGTTTTATTTTAAATATGTTTCCATTGATGGGAAAGAATAATACTATCTTTATGTAACCACTTTGTTTTTACGTGGAATGTAATGCAATTTTTCTGATCTAATTCTCTAAAACTATAAACCTGAAAAGATCCTCAATGTGTAATCTTGTAATAACTCATGATTAAGTAAGGTTTAATGCTGGGGCCTTATAATTATAAAATAGGTCATCCAAAAAATTCCATCTTGAAGAATAAAAATATTTACACACTTTTTAAATCACATTTTTAACCACTCATTCAACTGAGATAATATGGGAATCCCATTTTCAACCCATTTGAAAACCCTCAAATAAAAATCCCAATTTACTTTAAAAAACCTATGAAAAATTAACAATTTATAACCTTTTGAATAATATAAGAAAAAAATACTTTACAAAACATCAAATCCTAACCATTTTCTAATAACTTTTGAAAACTAATATCCATTTTAATCGAGCCATTGAAATCATTGAAAAAGCATTAGGCACCCAACAACTCCTTATAACTAAAAATCCCATGAAACATTATTTAAGAATATTTTTTATAAGTGAATTTATACATTCCAAAAATAATTTTAAGATTATAAAATATTTAAATTTAAAGGGAAAGAATATATTATAATACTTTATACCTTCCTACTCAAGGCTGGAGTCCATATCATTAGCACTTTTATGTTATTCATTTTCCTTAAAAAATATCACTACTTGTTAAAGTAAAATTTACTAATTATAATAAATATTGAATTTTTTAAAAAAAATTTGATATTACTAGAATTTAATTATTTTAATCCCATTTCAACCACATGAAATCAAGATAAGAACATATGAAACCTTATATATATACATGTTGCAAGAACTCACTAAATTTTGAAAATTAGGACAAGATAAAATCCTGTAAATATTGAAACCAAAATCATATGCATCACTATAGCTGAAATTAGTAAATTGTAAAATTGAAAACTAGAACATAAATAATAACCCTAGAAACATGGAATTCCCCCTTATATGGGTTATCTACTCCTAAGAATTATTTCCATACCAATTCCTAAAAACACCCTATATTTTTTCTAATAAATTCCATATAGAATGAAAAAAATTATTTCATGCCATTTTTTGATTCCCCAGTATGGATCACCATCCTCGAGATGGGGGGTTTCTAAAAAGGCCTTATGCAAACCTCCCTGTATAGAATAGGATGTAGATTAGTGGTGAGGGCCAAAGTAGTAACAAGGGGATACTAAGACCTCAATAATAGATAACATTCAGTGTATACAATCAAAAAATCAATAACCAGAGTATAATATTGAATAAAAATGAAAAATAAATACTAATAATAGCATCCCATACTATAACATATGAAATAAAATACCTTTACATAAATTCTTGAGATCCCAATATGCGATATAACTATATGGAATAAGACAAAGAGGAAACAAACTGTTAGGAATATCCACCAATGACCATGTAGTTTGTAACCACATCTCTTGAACCAACCTTCTCCTCTAATATTACTACACAAAAAGGGTCCATACCCTCAATTGAAATTCTTGACCAATAAATATTCTATACATGCACTGTGATTCTTGTGTAGGGTGTGAGTATGAATGTAACCAGGAATCACTTTTGTGTGTTTATCATAAATGAAAAAGGTCATATAAAAGACTATGTGATGATGGAATGTAATAAATATAAAAAAATACAAATCACTCAGTCATAGTGCGCTCACCATGCCTCCAAAAGCTCCATCACTCCCTTCTTCAACTCATTAATGAAATGAATGTTTTTTTAACACAAAACACACACATCCAATGATCATGTATCTACCACAAGGAATGAAATCATCAAGTTCCCCATCGTATCCCATATATATTAGATTCCCATCATGTCACCCTGACCCAAGACATGTCTATAAAGGTCATATATCATTAATAAATCATTACCCATCACATCAAACATTGTTAACCATGAATTCTTACTAATGTAATATACCCATTTTTAAACAACTTACATATCACTCAGTGTAGTGTCTCACTATAAGTACCTCATATCATCTCTATATGTTTTAGGGAAGACACATACCACCACAGGAACATTAATAAAAATGAACAATCAATATCATATAACCATATCACAACCCAATGTCTCACCCATTATGGCCATCATTATTCCAGCAGAAGTGAACCATATGACTCATGCACATCCTCTAATAACACACCATGCTAAGAAAAAATTCCCATGGTTTTCCCATAATTACAAAATAACACAACCATTATAAATTAAAATAAAAACTCCAATAGATAAATCTTAAACACCACCCAATCCTATTAACCACAAACACATTTCATTCTATCCCTTATGGACTAAAAAACAATTTATGATCCAAATCACCCTGGCGTAAATCCATAAATTTACCCTTGGTATGATCATATTATTCATCAATATCATGGTATAAACCCAATTAGATTTACCACATTAACACCTCAAAAAATTATCAAATTAATTGAGGTCTTTTTAACCCAAAATTGAAAATTTAAAGACTATTTCGTAAGAATACATCCCTACTGTAATCACTAATATGAATCCCTAACTTTTATTGACTGAAAAGTAAATTTTCTATTATATTTTGAAAGGGAATAGTACAAGGGAAAAAGGACCCCAATGACACACCAAACATGAATCAAGGAAGCCTAATGTGGTGAGGACCTAGTGAATAACCATGAATAATGTTATTACAACTTTTTGGGATCGATCCAACATAGGTAGAAATTAGAAGATCCTCTTCTTCTCTTCCCGCTCGCACCATATTTGTCGGACACAAAATTTTCTTTCTGCCACATACTTTTCATAGATATTCCAAGAATAATTTTGAATCTACATTGTTTTACCAAATAGAGTTGATCCCACAAAGGGTCAGCCTTCCCTTGAAGCAAGTGCGCTATATCTATAGTGTTAGATTCAATCTGCTTCAGTGTGATGTTAATGTGTTCACACAGGGTTAAACTAGTGTACATAGATATAATCTCTTCACCAAGAGATGAACCTCATCCACATAAATCACTAAAGATGAGAATGATAGACCCATTGGGATTCATTACCAGGATTCCACCCCTAATTTCCCCATTTATTTATGAGCCATAAACATTGATCTTGAACCACTTTTTGGTGGTAGCCACTTAACCCATCTTCCTTGATTGATATGAATCAGACCAGCAGAGGAGACATCTCTTAGAAGAATATTACATATGCAAGTCAATCCTTCTCCACCACTAATGAGTTGTCAGATATTTGTAACCATGGAATGCATTTGAATCTGGATAGAGGAGGATGAAATGGACTGGCCTTCTCTCTCCTTATTTTGGGTGTCCCAAAGGGCCCAGCAGGTCACTACCACTATGATTTCATGACCATTTCTCTCCAATTCCTTATTCCTATAACCATAAAACTAGTTCGATAATTTCCCATGGAACATTATCCTACCATAGCCGATATTCGTTCTGACCCCAATGAATTCCCAATGGTTCCTTTCCAATTCTCTAGTCACACACAGATGATCTATGGATTCGAGTTTCGGGCTACTACAACAAAGACATCGTGACACTATGTTAGCCCCTTTCTGTTGGACATTTTCGTCTGTCAGAAGAGCCTGGTGAAAAAATGCACTAAATTAGGAAGTTGTTCTTCATGGGGATCGCCTTGCACTAAATAATCATAGGAAGCTCATCGATATCACATTTAGCACGAAATATGGCTCTGTAGTTGCTGTTGGAGAGCATACCAGAGGACGCACCAGTGAAGAAACAGTGGTCTGGTTCCTCAGTAAGGAGAATATTGTTGAAAACACTTTTCTAATCCATGTTGATGATTCCCTCAATATGACCTTGATGTTTTCTTTCCACTTGAAGGTAATGTTCAGATCATGGCACCCCAAAAAGAAGAGTTTTTCACCAGCTTAGTTATCATTCCAAAAGTTGATCTCGCCTCTTCCGACCAAGAAACGGGTGTGATTCTATAGATGCGACAAGTGTCTATACATACATTTATGGAGGCTTGAAATATTTCTACTAATACTTTTCCATCCCTCCCATATCTACCCATATGAATCTCTGATAAATCCTGCCCAAAGAGATGACCCTTTAATAATTTCCCACACCATCTAGGTTTGCATGGAATGCATGGTTTCCTAAACATCATGGAGGCCCACACCTCCCACCTCGACCTATTTATTCCATGTGACTCTAGGAAGCCTAACGAAACTACACAAATTGGTTAGCATCCCAAAGGAAGGATGACATGAAATTTTCAATCCTTTTGATTCAACCCTCTAGTGGATTAATGATTGAATGTATGTGAGTGGGTATCAAAGTGATAAATTTTCTAATAATGGCGACCCTTACCCTGAAAGAGAGGAATTATTTCTTCCAGATTCAAATTCATCTTTTCATATGATTGATAATGTTGTCAAAGATGATATTTTTTATTATCCCATTAAGGATGGGGGGTCCATGGTATCTCATTTACATATCACTCTTTTGCATTCCCATGTTTTTTGGATAGAACGGAATCTCTTACCCAAACATTTATTATAGATAGAGACCATGATCTTCTTTTTTTTAATAAGATGTACACTTTCCTCACATACACTTTCATAATTCCCATAATGTTTTGAAGTGACATGTGCCTTCCATTAACAAAGACAAGAACATCAACCACAAACATGATATGTGAGGTATAATTGCTCTTTTATTTAGTATTTAAAGGATTAATACTCTGTTCTACCAAGTAGAGATGGAGGTTCCTCGAAAACTATTCGTGAGCCAACGGGAAGAGATAAGGGGACATTGGATCTCCATTTCACACTCCTCTGGTGATATTAAAGAATTAGATCATCTTACTCATGAAAAATATAGAGAGCCAAGGAAAATAATAACATATGAAACAAAAGTCGCAGAACCATTCTTGGAAGTCTAGTTTCATCATCACCGGGATGATGAATCCCCAATTTATTATATTGTAGGCTTTGTCCATATCAACATGCATGATCAAATTTGAACCAAATTTCTACTTATTGATGTCACCCACTAGTTCTTTAGCAATACCAATGGCCCTTGGATGCTTCTTCCTTTCACAAAATCTTGTAGTTCAGCTGAAATCAGCCTAGGGATGATGTTTCCCAACCTTCTAAAAAGCTGGATGGACCAAATTTTGTAGGAATATTTTCAAAATCATATTGGTCTATACTGATTGATAGCCATAGGATCCTTGTACTTGGAAATGTGAAAAATTATTGAAGTGAAACCCCCTATGAGTAAAGAGACCCCCATGAATTAATCATTCACAACATTGATAACCTGAGGTTTTACAAAATCTCATACCGCAACATAGAAATCACTAGGGAACCCACCAGGTCCTGGAACACTATCCTGACTAAGAAAGAATATTTCCTCTTTAACCCCATCCCCTTTTGGAATTTCCACAAGGAATCCATTTCCTGAGTTCATAACCAAGAGTAATCAAAACCCAACACCATACTTTATTTAACCAATCTATGTTATCCTCATTCATTATTGAATGCTTTATTTGCATCCCATTTATCTTGGTTGAAATTCCCATACACATACCTACAAAGAACCTCACTTTCATTGTTTCAATGGAACAAAACATGTAATCTCCCTTTAAAGAGCATGCTAAATTGATATGGACTTCACCTGCATTTACTAACATTAAAATTATAAGTATCAAAGGTACATTCACACTCTCACATGAATATTAAAGAACATAATTTTATATAAACATAATATCATGGTATATACTTCCTACCTCAATAATGAAGAAGCCTAATCACCAAGCGTAACCACCTAAATAAATCATAATCCATCTATTCCAAAATTTAATCTCTAAATTCATTGGATATTTTTCTAGAAATAAGAATCAATAAGAAATAGTGATGTATCACATAGTTGGTTTTATAATTACCTTTGGGGACCTTTTACAACCATTAACACTTAAACCACGTAAGAGATGAGGGAGATTGTGCAAAAACCATAGACAAATGGGGGCTCTATGGGGCCTAGATTGAGTGTTGGTAGGTGGAGAAGAGTGGATTAAAATAAAGGATCTAAGTGGGAATTTTCTACCTTTCATTTCATTTTCAAAATAACACCTAAACGCCCATTTGGATAACAATTGTCCCTAAACTGGTGATTTGATATCCCATCGATTGGTCGATGGTTGCTCACAAGATGGCTATTGAGTCTTGCCTTTAACATGGTCCCATATTCAACACACATGTTATTTGATTTCCCCTATAGATTTTGAATAATATTGAGGTCCACTTAGTATTATTGCGTTCACTCTCGATACACCCTAAGACCTTATATGGGTAAAAACATTGAGAAACACACACATAGACCCAAACTAATGGTAACAAACCATCTAAAATCTCATTGGAATAAAAAATAATTTTTTCATAAAACATTTATGGATTTTTCCCTATATAAATAAAGGTGTGTATCCTTTTAGGGGAGGTGAATTTTATTAATAAAGTGAATTAAAATTTTCACTCACATGATGATTTAATTTATTGGAAATTATAAACTATTATCCAATCAAAGTATCCTAGTAATAAATAGTAAAAATGTACAAGTATAATGGAAAATAATATTTATAAGTTATCTAACTAAACTGAAATCTGACGATCCATCAAATTGATAATTATACTATATTTTAAAAAATACATGGGGATAGGGATAGGAATACTCAAAATCCTAAAGAGATATTATTAACAAAACAATTCCTTACATCTAATGAAATTTTAACGAGGATTTATAACCTGTTCCAAGTCATTCATGTCGGACCAAAACTTATTTGACTACAAAACTATTTGAAGGTATCAATTTCTAAACACAAAACATCTTTGACTAATGACTGGGACATATATTTCTATATCCATAAGAACCTCTCTGATCTCAGTATTTGATAAAATTAAAATCCACAGCAACTCATTAAACAAACTATTCTAAATATATGTTTTCCTCTCCATGTGAGCTCTAAAATCATTATGTTTAGAGAATGAAGATTCCATACTAAAATCTCATCAATAATAAGGATTAGAATATGGATAATAACAAGGTAATATAAGAGATTTAAATCTCATAACGTTGTTTTTTATCAAAACCTCACTTAATATAAAGTTATTATAATGACCTAAGAGTAATGTATATATATATATATATATATATTACATCATTTTTATGTAGAGTACATAAACACACATCCAAAGACCATATTCGTTTAGTGATTTTGGAAACTCAGAATAAAAAATTCTAATCTTCTCAATGATATTCAATGTTTCCCACAATGATCTTCTCCTTTAGTACCCCTACCTAAAAACATTCTTTATAACTTGGGTAAAATAAAACATAATAAAATGGTGACCTCAGATGATTTGTAAGGGTGAATAAAGATGATATCAATGATAGAAAAATAATAAATGATACGTACATAGACAAAAATATTAAAAATCAATATCCTTTATATGAAATATTATGATATCATGTCATGGAATAAATCATATATGTTTATAAAGAATCATAGATTATATTACATGAGAGAGTAATATATGACATGAAATTATGGAATGCACATAAACATAGAAAATAAATTTCATATTATTCAAGGATCATTTCCAAGACCATAATAGTGTGAAAATTCCATTACAAAGCCCACTCCACTCCACATTCTAGCCTTATATTACTAAACTAATTTTCCTCCATTTTTGGTCCTATATTACTGAACTGAGTTCAATCTCCATAACAATCCTATCTATATCATGAGATATAAATCATTACCAATACATTGGAGTGAGATATAGTTCCCACATATCACATAATGAAAAACACACATATGTGTTCCATAATATAATAAATCATTCATCAAATCCAAAACCATTGGCTAAAATGGGATTCATAAAAATCATTCAATCATAACAAGACACATGAATAAGAAATGGGTTTCATAAATTTCATTCCATCATAACCATAAATTAAACATATGAATAACAGGGGTAGTATACATGAAATATATCCTTATTAATCATAAGTAACATCAAATAATTTTATCATAGATGGAAATTAATTTTGATAGATCACTTGAAATATTTCTTGAAGAAAATAGCCTTTCTATTTTGAAAACATTTTATTTTATTAAAATTCCATGAAATTTTAAAAGAAAAAATTTTCATTTTAAATAAAAATGTAAGATTATAAGATAATAATCAAGGCATTATGGTTTCATTAATGTGGGAAGAATTTACATTCCATAAAGTTTTAAAAATCCTTTCAAACAAATACTGGAAAAGTCACAAAGTACCTCATTAGGAAAACGAAAAAATATTCCTTTCAAATCATTCAGTAAAAATTGAAACATTGGTAAAATGAATTTAAAAAAATTTAAAATAATAGTAAAAATATTTTTTATAAATATATACAAGGAAGGTAAATATTCCTTGATAGATAATTATATATAAACAATCCTGAATAATAATGAAATTGTGAAATTAATCCTTACCACTTTCTAATCATTATAATAATATGCCATGGGAAATAAAGAAAATTATATGGATATGAAAATACCATAATTGTAACACCCTGACCCAAGTTACCCAGAGTCAATTCATTATTATATAACATTGGAAGAATACAAGGAATCATTTCCCGAAAGGCCGATCAGTTTAGTACCCTTTGAAGTATTAGATAAATTCATAAGTTATACATTACATCATGAAATAAATACATCAACAACATTTCTTCCCCTTTTGAACACACTTATACCCTTATCCTATCCCTGTAGGTCAACCAAAAAATAATTCTTCACATACTGGGAAAAATAAAACACAGAAAGGGGTGAGCACAGATGCTCAGTAAAGATAATTATATAGCGGAAACATTCATAGATAAGCATAACAATTTAAGGCAATGTATTAGACTAAAACAAAATACTTTTAAACTTAAACTTAAACATAATATGTAAAATATAAAATCCAATAATTGAATTTTCTTATTCACATGGATATTCTTCAAGTCAAATAATCACATTCAATATCAATAGCCACTTTCATAAAAATGGAATGAAAAATGCCAGACTTTATAACCACATAGTCCGGAACTTGTACCAAGACTGAAAATAAGATTTTCTCAAGGCCTTGTTCAAAGACACTAGTTTGTCTCATGAGACCTACCGATTAATCAAGGAGCTATAGTGGGCTCCACCGGTCACTTACTATGTCCAATGCATACCTCATATGAAAAGGATTAAACATAACATAAACATTCGTATTAATACTAGCATAAGAAATTTCAATAAATTATTCATAAACCATGAATGGTATAATAATAACACATCTATAGTAAAAAATATCACAAAACATTAATTAAAATATAGAATATTTGTATCATAATAAATCAACTTCAAAGAAGCATAAAATCCATCAAAAGCATGTTGACTTAGATGAAATCAAAACTTTTTATAGGAAAATATATCTTTCTATTTTGAAATAATTTAAAAGTTATATAATTATAAAATAAGACATTTATTTTGAAAATATTCTTATAATATTTTAAGTTAATCTTTGATGATGTTATAATGGTAAAAAATAGTCTCACTCTCCGTAATAGTTAAAAAAAACATTCTTACCATAATTTTTTCGAAAAGGTCATAAAGTACCTTGTTTAGAAAATGATAGAAAGATTAATTTAATAACATATAAGGTCAAATAAGGTTATATATTTCTTTAACCCATTTTCTAGTAAATAGTAAAAAAATTGAAATACATTTTTAAGAAAACACGGATGTGGATGATAAAGTGGTCCTAGTAGATACTTATAAAAAAACAACATCGAATAATAAAGAGATTGTGGAATTAACCCTTACCTTTTATTTTTCATCGGTTTATGGTACATTAAACTAATTTTTAATATTTAAATAATTGTTATTAAATTATACAAGAAAAATATATATAAATATGACATCATATATGATCCTCTAATATTTCTTTGATAATAATATTTTAGTAGTATCATCGTTCCGGGTGTTAACTGATCTTTTTTCCAATATATGCTCGGTTATGTAAGCCATGTTTGTTACGGATAGGATGTATTTAGTCATATCCAGAATGATATTAAGTTTTTAGACATTATTTCTCATTATAAAATGAAAATTATTCATGAATGATTACTATGGGGAATGAATCTCATCACATTCGTAGATACGGTAATCTGTACGTACACACGAGTGACAATATCATTATATTGATGGTGAAATCATATATAATTGGATGATATATCATATATAAAAAATCATTAACATTTTATATTTATTATTTTCAATATTTATATTCATTATTATACCCATCCAAATAATGAAGTGTTGGAATAACAATATATACAATGACGTGGAGACGGTAAGCCGTACGTACACACGTATAGTGACCGTTTCATTCATATGATGGATATAATAATGAATGTGTTTATATAATTTTAATAACATCATATTATATAGAAGATACTGTAGTTATTTTTTTATAATGGAAACAACAAAGAAAGAGGAAGTGGAAGAAGAAAAGAACCTGAAAGAGGTGTTGAAAAATTTACCACTTCTTTAGGTTCCTCCTTCTAATTTGATCAAAAGGGGTCCTTATCTTGGCTTTATGATCAAAGTACGGCCTCTAGGTTGAAGGGTGGATATTCTAGAGAATATTTGGGCAGGTTTGTGACGAACCAAAAGCCTATGGAGGTGTGAAATAAAGAGAAGGGTAACTGGCCTTTTATAAGAGAGGTGAGAGTCACTTTAGGAAAAGCTTGAAATATTATTTTATAATAAAATCATTTCCAATTCCTAATGGATCCAAAATATATTATTTCTGGGATAATGTAAGTATGGGTCTAAAACCTATCAACAAATAGGTTTTTGACAGATTTAGGTCATCATATTAACCTTATATTTTAGATTTGACTCTTAATTAAATAGTTTGACATTTACCATGTCTCTTTGTATTTTTATATTATATGGTTAATAAAATTACTATAACATGCCAAAAGAACCCCATGTGGTTAATTATTAATATATATAACATTATCTATGTCTTTTGGCCGAACCATAGATTTTTAGGAATATTATATCAATTAATAATATAGGATTTTATTTTCAAAAACTCAATTATGTCAATTTTGACACTATTTAGCATTTTTTTTTGAAAGCCATAAAAACTTTATCACTTTGAATAAAATTTATTTAACATATAATAACATGTCATATGAAGATAGAAAAGTTATATAATTCATCATAAGTCTAAAATTAGATTTATTTGGATATTTATAATATCAATTATCTTAATATTTCATTAATAAGGTAATTACTACAGCATCATTATGTTATAAATAAATTAAATTATTTAACTTCTCCAAATTATAAATAAAATACCATTATTTAGGAAATATTTTAACCTTTCTAATTAATATTTATAGTTTAATTTATATTTTGTCTAGCCCCATATTAAAAATGGTTTAGTTATTAAACATGAAATTTAAATCTTTTAACGATTATTTAAATAAAATAATAATAAATGTCCTAATCTAAACCATGTGGACCAAATAGGATAATATTTTATTCCTATGGTTTTTTTGTTCGAATTATACTTATCAAATATATTTAGTACTTGTTTTAGGGTAATTATGATATCATTTTTACACATAATTACCTTATTTACTTTTAACCATGGTAAATAAAAGACAAAAGTTACTATTCACAAAATTATTTTCATCTTATTGAACCACATTTTACTTACTGATATTAATCATGTTTCTTGGATTTTTGAAATCAACACACATAAGTGGTAAATTTATGTTGTATGCAAATTTGCAAATGCTCCTATGAGATGGGTAAAAGATGATAAAAAGTTTAATAAAAATTTTATATATCTAAACTTATTATAAAATGACTTTAATGAATTACATTTAACTTATATAAGTATTATCTATCTATTTTGACATAAATTAATTTTAAATATAATAAATAATTATTTATATAAAAATTCTTTTTTAGCCAATAACAGAGTGTTTTTCACTATTCAATAAAAATTGAATGTTTTCAGAAAAATACCAAAAATTCACCCTAAGCTTATTTTGATATTCAGAATTTAAAAATTAAGTCCATTTTGAGAATTAAAATTTATAAAATTTCAAATAGTGGGTATTACTATTTATAACAGCTAGTTTGATTGGTCGTAGTGTGTTTAAATCCTGAAGTTGCGTACAATACAAGTTAACGAATTATTCAAAGAAAAACGTTTTATGGAAGCTTGGGGTGTTACATTCTTCCCTCCATCAAATAATTTCATCCTTGAAATTTTTATAATACTACCGCACAAGAAGATTCAGATAGTTTTTCATCATAAGTTCTTCTGGTTCCCATGTTGCCTCTTCCATCTTATGGTTTCTTCATAGAACCTTTACCAGAAACGTTGTTAGGTTTCTCATAACTTGTTCTCTTGTATCCTGAATTTTGATAGGCTCTTCACAATAAGATACATCAAGTTCCAGTTCAATTTCCTCATAGGTGAGTACATGTATTGGGTCAGACATGTATTTTCTCTACATTAATACATGGAACACATCGAGAACTTTGGAGATACTTGGATTCATTTCCAAATGATAATCTACAATTCCAATTCATTCTAGAATTTTGAAAGTTCCGATGTACCTGGGACTCAATTTACCCTTCTTACCGAAATGTATAACACCCTTCCATGAATACACCTTCAAGAAAACATGATCTCCTACCATAAATTCCAAATCCATCTTTTGGTTATCGGCATAGCTCTTTTGTATACTCTGAGATTCTTTGATGTGGGATTAGATGACCTTCATCTTCATTTCCTTAATATGTTCTGGGCCTACATGTTTTATTTCACTAAAATCATCCTAACAAGTTGGTGTGCAACATGTATTTCTATATAAAGCTTCATATGGTTCCATCTGAATACTTGAATAGAAGCTGTTGTTGTTGGGAAATTCTACCAAAGGTACATATTGATCCCATATACCTTTAAAGTCAAGTTAGAAAGATCTCAACATGTCTTATAAAATTTTAATAGTCTGTTTTGATTGTCCTTCAGTTTGAGGGTGGCAGGCAGTGCTCAAATGAAGTTCAGTATCCAAGGACTTCAGAAGAACTTTCTAGAATCTTGATGTAAACATGGATCATGAGTAGAAACAATTGATATGAGTAAACCATGGAGTCTTACAAATTCATTAATATATAGTCTTTCCAGACATTCAAGTTTTAAATCTTCTCTTATAGCAATAAAATGTGCTAGCTTGGTAAGATGATCAACAATGACCCATATGGAATCATTTCTTCTAGGAGTCTTTGGTAGCCCCATAACAAAGTCAATCGTAATATTATCCCATTTCCACTCATGTATGGGAAGAGGTTGCATGAATCCTCCAGACTGTTGTCTTCCAGCTTTCACTTATTGAAAAACCATATATCTTGACACAAAATCGGAAATATCCCTCTTCATTTGTCCCACAAAAAATTTTATTCCAATTCTAAATACATCTTAGTGATACTAGGGTGTATAGAGATATTGTAGCTATGATCATCACCCAACAATTAAATTTTCAGATCAGGTATATCGAGAACACAAAGTCTTTTCCCAAATTACAAACTTCCATCTTTAAATACGAAGTCAATCTGTCTCCCATCATTTACAGCTTAAATTTTCTTTTGAAATTTCTCATCATCAGTTTGAGAACTTTTTATCCTTTATAGTAAAGATGGTTTGGAAAAAATTTGAAAATGTATTGATGTTTCACCTTCCATTGTTATTCCCATATCCATATTTACTAGATCCATGAAAATATGATCCCTTTAAACTCTCATCTTGTTCAAAAATCCATGATCCATTCGGATCAAATCATCTGCCACCTTATTTTCCTTCCATGGGTGGTAGTGTATTATGAAATCATAATCATTGAGTAGTTCAATCCATATCCTTTTCCTCATATTTAGTTATTTTTGTGAGAAAATATATTTCAATATTTTATGATCAGAATAAATCTCTGAGTTTTCACCATAGAGATAGTGTCTCCATATTTTCAGAGAAAAGATTACATATGCTAACTCAAGATCATGATTCAGATAGTTTTTCTCATGAATTTTTAGCTACCATGATGCATTGGCAATAAATCTATCATTCTACATAAGGACACAACTATGTCCTTTCTTTGCAACATCTCTATAAATAACTAAACCATCATTCCCAGATGGTAGAGTCAAGATAGAAGCATTAACTGATATTATCTTAATTTATTCAAAACATTATTCACACTCTTTTTTACAAACAAATTTAACACCTTTACAGGTGATCTTGGTAAATGGGTTTTCTAATCAGGAAATATTTTAGACAAAATTCTGATAATAACCTGCTAAACCAATAAAACTACATACCTTAGTTATACTCATTGGTGCTGGCCATTGTTGGATTGCCTTGGTTTTTGAAGGATCAATAGATATTCCATCTTTAGAGACAATATGGACAAGAAATGAAATCTCTGGAAGCATGAATTCACTCTTGATAAACTTCCCTTATAATTCATTTCATTTAAGAGTCTTTAGAATAATGCTCATGTGATTTTCATGATCTTCATAGATTTTGGAGTATACCAAGATATCATCAATAAATACCACTACAAAGTCATCATGATATTCCATGAAAACTCTAATAATTAGATCCATGAAGACATAGGGTGCATTAGTCAATCCAAAATGCATTACTGTAAACTCGTAATGCTTGTACCTAGTTCGAAATGCTGTTTTTGAAATTTCTTCCTTCTTCACACACAACAGATGATCTCCAAATTAAATTACAATCTTGGAAAAATATTGAGCTCCATGAAGTTGGTCGAATAAATCATCAATGTGAGGTAGGGGATACTTGTTCTTATTGTTATATCATTGATCTCCCTGTAGTCAATTCACAACCTCAAAGATATGTCTTTCTTATTTAAAAAATGACAAGGATCCCCATGTAGAAACACTAGGGAGAATAAATCCCTTATTACTCAATTACTCTAGTTTTTCCTTTAGTTCCACTAATTCCACAGTGGCCATTCTATAAGGGGTCTTTGATATGGGCCTTGAACCATGAATTAAATCAATGGAGAACTCAATTTCTCATTCTGGAGGATGTCCAGGAAAATCATTTGGAATCACATCAACATATTCTTTCACAATAGGTATGTCCTCTATTCGAAAATTATTTTCCTCACCCATAATTATTTCATTCTAATCCTCTTTTTTCCACAGACATAGAAATTGTCCTTCCAAATCTGCTCGATGGTCTCAAGGAATGTATTTTTTCAAAAAAAATTATTTAAACTCCATCCATTCCATGTTCAATACTTCTTAATCATCATGTGTGCTTTTGATAAATGACCACCATTGATCTGAATCTCTCGGGAGGTGATAAACTTCCATTAAAACATTTTCCCATTCGCTACTCCCCAAAGCATGAAATATTTTTCAATAAGGAATTTATCGATTTCTCAACTACTAATGGATTTTTACTCCCATTTAATGTTGGTGGTTGTTTCCTCAAGAAGCGGTCTAACATTGATCCTCTTCATTGTGGATCAGGGTGCTCCATATGGGTAAGGTTATTATTCATAATCTGAGTGGGTTATCTCAATATGGTGATTAGATGATCAGCACCAGTTTCATCACGATCTTCACTATAATTATATTGAGTAGGTGGGAAATCCCTACATAGATTACGTGCGTTGATACAATTTTCATTCCTTCCACTTGGTGTTGTTTCTAAACAATTCCATGTAATAGAGTAGTTTATGAATCACATTACATAATTATGAACTTGTAAAATAGTTAACATAAATTGAATATTTGATGGATATAATCCATAATCATAAAAATATTTTCTTTGAGAAGGTATATACTTATAAACCCTTCATAATGGTTTGTATATAAAATGATAATTATCCTAAGCATATCCCTCGGGAGTGTCATAACCAAGAGTGCAGCAAGGCCCGTTGTCGTGCACCAGTTCCCGTTCAAGTCTAGCTCAAAGCCGTGTTTCAGGGTTTTACCCCTAGAAACATCTGTTCCAGAGGTGCCTCTACCTACTTGTATCCATAAAGGGATGTATTTCTTGGAAAACTCATAAAATCCTTACAGTACCAAAATTTTAGGAAGTTCATCTATACTAATCCTCAAAGTCTTTCTTAGGGTAGTGTTCTCTAATCAGAGTTTTTATAAATCTAGTTTCCAAGTATTCTATTAAACTTCCTATGACACAAACTGCAATTCCCTGACACCAATTACCTTGAGTCGGTTGATTATTACATAACATTGTCATGATACAAGAAATCATGTCCAGAAAGACTGACTAGTTTAGTAGCCTTGGAAGTACTAGATACATTCATAAGTTTTACATTACACCATGAAATTAAAACATCAACAACATTTTTCCCCTTTTTAAACACACTTATATTCCTAGCCTATCCTTGAAGGTCGACAATAAAATAATTTTTCACATCCTAGAAAAAATAAAACATAGAAAAGGGTGAGATCAGATGCTCAGTAAGGATAACAATATAGCGAAAACTTACATAAATAAGCAAAAACATTTAAGGAAATGCATTAGACAAAAACAAAAGACTATTAAACATAATATTAATAATAATATGGAAAAGATAAAATCCAATAATTTCATTTAATTATTCACATGGATATTATACTAGTCAGATAATCACATGCAATATCAATAAACACTTTCATAATGATGGAATGCATAATTCCAAACTTCATAACCACATAGTCAAGGCCTTGTGCCAAGACAACAAATAATATTTTTTTCAAGGCCATGTTCCAAGACCCTAGTTTGTCGCATGAGACCTATCAATGCATCGAGGAGCTATAGCGAGCTCCACCCGTCACTTACTATTTCCATTGCATTCCTCATATGAAAAGGTTTAAACATAACATAAACTTTCGTATTAAAACTAGCGTATGAAATGTCAATACATTATCCATAAACCATGAATGGTGTAAGAATAACACATCCAAATTAAGACATATCACAAAACCTTCAATACAATATGGAATATTTGTATCATAATAAATCAACTTCAAACAAGATTTATATCTATCAAAATGATTTTGATATAGATAAAATCAAAACTCTTTTTAGAGAAATATCTATTTCTATTTTGTAATCATTTAAAAGTCATATAATTATAAAATAAAACATTTATTTTGAAAATATTATTTTATTATTGTAAGGGAATCTTTGACTATGTTATAACGGTAGAAAATATCCACACTCGTCGTATAAGTTAAAAAAAATTCTTACCTTAATTTTGTCGAAAAGTCATAAAGTACCTTGTTTGGAAAATGAAAGAAATATTCATTTAAAAATATATAAGGTCAAATAATGGTATATATGACTTTAAACCATTATATAGTAAATATTAAAATTGTTTTGAAGTACATTTTTAAGAAAACATAGATGTGAATGATAAAGAGGTCCCGTTAGATACTTAAGAATAAACAACCTCAGATAATAAAGACATTGTGGAATTAACCCTAACCAAGTATTTATCCTTTGTAGAGGGTATTTTAACCATATGTATAATAGTTAAATCACTATTATTAAATTATACAAGAATAATATAAATAAATAGGATATCATATATGACCCTCTAATATTTCTTTGTTAATAATATTTTAGTTGTATCATCGTTTCAGGTGTTAACTGATCTGTTTTCCTTTATATGATCAGTTACATAAGACATGTTGGTTATGGATAGGATGTATTTTATTCATATAAAAAATTAAATTAAGTTCTTAGAAATTATTTTTAATCATAAAATGAAAATTATTCTTGAATGACTACGATGGGGAATGAATCTCATCGTGTTCGTGGAGACCGTAATCCATACGTACGCACGAGCGACAATAACATTATATTAATGGTGAAATAATTTTAAATTGATGGTATATCATATATAGAGAATATTTAAAATGTTATATTTATTATTTACATCAATTATACTCATTATTATATCCATCCAAATAATGAAGTGTTTGAATAACAAACTACACCACGACGTGGAGACAGTAAGCCGTACATACGCACATATGGTGAATTTGTCATTCATATGATGGATACAATAATGAATATGGTTGTACCATTTTAATAACATAAAATTATATATAGGATACCAGATTTATTATTTTATAATGGAAACAACAAAGAAAGAGGAAGTGGAAGAAGAATATAACTTGAAAGAGGTGATGAAATATTTACCTCTTCTTCGGGTTCTTTCTTTTGATTTGATCAAAAGAGATCCTTTTATTGGATTTATGATCAAAGTAAGGCCTCTATATTGAATGGAGGATAGTTGAGAGAATATTTGGTCAGGATTTGGCCGAGCCAAAAGGCTTTGGAGGTGTGAACATAAGATAAGGGGAAGTTTCCCTTTATAAGAGAGGTGAGTGTCACTTTAGGAAAAGATTGAAATATTATTTTATAATAAAATAATTTTCGGTTTATAATGGCTCAAAAATAAATTATTTAGATTATAAGGAGGTTATGGGTAGAAAAACTCTCAACCAATAGGTTTTAGACAGGTTTAGGTCATCATAATAACCTTATCGTTTAGATTTAACTCTTAGAAAAATAGTTTGATATTTACCATGTCTCTCTGTATTTTTATATTATATGGTTAATAAACATACTATAAAAATACAAGAGAACCCCATGTGGTTTATTAATAATATATAAAACTATATCTAAGTCTTTTTTCCAAACCTTTTTATTTTTAAAAATATTATATCAATTAATAATATAGTATTTGTTTTAAAAACTCAATTATGTCAATTTTGACACTATTTAGAATTCGATTTTCTTGAAAACCATAAAAACATTATCACTTCGAAAAAAATTTATTTAACCAATACTAACATATCATATTAACTTATAAAATTAGTTCAATTCATCAGAAGTCTCAATTTACATTTATTTGGATATTTACAATATCAATTTTTTTAATATTTCAATAATAAGGTAACAATTGCATCATAATTGTGTCATAGATAAATTAACTTATTTAATGAATAAAAAATATAAATAAAAAAAATTATGTAGTAAATATTATATATATTTATAATGAATATTTATCATTGAATTTATATTTTGTGTAACCCTATATTAAAAATTGATTAGTTATTAAACATTGAATTTAACTCTTTTAACTCTTCTTTAAATAAAATAATAATTAATGTCCTAATCCAATACAAGTGGACCAAAGAGGATCATATTTTATTCCTAAGGTTGTTTTTGGTCGAATTATACTTATCCAATAGAATTAGGACATGTTTTAGGGTAATTATGATATCATTTTTACCCTTAATTACCTTATTTACTTTTAACTTTGGTAAATAAAAGTCAAAAGTTACTATTTTCCAAAAAATATATTCATCTTATTGAACCACATTTTACATACTGATATTGACCATGTCTCTCATATTTTTTAAATTCAACTCACAAAAGTGGTAAAATTATGTTATATGGAAATTTTCAAATTCTCCTAGAAGGTGGGTAAAATAGTGTAAAAAGTTCAATAAAATTTTTAAATATCTAAACTTATTATAAAATGAATCCAATGAATTACATTGAACATATATAGGTATTATGTATCTATTTTGACCTGAAATAAATTTAAATAAAAAAAATAATTATTTAAATAAAATGTTGGTTTTAACCAATATCGCAGTGTTTTTCCCAATTCATTAAAATTTTAATGTTTTCAGAAAAATACAAAAAATTCACCCTATGATAATTTTGATATTCTGAATTCAAAAATAAAGTCCATTTTGAAAAATAAAATTTAAAAAATTTAAAAAAGTGAGTATTACTATTCATAACAACTAGTTTGAATGGTCGTGGTGTTTTAGAATCTCGAAGTTGTGTATAATGCAAGCTATTGCATTATTCAAAGGGAAACGTACTGTAGAAGCTTGGGGTGTTACATTCTTCTCTCCTTAAAATAATTTCATCCCCGAAATTTCAATAATACTACCACAAAAAAAGATTCGGATGGTTCTTCATCATAAGTTTCTCTAGTTCCCACGTTGCCTCTTCCATCTTATGGTTTCTTTATAGAACTTTTACGAGATGATTTCTCTGGTTTCTCAGCACTTGTTCTCTTGTATCAAGAATTTTGATAGGCTCTTCGCAATAAAACAGGTCAGTTTCAAGTTCAATTTTCTCAAATGTGAGTACATGCATTGGATAAGGCATGTATTTTCTCAACAGTGATACATGGAACACATCATGAACTTTGGAGATACATGGAGGCATTTCCAAACGATAAGATACAACTCTAATTATTTATAGAATTTTGAAAGGTACGATGTACCTGGGACTCAATTTACCCATCTTACGGAAATGTATGACACCCTTCCAGGGAGATACCTTCTAGAAAACATGATCTCTTACCTGAAATTCCAAATCCTTCCTTCAGTTATCGGCATAACTCTTTTTCTTACTTTGAGATACTTTGATGTGGGTTTAGATAACCTTCTCCTTTTACATCGTTTCCTCAACATGTTTTGGTCCTATGAGTTTTCTTTCACCAACATCATCCCAACAAGTTGGTGTATGACATTTCTTTCCATATAACGCTTCATATGGTGCCATCTGAATACTTGAATTGAAGCTATTGTTATAGGAAAATTCTACTAGATGTAAATATTGATCCCAGATACCTTTAAAGTCAAGTGAGCAAGATCTCAACATGTCTTCTAAGGTTTTAATTGTCCATTCTGATTGCCATCAGTTTGAGGGTGGCAGGAAATGCTCTAATGAAGTTTAGTATCTAGGGCCTTCTAAAGACATTTCCAAAATATTAATGTAAAATAGGGATCACGATAAAAAATAATCTATAATGGTAAACCATGGAGTCTTACAACATTATTAATATATGTTCTTTCCAGACGTTCAAGTGGTAAATCTTCCCTTATAGCATGAAAATGTGCTGACTTGGTAAGACGATCAACAATGACCCATATTGAATCATTCCATCTATGAGTATTTTGTATCCCCATAGAAAATTTCATCATAATATTATCCCATTTCCACTCATGTATGAGAAGAGGTTTCATGAATCATCTAGGCTATTGCCTTATAGATTTCACTTATTGAAAAAACATACATCATGACACAAAATCAGCAATCTCCCTCTCCATGTTGTCCCACCAAAAATGTTCTTTCAAATATCTATATATCTTAGTGCTAATGGAGTGTATAGATAAATTGGAGCTATGAGCTTCATCTAAAAATTCCATTTTTAGATTTGGTATATCGGGAAGACAAAGTCTCTTCCCAAATTTCAGAATTTCATCTTTATATACGAAGTCGATCAATCTTCCATCGTTCACTGCATTAATTTTCTTTGGAAATTTTTCATCGTCAGATTGATAACATTTTATCCTTTCTAGTAAATATGGCTTGGAAACCATGTGATAAAGTATTTATGTTTCACCTTCTACGGTTATACCCATATCCACCTTTACTAGATCCATGAAAATATGATGCCTTTAAATTCCCATCTTGTTCAAGACTCCATGATCTATTCTTCTAAAATCATCTTCCACCATATTTTTCTTCCCCAGGTGGTACTGTATTGTGAAATCATAATCCTTGAGTAGTTCAAGCAATCTCCTTCACGTCATGTTTAGTTATTTTTGTGAGAAAACATACTTCATACTCTTGTGATCAGTATAAACCTCAAATTTTTCACCATAGAGATAGTGTATCTATATTTTCAGAGCAAAGATTAAAGCTACTAACTCAAGACCTTTCTTTGAAGCATCACAATAAATAAAAAACCCATCATTCCCTGATGGTAGAGTCAAGATAAAAGCATTAACTGATCTTCCCTTTAGTTCATCAAAAAAAATTTCACACACTTTTGTACAAATAAATTTAACCCCTTTACGAGTGTTCTTGGTTAATGGGTTAGCCAATCTGGAAAAATTCTAGACAAATCGCTGATAATAACCTGCAAAACCAACAAACGTTTGTACCTCATTTATACTCATCAATGCTGGACATTCTTGGATTGCCTTGGTTTTTGAAGGATCAATAGAGATTCCATCCTTAGAGATAATATGGCCAAGAAAAGAAATCTCCTGAAGACATAATTCACACATTCTAAACTTCCTATATAATTTATTTCTTCTTAGAGTCTTTATAATAATACTCAATTTATATTCATGATCTTCATAGCTTTTGGATTATAACAAGATATCAACAATAAATACCACTAAAAATTCATCAAGATATTCCTTGAAATATTTCTTCATTAGATCAATAAAGACAGAGGGTTCATTAGTCAATCGAAAAGACATTACTGTAAACTTGTAATGCCCGTACTTGGTTCGAAATACTGTTTCTAGAATTTTTTCCTTCTTCACACACAACTGATGATATCCAGATCAAAGGCCAATCTACGAAAAATATTGAGCTCCATGATGTTGGTCGAATAAATCATCAATGAGAAGTAGAAGATACTTGTTCTTTATTGTTATAGCATTGATCTCCTTTTGTCAATGCACAACCTAATATATCTGTCTTTCGTCTTAACAAAAAGGATAGGGGCTCCCCATGGAGAAAAACTGGGGAGAATAAATCCCTTATTACTCAATTCCTCAAGTTGTTTCTTTAGTTCCACTAATTCCACAGTGGACATTCTATAAGGGGTCTTTGATATGGGCCTTGAACTAGGAATTAAATCAATGGAAAACTCAATTTCTTGTTCTGGAGGATGTCCATGTAAATCATATGGAAACACAACAATATATTCTTGCACAATAGGTAGGTCCTCTATTCGAACATTCTTTTCCTCTCGCATTATTATTTCATTCTCATCCTCCTTTTTCCTCAGACTCAGAAATTTTCTTTCCATATATTTTCAATGGTCATGGGGAAAGTATTTTTCCATGAAAATATCTTTAAACTCCCTCCATTCCATGTTTAATACTTTTTAATCTTCCTTTGTGTTTTGGATTAATGACCACTATTGATCTGTAACTCCCGTGAGGCGATAAACTTCCACGGCCAATTTTTACCTTTCACTACTCCCCAAAGCATGAAATATTTTCTCTAAGGAATTTATTCATTTCTCATCTACTAATGGATTTTTACTCTCGTTGAATGTTGGTGGTTGTTTAATCATGATGAGGTCTAACAATGATCCTCTTCTTTGTGGATTAGGGTTCTCTATATGGGTAAGGTTATTATTCATAACCCGAGTGAGTTATCCTTGTATGGTGATAAGCTGATCAGCACTAGGTGTATCACTAGCCCCAGTATAATTATCTTGAGTAGGAAGGAAATCCATACATGGATTAAGTGCATTGACAGGGTTTCCATTCCATTCACTAGGCTCTATTTATAAATAATGGCATATAATAGATTAGTTTAGGAATCGCGATACATAATTTTGAGATTGTAAAACACTTAACATAAATTGAATTTTTTATGGATATAATCCATAATAATACAAATATTTTCTTTGAGGAGGTATATAATCATAAACCCTTCATAATTGTTTCTAAAAAATGAGAATTATTATAAGCATGTCCCTCAGGAGTGTCGTAACCAAGAGTGAGGCAAGGCCCACTATCATGCACCATTTCCTATTCGAGTATAGCTCAAAGAGGTGTTTTCGGGTTTTACCCCTAGGTACATCTGTTCCAGAGGTGCCTCTACCAGCTCTTATCCAGACAGAGATGTATTTCTTGGAAAACTTACAAAATCTCTATAATACCAAAATTCTAGGAATTTATTCTATACTAATCCTCAAAGTCTATCTTTGGGTAGTGTTCTCTAATCATTGTTTTTCTAAATATAGTTTCCACAGTTTGTACTAAGATTTCTCTGATACCAACTATAATGACCTAACCACAGTTACCCATTTTCGGTGCATTATTACATAAAATTGGCATGATACAATGAATCATATCCTGAAAAACTGATCAGTTTAGTAGCCTCGGAAGTACTAGATACATTCAAAAGTTTTACCTTACATCATAAAATTAAAACATCAACAACATTTTGTTCCCTTTTTAACACACTTATATCATTATCCTATCTTTTCAGGTTAACCATAAAACACTTCTTCACATACTGGGAAAAATAAAACATATAAAGGGGTGATCTTAGATGCTCAGTAAGGATAACAATATAGTTGAAACTTTCATAAATAAGCATACACATTTAAGGAAATGTATTAGACTAAAACAAAAGAATTTTAAACTTACAATTCATCATAATATGGAAAATATAAAATCAAATAATTCCATTTAATTATTCACATGGATATTCTAATAGTAGAATAATCAAATTCAATATCAATAGACACTTTTATAATGATGGAATGCCTAATGCCAGACTTCATAACCACATAGTCAAGGCCTTGTGCTAAGACTAAAAATAAATTTTTTTCAAGGCCATGTTACAAGAAACTAGTTTGTCTCATGAGACCTACCGATTCATCGAGGAGCTATAGTGGGCTCCACCCATCACTTACTATGTCCAATGCATTCCTCATATGAAAAGGTTTAAACATAACATAAACATTCATATTAGAACTATCATACTAAATGTTAATAATTTATCCATAAACCATGAGTGGAATAAGAATAAAACATCCACAGTAAAACATATCACAAAACCTCAATACAATATTTAAGATTTATATCATAATAAATCAACTTTAAATAAGCTTAAAATCCATCAAAAGGATGTTGATATAGATTAAATCCAAACTTTTTTTTAGAGAAATATATCTTTCTATTTTGAAATCATTTAAAAGTAAAATAATTATAAAAGAAAAAATTTATTTTTAAAATATTCTTATAATCTTTTAAGGGATGATTTGACGATGTTATAGCCACAGAAAATAGCTGCCCTCAGTGTATAAGTTAAAAAAAATCATACCTTAATTTTGTCGAAAAGGTAATAAAGTACAATGATTGTACAATGAAAGAAAGATTCCTTTAAAAACATATAAGGTCAAATATGGGTATATAATACTATAAAATGTTTTCTAGTAAATAGTAAAAATTTATTGAAATAAAATTTTAAGAATAACACGGATGTGGATGATAAAGAGGTCCCGGTAAATACTTACGTAAAAACATCCTCGAATAATAAAGAGATTGTGGAATTAATCCTCATATTGTAATTTTCCTTGGTATATGGTATGTTAGACTCTTATATAATAGTTAAATCATTATTATTATTTTATAAAAGAACTATATACATAAATATGATATCATATATAATCCTCTAATATTGCTTTGTTAATAATATTTCAGTAGTTTCATCATTTCTAGTACTGATTGATCTGTTTTCCTTTATATGATTGGTTACGTAAGAGATGTTTGTAACAAATAGGATGTATTTAATTCATATCCGTAATTATATTAAGTTCTCAGATATTATTTTTAATCATAAAATGGAAATTATTCTTGAATGATTACGTTGGGGAATGAATCTCATCACATTCGTAGAGACGGTAATCCATACGTACGCACGAGCAACAAGATCATTATATTGATGGTGAAGTAGTATGTAATTGAATAATATATCATATAATCATAGTAATAACATGTTATATTTATTATTTAAATTAGTTATACATTTTATCATACCCCTCCAAATAATGAAGTATTTGAATAACAAACTACACCACGACGTGAAGACGGTTAGCCGTACGTACGCAGGTATGGTGAATTTGTCATTAAAATAATGGATAGAATAATGAATATAGTTGTAACATTTTAATA
Organism: Viscum album; assembly: GCA_963277665.1. Lineage (NCBI taxonomy): Eukaryota > Viridiplantae > Streptophyta > Magnoliopsida > Santalales > Viscaceae > Viscum > Viscum album. Next base: position 870,091,988 of record OY728145.1, on the reverse strand, counting down.
ACATCACACAATATAGAAGATAATATAGTTATTATTTTAGAATGGAAACAACAATGAAATAGGAAGTGGCAGAAGATAAGAACTTGAAAGAGGTGATGAAATATTTACCTCTTCTTCGGGCTCTTCCTTTTGATTTGATCAAATTGGCTCCTTCGGTTGGATTTATGATCAATGTAAGGCCTCTAAGTTGAATTGAGCATAATGTAGAGGATATTTGGGTAGGTTTTTTCGGATAAAAAAGTCTTTCAAGGTGTGAAATTAAGAGAAGGGGAAGTGGCCTTTTATAAGAGAGGTAAGGGTAACATTATGAATAGCTTGAAATATTATTTTATAATAAAATAAATTTGGGTTTCTAATGGCTCATAAATTAATTATTTCGATGATAAGGTGGGGATGTGTCAAAAAACTCTCAACCAATAGGTTTTAGATAGGTTAGGTCATCATATTAACCCTATCTTTTAGATTTAACTCTTAGTAAATTGCTTGACATTTACCATGTTTCCTTGTATTTTTATATTATATTGTAAATAAACTTACTATAATAAGACAAGCGACCCCATGTGGTTAATTATTAATATATATAACCTTATATAAGTCTTTTGGACTAACCTTATATTTTTAGGAATATTGTATCAATTAATAATATAGTATTTGTTTTAAAAACTCAATTATGTCAATTTTGACACTATTTAGCATTTGATTATTTTTGAAATCCATAAATACATTATCACTTAGAATAAAATTTATTTAACCAATATTAACATGTTTTATTGACCTATTAAATTAATGGGATTCATCATAATTTTCAATTTAAATTTATTTGGATATTTATAATATTAATTAATTTAATATTTCATTAATAAGGTAATTAAGGCATCATCATTGTGTCATAAATAAAATAAATTATCTAATGCCTAAAAATAATAAATAAAATACCATTATTTATGAAATTGTTTTATATTTATAATGAAAATTTATAGTTGAATTTATATTGTGTTTAACCATATATTAAAAATTATTTAGTTATTAAACTTTGAATTTAACTCTTTTAACTCTTCTTTAAATAAAGTAATAAAAAATGTCTTAATCTAATACAAGTAGACCAAAGAGGATAATGTTTTTTTCCAAAGGTTTTTTTGGTATAATTATAATTATCCAATAGAATTAGGACATTTTTAAGGGTAATTATGATATCATTTTTACCCTTAATTACATTATTTACTTTTAATTGTGGTAAAGAAAAGTCAAAAGTTACTATTCACCAATAATTATTTTCATCTTATTGAGCCACATTTTTCTTACTGATATTAATCTTGTCTATCATATTTTTGAAATTAAACTCAAATAAGTGGTTATATTATGTTTTATGCAAATTTTAAATGCTCTAAGGATGTGGGTAAAAGATGGTAAAAACTTCAATAAAATTTTTATATATCTAAACATATTATAAAATGAATCCAATGAATTATATTGAACTTATATAGGTATTACATATATATTTTGACCAAAAATAAATATAAATAAAATAAATAATTATTTAAATAAAAATTCGGTTTTAATCAACAACGTAGTGTTAATCACTATTAATAAAAAATTGAACATTTTCAGAAAAATACGAAAAATTCACCCTAAGATAATTTTGATATTTCAAATTCAAAAATGAAGCCCATTTTTGAAAAATGATATTTATAAAATTTCAGAAAGTTGGTATTACTATTCATAATGGCTAGTTTCATTGGTCGTGGTGTGTTAGAATCTCGAAGTTGCATACAATGCAAGCTATTGCATTCTTCAAATGGAAACGTACCATGGAAGCTTGGGGTGTTACAATAATATTCAGAATAATACTCATAAAATACATTAATGGGTAGTATATATGATACACAAAAGATATTATTAATGTATAAGGAATGTGTCCCACATAAATAATGTGAGATAGAAATACATTACCTTAAGTCTTGACTTCCTTTGTATGTGTTCAAAATATATGTATAATAATTTTAATATTATATTAAATATACCAAATAATCAATTTCATATATCTAATTACATATATGATTTACTTATGACTTTTTATTACTCTCTATTTAATAATTCCATGTAAAATTTACGTTTCAGGTTAAAACCACTTTGTTTTCCGTTCATGTTTTAACTTGTTATCCTTGTTCCTCAAAAATATACCATGATTTAATCATATCCAAAATCATGATATAAATATCAAATATATATATATATATAGTAAATATGGTGATTCATAAAATTTAGAGATAGAAAATAAAACACACCATTCATAGAGATGGTAAGTCATAAGTATACATGAATGTTGTTTTCATTTTCTTATCATATTAAAAGAAAGATAATTATATGATATATTATAATTCATGAATATTTTTATGTCATATAAATCATATATATTCATAAAATTAATCCATATTACCACCCATGTGAAATATATATGAAAAAAGGATCACATTGTACCATGGAGATGGTAATCCATACATAAAAATGAGTGACGTTATCATTTCCCAAAATATTAGGTGGTAAAAGGGTAGATATGATACTATCTTTAAATAAGTATAATTATGACATAAATATCATATATAAACATTAAATCCATCATAATTACCACTCATAAAAGATGTTTTTGAAAAAACAATTACATCACTACGTGGAGACGGTAAACCGTACGCACGCACGAGCGATACTTTAATTTCATGTTTGATGTGATAGGGGATGTATATAAATTTGTTCATAATCATAATAAAAATTAATAATATTTAGGATTATGAAGTTATAAATTTAATATATATATCATATATTTATATAAGGTATAGAAGAGTAGAAAAAGAGTGATTAGTTAGAGCGATTATCACTTATTCGAAACGACTCTTTTAGATATCCTCTAAAGGACTCTAGAGTTGGAATTTTGGGAAGAAAAGAATATATAGAATGAGTATAAGGAACTATAGAAGATAAATTATTAGATTTTGGTTGAGAAATATGTCTCAATTTGATTTTAAGATGTGAGGTTGGAGGTACTATTATATAATTGAGTTGAGGGGAACTTTTGGAATTTCCTAAAAACAATTTACAATAAATTCAATCTCAATATAAATACCTCTAAAAGGACATTTATTCAAATATAAGATGAGATAAGGTTTTAATATCATCAAATAATATATTTTAGGAATTTTTTGTTATTATTTTATACCTTATAATTTTGATTAACCCTTATTTAACCTATTTTAATTTTTACTAAGGTAACCACATTTTTTAATCTTAAAAGGTTGTAATGCTTACTTATGTGAAGTATATTAGAAAATAAATGAACAATTAGTATCATTTTATACCGTATTATAATTTATTTTTATTTTTAAATTTATTTATTATTTTTAAATAATTTAATAAAATATTATTTTTGGAAAATGTCATTATTGTTAATTTTTGAAACCATTCATTACATGGACTTTTAAAAATATAAAATGGCATGTTAAAATCAAAAAAAATATTTTATTATATCCCTAATAGGTATAATTCATCTCATAAATTCATTTATCCAATTAAATATGTCAAATTATATTTATTTTAATATTTTTAATAACATTTATTTGGTATTTTCATTAATGAAATAATTACTACATTAGAGTTGTGTAATTATTTAATATACTTATTTGTTAACTAAAAATTAAAAATAAAATACCAGGATGAATAAAATGCTTCTATATTATATAATAATATTTATATTCTAATATATATTTTGGGAAAAACTCTATAAAAAATTTTATAGTATTTAAAACATTAAGATTTCATCTTTTAGTTTTTATTAAATAAAATATTATAAATATGATAATATCATATAAGTGGACCAAAAAGTCCAAAATAAATTTTATCGTTAAAATATGTTTATTAGGTTACAAATTTACATTTACATACGTTTGTGACATATCTTTGTCCACATATAGACATATAAGGGATATTTAAGACAAAGAATGTGACATTTTGTGAATTTATTTGATTTAAGTATTTTATAAGTCGTTGAAATGGAAAAGTGTCAATTAAAAAACTTAATTCATATACTTAGGTGTTAATAGTCAAATTATCTTTAACAAATAAATTATTTTAATAGTTTATAGTCACTTTATAGTCTATATAATTTAATTTTTAAACTAAATTATCTAATTTACCCTTTACTGTGGTAAAACAATTTACCAAGGTTACTATTTATATAGGCCAAAAATAAAAGAAAGATATTTAAAAAATGGACCTTATGAATCTAAAGTTTTTATAAATTTTTTAAAATTCAAAACACAGAATTTCCATAATTAAATTTAAAATAAAACTGGTAAAATGTCATGAAAATGATAGTTTTTCTACAAAAATCCTTTTTAAAACATAGTTTTTTTATAATAAATTAAAATATAAAAACCTTATCAAAAAGCATAATTTTATTATTTTAAATTAAAATTAACACATAAAAATTTAAAACTAATCAAAAAAATCGTTTTACCTTGTAAAATATTTGGAAGAAAATACAGTTTTTAATAAAAGATGGTATTTTCAGTATTCTATAAATAAATATTATTTTTAGAATAAAAATAGTTTTAAGGTAATTTTTTCATGCTGAAATTAATATTTTGAAATAAATTTTATATAACTTATAAAAATTAATATTCACTCATAAAAAATGACCAATAAACAAAAAAGCATTTTTTGAAGAATAAAGTGATTTTACTAAAAATTGTGTGATTATTTGCTAATCACATACCAATAAATTAATATCTAGTTGGACCTATATTTTAATTTTATAAATTATTTATTCATATTTATTCCCACCAGTTTAATGGCTATGATATAATGATCATTTTCAAATAATAGTTTCTCACATTTCATTTCAACTCATGGTTGTGTGCAACGCAAGCTATTGATGAATTAAAATTATTTTAAAAAATGTATATTAAAATATTAGGGTGTTACATTATAACCCCATTGAAATGAATGTAGTCCTAGAAATTCTCTTGTGTTACGAATGGTTTAATTATTTAAAGTTCCTTTCATAGGATCCCACATTGTATAAATGAATGATAAAACATCCTTTTAAAAAGGCACAGTTGTAAACATTATTTTCACCCAAAGTAACTCATAACTTGGTTTCCCTATAGGAGAACATATGTGTAAAGTGAAAAAAAATACATGTAATATAAATATAAAAATAAAGTTCAAATTAAGAGTGACAAATAACATGATCATGAGAGAGTTAATAATCACAAAACCTTAAATCTACAATGATATAAGGGACCGATTGATTCATCAGAAAATAAGGTACTATGATAACATTTTTTGTATCATGATCCCTTTTCTAGAGTTGTATAATTTTCATGAGAAGAAATAATTGCTTTATTTTATTCAATTTCATAAGAATAATCTCTTCCATTCATTGTTCCTTGATTAATTTCAACTTTATTTCTTATTCCAAAAAGTTAAGGTGGATTTATCATTCCTAAAGCATAAGCATATCATGATATACATAGAATGATAGGTAATTTCATATATATTTAGTTAACATCACAATAAAAAGGTTAAAAAAAGTTATCCAATACACATAAATACTCATATGAAGAGATTATACTTTAATCTTCAGAATCTCTTCCAAATTTCAATGTAAATAATTTCAAAAATGGCCACCTTTATTATCTTTACAAAAGATTAAATTCCAAAATAGTCAAAATATGGTAACAAAATTTCCAAAATCAAATTATCATTAATCCCCCAAATAACATAATGTAGCTCTAAATTTTCACACCCAGAAATGTGAAGACTATTATAATGTATTCACTTGAAACATAATAATAACTTAAATTACCATAACACCTTAGTGGAAACATGAATTAATTCAAAATTTAACTATTTATTCATAACTTAAATCCAAAAATTATATGAATTAAATCCATGATATCATAAACCGCTTTGTCACCATATCAGTCCCAAGGTTTTTAATACTATCACAATTATTTTATCACAATCAAACATCTATTTATTTTTTTATCCCAACATCATGCACATTTTATAGTTTTTCCTTCCCTTAATCTTGTGTACACTAAAAATATCACTTTACCACCAAAATAAAATTTCAAGGTTACTAGTACCATTAAACACATGTTTTCAATCCCTAAAGGAAAAACGAAAATAGACTAATCCTTAAATGTCTAATTATTTATTAATACCATAAAAGTAATTCTACAACATTATTCTTGAATTACATTACATAAAAACTCAATCATTCCACCACTTAATTTTCTTACTCCACATAAACCATAGTAATTGGATGAGATTTACCTTTGTCTTTGGAAATAAGAATTTTTTAAATGTCAATCATCATCGTTGAACCATATATTTGGGCACTAATTAGTATAATTCCCATTTTTCTTCCATTTGAAGCATTAAAGTATGAGAGGTTCATTCTATGTATCCATTTTCCCTATTAACATAATTATCTATATTTTTCACGTCACTTTATTACTAAGTTTCCCAATGACCTTACTTCCCACTCTTAAAACATTTATCATTCCCTTTAAGACAATATCCACCATACTTTTTTCCACACTTTTAGTATAAAGAAAGTCTCATCTTATTTTCACCATGGTTTTTATATTTTTTTAAACTCAATATTATATTTCTTGTCAAATCCATGGAATTTATATTTAACCCCATCTTCCATTTCCACCTTGATATCACAATTCAAAATCTTTTAATGACTATTTTAGTCTATTATGGCTTACACCATTTGAAGACTTAGTTTGAGGCCACTAAAGAATCAATAAACCTTGCTTTAAAATTGGATGATAATATAAGTAGAGTACCTTGCATGTTTTTCTAATTTACCACATAGGTACCAAATAATTCATCATCATTTTTTTAATATTAAAGAATAAATTTTCTGTATTTATGTGAATAATATGGGGAAAGTGATTATTGAAATATAAGTTCATAAACGCATCCCATTCCATCGATTCAATTTAATCTTACTTCCTTGTAGTCTTGATTAGAGTCCACCACTATTTTGCTTCACCTTCTAAATAATAAATAGAAAAAAATTAATTTTTCCCTTTCCAAACACTAAAGGATAGAAAATATATTTTCTACGGTAAAAATCCATTGTTTAGAAATAAGTGGATTTGAATACCTAGTGAAAAAAGGTGGATGTTTCCTTATGAATAACATAATAGAAAGTTGTTCCCTCCTCTTCTCATTTAGATGTCCAACATGATTCGTAGCATGTGTGAGTATATTAATAATATTTTTCATTCTCGATCCCATAAAATTTCATTTCTCTAAATAAATATCATTGAATTTCCCATCACATTCCTCATTAATGTGGTTCACTCAGGTTCTATCGATTCACTAAAACCAAAAGTATTGTGTAAGTATCACTAATCATAGTGGAAAACCACATAATGAGGAAAAAGTTCCTTCAATATATAAAATATTAGGTTTAATCAAATATTATATATGATCATTACCAATATTCTTGTGTTGTAAAATATAATTAGATTTATCCTTAGATATCATACTATGGTTTTCTCATCCAAGTTTCTAAATATTGAGAAAACCACTTCTCTAATACCAACTAAAACGACCCAAGATTAACATACATATATATTATATAATTGTTTTGTGGAATACACAAAAATATTCCCAAATAACATATTATTTTAGACCCATAAGAAACTCAGAACACAAACTTCTATTCTGGTGAAAGATATTCAATGTTTCCCACAAAGATATTACACTTTAGTACCCTTACATAGAACCTTTCTTTATAACCTAGGGAAAATAAAACATAATAAAAGGGTGAGCTTAGATTCTCACTAAGTTTAAACAAGTAATATATCAATCATAACATGATTGTAAGGCATAAGTAGATAAGAAGAACATTAAAAAACAATATCCTTTATATTAAAGATTACTAAATAGTGTCATGGAATAAGTCATATATGTTCATAAATAATCATAGGACATATTCCATGAGTTAATAACATAATAGATGAAATTGTGTCATATCCATGAGTATATAAAACCATTCCTATATTAGTTAAGGTAAATTACCAAGACCATCATAGTGAAAAAATTCCTTTACTAAATTATGTGTACTCCCCATTCTAGGCCTGTGTTACTCAACCAAGTTCACTTCCCATTCCAGTCATCTCTATATCATGAGATATAAATATTATCCCAATGTGTTGGATGGAGACATAGGTCCCACCCATCACATAATAAAAAACATGCATGTTTTTTCCATAAAAAAATAAATCATTCATCGTATCAGAACCAATAAAATGAAATAAGTTTCATAAAAATCATTCAATCATAACATGACCCATAGAAAGGAAGTGGGTTTCGTAAATGTCATTCCATCATAACCATAAGTAAACTATAAGAATAATAGGGATAATATTATTGAAAAATATACCTAGTAAAGCATAAGAAACATAAAATAATTTTATCATATATGAAAAATAATTTTGATAGATCACTTGAAATAATTCTTGAGGAAAATATCCTTTCCATTTTGAAAACACTTTATTTTATTAAAATGAAGCACAATTTGAAAAGAACAAATTTTATTTGAAACTAACCTTGTAATATTTTAATTGAATCTTCAATTCATTAAGGATTCATTAAACTATAAAAATACTTTCACGTTATATATGTTAAAAAACAATTCATTCATATGTTTTCCAGAAAAGTCACAAAGTACCTCATTTGGAAAATTACAAAAAGGATTCCTTTCAAACCCTTTAGTAAAAATTCAAACATGGTTAAAAATTCCTTTAAAAGTTGTAGAATTATTGTAAAAAAATTGAAAACAACAATAAACATGGACATGGAAGATAAATATTCCCTAACTAATATTTACATATATTCAATCCTAAATAATAATTAGATTGTGAAATTAATCTTTACCACTTGGAAATAATTATAATCATATTCCCAATGAAAGAAAGAAAATTATATGGAAATTTAAATAATATAATCTTCATAATAAAACTCAAAAAACATATTCATGGTATTTATATACACCACATAAAAGAAACAAGTAGTGTATAATGCATATGTCCCAGAGAAATAAAAGTAAAACAAAAATACCTTACATTAAGTCTTGACTTCCTTCATATACATTCAAACCTCCTGTATAATAAATATAAGTTTATTATAAATCTACTATAAAACCATATTCATATATATACAACCATATATAATTTACTTATGAATTTATACTACTCACTTATAAAAAATTCCATGTTGATGTTATTTTTTTTGTAATAACATTGTTGTTTTTCATTCATGTTTTGACATGTTATCCTTGGTCCTCTTATATAGATCATGACTTTATCATCTCAAAATCCATGATACAAATATCATATATATATATATATATATATTCAGTATATATGGTGATTATTAAAAGTTAGAGATAGAATATAAAATGTATCATTCATTGAGACGGTAGGTTGAACATATGCATGGATGTTGTTTTCATTTTCTTATCATAATAAGAGAAAGATAAGTATATGATATATTATAGATGGTAAGTCGTATATACTCATGATTGATGTTATCATTTCCCAAAATATTAGGTTGTAAAAAGTTATATATGATATTATCATTTTATAAATATAATTATAACATAAATATCATATATAAACATTGAACCCATAATAATTTCCTCTCATAAAATTTAGTGATGGAAAATGAATAGTATCACAATGTGGAGATTATATGTCATACGCATGCATGAGCGATACTTTTATTTATTGTTCAATGCTAAAGAGGATGTATACTGATGTGTTCATAATCATAATAAAATTTCATAAAATTTAGGATTTTTATGGTTTTATTTCATAACATATATCATAGACTTAGAGTAGGTATAGAAGAGTAGAGAAAGATAATGATCGGTTAGATAGATTACATCTTCTTCAAAATTACACTTTTAGATCTCATCTAAAGGACTCTAGAGTTGGTCTTTTAGGAAAAAAAATAACATATTGAATGTGGAAATTGAATTGGATAAGATAATTATTAATTTTTTCGTCTACAAACAAGGCTAAAGTGAAGTTTATAAGTGAGGGAGTAGGTCCTCTTTTATAGTTGAGGTGAGGGGCACTTTTGGAATTTGCAAAGAAAATTATAATAAAATCAATCCCAATTAAAAAACCTTAAATAGATCATGGATACAAAACTAAGATGAGATAAGGTTGTAATCCCATCCAAAAATAGATTTTATACACATTTTGGTATTATTTTAAACCTTGTCATTTTGAATACCCCTTAGTTAACCCATTTTAATTTTAACTATGGTAACAAATTATTTTAATATTAAAAGGTTTTAATGTTTACTTATGTGATGTAAATTAGACTATAAATGAACAATTTCTAACATTACAGACAATATTATAATTAATTTGTATTTTTAAAGTTGTTTAAAAATTTTTTAAACAATTTAATAAAATATTATTTTTCTAAAATACCATTAGTGTAACTTTTTGACATTATGCATTACTTAGACTTTTAAAATATAAATATGAAAATTTATCATTGAAAAAAACTTATTATATACCTAAGAGTTAAAAGTCATCATTAAAATTATTTTATCTCATTAATTGTCTTATATTATATTATTTAAATATTTTTAATAACATATATTTGACATTTACATTAATAAAATAATTACTACATCAACATTTATATGTGAGGGGGTAGGTTTTCTTTTATAGTTGAGGTAAGGGGAACTTTTGGAATTTATAAAAAAATTATTATAAAATCATTCCCAATTCAAAAACCTCCAATAGATCATGGATTCTAAACAAAGATTAGATAAGGTTGTAATCCTATCCAAAAATAGATTTTATACATGTTCTGTTATTATTTTAAACCTTTTCATTTTGAATAACCCTTAGTTAACCAATTTTAATAACAAATTATTTTAATTTTAAAAGGGTGTAATGTTTACTTATGTGATGTAAATTAGACCATAAATGAACAATTTAGAACATTATAGACAATATTATAATTAATTTGTATTTTTAAAGTTGTTTAATTATTTTTTAAATAATTTAATAAAATATTATTTTTCTAAAATATCATTACTGTAAATTTTTTACATTATTCATTACTTAGGCTTTTAAAATATAAATATGAAAATTTACCTTCGAAAAAAAATTATAATATACCTAAAAGTTAGTGGTCATAATTAAACTTATTATATCTCATTAATTGTCTTATATTAAATTTTTTAGTATTTTTAATAACATATATTTGATTTTTCCATTAATAAAAGAATTACTACATCAGCATTGTGTAATTATTTAATATAATTATTTTTTAACTAAAAATAAAAAATAAACTACCATGATGAATATAAACCGCCTATATTTAATAATAATATTTATAGTCTATTATATCTTTTGGGCATCCCTATATTAAAAATGATATAGTATTTAAAACATGAATGTGAAATCTTTAAATTTTTATTAAATAAAATATTATAAAAATGATAAGTGGCCCGAAAGCTTAAAAATAAATTTTTATCATGAAAATATGTTTATTAAGTTACTAATTTACATTTATATTAATTTATAACATTTAATTTTCTCTTGTGTACACATAAGGGATATTTAAGACAAAGAAAGTGACTTTTTGGGAATTTCATTGATTTAAATATTAAATAATTCATTTTCATGGAAAAGGGTCCATTAAACAATGTAATTTATATCCTTAGGTGTTAATGTAAAATTATCTTCATCTAATAAAATATTGGAATGTGTTTGATATTTAAATTAAAAAAATTAAGTGAAAAAATTTCCTATAAAATATCCTTATATAAGAGTAATGATTAAAAATTTAAGAAAAAACACATTAAAATGTAATAGTATAACTTTGGATAAACTTCTAAACTATAATATATACTCATAAAAATAGATGATTGACTATGAGAAATTCAGTTTTAAAAACATACAACTTAAAATTACAATTAGTAACTAGGTACAATAAATAAAGATTTTTTTGTTCACAAATTATGTTCTTTAATTGGTTTAAAATTATATTTGATGCATCCAAACTCTCTTATTTATAAATGGGATATAAAATAATTATTTTAGAACACATATTTATCCAGCTCATCATCATCATCATAACATCAAATTTTTATTCCAGGAGGAAAGACAAGCAACCAAGGATGAAAGCAAAAAAATAGGGCCTAGGGGGCCTAAAGTAGTGGACACCGAGGGCATACCCTCAAATCAAATTAACCCCCTTGGGTTTGAAATAAGATATGGTGGGAAGGCAGGTGACATTGGAACCATGGATGTCCAATGACACAAAATGATTCACAACCTTGTTTTCCTCCCTCAATGTGTGATTAAGACGAATATTATTATTGATAAGAGCTCTTCATTTCATGGTCATGTAAGAAATTGACACAATAGAGGATCCTTTACCCTAGATAGAGTCGTGTATTATCATGGAGTCCATCTCCACATGAGATAAGTCAACCTTTCCCATATTACAAAGGTTTATTCCATTGAGGACTTCCTTAGCCTCTACTTTCATAGAGTTTCTACTTCTATAATGGGCCTTAAAAGAAAGGAGATCATTTCCCCAAGAATAAAAGACTATCCCTCCCCCACACATCACACCTGTGATGCATGATCCATCTGTATTGAGTTTGAATCCATTTTCCATAGTGATCCAATGCACCCATTGACCCTACCTAGTAATGGGGGGTTGGTCTAAAGAGGAACTGATTTTAATCATCCTCAAGGAAGGATAATCATTCCCATTGTTGGAAGATTAACCAAGTCAATCAGAATACATCTTGTTCTCATTGTGATGGACCACCCTAAAGGAGATGACCCCTCAGATCTAGCCTAATTGGGAGCATTCTAGAGACACCAGCAGCTAGCATTAAGGATAGTGGAGAAAAATATCCTTTATTGGACCCTATTAGTTATCCCCCAGAACCAGTGTTTCAAGAATAGGGTTGTGGGATAAATAAGTAATGAAGTCACTAAAATACCTCCACACATCATAAGCCCATTCTCCTTCAAAACAAATATCTGATTTGTGTTTTATTCCTTCTTATTTTTGTTGCATTGGAAACACGAGTCTAGAGGAATAACTAGTTTGTTGATGTTGTCATCCATAAGAACTGGTTGATTTCTTATTTTCCATGTATGAAATCAATATTTTGTTGGGATCTTGTAGTGCCCCACGATCTCATTCAATGCATCTTGATGATCTTGAGAGGTGGAGCTCCTAATAATGTCCCTCATCATGAATTTACTCAAGGTACAAGGGGGTGAAGATGCATTATTCTAGCTCGGTGTTCAAGGAAATTAACTCATAAGTATTAAATATGATCCTTTTTCATCACCATATTGATGAACTAAAGGTACTGACTCACCTCCTTGAATGATATTTCTTGGACCAGATACCCTGGGAATCCAATCATAGACTCTTCCCTATTGGGATTCCAGAAGTGGATGTTACCCTCTCCAACAACCTAGTGAGATTAGAGCTTGAGGCCTGGGATGAGGGGAGATATCATATCCTAGATAGGGGAGCCTTGAGGACCCACCAAATCCTTATTTCCACTGTATGAGATAGACATTATCTTCCCCCAAATTGTTTGCTCTTCAATGAATTCCCACACGAGATTCTCATGCATGTCATGGATCACGTCACTTAATTTTCTAACATTGATCCCACCCTTGTTATTGGGTCTGGCCATCTTTTCCCAAGAGACCCAGTGCCTTTTTCCTTTGGAGAGAGAATCCCATATGTAGCCAGCCAAGACCTGTAAATGTATTTGATGAATACCTTCAAAACAGAGTTGGAGGATAGAGCATGCACCAGAATGGAAGACAAGACTTTGTTCACTAGGGATATCTAACCCACAAATAAGACATAGTGATTCTTCTAATTGAGAACAAAAATTTTTATCTTGTTCAAACTATGGTTGAAGTCATGGATTCTCATTCTACCTGAGGATATTGAAGATCCAATATATTCCATCAAGAAAGATCCATGATTCATATCAAGCCTGATTTACAAGTCGTTTTCCCTTCTATAAGCACATTTTTTAGATATATAGTGGTTTCTTTGGGATTTATTGATAATCTGGACACTCCAGCAGCAATACCCCTCCAGAATCCGGTTAAGCCTCCACCCAGATTACTTTCTATTGTTAGATAAGACTATCATATCATCTGTAAAAATCAAGTGGGATGTGATGGGGAGGTTTTATTTTCAACAAAAGGGAGGATTTCACCACTAGATATTCCTTTATTAATGAGACAACTTAGGGGTCCTGGATGAGGATGAAAATACTCTAGGAGAAAGGGTCTCCATGCTAGAGGCCACACATTTCCTTGAAGAATCCCTGAGTTCTCCACATGAAAGTGACCACTATCCATGAGTAGCTATGTAATCTAAAGAGGATATCAGAAGCATGGGGGAGAACCCCATTCTAATTAGCACTCTATTGATAAATCCTCATTTTATCCTGTCATACATCTTACTCATTTCCATCTTGATATCCATATTAGATCCATGAGTATTAAAATTGATGTCTCTCAACATTTTCTATGAAAAGGCGATGGCACCATGGATATATCGACCCCTAAAAAATCCATATTTTTTCCATCTAAATGCAACATGGTAGGTAATTAGAAAACCTCAAGTTGACCACGCTTTCCATAATTCTGTATGGAATATTTCACATGCTCACTAGCCTATAAAAGAGGAGAGAGGAGGGATCCTTCCCTAAATGGTCTTAAGTCCTATATTTTTATTGATTTTTGATAACCCCCCATTCAAGGGATGAGGGGGAACCCTTATAAGGCCTGTAGGTTAGGTAATTACATGGTCCATATACTTAGGAGACATTAAAAGACCCATAAGGTCTTAGGTAATTCAATCAGACTATAAATACAAGGTACTACCCATCCTAGCATCTGTATTGTGATGGTATCTCTCCACCTTTGCATGGAAGTCTGGTTAAGCTTCTCATGAAAGCACAGGTTGGTCCTGATGGCATAGTCATACCCTCTCATTCTCCCAAATATTTTGGTTCTGCTCTAGTGAGTGTGCCTGCTCAGAATCCTCCTCTAGGGCTGCCCTTTTTTTGTAGAGTTGTCTGGGGAAACTGCATGTGGCCCAAAGGCCTTGAGGTGGCCTGAAGGCCTTAACTGTGGCCTGAATTCCCTTCTGACCTCAAGGCCTGGGTGGCTCGAAGGCCTTAAGAACTCCAAGCCCAAACTGGTGGCCCAAGATGAATAGTTCCATCTACTATAGTACCGAACAATACCTACTAAAGCACCCAAAAAGTGTACCATACTGCTACAATGCCTACTACAGTGCTGCTATAGTAATCCGGAAATATGCCTCCGCCTGGTTTTGAAATTGGGTCTCATGGATGCACTAAAGGATACCTCACAAACTAGGTTGAGGCTCATTTGAAAGGAGGAAGGATCCTTGATCTCCAGAATACTCATAATATTTTTACCACTAGCCACCTACGAGAGAGTTCCACCACAAATGAAATTATGAATTAGAGCAATGATGTCACTTTTAACCACCTCCCAATATCCTTTGTAAAACTAGCTAGGGAAGCTATCAGGGTCGGGCGCACTTTCATGGATGAGGTGCATCATAACCTCTTTAATTTTCTCTTCATCAGGGAAGACTTCCTACAAGTCATTGACCTTTGGGGAAGCTAGGTTAGGAATCATGTCCTAGAGTTCACCACCACCACCTCGCTAGTCATTCAACATCCTCACATTTGGGCCTACTAAGGGATCCGTGGAGTCTTTGTGTGCTAAGCCCTAAAAAATATCCCTATAATTGGTGTAGGAACCATTATCAAGTAAAATATTTCGATTAGTGAGAAGTCTTTTTCCCTTATTCATGCTTAAAAATAGGAAGAGTTCTTGTCCCCCTTGTGTAACCACTTAATCCTTGAGTTTTCCCTAGCTTTTCATTCCTCATAGAGGATCATCTCCGCCAAGATGTTCTTTTTCACCAACATGTTTTCAAATGTTGCCTCATTCCAAATACCATCCCAAATGGTTCTGAGACATTCTATATCCTATGTTAGATCCTCAATGTTTTTATCAATGGTAGGGAGATCTTTATCCCATTCCTAAAGTCTTTTCTTGAGTCCCCTCAACTTGTTTTGGATCGCCACCCACATGGGACCCTGGGTTGGTTCTACCCTTGAGTCAATAACCAGTTGATAATAGCCAGGGCTATGGGTCCTCTAGTTAAAGAACCTAAACCTAATATAGGTGTACTTACTTGTAGACAGGGAAACCATCAATAGAGAGTGATCAGATATGTCACAGACCAGATGACTTACCTTGGCATTGGGAAACCTGGTGATGGCATGGTTGATAGCCAGGCATTGATCAAGCCTACTCCAGCACCATCTTCTCTCTTTTTGATTATTGCTCAATGTGTAGTGGTCACCAGAGTACCACATGTCCATCAGGACTTTATCATCCATGAACTAGCCAAAATCCCAAATTTCTTTTTGAGGGAACGCTCTTATACCCTTCTTTTCAGCCAGTTCTGTGATGGTGTTCAAATCACCACCAATGATCCACGGAAGGTCCCCTCAGTCAAAAACACTGAGTTCATTCCATAAAGACTCCCTTATTTTCAAATCATATATTCCATACACAATGGATACAAAGAATTGGTTCGTACCATGCTTGACCATTGTAGTTATGAATTTTTCACACGCCTTCACGAAGTCCACCAATGTTTCATTATTCCATAAGATCCAAATGTGTTTGTTCGTATGATCTATATTCAGGGATGCATGCATCTAAATTTTATGTGTGAACTCCTTGTATTTAGCAGAGTTTTTCTTTTGTCGAGGATAGACACAATTTGTGCCTTGTTCATCTTGTTATGTGAGGAAATTTAATTAGTTTTAACTTACTCCCCAAGTCCACGAGTGTTCCAGATGAATATATGAATCATTAAACACAGTGTTTCCCGACTTTATCCCTAGGAAACATGGTAACTATAGAATGGGAGGATGAACACTACCTACTCTGGCTCTACTTCTATCTTGATCACAACCTCGTGCATACACCCGAAGATGGGGGGAGGAGAAAAAAGGGTCCTACGAGAGAGGGGCTTGAGTTTCATCCCTCTCACAGATCTTGGAGGAGACTGAAACAATGGGACTTCATCCCCTGGAGACTGGGAAGAAGGAATACCTCAATCCCCATCTTGAGTGGGCTCTCTTATATAAATATCGGTATCCACATGATGAAGGGGGGAAAGCACCTTACCTCGCGGCCCCAAGGCCGTTTTTGCATACATCACTGGTTTTGAGCTCTATATCCAAATAGGGGTGACCTGGGAGCTATAGGAAATTGAAAGGTACCCTCAAATGGTGCTCCAAAAGATGACCCTTTGAGAGAATCTCGGAAGGGATAAAGAAAAGATCAACTAGGATGGGCAGAAGGGAAGCTGATTCTAGAGAGATGAAAGGGAAAATAACCAAACTGTAGGAGGCCGCACTCTTTGAGGAAGGGGCAGGGGAGGGCTTGCAAGTGGAGGTGATAGGTTCAGAAGGGTATTACCCAATGAGACCCAAGGTACCACTTTTACAAGATCAGATGAGGAGCCGACCTGTGAAAGGGAGTGAGAACTCGTTTCCTTGAGTTCTTATAGATGCTTGGCATCAGGGTTCTGGGTGGTGTTTCCTACACACATGGATAGATTGGATATTGAGGAGGTAGTGAGGGAAAAAAATTTATAATATCGTATAAAAAATCTCCTGGATCCACAAAACCCCATCCTTTAACATCATAGAGACTTTTCCAGGACTAGGAGGGAAAGATCTAGTTCCACACAAATCTGAGCCACTAAAGCTTCGTCACAGCAATGAGTATGGTCATCTGCACAGAAAAATACACCAAGAGAGTCTCTAATGTATTTATGATGCCCACCTTAATGAATGGGAAGTGGAACACTAGGTAGGAAGACCCAAACATTATCTAGCGGACTTTCCCTCCCCTTATGAACATCCATAGACCACTAGGTCAGGTTGAAATTCCCGTGACCCAAGGACTGGGGAGCCTTTCACCACAGCTAAACAAATTCCACTTTTGAAGCTAGAACTAGGAAAAATGATCTCTAATGAATTGCATAGACGTTATTTGGGGCCTAAAATCCCTATGAATCCACAAAGCATTTGAGGACAGTGAGAAGAGTCTTACCTAAACCAAACCACTCGACAAGGGTCCATTTTTAGAAAGAAACAACGTCATCGAAAGCCTTAGTGAGGACCTCTAGTGACAAGATGGTACCCTCCTTCAAAACCATACGTACAACCGACCACACATCTAGGAAGCAGGACTGCTGAGGGATGTTAAAGAAGATAAAACGCACCTCCTTGAAGGAAGCGGATCACTGAAACCGGGGCAGGGGGTCAGGGATCTCTTAAGATAGAGAGATTCCATCCACTGATGGAGTAGTACTATGTTCAATGATCTCCATGTGTGGATGCATCGCTGAAGAGCCAGCTCCAGAAGGCCTAACGATTGGCATATCAAGACATTATCATAAATTTTTAACCAGTTCTAAAATTCTAAATTTTATGTATCAAATTTTTATATCTGTTATATAAACAATATATTCCTATGATTATGTTTGATAGTAACCTCATCAAGATACCAAACATACAAAACATCTTCATAAAATCATTATTATCTTTCAATAATGTAATAAATATAGTATTTCCATTAATTATTGAAAAACTAATATCAAAATGTCATTATTTGTCTTTTAAATCCTAGACTTGGTCTTTGAAATTTCATCATCGTTAACATTTCACCTTGAGGATAACCCTGATATTTCATTCTCATACATAACTATATTATTCCTATTCTCATAAGATTATATTTTAATTTCTATAAATTCCTTTTATAGATTCTAATAAATATCTTAAATCTCTACAAAATAATAAACCATCTCATCATATGTATGAGGAAATCATACATATTCATAAGAACATAATTCATCATATGATGTTAGTGTAAAATCATTCATCAAAGATTAATAAAAAATCCTATTCGAAAATCTTTCCCATAAGAGATGATTCACTTTTATTATTTCCTTCCTAAAATATAATATTATTTATTTCTTAATCACTAACCAAGTCACTACTATCATAATTAGATAGATATTACATAGAAATCCAAGTTTAGATAGTAACACTAATTTATTCCCATTCATTATTCATGGAATTAATCTCGATTACATGTATTTTCCATCATTTTTTATAAATTCTAGTAAAATGTGGCAATGATTCTTACAATCCAAGAAGATAAGGTTTGTAGAATATTTCTTCCCTTATTTCCCTGTTTTACCCATTTTCACATTTAGTTATCTCTCTGGAATTTTTAGTTCATGAAGATTCTTATAATAATATTATCTAGTTCATCATTATAGTGTTCTATATCATTATTATCAAATAATTTCATGAAGTTCCTTCTCAATTTACTTGGAAAAGAATTTTGAGCTCTTAAATTTCATGTTCCATAAGTGAAAGAAAAATCCAATCAATTTTTTTTTCTTTCATGGAACTCTTATAATTCATTTCATATACTACAATAAATTTAAGATAAATCATCCAAACTAAGCATACTAATGTCTTTAGTATCATTTAACAATGTATACATGGGTGACCATCACTTTTACAATATTTGAATAATATTTTTCCAATTTTATTTATATATATTTTATTTTTTCAAGTGATTGTTTTCCACTAAAAATTTTCATAAAACATTGGATCATTTGAACCACTAATTCACCATGTAAAAAATCAATGGAATGATAATATACTGACAACATCCACTTTTGTGTTTTAAGAAATATAAATTTATCAAAGTTAGTAACATTTAGATTCCTTAAAATTTTGATTAAAGTATATAAAGAAGAGACCGGACTATATATATTCCTCTGAATTGAATATAAAATAATATTATTTATTAGGAAGTCCATTGGGAATTAAACACTCTCCTCTTGAGTAAAATAAATAACTTTCTTCTCTATAATATTATTTCAACCATTAAACATGCGATATTTCTCAATGGTATTTTTTATCACAATTTTTTACATATGATCATTCCAATAATCATAATCACCTCCATCAAAAAATGGTGGTCTATTTGGATTGGAATTATCTAAACTTATAAATAGAAAAATATCTTCTATAGAAAAAGATGAAAATATACTCTCTTCTATAATGTTTGTGTGTAAAAAATAAATATTCTCAATATAAAAAATTAAAATTAAAGAGTAATATTTTATACCAATCATTTTCTTAGATAAAAATGGTATGGAACCTATATAAGGGGGTAAAGTTTAGTCAAAATATACCATACTTTTTTCCATTTTATATTTCTTTTGATCAGATGTTATGAATTATAATAAAACCAATTTATATATGTAATAACATACTATAGTGGTATAATCACAATATAAAATGATATTTATTATTTTATAAAACATAAAAAATTCAAAAAACAAGATAATCAATATTTATAACATGATAATGAAAATAAGATGCCGAATAAAGGATAACAATCCTGAAACTCAAAAATGGATATTTTTATAAAAATGGACTATTAATTTAATCCAAAATGTTAAGATGATATCTAAACTAATAAAATGTATATATTAATTACTTTAACGTCGTCTCATTGGATTATTTCATAAGGAATCAAGTTCTATACCCCAAACTTATTTAACTAAAATGTTCGACGTAGGTTTCCCTAGCACTGTGTTGGAACAAATGCTTCTCACAACTGATAGCTAAAAATGATGTCTAGAATGTGTTTGTTTTCAATTATACACTAGATTTTTTTGGGAGTTTGAAAGTAAAATGATCTTACAGTACCATTTCACTAGAGTGTTAAAGGTGGTGTGGTTACCTAGTGTTCTCCAACACTTTTAGGCTTAAAATCAGGAGGAAAGAGAATGTTCCATGAAGGTTTCTGGCATCAGGAATGAGTTTAAAAAAAATTGTTTTATGGATTAAATCTTATCAAATATGGTAAAGGAAAGAGTTTTTTTAATACTTGGTTTTATGAAGGTTTATATTTTCAAATATGTGGAGTATCATGAATAATCATCGTGAACTGCATGATGAGATAATGATTAATATTTTCAACTACAAGAATCTTCAAGGATGATTAATGTCTTGATAGTGAATCTACATGACTATGAGAATGTTCTCAAATGGGTTAAATTTCATTGGATATTTTGGAATTAAGAAGCTTCGTGAACATTAATTTGAAGGTTTACAAAAAAAATTGGGATCATGGAATAATCACAAAATACTGGGCTTATAAATATGTATCTGCCTCCACTTAATTTTACATGAATAAAGTTAGAAAAAGTTTTAATAATTATTAATTCACTAAGGATAATATATTCAAAAATAATGTATTCATTGTGATCTGAAGCATCATGAAAATATTTTATTAGTCTTGAAAGTGATTTGGTATCTTGGAGAAAGAAATTTTGGGATGAGTGGTTATTCTGAGATGACATAGTGTTCCATGAAGTTAATTTTATTTGAGAAGGGAGTTAGCTTCATGAAGAATCTTTGAAAATTATCTTTGATAAAGTGAATGGGTTTAAAATTTTCAATTTCATTGAAACATAAAGGGGGTTTTGTAAAGGCTTTGACCTTCACAAAATGCAGTGTTGAACATCTGATTTCAATGAATAGTAATGTCAAGTGCATCAACTGAAGACTATAGTGTATGAATATTCTTATACTAGTGAGGTATAGAGAATTAAATTACAATCTACTGAGGTGACCATCGATTCATTAAACTATGTAGGACTTCACCCAATATAGTGAACTAGGGGGATTCAATGGAAGTGTCCTGAATGAGGCATTGTTCATTACCTAAAATTTATTAAATGTAGTGTTCCTAGCATAGAGTGAATTTTTTTAAACTTTTGAATTTTACAACTAGTGAATAATAGTTTATTTAGGTACGACTGATAAACTATCGGCATATTCTCCTTGGAATATCCTTTAGTGGAGAACCAATTAAAACGATTATGTTTTCTCTCTACATGTAAATGTTTTACTGTTTCATAATTCCATCAGATTGGTTTAACAAGTTCCTACTATTTTGGTAACAAGATAAATCACTTTAAAAGAACAATTTGAATCCCTGATTCACCCCTCCCATAGAAGGTTATTTTAGGGTTCTACAAGATGTGCACCTCTTAATTCTCACAATTAATAACATCTCTAATACACTAGTCTTTATAAAAAACTATTTAAGGATATAACTTCCTCTCCTCAAAATAACCTCAAACCTCATGATCAAGAGATGAAGACTCTTCCCCAAAATCTTTTTTATAATACATATAAAAAATGAAAAATTATATTGAAAGATAATATCTTTACAAAGATTCTTCACATGATGTTGGACCTTTTAAAAATACCACTGAAAGAAAAATTACAATCAAAATAACTCAATGAATCGAGATGGTGTAAATTTCATCAATGACTATGAAATACAGACACAGTTTATCCCTTGAATTAATCAATTTAATTTATATATATATTATTAAAAACTCAAAATGTCATATTCCATAGGCATTGAGTTCGGTGGAATTTACCTCATATGCTTCATCATCTATTGTTGAATGTAGTTAAATCATTTGGTGAAGTCACTTAAAACAACAAAAAATCAATTAAATATGTTCCTCACTAAATTTCACTATATTATAATGGTTTTTTGTAAAACATTTCATCACAATATACTAGAATATAGGTGTATTAGAAATTTTCACCAAACATTAATGCTTCAAAAGTCAGATTTTCACAACTCAAAACTATAAACAATAAATAAATGGTTAAAAACTCATTATAAAGTATATTTTTAATTTTAATAAAAAAATATTAGAAGTAATTAATTTTACTAAAAATATATTTTATATTAAATTATTATTTGCATGTTAATTATTTTCATTACTTCTTATTATATGGTGAATTGTTTTTATTGTTTAAAATAGAATTTATGAAATTTATTATAAAAGTAATAGAATAAAATCATTATAGGAATTATTTTATGAAATTCCTTCATACCCCAAACATGCATTCATTATTTTATATGTAGTTTTAATTGACTAATGTTGGTATTTGGAGTATGTATTTCGTATGCGATATTACAAAAAATATTTTGAGATGTCATTTACTTTAGAATATATAGGAGACCTCAAGTCACATGGAGATTCATGTATTGTGTTTTGTATTGTATTTTCGTTTCTAGATTCCTTTTTTGTTCATTACACTAGTAACAATGTATATATATATTTTATTACATTATTTTTATTCTTTTATCTATTTTTTCATTATTAAATTATGTATTTTTTCTTTTAGTGTTTCAATATTTAATTCTTCTTTGTTTTTAAAATTATTTAAATTATTTTAATTGATATCCAATTAATGTATAAATAATTTATGAATATCATAATGTAAAATATATTATTTTTTAATTAAATGTATTAATCCCATCAATTTCTAATTTTTTGGGAAATTGTCTCAACATTTTTTATTACTAATTTGAGCTCAATTATGAAAATAACATAACTATGGAACTTAAATATTTTTACATATGACTGGTAATTCAATAATAACACCTCTGACTCTAATTTGAATTATTAAATTAACATTATTTTAAGACAAAACACATGAATTGATTCATTTCATTTAACTAAACCCAAGGCTGGATCCTATATTATGAAGCCCAAAATTATCATGAAAGTCAAGCCTTGTAATCTGTTCCCATATTAAATGGGTTTTGGAGATGGGCCAAAATATCACAAATTTTTGACCCAAATGAGATGAAATTTAACAAAGAGATAAATAAGGTGATGGGGAAAATATATAATAGTTTTTACATGGTATTAATCCTTCTTCAAGGCCATATTTTGTTTTGGAATTTAGTGCTTTGGAATTCCAATATTATCCATGGAAAAAAATATTTTTTGATTAAATCAATCATAAATCTATATAAACTAGTACAAAAATGTTGAATGTTTTTGGGTGTCTAGGGAATATATTATGAAACACCATTTAAGGATAACATAATTTCAAATTATACCATTATTATTTTGACCATGTGAATAATTTTAGAGGATTAAATTAGATCCCAAATTTTATACTCCCCTAACTATAAATCTGTACCTCCTTTCCATTTTAATTGTTATTCAATTTTGATTATCCATTTTGTCTAGGATTGATTTTTATGCTACTGTAATAGTGTTTTATATTTTTTAACATGTTTTTGTTCATATTCATATATTATATGTACTTTTATATTTTGTGTTCTTTTACTGTTCCCTTCTCTACTCCATAAAAATGGAGAACAAATTTTGATACATGTTCGAGGGATATTCATTTATTATTGAGTTCAATGACCTTAAGACTTTTTCAATATCATATTATAATAATTTTAGTAGTGTTGAAACCACTTTTGGTGTTGATTTCACCCTCTTTTCAATTCCATTTGGTTCTTCTTCCCGTTCATTTTTTATTCCTCTTCATTGACTTCATAATGCTTCATACTTATTAGAGTTCCACTATGGTGATGATGCGAGGGGTATTCTCCTTCATGTATAGGGTCTATGTGGGATAATAAAAATTATAATGGAATGGTGTTGAGTGATATGGTTAATCACAACATTGGATAGAATAGTGAGAATATTTTTATTGAACAATGATTACATTGTTGTGAAATCCTAATAATATATGATTCATTATTCTTCTCTGATATCATTAAATATTTTATTTATTTATATTCCAAATTCATATATATATATATATATATATAATTTCATAAAAACATCAATGTTATTATTATTTTATTATAGTAGTATATTCTAGTTCTTAATAGTCCAAATAGAAAATTATTGTTTGTGAGAAGCCTCCATGAGACATCAACCTTAGGTGTGCACCATATTTCAATCTAAGTTAAATATGAATTTAATTGTGACTGATTTATACTAAAACCCATTCATAAATTTAGATCAATTTTTAGAAGACCTTTATCACACTCTTTTTTAAAAAAACTAAAAATATTATAAATTTAAAAGACCAAAAAATCAAATTCATTGATCAAATTTATTTTCCTAGTTCAAATGTGGAATTTTAAAGTGATTTTTCTTATTCATATAATTTTGATAAAAAATATGTGAGTTTTCTAGGATGATTATTTAAAATTTAAATTTATAAAAATTAAATTAATTAAAGTAAATTCCATGATACTTAAAGAAATTTGAAACCAAACAATGGTACTTTCCTCTTGTCTTTTATAAATAAATTCTTTGAGGTTACAGTATATAAAAAATTCATTGAAAATGAGGTCAAAATTTTTTAACCAATATTCATAGTTCAATACCCCAATAAGGTCTTGAATGAATCCACAAATGTTCTATCTATGTCTTCCAAATAATTTCATGATGAGGTTTCTGAAGAAGACATGCCATCTAATGCACAGTGTGAGATCAACATGATTTGGATGAATACTGGGAAAAATTTATATAATCTATAATTGTATAATATTATACAATATTTGATAAAAATAATTATCTTTATACGTCTCTCTTCATTTTTAAAAATATAATGAATATTATTTGCTGAGATCGTGCTCCTGATGGCCATTCTTGAAGAAAAAAAGTATCAAGATGAACTACTTGAAAAGGATGATTTTTTCATTGATAATTCATGATTTAATAATATTAAAGTTTAATTATTTTTTGAATTCCCGTTTTCTGAAATTTCTAAAATAATAGAACATGAGAAGGACCTAAATACACGATTTAATGAATTAAAAGAATTTGTGTCCCACAAAATAGAGGATCCAAT
Organism: Viscum album; assembly: GCA_963277665.1. Classification (NCBI taxonomy): domain Eukaryota; kingdom Viridiplantae; phylum Streptophyta; class Magnoliopsida; order Santalales; family Viscaceae; genus Viscum; species Viscum album. The sequence continues at coordinate 870,066,010 of OY728145.1, read as the reverse complement.
ACTTTTTCTTCCCCTACATTAGAATCTATATTATATTGAAAAGGGGATGCATCCATGGTACTTTATTAAAGGTATCATCCAGAGACATTGTAAACAAATTAAAATTCGAAGGAAAACTATGTGGTGGGTAAAATCACATAAACCCTACCCACCTTTTTATTAGGGCAAAAAGTACTAAAAATGTCCAATCATAGGCATTACAAATCATTAAACACTTAGGGGTACCAAAATAACTTAAATATTTCTTCTTCTCCCATTCTATTGATTTTTCATTATTTTTATTATGTTTTTATTCGTTCATTCTAGGTCAATGAGGTGTAATTTAGGATCATAAATCAAGGATACCAATGGAAAATAAACTTGGGTACTATCATTCCTTATCTATGGATCTATCATCCCTATAATTTTTTTAACTTAAATGGAGGGTAGTGAAATTTAAGTGTGCAGGGGAGTTTCACACTATTTAGGAGCGTAGTCTGTTTTTCTTTCCTATTTTTCATTTTTAGGAACTTTTTCATTCAAGGAATGTTTTTTATTTCTATCCCTTGAATTAATTTTGAGTGAGTTTACTGATTTTTGATAATATAGATTTTAAATTATTTTTTATGTGGAAAATTTTTATACTATTTTTATGTTTAGTAATTTTTGTAATTTTGTCCGGTTTTTTAAATCCATGCTTATGAAATACTGAATAAATTTTTTTCCCATCATTTAATGTATTCCGAAACCTTTTGACATATTATTTTTAAAACCCTCACTTTATTGGGATAAACAAGTATTTTTGTGTGCCAAAAACATATTTTTATATTCGATTTCAAATAATTGGTGTTCATAAAAAATTGACATGATTGAGGCATTTATTTGGCTATCCATATTTTAACATGATAAAATCCTTTACATTTATCCTTCATTAAAAATTTGAATCCATGAATTGTTTTATAAGTTTTATCCATATTATAATATAATTATATCTTACCTTCCTTCAAATTTAATATTTTTACAAGAATATTTCAAGTTTGTGTGTGGGGGAAGGGATTTTCATATGTGTTATTTTGGAAGTGTCTAATTATTGGGTTTTGTGAGGTGTGTGTCAAAAACATGGGAATTTTATAATTGTAATGAGTCAATTTCATTCATCCTAATTCATTTTCGTCATCTATCACACCCAAAAAAATTAAAAAAAGACTAAAAAAGTAAGAAAAGTGATGCGGTTTAATTATTCATTCTGCATGTATTTATAGATCATGTCCCCCTAAAAAATGCGGACATGATTATCATTATTTCATTTTTTTATTATCATTTCATGATATATGAAAATAATGATAATAAAATTAAATTAAAAACAAAAAATAAAAAATTGTAAATGGGAGAAGTGGGATGAAATCATTCCTTGTATTTAATTTCTAAAGCGAGGCCCCTTTCATAAAAAGGAGGTTGTTATGTTTCTTATAAAGGGAATTGAGTGAGGTATGTTACTTTAGTTTTGACTTGAATATTTATTAATTTGTGTTTTAGAGTTCAGCATCCTATATTTGGATTTAAATTTTAAAATATTCTACCTACCAACACTTATCTACATAATTTATCATAAAAAATTCCTTGTGAATGAAAATATATATTATATCTCATGGTTGGGAGCAATAAAAATTTACACAATCCTATGGTGACATAATAACTTTCAAATCATGACCATGACTCTATATTTCACTTCTCTTTAGTTAAGAGTGACATGAATTTCAATGTGAGGCATGTTGGATTAGGCCGTGGATGAATTTTTTAGGATGAGTGAATTTAAATGTGAGAGTTTAGAATTATAGGGAGTTGTTCTTCATTGATAAGGCATGATGAAATTTTATTTTTGAAAAATACCTTTTAACTTTCCCCACTTTTTATTTTTTTTGTGGATTTGGAAGAAAATAATTAATGATTTCCCAACAGTGAAATGTTTAAGAGGGGAAGATTGATGAAAATCTTCATTTAACAAATATAATTCATTAATAAATTTTTTAATCCAAATAATAAAATATTTTAGGTACAATTGTAATAATTTTTTTTATTAATAATTTAAGATTAATTGTATAAATGGCCTAATTTTTGAATTTAATTATTTTTATATCATATTTAAATTTTGGTCATATCATCTTCTATGGTAATTAAAATTATAAAATGAATAATTTATTTTTTAAATACATTATGGGATGATTTTAATTCATTTGAACCCAAATTTTACTCCTATATTATGAATCACAAAATGATCATGCAAGTTGGGCCTTGAGATTTTTTCCCAAATTGAATTGATTTTGGATATGGCCCAATATCTTACAAAAAGTCAGCCCTTATGGTCTGAAATTTAACATGGATATCTTAAAGTTGATTGGGAAAATTTTAATTAAAAATATTTTCCTAATATTTGGTTGTATTCAATGTCGTAAATGGTTGGTCATTCAGTACATTGGAATTCCAAAAATATCCATGACATAAAATGTGTTCTCTATAAATATGTCATTACTCTATATAATCATGTCCAAAAAGGATTAAATTTGGTGGTCACATGGTGAAGATATTAACGAAAAACATTATGTAAGAATATCATTTCATACTCATTCTTTTATTATTCAAAAAATGTGTAGACCATTGAAGGATGTAATTAGAGGCAATATTTTTCACTCCCATTACTATTAATTTGTATCTACTCACTATTTTAATGTTTTGAAAATTTTATTTGGCTATTTTTTTGTCTAATTTGGTTTCTGTATGTTTTAATAGTGTGTTTAAAATTTAATATATTTTAATTCATATTCTTGTATTATCTTTCATTTTATATTTTATATTATTCTATCTTTCCCCTCTCAACTCTATAAAAAAGAATATCTAAATTTAGTTCTTGTTAAAGGGGAGGTTTTTCTTTATTTTTTTCATAATAGTTTTTCATTATTATATTCTATAAATTTCGTAATCGGTGAAAATATTATTTGTGTTGGTTTTACACCACTTTCACTAAAATTGAGTTATTCTTCCTGTTAATTTTTTATTCCTCTTGTTCATCATCCAAATGATACATATGGGGTGGTGTATCATTATGGTGACGATGTAAGAGTTTTTTATCCCATATGCATGGGATAATTTTGGGATAAAAATTTCAAATTTATTGTTTTTTTGAGTTAGTTGTGATCTAAAAATTAGATGGAATAGTGAAAATATTTTTAGACAACAATGATAGAATTTTCATGAACTCTGTTGAATAATATCATATTTATTCATCACTAACATCATTGGGTCTTGACATTTTTTTATGTTTTTCATTCATATATATATCTATTAATATCCTTTATTTCATAAAAATGCATATTTTTTAGTTTTTTATTAAAGTAGTATATACTAGTTTTAAATAGTGGTAATAAAAAAATTAGTGTTAGTGTGAAGCCTCCTTATGATATTGACCTTTGTTGTACACTATATTTCATCCTTTGGTGAATAAGAATTTATTAGTCGGTGATTCTTGAAAAATTCTTCTCAGTATTTATATTTTATAATTAATAACATTATGATGAATATTTACTTATATTTTTCGGGTTAAATAATTCCTATAGTGTATACGTGAAACCCTCGAACCATATTTCAAATCACTAGTGATCTGTAATGGTTCCACCTCACCACTTGAAAGGTTTATTATCAAAATAATAAAAACAGTGAAGGACTTTGGGCCATTCTAATGATCTAGAACATGATTTGGGCCTCATGAAAAGATGAAATGGGTGAAATGCCAGCTTTAACTTGGTTATTTCATTAAAGAATATTATTATATCCCTCTTAATAATTGGGTAGTAAAGTTAAATTGTATAAAAAATCCTAAAAATAAATATTTAGGTACGAGGAAGTGATTGTTAAACACTTTTGTGAAAATCCTTGAGTTTCCAAGGGTATGTATGTTTAAAATTTTTAATATTTTTTTTCTTAGTCAATTTTTATATTGTTTTATTCTAATTAATGAGGTCATGGTTTATTATAAATTTATAATTTTATTTTAAAATAATTTATTGTTTGGCATGAAAATTTTCTGAAATATAGGTTATACAGATATAACGCATGTGCTAAAGATAATGAATAGGGGTCATGTAACACACTTCAGTGCATATTTTGTCTCAACTAGTCTTATATTTTTCATTTTCTTTTGGTTTTAATCATTTTTATACTATTAATTTTATATTTTTGTTACAAATTTTAGATATAATTTATGATCCTTAATATTATTTGGTTGGATTGATTCAGTTTGTTTTGTTGAATAATTGGGTATTTATTTATAATAACAGTAATTTATACAAATAATTATTCCAAAGTATCTAAGATTTTTTTTAAATATTTTTATAGTCTTTGTTTAATGTTTCATTCAAAAATGTATTTTATTAGGTATTAATTTTGATTTTATGAATTTTATATTACCATTGAAGATATAGAATTTAAATGTTGAGTGTGATGATAATAATGTGTTTTAAAAAATTAAAAAATTTAATAATGAAACAATTGGGTTAAATTGAGATTCTAGTTTATGTGATCATAAAGAAAATATTCAATGGTTACATAATAGTCAATTAAATTGGATTTCATGTCTTCTTTTTCATAATGTTTAATAAAATGTGGTTATCCCCATATTGTCTGTAAAATCAACATGAATATATTTTCTCAATTTTTATATTTTTTAAAATGGTTATTGTATGTAATTTTTACATGATGGGAATTATCAAGTTATTTTGACATAATTTTAGTATTATGTTTTATGTTTTATATGTTTTCAACCATGATTTATATTTTTATTAATTTTCTTGTTCCATGTTTTATTATAGTATTCCTCCTAGAATAATATCAGTGAATTGAGGAAATAATGTTAAAAATCAAGATATGGTCCATATTACTATTAATTATACTTGGTATCAGAATAGATTGTTGGAATCAAATTCAACTAGATTTATAAAGTCTATTCATGTGTTTCTCAATATATGATCTTATATTTCTAGGTGATCAAGGATTGTGAGAGATGATGTAGATACTAGAAAAGATTTAAGGAATCATTGATTGTTTAGACACTTTTATATTCTCTAAAGTAGAATATTCGGAAGGAAAGTTTGGGGGAATTTGTATAGAATCGTGGGATGTAATTTTTTAGTCTTAGCTACTTAAAGTGATGTCTTGAGATTATTTCAAGACAATTATTAGTCAATTTCAATATCCTGAGAAGGTGAAAATGGGGAAAGAAATATTATTTTTGATTATCATGTAATGTGATAAAATGATGAAATATATAAATAATTTTAATTATTTGGTTCCTTTATTGATTAATATATTCATCAATTACTCGTTAAAAACTCATTTCAATGAGAGATATTTATTCCTAAAAAATAATTCTTTAGAATATTCATCTAGACTGACTTCTTATGTTATAGTAGTCAATAATTCATTGATGGTGGAAGAAAATTGTATAGAAAAAGTTGATATATGTAGTACTGACTATCATGTGGTAAGGGAGGTAATTCTACCAGGGAGAGGTAGATAAAATTGGAATTTGAGAAATGGGGGGTTGATATTGAGTATAAACCACATAATTCAATTTATGCTGATCTAATAAAGAATATATCACTCATCTCTTTCTAGTTTGGTAAACTGGGAAATAAAAAACTTATTTATTAAGAGTACAAAAATTTTCCCACTAAAAAAAATTGTTCATCCATTTTCAGAAATTTTTTCAGATAATTACAACTAGAGAAATATATCTTATATGTAGACTCAATATGGGTTGAATCCTGTGGTGGATATTTTTTCAGAAAAAATAGTGAATTAATTTAAAATAGAATGAGGTATTTTTAAATAAATTAGTTAGAGTATTCCTTTTAGTAATTTTGTCTAATATGTTTTATAAGGAAACATGGTCTGTTTGACTACTGTATTTATCATCATGGATGTTTTAAATCTATGACAGTATGACACCATCACTTCTATTTGGTATGTTTTTATTAGTGAATTATCATTGTTTCTTTTTATTTATAAAATATAAATATGTTACTTGTTAAAATGGTAATATGATTATAATTGTTTTTACCTTTTACTATTTTATCATCACAAAAACAGGTCATGATAGGTGGGATACCTATAGTTGGTCCCATTATTCTTATTGATTCTTTTAAGATGCACATTTTTTTAATTAGTTTATGTTGGTATTGAAAGTTTCTTTTATGAAGAAAATATAAATTATGTATTTTTTTATCAACATAGGGTCACTATTTATTTTTTCAAATCAACTATATATATAGTTCTTTGATATGATGTAATGTGATTATGGTTGGGATTTTATTTTCCTATTTCATCCTCATAATGAAAATGGAAAATATTGAGAGGAAATATTTTATTTCTAAGAATTTACATTAGTTATTTTGATGAGTCATTTATGTTTCTTAATTATTTTAATTTGGAATGATAAATTCCAAAAACATAAAAAATCACTTAATAATTGATTTCATTAATCACTTGTGTTTGTTTGAAGAGTTTTTATGAGTCATGATATGTTCATGTTTTAGATTTTATAATGATTAAAAATTATGGAATCTCATTTTGTTTTTAATTTTGGATTTATTTCCTCTGAGTAAATCTATTTTTTAATTCAATTTATGTAATAAAATTTTTGAGTCTTTGCGTATTATTATTTAGTAAAATTAGGTTTTAAAAAAAGATGTTTATTCCCTTAGGAAAATTAGTCATATTCTAAATTTCTGTAAAAATGATAGTAAAGAGAATTTCTCATGAATATATCATTGTTTTTCTCTTTCTTGGTACAACATTAGTTGATGAATATTATAGTTCTCATATATTAAAAATATCATCCCTTAATGGTTTATTCCACTTTCCAATGGAGATAATCAATGAATTGAGGTGAAAGATACTATTCTATCATTATATTCTCTATTTATTTATGTTTTTTTATTTCTATATAAGTTACATTTCACCATATTAAAATAAAAACACATGTATAATTGATATGATGATATGTTATTATAATCTTGGTATAATAATTAAACACCCTCCACTTTTCCATTATGAAAAAATAAAATGTTAATCATTCATTGTGTGGACTTATACCTCTATAAATAAATGTGTTTGGTTGTTCCTTCACTTAAAAAATGTAATTTTTAGTTCATCATTGATGATTATATATGATAAATTTAAGTAATATATCTCATTAATATAGTTCTTTTTATATAACCCAAAATGCAATTATGGTTATAATGTAATCCATAGTTATCATTAGATAACACAAAATTAGTCAACTACCATTTATATATTCACAAAAATTGACTAAAACATCCATGTAATGTAATCATAATATTATAACTTTTTAAAAAAGAATCAATTCTAGTACATTTAATAGTTTTCAAATGATGATCATTTGACGAAATATATGTTTTTCACCACTTTTATGTACCACATTTATAAAAATCAATATTATTAACCCCCGATGTTGAAAAGAGATTATAAAAATATAATATATGAAGATAATTGTTATTAATGAAGAGTATTAATAGAAATTTTTATAGATAAGGTTAGGAAATAGGTAATTAATATTTTTTTCATTGTTATATATGTAGTTTAATTACTAACATGGATATAAATGTTAGTGGTAATGGACTTGGTAATACAAACTCCTTTATTTGAGTTATTTTTCATTAATTCCCATTTATAATGATGTCCTCTAATTATTTTTGGTAAAAACGTTTTTGAACAAATTATATATTTTGGAATTTGTTTATTTTCACTCTTCATAATAAACAAAGTATAATGTTTTTAAAAGAGATGTGTAACTAGGATTTTTACAATAATGAATAAAAAATCTTTTCCAAATTCACTTTTCATGATTTGGATTCATTTTTATTCAAAGAACATATATCTGATGAAGTTGTATTTCATTATTCACTCTAAAGTTTCTTTAATTATGTTATTATTTTTAGGTATTAGGTTTTTATTACCAAAGGAATTAATTCAACATGTTATTTTATACCATTTTTATATTTGGTGAAACCCATTTTATTTCCACTGGTTCATTATGATGTAAAAAAGTGAATTTTTAAGTTGAAATTTATATATGTATTAGTGAATGGAGTGCTCCTATATCACCCTCCAATACATTGGTAAATAGAATATATCTTATTATATAGGTATTCATGATTAAATTTTTTCCCATAATCTTGGGAACTGTTATTTTTACTCATGAAAGTAATATTTCTTATGCTAATATTAGTGACATGGTTAAGGGATGAAATTCCTTATGATATTTATCTCATAGAATTCAAGGTTTATATTACATGATTATAATCCAAGTTATAGCTATTGTTTTTTCATGTTGATGTTTTCTTCTTTATATGGTTATTATATGTACTTTGAAGTACACCTATGTTTTATAGTTATCGATCATGATGTTATGATATTTCTATTACACTCATGTTTTTACTTATTCTTATAAAATCATCCTTGTTGAAATTTTTATTCACCACTCCATGAGAATTTTATGTCACACATTTTTTTTATTCTAATTCCCTAGGTAATTAGGAATTTTCATACTAATGTGATTTCTAGAAGGTGGTCTAGTATAGTTTCATTAAGTTGAATTGATCTAAAATATTATAAAATATAAGGATCACGTTTCTAATATCCTCTAAGATCCTGACATTTTATATAGATTTAAGGAGATATTTTATAGGTACTATTTGTCATTTTTATGTATATATTATTTAGTATTTAACTTGGGTGTTTTTAGGGTGAAATTAGAGAACATTAGAACGAACAGGGGTTCTGCATAGTTGGTGCACAATTTAAAAAAACTATGCGACTAGCCGAAAATACTGTGTGAACCCAAAAATAGGGAATTCACACATCTAGTGCAGTGTTTGTTAAACTATTCACCCTCTTAGGAGTAATTGTCTGACACCCCTAGGTGAGTCACATAGTTAGGGAGCCTGTATAGGGGCAGCCATGCACCCCATATAGGAAACCATGCATACATGATTTTAATCCACCAAAAATCATCAAATAATTTCTTAAACTCCGTTTTATATCCCTAAACCCACCAACTAAATAATAATTCTATTATCTCAATTTTTTAGGCTCTCAAATAGATTCCAAGGGATCTTTACCTATTTTTTTGGCAATTTAAAGCCGAGATTGAAGATATGAGCCATGCTTGGTAAGAGAATCTCATCCCGTATGGTTTCCTCCCACTCCTGTTTTTCTCTCATCCCTTGTGGAGATTTTTACTCTATAATCATGGATATATATATATATATATATTTATGAGATCATATATACTTGATCTTGGATCAAGTATTAGGATCTAGATCCCTTACATTGTCATGGTCTTAGTTATTCTTCTTAAATTAGGGATTCTTGTCGGTGAGCATTCATTTTCAATCTTGAGGTAGGTAGTATAAATTGAAAATTTCATAAACTCGATTACAATTATGTGTATGTGTTGTTAGATTTAAAATGGAATTTTTAACAATTGAATATTTAATTGAATACATTAATTTACTAATTAATTTAGGGAATCATGGAATTGATTTAATTTAATTTAATTTCTATTAGATAACGGTTAGGGTTAAATCAGGGTAATTAAAATCGGTGGGATTGGATTTATTAGTTGGTTATTTAATTGATGGATTATTTTTATTATGAAATTTAAGTAATTGGATTAATTAATTGGAGAATTAATTAATGGGATGTTTTGTTTATGCAATTATGGAATTAGATTAATTATTTATTGAATTAATAAGTGGTTTTTTGTGATTGTAAAATTAGATTAATTAATTGTGGAATTAATTAATGGATTATTATGATTGTGGATTTGATTGATTAATTGAATTTCGATTTGGTTAATTAATGAGTTGGTGTCATTAGTTAATTAATATGTTATAAATTAAATGACTACAGGATTAATGTGATGATTTGTCTAACCTTAACAGGTTAATGGGATACATGATTAAATGTTGATGAATGGAATAATGGTAATTAATCAAATTATTTACATGTGATTAAATAATTAACCATGATTTGTTTTTATAATTAAAATGGAATATCATCATATGAAATGTGATAAGAGGGTTAATGTTGATTATCCATGACTTATGTGATAAATGGGATATTATGATATATGTGATGTGTGATAAATGTGATATATGTGAGTAGTATATGGTTTGCTGCATCAAAATCTCATAGTGATAAATGGTATGGGGAATGGTCTGCATCATCAAAAGCACATAGTGATAAAGGAGTGTGGAAAATAGACTACTGCTTCAAAATCCCACTTCTATGATTATTTGACAAATGATATGTGGGTCATGGACTACTTCCTCACATACACATTGTGTGCTTGACAAGGTGATCTATACCCAAAATTTTGGAATGGTTCATGGTTCCAATTGGAATAATTTTAAATTGAAATGATATGGATAATTAAATCCCATGTGTTATAATAAACTGTGAATTTAATATGTGATATGTTTCAGACATTGGAATTATCTGAAGTAGGTATTGATAGTTTGGGTTTCCTCGAGAACTCCGGGGGTTTATATGGTTAAATAAAGAATAATGGAATATATATGAACTATTTTAATTATTTATAATATTTATTTTTTTGTATAGCTTCATACACTGTTATTGTCTAGATATTATTTTAAACACCATTACTGATAGCCTACTGAAATGTTAGAATACCCTACAAGGGCTAGCTGATCGGTACCTGAATAGACTTCATGTTTTCAGTAAATGATAAGGGAAAAGTCATTGTGTTAGATGTCTGAGGGGATGGAGCATGTATGAGGAAACCAGATATGATTTGGGGCCTTCATGGGAGTTTTTAGTGTCTTTATTTATTTTTGGTTGTTTAATATTGACACATGACACATATTTTCCATGGTATATCTATTATTCAGTTTTGATATTGTATTTCCTATTTTGGCCATCATGTCATACTAGTATTATTATTGTTGTGGTTATATAATTTGGTCATTATTTATTTATTTCTACTATTTTATTACTCTGATAAAGAGGGAATTGTCTCCATATAATCTATATGATACCCTCCCTGCTATTTGACATCCTTTAGCATACAGAGAGGTGCACTTAAGTTCATGTGACCAACTAACTCAGGATACCGGTGTGTCGCACCCATGCCAAGATGTTACAAAGTGGTATGAGAGAGAGTTTTCTTTTATTATAATTTTTTACAATTTTGAATTGTATATAGTAAACTAGAAAGATCTGAGCCTTGGAAATGAACTTGTTCATGGGATTATCTAACCCATATATGGGTTAAAACCCAAGTACCCCGGGTGTTATTTCTATTATTAATGATTTTGGTTACAACTAGATTTTATTTCACCTTGGGTGATTCCCTTATTATGTGATGTGATTATTTTTTCTGAGATTTTATAATATTTGACTCATTTACTTATAAGGCATGACAATTGAGTATGCATGCATAATTATAGGAACTTAGGATTACTATGTGACATGCATCATTTTTTGGCATGCATGGAAATTCAGGTTTTGGGTACTTTATTGAAATTTCAATATTTTTTCTTTATTTTTGAAATTGAACAACAAATGGTACTTGATATGAATTAAAAATTATAAAATTATGAATGATCTGAATAAATGGGTGTCTAATGAGACTTGAGAATGAGAATGAGTTTACACTTTTTAACCATGGCCTAAACATATGGTGGTTAAGGGTAACAATAAAGCCTCTATTTTGACTATGTTGGAGGGTTTAGGGAAATGTTTTGTTATGTAATTATGTGAATTACCATAAATGTGTTAATGTTGTGTTATGTGTCCTAAGTTATGTGTTTTTATTATATATATATATGCCTACATGATGATGGTTTATGAGAGGTCGACATAAGTTTATGTCTAGAAATGATCCTACAGTAATGGAAGCTGAGGCACTGATAATGCCAGCTGAAGAAGTTAGGGAGAAGTTTCTTGAGAAATTTACTTGGTTAATATAGTTTATATAAAGATATTCAGGGTGAATTTTTAAGGTTATATCTGACCTAACATGAGAATTTCATTTACAAAATCCTCCGATGTTTACTGGAGATAGTGGACCTATGGAAGATCATTTCTGGTTTGAGTTTTTTCATACTATACTTGTCCACCTGAATACTTCTACTTATAAGAGAGTAAAATTGGTTTTTATGTCACATGGTCCGGAGAAGCATTGGAAGGGCATCCAGAATTAGGATGGATAGATATAGAAAATGGAGAGGAATGACTATCAAGAGAAGTTCTTGGAGTAATTTTATCCTGAGATGCTCCGGTAGGTAAGAGTAGTTGAGTTCATGATATTGTTTTAGGGTAATATGTTTGTGATAGACTATGATGGAATGTTTTCAAATTTTAAGTTCCTTTTTTCAAAATTGGAATGGGATGAGGTTATTGTGGCAAAATAGTTTCAGGATGGGCTTAAATGTGAAAATAATTCCCAATTTAATATATTTAGGCTGAAGAAGTTTTCAAAAGTGGGTAATTAAGATCTCTTATCTAAAGGCATCCTGAAGTAGGATTCCAGTAGAGGATATTTGTTTTATATTAGATGGTTAGGAAACATGAATTATGAGTTAAGGAATTGTCGTTATGAGATTTTTTTTCGTAGTAGTGGGAAACGAAGTAGCTAGGGGGAAGGGTCGATTACTTAGGACCTTAGCCAAGTGACCTATCACCAGTGTGGTAAGATGGAAAACATCCATAGATAGTGACCCTAAACACTGGTTGAGTTTTGATCATGTGGTGTGATGGTATATATTTATAGGTTCTATAGGAACCTGTGATGGATTTTTAATGATGGAATGTATAAAAAGAATCAAAGTATGAGAAGGGGATCTTCCACACCGTACCAATCTGGTAGTTATAGTTATACTAGTTGTGGTGGTTGTGGAGGTAGAAATGGCGCTTCAATGAAAGAGTGATCATATCCATAGATTGGTGTCTTTCAAAATACACTGGTGGATAGTGATGAAGGACCATCAATAGTTAGAGTTACTATTATTATAGCTTCTACACTTTCTAGTTCCTTATTTGATATTGGTGCCTCTGATTATTTTAAATCTACACAACTTGTGAATGGTTTGAGACTTGTGGTGGAGTTTATGAGTGGGGTGATAAGGATAGATACATCGTTGGGAGGACATTCAAGGGACATCTGTTTGTGCAAAATGTGGTCTCCAAAGGTTGTGGAGTTTCGTTTCAGTTGGGATATTTATATCCTTTAAATGTTTGGATTTGACCAAATTATGGGTATGGACTGATTAGAAGCATATCGAACCTACATATATTGTTACCATGTGAGAGAGATGTTTAAATCACATAATTATGGAAATTATATCCATCATGGAGATTGGGACATCAAGGAGGGTCGTGCAAGGAAAATTCATCAGAAACAAGGGGATCTCGCCACCTTGGATTCTAATCTACTACTAGATGATATGGGTGTAAAGTATAATGTATTTCCACCTATATTGGATAGGTTAAAGGATTTGTTTCTTGAGTTCTTCCAACTAATATAGATGAGGAATATTCAATTGAAATCATGGATGGGGATGAGCCTATTTTTATTTCACCCTATATAATGGAACCAATAGAGCATCAAGATTTAAAGACTCAAATGGAAGAGTTTAGTGATAAGAGGTTTATCTTTCCGAGTATGTCACCTTGGGGTTCTATAATTTTGTTTTCTAAGAAATTTTACTAGATTCTATGCTTGTATGTTTATTACTAGAAGTTGAACAGGATGACTGTAATGAACTAGTAACCTCTTCCTTATATCGAGGATCTATTTGACCAGTTAGGGGGAGATAATGTCTTCTAAAATATTGAATTGAGATCAGGCTGTTATCATGTGAGTTTTCTACCGTCAAATATATCAAGGACTACATTAAGAAGAAGGCATGACTTATAAAAATTCATCGCGATGTCATTCGGGATAAGGAAAGCACCAACAATGTTTATATCCTTGATGAATAAAATCTTCCATCCATACCTAGATCAGTTTGTGGTAGTATTTGTTCATGAAATCTTAGTGTAATCCAAGACTCATTATGATCATGCCCAACATCTTGACACCGTTCTGAGGACACTAAGAGAGAATCAACTATATTCCAAGATATCTAAGTATCAATTATGGATTTACCAGGTACAATTATTGGGTTACATATTCTCAGAGGATGTTGTTTCAGTGGACCTTGAGAAGGTTTAGACAGTTTCATCTTGGTAGAAAACTAGAAATGTTTTTGGTATCTAGTGTTTTCTTGGGTTACCAGAAACTATCGAAGGATTATACAAGACTTTTACCACATGGAATAACCACTTTAGGTCTTCACCAGTGAGGGAATAAAGATTTAATGGTCTAAATCATTTTATTATACCTTATAGGAGTTGAATAAGTGCTTGAAATTGGCATTGATATTGATCCTACTTGAGCTAGGTGAGGAGTATACAACATTTTTTGATGCTTCTCAGATCAAACTTCGATGAGTTTTATTGTAGGGAGATTGAGTTGGAGCATATGGGCCTTATTAGTTGACTCCATAAGAACAAAACTACCCTATTCTAGAACTTTATTTGGATTCAATTATTTATTCCATGAACTATTGAAAGTATTATCTATTGGGTAAAAAATTCACTTTATGCACTAATCATAAGAGATTAATGTATATCTTTTTCACAATGAGATTTAAATAGTCAAAAGAGGAGGTGGTCTAAGTATATGCAGTCATTTGACTTTGATCTCACATATATGACTGATAATGTAAAAAATGTATTTGATTATTTAAATAGGAAAACTCATACTCATGCATTTCAGGAGTCAAGTGTTGAGTGGAAAATGATGACATTACTGGCTGAGATGCTTGTTATGGTTTAGGAGGGTCATCAGAAGAAGAATCTCATATCAATTTATTGGATTCTACACTTATGATACGGATTAGAGATAGGTAGTATGAGGATTTGGATTGTTTGGCATTGAGGGAATGACTTGAACGTTATGTGTCACCTTCAGATTGAACTATAGATGAGGATGATATCATCTTTTTCAGGAATTAGGTTTTTTGTCTACAAGCATGCTGGGTAAGCTGGTGCATGAATATCATTCCTTGAAGTGGAAGGTAAATCCATGTGTGACCAAAATGTATCATAACCTATGAAGACATTTTTTGTGGATGACCATGAAAAGGGAGATAGTAGGGTTCATGAAGCAATGTTACACCTGTCAATAGGTGAAGGCTAAGAATTAATGACCTGGTGGTTTACTACACCTATTTACCATTTCAAAATGGAATTGGGATGAAATTACCATGTAATTTTTTGTGGGTCTCCTGAGAATGCCTTGAAATAATGACTCTATTTAGGTGGTTGTGGTCCGACTAATTAAAGTATCACATTTCTTACCTTTATGGGACACTTTCTATGTTAAATAGTTGGGACATATGTATGTTCGGGAGTTAGTCTGTATTCACAGGGCCATATTGAGTATTATTTCATATCGTGACTCATTCTTAACTTTGTGCTTCAGGTATGGGTTATAGAAGGTGAATGGTATATAGCTTTTATTGAGTATGTCATTCCACCCATAGTAATATGGGCCGTCATAACATACTATATAGGTTCTTGAGAATATGATTTGGGTGTGTGTCCTAAAATTCCATGGGTCTTAGAAGAAGAATATAGCTTTAGTGGAGTTAACCTATAACAATGGTTATTATACAACTATACATATGGCACTATATGAGGATATTTATGGTAGGATATGTAGATCACCTCTTTGTTGGATGGAGGTAGGTGAGTCTGAGCTATTGGGATAGAGTTTCATGTCGGGTACATGAGAGAGTTTTCAGCTAATTCATAAACATATGGATATGGATCCAAGAAGATAGAAGTCGTGTGCAGATAGAAATCAATGAACCCTATAGTTTCTAGAGGGTCATCATGTTTCCCATTAGGTGTCTCCTAGATTGAGTCACCAAAGGATTAATAAATAGGGAATGTTGGCACCCAGTTTTATTGGACTATTCAATGTTGTGGTGGGAATCAAGATGGTGGTGTAATTATTGGATCTTCCACATACGTATGCTCCTATAAATGTAGTCTTTGATGTGCCGTAGCTTCATAAGTATCACCCTGACCTTTCTCAAGTGATAAATGTGGATGATGTTGAACTCGATACTGATACGTCCTTTGAGGAGCATCTGGTATGTCTGTTGGATCGGAGTAAAAAAGTGATGAAGGGAAATACCATGATGATAGTCCATGTATTGTGAAACATGGTTTCATGTATGAGGAAAAATGGGAGAGAGAATAAGATATGTGGGTTCAGTTTTCTAGCCTCGTTGACTTGGAATCTTATAGATACATGGGATTTCAGCTCGAGGACGAGTTGTTATATGGAAAGGAGATTTAAAGAGCCTGACTTTTTCTGAAAATGTCTTGATCTCATTTACATGTATTCATTCACCTTTTTTTTAGTAAATATTGTTTGGGTTTTACCTTGGGGATTTTTTAAGAGAAATTAGAGAATTTTGTAAGGAAGCGAGTTTGTGCGTGGTTCACACATGGTTTGACCAAACTGTGCACCCAACCTAGCAAGACTTGTGAATCTAAAGAGAGGGGATTTTCACAACAACTGTAAGGGATGTTAACCAATTTTCCTTCTTAGTAGTAACCATGAAAAACTTCTAGTTTAGGTTTATAGTTAGGATTCTTGGTTTGGGTAAACCATATGCCCCATAAAGGAATCCATGTGTACGAGGATTTAATCCACTATAATTTATTAAAAAAATATGAACTTCCATTTTATATCCCCCCCCAAGACATCCAGGATGGGTTTATCCCATTTTTTGGATTCTCTTGGATGGATTTATAAGGCTTCTGACCTCCACACTTGATTATTCATTTCCAAATAGAATATCTTCTTGACTCTGGGTAAGAAAATATCACCCCGTATGGTTTCTTCCCACTCTCCCATATTTCTATCATCATTTGAGGGGATGTTATCCTCTATTTTTTTGGATATATATCTATGTTATAATAGATCTAATCCATTTTATATTGGATATAGTTTTAGAATATAGATCTTATTCTTCGTCATGATATTGGTTATTCTGATTAAATTGAGGATTTCTATTGGTGAGAGTTCGTCGTCAATCTTGAGGTAGGTTGTCTAAATTGAAAATCCCATAGTCTCCATTAAAATTGTGTGTATTCAATGTTATAGTTAAATATGAATATTTAATTATTGAATCTTGAATTGAATAATTTAATTGATTAATTAATTTATGGAATCATGGAATGGATTTGATTTAATTGAGTTGTCATGTGATAATGATTAGTGTTAAATTGGTGCAATTTAAATGGGTGGAATTGGATTAATTAATTGGTTAATTATTTAATGGAATGTAGGGATTATAAAATTAGAGGAATGGGAAAAATTAATTGGTTAATTTATTAATGGGATATTTTTTATGAAATTGTGTAATTGGATTAATTAATTGTTGAATTAATTAATTGATTGTTGTGATTGTGAAATTTAAATTAACTAACTATTTAATTAATTAATGGATATTTATTAATTTGTATTTAATATATTAATTGAATTTTAATTTGTATAATTAATAAGTTGGTGTATTTATTCAATTAATATGTACTAATTAATTAAATTTATAAATAATGTGATTATTTTATTAAACATAATATGGTAATGGGATATATGATTAAATGTTGATAAATTGAATAATGGTGATTTTTTATATTATTTCCATTTGATTAAACAATTTACTATGATTTTTTTTTATAACTGGAATTTGGTATCATGACGTGAAATGTTATTAGAGTGTTAATGTTGATTAAACTTAATTGATGTGATATATGGGATATTTTGATATATGTGATTTTTTGATAAATGTAAAATAAGTGTGTGGGACATGGTCTGCTACATCAAATATCCATAGTGATAAATGAGTTTGGTACATGGTCTACTCCATCAATAGCCCAATGTGATAAATGAGTGTGGGATATAGACTACTTCATCGAAATTTTACATTTGTGATTATTTTATAAATGAGTTGTGGGTCACTGACTACTGCTTCAAATACCCATGGGGAGCTATACATGGCAATCTATACCCAAAACTTTGGCATTAGACCATGGTTCCAATCATCCAAATTATAAATTTAAATGTAATGGATAATAAAATAATATATTTTATAATGAATTTTAAATTGAACATGTGAACTATTTAATTTATTTTTGATTTTTATTCTTTGTACAACTGCATACACTTTTATTTAGAGGATGTGGTTTTAGAAGCCATTGGTGGTGGGATACTAAGATGTACTCACACCCTACTCAAGCTTCCAAATTAGTACCTAAATAGACTTCATATTTGTAGGAAAAAATATGGGAAAATTCCCTATATTTGATGGATTAGTTGGAATGGATCATGTGTGAGGGAACCATATGTGATTTGAGACCCTATTTAGAGTTTTTAGTGTCATTATTTATTTTGGGTTTTGCCATATTAACACATAACACGTATTTGGCATGGAATTTCTATTTTTCAGTTTTAATATTGTATTTCCTGTTTTCGTCATCATGTGATACTATTATTATAATGTTTATGGTTATATTATTTGGTCATTTTGTATTTATTTCCACTTTTTTATTACTTTGATAAATAACCTATAGTTTCCCCATGATCGATATTAAATCCTTGTTACTAATGGGATGCCTCTGGAATACATGGAGGCATCCCTGAGGTCATGTGACCGACCAATCAGGGTACTAGTTTGTTGCACCCAAGTTGGTACATTATAACTTCAATGAAACTAAACATATCAGTCCTTGGGATATTAATATTTATGATATGTATAGCACCCCAACCCAGATGCCCGGAGCCGGTTCATTACATATTACATTTTCATGATTGAAAAGAATTAAATATAGAAGTAATGTTCAATTTAGTACTCTTTAATAAACTACATACATATATGGAACTAACTTTACATTAGAGTGGTAACAAAATACAATACATAACAAAAACTAATAAATTACATCCATGAGAACTTGATAAACGGCCTCCTCTTCATAACCTTTTAATGGTAAACATTTGAAAGGGGTGAGCTCAAATTCATAGTAAGGGATAAAAATATCAGAATAATGAATCAAAAATAATTAAATCCCAATCAAAATGGTATAGTTAATAAGGCCTAGTGAATAAATGAAAAATGCATGCCATTAGTAAACTGATAATAAAACTAAATCCAAAGATATTGACATAGTGAAAACATCATAGATAGTAATAACTGAAAATGAATAAACAGTATACATATTAATTTTACATCATGTATCTGGAACATGATATCACTATACCTTCATAATGATTTATGTATGTTGGTATAAACCTGTCTGATTTTTTGGAAACAAAATCGAAGGGCTTATTGCCAACTGATTTGTCTAATGAGACCTTTCGATGCATTGAGGGGATATAGCGGGCCCTGTCCATCACTTAATGTCGAAATCATTCTTTATACATATATTTAATTCAAGTAAAATATACCTTCTCAATATCTGTATAGAGTAGTGGATTCATATTCATCAATATTTCCACATTTAAATAACATTCTAAATAAACACCGTATGTAAAAGGGTATAAGGCTTAAGAAAATACTCATATCCATGAAACTAGAATATGGATATATAATATATTTACAATTCAAAATAAAAAATGATCTCAAATGGGAAGTGGATACACCACAAAAGAAATATTAGGTACACAATACCAAGTAAATGACAATAAAATAAAAATTGAGACAAAGTCCCTTACCACGTTGTAATCAATCGAGTCTTATGACCAAAAATTAATAAAAATAAAATGAATCACAGAATACCATAAGTATAAAAATAATTATGATAATATATATCAAATATTAGTACACAATATGACACATGTAAGAAATAAGTGGCATACAATGTAAAGCTCATGAAATTAAAAGTGAGATTAGAAACACCTTACCTTATTCCCGAAGGTGTTCTCGATTGATCTTAAGGACCAGAATAATAAAATTTACCTTACTTAATTAATAATTACATAACCTAATATAAATTTATTTGGTTTATTTTAACCATATTAGGTTTTTTCATGGCATTTTTTATGGGTTAAAGAGGTTCAATTTTATTTTTTTGGGAGCATTTTCTTCCTTGGTTTTCATGATCAGTTTAAATGTATTCATGAATAGAAGTTCATTTGAAATTTGTTAAAACCTACAAAATTGTTAATATATATTATTAGTGACATTAAAAAGATATAAATTATCTTATAATTATTTTGGGTTATATACCATGAGGATGAATCATTAGTTAAAAGTTAATTACAAACGCTTGGGTTAACTTGGCAGTTTTGTGCATAATGAACTTGTTTTGTATTATTATTTTATATTATGAGTGTGTAAGGATTACAGAACATTAATTATGTTAAAATACATATATTATGATATTTTTAAACCATTAAAAAGGTTTCATGACTAGTATTTAATATAGTAATAAAAATTAAAAACATGTCATCCTTGAATGTGATAAATTAACACATCATGGAAAATATTTTCATTTTTAGTGAAAGAGGTGGTGGGAAAAGAGATGGCGATGAAATATTACATTAGAATAATGAAATTTAATTCCATTTAAGTTACTATAATTATCATATAATTTTTATTTGGTGAGGTTAGTAGAGACCAAAAAAATAATGGAACTTGTAAAAGAATTTGAAAGAAAAGGGAAGGGAGGTTCACCTCTTGAGTACTCCCCCATGATAATCTTCATATGGAATTTGTATTTGGCCTTTTGGTGAGACCAAAAGGTATTGGATTTGGGGGAGGATATTATAGGGATATTTTAGTGGAATTTAGGTTAGCCTTGAGGCTTGTGTGGTGTGGGAGGAAGAGGGGGTGATGGGTAGTTTATATAGTTGAGGGGAGGAGGTTTTTCTTAATATTATAGTAATTAATTTATTATTTCTCTAAAAGACAAGAAATATTGAGAATTACATGACCTTGAATAGTAATAATTCCATGTCAGTTAGAGATTTGGGTTCTTAGATCACTTGTGATTCTTGGAATTATGAATTTAAATTATATTTTATTTATATAATAAATTAATTTATTTTACAATTCACAAAAAAATTCTAGTATTTCAGAAAAATCCCAAAAATTAACCCTAACCTTTTATGAAGTTAAGAATCCAAACATGAACTCCAATTTAAAAATTTATTTTCTAAATATTAGAAATTTAATTTTTCATTAAAAACATTAATTAATATAAAGAATCCAACACTTAAAATGTTCATCTTGATTTTTAAAGTGCTTAAATTTTGTTATACTTTCATGGGTAAGGTTACCATTAATAAGGGTCACATTACTATTCATATGGGTAGGTTACTATTCATAAGGGTGAGTTAATATTAATAATGGTAAGATACTATTCATTGAAAGTTATGTTGATTCTACCAGACTCCAAATATCTCCCTGATCGCAACCATTTATGTCCATTTTTCGAAATTCAAAACAGAGAAGTGGAAAATTTATGTTTATTGGATAGGTTATGACTATCTCCTTAATAAACAAGTGTTGTTTTAAAGAAACTCAATTATTTATGAAATATATGTTATCTAATGAATAAAACATATTTAAGAGAATCATACCATAAAATGTTTGGTGTGTTATATTATTCCATCCTTTGAAAATTTCATCCTCCAAATGTTTTAGGTATAATTCTCCCTAAAAATATGTGGGTGGTTATTTTTCATAACATCTTTAGGTTCCCACATTACTTCCACCATTTTAAAGTTTCTCTAAAGAACCTTTACTAGTCTAGTTATCCAATTTTTCAATACCTTCTTTCTTGTGTTAAGAATCTCGATAGGCTCTTCATAGTATAACAAATCAGGTTCAATCTCTATTTATTAATAGGTGAGTACATTCATTGGTTTTGGAATGAAATTATTTAAAAATTACATGTGGAACACATTATGTACTTTGGAGTTACTTAGTGGAATTTCTAAATGGTTGGTTACAACTCTGACCTCTCTTGAATTTCAATCAGTCTGATGTACTTGGGGCTCATTTTCCCTTTCTTGCCAAACTTTAATACACCCTTCAACAGAGGTAATTTTAGAAAGATATGATCTCCTACTTGTAATTCCAAATAGATTCTTCTATTGTCATCATAAATATTTTTCTTACTTTGGGATACTTTAATATAGGCCTTAATTTTCATTACATTTGCAGTTGTATCTTCAATAATTTCTAGGATTATTAGTTTCCTCTATCCAAATTCATCCCAAAAAGTTGGAGTTCGACACCTCTTACCATATAATGCTTCATATGGAGCCATTTAAATGCTAGAATGGAAACTATTATTGTAGTAAAATTCCACCATAAGAAATTATTGATCCCATATAACTTGAAATTCCAGAGAACATGATCTCAACATGTCTTCCAGTGTTTTAATAGTCCTTTTAGATTGTCTGTTGGTTTGGGGTGATATACAATAATCATATGAAGCTC
Source organism: Viscum album (assembly GCA_963277665.1). Classification (NCBI taxonomy): domain Eukaryota; kingdom Viridiplantae; phylum Streptophyta; class Magnoliopsida; order Santalales; family Viscaceae; genus Viscum; species Viscum album. Next base: position 870,043,364 of record OY728145.1, on the reverse strand, counting down.
AGTATCAAAAGCATTCAGGATAAATTTCCATAATTTTAATATAAACTGGGATCTCAATCGGACACAATCGATAGAGGTGCACCATGAAGTCTTACAACTTCATTAATATAATGTCTTTCCAGGTGATCAAGTGGTAAATCCTCTCTTATAGAAAAAAATTATTCTGATTTATTGAGGTGATCAACAATTACCCATATTGCATCATTCCTTCTAGTTGTCCTCAATAGTCCTATGAAAAAACCATCGTAATTTCAACCCAATTTCCCATATGGAATGGGTATAGGTTGTATGACCCCTCTTAAATGTTTTCTCTCATTCTTCACTTGTTGAAAAACTAGAAACCTTGACACGTATTCAGCAATTTCTAGCTTCATATTATCCCTCTAAAAATGTTCATTCTAATCTCTATACATCTTTCTGCTTCCAAGGTTTACAGAGAAATTTTATCTATGAGAATTTTCAAATCATTCCATTTTTATATTAGGTACTGATGAAATGCATATCCTCTTCAAAAATTTCCAAACTCCATCCTCATACACTAATTTTTCCAATCTTCCATCCTTAACAGCTTTAATTTTTTTGTAGATTCTCATCATTAGATTGGGAGCTTTTATCTTCTCTAGTAAATATGGTTTATCAATCATTTCAAATAGTAAATATGTTTCCCCTTCCTTAACAATTCCCATATCCATCATTTGTAGTTCCATTAATATATGATCTCTCTCAATCCTCATTTGGGTCAAGATTCTATGATCTTTCCTACTTAATGCTTCTTCCATATTATTTTCCTTTTATGGGTGGTAATGTATTGAAAAATCATAGTCTTTGAGTAACTCAAGCCATCTCCTTTTCATTACATTCAGTTCTTTCTATGTAAAAATGTATTTGAGACTCCTTTGTTCTGTATATATCTCGCATCTTTCACTGTAGAGATAATGTCTCCATATTTTCAGAGAAAATATTAAGGCTGCTAACTCAAGATCATGAGTAGGATAATTTTTATCATGATTTTTCAACTATATGGAATCATAAGAAATAGATTTAACATTTTTTATAAGGACACAACCTATTTTATTCTTTTATGCATCACTGTATATCACAAATTCAAAATTTCCAGATGGGAGTGTAAAAATTGGAGCATTGACGAGTCTTATTTTCAATTATTCAATGCATTTTGTACATTCTTTAATCCTTACTAACTTAACACCTTTACTTATGAACTTGGTTAAAAAATTAGCCAGTCGAGTGAAATTATAAATGAACATGGATAGTAACTTGGTAAGCCAATAATACTACATACCTCGGTTATGTTCGTTGGTGTGGGTAATTCTTGGATTGCCTTTTTCTTCATAGTATCAACTAAGATTCCATCCTTAGAGACAATATGGACAAGAAAAGAAACTGATTGAATCTAGAATCACACTTTCTAAACTTCCCATATAATTAATTTCTTTTAAGTGTTTTTCGGATAATTCTCAAGTGATTCTCATGGTCTTTATAGCATTTGTAGTATACTAGGATATCATCGATAAATACCAGAACAAATTAATCAAGATATTCCTTGAAAACTATATTCATTAGATCCATGAAAATATATAGCGCAGTAGTCAATAAAAAAGTCATTATTGTAAACTCATAATTCCCATACCTGGTTCAAAATGTGGTCTTTGGAATATCTTCATTCCTCATACACAGCAGATGATATCCAGATCAAAGGTCAATATTTGAAAAATTTTGGGCCCAATAAATCATAAATGTGTAGATGATGGTATTTGTTCTTTATTGTAATATAATTGGTTTCCTTATAATCAATGCATAGCCTCATGGATCCATCTTTCTTCCTGACAAAGAAGACTGGGGCTCCCCATGTATAAACACTAGGTTGAATAAATCCTTTAACACTCAGTTCCTCTAATTTGTTTTCTTTATCTCCACCAATTCCACAGTGGACATTTTATAAGGATTATTTGATATAGATCTTTCACTAGAAATTAAATCAATAGAGAAATCAACTTCCTGATCTATAGGATGCCAAGGTAAATCCTCTGGAAATACGTCAATGTATTCCTGCACAATAGGTACATCTTCAATTTGAATATTTCTATCCTCACCCATAGATATTATGTTTTATTCCTCTCCAAGAATTGCATTATGTACAGCTACTAGAGGAGGATCTAGATAAGAATCATATGGAATGGTTTCTTCTCTAAAGATAATGGGTTCTACACCATTCTCAAAAATTGTAACTTCTTTCTTATTTGAATATATATTCACATCATTATTTTCCAAACAATTCATACAGAGAATTATATCAAATTCAATCCTTGGTATATTGATATGGTTAGAAACAATATCATGTTTATGTGTCATGAGGGGGACTGGTTGACACATATTTGTTGAAATAATACTTCCCCTAATATTTTTTACTGAAAACTCCTTTATTAAATCAAATTGGACATATCTAATTTTCTTAGAAAACTGGGATGATATAAATGAATGTGATGATCCAAAATCAAATAATGCATTGGCTAAGTTTGAGGAAATAATTAAAGTACATTCCACCACATCATTAGGAACATGAACCTCTACGTTTGTAATCGCATAAGCTTTCTCTGCTCTCATGGCCTTTTCTAAGGTAAGTTTCATTGGTGATTAGATCACTAATTTGCATAGTCTCCCATATCTCTATAATTGTATCATTGAACATCATTAAATTTTTTCTTCCCCTTTCATTCATTAGATCAATGACCATTTTATCCACACTTATAGTAGACTCCCATTCATTTCATGTATTTCCCAGGATGATTCATTTCACAGTTCCTGCATAATGGAAATTTCTTAATTCCCGTTTTCTTCTTTGGTGCTTCACCTTTTCAATGTTATCACAGTACCACTTCTTATCATGGTTTCCCTTTAAAAACTTTGATCTAGTAAATTCCTTCTCTTTTTTGATGGAAACTAATACAATTTCATCATATTATTATAATGATTGATAATCTAGTTCCCTTAAAATACATGGCTTAATACCTTCAAATAAATAACCAATCTTGTCTTCTGAGTCATTTATGTAATATTTGGAAAACCTGGCTAGTCTTGTGAAGGTATCCTAATACTCTGCAACAATTTATTCTTCCATTTTCGTTAAGACAATTAATTTCCTCTTCATTTTAGTTTGTTCCTCATGAGGAAAATATTTTTTGAAAAATAATTCCTTAAAAGTATTCAATTCCATATAATCTATTTTTTCTTCCTCTGTGGTATTTTTGATCATGGACCACCATTGATCAGCGTCACCCATGAGATTATATAATTCCAGAACTATTTTTCATTTTGATTTCATATTAATTCCAAGAATATATTTTCAAAGGACTTGATCCACTTCTCAACTACCACTAGATTATTAGTCCCACTTAAATATGGGGGCTTCGGCCGCATGAAATCTTCCATTACAGGTGTAGGATGGTTATTCGTCATAGCCTAAGTACGTTGCCCCAATATGGTCATGATCTAATCTGCTCCAACATTGAATTTGTTGACTTTATTAGTGGGTAAATCCTAACATTGTCTGTGGGTATTTGTTCCCCTTATTCTAGTAGGCAACATTTCTAAATAATGGAATACACTAGATTAGGTTATGAATCATAATTTATAATCTCAACTAGAAAATTACATATCATAAATTGAAATTTTATGCATATCTAAACTCATAAACATGGTTTATTTGAGGAAAAAATTACATTCAAGTCCTTATTAATGGATTGTAATGAAAATGTGAATTATCCTAAGTATAAACCCTAGGAGTGTCAATCCATTAATGTAGAAAGGCCCATTGTTGTGCACCAAGATACCCCAGGTCAATCCTGAAACTCTTTTTCAGAGTTTTTAGTCTTAGGTACATATGTGCCAGAGCCACCCCTACTTGTTTGTATCCAGGTATGGATGTATTTTCAAGAATGATACACATAATCTATTCCTTTTCAAAATTCTAGGAAATTGTTGTATGTTTATCCTCAAATACTACCTTAGGACTTTGTTACCTAATCAATATTTTCTAATCTAGTTTCCATGTTTACTATTAAACTTCTTTTGATACCAATTGTAACACCTAGACCCCATAATCTTGGAGCCGGTTCATTACTTATTATATTTGAATTATTAAAAGGAATTATATCTTAAAGGAACATTCATTTTAGTATTATTTTAGAAAGTAGATAGATATATGAAACTCACATTACATTGGGAAGGTAACAAAATACAAGACATAACAAAAACTAATAAATTGAATCCACGGGAAATCAATAAATTGTCTCCGATTTATAACCTATTTAAGATAAATAAATAAAAGGGGTGATCTAAAATTCTTATTAAGGGTTAAAAATAGTGTAATCATGAATCAATAATAATTTAATCACAATCAAAATGGAATAGTCAATATGGCATGGTGAATAAAAAAACACACCATTAGTAAACTAATAATAATACTACATCCATATATTTTTTCATAGTTAAAACCTCATAGATAGTATTAACTAAAAATAAACAAAGAGGATGCTTATTAATTATAGGTCATGTATATGGAACATGATACCACTATACCATTGTAACAGTTTAATTATGTGTGTAGAATCCCTTCTTCTTTTTCAGAAATAAACTCAAAGGGTTTGTCACCAATTGATTTGTCTCATTAGACCTATCCATGCATCGAGGGGATATAACAGGACCATCACATCACTAAAAGTCCAAATAATTATTTATACATATATTTAATTCATTTACAATCTACCTTCTCAATATCCGTATAGATTAGAGGATACAGATTCCTCAATATTTCCATAGTTAAACGACATTCAAAATAAACATCCTATGTAAAAGGGTATAAGACTTAAGAAAATAATCAAATCCATGAAACTAGAATATGGATATATAATATATTTAAATTTCAAATTAAAATTTATCTCAAATGGGAAGTGGATACACCACATAAGAAATATTAGGTACACAATACCAAGTAAATGACAATGAAATGGAAATTGAGACAAAGTGCCTTACCATGTTGTAATCAATCGAGTCTTATGACACAAAATTAATAACCATAAAATGAATCATAAAATAACATGAATATAAATAGAATAATGATAATATATATCAAATTTAATTCTACAATACACCTCATGTAAGAAATATGTGGCGAACAATGGAAATCTCATAGAATTAAAAGTGAGATAAGAAACTCTTTACCTTATGCCCAAAGGTGTTCTCGATTGATCTTAATGACCTGTATAGTCAAATTTATATTCATTAATTAATTAGTAGAGAAATTATTATATATTTATTTGGTTTAATTTAACCTTATTAGGTTCTTTAATTTTCTTTTTTGATGGGTTTAATAGGTTCAATTTTATTGTTTTGGAAGCATTTTCTTCCCAGGTTTTCATGATCGGTTTGCTTGTATTCAAGAATGGAAATTTGTTTATAATGTGGTAAAACATACATAATTTTTAATATATATTATTATAGACATTTCATATATTTAAATTATTTTATAATGATTTTGGGTTATATTCAATGAGGATAACTCATTCGTTAAATGTTAATTACACATGCTTGGATTCACTTGGTGGTTTTGTACATAATGAACTTGTTTTGTATTGTTATTTTATATTATGAGTGTGTAATGATTTCATAACATTGAATAAATTAAAATAAATATATTATTATCTGGTTCAACAATTATAACGTTTCATGACCAGTCTTTAATATAGTAATATAAATTTATAACTCCTCGTCCTTGAATGTGATAAATTAACACTAATCGGACAGTATTTTTATTTTTAGTGTAAGAGGTAGGGGAACATAGAGATGATGATAAAATATTCCATTAGAATAATAAAATTACATTACATGTATGTTAATGTAATTATCATAGAATTTGGATGTGGGGAGGTGAGGATAGATCAATAAAATAATGGAACTTGTAAAAGAATTTGAAAGAAAAGGGAAGGGAGGTTCACCTATTGAGTGCTCCTTGATAATCTCCTTGAGGACTTTTTTTGGCCTTTTGGGGAGACCAGTGGGTCTTGGACGTGGGGGAGGAGCTCAGGGAGATATTTTAGCATAATTTAGGCATGTCTTGATGCTTGAGTGGTTTGGGAGGAAGAGGGGGTGAGGGTTAGTTTATATAGTGGAGGGGAGGAGGGGTTTCTTAATATTATATTCATTAGTTTATTATTTGTTCACAAGACATGGAATAGTGAGGATTTAATAACCTAGAATAGTAATAAGTGTATGTGAGTTCAATATTTTTCTTCTTACATCACTCAGGATTCATGAAATAGTGAATTTAAATTTTAATGTATTTATATGGTAAATTAATGTATTTTACTATTCACCAAAATTCTAGTATTTTAGAAAAATCTAAAAAATTTACCCTAACCATTTTTTGACATGTAGAATCCTAAAATGAACTCCAATTTTCAAAACTAATTTTCTAAATATGATAAATTTTAATTTTAATTAAAATCATTATTTAATCGAAAAATACAAACACTTAAAATATTCGTCTTCGTTAATAAGTTGCATAAATTTATTTGTACATTCGTGGGAATGGTTACCATTCATGAGGGTCATATTTCTATTCAAAAGGGTAATTTATGATTCATAAGGGTAAGTTACTATTCATAAGGGTATGTTACTATTCACCAAAAATTTATTTGATTCTATCAAACTCCAAATATCATGCTGATCGCAGCCGTGTATGTCTATTTTTTGAAATTTAAAACACAAAAGTGGAAAATTTAAGCTTAATGGATAGGTTATGACTATATCCCAAATAACCAAGTGGTGTTTCAATGATACTCAGTGATTTATGAAATATAGGCTATCTAATGAATAGAACGTATTTAAAATAAACATACCATAAAATGTTTGGGGTGTTATAATATATACTATTTACATCAATTGAAAGATGTAAAATAAATGAATTTTTAGACTAGGTCTCTATTAAAGTAACCATATTATAAAATCTATGATGGAAAGAAATTACATCAAGTAGTGGAAGCCACCCATGTGAAGATCATTCTTCTACTATAGGGAAGCATTTATATTTTCTTGGGTTTTCTCAAGACCAAGCCCAAGACAGAATCAGATAGTTATGATATGAAATAAATTTTATGTAAGATAAGTTTATGCTCATGGGAATTTCAGTAAGATCTATGCTCAAAAAATCATAAACCCCGACTACCACAAGAGTATACTATATTCCTAAATCATATATATATATGTTTAGAAGTTATGTAACAAGGAATGTTAATTATATAAATGTGTAATTAATTTTTTAAAAATTTATTCATCCCATGTATTTTATATATTTTACATATCAAAATTTTTTTAAAATAATTTAAATTTTTTATGAAAATAGATTTCATTATATTTTCAGTTTATTAAATAAATTTTTGAATTCTTGAATCTAGATTGGAAATAACTAATTTCTTTTTTTCATTTTGAATGTAATAAATAGATTAATAGGTTCTCTTGGATTCTTTTCAGAAAATATTAATTTCTAGGTGGATTATACAAAACATGATTTTATAAATATTGTATTTTTTGAATATTTCAAAATATAAATATATCTTAAATATTTAAATCCTTTTTCATAACCAATTATGTATGTAATATATAAAATTATAAATTTTTATATACTACTAAAAATGAAGATCACTAATGTTTAAATTTTTTGGAACACAAGTAATATTGTATTCTAATAAATACTATTTTGGATCGATAACTATAAATAAGTATTCATAGAGTATAATTCGGTTTTTTTTCATTTAATGGTTATATAGATCTTATTTTATTTAATAATAAACCAATTAAGGATATATAAATCCACCAAATTGATAGTTTGATCCTCAACATAATTTTTCCCTTTAAAATAAACTTTTTCTAAAAATGGGTTTTTATGTATTATGTACAATAATATAAAAATAATTTATATAACCCTTATAATTTTTTTTAAAATTATTTTTTATCTATGAAAATTTGAAAATTAATAAATAATGGTACTATCAATTTTGGGAATTAAAATTAGTTACCAAGGGTTGAAATGTAGTAACCCTGAAAATGATAAATATGGGTAAAGGGGGATTAACATATGGAAAAGGTATTAACATTTTAAAAGCATCAAAGTAAATTGGTGGTTGAGGGATTATCTAACTTATCCCCCTCCCCAATCAATTATTGAATATTTTTTTGGAACCTTTTTTCCAGAATAATTTAATAAATTTATTATAAATTAATGGTTATTTACAAAATTTCTGTTATTTCCACTTGTAAAATAGGATTTTCACCATCCCTTTAAGGCACTCAAAAATTTAGGTTTCCTATTGAAACTGTTCCCTTTCCCTTATATAAGAATCCCACTTCACTTAATAGGATTATTTTCACATAGAATTAAGATAATCCATTGATTTATATAAAATTATACTAGGATTACTCACTGATCTTAGTATGGTTAAAGTGCATTTGAGGAAATAATAATAAAATATAGGGGGTTTTAAATCAATAATTTGTTCCATTAATATATGAATCAAATTCAACATTATATATATATATTTTTTGTATGAATTCGACTTAGATATTTTTAAAAAAAAATATCATGAAATAGTATATATTTAATAATCGATCACATGTTATACCTTCTTTGGATTTTCAATTTGAAATGTTGTAATGTTGTAAGGGTTTTCATTAACTGAAACCACTTTTCATTAGGTTATAATATCTCATATTTCTTCTCGTATATATATTTTTTTCTACCACTATAATATTTTATATATCCTCAACATTGGGGGTAAATTACTTTTTAACTCAATGATATATCCTTTGTGAATTTACTTCTCAAAAATAATATCATATCTGAGAATAATTATCAGTAACTTTAGTGATGGTTTCCCACCTTGTTCAAAATTTCCCTTCCCACAAATTATACCCTTTTAATTATAAGACTAATTATCTTTTAACTCATGTTATCTTCATATGTCCGTTATTTTATTTTCAAAATAATCTTTTATGGTCATTTTTTTTTGTCGTGGGATTTCAGATAAATGAATTTTAAAAAATAAAAGTGATCTACCTAATCCACCCTCATTAATTATGGTTAAATAATTCATATTATTTATCTCCTTTTTTATTTATTATATTATAGTTTATTTCATTTATAGAATTTATATATTTTCAAATTCTATGTTCCTAGTTTATGATACTTTTTTTGGGATCAATACATGTTTTAGGTTCCCTTCTAAATTTGGTCTCTGTTATTAAACTCGCCTTATGTTAACATTATAATTTATTATTTGAAGAAAAGTTTCACCTCCATTAAATTATTTCCATCATGAATAGATTTTTCAAACTAGTTTTATTTTAAATAAAATAATCATACTTTAATTCTGGTCTAATGTGAAATAATAATATATTTCCTTTCTTAAATGATCGTATGGTCATTTTATAATGTCTTACCTATAATGATTATTTTCATTCATACTTATCATTGATCCATCACATGAATTATTATAATTTGAATTAATTTTTATGAACATTATTTCTTTATTAAAATTAAATCATTAAAAATTGTGTAATTCATTCATCCCATGGAAAAATTTATGATATAGCCTTCAGGTATGAATTAAGAGAATATAATGAAACCCAATTCCTTCTCATGGTTTTTATCAGGCTTATGTTTTATATATGATTTACTTTTATCAATTATAATGAATATTAAAATACATATTATAGTTTTTATTATTTTTTGGGTGGGATTGGAATTATAAATCTATCCAATTAATTAGTCAATGTTTAATTTCATGTCATGCCATATATAGTGTAAACTCTATTAGAATAAGCAAACTATTTTCAGTGATTGGTAGGAAAAGAATTTTACAGACCTCCAATTAATTGGATAATGAGTTACATATCATGAGATAATATGGAAGATAATGGGGATTAAACAAAATATACCATGGGATTATGTCCACTATATTTATGGAATGGGGAGTAAACTTAATCCGTCATGTTACTTTCTCTACAATGTTTATGGGAATTGAGACTGAACAAAATCCACTATGGGACTCTCTCCACTATTCTTGTCCGAGAGGTGAGCCTTCACTTACTCATAAATGTCATTTTTTATATTTTTTCCACATTTTTTGGTTCTATAATCATATTATTTTATTAACTTATTCAATTATTCCATTATTAAATAAAAAATTATGTCATACTATATGTTTATTATTTTAATATTTCATATCTTTTATTCATGATTTTTTGAAAAATAATATGGTCCCTTGTTATTTTTAATTATAAATTTTTCACTAATCATGTTCTATCACACTCTTATTATATTAAACATGATGACATGTTGATAGTTTTCCCTTATTGAGCATTTAACCTCAACCATTTGATATTTTTCATATCACTAGGTTATAATGATAAGTATAACTTATGATAAATGTTTTATGGGTGTGTAGATGAGTTTGATTATATATACATGTTAATATGGTTTGTAAAATGAGTTTCTTATGTAACTAGTCCTCAAATACACTAAACCAAAGGGTTTTCTGAACTATGTGAGATTATTGTGAGACATAATGTTTAAATTATTTTAATGATATAAAAGAAAAATATGATTATCTTGGTTTGTATTAAACATTTTTTTAAGGGTTAGATCATAAGAATATTTGGTTAATGAGATAAGAATAATTATCATAATATAATGAACATGTAACTATAGGATTTTTCCATATGCGAAGATCTATGTAAATGAAATATCAAATGAAAAATCATATACATTAATGTAAGACTACAAAAAAATAGAAAATATACATTTTCATGGAACATGACATATGCATATAGAAAAAAAGTTCAATAAAATTAATCATAGAAAAATATGACATCGTGAACATAGTCATTCACAATTATAAAGATGCATAATCTTGGTTAACATAACTAACTTAAAATACAATCACACTGAGACCTTATGATTATAAATAACCACAAGTAAACTATTTTAGAGTATTTATTTTCATAGATAACCACAGATACACTCAATTGAAGTATTTTGGTGCATAACTAAATAAAAATACACTCATTCATAGTCTTTGTGGGCATGGATAACATCATATACACTCACTCAAATTTTTATGATCATGATTAACCATAAATAATATCCCATACAATCTTTTTGAGAATATATAACCATGAATACACTTATACAAAATATTTTTTATCATTATTAATAGTAAAAAAACTCACTCATAGTCATTGAGAGAATATCTAACTAAGAATACACTCAGGAAAAATCATTATGAGAAACGTTAACTAAATGTACACTCACACACGGTCTTTGTGATAAAAACTAATCGTAAAGACACTCATGCATAGTATTTATGAGAATAGATAACCACAAATACACTCTTGAACAATCATTAAGAGAATATTTAACTACAAATATATTCATCCATATTCATTATGAGCATAGGTGACCAAAAATACCTAAAACATATTCATTATATCATGATATTCTTTTCTATAACCAATTAATTAGGGGGTATATAGAACCTCAAAAATCTAATAATGATAATAATTCATACATATGTATGTACCAAGAGAATATGAAATCATTAATTTTAAAAATATCACTTAACTAACACATGGAAATGAGATTTTTTTCATAAAGTAATTCACAAAACATTTCATAAACCATTGAGAGGGAAAAGATAGATTATATTATAAGAACATGTCATAATTTTATCATAAAGAACTTAAAAGGATATTGAAATATATATTAAACAACATTTTATGATTATTATGTTTATAATATTAACAATTAATAAATATCCATTTTTTAATTTCTTTAAAACTCTATAGAAACATTTCTGTAAGATAAAAAAATACCATCTAAATAAAAAATATAAATTAATGTGTTTATATAGAAAATATAGAAAATAGGTTATTTTCAAGTTTCTAACAAAAAAAACCCTTTAGAAGATATAAAAATATTTCATTCATGATTTTGAAAAGAAAGTAAAAATAGAAAAACAAAATACATTAATAAATTATTAAATAATATATAACAAAATCTATAAAATCAACCAATGAACATAGATATATAATATAAGAAATTTCTACCAAAAATAATAATTTCAGTCAATTTCTCTCACAAATGTCATATTGATTAAATTATTTATGAAGGAAAATGAAATAGAAATAGGAAATAAAATAATCCATAATAAACTGATAAAAAATTTTATAGGGGTTTTGAAATTTAGTTCACATAATTTCTCCCAATTTTAAAATTCAACTATAACAATATTGATTTCAAAATCATATTGTAAAGAAAACATTAAAACATAATTTCCTTTGAAATTGAAAAAGAATAAAAGGTACAGTATAAAATATATCAATAACTCTAAATAATTTTTTTATAATTATATATTAATTGAATACATGGGGAGTATATAAACTTGAAATTTAAATTGGTTGTGAATATGAATAATATCTCAATGAAGCAAAATTGTGAAGAGGATACCCTTAAAGATTTCAAAACATTTGATCCAAACACACTTTGGAAGGTAAAAATTGAAATGTACCATTATATAAAAACAAATAATGAGGTAATCATGATATGTAACCTCAAAAGGGTAGAATATACTTCATATAAACAAAAATATGTGCATAATATAAAACTTGTATCAAGGAATTATAAATTAGATGAATCCCTTACATTAATATCGAGTTCAAAGAAAGAGATTTAAAATCCAATATAAAAAATAATCACCATAATAACCAACTTAGTACGAGTATTCAAATTTATTAACTAATATATTATTTAGTTATAATAATTTATTATGCATTTAATATATTTGTTATAGTTTATTTTCATCATCAGATGTTGTATATTATGATAGTTTTGTGCTTTTTTAAAATGTTAATGTTGATACCCATACATTGATGCAATTATAACAATTAAAATATAATAAATAATACTATAAAAGTTTATTTATAATGTTTTATAATGATTAATTTTTGTTCATTAATATTATTTTTGATATTTGTGAGGATAGAATCAGTGATTGGCTTGTGTCAAGCAATTTACAAAAATCAATGAATAATAAATAATGATCATCAGTTTTTATATCATATACAATAATATTAACAATGGTATAATATACTTATTATCATAAAATATAACTATATATTTATTTCTATAACCAGTACTGGATTCAACAGAAAAAAATAAATAATTTCATCTATGTAGGTGGTAATCTACGTATAATTCTGGTAACAATTTCATTTTCCAGTGGATAGGGTGATTAAAAGAATAAAACATTTGTCAATATAAAACCATAATAATTTCATAAATATATTATATTTTTCATTAATTACATTCTTATATCAATCCATGTACATTGGTGATGAAAAATGAATTATATCATTCCATGGACACAGTAGTCCACACATACTCATCGACAAAATTTTAATTTTCCATAAAACTAATTTAATGTGAATGATGGTTTATATTTATAGAATATTGAAAAAAATTAAATACAATTTTACTTCATAAAATATAATTATATAAAAATCCATGTATTTTTTTATGATAATAGAAATATGTAACTTTATGGAGGTAACACTTTTCACTTATACAAAAATGACTTTTCATTTTACTACACATGGGGGAATCATAGACAATGGTTATTCAATTAACCTAAAAATGCTTAATTACATTAATAATATTTATTTCATTATATTATAATGACAAAATTATGTTTTTAGGATTAATATATATATGAAAAAATTTAATAAGTAATTAGTACTCATATTGGGAGTTTATGTAACACCCGAGACTTTTATGAGAAATATTTTGTTTTTATGTTATATAAATCATCAAAGGAATCTTTCACTACACACAACACTAGCTTGGCTTGCTTTACACGCAATCACGGTCTTCCACGATAGCTTGCGTCGTACACAATACCGAGTTTCACTAAACAATGATACATTATAATATTAGCAATTATGAATCGTATTAACTGAATTTTGAATTTTATAACATTTTAATTCATCTTATACATTTTCTATAATGAATTATGAAAAAAAAAATCAGTTTTTTGGATAAAAGAAGTATTTTTCAAAAAATGCAGTTTTACCGCCTTTTGATGGCGCAACCACATTAAATCTAGTTTTTGACAAGTTTGTAAGTTCAATTTGACAAAATAAAATTCTTATTTATAATAAGGATATAAAAATTTACTTTGGATAAATTTTTCATATTATTCTGATAACTTTCATATTTTAATGAATAGTAAAAACACGCTATATTTTAATTAAAAAAAACTTTTTTCATCGCAATAATTTATATGGTTAAATTATAATATTGAATGTTTTTAAAGAATAAATAGAATATATTTTTTCCATTTAATATAATTTATGTCATTAGCATTAATTTTACATTGAATTCATAGGTAAAAAACATTTCAATCTTTGGCAGTGTTTTAACTTTTAAAACCCGTTTGCTTAACAACAGGATTAATTTTAAATTAATTACTGTAACTTTTGTGTTTTGAATTTTGAAAAATGGATTCCATATTTGGAATCAGTGGGTCTAAATTATGTTAATAGGATACTTTTATTTTTGATATTATGAATAGTAACTATAGTAATTTTTTTTATTTACTACGGTTAAAGGTAAATAGGGTAATTAAAGGTTAAAACAATATTATAATAATTAAAAATTACCTTGACACTTGTCCTAATCTTATTGGATGAGTATTGGCCGACTTTGGGCATCCTTGGGTAGATTTTGGGACCCCATTGAGCCACTTGGTAGTGACAATGAAAATTTGGATTAATTAATTTAATATAAAGACAAAATTGACATTAACAAAAATCTTTTAGTAATTAATTTTTATAAGGGGTTATATAAATTATATTTTCGACTATAAATATTCATTATAAATCTAAAAATATTTCCTACATAATTATATTTTTTTTATAATTTTTAGACACCAAAGAAATTAAATTATTTATGACACAATAATGATGAAGTATTTACCTCATTAATAAATGATTTAAATAAATAAGATTATAATAATTAAAATATTTTCCAAAACATGTCCAATTCTGATTGGATGATTTTATTTCGACCATGAGTCATCTTATATTCGTCTTTAATGGTTTTTGGACCTTTTGAAACTGATGAAAAGTTTATAATAAATTAATATTTCCACACATTCCAAAGGTGCCCCTCTCCTCCCTTATAAAAGGCACCTCCTTCCTCTCTTCCTCACACCAATTTGAGCATTCAAGCTCGGCCAAACCCGGGCCATTTCACTTCCCCACTTCCTTAGAAACCTACTTGAGGTACTGGTCTTATCAAAAGACTAACTCTACTGACTTAAGAGAAATTTTAAAGGTGGCACTTCGAGAAAGAGGTAATACCTTCTACCATTTTCTTCAAGTTCCATTCTTCTTCTACTCCCTCTTCTTTAGTTGTTTAATTATTAGGTAATAACATTAGTATCCCTCATATAATGATATGTTATTATAAATATGAACGAACCCTTTTTCACCTCTTATCCATCCTACGGAAAACGAAATCCTCACGCATGCGTACGTACGGAATACCGTCTCCACACCGTGGTGTAATCTATTTTCAATCACCAACTTACTTGGATGGGTATAATGGTGAAAATAAATAACTATATATGATTATTGTAAATTGGTATTGATTCTTAAATAGTATACATACACTCCAGTACAATTCCACGATCATGGTAACGATATCATCGCTCGTGCGTACGTACAGAATACCGTCTCCACGATGTGATGTGATTCATTCTACATGATCTTCATTGTATAATGATTATATAAATGAATTGAATGAATAAATATGATATATAGTACAGTAATACCATTCTGTAAGTGAGGTATCTATAACCTAAAGTGAAGAATAAGAATTTATTCGACAAAACACGCATAAGAACAAAAAGTAATAAACACCCGAATAACAAGTAATAATGAAATATTACTAATAAGAAGCTAAGAATATGACCATATATGATATAATAACAATATTTATGATTTTGGAATAAGTCAATAACATTATTTATATCATTATACATGAGGTTCGGACACTTACGATGAAAATCGGACCTAAGGTAATGGAAAATATCACAATCTCATTTTTATCCGAGATTGTTTCTACTTTGGTATTTACTAGGGTGTATTTTATCATCCACATCAATGTTTCCTCAATATGTAATATTATTTCCATCCACCTAAAATTTTTTAAATCCAATTTTACCCTTCGGTGATTTTTTAGTAAAAGACCTGAAAGAAATCTTTTGTCGTTTTTCGTACGAGGTAATTTTTGACTTTTCTGACAAAAGTACGAGAAGAATGTTTTTTTTTAACTTATACGACATGAATGTATTTTTAAAACATTATTTCCAAGAAGATTCCTTTACAAGTTTTCATGTTTATTTTTAATCAACTTCTTTTAGTTTAAAATTTTATGACATGTTAAGAAAGGTCAAATGTTTTTGAAGTAGAAAGGATATTTTCCTCAAGAATGGAGTTCAAGTTTTTTTTTACCAAAATTATTTTCCATATAAGATAATATAGGGTTCTGTTTCTATCCCTATTATTACATTGATTTAATTATGTTGTGATGGAATTATTTTTATGAATTCATTTATCTTATATGAATTGTTTTATGATGTCACGATGTTTAATAATCCCATTTTTATTACATGGGTTATGCAATGATGTATGATTTATGATTTTGTGGCACACATAAGAATGGTATAATTATGAGATGGGTGGGACCTGTATCTCCCTCCAATGCATTGGGTAAATATTTTATATCTCATGAGATATACATGGCTGGAATGGAAGGTTAAACCGGTTCAATGAAACAGGACTGAAATGAGGAGTGAACTCGGTTCAGAAATGGACTTTTTCCACTAAGATAGTCTTGGTAATGATTCTTGACTAATAAGAAATGATTCTCTATGATTATGTGCGTATTCCACAAAGTTTCATGTTTCATGTTATGATTTTTGGGACTAAATTTCACTACCATGATTTATCCCATGTTATGGAATTATGATCTCTTTTGCAGGGTATGATTTTCAAAATGTTATGTTCTTATGAATTTGATGTAATTGATATTTCTTTTGTTTACCCTTACTGATCATTTGAGCTCACCCTTTTGTATGTTTTCTTTCCCCAGGTCAGGAAGAAGGGTATTAAGTATGATATGCCAAAAAGGGACTATAGATATGATGAAATAAATGGGAGACAGTATAGATATTTTATGAACCAGTTGTTTATGTTTCCCAGTTTCTAAAGACACTATACCTATACGGTCCTTTCATGGTATTGTTATATGTTGTAATAATAATGCTTCAATTTTGATGTATTAACCATGTATGTAATGTATGGGTCGTTATAGTTGGTATCAGAGGAAAGGTATAGTCAACCTTTGGAAACTAGAATGTGAAAGCCTTAGTAAGAAACCTAAGGATATGTCTAAGCATAGAACACAATATTAGTGTTTTAGAAATGGCCATGAAAAACCAATTATAAGACCTTAAGGGTGAAATTTTATTCTTGATTATGTGGTTTTCCTATTATAATTAGTGTTTCTCACACTATTCTTCTTGGTTTTAGTCATTGGCTGGAACCCGAAGAAACCGTGTTAATGCGGTATGCGACGGGAAATGCAATGATTGTCCCCCTAAGAAACCAAATGTTATGGGAGCTAGAATGAAAAATCTTGTAGCCATGCTCACGTAACTTTCCCAAGCTATGAACCATGCTGGACTTCCAAATGAGCAAAAGAAGGAGAAACATTCTGTGGAATCCTTCATGAGGCAGCGTCCACCTTCATTCAGTGGGTCTTCTAATCCATTAGTGGCTGAACAATGGATCAGTACCACTGAAAAGATATTTTCAGTTCTTCAATGTTCTGAACATGATAAATTCATCTTAGCAGTATATCGTTTGGAAGGTGATGTTGATCGACAGTGGAATCTTATTAAGAATACAAGGCAAAGGGATGAAATTGAGTCCATGGAATGGGATGAGTTCAAGAACTTATTTTTCAATAAGTATTTCCCTAGTATTCTTCGAACAAAGTTGGATAAAAAGTTTCTTGAACTAAAGAAAAAGGATGATGAATCCATTGGTACCTACAAAGGAAATTTTACAAGACTTGCAAGGTACGCTTCCGGAATTATTATCCAACCCGAGAATAAGATCGACCGATTCTTTAGTGGCTTAAAACCAAGTCTTCGAAGGGTGTTAGCCATAAGGGATTTCAATAGCTACGAGGAAATAGTTCGATGTGCTCTCAGGGTTGAGATGGATATTAGTGTAACCCATCAATCACATGGGTTTGATAAGAAGAGTAAAATGGATTTTGAAGGAAAATCTAAAGACCACACTGAAAAGAAGATGAGTTTTCCATTATTATCAAACTGTGGAAAGAAACATGGAGGAAATTGTCTTAAGGGGACAAGAAAATGTTGTAAGTGTGGAAAAGAAGGTCATCGGGAAATTGAATGTCGAAATAATGGGAAGAAGATGTCTAATGATTCAAACAAAGGAAGGGATTCACAGAATGAACCTGCTACACTTCAATGTTTCAAGTGAAAGAAGATGGGGTATTATTCCAATCAATGCCCAAATCCAAGGGTTGATGATGATGATCGACGTCAACAAACTCTTAAGGCCAAATGAAAAGGAAATTCACATGCAGTTACTATCGGCGATGTGGAGTACGACAACGAAGTGGTGAGAGGTACACTTACCATCCACTCTAAAGTAGCAAATGTTTTATTTGATTCTGGATCCACCCACTCTTTTATTTCTGAATAATTTTCTATGGGTATCACCGTATTACCTCAACAATTAGATGTTGAGTTGGCTGTGACAACTCATAATGGCACAACAGTCACATCAAAAGTTTACAATTCTTCTCAGATTGAAGTTTGTGGGAAAGTGCTTCCTGCAAATCTTGTGGTCCTTCCTATAGTGGAATTTGATGTGATTCATGGCATGGATTGTCTTTCTTTATAAGGAGATCATATCAATTTCCAAAGGAGGGAAGTCACATTTCATATTCCAGATCAATCTTTGATCGTCTATCGATGCAAGGATGAACATAACCTTCCAGTGGATATTTCTTCCATCTTATGGGTCTTGATCTCACTAAATGAAGGTTATTTATCTCAAATGGTTGTTGAGAAACTCACGATTAAAAATATTCCCATTGTATGGAATTTTGATGATGTCTTTCCGGAGGAATTTCCAGGTCTTCCACCAAATTGTGAAGTTGAGTTTTCAATAGAACTCGTACCGGGTGCTTTTCCTATTTCAAAGAAACCTTATAGAATGGCCCCAATTGAGTTGCAGGAATTGAAGAAGCAACTCCAAGAGAATCTTGATAAAGGGTTCATACGCCCTAGTGCGTCACCTTGGGGAGTACCTGTTCTGTTTGTTAATAACAAAGATGGATCAATGAGACTCTACATTGATTATCGAGAACTTAACAAGATCACTATCAAGAAACAATATCCTCTCCCATGCATTGATGACCTATTTAACCAACTACGCGGAGCCCAATACCTTTCCAAGAGTGATCTTCATTCAAGGAATCATCAATTAAGGGTCAAAAGGGAGGATATACCAAAGACAGCTTTCCGTACTAGGTATGGACACTATGAATTTATAGTGATGCCATTTAGTCTTACTAATGCCCCTGCTATCTTCATGGATCTGATGAATAGAGTCTTTAGAGACTATCTTGATCAGTTTGTGGTAGTCTTTATAGATGATATTCTTGTCTATTCAAAGGTAAAGGAAGAACATGAATATCACTTGAGAATTGTATTAAAGACCCTAAGAAAGGATAATCTTTATGCCAAATTTAACAAGTGTGAATTTTGGCTTCAAGAAGTTGCATTTTTGGGTCACATAATCTCAAAAGAGGGGATATCTGTGGATCTAGCAAAAACAGAGGTTATCGAAATATGGTCAAGACCAGCAATAGTAACTGAGATCCAAAGTTTTCTTGGTTTGGATGGATATTACCGACGTTTTTTTAAATATTTTTCAAGGTTATCTAAACCACTCGCCAAGTTGACTCGAAAAGGAGTTAAGTTTGTTTGGACGGAGGAATGTGAAGAAAATTTCAAAGTGCTAAAAAGAAGGTTAGCTAGTGCACCTGTGCTCACACTACCTTGCAGTGGAAAAAGGTTTGTGATCTACAGTAATGCATCAAATAAGGGACTGGGATGTGTTCCCATGAAAAATGATATGGTTATAGCTTATCCCTCACGACTGTTGAAAATCCATGAGAAAAATTACCCAACTCATGATTTGGAGTTAGCTGCGGTAATCTTTGCATTAAATATTTAGAGGCATTACCTTTATGGTGAAAGGTGTGATATTTATACTGATCATAAAAGTTTAAAGTATATTCTCACACAAAAGGAGCAGAATATGCATCAAAGAAGATGGTTGGAGCTGATTAAGGATTATGACTGCTCAATCCATTACCACCCTAAGAAGGCAAACAAGGTAGCAGATGCATTAAGTCGACAAGACCATGCTATCTTATCCATGATGAGGATCACAAAAGATCCAATATTTATGGATTTACAAGAGATAGATCTTGGAATTATAATGGAAGGGGAAAATTGTATCTTTCTCAAATAAATGTTAAAACATCTATACATGTGAAAATTAAAGAGGCGTAGAAAGAAGATGTCGAGTTACAAAAGATGGTGAGAAATGTTCCTGAATTCAACCTTGATTATGATGGGATAATAATGTTCAGGAATCGGGTTTGTGTTCCTCCCATCCCCAAATTAAAGAAGCAGCTGCTGGATGAGGCTCGTAGTTCTTCATTCTCTATTCATCCTGGAAGCACGAAGATGTATAGGGACGTGAAAGAGTACTTCTGGTGGGATGGCATGAAAATAGATGTTGCTGAATATGTCTCTTGATGCTTGGTTTTTCAGCAAGTTAAAGCTAAGAGACAGAAGTCTAAGGGGATGTTACAACCATTACCCATACCTGAATGGAAATGTGAAAACATCACTATGGACTTTGTCACTGGACTTCCTAAAACATCCAAAGGAAATAATGATATCTGGGTCATAGTTGATCGTCTTACAAAGTCTGCACACTTCATTTCTATTAGAGAGGATTTCTCTCTAGATCAGCTTTCTAGGATATATGTAAAGCAGGTGGTAAGATTGCATGGAATACCACATTCTATTATATCTGATCGGGATCCGAGGTTTACCTGAAATTTCTGGTGAAGTCTTCAGCATACTCAAGATACAGACTTGAGTTTCACTACTGCTTATCATCCTTAGACAGACGATCAGTCTGAGAGGGCAATTCGAACTCTATAAGATATGTTGAGAGCTTGCTCTATGGATTTTAAAGGTGGTTGGGATCAACACCTACCTTTGGTGGAATTTTCTTATAATAATAACTTTCACTCCAGCATTCAGATGGCTCCTTTTGAAGCTCTCTATGGAAAGAAATGCAGGACTCCAAAATGCTAGGATGAAGTTGGGGAAAGAAAGCTATTAGGACCTAATCTTGTTGATGAAATGGTAGAAAAGTTCAGAACTATTCAACAACACATAAAAGCAGCTTAGAGTCGACAAAAAAGTTATGTCGACAACCAAAGAAAAGACCTAGAGTTTGAAGTGGGTGATAAAGTGTTCTTACGAATATCTCTGTGGAAAAGAGTACTAAGATTTGGAAAGAAGGGAAAGTTGAGCCCTAGATATATCGGTCCTTTTGAAATTTTGGATCAGGTTGGGAAGGTAGCTTACCGATTGGCGCTTCCACCGAATCTCTCTCAATTTCACAATGTGTTCCATGTATCTCTCCTAAGAAAGTACATACCTGATCCTTCACATGTACTCATCTCAGAAGTTGTACCGCTGGAACAAGATCTTTCTTATGAAGAACAGCCGATAGAGATTTTGGATCGTAGCGAAAAAGTCCTATGGAACAAGACCACTCGCTTGGTGAAATTTTTTTGGAGGAACCACCAATTAGAATAAGCTACATGGGAACTTGAGGATATGATGAGGGAGAGGTATCCTCATCTGTTTGTTACGAAGTGACGAATTTCAAGGGAGAAATTCATTTTAAGGGGGGTATAATGTAACACCCGAGACTTTTATGAGTAATATTTTGTTTTTATGTTATATAAATCATCAAAGGAATCTTTCACTACACACAACACTAGCTTGTCTTGCTTTACACGCAATCGCGGTCTTCCTCGATAGCTTTCATCGTACGCAATTCCGTGTTTTACTAAACAACGATATATTATAATATTAGCCATTATGAATAGTATAAACTGAATTTTGAATTTTATAACATTTTAATTCATCTTATACATTTTCTAGAATGAAGTATGAAAACAAAATCAGTTTTTTGGATAAAAGAGGTATTTTTCAAAAAATGTAGTTTTACCGCCTTTTGATGGTGCATCCACATTAAATATAGTTTTTGACAAGTTTATAAGTTCAATTTGACAAAATAAAATTCTTCTTTAGAATTGGGATTTAAAAATTTACTTTGGATAAATTTTTCATATTATTCTGATAACATTCATATTTTAATGAATAGTAAAAACACGATATATTTTAATTAAAAACAACTTTTTTCATCACAATAATTTATATGGTTAAATTATAATATAGAATGTTTTTAAGGTATAAATAGAAAATATTTTTACCATTTAATATAATGTATGTAATTAGCATTAATTTTACATTGAATTTATAGGTAAAAACATTTCAATCTTTGGAAATGTTTTAACTTTTAAAACCCATTTGCTTAACAACGGGATTAATTTTAAATTAATTACTGAAACTTCTGTGTTTTGAATTTTTAAAAATGGATTCCATATTTGGAATCAGTGGGTCCAAATTATGTTAATAGGTTACTTTTATATTTGATATGATGAATAGTATATACGGTAATTGTTTTTATTTACTACGGTTAAAGGTAAATAGGGTAATTCAATGATAAAAGAATATTATAATAATTCAAAATTACATTGACACTTGTCCTAACCTTATTGGATGAGTATTGGCCGTCCATGGGCATCCTTGGGACGATTTTGGGACTCCATGGATCGACTTGGTAGTGACAATAAAAATTTGGATTAATTAATTTAATATAAAGACAAAATTGACATTAACAAAAATCTTTTAGTAATTAATTTTTATAAGGGGTTATATAAATTATATTTTCAACTATAAACATTCATTAGAAAGATAAAAATATTTTCTACATAATGATATTTTTTTATAATTTTTAGACACAAATAGATTAAATTATTTATGACACAATAATGATGAAGTATTTACCTCATTAATAAATGATTTAAATAAATAAGATTATAATGATTAAAATATTTTCCAAAATATGTCCAATTCTGATTGTATGATTTTATTTAGACCATGAGTCATCTTATCTTCATTTTTAATGATTTTTGGACCTTTTGAAACTGAAGATTAGTTTATAATAAAATAATATTTCCACACTTTCCAAAGGTGCCCCTCTCCTCCCTTATAAAAGGAACCTCATTCCTCTCTTCCTCACACCAATTTTAGCCTTCAAGATCGGCCAACCCCAGCCCATTTCACTTCCCCACTTCCTTAGAAACCTACTAGAGGTACTGTTCTTATCAAAATACCAACTCTAGTGCCTTAAGAGAAAGTTTAAAGGAGGCACTTCGATAAAGAGGTAATACCTTCTACCATTTTCTACAACTTCCATTCTTCTTCTACTCCCTCTTCTTTAGTTGTTTCATTATAAGGTAATACCATCAGTATACCTCATATAATTATATGTTATTATACATATGAGACAACTTTATTTCACCTCTTATCCATCCTACGGAAAACGAAATCACTACGCGTGCGTACGTACAGAATACCATCTCCACGCCGTGGTGTAGTCTATTTTCCATCACCACCTTACTTGGATGGGTATAATGGGGAAAATAAATAACTATATATGATTATTTTAAATTTGTATTGATTCTGAAATAGTATACATATACTCCAATATAATTCCACGATCATGGGAATGATATCATCGGTCGTGCGTACGTACGAAATACCGTCTCCACGATGTGATCCGATTCGTTCTACATGATCTTCATTGCATAATGATTATATAAATGAATTGAATGAATAAATATGATATATAGTACACTAATACCATTCTGGAAATGATGTATCTATAACCTAAAGATAAGAATAAGAATTTATTTGACAAAACATGCATAAGAAAAAAAATAAACACCCGAATAACAAGTAATAATGAAATATTACTAATAAGAAGCTAAGAATATGACCATATATGATATCATAACAACAAGTATGTATCTGGAATATGTCAATAACATTATTTAAATCATTATACAAGAGGTTTGGACACTTACGAAGCAAATTGGACCTAAGGTAAGGGAAAATATCACAATCTCATTTTTATCCGAGATTGTTTATACTTTGGTATTTACTAGGGTGTATTTTATCATCCACATACATGTTTCCTAAATATGTAATATTATTTCCATCCACCTACAATTTTTTAAATCCAATTTTACCCTTCAGTTAGTTTTTATTAAAAGATATGAAATGAATCTTTTGTCGTTTATCGTACGAGGTACATTTTGACTTTTCCGACAACAGTACGAGAAGAATGTTTTTTTTAACTTATACGGCATGAATGGATTTTTAAAAAATTATTTCCAAGAAGCTTCCTTTACAAGTTTTCATTTTTATTTTTAATCAACTTCTTTTAGTTTAAAATTGTATGACATGTTAAGAAAGGACAAATGTTTTTGAAGTAGAAAGGATATTTTCCTTAAGAATGGAGTTCAAGTTTTTGTTATCAAAATTATTTTCCATCTAAGATAATATAGGGTTCTGTTTCTATCCATATTATTACATTTATTTGATTATGTTGTGATGGAATTATTTTTATGAATTTATTTATCTTATATGAATTGTTTTATGATGTCACGATGTTTAAGAATCCCATTTTTATTACATGGGTTATGCAATGATGTATGATTTATGATTTTGTGGCACACATAAGAATGGTATCATTGTGAAATGGGTGGGACCTATATCTCCCTCCAACGAATTGGGTAAATATTTTCTATCTCATGAGATAGACATGGCTGGAATGGCAGGTTAAACCGGTTCAGTGAAACAGGACTGAAACGAGGAGTGAACTCGGTTCAGAAATGGACTTTGTACACTAAGATAGTCTTTGCAATGAGTCTTGACTAATAAGAAATGATTCTCTATAATTATGTGTGTATGCCACTAAGTTTCATGTTTTGTGTTATGATTATTGGGACGACATTTCACTACCATGATTTATCCCATGTTATGAAATTATGATCTCTTTTGTAGGGTAAGATTTTCAAAATGTTATGTTCTTATGAATTTGATGTAATTGATATTTCTTTTTTTACCCTTACTGAGCATTTGAGCTCACCCTTTTGTATGTTTTCTTTCCCCATGTCAGGAAGAAGTGTATTATGTAAGATATGCCAAAAAGGGACTATAGATATGATGAAATAAATGGTAGACAGTGTAGATGATTTATGAACCAGTTGTTTATGTTTCCTAGTTTCTAAAGACACTATACCTATACGGTCCTTTCCTGGTTTTGTTATATGATGTAATATGTATGCTTCAATTTTTAAGTATTAACCATGTATGTAAAGTATGGTTCGTTATAGTTTAATCCTTCTCTTGGAGTATGTCATGGAAATGGAGGATTTGGGGATCTTTTTTGGATACAACGGTTGAATAATATGGGATATATTGATAGGGGATGTAAAAATAGTGTTGTTTTTTGAGTAATTATAATTTTATTATGTATATAAAATGAGTGGTAAAAATCTCTATTTATAAGTTAGGAGAGTTACATTTTTATATAATATAAAAGGATAAGTAATTATTCATGAAAAGAGTCTCCAAAAGTGGAAAATAATGGAGATGAGATTTTTATGGTGTATTACTCCACTTAGAAACTCATTTAGAGAAATGTAAAAAGTGATTTTAGGTTTTCCATCTTTAGTTTTAATGTTTTACAAATAATTTCTTCTATTGTAGTAAATATTTTCACCATTGTTACTTTTTTTATAACTAATAATATAATTACCATCGTTATACAATTAATATGTTATGAATTCAAATATTAATATTATTTTTTAATATTAATTTTCTGAACATGTTAAAAGTTAATTTTAAAATAACAATTTTATAAAATATAAAATAATAATAGCAAAAAATATAACTTATGTTTTAAAAATGAAAATATAGGTTTATAAATTGAAAATAATATTTTAAAATATAAAACATTTATTATAAAATATAATTATTTTCAATAAAATGGATTCATCAATTTTTATTCCACTCTTATATTCTAATTATTTCATAAATGTTATGGTATTTGTTAAATAGTAATTTGTATTATACACCGAAAAATAATTTTTTTATCAAAAATTCCATAAATTATTCCCAAGCTAATAATGTTTTGCATAATCTAAAAAATAATTTTAATATTTCATATTTAAATTATAAAATATTATAATTTATCTTCTAAATTGATATAAAAAATAAAATAATTTTTTTATCAAAAAAACCCTTTTTATATATTCACTATTGTTATTCATATTTTTATAATTTAATAATTAATTTATTTTAAATATATGATTTTTATAAAAAATTTATTTATCATCATTAATGTATATTATCTTTAGTTTATTTAATTAAAAATATATTCCAAAAAGATTATTTTTTTAATAAAATTTATTTTTAAGCATAAAATGGTCATATTAGATATATAGCTATAGTAATTAAAATTTTTCAATTTATTAATAATAAAAATTAACCGTAAATTTTACATATACATATATTTAAAAATGTGTTTACTTATATTTATAACGGCCAATTCAATGGATATATTATAATAGACACATTAAATATTTATAATTTTGTCTAAATAAAAAGTATCACATTTTTTTGTTCGATAATTCATTTGAAGGAATCTATTAAATATAGTATTTATGTAAAGGAAACTATATTATAATATCAATGTGTTACAAAAATAATTCTAACATAAAAATATAATCACAACTCTTTTATTTCAATAATGATCATCGATTATAAATTACACATAGGTTTACCTCTAATGGTTTATTTATCATCACGCTCTCAGGATTTATTAATGTAACATATATAAATGTATGATAAGGTGGAGATATCATTTTATATAAACAATATAGATTTTTATGTTCATTAATAATTTCATTTTACAAAATAATTATTGTTCATTGAAATAAATATTCATTTGAACCAATCATATCACATACTATCATCAATTTTTTTTAA
This sequence comes from Viscum album, assembly GCA_963277665.1. Taxonomy (NCBI): domain Eukaryota; kingdom Viridiplantae; phylum Streptophyta; class Magnoliopsida; order Santalales; family Viscaceae; genus Viscum; species Viscum album. The sequence goes on along the minus strand of OY728145.1, from coordinate 870,015,846 downwards.
TTAGATTGTATGTTATCGGAATTGTAGCATTAGGAAAGAATAAAATAAATAATTATGATTCCAACAAAAAAACATCACGTCAATCCTTACATAAAACTATTTAATGTGAATGATCCCTCATTGTAAAAATTTGTTTTCATTGGTAAGATTGTAATTTTTTCTCCATTTATAATTTTTGATAAATTAATAAACTATAAATTAGAATAATTTTCATAACTACATAAAATATTTAATTTATTAGATTATGTTGTAAAATCTAGATACCCTTATTTTTTAAATTTACTAGAAAAAATACTACTTAAAATTACTTATCATCAATATAACTACACATAATATGTTTTTCTTCATTCCATGTATATATAGTAAAATTTTATGATGTATATAAGATTATTAATTAATATGATATAGCAATAAATACATGAATTTTATTAATATTAAAATCTATTTAAGGATTGTGTTAAGAGAAATGTAACTTCCTCTCTCTCTATTCTAAAATATTTCATTGACATAGGACATCAAAATGGTAATTACACACTCACTAACACACTTGTATACAAAACACATTTTTGGATCCTGAATCTATTAAATTTTAAATACTCTATTTGAAAAATATATTTCTCTCTCTTAGGGTGATTTAATATTGGTTATAATTAAAATTCATAACTTACAATTCTTCCCCTAATTTTTGGAATTAGGTGTTTATTCTTTATAAATTTTATGAAACATACATTTTATCATTTTATGTTTTGTTAAAACAACAATCCAATAACTCTTTGGTAATTATATCCAATAATAAATTATAGAATATAGGATCATGTTTTTATAAAATACATATATTTCATAATTCCAAATACAATTATATTTAAAATTATGATATTCCCAATTTATGAGCTATATAATGAATTTTTTGTTGATTTAGAAAAAATGTATTTTAGTATAAAGGCATAAGGCTATTCAATAAAACCAAAAATATATTCCATAATTTTAACATATCAATGATCTATTAGCTTAAGTATTCCACAACACTAGACAATCAATGTATGATAATTATTTTACTAATTTTAACTTATATTTTATTTTAAAAATCACAAACATATCAATGATTTTAACAACTAGTTCCTCATGTAATGATTTTTTATTTTTTATTTTTTTCTATATGTATAGGTGGTATTAGAATATTCAGCCCCATATAAACCTATTGAGAGATTTGAATCAGAGACTATCCTTACCACAAGGATAAGTTCACATCCTAGAATACTATTTTTTTCATAAAGGCCCCATTAGGTTAGGGTGGCCCAATTGCCTATTTACAATGTGTCTTAAACCCACTAGTGAATCATGGACCCCTAGAAGGTAGCTTAAACTCCAATATTGGTGAGTACCAAAATTACTAAAATATTCTTCCTACTATAGTAATTGTATACTATAATATTTTCACTTATCTAATACATATTATAGTACATGAAAGTTATAGTCATAAAATACCTTCTAAAGTGTCTCTATAGTACCATATAAAAATTCCTAAATAACTAGAATTCATTGGGGGTTAAACCCTCAATATTAATGATTTCATACTTAATGTGGTCCCACTCTAGTGACACCTCAAAGAAAATGCTCATGTTATAATTAAATCTTACAAATAAACATTTATTAGGTTAAATATTTCACTATTCAAATAAACTTTTCTCTAAAAATTTTTGGATTGGGTTTTTTATCAGCCACCCTAATCATTAATATTTAAAATGTTCCCAACCAGATATTGTTATTTTAGAATTTGAAAAAGTATAATAATATAATAAAATAAAAATATGTCATCTATGTATAAAGAACAAGTCTTGATGAACGTGTGATCTCCACCATCAAACTCCAAAGGTACCCTCCCTTAATTGGTGTAGAATTTCTAATGCCCATGTGTACATTTATCCTTTCATGAATTATCCAAACCATCTCTATCATATTCTATAGTATCTCTAGCCTAAGAATCAATTCCTCACCGACAACAGTTCATTACAATGTAGAATGGAAATATTTTCCATATAAATATTTGAATAATGTCATACCAATAGTGTAATAAAAACCTTTATTGTAAGAAAACAATAAAAAGTTAGGTTCATCAACCAAAAACCTCTAAAATATAATAAATAATAATGTAGAAAGTATTGAAGATTCTTGATGTTCCACTCTATCTTATTGTCTATCAGTGGATGAAAATAAGTGTTAAGGCATAACGAAGAGCCAAAAGTAGGATGGAGTGCTCTCCAAATCTTAGAGGAAAAACAATGATATAAATCAATTATGATCATCCTCCGGACTCCATAGAGTCTCACAACCTCCCCCCATATACTTTCTTAACTAAACCTCCATTGGTATCGACTCCCTAATTTCTATGATGTGGGATGTTTTTTTACGATGATACACTATCACTCATATAGCATCATAGAATCCCTCACCATGAGGTAAATTGGTAATAAAGTCCATTGAGATTATATCCCACATATATTGTGGAATATATAATGGTTTTAGAAACCCACTGATAACACTATACTTGGACTTCACCATATATAGTACTAAACAACAAGACACAAACTCTGAATCATAACTATTTAACGCAATACACCAAAACTGGCCACTCAAAGCTCGATAACTATTTTCCATGCCAAGATGTATCACTATGGGTGAGCTATGTAACAACCATGGAAACACATCACATATCACAGAAGGGATGACTAGCATCCCCTGTAACAACACCTGGTGTTGTTCATCCTCATTCCAACCATCGGGAGCACTGCTAAAAACAACTTGGTCTCTTTATACCTCCACCTCAAAATTCCACAATAGGGAATCCACCACCAATGACATCAAGGATGACTTCACATTAATATAGAAAAAAATATACCTAACCCCCCCCCCCCCCATATCTAGATTCATCATTGAGTACTCTTTCATCGATCTCTTGAAATCCTCAAATTCAGGCATAAAATCACAATGTGACTTCCTCCTCAGCACATCAGTTACAACATTTATCTTTTTAGTTATATATGAAGTCTCAAAGTCATAATCCTAAAATAATTCTATACAAAAATTCTATCATAAGTTCAATTAACACTATTAGAAGACATAAAATAGGCTCTTATGTTAGGTGAACCCACAAAATTATGACTGATGAGGTAATTTCATCGAAAATACAAGGAAAATATGACTACATCCAACTCGATATCATGGGTTTTGTAATAATTATCATGGGAAGGTAACTAATTATACCCATAAGAAACATCCAACCTATGCCCCATCATAAGAAATCCCATCCCAAAATTCTAGGAATCATATAAAACAACAAATTGAACTCCCTTTGTTGAAAAAAAACATAATATAGCACTGGCCATGTTCTACTCCTAGTTCTAAAAACATTCCTAACACTAATCGGTTTGTATGAACACATGATAATTTCTATTAGAATATATCTTATAGGAGTCCAAAACCAAGTTAAATTGGATATGGACATCATTTAATAGACTAAAATATAAAGGAATCTTCGAACCTCTACCACTATTTAGGGGAAAACAAAAAAATAATTGCATTTACCTTCAATGGATCCATAGCTACCCCTATAGGGAAATGAAATTCCCAATGAAATGAAATTCCCAAGGAAATGAAAATCACAATCCAAGAAGTCAAACATTGAAAAATTCCCAAATATATTCTCCATACAAATAACTCCCATAAAATCACAAATATTCCCCATATGATACTCCTCAAATTTGGATTATACAAGGATGTCATTGATGAAAATGACCATGAAATTATCTAGGATCTCATTTAATACTACATTCATAAAATCCACAAAAAAGGTCGGGGAATTTGTAATAATGAATGTCATCATAACAAACTCATAATTCCCATGAAGACAATTGAAATTAGTCTTTTTAATATCCTCCTACTTCATCTACATTTGATGATATCCTAACCACATATTGATCATCAAGATCCAACATGTTACTTTTAGTTGATCCAATAAATCATTAATATGTGAAAGAAGTTATTTTTCCTTCACTATCACCAAATTCAAGTGATTATAATCAACACAATGATTAAAACTTCTATTATCCTTCTTTACAAACAAAACTGGTGCACCCCAAGGTGAAACAATTGGCTAAACAAAAACTTACTAACACATTTCATTGAAATCTAGTCAAAAAAATCAAGAACCCAAAAGGTTCCATCCTATAAAAAGACATCTAAATAAGATAAATTACCAGTTGTAGCTCAATCAAAAAATCTATATCACATTGAGGGGGTAGTGCGAAATCCTTCCCAGAAACTACTTTATGGTACTCTTCCATAACCCTAAGAAATAATGACTGATAAGAATAAGATACAGATATATAAATATCATGAATTTAATTAATTAATATGTTAAAATTAATTCATGAGGAGGGAAAGTACACAATAAAAATAAATAATGGTTCATGATTTGAAACATGTTTCCAGAAAATGTTATTTGGATAATGAAAATCATTACACAGATCATAACATTTTCATTGAAAATTAATCCCTGAAGTGATTATTTGAACATATTTAAATACACATAAACAATCATAAATAAAAAATTAAACAATTTATAGATAAATTCAAATATAATTATTTCATAAAAATTTTAAAAAAGAACTGATATAACCCAATGAAAATAAATTGAGTTAAGAAACCCCATACCTTGACTCAAGATATTCCATACACATCCTTTCACTCCTTTATAATAAAATTATATAAATTTATTACTTATTTAAGAATGTATAATAGGTTCATTATCTTGTTATTAAGACTTTTTTTAATTATTTCAATTTCATATTTAAATACTTAATGGGTTATATTTATCTGAAAAATTTTGAGGATTTTCAGTTCATTATTGCAAAATGAATTTAGTTTGTTGATTATAGTCAAAAAGATAATTATTACATCATTTATAGAATAATATTCATTATATAGTTATATTATTTATAATTCATATATAAATTTATATCCATCCATCAATGTATTACTTGAAAAATGAATCATATAATTGTGTGGATGTGGTGATTCACACATATGCATGAATGATGTTATCATTTTCTAACAGATGGAAATTTGAAAATATATATTAAATATTTTCATTATAGAATTATAATTTTTTTTATTAATGACATATATATATATATATATATTAAATATATCATCATAAATAATAATTAGGTGTTGTGATTTGAAACATCGTTAACCCTTTTTTATGATTACCATGATATAATTATTTTTCACTATTTATGGATCAATAAAGTAACTATAAATGAAACATTGACCGATAAATGAAAAATTGTTGATATGAAAAACCATATACAATTAAAATGGTTAAATATTATTTTTTATGAATTTATAAACATTAAATAACATAATATTCAACACAATAAACCATTATAGTCAATTTCAAGAAAATTCACATAGTTTCACATTAACGACATAAAAATTGTCATTGAATTCATAAATACAAATTATAAACATCTATAATATATTATATTTATCTAAAAAATCATCGTACATAACAAATCACCCAAAAATTATTACTTGTAGTGTTTTCAAAATTATTTACTTGATTTTTATAATGTTTTCTCAAGAATAGTACTGACACTGCCTAAGAATTTAAGGTAATTACTACGCAAAAAAATTAAAAACAATGTATCCTAATAAAAAAAATTAATTAATATTTTAAATAATCCTTTATAACCTAACTTATTTTTATCATTATGAAAAAATATTAACAATATTAAAACAATGGGAGTGACATTTTTTATTCATTACATAACATCATATTAAAGGAATTATCAACGGAATGTGGCATGATATTGACATATTTTTTAATAATTGATGGAAATGGTAGAAATAAACTTATAAAGTAAAATAAATTCAAGTTATATGGAGATATTTAGACCTTAAAACATTTTTTTCTCCTTAACCTTACTAAGGTCCAAAATATTTACTATGATTACTATTTATAAAGAAGAAAACTAAAAGGGGCCTATTTAAGAAAATTAACCTCCCAATTACAAATACAAAATCAATTTTTAAGGATTAAATTTCTATAATTTCGATAAATAAATTTTAATATAAATGTGTAAAATGAAATGAAAATCAATTATTTGGAAAATACATTTCTCATCCCAAAAATAATCTTATACCAAAATCAGGTAATAAAATGATTAATAAGTAATTAATTATATTTTATGTGATTCAATAATTCTAATATTCCATTGAGTTAAAATTAAATTCATAATGACATTTTTGTTGAAAATAAATTAAAGTTTTACAAAAATTAGTATTTTCACTAATCACTAACAAATTAATATTTTCCGAAAAATTCTAAACATTCAACATAAGATAAATTTGATTTAATGATTTAAAAAACCAATAATTTTTATATAATAAAGTTTAAAAAAGTGTAAAATTTAATTATAATTTTTTATTATAAAAATAAAAAAACACATTTTCTTAACAAAACATAATTTTTAATTATAAAATGAATTTGCTGAAAATTGAGATCTAATTTATTAGGAATTAATAAATAATTTTAAATTATATAAAATCATTATATATATTTTTTTTAATATAGATATTAATATTCATATATACCCATTTAATGGTTAGGTTATATTGTTAATACTTAACTAATAGTATTTTTATCATATTTCTCAGTTTGATTAAAGATCGATGTGTCATGTTATGTAAGGTATTGAGAATAGTATTATTTTAAAAAAAATAACAATTTTATACACATATATTCTTCCTATTTGGTTTATGTCCCAATTGTTCTTGTATCCCTCATATAGTGACCAATAGACTATGGTTAGACATCCACATAAGGAACCCCTTTTAGGTGTAAGCCCCAACCATTCCAGTCACCCTTCCTCATCTAGTAAAAAATTGAATGGGGGTAGTGTAATGTCATAAACTTAGATACATCTAAAGGCTCCCCTAGATCGGTTGGCCACATTACCACAAGCTCATCTCTCTAAATGCCAGATGTTGGAAACAAATAGTGAGGTCCTAGAGTGTATTTTTTGGGAGACTATTCCCTCATTACTAGAGTGTAGCATAGTGGATGAGTATAATATAACAAGAAACAAGTAGAAGAATCAATATAATATTAAACATAACACAAAATAGAAGTATATAAAAATAATAATAATATGGGTGAAACTGATATAAATATACAACATCTAATGATGAGAGATGTCATGTATCTTGAAAGCTACAAAACATAGATATAAAGAAGCAGGAATTTGTACTATAAAAAAGTAACAAAAAAGAATCAAAATATTATCCCAAGAATCCCAAGCTCCAGCTCAGAAATCTGCTACCAACTCCATCCTAATGTAAGAAAGCTATTAAGTTTCTAAAGCGATATACTTCCCTTTATCAACACCTTCATACATGTAATATTCTTTTTCACCAATGGCATCTAGATAGGGTGTGAGATAAATCTCAGTAGGATTCCAGCAATAATGTATATAAAAACCATTACATTTAATATAAACTAAAACAATGTTCAAGAATGAATATATAAAATTGAAACACTACAGTAATGTAAATACCCAGGTACGTACATCCTCACTTGGTTGGTGTCTGAACATGTAACCAGTTCATTAATTAATTAAGTTCCATTTTATATAAATAGGTCATGTGAGATAATACAAACACTAAAAAACTAATATAATATAAATCTTGATGGATCCAAAGTGAATAAGGAATCCTTGAAGTTATTTATAATAGAGATATTACAATGGGACAACGAAGGGAACCTATACCTAAAGGGTCACAAACATAGTAGTAACTATAGCCTGATTATAGGGGTAAGATCTTTATCTAAGGAGAATCATCCAATGAATTCTGCAATAGTGAATCTAACTGTGTCCACGTGAAGCATCCAATGTAAAATGGGATAAGCTACAACTAGGGCCAAGGATGTAACCAAGGAACCTGTAGAATACACAATGGATACAAAGAGTGTATAGAAGGAATCCTATAATAGTAAAGGAGGTATCTTACGATGTCATACCAAGGATCCACAGATAGATTAGGATCAGGTTCCAAGGTGGTTCTCAACCAAGGAAAGCAGCATCCTTGAATTATAATGTCGTACTAAAGTTCTCAAAGAATTCCCTTGGGAATACAATGTGAGATCGAGTCAAAAAACACATAAAATTATGTCAAGGTCCATATACAAGGAACCATATAATGAATTCATTTAATTACTTTGTCCACATAATAATTATTCCATTAAAAAATTCAAAGGTTCATTTCATGTCATTCATACAAGTGACATGGAATCTCAAGACATGAAACCATTTAAAATTCATTTGATTCATAATGATTTAATATCATTTACTTTGATAACTTCCATTAAACACAAAAATTGGTTCTATGGACATGAAACTGATCCATTCAATTATCATCAATTCAACTAATTCATATACATACAATATACTTTCCATTCCAAATTAATAGTGATTAATAAAGTGAAGTACTTACCTTAGGAATTTTAAGTGAGGAGAAAACATGGTACTATCCATTTATAAAATATTAATTCAATTAATTCAATGGTTTTTCCATTAGCAGGGTCAAGACACACATTCAAAAAATGGATATAAAAAGTCAAAATAGACCATTAAGGCATAACTAGATACTAAAAACATAAACATAGAAATAAATCAATATGTGTTGGTCATCATTGCGGGTGTAACCTCAAAAAATAAATAACATAAATGGAATGGGTCTTAGAACATGGTTCTAATGGCTATAAGTAAGTCATATTAATTCATCAGGTGATTCCTGATGAAATTGGTGCACCCCTATAGAAATTTATAAAATAAATAATCTTACTGAGTGACTTATAGACCACATACTTCATACTCACATGACTATTCTACTCTAGTATCTGCCACTAGTTTGTCTTGGATTGTAATAGATCTGAAGAATGGATCAATACCTAGAAAATATGGCATATGAGCCTGCATTTAAATAGCATTTTTCATAGGAAGAAGAACTATAAAAGAATAAAAGGAATTAAGAACATACCAGTGGAGGTAGAATAAGACAGATGGTGCATTGATTAGACTTTACAAGAAAACTTGTGGTTAATTCCTTAAATAGTGGAAAAAGAGGGCTCAAAAGAGGAGAAATGGTGGTTTTTGTCCACTAGAGAGAAAATTAAACAAGTAGAAGGGTTAAATTAGATCCCTTAAGTGTAAAAATTTCCTTTCACCCAAATTTATCATTCATATGGTTTAGCTTCATAGTTTGGTCAATATATGCACAAACCGTGCATAGGTAGTTGTAGAGAGGAGTATACTGCACTGTTAGGCTGCACAGTTAAGGAAACCATGTACCAATAGTGAAAAATGCCTCTGCAGTTTTTCTGTAGCACTTTTCACAGTTGTAAGGCCCAAACATCAATGTTTTGGAAAATTGTGCACCCCATAATACCTCATTTGCTTTCCTGATAAAGGTAAAAATAACCATGCAATCAGCCTCAGATGGTTTCCTCAAACTATGTGACAGGCCAAAAACCTCCATTGACTGGGGTTACAAGCTCCGAACAAGCTCTAGAAACCCACTAAACATTCACTAACTCATAAGGAAAACACATTAGGTCCAAAATAAATAATTATAACAAAATTAAAAGGATCCAAACCGGATTGAAAAGTTGGGCTCTTACAGTCTTCCCCCCTTAAATAAGCACATCCTCTAGTTCAACTTCTAAGGGAAGAAAAACATTTTCTGAGAATAAATCTAGACACTGGCCATATAGATTGTCCACCCGCTCTCAAGTCTAATCCTATACATGATTGTTCTACCATATCACCCATACTGGAGGGACAGACTAGCCTCATATATCTTTTATGCTTTGTTCAATGGTTCATATAAGATAATCCTCCAATGAAGCATCATCACCTAACTCAATATCTTTGGGATCAAAAGTACGAGATGGATCGACATGATACCAAAAACTTTATGAAATATTGAATCATGTGTGTGTGTAATTGTACCTATAAGGTATTAGAAACTGATAGGCTACTCGCCTGACTAACTCCAGAATCTCATATAGCTCAAAAATAATACAGTGATAGATTTCATTGCCTCTGTATTTGTCTATTCCCTAGCATAGGCGATACCTATAAGAAAATATGATCCCTGACCTCAAACTCCAAAGTTCATCAAGGTAAATTAGCATAAGATTTCTATATATACTGAGTAGTATCCATACCCTTTCTAATAATCTAAAACTACTCTGAAGTATCCTTCACGAGATAACAACCATGTAGGGCTTCCTCACCTACTTCTAGCCAGGACATGGGTGAATAGAACAACCTATCATACAATGTCTCAAATGGAGTCATCTAAATTGTCACCAAAAATATATTATTCTAGGAAAACTAGGTGAGAGGGATCTGATTCTCTGAAGAATCGAAAAAATAAATGACACATGATCAGACCATGTCATATAAAACATGTGTCATTCGTTTCAAATTTCATTCTATCTAAGGAAGAAATGATATGCTTATAAGCACATATTTACCCATAGATTTATACAACCCTTTCCAAAACCATGATGTTAAATGAGAATCTCTATCTATAATGATAGTACGAGGGACCTTGTGCAGTCAGATGATCTCTCAAAAATACAGTCTTCCCATCTCATCAACTTATAAAGTCTCTTAGATAGGAATGAAATGGGTTACTTTTTCGGTTTGTTGATGAAAACCCATATAGCTTTACTAACAAAATGATACCATGGTAAAACCAATTATAATTTCCATGGAAACATCTTCCCATTTCCATTATAATAATAGAAGTGGTTGTAACAAGAAACCTGGTCTATGGTTCTCCTCCTTCACCAACTGAGTATTGGAACACCTAGTGATAAATCCTTCTATCGGGTGTTTCATCCCATGCCAAAAATATTGGCATTGTATGTCTTGATACATTTTGGGGATTCCTAGACAAACTACACACTCATAAGTGTTGTACTCTCAAATAATGTCCTCTCTCAAATCTATAGGAACCCAAACATTCCCATGTATACAAAGGATGTCGTCTCTATCCGCATACCAACCTTGAGGTTGGTCATCTCATGAGATACACTCACATAGAACCAAGCCCTCAAGATCTGAAAATTGCCTACTCTTCACGTTCTTTAGTAGGTAAGAAGTAACTGTCAAGGATAATATATAGGACTACTTGTGACTATCATGAAACATCATATGCATCTCATAGAAGAGGCCTATTAATTTCCATTCATCATTGTTTTCTCATGGATTGTGCCTGAGCTTTCCAAATCAATGTATCAGCTACTACATTGCCTTTTCCATGCATATAGGCAATCTCAAAATTGAATAAATTAAGATATTTGACCAATATTTGTTGTTTGAGATTCATATCACATTTTTTAAAGATATATTTGAGTCTCTTTTGGTCCTTATACACTAGAACGTTCTCACCCAATATATAGTGTCTCTAAAAACATAATGAATGGACAACTACTATTAACTCAATGTAATGCATCGGTTAATTTTTATCATGAGACCTAACCAACCAAGATCTTTATGTAGAAACTTTATCTTCCTATATTATCAGTTTTCTTATTTTAATGTATGATGCATCACAAAATACTATATAACCTCTTCCTGACTCTAGAAGAATCAGAATAGGTGCCAAGATAAGCCTCACTTTCAACTCCTAAAAGGCTTTCTCACACTCTTCTAACCATATAAACTTGACACCCTTCTTAATAATACCATTAAGAGGTAAATAAATTCATGATAATTCCTTTATAAAATGCAAGTAATATCAAAAAATCCCTCAGAAAGACCATATATCAAAAATGTTTTTGGGATGCTCCTATGAAACAACAACAATCACCTTCTTTGGTTCAAAAAATACTCTTGATTCTGAAATAATATAACCAAATAAGTGAACTTTTAAATACTTAAGTGGCACTTAGAAATTTTGGATTAAATTTGGTTCTCTCTCAGTGTAATCAAAACTATCAAAAGGTGTTGAGCATGGTTGCTATGTGTGTGAGAGTACACCATTATGTTGTCCATGAATACTATGAAAAGGGAATACAGGTAGGGGTAGAACTCCCTATTCATAAAATCCATGAAAATAGTCATCATGTTATCTATAAGAAAATGAATTACAGGGTAATAATATAGACCATACCTACTATGGAATGTTGTATGAGCTTTGTATTATTTATTAACTCTCACCTGATGATAGCCTGATCTTAGTTCGTTATTATAAATCACCCTAACTCCTTGGTGGTGGTTAAAGATATCATATATATGTGGCATTAAATATCATTTCTTGTCTATAAACTGGTTCAATCATCTATAATCCATATATAAATGAAGGTTATCATCCAAGTTCTTAGATAAATGCATGGGTGAACCCCAAGAAGAATTGTTAGGCCATATAAACCCCTTGTCCTCTAAGTTCTCTAACAGCCATTTGAGTGCATGGAGCTCTATTAGTTCCATCCTATATAAAGAAATGGAAACTAGATATGCTCTTGGAATAAGATCAATTTCAAAGTCTACCTCTCTATAATGAGGAAATACAAAAAACATATTGGGAAATGCATCCTTGAAATGATCTACTATTAGAGGAAATTCATCCCGATGTAAACCTTGATCCTCAATGAAGAGATTAGCGATCTGATTTTTCACACTTCCTATCCCATTATACTTTGGTCTAGCTCTTCCACCCTTATGTAAATAATTACTTTCCATTTGTGATTTAAAGGAAACCCAAGAGTGATACAAGTCTATAAAGGCATGAATCAGAACCCATTAATCCATCCTAAGAATTACATCAAAGATTATCATATCGTGAATAAATAAGTCCCATAATAAAGGGTAATAACCAAAATCATATAGAAATACCTATATTGGTGTATTCCCTCTAACTATACTCCCATAGGTGTATCTATGGTCATTACACCACAGTAATACTATATTTATAGCAAAAAACATTCAAGGATAGATAAGGATATGAAAGAGTGTGAAGAACATGTATCAAATACAGTAGATACAATAGTGGAGGCAACTAGAATAGTGCCTCGTACTATATATGGTCATGTAGCTTGATCCTCAAGTATCAGCTGAAATGAATGAAATTGACCTAATCCATAGCCCTGTGCAATAGCTGGACTACCACAATCAAAACAGCTCGGTTGGTGCTGCTGGTGATCATGATTTTGGCTACCATGGTCATGACATCCTTCCCATCTAGTCATGTCGGTGCTATTTCAAATCCCAACCTGGCACAACGTAAAAGAACCTACCCCTAAAAGTGGAGCTGGTGAGGAACCTATTCCACTATAATTTGGTATAAATGTATGATATAATCTCAAAAAATTTCCCATACAACCACAAGCTTAGCACTCCAAAGGATCTCAATCACATTGAGGCTTTAGGTTCCCTCATAATCCACACTAGTGATACAAAATAGATCTACTAGTATGGGTACTTTGGTTTCTAATACCCTAAAGAAAAAAAGCATAAGTGATTGCTTATGACTACCAAAAGAACTACTGACATGTCATGACACTATTCCTTTAATCTCAGTATTATTTTCAACCCTCAGGTTGAACTCACTTATAGAAGAATAGTTTACTATTTCAGAGAAATTAAGTAGGTGAAAGACATTCAAATGAGTTTGGATGGAATACTGAAGTCTATTCTCAAAGCATCAAGTACATAAAATCTCATCACTATTTAGAAGTGGTGAAAAGCACTATAACTCAGTGAAACACACTAAATATTCCAAAACTAAAATAGATCCCAGTTAAATATGCATGAACCCTCTAGATCGGTCATCTCTTAGTGTCTGAAGAAAGTAGCAGTCATGGTAGTTTAGAAGTTTTCCCATACCATGCCCTAATGGAAAATAGCCTGGGTAATCACAACCCACTAGCGCTTAGTCAAATCACACAACATGTAAATATTAATCTTGATTCTCCACTACATATATATCTCCAGATTCTCAAATATAGATAAGTTTGCCTCTAGAGAAGACTCATCATCTTATAGACCGCTATTCCCTAAGAAGGTAGGGTACATTTTTGTTGTAACTCATGAGTCAGATCATCCATCATAGGTAGAGAACATGGATCACCTTTAATGGACCACATCAGATGTTGTAAAATATCTTGAAGTTGAGAATCAGTTCCAAGATCTGGTATACCAAGCGATGCCTCAATATTCACTCCTAGAGGTAATACTAGAACCTCAGGTCCCACCAAATCTAGAGCATGGTATTCATCACCCTCCAAGAATACGATATGAGAACATTGTTGGGGCATTGGTCTACAAATTCTAGGCACACATCTCATAATAAGATATAATCAGATAGATAGAAACATTGGGTGAAGATACACGTAAGAAAGTCTAATTACCCATAGAATACTACCCAAACCACCCACTTAGAAGGTTAGTCATTTGTAAATTCTCAAGTAAAAATTATAGGGGTTACAGTAGATGAAGGGTCATCCATACCATACCTCGTCATTTACTAGAAACCATTTCATTTATTTTTTAGTTATTTTATAGTTTCACTCATTTACCATACATAACTATGACGAGGTGAGATAAGGATCTGTAACCATTACATTTCCAAATCCATTTTTTAAATTTTATACTTTGAATTTTCATATAACTTATATCAAAGTTCATTTAAAATGGATTGAAATTCCTAGTGAATCAGTGCCCATATTTCTGATCACTAGAAATGACATCCATTTTATTTTAATCTAATGGATAGACTTGATAAATGACTAATTCAAACCCAAGATGGCCCATAACACCTCATGAATTGAAATTAGCAATCAATCAATCACAACCAAACAAAACCATGGTATAAGATTACATGTAGAACACTATACAAAACATATAAATAAATACTGAGTGAAATAAAAGTGGATCTATTGAAGTTATGAAACATATACTAATGAAAAAGTAACTTGACCTTTGGAATAGTAATGTGACCCTTATGAATAGTAAACTATCCAATGTAATAGTAACCTCTCCAATGAAATCATAAATATAATTTATCCATCTTATAAGTGAAAATATGGAATAATTATGTCATAGTATAAGTAAATATATATTTTGAAAATTATTAATAAAGTGTTGGTATTTTTGAAAGTCATGTATATTTAATTATAATTTTATGATTGATTTAATAAATTAAAATAAGATTTATTTTCATATAATGTATTCCCAAATAATTATTTTTTTGAATTATTATTAGAAGATAATTTTATAAGACATTAAGTAATTTGTCATAGTGTTAGAAAAGCAGTTTTAATTTCAAAATTTGTATTTTTCAAGTATATTATGATTTTAATTAAAAATTAATTTCATCTATTTAGAAAATTATTTTCATAAAATTATGTTTATTTTTTAATTATACATGTCAAGAAATTATTATGGTGAATTTTTGGAATTTTTCTAAAATACTTGATTTCTTTATGAATAGTAAATACGATAATTTATGATAAATGCTAAATAAATGAATTTATGCATCATGCTTGGGTCATGGATGATGTAAATTGAAAATTTTTCTAACTCACATTCTCTATTTAATATTTGTGGTCACAAAAATCAATACTATTCATATTCTTGAGCAAAAATATTAAACTAATGATTAAAATAATGGGAAACCACTTCTCTCATCCACTATAAATACCACCCCTCTTCACCACTTCTCTTCACTCGTCTCAATCCTTTTTCCAAATCCAAATCCTACTAAAATATCTCCCTAAGATCCTCTATCATTTCCAACAGCACTTGGTCTCTTCAAAAGACCAAATCCTCTCCCCTAAAGAGCCTCTCAAGGATGATATATTCTAGAGGTAAATTTCTGTTTTCATTTCATTTATTTTCTTTCAAGTTCCTTTATTTATATTTATATCTCCTCATCCTATCATCCTAATGGTATGATAAATATATTACCTTAAATTTATTACCATTTTTTATGATAATGGAATAATTCATTATCATCTCTCCTTTCCACTCCTTTTATACTAGAAATGAAAACGCCATCCGAGATTTGTTAATTTATCAAATTCAAGGACGATAGGTTTTAAATTTTATTAATTTATTAAATTCTGTTCATGAAAACATTTTGATGGTTTAACCAAAATATAATATATTTATTATTTAAAATTTATGGTTTTGGAATATTTTGTACATATGATATTAATTTACAACAAAAAATGTGTTCGATGTGGTCAAAACCCGCGAATTAACCAAAACAGTTATCATTAAAGAATTATATAGTGATTCATCATCACTCCAAATAACCAAATTAATTTTATAACCATGTAATATTATGTATTATCACAAATAAAAAAAATTAAATTCTAGAAAACCATTATCGTCTTACATGTTTATCCTTACATATATATAAGTAAACCAATTCTGAAAACCAAGGAAACAAACGCTTCCAAACAATGAAATTGAAC
The DNA here is from genome assembly GCA_963277665.1 of Viscum album. NCBI lineage: Eukaryota > Viridiplantae > Streptophyta > Magnoliopsida > Santalales > Viscaceae > Viscum > Viscum album. Next base: position 869,999,294 of record OY728145.1, on the reverse strand, counting down.
CTCTTAGCCCATAAAAATGGTCATTAATGTACTTAATAGGGTTATAATAAATCAATTTCCGTAATAAGAGGTTTATATATATTAATTAATGAATTTAGTTTGGGTTTTCAGGATATTAATTTCTAGTGAAGGACATCATTGGACGTAAGGTAAGGGATTCTACCCGAACATCCATTGTTATTTCGGGTTGCTCTATCATTATTTTTACCAAAAATATGTTATATGATATTTTTATTTAAATATTCTAAATTCTCTTTATATTCTCCAAAATTAGGTATCGAGATCTGATCATCATTCTATTTAGGGGATATACATGTTTTTAAATGTTTCCCTCCTCAATACGTCCTGAAAAGCACACTCATTTTACAAGAACTTCGTGACTTCTTAATAAATTTAAAGATCAATCTATAATATCTTTTAAGACACCATTATTTTTAGAATACCATCCATTTTATCACTAAAACATTATTGGTGCACATTGGGTTTTATATAAAGGATTATTTCCTTTTATATTTTAAATTCTTTTTTGTTTTTTCCTTAAAACTGCACTAAAATGTTTTAATTATAAAATTTATTGAATACTCTTCTTAAATATTTTCAAATATATTTGGAATAAAAAAAATTATATATGATTACTTTCTCTTATGAATATTCATGTCTATTTTAATTCCTTTATTTCATAGACACTTGTATGATACACCAATTCATTATGCTTTATGACATGATTATGATACCTATTTCATTCCATGGGTACCCTTATATTTATGTATGTTTGATTATGTATAATTATTTATGGGGAAGGAATATTCCTGAACATGTTAAGATGGCTGCACCTAGATATCACTCTAATGCATTGGGTATAACTGAGTCTCATGAGTTGTTATGTGCAACGTTCTTGGCACTTAACCTTGACTCAGGCTACCATGTGCAAAGTTCTTGGTGGTTAACCTTGAATTGTGCTCCTATATGTGAATTGAGCCTTGAATCATAATAAAGTCATGTTTTATGATGATTCCTCTTTATTAAGTCTCCGTGTTTATATTATCCCAAATATACATGTTATTATTCCATATGTTCCATGCCTTTTTATATCATTATGTCATGCCTTTTAACCCATATGCTAAGGCTTTATTATTATGATTATTCCCATACTGGGATTCTATCTCCAACCTTTGTTCATGTTATCCCCAAGTTATCCTATGAATATGTATGATCAAAATGGAAGTTAATAACTCTTTATGAATATTAAATAAATTAATTTTTTTTTAGTCCCATTTTTTTTAGTTTTATCTCCGTAGTCTTCCAAGACACTAGAATTTATGATCCTTGGCTTATTATATGATGTTTTATTATGATTAAAATCATGTAATAATATGTGAAAATGTCTCGTGTCTCTATAGTCAGTATCATAGGATGGTCTAGTAATTTTTTGAGATTAGTAATAGATCACTTTAGTAAGAACCATAGGGATTATCCTAAGCATAAGAAAACATCCCTAAATTTTGGTAAGTATAGAGTAAGTGGTTTATCGATAAAATATATCCTTTTTGGATAAAAACAAGTAGATGTGGGTCTAGAACATATGTATATAGTGGTAAATCATGAAAACATCGCTTTTAGATAGACTTGAATGGGAACTGGTGTATGACAATGGGCCTTGCTGCACTCCAGGTTTGACACTCCTGGGGGATATGCTTTGGTAATTTCATAAGCTTAATTCAAACCCTTATTAAGGGAATAAAAAAAGAGCTTATAAGAATATATGTTATGAAATAGATCATGGATAACCAATATTGAAACCTAGGGAGTCACGAGTTAGGATACACTTTTCCTTAAAGAGTTTATCCTTCTATGCTTAATGTCTCCTTTTTATGCTTACTAGATAAGTTTTATAGCCCCCTAATTGTATGTTATTTTTATTATTTAATGGTGGGAAATAAAATATCACATTCCAACAACCAATTTGATAGGAAATGAGAATATTTTCTTAATGATATTCCCGGTACTATGGGAAAGAGTACTCAAAACATTATGAAAGTACTTTCTCAGCTGGATCAAGTTATGAATAATAACTTGAATGATGTAGAACACCCTCCTCCTCGAAGTAAAGAGAATTTTAATGTTTAATCCTTTATGTGGAAAGGGAATACCATGTTTAGTGGATCTTCTAATTCCATCCTCACTAAACAATTGATTAATTCCATTGAAAAGATATTATCTATCCTCCAATGCTTAGAATAAGAGAAAGTAATATTTATGTTCTTTTGTTTTGACGGGGAATCTCATCAGTAGTGTAAACTAATAAAGAATACGAAGTACCAGGATGAAATTGATTCCATAGATTGAGAGTAATTCATGAAAATGTTTTTCAATAAATATATTCTACGAACCCTCTACATCAATATGGAAAGTGAGTTCATCGGACTCAAGTAGAAGGAAGATTAGTCCATCAGGGCATATAATGTAAAATTCACAAGGATTTTAAGATATACATCTTGAATTTTCAAGAACATAGAATGTAAGGAAGATCACTTATTGAGCAGACTAAATCCGAGTCTATGAAAAGTGTTGGCAATTCGTGACTTTAATAGTTATGAAGAGATTGCATGTTCATCCCTTAAGGTTGAAATGGATATCATAGACCCTTAGTGATATCATTGGACCAGTGATAAAAAGTAGAAAATTGAGTCTAATATGGGTGGTTTGGAAAATAAATCCCACGATGGAAAGAGTATCGAATATACCACATGTCAAAATTATGGGAAGAAGCATCATGGGAACTGTCTAAAGGGTACTAGGGATTGATTTAAATGTGAATTAATCGTACATCTGACTAAAATATGCTGAAGGGATATGAATAATCCCACTAATGTGGAAGAATAAAGGGAGGTTTAGGTTAATGATCATCCAATAGTTTAGTGTTTCAAAAACATCGAACATGGGAATTATACCAGAAATTTCTCTAAGACAAGGGTTCTTAGAGGCAATCAACAACAACCTCCAAGGAAACAGGGGAGGGATTATTCCATTACTACTATTGAGGTGGAGCAGGAAAACAGTGTGGTAATAAGTATGTGATTTATTCATTCAATAATAACAAACATACTGTTTTATTATGGTTCAACGCATTCATTCATATCTTGCATGTTTAGTAAAACTATTCAAACACCACCTCAAAATTTAGATGTTGAATTATCTATGAGAACGTAAAATGGGTAAATTATTGTATCTAAGGTTTATAACTCCTCCCGTTAAATTTTTTTGGACTCAACCTCCCAAAAAATCATTTCATACTTCCATTGGTGAGGTTCAATTCAATTTTGGGCATGGATTGGATACCTTTATACAAATCCAACATTCATTGTTTGGAAATGGAGATCACTCTTCACATCCCCGAGTATCCTCTAATCATGTACAAGTGTAAGGAGGAAAATGAATTTGCTTCAGAATAATAATCTCAAGTGTAGTTAAATTTTCTTTTTCAACAAGCACATATTTTTCAAATGATTGATAAAAAAGAGATGATACATCCTGAAGACATGCCCATTGTGAGGGATTATACTCATGTATTCCCTAAAGAAACGTCCAGTCTTCCACCTAATTGGGAGGTTGTGTTCTCAATGGAAATTATCCTTGTATACCTATATATATCAAAGACACCTTATAGAATGGCCATTTTTGAGCTGGAAGATCCGAGGAAGCATTTACAAGAGAATCTAGAGCAGGGTTTCGTATGCCCAAGTGCTTCACCATGGGGATCACCTGTACTCTTTGTTAAAAATAAGTATAGAACAATTTACCTTTGTATTTATTGTCATGAGCTCAATAAAATCATGATAAAGGAAAAGTATCCCCTTCCTCGGAAAGATGACTTGTTCGATCAGCTATGTGGGACCAGTTCATTCTCTAAGTTGGACCTCCGGTCTGTATATCACCAATTAAAGGTGAGGAAGGAAGATATTCACAAAAATTACCTTTTAAATGAGGTAGAGAAACTATGATTCTATAGTGATTCCCTTCAGACTCACTAATTCTCTAGTAATATTCTAGGATTTAATTCTAAGGGTATGATGTCACCACTACCCATGCCAACATGGAGGTGGGAGAATATCACAATGGACTTCTTCACTAGACTTCCAATGACATCTAGAGGAAACAATTATATATGGGTAATTTTGGATCATCTTACAAATATAGACAAATTTATCACAATTTGAGAGGACTTATCATTGGATTAAATTGCAAAGATATATATCAAATAGGTGGTAATTTTACATGGAGTACCACTATATATTGTATCTGATATAGATATGAGATTCACCTAAATGTTTTACAAAAGTCTCCATCATGATGTAAGCACTAAACTGAACTTTATTATGGCTTATCACCCTCAAACTAATATAAAATCTGAGTGAACAATCGATAAACAAGAAGAAATGTTTAGGGAATCTTTTTTTGACATAAAAGAAAGGCGGGACCAAAATATTTCACTTGTATAATTATCTAACAACAATATTATCTACTCCAGTATGCAAGTGGCCCTATATGAAGTCCTTTGTAGGAAAAGGTGAAAAACACCAGCATGTTGGGATGAAGACCGTGAGCATAAGCAGATCGAACATGAAATGGTGGATGAAATGGTGGAGAAGGTGAAAACCATTCATCAGTGCATCAAGGAAGCCGAAATTTGATAGAATAGCTATGAAATCATTGATAGGACCTTGAGTTCAAAGTTGGAGATATAGAAAGGAAAGAAAAGTCTTAGGTACATTGTACCCTTCGAGATTCTTGATCATGTTGGAGTTGTGGCCTAATGACTTGCACTTCCTCCTACCACGTATAAAGTACATGATGTCTTATATGAATCCCTCTTAAGGAAGTACATACCAGATCCTTCACATGTACTATATTCAGATGTGGTACAGTTGGAGAATGATCTTTCTTACAAGGAGTAGCCCATGAAGAATAGGGATCATAGAGATAAAGTTCTATGAAATAAGACTACTCACATTGTTAAAGTACTATGGCAGAACCACAAGTTTAAAGAGGGAACATGGGAACTGAAGGAGGCAATGAAGGAAATGTACCCACACCTGTTTACGGCTTAGAATGTAAAATGAAATTTTGAGGGTAAAATTTCATAAGGGGGAGAATTTAAAGACCTAATGTTTTATCAATGTAATTCCCTTCTTAAAATTGAGTCTTATAGTATCATCACATAATATTATTTATAGAACATAATACAAACCTTATAAATAAAGAATTGGTGAAATAAAAGGGGGTCTCCTGAAGTTAAGGAACATATACAGATGAAATGGTAACTTGAAATTTGGAATAGTAATGTCACTTTTATGAGTAGTAAACCAGCAAATGTAATAGTAACCTCACCACTTAAAGCATAAATAATATTTATCCATATTGTAGGTGAAAATATGGTACAATTATATCATCATATAAGTAAATAGATATTATAAAAATTATTAATAAAGTGTTGGTATTTTTGTATGTGATGTTTATTTAATTATAATTTTATGATTTAATAAATTAAAAGAAAATTTATTTTAATAAAATATATTCATAAATAGTTTTTTTGACAACTTTTGATTATAATATAATTTTATGAGACCTTAAGTAAATTTTCAACGTGTTGGAAAAGAAATTTTAATTTTAAAATTTGTATTTTTCAAGTAAATTATAATTTTAATTAAAAATTAAATTTCACATATTTAGAAAAAAAATTCATAAAATATAGTTCATTTTTTAAAAATACATGTTGATAAATGGTTAGGGTGAATTTTTGGGATTTTTCTAAAATACTTTATTTTTTGGTGAATAGTGAAATACGATAATTTATGATAAATGATAAAAAAATGAATTTATGCATCATGATTGAGTCATGGATGATGTAAATAGACATTATTTTTAACGTGAATTCTCTATTTACTATTTTTCTTCATATTAATCAAGACTATTCATAGTCTTGAGAAAAAATAGTAAACTAATGATTAAAATAATAGGAAACCCATCCTCTCCTCCACTATAAATACTAGCCCTCTTTACCTATTCTATTCACTTCTATAAAGCCAAGTTACTAGTCCAAATTAGGCTCATATATCTCCCTAAGACACTATCCTACATCCATAAGTCCTTTATATCTTCAAAAGACCAAATACTCTCCCCTAAAGAGCCTCCCAAGGATGATTTATTCAAGAGTTAAATTTTTCTTTTCATTTCTTTTATTTTCTTTCAAGTTCCTTTCTTTATTTTTCTTTCCTCACATAATTTCATCCAAATGTTATGATATATCAATTACCATACATATTATAGAATTTTTTTTATGATAATTTATTAATTCATCGTCATCTCTCCTTTCCCCTACATTTATACTAGAAATGAAATCATCATCTGAGATGTGTTAATTTATCACATTCAAGGACTATAGGTTTTCAATTTATATTACTAAATTCAATTATGGTCATGAAACAATTTTGATGGTTGAACCAGACTATAATATATTAATTATGTGTAATTTAAGGTTCTATAATCCTTTGTACACATGATATTAATTTACAAAGAAAAATGTGTTCGGTGTGATCTAAAACTACCAATTAACCAAAATGGTTATAATTAAAGTTTTATATATTAATTCATCTTCACTAAAAATAAACAAATGAATTTTATAACCCTGTAATCTTATGTGTGTTCACTAATTATATACAAATTCAAATCTGGACAACCATTCTCATCTTACATGTTTTTCCTTACATATATATAAGTAAACCAATCCTAAAAACAAATAAAACAAATGCTCCCAAATAATGAAATTGAGCCTCTTAGACCATAAAAAAGGTCATGAATGAACATAATAAGGTTATAATAAAAAAATATCATGAATAAGAGGTTATAGAAATATTAATTAATAGATTTAATTTAGTTATCCAATACATTAAGATAATGTGAAGGACTCCATCTAACTTAAGGTAAGATATTCTACCCAAACCTCCATTATTCCTTCGTTTTTATCTATCCTTCTTTTTACCCAAATGATGTTATCTATAATTGTTATGTACATTTTCTAAATTCTATTTATATTCTCCAATATCATGTATCAAGATCGAATCATCATTCAATTTTGATGATATACATGTTTTTAAATGGTTCCCACCTCTACACTTCCCGAAAAGAAAACTCATTTTTAGGGAACCTCCCGAATTCTTACTCAATTTCAAGATCACTATATAATATTTTTTAATCCACATTTATTTTAAAAAAACCACTCTTATTATTATTAAAACCTTCTTGGTTAACTTATGGTTTTATATAAAATATTATTCATGTTCCTATTTTAAATGATCTTTAATATTTTCCTTAAAACAACACTAAAATGATTAAATGTTAACTTTCTTGAATACTATTCTTATATGTTGTAACTTTTGATTGAAATCACTTACCATGATATATTCTTATTTTCCCTTATGAATATCCATGTATTTTTTTAATTACTTTCTTTCATAGATACTTATATGATACACCCCTTCATTGTGCTTTATAACATGATTATGACCCCTTTTATTTCCATATGTACCCTTATGTTTATGTACGATTGATTATGTATGATTCTTGATGTGGAAATCATATTAATGAACATTTTAAGATGGTTTCACCCAGATATCACTCCAATGAATTGGGAAAAGTTGAGTCTCATGAGGTGTTATGTGTAACAGTCTTGTCGGTTTGCCTTGACTCGTGCTACCATGTGAAATGGTCTTGGTGGTTAACCTTGATTTGTTCTACTCTATGTGCAACGAGCCTTACCTCATTATAAATTCCTATTTTATGTTTCTTCCAAATTATTATGAATCAATTTTTATATGATCCCATGTTTATATGTTATGATTCCATATGTTCCATGCCTTTTTATATCATTATGCCATGCCTTCTAACCTGTGCCCTAGAGCTTTATTATTATGCTTATTACCTTATTGGTATTTTAGCTCAACCCTTTGTTCATGTTATCCCCATGTTATAATATGAATATTTATGAGAATAATGAATTTTATGATATCTTTATAAGGATTAAATAAATAATTGTTTTATTTAGTACCATGTTTTTAGTTTTATGTACCTAGTCATCCAAGAAACTAGAATTCACAATCCTTGGCTTATTATATGATGTTTTATTATTCTTAAAATAATGTAATGATATGTGTAAAAGGATAGGGTTTCTATAGAATGTGTTTCACCCAAAAGTTAAATGATTTCAACTGTAATTGGAAAAATAAGAATAATAATTTTAATTTCGGAAACTCGGCATTTACCCAGAACATGGGTTCACAATGCCCAAGTATAGATTATATCCAAGTTCCATGTGTTCCTAATCTCTGTAATATTGTCTCAAAATAGTAAATAAATAAAGTTACATGCCTCTGATACCACATTGTGATGTCCCGAACCCGAATTCCACTAAGGGTTCCCAAAGATCGGTTAGACACATGGCCTCTAGCACATCTCCTCGGATTCCAGAGGATACTGACTAGCAGTGAGGGCCAAGGGTATGTCAATGGTGAGAATATGACCTCATTACCAGAGTCTAGTATAGAGGATGAATCTAATATAATAGGAGATGAGTAGGGAAATTATAGATACAAAACAATAGGCATGTGTGATATAAATAAGTAACAAAATGGAATCTAGAAACTATCCCAAGCATCTCGATCTCCATATCAATCATTTATTACCTACTCCATCCTAAATAAAGCAAGAAATCAATTGTTCAAAGTGATATGATTCAATTCATCAACACTTTCATACGTGTAATGTTCCCGTAATCCAAGGGATCCTAGATACGTTGTGAGATAAATCATAGTATGTCACCACCCATGGTGTCTATAACATCATGTCTATGTAATATAAACTAAAATAGTATACAAGAATTCATATATAAAATTAATGCAGTAAAATATTCTAATATACCGAAGTACCTGATTCATCCCTTGGCTAGTGTCTAAACATGTAACCAGTTCATTAATTAATTAAGTTCTAGTTTATATATATTGGTCACATGTGGCAATACGAGCACTACAAAACTAATATGATAGTAATACTGAAGGATCCAAGGTGAAAAGGAAACCATGATGTTATTTATAATGAAGATCTTCCAAAGTGATAACCATGTCAGCCTAGACCTCAAATGTTTCTAACTCAGTGGAAATTGTACCCTGGTAATATGTATAAGAGTGTAATCCAAGGATAATTGTCCAAGGAATTCCATAATAGTAAATCTAATCGGGTCCAAGAAAAACATCCAGGATAAAATGGTATAAGCTATGGCTATGTCCAAGGATGTATCCATGGTACCATGTTTCCGTAGAATCCATGATAGTTCCAAGGAGGGTATCTAAGGAATCCTATAATTGTAAAGGATGGATAATATTGTTTTATATCATGCATCCACAAATAGACAAGGACTGAGTTTGAAGGTGGGTCTCAACCAACGAAATCGACATCCTTAAATCGGAATGACATCCTCGAGTGCTCAAGGAATTACCTCAAGAATACAAGGTGAGATCAAGTCAAACCACCACTATAAATATGTCCACATTAATAAACATTCCACATTATAATTAATTAATTTAATTAATTTTTCATTCTAATATTTATTTATTTAACAAATCAATGGTTCATTCCATGCCTTTCATACAAGTGGAAAGGCATCTCAAGACATGAAAACATTTATAATTAATTTGATTAATAATTATTTAATATGGTTCACTTTGATAACTTCTATTAAACATATAAAGGGGTGATATGGGTGTACAACTTTTCCATTCAATTACTATCGATTAGGTCAAGTCTTATATATACAATTCACTTTTTGTTTCTAATTAATAGTGGTTAATAAATTAAATCACTTACCTTAGGTGGGTCAAGTGAGTAGAAAATGTGGTACTAGCCATTTATAAAATTACAATTCAATTAATTCAAGGGTATTTCCATTTGTAGGGTCAATCCACACACCCAAACGGTGGAGCTAAAAAGTCAAAATATACTATTAAGGTAAAACGGGGCACTGAAAACATAAACATGGAAATCACCATACATGGGTTGGTTGTCGTTGAGAGTGTAAACTCCAAAAATGAATAACATATATGTAATGGGTTTTAGAATATGGTTCTAATGAATATAAGTAAGGCATATTAACTTGGTAGGTGACTCCTGATAAAATTGGTGCACCCCCCCCCCATAGTAATTTTTAAAATGATGGATCTTGAGGAGTGAGTTATAGATCACCAACCTCGTACTCGTACAACTCTCATCATCCAGTATAAACCTCTAGTTTGGCCTGAATTAGAAGATATTTGAAGAGTGGATGAACACACTGTAAACAGGGAAAATGAACCTGCATCAAAATAGCATCATTGATAGGAAGAATAATGATGAAAGATTAAAAAGGAATTAAGAATGTGCTGATGAAAATCCAATGAGATGGACAATGATTTGATCGGACTTCAGACTAACACTCGAGGTTGATTACTATAATATGGTCAAAAGATAGATCAAAATAGGAAAAATATGGGATGTTGTCTAATGGAGAGACAAAGAAAGAAGAGGAGGGGCTAAATTATATAATTTAAGTGTAAAACCATAATTTCACCCAAATTTGTCATTTTCATGGTTTGGACACATGGTTTGTCAATACCGTGCAAAAACCATGTAGGGTAGGCAGTAGAGAGGTTAATACCACACAGTTAGGCCACCCAGTTATTGAAACTATGTGGCCACCATGTGAAATACCTCTTTAATTTTTCTATTGCATTTTTCATGGTCGTGTAGCCCAAATCGCATGGTTTGGGAAAACTGTGAACCTCATATCATCGCTTCATCTATACTCACATGGTTAGAACTAATTATGCAGCCTGCCTCTCATGTTTTTCTTTAACCATGAGACAAACCAAAAAAAATCCACCGGTCAAGGTTCTGATCTTTGAACAACCTCTGAACACCCACTAAACCTTCACTAACTCATAAATAAGCCATATTAGGTCCATAATATATAATTAGACCAAAATTAAAAGGATCTATTCATGAGTGAAAAAATAGGGTTCTTATAAGTAGGAATCCATATATGTGATTAAGAATAATTGTGATCTGTAATCATTATTAACGTCCTTCCTTATCAATTTACCAAAAAAATAATGGATGTAGACATCTATATAAGGTCCTCTTATAGTGAGAAATCCAAAACATTTCTTGTATCCCTTCCACATATAGTTAACAATAGTCTGGGGGTAGTTATTAATATATGGTCCACATATTTGGTGTAATATCTAACCTCTCCAATCTCCCTTACTCATATATTTACAAATAAATTGGGGGTTTGACACCCATATATAGGCCTCCTAATAAGTGTGGTCCCCAATAATACCCTTTATTTTCTTACTACCAACCGATTATATATCGCTTAAAAGGTTTTCAATACATAATTTCCACACCAATGATTCATTTGAATCATGTGATCAGTAGTCCTATTTTCATCACTATCAACATCATAACATATGTTCTTCTGACATGACATTAACCTATATGGGGTGGTCCTGTTATAAAAAATTATACTATGAAATAAAAACTATATGGTATTTGATTCCAATTAACTAGGATACATAATAAATTTCATTTTGGTTCAATAAAAACACCAAAATTGTCCTAGGTGCACAACAATAAAAGGAACATTACATGGCTATAGATAAATGGCCTCAAAACACAGAAAAAGTAGTCCTTTACACACAACCTTACAAGGTATGATGTTTCCCATTATGCTCCACTGACCTAAATTTGTTTTTATTTCCGTCATTGATATATTTAGTATTCTCTTTATCATGGGCCAAATCCCTATTCCATAAGACATACAACCACCCTCCATGGAAGAACGTTCCATAAATTTCATTTGTGTGGCATTAAATCATAGTATAATCAATAAGAAAAGGTTATATGGAGATACATTTAAATATATAGATGTTCACAAAATTTCATTGTTTTGATCTATCAATATCATGATGGTAACCATTAGTAAAACTATTATAGGGAAGGATTCATAAAAATATAATTAATCATTAATATTGTACCCAATTAGTCAAACCCCACTCCTCAAAGGGTGAGATGAGTCAACCTCTCATCCTCTCAAAAATTATTATACCTATAAAATTACTGGTAATTTCCCACTGGCCACCAATCATTGAAAGTTAGTTTTATACTGACTCAAAATGAACTGAAGTGGTGGAACATTTTAAATTGAGATATTTATTATATATTACTAATTAGTAGTATATGTATTCACAATTTCACATACTGTGTATTAGTAGGGGTAGGGAAACCTTTATGATAGGTACTTGGTGAATCTCAGATATCATTCTAGGCTGATGCCATATTGATAGAATTTCAGGCTACTATTTTATTGAAATTTTCATTCTTGGTGAAATTTTCGTTAAACAGTATAACATTAACAAAGGATAACTACTTTCCTCATAAAAAGGTATCCCATTTGGTGGTATAGTTCTAATGGTCCCATTTGTAGGGATAATTCATGTGGTTTAGTTTTTTTTATGGTTCTCATTGATATTCCTTATCGGTATAGGATCTTTTTTGGAAGGATTTTTCTCACAGTATCATTTTGTGGGATGGTTCTCATTTATTTTCTATTTGAGAAGTGGGTTTCATTTAGTGTGATGGTGCTGATGGTCTCAATTCATGTTATGTTTCCAAATTTCATAATGATAGGGGACTAATTCTTATGATATATTGGACTAGTTTTGCAATCATTCGAGTCCTCTCGTTATATTTGTCTCACTTATACCAATTTTATCATATCATGGGATACTAAGAAGTGCATGATGTTTTCTTTGATTTAATATATGTAATTAGAATAATTACCTATTTATTCAATAATTACTTGATGATGGAATTCACATGATCCATTATATTATGAGTGATCCAGTCTTTTAATTTTTAAGCATTAATATATGAATCATTATCACTACTCGAATCCTTACCTATAACCAAAAGTCAAAATCATGGGTATAGCCCAAAAACATTGGGTGTAGGCTATACCCAAGGTTCAATAAGCCATGGGTTCTTAAGCTGATGGGATAGGCCTATACCCACAGTTTGAACAAACCATTGGTATAGACAATCTATACTAATGGTTCTCAAAATGTAGGTGTAAAAAACTAAATAAAAAGACTTATACCAATGGTTAATTCAAACTATGGATATAAAACTATACTCATGGTTTGGTCAAACTATGGGTATATTTCCTTTAATAAAAAAATCCACCATTGGGAATTGATCCCAGCACATTCTGCCTATACTTCAATGACTTTAAAACTATCTTATAACACAATTTCTGTTCTTATATTCAAATTTAAATGTGTGTGTGTGTGTGTCTGTGTGTATTTATATTAAAGTATTTATTATTTTTATTATTATGAAAAAATAATGGGCCAACATATACTCACAGTTTGGTCAAACCATGGTTATATATTCTTTATTAAAAGAACTACACCACTGGGAATTGATCCCGACACCAGCCACTTATAATCCAACAACTTTACCACTATCCCGTAACACCTTTTTTGTTGTTATATTCAAAAATATATTTATATGCATATATATATATATATATTAAAGTATTTATTATTATTATCATTATGGAAAACAAAATGGATAACCTATACCTACGGGTTGGTCAAACCATGGGTATACGTGACCAATGCCAACGGTTTATCTAAACCATTTGTATAGGTGCCCAGAAACATTACCTAAACACCAAGTTTGGTAAAACCATGGGTATAGGTTTTCCTATGGCCTTCTCGAGAACTCCCCCCTGGAAAACCTATTTTCACAGTTTATAAAAACCATGGGTATAAGGGTGACCTATACCCATAGTTTTTAGATAACCATGGGTATAAGTCCTTTCGTGATTTTTCCCTAACTATATGGGTGACCTATAGCCACGATTTTGGAATAAAACCATGTATAGATCCATTTTCAGTAGATTTTCCCATTTTTATTTTTCTTTGAGTAGAAAGGATAAATTAAATTTCAAAAGTGACATGGGATAGTATAAAGTTACTTGAACACAACGGAAAATAATTTCCAAAATGATATTTGGTGATGAATCATTCTGGGGCCATGTAACATAATATATGATGTTTATAGAAATAAGTTATCTGATCATTCCACCCTTCATCATTTTTTAAAAATTTCATGAAATATTTTAGAATTTTCTATAAGAGATAAAGTACCCTACAATAATAAATAATATTTTTTATCCTTATTTTCTTGGGGGTAAAAGAAGTGGTTTACGTATTCCCTAGTGTCCTTATATATGATAGTGGTGTTTTATGAGTTCCTTACTCTGTTATTCTTATTAAATTTTCAAGATATTAGGATAATTCTAAAAATATCAAAACTCAATAGGGTAATTTAGGGGGATGAGTTTGGTAAACAATAAATCCTCTATGTTCTCCCCATTGATCTATAGTAATTTTTATTGGTAAATTTTTATCTTCAAGGAGTATATTAGACAATTCCATTTGTATTAAAATCCATTAGTCTATCATTCTCTTTCATTTTACAATTTTAGAGTTAAAGTATATTAATTTTACTCAATAAAGAGTTGATTTTTTAGGGAATTGTAGATTATGATATTACCGTCTTATAATACACACAACCACAATATTATTATACCAAAACAATATGAGAACTTTTATGGTATTTATAAAGAATTTTTGTTTTGATACCTCTTTTTATTTTGGGGATCCCATAATTTTCTCACACTAAGGGGAATGATGGGTGATCATTTTCTCAAGATCTATCATTCCCACAAATGTTGTGATTTTAGGTATTTTTCAATATGGGAGGAAGAGGATATAAATCTATTCACTCAAGAATCAAATTCCTATCCAACTATACAAATTCTTAATATGAAAATATTTATTCCTTCTGATAAATATAAAAATCCATTAATTTTAAATATACCACTACCAAATTTAACCTTAGGTGACTTTTCTGATCTATCATTTTATAGTTCCCTGACATAGGTAAATCCTGATAATAAATTGTCCCTAAGGAAAAAGGTTTTTGTTGGATTTATCATATATTGATTGTGTAACTCAAATATATATTTTTTGGTTGAGAAATGTCCTATTATTAATTGTTAAATCTTGATTAGGTTTATCCATAGTAATAAAATCAAACCTAGAGGGTATATTTCCCTTTATAATTTTTTTATTCATCTAATCAAGATTCTCCTTTCTAGACTTGAATGGAGAAATATTCTCTTCTTATGTGATGGTCGAAACAATTTTTGGGTGGTGGGAAGGATGTGTATGGTAAAAGATATTCCATTTTCATTGTCACCATCCCACAAAGTCATTGATAAACTAGTAGAAATACTGGTTTTGATATCAAATTATTAATGTCGTTTTTTTATAAATCGACGCTAATGGTTTATGCAAGAAATTCACGGTGTAGGTTTTACTAAAAAATGATGCCAAAAACTTTAATGAGTGGTTTTTTACATCAATTTTACTATAAACCGATGCAAAAAACCAAAATTCACTGATTTTTGGCATTAGTTTTAACATGAATTGATGCCAAAAATAAAACAATGTTTTTCTATGTCGGTTTTATGGAAAATAGACACTATAGATGTTATTTTTGGCGTTAGTTTTCCACAAAACAAACACTGAAAATAACAACCCTAGAGACTTTTGATACCAGTTTTTGCAAAAACCGATGCTGAAATTAAAAAAAATTATATTTTCCATGTCTGTTTTGGAAAAAACTTGTGCCTAATGTTATCTAAAATTTGACGGGATCAGGAATCCCTCATCTTGATTGTTCTTCGAAATTGAAACCCATAGTGGCTTCTCTCGGGTGGTTAAGACTTCGAAGCCTTATTTTTTATTTCTAACCGGCATTGTTGATGATTTTCTTCCATTTTCACGATTTGCAATCTGCATTCTTCATTATATGGTCTTCACTGATCGTCTGTGGATTATTTGTTCTTCTTAATGTAATTTTGGGCGACATTAAATGGTACTTTGATTTTCATTTATTTTTTATCTTCATTTTTATTTGTTACAATCAATTTAGTTCTAGATCTTGCAGTGATGAATTTTCCAATGTTTTATACGGATCAAAGTTTGGATTGGAGATCTATTTACGAGGTAAACTCCAAATTTTGTATGTTTTTTTAATTTTGAAGATTAATTGTTGATCATTATTATTAATTTTTATTTGTTTCCAATATTATTTTATAGTTTATTTAAAATTTGTTGGAACATAGCTAATGGTCATCCCTAAGAGTGATTAGTCAATGTTCGTGATATGGATTGGAGTTGTATGATTTTAGGTTTTGAATTTTTTATCAACATTATGTATGAATGTATTCGTCAATTTTATTGAATAAATTATACCAAAAACCAATTGAATTATTTTTATCTGACATTATTTATAAATTTATTGGTCAATGTTATTGACCAATTGTATTAGTCAATGTGATAAAAAAAAATTATCAGACATTATTTTTATCTTGAAAATTGACTAAATATTGTTTTTAAAATATTTTTATCTTAAATAGTAATCCCCATAAGATTGGGAAAATGCACCTGAGTGGGGTGGGGGTTGGTGGGATCGAATCAAGTCTACCTAAATTATACTAAAAACCCAATAATCTACATATATACTCATTAGGGAAAGCAATGGGTCCACAACCACTTATTATTCCTCCAATGATTCTATTATTCTCTCACTAAAATGTGTTGTAAGATATATCAATTTAGTTATGTATTTAATTTTATCTATCATAATTTTGGGAGTATTCGGATTGATTTCACTTATAATATGAACATTTACCCTAATTATTATTTTATATTACAAATAATAACTAATTTTTCTCCCTTTAAATCAAGGAAATCTTTAATACTTTTGATACATGCAACATTAAAATAATGAAACAACTATGTAAAATGAACTAATAAATTTTAGAATATTGATATTATAATTTAATTATAATATCAATATAAAACATGTATATAATATGAAAATAAAATGTTTACTATTTGAAAATTTGTTTTATATCTGATGTTTTCTATCTGATTATCAAGAGGTTTTATTAAATGTGTATTTGTTTACAATTTATCTATATATATATGTTTATATATTTTAATATATTCACCAATTATTTTTCTGATATCAGATATTTAATAGATCGTAATTGGATACATTTACGAATAAAAACTAGTTATATGAAAAAGGAGTCGATAAATTCTTGGAATTTTCTTTCAAAATAATGATTTGATTTTCAATCCATGTGTGAAGTGTTCAAATATGAGAAAGTTAACCTCCAGAGAAATCAAGGACCATCTCATTCGTTATGATTTTAGCCTTAATTATACACGTTGGATATTTCATGGTGAAAGAAAAGAAAATTCAACATCCAATGTTGATGATAATATTCATAACGAGGAAGAGGATCATATTGAAGAATTAATTCATGATTTAGGTGTTGAAACCATAGAAAAAACAATAATTGTTGAATGATTGTATGGATATTTTGAGAAACCATTATTCCGATGTTGTAGTAAATATATAGTGTTATCATCAGTTTTGAGATTAGTTAAGTTAAAAGAAAAAAAATGGTGGATTAATAAAAGTTTCGCCAGCTTACTTGAGTTTTTAAAAGAGCTAATTCTATAAGGAAACGGGCTTCCTGATTCCAATTATTAGGTGATGAAAATATTATTCCCAATGGTATTGGGGTATAAAAAGATACATGTATTCCCCAATGATTATGTTTTGTATAGGAAAGAAAATGGATATTTATCAGGTTTTCCTACACGTGGGACAACACACTTTAAGATAGATGGGAAAGTCAACTCAGATTCATTCTCAGGTGATGTCATTTAATGTCATGAAAAATCAATTTTTTAATTTTTAATGATATCATCTAATATTTTTTACATACACTTCTGATATTTCAATTATGATTCATTTTTAGGTGCCAGAATCAAAACTCCTACTAAAGAAATTTGGCACCTTCCAATAATTCCTCATTTGAAGAATCTATTTGGAAATTTAATTAATGCAAAAAGTTTATGATTTAATTTAGATGAGCGCATCTATAATGGTAACTTTCTTAACCCTTCCGATTCACCAAAGTATAAGAGTTTTGATAAGAAAAATTCCTGATTTTGGAAGTGATGTTAGAAATATCATAATGGAATTGTGTACTGATGGAATGAATCCATATCGGAGCCTTAGTAGCCAACATAGTTCATGTCATGTTTTTTTGGTAGTTAACAACTTGTCCCCACATCTATGTATGAAGAAAAAATATGTTATGATGATCTTGATAATTTATGGACCAAAAAAACTAAGAAATGATATTGATGTGTATCTTTCACCATTGATTTATTATTTGAAACTGCTATGGGATTCATGTGTTAATGTTTTTGATGCATACAAGAAAGAGTATTTTCTTTTGCGTGCTATCATAATGTTCACTATAAATGACTTTCCTGCATATGGAATCTTATCTGGATACAGTATTAAGGGACATAAATCATATCCAATTTGTAAAGAACATACTACATGTTATCAATTTTTGAATGAAAGAGAGACAGTGTACATGGGACATCAAAGATTTTTGCAAATCGATCATCCTTATTATAGATTGAAAAAAGAATTTAAAAGATTACCAGAATACAACCTTCCCCCTCGACCATTGTCTGTTGAAGAATATTAATATAGGGTGAAAGATATTGATTCAACATTTGGAAAGAAAGGTTTTTCTGTTCTTTACAGAAATATTTGGAAGAAGAAATTTATTTTTTTCGAACTACCTTATTGGAAATTTTTAGAGATAAATCATAACATCGATGTTATGTATGTTGAAAACAACATATGTGACAGTTTGATTAGAACTTTGTTCGACATAAAAGGAAAGATAAAAGATGGATTGTATGCTAGATTGGACTCGATATTAATGAAAATATTTTTTGAGTTAGCTCCCAATGTGAATGGAAGTAGAACATATTTACCTCCGGCTTGTCACACATTAAGCAACATTGAAAAGATGAATTTATATAAGTGTATTCATCGTATTAAAGTACTTAGTTGTATTTCTTAGAATGTGAATAATTTGGTGTCATTGAAGGATTGTACATTAATAGGTATGAAATCTCATGATTTCCATGTGTTGATGCAACAATTTCTACCTATAGCAGTGCATGGTATATTACTAACAACTGATAGAAAGGCTATCATCAGGTTATGTAATTTTATCAAATCCATTTGTAGCAAAGTCATTGATTCAAATTTGTTTGATGTGTTAGAGAATTTAGCAACTCTTATTATTTTTCAACTAGAAATGTATTTCCCAACCACATTTTTTGATATAATTATTCATCTGATGATTTATTTGGTGTGTGAGATAAGTATATGTGGGGCTGTTTATTTAAGATGGATGTATCCTTTTGAAATACATTTGAAAATTTTAATGGGATATGTTAAAAAACCTTATCAACTAGAGGCCTCTATTGTTCAAAAATATGTATCAGAAGATGTGATTGAGTTATGTACTGATTATTTGTATGAGGTAGAGCATATTGGTCTCCATGTATCTCAACAAATGAGGGTTGATAGTGAAGGTAGAGGGGTTCTAGGATTAGAGGTAAAGTCCATTCCACGCGATGAAGAGATGCAGATATATTTACAGTGGTGTGATGGTTTTTGTTGAAGCAGTGAATATTTCGAGTGCCAAAGATAAAAACCCAATTTTTGCATCAATGCCATATTTTAGAGTTCTAAAAGACATATGTTAAATTGATTATATTAAATTTTCAGTCATTGTTTTTAAGTGTAGTTGGGTTGATAGTAATAGTGGTGTAAAACATGTTGAATATGGGTTCAAACTGGTTGATTTGAAAAGAATTAATTACAATGAGGAACCATTTATCATGGATACACATAAAAAGGAACTATTTTATTTCATTGATCCATCACATGATCAGTGGTAGGTTGTTTCTGAATGAAAAATATACCATTTGGGTGATGAGGATGATGCTGATGATGTTAGTGATTTACATAAGCCTTATTCATCTATTACACAATTTATAAATGATTACAATTAGTATATGACATATAAAGTGCATGAAGTATGTAATGATCATGATGAAGGCATGTGGGAAAACAATAAATTAGCCTCTAAATTTTTTTGGTAAATATTTATATTTTGTTACTTTTTTTGAAACTTAAAAATCGATATATATTTTTTTTACTTACTTATTTTTTGTCTTCATATTTTCTAAATATTTAGTTTTGTAATGATATGAAGGTACACAAAATTTCATTAAACTTTCTAGTAGAAATGTCAGAAACAGACAGAGAGGAGTAGTTACTGAGGTATATCAGTTTTTATATATTATTAAGTATTTAGAAATATACTTATTTAATGAAATAAAACAGTTAGTTTACAATATTTATTCGAAGGACTACCGATGTGTCCTTGGTACACTACACTTCTCATGTTACTACTAAAAAATCAAGTTCTCAAGTAGGTAAATGTGTTATTACACACTTTACAAAACTATAACTTTCTCATGATGATGACAGAGTACACATTCGTTTTGATTATGATAATAATGCAATTGGCCCAAATGAAATTTATTTTGTTAGTTATATAGTGATGTAGAGCCGTTTCAAGATTATTATTTTATATCCTGATTAGATGTTAGTGGACAGTACGGAAAAGAAGAATCTTTGGGAGGCCATGACGGTACAATATCTTAATTGATTTTGTTTAAATAATTTTTTTAATATTATATATTTTAAATGGAATTTTTAATTTTTTCAATTACAGATGACATTCAATTTTGAGGAAACCAATGAAATTAATAAAAGACATCTCTCTTTAGTGGCGGTTCAATGGAGATATTTTAAAACAAAACTAAAAAACATTATTTTTTTAGAAAGAGACGGTTTGAAAACCCATGCATCAAGTATCCGTTTATAGATGAAGATACATGGAAGGGATATTTTGACATTCGTAATGAAGAAAAATTTCAAGTATGATAATTGTTTTATATTGTAAAATTTATTATATATTTTTCATATTACTTATTAGTTTATTTTTATATACTAGGCCTCCATGAGATCTCATTAGTATATCTAGTTGAAAAATGTATACCCTCATACTTTATCACCTGGAGGGTACTCATATTTAGAGCATAATTTGATTGAAGAAAAATTTGAAGCATTAAGAGCTCGATCTAGTAGTGCTTTAGAAGAGGTCCAGTTTGGTCCTCCATCTCCTCCCACTCGACATAAAAAATCAAAATGATGAAGAAGAAGAAAAAAATGAATAGTATCTTACATAGGAATATAAGCAAGTAGATGATAAAATTGTAAGTAAGTATTATTCATTTGTTATTTATTTTCCTATTTTAAAAATTTTAACACTAATATAACATTTTTATTTTTCATTTCTGGATGAACCTCAGGAGTAGGAGACATAGGGATCTTTTATCTCCAAGGGTAGGATGGACATCTTAGACACTACTTTGGGAAAGGTAGAACACCTCATCCATGTTAGAGGATATCAGGTGGGTGTTATTATTTAGAAGATTTTTTGTAAGAGTAAGCAATCAAGAGACCCAGAAATAGAATCCTTAAAAGGAGAGATGAAAGATAAGAAACAATCTATGGGTTTCAAATTCAAGAAGTAGTGTAGAATGCTTTGTTAGAACCCATGGAAAGATAGTCACAGTCTGTGAAACCTACCCAGATATATTATTTATTTTTCATCAATTTTTCTATTTTATAAATTTTAAACACCAATATAACATTTTCATTTTTTAGCATTCTCATTATTCTCAACCGGACCACCCTACCCAATCTACCTACCCCTCCCCGTATGAAAATACAGTCAAGGTATATTATTTCTTTGTCATTAGTTTTTCTATTTTATAAATTATAAACACTAATATAACTATTTCATTTTTCAACCTTCTCAGCCTACTCACCCGAACTACCCTGCCCCATATGCCTACCACACCTTGTATGAGCAGCCTTCCCAGGTATATTATTTTTTTTTTAATTTTTCTATTTTATAAATTATAAGCACTAATATAACTTTTTCGTTTTTCAACATTCCCAACCTACTCACCCAGACTACCATGCCCCATCTTCCTACCCTGACCATATGAGCAGCCTTCCCAGGTATATTATTTATTTTTCCTCAATATTTCTATTTTATAAATTATAAACAATAAAATAACTGTTTCATTTTGCAGTCTTCCCAGCCTGCTCACTCGGAATACCCTACCCCTTCAGGTTATAATGATTCTCCACCCCTCACTCGGGCCAAAATGTTTATTGTGAGTTGTTTTCTAGATATCCTCACATAAATATTGTTGTATTAGGACTCGTGCATTTTTTGGGGATTATGTACACCACCATCCTATGAAGATGGGTCAGGTTATAGTATCAGTACTCAATATTATAGATCCTAATCCTCTACTACCATTTCCTACCTCGAAGATCACTAGAGCTGGGATTGTGTTGGTCCTTTTTTAATTTGGCAAACTGGTTTGCTTCGTTTTATCTCATATGAGGTATGTACTTTTTAATATATTAATTACAAATGACTAAAATTTTATTATAATATTCTCTAACATTTGACTTATATATGATAATATGAAAGAAAAAGAAGCTGCAAAAATAAAGCAAAATGTTCAGGAATAGTCGAATGTAGATACTTTAGATATTTCTTATTGGATACAAAGATTATATTAGGAATCTTATTCATTGAATTTTATCTATGATTTTAGGATGAAGACCTATATATGTGGAAGAGAATATCCATTGACATTACTCAAATAAGATATCACGCATCTAGTAAATTTTAAAGAGAATGACCTAAATGTGGTGCAATGGTTTACGATGTAAGTAAATTGACATTTGAATTTGTATTTACTTAAAAAAAGATAGTTTTAAATTGACTAACTATATTTTATTTTTTTAATTAGTTCTCTATACACATTTCTTTTAAAAAATGAAATTACATACATTTATGGTATTAAGGATCCAGAATTCATTTCCATATAAGTGAAATATGTGAAAAATGCTGATAGAGTTTCATATATGTGTGATAGATTATCACATACGGAGATTTAGTATCGGTTTCTACCTTTTCATGATATGTAAGAATAGAAACATAATTATTAACTAATGATCATTATAATGTCATTAATTGTGAAATATTTTTATTTTATGGGCCATTGGACGTTATGTGTATTTTTCCCAAGTGAATGCACTGTATATTGGTTTTTCACTTTATTAGGGAATATTCGTAAAACATTATCCACCTTATTAGAAAGGTAAGTTTTGTTTTTTGTGTTTTATAAGCTCCTTATGTTTAGTTATCAATGTTTCGATATTTAGTATTAGTTCATATATATGAAAATGTAGTTCATGGAAAACATTTAACAAGGAATACAAGTTGATAAAGACACCAAATAAAATCAAATATGTGGAAGTACAGGTAATTAGTTTTTATATTAGAATTTGTTCTATTTTTTGTCATATATTAATTTTTATTAACAACTAAATGTTTTATAACTATATTTTCATATTCAACAAGGAAATTATGAATGTGGTTATTATATTCTATGATTCATGTGTGATATAATCACAACTGGGAAAACTACTGATTTTGATAAGGTTATTTGTATTATTATTTTTAATATTTTCTTCCATATTATTCTATTATTTTATCTCATATCATTCAATGTTACTGTAGGAATTCAATGATTCACATTATTATTCCTAATTTAATATTATAAGGCCCCAGCCTTAAACCTTACTTAATCTTGAGTTATTACAAGACTACACATTGAGGATCTTTTCAGGTTTAGAGTTTTAGAGAATTAGATCATAAAACTTGCATTACATCCCACATTTAAACAATGTGGTTACAATAAAAGATAGTATTCATTTTTTCCCATCAACGGAAACATATTTAAAATAAAACATGGATTATTTCTTGACACTTCCTTGACACTATCATCATATCATGTCCCTTCCCTTGACCTGTGAATACATTTCAAAAACTTGGGATGAGAATAAAAAGCTTAGTAAGGGATATAAAAATATGGAAAGGAAACATGAGTACATGTATACACAAGAATCAATGAAATCATACTCTACTCATAAAACATAATCACTTTAACTTACCTCATCAAATCATGAATGAATCATATAAATCATAAGACATAAAGGTAACTTGAGGCATTCATAACATTCTTACGTTGGGAGTAACCCTCTTGGTTACGTTTTTAATACCCATCACAGTATATTCCCAAAATCTTTTCGGAGAAACCATAATTTTTAACTCCTTCACGTTACCCAATGCATGGGAGAGATATATCGGGCTCACCCGCCCTTAGTTTATCACAGAACCACCCGTCTTTATAATAATTCCCAAGACCCATAAAATAATTGTATCTCATAAAACATGCATAAAGGAAACATAACATTTACACTTTTCAATCACAAGATATCAATACAACACATTGATATAATAAAAACATTATCAAAACCATTTTCAATACCAAAATAAAAGAAAATTAAAACAGGGTATTTATTTTTCTTTTAAAAAAATGTATGGCTTGTTGAGGAAGCTGAAACTCAAATAATGGTCACGGCGGTGGAGAAGTCGTTCTCACCGCATACGTACGAAAAAAACATTCCTTTTTGTCGTTTAGTAAAACATTTCGTATAGAAAAATATTTTTTTTGGATAAACTTAAAATTCAAAGGGGTTTATACACCGTATAAAATAAGGTTGTGTATAAAACAAAATATGCCTCAATGAAAGGAGATTGAGACCAAGTCCCATACCTCGGGTCCGACTTGACTCGATCGTTCTTTTAACCTACTGAATAATAAACTTGAGTTAATTTATACTTGTTTAAGAACCTTTTTCAAGTTCATTATTCCTTTTATATCACTTATTTCCATGTCATGACCACAATGTAATTATTTATGTTAATAACGGTCGTTTTAATGATCATTGGTACTTGAGTCAAAAATAAACTCATTATAATTACAAGTTGTTCATGTATCCATTATATCCAGAGTTATACTCATGATTTAGATATCATATATATCATATATATCCAGTATATACATTCATTTATAATATTACATAACGATTAGAGGTAAGAAATGAAATGCACCGTTCATGGAGACGGTAAGCCGTACGTACGCATGAACGCTACCTTCATTTCTATTTTGTATTTTATGGAATGGAATCATAATGATATAATGGTATATTATAATTCCAGTATAATATAATATATAATATCATTAATTAAATCCTTTATTTGTCCCACATATGGCATTAACGAATCAAATCACTTTGAGGGGGCGGTAGTCTGCATTTCCTAAAATGAAGATATCATGTTTACCCATAATGGAAACCATAAAGGCATGCCATAAATGAAAAATAAAGAAGCTTAAGTAAAAGATAAACATATTATATATCATATATAAATATAGTTTCATCTTAATGGCCACCTTTGAAGGTGTTAAAATAATATTGAACAATCATCGTTTCGTGAGACAGAAATTCGCCATCCACGGAAACAGTATGTTCTTTAACCATTAAGTGTAGGTGTGTGTAAGTGAATCTCGAATCCTTCTTATAAAAACATCCTAGTATATGTAAGATACTGGTGTTGTTATAAAATAAGTGAATAAAAAGAGTTAAGTGGGTTGGATAATCAAAATAAAACATAAGAACACAATAGAAGACACTACCTTTAAATCAGGTAACTCTTTTTGATTTGATCTCAAAGGATTCTTGGGAAGACTTCTGCCCAAAGTGAGGCTTCTAAGAGTTATAGAGGGATGTGGGGAGACAAAATGGTTAGTGTTTGGCTGAGTAAAAGGCTTTGGAAGTGTGGGTAAGGTGGTAGAGGTGGGGGCCTTTTATAAGAGGAGAGGAGGGGCACTCTTGGAAAGGTATGAAAGGATACTTTATTATAAAATGATTTTCAGATTTAAAAGGTCCCATAAATATATATTTCGAGGATAAGGTGATAATAGTTTGAAATCCACCCATCCAATTGGTTTTTTCCATGTTTAGGTCTTAGATTTTACATTATCTTTTCATTTTATTTAAATCGTTAAATAATGTGGTAATCGCTGCATCATCATGGTGTCATAAATAATTTAATTTATTTAATGTCTAAAAATTATAAAAAAAAATACTATGACGTAAAAAATCTTTTTATATTTCCAATGACTATTTATAGTCAAAAATATGACTTGTATAACCCCATTTAAAAATTGTTTTAGTAAAACAATACATGTTTGTGACATTTTTATTTTAACATTAAATAAAAAGATATTAATGTCATTTTCCTACCAAATTGGCTCCATGGGGTCCCCAAGTTGACCCATGGATTTTATTGGTTGGCCATGACACATCCAATAATGGTAGGACATGTTTCAAGTTCATTTAATATTATGAAAACATTATTCTTACCTTAAATTACACTAATTACCTATAATTGCGATTAAAAACTTAAAAGTTACTATTCACCAAAAAATTATTTTAATCCCATTGAACCACATTTTACTTATTAATGACAACCATGTATGTCGGATTTTTGAAATTCAAAACACAGAGGTGGTAAAATTTCATTTAAACGAAAAATCAGTTTTTTAAGTACCACTTTGCGGTTTCACTATTCATCAAAAATTGATGTTTTTCAGAAAAATACCAAAACATCACCCTAAGATATATTTAATATTCCAAAATCAAAAATGATTTATATTTTAAAAAATTCAAAACATATAAGTTACATTAATGAATTTAATAATTAATTCTCGTTGTCTCAGCAAATAGCGTGTTTTTATGAAACAATAAGTATCAAAAGATTGACACTAGTTTAAGTCCAATTTCAAAGTGAAATTAATTCCAACGACCACTATTGGATGAAATGGTAAAAATATATTCTAATTGAGCTTTAAAACCAATTAAAAAGATAATATAACCATATAATTAAATTATATGAAAAAGAAGTTTTGATGTAAAATGCATTATTTTTTCACTATTCATTAAAAAATGAACATTGTCAGAAATATACCAAAAAATTATCCAATGTAAATTTCAGTGTCCCAATCATAAATAATAAGTTTATTTTGACAAATAGATCTTATGAAATTGTCACAAGTTTGATTTAAAAATTGTTTTCCATCAAAAGGCAGTAAAACAATCTTTTAAAAATATTAGTGTATTCCATGCTTAAGATTGGATTTATTCTCATTTTAAGCCTCTAAAACACAATCTAATTCATTAGTAGACAAAGATAAAAATATCTATTATTCATTAATTACGTGGTATGTTAAAAGTATGACCCATATTCAATCTACTTTTGGGAACTATTTGTTAAGTCTAATTAGTATTTGAGGTATGTATATTCTAATATTTAAAAATAATATTACATATGGGTTCAAAAAACAAACTATTTTGATATATTAGGTGTTTGAACCTACTAATAATATAATTAATGCTTCAACAACAACCAATAATGAGCACGCCATAAATTTCAGGTATGTCTATATTAATTCTACATTATTTTGAAAGTGTTATATTCTGAATTTTCTAAATAAATTATTACTTTCAATGTAAGTTTTTTATTTATGATTGGTATTTGAAAGAATAAATAATCAATCAAACATGTGCTGAGAGGATATTTACTATCCAAGATGACATGAACACATGTCATACCTGCTAAAAATCCATGCCAAAAGGATAATAAATACATTAGAACTGACAAAAAACAATCCAAAAGTGCATTAAACATTTTATATGGTATCTTTAAGGCATTGAGTATTGAGTCAGGCCACAATGATGAACATGGTTACAATTTAAATAAGAATTTTTAGGGAATCAAACATCAAATATGTTTTCATGGGATACACATGCGCATTAGTTACCATATCAGAAAACGTCTCTCATGGCCACACCCACACACAAACCACTATGTATACATCCTAGTATACATCTATTATAAGAAATGTACAAACACTCTACCATCATGGGATATCAACACACACATAAAAGGAAAAAAATCACTAATTTGAAATGAGAAACAATGATCTTCCATCGAGTATATTCATTATCCATCTCATTCTCATACTACTTTATCTGATCAGCCATTATAGCATAGTTTACCATCAAACCATCCCATTCATCCTTAACAAGAGATGCCACATTTCTTATAGTGGCATATTCTTCTGAAATTCAACACTAGAATTCATTGTGTTCTCTCAAGTTCCTCTGTAATGTATTTATCTAATTTTTTATATGATTTATTTATGAATTTATATTTAACTAAAATCTATGTAAATATTATTAGTGACTCAAATGTATTTTCTACTTTATAACAGAAATGCGTACATAATTTTTTGATTAAATAGATAAATGTATGTATGTTCTATATTTTTATTGAATGATATATACTATTTGATTGTTGTGTATATTGTGTTTTTATACAAGGGTTTCTATTTAATTGTAATTGTAGTTTTTCAAAAGTTTCTTAAAAAAATTAACTTAAAGCATCATTTATTTTAAAAACTGAAGCTAATTTTAAAACGAAAATTGTTTTTAGCATCAGTTTTTTATAAAACCAACACCATAAACCAGTTTTTGGAATCATTTTTACAAAAAACCGACCCCAAAAACCAGAGCTAGTTTAATTTTCTTCGTCGTTTTAGGTTAAAACGACGCCGAAATGCTCAATCAAAATTTCTTTCAGCATATTTTTTTAGAAAACTATTGTCAAAAATACTATTTTTTACATATCCTTTATAGACGTCGGTTAAAAACCAATGTCAAAAAAAAACCTACGTTGAAATGTGTTTTTGCACTAGTGATAGTTTAATATTATAATTGAATCAAATATCTTGGGATTTCCATTGTTGTTGTGAACATACTTCTACCTAATATACATCTATGTGATTGGAATTATTTATATTTTAATATTTTTTTATATTCTTCAATAATATCATGTTCTATAGCATCAGTTTTTTCAACAGTGATGTTGTTTACTAAAGTGAAATTCATGGTAGGATACACAGAATTACTTTTCATTTGTGTCCCGATAATTTGGGTATGCTATACCCAAATGGGTGATTTTAGAGATGAATTTAGGGAGGAAATTTCACCCATACTACTAGGATGGGATTTCCCCTTGGATATTGGAACTAAATTTAATTATTTTTATGCTTCCTTGGAAAATATTTTATCATGTTTTAGATGTAGTGGTACATATTAGGTTTTACCCATGTGTGAAAACCATATTAATTATATAGATAATAAACTAATTAAAGGATACTTTTTTAATATTAGTTTCTATAACTCAATTAGGGATTTTGGAGAAGTAGTTAGGATTTCCATATGTATAGAAATAAACAAAAAAAATAGTGATAGTCAAATTATGCAACTGAATATTTCACCTTTTTTACTTCTGATAGTGGCAATGTGGTGATGCATGGGATTTCATTGCAAGTAACTCTGGGAATACGTAAGAGCGACTTAACCAAATGTGAGTGTAATATCATGATTGTTTCATAAGTGAACAATGTATACTTATAGATAGAGTGAAGGTAGTGGGATTATTTGGTCAAGTAGAGGGATCTCTATATAGATTAAATACGGTGGACTTCTCTTCATAAATATTAGAATGAGATAGTGACTGGTTTCATCCGTTGGGTTTCATTAGAATAATTAGGCTTGATTATTTAATTTTAAAATGGTAATTATATTTGAATAAACATATAATTTTCTAATAAAATTAACGTTGTGTTCCCCCTATATATTAGGAATCAAACCCAAATAATGATAAAACTAATGTTCTTCTATTTATTTAGATTCATTGGATAGTTTTTTCAAGAATTGTTTTTTGTTTTTTAGATTTGGGTTGGGAGATTTGGTCTGGTTATTTGGGTTATCTCTATATTCTGAATTATAGAAACCATATAATAGTTTCATTCTAGTATTTTCTTCCACCAAGTATGTTATAATGTATATCATCTAGTTCTCATATCAGAAGATATTTATAATCCAAAAAGGTTTTATCTGAGATTCAGATGAAATGTTTTGGTTGACTAGACATTGGTAAAATAGTTTTATAAATCGGTTTAGTAGCATTATTCTACAACATTCCATATAGTACTCTTCCTATAAGTAGTTTCTGATCCCTCTTATATATTCTTTTATTTAGTGAGAGTTCACTATCACCCAATTTTATGGTGTTATATTAGGGTAATTTCAAAGTGGATAAGTTTTATTGCATATTTTTTTCATCAAAAAAAGAAAATATATTCTGTTATACTTCATAAATCCATGGATATTCCATTAGAAGTTATCAATTCTAAAGCAATGAAGAATTAGAATTGTGAGAGTCTAGATTAAAAGGTATTGGAGTTGATCTCAATTTCATTATCCTAGATTATAGATTACAATATTCTATATGTGATTAATACTTTGAAACTTATTAATGTTCTTATGTATATGCATTAGAAGTTCACCAAAATGAATAAGGTGTTACTTTTGTAGAAGTTTTTCAACATGAGGATATTGGAAGGTAAACTAATATATATTCAGAAGAATAGATTCAACAAGATAAATAATTGGTTTGATTCATTGAAGGTGAAATTTGGATATCGAGAGTGGATGATGGTGTTAATTTCGTCACTCCCTAACTCTTGGGATGTTATAGTTACCATGGTTAGTAATTCAAATGTTAATCTAGTCCTAATGTTTGAAGTTATTATAGACCTAATATTGAAAGAAGAGAATCAAAATTAGGAGATATAGGTATCTTCCATAAATTCTTATAGTGTGGAAGGAAGCAGACCTCCAAAACATGGAACAATCATAAGAATGATAAAACAAGAAGATGTTAGAGTTAGAGTTGCATAGTTAAAGGTGGTCCCATGAGTTGGAATTGTGGGAATCAAGGTAACCTAAATAATGATTACAATTATCGGATAGTGAATTTTATAAGATATTCTTCTAAAATAGGATTTTTGAATCCTATGATGTAAGATATGAGATATCTAATGTCATATACCACAAATTTAGTTTAATCACAGATCATAGAATATGGAATTCCATTTCACACAATATCTAAGAGTGGGAGTATGTAGAACTGTACTTCCTAAATATTTGTATTGGTGAATCTTATAGATGATGTTGCATGTGATATTATTGGAAATCATGATCATTATATTTAGAAAAGGGATAAATGTTTTCTAGAGTCCAATAGAGTGACTCACATACTGGGATTGAGAAAAATCATAAATTCCACTATATAGATAAACAATGAATGTTTCTTTATAGAAATATCAATTTGTGAGTGGAAGATTCATTTTTTCTCCATGTTTGGGGATAAGGGAGTGAAGGATAGAATTTTGTACCTTACCAAAGAATCAGTAGGAGAAATTTATTCCATGGAAGTAGCTTCTATAAAGTTATGGAATGAATTTCAAGGTTACCTGAGGGAGAAAGGTTTTATAATCATCACCACTAAATACTTACTAACAATTAAAAGAAAGATGTATGATACATGTGAATATTTTATTATTCAAATTTAGTGGAAGGATTCTTTATAAAGTAAATTTATGGTTCAAAAGAACAATACATTAATGATTATTCATATAAATATATGTGGAAATCTCCCATTTGATCCCATGACGGGTCAATATTTGACTAAAATTCATCAATTATGCAACATATAACATGTGTATGTTCTTTATCATGTAAATTTATGTTGTTTTTGGAATATTTATCCAATTTATATACATCAAGAAAAAGGGGATTGGTTTAAAACATATGTTTTTTAGGCTTGATAATGTTGGGGATATGGGAGAAGGGAGGTCTTGATGTCATACTAGCAGAAAGAATTATAGTTTGAGAAGACTACACCAACTACAATAGAATAAGTTGAGAGAATAAATTAAACATTGGTTGAGAATAAATATATTATTATAATTACAGTGGGATTACTATATATTTTTTGGGAATAATTTTTCATTTGTGAAGAATATTTGATTCCCAAGAGAACATATTCTCCATTAGGGTGAGAAATTTTGGAAGTTTGTATATCTAGAAGAAAGTTTGATCACACCCATCTAATATTCTCTATTGAAATCACATAAATCCACTCTGATTCCATGGAATGGTGAAAGATTAATTATAATTCTATAACATGTTACATTTATTTTTATGATGATGAAGTGTCTAGTGTTTTACTCTAGGATATAAAAATCAAAAGGTTTTTAGAATTTGAAATGTCATTTTAAATGAAAATATCCTATGGAAGGATTATAATATAGCTATTTTTGCTGCTAATGAGACAAATAATACCATCATAGACTGAAGTTTGGTTGAAGAGGCATCATAAGGTTACCGATATCCTATAGAATTCAATAATAAAGTCAATAATGGAGAAAATAGACTAAATAGAAGATAAAATAGATTAGAATCATGTTTTGATATCATACCATGTTTGGAAGTAGAAGATGAAAAACATACAGAGAATCAAGGAAGATATTCAGAAGGGGAATCTATGGAAGAGAAAATAAATGGTGTTTATTTACTGGAATGATTTGAGCCATTAAGGGTATTATAGAGGTCTTCCACAGTAAGACACAAATTTCATAGGTGAGGAAGTGATTTGAACTACTTTTGTCCTATATGCGATGGAGATCCCAAGATAAATGAAAAGTCTAGGAATTTGAAATACTCAAATTATTAAGAGTTAGTAATGAGGGATGACATCGATTTCCTATTTTTTCTAGAAAATTTTATCTAATAGAAATTCATTCTATGAAAAATGTTATTTAAAAAAATGGATGCCTTAGTTAAAGGAAGAAGAATATAGTGGATAGAGGTACTATGAATGGATATTTATAAAAAGTTTTCAATAAATAAAAGGTGTGTATTTATCTAAAATCATTTCATCTATAGATAATCATAAAACATTTCTAATTGTATTTAGTTTTGTTCTATAAAGTATTTTCAACCATTAGAGTCATATTTTAGGAAATAATTCCTTTATATAGACTAAGTTTTATACATATATGTTGAATAACTAGTAGGTTTTATGGATAAAAATACATAAAACTTGTGTGCATGTTGAAGTAGAGCCTCTATGGTTTAAAGAAGTCACCAAGGTAGTGGAATCAAAAGTTAAACAATTTCCAGGCAAACTAAAATTTCACCTAGTTAAATTATGACCATTGATTTTATTGATATTTTTTTATGATGGGAGTTTTAGCATCTTGTTCCTCAATTTTAATGATATAAACGTTTTTTTCCGGTTAAATAATTAGTTGAAAATATGAAGGATAAATTTTTTGGAAGCTTAGAGAAAATTATTTCAACTCATATAAATGGTTACTAGTTATGAGTATTATAAGGGACTGATGTTCTGGGACATGTATTTAACTCAGTTGAATTGCATATAGAAGGTATTATAGTGATTCAGCATGACTAAAGTGAGAATTATTTGCACTCCCCTAGATGAAAAATACATATTGAGGAAGGAGAAGTCACTATGGAAGGTAGTTGAGGAATGGTACATATTGAATATTCCAAATTCATTAGTAATTAAAATCTTATTATATTCTAGGATTTTTACTTATTCGTAAATAGGAAAATAAGTGGTTATTGTGGATAAGAATATTTCAAATCTTAAAATAGAACATTGAGAGGTTATGATGCAGAATATATGGTACATAGAGAGTTTAAGACGATTGTTAATTTTCATCGTAATAGATGAGTAATTATAAGGGTTTTCTAACTCAGAATTATTACAAGATACAGACACGTGGAAGATAACCACAAAATATCAATTCACATTAATATGAAAAACTGATGATATTCATATATCAACCAATGGTTTCACTATCAATAATGGATTTGAATAATGTTTCATTAATAAAACATGATAAAGAGATGATTTGGCTAAAGTTATTATTTTTAGATCATGGGAGAATTTAAAATGATAAGATATTATTTTTTGGTACATGGAGTATTATTCTATTTTAAAACCTTCACATGATTCATTCTAGGAAAATAATATTCAGATCAAGTATCACCTATATCTAGAAGTTTTTGGAGGATATAAGGTTTGATATATGAAATATATTAATATCTTGGAATCTGATAGATACTCTATAATGTTTGTTGTATTAGATGTGTTGAGGTACTGTTTCACCTTAGTTGATCAAGGATGATCAGTAGCATGGTGGGGAAAACATGATACTAAAATGGTTTTTTTATAAATATAAATCGGTTTGCGCATGTTGATGGTTTATTTACTGAATATTTCTTCTAAATTATTCTTAATTGAGATATTAATAGGTTTTAGTCCAGCGTGGAAACCATTTTTGGGAATTGGATCTTAGTATAATAAATGGAGATTTTTTTATGACTAATTATCATAATTTAGATAGTGATGGTGCAGCAGCAACTTCAATGTTCATATGTCCTAAACTTGGTAGATTGGATGGCTATTACCGGATAATGTAATTAAAAGTTTAAGGAAGTTTCAGTGTGTCATAAGCGTAAAGGATGAATATTTTAAAATTTTCTATTTGGATTCAAGTTTAAAACATTAATCCATGAAACCCCTTCCATTTATTTCTTTAAGGATCACATGTAATTCAATTTATGCATGAAAAATAAAATCATAGAAAAGATTTAATGTTACCTCATTCATTTTAAGTTACCGGTTTGATTCACTCACCATCGATGTGTCATTTCTTTAATATTCCAAACTATATTTCCTATATATATTCCACATCTTCTCCAAAATTAAATTATCATCGATCTGAGTTTCTTAGTTTCTATCATGGGGAATCAAAGAGCTTTATGACATCCCTTTGATCTCCCGAAGAATAGAGACTCCATCAGTAAAGCTGGATCGATCCAACCTTATTATTCCTTCAGAATACCCCTTTAAGAACTTGAGATGAGAGGAGAAGATAATTTTTCCAACTAAATTCATGAAAATTTTGGATCTTTCTATTCAATAGGATGAAATCATCTTTTATGATTAGGTTATACTTTTTATGATTTCAAATTGGTCCCTGGAAAGTAATAACCTTAATTTTAGACCTTTTTTCATATGTATTACATAATATACTTGTCATAAATGTCAAAAATATTTTACCACTCACTTGTAACACTATAAAATGTTTTTTGAGAAAATATGAACTATTAATATGGCTCGTATACTCTCTAAACAGTTTAACAAACCAAGAACATCCAATGTTTGTTCGAAAAATGTAATTTTTCTCATATTCACTATTATGGTCAAACAACATGTGAATAACTTGAGAAATAAATTCAATCATCATTATTCAAAACATGAATAATATAATTGAATTATTTTTAACTATGATTCGTTATACACGGAAATACCCCATCTCCCATAGGCGGGGTCCATTTCATCCTAAACTCATATTCCTTAGATTAGGTGTAACATGTGGACACACTTAGTTCGTGGCCATCTAAGTCCTTATCTAAATAGTATTGATCCCAAACCATTGACCAAGAGATGATCCTAGAAACCCCACTTGGCCCCTAATGATATAATTAATTTCATAGCCACAACTTCCTCCTATGAACACTTATTGTGCAATATAATCTCTTTGTCTCATGATATCTCATAAAGAAGGATTCATAATTGTTTCATTGCCCTTTTATTTAATTATATACTTTGGGACCTTACTATATGGACATACCTTCTTGTACCATGCCCTAAGATATATGAAGGTACTAGAATCCATGTCAACTAGGTCCCACAAGATATTTCTTCCTCAACTCAGAATCAACAAAAACTATCCTGATCATTCAATCAACGTCATGACACCATTGTTTCACCCAATACAAGCTAACTCGCCACTATTTCATTATAATCATTTTCACTTTGAATCAATGTATGTGATCAAATGTAATGCACTAATAATGATCTCAAGTCTGGAGACCAATACATATGTTTGTAGATAGGAACAACTAATGACACCTGAAACTTGTGGTGTTTCTATTGGTGGGTATATCCTCATGATCTCACTTATATATATCACCAAGTGAAAACGTTATGAATAGAATTTTCAATGATAATGAGCCCCCAACACCTGATATTCAAACACCATATGTGTCCTATCAATATGATGTATCTAGACCACAAGACATAAGTTTAAGATTACTGTCATAGTATCTTGAGGTTCTCATTATAGTTGGTAACTTATATAACCATTTTATATGAAAAATAATCTAATTACATTACCATGTAATTAGTGGATAGATAAATATCAACTCAATTATGGTAAGAATAAAAAAATACATGTATATATCAACCTGTATATGTGTAGTGGTAATCAAAAGTACTATCCAAGTTGGTTCTAGGGCACCCACTATTACAAAAATCCCACTTACACTATAACCAACTTCCTAACTATACTTGTTAACTATCTTATGATAAGATCATGTTTCTACTAAGATATGTAATTAATCAGGGGCCTACCACATTTCAACTTCCAATCTATTCCATAATCTCTGACTCTATCTCTTTGACTAAGATTTCTCCAGAGATAATATCCCAAAGTATATCCCTTTTATCCACAGTCTAAAAATGAAATCATGTCTATTAATAGTAATATAATTATCATATTAAGAAAAAATTAATTACTAGGTGTGATTCCAAAAACTGAAACAATTTTTTGTGTATTTTACACTGCTTATTTAGCTTCCATAAAATCCATAACATACTCGGTATTTGTATATATGGATACCACTTGCTAGAATGATCTTGTCTTACTCATTACCTTAGACTAACTATGATATTAGATCACACTGATACATGGAAAGCGATTATGTGTACCCTAAAAACTATTATCCTTTCCTCTACACATACAAAGTACACTTCCTTTGTACTTCATCTAATTCCATTAGATAGTTCTAACTGCATCCCTTATAGTTCTCCTTGTTACAACTAATTTTTCCAATAATAAAGTATATCTTGGAGATACAATTCTTGTAAATATCATGGAATGTGTGATTAATACATCGTTAAAGAATATGGAATTCAAATCACTATGTTAATCTCCTCTTATGTCTTCTACATGTCTACCTAGAGAGATATATTCCGTGTGACACTGGTTACAATTATCTTTTGAATTGTTCCAACCTATATTTTTCAACAATATGTTAGTATATGTATAATTTACTAGGTCTAAGAAATAATTTTTTATACTTGAGAAAAAATCATTCCCTAAAACTCTAGTTTATACTTTAAGTTAATCTCTGGATAGTTATTTGTATCATGTTCTTAACTAACTATAATACCAACACTTGTTTTCCAAAAGTTAACAAACATATTTTACTTGAAAAACTATGATTCCCCCACTTAGCTTTGGTAGAAACATGTAAAAGATTCATTCCAAATGAATATTCTATGATCTAGTGGATTAATTTAATCCAAAACTATATTTTAGAAACTTTCACCCTTATTGGAATTCTAATATGTCAACATCTCTTTCGGGTTACATTATATAGACATCTTCCTCAATGGGTGGTATGAAAATCCAATGCTCAAAATAATGATCATAGAAAGTATCCTTTATAATTAAAATTATATTGTTAAAACTAAGGAATTTCATAGATAAAAATGGATACTAGTTTGTGTTTTTTTCAATCCACACTGGGTTGATCAGGGATTTTTCAAGGAAAGTGGTCTTATGGTACAATCTGAAAAGAGTGTTGAACGTTTTTCATTTTCTAGTGTTTTCCAAATTTTTGGGTCCAAAATTGGAGAATAGATAAATGATTTTTTGTAAAAGTACGTTGCGTGCAAGGTTGAAGGAGAAACTAAATGTTTCGTTCAATGTGTGTTTTAGGACCTTCTAACAAAAATACTGTAAAGGAAAGATTCTCATGAAAGATTCTCATTTTCATCGAAGAACAATATGTTCCAAATACAACATAAAAAGTGAGTTACATGTAAGATGAATTTTGGGTTAATAGATTCGTAATATGGGAAAGGCATGGTATGGGTGAAATTATATTAAAATCTAGATACGACGTCAAATTTAGGATTTCATGCATAGGGGTTGGCATGCAAGGAACCTATACGCAGGGTCTTCCAGGTCAATAAATATTCATCTACCCCATTTAAATACATATATCTTCTTCTAATAAAGATTCAGTGTCTCTACAATGTGAAATGCTTGTTTGAAGAATACTTGAAAGGTGTAAATCTTACATGTAGAATGGACCTTAAGTCTATCTAGACCAAGTGATTTTCATGGTGGTGTTGCATGAAAGATAAGGGCTATGTAAAAGATATCTTATGTGACAATCCCAAAGCATGTGTTCAAGAATAGGTGTTACGAGCAAGTGTATAGTTAAGCTAATTTTTTTGGATATCTTGTTTATTTGATCAGTGATTTCAAGTGAATCATTATAGGCATTTTGTGAAAGCAAAATCTCATGTTAAACAAGGGAAAAGTCTTCAATTCCATTCTACTGAAGTGACCTTTAATTCCTTAAACTGAGTAAGACTTATCTCAAAGAAGTGAGCCAGGGGTCATTGGAAGTGTTATGAGAGAGGTAGTGTACCATCTCTAAAATATTTGAAATGTTGTGTGTATGGAAAATAATGAATGTTTTTCAACATATGTATTCAAAAACTAGTGAATATTAGTCGATTTAGGTACGATTGATACATTGTCGACGTATGCTCCTTGGACTGGACCTTAGTGGTGAACTGGGTAAAATTATTGTGTTTTCTATTTTATTATGATTATGTTTTTTATAGGTTTATATAATATAGTTTTAACTATTTCCTTCCAACAGGGGAACAAGATCCATCACTTTAGAAAAAATGTTGACGCCCTGATTTACCCCTCCCCTCTTAGGGTATTTCGGGGTCCTTCAAGTGGTATAAGAGCCAAAAACATTACTGGTGTTAAATATGTAATCCTTTATTTTCATGGATAATTCAATAAATTTAAGGGGAGTCCCCCTATTATATGGAAGAAATGTCTAGATTTGGAAGAACATGATGAGATCTAATATAAGATCTCTTGGAATGGATGTCCTTTTTTCCAATTCATAGGGGATTCAGGTCATTGATGCAACAGGACTGTCTAGGACTGATATAGATAGGAAAATGTTTAATAATGATGCCAAATCATAGAATTCCCTTACTTCATTTCATTCTGATAAAATATATCTGAAGGTAATGATTTTCAGTTCATTTAAGTTTGTTTGGGGAAATATGTAAAATGCGTATGAAGGCGACAACAAAATGAAGGAGAGAAAATCCATGTTTTTTTACAACATGTTTGAGGGTCTCAAAATGCATACTAGTGAAAATGAAGATACCTTTTTAAAAATAATAACTAATTTTATTGTAGAAATATGAGGACTTGGTGAAGAAATCGAGGACATTTACATAGTGAAGAAAACGTTTAGGAGGCTTCCACCACTCTACAATCTAAAATTATTAGCCCTTGAGTAAAGGGATCTGCCTAAACATTATCTAGATGTTCTTTTTGGTAGTCTAGTGACTTATAAAATTATATTTAAACTAGATTATACAATAACTCGAGTTGGGAAGGAAATGGCATTCAAATCCATGGAAAAAACTTGAGTTTTTTTATGATAGTATTGATAATGTTAATGAGGAAGGAAAACATATTTCTCTCTTTTCCTAGAAATGGAAGAGAGGAAAAAGGATATATGAAGGAAATATACCTCTGTATTGTTTTCATTTTGGTAGAGTTGGTAACATTGCCTCTCGGTGATCAAGGAAGTTCGATGATGAATAAAGTGAAGCTAGAAAAATAAGGAAGCCTCAGAAAATGTTTTCTCAATAGGGAGACTTCAAATATGGGAAGATATTATAGAGAAAGATTTTTTATGTAAATATAAATATGAGGATGATGAATTTTTTAGGGAAGAAAAACTAGAGTTTAAAACTAGAACCCATGAATCAAGGATTTCTATAATTGAAATTTCAAAACCACCAAAAGATAAATCTAGAGATAATGAATTGATTTGAGATATTGATCTCATGTTGTAACTTGAGGATGCTCTTGGTAAGCTTGATAATCAATGAAATTAAAAAAAATAGAAAGATGTTCTAGATGAGTCATCAGAATATGTTGATCATCTTGAATTTGACATTGATCGATTAGAAGAAGTAGTAAAAGAACATTAAATGACTTTTAAAAGATCAGAATATATAGTGGAACTAATGAGCAGAATTGAAGAATAATAAAAGGTCATAAATGGCATTACAATGAGACTGGAGGAGAATTTCAAGACTGTTTTGGGTCTTGAATAAGAATTAGTTACTCTAAAGAGTAAAACAGAAAGTGAATCAAATTAAATGGAAATAAGAAAAAAATAACGTTTGGAAGATTATCATATGAATAGCTATTAGAGAGACCTAATTATGGATCTGTAGTATTAGAAAAGGCTTTGAATGATCAAAGATTCACATTCATGGGAAAAATTGGAATTGGTTGTGATGTTGAAACATCAAAATTTAGAAACAAGACAAGCCTAAATAATGGGAAATAGAAAGTTTAAATTATCACAATATCACCTATAGTTCTAAAAAATAAAGTCTCAAATCAAACTAAAAGTAGAACTGAAAACTATCCACAAGTGTCAAGAAATGATCAGCAGTCAAAATATTTTCCTAAGTAAGGATTCATGAGTATGAATAGAAGTGAATAGAAATTTCTTGTCCTAAAATACCTATTCTATGTCAATCCAGACCATACCATTTCATATTGTGATGATTGAAGGAGATACTTGAATGGGTAAGAGATGGGAAGTCAATAAAGAAGAACAAATTCATATCCTAAATATTATAAAATAAATATCTTTTATGGATACTATTTTCAAATATCAAACGGTGGTCCTCAATATATTGGTTATATGAAGTGGAATGGAAAGATTATTACCTATAGAACTTAGAGAAAATTCAATACCCACCCACTAGACCGAGTCTCTCTTGCAAAAACAAATTCTCTTCTGGATGAATGATATGATTATGGCGAACCAATGTACATGGAAACAAAATGGGAAATTCCATCATTATCCTCCACTAAATCAAATATTTCATTGAAGGAAAAGAAGAAAATTGAAAATCTAACCTTCCATAAATCTTTCTCAAAGCCAAAAAGAAATGTAGCACATGGATTCTTGACAATAGGTGATCATCACATGTGATGAGAAATGAATACTTGTTGAATAATGTTAAGAAAAGGGTTTGCAGAATAGTATGTTTGTAAATGATGGTGCATTTAACATCAAAGGTAGTGGAAGTATAGAACTGTTAAACGATGAGCTAAGGAAAACTAAAATTATTTATATGCATAGTTTGCATCAGAATCTCCTAAGTGTGATTTAATTTTGAATAAGGAATGAAAGTATCATTCAATCAAAATGGGTATACTATAAAAGTAATTATAGGTAACTCTATCATTAAAGGATACAAAACATATGGAAATTTGTACTAGTTGGACAGTAAAGAGAACATATGTTACTTAACTATTGAAGAAGTAAACAACCTGTGACATCGGAGTTTGGGTCACATTAATCAAAAAGGCCTAAAATATATATATAAGAATAATATATTCATGGATATACAAAATCTAATGTGTGAATGGGAAAAGTCTTTTGATTCTTGCATATGAGGAAAGTTGTTCTGCAGTTCATATCGGCCAAAGATGACAAAGGCTCAAATCTTATCGATCTCTTCCACAAAGATGTATCTGGTCTGATAAATGTGTCTGGAACATATTGAGATAGGTACTTTATTCTTTTAATTTATGATTATAGTATAATGTATTCAGTAATGATTATATACCAGAAACAAAGAGTGCTTGATTGCATGAAAATTTATCATCAAATAGCTAAGAATGATATAAGTTGTACAATCAAAGTTCTATGATTTAAAAATTGTGGGGAATACACATAAATTGAGTTGGAAAATTACTTGTATAAACAAGGAATAAATCTTGAAGTGGATATAGTGAGAACCCTGAAAACAATGTAGTTTTTGAGCATAGAAATTGACGTGTCAAAAATATTTCTAGAACTATTTGGATTGAGAGTTGTATCTATCATCATTACTAGAAAGTGGTGGTTCAAGTAGTAGTGTATACTCAAAATTGAATATGTATTTTTATTGGAGAAAACAAGACAATATATGAGTTGTGGCATGGAAGGAATCCCCATTTTAATTATTTTCATGTTTTAGAAAGTAAATGTTTCATCTGAAACATAGAATTAAATCAAGGGAAGTATGGTTATATAGAAGATGAGGGAATATTCCTTGGATATTCAATGATGATTAAATCCTACAAATGATTCAATAATTTCCTTGGAATAATTTTGGAAATTAGTGATATCAAGATCATTGAAGACAAAATCACAAATACCTTGATGAGATTTTATGATGATATGATAAAATCTGAGGAAAAAAGTGGGCATGGAATAGATGCAAGTGAAGAAGTAATGGAAGTCGTGAAAAACATTCATGGGTCACAAAATGATGATGATTTAAAAGAATAATAAAAATAGGAAACCATGGATGAAAAAACTACTTTTTAACCACATATAATAAATATAGGATAATAAATTGATCAATCCAACATCATTGGTGTTGACCTCACCTGTTTTGATAATCTCAATCATGTATTCATATGTGTGAAAATCCCAAT
This sequence comes from Viscum album, assembly GCA_963277665.1. Lineage (NCBI taxonomy): Eukaryota > Viridiplantae > Streptophyta > Magnoliopsida > Santalales > Viscaceae > Viscum > Viscum album. Next base: position 869,956,404 of record OY728145.1, on the reverse strand, counting down.
TATGTTTTCATTCTCTATGATATTTTTAAGTATCATTGATCTATACTTTAATTCTTTCAAATCTGTGATCAAACCAATAAAATAGTCTTTGGAATATGTTAATCCTCATTTATCCATGTTCATACAAGTTATAAATTGATTCTAACACAATCGGATGTGTTCTGCATAAAACAGATAAGTAATCTGACTATAGCTACTGATAAAGAGCTACCGGTACCCAGTCTACCGATAGACTTAGTCTACCGACAGACAGAGTCACCGATATACTTAACACAGAGCTACCGATGTGCTTATAAATGTAAGCTACTGACTTACAGACAGCTACCGATACAAATATAGAGCTTCCGGTGTAAGTATAAATAGCTACCGATGGAATAAGAGTCACCGATGGACGAAGCTACTGACAGACTCACAGCTACCGACGCATGGAGCTACCGACGCATGGAGCTACTGACGCATGGAGCTACCGACGCATGGAGCTACCGATGCATGGAGCTACCGATAAACAAAGACGGATACAAGCATATACAAACCAACGCATAGATCCACCGATAGAGTCAAAGCAACTAATGAAATTGAGCTACCGATGTCCAAGCTACCGATGCTGATCACTTACCTACCTATCACTCAACTCACTGTTTGAATTTCTTTATTTCCTATCTTTATTTAATCTATCCAACGGTCATATCATACATTTTAATGATTTTTCAAATATCTGATAAAGGTTGTCGGATGTCAAGAACCCGTACCTCGTACCTGCAGAAAGGAAATCTTTTCTGTCTCCTGTTGCTCGTGATATAAATACGAGAAGAATCAAGAAGAGTGTGGTGGATGAACATACCAGAAACACACGAACGAGAAGAATCAAGAAGAGAAAAACCAGTTCCATCAAGAACACAGAGAATCTCATAGACAATCAAGCATACTCGAGAAGTGTTCTGTGCATATAAGAAGAACACTGAAGAACTTCAACCACTACATTTTCACTGTCTGTGAACCTGGAGCATAAGACACTCTGTTTCTCAAACAGAAATGAGAAGAGGACTCAGATTCACTTCTGATCGAATCCAAAGGAGTCCAGAGCTACACTGAAATCACCGGAACCATTTCTAAACTCTACATCTCTTTTTCTGTGATTTATTATTATACTTTTCGAGCAGTGTGTGTTATCTGCTGTATCTAACACATACACTGTCTCCTGTACTTAAACTGAAGGATTTGTAAATCCTTACCAAATTCTTGCATTCCTTCTTTCCCACGAATATAGTGGTAGAGGTCGTGTGTGACCTGGACAGCTGGTTGATGTTGTACTGTTTCCCACGAATAACAGTGGTAGAGGTCTTGGACCTGGACAGTTGTAAACTGTTGAACCCCGATCCAGGGTGTGGATCATTTTTATATAAACATTTGAGAGGACTAAGTCTCAGCTTGAGACTTAACCTCTTGGTTACATTTGTTGTGCCATCTCTTTCAAAGTTTTATTCCGCTGCTAATCACTTTAAAACCTACATTGTTTTTAAAGTCACTTTGATAATTAAATTAGCAAGTGTTTATGTTAAGTGTAGATTAGTAAGTTAGTTTCAAAAGATAATCACACACTCCTGTATTGATTAACTGGGAATTAATCAATCCCTTGAGAATCCAACAGAACCTCTACTTTAATATAAATTCACTACAGTTTAATTTATTATTTTATTTGGGGGTCTTTAAGACAGTGTTTTTAAATACAGAAATTTTAATTGGTACTCAATTCACCCCCCTCTTGAGTAAACCACTCCGACCAACACTTGGTATCAGAGGGTTGAAAATACTCTCTACTCTGCTTTTGAACTGTGATTTTAGTTGTATTTTAATGTTCTTAAAATTTCTGTTATATCTAAATTTTTATCTATTTAAAATTTTCTCATCATGGACTATAGACTTGAGGGTGATGCTACTAACCGGCCACCTTTCTTCAATGGAACTAATTATGCTCAGTGGAAACTGAAAATGAAAATTCATCTAGAAAGCATAGGTTTTGATATTTGGATTGCTATTGAATCAGAATACAAAATTCCCACTACTGCTAGATCTACTTGGGATGAACCTATAAAGACTGCTTACAATAACAACTGTAAAGCTATGAATGCCTTGTACTGTGTTCTAGGAGATGAAGAGTTTAATAGAATTTCTTCTTGTAAAACTGCATATGAAATTTGGGATACCTTAGCTGTTTCTCATGAAGGAACAACGAATGTTAAAGAAATGAGATTGAACACTTATACTATTAAGTATGATAATTTTAAAATGAAGCCTGACGAACCCATTTCGGACATGTATCTCAGGTTGAATGAAATTGTCAATACAATGATCTCGCTGGGAAAGGATGTCTCATCGAAGGAACAAATTATGAGAATTTTGAGATGTCTACCTGATAGATGGAGAGGCACATCTTTCTCAATCAGAGAATCATGTGACATTGCTGCTCTACCTGTCAAGGAACTAATTGGAAAGCTGATGATGTATGAAGAAGAGCTTAAAGTGAATAAGAAAGAAGAAAATGAACCTCCAAGAAATTTTGTCGCTTTCAAATCTTCAACTTCAAAGAATAAGGACAAAGAAACGATTCAAGCTGTAGTTGAAAGTTCAAGCTGTGAAGACAGTGAAAGTGATTCTGACAGTGATGCTGAGATGGCTCACATTGATAGAAGATTTAAGAAATTTTATAGGAAAAAGAAGTTCTTTAGAAAAACAAATTATAAGGGTAAGTATTATCACCAAGGTAAATGGAAAAAGGATTGGAAGAAGAATGACAAATCAGATGATGTTGTCTGCTATGAGTGCAAGAGAAAAGGACACATTAAAGCCGACTGTCCAAAGATGAATTATAAAAAGAAATATGAATATAAGGACAATAAGTATAAGAAAGCCATGAAGGATACTTGGAGTGCTTCTGAGGATAGCTCTACTGAATCTGAAAGCTCTGAAACTGAACACAAAAATAAGGCAAACATGTGCTTTATGACAAACACTTCTCAGGTAACTACTGAAACTCCTGCTTTAAATTATTATTGCTCTGGAGATAATGCAGAATCTGATTCTGATTCTGGAACAATGCCTAAAAATGAATTTTTTGATTACTGTGATATGATGGAAGAGACATGTAATGAACTTAAGGATAAATACAAGTCATTAAAGAAACAGCATGCTCTTACCACTACAGTTAAAACCGAACTCACTATTGAAAAAGAGAAAAATGATCAACTGTTAAAAGAAAACACTGAACTGAAACTATCCAATGAGCAACTCAAGAAATACTTAGAGAAGTTCACCAATGGAAAAAATACACTTACACAGATGCTAGGAAACCAAATAGCACCTTAATATACTACTGGTATAGGATACCAACCTTGACAAAGGAAAATTTCCAAAACTAGATTCATTTCTAAATCTGAACAGAATGAAGGTAATTCTGGAACTTCATATGCTTCAACCAGTTATATACATAGCTATGGATCTAATAAAGTTTATCTTTCAAAGAATGTCAATTCTACAAATTATATGAGACCCATTAAACAAATATGGGTACCTAAAGTGTTATTGGCTAACCTGTCTGGACCCAAGAAAATCTGGGTACCAAAATCATTTCCCATCTAAATTTGTTTTGTAGGGAACTTGCTTAAAGAGCTTCTGTAAAGAGACCTGGTATTTGGACAGTGGATGTTCAAGACATATGTCAGGAGACTTCTCTTGTTTTAAGAGTTTAATAAAAGTTGATGGAGGCTTTGTCACCTTTGGTGATAATTCAAGAGGAAGAATCATCGGCCTAGGCCAGATTGGTAACACTGATTCAATTTTGATTTCTAAAGTTTTATTTGTTGATGACCTTAAATACAATTTATTAAGTATTTCTCAGTTATGTGATGATGGTTTTCATGTTAAATTTGAAAATGATTCCTGAAAAGTTTTTAATTCTAAAAATGTTTTTGTATTTTCTGCCTTAAGAAATGAAAATGTTTATACTGTTAATCTGAATTCTTTAGCTAAGAAGAATATTACTTGTTTGAATACTTTTCATAAAGAATCTTGGCTATGGCACAGAAGATTGGGACATTGCAACATTCACTCACTTAGAAAACTCTCTAGAAAAAAACTAGTTAGAGACCTACCTAAATTAGAATTCCCAAATGATAGAGTGTGTAACCCCTGTCGAAAGGGAAAACAACACAAAGTTTCTTTTAAATCAAATAAAGAAGTTTCGACTTCTCAACCACTTGAATTGGTTCACATGGATTTGTTTGGACCATCAAGAGTTTCTAGTTTAAATGGGAAGCACTATGTTTATGTTCTTGTAGATGATTTTTCTAGATATACTTGGGTATATTTTCTAGCTCACAAAAGTGAAGCCTTTTCTTCTTTTGTTAAATACTCTAAATCTGTAGAGAACCTTAGTGGACTTAAGATTAAAACTTTGAGAAGTGATCATGGTAGTGAGTTTGAAAATCCAGATTTTGAATCTTATTTCTCACACAATGGTTATACTCATAACTTTTCTGCCCCTAGAACACCCCAACAGAATGGTGTAGTAGAAAGAAGAAACCGAAACCTTCAAGAAATTGCTAGAACCATGCTCAATGAATATGACCTGCCTATTTATTTTTGGGATGAAGCTGTAAATACAGCTTGTTATGTCATTAATAGAGTCTTAATTAGACCTGTTCTTAAGAAAACCCCTTATGAATTGTGGAAAAATAGAAATCCTAAGGTTAATTACTTTAAAGTTTTTGGTTGCAAAGTATTTATTCTGAATACTAATGATAATCTGGATAAGTTTTCTTCCAAAAGTGATGAAGGAATTTTTCTGGGTTACTCTATTTCAAGTAAAGCCTATAGAGTATTCAATAAGAAAACTAAATGTGTGGAAAAATATGTTCACATCAAGTTTGATGAAACTGATCCACATGAGCCTAAAACCTCTCTTGAAAATATTTAAGAAGACTTATCTGTTCCGGACATTAATGATAATTCTAAAGAACCTGTTATCAAAACATCCAGTTCTGGACCTTTTCCAGAATCTGCTTCTGTTGAACCCGAACCTATAGATGAACCTGAAATTTCTAGTCCAACCTTTACCAGATCAACGAGGATTCTAAAGAATCATCCTTTAGAAGCTGTTGTTAGTAATCTTGATAGAGGATCACAAACTAGAGCTTCTCTAAGAAACCAGGTTGAACATCAAGCTTTTCTTTCACAGCTAGAACCCAAAAATATCAATGATGCTATCAATGATGAATTCTGGGTAACAGCTATGCAGGAAGAATTAAATCAGTTTGAAAGAAACAAAGTCTGGGAATTAGTTGATAGACCTAAGGACACTTTGACAATAGGCACAAAATGGGTTTTTAGAAATAAAGTAGATGAATCTGGAAATATAGTTAGAAACAAAGCTAGACTAGTTGCACAAGGATACAGTCAAGAAGAAGGTATAGACTACGAGGAAACTTTTTCACCTGTAGCTAGACTAGAAGCCATTAGGATCTTACTTTCATATGCTGCACATCTGGATTTCAAGTTATATCAAATGGATGTGAAAAGTGCATTTATAAATGGTTTTATAATTGAAGATGTTTTTGTAGAACAACCACCTGGATTTACTAACCCCCATTTTCCAAATCAAGTTTTTAAACTTTCTAAAGCTTTGTATGGTTTAAAACAAGCTCCAAGATCTTGGTATGATAGACTTAGCAATTTCCTTATCTCAAATGGTTTTACTAAAGGGATTGCTGATACAATTCTTTTCATTAAAAGAATTTCTAAAGATGTTTTAGTTGTACAAATATATGTTGATGATATTATTTTTGGATCTTCTAAACACTCTTTATGTACTGATTTTTCAAAAAGTATGAAAAATGAATTTGAAATGAGCTTAATTGGAGAACTTAAGTACTTTCTTGGATTTCAAGTATTTCAAAATGAAAATGGTATTCTTTTGAATCAAAGTAAATATACAAAAGATCTCTTAAAACGTTTTGGTCTGGATAGTATCAAGGAAAGTGAAACTCCTATGAGTACTACCTGTAAATTGGATGTAGATGAAACTGGGAAACCGGTTGATCAAACAAATTACAGAGGTATGATTGGTAGTTTACTTTATCTTACTGCTAGTCGACCTGATATTATGTTTAGTGTGTGTATGTGTACTAGATTTCAAGCTAATCCAAAATAATCTCATCTGCTTGCTGTTAAAAGAATTTTTAAATATCTCAAACACACGGTTAACTTAGGTTTGTTTTACCCAAAAGGAAAATCCTTTGAGTTAATAAGTTATTCAGATGCTGACTTTGCTGGTTGTAAGTTAGATAGAAAAATCACATCAGGAACATGTCATTTTCTTGGAAAATCTTTAGTTTCTTGGTGTAGTAAGAAACAGAACTCAGTTGCATTATCTACTGCCGAAGCAGAATATATAGCTACTGGTAGTTGTTGTGCACAAATTCTGTGGATGAAACACACTCTTTTGGACTATGGATATGTTTTTAAACATGTTTCAATCAACTGTGATAACACCAGTGCAATAAACATCTCTAAGAATCCTGTATCTCATTCTAGAACCAAACACATAGATGTAAGACACCATTTCCTAAGAGATCACTATCAAAAAGGTGATATTTCTCTTGAATTTATTGGTACTGAACATCAATTGGCCGATATTTTCACTAAACCTTTAAGTTATGATAGGTTAAGTTACATTAGGCACGAGCTGGGGATGATCAATTCTCACTGATGATAAACTCTCACCGATGTTGAAATTCTCACCGACGTGAAAATTCTCACCGATGTTGAAATTCTCACCGACGTGAAAATTCTCACCGATGTTGAAATTCTCACCGATGTATATATTCTCACCAATGTGAAATTCTCACCGATGTGAAATTCTTACCAATGTGAAATTCTCACCGATGTGAAAATCCTCACCGATGTATAATTCTCACCGATTTTTTTTCCCCCGATGATTAACTCTCACCGATGCAATTAATTTAAAAACTTCTGTCTGCCGCCAAGAATATGAATCGTTTTATGTATTTTTTTTGTTATTTTACTTTATTCATATTTGGAATTCCTAAATGATAAAACTAAGCCTAAGCCACTTCCTACCACACCGAGCTCAAAATCTCTCACCTTCGAACCTTAGCTCTCAAATCGGCCAAGAACCCTAAACCCGCGATGGCAAAAACTAAGCTTCCTACCGTCAGAGATGAAAGTGTAGAAACAAAAGATAAGAAGCAGAAGACACAGCATGAAGCCAGTATTAGTGAAGTCAGAACTAGATCGGGAAAGCGACCAGTGAATCCTCACTTGCAGAATAGAGATGTTGTAATTGAGAAGGAACTGTGCGTGGAATGGCTACTGCCTAGCAAATCGTTAGTACTCGAGATTCTGGAGGACCAGAAATGGGTGGATTGTTTCTCGAATAACAATGGCCCATACTACCCAAAACTGGTAAAACAGTTCTACGAGTTTGTAAGCTTCGAGAAGTCTGAAAATGAGAATCGGGTAAGCTCTTTTTTTTTAATGGAAAAGAGATGTCTTTTTCTTCAGTTGAGTGGGCTGAGTGTTTAAAAGTACCACATGAAGGTGTCTCTGGTTATGTATCAAGAGCAATTCCACCAAGCAGTGACATCTTTGATTATGAAACCGCCTTAAAAGAGCTGACCGGTAAAGGGAATCAAAGGCAAGTTGTTGCTGCTGAAATGGATGGAGAGAATCGACTGCTCTTCAAGTTTGTTCAGCATGTGTTGATACCGAGGCGAGGAGATTTTGCAAATCTGAGATATCAAGATATCTATCTTCTTTATCTGCTAAGACATGGTGTGAAAATCAATCTGTGCAGATTGTTAATGCTTTAAATGGAAGATATGATTAGACCAAAGTCAAAGACTAATGCCTTATTCTTTGCCAAGATGATTTCAGTAATGATAAAAGTGAAAGGAATAGCTGAGTCTCAGGATGAGACAGTTGTAGTCAGGAATAATTTCTGCATCACCTCGACTGTTTGTAATTACATGAAAATTAACTGGAACCCATGGAAGGGAGAATGGGTCAGTGATGATCAGAAGATATATGATAGGTTTAATCCTGTGGATCATCCCTCAAGACCAAAGGATGAGAGAGATCCGAGTCTGATACCTGATGAAGAGGAACCTGTTTATAGTGATGAAATAGAAGAAGAAGAAGAAGAAGAAACTCCCATGGATGTTGGAGGAGATCCAGACTTGCCCCCAAGTCCTGTTGCAGAATTGGTTTATTCTAGGAAAGGAAAGGTAGAAGAAATTTTGTCTACTTATGAGGAAGACCAGTCTGTGCCTCACCAAGAAGAAGAGGAAAAGGAGAATGTATCTGAATTGTCTGCTTCTGGTAGTCTAAGTATGAGTCCTTTGATTGGAAGCTCAGCTATGCCGACTGCTGAAGTAGAAAGAGATACAGAAGAAGCTGTACCTGTACCAGAAGATCTTCTAGATGCTGCACCGATGGAACTTGTAGTAGAAGATTCTGATGAAGAGAATCCAGCACTAAATGCTGTTGTGATACATGAGAATGCACCCATTGAGGGGGAGCATCAATCTGTTCTTGGAAATGTTACAGTAGCTGTTGAGTTTGGAGACTGGAAAGAAGACCCAGGGTTTATAGTCTGTGGATTGGATTATCCGGATTCTGATAATGAGATGTCTGTGAATAGACCGAAGACCAATTATGATCTTGCTTCTGAGTTGTTTCCTGATAATGTGGTCAGATTTCATGATCTGAATAAGCTGAAAGAGGACCTCAAATCCAGTTTTGTTGAAGAAGTGAAGTTAATGGAAACCTCCCTTTCATCTTCAATTCAATCAATAATGACTGATTCTGTAGTTAGTTTGGCCTCAGTTAAGGGATCTGCTGCAGTTATCCCTAATGATTTTGTCTCCAAATCTGATCTTGAATCCATGAAGAATGAGCTGAAAGAATCATTCAGTGTATCAGTTGCTGAGATGAAGCAAAGCTTTGAGGAAGAAATGAAAATGTTAGAGATATCCTTCGAGCTCTCTCTGGCTTGTAATTTATCTTCTTTTGTGTCTGAGCTTATGGATGTAGTGAAAGAGTGTCAGACTCAGTCTTCTAGAATCGAAGCAGATCTTGAAGCTCTCAAGACATCAGTTGCTGCTTTGGATTCCTATATGAGCTCCAAGTCTCAAGCTGACAAGGACCTAGATTATGTGAAGAGTGTAGTAAGCCAGTTTGTCTCGGTGTTTGAAAGTTTCAAAACCTCAGTGAAGGATCACATTCAATTACAGGACTCTCAAGTTCAAAGTCTAATCAGTGGTTTGTCTAAGAGTATCAAAGAAACTGTTTCCTTCTCTCTTGGCCCTCTCACATCCAAACTTTTTGTTGACCTGAATCTAGTTCGAGCAATGTTGAAGGAGGAGATTGGTTCTATTTCAACCAGTGGCTCTATGGACTCCTCAGAGTAGAGCCGAGTGGTGCTTTCTACAAGAGATTCTGTAACAGAAATAATGAAGATTGTTCAAGATTATATGAGAGAATCCTCTGCCTCTCAGGAAGCCATAAAGAGAAAAGTGGACTACTACTTCACCAGAATTTTCACCAAGCATCAACTCGATCACCACTTCAAGATGATGTTGGAAAACATGAAGCTACCTCCAGTAACTCAAGCTTTTAGAGAACAAGTGAGCAAACTAAGACAATTGACTCCTGTCTTGGAGAAATTCATGGAGAACAAAGATGATTTCATCTCTGCTATGGAAAGAGGAGGAGGAATTATTATGGATTTTAGAAATCTGTTGCTGCCCTTCTTGCATGTTGATGCCAGACCAGTCATCATACCTCCTGCTTTGCCTGCTTCTGCCTCAGCTGCTTCCACAGTCCAGCTGACTCCTGCTCAAGCTATTCGAATCCTCACACCAATGATCACCCAAAGATCTTCAACCTACAGGCCTGACTCTGTGTCAGTGGCTCAGCCTCCTTTGATCATTTCTGGCATTCTAAAACCTTCACCTGCATCCTCACCACCCGAGCCTTCTTCTGATCCCAAAGGAAAATCTCACGTTGAAGATGTGGATTGATCCAGTGGCCAGGATTTTTGATAGGAATTCATTTGTATTCTGCTTCTGTACTTTCTGACTGCTCTAATACAGAAGAACTCCTTTTACTTCTTATGTTTTATTTGTCTCCTATATATATATATATATATGCTTTCCCACTTTTTGATTATCACAAAGGGGGAGGAAAATACGAGAAAGAATATATGGGGGAGAACAATACAACAAAGAAATATTTTCAATGGAGTAAAATAAGGAATAAGGGGAGAAACATTACTTTCTTTTCAATTTTATCTCTGATATTATTGTGTTTCTTTTTACCTTCGGTACCTTATGATTGTTACCTCTGATAACTTATGTCTATATCATACTATTTCTATTATCTCTGATGCTGTTTTCTTTGAGAAAATTGAATTCAATATTATACTCTTTACTATTATATTTTCACTATGTTAAATGCCCATATCATAAATTGTGATTATCAAAAAGGGGGAGATTGTTGACCTCACCTGTTTTGATAATATCAATCATGTATTCATATGTGTGAAAATCCCAATTATGTTTTCATTCTCTATGATATTTTTAAGTATCATTGATCTATACTTTAATTCTTTAAAATCTGTGATCAAACCAATAAAATAGTCTTTGGAATATGTTAATCCTCATTTATCCATGTTCATACAAGTTATAAATTGATTCTAACACAATCGGATGTGTTCTGCATAAAACAGATAAGTAATCTGACTATAGCTACTCATAAAGAGCTACCGGTACCCAGTCTACCGATAGACTTAGTCTACCGACAGACAGAGTCACCGATATACTTAACACAGAGCTACCGATGTGCTTATAAATGTAAGCTACTAACTTACAGACAGCTACCGATACAAACATAGAGCTACCGGTGTAAGTATAAATAGCTACCGATGGAATAAGATTCACCGATGGACGAAGATACTGACAGACTCACAGCTACCGACGCATGAAGCTACCGACGCATGGAGCTACCGACGCATGGAGCTACCGATAAACAAAGACCGATACAAGCATATACCAACCGATGCATAGAGCCACCAATAGAGTCAAAGCAACTAATGAAATTGAGCTACCGATGTCCAAGCTACCGATGCTGATCACTTACCTACCGATCACTCGACTCACTGTTTGAATTTCTTTATTTCCAATCATTATTTAATCTATCCAACGGTCATATCATACATTTTAATGATTTGTCAAATATCTGATAAAGGTTGTCGGATGTCAGGAACCCGTACCTCGTACCTGCAGAAAGGAAATCTTTTCTGTCTCCTGTTTCCCGTGATATAAATACGAGAAGAATCAAGAAGAGTGTGGTGGATGAACATACCAGAAACACACGAACGAGAAGAATCAAGAAGAGAAAAACCAGTTCCATCAATAACACAGAGAAGCTCATAGACAATCAAGCATACTCGAGAAGTGTTCTGTGCATATAAGAAGAACACTGAAGAACTTCAACCACTACATTTTCACTGTCTGTGAACCTGGAGCATACAACACTCTGTTTCTCAAACAGAAACGAGAAGAGGACTCAGATTCACTTCTGATCGAATCCAAAGGAGTCCAGAGCTACACTGAAATCACCAGAACTATTTCTAAACTCTACATATCTTGTTCTGTGATTTATTATTATAATTTTCGAGCATTGTGTGTTATCTGCTGTATCTAACACATACACTGTCTCCTGTACTTAAACTGAAGGATTTGTAAATCCTTACCAAATTCTTGCATTCCTTCTTTCCCACGAATACAATGGTAGAGGTCTTGTGTGACCTGGAAAGCTGGTTGCTGTTGTACTGTTTCCCACGAATAACAGTGGTAGAGGTCTTGGACATGGACAGTTGTAAACTGTTGAACCCCGATCCAGGGTGTGGATCATTTTTATATAAACTTTTGAGAGGACTAAGTCTCGGCTTGAGACTGAACCTCTTGGTTACATTTGTTGTGCCGTCTCTTTCAAAGTTTTATTCCGCTGCTAATCACTTTAAAACCTATACTGTTTTTAAAGTCACTTTGATAATTAAATTAGCAAGTGTTTATGTTAAGTGTAGATTAGTAAGTTAGTTTCAAAAGATAATCACACACTCATGTATTGATTAACTGGGAATTAATAAATCCCTTGAGAATCCAACAGAACCTCTACTTTAATATAAATTCACTACAGTTTAATTTATTATTTTATTTGGGGGTCTTTAAGACAGTGTTTTTAAATACAGAAATTTTAATTGGTACTCAATTCACCCCCCTCTTGAGTAAACCACTCCGACCAACAATTGGGATTGGGCTAAACCCATTTAGACAAGGAGAATGAAAAATGATGTGCAGTATTTCTTCCTATCAATTGTTGAAATAACATCATTTGAATAATATGTAAAGGTTGAATCATGAGTTAATGTCATTAATGAAAAAATATATCATATTGACAAGAACCAAAAATTTGATCTTGTTAATAGACCTAAAAACACAATGTGATTGGAACAAAATGGATCTTTAAAAAAATTGATGAGCATGAAAATGTTATAAAAAACCAGGGACACCTAATCTTTAAAGGCTATGTATAGATTGAAGGAATTGATGTTATAGAGACATTTTTTTCTAGTGGAGTGACTAGAATCTATTAGGATTTTTCTTGTTATGGAAATACAAATAGGATATAAATTATATCATACATATGTCAAAAGATAATTCTTAAATGGAGTTCTTGAAGATGAATTCTTCATTGAACAACTGGTGGGTTTTATAATTAGTAATAATGAAATAATGGTTTTTAGATTTCAAAAGTAACTATATGGTCTGAATTGGGCACCACGAGCAAGGTATTTCTTAAGGATGTAGGTGATTTAGAAGAGGGATTACACTTTAATTTATTAGGGAAAATATATAAGAAATTTACTAAATAAATTCAATATGCATGACTCCAAACCAATTCTGATTCGAATTACTATATGTAAAAACCATGGAAAGCATGAGGATGGGTCCTTTTTTGATCCCGATATTTATAGAGGAATCTTTGTAAGTCTAATGTACTTGAATTCAACATAGAAAAATATTGTGTTTGTAACATGATTAGTGGACCTTTTTAAAATTACTCTGAAGGAACATCATTTGGAAGCATTTAAATGAATAATACGGTATATTCAAGGTACACTCAACTTTTGAATTATACTTTGATGCAGGAATAGATAATGAATTATTGACATTTTTTTCTGACTATGCTGGATATGTGTTGTATAGAAAGTCCACAACTGGTGACTATTTTTATAGGAAACAAATGTGTGAGATTTTTATGAAATAAATAGTAAAGCATATATATTAATATAGATGAATCAGAGTATATTTCTACTATAAAGGCTTGCACTTAGATATTTTGGATGAATTAATAACTGACTAATATTCATGATAAGTTGAAACATCTAATAATCATTTATTGTGAAAACTATAGGGTGATTGATCTAATAAAGATTTTGTTTCATTACTCTCATATAAAACATATTGAGAACAGATATCACGTCATCAAAGAAAATTTTTAACAAGGTGTGGTTAAAATAGAGCATGTAAGAAACGATGAACAAGTGGATGACATTCTGATGAAGCCATTGGTAGCACATGTGTTTGAGAAACATAATTTGACCCTTGGTGTTCAACCACCTACCGATGCATGATGTGTTTACGGAAAGTCCCCTCTCCTAAGTTATTTAAACTATTTTAATCCATTTGTTGACGTGATGTGGGTTTATGGGAGAGATATGATCCAGGGGAAGTGTGTTTTGAGCTATAGAAGTACAAATATAGGTCCATTTATTTTATTTAGAAAGTGAGAGAATAGAGAAATTTAATATTACAAAGGGGAGAATGAGAAATTCAATACATTGTAGTTTTTGAAAAACTGTGCAATGCTTCTATGACACGATGATAATTCAGTATTAGGAGGAAAATTTTAGAGCTTATCTTGGACATATTTAAGTATTGTAACCTTATATTGGACATCTTTAAACATTCCAAAACACGAAAACACAATTCACGCTTTCCCACTTTTTTTACACTGATATTTTCTCACATAGACATAGATTGTTAGATGACTTGTATCTCTTGTTTTAGGTTTTCATAAGTGGTTGGTGCTTTATTGAAATTAACTAAAGATTTAAAAAAAACTCAAAGTGCGATATTGTTAGAATCAAAAAAATTATAGATGAAAATGGGGACTAGTTTGTGTTTGTTTTCAATCCACAATGTGTTGATCAGGGAGTTTTCAAGAAATATGGTCTTAGGATACAAGTTGAAAATAATGTTGAAAGTGGTGTTGTTTCTTAGTTTTTGACAAATTTTGGGTCCAAAACTTCGAGAATAGATAATGGTATTTTGGAAAAGAAATTTTCTCACATGGTTGAAGATGTATCTGAATTTTCCACATAATGTTTGTTTTAGTATCATCTCATCAAAATACGAAAAAGGAAAAAATCACGTGCAAGATTAGTTTTTGTGCGGAAGAATATCATATGCCAAATGCGATGTTAAAAGTGATTTTCACACAAGAGGAGTTTTGGGTTAGTAGCTTAAAAATATAGAAAATCCATTGTATGTGAAAAAGGATCTTATGCTCCAGATATGACATCAAATTCAGGCTTATTCACATTGGATTTGGCATGCAAAGAACTTGTGTGTAGGGTCATCTAGGTATATAAATATGTGGCTACCCTCTTTGAAGACTTATAACTTCTTCCAATGAAGATTCAATGTGTATGCAATGTGAAATTCTTGTGTGCAGAAGACTTATGCACTGTAAATATTATACGTAGAATGTTCCTTTAGTCTATCTAGTCCTAGTGAATTTCATGGTGGTGTTGCGCGAATGATAAGGGTTGTGCAAAAGACATCTTGTGAGAAAATTCCAAAACATTCATGCAAGAACATGTATTATGAACAAGTGAAAAGTTGATCTACTTTCATGTTTTTGATATCCATTTTCTTTGGTCAATGCTTTCAAATGCATCAATTTTGGACTTTAGTGCAGGTATAGTATCATGATAAATTGGGAAAAAGTCTTCAATACCAATCTACTGAAGCTACATTCAAGTCCTTAAACTGGGCAAGACTTCTCTCAAAGAAATGAGCTAGGGGGATTCGTTGGAAGTGTTCTGAGGGAGGTAGTTTCCCATATCTCAAATCATATAAAGGTAGTGCCTCTAGTGTAGTGTTATTGTGACTAAACATTTGTATTACACAACTAGTGAGGATTAGTGTATTTAAGTATGACGGACACACTATTAGTGTATGATCATTAGACTAGACCTTAGTGGTGAACCATGTAAAATCTATGTGTTATATATGTTTTTGTGATTGTGTTTTTTCAATAGGTTTCCAAAAGATAGGTTTAACTTTTTCCTACCAATGTGGGAATAATATCTTTCACTTTAGAAGAAAATATTGATATCCTAATTCACCCTCCATCTTCAGGTGTTTTGGGGTCCTTCATCAAATGTATTTGAAAAAAACAAATTGGAATTATCAATTGAAACTTATTGGTACCATGCTTGTACCATCCATGTATAGCCTCATTTGAATATTCACACTGGTATTCAAAATTAAGAAGCCTCTAGTATTTTGATACATATAATCCATTATTGAATTTTAATTGATCCAGTTAATCTTAGCTAATCACTATATACTATTTACTTGTATGGATCATTATTCTCAAAAAATAATTTATCATCGACCATGGTGATATTAAAACCATCAACATGGTTTTATACTTCCAAGGAATTATGGGTTTTTGGAACATTCTTTTCCACATACTCTTGTGGATCTTGTTCCTATTCCAACTACTTGTGCATATTTGGAATGAATAAACTGAGGTCAAGGTGGATTCAACTATATCAAGTAGAGATATGAAACCTCTTATATAAATTTATTCTATCACTTGAAAATGAATTTTCTATCATAGATATTTTTTCAATAACTTAAAAAAGATTAAAGATAATTACATTAGATGTACATTTTGTTTTTTCTTGATGTAGGTTTATTTAAATCTTAACAAACTCATTGCAGCTAAGCACATGTTCTTATGAAATAATAGATTTTGATGATACTATAACTCATATGAAATCAATTTTTCATGATAGTTGACATATGGTTATGGATAATGTCATTATATATGATGCTTGTATTTAAAAATGGAAGTATCTACAATTCCTGATTTTTAACATTGATGCTCCTTTTACATACATCATGACTCTGATATCTATAAATAAATTTTCATTTAGAAATTTATCCATGCTATATTTTATTAATCAATGTTAACATATAAGAATATTCATCAATCCAACTTATCAGTATCATAATTATGATGTTTATAAGGTAATGTGTGTTTATGAATAACTCAACGCTATAATATATTGATTGATAAATGATTGGTCAATATATTCTTTGTTAGACGGGCCCGAATTCACTCATATCTTATGACCAGACATATTTCATACTTTAGTTTTACATTCCTTAAAAACATAAAGAAATCTTATGATGTACACTTACCACTAGCTTACCCATGGAATAGTTCATGCTCTCTAGCTGAACTCGTTCTAAAATCGTTTTGGTTTACCTTTATTTATAATGGTTTCTTTATCCAAAACTATGTTCATAAGTATGTTGATAGTACCTAGTATATTTAACTATAAAAATTATAAAACCATAATGGTTATATCCTTGAAAACTATTTATTTTTTCTTAAGAAATTATTTTCTTTCCACAATTGGGTATATTAGTCTAACATTTTATATTCATCATGTATTTCTAATGATTCATGTATCACTAGCCTATGACTTGATTATTCAACACCACAAAAAAAATTCATTCTGAAACTGGAACAATGTATCCTTGTTTTTCAATGGACACTTGATATTTGTAACGACCCAAAGTTTCATTAATGGAAAATCCCTCTTGATCCAGTTAAATGACTCTTTATGAAGAATGGTTTTATAAGATTTCAAAATCTTTGGTTTTATGTTAAGAATTTTTTACCGTTGTTAATATAGTCGTTGAACAGTGATCACAAGATTAGTATAAATATATGACCTTAACAAATCCAATTTAATCAGAAGGAAGCGATGGCCTCATCCAGTAGAATTCCCCCATACGAATCCCATTTTTTGGAGCTCGGAAAAGAGGTGGAATCCTTGGTCTTTGCCCTTGACCAAGCCCAATATGAGATTCACCATGTCTAGATCGAATGGGACCGTCGACGGGAAAAGAGGAAGTCGATAGAGATTACCACTCGAGCGATGTTATCCGAGCCACCTCAAGAGTCTGTCACCATCGCAAACTTTACCCTTAGGTGCTATGCGGCTGTTTTAAGGGGTTATCTAACAAATAAGTAGTACTATGTTAATGTACATTATTTTTTTATATAATAATGAATATAATTTCTAGTCATTTTTGATACATTGTAAATTGTTTTTAAAGTACAAATGGTGTTTTTAGTTATTATTTAATTAAGAAATATATTTTATTAAATTAAGGGATTTTTTAATTAAATAATATTTTAATAAAATAATAATATTATTATTAAATTAATTTTTTTTAAATATAAATGATCATATAATTGTATGAATGCAATTAAAAATTTTATTAAGGTTTGAAAGCCATTTTTGTCAAAACCCATGAATTTTTGATAAATGTCGGTTTTTATTTTAAAAGTGAAAATTAACATATTTAGAATGTTTTTAGATAAAATAAATTTCATTTCTGGAATCAGGACGTCGAAATTATCCAACAGTGAATTTTTCATAATTTTCTGAGACAGTCAAATTTTTGGGTAAAAATTAAATACCGTTTAAATATATAATGTGTTTTATGACATCATAATGACCCAATGGTGATGTAATAAAATACCATAATCCTTAAGTTTGTCCAATATATGTTTTATAATTAAAATAATGTGATTTTGGGTTTGTTTGACTTACTTTTCAAAGCATTAATGGACCCCACAAGACATATTCAACACTTTGCCTTTTTAAATTAATTTCCATGGGAGTGTGACTCACCTCCACATAAGTAACCTTATTATTTTAAGAAGTTCGGACATGGTAATTATATAATATTTTTTTCCTCTTCACTTTTCCAAAAACCATGGGCAAAAACTATGTGATGGTTTGTGGTTTGGATTAATTTAATGTAAGGGGACCTAAACCTAAATAATAAAGAATTCCCTCACCTTTCCTATATAAACTCACCCAAGCTCCCACTTCCTCCTCACTAAAATCCCTTGGAGTTCGTCCAACCTCTGCCCTACTCTCTCTATAATTCTCCCATGGTTCCCCAAGCTCCTAAGAAGCCTCTCACAAGCCTCTCACTATCCTTTGGAAGCACACTTCCAAGTAAGGGTTTTTTCTTCCTTTCCCATTTTTGTCAATATTATTTAAGTTGTATTGCCCTTTTAGTTTCAATTATGAATGTTGGGGTATGGTTTCGCACCTCCCCCATACTGCCCTCTTATTTTTTGAATGATGGGAGACCCCTTTCTCTCTCATTAAATTCTTCTTATGTACACCCGTTACTATGCCGAAATTCTGAAAGGAACTTCTCCCTCTTCTTTTACATTCAAGCAATAATTTTTTATCATGAATCTAAATTCCATTAAAATTGTTGGGACATGTATCTATATGCCCTCCTTACTTTCCATTACATGTAAATATGATTAGGAACCTCTTTCTCTCTCATAAACCATTTTTTATGAATTCTTATGTCACGTCATTACGCTGCCGAATTCGCACCGATTTTCTAAGCCAATGCCATTGTGTAGTGGATACCATGCCCATTTATCCATCAAGGGTATCCACCTTTATAGAACATTACTTATTGATTAAAAAGTATCATGTATGAATTACACATTCCTTTACCGTGGAATAAATTTTTTTGTTTTATGAATCCATGTTTTATGATCCATGTGGCACAGTTATGCATGAAATGAAATGTTTAAGAAGGGTGTGCCCTTATAGAACTCCAATGCATTGGGTAAAGTATAGTATCATGATACGTCATGTGAAATGAGTGTTGAATCATGCTAATTCAAGTGCAACGAGGGTTTACTCATGCTTCATGTGAAACGAGGGTTTACTCATGCTTTATGTGCAATGAGCCTTCGCTCATGCTAATTCCATGTTAAGTGTTGTTGCCACATTTCCATGTTATGATTATCATGCTTTATCATGCCTTTATGTTCATGTTTCTCTTACGCTCTATTGATATGTCTATTGTCTAACATGTATTGTACTCCTCATGTTATTCCATGTGTACTCCCTTACTGGGCTTTATAGCTCACCCCTTTTCTTATGCATGTCCTCAGGTTATCCCATGCAATGCTAAGTACGAGGGAATGTAGTGTTCATGTAAAGGAAGTTTTCAATAAATATGTTGTATTTAATGTTTTAAGTTTTATTTAATGATCCTATGCTCCAAAGTCACTAAACCTCTCAATCTTCTTTGTTGTATCAAGTGATGTTTTATGTAATGAATCATGTTTAAGTTTGTATTAAAAGCAGGGTTGTCATAGTTGGTATCAGAAGATAGGTTTTGTTATTTTTGGGATTAGGAAACCATAGTAAAGCCTTAGATACAAGACTAAGTATAATAAAAACATCCCTAAGTTTTGGTGAATACTAAGTAAGTGGTTTATCAAACAAATACATCCCTATCTGGATATGAGCAGGTAGTGGCGGCTCTGGCACAGATGTATCCTAGGGGTAAAACCCGAAAACACCGCTTTGATCTAGACTCGAACGGGAACTGGTGCACGACAACGGGCCATGCTGCACTCTTAGTTACGACACTCCTGGGGTATATGTTTTGATAAATTAACAATCTTAGTATGAACCCTTATTAAGGGAAAAATGCCCCTAAGAATATATGTTAGAAAGTAGATCCTGAGAAGCCTAGATTGAAGCCTATAGAATCATGAGTTAAGGAAATAAAAGTTTATTTATAAGTCATCAACTTTTGTCTTTGGATTACCCTTTATGTGTTACCCCTAAAATTCCTTTTATTCCAGGCAATGGTCGGTAATAGGAGGACTCGGGCTAACAACCGTTGTGAAGATCAGTGTAATGACTGTACTAATGAGATGCCAAATCCAATGGGAGTGGGAATCACAAACTTTGTCATGCTTCTCTCTCATATAACTCATGTTTTGAAAAGAAAAACGGGACAAGAGGAACATTCAATGCCCCCTAAGAAAGAACAAGTCGCAATCGAGATCTTCATGAGACAAAGGCCTCCTACTTTTAGTGGATCATCTGATCCCACGATCGCTGAACAATGGATCAACTCCATTGAAAAGATCTTCTCCGTCCTCCAATGTTCTGAACAAGAGAAGGTTCTCTTAGCGGCATATCATATGGAGGGAGAAGCTGATCAATAGTGGATGTTGATCAAAAAAATGCAAAGCCTGAGGAGGAGATCAAGGAATTAGAATGGAAGGATTTCCATAAGATGTTTTTTGATAAATATTTTCCATGAACCCTCCGGCTTAATATAGAAAGGGACTTCCTTTCCCTCAAACAAAAAGATGAAGAATCTATTGGAGCGTATGAGGAAAACATCACAAGACTTGCACGATACGCTTTCGGTTTTGTTGTTACCCCCGAATGCAAGGTTGACCTCTTCTTTGGTGGGCTGAAGCCTAGCTTGTGGAAAGCATTAGCGATCCTTGACTTCGACAGCTATGAGGAAATTGTCCAATGTTCCCTCAAGGTTGAAATGGAGATCGGGGAATCACAGGGGTATCATGGGGACAAGAAGCATATGGTGGACTTCAATGCTGGTGGTCCAATGGATAAATCCAACGGTGCTAAGAATATCCTGCACCCCCCTTGCCAAAAGTGTGGAAATAAGCACCCTGGAAATTGCCTTAAGGGGATGAGAAAATGCTTCAGGTGTGAAAGAGAAGGGCACCTAGCTGCTAACTGTCGGCAAGAAGGAGCCGCGTCTGCGACAGTGGAGAGGAATGCTTCGTTCTAACCTCAAAGCGTTGTTCAATTCTACAAATGAAAAGAATTGGGTCATTTTGCAAATCAGTTCCCTAATCCAAGGGTTATCGGAGGCAACCAACAACCTCCAAGATAGCAAGGAAGATATTTTTCCATCACTTCTTCCGAAGTGAACCCCGACAACTAAGTGGTGACAGGTATTCTAGTTATTCATTCAAGAATAGAGAACGTACTTTTTGATTCAGGTTCTACGCATTCTTTTATATCACAAAAGTTTAGTAGAACAATCCCAGCACCACCACAAATCATGGAAGTAAAGATGTCAGTGAGTACGGAAAATGGGGAAATCATTGCATCCCATGAGTATAAGTCCTCCCCTATTATAATCTGTGGATTGAATTTCCCAGGGAACCTCTTCATACTCCCTCTGGTGGAATTTGATACAATTCTTGGCTTGGATTGTCTTTCCTTTTATAGAGCCAACATAAATTGTCGGGAGAGGGAAATCACACTCCATATATAGAATCGACCTCCGATTCATTACAAGTGTCAGGAGGAAGATGAATCTACTTTAGCTCCATCATCTCAAGCATTGATATTACTACCTTATGAGTACGCATATCTCTCTCATATGATTGAGTCCATGGAAGAAACCATCCTTGATGAAATGCCTATTTTGAGGGAATTTGCTGAAGTGTTTCCCGAGGAACTACCTGGTCTTCCTCCAAGAAGAGATGTTGAGTTCTCAATTGAACTTATACCTGGGGCGCTACCAATATACAATACTCCATATAGAATGGTTGTTGTAGATCTTGAAGATCTGAAGAAACAACTATAGAAGAATCTGGATAAAGGGTTTATATGCCCAAGTGCTTCACCTTGGGGTGCACCAGTCCTCTTCGTCAAGAAGAAGGATGGGTCAATGTGGCTTTACATCGATTATATTGAACTTAACAAAATCACGATAAAGAAAAAGTATCCTCTCCAAAGAATCGATGACTTGTTTGATCAGCTGCGTGGAGTACAATACTTCTCCAAGGTGGACTTGCGGTCGGGATATTATCAAGTAACGATGAAGAAGGAAGAGATCCCCAAGACTGATTTTCGTACAATATATGGGCACTATGAATTCATGGTAATTCCTTTCGGACTCCCCAATGCTCCAGCAATATTCATGGACTTGATGAATGGAGTCTTTAGAGATTATCTTGACAAATTTGTGGTAGTCCTTATAGATGATAATCGAATATACTCCAAAACCAAGGAGGATCAAGAGGAGCATTTAAAAATTGTACTAGAGACTTTGCGCAAGGGGATGCTCTATGCAAAGTATAGCAAGTGTGAGTTCTGGTTGAAGGAGGTCTCATTATTGGGCCATATCATCAAAAGCAATGGGATATCTGTGGACCCCTCCATAACAGATGCAATTTATGGATGGTCGAGGCCAACATCAGTGACGGATATCCATAGCTTCTTGGGGTTAGCTGGATATTATCGATGAATTGTGAGAAATTTCTCACGATTGTCCAACCCTCTTACCAAGATAACTCAAAAGGGAGTAAAGTTTTCTTGGAGTGATGAATGCAAATAAATCTTCAAGGAGTTGAAAAGGAGTCTTATCACTGCACACGTGCTCACTTTACCCACAAGTGGGGAGCTTTTTGTGGTATTCAGTGATGCTTCGAAGAAGGTATTAGGATGTGTGCTGATACAGAATGATAAAGTGATATCCTATGCCTCAAGGTAGTTGAAAATCGATGAGAGAAACTATCCAATACATGATCTGGAGTTGGGGGCTGTGATCATTGCCTTGAAAATCTGGCGGCATTATCTCTATGGAGAGAAATGTGAGATATATACTAACCACAATAGTCTTAAATATATATTCACACCGAAGGAGCTTAATATTCACCAGAGAATATAGATACAGCTCATCAAGGATTATGAATGTTCAATACATTACCACCCTGGGAAAGCGAACAAGGTGGAAGATGCCCTAAGTAGAAAGGATCCAGTGATTCAATCAATGATGAGAATTGAGAAGGATCCAATTTTCTTAGACTTGATGAAGATGGACGTGGGAATCATAAAGAAGGGAACATCATCAATCCTTTCACAAATTATTTCTCAACCAACTCTTTTGTAAAGGTTAAAATATTCTAAAAGGGATGATGTGGGAATTCAGTAAAAAGGTGGAAGCTATCAAAAAAGGGAAATCCTCAGAGATTATTGTTAATGAAGAAGGAATTGTGTGGTTTGGGAAAAGACTATGTGTTCCATCAAGTTCGGAGTTGAAGAAGGAAATTTTGGATGATTTACATTGTTCAAATTTCTTTATTCACCCAGGGAGCACAAAGATGTATCGTGATCTCCGAGAAAACATTTGGTGGGATAATATGAAGAAGGAGATCGCCTAATATACATCAAAGTGCCTGGTGTGTCAGCAAGTGAAGGCAGAGAGGCAGAAGTCTAAGGGGATGATGCAACCATTGCCCATACAAGAATGGAAATGGGAGAACATCACCATGGACTTTGTCACCGGACTTCCGAGGACATCCAAAGGCAACAATGCAATCTGGGTTGTTTTGGATCATCTTACAAAGACTACACACTTCATTTCTATTCAGGAGAATTTCTCTCTGGATCAACTGGCACAGATATATATCAGGGAAGTGGTAAGGTTGCATGGAGTACCACTATCTATTGTGTCTGACCGAGATCCAAGATTCACCTCTATGTTTTGGAAGAGTCTTCAACATGCTTTGAACACAGAACTGAACTTCATTACGGCCTATCATCCTCAAACTGATGTCCAATCCGAGCGGACTATCCAAACACTTGAGGATATGTTTAGAGCATGCTCAATGGACTTTAAAGGAGGATGGGATCAACATCTTCCTTTGGGTGAGTTCTCTTATAACAATAGTTTCCACTCAAGCATCCAAATGGCACCATATGAAGCCCTATATGAGAAAAGGTGCAGAACACCAACATGTTGGGATGAGGTTGGTGAACGTAAGATTCTTGGACCAGAAATGGTCGAAGAAATGGTGAAGAAGTTGAAAACCATTCCGTAGAATATCAAGGTATCCTAGAGTTGACAGAAGAGTTATGCAGATAATCATCGATGAGACCTTGAATTTAAAGTTAGAGACAAGGTGTTTCTACACATATCTTCGTGGAAAAATGTCAAGAGTTTTGGAAAGAAAGGGAAGTTATGTCCAAGGTACATCGGCCCCTTCGAGGTTCTTGATCGTGTTGGGGTTGTGGCCTATCGACTAGAACTTCCACCTACTATGGCCAAAGTACATGATGTTTTTCATGTATCCCTATTAAAGAAGTACATACTGGATCCTTCACATGTACTCTCTTCTGAGGTGGTACAATTGGAAGACGATCGTTCTTATGAGGAGAAACCAGTGAAGATCTTAGATCGTAGAGAAAAAGTTCTACGAAAAAAGACAATGCCCCTAGTTAACGTGTTGTGGAGAAACCACATGTTTGAAGAAGCGACTTCAGAATCAGAGGATATGATGAAGCTGAGTTACCCACATTTGTTTTAGTGTGGGAAAAGTAAACTTTTGTGGGCGAAATTTCTTAAGGGTGGAATATTGTAACGACCCAAAGTATCATTAATGGAAAATCCATCTTGATCTAGTTAAATGTCTCTTTATGAAGAATGTTTTTATAAGATGTCAACTTATTTGGTTTTATGTTAAGAATTTTTTACTGTTGTTAATATAGCTGTTGAATAGTGATCACATGATTAGTATAAATATAGGACCTTAAAAAATCCAATTTAATCAGAAGGAAGCGATGGCCTCATCAAGTAGAATTTCCCCATACGAAACCCATTTGTCGGAGCTCAGAAAATAGGTGGCATCCTTGGGCTTCACCCTTGACCAAGCCCAAGCTGAGCTTCACCATGTCAAGCTCGAATGGGACCATCTACGGGAAAAGTTGAAGTTGATAGAGATTACCACTCGAGCGATGTTATCCGAGCCACCCCAAGAGTCTGTCACCATCACACACCTTACCATTAGGTCTTATGCGGCTGTTTTAATGGGTTATGAAACAAATAAGTAGTACTATGTTCATGTACATTATTTTTGTATATAATAATGAATTTAATTTCTAGTCATTTTTGATACATTGTAAATAGTTTTTAAAGTACAAATGGTGTTTTTAGTTATTATTTAATTAAGAAATTTATTTTATTAAATTAAGGGATTTTTGAATTAAATAATATTTTAATAAAATAATAATATTATTATTAAATTAATGTTTTATTAAATATAAATGATCTTATAATTTTATCAATGAAATTAAAATTTTTATTAAGGTTTGAAAGCTATTTTTGTCAAAACCTGTGAATTTTCGATAAATGTAAGTTTTTATTTTAGAAGTGAAAATTAACATATTGAGAATTTTTTTAGATAAAATAAATTTCATTTCTGGAATCAGGACGTCGAAATTATCTAACAGTGAATTTTTCATAATTTTCTGAGACAGTCAAATTTTGGGTAAAAATTAAATACCGTTTAAATATATAATGTGTTTTATGACATCATAATGACCCAATGGTGATGTAATAAAATACCATAATCCTTATTTTCGACCAATATATGTTTTATCATTAAAATAATGTGATTTTGGGTTTGTTTTACTTACTTTTATAAGCATTAATGGACCCCTCAAGACATATTCAACACTTTTCCTTTTTAAATTAATTTCCATGGGAGTGTGACTCACCTCCACATAAGCAACCTTATTATTTTAAGAAGTTCGGACTTGGTCCATATAAAATATTTTTTTCCTCTTCCCTTTTCCAAAAACCATGGGAAAAAACCATGGGATGGTTTGTGGTTTGGATTAATTTAATATAAGGGGACCCAAACCTAAATAATAAAGAATTCCCTCACCTTTCCTATATAAACCCACCCAAGCTCCCACTTCCTCCTCTCTAAAATCCCTTGGAGTTTGTCCAACCACTGACCTACTCTCTCTATAATCCACCAATGGTGTCCCAAGCTCCCAATAATCCTCTCACAAGCCTCTCTCTAGCCTTTGGAAGCACACTTCCAAGTAAGGGTTTTTTTCTTCCTTTCTCATTTTTGTCAATTTTCTTTAAGTTACGTTTCCCTTTTAATTTCAATTATTAATTTTGGGGTATGGTTTTTCACCTCCCAAATTCTGACCTCTTATTCTTTGAATGATGGGATACCCCTTTCTCTCTCATTAAATTCCTCCCATGTACACCTGTTACTATGCCAAAATTCCGAAAGGAACTTCTCTCTCTTCCTTTACATTCAAGCAATAATTTTGAATCACAAATCTAAATTCCATTACAATTGTTGGGACATGTATCTATATGACCTAATTACATTCCATTACATGTAAATATTATGACGAACCTCTTTCTCTCACATCAACCATTTTTTATGAATTCTTATGTCACCCCGTTACGCTGCCGAAATCGCACCGATTTTCTAAGCCAATGCCATTATTGTGGATACCATGCCCATTTATCCATAAAGGGTATCCACCATTATGCACCTTAAATTATTGATTAAAAATATTCATGTATGAATTCCACATTACTTTATTGTGTAATAAATTTTTATGTTTTATGAATCCATTTTTTATGATCAATGTGGCACACTTATGCATGAAATGAAATGTTTAAGAAGGGTGCACCCTTATAGCGCTCCAATGAATTGGTTAAAGTATAGTATCATGATAAGTCATTTCCAATGAGTGTTTACTCATGCTAATTCAATTGCAACTAGGGTTTACTCGTGCTTCATGTGCAAGGAGGGTTTACTCATGCTTTATGTGCAATGAGCCTTGGCTCATGCTAATTCCATGTTAAGTGTTGTTTCCACATTTCCATGTTATGATTATCATGCTTTATCATTCCTTTATGTTCATTTTTCTATTACTCTCTATTGATATTCCTATTGTCTAACATGTATTGTACTCCTCATGTTATTCCATGTGTACTCCATTACTGGTCTTTATACCTCACCCCTTCTCTTATGCATGTCCTCATGCAATGCTAAGTACGAGGGAATTTAGTGGTCATGTAAATGATGTTTTCAATAATGATGTTGTATTTCATGTTTTAAGTTTTTATGTAATGATACTAAGCCCCAAAGACACTAAACCTCTCGAACTTCTTTATTGTATCAAGTGAAGTTTTATGCAATGAATCATGTTTAAGTTTGTATTAAAAGCAGGGTTGTCATAATATTAATTTTTTTATGATACTATAAATGTTCAAGTGTAATCAATAAACATGGAAATATAGTAGATTTGTACTTCTTACTTTTGATTTAGGAACCACCTTTTCTCAGCAGGTTGGAGAACACACAATACTTCTAGAAACATTTACTCACTTACTTAGTTATTGCATATAAATACACATATGTGACATGAATATTGTATTTAACACCTTATAAGTATAACTTAAACATTAATTATATTTTTTGAATTTTTCTAAAGAAGAAGTTACTACTTTATTCATCAATTTAGTTTATTACATTTTAACTTCCCTAGATATATTTCATGATAAGTGAAGTAAATAACCTCCTCTTTAATAAATCTTTCTTTTAAAGATGTTGAGAAGGATCCTTTAAAATCACTCTTACCATTTTCCTTTTCACCTTGTCTTTAAACGTGTTCTCCATATGAATAAATATTAAACTCTTTTGAAGTTATTGTTTCTTGAAAAAACCTTACCAAGAAGGTGATGAAGCGTTTTATCAATACAGGTAATTTTTTAATCTTAAATTTTTTTGATTAAACGGGTAAAAATGATAAGATAATGAGATACATTGAAATATTTTGGCCATATATAAATTTACACATCTATAGTGTAGTCACCATGCATTCATATATCACTTCACTTTCTCCTTGAAAGCTTCTCAGAGATGAGAAAACATGTTAATTCATCCATGTCTTGATGTTTTATCCACAACTAACTTCAGACATTGATGATACAATTATGAAATAAACATAATATTCGTTGTCCAAGAGCCTCCTATAATCATTTTTAAACCCTCACATTATTTGGTATCTAAATAGGAATTAGGACACTGGTACCTTGAATTTCCTATGTTGTAGTACTTTACATAAGTTCTTATACTACACTTTGGAAACTCATTCTAGTTTTGACCATTTTGTTGTCCAATATTATCACAGTCTACTTTTGGTATAACTTGATATTTTTCTACAAAAATATACTAACAAATTTGTAATTTTATCTTGATTACAAGTATACATTTCAAATTATTATATTTAAATGCCTCCGACTATTTTATTAAATTATAAGAACCCTTTACATTAGAATCGGAATAATATATCACTTGGGTATTCTAGTGGAAAGGATCCTTCAAACATCTCCTAATAGTCTACAATATATTTCTATGCCACTTATCAGAGAGTACAAGGTAGGATTCTGACTACAAAAACACATTAACTTGTGGATCCTTGATCTGTTGTGTGAAGTCCAATCTCCTATAAATATTTTCATTACATTGATCAATGTTTTCTCTCTAATGTTAACAAAAGATAGATATGGATACTCCTTTGCTTCCAAATTTAGTTAAGTCAACCCACCACTCTCATAAAAAACTATCTTGTATCAAGAGGCACCCTCAAATATGGCTAATGAGCAACCTGAACGCCCATTTTTTCTCAAATTTGAGGAATGGAATACACTTAATGAATTAATATTTTCTTTGAGGGATTTGGTAATTTAATATAGGTGAGTGATATCCTTTTCTATTTAACATGGTTTCTTTATATGGTCACAATCACAACTTAACCATGATTTTAAATAAAAACAAATCATCGAACATGTTCATTTTATCTTTGCAAACTTTTTCATTATTATACTATGTGATCATGCATAATAAAAGAACATTTAAAAAATAATAAACCATCCAAATGATTAAATAAATAAATAATGGTGTGACCATGAGTCATTAACTATTGGTTAATCCATAAACTGAATAATTTATTAACCAATAACCAAGGGGCATTACATAATTCAATACCTGACTTGAAATGCACCACCGATAACTCCTGTGGACTTCCCTTGTTTGGTCTACATCGTCTCTCAATGTAAACTGCACCACCATAAACTCTTATGATCTTCACAATGTATATTGAAAGATATTTGAGGGGAACTTGGGGTGTTAAATTAAATTTTATCACTTAACTGTGGACATTTTAGAACATATACAAATTAAAATTTAAGGGGTTATGTGGGGATCGTCAAAATAAAATTATTATTGCATTTTATAAAACATAAATTCAATAATTAAATAAAATAAAAAATTAACCAAACATGCATGAGTCAGTATCATCTCATGACTAGTCAACATGCATTTATATTTCAAAATAAAAATTATATTTTCTAAAATTCAAATTGGTGGTATTTTTTTTAATATGTTACCTTGCATTAAAATTATTTTATTTAATTATTGATAAGCCCCACAGTACCCAAAATAATTTTTTGGATATCTTATAAAATTAAATTAAATTTATGATGTTTTATTTATGATTTATTGGGTCTATTTAGACAT
Organism: Viscum album; assembly: GCA_963277665.1. Taxonomy (NCBI): domain Eukaryota; kingdom Viridiplantae; phylum Streptophyta; class Magnoliopsida; order Santalales; family Viscaceae; genus Viscum; species Viscum album. The sequence continues at coordinate 869,926,725 of OY728145.1, read as the reverse complement.
AAATAAGGTCCCTAAAAATTTATTTTTAACTAGTGACAAGTTAAATGGGTCAAGTTGGTCAGAACCGGGCTATATTGGTTTGGTCCGAGATGTGGTATCCATTTTAAGTACATATATATATTCATAATATAAAATTATAAATTTCTTCCAAAAAATATTTTTATTTTTTATATATATTTTAACCATGATTCCATTGGAATATTTCAATAAGATTATGAGGTAATCTTGGTCCATTTAATTAAATAAGATTCCAAGAGAATCTTTAAACTACATTCCAATGAAAGATTTACACTTTTAATTAAACAAGATTCCATGAGAAAAATTAATCTATATTCCATGGAAATATTTATTCTTTTCAATAAATAATATTCCATGAGAATATTTAAACAATCTTACATGAGATTCTTTATCCTTTTAAATAAAGAACATTTCATGGGAATATTTAAACTAACTTCCAAGGGAAGATTTATCTGTTTAATTAAACAATGTTACAAGGAATGATTATTTTACCAATGGATAACCCCAACTGGCTTCCAGTATACCCAGATATCACACAATTTACTTAAATCATCCTATGCCTAAAAATCCATCACATCTATAGCCATCAAAGTGAATAAAAAATAAAAAAACATTATTTTTTTGTAGTAACCATTTTTACAAAACTCTTCAATCTTCAATCCTCTGTATCTTAGTGATACAAACTTAGATCAACATGCCATTAGTTATATTGGAACATTATCAAAACCCAATTTCCAAATCATATCATATTTATTTTAACTTTCAAAATTTTCAACTTAAATAATTATATGTTTCCTTATATACTAATTGAAGGAACCTAGGGCACAATAGAAGCATGAAAGAGGCACAGTTTAAATTTGTTGGTTTGGATTCATGTTAAAAACAGTAATTAAAAAAACACTATCCCATATTTCTTCAATGATCACATGAAATTCAATTTAATCATCAAAAATAACATAAAAATCTTAAATGGTACCTCATTAGTTTGATGTCATATGTTTGATTCACTCACCGTCGATGTATCGTGGCTAAAGGATGAAAAACTAGAAATCCTCTTCATCATAAACACATGATCCAAAATTCTTGGATCATAAATCTATGTTTCTTAGGTTCTAGTTCAGTAAATAGTTAATCTTTACAACACCCCCCTTGATTTCTTGAAGAATACTAACATGGTCGATAAAGCGGGATAGATCCGACCATGTTCTTCCTTTGTAATCCCTCTCTAAGAAATTTAGAGGAGAGGATAAGAGATCTTATGTCACTATATTAGTGAAACTAATGTATCTTTATATTCAATAGGATAAAATGATCTTTTATAATTGGTTTATACTTTTCAAAATTTCAATTTGGTCGCTGGAAAGTAATTACCTTTATTTTATACATTTTCGCACATGTATGACTTAATAAACTTATCATAAATGTCACTAATATTTTATCACTCACATGAAACACTGTAAAATATTAAATCATAAAACAAAAAGCATTAACTCAGTCAGTATTCTCTCTATGTAATTTAACGAACCTTGAACATCCAATGTTCGTTCGAAAAATTACATTCTCTCATATTCACTTTTTTAGTCAAACAACTTATGAATTCCTTGAGAAATAAAATCAATCATCATTATTATAGACTTTAATAATATAATTAGACTAATTTTAGTTATGAATAGTTATACTCAAACATTTACTGGCCCCTGTAGTTGGGGCCCACTTCATCCTAAACTCTTATTTGTTAAAATAGGTGGAACTTGTGGATACACTTAGTGTATGGCCCTATAGGTTCTTATCTCAATAGGAGTGAGTCAAACCCATGGACCAAGAGTAGATTCTAGAAACCCATCATAACCCCTAAGGAGATAAGAAACACCGTAGCTATGAATTACTCTTATAAACACTTACTATGAAATATAATATCTTTGTCTTGTGATATCTCATAAAGTATTATTCACACTTGGGTCATCATCCTTTTTTCGCATTATATATTTCATAACATTACTGGACATACTGGCCTTCTTGTACCCTAGACATAGATTTATAAAGGTACCACCATCCTGGTCAACCTAGGACTGTGAGATATTTCCTTCTAAATTTAGAAGTGAAAAAATATATCTTGATCATTCCACCAATTCCATATCACTAATAATTTGACCAACTCAAACAACCTCACCGTGGTTTCATTATCATGGAATTTTTATTGCATCAAAGTATTTTATCAAATGGAAAACATTGATAATTATATCATGTCTAGAGACCAATACACATGTTCATATAAAGGAACAACTAATGACACCTGAAACATGTGGTGTTCCTATTTGTGGGTTTGTCCCCATGATCTCACTACTAATGATCACCAAATAAAAACTTAATGTGAATAAGTATCAATGATTATGATCCACCTACACTTGTAGTCAGACATCATATTTTCTAGTTAATATGGCATATCTGAAATATAGGAAATATTTTTAAGATTACAATTATAGGATTACTATAACAAATGTGTTATTTATCAGTGGTTTTTTAAAAGCGGTTTACTAAACTGTTGTTAAAAAAATTAAATGACTTCATGTTATTTTTTTAAAAAATTCAATTAAATATTATGTTTTTATTAAAAAAATACAGTAATCCCCAACCCCGACTCCCCCTCCTCTCCCCCCCCCAATGTCGAGCCCTAGCACCTTCGTGCTTCCCCCCTCACTAGTGCTCAGGTATCTCCCGAGCCCTCTGAGGAAGAGTTCCCTAATCCCTCATTAGTGATACTGTCATAGCCCCCAACAAATCTCCCCCTCCCTTTACCTTTCCCAGTCCTTTTCCCTTTATTGATCCCTCGATCCATCATCTTCACTTGAGACCATTCCAGAGCTACGTTAAACCCTGCCCCCCCCCCCATGATCCATCACCCTAGTGGTAATCCCTTCTTTATTGGTGTTTTTTATTCTACCTTATTCCCTTAACCCCTATATAAATTTTTCTTACTCCTACTAACTCTTAGGGAGATCTAATGATGTGTATTTTGGTTATTTATTTATAGGATGTTGATTATTGGATCGATTATGTAGTCGCCTACTTGTATTCATCACCTGGGTCTCAAAGTACTAGGGTAATCTTTATTTTTTAATTTCTTATAATTATTTATGTGTTCTAATTATATGAAAATCTTAAATAAGGTATATCCTGAAATGAATCCATCCTAGATGGCTCTTTATAGATTTTATAGTCTATAAAATTTGTTTTGGGTTGTAGTATTTCGTTTTTTTACTTTTCAAACTAACTGTATGTTTTAAATATTATAGGTTTTATAATGTTCTCATATATAGTGGGTTTATAATGCTAATTTAGGTATTTTTAAATTAGTAGAGGCTTTTATTTGGGTGAGTTTTATATCCACTACTACAATTTTATGATTTGAAGCCCCCTGACACGGGCTACCGCCTATGATGGTCGCTGATAGTTGCCCAAAAAAGGGGCTTCAGTGCCCCCCCCCCCCCCCGCCACCACCTCCTCGACCTACCCTCCCCCTGTCGCCGCCCTCGCCCATCGTCATGCGCCCTACACCACTCATCGCCTTCGCCTCCCTCCTCGTCGGCCTCCACCCTCCGCACGCCCTCCACCCTCCGTGAGCCCTCTGCCCGCTGCCCTCTGACTCCAGCTACCCTCCGGCCATCCTTCGCCCTGACATCAGTCCCATCTGGCATCCCTCCTCCCTCTGGCCTCCGGCCTCCGACCTCCTCCCCCTCTGGTCGCCGACCCCTCTACCCTCCGGTCTCTGTCCTCCGCCCTTGGCCCTCCGCCCCCTCGGCCTTCCCCCCCCCCCCACCCAACCTGGATGCCCCCCCCCCTGAACAGCCCCCTGCACCACAGACAGCCCCCCCCCCCCCGCACCCCGAATAGCCCCCCGCACCCCTGGACACACCCCCACACCCCAGACAACCCCCCCCCCCCCCACACCGAACTCCCCCCCCCCCCCCCCCCGCACTCCGGATATTCCCCCCCTCACATCGGACATCCCTCCCCGCACCCCGGATAGCCCCCCCCCCCCCCCACCCCACCCCGGAAAGCCCCCCCCCCCCCCCCACAGCCCATCCCCCGTCCCCTCACCGCCTCCTCTCCTCCAGGTCCCCGCCATCGTCGCCGGCCATCCCCTCCCTCGCTGCACTGCCTTTGGCTCTGGCTCCCCTTTGTTACCTCTCCTATCCCTTACAGCACCACCTTTGATCAGCTCCCCTCCCTTCCATGTTTGTAGCGCAATAAAGTATGACATGGAATTTCACTTATATTTTTATCTTATCAATGGTTCAAGAAAAATTGATTAGTATTTATTTTAAATATAGTTGATTTGGAAAATGAAAATGTAATACGCATTGTGTAAATGTTTTTTATACAGATATTATTATGGATAAGAGTTGGATTGATCTTCCAAATCGAATGTCTAGAGAATATTTCAATGGCATTATGCAGTTTATTGACTTCACCAGAGGATTTGAAAGTGACTATATTAGTTGTCCATGTAGAAAATGTACTAACAGATATCCATTCACATGAGATATTGTGAGAGAGCACCTATTATTTAATGGATTTCTGAAAAATTATAAGAGTTGGACTCGTCATGAAGAATAATATGTTTGTTGTCAAAATGCGGATGCAGTTCAGATGGATGTTGATGCAAGGATGAATGATCCAATGCATGAAATGCTTACTAAAATGGTACGTGGGTTGGATCCTGAAGGCATTGACATCCAGAATCTTGAGACCAATGAGATAAATCACTGCTCTTGTACAGATCATGATTCGAGGAGGTTTTATGAAGCACTTGATGATGCGAAAACAGAATTATATCCTGGATGTACTGCTTACAATAAATTTTCGTTTATCGTGGAGTTGTTGCATTTGAAGACTTTGAATAATTGGTCAGACACATCATTCGACAGGCTTTTGGTGTTATTGAAAAAGTTTCTTCTTATCAACGCTAAGATTCCCAATTTGTATTACCATGCTCGTAAGTTGACAGTGAACTCAGTTTTTACATATGACATCATAGATTCATGTTCAAACAATTGTATGTTGTTTAGAAAGGAAACTGCCCATTTGAATATTTATACGGTTTGTGGTGCTTCTAGATGGAAAGAGAACAGGGGAAATCAGACTCATCAAAGTCAGATTGCGATACAGGGGAAACCTATTGTCGTAAATAAAATGTGTTACTTTCCCCTTAAACCGAGGTTGAAAAGGTTTTGTACTTCATATAAAGTTTCTAATTTAATGAGATGGAATGTAGAAAGAGTTCATGAAAGTGATATTTTAACCCACCTGGAAGACTCTCATGCATGGAAGTATTTTTATAAGAGACATCCCAACTTTGCTAAAGATGTTCATACTGTCCGATTGGGATTGGCAGTAGATGGTTTCAATCCATTCATGTCTATGGTTGGTGAAAATCATAGCACATGGCTTGTGGTGGTGGTTCGGTATAATCTTCCTTTGTGTATTTGTATGAAGCAACAATTTATATTACTTTCCACTCTTATTTTTGGACCTAAAAGTCTAGGGGATAAGATTGATGTTTACCTTCATCCATTGATTAATGAGCTGAATAAATTTTGGGGCGATGGTGTGATGACTTATTACTGTGAAATGAATGGAATGATCAAACTACAGGATGCTTTATTGTGGACAATCAATGACTTCCCAGCTTATGAAAATTTATCTAGATGGAGTACAAAAGGGGAATTTTCTTTCCCTTGTTGCAATAAAAGTAAAAAATATGTATGGATTAAACATTCCAAAAAATGGGCATAAATGGGTCACAAATGGTTTCTCCCCCCCTCAGCATAGGTTCAGAAAGGACATAGTGGTATTTGATGGTTCTATAGAGTTCAGACCAGCTCCAACGATCATGATAGGTGTTTAAATGTTATCACAGATTGAGGAAGAGAACATCCGCACGGTTTATGAAATTCAGGATTTTGTGGGTCCTCCAATACGTAATATCCATGCTGTGGGTAGGCAGTGCAGTCACAATTGAAAAAAGAAAAGTATTTTTTATAGTCTTCCGTATTGGAAAACTAACATTCTAAGGCATAATTTTGATGTCATGCACATTGAAAAAAAAATTGTGATAACATATTGTTGACCATTTTAGGTGTCAGTGGAAAATCAAAGGACCATGTTAATGCACGCCGTGATTTGGAAGAAATGGGTTTAAGGAAACAGTTGCATTTACAGTTAGCTAAGGGAAAAAAGGCATATATGCCTACTGTACAGTATACAATGTCTAAAAAGGAGAAAGAGACATTTCTTTCCATTTTGAAAATGCTCAAGGTTCCTGATGGTTACTCTTCTAATATTTCAAAGTGTGTGAATATGATGAGCAAGAAATTGCTAGGGTTGAAAAGTCATGAAAATAACATACTACTTCAGCAGTTGATTCCAATCGCAATTTGTGATTGTTTATCCCCCAATGTTGTTCAGCCGTTGATTGAGATGATTAATTTTTTTAGATATATTTGTTTAATAAATCAAAGAATGAGTGATTTAAAAAGTTTGCAGGATTAAATTGTACTTACGCTTTGGCACATTGAGAAACTTCCCCCCCCTCATTTTTTGATGTTATGGTCCACTTGACAGTGCACCTAACAGATGAAGTAATGGTTGTTGGACCAGTGCAATTCAGGTGGATGTATCCTATCGAGCAATATTTGAGTACATTGAAACGATTTGTATGCAATAGATCTCGTTCAGAGGCATCAATAGTCAATGGTTATTTGATGGATGAGTGTACTACGTTTTGGGCAGAATATCTTATGGATGTTGAAACAAAATTAGATAAGCCCTCTCAGATTCATGATGGTCTAGTTGGAGAAGGAACCACATTTGATATGGACAACATCACGTAGACACAAGCACATCGATATATCTTGTTCAATACACCATTAGTTGCACCATTAATGCAGTAAGTATCTTATCACTTTTATTGTTTAACTTTTTCATGTTTTGTTTGTATAAGTTGATCATTTAAACATTGCGTTATAATTTTCAGGAAACACATTAATGAGATAAGAGAAGGGATGTATCGTGCGACTGAGTTGAAAATTCAACAATCTCATTATGCGTCATTTCATGATTGGTTCAAGGATTATGTACGTATAAATTTATTTTCATTATGAGGGAAGTATTATACTAATTTATTTCAACATATATCAGTATTTAATCTTATAAATTATGTAGGATCATAAGTTGAGGGAGTTAGGGCACCCCACACTAACTAAATAATTTATCCAACTGGATAAGGGTCCATCTATAACAGCTCGTCCTTATAAAGCTATTGATGCTAATGGTTTTTGATTTCACATTAAAGATGTTGACAACAAACGAGAAACACAAAACAGTGGAATCAGTTGTCCATTTGTCGATTCTGGTTATTACTATGGTCAATTGATAGACATCACTGAAGTTGTATACACACAGGGGTTGAAGTACATATTGTTAAAGTGTGTGCATGGATGTAAAGTCGATCAATATCAGTTTTCATTGGTGAATTTTAACTATATGTTATGCAGAAATGAACGAGTTGAGAATGAACCTTTCTTTTTGACATTACAAGTGGAACAATTGTTCTTCATTACTTTTCCTTCAAATCCAAGTTTGCAAGTTTTTGTCAAAATGTCTCGGCGAGGAGTGTTTTTATTTGAATAAGATGAACCCAAGAATATTCCGTTTGTTTCCCAACAGCTTGATCAACATACCGTAGTTCAACGTGAAGAAGATATTTATTGGGTCAGAGAGGATGTTAAAGGATAAACAGTCGATTTTCATGCTTAATGAAAGGTATAATTGTTTTCCCGCTATTCACTATTGAATGTCCCAGGATATCATAAATTATCTAACAATTTTATATATCCTTGTAAGTTTTAATCTTCACTTTTGGAAGTTTATTCAGTTATAAATATTTATGGTGATATAACTATTGGTATATTGATGTTATTATCGGTGTATCTTCCCTTTGAGGTATTCTTCATCTGGTTCTTGTGTTGCTTGAATTTTTATTAATTCAATCTGAAATTTGGCTATGCATTGATTGGTTTTTTACATTATTTTTATATCTGTTTTGTTAACTTTATGATTTTTTAAAATTCATTCACAAATAATTATTCAATCCCTTTTTGTTTAATTGACAATTTTACAAGTTTGATTTTTTTTTATGAACAATCCAATTTATCTTTTGGACACATTGGATAGTCCCCTTACTAATGTTATCTGTGACTGCAGGCATGTCAGGGGAAGAGGCAGGAGATCCACATCATCCATCAGAGGAATCTATGTCTCAGGGTCGATGTATGTTTGAATTTCATTGTCTCTATTTTTTATGTAATTGATAAACATGTATATATATATTTATAACATCTGTCAAATTATATATAAAATTTCAACAGGATCAGGCTCGATTTCTTATTCCCCTCACAAGAGAGGCCCCGGTCGTGGAATTTTATCATGGAATTCCAACATGACGATTGATGTTTCCTTTAATTAGGTATTTCATCCTATGAGACTGAATGCCCCCTTCATTTATTTGTTAGATGGGTCATTTCATATGTGACCCACATCGATTTCCATTGACCACGCATGACTGGGCTTCTATCCGTCATGACACATTAGATCATCTTTGGAGGGAGTTTCAGGTAAGAATACCATTTTAATTTATTCTCTATGTATAAACAATACTAATATTTTTGATTTTTTTCTTTTATAGGTAAATTATAAAGTATTCCCCATTGAGTTTCGGCCCGTGTGTATGAGAAAATGTCATAAGATGTGGAATGACTATAAAGGAAAAGTGAAGAGGGACCACTGGGTACCAAATGTTGGTGCCCCAGACATTCTGGAAAAAGTCCCGAGAGGTGTCCTCCTGGCTTAGTGGAGTGAATTAATTTCATATTGGTCTACTGAGGGTGTTGTGGTTTTTATATTTATTTTGGTTTATATATTTTCAAGAATGTGTGATTTGTTTGAAATTTGAATGAATTGAATATAGGAGGTGTCATCACTCCATTCTGAGAATCGAGCATTATAGGAACCACCTCACATCCTCAGGACTCGTCACGTGTCTCAGATCTGACTTGAGGTATTTATTATTCATTTTTTTAATTTATTAATTAATATGGTTTTGGGTTTATATTCTATTCATATGCAGTTGCGGGATTATGGTACACCGACTGATAAAATGTCGGTGTGGATGAGGACTCGTGATCGCAATGATCTAGAGACTGCAGCATTGATAGTAAGTGCTTGTACTTACCAATACTTACATAAATCTGTATATTAACATATATATGTATATATATTTAAATATATCACAGGCTCAATTTTAAGCAGAGTTAGCACATCTGCCAGAGGACCAGTAATAGCTTCCCATGGGAAGGGATGAGATCTTTGATCGCATTATTGGTCGGGACGAGCATGGATATAGTTTGACCTATGAAACAGGGATTCTGTGTTCTGTAGTGTCACACTCTGCGATCGTCGGTCCTGCTGATTCTCATATGACACAACAGTTGTTAGATTTCGAGGCACGGTTGCACACTTCTGAGGAGGTAAATGCGCAATTGACCGCTAAGGTTAGAGCACTACGGGAATATGTGTGTCCAGGTGATGGTGCAAGGGATCATACGATGCAGTTTTCTAATGTATTTATTTATTTAATGTATATTATTTTTGTTATTAAAATATTCATAATGTTTCTTTGTTGTAGGCCCCTGGACCTCCGGATGGAGGTAGCAGTCATGACCACGCCTGACGCATCATATTCACGAGGTGTGTTTCTATTTTTACAAGTGGGGTTGTTATTGATGTTTAGGTTGGGTTTCTAGTGATATTTTTTGTGATTTGGGGGTATCATGTGTGTTTTGGCCTGGTGAAATGTTTGTGTGCATGAATTGAGAAGTAACCATGAAACTGATTAATGATTTGGAGATTTTTTGTTCATTTAATTATTTAATGTTTTAAATTCCATGTTCTGTAATAGTTTTGAAAAAACCACATGATTCCTAATATAAACCATGAAACTTGTTTTTAATTACTGAGATCAGGTTCCCTATTTGTAGTCACCAGACAGCCCCCCCCCCCCCCCGCACCCCGGACAGCCCGCCCCACCCTCGGACAGCCCCCCCACACCCGGACAACACCCCGGACGCCCCCCCACTGCCCCCAAGACACCCCCCCCACACCCCAGACAGCCCCCCCCCCCCCCCCGCAATCAGAGGTGTCGTTTGACCGCGGTGACCGGAAACACATTTCTGGAGACATAAAACACCAAAACAACGTTTCATGGTCGAATTCAGAGCAAACGTGCATCGAATGACCTGAAAGGACACGAAAACTATAGGAATATTATTCATGGCATGCTGGAGGAGACTGCACGTCCATTGGACGTGTGGCGCACGCGGTACGACTGAATGTGTCGTTTTCAGTTGTTTGCCGCGCTCTAAAAGGGCACGTTTGGTGGTCAAAACCACCTGAATGACCTTGTAATTCCATGAAATCATAAAAAAACAACCGTGGTGTGAATTTTGAAATGGTCGAGCAGACGGCACGTCAATTAGAGGTATCGTTTGACCGCGGTGACCGGAAACATACAACACCAAAACGGAATGTCACAGTCGAATTCCAAGAAAACATGATTCGAATGACCTCAAACCACACGAAAATGATAGGAATATTATTTGTGACATGAAGGAGGAGACAGCACGTCCATCAGACGTGCGGCGCGCGCGGTATGATTGAATCTGTCATTTTCAAAAGTTCAACGCGCTCTAAAAAGGCACATTGGGTGGTCAAAACCACTTGAACGACCTCAGAATTCCATGAAATCATACGAAAAAAACCGAGGTGTGAATTTTGAAATGATCGGGCAGACGGCATGTCAATCGGAGGTGTCATTTGACCGCAGTGATAGGAAACGCGTTTTGGAGTCATAAAACACCAAAACGGTGTGTCCCGGTCGAATTCAGAGCAAATGTGCTCCGAATGACCTAAAACCACACAAAAATGATAGAAATATTATTCATAAAATTCAGGAAGAGACATAACGTCCATCGAAAGTATGGCGCGCGTGGTATGACTGAATGTGTCGCTTTCAGCAGTTCAACACGCTCTACAAGGGCGCGTTGGGTGGTCAAAACCACCCGAACGACCTCAGAATGCCATGATATCATAAGACAACAACCATGGTGTAAATATTGAAATGGTTGGGTAGACGGGATGTCAATCAGAGGTGTCATTTGACCGCGGGGACCAGAACACGTTTCTGGAGTCGTAAAACACAAAAACGACGGGTCACAGTCGAATTCAGAGCAAACGTGCTCCGAATGACCTAAAACCACACAAAAACGATAGGAATATTATTCATGACTTTTTGTAGAATATGGAACGTCCATCAAACGTGTGACGCATAGTGTACGACTGAATGTGTCGTTTTCAGCAGTTTGACGTGCTCTAAAAGAGCGCATTGGGTGCTCAAAACCACCCGAACGACCTCGGAATGCCATTAAATCATACGAAAACAACCGTGGTGTATATTGTGAAATGATTAGGTAGACGGAACATCAATCGAAGGTGGAGTTTGACCATGGTGACCAGAAACATGTTTCCAGATTCATAAAATACCAAAATAGCGTGTCACGGTCGAATTCAAGGAAAACTTTCTCTAAATTACCTGAAACCACACAAAAACTATAGGAATATTATTCATGACATGCAAGAGTAGACGACACGTCCATCAAACGTCTGGCGCATGCGGTACGACCGAATGTGTCGTTTTTAGCAGTTCGGCGCACTCTAAAAGGGCACGTTGGGTGGTAAAAACCACTAGAACAACATCGGAATGCTATGAAATCATACGACAACAAACGCGGTGTGAATTGTGAAATGTTCGGGCAGACGGCACGTCAATCGGAGGTGCCATTTGACCACGATGACGAGAAACGCATTTCTGGAGTCATAAAACACTAAAATGGCGTGTCACGGTCCAATTCAAGGAAAACATGCTCCGAATGACCTGAAACCACATGAAAAAGATAGTAATATAATATGTGACAAGCAAGAGGAGACGGCACGTCCATCGAACGTGCGACGCGCGCGATACGACCGAATGTGTCATTTTCAGCAGTTCGGCACGCTCTAAAAGGGTGTGTTGGGTGGTCAAAACCCCCTAACGACCACGGAATTCCATTAAATCATACGATAACTACCGCGGTGTGAATTTTGAAATGTTCGGGAAGACGTCATGTCAATCGAAGGTACCGTTTGACCGCGGTGACCAGAAACGGGCTTTTAGAGTCATAAAACACTAAAACGGCGTGTCACGGTCGAATTCAAAGAAAACGTGCTCCGAATGACCTGAACCCACACAAAAAACTATAGGAATATTATTTGTGATATGCAAGAGGAGATGGCACATCCATCGGACGTGCGGCACGCACGGTACGACCGAATGTGTCGTTTTCAGCAGTTTGACGCGCTCTAAAAGGGCGCGTTGGGTGGTCAAAACCACCCAAACGACCTCGGAATTCCATGAAATCATACGACGACAATCGTGGTGTGAATTTGGAACTGTTTGGGAAGACAGAACCTCAATCGGAGGTGTTATTTGAATGCAGTAACCAGAAACGTGTTTTCGGAGTCATAAAACACCAAAACAGTGTGTCATGGTCAAATTCAGAGAAAACGTGCTCCGAATGACCGGAAACCACAAGAAAAGGATAGGAATATTATTCATGACATGCAGGAGGAGATGGAACATCCCTCAGACATGCGGCGCACGCGATACGACCGAATGTATCGTGTTCAGCAGTTCGGCGCGCTCTAAAAGGATGCGTTGGGCGGTCAAAACCATCCGAACGACCTCAGAATGCCATGAATACATACGACAACAACCTCAGTGTTAATTGTGAAATGGTTGGGTAGATGACACATCAATAAGAGGGTCTGTTTGACCGTGGTGACCAGAAACACGTTTCCGGAGTCATAAAACACCAAAACAGCATGTCACTGTCAAATTCAGAGAAAATGTGCTCCGAATGACCTAAAACCGCACGAAAACAATAAGAATATTATTCGTGACATTATGAAGGAGACGGCACATCCATCGGACGTGCGGTACGTGCGGTATGACCGAATGTGTCATTTTCAGCAGTTCGGTGCGCTCTAAAAGGGCGCGTTGGGTGGTCAAAACCACCCAAACGACCTCAGAATTCCATGAAATCATACGACAACAACCACTATGTGAATTTTGAAATGGTCGGGTAGACGGAACATCAATCAGAGGTGCCTTTTGACCATAGTGACCAGAAATGCCTTTTTGAAGTCATAAAAGACCAAAACGGCGTGTCACGGTCGAATTCAGAGAAAACGTGCTCTGAATGACCTGAACCCACACAAAAAACTATATGAATATTATTCGCGATATGCAAGAGGAGATGGCACATCCATCGGACGTGCGGCACGCATGGTACGACCGATGTGTCATTTTTAGCAGTTCTGCGTGCTCTAAAAGAGCGCGTTGGGTGGTCAAAACCACCCGAACGACCTCAGAATTCCATGAAATCCTACGACAACAACCGCGATATGAATTCTGAAATGGTCGGGTAGACGTCCCATCAATCGGAGTTACTGGTTGACCCCGGTGACTAGAAACATGTTTCCGGAGTCATAAAAGACCAATACGGCGTGTCGCGGTTGAATTCAGAAAAAATGTGCTCTGAATGACCTGAAACCACACGAAAATGATAGGAATATTATTTGTGACATGTAGGAGGAGACGAAACGTCCATCTGATGTGCAGTGCACGCAGTATGACCGAATGTGTCGTTTTCAGCAGTTCGGTGCGCTCTAAAAGGGTATGTTAGGTGGTCAAAACCACCCGAAAGACGTCAGAATGCCATCAAATCATATGACAACAACCATAGTGTAAATTGTAAAATGTTCAAGCAGACGGAACATCAATTGGAGGTGTCGTCTGACAGCGGTGACCGGAAACGTGTCTCTAGAGTCATAAAACACCAAAAAGGCATGTCACGGCCGAATTAAAAGCAGACATGCTCCGAATGACCTGAAACCACAAAAAAATGATAAAAATATTTTTTGTGACATGAAGGGTGAGACAGAAAATCCATCGGACGTGCGACGCATGCAGTACGACCGAATGTGTCATTTTCAGAAGTTCGGCGCGCTCTAAAAGGGCGAGTTGGTGGTCAAAACCACCCGAATGACCTCAGAATGCCATGAAATCAGACAACAACAACCGCGGTGTGAATTGTGAAATGGTCGGGTAGACAGCACATCAATCAAAGGTTCGGTTTGACCGTGGTGACCGGAAATGCGTTTTCAGAGTCATAAAACACCAAAACAGTGTGTCACGGTCGAATTCATAGAAAACGTGCTCTGAATGACCTGAAACCAGACGAAAACAATAGTAATATTATTCATGACATTTAGGAGGATACAACACGTAATCGGACATGAAGTGCATGTGGTACGACCAAATGTGTCGTTTCCAACAGTTCTGTACGCTCTAAAAGGGCGCGTTGAGTGGTCAAATCCACCCGAAAAACCTCAGAATGCCATGAAATCATTCGACAACAACCACGGTGTGAATTTTGAAATGGTCGGGCAAACAGCACATCAATAAGAGGTGTCGTTTGACCGCGTTGACCGTAAATGCATTTCTGCAGTCATAAAACACCAAAACGGCATGTCGCGGTCAAATTCAGAGCTAACGTGCACCGAATAACCTGAAACCACACGAAAACGATATGAATTTTATTTGTGACATGTAGGAGGAGACATCATGTCCATTGAACGTGCGGCTCGCATGGTACGACTGAATGTGTCATTTTCAGCAGTTCGGCGCTCTCTAAAAGGGCACGTTGGGTGGTCAAAACCACCCGAATGACCTCAAAATTCCATGAAATCATTCGACAACAACCTCTGTGAAAATTTTGATATGGTCGGGGAGACGTCAAATCAATCGGAGGTTCCATTTGACCTCAGTGACCGGAAACACGTTTCAGGAGTCATAAAACACCAAAACGGCATGGCACAGTCGAATTCAGAGAAAACTTGCTCTGAATGACTTGAAATCACACGGAAATAATATAAATATTATTCATGACATGCAGAAGGAGACTTAACAGCCATTGGACGTGCGGCGTGTGCTGTATGACCAAATTTGTCATTTTTTAGCAGTTCGGCACGCTCTAAAAGGGCGCGTTGGGTAGTCAGAACCACCTGAATGACCTCGGAATTCAATGAAATCATATGAAAACTACCGCAGTGTGAATTTTGAAATGGTCGGGCAGACGGCACATCAATCATAGGAGCCATTTGACCGCGGTGACCGGAAACGCGTTTCCGGAGTCACAAAACACCAAAACGGCATGTCACGTTCAAATTCAGAGTAAATGTGATCTGAATGAACTAAAACCACATGAAAATGATAGGAGTATTAATTGTGAACTACAGGAGAAGACAAATCTTTCATCGGACGTGTGATGCGTGCGGGACGACCGAATGTGTCGTTTTCAGCAGTTCGGCGCACTCTAAAAGGGGGCGTTGGGTGGTCAAAACCACCCAAATGACCTCAAAATGACATTAAATCATATGGAAACAACCGCGGTGTGAATTGTGAAATGTTTGGGTAGACGGAACGTCAATCAGAGGTTTCGTTTGACCGCGGTGATCGGAAATGCGTTTCTGGAGTCATAAAACACCAAAATGGCGTGTCACGGTCGAATTCAGAGAAAAGGTGCTCCAAATGACCTCAAACCACATGGAAACGATCGGAATATTATTTGTGAAATGCAGGAGGAGACTTCACATCCATCGGATGTGCGGCGCGCACGATATGATCGAATGTGTTGTTTTCAGCAGTTCGGTGCGCTCTAAAAGGGCACGTTGGGTGGTCAAAACTACCCAAACGACATCAGAATGTCATTAAATCATACGACAACAATCGCAATTTGAATTTTGAAATGTTCGGGTAGACGACATGTGAATCGTAGGTGCTGTTTGACCGCGGTGACCGGAAACACGTTTCTGGAGTCATAAAACCCCAAAACGGCGTGTCACGATCGAATTTAGAGAAAACGTGCTCCGAATGACCTAAAACCACAAAAAAGATAGGAATATTATTCGTGACATGTAAAAGGAGAAGAAACATCCAATGGACGTGTGATGTTTGCGGTACGGCCGAATGTGTCGTTTTCAGCAGTTTGGCGCACTCTAAAAGAGCACGTTGGGTGGTCATAACCACCCGAATGACCTCAGAATACCATGAAATCATACGAAAACAACCGCAGTATGAATTTTGAAATGGTTGGGCAGACAAAACATCAATCAAAGGTTCCATTTGACTACGGTGATCGGATATGCGTTTTCGGAGTCATAAAACACCAAAACGGCGTGTCACGGTCGAATTCAGTGAAAAAGTGCTCTGAATGACCTGAAACCACATGAAAATTATAGGAATATTATTTGTGACATGGAGGAGGATACGGAACACCCATCGAACGTGCAACACATGCGGAAAACAGTCCATTTTAGACAACAAAATACTTTCAGAAAAATAATGCAAAGACTCCAAAACAAGAAAAAAATTCAAAAATGATAACGTTTATTTAATTGGCGGTTTTAAATTATTATAGCACCAATGAGATGTCAGATTTCATTTTATTATATGTATATAATAACATAATATATATGTCAAATTTATGTTTGTTTTTTTAGTTGATTTCTTTGTATCTTATTGTAGGTTTCTAAAGAAGATGGTTGTGGATCGTTGAAGCACGTCCATTATTTATTGTTTATGATGATCTTTATGTTTATGGTGTTTGGATTTGTTTCCCATTTTTTATGATTTATATGCTGTTGTTTTTTTATTCTGTACCATGATTTTTTTTTTAAAAAAAATTTCCAGTTTAGCAACCGCCATTGACAGTCGCTGTAGATGGGCATTTCGGCCGGCTTCAACGGCCGCCAGGCGGTCGCTATAGGCCAGCATTTTGGCCAGCTTCAGCGACTGCCAATGGCGGTGGCTGTAGGCCAACATCATTAGGCCTAAAGCGACCACCATTGGAGGTCGATGTGCGGTCTCTATAGGCCTATAGCGATCGCCAATGGCGGTCGCTATTGGATGAATTTTTAGTAGTGATCTATTTGTAAAATAAATATGTTGTTTGTGTTTACTTAGATGTTTTCATTCTTTTTCTTTCATTGGAATACTTCATATTATATATTTTTGTTGATATTTTTATAATTATTAATATAATTGTGATGTATTAAATTGAATACAACATAATTTATTTATTCATTTTTACTTTCTTATTTACTTTTAATGCCTATAATGGATTTCAAGGATGTTTATCGTTGGCTTATTTTAGGTAGGCCATAGATTTATGCTTTTAATACAATTTTTCCATGAATTTTTTTTTGGAAACTACTACTTTGAGCCTTAAATTTTTTATTTAAATATTTTATATCATTTAAACCAACGTTCTGGAGAATTGTTTTTAGTAGTTTATTAATTGTGTACTTTTAACTACATGGGTTTTTTTAAATCATGTAGTTAATATAATTTATAGTATACGTATAAAATAATAAATTATATTAACCACATTTCATTGTAAATCATTGTTTTTTACATCATGAATAAAGGAGAATGAAATTTATGGATAGACATTGGTATTCTTAAATAATTATTTTTTTTATTTGATTAATATAACTTGAGAATGGAAATTTTAAAAAAACTGTTTTTACCAAACTAAAAATTTTGGTTTCCTATAAATTATTTAGAAATGTATATTGTTTTAAATTAGTCATGTAAAAGTGTTTGAAAGGAGATTGGGCTAATTTTATACGTCCTTATTTGGGTACAGTATAATCTTTTTGTTATCCTATGTTTTTATGATTTCAGGTTATTTGTTTTAGAGTTATATTCATATATGACGTAGAAACTCTCACACTTCTCTTTCATTATTAATTGACTTTCTATTCTATATATTTACCAATATAAATTAGAATTATATAAACATCATATAAATCATATAATGTATTTATAAAATTAACTTTAAAAATAAATAGTATATATACTATCTATCTAATGGATCAATATTTCGATTCATGTAATGGATTACCACATAAAGGGATTATCATTATTCTTGAATTATCACATGTTAAGTGGTTGTTAAATTTCGTATTTTCTCTTCTAATGGTAACTAATTATTTAAAGGGGTGTTCAACACCAGTTTTGTCTTTAAATTGTGTGTCTTTTATTTTATAGGCATTTTTACAGAATTGATAGTAGTTGGAATTTAATATTTTTTAAATGGTTTTCAGACCTTATGTTTTGCAGTGGCATGAAATATTTTAAAAAGGTGGAATCTTGGTCATGAAAAAGGGGTGATTGACAGTGGTGGAATTCCTTTAAAAAGGCATCTCTTTCTTTCAAATGTGATTATATGTAAAATATTAGATTTCTAAATTGGTGCAGTTTGATAAATTATTTCTAAAGAAAATTTGAAATGTAGTTTTCAAATGGTGTGAAAAAGGATTGTCTTGTAAATCCCAATATGAAAGTAAAATT
Source organism: Viscum album (assembly GCA_963277665.1). Taxonomy (NCBI): domain Eukaryota; kingdom Viridiplantae; phylum Streptophyta; class Magnoliopsida; order Santalales; family Viscaceae; genus Viscum; species Viscum album. The sequence goes on along the minus strand of OY728145.1, from coordinate 869,908,076 downwards.
TTCACATTAATAAAAATGTTTTTATAAATTTGTGAGACCCTTTTGAGCCTCATGTGACTATATTTACTTCCAAGGAAAATTTTGATCCCATGTGGGGATGATTTTTATTGATGCATCTTGCTATGTTTCTTAATGATTGTATGATTTTTATCTTCATTATATTTTAAATAATATTATCCATGATTTATTTCCTTTTTTTACATAGACTCTAAAGTACTTATGTGAATCTTATTATAACTACCTAGGTTGTGTTTATTTCACTTCCATTTATCTCTTTTCCTATTTAGTAATACTTATCTGTTTTAATTTTTTTAATAAGGTGTAGGCACATTGTGATATATATAGATAAAATATGGATCACATTACTGAGGAAGACACCTTAGTATACTAAGGGTTTGGAAGAGTTTTTAAAATTTTAAATTTCCAATTGATACGTTAATGGGAGAATAAGATTTCCATTTCCAAAATGTAAATTTAAAAGATTGTTGAAGAGAAATGAAGTTTATGAATAATTAATATTGAAGGAATTTCCTGATCAATATTTGTATTGGATTTAGCATAGATAATTGAATGTTATATAAAGTTTGAGCATTGATGTCAATCAATAGAATGAGCTACCAAATTCCCCGACAATGGTCAGTGAAATGAAAAACCTTATAAATGATGAATTATTCATTGAAATATAACAACATCAATATCAACACATGTCATAACAACCAATTAAGGGTGGTATATGTAGAAACTTGACAAGTGATGTTTTTGGGACCATAGGATAACCAGATCAAGATTATACATATCATTGGATCCTCCTCTTGATTCTATGGATACTAATGTAATATAGGAGTTCACTAATCATACAAATGTGTTTCATGGTTTAATTTATTATGGAAATCAAGAGTTTTATGGTGGATGTTAGAAATATTCAAAACTTTATTTTCATCTGAAGTTGTACCATATCAAATGCCTATGTGGAATTACAAATAAGGTGATGACCATGATATTGGATTTTTGGAATGATGCATTTCTTGAAGATAATATCCCTGGTTATTTTTATGATATGAAAAAAATATTTTAACAAGATTATTATGAATTATAGAAAAATGCATGCCTTACCCAATGATTGTATACTTTATTAAGGATAAGATTCAAGTAGACAAGATTGAAAAAAATTTTCATCTTCTAGATTGTTGTCAATGGGTGATGTCGGAAGTACTAATTAACATACTACTATGAAAAAAAAGAAAATAAACACACCTGTGTAGGTTTTACATTACTTTCCTTTATATCATTGACTCCAAGGGTTATTAATGTCATCAAAAACCACCAAGCACATGATGTTTCATTATATTGATAAAAATAATGAAGGGTTAATGTGACACCCAAGAGATTCAAAATCAAGGAATACATTTGATTCATTACATCTATATTCCTTATCTGATCCTATGAATTTGTGATTAGGATTGGTTTTCAATGGATTCAACCCATTTAGGACATTGAGCACCAGTTATAACATTTGGCTAGTTGTGTTTATCCCTTATAATCTTCCTATGTGGATGTGTATGCAACAAACGTATTTTATCATTTCAATGATTATTCCAAGAAAAAAATTCCTAAAAGTGATATAGATATATACTATCAATCTATAATTAGAAAATTGTAAGATTTATGGAGAAACTGTGTTGAGTCATATGATGCATCTTCTAGAAAATGTTTCCAAATGCAAGATGATCTAATGTGGACCATTAATGACTTCCCTGGATTTGGTAATTTAGCTGGTTAGAATATTTACATGGGTTCGGATTTTCTTGATTGAAACTTTTATTTTAATCCTGAACAATTTCCTTATAATAAAAAATGGTGGTTCTTGTTTCATCAAATATTTCTCGAGGTATATCATAAATTTTGGTTGAGAAAGTCAAAATTAAATGGTTCTATAGATCATAGACCACATCCAAATTTTTTGAAGGGTTCTGAAATATTGGCACAACATGGAAATATTGACCTTCAATTTGGGAAGGTGCGTCATTTGAGTGATAGTGTGGGATGGGTTAAAAGTGCATCGTCAAGTGAAATGGGAGCTTAAAAATGGAAGAAAAAAAGTATATTCTTCAAAAATCCATATTGATAATTTAATTTTTTGCAGAATAATCTTGATTTTATGCATATTGAGAAGAATGTTGGGGAAAAATTGATCTTCACATTACTTAATGATAATGTAAAATCAAAGGGAAATATCAATGATTGAAAGGGCATACAAAAAATGAACATAATGTGTGATCTCTAGCCAGATGAGAATGGAAAGTATGCACCAAAAATATTTGCCATGTAAAATATGGATAAAAATACATTCTTTTTAATTTTAAAACACTTGAAGTTATTTTATGGTTATTCAAATAATATCTCAAGGTGTATTGAATTAAAGCATCATAGGTTACATGGATTGAAAAGTAAGGATTCACATAATTTGTTACTGTAGTTACTACCATTGGCATTGTATATATTATTACTAGAAAAGGTTACTATTTTTGTACTCCAATTTTGAAAATTCTTGAGATAACTATGTGAGAAAACTCTACAAAAATTTTATATTGAAACCCATTAAGAGATATTTTTATTGAAACTTTGTGTAATGGAGATGATCTTCCCTCTGTAATTTTTCACTTTTATGATGTAGTTAGTTGTGCATGTGGTCGAGGAATCTAAATTAGTAGGCCTCGTGCATTATCGATCGATGTATACAATTGAGATGTAATTTATTTATATTTTTTTCATCTTAAGTATATAATTCATTGCAATTCATTAAATAAACAATTATATTTTATTTATTTTATTTCATAGATTTCTTAGACATTTGAAATAATATGTAAAAAATAAATCTCAATCTAAAGACTCTATTTATAAACACTATTTGGAAGAGGAGTGTCTTAACTTTTATTCTAGATGCTTGGACGATATTAAGACAAGATTCAATAGATTTGGATGTGTCTACAACACATCGACTCAATATCAACTACATGGGAAATCAGAAATATTTCCTACTATTGGATGATCCATTGGGAGGAGCTCAAATGTTACACTGATAGAAATGTAATTAATATAGGAACATAGATATTATTTGCAGGATAGTGAAATTTGAGATCCATTTATTGAAGATATCAAGATACAAATAATGAGATAAATAAGAAGTCGAATATGAAATGATAAAGATATAACAAAATCTATTAATAAAGATATTTTAGAACGGTTTACACGGAGTGTATGTTCGTAAATATTGAAATCAATATGGATATTAGGTTTACACATATATTTTTTAAATATAATAATATATATTACTCTTTTTAGACCATGAATATTGATACTCGAGATGATTTGTTAGATGATTTGAATTTTCTATCTAGAGGTCCTCTAAAACTGGCTATAATTTTTAACGCTTATAATATGAATGGATTAAAATTATATACAATCAATCAAGAAGAGGGTTTAAAAACACATAATAGTGGTATATTTAAGTTTCTCAAAGAGGAATACTATAGAAAGACAATTGATATTATCAAATTAAACTATAAAGATCATTTTTCGGTTTTTTTATTCATATTCAAGTAGTTCCGTAATATCATGGGTGTTAAAAGATATTCTTTGTGGTTTACATATGTGAACTTCTCTCACTTGATGGATGTTAGTGACTATGAATTACATGATCCGTATATCTTATCATCACAAGATAAAATGGTATATTATATTGTACATTTCCTGGGCGAATAGTAGAGTGTAGTTGTTCACGTAAAAAAATACTTGTATTATATGGGTGATGAAGTAGAAGATTTGACCTCTGATATTTAATCCCATCATCATCAATAAGTGAACATAGTTTTCCATAATGATATTGAAAATATTAGTCTTGAAAGGGTGGATGAAGTAGACTAAATAATTATAGATCATAAAAACAACATTATTGAATGAAAAAATGATTGTATGTGCATTCATCAATTCATTTATCAACTACTTATGTTATATGTGTAGTCATTCATTATTATAGATTTGTATTTTTTTGTATGTTTGTACTGTGCATATCTTGTCATTTCTATTTTTTGTGCCTGAATTTCTTGAAATATATGTTATGAAGATAATTTAATTTGATTAAATGATTATAATTCCAACGAGGGAGTTTTTTTCATGAAAAGAATAATTTAGGAATATGGGGTCATATAAAGATTTAAGATGCAATGGTCGTTGCTTTATAGAAAGCATTGGTTGAATTATATCAAAAAATTATTGGACCAGTCCTTGATGATATTTCATCAATGGAAGGTAGTGAAATGGAAAATTAAGAAGCTTTAAAATCATTTAGCACACAAAATGCTATTGGTTTTAATTTTAAATTTAAATATACAAAACTATTTAATTTTCAATATAATTGTCATGCAGGTCCCGATAGCAGGATTTGGAGATATATTGGGAGAGAATGTCAAGAAAATTTCAGTGGAGAGTTGTTCTTATTAATTTATTAATAACTTTTTATTTACTCCCTTTAATTATATTCATTGAAAAGTGCATAATTGGTGTAAAATAATAATTTTTTATAATTAAATATAATTGTTGAGCATTATTTAAATTCATACAGATTCAATTTAGTTTAATGTTTTAATCATAAATCTCATCCTATTGATCCAAATTGTGCGATTCTTGATTTTTTGGGTTTCTCCTTCCATTTACAACATATCATTATGAGTAACATGTGGCCAATTCATTCATTTAAATGGTCATATGGTCGACAAAATAAGGCACAATGAATATGTGAAAAACCTAGACCGTCTATTATGCTTGATTTTCTGGGCTCAATCTAGAATCCAAAATTTTATGAGACTCCAACATATGTTCTTTATTGTCTAAAGGAACCATGGATTAAATTTCAAGGCCCAACTCTAATAAAAAGGGGTTCAAATTATTCTTTGATGTCTATCCCACCGTTCCCTTTGAGAATTAAAATTATCACACATTTATAGAATTTTCTGCTGATATAGACATCCATTCAAGATAATATTTTGCATTGTGAAATCCAATATATAGGAGGATAATGTTTTATAATAAATGGTTCAAATTTTAGGGAATATTCCTATTCAAAATACCATTCAAATTTTGGCCTTGAAAATGTCTGGAATGAAATGGATAGATTAAAATTGTTTAATCAAACCTTCATGACATTGAATCCTTAATTCAAATTGTTGTAAATGTTTGAGGGTAGACTATAAAATTAATATATACAACATTTAAGAATAAAATATCTCCATATTCGTCTCTCTAAATTATCAAGTTGGCGATCTGTGTGGAGGGGCATAATTGAAATGGAAACAGTCTGACACCTTTGTCTATAAATGCATCCCTCTCTTCTCCTTGCATGGGGTTGGAATTTAAGAAGATTGGAAGATAAATTGGCACAACAAAAGCCTTTCTAAAGGCCTGGTATGACTTTTCTTGATCATGTTTCATCAAGTGATAGCTCTCCTCCACTTTTATTTTCATATCCTTTTCTTTTCATTTTCATTTGTAATATTGTATGTCTTTTATTATAATTATATTTCAATATGAATGAAATTTTTCTAAAAATATATTTTTATCATCTTCCTTTTTTAGTTTACTATTAATGTTCTTAGAATATTTTAAAACAAGTTTAAAAAAAAAATCTCTTGTTTTTTTTCTCATTCAATCTAAAGTGTTATTTTACCTCTCTTCACATTTCATCTGTGTGTTTGGCGCACTACTCTTATCTTGTCACGTAATTTTTATTATATTTTAATCCCATCACCATAAACATTCCAACTAGATTATAAAAAACCCAAATTGCTGAGTAAATATCTCATTGGTGTGTTTCATATTTTGTGGATGTTAAGTGATTGAGAGTTTTTTCTGATTTAACATTCTATTAATTAATATTGTGTATATAAAATAAAATATGTTATAGATTAATGAAATATTTGTGACATGTGGATTCCATGGATTATTGAAACCCAAAATAAACATGAGTTCATGAAATATTGACCCTTCAATCAATGAGATTTTATAACAATTAGAACCCTTATTAAGGCTTGGATTAAAGATAAAACTTGGAATTCTAATTGAAATCATCTTATGAAGTTGATATTAATTAAAGTAAATGTTTTGAAAAGATAATGGATATCATAATCTTACATCCCCAATATTGAACTAACCCTAATATTTTAAATTATTAAATAAAATTTCATCAATCAATAATTTTATTTATTCTCTATACCCCCCCCCCCCACCCGATCAAATTAAAAATCATTTAAAAACAATTTACTTTTAAAAATTATCATCACTGAGGATTTATCCTGAGTACCACTATACACATTTGTAGAGCACCGGACCCTTGAATGGTCGATATGCGACAGTCTTCCATGATTCAAATACCATTTCTATAGGGGATGGTGGGTTAATTAGTCAGTAGTTTTTGGTTTTTAAAAAAAATTAAAAAAATTAACCAAAATAATTCTGAAATAAAAAACACAAAGAAAAACATACCTTCTCATAAACAACGTAAATTTAAAAAAAACAAATAAAACCCACCTTTGTTGTCCTTTCAAATATTCTATGAATTCCCAATAGCCTCTCAAACAATCCATAAGATTTGTTTGACCCAGAAATTTTGCGAACTCTTCTCCAACTTTGGAGGAATATTATAGATAATCAAATCACTGAAGATCTAGTCATTATCGAACCAATTAAACTAGAAATGGCCCATCCATGGGAATAAACCCTTAAAAACTCACTACCCATGATATAAATTACCAACCACATGGTATTCAATATCAAAACATTGAGTCTGATTTCAAACTCCAATAGGGTTTGATTCATCTCCTACCAAATTTCCATGGTCTAACCGGTGAGGATCCTCATCATCCCCTCAATGAGTTCCAAGTGGTGTGCTCTACCATTAAGTCTCATGGGGTTTCTGAAGAACAAATCAAAATTTGAGAATTCCATTTCTCCCTAGATGACTCCAACAAGTCATGCATCTACTTCATCCCTCGTAGTTCCATAAACACATGGAATGACATGAAGTGACTCTTCTTAGAGAAATTATTTCCTACTTCTCATATCGCTTCTATCTAAAAATAAATAAGTGGTATTTGTCAATTACCTAATTAATCACTCCATGATTATTGGGAGAGGTTCAAAAATACTTTGGTAACTTGAACACATCACCAAATCCCTGACCAACTCTATATCCAATACTTCTATAAGGGGTTATTGGCTATGGAGAGAACTATCATTGATGCCATAAGCGGCAATGCTCTTGTTGATAAAAATCATGCAACTACGTGGGATCTCATAAGAAATATGGATTAAAACACACAATTATTCCATACATGAATACATGCTAAAGTCAAAAAAGATCAAGAGAATCAATATATAGAGCCAAAAAAGAAGACTGAGTGGATGAGAAAACTCTCAGGTCTGGTTAGACAACTAGAAATGGCTACCAAAGGCCCAACCTCATCTTCTCCACAATCACTGTTCACTAAACCTATCAATAATTATAGAATATGTAGCTCACAAAATCATCCAACTAACACATGTCTATAACTTTAAGATAATCCATCAGGTTAAACCAGACCAATGGAGCTCAATGTTGTATATTCTCATAGGAACACCAACCCTCACAAATCAGGACAATTCATTATAAAATTCAACCAACCCCACCCTGATCCCTTCACTTGTAACTTTAACCAAGGCTTGAGATATGGTAATCCAATTCATCATCCCCATCAATTCCCTCCTCAAAATACAAACCAATTCCAATAAGGTGAAGGTGGTTGTAACTTCCAATAACCATATCCTTTTGTTCCTTAACCTTAGAGAACCAATCCTTTTCTTTCTTCTCCTAGATTCCAATATCTTAATGAGTCTTCAAATTTCCCAACCCAATAAAAGAACTTTCCCAAGAATAAAAATCATGTTAATCCCAATGCAAGACATGCTTCTTATTCTAAGAAACCATGGGAAAGTGTTGTAGAATATATTTCCACCTTCACTCATTCTAGCCTCAAAAAAATTGAAACCCAAATTGGTCAACTTGCAACACGCCTTAGTGAGTAGTAACCAAAAAATTATTCCTAACTCTTAGCTCAACTATTACCCAACCCCAAGGGTAATGTAAGTTAAATTACACTTAGATCAGGAAAACAAATTTCTAAGCCTCGGGATGGATCCTCAAATGAACCTGTAAATATTGATATTGAAAATGAAAAGACAAAAAATCAAAAAAAGAAACTTGAATCCACTCCCTCACCTCTTTCCATTATTCTAACGAACTCAATTACTTTTCATCAAGCTATCTATAAGCCAAGGAAATAATTTTAATCTGATCCTAAAATGCTCGACATGCTTAGACATGTTGAAGTCAACATTCCCCTCATAGATTTAATCAAACAAATTCCAAAGTATTCCATGTTTTTAAGGCAATTTTCACTCATAATAGATAAATTATGACCATTGAGAAGTTTTTAACACGACATTCCATACCAATGATGTGAAAAGATCCTTGGACGTTTACAGTTCCGTGGTAGATAAAAAGTTCAAACATTGATGATGCACTCATAGACCTAGGAGCCTCGATAAATGTCATTCCCAAATCCATATTCTCCAACCTTGGTCTAGTCCCTTCCACCCAACATGTGTGGCCATCTAGTTAGAAAATTAAATCACAACTAATCATAAGGGTATAATTGAGGATGTCCTTATCTTAGTCAATGATCTTATTTTCCCAGCTGACTTCTATGTCCTTGACATGGAAGATGAGACAACTTCATTCCAATCTCTTATGATTCTAGGAAGACTATTCCTTAAGAAATATAAAACCAAAATTGATGTCCATGCTAGCATCACATCCATGGAATTTGGTGACCAATTGGTCATGTTCAATATTTTTTAATCCATGTGACAACCATCTGATAATCAACTTGTATTCTCTATCTTTGCTTCTTAAAGTACCTATGAGAGTGTTTTTAATCCCAATCTATCATGTTCTTCATGTTCTAATGACAGAGGATTTTGTTAATATTTCATCCTCATTAACAAAGTCATAAAAAGAGAATATTATGTTGAAATTTAAAATTTAAAATCCTTTGATATAATTGATCTTGAAAAGTATTTGGAATCCCATACCACCTCTGATCTACACTGCTCCATGTTAGATGATAATGAGTAAAATGAACTAACATTCTCATTTATTGATTCAGATTATATTATCCAAAATTCATCATTTTATATCTGTGATTCTGAAAATTCTATTATATGTGAGGTGAACCTTGAACCAATGTGTTGAAACGTTCCCGATGGAATCAATATTTGTGATATTTGTTCCCTAATTAATAAAGTGAGCCCTAGTGATGTAAAAATTGACCATTATTTTTCAAACAACATTGATATAAAGGATATTAAATAATTTATTCCGTCTTATGACTCCACTGATCCTTATTATTGTACTTCATTAATTGATGAAAAAAATTAGTTAAAACAATTATGATCTCAGACTCTGATTTCATATTATCTGCAGCTTACATAAACATACAATCATAATTGAAACACCTTCCAGAACATCTAAGCATAGAAAACCAACACTCAGTGGGATGAATAAAACCTCAATTTGAACACCAAAGGTAGGATAGTTATATTTTATTTCTACCCTTATTTAATTGCAAGAACATCAAGAAGTATGGGAAGAAATTATCTAATAAACAACTGAGCCATCCAAACGAGACGTTTTTCTGGAAGCACACTGAAGCTGAGAAAATATGGTGGCCACCATCAAACTATGGGTAGTACACTACAACTATCTTTCTGTAGACAAATAAATGCAGCGAAACTTGGGAGGCAACCCATATTTTCTTTTACTTTTATGAAATTTTAATTTCTTTTTAGTTTTTTATTAAATGAATAATTTTTATTGCTTTTTATTCTCCTTTAGGTAATGAAAAATTTTCAAAGCATCACTAGAGAATACACATTCCATAAAAAGATGTTGAATTCCATATACCCACTAATAATGGAGATGGATACCCACTAGATCCAAAACAGGGGGAACCTCTTTCCCTTTAACTCTCTCTCTCTCCCTCTCTCCCTCTATCTCACTCTTTCTTCTTCATCCCCTCTCTTCCATTTTTTTAACACTTTCTTCATCAAACCCTTTATTTTTATCTTTCTCTTCTATGTGGGTGTGTATTTTAAAAACACTAAAAAAACTAAAAAAACAAACCAAAAACCAAAAACATGATTCATACTTACTCACCATCCACTTTTGAAATTTTTTCAAACCATTTTTGGGAGTCAAAAGGCATGTTTTATTCACAAAACAAATTGTATTTTATTCATGAATTTGGATAAAGAATTTTGTTTTAAGTATAATAAATTTTGAATTCTTAGTTTTTTATTTGGAAAAAAATTATTTCACAACCATGAGGAACAACATTAGATTTCATGCCATGGTCATCTATGACCATATTTTCGTTTTGTGCATTTTCACCCCCATTTGTTAGTCTTGATTTTGTGGAACTTCAAGAATAATTTCCTACTTTGGTGTGCTTTAATATGGTAGATGTATTTTATGAACCATATTAGAATTATAATATCAAAATATCCTCCCATTTTTTTACATTATTCTTATTTTTGAAATACCCTTATATTCTATGAAAATATTTTTTTGATAGCCACATTACAAGCCTAATTCCATGTCCCACCTAACATCTACATGGAATTACATTTCCTAATTTATTGAAATTTAAGTGTGGAGGGAATAGATTTCATTTTGGGTTCCATTTCCTTGATTGTAAATGTGTTTTTATATGTTAGAGCGAAAGAATCCATTTAAGTGTGGAGGAGAGGTTTCCATTCTGTATGTTTTTGGTAATGGACTTTAATTTATGTAATTCTGTAAATTTTATTGAAAAGTGTTCAAAAAAATGAAAAATAATAATAAAAAAAGAATGAAAAATGGGTTGTGTCTTGGGAGTGTCAAAAATCAATCTTCTTAAACCTTTGATCTTATTATAACTATTAAAATTTGTGTCATGAGGAGATCAAACATGGGTTGGGAGATGAGTGTGAGATTTATTTAAGTTCAACTTTCTAAAAAAAAGAAAAAAGAAAAGAAAAAAAGGCGACTTTTGTCATTGGGAGATTTTTTTTAAAATATTTCATCTTTTCATCCCCCTTTAATTTTTTTTATCTTTTGTGTATTTCTTCACACAATCATGCCCTTATATGTCACGACCCATCCCCCAGGGCCCATGTCGTGACTACCCCAAGCCCGCCGTTCATAGGTCAGGGGTTGGCGACTATCACTGGAAAGGCATATCTCTGAAAATGGGAAGGTATTTCATTTAAACCTACAAATACAGAGTCCAAGAACCCGACAAGATGCAAACCACATAGTAAAACTACAGTAGTAAAAGTGTGTGGTAAATGTAAAGGGGATGGAATAGGAGACCAAATGAAAAGATACAACCAAAATGGAAAAAATCTCCTGAGATCATTGACCAAGGATCCAACCTGAAGGGTTGGTACATCTCATCTCTGCAACTCTCCACAACAACCATTCACCTCCGTGTACCCCCTAGTCCTGGCTCCCTAAAGTCTCAGCCAAATTGCTCGTAGTCTGCACAAGACACAACAAGGTGCGGGGGAAGCCCATGTAGTGGTGAGTATAACAATACCTAGTATGAATCCCGAGACCCCCAAAGGTCTCTCAAAATTCCATAAATTAAAAACAATAAGACATGATCTCAATCACAAATCACAAAGAAAAAGACTCAACTCAAACCAAGTATACAACTCAGATGTCAGGAATAAAGATGATTAGTTTTAATCTATATCATTTTATTCCATTAGGTAGTTACATAATTGGACCATGAAGAAGTTGTTCCATTGCCGATTCACATAGGTTAATACGTCGCTAATCCATGGCGGGCCACTCTAAGGCTGGTCCTCATCAGGTCGTACACTGTAGATCCACATAGGGTTGTTATGATGTTGATCCACATAGGGTAGCTATGATAGTGATCCACGTAAGGTATTAATGATGATGATCCACATAGGATTTCTATGATGCTGATTCTCACATGGTCTCTATGATGTTGATCCACACAGGGTCACTATGAGGTTGACCCACATAGGGTCGCTCTTCAATTGACAGGCAACCACATGATTCCCCGCACCTGGTGTGCCTTAGTTCTGTAGTATCTAATACTCAATATACCATTCATGCCTCAAATTCCATGATGTTTTCACCAAGGATTAAACCAAAGTACCACCACGTCGTAATGGTTACAACGCGACAGACAACGCGTCAATCAGACGCACGGTCTGTGAGTTATAAGCATTTTAGTACTGAGGGCTTGGTTGGATTCTGGTTCGGTCAAACCTGGTCATCCTCAAAATATCTCCAAAACTCTAGTGAAGTATCTCAAAAGGACCACCTCATTACAAGGCTTCTATAGTCGCATATATTTCATCAACTGGACGTTTGGTTTTTGAGATACAAACTTTTAAGCGTATTAGGGCCGAAAAGGGGTCTGGGTCCAGCCCGACCCGGTCAGACCGACCTGACCCACCCCGACCTAGGAAGACCAGATCTAGTAAGGGATGACCTTACCTGTTCTAGGCCGACCTGAGCTAGCCTAGCCCGAACAGGCTGGGTCGTGACTGGCATGGCCTGCAGGGCCACAGACCGGCCCGGTGGCTGGTGCAGTCTGCCAGCCGGGCAACCACCCCCTTTCCCAAATAGAAAATTCATTTAGGTTAATTAATAATGGGTGTCATGTGTCACCACATTCTTGTCAGTGGGACCCATGGGGCATAGATCCCCTCCACCGCGGCTGTAACGGCCCGACCCCAGTTTCCCAAAGTCGGTGCATTATTACATAACATTGGCATGATCACAAAATATCAAGTCTCGAAAGTGCGATTAGTTTAGTAGCCTTGGAAATCACTAGATACATTCACAAAGTTTACATTAAATCATAAAGTATAAAACTAAAATAATATAGTTTCCATAGTCCACACTCATATCCCCTTCAGACTATCACTACAGGTCAGTCATAAAATATTTCTCCACATCCTGGGAAAAATAAAACCTAGAAATGGGTGAGCTTAGATACTCAGTAAGGATAACAATATAACGGAAACCTTCATAAATAAGCATAAAAAATTAAGGCAATGTGTAACACCCGAAATTTTTATGAGTAATATTTTGTTTTATATATATATCATCAAAGGAATCTTTCACTACACACTAGCTTGACTTACTTTACACGCAATCACGACCTTCCTCGATAGCTTGCGTTGTACGCAATACCGAGTTTCACTAAACAACGATATGTTATTAAAATATTATTAAAACTAGCCGTTATGAATAGTAATAACCACTTTTTAAAATTTTATAAATTTTATTTTTCAAAATGGACTTCATTATTGGATTCGGAATACCGAAATTAGCCTAGGGTGAAATTTTGGTATTTTTCTGAAAACTTTCAATTTTTGATGAATAGTGAAACCACTAAGTGGTAGGTTAAAAACTGAATTGTGCATAAAACTTAATTTTACCGCTTCTGTGAATGGAATTTCGAAAATCCAACACAAACGGTTGATATCAGTAAGTAAAATGTGGTTCAATGAGATAAAAATAATTTTTTTGGTGAATAGTAACTTTTTACTTTTTTTACCGCGGTTAATAGTAAATAGGGTAACTAAGGGTAAATATGATATTACTATTACCCTAACACATGTCCTAATTCTATTGGATAAGTGTAATTCGACCAAAAACAACCTTATGAATATAATATGACCATTTAGGTCCACTTGGATTAGATTATGACATTTAATATTATTTTATTTAATGAATAGTTAAAATAGTTAAAAATCAAAGTTTAATAACTAAAACATTTTTAATACGGGGTTATAAATTAGATAAATTCAATTATAAATATTAATTAGAAATATAAAAATATTTCCTACATAATTATATTTTATTTATAATTTTTAGACTTTAAATAAATTTATTTATTTATGACACAATGATGATGCAGTAATTATCTTATTAATGAAATATTGACATAATTGATGTTATAAACACCACAATAAATGTAATTTGAGACTTTTCATGAATCCCACTAATTTTCTAGGTTAATATGACATGTTATTATTGATTTAATTAACTTGGTTCGAACTAATAATTCTGTTATGATTTTCACAAAAATCAATTACTAAATAGTGTGAAAATTGACATAAAATAGTTTTTAAAACAAATATTATATTATTAATTGTTATTTTATTCCTAAAAATATAAGGTTCGGCCAAATGACTTATATAAGGTTATATATATTAATAATAAACAACTTGGGGTTCGTTTGGCATGTTATAGTAAGTGTATTAACCATATAGTGTAAGAAAACAAAAACTCACGGTAAAAGTTAAATTATTTAACTTAGAGTTAAATCTAATTGATAAGGTTAAAATAATAACCTAAACTTGTCTAAATCCTATTGGTTGATATGATTTCGACCCATACCCACTTTACCTTCGGAATAAGACCCTTTGGAACCATTATAAACCGATTTTGACTTTAATATAAAATAATACTTTGAGATATTCCTAAGGTGCCCCTCTCCTCCCTTATAAAAGGGCACCTCCTCCCCCTCCTCCTCACACCAATTTGAGCACTCAATCTCGGCCAACCCCTGCCAAAATCCCTTCTCCACTTCCCTAGAATAATCCTAGAGGTCCTGGTCTTCTTCAAAGACCAATCATAGTTCCCTAAGTGGACGATTCAAAGAGGCGTTTCAAAGAAGAGGTAATATCCATTACCAATCTTTTCAATTTCTTTCTTCTTCAACTTCTTCTTATTTAGTTGTTTCATGATAATGTAATAACATCAGTATTAATTACATACTGATATGTTATTATAAATATCAAACAACCCTAATTCACCTTCTATCCATCCTACGGAAAAATGAAATCACCGCGCGTGCGTACGTACGGAATACCGTCTCCACGCCGTGGTGTGATCTATTTTCCACCACCAACTTACTAGGATGAGTATAATGGTGTAAATAATGACTATATATGACTATTATAAAGTGATATTGATTCTGAAATAGTATACATATACTCCAATACAATTCCACGATCATAGGAACGATATCATCACTTGTGCGTACGTACGGAATACCGTCTCCACGATGTGATGCGACTCGTTCTACATGATCTTCATTTCATAATGATTATATAAATGAATTGAATGAATTAATATGATATATATTACACTAATACCATTCTGTAAATGAGGTATCTATAACCTAAAGAGAATAATATGAATTTATTCGACAACACACGCATAAAAACAAAAAGTTATAAACACCGGAATAACAAGTAGCAATGAAATATTACTACTAAGAAGCTAAGAATATGACCATATATGATATCATAAAAATATGTATGATTATGTAATAAGTAAATAACATTATTTAAATCAGTATACAGGAGTTTCGGACACTTACAAATCAAGTCGGACCTAAGGTAAGGGAAATATCACAATCTCACTTTTATCTGAGATTGTTTTTACTTTGGTAATTACTGGGGTGTATTTTATCATCCACATCAATGTTCCCTCAATATGTAATATTATTTCCATCATTCTACAATATTTTATATCCAATTTTACCCTTCGGTAAGTTTTTTTGTAAAAGATATGAAAGGAATCTTTTGTCGTTTTTCGTACGAGGTACTTTTTGACTTTTCCGACAAAAGTACGAAGAATGTTTTATTTAACTTATACGACATGAATGGATTTTTAAAACATTATTTCCAATAATATTCCTTTAAAATTTTTCATGTTTATTTTTAATCAACTTATTTTAGTTTATAATTGTATGACATATTAAGAAATGAAAAGTGTTTTTGAAGAAGAAAGGATATTTTCCTCAAGAATTCATTTCAAGTGTTTTATCAAAATTATTTTCCATCTAAGATAATATAGGGTTCTGTTTTTATCCCTATTATTACATTGATTTGATTATGTTGTGATGGAAGTATTTTTATGAATTCCTTTATCTTATATGAATTGTTTTATGATGTCATGTTGTTTATGAATCCCATTTTTATTACATGGGTTATGTAATGATGTATGATTTATGATTTTGTGGAACACATAAGAATGGTATCATTATGAGATGGGTGGGACCTATATCTCCCTCCAATGCATTGGGTAAAGATTTTATATCTCATGAGATAGACATGGCTAGAACGGTAGGTTATACTGGTTCAGTGAAATAGGACTGAAACGAGGGTGACTCGGTTCAGAAAGGGACATTGTCCACTAAGATAGTCTTGGAAATGAGTCTTGACTAACAAGAAATGATTCTATATGATTATGTGTGAATGCCACAAAGTTTCATGTTTTAAGTTATGATTATTGTGATTACATTTCAATGCCATGATTTACCCCTTGTTATGAAATTATGATCTCTTTTGCAGGTTCAGATTTCCAAAAGTTATGTGCTTATGTGTATGATGTGATTGATATTTCTTTTGTTTACCCTTACTGAGCATTTGAGCTCACCCTTTTGTATGTTTTCTTTCCCCAGGTCAAGAAGAAGGATATCAAGTAAGATATTCCAAAAGGGACTATAGATATGATGAAATAAATGGGAGATAGTGTAGACGCTTTATGAACCAGTTGTTTATGTTTCCCAGTTTCTAAAGACACTATACCTATACGGTCCTTTCGTGGTTTTGTTATATGTTGTAATAAGTATGCTTAAATTTTGAAGTATTAATATTTTATGTAAAGTATGGGTCGTTATACAATGTATAACTAAAACAAAATCCTTTTAAAATTGAAATTCATCATAATATGGAAAAAACAAAATGAAATAATTCCATTTACTTATTCACATGGATATTATACTAGTCGAATAATCACATGCAATATCAATAACCACTTTCATAATGATGGAATGCATAATTCTAGACTATAATAACCACATAGTCAAGGCCTTATGCAAAGACTACAAATAATATTTTGTCAAGGCCTTGTGCCAAGACACTAGTCTTTCTCATGAGACCTACCGATGCATTGAGGAACTATAGCGGGATCCACCCATCACTTACTAAGTCCAATACATTCCTCATATGAAAGGGTTTAAACATATCATAAACATTCTTATTAAAACTAGCATACTAAATGTCAATACTTTAACCATAAACAATGAATGGTATAAAAATAGCACATCCATAGTCAAACTTATCACAAAACCTTCAATACAATATGGAAGTTTTGTATCATAATAAATCAACTTCAAATAAAGTTAAAATCCATCAAAGGGTGTTGACATAGATGGAATCAAAACCCCTTTTAGAGAAATATCTCTTTCTATTTTGAAATTAGTTAAGTGTCACAAAATTATAAAGAAAACATTTATTTTGAAAATATTATTATAAGCTTTTAAGGGATGCATTGATGATGTTATAATGGTAGAAAATAGCTGCACCTGCCGTATATATTAAAAAAACATTCTTACCTTAAATTTTTCGAAAAGGTCAAAAAGTACCTTTTTTGGAAAACGACAGAAATATTCCTTTAAAAAAACATAAGGGTATAAATGAATTTAACCCATTATCTAGTAAATAGTAAAAATGTTTTGAAATACATTTTTAAGAAACATGGATGTGGATGATAAATAGGTCCTAGTAGATAATTACGTATAAACAACCTCGGATAATGAAGTGATTGTGAAATAAACCCTTACCTTGTACTTTTCATTGGTTAAGGGTAGGTTAACCTCATTTATAATGGTGAAATAATTGTTATTAAATTATACAAGAATCATATACATTCATATGATACCATATATGATCTTTTAACATTGCTTTGTTAATAATATCATTGTATTATCGTTGTTTAGGGTGTTAACTGAATCGTTTTATTTTATATGTTTTGTTACATAAGTTGTGTTTTTTATGGATAGGTTGTATCTTATTCATATCCAGAATGATATCAAGTCCTAAAAATTCTTTTTAATCATAAAATGAGAATTATACTTGAATGGATAATATGGGGAATTAATCTCATCGCGTTCATGGAGACGGTAGTCCGTACGTGCACACGAGCGACAATATCATTCTTTTGATATTAAAATAATATATAATTGGATGGTATATTATATATACAGAATAATTATAATGTTATACATATTATTCACTTAAATTAAACATAAATATCATACTCATCCAAATAATAATGTTTTGAATAACAATTACACCACGACGTAGAGACGGTAAGTCGTACGTACGCACGTATGGTGACATGTCATTCAAAGGACGGATAGAATAATGAATATGGTTGTACTATATTTATAATAACATCACATTATATATAATATACTGGAGTTATTGTTTTAGAATGGAAATAACAATGAAAGAATAAGTGGAAGAAGAAAGGAACTTGAAAGAGGAAGGTGAAATTATTACATCTTCTTCAGGTTTTCCTTTTGATTTGATCAAAAAGGGCTCATTAAGATGGATTTATGACTAAAGGAAGGACTTTAGGATGAATTAAAGGAAGTTTAGAGGATATTTGGGTAGGGTATGGCCAAACCAAAAGGCTTTGAAGGTATGAATTTGAGGTAGGGGGTTACCTTTTATAAGAGGGGTGAGGGGCACCTTTGGAAAAGCTAGAAATATTATTTTATAATAAATTTATATTCGATTTATAATGGCTCAAAAGTGGATTATTTAAAGGTTAAGGTGGAGATAGGTCTAAAAATACTCAACCTATAGGTTTTATACAGGTTTGGGTCACTATATTCACCTTATCTTTTATTTTTAACTCTTAGTTAATTAGTTTGACATTTACCATGTCTCTTTATATTTTTATATTATATAGTTAATAAACCTGATATAAAATTCCAATAGAACCCCAAGTGGTTCATTAATGACAAAAATATAATCATATAAGTCCTTTGGCCAAACCTTAGATTTTTAGGAATATTATATCAATTAATAATATAATATTTATTTTAAAAACTCATTTATGTCAATTTTGACACTATTTAACAATTGATTTTTTTAAGTCTTAATAACATTATTAATTCAAACCAAATTCATCTAATCAATCCTAATATTTTATATTAACCAATAAAATTCACTTAATTCATTAAAATTCTCGAATTATATTTATTTGGGTATTTATAATATCAATTATTTTAATATTTTACTAATAAGATAATTACTACATCATCATTGTGTCATCAATAAATTAAATTATTTAACGTAGAAAAATTATAAATAAAATACCACTATGTAAGAAATCGTTTTATATTTCTAATGAATATTTATAAACGAATTTATCTTCTGTATAACCCTATATTAAAAATATTTTAGTTATTAAACTTTGATTTTAACTCTTTTAACTATTGTATGAATTAAATAATAATAAATGTCCTAATCTAATCCATGTGGACCAAAAAGGTTCATATTTCATTCCTAAGGTTGTTTTTGGTCAGATTATACTTAACAAATAGAATTAGTACATGTGTTAGGATAATAATAATATCATTTTTACCCTTAATTACCCTATTTACTTTTTATCGTGGTAAATAAAAGTAAAATGTTACTATTCACCAAAAAATATTTTTATCTTATTGAACCATATTTTTCTCCTTGATATTAATTGTGTCTCTCGGATTTTCAAAATTCCACTAACATAAGTTGTAAAATTAGGTTTTATGTGAATTTTCAAATTCTCTTAGGAGATGGGTAAAAATGGTGAAAAGTTCAATAAAATATTTATATATCTACAATTATTATAAACTGACTCCAATGAATTACATTAAACATATATAAGTATTATGTATCTATTTTTACCTAAATTAAATTTAAATAAAAAAATTAAATAAAAAAATAAAAAATTCTGTTTTAAACTATAACTTAGTGTTTTTCATTATTCATTAAAAATTGAATGTTTTCAGAAAAATACCAAAATTTCACCCTAGGATAATTATGATATTCTGAATCCAAAAATGAAGTCCATTTTGAATGACAAAATTTATAATATTTCAAATATTAGGTATTACTATTCATAACGGCTAGTTTGATTGGTTGTGGTGTGTGTTAGAACTCGAATTTGCATACAACACACGCTACTGTATTATTCAAAGTGAAGTGTACCATGGAAGCATGGGGTGTTACATTCTCCCCTACTTCAAATAATTTCATCCTCAAAATTTCTAGAATACTACTGATTTAAAAGACTCAGGTGGTTCTTCATCATAAGTTCCCCGATTTCCCACATTGCCTCTTCCATCTTATGGTTTTTTCATAGAACTTTTACCCGACGAGTCGTACGGTTTTTCAGAACCTGTTCTCTCGTATCAACAATCCTGAAAGGTTCTTCACAATAATACAGATCGGGATCCAATTCTACTTTCTCATAGGTGAGTACATGCGTAGGGTCAGGCATGTATTTTCTCAATAGTGATACCTGGAACACATTGTGTACTTTGGAGAGATTTGGCGGCATTGCCAAATGATAATCTACAGCCCCAATTCGTTCCAGAATTTCAAAAGGTCATATATACCTAGGACTCAATTTACCTTTCTTACCGAAACGTATAACTCCCTTCCATGGAGATACCTTCAAGAATACATGATCTCCTACCTAAAATTAAAAACCCTTCTTTCGGTTATCAACATAGCTCTTCTGCCTACTTTGAGCTGCTTTGATTTGGTTTTGGATTACCTTTACCATTTCCATAATTTCCTCCACCAGTTCTGGGCCTATGAGTCTTCTTTCACCAATATCATCCCAACAGGTTGGTGTGTGACATCTCTTTCCGTATAACACTTCCTATGGTGCCATTCGGATACTTCAATGGAAGCTATTGTAATAGGAAAATTCCACCAAAGGTAAATATTGATCCCACATACCCTGAAAGTCAAGTTGGAAGGATCTCAACATGTCTTCTATGGTTAGAATAGTCTGTTCTGATTGTCCATCTGTTTGAGGGTGGTAGGTAGTGCTCAAACAAAGTTCAATATCCAAGGACTTCTGAAGACTCTTCCAGAATCTTGAAGTAAAACGATGATCACAATTAGAAACAATCGATAGGGGTACTCCATGAAGTCTCACAAAATCATTAATATTTTTTCTTGCTAGACGTTCAAGTGGTAGATCTTCTCTTATACAAAGAAAATGTGATGACTTGGTAAGATGATCAACAATGACCCATATTGCATCATTCCTTCTAGGATTCTTTGGTAGTCCCATGACAAAGTCCATCGTGATATTATCCCATTTCCACTCAGGTATGGGAAGAGGTTTCATGACTCCTCCAGGCTGTTGCCTTCCAGATTTCACTTGTTGACAAACCATAAATCATGACACAAAATCAAAAATCTACATCTTCATCTTGTCCCACCAAAAATGTTCCTTCAAGTATCTATACATTTTAGTGCTCCTAGGATGTATAGAGAAATTGGAACTATGTTCATCATCCAATAATTCCCTTTTTAGATTAGGTATATCAGGAACACAAAGTCTCTTCCCGAATTTCAAAATTCCTTCTTCATATACAAAGTCTCTCAATCTCCCCTCATTCACATCTTTAATCTTCTTTTGAAATTCTTAATCATTGGTCTGAGAACTCTTAATCCTTTCAAGTAAAGATGGTTTGGCCACCATTTGAAAAAGTATTGATGTTTCACATTCCATGGTGATTTCCATATCCATCTTCACTAGATCCCTGTATATAGGATCATTTTCAACTCTCATCTTCTTCAAAACTCCATGATCCTTTCTACTCAAATCATCTGCCACCTTATTTTCCTTCCTCGGGTGGTAGTGTACCGTGAAATCATAATCCTTGAGTAATTCAAGCCATTCCCTTTGCCTCATGTTGAGTTCTTTCTGTGAGAAAATATACTTAAAACTCTTGTGATCGGTATATATCTCACATTTTTCACTATAGAGATAATGTCTCCATATCTTCAAAGAAAATATTACAGTATCTAACTCATGATCATGAGTAGGATAGTTTTGCTCATGAATTTTTATCTATTGTGATGCATAATCAATAACCCTATAATTCTGCATAAGGACACAACCAAGTCCTTTCTTTTATGCATCACTATAAATAATTAACCCATCATTCCCCAATGGTAGAGTAAATATAAGAGAATTGACTAATCTTATCTTTAGTTCTTCAAAAAATTCTTCACAATTTTTTTTCCAAACAAATTTTACCCCATTTCTTGTAAGCATCATTAATGGGTTAGCCAATCGAGAAAAATTCTGGACGAAATGTCGATAATAACATGATAAACCAATAAAACTATGTACCTCGGTTATACTTGTTGGTGCTTTCCATTCTTGGATTGCCTTGGTATTAGAAGGATCAACTGAAATTCCATCCTTAGAGACAATATGGCCAAGAAAAGAAATATCGTGAAGCCAAAATTCACACCTTCTAAACTTCCCATATAATTCATGTCTTCTAAGAGTCTTTAGGATAATACGCAAGTGATTTTCATGATCTTCGTAGCTTTTGGAGTATACCAAGATATCATCAATAAATACCACTAAAAAATCATCGAGATATTCCTTGAAAACCCTGTTCATTAGATCCATGAAGATAGAGGGTGCTTTAGTCAGCCCAAAAGGCATTACTATAAACTCGTAATGCCCGTACCTAGTTTGAAATGTTGTCTTCGGAATTTCTTCCTTCTTAACACACAACTGATGTTATCCAGATCGATGTTCAATCTTTGAAAAGTATTGAGCTCTATCTAGTTGGTCAAATAAATCATCAATGCGAGGTAGGGGATACTTTTTCTTTATTATTATAGCATTGATCTCCCTGTAGTCGATACATAACCTCATAGATCCATCTTTCTTCTTAAAAAAAGGACATGGGCTCCCCATAGAGAAACACTAGTGTGAATAAATCCCTTATTACTCAATTACTCTATTTGTTTCTTTAATTCCACTAATTCCACAGTTTCTATTCTATAAGGGGTATTCGATATAGGCCTTGAACCAGGAATTAAATCAATGGAAAACTCAACTTCTCGTTCTGGAGGATGTCCAGGTAAATATTCTAGAAACACATCTACATATTTGTTCACAATTGGTACATCCTATATTTGATCATTCCTTTCCTCACCCACAATAATTTCATTAACTTTCTCCCCAATAATTGAATTTAGTTGAGCTACTGGGGGTGGATCTAGGTAAGAATTAGTCAGTGACAATTCTGCTCTAATGATACGGTGTTCCTTATCCTTATTGTTAAAAATCATAACCTCCTTCTTCATATAATAAATCTTCACATCATGGTTCAAAATCCAATATATACCAAGGATTATATCAAATTTAATCATAGTTATGACGATGATATCAGTAGAAAAAGAACATTTATGTGCTCTAATATAGACTGATTCACAAAACTTTGTTGTAATGATACTTCCCTTAGAAGATTTTACTAAAAACTCCCTTGTTAAATAAAACTAGAAATATCTAATTTTCAAAAAAAACTGAGAATATATGAAACAATGCGATGATCTAGAATCAAATAGAGCATTTTCTAAACTTTAGAAAACCATTAAATTACCTACCACCATGTCTTTCAGTGCTTATACCTTAGCAGTAGTGATAGCATAATCTTGGCATTGATCCATTGTCCTTTTCTGAGGTAATTTCCCCTGACACTTAGGAAATTCATTTTCATAATTTTCCATTTCCCTGAAATTTTAGCATTGAACATCGGTAGCTTCTTTCTTCCCCTTGCAATCACGAGCTTGGTGGCGTTTTTCACCACACTTGTAACAGACTCCCATTCATTTCAAGAAAGTATCATGGCATTTCTTCCCAGATTTACTACATGTTGGATATTGAACCATTCCCTTATTCCCCTTATTCCCATTCTTAGATTGATCAGCAGATCTCTTCTTCTCTGGCTTTTCTTTAAAGTCCTAAGACTTTGAGAATTCCTTTTCTGTCTTGATAGCACATGAGACAATGTCTTCGTATGACGAGAAGGATTTGTGAGACTAATGCTCACCAGAGAAATGGTTTTAACCCATCAAAGAAATGATAAATCTTTCTCCTTGGGTTACATATATAATCTGTTGCATGCCTTGCTAACCTTGTAAAGTTAGCCTCATACTTTGTGACATTCTCATCCTCCTTTTGTCTCAGACTCATAAATTTCCTTTATATATATGCCCGATGGTCATTAGGAAATTATTTTTCTAAGAAAATCTCTTTAAAATCCCTACATTACATATTTGATACTTCATCATCATCATTCATGTTTTGAATCAATGACCACCACTGATTAGCATCTCCAGTGAGGCAGTAAACTGCCATGATAACTTTTTCCCTTTCACTACTCCCCAAGGCATGGATTATTTTCTCTAAGGAATTTATCCATTGATAAGCTACTAGTGGATTTTTACCCCCATTGAATGTTGGTGTTTTTTGACTCATGAAGTGATCTAACATTGATCCTCCATGCTGTGGATCAGGGTGCTCCATATGGGTAAGGTTATTATTCATAACCTAAGTGAGTTGTCCTAATATAGTGATAAGCTGATCGACACCTGTTTTATTTCCAGCTCCACAATAATTTTCTTGAGGAGGAGGGAAATACCTACATTGAGTTCTTGCATTGATAAAGTTTATATTCCTTCCACTATGCGCCATTTCTAAACAATGGCATACACGAGATTAGTTTATGAATTGCAATACATAAATCCAAACTTTTAAAACACTTAACATGAATTGAACAGTTTATGGATATAATCCATAATCATAAAAAATGTCTTCTTTGAGGAAGTATATACTCATAAACCCTTCATAAGGGTTTTTAAAGAAAATGTGAATTATCCTTAGCATATCCCCCGGGAGTGTTGTAACCAAGAGTGCAGCAAGACCCGTTGTCATGCACCAGTTCCCATTCGAGTCTAAATCAAAGCAGTGTTTTTGGGTTTTACCCCTATGTACATTTGTGCCAGAGCCGCCTCTAACTACTCATATCCATAAATGGATGTATTTCTCGGAATACTCACAATATCTCTACAATACCAAAATTCTAGGAAGTTCTTCTATACTAATCCTCAAAGTCCATATTAGGTCTATGTGCTCTAAACAGAGTTTATCTAAATATAGCTTCCAAGGTTTGTACTAAAATTCCTCTGATACCAAATGTAATTACCTGACCCCAGTTACCCAGAGTTGGTGTATTATTACATAACATTGGCATGATCACAAAAGACCAAGTCTCGAATGACTGATTAGTTTAGTAGCCTTGGAATTCACTACATACACTTATAAAGTTTACATAACATCATAAAATGAAAAACTAAAATAATATAGTCTCCGTAGTCCACACTCATATCCCCTTCATATTATCCCTGCAGGTCAATCATAAAATATTTCTTCATATCCTGGGAAAAATAAAACATAGAAAGGTGTGAGCTCAGATGCTCAGTAAGGATAACAATATAGCGAAAACGTTCATAAATAATCAGAAACATTTAAGGGAACGTATAACTAAAACAAAAGCCTTTTAAACTTGAAATTCAGAATAATATGGAAAAAATAAAATGAAATAATTCCATTTACTTATTCACATGGATATTATACTAGTAGAATAATCACATGCAATATCAATAACCACCTTCATAATGATGGAATGCATAATGCCAGACTATCATAACCACATAGTCAAGGCCTTGTGCCAAGACTACAAATAAGATTTTTTCAAGTCCTTGTGCCAAGACACTAGTTTGTCTCATGAGACCTGCCGATGCATCGAAGAGCTATAGAGAGCTCCACCCATCACTTACTAAGTCCAATACATTCATCATATAAAAAGGTTTAAACATATCATAAACATTCGTATTAAAACTAGAATACAAAATGTCAATAATTAAACCATTAACAATGAATGGTATAAAAATACCACATACATAGTCAAACATATCACCAAACCTTCAATACAATATGGAAGTTTTGTATCATAATAAATCAACTTCAAATAAACTTAAAATCCATCAAATGATCTTGACATAGATGGAATCAAAACCCTTTTTAGAGAAATATCTCTTTTTATTTTGAAATAATTTAAGAGTCACATAATTATAAAGAAGACATTTATTTTGAAAATATTATTATAACATTTTAAGAGAAGATTTTATGATGTTATAATGGTGGAAAATAGTTTCACCCGCCATATAAGTTAAAAAACATTCTTACCTTTAATTTGTCGAAAAGGTCAAAAAGTACCTTATGTGGAAAATGATGGAAAGATTCATTTTAAAACCCATAAGGGTATAAATGACTTTAACCCATTTTCTAGTAAATAGTAAAAATGTTTTGAAATACATTTTTAAGAAACATGGATGTGGATGATAAAGAGGTCCCAGTAGATAATTGCATATAAACAACCTCGGATAATGAAGAGATTGTGAAATAAGCCATTACCTTGTACTTTTCCTTGGTCGAGGGTAGTTTAACCTCCTGTATAATGGTGAAATAATTGTTATTAAATTATACAAGAATCATATACATTAATATGATATCATATATGATATTTTAATATTGCTTTGTTAATAATATCTTTGTATTATCGTTGTTTCGGGTGTTAAGTGATTCATTTTATTTTTTAAGTTTTGTTACATAAGTCATGTTTGTTATGGATAGGTTTTATTGTATTCATATCCAAAATGATATAAATTCCTTAAACATTATTTTTAATCATCAAATGATAATTATACTTGAATGGATAAGATTGGGAATGAATCTCATCGCGTTCGTGGAGACAGTATTCTGTACGTACGCACGAGCGACAATATCATTCTTTCGATATTAAAATAATATATAATTGGATGGTATATCATATATAAATATTCATTATAACATTATATTTATTATTTACTTCAATTACACATCAATATTAGACCCATAAAAATAATAATGTTTTGAATAGCAATTACACCACGACGTGGAGACGGAATGTCGTACGTACGCACGTATGGTGACATGTCATTCAGAGGATGGATAAAATACTGGATAGGGTTGTACTATATTTATAATAACATCACAATATATATAAGATACTAGAGTTATTTTTTTAGAACGGAAATAACAAAGAAAGATGAAGTGGAAGAAGAAAGGAACTTGAAAGAGGGTGGTGAAATTATTACTTATTCTTCTGGTTCGTCCTTTTAATTTGATCAAAAAGATCTCCTTATGTTGGATTTATGACTAAATTAAGGCCTTTAGGATAAAGTTAGGGATGTTTAGAGGATATTTGGGCAGGTTTTGGCAGAACCAAAGGGATTTTAATGTATGAATTTGAGAGAAGGGGGAGTGCCCATTTATAAGAAAGGTGAGGGGTACCATTGGAAAGGCTAGAAATATTATTTTATAATAAATTCATATCCGGTTTCTAATGGCTCCAAAGTATATTATTTAATGATTAAGGTGTGGTTAGGTCTAACAGCACTCAACCAATAGGTTTTAGACAGGTCCGGGTCACTATATTAACCTTATCTTTTAGTTTTAACTCTTAGTTAATTAGTTTGACATTTACCATGGCTCTTTATATTTTTATATTATATAGTTAATAAACTTATTATAAACTTCCAAGAAAACCCCAAGTGGTTCATTAATGACATAAATATCATCATATAAGTCCTTTGGCTGAACCTTATATTTTTAGGAATATTATATCAATTAATAATATAATATATGTTTTAAAAACTTTTTTATATCAATGTTGTCACTATTTAATAATTGATTTCTGATAAAGTCTTAATAACTTTATTAATTCGAAAAAAATTCATTTAATCAATCCTAACATGACATATTAACCAATAAAATTTGTGGAATTCATTAAAAGTCTCAAATTATATTTAGTTGGGTATTTGTAATATCATTTATTTTAATATTTTACTAATAAGATAATTACTACATCATCATTGTGTCATAAATAAATTAAATTATTTGATGTCTAAAAATTATAAATAAAATACCATTATATATGAAATATATTTATCTTTCAAATTAATATTTATAAACAAATTTATCTTATGTATAACCCTATATTAAAAATGTTTTAGTTTTTAAACATTCAGTTTAACTCTTTTAACTATTCTTTGAATTAAATAATAATAATTGTCCTAATCATATCCATGTAAACCAAAGAGGTTCATATATTATTCCTAAGGTTGTTTCTTGTCGAATTATACTTATCCAATAGAATTAGGACATTTGTTAGGGTAATAATAATATCATTTTTACCCTTAATTACCCTATTTACTTTTTACCGTGGTAAATAAAAGTCGAAAGTTACTATTCACAAAAAAAATTATCTTATTGAACCACATTTTACTCCTTGATATTAACAGTGTCTCTAGAGTTTTCGAAATTCAACTGACAGAAGCGGTAAAATTATGTTTTATGTGAATTTGAAAATTCTCTTAGGAGATGTGTAAAAGAGGGTGAAAAGTTCAATAAAATATTTATATATCTAAAATTATTATAAACTAATTCCAATAGATTACATTGAACTTATATATGTATTATGTATCTATTTTGATCTAAAATAAATTTAAATATAATAAATAATTATTTAAATAAAAAATTTGGTTTTAAACTATAACTCAGTGTTTTTCGCTATTCATCAAAAATTGAATGTTTTCAGAAAAATACACAAATTTCACCCTAGGCTAATTTCAATATTCTGAATCCAAAAATGAAGTCCATTTTGAAAGATAAAATGTATAAAATTTCTAAAAGTTGGTATTACTATTCATAATGGCTAGTTTGATTGGTTGTGGTGTGTGTTAGAACTCGAAGTTGCATACAACACACGCTACTATATTATTCAAAGAGAAGCGTACCGTGGAAGCTTGGGGTGTTATAGTGGCTCTTATCCATGGAGCACGATAGTGCGCTGCCTTCTGCTAACGTTGTCAGCCGAGGGTCGACCACCCCTACTGACTGCTGCAGCTCAATGCCACAACTTCCCTATATGGTGCGTGATGGCGCGCCGCCTTCTACCACCACGGTTGGCCAATGTCGGCCGCCGTCGTCTCCCGCCGACACTGGTCACCACTGGCAGAACTTTTTAGATCCACCAGGTGAGCTGTGGTGGTCCGTTTTCCCTTCCGAATGCACCTACGAGCCTTCTGTGATGTTTTCGTCACTGCGTGGCTCCCAGATTCATGTTGTGGTCGAGTTCAAACATATCCCAAGAAGAAGGCGACAAAAACCGATGTGTTGGAGGGTTCAGGCCTAGTTCGTTGAGCCCGCGGGCTCTGCAATAACATCATATCAAGTGGGTAATAATTAAATCATCAAGGATAAACTAAAACTCATTCAACACTTCCATTATTCGCCATGCTTTTCTATAACGCAGAAAAGAAACAATTTCTCCTGAATTTAAGCATAAAAAACCCCTACCACAGAATCAGAAGAGACCTCATGGTTGTGGAAGAAGAATTCACACTTGAAGAAGCCACCAGCATTCGTCGATCCCAGATCTATTCCTCCAATGTTGTCATCTATGCCTCTGTTATGCATTGGTGGAAGATGTCGCAGCACTTTGTCAGAGGTTCCTCCCATCTCTGTCAAAAAACCCCGGCTCGAGCCTCATTTAGAAAAGAGGGAAAGGGTGATTAATGCAATGAAAGATTAATGAGGTTCATTAATGAATGAACATATTAACTACCAATGGTGTGGTTACAAAACAGTAGAGTCAAGCCATTAATTGTCTTGACAACTCAGTGGTCCTACCACCACCACTTAATAGTTGGTAGAAAAGTAAAATAACAATTTTATGTTATTTTATTATTATTTAATGAATTTATGGTAAACTAACTTTTTCACCTAACCTGCATTGGTCAATGTTAGGCCTCCCTTAAGCGAATCTGGGGATGCAGATTCAATAGTGCCCTCAAATTTTTAATCTGAGAACCTTCTTAAAAGATGGAAATTTCTGCTCGCAAGTTTATTGAACGTACCTTAAAAGTGTTCAAAAATCTATTTCGGGCACAATGGGCCTTAGAATGATGTACTATAAATTTTCATAGACTCTTAATAATCCAAAATAATTAAAAAAATTATATGGAATTTTGGTGTCTTTAGATTCTCTCCACCATAGGGATTTTCAACCATAAAACCTACAACAACATTAGTGGAACAAATGGGGGTACTGAGCACGAATCTAAGGCTCCTGCTCTCAGGTGCTCTCCTGGAGGTTTCCATGCTTCTAAAAAACTCTCACTAGAGGAATCGACCACCCATGAAGGACCTGCTCCTGTTGATCCTCTATCTCTAACTGGAACTCTGAAAACTTCGCCCCATCATTGATGTCTAGCTTGCCCAAGTCGATAATGTGTGATGGATCATGCACGTACCTCCTCAGCTGCAACACAGGAAACCATTATGCACCTAGTACTTCTATGTGGGTAGAGCTAGATGGTATGACACTTAACCTACTCCACTGAGGATCTGGTAAGATACGATGAACCTTGGAGATAGCTTTCTTCCCCATCCAAACCTAAGTAATCTTCATCAGGGTGAGACCCGTAGGAAGACATGGTCTTCCTCCTCATACTCAAAGGGTCTCTATCTCCAATTAGCATAAGACTTCTGGTGTCTTTGTGCAGTCTTCATCCTTTCCTAGATGATCTGAACCTTCTCTGTGGTAGCTTGTGCACAACTCAAGACCCATAAGTGCTGACTCCCCTAGGACTTTCCAGCATAGAGGTGATATGCATGGTCTCCCGTACAAGGCCTTAAATAGAGCCATGACGTTGGTGGAGTAATAACTACTGTTGTAATCATACTCCACCAGGGGAAGGTGGTTCTCCCAACTATGGCCAAAATCAAGGACACAAGCACGAAGCATGTCCTCGATCATCATTATGGTCTGGTCCATCTGACCATCTGTCTGAGGATGAAAGGCAGTGCTCAAACGCAAATAAGTCTCGAACACCTCCTATAATCCCTTCCATAAGAGAGATGTAAAACTTGCGTTGTGATTTGAGATGATCATTGATGAAACCTCGGGAATTCATGCAATCTTGTGTACATAGAGACGTCTCAAGCCCTCTACTGATCCATGCTCTCATATGGGTGGGAAGTGGGCTGACTTGGTGAGTCAGTCAACGATCACCCAGATGGAATTGTGGCCCCTAGACATATGTGGTATCCCTATCATGGAGTCCATAGATATACCGTCCCACATTCAGTCTGGTACCTCAAGTGGTTGTGCTAAGGCTGCTGGAACCCGATTCTCAGCCTACACATACTAACAAGTGAGGCATCATGAGATGAAACCCGCCACTGCTTTCTTCATCCCTGGCCACCAGTACTGACCCCAGAGGTCCTAGTACATCTTTGCCACACCAGGATTTTCTGCCGAAGGGGATTTATGGAACTCCATAAACACCTCCTCCTGTATATTCACTGGTAACATAGAGCATCCTATGAAGAGGATTATGTGCTCCCCACCTTCATAAAATCCATCAAGAGCTTGCCATGAGGATATCTGAGCACGTCAGGCCTCGCAGTCCACATCTCCATGTTGTGCCTCCTTGACTCTCTAAAGAAGTGGGGAGTGACTATAATATACTGGAGGTAAGCTATTCTATATCTATCCATGAAGGATATATGAAATGCGTCTAACTTCTCTGTCACCTCACTCAGCAACTGTAGACCATACCTCCTACTGAGTGCATCTACTACAACGTTCCCCTTCCCAAGAGTGTAGACTATCTCAAATTCAAATCCCTATAAGTACTCTAGCCATTGTCACTATCTAAGTTTCAGGTCCTTCTATGATAATATATACCTGAGACTCTTGTGATCAGATTAAACTATAAATCGTTCACCCATCAAGTAGTGTCGTCACATCTTCAACTCAAAAGATACTGCTACTAACTCCAGGTCATGAGTAGCATATTTCTGCTCGTGTTGTCTGAAATGTTGTGTATAGTAGGTGATCACCACTTTATCCTGCATCATGACACAACCTAGTCCAGTCCCGGATGCGTCGTAGTATACTATATACCCAATTACCACTTCTGGTATCCTCAAGATGGTGGCACTCGTCATTTTCTACCTCATATCCTAAAAACTTTGTTAGAATCTCTCCATCCACCTAAAAGGATGTCCCATATTTTTCATAGCTTAAAAAGGGTGTCACAACTCTAGAAAAGACATGTACTAATCTCAGGTAGTGCCCATCCAATCCCATGAAACTATTCACCTTGGTCACACTCCTAGGTGGCTCCCGAGAAAGCACTACCTCTATCTTCGCCGTATCCACTACCACTCTAGCCTTTGAGGTAACGTGCCCCAGGAAGTGGACTTCATGTATCCAGAACCAGAGCTTTGAGATATTTCCATAAATATGGTGCTCTCAGAGTGTATCCATAACTATATATAGTTGTGTGTTGTGCTCCTATACTGACACCGAGTATATCAAGATTTCATCAATGATGACCACCACGAAGCGATCGAGGTAAGGCTGGAAGATCTTGTTCATGAGTCCCATGAACATTATTGGGGCATTGTTCACGTTGAAAGGAATCAAAAATAACTCATAGTGTCCATACCGCCATCTTGAGGTTGTCTTCCATACATCCTCATCTCGTAACCTGAGCTGATGATAGCCTGTTTTTAGGTCTATTATAGAAAACCATCGATCTCCCTTCAGCTGGTCGAAGAGATCATCAATCCTCACCCGGGGATACTTGTTCTTCACGATCACCTAGTTCAGGCACCGATAGTCCACACAAAGATTCAAAATCTAATCTGCCTTCTTAGCAAAAAAAATCAGGGATTCCCAGAGAGAAACACTGCGCCTTATGAACCCCTTCCTCTGAAATTCCTCTAACTGTAACTACAACTCACAAAGATCCATAGGAGCCATCTGATTTTCTTGTGTAGATATCGGGGTCATCCTGGGGTACAGGTCGATGTAGAAGTATACCTCTCTGTGAGGAGGTAGTCCCAAATCATTATTAGGAAAGACATCAGCATACTGGTCCACCACTACAAGATAGTTAAGACTTGTCACGTCAACTGCTCTGAGCGTAGGGCTAGCCAACTAATGAGTGATTGACTACACCCTCCTCCGATAAACTTCATCCTGTGCTGCAAAGGTTCTCTTCTTAGTAGTGAAGGAACTTGATCCCATCCTCATGGACACACCGCACTTTGCACCTAAAACAATCAATCTGAGCATGGATTGTGGATAACCAGTCCATACCCAAGATGACATCGTAAGGCCTCAACACTGTTTATAGGAGATCCCATCGAAATATCTCACCTCCTAGAGTAATCTCACACATCCTACAACAGTGTGTGATTATCGAATCTTATCCTGTAGGAGTATCTAATCGTAAGGATCGAGTCAATGGCTGTACCAGAATCCCCATGATCCGTACAAGAGCAGTGGAATTGAAAGAGTTACTAACACATGTGTCTATAAGTACTGCATCTAGGGTGGAGTAGACATAGATTGTACCACGAATCATCTTCAGAGCACTATGGTTGTAGGCATCAGCTGCCTGAAGTTGAGGTCATCCATGTCTACCTACTCCTTAAGGTAGAGGTGGACCACCTGGAGGTGGTGGCGATAGAACCCCAAATTGTCGCCCACCACATGTTGTACAGCCTGATCCTCTGCCACGTCCTCTGCCCTATGAACCAACTCTCTTGAATTTATACTTCTTCCTCAGTGTTCCCTTGACTGTCTTTTGATCGTCAGTACAGTGGGTCTGTCAGTCACAAGCCATGTGGCCCTACCCACCGCACGTGAAGCATAGTCTGCTCCTTTTCTAGCCTGATCTACCTCATGAGCTCCACACCTCCGACCCTACATCCATGGGTTCTCCACTGGAAGGTCTGGCCCGCTTGGTCCTCAGTGTCATTTGCCTACTACCAACTACATATGACTCTGCTACATGTCGTCTGGTGGTGTCTCTCACCACCGGCGCCTGCTAAGCTAAGAATATCTCAACCAGTAATGCTCGCTCAAGCACTCCATCCTACATCGAGATATTGAGTGATATCATCGACGCTCTAATCTCCCACCAGAGACCCTACTCAAAGGTTTGGGTCCTGAAGAAAGGGTCTCATACCATATTAGTGGAGTAGTGTGAGAGGTCAGTGAATCTCACCGAGTACAGGGCTACTATCAGGCTACCCTACTGTATGTTTAGGAGATCCTGAATACGCAGAAGGCGTAGTGTCTCTAGAACAAACTCTTACCAAAATAGGCTCTTGAATTATATCCAGGTGAGGGTTTCCTTGTCGTGTAACTAGACCTCTAGGCTCCACCATCTCCCTATTGTTATCTAGAAGAGGATAGCAGTTAAAATCACCTTCTACTCTGCTGGTGTCTCAACTAAGCAAAAAACCCATTCCACAGCCTCCAGCCAGTCCTCAGCTGCCTGGGGATCTTTCGCTCCTCGAAATTTTGGAGGCTTCTACTACTTGAACTCGTACAATTCTCTCGGTTGGAATACACCATGCACTAGTGGGGCTGGTGGAAATAGTTTCCTAATGGGTAGTGGTGTTGTTGGTGCACCACCCATAAGGGCTATCACTGTAAGAGGGCCCTGCACTGAAGCCTCATCACCCGGTGGGTCATCATCATGAACACTCTCTAGAATCCTAGATGGTTTTCTATGTTTACACATCCTAAAAAGTAATTGGTGTTCCACAGTCAATAATTTATACATGGTGATCTTACTCAAAAGTGATCAAAAGTAAAACATTTCCAAAACACAGGCAATTAGTGTTTTGGTGCATCGAGTCAGAAATTAGAATTCAGGATCCTTGTGTATGGGTACATCGGCTACTGCACGAACACTAGACTCCCGAACTAAAAACCTCACTCAAAACACATAACAATATTGGTCCATTGTAAAGATCAGATTCATAGTTCTTCGGTATAACTAACTCCTCTGATACCACTTTGTTAACACCCGTCCCCCGGGGCCCATGCCGTGACTACCCCAAGCCTACCTTCTATAGACCAGTGGTTGGCGACTAGAACCAGAAAATAATATCCCAGAAAATAGGAATGAATTTTCTTTAAACCTTCAAAAACACAGTCCAAGAACACAACAAGATGCAAACCATGTAGTAAAAATACAGTAGTAAAAGTGTGTACTGAAAGTAAAGGGGGTGGAATACCGTACCAACAAAAAAGATACAACTACAACAGAAAATAGCTCTCGAGATCATACACCAAGGATCCTACATGAATGGTAGGTACTGCTCCTCTCTGCTGCTCTCCACATCAACTAGTCACCTTCATGTACTGCTTGGTCTTGGCTCCCTAAAGTCTCATCCAAACATCCCGTCGTCTGCACAATACACAACAAGGTGCGAGCCAAGCCCGTAAATGGGTGAGTATAACAATACCTAGTAGGGACCCCGAGACCCCTTAAGGTCTCTCAGAATGGAAAAAGTAAAAACCATAAGACATGATCTCAATCGCAAAGCACAAAGAAAAAGACTCACATCATACTAGGTATACAACTCAAAGTTTAGGAATAAAGATGATTAGTCTTAAGCTATATCATTTTATTATGTTAGGGATTTCCATAACTAAACCTTGAAGATGTTGTTCCATTTTCAATCCACATAGGGTCGTATGTCACTAATCCATGATGGGATTCTCTAAGGAAGGTCCTTGTTGGGTCATGCACGGCTGATCCACATAGAGTCGCTATAATGCAGATCCGCACAAGGTCTCTATGATGTTGATCCACACAAAGTCACTATGATGTTGATCCAAAAAGGGTCACTATGATGCTGATCCACATAGGGTAGTTATGTTGGTGATCCACATAGGGTCTCTATGATGTGGATCTATGTAGGGTAATTATGATGTTGATCCCCACAGGGTTTCTCTTCAATTGGAAGCTAGCCATAGGATTCCCCGCACCTGGTGCGCCTAATTTCAGTAGTATCTACTCCTCAAGATATCGGTCATGCTTCAACTTCCATGACATTCCACAAAGGAGTAACCCAAACTACATTTATATAGTAAGGGTCACAACACTATAGAAGACACATCAATCAGACATCTGGTCTGTGAGTTATAAGCGTTTTAGTACCGTGGCCCCAGTTGGTTTCTGGTTTGATCCAACCCAGTCGTAATCCAAATCTCTCCAAAACTCAAGTGGAGTATCTCAAAAGGATAATCTCATTCCAAGGATTCCATCACCGTAGACGGTTCATCAAATGGTTGTTTGTTTTGTGAGATACGACCTTTTAAGTGTATTTGGGCCGAAAAGGGGTCTGAGTTCGGTCCGACCCGGTTGGGCTGACCTAACATGCCCCAACCTGATCTAGGTCTACCCGACCTAGTCGGGGTCTGACCCAGTCCGGTCTAAATGGGCTGGGCTGTGGGCTCGGCCCATTGGGCCACAGACCGGCCCAGCCACCTCGGCTGGGCGCGGTCTCCCATCCAAGCAACCACCCCCATTCTCAAATAGCAAAGTCATTATGGTTAATTAATCGGGGGCGCCACATAGCGCCACCCTCTTATCAGTGAGATCCATGGGGCGTGGGTCCCCTCCTATGTGGCACGATTCCACGGCTCTTCTCCACAGTGAGCAACGGCGCACCACCTTCTGCCAACATGGTCAGCTGAGGGGCGGTCGCCCCTACCGACCTCAACGGATCAATGTCACGACTTCTCTTCATGACTTGCGATAACACACCGCCTTCTATAACCATGGCTAACTGATGTCGTCTGCCTCCCTCACCCACCGGCGGAACTTCCACGGGCCACCGGGTGAGCTCCGATGGTCCGTTTTCCCTTTTGAACATTCCTACAGGCCTCCTCGGATGTTTTAATCATTGTGTGGCTCCCCAATTTTAGTTTTCCTCGAGTTAAAACTTAACCCACAAATAACGTGACAAAAACAAAAGTGGAAGATGGTTTGGGCCTTGTTAATTCAGCCTGAACCCTCCATATTAGCATCATTTCAAGCGGGTAATAATTAAATCATCAAAGATAAACTAAAACATGTTCAACACTTTTGCGATTTGCTATTTTTTTCAATTATGCAGAAAATAAACAATTTCTCATGAATTTAAACATAAACAACACTTACCACGGAATTAGAGGAGATGTCGTGGTTGTGGAAGAATAATTCACGCTTGATGAAGCCGCCGATGTTTTTCGATCCTGGATAAATTCCTCTAACATTGTTGTCCAAGACTCTGTTCTTCATTGGTGTAAGATGCTGCAACACATCATCAAAGTTTCCTCCCTTCCATATCAAAAAACTCAAGACCGAGGCTCATTTAAATAGAGGTATAGGGTGATTAATGCAATGACAGTTTAATGAGGTTCATTAATGATTTAACCTCTTAACACTCAACGATGTGTTTACAAAACAGATTATTCAAGCCATTAAATGGCTTGACAACTCAGCGGTCCTACCACCACCGCTCAATAGTTGGGAGAAAAATAAAATAATAATTTTATTTTATTTTATTACTCTTTAAATAATGTCTGTAAAACTAACTTTTTCACCCAACCTACTACGGTCAAAATTAAGCCTCCCTTAAGCAAATCCTGACACTACTGATTCAACAGTGCCCTTGGATTTTTAATCTGAGCAATGGTTCAAAGGATATAAAATTATGCTTGCACATTTACTGAATGTATATAAAAAATAGTTCAAAAATTTATTTCGGGCACACCGGGCCTCGGAATCAAGCGCTGTCAATTTTCGTAAACTTCCAATAATCCCAATTAATTTAAAAAAATAAATATACGGGATTTTCAAGTCTTTAAATTATAAATATGTGTTTCCATTTTTTCCATGTTTTATTTCAAAAAAATTGTTCATTTTTTTACCCATACTGATGTTTTACCCCTCTTTTCAACTCTTTTGGACATTAAATTCTTATCGTCCCATGGCCAGATAAAAACACCGAAAAATACCTCTTGATTATTGTTCACCTTAGAATAGGGCATGGAAGATGAGATCTCTTTCAAACTCTAATATTTTCGCATTTTATTGGTGAATGAGGGAACCTCTAGTAATAAATTTTTATCATCTTGAGAGGAGTAAGTTTTGAGTGCCAACCTTTTGCATTTGTAATTTCAGAATGAAAATGAATTGTTTTTGGAATATTTTTTCTGTAAAAATTTTTGGTGGAATTAAATATGGGTGATTGAAATGGTCTAAACCTCCCGTGATTGGTGAAAACAGAATTTTAATATTTGTTGACAAGTGAGAATGATTTAGTTATGTTTTTATATTTTTTCTACATGAGGACATGCACAAGACTATGTATGGGGGATTTTATGTTATTAATTTATTCATAAATTTTTATTTACTTCCTTTAAGTATTTTCTATGAAAAGTTCATAATTGGTATGAAATAATAATTTTTTAATATTAAATATAAATTTTGAGTATTATTTGAATTAATCTAGATTCAATTCAGTTTAATTTTTTAATATTAACTCTCTTACTAATGATACAAAATTGCGTGATTATTTTTTTTATGATTCCTTATTCAATTTATAACATATCATTAGAAGGAAAATTTGGCCAATTAATCCATTTAAAAGGCCATATTGTCTATATAAGAAGGCCCAAAGAATATGTGAAAAAACTGGACCATCCATGATGCTTTAATTTCTAGGCTCAATCTAGAATCCCAAATTTGTTGAGACTCCAAAATATGTTCATTATTATCCAAAGGAATCAAGGATTAAAATTTCAAGGACCAACTCAAATAAAAAGGGGCCGAAATGATTCTTCGAATTTCATCCCACTATTCTATCCGAGAATTAAAATTATAAAATATTTATTGAATTTTCTCCTAATATAGACATCCATTCAAGATGATATTTTTCTGTGTGAAATATAAGATATAGACATACGAAATTTTAGAATAAATGGTTCAGATTTAGTGAATATTACTATTAAAAACCCCATTCAAATTTTGGCGTTGAAAAAGTATGTATTAAAATAGACAGATTAAAAAAATTTAATCAAACCACCACTACATTGAATCCTTAAGTCCAATGGCTACAAAATATTTAGGGTAGACTCTAAAAATTAATATATACAACTTTTAAGAAGACAATTTCCACATATTATGATTTCTTGAGTATCAAATTGACAAGCTAAGTTGAGGGGCAGATTTAGAATGTAAATAGTCCAACTCCTTGGGCTATAAATGCATCCCCCTCTTCTCTATGCATGGGGTTGTAATTTCAGAAGAGGGGAAGATAAATTTGAAATACCAAAGCCTTTGAAAATGCCTGGGATGAATTTCCTTGATCTTGTTTCAACAAGAAATACCTCTCCTCCACTTTTATTTTCAGGTTCTTTTTTGTTCATTTTCATTTGTAATGTAGTAAGTGTTTTACTATAATTTTTCTTTCAATATGAATAAAAGTTTTTTAATAATATCTTATTCGCATATTCCTTCTGTAGATTAATATTAATGTTCTTAAAATAGTTTAAATCAAGTTGAAAACAATTCTCTTCTTTTTCATTCTCATTCAATCTAATGTATTATTTTACCTCTCTTCATATTTCATGTGCATGTTCGGCACAATTCTCTTATCTTGTCCTGTTATTTTTATTTTATTTTAAACCCACCACCATAAGAATTCCAAATAGATTATAAATCACCCAAATGGATGAGTAAATATCTCATTGGGGTGTTTCATAATTTGGGGTTGTCAAGTTATTGAGATATTTTTCTAATTTAACATTATTTGAATTAATATTGTGTATGTAAAATAAAATATGTCCTGGATTAATGATATATTTGTGACATGAGGATTCTGTGGATTATTGGGATCACAAATACACATGGGTTCATGAAATATTGAAACTATCATAAATGAGATTTTATAACAATTAGAACCCTTATTAAGGAATAGATTAAATCTAAAACCTGGAATTCTGATTGAAATCATCTTGTGAAGTGGATATTAATTATATGAAATGTTTTAAAAATCTCAATAATCCTAAGCTTAGATCCCCATATTGAACTCACCCCAATATTTTAAATTATTAAATCAAATTTCATCAATAAATCATGATATTTAAGCTCTATAATCCCCCTAATCAAAATACAAAACAATTAAAAATAATTGACCGTTAAAAAGTTTCATCATCGAGGATTTGACCCAAGTTCCTCTATACACATTAATAGAGCACTGGACCCTTGAATGATCAATAGGCGAGAAATTTACGTGCTTCAGTGGTGATTAGGGTTCACTTGGGATTTAGAGATGTTGTGAAACTAAACTTATGACACTTTATGTATAATGATTTCAAAGGTTATGGTTACAACCTTATTGATCCCCTTGATTATCTTTTGTTCTTGATCATGTGTATTGTGATATTTTTAGATAATGGATTTTTTTTCTTCTGTACTTGAAATGGGGTATTTTTTTATGGTCGTTGGAGAATGTATGGATAAATTTTTTTCTGATATATTGGTTTCTTAGTTCTCTTTGGCTGTTATGGGGCTGAAAATCACTAGAAAAAAACTTCTACAAAAAATGGTTGTTATGGTTGTTATGGTTACAACATTATTGAGCCCATTATTTATGGGTGTTTTCTCAAAACAATGGGAGGGTAAACCTCTACAAAAAAACACTACTAAACAAACATTCTTCTATAGTTCCCAAAAACTACTTCTAAATGTAATGAACATACATGAGTTGGATGTTGATGCCAACATTAGCAGTGATTTTTGGAGATCGTTGCAGAAACATTTGGCGATGGTTTAAACCTCCACTGATATTAGATTTTTTTTTTGTGTTTTTCGAGGTTATCATTATAGCTGGGGACAACTATAACCTTTTGTTATGAAATATAATCTATTGACTTGACCATTTAAATATTGGATTCAGAAATATCAACACTATTATGGTAAGAATAAATAAAAACATGTACATATGAATCTGTATACATGTAATGGTAATCAAAATTGCTGTTCATTTTGGGTCTAGGGAACCCAATATTATAAGAAAATCTTCCACTTGATCTCTTTTAATGGAGGAAATGTGGAGATCCAATGGACTTTTGAGATTTTAAATCTAGTAATATACAAGAGTGACATTCCCAATAATAATAATAATAATCTCATGAGTGTTTTGGAATTGATCATTGTGTATGTAAAGAATGAGCCATGGTGGTAGGAGTCTCTAACCAAGAAGTGGGATTTACATGGATAACATCTCTGGTGGGCTTCTCCTCATGATGATCATAAGGTAGTGGACAATGGTTAGAACATTTTTTGAACACACTGTAATGATATTTTAATAAAATTTTGATTTCTTATGAAAAGTAAATCATTGTTTTCACTATGGATTAAGACTTATGTCTAAACAAAATTACAACTTTTGTTTCTATTTTTCCATAATTTGTTTCAATAGATGCCTTCTAGAAATTTACTTTTGTTCATTAGAGGAGTTTTTGTATTGAGGTGTAGGGATTTAGGTGCCTCGTGACATCTATGATTCTAACACCATAGTATAGGACCATTACATTATATTTTTCTATTTAGTAATTTTTTTTGATATCTTCATTTTGATATATAGAAAGGTATTAATGATCCCCACATGACATCCATACGAGAGACTCTATGGGGTTTAATTCTCTACCTCAATGGTGAGGCTTCTATTAAGGTAGCCAATAAGGCTATCTTGGATTAAGTTAGAGGATTCAAGTTAATTATGATCTAGAACTCTCTAAGGAAAACTACAGAGCCCCATATTAAATGAGGATGTATGTGTTGTTATAGAGTGATCAAACCCATGAGAGGGGATTCATATATATCCTAATGAAAGAAATATAAACTCTTCTATTTAACTTCCAGTTGATGAGGAACACCATTCCTTTTAAGGTGGTTTGATAAGGACTAATGTGGTTCCTTTTATGATCATACATCAAAGAAAAAAAGTGTAAAGACCCAAAATTAACATACATTGAAATTAAATCTTAATTTATGAATATTAATTACATAAAATATGATCCATGAAATAATGTTTTTAGTATAGTTCCTTTGGAAAGTTAGACACATAATCAACTGTTCCATAAGTGAGCTACATCATATCCCACTTTGTTCTTTATAATAATAACCCTTATTGGACACAACATAAATAATACAATTAATCATAAATTGGTTAAAGGAAACATAAGAAATGGTGATCTCATATTCTTAGTAAGAGTTAAAAAGAGAGATATCAACATATCATGGGAATAAGGGTATGGTTACATGAGAATAACATTTTAATACCATACCCTTTATATCATACTTCATAAACATGAGTCATGTTATTAATCATGGCATTACATAAGACATGAATCATAATATGATCAAAAAGAAGGAACCATGAGAACATAACACTAGAATAAGTCATATATTTTTGGCATAAAAACATGATTATAACATTATGAACATGTATAATTAGAAATATGTTCACTCATTGGTTTAAGAACATGAAATCAAGACATCATATAAATAGTTTTACATGAAACATTGTCCATGCATAACCTCAATGACATGGAATCCATGTTCATGCATAACACTAGGAACATGTATTCAAGTAAATTCATAAAATTGTGAACATGTAATCAATTTTCCTTCATATCATATTTACTCATGATTTTTCCTTCTTTACCCAATGCATTGAATATAAATATCGGTCTCACCTGTCACATAATCCATACATCTGTGTGCCACATTATCATAAAGCATTCGTCGTATCCTAATATATAAAAAGAAATGGGATTCATAAGAATTACATCATATTATAACCCATGGAAAAGAAATGGGTTTCATAAAAAATTTCCCGTTTTATCATAGCATAACCCATGGAAAATTAAGTGGGTTTCATATGCATTTTATCATCGAATAACTTGCAGAATTAAAAAGGTTTCATAAAATAATGACTTCATAAACATAAACCATTATTAGAAAGAATAATAATGGAATCCATGTATTATATCCCTAGTAAAATCGTAAGTAACATCAAAGGAACAAATCTTAGATGGAAAAATAATTTTTAAAATACCCTTGTAGAATTTCTTGTGAGAAATAAATTTTATTTGAAAATCACTTTTTAAAACTAAAAAAAATCAAAAACACAATTTGGAAATCCCTTTCATTGAAAATAGAATTTTAAACCTATAAAAGAATATTTAAAAATAATTTAAAAAAATTTGTGAGGAAAATATCCTTCCAAATTTTAAGGACACTTTTTAAAAAAATATATCATTCTCAAAATAATTCTCTTTGAAAATAACATTTGAAACAAATGACGAAATCTTTAAAAATAATTTAATGTATTTGTTGAGGATTATATCATTTCCACTTTGAAAAGAACTTTTTAAAAAATAAAACAATTTCAAAATGCATTTCTTTAAAAATATCCTATTAAAATTATAATGGAAGAGTTAAAATATTGAGTAACCAAGATGGAAGAAAATCTCGTACACATTATAATAAAGATTCTGTTAAAATTTTTAGTAAAAACAAATTGAGATTTATTTTGAAAAAAACAACATAAAGATTAAATTTATAAAAATGAAAATAAATATATGGGTAAAAATTATTTTATAAATACTTTTTTTAATGTTAAAACATTTATATTTTTTTTTAAATACGGATATGGAAGAAAATGGTTTTTTTATCGAAGAGATAA
Source organism: Viscum album (assembly GCA_963277665.1). Classification (NCBI taxonomy): domain Eukaryota; kingdom Viridiplantae; phylum Streptophyta; class Magnoliopsida; order Santalales; family Viscaceae; genus Viscum; species Viscum album. The sequence continues at coordinate 869,864,272 of OY728145.1, read as the reverse complement.
ATAAAGATGATTTTTACCTAAAATGTTATTTTAGTCTCTTGAGTACATAAAAAGAGGGAAATGAAATTAAAATATTTATTTTCATGAAATAACCTATGGAGAATAAAATTCATGATGTTCTTGAGAAATATATTATAATATTTCATCATCAAAACCATACTCACAAACAATCCTGATGAACAATGAGATTGTAACATCAAACCTTTAGCACATTGGTATCTTTTGAATAATAGGACTCATAAAAAGAATAAAATAAAATGAAAAATATAATATCATTAAAATAAGTAGATTAATGATATAACATGTCAAAGGGTTATTATATACACCTCATAAAATAAGATGGGTTCGTATCATAACATGTGTTTTATATAAGGCCAATTGAGACAAAAATATCATACTGCTTTGGTAACTTTTAAACATAAAACCATATGAAAGAGAGATACTAAAATGGATATTTAAATCTAAAAAAATTAAATATAATTATAAAAAAAATTATTTGTGGTTAGTACATACATCTCATAAAAAATAGGTGGTGAATACGACATGTGTCTCACAGAAGTAAAAAAAGTGAGACAGAAATCTGTTACCACTTTAGTAATATTTTGAATCATATGCTCCAATAAAGAATAAAATCATATGGGACATTAAATATCCTGAAAATAATTATATTATGGATATAAAATTAAAAATTATAATTGTATAAACCATGAAAAATAAATGAGAGTTGAATTTTCATATGTCTCTTAGAAATAAAAGAGTAAAATCTATTACCTTATGTTTTGACTTATTTTGTACATGTTCATCAGCCTTTTATAATAAACATAAGTTTAATATAAATATATTATAGATCCATACATATATATATCTTAAATATATTATTTTCTTATAACATTTTATTATCCATTTATTAACAATTCCATGTTAAAATCATATTTCGGATAATAACTTCTTTGTTTTTCATGTATGTTTTGAATTGTTAATTTTCTTCCACTTAGTTTGATCATAGTTCCATGATATCCAAAATTTTAACCATGATATTAATATCATATATATTAATTATATATGTATTTATAGAAATCCATAAAATTTAGAGATAAAAAATGAAATACACCATTTAAGGAGACGATAGGTCTTACTTATCTGTGAACATCATTTCCATTTTCATAATGGATTGAAAGAAAAAAAATGTAAAGAATATATTACCATTATATAATAGTTGTTATGTCATATATATCACATATTTTTATTTAAACCTTTAATTATTTTGGTAATAGTGGGCTCCCTAGACCCAATTAAATAGTACTTTTTTATTATCATACCATGTATATAGTGAGTTATACGTGATGTACTCTTACCAATATAGTGTTGATATTTTTATGTCCACTATTTAAAAGGTAATGTTCATATATTATTTATCATATAAAAAGGTAATTGTAGTTCCCAAGCTATGAGAACCTTGAGATACTGTGACATTAAAATTAAATATATGTCATATAGTCTAGATACATCATACCGACTGGACATAGGTGATGTCTGAATATCATGTGTTGTGGGATTATAATAATTGAGACTTCTTCCCATGGAGTTTGCACTTATTTATATCTAGTAGGTGAAATAATGAGAACAGAACTTCTAGTAGGAACATTTCCTGTTTCAGATTTCATTGGTTACTTCTATCTATGAACATGTATATTGGTCTACTGACTTGAGATGATTATCAATTGGAATCATTTAATTACATACTTAGATTCAAATAAAAAACCATTAAATTAAATTCATGGACAGGTAGATTGTTCTGGGTGGTTCATTGGTGTTACGGAATTGGTTGAATGTACAAGATAGAATTTGTCTCTTTTGAGTTAGGGTAATCATATCTCAGTCCTAGTTGATCAGGATATTAGTACCTTCATAACTCCATGGCCAAGGTAGTTTAGGGTAAGTCTATCCGATAGATAATAAATCAATAAACGATAATGAAACAAGATTACATCCAATTTTATGAGATATTTCCGGACAAATGGATTATATTACAAAGTGTGTGTTTATAGGGTGGTTTTCATTTCAATGACTATTCCTTATTTCTTTAGGGTTATTGATGGTTTTTTATAATTTTCTATTATTCAATGAATTATATTCACTGATATTAAGATAAGGGCCTAGAGGGTCACATAGAATAGTTTATTCTATAGTCTTCCTCATTCTAATTAATATGAATATTGGACATGGTGGGCCCCACTTGGGGGTTTGAGAGTTGTCCAATGATTAAAGATCGCCAAAGAATAAATTAAGTCACTATTATTTGAATATTTAATAATTGGATAGAATTTATTTATTAAAATTATTCACAAGTTATTAAGTTAATACAAGGAAAATATTATACAAAAAAATATTATTTTATTCAAGATTCATTTAATAGTAGCAGGAATTGCTAGTCGAGTGAATGACTCAGGTTTATCACGTGATATATTTATAATATATTAAAAGTAGGTGATAAAATATAAATGGTGTTAGTGATACAGTTAGTTCATCGTAACATGACCTTTATTGTTTATTTAGTGGACGTTGGATATATGGGGTTAGGATAACCCTTACTGCATATTTTGGACATCCACTATATAAACAGTGGATAATATCATTCCATGTATAATTTACTCATTTGGAATTGAGAGATTCTATATCCTACCACATCCTAGATAGAGAAAGTCTCTCTCTGAGAGATCGATCCAAGAATGTCTTTGATGGATCGAAGGGATGGTATCAAGGTGATCATTGTGATGTTGAAGGAATCACTATATATTTGTGCTAGTACTCGGAATTTGATGATCATCATATGTGAGGATCCTTGAAGCATGTTTGAATTATCAGTAGCGGTTTAGTGTTGGATACTTTGATAAATTTTCACTGGTGATGAATTCCTGTCAAGTGCGCTATGACTTAGACAAGGTAACCATTTAGTTATATTTTTGTCTTTATTAAATTCTCATGAGATATCTAGACTTTTACCAAGGCTTAGATCTCTAGAGAAAAAGTTTCATCTCTCTGGTGATGAAATATTTTTTAAATCTCTGGCCCATTTGCTTCAGTTGTGTGTCTTGATACCAAAAATTGATATCAAAGGGATCAAATGAATTTTCTCAACCAAGAAAATATTATTTTGTGTTAAATTATGTTTATGATGTTAATTCGATCCCAATAAAAAAACCATGTGTGGATCTGACCTCAAATTTCCTTATTACAACAATATAAATAATTGGATATAAAATATTTTGGGTTTATCAAATATTTAAAAATATTGAATAATTCTATTTAAATGTGTACAATCATGTTCTAAATTTTTATTATGTTTCTAGTGAAACCAAGATATTCGGTCGGATTCTGGTGACCAGAATAGTAAACTCCATCTAGATTCATTTCCACACAGTTATAAAAAAACTGTAATGATACAATATGATAATAAAAAATTATGCTAACGAAATAAATTAACATGGCATCTAAAATATTTATTGATTTAACACTCTTAAAAATAAATGTTTTTTAAAGGTTAGTAGCAGGTTGATTATACCTGAAGCCAAAGAAAGAGGGTGGGATGCAAAAAATTCAACAAAGGAACAATTATTTATTGGGGTAAAGATTTAAAAAAAAAGGGTTTTCTGTTAACTTTTTAATCCAGACACATAAAAAATTATTATTATTTTAAATATTCTATAATAAGTAATATGCCCCCAACACCTTGTCATCACATAGAAAAACGTGGCCTTCCCAATCCTCCCACGTGTCGTCGCTAACCCCAATCATCCTATCATGTTGCCACACCCTAAGGTCACTAGCCCCATCTTCCTCCCCCATCAAACACTCCTGCTTCCACAGACAGATCCCAACCCCCTCCTCGGTCTATGCCTCCTACCGGTCTCACTCCACACATATTAGACTGTGATCTGCCCTCACCTCCCAGTCCCCATAATATAATATTTGATGCACCATCATCGAGTAAGGTACCATCGTGCGTGACCTCGATGGATCCCACCAAACAAAACCACCACATCCGGTGATTTCTAATTCCTTGACTAGGATTCTTCAGGCCTACAATGGGGTCTGTCGACTCAGAATTTGTCCGTTCCGGTCTTCCTAACATCGTACAGACCTTGTAGGGTCCTGAAAAATCCGCAAAGGAAAATGAGAATCCCATTAAATCCAAGGGATATTCTACCCAATTTCCACCCAAATAATTGGGGAAAACTGTGGAGAATACTCAATGGAAGGCACAAGCCAAACTGGTATGCAGACCGGTCCAATGATGACGGGTCGTGGCAGGTTCCGCGAAGCACCCCCTCCGTGGGCGCGAAGCAGGACATGCGCCAAGCCGGTCCACCATCACAAACCGCCCCAGTCGCGGACCGCGTCAACCGGCCTAGGCCGCATCCGCTGTAATTCGCGGAATGGAGTCGAAACCCTACATGGCCACGAAGCTCTCCCCGAGCTAGTTTGATTCGCTGGGGAGGTGCATTCAATGCACCTGCAAGTCGCGGAGTGACCAAGTCATCTGTGAACCAGGTCTCTGATCATGGGCCTCCTCAAAAGGTGCCTCATGACCATAGATATATCTCGTTCCCCACTCTATAAAAAGAGATCGGGGGGAAGAGCCAAATGAGGAGAGGAAATTTTGGAGATCGTGAAGATTCGGGTGGAAGGATTTCGAAAGAAGGAGCTTAGGATTTCACAGCGAAGTTCCAGTTCGTGAACTAGAATAGGTATGAAGTTGGAAGAGAATTAATAAGGAACCAAAAAACGCATAACAACTTAGTGAACCGCGAACCTAAAATAACCAAGAAAATAATACTGTGAACCATGGCCTCTCCACGGATGCACTCCCCACGGACCAGGGAGTTTATGCCCTTTTTCTGATCCATCGCACCGCGTAGCACACTCCTACGCAGGGGAAGCCCTGACCGACGAACCCCCAACTGGAACCACCCTTAGCCGCTGCTGCTCACATGGACCCCTCTTCATACCAACCTGGTATGCGTGTCGAAACCGAAGTGACGAACCACCCTAGTTCGCGAGATGCCCATCAAGACGTGAACCACCCTATTTCGTAGAATACCCATTAGTCCGCGGACCACCCTGATTCGTGGAAGGACTCTCCACCCATGTATCACCCCCCTACGTGAAGGGTTCCACCCCTCATATACCTATGTGGCCTACCAAATCCTTCGGTGTTCCCATTCCCTGAGCCAGATAAAATCCTTTCAATCCAGCTCGAACCTCTACAACACCCTCATTGGACCATTCATCGGCCTCGAGTCGAGGGCTCCATCAAAGCCACTGGACCCGTGTGATGTAACCCTCAGGTGCATCAGCGTACCATTTTTAGTTCACATACCCACGGTAAGCGAAGGATAAGGGGTTTCTCCGGCCCCTGAGTGGATTCCCAAAGCATTACTGGGTTCACTTTCCGATGGTAATGCGGAGTCCAGGCCTGGGAGTCCCTTTTTCTGCCTCTCCACTTGTTAGGACCATGACACTTCTCCCCTCCCCAGGGCGTGGTGGGATACCCATCAAAAAGAGGCCCCCATGCACCTTCGTACTTCCCCGTGGCCATGGCCATGGAAGGGTGTAGTGGGGAAGGTTGATGCTCCGTCCTTGGGGCCAAGTCCCCTCTCCATCTGCACTTTTTTTCCATGGACATCCATCTCGGAGTAAGCCCCGACATCGTGGACTGCTCCATGCATAGGCCCCACTCCACTTCCCACGGATGCCCCTTTTGCAACGTGATCGTCTGGTCCCTGCTTCCTCTTGTTTCTCACACCGAGCATAACTCACGTGGGTTTAGAGTAGGCATCGACCATGACATCCTCTTATGGGCCTTATCAGAGTGTTAGCCCCAATCCACACCCTGGGCTGCCTCAGAGCGTAAGCCCCACTCCATTCGAACTATGTGGACTTTGATTCCCCACCATAGGGATACGTAGGAAGCCTCCAAGAGGTTCATGCCTGATCACCATCAGACCCCCAGGTACACATTCACGTTGGTTCTCTGAAACCCCTATTCTAACCATGTGGACTTTGATCCATGTCTCCTAGGAAGGGTACGTAGGAAGCCTCTCCAAGGACCAAGACCAACAACCGGTTGATCCGACTATCTTCACGTCGGTTCACCGCACCAACCCTGGGCATCCTGGAGCGTAAGCCCCATTCCAAACCGAACTACATGGATTCTGATTCCTCTCATGAGGATACGTAGGAATCCCGTATCATGGGTTCAATCCAAACGCTCAAGTAATTATTGGTCCCCCTGGATGACAATAAACTCCAGAGTGCCTGGTTACGAGGCTTTAAATCAGTGTCGTCTCAGTGAGTCCAGACTCCTCGAGGTCATTAATCTAAAGAGGGATGGTAAACCTCTGGCATAAATGATTCTGAACCCCTGTGTCTAGGTGACCATTGCCAACCAGGATTAATCTGGGGATTCTATGCTTGGGTATAAACCAAAGATTAGTGAACATATGAATACGTATTAAATCCATAAAAGAGTCCCGGAACAGGAAATAATTCCCCCCAAAGGGGTGTGATGAGCCCGACTTCCCATCCTCTCGACCAATGTGAGTTATTAAGCATCGCTGTCCAAACCACCCAGTGAATGCCTACCTTTGGAAAGTAGGTCCACGCATCGTCAGATACGGAACCATTGGGCATTTCGAAACTGATTCCAAAACAAAAAATGGTGAACCCAACATGAATCTTTAACCAAGAAAGACGGATTTAACCTAATCTCACTCTGTGCCCCCTTATACTCACAAAGAGGGCCAATAAAGGTATTTAATTATGCATAGGATAATGAGATGCTCCTTTGAAGGGGTTTCTATTTGTATTTTTTAAAATATTTTGTGGGTACCACACAGAACTCCCTTCGATCCAATGGCATCACGAAAGAACTCACAGGAGCGTGATTCCAACAACGCAATGACCAGACTTCCTCACCAACAAAGGAACCCATCACCAACTCAGTGTATTCAACATTGGGTCTCTGATGTGTTGATCCGAGAGTTCCACATGAATGGTACTCTCTCGACAATTGAGGTGGCCATGCATGCCCTCCAATCTGCCAGGAATCGTCGATCGCCTGCCCAGCAGTGGCCACAAAAGAAGATCTAGATGGCCCCTGTTGCCCTCTCAAACCGTTTTGGGAGTCTATCCCCTGAACGAGACAATGCATACCTCCCTTATCTTAGGGAGGCGGATGATGTTGACGCTGAGGACTTCATCCCAGTTGAACGGGGGTTCTGGTCAAGGCCCCCACCGGAAGTTGTCATCACGGTCATGTCGTGACTCAACATCCTCACAATAAGGAGGATGTCGTCCCAAGGATCCAGGCCCACGCTCCCCAAGCTCCAGCCCCTCAGACCGCCCGACGAGGGTGGAAAACGTACAACTAGTGGTCGGTCATCACCCTTGTCCCTGAGGAGGTGCTCCGCTTCCCAGTCATGGAGACGTATCATGAACATGCACATAATCCTATTTTCTCCTCTAAATCCCTCCATCCAGATATGGCGGCATCATATGAGCAGGCCCACATCCCCGCTGAGCTCCATCATGCCCATCTCTCACGCAGTATGGCACCTACCCGGCAGGCACCTCTCCCTGCCTAGGGTTGTGAACCCCACCAACCCGACATGGTGGTGACCTAGTGCGTGCAGGACCAGCTCCTAGAAGATGCTCTTGACACTTACCATCCCGGCATGGTGGCGGTCAACAAAGCCTGCCATCCAGATGTGGCAGAAATTAATAGGATAGCACGTCTCCATACCAAAAAAGGCCACCAAGTCGATGTGGTAGGAAACCAACATATGCAGGTCCAGCTACCAATAGATGAATGTAAAGTCCGCCATCCCAATGTGGTGGTGAACAGAGAGATAAACCGATATATCATGGCATAGAAGAAGATTCGTTCACCAGCCCCGACATAGGATAATTCTCAGTACCCACTGACCACCAGAGGACCAGAGCAGGATATTCCTAATCTGATACCGGAATGAGACTTTATACCCGTTCCATCCAAATATTCCTCTTTGCATATCCTTGAAATGATATAGGAGCAGGTATCGATCCCAGATCATATCTTGCAGAATTGCTAGAATGTAATTGCATCAGCGGAGACAACAAGGACTCGAGCCCATGAGCTCATATCCCCAATTGAGGAGACTCATTTGAGAGATGAGATAGCTTCCTCAGAGTAGATCTACATCCATGCTTTCTCCCAGGAGGGTCGCCGACTATATTCTGCGACGCAAGGGAAACAGAATCGAGTAGCTTCACTCGTTCCAACTGGGGGACACCCGTCTATCAAGGTGGATGCTCCAGATCAGGCATATATTCCTGCTAAAAGTCAATATGTTCATCGGTATATCCCAGAAACATCACAGGACCCAATTAGATAGGGACTTAAAGGTGAATTCTATTGTCAACAGCAGACGGTCCCCACTTCCCGCAAGAAAGATCCCTGAACGCGCCGAAGGTAGCCGGAAAATAAAGAGCGGGTTCATCACTCTACTCTGCTGGAAGCTGGGGTTCCTGATGCCGATAAGCACATATCAAAGGATCAGAACCCTACCCACCCATTACCATATTATTGAAGTGGAAATAGTAGTTGTGAAGGTCCTCCCCGTAATGTCGATACCAGCAGCTCTGAAGGCCCTCCCTAGAGTACCCGTGGGGGCCTCCCCTACGGGCATATAATGATTGATCATGAGATCTCCTCTTTTGATGAAAGTCACAGAAACCCACCATGTGACTAGAAGATCGAGCAGCAAGAAGGTCCTCCACTTGCTGTGGTCTACCCTGAAGGTCCCCCAGCATATACGTTGCAAACACTCTCCATGAAGTGGGACCACAGATTATGATAGTAGTCCTCACTATCATAGTCACAACTATGGAGGCCCTCCCCTCAGTGATGTCTCATCACAACAAAAAGGTCCTCCCCTTGTCGTGGCCTTCCCTGAAGGCCCTCCCCATGGGTTACGTTGCAACGAAACTCCACACAGTCGGGCATCAGATCATCGTGGTAGTTCTCGCCATTCTAATAATAGAGGTCCTCCCCGTAGAGATTTCAAGCAACAAAAAGGACCTCCTCTAGTTGCGGTACATTCTGAAGGCCCTCCCCAGGGTGTACCCCGTAGATATTCTCCCTTGGGCAGCTGTAATGGTAGTCCTCACCATTGTAGCAGCTATGATGGAAGTCCTCGCCACCATGGCTACCATTGTGAAGGTCCTCCCCACAGTGGCCCCAAGCAACAATAAGGTCCTCCCCTTGTCGCAGTGTGTCATGAAGTTCCTCCCCATGATGCACATCGAACGTCAAACCATGATGGTCATCCTCACCATGATGGTACTTGTTGCGAAGGCCCTCCTCGTAACAACTCTACGCAGCCAGAAGGTCCTACCCTTGTTGTGACACACCTTGGAGGTCCTCCACAGGGTATGCACTGCAAAATTCCTCTATGCAGTGAGGCATTAAGCAGTAATGGTAGTCATCACCATTTAGTCCACCATTGTGAACTTCCTCCCCACAATGAAATATCATATCGATATGAAGGTCGTCCCCCTGCCGAATAAAGAACAGAAAAGCCCTCATATGGCAAGGCACTCAGAAGGATGGGATCAAGCATGTCAGATTCCCAGCTAGTTTCCAACGACGCCCTTCTTCAATCGGAATATGTTCTGGGGCCATGTTCAACTTCTGAACCACCTCGTAATTGCCTACATGATAATTCGATACCTACTGGTCCCACTGCCTCCGACCAAGATATTAGTGAGCATCTCAGTTGGGCTGACTTGGTAGAAGATTCACTGGCAGAGGAGTATACCGACATGTTGCACCTGAGGAAATGACTTTCTAGGGATGATATACCGGTTATGTTTTTGCCTACGACCACCTCTCAGTTCAACAGACCTCGAATGTTGTTAGAGGAATGTGTGCACGACATCCTCTACAATATATGGACAACCCTCCGCCAGCTGAAATCAAGATTCTTGCTCTACAATGGGTATATAGACCACATCAAGACAATAGGAGACCTCCTGTAACACATCGACCTGGAAGCTCTTCCTTCGGCGTGGAAAAAACGACCTGAGAGGATAAAGGGAACATGGAGATGGCATGCCTCTGTGTGCTGCACCAGCTGCGCCACCTCACCGATGATGCTCCGAAGGGAGTCCATATCAGAGGATGGGGAGAACATGGATCTCTGCATTTCACTCCGCTCCCTACCAAGAAGAACCCCTTCAGCATGGTGTCTTGCAACGTCATCACGTCAAGACAGCAATTGAGTGGTCAGCCTATTCGCAAAAGGCAACACACCCAACATATTCAGGCCTTGAGTAAGTCCGAGAAGCGTCAGTCCCGATGGGAACAAGCCATCAAAGAACCCCTAAATTACGCCACTGAGAGCATACAACATGCCTCTCTCCTAAGAGAATTCAATCAGTAGTCATTTCCTACCTCCCCCAAAGAGGGTCGATTCATAGAAAAACTCGGCACCAAAGCCAGTTCACCCCCGAATGGGGGCACGCATGATTAGGCAGGTAGCGATAGTAGTAGCCACTGCCACAATCCAGGGTCAATCCCATCCTACAGGGATGGGGGTAGTTTTAACATCAAAATCCCCCATAAGACCAATAAAAATGGGATGAGACTCAACGTCCAAGGAATGAAGCCAACCCCAGCCCTCGAGACTGGGGGAATTTTTACCTCCTCAACAACAACCTCCCCCATGAGAATCAATATTCTCTCATCTAGGGAGGAAAGTCAGAAGAGGAGGTTCCTGCCCTATCCCATCCTTTGAATCATCATCCCCTTCAAGATGGAGGTTTAATGTAAGGTCGCATCAAAGAAATCTTCGCATCACCCTTCGTCAAGGAGCCCAAAAGCAGCCCCAGGACAGAAGAGGGAAGGTCAGTAAAAGACACGGGAAATCCTCCTCCTATTTAAAATATGACATCTTCTCCGCCCCACAAAATGAATCCATAAACTCCATAGAGTTTAACCCCACGGGTGACACTAGAAATGATGTAAATTTGGATGGATAGGGAGATGGTGGTTCGGGCCAGGCTGTGACTCACAACGAACCACCAGGTGTGCACACCCAAAACCATAGGGCCACCCTAAATATGGTTGCCCCATCATCTAACCTTCCTTTTATCATCCTGTGAGCTCCCAATAAGTATAAGAATAATGGACTGGTTACCCTTAACCCTCCCCCCTCTCTCGATAAAAATGAGCCACTTATGCTCGAAGAGAGATTAACTCGACAAGAAGATGAAATGGAAGAATTGAGGTGGCTTAACGCCGAGCTACTCTAGAGGAACCGTCTGATTGAATGTGCATCCCAATAAGAGCTACATCATGAACTCCTGGTATGTACACCTCAAAGACCAAGGTTTTCCAAAGAAAAGGAAGCATGGTCAGGGCTCCCGCCCAACGAGGCTCCCGGCCCGTCCAACTACCTAGATATGGATCTAGATTAATACCAAGACTTCCCTCCACTCCGAAAGCTACCAGAGCGAGTACGTATAAACCCTCTGAAGGTTTCACAGACGGCACATGCACCCCTGGTGCCATCCGAGCTGTATCCTCATATAATGCCTTGGGCTACACCTGCCCAGGACCGGGCCCAACATGATGTAAACCAGGGTCTCACCAACACCATCGAGGCACTGAAAACACGATTGGAAGCGATGGAAGGTTGACGTGCTCCGATAAAGCTAGAGCAAAAGCCCTACCCAGATTGGGTGTGAAACACGCCTCCTCCACCCATTTTTGGGAGCCCTGTATTCCCTATATTCAATGGATCAGGTGATCCAGAATAGCATTTGATGCAGTACGCAAATTATTTCGACCCTATGATGGGAACTACGGAACAAAAATAACCAGTGAAACTCAGATGCTTCGTATGAACCTTGCAGGGATCTGCCTTTGTCTGGTATACGAGCCTACCAGCCCAATCAATTAGAAGCTGGGAAGACCTTCAGTAGAAGTTCTTGTTCCACTTCAGCTCAATGTTTCCTAAAACAATGGTCGTCGAACTCAAAAACTGCAAGCACAGGGAGAACGAGAGGGTCTCGGATTTAATGTCTTGATGGATGGGTCTGACCTACTCTCTAAATAGGCAAATGCCTCAAGATGAGTTGCCTTCCATATGCATCGATAATCTTTGAGATGAGCTGTGAACACAGCTCATACCAGTGGAGTGCACCACTGGCTTCCGTCATCTCTCATCCATTGCCCAGAGAATTTAGGACTCCCTACAGAGGACCAACTTGAAGTCCCGAATATCCACACAGGCTCCCAAAAAGAGAGCAGTTAGAGCTGAACCATCCTCTGTCATGCTCAAGCCATCCCCTGCGCTTGCTCCTCTACTCAGGCCTCCGCCAAATCGTTAGGGCCCCCCTGTATATCAGTGGCCGCCTCCACCTAAGTGGGACTATCAGAGAGGATCAAAGCGGAACCATTTTGAGGAACTAAAACAGAAAGTATACTCGTTCCGAGATGACCAAGTCTGCGCCCACTTCATCGCTGCCAAGAATTGCAACTTTCTTTGCCTCCTGGAGCCAAGAAAACCCGAAGAAGTCGACTGTGATGACAGGCCACATTACTGTCCCAACCATCGAATGTTGGGGCACAATATTCGGGAATGCTTCGTCTTCAAATTCCTCTTGCAAAGGATGGTAGACTCTGGGAAGGTAGAGCTGGGACCACCCCCAGCACATGAGACATATATTTCCACCATCGCCTCCAACAAAGGGGAGAGGTGGAAAGAATTTTCCAGCAAAAAGGGGAAGAAATTTGAAAGTTGGATGACTCGGAAGACTATCAATCGATCCCAGGGCATACTCTGAGCTCAACTACAGTATCCAGTGCTTCCTTCAATAGCCCTTGATGCCGAACAACCGACAATATCATCCTCACAAACCTCCATGAGTCGGTCATACAGGCGTAATCAAAAAGGGAGGAGACAAGCGCAATAGGAGAATCCCGCAACAAGGATGAAGTTAGCCCCGACATTGTTGGTTTTATGCCCCAAAACTTGGTACCACGGGCACCGACCCACTAAAAGGAACCATCAAGGACAACCGACCGGGTTGATTTGTTAGAGGATAAGGAGCCAATTTTTGGTTCCATCAATGTCATCCATCACATGGAATTGTTCCCTAACGAAGTGTATGGTTATGGTCCTGAGCTCCTGACACAAGGACCTAGGACGAGGAATGACAAAGGCATGGGATATCAGGGGAGGAGCAATCGAGGCTGAAACCAACCCTATGGTTGGACCTCGGCACAAACAGTCAATATCGTGGAAAACAATGGGAGAGCCCTTCAATGGACTCAGGAGGAGAAAGAATATCCCTACACCTCCACAAGCAGACACTCTGCCCTCGTCATTCTACGGTATCCATCAGAGGAGGAACAGATGTCTAGCTGCCTAGTGTGCACTGTAGAGACCCGATGCATGACATACATGGACATTACATTACATTTGTGGAATACTTAGTACATAACAAAAACACACACACAAGGATCGTAATAGTTTAGTGTCTTTGGAAACTCGGAATATAATCTTCTAATCTTGGTGAAATATCTTCAACATATCCCATAAGGATCTTCCTTTTTTTATACCTAAAACCTTTCTTTATATCCTGGGGAAAATAAAACATAAAAGGGTGAGCTCAAATGCTCAGTAAGGGTAAACAAAAGAAATATCAATCACATCATATACATAAGCACATAACTTTTGGAAATCTTAACCTATAAAAGAGATCATTATTTCATAACTTGGGATAACTCATGGCAGTGAAATGTAATCACAATAATCATAACATAAAACATTAAACTTTGTGGCATACACACATAATCATAGATAATCATTTCTTGTTAGTCAAGACTCATTGCCAAGACTATCTTAGTGGACAAAGTCCCTTTCTGAACCGAGTCACCCTCGTTCCAGTCCTGTTTCACTGAACCGGTATAACCAACCATTCCAGCCATGTCTATCTCATGAGATATAAAATCGTTACCCAATGAATTGGAGGGAGATATAGGTCCCACCCATCTCATAATGATATCATTCTTATGTGTGCCAAAAATCATAAATCATGCATCATAGCATAACCCATGAAATAAAATGGGATTCTTAAACATCATGCCATCATAACATAATCCATAAACAATTGATATCATTTCATCATAAGAAAATTGAATCCATTTAAATCATAGAGAAATTTTACTTGAAACATACACATATGAAATAATGTCATCTTAGATGTAAAATAGTTTTGACAAAACACTTGAAATGAATTCTTGAGCAAAATATCCTTTCTTCTTTAAAATCATGTTCTTTTCACAAAATTCCATGAAATTTTAAAAGATAAGGGTTTTATTGAATTTAATCATGCAATCTTGTAGAGGAAGATTCTTGAAAATGAGGCGTTATGAAACCGTAAAAATCCGTTCACGCCGTATAAGTTAAAAATAACATTCTCCTCGTACTTTTGTCGGAAAAGTCAAAAGTACCTTATATTGTAACCAAACGAAAGATTCCATTCATACAATGTGGTAAAAAGTAAATAAATGGTGAAAATTACTTTAAACATCCATGGAATAATGGTAAACATTTTATGAAATCATTTTTAGAAATCATGGTCATGGATGATAAACGTAACCCCAGTAAATACTTACGTATAAGCAATCTCGGATAAAAATGAGATTGAAAATTTATCCCTTACCTTAGGTCCGACTTGCTTTGTAAGTGTCCGAACCTCCTGTATAATGATTTAAATAATGTTATTGACTTATTCCAGAATCATATTCATTGTTATGATATCATATATGGTTCACTTATGACTTTATATTACCCGTTCTTTTGTAAATTCCATGTTAAAGAGCGTTTTGGGTAAAATTGTTTCATTTGTCGTCCGTGTTTGGACTTGTAATTATTAATATGATTTTATAGATCATGATTACTTAATTACAGAATATAAAAAATGATTTATATATATATATTCAGAATATACATATATATATATATATATAATAGATCAGTAAATGGAAAGAAATACACCGTTCATGGAGACGGTAGACCGTTCGTACGCATGAACGCTGTTTTCGTTTCCTTATTGAGTTTAATGGAATTAATTAGATGACATACATATATATATATAAATAAATATAGTATCTTTATAATGTCATATATTTCATTATTATTACTTATATATACTTTATAATCATTCTTAAATGGTTAACATGGAGAATGAATCTCATCGCGTCGTGGAGACGGTAGTCCGTACGTACGCACGAGCGATGATATCATTTCCATAATTATTGAATTGAATTGGAGTGGATGATACAATATATCATAATAATTATGATGTTATAATAACTATTTATAGTTATTCTTTACACCATAATACACATCCATGTAAGGTGTTGGTGGAAAAACAGATTACACCACGGCGTGGAGACGGTATTCCGTACGTACGCACGTGCGGTGATTTCGTTTTCCGTAGGATGGATAGATGGTGAAATAGGGTTGTTTCATACATATAATAACATATCAGTATATGAGTGATACTGATGTTATTACTTCATAATGAAACAACTAAAGAAGAAGAAGTGGAAGAAGAAATAAAGATGAAAGAATTGGTAACGGAAATTACCTCTTCTTTGAAGCGCCTCTTTGAGACCTCCTCTTAAGGCACTAAAATTGGTCTTTGAGGAAGACCCGAACCTCTAGGATGTTTCTAGGGAAGTGGAGAAGAGATTTTGGTAGGAGTTGGCCGAGCTGGAAGGCTCAATGTTGTGTGAGGAAGAGAGGGAGGAGGTGCCCTTTTATAAGGGAGGAGAGGGGCACCTTTGGAATAACTAAAAATATTATTTTATTATAAAGTCAAGTTCGGTTTTAAATAGCTTCAAATTGATTTATTTTGAGGCTAAGGTGGGGATGGGTCGAAATAATCTCATCCAATAGAATTTAGACATGTTTAGGTTCCTATTTTAACCTTATCATTTATATTTAACATTAAGTTAAATAATTTTACTTTTACCGTGTCTTATTGTGTTCTTACACTATAAGGTTAATAAACTTAATATAAGAGGCCAAACGAACCCTAAATTGTTTATTATTAATATATATAACCTTATATAAGTCATTTTTCCGAATATTAGATTTTTAGGAATAAAATAACAATTAATAATATAATATTTGTTTTAAAAACTATTTTATGTCAATTTTGACACTATTTAGTAATTGATTTTTGTGAAAATCCTAACAGAATGATAAGTTCGAAAAAAGTTAATTAAATCAATACTAACATGTCATACTAACCTATAAAATTAGTGGAATTCATAAAAAGTCTCAAATTATATTTATTTGAGTATTTATAACATCAATTATGTCAATATTTCATTAATAAGATAATTACTGCATCATTGTTGTGTCAAAAATAAATTAAATTATTTAATGTCTAAAAATTACAAATAAAATACCATTATGTAGGAAAGACTTTTATCTTTCTAATTAATATTTATAGTCGAATTTATCTTATGTATAACCCTATATAAAAAATATTTTATTAAATAAACATTGATTTTAACTCTTTTAACTCTTCTTTGAATTAAATAATAATTAATGTCCTAATCTAATCCAAGTGGGCCTAAATGGTCATATTTTATTCCTAAGCTTGTTTTTGGTCGAATTACACTTATCCAATAGAATTTTAACATGTTTTAGGGTAAAAATAATATCATTTTTACCCTTAATTACCCTATTTACTTTTAACCGTGGTAAATAAAAGTAAAAAGTTACTATTCGCCAAAAATTATTTTCATCTCATTGAATCACATTTTACTTACTGACATCAACCGTGTCTCTCGGATTTTTGAAATTCCACTCACAGAAGCGGTAAAATTAAGTTTTATGAAAAAATCAGTTTTTTTAACTACCACTTAGTGGTTTCACTATTCAAAAAAAATTGAAAGTTTTCAGAAAAATACCAAAAATTAGGCCTAAGCTATATTTGATATTATGAACTCAAAAATGATTTCTATTTTACCAAATTCAAAACATATTAGTTGCATTAATTAATTTAAAAATTAATTCCCGTCGCCAAAACAAATAGCGTGTTCTTAAGAGATAATAACTATCAAAAGATTGACACTTGTTTATGTCTGGTTTAAATGTGAAATTACATCCAATGACCAACATTGTATTAAATTGTAAAAATATATTCTAAATATACTTTAAAACCACTCAAATTAATAATTTATCACTATTAATTATTTTGATTGAAAAATTTGTTTTTAATTAAAATTTAGTAATTTTCACTATTCATCAAAATATGAAAGTTATCCGAAAATCACCAAAATTTCACCCTAAGATAATTTCGATATTCCGAATCCAAAAATGAAGTCCATTTTGAAAGATAAAATTTAAAAAATTTCAAAAAGTGGTTATTACTATTCATAATGGCTAGTTTTAATAATATTTTAATAACATATCAATGTTTAGTGAAACTCGGTATTGTGTACTACACACGCTATCGAGGAAGGTCGTGATTGCGTGTAATGAAAGGCAAGTCAAGGATGAGTGTTGTGCAAGCTCCTTTTGATGTAGCGTATAATAAAATCTCGGGGTGTTACATTCTACCCCCCCTTTAAAATAAATTTCGCCCTCGAAATTCGTCGGGGTTATAAATGGTTTACTACTCGAAATTTTGTTTAATAGAAACCCACATCGTAAAAAGGAATACCAAAACATGGATTTAAAAACTAAAGTATGAAATGTAATGGTTACCCAAATTAACTCATCACTGGGTTTCCACATAGGAGAACATAAGTGAAAATATGGATATGGAAGAAAAATATAACCATCAAGTTCTGATGGAGAGTGGTAGAGAACATGGCTATGAAAAAGCCTACAATCACAAAGCTATTGATTTGTGATGATCTAGGGTACCATCCGATTCATCAGATATAAGATCACTAGGACAACAATTTTGGTTTTCAATATCATTTCCCTAAAGTTGAAAATTTTGAATTAGAAGAAATACTTACTTGATTTTGGTACAGTCTCACTGTTGTTCGTGAATTGAACAATTTCCACTTCATCCCTTAAAGAAATGAAGTTGAATTTTTTATTCGTGATGTGTTAGCAGATCATGTGATAGGATGATGGGTCATTCTATCTCTTTCAAACAAAAGGTTAGCAAAAGTTATCAGTCCATCTTATGGTTAGATTAATCGTATATGGTTCCAAAAATGAACTTATGCTTCATATATCATACCGCTTAATAAAATAAAACTAGTTTATACTAACCAGGGACTTCCTGTAGGCCAGTGGTAGGCGATAAAGGCCAGTCACACTTCGGTTGTGGGTTCGATTCCCACAGCCTTGTCCGACGCGATGGGTTGTCTCCTGTTCTGCAGGTTGCCCTTTTTCTAAAACTATATTACTATAACATCCCATCAATAATATCGAAAAACAAACAATACTAACTTATGTCCAACATAATCCATTCCAATCTTTAGGCTTATCCATAATACTGTAGTCCACTCTCAGAGATTTAATACCATTGTTTATCCCCATATATCATAAGATATATCTTGTTGGTCACATTCCAAACATTAAAAGGCCTTAATCATGTACTCTCTTGAATACCCATTGAACCTTATTAAAAACATGAGTGCTGTTAAAAGTTAAATCTTTCCACATACCAAAATCCTCAAAATTCTATATACTCAAACCATGATATAACCTTCTCCTTATATCAGTCATGAGCTCATGAATACTGTCAAACATTTAATTTTCTCCTTATCCCTTCATTATGCGCATATCATCTACATTCCAAAAATATCTGAATAACCTTTCATGGATACTGGTAACATTAATCATACACTTTCAAAACTCAAGGAAAGGCAACAGTTTAACAATCCTTAGATGTCTCCTTATTCCATAGTACCATGAGATTACTTACACAACATTACACATGATAAACATGTAATCATTCCACTATATTCTTAAACCATTGACCGAGCTTCAATAATTCTTTCATCTCAAATATCATTTGTAGTCTCTTCATCATCATCAACATAAATACTACCCATACGACCATACTGATTCTCTTCATGAGACTTTACCTTAGGGCATTGGTTTGCATAATGCCCGTACATTCCACATTTAAAACATTTAACCATTGTTGATGTCGTAGCAATACCATTAACCTCATCCATGGTGTTAATTGAAACATTTCCATTGCACTTACTGGCTTTGTGTCCTTCTTTTCCACACCCAAAGAATCTTCCAGTTCCTTTGAAACATTCTCCTTGATTCCTCTTCCCACATGATTTACATAGGGGAAATTGAACTTTCTTTCCTCTATGATCATCATGAAACTTCATCTTTCTCTTATTAGCCGAGTCAGGAAACGTACCAAATTTTACTTTATTGATCATATTATGATATTTCTGATTCGGCATAATAATTATCTTTGGACTTCCAAATCCCATTTCATTTTATTGCTCATGAAGAATATCATTCCATTGTCCATCATATCCTCCATTATCATGAATCATCTTGTTTCCAGCCATTTTTTAAAACCCAAAAAGAATAGTGTGAGATTCAAAAATCAAAATAAAGGGGGAGTAACTTCAATATCTAACATCTTAGGATAAATTCTAAGATCGTTACCGTAGTTCTAGGACTATATCTTATATGTATACCTATCCTTAGGGACATCCATAGATGTACCTTAGAAATATCTCTAGGGATCTCACTAACGTTTTGCGTCCTAGTTTCCAAAGGTTGACTAAACCTTTCCTCTGATACCAACTGTAGAGACCTGATGCCTGACGTACATGGACATTACATTACATTTGCGGAATACTTATTACATAACAAAAACACACCCACAAGGATCGTAATAGTTTAGTGTCTTTGGAAACTCGGAATATAATCTTCTAATCCTGGTGAAAGATCTTCAACATCTCCCATAAAGATCTTCCTTTTTTTATACCTAAAACCTTTCTTTATATCCTGGGGAAAAGAAAACATAAAAGGGTGAGCTCAAATGCTCAGTAAGGGTAAAAAAAATAAATATCAATCACATCATATACTTATGCACATAACTTTTGGAAATCTTAACCTGTAAAAGAGATCATAATTTCATAACCTGGGATAACTCATGGCAGTGAAATGTAATCACAATAATCATAACATAAAACATTAAACTTTGTGGCATACACACATAATCATAGAGAATCATTTCTTGTTAGTCAACACTCATTACCAAGACTATCTTAGTGGACAAAGTCCCTTTCTAAACCGAGTCACCCTCGTTCCAGTCCTGTTTCACTGAACCGGTATAACCTACCATTCCAGCCATGTCTATCTCATGAGATATAAAATCGTTACCCAATGCATTGGATGGAGATATAGGTCCCACCCATCTCATAATGATACCATTCTTATGTGTGCCACAAAATCATAAATCATACATCATAGCATAACCCATGAAATAAAATAGGATTCTTAAACATCATGCCATCATAACATAATCCATAAACAATTGATATCATTTCATCATAAGAAAATTGAATCCATTTAAATCATAGAGAAATTTTACTTGAAACATACACATATGAAATAATGTCATCTTAGATGTAAAATAGTTTTGACAAAACACTTGAAATGAATTCTTGAGAAAAATATCCTTTCTTCTTTAAAATCATGTTCTTTTCACAAAATTCCATGCAATTTTAAAAGATAAGGGTTTTATTGAAAATAATCATGCAATATTGTAGAGGAAGCTTCTTGAAAATGAGGCATTATGAAACCGTAAAAATCCGTTCACGCTGTATAAGTTAAAAATAACATTCTCCTCGTACTTTTGTCGGAAAAGTCAAAAGTACCTTATATGGTAACCAAACGAAAGATTCCATTCATACAATGTGGTAAAAAGTAAATAAAGGGTGAAAATTACTTTAAACATCCATGGAAGAATGGTAAACATTTTATGAAATCATTTTTAGAAATCATGGTCATGGATGATAAACGTAACCCTAGTAAATACTTACGTATAAGCAATCTCGGATAAAAATGAGATTGAAAATTTATCCCTTACCTTAGGTCCGAGTTGCTTTGTAAGTGTCTGACCCTCCTTTATAATTATTTAAATAATGTTATTGACTTATTCCAGAATCATATTCATTGTTATGATATCATATGTGGTTCACTTATGACTTTATATTACCCGTTCTTTTGTAAATTCCATGTTAAAGAGCATTTTGGGTAAAATTGTTTCATTTGTCGTCCGTGTTTTGACTTGTAATTATTCATATGATTACGTAGATGATGATTACTTAATTCCAGAATATAAAACATGATTTATATATATATTCATAATATACATATATATATATATATAATAGATCAGTAAATGGAAAGAAATACACCGTTCATGGAGACGGTAGACCATTCGTACGCATGAACGCTGTTTTCGTTTCCTTATTGAGTTGAATGGAATTAAGTAGATGAAATACATATATATAAACATAAATCCAGTATCTTTATAATTTCATATATTTCATTATTATTGCTTATATATACTTTATAATCATTCTTAAATGGTTAACATGGAGAATGAATCTCATCGCGTCGTGGAGAAGGTAGTCCGTACGTACGCACGAGCGATGATATCATTTCCATAATTATTGAATTGAATTGGAGTGGATGATAAAATATATCAGAATCATTATGATGTTATAATAACTATGTATATTAATTCTTTACACCATAATACCCATCCATGTAAGGTGTTGGTGGAAAAACAGATTACACCACGGCGTGGAGACGGTATTCCGTACGTACGCACGCGCGGTGATTTCGTTTTCCGTAGGATGGATAGATGGTGAAATAGGGTTATTTCATACTTATAATAACATATCAGTATATTAGTGATACTGATGTTATTACTTCATAATGAAACAACTAAAGAAGAAGAAGTGGAAGAAGAAATAAAGATGAAAGAATTGGTAACGGAAATTACCTCTTCTTTGAAGCGCCTATTTGAGACCTCCTCTTAGGGCACTAAAATTGGTCTTTGAGGAAGACCAGAACCTCTAGGATGTTTCTAGGGAAGTGGAGAAGAGATTTTGGCAGGGTTTGGCCGAGCATGAAGGCTCAAAGTTGTGCGAGGAAGAGAGGGAGGAGGTGCTCTTTTATAAGGGAGGAGAGGGGCACCTTTGGAATAACTAAAGATATTATTTTTTTATAAAGTCAAGTTCGGTTTTAAATAGCTCCAAATTGATTTATTTTGAGGATAAGGTGGGTATGGGTCGATATCCTCTTATCCAATAGAATTTAGACAAGTTTAGGTTCCTATTTTAACCTTATCATTTAGATTTAACATTAAGTTAAATAATTTCACTTTTACCATGTCTTCTTGTGTTCTTACACTATAAGGTTAATAAACTTACTATAAGAAGCCAAAAGAACCCCAAATTGTTTATTATTAATATATATAACCTTATATAAGTCATTTGGCCGAATATTAGATTTTTAGGAGTAACATAACAATTAATAATATAATATTTGTTTTAAAACCTATTTTATGTAACTTTTGACACTATTTAGTAATTGATTTTTTTGAAAATCCTAACAGAATGATAAGTTCGAAAAAAGTTAATTAAATCCATACTAACATGTAATATTAACCTATAAAATTAGTGTAATTCATAAAAAGACTCAAATTATATTTATTTGAGTATTTATAACATCAATTATGTCAATATTTCATTAATAAGATAATTACTGCATCATCGTTGTGTCATAAATAAATTACATTATTTAATGTCTAAAAATTACAAATAAAAAACCATTATGTAGGAAATCTTTTTAGCATTCTAATTAATATTTATAGTCGAATTTATCTTATGTATAACCCTATATTAAAAATATTTTATTAAATAAACTTTGATTTTAACTCTTTTAACTCTTCTTTGAATTAAATAATAATAAATGTCCTAATCTAATCCAAGTGGGCCTAAATGGTCATATTTTATTCCTAAGCTTGTTTTTGGTCGAATTAAACTTATCCAATAGAATTTGGACACGTTTTAGGGTAATAATAATATCATTTTTACCCTTAATTACCCTATTTACTTTTAACCGTGGTAAATAAAAGTAAAAAGTTACTATTCACCAAAAATTATTTTCATCACATTGAATCACATTTTACTTACTGACATCAACCGTGTCTCTCGGATTTTTGAAATTCCACTCACAGAAGTGGTAAAATTAAGTTTTATGAAAAATTCAGTTTTTTTAACTACCACTTAGTGGTTTCACTATTCATCAAAAATTGAAAGTTTTCAGAAAAATACCCAAAATTAGGCCTAAGATATATTTGATATTATGAACTCAAAAATTATTTCTATTTTACCAAATTCAAAACATATTAGTTGCATTAATTAATTTAAAAATTAATTCCCGTCGTCAAAACAAATAGCGTGTTCTTAAGAGATAATAACTATCAAAAGATTGACACTTGTTTATGTCTGGTTTAAATGTGAAATTACATCCAATGACCAACATTGTATTAAATTGTAAAAATATATTATAAATATACTTTAAAACCACTCAAATTAATAATTTATCACTATTAATTATTTTGATTGATAAAGTTGTTTTTCATTTAAAATTTAGTAATTTTCACTATTCATCAAAATATGAAAGTTATCCGAAAATCACCAAAATTTCACCCTAAGCTAATTTCGATATTCCAAATCCAAAAATGAAGTCCATTTTGAAAAATAAAATTTAAAAAATTTTAAAAAGTTGTTATCACTATTCATAATGGCTAGTTTTAATAATATTTTAATAGCATATCATTGTTTAGTGAAACTCGGTATTGCGTACTACACACGCTATCGAGGAAGGTCGCGATTGCGTGTAATGAAAGGTAAGTCAAGGATGCGTGTTGTGCAAGCTCCTTTCGGTGTAGCGTACAACACAAGACATTAATGAAATTAAAAAGAATATTTTTCATAAAATCTTGGAGTGTTACATGCACAAACATATCGGTCAGGGTGAATCCCCAAAATGTGGGGACACCGTTGACATCCAACCCTGCGGCCGACCCCTCCACCTCTCATATTCCCACTCCAAAGCTGCCCGCTAAGACTCTCCCACCAATGGATAAGCGTTGGAATCTGGAATAGAAATAAGAAATTCTTAAGCATTTGGCATCGGTGCCAGCCAAACTGTCAATCCTGGATGCCCTGAGTTTGTCAGCAGACATCAGGGAGGCGCTTATAGAATCCTTGCTCATCCCCCAGGAGTTTCAAGCTAAGGTAGCTATCGCTGAGATCTACCGGACAGAGACTTGCTTGGCTGAATGTGATGTGGTGATTTCCTTCACCGATCGGGATGAAGATGCCATCATGCATGGGCACATCAAACCACTATATGTGTCTGTCACACTAGATGATGTTGAGATCCGCAATGTCTTTATAGATAATGGCTTTGGAGTTAACCTCCTTCCCCTACGGACACTCCACATGTTGGGATACACTGAGGGTGATTTAATACCCTCGACCACAACTCTGTTAGGGTACGACAAGAGTGAGAAGAATCCAATGGGACAAATTAAGCTGAAGACCCAATTTGGCGACCTTATGGCCTATTCGGAATTCCTATTGGTTCAGCGGGACACATCATTCAATGCCATGTTGGGGAGACCGTGGCTCCATAAGCACATGGTCATTCCTTCATCCTACCACTAATGTATTAAGTACTGCGTCAATGGGAAAAGTGGGACATTGCATGCCGACAAGGCCCCTTTAGAGATCTCCGAGTCATACTACATTGACGCCGGGTTTTATGATCCAAAGAAGATGAAGCCTTTTCTCAATGGTATCGACTCTATCCCCACTCTAATTGGTCTAGAAATGGTTTCCGATGACCCCCTCATGCAGCTTGGTGGAGACTACATACTGCCCATCAACCATGTTGAGAGAAGAGATTCAAGCTCGGACACACACTCGGCTCTCCTCATGACTTCATCCATGACGCCCGAGCATAGATGTGCGAGAACAACAACCAACCCTCAATTTGGGGGCGAATACTTGAGCAAGGACACCCACAATGCCTCGCCTTCGGACTCCCAAGAGACCAAGTCAATATTTCTCCCCTCGCTGGATCAAGAAGATGAGGATTTGGGAGAAGAAGAGAAGATCCCAGGGATGCACCTCCCGAATTTGAGGAAGGTATCTCCACCACTGTGGACGAGCTCAGGGAAATAAACCTGGGTACTGAGGAAGACCTGAGACCCACTCTTGTTAGTGCAACCATGTCCCCCAAGGAGCAATAGGTATATACATCATTCATGAAGCAACACCGGGAGTTTTTTTCCTAGAATTACATAGAAATTCCAGGACTCGATCCCAAAGTGGAAACCCACCACTTAAGTTTTCCAGAAGACCACCATAGCTATAAATAGGCTGCCAGAAGGACACACCCCTCATATGCTTCCAAAATTGAGGCTGAAGTCGATAATCTCGTTAAAGAAGGCTTCATTTGGGAGGTCCAGTACCCCATATGGTTGGACAAAATTTTCCCCATCAAGAAAAAGAACGGAAAATCCATGTCTGCATTGATTTCAGTGATCTAAATCGGCATTTCCCAAAAGATGCTTTCCCGGTCCCAATCACCGAGTTACTAATCGATGCAATGGCCAGGTATGAGGCTCTATCCTTCCTGGATGGCTATACTGGGTGTAATCAAATCAGGATGGCCCGAGAATATGAAGAAGCCAGTGCCTTTAGGTTCCCTAAAGGAATATTTTGTTACAGGGTTATGCCCTTTGGTCTCAAGAACGCTGGCGCCACTTATCAGCATTACTGGCATCGTATCTTTATACCAATACTGGGGAGATTAATTGAATGCTATGTGGATGACATGGTTGTTAAGTCCAGGTAGTGCTCAGATCACCTGTCAGACCTTAAGAATGTATTCAACAGACTTCGGTAGCATAGCCTGAAGATGAATCCCTTGAAAGGCACCTTCGGGGTTACCTCAGGGAAATTACTTGGCTTCGTCGTATGCCATCGTGGCATCGAAGTTGACCCTGAAAAGACAAAGGATATCCTGGGCCTACCCCCCCCCCCCCCGCAATCTCACTGAGTTGACAGAATTCCAAGGGCACCTGGCCTACATCAGGCGATTCATAGCCAACCTGGTAGGAAAATATTTTCCCTTTATAAGGTTAATGAAGAATGGAGTCATGTACCAATGGACAGATGACTGCCACGAGGAATTCGACAGCCTAAAGAAGTATCTCTTAAGCATGCAGGTGCTCATGCCCCTGGTTGAAGGAAGACCTCTCATCCTATATGTGACGACCCTAGAGAGATCATTGGGAGCCTTCCTCGTGCAGAAAAATGATACCAATAGTACAAACAATCTCTATTACCTCAGCCGAACCATGATTGATGCTGAGACTCGATACTCAAACATCGAGAAGAGTTGTTTGGCCTTGGTCTTCACAGTTCAAAAGTTGCGACATTATCTGTAGCATCATGAAGTCCATTTTTTATTGCGTAGTAACCCGCTCAAGTACATTCTCAGCCACCCGATGCTAACTGGGCGCCTATCCCGATGGGAAATCGTACAGAAATAGTTTGACATCTGGTTTGTGCCTCAAAAGGACATCAAAGTCCAGGCATTAGTAGATTTTCTGGAGGAGCACCCTTCAACAAGGACCTCTTCACCGGAGACTGAGCCACCTGATAAAGACATCTTCTCAGTTCAAGAGGAGCACCTAAAATGGGAAATGTACTTCGACGGTGCATCCTGAAGCCCGATAGGGAAAAGGATAGAGGATCCCAAATTTAACAAGGTGGGTTTGGGGATAATACTCATGTCCCCGGAAAAGGAAGTCTTTCTATATTCCTTCATTCTGTCAGAATGATGTACGAACAATAAAGCGGAGTATGAATCCCTTATTGCAGGCCTGGAGCTCGCACTCCAAGCACAAGTACTATACCATAAGGTAAAAGGTGACTTGGAACTGTTCATCAAGCAAATCAATGGTGACTATGCTATTTAAAAGGAGGAGCTGATTCCCCTGTTTTACCCTGTCTGCGGGTTAATGGAAGAATTATCCATAGAACCAACATTAACCTATATTCCCTGATCTCAGAATGCCCAGACCGATGCATTAGCCAATGCAGCCACAACCCTGGCCGACCGAGACTGGGATGAAATATTTATCAGCATTGCTCATCGTCGAATGGTCATGCCATTTTTTTTGAGCTAAGACGAAAGAAATCCACGAAGTCAGTCCTTTCCCTGAACCATATGCTCCCGCCACCGGCTAGATTTCCCCCATTGAAAACTACCTTCAATGGGGAGAACTCCCATCAGATAGGGCTGAATGAGAGAAAATACGGAGAAGGGAAATCAACTTTGTCCTATATGGCGGTGCAGGTCAGAAATAGGTCATCTACAAATGAGGCCTCGACGAAATCCTCCTCTGATGCATTGATGGAGAATAAACTACTGCTTTCATGACTAAAGTACATGCCGTAGTATGTGGGGCACATTATCCAGGGTCCAAGCTTTCCCATCAGGTCCGAAGGCTTGGGTACTATTGGCCCACCATGGCACAAGATTGCAAGCACTTCACCACAAAATTCCACTCATTCCAAATTCATGCCGACATCATACAACAACCCCCAGAGTTACTTCATCAGGCTAAGTACTCCTGGCCACTTTTTGTCTAGGGAATGGATGTCGTGGGACCATATCCTCCCGCCACAACCAAACAACTGAAGTATATTCTCATGGAAACCAACTTATTTTCCAAATGGGCAGAAGCTGTACCCCTCAAGGAATTCGGGGTGAGAAACATTTTCATCTTTGTGAAAAAATATATCATCATTAGATTTTTTGTCCCTTATACCATACTGATGGATAAAGACACCAACTTCTGCTCTGCTGAATTAGAGAAACTATACCAAGAATACAGTATCAAGGCTAACCACTCATCCCGCTACCATGAAGCGGCCAATGGACAGATAGAGTCTTTGATCAAGATCATTTCCAACATTCTTCATAAAATGGTGGACAAATACAAGAAGTCATGGCCGGATAAACTCCTCCATGCATTGTGGGCTTATCAAACCACAATCTGCACTGCTACTTGGGATACCCCGTACTCATTAGTATACAGAACAGAAGCGGTCCTACCCATTGAGCTCCAATTACCCTCACTCCATGTTGCCATTTGTGATCAGTTATCCAATGATGAGCAATTGGAAAAGTGGCTAGGAAAATTGTAACAGCTAAACGAGAAGCAGTTGCACACTTTTCACCATCTGGAAGTATATCAGAACCGGATTGCATGAGACTTTAATAAAAAGGTCCGTCTTTGGTCTTTCTTGGAAGGAGAATTGGTATTGGTCCCCCGGACCCCAATGATACCTGAAAAGAATCCTCCAAAACTGGAGCCTAAGTGGGAGGGACCATATGTTATGCACAAGGTCTACTCCAACTGAGCATATGCCATGATCTCCATGGATGGGCAGTTTACCACCGCTCCTACAAATTCGAGATTCCTGAAGAAATATTTCGTATCGAAAGTTAAAAGCAATTATCGTCCGAGCTACAGGACGTTAAACTGCTAAGAACCCAATCGTCCAAACTCAATGACCTTAAACTAAGAGTATTTTTTCCTCACCACACGATGTTAAACTACACGGATTTGAGAGAACTATGTATGGCTTGATTCCTACCCTTGCCGGATACGTAGCAACTCCAAGGTTCCCCATCCTGGCCCAGCCACACCCAGATAAGAAGATTCAAAAATTCCCTTTCCCCCGTGGATGTCCAGACCTGCACGGGTCATATCCCTTATCCTTACCGCACGATGTTAAACTGCACGAATATGTAAAAGTTAAAAATGACACCCCCCCGTATATGGACTAGACTTGCACGGGGCGTAACCCAAAGAGAACTACGTGAGGCTTGATTTCTACCCTTGCAGGATATGTAGCGATGATGGGATCCCCTATCCTAGCCCAACCACTTCCAAATGGAATAAAATTAAAAAAAAATGTCCCCTTCCCCCGTGTATGAACCAGCCCTGCATGGGGAGTAATTCTTAAAGAGAACTACGTACGTCTTGATTCCTACCTTTGCAGGATGTATAATGACGCCAGGGTTCCCCATCCTTGCCTAGCAATCCCCAAATAAAAGTTAAAGATTCCCTCTCCCCCTATGTATGGACCAGCCCTGCATGGGGTGTATTCTGCATCCTTACCATACGATGTTAAACTACATAGATAAGGATAAAAGAAAAAAAATGCCCCTTCTCCCCCGTGAATGGACTAAACCTGCACGAGGTGTATTTTCTTTCAGATAACTAAGTACGTCTTGATTTTTTCCCTCACAGGATATGTAGTGACGCCAGAGTTCCACACCCTAGCCTAGCCACCTCAAATAAAGCCAAAAATACCCCCTTCCTCCCATACGGACCAGACCCGCATGGGGTGTATTACCCAAAAGAACTACATGTGGATTGATTGATACCCTCACGGGATATGTAGGGACTCCGGGATCTTATCTCCTAGCCCAGCCACCGAGAAAAGAAAACACATGCATATATACCCCTCATCCTCACTGCATGACGTTAAACTGCACAGACCTCGTCCTCACCACACGACGTTAAACTACACGGACTTCATTCTTACCACACAACGTTAAACTTCATGTACTTTGTCGCAACCCACCAAAGATATATGGAGAAACAGGGTGAAAATACTCCTTGCACATTTGGATGCATCCCCTCCATATATCAGACTCCAAGTCCAGGATAATAATGGATCTTCATAACCATTCACGGCCATCGGAAATGGAAATTTATCGACCTGTGGACACCTTTTCATGACTATTCATACCACACCCTCAACGGCTATGCATATTCATAGCCCCTGTCCCTTCTACCAAAGGCAAGATTTCCTCAGGCAGTACTCTTCCTAGCTCCGTACGCTTACCGGCCTCAGAGCCCCCGTATCATATCTCCTGATCCAGAAATTTATGGCGCAGTGATTTACAAGTTCGTCCCCCTTTTCACATCCAAACTTTGATAGGATATCACTATCCGGTTAGCCTATGTATCCGCCCAAGGTTCAGATGACGACCTGCATCTACGAACATCAAACTAGGGCTAGGCTACTGTGACTCAATGGACAATTGCAGTAAAGATGTTTCTTGTATGCTCGGACACCATTATCCTCGCATTCCGAACACTTTAATGTGAGCAATCTCGGATTTTCATAATCATTCATGGCCATCGGAAGTTGAAAGCCATCGGCCCGTGGACACCTTTTCATTAATATTCATACCATGCCCTCAGAGGCTCTACATATTGATAGCCCCTGGACTGTCTATCAAATGAAATATTTCCTTGAGCGGTACTCTTCCTAGCTCCGTACGCTTTCCGGCCTCAGATCCCCCACACCACATCTTCTGATCCATGAAACCTCAGAGTTACATTTTACAACCCTCATCCCCCAACCTGTTCAAAGTACATGAGAGCATGATAACTCAGTTATCCTTCGAGTGACCGCAGCAATAGTCACCCCATTGGTCTGAGCTCTAGGACTGATAAACTCAGAGTTCTTCGTCCTTATCGCATGACGTTAAACTATATGGAGTGAAGGTACACCCCCGCGCACAAGATAAATTAGCATAGGGAGCTCTCTAAGCTTTAATAGTAACCAGGGCTGAATATGCCGGACATGTCCGGATATTTTCTTACTAAATGACAGACTTCGTGGCCTGGACAATCGTGGATCCTCATAACCATTCACGGCCATCAGAGGTGGAAATTTATTGACCCGTGGGCACCTTTACATGACTATGCATATCATTCCCTTAGCGGATATGCATATTGATAGCCCATGGACCATCTACCATAAGCAAGATTTCCTCGGGCGGTACTCTTCCTAGCTACGTATGGTTACTGGCCTCAGAGCCCCCATACCATTTCTCATGATCCAAGAAGCCCCGAAACCAAGATTTACACAAATCAACCACTCCCCACATCTTGGGAATGCCGATATGTTCAAGACCAATTACATTCTAATAAAGAGCGGGCTTTGAAACTACTTATTTACCGCATGATGATTAAAACTGCATGGAACATGTCTTTGCCGCTTGGTGAGAAACTGAAAAGACCCAGCACTATGCATCCAAAGGAATGCCTCCAATTTTAAGCATTTTTACGGATTTGAAAATGATCCCCCATCCTCACTGCATGACGTTAAACTACACAGAATCTTCATAAAGTGCTTCCCTTCCTTACCGCATGACGTTAAACTGCACGGAATCCATCCTTACTGCATGATGTTAAACTGTGTGGAATTTAAAATTCCCCATGTCCTCACTGCATGATGACAAAACTGTAGAACATCTGCAAAAATTCCCCTCGTTCTGGCCGTATGACGTTAAACTGCATGTTCAATACTATCATAGGTGTAGTAAGGAATGGTGGATTTTCTCTATCCCTCAGTGCACATGTCAGACCTTCACAATCCACCATCTCACACCAGCATGAGAAGAGATGACTTC
The DNA here is from genome assembly GCA_963277665.1 of Viscum album. Lineage (NCBI taxonomy): Eukaryota > Viridiplantae > Streptophyta > Magnoliopsida > Santalales > Viscaceae > Viscum > Viscum album. Next base: position 869,832,596 of record OY728145.1, on the reverse strand, counting down.
ACCCATTCTCGAGAAATTTAGCCTAGATTTGTATCCCGTATCTAGGCACCCTCTCCTCATAAACCATACTCTGTACTCAGAAAAAGCTGAACTCTCATAAACCACCCCTGGTGGTCCAAAATCACAAACTTCCATGAAGTTGCTCGGCTATAGGGAAAATGCAATCATTGACCCAAGGACACCTTTTTATTACTATGCATATCATGCATTCAGTGGATCTTCATATTGATCGCCTCTGTCTCGTCTACCAAAGGAAATATTTCCTTAGGCAATGCTTCTCTCTGCACGCCTCTTGGCCCCTGAGCCCCCAAGTCTATCCCGAGATTTGGAAACCCTCTGAGATACAGTTTACCAGCCTCTTTCACGACCCTAACTAAATATGGTGGAACGTCTCTGATGATATTACCGAGAACCAGGAGGAACCATTCCATTCTAAATGATGTCCCAGCAGCATGAATTTAAACTGCTCCAACTCCAACCATCCTTTATGGTAGATAAATGCGTAGGACAAGGACCCTGAGTCCACACTCTTGATTAATACATATTTCCTCAGACCCTTTCAGACGTCACACACCCTTCCGATCCACCCCTGGTGGTTTTCATAAATCTCCAAGCCACCCATAGTGGTTTCCATAATCCAGACATTCATGAAGTCCATAGGCCATCAGAAATGGAGATTCATTAACTTAAGGACACCTTTGAATTACTATGCATACCATTCCCTCAGCGGCTCTACATATTGATCTCCCCTAGACCGTCTACCAAAGGCAATATTTCCTTAGGCGATGATATTCCTATCTCTGCACGACGATATGGCTCCCATGCCTTGAGACATGCCCTGCATTTCGTTCAAATCTACACATTCTCCCCCCACATGTGTTTGAAGGATATTGAGACATCTTTTAATCAACCAAACCTCATTGTGGACCTCTCCCCACCATATCTAGTCAAAACAGTTCGACCTAAAACATCAGTAATGATAGTCTTGTCGGTGGGACATTAAACCGCTCACAAAAGAGGTGCAAAGCCTGTTAGGCCAAAAACCCAAAATGGGAGACCTAAGAAAAAGTCGGGCCATACCCGATGGGTCCATGCCAAATGGGCCCAGACAAAATTAGGGTATTAAAAGAAAATACAAAAAAGTTTGTGGGGTTTTTCTACAAAACCCTAGAAATAGTCAAACTATGCTCGCCGGATCCCATGATACAGGAAAAAGTTAGAGTTTGTTTCTATTTTCCTAAATTATGATTAATTCTAATTTAGTAAGTTGTTATTTATGCAACAATTGTTCCAGTAACAATCTATTTTTACAGCAAGGAGAGATTGAAAAATATTTTATTTTGTTTGAACAAAAAGGGAGGATGTCCACAAGCTGGGGCCTTTCCGTCACAGTAACAAAAAAAGAGGGGGGGGGGGGGTAAGCAAAAAAAAGAGTGTACAAGAATGGTTCTGATCTTCACAAAGGATCCTGGATCGCTCTCTCCATTATATCGACAACCATGTGACATTGTTTTTTGCAACTCTTCTCCAACACGACCTTCTCCTTGGCCTTAACCTCAACCACTGAATGAGTGTGCCCCACTATTGTTTGGAGATCGTTGATTCCTTTCCTGGTGGATTGAAGGTTACCAGTCAGAGCGGACAACTGATCCCTTAGCATCACTTCCCCTACTTCACAATCATGCAACTCGGTAGATAGGGCAACCAGCTGATCAAGAGAGCTTGTCTCTTGTGCTATCAGCTGATGGATCTTTATTGTGGATTCCTCCAAGGCTCGGGTCCCGCAATGAGAAGCAGCAAAGAAAGAAAGTTTGCATTCATTAGTGTCAAATTCCTCCCAGGTCGTGACAACCTGGAAAGCGAAAAAATGAAACTGCCAGTAGTCAAAGACACCTGACCCCAAACCTTGGAACAGTTGTCAGAGAGCATCAGTTTTAGTTTCCATCTCATCCATAGGAGATTCGGTGACAATCTCACAAATTAGGGGCCAGGCCCACCTGTGCACTACTCGGTGGTCCTCCATGACATGAGGATATTTTGTATCCTCACTAGATAGCACGGGAATGAAGTCTGGCATTGAGATCAGTGCAGACATGTGCACTCTATAAGAGGGCTCCAAATATGGAAGGTTGGAATCTTCAAACCTCGGTTCGAGCTTGGGAACCAAGTTTCCAAGTCCGGTATCAGCCGAAAAAACATCAGGCATTGTCTCACAGGAACCTGAATCCACAGTTTTATCCTTATCCACATCCAAAAGGGAGGGGTCCGTCTGAATTTCGGCCGCAGAAGGGCTGGGAGAGTAAAATCCCCTGATTCTCTTTGACCGACGAGCCATAAGTAGGTCCTACCTCAGAGCCGATGAGCAAGGTGCTGTAGGCACAGCAGCTGCAATGACTCTTGATTTGGGAACCTACCGGACAGCCTTCCCCAGGATCCCATCGGGGTAATGTTTTACCCACATTCTTGCGTACTCCAAGGATAGGCTGGCAGGCGCTCCTATGCCAAGAAAGAGGATTCTTGTGTCAGATCCCTCCCGCATCAGCATCAGCCACCATTGACGGGGAGTGGCTGGGTGCAGTCCTCGAGCCGGAGGAGGGGGAAGTGAAACTTGGAGTTACATACACCCAAACTGGTGGGAAAATGATGGGGGGCATACAACTCACACAGAGAAACCTCGTCAATCTTCACGGACAGAAACACATCCCGTAGTGAAATCATATAAGAACTCTCCTCTAGAATCCCCATTTGGTTTTCAACCACAACACCGGAAGGTGTGGGGTAGGGACCGAAAGAAAACTGGGATAAGTCACTCAGAAGCTCAATGACTTCATCAAAACCAAGGGACTTCATGTGAACCCCATCTATATCAAGCTGGGTAGGACAAAAGGTAGGAAGCGGGATGACTGTGTTAGGACAATATGCTACCCAACCGTATATGAATTGAAATGTCCCACTCAGACAGTAGGGTGACCTGCCCTCCTACATGTGGCTCAGTAATTCGTAAATACGAGCCAAAGTGGGCATGGCCAAGTTCACCATGCGACCCTCTTCCAATTCAACTGCCATCATCAAGGTGCAAGCCATGACTCCTGGGCTGATATCCCGAGAAGGGAATAGCCACCCGCTCAAAAACATGGAAAATAGACCTGCCAGCCTGAGCAAAGGTGGCACACCGGGGCTCACCTCATAACCCCATGAAATGGAGTTGCCTGCCTCCAGAACCACCCAGTAGGAACTTGGGATGGTTTGTGACTATTCAGAAGGATGAGTCATGGGGTGCTTAATCATCAGCACAATACTAGTGGTGTTCAGAAATAACCCTATCCAGGTTCTATAGGGAATAAGAGAGCGGGCAGGCAAGGCCTGACCTAGTGACCGCTCTTCCATGACCAACAGATCCCTCGCCAATGAAGGCACTTGTTCGATGTCTTCCCATGCATCCGAAGTGGGAAGAAACTCTTTATAAATCTCACCCATAATTGAAAGCCCTCCCAATTGATAGATGTCCCACAAGATAATGCCAACTTCACCATGGGCAAGGTGGAAAGTATTAGTGCTTGAACACTAGCGACTGAGCAGGTCAGGCAGGATCAAAGATGGTTGGTAAATAGAAAACTAGGAGGCCCACACTGCGGAGTACAAATTAACTGCTTCCAGTGACTCAAGAGATTCCTGGTAATGTTGATGGACCCAGAAGGCCCAGGCCTAGTTATTTGAGAAAATCCCACCATACCGCAGATCCCACCTAGAAATCCACCCCGCATCAGGGTCCACTCGAGCAAGGTTGATTATGGAGGGGTAACCCTTGAGGACAGCCTCTTGAGAGAAGTCTTGTGCATACTGATCGCTTTGGGTCGAAACAAAGCCTCTCAAAATGAAGGTGTCTTTCGGATCAGAATCAGATATCGTCTCCCCCAATGAAGTAAGGTTCACCTGATTTCACTCTGGTGATGCTTCCAATCAAGGAGGCAGAAGACCTGAGAAATTAGGATAGATAGGGATGTCATCTCGAAGACCAAAGCCGTAAAGCAGAAGTCAATTTGATAGTGGATAACCCAGGAGCTCAGGAGAGATCAAGTCCTTCAAGACACACTCACCGGGAATGATGGATCGGCTAGGGTCCTCTTTGATGCTCTACACTAGGCGAATCATAATTGGACGTCTCTCTGAACCAATTGGGAGAGACTCGATAGCAGGCCTGGGTGCAGGACGAGGGGGAACCATATTTTCTCCCTGCATTATGACAACTAAGCAAATGTTTAGTTCAGAATAATAAAATATGGACAAAAATACCAAACATATGGCAAAGGAGTCCAAGAAGCCTTCATGATGAGTCTGCAAGTAGGCCTCAAAATGAGGTTCGCGATGGATGAAACCCGTGAACTGACCCTACAAGGAATATGGTCTGCAGTACTCTGGCCCGCGGAGCCTTGGCCATAAAATTGCGAACCAGGTTTCCCCGCGGAATCTTAACCCCGAATTTAAATAATTAGGTTTGGAAGACTTAGAAATTTTTAATGTCTGGAAGGTGAAATCGCGGAGCGAGTTCCTACGTGGCCTCTCATGGTGTACTTTTTAATTAATTAAAAGTGTTAGTTTGCGGCTGCGAGAATTTTTTGTGGGTAAAGGAAGCCATGAATGAGGAATGGTTTGCAGAAGTAGCAGCTGGTTCGTGGACGAAGAATTTTGCGAAGGAACGAGCATGTGAAGAAAAAAAGCAAGAGAGCTCTGGTTTCACGAAGAATCTGGTAAAATACAAAGGAAAGGCTCCCGTATTTCTAGGCGTGGTCCCCTACCAGGTCCACTCCCCTACCGCAAAGCATCCAAGTTTTAGGACCACTCTACATCGGAATGGCCGCCTATTCGTTCCAATCAGACCCCATTCCAATGGGGGGTATTTGTAGGGTCCTGAAAAATCCGCAAAGGAAAATGAAAATCCCCTTTAATCCAAGGGAGAATCTACCAAATTTTCCCCCAATGATTTGGAGAACAGTGTGGAGAATACTCCATGGAAGGAACAAGCCAAACAGGTTCGCAGACCGGTCCAATGATGATGGGTTGTGACAGGTTCTGCGAAGCACCCCTTCGGCGGACCGCTGTTGTTCACAGAACGGAGTCGAATATCCTCCGTGGGTGCAAAGCAGGACATGTTCCAAGCCGGTCCACCGTCACAAACAGCCCCAGCCATGGACCGTGTCGACCGGCCCAAGCCGTATCCACTGTCGTTCGTAGAATGGAGGCGGAACCCATCACGGCCGCGAAGCACTCCCCATGGTAGTTTGATTCGCGGGGGAGGTGCATTCAATGCACCCGTGAGTCGCGGACTAACGAAGTCATCCGTCAACGGGGTCTCTGATCATGGGCCTCCACAAAAGGTGTCGCATGACCACAGATACATCTCTTTCCCCACTCTATAAAAGGAGATCGAGTGGGAAGATCCAAAGGAGGAGAGGTAATTTTGGAAATCGAGAAGATTCGGGTGGAAGGATTCTGAAGGAAGGAGCTTAGGATTTCTCAACGAAGTTCCAGTTCGCGAACCAGAACAGGTATGAAGATGGAAGAGAATTAATAAGGAACTGAAAATTCATAACAACTTGGTGAACCACGAACCTAAAATAACAAATAAACGAAGACCACGAACCATGGCCCCTCCACGGATGCACTACTTGCATACTATGGAGTTTATTTCCTTTTTCTAATCTGTTACCCCACGTAGCACCCTCCAACGCGGGCGAAGCCCCGACTGACAAACCCCCAACAGGCGCCGCCCATGGCTGCTGCTTCTCGCATGGACCCCTCCGTGTACCAACCTGGTGGGTGGGCCAAACCCAAAGTCGTGAACCACCCAGGTTCACGGGATTCCCACCAAGCCATGAACCACCCCGGTTTGCAGAATTCCCATCTGTCTGTGGACCACCCTGGTTCGCGGACAACCTCTCCACCTGCGTATCACCCCCCTACGTGAAGGCTGCAGCCACTCATATACATGTGTGGCCCACAAGATTCTTTAGGGTCCCCATTCCCCGAGCCAGATAAAATCCTTCCAATCCGTCTCGATCCTCTGCAACCCCCTCATTGGCCCATTCATCGGCCTCGAGCCGAGGCCTCCACCAATGCCACCAGGCCCATGTGATGTAACCTTCAGGTGCATCAGAGTGCCATTTTGAGTTCACATACCCACGGTAAGTGAAGGAGAAGGGGTTTCTCTGGCCCCTGAGCAGATTTCTAAAGCATTCCTGGGATCACATTCCCACGGTAATGCGGAGTCCGATCCCAGGAGTCCCCTTTTCTACCTCTCCACTTTTTAGGACCAGGGAACCTCTCCCCTCCCCGGGGCATGGCAGAATACACATCAAAAGGAGGCCCCCATGCACCTCTGTACTTCACCATGGCCATGGACAAGGAAGGGCATAGTGGGGAAGGGTGATGATCCGTCCTTCTTTGGGGCCAAGTCCCCTCTCCCTCTGCGATTTTTCACCACGGGCATCTATCCCGGCGTAAGCCCTGACTTCGTTGGCTGCTCCATGCATAAGCCCCACTCCACTTCCCATAGACGCACCTTTCGCGACGTGATCATTTGGTCCCTGCTGCCTCTTGTTTCTCACACTGAGCATGACTCACATGGTCTTAGAGTAGGCATCGACCATGACATCCTCTTATGGGCCTCCTCAGAGTGTAAGCCCCAATCCACACCTTGTGCTGCCTCAGAGCGTAAGCCCCACTCCATTCGAACTACGTGGACTTTGATTCACCACCATAGGGATATGAAGTAATCCTCCAAGGTGTTCAATCCCGATCACCATCGGACCCATGGGTCCACATTCACGTCGGTTTTCTGACACCCTTATTCGAACTACGTGGACTTTGATCCCTGTCTCCTAGGCAGGGTATGTAGAAAGCCTCCTTGAGGTTCAAGCCCAACAACCGGTCGATCCGACTATCTTCATGTCGGTTCACTACACCAACCCTAGGCATCCAGGAGTGTAAGCCCCATACCAAACTGAACTACGTGGATTCTGATTCCTCTCATGAGGATACATTGCAAGCCTGTATCATGGGTTCGATCCAAACACTCAAGTCGTTATCTGTCCCCCCTAGATGACAATAAACTCCAGAGTTCCTGGTTACAAGGCTTTAAATCAGTGACATCTCAGTGAGTCCAGAATCCTCGAGGTCATTAATCTGATGAGGGATGGTAAACCTCGGGCGTAAATGATTCTGAACCCCTGCATCCACCTGATCATTTCTAACCAGGAGTAATCTATGGATATATTTCTTGGGTTTAAACCAAAGATTCGAGAACATATGAATACGTCCTAAATCTATAAGAGTGTCCCAGAACAGGAAATAATTCCCCCAAAAAGGGTGTGATGAGCCTGACTTCCCATCCTCTTGACCAATGTGAGTTCTTAAGCATCATTGGCCTAACCACCCAACGAACGCCTGCCTTTGGAAAGCAGGTCCACGCATCATCCGATACGGAACTGTTGGGCGTTTCGAAACCGATTCCGAAATAGACCTGCACAGCTTGAAACCTGTCGGCATATGGTTAGTCAGACCAGCAATTGGTCTGGATGGGGTTTCGAAGCCTGAACATTTTTTAATAGAAAAAAAAATAATTTATTAATTTTGGATTAAACATAATAATTATTTATTTGAAAAATTATTTTAATTTTGTATAAAAAATAAATAAATTTTTTAATTTTTTAATTTAATTTTTTATTAAATAATAATATTATTCATGGGATAAAAGAAATTAAATTATTTTGAATTTAAATAATTCATTTAATTTATTGAATTCCCTCGTACTTAAATTTATTGAAATTATATTTTATTGCACTTTTAATTTACCCATAAATTAGTCTTGACCATCGACAGTGTATGTTCAATTTTTATTATTTATTTATTACAATTGTGTTCGATGTTTGAAATAATTTTCTAATTTATATAATAGTATAAACATTAACCTCTTTTAGTCAATATGTATAAGGGTATGCACATACATAATTATCTATATATTTATTTTTCTTCCCAATATGCCCTCTCCTGCGTTCAAGTATTGATGTAATATTGATGATGATTTTGTAAGTCGCATATTATGCCACGTTGAGGTGAAATTTAGATTAGAAGTAGGCACACTAGATGTGGGATGAGTTGCATTACAAGTCATGACCGACTTAAGTATAATTTCCCTAGGTCACAGTTGGTCCATTGAGTTTAAATGGATCAACCGATATGAGATTCTCAATACCATTTGGGTAATTTTATTATATTTATGCACTGTTTATTATTTTATGAATTTTCATTTCTGTGGGAAATAGATAAAATAATAAACTGTAAAATATATAAATTCATGATGAATTTATTCTATTAATTCATGTTCAATTATGAGCGAGACAACATAGTATGAATATAATTAAATGAAAATGATTACATTCATTGAAAATATTATCAACTCCTTAAATAAATATTTTGAAATTTACACATTTTGTCACTCAAATTTCAAAAAACAAACTAGGTGTATATGGTTCTCTTTACCCAATGTTTTGGCTTCCTCCTACAATCGATAAGTTATTATGAGAGTGATGGGATGAATTAGCTGATATTGTCAAAAAAGGTGTAATCATAGCTAGCTTTTTTCAACTTTAAAAGAAAACATTTAATAAATCACACTACTATTGATATGACCTTTAAAAGTGCTCAAAAATCCATTTACAGTGCTAAAAAAGCACTGTTAATCGAGACATTTATAAAAAGTGGTCTATTTTATCAGTATTAAATAAACGCAGATAAAAACTCATTTTACCAACGCAAACAAATTCTGAAAAAAGGGGTCTTTTATCAGTGCTAAAATCACTAATAAAAAGGTCACATATCATCTCTTTTTTAGTCCTGTTAAAAGGACACATTTAGCAATGCTTATTTAAAATCCCAAATAAAACTTTATTTTAAAAAAATTACAAATTTCTGGAAATTGGAAGGGGGTTTTAACCGCACTTGACCCCCCATCAAGAGATCTATGACTCCACCCTCTTGCATGCCCTTGTCCCACCCCAACCCTTTAACAACTCTAGAACCCCCCCCCCCCTTTAACAGTGCTAGTATAGCCCTTCACCACCATGTGTGCCTCTACCTCCCCCAAAATTCAAACTCGATACCTCCCAACTATGCACTTGGACCCTTACCAATCCTCTATATTGTTTTTTTATCCATCTAATAATATATCTATTTATTTATATATATGTATTTAGTTATATTTATTCGTATATTAATATATATTTATATTAAAATATATATTTTGTTAATGTTAATATATATGTATATATATATGTATATATTCACATATTAATAAATATATATACATGCAAAGTTATATTTATATTTTTATATATTTATATATTTATTTGTATATTAATATATATTTATTTTTATCTATTTATATATATTTAGTTATAATTTTTTTATTTTTTTATTTATTCGTATATTAATATATATTAGTTTGTTAATACAGACACACACAAATACACACACACACTCATTATATATGTATATAAATATTCATATATTTGAGTTTTAAATAAAATGGATATTAGTTTTTTATTTCGATAAGCCTTATATATTGTGAAATATATTTTTTATGTAAATAAGTTTAATTATTTATTTATAAAATTAAAATTTTTATATGTGAATATATAAAGAATATGTATATACTATTATATATTTGATTATAAATAAAAGTACACTATGTAAAATGATAAAATTTTGAATCCATAATTTCAATATGAATGTAATACCTTGGAATAAATTCATTTGCAACAAAAAATGGTTAAAATACCCCCTTAAACAAAGCTTAAATTCCATTTAATGTCAAAATATTTGGGTATCCGGACTAAAAACTCGTTTTTGGGGGGCCTTGTTTTCCATTTGTTTCCTTGAAAAAATAGTGAATGGGGTTTTTCATAATTACAATGGTGTAAATCAAATCAGAGGCTTCGATTTGATATATTGTAGAGCTCAAACAGACACCCTGATTAAATGTTATGGTCATTTAAAGTTTGAGTTGTGTTGTGAACTTATTTTAGATCTTTTATTAATTTTTCTATTTTATGTGTCTTAAAATTGATATTAAATGACTATTACTCGATGATAATTTGAAAATTAATCATTAGTAAATAAATTCAAAATATTTTAGAAGCCATTTTTACAACGTATATTATATATTAAGTGAAAATGTTTATTTATACATATCTAAAACATATTTACAAAATATATATTATATTTATGTCAATATAAATATAATATTTATATATTAATATATTATTTTTCCTGATTTTTTTTTTGAAATAACCCCTTTATTAATTCTAGTAAAAAAGTGCTAATAACCCCCCCCCCCTGTTATCAGCGCTACTAAAAAACACTGATTAAGGGGGGCCTTTAATAGTGCTAAAAAAATCAGTGATAAAGGGATACCTTTATCAGTGCTAAAAAAATTGCTGATAAATGGGAACTTTTAACAGTATTTTTTTAGTGTAAAAAAGGCACCCCTTTATCAGATTTTTTAATGCTGTTAAAGGGTAGTGCTGTGAGAAACTGTTTTTGTGGTAGTGTCGTGTTTATGATTTTAGAAGTAAAGACTACACTCAACAAATCAAGGAGCCATGACTAAATGTGGTTGACTTGTAAAATGCTTACAAGGAACTCTTTGAGTAGTGGAGTAAACATAGCTTGTATACTCTCAGTAGAGGTTTCAAGGACCCTTTCAACTAGAATACTCAATAGATAGAGCATTCTGGTCTAGTATAGAGGGTTTTTCTAGTTTGATAAAACAGTGTGAGATATTTAATTATTTAAAAATTCAGTAATGTCTAATCAGTAATCAATACAAAAGTGATAATTTTATTAATTTTATTTTTATATAAAATGAAATTTATAACCATAAGACATAATATTATATTTATTATAAAAATTCAATGTTCTATTCAGCAAGAGTTTCCAAGGGTAATACTAGAACTTGTGCAAATTATTACGAAAATGGAATTTCAAGGTGTTGGTGTCACCAATACCTATTAAGCCTACTCTAGAATCGAGGGTAAGAAAAATTCTTACAAGAGACTCATCTATGAAACATATGATGGTTATGTCATAATTCCATTATCAATGTCCGATGTGAGTTTTGGATACAATAACGAGACATGGATGGTTTTATAGGTTTTTTTATCATCTCTGAGAAGATTGTTTGGAGAATGTGAAGCAAAATATGAATGGGTGATCATTACACCAGATACACGTATAATAGAAAGATGGATCATGATCTTTCAATACATCGCATTATTATATATTTATAACCTATTTTATCAAGATTCATTTATCATTATAAAGAGAAAATAAAATGAAAAAAATTCTTTATTACCTTTTGGGTATGGTCCACCATATAAATAAGTACATAAATAATGTATTTTTTCTTATGGTAAACCAGTTAATTGAAAAGGAAAAAAGTATCATGGAAAGAGTGATGCCAAAGACACATTAAAAACTTCCTTTAAATAAAATAGGAATGACATTAAACTTGAAATTTATTTTCTTTGAGTGTCCTCAAATACTGCTAGAAATGTTTAATTGTAATGAAATGAATTGAAAAATAAATTGGTTTGATTTTCATTAAGTATATTCATCAATTGTTTGTAATGATTCTATAATACTTTGGGGTATTGAAAACAATATTCATATAACATATGTGAATTTGAATATAGTTACCATGTAATAATAGAAACACCCTAATAAATGTGATGTGTTCTCTAAGAGGCCAAAAAAATGAGATTCCTATATTAATAGTGATGAGTACACAATATGTAATTTCTATGTTAATGATTCTAGATGTATTCTTTTAATTATTACTAAAAAATTTATCTCAATTTCCATTGGAAACAAGGAAAAATTATTCCATTTTAGGAATTAATGTTGTTTGTCGTGTTTAATACACAACCAATAGTTTAGTAATGTTGGAATCATCAACAACACCTGGTGAGTATGAAATGTAAGACTTAGTTACACCCAATTGTGGAAAGATAATACTTTTACAAGAACAAATAAGTAGTTTTCATGAATTTTACTAGTATAGATTTAGAAGATTTAGAGTTAAAGACCACAGGTATTATCAAAACATGTATTCACTTAATTTTGAAAAAATAAACCTTTAGAAATAATGGTAGACGAGAAATCTTTCAGAATTACTTTTTATAGAGACCATGAACAATTAAAAAGGTATAATAGTGGTAAATATAATTTAATATATTCCATTATTTGTTAATTAAGGAATGTGAAAGTGAATTATGGTATATGCATATACAAATGATATTATTTTCTTCAGGCTGGTGTGACATAGAATATTTTGAACAAGCATTAATCGATCAATATAATGTAATGGGGACTAAATTCTGAAGGCACATTTACTTATCCACACCAGAGTTATGATGATAATAGTGAGGATTTATGATGATTATTATATGTTAACATTGATCAAAAAAAATTATCTTAGAGTAATTATGAAACACACATTATGCACATTAGATTCATGTATAAAGTAAAAGGAGTGACAATGTTATAACTTATATTCATTGTAGATACTTCAATTATTTATCAATACATTCATCGCAAATAAAGACATTATCCCACAAAAATATTTCAAATATCATGAAAAATGGATATCATATAAGTTATAGTATGATGTAAATCCATTATGTCATAAGAACAAGTTTTTTGATGAAAAGTATTTATTAAGGATATAAACAAATTGCATTAAGAAAAACAAAATGTGCATATCAAGTAATTAACCTAATTTTTTATATGATAATTATTGAAATAAATACTATAGAAAAGTGATAGAAAAAGTAATAGACCATATTTCTTTATAATCAGAAACATATCTATTTGATATAGTGGGAGCAAGATTTACATGGATTCTGTTAGTGTCGGAGATTCACAAGTAGTTTTCATAGGAATAACTTCCACAAGTGAAAGTGGAAAGAGAATGTTCTAAAGACACATATTATATAAGATGAATAGAACTATAATGGTGCTTTTATATTCAACATGGCATGTGAAACCTTATTCATCGAGAATAATAATTCTTTATAAGTAAGTAGTATATGGAAACTAGAAAAAATTGACAAGATCAATTAAAATTAAATACTGGGTTCCATGTATCAATTTATTGGGGACTTACTATTATGAATAATATATTGGGTATTCAAGTGAGACTATACATGGATGATACAAGCTTCATACCAATAAGGTTTGATTGGTAACACCAATTAGCCATTCCAAAATCCATAAGAACTTTACATGTCGCAACTACTATCTATAATAATTTTATTAAGCATTGGATGTCAAGACTACCAATCATGGAAGCTGTATATACGACATAACTAGAAAGGAATTGTGACACCAAAGAATTATAATAAGGGGTGAAAGTTACAAAAATACATTTTAGGATTAAATTGAGTAATAAGATCATCGAATATTCATTTGGAATGATTTTTTTCCATGTGTCGGCAGGGGGTTAGTTATAACACCAATGTTTTCCATGTAATTAATGTTTGGTAAGATATTGAAAACAACTATTGGTATTATTGTTAGTTAGGACAAGAAAAAATGAATTTATATAGATATTGAATTAGAGTAGAAACAAAAGTTACAGGGAACGATATCTAGTAAGGTATATCTAATGGCTTCATAGACCAACACAATAGTACATATACTAAAAATGTTTTGAAAATAAATATTGGAACAATATGAGAGAGAATTTTTATCAGTGTCACATGGAATGAATCTATCCAAGAAGACATGCATAGTCATGGGAGAAGATTAATTTAGTGATTGGAATTCCATACACTACTGTGATGGATCAATCACATATTCCATGCAATGTACATGAAATAAATTTGAAACATATTTTTCATGGTAGGAAAATATTGGTAATGTCCATGAGAACTACATGGGAGGTAGTCAGAACTGTCCAATTGTACTTGAGGAAGTATAATGGATATAATCCTAGTATGAGTATAGGAAATGATACTAGTTCTAAAGAGACAAAATCTTTTCTTCCTTTGGATAAATTTGATCTAATATCAAAGTCTATATAATGTAACGATCGAGAGAAACTCATTTAATCCATTGGTATCCATGAATACAAATATTTAGAATGTTTCAACTTCTTATGAAGATAAATAAGTTATGTATAATATGTAATGATTTTTTAATGTTCTTATAATGGCACCTAGTTTGTAAAGTTTTATCATTATGGTAATTCTAGTACTAGTACTAGCCAAAATACACTATTTTGATAGTGAAAAAAATAAATACACTTGGGGATATCATATTTTGAGAATTAATTCTCAAGGTAGTAAATTTATATATTGTAGAATTGTGTTACAATGGAGATGTGGAAGGACTATGAATAAATCCATAACTCATTAGAAACATGATCCTAACATGTGAGATAAAACAAGGATAGTTATAAAGTTAGATCTAGTTCAAGTGAGAGTGTTTTAATAGTGTCTTCTCTGGACACAAATAAATAATACATTTCAATTACCATAAAATGTATATAATGAGTTACACATGATGTACTCTTACTATTAATGTGTTTATATTTCTTCATTCACTATTTAAAAGGTAATTCCCATATATTATTTGTCATATCAAATGTTTATAGATGTTCCTAGGCTATAATAAAAATCTTGAGATAATATAACACTGATCTTAACAATATGTTTTATGGTCTATATACATCATACCAACTATAAAAATTTGATGTTTTACTATCAGGTGTTGGGGTCTCATAATAATTGAGACTTATTATCTTGTAATTTTAAGTTGTTGATCTCTATTAGGTGTGATGATGAGGAAATACCTACCAATAGGAACGCCACTTGTTTTAAGTGTCATTAGTCTTTCCAATATATGAACATGCATATCAATCTCTTATCTTGAAATCATTATCCATGTGTACTATTTAATTATGAACATTAAGGCAATGAAAAAACCATGACATTAAATTCATGGTAATGTATCATGTGTGTGGTGCATCATTGGTGGTATGGAATTGGATGAATGGAAAATATAGAATTTCTTTCTTCCATGTTAAAGAAGTGATGTCTTAGGCCAAGTTGATTAGTATGGTAGTACATTCATAAATCCTTGTCCATGTTTGATAAAGGAAAGTCTATCCATTTTGATTAAAAAATAATACATCAAGAAATGATGATGACACAAGTGCGCATCCTGCTTTATGAGATATCATGATACAAAGAGATTATAATACATAGTCTGGGTTTGTAGGATGATTGTCATTACTATAATTATTCCTTATTTCTTTAACAACCTTGGTGGGTTTCTATACTTTTCTATTAGTATATGTATGATATTCATTGGTATTGAGATAAGGACCCAGATGTTCACACACAATATTGTATTCAAGTGTCTTCTATATTCTGGTGAAATTGAAATATTGGACATGGTGGGCCACACCATGAGGTTTGAGAGTTTTCTAAGTATTAATAATCACCAATGAATAAATAAATTCATTATTATTTGAGTATGGAATAACATTATTGAATTTATTTATGAAAATTATTAATAGGGTATGAAGTGAATACACATAAAATATTATATTAATGAATATTATTTTATTCAAGTTTCATTTAATATTAGTAGGAATTATAAGTCTAGTTAATGAATTTGGTATATCAGGTAATATATTTATTATGTATGAAAATATGGTGATTAAATTAAATTGAAATAAATTACATAGTTATTTATTCATAACACTTAATTTATTATTTATTTAGTGGATGTTGGATATACAGGTGTCAGAGAACCCATACTGGGTATTTCAAACATCCGCTATATAAATTGAGGAAAATATCATTACATGTACAATTCAATAATTTTTAATTGAGAGATACTCTCTCCTCCTACATCCTAGAGATATAAAGTATCTATTTTAGTGATCAATCCAAGAATGACTTTGACGAATCGAAGGGATAGAGTGAGGTGATCATCACAACATCTAAGGAATCGTCAAAACTCTGCGCTAGCTCATGAAATTTGATTATCGGTGTATATATAGATTCTTGAAGCATCTATGGATGATCTATATGGGTTAATAATTGAATAATTTGACCAATATAAATCATATAAGGGCTATGTTTTATGTCACTATGGTGTGAATGTGGTAACCATTCGATTGTATTTTTAAACTTATTAAATTTATGTGAGATCCTCGGCCCTGTACCGGATCTCAGATCACCAGAGAAAATGAATTTTTTGTCTGTTTGGTGATGATTTTTTTAATCCCAAACCCATTATATTCCTTTTTGTTCGATGGTACCAACACATATTACCTTCCATGTAAATCATACATAAAGAATAAATCACATTGTTTCATTAGGTGGTAGACCTTCGTACACACGATTGACATTATGATATTCCCACAGAACGTAAAGTAAAGAGGTATATGCGATATCATAATTACAAAAGTATAATTATGTTACTAATACCATATATATTTATTTAATATATCCTTATTACCATGCAAGTAAAATATAATTGTAAACCACATCACATTGTTTTTTGAAGCGGTATTCTCTCGTATAAACGAGCGAAATTATTGTTTTCCAATGGGTTTGAAGGTAAAAAAGTATATGCGATAAAATAATTTCAAAGTTATAAAAACATCATAAATATTATATAATCATTATATCTATCTGTTAGAGGTGGTTATCGAAAATGAGTAACATCGGTTTATGATGCAGTAACCCGCAGTACACAGAACTGACGGTTTTATATTCTATTTGATGGAAGAGGATAATGATTTATGTTTTTTAATTAAAATAAAAACATAATAGTAAATTAATGATATTTAGTATATTATTTAATTTTGGTTTAATAATAATTTAATATGGTGGAGGAATAAATAAAACAAAATGCTTAGTTAGGGATGTTGCCTATTCTTCAGACTACTTATTTTGGTTTGCAACAAAAGGCTTCATAGTTATGATTTCTGACCAAGAGAAGCATTCTTGGGTGATATTAGGGATTTATTAAATTAGTTATTTTAGGTATTAGCCAATCCATTATGTTTTTGAAGTGTGAAGTAGAGAGGAGAGGGGTGTCCTTTTATAAGTGAGGTGAGTGACACATTTGTAATTTTTGAAAATAAAAAGGTGTACCCATGTCTTTAACTTTCAAAATGGACAAAAATAGTATATTTTTTAAAATATAAGTCATATGGTAGAAATATTTCCATAAATTGGGTTTTGAAAATGTTTTGGGTCATTTTTATCCCATATCATTTTAGTTTAAACCCCGAGAAACCCTTTTTTTCCTTAACCATGGTAAATAATTTTTATTATTTTTATTATTCATTAGGGTAGAAAAATAAGTTGAATTTACCAAATAATATAAATTATGTTGATTCCTAATATAGATTATATTTTTACAAATCAAACTCATAGGATTGTATGATCTTAAATTTAAATTAAACCCACATATGTGATGAGAAAACTAGTTTTCAAAGAGAAAAGCTTCATAAGTTGAGAATGTTTTAATATCAAAATAAAAAAATGAAATTGATTCCAAAAATATAAATTAGATTAATATATATATAATTAATCTAATATTAATTCAAACTATATTAAACAATTTTTATATTTTTAAATTATTTGATAGAAATAAAAATTCTTAGAAAAACTAGTATTTTCACTATTCATTGAAAAAATGATATTTTCAGGAAATTATCAAAAACTTACCGTGGGACAATTTTGAAATTTATATTTCAAAAATTAATTTCATTTCTTAAAATAATTTCTTTAAAAACATGATAAATTAATTTAAAAATAATCATACAAAAGGTGACAAAAATGTTTTTTAGAAAAATATAGTTTTTAAATGTAATATTGGATTTATATTTATATCATGTATAGAAAACACATAAGATGAATTTTAATAATTTTATTGAATATATAATATATAAATTTAATTAAAATAATTCACTAAAAGTGATTTTTATAATTTATTGATGAAAATTTAATTTTTAGGAAAAAACTATTTTTTTAGAAAAATATTGACTTTATTTTCAAATAGTTTTTTTTTCATTTCTAATTAATCAGTTATCAAAGAAATAATTTTATATACATATGTAAACCCCATATTTTCATAATTTAGTTATTATTTTTCATACCCTCTATTCCAATTAATATGAGATAACTTTCATATTGAAGAATAATATTTTTATAGTATATATTTTTTTGTTAAAACTTGGTATTGTGTGTAATGAAAATTGTCAAAGAAAATTAAATTTATTTGAAAAAAATAATATTTTCAAATAAAATTGGTTGTAATATTTTACCATATTTAAAACGAATTTCTCCATCAAATTTTTTTACTTTGGTATCAACTACTGAGATACTTATGCCTCAATAAACCCTCAGGTTCCCACTTAGGTTCCTCAAGATAGTGGTTTTTTTCACAAAACATATCCCATGTGAGTGGTATTGTATCGTAGAACATTCTTTGTATTGTCCAAAATCACAACTGATTTTTATTTCTAAGAAATTTCATTCTATAGTGTTATGACCATTGAGTTCAGTGCATCTGAAGGATTAGGTGTTCACTTCCTCAGGAGCGATACATGGAACACATTATGAACTAAAGATAAGTTTGTGGGAAGAATCAATCGATAGGATACTATCCTGATGTGATAATGAATTTCAAAGGGAATGATATACTAAGGTCTTATAATTACTTTTTATCATAAGCAGAATTTTATCTTATCATTATTATTTGATATATTTTCACATCATATCTTACTCCATGAAATGAAGATGATTTTTTTATGCCTAAAGCACCAATGGATCATAATATACGTAAAATAATTATAATTCATTCCATATTTATATAGTTATTATAAAAAAATTATTAGTATAGGTTATCCAATGATATCCAAAGTTCAACTTAATCCATTACATGAATTGTTATCCATGAGGCTCCTCTATTTCTAGGAAAATTTTAAATCAAAAGTTTTAGAAAGAAGGTCACTCTATTTCCAAAATCAACTTATAATTAATCTTAAAAACAAAGTAAGGTATCTATTTATATCGAATATGAAATATTTGAATACATTGATCATATATTCTCCAAAAATATTTTAATACCCTGAATTACCATAAAAACTCAACGAAAACATAGATTCTTTCAAAAATTAACTCTTTCCTCATTCATTAAATAAAATAACATATTACTGAATATATTCCATAAATGAAATTTTTTTGTTAACTCTATAAATAACAACACAAAACACTTTTTCATAAAATCTTTAATCCATTATAAGGTAACCAATACTATCAAATTAACTTTATCCACATAAATCATCTCTTTATCCAAACTAAACACCATTTTCTACACATCAGTAACATATTAAGGGCTATCTTCCCTTAATAAAAATATCACTATTCCATTAAATTTCTTTTTTAAGCCATTAGTTCCATTTGACATGTTCATAAAACTCATTAATGAAAATCAAGTCTCGAACAAACAATTTATGTTTCATGATTCTAATAACCCAAATACCACCAATAAAGATATAATTCTTTGAATCCCAATACATTAAACCATCAATCATTCCACTTTATTCATACACATTTAACTAGATTTTGTTGTCTTACACATTAACACTTCTTTCCATTCATATTTCATTTGTAGTCTCTTCATCATCATAAATATAACTATTACTCATTAAACCTAGTTTAATATCTTTATGATATTTCCTACTAAGACATTGATTTTAATAATGCCCATAATTTCCTCATTTGAAACATTCAACAATTGATGATACCTTAGGAAGACCATTATTCTCATCCATTGCATTAACTAAAATTTTCATTTTACCTCTTTAATTACATTCTTTTTGTCCTTATTTTCTAAACTCAAAACATCTTTTTGTTCCTCTAAGACATCCACTTGTGTTCTTCTTCCCACATTCTCAACCAATATAAAATTTAATCTTCTTTCCACCATGGTATCTACCACCAGAACTCTCAATGAACTCCATCCTTAACTTCTTTGGTGATTCGAAAAGTTAAGTAAGGTACGATTTTTTAATTATAAATTTTTATAATTGATTATGAATAATCATGATATCATAAAATTCGGTAATCATCCCATTTGGTTTCTCATAAACACATTTTCTATCATATTTAATATTAATCCAGTTTCTTCTAGTTTAAGTCAATAACTAAAACAAAAAATCGTAGTGTGAGAAATTATTATCATATTGGGAAACCAAATAATCTTGGAAATCACTTATAGGATTTCTAAATCATGCCACATTCTTTATAATCTATATCATGTCGTGTTTAACCAAGGCCATCCATCGTTATTATTCATATCATTCAGGATGGTTCGTAAAGAGTTTGTGAATTTCCATGGCATATCCACTGGGAGTATCGAACCATGTGTGTAAAAAGGCCCATTATCATGCATTAGGTGATGATTAATTCTTCCTCAATGATCTCTTTTTGGAGTTGTTACCCCTAGATACCTCTCTTCAAAATCCATGTCCCCTTATAGTATCTATATACTGATTTATTTTCTTAGAAACCACTCACTCTACCATTTAACAAAATTCTAGGATATTTTTTAATTCTTTGAATCATCCTTAGACTTATAATTTTAAGTATTCTTATAAATATCCTTAGAAATATCCATAGGGATCTCATTAGTGTTTTATTATCCAAGTTTCCAATGAAAAACTAAACCATCCTCTGAAAAAAACTATAAAGATACAAAATTATCATACATAGATAATATATCTTAATAGAGGAATATTCATCACATAACATAAAGATCTATGAAATAATAATTTAATTCTATTTCCATTGGAATATTAGACACATATAAAAACTAGTCCATAAGTGATCTACATTATCTTCCACTATGTTATTCATAACTAGCACTATTCTTACACATATTATATGTTGTTCGGAGAGGATACTCAAGAGGGGGGTGTATTGAGTTCCAATTAAAATTTATGTTATAAAAATATTTCTATTAAAATCCCCAATTTATAAAACAAGTTAAATTGTAGTGAATTTAAACAGATTGTAAATGTTCACTTAGCTTCTCAAAGATTGATTAGGTCTCAGATAATTTAACCACAAGATTAAACTAACTTTTGAAACTAACCTACTAATTTACAATAAGTGTAAAAACATGGTAATTTAACTATCAAAGTAACTTTAAAATGGTTTTGTATTTCAAAGTAACAGCAGCGGAATATAAAAGATATATGTAGTATACTTTAAACATAAAATAAAAATGCACAGCCGATATAATAAGAGGTTCAGTCTCAATCCGAGACTTAGTCCTCTAAAATTTATATAAATTTGATCCACTCCCTGGATCGGGGATAACAACAGTTTACAAAACTGTCCAGGCCATGCAGGGACCTCTACCACAGTTCTTCGTGGGAAACAAAACAAATACCAGGCCACATGAGGACCTCTTCCACAGTTGTCATGGGTAAATAAGAGTTAAGAGTTTTGGAGTGAGGATTTTGATATCCTCTAGTTCAGTGTAGGAGACAGTGTGTTTGTAAGAAATATAGAGTACACCACACTGCTCAAAAGCAAATAATCAAATCACTTAGAGAGAATAGATAAGAGTTTAGAAAGCTCTAGTGATTAGAAATGTAGCTCTGGACTCGTTGGATTCAACGGAAATGATTCTGAGTCCTTCTATGGTTTTTCTATTGAAAAACAGAGTGTCATAGTTCAGCTTGTGTTCTATAGGAGTGAAGATGTTATCTTGACTTCAGTTCCTATAGTATTGTAGGATTTCATGTGTTGGAACTTCTTTGAGGATCGTTCAATGTCTTCTTCACATTTGTGATCATGATTGTTCTTTGTTTCAGTACAGAGCACTTCACGTGTGTTGTAGAATGTATGTCGAGGTGACTTCTTCTTTTTTACTTCATCTAAGACTTCTTTTTATTCCATGAACACCGGCAATAGGAATGAATCCTTTTACATAAGTACAAGGTATGGTGTCTTGACATGCCAACAACTATCATTAAATAACATTAATTGCATTAAAACATCAACTTTGACCATTAGAAATATTTAAATAATATTGAAAAAATGTTTAAGAAATGCTGTCACAGTTTTTTGTGTAAACAGTGTATTCTTCATGGTATGTACTTCACGGTGTCTGAGTCGCGGTCTGTCCTTCACGGTGTCTGAGTCACGGTTTTTCCTTCATGGTGTCTGAGTCACGGTTTGTCCTTCACGGTGTCTGAGTCACAGTTTGTCCTTCACGGTGTCTGAGTAACGGTTTTTCATTCACAGTGTCTGAGTCACGGTTTTTCATTCACGGTGTCTGAGTCACGGTTTGTCCTTCACAGTGTCTGAGTCACGGTTTTTCCTTCACAGTGTCTGAGTCACGGTTTTTTGAGACTTAGACTTCATGGTGTCTATGTCTTGCACACAGTCAGTTTTACTGTGTCAAACAACACGGTGTCTTGATAATTATCCAAATATTTGTATTTAGACTTAAGCAGTAATATGCAGAATATGGATTAATCTTAACCATTAGAAAGTAAGAGAATTTGAAACATAAATACAAAGGTTTGATAAGATACGTGAGATTTGTGAATATTAAAGAGAGTAATGAACACTAATAAGATTTGTGAATATTAATGAGAGTAATGAACAGTAATAATATTTTTTATCATTAAAACATGATTAATACATGAGGAGTCCAACAATATCCCCCTTTTGATGATTACAAATCATATATAGATAAGTGATAAATGAGATGCAACTATATAGAATGACAACAGATAAAATAAGTTCTAAACTTCTTACTTTTTCTCCCCTTTTGGGATTATCAAAAAGTACAGAAAATGGAGAGAAACAATTTTGTTTTCATTAAAACACGTTCAGAATACTTGATTCAAAATAAGTATAAAAACAAAAACATCCCCATCAAAAAGAAAGTAAGCACTAGTATGCTTCAGGGATCGGCCTTTGACTTTCCTTTATCAGCAGCAGGAGCTGATGCTGATGTAGAAGAATGCATGGAGGTAGTAGACAAAGATGGTAAAGGTAGGCCTTCAAAAATGGAGGGAGCCAAAGATGGTAAGGGTGGACCTTCAAAAATGTAGGGAGCCAAAGATGGTGCAGTAGAAGATCTAGTCTGTGGTTGGTCAAGAGTGACTGGACGAATCTGAGATAGAGCTTGACTGACTGACATGGAAGTTGAGGCTAAGGCAGGTGGACCAGGTATGAGGGGTGTAGTAGCTGGAGCAATGATAACGGTACTCTTCACATGAAGATACGACTTTAAATGGTTTATGTAATCAGTAATGATTTCTCCACCATATTGCATAGCCTTCTCAAAATCTTCCTTATTCTCCAATAATTTGTCCAACAATCTGGTGAACTTTATTAGTTTTTGAACTTGAGGTTTAAAATCTTGAGTCACTGGAGGGTTTTTCAAATTCTACATAAGATATCTAAAGAGATCTATCATGTCACTTTTAGAGAAAATTCAGTTGAGATAGACATCAATCTTCTTGGTGATATCTTGTTGAGCATCATTGGAAATCTTTGAATGAATTCTAACCAAGTCCAGTGATCAATCACTATTCTTAACCACTTCTGATAAAGTAGACATATCCAAGCAACAGAAGGCATTCTGAAGTTCTTCCTTGATTATGGATCTCAGCAGATAATCACCCAAAGGAGGAAGATAAGGTTGACCAGAAGCAGGAGAAGCTTTTACAGATATGGATAGAACATTGAGTTGTTTCAAAACATTTTGCAGGCATCCAGTGTACTCATCTGTGAGGTTATTCAGATTTTCTACAGGCTCTCTCATGCGTTCCAGCATTTTTGTGTGTCTTGTTCTAATATTCTCATCAAAAGACAGTAGATATGGATGCACTTGAGACACAATATCTCTAGAAAGGGGGGAATCAGTTGGTTCAGGAGAAGCAACAAGAGGTACAGGGGAAGAAATAGGAGCTGGCTCTGATCTCAAAGGCAACTCATTCTACAATTCTACTACCATACTTTTCAGGTTTTCAACATCAGCACTCAACAACTTATTTTCAACTCCGACTTATTGAATTTCTCGAATCATCCTTGGTTGAATATGCCGAATAATATTTTCCAAGAGAATCGATGCATCTTCTTAACTCAGTTGAGTCACTCGACAAGGTTGAGAGGATATAATCTTCTCAAATCCAGCTAAAAGAGTCTCTCCAAATACTTTCAGATCATATTTAGTTACAAAATATTGTTGATCAGGTAAGGGAGCAGGAATAGGTACAGGTTCTTTTTGCGATATTGGTTGAGGTTCAGGTTTGGGGCACTGGTTCTGGTTCAGGTTCTGGGTGAGCTACTGACTTCAGTTGAAACACAGAAGAGAGATCCATTCCAGTTGTAGTAACTTGTTGTGACTCATTCACATCATATAAGCTTGGGAAAACATATTGATTGTACACATAGTATGACTCATCACCAAGTTCAGATTCAAAATCAGATTCATCAGACTCAGCTGGACTAGTCTCAAGATTTTGAGGTTCCTCCCCCTCAAACAGTGCTTCCATTTCAGAGACTATAGGCTCAGCAATATGATCCATATCCACAGGATCATTTTTGATCTCTTCAACCATTTCTTGCCTTGCCAACTGGAAGGAAAATTCCATCCTCTCTTACACTTAGGGAATTATCTCAGGAACCGATTTTTCCACAGGTAGTGCTTCTAGATTGGCTTTCTTTTTAACTGGGAGTTCTTCTTCACCAGAAAACTTTTCCATGGATTTTTTGATCTGATTCTGTTATTACATAATCTCTTACATCCTCAGATTGGATATCCAGATTAACAACTTCTCTAGAAGTAGGATCTTCATCCTCACTAAGAACAACTGAAGGATCTACATTGTTTTCCTTTTCAAAAATAACTTCCTCTCTATGTGGTATTTCAGCAGGAACAACAGTAGGGACAACAGTCCTTTCTTTTTCAACAGGAGCTGCTTCCATTGGAGGTATTTCAGCCTTTTCTCTATGTGGTACATCAGCTTCCACTTCCTCTTCTTCTTCAGCATCTGAGTATTTACCCACTTCATCTGGTTCCAAACCAGGATCTGTAACATTCTTTGTCCTTCTTGGATAATCAACAGGATTATACTTCTTATACAATTGATCATTATCCTCAACCCATTGCTTCTTCCCGGGGTTCCCGTTAATTTTCATCCTTATGATGATAGGCTTGGATATGTAGAACTCAAAATCCTCTAGCTTCTCTTCATTCGGTCCAACAACTCCTTTTTCAACTAGCATGGATGAAATCATCTTTGAGTAAAACAAGGAGGTGGATTTGGAAGTGAATTTTATCAGCTCACATATATGGTTAATGAAATACTTGAAAAGATTGATCATATGGCCATTCTTCAACAGGTGAATCAGGAAGACATCATGATACTTCATCACAGAAAAATCTCTTTTTCTTGGACTAATCAAATTATGAACAAATTTGAATAGTAGTCTAGCTTCTCCATCTAGCTCTGCAGCTCTAGCCCTTCGCTTGGTGCCATTACCAGTTAAGGATTCCATGTAATTTTCCATATCGAAGATGTCATATGATGGAGGAGTGTCTCTCTAATATTCATCACAAATTCCTTCATGAGAAATCCTCAGGCATGCAGCCCACAACCTTGAAGTGAAAGAACATTTTTTACCATTGATCCAGCTGGTCACCATGAAAATTTATCCAACATCAAAATAATACATAAAAAATTGGTAAAATTGAGATACCAACCTCGGATAAATTGGTCGATCTTTTCTAGATAACCAATCGATCCATCCTTGTTCTCTTAACACTTTCAATAATAACGACTTTCTAGACAGCAGCCACTCAGGGAAAATCTCTTTTTCAGGTACAACAGTACGGTTAACAAAGTTTGGAATTAGAGGTCCTTCAAGAGCTATCTTCTACTTCTTGGAACTGTGCTTCTCAGGTGTATATGAAGACGGATTCTTCCTCCTTGGCATCCACTGAAGGTTCAGGCGAGAGAGAAGAAGAGGTTCGTAAGTTAAAGAGGGTTCAGGAGAGAGTTTGGGTGAGAGATCAGATGAGAGATCGAGTGAAACCTTTATGTTTTATCATTTGGGAATGTCAATCTTCATAAAAACCAAAACGCGGGAAATCAAATAGTGGTGAAGTAAAAATTACCACGATATGGGTTAAAAAATAAATGCATAAATTATCTTCATGGTGAGACCATGAGTAGGTGTTACGGTGCGATGAAAAATAGTCATCACGGTGAGACAATGACCATTCTGTGTAGTCACGATGAGACAGTGAGTGAACTGTTCCGTCATGGTGAGACAGTGACCATTCTGTGCAGTCACTGTGAGACAGTTAAGTGACAGACCGTGAACACAAGGTGTTAACGATGAGACTGTAAGCATGAAACAGTAACTGCAAAACAGTGACCATGAAACCGTAAAGTAAAATACAGTAAAGTATTAAACATTAAGATCAGCAAGATATCTATTTATGATTAATAATACCAAGATCATGTATGATGTAGTCTAATGTCTCATAATTTAATGGTTTAGTGAATATTTCAGTAAGTTTATATTCAGTTCCGATGAATTCTAAAGTGATATCACCTTTTTGGTAATGATCCCTCAAAAAGTGATGTCTTACATTAATATGTTTTGTCCTAGAATATGAAACAGGATTCTTTGAAATGTTAATAGAACTTGTGTTATCACAATTCATTGCGACATGTCTGAATTGATATCCATAGTCTAGTAATGTGTGTTTCATCCACAAAATTTGTGCACAATAACTTCCAGCAGCTATGTATTCAGCTTTTGTAGTAGATAATGCATCAAAATTTTGTTTCTTACTACACCATGATACTAGTGACTTTCCTACAAGGTGACATGTTCCAGATGTTCTTTTTCTATCTAACATACATCCAGAAAAATCAGCATCAGAATAACTAACTAATTCAAATGATTGTCCTTTGAGATAGAACAATCCTAAATTGGGAGTATGCTTGAGGCATTTGAAAATTCTCTTTACGGCATTTAAATGTGACTCTTTAGGGTTTGATTGAAAATGATCACACATACACACACTAAACATAATATTAGGATGACTAGTAGTAAAGTAGAGTAGAATTCCAATCATTCCTCTATAAGTGGTTTGATCAAAAGATTTATCATCCTCATCAAGATCCAACTTACAAGTGGTACTCATAGGAGTGTCACTACTTTTAGTGCTATCTAATCCAAAACATTTTAAAATAACTCTAGTATATTTACTTTCAGTTAAAATAATTCCATCTTCATTTTGAAATATTTGAAATCCAAGAAAGAATTTAAGTTCACCCATTAATCTCATTTCAAATTCATTTGCATCATTTTAGAAAAATCAGTACATAATGTAGTTTTTGAAGATCCAAAAATAATATCATCTACATAAATTTTTACAACTAAAACATCATTAGAAATACGTTTTATAAAAAGAGTAGGATCAGCTATACTGTTTGTAAAACCTTTGGAAATTAGAAAAGTACTTAATCTATCATACCAAGCTCTTGGTGCTTGTTTTAAACCATATAAAGCATTTGATAATTTGAAAATATGATTTGGAAAATGAGGGTCTGAAAATCCAGGTGGTTGTTCAACAAAAATGTCCTCAGCAATATATCCATTTAAGAATTCACTCTTGACATCCATTTGATATAGTTTGAAATTTAGATGTGCATCATAAGCAAGTAAAATCCTAATGGATTCTAATCTGGATACTAGAAAAAAAGTCTTTTCATAGTCAATTCCTTCTTCATGACTATAGCCTTGTGCAACTAATCTAGCCTTGTTTCTAACTATATTTCTGGATTCATCTACTTTATTTCTAATCACCCATTTAGTGCCTATGGTGAAAGTGTCCTTGGTCTTTCTAATAGTTTCAAAACTTTATTTCATTCAAACTGATTGAGTTCTTATTGCATAGAAATTACCGAAAATTCATCATTAATGGCATCATCAATGTTTTTAGGTTCAAGCTGTGACAAGAAGTCTTGATGTTCAACTTGATTTCTAAGAGAAGCTCTAGTCTGTGTCCCTCTATCTAGATTTCCTACAACACCATCTAAAGGATTATTATTTAGAATTCTAGTTGATCTAGTAATGGTAGGACTAGAAATTTCATATTCATCTATAGGTTCGGGTTCATTAGGAGCAGATTCTGAAATATTTCCAGAACTGGTTTACATTACAGCAGGTTCATTGATTTTATCATTAAGGTTCAGGACAGATAAATCTTCTTCAAGATTTTCAAGAGATTCCTTAGGCTCATGTGGATCAGCTTCATCAAATGTGATGTGAACAGATTCTTCCACACACTTGGTTCTCTTATTGAAAACTCTATAGGCTTTTCTAGTTATAGAATATCTTAAAAATATACCTTCATCACTCTTAAAAGCAAAGTTTTCAGGATTATCCTTTGTATTAAGAATAAAGACATTGCAACCAAAGGCTCTAAAGTAACTAACTTTAGGTTTTCTATTGTTCCAAAGTTCATAAGGGATCTTTTTAAGAACAGGTCTAATCAAGACTCTGTTGATGACATAACAAGCTGTATTTACAGCTTCAGCCCAAAAATAAATAGGTAGGTTATATTCATTAAGCATTGTTCTAGCAATTTCTTGAAGGGTTATATTTCTTCTTTCCACTACACCATTCTGTTGAGGTTTCCTAGGGGAAGAAAAGTTGTGATTATATCCATTTTGTGAGAAATAAGATTCAAACTCTTGATTTTCAAACTCACGGCCATGATCACTTCTCAGGGTCTTAATCTTAAGTCCACTAAGGTTTTCTATAGACATGGAGTATTTAATAAAGTAAGAACAAGCTTCACTTTTGTGAGCTAAGAGGTATACCCAAGTATGTCTAGAAAAGTCATCTACTAAGACATAGACATAGTGCTTCCCATTTAAACTAGAAACTCTATAAGGTGCAAACAAGTCCATGTGAACCAACTCGAGAGGTTGAGAAGTTGAACCTTCTTTCTTTGATTTGAAATAGATTTTGCGTTGTTTTCCCTTTTGATAGGGATTACACACTTTTTCATTTGGAAACTCTAGTCTGGGTAAGTCTATAACTAAGTTCTTCCTAGTTAGTTTTCTAAGTGAGTGTATATTGGAGTGTCCTTATTGCCTATGCCGTAACCAAGACTATTTATGAAAAGCATTTAAACAAGTAATATTTTGTTTAGCTAAAGAATTCAGATCGACAACATAAATATTCTCATTTCTCAAAGTAGAAAATACTAAAACATTTTTAGAATTAAAAACATTACAGAATTATTTTCGAACTTGACATTAAAACAATCATCACACAATTGGGAAATACTTAACAGATTATATTTAAGTCCATCAATAAATAAAACATTAGAAAATAAAACTTAGTTAGTGTTACCAATTTGGCCAAGGCCGATGATCTTTCCTTTAGAATTATCACCAAAGGTGACATAGCCTCCATCAACCTTTATTAGACTTTTAAAGAATGAGTAATCTCCGGACATATTCCTTGAACATCCACTGTCCAAGTAACATTTCTTCTTATGGGAACTCTTCAAGTAGGTTTCCTACAAAACAGATTTAGATAGGAAATGATTTTGGTACCCAGATCTTCTTGGGTCCATACATGTTAGCAATCAATGATTTTAGTACCCAAATTTGTCTTATGGGTCTCATTTAATTTGAGTCAAAATATTTTGAAAGAGAAAATCTATTTGATCTATAACTATATGAGTAACTAGTTGAAGCAAATGAATTTCCAGAACATGAACTAGCATAATTTTGTCCAGATTTGGGAGTATATTTGGTTTTAGTAAACTGCCTTTTTCCACATTGATAACCTATTCCAGTAGCATATTTTGGTGCCACTTCCTTTCCTATAATTTGAGTTAGAGTGTCTTTTCCATTTTTTAATTTCTCTAAGTTCTTTCTATGTTTCTCATTTGACATTTTCAGTTCAGTGTTTTCCTTTAACAGTTGATTATTTTTCTCTTTTTCAATAGTAAGTTCAGTGTTAACAGTTGTAGTGAGAGCATGTTGTTTCTTCAATGATTTGTATTTATCCTTAAGTTCATTCTATGTCTCTTCCAACATATTACAGTATTCAAATAATTCCTCACTAGTCATGTTTTTAGAATCCGAATCAAATTTAGTTCCCGAATAATTGGAATTTAAAGCAAGAGTATCTAAGGTTACCTTAGATGTGTTTGTCATGAAACACATGTTGGAATGATTCTTTTCAGAATCAGACATTTCAGATTCACTTGTGCTGTCTTCAGAAGCACTCCAGGTATCCTTCATAGCCTTCTTGTACTTACTGTCCTTGTAATCATATTTCTTCCTGAATTTTATCTTTGGGTAGTCTGCATTAATGTGTCCTTTTCTTTTGTACTCGTAGAAAACAACTTCATCACTTTTATCTGGCTTCTTCCAGTCCTTCACCCAATGTCCCTTATTTTCAGACTTTCCCTTATAATTGGGTTTTAAAAAACATTTCTTCTTCCTATAAATTTTATTAAACCTTCTGGCTATCTGAGCCATTTTAGCATCACTATCAGAGTCTGAACTTTCACTTGTTGAACTGTCAGTTTGTATTTGAACATGTTCTTTGTCCTTTGTCTTTGAAGGAGTAGTCTTGAAAGCCACTGATTTCCATTTTGGTTCACTATCTTCCTCTTTATTCACCTTGAGTTCTTCCTCATACATCATAATCATACCAATGAGTTCTCTGACAGGTAGAGCAGCAATGTCACATGACTCTCTTATTGAAACAGATGTTCCTCTCCATCGATCTGCCAAACATCTCAGTATCCTCGTAATTTGTTCCTTTGCTGGAACAACCTTTCC
Organism: Viscum album; assembly: GCA_963277665.1. Classification (NCBI taxonomy): domain Eukaryota; kingdom Viridiplantae; phylum Streptophyta; class Magnoliopsida; order Santalales; family Viscaceae; genus Viscum; species Viscum album. Next base: position 869,801,590 of record OY728145.1, on the reverse strand, counting down.
AAGTGAATTCATTGTATAGACTATCTCATTGAACCTGAAATACATATCAGAAATAGGTTCATCAGTCTTCATTTTAAAATTGTCATATTTAATAGTATATGTATTCAATCTTATTTCTTTAACATTGGTTGTTCCCTCATGAGAAACAGCTAAAGTATCCCAAATTTCATAAGCAGTTTTGCAAGCAGATATTTTATTAAATTCCTCATCTCCTAATGTAAAATAAAAATCATTCATAGCTTTATAGTTATTATTGTAAGATACTTTAGTAGGTTCATCCCATGTTGTTCTTTCAGTTTCTGGAATTTTATATTGACATTCTATAGCAGTCCAGATATCAAAACTAATGCTTTCTAAATGAATTTTCATTTTATGTTTCCACTGGGCATAGTTTGTACCATTAAAGAAAGGTGGCCGGTTAGTAGCAGCACCCTCTAGTCTATTGTCCATAGCTAGATTTTAGAAAGTAAAATTAAAGAGATAAAATTTAGAACTAACAGAAATTTATGATCTTTAAAGATGAAACTAAAATCACAGTTGAAAAACAGAGTGTTTTGAAAACCTTTAATAAAAACAAACCTCTGATACCAAATGTTGATCGGATTGGATACTCAAGAGGGGGGTGAATTGAGTTCTAATTAAAATATCTGTTATAAAAATATTTCTATTAAAATCCCCAATTTATAAAAAAAGTTAAACTATAGTGAATTTATACAGATTGTAAATGTTCACTTAGCTTCTCAAAGATTGATTAGGTCTCAGTTAATTTATCCACAAGATAAAAATAACTTTTGAAACTAACCTACTGATTTAAAATAAGTGTAAACACGGACTAATTTAACTATCAAAGTAACTTTAAAATGGTTTTGTATTTCAATGTAACAGCAGCGGAATATAAAAGATATATGTAGTATACCTTAAACTTAAACTAAAAATAGATATCAGATATAACAAGACGTTCAGTCTCAAGCTGAGACTTTGTCCTCTCAAATTTATATAAATTTGATCCACTCCCTGGATCAGGGTTAAAAAAAGTTTAAAAAACTGTCCAGGCCACACAGGGACCTCTAACACAGTTCTTTTTGGGAAACAAAACAAACACCAGGCCCCACAAGGAACTCTTCCATAGTTGTCGTGGGTAAATAAGAGTTAAGATTTTTGGAGTGAGGATTTTGATATCCTCCAGTAAAGTGCAGGAGACTGTGTGTGTGCAAGATATACAGAGTACACCACACTGCTTGAAAGTAAATAAACAAATCACATAGAGAGAACAGATAAGAGTTTAGAAAGATTTAGTGATTTGAAATGTAGCTCTGGACTCATTAGATTCAGCAGAAATGCTTCTAAGTCCTTCTCTGGTTTTTCTATTGAAAAATAGATTGTCGTAGTTCAGCTTGTGTTCTACAAGAGTGAAGATGTTCTCTTGACTTCAGTTCCTCCAGTAGTGTAGGATTTCATGTGTTGGAACTTCTTTGAGGATCGTTCAATGTATTCTTCACAATTGTACTGAGGATTTTTCTTTGGTTCAGTACAGAGGACTTCGCGTGTGTTGTAGAATGTATGTCGAGGAGACTTCTACTTTTTACTGTAGCCAAGACTTCTTTTAATTACATGATAACCAGCAATAGGAATGAATACCTTTCCATAAGTACGAGGTACGGTTTCCTGACATGCCAACAACTATCATTAAATACTATTAATTTCATTAAAAACATCAAATATGTCCGTTAAAAATATTTAAATAATATTGACAAAAAAGGTTAAGAAACAGTGTCATAGTTTGTTGTGTAAATGGTGTCTTCTTCATGGTATGTACTTCACGGTGTCCGAGTCACGGTTTGTCATTCATGGTGTCTGAGTCATGGTTTGTCCTTCACGGTGTCTGAGACACGGTATGTCCTTCACGATGTCTGATTTACGGTTTTTCCTTCACGGGGTCTGAGTCACAGTTTGTCCTTTACAATGTCCGAGTCATAGTTTGTCATTCACGGTGTCTGAGTCATGGTTTGTCCTTCACGGGGTCTGAGTCACGGTTTTCCTTCACGGTGTCTGAGTCATGGTTTGTTGAGACTTATACTTCACGGTGTCTGTGTCTTGCACACATTCTATCTTACTGTGTCAAACATCACAGTGTCTTGATACTTAGCCAAATATCTTTATTTAGACATAAGGAGTAATATAAAGAATATGGATTAATCTTAACCATTAGAATGTAAGAGAATTTGAAACATAAATACAATGGTTGGATAAGATAAGTGAGATTTATGAATATTAATGAGAGTAATGAACAGTAATAAGATTTGTGAATATTAATGAGAGTAATGAACAGTAATAAGATTTGTGATCATTAAAACATGATTAATACATGAGGAGTCCAACATTATATTTAATACCTTTTTTTATAAGCTAGGTAAATGAAACATAAGAAAGAGTGAGCATATATTCTCAATAAGGGTAAAAAAGGGAGATATCAACATATCCTGAGAATACGGGTTTGATAACATGATAATAACATTTTTAAACCACACTCTTCATATAATAGAACATAAACTTGAGTCATATAAAATCATCATAGTTCTTAATAATTGAATAATAATGGAATCAAATAACATGAACCATGAAAACATAAAATTGGAATAAGGCATACATTTTTGGCATACACATATTCCTAAAACATTCTAAAAATCTATAATTAGAAATATGTTCTTTCATTAATTTAAAGACAAGATATATATCCCTTTTATAAATTTATGGACATGAAACTAGGTCTACCATAACATTATGGATGTGAAATCTTGGTCCATATATAACACTGTGAACATGTAATCATGTTCAAGCATAAGATTGTAGACATGTAATTAGGTACATGCATATCGTTTTTACTCATGATTTATATATCATTATCAAATGTGTTAGAGGGAAATTTAGGTCCCTCCCAACACATAATCAATAAACCTATTTCCCACATGATCATAAAAATTCATCATACCATAACCCTTAAAAAGAAATACGTTTCATAAGTGTTAAATCATAGCATAACCCATGGAAAATTAATGAGTTTCATATACATTTCATCATAGCATAACCCATGGAAAATTAAGAGAGTATCATTTGAATTTTATCCTAGTATGACTTGTTCAAAATAAATAGGTTTTATAAACATCATGTGATCATAATCATAAACCATTCAGAAAAAGAATAATAATGGTATCGCTGGATCATATCCCTATTAAATAATCAGCAACATCAAATGAAGTCATCATAGATGTAAAATTATTTTAAAAAGACACATGAAACATTTATATCGGAAAATATATTTTCCTTTAAAATTACCATTAAATACTAATAATTTATAAAATATTTTGGAAATCCATTTCTTTGAAACTAAACATTGAAATTTATAAAATATGATTACAAATAATTTAAAACATATCTTATGGAAACTATTCCTTCTACTTTGGAAAACACTTTTTAAGACATAAGACTTTTTCAAAATCCTATTCTTTGAAAATAGCATTTGAAACTTATAAATTACTATTTAAAAATAATTTAAAATATTTCATGAGGGGAATATCATTTCCACTTTGAAAAAAACATTCTAAAACATAAAACATTTTCCAAATCATTTTTATTTTGAAAATAAACACTGAAACTTATAAAAGAGTATTTAAAAAATTCAGGATCCTTGATGGGAAAAAAATTTGTACACATTAAAATAAATATTACCTTCACATTTTCAGTAAAAGGAAAATGAGCCTTATTTCGAAAATTACATGAAGATTCATTTTAAAAAATATTTTAAAAAAAATCATTTTTAATTTTTTTAATAAATCCTTCAGGGAATTTTAAAAAAAATTAAACATTTTTAGACAACCTAGATATGTAATAAATTTGGTTTTTAGTTGAAGAGAGAAATAATGGCGATTTTTTCATAAAAAATCATTTACATATCTTGAGTATGTAAAGAGTAGAAAATAAAAGTAAATAAATTATTTTAATCAAATAACCATAAGAGAATAAGATTCATAAAGTTATTGATAAATAGATTATAATATTTCATCATCAAAAACATAATGATAAGGAATCAAAATAAACACTAAGATTGTAAAATCAAACTTTACTACTTTAGTATCTTTTTGAATCATAGACCCCATCAAATAAAAACATAAAATGAAACTTTGAACATCATGAGAAGAATTTGATTCCATATATTACATGTAAAAGGGGTAGTATATACACCTCATAAAATAATATGGGTGCTTATCATAACATATCACTATTAAAAAATAATTTTTTAACAGTGTTGGCTTTTATCAGCGCAAGAAAAAAGTGCTAATAAAGGGTGCCTTTTATGAGAGTTTTTTAGTTATGATATACACTACCCATTATTAGTGTTTTTTTAGTATTGATGAAGGGTAACCTTTATTAGTGATTTTATTTAGTATTGATAAAAGGTACTCATTATCAGTGCTTTATTTTTACAATTAATAAAGGGTACCATTTATGAGTGCTTAGCATTGATAAATTTCCTAAATAAAATTAAATAATTAAATAAATAAAAAATAAAAATGAGTTTATTAAAAAAATATTAAATTTTTTATTAATGAAATAATTATTGATAAAATTGAATAAATTGAATATGCTATATATATATATCATAGATACTAATAAATTGTACATATTAAATATATAGATATATGTAAAATGAAATAATTAAACAGATAAAAATTAAAAATAAGTAAATTATGAAAAATATCAAACATTTTTTTAATTAAATAATTAATGAGAAGATTAATATATAGTATATATTCAATATAGATATATATGAATATATATAAATAAGTGATTTATATAATACAAAATATTTAGGTAATTAATGAAATCTTATATAGAAACAAATACACCTAATAATTATGCAATCAGTAAATTTTATTTATTTGTTTTTAATTTGAAAATAATTATGTATTAATTCATTTTTAATATGTTTTATTTTTTATTTTTATTTTTTAAATAATTTGATCATTTTCTATTATATATATATATATATATTTGTTATGTTTTAATATTTTCAATGTGTATATATATCCATATTTTTTAATAAATAAAACTTATCCATTAATTTTTCAACATTGTTCATGTGTACCCATTTTTAATTATTCAATTTCACTCATTTTTAACATGCTTGCAATTAAAATTACATATTCCTTAATAATGTTATAAACATATTTGTAAGTAAATATATGATAAAATATATATATATATCTGTAAATGAATATTTACTATATTTCCTATATTTATATATTTATAATTATAAATAAATAAATATTATTTATATAATTAGAAATAAATAATTATATATAAATAAATAATTATAAAATTATAAATAATTTATTTAAACAATGAATATATTTAGTATATTTATATTTATATATATTTATTATATATATATATAATTATATAAATATACATCATGATATAAATATATAAATATATAAATATTATTTTTTAAAATGTATTTATATGATTATGTATAAATAATTATATATTTAAATAATTATAAAATTAAAATATAAATATTTAAATAATAAATATATTTATTACATTTATATTTAGATATATTTATTAAATAAATATACTTATATAAATATATTTACAAAAAATTAATTATAAAAATAATAAAAAAGTTTTTTATTAGTGCTTAAGTGACAAGCGCTAATAAAAGACATATTTATCCATGTTTTTTAACATTGATAAAGATCCATTTTATCAGCACTTATTAATTTAGCATTGATAAAAGAGATCTTTATCAGTGCTTTTTTGGAAGCACTCATAAAAGACTCCTCATCTATTTAAATGACCCCAACCAGTGATAATATCGAAAGCTTTTTGTGGAAGCCATATGCTGCTGACACTTCTGCTCGTTGAATCTAGGCTTGAATCAAGGCTCAAACAATTCCAAAGCTTGAACGATTCAAGGGTTGAATAAATATAATGCTCGAAAAAATTCTAGGTTTGGAGATATCTCTAATTGCTATCGGATGATTCAAATCTTCAATCCAAAGTATGTTATTTTCTCCTCCTCGTCACTCGTTGATTGCTTGTTTGGCCATACCTATTTGCATTTCTATGTTTATTACCTCTTTCTATTCATTATCCATTACATATTTCCCTTCTATAATGAATTTATAATTGAGGGTTTCTATGATTTTGGGTTTGTATTGACCCTTTAAGGACTATTCATGTTTCTTTATAGCATATTAAGAATTCTACACACTGATTTCATCCTTATAGCATATTAAGTTTAAATGTTTTTTACTTCCTTCCATGGAAATAACACACATAATTTCTCTGTTAAAATTAGACCCATTGTTTTTACTTAATAAATTGAAATTGATTTCTTATCACACCCTGACCCGTGTGTTTAGTTTATTTTATGATTTATTTGTCTTTAAATAATTTTTGTGGCGGTTCGTGTTCAGTCTCAGATGATATTTTTCAGTTTATGTTAAAAAGGGTGCGTTTCAGGTTGACGTCATTGGCGCTTGGGTAGAATGCATTTTTAAAACCCCACGTGACTTCGTCCAGACACTGCCCAACCTTCCATCTTCGAAAAATAAATAAATAAATTAAAATGAATATATTTTGTAACTTAAAACGAACATCAAATGTTGTCATTTAATATTTTTATTGATGTTAAAGATTTTATTATTATTAAAATGAAATAAATACTTTTATTATTTCTATTTTTATCATCATGTTTATTATTATTATTATTATTATTATTTATTATTATTATTATTAGGTTTTTACATTTTTCTTATTTGCCTTTTTTAGTGCATTTTACCTTTTTAGGGTTTTTGGTCAGCTCTCCCTCTCTCCTCTCCCATCTCATTTCCCTGTGCGGTGCACCCCTCCACATCGCCTACTCCTGCTCACCCTATGCATGTGCCCCAGCTCTTGTTTGGCTCACCCGCACCCTGCCCACCGGCCCCTCACACCACCGTTGCCCCGTGCCCTCGCTCTCGTCCTGCTCACATGCACCGTTCCCATCAGCCGCCTCGCACAGCCACTGCCCGACACCCCAGCTCCTATCCATCTCACCCGCACCCTAATCACCGGCTTCTTCATACCGCCGCCTTCTATCTAGCTACCCACACCGTAGCCCCCTTTTCTCCTCCTCCTACCCCCGGTCTAACCTCATCCAAACTACCCCTCCTACAGTCATCCCTTCACCGACGCATGTGGTGGAACCTCCTTGAACTACTTGCGTGGTGCGCAGTAGCCCCTCCGGCTGACCCGTAGCCTCCTTCACTGACCCTCTTCTGACCAGTACCTTTGTGCACCTCCGATGACCCTCTCTGGCGGTCCGCCTTAGGTCGCAGCACCTCCTTCCGGTGTGCGCAGCGCTCCAGTATACCATTTCCCCCTTCTGGTGTGTTTTTATTTTATTTTTTAATTTTTATGCTTTCTTTTATCTATGTTTTGTTAGTTTTTTTGTCCATTGATGGTTGTTTTTTGTAGGATTAATTTTTTAGAACCTGCTCGAAGTGATTCTGAGTGAGTGTTGTCATCGCACCTTGGTTCGGAGGTTGCATTGTCGTTACACTATGATCTCGATGTAGGATTTACATTTTCACTTCCTTTTTATTTCAAGATTCATTTATTATATGTTGTCCGAACCTTTTTTAATTAATAAATATTGAATTATGATTCTTGGTTTCATTGTTTAGCTTTAAAAATTGTGTTTTAGACATTGTTATGTTATAAATATAATTGTGTTGTTAAATATTGCACACAACACATTTTATGAAATTCCCGGTTGGCTTTTGTTAGAAGATTTGGTATGAAAAGGTTGGTTTGGAATTTTTAATAAATATTTTTCACGTGAAATAGTGATCTTGATTTTTGTGAGAGTTTTTCAAGTGGTTTCAAGTTTAAAAGGAGTATGTATTTGGCTCTGGAAGTGGATTTATAGGTGACTATGTATTGTGGCCCATTTGGCATTTTAATAAAAATGGATTTTGTTTTTTTTAAACAATGTATAAGTGAATTAAATGGGTTATTTTAATATTTTTTATGAAATTTAAAGTTATAGTTTTACATTTATATTTGAAAGTTATTATATTTCACTTAAAGATGGTGTTTTTGTGAATAGGACTTAAGGCATGTTTTCACCGTGTTGAGTGTTGATTGAAATCTGTCTTGATAAACATTTCATGTGTCATTAATAAATGACTCGGTTTTCATTTTAGTCTAAAATGGTTTTGTATAATATGCAAATGAAATGTTTTGAAGAAGGATTATAAATGTTTTTGAGTATGAATGGTATTCTTAGCACCATTTTTTATAATTGTTGGCACTTTGAGATCAGAATTTGTTGGTGAATGATTAAGCACCAATTTGGCCATTTTTTGAACTTATCGGGAAAAAAGAATTATTATGAAAACCTCCTATGGATGATCATCATTCCATATTTGTGTACATATAACGTATGAGACTTCCTTATTGAGGAATCCTTGTGATCCATTGTGAGAGTGCCTGAGGTTGGCCTCTTTGCATTCTTTTGGTTAATGGCATGAGATCAGTCCATGGAGAGACTCAGGGTGGGTCCGATAGTGAATTATTATATTATATATACTTTGATTGGATTCTTAGATGGCATCAGTTGGCTCACCCCCTTTTTAAATACTTGAGACACGGGAACCTGGAATATTGAGAGAATATTCTGTGAATGACTGTCACACTAGTAGGTTATAATACTGACCAGTGGCCCATAGTAGGTGGATATGTTTGGGTTCATTGCTATGGGATTTTCCCTCAGCGTTTTTGAGAAAGGATGGCCTAGCTTTTGAGAGTTTTTATTTCATCATGTGTGACATGTCAAGAGGATGAGGTTTCATGTATTGGTGTCTTTGAATCATTCTAGATCTTATAGGTTCACCTCTGTCTACTGACTTTCAGTTACTTGAAGTGATGAATATGGTACTTGTATGTATATCTACATTTCCCTTGATATGTACTTATTTTTTGTGCATTTTTTTATGTTTTTTTCCTTGGAAAGGGGTAAATTGGTTTTGAATAGGTTTAAAAAAATTGTTTTCAAATGGAAGTGTTTAATACTTTTTGTAAAAATCGGAAAATATAAACATCCCACTCCCTTTATAGAATTCCTTTGACACTAATGAAATTAATCTGAATGTCACGACCTGTCCTCGGGGCCCATGTCGTGACTACCCCAAGCCTGCCTTCTATAGGCCAGGGGCTGGCGACTAGCACCAAAGGCGTAAATCCCGATAACTGGGAAGGCATTGCCTTTATAAAAGTAAACAAAACATCCCAGAGTACAACCGGAAGTAATACACTAAGTACAAAAGAAAGTGTTGAAAAGTAAGTGGGCCAGAATACAAACCCAACTGAAAGTACAGCTACAACCGAACGAAAGTACAACAAAAAAAGACAAATAGTTGGAATAAAGGAAGCAGCTCCTGGGTCATCCTCCTTGGATCCTACCTGAAGGGTAGGTACAGATAGCGCAGCTCCTCAACTCTCCCACTCTTCAACCTCCTTCGAGTGTCGTCTCATCATGAAGTATACCTCTGGATACTGACTCGTCGTGAGGTCCACCTCCGGGTATCGTCCAGTCCTCGAACACTCGGCCTTTGTCAGCATTGCCCGTCGTCTACAACCAACACAACGAGGTGCGGGCATAACCAGTGCAGGGGTGAGTATACGATACTCAGTAGGGACCCCGAGACCCTCAAGGTCTCACTAAATCCAACAAGGATAACCACAAAGAAGGATCTCAACAGATAACCCTTACTTAGGTATAAGCCCATACTTATACCTAAGTTATCAAGTAACTCATCTCAATCATGATGAAACACAAAGGTTATGAAATAAACGAATAACCACTACCTAGGTATATGCCCATACATATACCTAAGTTATCAAGTGACCCGTCTCAATCATGAGGTAAACAAAAAGGTCATAGACTCAGCTCAAACTAGGATTTTCATTATCGAAACCATAACTGCTGAAGAGCCCCGTCTCTGGAGAGTACAGTGATCCTATCACGACTCCGAGGTACTTCTCACTAACCTAAGACTGTCGAGGTACTCCTCCTATCGGGTACCACGGGTCAGTCACCCAAACACAGTAGTGCTTCTCGTCGGGGTCTGCCACCCAAACACAGTAGTGAAACCCTCCCTAATAGCCTGCAAAGGTACTCTTCGGTCGAGTACCGCGGGTCTGCACCCAAACACAGTAGTGATCCGTCCGTCATGGGTCTGCACCCAAACAAAGTAGTGCTCCGTCCACTGGGCTAGTCGACTCCCTCCAAGTCAATTCGATCATGTAGTCGTCAGGTCTCAGCCGGCTACACGGTCTTCGTACTCCGTACGCTCGTCTTCGGTAGGGTCCTCTCCACGAGCTACTAGTAGATAATTCATGAATCACAACTTCACACGAAGAAGTATCTCAAAGGACCACCTCGTCATAGGGGTCTCAACACAACAGATGGCGCGTCAATCGGGCGCCCGGTCTGTGAGTTATTAGCCTTTCCGTCCCAGGGGCCCGGTTGGTTTCGTGTGCGAACCAACCAGTCTATATCTCAAACATACCCTGAAATATCATAGGGTATACTCATAGGGACCGTTTCTCAACGTGATCACCAATGCCACTGACGGTTCTTCAAATGGACGTCTGGTCTGAAAGTTATCGGCATTTCTGTTTGAGGGACCCGGTTGGATTTTGGGTTCAATCCAACCCAGACACTATCCAACTGCGTCCAAACCTCAGGTGAAGTATTCCAAAAGTTCTGTCTCATCAAGAGGAATCCAACAAAGTCAACGGCACGTCAATCGGACGTCCGGAGCTCAAGTTATAAGTGTTTCCGCTCCGAGGGCCCGGTTGGTTTCGGGTTCGAACCAACCCGGCCTTACCCCAGGTTTCCTTAAACCTTGAGTGTAATAAACCAAAATGACCGTCTCGATCCAAGGATCACTACGAAACTGACGGTGCATCGATCGTAGGTCTGTAGTCCATGATACGAAGGAAATACTGGAAGTGGTCTAAAAATGGGGGTCTGGGCCCGGTCTGACCCGGCCCAACCCCCCTAGGTCGGCCCGAACCAGGTTGACCAGAACCGGGTCCGGGTTCAGCTCTTTAGGGCGCGGACCGGCCCGGTAGGCACTGCCCGGCCCGGCGGGCGCTGCCCGGCCCAGCGGGTGCGGCCCGGCTCGACTTGGGAAGCCCGGCCCGGTGCGGCTAATCAGGCCCGGGGCAGCTCGGCGCTGGCCGAGCGACCACGCAAAAGGGGGCGGCTTCCCCCTTGATTGTTATCGCGGCACCCGCGTGGGGGTCATTTCTTGCTAGCGGACGTGGCCCAGCGCCGCGTCCCCTCCTCGGTCCCGTGCGACCGCAGGACCGGGCGCCTACCGCCGGGGCTTCAGTCGCGTCGGTCCCTCCCGGCAGCGTGTCGGGCACCGCCGGTGAATTCTGCGGGCCACCAGAGTTTCTCTGGGGGTCCGTTTTCAATTCCATCTATGCTGGTGTTCTCATCAAGTCTTGCACTTTACTGTGGAATCATCAAACTTCCTCTGCGGCCCATTCCGTCGATGATGTCGATCCGCCGTCAATTAATCAAACTGCAGAGCCTTCGAAACGCCGCAACGGCGCAGCGCGACGGTGCCGCACTTCTTCACCCGTTCTTCATCATTTCCAAGTGGTAACGTTGCACCACGCCGCATTTTCTCATGACGCAATAAGTACAACCAACAAAGGGGGAGGAGGGTCGGCCGTGTTCGTGCGGTCCGACCTCCTCCTGTTATTACGATAACAGGTGGCCCAATGAGAAGACGATGAACATCAAAGGAAAAACCACAGGCAAAATAAAATAACCCCTACATTTTTTCCCGTAATCAAGTATTCCCAACCCACAAACATATTCTTTCAAGGATCAAATTATTATTAACTTGACCAGTGTTCCTTGTTTTAAAAGAAAAAACATCCATGGGAAAAGATATCATTCTCAAATTTATTCCCTACCTTGCAAAGACGTCGCATGTTGTCGAGCCGCGGAAAGAGTCAAGCGTCGCGATGATCGGACGTCACGGAAGATGAGGGTTGTTGGCGTCACGGTACATGGCATCTCGTGGTCGATCTCCGAGGAAGGCGTCTCTCACCGTCGTCCTTCGTCGGAGGTCGGTGTTCTTCGTCGGTGATTGTGCGTTCTTCACGTTTTTCAAGGAGGAAGAACGTTCTTTGGAATTTAGAGCTTTCCTCTCCAAATCCTCTCGCACAAAGAACTAACCTCTCACGAAATAAGAATTAGTCATATTTAATCAATACACAATCCAAAATTCATTTGAAATTCAAAATGAATCCAAGAATTAATTAATTGAGTAGGTTCAATTAATCAATTAGTGTAATTTGGAAAGAGTTAAAAGAGGGGGATTTCTTTTTGAGAGATAGAAATTTAAGAGGGGAAAAGTTAGGATCATTAGGGGAAGGTGAGGGGTTGAGCTCGTGTGGGCCCCACCCCACCTTAATCCTCTCAAAGGTAGTTAACTACAAGTGGGTCCCACCCCCAACTCCCTTACTTAGGATATAACCACATAAGATAGGGGAAGGGTGTTGTGACTCAACACTTAACCACTTAGCAAGAAATAAAAATAAAATTGTAAAACAATTATATTTTTATTCCTCACCTTTTATTTTAACAACTCCTCCTGAGTAAACAGAACTCCAGGAAGGGACTTCTTAAGAAATTACCAGCGCTGCAAGTTCATCGGTGCCCTTGGATTTCAATTCCGAGCACCGGTTCAAAATTTAGAAAAACCCGCTCATTTGTTCACTGAACGTACCTGAGCCTATCATCGGAAATTGATTTCGGGCACACCGGGCCTCAGAATCAAACGCCGTCAGAAACTGTTTTCTTGTAAAATCCCAAATAAAATTAAAAAAAAGTTTCCCTTGAATTTTACGGGTCTTTAAATTACACCCACCTCAGGGCTTTACGTCCTCGTGAAGCTTTAACACAAACTAGGGATACAAAAGTGGTACTGAGCATGCATCTGAGCCTTCCGCCCTCATGTGCTCACCTGGAGGTTCTCGTACTGCCAGCGAAAGTGCACAAGAGGAATTGACCATCCACATAGGATCCGCTCATGTCGATCCTCAACCTCTACTGGAACCCCGCAAAAGTCACCCAATCGCCAAATTCCAGCTCCCCATGGTCGATGATATGCGAAGGGTCGTGCTCGTATCTCCTCAGCTGAGATACATGGAAGTCGTCGTGCACCTGGTGCAACTGAGGTGGATGGGTCAAATGGGAAGCCACCTCTCCTACCCTACTGAGGACCTAAAAAGGTCCGCTGAACCTCGGAGAGTACTTTCCACCTCGGCCACATCTCCATAAACCTCGTCGAGGTGAGACCCGTATAAGGACGTGATCATCATCCTCAAACTCTAGATGTCTCCAATTCATGTTTAGAACTGAAACTCAAAACTCCGACTGCCATGAGGGTAATGTTGACTGATTCAAGAGTGATCGGCCGCACCCTCCTATGCATGAGCTTATCCTGTGCTACCTGGGGTTTCCTTTTCGCCGACCAAGGAAAACCCATCCCGACATTGTAGTTAAACCACAACATTTTTGCCTAATACAGTCAATCCGTGTATGGACTGTGGATCCAATCCATACTCAGACCAACATCGTAAGGCCTCAACACTGGCACCAAGAGATTCCAACCGAAACTCTCACCTCATGGGTCAGATCACACTGTTGGCGTAAGTGTGATTATTGAGTCTCCTCGCATGGTATCCTCAGACGTGAGGGTCAAGTCTACGGCTTACCGGAAACTCTAGGTCTGGGACAAGATTTGTGGAAGGAATGATCTGTATCAAAGTTTGATGTTATGGAAGCTAGTAATGGACAAAGACTATCCCTTGAATCATTCCTAGAGCCATTGGGTCACACTCCTTGACCGCATACAGCTACTCTCTTCCACTACCCTCCAGCTCCCTGAGCCTGGCGGGGAATACAAAGGCGGGTGATTGTAACATGTCGAAAAGTATACCACCCCATGCTGCTCTCCTAGCTCTGCTTCCACGTCTTCTACTCTGCAAATTTATCTGTCCTTAAAGTTTCTTCTTATTGAAACATTTTACACGCCCATGTCTCCTAGACTGGTGCCAGTTTCCAGTTTTCCCACTGCTAACCTTCACTGACTGCATCAATTCAGCAAAAGAATTCTCAACCACAAAGGTTCTTTCTAGCACCCTAGAATAAGAAGGTAGGCTTAGAGAAAAGGTGTTGGCTCGGATGTTTGAGCCATGAAGCACCGATCACATTGCATTCATCGAATACCCGGAATGGTTTGGTACGCCCCGATGAATTCTCATCTACCGACATGTCATCCTGCCGAAGCTGTATAAGCTCTAGAAAACTCTCAGCCACCTCCTCAAGCCAGTCCTCAGCTGCCCGTGAGTCGAGATCACCTCAGAACTTGAGGGTATCTGATGTTGGAACACGTGTAAGTCAGTATGCCTACATGTGTCACATAACGGTATCACCGGTTGTAACTGCTGACCAACATGTAGTGATGTATAGCTAGCACACTACCTGAAGGCACTATCTCAGGAATCGGTCCACATACCGAAGCCTCGTCACTATGTGAACCATCCTCATGGTCATTCACTGGAAAACACTAGTAGCCAATTCCACCATCCACTCTACTGATGTCTCAGCTAGGTGGAAAACTCTAGCAATTGCCTCCAGCCAGTGCTCTGCTGTCTGAGAATCTACCTCGCCTCGTAACTTCGGAGGCCGCTGCTGCTAGAACTCGTGCAACGCGCTCTGCCAGTGTGCACAGTTCTCTTGTATAGCTGGTGGCATCTGCTTCCCAATAGGTGGTGGTGCTGCTGGTACACCACCTGAGGGTGCCAACATAGTAAAAAGGGCCCCGCATCGGAGCCTCGTCGCTCGGTGGGCCATCATCGAGTACTCTCTTAGAACTCCAACTGACTGTCTGCGTGGAGACATCCTGAATAGATGCGATACGGTCAACGATTTATACCTGGTGAGCTGACCTAGTTTGAGCTAACTTTAAAACTCTTGGAAACACACACGCAATCAGTGTTTTTCATGCACAAATTCGGAAATCAGTAGTCACGGTCCTGTTTTACGGATACGTCGGCCGCCACACCAACACTGGACTCCCTGAACTGAAGACCACACTCGGTACCCTTAACACTATTTCTTCACAGAAAGGGAATATCAGAGTTATAAGTTCTGCGGTAGAATCACCCTCTAATATAAATTTTTCACGACCCGTCCTCAGGGCCCGTGCCGTGTCTACCCCAAGCCCGCCTTCCATAGGCCAGGGGATGGCCACTAGCATCAAAGGTGTAAATCCAGATAACTGGGGAGGCATTGCCTTTATAAAATTAAACAAAACATCCCAGAGTATAAGTGGAAGTAATACACTAAGTACAAAATAATGTGCTGTAAAGTAAGTGGGCCAGAATACAAACCCAACTGAAAGTAAAACTACAACTGAACGAAAGTACAACAGAAAAAGAAAAACAGCTGGAAGAAAGGAAGCAGGTCCTGGGTCGTGCTCCTCAGATCCTACCTGAAGGGTAGGTACCGATAGTGAAACTCTTGGATCATCCACCACAGATCCTACCTGAATGGTAGGTACATATAGCGCAGCTCCTCAACACTCTCACCCGTCAACCTCCTCTGAGTGTCATCTCGTCGTGAAGTCCACATCCGGATACTGACTCATCGTGAGGTCCACCTCCGTGTACCATCCAGTCCTCGAACACTCGGCCTCTTTCAGCGCTGCCCGTCATCTACGACCAACACAATGAGGTGCGGTCATATCCCGTGCAGGGGTGAGTATACGATACTCAGTAGGGACCCCAAGACCCTCAAGGTCTCACAAAATCCAACAAGGATAACCACAAAGAAGGATCTCAACAGATAACCCTTACTTAGGTATAAGACCATACTTATACCTTAGTTATCAAGTAACCCATCTCAATCCTGAGGAAACACAAAGGTTATGAAATCAATGGATAACCACTACCTAGGTATATTCCCATACATATACCTAAGTTATCAAGTGACCCATCTCAATCATGAGGTAAACACAAAGGTCATAGACTCATCTCCAACCAGGATTTTCATTATCAAAACTGTACCTACTGAAGAGCCCCGTCTCTGGAGAGTACAATGATCCTGTCACGACTCTGAAGTACTTCTCACAAACCTAAGACTACTGAGGTACTCCTCACGTCGAGTACCACGGGTCACCCTCCCAAACACAGTAGTG
The DNA here is from genome assembly GCA_963277665.1 of Viscum album. NCBI lineage: Eukaryota > Viridiplantae > Streptophyta > Magnoliopsida > Santalales > Viscaceae > Viscum > Viscum album. The sequence continues at coordinate 869,785,250 of OY728145.1, read as the reverse complement.
CTTCCCACTGGGGTCTGCCACCCAAACACAGTAGTGCATCCCCCCTAATAGCCTGCAAAGGTACTCTCCAGTCGAGTACCGCGGGTCTACACCCAAACAAAGTAGTGCTCTGTCTGCCATGGGTTTGCACCCAAACAAAGTAGTGCTCCGTCCACTGGGCTAGTTGACTCACTCCAAGTCGATTCGGTCAAGTAGTCGTCAGGTCTCAGCCGGCTACACGGTCTCCGCACTCCACACGCTCGTATCCAGTGGTTCCACTACACGATCTACTGGTCGATACTCCAAGTATCACAAAGTCCCACAAAAAATTTTCTCAATGGATCGCCTCGTCATAGGGGTCTCAACACAATAGACGGCACGTCAATCGGGCACTCGGTCTGTGAGTTATTAGCCTTTCTGTCCCACGGACCCGGTTGGTTTCGTGTGTGAACCAACCTAGATGTATCTCAACCGTACCCCAAAACCTCATAGGGTATACTCATAGGGACTTTTTCTCAATGTGATCTCCAACACCGCTGACGGTTCGTCAAACGGACGTCCAGTCTGAAAGTTATCGGCTTTTCCGTTCTAGGGACCCGGTTGGATTTTGGGTTCACTCCAACCCAGCCCCTATCCAATTGCATCCAAACCTCAGGAGAAATATTCCAAAAGTTCCATCTCATCAAGAGTAATTCAACAAAATCGACGGCACGCCAATCGGACGTCCGGAGCTCAAGTTATCAGCGTTTCCGCTCCGAGGGCCCGATTGGTTTCGGGTTCAAACCAACCCGGCCAGACCCCATGTTTTCCAAAACCTTGATTGTAATATACTGAAACGACCGTCTCGATCCAAGGATCGCTACGCAACTGATAGTGCGTCAATCGTAGGTCTGTAGCCCATGATACAGACAAAAGACCAGAAGTGGTCTGAAAATGAGGGTCTGGGCCCGTCCGACCCTACCCAACCCCCCCCCCCCCCCCCCCCCCCCGGGTCGGCCCGACCCGGGTCGACCCGAACTAGGTCTATGTTCGGACCTTTAGGGCGCGGTTCGGCACGGTGGGCGTAGACAGGCCCATCAGGCGCGGCGCGGCGCGGCCTGGGCGGCCCGGCCCGGTGCGGCCGGTCCAGCCCAGGGCGGCTCGGCTCTGGCCAAGCGGCAACGCAAAAGGGGTGGCTGCCCCCTTGATTGTCGTCGCGGCCCCCATGTGGGGGCCTTTCCTTGCCAGCGGACACCGCCCAGCGCCGTGTCCCCTCCTCGGTCCCATGCGGCCATGGGACCAGGCACCTGCCGCTGCGGCTTCGGCCGCGGTAGTCCCTCCTAGCGGCGCGCCGGGCGCCACCGCTACCGGCCTCCGACGCTACCGCGCCAGTGACCCACGCCACCGGTGAATTCTGCGGGCCACCGAAGTTGCTCCGGTGGTCTGTTTTCGATTCCGTCTACACCGGTGTTCTCCTCGGGTCTCGCACTTTATTGCCGAATCATCAAACTGCCTCTGCATCCTGTTCCATCAATGTCGTCGATCCGCTGTCAATTTATCAAACTGCGGAGCCTTAGAAATGCCGAAATGGTGCGGCGTGACGGCACCGCACTTCTTCGCTCGTTATTCATCGTTTCCGCGTGGTAACGTCGCACCACGCCGCCTTTTCTCGTGCCTCAACAAGTACATCCAACAAAGGGGGAGGAGGGTTGGCTGTGTTCATGCGGTCCGACCTCCTCCCGTTATTAAGATAACAGGTGGACCAATGAGAAGACGATGAATGACAAAGGAAAAACCACGAGAAAAATCAAATAAACCCTACGTTTTCCCTGCAATCATGTATTCCAAACCTGCAAACATATTCTTTCGCGGATCAAATTATTATTGAGTTGATCCACGTTCCTTGTTTTAAAAGGAAATATCCATGGGAAAAGATATCATTCTCAAATTTATTCCCTACCTTGTAAAGACATCGCACGTCGTCGAGTCGCGGAAAGAGGCAAGCGTCGCGATGATCAGACTTCGCGGAAGATGAGGGTCGTTGGAGTCGCGGTACACGGAGTCGCATCGTCGATCTATGAGGAAGGCGTCTCTCACTGTCGTCCTTCGTCGGAGGTCGGCGTTCTTCGTCGGCGACGGTGCGTTCTTCGCGTTCTTCAAGGAGGAAGAACGTTCTTCGGAATTTAGAGATTTCCTCTCCAAATCCTCTCGCACAATGAACTAACCTCTCACGAAATAAGACTTAGTTTTATTTAATCAACACACAAGACAAAATTCAGTTGAAATTCAAAATGAATCCAAGAATTAATTAATTGAGTAGGTTCAATTAATCAATTTTTGTAAGTTAGAAAGAGTTAAGAGAGGGGGTTTTCTTTTTTAGAGTTACAAATTTAAGAGGGGAAAAGTTATGAACGTTAGGGGAAGGTGAGGGGTTTGGCTCGTGTGGGCCCCACCCCACCTTAATCCTCTCAAAGGTAGTTAACTACAAGGGGGTCCCACCCCGAACTCCCTTATATAACGACATAAGAGAGGGGAATGGTGTTGTGACTCAACATTTAACCGCATAGCAAGAAATAAAAATAAAATTGTAAAACAATTATATTTGTATTACTCACCTTTTTTTTAACAACTCCTCCTGAGTAAACGCAACTCCAGGAAGGGTCTTCTTAAGAAATTACTGGTGTTGCGATTTCATCGGTGCCCTCAGATTTCAATTCCGAGCACCGGTTCAAAAGTTAGAAAAACCCGCTCGTTCCTTCACTGAACGTACCCAAGCCTAACTTCGGAAATTGATTCCGGGCACACCGGGCCTCGGAATCCGGCGCCGTCAGAAACTATTTTCTGGTAAAATCCCAAAGAAAATTAAGAAAAAATTTCCATTGAATTTTATGGGTCTTTACATTGAATTTGAAAATGTTTTTAGGGAAATGGTTCGTACTTTTCATTAAAGTAAAATATTTAGAAAAAAATACTTTTATAAATAGTAGTTCAAACATGAAATGGTGATTCTTTTATTTTAAAGGTGGTGCATTTGGAATATATTTTTGGGCTAGCCTACTGAGTTTTAACAATCATGCCTATAGTTATTTTCTATTTTTAGTGATTGTATAGTCTCCATCTTGGAAGTGCTCTCCTTGGGAGACGCTTAATTATTGAGTCTGGGAGTGATCTTTGGGGTCACACAGAGTTATTTCGGACGTCGAGTTAAGTTAGTTTTATTTTAATTTGTTCTTGTTTAGTTGTTTTATTTGGTTTATTTATTCTGTGCTACTCTTTATTATTTACTCTTCTTTTATTTATTTATAATGGGAAAAAACCATCCCAAAGTCTCTAGTGATTCCTTGGTTGTTGTCGCCAACCTAAGAGGATCATGAATGTCTCTCAGGCCTTGTTGCGGATTGACTCGGGTGACCGGTTCAGGATCGACCTGGGTTGGTTCATGAAAAAATGGTATCAGAGGCGGTCGGCTCTTAACATTCCTCACTTTTCAGAGCACCCTTTGTTATTTGGGATATCAAAGTTAGATGTAATAGTATTGTCAGGACTCCAGGGGTAGGTCCATAAAGAGCTCTGCAAACTCTTTCTCATTCCAATCCTCATGTTTCCATGGGAAGTCCAATTTAATTAGTTTCTTTGGGTTTTTATGGAATGTATTGTTATTGTGATATGACAATCGGAGTTGAGATAATAGTCCTTGTAAGCCCCATCACCTGTCAAGCCTTGTGGGGCTAGGGATATATTTTAAAAAATCTCTCTATGTCAGTGACGTGTTTGTAATATGGCTGCCAACCATATGGTTATGTCACCCACTAACACTAGTTCCCTTTTGAGATATTTTGGGTCTCTTCTGACTTCTGAAAGTTGTTTGAATCAGAAAAATTGGTTCTAAAAAATGGTTTTTTGAAATTCCATAACTAATTTAAGGATTTTTTTAAAGGAAATGGGATGAATGATTAGTTTTTTGAAAATGAACTTGTTTTTTTGCCTTGGAGTTCTTAGGGGTGCTCACATGCATTGTAGTATGTTGGATTATGAATGGATGTCTGGTATGGCGGATGGATTCCCCGAGTTGCACATATATATGCCTGTGAGTGATACTCTATAGAATACCAATGATGAGGGTTTGAACCACCACGATTGTTTTAAATTAAATATGTTTTCAAAGAGAAACATTTTGATGTTATGATTGCTTTTTTTCTTGTGCTTAGAGCATTTTATATATGCAGTGTTTGATTTTGAGAATTTTATTTATTGAGTTGGACCTGATTGGGTTCTTGACGTTTCTTGTCTAGTGGTTTCCCTATTGAAGCTTTGATGGGTTATCATAGTGATGTTGATCAACCTAAGGATTTTATGCTTGAGTTTTGGAAGCTAGATCCACTACTCTTTTATGGTCAAGTAGACCCTTTCGTGGAAGAGGAGTGGATGAGGGGGATTGAAAGGGACATTAACCTCGTTGAGCTGTCCGAGTCATTGAAGGTCAAGATTGTAACCTTCATGTTTGAAGTTTCACCATGGATGTGGTGGAATCCAGTGTCTTAGAGAAATCCCCGTCAAGAGCTTACTTGGGAGTTTTTCAAGGCTTTGTTAATTTTTCAGTATTTATCTGAGGAAGAAAGGGTGAGAATGGGGATGGAGATGTGTTATCTTCAGTATGACGACATATCTATGTTGGAGTATTTCCAGCTATTTGTGGTGCTAGTCCCATATGATACAGGGTATGTCACAAATTACTCCTTGAAGGCTTGAAGTTTGAGGTAGGTCTCTACCCTGATCTACAGTAAAAGGAGTCAGAGTATAACCTAACTTCTTTTGACGATGTGGTGAGACAATATTTTCATGTCAAAGCTATGATGGAAGGAGTGCTCGAAGTTGTCCTCCCTCCTTTATTTCATAGGATTAGTGGTGAAGATTCTGGAAAGGATATGAGTAATCAATTTAAAGTGGATGGAGCAGGATGTGGAATCAAAAGGCCTTAGGATCTTTCATTAACCTCTTCGGAGTGAGAGATATTCGTGTGTTATTTGTGTGGAAAGCTGGGTCACAAGAGGTCGTCCTGCCCAAGTACTCCTAAGCCCTATCATGTTTGTGGACGTTGGGGTCACTTACAATGATTATGTCTGGGATTTTATTGAAATCATCGCGGAGAAAGATCTCATAAGTGATTTGTTGTTGGTTTTTTGTTTAAAGTTTTATGTGTATGTTTCCTTCCAATGTAAGTTATCTCTTATCATTTCAGTGTATAGATGATGTTTTGGGTTTTGAAATGTATGATAATGTCGTGGGTCTTTTTATGAACTCCTGTTTTCCATGCCTACTTGGGTTTCGTTTAAAAATTTTTTTGTCCTTTCATCTATCAAATCAGATTATGTATGTTTCTTATTGAAATTATTAGAACGTGACTATGAGGCAAGAGATGCTTCATCCATCAGAGCTGCAACCAAAAGGCCTTGGAGTGAAGCCTGTGCATAGTTAGAAACCGCAGGGAATTTTAAGGAGTCTAGTTAGGGTTGTACCTCTATCATTGCGTTGAGACAGTTTCAATGTTTCTGTTGTATTTTCTTTGTTGTTGTAATTATCCTCTTGTTGCAAAGATCTTGATGGAATTATCCCTCACGCAATGTCCGTAAATGTGTCTTTTGGATGGTAGTTGTCGATCAATGGACTTTCGTGGGCCACCCAGGTGAATCTTTTGAGGATTCGGTTGGTGACCATCCTAAAGTAGTGAGTCATGAGTTGTTGTCCATCGTCGATTCATTGATCCAATCCTTGGGCCCTCCCTCCCTGCCCACAGGTTTAGGTTTTTTAGTTTGTGCAGATTTTTCATTTATGCTCTTATCCCTTTCGGACTGGAGTGAGTGGTTTGAATTTTCTTGTTGTGTTTCTTTTAGCTTGAGTACGTCCCAGTTCAGGTATAGGTTGGATTTTCGTTGGCCATGTATAGGTTGGTTCTCTATGGTGGGAAGACCCACCATCTCTTTGGGTTTTCTCTAAAGTCGTTAACAGAGGCTAGTTGAATTCTTTTGGTGGGGAGTCCGGTCAGGCCTCCCCTCTGCTGGTGATATGTTAGGGGAATAGGGTTCAGTCCCGTGGGTGGTCAATGGAATTTCCTTGGGCTAAGAGGTTGGATCATGTTTATGAGGAATCCTAAGGTGTTCATCGATCGTTTGGGTAGTGTTGTGGCTTTCCGAGGGCGGAAAGCGTTATAGTGGGGAGAATTGTCACACCCCGACCTATGCGTTTATTTTATTTTATGATTTATTTGAATTTAAATTTTTTTTATGGGGTTTTTGTTCAATCTCGGATGATATTTTTGAGTTTATGTTAAAAATGGAGCATTTCCGGTTGATGTTGTTGGTGCTTGGGCTTATCGCGTTTTCAAAACCCCGCGTGGATTTTCCCAAACACTACGCGACCGAATTTCTTCAAAAAATAAATAAATAAATTATAATGAATAAATTTTGTAATTTAAACCAAACATCATATATTGGCATTTAATATTTTAATTATCATTATAGACATTATTATTATCATTAAAATAAAATAAAAACTATTATTACTTCTTTGTTTATCATCATGATTTTAATATTTTTATTATTATTATTGTCATTATTATTATTATTAGTATTATTCCTTTTATTATTTTTATTAATTAGTTATTAAAATTTTAAATAGCTTTTTTTTAAGTTGGTTTTACCTTTTTTGTTTTTCTTTTTTTAGGGTTTTTGGTCGGCTCTCCCTCTCTCCTCTCCCTTCTCGTTTCACCGCATGGCACACCCCTATGCAACGCCTGCGGGTTTTTTTTTTGTTTACGTTTTTAAAAAAAAAAATTTGCCAGAAAACGGTTCCGGCAAAACAAATTTTAAAACTGCACCTCAAAGGCGGCATCCGGGATGCCGCCTTTGCATTTCGGGGCAAGGCGGCATCTGCGATGCCGCCTTTGCGCTGCGGGTGAAAGGCGGCATCGCGGATGCCGCCTTTCTCTTAAAAATATATATTTTTATTTTTTAATTACATTTATTCATTATAATTTTTAATTACATTTATTCATTATAATTTTTAATTATTAATTAGTAATTATTAATAATTAAATATGTCATAATTAATTAGTTAATTAGTAATATTATCATTAATTATATAATAATTAATTATTAATATAATTATTACATATATAATAAATATTTAGTTAATTAGAAATACAATTAATAATTCTAACTAATTAATTAGTAATTATTAATTATTAATTAGCTAATTAGTAATATAAATATTTATTATAATTATTCATTATAATTAGTAATTAGTAATTAATAATTATTAATAAGTAATTAGTAATTATTAATTAGTTAATTAGTAATATAAATATTAATTATAACTATTCATTAAATTATTAATTATTAATTATTACTCATTAATTATTACTTATATAATAATTAATTAGTTAATTATTAATATAACTATTAATTATATAATAATTAATTAGTTAATTAGTAATATAATTATAATCTTTCAAAGTCACATACTTGAAACATTTTTTAAGTTTCAAGTAGGCGGTTTTGAAAGCTTATAAATTATTTTTCATTAACATTTTTTTGTAAATTGCTTTTGTTTTAAACTATTTTTTATATGTTTAATCCATGTTTTAAGTTTCATTTATATTGGTCTTCTATTTTATGTTTTATGGTCTTTCAAAGTCACGTACTTGAAAAATTTTAAGTTTCAAGTATGCGGTTTTGAAAGCTTATAAATTTCTTTTCATCAACTTTTTTTTAGAAATTTCTTTTGTTTTCAACTATTTATTATATGTTTAATCAATGTTTAAAGTTTCAATTATATTCGTTTTATAGTTTATATTTTACAATCTTTCAAAGTCACGTACTTGAAACATTTTTAAGTTTCAAGTAGGCGGTTTTGAAAGCTTATAAATTATTTTTCATTAACATTTTTTTGTAAATTGCTTTTGTTTTAAACTATTTTTTATATGTTTAATCCATGTTTTAAGTTTCATTTATATTGGTCTTCTATTTTATGTTTTATGGTCTTTCAAAGTCACGTACTTGAAAAATTTTAAGTTTCAAGTATGCGGTTTTGAAAGCTTATAAATTTCTTTTCATCAACTTTTTTTTAGAAATTTCTTTTGTTTTCAACTATTTATTATATGTTTAATCAATGTTTAAAGTTTCAATTATATTCGTTTTATAGTTTATATTTTACAGTCTTTCAAAGTCACGTACTTGAAACATTTTTAAGTTTCAAGTAGGCGGTTTTGAAAGCTTATAAATTATTTTTCATTAACATTTTTTTGTAAATTGCTTTTGTTTTAAACTATTTTTTATATGTTTAATCCATGTTTTAAGTTTCATTTATATTGGTCTTCTATTTTATGTTTTATGGTCTTTCAAAGTCACGTACTTGAAAAATTTTAAGTTTCAAGTATGCGGTTTTGAAAGCTTATAAATTTCTTTTCATCAACTTTTTTTTAGAAATTTCTTTTGTTTTCAACTATTTATTATATGTTTAATCAATGTTTAAAGTTTCAATTATATTCGTTTTATAGTTTATATTTTACAGTCTTTCAAAGTCACGTACTTGAAACATTTTTAAGTTTCAAGTAGGCGGTTTTGAAAGCTTATAAATTATTTTTCATTAACATTTTTTTGTAAATATTAATTATATACTAATTAAATAGTTAATTAGTAATAGAATTATTAATTATATAATCTGTAATTAGGTAATTAGTAATTATTAATGTTTTATTATTATGTTCGTATGGTTATATAAATATATATAAATAAAACCTAATTTACCCCCTCCTGAGATTCCACTCTGACCAACAAGTAAAAATAGTATTTTGATTTCAGTACACATAAAACATGTAAACAATAATGTACAATCAATGCATATGTCTGTGGCGAGGAGATTCTGTCCCACATGGTGGTCTGCGAATAGGACGTCCGCGTCGAGTGCGCAGTGGAGTCTGATGACCTGGAGAAGGCTGATCCTCGGGCACTGAAACGTCGACTGTCGCATCCTCCATCTGTGTGTCAGTTGGAGGAGCTGTCAACTGCATCTCGTACTGCCATCCAGATCCTTCTCCCACTAGGGTGGTAGAAGGACCTGCCTCCATCGCAGAGGGGAACGAAGCCTGTGATGGAGCTATACCCCAAGACGACGACGGCTCTAGAATCCAAGGCTGGGAAGGATCTGGAACCCAAGATGGAGAGAACTGCGGATATCCTGTCAGGAAAGACGGATCCCATGCCACCTGAGGCACATCCTGAATAGGCTGATCCTGGACTACTAGAGGCCCGACCTCTGCCTGTGGAACAGGCGATGCCTCACGTGCAGCACGACGCTGTCTACGTCGCCGTGGTCGTGGCTCCTCAGCACCAGCAGCAGCTGGAGGATGTTCCTCTGGGGCAGGAACCTCCTGTCTCCGAGCCAGACGCGTGAAGATGCTCTCGGAAAATGCATGAAAAGATGCCCTCGCCTCCAGCGCTGTAGCATGGACGGCTGCCCGGCTAAAGACCCCCTCCTCCTCTTCATCGCTCATGCGAACAAGCTGCTCTGTGTGACTTCCCTGTAAATAGATTCAAATGGAATTAGAAAATAATTCAATAAACAAAGTAATAGGAATTTATTAACTTACCATCCTCTGCATCTCTATGCCAGCTTGGGTAAGATACAGTATAGATTTTAGTCTATACCAGGGCGCATAGTCAACCTGCTCTGAAAGAGAGAATCGATTTGTAGGAACACCTTGAATACGTAACTCTGCACGTCTGTGCCAGCAGTCGATAAAACTCGCATGTACTTGGGACCAGTCATCATCCTGCCTCCCTGTCAGCTTCATCCCATGAAGCTTGTCTGTCTGTCTAGATGGTAATGGAATCGGCTGAGTACGAAAAAATTGGCGCATGACCCTGTCAGGCTGCTGCCACTCAATAATATGAAAGTGAATGAGGGGCACTACAGCCATAGCATCCTCAAGACCAACAGTGCAGTATGCTGGCAACTGGTCCATAATACTCCAGTATGGAAGCCATGAAATCTGAAATGACAAGTGATTTTGTCAAAAAAAACACCCAACTAAAAACCAAAATTGATGTTATTATTAAAAATGTTAGACAGTGATAGATTGTATATACATACCTGATCAGGTAAGAGACAGTCCAACTGTAGCCGATATACGCCCAAATGCTGTCTCGGAACCACGTCGAAATTGTGTCGCTGACACCACCTGTAAAATACAACGATAATGACAAATAATGAGAAATTATAGTCAATAACTCATAGTAGAATAAAAAACCAATAGAAATGACTTATCATACCAGCGTCCACGCGGAGCGTCATGCAGCACCTCCATCTCGACCGGTGGACCAGCAAGGTCAGGGCGGAATGATGGGATGCGCTCCCATGCCCACATCTGAATAAGGATGACGCATCCTCCAAGACCTGTACGGTCCCTATGGGATAGTCTGCATAATGATCTGTACGTGTATGCCAAGCAGGCTGATCCCCAACTGTACGTCCCAGCCCGATCAAAGTCCTCTAGTAGGGGTAGATACATCATATGCACGTGCATCCCCGAGTGATCAGTACACATGGTCCCACCAATGAGTCGTAAGATATATGCACGGGCGTAACGCATGACGGTCTGCTCATCATCATCATCCTGTAAATGTGGAATCTGCGACTCCAACCAACGCATAGATATGGACGATCCATCTGTAGCCCTACGGTCGGACAAAATATCAACGCCTAACAAGCGTTGAGCAAGGTCTGGCCAAGCTGCACGAGTGGGTCCAATAACGGGTCTCCCCTGGATAGGAAGACCGAGAAGAACTGCGACATCCTCGAGGGTGATGGTCATCTCCCCCTCAGGCAAGTGGAATGTGTGTGTCTCTGGTCTCCATCTCTCAACGAGGGCAGCAAGTAGGTAATGATCTACAAATGTGAAATCTGATACGGCAAGGCCATAGAAGCCAGCACGGCGCAAGTAAGGTCTAATGGCATGTGGAGGCTCCATGTGATGAAAATGGTGCGCTCGACGCACCTTCACAAATCGATCTGGATGACCCTCTAACACGGCCTGCGAAATATGGGTAGGCTGCTGAGTGAGTAGTATGGTATCATCCATCTGCATATAAACAAAGAAAATGAGTCGTAAGTGTAAAATGTAAATATAACATTAATGGGTTAACTGACATACACATTTCAATATGGGTTAAGTGTTCCGCTTTCGGAGTTTTGAAATAAATTCTATTATTTCATATTCAAAGTTATTTCTTGAAAGCATGAATATTAATATGAAATAAGTTATGTTATCTAAAATATTGAGTCTTGAATTTGGTTACACATATTTTGGGGGAGCTTTGTGATTAACTACTTATGGATTGGATTAAGATAAACCATGTCAATTAGTAATGATGTTTTTAGAATTTATCTAATTGTATGTATTCAATATGGGGGTTTCAGATATAGTGTTATGGGTCGAGGATTTTGGATTTTTTTTCTTCGTTTTTGGGGTTTTGGTTTATGATTTCAGGGGTAGGGTTTATGTTTTAAGGTTTAGGGTTTACAATTTTTAAATTAGGGTATACGGAATATGTTTTTGGGTTCAGGTTTCATCTTTTAGGTTTTAGGGTTAGTGATTAGGGTTTCATATTTAAGGTTTTCAGTCTAGGTTTTGGGATTTTTTTTTGTATGGTTTTCAGGTTTTGGTTTATGATTTCAGGGATAGGGTTTAGGTTTTGTTGTTTAGGTTTTATTATTTTGAGAGTAGGTTATAGGGGATAGTTTTTTAGGTTTAGGGGTCATCTTTTAGGTTTTAAAGTTCAGGTATTAGTGATTCAGATAGAGTGTTTTGGGTCCAGGATTTAGGTTTTTTTCTGTTCGGTTTTGGGGTTTTGGTTTATGATTTGAGGGGTAGGGTTTATGTTTTAAGGTTTAGGGTTTAGAATTTTGATATTAGGTTTTGGGGAATATTTTTTTGGGTTCAGGGTTCAGCCTTTAGGATTTAGGGTTTAGAGATTAGGGTTTCGGATATAGGGTTTGGGGTTTAGGTTTTAGGATTGTTTTGGTATGGTTTTTGGGTTTAAGGGGTCAGGTTTTAGGTCTTAGAGTACATGTATTAGGGTTTCAGCTATGGTGTTTTGGGTCGAGGATTTAGGATTTTGTGTTCAGTTTTGGGGTTTCGATTTGTGATTTCAGGGGTAGGGTTTATGTTCTTAGGTTTAGTGTTTATAATTTTGAGATTAGGTTATGGGGAAGATGTCTTTGGGTTCGGGTTTTGGAATTGAGGCATTAGGGTTTAGAGATTAGGGTTTCAGATATAGGGTTTTGGGTCTAGGTTTTAGGATTTTTTTGTTATGGTTTTTGTGTTTAGGTTTATAATTTCAGGGATTGGGTTTAGGTTTTATGTTTTAGGGTTTGTTATTTTGAGAGTAGGGTATAAGGAATAGGTTTTTAGGTTCAGGGGTCAGCTTTTGGGTTTTAGAGTTCAGGTATTAGGGTTTCATATATAGTGTTATGGCTCCATGATTTTGGATTTTTTTTCTTCAGTATTGGGGTTTTGGTTTCGGATTTCAGGGGTAGGGTTTATCTTTTAAGGTTTAGGTTTTAGATTTTTTATATTAGGGTATGGGTAATATGTTTTTGGGTTCGGTTTTCAACTTTTAGGTTTTAGGGTTTAGTGATTAGGGTTTCAGATATAGGGTTTTGGGTCTAGGTTTTAGAATTTTTATGGTTTGGTTTTCAGGTTTTGGTTTATGATTTCAGGGATAGGGTTTATATTTTAATGTTTAGGTTTTATTATTTTGATAGAAGGGTATAGGGAATAGGTTTTTAGGTTTATGGGTCATCTTCTAGGTTTTAAAGTTCAGGTATTAGGGATTCAGGTACAGTGTTTTGGGTCGAGGATTTAGTATTGTTTTGTTCAGTTTTGGGGTTTCGGTTTATGATTTCAGGGGTAGGGTTTATGTTTTAATGTTTAGGGTTTATAATTTCGATATTAGGTTTTGGGGAACAATTTTTTGGGTTCGGGTTTCAGCCTTTAGGATTTAGGGTTTAGAGATAGGGTTTCAGATATAGGGTTTTGGTATAGGTTTTATGATTGTTTTGGTATGGTTTTCGGGTTTTAGTTTATGATTTCAGGTTTAGGGTTTTGGTTTCAAGTTTTAGGGTTTATTATTATGATAGTAGGGTATAGGTAATAGGTTTTTTGGTTCAGGGGTCAGATTTTAGGGTTTGGAGTTTAGGTATTACGGTTTCAGATATAGTGTTTTGGGTCCAGGATTTTGGATTTTTTTTTTCGGTTTTGGGGTTTCGCTTTATGATTCAAGTTGTAGGGTTTATCATTTAAGGATTATGGTTTAGAATTTTCAGATTAGGTTATGGGTAATATTTTTTTGGGTTTGGGGTTCAGATTTTAGGTTTTAGGGTTTAGAGATTTGAGTTTCAGTTATAGGGTTTTGGGTCTAGTTTTTTAGGATTTTTTTGGTAGGGTTTTTGGGTTTAGGTTTATGATTTCAGGGTTAGGGTTTATGTTTTAAGGTTTACGGTTTATTATTTTGAGATTATGGTATAAATAATTGGTTTTTAGGTTCATGGGTTAGGTTTTTTGTTTTAGAGTTCAGGTATTTGGGTTTCAGATATAGTGTTTTGGGTCGAGGATTCATGATTTTTTTGTTCGTTTTGGGGTTTTGATTTTTTATGTCACGGGTAGGGTAAAATTTTTAAGGTTTAGGGTTTGGAATTTTGAGATTAGGGTATGTGTAAGGTGTCTTTGGGTTTGGGGTTTGGAGGGTTTAGGGTTAAAATTTTTAATATTAACGTCCGGGAAACATGTTAATGGGTTAACTGACATACACATTTCAATATGGGTTAAGTGTTCCGCTTTCGGAGTTTTGAAATAAATTCTATTATTTCATATTCAAAGTTATTTCTTGAAAGCATGAATATTAATATGAAATAAGTTATGTTATCTAAAATATTGAGTCTTGAATTTGGTTACACATATTTTGGGGGAGCTTTGTGATTAACTACTTATGGATTGGATTAAGATAAACCATGTCAATTAGTAATGATGTTTTTAGAATTTATCAAATTTTATGTATTCAATATCTTATGCTAATTATTATGATATTATAAATTTCTTATAGAACAGTTTTCTAAAAAAGAGATAACAACATTTAGTTCACAATATGAGAATGTCACAATGAAGACAATACATCATTATGAATGAGACTGTGAAGTCGACCCAACAACGTTAGGGCATCGCTTCCGGTTATGACCTTCTTTATGACATATTGTGCATCGCAAACTCTGCCCTTGTTCTTGAGGCCAGTCCATCTCATTACGCATCCTACTCGCCTTTGGTCTCCCACGAGGACGTAACCGATTCATGTCAGGTATCACTATCGGCTGGCCTTCAGGCATTGGGAAATAACGATACTCCCCAATAGGTGTCCATGGTGCAGCATAACAGTTGGCAATGATATCCATCTGGTACACTGGATCAACATATGCTTCCCATGAGATGTTCACAGAGGCACATGCTGCGATGACGTGTGTACATGGAAACCGTAAGGCCTGAAATTTTCCACATTGACATTGCCTTGTTTCCAGTAATACCACCATTTTTTCACCGACGTGATTTGTGATGGGGTCTGAACGCTCTTGAACTTCAAATCGGGAATCTTCTCTTCGAAATAGACATACGTGATAACCAGAAGCTTCTTCAATATTTTTTTCAATCTCTCGTTGAAAGTGTATTCCATATCTTATCCCTTGATGTATTCTGTCTGATGCTAGTTTTTGTCTATCCACAAAGTACTTCACGCATCGATATAATGTCTCCTGAACTAATGCGGTTATAGGTAGCTTGCGAAGTCCTTTGAAGATACCATTGATGCACTCCACAATGTTTGTCGTCATGTGTCCGTACCTCTTTCCCCCGTCGTATGCCAATGTCCATTTCTCTTTTGGAATCCGCATCATATAATCATAAACTTCTTGATTAGCCTGACGAATTTGTTCAAAACGTTCTTCAAATCGTCGTTGGTCCGACTCATATGCTACAACACGTAGATGATATTTCACATAAATTGATTTTATATTTATATTGAAACAGTAAAACAGAATGAATAAAATACGTACCAAGCCTCGTGATTGCCTTCTTCATCGGTTCGTTGTGGAATTTTTTATGTACATTGCTAGCAATGTGTCTAATGCAGAACCGATGATGTGCATTTGGGTATCTCCATGTATCAGGATCTGCATTGATTGCCTCATTAATTGCTCGATGACGATCAGATATCAAACAAACTCCCTGAATGTTGGTGAAATGGTTGCTGATACATGCCAGAAACCAACTCCATGATTCATAGTTTTCTTTCTCTACAATGGAAAAGGCAAGCGGAAGAGGTGAACGGTTTCCATCTTGGGTTGCCGCAATCAACAATACGCCCTTGTATTTTCCATACAGAAATGTTCCATCAATCTGAATAAATTGTTTGCAAAAACGAAATGCAGAGATACAAGGAAGGAATGCCCAGAACAACCGATGAAATTGAACACGAGATGGATCAAGTCGATTATCAGGAGACACATGTTCGTTCGTATCCAGATGGAAGACAACTTGGTTATGATGCCTCAGTATGGCTAGCAATTGCGGCAATACTCGATATGAGTCATCCCAATCACCATATACCTTCACAATTGCCTTCTGTTTCGCCATCCATGCCTTATTATAGGAAATCTTATAACCGAATGTCTGTAGAATCCTCTCTTGC
This sequence comes from Viscum album, assembly GCA_963277665.1. Taxonomy (NCBI): domain Eukaryota; kingdom Viridiplantae; phylum Streptophyta; class Magnoliopsida; order Santalales; family Viscaceae; genus Viscum; species Viscum album. The sequence goes on along the minus strand of OY728145.1, from coordinate 869,769,501 downwards.
ACAAGGGATATTGGAACATCTTGGCATGTCCTAATCATCTCAACAACAATAGATGACACAAATTCTGCATCCAATGAAGTATGATCTTGTGTGAGACTTGGCTGAACGCAACTATGAGCCGCCTCAATCCTTGAGATTCTCCAACCTCCAAAGGTAATGTCTGGAATAGCCCTTAAGCGAAATCTACAATCATCCCCATACTTCACGCACCGTATAACATATTTACTACGGCATGATTCGTGAACTACATAGTTGAAGTTTCTCTCAATATGAAATCTCTTTAACGTGCTTTTTAAGGCATCTTTACTGGGAAAATTCCTTCCAATATATAAGGTTTTGTCCACCTCACTAAACCTATCTGGTACAACTCCAGGGAACTCAGTTGCCGGTGTGAGAACAGTATTATCGAATTCAGGCACACGTGTCATTGCTTCTGACCAAGATGAAAATAATGGTGGATGATTTATTGACCGAGGTTGATGTACAACAACTGCATTTCTCAAAACCTCCTCTCTATCTTTTGTTGGTCCCTCCTCATCAGCACTGTTGTCGCCATCCGATCCATCATTACGAAACTCCTCATCAGAAGTCGGATTGACATGTATATCCGGAAGATCATTTAGGTTGTCCTCTTCTGCTGCATCATTTGGAATAGGCTCAATGTCATGAGGTAGACTGTCTTCAACAACTCTTGTATTTCTACGTCTTTGTACAAATGGACGTTGTTGTTGTACAGTAGCAACAACAACGTATAACTCCATCATGGTACCATCTAACCGTTGAGAAAATAAATTAACTGCTTGGACCCACTGCGCATCAGCAACCAATGGACAAGCTATATGCCACATTGTTGTTGGAAATTGCAAATGTCTATAGCTCATAGACATTATCTCTTGATCGGGTCCCAAATTTAAGGAAACATGAATTCTCTCTTGAAGGTCACTTATGGTAACACAATCCACTGTACTAACCACCGTAATTGGTTGTGTACTGTAAGAAGCTCCTTGCTCAGTTTGAATAATCTCCCCATAACAGTACACACAGGCATACATGGCTCTCTACGTCAAAAATGTGTTCTTTCATCAAAATTATGATAGTATAACAAAATATTAACAATTATGTTCGACGATATGATGTTTATTATAATGTAATTTTATTGCGCCTTTCTATACCATAAACTATGCTACTGATGTTTCACCATATGATATTTATTAGAATGTAATTTTAGAGCGCCTTTTTATTTAGTTTGTTTGTTCTTCTTCATTTCACTTTATATGTTCATTAGTATCGTTAGTTAATCATTATATGAATTCATGTTTTAATCCTATGTTATTTATTAATTATTCTAAAATTAACTAATAATAACTAATCGTTAATTATTCTATTATTCTATAATTAACTAATAATAACTTTAATTTGTTAATTCTTATGTCCTTATTTGGTTCTATAACATTATACTTATCATTTATCATTGATAAATATACAGATCATTAGTATCGTTAGCTAATCATTATATTAATTCATGTTTTAATCCTATGTTATTTATTAATTATTCTAAAATTAACTAATAACAACTAATCATTATTTATTCTATTATTTTATAATTAACTAATAATAACTTTAATTCGTTAATTCTTATATCCTTATTTCATTCTATAAAATTATATTTATCATTTATCATTGATAAATATACTGATTTGTTTTTTCTTCTCTTAGAAATTTTAGTAGTTTATAAAGAAAATATGAATCATCTTAAGCATATTCCCCGGGAGTGTCAAACCAGGATGCAGCAAGGCCCGTTATCGTGCACCAGTTCCCGTTCGAGTCTAGCTCGAAGCGGTGTTTTCGGGTTTTACCCCTATGTACATCTGTGCCAGAGCCACATCCACTTGTTTGTATCCAGACAGGAATTTAATTGCGTAGATAACCACATAATCTTTAAGCTACCAAAATTTCTAAATACTTAATCTTAAGTTAATCTTAAGTTAATCTATACTACCTAACAGTAATTATTTAAAACTATATATAACTAATTACAAAAACTAAATAACTAAATATTAAGAATTACCTAAACTGCTTAACAAATGAAAGATTTAAAACTAAACAAAATTAAATTAATTAAATAAAAACATTAAATTAAATAAAGAAACATACCTCTAAATGAAGCTTCGTAAAAGCTCGCACAGCAAAAAAAAAATTTAGAGAGAGAGAGAGCAAATTGGAGAGAGAGGTTGCAATGAAGAAGTGAGGAGAGGGGGGGGGGTGGCCGCCCTTTTATAGGGAGTTCAGGCAAAGGCGGCATCGCGGAAGCCGCCTTTCGCCTCTGCGTATGGCCAAAGGCGGCTTCGGCGATGCCGCCTTTCGCCTTACCCTGAGCCGAAAGGCGGCCTCCTCCCGGCCGCCTTTGCCATGTCATCGATCCGGGCCAAAGGCGGCGCGGGGGAGCAAAGGCGGCATCGCAGATGCCGCCTTTGTAGCGTATTTTTAAAAAAAATTTTGACCTAGGCCGTTTTTCAGAAAAATTTTTTCAGAAAAACGTAAAAAAAAAAAAAACTCCAACGCCTGCTCTTGCTCCCCCTCTCCCGATGCCCCGAATCCCATTCGGCTCACCCACACCCAGCTGGTCGTCCGCTTTGCACCGCCGCTTCTTGGCACCATGGATCCCATCCGGCTCACCCGCACAGTGCCTGTTGGCCGCCTCGCACCGCCGCGACCCGATGCCCCGACTCCCATCTGGCTCACCCGCACCCTGCCCGCCCGCCGGTTCGCACAAACACCTCCTGTCCGGTTACCAAAACTGCATCCCCCTTTTTCTTTTCATGCAACCCCCATTCCGGCCTCATACCGGCCACCCCCTCCTCCGGTCGGCTCTTCACCGGCGCATGCGGAGCAACCCCCTCAGACTTTCTACGTGGTGCGTATCATCCCCTCTCACTGACCCATAGTCTCCTTATCCAACCCCTCTTTTGACCAGTACGTTTGCGCACCTCCAGAGACCCTCTCTAGCAGCCAGCCTCTGGTCGAGCCCCTCCTTCTGGCCTACGCAGCACTCTGATATATTATTTCCCCCATCGGGTGTATGTTTTTTTATTTTTTTTATTTTTTATTCCTGATTTTGTCTTTGTTTTGTTAGTTTGTTTTGTCAATTGATCGTTATTTTTGGTAGGAATAATGTTTTCTGACCCACGTGAAGTGATTTTGAGTGATCGTTGTCGTCACACCTTGGTTCCAAGGTTGCATTGTCATCACACTTTGATCTCGAGGTAGGATTTCCCTTTGCAGTTCCTTTTTAATTCAAGATTCATTTATTTCATGATTTCAACCCCTTGTTTAATTAATAAATATTGAAGTATGAATTTTGGTTTCATTATTTAGCTTGCAAAATTGTATTTTAGGATTTTTTGTGTGATAAATATAATTGTGTTGTTAAATATTGCACACAATGCAATTTATGAAATGTCTAGTTGGATTTTGTGAGAGGTTTTTGGGATGAGAAGGTTGGTTTGGACTTGTTAATAACCATTTTTCTTGTGAAATATTGATCTTGGGGTTTTTGAAAGTGTTTTCAAGTGGTTTCATGTTTTAAAGGAGTGTGTGTTTGGATTTGGAATTGGTTTTATAGGTGATGATGGATTGTGGCCTGTTAAGAATTTTAATAAAACAGGATTTGGTTTTTTAAACATTTTATGAGGGATATAAATGGATTAATTTCAAATGGTTATTAATTATAAAGCGGTAGGTTTGCATTATTTTTTAAGATAGTTTATTTCTCTTAAATATAGTGTTTCTGTGAATAGGTCTTAATGCCTATTTGGAACCTTGTTGTCTGTTGATTGGAAACTGTCTTGATAAACATTTCATGTGCTTTTAATAAATGACTCGGTTGGATTTTGTTTGTAAATTGGTTTTTTTAGAATGTGAAAATGAAATGTGTTGAATAATGCTTATACATGTTTTTGAGTAGGAATGGGATGCTTAACGCCATTTTTGATAAATGTTTGCACTTTGAGATCGTGGTTTTTCAGTGAATGATTAAGGTCTCCATTTTGTGAAATTAGTGAAAATTTAATTATTATGAAAACCTCTTCTGGATGATCCTTATGCCATATTGGTGTGTACATAACAGATGGGAATTCCCTACTAAGGAATCCTTGGGATCCATTGTTAGAATGCCTGAGGTTGGACTCTTTACGTTCTTTTGGTTAATGGCATGAGATCAGTCCTTGGAGAGACTCGGGGTGAGACCTATTGTGCATTATTATATTATATATACTTTTATTGGATGCTCAGCTAGTATCAGTTGGATCACCCCATTTTTTAAAACTTTAGACATGAGAACTTGGAATATTGAGAGAATATTCTGAGAATGATTGTCACACTGGTAAGTTATGGTATTGACGAGTGGCCCATAGTAGGCAGATATGTTTGGGTTCATTGATATGGGATTTTCCCTCGACCATCCTAAAAAAGGATGGCCGAGCATTTGAGTTTTTTTATTTCATCATGTGTGACATGTTAAAGAGGATGAGGTCTCATGTATTAGTTTCTTCTGGATTATTCTTGATCTCCTAGGTTCACCCATGTCTATTTACTTTTAGTTACTTGCAGTAATGAATATGGTGCTTATATATATTCCAATATTTCCCTTGCTATGTATTTATTTTTTTTTGCATTTTTGTGTGTTGTTTTCCATGGAAAGTGGTAAACTGGTTTTGAATAGGTTTAAAAAATGGTTTTCAGATGAAAGTGTTTAATACCTTTTGTAAAAATTGGAAAATTTAAACATAAAATTCCTTTTCTAAAATTATTTTTTCACTAATGAAATGAATTTAAATTTAAAAATATTTAAGGGAAATGGTTCGTACATTGTTATTAAGTAAAATATTTAGAAAAAAATTACTTTTATAAATTTTAGTTCAAACTTGAAATGTTGTTTCTTTTATTTTAAAGGAGGTGCATTGGGAATAGATTATCGAGCTAGCCTACTGAGTTTTAATACTCACACCTATAGCACTTTTCTGTTTTCGGTGTTTTTGATGGATTTAGCTTGGAAGCTCTTGCCTTGGGCGATGCTTGATCATTGAGTCTGGGAGTGACCCATGGGGTCTCATGGAGTTAGTTCAGAGGCCGAGTTCGGTTAGTTTTATTTTATTTTATTATTGTTTAGTCATTTTATTCGGTTTATTTATTCTACGCCACTCTTTATTATTTCCTTTTCTTTTATTTATTTGTATTGGGAGAAACAGTTCTCATAGTCTCTAGTGATTCCCTGGTGCTTGTTGCCAGTACGGGGGGATTGGGAACTCCTCTTGGGCCTTGCTGCGGATCGGCTCGTGTGACCAGTTCAAGGTTGACTCAGGTTGGTTCATGACATTTCATGTAATTATTTCTAAAGTTCAGTTGTGGTATGTTTGGGATTTTTATGTTTTAACGCTTCGATGTTCTTACATCGAGAGTTTTATTTTATGTTAAGCGTCCTATATTTTATCTCTTTGTTATTTTGATTTCCTATATGAACATCCGTATATATATATATATATATATATATATATATATATGCATTTTAAAATATATATATATATATATATATCTGTGTGTGAACACATTATTTCATGTATATATGTAAGTGTTTATTCATATGAAATATAGATAGGATTCATCCAATAAAGAAGATGATATTTTTTCCTTGGTTTCAAAAATGCATTCTAAGAGAGACTACTAATGTTTGTTTTCTAAAATTTTTACTTTGAGTCATGTTTATAACATTTTAAAATTACTTTCATTCCCACTTCATCATTTTGGATAATATTGAAAGAAAAAATATTTTCATTAAAAATTAGTAGTAGTACCAAGGTTTTGGCATCATTGGTACCATGAAATGGTTTTTATAAATATTTATCACCATCTGTAAGAACCTGGATCACGTTTTAGAGGTACGTGCTTCTTCTTTTCCTTTTCCTTAAGTGATTTTGAGAAAATATGGAAAATGGGGAAATATCCTTTGTTTTGGAACTACACGCCGTGTACTTTATCCACACGCTATGTACTTTAGGTCGTGTTGGGATGAGTACACGGGGCGTGTGGCCATGCCGGCGACGAAGGGTGTAGGAATCGACTACACGCCATGTAGTGGTACCTTACACGACGTGTAGTCAGTCGGCAGGCTTAAGCAGTAAGGCGGTGGCGTCACCGCCAGCTGGGTGACAGTACACGCCGTGTACTCGAGAGTAAATGCCGTGTACTCATGTCGATTTATGAACAATGTGGCAGTGCATCCGTTTGAATAGTTAAATGAAGGCAGTACACGACGTGTACATTGTTTTTTTTTTGGTTTAAAACAGGCAGTAGCCTCCACATTTGGAAGAGGAGGCACTTGAGCCATTTTGGAGCCAAAGGAGGAGGCATGATCTTTGAAGATCCACCGGGTGTTTGTCTGGAATCCGTTTCGGCTTCGAATGATCTCGTTGGAACCACACGGGTGAGCCCTCTCTCCTCCTGGTACCGTTCTTGCCAATTATTCTCCTAACGTAAGTTATTTACGTTTGAATTAGTTTTGTTCTTCATCATATCTACGCCGTTCATGGGCGTTTTTGGAGTCGGTGTTCGGGTATAGCGTTCGTTGGCATATAAGGTAGGTGGCTTTGTGTTTAGTTTTCTAACTGCTGAGTGTATTGTGCGTTTTTGTGCCACGAACCAATGTTGGGGTGTCATGTGGCTGATTCCATTGCTATATTTTATACCTAGAATTAATTAGGTATTTAATTGTGATAATAAAATCCTGGTTGCGATCATTACTTGGATCTGGAACCACCCCCGGGGTGTGTTTCTCTGTTTAGCCGTTTGGCCAGGATACCTGAGGGTATGCCCTTAAAGTAGTAATTGTAGAATTGCCTTGAGGGGAATTGATTGTTACTGCTTGTTTACATGTTGGGCATGGCCCGATTACCTGTTCAGCCTGAGGGCATTTTTGTATTTAGCCTGAGGGTGTTGTTGTGACTGGTATGAGGGCGTGACTGTTTTAGCCCGAGGGCTGTCGTATTTAGCCTGAGGGCAACCTTTCGTGCCCGAGGGCTTGACTTCTATGCCTGAGGGCGACACTTCCTACGCCTGAGGGCAATTTCTGTTACACCTGAGGGAAATCCATGCGGGTTGGATTTTGTATGGCCTGAGGGAAAGCCTGAGGGCGTGGTTACTATTTTAGCCTAAGGTCATGGTACTGGTTGGCCTGAGGGCTTGGTGCTGTTGTGCACAAAAATGTTACTAAATTAAAGGAATTAAATGAATAATAAAATGGAAATTTAACTGTTAAGTTAGTTACCTTTGAGTACTGATTAGTTATTGCATTTTACTACTGGACACTTGTCGCATGTTTTACACACAGTTTAGCACGTGCCTTTTGTGGGTGCCTACTGAGACATATTTCTCACACCCTGTTTGGGTCACGCTTTTCGGCCAAAACAGATTACGTTTCTACAGGTGTAGATAGGGGCTAGAGTCCCTATGTAGGTACTTGACTGTTGCTGAGGAGTAGGAGGGCATAGGACCGAGCCTAGGCTCGTGATGCCGCTGCTAGCTGTTTTGCTTGTTTTGTTGTACTCTATTTTCTGCTGTACTGTATTGATGTATAACATATTCTGGATTTTTTTCTTAGAACTTGAAACATGTAGCATCATCACTTATATATTGTTGGTTATATCCACTACTGTAGTTATTTCAGTTGTGTATGTTTACTGCATCCACTGTTGTGGTATGTTTATTTTGGTATTCCGTTGCGCTACACTTTGAAAAATGAGGGCATAGTTTCCCCACTATCAGACCTGGGCCCTCACTGCTAGTCGGCAGCCTCTGACGTTTGGGGAAATGCGCTTGAGGTCACGTGGCGAACCGGGCTCGGGGCACCCGTTGGGTGGCACCTGGGTCCGGGACGTTACAAAGTGGTATCAAAGGAGTTTCTTTTCTTTGACTTACTATTTGGAGCCGTAGTCAGAGTTAGGACGAACGGTAGTTGGTAATAAGCTGTGCCCGGGCGTAGCTAATCTGTGTACATGGAAAATCCAATCTACCTCTTACTTTGCATTCTTTGATCTTGCAATTTTACGGTTGATATGTATTCACCGTTGGGTGACGCACTTGGATTGTGCTGTTTATATTTTATTTGTGGGTTCAATTTAGTCGCAACCCGAGGAGATGAGGGTATGTCGTCTCATGCATCATATAGGCACATGCTAGATATCACATTCCATGCATAGTTTCCATGCCATGTAGGTGCATTATAATTTTCATGTTGTTGTGATAGTTTTTGTTCTAGTAATGCACGCTATTGTGATAGCTGCTTGATAAATACATGCCTTGTGATATGGTATTATTGTTTGAGCTTGTTTATAGAATGGACGCCAAACTTTGGTTTTTTGGGGTTTATGGGCCCCCATTGACTGAAATTTGGTGTATCATTGACTGGTTATTGGTTATAACACAAATAAGATGTCAAACTTTGATTCGTGGGGTGAATGGGCCCCCACAGGTCGGAATTTGACACTTAGGTGTTTTTTTCAGTATTTTCTGGGTTCCAGAGAAGTTTCTGAGGCATACTGTCCGAAAAACCCAGAATACACACCGTGTAGGACCTCATAAATGTCGTGTGTGTTCTTCTGTTCGGGAAGAAAAATGAACTTTTGAGTACACGCCGTGTACCCTGAGTACACGCCGTATAGTCTCTTCCCATGTCACAAACCATGTGAGAGGCGACACGTGGTAGGGAAGGAGTTGGGTAAAACATGACGTGTAGTTTTGTACATGCCGTGTAGTGTTGACCCGGAGTCTGGCCGTGTAACTAACAACACGGGTCGGTGAACTCCTTGACAGAACACGCCGTGTCAATTATAGAAACGCCGTGTAGTGTGACCTGGGGACTCGGTCGTGTAACTAACAACACAGGCCGGTTTCACCTTTCCTTGAACACGCCATGTACATATCGGACACGCCATGTAGTCTTGTCAGAGGACAGACCATGTGGAGTTAGCCGTGTGGCTGGGAAACGGGGTGGTGTACACGCCGTGTACGGGTGTAACACACCGTGTGTGGTAAATCCGAGTAGTCGGTCGTGTCACAGATGACACAGGAAGTTGGAAAATAACATCATACACTCCGTGTAGATATTATACATGTCGTGTAGTTTTGTGAACGGAAGCCGTGTGGCTTAGCCATGTAGAAGGACCCGAGCAGGGGAAAGGAAGTCAAGTACAAACCGTGTAGTCAGTGTACACACCGTGTAGTCTTGTTTTGCAAATTTTGAAACACCTTCTTCATCTTGTTCCTTTGTGGTTCCTTCGTTTCAGTCTTGATAATCTTGAATCTGAGGCGTGCTTTTGACCTTGTAGATTCGTGCCGCCTTGACGACCGTGAGTTGTTCTCTAGGAGAGCAGCGATGATTATACTCCAGAAATGGTGGTCCATGGGATACCAGTTGATCCACCAGCAGAGCCAGATGAGGCACCAGCTGTTATACCGGACACAGGCGCGGAGGCGCAGTTCCGTGAAGGATTATTGAGGTTCAAGCAGACCTTTCAGGGAGCACCGCAGGCTGCCACATCTATGGCCGAGCTGACGGATATCTTTCAGCAGTAGAATGCGCCTACGTTTTCAGGGGATGGCGGACCACAGGCTGCAGAGTCTTGGCTAGGATCGATGCAGACTATTTTTGAGCATCTTGAGATGCCTCCAGGGCGGAGGGTCAAGCTCGTGACTTACATGCTGCGCGATTCCACCAAGAGATGGTGGGATGTTACCACCCAGTCAGAGCATCACAGGGACATGGCATGGGAGGATTTTCAGGTAGTCTTCTATGAATTCTTCTTTCCTGAGATGCTAAGGGCAGACAGAGCTCGAGATTTCATGAATCTGCAACAGGGCGCTATGTCGGTGATGGACTACTCTGCTCGTTTTATAGAGCTTCAGCGTTTTGCACCCGTGATGGTGGGTGATGAGACGTTTAGAGCCAGACGTTTTGAGGATGGTCTTCGGTATGACATTCCAGCACTGGTAAATGTTTTCAGGTTGCCTACTATACATGCTATTATGAACCAGGCATTGATTACATAGAGGAACCTACGTGAATCGAGTGGTGTGGGACAGGGAGGTTCAGCACCAGTTACTGGTACTATTTCTACTGGCAAGAGGAAGAGACCGATGGACTTCTCTCAGGGCGGTAGTACCATCCAGGCATCTTCTTCAGGTGGACCAATCAGGTGCTACCAGTGTGGCAGAGAGGGGCACAAGAGGCCGCAGTCTCCATGAGACCCAGTGGAGTGCCGAGCTTGCGGAAAGATGGGGCATCTGCAGTGCTTTTGTGGGGAATTTCTACCAGTGGCTAGTGAGAGGGGTTCTGTGTAGACTCCACGTGCGGGAGCAGGACCAGTGGCTTCTTACCAGTCAAGGAACTAGAATACGTCAGGGCGTGCAGGTAGAGATGGTGGTCGTGGCTGTGGTAGCCAGACACCAGGATCTCAGAGGAAATAGGGCGGGACCACTTAGGGTAGCCAGGCTGCGTCGTAGGGCCCTGGCACTGGACATGCATATGTAGTGCAACAGACCCAGCAGGAGCAGGATCCCAGACCTTCGACAATCAGAGGTACTATTCTAGTATCTTATGTCTTGTCTTCAGTACTTTTTGATATGGGTTCTACACATAGTTTTATATCTGTACCCGTTGTGGAGATCCTTGGGCTCGGTGTTTCTACTTCTTCTGATATCTTGACGCTAGAAACTCTGTTGGGGACTAGGACGGTTGGTGTGCGTCAGTGCAAGGAGTTCCCCCTTGAGGTTGGTGGGTGTCACTTCCCTTGGGACCTCTATGTCCTGGAGATGACGAGCTATGACGTCATTCTTGGGATAGACTGGTTGGTTCCCTTTCGAGCCTTTGTAGACTGATATCGTCTCAAGGTGCGTTTCACGTCACCAGAGGGTGTGGAGTTTCTATACAAGGGCGAGTGGGATGTTCAGGTGAGTCGAGCTGGACAAGAGCATCATGGGCAAGGTGGAGTCGCAACCCAGATTGCGAGCTTATATCTGGATGACCAGCGGACTTGTCAGACGGATTTCCCTCCAGTTTTCGATCGTTTCAGGGATGTCTTCCCAGATGACTTTTCAGGTCTACCTCCAGTGCATTAGGTAGATTTCTCAATCGATCTTGTGCCAGGAGAAGCACCAGTGTCAATTCCTCCTTATAGGATGGTCACGTCTGAGTTGCAGGATCTCAAGAGGCAGTTAGATGATTTGAAGGAAAAGGGTTTTATCCGACCCAGTACATCTCCTTGGGGTTCTCCGGTCCTTTTTGTGAATAAGGAAGATGGTACCCTCAGACTTTGTGTGGATTATCGGAAGCTGAACCAGTTGACAATTAAGAACTGATATCCCTTGATGAGGATAGATGATCTGTTTGATCAGATTCGTGGAGCACGAGTGTTCTCGAAGATTGAATTGAGATCCGGATATCATCATCTGTGCGTGAGACCATCTGATATACATCTCACAACTTTTAGGAGTAGGTATGGTCTATATGAGTATACGGTTATGCCGTTCGGACTCACGAACGCGCTAGTAGTTTTCATGGCTCTGATGAATCATGTGTTCCATCCGTATCTTGATTAATTTGTGGTAGTATTCATGGACGACATCTTGGCGTACTCTCACACTCGACACGACCATGCCACCCATCTTGAGATCGTATTGAGTACACTGAGAGAGCATCAGTTATATGCTAAGCTCTCAAAGTGCCACTTTTGGATGGACCAGATTCACTTCCTGGGTCATATCATCTCAGAGGCAGGAGTTGCAGTGGATCCAGAGAAGGGGAGAGAAGTAGTTTCCTAGGAGCATCCCAAGAATGTGTTTTAGATACGGAGTTTCTTAGTGCTGGCTGGTTACTACAGATGCTTCATATAGGACTTCTCCCACTTAGCACCACCGTTGACAGGTATAACTAAGAAGGGTGTGATGTTGGTTAGGTCAGAAGCTTGTGAGATAGCTTTTCAGGACCTGAAGGGAAGGCTGACATCAGAACTGATCCTGATACTCCCCGAGCAGGGGAAGAGTTAAACAGTTTACTATGATGCATCAGGGATTGGGCTGGGAGCCTTTTTGATGTAGGGCGACCGAGTTGTGGCGTACAGGTCTCGGCTGTTGAGGCCACATGAGAGGAATTAACTGACGCATGATCTCGAGTTGACTGTAGCTGTGCATGCGTTACGCTGTTGGAGACATTATCTTTTGGGAGATAATTTTTTGGTTTTCACCGACCACAAAAGCCTCAAATATATCTTTACTCAACGTGACCTCAATCTGAGGCAGAGAAGGTGGGTAGAGCACCTACAGTCCTTCGATTTTGATCTTGCCTATACACCTGGTAAAGGTAATGCAGTAGCCGATGCATTGAGCAGGAAGACTCAGATACAGGCAGTGCAGGAGGCCAGTGGTGAGTGGCAGCTTATGGCCTTGATCTCTGAGATGCATCTAGTGGTGCATGATAGACAGGGGAAGACTTATCTTTCCTCGTTAGCTATGAATTCTACCCTCCTGGACAGAGTGAGGATAAGGCAGCTATCAGATTCAGAAGGATTAGTTCTACAGGAGTCGGTGGAAAGTGAGGACCCTCCTTCCGGTTGGACGATAGGAAATGATGAGGTTTTGCATTTCCGTGGATGTGTATGGATTCCAGGGGATATACGCGAGGAGATGATGAGGCAGTTTCATGCTTCAGATTGGGTAGTTCATCCCGGGGTTACCAAGATGTACCGAGACTTGAGATGTCAGTACTGGTGGCTGGGTATTAAGAGAGAGATAACTGGTTTTGTTAAGAGGTGTTCCACCTGTCAGCAGGTGAAGGCATAGCATCAGAGACTAGCTGGGCTGTTACAGCAGTTTCCCATTCTGGAGTGTAAATGGGATGATGTCGCGATGGATTTCGTGATGGGATTGCCAAGGTCACCTCGAGGCAATGACGCCATATGGGTTGTTGTGGACCGACTTACGAAGGTAGCTCATTTCTTGCTAATCATGGAGACCTTTGGTGTGGACGAGCTCGGAAGGCTGTATATCTGAGAGATCGTACGTCTTCATGGGGTCCCTCGTTCTATCATTTCAGATAGGGACGCCCACTTTACGTCTCGTTTCTGGAAAAGTTTTTAGAGGGCGCTAGGTACACAGGTGCTTCTGAGAACAACATACCACCCTCAGACAGATGGCCAGTTAGAACGGACGATACAGGTACTGGAGGACATGCTGCGCGCATGCGTCCGAGACTTTGGGGGATCATGGTAGAAGCATATACGCTTAATCGAGTTTGCCTATAACAATAGTTTTCAGGAAACTATTGAGATGGCACCATATGAGGCTTTATATGGTATGCTATGCCGATCACCTTTGTGCTGGTTAGAGGCAGGTGAGGCAGTTTTACTGGGGCCACAGCTCGTGCAGGAGACATCTGAGCAGGTCCAGTTGATTCGGAAGCAGATGGCTACCACACAATATCTTCAGAAGTCCTATGTTGATCGCCATAGAAGACCTTTGGAGTTCGTGGTCGGGGATCTGGTTTTCTTGTGTGTTTCGCCGAGGCTGGGACCCAAACGGATTAAGAGACAGGATAAGCTTTCACCGAGGTATGTGGGACCATTTGAGATTCTGGAATGAGTCGGTCTGGTTGCCTATCGGTTACAATTACCACAGTGGTACCGATCCATGCATGACGTCTTCCATGTTTCTCAGTTGCATCGCTACCTTTCAAACTCGTCTCACAACTTTCACCCAGAGGAGGTTGAGCTTCAGCATGATGCGTCCTTTGAGAAGCATCCGATTTGTATCTTTGATAGGAGCACAAAGGTTCTCCGAGGCTGGTCAGTTCCTCTCATACGTGTGTTATGGCAGCATGGCCGAGTGCAGGACGAGACTTGGGAGAGGGAGGCCGACGTACGTGCTCAGTGGCCAGAGCTGTTTTGATCTTTCTCTTCACCACCCTCGAAAGGGCAATTCGGGGATGAATTGCTATAAGGGGGAAGTTTGTAAGAACCCAGTTCTTGTTTTAGAGGTACGGGTTTCTTCTTTTCCTTTTCCTCAAGTGATTGTGAGAAAATATGGAAAATGGGGAAAAATCCTAAATTTTGGAACTACTCGTCGTGTACTTTATCCAGACGCCGTGTACTTTTGGCCATGTTGGGATGAGTACACGGGGCGTGTGTCCATGCCGGCGACGAAGAGTGTAGGAACTGACTACACGCCGTGTAGTGGTACCTTACAAGCCGTGTAGTCAGTCCGCAGGCTTAAGTAGTAAGGCGGTGGCGTCGCCGCCAGCTGGGCGACAGTACACGTCGTGTACTCGAGAGTACATACCGTGTACTCATGTCGACGTATGAACAGTGTGGCGGTGCCACCATTTGAACAGTTAAATGAAGGGAGTACACGCCGTGTACTTGGAAGTACACGCCGTGTACTTTGTTTTTTCGGCTTAAAACAGGCAGCAGCCTCCTCATTTGGCAGAGGAGGCACTTGATCCATTTTGGCGCCAAAGGAGGAGGAATGATCTTTGATGATCCACCGGGCGTTCTTCTGGAATCCGTTTCAACTTCGGACGATCTCGTTGGAACCGCACGGGTGAGCCCTCTCCCCTCCTGGTACCGTTCTTGCCAATTCGTCTCCTAACGTAAGTTATTTACGTTTGAATGAGTTTTTTTCTTCATCAGATCTACGCCGTTCTTAGGTGTTTCTGGAGTCGGTGTTCGGGTATAGCATTCGTTGGCATATAAGGTAGGTGGATTTGTGTTTAGTTTTCCAACTACTGAGTGTATTGTGCGTTTTTTTTCCACGAACCCATGTTGGGGTGTCGTGTGGCTGAGGTCGTTGCTATATTTAATACCTAGAATTAATTAAGTATTTAATTGTGATAATAAAATGCAGGTTGGGATCGTTGCTTGGATCCGGAACCACCCCCGGGGTGTGTTTCTCTGTTTAGCCGTTTGGCCAGGATACCCGAGGGTATGCCCTTAATGTAGTAATTATAGAATTTCCTTGAGAGAAATTGATTGTTACTGCTTGTTTACCTGTTGGGCATGACCCGATTACCTGTTTATCCTGAGGTCATTTTTGTATTTAACCTGAGGGAGTTTTTGTGATTGGCGTGAGGGCGTCACTATTTTAGCCCGAGGCTATCGTATTTCGCCTAAGGGAAACCTTTCGTGCCTGAGGGCTTGACTTCTGTGCCTGAGGGCGACACTTCCTATGCCTGAGGGCAATTTCTATTACGCCTGAGGTCAATACCTGTGGGTTGGATTCTGTATGGCCTGAGGGCAAGCCTGAGGGCGTGGTTACTATTTTAGCCTGAGGGCACGGTACTGGTTGGCCTGAGGGCTTGGTGCTGTTGAGCACAAAAATGTTACTAAATTAAAGGAATTAGATGAATAATAAAATGGCAATTTGACTGTTAAGTTAGTTACTTTTGAGTACTACTTAGTTATTTCATTTTACTACTGCACACTTGTTGCATGTTTTACACACAGTTGAGCACGTGCCTTTGGTGGGTGCCTACTGAGACATATTTCTCACACCTTGTTTTAGTCACACTTTTCGGCCCAAACAGATTACATTGATGCTGGTTTAGATAGGGGAAAGAGTTCCTATGAAGGTACATGACTGTTGCTGAGGAGTAGGAGGGCATGAGACCGAGCCTAGGCTCGCAATGCTGCTGCTAGCTGTTTTTCTTGTTTTGTTGTACTCTGTTTTCTGCTGTACTATATTGATGTATAACCTGTTCTTACTGTTTTTCTTAGAACATGAAACGTGTAGCATCATCACTTATATACTGTTGGTTATATCCACTGCTATAGTTATTTCAGTTGTGTATGTTGACTGCTTCTGCTGTTGTTGTATGTTTATTTTGGTATTCCGCTGTGCTACACTTTGACAAATGAGGGCATTGTTTCCCCACTATCAGACATGGGCCCTCACTGCTAGTCGGAAGCCTCTGGTGTTTGGGGAAATGCGCTTGAGGTCACGTGGCGAACCGGGCTCGGGGCACCCATTGCGTGGCACCCGGGTCCGGGACGTTACACCATCTATGGAATCTATCTATGTTAGTTTTGACAAGGTAAGGTTTTTTATTTTAAATATAGAGATTGTATTGATGGGTGTTGGAAGGATTTTTGAATAGACATGTTTGGTTTAGGTTGATTGTCGATTGATATGTTTTCTAAAAAGGTGATCATACCTCCCATTACTATCATAATAGGGATTTTATGCATCTTAGTGAGGGATGAGAGACTGTTACAATGTAGTCCCAATTAGATTGTATGGTTCCCCACTTATATCAAAGTCAATACGAGAGTCCAACATGGTAGGATAGTTGTGGGTCTCTTGTAGGTAATAAACCTAGGAACCTATCATCATTCTTATAGGTGGTTCTAACCGAAGTCTGTCCATAATCACCTCATGGGGTGTTTTTTAATTTCCCAAGATTACATATTCTCAATTTATTACTATTTAAATGTATATTATTTTTTACTTATTCCACAATTAATATTTATCCATTATTTCGTGAATTATTTTTTATATATTTTTTATTTGGTTGCATTGATTTATATATTTTTCTAACTAATGTTTAATTTTATTTCTATATATTATTATTCATGAGTAATATTATAAAGTGGAATATTCAAGAACCCTATAATATTTACAAATTCTTTTATTATCTTTATTCAATAAAATATCAGTTATTAAGGTTGAAATATTCATTAAGAGAAGTTATAGAGGTTAATGATATTTGATATACCATTAATATTAAATTCAATAATTCATTAGGTTGTTACATCACTTATTCCAAAGAAAATAGAATGGAGGTTATCCGACTCTTTATATATTGGAATAATTATTAGAAATTTTTTTTAGGTATTCACCATTTTCAGTCTACATGTATTATTTCTACCCCTAGAAATCTCTCATTACCATCCATGTATATGAAATAACTCTTTATTTATTAAATTTTTTTATCAATACAATTTTATATATTCTAGTTGATGAAATGATAGTTTTTATTTTTATCATATTTGGATTTCTTATTACTCCTTAATTGCCTATGTTATATTTTAATTTGTTTAGGGGGTTTAAGAGGGACTTGATGGCTCATTTTAATAGAGGTAGGACCAATATTAGTTAGAGGATTGAAAGTACTAAAATTGGGATTTCTCTTATAAATATAGAATTCATAGATCCCCCAACGATTCAAATATCACAACATGTCCCTACTGAGACCCCTTTAATCACAGGAAAGAACATTTATTCCCCCCAAATCTCACCTTCAATAGATCAAGAGTTATTAACTAGTTTCAATGGTGAAATTATCACAAATTGGAGGCATTAACCCTTTTAGAGAACACAATGGAGGACAACTATCATCCTCATTAGTTTTATATCCTAAATAGTTATTATTGAAATTTTTTTCTTGAGAATCATCCCCCATCCATTTTATTTTTCTTAAAATACTCTGAGTAGTATTCATCCCATGGATGACTACGTCTTAAGTATTTCAAGAAACACTGGTGCATGTCCACAAGAGATGGAGGATGAGTTTCAAGCAAAAACTTGTAATAATAATTATTTATGAGATGAAACTGATGAGGATGATAGTTGTCTATAACATTCACCTTTGGATGAATTCATAGGACAACACCTACCATAGAGGAGTAATTATTTTTTTAAATTCAATCACCCATTTTCTTCAAAGAATACTAAATTTCTATAAAATAATCTAATGTTTGGTTTCCAAGAATTATCTATAACTTTCACCTTTGATAATGAATATCATATGAGTATTTATATATTTATTATACAAAATTAATATTTTATAAACCCAATATGATGTATATGAATAAAAAATGGATTCACACTAGTCATTGGACAAAAGAGTATGAAGATAGAGTTAAAGTGTTCAACATGTTTTTAATAGAGAATGTATATCACCCTTATCAAATCCTTTGTCTATGTTTATGTTGTTTCTATTCAAGAAAAATTAGTATATAATAGTTGTAAGAACATTTTATTTTTCAACAAATAGATCAGGGCTATAAATATTGCACTAAACATGGGTAAAAACAAAAAGTTCCCACTGATTGGGATGATACTACAATTTATGGATCACTTGATATGAATAATAGTGTAAATGATGATGGAGATCACATAGAAGAAATTACATTGGAAATTGTATATGACCTTCATGACTGTCCAAAGTTGATTGAGAAGTTAAATAGTTGTGCTAAGAGAAAATTGTATACTGATTATAACAAATACAAAACATTGTCAGTAGTATTAAAGTAATATAATTTGAAAGCCGATAGTGGATGGAGTGACACCAGCTTTAAAGAACTAATTGTTATCTTGAATGATATTATTCCATAAGAAAATGAACTACCATATCGAAAATATGAGGCTAATAGAATGGTACATTAAAGGGGAATGATATTTAAAAAATATATTCTTATCCAAATGATTGCATATTTTTTTGTAAGGACTATGTATAACACATAAATTCCATAAGTGTGGCGCATATCAATTCCAGAAAAATGTATCAAGAACTTTGAAAGTTGTATCATATTTTCTTATCATTACATGGATTAGAAGACTATTTGAGTGTTAGGAAACCATGATACAATTGACATGGAAAATTGATATAATAAATACATATGAAAACCAACATAATCTAGAAGATTCTACTAAATGGAAGAAAATTGATTACAATTGTCCTGAATTTGGAAATGATCTGAGAAACTTTCTACTTGTGTTATCTATAGATAGAATAAATATTTTTGTTGTATAGAGTAGTACTCATAGTTCATAACCTTTCCTATTGTTAAATCATTACTTTCCTCCCGGTTTATGCATGAAGTGAAAATAAATTATATTGTCTCTAATTATATATGGACCAAAGAAACCCGATAATGATATCGATATTTATTTGGCTTCATTGATTGAATATATGAAATATATATGGTATACATGTGTTAAAATTTATTATTATCATATAATTGAAGAATTAACATGGAGTACCATGTTTTACGGGATGATAAATGACTTTCCCACTTATAGAAATTTATCAAGCTATAACATTAAAGGAATGTTGTGGTGTCCCATTTGTGAAGAATTCACACACTTAGTTTGGGTGAAATTTTCCCAAAGACTGTGTTTTTAGTAAAATGAAATTTCTTACCTTGATAAAATAAATACCAATATTTGAAAAAATCATTTAATGGGAATATTGAACAAGGTTAAACAATATATCTACTAATGGGTGATCAATTATTCTATAGAGTAAAATATGTTGACACTATTTTCAGTAAACCATTTTTCAAAAACCTTATGAAATTAGTTAAGAAGAGATAAATTTTCCTTGAATTAACATATTAGAATTGTTTGTACATCATATATTTTCTTGATGTCATGAATATAGAAAAAAAAATTATATGGTAGTGTCATTGGAACATCACTAAATTTTCTTGGGAAAACAAAATATGTAATCAAGGATTTGTTGGACATGATTGACATGGGGATAATGGAAGGGATGGCATTAGTGAAGGGTAAATGGTGGAATTTTCTTCCTATGATAGATTACACTCTATATTAATATGAAAATTTTCAATTTTTCCTTTTCATTAGTAGTGTAAAAGTTCTATAGGGGTATACCACAAATATCCAGAATGACATGTCAATTACTAATTTGAAGGTATAGGGACTA
The DNA here is from genome assembly GCA_963277665.1 of Viscum album. Classification (NCBI taxonomy): domain Eukaryota; kingdom Viridiplantae; phylum Streptophyta; class Magnoliopsida; order Santalales; family Viscaceae; genus Viscum; species Viscum album. The sequence continues at coordinate 869,749,736 of OY728145.1, read as the reverse complement.
AGATCAAACAAATTTCTTGATTTGATGCAATATTTTATGCTTGTTTCATTCCATTTAATTCTTCCTAAAATGTGAGATATACATTAAAAAAACTCTATTCTTTTTAAAATCCATATGAAGTAAAGTTATAGACCTGATAATGTTTCCAAACATTAATAAGGATATTTCAGTCATATTATGCAAATTAGTAATGTTCTTCCCACCATAATTATTTGATATAATGGTCCAACTGATGGTTCAATTGGTAGTAAGGTTCAATTATGTAGTCTTATCTACTATAGATGGATGCACCCCATTGAACGAAATATATAGATTTTAAAAGGGAATGTCAAAATCAAATTAAGATAGAATATTGTATTGCATAACAATATATTGTTGAAGAATCTATTGAATTATGTACCGATTACTTATCAGATGTTGATAGCATCAGTCTCCCAATGTCTCATCACAATGGAGGCCTTATGGAAGAAAAGATTTCTAGAAGATATTTTGATATAATTACCTCTATAGAGTGGGATTAGGAAAACCTTTAAATTTGACATAATAGTGAATGTGTTGACCTATATGTTGAATCCCACAAAAAAATTTCTGAGAAATTTGAACCCATCAAGGGAAGAAGGATGGATATCAAATACACATAATCAATATTTCATAGCATGATTACAAGATGAAATATATTAGGAGTTATCTAAAAAAATAAATTCAATTGTAAAATGACTTCGATGGATAACCAGGGGACCGAATGAAAATGTTATATCTTACACTGGTTTTGTAATCAATGGTTATACATTCTATACAAAAAGAACACGATACTACAATATGATGCAAAAAGTGGTGTTAAGCTTATGGAGGAAGCGATTCACATATCTAGTTCGATGAATAGAAATTTAATTTAGTAAAATATTTCATATTTTTGAATTATAAAATAGATATACAACTATGATTATACATCATTTTAAGGATTGATTTTCCATTGTAAATGGGTTGATAATAGCAGTGTAGTAAAAGTTTATGAAATGGGATTTGTGAAGATGAATTTCAGTGTAGAAGGGGGAAAATATGATTCTTTCATAATTTCATCAAAATAATTGAAATTTTTTTATTTAAAAGCAATAATTGGTAGATTTTCCTATAGGTGACTAAAATAAATGTCAAATCAGTTAAAAATTCAATTGAGGATAATCCTTTCATTCAGAGATCACAATCAGCACATGTTAATTCTAATGTAGACAATGTATTATACATTAGAGGAGACCAAAAATAGGGGATTTGGATTCTGATATAGGATCCAAAACCTTAAAAACTTTTAAAAAATAAAGATATGTCAATAAGAATGTATTTTTTTAATATACAAAATTTTTCCCCATAATTTTATTTTTTCTCTACTATATTAATGTAATCTAAATTAAATTTTTGGCTACTCATGTATAAAATATTTTATATACATAATGATGTTACCAATCTTATGTAAGAATAGAATATAACAAATAAAACCATTTTCTAATATATAAAGTTAATTGTTACAATATAATTTCTCAATTTTTCCAAAAAATTATGTAATGAAACATTGATTTACTTTTCATTATTCTTTACATACGTTTTTTATTATAGAATATTTTTCCATGTTTCGTTCCATTATACACCAAAACTTCCACATATATCTTATCCATTAAAACTTTTTCACCCTTGAAGTGTTGGAATTTATCACTTTCCTTCAAGATCCCTTTATTGCCTTTGTAGGAAGAGAAATGAAACTACCACTTCTCAATCACAGAGGTAATCTTGATATTTTCATAGTAAAATCATTGTCCATATAATTAATGTATTTTTTAATATTTATGTTTATATTTTTTATTTTTAGTATTACTCATATAAGAATTATTTTCTTATACATATGGATTTTTTTTTGAGTTGGTGTTGTTTGTTCGAAGCATCTCATGCTTGTGAGAGATTGGACATTGAGGCTAAAACTAAGATAATTAAAACAAGTAAATGGGTCACAAATGTATATAACCATCCTGAAAGTTTTAATTCCTAATACTTATTTAATTAATTTTGTTATCATTTTATCTACTAGTTATAATTTAATTTCCTTATCATTTTTATTTAATACTTATTTATTTTTTTCACATATATTTTGTGAAGTCATATTTTCAGAGTTTGTTTATTTTAGAATATTTCTATCCATCCTTCATGTCTTTTTGCACCAAAACTTCCATAGAATTATTCTCCCTAAAAACCTTTTCACCACTATAATGTTGGAATTTATCACTTTCCTTCATGTTACCTCCATTTCTTTTGTAGGAAAAGAAACGACACTGCCTCTGCTCAATCACAGAAATAATAATAATGTTTTCACAGTAAACTAATTATCCATAGAATTAATTTATTATTTAATATTTATGTTTTATTTATTTCTTTTTAGTATTAATGGCATAATATTTTTTTTCTTATATAGGTTGATTCTCTTGTCTGAGTTAGGGTGGATTGATATAAGATTCTCATTCTTATGAGATATTGGACTTCCAGACAACAACTTAGATAATGAAAAAACAGAAATGGATTAAGAATGTATAAAACTACCATGAAAAGAAAAATTAATACTACTTATTGAATTAATTTTTTTCTTCATTTTTTAGAACATTTTTAAATTAATTTTCTTATTGTTTTTATCTAATAATTTATTTTTCACATATGTTTTGGTAAGATATATTTTACTTTCAACTATCTGAAAAAAATACTCAAAATAGATAATTTGCTCCTTTTAACCAATAATTTCCCTCTTCTGGATATGAACATCGACTCAATATGTAGTGTTGGATGTTCGACAAATAAATTTAATGTAAATCATGTTAAAATTGGTAGTTAGTATCTTTTGGAGACATTGTGACATGTGGGAATTAGTGGCACCTTAATATGACACACGGTGTGACCGGTATGAGTCGAAGTGATTCTTTGTATTTAAAATTGACATTAATTTTAGTAAAAAATAAAAATAACAGGCTTGAAAATTGAGAATACATTCATATTTTTGTGATACTTTAGTATAAAATTCAACAAGTCATTTTTTATGTGTAGGAACCAGATACACCTCAATCTGATACATGATGTGTCTGGTTTGAATCAAAGTGTCTATTATCAGTTTAAAATTGACATTTTAATTCAAAAGCTATCACTCATTGAAAATTGAGAAAAAAAACTTTTATTTCATTAATAAATTATAAAAAAATATTTATAATTCAATTGTGACATGTAGGAATTAGACTCATGTAAAACTGATACATGATGTTCCCAGTGTGACTCAATGTGCATGTTACTAGTTTAAAATGGAATTTTAGTAAAAAGGACAAGTGATGTACTCAAAACTGAGAAAACATATTATTATTATTTTGATCTTTTTGTAAAAAAGTCCATAAATCATTTTTGATTTATAGTAATTATCCTCCCCTCAATCCAAAACACGGTGATATGGGTATGACTCCATGTGTGTCTTCTTGTTCAAAATCGACATTAATTTTAGTAAAAAAGATAATTAACATACTCAAAACCAATCAGACACATTCATATTGTTTTTATACTTTATTAAAATGATACATAAGTTATTTTTGATAAGTATGAATCATCCTCACATCAGTTCTATGAACGATGTGCTCAGTATGAATCAAAGTGTCTGTTATCAATTTAAAATTGACATTTTAGTTCAAAATGTGTCACTCACTAAAAACTAAAATAATGCACTCATATTATCTTGATAATTTATAAAAAAAATCATAAGTCATTTGGGACATGTATTAATCAGTCTCATATCAAACCGACACATGATGTGACCAGTATGACTCAAATTGCACATTTCTAGTTTAAAATGACATTTTAGTAAAAAAAGACAAATGGTGTAACAAAAATTGATAAAAACCCATTTTAATTGTTTGCATACTTTATTAAAATGATTTATATGTCACTTTAAATGTGTATAATACATATAAACGTCAATTCAATGAATGGTGTTATCGATATGACTCTAACTGTATCATTTTATTTAAAATAAACATTAATTTTAGTAGAAAAAACAACAGACATAATCAAAACCATGAAAGAAAAATTATGATTATTTTTTTAATTTAGGGAAAAAATTAAAAACTCATTTTTGATGTGTATGAATTAGATACACTCTAATATGATACACGGTATTCCGTATTTGACTCAAAGTGTCTATTATTAGTTTCAAAATGGAATTTTAGTTCAAAAAGTGTTACCCACTGAAAACCAATAAAATGTACATGGATTGTATTTATAATTTAGGAAAATGATTCATAATCCCTTTTTTGACATGTAGGAATCATTCTCACATCATGCTGACGCACGAGGTGGAAGATATGACTCAAAGTGTGTGTTTTCATTTTAAAATGAAATTCCAATAAAAAAGAAAAGTGACATACTCTAGACCAAGAAAAAACAGTAACATTATTTTTACACTTTAGAAAATTGATCCATAATTCATTTGAAAAGTGTAGGGATTATTCACACATAAATATAATGTACAGTGTGACCATTATGACACTATATGCATCTTTTTATTTAAAATTGACATTAATTTTAGTAAAAAATACCACTAACAATCTCAATACCACAACAATTCATTCGTATTGTTTTGATACTTTATGAAAATGATACATAAGTATTTTTTTATGTGTATGAGTCATCTGTAAATTGATCCAATAAATTTTGTTCCTGATATGATTCAAAGTGTCTCTTATTAGTGAATATTTAACATTTTAGTTCAAACAATTTCACTCACTAAAAACCACGAAAATGCTCTCGAATTATATTGATAATTTAGGAAAATATTTTATAATTAATTTTTAAAATCTACGAATCATTTCCCATAAAACAAAAAATGATGTGTCCAGTATGACTTAAATTTCATTTTTCAAGATTAAAATTACATTTTAGTAAAAAAGATATGTGACGTACTCAAAATGAACAAAATGAATTCAGATTATTTTTATACTTTATGAAAAGTATCCATAAGTCTTTTTTGATGTGTATAAATCTTCCAAACCTCAATCTGATGTATGGTATGACCGGTATGACTCCAAGTGCATTTTTTATTTAAAATTGATATCAATTTTAGTAAAAAAGATATCTGACGTACTCAAAATCGAACAATCAAATTCGTATTATTTTGATATTTTATGATAATGATATATATTTCATTTTTTATATGTATAAATGAACCACATATCAATTTGATACATTATGTTCCCATTATGAATCAAAGTATCTGTTATTAGTTTAGAATTTACATTTCAGTTCAAAAAGTATCACTCACTAAAAACTGAAAAAACACACATATATTGTATTTATAATTAAGGAAAAAGATTAATAAGACATTCTTGATGTGTAGGAATAAACCTCAAATAAAATCGACACATGATGTGAATGACATGGCTTAAAGTGCATGTTTCTATTTTAGAATGTCATTTTTGTAAAAAAAGACAATAGGAATTCTCACGAATGGTCAAACAAATTCGGATTATATTAATACTTTTGGAACAATGATCCATTAGTCATTTGGGATGTGTATGAATCAGACACACCTAAATCTAACATATGGTATGACTAGTATGACTCCAAGTGCATCTTTTTATTTTAAATTGACATTAATTTTATAAAAAAGAAAATTAACAAACTCAATACTTAGTAAAAACATTCATATAGTTTTGATACTTTATAAAAATGATAGATAAGTCAATTTTTACATTTAGGAATATTCCAAACCTCAATCATATACATGATGTTTTAGATATGACTCAAAGTGTCTCTTATCTTTTTAAAATTGTCATTTTAGTTCAAAAAGTGCCACTCACTGAAAATTAAGAAAACAAACTCATATTGTCTTGATAATTTTGAAAAATAATTCATAAGTCATTTATGATTTATAGGAATCAGTATCACATCAAACTGAAACAAAATGTGGCTGTTATGACTCAAAGTGCGTATTTCCAGTTTAAAATGAAATTTTAGTAAAAAAGACAAATTATGTACTCAAAACCATGAAAATGCATTAATATTATTTTGATATTTTAGTAAAATCATCTTTAAGTCATTTGGTATGTATAAGAATCAATCACACCTCAATTAAATACACGGTGTGACTAGTATGAATGCAAGTGCATCATTACAATATATACATGTCATTTTAGTTTAAGACATGCAACACATCACCAAAACCAAGAAAATGTGCCTAGATTTATTTATAATAAATATACCCAATATTACATAATTAATCTCCTTGTAATTTTTATCTTATAATTATTTAGTAAATTCTAAAATAGATAATTCTTGAATATGAACAAGAATTTGTTTGTCTTGCAAGAATCAACAGTAACTCAGTCAAATACACAGTGTTCCTAGTACGACTCAAAGTTTAGTTTAAAGTTAACACTTTTTGTTAATTAATTTATTTATATTATTACTAATATAATATTTTTTTCTTATAAACATGAATTATCATACTCAATCATGGGTGTTTTATTCAGCAATATCATGATTCGGGGTTAGGATCAAAAGACAAAGTAACATTAATGTTTTTTAATATATGTAATAATTTGTATATATGTATTTGTATAAACCAAAGTTATAATTGTCTATAATATATTTTTTTTCTTCTTGTATTTTTTTAAATTTTATTTCAGTTAAATTATCAATTGGTACATTATTGTTCTGATTTCTGGTTGTCTTTATGGTGTTGTAGTGTTCTGTTACAGCACACTGCATTGGTGCTATAGTGTGTTGTTATGACACATATCAGTATGCCCCTTTTTCAGCTCTTTTCTAAGAACTCATAAAGGGATCCTTTATCAACACTTTTACTAGTGCTGATAAAATACAACATATTTTAATTATTCTCTAGTAGTAAATGCTTCTCTAATGCTGATAAAATCCAGTTTTATCATTGTTAAATGCCTATTATATAATATTTTATGTCTCAAAGAAGGTGAATTGAGGAAAAAATACATTACTGATTTGGTAACACTAGAACTGTAAAACCCAAGAAATAGAAATCATAAAATTGATATTTAAATGCCAATAATTTTTAGGGGAATTTTCATAAAATATATCCATGTTCAGTATATACATCACATAAAATAAAGATGTAGTGAATATGGTTTGTGTCTCACATAAGTAAATAGTGAGAAGAAAATCACTTACCACTAGTAATAATTTGAATCTTAAGACCGAAAAAATAATAACATCAAATTAAACACTATATATCAGGAAAATAAGGATAATCATGATATAACATGTCAAAGGGGTAGTATATACACCACAAAATAGAAAATAATTGGTGAATTTTCATTTTTCTCCCTCGAATAAAAGAGAGAAAAGAAATATATTACATTAAGTATCGACTTATTTCATACACATTTGAACCTCATGTATAATAAATATATTCTTATTTTAAATATATTATAAAAAATAATTATATATATCCTTCCATATATAGTTTACTTATGACATTTTATTACTAGTTTATTAACAATTCCTTATTAAAATCATGTTTCATATAATAACCGCTTTGTTTTTCATGTATGTTTTGATTTGTTATTTTTAGTATCCTTAAATTTATCATGTTTATATCATATAAATAATATTAGATATTATATAAATATAATATATATTTAGTATATATTTATTTATATAAATCTATAAAAGTTTGAGATAAAAAATAAAATACACCATTCTTATAGGTAGTATGACGTACACACACATGAAGGTTGTTTCCATTTTCTCAATGGGTTGAAATAAAGAAATAAAAATAATATATTAACATTAAATAATAATTATTATGTCATATATATGTCACATATGTTTATTTAATCCAATAAATATTACCTTCCATGTAAATCATATGTGAAGATCAAATCAAATCACTTATTATAGTGGTAGTCTGTCGTACACACAAGTGATGTTATCATATTACCACAGAATAGAAATTAAGTTGGTATATGTGACATCAAAATTAAAAAAGTCAAAATATGTTATGAATATAATATATATTTATTTAATATATCCTTATTACGATCCATGAAAAAATATAATTGAAAAACTCATCACATCTGTTCGCGAGGCGATAGTCTGCCAGACACACGAGTAATGATATTATTTCCAACGGTTATGGAGGTAGGAAGTTTGATGTGGTGTTGTAATTTTAGGAGTCTAATAATACTATTTATATTATATATAAACATTAAATCCATCATTTTATACATCCATGAGAGTTATTGATTTAAAATGAATAATATCGATTCGTGAGGCTGTAGTCCATCGCACACACGAATGATGATTTCACATACTATTTGATGAAAGATGTGATTTATTTAAGTTATTAAATTAACATAATAACATCTCAATATATTTAATATAATGTGTTTATTTTATCACCATTTTTTAATAATAATTTAAGGTTGTGGTTAAATAAATAAAATAAATTACTCGATTAGGGAAGTTACCTATTTCTCAGAAAACATCGTTAGGTTTGAAACAAAAGGCATCATAGGTTTGGTTTCTGACAAAAGTATTCCTTATAGGATGAATGCAAGGAATTAAGGAAGTGATTTTGGAATTTTACGGTAGATTCAATGGGTTTTCGAAGTGTGAATAAGAGAAGATAGGGGGTAGCCTTTTATAAGTGAGGTGTGTGGAACACTTCTAATTTTTTGAATAGAAAATAGTGTAACCATGTTTTTCAAATGCCAAAAGGATAAAATATAGTACACTATAGATCATAGAGAGGATAATATCAAAATAAGGCATGAAAATTGATTTTTTATGTGATTTTTGTCATTTTTAACACTTATAATTTTAGTATAACCCCCCCCCCCCCATAAACATATTTTTACTTCAATCACAGTAAATAATTTTTACTAATTTTACTATTAATTATGGTAAAATATTAATTTTAACTTATTAGATAAGATAAATTTTTTTTATTCTAAATATTGAATCATTTTTTAAAAATTCGACACAAATAAGTGGAATCTTTGAAATTAAAATTTAACCCACATATGCATTAATAATGTGGGTTGTCAAAGAGAAATTTTTATAAAAGGGGAAAGTATTAATATCAAACTTCAATATGAAATTGATTAAAATGACCTAAATTGGATTAATAGATATATAATTGAACTAATTTTACTTTTAATTCCATATTAAAACAATTTTAATGTTTGTAAATGATTTAATGGAAATGAAAATTCTTAATAAAAACCTGTATTTCTCATTATTCATAAAAAAATCATCTCTACATAAAATTATCAAAAATATCACCTTAAGATAATTTTAAAATTTATATTTTAAAAATGAAGTTTATTTTTTCAAATATATTTTCTAAATGTGGAAATAATAAATTTTAAAATAAGTGTGCAAAAGTTTATAAAACTACCTTTTAGAAAAATACACATTTAAGCATAAAATTGGATTTATTCTTGTCTCTTATCTAGAAAATACATAAGATTATTTTTAAACATTTCATTGAATATATAATATTTTAATTTCATTAAAAACATTCACCAAAATTGGTTTTTTTAATTTAATAAGACAAAATATATTTCTGTGCATAAAAATATTTTTTCAAAATATGATTTTCCTTAATATAAAAGTGTTTTTTCATTTATAATTAATTGTTCACCTAAGAATTGATTTTATATACATGTGTATTCCATATATTTTCATAATTTAATTAATCCAATTCATACTATTCATTCAAACAGCTATTAAATAATTATCAAATTAAATAAAACTATTTTAATAGTAGGTCATGTTTTGTTAAAACTCGGTGTTACATCTAATATAAGCTATCAATGAAAATTAATTTATTTCAAAAATATATATATTTAAAATAATATTATAGTGTTATAAAAGGTATAACTATTAAGTTCAAAAATTCAATAACTTTTTTAGGTTGTTTAAATTCAAGTGGATTGGACTACTAAGTGAATGGTATCGAGTAATGTTTTAGTTTGGACTATTGTTCAAGCCTCACTTTCAAGTTTAAATTAAAAAATGAATCAAATGAATAAATTATTTGGAATAATTAGGTGGATCACAACTAAATTTATTTGAGGAAACTAAGATATTAATATCGACGAATAGAAATTTAAGGAAACTAAGTGGAGAATCATAACTCAATGTATTGAGGGATACTATGGGGAGAGTCACAACTGAAGGAATATTTGGGAATAAAGGTGAGAGTCTCATATTATGGTATTATTTGAATCACATTGGGTTTAAAGGAATCCAAAATCATGATTTATGTGAACCATCCTGAAAATTTGGTTGTGTGAATCTGGATTTTTCATCAGATTCGTTAATGAAATCTACTGGATTGTCTTAAAGGATTTAGAACATAGAGTTTCACTTATCCATCTAGGACACATGGGTATAACCACCATGATATAATCCAATGTGTTCCTAGATTGGTGACCTCATTGAATAGGTTTCTATAATTAATTGTCTGGGATGCATTGACTTGGTTCCCTGAGAAGGTTCATTTCAAGGACTCAATCGGGCCTCCCCACATGCCAGAGGCTGTCTAATAATAGTGGGGGCATAGGGTTTGATAGTGGGGAGACTATTCCCTCATATTAAAGTAAGAAAATAGTGGAAATGACAAGATAAAATCCTTAGGATTAATTATTAGAGTTCAGAAACCAAAATAAAATTTAAATAAGGTAATTATAAAAAAATAAATGGAAATTCACTAAAGGCATAAACAACAATGTCATATATACCACAATGATCGCCCATAGGGCTGAAACCATATATTGAATGGAATAAAATAAATACAAATAAAATTATTTGGTTATAATATATAAACTAATACATACCACATACTTGATCTCCACAAACATTTCTAATCCATCATGATCGATTAGTCAGAAGTCTTGATTGATCTTGTGCCTGCTACCAACTGAATGTATACCTGAGTTCTCCAGTGTAATTGCGGGTTGAGTAGGGTGAGTAAAAAAAATCGTAGGGAATCACCAATGCGGTGATGTACATTACAAGTAATATGTAGTGTATGTATATTTTATTTTCCCATCAGGGTAATATTAATAAAAATAACTCAAATAATAAATACAATATAGACATAAATAAAAAAAACCACAAACAATACTCAGGTCCATGATCCTGATCGACCAATCCTCATTTGACATAAGAAATAATGTATCTAAATAAGGTTTTAACATATATATATTTAAAAATGTATATATATATCCCCATATATATATATATATTTATATATTTATATATATGTATAAATATGAATAATAAGACAAATAACATAATTAAAATAACCCGCAGTCGATCCTTGGATTCGTATCCTGATTAAAAATATAACTACTTCAGTTAGAATCAAAAAAGTCTCTATATAAGCTATGTCACCAAGGTGCATACATGTCCTATCCCCATGATCACTTATACTCACCTCCAATCACTATATTGAAGGATGCCATGTATCAACATAAAATCTTGTAATGATGGAAGAACATCTACTGTGGCCTATGCCGGATGTATCATTTATTAGACCAATGAGGGACATGACTCATGGCCATTGACCAAGGCGTCTTTTTCGAGTCCATGGATCTCATCTATAGAAAAATCAGTATAATATAGACCTACATGGTCCAGGTTCTTGGGACATTGACCAAGGAATCCTATTCAATTCTATATAGAGCATCCATATAAAAATCAATATAATATAGACCTACATGACCTTGGACCCAGATCCATTTACCAAGGCCTTTTTTAGAGTCCACAAAGAACATACATAGCGTATTCAGTATAATTATGACATATATGGGCCAAGACAGATGTCCATTTACCAAGTAAACCTCTTAAATTCACCAAAGATCATCTATATGAAACTTTTTTTAACATATAACAACATGGGATATAACCTCGGAACATTTCCCAAGGAATCCACTTATAGTTAACAGAGCACATCCATAAAGTAGTATAATATATACCTACATGTTTCAAGACCCAGGTTCATTGACCAATGTATCCTCTTTGATTCATTGAAGTGCATCCACAGAAAACCCAGTAAATGATTCTATACTGTGATATCTATATACAACAATAACTCCCAAAATCTAGATCCTAGTAAGTACCTCTCAGAATCTATGTCATGTACCATATCACATCAAGCACATTGGATATAATCCATGAAGAACCTAAAGTAATAATAGCTACATCAATAATAACTAAGTGAAGGAATATAAAAGAGTGGGCATGGTTTAATTCCCAACACACAACGATTTCCATAACCACAAGGGATTAAGGTATGGGTTCTAGTTGACACTAACTACTATATCTAGCCAACCCCCAACATACTATATTAGGGTTGTTCCAATGTCATGGCACCCATTGGGCCCCACATGTGAAATACTAGTGAGGCATCCAACTGAGGATCCTCTACGACACAACATAATTAAACGAGTCACTCGATGAGTCCTCACATTGAGTAAGTGGATGGATTCATCCTACATGGGATCCTCTAGGTTAGATCATACATGAAGGTATACCATATGGGACCCTCATCCTCAATGATAAGTCAAAATATAAAGCTAGTGCACAAGGGTTGTTAGTGACCCCTAGTGTTAATCCATTTAAATAAAAATAAATAAATTATTTAATTTAACAGTTCATTGGGTTACATCTAAATAGGGTGAATCTCCCGCAGGAGAAAGACCAACCATACACGTACTACATAAATGTGAAAAAATAATCAAGTATAGTTATGATAGAATACCTTCATTTATAAATCTTTCCATTTAATTTTTCATGTGTCAGCAGTAGTAGTCATGGGAAATCCAAGAATAAACAAGTGAATTTGAGTCCTTCATCACAAAAAAAAACAACATAAATAATTAATTATGACATCATTATTATTAATTAATTAAAACACAACATTTTAATTCAAAGATCCATTTAATTTAAAATGGTTATAATGCCCAAAATCTCACTGTATGATCTCATCACATCAAAACAACACCCACGCAAATGCTACTATCCCAAACATAAGATCAACCTCAAGAAGGGAATATTATGTAAGAAACAATTCCAAAACAAAAAATTAAAATATTAATTTAATCTTAAAATATTTTTAAAATCAGTGTGGTGATGTACCTTGATCAGGAGACATGTGGAAAAGTGTAGAAGACCATTCTGTTTATTCTCTTCCTAGATAAAGAGAAAAAACCAACATTAGTATCCAATTACACCATGCTCTGGTAAAATCAAGACCAAAATCCCTAACTAGAGAAACCTAGGTTAAAGGAAGAAAGAAAAGAACACAACATAGGATAACGGATCAATGGTTTTCCTCAAGATTTCCTACACACTTAATGGTGTCCAATTTTGACCAAAACATTGGGGAACTTCCATGGAGGAAGGAAGGAATATGGTAGCGCATGTGGGGGAGAAATGGGGTGGAAGATGGTGTAAAACTCATTATGGGTGTAAGGGAAAGATGGTAATTTCCCCTCTTAACGAGCCACTTGATTTTCCAAACAATACAATAACTGTTTGGTTGGTATTTTTTTGGCCCCTCATCTCGCACGATTTCATCACACAGTTTGACAGACCATACACCAACAGTGTGCCTCTACTTTCCAATGAACACTCCACCTCACACAATTATAGCCCATGGTTTTTCAAATCACACATCAACTGTTGGAGTTGGTATCCTAGAACCAACTACTATGTAATTTATTAAAAAATAAATACCTTATCACATATTTATTATTCTTCTGTGTGACAATGCATTTGACAATGTCCTAAGGATAACAGTTTCATTAAAGGGTCATAGGAGATCCCTACTATGATGATAACCTAGAAGTTCCGTAACACTATTCTTGAATATATTTTCTCTGGATGAATGATGTTATTTGAGGGACACAAATAATACAGGCTATTAGAGGCGAGGACTAATAAAACATTGAGACACCTTCTCATGGTGTGTGCCTTTGGTAATATCCAGGACGATATTATGTGAGTGAGACCTGCCAGTAGGAAATCCACATTTCATAGTATCATTAGATGTTCTAATCTGCGGATGTGTGTATTGGTCCTTAGACTTTAAGATTATTATTAATGTATATTACAACTCACACACTTAGATGTATTGATGAAAATTGTAATGACACACTATTCACAGTGAGGTAGTACATGTTGGATGCATCATGAGTAATGCTACGTTAATATATAATGTGAGAAATGATTTTTCCCTTCTATTCCATAACAGAAGTAGATATTTCAGGCCCTTTTACAGAATTGATATATCCTAAATAAATCCATAGCCATGGTGAGGAATGGAAAAGTTCGATTCTAGGATTTCAATGAAAGAATAATCAAACACATGGGTTGATGGAACCAGCATCCAACCCACATGATTCTAGATATCAAGAAAAAGGGATTACATTACACGGTAAGAGTTCGTAGTAGGTGACACGCCATTGTGAAATTAACTTCTTTCTCTATGGGTTCCTTGGCGTGTTTCTAGATTCCAACCTTAGACTTTAGGCAGGCTCCGCCTAATGCTAGTGAAAAAGAGGCCTAGAGGGCCACACACTAAGTGTGTCCATGTATCTCAGTTAAATATTAATTTAACAAGTTGAATAAAGATTATTCCCGATTGTGTTTTAATAATTATTCAAGGATGACTGATCACATTTATTTGGACACTAGTTATTCATGAAAATATATTGTGGGTGAAATAATATATTTATTACCGAGTAATGCAGTGATATTTTTTTTGAGAAATAAATAGCCATTATTCATGGTATAATAAATGTGGTGGAGGAAATAAAGATAATAGAAAAACAAAAGTACACTTCATTTATATTAATATACATGTGGTTTATTTTTTCTGGTAATTTCTACTAAATAATAATATTTATTTAATTAAATAATATTAGGTGTAATTTTCTAGGAACATGACAAGTAATAATAATAGATAACTATTATTATTAGACATGGGGTATTACTAAGAATTTAATGAAATGAATAAATGATTTCAGGTAATTAATTCATTTAATTATTGCAATTAATTAAAATTCCAATTATATAATTCTCGTTAGCCTAGCCATTTTAAGGGGTTCTGCACAACAGATCTAGAGAAATCTCTCAAGCCAAGAGAGAATTTCTTTCTTCCAAGAATTCTATCAATCTAGGAGAGAGATATCCTCCTCCACTAGATCACGGTGATCGAAAGAGGAAATCACAAGAGTAGTCTCTTCCACACTAACACCCAAAGATCCCTTCAGCGATGTGAAGAGATATGTAAAACACATCAGGATAACTGATAGAGGAATCCTGCACTTGGATTCTATGATGCAATGATGGATCACATCATATTGTGACCACAAACATCAATGGAGAGAGAATAACATCAAGGTAATTCTTGTCATTTAATTAAATTAATTATAACACCCATATGATGATCCTCTATATGGTTCTGGGACACCATTCTTCTATTTTTTTCTTTTTTATATTCGAAAGATCCAGTGTTTTGTTATTGTAATGGATCTCAGATTAAACATCTTTAACAGAAAAAATTAAAGATGGGTACACCCACCAATGCACGTCCACTACGCCCAGAATCTACGAGTGGTACCAGAATAGTCATAACATAGATTATAATTATTTTTTTCCGTTGGTGATTTACGCATTTAATAATTTAGTTTCTTTAATTCAAGTTAATTGTTATTCAAATCTGAATCATAAGATATATTCCTCCTCTTCTATTTCTCGTTCACCTTAAAAAATATTTTTTCTTTTAATATTGATTAAAATAAAATAGTGGCTCTCATCCATATGTTCCAAATATTTATGGACATACAACACCAGAATACCCAGCGTGTATTCAGTAGTACACACCATGTAGTATAGGTTCCATGCACCAAGACGGTCTGCCAAACCAGGCAATGTCATTAGATCATATCTGAGCCTTTAAAACTCATTGTGTTGACCAGGAATAGGTGGCACACGGTTTCCAGATTACATGTTGTGTGGCCAACTGAACATGGAATTTAGTTCCTGCAGGTTAGGGTTGGACTGTGTACCCCATACATGGCTTGCCCAGCTAGAAACTATGTAATGTGGATAGTACATGGCATGTGTCTAACTGAACACGCTGTGTACTTTGAAGATTTTCGAAGTAAATCTACACACCATATCCCAGGCTTGTACATCGGATGGACGGTGAACAAAAGTACATGTCGTGTAGTCATAACTATACACCATGTACTCATCCAAATTATGCATATTTATTTACATTTATTATTATATTATAAAACCCTTTATATGTGTACCATAGTGCATGCGTAGAGCTGAGGCACAACATCTGATACGTGTTTTCTATATATGTGTTTAATTTAACATTTGTTTAATGTTCATTTTTACTCATTTGGTAGTTATGAACTAGAATTCACCGGGTTTCCTCTGAGGTACAAGTTACGTACAAAGATAATTTTAAATGAATTTATTTGTTTAAAATTATGATGGATGAGAATCTCAAGGAAATTCAAAAAAGGGTTTAAGACAAAAGGATTGATTAATTAAACATAATTAATTGATTCAATCGTGATTTATCTTAAACAAGAACGATTAAAGAATTGAAAGATTGTTTTATTTATTCGTAAACATCATTTCATGTATGGATGATCATGATATAGACTAAGACCTTTGTATGTGAATGGTTTCTTTTAATTAATTTATTTAAATTAAATTTTTTATCCTGCAAGCCTTCTCCTCATTAATATGTAGGGCCTGCATGCCCAAGGATTATTTTATGTAAAACCCCATTATACACCTCACCTACATGTGAGATAAAATCATATGTAATGGATGGATCTCCCAATCTAGTGGAGGTGGCTCAAGTTAGGAGCCAAGGTGAAACTGATTCAAGGAGATACAAAGGTGGATATGTGGAAAGCTGTAAACACGTACCCAAAAGGTTCAAGGTGTTTCTCCCCTAGGTCTTTGGTTAGATTATCAAACGCTATATAAATAGAAAATAGAAATAGCTCATGATCATAACATTTATTTTATTTCTTTCAGTTTCATGGTTTATTTACTGTGGGTTTGTTGTCACGATCACACAATTAATGAATTAAACAAGCATTCAAGATGGAACTAAAATAAGACCGGATTATGCATAAATATTATCTTAGACATGGTTTATCACTTAAGTATTTCCCAATTAATATTGATAGGAATGTAATCAAAGATAATAAAATATATTTATTTATAACTACAAAATCCCTCAAAGAAATATTAAATCGGTATTTCCTTCCATAATTTTGGTTAGAATCAAACCATAGTTCAAAGTGCTTGACCAACACTAGTTGGGTTGCTTTCAATTATCGTGGAATTATAATTCTAGGTTATGAGTTGACTTGTCTTGGTTCAAATCAAGGGTTGACTGCCACAATAGGACTAGGTGTGACCAAGAGGCTAAGGTTTAGGAAATCCAAAATAACATGGTTTCAGGTTTGGGGAGTCCACTCTGCGGATCAAGGAGATTAGAGTTAATGTAGCTGGCATTTGAAATTCCTACCTAAACCCCTTAAAGTTGCTTGGACAACCCTAGTTTGGGTAATGAGAAGGTAAATATGGATCCTTTCCCCTAGAATATTTAGGCAACGGAATATTCTTAAGTCAATGGTGAGGACTACTGGATTTCGATAAAATAGTGGGAGACTAATAACTATTAATTTATTTATTTGGCTCAGTTTTTTTCATAATAAAGTACGAAAGCTTTTGTCATCTTAATATGTAGAAACAGTAAGAAAAATGACTTCAAAAATATCATTAAGAACCATATTTGAGATGGAAAACCTTCTTAAAAGCACTGATTTCCATGAATGATAGAGGCATTTATGTGACATCATTTTCCATGAGAGGAAATTGTACGTGTTGGAAGAGCATGTTCTAGTTGCACCTAGAAAAGAGGCTAGTGATAAGGAACTATCTCTATATATTAAAAATACGGATTATTCCACATATGTCAAATTTTTCATGCTATCAGCCATGCCTAATGTGCTCATTAAAGAAACATGAAAATGTGGATGTATATAGGATAATGACTCACCTTAATAATCTCAACCAAGAGAAGGAGATAAATGAAAGATATGAGTTCTTCAATGCACTGTTTAAAACTATTCTTGGAGAGTCTAACTCCGTTGGGACTCATTTAGTCAACATTATTGGCTACATTGAAATCCTTGAAATCTTAGGGATTAATTTCCCACATGAGTTGTGTACAGATCTCTTCCTATCATCACTACCTAAAAACTTCTCTACCTTTATTGTCAAATATAACATGAGAAACAATGAGAAGAGTTTATTAGAACACCTGACCTTTATTCTCTAGTAAGATAAAGATATGGGGCCTGACAAACCCGCAGTCCATATGGTGAATAAGGAAAAAATGACAAGGAAAAGGGGCCAAGGACTTATAAACAGTCTGAAGCTCCCGAGCACTATCCCTCCAAGAAGGGGAAGATCCATAGGCATTGAAAAGAATGGGATACAGTTTTTTTTCATGTGGAAATAAATACCACTAAAAGAGGAACTACACATAGAAGCATGGGGATGCTAGAGGTACATTCGTTATCGAGTATAATCATTCCATTTCAACACATTGGGTATTAGATATAGCTTGTGGGGATCACATCTGTATTCAAATGTAGGAACCGTCTAGATTTTGAAAGATTTATAGAGGAGAGGAGGATCTTTGAGCTGCTAATGGTGCGAGGCTGGATGTGTTATCCATTGGATATTACCACCTCTCATTGCCAATTAGGATGATTTTGGTTTTACATAACTGTTATTATGTTCCTAGTGTTACCAAAAACATAATTTCTACATCATTTTTGGATATGGATGGACTTATTTTCATGTGTGGAAATAAGGGCTGATTATTTAATAAGAACAATATAAGTTATGGTATGGCACATTTAAATAATGGTTTGTAAGTATTAAATAATGAAAACCAAGTGTTGGAAATCGATAACAAAAAAACTCACAAGACTCATGCATCACCCAATTGTGCCATCACCATATTGGTCATGTAAATGGGAATAACCTTCCAAGGCTCTACCAATATATCTATTTAGACTCTACCAAGATAAAAACACTTGATAAGTGTCATGATTATTTACAACATAAAATGACCAAGCCTCCTTTCAGTGGACAGGGTGAAAGGGCCACAAATATTCTAGGATTGGTGGACACAGATTAGTGTGGACCATTCCTAATAGAAGCTATAGGTGGATATTCTTACTTAATTAATTTTACCAATTATTTGAGTAGATATGGATATGTCTACTTAATGAGGTATAAGTCAAAATCCTTAGAGAAATTTATGTAATTCAATAATGAAGTATAGAATCATCTTGGTAAGAATTTAAAGAGGATTCAATCAGATCAAGGTGGAGAATATTTGAACCAAGAGTTCATCGATCTTGTATGGGAGTCTAGGATTATATCTCATCTCACTCATCCTTATACAACATAGTATAATGGTGTTAGTGAAAGGAGGAACCAAACCTTGTTGGACATTGTGAGGTTGATGGTGAGTCATGCTGATCTTTTAATATCCTTTTGGTGATATGCATTACAAACTACAACATTAACATGAAACAGAGTACCATCTAAGGTGGAAAATGGAATTACCTCAAAGTTAGTCAATGAAATGAAACCCAATTTATTAAAAACATATATACGGGTATGTGATGCATTTTTTAAGGACTTATTAGGAAAAAAACTAGTATACCGGGGCATGAGGTGCATCTTTATATAATATCCCAAATAAACAAAACTATATTACCTATAAAACCCTTCCAACAAGAATGTGATTGTCTCTAGAAAAGTCATTTTTCTTGAGAGGGAGAACATCCTCAAAAAGGATACTAGGATAAAGATTGACTTTGATGAAGTTGATGCTCAAGATACACATGATTTAGTACAAGAACAAGTTCCATAGGTCCATGTTGAAGAGGTTCCTGAAACACAAGTACTACATAGAATCTCAAGAGAGGTAAGGGAACCAGAAAGATTTGGTTTCCTATTCACTAAGAATGGTTAATCATTATTGTTGGACAATGACGAACCTCTATCCTATAAGGAAGTAGTATAAATCTCATAAGCTACAAAATGTATAGAAGCTATGAATTCTGAGATGGATTCCATGTATCAGAACAAAGTATGGGTTCTGGTCGATGAGCCAGTTGATGTAAAGCCTATTGGATGAAAATGGGTATTATAGAAAAAAATAGACATGGAAGGTCAAGTTAGAACCTATAAAGCAAGGATAGTGGCTAAATTATTTATACAACATCGAAAAATTGACTATTATTAAACCTTATCACTAGTTTCCATGTTTAAATCCAAAATAATCAAACTTGGCATAGAAGCCTACCATGACAATGAGATTTGGCATATGCATGTTATAATAGAATTCCGTAATGGGAACCTTCTGGAAGATGTCTATATGACACAACCAAAAGGGTTTGTGACACCAGGTGAATCCAAACGGGTTTTCAAGTTCTAGAAATCCATTTATGGATTAAAGAAGGCATTCAGGTCATGGATCATTCAATTTTATGAATCCATAAAAGAATTTGGTTTCATTAAGAAAGAATGTGATCCATGTGTTTATAAATAGTGTAATGGGAATGAGGTCATTATCCAAGTAGTATATGTTGATGACATATTTCTTATTGGAAAAGATGTACCAGTCTTATAGTTAGTTAAGGACTAGTGGAACTAGGGTTTCTCCATGATGGACTTGGGTGAAATAGCCTACATTCTAGGGATCAAGATCATTCGTGATAGATCCAAGAGGCTACTTGGACTAAGTTAGGGTACATACATTAAACAGATAATAAATAGATTTAGTGTGGAAAAATATGTAAGGGTATTGGGTCCAGTGTCACATGGCCTACATATTTATAAGAAAATGTGTCCTCAGACATAATAAGATAAAGATAGAATGAGTAAGATCCCATGCAGTTCGACTATAAGATCCATCATGTATGCCATGTTATGTTCCAAGATTTATGATTCCTATGCACTGATCATGGTAGGAAGTTATTAAGAAGATCTATTATAAAAACATTGGACTGCTGTTAAGACTATCCTTAAGTATCTAAGAATAAATAAGAATATGTTCTAGGTGTGTGGAGGAGACGAGGATCTTGTCATCAGAGGGTATATTGATGATGGTCTTCAGACAGATCAGAATGATCTGAAGTCACAATTTGGAAATTTTTTTCTCTCTCAATGGAGGAGATGTGTGCTGTTAGAGTTCAAAGCAACCATTTTTCACTAATTCTATAGCAATGTACGAATATATAGCAGCTTCTGATGAAACAAAATAAGCCATATGGATTCAGAACATTTTCCAGGATCTTGATGTGGCACCTAGAAGTAATGATCCTATCACATTATATTGTGATAATAATTAATCAGTGGCTCTTTCAAAAGAACCAAGGCCACAACAATCGACAAAGAAAATACTCAATATGTATCACCTCTTGAGGGATTTCTATCAAAGGGGTGACATTGTAGTGAGTATGGAGTCCACATAAGGGAACGTGGTAAACCCCATGACTAAAGGACTATCTCAGAAGAAGCATGAGTATCATATGAGAACTAGTGAGTTAAATGTTTTTAGCAGTTGGATCTAGTCCAAGTGGGAGTCTGTTGGAGTTGGTGGCCTAGAACCAACTACATTGTACTTTATTCATTAAAGGGTAATAGTGGATCCCTACTATAATGAGAACCCAGAAGTGCCATTACACTATTCTTGAATACATATTCTATGGCCAAATTATGTTATTTGAGGGACACAAATAATATAGGCCATTAGGGGTGAGGACTCATAAAACTTTGAGGCACCTTCTCATGGTGTTCCCCATTGGTAATATCCAAGAGGATATTATGAGAACGAGACCGACCAGTTGGAAATTCACATTTCATAGTGGAATTCGATTCTCTTATCTGCGGACGTGTGTATTGGTCCTTAGAATTTAAGATTATTATTAATCGGTATTACAACTCACACACATAGATGCTTTGAAAAAAACTATGACGACACACTCTTCGCAGGGAGGCAAGAAATGTTGGGTGCGTCACGAGTAATACTGCATTAATAGATAATGCAAGAAAGGATTTTTCCCTTCTGTTCCATAATGGAAGTAGATATTTTAGGCCCTTTGATTGAATTGATATAGCCAAAATAAATCCATATCCATGGTGAGAAATAGGCAAGTTCAATTCAAGGAAGTCAATGAAAGAATAATCAAACACATGGGTTGATGACACCACCATGCAACCGACTTGATTTGAGATATCGAGACAAATGGATTACATTACACAATAATAATTTTTTGGAGGTGACACGTCATTGTGGTGTTAACTTCATTCTCTTTGGGTGCCTTGGCATGTTTCTAGATGCTAACCTTGGAATTTAGGTAGGCTCTTCCCAATGCCACTGAGAAAGAGGCCTAGAGGGTTACACCCTAAGTGTGTCCAAGTATGTGAGTTAAATATTAATTTAACAAGTTAAATAAATATTATTCCTAATTGTGTTTTAAAAATTATTCATGGATGCCTGATCGCATTTAGTTTGACACTAGTTATTTGAGAGAATATATTTTTCATGAAATAATATATTTATTACCGAGTAATGCAGTGATATTTTTCTTAGAAATAAATAGTCATTATTCAAGGTCTAATAAATTTTGAGGAGGAAATAAAGAGAATGGAAAAAAATTACATGTCATGTATATTAATATACACACTATGTATTTTTTCTGGGAATTTATGAGAAATGATATTATTTATTTAATTATATAATTTTAGGTGTAATTTTCTTGGTGCATGTTAAGTAATAATAATAGTCAACTATTATTATTAGACATGGAGTATTACTAAGAATTAAATGGAATGAATAAATGTTTTTGGGTAATTAATTCATTTTATTATTCTATGTAATTAAAATCCCAATTATATAATTCTCATTAGCCTAACCATTTTGATGGGGTTTTCACAAGGAATATAGAGAAATAGCCCAATCCAAGAGATAATTATTTTCTTCCAAGAACACTCTCAAGCTTTGAGAGAGAGATCCTGCTCCACCGGATCATGGTGATCGAAGGAGGACATCGCAAGTGAAGGCACTTTTTTACTAGAACCCGAAGATCCCTTCGGCGAAATCTAAAGATATGTGGAGCATGTGTGGATCAATGAAAGTGGAATCCTACACATGGATTCTATGATACATTGACGGATCACATTGGATTGTGACTAGAAACATCAGCAGAGAGAGAATTCCATCAAGGTAATTCTTGTCTATTAATTAAATTAATTATAACCAATATATGATGATCCTCTCTATGGTTCTAGGAGTCCCTTATTTTCTTCCATTCTTCATTTTATTTTCAAGATATGGCATTTTATTATCATGACAGATCTCGGATTAAACATCATTAACAGAAAAAGTTAATGTTGGATACACCCACCAACGCGTTTCCACTGCGCCTAGAACCATCATAAACTGTGTGACATGTCTATAACATATTTCAGTCCACCTACATAGTTTCCTATATCATGTCTTATGGTTTCTCAAACTGTGCACTTTTACAAAATGAGATAAACTGTAATTCCCTGACCCTAGTTACCGAGAATCGGTGGATTATTAAATAACATTGGCATGATACAAGGAATCATGTCTCAAAACTCCGATCAGTTTAGTAGCCTTGGAAGTAGTAGATAAATATATATAAGTTTTACATTACATCATAAAATAAAAAAACAACATTTTGTCCCATTTTAACACTCTAATATCCCTTATCCAATTCCTACAGGTTAATCATAATATACTTCTTTGAATCCTAGGAAAAATAAAACATATGAAATGTGTGAGATCAGATGCTCAGTAAAGAAAACAATATAGCGGAAACTGTCATAAATATGACCAAACTTTTAAGGTAATGTATAAGACTTGAACACAATCTTTTTAAACTTAAATTTAAACATAATATGGAAAAGATAAATCAAATAATTCCATTTACTTATTCAAATGGATATTCTACTAGTCGAATAATCACATTTAATATCAATATCCAATTTCATAATGATAGAATTCATAATTTCAGACATCACAACCCCATAGTCAAGGCCTTGTTCTAAGACTACAAATAAGATTTTGTCAAGGGCTTGTGCCAAGACACTAGTTTGTCTCATGTGACCTACCGATGCATTGAGGAACTATAGCGGGCTCCACATGTCACTTACTAAGTCCAATGCATTCCTCATATGAAAAGGCTTTAACATAACATAAACATTTGTACTAAAACTAGCATACGAAATGTCAATACTTTATCTATAAACAATGAATGGTATAGAAATAACACATCCACAGTCAAAAATATCACAAAACCTTCAATACAGTATGGAATATTTGTATCATAATAAATCAACCTTGATCA
This sequence comes from Viscum album, assembly GCA_963277665.1. NCBI lineage: Eukaryota > Viridiplantae > Streptophyta > Magnoliopsida > Santalales > Viscaceae > Viscum > Viscum album. Next base: position 869,725,170 of record OY728145.1, on the reverse strand, counting down.
AGAATAATATCTTGTAAATGATGTTGACATAGTTGAAAATGATTAGTAAAAATCTTTAAGGAAAATATCACTTTTTCATGAAAACATTTAAAAGTCTCACTATTTATCAAGAAGTTGTTTAAAATTGATTTTTGAATAAAAGTTTCCCACACCACTTTGAAACATTTAAAACTAATTTCAATTTTGAAACATCAATTTCCATATAAATAAAACCTTATAAACATTTTTAAAACATAGACTTTAATGGGAATGATTTAGAAGAATAAATTTTTAAAACATTTTAAATAATATTTTAGTTAGAGTTCCTAACCAAATGATAGATACTTGAATGAAAATAATTGAGGTAATAAAAACATAAAAATATAATGAGAATAATGGGATTCATGATATACTAAGTCAAAGTACAGTATATACACCAAACAAAAGAGAATTGACGCATAACAATAAATAAGTCTCAATGGAATGTAAGTTGAGATGAATTACTTTATAAAGATTGTATCCTTAGGTTAAAAATAAATAAATGACATAATTATGTTTGAAAAAAATAAATACACTCAATATTATTGGACATTTAGTGTAAATTAATCAGGTGAGATTCACATATATTCTTGTAAAAATAGCATTAATGACTTGGATGTTTAACTCAATGAATATAAATTGAGTTAAAATTACTCTTATCAAGTTTATATCGATGACTTGAGAATTTATCAATGTAGTTATTATGTGTATCAAAATTAAATCCATACAAAGGGTTGTGTAAATTAATACATAAGTAAATAATTAGTGATTTCACACATAATATTGGAGTAAAATAATCAATGAAGTTAGCATAGAACTGAATGAGTGGTAATTGAAATTTGAGATTCCCTTAACGATTTGGTAACTTATAAAACATACACCCCATGAAAGAAGTATCATAAAATGATGATGTAAATACCCATAAATTAAAGTATATTACAAAAATAGTATAATCATGTGTAGTATATACACCAAACAATTGGTAATAGTGGAAAATATATCATGAATCTCACGGGAATAAAAGTGAGATTAAAACCCCTTACCTTGTTATTTTCCTTAGTATAGGGTAGGGTAACCTAATGTATAATGGTTAAATAATTTTTATTAAATTATATAAGATCAAAATACATAAATATGATATCATATATGATCTTCTAATATTGATTTGTTAATAATATTTCAGTAGTATCATCGTTTTGGGTTTTAACTGATTCATTTTCCTTTATATTCATGGTTACATAAGCCATTTTTGGTATGTATATGATGTATTTGATTCATATACATAATTATATTGTGTTCATAAACATTATTTTTAATCATAAAATTAAAATTATTCTTTAATGATTACGATGGGGAATGAATCTCATCGCGTTCGTGGAGACGATAATCCATACGTACGCACGAGCCACAATATCGTTACATTGATGGTGAAATCTTATGTAATTTGATGGTATATCATATATATAGAATCATTATAATTTTATAATTATTATTTAAATCAGTTATACTTATTATTATACCCATCCAAATAATGATGTGTTTGAATAACAAACTACACCACGAAGTGGAGATAGTAAGCCGTATGTACGCACGTTTGGTGACACTATCATATATAGGATGGATAGAATAATTAATATGGTTGTACCATATTTATAATAAATCATAGTATTTAGAAGGTACTGGATTCATTATTTTGGTATGGAAATAAAGAAGAAAGATGAAGTGGAAGAAGAAAAGAACTTGAAAGAGGGTGGTGAAATTATTACCTCTTCCTCAGGTGTTTCCTTTTGAGTTGATCAAAAGGGCTCCATAGGTTGGAATTATGATCAATGTGAGGAATATATGTTGATGTGAGATAAGTTTGGACGATATTTGGGCAGGTTTTGGCCGAGAAAAATGGATTTTTAGGTGTGAAATTAATAGAAGAGGAAGTACTCTTTTATAAGAGAGGTGAGGGTCACTTTAGAAAACCTTGAAATATTCTTTTATAATAAAATCATTTTCGGTTTCTAATGGCTCCAAAATTATTTATTTCAAATATAAGGTATGGATGGGTCAAAAAAATATCAACCAATACGTTTTAGAAAAAATTAGGTTACCATTGTAACCTTATCTTTTAGATTTAACTCTTAGTTAAATAGTTTAACTTTTAACATGTCTTATTGTATTATTACACTATATGGTAAATAAACATGAACTAAACTACCAAGAGAACCTCAAGTGGTTCATTAATGACATATAAAATATTATTTAATCCCTTTGGCCGAACCATATATTTTTAGGAATATTATATCAATCGATAATATAACATTTTTTTTAAATACTCATTTTATCAATTTTGACATTATTTAGTATTTGGTTTTTTTGAAAATCATAACAGCATGATTACTTCGAAAAATATTTATTTAATTGACCCTAAAAAGTCATATTAACCTATAAAATTAATGGAATTCATCAAAAGTCTCAAATTACATTTACTTGGATATTTATAATATCAATTAGTTTAATTCTCCATTAATAATGTAATTACTGCATCATCATTGTGTCATAAATAAATTTAATTAAATATTGTCTAAAAATGATAAATAAAATAAAATTATGTATGAAATTGTATTATATTTCTAATAAATATTTATAGTCAAATTTATATTATGTATAAGCCTATATTAAAAATGGTTTTTTTATTAAAATTGAATTTAACTCTTTTAACTATTTAAATAAAATAATTATAAATGTCTTAATATAATACAACTGGACCAAAGAGGATCATATTTTATTCTTAATGTTGTTTTTGGTCAAGTTAAATTTATCCAGTAGAATTTGGACATGTGTTAGGGTAATTATAATATAATTTTTCCCTTAATTACCTTATTTACTTTTAACCGTGGTAAATAAAAGTCAAAAGTTACTACTCACAAAAAATTATATTTATCTTATTAAACCACATTTTACTTACTGATGTCAACCATGTCTCTCAAATTTTTGAAATTCAACTCATAGAAGTTGTAAAATTAAGGTTTATGGAAATTTGCAAATGCACCAAAAAAGGTGGGAAAAAGATGGTAAAAAGTTTAATAAAATTTTATACATATATTTTTATTATAAAATGACTCTAATGAATTACATTGAACTTAAATAATTATTATATATATATTTTGACTTAAAATAAATAATTATATTAATAACCCTCAGTTTTAAACTATAACGCAATGTTTTTCACTATTCACCCTAAGCTAATTTTGATATTCCGAATTCAAAAATGAAATCTATGTTACCAAATTCAAAACATAGAATTTGCATTACCAAAATTAAAATTAATTCCCATTGTCGCTACCTAAAAGAGGGTTTTTAAAAAGTAAAAACTATCAAAAGATTGACATGTGTTTATGTCAAATTTAAATGTGAAATTCCTTATAATGACATAAATTGTATCAAATGATAAAAATGTAATCTAATTATACTTAAAACCCATTCAAATGAATAATCTAACCATATAAATAATTTTTATTAAAAAAAATTGTTTTCAATTAAAATTTAGTATTTTTCAGTATTCATACAAATATGAATGTTTTCAGAAAATTAAAAAAAATAAAAACAAATTTTTATGTTTCCATTCAAAATAAGAATTTAATTTCATTAAATTGAATATATAAAAGTTTTAAATATTTGTTTTAAAAAGGGTTTTCCATTAGAAGGTTGTAAAATTGAATTTAAAAAAAAAATACTTCTTTTAACTTAAAAAATTAATTTGTTCTTATATTATGTCTAAAAACACATAATAAGGATTCTAAAATTATATAGAGCATATAAAATTCAAAATTCAGTTAATACTATTCATTACCGCTTTTGAATGACAAGTTTGGTATGTTGTGGTGTGCTCAAACTTCGTGTTGTGTGTAGTTCAAGATATTGAATTAATTTAAAGAAAATAACTTACTATGAAATCTTGCGGTGTTACATATATGGTTAGGTTGCACGGTTAGCTCTAACCATGCACCAATCATGAGCCATGAGGTGCACCTTTCCAAAACATGGGGTTCCAGACCTAAACCCTTGGGTCACTCCCAAAACCTATGAGATGAAAACCAATAATCATACCATGTTTAAATTTTTTTTTAAAGGAATTAAAATAATTAAATTCTCATTCCAAATCTCTAATCATGACTCAACCCGTCTTGTAATTAAAAATTCAAAATCCTTCAATAATTTACAACTCAGAAATACATGGGTTCTTACAGCCTCACCATCCTAAAAATTCTCAATGTTGATAAGACTTAGTGGGTATAAAAACAAATAGTATGACCTACTGGGGTAATGAATTATGTTTAAAAGGACACATTTCATTTATAAATTCCCAACATTACTCCAAGAACTACATTAATCATACACAGCTTAATTGCCAAAACCAATCCAACACTCACCACCTTTATTAGAACACTAAGATTGCACTTACATGAGCCCATCAAAGATGAAATGAAATCACATCATCACAAGACAGATGAAATGGAATATGGTTCTCCTCTTTATAGGTTCTTGATTTTCAATGGCCAATATTGAGCTATGGTACTGTGACTGATGGAATTTAAAAAACAATCACATCCCCAACAACCAGATGATGCTTCCTTTATGTTTCACGCAGGTTACATCTAATCACACATATTGATACTACCCCTGATCTTTTTGGGTCCAATGTTGCATTGTTTTTTAATGATGTCTCAACATATTTTTTAAGAGTTGGGATAATGTGTTCATCCTTGGAGAATTATTATGGATTAATAACATTTGATGTTACACTCGAGTAATACTACATGTTTTTAAATTTTATGATTGTTTTTGTAGTTCTGAATTTTCAATACATGTGTTAAGGAGGACACGTTGTTTACAAAAATTATTGGAAGATGAAAAAAGGCCATGAAATATTTTATTTCATGAAGAAATAATAATGAAATATTAATTCCTAATAAGGTGGTTTGGAAAGTGTAGCATTTTTATTATATTCTCTACACTTATAATTTTTTCTAGGTATTGGTTTTGGCCTTAAAAAATTGGGCCAACTCACATGGAATCCCAAGACAACTTCAACCAAGGCATATGTGGGAGTAGTAGGTCAACCCCGCCAAAGGAAGCCTATATTAGGCCATCCAGAAATGGGTTGTGTGTAATCCCCTAAGTGCATGACCATGTGTGTGTGCATGGGCCTTCCGTAGGCCCAAAAGTAGGTAGAAACATAGTTCACGCCTACGTGCACTGGTGGGATGAAGCCCATGTTGCATTAGGTGTAGTGTGACCAGAGCTGATCCCTGATAGCTAGATCGGCGAGTGGGTGTCACAGGATGGGTAATAAATCCAAGAGGAGAATTCAACCAGCTTCAACATGTGATTCAGAATGTGAGGGTTACAATAATCACGTAATTAAAATTATTATAATAAATTGGTCCATCTGATTGCATTAATCTGAGTTGTTTGATCACTCAAGGATGTTTTCTTCTTCCTTAGCCCTCAACTAGCATCTTTAGTTTTTCGAAGTATAGTCAAGATTTCCTTGATTTATTTTGGCCACCATTAACGATATTGTCAATAGAATAAGGATCTTCCCATCATCCTGAGATAATGTATGAAATTATATCTTGCATGCATGAAGATAAATAAAAAACTCACCTTGGACGAATGCAAATGTTAGTTTTAAAGGCCGCTGTGTATGTGGTATTGGCGAGCTTAAAAGATAAATTCATGTTATACTTTTGGAATGAATGATATGAGATCAAAGAAAAGGAGAAATGAAAACTCACAAAAGAAAATTTCTATGTTTTTCAGCATACATTTGAGATAATATCAAATGATTCGGTTGTTTGAAGAATAGCCCAGACACGACTTAAAATTCAAATATTTTAATGATTTTTGACCCAACGTGAAACGTAAAGATTATTTCGTGCAAGGAATATATATTTTTATTCAAAATACTATGTGGGGGGGACACTCCCAATCAAGGGATATTTTGAAGGATGAATAGTTCTCAACAACATCTTGGTGCAAGTCCTCTTTGGTGGCCAACTAACTTGGTGGAACGTAGTCAAGGATGGAAGAAAGTTAAAGAGTTGATAAACCAACCCCAAATAACCATTGATAGACTTGTTTTCATTCATCTTTAACATAGGATTATAATCCCATGAGTTTATAATCAGAGAAAAATCTACTATAACCTCTTGTGTGTAATCCTCCGATGCTTTATCCGGATAGGAATAAAATAACAACCCTCCTCCCATGGATGTTGGCACACTTCCAAACTACATAATTATCTATGTTCTTCTGTTTTTCTTCCTAGTTTCTTTCTGATTTTATATGCACTAAGCTCAACTACCACAAAAAATTGGTATTAGAGTGTTTGGATTTGAAATGATGAAGCAACATCATGTTTTCTGGTGACCGGAAAATTGATGTTTCTCAAAAAATTTATTGATCCCAGATCCGTGAAGAGCATGAAGAGATGATTCCAATAGCTCAATCAGCATAAAAAATAGAGCTGAAATGAACCCGATAGGTTCGGTCAAAATTATGGTCATGCTGCAAGTGCTACATTACCTCTGTGCTGGAGAAGACGACATTGTTCATACCGACAATGAATTTCTGGTGAGTTTTACGGCAATTGTTTTGGTGATCCATGTCAGTTCCACCTCATTGGACATTCTGGATAGTTTAATTTTTTTGTCCATATCTCGGCCAATCAGAGTCTGTCTGCAGCGATCCAGTTGTTGATTCTATCTATTTATACCATTATAGACCCATACGTCTGATTAGAATTTCAAAATCTATACTCCAAAAATTCATGAAAATACCAGTAATGTGATTAATATTAAAATGTTTAATTATGTCATCTGGAAATTGAAAATTAATGATCTTTTATATATTAAAGATTTATGGAAACCTATTGTGGAGACCACTAAACCCTACTACAGTGTAAGTGGAAGTATCATCAACAAGTGGTAAACCTGACGAGAATACGTCAGCTCATACCCCTCCAGTTGATGCAAAGTGGGTCATGCTCAATAGAAAGTGCACTACCGAAATTAGGTCGTGGATCGACAAAAGCATCTTCCAATTTTTTTCAAATGAACATGGTGCCTCCATTCTTTGGAGAAAATTGGAAATAATATATACGAGGAAACCAGTAGAAAACAAAGAAAACCTAATAAGCCATCTTTTCAACTTAAAATAAAAAGATTGTACCAACATATCAGAGCACATGGGAATGTTCCAAGGTACTATTTTTTAGTTTAATTATATGAAAATGATGATTGATAATGAGTTATAGGCACTATTAATGTTTATATCTTTACCAAATATGTCAGACACATTAGTTTTGTCGGTCAACAATTCAAATATGGATAGAACTCTCAACATGGAGATGGTGAAAGATAGAATGCTGAATGAATATTCCAGAAGAAAAGATGAGCTATATACACCTGATGTAGAGGCTCTTGTCATGGAAAGACAAAGGAAGAAAAAATGGAAGGGAAGAAGAAGAGTAAGAGAACCCCCTGACAAAATTCTTTAAAGGAATAAATGATTGAAATCTTGATCAAGATTTGACAAGAAGTTCCACAACTATGGAAAGCCCAAAAACTACATTTGGAAGTGTCTAAAGATGAAGGTAGAGAAGAGGAATGAAGATGGTATGACACAAAATAATGATATTTTAGTTTTAAATGAAGAAATCATTATTGTTCAGGAAGAAAATCAGGTCAGTATTTTAAGGCAGGACTCGGCATGGGTGATCGATTCTTATGCATCCTATCACATTAATACCAGACTAGATTTCTTTTTATCTTACAGTTTAGGGAGTTTTGGACATGTGAATATGGGATATAATAGTGCATCCAAAATTACCAGTATTGGTAATATTTTTTAGAAACAAATATTAGATGCTGGTTATTGTTGAAGAATGTGAGGAACGTTCCTAATATTCACCTTAATCTGATATCCACTAGAATGCTTGATGATGAGGGATATGTTATTTACTTTAGTGATGGGAAATGGTATCTTACTAAATGTAACTTTGTAATTGAAAAAGGAAAGAAAGATACATCTCTTTATCTCACAGATTCCATACCATGTGGAGGAGAAGTAAATGCTTCTAGAAAAAATGTTCCAATGGATGTTTGGCAAAGATGGGTTGGTCACATGAGTAGGAGAGGTATCATAATTCTCAATAGGAAAGATCCCTTTCCAGGGATAAAAGGTACAAATCTGGAAACTTATGTTGATTGTATCGTGGGAAAACAACACAGAGTATCATTTCATGGTTATAAACCATCCAAAAAGCAAATGTCTTAGATTTGATTCAAACTGATGTATGTATTATTAGCACTAAGACAATGGGAAGTGCTATTTATTTTGTTACCTTTATATATGATCATTCCAAAAAAGTATGGTCCTTTTCATTGAAAACTAAAGATCAAGTGCATGATGTTTTCAAGAAGTTCCATGTGAAGATGGAAAGAGAAATAGGTAGGTGGTTAATGTTTGGATGAGAAGACAATGTAGGAGAGTTATGTGGCCCATTTGAGGAGTACTGCAGGAGTTTCAACATTAGGATAGAAAAAATCAATATCAAAGATGCCTCATTATAATGGTCTTTCTGAGAGGATGAATAGAACAATTTTGAAGAGAATCAGATGTATCCTCTCAAATTCAAAGTTTCCAAACACCTTTAGGGGGTAGGAAATGATGACCCCTATTGATCATATCAACCTTTCTCCATCAGTTACATTGAACTATGACATTATATAAAGTGACTAGATAGGTAAAGATGTTTCTTACAAACACTTGTGAGTATTTGGCTGTAGGGAATGTTTTCACATCCCGAAATATGAGCCAGTGAAGCTGGATGGAAAAGGAAAGCAGTGTATCTTTTTGGGATGCACCTATGAGGAGTTTGGATATAGACTATAGGATCCTATCAGTGGGAGGATTATTAGAAGCAGAGATTTGGTGTTTCTTGAGGATCATACGATTAATGATTTTGAGAAGATAGAAATTGTAGAGAAGTTTCATTCTGAGGAAATTCCAGTCAGTCTAGAACCATTATCACCACCATCAGTACCATCTAGTGAGAGAAAGATACACAACACTAATGATACATCACTACTAGGTAATATGTCTCCATCTTCTAATATGTCTCCATCATATGACATTCCAATATAGATTCCCCCTATAGTGCGGTTGAGGAGATCAACTAGAGAATGAAAACTAAGTCATAAATACTCACCACATGAGTATATGATGCTCACTGATAGGGGACAGATATACAATTATGATGATTTGATCATGATTCCAAAAAATATGGAATGAAAGAAGGCCATGTAAGAGGATATAAAATCATTTCACAAGAACTATACATTTGACTTGGTAGAGTTACCACATGGAAAGAAGGAACTCATGAACAAGTGGGTGTATAGAATAAAATGAGAAGATGGAATCTTACAACCACTTTATAGATCCAGAATCATTGTGAAGGGATTTGGTCAGAAGATAGGTACTGACAATGATGAAATTTTTTCTCCTATGGTTAAAATGTATTCTATCACAGTTGTTCAAGTATTGGTTGTGCGTCTGATCCCAGAGGCTTAACAACTAGATGTAAATACAACATTCTTACATGGTTATCTTGATAAAGAGATATACATGGAACAACCAGAGTTATATCAGGTGAAAGGTAGAGAAAACCTGGTATGAAAGATTAGGAAATGTTTATATGGTTTGAATTAGGCATCGAGGCAATGGTATAGAAAATTTGACTCATTCATATATAAAAATGAGTACAGGATGATGACTGATGATCAATGTGTCTTTATCGAATAGATTTCTAATGGTGATTTTATTATCATGTTGATTTATGATGATGATATACTAATTATTGGGAGAGATATAACCAAGATTAGTATGTTAAAGAAGGATTTTAATGAGTCTTTTGAAATTAATGACTTGTAAGATGCTACTTAGATTCTTGGTATGATGATTACTCATGACAGGAGGAAGCACATGATTTGGATATCTATAGAGTGGTACATTGAGAAGGTTCTTGAAGGATTCAACAAGAGAAAGGGAAAAATAGTTCAAATTCCACTTGTGAATCATTTCAAACATAAGAAAAGTCAGAGTCCATCAACTGAGGAGGATAGAGAAGAAATGGAAAAATTTATTTATCAGTCAGTAGTTGGTGGTCTTATGTATGCCACAGTGTGCACCATACTAGAAATTTCTCACACTGTTGGAATTACGAAAAGATTCTTATCAAAACTTGGAGAGGATCATTGAACAACATTCAAATGGATATTGAGATATCTCTATGGTACATCTAGTCATTGGTTATGTTTTGGAAGTGATAAACCTGTTTTGGAAGGATAAAAAAATGTTGATATGGATAGAGATGTAGACATGGGGAAATCCATATCTGGGTACCTGATATCATTTGTAGGGGAAGCAGTATCATGGAAATCAAGACTTTAGAAGTTTGTTTCCTTATCCACCATTGAAGAAAAATATATCATGATCACTGAGGGATGCAAGGAGATGCTGGGGTTGAAGAAGTTTTTACAGGATATGGGAGAGAATCCGAAGAATTATATTTTCTATTGTGATAGTAAAAGTGTTATTCATCTTATAAGGAACCCAACATTTCATTCTAGGTACAAACACATTGATGTGAGATATCAGTGGATCCATAATGTTTTGGAAGAATGATTTTTTAATGTTGAAAAAATTCACACCAATGATAACGGGGAATACATGATGATGAAGGTTCTACCGAAATAGAACCTAGATTTTTGTAAAGAGACTATAAGTCTATCTTCTACCCAAAGTTGGTCATGATGGGTAAAATTTTAAGGTCCACTCCCATTTAAGGGTGATTTCAACAGATGAATATTTTTTTGGTAACAACTTGGTGTGGGTCTTATTTGGTGTCCAACCAACACAGTGGATAGTAGCCGACGACAAATGGAAGTTCAAGGGTTGATGAACCAACCCCAACAAGCCCTTGATGACCCTGTTTTCATTCAACTTTAAAATAAGATTAAGATCCCATGAATTTGTAACTAGATAAAAATATATTGTAACCAACTACATGTGATCCTCTGAATCTTTTTCTGGAGAGGAATAGAAGAACAATCCCCTTCTACCATGGACGTAGGCACACTATTGAACCACAAAATTCTTCATGTTCTTCTTTTTTTCTTCCTCATTTGTGTTGGATTTCATCGCTATAAAGCTCCACTTCCCTTTCATACTGCAACAAGTATTTGATGTGTGTTGCTAAAAATATTGAGATCACTCTTGTTTTCTAATGAAAATAGAACCTCTGCGATCACCTGGTATGGGAAAGGAATCCCTCTTCTTGATATTCTTTCACAAAGGAGGAGGAAGCTCATGGAAATTCAACTTGTGCTAGGAAATATCAATTGATTTTTGAAGGATATATTGTGAAAATCTAGTAGAGATAATGCAATAGTCCTTACATGTATTTATCCATGATTTTTCAGATAACAACAGAGTAGCTACACCTATCATACGAAAATAGTTCTCAGACATCTCGCATAAAACCTACTGATGGTTGGGGTAGTCTCGCGCAAACAATATAGGGGGTGATAAACTTTTTCATGAAGGAGTATCATGAACGAGGAAGAAGTTTTCACTTAAACCCATTCAGGTTCATGCAAAGTCTGAAGTGAATGTTCAAATATATGGTGCACATACATTGAACATAATTTAAATAAATAAATAAAATTTGTGTGCACAAGGTGTTCTTGAAGAAATAAATTTTTAATGTGTGTGTTTGAGGTTACATGAAACAAAAAAAAAATTCATACATTCATGTATTATCATGAAAACATAATGAAGTACATGGGATACCTGAACTAATACATTTAGATTCCATGAAACCCATGCATTAAGTTTCATTAAATTGAGAATTCAAGAAGGAAGTGGTTTGAGATTGTGAAAGTTATTATTTCATAAAATATCAAGTGAAGAACTAGTTTTCACAAATTGAACACATCTAATTGGGGTCAGGTATTTATCTAGAAGGAATAATTTCCTGATCATAGATACACTGAAGAAACTGATCAAATACAAGTGATTAGAATTAATTGAGAAAGACCATCAGACTACAAAGGTACTTGAAAAGGTACACATGAAAATGCGATTCAGAGATATTATGGAGGAAGATCAATATATAATCTTGAAGTGGATCAAATTTGAAGAAGTGTAAGTCTTTTGTTAGAGCTCAATCTTAAGTCTCTTGTGTGATTCGGGAGAAGTAAACTCTGGTGTGGATCCCAGTAACACTTTAGGATGTAGTGTAAATAATCTTCTATGTTAATTCAGGAGATATGTAGTGTGATTTTATATTGACCATTGTAATCACTGAAATAATATTATAGTGGAGAATCATTGTTATGGGAATAACCAAAATGATAAGGAGTGGGTCTTTATACCGAACCTTATAAATATTTTTGGTCTATTAATTTTTATTTAAAACAGAATTCAATGTGAGGATGAGGGACACAAGAAGAGTGGATCGAGACATTAACCATCCACAAAGGTTTAATTGAAAATAATGAATTTTTTAAAAGAGAAAGGTATCATTAATTCACCCCTCACCCTCTTAGTGACCTTACACTAATCTGGGCACATTAGATCTAATTTAAATGGTCAAACTCTAATCGACCAAGCTCATACTAGTCACACTAACTTTTCCTTGAAAATTCCCTTCCAATGATTTAATTGAATCCATCTCATCCAAATATTGTGCTTCTAGTGGTTCCTCACCAACCACATCCAACTATATGGATGAATTTAATTAGAATAATCCATGAATGAATATTGTTGAGAATTCTTGTATATTTAACCTAATGCATCACAAAAAATAGATCTAATGACTTTAAACCAAGGAATACCAATTTCATTTTATAAACATTCACACCAATGTTCGTACCCAACTTCCGATGACACCCCTTAGTTGAACCAACCCCTATTCAAAACTTTCATTTTTTCTTAATATAAGCACTACAAAAATACTCGACCTGAAACTATTGGATCATCGCAAGCTATTATAGGATTAATTTTGCACTCATATATCAACCAAGTCCATATCTGAATTTTTATCTATCATTTATATAGAGATAAATTCATAATTAGATACATTTATTTAATGGTATATGAGATCCAAAACAACCATCTAATGAACAATGTCAAGATACCATAACACTTATCACATGAGGATTGACAACTAATGACTAATCTCTCACTCCCCACCTTAAGAGCATCCTTGTCATCAGTCTAAATACAGGAGAACCCAATCACCCTTACTTTTTCCTTGTCCCTCATAGACGTACAACTGGAAGGTCTTAGAACCAACTCATCCTAAGCATCAATGTAAATGTCACCCCTGAATCATTCCCACATATCAAAAAAATTCCAAAATAGTTTTCAAAATTCTAGAAAATTGAGAGAAACTACCCTCCAATGGCCATTAGTGCACTCTACCCATATGGATCACTTTATACAGTTCCTCAAGCATCACCTCAACAAGTTTTTCACTAAAACAGGAAAGCCATTTAGGAATATATCACTATATAGTTTATTATCTCTTAGTGCACTCAATATTTGTCAAGATATTGTGGATGATAACCTCTAAACTAGGGGAATAATAAGAATCCATCGATAGGAATGTATTTCTCCTTTGAGACACCGTCACTTCTAAATATGAAAAACTTTCCTTATCCAACTCGTAAAACCATGTCTCCCAACAATGTGTGTCTAGGTCCAACCATGGTCAACTGCCTCTGGACACTGGATTTATTCTCAATGTCCCCTTTACCATAGAGATACATTACTTATTTAAGTCACTTATTCAAGATAATTAGTCTCATAGTATTTTTTTAAACCATCAATCCTCAATTTGCACATATCCACTCATTTCTTTATGATTTAAATAGAACCACATACATCTGACATGTACCGAAATTTCCTATGAAATGTGTGTATAATCTCACACCACCATATCATCATAACTCAAATAACCCTTGCACAAGTTTCTCATTATCCTGGCCATGATAACATTGTTATGAGGCATGTCATCCACAATAATCTATAATCTCCCTTGGAATTCCTTTTTAAAATTATGCACCTCACCTATTTCATGATTTATTTTGACGGCCACCTATCACAGAGTGTTTTTTTTTCATCACGACTATCAACCTACACTATGATAATATATTAAAAACAATCCATTGGTCAAATGATTCGGGGACCCTAATTGTCCAAACCATAAAATATAGTCTCGATATGCAAGAACCCTAGGTGAATACCTTGAAATAGAATGAATTATCATGCCAATTTCATAAACAAAAGAACCTTTCAAGAATAATAATCAATGAGATCATACTACCATGCTCATTGAAAAAAATAGAATTCAAAAATTCGTGCCAACCCTACTCACATATTTCCCTAAATCAAATGGAATGCCCACCAACAAGAATCTGAGTCCCAACTAAAGGCCCCAAGGTCTCCCAGCTTTCCCAACTGATCTTGTATCATATGAGGATCACTAGGTCTAACCACCTTTCACAAAAGTAAAAATCACTCCAAGGGAGGTAAAAATCACAATGACCTTCAAGGGTCAAAATTGTTAAGCATCGACCTACTAGGGCCTTGATCCTCACTGAGAATCCTTATAAAACACTTCCCCTTGAAGTATAATGATATGAAAAAAATAACTATGAATTAACACTAAATATGAATTCTTATGTGGTGATACCCCCTTTATGTCCAGTTCAGGATAAACAATAAGTGTCTACCATTATCATAAAAAGTGACCTAACTAGATCGCCTAAGATGAAAGGATAAACACATATAAGGTTCTACTAGAAAATTATCAATTGTAGATAATGACTTACATGGTTCTGTACCATAATCATATAGTTTAGTTTAGTAGAATTTTTTTCCAAGCAATGCAAGAATAAACAATATAGGTTATCACTAAAACATTAAATAACTAAACCTAAGAAACTGTAATATATTGACACAGGTTCCACATGTCGGTTAATCCACATGACCTCAGGAACACCTCCTTCTATACCAGATTCTATTGATTTGAAGTGAGGACTAATATGAACCCTGAATAAATTATATCCTCATTATCAAAGAATTACAACAGTGGAAATCAATAAAGAATAAAAAAATGACAATAAACAACAACCAAGATAATTCCATAATCAATACTCAAACAACATCACATTAATAAATACCAAATAGGAGAAATGACCATAAAACTAATTAGTAGATATGGAATTCTATGTAAATGTCAATTTTTAAATGAAAACCCAAAAATAAAGAAACACTAACAACTCCCATGTAGGTCCTGAAATCATGTCTGGTTCACGCATCCAAACTATATCTTGAATCCCAACTCATCCATCTAACATAGGAATATTTCCCTTATCTTTTTGTGTAAACATGAAGTCTATTTGTGTGCTAATTAGGAAGCCCAATTAGTGTTTGAGTATAACATAGTAAGACACTACCAACTGTGCTTAAACCGATATACATTCTATAATAGTGTATGTAGTTATATAAATAATAATGTAAAAATTATAAAAGTAAATAGACATTACATTTAATATTATTTAATAAATTACATAGGCCCCTGAGTTCATAGTGATACCCAAACTAATCATATCATATTTATCCAATACTGGAGTCTAAACCATACTCTATAGAAATATCAAAATTCATTATTTTATGTGATTTGGTTATTCATTTAATTCAAATTTCATTTTTGGTACCTTGGAGCATCAGTCCAAGTACCAATATCTCAAGGGCCTAGAACACCAATCCTTCACCCCATGGGTATTTGGATCATCAGTCCCTAAACCACACCTCATTGTTCACATGCATGAATCTGGAGACTATTTCAATAGTCTTCCACCCCATGGGTATTTAGAGCATCAGTCCCTAACCCAGACCCCATTGTTCAATCATTCACAAATATCACATATATATTTATAAAGGTTATACATCATTAACCATCTTATCAATAATCCACATCGTGGTGCACCATTTCATTCATCAAACAAAACCATGGATCTCTAATAAAATCACAGGGAATAACATGCTCAATCCAACATTAATTCATTTATCACCAATAATTACAAGACTCAATAACCCTTAAAGGTTAATTAATTTGGCCCTTTAAATCCGATTATCTATCCTGAAATAAGGATTTAGTTCAATTTCATTAACCCATAATTCCCATTTTTACAAGTCAGAAAACATCATTTCAAGGTTATTGGAACACCCCATGGGTTTCCATAAAATACGGTCTCCTAATATCTAATGGGTCCAATAAAATCCGTGAAGGGTTTCTTAATTTCATATAATTAAATTCAAAATTTTAATTTAAATACAATTACACAATTTGGAAACATAATTGAACATTTACAAACACATGAACATAATCATGACTGTGGGAATTAGAAATTAGACAACCTTCCTTAAGATAATTGATGAATGCTCAACAAACTGTAAACCTCAATTTTATGTACAATGACAGAATTCAAAATGGCGGAGAAGATCTTGCACAAAAACCTATGATCATGATCCAATGAAACAAGATCCTTAAAAGCCTATATCTAAACCTTCAATAATAAAGTAATTCATCCCTCTCTAAAGGGAAATAAATATGAGATAGATAAAAATCTAAACATGGATAAAATCACTTACTAAAGAGGATTCAATCCTTCCACTATATCTTTCATTTGAAAAGGAAGGCATTTAAGGATACTAGGAATCCTCTAGGTAGTATATAAAAGAAAACAAATTCATATGAGGCCATAATATGGTTATTAGGGATATAAACCAGAGGTTTGAGAATTTTTATTGAATTGTTCGGAATTTTAATTCCAACATGTATAGTTTCCTAAATGGGGCCGCCTGGTTTTTCAGACCATGCACCCTACCCATTCTCCCCTAATATATAGGGATAATGGTTTCTCTTTGGTGGGTGAAAGGGATTTCTAACCATGTTCCAATCGTGAAAATCCCATCATCCATGTGGTGCATGGTTCCTTGGGGTGGGAACACTATTTGGGAAAACTGTGCACTTCCAAAACACCAATTAAAACTTCTAAACACTAACCTGAAAGAACCCAAGACAAGCTAAAAACAAAGTACGGTCACAATAAGGATAAAAAGTACCGAAAATTTGTGATAATACCCAATAATGGTTGGAATATTACAATCTCCCCACCTTATAATATATCATCCCAGAGCTGTATTCTGAAGCATCGCTAAACTTCAGAGATGAAAAGATCAGGCCACTAGGCCCGTATATCTTCTTCTCTCTCCCATGTTTCCTCTTGAACACAGCTATGCTGCCACAACACTCATACCAACTACAAATTATTTCCCTACAAAACATTCTCACTATGATCCACAATGCGAATCAAATGCTTCTCAAAGGACGCATCAGCCTCCATAACAAAATCAACAATATCTATCACATGAGAATATTTGGGGTGATACTATAGAATCTATGATAGATGAAAAATAGTCTCCATATCAATATAAATCTGTGGAATATCCAATCGATACACCACCTATCTGATCCTCTCCACAATCTAATAAGGTCCAAATAACATAGAAACTAGCTTGACCTACTTCTGTATCCGATGGTGACCTAATCTCGGTTACACCCAAAGGAATAAATTATCACCAACTGTAAACTCAAGAGATCATTGATTTGGACCATCATAATACTTTTTTCTACTCTGAGGTTTATCCATATCTTTATGAATCAACTAGACCTACTCTAATGTCTCCTACATAAGAATCGATCCTAACAAGTCTAACTCACCTACCTATATCCAACAAAAATATGATCTATATGGACTCCTATAAAGTGCCTCATATGGTTCCATATGAATAATTTCCTGATAACTATTTTCATAGGAGTACAAAAAGTGAACTCAGTGCTTGTCCCTACATCCACTAAAGTCTAGTATGCATGCTCAAAACATGTCCTCTAGAACCTGAATAGTGTGCTTTCATTTCCCATTTGTTTGTTGATGGAAATCCATACTCTAAAACACCTTGGCACACAAACCCTTTTTTATTCATTTCCATAATCAAAAAGTAAATTCAAAATCATGATCTAAAATAATGATCTATGGAATCATGTGAAAATGGAATATCTCCCGAATATACATTCCCTCTAACTAATCAACTATTAAGGTCAACTTGATTGCCATTAAATGGTATACTTTTTTTAATTGAGACACAATCACCCATTTCGTGCTGTTTTAATGAGGATTCATCAGAATGCCCACCACAAATTCATTGTCAACGTTTTCTCACAACCATTTTGGAATGAAAAATGGCTGCAATAAACCACCAGGTCATTGATACTTGACCTTCACCTGCATACTTATATAGTATCATGTGAAAAAACCTAAAATCTTCCTTTTCATTCTCGACCTCCAATATTGTCAACATATGTCATGATACATTTTGGCCAAACAAGGATGTACCTCTAACTTTGGGGAATTAAACTCATGTATCATCTTCTCATGCATACACATAGGCACAAAAAAATGTTTTCAGACATATGTGATACCATCCTCATATATAGTCCAATCAGAAGGTGACTCCATACCTTTGTGGCTTTCCCATAAGGACAAACACTCTGGATCATTATATTTTCTCTCCCTAATCAGTATTAGTGTGGACTCTACTGATAAGGATATTATTTTCCTCTACACCTGTCTCTCTTGAACATTAATATGCATATTAGCTAGCAAGGTTATCATATTACACTCAGAGATAAACTGATCAACTACCTGAGTCTGTGTCTTCCAGCTCAAATCATCAGCAACAATGTTCCCCTTCCCTAGAGTATATGATATCTTAAAATAAAATTACTGCATATACTCAACCCATCTCCAATGATGGATATTAAAATATTACTATAAAAATATGTACACTAATATTTTATTGTTGGTATATATAGTAAAATTTTCATCCAATAGGTAATTCCACCAACACATTAATGAATAAACCTCCATAGCTAACTTGAGATCATGTTTAGGTTAATTCCTATTATGTGACCTCAAGTGTCATAACCCATACACCATGACCTAATCTCCATGCATCAATACTACTAGAAGTGTGATCTTAGACACATCACAAAACAATGTATACTCTTCACCCAACTTTGGTAGGATCGAAATTGGTGTGGTAGTTAAACATTTCATTAAATCCTTAAAAGTATTATCACATGCTCTAGACCATTCAAATATGATACCCTTCTTAGTAAAACCCATAAGTGGTGCTTCCAAATGATAAAAATCATGGGTGAATCTTAAATAATAACCTTCCAAACCCTTGAAGCTAAGGATATCAAAATCATTCTTGAGCTTCTCCCAAGATACCACTACCTGAACATTCGCTGGGTCCACTAACACATCTTCATCAGAGACAATGTGACCTAATAAATGTACTTTGTTGATCAAGTATGTAAACATAGATAGATGGTTTCATAACTGATGCTCTCTCAGTGTACTCAGGATGATTTCAATATATTGGGCATGACCATTATGAGTCTTCTAGGAAACCAAGATGTCATCCATAAAAAAACCACTAATTAATTCATGTATGGGTAAAAGATTTGGTTGATTGATTCCATAAACACATCTAGAGAATTTATCATCTTGAACGACATCATGTAAAACTCTTATAAGACATACCTACTTGTAAAAGAAGTATACATAATATAATAATGTCTAAATCTTAACTTATGATACCCAAATCTCAATTAAATCTTGGAGAACACATAATATCCTATAAACTGGTTAATGATATCATCAATTCATGGAATATGATACTGGTTCTTAACTTTAATCCAATTCAACTTTCAGTAATCAACACAAAAACCCAATTCCCTATAATCTTTATTATAAAAAATAATCATAGAATCCCAAGGACACGTACTCAAATGGATATATAACTTATTAATAAATTCTTTTGTGTGAGTGTTAAGATCTTGAAGAATGGTCCATGACGTTCAGTAAAGTAGAATAGAAACTGGTTTAGCTCCAAGCATGATCTAAATTATGATCTAAATATCTCCCTTGGGTGGCAGCCATAATAATAATTTAGGAAAAACACCGTAAAACTGATCTACTATGGGTGTAAAGGCACTATCATTCACACCCCCATCATCAAAAAAATACATGCAACCTAGGATGTTAGATCCCCATTTTCTGATGAACATGACATATATGTCTTTCTTGGATATCTCATTCCCCTTGATAAAAATACTTTTTACCCATAAGAGATGTAAAGATTACTATCCTATGGTAACAAAAAAATGTGGGATTAGTACGATAGTAGCAATTCCATACCCAAAATCAAGAAAAAAGTATACATGTAAAGTATGTAAAGACTTCCTTGGAATTGATACTCACCAACCTCGAGGGAATATGGATTTCATAGATAGATGTATCTATAATATAATCCAAATGGTGTATCAATATTCATTACTCCACTCACAAACTACACCATTAGACTTAAACTAATCAAATGTTGAGCATATATAAAAGATTTAGAGGCTATTTTATCAAATAAAGTGCTAGAAATAATATAATCTACAAGAATAATACTTATGACTGTTGATGATCCAGCTTCACTATCAATATGTGTAGGATGAACTGAATGCAACTATCTTATCCATCTTCCCTGTGTTAGAATCTGAGTCCCCTAAGCTACACTATTATTCTAATACAAGAGATCTTTCTTTGAAGTACCACATCTTAAACTAATAATTCCAAGGCCATTAGAACTCAAAATGACCAACTATTATGGGGTATAAGACCCCCTTCCAATACTATAGTTTGACATAGATCCTTCATCACTACCCATATATCATGGGTTCCTACAAAACCTCTATAGATGTCTCATCCTACCAAAATATCAACACTCTACCAATGTTTAGGGATAATAATTATGAAACTGACCCATTCTAACAGACTGATGGAAACGAACTTGAGTATTTCTCGGGATAACTGATACTTCTCCTGGTACACTCTTCTTTCCACTATTTTGGTTGACATTATCATAGTGATGCTTCCCTCCCTCAGAAGACATACCTCATAGTCATCTAGCAGAAACCACATGTCCTCCATTGGAAGACTCCTTTAGGATCCTCTCAGAAATGGGAGCCTGATTTACCACCACAGAAAGCTTCTTCAAAAAAAACATCCCCTGAGACTTCATCTCACATTTAAGCCTGACCTGAAAAAATCGTTTCATAATTACCTCATCTCTTACTAGTGCAGGGAAAAATCCCTGAAAATTAGTGAAGAAAAAAAATTCCATCAAAGATATAATACCCTGTGTCAACTGCATAAACTCTATTACCATTTCATGTCTCAAAGTCTCTATGTAAAAGTGTTCCAATATCTTCTCCTTGAATTCTTTCCATGACATTAATTTCAACTAATCAACCTGATCCTGAATACCCCACCAGTGCTTTGATAATCCTCACAACATATAAGAATCCATCTTTACTCTCTTATTTGTAGGAGTCTCTAAATGGTTAAGAATTTTATCTATAGGATCAATCTATAACATCATTGCCTCAGTTGCATCCTCTATACTGAATGTTGGGGGTGTTGTAAGTGAAACTCCTAGTTAAATCAAACTTGTTTCAAATAGCCTCACTAGGTTCTCTTTCCATGAACTACATAAATAGAGAAAATTTCTCATAGAACATCTCACCTAGCCCTTCTCTAGGAACAATCAGGGCCACTTGTATCACTGCTAGAGGATCATTTCCAACTATGTCCTCTTGTCATCCTACCAAAAAATGTCATTATAGAGGCATGTATCTAAAATGAAAATCACATGTCTTATGACACATAACACATAATTAACATATTTACCTAATAGGGATTCACATAAATTCAAAACATTTAATCCCTCATACACCACCCCATGGTTAAAACCGAGGCACTATCACTACTATCATCCATCCCTCACCTAGTTTATGGATAACTTTGGGTAATACACTTTCAAATATCATATTTTCTCATTACACACAAATTTTATCCATTTCAAAATACAATATTTATGATCATTTAAAATTATAAATTCCTTATCAAGAAATATTTAATTTTAAATTACTAAAATAGAAAAATCCTTTTCATTTTCTAAAACCCAGTCATTACTTTTTTTTCTATGAATAAAAAAATGATATATGTCACATATAATCTAGAGTTCCTAGAATGATTCATATGTAAACAACTCTAAGGCTATACCAGGCCATGAGGAAAATATAAAAATAAACTAACATCACACAAAATATTAATCACCCATGGTGAAATAACATTCAACTATAATAGTAAACATCATGTACAATAACCCCACTTAAGATAATTCGGTTTCCCCCCACACTGGGGTTATCTACTCCCATTCATGATATTAGGACTAAGGCCTAACTCATCCTAGCCTTTTTTCTTTCATTACTAAAGAATAAGACAACTGAAAAGAATAGAAAACCACCTTTTATACCACTTTGTAACATCCTGACCTGAGTTCCACATATTGGTGCCCTAAGATTGTTCAGGACATGACCTCATGCATGCCTCTATATATGACAAAGGTTTTCAACTAGAATTGAGGGCCTAATATGTTAAATGGAGAGACTATAAACTCATTATCAAAGAATCACAATATAAAAAATCAATAAAAATATCCAAATGATAATAAACAATAAAATAGGTAATACCATAAATAATAATCAACCAATATCACATGAATAAATCCAAAATAAGGAAAATGACCATAAAGAAAATCAGTAGATACTTCATTCCATACATGTGTCATGTATAAAATAAAACCCAAAATAAAGACACACTGAAAACTCCCAAGAGGGTCCCTACATCATTTCTAGTTCCATATTCCATACTCTATTCCAAATCACAACTTAGGAATCTTACATTGGGATCTTTCCCTTATCATGTCCTTTAGACATGAAGTCTATTCGGGTATTGATTAGTCATCCTGAGTAGGGTGTGAGAACAAATCAATAGGCCACCAACAATGGTGTCTAAAGTAATATATAGTCTATAACAGTTTACATTGTTGTATAAATAATATAGTAAAAATGAAAAGGTAAATATGCATTCACTTTAATATTCATTAATCAACCACATAGGCCCCCAGGTTTATGGTGACACCCAAACCAATCATACATGCATCATCTCATGTTAGATTTTAAAAAAAATTCCATAAGAATATCCCAATTAATTCTTTAATGGGATTTTATTTTTCATTTATTTGAATTTAATTTATTATGCCTTGGATTATCAGTCTTGGTACTAATATCGTGGGGTCCTAGAAGATCAGTCTAGCACCACATGGGTATTTGGAGAATTTGTCCTTGACCCACACCTCCTTGTCACATGCATGCATTAGGGGAAGAGAACATTACTTTAGAACCCCTTGGGTATTTGGAACAACAGTACCTATCCCACACCTCATTGTTTACTCAATCTCATTTATCACATATAATTTTATCATGTTTTTATATCA
The DNA here is from genome assembly GCA_963277665.1 of Viscum album. Lineage (NCBI taxonomy): Eukaryota > Viridiplantae > Streptophyta > Magnoliopsida > Santalales > Viscaceae > Viscum > Viscum album. The sequence continues at coordinate 869,701,506 of OY728145.1, read as the reverse complement.
TTAAAATTATTATCAATCATTAACTTCAAAGAACTCTATTTTAATAATCAAACACAAACATGGTTCATTACATTAATCACATGGAAAAAATTACAATCCAACATTTATTCATTTATCACCAATAATTACACAACTCATTAACACTTTAAGGTTAATCTATTAAAACCATTAAATCACATTATCAATCATGAAATAAGGATTTAATTCAATTTCATTAACCCATTATTCCCCTTTTTACAATTCATAAAACATCATTTTAAGGGTATTGGAACACCCCAAGGGTTTCCCTCAAATCTAGTCTCATAATCTTCAATGGTTCCAACATGATCTATCAATGGATTACCATTTTCATGTAATTAAATTCAACTTTTTAATTTAAATTAAATTACACAATGTGGAATCAAAATGGAACAATTACATACAAAATATCATAATCAAGACTATGGGAATTAGAAATTATACTACCAACCTAAAGATCATTGAAAAACACTTTCCAAAACATAACCCTCAATTTTATATAAAACAGTCTAATTCATTACGGTGAAGAAGATATAACACCAAAAACTAGGATCAATATCCAATGAAATGATATCCTTCATAACCTAGATTGAAACAATAAAAATGGAGGAATTCATCCCTCTCCAAAGAAGAAAGAAAGATGGGAGAGATGGAGAGGAATCTAAATGAGGAAGAAATCGCTTACCAAAGAGGATTTGATTCTTCCATTTGATCTTTGATTCGCAAAGGAAGGTTTTTAAGGATACTAGGAATCCTCTCAGGAGCCTCCAAAAGAAAAATAATCCTTATTGGGATATAATAGGGATATTTGGGATAAAAATCTTGGGTCCAAGAATTTTTTATAAAATTTTTTATTCTTTTAATTCCAGCATGCATGGTTTCCTTGGTGGGGCTGCACAGTTTTAAAAATTGTGCACCCCTACTATATGGGTTTATAGTTTCTCCTAGGTGGGTGCGTGGGTTTCTTAACCATGTTCCAAGTATGAAAATAACACTTTCCATGGGGTACATGGTTTCTTGGGGTGGACTCACTATTTGAGGAAACTGTATGACAATCATGCACTACCCAAACACCACCAAAATAATCAAAAAACTCAAATGAACGCACTAAAGAAAAGCTCCAACCAAACTATGATCAAAACAAGGATAAAAAGAACATGAAAAAAGTAAGGTCACTTCACCACCAGTGCATAAGGACTAAGTAATCAGCCTAACCATTAGATATCTCACCATAGAACCACATGCCATTTAATTGTATGGAAACATAAGTATAAGTTGGAAAAATTGAGTATAATTCCACTAATAACTTATATGGGAAAATTCCATTTATTTTGTCAACGAAACATTAAATAATAGGCCTCTATCATGAGTAAAATAACACAGTAGAAGGAAAATAAGAATTTGACACTACATGTGAAATATAATGCATGAGACGTCTATTCCATTTTTCATCCAAGGGTAGAAATAATTGAATAGTCCTTTTTAGATGGGATAAGAGTAAAAAATTTATAATAAGCCATAATTGCCACAGAAAATTTGTGTCACTCAAAGAGAAAATCATATGCAACTGTAACATCAAAGATCAGAATAGAAATCCTATATCCATTGAAACTAGGACTTCTTATTGAAACAATTGTTCTTAACACACCAGTACAATATCAATCATAGGTTTCAACACATTCCAAATACTCCTATCCACCATATCCCATATATTTATACCACATAATAGGATCACCTCTAATACAAATTTGTAAAATCTTGTCCTAGATTCCACTGACCCGGTGCCCTGATCTAGTTCTCCCTAAGGCCTCAAGAACACCTCCCCATACTCTAGAGGCTTTCAACTAGAAGTGATGTCCTAGGGTGTAATAATGGGAAAACTATACCCTCATATCACTGTAAGAAATTAGTGGAAATAACTAAATGATATCAATATAAATAATAATCAGAGTTCAAAAACAATAAATAGAATGAAACATGAGTGTGCATAAATAAGAAACGGAAATGTACTGAAGGCATGAATGGCCATTTAATTTATACAACACTGATCTCCCATAGGGTTAATCTTATATAAATAAGGTAATTAATAAAACAAAAATAAAATTACAAGTATCTACTACGTACACTAATATAAAACATATACCTGATCAATAAAAACATTTTAGAGCCATAATGATTGATCAGTCTTTGGCCTTAGACCATCCTGTGCCTGAAACCATGTGAACTTCTTCTTGGGCACCCCAATGGAATGGTTGATCGAGCAGGATTTGGGAACAAAGCTTAGTCGGGAAACATCAACACAATCCCATATGTTTGTAGTAATATGTAGTTTTTGTATATGTGATCAACTCATCCGGGTAACAATAATAAATAGAACTCAAATAACAAATAAAATAAAGATGTAAATATAATAAACCCCAAATCGTCCACGGGTCCATGGTCCCGATCAACCATGCATGCTTTATACTAAGATGTAATGTCTTTGAATAATGTGATATGATATATATATATATATCCCCATAAAAATATATATATATATATGATTAATAAGATAAATAACATAAATAAAACAACCCAAATAAGATCCATGGTACTGTAATACCGAGCAAAAAATACCTACTTCGGCCAGTACTAAAAAAGTCTTTGAGAAAGAAATTTCACCAAGGGGGTACATGTCCTAGCCCTTGGATCATTAGTACTCCCCTTAAATGACTAAAATGAAGGATTTAATGTATCGGTAGACAATCCTGTAAAGATATAAGCACAAAAAATATGTCCTACACCAGATGTACTACGTATCAGGCCTATGAGGGTCTGGGCCCAAGTCTATTTACCTAGGAATCTTCTTCAAGTATGTTGACTGTATCTATAGAAAATAAATATAATATAGGCCTACATGGGTTAGAACCCAGGTTAATTAACCAAGGAATCCTCTTCGAGTCCATGGAGCACATCCATAGAAAACTCAGTATAATATAGACCTATATAGGCTAGAGCATGGGGCCATTCACTAAGGAATCCCCATTGATTCTATGGATCACATCCATATTAAACATGGTATAATATATACCTATAGGGTACATAACCTAGGGGTATATACCAAGGCATCCTCTTCGAGTCCTTGGAGTGAATCCATAAAAAACAAGGTATAATATAGACCTAAATGGTCCTTAACCCAATTCCATTGTCCAATGCGTCCTCTTCTAGTCCACAAATCACATCAATATAAAACTCATTATAATATAGACCTATATAGGACATGACCTAGCACCATTAACCACAAATTTCTCTTCAAGTATTCGATCACATCCATATAAAACTCAGTAAATTATGTAAAACTATCATTTCCATATTCTTAAATAAATATTAGAATCCATATCTTAGGATGTTCCTCAGGGAATACCTATCATGTACTATATCATGTAAGTATCATCATCCAAAATCTCGGAAGAAGATCTAGAAATAATTGCTACATCAATAAGAACTGATTGAAAGAGTATGAAAAGATTGAGGGTGGGTGAATAACCAACTAAACACTATTTCCATATCCTTACAAGCTTACAATTTAAGTATGTATTCAAGGTGACACGTGATACCATCTCCACCAAACCCCCAACACACTAGCTTCTGATTAGTCCAATGTTCAAGCACCTACTGCAGGAACTTGTGGCACAATGGAATCATAAAAAATATACAATTTAAAATATTTCATTTGATTAATGTTATAAATTATGAATCCAAAAAACACATTGCCCTTATTTCTTAAAGGATCATTTGTAATTAAATTTAATCATGAAAAATAAAATAAAATGGAAGTGTAAATGGTGCCTTGTTCGTTTGAAGTAGGCAGGTTTGATTCGCTTCTTCTTGACGTGTTGTGGATCAAAATTTACTAGATCAACATCCTCTAGATTTTACACACATTTAACAAAGCTTTAATATTATCAATCTATGTTTCCTATGTTCTATAAAAATATATAATATCTTTAAAATTTCTTTTGATCATGTGAAGAATGCATACTCGATTGAGAAGATGAGATTGACCCGACCTTTTTCATTCACTAGAATCTCTCTCTAAGAACTTATGAATATAGGAGATGATATATTATCTCTCTAATTTCTTCCAAATGGTGGATGATAATATTCAAGAGGATCAAATGAGATTTTATACCACGATTTTTCTTTCCAAAGGTTCTCTTTGGTCTTTGGAAAGTAATAACCTTCATTTTAGAAAATTATGAACATGTATAACTTAATAAAATTATCATAAATGTCACAAATAATTTACCACTTGTAACACATTTAAATGTTATTTGATGAAATATGAACCATTAACCAAATCCGTAAGCTAATTAAATAATTCAAACCTTAAATATTCTATGTTGTTAAAAAAAAATATTTTCTCATATACAATTTTATTATCAAAAAACATGTGAATACCTTGAGAAATAAATTAAATCAAAATTATTATAAAATTTAATAATACCATTAAATTAATTTTACTTGTGATTGATCATACTCAAACGGTCGATCATACTCAAACATTCAGTGACCCCGCATGTGGGGCCACATCATCCTAAATTCCCATTCATTATAATATATGGAACTTGTGGATACACTTAATGTGTGACCTTGTATGTAATTATCTCGAGAGTAGTGAGTCCAACCCATAAACCTAGAGTAGAGTCTAATAACCCATTATGTATCCTATGGAGATAATGAATGTCATAACTTTTACTACCTCCTATGAACACATTATAAGCAATATTATCTCTTTGAATTGTGATATCCCATAAAGCAGGATGCACACTTGTTTCACCATACTTTTATTTATTTATATATTTCATGACACTTCTAGAAAAACGTAACTTCTTGTACTATATACATGAACATAATGAAGGTACTTCTATCCTAGTTAACCTGAGGCCATGATATATCTATTCCACAACTTGGAAGTGATAAATTATATCTTGATCATTCAACCAATGTCATACCACAAATGGCACACCCAACACAAGCTACCTCACAATGAATTAAATGTTATGGTTTTTTTCATAAATCAAAGTGTGTGATCAAATGGTACACATTGATAATGAACACATTTTTGAAGACCAATACACATTTTTATAGATAGGAACAACCAATTAAAACTAAAAGATTTGGTGTTATTATTATTGGGTCTTTCCCCATGATCTAATTTACTCAATATCACTATGTGTGAAAATTATGAGAATAAGTATCAATTATTATGAACCCCAAAAAATTGATAGTCAAACATCATATGTTTACTTTTAGTATGATGTATCTAGACCATAAGATATATATATTTAAGACTACTTTCATAGTTTATCGAGGTACTTACTATAGTCCGGAACTTCTATAACCTTTTGATACAGTACATAATATAAATAAATTACCTTGTAAATAGTTAATTGATAAGTATCAAAACTATCATGGTATTAATAACCTATGTATATGTATAACTGTACAAATGTAATTGCAATGAAAGATAATAAAGGAGCTAAATCTAGGGAACCCACTCACAACACTATCAATTTCACTAGAGCCAACTATTAATAATTCTAAACTGGATAGTTCTCACATGAGTATCATGATAATGTTGAGATATGTATTTAATTTGGGGGTAATCCATGATATGATTTGTGGATAATTTATTGTCTATGAATTGAATTCTTTGGGTGAAATACCTCAAGAGATGAAACTTCTAAAGTATATGATTTGTCCTCTAGTCTGACCAAGGATCCTTGGAAAGCACCACTGCCATAGTATTATAATGTTATATTGAAAAAAGATATTCACAACAAGGTATAACACCATTCTAAAAAAATTTGTGTCCAATATGCTTCCTTAACATCATCAGAATCCCATATATACTCTAATTTTACTATAGAATCAGTAACCACAGACTTCTTCGATCACCTCTAGCTCATTGAGTCACGATTAAAGAAAAGGACATGTCCTAACTATGATTTAATAAAATCATGATCTATCTAGATTCTAGAATCTATGTATATCCTCACAATTAGCTCATCATCTCCATTATATTATATGAATATATACTTTTTACATCTCATGTACTTTTTGATATTTTTATACCTTCCTAATACAGTGTTCTTAGATTAGATTGATATCTTACCACTATTATTAAAGAAAAAGAAACATAAAATCAAATACATAGAATGATATACACAATAGACACCTCTTCTGAAGTATAAGGGATTCTACTCATTCTTTCAATCTCCTCCTGTGTTTGTGGAAACATATTCTTATAGAGACTAATTCCATGTGAAACTGGAAACAATCCACTCTTAGAGCATTACATATTGTACCTTTTATGTAAATTATCAATATATATAATTTTACTTTGCCTATGAAGACTCTGATATATATCTTGATAGATCTTGATCCCTGTAATATTGGCTACTTCACCTATATCTTTCATAGAGAGGTTCATTTGAGTAAGTCTTCCCTGATTGTATGAATTTAAATTCATTTCCCATTAATAATATTTCATCAACATATAATACTAGGAAAATGATAGAATTTCCAATAACCTTCTAATAGACACATGGATCGCTTCCATTCTTAATGATTCCAAATTTTCTTATGAAAACATTAAAATGAAAATTCCATGGCCACGATTCCTTCTTCAATCCATAAATGGATCTTTGCATCTTCCATACTTTATTAGAAATATTTTAAATAATAAAGCCTTCGGGTTGTATCAAAATACATATTTAACTAAAATGACTTTTATAAAATTTGTATTGGTAACCATTTTCAAAATATCATAATCACAGAAGGCTACTATTGTAATTAATATTATGATATATTTCAACATTTAAACAAGTGATAAGGTTTCATCATAGTTGATTCCTTAACATTTCATGAAAAAACGCCATACTAAACATGCCTTATAGGTGATTACATGACCATACATGTCCATCTCTTTATTGAATACCCATTTACACCCAATAGGATATTGATCTTCTGGTGGGTTTACCAAAATCCATTCTTGATTTTAGTACGTGGAATCCATTTCAGAATTCATATCTTCTTTCCATTTAACAACATATTTGTAATCTACTACTTCCTTATAGATCATAGGTTCATAACTCTCTAGGAATAATGTGTCACTTAACTCAGTGAAAATAAAACTATATATATATAGTTATCTAACCTCAATATTTGATCTACTTTTTACTTATGTCTTAGGAACATATTTTTTCTCCCACTATCTCTTGTAATGATTATTCTTGTTCTATTTTTTTTGTATCAGAGCATCAAATTCATCAAAGTCGATCTTTCTCTCACTATTTCCTTTGGAGATGTGTTAATTTTCTCAAAATATAGCATGTTTTTCTATATACACATTTGAATTTGAAGTTTTATATAGGTAATATACATTATAATCATTAGGAGAACCCATACATATGAAATATATGCTTTGAGATACTAATTTTCTACTAGGTATAGTCTTGAAAAAATCCTTTCATCCTCGTACACATATGTGTGACATACTGGATTTATTTTCATAATACAACTCATAAAAATCCTATCTTTATCTTTATTTGGTATTTAGTTTAGTGTATACATAGTAGTCTATGGTTCCTATCCCCAAAAGGATAATAGTAGAGTTTCATGACTCATCATCGATCTGAAAATGTCAAAAAGGGCCTGATTCATCTATTTAATAACACCATTCCATTGAGGTGTATAAGGAGGAGTGATTTGAGAAACTATTTCTTGATCTATTAAATGATCAATGTATAATTGGTTAATATATTATCCACCATATCCTAAGAAGAGTTTCATAATATTCATACCAAGTTGATTCTCTACTTCACTATACGATTCCATAAACATGCTAATGGATTCTGAATTATAACTCATTAAGTAGATATATCTACATCTACTATAGTCATTGGAAAAAGTAATTAAGTAAGAAATTCCACCCATTTACTGTACTATAAATGGATCACATACATCAGTATGAACTAAAAACAATGTTTCTTTAATTCTTTCTCATTTCCCATAGAAAGGTGCATTGGTCATTTTATATTTTGAAAAAAGCATGAGATATATCCAAGTGTTTTAACTCCAGGGAGTCTAAATACCCTACATGACACAATTTTTATAAACACTTCTCAATTACATGACATAGCCAAAGTGCCATAAGATTGTTATAAATTAGTCATTCTCATTGGATTATTCATTGATTTCCAATATTGTATTTTCCAGTTCAGATATATAAACCTCATTACAGACCATAATATATGTTATCATTATACATAAGACAACATTAATTTCCCAACATGAAATAAAATCCCTTTGTGTCTAAACTCAACACTAAGATTATGATTCTGGTAACATATGACACATAATAACAATTATTTAGTAGAAGAACCATCTCAATGGAAAAAATAAGCTAACAATATCCCACTACCAAGGCTTTTAGACACACACCATTTGTAGTTTGTAGATCAACTTCACCTATTGTAATTGATTTGAATATACTTGGTTCTTGAATTTCATTATAAATGTGTGATCCAAATGCTGTATCCAATATCCAACTTGTAAAAATGGGTAGATTGCATTCAATGTCAAATTTAACTAAAGTAGAAGCGTCAACATGTTTCTTCTTCCTAACTATGAAATTATTCTTCCAGTGGAATTTAATTCCACATGAAAATCATATATCCTCCTACACATTTCTATCCCTTTTTATTTTTGTCTTCATTAAAGGGTGGTGTATCAGTTTTTTTAATTTAAATTTAGCCCTTAACACTTTATACTTTCCTTTCCGCCTCTTTTTCACCACAAGGATTGAATATTGGAATTATTCATATCCAAATAAACTTTGTGAACTAAATAAAACTAATCTAAGAGTGAATTATTCATCTTATTTATATTACAATTAATAATGAATATTGGGAATTTATATGTTAAAGAGGCATGAATGAGATTAGTTGGTATATTTTCGGATTAGTTTTAAACCAAGTGACTCAAGTCTCTCAATGTACCCGATCATTTTGAATACATGAGGTCCTTCTTGATTCTCATATGTTAGCTTGAATCTATACAGATCACATGACATCTCATATCTTTCTTATCGTGCTCTCTCTTTATATATCTATTGAAGATAAAATAGAATTTGGAATGATTCTTTGTGCTCATAAATTTTCAGCATCTCACTTGACATAGATGACAACATGAAACATTTAAAATCTTTTGAATAATCTATATTCTTTCAGTATTTATCTTTATCTTCCTTCTTTTCTCCCTAATCTTTTGATTGGAGTCCCATCTCAGAAAAAGAATTACATTACATTGCTTAACACTTTGCCTCTAAATATGCCACAAGATAGATATGGAGACTTCTTTTCTACCAAATATAGTCAAGTCAACCCACCACTCTTATAAGAAATCCAATGTAGTAAGAGGAACCCTCAACTACAGATTATGAGCATCTAGAAAAATCAGTAGTGTCGAGATTCATGTTATGGAATTCATTTGATGATATAATATTTTTTAAGGTATTTTTTTTATTAATCATGGATAATGAAATCCGTTTCTATTTGACATGCTTATTATATGTGATCTCACTCACAACTTAACAATTATTTTAAATAGAAAACATTGACCAAACACATTCATTTTATCATTGGATACCTGTTTATTATTATAATATACGATCATGCGTAATAAATACACATTCAAATAATAATGAACCATGCACATAATAAAATAAATATATAATGAAAAGATCATGATACATTATGTATTGGTTAATACAATGAGAAAATAATGGATTAACCAAGACCTTATGGGAATACCTTAATTCATTACCTAACTTGAATTGCAATGCTCGCAACTCCCATATAATTCACTAATTTGGTCAATCATGGCTCTCAACTCAAATTGATTTACCACAAACTCATCTAATCCTTACAATGTATACTAACATGTATATGAGGGGAACTCAAAGTGATAAAATACATTTTATCACTTAAATGTGGTCACACAGTCCCTTATAAAAATTAATGGTGGAGGGATGATGTGAAGATCATAAAAATAAAATAATTATTACATTTTAAAACTTAAATAAAATAATTAAATTAAATAAATAATAAACCAAACAAGAACAGGTCTGTCTCAACTCATGATCAGTCAGCATTAAATTATATTTCATAAAAAAACAAAATTTTAAAAATTTTAACTCTAGGGTATTTTTAATGTGTTAACTTGCATTAAATTTTTTTTAATTAATTACTAATATGTTCGAGAACCTGAAATAATTGTTTTAAATCACATATAATAAAATTTGTTTTCTATTTTTTTTGTAAAATTAGTCTATTTGGACAAAAATTAGATCTCGTAAAATTAATTTAGGTCACATGATGGATTAAATATGTCCGGCTAGTTAGACTCAGAATGGATTGGTCCAGTTCGAGATGGGGAATTGTTTTTAGGGATATATATATTTATATATTTTTATAAAAAAAATAAAAACTTTTCATGTTTTTTGTATATTTTTATAATATTTATAGGGAATATTTGTGTAATTTTTCCATGGATACTATGGGTTAGCTTCCCATAAAAGCTTTGGGTAAACATCGCATAAAAGATTTGGGTTCCCTTTTTTTAAATTTCTATTTTTTGAAACTAAATCATACATCCCTAGAAAGAATTTATTTTTCAATGGACTACCACAAACGACTTCCAATATATTCAAATAAAATGAAACATACTCACATCACACAACATCAAAAAAATTCATCACACCAGTATCTAGTAAATTGAAACAAAAATAAAATGTTAATTGTCATCATAATTTTTATGAAAAACATATCGATGTACTATCAACCATATCATAGAATTAATAACTTGTATCGACATGTTTTATATTTCATTAGGATCATATAAAAACCATATTTTTAATCATAGTAAATTTAATTAAAATTAAAAAAATATCAACTTGAATAATTACACATTCTATCTGATACCAATTTAAAGAACACAGGGCGTAGAAAAAGCATGATAAATGAGGAATTTAAAATTATGGTTTCAGATTAATGTTAAAAAACTAAATATACAAAAACTATGTCTTATATTTTTTAAAATATCACATGTAACATAAATTAATAATGAAAAATAAAATTGAACTGAATTGTAAATGGTACATTGTTCGTTTGAAGTCATCGATTTCATTTTCTCATTCTCGACGTGTCAGGGATCCACGGTGCCATGTATGGAATCCTCTAGATCATGCACACATGAACTATAACTATTGGATCATTGATCTCTGATTATTGAGTGCTATCATGGGAAATCAAAGAGTTTTACAACATCCCTTTCAATTTTGTGAAAAAATGTAAACTCTATCGAGATGATGTAATCGATCCGAACATGTTCTTTCATTAGAATCTATCAGTAATAATATGTTAAGAGAGGATAAGATAGATTCTATCTCTAAATTATTCTAAATAGTGTATATTAAAATTTAAGAGTCTAAAATGAGCTTTTATACATAAATTATACTTTCCAAAATTTTACTTTGGTCCATTGAAAGTAATAACCTTCATTTTAGATCTTTTCACACATATTTGACTAAATAAACTTGTCATAAATGTCCCAAATATTTTATCCCTCACTTGTAACACTATAAAATGTTACATGATAAAATACAAACCATAAAATCAACCAGTAATCTCCCCAAATAATTTAATGATCCTTGAACATCTTATGTTTATTCAGAAAATTATATTTTCTCATATTCACTTTTATGATCAAACAACTTGTGAACACCTTGAGAAATAAATTAAATCATAATTATTATAATACTGAATAATATCATTGGATTAGTTTGAATTGTGATTGATCATACTCAAAATTTCACCGACCCCTACAACTGGGTCACACATCATCCTAAACTCCAATTCATTATAATATGTGGAACTTGTGGAAACATTTAGTTGGTGAATCTCTAGGTCCTTATCTCAGTAGTAGTGATTCCAACCCATAGACTAATAGAGGCATCTAGAAACTCAATATGTCCACTAAGGAGATAAAAAATTTCATATCTATGACTACCTCTAACAAACATGTTCTATGTAATATAATACCTTTGTCCTGTGATATCTCATAAACTTGGATGAAAACTTGTAACACCGTCCATTTTTTGCTTTTTTTATTATGTGACCTTACTAGACGGACTTACCTTCTTGTACTATGGACTTGGACTTAATGAATATTGTACCATCTAGGTCAATTGGGTCCCATGATATATCTCTTACTCAATTCGGAAGTGACAAATTCTATCTTGACTTTTTAAATAATGTCATACCACCAATGATAGAACCAATACAAGATACCTCACCAGAGCATCAATGTCATGTTTTCCCTTGCATAAAAGTACATGAACCCATGGTACACATTGATAATGATATCATGTCCAGAGGCCAATACACATGTACATAGATAGAAAAAACCCATGAAACTTGAAACATGTGGTGTTCATATCAGAGGGTTTTTCCTCATGATATCAACTACTCATGATCACTGAGTGAGAACTTCATGAGAATAAGTATTAGTGCTTATGATCTCCCAACACATGATAGTAAATCCTCATATTTTTTCTTTTCATTATGATGTATCTAAACCATAGGAAGTGTATTTAAGATTACTGTCATAGTATCTCAAGGATATCATTTGAGTTGGAAACTACTATAACCATTTGATACAAAACATAATCTAATGAAATTACCATGTAAATAGTTAAAACAACAATGTTATTGAAATAATAAACTCATGTATATATAAAAAATAATACATGTAATAGTAATCAATGTAAATAAAGGAGTTGTTTCTAGGGAACCCACTCCCAACACCCACTGGGTCCCTTATGTTAAATAATATAGAGGCATCATACTTGGGAAATTCAAAGAAAACATGTAAGTGAAAGAGTCACTATCTGGGTCACCACATGGACTGAGTAAAAAAGTGTAATCCTAAATGGAATCATCTAGGTTAAATAATACATGGAGGCATCCCACAGGGGACCCTCATCCTCGGTGATAAGTCAAAGTATGATTCTAGAAAACTAGGGTTGTTAGTGACCCTATAATTAATCCATTTAATTACCAATTTAAATAATTTTATTTAATTGATCAATAGGGTAAATCTAAATAGAGAGTGTCACCCTCATTCGAAATACCAAGAATAACCATACTATATAATCATTAAAAAAATAATCTAGGACATGTATGATAGACCATCTACCTTTAAGAATCTTTCTATTTAATATTCCCAAGGCTGATAGTAGCTGTCAAGGCCTATCCAAGGTCAACCGAGCCATGTTGAGTCCTTCCTCCCAAAAAAACCATAAACAACTAATTATAACAAAATTATAAGTAATTAATTATAATCGAACATTTAATTTTAAAAAATATATTTATTTCAAATGGTCACAGCTCCCATAATCTCACAGACTAATCTCATCTCATCAGAACCATGACAGAATGCTCGTTAACATCCTATAACATAATCCCAACCTAAAACTAGGTATAGAACCTAATTAAAAGTTCCAAAAAACTATTCAAAAAAAATTAATTTAATATTTAAATATTTATAATTTCACCACGAAGACATACCTTGAGGAAATGACATGTAGTGAAGTTAAGAGGGCCTCTCAGGTTATCCACTTTATAAATAGATTCAAAAATCAAATATAGGTATCTAATTACACCTATTTTAGAATAATAGGGACTAAAATACCTTACGATAGATACATATGTGATGATAAGTAGGAAAATAACACAACAGAGGATAATAGAATCTATGGCTAACAACATTTTTTCCAATGCACCTGATGATGTCTGATTTTGACCAAGAATGAGGCAGAACTCCCATGATGGAAGGGAGGAAGAGGGTTATTCAGGTGAGGGAGAAAGAGGGTGGGGAAAGAGTTTAATGACCATTAAGGTTTGTATGGGTAAAATGGTTACTCTCACCTTTTAATGAATATCACTATTACAGTGAACTATTTAACAGACCATGCACCAAACATTAACATCTACAATCCGAGGCACACTCTACGTTGCATGGTTATATCACATAGTTAGTCAAATCTTCTTAAAATCGTGTGACATGTCTTAAACAAATTTTAGACCCCCTACATGGTTTCATCTGTCCTTCCTCATGGTTTCCCAAAGGGTGCGCTTGTAAAAAAATGGCATGCATAGCTAGTACTAACGGTGCACCAACCGTGCACCATGAGTTGCACGTTTCTAAAACTTCGGGTTCAGTCCCCAAACCCATGGTATGCCCGTAAAAACTATGAGATACAAACCATCACACATCACACATATAAAAAAATATTTAAAGGCATTATATCCTTTAAATTCAAATTATAACTCTTCGATCAAGATTTTACCTATCCGGTAATTGAAAATTCAAAATTTTTCGGAAATTTACAACTTAAAAAACCGGATCTTAAAGATACTAAGTGGGTGTATGGGGTCAATAGGATCCTAAATAGTTATAATGGTCAAATTTGTGTTCATGTATATGATGTTGGATAAGTGGAACCACGATAGATGACCGAGGTGAATTGGTGCCTAGGATTGTGGACCTATTGAATGGGTTATAGATAGTCCATGAAGGTTGATTGAAAATTTAAAAAGGAAATCTTGGGAATATATAAAAAGAATGGGAATGACACCAAGGGATTGCAGAATAGGATACCTACTTGGGTGACATGGGTGAATCTTTGTGGCCTAGGATAACTATATCTCTATGAGACACCTGGGTGTGGCTCCACAACCTTCCCTTAGGGGTTTGATTTGAAAATAACATATAGGACATCATAGAGAATTTTTAACATATTATAGTGCTTTATATGATTAGTTAATATTTATCTAAATGTCATCTTGAAATGGGAGGGTGGGTGGGGGTTATTTTTAATTGTAATAACTGGCATGGGCACCTTTCTATGGGAGGTAACCACCCATAACAACCTCAAGAGTGAGGTTGGGAACATAAGGAAAAACTTTTGCAGTAGGTCTTGGGTGGTACGGTGAGGGACACTTGGTTAGGAGAAGAGATATTCAAGAGACTTGGTGCTATCCTTTTGGTAAATTAAAAATCTGGGCTTGAGGACCTTCATAAGGTTCCATCATAAAATCCCAACATAAAATTAACATACAAGGTAAATAAAGAATAATAAATTTTCATATTTATGAATATTTAAAAATTAAATATTAATTTTACTTTAAAGGGATTGGTATGTTCGATAGAGTACCCAATACGCAACAACGAGTTTTTTGAAATCTTACGTTGCACACTAGTAATATAATAATATTATTTTAAATGATAGTTAACACGTAACCGTTGTATTGGCGGGAATGAATAGAAATAACTAAAATATGATTATATATGTTTGTTAAATGTTTTTACATTTATCCAATAAAAGATAAAGGCTTAAAATAAGAAAAGAATTCAATTTTAGGAATAGATACTCTAATATTCACTAAAAGGTCGACTTATCGCCTTTTGATGGTGAAACCTCTTTAAATATAGTTTTTTTCACTCATATAAATTTTATTGGACCAAATAAAATTCCTCTTTATAATTGGGACATCATAATTTACTTTGTGTAAATTTTTGGTATTTTTTTCGATAAAGTTCATTTTTAATGAATAGTGAAAAATGTTGTATTTTAATTCAAAAACATTTTTTAATCTAATTTATTTATATGAATAGATTATATTTTGAATTGGTTTTAAATTTAAATTATAATATATTTTTACCATTTAATCCAATGGTGGTCATTGGAATTAATTTCACATTGAAATTGGACTTAAACTAGTGTCAATCATTTGATATATATTGTTTCATAAAAACATGCTATTTATTTTGACAGTGGGAATTAATTTTTAAATTAATTATTGCAACTTATATGTTTTAAATTTTGTAAAATAGACATCATTTTTGAATTTGGAATATCAAATATAGATTAGGTTGAAATTTTGGTATTTTTCTGAAAAACATCAATTTTCGATGAATAGTGAAACCACTAAGTGGTAGTTAAAAAACTGATTTTTCGTTTAAATGAAACATTACCACTTCTGTGAATTGAATTTCAAAAATAAAAAATTCATGGTTGTCATTATGAAGTAAAATGTGTTTCAATGGGATTAAAATAATTTTTTGGTGAATATTAACTTTTCAGTTTTATTAATCGCGATTAAAGGTAATTAGTGTATTTTAATGTAAAAATAAAGGTATAATAATATGAAATTACCTTGACACATGTCCTACCCTTATTTGATGTGTCATCGCCGACCAAAACAATCCATGAGTCAACTTGGGGACCCCATGGATCCGCTTGGGTAAGAAAAAGACATTAATAACTTTTTTTAAAGTTAAAATAAAAATGTCACAAACATGTATTGTTTTACTACAACAACTTTTACATGGGGTTATAAAAGTCATATATTTGACTATAAATATTCATTATAATGATTAAAAAATTTCATACATCATGATATTTTTTTTTTAATTTTTAGACATTAAATAAATTAAATTATATATGACATAATGATGATTCAGTGATTACCTCACTAATTAACGATTTAAATAAAATGAAATGTAAAATCTAAGACCTACACTTGTAAAAACATATTGTATGGGTGGATTTCGAACCCTTATTACCTTATACTAGAAATATATAATTTTGGGACCTTTAAAATCCAAAAAGAATTTTATAATAAAGTAACATTTTATAACTTTCCAAGAGTGCCCCTCCTATCCTCTTATAAAAGGCCCCCACCTCTACCACCTTTAACACACCTCTCAAGACTTTAGAATAGCCAAGATCTGCTCATTTTATCTCTTAAAATTCCTCTACTCAATCTATAATCCTATCTTTAGGCAGGAATCTCTTCGAGAAACCCTTTTGGTGCAAACCAAAGGGAGTTACCCGATTTAAAGGTAATGTCTTCAATTGTGATCTTTTGTTTTATTTTGCTTCTCCAACCCCCTAAACTATTTATATTACTTTATTTTGTAACAAAACCAGTATATTCAATAAACTAGGATGTTTTTATGAGAATTATTCGAGATAAAATTACACACACCTTCGTCTAATGGTTAAAGAACATACTGTTTCTGTGGTTGGTGAATTTCTGCCTCACAAAACGATGATTGTTCAATCTTCTTTTAACACCTTTCATGGTGGCCATTAAGATATCACTATATTTATATATGATATATATTATGTTTATTTTTTCCTTATGCTTCTGTAGTTTTTAATTTATGGCATTCCTTTATGGTTTCCATTATGGGTAAACTCGATATCTTCATTTTAGGAAGTGCGGACTACCGCCCCCTCAAAGTGATTTGATTAGTTAATGCCATTTGTGGGAAATATAAAGTATGGAGTTAATGATATTATATATGATATTATACTGTAATTATAATATACCTATATATCATTATGATTTCATGACATTAAATATGAAATAGAAATGAAAGTAGCGTTCATGCGTACGTACGGCTTACCGTCTCCATGAACGGTGCATTTCATTTCGTACCTCTAAATGTTATATACTATTAGAAATACTTGTATATGCTGGATATATATGATATATATGATATCCAAATCATGAATATCATTCTAGATATAATGAACCTTTGACCACATGAACAACATGTAATTGTAAGAAGTCCATTTTTAACTTAAGTACCAAATATCGACAAAACGAACGTTATTAACTTAAATTATTAAATAATATTTATAACATGTAAAAAAGTTAAATAAAAGTAATAATAAACTTGAAAAATGTTCTTAAGAATTTATAAATTAACTTTAGTTTATTATTCAGGAGATTAAAGAGCAATCGAGTCACGTCAGACACGAGGTAAGGGACTTCGTCCCAATCTCCTTTCATTGAGGCATATTTTGTTCTAATACAAGACTTTCTTTTTTACGGTGTATAAACCCCTTTGAATTTTGATTTTATACAGTATTAATATTTTTCTATGAAGCTTTTTACTAAATGACAAATAGGGATGTTTCTTTTAACGTACGCGGTGACAACGACATTTTTCCCCGCCGTGAGTATTATTTGGTCTTTGGCTTCCTCAACAAGCCGCAATATTTTTAAAATGAAATAAATACCATATACTCTTTTTTGTATTTTGGTATTGAAAATTGTTTTGATAATGGATTTGTTATTTTAATATATTTATGTGATATATTGTAATTTAAATGTGGAAATGTTTTCTCTCCATTATATTTGTTTTATGTATTATGAATTTATAATGGTACATGGACATTTGACGGGTGGTTATGTGATAAACCATATGACGGGTTGTGTCATGAATACCAGGATGGGTGGTTAAGTTATAACCTCCAATTCATTGGGTATGGAAGTCAACCGTATGGATATTACATTAAGTGATATGTGTGGAAGTCGACCGTATGGTTATTCCATTTAAGTATGTTTATGTC
This sequence comes from Viscum album, assembly GCA_963277665.1. Lineage (NCBI taxonomy): Eukaryota > Viridiplantae > Streptophyta > Magnoliopsida > Santalales > Viscaceae > Viscum > Viscum album. The sequence goes on along the minus strand of OY728145.1, from coordinate 869,682,953 downwards.
CCAAGATACCTTTATATGATATGTGTTCTTTATATGGGTTTTATGGTAATCTTTTGGTTACAAAATGGTAATTAATGATCTTTTATTCAGTGAAGAGTATTTACTTCTTCATAAAGGTGAAAAGTTTTAATTTGATAAAGTATACATGGTTTACTTGTTGTATTGAAAAACTAACAGTTTTCCTTCTTTGTGTAACCCTTACCGAGCTTTTTATGCTCATCCCAAGTTTTTTTGAAATGTTTTTCACAGGACATAATGTGGAATAGGATCAAGGATGGGATCAAAGATAAGTCATGCTATCTTAAACATGGAACTATACATGACTCTTTTTTTAAGAGTTCATGTTTTGTAAAAAAAAAGAAACTTTGTAGAAGTGTCTACTATGTAATTTTTTTGAGATGTAATACTTATGATCTAATTATCTTAAGCTCTAAAACTGGAAATATCCTCAATGGGAATTATTAATTTAATTCAATATCATGTAATGTTTAAGGCCGAGGCCTTATAGTTTGTATCAAAGGTCACTTTAGACAACTTTAGGAGTTAGAAAATTGTTAAATTTATAAATTAATTTATGGTTTGATTGAAATGATATAGCATTTAAAGATTACCATGTTGCTTTGCCTAAGATATTTCTGTGTTCATAATGGTTTTCCGCAGAGGAAACAAGGAAGCTATGTTGGGACAACATCAAGAGGAAGAAAACCTTCCAAATCAGCAACCTGAGATGGTCGAAATTGGAACTGAACAGTTTGTTGCAGTGATGGAACATTTGACTCAGGATATAAATGGTGGTGGTATCCATGCATGAGATCAGCCAGATCAACCACAGAGGAACATGTCAGTGGTTGAACATTTCATGATGCAACATCCCCCATCATTCAGAGGATCATCTGACCATGTTCTAGGTGAAGGGAGGATTAAAGCACTGGAGAAAATTTTTGATGTCATGGGGTGTTCAGAACATCAAAAGGTTAGTCGTGCTCTTTACCATTTTGAAGGAGAAGCTGATCAGTGGTGGTCGATGATGAAAAATATTAGTGATAGTGATGATATTGATGATCTTCACTGGGACGAATTCAAAGGTATGTTTGTTGAGAAATATTTTCCTATGTTGGTTCATCTTAGGATGGAAAAACAATTCCTAGAATTGAGGTAGGAGGATGACTCAGTGGCTGCTTATGAAGAAAAGTTCACTTTACTGTAAAGGTATGATCCAAATTTTATACGAGATCTTGATAGTAAAATAAACCATTTTTACTAAGGGTTAAATCCAAAGAATCAAAGGGCTTTAACTTCTCATGAGTTCAAAAGTTATGAAAAACTTGTTCGATGTGCGGAAAAGGTGGAAATGGAGTTTGTCGATGACCAGGTGTTCTTTGACAAACAACAGAATAAGAGGTCCAGTTGGAAGGAAAAGGGGAAGAATTCATCAAAGAAGCAAGGAGGTAAGAAAACAAAATATCCATCCTATGAGAAGTGTGGTAAAATGCATCCTGGAGAATGTTTATCCAACTCTAGAAAGTGCTTTTGGTGTGGTAAGTTTGGGCATATTGCTCGTAACTTTAAGGAAGATGATCAAGAAGGCAATGAAAAGACAGAGGTAAGATGTTTTAAGTGTAATGAAATGGGTCATTATTCAAAATGACCAGGTAATTACTTATGCTTCACGTCAGTTGAAAACTCATGAGGTAAATTACCCTACACATGATTTGTAATTAGCTACTGTTGTTTTTGCTCTAAAAATTTGGAGGCATCATTTGTATGGAGTAAAGTGTAAAATAAATACTGATCATAAAAGTTTAATGTATATATTCACTCAGAAAGAATTGAACATGAGATAGAGGAGATGGCTGGAATTAATCATGGATTATGATTGTACAATTCATTACCATTTGGTAAAAGCAAATAAAGTGGATTATTCTTCGAGTCAAAAATGTAATGCTTCATTAACCATGCTACGGTTGGAATGAGATCCTTTGGTTTTTGATTTTATGAACTTTGGCATAGAAGTTTTTGGTGCGGGAAGTTCTTCTGTTTTGTTTCAGGTGTCAGTGAGATCATCTCTATCAGACAGAATTAAGCAAGCATAGAAGAAAGACAGTGGGTTGCAGGAAAAGGTAGAGCTGGTTCAGAAGGGTATGTTGGCTGAATTTAACATTGATAATGATTGTGTTTTGAGGTTTGGGAAGATATTATGTGTGCCTTGTGATTCACAGTTTAAGAATGAGTTGTTATGTGAGGCTCATAGTTCCCAGTTTTCAGTTTATCCAGGCAGAACTAAGATGTACAGAGATCTGCGAGAGTATTACTGGTGGGGTGGAATGAAAATAGATATTGAAAATTTTTCTGTGAATTGTTTGACTTGTCAGCAAGTTAAAGCAGAGTAACAGTTACTGAAAGTGATGATTCAGTCATTACTGGTGCCAGAGTGGAAATGGGAAAATATATCCATGGACTTTGTTGTGGGATTACCGAAGACATCTCAAGGTAATAATGCATTCTGGGTTATTGTTGATCGATTGACTAAATATTCTCATTTCCTTCCTATTCGAGATACATTCTCTCTAGATAAACTTTCTCTATTGTATCTTAAAGAGATAGTAAGGTTGTATAAAGTTCCCCTATCCATTGTATCTAATCGTGATCCGAAGTTTATTTCTAACATTTTTAAAGGTCTTTAGAAGTCATTGGGTAATGAATTAAATTTTAGTACATCTTTTCATCCTCAATCAGATAGGCATTCAGAGCGAACAATTCAGACATTGGAGGATATGCTACATTCTTGTTCGATGGATTATCAGGGAAGGTGGGACCAATATCTTTCTTTGGTTGAATTTTCTTATAATAGTTTTAATTCTAGTATAAAGATGGCTCCGTTTGAGGCATTATATGGGAACAGGTGTCGAACTCTAGCTTTTTGGGATGAAGTAGGTGAAAGGATGTTGATGGGACCAGAATTGGTAGAAGAGTTTGCAGAAAAATTTCAGCTGATTCAGAAGCTCATGAGAACATCTTAGAGCAGGCAGAAAAGTTATGCAGACAAAAGGAGGAAGGATCTCTCTTTTGAGGTTGGTGATCATGTCTTTATCAAAGTTCCACCATGGAAAAGTGTGATGTGATTTGGTAAAAAAGGAAAGCTGAGTCCAAGGTTCATTGGACCATATGAAATTCAGGAGTGAGTTGGATCAGTTGCTTACCGAGTGGCTTTACCTATGAGTTTATCTCAGGTACATAATGTTTTTCATGTTTAGATGTTGAGAATGTATATTCCATATCCATCTCATGTTTTGAGCCCAAAAGTAGTTCAGTTGGAGGTGAATCTCTCTTATGAAGAAAAACCAGTCCAGATTCATGACTGTAGAGATCAAGTGTTGCGGAATAAGGTAATTCACCAGGTAAAGGTTCTGTGGAAAAACCATATGGTTGAAGAGACAACATTGGAATATGAAAATTCTATGAGGGATAAATACCCCCACTTATTTTGACAAGTGAATAAAATTGCGAGGATGAAATTCCCAAAATGGGGGAAGGATGTAACATCCCAGGTAAATAAAGAACAATACATTTTCATATTTATGAATATTTCCGAACTAAATATTAATTTTACTTTAAAGGGGTTGCTATGTTCGATAGTGTACCCGATACGCAACAACGAGTTTCTTTGAAATCTTACGTTGCACAGTAGTAATATCATAATATTATTTCAAATGGTAGTTAACACGTAGCCGTTGTATTGGAGGAAATGAATAGAAATAACTAAAATATGATTCTATGTGTTTGTTAAATGTTTTAACATTTATCCAATTAAATATAAAGGCTTAAAATAAAAAAAAGAATTCAATTTTAGGCATAAATACTCTAATATTCACTAAAAGGTCAACTTATCACGTTTTGATGATGAACCCTCTTCAAATATAGTTTTAGTCATTCATATAAATTATATTGGACCAAATAAAATTCTTCTTTACAATCGGGACATCAAAATTTATATTGTGTAAATTTTTGGTATTTTTCCGATAAAGTTTATTTTTTAATGAATACTGAAAAATGTTGTATTTTAATTCAAAACCTCTTTTTAATCTAATTTATTTATATTATTAGATTATCTATTTAATTGGTTTTAAATTTAAATTAGAATATATTTTTACCATTTAATCCAATGGTGGTCATTGGAATTAATTTCACCTTGAAATTGGACTTAAACTAGTGTCAATCTTTTGATATATATTGTTTCATAAAAAAACGCTTTTTTTGACAGCGGGAATTAATTATTAAATTAATTATATCAACTTATATGTTTTGAATTTTGTAAAATAGACATCATTTTTTAATTCGGAATATCAAATATAGCTTAGGGTGAATTTTTGGTATTTTTCTAAAAAACATCAATTTTTTATGAATAGTGAAACCACTAAGTGGTAGTTAAAAAACGGATTTTTCTTTTAAATGAAACATTACCACTTTTGTGAATGGAATTTCAAAAATCCGACATACATGGTTGTCATTAGGAAGTAAAATTTTGTTCAATGGGATTAAAATAATTTTTTGGTGAATAGTAACTTATAAGTTTTATTAATATCGATTAGAGGTAATTAGTGTAATTTAAGGTAAAAATAATGTTATAATAATATGAAATTACCTTCAAACATGTCCTACCCTTATTGTATGTGTCATTTACGACCAAAAAAATCTATGGGTCAACTTGGGGACCCCATGGAGCCACATGGGTTAGAAAATGACATTAATAACTTTTTATTTAAAGTTAAAATAAAAAGGTCACAAACATGTATTGTTTTACTAAAACAATTTTTACATGGGGTTATACAAGTCATATTTTTGACTATAATTATTCAATATAAATCTAAAAAGATTTCCTAAAACATGATATTTTTTTATAATTTTTAGACATTAAATAAATTAAATTATATATTACACCATGATAATGCATCGATTACCTCTTTAATTAACGATTTAAATAAAATGAAACGATAATGTAAAATCTAAGACCTAAACTTGTCAAAAACCTATTGGATTGGTGTAAATAAAACCCTTATCACCTTATACTAGAAATATTTAATTTTGGGACCTTTGAAATCTGAAAAGCATTCTATAATAAAGTAACATTTTATAACTTTCTAAGAGTTCCCCTCCTCTCCTCTTATAAAAGGCCCCCACCTCTACCACATTACCCACACCTCTCAAGCCTTTGGCTCAGCCAAACTCTGCTCCTTTTATCTCCCCACATCCCTCTCCTAATCCTAGAATCCTTACCTTATTCAGGAAGCTCTTCAAGGAACCCTTTTGGTTCAAACCAAATGGAGTTACCCGATTTAAAGGTAATGCCTTCACTTGTGCTCTTTTGGTTTATTTTTCTTCTCCAACCCCCTAAACTATTTCTATTCATTTATTTTTTACAAAACAAGTATCTCCAATATATGAGGATGTTTTTATGAGAAGGATTTGAGCTACACTTACACAAACCTCCGTAAAATGGTTAAAGAACATACTGTTTCTGTGGTTGGTGAATTTCTGCCTCACGAAATGATGAATGGTCAACCTTATTTTAACACCTCTCATAGTGGACATTAAGATGTCACTGTATTTATATATGATATATATTATGTTTATGTTTTCCTTATGCTTCTGTATTTTTTAATTTATGGCATACCATTATGGTTTCCATTATGGCTAAACGCGATATCATCATTTTAGGAAGTGCGGACTACCGCCCCCTCAAAGTGATTTGATTCGTTAATGCCATATGTGGGATGTATAAAGGATGGAGTTAATGATATTATATATGATATTATAATGTTATTATAATATACCTATATATAATTATTATTTAACTCCATTAAATACGAAATATAAATGAATGCAGCGTTCATGCGTACGTATGTCTTACAGTGTCCATGAAGGGTGCATTTCATTTATTACCTCTAAATGTTATATAATATTATAAATACATGTATATTATGGATATATATGATATATATGATATCCAAATCATGAATATCATTGTGGATATAATGAACCTTTGACCACATGAACAACATATAATTGTAAGAATTCCATTTTTAACTTAAGTACCAAATATCGACAAAACGAACGTTATTAACTTAAATGATTACATAATGTTTATAACATGGCAATAAGTTAGATAAAATGAATAATAAACTTGAAAAAGGTTCTTAAGCAATTATAAATTTAATTTATTTTATTATTCAGGAGATTAAATAGCAATCGAGTCACGTCGGACACGAGGTAAGGGACTTTGTCTCAATCTCCTTTCATTGAGGCATATTTTGTTCTAATATAGGACTTTCTTTTATACGGTGTATAAACCCCTTTGATTTTTAATTTTATACAAAAGGAATCTTTTTCTACGAAGTGTTTTACAAAATGAAAAAAAGTAATGTTTCTTTTAACGTACGCGGTGACAACGACCTTTTCCGCCGCTGTGAGTATTATTTGGTCTTTGGCTTCCTCAACAAGCTGCAATATTTTTAAAATGAAATAAATACCATATACTCTTTTATGTATTTTGGTATTGAACGTGGTTTTGATAATGGGTTTGTTATTTCAATATATTTAAGTGATATATTGTTATTGAAATGTGGAAATGTTTTCTCTCCATTGTATTTGTTTTATGTCTTATGAATTTATAATGGTACTTGGACATTTGACGGGTGGTTACGTGATAAACCATATGATGGTTGGTGCCGTGAATACCAGGACTGGTGGTTACTTTATAACCTCCAATGCATTGGGTATGTAATTCGGTTGTGTGGCTATTCCATTAAGTGATATGTGTGGAATTCGACCGTATGGTTATTCCATTTACGTATGTTTGTGTCCCAAGTTACCTTTATATGTTATGTGTTCTTTATATGGGTTTTATGGTAGTCTTTTGGTTAAAAAGGGTAATTAATGATATTTTATTCAATGAAGAGTATTTACTACTTCATAAAGGAGAAAATTATTACTTTGATAAAGTATTCATGGTTTACTTGTTGTTTTTAAAAACTAACAGTTTTCCTTCTTCGTGTAACCCTTACTGTGCTTTTTATGATCATCCCAAGTTTTTTTGAAATGTTTTTCACAGGACATAATGTGGAATAGGATCAAGGATGTGATCAAGGATAAGTCATTCTATCTTAAACATGGAACTAGACATGACTCTTTTTTTTAAGAGTTCATGTTTTGTAAAAAAAAGAAACATTATAGAAGTGTCTACTGTGAAATCTTTTGAGATGTAATAGTTATGATCTAATTCTCTAAAACTCTAAAACTGAAAAGATCCTCAATGGGAATTATTCATTTAATTCAATATCAAGTACTGTTTAAGGCCAAGGCCTTATACTAAAAGTCATAAATATCGATCTTGGTGACCATTTTAGATTGAAAAACTATTAATTTGAATCCTTTGAAATGAACTATGCTTCCAGATTTTTTTATATAGTAGATGTTTTTCAATAAAAAATTAGAAATTTATGTTTCTTAAAATTATATCTTATCTTTAGAGATAACTTTTATACAACAACATAGAAAATCCATGGACTCAAACCAATGTAATGTGTTCACCAACAGATAACTATAATGAATAATTCTTTTGAACGTTATCTGACCCTCAACATTTGAGAAGTCATGTTTTGTAGGGATATCCATTTGGGGTATTTTTCATAGAGTTTTACACTCCTTCATCTTTATCTAAACACAATTCATCCAAGTGAGGCTCATATTATGTTCATAATGGTAATGCACATTCCATATTTCTCAACACTGAAAGCAACCATTAAATATAATTGGAAAATGGAAAATTCCTAGACTATGAAAAAAAAACCTCTTTCGATTGAATTATTCTAAATATAAATATATAATGTAATTTTTAAATTAAAAGCTTTTTTTAATGGGTTTTAATTAAACATGAATATGAAATCCATTTTTACATATAATGGTTTTTAATTATGTTAAGTAATTACTTCCAAAAATAATTAATCAAACACTATAAAACATTTTTACTCATAATAATCCTCTTTAGCAATGTATAATTTTTAAATAATTTATACTATATGATCAAAATCTCATTTTATTGTTATATAAATGGATAAAAACATGTGATATGGTTATTTTATTTAAACTAATTTTTGGTTTTTAGAGTGACAATAAATAAAAATAGATCCTAGTGGAGAATAACTATATGAATTTGGAATTACCTAATTTGTTTCATATTCAATTTCATCATGATTCACCTTTATTTTTATTCAATTTGGGTTCATCACTTTAACCACCTCATCGAGTAAACTAAAACATTATAATTGTACACTCAAGAATTGATTTAGAGATATTGAATAATGGGAATTAAATTTAATAGGAAAATATGGACATGTGGGACCATATACAATTTAAAGGAAGGATTATGCACAAATAGTAACCAATAATTTAATAATATTTGTTACAAATTTTGACCATGTTGTAATTACTTATCATTTAATAAATAGATATAAATATACACAATTCAGTCTATCTCATGATCATTGAAGATAAAATAAATGATGTAATGAAACAAATCGAAATATATCTTTATTGACAATAAAATTTTTCCAAAAAATATTAAATTAGTTATTTTTTTATTTGTTTTTATCAGTAAACCTATGGTACTTGAATTCTATTAAAAAATATTATAATCAACTTAATAAATATATAAATTTATTATATTTTTTGTGTGTATATATATATTATTGTTTCTGTATGTACACATATGTGTATTATATGAAACAAATCTCATATATATACATATAGGTAATTTTTCTAATGGAAGTGGGGTCAAAGATCCACAAACTCCCTCAGATTGCCTTTAATGTTTTATTAAAAGAAAACTCTCCCCCCTCCACACATTAGGGTGTGTGTTACTCAGGTTCGATGAAAGATACTACACATACACTTATTTTACTTTTATTTGTAATTTTTTTTCATAAAAAAATACTCACACAAATATATTAATATTCATATATATATTATATATATACATATATGCATATACATATATATACCAATATAATAAATCAATTAATAATAAATAGAAAAATCTTAATATGAACTTGAAAAAATCCATTTATTAATTTATTTATGTAATTTTGTTTATTTTATTTTATTTATTTATTTTAATTTATCATTATAACCTAAAAAATAAATTAAATATACATGTTATTATGAATTAAATCTTATTTTCTTTAGCTTATTCTCAATTCCACTATCTCTGATTTTAAAATTATATTAACCATATGAACAAAATCTATACCCTTTTGTTGAGATTTAACAAATAAAATTGAAATAGTAATTATACATTACTATGGTGGAACCGATACCACTTAAAGGATCTAGGAATAATGGATGTGGTGGGTTAAGATACCTATTTAAAATTTTAATATCTAAACATAATCAAATTGTGTGAAATCCTTTCATTAGATCATCACGTGTAATTTTTCATTAATTATTTAAATAAAATAAAAACAAAATGTGTAATTTATTTTTGATTTTATTCTAGTTTCATTATTTACATCATTGACCTGATCATCGATCATGATGGAATTGTATCCACTTCAATATTTCAAACTAAAATTCCTCTAATAATATCAACATGTAATCCATGAATCTGTAAAAGATTCTCTTAATAGCTCAGTTGTTAGTGCAAGGGAATCAAGTGTTTCATATTATTCCTTTTGTATTTATTGTTGAAATTTATTTCACTCTACAGAAGCTTGTGTGATATAGGAGGTAACTCTATAATTACCTTTCTATGTTTATAGAGGGAATCAAAAAAATAAATATCTCATATTAGAAAGAATATATTTTTAGTTTTTATAATAATCATAAAATTTAGAGAATTTCTTTTTAGTATATTTAATATTAAACCTAATAAATGATACATCACAAATCATTTAAAATAATGATAGAAAATTTACTAGTTTAGTTGACATGTATTTATCTTGAGGTAACCAAAACATTTTGTACATAAATACTACATTTTATTTTATCAATACTCATTACTTATCATTATGATCCATGCCAAAACTGTAAAGGTTTAGTGCCTTTAGAAACTTACATACATAACCAAATGGAAAATAAATGATCTATATAATATCTGACTTATTTCATCACAACCATCACCCATTTTAGACATATCATAGATTAAACCATTCATCATATCATAGGGAAAGGGAATCATAATAAAAGGGTGATAACTTACTCTTGGTGATGTTAAACATGGTATATATAAATAATCATTTAAGTGTAACATTAACATAAGGGTATGAGAACAATATTTTAACATTTTAAAATCACAACTAAAAATTCATAGCTCATAATTATGAAACATGGAATGGAGCTCGACAATTCAAAAGACATGAACCATAAAGGAATTAAAGAACATGATCTATGAGAGCATAAAATAGGCATAACATCATGTCATTAAATAGTAGAATAAAGTGAGAAATAATCATAATCATATAAATCATATGTAAAATATACCCAACAAGAAATTAATCACATTTTAGGCTTTAGATAACCACCTATGTTTCAAATTTGGGCCTTGGATGAACTCGCATGGGCCCACTTTTGGTTGGGGGAAAACCTCCCTTGTACCATTTTTTATGCTTGGGATAACCTTTCATGTAATATATCTTTTGATTATGATAACCTATTTTGTACCATTTTTTATTATAAAACATTAATATTTACACAATACAACAGAGGGATACAAATGACCCACCCATTACATAATCAAAATATATTGATATTTATGCTATAAGATCATGAAAACATTTATCATTACATCATAACATAACCCATGGAATAGAAATGGGTTTCTTTAATATGTCATCAACATAACTATAAACCATCCTGATAATGAATAAGGATGGTATCATAGAATAATATACCTATTGAATCATAAGTTACATAAAATGATGTTATCATAGATTAAAATTTATATTTATAGATCACTTGAACACTTTTAGAGGAAAATACCCATTTTCTTTTAAAATAAAATTTAATTTTGAAACATTTACAAATTATTAAGGAAAAACATTATTTTAAAAGAACCATGGAAACATGAAAAATAATCTTCAATAAATTTAGGGCTCATGATTATAGTAAATTTCATTCATGTCATGTATGTTTAGAAAATTATTCCTTTAACATTTTTATTAAAAAGTCAAAAGGGTCTCATTTAGAAAAAAAAACTAATACTACATTTAAATATTTTTATAAAACTACAAAAATGGTTAAAAATGAATTTACAAACCATAGGATAACCTAAAAAATATTCTTGAAAATATTTTAAATAAAATAAGGATATGGAATAAAAATATTCTTGCCCTAATAGTAAAATAAATCAAGATTTACATAAAAAAATTATTTTGGTCTTTTGAGTATAGACAAAGAGGAAAATGAAGTGAAAAAAATTAATCAATATAAATCACAATATAAGAAGAAAATAAATAATATATTTTTGATAAATGTCATATAATTTCATTATTATAAATTTATGCGTTAACAATCATGGTATAAATGAGATTATAATGTAAAATGTATTCCTAAAGCCTGTCTTGCATCATAAGCACACAAAAATCCTTTATAATAAATTTAAATTTATTATAAATTTTTATAAGAACCATATTCATATCTATAACTCAATATATCCTTAACTTATAAAATTTCAACTTCCATTTATAAATAATTGATTATTAAAAACATCTTTTCCAAATGTAAATTGTTTTGTTTTTCATGAGTGTTTCGATTTTTTATTTATTTTCCATGTACATTAATCATGGTTAAATAATATACATAATTTTAATAATGATATAAAAAAAAATATTTATTATATTTATACCTATAATTATCCAAAAATATAGATATAGAAAAATTAATTAATCCATTGATGGAGATGGTAGTCTATTTATTTTCATGAATGCAGTTTTCAATTTCTAATAAAAACAAAAAAAAATAAGCATTATTTTATCATTAAATAATCATTATTTAATATTAAATATCATATATATATTTATTAAATCCATTATTATTAAAAACCATGAGTGACAGTTATGGAAAATGATTCATATCTCTATGAGGTGGTGGAAGTTTACACATATGCATGAGTGATACTTTTAATTGAAATTTGATAAAAATGATGTGAAAATGGTTATTCCGTCATCATAATAACATCACAATATATTGATAAATTATAGTAATTATGTATATAAGGGATATAAAAGGTTTATAGATGGTGGATGAAGATATAAAATTGAAAATCCTCAGTAAAGAGTTATACCAATTTATTGAGAAACCTCTATTGGATTACACCATTTTCTTTAAAATGATGGTATTATGATGAATATAGGAAACGAATCATCCTCACACTTTCCTATAGATATTATTTTTGTTTTTTTCCTCTTTTTTTCTTGGTAATTATTATTTGTTCTTATTTTTTCATGTAATTTAATAGTCGAGTGTGTGGTTTTAATTCTTGATTAAGACATTGAGTGGTGCCTCAGGTGTTTAGACCAAAGGTAGACTTGTTACTACATCATGGATAAATATAAGTAATCTACAAACTCATCAGTGAGAGACAACATCTAGCCAGAGTAAGGCTAGTAGTAAAGGATTCCAATAGGAATCCCACCAGCTAGTTGATGGAATTTCATCGACCATTGAGTGGGGTGTCTAGTAATGAAAGAATTATTCCTAGAACCACTATCTAGATAGTAGTGATCATGTAACAATAGAAATTATTACTAACACCACTGTATAGGTACTGGTATCTAGCGAATAGTCGGTGATTTTGATCTAGGTGAGCATGTCCAGAGTAGTATCCTAATTTCATTTCCTAAAATACTCATTTTACGTCATTAATATTATCTCTAAAACCTAGTTCAAACGATTAAAACATGGAGTATATCTTGAGAAAATTAATTCCCTTTAATCCTTTAATCATTAAATATTGATGTTCTGATTGAAATATAAAATTCATTTTAGTAAGTATATCCTAGATCGGATTGTGAATTATCCTTTCCTCCTCTCTCTCTCTCTATATCCTTATTCAAAAGTGGGGGATACCTGTATTATTGATGTATATTGATCCTATTTTATTGAATTACATCTCTAGGGTCCCCTCTTTATTGATTTCATCCATTCATCTACCTTTTATTCTGTATCCCTTGTTGGGTGTTTGACGATAATGTGGGTAAAGTAAGTGATTTCATAGTGAAATTCTTTTCAATTAAAACTTTTTTTCTTGATTGATTTGAAATGGATTTTTTATTGATTTTCAATGAATGAATTGAGATTATAAATAAATGTTTTTATATTTAATGGTGTGTGATTAACCTATTTAATTATGTATTTTCAGATAATGTGTTGATTTTTGGAAAAAATAATTGAATTGAATGTAGTGATTTGAAGAATGACATTGCTGATGATTCATGGGAAATGAATCCATGAAATATTTTATAGATTTGAAATTAATTGAATTATTTTTAAAGTAAATAGCTTTTATTAAAACCATTTGATGTTGGATTTTAAATAAAATGGAATGTTTAAATCTTTAAATGGGGCTACATGAATGATGATTGATGAAACTAATTTGAGATGAATGATCTTCTCATCGATTGTTTTACTCGAATCACATTGGAGCCTATGTAGTTTGGTTGGTAGTCCACAATAATAATGATATACATGTATTAGATTTTCTTTTACATAGATTAATTATGATAATGATACTAAGCTTTGTTAGGTCATGTATTTCATTTTTTTGGGGTGGACTCATATTCCACCTATGATTGATATAAAGGGAAGTATGAAAACATAGAGTCATAATTCACTAAGAGGTGCGATGATCCTTCATCCTTTATCTATCTAAATACAAGGATTATAAAAATGTTTATATATTTGATAATGGTTTATATATGTCATTGTTTATGAAATAATTTATTTATTCTTGTTTTATTGAGTTTATTATTCATTAATATTTTTAGGTAAATATTTATTTATCAATTTTTTCTATTATCCATTGAAATGATTTTAAAATCATCATTTATTTTGAATTGTGAAATGATTTCCATTTCATGTTTTGTTTGAAATTGGGAATATTTGGTTTATTTGATATGGGAGGCTTATAAAATATTTGGTGTGATCCTACTAGGCTAGTGTTTCTCACACCCTATACATGCCTTTGGGTGTATGTAAAATTTCTCATTCTAGGCCTATGAAATGGGAAAGAACCAATTAATGGTAGTGGGTGTTCTTGATTGCTATACCTTAGGTGTTTTTTGTGATTGTTTTAGTTTGTTATCCACTTATTATGAGGATATCATATAGATGATGTCATCATGGTTTTTGTGATGACTTGGTTTATTTATTTTCCTTGGGTTTGGTACTTGTATACATTTTGGAACTTTTTAATGATATGATTCTTGGTATATCAATAGTTATTGGATTACTATATTTTACTTTCATATTTTCTGGTTTTATTGTGGTGAAATTGATTCCCCTAATCATTCTTGATGTGTGGGAACTAGTAACTAGCATTTGGGGATTGTGAACAACCCTCAAGAACATGTCAGGATTGATTCTGGTACTATTTTAGTAGGTTATCTATGTTGGATCATGAATAATTGATATCTAACAGTGGTTGTGTCTCTTATTAGATGTTGGTATGAAGTTTATGATTTCTTATTAGATAGTAAATAGGATTTTTGTGTACTATAGTTTTTTATGGGTGATTTCCTAGCCATATATCATTATATAAATCCTTAAGTAACCATTGGCAGTTTGGAAACTGTTATTTTAAGGATTTGTTTGATCTTATTATAGAATTTTCCCAAACGTTGATCTAATATTTATGTTCATAAGTTGAGTTCAGATTCATAGAGTAGCTTTTCTAGTGTCTCTTGAATAATTTTTCCATGTGGTCTATTGATGTTTTGTATAACCATTACCCTAATAAGACTTTAGGCTAGGATTTGGGATGAATTTGTTGATGAACCACAACAAGCGAACCCTACAGTTTACAAAATCCTTGTAGTGCTAGTAGTGTGTGTGGTCCTATCTTTGGGACAAGGAGCCTCACTCATTTATATTCTATTTAGAGAGATAAAACCTTGTAGGGATTATAGTATAGATCAACACTAGGTTTTTCATTATTATAAAAAACTATTATTATAGGGAAAAATTTATCATTATAATATGGAAGATTTTATGGGGAATATTTAACGACTCATCACATTCTTGGAGACATCAAGTTCTATTGAGGTCAAATGTATTGTATTTAAAATTTAAGGGCCTAAAAATGATGGTCAGATTCTATAGTTTTGTAGAATCTAAATTTGATATTGAGATTAAATGAATTTAAGACTCATTTTATAAATAAATTTTATCAAGAAATGATAGTATTGGCTATTTAAGTAGAATTTCTCATCTTTCAGTATAGTGATTGTACAATGACTTAGTATACCAATCATTTTACTTAATTTTCATAGTTTTCACCCGAGGTGGTTTTATACAATAATATTAAGACCCATAGGTTTTTATGGGTCTTCAACCAAATATCTTATCATATATATTTATGCTAAAGTTTATCTTATACACTAATATTTTTGATATTGGTATAATGGTGGAATTTGACCTTCATGTGAAGTATTTATTAACTGGAGTTCCTCTGAATCCTAGTGAAAGATTCAGTGGTTCCTATAAAGGGAAGATAAATTCTATTGAGACACATAGTGGAAATAGTAGTGGTGGTCCTCATTAGGGATATTCTTCTTGATATACAATTGTTTTTGGAAAGGCCCACTATTTTCTTTCTAATGTTCTAGCTTTGGGAACTCAATCCATGATTGCATGGGGGAACTAAAACTTTATAGCTCATGAAGGCGTTGAGGCTACTTATAGATTTTTTTCTCTATCATCACCACCCTGTGTAGTGGCACATAATCACTAATACTGAGAGGATCTACAGAATAATCAGATGGTTCTAGAATAATGGTTGCCTATCCATATGCATCATGAACGAAGAAACTTCACAAAGTGGATGATTCTCTTATAGGAACTTATGTGGGTACTATGGAAGTAATAGGTACCATTACTATTTCATTGTCTTTAGTGACTACATTATTTGATATATGTGATTTTCATTCTTTTATATCAACCCACATTATAGATATGTTAAAACATCTTAAGGATCCTATGCCATACACGATGGAAATTGAAACACATATTATAATGAAGAGAGAGTAGGGATCTAATAAAGATCTTTTATGGGACCTTTTGGTTGTTGAAAATAATTTTTTAGATGTAATTCTTATAATAGACCTATTTTTTTCTCATAAATCTCATATTTACTATTATCATTAATGGATTTCCTTAACAACCCATTTTGTGAAGTTCTATTTTATATGAGATAATTTTTCCAAAATTCTATCCAAGACATACATACTCTTCAGAATTTAATAATTATGAAATCCTTATGTGTTGTTGATCATTAGTAAGATGTATCATATAGTGAAGATCCTCTAGTTTCTGTGGACTTTCCATAAGTTTTTTCATCAAAACATTCTTTTCTAACACAAGAGAGGGAGGTTGAGTACTCTATTGATTTGGTGATGTGTACATAGATAGTGTATATTTCATCATACTATATAAAACTCACCAAAATTAGGGAACTTAAGAACTTATTAGATGACTATATTTACAAAGGCTTGTTTCGATACAATGCATCTCCATGGGTAACACTGGTGATTTTCCCCAAGAGGATGATGGATCCCTTAAATTTTATTTTAATTATTAGAGTCTCTATCAAGTAAGCCTCTAGAACAAGTACCAATTTCTAAATATTGATGATTTTTTTGATTAGATCAAAGGGGTTAAGTGGTTCCCTATGATTGAAATTTGGTCTAGTTATCGATATCTCATGATCAAGAAGTATGATATTCCAATGTTAGTATTTCGGAGAATTTATAGACACGTTGAGTATTTTGTTATTACATTAGTCCAGGTGAACGATCCTACAATGTTTATAGTGATGATGAAAAGTATTTTACAGTAGTATCTTGACACCTTTATTGTGGTATTCATGGATGATGTCTTTGTTTGTTCAAAAATCTAGGAGGAACATGGACTTAACATGATAGATATTTTTGATATCTTGGGGAACCATCAACTTTATACCAAGATATCAAAGATCCAATTATATATTTTTAAGTAGAGTTCAGGGAGATGGGTCTTAGATAATAGTATCTTTTTTGATCCAAAAAATATGAATGATTTTGTATTATGGGAGAAAAAATGTGGTGTTTTTGTGTTTTGGACTTTTTTCAATTTGGTTGGGTATTACTTTTAGTTTATAAAATATTTCCAAAAAATGGATTCTCTATTGATTACCTTCACTCATAAGGTAGTGATGTTTTATTTGGATTCAAAATTATAGGATTCCATCTATGAATTGATGTACTATTTGACATTAAATCCACTTTTTAATATTTTAGAGGCTATATAAGGCTCTTTGGCCTTTTGTGATACTTTAGGTTCATGTGATGTTTATATTAATATATAGGATGATCATGTTGTGTATTATCATAATCCTTATTATCAGATTTAAGAGAAGAACAATCCCACACTTGATCTTGAACTTCCAACTATGATTCAAACACTTATGAGTTAGTGATACTACCTTTTAAGATACTGTATTACCTTTATCTATGATCACAAGAACTTGAGTTATACCTTTTCATAGAAATATATGAATCTTTGTTAAATATGGTGGGTAGAGTACTTATTCTCTTTTGAAGTTTAATTTGTTTTACACCCCAGTAAAGTGTAACATTATTTATTATTCTATGACCAATATGTTACTATCCTTATCCATGATGTAATATTCAGAGGAGTTGAATCTCATGGATCTCATTTCTCGCATGCATTTGGGTGTCTGAGAAGATGAATGAGAAGTTATTTCGAAATCTTTAATTTTATATCCACTATTCATGAGTTTGTCCTCTATGAGAAATGGCTTGGTGAGGAGTTTTGTATATTTAGGGGTTCATTGTATGGGGGGGGAGACCATTATTGAGTTGTCTCTATCTCTAGAGGGAATCTTTCTTTTTTGGAATCATTCTATCATTCTATTCCCTATGAGGAAGTTTGTGATGGAGTATTTTTATCTTTCTCATTGGGAACATCACCTAAGAATGATGACGATGTTTTATGATATGATGAATCAATTCTAATGCTCCGACCAGAGTTACCCAGAGTCAGTGAATTATTTTAATACATTGGCATGATACAAGGAATCAAGTCCTGAAGAACCGATTAGTTTAGCAGTCTTGGAAAATAGATTACATACATGAACGTAAAATTACATTGTAAAATGAAAAATGACAACAAAATTGTCTCAATTGAACTCATTCATATCCCTTAGACTATACCAACAGGTCAGTCATAATATACTTCATCACATCCTGGGAAAAATAAAAACAAAGAAATGGGTGAGCTCAGATACTCAGTAAGGTTAAAAATATAGCGGGGACATTCATAAATAAGCATAAACATTTAAGTCAATGTATTAGTCTAAAACATAAGCCTTTTAAACATAAAATTCTACATAATATGGATAATATAAATCAAATAATTTCATTTACTTATTCACATGGATATTCAACTAGTCGAATAATCACATGTAATATCAATAACCAATTTCATAATGATGGGTTGCATAATGACAGACTTCATAACCACATAGTCAAGGCCTTGTGCCAAGACTAAAAATAAGATTTTTTCAAGGCATTGTTCCAAGACACTAGTCTATCTCATTGGACCTACCGATGCATCAAAAAGCTATAGCAGGATCCACCCATTATTAAGTCCAATGCATTCATCGTATGAAAAGTTTTAAACATAACATAAACATTCCAATTAAAATTAGAATATGAAATGTCAATACATTATCCATAACAATGAATGGTATAAAAATAACACATCCACGGTCAAACATATTACAAAACCTTCAACACAATATGAAAGATTTGTATCATAATAAATCAACTTCAAACAAGTTTAAAATCCATCAAAGGTTGATGACATAGATCGAAATGATTTGTAAAACTCTTTGAGAGAAATATCCATTTTTCCTGAAAGCATCCGAAATTCAGACAATTTATAAAGGAAGACATTTAAAGAAATTTTTGAATCAAAGTGTCTCATACCACTTTGAAACTTTTTAATGGAATTAACATTTCAAAAACATTCATGTCCATATAAATAAATACTTAAAAACAATTTTGAAAACATGGACATTAATGAGAATAATTTAGAAGAATAAATATTAAAACCAATTAAAATGATGATCTAGTTGAAGATTCCCTTCCATAAAACCTTAAAATATTTCTTCTGTAAATATTTTTATGAAACACTAATGTGGATGATAAAGCGGTCCCATTAGATACTCACATAAAAACGACCTCAGATGATAAAGAGATTGTGTAATTAACCCTTACCTTGCACTTTCCTTTGGTCGAGTGTATGTTAAAACTCCTATATAATGGCCATAGTTTGTTATTAAATTATACCAGAACCATATTCATATTTATTATATCATACTTTATTCATTTATGACTTTATACTACCCATTTAATAATTATTTCCATGTTAAATTTACATTTCAGGTAATAATGGCTTTCTTTATTGTATGTGTTTTAACTTGTTAATATTGATCTTATCATTTAGATCATGATTTAAATACTTCAAAAATAAAAAAAATGATTTATATATCATATATATTTTGAATATAGATATTTATAATAGTTATATATATGAAATGGAAGGCACCGTTTATGGAGACAGTAGGTCGTACGTACGCATAAACACTGTTTCCGTTGTCATATCATATTGAATGGAAGTAAGTGAATATGATATATGTAAGTACATATATATATATATATATATATATATCTAGTATAATTATTATTTCATATATTAAAAACATATTTATTATATTTATTTTTATAATCATCGTGGAATGCAGAATGTCGGAATGAATCTCATCGCGACGTGGAGACGGTAATCCGTACGTACGCACGAGTGACAATATCATTATATTGATGGTGAAATCATTCGTAATTGGATTTTATATCATATATACAGAATAATTAACATGTTATATGTATTATTTACATTAGTTATACTCATTATTATACCCATTCAAATAATTAAGTGTTTGAATAATAAACTACCCCATGACGTGGTGACTGTAAGCCGTACATACGCACATATGATGAATTTTTCATTATTGGATGGATAGAATAATTAATATGGTTATTCCATATTTATAATTACATCACAGTTTATAGAAGGTAATGGAGTTATTATTTTAGTACAGAAACAACAAAGAAAGAGGAAGTGGAAGAAGAAAAGATCATGAAAGAGGGTGGTGAAATTATTACCTCTTCTTCGGGTGTTTCTTTTGAGTTGATCAAAAGGGCTCCATTGGTTGGATTTCTGACCAAAAAAAGGCCTATAGGATTAAGGGAGGATATTTGGGAGGAAATTTTTGCAGGGGTTGGCTAATCCAAATGTCTTCGGAGGTGTGACATTAAGATAAGTGGAAGTACTCTTTTAGAAGAGAGATGAGGGTCGCTTTTAGAAAAGCATGAATATTATTTTATAATAAAACCATTTTCATTTTCCAATGGCTCCAAAAATATTTATTTAGAGGATAAGGTGGTGATAGGTCTAAAACCTCTCACCCAATAGGTTTTCTAAATTTCTAGGTCACCATATTAACCATATCTTTTAGATTTAACTATTAGTTAAATAGTTTTACATTTACCATGTCTCTTTGTATTTTTATATTATATGGTTAATAAAATTAATATAACAATCCAAGAGAACCTCATGTGGTTCATTATTAATATATATAACCTTATCTAAGTCCTTTGGTTGAACCTTAAATTTTTAGGAATATTATATCAATTAATAATATAATATTTTTTTGAAAAACTCAATTATGTCAATTTTTACACAATTTAGTATTTGGTTTTTTTGAAATTCATAAAAACTTTATCACTGTGAATAAATTTTTTTTAACCAGACCTAAAATGTCATATTAACATATAAAATTAGTCTAATTCATTAGAAGTCTCAATTTATATTTATTTGGATATTTATAATATCATTGATTTTAATATTTCATTCATAAGGTAATTTATGCATCATCATTGTGTGATAAATAAATTTTAATTATTTAATGTCAAATAATTATAAATAAGATTCCATTATGTAGGAAATTTTTTTATATTAATAATTATTATTTATAGTCTAATTTATATTATGTGTAACCATATATTAAAAATGGTTTTTTAATTAAACTTTGCATTTGATTCTTTTAACACAACTTTAAATAAAATAATAATATATCTCCTAATCTAATCCAAGTGGACAAAAGAGGATAATATTTTATTCCTAAGGTAGTTATTGGTGGAATTATACTTATCCAATAGAATTAGGACATGTGTTAGGGTAATTATGATATAATTTTTACCCTTAATTACCCTAATAACTTTAAACCGTTGTAAATAAAAGTCAAAAATTAATATTCACAAAAAATTGTTTTCATCTTATTGAACCACGTTTTATATACTGATATTAATTTTGTCTCTAGGATTTTTGAAATTCAACTCACAGAAGCTGTAAAATTAAGTTTTATGCAAATTTTCAAATGCTCCTAAGAGGTGGGTAAAAGAGGTTAAAAAGTTCAATAAAATTTAATACATCTAATTTTATTATAAAATTACTGAAATGAAATAAATTGAACATATATATGTATTATATATCTATTTTTACTTAAAATAAATTAAAATAAATTAAATAATTATTTAAATAAAAATTCGTTTTTAAATAATAACGCAGTGTTTTCACTATTCATCAAAAAATGATCGTTTTTAGAAAAATACCAAAGATTCACCCAAAGCTTATTTGGATATTCCAAATTAAAAAATAAAGTCTATTTTACCAAATTCAAAACACAGAATTTTCATTTATTAATTTAAAATTAATTCTTATTGTCCAAACCAAAAAGCGGGTTTAAAAAAAATAAAAACTATCAAAAGATTGACAGATGTTTATGTCAAATTTAAATTTGAAATTAATAATACTAACCTAAATTGTTTTAAATGATAAAAATATAATCTAATTATACTTAAAAAACTTTCAAATTCATAACTTAACACTATAAATTACTTTTATTTAAAAAGTTGTTTTTAATTAAAACATAGTATTTTTCATTATTCGTCAAAATATGAAAGTTATCATAAAAGTACTAAAAATTTATCCAAACCAAATTTTATGTCCCGCTTCTAAAGAAGAATTTAATTTCATTAAATCGAATATATAAAAGTATCAAATATTGATTTTAAAAAGGGTTCTCTATTAAAAGGTGGTAAAGTTGCATTTTTTGAAAAATACATCTTTTATATGAAAAATTAATTTTTTTCATATATTATGTCTAAGAAACACATAATATGGATGTTAAAATTATATAGATTATATTAGATTCAAAATGAAATTAATACAATTCAGAACCACTTTTTGAACGACTAGTTTGGTAAGTCGTGGTGCGCTCGAACTGGGTGTTGCATGTAGCACAAGTTATTGAAATACTTTGAAGAGATAACATACAATGAAATCTTGGGGTGTTACATTCTCCCATAATTAAATAAATTTCATCCTCGCAATTTGAAATTCTTTTTTGAAAATAAAAGGTTAAAATAGAAAAATAAATTTGTGTAAAACCCACAACGGAAATTGGGTTAATAAAATTTAGTCTTAATAAAAGGGAAATGGAAATGAAACATTCACCAAAAAATTATGATCTCTATTATGAGAACATTGGTGGAAATTAGAGACACATAATTGGAGGGTAAATGTAAATATTTATAGGGAGTGATTGAGGTCATCAATCACAAACAAGTGTAAAATTGAGGGCCTCAAATCCATCAATTTATGATGATTTAACATATTATTGGTTCAAAAAGACCTAAGGTATTAGGATAACACATTTTTGGCTTTAAGATCCCTTACCTAAATTTTAAGAATTAATTTATTCATCAAATAAGAGGAAAAAATATAATGACAAGTAGAGTTTATCCTTAAACTAATTCCCACCACAAAATCATCTTTCACTTCAAAAGATAATAGAATTCAAAAATATTTTATTTATCTGAATCTTATAGTGTTCCAAAAATAATGAATTTATAATTCATTAGTTATACTATTTAAGAAAAATACATTATACAAACCAGGACATCACATATGCCAGTGGTAGTTGATCCAACCTTGTCTCCATACTATAGCGGGTTCAAGTCTCCCAGCCTTGCCGGACGCAATGTGTTCTCGCCCGACCTCCGGGTTATCGTTTTTATGACAATCCAAAAATAATATAATCATTTGATTTAACCTTAAAAAAATTAATTGATTCCAAACTTTAGACTTATCCAAAATACTTCTGTCCAAACTCACAGTCCAAAATTTATAAGGAAGGTGAACATAATGAAGATCATTTTTTCCATGTAATAACGTGTAAATTACTTCATCATGTATTCTTTTAAAACACTATAACACCCTGAATTACCATAAAAACTAATTTATTACATTAATGCTCCCTTATTCCTTATAGAATTATGGATATACTCCTTTTATCCAAATTTTTTTTAAACTCCAATAATGATGGAATATACAAATCATTAATCAGTTTCATGGTAGTCAAGAATATCCAATATAATTTATCCAAATAAATCATATATTATTCCAAAATCACTACCTCAATATCTGAACCATATTATGGTGTATCTTTATCTCAACCATATATTTTCCAAAAAATCTAACCTACTATTGAGTCACTTTTCTTGGTTCCACACAATCTCAAGTCCTTAATAAAATTGTACTACAGTACAATCCTTTTATACTCTATAATTATTATAACATGTACATAATTAATAAAATACATAAATGACAAAATACATTAATAACAATATAAAAATATAATCAATCATCTTCATCTTCGGTATTATCATAACTTAATTATTTTCCAATATCATTATTTGGGGTATGCTCTGATGATTTTGACATTGCTTCGCGTAGTGTCCCAACTCCTTGCAAATGAACATTTTACATTTGAAATGTTTTTCTTACCCTTGAAATCATGTACTTGGTGTACTTTTTCTCCACACTTATAATCAACTCTCATTCCTTTAATGCATTTACCAAGATGATTATTTCCATAGTTATGACATATGGGAAAATCCTTCTATCCCCTCTTCCCTTTATCCATCTTTCTCTCTTCCATCCTTTTTTTCTCTTGCTTCCCTTCAAAGACATAGGACTCAGATAATTATTTACTTATCTTATTAACAAATAATAATATTTCTTCATATCATGAGAATATGTGGGAGACTATTTTCCTTTTAAATTTTTCCTTAATACCATGAATGATATGATCCTTCTTAATCTTTCGATAATGTATATTGCTGGAATTCTTCATCCTTCTACTAGGCGTCATTTCTAAACAATGTAATACAGTTGGTTAGTTTATGAATCACAATGCACAATTCCCAACTTGTAAAATACCTAACGTAAATTGAAAATATTATGCATATAATCTATAATCATAAAATTTTTTCTTTGAGGAAGTATTTACTCCTAAATCCATCATAATGTCTTGTAATGAAAATGTGAATTATCCTAAGAATATCCCCCGGGAGTGTCGTAACCAAGAGTACAACAAGAACCATTGTCATGTACCAGGATACCTTGGGTCATGCCCAAAACTCCTTGTCAGTGTTTTCACTCCTAGGCACATATGTGCTAGAGCTGCTTCAACCTGCTCGTATCTGGATAGGGATGTATTACTTAGAAAATACACAAAATCTTTACATTACCAAAATTATAGGAAGTTCTTCTATACTAATCCTCAATTTTTATCTTAGGGTAATGTTCTCTAATCAGAGTTTATCTAATTGTATTTCCATGGTTGTTGTTAAACTTCCTCTTATACCAACTGTAAGGATCTAACCTTAGAAGCCCATATTTGGTGCATTATTTTAATACATTGGCATGATAGATGAAATCAAGTCTCAAAGGACCAATTAGTTTAGCATCTTAGTAAAATAGATTACATACATGAATGTTACAATAAATTATAAAATGAAAAACAACAACAACATTTTCTCCATTGAACACATTCATATCCCTTAGACTATCCCGGAAGGTCAGTCATAATATACTTCTTCGCATCTTGGGAAAAATAAAACATAGAAATGTGTGATCTCAGAAGATCAGTAAGGATAACATTGTAGTGTAATCATTCATAAATAAGAATAAACATTTAAGTCAATGTATATGACTAAAACATAAGCCTTTTAAAATTAAACTTCTCCATAATATGGATAATATAAATCAAATAATTCTATTTACTTATTCATATGGATATTCTACTAGTCGAATAATCACATGCAATATCAATAACCAAATTCATAATGATGGAATGCATAATGTCAGACTTCATAACCAAATATTCAAGTCCTTTTGCCAAGACTAAATATAATATTTTTTCAAGGAATTTTTCCAAGACACTAGTTTTTCTCATGAGACATACCGATGCATCGAGGAGCTATAGCAGACTCCACCCATTACTTACTAAGTCCAATGCATTCCTCATTTGAAAAGGTTTAAACATAACATAAGAATTCCTATTAAAACTAGAAAATTAAATGTCAGTACATTATCCATAAACCTTGAATTGTATAAAAATAATACATCCATAGTCAAACATATCACAAAACCTTCAATACAATATGAAAGATTTTTATCATATTAAATCAACTTCAAAAAAGTTTAAAATCCATCAAAGGATGTTGACATAGATGGAAATGATTTGTAAAACACTTTTAGAGAAATATTTTTTTTTCTGAAAACATTTAAAAGTCAATAAATTTAGAAAAGAAGAAATTTAAAGACATTTTTTAATCAAAGTGTCACATACAACTTTGTATTGTAACGCCCCGAACCTAGTTTCCCAGAGTCGGTGCATTATTACATAACATTTGCATGATCACAAGAAAGATCAAATCTCGAAAGACCGATTGGTTTAGTAGCCTTGGAAACACTAGATATATTCATAAGTCTTACATTACATCATAAAATGAAAAACTACTACAAAAACATATTGTCTCCATAAACCACACTCATATCCCCACATAATATCCCTACAGGTCATTCATAATTTACTTCTTCACTTCCTGGGAAAAATAAAACATAGAAAAGGGGTGAGATGAAATGCCCAGTAAGGATAACAATATAGAGGAAACTTTCATAAATAAGAATAAACATTTAAGGCAATGTATAACTAAAACAAAAGCCTTTCAAACTTGAACATTCAACATAGTATGGCATAAATAAAATGAAATAATTCCATTTACTTATTCACATGGATATTCTACTAATCGAATAATCACATGAAAAATCAATAACCACTTTCATAATGATGGAATGCATAATGCTGAACTTTAATTTCTTTATCAAGGCCTCGTCCCAAGACCTTGGGGCTAACAGTAACTGGAACCCAACCCGGAGTGCCTCTAATAACCGTACACCAACCCGGAGTTCCTGTAATAACCAGATACCAAACCGGAGTTCCTCTAATAACTGGAGACCAAACCGGAGTTCCTCTAATAACCGGAGACCAAACCGGAGTTCCTCTAATAACCGGAGACCAAACTGGAGGGCTTACTTTTACCGGTCCCCAACCCGGAACATACTTGTCTAACACATTCATCTGAATGAAAGGTTGAAATATAACATAAACATTTGGATTAAAAATAACTTATGAAATATCAATACTTTAAATAAAAACCATGATTGGTATAAGAATAACGTATCCACTGTGAAAAATATCACAAAACCTTCAATAAAATATGGATGTTTTGTATCATATTAAATCAACTTCAAATAAGCATAAAATCCATCAAAAGATGTTGACATAGATGAAATCAAAACTATTTTGGAGAAATATCTCTTTTTTTTAAATCATTTTAAAAGTAACATAATTATAAAATAATACATTCAATTTGAAAATATTCTTATAAGCTTGTAAGGGAAGCTTCGATGATTTTATAACGGCGGAAAATAACCGCAGCCGCCGTATAAGTTAAAAAAACATTCTTACCTTAATTCTGTCGAAAAGGTTAAAAAGCACCTTGTTTGGAAAACGACGGAAATATTCCTTTATAAACCACTTATAAAAAGTCAAACAAGGGTATAAATGACTTTAACCCATATTCTTGTAAATAGTAAAAATGTTTTGAAATACATTTTGAAGAAACATGGATGTGGATGATAAAGAGATCCCAGTAGATTATTACGTATAAACAACCTCGAATAATGAAGAGATTGTGAAATAACCCTTACCAATTTGGTAACTTATGAAACATACAACCCATAAAAGAGGTATCATACAATGAATATGTAAATACACATAAATTAAAGTTTATTACACAAAGAATATAATTATGGGCAATACATACACCACACAAAAGGTAATGGTGGCAATATGGCATGAATATCACGGGAATAAGGAGTGAGATGAAAACCCCTTACCTTGTACTTTTCCTTGGTTGGGGTAGGTTAACCTCCTCTTCTTCGGGTTATTCCTTTTGATTTGATCAAAAGGGCTCCTTAGGTTGGCTTTCTGATCAAACTAAGGCCTCTAGGTTGTAGTGAGGGAAGTTGGGAGAGTATTTGGGCAGAGTTTGGAAGAACCAAAAGGCTTTGAAGGTGTGAAGAAATGAGAAGGAGGAGTGCCCTTTTGTAAGAGGGGTGACGGGAACCTTTGGAAAAGCTAGAGATATTAGTTTATAATAAATTCATAATCGGTTTCCAATGGCTCCAAAGTTTACTATTCAAAGTTTAAGGTGGGGATGGGTCGGAAACAACTCAACCAATAGAATTTAGACAGGTTTGGGTACTTATATTAACCTTATCGTTAAGTATTAACTCTAAGTTAATTAGTTTCACTTTTACAATGTCTCTTTGTATTTTTCTATAATATGGTTAATAAAATTACTATATAAATCCAGGAGACCCCCCAAGTGGTCCATTAATGATGAACCTATCATGATATAAGTCTCTTGGCCGAACCTTAGATTTTTAGGAATTTAATATCAATTAATAATATAATATTTGTTTTAAGAACTCTTTTATGTCAATTTTGACACTATTCAATAGTTGATTTTTTTGAAACTCATAACAGATTCATTACTTCTAAAAAAGTAAATTAAATCAATCCTAATATATCATATTATCCTAGAAAATTAGTTTAATTCATTAAAAGTTTAATATTATATTTATTTGGGTATTTATAATATCAATTAATTTAATTTTTCACTATTTTATTAATTACTGCATCATAATTGTGTCATAAATAAAATAAATTATTTAATGTCTAAAAATTATAAATAAAATATCATTATGTAGGAAATCTTTTTATCTTTCTAATGAATATTTATAATATAAAATCCAACATATATAACCCTATGTAATAATTGTTTTGCTAAAAGATATATGCTTGTGTCATTTTTGTATTCATTTTAACTTAATTAAAATAAAGTGTCCCTATCACCTACAAGTGGCACCATGGGGTCCCCAAATCGACCCAAAGATGCCTATGGTCGAAAATGTATCAACCAATAAGTCTAGTACATGTTTTAGGGTAATTTAGTATTATTATAATATTATTTTTTAACCCTTATTTACCAGATTTACCCTTAACCATGGTAAATAAAATATTTACCACAGTAATTATTCAAAATATCTAAAAATAAAAGTTACCTATTTACACAATTTGGACATCCTAATTCCAAATATGGAATCCATTTTTCTAAATTCAAAACACAGAAGTGGCAGAAATTAATTTAAAATTAATTCCCGCTGTCAAAACAAAAAACGTGTTTTTAAGAGATAATAACTATCAAAAGATTGACACTTGTTTATGTTCGGTTTAATTGTAAAATTATGTCCAATGACCAACATTATATTAAATGGTAAAAATATATTCTAAATATAATTTAAAACCACAAAAATTCATAATTTATCACTATTAATTATTTTGATTAAAAAAGTTGTTTTTAATTAAAATTTAGTAATTTTCACTATTCATCAAAATATGAAAGTTATCCAAAAAGTACCAAAATTTCACCTTAGGCTAAATTCGATATTCCGAATCCAGAAATGAAGTCCATTTTAAAATATAAAATATATATAATTTCGAAAAGTAGGTATTACTATTCATAACGGCTAGTTTGATTGGTTGTGGTGTGTGTTAAAACTCAAGGTTGCGTACAACACACGCTACTGTATTATTCAAAGAAAGCGTACCGTGGAAGCTTTGGATGTTTCATTTTAAATTTTTGATGTCCCCATTTAGTCAAAAAGTTTAAAATATTGTATTTAAAAAGGGTTCACTATTAAAAGTTGATAAAAGTGCAATACTGAAAATGAATTTGTTCTTGCATTATATCTAAGAAACTCATAATATGGATTATAAAATTATAAGGATTATATAAAGTTTAAAATTTAGATAATACTATTCATAACCTCTTTTGAATGGCTTTTTTTTGTAAGTAATGGTGTGATTGAACTCGGTGTTGCGTGTAGTGCAAGTTATTGAATTATTTTGAAGAAATAACACACTATGAAATCTTGGGGTGTTACATTCTCCCCTCCTTCAATAAATTGCGTCCTCGCAATTTGAAATTGTTCTTCGAAAATAAAAGGTTGAAAATAGAAAATATATTTGTGGGAAAACCCACATCGGAAATTGGGTTACTAAAATTTAGTCTTAATATGAGGAAAAGTGAAATGAAAGGGTCACCACCAAATTATGATCTCGATTAGGAGAACATTGGTGGAAATTAGAGACATATAATTGGAGGAAAAACGTAAATATTTATAGGTAGTGATTGAGGTCGTCAATCACAAACAAGTATAAAATTGAGGTCCTTAAATTCCTCAATCTATGATGATTTGAAATACCATCGGTTCAACAAAACATAGGGTATTAGGATAACACATTTTTGACATTTCAAAATATCTTAGTTGAAATCCCACATCAAAAAATGAATTAATGAGGCCTCTAAAATAAAGAGTCGAAAGTATGAAGATTACCGAAAATAAAACATACTAGGCTTCCATGTAGGAAAATATGGATATAGAAGAAAAATCTAACCATCAATTATCTGATGGAGAGTGGTAGAGAACATGGCTATGAAAAGGCCAAAAATCCCAAAGCCATAAATTAGTGATGATTTAAGGTACCATCTAGGACATCATTTTTGTTCTAAGTTCTATTTATTAATGTTGAAGAATTTATTTATGAGATTGGCTAAGATCATAAGGAGATATACTTACTTTATAATTAGAGTTTTATCCATTAATAAATTTCTACCAAAAACTCATATTTCACTCTAAATGATAATAGAATGTAATTTTTTTTTCTATTTATACTATTCGTACAGGGTTCCAAAATAAATGAATTTATAATTCATCTACCATATCTTTTAAAAAAACTACATTATTTAATCCAGGACATCTCGTGGGCCAGTGGTAGGTGATACACCCTTGTCGCCCTTCGGTTGCGGGTTCAAGTCTCGCAGCCTTGCCGGACGTGACGGGTTGCCGCCCGACCTCCGGGTTGTCCTTTTATGGAAATCCAAAATCATCCAAACTAGAACTATCAAAAATAATTCTGTCCAAACTCACAGTACAACATTTATAAGGAAGGTAAACATAATGTAGATCCTTTTTACCCCGTAATAGCATATGAATACCTTCATCATGTATTCTTTTAATACACTGAAACATCCTGAATTACCATATTCCTTATTGATTACATTCATTCTCCCTTATTCCATATAGAATGCTGGATATACTTCATCAATCCAAAAATGTTTTAAACCCCAACAATGATGGAATATACAAATCATTAATCAATTCCAAGGTAGTCAAGAATATCCAATATAATTTTTCCAAAATAATCATGTATTATTCTAAAATCACTACCTTGGTATCAGAACTATATTATGGTTTATCATTCTCTCAACCATATATTTTCCAAAAAATTATCCTGCTATTGAGTCACTTTTCTTTGTTCCACACAATCTCAAGTCCTTAATGAAATAGTACTGCAGTACAATCCTTATATACTCCATAATTATTATAACAAGTACGTTGTTGATACAACACTCAATTGACATAATCAACATAAGAACTCTAATCATTCTGCTTCATCTGTGGTAGTATCATAACTTGATTATTATCCAATAGCATCATTTTCGGCATAGTTTGATGACTGAGACATAGGTTCACGTAGTGTCCAGACTCCTTGAAAATGAAGCATTGTACATTTAAAACCATTTTCTTATCCTTGCAGTCACGTACTTTGTTCCCTTTTCCTCCACACTTATAACAAACTCCCATTCCTTTCAGGAATGTTCTAGGGTGTTTCTTC
The DNA here is from genome assembly GCA_963277665.1 of Viscum album. Classification (NCBI taxonomy): domain Eukaryota; kingdom Viridiplantae; phylum Streptophyta; class Magnoliopsida; order Santalales; family Viscaceae; genus Viscum; species Viscum album. Next base: position 869,651,347 of record OY728145.1, on the reverse strand, counting down.
CCACAGTTATCACATATGGGAAAATTCTTCTTTTCCCTCTTTCCTTTATCCATCTTTCTCTCTTCCATCCTTTTCTTCTCTTGCTACCCTTCAAAGCCATAGGACTCAGTAAAATATTTACTTATCTTATCAACACATGATATTATTTCCTCATATGATGATAATACATGGGAGACTATTTCTCTTATAAATTCTTGCTTAAGACCATGAAAGATATGATCCTTCTTTCTCTTTGGACCATGTGCATTGCTGGAGTTCTCATTCCTTATACTGGGCGCCATTTCTAAACAATGGCATACACTAGATTAGTTTATGAATAACAATACCTAATACCAAACTTTTAAGACACATAACACAAATTAAATAGTTTATGGATATAATCCATAATTATAAAAATTTCTCCTTTGAGGAAGTAAATCCACATAATCCCTTCATAATGATTTGTAAAGAAAATGAGAGTTATCCTAAGCATATCCCCCGGGAGTGTCGTAACCAAGAGTGCAGCAAGGCCCATTATCATGCACCATTTCCCGTTTGAGTCTAGCTCAAAGCGGTGTTTTTGGGTTTTACCCTTAGGTACATCTGTGCCAGAGCCACCTCTACCTGCTCGTATCCAGACAGGGATGTATTGCTCAGAAAACTCACAAAATCTCTACAATACCAAAATTCTACGAAGTTCTTCTATACTAATCCTCAAAGTTTATCTTAGGTCTATGTGCTCTAATCAGATTTTATCTAAATCTAGCTTCCAAGGATTGTACTAAACTTCCTTTGATACCAACTGTAACGCCCCGACCCTAGTTGCTTAGAGTCGGTGCATTATTACATAACATTGGCATGATCACAAGAAAGATCAAATCTCGAAAGACCGATTGGTTTAGTAGCCTTGGAAACACTAGATATATTCATAAGTCTTACATTACATCATAAAATGAAAAACTACTACAACAACATATTGTCTCCATAAACCACACTCATATCCCCACATAATATCCCTGCAGGTCATTCATAATTTACTTCTTCACTTCCTGGAAAAAATAAAACATAGAAAAGGGGTGAGCTCAAATGCCCAGTAAGGATAACAATATAGCGGAAACTTTCATAAATAAGAATAAACATTTAAGGCAATGTATAAATAAAACAAAAGCCTTTCAAACTTGAACTTTCAACATAGTATGGCATAAATAAAATTAAATAATGCCATTTACTTATTCACATGGATATTCTAATAATCGAATAATCACATGAAAAATCAATAACCACTTTCATAATGATGGAATGCATAATGCTGAACTTTAATTTCTTTGTCAAGGCCTCGTCCCAAGACCTTGGGGCTAACTGTAACCGGAACCCAACCCGGAGTTCCTCTAATAACCGGACACCAACCCGGAGTTCCTCTAATAACCGGAGACCAAACTGGAGTTCCTCTAATAAACGGAGACCAAACCGGAGTTCCTCTAATAACCGGAGACCAAACCGGTGTTCCTCTAATAACCGGAGACCAAACCAGAGGGATTACTTTTACCGGTCCCCAACCCGGAACATACTTGTCTAACACATTCATCTGAATGAAAGGTTGAAATATAACATAAACATTTTGATTAAAAATAACTAATGAAATGTCAACACTTTAAACAAAAACCATGAGTGACATAAGAATAACGTATCCACTGTGAAAAATATCACAAAACCTTCAATAAAATATGGATGTTTTGTATCATAATAAATCAACTTCAAATAAGCTTAAAATCCATCAAAAGATGTTGACATAGATGAAATCAAAACTATTTTGGAGAAATATCTCTTTTTTTAAATCATTTTAAAATTAACATAATTATAAAATAATACATTCAATTTGAAAATATTATTATAAGCTTGTAAGGGAAGCTTCGACGATTTTATAACGGCAAAAAATAACCGCCCCCGCCGTATAAGTTAAAAAAACATTCTTACCTTAATTCTGTCGAAAAGGTTAAAAAGCACCTTGTTTGGAAAACGATGGAAAGATTCCTTTATAAACCACTTATAAAAAGTCAAACAAGAGTATAAATGACTTTAACCCATATTCTTGTAAATAGTAAAAATGTTTTGAAATAAATTTTGAAGAAACATGGATCTGGATGATAAAGAGATCCCAGTAGATTATTACGTATAAACAACCCTCGGATAATGAAGAGATTGTGAAATAACCCTTACCAATTTGGTAACTTATGAAACATACAACCCATGAAAGAGGTATCATACAATGAATATGTAAATACACATAAATTAAAGTGTATTACCCAAAGAATATAATTATGGGCAGTACATATACCACACAAAAGGTAATGGTGGAAATATGGCATGAATATAACGGTAATAAGGAGTGAGATGAAAACCCCTTACCTTGTACTTTTCCTTGGTTGGGGTAGGTTAACCTCATCTTCTTCGGGTTCTTCCTTTTGATTTGATCAAAAGGGCTCCATAGGTTGGCTTTCTGATCAAACTAAGGCCTCTAGGTTGTAGTGAGGGAAGTTGGGAGAGTATTTGGGCAGAGTTTGGCCGAACCAAAAGGCTTTGATGGTGTGAATAAATGAGAAGGAGGAGTGCCCTTTTATAAGAGGGGTGAGGGGTACCTTTGGAAAAGCTAGAAATATTAGTTTATAATAAATTCATAATCGGTTTCCAATGGCTCCAAAGTTTACTATTCAAAGGTTATGGTGGGGATGGGTCGAAAACAACTCAACCAATAGAATTTAGACAGGTTTGAGTACTTATATTAACCTTATCTATAAGTATTAACTCTAAGTTAATTAGTTTCACTTTTACAATGTCTCTTTGTATTTTTATATAATATGGTTAATAAACATACTATATACATCCAGGATACCCCCCAAGTGGTCCATTAATGATGAACCTATCATGATATAAGTCTCTTGTCCGAACCTTAGATTTTTAGGAATTTAATATCAATTAATAATATAATATTTGTTTTAAGAACTCTTTTATGTCAATTTTGACACTATTCAATAGTTGATTTTTTTGAAACTCATAACAGATTGATTACTTCGAACAAAGTAAATTAAATCAATCCTAATATATCATATTATCCTAGAAAATTAGTTTAATTCATTAAAAGTTTCATATTATATTTATTTGGGTATTTATTATATCAATTAATTTAATTTTTCACTATTTTAGTAATTACTGCATCATCATTGTGTCATAAATAAAATAAATTATTTAAAGTCTAAAAATTATAAATAAAATATCATTATGTAGGAAATATTTTTATCTTTCTAATTAACATTTATAATCTAAAATCCAACATATATAACCCTATGTAATAATTGTTTTTCTAAAAGATATATGCTTTTGTCATTTTTGTATTCATTTTAACTTAATTAAAATAAAGTGTCCCTATCACCTACAAGTGGCACCATGGGGTCCCCAAATCGACCCAAAGATGCCTATGGTCGAACATGTATCAACAAATAAGTCCAGGACACGTTTTAGGGTAATTTAGTATTATTATAATATTATTTTTTAACCCTTATTTACCACATTTACCCTTAACCATGGTAAATAAAATATTTACCACAGTAATTATTCAAAATGTCTAAAAATAAAAGTTACCTATTTACACAATTTGGAAATCCTAATTCCAAATATGGAATCCATTTTTCTAAATTCAAAACACAGAAGTGGCATAAATTAATTTAAAATTAATTCCCGCTGTCAAAACAAAAAGCGTGTTTTTAAAAGATAATAACTATCAAAAGATTGACACTTGTTTATGTTCGGTTTAATTGTAAAATTATGTCCAATGACCAACATTATATTAAATGGTAAAAATATATTCTAAATATACTTTAAAACCACTCAAATTCATAATTTATCACTATTAATTATTTTGATTAAAAAAGTTGTTTTTAATTAAACTTTAGTAATTTTCACTATTCATCAAAATATGAAAGTTATCCGAAAAGTACAAAAATTTCACCTTAGGCTAAATTCGATATTCCGAATCCAGAAATGAAGTCCATTTTAAAATATAAAATATATATAATTTCGAAAAGTAGGTATTACTATTCATAACGGCTAGTTTGATTGGTTGTGGTGTGTGTTAAAACTCAAGGTTGCGTACAACACACGCTACTGTATTATTCAAAGAAAGCGTACCGTGGAAGCTTGGGATGTTTCATTTTAAATTTTTGATGTCCCCATTTATTCAAAAAGTTTAAAATATTGTATTTAAAAAGGGTTCACTATTAAAAGTTGATAAAAGTGCAATACTGAAAATGAATTTGTTCTTGCATTATATCTAAGAAACTCATAATATGGATTCTAAAATTATAAGGATTATATAAAGTTTAAAATTTAGATAATACTATTCATAACCTCTTTTGAATGGTTTTTTTTGTAATTCATGGTGTGATTGAACTCTGTGTTGCGTGTAGTGCAAGTTATTGAATTATTTTGAAGAAATAACACACTATGAAATCTTGGGGTGTTACATGTATAATTTTAAAAGAATTAATATTTTAAAAACATTCATGTCCATATAAATAAATACTTAAAAACCATTTTGAAATCATGGACATTAATGAGAATGATTTAGAAGAATAAATATTTAAACCATTAAAAATGATGATATAATTGAAGAGTACCTTCCATAAAACATTAGAAAATATTTCTTTTGAAGATATTTTTAAGAAACATGGATGTGTATGATAAAGAGGTCCCAGTAGATAATCACATAAAAACTACCTCAGATAATAAATATATTGTGAAATTAACTCTTACATTGCACTTTCCTTTTGTCATGGGTATGTTTAACCTCATGTATAATGACCATAGTATGTTAATAAATTATACCAGAACCATATTAATATTTATTCTATCATACATGATTCATTTATGACTTTATACTACACATTTAATAATAATTTCCATGTTACATTAACCGTTTGGGTAATAATCGCTTTCTTTATAGTACGTGTTTTGACTTGTTTTTCTTGATCATATCATATGGATAATAATTTAAATACTACTAGAATATAAAAATTTATTTATATATCATATATATTTAGAGTATAAATATTTATAATAGTTAGATATATGAAATGGAAGGCACCGTTTACGGAGACGGTAGGTCGTACGTACGCATAAATGTTGTTTCCGTTTTCATATCATATTGAACAGAAGTAAATGAATAATATATATATAACTACATACATACATACATACATATATATATATATATCTCTGCAGTCGAATTATTATGTTATATATTACATAATTATTAATAATATATATTTTTATAATCATCGTTGAATGGTGAACGTGGGAATGAATCTCATCGCGTCATTGAGACGGTAATCTGTACATATGCAGGAGCGAAAATATCATTATATTTATGTTGAGATCATATGTAATTGGATGATATATCATATTTAAATATTCATTAAAATGTTATATTAATTATTTACATCAGTTATAATCATTATTATACCCATCCAAATAATGATCTGTTTGAATAACAAACTACACCATGACAGGGAGATGGTAAGTCGTACGTACGCACGCATGATGACTTTTTCATTATAGGATAGATAGAATAATGAATATTTTTGTACCATATTTATAATAATTTCCCAGTATATAGAATATACTAGAGTTTTTATTTTATTATAGAAACAATAAAGAAAGAGGAAGTCGAAGAAGAAAAAAGAACTTGAAAGAGGGTGGTGAAATTTTTACCTCTTCTTCTGGTGTTTCATTTTGAGTTAATCAAAAGGGATCCTGAAGTTAGCTTTTTGGCCAAAGAAAGGCCTCTAGGATGAAGTGAGGAAAGTTCGGAGGATATTTGGGTAGGTGTTTTCTGAGCCAAATGGCTTTGGAGGTGTATAATTAAGAGAATGGGAAGTACCCTTTTATAAGAGAGGTGAGGGTCACTTTAGGAACAGCTTGAAATATTATTTTATAATAAAATAATTTTCAGTTTCTAATATCTAAAAAATGATTTATTTAGATTATAAGGTAGGTATGGGTATAAAACCTCCAAAAAAAATAGGATTTAGACATGTTTAGTTCACTATATTAACCTTATCCTTTATATTTAACTATTAGTTAAATAGTTAGACATTTACCCTGTCTCTTTGTATTTTTATATTATATGGTCAATAAAATTACTATAACAAGACAAAAAAACCTCACGTGGTTCATTATTAATATATATAACCTTATATAAGTCCATTGGACGAATCATAGATTTTTATGAATATTATATCAATTAATAATATAGTATTTTTTTTAAAAACTCAATTATGTCAATTTTGACACTATTTAGTATTTGATATTTTTGAAATTCATAAAAACTATATCAATTCGAATAAAATTTATTTAACCTACCCTAAAATGTCATATTAACATATAAAATTAGTTTAATTTATCATAATTCTCAATTTACATTTATTTGGATATTTACAATATCAATTATTTTAAAATTTCATTAATATGTTAATTACTGCGTCATCATTGTGTCATAAATAAATTAAATTATTTAATGTCTAAAAATTATAAATAAAATACCATTATGTTTTAAATATTTTTATCTTTTTAATTAATATTTATAGTCGAATTTATATAGTTTTTAACCCTATATTAAAAATGGATTAGTTATTAAAATTTGAATTTAACTCTTTTAACTATTCATTAAATGAAATAATAATAAATGTATTAATCTAATAAAAGTTGACCAAATAGGATAATATTTTATTCCTAAGGTTGTTTTGGGTCTAATTATACTTGTCCAATAGAATAAGGACATGCTTTAGGATAATTATGATATCATTTTTACCCTTAATTACCCTATTTACTTTAAACGGTGGTAATAAAAGTAAAAAAGTTACTATTCACCAACTATTATTTTCATCTTATTGAACCACATTTTACATACTTATACTAACCAATTATCTCACAATTTTTAAATTCAACTCACAGAAGTGGTAAAATTAAGTTTTATGCAAATTTGTAAATGCTTCTAGAAGGTTGGTAAAAGAGGTTAAAAAGTACAATAAAATTTAATACATCTAATTTTATTATAAAATGACTCCAATGAATTAAATTGAACTTATATAGATATTATATATCTATTTTTACTTAATATAAATTTAAATAAATTAAATAATTATTTAAATAATATGTCAGTTTTAAATAATAACGCAGTGTTTTTTTAGAAAAATACCAAAAATTCACCCAAATCTAATTTGGATATTCCAAATTCAAAAATGAAGTATATTTTACCAAATTCAAAACATAAATGTTTCATTTATTAATTTCAGATTAATTCTCATTGTCCAAACCAAAAAGTGGGTTTAAAAAAATAAAAACTATCAAAAGATTGACATGTGTTTATGTTAAATTTAACGTGAATCAATTCTTCTAAAAAAATGATTCATAAGATGATTGTTTTGTGATGGTGTAGGTTTTTATCTTACTATGTATTGAGGAATTGAAATTTTATTTTATTACTCTTCATTCATCATTCTAATGGTAGTGAATCAACCTGAGAAATGTTTGGAGTCCATTACTCTAGTTTTGTATTGTGATTTTCTCTATTGTTATTCACATGTTCATTGTTAGAGTCTCTCTTACTAGTGGTTTGATTGTTACTTTATAGAAAAAACTTTCAAAATCTATTTTTGGAATAAAAAATTGATACCATAGGTTTAGATCTAGGATTAATCGAACAATAGAGGTTTTCGATGATATCAATTGAATTACGACTGGATTGGAGTTTTCAGGTTTATGGATTGGAATATTGTGATGGTTTAGTAAGATATAGGTGTTTTACTAGTCATATTTGGGGTACAAAATCTTCCTATCATCAAAGATAATGCCCAGTCGAGGCCTGATTTGAGTTTTGTGGGTGGGAATGACATATGGATGGGTGATGGTGTCAGTGAAATTGGAATACACATATATAACCCATGAGTTTTGGATAATACCACATTACACGGGGTGTACCTTGAAGAACAAACTTAATGCAGGGTCTCTAAGTTTACCTCTAGGGTTAAAGTGTGAAATAAAGTATCACACATCATGTGACCTAGTGTTGTTAGTTGGGTATGTGCCCTGGAGGGTACATGGACCTGGACACATCCTAGAACATGGTCATAGAAAGAATAAAGTATCGCAAACATATACTCAAATATAGATAGAGGAACCATACATGGTACATGGGCATGCCCAAGATACAAGGGTGTGGCCAGAGTTAAACAAATAGACTTCATGGTACACATAAATGTATAGGGAAAATGGGACATGTTGTATACTCACATTACATGTTGTTTACTTTTTCTAGGGTAGTGTAATTTCCTATACCTCATTATTATAAACTAGGTGTAGTTGAGTGTGATTATTTGGTCCATCCCTATGATGGTATAGTAAAGTATTAATCCCTAAGAATAGGATTGTGATTACCTCTATGTTTTTCATCTCGAATAGAGTATAGTGTATCCCCTTTTGTGATCAGGGTTGGATCCTCTATTATTCCTTCTTCATCATATGTAGGGATCACTGTATTAGTGTGACTACCATGCATAGTGAATTGATCCCCTATTATGAAGGTTGATTATGTTCGATACCCTATATGCGTGTTTGGAAATTTAGAGTTACATTAAGTACTTATTTTGTTAGATCCAAAGAGCACAACCAATCATATGTGCAACATTAGTGATAGATTGTATTTTGGAGTGGATTCTGTAGGACGAATGATGCATTAAAGCCTCGACGAGAATATAATGGTTGTTAGTGGTTGAGATGTCTTTGTAACTTCGAGTCATTAAGGAAGTATATTTGTGTTTTTGTCATTATTTCTCATATTCTGATTGACATACCTATGTATTGATGAGCTAACTACACATTAAGATTTATGTTTAGTAATTATAGGGTGCCCTACTAGGTATTTTTATACTCACTCATTCATTTAATCTTCCCACATATGTCATTTCTTATACAAACAATATAAATTTTGATGGTGTCCTTGTGTGATGGGGAGTAGGCGAAGTAAATGTTTGGGCTAGATAGAGAGAGATTCATACAAGTGTTTCATTTGATAGATATCCCCTCTTGAGATAATCAAATGTAATGTCTAGTTTTTTGGGGGGAATATATTTGGACTTTATGATATCTAGTATATTTTCATTCTTTTATTACGACATATAGAAGTATTAATTCATTTGGTATCAGTTGTACTTTACATTCATCATTGAATAGACTTACAAATGTGTGTGTATATACATGTACGTAGTTTAATTCCTCCCATATGGGGGATATTACTTCTCAGTACTATTCTTCATCCCTTATCCTATTGGAGGAATTCTTGGGGTCGTCACATTCATACTACCACTATTCAGGTCGTCCCTAATGGTTTAGGTCATGATATAGTATTATCATAGGAGTCAGTTCAAACATATGAATTGAGTTATGAGACTATCAAGCTGTGATGGTTGGTTAGGGTTATATGGAAATAGTGTTAAAGTGTCTCTTATTCATATCCTAGGTTGGGGATGAAAGTATTAGTGTGGAAACAGATGTATCCATTCACCAGGACTTTGAAAATCTTGTTGTATATTTGGTACATGTAGAAACTTGTTATAGGGAAAATCATTGGTATATGAATCATATAGAAATATATTTTGGTTTATATATCCTTCTTGTGTCAAATACCTAGATATAAACAAAGAATATGGTTTATATTCTTTTCTTTAGGATTTATCCAAGATGATTACTTGAAAAAATTCCATAGTTTGATCATGAGGATGACCCACTAAGTGACAAGGATTCAATACAAGGTCATGTACCAGAGATGGTAACTTCAGGTAGTTTCCAAATTATACCACCACCCACAGAGAATAATGGTTCCCCAGTAGTACTAGCATAATATGTGCATAGAATGAGAGAACTATATGATTTTCAGAAGTAGTGGTCTCCCAAAATTTGGGGTGATCCATAAATCTAGGTAGATTAGGATTAGCTATAGGTAGTCACTATGTTTGTATTCTAGTGATGAAAGCTACAGATCAAATAGTGGTCCAATTTGTGAGACTTCATTAGGAATCTTCTAGGTGATATTGGAGTATTTTGATCTATTCACATGATAAAAAATATCCCTCCTAGTTATATTTTGATCATCTCATTATGGAGGTGTTTTATCTAGAATGAACATTCAAAAGATTATGCATTTATAGTAGGGTATCATGACCATGGAAGAGTATTTTATGAGCTTCATTAAACTCTCATGATACTCTCTGGATATGGTTTGACACTGGTTTTCAAAGAATTTACCATCCCGTAGGTCCTATACAAGGATACAAGTTATTTAGTGATATCTCTTTGCATCCCCACCAATGCTAGAGTTCTCGAGTGAGCCATAGTGGTGGATAGATTTTTGGTCCAACAGATGCCAAAAAATATTGATGGTGGATAGAAAATAGGAGCTCAGATTTTGGAAGATGGTATCTAATGATGAACGCATGGATATGATAATGAAATATGCTTCATTAGATGGTACCAATACTAAGTATCACTGGTTCATGGATGTTAGGATGGTTATAATTAGTCTATAGAGAGGTAGTGTTTCTCTTGTGATGGCCATGGAAATATCACTAGGGATTTTATGACCCATCGAGCATCTAAAATTGAGAAATTCGATATAATTCCTCGAGAGAAACTACATGTGGGGTAGGAATGTCCACAATGAAGCATAAGTGGAAAAGGATCAGGTGGATTATAAGTATGGGTAGGAAGTTTGATATATTTTGGATACCACCACCATAAGGTGGTCTGTGCCTTTCTTAGGGATAAGGTGCTCAAGGATGAGGAAAATTGTCAGAAATGGAGGCCTATGACCTATAGGTCATATGGGTTTATTTGAGGTATGATTTGTGTCTTATCTAATTTATATGTAGTACTGATAGATATAGGTATGAGACACTTTTTTCTTTCCACTTCAATCATTTGAGACTTATTAATTTTGTTTAATCCCTTGGCTCAATCCTTCCACTTGGGGACTCCTACCAAAGTTGAATAAGTGATCACAAAATTAATTCAATTATGTGAACCAACTCTTGGAGGTGAGAGATTCTTATGGGAACTACTTATTTAAATGAAGAGGTCTTGTGAATTCATCTTATATATGGAATAGCTATCCTTAGTTCATTCCTATATTGACGATGATATGGTGGGTCTATAGTGATGGGATGAGTTTTTATTTCGTCGATGTGAATGAATCCCATGAATATAAATATGGGCTCATATGTACCAGGATAAAATTGATTACACACTAGTTTTATAGTATTACCCTTATATATGTATACTATATGTGATATTATTTTCTTATAGTGGTGGAAGAGTATGTATATGTCTTTCCTGAGGACATTTTAGGACTACCTTCCCTCCTGGATATAGGCTTATGCATTTACTTGAACCTAGGGATATTCTTGTTATAAACACCAACATATCAAATGGATCCTATATAGAATCATGATAATTTGTTAAGGAAATGATTTTTCAAACCCAGTGTTTCACCTAGGTTATCCATATTTCTATTCACCAAGAAAGCGAATGTGATCTTGAGGTATGTGTGGATTATTGGAACCTAAATCAGGTGATTTCCAGGGAGAATTATTGACCTCTAAAAATCTATTACTTATTAGTCTAGTGGTTAGGGTTAAAGTAGTTGTTTTTTCTTGAGCTCAGAATGGGTTATCCATATATCCATGTTCAAGGGGATGATATATCAAAGGTGGAATTTTAAATCCACTATGGATGCTTCAAATTTATGGCGACACATTTCAACATGATGGACACTCAATGTATTCTTGTGAGACTTATAAACTAAATCCATTAAAAAATTTGGATCATTTTATTGTAGCATTCCTTGGTGACATCTTAATGTACTCAGCATCTAAGTAAGAGCACGTGAGATAGTTTAGGATGGTTATGGAAATTTTACAAGAATATCATATTTATAGTAAGTTATTAAAGTATAGACTCCAGATTCGGGAGGTCCAATTCGTGGAAAATTTCTCCGTACACATGGAAGTGATAGGGGTCAAAGAAAATTTCAAGGAACTATGATATTGAGAGAAACCTGGGAGTGTTGTGGAAATAGATTTCACTCACAATGAGGTTTTATTTTTGATGTTTTTGAGTGAGGTGATAGATCTGCTATCCTCTAGAATGTGACCCTTGAGGGTGAGGATGGATCATTGTACCTCCATTTTATGATTCCTTCCCCTCCTCTTCTTCAATGAGCTAGGGAGTCACTACTAGGGGATATTTATTGAGAGATATTTCATGAATAGATATCCACTGGACATGTTCATGATGAATTTTCTAAAGGTGAGTAGATCTAAATCCATGATTAATGATTCATGGTGACACCATTCATAAAGTGAATAGATGTGATAAAGAGTTCACATTCCATTAGTATTATACCCAATATAGGTGTTTATGTTCCAATATCCTTTAAAATCAGGTTTGGTGGACAATGATGTGGTATCACATTATTGATTTAAACTCTTGGTGTCTCACTTATCCGTTTGTGAAGGATGAGGTTTCCAGATTGAAGAGGAAATGGGATGGTATATTTTTTGTTTTCATGATGTTGATTCCACGATCAATGAATAGTCATGATGTTATGTAAGTGTTCATTGACCAACACCATGTTGTTCCAATTCATAACCATCCATGAGTAGAGATTTTTGGGTATTTTGGGATGAATTTAAATGATGGAGGTAGTCATGTTTCATATAATTCATTTAATTATCATTCTATAAAGTGATGCACACTTCTCATCATGATTATGGGGGATGCATGAGGCATTGGGACTCTATGTTAGTTTAACAATGTTTCTACCCCAAGAAGATATACAAGTAAAGTGGACCATTTGAGCTCTAGAGAATGGAGTCTTAGATCATTCGAGATAGTGATGTGAACTTCACATCCCTAAATAATGTAATAACTCTATAAAGGAGTCTGAGTCATAATTCTGAGTCCTCTATTTAATCTTGAATGTCATTTTAAACCTATGTGTGACATAAATATTTTTGGCATCAGATGGATGGTTAAAGTGCGGTCATGAGAAGAATATTAAATAATGAATTAATTATTAATTTAATATTATTTTATTTTCTAAGACCTAACCACTCCTCTATTTAATACAATTTATGGGTAAATCCTAGGGTTATTTGTGTAACCCTTGAGATCTGAGAGGATCATGGAGAAGATTTTTGGGAACCTCGAGATCGTTGATCAGTGATCCGTAGACATGAAGGATCACAAAAGTTAATAAAATTAGTGGATATCTCAAGTGAATAAAGGAAAAAAATATTCATTAGAGATTAGTTATAATTTGTGGTATGATAAAATTTTATTTTGATTTATCCAGGTTTTTTTATCTCACGGAAAATGAAAATCAATTCTTCTAACAGTTTGATTCACTGGTCGAACGTGTTGTGCAGGTGTGGGTTTTTATCATTCCTAGTTTTGGGGAATTGATGTTTTATTTGATTACACTTCCTTTTTAATTATAGAAGAAACAAATCAAGGACAACTTAATCAATAAATGGGGATTATTCCTCTTATTTTTTACTGTGATTTTGACCTTATTATTCACCCATTCGTTATAGGTGTTTCATTGATCGGTGATTCGATGATTACCTTATATATGGTCATTTCATAATCACTTTTTGGTGAAATATATTGATAAAATTGTTTCATATCAAGGATAAAAAACATTTCATAGGTGTATGTTTATTGTAGTGGAGATTCAATCAGATTGGATTTTATCAGTTCACGATATGGTAGACGATGATGGTGCACTATGAAAGAGGTGTTTTCTTGGTCAAATTTGGTGGACAAAATTTTTCCATAAGAAATAAAGAATCTTGATAGAGGCCTGACATAATTATTTTGGGTGATATTTATTGCTTGATCAGTGCAGGTGGTTACAAAATTGAAATATCTTTAATTTACTAATAGGTTCTAGAAAATATCACATTATACGATGTGTACCTTTAAGAACATACATTACATGAGATCCCTAGGTATGACTCTAGAGTTTACATGTGAAATAAATTATCACCCACAATGTGACATGTGTTACATTATATGTGACCTAGTATTGGTAGATCAGAAAATACCTTGGGGGGTACATTGGTATGGACATAGCTACGAACATGGGAACAAGAAAAATATAGGGGAATGTTTGTGTACTATATAACAACAAGTAGAGCCTAACACAATTGGGTACATGAGCATAGATAGGGTACATGGTTATGGCCATAGGTACACGTATGTGGGTTGTGGTTAATGAGTAGACCAAGGGTATACGAGATATACCATGTAATTATAGTTCATGCCCTATACTATTTCTATGGTAGTGTAAGGACCTCCATTTCTTGAGAGTAGACCAGGTTCAATTGATTGTGATTCCTCGGTCGATCCCTACGAGGTTACTATGTGGAATTATTTCTTGAGGATTTGATTGTGATCCCCTCTATTGGTTCTATCTTGGAAAAAGTTTTTTGTATCCACATGTGTTACTATGGTGGGATCATCTATCATTCATTCATTTATCAAAGTAGGGTTTGTGGTATCTACATAACCACCATGTATAAGGCATCAATCCCCTATCTATCATGTTGATCTAGTAAGTTTTATGGCTTCCCCCATTGGTATTGGGAGTAATCTCCTATATATGTTTTGAGATCTTGGGAGTTCTAATTAGTACATATTTTGGGATACTAATGGAGCATGACCTCTCAAATGAGCACCATTACTGATAGGATGGCTCATGGCATGGATTATCCCCCAAAATATTTACCTTGAAGACACAATATGAATTTAATTGTTGGAATTAGTTAAGACCCCTATGAGAATTGGAGTATCTTATAACTATATATAGGTTTTTGTTTAACATAATGTCTAATATCATGATTTACATACCTTCATATTGATTAGATGACTACTCTTAATACTTTCTATTTAATTATATTGGGGTGTCCAAATCAGTATTTTAATACTCACCCCTATAGTGGATCATCCCGAACATTTCATGTCTTATGAAGATGATAGACCTTTTGATGGTATCTTATGAGGACTGAGATAAGGTGGAGCATAATTTTTCGTTAGATATATTGAGCTTCATACTGATATTTCATTTGACAGTTGTCCCCTCCTTCTGAGTAGGTTGTATATTATTTCCAGTTTCGGTGGGATTCTATTTTTCCCTTATGCTTTCCATTAAATTTACATACTATGATTGTGGGATATAATGTATGAATGCATTTGGTATCATTTTTAGTTTAGTTTTAAAAATGTATAGGCTTGGAGGTGTGTGTCTGTGTCTGTGTCTATGTACTTTGGATAATTCCTACCAAATGTTTTATATTCCTACTCAGTGTTGTATCCAAACATTGGATGATTGGAGGTGAGTTAGGGTTGATAGGTTTATCTAACCACTTTCTAGGAACGTCCTATTGGGTTGGGGCATAACACATCCTCATACAGAGTATCAGATAAAACAAACTATATATTTTTTTTAATACATGATTTGTGCTTTCAGATTTAACATTTTAGGATCATGATATTTCTATTTATGGATGGTTTAGTTCTACTATAAAAATATCTACCATTTATCCTATATAATGGCACCATTTGATGTATTTTATGTAAATCCTTTTAAATATCAATTATGTTGGTCATATATAGGTGAATCTTTCTTTGTGTGACCTATTTTGGTTTAAGAGACAACTGTAAATATCCTATTTATTCATTAGAGGTTGGTGATGGTGCAGATATGGTATAAATATTATGGGGATCATGA
Source organism: Viscum album (assembly GCA_963277665.1). Classification (NCBI taxonomy): domain Eukaryota; kingdom Viridiplantae; phylum Streptophyta; class Magnoliopsida; order Santalales; family Viscaceae; genus Viscum; species Viscum album. The sequence goes on along the minus strand of OY728145.1, from coordinate 869,635,470 downwards.
TCAACATCCACTGGAGTTCTCAGTTGGTGAAGATGTTTTCTTTAGAGTCTCTCCTTGGATGGGTCCCCAAAGGCTTGTAAAATAGGGGATGTTAGAATTGTGATATTTGGTACCTTTTGAGGTCATTGAGTGGATTGGTCAGGTTTTTTATATTTTATCCCTGCCACCAAAAAATTATCCTTTCCATGATGTGTTTAATGTGTCACAATTCATGAATTATCATTCATAACCATCTAATGTTTCAAATTGGGATGAACATAAAGCAGAACCAAATTTGGTCATGAATGAGAATATGGTTCATATTGTTGATTCTTAGTTGAAGGTGCTGTAAAATAAGTTTATTAAATTTGATTAGGTTTTATAATAGAACAGTTAAGATTCCAATTGGACTTAGATATTTTTGGACCAACCTTCCTGATGATTCCTTTAAGTGGAAGAAATCATTATGGTTGGAAGAATTGTAACATACTGACACAATCTTTAGAATATTATTCTTCTTTTGATTTTATCTACTTTTTTATTTCTCTGATTCTTCTTTTTTCATGATTATTTCATACTTTAGAAGGGTTAGGGAGTGGTTTTGATTCTTGTTTAAGAGGTTAAGAGGTATCCAGGGAAGTTGGCTCTAGGGTTGACACTGGACTATATCTATAATTTCTATATGCAGTCTAATAGCTTGCTATAGAGACACATAATCTAGATATTATAATTCTATAAGTAGGTTATTCGTACTAGAATCCCATTGGATATCTGGTAAAATCCAATTTTCTATTCAATAGGGTGTCCAGTTGTATATGAATTCTACCTAGAACCACAAGCCAATCGATAGAGATCTTAGAAGTGTAGGTAGTCATCCTAGTTCTCATTTCTAATTAGTAGTTGTTTGTAGCTAAAAAGTGATGTCGATATTGGTGTGGAAGTCCAAGTTAGGGTTATTATTCCTTTTTCTTAAAATATCCATTTTAATTCATTAATATTCTACCTCAAACCTAATTAGACTCATTCATCCATGGAGGCTCTCTTGAGAAAATTGTTTTCCTTCCAACCTTGAATCTTCACATATAAATCCGCTGATTGATATGTTCAATATCTTTAAGTAATTGTAACCTATATTTAATTGTGAGTTCTACTTTCTATTCTTTCATCATTCTTCAGGATTGGTGAATCCCTATGTCATTGATGGATCAAAATCTTCAAATTTTGAATTGTATTTCTATGATCCCCTCATAATCGGTCCTACCCATTTCCACCCACCAATTATAGATCCCGTTTGGGTATTTGATCCTGTCATGATTGAGGTAGTTTTAATCATAATGAAGTTCTTATGAATTAAAACTGTTGTTTCTTCCCTAATTTGAAATGGATTTATAATTGATTCCCAACGCATGAATTGATATTCTTGAAAAATATTTTTAGATAGCATGGTGTGTGTTGAACCTCTTTCATTATGGCTTTTCATATAATGTGTTTATTTTTGGAAAGTGGTTTTAAATATAATAGAAGTATTTGAAGAATGAAATTAATGATGATTCATGAGAGGTGAAGGAATTAATTTTTTTATGGATTCGAAAATAAATGAATTATTTTTAAATTAATGATATTTGATGAAAAATATAAGATGTTGGTTATTGAAATGAAATGTTATGTTTGAAAATTGAAACGTGACTTCATAAACTGTTATTGATGACAATGATTTTAGAATAATGATTTATCCCTTTATTGAGTTCCTCATAGAACATGGGATCTTGGGTTGTTATGTGGGATGTCTAGGAAAATAAATTTAGGCATGTATTAGCTCTACCTAGCCATGTGTTGATGATGAGAATGATAAAAAAATTGATGAGGGTAGTGAGTTTTTCCATTATGGTGGAAAATTATTCCCCCTAGGATTGAGATCTGTGGAAGTGTGCACATATATATAAATATATCCTTGATATGTGTGAGTATCCTCAATAATTTGTCCAACTAATGTTAAGGATTATAATCATGGTTCTATGATTGAAAATGAGTTATAATTAACAATGTTTATAAAATGGTTTATTCATTACTGTATGATTGTGATTTTTATTCATGTATATTTTCAGGGAAATTTTATTTGTACTTATTTTTTATTTTCCATTGAAATAATTTTATAATCCTGATTTATTATTAATTTTTAAATCATTATCATTCAATGTTTTGTTTTAAATTGGGCACATTTGTTTCATTTTTTATGAACTAGTTATAAAATATCTAGGTGGTATCCTACTGTTTTTTTGTTTCCCACACCATTCATATGCCTTCAGTAATATGTAGGATATTTTTTTCCATGTCTAGGGAATGGGAAAGAACTACTTGGTGCTGGTGTGTGTTCTTGATATCGGGACCTCTTGGGTTAGTGGTGATATGCAGAGTTTGTGATGAATCTCTTATGATAAAATCATGGGGATGAATTCATCTTGGTTTTTATACTTACATGGTTCATTATTCCATTTTGAATTGATAATTGTCTATTCTTTCTTGTAATTTTACCATATTGACTATCTTGGAATATCTAAAATTTATGTATTTTATCTTCTTATTTCATTTTTATGGGTTGTTTGAAGGGAAAATTGTTCTGTTTGATCATTCTTGATGCCCAAGTGCTGGTCATCATCCCATGGGGATTGATAATTCCTTTTAGGCTATTTCAATATTGATTCGGGTATTGGTTTAGTAATATATCCATTTTGATTCATGATAGGACCTCTAGTATATGGAAATGTTTGTCAATATGGTATTAGGGAAGGTCTTGGTTGTCCTATAAGGATCGGACATTTTGAATAATATAAGAGGGGAGGTTCTCTTTTTATATGTGAGGGTGGGAACTCTTAGAACATCCTAAAGTATTGAATTAATATAAATTAGTTTTTATTTTCACGCTCCCCAAATTTATATATTTTTTTATCTATAATGAGTATGATTCAAAATCCCATAATACAATAACATTCAAACAAGTTTATTTATGTTTTAATCCATATCTATTATTTTTAACACCCATGTTTACCCATTTAATGATTTCCACGATATCAATATTTTTTACTATTTAGTTTTAAGGAATTTTTTTATAAAATGAAAACTGACCCATAAGTGGAATGTTTTTGATATGCACAACCATATCCCATTCTCATGGTAAAAGATATGATTTTTAGGATATTTATGGTTTTTAATAATAAATTACTTATTATAAGATACCATTAAATTATTTTTTAGTACTAATCACATAATTAGACTTTAAAGAAAACATGATAGAAATGGAATTTAAATATAGACATTTAACACATCACTAATATGTAATTTTATAATCAAAATTCATGGAACATATTAATTTATCAAAATTTTATTAAATTATTATTTATGAAATTATATAGATTTGACTTTTTTATTACTTTAACAAGTATTGTGTTGGTGTTTCATAAGTAGTTAAGGTAATTATTCCATCCATGAAAATTTAAAAATAAATTACCATGATAAAAATAATCATTAATATTTCATGTAACAATAAAAAATTTCATTTATATCATTTTATCTATATGAAAAATATAAGAGTTATTAAAAAAAGAGCGACATTTTGGTTTTTTCTGTACTTAAAATTTTATTAAGGTCCTTATCAATGAAAAATGGCACTAATTATCCATATAATAGAATATTGGATGAAAACGGTTTAAATAAACATATCTAGTAGAAATAAAGAGTGTGTTATATGTATTTTTAATGTATTATTACATTATTTTTAACATTAATCAACTAATTTACCCCAGGTAGAAAATATTTACCCTTGTTTATATCCATATTGTCCAAATATAATGTTATCCAAATGACCAAATTCATACATACTAATTAAAAATATAGAATTTATTTTTAGAGATCAAATTTTATGGATTATTTTAAATCCATTTTATAATAAATATTCAAAAATGATATGCAATCAATTTTTAGAAAAATAATTTTTAAGAATAAAACTAGCTTTATTCATATCTAATTCCAAATAAAAACCATTATATTATTATTAAGAAGATTTATTTAATATATAATTTATAAATTTTAGGAAAATAATATATCAATAGTGATTCATTTATTTTTTAATATAAAAAAAATATGATATACAAAAATTGTTTCTCAAAAACAATACATCTCTTTTTTTAAATGATTTTATCTATTTCTAACCAATGAATTTGTTCTATAAATGTATAAAAAATAATTATTTTATAATATAGTTAGTCATAATAATACCTTATAATTAAGTTGTTGGGAGATAATTGTCACATTAAAAAACAATATTTCAATAATATAACATGGTTTGATTATTCTTAGTGTTTCCTAAAAATAAGGCCATTAAATAATTTAGGTTTATTTCAATGAAAATACATGTAAAATATTAGGTTGATACATTATACCTACATTAAAATTAATTCACCCCTCAAAAAAACTTCACTCTGATAAAAAAATGATGATATATCTGTTTCATTACATTCTCGGATTCCCATATAGCATCTTCTAATTTTTTATTCCTCGAGATAAATTAAAAATGTGGTTAGTCATATTCCCTTGCACTTTATCTCTATGATCCGAGATTTATACAGGTTATTCATCATGAGAAATATCATGCTTTATTTTCATAACCTAATATTTTAGTGTATTTGAAGGATTAGGTATGTACTTCCTCATGGGAGATACATCGAACACCTTGTAAAAATGTGATTGGTCTAGTGGAAGCACCAAGCGATAAGATACATGTCATTATCAATAAAGAATATTTAAGGTACCAAAATACCTAGGCTTTATCTTTCCCTTATTTTTTAATCTCATAACCTTACTTAATGGAGAAATTTATATAAATACCTTCCCACCAACATAAAATTCAAAATTTCATTGGCGATTGTCATCATAACTCTTATATATACTCGGAGCTACCTTGATGTGCTACTAAATGGCTCTAACCATCACTACCATTTACTACGATAGATCAAGTCCCAATATCTTTCATTATCAATCAACATCCTATCATTTTATATTTTTATACATATTTACATATAGGGATTTATAAGGTGTTATCTGAATGATCAAGTGAAAGTTAACATTGTATAAAAACCTAAATAGAGGAACATGTTGATAAAATACACCTTTGGAATCTATATAATATAATATTAACATATTCTAAAGGGTTTTAATGTTTCAATCATACTTCCCATTTGTTTGAGGAAGATAGGTTGTACCAAAACACAACTTCATATCCAAATATTGCAAGAGACTTCCCCAGAACATTGAGGTAAACCTCAAATCTCATCCATAGAAAATTGAATATCGTAATCTAATAAATATCACAACTTAATGTATATTTTGAAAATCTAATACATAGAAAAATCTTCCCTAGTGTAAATTACATATGGTAATTTTGTAAGGAGGTTGATTACAACCAAAATAATATTATTTCCTTTAGATATTTTGGGGACTTTGATGATTTAATACATAATTATTTTTTTCTGATTTTCATTATAGTAAGGGTAATGGGGACAATATTCCAATAGAAATATATCTCTCATCCATAACTTCGTGACATACTAAGAACCAATATACATATACTACAATATATCTCTACAAATTATACCCCAAATAATAGTCAATCAAATCTCTATATATCTTCGAACTTCGATGATGAAAAGAGAATGAAAAGCTTCTAGATTCTTCTTATTGTCCCTTCTTCATGTTTTGTATTTATAATACACACAATCATTTATTGAACTATATTATTCCATGAAAATAATGTTTGAACTTAGGAACCTTTTTCACCATCTTTTGGAGATCTATAACTTCCTTGTGTAACTATTTAATATTTACAAGGATATAAGGTCGAAAAATCATTTACAAAGATAATATTTCAACCCTTTCATCATTATTTATAGATCTATTATTTGTAAGTATATAAATATTAGATCTTTTTATCATCATCATAGATAATCCTACATGATCCTTTTGACTCAGATAATCATCTACCTTATTTAAATTCCTACAGTGGAAATGTATTGAGTATTAATAAACATTAATAAAATCAAACCATCTTTTTAGGAAGATTTTCTACTATTTTAATGTGAATACATACTGAAAAATTTTATAATCAGTATATATTTCATACCTTTAACCATAATAATAATTACACTATATCTTTAATGAAAAAAATACCACAGTTAACAACAAATCATGATTTAAGTAATTTTTCTCATGGTCCTTCAATTAGAATGATGTGTAATTTTTCACTCTATCATTGTTCATGATGAAACGTCAAAGTCCCTTTTTTGACACATCACTATAAATCACAAACCCTTCTCTACTATAGGGTAATGAGAAATAGGTTCACTGAAATCTTTTTTACTTTATTTCACTGAACTTTTTATCAAATTTATTAATCCAAAATAAATTAAATCCCTTCTAATTTAATATATAGAGTGGATTAGATAGATGTGATAAATTCTTTACAAATTGTTGATAATATCCATCCAAACCAACAAAACTATGGATCTCATTAATATTTTTTGGGATGAGCTAATTTCCAATAACTTTCATCATTAATAAATCCACCAATATACCCTTACTTGATATTATGTGACCCAAAAATGAATCCTTATGTAGAAAAAATCCATTCATGGAAATTATTTCATATATCTTCTTCATCCGAAGGGTCTTTAGTACAATTCTCAAAGGATTTTCATGTTCTTACTTTGTCATAAAATATTTAAAAATATTTTTTATAAACATTATAAAAAACTAATTAAGATAATATTTAAAGTATTTATTCATTAAATCTATGAAGATAAAGGAAAAAATTGGAAATCCAATGGAATAACTATAAATTCATCATGTCCATAACTCTTACGAAACACTACCTTGGGTATGGGTTCACTTTTTACCCCCAACTAATAATATCAAGATCAAAAATAAATTTTGTAAAAATATTGAGGTCCTCATAATTTATAAAAAAATAATCATTACAGAGAAGGGGATTCTTATACATGATTATGATCTTGTAATGGTCTCAAAAATCAATACAAAGCCAAATTGATCCAAATTTATTATTAAGAAAATAACGGGTTCTCCCCATGGTGATTAACTTGTATTAATGAATCACATATCAATATTATCTTAGAGTTTATTCAATAATTATTGAAAATAAATTTGGGAAATTCAATATCATGTCATTGAAATAGGTGTAACACCATGTATGAGTTCTATTGAAAACAAAACTTAAAGATTTAGAGGAATATGAAATAACTATTCTAGAAGTACAATAATAAATGATTTTATAATAGTAATATCATAAATTCTTATTTTCTCTCTATCTATGTCACCAAACTACCATATTTTAATAGGAACCAGAACCCATACAATGGAGTCTTGGGAAATGGGAAGGATTTGATCATTTAATTAGTTCCATGGTCATTTTTAAATAATTTTTTCCAAGAGGATATTGTATGAGAGGGATGGTGGAACTAAAACCTTTTGTTGTAAGGGATTTAAATAATCATGTCAAAGAGTATGTTTTAAGAGAGGTAGCTAAAAAAGGACCTGAAATTGTTCTTCTCCTACGCTCCAAGGATGAAATGTTTGGGAAGTCCTTTAATGACAATATTCCAGAATCGGAGGCTGATAGAATGTATTAGATGAAACTCTATGTTAATTAAAATTATGAGAAAAAAATTTAATTAACAAAAGGTATCATATATTGGTGTGTAAAATCAGATATGAGAAAATAAATTTAAAGGATCATATTCATACTTAAGATAATATGGCCTACCATTTTGAAGACCACATTAAGGATAATCTAGAAAAGAAGGTAACTTCCATTGATTAGAGTCATTATAAGTTGGGGGAATCTACCTATTTAAAATTTTTCTTGAATGGTATTTTGTTTATTATATGGGTTGAGTTATATTTTATTTCATCTTCTCAATTATCCCTTTAAAGTATCCTTAAAATTAAATTTAAATTTAGTATAATCCTCAAAATGATAGAAAATCACCAGTTGTTTTGGAATATAAATTTTGACTTACATTCCTTATAAGTTGATATGGTATTTATATAAAAAAATCCAATCCATGCCCAAAGAACATCACATTATACTAGAGAAAGAATAAATAGATTCATAGGAATCACATTCCTAAAAACATCAATCATGTAATAACCATTGAATTGAGATGCGACCATTGTACCATATGAAGTTGTCACTACTAGTTCAACATCAAATCATTGGGATTGTATTTTAGAACCCTTTGAAAATTTATTAGATATAGAAGAGTTTGTAGATCTTGAAAAAAAAATACATTTTTATATCTAGAGTGGGTGTATGTGTTCCTTTAACAAATATGTTTTCATTAACCACATCTACAATAGTGATTACATTATTTTTTCCTTTACCTATCTAATTAGGAGGTTGTTGATGTTGATCATCTCTATTAACCCTTGAATTTGAGAACATGTTAGCATAATACTGGTACACCTTGTATTGAAAAAACTGTAGTACAAATGGTGCATTTTGTATAGATTTATCTTCATTCACATGATTAGCTAACTTCTTCCCATCACATTGATATTTTATTTCATGATGGCCTTCCTTTCCACATTAAAAGAATTTACCAGTCCTATTAAAATAATTTCCTCTATATTTACTTCCATAGTTATTGCATAAATGAATATTCATCTTATACTCTTAATGGTTTTTTTATTTGAATTTTATTTTAATACCATCCTAATTTTCTTATCTGAACCATGAGATTGATGGGTAACAATAATCTCTAATAGAAAATAAATTCCCTTATGTTTAATTACATTGATATACTTATTTTTAATCCAATGATTAATTGATCAATCTTACTTTATATTTCAATCATAATACCAAAAGGTTTCATTGATTTTTTTATAAATTTTACCTCATAGGTATTAATGGATTTTTCTTCCTTCATCTTTAACTCCATTAATTACTTCTATATTTTTATATAAATGATATGATGAATGTACTTGTGGAAAATTTAAATTCAATACTCATCCAACTATATAGATTCAATTTATTCATATTTAATCATGTTATTAATGAAATTACACCATTAATCTTCCTCACCATCCAAATAATAACGAGCTATCATAACTTTTCCATGCTTTTGGAATTAGATAATGGAAAATATATTTTAAGTGGTAAAAATACATTACTTATAAAGTAGTGGATCAATGGACTGAATAAAATATTATTGATTTTCCTCATAATTGACTCAATAAAACAAATTTCCCTCCTTTTATCATTTTTAATTTCAAAATAATTCATCTCCTGAGAATGTTATTCAATCATAACAATTAGATTTTTCATTTCATCTCCCATAACATTTAGTTACTCATAAATATAATCATTTTATTATCTATCACATTCCTCGATAACATGGTTCTTTTAGGTTCCATCTGTTGACTAAAGACAAAAATTATAGTGTGAGAAAAAATAATCATTGTGATAAACCATGTAATCATAAAAATAATTCATATGATATCTAAATCAAGACAACTTATTTAAAAACTATGTCACCATTGGTTTAACCTAGGTTACCCATCATCCTAATATTTTTAAATAAATCAAAATTATTCATATTAAAAATTATAATTAATACATTCATATCTTTCATGAGTGCCTAGCCACAGGTACAGTCTTAGCCCCACTTATTGTTGAGTAGTGATAATAATGTTATTACTAAATCTACCCTATCATATTTCTTACCCCTATGTGAATTTTTTATGCAGCCACATCCACAATCTAGTATCAAAATAGTGGTTTATTTCCCTTTAGAATAACACTCCTTGCATTACCAAAACTAATTTTGTTCTCTTATCATAGTCTTGTCCTAGGGGATCTCACTAATGTCATCACATCCTAGTTTCCAAAAGTAACAAAACCATTTTCAAAAACCAACTGAGGTGACCCCAAAATATCATACATGAATATTATATCTTATTAGATAAAAATTCATTACATATCATTATGACCCTTCCTAGATCTCTAAAGTTTTAGTGTCATTGGAAACTAGGATACCTAAACAATTGGTATTTAAAATATTTACATTATCTCTCACTTAGTTATTCATAACTATAAACCTTTATAGACATATCATACTTAAAACCTTTCTTCATATCATGGGTAAATGAAGCATAATAAAAGGAAGAGATAAGATTATTATTAAGTGTAAACATGGGGGATATAAATTATTATTTAATAAAAACATTTCCATAGGTGAATGAGACCATGAGCATAACATTTGATAATCATAACCAGTAATTAATAGATCATAATAATGAAACATGGAGTAATTATTGGTAGTTAATAAGACATAAATCATAATAGAATCAAATAACATGATTCCTAAGAGCATAACATTGGCAGAAGATCATATAATAAAGGTGTGGAATAAAGTTTATCACAGTAACAATAATAGAAATATGAGGTCAATTCTTCCCACCAAGATATTCATTATAGGTTAGTTATGGGATAAACACCAATAGACCGACCAAGGGTATGTTATAACCTCCAATGTACCCTCTTTGAAAATTTATATAACCGATAACAATGGTAACCAAATCATTTCATAAATAAAAATTTCATTTTCAAAGATAAATATTCATTGCATATCATTATTTTTCATACTAGAACCATAAAATTTTAGTGTCTTTGGAAACATATAAAGATATATAATGCATACATAAAAGATATACATCATCGTAAACTTTGTTTTTTATATATAGGGCTATTCATAAACACATAATTTATAAAAACGTCTTTTATATTCTTGGGAGAAGGGAGATAGTATAAGGGTGAGCTTATATGATCTGTAAGGGTAAAAAAAGGAGATACCAATGTTCATTTAATATTAACATGAGCATGTTGGTATGATAACATGGTAATAACATTAAAAAATCATACCCAATAATTCATAGATCATAATAATGAGTCATGGAATAAATATTGGCTCTTTATAAGATATGAATCATAATGGAATCAAAGAACGTGAACTAGGAGAACATAACATTAGAATATGATCATGTCATATGAGAGTGGAATAATATGTGTCATAATAATAGTAATCGAAATAATATGTCAAGGATACCAACAAATACATTCAACACATGTTAGTCTTGGGATAACCACACAAGTACCTACTATGGGCTTGGGATAACCTCATGTGTACTCTATTTTGTGAATAAGATAACCTCACATGTACCCTTTGAGATCATCAAACATTAACCATTACCCAATTAATTGCAGTTATATAATGAACTCACCAATAAAATAATCAAAATATATTTACATGTGTTCGATAATATCATGAAAATAATTATTATTCCATTATAAATTATACCATGGAAAAGAAAATGGTTTACATAAATATCTCATCATCATAACCAAAACCTTTTAAAATTAACAATAAGTATGGATTCATAGAATCATATCACCAGTTAATTATATGTAACATAACACTATGTTATCATTAATGAAAATTTCCTTTTACAGATCACTATAACATTTCTTGAGAGAAATACCCTTCCGATTTTGAAATCACTTTTTTGAAATTTAAAATTTTATCAAATCAAAATGAATTTTTTTTCATTGAAATGATCCATGGAAACCGTAGAATGAATATTCAATGAAATAAGTGTCCATGTTAGAGGTATGTTTCATTCATTTTTTATACATTAAAATAAATATTCCATTTACATTTTAATAAAAAATTCAAATGTAACTCATTCATTAAATGGAAAAAATCCATTTTTATAAAATTTATTGAAAGAAAAATATGGGTAAAAATGAATTTAAAAATTAATAAGATATTAATAAAATCATTCCTAAAAACATTTTAATTAAAATATTTTCATGGAAGGTAAATATTCTCGACTGAATAGTAAAAAAAATTCTTTTTTTCATAAAAATATTCCTTCAGGATTCTAAGTATATATAAAGAGGAAAATAAAATGAAAATATATAATATCTATAAATAAAACTATTAGAATTAAAGAATTATTTTTTTGGAGAGAATTATTTCAAATTTTTTTTATCATAAATATAATCAAAAAAAATCATAGTAAAAATGATATTGTAACTTGAAATCCTTAACTCAAATTTGTGTTTCTTTATAAAAAAATATAACCTTATATATAATGATTTAGAATTTATTATAATTATCTACTGAAACCATATTATAACTATAAAACCCTAAATATTTCACTTATAAAATTTCAAGAATCATTTATAAAAAATATTAAAAAATGTCATTTTTGAGTGTTAATGGTTTCATTTTTCATGAAAGATTTGTTTCAGATGTTATGGTCCTTATACATTGATCATGGTTCGATAATATAAATTTTTTTAACAATTTTATAAATTATTATATATTAATTATATATATATTTATAATCATCTATAAAAGGTAGATTTAAAAAAATGAATTATACCATTGATGGAGATGGCAGTCCATATGTATGAATCGATGTTGTTTTCATTTTCTAATAGAAGTAAGGGAAGAATGATAAGTAACAATTTATCATTAAAAAATAATTATTGGATTAAATGTTTCATATATATATATATATATATTAAGTCTATTATTATAAATAAAATTTAAATATAGTGATACAAATTGAATCATATTTCTGTTGGGAGGCGGTAGTTCGTGTGTATTCACGTGTGACACTTTCAATTCCCATTTAATGGGAAGGATTTGGAAAATGGTTTTTATTTCATCATAATAGCATATCATAATATTTATGATACTATATTAATCATTTTATGATGGATATAATAGGTTTATAGAATGTGTAGAAGAAATAAATAAGAATGTACTTGGTTAAGACAAATACATCTTGAATGAGAAAAATACTTTTTCTTAAACCTTAACCCTTGAAAGGATAATATTTTGATCAAAAAAAGACCTCTATTATGTGGGAAGGTATGTTATTATGGTATTATCATAGGTATTTTTTGATCTATAATGCTAAAAAATTGTGAATGGGGGAGAATAGGAGGTTCCCTTTTTATAATTGAGCGGTGGGGAACCCTTGGAATTACATTAATAATTAAAATAATATAAATTAATATTCATGGTCATATTGATGAAAATTGATACATTTATAACCTATTATAATAATGTGTCTAAATTATCTAATGAAATATGATTTAGATAAGTTTAAGTGTTTTTAATCATTATCTATGAATTCTAACCACTTGTTAACCCTTTGGTGGATTACAGTTATATCAATATCTTTTAGACTTTAGTGGAAATGGAATATAATTTAAAAATACATGTGACCCATATGGGGATAATGGTTGATATTATTGAAAAAAATCCCATTCACTTTCCAAAATATAATTGTTTTTATTAATTTTAATACATTTAATAGAATACTATTTAATATAAGATATTATTGAAGTCATTTTCGAGATAGTTCACATAGTTTGAATTTAATGATAACAATATATAGAAGAAATTTGAATTAAAAAATTTAACATAACTCATATATTTAAAATTAATCTCAAATAATAATGGAACCAAATAATTATTTCAAATGCAATTACTTTTAAAAAATTTATGTTATTTTTTTTATTTTTCTATTACATGAACATGTACTTTATAGACATTGCATAAGAATTTATATTCATTATTCCATCAATATTTTCTAAAAAATTACCAAGATAAAAAATTTCACTTATATTCAAATAAACATTTACAAAAAAAATAAACTCATTTTATCCCTATGAATAAAAATTGGCTTTAATAAAATAAAGGGATTGAAATTTTGGATTTATTATTTACTTAAAATAATATTAAGGTCATTATCATATAAAATTTCTACCAATTTTCTATATAATAAAATATTAAATGAGGATGGTTGTACTAAACTCGTTTAATAAAAACGAGGTATGTATTATGTTTATTTTTAATGTATTGTAACATTTGTTTTACCTTAATTACCAAATTTACCCTTACCGATGTGATAAATATTTAGAACGGTTACTATTCATAATAAATAAAAATAAATTTCACCTTTTAAAAAAATTGTACATGATGATTAAAAATTGTAATCAATTTTTCAAGATCAAATATATTGAATTTGAAAAAATCAATTTTAAAATAATCTCTTAAAAAACAGAACATGAAACCTTTTTCTAGAAAAAATGAGCTTTAAACATAAAAATAGATTTATTTTTTCTAATTAGTATTAAAAAAATTATATGAATGTTAATTTTTTTTTGGTAATATATAATTTTAAAATTTCATTAAAATCATTCATAAATATAATTAGATTTAATTTATTAAGATAAAAACCCATTCTATGCCTAAAAATTGTTTTTAGAAAATATATCTTTTTTACATTCAAGTACCATTATCAATTAATAACCAATAAATTATTACTATAGATGTGAAAAAATAATTTTTTAATTATTATTTTAGTACCCATAAATAAAAAAAACTTTGTGATAGTTATCACATTAGATAATAATAATAATTCAATAGTATATAATGGTTCATTTAATCTCAGTGTTTCATGTAAACCATGATATCAAATACATCAAGAATTTTTAAATGGAAATAATAATAAAATACTTTATTTTTGTAGATATAACACCATTTCATAAAGAAATAAATATATTTTTTATTTTAATTATATTAAAAAATACTTTTATTCAATCAGTAACTCTATAAAAATCTAACCATAAATATTATCAAACCTTCAATAATAAAATTATATTTATTTTAAAAAATAAATATTATATTCACATACCTTGTGAAATTAAATTTATTTTTATTCATTTATCATATAAATAAATAAATAAAAATTGTATTCACTCATAACATAAAAAAATAATTATTATATTGTTTCTTTTGAATAAATATGGGGAAAATCCAAATAGTTATTCATGTCTGAAATAATAGTACGATTGTATTACAATTTATATAGATTGAATAAAATTCATTAAACAAAATTTCGAATATATTTATTTGAAAATATAAATTCAACTGAGTCTATTGGGGTTTGGGATACACATATTATGTGGCCCCCTCTAGGAACCTTTCATAGTGGTAGTATGTGCAAACCATATTCCATTGGTGGTATCAAGAAAAACATCTAGAACCCGATATATAAAGCAATGAGTCATAGAAATAATGACAAAAAATCCTATCAACCTTGAAATTTGATATTATCCATCTATAAATCAATAACTCATCATGTTGGAAGAAAACATGTGTCATGATCCTTTAAAATAAATTTATATTTATATGAATTTCTATGAGATAGTTTTCTTTAAATTCTTATACCGCAAATTTTAGTCAAACAATTCCAACTAAATCAAAGGGTTAAATATATATTATTCCATAACAAAAATGGAAAAAATTCTATATTTTCTATTCAATCAATACCATTCTAGTCATAACACATTGGGTAAATTTTACTTCAATATGTGTAATACACCATGGTTTTATTTATAAATAAAGGTATGTTAATCATGAATTATTTAAAGTCTGTGAAGAAAAAAACACTCAAAAAGTTATGAACATCAATAGAAACATTAACAACGTGGTTTTCCTATAAGGGAGTCTCTTATCATGATCTCCCTTCCTTGAAATTACTTTTCGAGAACCTCAAGAGAATAATTGTAATGAAATGTGTATTTGGGTGGTGTAATTTGATCCTATATTCATATTAATCATGTGTAATTGGGCATGTGTAAGTTTTTGGATGGTTTAGTGAATGTGAGGGGGTCAATTTTGGGAATAAGGTCTGAGTTTGGGATATCTATCATTGAAAATATATACCACCTGGTCCCTATTTGACTAGTACCAGATACCTATTTTCCACAAGTGTGATGGGGGTGGATCTTTGAGGTACACTAAACACCCTATGGACTTGAGGATGGTACCATTTTTGTAAAAAAATGTTATATCCATAGAACATTACCATAGTTGTAGATCCACGACCTGTAATTGTAGGTTACAACTATGAGAATAGCACCCATTATCAATCATGGTCCAAAAATATCCCTCAATGGTATTTCAATGTGAATAGATCATGGAAATAACCCCATCATTTTTGACCACTATGTCAAAGTCCATGAGAGTCGATCTTGGACATTAGTGGGACCACGTGGGGCCTTATTTCTGTTTTCACTATGTGTTATAGTCAACACTATCATCCATAAATCCCATATGATGATACCTACCAGTACATAAAAGAATGGTACAATGTATTGGAAGAAAAGATAGTGTTATAAATACTAGAACAATGAATATATTGAACCCAAATTACTTCACTACAATTCACATACTCTAAAATTAATAAAGATAAGTACTATTAGAAGGAAATAAAATAACTAAATAAAATAAAAAATTCAAAATTCAAAACTTAACCTAGTTTATACTTTCATCCTAATACATTAATGGACATTGTACCTATTTTATTAATTTAATCGAATGATAATTTAAATGTTTATATATATCATCCAAATAAAATGATCTATCCTAATATTTCATTTATGACCCCTCCAGTCCTTTTAGTAGTTTTCACCTCTTGATCTTTATATAGATAATTTCACCTAATTAAGTTTTCAAAAAAACCCATTTATTCATTTAAAGTCATCCACTAAAAAAATCCATCAACTGTTCCAATATAAATGTTCTAAATATATCACAAGATGACCCTCATATGACTTTAGTTTTTTCTCACAATTCCTCCAACCTAATTAAAAAATGTTATCTTGTTAATACACATTAAAATTATGATATATAATTCCATCATATGAATAAATTTTCCAATTGAAACATTCATCCATCAATTTTGTAAAACATTCAATTTTTTAACATCCAGACACCTAGACCTTGGTTTATTACACTCCAGCACCACCATTTTAGTTATCAGAAATTATGTCTTATTATTTTATCATTTCAATAAAAATATCACTTGGATTGAAATGGTATTCTTATTTGATCCTAATAATCTTCCTCTTTAACAATTATTTTCTAAGAGTTACCACAAAGTATTGAATAATTTTCTATAGTACTCCTGTCACACTTAAATATACCATTATTTTTATCATGGTTCCACCATCACATTTCCACTCTAAGGGTGATTTTTAAAAATTAATCATTATTCTCACGCTCTTTCTCTCTCTATGCGTGACTGAAAACTAGGGAATAGTGATTCTAAAAAAGGAGTTTGGTTGGGTTTTCTCCTTCCCGAATACCTCAACCTCATTTTATATCAAACAAATATCTCATTTTAATATATTTTATTTCAAACAAATTATTGAACTTCTAGTTTATTGAGGGCTAAAAAAATTACGTGACACTTATACAGGATAAATTTTATCAGCAACCACTATAAGTATTATGGATTATTAATCCATGTGTTCCGTAATGTATTTATCACTACCATACAACCATAAACTATTTATGAGATATTTTTATACATATTTCTATAAAACCAACCATTTACCTTTCCATATTTTTATCCAAGAGGAATGTGGTGTTTTCTGTTGGCTTTATTTATAGTTATCATTTTTTCAAAAGTTTTAATATTTTAGGAAGTCTGCAACTAGAAGACCCATCAAAATTAAATTTTACTTACTACTGAAGGAAAGAATAATGTATGTTTCAAATGAAATTTATACAAAAAATTATGTAATATATGTGAGGCTAAAGTCAAAGGATAGTGGCTTTCAATAGTTTAGAATTTTAATTTTATCACTACTAAATAACACGACTGAGATAAGGACCCACTACACTGACATGAATTTATATATGCACATATATATATATATATATATATATCCTCAATATAATAATTATATAGTATCTTATTAAGATAAGATATGATGAGGTAAAAAAATTCTTTTCAAGAATGTGAGTGCACATGAAGAAGATAATGGAAATGGTTGGTTCAAAACATGCTGAGGAGGAAAAATTTAATGTTGGTTTAGGCTATTATAATGGGCTTGTGAGCATCATTTTTCTATCCATACATCATTTTAATCCAATTAGAATATATTTGACATAATACTATATTTATATTTACATATATAAATACATATATGTATTATTCTCATTGATATATGAAAATAGTTCCGGGTGGGAGAAAGAAGAAGATAGTTGGGTGAGTATGTTTCTAATGGTGTGTACATATTTTTTTAACAGTGAAAAATAAAATTGAAGCCATAACAGATCAATTATTCACTCATATGAGTTCTCCCTCATATAAAATCTCATGGATTAATATCCCATTGAAAACTAACTATTCCCGAAGGTTCCCTACAGTTGTCGGTCTGACCCTCGATGAAACTAACCACCACTACACCCCTGCACATCAACCCATGTGTTCTCACTTGTCTATTTCTACCACTGAGTTAGCTATGCCTCTACCTTACGAGGGATTTTCTACAATCACACCAACCTGTTATCATCATATAAACTTCTGAGGTGATGGATAACCAATTTTATTTTTTATAATAAAATATTAATAAATTATTTACCTGAACATAATTTCATAAATTATAATTCATTTCTATATATGTATATATTTTATAAGAATATATAAATTATTAATCTATCACAAAATTATGATTTTTGAAATTATAATTCAAAAATATATTCAATCTACTTAAATATAATTCCTATTTTTAAATGTTCCATTATCATTATTATTTACAATTATTATAATATTTTATTTAATTGCATTAATAATAATTTACTACTTATTTATTTTTACAAATATAAATTATATTCCACTAATCATATTTTATAATTCAATATATTAAAATTTCATGCACTATAATATTTATTAGATTTTCATAATTTATATTTATCCTTAAAAATATTCCCTTCTAATATAATTATTTACTAACTATAATTACAATAATATTTAAAAAAATGTATTTTCATTCAAACTAATACTCGTATTATATTCCCATTATATTTTGTAATTAACCATTGATTAATATATTTCACATATAATTATCATTATCTAATATATATTCTTTTACAATTAATATTTTATATGGAATAATTAATATTATTTTATTATATTTACTTCAAATTAACTCTTATTATTTCACTATGTATATTTAATATATATATATATATATATATATATATTTCATTTTACAAATTGATTTTATTGCTAAATTATATAGTATTTTTCTCTTTATTAAAATTTAATATTATCATAATTATTTTATATTATTGGAAATAATGTCTATATTTCTTAATAAATGTTATATTATTATTAAAATATCACACACTATTATTTTTCAATGCGTATTAAATACATTTATTATAATAATATATTATTTTATTAACATATTACTTATAAAAATACCTTGAAAGCTTTTAATGTATAAATCATAAAATGGAATATTAGTAAAATAAAATTTTGTTTGATAAAATTTTTTATAAATGAACAAATTGTTCCAAAATCTTTTGCCATTACATTCTACCCCCTTAAAAAAATTATTCCCCTTTATTTTTATCTTTTTTCCTTAGGGTAAAAAATGATATAAGTGTGTTTAATATATTAATGTTATAATTTCTAAATGCCATAAGTTTATAATCAATTAACACCTTCTACTAAAATCATAAAACCATAAATAACCTTCTCTAATCCAAATATCCTTAAAATTATATAGGATCCTTTGTTAGATCATAAGGAAATTCTAAAATAACTATTCTAAAATAATAATCAAAATTAAAATCTTAAAATTACTCAAAAAACAATCCTCAATCATTGAAATCATATTTTCTATAGTTATTTAAACCTTCCTCAGATACCAATTGTAGAACCTCAGACCCACATTCATGGGTCTCATTCTAAAAAAACATACTTCTTTATGGATTTTTATAACGGATTTAATACAAAATTATTAACTCAATTGTAATAATTTATAATCACAATATAACTCCAAATAATGAGTCACTACATTCACAAAAATCATTCTAGGTCTTGAGTTCTAGAGAATTATGAGTTAAATAAAAAATAAACTCATACTAATTCCAAATCAGTACTTTATTTTCATCATTATCACAAACTCTTCAAATGATTCACTAGTTTCACTATTACTAAATATTCTAATTGATACCCATATTTATAATTTCCCCCACACATCCATTGTCTTACGAATAACATTTTAAAACATACAATGAGAAAAATGGATCACTATGTGTCTTTAAAAAAAATAAGAATATCTTTTCTAATTCTTAAAAACTTCTTAAAATATTTTATTTAACATGTAATACATTGGGATTCATAATACATTTTAAAATTTAAATTTAAATAAAAATATGATTTTTGTAAAAAAATATTCATAAAAAATAAATTCATTCAATATTTGTTTTAGAAAATATAAAATACAAAATACCTTCTTCTCTAAAAATCATTTAAAATACCTTTTTAAAATAAAATTTTAATTTAGATAAATGAAAAACTATTTTCGATTAACATGAAATGCAATTAAATTCACCAGGCATAAAAAATATTTGAGGCCACCTAGGATAATTAAAGGTACATATGTCCCACCCATAACATTGTGGAAAATATCCCTATATCTTTCAGTTAACTCCGAATTTATTAACATCATTTATAATTCTAAAGTGAGAAATTTTAATAAAACATTTATAGTATCTCATCATTTTTATAAATTCCATTAGAAAAATATTTTTAAAATTCTCAAAAAAAATGTAAAATATTTCAAAGTGAAGATGTAACTAAATTTATGTATATTAAAGTTAAAACAATGAAGAAAATATATTCAATATGAAAAATAAATTAAAAGTGTTGATTGGATCTGATTAAAAAATATACGATGAAACACATTTAAATTAAATCTTTTAGAGATAGTATTTTCAAAAAAAAACTATACATCTATGATGAAAAAATAGTGGATGGTCATAAAAATATTTAAAATGTATTTCATCCTTTATGATAATTTTATTCAATAGAATATATTCTTTAATGAAATACAAAAGTTGTAAGTACTGAAATAAAATATTATACACATGAAATGATAAATTTTGAACTGAATTGGAATTCCTTAAATACTATTTTGAGATAAATATCATAAGATGTGTTTTACTTTCAAAATATAAAATATGTAGAGAGATTTCTTAAAAAATATATAAAAACTAATAAAACATTAGAATAGAGTATTTTTAAAGCTATTTTCCATTCAATTATGGATTAAAGTTTTTTAAAAATATAATTTTATTTTAAAAAATTCCCCTAAGAGGGTTTGGTTTAAAAATTTCATAAAAACATTCTTAAAATAGTCTTCCTTAAAAAATAAGTTCTTGAAAATATAAAAATAGATTTTTATTTTGAAAAAAATTCCATTTATCATAAAAATATATTTTAATGAATTTTTAAAATTAACATTAATATCATAATATACTTTGAAAAAAATCCCTTAGAAGTTAAAGTTCATAATTTTTAAAAATAGAAGGGGGATTAGTTAAAACATATTTTTTAAAAAAAAAATCCCTTACCTAAAGATATCAAAAAAACCAATAAACTTAATCTTCATAACATATAATTTATGGGTAATACTTAAAACATAATATTTTCTCTCTATATATATGTATCTATCGATCTTTATGTGACTTTGAACCAAGACATGGTAATTCTGGGGAAGAATTTTGGTTTGGTTATAATAACACCCTATGAATGTGATTATCTCATAATTACATGAAATTCAGAAAATATTTGAATGTAAACATTCCAAACACATTTTATGATTATAGTTTTAGAGATATAGGAAAAAACATTAACTAAGAAAACCCCTTTCCTTTTAAACTAATAAAAATTCATACCATTATATAAGAAACTGCTAATCCCTATCAGGTATTCAACATATATCACAAATTCTCAATAAATGAAACTCTTCTAGACACATTATATTATTTAATTTTCATGATATCACAGGTAAATGGAATCATAATTATGTGGTGCGATCATACACTCGGTAAGGGTAAGAATAATTTATGATGCTCACTGATCAAAAGTGTACATAAGATGTGAAAAATGTGTACAATCAAAGTACAAAATAAAGTCATAAAAAAAACATAGATCATAAAACATGAATCATGTTATATGGTATATAAACAAATTAAGAAATGGATCAATATAGGGTGGGAAAAAGATTTGATGAACAAAATCCAAGAGAGGATAACGTAATTATAATAATAATTATATGGTATGGAATAAACAAAATAATAGAAAAAATGATAAAAAATACAACTATTTTAACACTTTATATTATGAAAAAATCCAGGTATTTCCTCTATTTTATGTTGTAAAAAATTTAAAATATGTCCATCATTTTTTGTTGTGAACTAATCCAACTATTTCCATAGACCATGATATTAGTGATATAATTCCTCAACTAGTACATTGGAAAATAAAATAAGACCTCCCCCATCATAATCCATACATATTAGTGCTACATGAATTCAATAAATCATCTTGCCATAAATAACCCATATAAATAAAATGGATTTAAAATCATTTTAAAAATTTATCACGTAATGAAATGATTTTTAATTACATCTATATTTTTTACATGAAAAAAATGTGGAAAATAAATTGGTATCCAAAGGTATTTATTAATTTTCTAGGTAAATATTTGATAATCAAGATAATAGAGAATATGGTATTGACACCATATAAATAAAGGTTATACAGTTAAGTCCATAATTTCCCCCAAAAAATCAATATATTCAATATAGGTAAACACCCTTCAACCAATGAAATATAAAATAGTGTATTCAAAATGGAAAGGTATTAGACTAAATGTTAAACCCATTCATATAGGATGGTTAGGAAAGCCAAATTTAGTCATGGATAACTACTTTGATATAAAATAACATTTCATAATTCATCTATAAATAGAATATGGATGATATCATTTAAATAAGAACCATGATAAAAAAAAATATATATTAAAAGATATTGATATACAAGAGAAACTTTTATTTGATCAGTAGGAAAATCAATTTAGAAATAAGAAACATACATGATTTTTTTGAAAATATTTATTTAAGTATCACTATTTTATAAAACAAATATATTAATTATATAATTAATAAGAAATGAAAACATAGATCATATGTTTTATGAGAAATACAAAAAAATATATAAAAATGTGTTCACTTAGAAAATGATAAGAAGTGATGTTTTTTCACACACTCTTGAAAACAACCCATGGAAAAATGTTAAAAAATTATTTAAAAATTATAAAGAGGGTAAAACTAGTAGGATATGACTTTATTAATTTATTAACACATATAAAATGACATTAATAAAATAATCCAATGAAAATTGTCATGGAAGAGGAGGATTCATAATCGAAAAAAGGATATAGTGTCATTTTCCTTACAAAGGGTAAATAATGATTCAATGGGTGAAATTAAAGAGAGAGAAGACATATAGAAGCCCAAAACAATTTTTGGATGATAATATTATTTTTTTATTTTAGAAATAAAGAGCATGAAAATTTCCCTTATGGATTATATTTCAAGAATAATCCTAATTTGGAAGTGATATTGAAGAAGAAATAATTACGATAATGGTAACATTAGAATAAAAAACGTAATGTGGTTACCATGATGTTGAAATTAAAATATCATGAATCATTAAAAATTTATTATAATTTAATGAAAAAGTCATGTTAATAAACCATATAAATTAAATTATATTATGAACTATCAAACAAGTCTCCTCATATTGAAAATAGAAACAAATAACCCGTACAACTTTTGGTTCATTGGAAATGAAAGCTAGTTAAAATGAGATTATGATATGAGTATTCAAACCTCATTAATTAAATTAATATTTTAAGATAATATCATTATTTTATAATCAAAACATATTAATTATATCATGGGGAATATAAGAAGTAAGTTTTAAGAAATTATATTCGAGAGAATGAACCCATTACTGTAATGGTCTCATATGAATCCTAAGAACACGAGAAGGATAAAATGAAATGGAAATTAAAAAATAATTGAATGATAATTGTTAATTTTAATTAAATGATATAGGGTATATTATACAACATATAAATAAATGTATGGTTTTAGTTATAAAAAAAGTCTCATGGAATTGAAAATAAAGATAAATTACCCTTACCTTGTTTCTATTCTTACTCGAATCCACTCTAATATCATTTAAAAAATATAATTATCATAGTATGATAATGTAAAACATTATTATCTAACATTAAATTTTATACAATTAATTTAATACCATTTATTATTAATAGATTATTTAGTAATAGCTTTTATATGATTGGGTGTTAGTAACATTAATTATTTTAACCATGCTTTACAACATTAATTTAGATACACATTAATTGATACTGATTTCATCACACCAAGATATTTTAAGGTAATTTAATGGATAACATATATTTATTTATAAATTTGTCATATCCCTCCAAAAGTGTTTAAGATATATTTCCTTAAAATAGAATTATCATCGCCATATTTCGATATTTTTAGGGATCGATGATGATATTTTAATAATAAGTTTAGTACATAATATAACCATTTAAAATAAATAAAAAAAATTATTTGATTATTAAATATAATATTATTATTATTTCAGTTCCTATAGTTATATTTTCTTGATTTTTATAGAATCATTCATGTTGGTGGGTAAAACAACCCAAATAAGAAAATGTTATTAATAAAATGGTCCAGTATGGTTAATGAAGTTTATAATATAATTAAAATATAATAATAATGATTTCATATAGACTTATTTAACTTTGTGAATCATATTTTAATATATTTGGATAATTCATTAAAATCAATATGAAAAATAAAAAAAAATCTTTATAGAGGTGGTAGTGTATACGTATGTACGATCAAAATTCTTTTAATTTTCTATGAGGAAGAGGAATAAATAATGGTTGGTCAATTAACATAATAAATTTATGTATAATATTTATAATTATTTCATTATATTACTTTTGGGTTCATAGGTTTTGTGTAATACTTGAGACCCTACAACAGTACGTAAACACCATCTCCCAAACTATCACATGATGCACAATCTGAAGAGTTTATATACATCAGTATATTTTATATTTTAACTTATAACTGATAGTGTTTTATTTTAAAAACATAAAATCAAAATTTTAGTTCTCATCAAATATATTATATTTATATGTTTTTCAGGTTTTATCTAAATTAAAATAGATTTATATATGAATTGTGAAATATAGTGTTTTTACTAATACTATGAATTTTATGCCATTAGTGGTACATTTGTATGAAATATAAATTTATAAAGATATTTTATTCAAAAATATTTATTTTATCAATTAAATTTTACATTTTAAAATATTAATTTTTGGTTACAAACATATGATTGATATTTTCGAACTCGGGTACTATTTTCCACAAAAATTGTTTTAAAACATTATACATTTATTATATAAAAATTAATTTTAATAGTTAAAGTATTTTAATTAGAAAATTGGATTTAAGATATATAATTATTAGGTATAAATTTTCTTATTTGGTATGAATTATTTGTATTCATAAATATTATGTTACATTAGGAAAAAAAGATACTTTTGTGGTAAAAGGTAAAGTTGTAAAATAATAATTCAAGGAGTTAAGGGATTCAAACATGATAAAAACATGTTTAGAAATGTTCTATTGGGACATTATAGACCTTATATCACCGTAATATAAATTATTTTTTATTTTATGAGGTGATTAAATTGTTTAACATGTTCTTCCATTATATTATGTTTAAAGATTTAGAAAATATAATTATAACATCTTTTAAAAGGGGTATATCTCCACCACTTAAATAACACTATAAAAATATTATTTCCTCCTAAAACACTACCCAAATTAATTATTATGAAATAATATTTCACTTTCATAAGAATATATTCACAATAGATTTTCATAAGACCTTTTCCATGGAATCCTCTAAGAGAAACTCCATGTTCTCAATATAAATTCAATATTTTTGCTAACATATTTTTTTATATTTCCATTTAGAATTTATTTCTTATAGAATTATATTATTTAGAAAGTATTTATAGTTTACTAAATGTTTTTATACTATGTAAATAAATACTAAACACCTTTTACACATTAGGAAAATGAAATTGTCTTTCATGCATTTTGCGGACCACCAACTTGACAACAAATTGTGTTTCATTTTCCTTCATCGACATGAAATGATATATAAAAGGATCTTATTAAGGGATGAATATTATTTAAATGGTGTTATAAATTTTATGGTAAGATAAATTGGACATCCTATGAATTATGTGATCATCAAATTTTCATGATTAATCTAATCATTTAAAAGCATTGAACCATGAGGAAAATATTTTATAAAAATTATGTAATACTTCATATCAATTAATTATACTTATAATTAAATTATAATTTTGATATATCACGCTTATAAACTATAAATGATAACATTAGGATAATTATTTAAAACTATTTCAAACTGAATCAGATCATAATCATCCATTAATTATGGTATGTTCATGTTTGGGTCATCTTGATCACATACTTGAACAGTACTATGCATTTATATCATGAATAAAAAAGGGGAAATAATATGTAGTATAATATATTATAAATTTTTAAATAATATTTTTTATTCTATAGAAGTTATATAAATATATAATTCATTAATTATGAAAATAACCTTCATTCTTCATGAATTTTTGAAATATGCTTGTTATTAATACCATATTTAATGATAATGACTAAAACACACATTAAAGGAATTTTAAAAACCACAAATCATTATAAAAAATCCATAAAAGTTTCTATAATGACCTATTGTTGATATAATTTGCAATAATAATGAATAAATACACCAGTACTATTAAACTAGTACAAACGATCACAACTATAAACACCAGATGTGGAGAATAATTTTAATTCATATAGAGAATGACTGTTTATGAAGTATATAAATGTAAAAGGGTATATGTATGGTTCTGAATTATAATATTCAAATCCTTATGTTTGTGATATAGGAGGTTAATGTTTGTTCTTAGAAGTCATGAAATGATGTAAGGGTTTTCCATCTCAAATTCTTCTCTTTGGAAAATTATTGGTATTATGAATATAATATACATTATATGTTGTATATAATAGCTATTTGAGATGGTATGTCCTGAAATGACTTGATTAATGGTATTTTAATATCAATTTTAATCCCTCTCTTTCAATATATTTTGATTGAGTTATAACCCAAGGCATAATTTAGTGTTTTAGGTCTCAATTGTTTTCTTTTAGACCCATGTTATGTTCACCATATATTTTATTTTATGTAGTGAATAAATTTTCAAGTAATACCATTTACCCTCTTAATCATAAAATTTAATGAATATAAAATTTTATTTTTCTATCCCTTTATCAAATTTTTTTGAGTCAAGAGTTACCAAAAATATTATAAAACTCAATAATTTCTATGGTTGAAAATAGAATCCTCTATTTTGGTAATTTAAAGAAGAGAATTGTTTCTCATAAAATGAATATCTGATAGGATATAGGAATGTGTATGTGGATATGTCATAGACAACCCTAGGTTTGATCACCCTAAAAAGGGTTTGTTTATAATTGACTCAATCATCACCTTGATGCAAGACGAATAGGCCTAAGACTGCACACTTTTCTAGACAGTCCCATTGTATATGATTCAAAATATTAAAATTATTATAATAAACCAGGATTATGGATATTACATACCATTTTCATAGTATTATAAAAATTCAATATTTTGAGCCCAGTTAATATCTTCCATGGATAACCCATCACATTGAATGTACCCTTACCACAATATTTCATTGATAAGGGTACTTCCTATTACTATTCTGTATACCCCATAGCTTCTAAATTGATTAAGGTATGTTCTAATAAATATTCATAATATTCTATTGAATTTAGAATTATTTATTTTCTTTATTTATCATTATATAGATATACATGTTTTTATTTAGCCACATGTTCTATAGGGAATAGTATAAAAGATCATGATGATTCTTATGGTGAATGCATTAGACCTAATATGACGATTGGTGAGGCTTGATATTATATAGCCCCTTGATGCATCGACTTGTCTCATGAGACAAAACAAGTTGTTTTTTGGTGAATACCTCTTCCCATATCAGTATAAGGTTTTGGAATATTGTAATGAAATAATGTTTTGAGGTCGAAGATTATGTATTACATCCGTATAAGATTAATTATTTTTGTTAACCTTGTTTTCATTGAATTTTATGGATATAGTATTACATCAGTGTTAACTTATTATGTCTTCATGTTATTTATTTATTCATTCCATATCACTCAATGCATGTTTATGTTATGATCTCTTCTAATGTATGATACTTTTTACTAGGCATTTGAGATCACCCTTATCTTTTTACTGATGCCTAGGAAACCTAGAGGAGAACTATGTGTAATTTTCCATGATATAATGGAATGGAAAATAATTTTATATCAATGTATTCATATTTTATCATATGTTTTCAGATGTAATATATGTACTTATCAAGTATTATAATACTAATAAGTTGTGGAATAATGTGGGAACTCTTATTTTTTGTACTAAAAGTATAATATAACTACCAGCTATGGGTGTCTAGAGTATGAGATTCTACAGTTTTCATTAGAGAAAAATTAATTGGAACCTTAGAGACTATAATTATATAAAACTAGTAAGATAGAACATGTATATTGAGAACCCATCATGGTTTTCAGTGAGCACTTTAGAAAAAATAATAGGAATTATAGTTTTTCAATTCTATATAATGAGTAAATTAAGTGCATGATACTGTAAAATGATAGTGACTAACATGAGGGGTAAGAACTATATCAATACCCATAATCAATATAGGGATTTCCCCAATAAACAAGTTAATGAATATATTATTAAGGATAATTAGATCATAACCATATTAGTTAATTTAATTGAGGTTATTACAAATAATCTCACCCACATAGAGTGACCTTCCGATCCGAAACCTTATGTGACTATGATGGACCACTTCATGATACAAAATCCTTGTGAATTTAGTGGAACTACTAATCCATTTATAGTTAAATAATGGATAAAGTCCCTATAAAAAATATTTCCCTTCTTGATAAGTAATGACTAGAAAAATGTTTTCCTAGAGGTCTATAATTTGAAGGATGATTTGTAAAAATGGTCACTAATTGAAACCACTAAAGGGGGTGATAAGATAAATCACATGTAATTGGGATATTTTATAGAGGTATTATATGAAATATATACTCATCATGACAAAATATGAAAAATTGAATTATAGTTCCACAATTATAGAAACAATAGGAGGAAAGTGTTGACGAGTTTGAGGCTATCATTATATGTTTAGCTAGAAATGTTGTGGACTATGTTTGTCGAATAAAAAGTATGATTTGTCATTTCTTTAATGGATTAAAACTGGTCCTTTTAAGGACACTGGTCTCATAGAAACATTATTCATATAAGGATATAGTCTCAAGAACCATTATGGTAGAAAATAAATTCTCTAGGATGTATGTATAAATGGGAAATATTGATAAGAAGAGTTTAGATTAGCATCATGGGAAGAACCGTGTGAAAAATGTTATGATAATAAAGATGGGATGTCCCACTTATGATAACAATGTAAAGAAACACCCTGGGGATTTCAAAATGAGAACTAAATTTTATTACAAGTCTGTTTAAAATGGTTATCATTCTCAAAATTCAAAGTAAAGGATTAATTTATAGATGTCCAAATATTTAACTATAAGAAGAAGGGAAATTATGTGAACCAAATCCCAAATGGGATGAGAAATTACATCAGAAATTTCTATGGGAACAAGTCTATGGTTTTTAGATTACCATAGTTGAAGTTGAAGTTTCAAATTATCTGGTGGAAATTAATATTATCCTAAAATAATATTTAGATAATGTTTTATTTTATTCTAGATCTTCACACTCTATTATATCTTCCTTGTGTCTAAATACATTCAATATTTCCCTAGAATTATAATATATGATTTCTCAATCTGTACATCGACTGGGGATATTATTGCAACAAATTTGTGTCATACTAATCCAATTATAATTTAAGGGTGTGCCATATTTTCAAAATTGGTAATTATACCTATGGTTGAATTTGATATGATCTATGGTATGTATTGGATTTTAATTTATAATTCAAAATATTTGTTCCCAAGAGAAGTAGATTATGATTTGTGACAGTTTTTTGGAATCTCTTCTCTTTTTAGGGGAAAACCATCATCTAAATCATGTACGGATCCAAACAAATTATATTTCCTTAATTAAATTATAGGTATAAATCATTATCTATTATGATATATTGATAATATAGATGTACTAAGAATACAAGATGTACCCATGGTAAAAAAATTCATTTATTTTTTTATAGATTAATTATCATGTCATACTCTTTGTAATGAATCTAAGTTATCAATTGAACTCATTATTTATGTAAGGCCTATATCTAATTCTCATTATAGAATAGAACTAGTGGAGTTGGTGGATTTTAAAAAACAACTATATGAGATGGGTGATAAGGTATTTATAAACCTTAGTGTTTCATCAAGGGGGACCCCTATTTTATTTCTAAAAAAGGAAGGGTTTACGAGACATTGCATTAATTATAGAGAGATCTATGAAAATAATATAAAGAATAATTATCATTTATCAATCATTGATTTTTAATTTGATAAATATCAAAGGGCCTAAAGCATTCCAAATATCAATATTCAGTTTGGTTATCATCATCTAAGGGTGAATAAGGAGGATATACTGAATGAAACATTTCAAATAAGGTATGGAAATTATGAGTTTATGATAATACGTTTTAGAATGATTAATTAACCTTTTTTCATTATGGATCTAATTAATATAGAATTGAAGGATTATATGGATAGTTTTTTGGTGGAATTCATTGATGATATCTTAATACAATTTATTAACTATGAAGATCAAGATATACATCATCAAATAATTCTAGAGAGCCTAAGACAATATAAATTATTGCATGAGAAATATAATATGTGTGAATATTGGATCAATGATTTTTTCTTTTCATTATCATATTATCTCCAGGGATATTGCAACATACCTATATATTGAGAAATATCTTATTTAAAATTAATTTTTCTGATATCCTTCATTATATTAAATACACATTTTAGATTTTATTATACCCAAAACCAAGTTTATCTTGCATTTCATGCAACATCAAGTCTCTTAGATAACATGTGTTACATGTAAGACCATGTTTTATGGAACTAAAATATGGCATTAATATTTAATTTTATGGTTATCACCTAGCCTTTGGAATGGAGGAAATGAATGATATTAAATATATTAGGATAATATAGTTTTCTCTTATTTCTAAAATTAATTCCTTCTAATTAATTAGAAATAAATCATTGAATATAAAGGATGAGTTTTGACACGTTCCTATCAGGGGTTGTGGAACAAACAAATATAACCAATGTTAAAATGTATTATAGTGTATTTCTAGGTTTTCTCAAGAGAGGAGTGCTCAAAAATAGAGTTTTTCACTTAAAATTTGAGGAAGAGGTGATGTGGTTTTTGAAATTGTTTGATTTTGAAAATACAAGAAAGAAACTAAATAATGTAATGAAATTAAGTAAAAGTTTTAAAACAAATTGATAGATTCTATGATTTAAATCAGTGATATGAAATGGTGATCAAGTTAGGGTTGGTTTTCCAATTTTAATTCTATCACCGTTCACTTTACCCAATTCTCTTCTTCTAAATCGTTAAGAGTGAGAATCGACAATCATTTCTTCTCACACCCTTGGTCAAATAATAATGTGAGAATAAACCTTACTAAAACCTAAAATTGTTCTACTCTCCTTCCAATTTTTGATAGAGTTGTAGTGAATACCCTCAATTATCTTTTCAAATTCCCAATCAGGTATTGTTTATCCCAATAAAATCAATAAAATTCATTACTCCTCACACACGTACCTGTGATATTCGAGTAATTCACCACTAAGTCCTAGTATATTTGATTTTATATAAACCAGAACCTAGTGTAGGGAGATATTGAGCATTGAACAAATATAAATTAACAACATAATCTAAAATTAGATACAATCGTACACGATAATAAAAAATGTTATAAGAATTTGAAACTCATTCACAAAAGATAGAAGATCATTTTAGAACATTAATAACAAGAAATCATGAAATAAAAATTGGAAAACCTCTCCTTCCCCAATCCCACATAATTTTACCCCACCATGGTAAGGGTAATTGTGAATAAGGGGTAAGAAGAACACAATAAAATACTAATAATAGTATAATAAAGAAAATAAAGAAAATAAAATTTGATCCTCCAGAATTTGTCCTCCAAAAGTTTTCCAACGTTCTACCCCCAGCAGTACAAACCAGGCCAAGATCCCCTCTTATATGATGTTGTAAATTGATTTTTATATATATCCTCAAAATATAAATGCCTCTGGAAAGTTAGAAAGGTAGATATGTCATGATTAGCGAGTTTAACTTCTTCTGGACACCAAATATTTATTCACCCACTCCAAGTGAATGCGCCCAAAAGATGCCTTGATGAGATTATTATTTTATGAAATTTATGGAGAACCATCCTATGAATTTTATATGTTGAAACCAGATGTAATCTCCTCATTTGAAGGTTGGTTGAATGAGAAATTTCAAAGTTAATGTAGTGGGGTCTATTCTACCAGCCATACTTATTTCTCTATGTGTTGATTTTTCTGTACCATTAGGTTTTGAAATGGGTCTTGATCTAGAAGACATATTTTAATCCCACGAGAATATTAATCCCTAAAAAACTATTCACTTCAATTTTATAAATAATGTAAATGTTATTCTTGAAAAACAAAAGCTCCCAAAAACTATAAATTTTACAAAATTACCTCATTTCCACATTTAAGCCCAAAATACACAAAAACACATAAATGATGAAAATATACTCAAATTTAATAATTGGGAGGGATTGAATAATTGAAAAACATATTTATAATAATGAAAATATTAATTGTATCAATTCCTCCACACATAACACTTGGACTCTTGGAAAAGTAAGAATAAAAATAAAATCAAAGAAAATTCAAAACACATATCCATGAGATCCACCAATTCAACAAAAATAAACAAAATATATCATGCCTCCTAAAAAATATTATTTCAAGTTCTTAATTTCATATTATTTAATATATTTACTTTTCATTTATCTACTCATGCACACAAAAAACTTATCTATCTTTCATTATCTCCCATCACACAAATTTCAATTTTTAGCAATGTCTTTCTCATCCAAACTCATACAAGGGTCATCATAGGCTTGATAAATTCCTATATCTCTACCCAATCTGAGTCAAAGACATATGTTTATCATGAGTACTTGTCAAGGTTTTTATATGGATTTATGTTGGTAGGATTTAGATGTGAAAATTCTGAGGCTAAATTGAGAGGACCTGGCTTTTTTTGAAGCAAATTTGCATTACTCTAATTTTCACACAAGTATGGTCTCATCTTCACTCTACATAGTAGAAAATAATCTCCACATCATGAAATATCATGGAATGTTGAAAAATTTCATCATTTTAGTATCAAACATTTCAATATTCTCAAATATAATATTTCTTGAAAGCTCTAGAAAAGTCACAAATTTCTTATCATGAATGCTCCAGAAAAGGCACAGCTTCTAGCATAATGATTTTTTTTTCAGCAGAAATAACATCTCCTCACTATTTTATTTTCACCCAAAGTGTCCCCAAATAAGGTAGAACAATATAATACATTTTCCCCCACAATTATTTTCAAATAGATCCTGCAATTTTACTTTAAGAGCAAGTTGGATAGGGAAAATTTTCTTGTAATGTGACAATCCTAATAGGTTGTTCATGGATTCTAAGGTCTACAAGGATTAAATGTTCAATTTGGGCCATAATAAAGAGGATTTTATTAAAAAGGTGGATTTAAAACCAAATAAATTCCTTGATCATTTAGAACACATGTACCTTAAACCCTCAAGTTTTGATAGGAATAAATCAAATTCTAGTTAAATAAAGAATTCTATGATTCTCTCAAGAAGTGAGTTTAATGTAAAGAATATGAAAATAATAGGTTCAAAATACTCACGGGAATGTGATTTCAAATATAAAGGCAGTGATATGTGGCATGGAATTCAATAATCAGAGTACTTTTCCTGAAATTCCCAAATAATTTAACTTGAAACAAAGTCATTTTCGGCATTCATTTAAGCTATGTTTCTTGGAATAAATTATTTCCCCCATGGACATGAGTTTATAAAATGTCAAAGATAATCAATTCATATCAAAATTTTAAAAAGAACACAAAAATTTAAAAAGGAACACACAAAATTTTAAACACACACACATTTTAACAAATAAAAAACCTAAACTACAAAGGTTCCCTCCCCCATACCTAAATGATACTGTGTCCAAAATGAATTCAAATGGATATAACATGTAAGAGGATTTGAAATTTAATCACATCAATAAGGAAAATGTAAAGTAGAGGTATGAACTGATGGAGTGTATTGATAAAAATATTGTAGGAGTGTGATCTCTTCCATTGGCTCTGATGGCATGGTCCCATGGAATTTCATCAGCCTATACCCAGTAACGGTGAATGGATACTTCTCTCCATCCTTCACAATCTTCACAACACAAAATGGATATACATGAGTAACTATAAATGGAACTTTTCATATGGAATACTTTGCCTCCAATATGAAACTTTTTTAGTTGGATCAGTTTGTAATGAGCCACACTTGTTCTATCTTTGTAAATACTGGAATTTTCAAATGCCTCCCCCCTAATTTCTTCCAACTCTTGTAACATAAATCTTCTCTCTTTCCCCTCACTTTCAAGATTAAGATTTATCTTCCTCATAGCCTTGTATGCCTTGTGTTCCAATTCCAATGGTAGGAGACATATTTTCCCAGAAACCATCCTATATAGGCTTATTCCAATTGGGGTTTTGTAGGTTGTCCGATAAGCCCATAATGTGACTTCTATCCTTTTTCACCAATCCCTCCTATTTGGATTAACATTTTTTTTACCAAAATTCATTTGATTTCCCCATTGGACGCTTCAACTTTCCCATTAGTCTGTAGAAGATAGGGACTTGATGTTTTATGATGCACCCCATACTTTTTCAACAAATCCTCCATTCTACTATTGTAAAAGTGAGTCCCTTGAACACTAATGATGAGGATTTATGAACACAAAACCTACAAAATATGTTATCTCTGATAAAATCACAAAAAAAAATCATCGTTAGTCCTGATTGATTTTTCTTCCACCCATTTGGAAACATAATCGATAGTGAGCAGAATATAAGAATTTACAAATGACATTGGGAAAGGGCCTATAAAATCTATCCCCCTAAATTCAAAAATTTCCAAAAAAATAAGTGACTTTTGGGGAATTTATTGTATCTTAGAAATATTTCTTGTAAACTGACATTTTTCACACAGTTTGAAAAATTCATGAGAATCTTTAAAAAGTGTTGGCCAATAATTTCCCGATTCTAAAACCTTATTTGATTTCCTTTGAGGTCAAAGGTGGACTCCACAAGCTAATGTTTGATAAAACATAAAGACTAATTCAATTTAATATTTAGAAAACATCTTCTTATCATTTGTTCATTGAAAATATTCCTAAAAAATAGATCATCCCAAATGTAATATCTAGATTCAGATTTCAATATGTGAATTTGGTGATAATTTAAATGATATGGGACCTGAGATGTTACCAGATAATTTACCACGTCAGCATACCAAGGTACTTCTCCTTCAATCAAGCACAACTTCTCTCTTGGAAGGCGATCATTTAGTGGTTTAGTGTCTGGAATTTTGACTTCAGTAGTGTTGGGTAATCTACTTAAGTGATCAGCCACTTGGTTATTAGATCCCTTCTTATATTTGATTTTTATATTGAAATCCTAGAGTAATAGAATCCATCTCACAAGCATTGGTTTTTCTTCAGCCTTCTTCATCAAGTACCTAATAGATGCATGATCAGAAAACACAATGAATTTCGTTCCAACCAGATATTATCTAAATCCTTCTAAATTAAAAAAAACAACTACTAGAAACTCTTTTTCTATTGTTTTTTAGTTTAATTGGGACATATCTAAGGTTTTGTAGGAATACACAATGACATGTGAACTTCCCTCAATTCTATGATAAAGTACTGCTCCAACTGATTGTTTTGAAGCATCATAAAGTATCTAGAATGGTTCTTCCCAATTGGGTGACTGCATTACTGGTGGTGTAATCAATCTCATTTTTAACTCATAAAATTATTCCCTACATGAATCATTTAAATTAAAATCAACATCTTTCAAAAGTAATCTAGAGAGAGGGAGAGAAATATTACTGAAATCTTTGATAACCCTCCTGTAGAATCCTGCATGTCCTAATAATGATCTAACAAGTTTGACACAAGTTGGGTAAGGAAAAGAATTTATCACTTCAATTTTTAATTTGTATACTTAAATTCCTTTATATGAAATGACATTCCCAATAAAAATTCCTCTCTCAACCATAAAATAAAAATGTTCAAAATTCAAATCATGGTTCTTTTCAATGAATGTTTTCAATACTTTTTCCAGATTTTTCAAACAATGGTCAAAATAATTTCCAAAAACTGGGAAATCATCCAAGAAAACCTCCAAGAAATCATTAATGTGATCAGAAAATATACTTACCATACACATATGAAATATACCTGGAGCATTACCAAATCCAAATTTCATCCTTTTTATGCAAAAGTATTGAAAGGACAAGTAATTTTATTGTTCTATTAATCCCCGTGAGTAATGGGTACCTGAAAATAACCTAAAATTCTATCCAAAAACAATAATGAGTTCTCCCTTCCAATATCTATAGCATCTGGTCAATGAAAGGGATAGGGAAATGATCTTCTCAAGTGACCTGATTCAACTTCATAAAATCTATGCACACTCTCCAGCTATTCTGAATTCTCACAAGGATTAATTCATTATTTTCATTCCTCACAATGGTTAGTCCAGTTTTCTTTGGGACTATATGGATGGGGATAACCCATTGGGAATATGATATGGGATAGATGATACCAGCTTCTAACAGATTCTCAGTCTCTTTTTTCACAACCTCTACCAGGGTGGGGTTCAGCCTCCTTTGGGCTTGTCTAATAGGTTTGGAATCTCCCTCAATAAAAATTCTATGTGAGAAAATTTTTGGGTTTATTTCTAGTATATCACCTAATATCATCCCTATTGCTTGGACATTCTATCTCAAAAGCTCAATAAATGATTTTTCTTGAGTTTCAGATAGATTATTAGTAATTATTACTGGCAATTTCTCTCCATCTATAAGGTAAACATATTTTAAATCAGTGGGGAGTTGTTTTAATTATAGATCTGGGGGATGCTAAAGGGATGAAAAAAAATATGGTTCCCCACAACCAAAGTTTTGACATACTGAATATAATAAATTATATCATCTTTGTCATCATTTAACAGATTATAAAAGAAATCAGATTTTACCTCTTCTTCCCATAAGAAATCAGAATCTCTAGTGCTTTGGGAATTCCTATGTTCAGTGATACTTTTAATAGAAAAATTCTCTCCAAATGATAATAATTCATGAAACAAAACTAATTCTTCAATTGGTTTTGTACCATCTTCATGAGAGAGTGGGAAGAGTGAATGGTCATCTAATGGGTGCCTCATCGATTCAAAAATATTGAAGTTGAAAATGTTTTCTCCAAACTCCATGGTAAGTGTCCCTTTATGGAAATTGATTATGGTTTGGGCCATTGTTAAGAAAGGTCTCCCCAAAATTATGGTTGAGTGTGATTGAATCCTATCATCTTTTATATTCAACACAAAGAAGTCAGTAGGGAATAAAATATCTTTGTACTTTACAAGGACATCTTTCAAAACTTCTGCTGGAAAAAATATGGATCTTTTTGCAAGTTGGACCACTACTCTTATGGGCCTCAAGTCTTCTATCTACAAAAAATTATAAAAAAAGGGAGGAAATACATTAATTTATTCACCTAAATCACACAATTCATTAGTGAAATTTAATGAACAAACGGTGCATGGAATAGAAAACATCCCTAGATCTTGACATTTTGTTGGTAATTGTGGTGTGATAAGGGATGAGACACTTCATGCCAAATTGACCCCCTCAATCCCTTTAAGTATTCTCTTCTTGGTGTATAGATCCTTCAAAAGAATTGCAAACTTTGGAATTTTTTTGAGTGCTTCAAGTAGAGGTATGTTGATTTTGACTTTCTAGAAGGATTCTAGAATTTCTATTTACAGTGCTTCTTCTAGAAACCTCTTGGATTCGATCATCATTTCTAGAAATGGTGGGGGTATATATTTATTCTCCATTTATTTCCTTTGAAATGGTGTTTATTTTTTATTCTTCATTGGAAAATCCTTCTCCTCCTCCTCTTTCTTATATTCTTCCTGATGAATTTTCATAGAATTTTCATCATTTCCAACTTCATTATCCCTTAGCCCAGGTGGTCTGGTTTTAGGCTCAATGGTGTATGGTGGTGGGAGTTCTTTTCCACTTCTTGTAGTTATCATAATAACATTATCCTTTGGGTTTGGGAATTTTGGGGAAGGTATTTTACGTAGATTTTTGGTTAAAAGTCCATGAGACTTTCAAACTTGTTGGAAAAATCTTTAATGGTGTCCTTCCACCCCTCATACTCAGATTTTTTTTGTTGTTTTTGAATTGGAGGTTGTAAACGGGTGGATGGATGCTCATAGGGTCTTTGGGAAGTTTTTGTTTTTTGGTAAGAAGGCTGGTTATACGACTTCTTTTGTTAAAATGGTGGTGGGTTTTGGAATTGATTTGGGAATGGTGGTTGGTTTTGAAATTGGTTTTGGTATGGGGGTCTACCTTGATTCTGCTGATTTCCAAACCCATATTTGACTTGGTTAGGATATCTACATCCTTTATTTTGTTGGAACGACCTTGTCTAAACCGCTGCTGCACATGTTTCCATTTCTTGTATTTCAGAACACTCGTCAGTAAAATGATTAGGTGATGAGAATAAACCACATACCTTAGGAGGTGCTTGTTGGTCACTAACTTGCTTCAAGGACATCTTCCTCACCATACTAGTTATCTCTTCAATCATAGTTTCTATTAAGGGTGATGTATGGGAAGTGTGTGCCTCATGAATACCTCTTGCTCCAATACCTCTGGTTCCAAACTGCTGTGAGTTCTGAGAGATCTTCTCAATCAAGCCATTGGATTCTTCTGGTGACTTGTCAATCAAAGAACCTCCATATGATGCATCAAGAAGGTTTCTGTCATCGTCCGTTAGTCCTTAATAGAATAAGTCAAGAAAGTTATGTTACTCAGTGGATTGATGTGGGAATCTGGGACATAGCTTCTTAATTCTCTCCCAGTACTTGTAAAGGGTTTTTCCAAATGATTGTCATATGGCGTAGATTTTCTTCCAAATAGTTTTGCTTTGAGAAGTGGGGAAGAATATTTCCATAAAACATATTACTAGTTCATTATAGTCATGCAATTCTTATGATTGTAGGCAATACAACCATTATTTTGTAGCCCCATCCAATGAAAATGCAAATTACTTCCACTTTACCTGCTCTTTAGCAACTCCATGGGGTCTGAAAGTTTAGCAAACATGTGTGAACTCATTAATCTATTTTTTTAGATATTCACTTGCCAAACCATCAATATTTG
This sequence comes from Viscum album, assembly GCA_963277665.1. Taxonomy (NCBI): domain Eukaryota; kingdom Viridiplantae; phylum Streptophyta; class Magnoliopsida; order Santalales; family Viscaceae; genus Viscum; species Viscum album. Next base: position 869,595,608 of record OY728145.1, on the reverse strand, counting down.
GAAGAAAAGGAACCATGTTATGTTTCATTTAAAAAAACTGTAACACTGGCATTGAAATTTTATTGTTTTGATTAAGGAATTTTGGTGCACATAGGTCTCTAAGAGTTGGATTTTGATTTTCAGCCATGATGACAGGCTCAGAGTGAACACTTGAAGTTTCACTTGAGTCTGTAAGGGGAATTTATTGAAATTCATATTGAATATTAATTTTTCAAAATATATTCACTAAGTTTCTTTCAATTTCAGTATTTATGGGTAATGGTATAGTTTTTGAGTTTCTAGTCATGCAATTTTGAAGTGAAAAGATGAAAATGGAAAGGAACGAAAAGAAACGAAATGTTGGAGCTACCTCCCCAGTAACGGTGCCATGTTTTTCCATGTGACTATCATGGGGTGTGGAAAAAACAAATATAACCTAAGATAAAATGTATTATAATGGTTACCTAGGTTGTCTCTAGAGAGGAGTGCTCAACAATAGTGTTTGTCACTTAAAAGTAGAGGAAGAAATGATGTTGTTTTTGAAATTGTTTGATTTTGAAAATAAAAGAAAGAAACTAAATAAAGTAAAGAAATTAAGTGAAAGTTTTAAAAGAAATTGATATATGATGTGATTTAAATTAGTGGTATGAAATAGTGATCAGGTTAGGATTGGTTTTCTAATTGTAATTATATCACAGTTATATTTTCCCAATTCTCTTCTGTTAAATCGTTAAGAGTGAGAATCTACAATCATTTCTTCTCACTCCCATGGTCAAATAATAATGTGAGAATAATCCTTAATAAAACCTAATATTTCTCTACTCTCCTTCCAATGTGTAATAGAATTGTAGTGAATACCCCCAATTATCTTTGGTAATTCCCAATCAGGTCTTGTTTATCCCATGCAATCAAGAACATTCACTACTCCTCACACACATACCGGTGGTCACCGAGTACTTCACCACTAAGTCATAGTATATTACATGGTATATGAACTAGAACCTAGTGTAGGGAGATATTTATCATTGAAAAAATATAAATAAACAATATAATCTAAAATCAGATACAACAGTACATGATAATAAACACTGTTATAAGAAATTAAAATTGATTCACATAAGAGAAAAAAGGATTTTAGAACATTAATAGCAAGAACTCAGGAAACACAAAATTGAAAACGTCTCCTTCCCCAATAACACATAATTGTAATCCACCATGGTAAGGGTAATTGTGAATAATGTGAAATAATAACACATTACAAGACTAATAAGTGTAAAATAACAAAAAGAAAGAACAAAAATTTTGATCCACTACAATTCATCCTCTATAATTGTGCCTATGTTCTACCCACCAACTATCTGAACCAAGCCAAGCTAACTTCTTATAATATGTTTTAAATTGAGTTTTCTGCCGATCATCAAAATATGAAAGCCTTTGGACATGTAGAAAGGGATATATGCATTGATTAGTGAGTTTAACTTCATCTGACTTCCAAACACTATTTCACCTAGTCCATTTTAAAATGACCAAAAGATGCATTTATGAGTTTATTATTTTATGAAATTTATTTTGAATTGTACCTTGAATGTTATTTATCTAAACTAGTTATAATTACATCATTTGAAGGTTGGTTGAATGAGATTTGTCAGATTTAATGTAGTGGGGTCCATTCAGCCAGCCAAACTGATTGCTAGATTGGATTGATTATTATATATCATTGGGTTTTTAATTGGGTCTTGGTCTAGAAGAAAAATTTGAAAAACACGAGCATAAGAAGACAATAAAAGAAAATTCGCATAAATTAGATTAATAATTTAAAAGTTATGACCAGAAAAAAAGCTCCAAAAAACTATCAATTTTACAGAATTAACTCATTTTCACATTTAATCCCAAAATACAGCAAAAACCCATAAATGATGCAAATATACTCAAATTAAATAATTTAGAGGGATTAAATAATTTAAAAACATATTAATAATAATGAAAATATTAATTCTATCAAGTTTCTATAAAAAACTATTTTTATGACCAGAATGGAATTTTATCTTAATAAATTAAGTTTATCACTATTGGTGAAAGATATTAGTGAAATTTATGTGTTAAATATTCAGTTAAATATTTTTCAATTCATACAATAAGTTTTATGGTAATAAAATAATAATAAATAAAATGTTAATCATAAAAAGAAACATTTTTCTAAAATTCACTTTTGTCATATTTTAATAAAAGACATGTTTTAAAACTAAATTTTGAAAATTTTATACATTTTATTTGAAAAATTAATCTTTTTTTAGGGAGTAATATACAAATTTAATTTGGGTGAATTTTTTGTATTTTTATGAGAACTTTCCTATTTTGATTAATAGTGAATGATATCAAATTTTGATTGAAAACAATATTTTCATCTAATTTCGCTATATAATTAAATTATATATTAAATTTATTTTAAGCTATAATTTATTCAATTAAAAATCAATAAATCCAATTTAGGTCTTTCGAATCAATTTCACATTTAAATTGAACATAAAACATTTCAAACTTTTGAACTTTTTACTTTAATTGCTCGTTGTTTCATCCCATATGCGGGATCAATTTAAAATTTAATTATATCACTTATATGGTTTGAATTTTTGAAAATGGATTAAATAATTTTAATAACAATAATTTATAATTTTTATTAGGGTTAAATTAGTTTTTTACCAAAATGATTAGTGGAAGAAATTGAAATTAATTATAGTGATTATGGGAAAAATTTGTTTACTTAGTGGTTAAAACCTAATCTTAAAGGGCCAAATGACCTAAAAACTCATCTAATACCCCTTGGTTGGAAATTTATTGACCCATATGATCTTATTATAGATTTATATGTGTTTTTGGGAATACTATTCAATGAAAGTGACACATATAATAAGTTATGAAAAGAAAAAGGGCAAAAATATACCTTTCTTCATTTTATTTTCTATATAGATTTGGGGATAAGAAAAAACTATATAGGTTTGGTTATAAATATAATTTTGAAATATAAATGAATTTTTTATAATTTTTTATATTTTATTTTTATATATTTTATAATTACATTAAATTTTTAATAAATTCCAATGCATGGATTATTTAGTTAATAAATAAATAAAATAAATGATACAAAAAATATTAAAAGATAGGTAAATAAAATGAATTTATATTCCATTTTTTTAGATTAATATATCATGATAAATGGATATAAAATTAATATATTTTAATTCCATCATTGTCTTGATACTTTTTAAATTTAATTGAATATATAATTTTAAAATTGACATTAATGTTATTTTATAATAAATGATATTTTATTAAATGATTTAAAATTACTAAGAATCATATATTCTAAAAAGTGATTTTAAAATTCAAATAAATATAAAATATTATCCATTAATTGACCAATGGATATTTTATAATGATCATATTGACCCCTAAATAAAAAAAACATTTTTCACACAGTTAGGGTTTAAGCAAAATATTTTTACGTTACGTTCACTTCAGTTATATTTAATTTCAAAAACAAAAGGTATTTCAATATTATATTTTGGAATTCATATTTTTAATCAGAAGGTATAAATTTTATAATAATTCATACTTTAAACTATTCTTAATGGATCAATTAGATAGGTTTGAAAACTAGTTTCCTTAATAAAAATCAAAATGTAGATAATGAGCAAACTTAGGAGTTAAGGAATAAAATGTTTAAAAATCAATTTATTTTATGTATTATGAGTTTTTATAAACAATAATTCCCCTAAAATCCATTATTTTTCATTTTTTATGAACATTATGTAAGTGATGCCTCCAAATAATGTTTACTTTTTTGAAATTACAGGAATTCCACTCTGGCTCCACTATAAAAGGGCATTCAGTCTCCCCCATTATTCACACCTCTAAAGCCTTTTGGATCATTTGAACCCTAACCAAATCAATTAAAAACATCCCTCATCAAATCCGATAATCCTAAATTTTGGAATATAGAAAACCAATAAAGTCCTTTGGGGAAAACCAAAAGGATTTACCCGAAGAAGATGTATCATTCTTCAAGGAGCACTTCTGTTTTATTCCTTTCTCCACCCCTTCAATTATTATTATTCCATGATTATATAATAAAAACAATATACTTTATATACTAATATTGTTTTATGTTAAGTATTAAACCTTCACCTACACACACTTCCATCAAATGGGTAATGAAATCGTCATTCATGTGTACGGTGAACTACTGCCTCGCGAAACGATGTCGTCCATTTTGCATTTACCACCTATTATGGTTGGGAATTATTATATAAATACAATTTTTATATGATATGTATGATATTTATAATGTATTAATACTTCTAGAATTATTATATAAAACATATATTCATGATTTCTATTTTTTGGATTATCATAACATCGTTTATGGATGTGCGGACAACCGCCTAGTCAAAGCAATGTGATACGTTCATACATTACATGGAATATATTAAGGATGGGTTTAAAAAACATATATGATATAAATGAAATATTTATGATATTTATTAAATAATTATATATCAGAAAATATAATATATTATTTTATTATTTCTATTTCACACACTGAATAAGTGATAATGTTATTCATGGATGTGTTTACTACTGCCTCCTCGAATAAATGTGATTCTTCCTTTTTCAGCACCACATAACAAGAATGATATATATAAGTTTATATTTTTAAATAATATGTAATTTATAATATAATTTTCATTCTATAAAGATAAATGATACTTAAATTCTTTCTATAATGATCATTGAAAAATGGGAATGTTACTCATGAATGCACATGACATACCATCTCCATGATCGTAACGTTGTTTCATTTATCACAACCATAATCAAACTTTTGTAATTTTGATATCACATCTAGCTAATTAGCACCAAATCCTTTGGGAAATGATAACGTCGTTCATCCATACATGTGCACTACCACCTCCATGAAGTGATGTGATTCATTTTTCATTTATATTTTACATGGATGGAAATTATGAAGAGTTTTATGAATATATAAAATATATATGATATCAAAATGATAAATAAGTGTCAATTAATATTTCCCATTACTTCATTCCATTCATCAAAAAATGACAACAGTGCTCATGCATACATACAGCCTACTATCTCTATGAATGATGAAATTATTTTTTCTAACTATAACTCTTATTGATGGATAAAATTATGTGTATAAAGAAAAAATGTTATATTTATATCATGATTAATATGCTACAAATTATGGAATAATAATAAATTTACAAGGATCTAAACTACTGAGCTGAAATGATCATTATAAACAAAATATTTAACACAAAAAATAAGATTTTAATAAGGAATTATTGATAAAAGGGGGTGATGAAATGATATAAAGGGATCATATGTGATATTATAATTATGATCATGAATGTAGTATATAATTATAATAAATTTCAATTTATTACATAGTAGTTTATATTTCTTTCAAAGATTAGGGGAAATTAAGGTAAAGGTTATATGTTACACTCTTACTGTTTATTGGGATTTTTATGATTAAGTTATAATGATGAATTATTATGACCAACCTCTCAAGATAAAAAATAATATTATTATCCTATGGTTATTTTTTTAAAATAAATCTTTCCTTTTATGTTCCTCACCGTAAGTACAGAAGTTACTAAAAATATATTTTCAAGGAAATATGATTTTATTTAACTCTTTGGTCGAAGATCATTTATCTTCCATGTACATGTTTTATAACAAAATTAAGAATTTTTTTACAATTATCCTAAGATTTTTTAAATTCATTTTTACCCATGTTTCAATTTTCAAAAAATGGTTTTAAATGAATTTATTTTCATTTTTTAAATAATCTACTTTTAAAATTTTCCAATAGAAAAGTATTGAAGGAATGATTTTCAACTTATACATCATTAATGGGATTTCCCACAGTCATCACTAATTTTTGAGTTGAAGTTTCCATCAAAATATTATATGTTTAATTTAAAATAAAATATTTTCTTTTATAATTTCATATTTTTTTAAATATTTTTTTTCAAATTTAATAGGTTTTCTTCCTCAAAAATGTTTCAATAAACTTTTAATGGTATTTAATTTCATCGAAGACTATAACCCCTGATATCAATTATGATTTTCTAGGGATATGAACCAAGGATACCATCCTTATTCTTTCTCTAGATGTTTTATGAATATGATGAAATTTTTATGAAGCTCATTTCTAATCCATGGGTAATCATATGATGAAATGTTTATAAAACCCATATATTTTCACAAGTTATGATATGATGAATGATTTAGGATCTTATGGAACGCATATGTATGATTTTCATTATATGATGTTTGGGACATAGATATCCCTCCAATAAATTGGGTGAGGATTTTTATCACATGATATAAACATTAATGTAAGGGGGAGTGAACCATGTTAAACAAGGGACCTTATCCACTATGATAGTCTTCAGAGTAAAATGTGACTACTATGATGGTTTGGGGAGTGAACCCATTACACTATGACAGTCTTTTAAAATATCCTTTAATAAAAAGGAAATGATTTTTACGATTATAGTTATAACATAATTCAATATATTTTGTTAGTGTTATTCTCTCAGGGCTCAAGTTCTTTAATTCCATTAGGATTCCTATCTTATGAAATTCCAAGATTTATTCCATGACTTAATATTATTATTATTGATATATAGGGTATTATTTACAAAAAATATTATCATGTTATTATACCCTTATTCTCATTTTATTCTTATATAATCATTGATATCTCCCTCTTTACCCTTAATGAGAATCAGAGCTCACCCTTTTCTTATGTTTACTTTCACCAGCTTACAAATAAAGGTATTAATAATGATATGTATCATACGGGTGCTGGTTATTTGTAACACCCCGAGATTTTATGATAAGTATTATTTTTAATTTATTTTATGTCATGTGTTTTATGCTACACCAAGATTATCTTGTGCTATACGCAACACCATATTAGCTTGCAGTATACGCAACACAATTCTTGGATCCTATTACACACAATTTCATGTTCATTTGATAGAAGTTATTCTATGCAACATTGAGTGTATATATATATATTCAATGTATAATTGAAATATTGTTGGATTTTGTTATACGCAAAAACAAAGGAGTCTTTCACTACATGAAACCCTGACTTGGCTTTCATTACACGCAATCGCGACCTTCCTCGATAGCGTGTGTTGTACGCAATACCGAGTTTCACTAAACAATGATATATGGTTATAATATTATCCTGAAATAGAATTTATGAATATAATTAACCAAATTTTGAATTTTATAACATTATTATTCATCTTATAAGTTTTCTAAAACATTTTATGTAAACAAAATAAATTTTTCAGGTAAAATAAGTATTTATGAAAAAATGCACTTTTGCCGCCTTTTGATGGCGCACCCACTTTAAATATAGTTTTTGACATGGTTATAAGTTCAATTTTAAAAAATATAATTATTCTTTGGAATAATTATATAAAATTTTACATTGGATAAAATTTTCATGTTATTCTGATAACATTCATATTTTAATGAATAGTAAAAACACGCTATATTTTAATTAAAAAAAACTTTTTTCATTGTAATAATTTATGTGGTTAAATTATAAAATTAAATGGTATTAAATTATAAAGATAATATATTTTTACCATTTAATATAATGTATGTCATTATCATTGATTTTACCTTGAGTTCTTAGGTTAAATCAATTCAATCTTTTGTAATGTTTTAAACAAAAACCCGTTATCTTTCGACAACGGGATTAATTTTAATTTAATTTCTGCAACTTCTGTGTATTGAATTTGGAAAAATGGATTCCATATTTGGAATCATTGGGTCCAAATTATATTAATAGACTACTTTTTATTTTTGGGCATTATGAATAGTAACTACGATAAATTTTATTTACCATAGTTAAAGGTAAATCGGGTAATGAAGGGTAAATATAAGATTATAAAATTACCATAAAACCTTCCAAAATCCTATTTGATTACTATAATTTGACCCATATCACCTAAGGGTCAGATTAGATTCATTTAATGGACTTTGTTCCATGAAAATAACTTAATTATTATTAAAACCAAAGAAAGTGACAACATGTCACTCTCTTAAATCTTATAAGTATATTAATTTTAATTTAGTGATAAACATCATGAATCTTTGAAAATGAATAGTCTCCAAAAAGCTAATAAAATTATCTCCATTATATTAATTTATTTATAATTTATAGGGATTAAATAATTATCATTAATTGTGACACAATAGTGATGCAGAAATTGTTTATCTAGTGAAAATGAAGAATATTGTTTTTATTAATCTAATATTGACCATAAAAGGCACAAAAACCTGACCAAAACTAATTGGTCTTGTAACGTTAAACCATAATAATCCAATGCTCTAATATTTGACCATTTGGAGCCCTATAAAAATGATTATGACACTTATATTATTTTATTTTAAATGATGCCAAAGTTGTCACCTTCATAATTTAATAAATATACGAATTTAAATATAGTGATTTTAAGATGATAAATTATAGTAAAAGTTTTATTGTGAAAGGTAATAGATTTATCTTCATCATAGGATTTTATTTTTAATTTTTATGAAACAAATAAATATATTTAATAATTATACAAAAATAATGTAGTAATTATTTAATTAAAAGATAAACCAAATAAATGGTTTTACAAATAATAAAATAAATATTATATGAACTATTTAATGTGCTACACTAATTTTATAGATGTATATGACCTTTTATGAATCTATCAAATCTTTTATTTTGAACATATATTCTATATATATTTTATTTAAATTCAAATAAGTCAATAGTGTCAAAATTGACACTATTGTTATTTTATAAAAATGACATATTATAAAATTGTTTAAAAATAAAAAAAATAATTAAAAATTATAAATTTATATTTATATGGTATAAAATGTTATAAAGTATCTAATTATGTACAATTGACAACAAATATGTAACTATTTGTTTTAATTTAAAATTTAGAATGTTATTACCACAAATAAAATTAAATTGATTAAATAAGGATAAATCAAGTTGATAATGTTTAAAATAAATTTCCAACATGTCTAAATTTTATTTTTTGATGAAATTACAACCCTATATCATCTAATATTCGAATATGAGTCATTTTTGTAGGTTTTTAAGTGGGGTTAGAATTTTTATAAATTAATATTTTTAAGATTTACAAAGGTGCCCCTCTCCTCCCTTATAAAAGGGCACCTCCTCCCTCTCATCATTACACAACTTTGAGCATTCAAGATCGGAAAAACCCTACCAAATTCTCTTCTCCACTTCCCAAGAAACAACATAGAGGTCCCGGTCTTCTTCAAAGACCATGTTTAGTGCCCTAAGAGAATGTTTAAAGGAGGCACTTCGAGAAAGAGGTAATACCTTCTACCATTTTCTTCAAGTTCCATTCTTATTATACTCCATATTCTTTAGTTGTTTCCTTATGAATTAATAATATCAGTATTTATAATATACTGATATGTTATTATAAATATGAAACAACCCTATTTCACCTTCTGTCCATCCAACGAAAAACAAAGTCACCGCGCATGCGTACGTACGGAATACTGTCTCCACGCCGTGGTGTAATATGTTTTTCCACCAACACCTTACATGGATGGGTATAATGGTGAAAATAATAACTATATATGGTTATTATAACATCATAATGATTCTGATATATTATACAATCTACTCCAATTCTATAATTATGCGAACGATAACATCCCTCATGCGTATGTACGGACTACCGTCTCCACGACGCGATGAGATTCATTCTCCATGATTAACCATACATGAATGATCATAACATTTATTTGATGAATAATAATAAAATATATGAAATAATAATGCTACTGGATTTTTTTATATATATATTTATGTCATCTATTTAGTTTCATTTAATTCAATAAGGAAACGAAAACAGCGTTCATGCGTACGTACGACCTACCGTCTCTATGAATGGTGTATTTCATTCCTTTTATCGATCTATAATATATATGTATATGATGAATATATATTATATATAAATCATTTTTTACATTCTGGAATTATTTTAATCAGGATATAAGTAATAATATCAAGAAACGACAAGTCGAAACACATACGATAAATGAAAAGATTTTACCCAAAACGCTACATTAACATGGAATTTACAAAAGAACGGGTAATATAATGTCATAAGTGAAACATATATGATATCATAACAATGAATATGATTATGTAATAAGTCAATGACATTATTTAAATAATTATACAGGAGGTTCGGAACCATACAAAGCATATCGAACCTAAGGTAAGGGATAATTTTGCAAATCTCATTTTTATCCGAGATTGCTTATTCGTAAGTATTTACTGGGGTTATTGATATCATCCATGTACATGATTTATAAAAGTGTTTTCATGTATGTTTAAAGTCCCTTTTACCCATTTTTTTACTTGTACTACATGGTATGTAAGGAATCTTTCTTTTTTTACGTTACGAGGTACTTTTTTAACTTTTCTGGCAAAAGTACGAGAATAATGTTTTTTTAACATATACGACATGAAAGGATTTTTACGGTTTTATAAAGCCTCATTTTAATGAAGATTCCTCCAAAACATTTCATGACTATTTTCAAGAAAATCTCTTTCTTTTAAAATTGCATGACGTTTTGTGAAAAGAAATTGATTTTGAAGAAGAAAGGATATTTTCCTCAAGAATTCATTTCAAGTATTTTATCAAAACCATTTTTCCATCTAAGATGACATTATTTCATATGTGTATGTTTAAAGTATAATTTCTATATGATTTACATGGTTTCACTTTTCTTATTATGAAATTATATCCATTTATTTTATATGGATTATGTGATGATGGGATGATGTTTTTGAAACTCATTTCATTCGTTGGGTTATTATGAATGATGTATTGTTATTTTGTGGCACAAGTAAGAATGATTTCATTATGAGATGGGTGGGACCAATATCTCCCTAAAATTCATTGGGTAAAGATTTATATATCATGAGATAGACATGGCCGGAATGGTAAGTTAAACAGGTTCAGTAATACAGGATTGGAACGTGGAGTGAACTCGATTCAGAAAGGGACTTGGTCCACTAAGATGGTCTTGGCATCAATGCCTTGGATACTATGGAAATCATATTATGTGCTTAATGGTTTCCACAATTACATGTTTTATTCCCACGCTATTTTATCATGATTGATGTTCCTTTATGATATATGCCTTACGTACTTCCAAGATTCATGTCTTTGCTCATTATTTTGATGTTTAGATTTTATGTTCAAGTTTTTTTCATTCAATTGCTTATGGATTGTTTTATGTTCTCTATGTTTACCCTTACTGGGCATTTGAGCTCACCCCTTTTATGTTTTCTTTTCCCCAGGATATAAAGAATGGTTTTAGGTAAGAAAAAAAAGGGATGATCTTCATTGGGAGATGTTGAAGATCTTTCACAACGATTAGAAGATTTTATTCTGAGTTTCCAAAAACACTGAACAATTATGGTCCTTGTGTGTCTGTTTTTTTTATGTATTAAGTATTCCACAAAAGTAATGTAATGTGCATGTACGTCAAGCTTCGGGTCTCTACAGTTGGTATCAGAGGAAAGGTTTAGTCAACCTTTGGAAACTAGGATGTGAAAAAGTTAGTGAGATCCTTAGAGATATTTCTAAGGTATGTCTAGGGATGTCCCTAAGGATAAGTATACGTATGGGATATAGTCCTAAAACTATGTTAAGTATATTATAATTTAACCTAAGATGTTAGATATTGAGGATACTCCCCCTTTACTATGTTGTTTTCTCTAGCATGATTTTTTCCTCTCAGAGAATTCTTTTGGTGTTTTAGTCAATGGAGGAAACCAGAAGGAATTCGGTTAACATTGAATCCAATGGAAAAATTGGTGACTATGAGCAACAAAATTGTGTAATGCCTAGAGAGAAAGATATTTTGATTATGCCGAATCAGTCATCACGATATATGATTAACAAGGTGAAATTTAGTGGTATGCCTAATTCAGAAAATAAGAGGAAGATAGACTTTTATGCATGTTCACATGTTGAGGAGCATAAAGAAAGGAAGATTGAGATTTCTAAATAAGGGAAGAAGAACCTTGAGGAATACCTCAAATAGAGGGACATATGTTATCTGTGTGGATAAAAGGGTCATAGAGTGATAGACTGTTATGGAGTTCAATGTCTTATTTGTGGAGAACACGGGCATTACCCAACTCAATGCCCTGACCTAAAAAGTTACTTCTAAATCAAGGAAGGAATTATTCCAGTACAATCATTGAATAGTATGGATTGAAGTGTTTATGTATTGGTATTCAAGAATAATGTTGTTGAGGTAATTTTATGGTTTATTAGAATATTTTTGTATTAGTCTATTGTGGTTTTCAATAATTTTATGGTACCGATAACCATGAAAAGTGATTCAAATATTTTGGAAATCAGATGATATGCGCATAATGAAGGGATAAGAAGATAATGAGATGTTTGATTGTATTCATGAGCTTAGTATTGATATAAGGACTAAGTGATATCATGGTTTGAGTATACAGAATTTTGAGGATTTTGGTATGTGGAAAGTGTTAACTTTTAACTGCATTCATGTTTTCACTAAGGTTCAATGGGTATTCATTCTTCAAGAGAATAAATGATTAAGGTATTCAAATGTTTGTAATTTGACCAAAAAAATATATCGTATGATATATGGGGGATAAATGATGGAATTCACGTGATTGTTATGCGACATTTCAAGTAATAATTTTTTTTATACTATGAGCTTGGACCGATGTATTTTAGATAAGCCTAAAGATTGGAATGGATTATGTTGGACATAAGTTAGTATTTTTTAAGGATAGAAATTTTTTCGATATTATTAATGCGATGTTATAGTAATGTAGTTTTAGAAAAAGGACAACCTGCCGGACGGGCGACAGCCCATCGCGTCAGACAAGGCTATGGAAATCAAACCCACAACCGAAGTGCGACAGGCCGTTATCACCTACCACTGGCCTACAGGAAGTCCCTGGTTAGTGTAAAGTAGTTTGATTTTATTAAGAGATATGATAAATAAAGTATAAGTCCAATTTTGGAACCATATACGATTAATCTCACCATAATATGGACTTATAAATTTTTCTAACCTTTTGTTTGAAACAGATAGAATGACCCATCATTCTATAACATGATCAGCTATCGCTTCACGAATAAAAAATTCAACTTAATTTCTTTAGGAGATGAAGTGGAAATTGTTCAATTCATGAACAATAGTGAGATTTTACCAAAATAAAGTAAGTATTTCTTCTAATTAAAAATTTTCAACTTTAGGGAAATGATATTGAAAACCAAAAATGTTGTCCTAGTTCTCTTATATCTGATGAATCAGATGGTACCTTAAATCATCACAAATCTATGGCTTTGTGATTGTTTCCTTTTTCATAGCCATGTTCTCTACCACTCTCCACCAGAACTTGATGGTTAGATTTCTCCTCCATATCCATATTTTCACCTATGATATCCTATGTGGAAAACTAGTGATGAGTTGATTTGGGTAACTGTAATGTTTCATACTTTACTTTTTAAAATTAAGTTTTAGCATTCCTTTTTTTACGATGTGGGTTTCTAGAAAGAAACCCTCAAGTAACAAACCATTTATAACCCCGACGAATTTCGAGGGAGAAATTCATTTTAAGGGGGGTAGAATGTAACAACTCGAGATTTTATGATAATTATTCTTTTTAATTTATTTGATTTCATGCTTTTTATGCTACACCAAGATTATCTTGTGCTATACACAACACCGTATTAGCTTGCAGTATACACAACACAATTCTTGGATCGTGTAACACACAATTTCAAGTTCATTTGATAGAAGTTATTCTACGCAACATTTAGTGTATATATATATATTAAATGTATAATTGAAATATGTTTGGATTTTGTTATATGCAAAAATAACGAAGTATTGCACTATACGCAACCCTGACGTGGCTTTCATTACACGCAATCGCGACCTTCCTCGATAGCGTGTGTTGTACGCAATATCGGGTTTCACTAAACAATGATATATGGTTATAATATTATCATAAAATAGCTTTTATGAATAGAATTAACCAAATTTTGAATTTTATAACATTATTATTCAACTTATAAATTTTCTAAAACATTTTATGTGAACAAAATAAATTTTTTGTGTAAAATAAGTATTTTTCAAAAAAATGCAGTTTTGCCGCCTTTTAGTGGAGTACCCACATTAAATCTAGTTTTTGACATGTTTATAAGTTCAATTTTACAAAATATAATTATTATTTGGAATAAGGATATAAAATTTTACCTTGGATAAAATTTTCATGTTATTCTGAAAACTTTCATATTTTAATGAATAGTAAAAACACGCTATATTTTAATTAAAAACAACTTTTTTCATCATAATAATTTATGTGGATAAATTATAATATTAAATGGCCTTAAAGTATAAATAGAATATATTTTTACCATTTAATATAATTTATGTCATTATCATTGATTTTACCTTGAGTTCGTAGGTTAAATCAATTCAATCTTTTGTAATGTTTTAAACAAAAACCCGTTTTCTTTCGACAACAGGATTAATTTTAATTTAATTTCTGCATCTCATGTCTATTGAATAAGGAAAAATGGATTCCATATTTGGAATCAGTGGGTCCAAATTATATTCATAGACTACTTTTTATTTTTGGGCATTACGAATAGTAACTACGGTAAATTTTATTTACCATAGTTAAAGGTAAATCAGGTAATTAAGGGTAAATATAAGATTTTAAAATTACACTAACACCTTCCAAAATCCTATTGTATGACTAAAAGTCGACCCATATCACCTAAGGGTCGGATTATAATCATTTAATGGACTTTGTTCCATGAAAATAACTTAATTATTATTAAAACCAAAGAAAGTGACAACATGTCACTCTCTTAAATGTTATAAGTATATTAATTTTAATTTAGTTATAAACTTCATGAAACATCGAACATGAATAGTCTAAAGAAGGATAATGAAATTATATACATCATATGAATTTATTTATAAATTTTAGAGATTAAATAATTATCATTAATTGTGACACAATAGTGATGCAGAAATTGTTTATCTAGTGGAAATCAAGAATATAGTTTTTATTAATCTAATATTGACCATAAAAGTCACAAAACCCTGACCAAAACTTATTTTTCATGTACATTTAAACCATAATCATCCAATGGTAGAATATTTGACCATTTGGAGCCTTATAAAAGTGATTATGACACTTATTTTATTTTATTTTAAATGACGCCAAAGTTGTCACCTTCATAATTTAATAAATATAACAATTTAAATATTGTGATTTTAAGATGATCAATTAGAGTAAAAGTATTATTGTAAAGGGTAATAGATTTATCTTCATCATAGGATTTTATTTATAAATTTTATGCAAAAATAGGTATATTAAATAATTATACAAAAATAATGTAGTAATTATTTTATTAAGAGATAAACAAAATAAATGGTTTTAAAAATAATAAAATAAAAATTATATGAACTATTTAATGTTCTCCACTAATTTTATAGATGTATATGACCTTTTATAAATCTATTAAAGATTTTATTTAGAACATATCTTCTGTATATATTTTATTTAAATTCAAATAAATGAATAGTGTCAAAATTGACACTATTGTTATTTTATAAAAATAACATATTATAAAATTGTTTAAAAATAACAAAAAAATTTACAAATTATAAATTTAAATTTATATGGTAGAAAAATATATAAAGTATCTAATTATGTACAATTCACAACAAATATGTAATTACTATTTTTAATTTTAAATTTAGAATGTTATTACCACAAATAAAATAAAATTGATTAAATAAGGATAAATCAAGTTGATAATGTTTAAAATAAATTCCTAACATGTCTATATTTTATTGGTTGATGATATTAAAACCTTATATCATCTAATATTAGAATATGAGTCATTTTTGGAGGTTTTTAAGTGGGTTTAGATTTATTATAAATTAATATATTTAAGATTTACAAAGGTGCCCCTCTCCTCCCTTATAAAAGGGCACCTACTCCCTCTCATGTTTACACAACATTAATCCTTCAATCTCGTCCAACCCCTGCCAAATTATCTTCTAAACTTCCCTAGAAACAACCTAGATTTCCTGGTCTTCTTCAAAGACCAATTTTAGTGCCCTAAGAGAACGTTTAAAGGAGGCACTTCGAGAAAAGAGGTAATACTTTCTACCGTTTTCTTCATGTTCCATTCTTCTTCTACTCCATATTATTTAGTTTTTTCATTATGAAGTAATAAAATCAGCATCCCTCATATACTTATATGTTATTATAAATATTAAACATCCCTATTTCACCTTCTATCCATCCTACAGAAAACAAAATCACCACGCGTGTGTACGTACGGAATACCGTCTTCACACCGTGGTGTAATATGTTTTTTCCACAAACACCTTACATGGATGGGTATAATGGTGAAAATAATAACTATATATGGTTATTATAACATCATACTGATTCTGATATATTATAACATCCACTCCAATTCTATAATTATGGGAACGATATCGTCGCTCGTGCGTACCTACGGACTACCGTCTCCACGACGCGATGAGATTAATTCTCCTTGATTAAACAAACATGAATGATCATAAAGTTTATTTAATGAATAATAATTAAATATATGAAATAATAATGTTACGAGATTTATTTATATATATATGTATGTCATCTATTTAGTTTCATTCAATTCAATAAGGAAACGAAAACAGCATTCATGCGTATGTACGGCCTACCGTCTCCATGAATGGTGTATTTCATTCATTTTATCGATCTATTATATATATGTATATGATGAATATATATTATATATAAATCATTTTTTACATTCTGGAATTATATAAATCAGGATATAAGTAATAATATCAAGAAACAACAAGTCGAAACACATACGATAAATGAAATGATTTTACCCAAAACGCTACATTAACAAGGAATTTACAAAAGAACGGGTAATATAATGTCATAGGTGAAACATATATGATATCATAACAATGAATATGATTATGAAATAAGTCAATGAAATTATTTAAATCATTATACAGGAGGTTCTGAACCATACAAATCATATCGGACCTAAGGTAAGGGATAATTTTGCAAATCTCATTTTTATCCGAGATTACTTATTCATAAGTATTTACTGGGTTTATTGATATAATCCATGTCCATGTTTTATAAAAGTGGTTTCATGTATATTTAAAGTCCTTTTTATCCATTTTTTTACTTTTAATACATGTTATGTAAGGAATCATTCTTTTGTTTACGTTACGAGGTTCTTTTTTGACTTTTCCGGCAAAAGTACGAGAAGAATGTTTTTTTAACATATACGACATGAAAGGATTTTTACAGTTTTATAAAGACTCGTTTTCATGAAGATTAATCCATAATATTTCATGACTATTATCAACAAAATATCTTTCTTTTAACATTTCATGACATTTTGTGAAAAGAAATTGATTTTGAAGAAGAAATGATATTTTCCTCAAGAATTCATTTCAAGTATTATATCAAAACCATTTTTCCATCTATGATGACATTATTTTGTATGTGTATGTTTCATGTATAATTTCTCTATGATTTACACGGTTTCACTTTTCTTATTATGAAATAATATCCTTTTATTTTATATGGATTATGTGATAATGGGATGATGTTTTTGAAACCCATTTCATTCGTTGGGTTATTATGAATGATGTATGTTTATTTTGTGGCACAAGTAAGAATAATTTCATTATGGGATGGGTGGGACCTATATCTCCATCCAATGCATTGGGTAATGATTTATATCTCATGAGATAGAAATGGATGAAACGGAAAGTTAAACCGGTTCAGTAATACAGGACTGGAATGAGGAGTGAACTCGATTCAGAAAGGGACTTTGTCCACTAAGATGGTCTTGGAAGCAATGCCTTGGCTACTATGGAAATCATATCATGTGCTTAATGGTTTCCACAATTACATGTTTTATTCCTTTTCTATTTTATCATTATTGATGTTCCTTTATGATATATGCCTTACATACTTCCAAGATTCATGTCTTTGCTCAAGATTTTGATATTTAGATTTTATGTTCAAGTTATTACATTCAAATGTTTATAGATTGTTTTATGTTCTCTATGTTTACTCTTACTAGGCATTTGAGCTCACCCCTTTTATGTTTTCTTTTCCCCAGGATATAAAGAATGGTTTTAGGTAAGAAAAAAAGGGATGATCTTTATTGGGAGATGTTGAAGATCTTTCACCACGATTAGAAGATTTTATTCTGAGTTTCCAATGACACTAAACTATTAAGGTCCTTGTGTGTCTGTTTTTGTTATATATTATGTATTCCGAAAAAGTAATGTAATGTCCCTGTACGTCAAGCTTTGGGTCTCTACATTATTTTTGGAACCGGCCATGCAACGGAAGCCACAAACAGGTGGGTTTTTAAAAACTTTCCATCGACGATTGATGTAAACTTGTCGACGTCGGAGAATTGCATCCCTGTCTTCGATGAGGACCACATGTGGAGGTTTTTAAGCACAAACATAAACCATAAAATACCTGGTTTAGATCAGAAGTCGTTCATGAAGTCTGCTCGTCGTTGGCGATCACTACTTGAAAAATCTAAAGCGTAATTCCTCTAGTACATCCACACACACTTCAAGGAATCCATGGGAGCTCCATTCATCGTAGTCCAAGTGATAGCATGGAATACCGAAGATACCTTATACGTTCCAATGATCACTGCATCGCTACACTAGAGATGCCCGAGAGAGAGCTCCATCTGAGCTCCTTGGATCTAGAGCATCTCTCTCTAGAGTGTGTGATAGAGGAGAGGAGAGAGAATCTCCATGAATAGTAAAAGGAAATATTCTCTCCTCTAATATTTATTGTGGTTAATTAATTACCTGGAAATGCCAACCCGACCCCTGAATACTTAACTCACTGTCAATGACATTTTATGACTACTTGTCTGAGTCATAAATATTATTATCACATACTTGTAATATATTAAAATATATTACATGATAATAATTAAGTCAATAACTCGAATTTTCGCTCCCATAAATATTAATTGAAACTTGGATAATTTAATTTTCATCAATTAATATTTTTTCTTGTATTTACCTAAGACTCATAAATACATTTAATAAATAAATTCAATACTCATTATTATAAACTCAAATAATATGAATTTATTTATTTCATTGGTGATCGTTTAACTTTGGACAAATCCTGGACCCCTGTGGCGGGGCCCACCATGTCCAAAACTCCTATTCAGCTGAATAGGAAAGATTCTTGAATACGCTATTTTGTGTCAACCTCTAGGCCCTTATTTCGATTGTCATATATAGTATTCATAGACCAAGAGTGGGATCTACCAATCCATCATGGCCCCGGAAGAAATAAGTATTTTCACAATAGTGACAACAAACCTATGAACACACACTGTGTAATATAATATCATTGTGTGTAATATCTCATAAAGAAGGATGCACTCACGTGTAATCACCCTTTTATTTCGTTATAGTTTTTTGATTTAACTAGACAAATTTACCCTTGAATTCAACGGTCATGGTCTTATAAAGGTACTTCCATCCATATCAACATGGACTGAGATATATTACGTCCATAACCCAGAAGAAAAAACTCCTTTCTTAACCATTCAACCAATGTCATGCCACCAACGATGGACCAGACACAAACTACATCGCCACAACTTCATCGTCATGGTTTTCATCTTGCATCAAAGTTCGTAATCTAGTGACATACATTGGTAATGATCTTATGTCAAGAGACCATTACACATGATCATAGATAGGAACTTCCAATGACACCTGAAACATGTGGTGTTCTAATTGGCGGGTTAGTCCTTATGATCTCACTACTTGAGATCACCAAGTGCGAACATCAAGAAAAGAAGTCTCAATGCTTATGAGCCCCCAGCACCTGATGGTCAAACATCTACTGTGTCCAATTAGTAATATGTATCTAGACCGTATAACAAATATTTAAGATTAATGTCACAGTATCTAGAGGTTCTCATTATAGCTAGGGAACATATATAACCTTTCGATATGACAATTAACCTTTGGACACGGCCATTTCAATAGTGGACGTAGAAAAGTCTACAATATAATGGTAAACTGACATCATGTATAGATAACTGTATACACAATATGGTAATAAAAAGCACTGAATAGTTTGGTCGTGGGAACCTACTATTTCAACACTCCCACTTGCACTAGAGACAACTTTCTAACCAAACTTGTTAGCTACTCACATGATGAACATCTTTTTTCTGCTAAGTAACGACTTTATCTACTAGGTCTACCACGGTTCCGGCGCATGGCTATTCTGCTATTGCGAACTCATCTCCTTGAGTAAAACTTCTCAAGAGATGGTATGTCAAGTATATCCCTTTTGTCCACTGGCATAGATTGACATCTTGGCTAGTAATAATATCATAATTTACATTATGATAATGCTTTTCTTAACAGGTGTGATTCCATGAACTGGAAAAAATTATTTCATGTCTTCTTTTTAGCTTCTTCAGAAGCTGCAACATACTTAGTATTTGTCGGTTTGGCAACCACTGGCTTATATGAGCTTGACTCGCTCATCATCATTAGCCTAACTGCAATACTTGGTCATGTTGATCTATGGAAGACTAGTTTGTACCCCCCAAAACTAGTATCCTTTCTTCTCCACTTACCAAATACATATCTTTTGGACTTCCTAAAGTATAATTAGATTGTTCTGACTACATCCCTTGTAGTTCTCCTGGATATAACTGATATTTTCCTATTATAAAATATACCTTGGAAATATCTGTTCTTGTACATATTATGGCATATGTGATTGACCCATTGCTCTGACATATGGATTTCAACTCACCACATTTATCTCTTCCCATGTCATCGATAGATCAACATGGGGAGATTATGCCTTGTGACATAAGCAACAATTCATCTCTTGAATTTTTCCAACTTGTATTTTTCAATACAATGTCACTATACGTACGATTGACTAGGAAAAATAAACCTATAGATCTACCTTAGTAGATCATGTTCCCTAGAACATAGGTTGCTATTTTAATTCAATCATTGGAGAGTAAATTTAATTTTGGTCTTAACTAACTATGAGACCAATGTCTGTTTTCTAAATGTTGTTAAACTTGTTTTACATGGAAAACATTGATTCTCCCACTAACTTCTCATAGACACATGGAAATAATTTTTTTCAAATGTATATTCTATGATCATGTTGCTTACGTTAATTCTAAATCGGAATTTAGTAACTTTCAACCATTATTAGCATTATGTGATGTGACCATCCCTTTTTGTTTGTGTTGTATAGACACCATCCATGATTCGTGGTCATGACATCCAATGCTAAAAAACTTAATCATAGATATTAGTTTTGATAAGTAAAATTCTAACGGATTTATGCATAACGACTTGGTGAAACCAATCGATCCTTATTGGTACTACAATTATACCATCGATGTATCAACTCACTTGAATACCCTCCATAGTATTCAAAATAATAAGCCCCTTTTTCACTTTCAAACATGGAATCCATTAATTGAATTTCAGTTGGTTTTATCAATTATAGTTAATTGCAATATACTGCTTGTAGGAAATATTATTCACTTTGAATAATAGATCAATGACTACGGTGAATATAAAAACCATCACTATGGTTTTATCCTTCCTACGCAGTATGTGTCTCTGGATCATTCTTTTTTTCACATGAGCTTGTGGAAGTAGATCCTATGCCAACTACTTGTGCATTTTGAGAATTGAGTAAACACAAGTCAATATACCTCCCATGATCTCTAATAGAGATGTGCACCCTTATATATATGTGTATTCTATTTCGTGACTACCTACTCTTCTTTATTAGGGATTTATGTAACATCATAAACAACTGTTAGGATTATTACACTAAATGAAAAATGTGTTTGTCTTGATGCAAGTTTTTTTATGTCCTAACAAACTCTTTACATCCAAACACATGTTCTTATGGAATAAAGGGTTTACATCCTACTATGACTCATATGATATCCATTTTTCATTATAGTTAGCATATGGTTGTGGGATATCGCAGTTATTTTCAAAGCATTTCATGAAATATAATAGATGTTTCTTCAAGTTTCAACATTGATATTACCTACATCAATACTTTGATGTATAAAATGCGTGTTAAGATATTACTCTATGGTAAATTTTATTGATCAATGTTGATACACAAACTTCATCATTATTCCTCCTTATTAACATCAATGTCATGATATCGATAAGGTAATGTGCGTTTAGGAATTTCTCCACGCTACATTATCATGATTGATGAATTCATGGTCTAGATATTCTTCGGTATCCCAACCCGAAGCAACTCATATCTCCTAACCATGCATATACGTCACTTTCTTATTACCCTATTACTGAAAGGAATCTTATGAAGTGTATATTCATCTAGATTATACTTGGAATAGTTCACGATTACTAGTTGAACTATTTCCAAAAGCTTTGTGATGTACCTTTACTTCTAAAGGCTCCTTTGTCCAAACTAAAGACATTGATAATACCAAAAGTATTTAGCTATTCCAAGACTAAATACCGTACTTGGAATATTCATGACATCCACTTTTAGTATTACTTGACAAATAATTATCTTGTAACAACTGGGTATAAGTATTACATTTATATTCGTCATTAATTGCCAATGATACATGTATTATTGAAATAGTTATCTCATTTAAAAAAAATTCATTCCAGAACCTGCAATAATGTATCCTTGTGTCCAAGGAAACATGAGATTAATGTTTGTGGTAATACTCAATAATAGTTCTACGCAAATCTTTCACTTGGCAGTTAAAGAAGTCATGTACTTCTCACCACAGGCCTAGGTATCACCCTTTCACAGCCACTTGGAGAATACACCTGACATCTAGTAAGGTTTCTATGATAACTTTTTTATCGTATTAGAATAAACATATGTTATCATCATATTGTATTTAATACCCAAGTAGTAAAGGGAAACATTACATTGTTGAATACTCCTGATGTAGAAGTGGAAGCTTTCTCTTTTAAATCTGGTTTTTTCTTTTAAACTTCCATAGTATTATTTTATAATATGCAATGCAAATAACCTCTGTTAATACCACATTAATTGAATGAAGTCGCAAATGTGTCATTGGCATTAAATGTATTTGATCTTTACACATTGACTTTCAATTTATCTGGCATAAGAATTAAATATTATTTGTCTTTTATTCTTATTATCTTGGTGAATCTTACCTAAATTGGTAATGAAGAGTTTACTCAATACATGTTCTTTTGTTACTTAAAACGAGACTGGGTAATGTGGTGAAAATTATATTTAAAGATCATGACTAATCTTTCAATTTACACACTTCGGTGTAAACATAGCCTTATTTGTATCATTGATTTGCTTTCTCCTTGCAAACTTCTCAGAGATGAGATTTGTGTTATATCATCTATGTCCTAGTGTAGAGACCACAACTGACACCGGATGTTGAGGAAAGCATAATGGTATAACTATCATATGCTTTGTACATTAGTCTCTTGTAATAAAATTTCACTCTCGCTTAATTAGGTAGTTTAAAAGTGTTGGGGACACTGACACCTTGAGTTTCCTATATCATAGTACTTTGCGCATGAGCTAGTATTATTCATGGATACTTGTGTTACTGTGGACATTTAATTTTTCCATTATAATATCGTAGTTTTAATATTCTGGTATAACTTTCCATTTTTCTACAAAAATGAATTTTAGCAGATTAGGGCCTTTTATCTAAATTACCAGTTTAGAATTTTTTTTATTAATTACTTAAATCATTTAATGTCTCCCACTATTTTATCGGATTCTAAGAACCCTCTGTGCTACAATCTGAACACTTTGGCGCTTGAGTATTCTAGGGGAAAGGATCCCATAACCACCCCACATAGCCTACAAGCTATGGCTATGCCACTACATGGAGGATTCTAGGTATGCTTTTGGCTGGCCGACTACTTTAACTTGCGACTCCTTGATCTGTTGAGTGAAGTCCTAGCTTATTTTAAAATCCGAGCTTGGTTTAACTCAACAATTACCTCTAAAATTACAATGATCTAGATATAGATATTTCTTTTCTGAAATTTTATTTAAGTCAACCCATCATTCTTATAAGGAATCCCCAGTAGTAAGAGTCACCTTTAGCGATGGCATGATCGGCACCTCAAACAGCCAGTTTTGTCCAAATTTGAATGACAGAAGGCTGTTTAGACTTAATATTTCTATGAGGGTTTTATTATTTTTAGTGTAACAAAAGAAATCATTTTCTATTTTTATAAGCACGTATTATGTGATTTCACTCACAACTGACTGTGCAGGATATAGAAATTTCATCGTGTCACATGTTCATTTTATCTCGCATTCTTGATTATTTTTATACTATGTGATCGCATAATAAATTACACATGCACAAAAAATAATAAACCATGCAGAAATAAAATGAACACCTGATCATGAGCTGGTACGATTGGTTGATCCCTTGAGTGAAAAACAGGCCAACCTAAAACCCTAGGGGTAAGTACCTTTAGTCGCTTGGCTTGCAACTTGAATAGCATCGTCTTCTCATCCAATGCATCCAACTCCTGTCTGGTGCATTGTTGTCACTTGGTGCAAAGTGTGTCATTTCTCGTCTCATCATTATACAACTATACTCGAACACAGGCAAGGCAGTCTCGGGGTATAAAATTACAACTCTAAGAACTAGACACGCAGGTCTCCTTTATATTAATTAAACTAATTATTACAATACCATGTAATAGTTAAATAAATTAATTAAATAAATAATTAAAAACGCACCAAACATGCATTGGTCAGTCTCAGCTCATGATCAGACATATACGCATTAAGCTCGATTATATTCAATAAATGAAGAATAAAAATTTAACTTGCATTAAAATTAAACTTGAGGGGATTTTAATTGAATTAAAAATTTCACTCTAATTTTTAATCAAATATTTACGTCGTTCGGTCCCAATTTATTTATTTAATTTTAAAGATAAAATGAAATTAATTAATTAATTTAATTAATCTCCCAATTAATTAATTATGATGCATGGAATTTTTAATACCCAAAAATTAATATTAAATTACTTTAATTATCAAATGTAATTAAATTAATTATTTTAATTAATTTTTAATTAAATTAAATCACCCGGGCTCGTAAAACATTGGGCACGGCCTGTGTGGGTCGGGGTGAACCTGCACAGGCCCAATCCATGTGATATAATCCCTATATAGGGGTGTTCTAGGATGGGTGGGTCTGCCTAATCCCATTCTCGGCAACACAGACCCACCCGGGCCTCTTTCAGGGTAGCACATGTTACCTACCCGCTAGGAGGACTGGGTGTAGGCCAGAACGAGGCATGTCCGGGGCAGTACGGGCTGGCCAGACTGGTCAATCCAATGGACTTAGTCGCTCCACTCTAGGATCATGGAATAAAATGGTCAGGGGCTAGCCGGCAGGATAGAGGCAGCACGGTGGGGCTATCCGCGACAGGCAGGGGCACTGTGGGGCACCGGTGCAGTGGTCCGGGAGATGGTCGGTTGGCCTGGTGTAGTGCAGGTGGCTTCCGGCTATCTACAGTGTGTTTTAGGGGGCAACCCGAAGTAGTGGAGAGGAGGTAGGTCACGGGGAGAGGGTGTCGGGGTCCCTTGGTGTGGGGGTGACACCAGCACCTGCTGCGCGGGAGGATAAATGAGGTGGGGTCGTCGCCTCAGTTCGCTAGTGCACCACGCTGCTGGACGCGGGGAGGTAGAGACTGCCTCAGCAAGGAGGCCAAGTGTGGGAGTTAGCTCTAGCGGTGCTGCAAGGTGAAGTAACGGAGCGGCCTGGGTGTGGTATAGGATGTTGGCGTCCCGGTTCTACACTACTGTTTCATTGTTAACCTACTGGTTTTAATCCAAATTTAAAACTTCGTATGACTGTAAAATGGTCATCTAGAATCAGATTAAAACACAGTATGTGTAATTGGGACCATATCAACACCCTCTTAACATTTAATGTAAATTTAATTTTTTTCATGGCTTAAAATCAACATGTGTCCCTCTAATACCACTTTTTGGAACTGGGCATGCAGCAGAAGCCCCAAATAGGTGGGTTTTTAAAAACATTCCCCTGAAGGTCGATGTAAACTTGTCGACGTTGGAGAAGTGCAGTCCGGTCTTAGCCGGGGACTACGTGTGGAGGATTTTAAAAACAAACATAAATAATAAAATACCTGGTTTAGATCCGAAGCTGCGCACGACGTCTTCTCATCATTGGAGATCACTGCTCAAAGAATGAAAAGCCTAATTCCTCCAGATCATCCACATGCACTTGAAGGAATCCACAGGAACACCATTCATCGTAGTCCGAGTGCTAGCGCGGAATACCGACGATGCCTTCGACGTTCCAATGATCACCCCATCGCTTCTCTAGAGACACCTGAGAGAGAGCTTCATCTGAGATCCTTGGATCCAGAGCATCTCTCTCTAGAGTGTGGGAGAGAGAGTGGAGAGAGAGGCTCCATGAATAGTAAAAAGAAATCTCCTCTCCTCTAATATTTATAGTGGTTAACAAATTACCCAGAAATGCCAACCCAGCCCCCATATACTTAATGCACTATCAACGACATTTTATGACTACTTGTGTGAGTCATAAATATTATTATCACTTACTTGTAATATATTAAAATATATTACATGATAATAATTAAGTCATTAACTTGACTCATCACTCCCAAAAATATTAATTGAACCTTGATTAATTTAATATTCCTCAATTAATATTTTTTCATGTATTTACTTAAAACTCATTAATACATTTAATAAATAAATTCAATACACATTAGTCTAAACTAAAATAATATTAATTTATTTATTGCATGTTTGATATTTTATCATTGGACAAATTCCTGACCCATGTGGCGGGGCCCACCATGTCCAAAACTCCTATCCAATTGAATAGGAAAGATTCTAGAATACTATATTGTGTGTGACCCTCTAGACCCTTATTTAGACTTCCGTGAATAGTATTCACAGACCAAGAGTGGGATCTAGCAACCCATCATAGCCCCTGAAGAAATAAGGATTGTCACAACAGCGACAACCAACCTACGAACACGCACTGTGTAATATAATCTCTTTGTATGTAATATCTCATAAAGTAGGACGCACTCACATGCCATCTCCCTTTTATTGCTTTATAGTTTGTTGATTTAAATGGATGGATTTACCCTTGACTATCATTTCCATGGTCTTATAAAGGTGCTGTCATCCATATCAACATGTCCTGAGGTATATTACTTCCATAACCCGGAAGCGACAAATCCTTTCTTGACCATTCATCCAATGTCATGCCACCAACGACGCAACTGATGCAAACTACCTCTCCAGGAATTCATCACCATGGTTTTCGTCTTGAATCAATGTATGTAATCAAGTGACATACATCGGTAATGATCTCAAGTCAGGAGACCATTACACATGATCATAGTTAGGAACATCCAATGACACCCAAAACATGTGGTGTTCCTATTGGCGGGTCAGTCCTCATGATCTCACTACTGAAGATCACCAAGTGTGAACTTCATGAGAATAAGTCTAAATATTATGATCCCCCAACACCTGATGGCCAAACATCTACTTTGTCCAATCATTAAAATGTATCTAGACCATAGAAAATATATTTATGATTAATTTCATAGTATCTAGAGGTTCTCATTATAGCCTGGGAACTACTATAACCTTTCGATACGACAATTAACCTTTAGACATTACCATTTCAATAGTGCATGCAGAAAAGTCTACACTGTAATGGTAAGCTGACATCATGAATAGCTAACAGTATACATGATATGGTAATCAAAAGCACTGAATAGTTTGGTCTAGGTCACCCACTATTTCAACAGTTATGAATAAATAATTGGGAGACTAAGTAGATATTTTATGAACTAGTTGTTTATGTTTTCATGTTTCCAAATATACTTGAAATAAATGATTATAGCATAAATCAGAATGTTATCCAATGAATATTAATCTATTAAGATGTAATATGTATGTATGAAATGTATTATTCCCTATAGTTGGTATCAGATAAAAGTTTAGTTAGAATTTGGAAACTAGGATGAGAAAACATTTGTGAGAACCCTGGGGATAAGGCAATGTATAAGATAAAATCTTAAATATTTAGTAATGATCATAAATGAACTAGGTTAAACCTATGGTTTCATAGAATAAGGTTTCATGAGTTAGACATCATATAAATTATTTTTCATGATTATGTGGTTTACCATTATTGTTATTTTTTATCACACTATGATTTATGGTTTTAGTTAGTGGATGGACCCAAACAGAATCATGTTAATATTGAATGAAATGGAAAATTAAATGATTTTCCTTCAAAAATTCCAAATATAATGGCATAAGTAACGAAAAATATTGATTCTATATTCATACAACATTCATAAGGTATAAATCACCCTGACCATATCAATAACCCAAAGAGGGAACAATTTTTTGTGGAGTTATTATGAGGTAATATCCACCTTCTTTTAGTGGGTCAAAATATCTATTAGATTTTGGGAAATGGAACAATTACATTGAAAATGTATTTCCTATTGTTTAATGTTTGTAACATGAGAATTTTATTCATACTATTTATCATTTGGAAGAAGAATAAGAACAGTGGTTGACTCTTATCCATAACATGACAGAATAATAAAAACTTGAATCTGTGGAGTGGGATGAATTTAAAATATTGTTTTTCAACAAGTACATTACTCATATTATTCATATGAAAATAGAGAAATAATTCATTGTGATAAATAATAATTATGAAGAATCTATTGGAACCTAAGGGGAAAGTTTTACAAGACTTGCGAGGTATGCTTCAAGTATTATCATCCAACCAGAAATTAATGTTGATTGATTCTTCATTGTCTTAAAAAAAAGACTCCAGAGGTTTTTTTATTTTGGAATTAAATAGATTTAAATAAATCATTTTATAAACCATCAAGGTGGATATGCATATTAAAGTTACCTATCAATATCATAGTTATGAAAAAAAGAACAAAACATCGAATTCAAAGGGAATTCTAAAAAACATGGAAAGTAAAATATGAGATTTCATTCATGATTGATGTTTGTAAGGAAACATAGTGGAAATTTTCATAAGGGGATGGGAAAATGTTTTAATTGTTTAAAGTAATGTCATCGAGAAATTTAATTATGATATGATGGGAATAATTTATCTAATGATATAAATAGGGGGAAATCTCCACATAATTTCCTAACCACACTCTAGTGTTTCAAATGAAAGGAATATAGGCATTATGCTTACTAGTTCCCAAACCAAAAGGTTAATGATGATGATCAATGTCAAATCCCACTTAATCATAAAGATAAATGGATTTCTCACGTGATCGATATTGAGGATGTAGAGTACAATAAAAAACTAGTGAAATGTAAACTTATCATCCACTCTATAACTCTTAATGTCATATTTTAATTTGTATCTACCCACTATTTTAAATCTAAAAAACATTATAATGGTATTATAGTAAAACCTCAAAAAATTAGATGTTGAATTATCAATAAAAAATATTAATGGTACGATGATTCATTACCAATTATATGATTCCTAACTAGTTGATGTTTTTGGGCATGTTTTTTCTATAAATATTGATATTCTTCCTTTATTTGAATTTGATGCTATTTTGGGTATGGATTTTATTTATTTATATAAATCCTACATCAATTTCTAAGGAAAAGAATTTAAATTTTATATTCCAAACCAACCTATCATCTTCTAACAATGTGATGAAAAAATTGAACTTTTGATGGAAATTATATCCATCATATGGGTTATTATTCATATTCGAATGGGGTGTTTATCTTAGATGATTGGGAGGAAAATCAACATCAAATACATAATGATTTTATGGTAGTTTATTTAGGTCTTTCTATAAGAGTTTCTTGAACTTCCACTGAATCATGAAGTTTAGTTTTTAATAGAACTCGTACGTGGTGCTACATCGATTTCAAAGACTCCATATAGAATGAACCCAAATGAGTTAAAAGAATTAAAGAAGCATCTCTAGGAGAATATTTAAAAGGGATTAGTTTAGACAAGTGTGTCACTTGGTGTGCACCAATTCTAGTTGTTAAGAAGAAATATGGATCAATGTGACTTTGTATTGATTATAATGAACTTAACAATATCACTTCCATGAAAAAGTATCTTTAATGACGTATTGATAAATTATTTTATAAATTGCATGGAGATAAAAAAATTTCAAAGATTTACCTTTAATTTGGATATCAGAAATTGAGGTTCTGTAAGGAGGATATATCGAAGAAAACGTCCAATAAAAATCACGAACACTATGAATTTATAGTGATGCTAATTGGTATTACTAACACCCCTCTATCATCATAGATTTAATTAATAGAGTCTTTAGAGATTACCTTGATCATTTTTTCGTAGCCTTTATAAATGATAATATTATTTATTCAATGACAAAGAAAGAGCATGAATATCATTTGAGAATAGTGTTTAAGACCCTAAGGATGGATAATATTTTTGAAAAATTAACCAATTGTGAATTTTTCTTTATAAAGTGTCTATTTTGGGTCATTTAATCTAAAGTGAGGATATATTTGTTGACCCTTCAATGATAGAAGTTATTGAATATTGGTTGAGACCAACCACAACGACTAAGATACTTATTTTCATTAATTGTTTTGGATATTATTGATTATTTGTGGATAATTTTTCAAGGCTATAAAATCCACCCATCAAGTTTACTCAGAAGAGAGCCAAGTTCCTTTGGATAGATGAATTTGAGTAATTTATTAAGGAACTAAAGAGAAAGATAGTCAAAACTCCTATTATTACACTAACCTATAATGGATAAGGGGTTTCAATCTATAATGATGCATAAAATAAGGGATTAGGATGCTTCCTCATGAATAATGATATTGTTATAGGTTATTCCTAATAAAAATTTTGTTCCATGAGAAATGTTACCCAACTCGGGATTTGAAGTTAGATATAGAGATTTTTTCCTTAATGATATGGATGAATTATCTCTATAGAGAAATTTATGACATAGATAATGATCAAAAATGTTTAAAGTATATTTTCACTCAAAAACAGTTGAACATGAGCCAATGAATATGGATGGATGTGATTAATGATTATCACTACTAAATACATTACCACCATGGGAAGCAAAATAGGGTAAAAAATTCTATGAGTTGAAAGGATCATGCTAGCTAATCTCTGATAAGGATAAAAAATTATATAATATTTATGTACCTTCAAATTATGGATATTTAAATATTGAAGGAATGGGAGAAATCATTTCTTTCTCAAATGAGTGTTCAAACATCTATCTAGGTAAAGATTAAAGAGGCACAAAATGAAGATGTACAGTTAAAAAGAATGTGATAAATATTTCAGAGTTCGACCATGATTATGATGTAAAAATAAGCTTTAGGATCCATGTATGTTTCCCTTCGGTGTCATATTTTATGAAGCTAATGTATGAAGCTGATTTTTATTTATTCTCTATTCATCTTGGAATTATGAAAATGTATAGATATTTGAAAGCATATTTTGGGTGGGATGTCATTAATAATGATATTACTGAGTATGATTCTCAGTTCTTGGTATGTCATCAAGTTAAGTATGAGATATATAAGTATAAGGGGATGTTATAACCATTACCCATACCATGATGAAAATGAAAAAATATGAACATGGATTTTTTAACCAGACTCTCTAAAACATATAAAGGGAATAATTATATTTTAGTTATAGTTAATCGCCTTACAAAGCCAACACACTTAATTTCCAATAGATAATATTTATATATTGATCAACTTACTCAATTATACCTTAAAAAGGTTGTATCATTGCATGGTGTACACTATAAATTATATCTTATCAGGATCTGAGGTTTGTGTCGATGTTTTGGAGAATTTATTAGTAGGGTCGAGATACAGAGTTAAGTTCCAATATTTATTATCATCCTCAAACAGATGGTCATTATGAGAGGAGCATTAAAACTTGATAATACTTTTGAGATATTTCCCAATATATTTTAAAGGTGTTTGGTATTAATACATTCATTTTGTGGAATTCATAAAATTGTATCCTTTACACCAACATTCATATGGCTTCTTATAAAGATATCTATCATAGGAAGTGAAGAACTCCAACATTTTGGAAAGAAGTTGTAGATAGAAAACTATTTAGACCTGATGAAGATGAGGAAATTGAAGAGAAGGTTAGATCCATTCAACAACATATACGAGTAGCTTAGAGTCAATAAAAAAATTTATGGTAATAGTCATCTGAAAGATCTAGTATTTGAAGTTGGTGATATGGTATTCCTAGGAATATCTCATTTTAATAGGGTGGTGATATTTTGAAATAAGAGAACATTAAACCCTTGGTATATCTGCCTTTTTTAAAATCCTTTAATTTATTGGGACGATACCTTATCGATTGTAGATTCCACCAAATCTCTCTCAATTTCATGATGTGTCCTATGTCTCTCCCATGGGAAGTACATACTTGATCACTCAAATATAATAAAATCAAAGGTTATAACACTAGATAAATATAATTATTATGGAGGTATAGATTCTATATCATAGAGAGAAAGTTCTATGAAACAAGGCCACTCACTAGGTCAAATTTTTATGGAAAGACCACTAATTTGAGAAATCTATGTGGGGATATGAGGATAGGGTAAGGTAGATGTGTCCTGATTTGATTATATTAGAGTCATAATTTTCAAGGGTGAAATTAAATTGAAGGGGGGTAGAATATAACACCACATGATTTTTTTTTTGAAATATTTCCTGTTAAATAATTCTATTTCTTTGAGAGATTATGTTTCACGCAATAGTGATTTTAGACAAACCACATAACATAATTAAAATATTATGTGAACTTTATCTCTTAATTGTTGGATTAGAAGGTATAAATTGTAATAAATAAAATATGAATAATATATTGCCTACAAATTTATAAAATTAATTATTTAGTTATCAAATTATTATAATTAAAAACGAAAAATATTTGAAAATAAAAGTAATTTTTTTTCTAAAAAACTATTTTTATGCCTACAATGTGTTCTCTTAATAATAAAAAAATTAATCACTTTGGTGAATTATTATAATTAAATTTATATATTAGTTACTTTATCAAATTTTCTAAACATTCAAAAAATATTTTCTATGCTTAAGATAAGAATAAATCTTGTTTTACGCAGTTTTTATCATATTTTGCACAATTACATAAAAATTATTTTTTACCATTAATAGGAATTAAATTATATAAAATTAATTACATATTTATAATTATAATGTTAAAATTTCTAAAATATCACCCTTTTGTTTTTTTGTCAATATAAATAGTAATTATGGTAAAATTTATCACCACTTTAAAGGGAAAATCGGGTTAACTTAGATTAAAAATAAGTGATAGTGTCATAATTTTATATCCTAATTCATATTTTCAGAATTTAATTTAACACTTATCACCTTTGGCACAAATTTTATTCGATTAATAGACGCATTTCCATGAAATTGATTTATATAATATTTAAATCATATAATGTTACAAAATGCCACTCCCTTAGTTTTAAATATCCTTTATGTATTCACATGGGAATAAAAACTAGTTATGAACTAATATGAAAAATAAATTTGTGATTAATTTAATGATATTCATGATGTTAATTTATTTATATGTTTTTGGTAATATATAATTATCTTAAATTCATATACAACACCAAAATAGTACATATTCAATTAATAGAAAAATAAAATAAACGATATTGAATATATAAAAAGTGATATAATTCGAGTAATTTATAGCATTTAATGAAATATATAGGTTAATATATCAGATTATTGTTGTATTAAATTATTATATTTTAATTAAAAAAAATTATTTTTGTCTTTTAAGTCAAATTAAATGAATAGTTTCAAAATAGACAATAATGATATTTTATTAAAATTGTAAATTGGTAAATTATTTAAGAATCATAAGAATATTGAAATAAGACAAGGTGGATATTATATGGTTTAAGGTTTTATAAATTTTCAATTTATGGGCGAATTTTCACATTATATGTAAAAATTACAACCCTTTAATATTGAAAAATGTGTTACCATGGTCAAAATTAAAATTCAATAATAAATTTCTAATCAAAATGATATGGTTTAAAATGGAAAAAAAACATATATAAATTGTATTTTTCGATGGTATTACAATGTTATACAACTTTATCACTGAATACCTCACCATTTTGGAGGTATGTTTCTTGAAAATGAATTCATTAAAATTAAATATTTTGAGAAATTTTAAAAAGTGACCTTCGCCTCAGTTATAAAAAGAAAACCTCCTCCCTCACTTCTTTACAGCAAATTGATCCTTATAAATTGAATAAACTATTCCAATTTCTATTCTAAACTTCTATAAACATTATATATATTCTAATCTTCCCAAAATTCCAACCCTAGACCCATTTATAGAAGATCTAAAGGAGTCATATTAAAGACGATGTAATCACCTTAAATAATGACTTTCTTTTAGAATATTCTTTACCTACTATAAATCAACGTTTTTTTAAAATAAATAATAACTCTATTATCAAAAATATTCTGAAATATTATTAGGATTATGAAAATAATATTATACAACCTTTTTCATATCTAATGTGAAGTGAAATTGTTGCTCATGTGTACATAATGTTTACCGTCTCTATATAGCGATACAATTCATGTTTCATCTACATCATTTATGGATGGGTATTATGATGGGTTTTATGTTTATATATTATGTTTATGACATAACTATACTTATTTCATTATAATATATCATCTACCTACTTACCGTCCAATCCTTTGGGAAACAATAACATCGTTAATGCATATGTGTGGACTACCACCTCCACAAAGCGATGTGATTCATTTTACATTTATATTTTATTTGGATATTAATGATTAATATTTTGATAAATTTATATGATAAAAATTATATAATAATTATACTATAAATTTGAATTAATATTTAACATTTTTTTATATCCTTTGAAAAATTAAAATAGCATTCATATATACGTACAACCTACCATCTCTCTGAATGGTGTAATTCATTTTTATATTTATAACATTTATGAATCAATATAAACATATATATAATTAATATATAATATATTTATATTATGATTAATAATTTATAAATTATTTAATTGAGATAAATGTATAAGGACCAAGACTACTGAACCGAAATACTCATAAAAACAGTTAACACAAGGAAATGACTATTTTAATAAGTAATTATTGATAAAGTTGGTTTTGAAATGTTATAAAGAGATATTATATGGAATTATAAGTATGAAAATTACTATGTTATATAAATTTAATAATTTAAATTTATTATAAATAAGGTCATAGTGCTTTCATTGCAAGGCAAACTCAAGCTATAGAGTTTTATATTACAATATCATTTTTATCAGGATTTTTTATGATTATGTTATGATGATGAAATATTATGGTCAATATAACCAGATACTCATGAATTTTATTATCCACTAGTTATTTATTAATAATAAAAAAAATTCATTCATTTTCCTCACCTTATGTACTCAAGATATAGAAATTATGTTTTCAAAAAAAAACTAACTTCAATTCTCTCTTCAGTGGTAGATATTATCTCTTTTGTGTCTATGTTTTTTAAACT
This sequence comes from Viscum album, assembly GCA_963277665.1. Lineage (NCBI taxonomy): Eukaryota > Viridiplantae > Streptophyta > Magnoliopsida > Santalales > Viscaceae > Viscum > Viscum album. Next base: position 869,559,630 of record OY728145.1, on the reverse strand, counting down.
GATTTCAGTAATTATTTTAATATTATCATATTATCTTCTAAATCCATTTTCATGAAATTTTTAATTTTTACCATATGTTTTGAAAGGAATATTTTTGTCATTTTCCAAACAAGGTACTTGTTAACTTTTATGAAAACATTATTAAAGGAATGGGTTTTTAACTTATATAGAATAAAAAAAATTTCCCTTAGTAATATATAATTTATGTTTCTATGATTACATTACAAGTTTACATGGTTATTTTCAAAGGATATTTATTCCTTTATAATTTCAAAGTTTTTTTAATCAGTGATTTCACAATGGAAAAGATATTTCTCTAAAGATTATTTTATTGATCTTTTTTAGTATTTATTTTCATCAAATAAAACCACAATTGATAACACCTATGCTTTACTAGGGACATGATCCCATGATACTATCCTAATTATTTCTCTAGATGGTTTATGAATATGATTAATTTTTTAGAAAATCCATTTCTTTTTCATATGTCATGCTTTGATGAAATGTTTATGAAAATCATTTCTTTTCATGGGTTCTAATATGATGAATGCTTTATGATCTTGTGGAACACATATGTGTTATTTTCATATGTGATAAGTGGGACCTAAATATCCCTCCAACTAATTAGTTCTGTATTGATATCTCATGAGATAAATAGGACCATAATGTAGAGTGAACCCTTTTCCTTAAGGGATTTTTTACACTATGATAGACTTGGGAGAGAACCTTGATTTCTATGATGGGTTGGGGAGTTAAACCATTACACTATGATAATCTAGGAAAAGATACTTAACTACTAAGGAAATTATTTTTTTATGATTATTTTTTATGCCACAATCCCATTTCTTATGTCAATGTTTTACTCTCATGGCTCATGTTATTTTATTCCCTTATGATTCATGCCTTTTGATCATCTACGATTTATTCAATTACATAAATTTATGATCTTTGATATGTAAGGTATGGTTTTAAAATTTTATTACCAAGTTATTATACCATTAATATCATGTTATGTTTACATGATCATTGATATCTCCCTTGTTTACCCTTACTAAGCATTTAATATCACCCTTTACTTATGTACCCTTTCCCTAAGTTATGAAGAATGGTATTAAGTATGATATGTCTAATAAGGGTACTAGTTATAAAGAAATAAGTAATATAATATGTTGATATTTTATGAAATATTAGTTTGTGATTCTATATTTCTAAAGATACTTGGCCTAAATGATTCTGGAATGGTTCAGAATGTAATGTAATAAATATTCATCTATTAAGTTGTAATATCTATGTATGATATGAAAAGTCTGGGTCACTATGTTTGGTTTTCATTTCACTAAATAATTGTGATTATATATCCAATTATTTTTTATTGTTGCAGCTATTGATGCCCAAATTATTTCCTGGGACCCAAATCATGTCTCTGATGAGATGTGTTGGTGACTTTGGTGATTCTCATAGGTACTTCCTATGATCTAGATTTTTAATTATTATATAGTAGAAGTGTGAGAAATAATTGACTTGTTGACTTCATCATGGATTCACAGTGTCATTTAGGATCAAATTATTGACCCACATGAATAATTATTATGATTTCGGAATTTATCTCGGGTATATATGGGACACCCAAGACACCTCATGTCCCTAGGACCACTAGTATGTATATGATCTAGTCATAAAGGCTTTTTTCTTTTATTATGATCACTTTTATTTTTATGTTTTTCCAAGTTCATTCTTAGTATTCATCCAATTAAACTTAATGGTGTTACATATACCTAATGGGAATAACAATTATGCATGGGTATGGTCAATTGGCATGGTGACATGAAAGATGGACGGATGCCTTGTGATTTCCTAGGATTCCAAGTAATGGCCTAGATCCATTTGTGATCAATGAGTTTTATGAAATGACTATGATACTCAGAATATGGTTACTGCACCATTTAGGATCATATGTTTTTATGTTTGAGAATGATATTAAGAAATTCATGGGTTACAATAGAAAACATATATTATGTCTTTGGCATGATCACCATGATGTGATCCGAGAATCTAAATAATTGGTACGGCTGATCATGGTGACATGCCTAAGGATAAACACTGGTTGATGGTATTGTGGTAAGAATTTCTCCCCCTATGTATTTATGGTTGGAAAAGTCCATTTGACATGATCAAAGACACCTCAACACTAGCCTAAGGTAGTAGTATATTGGTTATTTATTTTTCTATAGTTTATTTATTTATTTTAGATGATCAGGAATCTTGTATATATACTGTATATAATAGTTATTCACAGGACCGTGTTGGTGGTGCACTATTGATTATTTTACTCACACATTTCGTAGGATACCATGAAACATGGGTATACTATAGGATATTTCTCCGATTGTAGACACAATTTGGAAGAGGCCCCATGTTGTATCATTTAGTTAGACTATTGGGACAATAATAGAGATTGACATGAGATGAGGCTAGAGGATATAGTTGATATTCCTTTAATTTTATTTTATTATTTATTTTATCTTATATATTTATCTGATTATCCAAATCAGAGATTGTCATTGTATGCCTCTATCAATTATGCATTTTATATTATAACTTATTTTGTTGTTTTATTTATCATGTACACTATAATGTTTATTATTGATCAATGATAAATGGTTATTTTATATATTATTACATATTATACTCCTCAGTTATATCCTCCTCACGGTGATACCATAGGCCCCGATGCTAGTTGAAAGCCTCTATAATATAAGGAGGTTCACGTGAGGTTTTGTGGAGAACCGGCTTGAGGAACTAGTTGAGTTGCTTGAGTATTGGGTCATGACACCAAAGAGTGAAGATTGAGTTGATATTCAACCAAAAAAAATTAGGTTTATTTCCACATGATTCATTTATTCCATAGCTACATCCACATTCTAGAATCCAAATGGCTATGTAATTCAAAGGAGAACCACACAAAATCTACATTACCAAAACATCAAGATTTTATTCTTTAGTTAATCATATCCCCTAGAATAATCCATAGGGTATTCACTAAATTTATCTTATCCCTATCCCTAAAATATTCAATGTTACCTCAATAACCAAAAGGGTTATATATACCTTTGGAATAATGATTAACCTTAACCTATTGGCCATTAAATTAACCTCAACTAAAATATTAACATCTAAAGTTATGTAAACCATTCTGAAATACCAAAAATGACACCCAAGTGATGTGATCATCACATAATCACTTGAATCAAAGAAAATATAATATTATATACATTCCCATTACGATTTATTCTTATATTTTAACTTACCTATGTCTGGACAATAACTAGAAAACTCATTTATTTATCAAAAAGTTGACATTTTTACACTATATAAAAAAATTAGTAATCCATAACAAGTCTTCAATGTCTCCTAAAAACTCTCTACACATGGTACTATTTTAGATGCATCAAACATAATAATTATTTTACATAATCTATGGAAATGGAAAAATAACAAAGGGGCCAGCTCTAATGCATAGTAAAGGTAAAAATAAGTGATAAAATCTAATGATCATGAGTGTGTGTTTGATTGAAAATGGGTATAATCAATATACATAAGAAAATCATGAAAAATAAAAAATTATTTGAAAAACATGATTCATGGAATATATAATGGAATAAAATAAGAAATGGATCAAGTGATTATTGTAATACGAGTCAATAAACATGATCTATCAAAGAATAACATAGTTATAAAAATACGAATAAGACTTTAACACAAACATAATCATAGGGAAAAAATATTAAAAAAATAATGTATTTACACCCTTTAATGTCTTGTAAAAATCCATGTATTTCTTCCCTTTTATGTTTTGAAAAAATCCCATTATTTCTACCATTTTATGTTTTGAAAAAATCCAAGTATGTCTGAGCAACAACATCTCGTGTGATTTAAATCCTCAAAAAATGAATTGGAGGGAGTTATAGGAACCCACCCATCAGTATCCATATATATGAGTGCTAATTGAAATAAATTATTCTCCATAACCATTAAAATAAAATGGGAAATATATCCTATGTAAATGGAATCATACAAAGAAATCATTCATAATTCCATCAATAATAATAACATGATAATCCCATGGAAAGTAAACAGGTATATAAAGGTATTATTTGATTTTATAGGTAAATAACCTTAAATAAAGATAATATAGAAAATGGTATTTAATCCAAATAAATAAATATTATATGGTTAGGTCAGTAGTTTCCCCATTCAGTTGATTTATTCAATCTAGGTGAACTCACTTCAGTCAATGAAAAGAAAAAAACGGTACTAATAAATTAAAGGTATTGTAATAAAAGTCATACATATTAAAAGTGGATAGTTTTATAAGAAAAATTAAATGATGGATCACTTATTTGAAAAAAATAACATTTTATAATTAATCTTGAGAAATATGGTTGACAATATCATTTAATGAATATCCTAGATCATGAATAATATATATCAAGGGATATTGACTTAGATATAAATAATTTTTTGGGAGAATTAAGAAGATCACTTTGGAAATAAAAAACATCCTTAATCCTTTCGAAAACATTTTTTATTATAAATAATATATAAAAAAGGGTAATAAGAATTTATTTTATAAAATAGGAAAAAAGGATACAATGTTTCCAAGAAAAATAAAAAAAATGATGAAAATATGTGTTCACATAGAAAACATAGAAAAATGATGTTTTCACGCATTGAGGAAAATTAACCATAAAAAATGTTAAAAAATTATTCAAAACATTTAAACGAGGTAAAAGTGAAAAAATATGACCTTAATTAGTTATTAAGGCATACATAATCACATTCTTGGATTCATAAAAAAAATTATATTCTTGGAAGAGGAGAATTATCAGCAGAAAAGAAAAGGTGGGGTAGATTTCAATGGAATTGGAAATTAATGAACCCGTGGAGAAATTAAATAGTTAGAAGACATGTAAAATCCCAAAAAATCAAAGGAAATGATGGGGGTTTTAGAAACAATGATAATAAAATTTCTTAAATGGATAATCATTAAACAAAAATCCCAATTTGAAATTGATATTGAATAAGAGACCCTTATTGTAATGGTAATGTAATAATAAAATTACCATTATAGTATAAAATACGAAACATGTATCATGGAATTGAAAATAGAGAAAAATAACCCATTAAACATTGATATCTTTTGAAATGATGTACATTTAAACAAATAAACTGATATCTATCTTTAAACCCTATAAATTATATGAATTTTGTAAATTAAATTCATTAGGAATTAATCACACCATATTAAATATATCATGATGTTTAATAACAAATATTTCTCAAGAAATTAAATTTGTGATAAAGAATCCCATACAGTAATGGTAATGTTGGAATAAAATAAACATGAGAGGGATATTATAACATACTACCTCCCATGACCACTAATCGATTCCTAGAATAGTGATTTCTACTATACCTCACATAAAACTCCCTAAATTCTAGAGGCTAGTAACTAGTAACAAGGGTCTAAGGATGTATTATGGGGAGGGTATACCCCCTATATCAGAGCATCAATCATATTTGAAATAAATAAAATATCAAACAAACCCATCACATTAGAGTTTGCAGTATATAAATAAATGTCTAAAAAATATAATAAAATGAAATGATATCATACATATATAAAACATAGATCTCCAACTTAGAATACCAACAATATAAAAATACAATACAAAAACTAAGATAAAACTGAAATAAAAGCATATGAGGATCCCATACAACACTGAGCCTTGCCTTATCTATATCTCCAAAGACCAAATGAGATACTCCAGCTCAATCCCATGAATTCCAATACTCATCCTAACATGGACCTAAATAATTTAGGGATTCTATGGTATACAAGTGCAATAGATACTAGAGAAGCGTGTAAGTAAAAATTAGTAGTCCAAAACCAGTGGTGACCCAAAATATAATCAGACTGAATAATAGTTCATTTATATGTGAACAAGGTAAAACAAGTATAGGAAGCCAAATAAAAAAATTAAACAATGTAAAAAAAATTAATGTTGAACGCAGAGGATAGGTTCACCCAAGTAATAGTTCATACATGCTTAAACTAGTGTTAAGGTGTCTCTGATCATGTTGTTTTGAATATTCCATCCATCCTCTCCTAACCATAGGTAATGTGCCTATATTTGTTCCAAACAACTAGAATCTGGGAGAAATATACCCATACCTAGAATCTCGGTGTCATCTTGGGTTAGTTTCCACCATGTTTTAACCATATGTATCAGTTTCCCCTAGGTAAAGTGTTCACTACAGTTTAGCCATTAAAAAAACAAGCATCCCCAAGGGTAGTATTCACCCCAATTTAACCCTAATAAATTCATTTTCCCCTGGGGGTATCATTCACCCGAGGTTAACTATATTAAAACTAGTAGTCCCTTAGGGAAGCATAAACCCTAGGATATCCATAACATGTCACAAAAAAAAAACGTACATATACCAAGCATTTCATAGTTTAAAAAAACAAAAAAACATAAACATTTCATTTAATATGCTCATTTAAAAGAATTTAAAATGCCCATATACATTCCATTTGAAAACATAATTTTCAGAATACCATTCTAAATTCTATATTTCAAATGAATGCTAAAAAACACATTCCTTCAAAATTGTTTCCCCTTCAACATTAAATAAAAGGATCATTTACTTTTTTCACACTTTTTTATTCATACAACCATTATAATTTTATCTTTTAAAAAAATAAATCTTTAAAACCAATTTCAACTTAAAAAAATCAAAACCACTATTTCAAAACCATATCCCATTTTTAATGAAAACAACCCATAATATTTTATAAATCCTCACCACACCTAAAGGAGATTTTTCATTCCATGACTAGTGTTTTAAAACCTGATTTTATATTTTTTTGATGGAAGTGAATTAAAATTTCACAACTATTTACCCATGACACAATTCCTTCAAAAAAATTATTAATTTGTGGATAAATCACCTTAAAAACTAGTGAGACCCAAAATATATTCACTGAAAATAAAATAAAACTATGGGTTAATTTGTTGGATCACATATGACATCATTTAAGCATTCTAATTTAACACCAAGGAGATAACAAAAGCTACCAAGGCATCTCCATACCCCATATCTGGCCAATCATCCAAAAACCCCCACCTGAGACCCTAACTAAAAATTAAATTTTTATTTATCCAATACTTTTAAGGAAAAAGTGAGAAACCATGAGTTCAAACACAAAAATAAACAATAGATTCAACAATGTAAAAAATTTCAAATTTATACAAAAAATGAAAAAAATTAGAAAAACACACTGGTGGCCTTGTTAAGACGAAACCACAAACAAACAAACACTAATGACCGGTGGCACTCCCCCAGACTCATATTGTGAAAAGGCCCCAAAACATGTCACTAATTCCACAATCAAATTCATCTAAAATTAAGAAAAATCCTTAATAGAATAGGCATTGTGACATAACAATAATTTTTCAACGAATGTCCATATCCATATGGCCTTCTAGGGAATCCCAACTTAGGCTGAGCCAAATCCCAAACTCAAATGGCCAATTCAACCAAGATCCAAAGTAATCGTAATTGAAACCATTTAAAGAAGAATAATAAATTTCAAGTAATAGAAGGAGGGATTCATCAATGATCAACGGAGGTTTATTTGTACATTATATCATCATGAAACTCTCTTGAACACCAACCCTTAACCAAGGGAGAAGAGAGAGAGGAAGGTGATGGGATCTCTTTACCGCATGAAACAAATGAGTGGGTGAAAAGGGTAATAACCATTTAAATGTTTGAAGAGATTGTAATACACACACCCCTTTAAACCCCAACATATTTACAAAATAAGTCTACCAACTAGCTGGTGGTACCAAGATAATACTCACCCCATATATTATTTGTTGGTCCTATATCGGCTTGTCGGTGGTAGCACACTGTATCTTGGCTAGACCAAAGCCCCTCTGATGCTTTCCTGAACACCCCGACCCCCATTCAAGCTCTATTCCACGTCCAAAAACACATTTTTGAGGTGTATAAACCTCTATAAAAAATTCTTAATCCTCATTAAAAATATGAATCATACACTTATTGATAACTCAATTTCCTTCCAATACATTCAATCTTGTCCATGCACACTAGGTTATACAACCTCTCAACCATAGAACTTATCATCCCTAATAATCCTCCTCATAATTATATCATTTATCCTAAATTAATTATTCATAAAATACTATCCAAATGGTCACACCCTACCCTTGAATGAACAAATTTATTCTATGGAAAAATATTAAACCATGATGGTTAAACAACCAAAACCTGAGCTAGCAGTCATCATTCTCATAAAAAAAATCAAGATAGTGCTTTCCCATTCTTATTCACTTTGATACATTCTCATGTCATCAACCTACTATCCAAAAATTATATTCCACTTACCATCATGGTATTAGGCTTATTATGGCCAAATTTGATACCTTTTTTTCTTCCTCCATCGTAATTTTTTTTTCAAACACAATCTGAGTAGTCCACCGACCCACATAGTATGTTTCCCAAATCACAACCACCGAACATGTAGACCACTAGTGAAAAACCAACACATGTTCTCACTTCCAAAACCCAAGATAAAATGGATGTATACCCTCCATTCATTCACAACGTGATCAAGATTCTATTTCTATGAAAATCCATGGCCAATAATAAAAACATACCAATTATATTCTAAACAATATACCCAATGTGTTCCCTATTCCACTATATCTTTGTACCTGAAAAACGACCCACCATACCTCCACTAGAATAATTCTTATGAAAACACTTATCATTTCCATTGATGTGTAATTGCTTTACTTGATCCTAATATCTTCAACCATAAAGAACTCAGAGATCATTTCAATACAACACCGAAATTTCATCTCGATGTCTAGTGAAATTACATGGCCGAATCCTCAGTCGACCAAGATAACCTTCATTCCATACTATGAGAACCAATTAATTCATGATCTTATCCCATTCAAAAAAACCTCAAGACTTAACTAAGCTGAAATGTAACACCCCAAGCTTCCATAGTACACTCCTCGTTTAATAATACAATAGCATGCGTTGTACGCAATATCGAGTTCTAGCACACCACGACCAATCAAACTACTCGTTATGAATAGTAATAACAACTTTTTGAAATTTTATAAATTTTATTTTGAAAAATGGACTTCATTTTTAGAATTGGAATATCAAAATTAGCTTAGGGTTAATTTTTGGTATTTTTCAGAAAACATTCAATTTTTGATTAATAGTGAAAAACACTGCATTATTGTTCAAAACCGACGTTTTATTTAAATAATTAGTTATTTTATTTAAATTTATATTAGGTAAAAATAGATACATAAAACTATATATGTTAAATTTAATTCATTGTATTCATTAGATTCATTTCATAATAATATTAGATATATAAAATTTTATTGAATTTTTTAACATCTTTTACCCACCTTCTTGGCACGTTAGCAAATTTGCATAAAACATAATTTCACCTCTTATGTGATTGGATTTAAAAATTTTGAGAGACAAAATATACAATAGTATCTAAAATTTGGTTCAATATGATGAAAATAAATTTTGGTGAATATTGACTTGAATTTTATTTACCTTAGTAAAATTTAAATAGGGTAATTAAAGATAAAAATGATATTATAATTACCCTAACACATGTCCTAATTCTATTGGATAAGTTTATTTTGTCCAAAATAATCCATAGGAATAAAATATGATCCTTTTGGTCCACTTTTATTAGATTAATACATTTATTATTATTTTATTTAATAAAGAGTTAAAAGTGTTAAATTCGATGTTTAATAACTAAACCATAAATAATATAGGGTTATACATAAGATACATTCGACTATAGATATTCATTATAAATCTAAAAATATTTCCTATAAAATGGTATTTTATTTATAATTTTTAGATATTATATAATTAAATTTATTTATGACATAATAATGATGTAGTAATTACTTTATTATTGAAACATTAAAATAATTGATATTATAAATATTAATATAATTGTAAATTGAGACTTTTTATGTATTCCAATAATTTTAAAGATTAATATGACATGTTAGGGTTGATTAAAAAAAATCTAAGTTAAAAAGTTGTTATGACTTTCACAAAAACCAAATACTAAATAGTTTCAAAATTGACATAAATGAGTTTTTAACACAAATACTATATTATTAATTGATATAAAATTCATAAAAATATAAGGTTAAGAAAAATAACTTATATAATAATATATATTTCATTAATGAACCACTAGGGGTTGTCTTGTAATTTTATAGTAAGTTAATTAACCATGTAATATAAAAATACAAGTAGTCTTTATAAAAGTTAAACTATTTAACTAAGAGTTAAATCTAAAATATAAGGTTAATATGGTGACCTAAACCTATCTAAAACCTATTGGTTGAGCTTTTTTCGACCCAAAGCCACCTCATTATTGAACTAAATCTTTTTGGAGCCATTATAAAATGAATATGATAGTATAATAATATAATATTTCAAGTATTTCTTAATGTGACCCTCACCTCTCTTATAAATGGTAACTTCCCCTTCTCTCAAAATAACACCTCAAAAGCCATTTGGTTCCGAAAAACCCTCATAAAATATCCTCCCATCTAAATTCACTTATACCTAGAGTACTTACTTTGATCATAATCCAACCTATGTATCCCTTTTGATCAAATCCAAAGGAAGCACCAGAAGAAGAGGTAATAATTTCTTCACCTCTTTCAAATTTATTTTCTTATTCCACTTCCTCTTTCTTTGTTTCTTCCATACCAAAACAATAACTCCAGTACCTTATACTTATTTCAATTTTATTATAAATATGGTACAACTATATTCATTATTCTATCCATCATATGAATGAAAAAGTCACCATACGTGCATAGGTACAGCTTATCATCTCCGCATCGTGGTGTAGTTTGTTATTCAACACTTCATTATTTCGATGAATATAATAATGAGTATAATTGATTTAAATAATAAATATAACATGTTAATGATTATTTATATATGATATAATATCCAATTACATACGATTTCTCCATCAATAGAATGATATTTTCACTCATGTGTATGTACGGATTACATTCTCCACGAACGCGGCGAGATTCATTCCTCATCGTAATAATTCAAGAATAATTTTCATTTCATTATTAAAAATAATTTTTAAGAACTTAATATCATTATTTATATGAATCAAATACATCCTATCCATAACAAACATGACTTACATAACAAAACATATAATGGAAAATGAATCAGTTAACACCCGAAACAATGATACTACTGAAATATTATTAACAAAGAAATATTAGAAGATCCTATATGATATCATATTTATGTATGTGGTTATTGTATAATTTAATAAAAAAGATGTAACTATTATACAGGATTTTAACTGACCCTCAACCAAGGAAAAGTACCATGTAAGGTTTAATTCTATAATCTCATCATTATCTGAGGTTGTTTATACATGAGTATCTACTGGGACCTCTTTATAATCCACATTTGTGTTTCTTAAAAATGTATTTCAAAACATTTCTAATATTTACTGTAATATGGTTTAAGGTCATTTATAACCTATTTTTACTTTTTATAAAATATTTATAAAGGAATCTTTCCATCATTTTTGCAAACAAGGTCCTTTACGACCTTTTCGACAAAATTAAGGAAAGAATGTTTTTTAACTTATACAGAGAGTGTGGATATTTTATGATGTTATAAAAACTTTGAATCTTCCTCTAAAATATTATAAGAATATTTTAAAAATAAATGTTTTCTATAATAATTACATGACTGTTAAATGATTTCAAAAGAAAAATAAATATTTCTCTCATATAGTTTTGATTTCATCTATGTCAACATCCTTTGATGGATTTTACACTTGTTTGAAGTTGATTTATTATGATACACTCATATATATTGTATTGAATGTTTTTTATATGTTTGACTGTGGATTTTTATTTTTATACCATTCATGGTTTATGGTTAAATTATTAACATTTCGTATGCTATTTTTATTTAGAATTATTATGTTATGTTCCAACCTTGTCATATGAGGAATACATTGGACTTAGTAAGTGACAGGTAGAGCCCACTATAGATCCTCAATGCATCGGTAGGTCTCATGAGAAAAACAAGTGTCTTGGAACAAGGCCTTTACAAAATCTTATTTGTAGTCTTAGCATGAGGCCTTGACTATGTGTTTATGATGTCCGACATTACATATTCCATCATTATGAAATTGGTTATTGATATTACATGTGATTATTCGACAAATAGATTATACATGTGAATAATTAAATGGAATTATGTGATTTATATTTTCCATATTATGCTGATGTTTATGTATAAAAGGATTTGGTTTTAGTCTTATACATTTCCTTAAATATTTATTCTTATTTATGATAGTTTCTATTATATTGTTATCTTTACTGAGCATCTGAGACAACCCCTTTCTTGTATTTTATTTTTCCAAAGATGTGAAGAGGTATATTACAATTAACCTACAGAAATAGGATTAGGGATATGAGTGTGTTCAAAGGGGACAAAATTTATTTGTTTTTCCATTTCATGATATAATGTAAAACTTAGGTTTGTATCTAGTACTTCTATAGCTACTAAACTAATTAGTATTTCATGATTTGATCCATTGTGATCATGCCAATGTTCGGTAATAATGCACTGACTCTGGGTAAATAGGGTCAGGGCATTACAGTTGGTTTCAGAGGAAGTTTAGTATAAAATTTGAAAGCTAGATTTAGGAAAATGATAATTAGAGAACATTACCCTAAGATATACTTTGAGGATTAGTATAGAATAACTTCCATAAAATTTTTGTAATGTACATATTTTTTGTATTTTCTAAGAAATTCATCCCTATCTAGTTACAAGAATATAGAGGTGGCTCTAGAACATATGTACATAGGAGTGAAAACTCCAACTAAGAGTTTAATGATTGAACCAGGGTATCATGGTACATGACAATGGGCCTTACTGTACTCTTGGTTACAACACTATTGGGGGATATTCTTAGTATAATTCACATTTCCTTTAAAAATCATTATGAAGGATTTATAAGTAAATACTTCCTCAAAGAAAACATTTTTATGATTATGGATTATATGCATAAACTGTTCAATTTATGTTTGGAATTTTAAAAGTTTGGAATTATGTATTGTGATTCATAAACTAATCTAGTGTATTCCATTGTTTTGAAATGGTTCATAGTGGAAGGATTGTAAATTGTATCAATGTATGTAGTCCATGTAGGGATTTACCTCCTACTCAAGATAATTATTGTGGAGCTAGTGATGCAACCAGTGCTGAACAACTTATTTCCACACTGGGAAAACTCACTTAGGTTATGAATAATAACCTTACCCATATGGAGCACCGAGATCCCCAACACGGAGGATCAATTTTATAACACTTAATGAGGAAACTACCACCAACATTAAATGGTAATACAACTACATTTTTAGCTGAGCAATGGATAAGTTCCTTAGAGAAAATATTTTATGATTTGGAGAGTAGCAAAAGGGAAAAAGTTTTCATGGTAGCTTATCGTCTCACGGGAGATGCAGATCAATGGTGGTCATTAATTCAAAAAAATGAGGATGAAGAAGTATCATGTATGGAATGGATATATTTTAACGATATTTTCCTAGAAAAATACTATCCACATAACCATTGAATGGATATGGAAAGACAATTTTTGAGTCTGAGGAAAAAGGAGGATGAGAATGCCACAAAGTATGAGGCTGACTTTACAAGGTTAATAAGGCCTGCAACAGATTATATACGTAACCCAAGGACTAATATTGATTGATTCTTTGATGGGTTGAAACCATTTCCCCACTGAGTATTATTCACACAATCCTTCTCATCATAAGAAGATATTGTCTCATGTGATACCATGAAATAAAAGTAATTATCTAAGTCTTATGATTTTAAAGAAAAGATAGAGAAGAAGATATCTACTGAAAACTCTAGAAATGAAGATAAGGGGAAGAAGGGAAAAGTTGAATTTTTATACTATAGTAAATGTGAGAAGAAACACCTCAGTACTTTCTTGAAGGGAATGGGAGTCTGTTAAAAGTGTGGTGAAAAAGGTCACCATGCTCGTGATTGCAAGAGAAAGAAAGAGGTTGTCAATGTTAAATGCTACCATTATAGAGAAATTTGGCACTATGTAAATAAATGTCTTAAGCCTCTAGGAACTTTCCTCAGAAAAGGCCAATGGAGAAAGTCCAAGCTTATGTGATCACTACCGCTGAGGTTGAAGCTCCAAATAACATGGTGGCAGGTAATTTAATGGTTTCCTCAAATTTAGCTAATTATTTATTTGATTTTGGATTATTGTATTGTTTCATATCTTCCCAGTTTGTAAAGAAAATTAGATAATTCCAATTTTATTTAACAAGGGATTTTTCAGTCAAAACTCTTTAGGAAAGTATCATTGCAACAAAGTTGGGTGAATCAGTTCCCATTAGGGCATATAAATGTTCTTTATCTGCTGATCTCATCATCATACCCATGATTAAATTTGATATAATCCTCGATATGGATTGGATTTTAGACCATGATGTGAAAATTTATTATCAAGAAGAAAGAGGTTGCAATTTTTAATGACGATGAAGAGTACCTTATATTTAGAGTAGAAACATCACCACCTGATTCTTATCTAGATCCACCCCTAGTAGCTCTACTAAATTCAATTATTGGGGAGGAAGATAGTGAAATAACTATGGGTCGGGAAAGGAATGTTCAAATAGAGAAAATACCTATTGTGTGAGAATATTTTTTTGTGTTTCTCTAGGATTTACCTAAACATCCTCCAAAATGAGAAATTGAGTTTTCCATTGATTTAATTCCTTGTTTAAGGCCCATATCAAAGACCCCTTATATAATGGCCATTGTTGAATTAGTGGAACTAAAGAAACAACTAGAATAATTGAGTAATAAAGTATTTATTCACCTTAGTGTTTCTCCATGGGGAGCCCCTATTATTTTTATTAAGAATAAAGATGGATCTATGTGGTTGTGCATTGACTACAGAGAGATCAATGCTATAACAATAAAGAAGTATCCCCTACCTCGCATTGATGATTTATTTGATCAACTTCATGGAGCTCGATTTTTTTCAAAGATTGACCATCGATCTGGATATCATCAGTTGTGTGTGAATAAGGAAGACATTCTGAAAACAACATTTCAAACCAGGTATGGGCATTACGAGTTTACAGTAATGTCTTTTGGACTGACTAATTCACATTCTGTTTTCATAGATCTAATGAATAGAGTTTATAGAGAATATCTTCATGAATTTGTAGTGATATTTATTCATGGTTTCTTGGTATAATCTAAAAGATATTAAGATCATTAAAATCACATGTGAAATATTATAAAGACTATTAGAAGAAATGAATTATATGGTAAGTTTAGAAAATGTGAATTCTGGATTCATGAGTTTCCTTTTCTTGATCATATTGTCTCTAAGGATGGAATCTCTATTTATCCTTCAAATATAGGTGTAATACAAGAATGGCTAGCACTGACAAGTATAACTGAGGTACGAAGATTTATTTTTTTAGTAGGTTATTATTGGTGTTTTGTAAATAAAATCCTGATTGGCTAACCCATTAACCAAGCTCACATGTAAAGGGGTTAAATTTGTTTGGGCAAAAGAGTGTGAAGAATGTTCTGAAAAAACTGAAGAGAATATTATCCAATTCTCTTGTCTTGACTCTAATATTGGGGAATGATGAGTTTTTTATTTATAGTGATGCTTCAAAGAAAGGAATTGGTTGTGTCCTTATTAAGAATGATAAATTTATTGCCTATGAATCACTACATCCAAAAATTCGAGAACAAAACTATCCCACTTATGATCTTGAGTTAGCAGCTATAATATTTTCTTACAAGATATGGAGACACTATCTCGATGGTGAAGAATGTGAGATATATACTTATCACAAGAGTTTGAAGTATATGTTCTCATATAAATAACTCAACATGAGGAAAAGATGATGGATTTAACTACTCCAGGATTATGATTGCAATATACACTACCACCCAGGGAAGTCAAATAAGGTGTAAGATGCTTTGAGAAGAAATGATCATTGAGTTTTGAACAAGATGAGAGTTGAATGGGATCATATGTTCATGGATCTAGTAAAGACATATATAGAAATAATCATGGAAGGTGAAACATCAATACTTTTTCAAATGGTTTCCAAACCATATTTTCTAGAAAAAATAAAAAATTTCTCACACTGATGATGAGGAGTTTCAAAAGAAAATTAAAGCTGTGAATGATGGGAGATTGATTGACTTCGTGTATGAAAATGGAATTTTGAAATTTGTGAAGAGACTTTGAGTTCCTAACATACTTGATCTAAAAAGGGAATTGTTTGATGATTCTCAGAGCTCAAATTTCTCTATACATCCTGGTAGCACTAAAATGTATAGATATTTGAAGGAACATCTTTTGAGGGACAACATGAAGAGATATATTTATGATTATGTGTCCAGATGTATGGTTTTTCAACAGGTTAAGGCTGGATGAAAACATCCTAGAGGATTCATTCAACCTCTTCCCATACCTGAGTGGAAATGGGATGATATTATGATGGACTTTGTCATGGGATTACCAAAGACTCCTAGAAAGAATGATACAATATGGGTCATTGTTGATCGTCTTTCCAAGTCAGCACATTTTCATTCTATCAGATAATAGTTACCACTTGAATGTTTATAAAGACTATATATTAATGAAGTTGTAAGACTTCATGGAGTACCCCTATTGATTGTTTCTGATCATGATCCCCATTTAACATCAAGATTCTGGAAAAGTCTTCAAAAGGACCTGGATACTGAACTTTGTTTGAGTACTGGCTACCACCCTCAAACTAACGGAAAATCAAAATGGACTATTCAAACCTTATAAGACAAGTTGTGATCTTTATCACTTGACTTTCAAGGTATGTGGGATAATTATTTTCCTATGGTAGAATTTTCCTATAATAATAGCTTCCATTCAGGTATTCATATGGAACCATATAAAGAATTACATAGAAAGAGATGTTACACAACAACTTTTGGGATGGTGTTGGGGAAAGAAAACTCATAGACTCGAAAAATGTTGTGAAAACAATGGAAAAGGTTAAGATTATCCAAACCCACATCAAAGTATCTCAAAAAAGGTAAAAGAGATATACTGATAACTGAAGGTAGGATTTGGAATTTCAAGAAGGATATCATGTTTCCATAAAGGTATCTCCATGGAATGTGTTTTATGATTTAGTAAGAAGGGTAAATTGAGTCCCAGGTACATCAGACCTTTGTAAATTCTAGAAAAAATTGGAGTTGTAGCATACCAGTTGGCAATACAACCAAGTCTCTCTAAAGTTCATAATGTGTTCAATGTATCATTGTTGATAAAATACATGTCTAACCCAACACATGTACTCACCTATAATGAAATAGAACTGGAACCCGATCTATAATATTGTGAAGAGGCTATCAGGATTCTTGATACCAAAGAACAAGTGTTAAGAAATAGGACGACTCGTTTGGTAAAATTTCTATGGAGAAACCATAAAATGGAAGAGGGAGCGTGGGAACCTGAGAAACTTATGATGGAGAACCTTCCAAATAATTTTATGCAGTAATATTCTAGAAATTTGGAGGGGAGAATTATTTGGAGGGAAGAATATAACACCCCAATCTTCCATGGTACACTCCTCTTTGAATAATATAATAGCTTGAAATGTACGCAACTTCGTGTTCTAGCATTCCACGACCAATCAAACTAGATGTCATGAATAGTATTACTGACTTTTTGAAATTTATAAATTTTATTTTTCAAATTGGACTTCATTTTTGGATTCAAAATATCAAAATTAGCTTAGGGATAGTTTTTGGTATTTTTCTAAAAACATTCAATTTTTATGAATAGTGAAAAACAATGCATTATTGTTTAAAACTGACATTTTATATAAATAACTGGTTATTTTATTTAAATATATTTTAAGTCAAAATACATACATAATACCTTTATATGTTCAATGTAATTCAATGGAGTCATTTTATAATAATATTATATATATATAAATTTATTGGATTTTTTAACGTCTTTTACCCACCTTTTAGGCACATTAGAAAATTTTCATAAAACATAATTTTATCACTTCTGTGAATTGAATTTCAAAAATCCAAGAGACACAGTTGAAATCAGTAAGTAAAATATGGTTCAATAGGATGAAGATAATTGTGTGGTGAATAGTTACTTTTGAATTTTATTTACCATGTTTAAAAGTAAATAGGGTAATTAAAGGTAAAAATGATATTATAATTACCCTAACACATGTCCTAATTCTATTGGATAAGTTTATTTCAACAAAAATAAGCCATAGGAATAAAATATGATCCTTTTGGTTCACATAGATTAGATTAATACATTTATTATCATTTTATTTAAAGAAGAGTTAAAAGTGATAAATTCAAAGTTCAATAACTAATCCTTTTTTATTATAGGGTCATACATAAGTTAAATTCTACTATAAATATTAATTAGTAATATAGAAATATTTCCTACATAATGGTATTTTTTTTATAATTTTTAGACATTATATAATAAAATTTATTTATGACACAACGATGATACAATAATTACCTTATTATTGAAATATTAAAATAATTGATATTATAAATATTAATATAATTGTAAATTGAGACTTTTAATGTATTCCAAGAAATTTCAAGGTTAAAATGACATGTTATGGTTGATTAAATATTTTTTTTAAGTTACAAAGTTTTTATGACTTTTCCAAAAACCAAATACTAAATAGTGTCAAAATTGACATAAATGAGTTTTTAAAACAAATACTATATTATTAATTGATATAATATTAAAAAAAGTACAAGGTTCGTCCAAAGGACTTATATAATAATATATATGTAATTAAAGAACCAATTGGTGTTCTATTAACATTTTATAGTATGTTTATTAACCATGTAATATAAAAATACAAGATAAAATTGAAAAAGTTAAACTATTTAACTAAGAGTTAAATCTAAAAGATAAGGTTAATATGGTGACCTAAACCTGTATAAAACCTATTGGTTGGGTGGTTTTCTACCCAAAACCACCTTATCCTAGAAATAAATTCTTTTGGAGCCATTATAAACCAAATATGATTGTATAATAAAATAATATTTCAAGCTTTTCCTAAAGTGAACCTCACCTCTCTTATAAAAGGGTACTTCCCCTTATCTCAAAATAACACCTCAAAAGCCATTTGTATCAGCCAAAACCTACTCAAATATCCACCCAAATACCATCACTTCGACCTATATGCCTTAATTTGATCATAATCCAACCTAATTATCCCTTTTGATCAAATAAATAGGAAGCACCTGAATAAGAGGTAATAATTTCATCACCTCTTTCAAAGTTCTTTTCTTATTCCACTTACTCTTTCTTTGTTGTTTCCATACCAAAAGAATAACTCCATTACCTTATACTTATTGTGAGGTTATTATAAATATGGTACAACCATATTCATTTTTCTGTCCATCATATGAATGAAAAAGTCACCATATGTACGTACGTATGGCTTACCGTGTCCACGCCATGGTGTAGTTTGGTATTCGACACTTCATAAGTTTAATTGTTATAATAATGTGTATAATTGATTTAAATAATAAATATAACATGTTAATTATTCTTTATATATGATATACCATCCAATTACATATGATTTTACCATCAATAGAATGATATTTTCGCTCACGCGTACGTACAGATTACCATCTTCACGAACGCGATGAGATTCATTATCCATCGTAATCATTAAAAAATAATTTTCATTTTATGAATAAAAATAATCTTTAAAAAATTAATATCATTATGTACATGAATAATATAGATCATATCCATAAAAAACATGACTTACGTAATAAAACATATAAAGGAAAATGAATCAATTAACACCTGAAACAATGATACTACTGAAATATTATTAACAAAGAAATATTAGAAGATCATATATGATATCATATTTATGTATGTGTTAATTTTATAATTTAATAAAAATTATTTAACAATTATATAGGAGGTTAAAGTAGCCTCAACCAAGGAAAATTACAAGGTAAGGGTTAATTCAATAATCTCATCATTATCCGAGGTTGTGTATACGTGAGTATCTACTGGGACCTCTTTATCATCCACATCCACGTTTCTTAAAAATGAATTTCAAAACATTTTTACTTTTTAATTGACTATGGGTTAAATTCCTTTATACCCTAGTTTTAAATTTTATAACATGTTATAAAGGAATCTTTCTGTCATTTTCCAAACAAGGTCTTTTATGACCTTTTTGACAAAATTAAAGAAAGATTGTTTTTAACATATACAGCGAGTGTGGATATTTTCCTCCATTATAAAACCTTCAAATATTTCCTTAAAAAATTATAAGAATATTTTGAAAATAAATTTTTTCTTTTATAATTATGTTACTTTTAAATGATTTCAAAATTTAAAGATATATTTCTCTCAAATAGTTTTGATTTCATCTTTGTCAACATCCTTTGATAGATTTTAAACTTGTTTGAAGTTGATTTATTATGATACAATATTATATATTGTATTTACGGTTTTTGATATGTTTGACTGTGGATGTGTTATTTTTATACCATTCATGGATTATGGTTAATGTATTAACATTTCATTTTCTAGTTTTAATATGAATGTTTATTTTTTGTTTCAACCTTTTCAGATGAGAAATGAATTGGACATAGTAAGTGATTGGTGGATCCAACTATATCTCATAAATGAATCAGTAGGTCTAATGAGATAAACTAGGGTATTGTAACTAGGCCTTGACAAAATATTATTTGTAGTCTTGGTACGAGGTCTTGACTATGTGGTTATGATGTCTGACATTTTGCATTACATCATTATGAAATTTGATATTGACATTACATGTGATTATTTGATTAGTAGAATATCTATGTGAATAAGTAAATGGCATTATTTGATTTATATTTTCCATATTATTATGAAGTTTATGTTTAAAAGGCTTATATTTTATTCATTTTCTTAAATATTTATATTTATTTATGATAGTTTTCTCTATATTGTTATCCTTACTGAGCCTCTGATCTCACCCCTTTCTTATATTTTATTTTTACTAGGATGCAGAGTAGTATATTATGATTAACTTTCAAGAATAGAATAAGGGATATAAGTGTGTTAAAAGGGGACACAATGTCGTTGTTTTTCCATTTCAGGATTTAATGTCAAACTTATGTTTGTATCTAGTACTTCCATGGTTGCTAAACTGATCGGACATTCAGGATATGATCCCTTGTGATCATTCCAATGTTATGTAATAATTCACTGACTCTGGGTAACTTGGGTCAGGGCATTACACGAAAGCTAATGCTTGGACTCCAATTGGTAACACATATGATATTTCCTCTAGTGTTCACTATGTAATCAAGATGAATTACCCCATTTTGTTCACCAACATCCCAAAAGGTCAAACGATAACTCAATGACTGATTTTTCGCACTAAAAACCACCACATCTCGAGGGTTATACAACAAATGACTAATGTCACATGTCACACTAGTAGAGTGGCCTTTTTTCGCATCACTAGATCAAAACTAATCATTACAGACCATGATTAAAAATGGATAAACCCTTTCATTATCAACTTCCAACTCAATATGATACTTTTCTTGTGGTATTAGTTTATTTATACCCCATTCATGAAAACAAAAATGATTCACTTTACATCATCCATGATTCACACCACACACACTAACACTCTAAAAGTATACATCTTGTCAGGTTTACTAAAACCCATATGTATACCACTCCACACGACCCATCCTCCCATGTTTTTTAACCCTTAATGAATCCCTCTAGGTAAAACATGGATTGGTTGTGGCACTACATTCTATCAAGTCAAGGTTTCACTGCTAGATATAGGAACACCTCATGTTCCACCATAATTTTTGGTTACTAGGCCCACACCAGGGGAGACTGTCCCATGACTATATAGGGGTATCTCAAACACTTATCCAAACTCTACCCATCATGACTACTAGAATACCATCGATTTAAAATAGTACTTGGCTCTCACATATCCATTTAGAATTATTATCCCACAAAAATCACACAAAACCCACACACATTGTCCCAATAACTTCTAACAACCAATGGGAATGCAATTCCAAACTGCTCAAACATAAGAAACCCATATCATGTTCTCGTGAGTATCACACCATTAGTTATAGTTCTACTCACCTAATCATTGAAAATACTACTCGGAACATCCATGACTAACACAAATAAAATGATCAAAGTCATCACATGTAACCAGTGATTTATACCTTAGACCATTTATACATGAGGGTGCATGCTCCCATACCACCTGAACATTGAACCTTGACTCATAGATCTATTAGTTAGATCTCACAAAAAAATAGGTCTATGAGGATAATTTGATATCCAACCATTCATAATTCACATAGGTTTCATGAACCCCAATATTTCCATAATCTATCAACCAAAAAGGATATGGAAATATCACCTTTTTCAAGGATCACTGCTTCAAACCACTTATTATGCCCTTATTATACATTTTTTTAAGAAAACCAAGGTCACCCTGCACATATTACTTCAAAACATCAATCATATGTTCCATAATTGTCTTAATTAAAAACCACATCACAATTCTTTTCTAAGTCATGAGGTCCTACCATGCTCTCACTATGTACTAAGACACACACAAAAAATGTGGTATTGGCACCTTAACAGTTCTTACCTACCATTTCTGCTCTCATACCAAGATCAAACACATTATGTGATCTGCCATCCCTTGGCACAAGTCATACTCCATGCCTTTTACCAAACCTGACTAAGGTTACTCTCACATTTTAGGCACCCATGTATTCGACCCCAGACACACTTCCAGGGACCCTCATTCATTTTTTCATCCTCAAGGGAACCCCATTCTTAAACCACATAGGTAACCCAATGTAGAAGATTCAAAACCTTGAGCACATACTCATTCATCTCATATCAAAGAAAAATGAAATTTAGGTAACCCCTTATACAGCTCACCCAAAGGAAAATTAAGCACGGCCTCTCTATCCCACTGAGCCACATCCCAAGATCTCTTGGTCCCCCACCTTGTCAAACAAGTCATGTAACATGCACATGTCATATATCATGGGATAGTACACTCTGTACCAATCTAAAAACTCACATCATATTCATTCCAAAACACACACTCAGGGGTACCACATATAGTAGACACGACTAGAAAAAACCAATAGTTCAGTTGGATTTGATCCTCACCCAACACCCCTACATAGTAATTATCCCTCAGGAGGACATGTTCTCAAGAGTGAGGGTCTACACATACATAAATTTCACTTTGGATGGAACATTCCATGAAAAAACATGATCATCAACTTGATTAAGTAAAAAACCAATCCAATATATATATGAAGAACCATATAGGTTTTTATTGGAACATTAAATAACGAAACCTAAAAAAAATCACCCCTAAGTGTTTACCACTAAGAAATAAGGTTCCATTACAAGCATACCAGGGCCATTTCACCTCTATTTCACACAATCTATCCTTCATAACCATGAACCTCACCATAGGTCCACATGACCTGCCATTAAAATTGAATACATGCATACACTTCATCCCAACAGAGTCAAATTCCACTAAGTAATTATACAATAAAATATATTATGAGTGATTTTTGATACAATAGACAGCATATCATCAGTCTCTAGTGATAAAAATTCACACATAGATAGGAATACATTTCATAGCAAACCTATGTGCCAAATCAAGATGTATGTGACACCTCTTTCTTATGCATTCCTAGAGTAAAATCTAACACAACTAAATTATTTAAAATGGTCTAACTTCCAAGTATACCATATAAAACATAAATCATCACACATCCATGTGACCCACTCAAGTTTTAAATGACATATAATTGTAATAGCACAAGCCAAGAATAAAAAAATCTTGAAACATTGGTAAACTTGACATCCTACCAGAGAAGGTGTTCATGACACACCAACCTGATATCTATCATAGGCCCTAACACATTCTTCTATCTCTTGGATAACAGACCACAAAACCATGATATAAAATAAAAAATTCTTTTATAACACTTTGTAACATCACTCCGTCAAGACCACTAATTTATTCCTAGGTTGGCGATCATTATTGTACCATAGGCACACCTCCCCAAATTTAAAATGATACCAATTAGTATTGGGGTATGAGAATATACCCTATGTAGGTTGTACAACCTACATTAGGAAAACAATAATAGAGGAAATAAATAAAATATCACACACACCCATCACATTAGAGTATATAATATACAAATAAAAGTATGAACATGCTATAATAAAATTAAATTTCAGAATAAAATAATATAGGATGATTCAACCACTAGAATGACCACACACTTAAAATATAATAGGAAAAAATCTATAATTGGAAAAAAAAATTATATAGGAACCCTTGAAACAATGAGCCAAACTTCATATTTAACACCAAAGGCCAACTGATCTTATTAAGCTAGAACCTAAAAAATTTGGGCCTTAGCCTAACCTGATTTTCTAACAAGTGAGGTCTAGTTAGTTATCCAAGTGTAATGGCATCCCTAGAAGGGTGTGCTTAAAACTCACCAGGCCACCGCCAATGGTGTCACTAAATATAACTAGTTTGAATAATAGTGTATGTCGATATACCGAAGGTAAGACAGGTATAGGCATCCAAATAAAAATTATAAATATGGTAAAAATAAACAAATCCAAACTAATGGGTCTTGTTTACAATGTGAATGGTACATAAATACATTGAGAAGATTCAGGATGTATCTACAAAAATCATGATGACCTTTCCAACTGTCTTCTTCTGAATAGGGTAAATATACACATTCCTCATCAAAACAAGAGGAATCCAGGGAAATTATACCCATCCCTAGATCCCCATCATTCTGTGTGTGTATAATTCACCCTAGGTTAACCATAAGCACCAATTTCCCCTAGGGGTATGATTCACAATAGGTTAACCGTAAAAAAACTAATTTCACCTTGGGGGAAATGTTCACCCTAGGCTTACCATAATAAAACTAGAATCACATGAAGGGAGTGTTCACCCCATTAACTATAATAAAACCTATATCCCCAAAGGGCGGTGTTTACCATGGGTTAAATATAACATGAAACCAAGTAGCACATATATATATTAACCAATCCATAATAGAAAATAGACAACAAGTTATAAACATTTCATTTAACATTCTATTTTAAATTCATTTCCAAGGACTATAGAAACATCATCTCAAAACACCATTTTCAAAATACCATTTCCAAATAAATATTAGAAAAAAATAACAAAACCTAACAAATTCCATGAAGAAAATTTTCCTATATCCTTAATAAAAAACATCCAATTTACCTTTTTCATACTTTTATTTTCATAATATATATAAAAAATTCATTTCACATAATAAATCTTTAGAACCCATTTCCACTTACCAAAATTAAAAAAACCATTTCAAAAAAAATATCCCATTTTCAAATAAAAATAATACATTTTTATTTTAAAATCCACACCATCCCCAAAGGGGTGTTTTAATTCCACACAAAGTGTTTTAGAAACCAATTTCAAAAAAAAATGATGGGTGTTACTTACCATTTAACACAAATACCCCTATACCACAATTGTTTTACCATTTATTAATTTAGGGAGTAGGCACCTAGAATACTGGTGATTTTATACTATGGTTGCACTGAAAAACAAATAAGACTATGTGATAATTTGAGGTTCTAACAACATCTTCCATGATGTTTTCTTATTTAACTCCAAGGGGCCTGGACCAGTTACTAAGGCTCATACAAGCCCTAACATTGGGAAACCATCCACTAACACCCACCTATGGTCCAAAACCATGACATGAATTTCCAAAACATCTAATTAAACATTTATTATAAATTTATCAAATTAATTACATAAATAAAAACCACTAAAAAACTCATCGGTCATATTGTTAAACCGGAACCTCATAAAAACATGCAACAAAACCTGTGGGGCTCCCCGAACTCAACCGAAACAAAATCCCCAACTAAAATTACCAATTCCATATGAAAAATCAATTCAAAATAATGAAAATTCAAAATAAATTATTCATCATGACATACATTCAATGATTTAAGGAATGGAGGTTCTCATACGTCCTTCTGGGATATCCCCGCACAAGGTAGAACCAAATATTCAACTCAAACATCCAATTACACCATGATAAATTAGAATCAAAATCAAAATCCTATCCGGTAGATGAATAAATTTATAACAATAGGAGGATAAAATTAATCGAGATTAATGGAGGTTGATTCATACCTTAAAATTTTGGAAAATTCTCCTAAATACCACCCCTTACCCAAGGTAGAAGAGGGGGAGACAGGGGGGATCACCTGGAAATAAGAAAAAAATGTGGGTGGAAGAGGGATTACACATTAAATTTTTTGGTAAAAAATTATAATTCTCACCCTTTTAACCACTAGAGTCCTACCAATACACATCATCCAGCAAGATGGTGGCAACTATTTATATTCTGTCTAATCCAAAATCCCTTAGATTCTTTCCCAAACCCTCCATCCACCATTCACACTATTTTCTAGGAAAATTTTCTAAGGTGTCTAAGCCTTTAGAAAACAATATAAATACTAGTTCAAAATATGACCAGGATACTAATTTAAAACTTATGTTCGGTCTATAACTTCCAGTCTATCTGTACACATGATATTTTACAAATAAAATTAAATTGACATTAATATTTCATGAAGTGAAAGATATTAATTATAATTCAAGGAAATATGTTCAAGAATACACCATGTTAAATAAAATACAATTCACATTATCAAACAATTCTCATGGAATTAAAAAAGGAAAAAATAACACTTTACATACATCCATTGAGAGTTTAATACACTATAATATCCTATTAAAAAATAATGAATATCATAATATTCTTATTTATAACCTTATTCACATAAATTAACTTTATATAATTCTTTTATGATAATTTATTATAATTATATTAGTTATTTATATATTATTTTTACCATATGGTGTTAATAACCTTAAATTTTTCTCATATACAATATGATGTGAATTTCTATTCCCATTCAGTAAAACCAAGTTTATCATTCCTAGATAACTTAAGGTACTATAATAAATATCATATATCTTTTTATAAATATCTTATCTCATTAAAAAAATCATTTTAGTTATGGTGCATGAAAATTAAACTAGTATATGCTAATGTCAGTAGCTACCGAGATTGAATTTTATTTTTTAATAAAAAATAAAATAATTATTATAAACATTTTAGAACTAAAAAATGGTATTTTATAGTTTATTTCTAATATTTTTAGTATTTAGGGCCCTGTAGCCATCCATGGTATATTTTTATAGTATCGTTCATGTGGGCGGCTAAACCATCTCCAAAAATAACACATTATAAATCGATGGGTGAGTGTGGTTAAGGAAGTTTAAACTAACATTATATATGAATGATAATAATATTATTTAGAAATTTTTATATTATTGAACTAAATTTGATTTTTTTGGTTAAAAATGTAATCAGTATGAAAAACGAAATATGTTACCTTATAGAGGTGGTAGTCCACACGTACACATGATCGATGCTCTTATCATTTATAATTTAATGAGAAGGAATAAATAATAGTTTTTCTATTATTATAATAACACATTAGTATACTAATGAAATATTTGAAATTATATTACTATAAATATGATAGGATTATAAGTGAATAATTATAAAGAAAAGGTTAAGTATTATGTCATACTCATGTTGGGACCTTTAATATTCTCTTGAAAACTTCCTTAGAAATAAAGGTGTTAGGATAACTTGTGGTAATAAAGAGATTTAGGATATTAATGGTGATTAACGGTGAATAAAATATGCAAATTGTTCAAGGAAATTTTGATGGGGATATAGAAGTTTTAATGGGTGGTAGTGACCCCCTTTTATAAGTGAATAAAATGAAGCTTTTTTAATACCCATTATTTTTTAAAAATAGAATAAAGATATTCCCAGAAAATTGGATCCAATAGTGGAAAATAATGCATTTTTGTGACATAAGGTTTATAAATTCTCTAGCACTAATTTTGACACATGTTTTAACTATGATTCAAGTCATTCACCACTTGATTTTTATATTTTATCAATTTGTTTTTAACTTAGTAAATAGTTTATCCCATATAATTTATAATATTAAAAATATAATATAACCCTTATTATAAAATTTTTATGTTACTAAAAAAATCAATGTGACACATAATTTAATTCAATATCTAAATAAAATTAAATAAAATTTGAAATTAAAATATATAACAAATAGGAAATATTTTTTTACAAAAAAATGTTTTTACCATTCGATGATATTAATCTTATTTAGTATTGATTTCCTATTGAATGATTTTTAATATCATTATACATATCACATACTATACTGATTCACTATAAAAACATTAAACAAATTAATTAGCTATAATGCATCAGGTGCGCCTTCTCATATACGAGAGGCTACCAATGGGCCTGATGATGGTTTTTAGAGCGAACTGGGTCGGGATGTGGAAAATTTGTATCAGAATAAATTTACTTATATTAATATTTTGGGCTATTATAAAGTAGACTAGTAATGTGTTGATACTTTGTAAATAGCTTGTTTTTGGGAATGGAGAACCTAGGCATGGGGGAACAATCATGTTCTTAGGGATGGAACTTTTGTTCATATTGTTCATTGTTATAATTGATTGTTATTTCACAATGATTGATTGTTTTATATCAACTTTTTATTGATTTATGGATTTATGGGATTTACCTTTTGTCCCTATATGGTATAATAATATCTTTTCATGCATCATTTTAAGAATATATGATTCACGTGTCATTAGAATACTTATCTATAAATTATTCTTAAGTGATTAAGTACCATGTTTATCATTAGATTGCATGATAATTATTCATTCTTTTCTATATACCACGATTCTTTGATTATTTTCTATATCTACCTATATTATCATTTGATGAGATAACCTTCCAAGTTATGGTTAAGATATATGGTTGGTCAAATAAATTGTATGCATCAAACTAATTGGTGTTTTCCTATATAAATTAACGGTGGAATTTTATTTTATCAACCAAAAATATATTAATGATATAAAATGATTTGGAAATTTAATTTTGAAATGGTATGAAAGTGGTTAGATTTTAATAAATCCAAGTTATTTCTAATGGATTTTAGTTAAATGGTGTTCCAATTGAAAATTATAAAGGTGAGTACCTTTATAATTTTAGATTAGTTTCCTATATAATAGAATCCTTATATTATTCACTTGACCCTTTTGGTGAGTTTTGTCATCATATTCTCATGATATGACCCAAAAAATGGTGTGTTAAAATGTGAGTAAATTGACCATTGTTTGGTTATACTTAAATGGGATTCCGATTATTATTTATATATCATTTAATCCATAAATTGGTAATGTATTCCCATATAACTGAACCCAATTTGGCTTGATGGGAACATTTTAGGCTACCTTTGTCCATAGATTCCTTGGTACTTAACCCAATAGTTGTATGGTTGTGAAATATAGTAATGATTATTTAATGTTTTAGAATCCATTTGTAGGGTGTTTGGAATAAATATATCATGGTATCCTACTTAATTGATCCTTACTTAAAGGATAAAGACATATTGTATGATTTGATATTTATTGATTTGAGGTTTTAGTTAATTAAAATGAAAATTAAAAACTAAATATTGTTTTACTTTATATATTGGAATTGATATTTACTTTTACTATTCTAATTATAAGAACTTAGGGATTAGTTAAATGGTTTAAAACTAAATTATGTGGTAATTTTTCTAAAATTATTTATGATGTTAGTTAAATAAAGTGATAAGTTCAGTTTGAGATCATTTATAAATTGTACATGTTACTACAAATATTTGAGCCTCTTAAATGTTTATAATGAAAGTGAACTGATATAACAGCTTGAATGAAAACTTTTAGTGGTGTTAATGTCATGGGTCCTCATGTAGGGGTTAGTTATCCTATTTCTTTAACATATATCGTGAATTAAAACATAGAATTTTATCATAGGATTTAGTGGTCTTCTTATGTTCAGTTGGATTTTGAGGATTGGAGGTAGATCCTAGCGACCTTTAAACCATGAATCTAGTTTAAAAGTCAATACCTTGTGTCAAAAATTAGGGTCTATACCATTGGAAGTGGAACACTTGGAAATGATACACTGGTATACCTTTAATCCTAGTTTCTAGGCATGGTAATTGTTCTTTGTTTTATCATTGAGATGGGTAGGGCTCCTAGTTTTTGAAACAACACCCTAAGGAGATCCATGGTCATCTGATAAGTTGAACCTCTATGAGGTATTACAATGTATAGATACTCAGTGATTTTCAAATCATTATACTTATTATTTTGTTATCATGCCTCTCTAAGTATGACTTCCTTATGTGGATTCATGGATTGAATCGGGTCTTATTAGGACAATGCTTGGAATGTGATACCATTAAACCTATTTTGAAAGGTTTGGACCTTATGGGTTGATGTGTTTTACCCACCTTCAGGTTTACCTATTTAGAGATAGTTTATAGGTACCTTATATTTTATTTTATAGAGGTACATATGTAGAAAATGTTTCTAATGTGATAGACCTTTATTCTAGGTGGACATACCTAGTTTCCCTATTTTGTGATTTGATTAATAAGGCTATGTGGGAGACCTTGAGTTCCTTAGATTTGACTCATAACCAATAGAGTTCATTATATTTTTTTTAATAAAGGTAATATTGTGATAGATTTTGGACCTATTTTATATAATCATTAGGGTTTATGATTTTTTATATGTGAATTTTAAAATTTATGTACATAAGGATCTCAGTTTTTGTGATATAGTCATGGTGATGCCTAGGGATTTCAAGGAAGCACCTAGGGTGCATGGGTATCAAGACATGATTCAATGGGTGGGATTGTTCATGATGATATCCTAGTAGACCATTGGTTATTCCATTTTCATTGTAAATTCTAAAATGACGTAATGAGGTGTCAGTTATTCAATAAATCCTAGAATATGTAGGTTCTCAATATTGAAGAGGAGTTACAAGGGAGATTCTGGCCTATTAAGAATAGATGTTCCATTTAGCGTAGGTAGCTTTACCTTGTTGATGGATGACTCATGATAGCATGAGGCAGGTCTTATACTAGGTGGTATGGGAGTGTACACCCACTATATAATGTATGTTATGTTCTCACTAGTTTCAAGTAAGAACTGGTTGATATAGAACATTAATGAGTGGCTGGGTATGGGTTAATGATCTAAAATTCAATAATTATGTTTGTAGGCATGACCAACCTAAACATTGTTCAATTAAAATAATTTCTCATGAAGAGGTATATTACTTAAATGAACTATATTTGACCTATGTGTATATATTAAAACACTTTTTTGGGGAACATGGGGTTAGGGATTGTTCAAGGAAAGTATAAATTATTTGATGTGAGTGGAGAGAGATACATCCCTACAAATGAAATCTTATCATATTCATAGATTATATGTAACGCCCCAACCCGAGCTACCCGGAGTCGGTGCATTACTTCGTAACATTGTCAGGATCACAAAAGATCAAGTCTCGAAAGACCGATTAGTTTAGTAGCCTTGGAAACACTAGATACATTCATAAGTCTTACATTACATCATAAAGTGAAAAACTAATAACAAAGTCTTCATAGTCCACACTCATATCCTCTTCTGACTATCCCTGCAGGTCATTCATAAAATAATTTTTCACATCCTGGAAAATATTAAAACATTAAAAGGGGTGAGCTCAGATGCTCAGTAAGGATAACAATATAGCGGAAGCTTTCATCAATAAACATAAACATTTAAGGCAATGTATAACTAAAACAAAAGCCTTTTAAACATGAACTTCAACATAATATGACAAAAGTAAAATGAGATAATTCCATTCACTTCTTCACATGGATATTCTACTGGTCGAATAATCACATGCAATATCAATAACCACTTTCATAATGAGGGAATGTATAATGCCAGACATTCTGAAACATTTTGTCAAGGCCTCGGCCAAGACGTCTAAAATGATTAAGGCCTCGGCCAACACCATAAATCAAATTGGGAAAGGGCCTCATCCAATTCCACGTCTAGTTGTCTCATGAGACCTACCGATGCATCGAGGAGCTAGAGCGGGCTCCACCCATCACTTATTAAGTCCAATGCATTCCTTATATGAATAGGTTTAAACATATCATAAACTATAACATAATCATATCACATAAAACATGCATAAAGGAAACATAAGATTTCCACATTTCAATCACAAGATATCAATACAGAACATTGATATAATAAAAACTCTTTCAAAACCATTTTCAATACAAAAATAAAAGAAAGTTAAAACATTGTATTTATTTTTCATTAAAAAAATGATGGCTTGTAGAGGAAGCCGAAACTCAAATAATGGTCACGGCGGCAGAGAATTCGTTGTCGCTGCATAAGTACAGAAAAAAAAACATTCTCTTTTTGTCGTTTAGTAAAACGCTTCGCATAAAAAAGATTCCTTTTGAATAAATGTAAAAGTGAAAGGGGTTTATACACTGTATTAAAGAAAGTTGTGTATAAAACCAAATATGCCTCAATGAAATGAGATTGAGAAAAAGTCGATAAAAAGATCATTTTTAAAATAAAATAGATCTATTATGTGTATTCACTATAGGTACACATAAAGAAAGTAAAAATAAAAAATAGTACATAATAATATCATGACATAATTTGAAAGTAGGAGATTAACCCAAAGAATGGAAGTTGGGTTAAGAAATTCCCTTACCTCGTGTCCGACTTGACTCAATCGTTCTTTAAACTCCTGAATAATAAACTAGAGTTAATATCTACCTTATTAAGAACCATTTTAAATTTCATTATCCTTTTTATATCACTTATTACAATGTTATGAACATTATGTAATTATTTAAGTTAATAACGGTCTTTTTGTCGATCTTTGGTACTTGAGTCAACAATAAACTTCTTATAATTACAAGTTTTTCATGTGGTGAAATATCCATTATATCCAGAATTATATTCATGATTTATTTATCATATATAACATATATATTCAGTATATACATGCATTTATAATATTACATAACATTTAGAGGTAAGAAATGAAATGCACCGTTCATGGAGACGGTAAGTCGTACGTACGTATGAACGCTACTTTCATTTCTATTTAGTATTTAATGGAATGATGTTATAATTGTATAAAGTTATAATATAATTCCAGTATAATATAATGTATAATACCATTTACTCCATCCTTTATACATCCCACTTATGGCATTAACGATTCAAATCACTTTGAGGGGGCAGTAGTCCGCACTTCCTAAAATGAAATTATCGTGTTTACCCATAATGGAAATCATAAAGTATGCCATAAATGAGAAATACAGAATCATAAGTAAAACATAAACATATTATATATCATATATAAATATAGTTACATCTTAATGGCCACCTTTGAAGGTGTTATATGAGTGTTGAACAATCATCGTTTCGTGAGGCAGAAATTCGCCATCCATAGAAACAGTATGTTATTTAACCATTAGATGTAGGTGTGTGTAAGTGTAGCTCAAATACTTCTTATAACAACATCCTAGTATATTGAGGATACTGGTGTTGTTACAAAATAAATTAATAAAAAGAGTTTAAGGGGTTGTAGAAGCTAAATAAAACAAAACAACATTAGAGAAGACATTACCTTAAAATCGGGTAACTCTTTTTGATTTGAGCCAAAGGCTTCCTTGGGAAGAATTCTGCCCAAAGTGAGGCTTCTATGAGTAAGGGAGGAAAGTGGAGAGAGTATTTTGGCAGAGGTTGGCCGATCCAAATGGCTTGGAAGGTGTGAATAAGGTGGTAGTGGTGGGGGCCTTTTATAAGAGGAGAGGAGGGGCACTCTTGGTTAGTAAAGAAAAGTCACTTTATTATAAAATGAGTTTCGGATTTTAGAGGTCCCACACTTCTATAACTCAAGGATAAGGTGATAAGGGTTCTAAATATACCCATCCAATAGGCTTTGGACAAGTTTAAGCCTTGGAGTTTACATTATCTTTTCTTTTTATTTAAATCGTTAATTAATGAGGTAATCGCTGCATCATCATGGTGTCATAAATAATTTAATTTATTTAATGTCTTAAAATTATAAAAAACTATCATGATGTAGTAAATCTTTTTATCTTTCCAATGACTATTTATAGTCAAAAATATGACTTGTATAACCCCATGTAAAAATTGTTTTAGTAAAACATTTCATGTTTGTGTCATTTTTTACTTTAACATTATATAAAAGGTATTTATGTCATTTTCCAACTAAAGTGGCTCCATGGGGTCCCCAAGTTGACCAATGGATTTTCTTGGTCGGCCATGACACATCCAATGAGTTTAGGACATGTGTCAAGCTCATCTCATATTATTAAAACATTATTTTTACCTTAAACTACACTAATTACATCTAATCGCGATTAAGAACTTAAAAGTTACTATTCACCAAAAATTATTTTAATCTCATTCAACCACATTTTACTTCTTAATTACAACCATTTATGTCGGATTTTTGAAAATCAAATCACATAAGTGGTAATATTTCATTTAAATGAAAAATCAGTTATTTAACTACCACTTAGTGGTTTCACTATTCATAAAAATTGATGTTTTTCAGAACAATGCCAAAATTTCACCATAAGCTATAATTGATATTCCGAATTCAAAAATGATGTCTATTTTAAAAAATTCCAAACATATAAGTTTCATTAATTAATTTTATAATTGATTCCCGCTGTCACAACAAATAGCGTGTTTTTAAGAAACAATTTATATCAAAAGATTGACAATTGTTCATGCCCAATTTCAAAGTGACATTAAGTCTAATGAATCCAATTGGATAAAATGGTAAAAATATATTCTAATTATACTTTAAAACCACTCAATATTATAACTTATCACTATAAATTATTTTGATTAAAAAAGTTGTTTTAAGTATTTTCACTATTCATAAAAATTTGGAAGTTCTCAGAAAATTACAAAAAATTCAACATAGGCTAATTTCAATATTAGGAATAAAAAAATTAATTCCATTTTGAAATATAAAATTTCTATAATTTTAAAAAGTGGGTATTACTATTCATAACGGCTACTTTTATTTGTCTTGGTGTGTTAGAACTCGATGTTGCGTACAATGCAAGCTATTGCATTATTAAATGAGAAGCATATCGTGGATGCTCGGGGTGTTACATTATAGACAAGCATTTTCTATATCTTGACATAATCGATGGTATGATAAGATAACATAGACTATGTGTAAATAAACATAAATATCTATTATTATTAGATATATGGAATACTTGGGAGTTATCCTCATGTAGTAGTTGAAGATAAGCCATAGGGTGGGTAGTACACCATTGATCATTGAGGGTGGTGACCCTCATTTTGTTTTAATATCTATGGAATGCACTGAATCCATTCCTGGGAAGTGGGAATGAGTGATGTATGACATTTATATTATCTCAAAATAATGAGAATGTTCTTTTCCATGCTAGTTTTTATGTCTATGGATAGATGAGGCATGGGCTGTGATGTATTGGAAATTGTTTCATTGATGCAACATCAGATATTCTCTTAAGGTGGGGAGGGAGACGTCAGTCACTAGTAGGTGGAAATCACGTGGGAAAGGTCACAGGACCTTGAGACCATCATACAATGGTCATTTTTGATCTAGTATGTTTTTTAACAAATACAAACTATGCACAGATATATTTCTTGAAAAATTCTAAGTACATGTTTGAATACAGAGTTGGTGAAAACTAGAGCATCAATGATAGACCTAGGATAGCTTTTGATGATCCAAGGATTCTAGATAGATATTGCATCATTATTCATGTGGAGGAATATTTAAATACATGATCATGAAATAGTTCATCTAGGAGATGACACAAGAATCTAGTTATGGGCTTTAGTGAGTATTTTGAAAGCGATCTCCGGGTGTCTTGGATTGATAGTGTCGTGATCTGTATTTTGTTGTGTCAGCTTTCAAATATTATTGTTATTAAAAATAACAAGCTGGAGGTTTTTTTACTTCAGTTTTATTGTGAAATTATAATAATTTAGTGGGTATATTCATCTAGATTGTCGTTTGAATGAGGAAAGTTTAGTTTAAAGGTTGGATAATGATTTTCCAAGAGAGGCTAATGCGACCAAGTTATGTAAGTTAAATTGGAGTTTGAAAATATAAATCAAATAGATGACCAAAGGAAATGTACTTTTGTTTTACCAGGTGCATTTATTTTATAATCATGATATAAGCATTGTTATAATGCCAAGGGAGTTATTTTATAACAAATTTTCGCGGTGACATTACTGTGAATTATAGATGGATGTTCAGAGCTAGAATATATAATGGGAGGTTTCATAGGTTGATTGATGAAAGGGAAAACAATTTGATATTGTCTCAGGTTTTACAGGCACAGATAAGCATCATCTTGCTATTTTGTGGGTATTTATGAGTATTGTATTGAGTTTTTATTGCTTATGTACTATGTGATTAAAGTGATTCTTGGAGGTGTGTTGGGTATTTGTAAATGGAAAATTACCATCTGATTTAAATTTTTAACCCAAGTATTCTGAATGATATTTTCATTATTCATAAAGCTTCTCAAGTATGATAAGTTATAATCTGGGTAGGTTGTAAGATCCCATGTTTTGGAAGGGTTGGAATGTCTTGAGTATTTTTAGTTTTCATTTGGTGGATGGGGAAAACATTGAATCATGCTTCAAAATAGAATTTCAAGAGTTGTAGCACTCTAGATATATTTTTTTGGATAGATTTTAAGGATATATTGGTGTATCAGGTGTTTGGTTGAGTTCAAAGAGCATCGTTTTTCAAAATCCTGGCTTTTGAAAAGATAAAGTGAGGCACTTGGTTAGTGCTTGGTTAGTGAAAATCGAGCACCACAACCATGACACTCTATAGTGAAGTAACACACTTGTTCAATCCGTGAACCCAAGGCCACATGAATATGAAAAATGATTGCATAATGTTGAAGGAGGGTGTAATCCATTATCATGTAGTTAGTAAAATATTTGATCCAACTGTGTGACTTATTGTGTGTTTAGATATTGGCACCACATGGTTTGGGCATGGTTATCCAAACCATGTTTCCAAACAGGGTGACTCATTAATGGAGCTCTAAATTACCATTTTTCCTTAATTTATCTTAAATATAAAAAATTCTTATCCTCCCATTCTCACACCCAGTAGCAGTCTCGATCCCCCTTTGTCCCTCATCAAAGGATTTAGTGTAACTCCTTCATTCAAGCATGGAATCGATTACAATCAGTTGGGTTAGATCCCTATATTTTTATATAATTCCTATTGACCCATTTATAATATTTTCTCTCCATATTACTTTCTATTTCCATGACAAATAATATGTCTTATTTTATGGGTGTTTTTTCCAATTCTTCATTTTCTCTTGTTTCATCTCGTAAAAAGGCCAATATTGGATGAGTGAAGCTTCCATAGTATAAGCTAGTTGCTCTAGTTTTTTCCATTAAGTTATAATAATTTATAAATTGATTCAAATATTCTACGTGCTAAACATCCCATGAATTTATCCTAATATGTGAAATTCCTTGTATTAGATTCATAAACCACAACCAAAATGTTCTTTAGAACCATTGACAAGGTTAGTGTTTGATTACCTCAAATGGAACCACCACATTAGGTAAATGAAAATAAATTCTTATAATGATATTTTTTTATTCTATCAAACCACCCCTTTAGTGTCTTGACCTCACCACTGGATAGTGGGATACCTTAAATGAATTAATATGAATTATAGTGAAAGATTTATACTTTCATGGCAATATTCATCACATGTGATTGATTTTATAAATGGAATATAACGACTTTCTAAATAGTTTGGATAAACAACTTAGTCATGGATCACATACTAAATGCTTACCAATTATGAAGGTCTGGTCTAATAGAATTAGTTGGATTGAATTTAAAATGATTAAGTGAATGAATCATGTTGAATTATGAAATGTAATAGATTTTCCCATGGCCTTCATTTTTGTTTATAAGTGCAATGATCTAATTGTATATAGTGAATAATTATTAAACTATAAATTGGCATGGATGATTCCCATGGACTATATTAAATTATTTAAAGAAATGTACATTTTAATTATAGTATGAATAGATCAATACATGGGTTCCAATACGGAATAACAAAGATGGGATCATAGGGAATTATTATTTTATAAATGATGAATAATTGACATATATCAGACATTAAACTCCTCACATATTTCTTTATGTTTAGACATGGAGTTCTTTATTTTTTATTATGGTTATGGACCTGAAATTCCTTATTATTTTTGAAATAATTTGACATTATGTTTCTTATTTTTTGACATGTAATTACATATCATTTATTTAAATCATTACACATGGAATTATATATTATTATACTTGGTGTTCCTTGTTATTCATCTGTAAATATTGAAAAATACGTTTCATCTCCCATTGAGTTAGGTGGTTGGGTCGATGCCTTCTTTTTGATATGATAACACATATGATTTATTTACACATATATTCCTCAGTTACATGCACTGGGTCCCATGTCTATATTAAAAATCAAATATAAAATTATTATAGATATTCTGTCTTAGGCTGAATCAGGTATAATCGGCTAGGGGTCCTATGAGGAACCTACACTCAACTAAATTAATATGTACATCATTTATTCAGTGTTTATTTTGTATATACCTACACTCTATTAAATTATATATTCAGAGACTATATTTTCATTAGACACCATTTTTGGTGGCCTACTTAGTTTTACTCACACACTTTTTGGTCTATTTTTGGGTGTCCAGATAGATCTCAGGGCTACATATCAAGATCATGGATTGTGCTACCTATTGTTACTCATTAGGGAATATGAATTGAAATAATAGTTATGGATCAATAATGTATATGGGATGCCTAATATATTTGGTTATTTTATTTATTTTTTATTTTTTCAGTCTATCCCTATTGTATGTATTAACTGTTGTATGATTACTTCTTGTATTATGGCTCAGTATGTTCATTCATAGTAGGATTTTATTTGGAAGTAGTCATGTTATTTATTCAATATTTATTTTTAGTTGTTATTCGCTTCTAATGTATTTCATTTATTTAGGATTTTACTTTGTTTATTACTAATCTAGAGCGTATAATCTTAACATTGTACCATCTTTAGACCCTCACTGCAAGTTATCAGTCTCTAGAAAATAGGGAGAGATGCTTCAGACCTTATCATCAACTAGCATGGTTAATATTCATAGAGTGTACCATGATGATACATGGAAATATATAGGTTTATAAATTATATTAATTTAATTATCAATAAGATATTTATTTAATCGATTGTATAAAAATTAAAAAATATTAACAAACGAGTTCATCATAAATAACAGTTTTACTATTATCATAGTAATTAATTTTAATCCTAGTAATTTTATTTTTATGTGCTAAAATGAAATTGAGCTTATTAAATAATAAAAAATGATTTTATAAAATATAAAATCTTTTTTATTATATTTATTTTCTAAATTTAATGATAAATTATTTTTAATATAAGTTAATATAATATGTTTTAGTATAATTTGTTATATCAGTTTCTTAAACATAAAATATTAGTTTTATAAATTGAATATAGTGTTTTCAATGATTTATTTTACTCTATAATAATATATTTATATAGAAATATTTTTATAATAATTTTAATCTGTTATCGTATTATGATAATTTCATAAAAGTAATATTATTTTCAAAAGCAATATATTATTAATATTCACCAAAAAATACTATTATAGACAAATCAAAAAAATTATTCCTAAGATAATATTGAAATTCTTAATCTAAAAATAATTTTGAATTTATTAAATTCAAATTCTAAATTTTTCTAATTTCTATTTTAAATTAAAATAAAACATGTAAGGGAAAACTTATTTTATTTTAAAAATATATTTTAAAAACAATAATTATTATTATTCTTATTTTTATTAATTTATAATTGATTTTAATCTCTTTATTTACTAGTGGTTTTATTATTATTAAATTTTCTAAAAAATATTCAACCATTATGTAATGACTCATTTTAGTTTTATGTTGCAGGTGAAATAAATTATCAAACATAATATTAATTTAATTAAGAAAATTATTTCAAAATATCTGAGAATTAAAGTTTACTCCCTCATGAAAACCCAAACATATTTTTATAAGAAAACTATATTTCATTTAGATTTATTTTATTTTAAAATAATTATTTAACTCTTGTATGGTGAGGGTTAAAAACACATAAAGTGACTGTTGTACATGAGTAATTTTTTTAGAAACTATTATAAGTATTATGTCATATAGATCCATGGATTCGTAAATTTATTTTAACCCACTCTAAAATCATCCTCCAACTATAAAAATCAAGTACACATATGTCTATATAACATATGGTCAACCATGAAAGAGTTTAAACCATGAGTAATGTGATGTCATCTTATGGATTTGATTATTATTATCATTTTATTTCATGTGTTATGATATTTCATGAAATAATTGACTTGCATTACCCTCTAATTTCAATTTTCCTTACTTATAAAGCAAAATTGAATTTAAGATGCAAGTGAGTAGAGTCTTGGAAATCATGTACAACAAGTAAGGATGATGACAATAGCTAATTGATTCATTTAGTTTAGCATTTGGGTTTTATCCCTACTACATCACATAGCTCTAATAAGGATTCAAAACTTTGATGTGCATTTATATATATATATACACTATTTATAATACTGTTATTATCTCAACTATAAATTGATGATGACTACGTGGGATTTGTTTGTTTTCAAGTGTGTTTTCTCACAAGTTGAAGAAAATAATAGTTACAAGTTTACCACATATGGATGAGTAATATGATAACAACAATTTAAGTTATTTTGATGGCCTTAATAACTTTTTTCATACAACCCTACCTCATGGGAATCCTATGATTGGATATTAAATGAGAAGTTATGTCAACTCTGTGTGTGTGTGTGTGTCTTTCCCATTGATATACTATAATAGATCCCCACAAGAGGAAGAAGAAGATGACAATGTGGATTTGTTTTCGAGGGTGTGCACATATTTCTTTTTAAATGATGGTAAATACATATAATTTCATCCCACGTCAATTTTATCATCTTAGGGGTTTCTTGTATATCAATCTATGGTGTAACAACCCATGGAAAACTGATTGGTCCTAGAGGTGTCCCATAGTCACCAAGTAGACCATTGAAAGTTAACCCCCACTACTCCCCTTCATTCCATCCCACATGTGCTCACATACTTATTTCTACGCAAACATTATCTCTTCCTCTCTCTTGTTAGTTGTTACCCACACTGATAACCACCAATTTTTGGTCTATCCTTTTTTTATGTACTACATAACAATTTTTTACTATAATACAAATCATATATCCTATTTACCTAATTATAATTTCAGAAATTATAATTCAATTATCAAAATATTTTTTAATAAAATTGAAATTCTTAATATATATCCAAATTCTAATTTTTTGAAATTATTATTATATTATAAATAATTTAAATTTAAAACTACTTATATACAACTCAAATTTTTAAAATTTTCATTATTTTTATCCCTTATCATTATAATAATCATTTATTTACATTCATTAATGACAGTTTACTACACCATTATTTCATTAAATGACAACTGTATTCCTTTAAACATAATTTTTAAATTATTATAATAATATTTCATACACTATAATAATGATTATATTATTAAAATTTATAATTTTCATTAAATATATTACTTTCTAATATAATTCTCATAAAACTATTATTACCATTATATACATAAAAATCTTTTTTCATTCAAATTAATACCAAAATTCTATTCCCACTATATTTTATGATTAAAATTAGATTAATGTAGTTCACCTTTTATTATCATTATATTATATATATTCATTTAAAATTAGTATTATATATAACATAAAAAGTATTATTTTACTATATTAACATAAAATTAAAACAATTTATTTCTCCACATGTATTATATATATATATAAATTTATATTTATTTAAATCTATTATTTAATAAATGTTAATAATTTTATTATTAAATTATATGATTACAAAAAAATTGATTAAATGTAATATTTTTCTACTAATTTATTTATTTATGATAAGGTATATAATTTTAAATATATATTTTATTTTTTATTTAAAATTATCATTCACTATTATTTATCAACATGTGTTAAATAATTTTATTCTATTAAAATTTTATTTTATTAACATATTACTTATAAAATGACTTCAAATTTGGTGAAAATATAAACTATGAAATGTAAGATTATAAAATATAGCTTTATATTTAATATATTATTATTAAAAACAAAAATTTTATTCCAAAATTTTAGTGATTTACACTATCCACATCCCCAAAATTAATTTCACCAGACTAACATCCTTCATCCTGATGCTTATGAAAGATCCAACCTTTATTTAATTGATACCTTCCTTTAACATACTTACAATTAGAATATCATAAACGTTGAGAAGTAAGATGATGAAATTTATATTTTTTAATTTCCATTATATTATGTGGTTGATAAAAATATGATTTCAATTCCATGGAAACTAATTTAAACCATAAAGGATCTAGTTGAGATTTCTCTTAAGATCCTTATACTGATTCTCCTCAAAACCAGTCATCCACTCTAAGTAAATTTCCTCATCTAGATCCTTGTGGAGTAATGTTTTCTACACATAAATAATTATAGAAAACAATTATCCCTGAATACGATACCCAACACAATATAAATATTGAAATATTTAACTAATAGTGAAATGATATATATGAAATTGAAAACATCCATTTATCAAACCCCTTTTGGACAAGCATAGCCTTATACCTACACCTAGAATATTCTTCTTCATTCAACAGATTAATCCATTTATTTTTATAAACATTCTTCCTGGATGTTCTCCCTTCCAAATCTCAAGATCTAAAAAGATGGATAGAATTGATCTCATTCCTCACAGTGAATGTTGTGGTTAACTGACCAAAAAAAGAGATAAATGGAAGTGTAAACTATAATTTTATTTCAACAAGAACAATGGTTACAATTAAACCATACCGACCCTCGCTTTATTTCTATCACTTGGATATTTCAAGTATCTCTAAAAAAATGAAGCTCTCTTGGATTGAACGGTTTGTTGGAAGAATCCCCATGACCTCTATAAATATCCATGGTGGGGGTGTCAA
This sequence comes from Viscum album, assembly GCA_963277665.1. NCBI lineage: Eukaryota > Viridiplantae > Streptophyta > Magnoliopsida > Santalales > Viscaceae > Viscum > Viscum album. The sequence goes on along the minus strand of OY728145.1, from coordinate 869,515,961 downwards.
GTTTGACACAACTCCCCCACCAATCCCAATCAATCCCACCTACCCTGGGTGTGGAGTTGGGGCACCAGCTACCTATGAAGGTAGATGTAATTACCATCATTTATCCCCATCCAATTGCAATCAACTAGAGCATCTGCAAAGTTCGAGATCATCCCAAGCAGCCACCTTTTTCAACATATATGTCGGGTTCTCCTTTGTGTGTATCTTCTCAAGTTTTAGAAACTATTGACTCATCACTTCATGTATCCAATGAAAGATAATGTCTATGTGCTTCATATGAAAATGGTACATGGATTTATTTCTCAATTCCAAAGCACATTAACTATTTCAATGAACCTGATACTTTTTCTGGATGATTCTGAGATACTATAGAAAATGATTTAGCCAAAAAATCTACTTTATATCTTATGAAGAAGCAATGTACTCTGATTCTTTCATAGATAAAGAAACGCACTTCTGTAACCTTGACTTCCATGATACAACTCCTCCTATAAAATTATAGATGTATCCTAATTTAGACTTCTTTATATTATTATATCCATCTATATCTGCATCTGTATAGTCCCCCAATATAGGTTATTATCCCTCATAGAACAAATATATCTTTGAAGTACCTTTAAGATAACTTGGAATCCACTTGACAATATTGTAGTGCTTCTTCTCAGAATTGGAAATAAATTAGCTCACAATCACTACTACATGAGAAATGTTTGGCCTTGTACTCACCATAGAATTCATCAAGCTTCCAACTACATAGTATTATGGTATCATATTCATTACCTCAATTTCTTTCTTGGGCAACATTCATGAACTCTTGCTCAACATCAAATGGCCAGAAAGAGGAATGCTCGTTGGTCTGGATTTTCCATGTTGAAGCATTTCAGAACACATTCAGCATACTTCTCCTGAGATTGAAATAACAACCTCAACTTTCTATTATGAATTATCTGTATCCCCAAAATCTATTGAGCTATATCCAAGTCCTTCTTATAAAAAGACTTGGATAACTCCTTCTTCAACTGGATAATCTTCACTGCATCCTTCCCAATGATCAACATGTCATCAACATAAATTAGAAGAGCAACAAAGTTACTATTTGGAAATATCTGGATGTAAACACACTGGTATCACATGTTCTCTTGTATTCATGAATCACCATGAATGAGTCAAAGATTCTTATACCATTGAATGGGATATTGTTTCAGTCCGAACAAGATCTTACTCAATTTAATGATGATGTTTTCTTGTACAAAAACCTCAAAACATTCAGGATTCTTTATATAGATCTCCTCAGAGAGGTCACCATGAATAAAATTTATCTTCATGTCCATCTGTTCAAGTTTCAAGTCCAATCTATCCACTAATCCAAAAATGACTCGGATTGAAGCCAACTTCACCATGGGGAAAATGATCTCTTCAAATTAAACTTTTTTGTTCTGAAGTAATCCCTTGATAACTAACTGATATTTATGCTAGAACTCCTTTTTTATTACATCCTTATTCATCTTGAACACCCAATCATTCATTAATGCCATATTACCATTGGGTGGTTTCACAAAATTGTATTTCTGGTTCTTCATCAAAGACTCTATCTCATCCTCCATTTCATGAAACCACTTGAGTTTTTCAGGAAGAGACACTACTTATTGGTATCCTTCCAAATCTCCCTCAGTGGACAGAAACAAGTACACTAAATCTGAATATATTTTTTACGGAATCCTTACTTGTGAAGATCATCAAACCAATGCAATTTTATGTTCTGGAGTCATAACATCACATATCACCTGTGTTTTTTATGAATCTTCTTATAGAGAGGATTGAGTCACCCCTTCTCATTTGCATTTTCCACAACCTCCTGGTTTGATACTGATTAGTCTTATTAAACCTCCTCCTCTTCATTGATAGTTAGTGCTGGTATAGGTGTTGGATCATGAATTGATTCATCGATACTTTCCAATCAACACATTCTAAGATTTTGAATGTCATCAATCATCTCGTTCTCTTGGAATACAACATCTCTGCTTCTGATAACATTCTTCTTCTTTGGGTCCCAAGACTTGTGTCTGAAATCCTCATCTCTATATCTGCTGAAGTTTCATGGAGTTGATCTCTCGAATAGATTCTTCCCGAGCTCCATGGATACATGTTCAAATTCAAAACATCCAAATACTCATAAATGAGAGTAAGAGGGAAGTTTACCTGACCATATCTTCTGAGGAATATAAAAATTCAGAAAGACCAATGGTGATATATTTATGAGGTAGCATGAAACCTTAATAAATTCTCCCCAGAATGGATTTGAGAACCTGGATAAACTCATCATGATTACATCCTTATCCATGATATCTTTATTCATACTTTATGCAATTCCGTTGTGTTGTGGGGTGCATGGGACTGTCCACTCATGTCGGATGCCCTGACTCCTATAATAGGCCTAAAATTCTTTGGATTTGTGGTATCCTCTATTGTCTGAATGATGAAACATAAGATTCTTTATAGATTCACACTCCACCATGGCATGAAACATCTTGAAGTAGTCCATTACTTGGTATTTCATCTACAAGAATAGCACACACACCCTTCGATATTCATCATCAGTAAAGGATAGAAAATATTTGTTACCTCATATTGAATCCACCTCCATCGGTCCACATATATTAGAGTGCACTAGATCCAGTAACTATGATCTCTTTGATGAAGCAGTATTGAATGAGACTATTCTACTTCCCATACAATCATTATTTATAAGTATTAACTGATTCATCCTTGTTAATACTGATGTACTTCTTCTGAGTCAGGGTAGATACCCCTATTTCACTCATGGGACTGAGTCTCCTATGCCACATATTGGATAATGTATCTCCTTCCACCATGTTGAGTCTTTTTTCACATATATTCACATGATTTTTTGTACAATGTATCGCATATGTGTCCTCAGTTAATGATGATGGATCCTTTTTTCATCTTACATGCTCCATTGCTGAAGATGTTGTCATAGCCTAGTCGATCAAAGGCTATACCTGGTAATTAGTTAACCCAAAGAATTAAAACATTTTGAACATCCTTAAAGATGATTATGTATCCAATGTTTTTCTTGACTTGGATATCACCCATGACAAAAATATCTACCAAAATGGTATTTCCCATCTGGACTGCGCCAAAGTCACCAGCTTGATAAGTCAATAAATACTCATGATGTAGAGTGATGTAGTAAGATGATGTAGTATCAACCACCAATTCCATGTCTTGGCCTAATTTATGAAATCATGTCTCTTCTTCATATTTGGAGAAAAGTACACCTTCTTTGGTGATGATCACATGAGAGTCTTCATTTCTTCTTTGTTGGTTACTACTTTGACCCTTTTCTTGTAGAAACTTTCGGTCTTTGATCTTCATGTATCCCTTCATTCCATAACAGTAAAATTTTTATATTATCCTCCTACCATATGTGGATCTTTTTATATTCTTTCTTCAACCTCTAGTTCTCACCCCTTGAAATCCTCCTTTTGGACTCTCTCGCTTCTCCAGAATAAGATCTTGCATTTAGTTGTAACTCGCATTATTCCTTCAGGCCTCCTCATTGAACAATTCATCCTTTACCATTTCCATGGTATGTTTGTATCTAGTCACTGAGTTACTAGGGGAGATGAAAAGTGTATCTCAGCTATTTAGAAGTGTGTAGAGTAGGTGGTTCTCTTTATTTTAATCAGTTATAATCTTACTTGTAACCACCAATTGGTTCACTAGGATTTGGAACTTGTTGGTGTGTTCGCTTATAGAGCTTCCACTCTATAGTTGATGATCCATCAACTAATTTAACAAGAGGATCTTATTTTGAGTAGTCTTTGACTGGTATGTATTTTAAAACTTCATCCAAAGAATTTACATGCCAATATCTTGAGAAACATGGTGGTAAATGTTGTGATTGATCCATTGGAATATTTGACCAATCATCATCTTATTCATATTTTTCAACTTCAATCCCTTTATTGCATCGATGTTGACTCCGTCATTCGCAAAGGGTTAAAAAATATACATAGCATTGAGTATATCTTCATATTGAGATTTAAAAATGGTTTAGTTCGAATAAGTCAACATGATCATCCCTCCCGTGGATGGTCCCTCTATTGCAGCATAATTATAAACAATTTGGTGTAGAATATGGAAAAATACAGGCCATTGTTGTGTATAAAATGGTCTAAAATGGTGGAATCGACTCATAGATTGTTGAAATCAGACACTGATTTTAAAACATATGACCAAAATATTGTTAATGGATGAGATCAACTAATTACATGGCAATAACCGGGTGCTAACATAGCACTGTTGTGGAACGTCAGAGCACCTTCCTGAAACACATCGTAAATGTCACTAGTATTGAAACAATACCTTCTTCTCTAGCAAGGGGGTATTATATCACCTAAGATTTGACCAAACTTTGACCAAGCCTAGAAAGCTCGATTTAGCTCTGTTTTCAATGTTGTTTGTGTTGTTATAATTGAATCGCCATGAACATTCATAATATAACATAAAAATAGGATTCAGAGAAACTTGAATTTTCCTATCATTTGAAAAAACTCAACTGATCACTCTTTTTGCACTAGAAATGGATCTGATATCACTACTGTGGTTCACTGACCATTAAGAGAGATAAATGGAATAGGAAACCTGACTTTTAATTAAACAAGAATAATTGTTAAAATCAACCCCTCCCACACCTAAATTTCTTTTTCTCACATGGATCTCTCAAGTCTCTCTAAAACAAAGAATCTCACTTAGCTCAAACTGATTTTTAGAAGGCTCCCCAGTCCCTCCTTAAATAGGCACAGTGGGGGACTCATGTTTGAAACAAATCCCCCAATAATCCCAACCAATCCCCACCTACCATGGTGGGTGGAGTTTGTGCATCAGACACCTACCAAGGAAGCTATAATTTCCATCAGTTAACTCCCACTAATTTGAGTCATTTAATCATCAATCCTATTTCATGTTCTCAGGAACTCTGTTATCTGTTAGAATAATATAATGTTGTTCACTCTTATTCCTCTATACATAGAACACCTCTTTAGTAGATCTGCAAATATGTCTCTATAGTTGTGTTCCTTTAGGTCTAAAAACATCCAATGATATTTATTCTATTGTTTTTTCTTGATATTTTGTATTCCTTGTGATCATTGATACTTTGAACCTTGGTAAATATATTGAAATTGGACTAATAAACAAAAAATATTATGGTTAGTCTAGTGTTTCCATACTAAAGTGCTTATTGAATTTTATTTAACATATATAATTTTAGATGTCCAATCCACTAAACCTCTGATCCCTATAACTCATTTATTTCCTTATAATTTACTACTATGTTCTGATTATTCCAAATAATCTCTTGATTGAAGATCAAAATTCACTTCTGAATACCTTCTGAATATAGTTTTCATATATTGGAAAACCATATTCATCATATAATTAACCAACAATTTAAGAATATTAAGGCTTAGTTTCAATATTTTCTATCTACTTAGCATAAAAATTGATATATGTGAGAGCATAAAAAATATTGATATAGTTGAAGTAAATTTTCCTCCCTAGGTAATAGAACTTTGGTAGTTCCTGCATTAATGGACAATAAAGGCTTTGGTTCATTATATACACCACAAAAGTCACCACTTCCACCAAAAACACTATGGAGGATACTATATGAATTTATATACTCCTTTACTATTTATGTAATTTTTAGTTCATCATTTCTATGAATTTGTTATGTTCTAGAGTACCACATATGGTCTTTCAAAACTATATTCCTTTTCAACTATAAAATCTTATAAATTCCCCACTTCTGTACTCCCCAACCTAATCAAACCCCATACACTTATTCTTGTAACCTATCCCATTTTCCTTCATATGAAGATTTTGAATACCCCGTACTTGTTCTTGAGAAATAAAACTCACACTTTCTATATATAATTATCACTTGATGTTATATAGAAAAGTGTTTATTTGTGAGAAAAAACCTAATATAGTATCTATAAGTTTGTTTGTACTAACTCTAACATCTTGTTCATTATATTCTTACCTTCCATTTAAATGGAAACATTCTACTACTTCCCTATAATTCATTCCCCTCATGTTTTATACTCCTTGATTTCAGCTTCTAGCATCCCTTTATCAGCAAAAAATTTCATCCTATTCTCATGATGGTAACCTATACGATCATTCAATAACATCCTAGAAGTTACATGTAAGAAATGCATCTCACATTTTGAAACTATTATATGTTACATGGTTTATTCATTTATTCTTTCTGTGGTAACCATGAACCTATAAAAACTTCCATGATCCATCCGTAAACATTATAATAAAGAATCATCATATAACTATCCAATGAAAAATAATTTCTTAAATAATCCTAGGATGTGCAACACTGATTAAATTCAATAATCATGTATTCCTTATCCTGAAGGAATATTATTCTATTCCAAATATCTATTTATATTTGTAATCTTCTAAATATACCCTACTGAATATTTAGTAAATATAGTTCTTTATACATCCCCTCTTGGATACTAACTGAAATGAATCTATATAGTTTATCACCTAATACTCAAGTAAAATAGAGGTTCGTAAGAGTAAAAAACTCCTATAATCTGGAACTGGGTTCATGGAACCACTTCTGGATGTGTAACTTTGGGAGTTTATCTTGTGATCATTGCACTCCTTCTTGAGGAAATTGTTCTTCCCACAATACAAGAACATGGGACCACCTTCTATCAAGCTACTCCTACATCGAATTATCCTTTCATTTCCATTATTGTGACTCCATAATACTATGGGTTATCCCATTCCTTCCATGATAAAATAACTACAATATGAACTCGGGATATTCTTATGAAAATTATACTCATTCAAGATAATGTTTTGGATGTCCAAGAAATGACTATAAATCTTTATACTTGATTTAATCATTATAATGACTGCCACATCCCATGGTGTAAAGAGGGATAAGGGTAAAAAATATCTATTTTATATTTCTAAACAAAAACATCACTAACTCCAATAACTGGCTCATCATTTTGAATCCATTAATATGATTGATAGAAGACCCTCCTTCATATATCATCATTTCGAGAAGTCTACTTGGAATGAAAAGTTTGTTCATCATATGGGCTTATTATATTTAGTAGTGTGGGTATTCAGAAGTTTTATTTTCATTATTTACTTCTTGGATGTCAAAATACAAATTCTAGTATAATTATATCTATATCCACCCTAGTAATTTATTTTCAAGACTCTCACATTCTTCCTTTCTCATTATTTTTTTCCTAGTACTCATAAATAGAAGGTCATGATCCTTATAAAGTAGGAAAACCACCATCTAATTGTTCTATAATTCACAATTTTTTATTCCAAACTCCTCTATCCATATCTTAACATATTCCAATGTCATCCTTACCTAAATTGGGAACTCCCAACAAATTCTTATCAAAGTAAAATATATATCATGAAATCTTTACCAATATTATCTAATAAGTAAAGGAATATAATAAATCTACTGAACTGGGATATGGAACATGTTTATTAGGGTATGATTATCGAAAACACTCCAATGAAAAAATTTATAAAACATTTTGGTCTCAAGGTTATTTTCCAATAAACTCACCAAATGAAACCCACTGGAACTTATGAGACAGAAAACATGTTTATGCATATGAGATAATGATATGGAAATAGAATTATGGAATTAATCACACCAAAATGATCATAATGAAACAAAAATAATCTAGGATGAACATAGGAAATATTTTTTAAAAATAATAAAATAAATTTAGTAAGAAAAAAATGAAAAAAAGTTAAAATGTTTTAGATTTTCATCCTAAACCTTGGAAGGGCATTAAAATTTGTTTATTTAACTAAATAAGTTTGGATTACAATGTCTGAATACACCATAGTAATAAAATAATATATCCTACTATTTTTAGTAAGACCCAAAAAATTCTTTTGGTTGTATATGAATCTAGATCTTAATTGGGACAAGCCGGCCTCATTTGATTTCCATGTATAAACCCTTTATTCACATGAAGACTTCCACAGCCACAACTCTTTCAGTTATTACACTATACAAGATCTATTGATCTATAAATCTCTTCTCATATCTCACCGCCACCAACCCAAGTTACTATGGGTAACTTATAACTACACCATCCGTCTTTGATTTTAGATAACATCACCCAAATGTTTTTTCTGATGGAATCACCCATCCTTAAATTCTGCACAACTTTTTATTGTCTATCATATAGATTGATTGACATTTATTGTTTACACTCCACCTTCACCATCCAATCCATTAAAAATTAGGTCAATAGACTTTCGCCTTAAAATGAAACTAACACCTTGTCAAAAAATGATTTTTATAGATGATCCTAATATTATGAATGTGGTTATATAGAGATTATTTACACAGGATATGTGTTTGTTGAAATATGTTACTACATATGGAATCCTATTTCCATGAGATCCCTTATCATTTAGTTATGAATGTATACTTAGCACTGTATATCCATGTTAATCATTCCCATGCTTTTAGGTTGTAAAAAAATAAAAAATATCCCACACTGAGTTTTAATCACATAAACACAGTGTTAGTAATGAAATCTTCCAATCCACCATGTTATCCTATCACTACTACAAAATAGGGTCTTATCAGCTAAAAAAAGAATTTATCAGCGCTAAACAATGATGATAATTGAGGCACTATTAAAAGGGGGTCCCTTTTATCAGTGTAAAAAAAACCCAGATAAAAGTAAAAAAAATATTTAAATAATATATATATTGGAGGGTAGGCCCACCCCTATTTTAACAACACTTGACCCCCCCTAAACAGTATTAATAATCCACACCTGCACATGTTCCCACTAACCCATTAACAGTTCTCAGTGTACACCCCCCCCCCCCCCCACCCTTTAATTGTGATATCCCTCCTGCGCTTTTCAGTGTACCCTTGGCTCTGCTTGGATTCAAACCTAAGACATCTCTGTTGCATTCCTGCACATTTACCACTCGTCCATCTTATTTTTTCTCCATTTAATGATATATATAAATATAGTTATATCTATTATATGTTTATTCGTATATTAATATATCTATATATATATATTAATATATATAGTTTTTATATTTATATATTTATATATTAATTCATATATTTATATATATTTATATATATTTATATATATATAATTATGTTTTTTATCTGTATATTTATTTTTATATTAATATATATTTATAAGGTTAGTTTTAAATGAATTTATAAAATATGTTTTTGTGTGTGTTTTTATAAATAAATAAATAGATAAATACATATATACAACATACAAACACACACACACACACACATATATATATATATTATAAGAGTATCAGTAAGTATAATTATACATATTTGTATATAGTTATATATATTTATATATATTTACACATATTATATATTTATATGTATTTTCATATATTATAATGTACAGATAATATATATTAGTTTGTTATTATAGACACACACTAATGCAGACACACACACACATTATATAGGTATAAAAATATTCATATATTTGTTTTTTAAATAAAATGGATATTATTTTTTATTAAGAAAAGGCTTATATATTGAGAAATATATTTTATATGTAAATATGTTTATTTATTTATTTATAAAATTAAATTTTTATCAGTGAATATATAAAAATATGTATATATCATTATAAATTGTATTATAAATAATATTACATTATGAAAAATGATAAAATTTCAAATCCATAATATCAATATGAATGTAATCCCAGGGGATACATTTAGTCCCCGCTATAAAATTCCAAAAAGTCCACCTTAAATGAGGATGAAATTCCATCAATTGTTATAACAATTGGGTATCCCAACTAAAAAATAAATTTTTAAGGCCTTATGGACCTTTTCTGACCTCAAAAAATGTGACAAATGGTTCCACTATGTTACCAGTGTGTAGAGCTCATCATAAGTTTCAATTTGATATGTGGTAGGGCTCAAATGGACAATCAGATAAAATTTTATGGTCGTTTGAATTTTGAGTTAATTTTTCAACTTATTTTAGATCTTTTTATTAATTTTTTGATTTTTTATGTCTTAAAGTTGTTATTAACTGATTATTACTCGATAATAATTTTCATATTATTAATTAATATTATTTTTTAAAATATTTTATAATCCATTTTCAATCAATATCTTATATATTAAGTGTAAATGTCTATTTATTCTTATATAAAACATATTTAAAATATATATATATTTATATCAATATAAATATATTTATATATTATTTTTAAAGATTTTTTTTAAATATTTCCTTTATCAGTGCTAGTAAAAAAGAAATAATAGAGAACCCCCTTTATTAGCACTGTTAAAAAACACTGAGAAAGGGGGTCACTTTAACAGCACTAAAAAAGACAGATGAAGGGATACTTTTAACAGAACTGTTAAAAGTACCCTTTATCAGTGCTTTTTTTAGCATTGATAAATGTACCTCCTTTTTCAGTGTGTTTTTTAGCGTTGTTAAAGTGTGGAAGTGTGAAAACCCATTTTTTTGGTAGTGTATATATATAATATATATATATATATATATATATTATTCAAATTATAATATTTTTTAATCCAAATCGTTCTATATTGAATTATCATATTGTAATGGACCATTGTTCCCATGACTATAGAGAACCTATTTCTATAGGAGTCATATATATGGGCGAATGTAGCTTTTCATAAAAAAAATACCATGAGTTACTTGCCCATATATATTTGTGTTTGTACACAAGAACCTATGTTAATGAGCAGATTTTCCCATGTAAATGGGACGAGGTACTATCATGGGCGAACATTATTATACCTGTAGTGCCTCAATATGAGATTCTACCAGCACATGTGTATCATCCTAGGGTAATTGGGTCTTGGTACGTGGTTCTTCTACAAAATACACATTTTCTTATGGAGGTAGGGTCTCAGTAATAATTTCTAATACCACACCAAAAATATCCCCAGGTGGTAGAGACTCTTTTGGTGGGGTTAACACCATAGGATAAGGAACCTGTAGCAGTAGGTGGTCCACAATATGGGTCTTCTTCCACTAACCAACTTGCATGTGGTCGTACTATCTTCTCATGCCCATATAACACCAAAATTGAATTCATATTCTTGATTATGGAAACAGTTGGCAATGCTTGTGGTTGTAGGGCCTTTTCCACTTTAACCCTGCTCTATTCCAATTCTAAAAATTTATTTCACACATCAAAAATTATCCATGGGTGATATTCCTAGGGAATTAGAGAAAACCTGTAAATGGTAATCATTTCATGTATACAATGATAGTTTTCTATCCCTAGGAATCTTGTCTATGGCTATACCCAATGGCTATTGGTGTTTTTTCTTCTAGTGTACCCATTGGATACTATGTATCGGGTGGGTACCATTGGTTTTATTCTAATTTTTTATTAGAAAAATTTAAATATTTAAAATTACCTCCAATTATTTTTCGACATTTTTTTGTCTTTAGAAGTGGGAGATCAAGATTCTACACTTCCATGTCCCACCTCTTTTATTATGTGTGGATCTAATCTATTAACCACTCATTCATTGAGGTACTAAACTCTAAGTGTGTTTACTAGTGATTTTAAATGTCCAATATTTTCTATTTCTTATTTCATAATAATTTTATCTAGTAATAACTAAAGTAACTACTTTAGGGATTTATCTTTTTTTTCATAATTTAATTCCCCTTGGGTCAAATTGGATGGTAGGATTCGATATATAGGATATTTCTAGTATATTTTAGTTGGTTCCATGATATTTCTGCTGATATTTGTTTATTTATAAATTCTATGATTTTTATGCATTGGTCAGATCATGTGAGTGATCTAGAATGGAAACTCTTGTAGTTTTATGGTTTAAGGGGATTTACAAGTGTATATCGAATGGTTAATGGAAATTTCTAGGTTATATATAGATCATTATTTATAATAGTATCTATGCTTCTCAAGAAATTTACCTTGTGTGGTTGAGTTGTGGTTCATGGGTCATGTTTCATAAAAGGATTTTTCGGGAAAATAATGGTTGTCACCTGTATGGATATATTGTGATATGGTTTTCTAGAATAGTGGGATAATGATATCTTATTCACCAATATTGGGGATATAAAATTCCATCCCAAGAAAGGTTACCCTTCCCATTAATTTTTATATTATGAATCATTTATTAAATAATTTAAAATGTTTTTATATGGTTAAAGAAGTCATATAAGTGTCAAGTATTGTTTCAATAAATACATCAAGAGAAGTGGATTTATTCCTAATTGTATAAAATACACTAATTCTGCTTTAAACCCATCAAAATTCTTATGCACACTACCATCACCTACTACCCTAGCCAGTGAAACTATGATGGGTTTCTACCAATTTTAATGATAAATTACCTAAATACCTAGTCACATAAGATGAAATAAGTCATTATTATTGTAAATTATTTGGGTATATAATATTACATGAAATAATGATTTCATGTCACTTCCTTGAAAATCATAATTTATTATTTGTTTGAATCACATGGTATAATTCACTAATACATACTTTGATTTATTAGGATAACAAATGATAAATCTTATCATTCATGAATCATCTGCAAGGACTATTATCAAGAGAACAAATCATTAAATGAAACACATGGGGTTGGCATGGACAAGGATTTTAGTGTTACATCTTATGTAACTGAATTCATTAAATAATAACATATGATTTAATTCACGATCACTTGAAAGGTTCTCAAGAGTTATATTTAAACAAGTAATAATCTATTGATGGGGTGTAAGATTATTATACATAGAAAGGATGAGTACACTCACCAAATAAATCTCTCTTCCTCTACTTCTCTTTTCTTTGAGGGGAACTAATATGTAATACATTTGATGAAGGTTCCTAACCATGCCATGTGATATTCATGCTGGCCCATGGATACACCTTGGAGATGAGATTAAATTGGTTTCTATAAGTGATCTTTATCAAACCTATATGAATAATTTGTATTATCATCTCATAAGTGAAAGCTATGTGTTATCTTCTCATTATAATTTTTAATGGTTTCATTTTCTATGCATGGTGATCTTGTTTTTATGGTTTCCAATTTTATTTTTCTCATTAGCATGAATTTTAAACAATACATAGAGCCCTATAAATGTTATCAAAGCCTTTCTATGTGATTTAAAACACATAATCATTTTAAAAATGAGATTTCCTGGTATTTAAAATGAAATAGAGAACTGTATCATCTCAAAAGACTCATTGGGAGTATATAAAATTGTCTAGAAATAAAATTTTGGTATCATGACAATATTATAGGAATTTTCTATTCATACACAATCCATACCACAAGTTAGAATATATTATTTTCAATGTTCCATGGGAAAACATATGTTATTCGTATATATGATGTGTAGTGAAAGATTAATCCAACAAAAGAAATTGTATATTACATTTAATTTCAAATGTCCGATGAGAAGTTAATCCTATAGAGATTTTGTGATCCCTAACCTTATGCAATCCATTACAGTAAATGTTTAATATGAAAATTAATGAAGTAAATCTTATGTGGGGCCTCACCTACAAATTTAATTCCAAGTATTGTCTTTTTTTTAATATCACATGAGCGCACTGTTAATCTTATGTGGTAGGAATATTGTACTCTGAACTTCTTATTTATGTCCCATGATATAGGATTAATCTCATCCAAGCATTATGATAATCTCTCACAATCTATTTTTATGTGAATTATTAATTTGTGAGTGCTTGGTTTTATTAGACATTAGGACCCAGTTTAACCTTACATAGGAACTAAAACACAAATTTTATTCTTTTTATAGACTAATATGTATTCATAAATAGGTAGGTCCCATCTATAAATATTACTCTGAAGGAAAAAATTATTTTTCATCAATTTCAATTATAATCTTTTAGTGATTTATAATTTTTTAATATGTTACAAAATAAGGTATAACATGATATTTTTTAATTTAAAAATTTGTCTGTAAAATAAGTAATTATAAAATGTTTATAAATAATCACTACCATAGATTCATGTAAGGGAAGAGTTGACTGTTATCAGTGCTAAGAAAAAAGTGGTGATAAAAGGGGGGATTTTATCAATTCTAGATAAAAATAAATTGATAAATACATCTTTTATCAGTGCTAAAATAAGCACTCATAATAGTGTACCCTTTATCTGTGCATTTTTATCTCTTATAAATTATAGATTTTTTAGCACTATTATTAGTTATAATAAAGGTTTCTAACAAAAAATATTATCAATTTATATAACATTATGGAGATATGTCGTGGGTCAAGAGCATGTAACTTTACAAAAATGGTATCTAGGGTTTCCTTCTATGATGAGATCTTATTTTCTATAGTATTTCAATCTTTGGAAAGTTTTTAATAGCCCGTCGAGGAAAGTGGATGTTGGATACAGATCTATGCATGGTGCAGCCCTAGTTTTGGAACCGTAGAATGCTCAAATCCCATTGAAGAACTTTGAGTTTGGTGATTCAGTTTGAAGAGTTGAATATTTATCAAAAAGGGGTGTTGATCATTTCTTTATTGGAACTAGGGTTGGCAATACCATTCCTCAAAAGATCTCAAGGAATGATACGCTTGTGGTGGTTGAAGTGAACCCATGGCTGTTTGAAGACAAAATTGACGATAGTAAATATTCAATTTTTTCTTATCTCAGCTCACATACACCCAATGCTTAGAAGCTTGATGATCTAAATAAATGTATCCTTCCTATTTGGGGATTCAGTAATTTGCACATAGTATCACTCGGTATGAATTTTTACATATTATGTTCTGTTTGAATGAAATGAAATTGAAATCATGGAGTTGTTTTTTTAACCTTGAGCTTGGGGTTATGAGGTTTCAATATTAGGATCCATGGTTTTAACCTCTTCAGTCCAGGAACACTATTTCACAGTCTTGGATCTATGTCAATGGCCTTAATTGGGGTTTTTTGGCACCCAAGAATCTTTTGGGATGTCAATTTGGCCATGTTCACCCCAATTAAACTTGACAAGGAGACTGTATTTGACATGTATGGTAATGTTTCTCAAATTTTGGTTGAGTTTGATATGTACATGCCCCTTGTTGAGAATGTTTACTTGATTGCTGGTGAGTTTAAATTTGAAAATGATATTGAATTTGAACATGTTCCTAAATTCTACCTTAATTGATCAACCATTAAGGATAAGTATCTTAGAGAAATGTGATGCTCTAATTGTTAAAGGCATGGAAACCTTATAGAAAAGTGTAAGTTCAAAGTGTCAATTTTTGGTGATCCTTCTAAGCGTGTGTATGGAAATAAGAGAAACTCTTATAATGTGAAGAGAATTTTTTTACCCCCTAAGTTGAAAATGTTTCCTAGTACTAATAATGGGTCGCTGAATGGGGGACCTCCCTCGTTTGATGATGTGGTGGCTGGGAATAGGATTGATGGTAATCAATGTGATGTAGTTTGTAGTAGGGGTTTGCTGAGTGTACAGCCCTCACTACTTGTCCCTCATTTGACTCAAAGGGAGAACACTTATAAATGGGGTGATGTTGATAGTCATTATGGTGACTACAATGATCTTGTGATTTTATTGGTGGAACACTTCCTATCCAAAGGAAAATTGGACCCTGGTACCATTAAATGGGGTTCTACGCTTGTGGTTGGGCAGCATGCCATTGGGAATATGTCACCTTTGTCTGAGATTAAGAGGTATATATAGGTTGTTTGGTGTGGATGATCCCACTTTAATGATTGAACAGAATGTTGGAAAGGAAATACAAATAGGACAGTACTCAAAGGAATACTTGTTGGATTAAAAGCGTCTTATTGAGGATGAGAAGAAGGCTGATGCTGATCAGACCATTGAAGTGGTGGACAAAACATTGGTTACTGACGATCAGGGTGGCGTGATGCAGACTCCGAAGTAATGGATGAGATGAATACATTCAAGAGGTCGGGGTGGCTTTCGTGGAAGGGGTGGTAGGAATAAAGGATAGATCATGTTTTTTTGTATCTAGTTTAGTGGTGTGTTTTCCACTTTGACCCTACTCTCTCTCAGTTAAATTGTTGTACTTTTTTATTTAATAAATTTCTGGGGTCGTGGAATTCTCCACGATCTGCACTTTTTTATATAATTAAATAATTATATATTTAAATAATTATAATATTATAATAAATTTTACTAAATAATAAGTATATTTATTATATTTCTAATTATATATTTCTAATTATATACAAATACTTTTAAAATAAATATATTTATATTTATAATTAAAAATAAATATATACATGTTTCAATGAATTTGGTCAATAAATATATTGATGTGTGATTATAATTGACGTGCATATGTTATGTATTCATCAGGAATGTTCATTTATACATTACACCCTTATTATTATTCATGTTGTCCATATTTGTGATGACTCGTATTTTTATGATGTATATTTTACTAGGTATATGATTCATTCATGTTATAGTAATTAATATATTATGTTCTCATAAATACTTATAAAAATACAATAAATATATTCAAATAATAAATATATTATTTATATTTATAATTATAAAATTTTAATTATATATAAATAATTTTTAAATATATTTATTTATAATTATAAATATAACTATATATATATATAATTACAATAGATACAGCTATTATAATTTTCTAAATATATAATTTTATAAATATTTTTATCATTATATTCAAATATTTATAAATATATTTATTTATACTTATCATTATATATATATATATATATATATCTGTGTGTGTGTGTAAATAATTATAAAATTATAAAAAATATATTTATTTTACTTATGAACTTTTAAATATATATAATTATATAATTATATTTAGAAATATATACAAATATCTATAATTATAATTATAAATAAATAAATATAAATATATATAATTATAATAAATATACTAATTTTATATATTTATAAAATTATAAATATAATAAATATATTTTTTATAATTTTATAATTATTTAAATAAATGAATATATATATTTATAATTATAACTATAAACCAATATATATTTATTATAATTTTTAATATAAATAAATATTTATGTATTTATAATAATAATTATAAATATATATTTATTTATTTAAATAATTATAAAATTATAAAAAATATATTTATTATACTTATTATGGTGTAAATATATATAAATAAATAAATTTATTCATAAATATATAAAAATATTTACAATTCTAATTATAAATAAATATAGTTATATTTCAATAATTATAAAATTATAAAAAATATATTAATTATATATATTAATAAAATTATAAATATAATAAATATATTTCTTTGAATTTTATAATTATTTAAATAAATAAATATATTTATAATTACAATTATATATAAAAATATATTTATTATACTTTTTTTATTATAAATAAATATATATCTATTTATATATATATATATATATTAGGTGCTTTGGGGTAAAATTACATTAAACAAACACACACATCAGACACATAGGTTGAAAAGGCAGGTCATAACCCCTAAATGGAGAGCCCATCAATCAACCCATGTTTATTCAGTACATGGAATGAAGGCTCAGTGGGAATGAAGCTCATTACAAGGCCCAGGGACCCAAAAGCTGACACAAAGGCCCAGTGTAGCATCATGCCTGCATCATACTGCATGTATCATTAGGCTTCAATCATGTCTGTGTCATTCATTTTTCATCGCCTGTATGTGTCATGCATGCATCACCGCTTTCCTACGTCACTGCTTGCCTACATCACTGCATGTCGGCATCATACATTTGTCACCATCTACCTGTGACACCACCTACTTGCGGAAATTCACTCCCACTCAGATTTGAACCTAGGTCTGGTGTAGGATTATGAGGATCTTTTACAATTCGATCAAGCCTTCAACTTCAAAACATGTTATATGGGTAATGAGGTATTGGTGGGAGCCACACCATGATTATTCTGGGTTTATATTTATTTATACTTATAATATATATATATATATATATTTGAATAATTATAAAATTTTAATAAATATATTTATTATACTTATAATGTTATAAATATATATATATATATAAATAATTATAAAATTATAATAAATATATTTTTTATACTTATAATGTTATAAATATATATAATTAAATAAATATATTTATAAATATATATAAATATATATAAATATATATAAATATATATAATTTTAATTATAAAGAAATAAAGATATATTTAAATAATTATAAAATTTAATAAATATACTAATTATATATACTTATAAAATTATAAGTATAATAAATACAGTTATTATCAATATATAATAAATATATCTTTATTATATATATAATTTTATAAATATATATAACAATATAAATAATTTATTGACATTATATCTTTATCAGTGCAATTTTATCACTAATCAATACATCATTTATCAATGCTTTATATTTTAGTACTGATAAAACATACCTTTATTAGTGCTTTTTAGTATCACTAATAAAAGTCTTTCCCATTTTTATAAATAAACCCTAATAATCATCTTCTTCTCTCACATTCCTCAAGCTCTTGCGGAAGTTGATCACTACCACCACTGACCCCTCCTTTACTGACGTGAATCCCTGCTCTGTTGCCATGAATCCCTCCTCCACCGTCGCCGCGAACTCCACCTCTGCCTCTGAACCCCACCACTACCACCAAACACCTCCTCCTCTATGAACCCTACCTCTTCCGCAAACACCTCCTTTGATGTGAACCCTCCTCTGTCATCATCTCTCTCTGCCTCGTCGTCATCTCTTTGTGCCTCACCGACATCTCTTCCTGCCTCGACACCTTCTCTCTCTACCTCACCACCCTCCTTCTGTTTTTTCATTGTTGCTCCTTGAAAGGTAATATCCTTTGATGATGAATAATATTTATGTATCATTTAAGGTTTTTCCATTTACTTTGTTTCAACATATGTTTAGTAGGTTCAATGTTTTTTATGTATTCCATGCCATTGAAAAATTATTCTTTGTGATTTTCCTTCTAGATTTAGCCGCAAAAATTTTCATGAGTTGGTTATACCACTTCCTCTATTTCTGAATTAGGCATGTCCTCACTGAATTTGATTTTAAATGTGATGAATATGGTTATTTTATTGAAAAATGGTGTTATTTTGTTCTTACTTTATGGGGAATCATTGTGTAATAAAATATGTGTGTCTGATGGGTTGCACCATACTTCTAGTTTGTGCATTCAAATTGTAATATTACAATGCTGGAAAGGAAATATTTCTTGAGGACTTACACCAATAATCCTACTTGAAACTCCAAATATTTTATCCAACCTAGAGTTGGGAGGACCTATGCAGCTACCTATACTCAATAAAAGGTGACATGTTGTTGATTTTAGGGTTTCTCTATCATGAAATTGAAGCTCCGTTCATATAAAGGGGTGAAGATATAATTTAGTGAGATTATAAATGTTGACTGTTTTTGATAAGATGGAATAGGTTCTGCTGTGATAGTCTTGTATATAAGGAATATGGATGGATATATTGGTATAGGAAGAGGGATTCTTCGTCAAGCCAAATTTGTATCGGGTAGAGAACTACAACTTTCTGGGGGATAATTAGTACATAGTAATTCAATACTTGAAAAAGAAGATGTCGGGCAGTTATTAGTTCATGCATATATATAGGCATGATCTGGTGATATTATTAGTTGTGAGGGACATGATTCAAAGAAATATTGAAGAATTTACATAGTGAATGAAGTCTAAAATTATCAAGGGTTAGTGGATGGGCCTTGTTGACATGGGCTGGTGGGGCAGGCCTTTATGTTTCTAGAGAAACGCTGAAAACTGATTTACAAAAATGCATATAATAGTTGGTTCATTAATTTTGTCGAAAAATTAGAGGGATATATTTGAGATTGACTACACCATTACTTATCCTTCATATTTTATTTATCTTTAAATCGTTATTTTTTTGAAATTTTTTCCTTATTATACTTCTACACAATCAGGTACTCTAAATCCTGAGGAACAACAAATTTCTTAACCTGTTTCTACTCCTAGTGCAGAGGTACATCAACCATATGTACATTTAGATAATACCACTCTAGAAGAATGTATTTAAAATGTTGAATCATAGTAAATGGTAGGCGATGAAGGACTAGTGACGTATAAAAAATTGGGACGCAATAGTTTGAAGGTGTAAGAAAAAATAATTAAGGCAAAAATCAAAGGCATCAAATACAAGGTCGAATGCAATGCGAGGGGCCAACTTGTTAACCCCAACAAGGAAATGTTTAGAAGTTAAATTACAATCATCACTTATAAACATGTGACAATTGGTGTATATTAATGGCACCATGTTGTGGTCAGGCATAAGACACTGATGTAGGAAGAGATTACGGTAAAGTTTTGATATCATTTCTTTATTTTAATAAAAAATTAAATAATAAAACATTAACTTACTCTTCATCATCCCTTGAAGAGTGAATTTATAGTATATAACTCCCATAATAAATATATATTAATGAGTCTTGGAAGGATTCAAAGAGGGTTTCTCATAATTCTAACGAGACATTATCTTAAAGATGGTGAAGGGAAAATAAACCCACTCCCACTGCTTATCTATGCACACCTCATTAGCCAAGAAGCATGGGATGTGTTTACTGGTTTTCCAATAGATGTGTCTTTTTAGGTACAATGTGGCTTATAATACATTTTTTGACAATATGTGGATTCATCACTTTTATTGACAATTTTTTATTTATAAAACACCAAATGAGTGATGGAAATAAAGAACGGGCAACAAAAAACAACATAACCCTACCATAAATCATGGATAGGGTATGATTCAATTGAAAAAATGGTATTTATTTTAAATCTAACATAATCATTTTATGTGAAATTTAACAACAACACAATTATCTTCCTCTATTTATATGCAGATTGATGACTCCAAATCCAAATCCTATTCCATCTCACACCATGTATTATGGAAGGATTAATGTGTAAATAAATATAAGAAACTAAGAAATGAAAACACCAAAAAAGTGTGGGAAACATGTGAAAGTATGACATAATAATTTTTTTTTGATTTAAATCACTATTAAATAACAATGAATACTTATTTTTCTATATTTTCTATCTGACATATTCACAGGAATCAACATCACTTATACCAAATGAACACATACTATCGATGTCCATGAAATTGCCAGAGTAGTATTGCAGTGTTAGAGGTGTGGGTTTTGGGGGGACACCCTGACCATATTTTGAGAAATAAACAAGAGGGGGATCAAGGTGAAAACATGAAAAAGGTTAGAGAAAGACTAGCTACACATAAAGAACAATTACAATGGAAGGGAGATATACTAACAACTTTAATGGGGGGAGAAAATTAGATGAATAACACAAGAACAACCATTTCCTAATGATCCCCTACCCCGCACCCCACCCCCACTATCTTTGAGGTGAGCCATTCCCCTAAAAGAGTTGTCTTGGTTGAGGTATTCATTTTTCTAATAACTGCTTCTGTGAAATGTGTATTAGACAGACATTTATACCTTTCTTGTACAGATATTCTACAAGGTGATAATTATTGTGATTTATATTTATAAAATCCCACCCATCACCTTATAGAGAGGGATATGGTGTTCAATATAAAATAAGATAGTATACATAATAGACCAATTCTAGCAGGTCATGTGAGAGTGTTGATTAGCATAGCCCATAAACCACGTTTTGAGATAACTATCATGATTGATCAGTAAGATATTCATAAGATTAAACAATATGTTGGAACCTTCATCACATGGTCATCACATATTGTAAAAAAATATTTTGACAAAGAGGTATTCATTTACAATTTATTTTTCAAGATAAAACTTTAACAATTAATGAAAAAAGGACTGAACCAATGAATGTTATTATAGACGGACAAAGGGAAGGGGTGAAACGAAATACCGGCTCAAACCCATCTAAAGGATAGACCAAATGATCAAAAATATCTACCAAAAGACCTTTACCCCACCCATTTTATACCCTCATTTACTATCATTGAAGGTTCATGTGGATAGAAAGTTAAAAAATGGTCGCACTCACATAGTTTATTTTGACGAAAATATTTACGAAGATGAAGTTCAATACTTCATTGGTGTTGAGAATGTATGTGAAATCATCCACTATGATTGGCTAGGTGGTTCATTTATAAATTTATACATGAGTTTTGTTTTCATTATCTGATTTTCGAAAAGCTAATATATTATGTTAATTATGAAAAAATACATTTCATATTTTTGGTAGGCATATATATCAAAACCAATTGAATGGATTTCCTCATGAAAAAATTATGGACTCATTAATCCTCCCATCTCCTCTACGGAACAATAACAAATAGATTCCAAAAAAGAGGAAGAAATAGTGGTAGGACTGGTCAAATCATTTGAAAGCAAAATAATGAATGACATGCTCTTCTTAATACCAACGATGCAGGGGTCAAACTATAACATTTAATAATATCAAATATATTTTTATTTATTTCATTACTTATTCCTTTTTGTATTTTTAGGCAACATTGGATGCTCATTACGGTCAATTTGGATACTCCAAAGATTTATTTCCTAGATTCAATGCATCGATATCCAACAAACCAATGACCCATGATGGCATTTGTTAATTTTTAATACAATACATTCAACATTTTATAACTAAACATCAAGTTATATAATTTAGATTATGTTTTAATGAGTAAACTATTATGATATAGTGGTTTATAAATATTGTGAAAAACAAGGAATATGGCTTGGGGTAAGCAAAAGGAACATGAAAAGTACTACAAATAGAAAATTATCTCGGTATATATAAAAATATTTCACTATAAAAACTCAAATCAAAAAAATTACTTATTCTCCTTAATTATTATGCACTGTCCGAAAAAAATAAATGTAATATATTATGGTTATTGTTTTGATAAATTTATGAGAGAGATTATATTCCATAAAAAACATGCATCCCTAAAGAGGTATTTTCAATGATAATTAATATTTCATTTAAAATATTTATTAATTATTTTTTTATTTATATTTTTCTAATACTACTATGACTTTAGAAAATACTCATATTCACAATATGATATAGATTTTTTTAGAAATGAATGTGCAACATACTTGATGGAAGAATGTACACACATTGAATAAAGACGTGACTTCCATAGAAGTAGTGGATTGTTTCATATTTATGCTTAATTTACTTATTTTTAGTATTACTCACATAATAATTTTTTTCTTATATGGGTGGATTCCTTTGTTTAATTCGGGGTGGTTTGTTCGAATATGCCCATGCTCATGAGATATAACACTTTGAGGATACTACTTAGAATTAAATGAGAACAAAGTGTTTTTTAAATATAATATATTATTCTAATAAAATTATATGTTCTATAATACATTAACATAATATAAGTGGTTCTTTTTATTTAAAATTTTCATCATTTTATCAAAAATGTGTAAGTTAATTTTCTTATTATTTTTATCTAAAACTTTTCAGTTTTTTTCACAGATCTTTACGCTTTCCTTTACATCTCTTTGTGGAGTTTCAAACACTGTATAGAGTCTGTGTTATTTGGAAGAAAAACCTTTCTCAATTAAATCCATAAGATTCTATGAATCTTATGTGCTCATTACGATGAATTATTGTGATATAATAGGCACATGATCTTTCTCTACTCTCCAAGATTTCAACAACAAAAAAGGTTTTTCTACTAAAAATATCGATTCAATATGAAGTGTTGATAGTTCAATAAACAATGCAATGAAAATCATGATAAAATTGGAAGTTAAGGTTTTGTTGAGACTTTGGGACATTTAGCATTCATCCACACCTCAATCTGACACATAGTGTGATAGGTATGACTCCAAGTGCTTCTTTTTATTTAAAATTGACCTAAAGTTTAGTAAAAAGACAACTGACATACTCAAAACAAATAAAACCAATTTAAATTGTTTTTATAATTTAATAAAATGGTCCAAAATTCATTTGTGATTTATAGGAATCAGCCTCAATTCAATCTGATACACGATGTTCCTAGTATGACTCAAAGTGTCTCTTTTTATTTAAATTTGACATTAATTTTAGTAAAAAGAACAAATTACATACTAAAAATTGGGAAAACATATTATAATTGTTTTGATACTTTATAAAAATGATCTATAAGTAATTAATAATGTGTATTAATGAACCAAATCTCAATATAATGCATGATGTTACCATTATAACTCAAAGTTTCTCTTTTCATTTAAAATTGACATTAATTTTATTAATGAGAACAACTAAAATACTAAAAACAAATAAAAACCATTCAGATTATTTTTATACTTTATAAAAATTATAAACGATTCATTTGTGATGTGTAGAAAGCTACCACACCTCAATTCTATGAACAGTGTGACCAGTATGCCTAAAAGTGTCTATTATCAGTTTAAAATTAAGGTTTTAGTTCAAAAAATGTCACTCACTAAAAACCAATCAAACAGGCTCCAATTATCTTGATAATTTATTAAATCAATTAATAAGTTCTATTTGATGTGTATGAAGTAATCTCACATCAAACCAATGCATGGTGTGACTAGTATGACTCAAAAGGCATGTTTCCATTTTGAAATGATATATTAGTAACAAAACACAACTAACATACTAAAAATCAAGAAAACGGATTAATATTGTTTTGATACATTAGTAAAATGATCCATGAGTCATTTTTGATGTGTAGGAGTCAACCTCACCTCAATACGATGCACGGTGTGATCAGTATGACTCCAATATTTTCTTTTTATTTAAATTTGACATAAATTTTATTAAAAAGAACATGTGACATACTGAAAACTAATAAAAAACATTCTAATTGTTTTTATAATTTATAAAAATGATCCATAAGTCATTTATGATGTGTAAGAATCAAACAAACCTTAATATGATGTCTAATGTGACCAATATGACTAAAAATATTTGTTATCAATTTAAAATTGACATTTTAGATCAAAACGTATCACTCACTGAATACCAAGAAAATGTGATCTGATTGTCTTGATAATTTAAGACATCGATTCACAAGTACTTTGTGATGTGTATAAAGCATTATCACGTCGAACCAACTTACAATGAGGCCGATATGAATCCAAATGAATGTTTCCAGTTTGAAATTACATTTTAGTAAAAAAACACAACTGGTATACTAAAAACTAACCAAACACATTAAGATTATTTTGATACTTTATTTCAATTATCCGAGAGCCATTTTTTGTGCATAGGAGTCAACCTTACCTCAATAAAACAAATTGTGTGACTAGTATTACTCAAAGTGTGTATTTTTATTTAAAATTGGCATTAATTTTAGTAAAATGAGCAACTCACATACTAAAAACCAAGAAAACACATTTAGATTATTTTTATACTTCATGAAAATGATCCATGAGTCATTTATGACATGCAAGAATCAACCCCACAAAAATCTGATGCATAGTGTGACTGGTATGACCAAAAGTGTCTATTGTCATTTTAAAATTGACATTTTCATTCAATATGTGTCACTCGCTAAAAACTAGGAAAATTCACTATGACTATCTTGATGATTTAGAAAATCAATTCATAAGTCCTTTTTTGACATGTATGATGTAGTCTCATGTCAAACTGACACACGATGCGACCAGTATGACTCAAAATTCATGTTTCTAGTTTGAAATGAATTTTTAGTAAGAAAACACAACTTTCATACTGAAAACTATCCAATGCATTCATATTATTTTGATACTTTAGGAAACTAATCCATGAGTCATATGTGATGTGTATGAGTCAACCGTGCCTCAATAAAATGCATGATGTGATAGGTTTGACTCCACGTATCTTTTTTTATTTAAAAATTGACATTAATATAATTAAAAGAATAAGAGACATACTGAAAATCAATAAAACATATTTGTATTATTTTTATGGATTATTAAAATGAACTATGAGTCATTTTTATTTGTAGGAATCAACCACATCTCAACACGATGCACGATGGGACCAGTATGACTAATAGTTTTTATTATCAGTTTAAAATTAATATTTTAGTTCAAAATGTTTTAGTCACTAAAAACTAGGTAACCACGCTTTATTGTCTTCATAATTTAGTAAATTGATTTATAAGTCCATTTTGATGTATATGAAGAAGTATCACATCAAACTGATGCACGATGCAACCAATATGACTCTAAATGCATGTTTCCTATTTGGAATCACATTTTTGTAAATAAACACAACTCGCATACTGGAAAATGACCAAACACATTCAGATTTCATTGATACTTTAGGAAAATGTTTTATAATTCATTTGTAACATGTTGGATTAAACCTCACCTCAATAAGACACATAGTGTGACAGTTATGACTCAAAGTGTCTCTTTTTATTTAAAATTGACATTAATTTAATTAAATAGAACAAGAGACACTGAAAACTTAGAAAACACATTTTTATTGTTTTGTTACTTTAGTAAAATTATCCATGAGCCATTTGTGACATTTAGGAATCAACCACAACTCAATCTGACACACGGTGTGACTCGTATGACTAAAATTGTCAATTATCAGTTTAAAATGGACTTTTTTGTTCAAAATGTGTCACTCACTGAAAACCAAGAAAACATGCTCTAATTGTCTTGATAATTTAATACATCGATTTATAAGTCCTTTTTGATGTTTATGAAGTAGTCTCATGTCAAACCGATGCATGATGCAACTGGTATGACTCAAAATGAGGGTTTCCAGTTTGAATTGTCATTTTAATAAAAAAACACATCTAGCATACTGAAAACTGACGAAATTCATTTAGATTATTTTGATACTTTAGGAAAATGATCCATGAGTCATTTTTGATTTGTAAGAATAAACCTCACCTCAATCTGACACACGGTGTGACTAGTATAACTCCAAATGTGTCTTTTTTATTAAATATTAACATTTTATTAATGTATTCTTTCATATTAATTTATAATTTATTTCATTATGGTATTAATAAAATAATATTTGTCTTATTATATAGGAGTGATATTTTTCTCAGGTTGATACAATTTATTTGAAAATAGATACCATGGCCGGTATTTTTGAGATGGGATCACATGCATCAAAAGATGAAACATTAATGATTTTAAATATTTATTGGATAATTGTAAATATAATTATATAAAACATTTTTTTAAATGTATATAGTTGTGTTTTTTTGTATATAATATGGGTGGAAATTTTGTATTAATGGTGTTATATTAAATGTATATATAATTTTTTGAAATTATAGGTTTTTGTTAGGTGTGTTGTTATATTAACCACACATCACAACCATCTAGGTCTTTATCAGCACTAAAAATAGAACTGATAAAGGAGACCTTTATCAGTGCTTTTTTCATAGATAAAGAAACTCATTTATCAGTGCTGCAATTAACAGTGCTTTTTTAGCACTGTTAAAATCCATTTTCCACACTGTTAAAGGGCATACGTGTGATAGTGAATTGTTTATTTTTTGAAATTGTTTTAAAATAATATATAATATTGTTATTTTATATTTAAAATACATTTTTAAAAATATATGGCATTCTTGTGATATAAAATTATTGTATTTATTTTAAAATTATATGGATAATTTATAAATCTATATCTACAATTATATAATTTTTTTTATTTTATTGTGTATGTATTGGCTCCACACTCATTATTTCATACCTTTAATTTTCATTCCCGATTCACATCCTCCCCACTGCTTCCCCACCATGATTCTAACCATCATAAATCCCCCAACTCTATGCCTTCCCATCATCATTGACTCCCCATATCCTACCTCCCGCTAGTTCTTTTCTCATCCATATGCTCTTCTAGTTCCTTCTACTCTACTCTAATTCCTCATTCATCTAGTTTCACTTTTATACCCTCACCTACACACCTCTCCACCTCTTGACATCCCAAGCTCCACACTACCACAGATCGTCACAAGGGAAGTGCTAGCCTTTATCAGTGTTAATAAAAGCATGCATATAAAAGGGGGGTTTTATCAATGCTAGCTAAAAGCACTGATTAATCCACCCTTTATCTGTGCTAAAACATGCACTGATAATGGTGTCCCCTTTATCAGTAGTTTTTTACACAGATAGATTTTAGATTTATCGGCACTATTATTAGCACTGATAAAGGTTTTTAAAAAAATATTATTAATTTATATAAAATTATTATATTTATATTCAAAAATATTGTTTATTTATATATATTCAATAAAAACATGTTTATAATTAATATATATTTTTTAATAATTGAAATATTTATAATTATAATCTTTTAAAAAAGTATTTATAAGATTATAATTAAATAAATATATATTTAAATAAGTATAATATTAAAATAAATTTATTAAATAATAAATATATTTATTATATTTATAATTATATATTTATAATTATATATAAATAATTTTTAAATATATATATATTTATAAATATAATTATAGCAAAATAAATTTATGTTCCAATGAATTTGGTCAATAAATATATTGATGTGTGAATATAATTGACATGCATATGTTATGTATTCATCATGAATGATCATTCATACATTGTATCCTCATTATTATTCATGTTTTCCATATATGTGATGGCTCATTTTTTATGACCTATACTTTAATAGGTATATGATTCATTCATATTGTACCCATTAATCTATTATGTTCTCATAAATACTTATAAAATTACAATACATATATTTAAATAATAAATATATTAATTATATTTATAATTATTAATTTTTAATTATATATAAATACTTTTTAAATATATTTATCTATAATTATATTTATAATTATATATATGTATTTAATTAAATATAAAATTATAATAGATAGATCTATTATAATTTTATAAATATATATATTTATAAATTTATTTATAATTATATAAAAATATTTATAAAAATATTTATTTATAATTATAATTATAAATATATATATATATGTGTGCGTGTGTAAATAATTATAAAATTATAATAAATATATTTATTATACTTATAAAGTAATAAATATATATAATTATTTATTTATTTTTATAAATATAATAAAATACTTATAAATAAATAAAATAATCTATAATTATAATTCTAAATAAATATTGAGGTTGTCTCCATTGTTGATGAAGGAAATGATGTTGGTAAATCTAATGGACATCAGACTAATTTCATCGGGCAAGTGGATTTGAAGGGAACACAACAATCAGTTTATATTCCTATATAGGGATCTGGAAAGCAGAGGCTTTGGTCAGATATAGTTTTTGAGGATCCTTCAACTCGTGATGATGATAGCAAAAGTGGAATGGTGAATGATAGAGTTCACTTTGACAAGCATGTGGGTAGTCCTTATAGTCTTGTGGTTGATAGAATGTAATACCTTGGTGAGTAAGGCATCAAAGATATTGATTCACAAGCTACAACTAATTATCAAATTATGCATTAGAAAATGGTTGCATCATCCATTAAAGGTAAACAAAAGACTAGTGAGATTATGGATGCTTTTTCTTTGTCAGAAAGATTGGAGTCTATTGAGAGGGAAGCATTTGTGCAAGCTAAGAATGATATGCATGAGGAAATGATCTCAAGAGTAAGTAAAAGTAAGAAGAATGTGTCTAATGAAGGTTTCCAAATGGTTCCAAGGAAAACTGGATTTCATCTTAAGTGACCTAAAGTTTCTGATTAGAAATTTGATAAGTCAAATAATGTCATAGATGTTAATAGTTTTATGGAACTTGAATATCTTAATGATGATTCCAGTCATTTTTCTAAACACGTGATTGATTCAAAAAGGGTGGGCATGATATAATGATGCATTAGAAAACATGAAGATGGGGTAGGCATCCAAAAGGTCGAGGCTCGGATGGCTGAGATGATTCAAATTGAGGATGTGGGTGAAGTATGTCTTCTATTTTGGATCAACTCACTGCAGAGCAGGTGAAGATCAAGGAGAACTATATTGTGATCTTTAATCAGAGTAATTCACAAACAAAGTCGGAGTCTGTTAATGATTTTTAAAATTCTAATCATGACTCTGATCTTGATTATGGTGATGCTTGAGTTCTTGCTTTTCCATATAGATATGGTCTTGCCTTTTTTACCCCATATATCTTTCATGTTCTTGTTTATTTTTCTTAGATTTTAATAATAAGGGTCTTGAACTTGTCCATTTTTGGTATAATAAATATACTTATTATATATATTTATAAAATTCCAACTATAAAAAATATATTTTTTTATAATTTTATAATTATTTACATAAATGAATATATATATATTTATTTATAACTATAAATAAATGTTTGTTTGTTATAATTTTTTAATTACAAATAAATATATATGTATTTATAGTTATAATTATAAATAAAGGGAGGAGGATGATGGTTCAAGAGAGTTGATTATTTTTTCTTTGATCTTTTGGCTTCGTCGGTTCGCTGGTACACAGCTTCTAGGGATCACACTAGTAGATATCAGAACAGGGTTTCTTACTCAGCTTCAGTGGCCTTCTACCAGAATGGGGGTACATAGATTCGATGGAGGTCTTAGTGATTTTGGAGTTCTTCAAAGATATCATCTTTTAGGAAGCTTCCAGTTTCCCTAGGAAGAGGTTCTACACATGGGCAATGTTCATCACCGCCACTACATCTTACCTGTAGTTTGAAAAGTGGGGCTTTATCACCAACATCGAGATTGTTTTACGTTGGCTTCAAAGGGGGTTTTGTGGACAGATCTAGTCACGGTCTGATTTTCCTTTCCTATTTTGATGATGGTGGCCTATGGTTTGGCTGGAGAACAATTTAATTTTTATTCTCACACATTTGACTCACATAAGAGCCTGGTGGAAGGTTCAGCCACCTCTAGTTTAGAGTCGAGTCACGATGGTGCCGCAAAAAAATACTTTGGATATGAAGCCACCTAATGTGGTTTCAGGGTTCAAAAACAACGCTGATGATGATTCAGAGGCCTCTTTTCTTACTCAAGGTTGTTTTGATTCACTCAAGTACCTCGATGTCAATAGATATTCTCATAGAACGGTTCCTAATCCAACTTCACCTGATATGAATGCATGAGGTAGATATCATTCTCTCTTCAAGGTATATGCTGCATGTTTCTTCTGTAGAAGAGGTATTGTGGTTCACATAAGGTAAAACCCACCTATAGTCTCTGATTGTATAAAATTAGCTGAGTTTTCTATTATTTCATGCTTAATTCACTACTACAAATATGGCTTATAATAGCGCTAAAAACGGCCTTTAACAGCACTAAAAAAGCGTTGTTAATCTCGGTGAAGATAAAGGGGGTTCCCCTCTATCATCGCTAAGAAAGCGCTGATAAAGGTAGTATTTATCAGTTCTTAACTAGCACTGGTAAAGGCCAAAGATCCTATCCAAAACCAGAACCTCCACAGAACCTGCCCAGCACCTGTACACATTACAACACCTGCACAGAGTCCAAACAAAACCAGCACATAGCACATACAACACCCACACACAAAGCATAGAAGAAAAAAAAATGATACATACATTTAATTGAAATCATGAATACAAAACAACACACTTTTATATACATTTCAAACAATGTTTATTTTGGTTATAATTACATTTATCCAACAAACAGTTAAAAAACAATGATTTTCCATTCTTTTTGCATCCATCCGCTCTAAAAAATTGTCGTCCATGGCGGCGGTTTCCGAACAAAGCATTCGAACTGTGGAAAAAGATTTCACCTACACAATAAAACAAATATTATGTTAGTAATACAATAATGAAATAAATAATGGGGTTGCTAAATGGAATTATATTAGTGATGCACAAACCATAAAATAACCAATTAACGAAATTGGTGCATGGTTAGGGCTAATCATCTATAATAATCAAATGGCCCAATGTTTAGTAGAACATGGGATATTTAATGATTCGAGGGGGAGAAGATAAACCTACAGTATGGTTCTAAGGTTATGATGGTCTCACATTAATGGTTAATGGTTTGTCAAATAATGTGATGAACTTGTGTAAGGTATGAGTTTTTGGGGAAGTATCTCTATATGGTTGAATAATGGACTGTAATCCACTCAATGAAACTATAAGGATTAGAAGTGTGTGTATATTGATTCCCACATTGTTGGAAAATGATTTATTTTACCCATAGGCCTAATAATTCACCTAATTAATGAGCGGAATTAACAAATTTTCACTATCAACTATTAAAGCGGGTTACCCTCATATATCCCTCCTTCCACTCAACAAAATCATTTACACACACTCTCCTCCTTCCCCCTTCCCCCATGGGATATCTCCCTTTATTTTGAGATAAATAAAATATTATACATTACATTAAAAGAGTGGTGGAATATCTTCAACCCTATTATCATCCTCTATTGGATACCAATGATGGGCCTTTTGCAATGACATTAAACCTTTGATATATACCTATAGCCACAGTTTAATACCATGGTTATATGTCCCCCCATTCCATAAAAAAGAAGCACCCCTGCCCCCTTCCCCAGCACACCCCCTACACACTGCCCACCCCCGAGCACACCCCTTACCTTTACACACTCCCTGCCCCCTGAACACCCCCTACACCCTTCCCCAGCACACCCCTGCCCACTTCACTTCCCCCTGCCCATTCCACACCCCCTGCCCACCCCTACATATTTCAAAAGAACCCAGCACACCCCCTACCCCTTCCCCCTATCACTTTTCCCCCTTCCCCCTCCCCCAGAAAACCACCCCTACCCATCACACCCACGGTTTAATACCATGGATATATTTCCCCCCATTCCATAAAAAAGAAGCACCCCTGCCCCCTTCCCCAGCACACCCCCTACACACTGCCCACCCCCGAGCACACCCCCTACCCCTGTACACTCCCTGCCCCCTGAACACCCCCTTCCCCCTTCCCCAGCACACCCCTACCCACTGCACTTCCCCCATGCCCATTGCACACCCCCTTCGCACCCCCTACATATTTCAAAAGAACCCAACACACCCCCTACCCCTTCCCCCTACAACTTTCCCCCCTTCCCCCTCCCCCAGAAAACCACCCCGGCCCTCTCACCCTATCGCCTACACATCATAAAGAAAATACCTTGTATGGAAATTGTGCTCAATTTCCATTATACACAGCATATATATCAACACATTCTCATGTACTTTCATTCAATGTAAATACACATATATAGACTCTATACATCTCATAATAAAACCCTCTTTAAAATTCACAAACACATTAAATCCATTTGAAAACACCTATCACACAACTTTCTCATTTCTTCAAACACATTTAAAGGACTTAAGCATGAAAATCCACAAGAAATACAACTGCATTCATTTTAAAAATAACTTTCAAGTCTATACACACCCCAAATTCCTTTGATAACACATTTTTAACGACACAAACATTTCATATAGTATACTTATCAAGTAAATGCAGCATAATAAAATCATCATATAATGTAAAAGCATGGAATCACCTACATAAAGCGTGGAATCTTCCGAAATCTGCTGGAAAACAAAAAACCACACCTCCACAATACTTTAATATGGACTGATTAAACAATAATATTGAATATATTAATGGAAACCCATGTTTAGCATGTGGTATTCCAGGAGTTTAACATCCCACAAGGATAGAGGGTCATGATTTAATGTCTTACAGTGATGTAAGACCTAGGTGGATCAAAACACTTATAAAGGTGGATCAGGTAGGTACATCTCTAGGAGGGAGGACCTGGAATGTTTACCTGATAGATGGATCAAAATGTCCAATGAGGTCTGACCCAAGTGTGGTTCATCCCATAAAGTTAAGGTTTCCCATTTTGAAGACTTATTCGGACGCCACTAAGGGAAATACAAGAGGGAAAATAAGCGAAGGTGTACCCAAGTGAGGGGGTCACCATGGTTTACCATTGGGTGGGATTTAACCTCATAGAGGCTTCCTATGTACCCTATTTAGAATACAAGGATCAAAACCCATATATTTAAAAGAGGTATGTTGTAGGTATTACCCATGGTTATCTTCCCTTCACACTTGGAATACTCTTGGTTTGATGAGTATGGGTTTTGTGGGGCTTATGCATTGTCAGATTCTCAGGTTCTTCCAAGAGTAGCAATGGGATGAATGGGACATACGTGCTAAGATGGACCATGTGAATCGTGAGATCCTTGTAAAGAGGAACGAGGAAGAAAAAACATGTAGAGCTATCTGTAAACATTATTTATGGTGGCCATGGGGCTTATCAAACTCCACATACCTTCCATAAACACCTCAAAACATCACGAGGACTAGATTCTACATGATGGTGCATCACAGGATTGATTCTTTTGATGATGTACTGGTCGTTTGAGCTTGGATTTCATCTCAACCAGACATTACCTTACTTGAATTATCCTGGGAGAAATATTTTGGTTCCAAAAAATCCCTCAATGATACTGATTATCTCATACATCTACCTATAAATAATTGTGAAAGTCAAAAAACAACACATATGCTCAAATACAAGTTCAAACAAATGAGATACAGAAAATGGATTTTTTTGATCCTCGATGGTTTCATCATTCACCCCATACGCACTGCTCACCATCATTCCTTTCTTCAATATTTATTTGTTCAAAGATCAATAATATGAATCCGGGGATAGAAAACATTGAGTAATAAATTAAGATTTCAATAAATCGGAGCATTCTCAATTCACCAAAGAAGGTTGGAGGATAATAAATGATCATATATAGATAACATAAGTGGGAGGAATTTAACTTCATCCTATTTGTGTACAATCTTCCATCAGGTATGTTTCCCATTCATTTCTAAACACATGTATATCATCTTCTAAATATGATTTTTTGCAAATGTTATAGTAGTACTGAGAAAATATAAATACACAAAGGATTAATAAATATTTTAAATGAACTCGTAATTATTTTCGAAAATACCTCATCAGGGATGCTAGTTTGTTGATGAAATACGATCTCTTTCATAAATTTACGAACATAATAACCACATTCCTTTCCGTTTGTTTGTTTTGGACACTACAGAAACATCGACAACAATAAGTAATTTTTTTTATATGTCTTTGGATAGTGAAATGTTATTATATATACTCGGATTCTTTTTCAGTTGTAGATCTTGTAGGCATGCTCATCCTTATTCCTTGGATTCATTCCATGCATTAGACGATATTGATGCACCGCCCTATCATAACAGAATCCTCATTAAAAGATAACATAAATTATATAACTAGATGATTAGTTTTAAAATGTTGGATCTAGTGTATTACAAATTAACAAACGCCATCACGCGTGGTCGGTTTGTCGGATATCCATGTGTTGAATCCATAAAATAAATTTTTGGAGTATCCAAATTGACTACAATCAGCATCCAATGATCCCTAAAAATAAAAAAAGGAACAAGTAAAGAAAGAAAAGAAAATATAGTTGATATGATTAAATGGTAGAGTTTTACCACGGCATCGTTGGTATTAAAAAGAGTCTGTCATCCGTAATTTTGTTTTCAAACGATTTGAGCAGGGATGACATTATTGCAGCCTCTTTAACAGAATCTAATTCGTCTTTTGAAGATGTGGTGTGAGGACTAACGAGTCCAAATTTTTTTTCATGGGGAAATCCCTTCAACTGTTTTTCATATATACGTCTGCGACAGATATAAAATGTATTTAGTAAAAATTATCAGATTATATCAGCTTTTGTAAAATCAAATCATGAAAACTTACCTCATGTATACATTTACAACTAAGTCGCCTAGCCATTCATACTTGAGGAGTTCATTTACATTTTCAGAACTAATGAAATCTGATATCTCTTCTCCATACATATCTTTTTCAAAATCAACTATGTGAGAACTTCCATCTTTCAACTTTGTATCCACATGAGCCTGCAATGATATTAACTGTGGATATAGAATGGGTTGGGTGAAGGTGCTCTCAGTAGACCATTTCAATCGGTTGTTTTATCCTTGAGATAGTTTTTAGATGATATTTCGTTTCACCCCACAGTCTTTGTCATTCTCTAATAACATTCATCGGTTCATGAGTTTTTTCATTAAATGTTAAAGGTCCAGCTTGAAAAATAAATTAGAAATGAATAACTTTTTGTCAACATGTTTTTTTACAAGAACTGTCGACTATGCGATGAATGTTCTAATATCTTTTTCAACCATAGGAATGTTGTCATCGTCATTTGGAACAGGTAGCTCGACACTCGGCTCATTAGCTACATTAATTGACACTCTAAGATGATCTTTTGGAAGATGTCTGTTGTGTAGCATGTCGTTTTTCATATTGAACACCGTAGACCTCACTACAAGGAGATAGGTGGGAGTTGATAAATATAAATCACAATCATTTCCACCCTATGGAATATTAGTACAGGAAAGGTATCAGTGTCTATGTAAATCAAATTTCACAAAAACAATTATTAAAACATTGATTACCTCATCTAAGTCAGGTTTTTTAGGGGAATGTCTCACCTAAAATATGGTGGGGGTGGGGTGAGATCATCACACATTGGTTATTGTTGAGTTGTTTCTTCTCTTTGCCTCTCCCCCATAAATTTTTCTATCATCACTCTCTGTTATTGTAATTTTCTTGAAAAATAGATAATTGTTCTTGAAACTTTTACATTTTTTTCATTTTGATCCCCTGCTTGTTTTTGTTTTTGAAAATATGTTCGGGGTGTCACCCCAAAACCCGCACCTCTAGCACGGCCATACTTTTATGGCTGCTTCAAGGCTGCTAAAAGTATGTCTGCATCTGGTGCAGTTGTTATTGATTCTTGTAACTATTTCAGATAGAAAATATAGAAAAATAAGTAGTTATTGTAATGTAATAGAGATTTAAAGAAACTCAAATTTATATTATGTCATACATACACATGTTTCCCACACTTTTTGTGTGTTTTCATCTATCAATGTCCCCTCTTTATTTACATGATACTCCTTCCATAGCACATGGTGTGGGATGGATATGGATTTTTATTTTGATTCATCAATATGCATATAAACAGAGAAACATGGTTATGGTGTTTTTTTTATGTCACATACTAGTAGTAGGAAATATTTAAAAGACGTACCAATTTTTTCTCATGTTCAGCGTACCCCATCCTTGCTTTACGGTAAGGGTACGTTGGTTCTGTTGCGCATATTTTATTTTCAGCACTCAGTAGTTGTTTCATAAATAAAAAAACTGTCAATAAAAGTGATGAATACAAGCAAACGTCAAACAACGTATTACCCCAGACAATGTACCTGAAAAGTATTCTCCCCACGACGGTTTCTAAAGGCATCCCATGCTCCTTGGGATATCAAGTGTGCGTAAAGAGGAGGTGTGTGCGGCTTGATTTTCCCTTCTGTATCTTTAAGATGTTATTTCGTTAAAATTGTGTCGAAACCTCTATGAATCCCTTTTTCAACTCTTAATACATATTCCTTGTGCGAGACATCTACTATAAATGCACTCTGTAATGGATGATGAAGAGTAAGTCAATGTTTTGGTATTTTATTTTATTTTAATAAATTAAAAAAATGATATCATAATGTTACCATAATATCTTTCCACATTAGTGTCTTCAGCCCGGTGACAACATGGTGCCACGACTCTACATCAATCGGCATGCGTTCCCGAGTGACGATTCCAATGTCGCTACTAAAGATGGCTCTGTTGTGGTTAACATGTTGGCCTCTCTTATTCCATACCACCTCAAATTTGATGCCTTTTGCTTTTTCCTTAAGGATTTTGGCCAACACTGTCAAAATGCGACGCTCTTGTTTTTTTGTGCTTTCATGGTATCATTTCCTACCATTTCCTCGGAAGTAACATCAATATATTCCCCCGGAGCACTAGCATCGGCAATGGGACCAGCAGCAATAGGTTGAGAAACCTATTGTACCTCAGCACTAGGACTAGAAACAACATGTTGAGAAACTTTTTGTCGCTCTGCACTGGGACCACCAACATCTGGTTGAGAAAACTTTTATTGCTCTGCAGTGGGACCACCAGCTGCTGGTTGAGAGACCTTTTGTGCCTCGGGATTGGGCGCATCAGTAGGTGCAGAAGTCATTATCTGCAGAAGTGGTTTAATATTTAATTTAGATTACATAAAAACAGCAGTGAACATATAATAACATAATGTAACACAATGTATGTTACAATAAACAAATAACCTGATTATTGTACTCTATTTTTTTTCTTTAAAGGCTGAAGTGATTTGACTCCTCTATCGACTATGTAAATTCCTTCATTGTGGTCTCCTATGACATACAAAACACCGTCTACATTTGGACCGCTGAAAAGTGATTGTGAAGTCCCTATAAAAGGGTCAACCTCCGTTGAACTTTCATCTGACCCCTCAGTTGTTTTGGTCGATAACAGAACAATTGACCAATTTCGGTTTGCAGGGTCTGGAACATAAAATACTGGTACTGCCGTGATGCCATTATAAATGGTATGCCTTTCTCCCCTTACTAAAATCAACTTTCACGAATCCTAATTCATCTATTTTTACAGCACTCCTATTATCAATCCACTTGCATTGAAAAATCGGCACCTTGAATTTCGTATAATCCAACTCCCATATTCATTTGATGATCCCAAAGTATGACATATTCGCATAAATTGGATTTTTTCCATAGCACTGGAATCATTCATCGCCTCAGCCACAAGTGTAACCCATCTATTCTGCATGGTACTATCTTCATCATGTTCATTGGTATAGAATGTATAACCGTTAACTGCATAATCATTGTAAGATAATACGTACACACTTTATCCTCCGTCCAGCCATCAAAGTCATTCTGAAATTGAGTCTAGGTTTTCATCTAACTGCTTAAAAATATGGTCTCAAAACCATCCTATAAACTTTCGATTATGTGTATCTGATATCCATTTTTCTACCCTAGAAGGATTCAAACGCCTAAGAATTTCTTTGTGGGTTTGAACATATGGGTCAACGTTGAAAATGTTATGCAAAACTTAATGGTGGGCCTGCTCCTGATCTGTAATATCGATTGTGACAACCTCTCTTCTAGAAATTCCTTCTCCCTCAAGCCACTCAGTGTGATGAGATTTCTGTAGGCCAACGATTTCCACATTAGACAGGTATTCGGTGCAAAATTCAACAGCTTCCTCAATAATATATTGCTCCGAAATACAACCCTCTGGCCGACTTTGGTTTTTGACATACCCTTTCAAAATCTTCAAATACCGTTCAATGGGGTACATCCATTTATAATGTATAGGACCACATAGTCTAATCTCTTTCACCAAATAAACCATCAAATGAACCATCATATTGAAAAATGTCCGCAGAAGAACATTTCCAATTCATATAATTTGACGGCAATTTCTCTTTCCATAGTTGGAAATTTCGACGGGTCTATAACTTTGATACATATAGCTTTGAAGAAAAAAACAGAGCTTCATTAATGTATGGTGTAAATTCTTGGGAAAAATGCAACGTAAAGCTATAGGAATTAGATCGTGAATCAAAACATGGCAGTTATGTGATTTCAGACCCTTTAATTTTGAATCTCCCATTGACACGATGTTCTTGATATTTGATGAATACCCCTATGAAACCTTTACGTCATTCAAGAAGTTGAAAACTAATATATCTCCTGCCTAGAAAGAGTTTAAGTAGTATGAGGAAGAAATGTTCATTTTTCACCCTTCACTGGAGCCAACTCTTCTCGTATTCCAATCTCAACCATGTCCAATCTAGCCTTAATTCCATCCTTTGTTTTGCCGGGTTCATTTAGCAACATGCCGATGACACTATCAAATACATTTTTTTCAACATGCATAACATCAAGAAAATGTCTAACATACAGAGAATTCCAGTATGGTAATTAAAAAAAACTGATCTCTTTTTTCAACCAGTTTTCGTAAGGTTTTCTGAAAACGGTTTACCAAAAGTAGTGTCCAAATCATTCAATTTCTCAAACAATTTATCACCTATTAGTGGAGACGATGTTGTACGTTCCTCTAAACTTCCGTTGAATGATGTCATCCAAGATCGGTACTTATGTTTTCGGGGTAGAAATCTTCGATGTCCTAGAAACACGTTTTTCGATGAATGTTTCAACCTAATTGACTGTGTACCTTGTTCGCAAATGGGACACCCTTGATTTCCTTTAATGCTATATCCTGAAAAATTTCCATAAGCAGGAAAGTCATTTATCATTTCGTACAACACAGTTTTCAAAGTAAACTGTTCATTTTTGTAAGCACCATACATTGTAATACCTGAATCCCACAATATTTTCAAATCCTCGATCAATGGGGTCAAATAAACATCAATATCATTACCCGGTTGTTTTGGTACTGATATAAGCATAGATAACATGATGTATTTTCGTTTCATGCATAACCACAGTGGTAAATTATAAGTTACCAACATAATCGTCCATGTACTGTGACTGCTGCTTTGAAAACCAAAAGGATTCACCCCATCTGTAGATAACGCCAGACGAAGGTTTCTCGGCTCACTCCCAAATTCAGGATACTCGTGATCAATTCTCTTCCACTGAGGAGAGTCTGTAGGGTGACGTAGTTTACCATCTTTAATTCTTGTATATGCATGCCATGTCAATTGTCCTGCAGTATCCTCACTTCCATATAGGCGTCTAAACCTAGGAATGATTGGAATGTACCATACAACTTTCGTAGGACTAGAATCATCTTTCTTGTATCGGGAAGCACCACACTTTGGACATTCATTAAGTGATTTTTGGTCCTTACGAAACAATATACAGTCATTTGGGAAAGCATGTATTCTTTCAGAGATCATACCCATCGATCGTAGCATTCGTTTGGCATCATATGTTCGGCTTGGGAGTTAATTATCTTCTGGGAGCATGTCATTCAAGAGAGAATGTAGTTCCGTAAAACTGGCGTCACTCCACCCATTTCCTGATTTCAAATTATACAGCTTCAATACGGCTGACAGTGCTGTATATTTAGTGCAACTGGCATACAATGGCATTTTTTCACAACTCTTTAACTTCTCAAACAATTTTGGGAAATCACGAAGTTCATCTTCAACTGTCCTTTTCATTTCCTCAATACGATCTTCATCATCGTTCACATCTATAATCACACCCTCCATATGATCGTCTTCACTATTCGCGCTTCTAAATATATCAAGTGATCTATAAAATGTCATGTCCTTTGAGTCACTACCTGCATTGGTTTTTTCCCCGTGTTTATTCCATCATATATAACTTCGATATATTCCGTGATAGATCAGGTGTTCTTCCAACTCCTCTGGACTAATTTGTCTTGAATAATAATAGTGTAAACACGGAAAAAGGATTTGAGAAGGGTCACATGCATGATCTTCTGCAAACTTGATAAACTCTTTCACGCCATCTTCATACTCTTTTGTCAACCGATTGGAATTCATCCATTCTTTATTCATATTCATCATATTTATGGGTTCAATATTGAGAACATTCCTAATATTATGTTTTAATTAATCAGGTAGCATTGTTTGGGTTTTATAAAAACAAATCATGGTACAAATGCCTTTAAACAGATGTGAAATCCATATACATGGTGTGTCCAGTAGGGTGAACATCGTGTATGTATAAGATACCTGATTTAATCTGACATATATCAAATTTATTCCATGTTAATCTTACAAAGACTGAATGATGCCTTAGAAAATACATGACATGTGAACAAGAGGAAACCAACGAGTAATAGGAGAAAATAATAATAAATATGATGTTATCTCAATGTACTCAAGGTGATGATAAGATGTTGGTCAAGATCAACTATGGGTTGGGAGTACACTAATATTTAATTGAAAAAAACTACTAAAAATTGATCCAGAAAAGGATGAAATATCCTATTCATCAAGTCCCTTAATACAACCAATGTATTAGTTAAACCAAAAAACATCGCTAAAAAATCATACAGGACATAACTACTAAAAGCAGTCCATGGTAGGTCCATTGATGT
Source organism: Viscum album (assembly GCA_963277665.1). Taxonomy (NCBI): domain Eukaryota; kingdom Viridiplantae; phylum Streptophyta; class Magnoliopsida; order Santalales; family Viscaceae; genus Viscum; species Viscum album. The sequence goes on along the minus strand of OY728145.1, from coordinate 869,473,827 downwards.
CCAGCTCATCTAATGGTATCCTAATGTCAAATCTATCTTGGAGAAGATCATAGAACCTCGTAGATGATCAATGTGACTATCAATGCATGGATGGGGATACATATTCTTGACTCTCATCAGGTTTAATCTCCAATAGTCCTACAACAGAATAAATACCAATCAACCATCTATTTTAGAGAACTATAAAACCCCATGGTAAAGTACTATGCCATATGATACCATTATATTCTATATCATCAAATTGTAATTTAAACAAATGATGCTCTTTTGGAGTTATTTTAGAAATTGTGATAGAAACTGACCACATTTGTTCCTTTTTCCTGGAGGAATTTGAAAATGCACCAAATAGGTTGTAAAAGCAGTAGAGGATAGATCTATTTGATCATAGAAAGCCATGAAGCCATGTTTATCCTTGAGTAAACTGATGAGTTATGTTTGTGAATGCTTTTTGGAACTAGGAACTGACTCTCTTGATGAAACACATGAAATATCGTTAAATGTAGCCTCACTTTCTGAATCATTGGAAGAATTTCCTGTATTGGATACTCTTAATGTCAGATTCAGCATCCCATCTTGTTCATCAAATGGATTGGTCAACTTCCAATCTATCATGGAGGCTGTCTCACCACCTTTACACGCAACTAATGATCAGATGCAGCTTGATTAGAAACACAATCCTGAGGGCATTGGACATGAAAGACCATGCGGTGCCATAGTTGATCAACAACCTCAATTTACCCCACATGATATAAGGCTATTGCATGATGTCCAAGACATAGCGAGAGGAGAAGAGAAGGTGAAATTCTCGTAGACGAACAACATCAACAATGAACATCCACCACCCTTTCACTATATACATCAAAATCATATCTTTAAGAACGTCTATGTGAATTTCTATCTTACTTACATCGAGGATGATGCATGTTGGTCAACTTGTTTTCAAAATTGTTTATCTTCATCCAGGCCTTGTACTTTCACCCATGAATTTGAAGGTGAGTATGCGTACACAATAGTTTACCTTCTTAGAGAATATTTTCTGGAAGAGTATAAGAGACATGAAGCAATTAAGATCATTAGAGTGTTGGAGAAAATGTGGTTTCTACAAACAATATGGAAATCGGCTTGTGCAACACGACATAAGTTAAAACTTGCAGGTATTGTACTTTAATTTTTTCTGGAGGCTTTCAGTGTAAATGCATTTTGGAATGATCATTTCTATTCATTGTCTTTTAGGATCTTTTGATAGCCGAGGGGAAAGGGTGGGGTCTGAAGACAATGGAGGATATGTCGAAGGGTGATTTTGTGTGTGAATATGTTGGAGAAATGGCCTCTTTCCCCTTCAAGCTCCCCGAACCCCATCGGGGTTCGGGGAGGTTGAAGGGGAAAGAGGCCATTTGGTTAGATGTTAGATACTATGGAAATGTTGCAAAAATATAGGATGTAATTTCCCATAAAGTCACCCTTCGACATATCCTCCAATGTCTGCAGACCCCACCCTTTCCCCTCGGCTCTCAAAAAAACCTAAAAGACAATGAATAGAAATGATCATTCCAAAATGCATTTACACTAAAACCCTCCAAAAAAATAAAGTACAATACCTGCAAGTTGTAACTTAGGCCATGTTTCACAAGCCTATTACCACATTGTTTGTAGCAGCCAAATTTTCTCCAACACTCTAATGATCTTCATTGCTTCATGTCTCTTATACCTTTCTAGAAACGCTTCTCTAAGAAGGTCAACTATCATGTACTCATACTCACCTTCAAATTCATGGGTACAAGTACAAGGCACGGATGAAGATAAACAATTTCTAAAACAAGTTGACCAACATGCATCATCCTCGATGGAAGTAAGATAAAAATTCACATGGACATTCTTAATGATATGATTTTGATGTATATAGTGAAAGGGTAGTGGATGTTCATTTTTGATGTTGTTTGTCTATGATACTTTCACCTTATCTTCTCCTCTCGCTATGTCTTGGACATCATGCAATAGCCTTATATCATGTGGGGTAAATTGAGGTTGCTGAGAAACTATGGTACTGCATGATCTTTCATGTCTAGTTCCCTCAGGATTGTTTTTCTAATCAAGCTACCTATGATCATTAGTTGCATGTAAAAGTGGTGCGGTGGCCTCTATGAAAGATTGGAAGTTGACCAATCCATTTTATAAACAAGATGGGATGCTAAATCTGACATTAAGAGCATCCAATACAATAAATTGTTCCAATGATTCGGAAAGTGAGGCTACATTTAAAGATATTTCCTGTGTTTCATCAAGCGAGTCAGTTCCTAGTTCCAAAAATCATTCACAAACATCACTCATCAGTTTCCTCAAGTATAAACTTGGGTTCATGGATTTTTATAATAAAAGAGATCTATCTTCTACTACTTTTACAACCAATGTGGTGAATTTTTCAAATTACTCCAGGAAAAAGGAACAAATGTGGTGAGTTGTAAGCCACATCTATTTGATGTTTTGAAATGTTAATTATGTTTTGAAAATGGGTTCAATATTTGAGAAAAAGTTGAATTGTCCTTGATTCATGCATGGTTGATGGATTCACATCCATTCTGAGTGGTTTTGATGGAAAGGATGTATGATAACATTGGTTGGTCTTCTCATGGATGTCTAAGCATGGTAAGTTAGAAAACATGTTGTGTATGTTTTGGAGCTTTAGTTGGGTTCTAGTGGTTCTTTCCTGATGATGGAGGTGTTAAACATCATATGGTGGTGTTTGTGAGCTAAAGCATATAGTGGGGAGCACCATAGAAATTATGTGGTCGGTTGATGACATGATCAGCGTTTTGAATTAGATAGTCCTAGGTAAAATTCATCTTGGTGTTTAGATTGGTTGAGTACATTGAGATGAAGGTTGTGGTTGGGTTGTGTTATTGGTGTTTGGGGGAAATGTATGTTTTTAATGGTACCTTTATGTTTTACATAAGGAATAATTAGTAGATCACATTTTCTTGTTTGATATACTAGTTTTTCAATTAAAATGAAGTCCATTTTTAAATATAGAGAGACACTTTGAGTGGACAGCCCTACCCCCACCCCACACAGCCCTACCCCCACCAGTACACCCCCCCACCCCAAACAGCCCTACCCCCACCCCATTTGGACAACCCAACCCCCTCCCCCAACCTACCTAAACAGCTCCACCCCCACCCCACTTGGACAACCCTACCCCCACCCCACTTGGACAGCTCTACCCCCACCCCACACCCACCCCACTTGGAAAACCCTACCCCACCCCACTTGGACAACCCAACCCCCCCCCCCCCACTTGGACAGCTCTATCCCCACCCCACTTGGACAACCCACCCCCCCCCCCCACCTGGAAAGCCCTACCCCCACTCCACTTGGAAAACCCAGCCCCCCCCCCCCCCACCCCACCTGGACAACCCTAACTATATTTATGGCTAACCAATGAAATCAAGTAAATATACCATAAATTTAAAATAAATCAACGATAAAATAACTCAGGATCATATTGACCTCTTCAGTATCAACCAAAACTATTCAATACAGATAAATCACAACAAAACGACAACCTAAAATGATATATTTATTGTGTTCATAAGGGAATCATAATACACAAAACATTGTAGAAAAATGGAATGAAAAAATCTAAAATAAATAAAGGCACACCAACCGATTTAGAATGGAAGAACAAAAATTCCTTGAATCAAAGATTGATGTCCCGGCAGCGAGGGTGGAGGTGGCAGAGGCGGCGGCGGTCGCGGCAGTGAGGGTGGAGGCGGTCGCGGTAGCGGGAGCGGGGGCGGAGGCGGCAGCGGCAGCGGAGAAGGAGGAGGACGAGGAGGACGAGGGGGAGGAAGGAGGAGGGAGGATGAGGAGGACGATGACGAGGTCGTGCGGCGAGGGGCATGGTTCAGCTTCCGCGAGAGCTTGACCGCGTGCAAGCGAGGATGGCCTATTAGGGTTATTAAATAAAAACCAATAGAACATTTATCAGTGCTTGTTAAAAGTGCTGATAAAGAACTACCTTTATCAGCGCTTTTATATAGTGCTGATAAAGGCATACCCCTTTATCAGCGCTTTATGTTTAGCATTGATAAATGGTAGCGCTTCCCTTTCCCTGTTTTTTGGTAGTGATTTTACCATAGGGTTCGTAGCCATGGATGATTAGGTAACATAAATAATGTCTCACGGATATCTAGGGATTTTCTAATTGGAAATGTGTCTCATTGGGTCTTGGTTTTTACCAACTTCTTTTCCCCTTTTAAGAGAGGAATATGAATGCTTAGGGATGCAGCTCAGTCTCCCTTAAGACTGGACTTCTTTACATACATGAATGGGATAAATCATTTAATCCACTAGAGATAAGAAACACTTTTGTGAAACTTTGGGTGAAATTATTCAATCTAAAATGGCATCTCTGAAACCCTAATATACTTCATGATAATACGTTGTCCATTATAATTCCCATCAAAATGGATCGAGATTCTAAAATGGCCATATTTGGACATTTTTTTGAACTTTTTTGTTGAAGTTGATCAATGTTCCTCTTTGGTTGAGATGGTTGTTCTCTCAATAGAGGATGATGATTTGAATCTTAAAATTGAGTATGAAAATGTTCCCCTTTTCTTCTTGATCTGACTACCATTGATCATGATGTTTCAAACTACAATATATCAATTATTTATTATTTCTATGACAATCGTGGTCATGAGAAAAATATGTGTTTCAAAAAGCCAAAGTTAAGGAATTCCATAGATGGAAACCTAGTTATTATAGGGGAAGATGGAATGAAAGATAATGAAGGTGGTAGTTCTAGGCAGAATGTTGATATTGAGGTAGGGGTTTCTACCTTGTATGATGATGCAATTTTCATAAAAAATCATCCTAGTGGACAAGCATGGGAGGAATCTCCTTTCGATGACTTGACAGTGTCAGAATCCCTTTCTTGTGATGATGCGATTGATATGCAAGCCTCATGTATCATGTAGATCAATGAAGTTGAGAGGAACTCTTGAGATTCAATCTTTACTAATTAAGTAAATACCTTTGATGATGGTGATAATGTAAAATACTTTTCTACTGACTCTCAGAAGCAAGTAGTGGTTTCCACTACAATCTAACAAATTAATGAAGATGATACTTGAAGAGTGGCTGATCAACAATTTATGGTTGAGAAGGAGATTGTTTCAGGTAATCGAAAGGGAAAGAAAATAGATTTTTCTTCTCATGTGAAGCCTTCAAAAGGATATAAAATTCTCCAGGATGATGGGGGATTTCAATTGGTCCCTCCTCGGAAAACCAAGTCAATTTAGAAAAATGTTCATTCCAGTTATGAATTGGAAACAGATGATCATGGAGTTGTTTCTAAATCTGTTTCTCCTATAGAGGGTATTCTATTTGATGTTAGTTCAGTGAAGGACAACCCTAACACTGAGAAATAGGAACCTAAAGAATTTTGGAATAGAAAACCTAGAAATGAGATAAGGCATCCAAATGGTTGTGGATGGGGATGTGGGCATGATGACTGGAATGCTGCAAGAGGGTATGTTTTTTCCACCAAGTCTCCACGGACTCAACTCACGCCAGAGCAAGAAAGGATTAAAATATGTATTATGTGCTTCTCAATAAAAAATCACTTGCTGAATGGAAATCAGCTGATGAGGGCGACATATCTGATTATAGGCATTGGGATGATCCTTTTGCTTCGTAGTTTTTCTGTTTGGATGAGGGATTGTCTCGTTGTTTGACATTTTCCTCCCTCTTTCTTATTTGTTACTTTTTCTTTAATATTTAATAAATGGATAGAGGCTTCTACATTTGACTAACCCATTTCAGTATAATTATAAATAAATATAAATTTATTTAAATAATAAAAAAAATATAAAAATATAATTATTATACATATAAGGTTATAAATATATATAATTAAATAAATTTATTTATAAATATATACAAATATTTAAAAATAAATAAAAATATTTATAATTATAATTTTAAATAAATATAGATATATTTAAATAATTATAAAATTATAATAAATATATTAATTATATATATTAATAAAACTATAAATATAATAAATATATTTCTTATAACTTTATAATCAATAAAATAAATAAATATAAATATATTTATAATTACAACTATATATAAATATATATTTATTATAATTTTATAATTATAAGTAGATATTTATATATTTATACTTATAATTATATATATATATATATATATTTATTTAAATATTTATAAAATTATAATAAATATATTTATTATACGTATAATGTGATATATTTATATATATATATATATAATTATAAAATTATAATAAATATATTTATTATCCTTATAATGTTATAAATATATATAATTAAATAAATTTATTTATAAATATATACATATGTTTATAAATAAATACTAATATATATAATTATAATTATAAATAAATAAAGATATATTTAAATAATTATAAAATTTAATAAATATATTAATTATATATATTTATAAAATTATAAGTATAATAAATATAGTTATTATAGATGATAATAAATATATATTTATTATATATATAATTTCATAAATATATACAATAAAATAAATAATTTATTAAAATCATATATTTGTCTATGATTTTTTGTAGATAATGTAAAGACCCTACAATTCTGTGGGAAATGTTTTCTTAAATTCATGGTAATTTTATGAGTCTGCAGTTTCTGACAGCGTTTAATTCTGAGGTCCGGTGTGCCCGAAATCAATTTTTGAAGTTTTGGTTGGATAAATACAGTAAACGTACGAGCGAGATATTATAACTTTTGAAACGTTTCTCAGAATTGAAATCTGGGGGCACCATTTAACTCGTAGCGTCAGTGATTGCTTAGTGAGACCTTCACCGCAGTTTCATTCTAACGAGAATGGAAGTTAGTTTTGGTGATTTTAAATTAAAATTGAATAAAAATAAAGTGATAGATTAATTTTTATGTGTGGTAGTTAATGTAGGATCGAAGTAATAATGTAGATGCTCAATTTACAAGAGGGAGGTGAATTGTATACTTTAAAAATTCTTTTGGAAACTTTAAAGTTAGTTATGAATAACTATGTTTTCCTTAAGCAAGGAAACGGTTAAGTTTAACAAGGTTAAACTAAGCAAATTCACAAAACCTCTAATATCAAATGAAAACTTGGAAGAGATTCCGAAAGTAGGTTCCAGAAATATGGTTCCGGAAATTGAAACTTAACAAAAGATTACAATATTAGATTCTACCTTAAAGCGTATAGAATCTAAATGAAATAGAGTACAAGTAAGAAAGTATAAGAAAGTTATACTTTCCTTATAATACAAAATTCAGCGGAAATAAACAAGTAGTAAACTACAAGTAACAAGATATAAGTCTTTTAACCCAAAGAGAAGGGTATCCAATAGCCTTGGATAAAGGTCCCTTGATTTATACTTTCCAGCAAGTCTGTCTTACCCACACCAGGGTAAGCCCTCGATACGAAGATTGGAGTCTCTGTCTTGCTATCCTGCAAGCCCTCAACTTCAAGGTAGTTGGCAACCTCTATCTTCCTCAGCAAGGAAGCCCTCGAACTTCAAGGTAGTCGGCACCTCTGTCTTCCTATCCCTGGAAGCCCTCGAATTTAATCACCAACATTCGGAGTCGCACGAAGCTTTGAGAGTTAATAAGAGCCTCTCTCTCTCTATAAATCACTTCAAGCAGATTAGTCAGCCTTTTAGCAGCACTGAGCTCTTTCAAATGATCTCCTATTTATAGGAAAATTTCCAACGCTCGGCTCCTTCTTCCAACGATCATATTTTCCATGAAATTCGGAAGGAACTGTACACGTGTAACTCAACCAACGGTTAATAAGAAACAAAATAGACGAGATCGTTTTATAACAAACTTTGTATAATTGAATGTACGACATCATTTTGGAATGAAGCAAATGTAAGTAAAGACTAATTAATAGTTCATAGTGTTAAGAAAGTCAAAGATTCGGAGTCTAATCAAAATGAAGTTCGGTGTCTATGTTAAGAAATGATCGGATTCTATTTTATAGGAAATCAGAGTATGGTTTCATCAGAGATCGGATTCTAAATCTGTAGAGTTCGGAGTCGAACTGCTTAAAAGTTCGGAGTCAAACTTCTTAATAGTTCGGAGTCGAACTTCTAAAGAGTTCGGAGTCGAAATTCTTAAGAGTTCGGAGTCGAACTTCTAAAGATTTCGGAGTCGAACTTTTTAAGAGTTCGGAGTCGAACTTCTTAAGAGTTCGGAGTCGAACTTCTAAAGAGTTCGGAGTCGAACTTCTTAAGAGTCCGGAGTCGAACTTCTTAAGAGTTTGGAGTCGAACTTCTTAAGAGTTCGAATTAGAACTTCTTTAGAGTTTGGAGTCCAGAATTCGGATTAAAACTATATTATAGATCACATCCAAGATTTGGATCCTAAAAACATAATGCTCCAACTTTTCATTATAAGGCTCCGAACATTTGGTTGTGATTCCGGTTTTTGATTTTAAGGGAAAAAGTACCTATGTATAAGAAAATTTATGTTAAGGTAAATTTCCTTAAGGAAGTAAATTTTCCTTATTTGTGTAATAATATTATTTCCTTAAGTATAAGGTGTTTGTGATTTTCAAAACAAGACGGAATGGAAAAGTCATAAGTAAAACCTTATTAACTCAACAATCTCCCCCTTTTTGGAAATCACAAACATCCTTTTGAAAAAAGTATATAAGGATTTTGAAAAATTTTATTATACTATTTAAAACTTATCTCCCTTCGTTCATGGATAGAAGTGAATACAACTAACTCCCCCTTAGGCATTGAAACTCTAAGGATTGTATTCTGGGTTTCCGGAGTAGAGTTTTAATTATTGTAAGAATGAAACAGAACGTAGTGGGAAACTCCCCCTTTCCTTAAGGATATTTCTCTCAGAAATTTTTCTTTTCTTCTCCTTAGGAATAGTTCTTTTTCCTTATCCCCCTTTGTTATTTTCAAAAATAATTGAAGGGAATGGAAAAAAAATTATGCTACCTGAAACATTAGTATACAACTGGAGACAAACCGAACAGATAATCATTTCATTAGAGTTGGGGGAAAAACAAGGGAAGACAACTACAACAAAAGATTGGAGTGGGTTCATTTGTCTTCCTTTTCCTTTGGAATAAGCTGCTTCAACAAGGCATTGAGTTTCTTTAGGTCTCTTTGGTCTTCCTCTCGTTTCCTCTCCAAGGCTTTTATCTTTTCTTCTTGAGATTTTAATAGTTGTGCTTAAGCCTCCAAGGATTCTTTTTGTAAATTCAACAACTCATCCTGCTTCTACATCCTCTGCTGAAACTCAATCCAGAAATCTCTTTCAAATTTCCAATTCTGAGATACTGAGTTAAGATTCCCATTCAGATCTCTGGCCTGTTGATTCTGGACATTTTGTTCCTGGGTCAACTTCTCAAAAAGTTTAGTAACCTTTTTTTCCTCCATTCCAAAATCACTTTGAACATCAGCTTGAAGATTTACAAAGTATACTAAATCTTCGTCCACTCTCTTAGACCACTTGGTTACTTTACTACAAGATTTCCTATGCACGTCATAATCGATCAAAAAACTTTTCTGTTCAGCTTACAACTTCACAAACTTATCCATTACCATGGATAAGGAATCCGATTTCTGATTCATAGATTGTTGCAGAAACTGGCATCTAGAATCTATAGTTGGAAGAATCGGTATTATGTCCACCAGCTTTCTCAGAGATTGAACCACAAAATCATGCCCGTGGGATGATGATTCCAAATCCGAGGCTTCTTTCTGAGATTCCTCTTCTTCAACTGGCATCAGCTTCCTTCTAGAGGTACCACCAACCTCTTTCTTTCTAATTATATCCTTAATAGGTGTCTCCATTAAAGTTTGCTTTCCTTTATCGGATTTCGGAATGGATTGTACATTTGGAGAAACTGCCTCAGATTCAGAAACTTGAACATTTTGATCTTCATCTGGTTGCTGTCTTTCTTGTCCTTCTTCAAGATAGTTCCTTTGATAGGATTCTTCTTCATCAAATAGCTCATTTTCTTCTTCTTCCTCTTGGTGTCGCTTGCCGGCTTCCACATCTCCCTTCCCTGGAGATACTATTTTTCCGGATTCATCCTTATAATCCTGAAATTGTTTGATCAAGGTATCTATATCTTCACTCTCCTCCTCTTCTTCTTCTTCTTCCTATACTTGTTCTACTTCTTCCTCAACAGCTTCAACACATTCTTTTTCAGCTTCTACCGAAGGTTCTTTACCCTTTTTCTTTTTTGGAGTGACAAGATTTTTCACTGATGTTTCTGGTAAAGAAGGTTCGACTTTGAAAGTTTCCGGAACTGGAAGCCTTTCAGAGGCCAACTCTGTACCTTTTAGCAACGATTGTACTAGTTCAGCTTCAGTCATCTTCTTCCTCAACTTCTTTTCCTTCATTTTACTTTCCAGCTCCTCAGCAGCCTTTTCTTTTAAAGCCTTATCCTCAGTAGGGTCGAGTCCGAATTTAGGATCCCCTTCCTTCCTCATTTCCTTATCTTTCCTCCATTTTGCTGCTACTTCATCTATATAGATTTTCTGCTTCTTCGGTTTGGGTGGTGCAGATTCAGTTTCCTTCGGCTGAGGAAATTCTCCATCAGTAACTACTTCCTTAGACTTTCTCTTCTTCCTTTTCTTTTTTAAAGGTTCTGAAGATTGTGTTTCTTTTTCAGCTGCTTCAAATTCTTCCACAGATAGGGGGTAAAATTCTCCGGATTCACTAGAAAATCCCATCTTCATTCTCTTAAGCGTATCATCACTGACAAGCATGATCTTGCAATTACAGATCGTTGATTTGTAGGCAACTTTGAATGATTATAAGCATAGAACAATCAACTTTGATAATAAGGCTGGATACATTATAATCTGACCTCTTAGATTTCCTTCTTTGATATTCTTGATCGTAACCAAGACATGCCTTATCAAATTTATCTTTCTTAGATTTACCAAAAAATCTAAGACATAGATATCACTCTTCATCAGATTGTCATTATCTCCTCTTCTCGGAACCAGAAAACCTTGCACCCATAGTTGCAGTATTCTATTATTCGTAGCGAGCCGAGAAATCTTAGTAGTTGAATCATCCTTGAGCCCAAGACACTGTAGTGCTTTTTCTTTAACGAAACTTCCTCACACATCCGGAAGTTTGTGGGAGCAAAATTCAACTTCTCCCTCATATGCTATACCAACCAGGCTTGCTGCCTTAGTGTAAGAAAGTTTATAAGTCTTTCCATAAGACTTAAAAGAAAATTTTTCTCTGCCATCTTCCACTATGAAGGAAACATACTCATAAAATTCTGTCATCAAGTCAGTGTAAACCGGATCCTATTTATCTGTCTTGGCTATGCAGACGTCTTCCCATCCATTTAGTCTAATATTTTTTGAAATAATAGAGTCAAGCTTATAAAAATCCGGATAAACTAACCTTTCTCTATAAACTAACCACTTTGAAATTGGTTTTGTAGTTGACATATCTTGTGAAGTTGCTTCAATAGACATTCGGAGTGAAGTAGACTATAGAATTCAGATCAGCTTCACAAGGTTCGGAACCGGCCTTAAGAGGAGCAGCAGGGCTTCGAGACGAAAAAGATTGAAAACCTATGTGGGACAAGTCTCGAGACCCCCTTTTATAGGCAAAGAAAATGACCGTTGGTCTTCCAATGATCATCTAATGGTTGAAAATACTTTGATATGATCTGACGGTTGAGAATAACCCCAAAAAAATAGAGACTCCGATCTTTTGAGGTTTTTTTTAAATAAAATATTCCAAATTGAGGCTAAACTAGAATCCAAAATAAACAAGGAAGATACCAGTAAGCAAAAATTTTATTACAAAACTATAAGTAGGGAAATCATAACATTCGTATTGACAAGAAATATTATTTGAAGTTGGTAATATTCTTCCTTAAAAAAACTTTATTATGAAAATTTTAGTAAAAAAAGTCGTTACGAAATGCCCAGTCCGAAAATTTTCATTCTGAAAATTGTCAGTACTTGAATTCCATTCCGGAAGTTTTCGAAAGGAAAAAAAATCCGGAAAATTTCAGTTCCGAAAATTTCCATTCCGAAAGTCTTAGTTCCAAAAATTTTGAAAACAAAATTTTTTTTCCTAAAAAAAATTTGTTATTCTAACAAACAAATGTACCCCCCTATGAAAAGGAGTTTATTACTGGAAGGAGACTTTTTCAACAAAAAGTTAATTAAGAAGGATTAACTTACAGTTATCATCCCTAACTTCTGTTTAATGTATTCAAATCTATCAGAAGGCAAATATTTTGTGAAAATATCAGCAATTTGATCTTGTGTTCCGATAAATTGAAGAATGATATCTCCTTTAAGTGTGTGATCCCAAAGAAAGTGATCCCTAATATCTATGTGTTTTGCATGGGAGTGATGTGCAGGGTTCTTACTGAGGGAAATGGCACTTGTGTTATCCCTCAAAATTTGAGTTTTAGTATAACTCAAGCCATAGTATGTGAGTGTGTGTTGCATCCACAACACTTGAGCACAACATCTTCCGGCTTCTACATATTCAGCTTCAGCAGTGGAGAGTTCTACATAATGTTGCTTCTTACAGGACCAAGAAACTAGTGAATCTCCTAAGAAATGACAAGTTCCGGATGTAATTTTTCTATCCATTCTACATCCACCAAAGTCAGAATCAATAAAAGCTTTTTAGAACAAAATCATTTCCAGAAGTATAAAATAATCCTAGATCCATGGTTCCCTTAAGGTAGCGAAAAATTATTTTTACTGCCTTTAAGTGAGATTCCTTACGATTGGATTGTTATCTTGCACATAAGCATACTGAAAACATTAAGTCTGGTCGACTAGCTGTTAAGTAAAGTAAACTTCCTATCATACCTCTCAAAGCTGTTTGATCTACTGGTTTCCCAGCTTCATCAAGATCTAAAGAGTTTGAGATACCGATAGGAGTACTTATGCTCTTAGTGTTGTCATAACCATACTTTTTAAGAAGATCTTTAATATACTTATGTTGAGATATGTAGGTTCCTTCTGGTTTTTGAGAAATTTGAAAACCAAGGAAAAAAGTTAACTCACCCATCATACTCATTTCAAACTCAGATTTCATTAGACTTGCGAAAGAGTCGGTCAAAGATTGCTGAGTTGAACCAAATATGATGTCATCAACATAAATTTGAAGAATCAAAAAAAAATTCTTATCTTTCTTTATAAAAAGAGTTGGATCTGCATTTCCCTTAACATTGTTATTTTGAAGCAAAAAATCAAGTGAGTCTATCATACAATGCTCGTGGGGCTTGTTTAAGGCCATACAAAGATTTGGTAAGTCTAAAAACATGATCAGGATGTTTTGTATCTTCAAATCCAGGAGGTTGTTCAAAAAAGACTTCCTATTGAACATAACCATTAAGAAAAGAACATTTCACATCCATTTGGAAAAGTTTGAAATTAAAGAATGCTGCAAAGGCAAGTAGAATACGGATAGATTCAAGTCTAGCTACTGGAGAATATGTTTTTTCATAGTCTATTCCCTCTTGCTAATTATAGCCTTTAGCAACAAGTCTAGCTTTATTTCTTACTATGACTCCATTTTCATCACATTTATTTCTGAAGACCCATTTTACTCCAATAACAGAATTTTCCTTAGGTCTTTCAACCAAGGTCCAGACTATATTCCTTTCGAATTCATTTAGTTCATCTTGCATTTCTTTGATCCAATCATCATCACCTAAAGCTTCAACAGTGCTTTTAGGTTCTAATTGGGAAAGAAATTATAGATGTTCTACTTCATTTCTTATGGAACTTCTAGTCCTTACAGGTTGATTTACATCACTAATGATACTATCACTGGGATGATTCTTAAGAAACACCTGATTTGGGTTTTGTAAAACCTGTTCATCAACATAGGGTAGAAAGTCTTCTGGGGTAAATATTTTAGAAGTATCTTCTAGAACATCATCCTTATCAGAAGGTTCTTCTATCAAAGGTTGATAATCAGTTTTTGAAAACACATCTGAAGATGTAAGTTGAGGTGGTTTAAAAACAAAAGGATCTGACTCATCAAATTTCACATGTACTGTTTCTTCAACAGTACAAGTATTTTTATTAAAAACTCTATAAGCCTTAGAGGTTGTGGAATATCCTAAGAAAATCCCACCATCATATTTTGGTGCGAATATATGTAAGTTTTATTTAGTATTCAAAATAAATACCTTGCAACCCAAAACCTTGAAGTAGGAATGTCTTGGTTTTCTACCATTCCATAACTCATAAAGAGTTTTATTAAGAAAAGGTCTAATTAAAACTCGATTTATAGTATAGAAAGCAGTACTTACAGCTTCAACCCAGAAATTTATAGCTATAGAATATTCACTCAACATGGTTCTAGTTATCTCTTGAAGAATTATATTTCTTCTTTTAACTAAACAATTTTGTTGAGGAGTTCTAGGTGCGGAAAAATTGTGAGTAATACCTTTTTTACTACAAAAAGTTTCAAAATCAGAATTTTGAAATTCTCCTCCATGATCACTATGAATATTTTTCAATGGAAGGTTTTTATCATTTTTAACATGAGCTATAAAACTTTTGAAATATGAAAAAGCTTCAGACTTCTTTGATAGAAAATAGACCCAAGTAAACCTAGTCTAATCATCATCTAGAACAAACACATAGTATTTTCCTCAAATACTTCCAGTTTGTGTTGGACCAAAAAGATCCATGTGCACTAACTGTAATGCATCGGTTGTTGAGACTTCACCAATTTATTTAAAACTAGATTTATGTTTCTTTCCATATTGACAAGGATCACAAACTTTAGAAGAATCAAATCTAAGCTCCGGTAGATCCTTAACTAGTTTCTTCTTAGAGAGTTTACATAGGTTCCTAAGGTTACAGTGACCTAGTCTTCAATGCCATAAGAAAGAATGATATTCCATTTCACTTAGTCAAGGTAAATCATGGCTTCTGAGGTCTTCTAAGTTTAGAGTGTAAACATTCTCTTGCCTATTGGCTGAGAGAATAAATTCTTCCTTGGAATTGTGAACTAAGAACTTATCATTCCTAAAATTCACAAGGTAACCTTCATCACATAACTGACTTATGCTAATGAGGTTGTTCTTAATACCTTTAACAAAAAGAACATTTGAAATCAAGGTTTTACCAAGAAGAACAATATTACCAATACCAACAATCTCTCCCTTAGCATTATCTCCGAAAGTTACCTTTCCTCCTTTCGTTTTTATAATCTTTTCAAAAAAGATTTGGTTACCATTCATGTGCCGGGAACATCCACTATCTGTGTAACATGTATTGTTGCTGGTACTCTCTTTATTTTCCTGAAATCAAGAAGAAAATTAGACTTTCATAATCCAAGCTTGTTTGGATCCGAGATTTCCAGATAATAAAATTTTAGGAACCCACATCTTCTTAGAAAAGTAAGCTTTGTGAAATCCTAAAGATTGGGTTTTGTTTAAGGAAAAATTATTTGCCTAGTGACCACCATATTGACACTTGGTACAAAATGGGGCACTTTGAGGAACAAAATAATTGTTACTGAAAATTGGTTTTTCATGGGTATAACCAAATCCGGATTTATTTCTTAAAGGTCGTATTTGAGAATACATTTTATCAAAATTTTCCTTACCATGGGTAAAGTTTGATTAACACTTCTTTAAGGAAAAAATTTTGGAATTGATTTTTACAACCAAGTTTTTATCCTCAAAATCATTAGTTTTAGAACTAGAGCTAGGCTCAAAAACATTTTTATTAGAAATTACTTTTTCTAATTCTTTAGAAAGTTTGTTCTTCTCAGAACATACTTCCTCAAGATTCTTTGAAATACTTTCAAAATCAGTATTTTTCTTATCAAGATCTTTAGAAATATCTGATATCTCTTTTGTAAGAATAGAATTCCTAGAGTTTTCCTTATCAAGTTTTTTATTGAGTTTGTAATTCTCAATTTCAATAAGATCAGCAAACCTAGAGACTTATTCAGAAGTAGGTAAAGTATTTTATTCATCAGAAGATGATTCTTCATAAGAAGAATTATAATACTTATTATCATTAGAATTTAAAGAAACATTGGTCAGTGATTCATCATTTCGTACCTTAGCCATAAAAAAATGATTATCAATAGGTAATCTGGCTAAAAGACCAAGATTCTTCTGTCCTGAAGATTCATAATCAGAAGATTCATCTGAAGAGTCACCACCACTGGCACTCCAGGTTTCATTGGCTTTCAAAACATTCTTAGCTTTAGCTTTATAATATTTCTTTCTGTTCCTGTATGAATGCCTTTCTTTTCTTTCTTTCTTTTTGAGAAAAGGGAAATTTGGTCTAATATGTCCAGCTCTTTTGCACACATAACAAGTAACTTCTCCATCTTTCTTATCTTTCCTTTCCTTTTTCTTATACTTTGATTGGAAATTTCTCTGGCCAGCTATCTTGTTCATCCTTCGAGCAAGATTTGCTAGTTCATTTTCCGAGACTTCACTCTCACTAGATTCGGATTGGAAAATAACTTTCTTAGACTTGGATCTGGTTACTCTCCCAGGAGTCTTAGCTTTCATCTGATTTGAAGTTGTAGTAAAATCAACAGTACCATTTCCATTCTTCTTCTTGATGTTGTATGCATCTCTCTTCATTCTGGTTTCATGTTGTAGAAGAGTTCCAAAAATCTCATCAAGAGAGATCTAAGTGACCTTCCTATTTTCATCTATATCTGTTCTTTTAGAATCCCACTCATTGGGAATAATATCAATTATTTTATCCACAAGAGCTTCATCATCTAAACCTTTTTCTCTCATATATTGTAGACTGTTGACGATAGTCATAAATCTCTGTTGAACTTTATAGATTAGTTCACTATAAGGAAAATTGAAGCCATGATATTCATCTCTAAGCATAGATCTTCTAGTCTCAATCACTTTAGAAGTCTCAAAGTGTGTAACCTCTATCTTCTTCCAGATACAGTTATATAAGTCCCCAGCCTTAAACCTTACTTAATCTTGAGTTATTACAAGATTACACATTTAGGATCTTTTTGGGTGTAGAGTTTTAGAGAATTAGATCATAAAACTTGCATTACATTCCACATATAAACAAAGTGGTTATAGAAAGATAGTATTCTTCATTCCCATCAATGGAAACACATTTAAAATAAAACATGGATTATTTCTTGACACATCCTTGACTCTATCATCTTATCATGTACCTTTCCCTTGACCTGTGAAAAACATTTCAAAAACTTGGGATGAGCATAAAAACTCAGTATGGGTTATAAAAAAAACATGGAAAGGAAACATGAGTTCATATATACATAATAATGAAATCATACTTTACCCATAAAACATAGGCACTTTAACATACCTCATAAAATCATGAATAAATCATAGAAATCATAAGACATAAAGGTAACTTGAGGCATTCATAACATTCTTATGTAGGGAGTAACCCTCTTGGTTACATTTGGAATACCCATCACAGTATATTCCCTAAAATATCTTCAGAGAAACCTTAACGTTTCACTCCTTCGCGTTACCCAATGCATTGGAGAGCTATATCGGGCTCACCCACCCTTAGTTTATCACGGAACCACCCGTTTTCGTAATAATGACCAATAACCATAACATAATCCTATCATATAAAACATGCATAAAGGAAACATAACATTCCCACATTTCAATCACAAGATATCAATACAACCCAAAAAAACATTGTGAAAACCATTTTCAATACCAAATAAAAGAAAAGTAAAACATGGTATTTATTTTTCTTTTAAAAAAAGGTATGGCTTGTAGAGGAAGCCGAAACTCAAATAACAGTCACAAAGGCGGAGAAGTCGATGTCTCCGCATACATACGACAAAAAAATTCCCTTTTTTCGTTTAGTAAACGCTTCGTATAAAAAATATTCCTTTTGAATAAACATAAAAGTCAAAGGGGTTTATACACCATATAAAAGAAGGTTGTATATAAAAAAAATTTGCCTCAATGAAAGGAGATTGAGACGAAGTCCCATACCTCGTATCCGACTTGACCCGACCGTTATTTAATCTCCTGAATAATAAACTTGAGTTAATCTCTACTTGCTTATGAATATTTTTCAAGTTCATTATTCCTTTTATACCATGTTATGAACATCATGTAATCAGTTAAGTTAATAATGTTCATTTTGTCGGTATTTGGTTCTTAAGTCAAAAATAGACTTCTTACACTTACATGTTGTTAATTTGGTCAAAGGTTCATTATATCCAGAATGGTATTCATGATGTAGATATCATATATTTCATATATATCTAGTACATACATGCATTTATAATATTACATAATCATTTAGAGGTAAGAAATGAAATGCACCGTTCATGAAGACGGTAAGCTGTACGTACGCATGAACGCTACTTCCATTTCTATTTCATATTATCTGGAATGGAATCATAATGATATAAGAGTATATTATAATTCCAGTATAATAACATATATAATATCATTAACTTTATCCTTTACAAATCCCACATATGGTATTAACGAATCAAATCACTTTCAGGGGGCGGTAGTCCGCACTTCCTAAAATGAAGATATCGTGTTTACCCCTAATGGAAACCATAAAGGTATGCCAAAAATGAAAAAAAAAACAGAAGCTTAAGGAAAACATAAAAATATTATATATCATATATAAAAATAGTGACATCATAATGGCCACCTTTGAAGGTGTTAAATGAGTGTTGAACAATCATCGTTTCAGGAGGCAGAATTTCGCCATCCACGGAAACCGTATGTTCTTTAACCATTTGATGTAGTTCTGTGAGAGTGTAGCTCAAATAAATATTATAACAACATCCTTGTATATTTAAGATACTGTTTTTGTTACAAAATAAGTAAATAAAAAGAGTTTATGGGGTTGGGGAAGCAAAATAAAACAAATGAACATGAGAGAATGAATTACCTTTAAAAGTGTAACTCCTTTTGATTTGAGCCTAAAGGCTTCCTTTGAAAGGATTCTGCCCAAAGGGAATCCTCTAGGATGAGGAGAGGGATGTGGAGAGAGTAAATGGGCAGGTTTTGGCTGAGCCAATGGCTTGAGGAGTGTGTGAAATGAGGTAGAGGTGAGGGCCTTTTATAAGAGGAGAGGAGGGGCACTTTTGGAAAGTAAAGAAATATTACTTTATTTGAAAATGTGTTTCGGTTTTAAAAGGTCCCACATTGATATAATTCGTGGATAAGGTGATAAGGGTTTGAAATCCACTCATCCAATTGGTTTTGGCCATGTGTAGTTCATATATTTTACATTGTCTTTCCATTTTATTTAAATCGTCAAATAATGATGTCATCGCTGCATCATTATTATGTCATAAATAATTTAATTTATTTAATGTATAAAAATCATAAAAAAAATACTATGATGTATAAAATCTTTTTAGCTTTCCAATTACTATTTATAATCAAAAATATGATCTTTATAACCCCATGTAAAAATTGTTTTCGTAAAACATCTCTTATTTGTGTTATTTTTACTTTAACATTTAATAAAAAGTTATTTATGTCATTTCCAAACCAAAGTGTCTCCATGGGGCCCCCAAGTTGGCCCATGGATTTTATTGGTCGGCCATGACACAAACAATAAGTTTGGGACATGTTTCTAGGTCATTTCCTATTATTAAAGCATTATTTATACCTTAAAGTACCCTAATTACCACTAATCGCGATTAAGAACTTAATAAGTTACTATTCACCAAAAAATTATTATAATCTCATTGAACCACATTTTACTTCTTAATGAAAACCATGTATGTCGGATTTTCAAAATTCAATACACATTAGTGGTAAACTTTCATTTAACTGAAAAATCAGTTTGCTTGATTACCACTTAGTGGTTTCACTATTCATCAAAAATTGAAGTTTTTCAGAAAATTACCAAAAATTCACCCTAAGCTATATTTGATATTCCGAATTCAAAAATGAAGTCCATTTTACAAAATTCAAATCATATAAGTCACATTAATTAATTCAATAATTAATTCCCGCTGCCAGAGAAAATAGCGTGTTTTTACAAAACAATAAGTATCAAAAGATTGACCCCAGTTTAAGTCTAATTTCAAAGTGAAATTGATTCCAACGACCACCATTGGATAAAATGGTAAAAATATATTCTAATTTCACTTCAAAACCAATTCAAAACAAAATCTAATCATATAAATAAATTAGATTAAAAAGCAGTTTTGATGTAAAAAGCAGTATTTTTCACTATTCACTAAAAAATGAACATTGTCAGAAAAATACCAAAAATTCACACAAGGTAAATTTTGATGTCCCAATCATAAAGGATAAGTTTATTTTGACAAACATAGTTTATAAAATTGTCAAAATATAGATTCAAAAATGGTTTGCCATCAAAAGGCAGTAAAACAATCTTTTAAGAATAGTAGTGTATTCCATGCATAAGATTGTATTTATTTTCATTTTAAGCCTCTATAACACTATCTTAATCATTAAAAGACATAGATAAAAATATCTATTATTCATTACTTACTTGGGATGTTACATCCTTCCCCCCTTTAGAAAATTGTGTCCGCGCAATTTATTTACTTATCGAATAAATGGGGGTACTTATCCCTCATTGCATTTTCAGATTCCCATGTTGCCTCTTCAATCATGTGGTTTTTCCACAAAACCTTTACCTTCTTAATCACCTTATTCCGTAACACTTGCTCCCTGTGGTCAAGAATCTGGACCGGTTGTTCCTCATAAGATAGGTTCTCTTCCAGCTGAACTACCTCTGGACTCAAAACATGAGATGGATCTGGCATATACTTTCTCAACATCGAAACGTGAAAAACATTGTGTACCTGAGATAAACTCGGAGGTAAAGCCACTCGGTATGAAACTGATCCAACTCTTTCCAGAATTTCGTATGGTCCAATAAACCTTGGACTCAGCTTTCCTTTCTTACCAAATCTCATCACACTTTTCCAAGGAGAAACCTTGAGAAAAACATGATCACCTACCTCGAAAGATAGATCCTTCCTCCGGTTATCCGCATAACTCTTCTACCTGCTCTGAGCTGTTCTCATGTGTTTCTGAATCAGCTGAACTTTTTCTGCCATCTCTTCTACCAATTCTGGTCCCATCAACTTCCTTTCACCCACTTCATCCCAGAAAGATGGAGTTCGACACCGATTCCCATATAATGCCTGAAATGGTGCCATCTGTATACTGGAATGAAAACTGTTATTATATGAAAACTCAACCAAAGAAAGATGTTGGTCCCAACTTCCCTGAAAATCTATAGAACAAGCTCGTAGCATATCCTCCAAGGTCTGAATTGTTCGTTCTGACTTCTCATCTGATTGAGGATGAAAAGCTGTACTAAAATTTAATTCAGTACCCAACGAATTCTGAAGGCCTTTCCAAAAGTTAGAAGTAAACCTGGGATCACGATCCGATACAATGGAGAGAGGAACTCCATGTAACCTGACTATATCTTTAAGATACAAACGGGAAAGTTGATCAAGAGAGAAAGTATCTCGTATAGCAAGGAAATGAGCAGATTTGGTCAAGCGATCAACAATAACCCAGATTTCATTATTACCTCGAGATGTCTTCGGTAATCCAACAACAAAGTCCATGGATATATTCTCCCATTTCCACTCTGGCACTGGTAAAGGCTGAAGCATCCCTTTCGGTAACTACCGCTCTGCTTTAACCTGCTGACAAGTCAAACACTTCACAGTAAAATCAGCAATATCTCTTTTCATTCCATCCCACCAGTAATACTCCAGCAGATCTCTATACATCTTAGTACTGCCCGGATGAACTGAAAACGGAGAACTATGAGCTTCACATAACAACTCTCTCTTCAACTGTGAATCACAAGGCACACACAATCTCTTCCCAAATCTCAAAACACAATCATTATCAATGTTGAAATCAGGCAACTTACCTTTCTGAACCAGCTCTACCCTTTTCTGCAACTCACTGTCTTGCTTCTGTGCTTGCTTGATTCTATCTGATAGAGATGATCTCACTGATACCTGAAACAAAACAGAAGGACTTCGTGCACCAACAACTTCTATGCCAAAGTTCATCAAATCGTTAACCAAAGGATCACGTTCCAACCACAACATTGTTAATGAAGCATTACTTTTTCGACTCAAAGCATCAGCCACTTTATTTGCTTTTCCCGGATGGTAATGAATTGTACAATCATAATCCTTGATTAATTCCAGCCATCTCCTTTGTCTCATGTTTAACTCTTTATGAGTGAATATATACTTTAAACTTTTGTGATCGGTATATATTTCACACTTTACTCCATACAAATGATGCCTCCAAATTTTTAAAGCAAAAACAACAGCAGCTAATTCCAAATCATGTGTAGGGTAATTTACCTCATGAGTTTTCAACTGTCGTGAAGCATAAGCAATTACCTGATCATTCTGCATTAGGACGCAACCAAGTCCTTTCAATGAAGCATCACTGTATATAACAAACTCACCATTCCTGGAAGGTAGTGCCAAAACTGGAGCATTCACCAGTCTTCTTTTCAATTCCTGAAAACAATCATCACATTCTTTTGTCCAGATAAACTTAACACCCTTCCGAGTTAGCTTAGTCATTAGACTAGATAACCGTGAAAAATTTCTAACAAACATTCGGTAATAGCCCGCCAAACCAAGGAAGCTACGAATCTCGGTTACATTTGTTGGTCTTGTCCATTCTTCCACAACTTTTGTTTTTGCAGGATCAACAGTTATTCCATCTTTAGAAACAATGTGACCAAGGAAAGAAATTTGTTGCAACCAAAACTCACACTTTCTGAATTTCCCATACAATTTCTTTTCTTTTAAGGTTTGCATGATAACCCTTAAATGTTTTTCATGCTCTTCTTTACTTTTAGAAAACACCAAAATATCATCAATGAAAACCCCCAAAAACTTATCCAAGAACTCATGGAAAATTCTATTCATTAAGTCCATGAATACAGTAGGTGCATGGTTAGCCCAAAAGGCATTACTAAAAATTCATAATGGCCATATCTCGTACGGAACGCGGTCTTCGGAATATCTGCCTCCTTTACCTTCAGCTGATGGTACCCCGATCTCAAGTCAATCTTTGAAAAAAACTGAGATCCCTGGTGCTGATCAAACAAATCATCGATATGAGGCAAAGGATATTTGTTCTTAACAGTGATATTATTCAAGGCTCTATAATCAATGCAAAGTCTCATAGAACCATCTTTCTTTTTAACAAATAAAACAGGAGCACCTCATGGTGATGTGCTAGGTCTAATGAAACCTTTCTCTAATAAATCTTGCAATTTCTCCTTCAACTCTAAAAGTTCAATTTGTGTCATTAGATAAGGGGGTTTTGAAATTGGCTTAGCATCAGGAACTAAGTCAACAGTAAACTCAACTTCTCGATCTGGTATTATTCCAGGCAACTCATCAGGAAAAACATCAGGATACTCATTTACCACTGGCACGTCATTAATCTGAACAGTTCCTTTATTTTCAACGACGTGTGCAAGGTAACATTCATTTCCATCTTTTACAAGTTTCTCGGCCTCTTGATATGTTATTAAAAGTAAGGGTTCATTCTTGTAAACAAACTGAAAGCCTTTCTGAAAAGAAACTTCTTTAGCTCTACAGTCAATCTTAGCATGGTAAATAGAGAGTCAATCCATACCCAGGATAAAATCAAACTCTACTAGAGGTAAAACAATAAGGTTTGCAAGTAGGTTCTTTCCACAGATAAGGATAGGAAGATTCTTATAAATTCTTTTTGCCTCAACATTCCCCCCAGGTGTTTTTACCAAAAGTTCAGGAGTCATTTCTTGAGATGGTATTCCCATTTTACTAGAAAAGGTTTCAGAGATGAAAGAATGTGTAGACCCCGAATCAAACAACACACTGGCATAATCGGTAAAAACAAACAAAGTACCTGATACAACTTCATTTGATGGCCCGACATCTGCTGAAGTAGTTGCAAAGGATTTCACCACCCCTTTATGCTTGTAGTCTAACTGCTTCCCATCACTCAAGCTCCTTGTCGGACACTCGTTTGCATAGTGACCCATCTCATTGCACTTATAACATTTCACTAACTGTAAATCAAATTTGTTCTTACCTTCACCTTGATCCTTTTCAGTGCAATCACGAGCCTTATGTCCCATCTTACCACATCGGTAGCACTTCCCAGAATTCAGAAGACATTCCCCAGTATGCCTTTTGCCACATTTATCACAAACTAGAAACTTAGTTCTCTTACCATCAGACTTTTTTGAAGAATTCTTACCTTTCTCCTGCCACTTCGGTCTCTTCTTTTGCTGGTTGTTATAGAAAACTTGGTCATCGACAAACTCCATTTCCACCTTCTCAGCACATCGAACAAGCTTTTCATAACTTTTAAACTCACGAGAAGCTAATGCCCTTCGATATTTTGGCTTTAATCTTGAGTAAAAACGATTGATTTTACTATCAAGGTCCCGGATAAAATTTGGAGCATACCTTACCAATCGAGTGAACCTTTCTTCATAGGCAGCCACTGAGTCTTCCTCTTGCCTCAATTCCAAGAATTTATTTTCCATCCTAAGTCGAAAAGCCTTAGGAAAATACTTCTCAAGAAACATACCTTTGAATTAATCCCGGTCAAGAGAATCAATCTCATCGGTGTCCCTGATATTTTTAACCATAGACCACCATTGATCTGCTTCACCCTCCAAACGGTAAATAGCAAGACTAACCTTTTGATTTTCTGAACACCCCATGACATCAAAAATCTTCTCCAGTGCTTTAATGCACCCTTCAGCTAGCACAGGGTCAGATGATCCTCTGAATGATGGTGGATGTTGCCTCATGAAATGTTCCACCACTGACATGTTCCTCTGCGGTTGATCTGGCTGATCTCGTGCATGGATACCACCGCCATTTATCACTTGATTCAACTGCGCCATTACTGCAACAAACTGTTCAGTTCCAATTCCGACCATTTCTGGATGCTGATTCGGAAGGTTATTTCCTTATGTATGCCTTCCTAGCACTGCTTCCCTATTTCCTCTGCGGAAAACCATTCTGAACAAACATGTCTTAGATGAAGCAACATGGTAATCTTTAAATGCTATATCATTTCGAAAAAAAAATTGGATAATCATTTAATAGAATTCTAACTCCTAAAGTTATCTAAACCGACCTTTTATACCAACTATAAGGCCCCAGCCTTTAACCTTACTTAATCTTGAGTTATTACAAGATTACACATTGAGGATCTTTTCGGGTTTAGAGTTTTAGAGAATTAGATCATATGACTTTCATTACATTCCACATATAAACAAAGTGGTTACAGAAAGATAGTATTCTTCATTCCCATCAATGGAAACACATTTAAAATAAAACATGGATTATTTCTTGACACATCCTTGACTCTATCATCTAATCATGTACCTTTCCCTTGACCTGTGAAAAACATTTCAAAAACTTGGGATGAGCATAAAAACTCAGTATGGGTTATAAAAAAAACATGGAAAGGAAACATGAGTTCATATATACATAAGAATGAAATCATACTTTACCCATAAAACATAGGCACTTTAACATACCTCATAAAATCATGAATAAATCATAGAAATCATAAGACATAAAGGTAACTTGAGGCATTCATAACATTCTTACGTAGGTAGTAACCCTCTTGGTTACGTTTGGAATACCCATCACAGTATATTCCCTAAAATCTCTTCGGAGAAACCTTAACGTTTCACTCCTTTACGTTACCCAATGCATTGGAGAGCTATATCGGGCTCACCCGCCCTTAGTTTATCACGGAACCACCCGTTTTCGTAATAATGACCAAGAACCATAACATAATCGTATCATATAAAACATGCATAAAGGAAACATAACATTTACACATTTCAATCACAAGATATCAATACAACCCAAAAAAAACATTGTGAAAACCATTTTCAATACCAAAATAAAAGAAAAGTAAAACATGGTATTTATTTTTCTTTTAAAAAAAGGTATGGCTTGTAGAGGAAGCCGAAACTCAAATAACGGTCACGACGGCGGAGAAGTCGATGTCGCCACATACATACGACAAAAACATTCCCTTTTTTCGTTTAGTAAACGCTTCGTATAAAAAATATTCTTTTTGAATAAACATAAAAGTCAAAGGGGTTTATACACCGTATAAAAGAAGGTTGTATATAAAAAAATATGCCTTAATGAAAGGAGATTGAGACGAAGTACCATACCTCGTATCCGACTTGACCCGACCATTCTTTAATCTCCTGAATAATAAACTTGAGTTAATCTCTACTTTCTTATGAATCATTTTCAAGTTCATTATTCCTTTTATACCATGTTATGAACATCATGTAATCAGTTAAGTTAATAATGTTCATTTTGTCGGTATTTGGTTCTTAAGTCAAAAATAGACTTCTTACACTTACATGTTGTTAATTTGGTCAAAGGTTCATTATATCCAGAATGGTATTCATGATGTAGATATCATATATTTAATATATATCTAGTACATACATGAATTTATAATATTACATAATCATTTAGAGGTAAGAAATGAAATGCACCGTTCATGGAGACGGTAATCCGTACGTACGCATGAACGCTACTTCCATTTCTATTTCATATTTTCTGTAATGGAATCATAATGATATAAGAGTATATTATAATTCCAGTATAATAACATATATAATATCATTAACTTTATCCTTTACACATCCCACATATGGTATTAACGAATCAAATCACTTTCAGGGGGCGGTAGTCCGCACTTCCTAAAATGAAGATATCGTGTTTACCCATAATGGAAACCATAAAGGTATGCCAAAAATGAAAAAAAAAACAGAAGCTTAAGGAAAAAATAAACATATTATATATCATATATAAAAATAGTGACATCATAATGGCCACATTTGAAGGTGTTAAATGAGTGTTGAACAATCATCGTTTCGGGAGGCAGAATTTCGCCATCCACGGAAACTGTATGTTCTTTAACCATTTGATGTAGTTGTGTGAGAGTTTAGCTCAAATAAATATTATAACAACATCCTTGTATATTGAAGATACTGGTTTTGTTACAAAATAAGTAAATAAAAAGAGTTTAGGGGGTTGGAGAAGCAAAATAAAACAAATGAACATGAGAGAATGAATTACCTTTAAAAGTGTAACTCCTTTTGATTTGAGCCTAAAGGATTCCTTTGAAAGGATTCTGCCCAAAGGGAATCCTCTAGGATGAGGAGAGGGATGTGGAGAGAGTAAATGGGCAGGGTTTGGCTGAGCCAAAGGCTTGAAGAGTGTTTGAAATGAGGTAGAGGTGAGGGCCTTTTATAAGAGGAGAGGAGGGGCACTTTTGGAAATTAAAGAAATATTACTTTATCTGAAAATGTGTTTCGGTTTTAAAAGGTCCCACATTGATATAATTCATGGATAAGGTGATAAGGGTTTTAAATCCACTCATCCAATTGGTTTTGTCCATGTGTAGTTCATAGATTTTACATTGTCTTTCCATTTTATTTAAATCGTCAAATAATGATGTCATCGCTGCATCATTATTATGTCATAAATAATTTAATTTATTTAATGTATAAAAATAATAAAAAAAATACTACGATTTAGTAAATCTTTTTATCTTTCCAATGGCTATTTATAATCAAAAATCTGATCTTTATAACCCCATGTAAAAATTGTTTTCGTAAAACATCTCTTATTTGTGTTATTTTTACTTTAACATTTAATAAAAAGTTATTTATGTCATTTCCAAACCAAAGTGTCTCCATGGGGTCCCCAAGTTGACCCATGGATTTTCTTGGTCGGCCATGACACAACCAATAAGTTTGGGACATGTGTCTAGGTCATTTCCTATTATTAAAGCATTATTTATACCTTAAAGTACCCTAATTACCACTAATCACGATTAAGAACTTAATAAGTTACTATTCACCAAAAAATTATTATAATCTCATTAAACCACATTTTACATCTTAATGACAACCATGTATGTTGGATTTTAAAAATTCAATACACATTAGTGGTAAACATTCATTTAACTGAAAAATCAGTTTGCTTGATTACCACTTAGTGGTTTCACTATTCATCAAAAATTGAAGTTTTTCAGAAAATTACCAAAAATTCACCCTAAGCTATATTTGATATTCCGAATTCAAAAATGAAGTCCATTTTACAAAATTCAAATCATATAAGTCACATTAATTAATTCAATAATTAATTCCCGCTGCCAGAGCAAATAGCGTGTTTTTACAAAATAATAAGTATCAAAAGATTGACACCAGTTTAAGTCTAATTTCAAAGTGAAATTGATTCCAATGACCACCATTGGATAAAATCGTAAAAATATATTCTAATTTCACTTCAAAACCAATTCAAAACATAATCTAATCATATAAATAAATTAGATTAAAAAGCAGTTTTGATGTAAAATGCAGTATTTTTCACTATTCATTAAAAAATGAACATTGTCAGAAAAATACCAAAAATTCACACAAGGTAAATTTTGATGTCCAAATCATAAAGGATAAGTTTATTTTGACAAAAATAGTTTATAAAATTGTTAAAATATAGATTCAAAAATGTTTTGCCATCAAAAGGCAGTAAAACAATCTTTTAAGAATATTAGTGTATTCCATGCATAAGATTGTATTTATTTTCATTTTAAGCCTCTATAACACTATCTTAATCATTAAAAGACATAGATAAAAATATCTATTATTCATTACTTACTTGGGATGTTACAAGTTAGCTGCTTCACAAGAATAAATTTGGCTATATATATTTCTAGTCATTGAACATAGTAGAGTATTGCGTACCTTATAATTAAGTTGATATTCTTGCTTTTCCTGGTTAGTGAAAGTTATTACTTCCTTGTCAGGAATTTTATAATCACCAGTAAGCATAACAAAGTTTTCTACTCCATTATTGATAACAAAAGTCTTCATTCGATCTCTTCAGTACTCATAGTCATTACCATCAAATATAGGTGGTCTTGTAGGATTTAGATTAACAATAGAACCAACATTAATTCCTGTCATACTAAAAATAACCTTCGGCACACAAACTTGTTAGTAAAAAAGATTCGTAATAACAAAGTTCGGACTGGGAATTTTCGGAATGGGAATGTTCGGAATGGAAATGTTCGGAATGACAAAGTGAGCAAGAAAAACTTATTCGTAAGTATAAGTATTTCAGAAACCTCCTCTGATACCAATTGTAGGATCGAAATAATAATGTAGATTCTCAATTTACAAGAGGGGGGGTGAATTGTATACTTTAAAAATTCTTTTGGAACCTTTAAAGTTAGTTAGGAATAACTATGTTTTCCTTAATCAAGGAAAGGTTTATGTTCAACAAGGTTAAACTAATAAAATTCACAACACCTCTAATATCAAATGAAAACTTGGAAAGAGATTCCAAAAGTAGGTTCCAGAAATATGGTTCCCAAAATTGAAACTTAACAAAATCTTACAATATGAGATTCTACCTTAAAGCGTATAGAATCTAAGTGAAACAAAGTACAAGTAATGAAGTATAATAAATTTATACTTTCCTTATAATACAAAATTCAGCGGAAATAAACAAGTAGTAAAACTACAAGTAACAAGATATAAGTCTTTTAACCCAAAGAGAAGGGTATCCAACAACCTTGGATAAAGGTCCCTTGATTTATACTTTCAAGCAATTCTGTCTTACCCACACCAGGGTAAGCCCTCGATACGAAGATCAGAGTCTCTGTCTTTCTATCCTGCAATCCCTCAACTTCAAGGTAGTTGGCAACCTCTGTCTTCCTCTGCAAGGAAGCCCTCGAACTTCAAGGTAGTCGGCACCTCTGTCTTCCTATCCCCAGAATCCCTCGAATGTAATCACCAACATTCGGAGTTGCACTAAGCTTTGAGAGTTAATAAGAGCCTCTCTCTCTAGAAATCACTTCAAGCAGATTAGTTAGCCTTTTAGCAGCACTGAGCTCTTTCAAATGAGCTCCTATTTATAGGCAAATTTCCAACGGTCGGCTCCTTTTTCCAACGGTCATATTTTCCATGAAATTTGGAAGGACTAGTACACCTGTAACTCAACCAACGGTTTATAAGAAACAGAATAGACGACGTCGTTTTATAACAAACTTTGTATAATTGAATGTACGACATCGTTTTGGAATGAAGCAAATGTAAGTAAAGACTAATTAATAGTCCGGAGTGTTAAGCAAGTCAATGATTCGGAGTCTAATCAAAATGAAGTTTGGAGTCTATGTTAAGAAATGTTTGGATTCTATTTTATAGGAAATCAGAGTCTGGTTTCATCAGAGATCGGATTCTAAATCTGTAGAGTTTGGAGTCGAACTGCTTAAAAGTTCGGAGTCAAACTTCTTAAGAGTTCGGAGTCGAACTTCTAAAGAGTTCGGAGTAGAACTTCTTAAGAGTTCGGAGTCAAACTTATAAAGAGTTCGGAGTCGAACTTCTTAAGAGTTCGGAGTCGAACTTCTTAAGATTTCGGAGTCGAACTTCTAAAGAGTTCAGAGTCGAACTTCTTAAGAGTTCGGAGTCGAACTTCTAAAGAGTTCGGAGTCGAACTTCTTAAGCGTTCGAATGAGAACTGCTTTAGAGTTTGGAGTCCAGAATTCGGATTAAAACTATATTACAGATCACATCCAAGATTCGGATCCTAAAAACAGAATGCCCCAACTTTTCATTATAAGGCTCCAAAAATTTGGTTGTGATTCCGGTTTTTTGATTTTAAGGGAAAAAGTAGCTATGTATAAGAAAATCTATGTTAAGGTAAATTTCCTTAAGGAAGTAAATTTTCCTTATTTGTGTAATAATATTATTTTCTTAAGTATAAGGTGTTTGTGATTTTCAAAACAAGAAGGAATGGAAAATTCATAAGGAAAACCTTATTGACTCAACAGTTAAAACCTCCAAGGGGAGGTTAGTGGTGGGGCCCACCAGCACATAACCTCCCTTGGGATGATGTTATAAGGTGGGTCCCACATGAGCATCAAACCCCATTAACCCCCCTTTAACCCTTGGAACTCCCAATTTATTGCGGAGCATCTTCACCTTCCTTCATAAGTGTGCCAAACCACAAATTAATTAATGGCATAATTAATTAATTTGAAGTGTTTTAATTTCATTTGAATTCATTATGACAACATTAAAATAAGAGATCATATTCTTTTATTTTGGGGGTTGGCATAATCCTTGGGGGACCTTTTTAGAATCTTTGGGAGAATTTCATCCTCCCAACGAAGAACGTTCCTTATCTCCGAAGAACGACGAACATCGTCCTCGGTCTTTGACCAAGCTAAAAGAGAAGGAGCCGCCCACGAAGAACACTGATGATGCTTCTTCCCCGGATGCTCCCCGACGTCAATGAAATGGCATCACCATCAATGAACAATTGTCGAATCAAGGTAGGGGGTTTGTGTTGTTTTTATACCCGTCCTTCGTAGTTGAATTTATTGTTTGGAAACCAAATGATAGCAATGTAACAAGGAGGGTTCGGACCGCACGAACATGGCCCGACCCTCCCCTTTGTTTGTTCACGATTGATGACGATAGAGGTGTATTGTAAAAAGGAGAAGGCGGTGCAAGGCCACCGGGTCGCCGCAAGGGCGCGACACTTCCATGTCGTGCAGAGAAACCGAGTCGCGGCCAGGCGGGCCACGACGGTATCGAAGGGGCACGATGCCTTCACACCGCATCGGAGAGGAACAACGGATAGGAGGGCCGCAACGGATGAAGAAGCGTGACGCCATCACGCAGCGGAGTGGAGCCGAAGGCCGCGGCCAGGTCGGGCTGCGACAGTGGTGGCGCGGCGCCGTCGCGTTATGCGGAGGGTAGCAGGACCGCAGCGCCAACACACCGCGGCCGGCCGGGCCGGCCGCCGTGGAGTCGGACAAACGGGACCACCCGGGTCCTGCAGCTCCTGATCCGGAACAATGCACCAGTTCCGTTTGAAAACCTAGGGGGGGAATGACACCCCCTCCCATGCGTGGCCGGATGGGCCGCCACGGGCCGGGCCGTGACTTCGGGTCGGGACGCTCTTTTGGGATGGGCCACTCCCTTGGTTTGGGCCGCCCACTCAGTCGGGCCGACCACTTGGGTCAGGCCGCACCCGCGGACCGGATCAGACGTGGTTCGGACCGGGTCCGGCCAGGTCAGTCCGTCTAGGTCAGACCAGACCTGGCCCCACTATGGCCATTTACTCCTTTTAGCCTGCATCTTGTGATACGGGTGTCCGATCGATGAACCGTCTGTGGTGATGGAATTCATGTTGCAAGACGATTATTTTGGAATACTCCACCTGTGGTTCGGACGCAGTTGGGGTCTGGTTGGGTTGGTTTGAGCCTAAAAACCAACCGGGCCCCTGGAACAGAAACGCCAATAACTCACAGACTGGGCGTCCGATTGATGCTCCTTTAGTCGCGTTGGGTTCCTTATGATGAGACGGAACTCTGGGATACATCAACTCGAGACTTCATGGTAGCTGATGTATCAACACGTGGCTCGAAGAGTGGACCCTCCCTTAATCAAGGGTGTTGTGTACGGAAACCCTATGGCTGGCTGCGACAGAGATGACAGGATCCTCCATGGGTTCAACAGTGATTATATAGTACCAGGATCCTCCGTGGGTTCGACAGCGATGACTTCTGTACCGGGATCCTCCGTGGGTTATACAATGATGACATCTCTATCGGGATCCTCCGTGGGTTCGACAGCAATGACTTCTGTACCGGGATCCTCCGTGGGTTCGACAGCGCTGATACTGTTTCACGATCCTCGACAGAGGAGATGGTTCTGTGGCTACACCAAATCATCTCTACCCATCTTCATGAGTTGTATACATGTGTGATCTGAGTCTTGTCTTTCAATCCTTATCATCGAGGTGATTGAATTTACATCCTTTTTGGACTGGGTTGTGCTTGGGATCGAGAGTTGGAGTCAGAATGTGACTGGTATCTTAGGTATATGTATGGGCATATACCTAAGTAGGGGTGTTTGATACTTCGTGATTGTATCTTTCTTCTTTGGTTTATCCTTAGTGGATTCTGGGATACCTTCAGGGGTCTCAGGGTCCCCTACTGAGTATTGTTATACTCACCCCTACACGGGCTTCGCCCGCACCTTGTTGTGTTATGTACAGATGACGGTCAGCAGTGATCGAGGCTAAGGGTGACAGACGGAAGGCTGCTCAGATATGGACTAGACAGAACGTACCACAGGGATGAGTTGTTCGAGATATGTACCTACCCTTCAAGTAGGATTCCCCAGTGGATGATCCAGGAGCTGTTTTCCCCTTTTTATTTGTAATTTTTGTTCAGTTGGGTTTGATTACTGGACCAGTTACTTTCAGTGCACCTTTCTATTCTATATTAGTACTTGTTGGTTATACTTCTTGCCTTCAGTATGTGGGTGTTACAGGTTTAAAGGCAATGCCTTCTCTCTTTTACTCGGAATTCACCTTTGGTGATAGTTGCCAGCCCCTGGCCTATTGAAGGCAGGCTTGGGGTAGTCACGGCACGGGCCCCAAGGACGTGTCATGAAAAATTGGAATCATAGGAGTCGGTTCTACTACAGAACATAGACTCGGATTCATTTAAGTGTCAACAGTGTTAAGTGTTTTGGGTGTGTTTATCAGTTCAGGGAAATAGGTGTTGGTGTGGCAGCCGACGTATCCATACACTAGGACTCTGACTTCTAATTTCCGACTCAGTGCATGAAAACACTGATTGCATGTGTGTTTCCTTTGAAAAGTTTTCTTCGTGATTACTTTGTGTTAGCTCACCAGGTATATTGTTTTAACCGTGGTGCACCTGTTTCTTTTTAGGATTTCCCCATGAAGGCAGCCATCTAGGGTTCTGAGTTTCGTACAAGTTGGTAGCCCACCAAGCAATGAGGCCTCGGTGCAGGTCCCCATCCCAGTGGAGGTACTAGCGGTACCACAACTAGCTGGTCCACCAATATCACCATCTCCAGCATCAGAGATTTCACACCATCTGAGTGCGCTGCACGAGTTCCAGTGCCAAAGGCTTCCCAGGTTCCGGGGAGAGACGAACCCACAGTCAGCTGAGGATTGGATGGAGGATGTCGTGAGAGTTTTCAGATTGGTAGGGACACCAGCCAACCTCATGGTGATCCTTGTCGTAAGTCTCATTCAAGAATCAGCAAGAAGATGGTGGAGCCTGATGTTCCAGGTGCATGAAAAGGCATCATTACTCTGGGCATACTTCGAGTGTCTCGTCCGATCATAGTTTTTTCCAGCCACCCTTTGTGTGGTGTGGATTCAGGAGTTACTTCATCTGCAGCAGGGCAACATGATAGTAGCTCAGTACTCAGTGAGGTTTACCGACCTCTCACACTACTCCATAGATATGGTGCGGGACCAATTATTTAGGGTCGGACCTTTGAGTAGGGAATCAGGCATAAGATCAGGGCTTCGATGATCTCCCTCAACATCCCAACGCAGGCAGGGGTGCTGGGGAAATCCCTTCTAGTGGAGAGTTTTCTTGTTGAGCAGTCACAAGTAGTGAGACCCACAATAGGGAGACACATAGCGGAGCTTCTACATCCGGTAGTAGGTAGATGTCGTAGAGGTCAAGTGGACCAGGACGTCAATTAGGCGACCCCAGGATACATGTTTGGTTGTGTGGGGCACACGAGACAGAGAAAGCCATACGAGGAGCAGGTAGTGTTATGCATGCGGCGGGTAGGGTCAAATGGCTCTTGACTGCCCGACCCGCCATAAAGATGAGAAGCAGACAGTAAAGGTGCCTCCCGGGTAGAGGCATAGGTTCGAACGTGGTGGTTCACCGAGAGCAGGAAGACTTGGCAGAGGAGCTGGCCGAGCAGCAGGTGGTGGACGACGTTTCGAGGCCCTACCACCACCACCACCAAGAGGTCCACCCCCGACCACAGGGAGCTGGCGGACATAGGCGGGTTCAGCTCCGAGCAGTCAAGGCCTACGACCACAGCTCACCTGAGATGATTCAATGTACTATCTGTGTCTACATAACCCTTGTTGTAGTACTTATAGACACATGTTTTAGTTATTATTTTATTGTCGCTTCCCTTGTTTGGAGCTTGGATATTCCGACGGAGTCGTTGGCTCGATCCATACGGCTAGAGAGTCTTACGGTAGAAAACTCGATGATTATGCACTAGTGCCGGCAGTGTGAGTTTACTCTAGGAGGTGAGAACTTTGTCTAGGATCTCCTCGTAGAGACGTCGAGGCCTTACGACGTCATCATGGGTATGGACTGGTTATCTACATTCCATGCTCATATTGACTATATTAGGTGCAATGTGCGGTGTGTCCGCAAGGATGGGATGAGGTTTACATTCACCGACGAGAAGGGAGCCTTTTCATCACAGGATTGACTTACACTGAGGAGGGGGTAGCCGATCACACATCAGTTGGCTAGTATCATCCTCAGAGCGGTTGATGCGTGGAGTCCGAGTTTTCCTATTTTAGTGGATCAGTACATTGATGTTTTCCCTAATGATGTTCCAGGACTACCTCCTCGCAGATAGTTGGACTTCTGCATTGACATGTACCCCGAGACGGCACCGATATCTACTCCAGAATATTGGATGGCTCCCGTTGAGCTTCGTGATTAGTGGGTACTTCTGGAGGACTTGCAGGGGAAGGGATTTATCCGACCCAGTGATTCACCCTAGGAATCCCCTATTTTGTTCACCAAGAAGGCGGATGGGAGCTTGTGATTGTGTGTTGATTATCAGCGCCTAAACCAAGTGACTGTGAAGAACAAGTACCCACTCCCTAGGATTTACGGCCTCTTTGATTAGCTGAAGTGAGCGTGTTGGTTCTCGAAGATAGATCTTCGGCCGGGTTATCACCAGCTCAAAGTATGGGATGAGGATGTGCAAAAGATGGCCTTTAGTATTGGTATGGCCACTGAGTTTTTGGCTATTCCATTTGCCATAACCAATGCACCTGCAGTGTTCATGGGACTCATGAACAGGATATTTCAGCCATACCTTGATCGCTTTGTGGTAGTCTTCATCGATGAAATTCCGATCTACTAAGCTACCGAGGAGGAGCACACCTACCATTTTTAGGTAGTGCTGGACACACTCTGAGAGCACCAGCTTTATGGTTAGCTCTCGAAGTGCCAGTTCTAGATCCAAGAGGTACACTTTCTAGGACATGTCATCTCAAAGCTGTAGTTGCAGTGGATCCATTGAATATTGAGGTAGTGATTACTTGGGAGCCACCCAGATGTGTGACGGAGGTGCGGAGTATTCTGGGGCTGGCTGGGTACTATCGGAGATTTGTTCCAGACTTCTACAGAGTTGCAACACCACTTTCTGCATTGACGAAGAAGAGGAAACCCTTCGTGTGGTCAGAGAGATGCCAGCAGAGATTTTGTGAGTTGAGGAAGAGGTTGATCAGTTCCCCTATCTTGAGGATTCCATAAGAGGGCATAGGGTACGTATTATACTGTGATGCATCATAGACCGGACATGGGTGTGTCCTAATGCAGGAGTGAGTAGTGATCATTTATGGTTCTCAGAAGTTGAGATAGCATGATCAGAACTATGCTACCCATGACCTGGAGTTAGCAGTAGTGGTCTTCTCCTTGAAGATGTGGCAGAACTATCTGATGGGTGAGCGTTTTACAGTCTACTCTGGCCACTAGATTATTAGGTACATCTTCTCGTAGAAGGACCTTAACCTGAGACAACGACGATGGCTCGAGTTCCTCTAGGACTATGAATTTGAGATAGTCTATACTCATGGGAAGGGGAACGTTGTAGCAGATGCTCTCAGCATAAGATCAGGCATTCAACTACTAGGAGAGGCAACGGAGTATCTGGATGCATTGCATATTTCCTTTGTGGATCGGGATGGATCAACCTTTCTACAGTCTCTCACAGTCACTCCTCCAATTCTTCAGCGAGTCAGCGAGGCACAGCGTGGGGACATTGACTGTGAGACTTGACGTGCTCAGATATCCACAGGGCAGGCACCTGATGGATTCTCGGAAGGTGGGGAGCATGTCATTCTCTTCAGAGGACGTACCATGGTACCAGCTACACATCAGAAGGAAGTGTTGATGAGTTTCACAAATCTCCTTTAACGATACATCTAGATGTGGAAAAGATTTATCAGGACCTTCGACGATAGCACTGGTGGCTAGGTATAAAGAAGTTTGTCATAGAGTTTGTCTCACGATGCCTCACTTGTCAGTAAGTGAAGGCGGAGCACCAGGTTCCATCAAAATTAGTTCATCCCTTAGAGGTCTCATAGTGGAAGTGGGATGGTATATACATGGATTTCGTGATGGGGCTTCAACGTACATCCAGAGGACAAGACTCTATCTGGGTGATCGTAGACCGACTCACCAAGTCGGCCCACTTCCTACCGATCAGAGAGTAGGGTTCAGAAGAGATCCTGGGATGCTTCTACGTACGGGAGATCGTACGGCTTCATGGTGTTCCATCGAATATCGTCTCTGATCGAGATGCTCGTTTCACTTATTGGAAATGGAAGGGGTTGTAGGAGACTTTTGGGATGCAGCTTCACTTGAGAACCACATTCCATCCTTAGACGGATGGACAGACTGAGAGGACCATTCAGACTCTCGAGGACATGCTCTGTGCATGCGTCCTCGACTTCGGTCGCAGCTGGGAGAATCTTTTACCCTTGGTGGAGTTTGCGTATAACAATAGCTACCACTCCACCATCGTGATGGAACCTTTCGAGGCACTTTATGGTCGACCTTGCAGATTGTCTCTGTGCTGGACTGACCTAGGGGAGTCAGCACTTATGGGATCGGAGATGATGCAGGCTATGACAGAGAAGGTGCAGATCATCCAGGAGCAGATAAAGACTGCACATAGTAGGCATAAGTCATATGATGATAGGAGACGGAGACCTCTGGAGTTCAAGGATGGCGACAATGTATTTCTATGGGTCTCACCTTGATGAGGTCTAAAGAGATTTGGCTGAGGTGGCAAGTTGTCTTTGCGATTCATCGGACCATTCCATGTCCTCAGTAGAGTAGGTGAGGTGGCTTACCGCTTGGCTCTTCCACCGCAGTTGCACTGGGTGAACGAAGTCTTCCACGTGTCTCTGTTGAGGAGATACGTGCATGAACCTTCTCACATCATCGACCATGGAAAGCTGGACATCTATGATGGGGCAACTTTCACGGAGGTTTCAGTGGAGATTGAGGATAGACAATAGCGGGTCCTACGTGGATGGTCGATTCCTTTGGTGCACATTTTCTGGTAGCATGGGAACCTCCATGAGAGCAAATGGAAGTGGGAGGCTTAGATGTGTCCTCAGTACCCTCATTTGTTTCCTTAGTGTGAGTTGTAGTGTACTAGAACGTAAAGCCCTATGGTGGGGAGAATAAAAAGACCCCAAAATTATGTGGAAATTTTTTTATTAAATTTATGGGAATTTTAAGAGTCCGAAGTTTCTAACGGTGCTTAATTCTGAGGTCCGGTGTGCCCGGAATCAATTTAAGAAGTTTTTATCAGGTACGTTCAGTAAACGTACGAGCAGGATATTATAACTTTTGAACCGGTGCTTAGAATTGAAATCTGAGGGCACCGTTTAACTCACAACATCGGTGATTCCTTTGTGAGACCTTCACCGCAGTTGCGTTCTAATGAGAATGGAAGTTAGTTTTTGGGTTTTCAAATTAAAATTAACAAAAATAAAGTGATAGCTTTATTTTTATTTGTGGTAGTTAAAACCTCCAAGGGGAGGTTAGTGGTGGGGCCCACCCGTACATAACCACCCTTGGGAGGATGTTATAAGGTGGGGCCCACATGAGCATCAAACCCCATTAACCCCCCTTTAACCCTTGGAACTCCCAATTTATTGCAGAGCCTCTTCACCTTCCTTCATAAGTGAGCCAAACCACAAATTAATTAATGGAATAATTAATTAATTTGAAGTGATTTGATTTATTTTGAATTCATTATCCCAACATTAAAATAAGAGATCATATTATTTTATTTTGGGGGTTGGCATAATCCTTGGGGTGATTTGGAGAATAATTGGTAGAATTTCATCCTCCCAATGAAGAACGTTCCTCATCTCTGAAGAATGAAGAACATCGTCCTTGATCTTCGACCATGATAAAAGAGGAGCCACCCGCAAATAATGCTGATGACGCTTCTTCCCTGGACGCTCCCTGACATCAACGAAACGACGCCATCGTCAATAAACAATCGTCGAATCAAGCTAGGGGTTTTTTGTTTTTTTTATACCTGTCCTTCGTCATTTAATTTATAGTTTGGAAACCAAATGATAGCACCGTAACAAGGATGGTTGGGACTGCACGAACACGGTCTGACCCTCCCCTTTTTTTGATGCTATTTGATGACGAAAGAGGTGTACCACAAAGAAGAGTCGGTGGTGCAAGGCCACTAGGTAGCCGCAAGGGCGTGACACTGCCATGCCGTGTAGAGAAACCGAGTCGCGGCAAGGCGGGCCACGGCGGTACCGAAGGGACGCGGTGCCATCACACTGCGCTGGAGAGGAACTGCGGCCGGGAGGGCCGCGACGGATGAAGAAGCGTGACAACATCGCGCTGCGTGATGGAGTCGAAGGCCGCGGCCAGGTCGGGCCAAGGCGGTGGTGGTGCGGTGCCGTCATGCCGCATGGAGGGTAGCAGGACCATGACGTCGTCGCGCCGCGGTGGAGAAGCAGTGGCGGCCAGTTGGGTTGGCTTCCATGGAGCTGGAAAATAGGGAACACCTAGGTCCTATGGCTAGTGAACCGGCGCAATGCACCAGTTCTATTTGACAAACCGAGGGGGTGGGGGCGCCGCACCCCCCTCCCACGCGTTGTCGTCTAGGCCGCCATGGGCCAGGCCACCCTTCGGCTGGGACATGCCTTCGGGTCGCGTCGTGCCTTCGGGCCAGGCCACTCCCTTGGTTCGGGCCACCCACTCGGCCGGGCCGACCACTCGGGTCGGTCCACACCCACGGACCGGGTCAGACCCCGGTTCAGACTGGGTTGGGCCAGGTCAGTCTGATTGGTTCGGACTGAACCCGGACCTGCTATGGCCATTTACACCTTTTAGCCCACATCTTGGGATATGGGTGTCTGATCGACGAACCGTCTGCAGTGATGGAATTCTTGGAGCGAAATTATTCTTTTGGCAAACTGCACTTGAGGTTTGGACACATTTTGGGTATGGTTGGGTTGGTTTGAGCCTAAAATCCAACCAGGCCCCTATAACAGAAACTATAATAACTCACAGATCGGGCGTCCGATTGATACGTCGTCAATCGTGTTGGGTTCCTTATGTTGAGATGGATCTATGGGATACATAAACTCGAGACTTCATGGTAGTTGATGTATCAACACTTGGCTTGAGGAGAGGACCCTCCCGAAATTGAGCGTGTTGTGTGCGGAAACCCGATGGCTGGCTGCGATAGAGATGACAACATCCTCCGTGGGTTCGACATCGATGATACAGTACCAGGATCCTCTGTGGGTTTGATATTGATGACTTCTGTACCAGGATACTCTGTGGATTCGATAGTAATGAAATCTTTACTAGGATCCTCCGTGGGTTCGACAACGATGACTTCTGTACTGGGATCCTCCATGGGTTCGACAACACTGATGCTGTTCTGGGATCCTACATGGGTTTGATAGAGGAGATGATGCAGTGGCTAGAGAAAATCATAACTACCCCTCTTCATGAGTTGTATACCTGTGTGAGATGAGTCTTTTATTTCAATCATTATCATCGAGTTGATTAACTTTACATTTTTTGTGGACTGGGTTTTTCTTGGGCTCGAGACATGGAGCCAGACTATGACTGTTAACTTAGGTATATGTATGGGAATATACTTAAGTAGGGTTGGTTGATACATTTTGATTGTATCTTTATTCTTTGGTTTATCCTTTTTGGATTCTGGGAGACCTTAGGGGGTCTCGGGGTCCCCTATTGAGTATTTTTATACTCACCCTTGCATGGGCTTCGCCCGCACCTTGTTGTGTTCTGTGCAGAAGACGGTGAACAGTGATCGAGGCTAAGGGTGATAGATGGGAGGCTGCTCGGAGCTGCACTAGATGGAACATACCACATGGACGAGTTATTCGAGATAT
Organism: Viscum album; assembly: GCA_963277665.1. NCBI lineage: Eukaryota > Viridiplantae > Streptophyta > Magnoliopsida > Santalales > Viscaceae > Viscum > Viscum album. The sequence goes on along the minus strand of OY728145.1, from coordinate 869,432,689 downwards.
GTACCTACCCATCAGGTAGGATTCCCCAGTGGACGATCCAAGAGTTGTTTTCCCCTTTTTACTTGTACTTGTTGTTCAGCTGGGTTTGTATACTAGCCCACATACTTTCAACGCACGATTATTTTCTATATTAGTACGTGTTTCTTCTACTACTTGCGTTCATTATGTGTGTGTTACAAGCTTAAAGGCATTTCCTTCCCTCTTTTATCAGGAATTCGCCTTTGGTGCTAGTTGCCAGCCCCTGTCCTACGGAAGGCGGGCTTGGGGTAGTCACGGCACGGGCCCCGAGGATGGGTCGTAACAGATAAAGACAACTTTAATTAGCATTTTTTTAGTTCTAATAAAGGTTTCTCTTTATCATCCCTAAAAAAGTGCTGATAATGGTATGTTTTATTAGTGCTTTATGTTTTAGCATTGACAAAACATACCTTTATCAAAAAAATTTAGAAGAACTGATAAATGTATTTCCTGTTTTTATAAATTAACCCTAAAGTCATCTTCTTCTCTCTCACACCACAAGCTCTCATGGAATCCGACCCTAGCCGCCATCGACCCCTCTTGTGCAGCCGTGAATCCCTCTGCTGCCACGAATCCTGCCTCCATGGTTGCTACGAACCACAAGTCCACCTCCGAACGCCACCCTTGCTGCTGAATCTCACCTTCTCCTCGAACCCTACCACCTTCATAAACCCTTCCTCAGCTATGAACCCACCTCCATCATTGTCTCTCCTTAACCTCGGTGTCATCTCTCCCTACCTTACTGTCATCTCTCCTTGACTCAACGTTGTCTATCCCTACCTCGCCGCTATCTCTTCCTAACTCACAGCCTTCTCTCCCTGCCTCGCTTCCCTCTTTCTACTTGGCTTTCATCGCTCCTTGAAAGGAAATATCCTTTGATGATGAATAATCCATATGTATCATGTAAGTTTTTTTCTCCTTACACACATTTTGAAATATGTTTAGTACAATAAAATTTTCTTAGACATTCCATGCCTTGGGTAAATTATTCTAAGTGATTTACCTTCTTTATTAATCCTCCAAAATTTTAAATAGTTGGTTTCACCGCTTTCATTGTTTATGAATTATGCATGTGATCACTAAATTTTCTTTTAAATATGATGAATATAGTTATTTTATTGAAAAAATGGTGTTATTTTTTTTCTTACTTTATCGGGAATCATAAAGTATGAAAATATTTTTTTCTGATGGGTTGCATCATACTTGTTGTTTATACATTCGACTTGTAATATTTCAATGCTATAAATGAAATATTACTTTAGTAATTTCATCATGATTCCTACATGAAACTCAAAAAAGGTTATATAATAATGAGTTGGGAGGACCTATGCTGCTACATGGACTAAATAAAAGGTGAAAAATTGATGACTTTATTGTTTTTCTACCATGAAATGGAAGATCAGTTAATATAAAGTTGAAAAGATCTAATTTACTGAGGTTCATAATGATGAGTTCTTTTGATAATATGGAACTGAGTCTCCTGTGATGGTCTTGTACACAATGAAGAGGGATGGATTTATTGGAATGGAAAGAGAGATTCTTGGTCTATCCTGAATTTTCAAAGGTACAGAACTAAAAATTTATAGAGGGATAATTAGTACATGGTAATTAACTACATGAAAAAAATATGTCAGAATGTTACCCGTTCCTGAAAAATATAGGCATGATTTGGTTCTAGTTTCAGTACTGATGGACAAGATGAAAATAAATATTTATGTGTTTAAATAGTGAATGAAGGCTAAAATTGTCTAGGGTTTCTGGATTGGCCTATTTGACATGGGCTGGTAGATCAGATCTATATGTTTCTAGACAAACACTAAAAAAGTGGTTTAAAAAAATGCATATTGAAGTTGTTTCATTCATTCCATTGAACAATTGGAGGAATAGATTTGATAGTGACTACACTATTCATTCTCCTTCATATTTTCTTTATCTTTAAATGATTTTTGTTTTTAAAGTGTTTCCTTATTATACTTTTGCACGTACTAGAGCTCCCAATCCTAAGGAACAATGGGTTTCCCAACTTGTTGTGACTCCCAATATAGAGGTATATTGACCATATGTACATGTTTATGCTACCGCTCCAGAGGAACACATTGATGATGTTGAATCTGATGAAATGGTAGGCAACGAAGGACTGACAACACACAAAAATGAGGAGCACCATTTTCTGACAGAGTTAGAAAAAATCATTAAGTAAAAAATCAAAGGCATCAACTATAATGTTCGATGGAATGTGTGGGGCCAGCATGATAACCCCCAAAAAGGACTTGTTTAGTAGTTTCATTGGAATCATCACTCAGGAATGCATGCTTATTGATGTATATTTGTGGCACCATGTTGTGTCCAAGCTTAAGACACTAATGAGGGAATATATTATGTTAACATTATGATATCATTTCTTTATTTTACTAAAAAAATAATGAAACATTTACTTACTCTTAATCATACTGTGTAGAGATTATTTATAGTAGATGAATCCTATAAGAAATATGTATTAATACTTGCTGGAAAAATTTGCATAGGAATTCACACATTTATAACAAGACATTTTCTTAATGATTTTTAAGGGAAAATAAACCCACACCCACCGCTTATCTATGCACACCTGATAACCCAAGAAGGATAGGATTCATTTAATTACCATCGTGAAGATGTGTCTTTTCAGGTACATTATGTATGTTAATGTCTTGTTTAATGATATGTGGATTCATTACTTTGATTGAAAATTTTTTATTTATAAAACAACAACTGAGTTTTGAAAATAAGGAATGGTTATAAAAACCGACATACCCATACTCTAAAACAAGGATGGGATATGCTTCACTTGAAAAAAATGGGTACATATTTTAAATATACTGTAATAATTTTATGTGACATGAAACCAAAATATAATTATGTTCATCTCTTTATATGCAGATTGATGACTCCAAATCCAAAGACACTTACATTACACTCCATGGTCTATGGAAGTATACAAATAAAAATGGGATACTAATAGATGAAAACACACAAAAATTTTGGTAAACATGTGTAATTATAACATAACAAAAAATTATTTTTCTTTAAATAACTATTACATAACAATGATTACTTATTTTACTATATTTTCTATCTAAAATAGTCATAGGAATAAACAACACCTGTACAAGATTAAAACATACAATCAGTGGCCTTGAAGTGGATATAATAGTATATTCATTTTAGAGGTTCAGGTTTTGGGGTACACCCCGAACATATTTTGAGAAAAAAACAAGAGGAGGATCAAGGTGAAAAAATGTAATGGATGAGAGAAAGACTAACTACCCTTGAAGAAAAATTCCAATGGTAGAGAGAGATCATATAAACATTAATTTGGGGAAGAAAAGAGAACAAACAACTAAATAAAACCCATTACCTGATGATCCCCCCCAACCCCACTAGCTTTGAGATGAGCTATTCCCCTCATAGAGTTGTCTTGGATGAGGTAATCGATATTCAAATAATTGTTTCTATGAAATGTGAATCTGATATACATTGATACCTTTCATGTACTATGATTTTTCAAGTTGATAAGGATTGTGATTAATATCTATCAACACCCACCCATCACCTTGTAGTGATGGTTACTATGTTCAATATCAAATAAGATAGTCTACACAACAGACCACTTCCAACAGGTCATGTTTGAGTGTTGATTAGCATAACCTATGATCTAAGTACCAATCTAATTATTCCTATTGATGAGTAAGATATTCATAAGATCAAACAAGATGTTGGAAAATTCATTTCATGTTCATCACATCCTTTAAAAAAACATTTCGACAATGAGGTATTCATTTCCAATTTATTTTACAAGATAAACTTTTAAAAATTAATGAAAAAAGTTATAAACGAATGAATGCTATTACAGAAGGACAAAGGGAAGGGGTAAAATGAAAGACCATCTCATAAACATCTAAATGATTGACCAACCGAACGAAAAGATCCACTGAAACTACCTTTACCCTGCCTGTTCTGTATCCTCATTTAATATCATTGAAGTTTCATGTGGATACAAAGTTAAAAAATGTTCATACTCACATAGTTTATTTTGAATAAAATATGTATAGAGAGGAAATTCAAGAAATTATAGGTGTTTATAATGTAAGTCAAATCATCTACTATGATTGTATAGGCGGCTCAGTTGTAAATGTATATAACAGGTATGATTTCATGATTTTATTTTTGAAAAGCTGATATTTTGTGTTAATTATGACTAAATAAATTTAATATTTTTGGTAGGAGTGTATATCAAAAACAATTGAAGGTATTTCCCCATGAAATAAATTTGTACTTTTTAGTCCTCATATATCCTCTACAAAATAAATAAAAATAGATTCCAAAAAATAAGATGAAATAGGGTCAGGCCAGGTAACAAATTTTGAAAGAAAACATACAAATGTAACACTTTTATTAATACCAACGATGCGGTGGAAAAACTATAAAATTTAATCATATCAAATGTATTTTCATTTTTTTCATTACTTATTCATTGTTTTGTTTTTAGGAAACATTGGATGCTCATTGTTGTCAATTTGGATACTAAAAAGATTTATTTCTTGGATTCAATGCATAGATATCCAAAAAAAACCACACATGATGGTGTTTTTCATTTTTTAATACACTACATCCTACTTTTAATAACTAAACATCAAGTTATATAATTTAGATTATGTTTTAATGAAGACTTTCTTATTATAGGGAGATGCATCGATATTGTGAAAAATAAGGAATAAGGTCAGGGGCTAAGCATGAGGTACATGACAAGTACTATGAATGGACAAGTATTAGGGTTTATATAATAATATTTCACTATCCAAACACTTATAAAAAATTACTTATTCTCTTTAATGCTTCTGTAGTGTCTATAACAAACAAATGGAAAAGATTTTGGTTACTATGTTTGTAAATTTCTAAGAGAGATCATATTTCATCAATAATCTAGCATATATAAAGAGGTATTCTCAAAGATAATTACTATTTTATTTAAAATATTTATTAACACTTTGGGTACTTACATTTTTACTTATTTTTAGTATTACTCACTTAAGAATTATTTTCCTATATAGGTGGATTACATAGTTCGAGTCAGGGTGTTTTTTTGACGATTTTTATGCTTGTGATAGATAGGACTTTGATGTTGCAACATAGAATTCAATGAGAAGGAAGAGTTTTTTAATATAATATGTTATCCTCATAATATTATCTATTATATAATGTATTGACACAATCTAAGTGATTATTTTAATATAAAATTTTTATCACTTTTTCTATAATTTTAAATCTAATTTTGTTATCATTTTTATCTAACACTTATTTAGTTTTTTTCATAGATTTAACACTTTCCATTTATTCTCTTTTTCAAGCCATCAACACTATATAGATTCGATATAATTTGGATGAAAAAAATTCTCTTTGAAATTTCGAAGAGTGGAGGAATCCCATGTGCTCATTTTGGTGACATGTAGTGATATAATGGGCACATGAGCTTCCTCTACCCTCTTGGATTTCAACAATGAGAAAGGTTTTCTACTCAGAACATTGAGTCAATATACAATGTTGAAATTTAAATAAATAAATGAAATGAAAATCATGATAACCTTGTAAGTTAAGGTTTTTTTAAAGACTTTCGGACATGTATCATTCAACCGTACCTCAATCTGACACATGGTGTGCTAGGTATGAATCCATGTTCTTCTTTCTATTTCAAATTGACAATAATTTTAGAAAAAAATACAATTGAAATATTCAAAACCAATAAAACATATTCATATTATTTTTATAATTTAATAAAATGGTCTATAAGTCATTTTTGATATGTATGAATCATCTTCACCTCTATATGATACAAAATGTGCCTGATATGACTCAAAGTGTCTCTCTTTATTTAAATTTGACATAAATTTTAGTAAAAAGAACAATCGGCATACTAAAAACTAATAAAACAAATTCATATTGTTTTGTGACTTTATCAAAATGATCTATAAGTAATTTATGATGTTTATGAATCAATAACACCTTCATATGATGCACGGTGTGACTAGTATATCTCAAAGTTTCTCTTTTTATTTAAAATTGACATTAATTTTAGTAAAAATAATAATTGACATACTAAAAACCAAGAAAATGCATTCATATTGTTTTTGTAATTTAGGGAAATGATCCATGAGTCATTTTAGACATGTATGAATCAACTAGACCTTAATCTGATGCATGACATGACTAGTATTAACAAAAGTGTCCATTATCAGTTTAAAAATGACATTTTAGTTCAAAATGGGTCACTCACTGAAAACTAAGAAAACTTGTTCCGATTGTATTGATAATTTATGAAATAGATTCATAAGTCCTTTATGATGTGTATGAAGAAGGATCACATCGAATCATGCATTATGGGACCAGTATGTCTCAAAATATGTGTTTCAAGTTCAAAATGAAATTTTAAAAATAAAACACAACTGACATACTAAAAACCGAGAAAACACATTCGTGCTATTTTGATAATTTAGTAAAATGATCCATGAATAATTTTTGGAATTTTAAGAGTCAATCTCACCTCAATACGATGCATTATGTGACTCGTATGACTCCAAGTGTGTATTTTTATTTAAAATAGACATTAATTTTAATAAAAAGAACAAGTGAAATACTAAAAACTAAGAAAAACGTTCATATTATTTTAATAATTTTGTAAATTTATTGATGATTCAATTGTGATGTGTAGGAATAAACCATACCTTAATCTGATGCACAATTTGATCAGTATGACAAAAAGTGTCTATTATCAGTCTAAAATTGACATTATAGTTCAAAACATATCACTGACTAAAAACTATGAAAACACACTCTAATTGCCATGATAATTTAGTAAATCTAATAATAAGTCCTTCATGAGGTGTATGAAGTAGTCTCAAATCAAATAGACACACCATGTGACCGGTATCACTCAAAATGCGTGTATCAAGTTTGAAATATCATATTAGTAAAAAACACAACTGGCATGGTAAAAATGGACCAAATGCATTGGTATTGTTTTTATACTTTAGTAAAATGATCCATGAGTCATTTTTTATGTTCAATAGTCAACTTCACCTCAATACAGCACACAGTGTGATGGGTATGACTCAAAGTGTGTCATTTTATTTAAAATTGACATAAATTTTTGTAAAAAGAACAAGTGACATACTGAAAATTGAGAAAACACATTCTTATGGTTTTTATAATTTATTAAAATGATCCATGAGTAATTTTTTACATGTATGAATCAACCCCACCTCAATCGGATGTATGGTGTGACCAGTATGACTAAAAGTGTTCGTTAACAGTTTAAAATTGACATTTTATTTCAAAACATGCCACTCACTTAAAACCTATAAAACACACTCTGATTGTCTTGATAATTCAGGAAATATTTTCATAAGTCCTTTTTGACATGTATAGATCAGTATAATGTCAAACCGATGCACTATGCAACCGATATAACTCAAAATGGATGTTTCCAATTTGAAATGAAATTTTAGAAAAAAACATAACTAGCATACTGAAAACTGACCAAACACATTCAGATTGTTTTGATACTTTTAGAAGATGATCCATGAGTCATTTTTTACATGAAAGATTCAAATTCACCTCAATACAACGCACATTGTAACAGGTATGACTCCAAGTGTCTATTTTTATTTAAAATAGACATTAATATAAGTAAAAAAAACAAGTGACAAATTGAAAATTGAGAAAACCATTTCTAATGGTTTTGATACTTTAGGAAAACAATACATGAGTCATTTATGATGTATAAGAATCAACCATTCCTTAATCTGATGAACGATGTGACCGATATGACTAAATGTATATGTTATCAGTTTAAAATTGATATTTTAGTTCAAAATGAGATGCTCACTAAAAACCAAGAAAACATACTCAAATTATATTTATAATTATGAAATTGATTCATAAGTAATTTTTAATGTTTATTAATAATTCTAACATCAAATAGATGCGTGATGAGATAGATATGACTCAAAATGTGTGTTTCCAGTTTGATATAACATTTTAGTATAAAACACAACTACTATACTAAAAACTGACCAAACACATTCGGATTGTTTTGATACATTAGGAAATTATCCATTAGTAATTCTTGAAATTTATGAGTCAACCTCACCTCGATAAGACACACTATGTGACTGGTATGACTCTAAGTGTCTCTTTTTATTTAAAATTGACCTTAATTTAAGTAAAAAAGAATAAGTGACATAATGAAAACTAGGAAAATATATTCAGATTATTTTGATACTTTATGAAAATGACCTATGAGTCATTTTTGACATATGAGAATCAGACACACCTCAATCCAATGCACGGTGTGACTGGTATGACTAAAACTGTCGGTTATCAGTTTAAAATTGATATTTTAGTTCAAAACATGTCACTCACTAAAAACCAAGAAAATTCACTCATATTGACTTGATAATTTGGAAATCAGTAAATAAGTACTGTGTGGAATGTATGAAGAAGACTCACATAAAACCTATTCACGATGCGACTACTATGACTCAAAATGTGTGTTTCTATTTTGAAATGGAATTTTAGTAAAAACAAACACAAATGGTATAATAAAAACTAACGTAACACATTCAAATTGTTTTGATACTTTAGTAAAATGATCACCAAGTCATTTGTGACATATATGAATCAACCACATCTCAATCCGATGCATGGTGTGATTGGTATAAATCCAAATGTGCCTTTTTTATTAAATTTTGAAATTTTATTAATGTATTATTTCATATTAATGTTTAATTTATTTATTTATAGTATTACTAGCATAATATTTATTTTATTATGTAGGTATAATCTTTTTCTCGGGTTGAGATGATTTATTCAGAAACTGATACCATGGGCATCCATATCTTAGAGTAGATCACAGTCATCAAAAGATGAAACAATAATGTTTTTAAATGTTTGTTGGATAATTTTGAATGTAATTATATATAAAAAATTATATGTATATAGAAGTTTTTTTTTGTATATACCATGGTTGGGCATTTTTTTTATTCATGGTGTCATAATACATGTATATTGTATGGTTTGAAATTATAGGTTTTTTCTGGGTGTGATGTTAATTTTAACAGCACATTGCAGCTAGCTTGGCCTTTATCGGCTCTATTTCAGGTGCTAATAAAGAACCCCCTTTATCAGTTCTAAAATAGTGATAATAAAGGATTCCTTAATCGGTGCTTTTTTAGCACAGATAATTGGTCCCCCCTTTATCAGTTCTGTGATTAGTAGTGATTTTTTATCACTTTTAAAATCCATTTTGTGTGCTGTTAGATGTCATGTGTGTAGTAGTGCCACCTCCACCATTATGTGTTACTATCCATCTCCCCACATTCCCCTCCATCTCCTCACCCCCTTCACCTCCAACTTCAACTCTTCCTATTTCTCACCCCTGCCTCCTTTTCCATATCCACATCTCCTGTTCTTTCTCCCCTTTCAACAAGGGCCTCATCTACCACCAATCTTTTGCATTACTCATCTCCATAATCTACTCATGAACACCTCCTTCTTTTATTCCATGGTAATATATCCACATGTCAGCATCATATTTATTACATCATTTAGGGTTTTTTTATTTTAGATCCATATCCTCCCCTCTTGAATTTCAATCCATGACATCTCTATCAGGTTGGTTATATATGATATATCTCTTCACCTCTTTGGGTTCTCTTAGTTATGTTGATCACTTAACACGATTATCACCTCTTCAATAATTATTGAACCCTCCTTTTCTACATAGTACGATTAATTTACTCTACAGAATTTCAATCAATTCTTTATGTAATTCTGGGCATGGTATATTCTCAATACCTAAATTTATATATGTTATTATTCATCTTCATGAATCCATTATCTTCCACATATGTTGGCTATCCTTATGATTTAAATATTATTTAAGTGATTTTATAAGACTCTTAGGAATGTTGATGAATTTTATCTCGCTACTTAGTATAGAATAACATTGTTTTCCAAAATATGATTCTTCTTGACTGATATCTCACTACTATACATAGAACTAGGTTCTTGAATTACATGAATTTAATAGATTTTTATAAATTAATACTAGTAGAGAGGTATATTTTTTTTTAAATTACTTTATGAATTAATTATTTTCACACAAATACTTTGTTCACCATCAGCATTTTTTTCCATAGGCCCACTCTATACTTGTACATTCAAGTACCAATGAAAACCAATCTTGTTGTTATAATTAATGAATTCACGGAAATCTATTGAAATTATCACTCATTTTTTCTATGATATGATCTATAATTCTATAATTTTTGTAGATTTTAAATTCCAGACCACTGAAGGAATGAATTAACATTATAAATTTTAATGGTTGTACAGGTTTATAGCTTAATCTGAACTCTCAGATGTGAAATATGAATTTTTATTTTTAAAACTATTTATTTCAATAAAATAAATTGTAACTTACCTTAAATATTTAAAAATACTTTTTAATCTATTTTATGTATTCAAAAAATATGAAAATTATCACCTAATTTTGGTCATGAGTATTTATTAAATTGTAGACTACAAATTAGAATTCATATATTTTTGTTTATTTGTGAAGTTCCTAAATGGTATGTTTCATAATGCATTTTAATGTTTTCATAGATTATAAGGAAAAGAAAAATTTCACTAATTACATTACTTAAAAAATACTACTCTTGGTTATATTACCTAAATCAGTATGTATGTGAATGTTCCATGGTTTTTTAGAGGGATGAATAATCCAAATAATTTTATTATTTCAATTAAGAATACTATACCATGTACCTTTCCATTTTCATGAATTATATCATGTGGGAAGCATCATGAATGATATCTCACAACTATACATAGAAGTATGTATTTTAGGTCCCTAAATTTCATTGTTTTTAGGAATTGAAAATGGAATAAAGGTATATTAATTATAATTCCTTTCTTTTATAATAGTTTATCACACAATTAATTACATTCTTCACTATAGGAATTTTGTTCTACATCCATATAGTATACTAATATATTCATGTTCCGGAGATAATTATTCCCAAATGTATGCTTAATTCATTCATTTAATTATTATGAAATGATTTCTCATTAATACAATGATGAAATCTATAATTCTATATTTTTTTGAACTTTACCATTTTATACCACTTAAAGAATATGTTTTCATTATATATTTTAAAGGTTATATGGTTTTATATCTTCATTTAATGTCTTAAATTTGTGGTATTCGTTTATAATTTTTGAATTATGAAATTATAATAAAAATATATTTTTTCTTCTCTATGTATTCCTTTTTACATATTCAATATTTCAAAAAATTATCACCCAATTTCTATAATGCATATTTAATGAAGGATAAACTAGAACAAAACATGAATAGATATGTTTTTTGTTTTTGAAGTTCCAAAATGGTATGTTACAAAAGAATTTTATAATTTTTTCATATATGAGAAGGAAAACCAAAATTTTAGTAGTTACATTACATCATCAATTGAAATTTTTTATTTTAACAAGTCGTGTATTACTTAAACACATGTTACCCCAAAACCAATTCCCCCTCTCTTCTCCAAAATCCCCTACACCATGGTCCTCCCTAAAAAACTATCATACCTATGTAAACCATCTCTAATCCTCCCACTATTTTACTCACCAATTCTTGAGCCTTTCCTCATCAATTGTAAATCATGGTAACCCCCATTGACCATTCCACCAAATTTTTACCATTCTTCCAAAATTCTACTAGAACCTCAATTCACTACACTGTATAATCGATCACATATCCTAGAATTCTCTTATATTAGTTTCTATCATCCAAATTGATCATAAACTCTTAATAATCAAGATTCATTAACCACTATCATCACTTCTAAACATATTAAAATATAATGAACTAAATTTCACTTTTTTTATTTATTACTTAAGAAGAATATTATTTCTCTATGATTTCATTTTTCATACTCGTCTTCGATTTTGGAAAATCTATTTCTCTAAATTTATTTCAATTCAATTTTAATGTTTTTTTTTCTTATGATGTGTTTTATTATTCTATTTTATTATGGGGTTTTTATAAAATTTTAACATAATAAATTTTTCATAATTAAAATAGAAACCTTTCCCTCCTACATGTTTATAGATTTATTTATTTCCTCAGAATAAAATCCCATTTATTTTTATATTATAGTAAATACTCCATATGAAACTTTTGATCATCATGAGATTTCAATACATGAATGATTCCACATCATTTTTCTAAAGATATGTGTAAAATGATTTTTATGTCAAAATGTAGTATTTTCTATCCCAATATGAATTCATATTATTTTTTCCCTAAATTTCTATATATCATATTATTGATTATAAAATTGAATATGTGAAACTATATTCTCATATAGAGAAAATATTATAGTCTTATTTATATCTAATAATTATAATTCACCAAATTACATTTTCACCTCAAAATATCGGCATCTTATAAAGAATGAATAAAATGTTCATATTCATGAAAAGATGCCTCAAAATGAACCTACATGTATTATTTAGCCATATATTTGTCATAACCAAATGATACATCAGTCACTATTTATAGGATAGTTTAATGAAACTACGGACAATATTTATAATCTTTTTGAACATGATTAGTATAAACAACTTCATGGATAAAGCCTTATTAAAAATAAATATACATTCATCTTCAAAACTCTATGTGTTATAATTTTTATAATATGTAAAATCATCAAAATAGGTGTCACTGTGTCCAAGGACACTATTAATTCATCATTTTAATGCTTTGACAAAAATATGTTTTCATTTCTATGTAATTTAGGTTATATTTTCACTATAACTAGTTGAATATATCTTTAATCCATCATATATGAAAAAAATAATTATTTCATGAGAAGATTTGTTAATGTTATTTGAAATCATTTTATTTATCACAAACCATGTTGTATTCTCTAAAATTCCCATAAATAGAACACTTATATTTTATATTCTCCATGAATTTCATTTTCAAACCCAATAAAATTAAATGAATTTATTTTAAATATAATAAATATTTTATCTACCATGTTGATATGTATATGTTGATTTGTTACATGCATTTTAATTTATTTTCACATTCCTAGAAACACATGAAAAGAATAAAATTCTACATTACAAGTTAAATTTTACTTTAGTTTGTTAACAGGAAAGCAGAATAATTAGGTATGTGCCTAAATTTTTAATTTATGTTTCTTTTTTCTAAATTAATACCTATATATTAATTTTTATTCATATATGTTACGATTTTTTAATTAATTATATGTATTCATATTCTATTTAAATTTTGTTTTTTAGTTTTATTAACATAGTAGATATTTTATAATTAAAGATTAAATTTGAATTTGAGGAGTTTGTATTAAAAATATCATCAATATATGAGTGAGTATGTAGCCAAATATATTTATCTTGATTATTTATATAATTTATATTCAGTTCCACTATAAAATTTTCTTACATAATTAACTATATAATACATGTTTATATCCTTATATATTCATGATCTCCAATTTTTGGTCGACACCATTGTCATCTTCCCAGCATTAGTTCAAAGTCAATGTCCCTTGAAACTACAAATTCAACTCCACTAACATTTTAAAATATCTTGTTGATGATTCTTTTTATTGGAAGATATTTAGAGGAAATTTTCATCCTGATTTTGTTTTAAATCCTTACAAAATAGTCTAAATTTTTGTCTCGATCCCTTTTGAACTTAATTTACTTTCCTATAATATCTGAAAAATTATTTATATGATGTGATAAATATAATTAGAATTAATGGTTATGTCTTGATATATAGTTCCATTTCACGATTACAGAAACTATTTCACTATAATTATTTTGAAACTTCTTATTGATATATTGGTTTCTTCAATTTTTTTAAAATTAAAATATTAATTACAATTATTTTAATGTTAACATAACAAATATAATTGATTTTTTATTTTTTATTTGAAAAATGATGATATATTTTTTTTAGTTTCACATGATATTTTTGAAAAAATTATTCTTTACTTTTCATTATAATGTCAAATAGTAGAAAAATCCTAATTTATTAATGGTTAAATTACAATATTTAAAAAAATTAATAATGGTTCATACTACTATTCTTTTTTTCCTTATATTTCATTCACCAAAATGGTTTTATAAACAATATTTAATGTTTTTTTTTATTTTTATGGACTTTTATATTTCTACTTTTGAAAATTCATCTTTCTAACTGGAACAACAGCAATGAAATTTTCTATTGCATTATGAACTTGTTGGTTTCAAATTATTTTTTAGTTTTTACACTATAATAAATAAATGAAATTTTATTTCCATATTAAAACTTCTAATTTAGTGTTTCAAAAAGTGGTATTCATTTACTTAAGCACATGTTATAGAGATGGTGTGTTCGTACACTATAATATAAATTATGAATATATTGAAATCATATAGTTACTAAAATTTCAATTTTAAATATACATGTACCAAATATCTAATATGAAATAAAACTTTCATATTAAGAGATAATACTAACTATAAAATATTATTAATATCAAATATGAAATTGATAAATATGAAAAAATAAATATAGTGAATATGGAATATGTATATTTTGATAACTAAAGGGATTAATTTTTCATGACCTGGCCCATGTTAGGCCTCAAGCCGCAATTATCCCAAGACCACCTCCATGGGCCAGGGGATAGTGACAAGTGCTGAAGGAAAAACATCTTAGGGATTCCTTTGCCTAAATACATATACACACATTGAACTCAATTAAAAGGTGTACAGGGAAAGAAGAAAAAGATGCTACAATTATATAAATAAACCAAACTTGCCTGAACCTCTAAATAGTAGGAGTATAGTAATGTAAATTGAAAGGAAAATGAGGGAAAATACACACGCAACCAAAAAAGTGTCCAAACCTGACAGAAATTGGAAAAGTAAAATAGTTAAGAGAGCCCCACTCTTGGATCCCAATCTACGACCACCATACACTGTCCAAGCACCTGTATCCCTAAGTTCCTCTAAAGTCATGATCAAACATGTTTGTCTTCAGCATAAGGAATGATATGTGTTGGAGAATTCTATGCAAGGGTGACTATAAACTGACACAGTAAGACCCCATGAAAGCTGAAGTGGGTAGCGAGAGATACACTGAAGAAGAAAGCAGTAGATAGAACAAGGTGTATAGTAAAAGAGTACATCTCAACCCAAAAAGTGGGTGAAGTAAACTCATATAAATGCAAGGAGATAGAAATAGTGAGAATATAAAATTCTCTTAGATTCTTTGTTACCTATAGTAGAAGAGTAGACTTATCCAACCATGATAATCGAGACACGTAAATCATGTGGCATACCCTACACATCTTCACCTCTCCTGGAAGGAGAGTAACCAGAACCCAAGGGGTGGGTACTGAAATAGTGTATATATATATATATTCTTAGGAATAAGAAACCCTAATGATAGAGTAAGGGAATATCCATTTCACAACTCATCCCAAGAAGAAGATTCAACAACAGTTCCAAGAGTATCCATCAATGATTCCCAACACCCCACACGTATGCCCCGAATATAAAAGTCAAAGGGGATAAATCAACATACCTTGATACTATCCACTTTGGGTGGTGCTGACTCACCCTCATGGTTTTAGGTTGTATCATATGGACGTTCCTTGGAGTTAAAAGAATCCCTCTTCCTTGTGAGTCCAAAGTTACATCAAAGCACAAATCTCCACTGATCTGTATAAACAAAAGGTGAAAACTCGAAGTAGAGGACCCACACCCTAATATGTTTGTGGGTTCCACTCTAGTAGTAGTCTTAGAGGAACCACGCCCTAGTGAATTAGGGGGGTTCCACACTAATGGTCTAGGACCAGTGCCTTGATGTCACAAGGGGGTTCTACTCTAGTCATCAAGGACCCATGCCCAAGTACATTCTTGGGTTCCACTTAGAAGTAACTATAGTGGACACATGCCCATACTGATGGGGGGTTCCACTATAATTTCATCGAGGAACCACTCCCTAGTACATTCTTGGGGTTCCACTAAGAAAACTTTGATATGATTCTTATCCACTAATGTCTCCAAACATCACCTGAAGATGCATCGTGTATAGAACACATCATACCATAACTCAAAATTATCATTAGAGTTCATCATCATGATCCATATGTAAAAAAAATATAGGATAGTCTATTCACTTATTTGAATTAGATAACCAGTGAAAAGGGAGATCTTCACCGCAACAAGACCGAAGGGGACCTGGTGGAACCCATGACGGGTCTAGAATTTTAAACTCCCAAACTGACTTTAAAAGTTCCATCTCGAAGATAGGATCATGTTTCTATATATGTCACATCAAAAGTACATTCCATTTAAAAGATATGGTAGTTTGAATCTATTGCACAAAGACCTGTTGGGGCTTGCGGTTGACCGATCGTGGACCAACTACCACAGTTGACCGGTCATGTTATAGACATATATGGACTAACCTTTGTGGGTTTTCCATTGGTCTCACCAATTTCCCAGTTTGGTCGACCGCTGTAGATGACCACCCAAGACCGGTCGCAGCCAACGGCCTCGCAGTCAACCACATCCGCACTCTGATCTAGCCAACCCAGTTCTGACCTCATCTGCCTCATTCTGACCCAATCCATTTTGTGGGCCCGACCCACTTTGCTGGTCCCAACCCACTCAGCTTGTCCCGACCCATTTCGTCCTGGTCCATCTCGGCCCAACCCTCCAGGCCGGCCCACACCGTGTCGGTTGATGCGGTCACCTCTACCCATGGTCAATGAATCCACCCACCACCTTTCATAGTGATTGTTTCCGCCCCACATCTCACAGCTGGCCCAGCAGCACACCGCCGCCATTCCCTGCATCTTCACCGCCTCATTGAAGGGACCACCCCTGTCGATAGTCCCTTCCACAGACCACTGTGCTTCCTTCATTTGCCCAAAAAACAGGATAAAGACATATTTGGGATCCTTGGAATGATCTTTTCAAATAACTAATCTTCACACAATGATTTATTGTTGTTTTGATGTGTCAAATAATTAACAACTAAATCCACAATGAACGAAAAAAGAACACGAAGAATAAAAGGGATCCAAACATAAATCGATGGTTGCTTTAGTAAGAACATCGACGATGTTGTTCAAAATGTTGAAAAAATTGACAAAAGATGAATTTTTAAAATCAATAACGTCAATCTAGAATACAAAAATTAAATAGAAGGAAATCCTACCTCATTTTTATCTATTCATTATCGACAACATGGTCACCATGCTTCCACTGTGATCTGCCGAACTTTCATTGAAGGGAGGAGAGGAGAAGATCTTTGTTGTCATTGGTGGGAGGGTTATGAGGAAACCATAGAAAAATTATTTTAATCCCATATTTATAACATTTATATTAGGTTAAGGTATCCACTTAACCACACCTACCAATGGTCACAAGATCCGAACATCCCATGCCCTCTCACTTTAGGTCAAACTTAGGTGAAACGCTACTTTACGGACTCAATTGTGGTCTTAGATTTCTAATATGAGACCCTTTCTAATAGTTATTCTAAATAATGTTTTAAATAAATTAATTTAATTTAATTACTTTATTTACAGTAACTTGGTGAATTTTTCTACAGAAGACCCGCTCTAACAAAAGTTATGTCCCACATAGGGTAAGTGCCACGTTTCAGACTCAATTATGCCCTCAGATTTCTAATCCAGGATACTATTTAGGATTTATCTCACATACTTCATGTTCATAGTATAAAATGTACTTAATATTTTTATTAAGTTAATTTCATGCATATCGGGCCTCGCAATCACACATCGTCTTTGCTCCTAGCTCAGAATATATATATATATATATATATATATATATATATATATATATATCAAAGTATTAAAAAGAAAAAATTGAGTCTCTACATCATTCCCTCTTTCTTGTTTTTTATCCATGAAAAGCAAAACTAGGAAAAATACTTGTGATACGGAGCCTGCATCTAGCTCCCCCATTCCCAGGAACTCTCCTTCATGTTTCTATGCTTCCATAACACACGGACCTAAGGGATGGTACGTCCACGTATGGTCCACTCCTATCGATCCTCAATACTATTGGGTGGTCTAAAAAGGGGGATCCATTTCCAATGTCTATCTCTCCTTAATGGATAACGTGTGTAGGATCATGCATGTATCTTCTCATCTACGACACATGGAAGACTTTCTTCACCTACTCCACCTGTGGGTGTAGGTAAATGTGGTAGACAACCTTACCAACCCTCTATATGATCTTAAAAGGCTCGATGAACATCAGGGATAGCTTGCCTCCCTAGCCAAACCTTTGAATTCCACATCTTGGGGATACTCTCATGAAATAATGGTCTCCCTGCATGAACTCCAAGGGCCTATGATGGTGATCTATTGATGATTTGTTCCAACTCTAGGCCATCACCATCCTTTCACAGATGACATGCACTTTCTATTTCATTTTTTGCACCAACACTAGGCCCATTAGGGATGACGCTGCAAACTCCATCTAGCACAAAGGTGACCTGTAGGGTCTCCCATATATGGCCTCAAAAGGAACCATGTTGATGGTAGATTAGTAGCTATTTTTGTTTGAAAACTTTACCAAAGGTGGGTGATCCTCCTGGGTCTAGCTGAAATCTACCACGTAATCCCTCTACATATCCTCATGTATGTGGATAGTGTGTTGGGTCTCCCCATTATTCTGGGTGTGAATGGTTATACTCATCCACATTTAGGTCTCGAATGCTCCCTACATGCCTCTCCACATTCATGATGTAAACCATGTGTCCTAATCAGAGACAATCATCAAGGGTACCCCGTGAAGGTGGAGGATCTCTCATATATACAACTACCCAAATCTCTCCACCGAACTCTATTCCCTGATAGAAAGGAAGCGAACCAACTTCGTGAGTCAGTCCACTATCACCCATCTGGAATCATGGCCCTTCTCTATGAATGGAATCTATATGATTATGTCCATGGATATTTCTTCCTATTTCCACTAAAGAATCTCAATAGGCTGCAACAAAACCACCAGAACCTAGTGCTCCACCTTCACCTACTGAAAGGTGAGGCAACGTGAGACAAATGCAGCTACACTTCATCTATTTTTGGACCACCAAAATAGCTACTGAAGATCCCTATACATATTCCTTAGACTGAGATGTATAATTAAGGGAGAAGTGTGAAACTCCCACATCACCTCCTCCTGTATCATGACTAGAACCACTATTTTCACCTAAAATAAGATCTCATGATTCCATCCTTCAGAATATCCATCTAGTGTGTCCCATGTGGATATTTGATCACATAGAATTTCAAAGACGATGTCTCCCATTTGGGACTCTTTCACATGCTCAAGGATAAAATGCTCCAGCACCATCGTCTATAGAAATGATTTACCCTCATCCTCCACTTGGGTCAGCTGTAGGGAAGCTAACTAATCTAAAGATTCCCACATTAGGTTAACCTGCAATTTTTTGCTAAGGGAATTTTCTACAAAATTTATCTTCAATGGAGTATAAAATATATCGAAATCGTAGTCCTATAAGAACTCTATCGAGGATTGATGCCTCAGGTTTAGGTCTATCTTGGTAAAGATGTACCAAGGGCTCTGGTGGTATGAGTATAACACAAAGCACTCTCCCAGAAGGTAGTGCCTCCACATCCTTAGGGAAAAGACTACCACTACTAGATCTAAGTCATAAGTTTCATAGTTTTACTCATGGGTTTTCAACTACCTTGAACCAAATGAGATGACTTCCTATCATTGTATCAACATGAAACTGATCTCATCTCTTGAGGAAATGAAATAACCTACGAACTCAACACCTTCCTCTGGTAGTTTCAAAATTGGAGTGATCATCAGCCTCTGACTCAACTCATCAATGGACTTCTAGCACTACTTAGACCAGGTAAACGGTTGTACCTTCCATGTAACAACAATCAAATGGGTTGTGATCCAAGAGAATTCTTCCAAAAACATCCTGTTGTACCCTACCAAACCAAGAAAGCATTGTACCACTAATGTATTCTTGAGTGGTTACCAAGAAAGAACTTCTTTGATATTTTATAGATCCATGACTAAAGCCTGTTCAAAAATCACATTCCATAGAAATTGAACCTCATTTATCCATAACTAGAACATCAAGATATTTCCATAAAGATTGATCACTCAAAGTAAATCAAGAACCATTCTCATGTTCTCTACCTGTTCCTCCTATGATGCAAAGTAGGCTAGTAGTTCATCGATGAAGACAATAAAAAACCGGTCCAAGTATGGATAGAAGATCTTGTTCATCAAATCCATAAATATGGATGGGGAATTTGTCACACCAAAGGGCATCACGAGGAACTCGTAGCGCTTATAGAGACATCAAAAAGCCAATTTCTGAATATCAGCCTCATGAATAAACAATTGGTGGTGTTCAGACCTGAGATCAATCATGGAGAACCATCTCACACCTCAAAACTAGTCAAATAGGTCATCAATCCTTGCCAAGGGGTGATTTTTATTTATTGTGGTCTGGTTTTGGTTATGATAATCTATGAAAATCCATAGGCTCCCATATGCCTTCTTCATGAAAATAACTGGAGCTTCCCGGGGGGATACACTAGGTATAATGAAACCTTTCTGGCGAAAGTCCTCCAACTGTAACCATAGCTCTTGAAGCTTGGTGGGTGCCATCTTATATTCCACAAAAGATATTGAGGTAGTCCCTAATTTAATTTCAATGAAAAACTAAAACTTTAGCCCTAGAGGTAGTCCCATAACATCTTTGGAGAAGACGTCCATATAATACTCCACAACTGAAGGAACATAGATTCATGAAGATTCTACTGCACCAAGGGTTATGCTCACTAACTGATGGGTAAAAGGCTATATCATCCTACTCAAAGAACATGTTTGACCTTCCATGAGGTCTCTTTCCCCATGAAAGGAGAACCTCATCCCATCAGTATGAAACCATCTGACTAGACAACAGTGATAGTCAATTTGGGATAGAACCATGGAAACCCAATTCATTCCCAATATGATGTTGTAATGTTCCATCGTGATGACCAGTAGGTCCCACGTGAACCTCTCTCATACAATTTATAGATCACACTACTAATAGATTAAAGAACCATAAGAATCACTCCTCATAGGAACCACGAGACAAAGCTATTGTGCTAGTGCCTCTACTGGGAGCTCCAACTCCCATACTAGGAGTAATGAGATAAAAGAGTGACTAGATCATGTGTCTACTAATAAGGAATCAAGAATAGAATAAAAACAGGTCATACCTTGGATCATCTCATGTGTTGTGGGATCACATATATCCAAAGCATGCAGTTTTCTGTGGCCCTAGCTTCCAGATCCCTAATCCTAACGTGGGCCGCTCGGTGGTGGTGGTGGAAGAACCTCATAGCATCTTCTCCACCTACAGCTCCTCCTCCTACTATGCCAGCACCTCCTCCTTGGGGACCACCCTATCCCTGCCTGAGGGATCCCAGATCATAGCGTTGTCGCTCTCGTGGTGGTCCACTTACTATATTCATGGGATTCTCATCACTTCTGGTTAGGCAGTCTCATGCCATGTGACCTCCCATGTCACAAGCATAGCATCGACCCTCTCTAGGCTATCCCAGTGCTCTGCACTACCGTAGTACTACCAGACCATGTGCCTAAGTCTGATCATGGGGAGGCCTCCTACATCCAGATCCTGTCAACTGGTGTCTGCTAGCTGCCAAATACATCTCAACTCTATAGCTTCCACTACCAATATTAGCTTAATGGAATCCATCAGACATAAATCACTCTGTCACTAGTACCTGCTCCATCACCCCGGAATAGGTTTCTGATACACAAGGGTACTATAATGGCACAAATATCTTTGTGAACTCCCTGATCAGACTTCCATGCTTAGAGGTAATCATATCATATCATGTACAAAGAGTACCAGGTCATGTCTTTGAACCTAGATGAGCACTCTTACACTGTCATCCCTCCCCACTGAAGCTTTATAAGCTTCTGAATTCGAATGGAGTGTAATAATAAGGGGTGGTGCTCCTCACAGAACATCTGCTGGAACTCATCCCATGAGAGTTTCAACTCATCGTGCATTTGACTAACCAAGTTTCACCATCGTCCATCCATTCCCTGGAAAATACTAGCTGCCAAATCTACCATATGATCCATCAGTGTCCCCATAATCCTAAAGAGGCAAACCACTGACTCTATCCAGTCCTCTACTTCCTGAGGATCTCTCTCATCACAGAACCTAAACGGACTCTAGTACTAGAACTCGTGCAGAGCGCTCAGCCTACATTCATCCCCATCCTGCTCTATTGGGACTATCTGTTTCTCAAAAGGAGGAGGTGATGCTACCCGACCACCTAGAATAAGGGGATCACATGATGGACCCTAAAATGAGGCCTCACCTCTCACAGGCTCTTCATCATGAACCGAATCCAGTATCCTGGATGGATTTCATGGTGGAGGCATCCTAAATTTATCAAGGATTTCCACGGTAAGATGATCATATATATATATATATAACAAAAAATGGGGAGATGACTCACGCATAGTCAAAGACTCAATCCTATGTGATGAATGTACCATTTTTCCCTATAATAAGTGTCTCAGGGTGTCGAGTTGAAAAGTGCATAATCAGGGTCATGGTGAATGGATTTTCAGGCTACCCATACCATAATTGGACTCCTTGGACTTAAAGACACTCTCGAGAAACTTATACACTATTTACCTAAAATCAAAAAATAATTTTAAGGGGAAACATCTGAACAACCTCCCAAGGAATGAACTTACTCTGATACCAATTTTTCACGACTAGGCCCTTGCCAGAGCTCGAGCTACAACAAACCCAAGACTGCCTCTATAGTCTAGGGGGTGGAGACAAGAACTGATGGCACAAAAAACTAGAGGATTCCTTTTCTTAAGTACCTTTACACATGCACACAACTAACTAAATGAAAAAGTGCATAGGGAAAGAAGTAAAAGATGCTACACTACAATAAATAAACCAAACATGCATGAACCTATATACAGTATGAGTACAGTAATGTAAACTGAAAAAAGGGGGGGAATACATGCCCAACCAGAAAAGTGTCCCATCCAAATAGAAACTGGAAATGTAAAATATTTGATAAAGAACTACTCCTTGATCCCAAGATACGACCACCGTATAGGGTCCAAACCCCTGTATCCATAAGCTCCTTTGATGACACGATAAAACCTGCCTGTCATCTGCATAAGGCATGATATATGTAGAAAAATTTCATGTAGGGGTGAGTATAAATATATATATTAGGACACCAAGAAATATGAAGTAGGAATATTAATAGATACACTGATGATGAAAGTAGTCAAAAGAACAAGGAACAATAAAAGACTGCAGCTCAACCAAACAAGAGAGTGAAGTAAACTCATACAAATTCAAGGAGAATGAAATGGTGATAAGGTGAACTTATAGTCAAGTATTCAATAGCAACAGTAGAAGAGTAGACTCAACCAACCATGAGAAGCTAGACATGGAAAGAATGTGGCATACCCCATGCCTCTTCACCTCTCCTAGAAGAAGAGTACCCAAAACCCAAGGGGTGGGTACTAAAATAGGATATATATATATATATATATATATATATATATCCTTAGTCAAAATAAACCCAAACAAGGGTGTAAGGGGATCTCAATTTCACAGATAAACCTATGAAGAAGAGTCACAAATAGTTCCAATAGTATCCATCAATGATGCCGATCATCCCACACGTCTTCCCTGAACACACAAGTCCAAGGGGCTCAATCAACATACCTTGATACTATCTTCTTTGGGTGGCAATGACTCACCCTCATGGTTTTAGGTCATATCACATAGATGCATCTTGGTGGGAAAATCATCCCACTTCCTTGTGAGTATAAATTTATGTTAAATCACATCTCTCCATTGATCTATATGGACGAAAGGTTAAAACGTGAAGTAGAGGACCTATTCCATTGTATGTTATGGGGGTTCCAATCTAGTAGTAGTCACAGAAGAAATGTGCCCTAGGGAATCAGGGGGTTCCAATTCAATGGTTGATGGCCTTCCTCTTAATACCACAAGGGGGTTCTACTCTAATCATCGAGGACCCTCCCCCTAGCACATCATGGGGGGTTCCACTCATAAGTAACTGTAGAGGACACCTACCCATGTTGATGGTGGGTTCCACTCTAATTTCATTGAGTACCCATGACCTAGTGCGTCAAGGGGGTTCCACTTAGAAAAATATGACATCCTTGCATGTCCACTACTATCATCAAACACCGCCTGAATATGAGTCATGCTTAGAGCACATCATGTTGTAACTCAAAAGTTGCATCATAGTTTATCATTACGATCTACATAGAAAAACATATAGGATGGGCAATTTACTTGTTCTAATTGGATAACCATTCAAAAGGGTTCTTTTCACCGCAACAAGCATAGATGGGACGTCGTGGGCCCCACAAATGCTCCTAAATTTTTAATTCCTAAACTGAACTCAAAAGTTATGTCTCGAATAGAGGATCATTTTTCTATAGATGAAACATTAAAAGTACATTCTATTTAGAAGATATGGATGTTCGAAGCTGCTGCAAAAAGACCTGTTGGGGCCCACGGCTAACCGACCATGGATTGACCGCTGTGGTCGACCGGCTGCAGTATGGACATCTATAGAATGGACTCTGTGGTTTGTACACTGGTCGCACTAACCATCCAGTTTGGTCGACTTCTCAGGACTGGCTGTGGTCAATGGCCCCGCGACAGCTCTTGCTCATGGGGCCTCACGATCGACCAGAGGTGAGGTCTACTCTGGCCAACCATGGTCCGACATAATCCACCTTGGCCCAGCCCACTTGGCTAGGAATGGCTCACATTGGCCCTACCCAAACCATTTGGATAGGACCATCCCAAATACTGGTCCAGGCCTGGCCCATTTTACCTTTGACCATCTCGGCCTGACCCGCTATGTCGGCCCACACCGCATTGGTTGACGTGGTCAACACCTATCATGGTCAATACAGCCACCGATCATGTTTCATGATAGTTTTTGTTACCCCATGGCTCACCACCTCCCCAGTGGCACATCGTCGCCATTCTACACAGCTCCTCCACCCCAATGCAGGGGCCTCCACTATCGGTCTTCATCGACCGACTCACCAGTGGTCCCTTCCACAGAGCATCGTACTTCTTTCATTATCCTGAAAAACATGAAGAACACAGATCTGGGATACTTGGATAGGTCTATTCATATATCTAGTCCCAGGTTGATGATTCTTTGATGTTTTGATGTATCAAAAAGTTAATGATGAAATCCTCAAAACGGTTGAAGAATTCAAAGAATGAAAAGGTTCCAAGTATAGATTGAGGACTGTTTTAGTTCGACCATCGATGGGGATGTTCAAAATGAAAATATAATTATCAATAGATGAATTTTTAAAATCAATAACTTCAATCAAGAATACATAAATTCAAAGGAAATAAATCCTTCCTCGTTTTGATCCATTCGTCACAGACAAATGTGATCGCCATGCTTCTACTGTGATCCATCGAAGTTTCGTCAAAGGGAGGATAGGAGGTGAGATTATTTTCATTAGTGGATGGGTTATGAGTAAACCCTATAAAAATACTTATAATCCCATATTTATAACCTTGTGATTAGATTAAGGTATACACTTAACCACACACACAAATGGTCACTAGATCCAAACATCATGTGCCCTCTCACTATATGTCAGGCTTAGGTAAACCGTTGCATTACAAAGTCAATAGTGGTCTTTGATTTCCAATCTGAGACCCAGTTCAAAAGTTATTCGAAACAGAAACTGAAATAAAATAAAATAATTTAATAATTTTATTTACGGTTACATCCTCGATTACTTTTTCTATAGAAGACCCACGTCATAAAATGTTATGTCCCGCCTGGGGTAAATTCCATGTTCTGAACTCAACTGTGCTCTTGAATTTATAGTTTGAGCTACTTTTTAAGAGTTATCTTGCTTCCATTGTGTACATATTATAAAATATACTCAATATTTTAATTAAATTAATTTCTGGAAAACTGGGCCTCAGAATCGCACACCATCTCAGTGCCTAGCTCTGGAGATATATATAGAAATATTTCAAAGTCTTATAATGAAAAAATTGGTCTCTAAATAATTTATAATAACTTACATTCATATAGTTATTTAAGATTTGTTCATTAATTTAATATGTACTATACATATGCTAGATATGCAATCTGCATATATTGAATAAGTAAAATGCTTTCAATATTCTACTAAATATAGAATAACTATGATCTATTTGTAATTTTATTTTTCATAACATGTAAGAAAAATATTTCTTATATAAAGAATAACAATATTCTATTTTTAACTAGACTCTTTATAAGGATCATACCTAATCAAGTATAATAACTAGATATAAAATATTTTATGTAATTATACTCAATTTTCCACTAGGTCATCAACACATGGATTCCCATATGTAGAATAACTATACTATTTCATAATATATTTTATACATATTTCTCAATTTTCGTAACATTTCTCATATTTCTAATATATTTTAATCTCTAAAACATTAATGGAGAATTATTGACATGGGGATTGAAATATGAAATACTTTTCCACCTAAATGATAAAAATAATTTTGTTATAACAAATCAATCATTGGAATTTTGGAAAGATTGAAATTCTGAGGAGGTGATTCCTTAAAAAAGATAAATTCATGGATAATTTAATCATTATTAATAGGAGATGGTATTTTCTATTAAATTTGGTTTGGTTGCCCCAAATTTTCATCTAAGAATCTAAAATCATGTTCACGCTTATCATGTCACTATTCAGCTGGTAAATTTTATTGCATCTTTAGAGAATCTATGACCCATCCTATTAAAGAAATGATGTTATTACCCATTTGATATGATCATATATTTTTAATTTAATGAGGGATATGATTAATTAATTAAATTTCCATTTTGTTATAAAATCATATAAGCCTCTATGTCACCAATTGTAGTGGATGAAGTATTATAAAGAGTGGTTCTTCCATTAGATAATTTGATAGAATTCAGGACACCAAATAAACATAGAGATTAAATATTTTTATGGATATAGTGACTAAATAAATCTCCAATTCTAAACTCTAGTTGATCATTTAATGAGAAGTTAAATTACATAACGGGTCAAAACATTTTATAATGAACATTTAGAGGGAATAATATTTTTTCATTCTTCCACGTGATAAAGGAACTAAAATTTGATGATTGATCATTCAATTAAAGGAAGTTTGGTTTTTAATTATGTGAATACACTATATTAATTTGATTTATTTGGTCCATCATATTTTTTAGAGGTATTTTAACCTTAGTAATATGATTAATAAGATAATTAACTTGATTTTAAGAACACATCTACCATTATATAAACATGGATATAATTGGAAAAAATAATCATTATAAAAAAATTAACATAATTAAAATTATCTATGTTACAGTTTATGTGATTTTATATTAATCGAATTTATGATTTAAATATAGTTTATTATTTAACATAATTTTTATTAAAATATAATTTTAACAAAAATATTCTTAATTTAACACCTGCATCTTTAGTGGATATGATAATGTAACTTTTGGTATCTCTTAAGTTGTATTTGGGGCCTTATGATGGTTAAAATATGGGTTTGGGATGTTTTAGTGGTTGTTGGAAGCATAAAAATGGGCTTTCAAGTTTTTTGTCCCAAAATAGGAAACACCACAATTGTAGTGCAAGACATGGTGGTCTATGTGTGTAAAACACCCAAGAAAAATAGGCAGGTCATGGTAATGGTTTATTTTGAGAACTATTATAGGCCACAACATATACAAACTCACCATGTTTATGGTTGAGCATATGGCCTGGGAAAACAACGTATGGTTTGGAAAATTTTCATAGGTGTTTCTCATGTCCGACTAATATGGTTAAAACCACCATGACATAGTGTAGTTTATAGTGGAGGCCATGGAGATGTTAGTCTGATTTTAAAATAGTCCAAACTGTAATCTTTCTTCTTGGATATTTTTTACTTCAATAGGGGATTTCCAAAATCCTAAATGAGGGGTATTTAATGTGATATTGATATATTTCTACTCATGTTAATCAATCAATAATCCTCCCTTGATCGTTTATCTTTTTCTAAATGAATTTCCAGAATAACTAGAAAACCTAGGTCCTGAAATTATCAAACCTTCATAAAAGCTCTGGTATATAATTTTTTGGATCAATATTTCCTCTCCTTCGGTAAATCTAATGGAACCTTACTTATACCATTGTTTTATTCAGATTTAGAGAGTTTTGGTAGATAAATCTATCTATAAATGTGATTACCATCCATGGTGTAACATCAATATTTCATGAGCATAATTGGAATTATACTATACATCAATGGTGATTCTACAAGAGACGCTTCTTAGGACATTGGTTGTATGTTTTATTTGGGATAATACCTTCATGGAGTTCCTTATCATTTACATATTTGATATTGGGGTAGGAATATTATTACTACATGGTTCTTTGTAAATGAAGTGTTTGTGATTTGATCATTTTTTCTGAAAACCCAGGACATATATATATTGATTATAGGTGTGTGAGTGTCCCTTGAGGCTCATCCTTTATATGTTTTCTTATTATTTTTGTATAACCTTTGTATCCCATTCTCAGTTATGTTTTCATGAGAGTGTGTTTGTGTAGATTCTTTAGGATTTTTTATGATATTACTTATTATTCCTTTTTTATTACATGTATTTATTCTAGTATTTTGTATAATGAGGAACCTCAAATCAAGTATCAAGATAGAAAGTTTTCTCAGTATTTAATATATGTCCCATTGGAGAGGAAGAATGATGATGTGATAAATGATATGTATTATGGCTCATTTGATGATATGATTCAGATCATGGACTTGTCATCTAATGTGATAGTAGTCAATGTATGGGAGTTTAGTATCCTTTGGCTATATGATGATATGAGAGATTTTTATATAGGGGTGATTTACACATCCAAATACGTCGAACAAGTCAGGTGAGACTTACTGTCATCTAAGGATTAAGATTGTTTTCATGGTGGGGAATGAGATTATCCTATTAATGTCCTCCATCGGGGTGGGTCATGTGGAATTAAAGGTGAAACAAAGAAACATGGATGGCAGGCATAAGGTTCCAACTAACATTGGGACTTGTTTCATGTCTTATGATGTGTAGTTACAAACATTTAAATCCTTATTGGAATCATTTTGAAGTAGGTGGGGGTAGGATTTCTTGGTATCTTTATTAGTGCATGATGACTCGACACTTTTGTGGATGCATTTTTACTTTATAATTTAATATTTTTCATGAAATACACTTTTATGCATGTGAAATCATGTTAAGGATCCATTGGTGGGGTCCTACTGGGTTTATAATCATAATTTGAATGGGATCCGTGATGCTCCTGATGTTATCATGATTAGGGATAAATTAAAGGGAAATGTTCTAGTGACATAAAGATAGGATACAAAGCATGGTGTTCAGAGGTGGTACTGGGATAGACTCTAGTATGATGGAATAGTGTTTTATTTACTTATATTTCTTTCTCATACTCTTCTTGACCTTCCTATTTATGGGTTCTTTATTATTATTACGTATGGATTGAGATATATGACATTCCATTTTTTATATAATTACATATTTATTATTGTATGTTATTTTTTTATTATTTATACTTGTATTTTTATACTGAGGGTATATTCTCCCCAACAACATCAATCAGAACCCCACAACTAATTGGAAACCTCTTGCATATAGGGAGGTATATATAAATCTATGTGCCACATTGACTTGGAAGCTATGATTCTATATGGGGAATTACAAATTGGTTTCAAAGGAGGTTTTCCTTTTTCTTTCTTCATGAATATGTTTTGTGGAAAGGTGTAAAAGAGTTAGGTTATGTGCATCTCAGGAAGGGTAATTTCATATCTTCCTAACCAGCACATGTGTAATGGACATATAAGGTACTATTATTGGGACTATTGTTATTGTTATAGTTTTATGGTTTTATTTGGATCAAAATTATATTGTGTTTTTAATATTTTATAGAATTTGGATCCATTCATTTATCATAAGTAGGTACGTTCGATCACATTCTATATATATACCTTTTTCATGATTCACATTAGTTATTTGATTAAATTCTTTGATATTTGTTAATTATCGAGTCGTATATTTTTATTCCCTAGAGTTGTGATATATCTATTAGCATTAGTTGGTGGAAATTGAGCATTTATGTTTGATATATGTATATTACTATGACAAACATGTAGGTACAAAGTACATAGATTTAGATATGGGTAATGTTAAGAGGGATATACCTTGGGTTATGGCTATCTTCATAAAATAACCTTTTTATGATTCCATATGTTGATTAATATCTATATTGATCTAAAATCTTCCAATGTATTAATCATTTTGTTTTGGAATTTTAGAAATGTTTTTATGGAGATGTTTGATGGTACTTCCATGAGAGGCATCCCATGATGAAATATTTATAGAGGATGTGCAGTTATACCACTATTAGTGCATGGAGATGTACCCTACATGCTCCTATATTGACTATGGTGATTCAGTCTGTATATTTGGTTCAAACTGTAACTTTTTATATTTTTACTATTCAAGGTGGAGAAATTCAAAATACCATGACCAATCTTGCTCAGGACATCCAATCCTAGAATTTACTAGCCTTTCAATGTACTGGAGTCCTACAAGATGCCAAGGACTAAATAGACATCATCAAGATCATTTTTAGTATGGTCAATACTCCTTTGGATGGGTGGGTGATTTGAGAAACCTTCATATTATAGGGATGTTCCTAGAGATGGTGGACTACTGTGAGTTTGGAAGGAAGATGGGAGGGTCTTACTTGGGTGACCTTCAAGGAGTTATTCCTTGAGAAATGTTTTCCTGATGCAATGAAGATGGTTCATTTCTAGAAGTTTATTAAGTTGCAGCTAGGATCTATATATGTCTCTTCGTATTCTGCTTATTTCTTGGAGTGGCTAAACTTAATCCCTTTCTAGTAGGAAATAAGACCTAAATGTCCTTCATGTTTGAGATTGGCATATTCCCTAAGATCAAATGGATATCTGGGTGCTCTTATTTGAAATCATACCTAGTGGTGTTGTGTAATTCCTTTCCTATCAAGAAAGAAATAGAGGACATGGTAGCAATCATACTTTTAGTCCCTTGATGAACATATACTGAGCTTAATCTCATTACTATGGGATCCCCTTTTTCTAATTATAATAGAAAAGATAATCAAAAGTAGTTCGAAAGTAAGTAGATAGGTAAGATCAAGAATTTCTTTGTGTCCTCTATGGGATGAGATTATATAATGTTCTTCAATTATAGGAAAATATGGTATCTTAGTAATTATTACAAGAAGCCACCTATGGAGTGTCAAAAATCTTGAAGGGATAATCATATTTTCCATTTTTGCTTGAGAGCTTCTCAAAAGAGTTATAGGAGATCATGGAAAGATGGGGATCATGGAATTCAGCAGATATTATAAACTATACAGACTTCAATGACTAAGGATAAAGTGTATAGAGTTGTAGAAAGATGATTTTTGTAGTGAATAAGTCTCCAGATGATAAAGATGAGTAACTACATATGGTTTGAGGTTTTTTTACAACTTGAATTCTATCATAAACTTTTATTGATACATGTATTTACCGTTCCTTTATATCTATGAAATTTTTAGCTATCCTCAACTTACTGGTTAAAATATCCTCAAAGACGATTTCTCTCAACAAACCCCTATAGAATAATGTATACTATATTCATAAGATTCCATA
Source organism: Viscum album (assembly GCA_963277665.1). Classification (NCBI taxonomy): domain Eukaryota; kingdom Viridiplantae; phylum Streptophyta; class Magnoliopsida; order Santalales; family Viscaceae; genus Viscum; species Viscum album. The sequence goes on along the minus strand of OY728145.1, from coordinate 869,400,642 downwards.
ATTTATATTAGAGATTGATGGTTATAAGAATTGGTGGGATTTCATGATCCAAGAGATGACTAGTTTTATGTTATCTATGGGATGGACTGGCTTATGATCTATCATGCACACATTTCCTGCAATGGTAGAAATTTATCTTCCACCTCATCTATGGGGTTGATGTTTATTATAACTTGTGAGTGGGATACGGATGATGGTAGAGTGGGACTCTATTTTTGTTATATTAAAGGTATTACAACACATTTTATATGCATAGATCATTCGGATGAATCTATGTTAGCCCATTTATATTTCAACCAAGTTTTATATCATTATCATGATGTGTTACTAAAATACTTTTTGGGTCTACCTACTAATAGATGTATTGAGTTAAAAATAGAACTCACACTAGGTGATTATCGTATTTCAATTATACATTATCATATGGTTCCAAAAAATTTATGTACTCACGTTTTTTCATGATGAATTGGAGTAGAAGGTCTCTATCTGATCAATCATGTCTCCCTAGGGTGCTCTAATATTATTCACCAAAAAGACATATTCTACTCTATATCTCTGTTTGGATTAAAAAAAGTTAACCTTTTGATGGTGAAGAAATTGTACCCTTTTCCTAATCTTAATTATATGTTCAATAATATTCATGGAGCTTGTTTTTTTTCCAATATCGAGAAGTGTTTCGGCTACCATCAACTTTCATTTAAGGAGGACAATATATCAAAGATGGATTCTATGAGATGATATGGGCTATATAGGTTATTGGTGATGTTGTTTGGTCTAATTTATGATCCAACGGTATTAATGGACCTCATTAATAGATATGTCACCCATATCTAGACTTTTTAATCTTTTTGTTCATTGATGACATTATTATCAATTTATGAACCACAAAGCAGTATTACAAGAATCTTAAGATAGACCTAGGTACACTTTGATTAAATCGAATTTATAATAAGATTTAAAAGTTTCACATTTGGATTAATGAGGTGTGATTCATTAGGAATGTAGTGTTAGTGGATGGAATTTATGTACGATTTGAGAATATGGAAGCATTTATGAATTGGGATTCACCTTAGAATGTATTCAAGATCGAGAGAGTCCTTGGTTTATCAGGATATTTCTAGAATTTAATCTAGGATTTATTATGATTTCCATCCTCATTTATAGGAATTACCTAGGAAGGCGTGAAGTTTGTGTTTTTGGATTGGTGTGAAGAATAATTTTTTGAGGTGAAGAAGATATTGACCACAACTTTGGTGTTCACTTTCTCAGAACTTGGGATGTGATATGCAGTCTTTTTTAATTCCTATGGTGTAGGATTGGGAGTTTTTCTAGTACAGGATGATCAGGTAGTATCTTTTGTATCTCAATAGATGTGACACCTCGATCATAATTATCATACCCATGACCTGGATCTTGTAGATGTGGTCTATTCTTTGAAGTTTTGGTGACACTATTTCTCTTGAAGAGGTTTCTTGTCCACATGTAACAAAAGGGACTCCAATATATCTTCTCATAGAAAGAATAGAATTTGAATCATAGGAACTGGTTAAAGTATATTTAGATATTCAATTTAAATATGGATTATACACTAGTTAAGGGTAACATTGATGTAGATTCTCTTGAAAGGAGGGAATAGAATGCTTGGGATATTGAAGATTGTCCTTTAGAGAAAGAGTGATGTCTGATGTGTTTGTTGGATGATTGGAGTATCGAAGTGACTGAGGAGTGAAGAGAAATGACATGTGCACCTTCGTTTATCATATCATCTTTAGTATACTAGGTAAAGGTAATCCATGACTTAGATCCCCTATTTACAGTAATGTGAGAGGGTTGGAAGGAGTTGATCTAGTATCATGTTAGTCCTTATATGATGACGACATGTTTTATATCGATGGGAGTGTTTTAGTTCCTTCTTTTATAAGGGAAGATATTATGAGAGACTCTCATGCCTCATAGTGTAAAATAAATCATGGGTCAAAAAATTTATACCATGACATCAGATCATAGTTTTGGTGTCTAGGTATAAATCAGGAAATATTTGGTTTTGTTTAATGATGTCATACCTACCAAATACTAATGGCTGGGTATCAACATTCTAGTGGTTTAATCTATCCACTTCTAGTGCCCCTATAGGAATGGTATGATATCATAATGAATTTTGTTACTAATTTACTAAGGACCTAAAGGAATCATGATGATGTATGAGTGAGAGTGGGCTAACTAACTAAGGTGTTAAAATTATTTCAAATCTGGGAAACACTTTTAGTGGATGAGTTGGGAAAGATATATGTATGTGAGATTATATTACTACATAGAGTTACATTCTAAATTTTATAAGATAGAGTTTCACATTTTAGGTTGTGGTTCTAGTAGGGCTTAAATAAGGCATTGGGGGCTTATATTTGATTAATCATGGCATATCACCGATAAACAGATGGATAGACTAAGAATACGTTTCAAATTTTTTAGGATATGCTTCTATATTTTTTCCTAGACTTTGGAGAATCATAGGATGTGTATATATCCTTAGTGGAGTTTACATATACTAACAGTTACCAAGATTATATTCAGATGGTACCCAATGAGGATCCCTATGGTTGACCATGTCACTCACCATTTTGTTCGTATAAGGCATGTGAGGTAGCTAATTTGGAACTGAGTATGGTACAAGAGACATCAGATAGAGTGTAGTTGATTTGGAAGTAGTTGGTCACCACCTAGAGTAGATAGAGATCATATTCCAACCATAGGAGGATACAAATATATTTTTATGTGGATGATTGGGTTTTTTTTTGTGAGTCCTCAGTTGGGACATAAATGTATTTGGAATCAAGGAAAACTAGAACCATTATATTTTAGACCATTTCAGATCATTGAGAATATTGGGACAGAAGACTATGATTTGGATCTTCCTCAGAATTACCAAGGTATTAATTATGTGTTTCATGTATCTCAACATCAAATGTACATTCTTGATCCTTAACATGTTATATACTATGAGGATTTTGAGTTGGACCCAGATGCATTATATAAAGAATAATTGGTCTATATTGTTGAATAGGGTAAGAAGATTTTACTATAGAAGATATTAACACTTTTTTGAGTCTTCTGGATGAATAGATAGGTCTAATAGTTTACTTGGTAGTGGGAGCCTTATGTTATGGCGCAATGTCCCATGTTATTAAATCTTGGCCTTACAAATATGTCTCAATGAAGATAATTCATTAGATGGGGAGAATTATAACACCATATTTTTCAGTTGATATGTTAATGTATGTTTCATATTATCTTCAGTAGTGTTTTTATTCTTATTATGGTTGAATCTTGGTTTAAGTATGTGTTTGTGGCTTCTATAAAAATAAAAATGGGTTTATACCTTTTTTTCAAAATGCATTGAACCATGATGTAGTGAAATCAGTGGTGGTTCATATATGTAAAACGCCCAAGATAAATGGTTAGTCTATGTTCATGGTGCTCATGAAGAGATCTTATGGTCCACATATTTAGAAACCTCACCACATCCATGGTGAGGTAAACAAACTGATGTTGGGAAAAATGTTGTTGAAATTGTCCCTATCAGGTTTCCAGGGTCCAAACCATTATGTCGTAGTGATAGTTGTGGTGGAGTTCATGGTGATGTTGTGATAGTTTGAAAATGGATGAAATCATCAGATTTATTCTTGTATCTTATCTATTTAAAAGGGTAAATTCATACATCTTGAGTGAAGGGTATTTATTCTGATAATTACCAATTCATCTATCTATTAATCGATCCATGATCCTCTCTTAATAATTACCTATTTTCTATATGAATTTATAGACACTCCTCGAAACCTAGTTCCTAACCATGTGTGACCTTCATCCTTGCACTAGTTTCTCCCTTATTTATATTGTTCTTTCCTCTCTTTGGGTGGATCTAAGGCATATTTCTAGATATCATTGTTAGTTTTTCTGGTATGGGGTGTTTCGGTGGTGGAATCTATCTAGAGATGTGATTCATAGACATAGAGTAATAACAACCATTCATAAGGATCGTTAGATTTCTGTGACATCCCAGTGGTGATTCATTTAGTGAATCTTATTTTCACTACTACAAAAACAAGCATTAGCAGTGCTAAAAATCTGCTTTAACAGCACTAAAAAAGCGTTGTAAATCTCAGCACTGATAAAGGGGGGTACCCTTTATCAGCGCTAAAAAATAACTGATAAAGGAAACCATTATCAGCGCTAAACGAGCCCTGAGAAAACAACCCTTTATCAGCGCTAAAACAGTGCTGATAAATGCGTGTTTTATCAGTGCTCCTTTACCGCTGATAAACTGATTCTTTGTCAGTGCTTCTTTAGCACTGATAAAGGTGGAGTTTATCAGCGATTTTAGCGGTGATAAAAGCACGATTTATCAGCGCTAAAAAAGCACTGATTAATGCCCTCTCTACTGCTACGAAAAAATCTTCAGCTGCACACCCGAACACCTGCAAAAAAACAATCAGCATCTCAATAAGCTAATTAAAGCAGGAATACACATACAAAATTAACACATAAATCATAATCTAATTAGACCAAGTATAACCATACAAAAAGTATATCCATAAACCATTAACACATAATTCATAAGTTAATTAAGTATATAAAAAATTCAATTCAGAATTTAGGGTGTAGGGGGTTGTTCAAGGGTTTGGGTGGCGGTCCAAGGGGGGTATGGGGTGTCTGGGGGGGCTTTCCAGGGGGTGGGCTGGTGTCCAAGTTGTCGAGGGGGGCTTTACAGGGGGTGGGGGTGTCCAGAGGGGTGGGGGTGTACAGGGGGTGGATTGGTGTCCAGGGGGTGGGGCCGGTCCAGGGGGTGGATTGGTGTCTGGGGGGCTTTCCAGGGGGTGGGATGGTGTCCAAGGTGTCGGGGGGGGATTTATAGGGGGTGGGGGTGTCCAGAGTGGTGGGGGTTTCCAAGGGGTGGATTGGTGTCCAGGGGTGGGGGGAGGTACAGAGGGTGGATTGCTGTCCGGGGGGCTTTCCAGGAGGTGGGATGGTGTCCAAGGTGTCGGGGGGCTTTACAAGGGGTGGGGGTGTCCAGAGGGGTGGGGGTGTCCAGGATGTGGATTGGTGTCCTGGGGGGTGGGGGCGGTCTAGGGGGTTGGTGGGGTTGACTCATACACATCACCAAGGACCCTTGGATTGTTCTTATAAAATATCAAGGCAATCTGAATGCGTTTGGTCAGATTTTCAAAGGTCAATTGTTGTTTTAAATTAAAATTATGTCCATTTTAAACAAATGAGAGACCCTTTGAGTTCTGGTGGCCACACCATGCCTCGGATTGAAGCATTGTTGACTCTTACACATCACTAAGGACCCTCGGGTCGTTATTATAAAATATCAAGTCCATCCTAATGCATTTGGTCGGTTTTTCATAGGTCAGTTGTTGTTTTCAACTAAAATTGTGTCAATTTTAAACAAAAGAGAGACCCTTTGAGTGCTAGCGGCCACACTATGCCTTAGATTGAGGCGGGTATGACTCGTACATGTCAAAAGGACCCTTGGATCATTCTCCTAGAGGATCAACACAATCCTAATGTGTTTGGTCAGATTTCCATATGTCAGTTATTGTTTTAAATTAAAATTGTGTCCATTTTAAACAAAAAAAGAGACCCTTTGAGTGGTATCAGCCACACTGTGCCTCGTATTGAGGCAGGGTTGACTCGTACACGTCTCCAAGGACCCTTGGATCATTCTCATAAAAGATTAATGCAATAAGAATGCATTTGGTAGGATTTTTGCAGGTCATTTGTTGTTTTCAATTAAAATTGTGTCCATTTTAAACAAAAAGAGACCCTTTGAGTGATAGAAGTCACATCGTGCCTCGGATTGAGGCAGGGTTGACTCATACACGTCAAAAATGACTCTTGTATCGTTATTATAAAATATCAAGGAAATCCGAATGCATTTAGTCGAATTTTCATAGGTCAGTTGTTGTTTTCAATTAAAATTGTGTCCATTTTAAACAAAAGAGAGACCCTTTGAGTGCTAGCGGCAACACTGTGCATTGGATTCAAGTGGGGTTGACTCGTACATTTCACCAAGGACCTTTTTATCATTCTTATAAAATATCAAGGCAATATAAATGCGTTTGGTTGGATTTTCATGGGTCAGTTGTTGTTTTCAAATAAAATTATGTCCATTTTAAACAAAAGAGAGACCCTTTGAGTGATAGTGGCCACAAAGTTACTCGGATTGAGGCGGGGATGACTTATACATGTCACGAAGGACCTTTGGATCGTATTCCTAAAGGATCAAAACAATTTTAATGCGTTTGGTCAGATTTCTGTAGATCAGTTGTCATTTTCAATTAAAATCGTGTCCATTTTAAACAAAAAATAAACCCTTTTAGTGGTACCGGCCACACCATGCCTCGGATTGAGGTGATATTGACTCTTACACATCACCAAGGACCCTTGGATCGTTATCATTAAATATCAATGCAATCTGAATGCGTTTGGTTAGATTTTCGTAGGTCAGTTGTTGTTTTCAATTAAAATTGTTTCCATTTTAAATAAAAGAGAGACCCTTTTAGTGATAGCGGTCACACCATGCCTCTGATGGAGACGCAAATGACTCATACACATCACCAAGGACCCTTGGATCTTTCTCCTAAAGTATCAAGGTAATCCAAATGCGTTTGGTTGGATTTCTGTTGGTCAGTTGTTGTTTTCACTTAAAATCGTGTCCATTTTAAACAAAAGAGAGACACTTTGAGTGGTACCGGCCACACCGTGCCTCGGATTGAGGCGAGGATGACTCTTACACATCACAAAGGACCCTTTTATTGTTCTCCTAAAGGATAAACAAAATAATAATGCATTTGGTCAGATTCTCGTACGTCATTTGTTGTTTTCACTTAAAATCATGTCCATTTTAAACATGAGAGAACCTTTGAGTGGTACCGGCCACACCGTGCCTCGTATTGAGGTGGGGATGAATCTTACACATCATCAAGGACCCTTGAATCGTTCACATAAAAGATAAAGGCAATCATAATGTGTTTTGTCAGATTTTCATAGTTCAGTTGTTGTTTTCAATTAAAATTGTGTCCATTTTAAACAAAAGGGATACCCTTTGAGTGGTACCGGCCACACCCTGCCTCGGATTGAGGCGGGGATTACTCTTACACATCACCAAGGACCTTTGTATTGTTTCCCTAAAGTATCAACACAATCCAAATGCGTTTGTTCCGACTTATGTAGGTCAGTTGTTGTTTTCACTTAAAATTGTGTCCATTTTAAACAAAAGAGAGACCCTTTGAGTTTTACCAGCCACACCTTTCCTTGGATTGAGGTGGGGATGACTCTTATACGTCAAAACGGACCTGGGGATCGTTATACTGAAGTCTCAACACAATCTGAATGCGTTTGGTTGGATTTCCATATCTCAGTTGTTGTTTTCACTTAAAATCGTGTTCATTTTAAACAAAAGAGAGACCCTTTGAGTAGTACCGGCCACACTGTGCCTTGGATTGAGGCGGGGATGACTCGTACACATCATCAAGGACCATTGGATAGTTCTCCTAAATGATCAAGGAAATCTGAATGCATTTGGTCAGATTTTCGTACGTCATTTGTTGTTTTCACTTAAAATCGTGTCCATTTTAAACAAAAGAGAGACCCTTTGAGTGGTACCGGCTACTCCATGCCTCGGATTGAGGCGGGAATGACTCATACACATCAAAAAGGACACATGGATCGTTCTTATAAATGATAAAGGCAATCCTAATGCGTTTGGTCAGATTTCTGTTGGTTAGTTGTTGTTTTCACTTAAAATCGTGTCCATTTTGAACAATGGAGAGACCCTTTGAGTGGTACTGGCAACACCATGCCTCGTATTGAGGCGGGGTTTACTCTTACATGACCCCAATGACCCTTTTATAGTTCTCATAAAATATCATGTCAATAAGAATGTGTTTAGTCAGATTTTTGTATGTCAGTTGTTGTTTTCAATTAAAATTGTGTCCATTTTAAACAAAAGACAGACCCTTTGAGTGATAGCGGTCACACTGTGCCTCGGATTGAAGTGGGGTTGACTCATCCACATCAAAAAGGACACTTGTATCATTATCCTAATGTATAAACACAATCTGAATTCTTTTGGTCAGATTTCCGTAGGTCAGTTGTTCTTTTCACTTAAAATCGTGTCCATTTTAAACAAAAGAGATACCCTTTGAGTGGTACCGGCTACACCGTGACTCATATTGAGGCGAGGTTGACTCTTAAACGTCACCAAAGACCCTTGGATCATTATTATAAATGATCAAGGAAATTTGAATGCATTTGGTCCGATTTTCGTTGGTCAATTGTTGTTTTCAATTAAAATTGAGTCCATTTTAAACAAAAGAGAGACCCTTTGAGTGATAGCGGTCCCAACGTGCCTCAGATTGAGGCTAGGTTGACTCTTACATTTCAAAAAGGATCCTTGTATTGGTCTAATAAAATATCAAGGAAATCCAAATGTGTTTGGTCAGATTTCTGTAGGTCAATTGTTGTTTTCAATTAAAATTGTGTTCATTTTAAACAAAAGAGAGACCCTTTGAGTGGTACCGGCCACACCGTGCCTCGGATTGAGGTGAGGTTGAATCTTACACATCACCAAGGACACTTGGATCATTTTTATAAAATATCAAGTCAATATGAATGCGTTTGGTTGGATTTTCTTAGGTCAGTTGTTGTTTTCAATTAAAATTGTGTCCATTTTAAACAAAAGACATACCCTTTAAGTGATAGAGGTCAGATCGTGCCTCGGATTGAGGTGGGGTAGACTCATACATGTCACGAAGGACACTTGGATCATTCTTCTAAAGGATAAACACAATCATAATGTGTTTGGTCAGATTTCTGTAGGTCAGTTTTTGTTTTCACTTAAAATCGTGTTCATTTTAAACAAAAGAGATACCCTTTGAGTGGTATCGGCCACACTGTGCCTCATATTGAAGCGGAGTTGACTCTTACACGTCACCAAGGACCCTTGTATCGTTCTTATAAAATATCAAGGCAATCCGAGTGCGTTTGGTGGGATTTTCGTAGGTCAGTTGTTGTTTTCAATTAAAATTGTGTCCATTTTAAACAAAAAAGAGGCCCTTTGAGTGAGAGCGGTCACACCATGCCTTGGATTGAGGCAGGTTTGACTCTTACATATCACAAAGGACCCTCGGATCTTCCTCCTAAAGGATCAACACAATCTGAATGCGTTTTTTTGGATTTCTTTAGGTCAGTTGATGGTTTCCCTTAAAATCGTGTCCATTTTAAACAAAAGAGAGACCCTTTGAGTGGTACCGGATACAACATGCCTTGGATTGAGGAAGTGATGACCATTATAGGTCAAATAGGACACTTGGATCATTATCCTAAAGGATCAACATAATCAGAATGCGTTTGGTCAGATTTTCTTAGGTCAGTTGTTGTTTTCAATTAAAATTGGGTCCATTTTAAACAAAAGAGAGACCCTTTGAGTGGTACCAGCCACACTATGCTTCGAATTAAGGCATAGATGACTCTTACATGTCACAAAGAACTATTTAATTGTTATCATAACGGATCAAAACAATCCGAATGCGTTTGGTTTGATTTTTGTACATCGGTTGTTGTTTTCCCTTAAAATCGTGTTCATTTAAAACAAAAGAGAGACCCTTTGAGTGGTACCGGCCACACCATGCCTCAGATTGAGGCAGGGATGACTCATACACATCCCCAAGGATCCTTGGATAGCTCTCCTAAAGGATCAAGGAAATAAAAATGCATTTGGTCAAATTTACGTAGGTCAGTTGTTGTTTTCACTTAAAATCGTGTCCATTTTAAACAAAAGAGAGACACTTTGAGTGGTACCGGCCCCACCGTGCCTTGGATTGAGGAGGGGATGACTCGTACAGATCAAAAAGGACCCGTGGATCGTTCTCCTAAAGTATCAACACAATCCGAATGCATTTAGTCAGATTTTCGTACGTCAGTTGTTGTTTTCACTTAAAATCATGTCCATTTTAAACAAGAGAGACCCTTTGAGTGGTACCGTCCACACCGTGCCTCAGATTGATACAGGGATGACTTTTACTCATCACCAAGGACCCTTGGATCGTTCTCATAAAAGATCAAAGCAATCCTAATGCGTCTGGTCAGATTTTCATAGGTCAGTGTTTGTTTTCAATTAAAATTGTGTCCATTTTAAATGAAAGAGAGACCCTTTGAGTGGTACCGGCCACACCATGCTTTGTATTGAGGCAGTAATGACTCTTACATGTCTCTAAGGACCGTTGTATTGTTCTCCTAAATGATCAACACAATCTGAATGCGTTTGGTCAGATTTACATAGGTCAGTTGTTGTTTTTACTTAAAATCGTGTCCATTTTAAACAAAAGAGAGACCCTTTGAGTGGTACCGGCCACACCGTGCCTCTAATTAAGGCGAGGATTACTCTTACACATCACCAAGGACCCTTGTATAGTTATCATAAAAGATCAAGGCAATCCGAAAGCGTTTGCTCATATTTTCATAGGTCAGTTGTTGTTTTCAATTAAAATTGTGTCTATTTAAAACAATAGAGAGACCCTTTGAGTGGTACCGGCCACAATGTGCCTCATATTGAGGCGGAGATGACTATTATATGTCACCAAGGACCCTTAGATAGTTCTCCTAAAGGATCAACACAATTCGAATGCATTTGGTCATATTTCCATAGGTCAGTAGTTGTTTTCACTTAAAATCGTGTCCATTTTAAACAAACGAGAGACCCTTTGAGTGGTACCGGCCACACCGTGCCTCAAATTGAGGAGGGGTTGACTCATACATGTCACCAAGGACCCTTGTATCATTGTTATAAAAGATAAAGTCAATCCTAATGCGTTTGGTAAAATTTTCATAGGTCAGTTGTTGTTTTCAATTAAAATTGTGTCCATTTTAAACAAAAGAGAGACCCTTTGAGTGGTACCGGTCACACCGTGCCTCGTATTGAGGTGGGGATGACTCATACATGTCACAAAGGACCCTTGAATCATTATCCTAAAGGATAAACACAATCTGAATGAGTTTGGATGGATTTTCGTACGTCATTTGTTGTTTTCACTTAAAATCGTGTCTATTTTAAACAAAATAGAGACCCTTTTAGTGGTACCGGCCACACCGTGCCTCAGATTGAGGTGGGGATGACACGTACATGTCACCAAGGACCTGTGGATCATTATCCTAAAGGATCAACCCAATCTGAATGCGTTTGGTCAGATTTCCGTACGTCAGTTGTTGTTTTCACTTAAAATCGTGTACATTTTAAACAAAATAGAGACCCTTTGAGTGGTTCAACATTCTTGTATGTTGTTGGTGCATATCATATGTTACAATGGGAAAATGAATCATTGGATAAAGGATGTTTTATTTAATAAAAATTTCTATTTTCCTACAAATATTTACATACAACAATGTTTCATCTTTTGATCCCCTTAACCCCTCTCAAAAATGACCACCATTTTTACATGTCTGCAAGTCAGATCTTCATTGTATTTGTGTACAATCTACCATTAGGTATGCTGCCCACTCATTTAGGAACACGTCTATATCATCTTGTGAGTATGAGTCTTTTCGATAGTCAGATTAGTACTACAAAATATAAAAATAAAAAATTAATAAATAACTTAAACAAACTTGTAGTTTTTTTTAAAAATACCTCCTTAGGGATGATAGTTTTTTTTATGAAAAATGATCTCTTTCATAAATTTACAAACATAATAACCACAATCATAATAATTTGTTTGTTTTGGACACTGAAAAAAAAATTATCATTAGGATAATAAGTAACTTGTGTTGAGATGTGTTTTGATATTGAAATTTTATTATATATACCCTAAAATTTGTCCAGATGTAGTACTTTCCTGCATCCTTATGCTAAGCCCATGTCCTCATTACTTTTCTTAGATGATAATGATACACCACCCTATTATAAAATAATCCCCAGTATTAGATAATATAAATTATATTACTTGATGTTTAGACCAAAAATGTAAGATGTAGTGTCTTACAGATTCACAAACTTCATCATGTGTGGTCAGTTTGATGGATATCATTGCTTTGAATCCAGAAAATAAATCTTTGGTGTATCCAAGTTCACCGAAATTATCAACTAATGTTGTCTAAAAACAAAAAAAAGGAATAAGTAATAAAATAAGTTAAAATATAATTGATATGATTTAATCGTAGAGTATTACCCATGCATGGTTGGAATTAGGAAAAGTCTATCATCTATAATCTTGATTTAAAATTTTTTCGGCAAGCCATTCACTATTGCATCCCTTTTTTATGGCTCTATTTTTGTTAGGTGTGTTGATGTGATAGGAGGACTAATGAGTCCAAATCTTGTCTCATGGGAAAATCCCTTCAACTGTTTTTCATAAATGCATCTCTCAATAATATAAAATGAATTTAGTCATAATTTTCACATTAGATCAGCTTTTAGAAAATCAATTCATGGAAACATACCTCATATATACATTTACAACTGTGACACCTAGCCAACCGTTTTCAAGGATCTCATTTACATTTTCAGTAGCAACAAAATCTTGACTTTCCTCTCCATATATATTCTCTTCGAAAACCACTATATGACTATTACCATCTTTTAGCTTCATATCCATATGAGTCTTCAATTCTAGTAAATGTGGATAGAGAACATGTGGTGTTATTGTTCTTTCAGTAGCTCCTTGGGATCGGTTGGTCGATCCTTTAGATGGTTTTGAGCTGATGTTTGTCACCCCCTTCCCTTTCTCTATCTATAACAACAATCATTGGTTCAGACCCTTTTTCATTAATTGTTAAGGGTTTAGCTTGAATAAAAAGGAAATAAATACCTCTTTGTCCACATGTACTCTTACAAGTTGTGATGGCCATACAATGAATGCCCCAATAGCCTTTTCGATCACATGAATATAATCATCATCAAGTGGAATAGGTAGATCTGCCTTTGGCTCATGAGCTACAGTAATCATCACTTTCAGATGATCTTTAGGAATTGGTCTATTATGTAGTGTGGCATCTGGGATATTGAACATTGTAGCCCCTACTACAAGGTGATAGTTGGGTGTTGGCAGATATAAATCACAATCATTATCACCATGTAGAAGATCAGTACAGAAAAATTATCAGTGTTTGTCTGATTCACATTTTATGGGAACAATTATTAGAATATTGATTACCATGGCTAAGACAGTTCTTTGAGGCAAATGGCTCTCCTCAAAGCTAGTGGGGGTGGGGTGGGATGTTCACGCGCTGGTTGTTCCTATTTTGTGTCTTCCCTTTACTTCCCACCCATAAAAGTTTCTAGCAACTCTCCCTGCCATTGCAATTGTTCTTCAAGGGTTTCTATTTTTCTCTCATTTGTTCCAATTTTTCATCTGTATCATCCATTTTTTTCTTCTTCTCAGAATATACTCGGGGTGTCACCCCAAAACCTACACCTCTGACACGACCGTATTTTTCTGGCTGCTTCAATGTCGTCGATAATAGGTCTGTATCCGCTACAGGATTAGCTGATTCATGTGACTGTCAGATATAGGAAAATAACTAATTATTTTCATGTAACAACAATTTTAAACAAATATTTTTATCATCGTGTCATACATGCACATATTTCCCACACTTTCAGTGTGTTCTCATCTACTAACTTCCCTTCTTTGTTCACACGTTCCTCCTTCCATAGTACATTATGTGGGATGCAAGTTCATTTGGATTTAGAATCATCAATCTACGTATAAACATAGAAAGATAATTATGATGTTGTTTATTGGCACCTTACAATATTACTGTAAATTTAAAATACATACCATTTTATTTTCTAATGAAGTGTACCCCATCCTTGCTTTACGATAGGGTTATGTTGTTTTTGACGCACGTTCCTTATTTTTAGTACAGAGATTCTGTTTCATAAATGAAATATTGGCAATCAAAGTGATGAATACTGTAAGAACTCGGATCTTCGTGCAGGTACGTTTTTCCTTTTTCTAGAATTTTTGAGAAAAATGAATTTTCTGGAAATTACAGAAGTACATGCCGTGTACTTTCTGAGTACACGCCGTGTACTCTGTTCCGGCTTGAAGCTGTGTGCTGGTCGTGTCCGGGACACACACATAGTGTGTAAGGCTGAGGTGGAGGCCGGTTATTTCGGAGTACGGAAAAATTCGAAGTACATGCTGTTTACTCAAAAAGTATATGCCGTGTACTTATTTTTCATTAAATGGACTGGGGTCGTGCCTAACCCCCATATTCATCTTCTTCTTCAGTTTTCGACCATTTGAGAGTGACCATACGGTCAGATCTTCGACAGAGTCCTACCTCGCCATCCGTTCTCCGATTCAAGCAAGGTCAGTTGCATTGGAATCGCAGTGGTGAGTTCTTCCTTCTTTTCGAGCCTTGTTTCTTGATTCCTCCTTGTTTTCAAGTTATCGTGGTATGAACGTTTTGTGCGTTTTCTCAGATCTACGTCGTTCTACGGGGAATCTGTCATCGAGGTTCATGTCTATCAATCTCCTAGGATCGAGGTAGGTGTTTTGTTCCTTTCTGTAGAAAGTATTTTAGTATTCTGTGCAAATTCCACCAATACCCTTGAACGGGGTATTGCGTGTTTCCTTTTTTCCCTTATTTCTTGTCTTCATTTCTAGATTGCTTTAGTAATGTTTATTTCTTGTGATTAGAGTATTTTTTTGTGCTCAGATTGCTTTTCCATGCTTGTTCTGCATGTTTGGTGTTTTTCCAGTTGTCATGCCTAGTCGTAGGATAGTGGAACTGTTGTTTTATTATTGTTGTTGAACCTTAGTTGTTATCCAAGAAGTTCATGAGGTTTACTTAGATGAAACACGCATGCTGAGAATGTTTAGTTACTCAGGACTATGAGAACCTAGAGTAGTAGACCAAAGGGAGAATTGACGGAAGGGCTTCTCCAGAGTGTCTTTTAATCACGATGCAAGACCAAGTGTAGAATTTATGGAAGGGCTTCTCCAGAGTGTCTTTTATTTACAACGCAGGATATAGGGGTAATTGATGTTGAGTGATTCCCCAGAGAGACTTTAGCACGATACGAGACTGTAGGGGGAATTGACGGTGAGTGCTTCCCTAGAGGGTCTGCTTAATTACGTAGCTGAACCAGAGGGGTGAGACTGTGTGTGCCTCCCAGAGGGTTGTTAGTACTTAGAGGTTGACCCATAGGGGTCAGACTGTGGGAGCTACCCAGTGTGTTTCCTATTTTCTTCTTGTTGTTGGCTGCTTACTTGTGTGCTATACTTGTTAGAACTGTGGATTGTAGCTATTTGTGCTTTTCTGTCTACTACTTCTTGTTTTAGTACTGCCATGTATTCATTGACTGTTAGGAACAAATATTCGGGTGATTGCCTACTGGGATTTTATCTCACACCCTGTTTGGGCCATGCTTTTGGGCCCAAGCTGACTATGTTGTTGTAGGTATAGACAAGGGCAAACGGCCTTCTACTTCAGGATCTTGACTACATCAGGAGCTGGGGAGCATGGGACTGAGCTGTGGCTCGTGATGCTGAGGAGATTACTTGATTTATTTTGCACTAGGTTTCAGTTGTATTTCAGAATGTTGTTTTTTTTTATGTTTTCCTTAGATACTTGTACCTAATGCATCATTGTCATCATATTTATATATATATACATTGCTTCCGCTGTTTGGTTTCTACTGTTATGCATGTTGTTTACTTCTTCCCATGTTTATTGTTGTTTCTTACCTTGTATACCTTACCGAATGAGGGCATGGTTTCCCCACCGGCTCACCAAGGCCCTCACTGCTAGTTGACAGCCTCTGGCATTCGGGGAAATGTGCTTGAGGTCATGTGGCGAACCGGGTATGGGGAACCAGTGGAGGGTCTCCGGACTCGGGTCGTTACAAAGTGGTATCAAAGGAGTTCTTTTCTCTTGCTTTACTGTTTGGAGACCTTATCTAGGGATAGGAAGGATTCGGTACTTGGAATTAAGTTGTGCTCAGGAGTAGCTAACCCATGTATAGGGAAAATCCATACTACCTCGTTAATTGCAGTTTCTAGTTTTGAGATTTTATGGTTGGTGTGTTTTCACCTAGAGTGATTTGTATGACTTGTGCGGTTATTGTTTTGATATTTCGGTTCTATTTTTGTCGCAACCCAATGAGATGAGGGTATTCCATCTCATGCATCATATAGGCACTTGTAGAAATCACATGTCATGCATTCTTTCCATGCCATCTAGGGTGCATTAGCGATTGCATACTGTTGTGATAGGCTCTGTGTAAATTATGCATGCTGTTGTGATAGATGGTTGATAGATTCTCTGCTGTTATGTTAGAAAATTGTTTGTTTTGTTCCTTTCTTATAATGAACGCCGAATTTTGGGTTCTTGAGGTGTTATGGTCCCACACGGATCAGAATTTGGCACCTTTTCACCTTGTTTTTAGTGTTTCTGGAATTCTATGCAGTTTCTGAGCTACTGCATAGAAAAACCCAGAATAAACGGAGTGTACTTTTCGGGCACACGCCATGTAGTTTTCAGGTCGTTTCACTGACTGTGTGAGAAGAACACGGTGTCGTAGGAGTAACTTTGGGAACACGCCGTGTACCATTGGTACATGCCGTGTGAGTTCGAAGCCGTGTACCCGGCTGTGTCACTAACAACACGGGTTGGGGAAGCTCGAGTAGAACACGCCGTGTCCATAGGGAACACGCCGTGTAGTCTTGTCCAGGTACCTGGCCGTGTCACGAACAACATGGGCCGGCGTTACCTTCCTTTACACACATCGTGTTTGTTCGAAACACGTTGTGTAGTCTTTCCCAGGTACCCGGCCGTGTCACGAACAACACGGGATGGTGTCGCCTTCACCTATGCATGTTGTGCTTGTTCGGAGCACGCCGTGTAAGGTCATGCCGTGTAGACGACCGTGTACTCAACAACACGGACCACCGAAGCCTTATCTAGTGCACGCCGTGTTTGTTTCAACACGTCGTGTAGTCTCGGGTTGAGTCGGACTGTGTGGGTTAGTCGTGCAAGGAGACTTGGGAAGGGGAATAGTTTTCATGTACACGCCATGTGTGGGGGTCAACACACCGTGTAGTTTTTAGTGTAAACAACTTTTAGGGAAGGAGTACACGCCCATGTCAGTGGTTTAAGAAGACATGCCGTGTAGTTTTATACAAGCCGTTTAGTCATGTTTTTGCAATCTTGTGTGTTTTTCTTCCCCTGTTCCCATTTTGTACTCTTGTGTTCTCTGTCCTTGTTTTCCAGATCCAATGTGTGCTTTTGATCTTTTAGAGCTATGCCTCCGAGACGTCCTCCTTTTTTACGTATGTCGTCATGCAGTGATCAAATGCCAGACAGGGCTGATCACGGAATTCCTGTCGATCCCCCAGCCGAGCCAGCCTTGGCACCGGTTGTTGTACCAATTGAGGGTGCTGATGTGCAGTTCAGGGAAGGTTTCATGAGGGTGATGCAGGCCTTACAGGGAGCACTGCCTCCTGCCTCGTCTATGGCAGACATGACGCGGGTCTTTCAGCAGCAGCATCCTCCCACGTTCTCAGGGGAGGGAGGACCTCAGGCTGCAGAGTCATGGCTGGAAGCCATGCTGACTATATTCGGGCATCTGGAGATGCATCCAAAGAGGTGGGTCAATCTCGCCACCTACATGCTCCGAGACTCCGCCAAGAGGTGGTGGGACGTGATCTCACAGGCAGGCCAGCAGCAGGCTATGGCTTGGGAGGAGTTCCAGCGCGTGTTCTACGACTACTTCTACCCGGAGGCCTTGGGGGCCGATCGAGCCCGAGAGTTCATGAGCTTAGAGCATGGTACTCTATCTGTCATTGAGTATTCCTCTCGTTTCACTGAGATGCAGCATTTTACACCCCTTCGGGATGGGAGTGGGGTGCTCTTGGCGAGGATGTTTGAGGATGGACTCAAACGGGAGATCCGCTCACAGGTGAACATCTTCCAGCTGACTTCCATTACTTCCATAGTCAACCAGGCACTGATTGCGGAGTGCAATCTGAGAGACTCTGGAGCTGCGAGCCTGGGTGGTTCCACTTCCAGAGCTAGCCTTCCTTCAGATGACAGCAAGAAGCGTCGTAGGGAGCCTATGTGCAGTGATTTGAGGAAGCAAGACGCATCATCAGGAAGCCAGGTGACATGCTACCAGTGTGGCCGGACAGGGCACACGAGGCCGCAGTGCCAGAGAGACCCCGTGGAGTGCCGATCTTGCGGAATGATGGGTCACCATCAGCATTTCTTCCAGGATTTCTCACCAGCAGCAGGTGACTGATGTTCTTCCATGACTCCTCATTCAGGAGCAGCCCCACCAGTCTCTCACCAGTAAGGGAACTGGAGTTCTTCCGGTCGTTCGGGCCGAGGTGGAGGTCGAGGCAGTGGCGGTCATCCACCAGCCCCTCAGCACCAGCAGGGAGGTTCAGCTCAGAGTGGTCATCCAGGGGCACAGGGTCGCGACACAGGCCAATATTTTACCGTGGAGCAGACTTATCATGAGCAGGATCCCGACCCTTCTACTATTCGAGGTACGATTTTAGTAGCCTCAGTTTTATATTTAGCCCTTTTCGATACTGGTGTTACGCATAGTTTTATCTCTGTTGCTATTGTGGAGAGCCTTGGACTCTGCTTCTTTTCTTCTACCGACTCTTTGACACTAGACACACCTTTGGGAATGAGGACATCTAGTGTACGTCAATGTAGAGAGTTCCCTATCGAGGTTGCAGGGTATCACTTCTTATGGGATCTCTATATCCTAGAGATGACAGGCTATGATGTCATCCTCAGCATGGACTGGTTGATTCCCTTCCAGGCAGTCGTTGACTGTTATCATCATAGAGTCAGTTTCATTTCACCAGAAGGTGAATCTTTCCTTCATAAAGGCGAATGGGACATTTGGGCGAGTTGGGCAGGACTCGAGCATCTTGGGCTAGGAGGGGTGACAACCCATATTGATAGTCTTCATCTGGATGATCGAGGGACTCCACAGTTGGACTTTCCTCTAGTGGTGGATCGCTTCAGGGATGACTTTCCAGAAGACTTTTCAGGGTTGCCTCCGGAGCGTGAGGTAGACTTCTCTATTGAGCTCGTTCCAGGAGCGGCCCCAGTGTCCATTACTCCCTATAGGATGGCCAAACCTGAGTTACAGGATCTCAAGAAGCAGTTGGAGGAGCTATAGGCTAAGGGTTTCATCCGACCCAGTACTTCTCCTTGGGGTTCACCTGTTCTGTTTGCAACGAAGGAAGATGGTACCCTTCGGCTTTGTGTGGATTATCGAAAGCTGAACAAGTTGACGGTCAAGAACCGATATCCTTTGCTGAGGATTGATGACCTTTTCGATCAGCTTCGAGGAGCCCGGGTATTCTCGAAGATCGACTTAAGGTCCGGTTATCATCAGTTACACTTTAGACCATCATATATACCTCTGACAGCCTTCAGGAGCAGGTATGGTCTATACGAGTATACAGTCATGCCGTTCGGTCTCATGAATGCCCCTGCAGTTTTCATGGCACTGATGAATCGAGTGTTCCATCCTTACTTGGACTCCTTCTTCGTGGTCTTCATGTACGATATCTTGGTGTACTCTCACACTCTACACGACCATGCCACACATCTTGAGATCGTTCTGAGTATACTGAGAGAGAATCGGATTTATTCTAAACTCATGAAGTGCCACTTCTAGTTGGATCAGATTCACTTCTTGGGTCACATCATCTCAGAGGCAGGAGTATCTGTGGACCCAGAGAAAGTGAGAGCTGTAGTTTCCTGGGAGCAGCCGAAGAACGTTTTTGAGGTACGGAGCTTCCTAGGGCTGGCTGGATACTACATACGCTTCATTCAGGACTTTTCCCATTTAGCAGCACCCTTGACAGGTCTGACCAAGAAGGGGGAAAAGTTCTTATGGTCAGATTCTTGTGAGTCAGCCTTTCAGGAGCTGAAAGGGAGGTTGATGTCAACATCGATACTAGTCTTTCCAGATCCAGGAAAGAGCTACACTGTTTACTGTGATGCTTCAGGTATTGGGCTGGGAGATGTTCTTATGCAGGGATATGGAGTCGTTGCGTATGGGTCTCGGAAGCTTAGGCTACAAGAGAGGAACTACCCTACGCACGATCTAGAGTTGGCAGCTGTTGTTCATGCCTTGCGCTGTTGGAGACACTATCTTCTGCGAGATCACTTTCTGGTCTTCAATGACCACAAGAGTCTCAAGTATATATTCACTCAGCATGATCTGAATCTGAGGCAGCGCATGTGGGTTGAGTATCTACAGTCTTTTGAATTTGATCTTGCCTATACGCTAGGAAAAGGGAAATTCCATGGCTGATGCGTTGAGCAGGAGAACTCAGATTCAGGCAGTTCAGGAGGCTAGTAGTGAGTGGCAGTTGATGGCTCTGTTCTCTGAGATGCATCTGGAGGTGCACGACAGAAGGGGACAAACCTTTCTTTCTTTGGTAGCTGTTACCTCCATGCTACTTGATCAGGTACGGATGAGGCAGCTATCAGACTCGAAAGGCTTAGTCCTATGGAAGAGTGTGTCAGGAGGGGAACCTCTTCCTATATGGACAGTGGGCAAGGTTGAGATCTTGCATTTCCAAGGACGCATATGGGTTCCAGTAGACATATGTGAGGAGCTGATGCAGGATTTCCATTCCTCAGTTTGGGAAGTTCATCCTACCGTCACCAAGATGTATTGGGATCTTCATCGCCAGTACTGGTGGCCAGGTATGAAGAAGGATGTTGCTGGTTTTGTCATGAGATGTTCTACTTGTTAGCAGGTGAAAGCAAAGCATCAGCGACCAGCATGCCTTTTACAGCATTTACCCATTCTGGAGTGGAAGTGGAACGATGTTACGATTGACTTCGTGACTGGGTTGTCGAGGTCACCACGAGGGAACGATGCTGTTTGGGTTATCGTCGACAGACTTACGAAGGTTGCTCACTTCTTTCCGATCAAAGAGACCTTTAGTGTCGATGATCTGGGTTGACTTTACATTAGAGAGATTGTGTGTCTGCATGGTGTTCCGCTCCCTATTGTTTCAGATAGAGATGTGCGCTTTACCTCTCGGTTCTGGCAGGGACTTCAGAAGGCCATGGGTACATAGGTACTTTTGAGTACATCATACCATCCCCAAACTGATGGCCAGTCCGAGCGCACGATCCAGGTGCTTGAGGATATTCTCTGAGCTTGCATCCTTGACTTTGGCTATTCTTGGGAGAATCATATTCCCCTGGTGGAGTTCGTCTACAACAACAGTTTCCAAGCGACCATTCTGATGGCACCATACGAGGCTTTGTATGGTAGGCCATACCGATCACCCTTATGCTGGCTGGAGGCAGGAGAGGTAGCTTTGTTGGGACCTTGTCTTTTTCAGGAAACTTTAGAGCAGATAGAGCTGATTCGGAAGAGGATGGCTATAGCACAGTCTCGGCAGAAGTCTTATGCTGGCCAGCGGAGACAACCTCAGGAGTT
The DNA here is from genome assembly GCA_963277665.1 of Viscum album. Classification (NCBI taxonomy): domain Eukaryota; kingdom Viridiplantae; phylum Streptophyta; class Magnoliopsida; order Santalales; family Viscaceae; genus Viscum; species Viscum album. The sequence continues at coordinate 869,379,146 of OY728145.1, read as the reverse complement.
CGAGGTTGGTGATCAGGTTTTCCTACGTGTTTCACTGAGGTTGGGACACAAAAGGATTCAGAGACCGGGTAAGCTTTCACCGCGGTACGTCGGTCCATTTGAGGTCTTTGAGAGAGTGGGGTCGGTCACCTATCGGTTGCAACTACCTCAGAGGTATCGGGCCATGCTCAACGTCTTCCACGTCTCTCAACTCCGACGTTACTTTTCAGACCCTTCTCACGTCTTCTAGCCCGAGGAAGTTGAGCTTGAAGCGAATGCGTCGTTCGAGTAGCATCCTATCCGGATTGTCAATCGTAGTATGAAGGTTCTCCGTGGGCAGTCTGTTCCTTTGGTACGAGTGCTATGGCAGCACGCGCGAGTATAGGATGAGACCTGGGAGAGGGAGGCCAATATATGATCTTAGTGGCCGGAGCTGTTCGAGGATTCTTCTTCTCCACCTCGTTTGGGAAATTCGGGGACAAATTTTTTTAAGGGGGGAAGTTTTTAAGAACCCGGATCTTCGTGCAGGTACGTTTTTCCATTTTCTAGAATTTTTGAGAAAAATGAATTTTCTGGAAATTTCAGAAGTACACGTCCTGTACTTTCTGAGTACACGTCGTGTACTTTCTCAGTACACGCCTTGTACTCTGTTCCGTCTTGAAGCCGTGTGCTGTCCGTGTCCGAGTCACACACACGGTGTGTAAGTATAAGGTGGAGGCCGGTTATTTCGGAGTATGGAAAAAATTCGAAGTACACGCCGTGTACTCAAAAAGTACATGTTGTGTACTTTCTTTTTTTACATTAAATGGACCGGGGTCGCGCCTTAACCCCCATATTCTTCTTCTTCTTCAGTTTTCGACCGTCCGAGAGTGACCGTACGGCCGGATCTTCGATAGAGTCCTACCTCACCGTCCATTCTCCGATTCGAGCACGGTCAGTTGCATTGGAATCACAGCGGTGAGTGCTTCCTTCTGCTTGAGCCTTGTTTCTTGATTCATCATTATTTTCAAGTTATCGTGGGATGAACGTTTTTTGTGTTTTCTCAAATCTATGTCATTCTAATGGGAATCTGTCGTCGAGGTTCACGTATATCGATCTCTTAGGATCGTGGTAGGTGGTTTGTGCCTTTTTGTAGAAAGTCTTTGAGTATTTTGTGAAAATTCCGCCAATACCCTTGAACGGGGTATTGCGTGTTTCCTATTTTGCCCTTATTTCTTGCCTGATTTGCTTGATTGCTTTAGTAGAGGTTATTGCTTGTGATTAGAGTATTGTTTTGTGCTCAGATTGCTTTTACATGCTTGTTCTTCCTGTTTGGCGTTTTTCCAGTTGTCATGCCTAGTCGTATGATAGTGGAACTGTTGTTTTATTATTGCTATTGAACCTTAGTTGTTAGCCAAGTAGTTCTTGAGGTTTACTTGGATGACACATGCGCGCTGAGCATGTTTAGTTACTCAGGACTGTGAGAACCTAGAGTAGTAGACCAAACAAAGAATTGACGGAAGGGCTTCTCCAGAGTATCTTTTAATCACGATGCGAGACCAAGTGGATAATTGATGGAAGGGATTCCCCTGAGTGTCTTTTATTTACGACGTGGGCAATAGGGGGAATTGACGTTGAGTGCTTCCCCAGATATCCTTTAGCACGATACGGGACTATAGGGGGAATTGACAGTGAGTGCTTCCCCAGAGAGTCTTCTTAATTACGTAGCTGAACCAGAGGGGTGAGACTGTGAGTGCCTCCTAGAGGGTTGCTAGTACTTAGAGGATGAAACATAGGAGTCAGACTGTGGGAGCTACCCAGAGGGTTACTTGTTTTCTTCTTGTTGTTGGCTACTTACTTGTGTGCTATACTTGTTAGAACAATGGATTGTAGCTGTTTGTGCTTTTCTTTCTACTGCTTCTTGTTTTAGTACTGCCATGTATTCATTGATTGTTAGGCACAAATCTTTGGGTGATTTCCTACTGGGATTGTATCTCACACCCTGTTTGGGCCATGCTTTTGGGCCCAGGCATACTATGTTGCTAAAGGTATAGATAAGGCCAAGTGCCCTTCTACTTTAGGATTTTGACTGCATCAGGAGCTGGGGAGCATGGGACCGAACTGTGGCTCACGATGCTGAGGATATTACTTGTTTTCTTTTCCACTTGTTTTTAGTTGTATTTCATAACGTTTTTGTGTTTTCTATTTTCCTTAGATACTTGTACCTATTGCATCATTTTCATCATAGGTATATATATACATTTCTTCCGTTGTTTGGCTTCTGTTGTTATGCATGTTGTTTACTTCTGCCGTTGTTTATTGTTGTTTATTACCTTGTATACCTTACCGAATGAGGGCATAGTTTCCCCACCGACTTGCCAAGTCTCCCGCTGCTAGTCGGAAGCCTCTGGAGTATGGGGAAACACGCTTGAGGTCATGTGGCAAACCGGGTACGGGGCACTAGTGGAGGGGCTCCGGACTTGGGTCATTAAAAATACAGGTATCCTCAGACAATTTATTATCACCCACAATGTACCTGAAACTTCTCATCCCCACGGCGGCCAATAAATTCATCCCATGCTTCTTGGGATATTAGGTGAGCGTAGACAATGGGTGGGTGCAGGTTTATTTTACCTTTAGAATCTTTCAAGTGACATCTTGTTAAAATAGTGTGAAAACCTCGATGAATCTTTCCTACAAGCCTTAGTACATAATCCTTGTGTGAATCGTCTACTATAAATATACTCTACAATATATTGAGAAGAGTAATACATTGTTTCATTATTTTATTTGCTAGTAAATTGAAGAAATAAATTCATAATGTTACCGTAATTTCTTCCCAGATCACAGCCTTCATCCCGGACATAACATGGTGACATGAATCTATGTCAATCGGCACATGTTGAGTGACAACTACAATGTAGCTGCTAAACATAGCCTTGTTGGGATTCACATGTTGGCCTCGTGCATTCCATCCGACTTCAAATTTTATGCCTTTTCTTTTCGCCTAAAGAATTTCGGCTAACACTGTCAAACTACGACGCACCTGTGTTTTCTGCAATTTCGGTCCTTCATTCCCGAACATTTAATCGATATCAACATCATCTATATGTTCATCTGGAATGGTATTAATGACATGTCCTAATGGTTGTTGGACCTCAACACTAGGAGCAGTAGGAGCCACAGCAGCAGTAGCAGCAGCCGTAGCAGGAGCAGTAGGAGCAGTAGGATCCGTAGCAGGAGGAGCAGTAGGAGCAACATGAGCCACAATAGGAGCAGCAGCAGTAGCAGCATGAGCTGTAGGAGTAGCAGGAGGAGTAGCAGCCGCAGCAGCAGCAGCAGCTTGAGAGACTTGTTCAGCCTCAAGGATAGGAGCACTAGGATGTGCAAAAGTCATTATCTGCAAAAGTGGTTAAACATTTAATTCAGATTACATAAATTCAGTAATGATAAGATAATAACACGGGATAACAAGATCTATATTACAAACAAAATATAGCCTGTTTATTGGATTATCTTTCTTTTTTTCAAAGGTTGAAGGTATTTGACACCTCTATCGATTATTCAAATCCCTTCATTGTGGTCTCCTATAACATACAAAACATCATCTGCATTGGGACTGATCCGAAATGATTGCGACGTACCACTAAAAGGATCATCCTCAACTGAATTTTCATCAGAACATTCATTAGTTTTGGACAATAACAGAATAATCGACCACTTTAGGTTTGCAGGATCTAGAACATAAAAAACTTTTACTACTTGTGATGCCATTATAAATTGTTCATCTTTGTACCCTTCTTTACTAAAATCAACTTTCATAAATCCTCATTCATCTATTTTAACACCACGGTTGTTATCAGTCCATTTGAATTGAAAAATAGGAAATTGGAATGTCGTATAATCCAACTCCCATATTAGTTTTATAATGCCAAAGTATGACATATTTTCATAAATTGGATTTCTGTCCTTACTACCAGAAACATGCATCGCTTCAGCCACTAGTGTAACTCCACTATTTTGCATAGTACTATCTTCATCATGTTCATCTGCATAGAATGTATAACCATTAATTAAATAACCACTATAAGATAATACATACACACTTGGTCTAGCGGATAGCCATCGAAGTAATTCTGAAAATTGAATTCGGATTTTCATCCAACTGCTTAAAAATATGGTCCTGAAACCATCCTATAAACTGGTGATTATGTGTATCTGATAACCATTTTTTATCCCTTGATGGATTCAACTGCCTAAGAATTTCTTTGTGAGTTTCAATATATGGAGAAACCTCCCAACTGTTATGAAAAACATAAAGATGGTCATGCTCCTGATCTGTAATACCAATTGTCACAACTTCATCTCCAGAAATTCCCTCACCCTCAATGCGTCCAGTGTGGCGATATTTCAGGAGAACAATGCTTTCCGAATCTGTTAGGTATTCAGTACAAAATTCAATGGCTTCCTCAATAATATATCTCTCCAATATACAAAACTCTGTCCGAATTTGATTTTTGACATACCCTTTCAAAATATTTATATACCATTCAACAGGATACATCCATCTATAGTGCACAGGACCACAAAGTCGAATCTCCCTCACCAAGTGAATCATCAAATGAACCATCATATCAATGAATGTTGGTGGGATGAATATTGCTAATTCACATAATATGATGACAATTTCTATTTCCATAGCTGGAAATTTCCTTGGGTCTAAAACTTTGCTATATATAGCTTTGAAAAAGAAATGAAGTTTGGTTAACGTGTGATGAACATTCTTGGGAAAAATGCAACACAAAGCTATAGAAATTAGATCTTGCATCAAAACATGGAAATCATGTGATTTCAAACCTTTTAACTTCAAATAATTCATTGACACAATGTTCTTGATATTTGATGAGTACCCCTATGAAACCTTTACATCATTGAAGATGTTGAAAAACTGATATCTCTCCTCCCTAGAAAGAGTATAAGCAGCTGGAGGAAGAAACATTCGATTTTCACCCTTCATGGGAGCCAACTCTTCTCGTATTCCTATGTCAACCATATCCAACCATGCCTTAATTCCATATTTTTTTTCCAGAGGCATTTAGCAACATTCCGATAACACTGTCACATACATTTTTTCCACATGCATCACATCATGAAAATGTCTGATGTACAAACAATTCCAGTATGGTAATTAAAAAAAACCGATCTCTTTTTCCAACCGATTTTTGTAAGGTTTTTCGAAAATGGGTTACCAAAAATAGTGTTCAGATCTTTTACTTTCTCAAACAGCTGATCACCTGTTAGTGGAGACGTTTTTGAACATTTTTCTAAACATCCATTGAATGATGTCGTCGAAGATCAACACATAAGTTGACGAGGTAGAAATCTACGATGTCCTAGAAACATAGATTTCGATGAATGTTTCAACCTAATTGATTATGTATCTTCTTCGCACATGGGACGCCCTTGGGTTGCTTTAATTCTATAGCCTGAAAAATTTCTATAAGCAGAGAAATCATTTATTTTCCCATACAACATCGCTCTCAATGTTAAGTATTCACTTTTATAAGCATCATACAACATTACACCTGAATCCCACAATAAATTTAAATCCTCGATCAAAGGAGCCAGATAAACATCAATATCGTTACCTGGTTGTTTTGGTCCCGATATAAGCATAGATAACATGATGAATTTCCACTTCATGCATAACCAGGGTGGAAAGTTATAATTTACCAACATAACAGGCCATGTACTATGAGTGATGTTTTGAAAAAAAAAGGATTCACTCCATATGTAGATAACGCAAGATGAAGGTTTCTTGGCTCTTTTCTAAATTCAGGATACTCATGATCAATTTTCTTCCATTGAGGAGAGTCATCCGGATGACATGATTTCCCATCTTTATTTCTTTTATCTTCATGCCACAACAATTTTCTTGCAATTTCTTCACTTCCATATAGACGCCTAAACCTTGGAATGATTGGAAAGTACCAAAAAACTTTAGTAGGATTGGATTTATCTTTCTTGTATTGAGAAAAACCACAATTTGGGAATTTTGTAAGTGAATTTTTCTCCTTGCGAAACAATATACAGTCTTTCGGGGAGGCATGTATTCTTTCAGAAATCATACCCAATGAGCGTAGCATTTGTCTAGTTCATATGTCCAGATTGGGAGCTCATTATCTTCCGAGAGCATGTCATTCAAGAGAGAAAGTAGTTCCGTAAAACTAAAATTACTTCATCCGTTGCCTGCTTTCAATTTATACAACTTTAGTACAGGTGACAATGTTGTATACATAGTGGAAGCAGCATACAATGGCGTCTTTGCACAACTCTTTACCTTCTAAAAAAATTTTGGGCAATCAAGGAGTTTATCTTCAATTGCCTTTGACATTTCCTCAATACGATCTTCATCATCATTGTAATCTGTAATCACATCCACCATATGGTCTTCTTCATTATCCATATTTGTATTCATATCTGATGATCCATAAAACGTAGTTTTATCCCATCCAGTAGCTACATTCGCTTTTTCTCCGGGTTTATTCCAACATTTATAACTCTGATCTATTCCGTGACGTATCAAATGTTCTTACAACTCCTCTGGAGTAAGTAGTCTATAATAACACCAACGTAAACATAGACAAAATATTTGAGAAGGATCCTTTGTGTGATCCTTTGCAAACTTGATGAACTCCTTCACTCTGTTCTCGTACTCTATTGTTAAATGATTATTATCCATCCAATCTTTATTCATCTTCATCCTATTTGAATCTCAAATATTAGTATTTATGGTTCAAGTACACAAAACAAGACATCCAAATATAGTAGAAGAGAACCACGTCCATATAAAAATAGAGATTAATAGAGCCTAACCATTAGTATTTATTCATCTTCATTAAATATAATTACTTTAGATTCATTATAGTTTCCTCAAATCACCCTAGACCAAAAACAAGAATAATCCGGAATGATACATCTACCACTCCTAGGTATCTTCCCTACATTCAATATCATCGTGCCTAAATACCCATATATCCACACATACACATGTCACAAACATATAAAAAACCATATCCACATCAGAACCAAAGTACCAATATTGATTTCAATTAGGTTACTCAACTCAAGTGGTGGTCTGTAAGAAATAATAAGAAAATATCATAAGTATATAGTCACACATAAATATCAAAATAGTGTTAATAATCCAATAAAGAAAAGGTATTATTCCATCTATCAAAATACATTAAAGGATCCCATATGCGACAGTAATCCCAGGTGGTGAGGGTTCCTGAGGAGGAAGGGGCGAACACGCACCTATTGGGGTTCGAGGTCAGGTCACTGAGGTTGAAGGTGGCTCGATACTCCTACAAGGGTTTATTCCATATTTCACAAACCATGTCCTGGTACCCTTAGACGTTAACCCACTGCTGTTGGAAGTGAAACCGTTCCTGATGATCATGCCAAGAAGAAATGGGAACCAAAAGGCGGGAGTGAATCAAAATACCTCAAGCAAGATGGAAAAACATGGTATTTGAGAATAGTTTAGTGGCTTTAATATTGGCTAGACACCTGTCCAATAGACTCCAAATGTGGTGATGGCCCCTACAGTTGTTGCACCAGGTAAAACTGTCACCTAAGAAGCTAAGATCAGTGAGGCCCTTCCCAGCCATGAACTGAACAAAATCTATGATGTACTTCCTCTAGAATGGGCTTCTACCTTATCTTTCCATTGGGTTGGAAATGACATTAAAGTCACCCCCAAAAAACAATGGATGGTGTCCAGGATCGAAGATATTTTGTTCAGAATGACAATAAATCCCCCACAATTTTTTAAAATACCAATACCATAAACCATTTAAAAACAAGCATTTTAATTTATTTTGGAAATCATTCCCAAAAAAATCAATAAACAAACACATTCCAAACCATTTGGAATTTTATTTAAAGAATCAACTTATCTTTATTTTAAACCATGATTTTCATTTATAATATCAAATCCACCAACGGTAGAAGGAAACATAATTTATTTCAATGAAAAAGGTTAATTCACAACAAGATAACATTCATTACATATATTATTTTCATTAATAGGGTTATTTTGTGCTTCAAAATGATCAAAACATGTCTAACCAACTTCAAATGGATAAAATATTAATTCATGAAACACATGAATCCCAAAAATAAGATATAGTATAGAAACACCCACTTGGAATATTTGGGATCAAAACAAAATGAATCTAAATGAGTCTAATCAAATGAAGAACATTGAATCAAATAAAAGGGATCTCAATAAAAGGTTAAAGAGATACTATAACCATAATTCCCCATAAAAGATATAGGTCTAGTGAATACCAAGGCTTCCATAGCCCATAAGAACAATGAATCAAGTGATGGAGAGAGATTGATGTTCAATAAAAGAAATAAATACCAAAATAGGGTCACTATTTTGAATGAAACTTCAATCCACCAAGTGATGAGGATAAAAGAGACAAACTATCCAAAGGGGCTCCCAAGGCTTGAGTGGGTTGAGTAAAACTTGAGGGAGAAGATAAAATAAATAAATGGGGGTATTAGGGAGCAATTACCCTACTACCTAGATGCTTTATCATATACAACGACACCACTGGCTAGATAGTGGCCCTCACCAGCTAGATAGTGGTTATAGTATAAATGTTATAACCATAGGTTATCCCACTGGATAGTCACTACATACCCACCAGCTAACTGATGGCTATAGAATTGTTTTTATCCATTGTGAATCCCATTTCCTAACCAATTACCCTCACCGTCCATTCGGTGGACCACATGAAGCTTTTCAACCTATATGTTCACGTCCACACCTTCTATGAAAGTCTGGGACATCCTATAACCCATCAAGAAACCCAAAAAAGCTCAAAGAGCATTGATTTTATGAAAGAGATACTGAGACTTTACAATTATCCCCATCATTACACTTTTTGTCCGAATAAATATTCTAGTACGAAGGATAGAAAATGATGAGACAAAAATAAATTCCACACAATAATTGTTGTGTGGACAATTCACAAAATATAGGAAGATTCACCGAATAGAGGACCATTATGAAAAAATTAAAATGAACAGATAACCAATACTCCTAAGAACACTTAATGTATATCCTCCAAGAACATCATACATCTCCAAATGACATGTCTACATCACTAAGAAGAGAGAAAATCCCGATAATTTCCAAATACCTAGCATAGGTCACCCAACCATTTAAATTTTCACTAAAATGGTGGGACATAAGAAGGAAATATACTAAGAACACATCCCTTCACCCAAATAAGAGACTACAACCACTAACCATGAAGAACCACTGAGATCATAATTCGAAACCTAAGGAAAGGTACACCCAAAACATATCAATGAATCCAAATGAAATAACAAAATCAATACCCATCAAGTATTCAACCAACAATAAGAATGTAAAAAACTAAAAAGGATTTATTCCTCGATCAAGTACTCGATGGAAACCTTGAATTCCCACTATAGAGTGTCACCCATCGGTGATCTCATTAAATTAGACACCAACACCTCCTAGTGCCTGGTCCATCAAGAGACTTCATAATCCTATTCATTTGAGTACACACTGAAATCCTATCTATGTCCAACCATAAATAGATCATATAAAATTGTTTTTACACAAAGATAGAAAACTTATCTATTAAAAGATAGACCACCCAATACATCAATATTGAGCTCTAAACAAGAAGCTGTGAATCAGAGGAAAATAAGGAATAATAACCACCTTAATGGTCTCAAACACCCACACAAATAAGACAAACATGGAAGGAAACATAAGGGATTTAAAATGGAAATAACCTAAAACATCCATAGGTTTCTAGAAAAGGATGAATCATGTAGCCTAAAACTATCACAATCTCATACGTTAAATCTATCATGCCAAATCAACATATGGTTATGTGTGATGGGAGAGGAGAATAATATTAAAAAAAGATTTGGAAAACATGCCTTAAAGGGAGGTCCGAAAAACTGAAGATCGAGGGTGTTGCGTGTGGCAGAGGTCCGGTAAACCGAAGCTCGAGGGCAGAGGAGGTCCGGAAACGCGAACTCAGCGGGTGGAGGAGGTCCGGAAACGAGAAACGAGGGAGGCGGAGGTTCGGCAACGTGAACTCAGTGGGAGGCAGAGGGGAGTCATAGGGTTCCAGTACCACGAGATCTTTAGGTCGTGATAAAACGAGGGCACTGTGCGGCTGACTTTATAAAAAAATGGACTAAGGTTTTATCAGTGCTAACAAAGTGCTGATAAATACTACCTTTATCAATGATTTTTTAGCACTGATAATGGTACTCTTTATCAGTGCTACAAAAGCTTTGATAAATCATTCCTATATCAGTGCTAAAATTTTAGCACTGATACATGGATTCTTTATCAGCGCTTCTCTAGCTCTGATAAAGTGTCATTTTATCAGCACTTGTTTAGCGTTGATAAAGGTTACCCTCTATCAGCGCTAAAATTTTAGCGCTGATAAAGTGATTCTTTATCAGTGATAAAATTTTAGCAATGATACAGGGTATCCTTTATCAGTGGTTTTTCTTAGCACTGATATAAGGGGGAACTTGCCTTGCCTGTTTTTGTAGTAGTGTTTTCCTTAGATTATGATCTTGACTTAGATGACTACCTTATTTCCAAATCTTGAAGTTGAAATCAACAATCTTGAGGTAGGAAGATCCTTACAATATAGGTACTTTTATATGATGTTTCCATCAAAAGGCCATCTATGCTTGATACCTAATCTTGAACTATATTGCATGCATGTTTTTGAGTGGACCTTGTGTCATATCCTTGATATGTTTTCTTATGATTTTTTAATATCCTGTACAACCTATGCTCAGTAATTTTTTCATGAGGGTGTGTATATGATTCCTTCATAAAATTATTCATGATATTTATTATTGTTCTTTTCTATAATATGTATTTCTTGTGGTATTTCATAGCTTGTGGAACCATTCCTTAGGTATCAAGATGGATAGGTTTATGAGTATTGGATAGATTACCCCCATGAAGGGAATCAAGATGATGTGAAAAGACTACAAACTATTTCTCATGTGATAGAATGTGTCGGGTCACAGACATGACAACTATCATGGGAGTAGAAAATGTTGGGGTGTTGAGTATCCATTGGCTATAGGCCAATATGTGAGGTTCATATGATGGTGAGTTATAAACATAAAAATGATTCAAACAAGTCCAGTGAGACTTATTATCATTTGATGATTATGACCACCATCAAGGTGGAGCATGTGGTGTTCATGTTAAGTACAACCATCAAGGTGGGTCATGTGGAACTCCTTAAAAGTGAAACATAGAAACATGAATTATAGGAGTAGGGTTCCAACCAATGTTGGGACATATGGCACATCTCGAGACATGTAGTGACATACATTGACATCCTTACCAGTATCGCGTTGAAGCCGGTTGGGTTGGGGTTTGTGATAGCATGGTTAGTGCAGGGTGACTTGAAAAAAATTGATGTATGTTTTCATGGGAATATATTTTATATCATGGAATGAATTCTTATTCATGTTCCCTTGTGTTATAGATGCATTGGTGGTGTCATATTGAGTTTATAATCACACTCTACATGTGTATCTGAATGTATGTGTAGACATCATGATCAGGGATACAGGAAAGTGAAAGACCCCAAAGATAGGGAGCTAAGAGGTGAAGCATGGTGTTTAGAGGTAGTTCCAGGATGGACTCCAAAAGGATGTAATGGTGTTTTATTTTCTTTTATTTTCTTGCTTTTAATATTTTTGACCTTCCACTTTGGGGGTTCTTAGTTATTATTTTGTATGACTTCAGATACTTTCCATGCCATTTATTGTTACATCACTTATTTATTCTCCTATGTTTATATGATTTATTATTTATAATTTTTTTTATTTATAATGACGGTATAGTCTACCCACTATTGAATTTAGGACCAACATTTGTATTTAGAAACCTCATGTGTATGGCGATGAACTCATGTGGCTATGTGGAACTCCAGATTGGAACCAATGATTCAGGTTGGGGGTTAAAGTTAACATATATATATATATAAGTATATATATGGTTTAAATATTTTTGGTATTAGCATATATAGTTTATGATTTAAATAAACTGTATATATGTATTTATATTTTAACATGTTATTATATAATGTGCAGGTTTTTAAATGATTTAGGGAGATATTTCTAAAGATATTTTTGGTGTGGAGGTTGTCAGCATGAAAACTAAAAAATATTTTAAGCAGTTTGTGTATATATTGTGGGTAAATAAGTTTATGATTTCTGGTATATTTTTTTTTATAATTATACATAGTTTTTAATTCAAATTTAATCACACGATATTTGTTTCTCATTTTAAACATAAACGAGTTTATAGATAGTTATTTTTTTCATTCTATAAAATTTAATATAGGCATGTTTTTTTGTTATGAATATATATATTTCTATTATGTATTTATATTTTTCTATTTTTCTATTTTTATATTTTTCTATAATGAATTTATATATTCATATTTTTCTATTTTTCTATTATTTATATATATTTTATACTTTCCAATATGACATTTAAATGTTTATGTATTGAAAATTTATTTTTCAATTTATCTTTACTATTTTATATTTTTTATTTTGAATTTATATATTTATATTTTTTATATTTATCTAATATACATTTATATATTTATACTTTTCTATTTTACATTTTGTATATATAATTTTCATATTATAATTTTTTCTATTCTTCATATATCTATATATATATATTTATGTTCTGAATATTTCTTATTTTAGGTTTATATTTTTCTATTCTATATATGTTTTAATATTTTTTTACAATTTTTAATTTATATATTTATATATTTCTATTTTTTTATATTTCATTAAAAAAATTATTCTGTATTTATATATTTATATATATTTTTTCTATTATGTATATAAAATTTTCATACAAATTAGTCTTTTTTTCTATTTCCCATTCATATTTTTATATTTATTAAATCTATTTATCTTATTCCAAAATTATTTATTAATTAATTCTTCATACATATATTTCTTCTATGCATTTATATAATTATATTGAACATATATATTTTTATATTCTATTGTATTTAAATCTATTTTTCTATTTATCAATTTGGTATATCTATTTTTATATTTTGATTTGTATATTTTTCTATTTTTTATTATAGATATTTTCATTTTTTTATTGTTCAATAATTCATTTATATATTTTTATTCTCTATATATTTTTCATATTTTCATTCCAATATTTATAATTTTCTATTTTTTAATTTTTTAATTTTCCTTTACTATAATTCCATTTTTCCTGTATTTCAATATTTAAAATTTTATATTGATTTATGTTTCACATATATTTATCATATTGGTTAAATTATTATTTTATTCCAAATTTATATTTTTATATTCTTAATATTTATTCTGTTTATCTATTTTTCTATTCATCATATTTATTTCATGTTCTGTATTTATATATATTTATATTCTTCATTCATATATATTCTCTTATGCATATCTATTTTTCTCATATGATGTATTTGTGTCTATTTTTCTATTATGCATATTTATGTCCCTAATTTTCTTGATTTATATTTTTTAATATTCTTAAATTATATTTTTCTTTATTTTTAAAAGGTGAAATTCTTCGATATCAATAAAAATAAAAAATATATCAAGCACAATTTTTCATCTTGAATCAAAAAAACATATTTCAAGTGAAAGATACAGTGTTAGGTTTCATATATCCGAACTGTAATAATATATACATTTTTTTATATTTTTATTCTTCAATTGATATATTATAATTTATCTTCATTTATTCCTTTCTTTATTTTTATCAATTACAATTCCCCATTATTAATACAAATAAAAATATTTGTGTTGGGAAAAAAAATTCATTTCCAATCAACCAGACAAATTTCATGGTTCAGATACCGTAAAAATAATTACATTTCTAAACCATATAAATATTTAATCATTTTATACACTAAATTATTTTTTTCTATTTAAAATTCATGGGTAAAGATACAATTTATTATCAATTACTATAATAATTTTAGTGTATTAAAGGTACACTTGTGACCTCTGCATCAAATATATTTTTTTTCATCAAATTTTCATTTTCATTCCCTTTTCATGATTCATCACTTTCTCGTAATAATTTCCATACAATTTTTCATCGTACTATCACTTCCATTCTCCCTATTCTTTAACAAACTAATTCTTGTACCATCATGCCGAATCACAAACCCAATCCTTATATTTTTTGAATCTCAATATCAATCCATCCACACCCTTTCACAAATATCTTTATCCATCCATTGGTTATGCCCTTTGTATTTCATGAATTCTAGGGGTCACATCATAATTCCTCTAACTTCCAAAATTCCCCCTTGTCACTCCACTTCAAATTAGACCAATTTATCTCCATGAAAAATCACATTACTGATAACACCGGATCATTAATTATTTATTTGTTTTTTAAATTAAATTTTATAATTCACATAGTAAAACCAAATTAATGAATTACTTTCCATTAACTTATTGAGTGTGTGATTTTAGCATGTGTCTATCACACCAAACCACACCTCCTCCAATAGTGAAATAGGATAACACCTCAACCGAGAATGTTATTCATAAAATAATCGGCTCCATCGTATGTCTCTTAATCTATTATGGAAACCCCAACTCCATAGTATGAATGTTTTTTCTAATAGAAGTGAGGGAAAATGATTAATAATGGAAAATAAATGGAATTGAAAATAATTTCATGGTGGACAACCGCTGCACCAGTTCAATACCCTCGTATCCACCATAAATAGATTTAAAAAAAATTAATTGAAGCGAAATAAAAAATAACACCCTGAAACATATCCCATGTCCAAGCCTTGGGTAAGTCATTTTCCATCGTAGTGTGAAAATAGATCACGATAGAAGATGGAAGAGAGAGAATGCGATTATGATTTGAAGAGAAATAGAGATGGAATAATAAAATGGAATCACTTTAAAAATAAATATGACTAATATACATGGGAAAAGAAAAAAAACAAAATATAAATCTTAAATTGACATTTGGAATCCTCTCCTTGGTTCCCCAGATGGTGTCATTATGGATTGGAATGATTTGTGAAGGAGGGGCTCTCCTCCTTTTATAGACAAGAATCTTTCTGCCGAAATATGTCATAGTTTTTAGATACTAAATGGATGATTTACACATTTCTTCCAACATAAAAGTAGTTAATAATTGTCTTCTCCGTTCACCCTCAAAATTTCAGAGTAATTTTCCACTATATGGACGAGTTATGAATTTTTTAATGGATTCTACTTTTTCTAGAAGATGGTTCTAGAAGGCTTCCTTCAAAATATTTCATTCAAAGGCCACATTAATGATCTCAAAACTTAATTAAATTAATTTTCAAAATGAAAATATGAGTCCTAATTCCATTCCAGGTCCAATCAACTCAATTAAAGTTGTGTAGATGGATTTTTTCTTCCACTATGAAGGTGGGGTCCACGCTATCCGCCTGAACAATTGTTCAACATGAATGATTTTTTCAGGCCTCTAGATGGTCTAATCAACCCCTAGTACCAAAGACCAAGTTGAAGTAAATAAATATAGTATTTCAAAGAAAATAAATCAATTTGGAATTATATTTTTAATTAAATGACCAAAATACCCTTATGTTAAAAATCTATCAAAAATACAAAATTAAGAACTTTTCACAATTTCACTCAAAACACATCATAAATCCAAAATTTATCCATATATACTCAAATTGATAAATTGGGGGGTTAAAAAAATTGAAATTTATATGAAAAATTTGGAAAATATTAACTCTATCAATTCCCCCACCCCCACACTTAAATCATGCTTGCCCTCAAGCACAAAATCTCAACATGGAATTGAGAGGATACCAATGTTACAAATATTAAAATTCCAAATTAATAAAATTTAACAATATTCAATTTAAAAAAATTAAAAAAATCTATATGAAGTATCAATTTAATTTCTCTTTTTTTTAAGAAATAATTTATTCATGTGTTTTACTTTTCCACATTGAAAAATGATGGAACTTCTCCTTTAATTTTTTCTTATCCTCAATTCATTATTATTAAACATGTGAAGTCGTGATTTACCTCACCTTTGAATCTTTCCTCTCATCCCTCATGATAAAAATCAAGTAGCGTTTTGCTCATATAATGAGAACAGTTTCCTTATCCATTTTCTTGTAAATGAACTAATTTTTCTACTCTATAATGACAAAATGAACATAAAATCAAGCGGACTTTTCAATAAAGTTTCAAATAACTCTGAGGATTATGGTTGGTAGGATTTAATGATTTAAAAATTAAGGCTCAAGGGGGAGGCCAATCTCTTAAGTACAATATATGATATAAAAAGTAAAAGTGTAATTAAATTCTCCCCTTCAAATTAGAAACACCCACTTCTCCAAGCTCAAAGTAAGGTCATGATCAAATTATGTATAATGAATGATTTGTGAAACCTCTTGATTTTTTTTTGAATATATTTTTTTTCATTTTTTGACTTTTTTTAATTTTACTCCTAAAACTGACCTCACAACCATCACATAACTATATATGATATAAATCATCGGTCTAGTAATGTATATTTTTGGTTTTCTCAAATCACAACCCATTTTTATTTATTTTTTTCTATTTTTTTATTCAAGAGGGGCATAACAATGAAGTACAATGAATGATTTGATAAAATTTTACAATTCCCACAATATCACCCCACACTTTTTACTTACAATGTAAATCATCCCTTCGAACATGACTCCCTTAAACCCCACACTTCAACATTGAAATATCATGAAAAATACCAATAGTATGGTAGGAATAGATAAAAATGGCTTGAAACATGGCTCATCCCTAACAAGGTCATTCATGGTCTCTATGGGATAAAGAATAATTGATGTAAAGGAATTTTTTAAGGATAATGGATTTTCAAAATATGCCTCAATCATTTTAAATGTGTTTTTACACAATTATATCTTTGACAAGTTTAAATACATTTTCTAGAAGGTGACATGTCCCAAGGTCACTAAAGAAATATGCTCAAGATAAAATAGGAAGTACTTGGTCTAGAAATCCTATCTGGAATGAGACATATGATATTGTACAATCACTCAAGGCATGATTAATAATAACAAATAAATTCACATGAATTTAAAAATTTTAAAGCATAAAAAATGGTAGTGAAATTTCATTTACATAAATCAACTAATTACCTCAGATCATGAGTCCTTATTTCAATATTCATCCATAATTTTAATCATCCAATTCTCTATTTTACTCATTCAATCTCATTAACATTGAAATATAAAACATGGAATCACTTAATTCCTAAGAAACACATGTCTCTTAGAAAAGTAAAATAAATCATGAATTCAAGTGTGGGCTTGAAATTTCCAGTTGAATGTTTAAAACATGTTGTTGGACAAAAATTATGGAGTTAAAAAGTTGAAAATTAAAAATGAACTCTCTTTCCAATGAATCTTAATCATTCTCTTCCACTGTTTAAGTCTTCATTCTGCCATCATGAACCTATAAAATAAAACAACTCAATTAAGCATAAAGATAATGTCATTAAATCTCAAAAAGGTATGAGGAGTGGGACACATGTTTCACTACTTCCTAATAAATTAAATTGAAATATAAATTTATTAAAATAAAGTAAAGGATAAGACTTGGTATGATCCACCATGTGGGACCTGAATTTTTACTGCCTCCAAATGCCAATAATAGTTGTTATCCAAAGTTAGATGGTGGATGAAGCTTATTTGACTTGAACCGCCACAAGTGTCTTTTCTGATCTCATGCATAATCCTTCTAGGGGAACAATGATCCATGGATAGAGTACCCCAGATCCTCCCCCTTCACAATTAGGTATATCTTGTATAATGGGGGTAGGATTATGTATGGACCTTCATCCTCCTCGATGGCTACTAGTACAACATTCATATCTTCCAAAGATGGCTTTATGGGGGTTTCAATAAAATCATTCTCTTATCTAATTTCCTCAGACTAAGATACATGGATCTCCTTATGGGGCTCCTCCAAATCATGTTCATTGAAATTAGGTATCTCCATGTGTTCCTCAATAGGTGCATGTTCAGTTTCTTTTTCTTCCACCAAGGAATAAGAAAAAATGTATGATTATATATAATCAAAACAAGAGGGAGGGACATATAATTATGATTCAAGAAAATTATAATATAAATATATATATATAGTAAAAAACAGGTTTAATTCACTGAGTTAGTTCATCTTCAATATCAACCTCAGTGTAAAGGGCCTCTTGGATTAGACTCTTTGAGGATGGATCCATGTAGTTGGGATCCACCATATTGACTTCAAATTCCACCAGTTGGGTGGTGTTTTATTTAAGTGGTGTTGGATAATATTATTTACAAGGCTTTGGTAGATCATTAAGTTCCTCAAATTCATTCTAGAATTCATCCAATTCTTGTTTATCACCTACATGTGTCTCAAAAATAAAGTTTTCCTCCCTTTCCTCGTTAGGTAATTCAATTTTAGAGATGACTGGTTAAAATTTTTCCACTACTTTCTCAGGTTTTTTCACTAGCTCATGGTTGGGTTCCTCCATTAATTCAAAAATATAATCAAATTCTCTATCAGACTTTCTTACTAGTTATTCTATGCTTTCTCTAAGTTATTGCAACTATGATCTATTATAATCTTTATCTTCTTCTTCTTGTTGTTGATTCACGTGTGGGTAATTTATCTATGCATAATAATATGCAATTGAATACCTCATGGAAAATGGTTTTTTTAAAAAAAAAATTAAATAAAGAATAAAAATGAAAAATATTTTTAAAAAAAACTGAACATATAAAATGTGATCAAAATAACTACTTAGCTCCCCAAAAACGACACCATTTTTGACGCACACCTATTATAAGACGTGGTAAAAGAAAATTTATATTCCTAATATAGTATAGTGGCTGAATAGGATCAACTCACTTGAGAAGAATTAAATTTGGTTTAATCACAAATTCAAGTTCAACTATTCTAATTCTTTTTTATTTTTTTATTTCTTTATCAAAATTTTTGTTTTAGGGGTTTTGGAAAACATGCAATTAAAATAATGATATGAAGAATTAAAATCTAAAAGTAGATGCAAACAAAATATAGATTAGAATGAAATGTCTTGGTCTAGGGTTTGATAACACATGTTCATTAACCCTTTTTTATTTAAATTCAATTTTATGGTTAATTTATTGAAACCTCATTAATGAATTACTTTTCATTGATTTATTTGGTGCGTGATTTTAGCATGCATCTGGAAGACCAAACCACACATCCTTCAATATTCAAATAAGATAGCACTTTAACTGATAATGTTATTCCTAAAATTCCATGCTCTATCATATGTTATTTCATCCCTTATAGAAACCTCAACTCCACCATATAACTGTTTTACCTAAGATAAGGTAGAAAAAATGATTAATCAGGGAAAATAAATGGAATTGAAAATAATATTGTTGTAGATGAATGATGCACCTGTGAAATACCCTTTAATCCACCATAAATAGATTTAAAACATTTTTTATTAAAGATAAATAAAATTAACACCATGAAACATACCCCGGGGTCAAGCCTTGGGTTAGTCACTTTCTATTGCAATGTGAAGGAGATCACGGTGGAAGACGGAAGAGAACGAATGAGATTAAGATTTGAAGAGAAAGAGATATGGAATCAATTTAATAAAAAAATATGACTATGATACATGGGAAATAAAAACTAAAATAAAAAATAAAACAAAATAGAATTGGTAAATGGACCCTTTGACTCCTCTCTTTGGTGCCCCAGATGGGGAGGGGATAGAATGGAATGATTTTTGAAGGAGGATCTCTCCTCATTTTATAGTACAGAATCTGTCCTAAAATATATGTCACATTTTTTAGGTTTTAAATGGATGATTCATGAATTTCCTTCTTAAATTTTTTTTATAATTATCACCTCTTTTCACCCTCAAAATTTTAGTTTAATAGACCACATGAAGAAGAAGTTATGAATTTTTTATTGGAGGTTTCTTTTTATAGGAAAAGGTCCTAAGAAGCTTCCATTAAAATATTTTATTCAAATTCCACATTCATGATCTCAAAACTTCATTATATTAATTTTAGGAATTTGTATATGATTCCTAGTTCCATTATAGGTAGAATCACCTCAATTTGAGGTGTGTAGAACGATTTGTGCTTCCATTACGGATTTGGGGTCCACATTATGCACCCAAACAGTTGTTCAACATGATTAATTTTTTTAAGCCTATTGATACTCGCATTAGCCTCTAGTATAGAAAATAAAGTATAAGTAAATAAATCAATTATTTTAAAAAAAAATCACTCAATTTGGAATTATTTTTTTATATAAATGGCCTAAATAACCTTATGATAAAAATCTGTCAAAAACTCAAAATTAAGCACTTTTCACAATTTTTTTCAAAGTACATCATAAATAAAAAATTGATCTATATAAGCTCAAATTGATAAATTTAGGGGTCAAAAAAATTGAAATGCATATGAAAAATTTAGAAAATATTAGCTCTATGAATTCCACCACACTTAAACCAGGCTTTCTCTCGAGCATAAAATCTCAACATGGAATTGATAAGAAACAAATGTTACCAATATTCATATTACAAGGTAATAAAATTTAACAATTTTTAATGTAAAATAATATTTTCAAAAATACATATGAAGTATTAATTCAGTTTCCCATTATTTAAAGAATTAATTAATTAATTAATTTTAATTTTTCTCTTTGAAAAATGAAAGAACTTTTTCTTTCATTCATTTAAACTCCTCAATTCATTATTATTAAACATGCCAAGTTATTATTTACCTCACCTTTTAATCTTTCCTCTCATATCTCATGATAAAAATCAATTAGAGTTATGATCATATCACAAGAACATGTTCATTATCTATAGGCTTTTAAATTAACTACATTATCCACTTTGTAAAGATAAAAAGAAAATAAAATCATGAGGACTTCTCAATAAATGTTCAAATGAATCTGAGGCTTAAGGTTGGTATGATTTGATTCTTTAAAAATTTAGGATCAAATAGGTGGATAATCTCTTAAGTAAAAACATGATATAAAAAGTAAAAGTGTAATAAAATTCTCCCCATCCAAGTAGAAACATCCACTTTACCAATCTCAAAGTAAGGTAATGATCAAATTATTCATAATGACTGATTTCTGAACCCTCTTGATTTTTTTTCAAATATATATTTTTTTCATTTTTTTGTCTTTTCTTGAAATTTATGCATGAAACAACCCTCATAACCATCACGTTATAACAAATGTTAAAAATCATTTGTCTAGTAATGGAGATTTTTTATTTTCCCATATTACTAACCATTTTTATTTCTTTTTTTATATTTTTTTTATTCAAGAGGGGCATAATAAATAAGTACAATAAATGATTCCACAACATTTTACAATTCCAATAATAACAACCCCGCACTTTTTCTTTAGAATTTAAATCATCCCTTCCACCATGACTCCCTTCACCCCTACACTTCAACTATAAAATATCATCCAAATACAAGGAGTAGGGTAGGAATAGATAAAAAATGGATTGAAACATGACTCATCCCTAAAAAGTTCATTCATGGTCTATATAGGATAAATAATGATTAATGTAAAGGTGGTATTTATGGATAAGATACTTTCAAAAGTTACCTAAATAATTTTAAATGTTTTTTTCACACTCATAGTTTTGACAAGTTCAAATGCATGTTATGGTAGGTGAATGGTCCCAAGATCACTCAAGAAATATTATCAAGATAAAATAAGGAGTACTTTGTCTAGAAATACTATCATGAATGAGACATATCATATTATAAAATCACTCAAGGTAAGATTAATAATAAAAAATCAATTCACATGAATTTTAGAAATTCAAAGCATGAAAAATATTAGGGAATTTCATTTACATAAATTAACTAATTCCCTCAAATCATGAGTCCTTATTTCAATATTCATGATTCATTTTAATCATAAAATTCTTCATTTTTTTCATTAAATCTCATTAACATTTAATTATTAAACATGGAATCACTAGATTCCTAAGAAACTCATGTCTCCTTGTTAACTCAAATAAAGAATAAATTCAATTGTGTGCATGAAATTTCTAGTTGAAATCTCAAAACATGTTGTTGGATAAATATTAAGGAGTTAAAAAATTTAAACAACAGAAATGAACTACCTTTACCATGAATCGTAGCATTTTTCATCCACTGTTTGAGGATTCTTTCTTCCATCATGAACCTATAAAATAAAAAAACTCAATTAATCACAAGGATCATGTCATTAAAGATAAAAAATATAGGAGGAGTGGAACACATGACACATTACTTTTTAACAAATGTAATTGAAATCTAAATTCCTAGAATGAAAGTAAGGGATAAGACTTGGTACAATCCCCCAAGTGGACCATGAATTTTTACTGTCTTTGGAGGGTAGTATCAGATGTTATCTATAGTCTGATGGTGGATGAAGCTTCTTTTAATTGAACCACCAAATGTGGCTTTTCCCAGCTGGTGCTTCATCCTTTTAGGCGAGGAATGATACATGGATAGAGTACAACAAATCCCCCCCCCCCCCTTCAAAATGAGGTATAGATTATATAGTGGGGGTAGGATGAAGTATGGACCATCACCCTCCTTGGTTGCAACTTATACAACCTTCTTATCTTCCAGTGTTGGCTTCATGGTGAATTCAATAAAAACAGCCTCTTGTCTCTGGCTCGGCTACATGGATCGCTTGATGGGGCTCCTCCAAATAATGTTAATTTAAATTAGGGGCACATGTGTTTCTCAGTAGTTACATGTCTACTTTCTTCTCATTTCTCCAAGGCATAGAAAATAATGTCAGGTTCTTTATAATCAAAACAAGAGGGAGTGATGTACAGTTAAGATTCAATAAAATTAGAAGATATAGATTCAAATAAAGGTTTAAATCCCTATGTTAGTTAAGATTTGGTATCTACCTTAGTGGTAAGTGCCCCTTGGAGTAGACTCTCTAAGAATGGAGGTAGGTAGTTAGGCTCCTCCATCTTTAATTAAAATTCCTCCACTTGCGTGGGTCCTCTTTCAGTGGTTCTGGATCTTCCTCTTTTCCAGGATTTGGGAGATCATGCAGTTAGAAAATTCATTCCAAAATTCATCTAATTTCTGATAATCTCCCACATGTGGCTCATCAGGAAATTCTTCCTCCCTTGCCTCCTTAGGTTCTTCAATTTCAAAGATAAGTGGTGAAATTTATTCCACTGCTTTCTCAGGTTATTTATCTGGCTCAGGGTTGAGTTTCTCTAATAATGAACGAATATAATCATACGCTCTCTTAGTATTTATTGTTAGTTGTTATATGATTTCTCTAATTTCTTGCAACTTAGCTCTTTTATAATATTTATCTTCTTCTTCTAGTTTTTGTTTCACATGTGAGTAATTTTTCCATGTATAAAAATTAGAATTTGAAAACATCATGTAAAAATTATTTTTTTATATTTTTTATTTTATATAAAGAATAAAAAAGAAAAATATATGCAAAAACTTGAACTTAAAAACTGTGATCAAAATATCTACTTTTCTCCCCGACAATGGCTCCATTTTTGAATCATTCCTATCATAGGATTTGGAAAATGAAAATTTTTATACATAATACAACATATTGTCTGACCAGGGTCATCCCACTTGAAAATCATTACAATCGATTCAATCACTAATTATAGTTCACCTATTCTAATTATTTTTATGTTTTTTTTTCTTTATCAAATTTTATGGTTTTGGAGTTCCGGAAACAATGAAATTAAATTAATGAAATAAATAATTTAAATCTAAATAGAGATATATAAAAAATATAGATTAGAGAGAAACGTTTTGGTCCAGGGTTTGATAACATGGGTTCATTAATCATTTATTTTTTTTAATTCAATTTGATAAGTCATTTAGTGAAACCTAATTAATGAGTTACTTTCCATTGATTTATTGATTTTGAGATTTTCGAAAGCTTATGGAACACCAAACCACACCTCCTGCAATAGTCAAATAGGATAACACCACAACCTAGAATGCTATTCATAAAATATTTGGCTCCACCGTATATAATTTCATCCCTTATAGAAACCCCAAATCCACAATATGTAGGGTTTTCCTAAGATAAGGGAGGGAAAATGATTAATCAAGGAAAATAAATGAAATTGAAAATAATGTCATGGTGGGAGACTGCCACACCTATGCAATACCCTTGTATCCACCAAAAATAGATTTAAAACATTTTTAATTAAATTGAAATAATAAATAAAACCATTAAAACTCCCCCCATTTCCAATCCTTGGGTTAGTCACTTGCATTGTAATGTGAAAAGTTATCAAGGTGGGAGATGGAAAAGAAGTGAATGAGATTAATCTTGGAAGAGAAAGAGAGATGGAATAAGAAAATGGAACCACTTTAATAAAAATATGAATGTGTTACATGAGAAAAGAAAACTAAAATAAAATATAAAACAAAATAAATATACTAAATGGCCTCTTGAACTCCTATCCTTGGTTCCTCAGATAGCGTGGCAATGGAATGGAATTATTTGTTTAGGATGAGTTATCCTCCATTTATAGTCCAAAATATGTCCTCCAAGAGATGTCATGTTTTTTAGCCATTAAATGTAATATTCACATGTTTCCTTTTTTATAAAAGTTGTTTATAATTTTCTACTACATTAACCCGAAAACATTCATCTTAATTTTCCATAGGATAGAGAAGTTATGAATTTTTTATTGGATATTACTTTTTTTGGATGAAGGTTCCATGAAGCTTACTTAAAAATATTTCATTAAAAGGACACATTATGATCTCAAAAATTCATGAAATTAATTTAATGAATGATCATACGAGTCATAGTAATATTTCAGTTAGAATAACATCAATTGTAGGTGTGAAGAATGATTTATGCTTCCTTTATGGATGTGGGGTCCATTTTGTGTGCCTAAATAATTGTCCAAATTGATTGATTTTTTTTCTGGCCTCTAGATTCTCAAATAAACCCCTTTTAAAAAAGAAAAATTTGAAGGAATTAAATCATGAATTTCAAAAAAAATCATTCAATTTGGAATTATATTTTTAAATAAATGACCAAAATACCCTTGTGGTAAAAATCTGTCAAAATCCATAATTAAGCACTTTTCAAAAATTTTCTCAAAACATATCATAAATCCAAAATTGATCTTTATAATCTCAAATTGATAAATTTGGAGAGTTAAAAAAACTAAAATTCATATGAAAAATGTGGAAAATATTATCTCTATCAATGATTCCCATTGAAATCCATCTATTTTTTATTTCCTTTTGAATCATATTACTTCATTCCGAGGCTACATGATTCACATTTCCATATGATGTATCCTCCCTTAATTTTTTAATTTATATTTAAGGGAATTAAATTAAAATGATAAAATATCACAGTGAGGATATTAATCTCATGAATAGAAGGGATATGAATGAATAGCCTAATGAATAACCTCTAGCACTAATAACTTCATTGAGGAAGGTCAGGATGATAATTAGGTATTCAGTTTGAAGTACTTTTTTTGTATTTATATCTACATGTCATGTCTCATCCTTGATAAATTGTGTCACTATGTTTCTAATAGGACGATAGAAGGACTCTAAGTAAAATATCCTTATTTTTTAAAAGATAATAAAAATCCTATTATTGATAATTTATAAGTGTTTTATGTGAAAATGTAGTTTTTAAATAAAAAAATAATAAATATTTTAAATATTTTTCTTAATGGTAAAAGCTTAGTTAACACCTTGGGATATTCTATCAAATATTTTTGGAGTCAATAACTAAGTAATTGGGAGAAACTGAGGCCCATAGAGCCTCAATGTTGATGGAATAAAAATATTAAACATTTTAAATTGTGTGTGTGTGTGATTTATCCTAAAAAATTGAATATCACCAAAATGGTGTGTCATATGAGAAATCTGAGACCACCATTCAGTCTGGGATGCAAGGTTTACCATGTTCGAGGTATAACATTTATTTGCATCAGAGGTTTAATTAGTTCACTCATGAGGATAAGTTATTTAATTTTTTTATTAAATTATTTTTTCAAAAGTAAATTAGTATCACTCAAATAGCATGTCGTATAAAAATTAATGGACCACTGTTAGGTCCAGAACACAGGGTTTACCCTTGGTGGGGTATAAATTTTATGTTTGTTGGGTGTTTGGAATCATCACATGTGATAATAACCTTTTATATTTAATTATATTATTATTCCAATTTATAAATAATAAATAATTAATATCTCTCAAATGGCAGATCATATGAGAAATCTGAGATCACTGTTAGGTTCAGAATACAGTTTTTACCCTATGCATGACATAACAACTCCCTATATTAGATATTTGGTAAGTTCCCAGTTAATATTAAATTATTTAATATTTTTATTATAATATTAATATTAATTTACTTAAAAAATTATTATTTTTATTTGGTATTCATCATCATGTGATAAACCACCATTTTTGCATGATAGGGTCATCCAAAACCTTGTATTTTAAGGTGTTTTGACCCAAATACTTCACCAAAGCATTAATTAGGTTTAATAAAAGACTGAAAAATGAATTTTTGAATGAATACCATTTTAAAATAGGGTATTGAATTTGGGGGTTTAATAGTATGCCGTTAGAAAACCTCAAATGTCTGAACCAATTGATTTTCATCTTTGAATGATTCGGTCGAGTCTACGAAATCCCTATAACCCTTTGTGTGTGATCGAAAAACCAGATTTTTTTTGTTTACCTAGTTTGGTGTGTGACCTCTTCATTCTCCTATTTGGATGCTTCACATCGGGTTTATTACATTTTCTTTTATTTCTTTAATTTGTACCATTTCTCTTCTCTCAATTGTGAAAAAAATGCTTAAAATTAACTAAAAGAGAAAACCTATTTTTTCAATTATAATTAACAAATTATCAATGGTTAAATCAAATGATTTTTTTAGATAAAAATAATAAATAATCCAAAAATAATTAGACTAGATTATCAATGGATAATATATAAAGAATTATCAAAATATGGTTTTTGTTAAATTATCAAAAATAAATAAATTTAAGAATTATAGAATGATAACTTCATTAAATTATCCAAAGATAATTATAAAATGGTAATCACGTAATTATTTAATGATAATTATTTAGAATTATCATGGAAAATATAAAAAAATTATCAAATTATAATTGCTATATTATCAAAGGATAATTTATATAATGAAAAATATCAAAGGATAATAGCATGGATTTATCGACAGATAGTTTATAGAATTTATAGATGATAATTACTTCGTGATTATAAAGGATAATTATTAAATTATCAATCGATAGTTTCTATATTATCAAAGGATGGTTTATAGAGTAAAATTTATCAAAGGATAAAATATTATCAAATAACAATTAAAAGGATAATTTAGAATAAATTATGAAAAGATAATTCTAAAAGGATACTTTTTAAGAAATTAACAAAAGATAATTATAAATGGGTAATTTATACTAAATTATCAGAAAATAATTATGAAATGATAATTTATGAGAAATTATCAAAATATATTTATAAAAATACAATTTCATAGAAATTATCAAAAGATAATTATAATAGGAAAATTTATGAGAAATTATCAAAATATAATTATAAAAGGATTATTTATGAGAAATTATAAAAAGAAAATTATAAAATAATAATTTATGAGAAATTATCAAAAGATAATAATAAAAGAGTAATTTATAATAAATTATCAAAAAAAATTATAAAAGAATGATTTATGATAAATTATAAAAAGATAATTGTAAAAGGATAATTTATGAGAGATTATCAAAAGATAATTATAAAAGGGTACTTTATAATAAATTATAAAAAGATTATTATAAAGAATAATTTAAGATAAATTTTCAGAGATGATAATAAAAGGATAATTTATTATAATTATTCTCATAGAGATTATTGTGAGTGTATGTGATGACCTAGAATGATAATTCAAAAATTATATAGGAAAGAGAAAGTATCATCACATGTGATATTTTATTTCTTTTGGAAATAAAATAGTTGGTTTTGGTTTTAGGTACCCTTGATGAAGATCAAGTGTTGAAATTTATGATAATAAACCCAAAAAAAGTTATTCTTGAATGGTTTATCCTTACCTTTAGCATCGATGGATTTTGAGGTAGGAAGATTCTTATCTTTTTGGGCTCTTGTTTACACATTTTTCATACTTGATTTATGTGTTTACTTATTTGATATCATTCTTAACTTATGATCACATGTGTGGTGTGTGTGTTTCCTATAGTATGGTATGACTTGTTTCCATGAGATTAATGTGATAGCTTGATTTTATGATGATGTTTGATTCACATATTGATATACATGATGACGCTACATTTCTCATGATGTGTGTTATGGTTGTTACCATGATATTACTTGTTATGTTTTCATTTTGAGGATTGGTATGTGTATACTTGAAAGGTTTCCATCGTGGTATGATTACTCCTTATGGGGTGCTCTCATGATGTGTAATGATGACGATGACACAGCATGATAACCTTGTAACCTTACATCTTCTTGATTCCTTATGGGTATTGATAAGATGATTGACACTTGATACCTTATGGATTTATAGTGTTACCCAATGCCTTGTGGATTCTAGATATGTTATAGGTACTTGATGCCTTGTGGATTCTGTGTATTACCCAATGCCTTGTGGATTCTAGGTGGGTTTCTTTCACTCGATGCCTTGTGAAGTCCGAGTGAATCACCAACAGCCTTACAGATGGAATGGATACTTATCTACATACAATAAATTTCTGGTATAGAGACGAAGTAGGTACGACCAAGGGTTTGTGGAGGATTTGTTAATGCTCAACTGCTCAGTTTTGGATTGTGTGTTACTATGTTTTTTACGCATTTATTATTGTTATGGAATACACTTGTAGACTTTCACATGTTAGGTTAAGAATGCATTGGTGGTGTCCTGATAAATCTTGTACTCATACCCTACTTAGGCATTTTTATATGCGTATAGATTTCATGAGAGAAGGTAAGGGGCCCTATGGTGGATAACTGAGTAGAAGAGTGTGGAGCTAGTAGCAGACCATGATAGACTTCTAAGGACCTAATGTTTATTTTTTTATTTTTCTTCTACTTGTTACACTGGTTTTAATTGCCACTTTAGGAGGTGCTTATTTGTATGACATGTATTAATTTTTTATCTTTCTTCATTGTTTACTCTAATTATTTATTAAATTGTTTATTTTTGATTATTGATCCTATGACATGATACTGAGGGTATAGTCTCCCCACTGATTAAATTAGACCCTCACTTCTAATCAAAACCCTATTGCATATGGGGAGGTGTCCATAAGGTCATGTGACCTTCTAGATTTTAGCCAATGGTTTGGGTTGGGATGTTACAAAATGGTATCAAATCATCAGAACTCACTAACTTGTTTCGTATCTTTTCTTGGTTTGGGATAGTATAGACATGAGTTAATATGTTTGGGTCTTGGGCATGGGAACTATGTCAATGTCTAACCAGCACTGTATAGTGGACCTCTGAGTTGTCATAAATAAGAAATTTATGTTTTCTGATTACTATTAATTAAACTCACCTCGAGTGATGAACATTATATTGATATGCGACTTATGATATTTTGGGTACATTCATGCATCATAAATAGGAACATAGGTTCATATTCCATATATTTACTTTTTAGTATGATTCATAGTAGTTCATTAATTAAATGTCTTGTTTTTGTGCTATCTATTCGAGATAGATTCTCTTCTATAATATATCTATGTTTCCGTGTTTTGTAATATATATTTATTAGTTTAGTCGAATTGATCATGTTGTTTTATTATTATATATGAGGACTCTAACTAATGTGTAGGGAATGGAACAAGGGTTAGTTCATGGAGGGTTATACATTGGGTTAAGGGTAGAATCCTAAGAAAAATATTTTTGATCCAATAGAGTGGTTAATATAAACCTTCTGTGGTCCCATAGAATAATTAGGTTTTATGCTAAGGAAAATGTTTTTAAGTGTTTCTTTCACATTATAGGAGATGTTTCCTCAATGTAGTCTTACGATACTACATGGAAAACAGTTTAGAATACTTATTCAAGGGAGTATGTTTTTTCTAAACCATTGGATATGTAGGAGAATGCAGTTGAGAATGTTCCCAAACCTACTCTATGGTTTAGACAGCAGTGCCACTTCAATCAGAAATATTTCACTTAGAACTTTTCCTAGGCATAATAGTTCATAGCTATGGTCAAATGTCCCCTTACTTCAACCCCAAAATTCTTCATCATTCCAAGGTACGAGATTCCATTAGGATGTTGGGTAATGGGTTGATATTTGTGTTTATCTTTGAATTAGTAGAGATCCTGAAGGATCAAATGTTTAATTTGAAAAGAGATCATGTCGGGTGCACAACCCATTTAGATACCCCTATATCATATAGAACCAACCAAGAAAAAATAAATCAAGGTTTAGCTGAAAATTTTGAGATGAAGGGATTCATAAGGTCGAGTACTTCACCATAGGGTCTCCTATTTTTTTTTACCAAGAAGGCAAAATGTATTCTTCATATATTCTTTGATTACCAGAAGTTGAACTAGGTGATGGTGAGGAACCAATATCCATTTCCCAGGATGAATGATCTTTTTAATCAGATAAGGGATACCAATGGTTCTATAATATTTATCTTCAATTTATTTATCATAAATTATGAGTAATAGAGTACGATATTCTGAAGGAGTTTTAGAGTAGGTATGGACTGTATGAGTACTTGGTAATGTCGTTTGGGTTGATGAACACATCAAAAGTGTTCATTGACCTCATGAAAAATATTTTACATCCATAATTAGAATAATTTTTCATATAATTCATTGATGATATCCTCATCTTCTCATTGAAACTAGAAAACATGTTAGGGCCCTCAAATTATTCCGGAGTATAATTTGAGCGCATAGGCTTTATGCCAAGTTATCAAAGTGTGACATATGGATTCGAGAGGTGAAGATACAAGGAAATGTGGTGTATGAGGACGTTATATCTATATACCCAATGGAATTTGAGGAATTAATGTTATGGACATGTCCCCTGAATTTATTTTATATTAGGAGCTTATGGTTTTATAAGGATATTAATGATGGTTTATTTATGACTTCTCCTAACTAATAAAACTCATGACAGTGCAGACAAAAAATGGAGTGAAGTTCCATTTTTTAAACCATTGTAAAGAGGTTGTCATTAATCCAAATATAAGGATGTTGACATCTCCAGTACTGACACTCCCTTATCATGGGATTTTTTATGCTATGTACTATGATGAATCAGGCGTTAGACTAGGAGAGGAACTGATGCAAAGAGAGGAGGTAGTAGCTTATGGGTCTCGTTAGCAATCACCCCATGAGAGGAACTACCCTACACATGATTCGAAGCTAGAAAATGATGTCCAAACTCTGAAGTGTTAGTGGCACTATCTATTTGGAGATAGATTTGTTACTTATAGGGAATGAAAGATCCTTTGCTAAATCATCACACTAAGGGAACTAAGTCTAAGATAGTGTCATTGAGTGGAGTATCTATAGATGTTTGAATTTGACATGAAATATACACTAGGTAAAGGTAACATCATTATAGATTCTCTTAGCTATAATACATAGGTAGATTTGGAGATTAGTGAGAGGCCCTTAGAAGATTAGTGTTGCTTAATGAGGTTGTTGGTTGACTGAAGGGTATATGCTTTGGAGGATCAGAGATCTGTGACTTGTAACCCTTTGGAGATCCCATCCTCACTTGTATACTAGGTGAAGACTGGTTTGGAGTTAGACCCAAAGTGTGCTATTATAAGGGAACAACTTTCTAGAAGTTTCTTGATACCCAGATGATTGATGGATAATAATGATGTGATTATGGTACATAGGAGAGTAGTAGTCCTTACTTCCATCAGATAGGAGATTATGAGAGACTTCCATACCTTTGTACTTGTAGTATATCCTTGTGTGATAAAAATGTACTATGAATTCAGGTGATGGTTTTGGTGGTCATGGATGAAGACAAACATTATTGGTTTTGTCTCTCGATGCCTTACCTATCATAGGGTGAAGGTTGATCATATGTGTCCTGGTGTATTATTATAGACACTACTGATACCTATGTCGAAGTGGGAGGAAACCATGATGGACATTGTGATGAGGTTAACCAGGACCCCAAGGAGTAGTGATGTAGTCTGGGTGATTTTTAATCGGATAAAGAAGTCTACTCACTTATTACCGATTAGAGAGACTCACTCAGTTGAGAAGTTGGGAATATTCTCTATCTGAGAGATTATATGCCTACATGGAGTTACCTTGAGAATTATTTCAGACAGATATGCATGTTTTTCAATGTTATTTTGGAAGGAATTTTTTAAAAATCTAGGTAATCAGTTGATATTTAGGTCGACATACTATCCTCAGACTAACGAAGAGTCTGAGAAGACTATATACATATTAAAGGATATGCTGCAAGTATGCGTGGTAGACTTCGGTAGAGCATGAGATGATCAACAATCCTTTATTGAGTTCATATTCAATAAAAATTACCAAACATAATTTCATATGGTACCTTATAAGTCTCTTTTTTAGAGACCATATCGATCACCACTTATTGGTATGAGGTAGGTGAGTTAGCAGTTATGGGATCAGTCTAGTTTAGGAGGCATTTGAGAGAGTGTATCTGGTTGAGAAGAGGTTGATCTCCACTCAGAGTATAAAATGTTTATATGAAAATCATAGTAGGAGACCCTTGTATTTTTCTATGAGAGATCCATTTTTATTGAGAGTTACTCCTCGGTTAGGTCACATATGTCTGGGGAAGCAGGGAAAGCCCTAATCTTATTTTTTTGAACCTTTTGAGATCATAAAATGAATGGGGGCAATGGCATATCTTCTTGACATCCCTTATCACTATCGAGTTATGCATGATGTGTTTCATGTGTCATAGCTTTATAGGTATATTCCTAACCCTAATCATGTTATTTATTGAGAGGATTTTGAGCAAGATATTGATACATATTATGGGGAGCATACAGTGTAGATCATATACCAAAGTGAGAAGGTGTTGTGAGGAAATACAGTTCCACTAGTTCAGATTTCATGGTAGTATGGATAAATCCCAGAAGAAATGTGTGAGCCTGATTCTGATGTTCGAGCTTAGTGGATTGATTTGTTTATGCAAGAATGCTATAGACACTTCTTGAGGATGAGAAGTTGATAGAGGGGGATAATTTTAATATCTTTAATTTTTTAATGATAATAAAAACCCCATTATTGATAATTTATAAGTTTTTTTATGTGAAAATATAATTTTTCAATAAAATTCACTTAATATATGTTTTAAATATTTTTCATAAGGGAAAAAGCCCAGTTAACACTGTAGAAAATTCTATCAAATAATTTTGGAGTAAGACATTAAGTAAGTCTGATATTTTGATGCGCGTAGAGTCTTAGTGTAGAAAAAATAAATATATTTAATATATTTTATTTTACATGCATGATTTATCCAAAATAATTGAATATCTGCCAAATAGTACATTATATGATAAATCTAAAATTGTCATTAGGTACGGGGTGAAAGGTTTTCCCTAGGTAGGATATAACATTTATGTGCGTTAGACATTTTGTCAGGTCGCTTGCAAGAATAAGTTATTTAATATTTTTTTATAATATTTTTTCATAAATAATTTATTATCTCTAAAATTATGTGTCATATGATAAATATGAGACCACCATTAGGTTCAGAACGTGGGGTTTATTCTAGACAGGGTATAACATTTATGTGTGTCGGGTGTTTGGAAACATAGTACACAATGATACGCTTTTTATATTTAATTATATAATTATTCTTATTTATAAATAATAAATAATTAATATTTCTCAAACAGTGGATCGTATGATAAATATGAAACCACTGTTAGTTCTAAAATGTGGTGTTTACCCTAGAATGGGTATAACATTTGTGCACGTTATAAGTTTGGTAAGTTTTCACTAAATATTAAGTTATTTAATATTTTTATTATAATATTAATATTAATTTAATTAAAAAATTTATTTTTATTATTGGATATTCTTCCCCATGCTATAAACCACCATTTTTTCATGGTGGGGTCATCCAAAACCTTGGATTTTAACTTGTTTTGACCTCCTATACTTCATTGGCGCATTAATTAGGTGTAATTAAATACTCTACAATGAATTTTCAATTGAATCATGTTTTAAAATGTGGTATTGAATTTTGGAAGATTAAATAGGATTTTTTTGGAAAACCTCAAATGTCTGAACCACCTGTTTTTTCATTGTTGGCTGATTCCATCGAATGCGGGCGATCCCGACACCCCTTTGTGTGTAATCAAATAACTTTATTTTGGTCGTTTACCTAGTTTAGTGTGTAACCTCTTCATCCTCCTCTTCATGTGTTCCTAGGTTTATTCTGTTTGGTTTTATTTATTTAATTTATACCATTGTTACCTCCCACAATGATGAAAAATAATGCTTGAAATTAAATAAAATATAAAGCCTATTATTTTCAATGATAATTTCTAAATTATCAATGGTTAAATTACATTAGTTTTTTATATAAAAATAATAAATTGTACAAATATAATTAGACCAAATTATAAAGGGATAATATATAAGAAATATCAAGAGAAGGTTTTTGTTAAATTATCATTAAAATAATTTTAAGAATTATAGAATGATAATTTCATGAAATTTTCCCAAGATAATTATAAAATGATAATCACATAATTATTAAATGATAATTATTTTTAATTATCTTGGAAAATCTATAAAAATTATCAACCGATACTTTCAAGATTATCAAAGGATAATTTATATAATAAAAATTATCAGAGGATAATTGCATAAATTTATCTATGGATAATTTATAGAATTTATAGATGATAATTACTTTGACATTATCATTGATATTTATTAAATTATTAATCATTGGTCACTATATTATTAAAGGATAATTTATAGAATAAAAATTATCAAAGTATAATTTATTATCAAATCATAATTAAAAGGATAATTTATAATAAATTATAAAAATATAATTATAAAATGATTATTTATGATAAATTATCAATAGATAATTATAGAAGGAAAATTTATACTAAATTATAAAAATACAATTATAAAATGATAATTCATGAGAAATTATCAACACATAATTATAAAAGGATAATTTATGAGAAATTTTCAATATATAGTTATAAAATAATAATTTATGAAAAATTATCAAAATATATTTTTAAAAGGATAATTTAGGAGAATTTATAAAAAGATATTTATAAAAAGATAATTTTGGATAAATTATCAAAAGATAATTATAAAATGACAATTTATGAGAAATAATCAAAAGATAATTATAAAAGGTTATTTTATAATAAATTATAAAAAGATAATTATAAAGGATAATTTATGATAAATTATCAAAGGTAATTATAAAAGGATAATTTATGATAATTATTCTTATGGAGAAAATTTCAAGTGCATGTGATGGTCTAGAATGATAATTTGACAATTATCCAAGAAAGAGAAAGTATCATGGCATGTGATATTTTATTTATTTTGGAAATAAAATAGTTTTTTTTGTTTTAGGGACCCTTGAAGAACCTCAAGTGTCAACTTTTATGACAATAAGGCTGTAAAAAGGTGTTATTGACTGGTTTATCCTTGCCTTTGACATTGACAACTTTTAAGGTCGGAATTTCCTGACCATTTTGGGCTCTTGTTTACACATGTTTTCATAATCTATTTATGTGTTGGATTATTTGATATTGTCCTTGACTATTTATCGCATGTGGGTGTGTGTGAGGCTCATGTTATGGTATGATTTGTTTCCCTATGATTAATGTGATAGCTTGATTCCATGATGATGTTTGATTCACATGTTGATGTATATGATGATGTTACATTTCTCATAATTGTTTTATGGTTGTCATCATTCTATGACTTTTCATGTTTTCCTTTGGAGGATTGGTATGTCTATACCTGATAGGTGGCCATCGTGGTATGATCACTCCTTGTGGGGTCTATGTAAGATGTTTAGTGATGATGAAAACACAACATGATAACCTTGTAACCTGGAATCTTATTGATGCCTTTTGGATATCATGTAGATGAATGGCACTTGATACCTTATCTATTATGAGTGTTACTCGATGCCTTGTGGATTATGGGTAGGTTACAGATACTTGTTTCCTTGTGGATTCGGAGTATTACTCGATGCGTTGTGGATTCTAGGTAGGTTGTTTTCACTCGATGCTTTGAAGATTCCTAGTCACTCACCAATATCCTTATGGATAGTATGGATACTTATTGACATACAGTACATTTCTGGAATCGAGCTGAAGAAGGTATGATTGGGAGTTAGTGGTGGCTTGGTTAGTGATCGACCACTAAGTTCTGGATTGTGTGTTACTATGTTTGTTATGAATTTATTATTATTATGGAATACACTTTTATACTTGAAAACATTATGTTAAGGATGCATTGGTGGTGTCCTACTGAGTCGTGCACTCACACCCTACTTGGGAATTTTAATATTATTGTTGATTTCATGAGATATCTAGTGAAGGGAATGTTCTATATGGTAGACAGCTGAGTAGAGGAGTATGGATCTAGTAGTAGACTGAGATGGAATCTGGAGGGCCTGATGCTTATTTATTTACTTTTATACTCCTTATAACACTGAAGTTTCTTGCCAGTTTGGGAGATTCCTATTTGTATGATACATATAAAATATTTATCTTTCCTCATTGTTTACTTTGATTATTTATTATATTGTTTGTTATTGATTATTGGTCATATGACATGATAATGGGGATATATTCTTCCCAATGACAAGCTCAAACCCTCACTACTAGTTGGTAGCCTCTTGCGTATGGTGAGGCATGCATGAGGTCATGTGACCTTCCAGATCGGACTCGATGGTTCGGTTTGGTATGTTACATGATGGGACTTATCAAACCCCATGGGATGGTTCCTTACACCTAAGCATTGAAAAAAACCATAGGGAACAATTTCTCTAAACCTGAAACAAGATCCATGGAATATATACACTACATAAATAAATGAACTAGAGAATAAATATTCCATAAACAAGAGAAACAATAGTAGAGATAAAACCCTTGATTAATATATAATACCCAAATAACATCTCTAACAACAAAAAAGGGCAACTAAAACCATAAAATGATACTCCACAAGATATGTTGGAACTGTCCAACCATTTCATAACTAGTTACTCATATCTAAATAACATAAACCTCACCACCTCAATCTAACACTTTCCCTATTCTTGAATCATAATACAATAGAAGGTCTTCAAAAACCTGAGGGAGTGTGAGGTGTTTGATGTAAAACAGATTAGTGAGATCCCATCCCTGAGTTCCATATCAAGTCTCTCTACAAAAATCCTAATATTCTCAATTTTATAGAAAGAAATACATGATAATAGTTAAGCAGTTTTTATATAAAAGCATCGTAAATTGTTCCCCTATTTCCGTAGTTCAAAACCAAATCCATCTAAACTAGTTTCAAAGAATATTTCAGAAACCTTGTTTTGTTGGTCCAATCATGTATCATTTTATATCAAATTGAGCATTTGAAATCCAGCACAAAAAATATTAAAATTCCCGGGATAACATAAGTCAGTCTATATAGAAAATTCATAACTAAATCAATTTTTAGGGTGCACTACAATTACTAAGAACCCATGAATAAAGTTTATGGAGAAGAAGAACGCCCCAGAATGTGAACCCCTATAAGGTTTAGATATGTCCAATAGCCTATGCATCTATGACCCAGGAGTAGTGGAACAACCTATTAAGTGAACCACCAGCCAATAATAATGGAAGAGGTCCAATATTAAACCTTCCACATAAATACCCAATTCTTTCATGTGTGGCACATTTAAAATCAATTTTCAAGGGCTTCACATTTCAAAACAATTCAAAAAAATCCATTTATTTCATCAAAAAAATCTTTTAAAATCCATTTAACAATCCAGTTAACAATGATTTGAAAATACCTTTTACCTTTACAATAATGAGTATTAAACCCATATTTTCTCAGAAACCTTTTTCAAAAGAACACATAAATCAATCATGTAAACTCATTTAGAAAATCATTTATAAAATTAAGATCCATCAAGGATCACCCATCATAAGAAAGATACATAACCATCTTCCACAAACTCCGGTGGACCACCAATAGTGATGGGATCCACACACCAAAAGTGAAACGGAAACACACTATAAATGAATGGAGTCTATAAAGATGATTCTCATATATTAAAATCAAATCACATAAACAACATGGTTGGTGGAGAAGTTAGATCAACACATACCTCAAGAAACCCATGCACTACAATGCAACCAACATAATATCTGACCTCATGAAATGATAACACAATATATTTGTAGAGTATTATAGAATCATCATCATATCCCTATAGATCGAATAAAAATATCCCAACACTACTTCCAATTCCCAAGGAAATGAATAGAATGATAGGAGAACAAAATCACTTTCCAAAATAACATCCACCAACCAATTCGAGGATTTAAGCGATAAAAGGTGAAGTTTGAAAAAGATAAAACAACCCAAAAATGCAAGAAAAAGTCCAAGGGTATGAGAGGGAGAGGATGAAACCGAATAAGAGGGGAATCAGGCTTAAAATTCATTAAAATTACTTGGGAGGAAATGATTAACATCATAAATCATTGATTCATGACACGAATCTCTAAATTTTCATGTATGCTAACAAAGGAATCACCATCATTTAAAACCTTAGAAGACGAGTTCAAGACATGAATAAAATTTTCATCATTTATACCTTTCATATCATGAAATCAACTCATGGATTATACCTAGAAACAATTTCACATAATGAATTACCATTTCATGACATGAACTAGTTCTATAGCAAGCGCCCATCCTAGTCCCTTTATAAAACTCCTAGATCTACTCAAAACACCCCAAACCTATAGTAAAACCTACTAAATAGTAAAAATATAGTGTACCTTCACCGAGATATTATATTTATACATAACATAGTAATTTTATTCTCCTATAATTCATGTGTAAGAAGAATAATCTAGAATGAGGTGAGGCCACCACTCCCCCATCAAAGATTCACGCTCCCATGTATCGTGAGAATTTTATCCATGCCACCACAACACTTTGACCAATAGAGACGACTTCTCATACAAGACTATCATCTAAGAATAAATTATCTTTGATAGTTCCCCCATAATGGAAACATGTAAATCCAATTCAATTCCATCTCAAATTAGAACATGATAGGGGTCAGGATGGTACTTCTTAAGTTGAGATATATGGGAAACATCAAGAATACCTATCAAGTGATCCAGTAACTCCAACAGATTGAAACCTTTTCCAAGATTCACTATGGTCGTGAATGGTCCAATATATATTATACCAAAATTCCCTTGTTTTCCAATCCAAAGGTAACCCAACCAAGGAGAAACATTCAAGAAAACCCAGTCACCAATAGAAAATAAAAAGGATAATTTCAATGATCTAGATTTGATTTCTAAAAACTCTGAGATATAACCAAAAATCTACGTACATCCTTAATTGTCACAAAAATATATTGAATGGGAGTTAGTACCATAAGATAGGTCTCACCTAATTGTTCCCAAAAAATAGATGACCTTCATGGGTGATCATATAAAGACTCAAAGAGATCCATTCTAATAAACTCTTGGAAACTTTTATTATATGAAAGCATAACTAGTCCTAGGTAGTTATCCCATGATCAACAAAAATCTAGGACACAAGAATAAAGCATATATTCAATGATATATATTTTATTCTCCATATGACCATCCATATGTCGATTTTAAGGTTTACTCAACCCAACCTAGGTCCCTATCTCCTCATGGATAATCTTCCAGAATATTGAAGTAAACATGGAATCCCATTCATAGAAAATTGAAGAGGTATCCCCATGGAACCTCACAATCATATTCACATACAATAGAACTAGATCCTTATCCTTTGTTATATCCCTAATTGTAATAAAATAAGAATATTTCATCAACCTATCAATCAACACATATATGGTATTCTTCCAATTGGGATTTTTTTGAAATAAAACAATAAATTCTATAAAAACCTCATCCAATTTCAAGACTGACAACAGAAGTGGATATAGTAAACTAGAATTATTAAGGTGATCTGTCGTTATCTGTTGGTAGGTGTTATAGTGGGATGTATAATCAGTTATATCAGACTTTATAATTGGCCACTATAAACACCATATCAAGTCACAATACATCCTCAGAGCTCTAGGGTGAATTCCCCAAAACGAATTATGATAATAATGGAAGACTGATTTCTTCAAAGATAATGGAATTAAAAACTTATCACTAATGCAGATTATACTATTAAAAGTGAGATACCAACCCAAAAAAGTATTTACACAATATAAAGTTTCACTTATTACTCTGAACTCTGCATCCTACTACTGGACCTATAGGATAGACTAAATGATATGTGATAATAACTAATCATTGTTTAGAATCAAACCTCAATTACACTTCTACTTGTTTAGATGAAACTGAATGAGGATTCATATAATCTTCCACTCTTTCATCGATCTCATGACATCTTATGGTAAAACATTCCTACTGATATCATATGTGATGATATTACCATTCCCCAAGGTGCAGACAATATCAAAATTGATCATATTGAGTTATTAGACCCACCACCTCATCCTAATATTTAGGTCACCCATATAAAATATATAGCTCATAATCTTATTCTCAGAAAATACCATGAACCTCTACCCAAAAATATAGTATTTCCAACACTTTAGTGTATATATAATTTAGGTGAGATCTAAATCATTATTGGGGTAGTTATTCTTATATATCCAAAGTTGAAGTGAGACATAGGCCACAAAGTGATCATCATTCATAAAAACACAACCTAGAACCACATAAAAAACATCACAGTACACCATATACCCCATACCGGGATCAGAAAAGATCAAATAGGTGCCAATGTCATAATTTTTTTTCAAATCATCAAAATATTTTTGAAAATTATCATCTAAAAAAACTTCACACCTTTCTTGGTAAGAGTAGTCAAGGGTGATGCTAACTTTTTTGAAATATTTGATAAACCATTGATAGTATCCAAACGAACCTAGTATTTTTCATATATTAAAGACATTATGTTCTTATTCCCATGAAAAGACAATCTTAGATTACATTGGATCAATAAAAGGTCCATGCTCTGAAATCACGCTCCCTAATAACTTCACTTCATAGATCCCAAAATTTAATTTTGAATGATTTATATAAATTAAATTGTTTCTCAATATTTCAAAAACTAGAGTCATAGGTTTCTCATACTCATACTTGTATCTCAAGTAAACCTAAATATCATCCACAAACACAATGAAAAATGTTTCAACATACTGATGAAATATCCAGTTTATCAAATCTATAAAAACTATAATGGTGTTAGTTATGATGAAAGGCAATACAAGATATTAATATTGAAAATACCTACCCATGAAAAAGGACTTTTGAATATAAAAATCTTAAACCCAAAGCTGATGATAGCCCAACCGAAGAACAATCTTTGAAAAAACACTTCACCCCATTTGACTAATCAAACAGGTCATAAATAAAGGGTAACGATACTTATTCTTAACATTCACAAAGTTCAAATTTCTCTAACCCACACACAATAAAAGTGAACTATAATACTTCTTGGAAAATAGAATGGGGGATTCCTATAGTGAAGCACTGGGTAGAAAAAAAACATTTACCCATCAAATTATCTAACTAGATCTTAAACTCTTTTATCTAGGTAGGTTCCATACAATAAGATTATATCAATATTATCTACATACCCGAAAAAAAAATCAAAAATGAACTATACATACCTTTATAGAGTAATATTAGAGAAGTCATCTTGAAAGATATCAGGGATGTCCCTAATAACTAAGGGAATAATGCCAACAGATTAAACACCATCAGTCCCAATAGTAGTGGCAAACAAAAAATACATGCACTCTAAGTAGGAAGGTCCTGCATGAACAAAACTCATATCCCACTCACTCTGAAACACTATGTATTTCCCATCGA
This sequence comes from Viscum album, assembly GCA_963277665.1. NCBI lineage: Eukaryota > Viridiplantae > Streptophyta > Magnoliopsida > Santalales > Viscaceae > Viscum > Viscum album. The sequence goes on along the minus strand of OY728145.1, from coordinate 869,336,841 downwards.
TAGTAATGAATGAAACATTCATATGATAACAATCAATCTCATCACGATGAAAAACTATCCAATCTATCATGATGATAATGAAAAAAATATCCAAATCAAGAACTACGAAATCTTAGACCAACTCTCTGTTAGCTATCAATAGAGAACACACAGTACAATGAATCCCATGCTCCTTAATCTTTGCAATAGGCATTGTGAGATCCATAACAAAATAGATGAGCTCCATTGAATGTTTCAACACATAAAAAAATTGTTAAATATAAATGAGTGTGTTGAAATTGTATCCAAAATATCTATTTCTATAAAAGATGAAACAAAGATGGTACCTATCACTATCACTAGGATTGAGTTAACCTCCACCAAAAACTCATCCACTATGTGAAGATGAATAACTCCTGGTGCTTATGGTTAGAGACTTATGGATTTGAAACTTTTGACTGCACCATTTTAACCATTAGAGATGAATATTACTGGCCATAATAAATCACAAGAATAGCCTGTTAGAGCCTATGCAAATATTATTGATGACCATAATAATTCCATTTCTTCATGTTTATGGAACAAGTATGTCAGCTGTTCCCTACATAGTATATAAATTTATACCATCATATCTCAATCAACTATCTCCACATAGGTGTAAAGATTACATATATACATTTATGATTGGATGTATGGTTGAAAACACTATAGGTATTTTTGGGATTTCAGATGATCATTCATAACCACATCTAGAGAAAAATGAACCAGCTCCACAAATTGATTAGTGTACTCTAACACCAAGGACTCTATTTGATGAAAAGAGAGGAACTCTAGAGAATTTTTAATCATTTGAGTTTCTAGAAAAATTTACTGAAAGTGGAGGGTCTTGAAACCCTTACAATCCAATCCCACATGCTAATTTTTTTGTACTATAGAATCCCACCACCACTTGTTGGGACCCTTGAGCCTAAACATTTCACACATCAAATTGATAGCCTTGGGTATATCTAGGATGTTAGAGACATGATTTATCTTTTACAGATTTTCTTATACCTCTTGGGGTTTATTAATACAATTAATGGAGGATTGTATCTCATATAGGAACCTCAGGCCAAATCTCTATCAGTATCAGCTCCTGGTTGTGCCTCAACATCTTGAATCTGAACTCATTGTACATTATTTTACTTGCCACAAACTTCTTGTATGATAGATTATAAATTATTTTGGTGTAGAGGAGGATTCCCTTGAGGATAATCTCCTGTTTCAACCTCCTTTGGAACCCATGGATTACATCATGGATTCATGTTTCTATACATCAAAATTAAATAAAATGATCAGGAAATTGGATAATCCTAGTTTAAACCAAAATAACAGAAGAATAAATTGAGATCGGGATCAAAACCCAACACAGGAGACACATCCCAACATACCATGGTAATTTAATACTTTATACAGCAATATCTGGCTAGGAACTCACCGAAACCAACCCCTCATGCCCTGAAAATCCCATCTATTTTCTACTAGAAATCACAAAACAAGTACACTCAAGGAAAAACCTTGCATTTTATATGAAATTTTATGTCCTAAACTGGATAACATGTCCAACTAAGTTAAAAACCTGAATGTGTAAATAGACAAAGGGTGTTCTCAATCCCCAAAGGCTAGAGACTAGAAATCAGTCATCGAATAGCAAACAAATGGATTCATTTTTCCAAATCTAATACAATATCCATGGTATATATACAAAATGAGAAGAAAAGAATCGGAGAAGAAACATGCCATTAAAATTGAAACAATGGTAGCTATACAACCTAAGAGTAAATAATAAAACCCAATGCACATTCTCAAAAACCAAAAAGGAAAACTAAAACTATAAATAGTTACTCTGCATGATATGTGGGCAACATTACACCATCTCACCATTAGATACCCATACATAGATGAAATATTTCTCACAACCACACTATTTTCCTTTCCTTTCCCAGCATCACAAGTCAATACAACATCTACACACCCCTAAGGGAGTGTTTAGGGTGTGAGTTAATTTGACACAGTAGTACCTCACTTAGGTGTTTCGTATCAATATTTTTTATAACAATACCAACATGATCAATTTTAAAGAAATCATGGCATGAAGTTAGTTAAGATGTTTTTTATACAAAAGCATAGTAATAAGTTTCAACTTTTTCTATGATTCCGAATAAATTACTAGTAAAATAGGTTCAAAGGAAATTTTAAACAACCAATTTCATTAGTCAAAGCATGTATCATTTTATATCAAATTGTTAAGTTCAATGACAAAACACAAAGGATAAATACACTATAAATAACATAAGTCAATCAAGATAGACCATTTGTACATCAATGAATTACTAGTACACACTAAAGTTCTTAAAACTCATTAATCATATCTAGGGATAAGAGGAACACCCCATAAAGTGAACCCCACAATGGGTCAAACAAGTACAACAACCTATGAATCTACAACCCATTATTAAAGGAACTCCGCATAAAGTGAACCCCCTACCAATACATATTTACCAAGATCAATACTACACATTCCACTTATGTACCCAAGTTTCCCATGTGCAGAAAATTTTAAATCATTTCCAAAGGGATTCATATTTCACAACAATTATAAACAACCATTTATTTCAACAAAATAATTCTTTGAAATTGTATTTATTAATCAATTCCATGATACTTTGAAAATACATCTTTCCTTTAATAAAACCAGGTGAGAAACCATATTTTCCCAAAAACCCTTATCATACACACAAATAATTCAATAATTCCAATTTATATAAAAAATTCAATTTTCAAATTAAGAGAATTCAAGGATCATGAAATAGAGGCTATATATTGAAACCGCTTCCTCATCCTTGGGTCACCCAGCTACTATGATGGGATCCACACAACAGAAGTGGAAAGAAAAATTAAAGAAATCCCCAAAAATGATTGTCACATAATATAATTTAATCCCATAAACAAAAGAGATGGTGGAGAATTTAGATCAACAAATACATTGAGAAACCCATATGTCGCACCATAATCAACACAACATCTGGCCTCTGAAAGATGATCAACCAATGGATCTAGATAAGACTATAGAAGAATGATCATATGATCATATGATCATAGATCCCATAAACATATAAAAACACAACTTACATTTCCCATATCAAAGAAGGGAATGAAAGGATAAAAAAAACTTAATAAAAGAATGAGAACCAACCAAGCAGGACATTGAAGCATCAAAAGGAGGATTCCTGAAAAATTGAATCCACTAAAAAATGACTAGAAATTCCATAAGGTACAATAGGTAGAGGTTGAATACATATGATAGAGGACTCATGTGTGTAGTATATAAAAACCCACTGGGTAGAAATTATTCATGTACTGAATAATTTTTTCATCGTGCAAATATATAAATTTTCATGTACTCTAAAAAGGCATCACCTAGGTTTTAAAGCCCAAAAGACGAGTTAATGACATTAATAGAATTCTGATCATGTATTCCTTTCATGTTATGAACCCGACTAAGGTATTCTTCCCAAAAATAGGTTCACATCATAAATAAACCTTTAATGAAATGAATTGGATCTACAGTCTACACCAAACCCACCCCCTTATAAAACTCTCAGATTGCCTCTAGCACTCCCCATAACCATATTAAAACCTCTTAAGCCTTAAAAAGAGAGCATAACTTAACTGATATGTTACACTATGTGTCACTACTATTTATATTTTATTACATTGTATATTTTCATATATCATTCCCTATATATATAGTTTTTTGTGATTTTAATGAAGAGTGTATTTTAAAACACATTAAATCCACTATCTATGAAACAGAGGGGGTTGAAACGATCAACATAGAAGACTATCATGAACATTGGGGGTTAAAATAAAATAGGGTTCTTATCTTTTCATCTATTGGGTTTAGAATTTGATTTCAAAATCAACTAAAAAAATTATATTTGAATAATACCTGTGAAAAATGTTGATTAATAATTATGTTATGATTTTTTACCTCTAACCATCCCTAACGAATATGTTTACCATTAAAAAATCTATGTTACATATACATTTATATTCATTTAATTACCCTTTTAAATTTTAGTTGAATTTATGGAATCAATTTTTTCATCTTCAAAAATGAAATATTCTATTCTAGAATCTTAGAAATGGTATGCACATTTTAAAAAAAATTGTTTTATTTGGTGTTAATTTTAGACCTTTGATAGTTGTGTTATATAGTTTATGAAATTGTAAATAATGTTTAGATCACTGTTATAAATCCATTCATGTTATATATTTTATGGAATTTTATTCATTTTTTTCATTATTAGTTTGTGTTATTAAATTATTCCAATTGGAAATATAACTTAAATTATTCCAAATGGACCTATAGTTTATTAGGAATACACATTTGATGAAATTCCTTTCATTATTCTTGTATGTTATATATTTTATTATTTTTAAAAAATAGAATGAATAATGTTTATTTAATAAAATCTATGCACTATGATAATTTCATAAAAAAGGAATAAAATGTAAGTAATTTATTTAATAAACTAGATGCATTGTAATAACCTAAAATTTTAAAAATGAAATTTTCATTTGGAATAATATATTCTTTATTATATAATATAGTTATAAAAACACATGCATTAAATTGTTTATTTTGGACTGATAAAGCCTTTGGGATTTAAAATACCATTAAGCATATTAACCATTGATGATATAGCTTTCAGACAAAAACTATTAATAATAGTATATATTAAGGGTGATGATAAAGTTCAATTGACATAGAAAAAAGAAGTGTGGCCTTGACCAGTTGGATCATACCCTATGAATTCCATTTATCATATCATTAGAGGGAGATGGAATCACTATGATTTTACACTGACCAAGCTGAAGTAGAGTTTCAATAACTAAAGATAGAGTGGAACTTCTTATGATATAAGTTTAAGCTTATCAATATCATGACCCAAACTATGATCGCCAAACCACCCCTTGAAAGTGATACGATCACACACCTTACCCTTAGGGTGTACAGTGGTGTAAAACGGGGTTATGAATCTAGAACATAGCAGTATGAATTTTTGTATTTTCTTTATATATAAATAATGATTATATTTATTAATTTTTATTATTACTTTATTACTGATTATATAATGTGTTTGATTAAAATTAAAATTTGACATAAATATATCAAAATTCTATACGTGGAAAATATATAATCTCAATTAATACAATCTTTTGATAAATTAAATAATTCATTAAATTAATATTATTCTAATAAAATATTCTTATTAAATAATATTTATTTAAATATAAATGATAATATAATTTAATGAAGTCTAATATAATTTTTATAAGGGTTAGAAAGTGGTTAATATTATAAAATCTATTCATTCCTGGTAGATATGGTTTTTTATTTAAAATTGATAATTATAATATTAAGAAAATTAAAATTACAAAATAAATTTTATTTTTGAAATAATTCAGTGTTAAATTTTTCATATGATAGTTGAATTTGTTTCATAAGAATTAAATATTGTATAATTATACGGTCTGTATTATGACATCATTATAGCCCAAAACTGATGTAATAAATGAAATAAAAGGCATCCATTACAAAATATATATTAATCCTTAAAAATAATGTGACATTTATTTATTTCATTAATTTTATGAACTTTTAATGAACCTTTCAAAACCTATACTATATTTTAAGGCTTTAAAATCAATTATTTTTACATTACTTACTTCCACCCCACCAAGGGTATTATTTTAATATTATAAATTCTATTTCATATAATATAATTTAGCCAACTCCTTTTTGGCATAAACCATTGGAAAAAACCTTGGTATGGTTTGTAGTTTTGTCTATTTCATCTTATAGAGTCAAACATCTATGTTTAGAAATTAATAAAAAAATCCCCTATATTTTTATATAAATTCCCTCCCAATCTCCCACTCATATTCCCTAAAAAACCAATTACCCTAAATTCCCTCTCCCAATACCTCTCTGAATAACCCTCAAGGTTTTTCCAATCTCTTAAGAATCCCCTTTCAAGCTTTTAGATGCACCCTCTCAAGGTAAGGAATTCTCTCCTCTTCCTTTTTATTTCAATTACATTCTTTGTACTATACCTTTTTATTTAAAAAAATTCATTTTGTAATGTGTTTTTATACACCCATTTACTATCCTCATGATATCCATGTAATTAGATCCCAAGTTTCACTCTCATTAAACCCTCCCCTGAATCTTTATGTGCACCCATTATGCTACAAAATGTATCCTGTGATTTTTTCCAGCCAAACATTAGTGCAGTGAGAACCCATCCCCATTTTGGATCCAAGGTTTTTTCCAAGATATACATTTCATTAATAGATTATGTAATTACATTTATGTTACCAACACACCTTGATCAGGGGATTTAAGTTTATGGAATAAATTTTTTATGTTGTATGATCTATGTGGCACACTGACACGTGTACATTACATAAATGTAACTGGTGGTCCTAGAATTTTATAAACCCAAAATTCATTGGGTAATGTTTTTATCTGATTATATAACATGTATAGTTCATGGTATGTTATCCTAAGAACATTATTTTATGATTCTCAATGATTATACTTGACTTATTCTTATGATGTCATGTTTTACGTAGTTGACACATTCTTGTGTTTCATTAATGTTATCATATTATATCACCCTTTTATATTTTGGTTTATGATTCTCAACCATTTTATGAATCCCTAATAATAATCTTTAATAACATGCATTAATTTCATCATATGATGCACTTATTATTCCCTTACCAGGCTTTATAGCTCACCTATTTCTTATGGTTATCTTGTGCAGTTTTTGATGATCAAAGAAATATAAGGGCATGTTATGAAATTTTTAAATAATATGGTTGTATCCCTATTTCATGATATGGTTTTATGTATCTAATTACCCAAAGAAACTATGCCTTTCAATATTTTAGTATTTTATTATGTGATTATTTATATAATAAGTCATGAGTTAATGTTTATAAAGGATATGGGTTATCATAGTTGATATCAGAGAATGGTCTAGATTGTTTTTAGAGTATGCGTATAAAAACATAGTGAACTCCATGGGTAAAAAACTATATAAGGTAAAACATACATTAATTATGGTAATGTATAGATTATGTGGTTTCCAAGAAAAAAATCCTTGTCTCGATAATAAAAGTTGATATGTCTCTAGCACAGTTTTACCTAGTGGTAAAAATCCCAATTAGGGAATATTGGGAATTGACCCGATCAAAACATAGTGGATGAAAATAATGCCTTGTTGAACATTTAGTTTTAAACTCCTATGGTATAGGCTTTTATAAATTCATAGGGTCTTTATGAACCATTATGAACAGGATAAAAACTATCATAAAATTTTATATTAGTAGATAGATCATTGAAAACTTATATTGAACCATATGAATTCATAAGTTAAGAAATTTATGTAATTTATGTGTTATCCCTTTAGTTTTAACAGTTTACTTTATATGTTTTTAATATTTTAATGATTATCATCCCTAATTTTCCGTTAATTTTAGTCAATGGAAGGAAATTAGAAGAACTAAGTCGACAAACAATGTGATGGGAAATTCCCAAATGAGATGCCTAGACTAATGGGAGTAAGAGTTAAGGACATAATAATAATAGTTACTCAATTAACTAAATTTATGAAAAGAAACACAAATCATGTGAAAAACCCACTTTCACCTAAAAAGGATCAAGTTGAAATTGAGATTGTTATATATCAAAGGCCTCTTAAATTTAGTGGATATTCATATTCTTTAAAAATGGAGTAATGGATCAACACCATTGAAAGGATATTCTCCATCCTTTAATTATATGTGCAATATATGTTCAAGATAAATGTTTATCATATGGAGGGATAACATGGAAAATGGTGTATATTGATAAAAATTATAAAGCATAAGGAAGAGACTCAAGAGTTGGAGTGGAAAGAATTTTGGAAAATGCTTTTCAATTAATATTTTACTCTGACACTCTAAATTCAAATGGAGAGATATTTTCTTATCCTTAGAAAATAGGATAAAGAATCCACATGGTTATATGAGTTGAACTTCAGAACACCTGAATGATATACCTCCAAAATTTTAATTGTATCCAAAAGTAAATTTGACCACTTATTTAGTTCACTAAATCCCAATATATAAAAATAATTAGTGATTCGAGACATTGAAAAATATGAGTAAATTACATGATGTTCCCTAAATATTGAAATGGAGATTAGTGAATCTGGAAAGACTCATGGTTCATGATATAGTAAGTTGATAATGGATTGTAATTCTAGAAGTTAGATGGAGAGATATCATGAGTAAAATATTTTCGAACATCCCACTTGTTAAAATTGTTAGAAGAAGTGTCCCAAATATTTTCTGATTGGGAAAAGAAAATTATTTATATTCATGAAATAAGAGAACCTAGCTAGAAAATACCAATAGAAAAAACCCATCAATGTGACGGAAGAAAGGAATCTTGTACTCAACCCTTGAATTACTCTCCATTGTCTCAATGACAAAGAACAAGGAAAATGTGAGAATAAATGAACTAAACCCAAAATGGTTAATGATAACCAAAACCTCCAATGCCTAGAGTGCAAGGGAGATCTTATTCCTTCACAACTACTGAGTTGGAACCTAAAAATTATGGTGTGATGGGTACATTTTTTATTTAATATTAAATAGTGAAACTTATATTTTATTTTGGTTTTCCTATTCCTTTCATATCAACTATGTTTAGTATAAATATTCAAAAAAACACCTAAAAACATAGAATTCCATATATCTATGAAAATAGAAAATAAGGAAATTATTACATCTCAAGTATATTACTCCTCCTCTATCCATATTGAATGGATAAACTTCCCAACAAACCTTATAATTCTCCATTTAGTCAAATTCGATGAAATTTTGTATATAGATTGGATTTCCTTGTATAAATCCAACATTAACAATTTAAAGAATAAAATCACCCTCTATATTTTGAATATCTCTATGATTATATACAAGTTCAAGGAGGAGGATAAATTTCCTTTGGTATCATCATCTCAAGAATGGATATTATTGACTTATGATCAAACATATCTAACTCAAATTATTAATACTAAAGAAAATATCATACTTGATTAGATGCCCATTGTAAGGGAATATATTGGCATGTTTCCTAAATAATTTCCCAGTCTTCATCCAAGCCATGAGGTTGAGTTCTCAATCATGATTATAACTAATTCGTTACTAATATCCAAGACTCCATATATAATGACCACTATTGGACTTTATTATGTGATGAAGATACTATAGGGAAAATCTATTAGTGGATTATATTCTCAATTGATTCATCATGAGGTGTATTGGTCCTCTTTATCAATAAGAAGGAAGGGTTAATGATCCTTTGAATTGATTATCAGTAACTCAACAAGATCATGATAAATAAAAAGTACTCCATGTCATGGATTGATGAATTATTCAATTACCTACATCAATCATAGTACTTTCTTAAGGAGGATCTTCTTTCGGGATATTATAATGTAACAGTGAATAAGGAGGTTATCATCGAAATTGTTTTTTGTATAAGTTACAGGAACTACAAGTTCATAGTCATGCCATTTGGACTCGTTAATTATCCAACTATATTTATATACTTAATGAATAGAGTCTTTAGGGATTACCTCAATAAATATTTGGTTATATTTATAAATGATGTTCATGTATAATCTAAAATAAATGAGTTACATAATTAGTATTTGAACACTATACAGAAGTCATTTTGAAAGGAAATGTTATACAAGAAGTAAAGTATATGTGTGTTTTAGATGGAGCAAGTAACATTCCAAGGTAATGTTACCACTAATAAAGGGATGTTTATGGATCCTTAAAAAATAGAGGCAAATTGATGTCCAAGATCAACATCTATGATATTGATCTATAGTTTCCTTGGATTTTCTTGGTACCATCATCAATTTGTTGGAATCTTCTCATGATTTTTAACCTCACTAACCAAGCTTACTTATATGAGGGTGATGTTTGTCTGCAATGATTAATGTGAAGAGAGCTTTAAAGATATAAACAAGAGTATAATCACTAAAATTTTAGTCAAAATAGCTAATAGTGGGGAAGGATTTTTGATCTATATTGATGCGTCCAAAAAGGTCTTGGTTTTTGTACTCATTCAAAATGAAAAAGTGATATCCTATGCCTCCAACTAATTAATGATTCATGAGAAACAATACCCAATACATGATCTATAATTGGCTGTAGTGATCTTTTCATTGAATATTTGGTGATATTATCTCTATGGGAAGAATTTTTCCATGTATATGGATCATAAAAGCCTAAATTATATATTCAAATAATAGGATATTAGTATGCACCAATGAATGTGGTTAGATTTGATCAAAAATTATGATTTTTCAATCCATTACCATCATAGGATGTTGAACAATGTGGAAAATGGTTTGAGTATAAAGGACCCCACAAACCTATCCATGATGAGGACTGAAAGGGATCAAATATTTTTGGATATGAAAATGATAGAAATTGGAATAATAAATGTAAATTAATCCTACCTTACTTAAATAAATTCTTTACCATCCATTTTTGTTAGGATCAAGGAGCACAAAAATTTTATGTGAAGCTACAAAAAGGTATTGAATATTCCAGAGTTCAAATTTTCTATAGATAGAATTATAAGTTTTTAGAACTATGATATATATACAATATAAACCATAACTAAAGAGGTAAATTCTAGATGATTTTCATGGCTCATTATTATCTATTCATCCAGGAAGCACTAAAATTTGTATATATTTGAAATGAAATTCTGGTAGGATAACATAAAGAGGTAGATTAAAAATTTTGTATTATGATTCTTAGTATGACAACAACTCAAGGATAAATGAAAAAAAGTATAATGTTATTATATAAACATTAATCATACTAGTATGAAAATTGGAAAAAATAAACATGGATTTTTTTTGTAGCACTCCCTGGGACATCTAAACAAAATAACACCTTCTAGGTTGTAGTTGATCATCTTAAAAATTTAGCACAATTAATTGCTATCAAGGAATTATTATTTCTTGAAAATCTATCCAATATATAAATAAGGAAAGTGGTAAGACTTCAGGGAGTTCCACTCATTATTATGTCTAATTGAGATCTATAGTTTTCCTCATGGTTGTAGAGATGCCTTCTCCCAACACAGGATACAAAGATGAGTTTCAGTACTGCTTATCACCCTTATATGGATGGTCAGTCTAAAATAACTATCGAAAATCAAGAGGATATACTGAGATCTTGTTCAATAGATTTGAAAGGATGTTTATATCTACACCATTCCATATTTTAATTCTTATATAATAATAGTTTTCATTATATAATTCAATTGGAACATTCTGTTTCTTTGAATGGGAATATATGTCAGACTCTAATATGTTGGGATGATGTAGAAGAGAGGTAGATTATGTGACGTAATATTATCCAATATATGGTATATAAGTTTCAAACAATTCAATATAATATCAAATTATCACAAATTTGATAGAAATTCTATACATGCAATCATTGATGAGGCTAGGAGTATAAGGTTAGGGATAGGGTGATCCTTTGTATATCTCCATGGAATAAACTCTTGAGGTCTGGGAAGAAGGGAATATTATTCCTAGATATATCAGACCCTTTTATATCCTTATTCTAATTGAAGTTATGTCCAATTGACTAGCTCACCTTTCCCAATTAAATGACGTGTTCCATGTATACCCCTTGTGAAAGTGCATACCGAAGCCTGTACATGTACTAAATCCCAAGGTGGTACCCATAGAGAATTATCTTTCATATGAGGAGTATCCAGTTAATATATTAGATCATAGATTCAATGTTATATGAAAAAATACTACCCATTGGGTGATTTTGTTGTGGTGGAACCACAGGTTCAAGAAAGAAACATGGGAACTGGAAAATGTGATTAAACATAATTACCCTCAACTATATTTTTGAACAAAATTAAATTTCTAAGGTGAAATTTCTGAATCGGGAATAATTTAATGACCTGGACATTTGTAAATGAAATTCCATTTTTTGAATTAATTAATTACTTATTAAGTAATACAGTTATAGATTACACAATCATGAATTGGTTATTTCATACTCATATTTCATGTTGGATTTAAAAAATCATTTTGAATCCTAACCATTGATAATATATCCATTTTATAGTGACTATTAAGATTACTATATATTAATTTTTGTGATAAATTTCACTTGACACTGATGAATGGAGTGATGGAATCAACAAGTAGAATTTTTCTCCTATGAATCCCATTTATTGGGGATTTTGAGGGAGGTGGAACTACTATGATTTGACCCTAATGAAGCCCAAGTTGAGATTCGACAACTAAATCTCGAGTGAAACTACTTACTATAAAATTTCAATCATATCAAGATCATGGAACAAACCATATTTTTCAAACCACCCTAAGAATGTGTCAACATCACACACCATACCCTTAACGTGTAAACTGGTATAATAGAGTTATGAATCTATACCCTAGTAGTATTCATTTTTTTATATTAATTTTAATTTAATAATGATTATATTTATTTCTGTTTATTATTGATTTATTAATAATTTTATAATGAGTCTGTTAAAAATTAAATTTTGACAAAAAGTAATCAAAAATGTATTTTTAGAAAATATATAGTCTCAAACAAGACTCTATTTTGATAAATTAAATATTTTTTATTTTATTTATATTTTAATAAAATATGTTTATTAAATAATATTTATTTAAATATAAATGATAATTTAATTTAATGAAGTACAATGTAATTTATATAAGGGTAAGAAAGTGGTAATTATCGTAAAATATATTATTTTCCAGTAAAGAGGGATATTTATTTAAAAATGATAATTCTCATATTTGGAAAATTATTCTGATAAAATAAACGTTATTTTTAAAATCATAATGTCCAAATTAGCCAATAGTTAATTTTTAATATATTTTTGATATAGTAGATTTTTTTTGTAAAAACTTAAATACGGTGTAGATATACTCTAAATCCATATTTTTTCATTTTTTGAAAAAAACATTTAAAGGTTCTCTATGAACTCTAACAAAATACAAACCAAGTAGACAAACCCAAAAGAAAAAATTGAACCTGGAAAAGCCACCCAGAACAAAACCATCAATTCCCTCCAACTAAAAATAGTTTTGAATTAAAGAATCACTGTAAAAAGTTCCTTAACTGAAATTTCAAATTCAACCAAAATAGTTGAGTATTCAAAATTCAAAAAGAAACCAAACTGTGCCACAAACCCGCACCATAAAATCATTGGTCCATGAACACCATCATCATCCTTGAGTCACATCCCATGACATATGACCCATCACTGAACCACCACCAGTGAACCTACTCACTAGTAACCAAAAACCAGACTAGTTGTCATCATCACCGTCAAACCAGACCGTCATATCCCCAATAAGATCAAAACCCCCACTATTAGAAATTGAAAACATCAAATACCGGCAAACATAGATTAATAAATATAAATGAGAAAAGTGATCATGGAAATTGGGACAACCATCTGTTCTGAGGATGAAGAACCTCGAACCTCAAACATTGAACCAACATGAATATCATGAAGTAATTTCCATCAGAAATACAAATGAACCAAATAAATACTACACCACCAGGTACATCATCGACTTCCTGAACAACAAATCCCAAAATTACCACACAAAACTGAACTGAGTTGGAGTGATGGAGAAGGAATCTAGAACAAAGTTATAGGTGGGAAAGGGCCTCAGTAGTGAACCAAAACCTTTTCCAATAATATGATAATTCCAACATACCTACAATAACCATAATAAAATATGAACTTCGACATCTCCATCCGAGACTAGTGAATTTTGTGGAGGGGCTTCGCAAACCATCAACACCAAAGAGAAATGAAAAACAAATAGGGAGGAGACTAGTCGTAGATCATACTCTTTAAAAACTAGACCAAAATGGGATTAAAAATGTAGTAATCAGGTAATAAGAGTAGATGAAGAACCAATAAATGCATCAACATAGATCAAAAAAATATAGAATAAATCCAATATAAATAGACAGAAAAACTAGGCCCTCGAACCTCCCACCATTCCAATCTACCAGAAGAAAGAGCATAGGGGAAGTGAGGCCCGCGACATGAAAATCTTAAGAGCAGAACCAAATACTGGAATAAAATCTAAACTCATTCAATGAGAGGAAAATAATGGTAACCAACTTGGGAGTGACATTAGAAGGGAGGAGTGAGGAGGTGAGAGGGATTAAAGGTGGGGAAGATTCTAAAGAAGCAATGCTCATACATCCCCCCTTTGAATTTCCACTAGATAAAAGACATAACTCAAGAGGGGTAAGGAGAGACACCACTCAGAGGCTCCTGTGAAAATATGTGGTTTGTATTATGACATCACAAAGACCCAAAAGTGAAGAAATAAATCCAATAAAAGGAATCAATGAACAAATATATATTTTTCATTTAAAATAATTCAATTTTGAATTTATTTGATAAATTTTATAAACTTGTAATGAATCCACCAAAATCTAAATTATATTTTAAGGTTTTAAAATAAATTCTTTATGAACAAGACTCACTTCCACATAACCAAGGGTATTATTTTAATATGATATATTCCTGGAATTATAAAATATTGAAAATTACTTCTATTTTGTGGAAACCATGGGTAAATACCATGGTTTGTTTTTTTGTTTTTATTATTTTAACTTACAGATTCCAAAACCTATGTTTAGAAATTAGTAAATAATTCCCCTCCCTTTTTCTATAAATACCCACCAAACCTTTTAACACTATGAAATTTTGTGAAATATATTTTTTCAAATAAATTTAAACTTTTCAATATTTTTTGTTACACACAACATTGAGTTTAACATGTGTTATATGAAACACTTATTTTAGATTATGTTACATGCAACAACTATTTTTAATAAAAAACGACAAACTTTTGAAGTATTATTATTTAATATGTTAGTTATCACCTAATTCGTGGAATGGTGGTTATGCATAGGATTATCTACATTTTGAAATTATATGTTTACACATTTATATATAATAAATTCTTTGATGACCAATAAATTAAAAATAAATATAAAAACCTTTTGAAAGTAAAGAAGATCTTTTTTTAGAAAACTATTTTTATGTGCACAAATGTGTTTTACCTCAATAAATTAAAAAAATAAATTTTTGTGAATAATTTTAATGAAATTTATATATAACAAAATAAATCAAATCTTTAAAAATTATCTTATATGTTTTCTAGACAACAGATAAGAATAAATCCAATTTTACGCTTACAAACTATATATTTCTAAAAATTAGTTTTTGCGCCTTTTGCACTATTATTTTGAAAATAACTTTTCTACTTTTAAAATATTTATTTGAAAAAATATACCCCATTTTTTGAAATAATATTTTCAAAATTTTATTGGTGTAATTTTTGGGAATTTTTTAAAAGGATAAATTTCTCGATAAATAGTGAAAAATACTTGTTTTAATTAATAATTAAAATTTATTTTAAATAAATAAAAAAAATATTTTTATATGGGTTTAAATGTAAAATTAGTAAAATTATATATCTATTAATCCTATTTAGGTTATTTTAATTATTTTCATATTTTTTTATATAATAACTTTTTACACTTTTTAAACTTCTCTCTTTGGAAAACAATATTTTTCATCGCATTTATAGGATTTGTATTAAATTACATTATTTCACTAATATGAATAGAATTTGAAAAAATGGATTGCATATTTTTAATCATAAAAATTTACATTATATAATATTGTAAACTTTAATTATGACTATTATGAATAGTAAAAATTATAAAAATTAATTAGGGAAGTGAATGAGAAAATGGGTTTACTAAGGATTAAACTAAAAAGATAGGGTGTAAAATGACCTCAAAACTTGTCCAAAATCCTTTTTATGGAAATATTTATACCTTATAACCAATATTATTTTGTAATAGATCATTTTATATCCTTTTTAAATTTGAAAAACATGGGACACTGATTGCACCGCAATTCACTATTTCATTTTCACCTTTACACCACTATGCTAAACTAGTTTTGTATTGAAAATTATAAAAAAAATAAAAAATTGAAATTCATGTTTGATTAAATTATTTTTTTTATCACTGTTAAAAAGTTAAATTTTACTTGTTTTTATAATTTCATTGTAGGTGGATGTGAATTGGAGGGTCCATGACAAAGTTCAAGAAAAATGGGCCGAATTGCAAAGGATCCAAGACCACTAGTGGACTCAACTGCACACTTATACTAAACTATGAATACAAATGGGCTTATATTTTGTGATATTCTCCAAAATGAAGTGAGATACAACTTTAATGGAGGAACCCAAGCTCAATTCAACCATCTGGAGGCCCATCCGGGTTGATCTGTCCAATCCACTGAATCTGCATGAGGCCAAAAGTGGTGTGTCGTGTTCTATTAATATCATGAGATTTAGTTTTCAAAATGGTGCCAAATTTTATCTAGATATATTAAGAAGGTGCGGATACAAATTTTTAATTTTTTTAAAATCTAGATAAGACTGTATGGAAGGCTAAAACCATGATCCAAGTGGTTTCTCAAAATCTGGAGGCTCAAAACCACCTTCCAATTTTCCTATAAAATGATAAATTGGGCTCTCCATTTGAATGTTCTACCAGAAGAGGGAAGTGATGAAACCTTGAAGTTCCAAAATAGTCCTTTAATACCCTTTGAGGTTTTGGAGCTCCCTATCCTATTAAGGAAAGATGAAATGAATAAGGAGATCCACCTGCGCTTCCTCTTCCTCTCAATATCGGGCTAAGTAGTGGGCGTTCATTGTAAGGGAGCTACACACATGTAAAGAGAGTTCATATGAGTATATTATCTATTTTATTGGATTAATTTGGTTTTAAAACATTTAATACCACTCATATTACATTATTTTATATTTTAATTCTTGTTTTGATGCATGTGAATGTTATACTCTTAATTTCAAACTGATTGGTGTGAGGTTTTGAGTGAGTGACTTGTGTTGTTATGATTTTAAAATACAAGAATCCTTTTCTTAAACACATTCTTGATATTTCAATCTAATTTTAAAGGTCTTATATTATGCATAATCACTGGACCTTAAAAATATGATTGTTATTTCAAAGTTTGGTTCTTCAAGCGTTGAAAAAAAACTTATGAATTAATCAGTATTCTAATTAATTTCAACCAAATAATTAATTCAAATATAATTGAATATATAAGAAAACATGACTTGAAATGTGTGTAGTGAAATCATAACAACCCATTTGTATCATATTTTTCAAAAATCAACTTGGTTTATCAACTATTAAACTCTTTAAAGTAAGTTATTTTCTTAAAACAGTTTTCAAAACCACCCCCACTTTTAGAGTTTTTTATTAAAAATACACACTCCAAACCTATAAATTCTTCTTGAGAGATAACCTAGGGTATGACCTATACCATTAAATCATCATTAAATAATAATCAATTTTATGTGTCAATACAACGTGTTCAAATTTTGGCACTATTGTCGCAGAGTGCTTTTGTTTTTAGTGTGTGTTTTTTGTAAAAATATTGTGTATTTTGTAATTATTTGTTCACTTATTTTATTTCTTAATTTTTTAGTTAATTTCTAAAATAATACTTATGTAATCCCGGTTCAATACATGGTTTATATCAAAGGAACAAATTCTATTCAAACAATAATTGGATAGAATCTTATGTCATCAACACCAAAAAGAACCAAACAATCCATTGAAGGAGGACACACAAAACATAAAAACACTTCTTGATCACCCCTCTTCTTTCACTACTAGAAATTTTTGTTTTCCCAATGTTACTATAACAATGGTTTGAGGAAACCATTTATATAGTGTAAAAGAAGAAACATTTTCTAATGGTTTGTTCAAACCGTTGGCAATGTGCATATATTCCTAAGATATCCCAACAGTTTGCTAAAACCGTTGGGAAAAAACTATTTTCTATAAGTTATACCAACGATTTTGATAAACCGTTGGTAAATAGAAACTTTCCCAATAGTTTTTAAAAACCGCTGGGAAAGTTTTTCCCTAAATACCCAGTGCCCCCAGCTTCCAGTCGGCCCGATTTCAGACCTATTCCAGACCTCCTCTGGAAGACTTCTCGGCCTCGAAACACCTTCCAGCTAAAGATCATTCTTAAATCAAACAAATTTTTATTTCTAAACTTCAAATTAGTAAGTGTCACCTTTAGTTTTAGTGTTCTTACTCTTTTTATTTTATGTTTGATGTTTTGATTTTGGCTAAATTAGAGTTATTGTTGTTTGAGTATCGAACCCTTTGTTTGTTTTATGTTTTTCTTCTTCTACACTTTATACATCGTAAATGTTCGGTTTAGTGGGGTTTGTTTAGTGCAGGGGTAAAGGGTTGGTTTTATGATTTTTGTTTAGTGGGGTAAAGGGTTTCTTTTATGTTTGTTTTATGTTTTTTGTTTAGTGGGGTTTTTTGTATTATGTTTAGTGGGGTTTTATGTTTTTTGTTTAGTGAAATGGCTAATGCATGATAGTTTGGATTTCTTAATGAATAAAATGATTTCAAATAAAAATACCATAAGGGGGGCTGCATGAGGGGTAGGGGGGTTTTCCAGGTGTGGGAGGTTGTCCAGGTGGGGGTGGGTTGTCCAGGGGGTAGGGGGCTGCAGGGGGGTAGGGGGGCTATAAGAGTGTTGTGGAGGGGGCTATGGGCTGCCCCAAGGAGGGTTATAGGTTGTCCAGGGGGGTTAGGGTGGTATGTCCAGGTTGGGGAGGGGGTGTGGGGTGTCCAGGGAGGGGTTGGGGTGTCCAGGTGGGGGGGGATCTCCAGGTGGGGGGGGATGTCCAGTGGGGGTGGTTGTCCAAGTGGGGGGATGTCCAGGTGGTGGGGATGTCCAGGTGGGGGGGGGGGTGGCTGTCCAGGTGGGGGGGATTTCCAGGTGGTGGGGTGGATGTCTAGGTGGGGGGATGTTCAGGTGGGGGTGGGGGTGGGATGTCCAAGTGGGGGGCTACAAGGGGGGGTGTGGCTGTCCAGGTGGGGGGGTTGTCCAGGTGGTGGGCTGCAGGGGAGGGGGTGTAGGCTATCCAGGGAGGGTGTGGGCTGTCCTGGGGGGGGGCTATCCAGGTGGGGGTGGGGTATGAGCTGCTCAAGGGGGATGTCCAGGGGCATGGGTTGTCCAGGTGGGGGGGGGGGGGCTATCTAGGGGGGGCTGTCGGGGGGGGGGGGGGGGGGGCGCAGGGGCAGTGTGGGCTATCCAGGGAGGGGTTGGGTTGTCCATGGGTGATGGTGGGTGGGATATCCATGTGGGGGAGGGGTGGGGGATGTCAAGGTGGGGTAGGTTTTCCAAGGGGGTGAGGGTGGATTTTCTAGGTGGGGGAGGGGGTATTGGTTGTCCAGGGAGGTGGGGGTGGGGGTGTGGGATATCAAGGGGGTGTGGGATATCAAGGGGGGGGTGGGGGCTGTCCATGGGGGTAGGGGGTGGGTTGTCCAGGTGGGGGAGGGGGTGTTGGTTGTCCAAGGGGGTGGGGATGGGTTGTCCAGGTGGGGGTGAGCTCTCCAAGGGGGTGGGGTGGGATGTCCTAGACACCTCGTACCACCTAGACATCCCCCACCCCTAGAATGACCCCCTGAACCCCCCCCCCCCCCCCCCCCCCCCCCCCCCCCCCCCCCCCCCCCCCGACCCCCTTGACAGCCCCACCACCCCCGTGGACAGCCCACCCACCCCCTGGACACCCCGTACCTCCCTGGATAGCCCCCCTCCCCCCCACCACCACCGTGGACAGCACCCCCCCTGGACACCTCGTACCCCCTCGACAGCCCCGCCACCCCCGTGGACAGCCCACTCACCCACCCTGTACCCCCCTGGATAGCCCTTCCCACCCCATAGACACCCCTCCCCCCATGGACAGACCCCCACCCTCGTGGACAGCCTGCGCACCCCCCTGGGCACCCCGTACCCCCCTGTACAGCCATGCCACCCCCGGCACCCCCATAGAGAGCCCACCCACACCCTGGACAACCCCCCCCCCCACCCCCCACCCCCCGGACACCCCCGACCCCCCTGGACAGCCCTTCCACCCCCATGGATAGCTCACCCACCCCCTAGACAGCCTGTACCCCCTGGATAGCACCCCCCCCCCCCTCCCCCCACCCTCGTGGACAGCCCTCCCACCCCCCGGACACCCTCCCACCACCCCCGGAAACCCCCCACCCCCGGATGCCCCCACCCCCTGGAAATACCTTCCCCCACCCCCTTAACAACCCCGACCCCACTGGATAGCCCTGCCACCCTCGTGGATACCCAA